>OW119923.1:95775473-104856524 GCA_933210815.1 Meta bourneti | reverse complement strand
TGGGCTTTTATACAAGCGTTTGACTGCGCTCTCTAGCGACCAACCGCTGCACTTGCGACCCTACATTCTATGGGGAAAAGTGTTTGTTTCCTTGTGTTCTATCACCCCCTGAAGTTTGTCGTATTATTTTAGACTCACCCAATAGGCATTCCATGGGCTTTTATACAAGCGTTTGACTGCGCTCTCTAGCGACCAACCGCTGCACTTGCGACCCTACATTCTATGGGGAAAAGTGTTTGTTTCCTTGTGTTCTATCAGCCCCCTGAAGTTTGTCGTATTATTTTAGACTCACCCAATAGGCATTCCATGGGCTTTTATACAAGCGTTTGACTGCGCTCTCTAGCGACCAACCGCTGCACTTGCGACCCTACATTCTATGGGGAAAAGTGTTTGTTTCCTTGTGTTCTATCACCCCCTGAAGTTTGTCGTATTATTTTAGACTCACCCAATAGGCATTCCATGGGCTTTTATACAAGCGTTTGACTGCGCTCTCTAGCGACCAACCGCTGCACTTGCGACCCTACATTCTATGGGGAAAAGTGTTTGTTTCCTTGTGTTCTATCACCCCCTGAAGTTTGTCGTATTATTTTAGACTCACCCAATAGGCATTCCATGGGCTTTTATACAAGCGTTTGACTGCGCTCTCTAGCGACCAACCGCTGCACTTGCGACCCTACATTCTATGGGGAAAAGTGTTTGTTTCCTTGTGTTCTATCACCCCCTGAAGTTTGTCGTATTATTTTAGACTCACCCAATAGGCATTCCATGGGCTTTTATACAAGCGTTTGACTGCGCTCTCTAGCGACCAACCGCTGCACTTGCGACCCTACATTCTATGGGGAAAAGTGTTTGTTTCCTTGTGTTCTATCACCCCCTGAAGTTTGTCGTATTATTTTAGACTCACCCAATAGGCATTCCATGGGCTTTTATACAAGCGTTTGACTGCGCTCTCTAGCGACCAACCGCTGCACTTGCGACCCTACATTCTATGGGGAAAAGTGTTTTGTTTCCTTGTGTTCTATCACCCCCTTGAAGTTTGTCGTATTATTTTAGACTCACCCAATAGGCATCCATGGGCTTTTATACAAGCGTCTTGACTGCGCTCTCTAGCGACCAACCGCTGCACTTGCGACCCTACATTCTATGGGGAAAAGTGTTTGTTTCCTTGTGTTCTATCACCCCCTGAAGTTTGTCGTATTATTTTAGACTCACCCAATATGCATTCCATGGGCTTTTATACAAGCGTTTGACTGCGCTCTCTAGCGACCAACCGCTGCACTTGCGACCCTACATTCTATGGGGAAAAGTGTTTGTTTCCTTGTGTTCTATCACCCCCTGAAGTTTGTCGTATTATTTTAGACTCACCCAATAGGCATTCCATGGGCTTTTATACAAGCGTTTGACTGCGCTCTCTAGCGACCAACCGCTGCACTTGCGACCCTACATTCTATGGGGAAAGTGTTTGTTTCCTTGTGTTCTATCACCCCCTGAAGTTTGTCGTATTATTTTAGACTCACCCAATAGGCATTCCATGGGCTTTTATACAAGCGTTTGACTGCGCTCTCTAGCGACCAACCGCTGCACTTGCGACCCTACATTCTATGGGGAAAAGTGTTTGTTTCCTTGTGTTCTATCACCCCCTGAAGTTTGTCGTATTATTTTAGACTCACCCAATAGGCATTCCATGGGCTTTTATACAAGCGTTTGACTGCGCTCTCTAGCGACCAACCGCTGCACTTGCGACCCTACATTCTATGGGGAAAAGTGTTTGTTTCCTTGTGTTCTTTCACCCCCTGAAGTTTGTCGTATTATTTTAGACTCACCCAATAGGCATTCCATGGGCTTTTATACAAGCGTTTGACTGCGCTCTCTAGCGACCAACCGCTGCACTTGCGACCCTACATTCTATGGGGAAAAGTGTTTGTTTCCTTGTGTTCTATCACCCCCTGAAGTTTGTCGTATTATTTAAGACTCACCCAATAGGCATTCCATGGGCTTTTATACAAGCGTTTGACTGCGCTCTCTAGCGACCAACCGCTGCACTTGCGACCCTACATTCTATGGGGAAAAGTGTTTGTTTCCTTGTGTTCTATCACCCCCTGAAATTTGTCGTATTATTTTAGACTCACCCAATAGGCATTCCATGGGCTTTTATACAAGCGTTTGACTGCGCTCTCTAGCGACCAACCGCTGCACTTGCGACCCTACATTCTATGGGGAAAAGTGTTTGTTCCCTTGTGTTCTATCACCCCCTGAGTTTGTCGTATTATTTTAGACTCACCCAATAGGCATTCCATGGGCTTTTATACAAGCGTTTGACCTGCGCTCTCTAGCGACCAACCGCTGCACTTGCGACCCTACATTCTATGGGGAAAAGTGTTTGTTTCCTTGTGTTCTATCACCCCCTGAAGTTTGTCGTATTATTTTAGACTCACCCAATAGGCATTCCATGGGCTTTTATACAAGCGTTTGACTGCGCTCTCTAGCGACCAACCGCTGCACTTGCGACCCTACATTCTATGGGGAAAAGTGTTTGTTTCCTTGTGTTCTATCACCCCCTGAAGTTTGTCGTATTATTTTAGACTCACCCAATAGGCATTCCATGGGCTTTTATACAAGCGTTTGACTGCGCTCTCTAGCGACCAACCGCTGCACTTGCGACCCTACATTCTATGGGGAAAAGTGTTTGTTTCCTTGTGTTCTATCACCCCCTGAAGTTTGTCGTATTATTTTAGACTCACCCAATAGGCATTCCATGGGCTTTTATACAAGCGTTTGACTGCGCTCTCTAGCGACCAACCGCTGCACTTGCGACCCTACATTCTATGGGGAAAAGTGTTTGTTTCCCTTGTGTTCTATCAACCCCTGAAGTTTGTCGTATTATTTTAGACTCACCCAATAGGCATTCCATGGGCTTTTATACAAGCGTTTGACTGCGCTCTCTAGCGACCAACCGCATGCACTTGCGACCCTACATTCTATGGGGAAAAAGTGTTTGTTTCCTTGTGTTCTATCACCCCCTGAAGTTTGTCGTATTATTTTAGACTCACCCAATAGGCATTCCATGGGCTTTTATACAAGCGTTTGACTGCGCTCTCTAGCGACCAACCGCTGCACTTGCGACCCTACATTCTATGGGGGAAAAGTGTTTGTTTCCTTGTGTTCTATCAACCCCTGAAGTTTGTCGTATTATTTTAGACTCACCCAATAGGCATTCCATGGGCTTTTATACAAGCGTTTGACTGCGCTCTCTAGCGACCAACCGCTGCACTTGCGACCCTACATTCTATGGGGAAAAGTGTTTGTTTCCTTGTGTTCTATCAGCCCCTGAAGTTTGTCGTATTATTTTAGACTCACCCAATAGGCATTCCATGGGCTTTTATACAAGCGTTTGACTGCGCTCTCTAGCGACCCAACCGCTGCACTTGCGACCCTACATTCTATGGGGAAAAGTGTTTGTTTCCTTGTGTTCTATCACCCCCTGAAGTTTGTCGTATTATTTTAGACTCACCCAATAGGCATTCCATGGGCTTTTATACAAGCGTTTGACTGCGCTCTCTAGCGGCCAACCGCTGCACTTGCGACCCTACATTCTATGGGGAAAAGTGTTTGTTTCCTTGTGTTCTATCACCCCCTGAAGTTTGTCGTATTATTTTAGACTCACCCAATAGGCATTCCATGGGCTTTTATACAAGCGTTTGACTGCGCTCTCTAGCGACCAACCGCTGCACTTGCGACCCTACATTCTATGGGGAAAAGTGTTTGTTTCCTTGTGTTCTATCATCCCCTGAAGTTTGTCGTATTATTTTAGACTCACCCAATATGCATTCCATGGGCTTTTATACAAGCGTTTGACTGCGCTCTCTAGCGACCAACCGCTGCACTTGCGACCCTACATTCTATGGGGAAAAGTGTTTGTTTCCTTGTGTTCTATCACCCCCTGAAGTTTGTCGTATTATTTTAGACTCACCCAATATGCATTCCATGGGCTTTTATACAAGCGTTTGACTGCGCTCTCTAGCGACCAACCGCTGCACTTGCGACCCTACATTCTATGGGGAAAAGTGTTTGTTTCCTTGTGTTCTATCACCCCCTGAAGTTTGTCGTATTATTTTAGACTCACCCAATAGGCATTCCATGGGCTTTTATACAAGCGTTTGACTGCGCTCTCTAGCGACCAACCGCTGCACTTGCGACCCTACATTCTATGGGGAAAAGTGTTTGTTTCCTTGTGTTCTATCACCCCCTGAAGTTTGTCGTATTATTTTAGACTCACCCAATAGGCATTCCATGGGCTTTTATACAAGCGTTTGACTGCGCTCTCTAGCGACCAACCGCTGCACTTGCGACCCTACATTCTATGGGGAAAAGTGTTTGTTTCCTTGTGTTCTATCACCCCCTGAAGTTTGTCGTATTATTTTAGACTCACCCAATAGGCATTCCATGGGCTTTTATACAAGCGTTTGACTGCGCTCTCTAGCGACCAACCGCTGCACTTGCGACCCTACATTCTATGGGGAAAAGTGTTTGTTTCCTTGTGTTCTATCACCCCCTGAAGTTTGTCGCATTATTTTAGACTCACCCAATAGGCATTCCATGGGCTTTTATACAAGCGTTTGACTGCGCTCTCTAGCGACCAACCGCTGCACTTGCGACCCTACATTCTATGGGGAAAAGTGTTTGTTTCCTTGTGTTCTATCACCCCCTGAAGTTTGTCGTATTAGTTTAGATTCACCCAATAGGCATTCCATGGGCTTTTATACAAGCGTTTGACTGCGCTCTCTAGCGGCCAACCGCTGCACTTGCGACCCTACATTCTATGGGGAAAAGTGTTTGTTTCCTTGTGTTCTATCACCCCCTGAAGTTTGTCGTATTATTTTAGACTCACCCAATAGGCATTCCATGGGCTTTTATACAAGCGTTTGACTGCGCTCTCTAGCGGCCAACCGCTGCACTTGCGACCCTACATTCTATGGGGAAAAGTGTTTGTTTCCTTGTGTTCTATCACCCCCTGAAGTTTGTCGTATTATTTTAGACTCACCCAATAGGCATTCCATGGGCTTTTATACAAGCGTTTGACTGCGCTCTCTAGCGGCCAACCGCTGCACTTGCGACCCTACATTCTATATGGAAAAGTGTTTGTTTCCTTGTGTTCTATCATCCCCTGAAGTTTGTCGTATTATTTTAGACTCACCCAATAGGCATTCCATGTGCTTTTATACAAGCGTTTGACTGCGCTCTCTAGCGGCCAACCGCTGCACTTGCGACCCTACATTCTATGGGGAAAAGTGTTTGTTTCCTTGTGTTCTATCACCCCCTGAAGTTTGTCGTATTAGTTTAAACTCATCCTGTATATACTATTGCACTAAATTATCCATAATGTAATGTGCCGCAGTAGCCCGGTTGGAGGAGTAACGGATTTAGCAAGCAGATGGTTGCGAGTTCGAAGATCGTCGTGTACAAAGGGGTTGGTTTACGTTAAATCTTCCGTGGCCTCAAATGTCCTCACGTTGGCTGGGTGTGGAAGTTTGGAGAGTGGGGTGCCAGCTCAGGTTTGACCTCCTCATCTGACCGTGGTCTAAAATTACGTGGTGTTGTCCTGGGATCTTTCCCTTCGGGTTTGATCCCGATAGCCCACTGTGTTGCTCCAGTGCGACGTTAATTCAAATACATCCCTACCTACCATGATGTAATAAGAAATCGACATTGTTTGCAGAGGTGAATGGGAACGACATAAAATAAACCGTTACGCGATTCATTTGACAATTGCACCCTTGGTTATACCTAAGCTTTGCTAGAGCTGCACAGTATTTGAGATATGGAGCTACATGTTATTTGAATTATAGCATAATTTTATTGCACATATTAAAAGAGGGTACACGAATATTTATTTCATAAGTAGACTAGTACTACTTATTTTATTAAGTAACAAATTATTTAAAAAATGGTAGGTTGTGTCGAGGACACAAACCGTAGTTTTGACGTGAATATTGGGGACTAAGGATGGATTGTGGAATGAATGAAGCAGGCATATGAAGTTTGAACGATTGTTTAGTGAGAATATTCAATTAATTTACAATTTGAACGATTGAAGAGGAGTTTGATATAAGTATTCAAAGATAATTTTACTGATTAAAGGCCTGTGTTAAATCTGTCATGGCCTCAGATATCCTCACGTTAAAGTGGTGTGGAAGTTCGGAGAGTGGGGTGCCAGCTCAGGTGTTGCCTCGTCATCTGACCGTGGTTCACAATTACTTGGCGCTGTCTTCGGATCTTTACCTTTGGGATTGATCCCGGACCGTCGCCAATAGCCCTTTGTGTTGCTCGAGTGCGACGTTAATTAAAATACCTACCTACCTTTTCCGATCTTAAAGACGAATTCATGTCAAAAATTTAAACACGAAAACGGTTCTTCATTCTATAGAGGACATTGTATTTCGATCGCAATAGAGAATAACATAGTTGATTTTCACAAAACCCAATTTTTTAAAAAAGAAATGTCTTTAAAAAATCTATTTTGAATTTTTTTCAACAGATTTTGTGTATTTCTCATAGATTATATATTCAATTCAATAGATTCGTTTCATATATTTCTTTTATAGTGAATTCTCAGTATACAATATCAGTAAGGAAAATACCTAACAACCTTTTCCCATTTTTAACACTTAAGCATAGCAACCTTCATATTTTTATGGAAATCTATTCCGAAGGCTTATAGGATTATGCAAATTTCTTAACTCTTACTTCCTGGTAGCTTTTTCATCAAAATAAATTTAATATTAGGCCATCATTTTTTTTGCAATAGGAAATGATTAATTTCTATCTGGAGGAAAGCTGAAATTTTGCATTTATCGTACTTATCGTCTTCAATCAATTTTCATCAACAAAATCTTAAGGTTGCTTTCTATTCGTTATTTTTTCGAGTATTAATTTCATGATTAGTATCGGCTAAGAATTTTTCATCAAAAAGAAACATTTCGCAGATTTCGTTTCGATTTTTAAACTGAAACCATAAAATAAATTCAGCGAGGCATTATTACAAGGGAAATTTGAATAAGTGGAAAGCACAAGTTTAACATGAGATGCCTCCAATTTTTCCATACTCTTAATCAAAAGACGACGGACCAAACGACTTGAAACTAGATATTTTATATTAATATTTGATATAGATTCGAAGATTGCCATCAAAATTGGGTGGGAAATCGAGACCTTTCTCGGCAACTTAAAATAAAAGACCCCTTAAACACATTTAATACCCATGAAATTTCATACAAATGACCCTATTATTATAAAAGACCCTATTAAAATAAAAGACCCCTTAAACACATTTAATACACATGAAATTTCATACCAGACGCTTTCCCAAATCAACTAGTATCTGAATGTGCCCAATTATTAACGATACAGGAATAAAGAGGTGTTATTCGGGGTTTTTTTCGCAGCTGCATCTATGCTCTACATAAAAATATCAGGTGATTGGTTCATAGTGAAACAATTACTACTCTGTTTTGGAATTTGGTTGCGCCCCCATCCAAGGAGGTTCAAAGTGGAGAAAATTAAGAAGCAATTCTTTTCCTGCAAAAGTCTGTGCAGACATGTCTTCATATTTCTTGCACTGTCGCCGATAACAAAACGCTCATTCCAAAGCAGGCCGGAGAACAAGCGAAGCCAATTACGAAGTTCCGAAATAAAAATAGGTAATGCCGCAATTTATGCAGGGCAAATCCCAATTAGTTCATCCCAACCACCATGCCTGGAACGAAGTAATTCTGATGGATTGCAAATTAAAGTTCTCTGTGCATTTCCCATATTTGATTAGCATGATATATGGAAAACGGAGCGGTTTTGTTTCCCGAATTCCTCCTGGTTCACTCTGCACATGCAATTTGGTCCTACTCTGCAGATGAATATACGTCATTTGTCCACCGCCATCTGCACCGTCTCATTTAAAAACTATTTAGAGCTGCGAGTTGTGTGTGTTTGGGGGTGGTTCTGTGGTCTGAACGTGGGTATTTCGTTCTTGCTTAATAAATGGGTTGTTGGAGTTAAAACAATCTCGTGTTAACCTATTAATGAAATAATTCCCCACTAACTATTAGCAACGGATTAGCAGCCGGAGGGTTGCGAGTTCGAAACTCGGTCCAGCCAAAGACCGTCGGGGGCTGGTGAACATTGAATCTGTCGTGGCGCCAAATGTCCTCACGTTGGCGAGGTGTGGAAGTTTGCAGAGTAGAGAACTGAACTATACTACACTCATATCCAAATTTATCTTTACATACCCAAAAATAATGATATTCCATGAAATATCCAATCGATGTAATCCATTTTTGCAGGGAATGTGTGAAAGACAAGCCTAATTAGCATTATCCAGTCAAAAGTGATCAAACGGTTTCTGATATGCAAATCAAGGCGTTACGTCATCCGACGGTGAATCAAGCGCTTTGTGCAAAGTGAATATCTGAGTGAATTTCTGCAATACAGAGTTTGATTTCAATGTGTAAGGACTCAAAACGGTTTGTTATGGCTCCTAAGTATCATGTGGAAGAATCTGTAAAGTGGCGAATAATCGGCCGTTTAGAAGCAGGGCAGACAATCATGGAAGCAGCGAGATGTGTGGATATTTCAAGACAGTCTCTACGTTATGGGAACAATTTCAGAACTCTGGAACTGTTGTAAGGAGGCCTGGACAAGGTCGTAAACGAATAACAACTGCTTCTCAAGATTGATATCTGGCAATAACTGCCCGTCGTAACAGGAAGTCTATTGCTCGGCAGTTAAGTTCAGAGGTTGCAGCCGCCACTGGAACTTTTGTATCAAGGCAAACTGTATACAGAAGGCTTAATGAAAAAGGCCTTTATGCCAGAAAACCAAGGGTATGTGCTTCACTGTCTTCACAACAAAAGAGGGATCGCTTTATTTGGTGCAAAGAACAACACTGGAGTGAACACCAATGGACCCATGTTCTCTTTACTGATGAGTCGAGGTTTAGTTTAACATCTGATTCTAAACGTGTTTACATCTGGAGGGAGTCAGGAACTTGAAATCTTCCTTCGAACATTATGGAACGTGACCGTTTCGGTAGTGCAGGTATGGGGAAGAATAATGATCGATGGACGTACGCCCCTACACGTTTTCAACAGCGGATCTGTGACCGGCCAGAGATATCGGGATGAGGTCTTAGAACCTTATGTAAGACTTTTCAGAGGTGCATATGTATCTGACTTTATATTTATGGACGATAATGCTCGTCCACATCGAGCAAACCTCGTTGACGAATTCCTTGAAAGTGAAGCCATTGAGCGAATACCGTGGCCAGCAAAATCTCCTGATCTGAACCCGATGGAGAACTTATGGGAGTACCTTGGAAAAGCAGTTGCACGGAGACATTCTCAACCTAGAGATATAAATGCCCTGAAACTGGAGGAGTGGAACTTAATTCCCAAATTGTGGTTAACGACATTATTGACAGCATTAAAACACGTTGTGATATGTGTGTACACGTCAGGGGAGATCACATTCCATATTAAATTCATAAGCCTTAATTTTTTTTCTAAGTTATTCTTTTTCTTCTGAACTCTCCTTGTCACATATTATTGCCATTTTTATTGTTTGATGCTACAGTTTTATATCATACGCAGTGCACTTAAATTTTTTCCTGTATTTATGTGTTATGATGTTATGTATCATTTCACACAAATTCATAAACTTGTAGTTCACAGTTTCTGAGAAATCCGTGATTTTATGCATGTAAAGATAATTTTGGACATGAGTGTAATTACCCGAAGTTAGGGACAGAAAATTTTTTCCCTGGTTTTTCGGTGGAAGGCCGGAATGAATAATTCATCACCTTCATTCGATTTTTGAGGGAGTAGAAAATTGCATTTTTCTTTCGAATTTCAGAATGAATTCGAATTTAATCGACTTTTGCTTATTTTTCTGAAAATTACGTACTTTAGTTCACGGGCAAAGAAATGAAATACGGATGATTGATTATGAATTTTCTGTTACACAGCGCATTCCGCTTGTTTATAATGGACCGCAGTAGCCCGGTTGGAAGAATAACGTATTAGCAACTGGAGGGTTCCGAGTTCGAATCCAACCAAAGACCGTCGTGTACAAAGGGGTTGATTTACGTTAAATCTTTCGTGGCTCCAAATTTCCTCACGTTGGCGTCGTATGGAAGTTAGAAGAGTGGTCATCTGACCGTGGTTCAAAATTACGTGGTGTTGTCCTCGGATCTTTCTCTTTGGGACTGATCTCGGACCGCCGCCAATAGCCCGTTGTGTTCCTCCAGTGCGCGTAATTAAAGTACCTACCCTTTACTCCTACAAATTTCAAAGTACCATATCATTTTTATTAGTTTTTTCACGTGAATATCTTTAAAATTTGAACTGTATTGGGATCATGCATGAAAAGTCGAGTGACGAAAAAAGCGATACAACTGTTTCGTCTTATGATTTCAGAACTAGAAGGTAGGTAGTTGAATTAATGTCACACCTGAGCATCACAACGGGGTATGGGCGACAGTTCGGGTAATGGTAAAGATAAATAACGTAGCACTACAACAACACAAAGGGCTATTGACGACGGCCGGGATCAATCTCAAAGAGAAAGACCGAGGACAACACGACGTAATTTTGAACCACGGTCACATGACGAGGTCGCACATGAGCTGGCACCCCACTCTCCAAACTTCCACACCACTCCAGCGTGAGGAGAATCGAGGCCACGACAGATTTAACATGCACCAGCCCCCTCTGTATGCGACTGTCTTTGGTTGGATTCTGTTTTTCATTTTGAAGGAGGTAGGTAATTTAATTTACGTTGCGTAACAACCGGCTTTTAGCGATGGTCCGGGGTTGGATTGTAGTTTTGGACTTGATGGCGCAAAATCCAAAAGCGGACAAGCGCAAGATAGACTATGACTCAATAAAAGTGTAAAATATTTAAAAATTAATAGTCTGATAAAGTCGAATGGTAGATTTAAAGCATGTAAAATGTATAGATCATAGTAAAAATATTCAATGTTTAGATGATATCATCATCGTTTGCTGCATATCTAATGAATTTATTTCACTAGAGAATAACCGGGCGTTTTACTCGGGTTGAATTCGTTAACTATATATAATTTCCATTTTTGTTAATAAATTGTAATTCCTATTCATCACATGTAATAACTACCATACTCTAATAAAGGTACACAATTGTTAAATACACGATTTCACAAATGTAATTAAATGTCATATTTAACATTTTATATTTTTGTAGAATTTAAATTTTTAGTAAGAAAGGATTTTAAAGTGTGCCAATGTTACCCAGATTGCATAAAATAGTTCAGAGTACGCATATAAATGCCTTGTATGTCATTTAAAAACAAAAGCATTTCCCAAAATTATCATACAACGATTAAAAATGTTTTTAAAAATAATTAAACCATTATTTACTTACATTACAGTAGAAATCTACACTATTAATGTGTGATAGTTTGTTCGAAATCTATCTTCGTCTCGACCACAGCACGTAGAGATCTGAGAGAGGTGTCAAAATACGCAGAATAAACTGGGAAAATTATTCCGCCCCTTCAAAATTTTCAAAAATTTAAATTTTAACAAAATGTTCAAAAAATTACCTGATTGGACAGAGTGCCGTGACGTCACTGGCTGATTCCGTAACGCTTCCTTAGCGGTTTTTAACCCAACTTTTTTATGTATTTTTTGTCAGACTTGACTTAAATATTCGTGTCAAATTCGAGGAAAAAAATGCAGAAAATGTTCAAAATTCAATATACAGTACTTTTTCGTGTCTTACATTTCAGTGCTTTAAATAAACATTTAATATACTACTTTTTCGAGCCTTATATTTTACTTCTTTAAATAAGCATTATTTTTTATAATTATTTCGCATCCAATACAGCAAACCTATACAACTCAACTCTTCAATCCATCGTAATTAGGAATTTCATATTGTTTACTGCTGCCTTTTTTATAGCGATTGTTTTTCCCGTTGTAACTACTCTTTTTAACGACAATGCCGAAAAGAAAACGTTCCATAACAAGCAATTCAGCTAATTATAAACTACGTGAAAGACGTGACAATTAATCTAAGAAACAAGCTACCAATAGAAGACTGGTCGAAGCTGAACATCAGGGTGAAATTGGGAAATTTACAAGACTTGCAATGAGACGGCGAAAAATCTAAAGTCGTTTACTAACAATCAATTATCCCGTGATAATAACCATAAAACTTTTAAATCCGAATGATAATAATGATAAATTTATAGAATTATATAACAGTGAATCTATAAGAAGACATGCAAAAAAGAGTAAAAAATACAAGAGGGAGGTATTTACTAACACGTTGTTCTCCGCAACGAGGGGCCATACAGCTAGTACAAAATAAACTATAGGACTTTCTTATTGAGTAAAACAAGAGAAGCTTCGAACGAAAAGTAATGAATGTATCTGTTTTTCACTCCAAAATAGATTCTTGGAATATAACTTTAAATCCACGACATATCTACCTACCGCCCTTGAGGGCGGTAGGTAGATATGTCGTGGAGATCGTTCTCAGATCTTTCCCTTCAGGATTGATCCCGGACCGTAGCCAATAGCCCGTTGTGTTGCTCCAGTGTGACGTTAATTAAAATATCTATCTATCACTTGAAACCTCGCGGCGGTGCTTCAACGAGTACTTAATTAACATCGCACTGGAAAGACAGAAGGGGCCGTTAGCGACGGTCCGGGTAGGTTGGTTTGGGGGTTTTATGGCGCCATTATGGCAAGGGCCATATTTGGCCATGCTGCGCCACACGCGGCATACAATATCAAGTAATACACACACACACAATGGAAGTTTAACTGACACAGAAGAGAGGAATACACCTGACAGGAATCAAACCTGCGGGGCCTAAAACTCGAAGGTTGCTAGCGCAGTGGGCACATCCACTGAGCCACGACGGCCCGGGATCAACCCCTAAGTAAAAAACCCGAGAACGACGCCTCCATTTTGAACCACGATCAGATGACGAGGTCAATACCCCAGCTAGAGAGAACTCTACTCTACAAACTTACACACCACGCCAACTTGGAGACATTAGAGGCCACGACAGATTTAGCATGCACCAGTCCCCGCTTACAGACGGTCTTTGACTGGGGGTCAATCCGTTGCTCTTACAACTGGGCTATCAGGGTCCATGTTTTGTTATAAAACACCCATCACAGATAATATCAAACCACATCCTGGCAATCATCCTTCAACACAATGCAATTACGCCACACATTAAAACTATAAATACCACTATTAAACTTTCAGCTTCTCCTCCAGGCTTCGAATCCAACCCCCAATCCAGCAATCCCCATCGCGAGCCAGAAGGCCTATTATTTAATAACGCCCCACCAAAACATTCCCGATGCAAAATTCATCATATTAAGCTCGCATGAGTAATTGCGAATTAGAATAATTAAATACTAAACACCACCGAATAATTCAAACGCGCTTCGCAAAATCGCTGCACCACTGCTAAGCGACATAAGTCGCCTTCTGCTGATTTAGGAGCAGATCATTATATCATTTGTTGGCGGCAATTATTGTCGACAAGAATTCCCACATATTCACGCGTCCCGATTCCCGCGATGCCTCGAGTTTAAGAGCTTTTAATTTATCAAATGAAAATATTTGCGATTCGACGTAGCGCGAATCGGGGAAGTATAAATTAGCTGGTGGTAGTTTATTTTCCTTTGATAGCAAGAAATATCACCAGACAATTGTTTTCATCAATAATTCGAAGATGTTTAGGATACTCGGTGGGGGCGGGGGTTGTCGACAGCGGTTGAACCCTGCCTATCGAGTCCCGGGTCGCTCTATAAAATGTATTTTATTCATGTCTTCCCTGCGTTTGGGCCCCAGTGGTTGAGAAGTAGTGTAAAATGTGTTTCACCTATGGCCTTTAGAGCTAAGCATGGGTAGTTATTAGGTAGTTTAATCAAAAAGGGAAAGATTCACGTTCGTTTTTAACCACGACCACGGTGGCCCGGTTGGAAGAGTAACGGATTAGCAACTGGGGGGTTGCGTGTTCGAATCCAACCGAACACCGTCGTGTAGAAACGGGGCTGGTCCACGTTGAATCTGCCGCGGCCTCAAATGTCTTCACGTTGGCGGGGTGTGGAAGTTTGGAGAGTGGGGTGCCAGTTGAGGTGTGACCTCGTCATCTGACCGTGGTTCTAATTTACGTGGTCTCCTCCCTTAGGTTTGGGGGCCGCGGTGGCCCGGTTGGAAGAGTAACGGACTAGCAACTAGTTCGAATCCAGCCAAAACCGTCGTGTACAAAGGGGACTGGTGCATCTTAAATCTGTCGTGGCTTCGAACGTCCTCACGTTGGCGTGGTGTGGAAGTTTAGAGAGTTGGGTGCCAGCTCAGGTGTTGCCTCGTCATCTGACCGTGGTTCAAAATTACGTGGTGTTGTCCTCTGATCTTTCCCTTTGGGATTGATCCCGGACCGTCACCAATAGCACGTTGTGTTGCTTCAATGTGACGTTAATTGAAAATACCAATACCAATACCCTTTGGGTTGGATCCCGGACTGTCACCAGTTGCCCGTTGTGTTGCTCCAGTGTGATGGTGATTAAATACCTACCCATTCCCTTTACAGGAAGGTAGCTAAGTCGCACTGGAACAGCTCAACGGGTTATTGGTGACGGTCCGAGATCAGTCCAGAAGAGGAAGATCTACGGTCATTTTTAACCACGGTCAGATGACGAGGTCAACTTCTGAGCTGGCATCCCACTCTCCAAGCTTCCACACCCCGCCGACGCGTTAAACACGGAATTTCATTTAGTTTGTTACTCTGATAGCTGATCCAAATGTCAACTGGAGTTTTAACCGTACAGGTGGTTTCGACGAGTTATCTCGTCTATCATGATTCGACACTTTTTTTCGCGAAGGGATACATCTGGTCAGTTTTGCTGATAAGATCTGGTAATTGATAAGACCTGGCCAATTTTGCTAACACAAAACCTTGTCGAGATTCCCACCAGCTAGGTAAGTAGTTAATTAAAGTCGCACATGAGCAGCGAAACGGGCTATTTACGATGTCCGGAATCGATCCCCAAGGCAAAGATCAGAGTACAGCACCCTGTAATTTTCAACCGCGGTCAGATGTATAGGTCACCATCTGTCTGGCACCCCACCCTCCATACTTCCACATCACGCCAACGTGAGGACATTTGAGGTCACGACAGATTTAACATGCACCAGCCCCGTTTCTACACGACGGTTGGATTCGAACTCGCAATCCTCCGGTTGCTAATCCGTTACTCTTCCAACCGGGCTACTTCGGCCTCATTTAGGATTAGGCCAAGGGGTTAAAACGGCGTATGGTAAATGGCTGTTGGTAATGATGGCACGATGGCGCTGTTTGCCCCATTAATAAATGTCTGCGTGCCTCTCGAATGGCCGATGCGCAGGCGAATCATACGTACAAATGAGTATCAAAAAGTAAGGTGAATTTTTGATTGACAGAAAAACGTGCAGAGAGAGATAAATATATGAACATTTATTATGTTTGACAAATCGTATCACGCTATCATTCAACAAAGGAACCATAGTGGTCTAAGCACTTATTCCAACGTGGTACCAAATCATCCATGCCCTTTTCAAAGAAATTTTGCTCCAGGTTCCCTAACCAGGTAAGTGTTGTGCCTCTTCCAGTGTATGGAAACGGAGGTGTTTCTTCAGGGGCCAAACAAATGGTAATCCAAAATGGTAATACTGCTCACTGAACCATATGAGCTATTCAATGCATTTGCAATATCATGCAACCTCACTCTTCTGTCTTCACGAATCATGGCATCGACGACAGCCACATTCGTGTCGTTACACCACACGTACACTTGTTTCTGCGACATAACACTCTCTCCATAGACTTCCAACAATTCTCGATGAATATTACATATTTTTCCCCTTGGCCCATAAAAAACGAATGACACCTCCTCCTTGGAGATATGCTCAAGTCGATGCACCATCTTTGATTTGCTCTAAGCACCAGACGGGTTGACATAGAAGTTTCTACAAGCCGTCACACTTCTAGCACCTTGGTACTTGCAACTTATAAAAAAATTAATTAGCTACACAAAAACTCTGAGTTTTAGAGACAAATTCACCTTACTTTTTGATATATCCTTGTACATAATCATCGAGGGAAGACTGCAGAACGGTTATATACGTGCTAACCCCTGTCACATACGGTTCCCTTCTTTCATGTATAGGCTTTTTTGAATGACGCTTATATTTGAGGTGCTTTTCTATACATTTATTTATCATACATGCTATTTACACATTTATTTTTACAACATTCCAAGTCTTTTGGAATATGACATCGAAGGACCCTCACTACGTCCTTCCTCGTCGGTGCCCACTTCTCTTTTCTCACCCCCATCGTTCTCTTTTTTCCTCCTCACCCGCATGATCTTCCATGGGCACCCCCGGCAACATCCCTCGGGGATCAAATGGTTGCTTCCGGCCAACATTCCTCAGTGTCTGGCAGGAGAATCTCACACCCCTCAAGGTGTCAAAACCCAACTAACCTCTCGCCCATTCTACACAAGCTTCAAAAGAACCCCTTTAATATTTTACGTATCGAACTATAAAAACATCATCACAGGTGCATGGAACAATCCATTGGTTCCGTATACCTGTCTAACCCCATTCACATCCGGGTCAGCGCAGTCAAACGCTAAGAATCCAATTCGATCCCCAAATCGATTATCCTTTTTTGCATCAAGGGTCGTAGATCCCACCCTTCCCAATGAATGGGGATTGCCCGACCCCAGAGTATTCCTTCATCATCCATCAAAGTGACCACCCGTCCGTCTTTGTTGAAAATCGCGCCACTTCCAGACACCTGACCCCGCAGTTAGGCAACATTTGTGTAGGGATTTTGATGGATTGGCCGTTGCGCTAAATACAATGAATAACAATGCAGGTAGAAGCCACCATCAACCGCGTGGCATCAACCTCAACGGCGGGGAAACCATGCTGAGGAAATTTAAAGGCTCGGCTTCTTGTTGGACAGTGTTGTACTGATAAGTGCGACATAGTACGTTACGTTGTAGCACCCTGGTATGTGTTGATAACGGATTTCACACTAAATTTCCGCGTCTCGAAACTTTTTTCCTATGTAAGAGCGGTGGTCAACGGGCCATGTCTGTGGGGCTGCACAGTGACGGTTTGGTTGGGTTTTATGGCGCAGGGACCGTGTTTGGTTAAGCTGTGCCAAACACACAAGGCAGGGAAGGTCATGTAAATGGATAGACGCACAGGGAAAGTTTGAATAACACTGATGAGAGAATGTTTGGTTGATTGTGTTTTAGGGCGCAAAGGTGATATTTGGCCAAGCCAAACACAAGACAGGCAACGTCAAGTAATGGACACACACAAACACTGTTTTACTGACGCAGAAAAGAGGAGGTAGATAAGTAGGTAAGTGGCTCCCAAAAGTGTTCGTGCACTTACGAATTTCAATGAAATACTGCTCTATCCATTAATTAAAATTAATATTTCAGAATTGGAATTTTTTAATAACATCTGTAACTTGTTCTTAACAAAACTACATAAAATATTTTAAAAACATAGTAAAACTTTTTTTTTGGAAAATCAATAAAAAAGTAACAAAAAGTTACCTCACAAGTCTTCGTACATTTTAAAAAATCTCTAGTAAATATTGTAATATTAGTAAATATTGTAATATTTTGGTAAATTAGTACTTAGTAGGATATCCTACAGCATCCACAACAGCTTTCAAACGTCTGGGAATAGAGTTCACTAGTTTTTTATAATTTCTGCATCAATGTTCCTCCATTCTTCAATCATTAATGTTTTTAGTTCGCTTTTGGTTTAAATGTCGTGTCTTCGTACTTTAACCTCCAGTTCTCTCCAAATGTGTTCTATTGAGTTTAAATCCGGCGACTGAGGTGGTGTTTTCAGAACTTGTGGATAATTATAGACACCAGAGGTGAACGTTGAGAGCCGTGTGCTTAGGATCGTTATCTTGATAAAAAACAAAGTTGTTTCCAATACACAAATTTTGGGCTGATAATTTTAAATTGTCTTTTAAAATATTTAAATAAAGAGCATGATTCATTATGCCATCAATAAATAGCAAATTACCTAGTCCTGGTGCTGACATGCACCCCCACACAAGGACACCTCCACCGCCATGCTTTACTGTTCCAACTAAGTTCTTGGGATTAAGTTCCTCATTTTTTCATCTCCATACAATTATACGCCCATCGGAACCAAACATGTTAAATTTGCTTTCATCTGCAAATAAGACAATGATTCCAATACGTTTCGGGCTTATTTATCACTGATTTTGCGAAGGAAAGCCTAAGCTTTCTATTTTTCGCACTTACAAAAAATTTTCTTCGGGCAGAACGCCGATTTAAACCAGCTGATCTGAGCACTCGTCGAACAGTTTCAGATGAAATTGAAGTAGAAAATTTTTCAGTGAATTCTGTAGAAATTTTTATAGCACTCTAACGTAGATTTTCAAATTTTCTAACTATAAATCTCGATCACGTTGAGTTAACTTTGCCGGACGACCTTTCCTTACCTTGTTTTCGATCCGATTTTCTCCTTTAAAGCGTTTTATCACATACTGCACCGTAGAATGGGATAAATGTACTAATTTAGAGATATTCCGAACTGATTTACCACTATGATGAAAAGTAATCAATTTTCGAATGCTATTCGTTGTTTCCTTACGACTACGAACCATTTTTAAATAATAAATAGAATATTACGAAGTAAGCAAGCAAAGATTAAAGCCAAGCGATTTTTTAAATGTCCCCACAATGCAAAAATACAAAAAGCGATAAACGAACATTTTATTAATGAATTTACCCAAAAATTCGGTGTACGATCACTTTTGTGACGTGTTCTTTCTTTGCCTCCTTGCATTTTCATTTTTATAAAAAGAAAATGAGTCAATATTTTTTTTAAAGAATGTTAGAATTTATTCAGAATCACATAGAGATGATATGAAAAAATATTGGACTTTATATTCGAATTCAATTCCAAGCTACAGCGCTTTTTCTACAAATTTTTAAAGTGTACGAACACTTTTGGGAGCCACTGTATTTTAATTAACGTCGCCGCACTGGAACACTACGGGCTATAGGCGACGGTTCGGGATCAAACATGAAGAGAAAGATCCGAGGACAACACCACATAGATGTCAGATGACGAGGTCACGCCTGAGCTGGCACCCCACTCTCCAAACTTCCACACCACGCCAAAGTGAGGACATTTGATACCACGACCTATTGAACGTGCACCAGCAGCCTTTGTACACGACAATCTTTGGTTGGATCCGAACTCAACCCTCCGGTTGCTAACTCGTTACCCTTCCAACCGAACTACCTCGGCCCTCAGCAAAAGAGAGAAATACACCCAGAATAAGTTATAGAAATTGAACCTGCGCCGCACACAAGGCTCAGGTTGCTAACATAGTAAGCACGGAGCCGACTGTGCTCCCATTCTAAGTAAAGGATAATCCTGTTTTTCCATTCGCAAACGATAGAAACGAAACTTACAGTTTAGGAGTTTTAAAGGTTATAGAACTTCATAAACATACTTCGTCAAACAAGATCTACATCTTAAAGCTTACCTTCATCCTGCCAGTTGACAGCAGCAGGCCTTGAGGCTTTCTCAACCTTCAATCTGGCAGTTGAAAGTCGTAGGGCTTCAGCCTTTCTACCATGGAATACCATGCTAAGGACTGTGAAGGATTTACCAGTTTTCACAATGAGTTGTGGTTTGTCTGATCGAACAGCTTCTCGTAAAGTATAGGTAACATTCAGATTATTTTTCTTGAGGACAGTTTGCCCCAAAGGATCCTATACGCGATCAACAAGATCCTGTTCGTCGATTAAAACTGTTAAGTGCTTCAGGTTGCTTCTTGCTTGCCGCGTCTTCTTTAGTTGGTTTGGTTTCTGACAAGAGGGTGTCTTGAAGATAGATTCAATGAGATTATTCAGCATATCATTGATTGGATCCATCTTTGATTTAGATTGAATACATCTGTGATTCGGATTGGATCCATCTGCGATTCAGATTGGATCCATCTGCGATTCAGATTGGATCCATTTGAGTTTATCCATCTGAGTGGATCCATCTGTGATTGATCCATCCGTGATTGGATCATTCTTCTGATTCGGATTCTGTCCATCTGTGATTCAGATTGTATCCATCAGTGATTGGATCGATCTGTGATTCAAATTGGATCCATCAGTTACTGGATACATTAGTGATTCAGATTGGATCCATCAGTCATTCAGATTGAATCCATCAGTCATTCAGATTGGATCCATCAGTGATTCAGATTGGATCCATCTGCGATTCAGATTGGATCCATCTGCGATTCAGATTGGATCCATTTGAGTTTATCCATCTGAGTGGATCCATCTGTGATTGATCCATCCGTGATTGGATCATTCTTCTGATTGAGATTCTATCCATCTGTGATTCAGATTGGATCCAGCAGTGACTGGTTCCATCAGTGATTCAATCCATCTGCGATTGGATCCATTAGTAATTCAGATTGGATCCATCAGTGATTCAATCCATCTGCGATTGGATCCATTAGTAATTCAGATTGGATCCATCAGTGATTCAATCCATCTGCGATTGGATCCATCAGTCATTCAGATTGAATCCATCAGTGATTCAGATTGGATCCATCAGTGATTCAGATTGGATCCATCTGCGATTCAGATTGGATCCATTTGAGTTTATCCATCTGAGTGGATCCATCTGTGATTGATCCATCCGTGATTGGATCATTCTTCTGATTCAGATTCTATCCATCTGTGATTCAGATTGGATCCATCAGTGATTCAGATTGGATCCATCAGTGATTCAGATTAGATCCATCTGTGATTAAGATTGGGTCCATCAGTGATTCATATTGGATCCATCTGCGATTCAGATTGGATCCATTTGAGTTGATCCATCTGAGTGGATCCATCTGTGATTGGATCCATCCGTGATTGAATCATTCTTCTGATTCAAATTCTATCCATCTGTGATTCAGATTGGATCCATCAGTGATTCAGATTGGATCCATCAGTGATTCATATTGGATCCATCTGCGATTCAGATCCTATCCGTCTGTGAATCAGATTGGATCCATCTGCGATTCCGATTGGATCAAATCTGTGATTCCGATTGGATCAGATTCAGATTGGATCCATCAGTGTTTGGGTCCATCAGTGATTGAGATTGGATCCATCAGTGATTGAGATTGGATTCATCTTAGATTGGATCCATCTTAGATTAGATCCATCAGTGATTCAGATTGGATCTATCAGTGATTCATATTAGATCCATCCTGTGATTCATATTGGATCCATCTGCGATTCAGATTGGATCTATTTGAGTTGATTCATATTGGATGAATCTGAGATTCAGATTGGATCCATCAGTGATTGGATCCATCTGCGATTCAGATAGGATCCATTTGAGTTGATTCATCTGAGCGGATCAATCTGATTGCATCCAACTGTGATTGAGATCCTATCCGTCTGTGAACCAGATTGGATTCATCAGTGATTCAGAATGGATCCATCTGTGATGATATTTTCATGAAATCAGAATCCCTTTAGTGCAATGAAGCAGGCCTTGGACAAGTCATTTTAACTGGAAACGGAAATGTTACGAGCACATTATACACGTTCTATTACATTCCTAACAGTGGCAACGGAACTGCAAGGTCTAGGAGAAATTCTTGCATGTGCAGTAGGTCCCGATGTTGCATTTACCACAGTCCTGCATCTGAGATATGGCTAATTGAAGCGGTATAAAAACAAGATCGTATAATTTTTGTTCAGACCTCGTATGCTGAGGGGGTTGTTAGATGACAACAAACTACACCTTTTTGTCTCTTTATAAATTTTATTTAGAAAAAATATGCACTCGAGGTTCTTACATTTTCCGAAGCCATTACACAACGACAATAACGGAACATTTCAAATAGTTACCAATCTTAAAAAGCTTAATTCTCATCGAATAAATACAAACGCAAAACAGGTGGCGCTGCTTATCTTAATCTAACAGGGGTATTTTGGTAGGTTGGTCGGTTGTTTGGGTTTTTTAATTAATTTTATTAATTTATTTTATTAATTATAAAATTATTTAATTATGAAATTATTTAATTATAAAATTATTTAATTATAAAATTATTTAATTTTATTAATTTATGCACAAGGACCATATTTGGGCCAGACACAAGACATACTATATCAAATTTGGAAGGTAAGCAGATAAGTATTTTATTAACATCGCACTGGAGCAACACAACGGGCTATTGGCGACGGTCCGGGATCAACCCCGAAGGGAACGATCGAGGACAACAAACACCACGTATTTTTGAATCACGGTCAGATGACGAGGTCACATCTGAGCTGGCACCCCACCCTACAAACTTCCACACCACGCCAACGTGAGGACGTTTGAGGCCACGACAGATTTAACGTGCACCAGCCCCCTTTTACACGATGGGCTTTGGTTGGATTCGACCTTCCGGTTGCTAATCCGTTACTCTTCCAACCGGGCTACCGCGGCCCATTGTAAACAAGCGGAATGCTCTGGGTGACAGAAAATTCATAATCAATCATCAGTATTTCATTTCTTTGCCCGTGAACTAAAGTAGTTCGCAGAAAATAAGCAATTCGAAAAAAGTCGATTAAATTAGAATTCATTCTAAAATTCGAAAGAAAAATGCAATTTTCTACTCCCTCAAAAATCGAATGAAGGTGATGAATTATTCATTTCGGCCTTGCACCGAAAAACCAGGGAAAAATTTTTCTGTCCCAAACTTCAGGTAATTAGTACAGTTCAGTTCGCTTTGACGTTGATTAATTTTCTCCAGTTTTAGGGGTCATTAAGAAAGGCAAAAAACAAGAGAAGCTTTCCGAGGAAAACTCATGTAAAAATTATTAAATTATTTTAAAAGATCATCAAGTTTCCCAAAGATGAGATAAGTTTTTCTCCGGGAGGCAGAAAATGAACTTTAATTTCCTGCCCTGGGTTGGAAAAATTAAAATTTTTATTCCAGTTTTGTTTATGAGATTATCTTCGAGTTCGGCGAATTTAATTGTGGACGGCAACGCAACGGTTTTCTCTCTTCGTACTTGAAAAATTTAATTATGGAAAATGGCAATGGTTTCGAAATGCAGATTCCGTTTCAAAATGTTGTTCGTTACATATCCTGTTTCATTCTTAAACTCATACAATACTAGCTGAATTACCCCGGCGTTGCTCGGATTGAATTGTTTATAATTCGCCATAATATACTCAATATTATTCCTATGGAGATTTCGAACTGTTTTTATACCCCCTGCAGACCCAGGACAAATCGAACGGGGTTAATACATAGCCTATGTGTCCCACAGAATTCCACAGGATGAATGTACCAAATTTAGAGTGGATTGGTCTGACATTAATCGTATAAATAAGCAATGTTATTCCTATGAGTATTTCGAATTGTCTTTAGCCCCATGTACCATATCGACGATAAATAAAGACCACTTTCTACAAAAATAATCTCAAATTATAAAAATTTACATTCCAATAATAAAGCTACAGGTTAAGAATTTACAGACGGGATACATAAACCATATGATACTGAGCGATTTTCAACGCAACCGCGCCTATCTCTGCGATTGCACCATACTCTACGATTAAAAACCAAACTTCCAAGGTCATCTTGAGGCGACTCCTGTAGACGTTAACTCTGACGTCATCTGCACAGCCAGACCGGGAGAGAGCGCCCCCTAGCAAGTGCTCTGTCCGGGATGACGGAACGTTACACCCCTCTGCACACCCAAGACAAATAGAACGGTGTTTAATATGTAGTCTACGTTACGCGCAGGGTTCCAAAGAATAAGTGTACCAAATTTGGTGTAGATTGGTCAAACTGTGTAGATTTGTAGAGAACAGACAGATGCCAACTCTGCTTTATATGTATAGAAGGCAGAGGCCATCGAAATTGTATACCAAGTTAATAAAAGTCTTATTTTCATATACATAAGGAAGATCGTATTGCTAAATTGTTAGCTAAATTAAATATTATATTGCATTTATCCCTCCTATCAAGTATATAATGTTAAGAAGGACGTCGAAAACAAAAAGGTATCCCTTTGACGTTAAGAAAATGTAATAATACTTATCTCTACTGTTATAAAAGGAAGTGTGTGTGGGTCTTTCTGAGGTGTTCAGACGAATCTATAGCACTTACAGCCATGAAATTTGGTTCACAGGTTGTCCTAAAGGTGACTGAATGTCCCTCGAAGCCCGAATTTTAAAATTTAATCTAGAAATTTTTTTAATTAATATTTTGTGCTGACTGCGTAGCCCCTCCTCCACTATGACGTGTCTGCGCAGATTGATCTGACAAAGATACTTATCGCGCAATGACGTATCTGCGCAGACCGGACTGACTTGCATGACGCACATTCTAACTTCTATTGATGTTTTGAAACAGCGGACACATGCAACGTATTGAAAGCGCTCTTGATTAACTTTAATTTTTTTGCATTGGTATTTAAAGAGAGATTGAATCACATTATTATTTCAGTAGTGGTTGTTTCATAACTTACTTTTGAATTTGTATCATTTATGCAATTCTGTTTATTACTGTTTAATTTGGTTTTGATTTCGCTGACATTGTGATTATTTAGGTTGTCGCAATCGGTGAGGTTTATCGTTAAGACTTTTTAAAAGTATAGCGTTATATTTAAATATTTAATCACATTTTTATTTCAGTAGTGGTTATTTCATAAAAGCCGAGAATCTTTACATCCAAGCTCCAAATGGAAGAACATTGAACATAGTGTATCATGAAGCTCTCTAAGCAAGAATCAGTGAGGTGGAAGGAATGAGGCGACATGCCCGTGTCATGTCGGGTGGTGGTGAGACTCATTCTTAATATTGTTTTTCTTTTTCATGTTTTCAGAATCAGTGAGGGCATAACAAGAATGATGTCACGAACAACGCCGTGCGGGCACTGCTAGTATACTACATTATACATACAATAAACACTGTAACTATAAAATAAACAATCTAAAAACTCACATAAGGGTCTTTGATAGCAAAATAGCGTGATAGCAAAATAGAGGGGACCGACTGTCAAAGAAGTTTGGCGACCCCTGATCTAGACGGAATAGAACAGAGGAATAAAGCATATAACGCGATAAAATCCTTAATTTACCCTTATTTCTGCCTTTAAATGGTGCAAAATGACAGAAATTCTAGAAGTTGCCATATTCTCAGTTGAAAGAGTCCCACTCGACTACAAAAAGGCTCTGAAAAATCAATGCCGTTCAGTTCCTTCAAGTTCACTGGAGACATCGGGCCTTCGACCCTGGTTTTCCAACCGAAAGTCTACTACCAGCCATAGGTGAGGCAACTCACTGATTACGATCAAGTTCCTTTTCAAAAAGTTGTTCATTACACATTTAACGCGTTTTATTCTTAAGGTGTACGTATACTACTCTAGATTTCTTTTTAATTTTGAGTTTGAAAATACAGTTTTTTTTCCAAGTCGTATACTTATGCTAAAAATAATTTCAGTGACAAAAAATCAAATTAAGCTAATTATTAATTATCTAATTTAGATATAATCATCTAATTAGTATGTTTTTTTAACAGTGATATCTCAAATTCTAATTTGTTCGGAAAGACAATTTCTGTTGAAAATTATTCCTAATGTTATTATTCACGTTTTGACCCTCCTGCAAGTTTCTAGAAAGAATAGGTTTTTATACAATTTTTCCAAGTCTAAAAAATCAAGATTTTTCAGGAACTTCAAAATTTAAAAATCAACTAAAAATTAATTCCGTAACTAATAACTCTGAGATTCAGAACATCCACTGTATTATATATATTATAATGATACAAAATTAATTATAATAGGTCGATTCATTGTTGAATAATCACTGAACAAAGCATCGTATTGCAAAAGCACAGTTCTTCAGAAATTGAGTTTAAAGTTTTGGAAACATGTTTGTACTGGCGGCACTACCTAAGGAAAACTCCTTGTAACTAGAAAAGTATTCCGAATATTTACAAGATCCTGGTATCGCTTAAAACCTCAAAAGTTGGAAAATATTTTGAAGCAATAAAAACAAAATCGATATTCTAGTCAATTTTCGTGATTTCTAGTGTATATACACCTTAAGTTTATACAATACATCAGTCGGAATCTAATAATGTAAAACGTGTGGTAAAAATAGGCTAATGGGTGTATAAATTTTGATTTCCCCTGATTTCTTCTTTCAATGTGCCAGAAATTCTGGGCAGTCTACTAAATTTGGGCTGTTATTTTGATAGCAGCGTTATTGGAAAATAACAGTTGCTAACTGTTATTGGAAAATAACAGAGCAACTGTGTTTAACATTTGTCGATAAATGATATTCAGATAACAGTTAGGTAATTCGAATCCAATTTAATATGTTTATTAAAAAATTAAAAATCAAAAGGGTAAAAATTTGTAATTACTAAATTTTTAGAAATCACTTAATGGTAAGTTAAAAGTTAACAAAAACTTATAATTAACTGTTAATGTCAATTTCCAGCATTTTATTATAACTGGGTAGGTATTTTAATTAACGCCGTACTGGAGCTACACGACGGCTTATTGGCGACTGTCCGGGATCAAAATCCGAAGGGGAAAGATCCGAGGACAAGCACCACGTAATTTTAAATCACGGTCAAATTACGAGTCACAACTGAGCTGGCACCCCACCAACGTGAGACATTTGAGGCCACGACAGATTTAACGTGCACCTGCCCCCTTTGTACACGATGGTCTTTGGTTGGATTCGAACTCGCAATCCTCCGATTGCTAATAGGTTACTCATCCAACCAGGCTATTGCGGCCCTTTTATTATAACTGTTACATTTGTTGTTCGTTTTAGTTGGTAACAAATAACAAAACTGTTAAATTAGCAGTTAAAAATAACCTGTCACAAATTAGCTATAACCTTGAACACTGCTAGTGTAAAAGAACAGTTTTGAACAGAAATTGGTAGCCATTTTCAAGTAACTTGGTTTACGAAAGAGTTCTGTTTAGAACGTTGTTCGTAATGCGCCCTTTACGATTTGTCTTATTCTTCAGTCATTTAAAACTCTTGAGAAATAAACATCAATTTTGTTAATGATATGCAATGGAAAAATTGGTATTTGTAAAATATTTAAATGCAGAGTTGTTTTATATTGATATTTTTTAATTATAGAGAAGGAAATAGAATATATTTTTTATTCTCCAGTTCACAAGAATGTCGGATGAAATGCTAAAAGATTTTGTTTATTTTATATTGAAATAGATTACATTCTTAATACCTTTTATTCTCTAGTTCGAAAATTGCAGGGGCCACTTGCTAATAGATTTTGTTACATAACATAATCTATTGTGTTCATTGGAATACGGAAGTACTTTGTCAATAGGAATCATTTCTTGCCCTCTAAAAAGAACTTTTCTCGGAATTTATAATAAGAGAACGAAAAGAGATTCTCAGTCAACCCTTTCTATAACCCCTCAGATCTTTTGTGTCCAAAGGTGCAATAAATATTCAAACAGGAAGTCAGCGCGAGCTTCAAGAAAGGGAAAAAAGTCATTCTTATCCTGTTGAATGCTTATTATCTGTATATTTGATTAATTTTATACAAAACTTTATACTTTTCCGACCTTTGTTTGCCTTTTTGCGAGTCAGTAGCGAGAAGTTTGTTAGAAGTAAATCCGCCATTTTTTGCATACCCTTTCCGTTTAATAATTTTTTAGAGGCGTCATAAAATGTCAGTTGTTTTTTACGATTCTAAAGCATATCACATGTAATAAGGAATTCTTTTGCCATCTGCGAAAGAAGAAAAGTTCGACGTTCTGTTGCTAAATTATTTATTTTTTCGGCTTTTGATCGTTCGTCAGGAATGCAAACGATTTAAACCCGTAGAATAAAAAAATGGCGCTCCGAAATTCCCGGTGCTTCGTTCTCTGCATTTTGAATACCAAACATAAAACGCATTTCAATACATTATTTCATTCTTTTGTTTTCTCATACATCTACACTGCTGGCCACCCAAATTGCAACACCAAGAAAGACAAGAGATATCACAACAAAATTTATATTGTAGATAACATGTTGACCAAGTATCAAATGATTAAATTTATAGACTTCTGTGAAGTGTGGTTCCTGCCAAAATCAGTAGCCAGAGTAGCCGCCATTGTTGGAGATCACCGCTGCCACACGCCTCGGCATTGATTCAAAGAGACTTTGGATGTGTTCTTGGGGTACAGCAGACCAAGCAGCTTCCACACGTTGCCAAAGTTGATCTGGTGTGGCAGCTGGGGATGTATTCTGGGTCAATCGTTGAGCAACCATGGACCACATGTTTTCTATCGGCGAAAGATCCGGAGAGCGAGCTGGCCAGGGAAGCAATTCAATCTGGCGATTGACGAAGAACCCTTGGACAATGCGTGCCACGTGTGGTCGCGCATTATCCTGTTGAAATATGGCTGTGGGCAAGCCCTGAAGGTAAGGAAGGACAACTGGCTCCAACACCTCGGAGATGTAGCGCTGGCTGTTTAAAGTACCGGCAATGCGTACTAAAGGAGTGCGAGAGTGATATCCAATACCGCCCCATACCATAATACCCGGTGCAGGACCAGTGTGGTGGTGCATAACGCAGCTGTTCAGCATCCTCTCTCCACGGTGTCTCCAGACTCGAATCCGACCATCGTGGTGTTGCAGACAGAAGCGTGACTCGTCAGTAAAGACAATTTCATTCCATTCTGCCGTCCACATCCTTCTTTCATCGCACCATTGGCGGCGGAAACGTCTGTGGTTCTGCGTCAAGGGTAGACGAAGCAATGGACGTCTTGCGGACAGACCACTCTGCTGTAAACGGCGTCGAATGGTACGCGCAGACACTGGATGATGCGGTACAGACTGAATGTGCTGTGCTATGGTTCGTGATGTGGCTGAGCGATCCGTCACTGCCATACGCACAATATGCCTGTCATCACGTGAAGTGGTGCACTGAGGTGGATGCGATCGAACACGTCGGTCCGTCGTACCCTCCTGCATCCAACGATCACATATCCGCATTACAGTTGTTTGGTTTCGTCCAACACGACTACCGATTTCCCTGAAAGATAATCCACAATCTCGGTAGGCCACTATCCTTCCTCTGTCGAACTCGGATACTTGATCAAAAGATGATCGCTGTTTTCTACGAGGCATAATGGATCGTTTTTTTGAAAAAACCACAAGAAAAACACAATTGCCGTACTTGAAATCGTCGAAATCTCCAAGCCTTAAATAGCGCTTTGAAGTGGCGCCACAGGCGCGCGTGATGTGCGTCTGCGCTGAAATTCTAATCATTTGCATATCTCACCTCCGCTAATGCATGTTGTAAATTTCATATTATTTGCATGCTTCCTTCAGGGTGTTGCATTTACGGTGGCCAGCAGTGTATATATGTGTGGCGTTTTTTCAATACTTCTCACTCACGTGAGATTTGGAAGGTCGTGGTAGCCCGGTTGGAAGAGTAAACGATTAGCAACCGGAGGGTTGCAAGTTCGAATCCGACCAAAGACCGTCGTGTACAAGGGGCGCTCGTGTACATTAAATCTGTCGTGGCCTCAAACTCACAACCTCTGGTTGCTAATCCAATGCCCTTCCCCCAACAGCGGCCGTAAGTGTTAATTAATTACCATTACAATGTAAGACCAGGATAGCAAATTTAAAACGGCTAAAATATATCTCGTTTTATTGTGAAAGAATTATGAAACGCGTTGAAAAGTAAATAGAAGAAAGAGAGAATGGAATCCCTTTTAAAATCAATTAAAACGTCTTAAGCTCTATAAGGCTTCACGCTTTATTCAATTTATCAAGCTCTCATTTTATGAACGAACTTTCTGAATAGAAGTTCAAGCTCGGAAGCATGTTTTAAAAAGTTTTAATTCCAATAAGTTCAACTCTATTCATCCTACAATTACATTCATTGTTAAGGCGCTTCTCTGGAATGCTCTTTTTATTTCCTCCAAGCCTTTAATTAAAAGACATTCCGCTTTTCAAAATTGAAAAAGGCACTGGTTTTATGTTGATCTAACAGATCTGTATTGATTTCTTTGAACCATAATAAAATGTGCTGAGAACTTTCTAAACTCTTCTTTATGTAATGGGACAAAAAATTGTATTTGCGTGAGTGGAGTTTATTTTGAGCCGCCTTATTCTTGGAGATTCTTGTCATAGAGGAGGTTTTCAGAAAATAGAATTAGGAAAGTCTTTTCGAATGTATTAGTTCCTCTGAATCCACGCTTTGATACCAAATTCTCCGGTGCCAAGAACTGCTTCAATTTTTAATCCCCCAAGTGGTTTTGACGAGATATCTCGTCTATCAAGATCTGTCCAATTCTGCTAATGACTCACGTGATGACCCGTCATCAAGTTGCCTAGTTTTGGGTGATGACGAGATCGAGATCTTGTCAGTTTCTGTCTCAAATGACGAGATATCTCGTCCATGAAGATCTAGTCAGTTTTGGTAGTGACGATCTACCTTGTCAAGACAACCTGGAGGGATAGGGTAAAAAAGTTTTACAATGGAAATCAGGCCATTATAAATCTCTACAATGAAAGTCTGCTTGTTCCTATCAACAAGCAGCTTCCTTGCTGAAAAGGCTGCAAGAAATGCTGCAGCATCCAAATGAAGACTTCCTTTTGGTAGGTAATTAATTAACGTCGCACTGCAGCAACATAATGGGCTATTGGCGACAGTCCGGGATCAAACACGGAAGGAAAGACCCGAGGACAACACCAAGTAATTTTGAATCAGTCAGATGACGAGGTCACACCGAGCTGGCACTCCACTCTCCAAACGTCCACGCCAACGTGAGGTCATTTGATGCCACGACATATTTAAAGTGCACAAGTCCCCTTTGTACACGATGGGTTGGATTCAAACTCGCACCATCCGGTTTCTAATCCGTTACTCTTCCAACCGGCTGCCCCTTTTGAATGAAAATTAACTTCTCAAATCAGAATCACTTCCACACGTGTTAGCTGCCCGTCTTCCTATTGGTTGAATTATTTGAAAAGCCCGTCTTGATAAATGCGCCGAAGAAACAGAGCTCCATTTTTTCTCAACCAATTAGGAACCTTGCCATGCATTTTTAAATGAAAGAAATGCAACCCTGATTTATAGAGGGGGAAACTGCAAAAAAAAATCTCCAAAGCAGGACCGAAAGGGAGAGGGGTTCTGGCAACGAGACTAAAACGGACGTTATCAGCCGGGCTACCTTACGTAATGGAGATTAATACGCGAAGCAAGTCCCTAAGCACACAATGCTAGGATAATTAATTAACAAAGATACTAGATGTAATATTAATTAATGCGCGATCCCTACGCTTGTCTAATTAAGTGCGGGACATCTAAAACACGGAAATGGGTGTAAGGATATATGGCACCAAAAAACGCTCTTTTTTTTCAAAGTGAGAAGAAATTGATGGCTGTCATGTCTGGGTAAAATTAAATTCGGTCTGTTTGTGTTGGACTTTCTTCTCGCCTTAGAGTGCCTGTTTTTTTTTAATTGTTATTTTATGTGATGAATGAATGTTGAGGGGAGCTTTGCAATGTTGGGGTACAGTCGGCTGCAGCTTATCCGGACTAATTGTGACTGATGTCAATCTTGTCTTTACAGTGCACAAACTGGCTTAACTTCTGTTGGGGTGTGAGTAACCTTTCGTGCCTAACCTTCTCAACTTGGTGAACTGTTCGTCACATTTTAACCCTCCTGATGGTTCCCAACGGCGAGGTATTTCGTCATTAGAAAAACTGACCAGATCTCGACGAACGAGATATCTCGTCATCCGAAGAAACCTGACTTAGATCTTGATCTCGAGTCCATGAAAATCGGCAATATTTTGATTTCGAGATACCTCGTCGTAAGCAAAATTTGTCAGATCTTGATGAGCGAGACACTCGTCGAAATCACTAGGAGGGTTAATTCCCTGTCCTTTCAATCGGGGCCGCCAGTGGGTTTCCCCGCTACACTAGAAACCTACGAGTTGTACGCGATTCCTGTAAATTGTCCTTGGTGTATTTCTCTCCTGTGTCAGTAAAACTTTCATTGTCCATTACATGACGTGTGTTTTGTATTCGACTCAGTATTGCCTAAAAACCCAACCAATCTCAAAGTATATCACGGTTCTATTCGTCCCACTGTGTAATGTCCCAATTTCCCTCTTCTGTGTCAGTAAAACTTTTAATATGTCTGGATGTCCATTACCTGACATTGTCTGTCTTGTGTTTGGCGCAGCTTGGTCAAATATAGACCTTGCGCCATAAAACCTACAACCTACCCCCTTCTCTATCTAAATATGGATCTTCACCACATTTAACAAATTATTCCCCGCTACAGTTGCACATGCATTATTACGAAAAATATATCGTGATCTATTAGAATTTGACCCTCCTAGTGGTTTCGAAGAGATATCTCGTCTAGGATCTAGTCAATTTTGCTTAATGGCGAGTTTTCTTGTCAACCAAAATCTGATCAGTTTTGCTAATGACGAGATACCTAGTCGTCACAAAACTTCCCTTACTACAAGGGTAATGAAGATCCAAGTAGAAAAAACAAATTGTCTCTTGCCCAAGACTGGTGACATTTTCAACAGGTTTTTGCTTCACAGGCTGGCCACTGCAAGGTGGCTTTCGATGCGAAGATTAACCATAAGGAGGGTTAATGCGAAAATTATAGAAGTCTAAGTGGAAGTACCTATCGAAATGAATGTGCGATCTGAAGTCATCTTAACCCACCTGGTGGTTTTCTCTATGAAGTATCTCGTCATTAGCAAAACTGACCAGATCTTGATGGGCAAAATATCCCATCAGTAGAAAAAGTGACCAGATTTTGTTCTGGTCATCATAAAAAGAATCGGCAATATCTTGATGACGAGATATCTCGCCGTCAGCAAAATTGATCAGATCATAATGGACAAGATATCTCGTCGAAATCACTTGGAAGGTTAATGGTATGGTATTGTAACCCCGAAATTTGCAAACAGTGTTGATAAAGGGCACTTATTAACCCTCTTGTTGGTTTACCTTCGCGTCGAAAACTTCTCTGTAGAGTCCAGCCTCTCAAAAACCTGTTCCAAATTTTCACCAGTTCTGGGCAAGGGACAATTTCTTTTTCCTACTTGTACCTTCATTTATTTCCCTTTGAGCAATAGGGAAGTTTTGTCTCGATAAGATATCGTTATGATTTATTATTTATTTGTTTAATTGTGCATGTGAAAGATGCTCCTTCTATTCTACTGGGACTCGTTTTTACATAGTTCTGTGTGAGCCATCTAGAATATTCAATGTACAACATTCCATCTAGAATATTCCATGTAGAACATTCCATCTACATGTAATATTCCATGTAGAACATTCCATCTGTAATATTCTATATCTAGAATATTCCACGTAGGACATTCCATCTCTAATATTAACATTAATAGAACAGAATATTAATAGAACATTCCATGTAAAATTAAAATGTGATAGTGAAATAAAGATATATCAGCCCTAGCAAAATTGACCAGATCGTGGACAAGATATCTCTTCGAAACACTTGGAGGGTTAAATAGAACTATTCGCTTAGCTTCTTGATGGAAAGTTACATATTTCAATGTATGGAATTTTTACTTTAACACGCAACACGAAGAAAAACACTTTGTAATGGTTATGTGAATAATAAGGAAACACGGTAGCAGTCTCCGGAGAGTCTGTATTAAAAAGAGTCCAAACTCAAAAACAAAATGTCTGTACTTCCCCAAAAAGACCCGCCACGTGCCGATTCCAAATTTTGATAAATGACTCCTACCTTCCCTTTCCCTTTTATTCCTTTATCAAGTGGAAAAGATACAAGTTAAGAAACATGATTCCATAAAAAAATACACACATGTATTTACTCCCCGAAGGATCCACGAGGAAAGGTAAGGAAAAAAAGTTTTATTTCTGCGTTGTCCCAAACTCTCGCCAATTCATCATAGTTTAGAAAAGTCTCCACAGGAATCGCTCCGTTTTTGTTTATTCTTCCAGTTTCCACTGATGCCAAAACACGAAAGACAAAAAAATAAATAAAAGGCGAACACAAAACGGCAGCGCCGTTCTTCGCCTCATCTATTTGAAAGGCAATTTCGGGCATGTTCTCTTCCATGAGACACGTATGCCCGGCGAAACAATTTGTTTCGCGCGCGATATTTTCCTTTTTTTGTGTGCGCGTGTTATTTATTTATTTTGGGAAACGAAATCTGAGAAAAATGAATTGTTCCACGGCTCCCCTGCGACACTTGTTTGCGAGAATCCCGGATTCGGTGCCGTTAGGTAGGCGATCCCGGGGGAATTCCGGATTCGAATATCGGGGTTACGGGAAAAATGGAATTCCGGGAACTAGATTTGAGAAAAGCGTTTTATGGGATATCGCAGGCGCGACATCATTACTGGAGATCGCGTCGGGCCCTAAGCCGGAATTCTGGAGTTTTTTATTTTGTCTTACTCATTATTTGGAAGTGGCTTTAACCCTCTGAGGGATTCCCACGTTTGATAAAAATTTGCAACCTGCAGTCTTCTCTCCATGGCTTCTAACCAGTTTTGACCATCTTGACCAACTGAATCTTTCCAAAGAATTCTATTCTTAGGGGGAAAATATTATTCTTAAGAATATAATTCTTTGGTGGCTTTCCTAAGAATTCCATTCTTAGGGAAAAAATACTATTCTTAAGAATATAATTCTTTGGTGGCTTTCCTAAGAATTCCATTCTTAGGGGAAAAATACTATTCTTAAGAATATAATTCTTTGGTGGCTTTCCTAAGAATTCCGTTCTTAGGGAAAAATACTATTCTTAAGAATATAATTCTTTGGTGGCTTTCCTAAGAATTCCGTTCTTAGGGAAAAATACAATTCTTAAGAATATAATTCTTCGGTGGCTTTCCTAAGAATTCCGTTCTTAGGGGAAAAAATACCACTCTTAAGAATATAATTCTTCGGTGGCTTTCCTAAGAATTCTATTCTTAGGGAAAAATACTATTCTTAAGAACATAATTCTTTGGTTGCTTTCCTAAGAATTCCATTCTTAGGGGAAAATACTATTCTTAAGAATATAATTCTTTGGTGGCTTTCCTAAGAATAGAATTCTTAGGATTCTTCTTCTTTTGAAAGAACCATCAGAATTATACCGAATGATTCCATTCTAAGGAAAGGAGCAATAGTTTCTTTCCAAATGATTTTATTCTTAGGAAATGAGGGCCGCTGTAGCCCGGTTGGAAGAGTAACGGATTAGCAACAGGAGGGTTGCGAGTTCGAATTCAACCAAAGACCATCGTGAACAAAGAGAGATGGTGCACGTTAAATCTGTCGTGGCCTCAAATGTCCTCACGTTGGCGTGATGTGGAGGTTTGAAGAATGGGGTGCCAGCTCTCAGATGTGACCTCGTCGTCTGACCGTGCTTCAAAATTACGTAGTGTTGTCCTCGGATCTTTCCCTTCGGGTTTGATCCGAACCGTCGCCAATAGCCCGTTGTGTTGCTCCAGTGCGACGTTAATTAAATACATACCTACCTTAGAAAATGACCAATCGAATATTTCCAAAGAATTATGTTTTCAAAGATTGAAGAATTCATGGAATCTTTCAACCTTTAAGTATGGATCGAGTTTCGAATTCGCAATCCTCCGGTAGCTAATCTGCCACGCTACCAACTGGTCTGCCTCGATCGACGGATTGCTCGATTGTAATTTATGATATCGAAAATTTTAATGGTTTTTGATGTTTTTTTATTTTAATGATCAAAAAGAAATTGATTTTAAATTTATAACGGTAGGTAGGTATTTTAATTAAGGTACTGGAGCAACACAACGGACTATTGGCGACGGTCCGGGATCAAACCCGAAGGGAAAGATCCGAAGACAACACTACGTAGTTTCGAACCATGGTCAGACGAGGATTAAATTCATAACGATTGAGCGGATTTTCTGGACGTTGCATAAGCAACGTTAAATTGAAACCCAGCTTCGGTATCAGCTTCCTTTTGCTTCTCAACGAGATTCGATATAAATTAATTTGATGGCGCGTATTCCCTTTCATCCGGCGAAACTATCTTCCTAAATATGGCACTTCGCAGTCCTATAGGAGAGGGAAAAAAACGTGTACGATTGCAGGCGTGAGAAAAGGACAAAAGGGGACACGCAAAAAAGAAACCCTCGGAAACAGGGAGGAATTAAAAAGAGGAATCTGGCAACGACGAAACACTTCGGAATCTTTAATGGCGGCAATCAACTGGCTAAGTGGTGCCATTTTGCGAGACAATAAAACGCGCGAATTAAAGCGAAGCTACTTAAGGGTGCTCTTTCAAGTAAGAGAGGGGAACAAGCGAGGGCAATTGAAAGAGGGCTCGGAACGAATATTTAAATTTAACAACGGGAGGCGAAGGCTTCCCGACCAGGAGAGTCATTGTTTCAAATAGTTCGAGAGGAACGAAAAAATAATAAAACCCGATCCAATGGAAACGAGTCGAAAATCAATTTCGAGAAAGTTTTCAGCAATTTTCATCTGGGGATCAGTTTCAAAGTGGCTCAAGTCTGGTGTTCTCGGAACATGGTATGTTTTATTCTTTACTTCAAGATACTTTATAGATAGTAAATTTAGAATCTGCAGCATATCCACGAGAAGGATTTTCAGTGCAAAGAAACAAATCAGACGGGATGCGAAGGTTTTACTTACGCAACCCAAATGCTCTCAAATGATATGTATCCTGGTTACTGTCGAAGACGATCAATCTTGAGTTAAATCTCACAAGATAAACGTTCTAAAGGCACTGGATAGTTCACAAAATGCAGTATATTTCCTTGTGAACAGATCAAAAACATAATCCAATGGATTTTCTACATTTATTTACGAAAGGACAGAAAACGAAACACGTCTACGAACATCAGTTCTGATAATACAATGTCTTCTTACATAAATCGATGTTGCCAGATTACATAAACTAAATTACACAAATTCAATGTTGCCAGAACTCACACACAAAATATAACAGATGCCTTAAAATGTAGTTAATCGTCGTTTTGGTGACGTCGTTAATTGACGTTGTCTAATCAACTATCATACATCAATTGGGAATTTATTCTTTATAATTTTTATTGACGAAGTGCTGGAATCGGATTCGAAAAACAAATCAACTGACGTCACGTTCAGAATATACACTACCGCCACCTATATTTAGCTTGACGGAAAATGTCTCATGTTTGATCTATAAATTTAACATTATAGTAGCAAATTTATGATGCATATACATGGTTTGGTTTGTTACTCTACCGGTTATTTTCTGCTACACGAACCATGGACTTACGAAAAATAAACACGAAACTACAAACGAAATTATATAATGGACCAGAAAGTTAGTGTCTAATTTCATGGATCTTCCATGGACCGTGGTTCAAAATTAGGTGTTGTCCTCGATCTTTCCCTTTGGGTTTGATCCCGAACCGTCGCCAACAGATCGTTGTGTTGCTCCAGTGCGACTTCAATTAAATACCTACCAATAGGATTTTCCATGTTGGTTTGGTCGATTTGAATGTTTAGGGTTTTCCTTGGATTGTGTATGACTAGTTATTTTTAAAAACGAACTTTACAATTGTTCCTTTGAAAGAGATGAAATCAAAAATGAATAATGTTATAATGAATCTCATGGGTCAAGGTATAATCATGTCCAGAAGACCATATTTTACAAACCTATAGTAATCTACGTAGACCAATCAACTATTATATTTCAATTCCAAATTCATCCTTTGGAATTTTTATTGGCGAAGTCGGAAATCGTATTTGAAAAACAAGCCAAGTGACGTCACGTCCAGAATACGTACAGGAAACGCGTTCACGGGAGGGTGAAGACCCCATCCAATGATTCATCTTCTGATTGGTAAGCTTCACCATTTAGTAGACTTTGGCGATTTCACCATTTTCGTTGCCAATTTATAGAAATGCGCATAAACACATCCACCCAGTCATATTATATCGTCTTAAGTGTCGATAAAATGCCAAATCGGCCCAAGTCAATTTTTCAGAGCAGTCACGTGACTATTAGTTGAGATGTTGGTCACACTTTTTGAAGCTCCTGTCAATAGCAATACTCAGTCTACTTTTATTTCACGTCTATGATCCGTACTGGACCGAGTGATTTGAGAACACAGCCAAAATACAATTAAGGGAATCATTTACTATTTACATTGGTATTTAAAAAACAACGGAACTTAAAATTACTGTCTGTGGAGTATTTATTGGGACTTGGGTCCCTCGGGTGTGGGCTCTTTAAAACAGATTTACAGGAGACCAACTCAAGCGACCGGCCAAAACCCTTCATACCGTAGCGAGAGTTTGGAGTTCGAAGTCTTCTCTCGTTGCTTCTGTTGATACCGAGGAGCAGTTAATTAAAGGGGGCCGCTAAACACCCCCTAAAACAATCAGGAGGGGCAGGAAATCTTCCAGATGAATAGGTTGACAGATTTACGACCGGCAGTGGTCAGTGGAAGACTTGCCGCTACTGACTCCTGACCCTCAAGCTGTTGCTAGGGACGCTACAAGGGCAGTAGTTGAATTCGTGTCAGGTTGTATTTTAATAACACGATTGCATACAAATATTTTCCACTTTCTAGAATTACTATGAATCCACTGGATAAAATGGGCATTAGGAAAACCAAATTGCTATTTCTGTCCTTCTCTCCTTGTCTCTCTCCCTCTATGCCTCTCTCCCTCTATTTTTATCTTCCTCTACATCTTTCTCTCTGTCTCTCTCTGCCTTATGCTGTTCCTCTATATATTTCTGTCTTTATTTCTCTCTCCTTCTATCTTTATTTCTCTCTCCTTCTGTCTTTAGCTCTCTCTTCCTCCGTCTCTGTCTTTCGCTCTCTCTTCCTCTGTCTCTGTCTTTCGCTCTCTCTCCCTCTATGTCTCTCTGTCTATTGCTCGCTCTACCTCTCCTTTTATGTCTCTATCTGTCTTTCGCTTTCTGTCTCTCTCCCTCTATTTCTCTCTCCTTCTCCATGTCTCTCTTTCTCTATACGTCTATCTTTGCCTTTCGCTTCCCTCTATATATTTCTGTCTTTATTTCTCTTTCCTTCTGTCTTTCGCTCTCTCCCTTCCTCTCCCTCTATGTCTCTTTGTCCATCGCTCGTTCTACCTCTCTTTCTGTGTCTCTATTTGTCTTTCGTTTTCTACCTCTCTCCCTCTATGTCCCTCTCCTCCTCTCTACGTCTCTTTCTCTCTCTGTCTTTCGCTCTCTCTCCCTCTATATATTTCTGTTTTTCGCTCTCTCTCCCTCTATGTCTATGTCTTTTGCTCTCCCTCCGTTTATGCCTCTCTCTATAGCTCGCTCTACCTCCCTCTCTCTCCTTCTATGTCCATCTTTCGCTCTATCTCTGCCTCTCTCCCTCTATCTTTCACTCTCCCTATATCTGTCTCTCTTCCTCTATGTCTCTCTGCCTTTCGCTGTCCTTCTATATATTTCTGTCTTTATCTATCGCACCTTCTGTCTTTAGCTCTCTCTACCAATGTCTCTCGTTTTCTCTCTACCTCCCTCTCCCTCTACGTCTCTTTCCTTCTATGTGTCTATCTGTCTTTCGCTTTCTGTCTCTCCCTCTATTTCTCTGTCTTTCGCTCTATCTATCCCTATCTCCCTCCCTCTCCCTCTATCTTTCACTCTACCTCTCTGTTTCTGTCTTTCACTCTTCCTCTATATATCTCTCCCTCTATCTCTCTATGTCACTCTCCCTATATATCTCCAGAGCCAAATTGAGTTGCAAGCCCTTTCCTGAGTGTTTTGAAAGAAATTCAGTTCAGACTCAGCCGTGTACATTATATTCTGCCTCGACTGTCAATCAGACCAGCTTATTCATCATTCCTGAGTTGGTTATTGAGGGCTTTGTCTCTTGGCGTAACTTATTTTATGCCAGGTGAGATAAGTAACGACACTCTGAATCCACCACTACCATAGAATCTGACCAAAGCGTCGAAACAGGTAGAAAAGTAATCAGAAAAACATTCTCTGGAACATTAAGCAAAACAAATATTTTACCGAAGAAATATTTGAAAGCGAAACATTCGAAATGAAGTACCTCTCGTTTATTTTCAACGCACAAGATCCTGCGAACATTAAGTACGTTAAACCCGTCCGACAGCACGACTTTGATAAAAGAGATTCCGTTCCAAATGTCGCGATGCCTTTTAATGCTTCGCTCAGATGTCACCGTATCGATGACAAATGCGTTTCATTCTGCGAAAAGAAATAACCTCTCGAATCAAAAAATCGATGGTAAATAGGCCCCAGTAACACGTAGCGTTTCTTGCCTGAAATGTTTGTTCTACATGCATTTTCGAATTCTTTTCGAATCAAAAATATATCAACTGCAACCAGCGAAGCAAGATGAATGCCTTTCGTGCAATCATGCGACAATTGAGTCAATAGTCGAAGTCGAACAATCCTTCTAAGCAAAGCCCTTAAATCACCATTAGTCTTCCAAACATTCCAAAAAAAGTTACATATTTGAACGACATATTGTTCACGGCTTTCTTTCGACCGTACAACATGTAAATCGTTCCTTCCTCGCGGTTTCTGTGAGGGACATTTAAAAGCCAATCAGCGATGAGTATTTAATAGCCAATGCGACATCTGGAACATAGAGTTTATTTCCTTTGTTCGTCGCCATCTTGGGAATCGATGGCCTGCTGCTTTCCTAAGTTTATTTATTTGTAGAATGTGTTCTCTCTGTGTATGGAAGATTTCAAACACGTCGGTTGTGTTCTTTTCTACATTAAATATGTCAGTACCAAATATTTTGCAACGATTCATGGTTTTTATAAAACAGTGTTCTATAATTTTTATCGAATATTTCTGCATTCTGAATACTACCATTCTGAAATTGAATTCCGAAACATTTGGTGCCAAAGGTTTCAGTTAAAATACTACGCATATTTAAAAATGGCGATAAAAATCAACATAAATTTTTACTTAACCCTTCAAGTGGTTTAGACGAGATACCTCATCCAACAAGATCTGACCAATTCTTCTAATGTCGAGATATTTTCTCATCAGGATATTGACGATTTTTTTATGATAACGAGATCCGGTCAGTTTTCCTAATGATGAGATACCATGAAAGAATCATAGGAAAGATTTTATTGGTTGCGGAGATCAAAACTTGTTAGAATTCATGCAAGGAAGACTGTAGGTTTCAGAACGAATATATGAGTGTGAACCCTTCTGATGGTTAAACAACGAACGAAATTTAGAGTTTACGCATTGTTTTGATATGTTACGGCTGTGAAACGATGTTTAAAACGCAAAAAAATGCAGACTAAAAGTATGATAAAAGAACACCATACTTTAATTTCGCTTACTAAAATATACAGCATTTAGTAAAAATACTGCAACAAAAAATCAATTTTCCATAAATTTCTAAACTCATTCAGAACAAGCAGAAGAAATATTTACGTTAAAGTGTTCTTTCAGTTTCAAGCATTAAAAAATTAGACGTCAAAAGTGTCATTTTTAGTGTCGTTACGAGGTTTTACAAGGAACGTTTATAGAGAAGCATAATTTTAACGTGTTACACAGCTGTGAAATGACGTTTAAAATGCAGATAGAAAGTAAGAATGATAAAAAAATATCATTTTTTTATTTTCGCTTACTAAAACACAGTTTAGTAAAAATACCATTCAACAAACCGCATTTTCCATAAATTCTTAAACCTATTCAGAACAGACAGAAAATTATTTACGTGAAAGCTTCCTATTAGTTTCAAGCATTAAAAAATTAGACGTCAGAAGCGTTATTCTTTTGGCGTTGTTAAGCTGTTTTACAAGAAACGAAATTTATAGAGTTAAGGATTGTTTTGACATGTTACAGAAGTGTAACGACGTTTAAAATGACTCTCGTTTATTTACCGACCTTGTATATTATCCTTAACAGTTTTATCTCACTTTGCTACATGGAAGAATCCGGCTATTCTTTCTCGTCTATCCATTAGGATCAGATGGGGCACAAATTGTGGGATGTCGGCAGGTTTAATAGGAGACTCAGTTCTAGGCATTGAGGGGGTTAATCATTTTTGCGAGATAAAAAAGAACATCTATAAAGATGACGCGATATTACATGTTGATAATGTTTTTCAGGTGATACCGTTGATCTTGTGTGAGATGAGTGCGCTACTTCGTGATAGATGTTAAATCAGATTTAAAACGCTTAATTAATTAAAAATGTATTAAATTATTGTAGTAGCAGTAAGTTTATTTAACAAGTTCATAATTAATTTTATGTGGAATATTTTAGACGGATCATACAGAAATATATACAAACGAGTGACTCAGTAGCAAACGATTTTCTGATTCGAAATGTAAAGTATTCGTCGCCAGTTGTAGTAGTAAGTATATTTGACCTTCCTATTTCGTTGGGATATTCTACATGGAATATTCTAGACGGATCACAAAAATATAAACAAACGAGTGATCCAGTAGACAAACATATAGGAACGAGTAACGCAATAGCAAACGATTTTTTTCAAATTGTATTTATCGTTCCATTAAAGTTGCAGTTAAAGAATAAATTAAAGTACATTTATCAAATTATTGGAATACTATTAGCAGTTTGCACTTGCATAAATAAATATTAAATTGAGATACGACGCTAGTAGCGGTTTGCATGCGCATAGGAAAAATAAATAAATGATAACAATTATATTTGTTAAAACTTAACGTACATACTTTTCGGGGAAGTATAAGGAACGCAAAATTAAACCGTATTCACTTAGGAACGTATTTCCGTATCTGGTCAGTTTGTCCAATTCATGTGTCGGCGCTGTCAGGTCGACGAAATGAAATTGATGCAATCGATATTTTTCTTTTGGAATATCCTGAGAATAAATATTTTATTCGATTCTATAACATTTTTAGAATTTCTATTTGAACTTACAATAAAAAGCTCGATTCAAAAATATTGTTCTTCAAATAAAAACTTGTTCTTTTCGCCAGTCGCATACCAATAAAGAAATACATTCATGTCTATGACACCATAATTAGTTCATTTTTCATATTTTCATGAAAAGTATCTACTTTAAATGAGCATACCGATATCATTTTATTTCTTCACTGAAATTTAAAATTCTGTTTTTTACCATAATATAATTTTATATTTCAATTAAGAAATGGAAACTTCGTACCGAAATTAAAGAGTGCTATCCTGAATCAAGTCGTAGTTTTTATTTTGTTTTTAGATAAAATTTTCATCAGAAGCTGTTTAAACTTGTGTTAAAGGAAATTTTTCTCAATTATTATTTTGAATTTCTCTGTAGTGTTCCAAACACTAATCGCTGCCTGTTTTCTTTACTTGACTAATTAAAATTTCCTTTTTCTTAATAAAATACTTTTTTAATTGCTTTGAAGGATTCAAATTACCATAATTCTCTCTTCACAACTTTTCTCGCACGTTTGTTTCCAATTTAATTAATCAAACGTAAAAAGAACTGGGAATGCGCCTTCAAAAGCTGTTGGTAGTCAGAATATCGTCGACAGACAGTAAGCGCCATCTACTGTATTTTGATAAAACTAACCAAGAAAATCGGATGATTTGTGTAGCGAGTGCCATAAGGGCCTTTAATGCTCTTTAGGTATCCAGAACTCGGACAGACTAACAGAACAAACTAAAAAAATCTGCACCATCTTCCGAAAAACATGGTTTTCAAAACATTCTCTCTTGATATTTGACTTTTGAATATTCTAATGAAAATTTAGGTTTTTATAGGTTCTTCAATTTTTTGGGGTGGTGGTGTCAGGAAATAATTTTTGGCTATGTAATGAAACAAATATTTATGTGACTATTTATAATAATATAAACTAGTGGTCGCCCAGTGGTCGAAATTCGACCATAATTCAATTAATTTTTAAGTTTGAACGTTAATAAGGTTCTTTTGTCAAAGAGTATACCTCTATATTCATTGCATATAATTTTTTTGAATTTTGTTCTATTACGTAAGCTGCGAGCATGTACAAATACGTCATAGGAAAAATGCGGTATAGCTTGGTTAAGCCATATCTAAAAAACAATAACGCGTTGTTTGACATTTTCTTGGTTTTTTTATTGCTATACTGGCCACAGGTTTCGCCAAGGCTACACAGTTAATTTGCCTATCTTTTTCAAATTATATAAAATTTAAATAAAAAATAAATCCAAAAAATGAAATAAGGAATACGTGCTTCGTATTTTTTTTATATATTTTTTATTGAAACAAAAAAAAACCGGGTGGTTAAAAAAATAAATGTTGTCCATTGAACTTGAAATAGTTCGACAATGAATTTAATGATTCAAAACTTCTGTGTAGACGTGTTTTTTGTAAAAACTCTTTCATCGTTTTTTAAATGCCCTTGACCGTTATATTCTGAAATATAAAATCTCAAACCATCGAATGATCGAACTCTACTTGCTGCGACGTACAATTGACCATGTGTAAAAACTGGCTGCCTCAATAAAATTCCAATTTTTTCGAATGTTTGTCCTTGAGACTTATTTATTGTCATCGCAAATGCAGGTATAATTAGAAATTGAGTTCTTTGAAAGTTAAATGGTAAAATAGTTCTTTAATATGTTAAATTTAAACGTGGAATCAAAATTATCTTATTGCGTGCGGTTCCAGTTAAAACTTCGCAATCAATAGTATTACGATGCATAAATTTGATGCGCATTCTTGTTCCATTGACTAATGCTTCCTTTGTATTTAAGTTTCTGATCAGCAAAACGATGCAATTAACTTTCAATACTAACTTATGTGGTGGCAAATTATGCCAAATCTCATACTCCTCCGTGCGCGCAATATGCTTAAAAAGGGGTACAAAGTTTTTCTTCACGTATTAATATATAGATTACAGTATATGAACGTAAACAATGAATGCTTTATTTTGTTTAATTTAATATATTTGTAACGCATATTGTACATTAATTTTATCTTTCTGCACTCCTTCTCCATGTGAACTTTAATTATACACAATGATGTACAATGATGTCTTATATTTTCCAATCGACCCCTCGGGGTTGATATCGACCACTTTGCAACCACTGGCGTACGTCCATGCCTGATGAACACCCAATGTAAAAAAGTTTAACTTGTAAATAAGTTCTCCTATCCATTGTAAATAAACATCTTAATTGTTAATAATGTCGCTTCCATCCCTTTTACTGCGAATAAAGAGTTCTACGTATTCTACACGGGCGGCCGGCCTGTGCCTTTTCAAGCCCTTCCGTTGACAAACCCTCACGTTGGCGTGGTGTGGAAGTTTGGAGAGTGGGGTGCCAGCTCATGTGTGACCTCGTCATCTGACCGTGGTTCAAAATTACGTGGTCTTGTCCTTGGATCTTTCTCTTTTTGGGTTTGATCCCGGGCCGTCGCCAATAGCCCGTTGCGTTGCTCCAGAGCGACGTTAATTAACTAACTACCTACCATGGTTTTTTTTCCAGAACGAGAAATGATCGATGCAATTTGTAAAAGAGAAAGTGGAAAATAAAAGCAACCTTAACAAAAATAAAATCTAATTTAATTAACATTAAGGTCACAAAAAAGCGCATCGCTATAAATATGATTGAATAGATTTTAAAATGCTACACTTATTAATTCCAAAAGAAAATTCTAGGAATGTTCCCAGGAAATAAATTAAAAGTTCTTCCCCATGAAAAAAAACAGAACAGCGGGTTATTTATAAAGCTAAAAAAACTTCTGTCATTTGCGATCATGATTCCATAGCGAAATAACATTATTCAATGAGTAATCATAAACTAACGAAGTATTTCCTAACGAGAATTTGAAAACGGAAAAAAATCTCACCTAATTACCAAGCCGAAACCTTATGTAAGAAATACTTTTAATATGCAGTTTCTTCCCTTCCCTAAGACAAAAAAACGTAGAAAAAAACTACTTACGCATTCTTGTAGTTTTAATTAAAGTACAAATTTTAAATAATGTTTCATTAGATTTTAACTTTTTTCCTCGGCGAATGTTATTTTACTCGTCTCCTGCGGCAAAGCATGCAAATGAGTTCACTTTTAAACTTGCTACGCAGTTCTTAAAAATGATCTTTTAATTGGAATTATATCTTGGATGCTTTTTTGTCTTTTCGCGTTGTTGTAATTCTAAGAGCGATAAGAAAAACGGAATAATAAATGGAATATTTAACCAGATCTATGCTGATTACGAAACACAATAAGAACATTGTTGCCAGATTTATTTCTGAGATCTTAGATCAGGGAAATCAAAAAATCTTGATGGAATTTTTTTCTCCATTTTGATATTTATTGGTAGTAAAATTGAAGTGTCAAAGTGTTTCAACTCGTGGTCTACGACCTATTTTAGAGGGATCGTTGTTTTCAAATTTCTCCGAGTTTTGAGTTGTATTCGTTCGGGCGATGTAGTTTAAGAACAAAGAACTTGTTTTTCGAATACTATTTCAGCAGAAATTCCAAAAAATGAGTTCCGAATTCAATAATAGTTAATTAGTCAACGCCAATTAGATTAAACGCCACAATGGCGATAAACCACATTTTAAGGTAACCCTGATAAATATGCGTGAGCAAATAAAACAGTAAATAAAATCCCCATCTCCCATTTGGTTTGTTTGTTTACACTGAAAATCGTTCTCATATCAGTATAACGGATCTCAATCATGAAATACTTTTTGTACTTTTTACGAACGCATAGAAGTTTTATCACGTTCTGCCACATTGGTGACTAGTGGACGTGATTATGAACACGAGCGCTTCAAAACAAGGCAGATGTAACAAATCCCAATCGGAATACACTTCGATGTCGGCCAGTCTTGTTACGTTTTCAATGTCCTTCGTAAAATAATTATTTCGTCTGATTTGATGCTAATGAAAAGTTAAACACATGCAAATAAGCAGGTATGTAGGTATTTCAATTAACGTCGCACTGGAGCAACACAACGGGCTATTGGCGGTGGACTGCGTAGGAGGTGTCATCCGAAAGCTACCGAAATACACTACAATTAAAGTCAAACAATCTCTCAACATTAATATCAAACTGAGCTTTAATCGATCAAACTAAATTAATTGTTGAATATATTTTTACAATAAACAATCATTCAAACTTCCTGTCTGTTCCATTCATTCCACAATCCAACATCAGATCCGAGTATCCAACGTCAAAACTACGGTTTGTGTCCTCGACACAACCTACCATTTCTTTTGCTCATGAAATAATTTTGAAGTCCTTGTTCTGGAATGAAAAATGTTTTACCGTTGGGCAACTTTAATAAACAATTCATACCAACAATATGCAGTGCCAAAGCTGCTTCCTTTCGTATGAAAGATTAACGCTTTTGAGTAATGAATTCTGACTCCTATCGCCTGTTTCGTCTAGCCATGAAACATTGTTACAGAATTTCGAGACAAAAGAAAAAGTCGCTTTCAAAACCATTTGTGCGTTTCTTTGTGATATAATTCTGAAGGGCTTGATACCGGTAGAACGCTTCGTAATGTTGTTAGAATTCCTTCTTCGATTTTAATCATATTTCCCATAAAGAGTGAAACAGGATTGAAGCAAAGGAACAAGCCATTTTATTTTTCCGAAATGGTTTTGCAAAATATCGTCGGGTCAAAGTCGCTTTGAAAAGGCGTTATAACAATAGCAGTACTCTTATAACAGTTTAAAAGGATAAAGTAATATTTTTGATAATAGAATGACTATTCTTAATGTAAAAAGCCTACTGATATCGCTCAATAAAAATGTGTCAGAACTAAAATATAAATCGATGTTGTTTTGCGTCTTTGTATTCATGGTTGTCAATATTTTATGGTAAGTCTTACCGGAGAAGAATAGTACCATATTCTTAAAATCTTGCATCTGTTTTTTCTTCGTATAGCTTTTTCAATAAAAGGCTTCTGAATAAACAGAAATTGAAAATTGCTTTCTAATGTATTTCAATACCTACTCAGAATTTCATCCGTTGTATAAGAGGAAGTCTGTCATGTGTGTGAATCAGATATGTAGCACTTAATAAAATTACAGCACTTAAAATTAGCTGGTAATGGGAAAATATTTATCTTTCTAACACATTTACATATACCTTTCGTTTCTATGAAAGGACTTATTAAAAGGTGTTCCTTTAAAGTATTCTATTTTGTGTATGAACAGTTATAAAAAAATGACTTTTTACACTACATTTTCTAATGAAAACAGAAGCGGAAGCCAATTCAGTTGCCTGATGACACTAACTTCGACATCAGAAAATCTTTCTATTACGGCATAAATGTAGAATTTTCACCCTTCATGTAAGAGCAGATAGCTAAAATTAAAACAAGCTTCTGAAGATTCTTCGTGACATCATAAAACTGTTCTACTATGGCATACATGTGTGTGAAGATCGTAAAACTTTCTTACTACTGAAGATTATCAATATTTAGTCAACGATCTTTAATACTGATGATTGTCAAACTAAACTGAAAACAAAGATTATTCAGTTGTGATGTAAATGAATTACAAATATATGAAAACCTGTGAAATAATTGAAGTGTGAAGATCCTTCGTTACATCAGAAAATCGTTCTAATAAATGAAAATCGTAAAAATTTTGTACCACTGAAGATTATCGATAGTTGGTCAACGATCTTTTAACAATATCGTTGATTGATAAACAGAAAACGAAGATTGTTCAATTGTGACTTAAATGAATATTCCGTAGTCGTAACATTAATTGAAAATTTCTATGGAAACCTATGAAATAGTTGAAATGTCTGAATATTAATCGTGACATGAGAAAAAGTGTTCTGCTATGGCATAAATGAAGCTTCTGAAAAGTTCGCTCAACTGACAGAAAGATTGTTCAATTGGGACATAAATGAAAATTGTTAAACTTTCATATTTCTGAAGGTCTTTCAACTAACAGAATGATTGTTCAATTGGGACATAAATGAAGATTCTACAGTCGCAACATTAATCAGGGTTGTATAGCAGCTGTCAATGTGAATATTTTATTCAAGTCTGACTTCACGAAGTTTGTTCAATTGAACAAAAGTAAAGAATCATCAATATGACTGATTTTTGAACTATGACAATTTGGATTCTCATACAGTTTGAACAATCATAACAAATGCTCAAAACTATGTTTACAGTTTCTGCCCAAGTCGTGTATCAAAAGAGTGGAGGTTATAGGAATAACACAGATAACCCTCTCGGGAGATTCTTAATCAAGTTGCCTGTCAACTTACTGATGACAATCGGCATAAACTGGATTTGGTACACCATGTCTGTTTTCTATCATATTATGATGATTGAGTCACTGGTCGTAAGGATACTCTGCAATACCGTTTCTCCAAATTCCATGGTACATCTTATCAACCAAACTTTAGAAATGATCCTCTGGTGGTACACCTTTAAAAACAGAAAACAACTCTGCAAGCTTACGGAATCCTTGTTGTGTGATCAATTTTACAAAATCAATCTCATGTACGTCGCTTTCGTTGTATTTTGGAGTATAGTATTGTGGCCAAGTTTACCATTTGTGGTCGGAGATATCGTCCAAGCAATAAGAGGAGGGTCATTCTGCAGAAACCATAAGCTTCCTTTGGATGGTAACTTAGCTCGAACGGTGTACGCCACCCTGAAAATAATTACCAGTAACTTCGAAAAAGGAGTAAGTTTTGCCATCATGGTTTTGTATTCTTTGAACTGCTTCCTCACATTCACAAAGACAGCGATCGAGTCTGCAACCATGTTTCGTCATCAAAACTGTTGGTGACTTGGAAGAATTGCAGGAAACAAGTGTCGTCGGTGAGGACTCTGGAAAAGTTCATGTCGTTTCCGATTTTCGTAGCAATCTGTAAGCTGACGGTTCGCGTGTTTACCGCTGTCATGTTTTTCAAATACAAATTTAGGAATAATTCAGGCTCAGAAGTAGTTTTCGCCGCATGCGTTCAATCGGTGATTTTGTTCTTCGTCATCGTTCTAATGGCCGATTTGATTCAAACTCGGTGTTCGAGAAACGTAGACATCGTGTTTCGCAACGTGGAGAAGTTCCAAGAAAACGGCATGCGTCTGAACCATTTTGTCTATTTGGAAATGAAAGAGGGAAGCCGACTGACGGCGTGGAACATGTTTGTATTGAACCGGAGTTTACTGTTGACGACTTTTGCGTCATATGTAACGTATAGCGTGAATATTTTGCAAATTCAGGAATGAAGAATGTAAAATTTCAGAAAATGACAGTTGACTCTGAGCGTCATGAGATTTCCGAATAGTGACTATTGTTTACAACCTTCAACACACATAATGACTAAAGATCACATCTATTCGCTAGGTAGAAGTCATTCAAGGAACAGCAAGTTACGTGATGGAATAATGGGTGTATAATCCTGCGCAGGGGAATCCTTGCACGTAGCCCATGGCGCAGCAGACGTCGACGAACCGTGGGGGCAGACAATGACACACCTGCAGACGTGCTCCAATGTTGTGCCAACGCATGAGAGGACGCTGTATGGTCCGTCACCGCCATGCGGATGAGATGTCTGTCGTCCCGTGGTGACGTCATTATTCCGTGACCCACTGCCGGGGTTTCGACTTGTCCGGTTCTCCACACACGCATCACTGTTGTGGCATTACGCCCCGTGCGAGTGGCGATTTCACGATACGAAAGTCCACCCTCATGGAGGCCGATAATTTCGGCCCCGTTCGAACTCCGTTAGTTGCTCGTATGGTACTCTGCGTTTTTGGCGAGGCATATTGACTTCTAATCAATCATTTACAGCAGTCAAACGACGATACACACATCTTAACGCACCTTTATAGTGCTTTTTATACACGGCTCACTTGGAAGTTTAGAGGGTGTTTCTCGGCCCACACATGCGTGATCGCTTTGTAATTCTAATCATTTGCATATCCTAACCTTTTTTTGCATTTCCTGCAAGTTTCGTTTAATTTGCATGATTCTTTCATGGTGTTGCAATTTTCACAAATAGTAGTGTAGATAGAACATTGAGATTTTCAATAAAGCTTTTTTTAAGGCAAGTTCAAAGAATGTAGTGGTTGCAGGTATTCATAGATGCAACATGTGCATATTAATGGCACAAAATGTAACGCTATTATTGAAGTTCAATAAAAATTCAGTGTTAAGATTTTATTTCTATTCTTTACATCATGCATGAAATTATCCAATTAAAATGCGAGTAAAATTCCCCACGCAAAGAGGTGTTTTGAAATTTTTCTAGCAGTAAAGGTAATGGAAATTTCGAGTAAAAAGATTAGCTTGGTATCATCTTGAGACTTTTTGAAGAAATAATTATTTCGAAATAACATTCCTCCTTGTGTGACTTTCTTGATACTTTTCCGTTATAGCCATACCAATAAATTTCGGCGCCAATTTGGCGCGTTTTTGCTTATTTCTTGGCGCTATTTGGGGGAAAGAATCCATTGGAGGAAGATTACGCCCTGCATGATTTTTCTTTTCGTAAATAAGGTTTCGTCCATTTCAACAATTTTATGACTTCCACCGATTTTAACGTTAGGACGAGATAACAAAGAATTGGCACATACTTCTCGCATGTAATTATTCCAATCTACCGTTGTGTCGTGATTCATTTCAAGCTGTAATTCACAGAATTCAATAGACGTTAACTCTTGACACCATAAATAAATAAATCATACGGCAGTAACGAAAGGAATTCGTGATCCAGTAAACCACGTTTTCGTTCGGACACCTTTTTCTTCCCTGCATGAACGGAGGCTACATAACCATTTCGACTTCGAGTCACATTTTAATTTCATTAAGTGGTTATTCGAACACAAGCTTTCTTTGTGAAGTATATTTATTTCTTGAAGTAGTATTTCCGCTTGTTTATCTCTTGGCAAATCCCAAATCATGAAATCCATTGCACTAACGAAGGAATAAGCTAAAATGGCGCCAAAAAACAAAATGCTGGTATGGAGATAAATCGCGCCAAGAAACAAAAATGCGCCCAAACTGGGGCCGAAATTTATTGGTATGGCTATAAGTGGAAAGTACCAAGAAAGTCACTTCTCTTTTATCCAGTTCATTGTGTAACTTCGTACTCCTTTGAAAGGCATTTTTATTTGAAAATTTCTTTCTCTGTAAAGACTGAGATAAGTAACTCTTCTCAACTGCATTACTTCTTTCTTCTTTAAAATTTTAAACCTTCGTCTGAAAATTCTAGAAGACTTTCATCTACTTGCTACCAAACATTTTTATCTCGATACGTAGGATCTCGACTGCGATTCTATTGAGGAAGACAGCAATTCCAAAAATACTCTGAGTGAAATTATCCGTTAAAGACAATTTTATTTACAGAGGCACTCATGCTGATAATACTCAAAAATTAACAGCAATATTTCGGCGTTTTAATTTAGATGGAACCTCGGAGCATTTCAAATTCAATCTAAAAATTAAACACACTTATTCTGGTGCTGCCAGATACAAAGTAAAATTCTTCGTATAACATTAATAAATTTAAGTATTGTTGTGCATTACTTTCGGTTTTATTCAAGGTGTATTTCCCAAATTTGCATACATCGATGTTTAACAATATTTTTAACGTACATTATTTCATATCTTGTGTTTAAATTCTAAAATATACCTTCAACAACCTTTGGCGGGATGTTAAAAATGCAATACCTTCTAGTTGGTCTAACATTTTGGCTCGGGGCTTACAATCACCAGAAGAGATATTATAATTGGCATATATGCTTCTGAAAATCGATAACGAAAAGGCTTCAGTGAAATAGATAAAGTTAGAATAACAGCAGAATTTATACAGACATATTTTTCTTTGAGATAAATCTCTACATTACCAGTCCTATCATTTTGTGTCAAAACCTCTTCCTAAAAAGTATCAAACTTTGTTATTAAAATTACTAAGTTTACTGAGAAGCTTTTGAATTATTGACCATCAACAAAGATCACAGACAAACATTAAACTTTTTATCATTTCTTTTCCATTGTAAAAAGTTAGTAATTCGCTGATGCTGTACGGCTGGTGCTATTCGTTCGATCGTAACAAAGGAGACTTGTGCAAATAGACCACACCAAAAGCACCGTTAACATTCTGTTTTGTAATTTTATTTCTGTGTAAATTGTACCGTTCGATCAAATATCTTCCCGTGGAAGAGTAAACATGTGCTCTATATTAGGAAAGTACTCTATTTCAGTAGTATTTACAGCCCAGCTGCGTCATATTCACTTGAAAACACGGGAAACCTATAAAATATTGCAATAAACTTTCCACAAAATTCAAACTTGGTACTTATGGATCCTCACTTCTTATTCGCCACATTAATCACAATGTGATCAAGAAAATGTTACACCAAAATGTAGTCTAGAAAAGATGTTTAAAATAAAATTAAGGGACAAGAAAAACTGAAAAAGAAACAGAAGGTCCCAACATCATCACAGCGAGAAAGAAAAAAACGGCAATTCGATTGTATTCTTAACAAAGAATGAAAGTTCCAAATCGAACTGGAAGTCTTTTACCACCGAAAGAACATTCGTCTTCTTTAAATATTCAACCACATTTATTTCTTTTTTCTTAGCAGAATGACGAATGTTGCAAAACTGTCTTGACAAAAAGTAATGCGTCTTTTTATTACATCGGATGAAAAGTAGTCCTATGGCGTTTGCTACCCCCAAATCGGATGATTTTTCATGCCCAGCGCACTCCAATTATCAAGCAACACCAGACGATGGAATAATTCTCGGCAAAACTTCGTCCGGGAAAAATGATTGGAAAAAACGATCTTCATACATCACTCTTTGGTGGCAGCGAATGGCAAAATGTTTCCCCTTGTTGTTGCAGGTAGACAATCTAAACAAGCCAAGATATCGGAAAGCATTATGACGCCATGATTGAGCGGTGGACTTGAGAACAAGAACTTAGAACGCCCCGACTGTGTCTTCGGAATATATCAAACTTTTGACAAGCCTTTCGATCAATTGCTGGGCCCTTTTTCTTCTCAGCGGCGATTGTTCATTTTTGCGTTCGATTGAAAATGGAGTGCATGGAAGGCATGTCAAAGAGAATAAAAGCAATTTCGGATGATTGAATAATTTGGAGAAGTAATGTTGCAAATATGGAGGGTAGAAACTACTGGTATGCGATTGGCTACTCTGGTGAAATGCAGAAATTAGCAGATCAAATATTCTTCTGTAAAATTTTACTTTTTAAAAAGAACAATGACCCAAAAATGTGATCGAAATACAAAAGAATTTGTTAGCTTATATGCTTATCTTGAATCAATAAATAATCTTCAACATGTCTTTGGAATTTTTAAGCATTACTGAAGTCATTTAACTGCTCATATCACACACTCACCTATTGCATATTTTCTATCTTCAAAATGTTCAATATTGTTGTTAAACGTAATTCACACCAGACCAGATCACTTTGTGGTCACCAACAAAGTGATCGATATCGAGCCCTAGGGGTTGATATAACATTGTTAGGGGTCGATTTGGGCTCAGGGTACGATGAGAAAATGTAAGACATCATTGTACGGTAATATTTAATTCGGTTAACTTGTATTACCTCCATCCTGCATGACAACGCAATTAAGAGTGAATCTGGGAACAGTGCCATGAATAGGATCTGTACGATGGAGCAAGATCATGAAAATAATTATGGAAGCCAATCAAGTAGGCCAAAATGACGTATTTGTCATGATTTTACAAAGAAATAAGCTAGATTAGAATTCCGTGGAGATTTAAGATTGAAACTTGCTCATTTTGAAACCAACATTGCTAATCTTGTCAAGAGTCACCGAAGCACACCCTTCACAATGAACAACATTAATAAACTGTATACTATAACAGGTGGTGAGCGGCGTTTAGTCAAGTAAGCATCTCGGGGTAAAATTAACACAATTTATTATTTATATTTTGGGTACAAATTATGAGAAAACATAAAGACAGGACCACAGCGTAATCGCGCGACTGAAGGGGCAGAACTTCTCTTCTTTTTACAAGGAGAAAAAAAATGTTATTAGTTCGATGACGTACATGGTGTCTTGCCAAGAAGGGGTTGAGTGTTTATGGGGTAATTAGGCAGTCAATAGTTCAGTTCACTTTCAATGCACTAACAGTTTGATCCGCTATACTCTTCCCCTCAACCTGCAGTCAACCGTCCTCGGGAGGCATGTTGCACGATGTGGAGGCTGTATACGGCGAGGCGGACCGTATTGGCAGAAGGATTTTGCTTCTCCTGGTCATCAGGTAACTTCTTTGGTCGTCCCCTTCTGCGAATCGGCGCCAGGTCGGGAATCAGGGCCGTTTTAAGGTACAAGGGCTGAGACATGGTAGTTTCCTATAGGTGAAGAAAGATCATCTTTAGCAGCAACTGTATAGGAGATAGATCTTTCTGACACAATTACATATGGGCCATCACGCCGGGGCATAAATTTTGAGGTTTTGCATTTTTTAGCCCGAGTTATTGGGTGCAAAGCAACCCAAACGTTGTCGCCCATCTTAAACTGAGGTGATGGTTTACGATTCTTGTCCGCATACTGTTTATGCTTGTCTTGACATTCTTCAACACGATCTTTTATTTGCTTCGTGAAACTGGCAAATTTTTTTTTAGATAAGGAGTTATCTCTGGAACGAAATTGTCATTATCTACAACACTTCGAAAATCGTGCGAAATATCATCTACAGTGCGCAGCTCTCTACCAAACTGCAGGTAAGCAGCAGTTTGTCCTGTTGCGTCGCACTTGGCGGTGTTTAAGGCAAATCTTATAGTTGGTAACTTTTCGCTCCATGTGACCCACTAATATTGCCAAACGTGTTTCAGATCTCGGCTCTTTCTTTCCACAGGATTTGCTTGAGGTGTCAAAGTTTGTGGTGTCAAAGTTTGTTTAATATTTAAAAGGTAGCATACTTGTTGTGTTACGGCACTTATAAATTGGGAGACATTGTCACTAATGACTCGTCTTGGCAACCCGTATCTCATAAAAACTTCCTCAATCAGAATTATTGCACATTCCTTAGCAGTAGCGTTGGTTAAAGCAAACAGTTCTACCCACTTAGTGGAGCAGTCTTCTATGATGGAGATCCACCTTTTTCCATCTTTTGTTTCGGGTAATGGCCCAAAGAGATCTAAGGAAATAGCTTCAAATCGCTGTGAGTGGATAGGTGTCTGAAGAAGTCCAGAGGGTTTTCGGTTGCTTGGTTTGTCCCGACAGCAATCACTACAGTTCTTCAATATTCGGTAATGTATCTTCTCATACCAATCCAAAAGTACCGCTTTGCTATTCAGCTATATGTTCCTATTGATTCCATAATGACCAGCTGTTGGTGCATCATGATACTCTTTAAGAATCTTCTCTCGTTCTTGAATAGGTACAACCAGTTGAGCCTCTTCCGATTCAGAGTCAGGAAAATATCTATATAAAACTCCGTGGTTCATGAGGTAACCTCCCTCAGAAATAGTTTGCAAAATTATTTTCGAATCGATAATTTTCCTGAGATTTTCATCTTTGAGTTGCTCTTTTCGAATATCCCCTGGATTACGCGAGGGCATATCAATGGATATGGTACACATTTCACAAGTTCTTTCCGTGTGTTGGAAAAAAGGTCTAGACAGCATGTCAGCTATAACGTTAGCTTTACCTGGAATGTATTCCAACTTCAAGTTGAAGGATTGAACCTCTAAAGCCCATCTCGCTAATCGTCCAGTAGGAGACTTTAAATATATTAGCCATTTAAGAGGCTGATGGTCAGATGCAACAGTGATTTCTTGCCCTTCAATGTAAGCACGGAACTTCTTCAATGCCCATACTACAGCTAATGCTTCACGTTCCGTTGTTGAATAATTTCTTTCAGCACTTGTGAGTAATCGACTGACATATTCGATAGGATGCTCTTCAGGTTCAGTACCTTGTAAAACAACTGCGCCCAGTGCATAGTTACTAGCATCAGTTCGAATAATGTAAGGCTTGGTTGAATCATTTTGACTAAGAATACGTGGATTAATCAAAAGTTGTTTCAAGGTTTGAAATGCATAATCTTCTTCTTTACCCCATTTCCAACAGACATTCTTCTTTGTAAGATTGCTTATGGGTCTTGCAACTTCTGAAAAGTTAGGAATAAATCTCCTGTACCACGAGCAGGTCTGTAGAAATGACTGTACTTGTTTAACAGTCCTTGGGGGTGGCATTTTCTGAATGACAGCAGTTTTCTCTGGATCCACTTCCAGGCCAGACTCTGTTATGTAAAGTCCTAGATATTTAACACTGTTACACGCAAAGTGACATTTCTCACGGTTAGCATGCAACTTAAATTCTTGTAGTTTCACGAAAACAGCTTCTAAGTTATAAAGATGTTCTTGAAAGGTTTCAGAAAATATGGTAATAATAAATAAGAAAGAACTAGCATATCTTTCAACGAATTCCGAAAATTGTCTATTAATCTCTGAAAAGTTGCAGGGACGTTCTTTAACCCAAAAGGCATTCTGCGATACCTGTAAGTTCCGAAAGGACAAATGAAAGCTGTCTTATGATCTGCAGGGTTTACTTCAATTTGATGAAAACCTGACTTTAAGTCAATTGTAGACATGTATGAGATGTGTTTTGCGTCTTGAAACAAGTCGACCATCCTGGGGAGGGGATAATTATCAGTTACTGTGATTGCATTAAGTTTTCGGTTGCACATTTTCCTGAACTAATACTAGGTGAAGCGTACGGAGATTCACATTCTTCTATAGTACCGTTCGTCAAGAGTTCATTCAATTCTTTTTTCAAAACTTCTTTCTTGGCAGGGAACATGCGATAAGATGGCAGCGAAACAGGAGTATTCTTTCCTGTATTAATATAATGTTGAATCTTGGAATTTGCTTCTTCCCCTGGTCGGAATATACCTGAGAAATTCTCTAACAATGCGTTTAATTCTGTTCTTTGTTCTCCAGGTGATGTGCCTTCCTTCATCCTCTCTCAAATGTATTGAATTGACAACCACATCTGCTTTTGCTACTTAGACAGTTCATGGAAAGTGTCTTCAGCAAAGGGAAACTTTCGTCTCGGACAGTTACTAAAAAACCAGTGGTGGTTTGGGACATTCAACACTATTTTGGCTTTACGCAAAAAGTCTGTCCCTGACAGAGTTCGATTGTCTTTCGCTGTTGGAAAGGCAAATAATTCTGTTCTGACCAAACGTCCTTCAATTTCGATATCTACCTGGGCTTTGCGTACCTCGGTTTCTCTCTCAAAACCATCAGCAAGTGTGACGTTGAGAACTGTTGCTTCAAATTTTATTCCTTTTTCTCTCAAAAGTCGGTTTAATACCTCACCAGCAATCGAGTTACTCGCTCCAGTATCAGCACATGCTATACCATTCATCCCATTTATTGTGATTCTCAATAGGGTTGTTTGAGATTGTCTAACTGAACACGAACGAAGATGCAAAGAGCCAAATTCTGTTCTTTCCACTGTTGTAACTGGAGAACAGGTGGGACATTTCGGTTTTATAACTCCCACTTTTCCGCATCCATAGCAACTAAGCTGAGGTCGGTTCTCACTCTTAATGTCGTTTCTAGGATGAAACGCTTTCGCTTTCTGTGGATCAAACTTGACATTTCTAGGCTCATTTCGTGGTCGAAACTTCAGAGACTCCTTTTTCTTAGGTCCTTGAGTTATGTTTCTCGGTTTCACACTTCTGACTTCTTCATAAACATCTAATTTGTCTGCTAAATCATTGGGATCGATCCAATCAGACCAGTGGTCAAGGAAGTGTTCTTTGTAGTCAGGAGTTCGTTTCTTTATTTGGTCAGCAATCGTTAGATCCTTTAATTGCTCAAATGTTGTAACGTTCAGTTCTGTAAGCCAACCCTCAAAGTAATTTCGTAAATCGAAATAATAATCGCGCCATGTACTATCGAGACTTCTGCGATGTTGTACAAAAAGTTGGCGGAATTTCTCCGCGCTCATTTTAAAACGCTTAAGTAGAATCTGTTTAATGTGATCATAATTCTGAGCATTCGCATCGGTTTCTTGTGCTACCAACTTAGCAATGTCACTTGGTAGGAGACCGATCAGATAAACTATCCAATTCGTAACTGGTACCCTTAAAAAAGTTGACTGCTTTTCAAACAAATTTAAGAATAAACTCATATCGTCCGTTTTCGCATCAAAGCTAGGGACTAGCCTCTTCAACTCTAGTTTAGGAAAATCTGTGTCAACAGTAGACAGAACAGATTGTGAGTCGGTGTTCGTATTTGAAGCACTTGCCTGCAATTTTAATTTTTCTAGCTCAAACATTCTCCTTTTCTTTTTCTTTTTCAGCAAGCAGCAAGTAGCTATTTTTCTTTTTCCTCGCGTTCTTCTTTTTCTTTCCTTTCACTAATCATGCTATTAAATAATTCCTAAGGAATTCTTCATCATACGTCGCACTTTTAGTATAGCATCTTTAATATTAATTATCTTAAAATTATCATCGATAGTAATATCAAGTTCATTTGCTAATGCAATCAAGTCCTATTTTTTCCCTTAACCAAATATGCCATTGTGCCACTTATTTAAAACAAGGGTAAAACAAAAATACGCAATTCTACTATAGCACTAATAAATCAAAAGGTAACATTGATGGCATTCACAATTTAATCATAATAAAATATTCATGCATTATATTCATAATAAATTCAAAATAATGCAAAGCAATAAACTAATAATATTTCAAATCATAATGGGCAATATCATAGCATGCAAACATTAGATTTCCAAAACATAAATATTACTCCAGATCAATACTTTTATCAAATATTTCTTAAAATGGCAAAACTATTACTCTTCTGTTTTATAAATAATACTTCTGTTTTCGGAAATCTGGAGAAACTCCAACTCTGAATTCACCATAGAACTCTATTTCAAAACAAAGCTTCAATATTAACGAAACGGTGGACGTTAATTCTATTGAAAACAGAAATGCTTACACAAGTTACTATTACTTATGTAACTATATCTTCTCGAGAACCAAAACAATTTTTATGCTACATATAGCATTTTCAGGTAGTAATTAAGAAATACTCATCTGTAAAATTCCCTGCCGGCTGTAATCGTCATTCAGGAATCCAAACTCCAACTGCGTAGTTCGTTGATAACTTCAGGCATTTGGTAATCCAAACTCGAACAGGCTTGTTCGTAAATCGGGTTTAAATTCAGGCCACGACGTTAGGCGCCACTTTTATAACAGGTGGGTGAGTGGAGTTTAGTACAGTAATCATCTCGGGGTAAAATTAACACAATTTATTTACATTTTGGGTACAATTACGAGAAAATGTAAAGACAGGACCACAGCATAATCGCGCGACTGAAAGAAGGGGTAGAATTTCTCTTCTTTTTACGAGGAAAAAAATCTTATTAGTTCGATGACGTACTTGGCGACGTGCCAAGGGGTTGAGTGTTTATGGGGAAATTAGGCTCTGAATAGTTCAGTTCACTTTCAATGCACTAACAATTTGATCCGCTACAGTACTAAGTTTATAAAAGTATTATTTTCTTTTTTCAAGGAAGATTGTATTATTGTTATTTGGCTATCTAAATTGAATTTTATATTTTAAATATTCTATATCACCCCTATCAAATCTATGATGTTAAGAAGGACGTCAAAAACAAAAGCATCCCCTTGACGTTAAGCCAATATATATACAGGGTGAGTCTAAATTGTTTTTACAAAATAAGAGGGGCGATAGTACCCTTCCAGACGAGCCATAATTAGCATGGAACATAGGGTCGCATTCCACTCTGAGAGGCAGAAAAGAGTCAAGTCGAAACGCGTCGAGCATGAACAAGTCATCGCCTCTGACGTCGTTTTGTACCTGCCTACGTAGCATATCTCCTAAGCAAGATGGCCTGAACCCCATTGGACTTTTTCTTCTGGGGGCACATGAAATCTTTAGTGTACCAGACGCCTGTGGATTCGGCTGAAGATCTCGTAGCGACAAAATGAACACAACAGGAATCTTCGAGAGCCAGTCATTCCTTCGCCAGTGTGAACTGTGCAACGACAGGCGCCACTTTGAGCACTTGCTGTGAGTTTTTCTCTGATCAATCAATCAGATACTTTTGGTATCGTTCATTCGCTTTCCCAACACTGTTGTAAGTTCCTGTTGAAATTCTAATTTGACTCTTTTCTGCCTCTCAGAGTGGAATGCGACCCTATGTTCCATGGTAATTATTGCTCGTCTGGATGGGTACTATCACCCCTCTTATTTTGTAAAAACAATTTAGACTCACCCTGTATATTATACATACAATAAACACTAACTATAAAATAAACAGTCTAAAAACCCACATAAGCGTCTTTTTTTATTTTCCTATTATAATTACTTAATATACAAAATAGAGGGGGTCGATAAGAAGTCAAGAAACTCTTGAAGGGATGGATGGTCAAAGTTTGGCGACCTCTGCTCTAGACTGAGTAAAAACGCAAAACTCCGCAATTTCGTTCATACTACCTTTTTAATTATATCACATCACACAACAACACTAACGGTTCTCACAGACGAACGCGCGCATAGAACACGGCACGAGGAATATCACACTACACACAAAAAGCGAGTCAGACACGACCGATAATACATCAGTTTGAAGGTGATGCAAGAATCACAAAAGGTTAGATCAGAAAAGGTGATGGAAAATTTCTTGGGGAATCCTGGAGAAAGAGCGATAAATTGCTAGCAATAGTGCGACTCAGCAGATGTTGGATACACACTTCGAAACTGGATAAAAGAGTTGTTGACTCTCGAAGTCCTACCTCTGTGGTTCATCGTGGCGAGATGGTGAAACGGGTAGCACAGGTGAAATACGTCGGGAGTATAGTACTCCTGGTAGTGCCACCCAAGGCGTGAAGGCTGTGCTGCTTTACCCGGCTATTACCTCAAGTGCCAAACGAAGTACTTCAGTCTTTAAGACTATATAACTGTTGCATATTGTGCAACTGTTGTCAGCTCGCAGAAAAGACCTAGAGCTATTCTGCATCAACAGTTTAACACCTTCCCGCGAAGGCCTAAGCGGGGTGTTCCGTTTGGACCCTGAAGTCTATTCCATTTATTCTATCCCCAATTTATGTTCCCCTACTGTTTCGACCTTTCTGTACACCAATAATTAGGGATTTTTATGGACTCGATTGGACCACTAATTGTATCGCTCTTGAAGTTAAATTTTAACATTTAAATCGTAATTTCGCTCCTTTTAATTGCCTTTCCTTTATTTATCTAATGTTAGCTCTCTTCTGTGCGAGCGTGTAGGAGTCTATATAGGGGATTCGTCCCCGAGCCAGCTTTTTGACCATAACCTAAGCATCCCCGGTCGCGGTCAGTAGATGGGAGGGGGCCTCGTATCACTTGCGGCTGGGCGGGGCTTATGGTTCTTATTAGCATTTAAGTTAGATCGACATTTTTATTAATTCACCCACCCTTATGTTATTAGCATTTATTTATCTTTTTCTGATGTGGAGATGAGTTACTATGCAGCGGGTGCTGTGTAAGTCCAGTCCAGTCCAACATAGGGTGGCTCAGTCGGACTGCTACAGAGATGGCTCCCAGATCTTATGATCAATAGCAGACGCGCTCTACCCATGTCATGGACTTCTACGACTCCGAGTCCATAACATGGGTAAATAAAAAGCAATTGGGGCATGGTTATAAAAAGCATGGGCTATACTATATATATATATATATATATATATATATATATCCGAAAAGCAATTGCGCATATCATCTCCAGTATCTTTTCATCACTGGTACATTAGTAAAACGCCAGGAGAGCTGTTGGACTTTAAATTTGCCCGGGAAAACTTTCTCCATGTTTGGCAGGCTCCGATATGGCCATTTGAGACATTTTAAGAACCCATCTGTCATTGCATTAAGACTTTTTTTGCAGACTCAGTGACTTAGCTTTTTTTTATGTTCCAAAATGTTCAGTATAAGTTTTTTTATGAGGCACACTTTCCACAAAGGTAAATGTAGGTGGCAGTAGTGTTCCCACAACAGAACGAGTTTCCTGTACGCATTCCGAACGTCACTTGACTTGTTTTCCCAATAGGATTTCAGCGCTCCGCCAATAAAAATTCCGAATTGGTGTCTACTACTTGAGGTTGCCTGTCTTGTGTTTGGCGTAGCATTGCCAAATATAGCCCTTACGCCATAAAAATCCGAACCTTCCACCTCATGACGCTCGAAGGGTTAAAGGTGGGTTGTTTTCAGGTTTTATGGCGCAAGGCCCATATTTGCCTAAGCGGCGCCAATCGCAAGACAGACAACACAACGAGGGATATAGAAAAAGCAGAAGGGTAGATGAGGGTAAAAACGAAAGGGAGAAAAGATCACTTGGGGTACCTAGGGGTTGTGATGCCCGTACACACCTATTAAAAATGTGCCCCTTAGGGCAAGGGTTAAAGCAGTCCGACAAGTTTCGACTCTAGAACGCCTCGAATTTCGTCGGAGAAATTGCACGGGTAGGTAGGTATTTTAATTAACGTTGGCGCTGGAGCAACACAACGGGTTATTGGCGACGGTCCGGGATCAATACTCGAAGGGGAAGATCCGAGAAAATACCACGTAATTTTGAACCACGGTCAGATGACGAGGTAAACATCTGAGCTGTGTGGCACCCCACTCTCCAAACTTCCACATCACGCCAACATGAGGACATTTGAGGTCACGACAGACTTAACGTGCACCAGACCCTGCGTCCACGACGATCTTTGGCTTGACCGAGTTTCGAACTCACAACCTCCCGGTTGCTAATCCGTTACTCTTCCAACTGGGCTACGGCCCCGATCTAGAACATAGGAAACTACTTTTTAAATATGGTACCAATGGTAAGGTGAAACAAATAGAAGTGTAAACACAAAGGATTTGAAGTTGTGTGGTAAAAATATGAAATTTTTATAAATTTCTCGGACCGAGTTGTTATTGGTTTAATACGAATCAATTACTACTTCGGCATGAGACATATTCGAATGATAAATAGGTATCTCATGGGTGGATTTTATAAAGGTGCCTCAAGGTCCTTCTCCGTTGCGTTGAGCGTCATCTGACCATGGTTCAAAATTACGTGGTGTTGTCCTCGGATCTTTCCCTTTGGGATTGATTCCGGATCATCACCAATAATGCTGCTCCAGTGTGACGTTAATTAAAATATCTACCACCAGGAGGTTTAATAGCAGAGCACATTCTAAGATATCATTTGATTGGGGGTAGGTATTTAATGAACTTTGCACTGGAGCAAAACAACGGCCTATTGTCGACCGCCCCGGATCAAACCCGAACATTTGATTGGGGGAAAGTATCTTCTATTACAAATCACGGGAAGATTTCTTTGAAGATTTGGAATCACATTTGCCCCACCTCACTCTATGTATTGGGTCATCCGGAAAGTTCTGTGGTTTTTGAAATCGAAGCGCGCTTTCTTATTACTATTTTGCTATCGCTGATAAGGAGTGACTTTGATTGAAGCAGACGTGTAAATTCGGTCTTTGCTTTCACTGCATAATTCTAGCTTGTGTTGTTGCGCAATTTTTGTTTCACTGCAGTGCTAAGAATGGAGAACCGAAAAGTTCATCTTCGTCATATTATGCTATTTTATTTTAAGAAAGAAAAAAATGCTAATCAAGCTGCTCGTAAAATCTATGCTGTATATGGACAAAGTGCTGTTTCTGATGACACAGTTCGAAGGTGGTTCGATAAATTTAAGCGCGGAAATTTCAGCCTCGGAGATGATGCCCGCTCTGGACGACATTCCTCTGTAAACGAGGACCTATTAAAAGAAGCCATCGCTGAAAATATACGTTACACAGTTCAGAACTATCATAGACTAAATATTTCAAAAAGTACAGTTTATGATCATCTGAAGAAGATTGGGTATGTAAGCCGCTACGATGTATGGGTACCCCATACTTTAACACAACAGAATATGATTGCTCGAATTTCGGCATGAGATTCTTTGCTGAAACGAAATGAAGAAGCTCCTTTTTTGAAACGGCTCATTACTGGAGATGAGAAGTGGATACTATACAATAATGTTACAAGAAAAAGATCATGGGGTAAGCCAAATGAACCTCCCAACTAATATCGAGAGGGGGCCTGCATTCCAAAAAAGTAATGCTTTGTGTATGGTGGGACTGCAAAAGAATTGTTCATTATGAATTGTTGCCACAAAATCAGACAATAAATTCGGAAAAATACTGTTCTCAAATGACAGTATTAAAAGCAGAAATCGAAGCAAAGCGACCAGAACTGACCAATCGTCGAGGTGTTGTCTTACAGCATGACAATGAATGTCAAAGACATATTGAGTATGGCTGAGATGTTTTGTGTCACCCCCATATACACCAGACCTTGCCCCCTCAGATTTTCACCTCTTCAGGTCACTTCAAAATTCTCTGAACGGACTGGAGCTCAATTCTTTGGAGACTGTCAAACAGCACCTCGATAACTTCTTTATAAATAAGCCTAATGACTTTTTTAAAAAAGGAATTTTCCGGCTGCCAGGAAGATGGCAAATAGTCATAGAACAAAATGGTGCTTATGTTATTCAATAACATTTACTTAAGTTTTTGTACTGCTTCGTTGGTATGTATCATAAAAAAACCGCAAAACTTTCCGGATGATCCAATAAAAACAACCCCTCAAAATTGTACATTTTCAAAATTGAAATAAATTCCATGGATTGGTTAGACGGTTATCAAACGCTCTTTCAACATATATTCAACCTACTTCTAGTGATAAATTCTGGTTTCATCGAGAAACACAATTTCGCAGTACCCCAGTCAGAAAACCACAAAAAAGTCGAAACGGGCCGAGCACAAAAATACAATACATTCCAACTCCCCGCATCCCCAGCACGCATTCGAACGATAGAAGGTCTTCCATCCCAACAGCACACAAAACCCCCAAAACACAAACGATTTAATTAATTTTTCGCCTGCAAAAAGAAACAACTTTTCCACATCATTAGGCAATTAATTTCGAGGGCTTCTTTCCTGCGACATAAAATAATCGTCTGACGGCGGCAGGGAGAACGTCCGATCTCGCACCCCCGTCAGAAAGATCTCAAACGAGATCTCCCCCTCAACCCTTCCACCACCCCCATTCCAGAACTTAATTAACGGAATTTTAAATACAAGCTCCCTTTGTGTTAGAAAGAGGGAAACCGCACACACAAATACCTAATCTGAAATCTTACAGTCCCGGGCAGATATGAAAATACATACCTCCGGAACGAGAGGGGGGTAAAGGAGTAGGGGCGGGGCGCGTAGCAAACGAATTATCTCGCAATTTAGGCCCAGAGATAAACCGGAATAGAGGAAGAAAACAATGGGGGAGGGTAATCTGGGTAATTTGGAATCCCTTTGGAGAGATAATAATTTATAATCAATAATCCGCTTCGTAGCCGGTGTAATTAATCAAACTGTCACGGGACGATAACTAAGGGTTGTGTGTGGGGGTGGAGTAAGAAAACAAATAGTTTTGGGCGAAAACAAAAGTGTGAGCGTTTTTTTCCCCTCCCCGACCGCTTTCGTACTCTTCGCGTTTTATTCCTTTTCTTGTAATCTGCTTGTACATCGGATTGGAAATGGAATCGCAAAAGTTCTGTTTGTTTGGGCGAGCTTTTGTGTTCGGAAATTCATTACTGGTTCTCGGACTGCCGATTCGAACGAATGTTCTGTTTGGGAACTGAGTTTTGTCCCAAATGAATATGTAAAGCGTTCTATGGGAGGCCTTTTTTCTTTCAAGCTAAAATTCATTATGGGTTCTTGGCTCGGTTTGTTATTTGTTCTTGGTTTGCCGGTCTAAGCGAATGTTCTGTTTTGTCCAAAATGAATATGTAAAACGTTCTATGGGAGGTTTTTTCCGTCAAGCACAACGGCGGAAACGTTTTTGTGGTGGAACGCGTTTCCTGTAGGGGTGTTCCGGACAGGGACGTCACTTGGTTTGTTTTTCGAATGTGATTTTAGCGATTCTCTAATAGAATTCAATCATTAATGTGAAGTTCAGTGGTATTGCAACTGGGCTTTAAAGAACACTGAGAACTTTAAAAGATAAAATATTTTATTTAAAAAATAACAATTGAGGACAGGACAGTTACAAACATATTTCAAACACAAAAAAAGGATGGACGTCTGCCATTGACGTCTTCTCGGTTCGTCGTCCGAAATCGTTCTACCGCTCGAAAGTCTCTGCAACACTTTTCGCGGGAATCGACCGTGTTCTAGAATGTTCTTATAACTCCTGGAAGTCGCTCGTGTTCTTCTGGAATGTTCTCGCCACTCCTGGAAGTCGCTCGTGTTCTTCTGGAATGTTCTCGCCACTCCTGGAAGTCGCTCGTGTTCTTCTGGATTGTTCTCGCCACTCCTGGAAGTCGCTCGTGTTCTTCTGGAGTGTTCTCGCCACTCCTGGAAGTCGCTCGTGTTCTTCTGGAGTGTTCTCGCCACTCCTGGAAGTCGCTCGTGTTCTTCTGGAATGTTCTCGCCACTCCTGGAAGTCGCTCGTGTTCTTCTGGAATGTTCTCGCCACTCCTGGAAGTCGCTCGTGTTCTTCTGGAGTGTTCTCGCCACTCCTGGAAGTCGCTCGTGTTCTTCTGGATTGTTCTCGCGACTCCTGGAAGTCGCTCGTGTTCTTCTGGAATGTTCTCGCGACTCCTGGAAGTCGCTCGTGTTCTTCTGGAACGTTCTCGAAATCCCGTAATGCAGCTGTATGACCCCCTTGCTATCCAACTACTGCCAAACCACGGAAGGAATACTTTTTCCACATGGGATACCTGTCAGTGTGGTGAAGTATGTGATTCTCTTCACTACATGCTGGATTGTAGGCTGACGGCGCACCTCAGAAGACTCGATCTCATTAGAGATCGACTCAACGATATTGCCAATCGTCCAAAGTCTCCAAGTGATAAGCCGTTTGGGTAAATTTGTGAGGAAGATGACTCCTAGGCCTCCTCCAAGGGTTCGGGAACTGGTTCAGGCATCAGAACCAGGACAAGGCGTGTAGAATTGTTATACCTTAACCAGAAAACGGGATCCTGTCTCACGAGTGACACGTTCGTCCCTGAAATTCCATTAAGCTATTCTAATTCCAAGAGTGTTCCGGTAACCACGTTCATTTATAGAGGAGCCCGAGTAATTAAACCTTATAATTTAAGACGGGGAAAGAAAAGAGAAAGAAACGAGTCTTCAAAATCGAAAAGCTCACAGGAAAGAACTTGATCTTGTGAGATTAGAAACAACAAATAATGATTTCATCTGTTTTTCAGCAAGTTTCGTGGGATATTTTATTGGGGCTTGGTTGGTTGTTTTCGGGTTTTATGGCGCAAGGGCCATATTTGGCGAAGATGCGCCAATCACGAGACAGATAACACAATGAGGCAGGAAGGAAACGCAAAAACCAGAAGAGTTATTGGCGCTTGGAATCGTTTCTTTTAAAGAAAATTGTAATTCTAAAAAAATCCATTTCGCCTTTTCTTTTCATTACCGTGAATCGTAATTACTTAACCAGAAAACGGGGTCCTGTCTCATGATTGACGCTTTCGTTCCTAAAATCCCATTAAGCTATTCTAATTCCAAGAGTGTTCTGGTGAGCTCGTTCATTTTTACAAGCGCCAGTGTAACTATACCTTCTTATAATTTAAGGGGAAAGAACGCAAAAAGAAACGAGTCTTCAAAATCGAAAAGCTTCCCTGGTAGAACTTCGGAGAAGTGTCGCTGGACTTCTTCCGCATTCGCAATAATGCAGGAAATTAACTTTTAAAACACCAGCCATTTCCATCTTCATTTCGATTTCTCGAAAGAAATAAAACTCGCCGGGAATCGTTTTCCCACCGTATTCCAATCCAGAACGAACAATTCCCCAGAAAAAGAACTTTCCAGCGCCACTTTGTTTTAATCGTCTCGCGTTTAGAAGCGCTTCCGAGAACGATTGCCTTCCGAGAGATGTTCGAATAAACAGGCTACAGTTAAAATCTATTTCCTAATAAATTTTCCCGGACAAAATAGAATAAAAGGCCCGGAAAAATAATGGGGGGAAAAAACGGGCGGGAAAAGGAAAACGTCCCTTTCATGACGGTCCGGGAGGGTTGAATTGTACGGGGTACCGGATGTCATGACGTCTTTTGGAAAAGTTAATTTCCTGTGGTGAAATCTAATTCGAATTTTTCTACGCCAAGCTGGCTCTTAGAGGCAGCAGGAGGAAGGCATCTCAACTCCACGGAAAGTGACAGGTGAGTTATGCATTGTTAGAAGCTTCTGCACATTCGCATTTATCATATTTCATTCTGATCTATTCATTCTACGCGAGTTTGGAACGACCGAACATGGTACAACGAAAATAAAATTGTTTGATTTTTATGTTTGCCACTGACTCTTAGAATAGATAACAGTTCATGTTTGATTTTCAATTCATGTTTGAATTCATTTTCTCTTGAACATATTACCAACTAAAATTTTACCAAAAAATCTGAAAGATTGTGACTCAAGTTCATTGAAAAATTCACTAGGAATATGAATTCCTCTGTATTTATATTTAATCTTTTGGAATTTAGGCATCTTTAATTCTTTAAGGTAGGTAATTGACGTCGCACTGGAGCAACAAAACGGACTATTGGCGACGGTCCGGGATCAATCCCGAAGGGAAAGATCAAGGACAACGCCTCGTAATTTTGAATCACGGTCAGATGACAACACCTGAGCTGGCACCCCAGTCTCCAAACTTCCACACCACGCCAACGTGAGGACATTTGAGGCCACGACACATTTAAAGCCAACAGCCCCTACGTACACGACGGTGTTTTGTTCGATGGAGTTTCGAACTCGCAACCCACCGGCTGCTACTCCGCTACTCTTCCAACCGGGCCTACCACGTCCCTCTAAAAAGAGTAAAATCCGATTTGAGAATTATGAAGCTTAAATAAAATGGTTTTAAGACATCAATTTCAACTGTTGCGATGAAGAAAAGTTTCAAAATCAATTACTTCTTTTCACAGAACAAGGTATGTTTAGGGAAAATAGGCCTAGTTTTGTTCTAAGATCAATAATAGTAAAAACATTTTTTAAGGATATTTGTTGATATTCAATGACGCATCACCGTCGTAAACACATCTAACGAGACAGGTATAACAAAGTTAAACTTACATTTCTTCGAAGTCGAGGCACCTTGAAACGCGGCGTGAAGATTCTTCGAATGACCCTCCTCTCTGGAAGTTTTCGAAAGTCCCACGAAACACGACTTTCTTCAGTAACAAATAATTGCGAAAGAACATGGTAGATCTTTTACAATAATAGTTCAGAAGTTTTTCAGTCCAAAACTATTTAGTTTACTTGATTAAAATAAAATGCATTGATCTGAGTCAGTAGAACTTACCAAGACTCAAGAGAATTTCAGTTGCTCATCTTAAATCGAGAACAATGTTAATTCGGGGTGTATTATGGAGGGTGTTATTCGAACGATTTTTAAGTAAACAATATTCGTGATTCATCATGTTGATTGTTCGAATACTTGCATTTGATATATGTATTTGCCTCAGCCATTTTAAGCACCAAATCTGTGATAAGCGCTGCTTGTACAGTTAGTTTGAGTTCATGTCGCCAAATGGGTAGGTATTTTAATTAACGTCGCACGTAATTTTGAATCACGGTCAGATGACGAGGTAACACCTCAGCTGTCCCACCTCACTCTCCAAACTTCTACACCACGACTTCTACTTCCACACCACGACTTCTACTTCCACTACTATATCCAGCCCAATGTCTTCGGCTGGATTTGAACTCGCAATCCTCCGGTTGCAAATCCGTTACTCTTCTAACCGGGCCACGTTTGCGTGGTGGGGAAGTTTGGAGAGTGGGGTGCCAGCTCAGGTGTGACCTCGTCATATGACTGTGGTCCAAATTACGTGGTTGGATCCAGGACCATCGTCAATGCCCGTTGTGATGCTCCAGTGCAACATCAATTGAATACCTACCTATCGAACAACTCACCATAAACGGTCCCTAACTTAGCTGCATTTTTTCTAAATGCCGGATACAATTTAGAAACTTCTCATCAGCCGTTCTTGAAACTTGCAAGATTTTGATTTCTCCTTCACACGAAAGATGGCGCCACAGACAAACAGTAATTTCAGATTAATATTAGATTAATTTAAAGGAATAATTGATCGCTTTAAAATTGACGGTTTGAAGAAATTGAATGTGGACAGAAAAGTGATTAAAATAATTTTTTCTCTCTTTCATAGAAAAATAAAACAGTGCTTGAACTGACCAAAATATAATTTTTATTTCCATTTTTTTTTTTTTCAATTTCCACAATTTACTGGTGATAAGAATTGACTTGAATCTTTTATTAAGTAATTTTAAGACGTTTAGGGATGCACCTTTAAAATTGAGCCTTCATGGATATTTAAATGTACATGTATGCAATATATAAAGATGCGAGCTGAAAAATTTGGCATTGTATTGCATTTTAATTTTATCAACAGTAAATATATTTTCTGCAAAGTACCTAGTTAAAATATCGAGGTATCCAATGAATCAATGACAAAAAATATAGTGCCTATGATAATTAGATTCCGATAAAATGTATAACAAGTATTACTCATTTAAACCCTCTGAAGGGTTCACCCGCATCATTATATCTTGGTAGGTATTTTTTATTACCGGGGGTCGCACTGGAGCAGCACAATAGGCTGTCATTATACCTTGCAATCTGCAGCCTTCCTTGCATGATTTCTAACAAATTTTGACCTTCTCGACCAATAGAACCTTTCCAGGGGATTCTGAGCAATAGAATCTTTCCAAACGATTCTGTTCTATGGTATGGCACGGAAGTTAATTAACGTCGCACTAGAGCAACACGACGGACTATTGGCGACGGTCCCGAAGGACAAGATCCAAGGACAACGCCTCATAATTTTGAATCACGGTCAGATGATGAGAACAATACCTGAGCTGAAACCCCACTCTCCAAACTTCCACACCACGCCACTGTGAGGACATTTGAGATCACGACAGATTTAACGTGCAGCAGTCCCGAGTATATTACGGTCTTTGTCTGGACCGAGTTTCGATCTCGCAACCCTCCAGTTGCTAATCCGTTGCTATGCCAACTGGTCTACCGGGGCCTTCTATTCTAAGGAAAGGGCCGATAGTATCTTTCCAAAAGATTCAATTCTAAAGAAATGACCAAAGGAATCTTTTCAAATGATTCTATTCTGAGGAAATGAGCAATAGGATTTCTCCAGAAGATTCGAATCTAAATAAAACACTAATAGAATATAGTTCTTTTTTTTTTCTTCGTAATAGAATATTTCCAAAAGATTCCATTCTAAAAAAAAGACCAATGGAATTTTTCCAAATGATTTCTATTCTCAGGAAATGAGCAATAGAATCTTTCCAAAAGATTCTATTCTAAAGAAAGGACCCATAAAATCGTTCCAAGGGATACCCTTTTTAGGAAATGATCAAAAAATCTTTCGAAAAAATTCTATTCTAAATAAAGGACCAATAAAATCTTTACAAATGATTCTGTTGTAAAGAAATGAGCAATGGAATATTTCCAAATTGCCTTTCTTCTATTTTAAAAATACGAATAGAATCTTTCCAAAAGATTCTATTCTAAAGAACGAATCAATAGAATCTTTCCTAAGGATTTCTATTCTAAGGAAAGAACCAGTAGAATTCTTCCAAAGAAAGATTCTACTTCAAGGAACGGACAAATCGAGTTCTTCCAAAGATTCTATTCTATAAAATGGACTGGCAGAATCTTTCTAAAGGTTGACAGAATCGATAGATTCGTTGATTGATGTGGTTAGTCATTTAGTACGGCAAAAACAGGACAAGGGTTAATATGTGAAGCAATGTGACTGAAGATAAACTTCCGAGTTACCTCACACACAACTTGAAAACTGCAGATAACAATTCACAATGGATCTTTTATACATAAATAACGGAACGTAAACCTAAGAAGTTTTGCAGATTCCCGTCGTATTGAATGATTCCGTAAATCCTCGCAGCGAGGACTTAAACAGTTGGAAAATCCTACATCATTCCGGCGTACTTCTATGTCTGCAAAAACTTCCTAATCTTCCGAAGCCTACTGGACTATGTTGTCTCAATAAGAATTTCCTCAATAAATCAAATGGCGGAAACAAGCTGAGTAATCCGAGCAATGACGCGATTTAGAATCGGCGAGTATTCCAATTCGAACTACCTTCCAGAACGGCGAGATACCTTGCGATTTTTCAAATAGCAATTTTTAAAGGCAGCTTTACCGGATCAGGAAAAGAAGATTTATCATTTTCGCGATTCGTGAAATATCACTTTTCCTTGAGCCCGTGATTATTCCGGAGCAAACGATAGGATCTTTAGAATAAGCGGAAAATGAAAAATAGATTCGAAATGTCGTTATTTCGTTTGCGCTTTTCAATTCGATTTTGAAATTAAAGCGATCATTCCAAGATGGATTATTCGTTCGAATGCCCTTTTCAAGTTTTGTGCCTTAATTTTAAAAGATTAAATTTTCAAATCGATTTAGCTTTATAGTTTAGCAGATATATTTATATCTTAATATTTCAAACAATTTTTAATTTCAATTGCCATTAATCAAAGTTTCTAATTTCCCTTTAATCTTCTAGTATTTCCTAATCCTTATAGCGCCGCGGTAGCCTGGTTGGAATTGTAACCGGAGGGTTGCGAGTTCGAATCCAACCAAAGACCGTCGCGTACAAAGGGGCTAGTGCACGTTAAATATGTCGTGGCCTCAAATATCCTCGGGCCGCGGTGGCCCGGTTGGAAGAGTAACGGACTAGCAACCGAAGGGTTGCGAGTTCGAATCCAGCCAAACACCGTCGTGTACAAAGGGGGCTGGTGCACGTTAAATCTGTCGTGGCCTCAAATGTCCTCACGTTGGCGTGGTGTGGAAGTTTGGAGAGTGGGGTGCCAGCTCAGGTGTTGCCTCGTCATCTGACCGTGGTTCAAAATTACGTGGTGTTGTCCTCGGATCTTTCCCTTTGGGATTGATCCCGGACCGTCACCAATAGCCCGTTGTGTTGCTCCAGTGTGACGTTAATTGAAATAACAATAACAAATAACAATAACAAATATCCTCACGTTGGTGTGGCGCGGAAGTTTGGAGTGTGGGGTGCCAGCTCAGGTGTGACCTCGTCATCTGACCGTGATTCAAAATTACTTAGTGTTGCCCTTGATCTTTCCCTTTGGGTTTGATCCAGGACTGTAGCTAATAGCCCTTTGCGTTGCTCCAGTGCCGACGTTAATTAAATACCTACCTACATAATCCTTGAGTAATTTTTGAGTCTAATGTCTAGAATCAAAATCGCTTTTTACCTTTCTCAAAAACTTTCCTTGTTAAAATTGTCGTTTTTCTCTAAAATTAACTTGTTAATTTAAGAATTATGCGTTTACTATTCATTTTGCTCCATTTACATTTTCAAGCGTAAAATTTAAAATTAAATTCATTTGGGCTTTACTTTTCATGCAAGTTTTCACATAAACTTTATTCGTTTAAGAACTACAAGTGTTTAGAGTTAATTCATACCTTTAAAGGTTAGAAGTGATACGAACTTTTAAAGATTTTTCCAACTGTTTATAAAGTACTTAATAGCGTTTTAAAAGTCTTTAGTTTTCATATTTAAAAAAATTTATGTACTTGAATTTACATATTTGTTTTAATTAATGCATCAGGAATTTTATAACCACCAATATAATTTCTCAAATAAAAGTAGCAATCAAAAAATCGAAGTTTTGAAAACAAGTTCCCTAACCAGGGGCTTTATTTGCACTGCATAATTCTTGCGATTGGTTCGTATTTTTCTATAAATATTCTACCCAAGGAATTCAGAAATTTAAGAACTTTGTGGTAATATATTTACTTATTAGGGTCTTTCAAACGTTTATTCATATACTGTGACCACAATTTAAACAAAAACTACTTATGACATAGGTTGTTCCCCTTTGTACACACGATTCGTCTGCTACTCTTCCAACCGGGCTACCGCTACCCCGGTTTCAAACAGGTAAAAGTTGCTGTTCATCATCTTCAAAAGGTAGGTATGTAGTTAACACTGGAACAACACAAGCTATTAGTGATGGTACCGGATCCATCCCAATGGGCAGGCGCTTGTCCGCTTTGAGACCTTGCGCAATAAAACCCTAACATCCAATCCAACCCCTATGGTTAGGTAGGTTTTTCGATTGACGTCGCAATTGGAAAGATCAGAGGACAACACCAGTAATTTTGAACCACGGTCAGATGAGCCATTCATGTCATCTGACCGTGGTTCAAAATTACGTGGTGTTGTCCTCGGTTCTTTCCCTTTGGGATTGATCCCAGACCGTCACCAATAGCCCGTTGTGTTGCTCCAGTGTGATGTTAATTGAAAATACCAGATGAGCCTTTCATGAGAATCAAACTCAATCCAGTCATTCCTCACGACGCCCAACAACAAACGTCATTTTATATTTAAAATTTGCATTCTTTAACAAAACACGGACAATCCCCCACTCATAAAGGATCGAATCAGCAATTTCAATTTTAACAGCCGCCGAAGCTCCCCAAATCCCACGTTTAATTACGCATGCAAAACGACAAAACCCCTGAAAAATGGGTCCCCACAACGGAAAGGCCTCAGAGAACAATAAGGTTTATACCTGTCCGATGAAAAAGCAGAGCACTTAGAAATAAATGATCAAAAATCTTATCTTATGGTAATAGATGGTCCATATGAGCTCGCTTTTGTTTGTTGGCCCTCATTCATCATTTTGATCTCCGGTCCGGGAAAAAGTCTTCCCTTGCCTACAAGAAGTCCTCGCCCTTGTATCTAATTAAAGCAGGCGGGGATTTGGAAAAAGATTCGGGCACTTAATCCCCAAATCGCCATCAATCTTCGGTGCCGGTCGGGGTACAATGCGGGCAGTCGGGGTGGAAACGGAAAAAGTGCCCGGAAATATTTATCTTTTGCGGAGGGATTGGGTCCTTTGGTTAGAGACACACCGATGCTGATTTCCGCATTAACCTTCTGAGAGGTTCACATGCATAGTTCCAGCTTTCAACCTGGGGGCTCTGTGGGTATTGTGAGATTCAAATTATTGTGTGGGGGCGTATTTCAATTAACGTCACACTGGAGCAACACAACAGGCTATTGGCGACGGCCCGGGATCAATCCCAAAGGGAAAGATTCGAGGACAACACCACGTAATTTTGAACCACGGTCAGATGACGAGGCAACACCTGAGCTGGCACCCCACTCCGAATTATTGTGGGAGTTGAGACTCGAATTATTGTGGGAGTTGAGACTCGAATTATTGTGGGAGTTGAGACTCGAATTATTGTGGGAGTTGAGACTCGAATTATTGTGGGAGTTGAGACTCGAATTATTGTGGGAGTTGAGACTCGAATTATTGTGGGAGTTGAGACTCGAATTATTGTGGGAGTTGAGACTCGAATTATTGTGGGAGTTGAGACTCGAATTATTGTGGGAGTTGAGACTCGAATTATTGTGGGAGTTGAGACCCGAATTATTGTGGGAGTTGAGACCCGAATTATTGTGGGAGTTGAGACCCGAATTATTGTGGGAGTTGAGACCCGAATTATTGTGGGAGTTGAGACCCGAATTATTGTGGGAGTTGAGACCCGAATTATTGTGGGAGTTGAGACCCGAATTATTGTGGGAGTTGAGACCCGAATTATTGTGGGAGTTGAGACCCGAATTATTGTGGGAGTTGAGACCCGAATTATTGTGGGAGTTGAGACCCGAATTATTGTGGGAGTTGAGATTCAAAATTACGTGTTGTCCTCGGTTCCTTCCCTTCGGGTTTGATCCCATACCGTCGCCAAGCCCCCGTTGTGTTGCGATGTTAATTAAAATACCTATCTTCGAGTTGTAGGCGGCGCAAGTTCGATTCCTTTCAGATACATTTCTCTCTTCTGTGTGGCCATGGTAGACCGGTTGGTAGAGTAACGAATAAGCAACTGTAAGTTTGCGAGTTCGAATCCAACCAAAGACTGTCGTGTGCAAAGGGGACTGCTGCATGTTAAATCTGTCGTGGACTCAGATGCCCTCACGTTGGCGTAGTGTGGAAGTTTGTAGTCCTCGTCATCTGACTGTGGTTCGAAATGGCGGGTTGTTGATCCCGGACCGTCGCCAATAGACCGTTGTGTTGCTCCAGTGCGACGTTGATTAACTACCCACCGAGCATGACTTAAAAATTGTAACCTTCTTGACCAATAAAATCTTTCCGGAGGATTCCATCAGGGGGTTTCAATTAACGTCACACTGGAGCAACACAACGGGCTATTGGTGACGGTCCGGGATCAATCCCAGAGGGAAAGATTCGGACAACACCACATAATTTTGAACCACGGTCAGATGACGAGGCAACACCTGAGCTGGTACCCCACTCTCCAAACTTCCACGCCAACGTGAAGACATTTGACATCACGACAGATTTACGTGTCCCCACGGTCTTTGATTGGATCGAGTTTCGAACTCGTAACCCTCCGGTTGCCATTACGCTACCCTCTCAATCGAGCTACCGTGGCCCTTGGAATAGTGTGGGCTCAAATTTGATCGCTCGGTTTGAAAATCTGTCGTAGAAAAGCATGAATCCTGATGTGATTAGGTAAAGTTACTATCCGGCGTGATTAAAAACACTTGTCTGGCACTTCGATAGCTAATTCATCCAAGTCGATTTGCAAGTCAGCTTTACTTACCAGTCCGAGATCTTACGACAGCGATTCTGCCCACATGCTCCGGCTCTTTAATTCGAGGGTAGATGCTACTCAACGAGCAAGTTTTGCTCAGATAAGTCGTTAATTTCCACATACTAGTAAGCATGAGCTGCATATGCCCTTTTCACCAAATATCGTCGAACGAACGCAGATAGCAAATTTCCTAGAGAAGTCCAAGGGTTTTCTAAACATGATAGTCACGAACATTGAAAACAAATAAAAGCAATAAATCCATTACCAACACGATGCATAAGACTTTTTAGTGACAACTCTTTTGGCGTGCTTTTTATGTCGCCAAGAATTTCTTAGAAAAAATACCGTTTTATGCTTAGCGGAAACTAATAAAAAAAATCAACGAAAAGAATTTTTAAAATTGAAAAAACAATGCAACCGATTATTCTACCACAACTAGGAATACTTTAATGAGAAACCTTTACCCCTTTTTCTGAAATATTGTTAAATATTTATTAGTTTTAATTCTAATTGAATAGGGCTATATAATATGAATATTACAAAAGTTCACATTAATTCTGAAATATATTTAGGCATGGTAAAATAGAAGAGGTACTTACGTATTAACCGCATGCCAGCGATGAATCGCCAAATCTGTTGGAAGGGGTATAAGACGGAAGAACTGGAACAATCTGGTTATATTCACTGCCAAATGAACCACAAATACGATTTCATTGATTCTGAAACTGGTACGCACACACAGAATATAGAACGCATCTTGGGAAGTGAAAAATGGCGAAATAAAAAAAACATCGAGGAACATCTTGCCACCACCTCGAGTCCCTATCTCGCAGAGTTTATAATGATAATGATGTTTGATGCCATCCAAAGGGCAATTGCTAAACATTTTCCGCCCGAAAGAAAACTTGACTGATATTCGCCAATGGCGAACAAAACTTGGCTGATATTCGCCAATGGCATGCGGTTAATACGTAAGTACCAGAAAATATAATGATTTACAAATAAGATTCAAATAGCGAGGTTGCCATAAACCTAATAAAGCGGGGTTGCTTTTGCTTGCCACAGCCCCCTACAAAAAGCACGCCAAAAGCGTTGCCACAAGTCTTTATATCAAAGGTGTACAAAACACTTATAGTATTGATCAATAGTCTGTTGTTTTTGTTACTCAATTTCCTGTACATAAGTCATTCAAAATTGTTTATTGAGATAAAGACGAATTAGAATAAACATATATACATTATATAAAAATCCGAGAAAAACTATCAATTATACAATAAAAAGGGCACATTCACTTTTCATTTGATAAAATCATGGCTAGGCCTCTTAAACTTTCACAAGAGTAAGATTTTGTCCAATTTTAGGATGACCACCCCTTAAAATATATTCTTTTGAATTATTAGCTGCTGCAGACAGTTTCCTGCATACAATACAATGCAATCGTTAATCTAAGATTCAAACATGGCGTTTGTAATGAAAGAAAACGTTTCTAATGCAAGCTGCGGATATTGCACCACGAAATCTTTCCATTCATCCGATTGCAAAATAACTCGAGCTCTCGCACAGATGTAGTCCATGGCCGCATTTTTCAAACCGCTATGGCTGTGCAGATTAGCGAGTTCTAGTATCACAAGGACGTTATCCACGGACATACTGTGCTTCAGGAGGGAGAAGCAGATCCTCTTCAAGGGCTCAACTTGCCACCTGTCTGCACAAGAGAAGAGTCTGGCGACATCCTCCAAGGGAAGTTGGTCCTCCACAACATCCGTGTACAAGAAGTTGAGCATACGATCTACGGTGCAGGGCTCGACATCTTGAAGGTCCAACACTCCGCTCTCCTTTTCCTTCATGTCCGTCTCCAGCATGGCGCGTAAGTATGGCGATCTGGCGTAGATCACAGCTTTGTGGACATCGAAGGTCTGACCGTCTACTCGTAGAGTCAAGTCGCAGAACTTCCGTTCGATGTAGATGCTGTGTAGATCGTCCCGCAGGAAGCTTTCAGAGTGTCGATCCTCCAACGGAAGAGTTTGGGGATCGTATCCGGATCCTTCGAACCAAGACGTGTTGACGCCATTGGACACGGCGAACTCGAATTTGAAGGATAGGACATCCTTCTGCAAGTCTAGGTCTTTGTAGTCCAACTCGCCCAGGTTGCCGAGAACCGGAAGGTGCCAGACGTGATACGAAGCTCTGGCCTGGAACAGGTGCTCGTCGATAACACACCGGAAGGCTAACCCGTTTCGATCCAGGATCGACACTTTGCACCTCATGGGGATGCATAGGTTTTCGGGTATCACACTCACGATGCAGACTTCGATCCTGATTGCATCGTTGTCGTCGATGTAGAAGCTCAACAGCAACGGCGGCGACGTTTTGGAAGATGAAGTGACGGGCAAAGATAGCTTCCGGTTAGGCTTCCACGAAGAACATTTCTCTACTGACCACGTGAAGCGTCTGTATTCCACCCCTATGTGGGTACGGACTGCACAGCGATTCGGACGCAAGCAGAGCTTCAGTTCCATGGTCATATTGTTGCTGACAAAAGCGTACAAGTCCTCAGTCTCTTTAGTAGGATTTCCAAAAGTCCCACCACACAAATAGGAGACGACAGATCTCGCCAACTTATTCTCGAAGATTACGTTCATCCTCAGCCTGCACCGAAGTGTCAAAACGTCGCCTGGCAGGTAGAGATCCTTCTGGCTCAGGAGCCCCTCGCGTTCTGCGAATTTTTTCGAACCGAATCCGAAGCCTTTTCCGAAGACCCAGCTTTTCACCCTCTTCGAAAACGGCGGATCGTGACCATTGACCGACAAGATCGAGATTTCGAGCAGCACTTGGACCTTGTCCGGTCCCCCGTCCGTGGAGCTTCTGAAGAGGTAGAACGACATATAGTTATCGCACATGTCTCCCCTGGGGTAGAAATTCAGTAGCCATTCTGTCCCATCCACGGCGAAGATCGAACTTTCTAAGTACTCGTCCTTTTGGCAATGGCACAGACTGAAGTTTTCGATTCGCCACGTGCATTCGAAAGATTTCTCTCGGATTTCGAGGTCTTCAGACATGGTTCAACAATGAAACGAACACACGAGTGTTGTATTCTATGTCAGTCACCAAGCGTAAAATTCTAGCTACCAGGGTCGGTAGCCCTTTTCAAAAGCGAGCATTCGGAAAGGTACGGCAGAAACAATCGAATACAACTAATCAATCTTTCATATAAATGAATCGTGCTACTTCAATCTGGAGACGTATTTATAGTAGAATACGGTAACTAGTAGATCGTTTACAGAGAATCAGTAGCGGACTTCAACATCGAGGTGCGTGTCTATGTCAGCAGCAGAATAAGACAACGAATAGATCTCTTATACAGTGAATAAATCGCGGGTATGTAGGTATTTTAATTAGCGTCGCAATAGAGCAACACAAAGGGCTATTGGCGACGGTCCGGGATCAACCCCCAGTGGGAAAGATCGAGAACACCACGGAATAAATCGCGAGAAATTGGAGTGGGGTGCCAGCTCAGGTGTTGCCTCGTCATCTGACCGTGGTTCAAAATTACGTGGTGTTGTCCTCGGTTCTTTCCCTCTGGGATTGATCCCGGACCGTCACCAATAACCCGTTGTGTTGCTCCAGTGTGACGTTAATTGAAAATACCAATACCAATACCTTCGGGTTTATCCCGGACCGTCGCCAATACCCCGTTGTGTTGCTCCCAGTGCGACGTTAATTAAAATACCTACCTACATCCTAGACCTCAAGGGGGTATTTCAATTAACGTCACACTGGAGCAACACACCGGGCTATTGGTGACGGTCCGGGATCAATCCCAAAGGGAAAGATCGAGGACCAACACTTAATTTTGAACCACTTAGACCTCACGGCAAAATTGCTATTACAATAGATTCCTGGTGGCATTATGGGAGATTCTAAGGAATTAGTCAGTATTTACTGCCACTGCACGCAATTGTATACATTGATCCCGAAGACCTTAACATAGTGTGTATATCCACTGAGCTAGCAACCTGCGAGTTCTAGGCGGCGCAGGTTCGATTCCTGTCAGGTGCATTCTTCCATAGGGGAATTTCTCTTGTCAATAAAACTTTCGTTGTCTATTACTTGATATTGTACGTGTTGTGTCTGGCGCAGCATGACCCTTGAACCATAAACCCCAAATTTAACATGACAGCAAATGAAACTGAAAAACCCTAAGGTATTTTTTGGTAAATTTCACCAATCTTCAACCGCTTTTTAAACTATCAATTTCCCATTAAGAGATAATCAATGTTTAACCCTTCAGATGGTTTCGCCGAGACATCTCATCCATCAGGGGGGGGGGGTATTTCAATTAACGTCACACTGGAGCAACACAATGGGCTATTGGTGACGGTCCGGGATCAATCCCAAAGGGAAAGATCCGAGGACAACACCACGTAATTTTGAACCACGGTCAGATGACGAGGCAACACCTGAGCTGGCACCCCACTCTCCAAACTTCCACACCACGCCAACGTGAGGACATTTGAGGCCACGACAGATTTAACGTGCACCAGCCCCCTTTGTACACGACGGTGTTTGGCTGGATTCGAACTCGCAACCCTTCGGTTGCTAGTTCGTTACTCTTCCAACCGGGCCACCGCGGCCCCTCATCCATCAGGATGTGATCAGTTTTGATATTGCCGACTTTTTGCGATGATGACGAGATCAAGGTCTGGTCGGTTTTGCTATAGACGCGATACCTCGTCGGGACAACCACCAGGAAGGTTAAGGGTAGGTATTTAATTAACGTCGCATGGAGCAATACAACGGACTATTGGCGATGGTCCGGGATGAATCCCGAAGACAACACGTAATTTTGAATCACGGTCAGATGACGAGATCAACACCTGAGCTGGCACCCCTCTCCAAACTTCCACACCACGCCAACTTGAGGATATTTGATCCCCTTTGTACACGATCTTTGGTTGGATTCGAACTCGCAATCCTCGGTTTGCTAATCCACTATTCTTCCATCTGGGCTACAGCGGCTAGAAAGGTTACGGTGTTAGTTCATTGCGAATAAATTAGCAAGCTTACACTCCAACAAATTCCATAAAAGACAAACATACAAACAAGGGTAAAATTAAAATTTCTTTAATCTCTATAATACAATAAATAACTTCTAAGTCACTTTTCCTTTTTCAGTTTCTTCTGAATTATAGTCTTAATTTCTGCCTTCGTTGGAACTGGCCTAATGAGACCTCGCTTGGTGAAGAACTTAACAGAGAAAGTCGTGCCACCAAGGGTGACCATATACCTCGCCGGAGTCGCCAGTTTATAGAGAGCAGATGCCACAGCTATGTGACCCAAAGCCGAGGATCGCAAAGGCTTGATGAGGAATTCGGGAAGGCTAATAAACTCGAGAAATGGCACAATGTCAATTCCACTGGAAAAAAAACAAGACTAATTTGAAGCAACTAATAAAACATGCGGATTACAAATCAAGTAATGGCAACAATTTAGTACGACCAGATGTATTCAGAGGTACACCTTTCTCCAAATCATTTTGGACATTAAAAACAATAAAAAATGCACACTGAAGCTACTTTAAGATAAGCGCACACCGCCATCACAAGGATGGCACACATCGACCTTAAAATGAAATACGCCGCGTTCATAAACTGAAAAAAGTGCAAACCAAAAAATAATCCGTCACATGACCTCCGTTTCACCAGTTCTGAAGTTGCATTTACGAACGATTAGGATTTTTAGTCTCATTCGCCATGTAATTGGCAATTTGTTTTGATAAATTCAATCTGGAAATGAGCCTAAACCATGAGTTGAGATGCATTACGACATTCACATCTACCCTTTTCGGTCGCCAACTTCAGAACTGACGAAACCTAGCACAATCTCAGTTCGTTTCAAACGATTTTTTTTCGTTTCCAGTAACTCATGAAACGGCTTGTTTTTCACACTAGAAAATCTGACTCTTGGAACGCTCGGTTCGAATAACCCGTACAACCGGTGCGATTTATTCGCGTTTACGAACGAGCCCAGACTGAGCATGTGCCCGCAGTTTATGTTATTTCTCCCAGTTGCTCGGTTTGAGGATGTGTCACGTGGTTGTGGGTAAAAGCATGAATCCTAAATTATTGATTGGTTAAAGTGATTATCCACCGTGATCAAAAACACTGGTCCATAGCCAATCGGCTAAGTCGATTTCTAATTTACCCTTCAGAGATCTTACGACAGCGATGTGATCCGTCTAGAAGATCGATGACTACACACACTGCATTCGGAGCATCAGCGTTTACGAAAGTGGGCCACCTCCAACAGGTGTCTCAGTTCATTGTGTAACTTCCTAATGTGAACTTCGGTTGTGATAAAAAATTTTATTGTAATCAAACGCTGTTACGGACAGTGAGGAAGTGGTCAGTTGCTTGATAGCAGAAGAGGAACAAAAACGGAACTTGTATGGATACACAACGTAAATAAGAGGTTGGAGTAAGAGAACGATGCATTATTCCCTGATTTAGTTGCCGATGGCAACCAGTTTTTTCAGTACTCCCATGACTCACCCTAAGTTTACAGCACTTCTAGACATCCTGAGACCACATCATTCAGTGAGTCGTAGGACCACAAGACTCGCACTGTTGTATAAGGAACGGATTTTATTCTCCCTCAGGAATCTTCGTCAGAATTGCCGACATTCGATACGGTTGGGTGGACGCAGTCTCATTTAAGACAATGTAAATAATTCTAAAATCTGATTCGTGCGATGCATGCCGTCCGCACGATTAGGAGTAGTGTGCACTTACCTTCAATCAACATAAATCAGTTTACACCAATAACATAGGTATAGATCAGCTCCCGTGAGAAAGCAGTCGAGTCACATGGTTTTTGACGAGTCTATTTAAATACGGTGATAGGTTGGAACGTAAGCAAAGCACAATTGACATCCTTAACACGGATTCTAGTTCCGAGCTTAGTGCAATGCCAGAAACGGTAGAAGATGGTGTCGAGGGAACCACCCATGGGGATCGCCATTCATGCTTTTGCTTATGGCAGCCCTCTGCCTAATCACCTTTCACACCTATTCGAAATCGACTGACCCAAGGTTGAATGCCTTCTCGTAGGAGCCACACAACAAAACATGTGTAGACAAAATTAACAAAGTCACTAAACGGAATTCATCAGCAAACATTTAGGGCTCCTATACAAGGGAGGGTTTCTGGTATCATAGAAACAGGATCTGAGGTCTAAAAGACCCTGGGTTTGCGATACAATGCCATCTAGTGCCAAAAACGGGACGAACTTTTGCATCAACCCAATATTATTATGTGCAGTCTGTTTACCAGGTGTAAATATTTTCATTGTTTTCATAAGAGCATAGAATCGTATAAAGAGGAAAATGTATGTATTTGTGCAACCTATTACATTGAGTGCTTAGGATGTATACTTTTATTTCATAAAGGGCCTGTCATCTAAACTGATACTACCATCTTAGGACAGTGATCCAATGAGCAGACATGGAGCTAACTTTAACCCTGAAGGGTTCACATACATAATTCCACCTTACAACCTGCAGTCTTCCCTGCAAGACGCCTAACCAATTTTGACCTTGATCAATACTCTTTCCAAAGGATTCTATTCTAAGGCAATAGAATCTTTCCAAGACATTTTATTCTGAGGAAAGGAGCAATAGAATCTTTCCAATATATTCTATTTTGGAAATTCGATTCCGAGGAAATTGATTCAAAAATTCGATTATAAAAAAAGAACAAACAGAATTGGTTCAAAGAAAGATTCTATTCTAAAGGTTTATTTTTTGGATGTTTCGGTGGGGTATTCTTTGTGGTTGTTATTCCAAGTATTCTTTGGTTGCTTAGTTTTATGGCACAAGGGCGAGACATACAATATCAAATGGATTCTTTGGAAAGATGAGGTTATTTAGTCATTGTGTGTATTATGGGGTAAATGCAACACTATATTACTCGAAAATCTTTCGACCCTCAGAGAGTTAGAACAATTTGATCAGGAATCAGGAGGAATAAGATTGAGCTACTCCTGAAATTATTTTCTGAACAAGAGCCTGATACAGGCATATAGTCAACAAGCAGTCAGCAAGTTGGCAGTTGAGTTGCATGGTTTCGAACTGGTCTATTCTTTAAATTAGGTGATGGGTTGGAACATAAGAAAAGGGCTTCTATAACTGCATCTTCAACAAGGATTGGATTGGAGGTTTTATGGCACAAGGTCTAAAATCAGACAAGCTACACCAAACACAAGATAGAATATGACCCAATAAAAGTATAAAATAGTTAAAATTTAATAGTCTAATACAAAGATAAAAGGTAGATTTGAAACATGCAAAACGTATAGATGAGAATAAAAAGATTAAACAATAGTCAGGTGATAAACAAGATAGTCTACAGCATAACTAATGAAACTGAAGAATTTAATTCATGTATGTATAAAATTTTGAGTGTAAAATTTAAAAGATTGAAAAAAAACTAGATGTTTAAAACACCAACCGAACGTAAAAGCACGAAAAGGTTTAAATTTGCACAAAAGATTTTCCCCAGTCAAATCGCGCAGGTTTAAAACTGTACTTCTAAAAAATTTGAGACGTTGATGATTAAGAACAGGACAGACGATTAAAACGGGATAAACAGAAAATGGAGTAAAGCATGAATTGCAAATGCATGCACTCTCTCCTAGTAAAAGAGGACGATGGGTGAATTGTGTGTGTCCAATGCAAAGACGGGTCAGTTTGACATTTGTCATACACACTGGAGACACTAATGAATGATAGGTTTTATGCGTCTTCAATGAGGATACTGGTTCGCAGTTTATCGTCTGGTGCCGAAAGTGACAGCAATGATAACGAGTCAGTGGAGGAACTATACACTTCAACTCACCATTCATGCTTTTGCCTTCTGACAAGTTTTCACGCCTTTTTCAAAAACTGACTGGCCTAAGGTCGACTGCCTTTTCACTGGAGCCGCACGATACAGGGAGGAAAGTATCGGTAAATGGCACTTGGAGCTATATGCATATTTGACTATATCAGTGTTTAAAATAAGTGATAATGTCATATTTTACCTAAAAAAATTTTGTTTTGATGACCAAGTTTTTAGATAGTCTTACTTTTCTGAATTTCTTTGCTTGTTTGGTGCTGATTCTGACCAATCAACTGTTTATTCTTCCATTTTAATCTATGCTCTTTTAAATAAGTGTAGGAATGTGTGCAGTCCAGGCACTAGTCAAAATACTGTGCACCCTCGATAAATTGACACCTGGATAACTTGTCAACTTTTTTCAGTCCTGTCTAGCTCTAGTCCGACTATGTAATTAAACCATCGTTTACTTATCGTGAATTCAAATGCTATCCCGGGTAACTCGTCACTGGAAAGGTCTTAAAACATAGGATGTGACTGATGGCAAACAAAATGAAGTCAGAAATGAGGACTCTGACCCTGATGCTTTATTAGATTTATTTGAGATCATAAATGAAAGTGAATGTACTATTCATGACATAAATGACTCCATAGATAGCAATATCAACATTGCAGTGTGTTCTCAAGCGACCATAAAAGATTTAACTAAAGAATTTTTAGAAGAAAAGCATGAAAGTGCAAGTGACGAAAGTAGAAATTCTTTCATCTGATAAAATACAAGTTCTTGAAGCCTTAGAAACAATTCGAAATTACTTTATGTCAGATCAAGGTACTGACTTTACAAGGTATACAGTTATAAATAACCGTGATAAGTTTAAAATTTACATGATCTTTAAAGTAATGCATATTTTGAGTACATTCTGTGGTTACTCCAGTTAAGTCAGCGAAATTTCTTGGTTTCTTGAGTGATGACTTAGCGAGGTTTTAATGTATATTAATTACCAGTATGTAATAAAAATTAGAAGATGCAAGGAGAAAAATTTATGAATTGGAAGTTTTTTAGATTACAAACAAATTTTATTTACGTGAGTTTGGATAAAATTCAACTTTTCAAGGATGAAGAAATTTTAGCATTTTCAATTACTTTTCAAGGGCTACAAGTTAGAAAACAATTCAATTTCTTTTAAAAGACATTAAAAAATTGTGAGTCCTGATAATGTAAGAACATATATTTTAACACAACGAATATAGTAACTGACAAGAAGATGGTTGACGCAGGATTGGATGTTGGGATTTCATGGTCCAAGAGCTGACAAGCTGCACCAAACGAGATAGAATATAACCGAATAAAAGCACAAAACATTTAAAACTCAAGTCCAAGACAAAGATAAAAGGTAGATTTAAACATGTAAAATGTGTAGATGAGAATAAAAATATCTAAATAGTCAGATATAAAAACAAGACCTTCATTGTCTGCAGCATAACTAATGAGATGGAAGAATTTAATTAACATATGCATAAAATTTTGAGCGCGGAATTTAAAGGACTGAATTATAAAATTTGATAAAAATAGATTTATGAGTCATGTTGAATTTGGAAAGTTAGATGAGATTTAAAAAACCAACTGAACATAAAAACGCGAAAAGGTTTGAATGGGGATTTTCTCCAATCCAATCTCACAGATTTAGAATTGTACTTTTAAAAAATTTGAGACATTGACTAAAATAGGACAGGCGATTAAAATGTGATAAACAGAAAAAAGAGTAGAGCATGAGATGCAATTGGGCATGCTCTCTTCTAGTAAAAGATGCGAAGACAGGTCATTTTGACTTCAGTCCTCTGCATTGGAGACACTGGCCACTGATGAATGATGGGTTTTAAACAATGAAATTGGTTGGTGACTGACAATTGACCCAGGAGCAATCGATTTTTGAAAAGGTGTGGAAGGACGTTAGAAGGTAGGTATTTAATAACGCCGCACTGGAGCAACACAACGGGCTATTAACGACGGTCTGGGATCAATCCCTGAAAGGAAAGACTGAGAACACATCATAGTTTTGAACCACGGTCAGATGACAAGGTCCCACCTGAGGTGGCACCCCACTCTCCAAACTTCCACACCATGCCAATGTGAGGATATTTGAGGTCCTGACAGATTTAACATGCACCAGCCCCCTTGGTACACGAGTCTGGTTGGATAATCGCCCATGGATGCTTCTCCACTTGCCAACTCGTTATCATGCCTATCCCTTTCGGCACCAACTGATAAACTACATTCCAGAATCTTTGTTTACGTTTACCTATCACCTAATTTAAAGAAAAGGCATGTACAAAACCACATGACTCAATGCATTCTTCTGGGAGCTACAGGGCTGCGGTAGCCCAATTAGAAGAGTAATGGATTAGCAACTGGAGGATTGCGAGTTCGAATCCAACCAAAGACCGTGGTGTTAAAAGGGGGCTGCTATACTTTAAATCTGTCATGGCCTCAAATGTCCTCACATGGCATGGCGTGGAAGTTTGGAGAGTAGGGTGCCAGCTCAGGTGTGACCTCGTCATCTGACCTTGGCTCAAAATTTCGTGTTGTCCTTGGATCGATCAAGCACCGTCACCAATAGCCTGTTGTGTTGTTCCAAGTGCCATGTTAATTAACTACCATTACCTCCTGAGCACTATAAAATTTTAAAAATTACCAAAATGCAAAACTTTAATAACTTCAAACAGAAGAATATGGAGTACAAATTATGAGAATATGAATCTTTTCTTACCACGTAGCTGCATAGAAAAATCCTCCAAACCAAATAGCAGATGTAAGCATATGCACAGGTATTAGAACATACCAGTATTCTTTCAGCATTTTTTTGTAACGTTTAAATAAAGTTAGTTTTTCTGGTGCTTCCTCTTCTGCTGGGGAGTTTTCAATGTTCTTGTCTTGATCACTTGATGTTTGCTTATACCTGTAACCTATAATAGAGTTGACAGGCCCGAATTTCTCCTCGTTTCCTTTGAGACGAGATAAAGTCGTGTATGAGCCAAAGCACCTGTCATCACATTGCATAAATCCTGTTTTTCCTAAAAATAGGAACATTGATTTTTAAAATGTTATAAAATAAACTGTCCTGTGAATGAAATATGATATTTAACCCTCCTAGTAGTTTATCTTCGTGTCGAAAACTGCCCTCCGGTGCAAAAACCTGTTTCAAACTGCCACCAGTTCTGGACAAGAGACAATTTGTATGGTACAGCATAGGCTTTTTCTGGCAACGCTTTTGGCAATTTTTAGGTGGTGTTGCGAAGGAAAAAAATTCTTTAAAAAACCACATTTTAGGCTTAAGGAGAAAATAATTAAAAAATCAGAAGAAAAGAATTTTAAAAATAGAAACAAAATCTACACATCTGCTTATTCAAACTTCTGGGTGGGTATTTACAAAAATGAAAATTCTACTTTTTCTGAAATATTGTTATAAGTTTGTCCAAGTTAAATAATTTATTATTTCTAAGAATAACAGAACCAGGCAATATTTTACGAGTACCTTAAATTCTAGCCTACTAGTTATTTATGCATAGGAAAATAAAAGAGGATAATGATTTACAAGAATTAATAAAAGATATTCAAATAATCCCAAGGTTGCCGTAATCCCAATAAATCAGGGTTGTCTTTGCCTGCCACAATTCTCTACAAAAAATATTGCTACAAGTCTTTATATCAAAGCTGTACCTTTGTTTTTCCTACTTGAATCTACCCCATTCCTCTTAAAACTGCCCCATTACCCCAAGGGGATAATGGGGCAGTTTTGTCTCAATGAGGTATTTCGTCATTGGCGAAACTGAGTGCATCTAGATGGATGATATACCTTGTCGAAATACTAGGAAGATTAATAACATTGCAGATAATTTTAAAAGAGCATGACAAACAAAAACATTACTTGTAAAATCAATATACCAAGTTGGCATTTGAGTCATGTGGTTAAGGGTAAGTTAAATTAGGTTGGTTAGAGGGTTTTATGGCGCAAGGGTCATATTTGGCCAAAGTTAAATTAGGGGACAGGTTAAATGTAGACAGTTCTTTCCCACAATTAGCATCTTTAGAAATGGTTTTGGCTCCACACTTAATGTTTGGCACTGGAAGTGATAAACATTAAGCCTGGACACACAGTGGAGAACAATGCGACAAAACATACAATATGTGCACTGCTTTTGTACAAAAAAAATTGTCAGTACACATGCATATTTCAGTCAATTTAGTGCTGCAAGACTGATGTTGGACCAATGTATGCCTTGTATACGAGTTGACAATCGACAAACGTGATTTTGCATTTGACAGTCTTTTCCCAAAGCCGAGCTGGATAACCACCTACATGGCCTTGTGGCCCTCAGTACAAGCATAGTCCCAGTGCTATTTTAAAACAAGCACATCAAGGTCGCTCTTCTTCATCACATCCTACTCTAACTATAGTAATGTTTACCGAGATCAACACACCGAATATTTCCCCACTTCAGTTAAGGGAGTGGATTCATTTGTTGAGGATAAAACTGGAATTAAACACAAAAAATTGAATTGAGAAATGTCAGCTGAGCATTTGGGCAGTATATTACATGGTAAAGGAAGAGGAAGGAAAAAGATGGTTTGACCTTGAAATGCTCAGACTGCATATCTGGCAATACCCGTCTCCACAAGTGGCAAATAAGACATAAAAGTGTAGCAAATTCAAGTTTGGATGCTATTGTCCATGTTTGGATCAACATGCATGTGACCTTGTCTTATGCAATAGGTTTCAAGAAAAATTAGACTTCAGATTGATGACACCACTTAAATGTACATTGAGTTCAGATATTCAGCCAATGTTTCTGCAACCTACCAAGCAAAAGGATTGTTAAATATCACATTAAATTATCATACATTTTCATCAGAGGAAGTGGTAACTGAATACTCTAAGTGAAAATGGTTTGAATATACTTCTACAAAAGCATGTGATGTTTTAAGAGTACTTTTCCGTTAGCCGGGCGCAAGCGAAAAATCGCCAAATTTCTTACAACCATAAGGGGAATGTTCATTTGGGGCCATGTGCTCTATTCTCTGAATTCATTACTATTTATTAATATTTGTTTATAGTTGAACTTGTTTTGCTTACTTAATATTTGTTTATAATTATTATTATTATTTGTTTATACTATTTATTAATATTTGTTTATAGTTGAACTTGTTTTGCTTACTTAATATTTGTTTATAGTTGAACGTTTTCGACTTTTATTCCGTTGACTGTTTTGTCATTCGCTTCGCTTGGCGACTTGGCTCGCGTTTGGTTCACAATTGGCGACATTTGCGCCCAGCTAACGGAAAAGTACCGTTTTAAGTATACACTGAAGAACATAATTGTTTAGTTTATGTAATGTGGCACATTTTTCACCTCTTATTCCTACACCTATAACATTGAAAAATGAGTTGCCCACCCGAACACTAGACACATAAGGCTGTTGCAAAAATCAAATTCAACTAAAAGCCTTCTCAATGTTAATCTCATGCTTAACTTCATTTATTATTTGAAAAAATTCAGTCATTCAGTTAAAAGTGATTTTCAACTACAGAAAGGGGAAACCAGGTTGAGAGAAAAAATTAGGGTTAAAATGCTGTATAAGATAATTATAGAAATAAAACAAATTTCAAAAGAAACATGATGCAATGAAACTTTTGTATTTCTTCAGAAATGTTTCAAAATTCTTATTTTTACAATTTCATTCAGTGAAGTTCTCAAGTGTTTGTTGTTGATATATTTTCAATGTTTGGTGTCCTTAGATTCTGTCAAAACATCGGTACTCGGATAACAATCAACTATTTAAGTGTACAAATATATGAAGGTTTAACTCTAACTCATGAATTGCGTAATTCATGGAAATTACACATCATTGCAGACGACAGAAAGAAAAAAAATATTTTCGTGGAATAAAAATCACACAATGAGAAAATAATCAATTGATGCAAATATTAGAAACTTCTAAGTTCTACTAATAAGTAAGCATGTACCCAGCTATTACCATTATATTGAAAATATTTCGAAATACAAGTGGCTCTTGGAGGATATTTGAACAAAAACGAGCGATGAGCAAGGCTTATAACTTTAAGGTTTTGCATCTTGGTTAACAGGAATAAATTCAACATAAATAATAAAAATTTTAGCTACATATTTACAAATTACAAGTTTGCGGCATAATCAACATGCCGCAGTTTATTGTTGCCAGACACAAAATTTATAAACATTTTTTTTGGGGGGGGGGGGGGGTATTTCAATTAACGTCACACTGGAGCAACACAACGGGCTATTGGTGACGGTCCGGGATCAATCCCAAAGGAAAAGATCCGAGGACAACACCACGTAATTTTGAACCACGGTCAGATGACGAGACAACACCTGAGCTGGCACCCCACTCTCCAAACTTCCACACCACGCCAACGTGAGGACATTTGAGGCCACGACAGATTTAACGTGCACCAGCCCCCTTTGTACACGACGGTGTTTTGGCTGGATTCGAACTCGCAACCCTTCGGTTGCAAGTCCGTTACTCTTCCAACCGGGCCACCGCGGCCCAAACATTTTTGGGTGCCTCCTGCTTAAAAAAATTATATAATAAAAGAAAAAGATTAAAGGGCTGATTTCAAGTGAATTTAAATCAAGTTACAGAAATTATAAGCACAAGCTATCTGTATCTCTTAGATTAGATGCCCATCGGATTTATTTTACAAATCGATTTTTATTTAACATGTCACTTTAACTTTACCTGCGCAAGGTCAACGAAGATAAACATAAACAAGACGGTGAAACTATCGAGTTCTCCCGTAAATGGTAAATAATTTTTTCTTCCGTCCACTCAAATTGTTCGAGATTTAGAACGAGCATTTTGTGAAGAATATGTAGTTTTGATTTTTCTGAATTTTTACTTTCCTCGTAAGGTCGTCACCAATACCCAACCTGATTTCCGATTGGGTACAGCTGTAGTCTCTGCCGCGCGCGGTGGCAACGCGTTTTTTTTGGCGCCGTGTTTGGCGCACTTTTTATGTCGCCACGGAAATCTTCCAACATCGAATATATACTGCATACGTATGGATGAAATATGTAAATCTGAATGAAACAACATTTGAATAAAAAAACACTGCAAATATGGATGAAATGTATGGAATTTTGGCGTAGTTATAAGCGACTAATGCCGGTGAGGGTAACCCATTTGTTCTCGGATTTCCAACAGTGAATCGATATCATTCTCCACATATGAATGAAATGAATAAAAAAAATGTACATTAGTAGAATATAAGTTATTCTAATATTTTAACAGATTTCACTGTAAATGAGAACTGGACGCCGGCAAGGTTGCCATAAAAATAGGTTAACCCTAACCAGGAGAAAATTCGAGAAAAAAATGGGTTACCATCAGCCTGCATGAATCGCTTATAACTACGCCAAAAGCCGCGCCAAAACGCGTTGCCACCGCGCGCGGTAGAGACTACAGCTGTACCGCCACGGTGGCCCAGTGGGTATGCCCACTGCGCTAGCAACCTTCGAGTTGTAGGGGGCGCTAGTTCGATTCCTGTCGGGTACATTCCTCCCTGGGTGTATTTCTCTCTTCTGTGTCAGTACAATTTTCATTGTGTGTGTCCATTACTTGATATTGTATGTCTTATGATATTGTGTGCCTGGTGCAGCATGGCCAAATATGGCGGCCATTGTACCATAAAGCCCCAAAACCAACCATAAAATTCTAAATACAAATATTGCAATCTTGAGGTCAGTTCTCAACTGCCTGGTATGGATTTATGTGATTAGTGAAATGGTTTAATAGAATTTTGCATGCACATTATTGGCATTCACACAGATCTTGCATCTATTGAAAAATTGAACTATAACTGCTTTGTCTTTAATAAAATTGTTATAAGAAATGTCTTTTCAAGAACAAGTTTCCTAGTTTTAAGGTGTAATTGTAATGAGCTATCTGTGTTAGAAAACGATTACAAATTTACCCAATATTTTACTTTCATTGTTGATATTGGGAACACCAAAATGAAATCTTCAGTGACAGATTAAAAAGAGCACATTTATTAGACTACTAACACTAAAATTCTATGTCTACATCAATTCAATTATGACTCATTCTAAAAAATTGCATTTGAAATCTATTATACCTTGCCACCAGCTCGTGATGGAAACAAAAACAACAAAAAAGAAAGCAAACGATAGTTAATATATACATGCATGTCTTATTGTAATAAAATGCAGATGATCTGTTACATAGAATACACAAAAAAGAATAAGAAAATATATACATCTTATTCTAGTAAAATGCAAGTGATCAGGAACATACTTTTTACTTCATCTGCTAGTTTTTGCTTTTTTCTTCCCCCATTGATTACATAACACTATCTGTCTTGTGTTGGCTCATCTGCCAAATATGGCCCTTATGTCAAAAAACCCAAAACAAGCTACCAACTCACTTAATATGTCGTGCAGAGGGCCACGGTAGCGTGATTGGAAGAGCAGTGAATTTGCAACTGGGGGCTTGCAAGCTCGAAATTTGATCCAAGCAAAGACCATGTACATGGGGACTGATGCATGTTAAATTTGTTGTGACCTCAAATGTCCTTACATTGGCATGGTGTGGAAGTTTAGAGAGTGGGGTGCCAGCTCAGGTGTTGACCTCATCATCTGACCATGGATAAAAATGACAAGATGTTTCCCTTATATCACCAATAGCCCATTTTGTTCCTCCAGTATGATGTAAATTAACTACCTAACCAATCTGAGGAAAAGCAGAAATTTTCTCTGCTCATCTAAACTACCAAAGAAATTCGCAGGCCCTAGGCATTGGGACATGTGCTGATGGATGTTTAACTGTACACACTGCTGATATTACTTGACTCAAAATTGAAATACTACCTACAGAAAAAAATGTGAAGCTTATAGTAATTCTGTTTGAAGTGATGACTCAGTAATTTGGTCTTCAAAAACCATGGAAAAAAGAACTTCAATAATTTCAGTATCAAACTTCATCCAAGTTATAAAGTACACTTTCTACTAAGCACTTTAGCTCTTGTAGAAAGATTGTTCTCAGTGTTGAACAATGTTCGGTCTAAAGAGAGGATGTGAGGTTCGCAAACGATAATCATTTGGATTCGCACTAACGATTATTATCCGGCACACACAAACAATCAAGTCAGTTCTTTTTGTAGTATCTTCTGTACATTTGAATTGAATTATGCTTTTTAACTTTACTGTTTTATTTTTCAGGTTGTTATTCTGACCATCAACTGAATAAATATGCAACAATTTAAGTATCTCAGAAGTATGTTTTCATTTGCTTTGCAAGTCAGGAGAAGTTATTTTTCTGCTCCTCGACACTTCTTGAACTCAACATCCTTCGTAAAACATGAACAAGTCTGCTCCAATACTCTTTTGTCACCATACCTCATTCAATATCGAGGTTTTAAAGACAAAGACGTTCTCACCAAAAGATGCAGAGACTGCTATTTTCAAAGACTCGATGGACGCTGGTATGTCTTCTGCCATACTCATCCAAGACACAAGCAACGTCAAAAAATGAACGAAAAAGACAATTGGATAATCACCCATTCAACTCATGGTGTAAAAAAGTTTTGAAGTTTAGTTTAGTATTGCTATAAATAAAAGTCCTTGTGTTTTTGTTGATTATAAAGGTTGTTATATTAGTGTCAAGTACGATCTTGTCTATAGAATTTAAACATGATGTATTCAGTAATGTAATGTTTACAACTGGGAATGCTGAGATTCAATATGCTCTATGAACGATATGCGAATGAAAAGGGGTGGGGAGATTTTTTTCTTCCTGTATAATTTCACACCAGTATATAAATGCTAGTATGTCAGTTTTGTAGTTTTTGGTTATCGTCACATTTTCTTGGTGACAAGAGATATTCTCAGCGCCACTTGCATTTACTTATGCTTTCCGCACTTTTTCGGTTATCTCTGTTCACGTGTTCTTAGTGATCAAAATGGAACACCAAAGTAACAGAAAACTTACATTTTGCCACAAAACCTGAAGAAATTGCATGTTGAAAATAAAAAAATTTCATAGAACACTTATTTTTGGTGGGAAACAATCTTATTGCAAGTTTAAGTTTTTTGTCATAAACTCCGCTAAATATGCATCTAAGTGGTGTGTTTTCCTTTCCTGAAGTTAACATGTGGCCATTTTGACAAGTTTTTGCCTTAGGAAGGATATAAAACTGCTATAGCTTTTGTCTCCATTGCAAGCAAATTCTTTAAGCTATACTTCTGGTCGTCATTACTAAACGCTTAACTGCAGAAAAAGTAGAATGCGAAAATGATGTCTCAATGATCAGAAAACCAAGTGAAGCCACAGAATAAAGCGCAAAGGCATAACTAAATGCAAATGATGCCAAGGAAATGTGACCCGAGATAATCAAAAAGTACCATCGTTTTTGCTTGCAAATTTGAAGGTTAGTGAAGTGGCAAACCTAATTCGTAGGATAACTGGCATACAATAAAAGTAATAAATTTTCTTCCGGTATCACTCATAAAATTACAGCACTAGCATAACATTTGATTAAAGGAACACAAGAAATGAGTATTGTCTGCAAATTGACAACAAAATACTTAACAAATGAGCAAATTTTCTTAAGTTCCAAACATAAATGAAGTGTGTGGAAGAAGACACTGCATATGAGCTGGGCTTACACTTGGAGGTTCAGAGTTTAACGTGCCTATTGCACATGGCAAACACCATTAATAAATGAGAAATCAAACAATCAGGCATACTTGTCTTTTGGTGACAAGAAGCCCAGTCATGACAAAGTATATGTGAAAGTACATGTTTGAAATCGAAACTATCACGTTAAAAGATTTGGGTCAAATATAAACTTTTCAACCTAAGGTTTTAATTCATTTATAATTTTCTCAATGGGGAATACTGTGCTGTCTGTTGCCATAGAAACAAGCCTTATTAATTTTTCTATCAGGATTGCTTGACCGGAATGCATTCAAATTTGTCACACTCGGTGACAAATTAGAAATATAGTGATTTTTACTTGTTGCCGACAGGGTTAAATCACAATAAAAGTCCTGTTGTGTATTAAAAAAAAATCATGATTTAAATCAAACTTTAAATTTTATTTTTCTTAAAATTCAGTACTAATTTTTGAAATTAAATGATCTGGTACAGGAATTCATGTTTTATACAAACAAGTCTAAAAATTTGCTTCACCTCAGTAGCACCAGAAGAAAGACATTTTCTTTTAAACTGAGAATAACTGTCTTCCCTACTTTGAGGAAACTAGATATAATACTAGATTGGCAATGTGCAGTGTAATTAACGCGGAGAAAATATTGGGGGCCTACGTAAAACACCAATTTCTTCATATGTAAGTGCTTTGAAACTCATTTTTTGCATTTGTAGAAGGAATATTTTCAACTTAACAGTTGAACTTAATTTATATTTTTTACACTTTAAACAAGTTGCACAATGAAAAGACCGGAAAAGTAAAATGTATTTAATTATGTACAAAGTTATATTACATTTTAAAATCAAAAATTAAATTTTATCTCCTTTTTAAAATGGTTATTTTTTAATTTAGAATTTTAAATGTTATGGATTTGTACCACTACATAGAATTCAGATGAAAGTAAATGCAAGAAGGCCGATGAATAATTTTTGTTTTTGCATTTAAAAAATTTGTCCTATATTTCCCAAACCTTCATATATACTAATTTTTAACAAATTAATACTATCTAGAAACTACTGATTTGTATGTCTCATGTCTAATATGTTAAGGGCAACAAATTAATTAAAATCAAAAATCTTATTTAAATTTTTGAAATCTGATTTAAATCAAATCCAATTTCATTCCGAAGTATATTCATTTTGGGCCATTGACCAATAGGTGTCACTCACAAGCCTGCTCATCAGTGTTGGTATTTTTTAAACGTTCCATGTGACTAAAATGCACATAGCCAATTTTAGACCATTCACCATGTGATGAGGGAAAATGCTTGAAGTATATTCACTCAAATTATTAAAATTGTTGTAATATTCTTTCTTTTTTAAGATGTTTGTTATTTATTTAGTATTGTAGTCTGTTCATAAAAAATATACACTTAAAACAAAACGATTTTCTGCAGTATCACAAAAGCATTCCAATTTTCACATAAATCTTGATAATTGGCAATTTTAAGTTTCATTTTGTTTTGTGTAATATGTTGGTTAATTTTTATTTAAATTGAATTGGGAATTTTTATGCATTGATCCCTTAGAATTCTTCACACTGCTAGAATAACTATTCAATATTTATGGAATTGAAATTTGGAATGTAAAAGTTAATTCACTTATCTGATAATTAAGTATGTTGAGAAAAGATTACGGAGGTTGAAGCAGAAAGCTATTGGAATTGATAAACTTTTTATTGCAAGCTCAAAATTCCACTGAATTAGCATGTTCTGGGGATGCTATTACACTTGTTCTATGCTGTTCAGAGAAAAGCTTCATTTTTTTGTTTCATATATAAACTCTTTTTTGTGTGCTTCAAATATACTTATGAATTACTTGTCGATACTCAAAGAACTTGAAAATTGACATTGATTTCAAATTCATGTATTTTCATGTCTCTCTCATCTCACTTTTAACTTACAAAAATAACAATTTTTTAACCAATAAGTTATTTTTGCAAGTTAAAAATTAATGAGAAGTAGGAATTTTTTCAAGATGCAAGTTCCATTTATTTTATTTTTTATTGGTGACATTTTTTTTCTCAAAAGCAAGTCTTGAACCAATTATTTTATATCAAAATAATTAAAGTAATTCAAAACATTTTATTCATATAAGATAAATATGATGCAAAAAAATTCTGAAATTTGTATGATTGAAAAAATTCATATGGTGTCTGGGATCAAGCAACCTTATTTATCTGGGTCCAAAAAATTCATGTCACTGGTTATGAGTTAAACTCAAAGTAATCAAAACCGCTTGAGAACCAAGTGGAAAAACATTGCTCATACTCTGAATTTGGGCACTGTTCCAGTTGCTCTATCATGTGATTTACTTTGCTAATTCCTATGTCGCATTTTAACCTTTCAAAAATTTACCTTTCCTTTTAAAAAAAACACATTAATTTTTTACATAAAAATATTACTGTTTAAATAAATCAAAACTATCCAGTAACTATACTGTAATTTGCATGTTTCATGTCCAACAAATTTAAACTTGTCTAGGCAAGGAATTAGTTAAAATCATAAAAAATCCAATATAAATTTTTAAAAATCTGACTGAAATCAAATAAATCAGATGTTTTTTATTTTTTAAAATCATGATTTTTTTTTCATACCCTGGTGTAAAAGCTCAACGAAGAGAGCTGCCATACGCATAAGCATGAATGTCATTTGCCATGGCTGAATTCCCCATCACCAACTTGTTATCAATGCTATTGCTGTCAGCACCGAACGATAAACTTGGAACTAGAATCAGTGCTGATGTCGTTGTAGAAGAGCTTTGTTTACATTTTATACTATCACCTAATTTGAAAAATAGACTCAAAACAACATGACTGCCAACTCGTGAGAGATGACCTATACCAGAGGCATCCCTACTCAAAACGAATGAGCTCAACTCCTAGGTGATTGCCATTACCCAGACTTTGTGGCAGGAGCAGTTCTTGTAGTATATACACAGTAGAATGCCAAGCTAAATATCAAGAGTAGGAAATCAAGTTAATTCATGGTTGATGCTAAATTAGTAATTTAATGCCATATTTAAATGAACCATTCTTTTATTTGTAAGTGTTTCTTAAGGTTAATACCACAATCAAATTTTCAGTCGAAATAATTCATTTACTCATTTTCTTCATGTGATAAAAATGCTTAAAAGAAAAATTATAAAATCTTGAAAATAATGAGCATTAAATATAATTTTTGCATCTAGCATTTTTCTATTGTCATCCTCGACTTAAGTGCTGTCTTACTCATCTTCAACAGTCATATCTAACTAGGGTTTCCTTCTGAAACTAATGCTATGATCTTAGTTTCCAATTAATTTTCAAATTCTTAAATTATGTTAAGCAAATAATAATTGTAGTTTCCTAGAGTTAAAATGTTTTTGATACAATTAAATCTTAAACATGGCACACATTTTAGAAAACTTATTCTGGTAATTCTAAAATACACCTAGAGCAATTCTACTTTAGATCAAACTATTAAATGTGGAAGAGTTAGCTAGAAGTTAATACAGTGAATCAAGATGAATAAATCCAATTAAATCAAATGACAAATCGGATATTTTATATGAATGGGTTGCGTTCTCAAAAGTTGAATTGTTGAAATTCTGATGCTAATGAATTGAATTTGCATGACTATACACACTTGAAACTTTTAGTTAAGGACACAGTGAAACAAGCCTTTGAGATTTCCCAATCTAACATAGGATATGGTATGAAGTAAACATTTTATTGATATAAGGAAATTTCTACATACAATATTTAATCTATACAAATTCAATGGTGATGATCTAACACAAACTGCAAACCGCAATAACCACAAGCTTTGGGTCCAGGCATGTCCTAGATAAAAAAATGCATATTATACATATGTTAATGCTGACATTACACATATCAAATTCATCATAGAATAGTACTAAAAAAATTGCTATATTAAGTGTTGGAGTAAGGGTTATCAAATTTATGGCTTCTCAATAGTTCTATAAGGTTAACCATTGACAGTAATTGCATGACAAAATAAAATCAAAAGCACTAATTTTTTCTCAAAATATTGGATAATATTGAAAATTAAGGAATTATAAAACTTGAAACAATTATAAAAGGAAATTAAAATGTTAAATACAGCAGACATTGAAATCCCATGCATACCAGTAAATAATAAAGTCCAATACAGCAGAAAAATTAATCATCGCAAATTATGTACATTCTATACCATGAGCTTATATTAAATGATTTATTTGAAAAAGTTTGAGAATTGAGGAATTAATGAACAATATTTTATGTAAATGCTTATTTATTTCACATATGCATTGAAAAAGCTTGCATTTAATTTCGACTTCTTCAAAATCTTGTTAATTAGAATCACCGCAAATAAACTGATAGAAATAAAAACACTAACAGATGTAGTTAAAATAATTTATCAGCTTTACTGCATAAGTATTGAATGTAAACTGTCCTCGTCCTTACTTTTGACAGGGTTTGAACATGGAACTTTTCCGATTTACTCATATTTTGTGCCTATGAATTTTATTTTGAAAATGCATTGTTTTAAGACATCATTTTGTTTTAATTTTTCAGAATTTGTTCATTTGCATGCTGCAAAGTTTAGACGATCACCCATTTATTCCTCCGTCTAACAATTTTTATTCCCTAACTTTTGAAAAGATGCATCAAAGTCATGCATTCCCTCATCCAATATGTAATTGTAACATTAATAGAGGTAAAGTTTACCACAATCAACATGCCGAACTTTTATTAACTCTCCTAGTAGTTGTCCCGACAAGGTATCTCGCCATTAGCAAAATTAGTCAGATCTTGATGGAAGAGATATGCAAGTTGTAACATGACTTTCTTCATTGAGCAATCACAGAATTTTGCCCACAAGCAGTTCACAATGTCAAGTAAACATCTAATCAAAGAAACGATATTTTATTCTAATTAAATATTTTGATTAAGGAAAGATACATACCAGATTAATATATACTTTAGGATGTCCAAGAGGACCTCCACCTCCATTGCACGATACAACATGTTCCTTCACCACTTTGGGTGGAATGGCATTGATTAAATCAATGGCAAAATGGGGATTAACCTGCACGTGACATAAAGATTAGTGAAATTTTTTTCATTTGTTATTCAATGCAAAACATGTATGAACCTTTCAATCAATTACTCTATAATGTATCAATCTCAATCATAATAATGAAATACATAGTTTATTACAAAATACATCTTTTTTCATATTAAAAGTTTTTTCTAATGCCCGGTCAATTGAACATTTTTTCATCATAGCATTGCAAGCACAGATTTGTGAACCATTTCATCTTATTCTGGTGAACCACTGGCGAGGACTCCTTATATCTCACTTTCTTATCACATTTTCTACAAACAACTCATTTAAAAAGGCCACCCTAACGAAAAAAACTTCTAGTTCCATAGAATTCTAGAGATTTCTATGAAGAAACAAAATTTTGTTTCTAGAGATTTCTATAGAGAAAACAAGCTCTGATAGAATTCGATAGAAACAATCTATTGCATAGAAAACATGCAATATTTCACTATAGAGCTTTAGTGAAATATTGCATGTTGTCCATGTATCCCTTGAAACCTTGTCGCTGACCCCTAGAAGAGGACTACCCTTTGGATAGGTAGATATTTTAATTAACGTCACACTGGAGCAAAACAATGGGCTATTGGCGGATCCTGTATCAAACACGATGGGAAGATTCCAGGACAACACCGCATAATTTGAACAGCTGTCAGATGACGAGGTCACACCCTAATGGTTTTATAATTTAACAAAATCAAATAATTAAACAAAATAAACACAGCACCAAAAATAAGCATATCAAAACAGTATACTTAATATATATCACAGAAAGAATTAAGAAATAGTTATCACATTTACCTGTTTTTCTGAATTTATAAACCGCACCATGCGTCCATCCTCTTTATCGAATTTCTGAAAAGGAATATAGATTAAATAACTCAATATAAAATATTACCATCCCTACTGGACTTTAAACCATCATTAATTTATCTATTTTTCTCGACTTCAAATATTTTAATTCTACCAAAAACTCAATTTTAAGTGCTTAATCTAATATGAAATTAAACACGATTTGTACGCATTTCATTTCCAGTTGACATAGAAAATCATTTCAATAATTATTATAAAACTTTCAAAAGCCTTGTAAAGGGCATTTTTAACATACAAATATGTTGGTGATCACGAAAATATTTGCAGAGATGTTTCAATTTGAATTTTATTGTAAAAAAATACTAGTCAACTTCTGGATGGGTAGAGGTCAATTACTGGCCCAATCACTATTCTGAGTTTTTGAGTTAAAAATTTTAAAACTATAAAATATTAAAAATTGTGCGCTCATTTTAATCACCATCTTTACAACACTAAGTACAAAAAAAATCCTGATAGTGCATATGCAAATTAGCTCTAGGGAAATGTTTACATGAAAAATGAGCACTAATTGGTCAATTACTGGCTAATCGACATTATAAGTAATAAATGCAAACAATTTTTGCACATTTAAAGAATTAGACATTAGAAACATTTCAGCTGAAAACCTTTAACACTATTCATTCATTGTTCATGAATGAACAGAATTCATTATCACTTTCATGTACCTCAAGGAGAAATTCAAAATTTCCGTGATTCATTGTGTCATTCTCAGATTTAATGTTGTGGTTTACAAAAATTTAATTTGTGTGTATTCGTATATGGTTGGAAACATTGGTGAACGATTAACCTTTTGTACTGGAAATATTCAAGATATCGTAAGTATATTGAAAAGAATAAATATATCAAACCTGTCCAGTATGTGTGACATTGTTGTCTGGTTCTTTGGAAACAATGTAACTAAAAGGGTACAAAATACTTTTAATATGTTGAGGAGATCGTAAGAGAGTGCTACTCTTCAACAAGGACATCGCCATCTTTATTTGTTTACTTTACGATTGACACGAAAAACTACAACTTTCATTTAATTCTATTTATTTGAATAATTCAATAGCTCTTCCCTTCCTTTTCTTTGTTCAAGAAAAGTTCAATGAACAAATTATTTTCTTTACATCTGAAATTAAGTTTCCTATAAATAAATTTTCCACAAAGGTTGGGGGTATTTCAATTAACGTCACACTGGAGCTACACAATGGGCTATTGGTGACGGTCCGGGATCAATCCCAAAGGGAAAGATCCGAGGACAACACCACGTAATTTTGAACCACGGTCAGATGACGAGGCAACACCTGAGCTGTCCACAAAGGTTGAAAAACATTAGAAATGAAGTGAATTCATGCTAGAATATTTAATTTGTTTATTTGAATTGCACATTTTCTTACTGCGTTCAACTACACGTGGATGTTGAAATTGTGATCCCTTTTTAATTTTTTACCTGTCCATACGTGTTCGCCAAATACCAAGTGTTTTGTATTTGTGTTGCCATAAAAGTTTTCAATCAAGTAAGTTGCTGCTATGCTTTTATGATAATGCTTCATTACATTTCTGGCATGTATTCAAAAAATAATTTCAGAGGGATCCAATCTTCACTTTCCTATTTCATTCGAAAAGCCGTAATAAGACAAGAACGCGAAATGATTCTATGACTTTTTCAGAGTCTAGGCGAAGATATTTTCTAGGTGATTCCTATTCAATCACCTAGCACACGTACCTTCGTGTACTTTTACAACCGATCAATTGGCCAAATTGCTGATGGAGTATTTCATTTGCATGTGTTTGAGAATTTTCAGGCCTATCCGAGATTTTTCAGATTGCAAGTTTTATACAACTTCGATTTTCATCAATTAATCTTTCAGCATTTATTTTTATAATATGAATAGCATTTTGAGAGTTGACGAGCTTTCTCTGTTTACTGTTATGGGCCCGCTGTACCCAGTTGGAAGAGTAGCTGATTAACCAAACATGAGGACTGGTACACGTTGCATCTGTCATGGCCTCAAATGTCCTCATTGGCGTGATGTGAGTTTGGAAAGTAAGGTGCCAACTCAGATGTTTACCTCTTCATCTGAATGTGGTTCAAAATTATAAGGTGTCCTTAGAACTTTCCCTTCTGGATTGATCCTGGACTATTGCCAATAGTTATGCTGCTCCAGTGCAATGTTACTTCAACACCAGTTGGATTAATTGATACAACCTTGTTTCTATTAACCTAACTTCAGCATTTATTTTTGGAATATCAATAACATTTGAGAATTGTTGAGCTTCCTCTCTGATTACAGTTATATTGTTATCTAATAACATGTTATATGCACTGTACTGGTTACCTCATGGCAAATGTTTTTCTGCATATTTTTTGTTTGCCAATGGGGGTGCGAGTTCTAGATGTGCTTCCTTTACTTCTTTTCGGGGCCATTCTAGCTCAGTGGGTATGTCCAGTGCACTAGCAACCTTCAAATTGTAGCTGCACAGGTTCGATTCCTCCCTGGGTATATTTCTCTACTGTGTCATCATCCGACCGAGGTTCAAAATTATGAGGTGTTGTCCTCAATTTTTCTCTTCAGTTTTGATCACAGATCAGCGCCAATAGCCCATTGTAATGCTCCAATGCAACTTTATTCAAAATATTTACCTACCTCTCTACTGTGTCAGTAAAACTTTCATTATGTATGTCTATTACTTGATTTTGTTTGTCTTGTGCCTGGCATAGCATGGTCAAATATAGTCCTTCCACCATAAAATCCCAAAACAACCAACCACCTTTATTTTTTCAAACTGGAATAGGTAGGAATTTGCTTAAAATGGAACTGGTAGTTAGGGTGATCAGTGAATTCTATGCTTGACGATATAGCTTTGATATGGGTATTATCTTTCCTTACCATGTTGGAAGGGAAAGCTTCAATGTGAGATAAGCAAAAATGAAAAGTGCGACCAGATGAGAGAATCAAGCATCTCGTTGAGCAAAAACTAGGTAAAAAATCTTTTTCCAATGCATTCAAGATGGGTTCCTTATTGTGTGAGAGCCCCATTGGAGAGAATCGGCTGGTGGCCAGTCCTGTTCAATAGAGCATCAAAGTTGCCATCTTTGTATGGTCTGACTAGAGATGGAGTCAAATGTTCTGTGCATGCCAATGCTCGTTTCATTTATTCGTTTTTTGTTATTGCAGGAAACATATCATGGAAGGACTCAGTGAAACTGAATTTAGTACGTTTGAAGGGAAAATTTGCGATCGTACCCTAAAAGCCATTAAAGATATGGGCTTAGAAAAGTTGACAAAAATTCAAGAAAAAGCTATTCCTATGCTGTTGGAATACAAGTAACTTTTTTATTTATTTTGAATTGCAATGAATTCTCCATGGTTGTGTATTCTAAAGTATAATGTATTTCGTATGTTTTATTTAGTGATGCTTTATACTTTCTAAGTTTCTACACTTAATGCATTAAACTGGATTCCTTAGAAACTGAGGGCCACGGTAGCCCTGTTGGAAGAGAAACGGATTAGCAACCGGAGGGTTGCGAGTTCAAATCTAACCAAAGACTCATGTACAAAGGGGACTGGTTTACATTAAATCCATTGTTGCCTCAAATGTCCTCATGCTGGCATGGTATTTAAGTTTGGAAAGTGGAGTGCCAGCTCAGGTGTGACCTCATCATCTGACCATGGTTCAAAATTACATGATGTTGGCCTCGGATCTTTCCCATTGGGTTTGATCCTGGACCTTTGCTCCAGTAATTAAAATACCTACCTTAGAAACTGATTCAAATCTAATGTTTGCATCAATATTAAGGAAGCAAATCTGGGATATTCCCGAGCGGCTGATGCTTCTAGGTAGCTGGTAGGACTTTCAATTCAAAAAACTATATGACATTAGACAAGGAGAGCTTAATTTTTCATGAATTTAAATGTTTTTCCAATAAGGAAGACCGTAAACTGTTATAAATCAATAATAAAATTAATTATGTATCATTTGGTTTTAGGATTAATTGGTACAGCTTTGATTTAACGACCTTTTGAGGCAATACTTTTAGTGTGTTTTATAGCAAATTGTGGCAGGCAAAGGCAATCCCACTTTATTGGGAATATTGGGTCGCTTTTTCATTCTTAAATATTTTGGAATACTCTTTTCATTTCCATTTTGCTGTCCTTTGATTTCATTGGTCCTTCAGAATTTTTTTCCTTTTCTTCTTTTCCGTTTGCTGTAAATTTGAAGAATTGGAACTTTCAGTTTGTGTTTTAAACATGGCATAGTGCAGTCGCATCAGCTGGTATTGTTTCTTGCTTTTATTTGAATCCCTTATTGTTTTTTGTAAATCATTATAAGTTATAGATTTAGATTGGGAGGAGTTTGAAGTAGTTGAAAAATTTTAACAAGGATAATCAGTTGTATGGATTTTTTTCTGTTTTAAAAATTATTTTCGTTAATTTTTAATTATTTTCCGCTAAGCTTGAATTTTTTAAAGAAATTCTTGATGGCATAAAGCATGCCAAAACCATAACCACAATAAAATCTTTATATCAAAGCTGTACCTGTAAGTTTTTCCAACTATTTCAAACTCCTCCCAATCTAAATCTCTAACAATTTATAATGATTTACCAAAACTAATAAGAGATTCTAATAAAAGCAAGACACAATACAAGCTGATGCAACTATTTGATTGTAATCATGTGGCTTTTTTCCAGAGATGCTGCTGTGTGTGCCAAAACAGGAAGTGGTAAAACACTGGCTTTCCTCATCCCAGCAATAGAGCTCTTGAATCAGCTGAAGTGGCGTATCTATCAGTGGACTGGAGTTGTAATTTTGTCACCAACTCGTGAACTTGCCATGCAAACGTATGAAGTACTGAAGCAGCTTTTGAAATACCATTCTTTTACCCATATACTCCTTATGGGAGGGGCAAAGAGGAAAGAAGAAGCTGACAAGCTTGCAGACAGTATTCATATTGTTGTTGCCACACCTGGAAGGTTGCTTGATCACTTACAGGTACTAGCTGTTATTTTGCATATTTGTTACAGTATGTACTGTACCCCAACCATAAAAATATTAGAAGTTTGGGTCCCCAGGACTATGCAAGAAAACAATAAGCTCCCTGGCATTCATCAAAGCATTTCATTGTGATGTTCATTACCTTCTTGACGTTTCAATGTTCTTTTAACTCACCTTTGTATCGGCCATACACATTTTAATCACAGATATCTTATTAGGAGAGAATACCCCTGTGTGTAACACGTGTGGTCCCTTTCACTGTTCGTCATATTTTAATAAATTATCCAGTTTTTAATTATCACTGTCGAAATTTATCTAGCAGTCCAATTTTAAAAGTGCATGATTAGGTGGGAGAAAATCCAATTCTATGATGCTCTCTCAAGAGGGAATTTGCTATTTCTGACGAAGGAATCAGCACAGTTTAACATTTGTTTTCAGTCTTACAAACAAGTTCTGGGTGCCCTCTAGATGAAAATTAGCTGTTTAAATAGAAAGAGCCTCTTTTTAACATTTGCAAAAGTAAAATATTCATCTAATATGCTAGTAGTTATGAAAATTCAAGAGAAAGCAAATAAGTTCTTTTATTCCCTCTTTCCGAAAACATTGTACCCCAGAATCTCCTTTAGAATGGGGAAACTCGTTTATGTTTTAGTGTTTGTTTAGAAGACAAGAAAGTCATCTTGACACCACTGCTACTTCTGTATTTGTAGAAAGAATATATTCAACATTTTTGCCTAACTGGCACTTTTTACTCTGGGAAATAAGTTGGGTAACATAATGTCCAAAAAATTGAAATTTATTTAGTTTATAAAAGCGAATAACTTAAGGGTAATTACATACTTTCCCGTCAATCATTTTAAACAAACAAAAATTGTCACCAATTGTGATTTAGTGCCAATAATGGATAAGCGTGACATCTCAACATACTCATAAGGTTTTCACCTTTGTTTTTTGTAACCCCAATTAATAGCCATTTTTGTTTATATGAAGAAGGATATAAGTTAACTGCTTTTTCTGTTTTGCCTTGCATTTTGAAAAATTATTAAAATTTGGTACCTACCTTGTACGGAACAGCATGCAATGGAGTACTTTCAAAGTTACTGCATCCTGCCATAAAAAAAGTGTGTTAATGGGCAGGATATAAAACTTTATTGAAAACATTGAAAGACGGGTTCGGCCAAATGACGAAATAAAAAACAACACGGAACTGCTTGACAGTACTTAGATTCGTATTTAGGCGAATTTATGTGGTGTCGACTTCTCACAGATGACTCATTTGTTGCTATTTTGAATGCCATTATGGATTTTTGGCCACTCAAATGATTTGCAGAAGTTTGTCGTAGTCTGCACCTAGAGTGGTAAACTTTCATGTTTGACAGGATAGTACGCAAGAACTTACGTACTATCCCGTCGACCAACAAAATTTTCGCCAATTGTGTGATTTAGTGACAATAATGGATAAGCTTGGTCCCCGAAAGGCATTCAAAATAGGAATCCCTAATGGATTCCTATGTTGAATGTCATTAGGATTTTTGGCCGCTAAAATGATTTGCGAAAGTTTGGCATAATCTGCACTTTCATGGTCGACTGGATAGTGCATAAGTACCCTAAAAGAAAATCCCCCTTAAAGCACTGGTGACACTTGCCAAAAGTAAGGCAATCGAATCTTCCAGTACCATGTGATGTAGGAGGGTTCAAATCTCTCTTGATGGTCGTACTTTACATCTTTAAAGCTGATTCAAAAACAATTTTTTTTAGTTATTTTATATTGAATTTCTTCAGAACTAAAATTTTCTATTGAAACTTTTAGAATACACCCAAGTTCATAATCAAAAACCTCCAATGTTTGATAATAGATGAAGCTGACAGAATGTTAGACTTTGGATTTGAAGATGAGATGAAAGCTATCCTTAGTATTCTACAAACCAAAACAATATTACAAAGTAAGTTGTCTTGAACAGCGATATGCGTCTTTTATATTGCTATTTTGTATTTAAGACAATAAATGTTATGTAAGGTGAAACTATAAAGTGCATTAAACATTGATCTTTGCAGAATAGAATGACTATGCCATTGTTGATTTGTGCAATATGACCAAAAATAAAATAATACAAAAAAAGACTCAGTATTGTTTAAGAAACGCACCCAAATGTTTAATTTCGTCTCCATTTGCCAAATTAGTTTAATTTTGTTGAATGAATTCCCTGATATTCTGCTACATAAGTGTATGGCAATCTAAAAAATAAAATTGGAACAACTTGATTGTTATGAAACTGATTCACTTTTTGGAATCAGCTCACAAAAATGGGGGATGATCAGGTTATATATTTGTACCCTAGGAGGTAAACAGTTGTAACATCACTTTTGTCAATCTATAGTGAACGATATCAACAAAGTTAGAGTTGTGACGGTTTACCTCTAGGTACAAATATATATTTGACTAAGGAAAAAATTAATGAATATAAATTTGCATATTTGGGCTTTGGAAACCCTTTTGCTTGCATGATTTTATAAAAGCATTTTTACTATTCTCGACATTTGATAGTTGTACTGTAATTATGTAAGTTGTGTGATATATTAACAATTTGCATGGAAATATATCTGGCTGTGTATGGTTGTAAAATATCTTTTACCCCCTTTGAACATAAACAATTTTTGCACTGCTTGTTTTCAGTTGTAAATTCAGATGAGTAAATTATTTAGACTTGTCATTTAGTTTTGAAACTTCCACAAATTAGAAGATTTGTTTTGAATTCTAATATGAAAATGTTTGTCTTTAAATAAGAAATAAATAGCTTAGCATTTTCCAAACTTCCATATCATGCAAAACTTACAACTTCTCTCAAAATATTAATTTTCCAACTAGATTTACTTCTGTTCATGCATTTACTAATTATCTTATACATGTTTACATTTTAGAAGGAAGACTTACATTTTTGTTCAGCGCAACGCTTAATTCAAAAACTGAGGAATTCATGCAAGTTGCTCTCCATAAAACAACTAGATATATTGGTATGGAAGAGGCAGAAAAGGCTACAGTAGAAGGCTTGAAACAGGTTTGCAGAATGCATTTGAATTTCTTTCTGGTCATACTTGGCACTAAATGATTTCAGTTATGTTCAGAAATATGAAGGACTAGAGTGGTAATGACTTCTTGACCAATCCATCTTGAAATTTGTCAATACTTTCTCCCTGGCTTTATTACCTTCCACTTTATTTTTATTTGGATGGACAAATGAACCTTAAAATATTTTATCTATCTTCTACTGTGTGGATTACATTCTGTCATGTGTTTGGTGCAGCTTGTCCACTTTTGGACCTTGTGCCATTAACCCTTTCGGGCCTAATGGGCATATACGTCCCAGAGATTAGATTGGGTAAATAAATCCCACTTTTGAATGGGTTTTAACGTTTTCAGTGTTCTTAAGGAATTAGGGAATAAAAATATGACTAAAGAAACCTGGCAATACTTTCAGATTGCAAATGGCAGACTTATGGTTTTGAGCACGCCCATTCATTCTGATGAATTAGTGACTGTGGTTCAGAAACAAAAAGATGATACAAAATTAGACATTAGTTGCCCAGAAGCCATTTCCCACTACAATAGGTACATGAATGTAGTTGACCACTGTGATGAAATGGCTATTTTTTATGGTCATGGCAGAAAATCAGACAAGTGGTGGAAAAAGATTTTTTGGAACTTAGTTATGATTTCTGTTGTGAATGCATGGATTACGAAGTGTGATGTGGAACATAAAACAGAACCACTCTTATCATTCCTGGTCCCCTTAGCTGAGCAACTAATAAATGTTGGAAGGGAGAAAGCAAACACAAAAAGAACGCGAAAGTACGGTCGTCCGTCAAAAAGAGCAAAAACTACTAAATTAAACTACTTTTCAGAGTTAAATTTTAATCATGCAAAAGTCGGGGCGAAAGGGTTAAACCCCAAACAACCAACTTTCTACTTTATTAGTTTATTTGGACTCATTTTTCAGTGATACCTTTTGGAATGTTAATGTTAATTTTTTTTTGTCTGTTCAAGAAAGTGAGTGTCTGATTACTATTGATTAAACACAAGGGTCATTCAAAGAGTGAGGAATATGTAATGAAAAATACTTGATGCAATCCACATGATTTAAAAATATTTTATGTTTGAAATATTATTTCATGTAGTCACTGCATTTTCTATATTGGTGAACATATTTCATAAATACAGGGCTGCCACACTCAACTTTTTGCTATTATTTTTCAACCTTGGCAACTAGTGGTATCTTTAAGTGTATCAAAAGCGCCTATTTTTAAAATTTTGTCAACGTTTTTTTTCTGCACCAACTGTTAACGAAAATTTAGTACCTTTTAAACTAATAGCAGGCAGAAAAAATATTTTTCAGGTTTTTCTTTAGAGAAAATTTTCCAAACCTGCCAATTTCAAAGTTTCGGTGCCAAGCCGTGGCAACCGTGAAACAAAAACATGGTCTGGTTTCTGGATTGTCAGGAAAACCTTGTTAAGAACATATATAGTTTTAAAATTTTAATTTCTGATAGTGAGATCTTCAGCATCTGTTTCATACTTAACCTTTAGACTACGGGTGGTACAACAGTCATACTGTATTCGGGTAGCAGAATTTGAGCGCTGTAGTGTAAAGTTTAATTATCACATTTTGAGGTTTAGTCAATTCATTTTGTATCTGGGCAACTAAACTTGCTACTAAAATAGGGTTTAAGAGGAGATTTTTTTTTACTACAGTGGAATCCTGGTTTTATCCGAAAAGCACAGGACCAAAGCATTTTCGGTTAATTGAGATTCCATAGGAATTTTCAGATAACCGGGAAGCTTCCTTTGTTCTTCCTCTTCTGTCACCAGATGGCACTTCTTCCCCTTGTCACTTTAACGTTATCCCGTCTTCCATCCCTCAAGGTCAGTTGAGAGCGCATTTGTAGGGAAAGCAACTGCATGGGTTTCTCTTAGGATGAGTGGTCTAATGCTCAAAGGAAATGTTGTAAGCTTGGAGGACAAGCTGAATGCCTTGAAAAGAGTTGACAATGGAGTCTTTGAAGATTATTTGTGCTGATTTGGCCGTGGGAAGGTATACACTTTCGGATTGGATTAAAAACCGTACCCAGATTGAGACGTGGTGCACGAAGACTGCAACAAATGTAGGCTTAGCTAGAAGCACGATGAAACAATCTGAAAATAATAAAGTGGGGCAAGGCTCTTTTTCATTGGTTTACGCAAGTACGCGAGAAAGGATCACCTGAGTGGGCCTATTAAAAAAAAGCAAAATGCTTGAACAAGGCAATGGGCAGAGATCCAAATTTCTCAGCAAGCGTATGGTGGTTAGATTGCTGGAGAAAGCAGCACTATGTTCGTCACATTGGCATTTGTGGTGAGAAACTTTCCGCGGATCCTGCTCAAGCAAAATGCTTCCATGAGAAATTTTCTCAGATTATTTGCCGAAAAAGGCTTAACTGCTGACCAAATTTATAATTGCGATGAAACAGGCTTGAACTTTAAAATGTTGCTAAGTCACACATTAGCCTCGAGTGCAGAGAAAAATGTTCCCGATTTCAAGACTGCAAAGCAGAGTAACTTTTTTGGTTCCTGCCAATGCATCAGGGTCGCATAAATTTCCTCTGGTGTTAATTGGGAAATCAGCCAAGCCCAGACCTTTCAAGAATGTCAATATGAAATCTTTTCCTGTGAAATACCGGTCTGAATTCTTACTGTGACCAGCTAGTTTATTTTCTTTGTCCTTAATTGTGTTTGCACATTGAATCATTCAACGATTATCCTTTTTTCTAGATGTACTTAATATGTCCCTCTGAGAAAAGATTCGATCTTCTTCATCGCTTTCTCAAGACCCACCGTAACAAGAAGATAATGGTGTTTTTCAACTCCTGTAATTCTGTGAGATTTCATAATGACGTCTTCAACTATGTGAATTTGCATGTGGGCTCCATCCATGTAAGTCATAAGAAATCAGATTTCTATGATAGCTATTTAAAATTAATCTTGATGCAAAATATTCCAATAATTGGCTTTGTATAGTGATTATTGTTCCTGCCATGCATATCTCTGACAAACATTGGTGCCATTCTTCAATTAGTGTAACCTTTCATGTGCTTGGCAAGCACCAAGAAGGTGGTTGCCAACAGGTTGCGACGTGCCAGTTAGTGTCTGATTTCTCAGATATTGCCAGCGTTCCTTTTCAGGAACCGCTCTGTACTTAGTATAGTCAAGTATTTCGAATCTGTACTTGGAATCCTGTGTACTTAGGATATTACAGTATTTAGAATCTGTACTGAAGATAGTGCAATATTTAAAAGCTGTACTTATGATAATACAATATTTAGTATCAATACTAGTAAGTATAATAACAATTCACTAAATTTTGTATTTTTGTTTGAGCCACTGTTTGGAGTGTGCAAGTTCAAGCGCACGATTGATGTTTCAATTTTTAATATTTATTGTGCTTATAAATTTTCCCTCTCATGTTTTTAATTATGTAGATTTTATCTTAATTGGAATTATGATTTGGAAGAACAATAAAAATAGTATTCAAAACAGTTCAAGGGCTGACATCTAAATATGCAGCTTTATTAAATGTCTTGTAGTTTTGAATTCCAATGTAACTTTTATATGCACCATTTGCAATATAATCAATCTTATAAATTTGTAGGACACTTGGACATAAATAAAAACAACATCAGATAACCACGACAAATTTGTTGCCTAAATGCCATGGTTCTAGTTTTATTGTTACTGTTTCAATTAAACCCTGAATTTTAAAAATTAACTACGTTCCATGTACTGAGCTACTTTGCCACACCCATTTCTAACATGAAATTCTCCATTGCTTACAGCTTGTAACTTTAAAGTTTCAATGTTATTTATCATATGATTGAATTACTGATTTTATCTGTGGATCATCTATTTCCTATTGAGGTTAATACGAATTCCATCATTACTTTACAGGGTAAACTCAAGCAAAATATTAGAAACAGAGCCATGCGTAAATTCCGCAGAGAAACGAAAGGCATTCTGCTTTGTACAAATATCGCTGCTAGAGGTTTGGATATTCCAATGGTGGATTTAATTTTGCAATATGACCCACCTGATGATATCACGGTAAGTTTAACCTTCCATCACTAATCAAGGTGATACAGTGTCCTAAAGTAGAAAGAGGCCACAGTAGCCAGGTTGGAAGAGTAACAGATTAGCAACCGGAGGGTTGTGAGTTCAAATCCATCCAAAGACCGTCATTTAAAAAGGAGGTTGGTGCATGTTAAATCTGTTGCGGCCTCAAATGTCCTCACGTTGCCATGGTGTGGAAGTTTGAAGAATGGGGGACTAGCTCAGGTGTTGCCTTGTCATCTGACCGTGGTTCAAAATTATGTGGTGGTGTTCTCAGGTCTTTCCCATTGGGATTGATCCCATACCATCACCAATAGCCTGTTGTGTTGCTCCAATGCAACTTTAATTAAAATACCTACCTATCTAAAGTAGAAAGAGGAGGGTGTCCTTTAGCTCTTACGGATAAATGTCAGCATTGACCTAAACAATGTCGAAATCTGTTTCAAAATTCGAAGAAAGTATGTTTTGAATTGTTTTTGCTAATTTTTATGCAATCTTGTTACATTAATTTCTTTATCTGGCTTTGTTCATGAGCTGATTTGACCTTCTTTTTAAGACTGCTTATGGTTGCATTGTTATATGCAAACAAATTGAGAAATTTTCAACCTATTTAAAAAAATTTTTATTTATGTTGATTTTAAATTTGAGAAATGCAGCAATATATATGTATTATGTAGACTTAAAAACAGCCTGCATCTTTTGACAGTCCTATCAGGTACAATTTATTTTGCTGTTAGATGAAGTCAGCCGTTTGTGTCAAGACCATTGTTTTCAAACCGAGAATTCATTGAGACAAGTAACAAAGAGGCAGGTAGGTATTTTAATTAATGTTGCACTGAAGCAACACAACAGGCCATTGGCCATGGTCTAGGATCAAACCAGAAGGAAAAGATCCAGAACAACACGTAATTTTGAACCATGGTCAGATGATGACACAGTAAAGAGAAATACACCCAGGGAGGAATGCACCTGACCGAAATTGAACCTGCGTCGCCTACAACTCGAAGGTTGCTAGCGCAGTGGACATACCCACTGAGCTAGGATAGTCCCCAAAAAATAAAGAAAGCCCACCTAGAACTCGCCCCCCCCCCCCATTTGCAAACAAAAATATGCAGATAAACATTTGTCATGAAGCAACCTGTACTGTGCAAATGAAATGTTCTTAGATATCTATATATAACAATAATCAGGAATCTCAACAACTCTCAAAATGTTATTGATGTTATGAAAATAAATGCTGAACTTAGATTAATTGATACAAAATAAAATATTTTACTTTTAGCGGCTGTATTCTAAGGTAGCTGGGTATTTAATTAACATTGCACAGGAGCAACACAACAGGCTATTGGCGACAGTCCAGGATCAAACCAGAAGGGAAAGATCCGAAAACAGCTCCACATAATTTTGAGCCACATTCAGATGACGAGGTCACGCCAGAGCTGGCACCCCACTCTCCAAACTTCCACACCATGCCAACGTGAGGACATCTGAGGCCCCGACATATTTAATTTGCACCAGCCCCTTTGTACACGACAGTCTGGTTGGATTTGAACTTGCAACCCTCCTGTTGCTACTCTTCCAACCGGGCAAGTAAAAAGAGAGATGTAGATGGTGGGGATGTTATTCTATAGAAACATTTAATGATACCTGCTTCTCTGCCCTTGATATGTATGTAGTACAGTGTCTAGGGTGTGATGAAGTGAAGCTGGATGACACGGAGATTAGGACAAATACGACATTTAATTATTCTATGAACTACTATATACATGAAAGGTTACATGGATGCCGGCACAGCCTACACGCTGGCACATGCACGAATTGTATAAACGGCGCTCCACCTGCGCGTGGAAGCGTTCACAGTCACAAGTCCAGCTCAACTGGAACTGAGTTTGGGAAATAAAGTTACAGTTACAGTTCTACTCCGCGCGCTGGACGCGACCTCTGGTGGCGGCATGGGGATGGATTCCACATGTATTGCATCTAAGACTAGAAAATGGTGTTGTGTAGCTTGCAAACTAGTTTCCATGCTAACATGTCAAAAGAACATCTTAAACAATAATGTCATTAAGGCAAATATGTTGGAGTGGTTATTGTTAATTACTCTATTATATATTAGATGTGTTCAGATTTAAGATAACTGAAAATATTGAACTTAAATGATTTGTATTGTTTCAACTCTTGCCCGTTCTAAATTTTCTGATCATTGAATTAAAATATAGAAATTCTAAGAGTAGGATTATTTAAATAAAATTGTTTTAACTTATGAATTAGTATAAGCAACTTGCCAAAAATGTTGGACATACTGGGAAAAAGGTTATTTGCTTGATTGAAAACATGTTTCCTATTATGAAAGGTTGGTAATAATAATTTTTTTACCTGGTATAAATGCATTTTATCTACTTTTGAATGTAAAAGGCTAATTCCCAAGTATTTGTGAACAAATAAACTTGAATTTAAAGTTCATCAAGAATAATTAATATAAATTTGTAAAATTGGGCCTGGCATAAGTTCTTGCATGTTTATCTGACAATTTTATAATTTCTTGATGTATATTTTTGGGTTTAAAGCTGTTTTGAATTTTATATTTCAACTATATCTGATTCTTAAGTGATATAATAACTTTGTTTTTTACTTTCTGACTAGGATTATATCCATCGAGTAGGTAGAACAGCTCGTGGTGTCAATGGAATCGGAAAGGCTTTCCTCTTCATTCGATCTGAGGAGAAACCCTTTATCACGTACCTGAAACATAAACAAATACCCATTGAAGAGGCCAATATTCAATGGGACATAGTCCCGGATCTGAAATCTGAAGTTAGTATCATTCAGTAATAATTTGTCGTAGGTAACATATTGCTTAGTTGCTGCAATTTGACATAACTCAAGCTGATTCTGTGTGAAAAATTGTGAAACTGAAACGCCACAGCTTTTTACAATTTAAAACTGCTCTTGTGATTTTAGCGACTGATTTGTCAAAACTGTCGCAGAAACAGTTCCTCTGTACCAATGGTAACCCGGTTGGAAGGGTAGAGGATTGGGAATCGGAGGGTTGCGAGTTTGAAATTAGATCCAACTAAAAACCATCATGTACGTGGGGGCTAGTGCATGTTAAATCTGGCATGGCCTCAAAAGTCTCATGTTGATTTGGTGTAGAAGTTTGGATAGTGAGCGCCAGTTCAATCTTACCATGGGTGAAATTATGAGGTGTAACTTTTAAGTCATTGTTGCAGCAAATGCGTATGTAAATGATCCTTGAAGTCCTTCTTTTCGAAGCTATAAACATCCATTGCAAATAGTAACTACTGTACAGAACTTTTGCATTTTTCTATAGCAAAATACTTTATTACTATTTGTATACAAAGAGTCCTGCATCTTTTGTCTTATCCTTTTCCTCTCATGCCTTTTATATTGAAATTAATGCTAAAAATAATACTTCATAATCATTAATTCTTCTTCAAAAATCTGGTACTATGAATAATATACTCAGTGAAATTATAATTGCAATTATAAAAGGAAAAGTAATCTGTTGGTAAAGTGTAAAACTGCTTCGCAAGTAAATTTCTACAGAATTTCAATCACAATTGACTTATATGCATGCATAGGGTTAGGATTTTGATAACCTAAAAATTGCAAGAAAATTGTGTGACCCAAAAAATGTCCTAATAACAGAAAATTACCTAAAAATGTATTTTAGGGTTATGAAAAGAAAATGCATGAAATTAAAAACATGACAAAGTCCTCGCAAATGCAATTTTTCTCCCAAATTGAAAGTTCTTAGGAAAAAAATAGGCATAAAGGAAAATTTAAATTGCAACTTACATTTGACAGTTCATGCATAAAATTGAAGGTTTTAATTTTCATCGCTGAACTGAAATTTGGTATTTCAACTAGTTTGTCTTCAAATTTGGGGAATAATACTGACCAACAATTATTTTTTTTGACAGGAATTGATTGAATTTTGTTTTATTAGTTTGACTAATATTGTATAAATTCAAATTTTGTTGCAAACCCCATTCATAACTTTTACATCTTTAACTCTTAGCATTTTGTATTTAATCTAATTGCCCTAGATTCTCGCAATTTTCCTATGGCAAGAGTAAAAGATAATGCAAAGCTATTTACTCTTAACTTTTGTGCAAAATAATATTGTTTTGTCTTATTTTCTCTTTCTAGCTTGAAGAGATTGTACTTGGAAACTTTCATTTCAGGCAAGTTGCAAAAGAAGCATTTGTCTCTTACATCCGTGCATATAAGTCGCATCAACTGAAAAACATATTTGATGAATCAACTCTTGATCACAACACTGTTGCTAATTCATTTGGATTTCCTAGGCCACCGTACAACTTTTTAAGAAATAAGTAATGCTAGCGTTTGTTGTAAAAAAAATTGTAAATATGCATGAACACAAAGCTGTAAATATATATGTAAATAAAATCACATTTTACATCTTGTAGTTTTAAACTATTGCACTTTATGAACTCATGTTATCACACAATTCTTATATTAAGGAGTAAACATTGGATATTTTGGAAGCACGCAGATATTGATCAATTGAGCTTTCAAAAACATAATATACATACTTATTCTAAGAGTGAGCTGACCCTTCTGAATGAATTTTTGTGTCTTGTATTCGTTCAGAATATTCACAGGTGACCAACACGAGGTAACTAACCTGATGAGTAGTGAGGTGTTACTTTTACCCCACAACACACATAATGACTAAATAACTGCATTCATTGGTTGAAATAATCAGAAACACCTATTGGCCAAGAGGAGCAGTCGTAGGTATGTCCACTGAGCTAGCAACCTGCGAGTTTTAGGCAATTGATTTCAAACAAAAATGTACATGGTTCTATGTGATCAGGTTAGGTGACACTAGCATAGGGATACATTTTGGGGGATGCGTTCTTTTATCTGTTACATTTATTGATACCACTTCATGTTAAGTATGTTTTTGCAATAGTTGAGAATGGAATTTTTCTTTGTATTCTGCATGGCCTCAGTGGATATTCCCACTGTGCTAACAAGTTGTAGGTGGCACTGGTTCAATTCCTCCCTGGGTGTAATTCTTTCTCAATCTGTATATGTCCATTACTTGACGTCTGTTTTGTGTTTGGCACAGCATTGCCAAATATAGCCCTTGCACCATTAGAAAAGCAACCCAACTAACAATCTATTGGTCAAGAAGTTCAAAACTGGTTAGCAATCATGCATGGAAGATGGCCGCAGTAGCCCAGTTGGAAGAGTAACTGGAGGGTTGCGAGTTCGAATCCAACCAAAGACCATCGTGTACAAATGGGGCTGGTGCACATTAAATCTGTTCTGACCTCAAATTTCCTCATTGGCATAGTGTGGAGAGTTGTGTGCCAGCTCAGGTGTGACCTCGTCATCTGACCATTGTTCAAAATTACGTGAATCTCCCTTCTGGTTTGAACCCAGACTGTTGCCAATACCCTGTTGTGTTAATTAAAATACCTACCTATCATGCATGGAGGACTTCAGATTGCAGGACGAATATATGCATGTGAACCACTCAAGAGGGTTAAGAAGAAATAAGATTTTCATAGCATAGTAAATGATGCGAATTCGATGTCACAACTAGAAAGAGTGCTTTTCCCCCATTGTTCTTTTCATTTCCTTTCCACTCTTCAGAACAAGCAACCATATGATACCTCTTTGATACTGTTTAATCTAATTTTTAGTTAGATTTAATTTTAGTATTAGTAGGTTAGATATAACAATGTTTTGTGTGATTTACAGTATGCACTTGGTGTACAGCGTAAAGCTTCTGGTTAACGAATTTTTTCAGATTCTCGAAATATTGGATATTTACAGGGTTTTCAAAATACTTGAAAGTAATTAATTTTTTTCCTATGGCAAATCATTGAATTTTACGTTGCTTTGAACAAAATTGGGCCTGAGACCTAACACTTCCAATCTTGCAACGTGCTAATTCATTTAATAATTTTATTTCATTACAAGATTAATTGTTTACAATAAAAAGAACTAAATTATGTTACTCCTTATTTAGTGATGTTTCTTAATGAATCAAGTTGGCTTCTGGTGCATATGATCTGAATGCTGATGTTTAGAATTAATTTTTACATGCATAATGGGGTTAATATATGGGCTACCTCGGCTCGCAGATTTGGGAAGAAGGTTCAAGACCCTGATAGTCGGTGTCATTGCTCAAATTTATTAAAGTCCAGCTGTAAAATGTTAACTATTGTAGGTGGGTAAGTTCCCTATACTTTAATGAAAAGTATGCATCTAAGAGTATGTTAAGAGTAATATGCTTCCGGTGGATTCTTTTACATCTATTTCATGGCTATTGAATTTTAGAAATGCGAGAACAAAAGAGGTAGGAATTCATTTTTTTCCTTTCCCGAATATCGTACTGTGATTTTACAGTTGCTAGATGAGCTTCGAAAGTTTTCATACCATATTAAAAAAAGACTGCATAGTTTTACTATTATGCATATCTATGTAGAACTACGGGTGCGTGGTGTGAGAAAATGAAGCAACCTCGTTGCTTCATTTTGCAACAAATCGCAGCATACAGATTTTTTGAAATTATACACAACTATCATAGGAAGATACCAAGTGCTTCTTTATGTTCACTTTGAAGGTGTGATGATCCAGCTGTCCCATGATGTCGCTCGGATCTTTCCCTTTGGGATTGATCCTGGACTGTCACCAATAGCCCGTTGTATTGCATCAGTGACGTTAATTAAAATACCTACCTACCCATGATGTCAACCAACTCTAAATATTTTGTGGTAGGTAGGTATTTTAATCAACGTCACACTATTGATGACGGTCCTGGATCAATCCCAAAGGGAAAGATCGAGGACAATACGTAATTTTGAACCACAGTCAGATGACAAGGCAACACCTGAGCTGGCACCCCACTCTACAAACTTCCACGCCATATCAATATGAGGACATTTGAGGCCACGATGAATTTAACGTGCACCAGCCCCCTTTGTACACGACGGTCTGGTTTGATTCGAACTCACAACCTTCTGGTTGCTAGTCCGTTACTTTCCCAACCGCGGCCCCAATATTTTGTGGATACGTCTTAAATTCGGTCCAGTATAGGGATCTCAACAAAAACTAGCGATCAAAAGAAATTACGAAGTTTACAGTACTCCTTTTTCTTAAATTATAAATAAGCAAAGATTTAAATTTTGTTGGGAAGAAGGGTATTTTGTCCATATCTAAAATGGTGAGTAGTGGTGGTGTGCAGCAGTGATTGCTCGTGAACACTGAAAATGGTGACGTTTGGGCAGTAAATTTGTATTGTAAATAGGCCCTCACTGACGTAGAAATTGGTGTCAATTTGTAGAGGTAGGAAGGTAGTTAATAAACGTCGCACTGAAACAAGTAATGGGCAATTGGCAACGCTCTGGGATCAATCCACACCACGCTACCAACATGAGGACATTTGAGGCCACGACAAATTTAACGCGTACCAGCTCCCTCGCACACGACTGTCTTTGGTTGAGTCGATTTGTAGAGAATTCCACGATCCACAATATTATGTCGCAATAAGTCCAGATTTTATAAAAGTTGGTAACTTATAAGCAGATAAGTATGCCGAGTTGAAGAAGAGTTTCATAACGTAGAAAAATTGTAAAGGAAATCTGAACAGAAATGTCGACCTCTTCATTACGAGGTGTTGTCCTAGGTCTTTCCCTTCGAGATTGATCCCGGACCGCCACCAACAACCCGATATGTTGTACCAGTTTGACGTTAATTCAACTACCTGCCTTTCAAACTGAATGCCTTTGCCAAGCCTAACAAAATTTTTTAAACAGAAAGAACACATATGATCCAGTAACTGTAACTTTAATACATCCATTTTTGTGTTTCTTCGAAACGTGTGATTGTGTTGTGTTTTTGATATTTTTACGAGGATTGATCGAGCAATTTCTCGTAAGAAAATTTTCATATTTTGTATTAACGGTTTTCTGAATTGTTGCATTTTCCATAAATTTAAAAGAATGTTTAGAAATATCAGATTCTTAGATATTTAGTTTATTTTGATCAAATGGTGCTTTTGTCAAAACACGTTAAAAACGTGTTTTGACAAAACTTAGTTAATTTTCAATTAGGAAGCATCTTAATCTTTAAAATAACCCCTTTTTTGTCATTTTGAAACATCAAAGTTATAAAATGATCACATTGAGTAATGCTACAAAATCTTGTTAACACTTCCCAACTCAACTGTATGAACCGTGTTTTTAATTTCCTGAGTTCCTTGGTGACGGGAAATTTATTTCCTACTTCTTTTGGTATTTCTTTAAACCTCTGTTGATTTAGTTAAGCTTTTAAACATTTGTTATGTAAAGTAAGTTATGTTTTTGTGTATAGCAATTGAAGTAACCGAGACTTGTAGTTTGAAGTTTAATTCGCACACTAAGAAAAGTAAACTTTCATTGTGTTTCAACCTTTTTTAGTTATGCAGGTATGCATTGGGTCATCCGGAAAGTTCTGCGGTTTTTTTATGATAAATACCAACGAAGCAATACAAAAATGGTACAGCTGCAGTCTCTGCAGCACGCTGTGGCAACGCGTTTTTTTTGGCGCACTTTTTATGTCGCCACGGAAATCTTCCAACATTGAATATATACTGCATACGTACGGATGAATTATGTAAATCTGAATTAAACAACATTTTGACTAGAAAAACACTGCAAATATTGATTAAATATTTGCAGTGATGGTAATGCTGCTCCAATTGCACCAGCATGCACCATAGCGTATTGCCTGCTCCAGACTGCTCCAAAACGCCCGTTTTTGCTAGGATTACGCCAGAGCTGCTCCAAATCGCATTCGAGTATAATAAAATTCGCTCTTGAGGTCTTCCCCCGCTATGTAAGAATTAATTTCTTGCCTTCATCCCATGAAGCGAACTGAAGAAAAATCTTTAAGCTCCTTGAAGTTTTTAGCAGCATCTTTTCCATTTATTGTAAAACCAAGTGAAGGATCTGCTCTATCAGATGATTGGATCAAATATCAATGTGAATAAAATGACACGGCAATCAAAATCAATGTGAAATTTATTAGTCATTAACATGACTAATAAAATGTTTATTAGTCATGTTAATGTCAAAATTATTTCTTACCTTGCACATAACTTTATGGAAATGGAAAACACTTGGTAAATTTTTATGTATGTTTTCCTTATTCATTATTTGATCAATTTTAGTAAGTATTTAAAATGAATTTTGTAATAGTTTACAATTATGTTTATTGTTTATCATTCATACAGTCGTATGTTTAAAGTTTAAAAACCTGAATTTTATTAATTTCATTATTAAAATATCTTCTCCTTTGGTGTGCTGCTCCAAAAGACAGTCTGGCTGCTCCAAAGTGTTAATTTACCTGCTCCAAGATCTGCTCCAAAACACTTTGTAGCAATTACCATCACTGTATTTGGACTTTTGGCGTAGTTATAATCGACTCATGCCGGTGAGGGTAACCCTAACTGAAAAAGTCATATCCCTTTACATTTATCACAAAAAACTTTAGATTTAATTAATCCCGATTCCTTTAAAAAAGTTAAAAAAAGGTCTTTATCGCGACACAACTCGTAACAAAAAAAAACGATTAACCCTCAGTCCCGTAAGTTAGCCTAAAAACAGGTTAACCCTAACCCGGAGAAAATTCGAGAAAAAAATGGGTTACCATCACCCGGCATGAGTCGCTTATAACTACGCCAAAAGCCGTGCCAAGAGTCATTGCCACAGCTCGCGGCAGAGACTGCAGCTGTACCATTCTTTTTTTAAAAAAGTAATTAGGCTAATTTGTAAAGAAGTTATCGAGGTGCTGTTTGACAGTCTCCAACGAATTGAACTCCAGGCCGCTCAGAAAATTTTGAAGTGACCTGAATAGGTGAGGGGGCAAGGTCTGGTATATATGGGGGTGACACAAAATATCTCAGCCATACTCAATAAGTCTTTGTCTGACATTGTCATGCTGGAAGACAACACCTTGACAATTGGTCAGTTCTGCCCACTTTGCTTCAATTTCTGCTTTTAATACTGCCCTTTGATAACAGTATTTTTCCTAATTTATTCTGATTTTGTGGCAACAGTTCATGATGAATAATTCCTTTATAGTCCCACCATACACAAAGCATTACGTTTTTGGGATGCAGCCCCCTTCTCGATGTTAATTGGGAAGGTTCATTTGGCTTACCCCATGATCTTTTTCTTGTAACAGTATTGTATTGTATCCACTTCTCATCTCCAGTAATGAGCCGTTTCAAAAAAGGAGCTTCTTCATTTCTTTTCAGCAAAGAATCTCATGCCGAAATTCGAGCAGGCATATTCCGTTGTGTTAAAGTATGGGGTACCCATACATCGTAGCGGCTTACATACCCAATCTTCTTCAGATGATTATGAACTGTACTTTTTGGAATATTTAGTCTGATAGTTCTGAACTGTGTAACATGGGTTTTCAGCTATGGCATCTTTTAATAGGTCCTCGTTTACAGAGGATGGTAGTCCAGAGTGGGCATCATCTTCGAGGCTGAAATTTCCATGCTTAAATTTATCAAACCACCTTCGAACTGTGTCATCAGAAACAGCACTTTGTCCATATACAGCACAAATTTACAAGCAGTCTGACTAGCATTTTTTCCTTAAAATAAAAGGGCATAATATGACGAAAATGAACTTTTTGGTTCTCCATTCTTAACACTGCAGTAAAACAAAAATTGCCACAACACAAGCTAGAATTATGCAGTGAAAGCAGAAAAGACCAAATTTACACATCTGCTTCAATCAAGATTACTCCTTATCAGCGGTAGCAAAATAGTAATAAGAAAGCTCGCTTCGATTTGAAAAACCGCAGAACTTTCCAGATGACCCAATACTTAAAAACTCATACAACTCTGGTTACAATTTTTCAGTACTTTGGAAATACAACCTTTCATCCCTATAATAGAAGTAATGTTTCCAAAGTTCTGGAAATTGCAATTCAGCAGAATAATGAGAATTTTCAGGTGCAGGCTAGTCCTAACATAGTGATTATGAGTTGGCGGGAGAAAACCACCCATGGGAAATGGCAGCCCTCCTAATGACCTTTCACACTTATTCTAAAATCAACTGACTCAAGGTCGATTGCCTTCTCTTCGAAGTCGCACTATATTCAGACTCACGTGTTCCGAATTGGAAAAATCTTGATATGAGATTTTAAGACTTAAGTGACATAAACCAGTGGATAAAAGACTCATAGAAAGATTTTTCGGATGATCTATAAAACTAGTTTCCTGTTGGGACATTTCCCATCTGTCATTTTAAAACTTATTGTGATCCAGTTTAGCCAAAGTTGGTTTTGCACCTGGTAAATCCCAATCTATACCTACGTGCTGGGATTTAAATTCTAGTTATATTGAAAAATATAATGTATTATAGTTGAAAATCATGAAAATAAAAAATTATAACCCAATTCCCAGAACTTAGGATACATTCCTTGTAATTTCGCGAGCACTAGTGACTGCCAATATCTTTCTAATGCAAGCATTCTTAGCCTAAATTTCATTCCCTTCTTTTTTGTTGTATTATCAAATAATCTCTTGCCAGGTTTAATTTTATTTAGTACATCTACAGAAAAATGTTTCTATAACAATTACTATTTTAGAAAATTAAAATGCACTCTGCATTGTGTAACAAACATTGTTTCCTTTCCGTTTACAAGGGCTGCGATAGCCTGTTTGGAAGAGTAATGGATTAGCAACCAGAGGGTTGCAAGTTCGAATCCAACCAGTCGTGTACTAAAGGGGCTAGTGCATGTTAAATCTGTTATGGCCTCAAATGCCCACTCATTAGCATGGAAGTTTGGAGAGTGGGGTGCCAACTCAGGTGTGGACCTGGTCATCTGACCACTGTTCAAAATTACATGGTGCGGTTCTCGTATCTTTCCCTTCGGGTTTGATCCCAGACTGTCGCCAATAGGCCGTTGTGTTGCTCCAGTGTGATGTTGATTAAATACCTACCTTTCTGTTTACAGGTAAGCAACCATGGAAAATTTTAGTCAGACGAAGTTTGACACTTTAGAAAACAGTGTCTCGGAGGAAACGATGAAGGCAATCAAAGAAATGGGATTTGAGACGATGAAAGAAATCCAAGCAAGAACCATTCCTCAACTGTTAGGTGGAAGGTATTGAAATTTTTGTTTGTTACATTGAATTGTAATTTCAGGTTTTATATGGTAAATGTTCTGTCAATCTATGATGTTACTCAATACTGGGTCATGGAAAGTATTCCCATGGATTATTATTTGTTGTAAATTTATTAATTTAATCAATATAACCTTCATTGTAGTTTAAGATACAGCTTTGATATAAAGACTTTTGGGGCAATGGTTTTGGCATGCTTTTTGCAGCGAGTTGTGACAGGCAAAGGCAATCCCTCTTTATTAGGATTAAGGCAACTTTTTGATTATTTGAATCTTATTAATTTTTGTAAGTCATTACCATTTTTGATTTTACCATGCCTAAACACCTCTAATCTGAGGTGATCAGTTATAATATTCAATATTAATTCCTGGTTCCATTAGACAAAAACTAATAAATTAACTTAGACAAACCTCTATAACAACATTTCAGAAAAATAAAGATTTTTTCATTAAAGTAAGTGCTTACCCAATAGATGTAGGAATAATCAATTTGTGTATTTTTTTCTATTTTTAAAGTTCTTTTCATAAATTTTTTAATTATTTTCCACTAAGTCTAAAGTGGTGTTTTTCTTAGAAATTCTTCCTTGGCAACATAAAAAGCATGCCAAATGCATTACCACAAAAAAGTTTTTAGGATTAGCAATTCACATGCTCCCACTTGTTACTAATGGTAGACATTAAGAATATGTGAACCAGGTTGCTCTTCTGATAAATTCCAGATGACACTGCGAAATTCGGTCCAGCCAAAGACCATGTACATGAGGGCTGGTGCACATTAAATCTGTTGTGGCCTCAAATGTTCTCACTTTGGTGTTTGGAGAGGGGTGGCAGCTCATGGGTGACCTCGTCATCTGACCGTGGTTCAAAATTAGGTGGTGTTCTTGGATCTTCCCCTTCAGGTTTGATCCCAGACCAATAACCCGTTATGTTGCTCCAGTGCGACATTAATTAAAATACCAAATATCTACCTCTATAAATATTTATTTTGGGACCCCCAGCCCCTTTTCAGTTTAGCCAGATATTTTCGAAACATCTTGCATAGAGATACAATGTTTAACCACGATATCCTTTTTGATAGAATTAATTTGTGCTGTCTTTACACACTCTGCTACATCTTACAGTTACTGAATATGTACAGGTAACCCCTGTATAACACGGGAGTTATGTTCTAAAAAATTGCCGTGTTATAAGAAACAAAGAGCTAGTACGAAAAGGGGGGTTAGGTTCCAAAAATTAAAAAACATGCTATGATATTTTCATAATTAAGATAAATATCTTTATTAAAATTTTCTTAAGAAGTAATACATATTAATATGAATTAAACAATGTTTTCTTCGTCATCACTAAGCACTATTAACAGAGGGTGTTTTCTTTTTGGCAAGATATCCTCATCCTCTGAGTGACAGCCACGAGAGCAGTGGTGCCATTTATTTTTTAGGTCCTTTATTTCTCAATTCCGTTTCTCCCTCGCTCCAGTGACGCTCATTAACTATGCTAAGAATCTTTCAGAAAGTTACGTCATGCCATGTCATGTTTGTCCGTCTAACAAATTACAGATGAGCTAGTTTAAAATCAGCGAATCAGGAGGTCCAGCTCCCTTGATTGACAAGACCATCTCCCCTGATTTGCGACCCCCTGATAAAAAGCGTGGAGAGGAAGAACACGCTCTTTTTTTTTCCGCCTCAGTCCAACGACGTTGCAGTTTTGTGAGAAAGAAACACGTTAAGCGTTCTTGCCATTTTTTCTTTTTGATGACGAGCGGGGATCCCCGAGAGACGCCATGTTTCTTCTAAGCTAAGTTACTTTTTATTTAATTTATCTCGAGATAATATCTGTGCGTGTAGTTCTTAGGATATTCCCATGCTACACCGTTTAAATTAAACTTTCATAATGCCGTCCTTTTCGCATCGTTGTTCCAATCATTCTATAAAAGCACCGTGTTATACGGTGATGTTCCCAATTCTCGAACCGTGTTAGAGTGAATCCGTTCTATAAAAGCACCGTGTTATACGGGGATGTTCCCAATTCTCGAACCGTGTTAGAGTGAATCCGTGCTATAGAAGTGCCGTGTTATACGGGGGTTACTTGTAGTTGTAAGCATAAGTTGTCAGCATTTTTGTCCACTAACACATTTCTCTACATTTTAGTGACGCTGTTGTGTCTGCAAAAACTGGAAGTGGTAAAACGCTGGCCTTCCTTATTCCTGCTATTGAACTCATGTCCAAACTGAAATTTTCTGCGAAAAAAGGTACAGGTGTCCTAATTATATCACCCACGCGAGAACTTTCCATGCAAACGTATGGTGTCGTGAAGGAGTTGTTGCAGTTCCACCCTCACATCACCCATGGGATAATCATGGGTGGAGCTAACAGGAAAGCAGAAGCTGACAGACTCATAGATGGTGTAAATATCCTCATTGCTACACCAGGCAGATTACTCGATCATTTGCAGGTAAATTTAATGTGAAATTCTTATGGAATCATTCAATAAAGTACTCATTAAACATTTTAATATGTTGAATTTCACAGGGCTGACACATGCGATTAAAATGCCATTTTTGGCTACTATTTTCAATCTTGGCTACTATGGATGTCTTTTTAAGTAAAATCATTTCAAAAGCTACTGAATTAAACATTTTGGCGACTTTTTTTGAAAATTCACTGAAAGTCAATGAAAATTTTAATTCCTTTTTAAACTAATGGCAGACGAAAAAAGGTTTTTTCTCTGGGGAGAAAATTTTTCAAAGGGACGCCAATTTCAAAGATTTGGCACTAAGCTGTGGGAACAAACATTGAATCTACAGCTACTAGATTGTCATGAAAACCTTAGAAAATATTTAGTTTTTTAATTTTAATGTTTCAATTTCTTGGTGAGAATTTCGATGTCTGTTTCACATACTTAATTAGCACGTTTTGTGCTTTGGCCTATTTAATTTGTATCTGAGCAACTAAAATAGGGTTTAAAGGAGACCTTTTGTTACTATTTTTAAAAATTTATGCTACTATTTCACAAATGCTTTGGTTATGGCAGCCTAGATTTCATCTGATATCACTAAATTATGCAATAAAGAGCAAAAATTACGTTGTTAAGTAGTATCAAATGGACAGTATGCAGTATATTTCTACAAGCATATTTCTATGCATGCTTTTAAATAAAATATCACTTTTGACTGCCAGAATGTAACATCTATTTTTTATTCTTAGAACACACCCCAGTTTTTACACAAGAACCTCAAATGTTTAATTATTGATGAAGCTGATAGAATCTTGGATATTGGTTTTGAAGATGATATGAAGTCTATCATACGCGCTTTATCAAGTAAGTTTGTATGCTTTATTAACTAAGATATAGGAAATTTAATATGATTTAGCTTGAGTTAAGTTCATAGTCAAGATTTGAATGGATGCAAAGAATTTCCAGTGTTAAAAAATATCGGACTTTAACCTAAACTTTGGCACCAAAGCACTGAACTTCTTTTTGGTTGGTTTTATTATGGAGCAAGAGCCAAACTACACCGAGCAATATTTTTCTGTCTTGTAAATGAAGATATATACATACAAGGAAAGTTTCACTGGCGCAGAAGAGAAAAGTGCACTCAGAGTTAGTGCAGGAATTGAACCTGCCCCACTTACAGCTTGCAGACTGCAGGTACAGTGGGCAAACCCACTGAGTCACTGCTGCCTAAAATTTATTTTTGGTGTTAGCTCTCTGTCGACTAGATCAGAGGTCGTTGAAAAATCAAGAAACGAGTAAAACTTTACTGTGGTGTAGTTAGTGACAAAATCGAGGTCAATGTTTACAATCCTTGTTCCTTCCCCAAAAATTAGCTAGAGAATGTCATCTTTTGAAATTAGCTATAAATGCAGACACATTAATTCAATGCCATTGCATTTTCTCTGAAAACTGCAAACCTTAACCTAAATTTGCTGATTATGAATCTTTTATATACTGTGCTTGTCATTTTGCACACACTTATCTCTTGACTTAACCTCCACGCAGCTTGGACATCTCCCACTATTCAAACTTCATGTTCGGTGTGGCATATTATCTGTCAAGATATCATCTTTTTTCAAACCTTAACCATGATTACTGCATTGTAATACGACATATGTATCAGTAAGTGTCTAACAACTGACCCCTTTTGTCTGTATGAAATTAGAAATTGTTGTGCAATAAACAAAATTCATGATGAATGATAAAATCTCTTGGTGTTATATTTTCAGTTTAATTTTTGACATTTCTCTGATTAGGGTTGGCCCTCAGAGGCAAGTTTCCTTTGGATGTGTACAGGCTTCATGGACTTGAAATACCTGAGTGATCTTTTCCCTGGGGATTTACTATCTTTAGTAAACACTGGTGTCATGCTCCCGGAATACCCAAGCCGTCTTTTTCTGCTTTCGTCCCATTCTATTCCCAAATCTCTCTTTTTTCCTTTCACATTTTTTACTTTAAGTTGTCTGTCTTGTGTTTAGCACAGTTTGGACAAATATTACCCTTGCGCCATAAAACCACGAAAGAATCCATCCCTAGGGTTTACTGTCTTTAAACATAGGGGTTGTGCTGGGATACACCCAAGTGATCTTTTTCTGCTTTCATCCCACTACTCTGTTCCACAATTCCTCTTTTTCTGCTTTCATCTCATTACTCTGTTCCCTAATCTCTCCTTTTCCTTTCATAATATTTTTACTTGATGTCTCATGTTTCTTTAAAGCTTGGCCAGATATTACCCTTTTGAGATTAAACTCCAAAACCAACCAACTGATTAGGTTTGGAAGAATTTCGAATATTCTACACATATTGGGCTTGACCCTTGTTGCGCCGGTAGCTCTGGTAGTGGACTGTATTCTAATTGACACAATTCATCGTAATAAAAACAAGTTTATTAACAACAAATATAACATCGTTGTGGAAGGACCACTTTCTCGTTAGGCTAAGGAAACCTTGTAGTTCATTTGAAAAATATCTCGTTCCGATTCCGCTCAGCTCGTAGCCTCGTTCCCATTCGGCTCAGGTCGCCTCGTTTCCGTAGTCTCGTGGAGACTTAACACTCCCCGCGATTGAAATTTCAATTTCAATATAAACATATTATACACAAATGATAATTATACAACTCTACAAATTAATACACAATAAAGTACTTTCAAATACTAAATGAACTTAACACTTGAAACACAATAACAATCAATTATTCAATTGGAAGAATAGCAATATTCCTAACACTTCTTTTCAATGTCTTACCATTAAGTAGACACAAATTTACAACTCGAACTTTTTTATCTGCACCATAAAACACTTCAGTAATCCTACCAGTCATCCACTGTGTGCCTGTAAGATTCTCATCCTTTATTAGTACTAGGGAACCAACTTTTACATTATCTTTACAAAAACGCCATTTGCTACGTTCCTGCAAACTATTTAAATAGTTCCGCTTCCATAATTTCCAAATGCATTGAGTAATTTTCGTAACTCTTTGCCATTTCGAAAGTCTATTCTCATTTATTTCATTAAGTTGAGGCTCTACAATGGATGCTATAGGTCTGCCTATTAAAAAATGACCTGGTGTTAAGGTCTCAAAATTGTCGATATCTGATGATAAAGGAGTTAGGGGTCTGGAATTTAACACTCCTTCAATTTCTGAAATTATGGTCAGAAATTCCTCAAGAGTTAGGCTTGAGTTTCCAATGACCCTCCTCAAATGAAATTTAAATGACTTGACCCCGGCTTCCCAAAGACCACCGAAGTTCGGCGATTTTGGAGGGATAAATTTCCATTCTATGCATTCATCAGTAAAGTAATTTGCTAAGGTTTCATCTGGACAATGCGCAATTTTGTGTAATTTTTTAATCTCTTCACTAGCTCCAACAAAATTTTTGGCATTATCGCTAAATATTTTAGAGCATTTGCCTCTTCGGCCAAAGAATCTTTTTAAGCTGGCAATGAAAGCTGTTGAAGTTAAATCAGTTACAAAATCTAAATGTATAGCTTTAGTACACAAACAAACATATATTGCAACATATACTTTGTTAAATATATCCTTTCTTTGATTTTTGAATTTTATACAGAAGGGTCCACAAAAATCTATTCCGACAATATTGAACGGATAATTGGTTGTTACCCTTTCTTTGGGAAGATCTCCCATTATTTGGCTTCCCATAACAGGTTTATTTTTGAAGCACGTTACACAATTATATACGATTTTTCTACAAATATTTCTGCCATTTAATGGCCAGAACCTTTGACGAACATTATACAGTAGTGTTTGCGGCCCAGCATGTAAAAACTTTAAATGCATATGCTTCACTATAATGGATGTAAGTTGATGATTTGTAGGCAATATGGCAGGATGTTTTTGATTGAAATTTAGGTCTGAATTGTTCAACCTACCTCCTACTCTTATTATACCTTTATCATCTAAAATGGGGGAAAGATTTTTTAGTTTACTACTGGGTGGCATTGGCAGCTCTTTCCTTAGATTTCTCATCTCGGTGGAGAACTCCGCTTCTTGAACACCTCGTATGAGGAAGTCCTCAGAATCCCTCATCTCCGAGTAGGTTATTGGGCCAACTCGTCTATTCGTTCTTACGTTGTTGCTAAACCTAAAAATAAAACTAACAACACGAACGATAGTACTGAAATTGTTACTGACATTCAAAATACTCTCTAAAAAGGTATGGGATTCAGTCAAAGTAAAGTTCTGTGATGTTTCTCTAAGATCACTCACTGACTGTCTTTTAAGTTCATGCGAACAGTCCTCTGAGTCCAAAGTGGCAACATCAAGGAGAATGTCTTCTCGGACAAAGTCTTTTTCCTCCAAAAAGGCAGGACCATTCCACCACTTCTCGCTGTTCAGCATAATCTCGATGCTAACTCCGCGGGTCACAAGATCGGCAGGATTGTCTTTGCCAGCGCAATGGATCCAAAAATTTTGATCAGTCAAGCACTGTATTTCTTTCACTCGGTTGGCGACGAAGGGTTTCCACTTGGTGACTGAACCCTTTATCCAAAATAAAGCTATTTTGGAATCAGTCCAAAAGTAGGCAGTGGAAGGCTTTTTCCGGTCTACAACTTTCTGAACTTCTACTCCTAAACGAGCAGCAAGCAATGCACCGAGTAACTCCATCCTTGGCAGGGTTATCTTCTTCAGAGGAGCAACACGACTCTTTGAAGCAATGAGATTCACCAACACCTGATTTTCGGATTTTACTCTCAAGTAAACTGCCGCACCATATGCCTTTTTACTGGCATCTGAAAATGTGTGTATTTCAATTTCACTGGGATTGTCTACCGAGAGCTCTAGTATATTCCTTGGCACATTCACCTCAGAAAGTCTTTGAAGTTCCGAACACCACTTTTGGAACGTCTCAGTAATATCTGCTGGAAGTTCAGAGTCCCATGGTACCTTTCTAAGCCACAGTTCTTGAAAAAGGCACTTGATTCTGATGGTGAATGGAGATAGCAATCCGAGGGGATCAAAGATTTTCCCTGCCGTTTGTAACAGGAAGCGTTTAGTTTTCTTATTCTGACTCAAGAAATTCAGCAAACTTTCGATTTCCATTGTGAGAATGTCTCTATTAAGATCCCAAGACATCCCTAAAACCTTGAGCAGGTTTACTTCTGAAGTAGTTGAATGATGAGGATGTGTAAGGAACTCCTCATTTTCCCATTCGCGCATGAGAAGAGCATCATTCGAAACCCACTTCCTCAAGTTCATACTGGCGGACTTCATTATGTTTTGTGCCTCACGTGATAATTCCAAGGCGGAAGTCACATTGTTTGCACCTGATACTAGATCGTCTACATAAACACATGTATCGAGCATTTGTGAAGCAGCAGGATGTAGCTCTCGAAAATTTTGGATGTGCTTTTTTATTGTAGCCGACAGCAAGAATGGGCTTGCGTTAACCCCAAAAAGAACACGCTTAAATCTGTATACTTGTGGGTTGACGCCAGTTATGTTATCTACTGATTTATCACAAGTGAACAGAAATCTGACAGCGTCTGTCGTTTTCTGCCAACGAAATTTGCAGAAAGGCCTTCTCAACATCTGCTAAGATTGCTATTCTATTTAGACGGAAATATAGTAATAGCTGGAAAATGTTAGGATTCAGATTTTCACCTGTCCAGAGACAGTCATTCAGTGATAATTCTCCAGATTCATGGGAACTGGCATCAAATACTAATCTCATTTTTGTGGTTACGCTTTCCTTTCTGAATACTGCCTGGTGTGGCAAATAATACACAGGTCTGTCTACCGGTTGGGTCTTTACAAGCACCTTCTCTATAATGCCCTGCTTTAAGTAATCTTCAATGACCTCGTGATACTGTGTAAAGAGAGTTTTGTTTTGGTTCAACCTCTTGGTGAGGGACTTAAACCGCGTTTCCGCAACACACAAGTTATCTTTTAATTCTCTCCAATCCCTTTTCCAAGGTAAACTGACCTCATAACGTCCCTCTTTGAAACGGACTGTTTTATTGAAGATGCTCAGTGCTTCATCTTTCTCGTGACGATTAGGATCGTCTCTAATACCCAAAGATTCAAGTTCCCAAAAGTTTCTTAGGTCCATTTCCACTTGATTTTTAGTGAAATGACAGTGTAAATTGTTTGAAATCCCTACATCTTTGAGTGTTCCCGTTACGATCCACCCAAATACCGATTCTTGTAGGATTATTGATTCATCTTTTAATTTAATTTGATTACCTTGTAATAATTGATAGAAAAGTTTTGCTCCTAACAATGCGTCAATTCTCCCCGGTTTATTGAATTTGGGATCCGCATACGTTATATTACTTGGAAATTTAATCTTAGACACATCAAGAGGTTTTGAAGGAGTAAGATCTGTAACCTTTGGAACGATTAGTAGTTCAATTTCTTCATAAAAGTCTTCATTTATGTTAGATATTAACGCTGAGGTTTTTCTTTTTACCGTTAAAAAGGAACCGTTCAAACCCGTGATAGGAGCATTTACTGTTCGTTTCGTTAAGCCCAAGGAATCAACTAGGTCATTACGAATGAAGTTAGTCTGTGATCCAGCGTCAAGCAAAGTTCGGATGGGAAAGGAATTACCATCAACACCCTTAACGTAAACTATCGCAGTAGACAGGAATACGTATCTTTTTTCATCCCCCGTGTAAAAACACCCAGTATTGGTATTCTCTTCCGACCCTCTTGGCCTTGAAAAGGTTCCTGATGGTGACTCATAACTTCCTTCTCTCGTGGCGTCAGAGTTCTGTTCCCTCATGTTATAAACACTTTGCTTGGGAACATTGATTTGGACTTTTCGATTCTCGCTGTTTTCGTAATCCGTTCTATGGATCAGAGAATGATGACCTCTTCCACAGAACTTACATTTTTTAGAATTAGTACATTGAGATACTCGATGAGGTTCTAGGCAATTAAAACAAAGTTGTTTCTTTTTTATTTCACTAATTCTTTCTTGTACGGATAAATCGTGAAACATTTTACATTTATATATCGGGTGATTATCTTTACAGATTGGGCAGGCACTTTTAGAGTTAGATTTTATCATAAGCCCTTTAAGCTTGGGTTTGAAAGCTATATCTATTTTAGGCTTAGCGAAAGGAATGCGTTGGATATTTTCTAACACTTGACTTCTTTTTTGCAGGAAGTTGACGAATTCTTCCCAGTCGGGAAACTCGGTTGTTTTTAATGACATCTCGTACTGTTTACGTGATTCACGATCTAATTTCGAAGAAATTATATTAATCAACATTAACTCGGTCAATTTATTAGTCTCAAGATTTAGAAGTTTTAATCCTCGCAAATGTTTTAACATGGTATTGAGAAATGTATGAAGTTCCGTTCCTGACTCATGAGTTATTTTTTCCAGATTCATTATGGCATTTATATGGACATCCGTGATGAATCGCTTATTTTCGTACCTTTTCTCGAGTTCAGTAAACAAGGACTGAAAAGTATCATCTGCAGTTTGAATTAGTTTACTTTCTCCTTTCAGAGAAGCTTGTAGATAATGAAGTTTTTGGGAATCACTTAAGCCATCATTTAAAGTAATTAGAGTATTAAATTGAGCTTTAAATGTACTCCAGTCTTCATAAGTGCCCGAGAACTGAGGAAGTGGAATCTCGGGTATCTTAAAAGAAGTTCGGTTCATTTTAGAGTTTATCTGAGCATCATTAGCAGGTAACGTCAATTTCGAAAGAAGGTATTTCAGACGTACCTCTATATCTTCAGCTGTTGCCTCCAAATCCTGAAGCTGGTCAAGATTGTCTTCTAGATTAACTTCTTCAGGTAGCTCACAATATCCAGTGGAAAGTTCTGTAATTGCAGATTTGATTTCTACAATTTTGCTCGCCTGTTGCTGAAGTGCAATCTTCGTTCTGCATGGATCTCCGCTACCATCCTCTTTACTTTCAAGTTCGAGGAAGTCCTCCATACGTTGCACTTTGGCTTTAATGGTTCCGCGCTTTCGATTCAGTTTCGTAAGCTGGCTCATTTTGCGTTATTTTATTTTTACTCCGGCTCGACGGACCACAATGTTGCGCCGGTAGCTCTGGTAGTGGACTGTATTCTAATTGACACAATTCATCGTAATAAAAACAAGTTTATTAACAACAAATATAACATCGTTGTGGAAGGACCCCTTTCTCGTTAGGCTAAGGAAACCTTGTAGTTCATTTGAAAAATATCTCGTTCCGATTCCGCTCAGCTCATAGCCTCGTTCCCATTCGGCTCAGGTCGCCTCGTTTCCGTAGTCTCGTGGAGACTTAACAACCCTTATGCCATAAATCCCAACTAACAATCTACAAATGTTGGATTAAAATGAAGATAGTCATTTGCACAACTCAAGTTGATGTCATAAAATAAGCATAATACAGTGATATCTAAAAGCCTTGCAATCCAACACGTACAGTAATACATAATAGCAAATTTACACAGCATGCCATAATGTTTTAGGACAATGTTCAAGATGATGGTTGCAGTCATGTAACCATCGTCAATGTCGTGTTCAAATTAGTACTATGGCTACTGTAGCCAGTATACTGTACAATGTTAAGTGTTTGTCATATTCTATTAAAAATTCTTTAAAGTCAGTGAATTATTCGAAAAGGTTTAAAGAATTATATATTTTACAAGTTGCATGTACAATAAATAAAATGCATTATTATATATGTTTTTTTTTCTCCAAATTGTTTTAGAAACAAGGCAAACACTTTTGTTCAGTGCCACTCTTACAAAAAAGACACAAGATTTGGTGCTAGCAGCAATAAAAAAGACTCCTCTCTACATTGGAGTGGAGGACTTGGAAGAGGAGGCAACAGTGGAAGGTTTGAAACAGGTATGGATTTTACTATGTATTTGAATTTCGCAGTTGTCATTTTTAATTCCTATCTTCTCAATTCCCTTTTGTTTTTCTGGCCACTGTAGCTCTGTTGGAGGAGTAACTGATTAGCAACTGGGGAATTGTGAGTTCAAATCCAACCAAAGACCATCGTGTATAAGGAAGCTGGTGCATGTTCAATCTGTTGTTGCCTCGAATGTTCTCATGTTGGTGTGGCGTGGAAGTTTGGAGTGTGGGGTGCAATCTCATGTGTGACCCCCTCATTTGACCATGGTTCAAAATAACGTGGTGGTGTTCTCTATCTTTCCCTTCAGGTTTGATCTAGGATCGTCACCAATGGCCCGTTGTGTTGCTCCAATGCTACGTTAATTAAATACCTACCTACCCCTTGTTTGCCAAATTCTGACTAATCAATCCTTTTAAAAATCATACCATCAAATAGACACATTTAAGTCCTATGTCTGGGACCTAGTCTCTACTTTTTGTGTGTATGTGCATCCTTGTAAACAAAATTTAAAATTGCGCTCAAGTACTAGACTATTTTGACAGCTGAGAGGAAGGTTTAACTTCTATCTTGGGGTTTTATTCCAAACAATGCCCACAGTGGACCCTTTTTCAAGGGTCCACTGTGGCTCATTGGTTTTATCCACTGCACTAGAAACTTGTGAGTTGTAGGCAGCGCAGGTTCGATTCCTCCCTGTGTGTATTTCTCTTTTCTGTGCCAGTAATTGTGTAAATTGTGTGTGTCCAATTCCTTGAATCTGTCTTGTGCACTTGGTGCAGGTTGGCCAAGTGTGGCCTTTGCTCCATAGAGCACAATGCAACCAACCAAGCTTTTTCAAGTCAATTCTCTTTTCTCAGCGTAGTCTGGTTGGAAGAGTATCGGATTAGCAACCAGAGGGGGTTGCCAGTTTGAAACTCAATCCAGCTAAAGTGTATGTGAGGGCTGATGCACTTTAAATCTGTCTTGTCCTCACATTGGTGTGGAAGTCTGGAGAGTGGGGTGTCAGCTCAGGTGGGACTTCATCATCTGATTCAAAATTGCGAGGTGTTGTCCTTGAATCTTTCCCTTGGGTATTGATCCTGGAAAGTCGGCAATACCTGTTGTGTTGCTCCACTGTGATGTTAGTTCACAACTACCTACCCTTTTTCACCTCATTTTGTGTTAACCTGCTATGTATTTTCATACTACACCTTCCTTTGTATAATTAATTTGGAGTATCTGGAGCAACAGTAATGCGTTTAACAAATTTATTTCTCCTAGGGTTATGCTGTGTGTCCATCCGACAAAAGATTTCTCCTGCTCTTCACTTTTCTGAAGAAAAACCGAAATAAGAAGGTGATGGTGTTCTTCAGCTCTTGCATGTCGGTCAAGTTTCACAACGAGCTGCTCAACTACATAGACTTGCCTGTCAGCTGTATTCACGTAAGTGTTACTGTATATATTCATATGAATTCCATTTCCTTGATCTTAAGGTGTTTAGTTATTCAGTAACCCCTCGTCAAATTGCATTGCTCTTTTTCGTGTATCCCCGATGAATTTCTGGTTTGATAGATGGAGAGTAAATCTAAATATGTTTCTTTAGAATTAGACGTCAACGCTCACGTATCCAGAACATTTAATTGTAACTAGCAGACCTAGTATGGACCTAGGAGAGTGATCTTTCTTCCCTTTCATTTTTACCATCACCTAGCCTTCTGCTTTTTCTTCCTTCTGTGTTGTCTGTCTTGTGTGTGGCGCAGCTTGGCCAAGTATGGCCTTTGCACCACAAAACAATTTAGTGTCTTCAAAGGGTGGATGATTTTCAATATAATTATTTTTGGGGTGTATGTTCAGTATTTCATTCTCAATATTATTAAACATAACAGAAAGAAAAATTAAATTTAAAATTTTGATTTCAATCAATGATTTTTTAAATAAAAATCACTTGATATGAATCACGGTTTAAAATCGGCATACCCTGCCACAAAACCTCAAAATGGTTAACCCAACTGGCTAACAATCTAGCAGAGTAAGGTAAGCAATGGAGAATGCATGGTTTAGCACAGTTGAAAATAAGCACAGCACGTTGAGACTTAAAAGATTTATTAGTAGGGTGAATGTGCATAAAAATGTACTCGCAAGCTGATTCTGCAGCTAAGGTTAAAAAGTAAAGATATCCTTGATATATGATTAGAAACGGGAGCCAACACTGTTCACAAACATCAAACAGATATGACCAGCACATTGTAGAATATAACTAGGATACAAACCAACTCTGCTTATTTATAAGTCTGACCAATCAGAATATAGGGGCGTTTCACATGCAAAACTGGCCCGATTTACATATCCATTGAAAGATCTGATCAATCAATAGTGGAATGATTGGAAGCCTGTTTACAAACAGTCAAGAGAACAGGAGAATATCTAACAATTAAAACCAACCTTTGCAAGCAAAGAGCAGTCAATGTGGTTTGACTTTGTTGCTTCTCTACTCACTCTGTCATTGCGAAAGTGAGCTTCTATGAGCGCGGGATTATGCAGCTACTGGAGAGATGAAGAAAGGTCATCGAACAGATCGGCACATACTATATTGATTAAATGTAATTTTTTGTATATAAAATTTTAACCGAAAAGATAACCTAATACATCGATGCCACACAAACTGTATTAGTGTTGATTGGATACTTTCTCGACAGACCTCTTCTATTTGAAACTACGTAAAACTATACCTTAAACGGAAGTGGTAAAGTCTTGTAGCATAATACTAAGTGGTGGAATAGTTTTGAAAATAGAAATTTCTTTTCATCCGAACTTGAGACATTCGAAGCTTTTCTTAGTAGTTCAATGAAAGATAATCGTTTGAAACAGGTGACCTTTGAACTCCCAAATCAAAAGAAACCGATTGAGATTTTTTCTTCTGTTCAATCCAACCAAAGACTGTTGCTTACAAAAGGGGGCTGGTGCATGTTAAATCTGTTAGGGCCTCATATTGGTGTGGTGTGGAAGTTGGGAGAGTGGGGTGCCAGCTCAGGTGTGACCTTGTCATCTGACCATGGTTCAAAATTATGTGGTGTTGTCCTTGGATCTTTTTCCCTTTGGGGTTAATCCAGGACTGTCGCCAATAGCTCGTTGTGTTGCTCCTGTGTGATGTTAATTAAACTACCTACCTACTTATGTTCATGAATCGAAAATTCATCTGAGAATCAGATAAAATAGAGCAATATTCATGAATGTATGATACATCAAGGCTTGATAAAATAGGGGTTCACTCTATAATTGTTTTATAGTAGCATAGCGGTATGAAAATAAATTGGAAATTACGGTTGTATTTGATCATGTGTCAATTATTTAATGAACAGACTTGTTTCATTATATATGCAGGGTAAGCAGAAGCAGAGCAAAAGAACGATCACATTCTTTGAATTTTGTAAAGCAAAGACTGGTATTCTGCTGTGTACAGATGTCGCAGCCAGAGGATTGGACATTCCACAAGTGGATTGGATTGTGCAGTACGATCCAACAGATGACCCAAAGGTAAGTTTATAATCATGTCTATGAGATCCTCGAATGTTTTATCAAATTTTGTAATTTGTTTTTTAACAAATATTTTGTAAATTAAAAATATTTAGTAATTTTTTCCAGTGTTGTGTTTAGTTTTACAAGGCTTCCGTTTGTTTTTAATTTCGTGGAAATGGAATTTTTTAGTTTTAAATCTTTTGAAAAACCCAGAAAATGTTTAGTGATTTAAAGCTGAGAACTAAGTGCTGTATTTATAAATATTAGTATAAATCCATGATTATATATATAAAGATATCCAGAGCAGCTATGTGGTGCAGTTGAAACTTGGCTACAAAAATACTTAAGCAATTCAAACACAAATTTTGTTCAACTCATGTTTATATATGTTTCTAATTATACATTTTGCATTACAGGAGTATATACATAGAGTTGGTAGAACAGCGCGTGGGGAAAACCAAAATGGACATGCTTTGCTAATTCTCCGACCTGAGGAGTTGGGCTTTCTCAGGTACCTCAAGCATGCACGAGTACCACTACAAGAATATGACTTTTCTTGGAACAAAATAGCAAACGTACAGCATCAGGTATGAAATTAAACTTTTAGAATAATTCTACAAAAGTAACTTTTCTGTCATTGTTAACCCTACGAGTTGTTTTGACTAGATATCTCGTCCATCAAGATCTGTCCAATTTTGCTAGTGACTAGATGTCTCGTCATCACCAATTTTGTTATGATGACAATATCATGATCTAGTCAGTTTTCTTCCAATGATCGTGACCATGTTTTCTTATGATGAGATCTCATCCATAAAAATCTGGTCAGTTTTGCTAATGAAAAGTTACCTAGTTGAGACAACCATTAGGTGGGTGAAATCAACAATTTAATTTAATACAAAAGATTATAGGACCTCAGTAACCCGATTGGAAGAGTAGTGGTTAGCAACCGGAGGGTTGCGAGTTAGAATCCCACAAAGCCATCGTATATAAAGGGGCTGGTGTGGAAGTTTGGAGGGTGGGATGCCAGCTCATGTGACCTTGTCATCTGACTGTGATTCAAAATTACGTGGTGGTGTTCTTGGATCTTTCACCCCCTTGCGTTTGATCCCAGACCGTCGCCAATAGCCTGTTGTGTTGCTGCAGTGTGACTTATTAAAATACCTACCTACAAAAGATTATACAAGCAGCAAGTTGAGCAATCTGTACTATTGAGCTTGGAGTTTTAGAATCTATTTTGATTACTTGATGATTTAATTACCTTAAGTCAATCTTAAAATTTGATTGAGACATTCAATCTTTGCTTTTAATGTTTAGATGATAGCATTTATATGCCATATATGCATGTTTTGTGTTGCTTCAGCTATTGTAGTAATGCACACTATATTTTTTTGTTCAGGTTTTGTTTTATTGTAGTTGTGTGAAGATTGCTTTGTGTATATTGTTTGTAATTTAATTTTGTGTTGCAGTTGGAGAGACTGGTTACAAAGAACTATTTCCTTCAAGTATCAGCAAAGGAAGCATTCAAAGCATATGTCCGTGCATACAAATCCCATCACATGAAGAAAGTTTTTGACGTTACGACACTCGATCTGAAAGCGGTTGCTACATCATTTGGTTTTCCTGTTCCCCCATTTGTTCATATATAGATAAATATAGATATTTGTAACACAGTTTACTTCATTTCACAACTTTTAAAGATTGTTGATCATAACACAGATCTCACTTTTTCAGAACATGGGCTTCTAGACCCACTCACCAAGAGGTTTAGAGTCTTTTACGAGAAAAACATGGGCTTGGACTTCATGTAATTCTTATAGTTCTTAAACTTCATATAGAGGATAAACAATAAAAATAAGTTTCTTCCTATTGGAGCTGGGCATGATTAGGCTGGGTAGGCTGTATATACTCATTTTCGCATTGAAGCATATTTGCTGTATGCTGATGCATAATTTTCGTTCTTGTTACTGGATATAGCTGTGTTTATAGGATAATGCTTCTATGTAACTCATTAAATAAACAAAGAATTAAAATTATAAATAGATTAGAAAACGAAAAATAGGTATGATGTTGCGTTTTTTTTCCTACATTAAAGATGACGTTTATTTTATTAAACTATTTTATTAATTAATGGTAAGCATATTTTTATTCATCTTTCAGAACTCCTACAGGTGACTAAAAAGACAGCTTGTTGCTACTATTTTTTGACCTTGGCGAGTAGGGTATCCTGTTAAGCAAAAGTAACTAGCTTAGGGAAAAAATATTCTTTTAGAATTTTTCTTGAGAGAAAATTTCGTCATTGAAACATTTGCCATATACAGAATTTTCGTTCTTGTTACTGGTTATAACTTTGTTAATAGGAGAATGCTTCTGGGTGACACATTAAATAAATAAAAAGAATTAAAATTAAATTAAAAAGTGAAAAATGGGTTTGATGATTTGTTCTTTTTCATTCACTAAAAATGACCCTTTTATGTGTGCATTACATTAAACCATTTTATTAATTTCTGATTCACATATTTTGTATACATCTTTTAAGGGCTGCCACAGGCAACTTTATGCTATTATTTTTCAACATTTTAACCAATTTTTCAACCTATTCTGGCGACTAGGTGTATCTAACCAAAATTTCGGCACTTTTTCGAAAATTTTGGTGACCTTTTTTGAAAATTCACCAAAGGTCAACGGAAATTTAGTCCCACTTTTTAGACTGGACAGAATAAATATTTTTTCTTCAGAGAAAATTTTCCAAAGACACCAATTTCTAAGTTTTAGACACCTAGCCGTGGCAACCATGAAAAGAAAACATCGGAATCCTGTTAGATTGTCATGAGAACTTCACACAGAAAATGTTTAGTTTTTATTTTAAAATTTAAATTTCTTGGTGAGGTATTCAATGTCTGTTTCATACTTTTTAAAAACTAATAGGGCCGTGGTGGTCCAGTTGGAAGAGTAAAGGACTAGCAACAGGAGGATTGCTAGTTGAATCCAACCAAAAAACTCGTACAAAGGGGGCTGGTGCACATTAAATCTGTTATGGCCTCAAATGTCCTCACGTTGGCTTGGTGTGAGAAAGTTTGGAGAGTGGGATTACCAGCTCAGGCGTTGCCTCGTCATCTGACCTTAGTCCAAAGTTACGTGGTGTTGTCGGAACTCTACTTTCGGGATGTATCCCAGACCATCGTCAATATCCCATTGTGTTGCTCTAGTGTGATGTTAATTAATTACCAATTAAAAACTAGTAGCGAATGGGTAAAGCTATTTTTCTTTAGGGAGAAAATTTACCCAAGGAGAGTAATTTCGAAGTTTTGGCATCAACTATAAAAGGTAAACATCAGAATCTGCTTACTTGATTGTCATGAAAATATTAATTTTTTTTTAATTTAAATTTGTTCGCGAGATCTTAAACGTCTGTTTCATACTTAATTAACACATTTTGTGCTTTAGCTGATTGATTTGTATCTGTACAACTAAAATGGGAGTTAAGAGGAGACTTTTTCTTGCTATTTTTAAGGATTTATGCTTGTATTTCACAAGTGTTTTGGCTCTGACAGTCCTGATCTTTATACATTGGTGTAAAAAACGACCCTCCAGTCTTATGAATGTAACATCGAAAGACCCTTCTGTGCATTCTTTGAGTTTCCCTCTGAAATTTTTCCACACCCACCCCATCTGATCCCCAGATGACACTCAAATACACCCACTGTCATTCAAAGGGAAGATGGTCAAGTTGTTCTTCCTAGTCAACATTCCTAAGTGTCTGACCGGAGAACCACGCAATGGATTTTTTTTACACAAACCTGGGCTACCACAGGCATTTAAAAGGTGACTTGCTATTATCTTTCAACCTTGGCGACTAGGGGTATCTTTTTAAGCAAAATTGTCTCAAAAGCTATTAATTTAAAAGTTTTGGCTACTCTTGAAAATTTACCCAAAATTTGAGTCAAACTAATAACGGACGGAAAAATATGGTTTCAAAATTTTCTTCAGAGAAAATTTTGGTGCCAGGCCATGCAACCACGAAAGAAAAACATCAGAATATGTGGTTGCTAGGTTGCCATGAAAACCTTATTAAGAAAATATTTAGATTTTAATTTACAAATTTAAATTTCTTCTAAATTCTTGTAAATTTCTTGACTGAATTCTTCAGTCTGTTTCATACTTAATTAGCAACTGGAGGGTTACTAGTTCGAATTCAACCAGACCGTCGTGTACAAAGGGGGCTGGTGCATATTAAATCTGTCATGGCCTCAAATGTCCATGTTGGCGTGGTGTGGAGCTTTGGAGAGTGGAGTGCCAACTCAGGTGTGACCTTGTTATTTGATTATGGTTCCAAATTACGTGCTGTCCTCAGATCTTTCCCTTCGGATTTTGATCCTGGACCGTCACCAATAGTTCTTTGTTACTCCAGTGTGATGCTAAATACCTACATACTTAGCACATTTTGTGCTTTAGCCTATTCAACTCATGTTTATTCTGAGTGGTTAAAATTGACTACTAAAATACTATTTAAGAGGAGACTAAAAAATGTATGCTTCTGATGCTACTTCACAAGTGCTTTGGTTGTGGCAGCCCTGCAGAAATCAAAATTTCGTACAATTAGTTTTAGCAATGCCAGCAGATGTAGAAAAAAATCTGTTTGGTAAATGTGGATATTTCTTATGTGTGCATGTAGTAGAAAAAGTCAATTTGACAGCCCGACTGAATAAATTTTTTCATGGATGTGGGAAAAATGTATCAGAAGGTCGAAAAATGAAACAATCTAATTTTAGGAACACTTTCGCTTGTCAGATTAATCAGAAACCATGAAAACTTCCTTGGTGTACAAGTAAAAACTATGTGCACACACACTTAGCAGTTTTCAGGTTATATGCAATATAACAGTACTTAGGCAGTCTATTCAATTAAAATCTGCATTTTGCGATTGGAAACCTTTTGAATAAAGGTGAACGAATTCTCTTCTGAAGCTACTATTGATTTTCACAAGAGTTTTAGTTTTAAAAAGTTATGCCTATTTAAATCAAATTTGAAGTGATTTATATCTCTTCAAATTTCATCAAGTTTAATAACATTGAAAATGAAATAGCTTGGGACAGAATGCCTGATAGAAATAAGTTTAAAAATTTGCTTCTACCCAGTAACATCCCAGGAGTGACCCTTTTTAAAATAAAATAATCGTCTTTCCTTTGAGGACCCTAGAGAAAAGAGCATTGATTGGGGGATACAGTGGCAAAAATAGAAATTGGGAATCTAAGTAAAGTAAAACACCACTTTGATGTATAAAAGTGTTTTGAAACTTTATTTTATTTACATAAATCATTACTAATATCGGTATATTTTTAATATTTATCCTTCATGTTGGAAGGGGCCCATATACTAGCCATAGAAATATTAGGACCCAAGGAGTTCGGGCCCTAGAACTTTGCCAATTCTGCAAATGCAACCTAATAAGAGATTGAATCCCCTACGTATTTAATTACTCATTATTTTCGTCCTTTATGTGGGGAGTCCTAGGCACAACCATTAAAATTTTAAAGAATTCCAGAGATTAGGGGCTGAGTAATAGTAGAATAGTGGATTAGCAACTGGAGGGTTGCAAGTTCGGATCTCAATCCAACCAAAGACCATTGTATACGTGGGACTGGTGCATCTTGTGTGAAATGTCCTCAGGTTGGCATGGTGTGGAAGCTTGGTAGGTATTTAATTAACGTCGCATTGGAGCAACACAACGGGCTATTGACGACCGTCCGGGATCATCCCCGAAGAGAAGGATCGAGGACAACACTACGTAATTTTGAACCACGGTCAGATGACGATGTGGAAGTTTGGAAAGGGGTGCCAGCTCAGGTATTGATCTCGTCACCTGACCATGATTCAAAATTACGATGTGTCCTCTGATCTTTCCTTCCGGGCTTGATCACGAACCGTCGTCAATAGCCCGTTGTGTTGCTCCAGTACGACGTAATTAAGTACCTACCAAGGTTCCTAGGGCATGCTAGGTGTAGGTACTTTGTTTTTAAACTCATTCGGTTTCTCTTTGGAATATTTACCTCTTCTGTGTAGGAGACACAAGGGGCTCGGGCCCATAGGAGTTAGTGCCCATGTTGAGATGACAATTGACCAGCTAAGGATGAATCCTATACATACATTGTGTAAAGTGTTTTCTGTTACTTTTTGATAAACTCTTCTCTGGAAAGATTGGATAGACTTGAACTGATGCCCTTTCAAGACGGAATTTGTTCTTTCTGATAAAGGAATACTGTTTAATATTTGTTTTCAATATGTTACTAACAATTACTGGGTGTACCCTTCACTTCCTAGCTTATTTAATTAGCCTTCCTAGAAGAAAATCAACTGAACTTGAATATAAAGAACCTCTTAGTGTTTGTAAAAGCGAAATATTCAGCTAGTTTCATGTCTAATTATGAAAGATAATTTTTTAAATTTCCTCTGCAAAAAATATTGTATCACAGGTTCTTTGGAATTGGGAAGCTCTTTTAAGAATTTGCAGGAGACGAGAAATCTATTCATAGTCATCTTCCTCCTATTATATTTTTGTTTTTGTAGAAAGAATATTTCCAATTTAACACTAACTTAACATACACTTTTTACACTAGATATAAGTTGGGTAAGAAACAAGAAAATTAACATTTATTTAACTATCGTATTTTATTAAAAATAATAATTTTATCTCCACTTATTAAAATATTTGTTTTTTAATTGAATATTTTAATTAGTTATTTGTATCATGAAATAGAATTCAAATGAAAGCAACTTCAAAGTCCGAGAAATAATTTTAATTATTTCAATCTCAAAAAATTGTCTTGCTATATTTCCTAAACCCTCATACATTGATTAACATAAATCAATACTATTTAGACACACTACATTGAGATTTGCATGTCTCACGTATAACAGGTTTAAGCAGATACGAGCAACAAATTAATTAAAATAAAAAATTTATATTAAAAATATCGGACTTGAATCAAATAAATCTTATTTTTTTATTAAAAAGATTTTTTTTAGACAGGATGTATTTTTATGGAAAATAGGTTAACATGCAACTAAAAAATATGATTTTTTAATGTAAGTACATCTCTCAATGGGGGAAACTACGTTCTTTCCATCCGCAAACTGGCAAGTCTTATTTAACACTGGATCTCTAGACGGCGAAAGTGTTTTGCAGTATGTTATGTATTTATGGTGATGAAAATTAAATTCTTTTGATCTAGGTGATTTTTTAGCTGTGCCATTGTGTTACAGCAAATGAGAAAAACTAAATCTCTTCCACTCTGTAGCATTGCTTAACTGAATTTATGGTAGACTCATAAAACTAGTTTTTTCTCAAAGTATGGCGAGCTACTACTGTGCGAGTTTTGACACAAATTGATGTCTAAATTTAAAAAATTATTTCAAAATCACAATTAACTAGTTTAGCTTTAAGTTTTCTAAAAAGAAGTAATTCACTTAAATCTAGTGATACGTTTGTGGGAAATATGGTTTCTAATGGTAAATCCTTTGCAGAATGTTTAGTTTTACTCATTCTGTTACTACGTGGTCTCAACCTGAGTCTTTTTTGTCATGAATTAGGGTTGTGTGAGAAATAACTGTTTTAGTCGTGACGACGTTTAACCAGTCCGTCCCGAAAAAACATGCGTAAGATAAATCAGTTGAATAGAAAATAGATTAATTTCAGGCCTCGAGACCAGATACGCTCCTTCAAATATTTATAGGGCCACCGTATCCCACTTGGTAGAGTCACGGATTTGCTACCGGAGGGATGAGAGTTCGAGACTCGATCCAACGGAAGACCGTCGTGTACGTGGGGGCTGGTGCACGTTAAATCTATCGTTTGCGTGGTGTGGAAGTTTGGAGAGTGGGGTGCCAGCTCAGGTGTTGACCTCGTCAGTTCGCTGGGTATAAAACCATCTGTGTCAGTATAACTTTTGTTTTGTGTGTATGGTCCATTTGATGTTTACCGCAGCTTGGTCAGATGTGGCCTTGCGCCATGAAACCCGCCCAACCAAAATTATTCACTTATTTAACAAAACTAAACTTTTGAATAACGCTCAAGTTTCCCTTTCACGCCAACGGAAGTAACTAATTTCGTTCAATCAAAACATTCCAGCGCACCACCCAGCCAATCAAGCGAGATCGTTCGAATCTTGGCTGACTCATTTTGATTACCATTTCAATCGCCCTCGTAGGCAAGTATCGTCACGATATTCCGACTGACGGATTGCGTTCTGGGAAAGGCATTACGCGGCGCTGTTTTCTTTCCTTAATTATGAAAAACCACCCCCTCATGCTGGGTCCGGGAGGGATTCAAGGACACTCACTTCATTAGCAGCTAATGCCGGACCCCGGAGCGATCTTCTGCCACCGCTCGCTGTGGGATGCTGCTTAGTAAATTGAATACCTCGAAGCTGCCGCTGGTTTGGTGACACGGGGGCAACATTCTGGAATTCGCACAACGAATCTTTCATACGACCTGTTGCAGGGTGAGGACCTGCTTGCATTGCCAAGCTAGGTCAGATTTGAAGTTGCTCTTGTTTCAGAACTATCGCTTTCTCTGAGTGGGTTGCGACTTTGAATCCAACCAAAGACCGTCGTGTACAAAGAGGGCTGGTGCGCGTAAAATCTGTCGTGGCCTCAAACATCCTCATGGAAGTTTGGTGTGTGGGGTGCTAGTTCAGGTGTGACCTCGTCATCTGACCATGGTTCAAAATTACGTGTCTTCGGATCTTTCCGTTCGGGTTTGGTCCCGGACTCCAGTCCTTCCGGAAACTTTCCCTTCGGGATTGATCACGGACCGTCACCAAGAGCCCGTTCTGTTGCTCCAGCGCGACGTTAATAAAATACCTACTAACCATCTTTCTCTGAGTACATAAAAATTTTGGTAGGTTGGTTGAATTTACGCCCACTGGAGCAGCAGAATGAGGTATTTGGTAACGGTCTGGGGTCAATCCCGAAGGGAAAGAGAAGAGGACAACACCTCGTAATTTTGAATCATGGTTTATACCTGTCAGGCGTGTCAGACCGAGTTTCCAACTTGCAAACTTCCGAGGTTGCAACTCCAACTCTACTCTCTTCCAACTGGGCTACAATAGCCCGTTGCGACGCCCCCCCTGGGGGGGGGCGTCGTGGCTCAGTGGGATGCCCACTACGCTAACAACCTTCGAGTTGTAGGCGGTGCAGTTTCGATTCCTGCCAGGTGCATTCCTCTCTGGGTGTATTTCTCTCTTCAGTGTCAGTAAAGCTTGATATTTTATGTCTTGTGTCAATTATTTGATATTATATTGTGTCTGGCTCAGCATGGCCAAATATGGCCCTTGCGCCATGAAACCCCAAACAACCAAGCCCTTCTTCGGGCAGGTTCTCCAAATAGAAGGGGACAGTGGCGCCCCTAAGGAGGTGGCGGATGGGTTTCCAGTAATAAAACAAGTAAATTTCTCACGACTTGACGTCATCAATTAAAGTTCAGTTCATTTTGCAAATAAATTTACACCAATGTCTAAATGATAAGTTCGTTGTGTTGCTCCAGTGCGACGCTAATTAAAATACCTACCTAACCTCGCTTTTTTAGGTCATCTTGGCTCAGTGGATTTGCTCACTGCTCGAGCAATCTGTGAGTTATAAGCGGCGCAGGCTCGATTTCGTAAACTTACCTGGGTGTATTCCTCTCTTCCAAGTCAGTAAAACTTTCCTTGTGTGTGTGTCCATTTTTGGGCGTTTTCTGTCTTGTATTTGGGGCAGGTTGTTCAAATATAGCCCTTGCGTCTTAAGAACTCAAGTAACTATACTCAAATACTTGTTTTTTAAGATGGTAGGTAGTTAATTAACGTCACACTGAAGCAACACACAACGGACTATTGGCTACGATCCGGGATCAAACCCGAAGGAAAAGAATCGAAGACAACGCCACGTAATTTTGAACCACGGTCTGATGACGAGGTCACACCTGAGCTGGCACCCCACTCTCCAAAAACTTCCACACCACGCCAACATGAGGACGTTCGACGCCACGACAGATTTAACGAGCCCTCTTTGTACACGACGGTCTTTGGTTGGATTCGAACTCGCAATCCTCCAGTTGCTAATCCGTTACTCTTCCAACCGGGCTACCGTGGCCCATCATATTCGGGAGTTATGAGCAACGCGTGGGCCCACCGCATAATTCGATCCTAATTCGAAATCAAATTCCATTATGTCACGCTGAGACATCAGACAAACCACTCAACCGCTGCGCAGATTTCACAGAAACGCAATTCCGTCTAATTTACGAGACTATTTTGCCACATAACCCACTTCAATCCACGCATGCTCTACCTGTTATTTCATTGCGCAGCAGCGGGTTAAAAGGATCAAGTGGCGAAAAAGCGATTCCTCACGACGTGTTGTTGCAGTTCCAAACTCGACACTCAGTCAAAGGTGGTCCATAAACAAGTACCGAGCGGACAGCTCGTTGCCACCTTAAAAGGTGAAAGAAAGTGGCAAAAAGCGGAACGTGAGATTTATGAGAATTCGTGTTTTCGCTCTCAACCCCCGGATCGCCCTTTTTGGTGAGAAAAAAAGCAAAATGCTGGCGGAATAAACAGGAAAAGGGCCTTTTCGGACTGGCGTAGGAGGCGAACACGACGTTAACCGGTTCGTCGTTTAATCTCATCTGCGATTCTTTATCAATCTTGAGTGGAATTGGGTGGCGACTGAACTTTCTTGAACAAATTATTCACGTCCTTTGTTATTCCATGGAGCCTTCTAACTCATCGGGCTTGAATACTGTCAAAAGCGTCTGATTCGCTGGAGAGATAACCCTATTAGATCTTTCGCAGTTTATATCAACAAGTTTTATTGGTCGCTCCGTCAAATGGGTTGCCTCTAACGTGAGGTCACGCTTTAATCATGGAAGTCTAATTTTATTACTGGGGTTAGCATATTTTTCTTTCAAACCGGGACGCTTTTAACCCACCGAGAGGTCCGCACGCACATAACCATTCGCAACCTGCAGTCTTCCTCCCCGCATGACCTCTTACCTTCATGACTTTTCGAATATTTCCTGGAATCCTTTCAACCAATAGATCTGGTTATTTATTATTATTCCGGTTAATATGTGCGTTGTGGAGCATTGTTTTTTTACTGCGCATATATCGCCAGGCACAAGACAAAGCATATTAAGTTAAGTGGGTTGTGGCGGAAAAATAATACTACACGACTCAGAAATATCGTGACACTCAAAAGGGTTAACCTCCTCTAAAAGTTACCTAAAAAATTCATCTACAAGTCCCTCAAAAGGTCAACTCTCTTAAAGGACCCCACTCAGAGGGGTCCACATGCCGTATATCCATTCTACAACCTGCAATCTTCCCTCCATTTCAAACAGTTTCGGCGTTCTTGACCTTGTTACTGCTGAACAATTACATTATTTATATTTTCTTATCTTGTCACGACATTACTCCCTTACCAGTAACACCCTTACCAGACGTATAGGAAGCATGCAACAGAAAATATCCAGAATGCACATTATAACAATAAGAACTCATTGCCTATACCAATAAATTTTCTACTAAGCACCCTATATATGAATTAGAAAAAAAATAATAATAGCAATAATAATAATACCAAACACATTTTAAAGTTAGGTGCTTGGTAACGCACAGGTAATAATATCAGAGTATTAAGTAGTAAAGAAGGAGTCATTTTTTTAATCCACAGCAGCATTGTGCATTTTTGTGTCAACTTAATTACTTTTTGTCACTTCTTGCCTCGTCGCTAGCGTCCTAATGATGAGCTTAGCTGCTTACTGTCTTAAACATAAGGATTTGTTGCGGAGGTTTTTTTATTGTGTTACTGTAGTGAAAGTGAAAAATTCACGCAACCTAATAATCTGAACAACATCTAACCTATACAATCTCTTGTAGGATTCCGAGTGGTCAACACTCTCCTGACGCTCTGAGGATTAACCCTCTAAAGGATTAACCCTCCAACATATCCGTTCTTCAACTTGCAATCTCCCCTGCATAACTTCTGACCTTAACTTTTCGAATCTTTCCCGGGAATTTTTCAATCAATAGATGTGGTTATTTAGTCAATGTGTGTGTTGTAGGGAAGAAGTAATACTTCTCACAAATCGGAAATCTGGTGAGGCTCAGAGGATTAGGTAGACCATTTCCTCCCCCATAATTTCTATTTGGATCGGGACTCTTTTATACAGAGGTGTGATTAACGATGTTCTAGGCTTCGAACATTTATAGGGGGAAAAAAATCCACTTTAAGCCGCAGATAACGATCTAATTTGCCCTCGTGTAGCAGATGACCGTTGGGCGACAAACCAAATTACTGTAAAGGTGAATGTCCTCAGTTTTCCATGCAATATGTCGGAAGACTAAAATCTTTTAGCAATTATCACCTCTTACGGTTTATCACAAAATTATCATTGGCTTATTTTTTATACATATTTCAATTTCGGAACAAGTAGTACATCATTCAAACTAACATCAGCACCCACACCTTTTCCTAGGACTTCTGGTAACCCAGTTAGCAGAGTCGCGGATCAGATACCGGAGGGTTGCCAGTTCGAAACTCGATCCAACCAAACACCGTCGTGTACGTGGCGGCTGTTGCACGTGAAATCTGTCGTGGCCTCAAAGGTCCTCGCGTTGGCAGGTGCTGAAGTTTAAAAAAGGGGGTGCCAGCTCAGGTGTTGATCTCATCATCTGACCGAGGTTCCAATTGACGACGTGTTATCCTCGGATCTTTCCCTTTGAGGTTGATCCCGGACCGTCGCCAATAGCCCACTGTTTCGCGTATTATCTGTATGTTTACAATATTTATTCCTTATATGTTTTGGGGTCCTAGACCCCTTCCTTAAATTTAATAGACAGTCTTAAGAGATTTCATGGTAGGTAGGTAATTTAATTAACGTCACACTGGAGCAACACAACGGGCAATTGGCGATTTTCCGGGATAAAATCCGAAGGGAAAGATCCGAGGGCAACACCACGTAATTTTAAACCACGGTCTAATGACGAGGTCACACCTGAACTGGCACCCCACTCTCCAAACTTCTACACCACGCCAACTTGAGGACATTTGAGGCCACGACAGATTTAACGTGCAAAAGCCCCTTTGTGCACGACGATCTTTGGTTGAATTCGAGCTCGCATGCAACCCTCCGGTTGCTAGTTCGTTACTCTTCCAACCGGGCTACCACGGTCCAACCCTCTGGGAGTTCACACGTATGTATCCGTTCTGCAACCAAGTTTTCCTTGCCCCACGACTTCTAACCAATTTTGACCTACTTGACCAATAGAATTTTCCCTGGGATTCCTTCAACCAATCGAGGAGGCTAATTAGTCATTATGTGTGTTGTGGGTTAAAAGTAATGAATGCTACATTACTAGGAAGTCTCTCGACGCTCAGGGGTTAAAGAAATTAAATAAATAATAATTCCCTTAGAAATTAAATAAAGAAATAACAATTACCTTAGAAATAATAAAAAATCTAAATAAAATAAGTGATATGCGAATCTATTCCAAAAAGCTGATTTATTTACGTTTTTATAGAATTATAGACATTACCTCAGGAAGAGATTAAGTTAGATAAAGCTGAGGTGGGCATCAGTCTATGTATGGAAATAAGTCGTGTGGTTCTGGCAATGGATTAAATACTTTTTTAGACGTGCTGCGCGTGCGCGCTGCGAAAAAGAATATCGTTAGAATGCAGCGATTAAAGAAGGTAGGTAGTTAATTAACGTCTCACTGGAACATCACCAACGGATTATTGGCAACGATCCTGGATCGATCCTGGAGAAAAAGATCTGAGGACGAGGAATTTTTAACCCGTCAGATGACGAGGCAACACCGGAGCTTGCACAACACTCTCCGAACTTCCACCCTCCCCGCCAATGTGAGGACATTTGAGGCCACGACAGATTTAACATGCACCAGCCCCCATGTACACAATGGACTTTGGCTGGACCTAGCTTCGAACTCGTAACCCTCCGCTTGCTAATCCGTTGCTCTTCCGACTGGGCTACCGCGGCCCCACTATTAAAGAAGGTAGATAGGTATTTTAATTAGCGTCACACTCACGCAACACAACGGGTTATTGGTGACGGTTCGGGATCAATCTCCCAAGGGAAAGATCCGAGGACAACACCACGTGATTTTGAACCACGGTCAGACGACGAGGCAACACCTGAGCTGGCACCACACTCTCCAAACTTCCACACCACGCCAACGTGATCAAAGAAGATTGAGATATAGAATAAATGTTAAGCCTTTTTACTTTGAGAACAGACGCTATGCTGATAGACTCATCGACCTTCTAATGAAATAGACGGAGCATGTGGGCGGAGTCGCTGTCGTAAGATCTCTGAAGGATAAATCACGTGGACATACGAATCGACCTGGCCGATTGACTGGCGAATCGCAGACTAGTGTTTTTGATTACGATGGATAATTAACCAATCAAAAATTTAGGATTCACGCTTTTACCCACAATCACGTGACAGTTCTTCAAACCGAGCAACTGTAAGAAATAACATGATGCTGCGGGCGTGTTTATTTAATTTTTGGTGAATTTTTATTAAAGTTACTTTTTTTACCTGCTTCGTCATTTATTGAACCAGTCAACATCTCCATATGGATATGAGAACTAACATCCACGTACCTATAAAACAATGAAAATTAGTCATTTATAAACGATAAACTCAATCTCCAGTGAGATTATACAACCTGTAACGTTTTACGAGAAATTCTGAATGCCCCAATCTGTAATAAAACTTAAGGAGTCGATTGTTTTAAAGTAGGTATTTAATCTCTGATCTCCGGTTTATAGTTGAGAATGCACATCTAACAATGTCAATTCCATTTCACCTTTCACGAGATCATCAAGTTTTAAACGAGCTGTCACACACGGTGTAACGAATTCGACTAACCTCCTTTCATGCTGTAACACCGTTGACCTAATAAAACGAAAATGGTATCCAATCTATCAATACCTACGTACTACCACAATCAATCGCTCGAAAAGCTATCCTTCGGCTCGCGATGTTTAATTTTTTCCACAAACCGTAAACGATTATTTTATCGCAAACCATTTTCGATTCACGTTTCTGTTTATCTTAATTCTATTGTTGAAGTGCTTTGCGGAAGAGTCGTTCAGGCGAAGGCGCTGAACTCCCACCTTATTTCGGAACCTTTTGTTTGCGAAGCAGTTAGTCGACGTACTTAAGAGAAGTGAGAACTCGTTTTTGAGGCTTTTGTTTCTTTGGGAGAGAGAGGGGATATAAAAAATAACGAGGGTAAATATAGAAATGTTTTTAAATTTAGAACGATTGATCCTACTTTGTTATGAGATTAAGGAATTTAAAATGGCAAATCGAACGGATTTCAAAGGGGAAAACAAAATGGTGGATTCGATTGACCGAATGTTTTGAGTGTTAGAATTTTGGTCTTCTTAAGGAATGTCAATTCGTGACTGAGAAGGTCAGAATGAAAGTGGAGTTAGTCATGATGACCAACTTTTCAGAATGTTCTTTCATAAAAGTTTAAATAAATTTGAAACTATATAAAAACTCAAATTTTTACACCCATGTTTCTGTCCATTAATTAAATCTATTTCTGCACCTAAACAGATGTCAGTAAATAGTGCATGAAAGCACACCGCTCAATTTAGTAAAAGTGGTGACTTATCTCACTTTTATTTTAAGCCCCTTAGATCTACAACACGATTCGTTTGCAAATTTTTCATATATAAACAAATAAAGCGGGTAAATATACACTGCTGGCCACCCAAATTGCAACACCAAGAAAGACAAGAGATATCACAACAAAATTTATTTTATAGATAACATGTTGACCAAGTATCAAATGATTAAATTTATAGACTTCTGTGAAGTGTGGTTCCTGCCAAAATCAGTAGCCAGAGTAGCCGCCATTGTTGGAGATCACCGCTGCCACACGTATCGGCATTGATTCAAAGAGACTTTGGATGTGTTCTTGGGGTACAGCAGACCAAGCAGCTTCCACACGTTGCCAAAGTTGATCTGGTGTGGCAGCTGGGGATGTATTCTGGGTCAATCGTTGAGCAACCATGGACCACATGTTTTCTATCGGCGAAAGATCCGGAGAGCGAGCTGGCCAGGAAAGCAATTCAATCTGGCGATTGACGAAGAACCCTTGGACAATGCGTGCCACGTGTGGTCGCGCATTATCCTGTTGAAATATGGCTGTGGGCAAGCCCTGGAGGTAAGGAAGGACACCACCTCCAACACCTTGGAGATGTAGCGCTGGCTGTTTAAAGTACCGGCAATGCGTACTAGAGGAGTGCGAGAGTGATATCCAATACCGCCCCATAGCATAATACCCGGTGCAGGACCAGTGTGGCGGTGCATAACGCAGCTGTTCAGCATCCTCTCTCCACGGTGTCTCCAGACTCGAATCCGACCATCGTGGTGTTGCAGACAGAAGCGTGACTCGTCAGTAAAGACAATTTCATTCCATTCTGCCGTCCACATCCTTCTTTCATCGCACCATTGGCGGCGGAAACGTCTGTGGTTCTGCGTCAAGGGTAGACGAAGCAATGGCCGTCTTGCGGACAGACCACTCTGCTGTAAACGGCGTCGAATGGTACGCGCAGACACTGGATGATGCGGTACAGACTGCATGTGCTGTGCTATGGTTCGTGATGTGGCTGAGCGATCCGTCACTGCCATACGCACAATATGCCTGTCATCACGTGAAGTGGTGCACTGAGGTGGATGCGATCGAACACGTCGGTCCGTCGTACCCTCCTGCATCCAACGATCACATATCCGCATTACAGTTGTTTGGTTTCGTCCAACACGACTACCGATTTCCCTGAAAGATAATCCACAATCTCGGTAGGCCACTATCCTTCCTCTGTCGAACTCGGATACTTGATCAAAAGATGATCGCTGTTTTCTACGAAGCATAATTGGTCGTTTTTTTTTAAAAAAAAACACAAGAAAAACACAATTGCCGTACTTGAAATCGTCGAAATCTCCAAGCCTTAAATAGCGCTTTGAAGTGGCGCCACAGGCGCGCGTGATGTGCGTCTGCGCTGAAATTCTAATCATTTGCATATCTCACCTCCGCTAATGCATGTTGTAAATTTCATATTATTTGCATGCTTCCTTCAGGGTGTTGCATTTACGGTGGCCAGCAGTGTACATACATTAAAATGGACATTAGTGTTGTAAAAAAATTACGAAACAAGATATTTCATTTTCCTGTAGTTTACGTAACAATAACTAGGCCTGTGTTAGGTTTACGTTATCAGGTCTCCATGTTTTTTTGCTTGAAATGACACTTTTAACACTTTTCCTTGAAGTCGTTTTAACACCAAGATATCATTCAGCCCTTCTCAAAACTCCGGATTACAGGAGGGGCCGAATTGGCAAAGTGCCGGATTATAGAGGGACCACTGTATCTTTGTGGTTCCACATCATTAACAATGTTTTGTTTATAAAGTACTAACTATAAGGTTTTTTTTTATCTTCTGCTAATCTGCTAAGAATATATAAATATAAATTACAAATATTCTATGGATCGACTCTGATGACATCCTATCTGCTGTTTTAATCAATTCAGAAATAGTAGTCAATCTTTCCAAACAAATTTGTTTTCCTTTTCACAAAGACTTCAAAGTGCCTGGCTATAGCAGCAACAGAAAAAAAAGAGAATGACAACCAGAATTCTGATTCGTTCAATTCTAAAATAAAAGTATTAAAAATACAAACTATCAGAACAAAACTAGAACATTGCTGACTCCACAGTTCTGGAAGGGACACAAGCTTGAATAACAAAGAATTTCAAAGAAAAAGCAGTGTAGAATGTTGAATATCTTTAAATTTAGAACGATTGATCTTATTTTTGTTAAAAAAGATTAAAGAATTTAAAATGGCTGATCGAATGGTTTCAAAAAGAAAAACAAAATGGTGGATGAATTGAAAGATTGACTGAAGAACGTTGTTAGTGTTAGAATTTTGGTCTTCCCTAAGGAATGTCAATTCGTGATTGAGGAGGTCAGATGGGAGTAAGACATGATGGCCAAATTTACAGAAAGCTTTTTCATACAAGTTTTTCAATATTTTTCGAAACTTATAAAAACTCAAATCACTTAAATCTACCTCTAGATGCACTTTGTTTCTACATCTAAGATGACAACAAATAGCACATGGAAACCCATGCAACACAATTTTCCAAAAGTTGACATCAACTTTTATGTATTCTAACCTTTTCGAAATTTACAACACGAATTGTTTAATTTACAGGGTGTTCAGAAACGAATGCACATTCATGTAGGGTCGTTCCTGAGTGATATACTGGGTGTGCACTTGAGTATAATCATAAAAAACTAGGGGTGACTGGAAAACAGGCACAATATGCCTCCAACTTTAAATAAACATGGCAATAAATTTTCCGATATTATTACCTTTTTATACTTATATTCATTATTTGAAGGTTCGTTTTGCGATTACAATAAAAGATATTTAAGGCTCTATATTTTGTTCTTAATTTACATTCGAACTTTCAAAACGCACTCATGTTAAGGACTAGAATATATTCAGGGGAGAGAGATACCACGGGTTTTGAATTCTGCCTGAAACGATTTTGAAATTAAAAGCTATGAAAAATACACGCTGAAGCTAGTTATATAAAAGAAAACGAGTTTCGTCAATCACACAGGTGAAATATAAGTTGAATCTGTCTCTCAATAGCCTAAAAACAGTAAAAAAGTCATTAAATGCACTACTCATTTAACATTACAACAGCATTTATGGTCCATATGCGAAAATATTTTCTGAATACGGGCTCGATGAAAGACGTTGAGGAAATCAAATATTTTTGAGAAGTGGGGAGGCTTGATAATGTTTGTACTTGGGCAACATATACCTTAGGTTGGTTGGTTGGGTTTTATGGCGCAAGGGCCATATTTGACCATGCTGCGCCAAACGGACAACATCAAGTAAACACACAAGGAAAGTTTTACTGACACAGAAGGGAGAAATCGAACCTGCGCCGCCTACAACTCGCAAAATTCTAGCATAGACGTGAAATATAAGTGGACAGAGTATTGCTATAGAGAGGAGCTTCAAAAGGTATGGCCAACATGTCGCCTAAAAGTGACATGACTTCTGATTTGTTTGGCTGATTTGGCATCTTATCCGCACGTTTGGTGATGTGGCATTTCTCCATTTTATAGATGTGCGAATGCACATATCTATAAAATGGAGAAATCGTCAAAGTCTACTACTATGTAGCGCGGACAAATCAGATGATGAATGTTCGTTTCCACCCGGCAGATGAAAGTAGTCTAAAGGTCACGTTACTACTAGTTTTGGCCACATGATCCTGGGCACGTGAAAAGGTTACCATTGCTCACTCTTTTATATTTCTGCCATGATTGTTAGCTACGGTAACGTGATCACAGTAGTATCAAATCTAAGAATGCATGCGCAGAAGGCAGTGCGACAAACATAAAGATGTGTTATCACGAAAGTATGGATCATTTCTGACTTATCCTCGTAAATCCGATTGAGCCCGTTAGAGAACGTATCAGTTTTAAGTACGCATCTCCGGAATTTACGTCCAATCGAAAAATGGACAACCCTTTTTCGGGTTGGTTTTCGATAAAGAATTGCATGCTACGATTATTGTCCGGTAGATTCTGACCATCCTCATTGTTTCTCATATTTAAAATCATCCTTTACCTTAACATGTTCCAAGAGAACCAAAAATTTCGCAAGGAAATTTTCTGCAGTAAGAAATTTCTGTCAATTGAACATCAAGTTCTCGAACATTATTTTTTTCCATTTATTTATTTATTGTTTCTCTACTAAAAATATTCAATTACGGAAAACAAAAAGCATGATCCCAAATAAATGCAAGAAAAATACACAGTTAGGTAAGAGATAAATTAATAAAATAAAACACTTCATCGAACAGATTACTTACTGATTGAAAATCATCAAAAATATATCGACCTCGGAGAAAGAATTATACGGTTTAAAAAATCAATTTTAACGAAATTGTTCCATACATTCTTAGTTAAAGGTTTAACAAAAAAATATAGTTTCTAGTGATCATAGAGGTTTATTAACCCTTCTGGTGGTTGTCCCGATCAGGTATGTCGTCATGAACAAAACTGACCAGATCTTGATGAACGAGATATCTCGTCATTAGAAGAAAATTCACCAGGTCTTGATCTCGTCATCACAAAAAAATTGCCAATATCGTGATGACGAGATATCTCATCAATAGCTAAATTGGTCAGATCTCGATGGACGAGATATCTTGTCAAAACTACTTAGAGGGTTTTAAAAGAGGATACATGAAAAAAATTGGAGTCACTGCTATTTAAAGCCCAAGCTTAAATGATACGGAGGAAAAGGGATTTCAGAGCTAATCTTTTGATATAGACGATCTCGTCCTGAAATGGAACTTTTCGGAACATTTAAAAGCCGTTTCTTCGCACATCGTTTCCGCATTCACAAATTCCGTTTATTAAGAATATTCTTTCTAGGGGGTCAAAAACCTCGTTCTTCTACCTTGCTCTGAATTCGCTTCATTTTGCGATGGAATCCTTTTACACCGATTTTCTTCTTGTAATCAGGAACGAATCCAATCTTGTTAGGCCCACTCAGAAGAGCCCGGTGATTAAAAGCAACAAAAAAAGCCGCAAAAAGGAACGCATAATATATCTTCCCCCACCCTCGCATTACAGGTGGTTCCTGTTGACGCATTTCTGAGGTATCCTTTTGTTTGGAAGAAATCCAAAAGTCGTTCCTACGCCACTCGATAATAACAATGGTTTAATTTTCAGGAAGTGTTCCGCACATAGGATTTTTATAGACATGAGTTCCGAGTAACGGAATGGAAATTTGTAGAATTCTTCGAATGAATTCACATTTGGATTAAATGGGTACACGCTTGCTTTTATTTCATTCGAAGAGAGTATGCATGGAATACCATGCAAGAACAATAATTGTGTGAGAATTGTTTTCATATCAAAAGGTTTCTGTTTCACAATATCACTTTGTGAGATATAGCAAAACACGGAGAACGTACGTTTTTTACGTATTCAAGTGATTGGTATTGGCAAAATTGAGTATACACCACGAAGAGATATCGATAAATGCTCAAACCATGTAGTTTATAAAAATGCGAGCGAAATTTTTATAGGTTAGGTTTGATAATTGAATTTACGTAGCATTGGAGAGACGCAGCGTGCTATTGGTGACGGTCCAGGACCCATACCGAAGGGAAAGATCCGAGGACAACACTCGTCATTTTGAATCACGGTCAGATGAGGAGAATTTCAGAACACCTGAGCTGGCACCCCACTCCAAACTTCTACACCACGCCAACGTGAGGATATTTGAGGCCCTGATAGATTTCATGGGCAAAACCCCCCACGTATTCGACCGTCTCAGGTTGGATCGAATCTCGAACTCGCAACCTTCAGGTTGCTGATCTGTGACTCTACCAAATGGGCTACAGCGGCCCTTAATTTGTATAGGAAAATAAACATGTAGAAATAGCCGCCTAACTATCATAGTGGTCATAGCATTTGTCTGCCGTTCAGTAAGTCCAGGGTTCCAAGCTATTTGTCTTCTTGCTGAATCATTCGAATATCGCGATCTTCAACCGCTTTTTTCCGACTAGGATCACGAATTAGAAAGCCTATTGAGATCTTGTGATAGTAGGGGATTCATAGTTGCTTTATAAGATGATAAAGAAACTGTAACACAATTAGTTTTCTTCAATGCCTCTTCTCTCTCTGTGGATGATATCCAGAGACACAAAAAGTTGACCATAAATCCAAATTTTGAGCATTTTTAATTGTTCATCAACAGTATTACATTTTCCTTCATATCGTCACTGCAAACTAAATGTGTCCAACTCATCCTATCAACATGCAGCCCCATGCTAGCACCGAAACGCCTCCATGGTTGAGAGTGGGTCGAAAAAAATCAAAATTCGCAGCATCAAATTTTAATAATGAAGAAAGTCTGATCGTTCTCCTCAGATAAACATACCTGTTAATCTTTTAATTGAAAAATATGTTATTAAAGGTAGGTATTTTAATTAATGTCGAACCGGAGCAACACAATGGGCTATTGGCGACGTTCCGAGATTAAACCCGAAGGGAAAGATCCGTGGACAACTCCACGTAATTTTAAACCACGGTCAGATGACGAGGTCACACCTCAGCTGGCACTCCACTCTCCAAACTTCCACACTACGCCAACGTGAGGACATTTGAGGCCAAGACAGATTTAGTGTGCACCAGTCCCCTTTGTACACGACGGTCTTCGGTTGGATTCGAGCTCGTAACCCTCTGGTTGCCAATCCGTTACTCTTCCAACCGGGCTACCACGGCCCGTTATGCTATTAAAAATCGGTTGTTGAAATTCTCGTACACTCCATCAAGACCTCGCCTGAAATCGATCCCGCCAAGGATTCTGTCACATGGGAGGAGTGACAGGGATTTGCCTCCCTAGTATCAGTGTCCAAACGGGCGCATTTCAAAAATATTATTTTTAAAGTGACTTTTTGGAAAAATTTAAATTATGAGCACAACTTGGTCCTTGTCACAAAAGTATTTTCCAGTGCTATGTATGTGAAGTGAATGTGCTTTTATGCATTACATCCTTAGAATACAGGGGCAGCGGTAGCCCAGTTGGAAGAGTAACGGATTAGCAACAGGAGAGTTCGAATCCATCAAAGACCGTCGTGTACATGGGGGGCTGGTGCATGCTAAATCTGTCGTGGCCTCAAATGCCCTCACGATGGCGTGGTGTGGAAGTTTGGAGAGAGGGGGTGCCAGTTCAGGTGTGACCTCGTCATCTGACCGTGGTTCAAAATTACATAATATTGTCCTCGGATCTTTCCCTTCGGGTTTGATCCCGGACCCTCACCAATAGCCCATTGTGTTGCTCCAATGCGACGTTAATTAAATACCTACCTACCTTAGAATACAGCCACTTAAAAGTAAATATTCTTTTCATGTACCCCCTGCATCGTATTGCTATTCAAAAAAGAGGAAATAAATCATTAAAAATTTCTTCACAGATACGTCTGGTAGGTTAGTAAGTCTACGTCTGGTAGAATTAACGTCACACTGGAGCAACACAACGGGCTATTGGCGACGGTCCGGGATTCATCCCGAAGGGAAAAATCCGAGGACAACCCCATGTCATTTTGAACTATGGTCAGATGACGAGGTCAACACATGAGCTGGTACCCCCCACTCTCCAAACTTCCACCCCATCGTGAGGACATTTTTGAAGCCGTGACAGAAACGTTTGGAGAGCACAAAATAAGACAAATGGCGCTTTTTCTTACTTCGTATTGGAGACCAATTGGCAAGAACTATTGACAAAACATGTTCTTTTGCTAAATTTTATGCTTTTTCAATCATTAAATGCAATAAAAATTAATGTTGGAAACAGTAATACATTAACAAAATTAATATACTACGAAAAAAATTAGAATATTTTATTTGTCTTCATTTTAAATAAGTAAATTTTGTTTTTGATAAGCCGGCACAGCCTCATTTTTCCCAGGTCTATCTTTGTCTCTGCACACTGGCAATGTTAAAGTGACCCAAAATAATAGTTTTCAATCAATAGAACATTTTAAAAAGTTCAATTCGTGTCAAACGTTAAAACTAAACTTAGTTCGATTCCGTATAAATAACAACCTAGAGTGAGTTATCCTTAGAACGACTTAGCATGACTTATACGTGTCTATGAAAGAATCTACCCGGTTTATTGTGCTTTAACCCTCCAAGTGGTTTCAACGAGATATCTCGTCCATCAAGATATTGCCGTTTCCATGGTGACGAGACCTGGTCAGTTTTCTTCTAATGATGAGATATTTCGTCTATCAAGATCTGGTTAGTTTTCTTCTAATGACGAGATACCTGATCAGGACAACCACCAGGAAGGTTGAGATATGCACTAGTTAAATTGCAATATGTAATTCAGTTTCTCGTTTCGGTGTTTTTCGAAACAACCCAGGGTTTATTACGGAACAGTCAAAAACGCCAGAAATCGGGAACATCAACTAGTACCTTTGCTAAGATTAATTTTTAATTTCGTAAAACTCAACAAACATGTTCTGGGGAGGACGGTCAAATAATTTTCCCAAAAGAATTTGTTTCCGAAGAAATTAGATTTTTTTCGACCCTCCCTAGTTTGTAAGGTGTGTTGAGGAAGCAGCTGACTAAGGGTTCTGATAAACATATCGTTAACACCACGCCAAAGGCACCAATCTGCAAAATTGACGTTTCTGCAAAAACATGTTCAAACTTTTGATGCTTCGGGAAAAATCGAGTTACGACTCAAAGGGTTTTTCTCATGAAAATCGGTATTTCCACTAAGAATTGAGATGATTCGTCGCTTTATCATGGTATAAAACATGAAATGGTGACTCGAAAATTGCAGTTAGGTGAAAATCGACAAAAGCAGATTGGTGCCTTTGGCGTGGTGGTAACGATATCATGGGTCATCACCCCCAAAAAATAAAACAGTTTTTAGCGAAGAAAAGAAATTCATTGCTTCTCGATGGTGTTTGTTGTCGATAAAGCTTTCCTATGCAAATCGCCCACAGCAAAATGTTCCCGTGTAAAAGCCTGATTCGCCAAAGATAGTATTCAAAGCCGCTAATTGAATACTTAGGAACATTTTCTTTCTTTCCTTAGAAACAGCGCTGTTCCCCTATTTTGTTGTTGCCAAGCATAATCGTAACTGTCCGAAAAAAGAAAATGCAGCCCATTATGTAGCCCCATCGCTTCTTCCCGAAATAATTCGGTCTTTTACCAAAAGCACAAACCCGGGAATCGGGCAACAACCCCGATCTTTCTTTTTTCGCGTTTATGTAAACTGCGAAGAGAAAGAAGCATTCACTGCTCCACTCAATAAATGTCTTCGATTTCCATGTGTGCGCAGTTCACTGATCCCGAATTCCGAAACGGAACACTGATGCCACTCTGGAGTAGATAAAAAGGAGGGAGAAAACGAACAACCATTTCTGTTTGGTGCGAACACGAACTTTTTTGACATGGTAAAGCAGATGCCTTCCATCCACCGTCACGCTCGATTTATGTAATAGCGGTTTGTTTGTTTTTATTATGGGAAATTTTTCACGCGTATCAATGGAACATTCATACAATTTCTGTTTAGGTTTTTCTTTTCTTTTTAAAAGGACTGCGTTAAAAGAAGCATGCTGTTAAAAATTCTTCCAATGTAGTATACAATCAGTGGTTAAGGCATTTCTTCCGAAAGCAAGTGAGAATTATGACGTAAAAAGAATTATTTTATGTCATGAGCAACAACGTCGTTGCCAAAATGTTGTTGACCGGAATTTAAAATTCTTTAAAATTCTGTGAATCTCTTATTTTGAAAACAATTGAATTCTATATTTTCAAAGTTATGAGAGGGTATGTAGGTATTTTAATTAACGTCACACTAGAGCAAAACATCGGGCTATTGGTGACGGTCCGCAATCAAACCCGAAGGGAAACATCCGAGGACAACACCGCGTAATTTTGAATCAGTCAGATGACGAGGTCACGCCTGAGCTGGCACCCCACTCTCCAAACTTCCACACCAAGCCAACGTGAGGATATTTGAGGTCACGACAGATTTAAAGTACACCAGCCCCCTTTGTATACGACGGTCTTTGGTTGGATTTCAACTCGCAACCCTCCGGTTGCTAGTCCGTTACTCTTCCAACCGGGCTACCATGGCCCAACTATGTGAGAGGGATTTTTCAGTGTTGCAAACAAACCACCCGGAATGCGATTTTACTTCCGCTTTACTTCTGCTTCCTAATTCCTCTCATACGATACATATCGGGGAAACCTTAAACTAGTTTATCGCCGTTTTGGAAACGTTTGGTGAAATCCAATTGGCGTTATCTTATCAACTGTCGCATTTGAATTCGGAATTTTTGTTACCAAAGTGCTGAAATCGGATTCGAAATACAAGCCAAGTGGCGTCACTTTCGGAATATGCTATGGAAACACGTTACCACCGCAGAAATGCTACCACCACCTACATTTAGCTTGCCAGAAAATGCCTAAGAAAACAATAGACATTTCCCCCTTTAGATTTAGAAACAAATTCCGTGATAAAATTCTGAGTCTGTTGTAGCACAAACTTTAAATGAACGTAGAAATAAATAAAAATGAAGTTAGTATTCCTGGGAGAAGGCAATCGACCTTGGGTTAGTTAATTTCTGAATAGGTGTGAAAACGCGATGAGAAATGGCTGCCATACGTAAAATAATGAATAGCGATGATGTTTTATTCTTGCCAACTCGTTATCACAGCTATCACTTTCGGCACTAAAAGATAAATTTAGAATCAGAATCCGCACTAAAGGCGACAATTGTGGAAACGCTTTGCTTGTAATAGCAGTCTCCTAATTTAACTAATAGACTCGTTCTAAACCGCGTGACTCAACTGCCTTCTCACGGTAGCCGCACTATATGAAGAAAAGCACGAGTGTAAAGAAGGTATGTGCAAAAGAAAGTATTTGAAAATGCCAGGGGTCTGCCTCTCTTGCTCTCTCCCCTCGCCAACCCCTGACGATTACTAACCAATCTTCATTGCCCTCTTCATGTGATCTAGCATCAAACATTCGACAATTACTTAAAAAAATAAACTGTTTCAATTTAACGAATATGCGAGAAAGATGAGAAATAAATTACGCACTTAAAACTTCAGGTTACACCTGCGGACTTTTGAGCTTCTGGTGAATGATCTCTGACCATATATCCTGAAACAGTATGGCCCCATCCCAGAAGGAACCTAAGGAGTTACAGCTACAGCATCATTTTACATGGTCTCGTACTGTTTTGAGCTGGCAGTTGCTGAATTTCAAATGTGATTTACTTTCAATGAACAGCTGCTGTATGAGAGGCATTTCTGTGAAGCTAAATGTAGGTGGCGGTAGTGTTTCTGCGGCGGAACGTGTTTCCTGTACGTATTCCGAACGTGCCGTCACTTATTTTCGAAGACTATTTCAGCGTCTCCAGTAAAAATTCCAAATGGATTCCTAATAGATATATGATAGTTGATTACGGTGATCAACGTCAGTTAGATAAAATGCCAAGCGTCGCCAAAATGGCGATAAATCGTATTTTAAGATAACCTCAATATGTATCATGTGAGGGACTTCGACTAGCGAAAGTAAGAGTACTTCGTATTCCTGCTTGGGTTGCTCCTGTCTGGGTTGTTTGTTTACACCATAGAGGAAATATAAAACTAGAGTGAGCAATGGCAACCTCTTTATGTACCTAGGATCATGTGACCAAAACTAGTAGTAAACGTGACCCTTAGACTTTCGTCTGCGTGTGGAAACGAGCATTCATCATCCGTTTGGCTTACGGGACGGAAGAAGACCCCATCCATTGGTTTATCATTTGATTGGTTCGCGCGAGATAAGTAGACTTTGGTGATTTCATCAATTTTGTCTCCACTCTAGAAATGCGCGTACTTGCCCTGTCATAAGATGTTATAACGTCAAACGAGGCGATTAGATTGCAAATCGGTCAACTAAGTGAATTTTTCAAGAGCAGTCACGTGACTACTAGTCGATATTTTTTAGAGGTCCTCTCAATAACAATGCTCAGCCGAATTATATTTCACGTCTATGGTTTACATATCCCTCCCATATTGATCAAAACCGGACCAAAAGTGCGATTAATCTAGTCCACGGTACGGCCTTGAGCTTGGCGTTAGTTTGACGATTACATGCTGATACACTCTTCGAGAAAAAGAGCAGTGAAACTTTAGAACCGTCTGACATCTGAGTGGCGAATAAAATAATACCACTTTCAAGGCCGTACCGTCACACACAACTGGAGAATTACCAAAATTATTCTGAAAACTCAATCTGCGGTGACGAAACAAACTTGGAGAATTCGCTTAACTTCCATAAGATACACCCACTGCTTTGATGCTTCAAACCACTTGGGAAATCCAGACGGGTAAAACGGATGCTGGAGCCCTCAGATTTTAGCATTTAATGAGCGAGTGCCGGTGTACAATTAAGAGGCCGAGCAAGGGTATATAAATGAAACATCTCCATTCGCTGTCCCATGGGAAGTGTTTTGATATATCCTCATGGAGGCAATTTAGACTTGGATCGTGTTCATGGGACTTCCTACGCCAATAGAAGATAAAAAAATGTATATGAATCCATTCATATAAGAAAGAGTAGTTGGTCTTGATAAAATGAGAGATAGCGAAATTTGTAGGGTTTTTTCAAAAATTTCACATGAGCCACAAATCTGGACACGCGAGATAACAGATTCTCTTGATCCTCCTCACATTTTCTTAATTTATCTAATAGATGCCCTATTTGCGATTCACCTATTCAAGTCTTAAACCTAAACGCATTTTAGTTTCTCTTTCTCTTTTACATTGTACTCAAAACAATCATGTGAGTAAGGGAGAGATGATGCATTTCTCAGAAAAATGGATTCCTCTGAATTCAGTATACAAAATGTATCTTATCCTTTGTGTGAAACCTCAATAAAAATTACACGCTATTTTCTCATATATAGTGTTGTTTGATATGATTTATAAGTAAAACTATAAAAGTATAATTTAAAACACTTGTCATTGCACCATCTAAAGAGTAAGTGCACGAATTTAAGCAAAATGCATACGTGTCAGAAGCCACCCATATTCCATTTTGATTTCGGTTTTTAAATATTTTTTATTTCGAAAGATGTAATGAAAACTTTTAGACTCATTTAAGAAGTCAATTATTTAAGAGGAAATAAGTACAAAAATATTTTTATTGAGAGTGATTTATCATAAAATACGTTAGTGCAACTTTTTCGTCGAAGAACATGTTTTTGCAGCATCTAGAATGCCCGAAATATGGCACATGTTTCACGTTGCGTCAATTTTCAATGTTCTGGAATATATTTTGAAAGAGGTAAAATTTTCGTGTTGGATAGAGACCAATCAGCATTTAAAGACCACACTCCAAGAATTGAGTTTGGCTGAATTACGATATCCATGGAAAATTTTAAAATTCCATCCAGAAGTTTCTTCTGTGAACTCCAGATACACCATATGCGTTGTAGTTTAGTAATATAGATTCTAATGCAGTCCAGAGTTACTGATGTTATTACTATTTGCACGTATAGAAGCTAAAGTGTAGCAATTGTAGAAAGAAAACAATGATAAGCAGTATGATTGCTGCTGAGTTGGATAAGCTCGGATGGATAAATCAAACAATCATATTTGATAAATACACCATTACGTAGAGAACCTATATACCCTGATATTTTAACTGCAAAGCTTGTGACTGTAGCATGGGTTAATTTTGAGATAAGAGGTTTTAGGTTTGAGGAAGAATTGTGAAAATAGCGCATTGGAAACATTCCGAACCTTTTTCCACGTGTAAAAGTTTAACCCTCCATGTTGTTTTGACGAGATATCTCGTCCATCAGAATAAGATCAATTTAGCTAGTGGCGAGATATCTTGTCATCATCTTGCAATTAGCCTACGCGTAGTAAAAGGGTAAGTCTCTTCTGGATAATTACTATAGAAACAATAATTTTATAAAACAATCTGAAAGCTTCGAACTAGTTAATAGGGTAGCCATGGCTAACTGGGGTTTCCCCTGCGAGTTGTTCTCTCTTTTGCATCAGCAAAAACTTTATTTGTGTTGTGTATGTACATTTACTTCACGTGGTTTGGCGCAGCTTGGCCAAATATGGCCCTTGCGCCATAAAAACCCAACCCAACCAACCAATCAAACTAGTTAATTTGGAAATAGTGGAATTATTGCGGCGAGATTCTGACCTAGCTCGCTGCTAATTAGACTTCTATGAAGTAAGAGTTCGAAAGTCATGGTAACAGTCCAGTAATCTATGTTAAATTAATTATAGTTAAATTTTTGTTTATATTTTTGAAATGTAAATAAATTAAATATTTGTGTCGAGCTTTCACTCTGTTTCGTAATTTAGAGAACACGCCTCGAAATTGCCCGGAAGGCTTTTGGGAATATCTGTTTCACCTAATTGCGCTAATTATCTAAACAAACATGTTGACACCCAGTGATCTCTTATGCAATTGTTATAAGAGGTCTCATTGAAGGCTTTTCAACATGATTTTTCCTCTTGAAAATGCGAAAAACTCCCATAAGGATTTCCGAAAAAACATGAGGAACTGTTATTATTTTAAAATTCACTATTTTGAACATGTTTAAAATATGAAAGATCTTAAAATATCACTGGAAATTTCTAATTGGTGAATCTTTTGGGTGTGACTTCACAAACAAGTATAATTGAACAGTCGCGGAAAAAAAACCCGAGGTACCCCCTTCATTCGAGTAATTTTAACAGTAGAGGAAATTCAAAGATGGCGTTTGACAGGAACTAACGTCTTCTATAAATTTAAATGCATAAAATTTGAATAGAGGGCCGTCTTCATATTAAATTGAGCACCAACTTCATAATTTCCAATGGAAACTCCCTATTTCTACACACAATTTCGAGTCTATATCAAAATTTAACTTCAGATATCAAATTTCATGTCATTAGATCTCACCATTTCGAAGTTATGAGTACAGAAAGACGATATACGTATATATATATATATATATATATATATATATATATATATATATATATATATATATATATATATTATTGTAATATATGCATTATATCCAAAAATTCTAACTCCATATAAACATTTTCATCGTGGTACTCGTAGAATAGCCTTATGTTCATAGAAGATTGAGGACATAAATTTTTATTTCTATTCAAGCTCCTATTCAGTTTTCATATCACTTGTTCTTTATGGACAGTTTTAGTCGCCATCTTAGCCTCATATTCATATAGGCGGTTGAGGATATTAATTTTTATTTCTATTCAACTGCTACTCACACACAGTTCTCACTTTTACTCGTTCTTCATGGACAGGTTTGGTCTCCATTTCTGCTTCTCTTTTGTAATCCTTTTACTTAATTCCTTATCTCCCACTGTAGTTTTTTTCTTCAAATCTGTATACTTCACAAATCTGACAACTCTCTACTACAAATATGGCTATACTAAGGTGGTTCCTCAATTATTCTAAACAAGATAGGATCAATACTTCCAAACTATTAGAAATATACATAAACCAGTGTTTCTCATCAATGTATCACAAGTATTCCCAAATATCCGATATATGTCCATTTAACTACTCTAAATAGTATAGTAAGATAAGTTTCCTTGATCATTAGAAATATGCCATGTCAAATATTTCGCAACTATTCGAAAATCTTTCTCAAATTCTCGAAACATTCTAAACAGGGATTAGAATTTGGATTTTATGTCAAGGCCCCAAAACCCGGACTTCTAAACTCAGTTTCTCAACTCTAAATATGACCAAATCATTATTCTGTTTTTTAATCAACCTAATATCCACAATTAAGATGTCTCAATTTGTTAGGTTTTGGATCTTGCGCCATAAAACCCAACCAACCAACAGTTAAGTTTACAAATGAACCAACGAAAAGGTTACAACGCTTTTAACATTAAGATATCAACGCTGTATAACATTATTTTCAGATGCTATCACCAAACGTAGATACATTTTAAAGTATCACCCACACTCCAAGCACGAAACAACAAAAGCCATTTTTTAATTTTCTGCACATTGACCCGTAATTTAACTGTCAACCGTTCTTTATCAATTTCGAGGCAATGTCACTCAACTAATGGTGGGGTCACCTACGAGTACGCGGCGGGCCTTTTGCATACCCTGGTGCCCTCTGGCGATCTCAAAAATCTGTTCCTCCCGTTCGAAATTTCGAAGCAGTATGCTGATGTACGTGATGAAAAATGGGAGTTGAGACATTTTCTACCACACCCCTTCCTTAGTCATCAGTTCCAAATTAGGGATGGTTGCCTTGATGTATCGCCGCGGACCTGGCATATCACGATCAGGAGTAAAGCTGCAGGTGAATGAAAAATAAGGGTAATTTCTGATTATGAGTCAAGAAGCATCTTTATCACTAAAAGGATGTTGATCCTTTTTGAAGTGAGATATTTAATCTAATGAGATTCCATTGGTTTGAGATTTTCGTAAAATTGATGCATGTTATGAGGGATATTTTCAGGATGAACAAACCAGATGGTCTGAGAAGATTTTACTTCTGCTGTCCAAATGCTCTTGCATGATACATACAGGGTTACCTTAAAGTGTAGTTTATCGTGTTTTGGCGTTTAATCTAATTGATGTTGACCAATCAACTATAATATATCAATCCGGAATTTATTCTTTAGAATTTTTTTGGCCAAGTGCTGAAATTGGTTTCGAAAGGGAAGCCAAGTGACAATGCGTACAGCAAACGTCGATCGCCGCAGAAACATTGTACTTCGCTTGACAGAAAATGTCTCTGATACTTCGTCAAAACATGATTTGAGGAAAACTTGAAATAGTAGATAGCGGTAGTGTTTCTGTGGCGATACGTGTTTGCTATCTGAATGTTATTCTGAACGTGACGTCACTTGGCTCGTTTTTCGAATGCGATTTTAGCACTTAGCCAGAAAGAAATTGCAGATTAAATTCTGAATTGTATGATAGGTGTTCGTTCAACGCTTAGTCACTCATTAGGTCACGGGTTCGAATCTCGGTTTGTAAACGCATGGATGTTGGTGATGTTATGAAAAACTGTGGCTAACCACCGGATGTTTCTTTGCAAATAGCCGTCAATTCGCCGCTTGTAGCTAAAGGCTGAAGTGTCCAGTGGTCGGTCATTAAGGTTGGTTGGGTTTTTTGGTGTAAGGGCCATATTTGGCCAAGCTGCGACAAATACAAGACAGACAACGTCAAATAAAAGGATGGATGTCCGCGTGGCCCAACGGATAAGGCGTCTGACTTCGAATAAATTACGAAGTGTCTTTGATCAATGACCGTCGCCAATAGCAATGCACGCAAAGAAAGTTTTGCTGAAACAGAAGAGAGAAATACACCCATGGTAAGCGCTCGGTATTAAAAAAACGTTCGATTGCTGCCTAGGAGCGGCCAATTTCTTTTGCAGTCTATTATATTGTCCCTTATCCTTCGGTATACGTTGACTGAGGTTGTCGTGCTGATCTCCAAGCGACCATTTTCATAGCTAAATCCTCCAGCAGTCGTCCATCGATAAATCGCAGCGGCTATTTAGAATAGCCGCTGCGACAAGCTTTTTGAACTCCTACAAACGATCCAGTTAGGCATAATATCTCTACATATAAAGCAGAGTTGGCATCTGTCTGTTCTCTATACAAATCTACAACGTTTGACCAATCTACACCATATTTGGTGCACTTATTCTTTGGAATCCAGCGGGTAACGTAGGCTACATATTAACCCCCATTCTATTTATCGTTGGTGTGCAGAGGTGTGTAACGTCTCGTCATCCTGGACAGAGCACTTGCTAGGGGGCGCTCTCTCTCGGTCTGGCTGTGCAGATGACGTCAGAGTTAACGTCTACAGGAGTCGCCTCTCAAGATGACCTTGTAGTTGTTTTTAGAATCTTAGAGTCGCCTCTCAAGATGACCTTGGCGTTATTTTAGAATCTTAGAGTATGGTGCAATTCGCTAAGTATCATATAGTTTATGCATCCCGTCTATAAATTCTCAAACTGTAGCTTTATTATTGGAATGTAAATTTTTATGATAACATAAGATTATTTTTGTAGAAAGTGGTCTTTTTTTATCTTCGATATGGTACAGGGGCTAAAGACGATTCGAAATACTCATAGGAATAATATTGCGTATTTATACGATCAATATTAATCAATTAACACTAAATTTGGTACATTCATCCTGTGGAATTCTACGGGACACATAGGCTATATATTGACCCCGTTCGATTTGTCCTAGGTATGCAGGGGGGCTAAAAACAATTTCAAATATTCATAGGAATAATATTGAGAAATATTATGATGAATTATAAACAATTCAACCCGAGCAACGCCGGGTAATTCAGCAAATAATACATAAGGTGATTTTCTATTCATGACACGAATGTTTGTTTCTATCTCTGCGGTCACTTTTTGCTGCGCGAGGGCAAGGTGGACCGAGACCTAACATTTGAAGTGCTGTGGCGGAGACTCATGCAGTGCTGCAGCCTAAAGCGGCAGACGTAAGGGCTGTAAAATTTGGAAGTTTTTGCAACGAAATATTACTTTTAAATTTATTATTCCTCAATATTAACTTTTCTGGAAAGTAATTAGTTATAGGCCAAACACTATACAATTTTATAGTCAACACGTTCGATATATGTCTAACTCTGATACTACTTTAGGGAAATTATTAGAGGCCCAAATGAGACTTCAGTTGCTTCTAATAGTGTTTTGGGAACAATTTATTTTGTTTATATGATTAAACCCCAGCATTTTTTTGTCGAGTGCCCGACCATTTGACATTACTCCTTATGGCATTACGAAGGCGGATTTGTGAATCATCTTGCGTTACCCCGGTACATGGATGTCACCTTACACCTCACATACATACAGCACATTATAGGCACATACTGTTTTTTGAGCGACCATACAATCATTACAGACGGGCAAGCATCCATGCCCAGGATTTTTCACAGAGCAGTCACGTGACTATTAGTAGCCATGTTGGTCATACTCTTTGAATCTCCTCTCAATAGCATCAATAGCAATGCTCAGTCTGCTCATATTTCATGTCTGTGAGCATTCATTTCATTCCTGTCCTTCTTTGATCTGTGCCACAGAAAAGAAATGCGTATTCACATAGCTACCATGCCATAAAATAGCATATCGCCTAACGAGGCGATAAAATGCCGAATCGACCAACCAAGTCAATTTTTCAGAGTATTCACGTGACTACTAGTCGATATGTTGGTCACACGTTTTGAAATCCGTTTCAATAGCAATGCTCAGTCGTATATTTCATGTCTGTGAGCATTCATTTCATTCCTGCCCTTTGATCTGCACCAATCTATAGAAATGTCAATTCTCAAACCTACCCTTTCACAAGATGGTATATCGCCAAACTAGATAATAAGATGCGAAGCCAACCAAGTGAATTTTTCACAGAACAATCACGTGACTACTAGTCAACATGTTGGTCACATTTTTTGAAGCTCCTCTCTATAGCAATGCTCAGTCTACTTATATTTCAATTGTGTGAGCATTATTTTCATTCCTGCCCTTCTTTGAACTGCATCACTCTATAGAAGTGAGAATTCCCGCATCTACCCTGTCATGGGATGGAGTATCACCAAATGAGATGATGAAATATCAAATCAAGTCAATTTTTCTCAGAGCAGTCTCGTGACTACTAATCGACATGTTGGTCACGCTTATTTTAGCTCCTCTCAGCAACAATGTTGTCTGCTAAAAGTTTACGTCTATGCTCTGAAACATGGAGGAAATATAAAAATAGAGTGAGCAATGGTAACCTTTTTATGTGGCCAGGATCATATGACTAAAACTAGTTGTAACATGAACATTAGACTACTTTAATCTTGGGCCGGAACTGAACATTCATCATCTGATTGGTCCATAAGACGAAAGAAGACTACCATCTATTGATTCATCATCTGATTGGTCCGCGCGATACAGTAGTAGACTGGCAATTTCCCCATTTCTGTCGCCACTCTATAGAAATGCTGCTTCATAAGATGTACATACCCTGTCATAAGATGTTACATCTCCAAACGAAGCAATAAAAAGCCAAGTCAATTTTTCACGGAGCCGTCACGTGACTACTAGTCGACATATTGGTAACACTTTTCGAAGCTCCTCTCAATAGCAACGCTCAGTCTGAAAAAAGTTCACGTCTCCGAGGCCGTCAAACCAAAGTAAGATAGTAAAAACAGTACGTGATATACCTTCATATTGGCGAATGTACTCCGGAGCGATAACGACACCTTGACGAGACGGATTTATCGCGCGGACAAGAGATATCCTGGAAACATTTCATTCTCCCTTCGCTGAGAGCCACCACGGCGGTAGCAAAAAAAAATAATTACGATAATGCTAATGAAAAAGAAAAGTGCATGTCTTTTCGCGGCGAGTCGATGCGGATCGTTCATCAACGCCATGTGCGACGACGAAGTAGATTTCTCAAATCTGCGGCCTCGAACCGTGGCAGAAGGGGGAAAGTGATCCCGGCCAGACGGCCGTGGGTTTTTTGGACGAGGGCAGTGGGATCAGTGAGTGATTGAACTGGCCGCCAGTGACAGAGACGAACTGGCTAGGAAGATCGGTCCGGGAAAATGCGGCCAGCTGCAGGTCCCTGGTGGGGGTAGACTTGGAATATAATGTGAATATGGTAAAAGTAGAGTGAAAAAGTAAAATATGCGGTTTAAAAGAATTTGGCACACAAAAAAGGCCATGATTCTTGTAACATTGATTGAGGAAATAACACCTTTTCGACTGTCACCTGGAGCCGCCGTGGCTCATTGGGCTAGCAACCTGCGAGTTATAGGCGGCTTCAAGTTCGATTCCCCATGGGTGTATTTCTTTTTTCTGTGTCAGTAAAACTTTCCTTGTGTGTGAATGTCTATTACTTGATGTTGTCTGTATTCTGTTTGGTGCAACATGGCCAAATATGACCACAAATCTAGCCAAACAACCATCGATTGTCAACTTGTGAAAAAGGTTTTTATTTGTTTCGGTCTAATATAATTTATTCAGTATTAGAAAAATCCATTACGTAATTGATCCAAGTTAGATTTTAAAACTAGATAGATTTATGAAATGTGATATTATTTATAAGAAACAGCTATGGTCAATACTTTTTGAACTAAAGGTATGGCATACCTATACTCTTCTTTACTAATATGTATATGATAGGGATTTCTCTCATCACTACCAAGGCCTCGGTAGCCCAGTTGGTAGAGTGGCAGATTAGCAAAAAGAGGGTTGTGAATTCGAAACTAGATTCAACCAGAGACTGTCGTGTGCTTGAAAGTTGGTGAATGTTAAATCCATCGGGGGCTTAAATGTCCTCCCTTTGACATGGCGTGGAAGTTTGGAGAGTGGGTTGCTAGCTCGTTATTGATCTCGTGATCTGACCGTGGTTCAAAATTACCACGGCCAGTTAACGAGAACAACACCTGAGCTGGCACCTAACTTTCCAAAATTCCACACCACGCTAACGCGAGTACAGATTTAACATGCACCAGCCCCCGTGTACACGACGGTCTTTGGTTGGACCGAGTTTCGAACTCGCAACCTTCCGGTTGCTAATCCGCTACTCTTTCAACAAAACTTTATTAAGAATCGAGTTCTGAGGAGATAAGATAGAAAAACACTCTTACAATTCTTCCTTTGAAAGAGATGGATGCAAAAGCAAGTTACACATTCTATAAGCGAACATTTAATTTTACATGTTTTGTTTTAACTACCACGTTATTAGCCAATTCTAAATAATCTGAATAGGCTGCAGCCTAAAGGACTAATTTAAGGGCGGGAAGGTTTGGGAATTTTCGAAGCAAAAAATTAAATCTTAAATACATATTTTACAAAATTACAAATGAGCTCATTACGATGGCATCTTATTAAATAATTGGACTTTGCTTTCATATAAGAATGCGGCCCACTTTCTGAGGGCCGTTTGGGTTATACCTGGCTTCCATGACATACGGAATACTCCTGACATATTTGCTTTGTAAGAACGACCTTCCTGTACTTTCTCTACGCCTAGAATTTCCTTTCCTAAGAGAATTTCATTTGTTCTGAAAATTTTCCTTTTCACAATTCTTAAGAAGTATTCCAAAGGGAAAAAAATGAAGGGCATCGGCCCAATTGTGACAGGTTTTGGAACAGTGCTCAATTGTCGAAATACAATTGTGTGGGACACGCGGTATTTTTTCGTCACACTTCAAGGGAAATGCATTAAATTTTCACTTAAAAATCAAGAATTTGTGATTCATGTTTCGATGGTCTGTTATGAAAAATTCTGCCATTGCTTCCAAAGTAATATGCATTTTGCACGCGCACGGTTCATGAGCAATGCACAACAATGCGTTCTGACTCGTCCGGACCCAGTGAACTTGCAAAACAATTTGATTCATCGAGCTGTAGCATGTGTAAGCGACCTCATTGGGTACAGAGAATGCTTTTCAATATAGATTAATGTCCTTCAGGTAATGTATTCTTCTGAGTCTGTTGAAAGTGATGTTTTAAACAAAAACTGAACTTTAAGACTATACCTACCGAACTCAACCTTATACAGTCTGTTGTGGATTAAATAGATGACGCTATACAAATCCTGATACGGGATTTATTTCTGGTTGGTTGGTGGTTAACGTCGCACTGGAACAGCACAACGGGATATTGGCGATGGTCGGGGTTCATCCCTAAAGGAAAGATCCAAGGATTTATTTCAGGAGAAATCACTAGACATATTCAGAAAACAACTTCATTTTTGGATACCTCGCTGAATTTAAATGCGTTATCGCAATGCGCTAGCCTAAGTCGAACATTTGTCTTCCAGAAAGGTGGTAGTCGCAAAGCTACGCGCGTTACACAAGCCGTTCCATCAGCTGGATTGGTAGTTTCGTTAGGCCATAGTGAACACAGCCGGCGCAGAAAAATAAGTCTCTTAATTTTCCAGTCACCACTTGTTGGGGATTATATAGAGGAGGCGAAACGCTACAAATCCTTCTGATACGGGATTTATTTCAGGAGCAAATCACAAGACATATTTATTTCTATTTACAGCATTTTTAAAATAAGCAGACATCACAATACCTAGAACATACAACTAGCGCGGGAAAAGTATCTTTCCGAACAGTTTTAAGAAAAGTTTTTTGGAACACGAACGCGATTTCTCATCCGCAGTTGAATTGGATACTCGCTGCAAGTCGATACTCTTTTTAACGAACCCCTTGTGTAAGTAGTCGTTCTATATTTCGAACTTTTCGAAGTCCCATCGGGATATCGTAAAATTAATGATAGTATTTATTCTATTTAACGAACATTTTTATAACATTATTTTTTCGAACCAAACAGGACAAAGAAACTTGCCTTCGGTAGTAAAACTTCAGAAAACGAATCAGGATTCCAAAAATGTTATAATTAGAGATCAGCAAAACCGTTATTTTACGATGAGTCTTAACAGTTAATGCTAATTTTCGATAATAGTTATTCTTAACTGTTAATACCAACAGCTTCGTTAATAATTAACATTAACAGTGAATAAATTTAAACAGTTGATATAACTGTTAGGAGTTGCCTTTGACGATTAATTTAAGTAACTAGCGGTTTCTTCAATTATCAATAATTTCAACTTTCATTTTTATCAAATTAAATAAATTTTAATGTTTTTAAATTTAATTTATTAATTTTAGAAAAAGTTTAGTTACTTTAAAAGCTACTTTTTAACATTTATGGATAAGTGTTAATATTTTCGACACCAGTTACTAACCGTTAGTTTACAATAAACACGACTATTTAAATAGATCTCGGAATAACAGCACATATTTAGTTGCAATCCGCTTCGAAAATTTTCAAGGAAAAAGATGGATCAAATCTTTTTGAAATTCCGAATTCAAAGTCCCGAAGATATAGGCTCGAAATTCAGCCTCAAAAACGTGTGTAGCCATTGAAAATTATGTTTGTGCAGTTTGATGACGCCCCATTATGCAAGTAAATTAATCTATAGAATTAATTCACCATTAATGGTATCTGAATTCGTTTTACAGTGAATGATATAAATAGGAGTTTTCGTTCCTCCAGAGAGGCTTTACATCTGCTTATCTAAATTATTAGTCCATAACTCAACGATCGTTCTGGAAGTGGTTTTTTCGTCGGCTTAGTCAGAAAGTCATTAACTGTCGAAACAAACTTTACAGTTTAGCTGTTTAAAGGCTAACTATTAGTTTTTCGGGAAAAAGAATTATAAACATTTTGACTATGTATATTTTTCAAACAGATCGCAACATGACACAAATGCATTTCTCATTATGAAAAGGACCATTTAGTGTCTCCGAAAAAACGTTAATGAGTTTGCTCTAAGCCGACGAATTTCAACTGTTATATAAATCTTTCAGAATTCGGACTAATTTTTTCGATTTTATTTGAGAAATGCAAATAAGAATAATTTGGTTTTAATCTACCAATTTAAAAAGTTTCTGTGAGAGTTATCGTTACATTTAAGGATCTTTCTGAGTGTATGTATGTTTCATTTATTGACGGTATATGTAGTTATAGTCAAGTTATTTTATACTATCTTTTATCGAACTTTCTCGACAGCTAACACAAAAGCTTTACACAAAAACACGGGCATTTACAATAACATACAATTAATCGGCCTCTCTAATAGACTATCATTAAGTCATTAAATATCCCCTCTCTCTTTCCATTAATAACACAGCACAGAAACACTGACACATCATTAACTTCAAAAATCATTCCACTAGTGATAAATGCAAAGTGAAATCAAACTAAAAGTTTCGTTTTATGGATCTGGGCTCCCAAGGTTTCGAATGGAATCCGGTTCAATGGCTCTATTTAAAGATATCGAAGAGATAACAAAAATATCCGTTGTTAAAATTCTGATTCTTGTCTTCAAACTTACATTACATCGACCAGTCAGGGCGTTGTCAGGTACGTTGGGAGTAGGCGCCTATCCATTGGGTTATCAGACAAGAATCTTCATTAAGAGATGCTTATTCATAAAACTAGCTTTCTAAATGAGCTTTGATGAATATCTTAATAGGTGACCATCGTTTCTTGCATTATTTTCTTCCCTTTTTTCTCAGTTTTTTTTAATTTTTCTTTTTCTTGACGAGCAGATAACGGTCTTAATCTTTTCACTGCCGTGACACTAATGTCATGCTTACTGCACTCGAAATCCATGTTCATGACCTTAATAAACAAGGTTAGAAATTTATGGTTCAACTTTTAATTAACTATAGGGGGTAAATTAAGAGCAAAGAAACTTCATGCACAGTAACATATCCATTTCTAAATTTAGAGTTAGGTTTATGGTGTTAAAATTCGAGTTGCAGAGAAGGTAAGATCAAAACAATTCATTGGTTGACTAGATTGGTCAAAGATGGTGGCATCAGAAAACTTTCATTGACCACTTAATGGTTGAACCTTTGTTTTCCTTCATTTCGCGCAGATAATAGTCTTAATCTTCTTGAGTGCACTAATTTCATGCACTCAAGATTCATGTTCATAATCTTAATTGACAAGGCTAGAAATTTATTGTTCAAGTTTTAATGACCATAGTATGTAAACTATGAGAAAAATAACTTCACATCAGCATACCCACTTCTAAATTTAGAGTTAGGCTTGCGATGTTGAAATTTGAATTGCAGAAAAGGCAAGGATCTCAAGATCAAAGAAATACATTGATTGATTGACAACATTAGTCAAAGATAGCCATATCAGAAAAATTTCCTTGACGACTTAATAATTGAATCTGGGTCATTCCATGTGAAAACATGCATTTTGAGAAAAAGTTGTTGCACCATAGTCATGGATTTTTTTTTCAAATTTTTCCCATAGATACACATGACAGTGAAATCCTTAGATCTCAATTTTTTAAATATTTTGTCCAATATTAGCCGAGATACGAGAATTTAAAAATTGGCCAATTTTACAAAATGGCGGCCATCTTAGATTTGCCACACTGTCTATACAGGGTCTTAACTTGAGAACTAATAGTTCAAATTGAGTAATTTTGGTACCAAATGTAAGCCATTTATTTCAAAAGTGTATATAAGATACAAAACCAGTGGTAATTTTACATTTTAGGGGGTTACATGAAAAGTGGAAAATTCACTTTTTAAAACAGTCGACTTTAAAGGTCTATAAAAAAATGTACCCTCTTATTTTTCTATGAAACTTTGTAGAAGTATTAACTAACATATGTACTTTGATATGAGAAAAATGCAGAGGTAAAATTTTTAATTTCTGAATAAAAGCTATTCTAATGACAGAATATGGATTTCAAAACGGTGGTCATCTTACAGTGCAAAAATGACCATAACTTAAAAATAACGGTCAAATTTGAATTTTTATGATGTACTAATTCAAAGCAAACTCATGTTTCATGTTTATATATTAATACAGTATCAAATTACCGTCCTATGCGATTTTTAATTTGTTTTATAGCATGGTTGTCTTTCGAAAAGTAGTTTTAAGAAGCACTGCAGAAAAATGTTTTTATTTATTTAAATTTTTAAAAATACTTTTCAAAATGTTATGCATTTTACAATATTTAATTCCAGTATCTCTAAAAAATTACATTTATGCTTAGGGTACATTGTTTCAAAATTGCCAGTGAAATTCTTATACTTACTAGTTTCTTATCTTTTTAGAAATACAAAAATACTTATAACTCCAATTGTACAACACAAACACTCAAAAGATATCATGAATTGATATAGGCTCAATAAAAAACAAAATTTATCACGGTTGACAATACTTAAATATTTGAAGCTGGTCTAATATAGAGAGAATCTGTGTAGAAAATCTAATCATGTACTTTAAATTGACAAAATAAAATTAAAATTTCTGAGCACTGAAATTTTTTTTATAAACTTAAATCTTTAAAGATTAAAGAACTATGCAAACAATATATTGATTGCATTATTGAGGAATTGTTAAAGATAAATATTGAGTATAAATAGAAATGGTCACCACATTAACTAATGACAAAGTGAAAAGCATTATTACTTCATAATTCAATTTGTCTTGTAGTTTTGGAATAATAGTTCAATTAATTCATTTTCATCAGAAGCAACGTGGTATGTTCTTCCTGTTGTAGTTGGTTGTAGTTGCGGGAGAAGATACGACTTTTATTATGTGTTCATAAGGAATCAAACATGCGTTTAAGGGCTTTGGCCATATATAGGATGCATGAACATAATTTTGTAATAATTATATTCCTCACAGCATTCCAAAATCTATCCAATCCACCAATTAATTCCATACACACATGCAACATATTATTTATTTTGGAATATTCAAGTGATAGTTTGGAATATTCAATTTGATAGTTTTCTCCAATCCCATGGTAGCAACGAATGTTGTTGAGGAACCTGAAACTCTGAAAACCAGTATCTGACTTTTGTTTATTGATGTAAAGCAGTGATTAGTCCTTGTTCCTGTAATTGCATTTCCCATTGTGTACCTATCTGCTAATTGATTATTAGCAATTTCAATTTTCGATTTCGCTATGAAAAAAGTATCTTCCTTTTATGGACTCTTTTGTAAAGTTGTATAAATCAAATGCATTTAATATTGCATCTTTGATGGACGCTGAAGGCTTGCTTTAGTGGCCATACGCTTTATGGTGCCACCAATACCATCACAAGCTCCTTTTCCATGACAAGAGGCAAAAATGTGCCACTGCTTTTACACCATGGTCTTTTTCATGATGGCAAAGATTAATATAGTTTTTAAAATTTTTGTATTGGGCTGAGGACCCATTACTAAAATATTTAATTTGTGGAACTTGTGTGATTAAATGTTTGACAATCACCTTTTGAAAAGTCCAAATGTTGTAGTGTCATGCACTAAATTGTCACTTATAGCACACATAGAAATAGATTTCACATGATCATGATCCTTAACATATGCTAGAAAAGGATGAATTGTTGCCTGCTCTTTTTTCCTTTCAATGGCATCTTGTAAAATGCAAGTATAATTTTCAGAAAAATATGCCACGATGATAGCAGTATCCAGACTCAGTTCATCCTTTGCTTTTTTTAAAATAATAACTTTGAGATTTTGTAAAAAGTGATGGGTACAAAGCAGAAAGCTTTTCAAACAAATTGTCAATGAATTCATCTACTGACGTTATTAATGTTTTCAATTCTACCCCATCAGTCTTTGCCCATTGTTTATAAATAATTTCACTGCATATTTCCAATTTGTCATTTTGCATTAAATATTCTTTAAGTATTTCTGGAGATGGATACTTATCACACCTATGCGCCATGCATGTTTCTGAATCAATGCTACAAACTAGTTTTTTAACAATGATGCATAGTCATTTACATGAATACCATGAAGCAGGAGCTTAACATTCTGATGATATATACAAACACGCACTGAATGAATACCTTTACTTCCAACAGTCACACATTCTCTTGGCTGTAGTGAGCAAAATTTAGAAAGTCCTATTTTAAATTATGGTGTTCTTTAAATGCAATGTTAATTCTTTCAAGTTATACAAAATCAATCTCTTGTTTTAATACTCTTCCATTTTCAGAAGAAACAGATATGCAATCTTTTTCCTGGACACATACGACTGCTATCATCATAATGAAATGTTATCATTTTCCTACAATATTATAACTCAATTTTACACTTTTACTTTCATTAGGAATTGATAATATACCTTCAGTTGTTTTTAATTTTCGTGCTATTTTTACTAAATACTCTGTAGTGTTAAAATAAATCTTTGTTTGCTGGAATGTCCACGAATCTGGTACTAATGTAAGAATTTTAACCTTTTCTTTAAATGAAGCATTTATCAACTTATTTTTCAATTTTTCCATTATGGATTTGCACTCTGAACAATTATTAAATTATTATCTTTTTAATTTTTTGGGTTTTTAACACTTGTAACATCAACACCTACTACTACAGATGCTTTAGCAGCAACACAGCTAGTTAATTTTTCTACTTTAGAGCACATGTAAGTCAATTTTATTTCAGAACTACTCACTTTTACAGGTAATAGATCTAAAATTTCACAACTTTTGTTCAGTTCTTCTATCACTACTGTGGAATCTCTATAATCAGTGTCCATGTCAGGTATAGTAAGTAATCACTGCATCAGTAACCGATGAAGTCACTGAAGAAAAACAGTCTGCATAACTTTATACAGGAATAATTACTTCAGGATTTGCCAAAGATAAATTCAAGGAAATTGTTTTCAGAGATTTTGCTCTGATCTGTTTGGATGTTTGTTAAATGGGTCACAACATGTTTTCTGTTTGTACTTGTACCGCCTTAAAAACTTATCCTTGTGAAACCTGTAGATACTTCCACTTTCATAGATTTTTTCATCTGAAATTAGGTGAAATATTCTCCTTTTTAATATTTCTGAATCATGAGGAAATAATTTAAAGACAGGAATAAACTCTGTACACAATGATACTTTGAGTTTTTTTTCAAACAAACATTCCATCTCCAGCATAGAACTCACAAATATTAAAAAAACATCCCAACTGTTTGATGACCTAAATATCTTCTACGTATTTTAGCAAACGATATTTATTTAAAAGAGTAAAATTTCTTATATAAATTTTATCAAACGATAATTTAATTATTAATTAAATATAATATATTTTAACAAACAAAATTTATTAATCTTTTTATTTCAAATGTTTCAGAATATAATTTATAATTTGTGTTTGATGAATGTTCATTTGCTATGTGAATTGATATATAAACATGAAATGTGAGCTTGCTTTGATTTAGTACATCATAAAAATTCAAATTTGACCGTAGTTTTTAAGTTACGGTCATTTTTGCACTGTAAGAGGACCACCGTTTTGAAATCCATATTCTGTCATTAGAATAGCTTTTATTCAGAAATGAAAAATTTTACCTCTGAATTTTTCTCAGATTAAAGTTCATATGTTAGCTAATACTTCTACAAAATTTCAGAGAAAAATAAGAGGGTACATTTTTATAGCCCTCTAAAGTCGACTGTTTTCAAAAGTGAATTTTCCACTTTACATGTAAAACCCCCACTAAAACGTAAAATGACCATTGGTTTTGTATCTTATACACACTTTTGAAATAAATGGCTTCCATTTGGTACCAAAATTACTAAATTTGAACTGTTAGTTCTCAAGTTAGAATCCTGTATAGACAGTGTGGTAAATCCAAGATGGCGCCATTTTGCAAAATTGACCAATTTTTGAATTCTCGTATCTCGGCTAATATTGGACAAAATATTTAAAAAATTGAGATCTAAGGATTTCACTTCCATGTCTATCTATGGGAAAAATTTGAAAAAAATCCATGACTATGGTGCAACACTCTTCAGGTGTCCCCATATGGAATGACCCATCTTTGTTTTCTTTCACTCGATCTGAAATGTATCATGGGCCAAGTAATGTTCTTAATCTTTTTACCACCCGGAACAAATTTTGTGCTTCTCCTTTCATTCGAGATCCATGTTCATAACTTTAATAAACCAGGTTATAAATTTATTGTTCACGTTTTAATTACCTATGCGGGTAATTAAGTTTTAATTGCGAAGAGCAAAATAATTCACACTAGGATACCCATTTCCAAATCTAGTTATGTTATAAAATGTGAATTGCAGAGAAGGTAAACACTACATTTTTGGCCTTGTATATCAGAGGATAAAGTCATTTTGAGCCCATAGGTGGAGCTTCATGATTATTCTCAGGTTTGTTAACCAAATTAAATATTACAAAGAAAATTTTATTTAAGACCAAATTTTTACAGACTTAATTTTTATAGTTAAGCAAATTAATTATATAGGATATATATATTGAAATTTTCTGAAAGATGCTTATTTGACAATATTTTATCAAAATAATCGATTATAAATAAAAGAACAATTAATACTTGTATGGATTTATATAGAAATTTTCTAAGAAATGCCTATTTGATAATATTTAATCATAAAAATAATTATAAAAAAATAGTACAATATTAATTATTTTTTGGATTTATATCAAAGGTTTTTGAAAAATGCTTATTTGCTATATTATTTTTTCGTTTTGATGCCCTTCTATTCCCAAAACATCCTAGGCGCGCGCCTACTGCGCCTAGGAAGTGATCCGCTACTGACTATATTAGTCAAAGATGGTCATATCATAAACTTCCTCTGACGACTTAGTTGTTGAATCGGGAGCAGCACAGCCTACAGGTGTCAAATTTTAGATTAACCTACAGGTGGAAAAGGGTTAGTCCAACCTCACAAGCTATATCTTCAAGAATATCGACACGGGAAGTGACGCAATCTCCACCGCTGTAAAACCAACGCAGCCGAGACAGAAGTCATCTTTTCACAACAATCACCTCCATAACTACTTGGCAGTGAAGATAAATCGTTCTTCCAGGCGATTGAATTTATTCGCGTGTTCGAGAGAGAAAAATATTTGTCTGACATTGAAAAATCGATAAAAACCACTGCCTCGACCTTCGCGTTCTGGACAAGTCCACCAGCTTACCGTCGTCGTAAAATCGGATTTATGTGAGGATTTTGTCTTTTTGTCGTATCCAATTAGCATCTGCAACTGTCTGCAAGCAGACGGAAAACCGCCAAGTGGCATAAGATTAATCTGAGTAAACTTTGTTTTGAGACTTGAACAAAATATTAAAATCTGAAGCTGTACCGTCTACAGCTCTTGGAAAAGAACCGCAGTCTTTTTATGATATTAAAAAGGCTCCTTTCGTAAGAAGTTATGTTATTTCTTTTTGGAAAGAGCGGATAAAAATAGCTATTATTTAATTTATTATGAGGGTTTTTCTGCCAAGCTAAATGTAGGTGGAGGTAATGTTTCTGTGGCAGAATATGTTTCCTGAAATTATTTCAAACGTGAGGCCACTTGACTTGTTTATCGAATATGATTTCAGCAAGTTGCCGATAGAAATGCCAAAGAATGAATTCAGAATAGAAAATTATAGTTGATTGGTCAACGCCAGTTAGATTAAACGAAAAAAGTTGCCAAAACGGCGATAAAATGTAATCCCGATGTGTATCTTTCAAGAGCATTTGGACAGTGGCAGTAAACTCTTCGCCAACCGTCTGGTTTGCTTGTTAACTCTGAAAATCTCAGTGAAAACTATCAGGTGGAATGATCTGAAATTTCGCTTAGTTGTTTGAAGCCGTGAATTGTTTTCCATTAAAATGTCGTCACCCTATCCAAATTTTTCGAACACCGATTTCATAATTCATATTACATTCCATAAATTATTAGAAGCCAAACGTAGATATTTAGTAGTTTGATAATAACGTAATTATACTCATCAACGAGATTGGATTATTCAGATGATGACGATAGAGATGAAGGTTTCAAGCAGCTATGTCTAAAGGGGCGGCTATAAAGGGTTTTCCGTGGCATAATTTATTGAAAATGTTGCAATTTTATGCATAACTTTGTCCTTGTCAGAGAAGTATTTTCCAGTGTTATCCATGTAAAGTAAATGTGCTTTCATGTAATCTATCTTTAGAACACAACGATTAAAAATCAACTCTCAAGATATGTATACCCTGCAATTGAGTTGCTAATGGAAAGAGAAAGCATTAAAATTCTCTTCTCACAAACGTCTGGAGAGCACAAAGCAAGACGGGTGCAACTTTCCTTCGTCCTCAAGATACTATAACAGGATACATTAACCCTCCAAATGGTTTCAACGAGATATCTCGTATAACAAGATCTGATCAATTTTGCTAATGACGGGATATATCGCCATCAAGATACTGCCTATTTTTTGACGATCGAGATTAGGATCTGGTCTGTTTTCTAAATAATGACGAGATATCTCTTCCATCAAGCTCTAGTCAGTTTTGCTAATGATGAGATACCTTGTCGAACCACCAGGAAGGAATAACAAAGGCCGGCCTTTTGCTAATTTTTATTAATCAATAATTAATTGCAAAAAATATTGAGAATATTTTCCAAATGAATATGGTATTAATAAATATATTTTACCCCCTACTATCTCCATTTTAAAAACGTAAATTTTATTTTGGACAGGGCGGCATCAGTCTCATTTGTCCAAGTTCCATAAAATCTAGCTCCGCCTCTGTAACGATGCACTAATAAATAGAAGTGATCAACTTTCACCCCGAAAATATACGTTTCTATACCAAATGAAGTGTGCGATTGGAAGAGAAAAGAATCTTTGATGCAATCCAAGATATATATAGACTTGTTTCAATACGTCTGACGCCAGTTCTCTCTTCCGGCAATGCGAGAAACGTGCTAACGAAGCAACTGAATCATCTCACTGTGTAATTCAGATAGCATCAACAGGATCTAAGGCAAGAGGATTTCACCTCTATAAGAAATCAACATAATCTAAGATCAACATCAGTGAAATCACTAACACCATCACACACTCCCGTGACTAGTGTCGTGTTAAATGTCCAGTATTAGTTTAAATAAGTGTGGTTGGGATGAATAGAGCATCATGCCAACAAGGTGGCATGTCTATCTAGAAAGTTACGTAATATCTCAGATTAATTGAGGCTATCACAGCCCAAGAGTGGCCCAACCCACCAACATATTCAATGGAGATAAATGTGATTGTCTTGGCACTATTTTATATATTTCTATTTATCCGCAATATGATTTGAGGAGGGTTAAAATCTATATTGCAAACGCATTAAATGCCAAGAGTGCATTGTAGGTGCCAAAAATAATTATTTTGGCATTTTCGGATTTTTTGGGTTAGGCCAGTCTTGTTCTGATAGCCTCAATTACAACAAACACTCATTATATGTATATATTAATTACATCTATACAGCATATTATATTATACTGTGCATACAACGCATATTAAAGTCAAGCTCTTAGGATTATCAAGTCCTGATGAATCTATGAATTTCATCGTGTCAATAATTTTGACCCACAAGCCCTTGTTAGAATCAATGTTCTTGATCCATGCGATTTTAAGGTAGTCGGCAGGTGTCTTCATATGCCGTGATGCTGTAAGGGTTAGACTGATGTAGTGCAGAGGTGTGCCAATTCAATTTCATTACAGGAGCAATTTTCCCAATTGATTTTTTAAACCTCTTCAGGTAAGAATGAAATGACATACATTGAATTGAAAAGTAACTTCTATCGTCAAACAAAAGGAGAGGAAATTAAATTGATTTAAGTTTAGTACATTCAGTGAAGCACACAGTCAAATAAACAATGGGCTTCAGTCAGCTCCAAAATTTATTAGTAAAGTAAATAGTTGAATTTACGTCGCACTGGAGTAACACAACGTGTTATTGGCGACGGTTCAGGATCAATCCCGAAGGGGAAGTTCCGAGGACAACACCTCGTCATTTTGAGCCATGGTCAGATGACGAGGTCAACACCTCTGAGTGGCACCCTCACTCGAAACTTCCGCACCACGCCAACGTGAGGACATTTGAGCCCACGACATATTTAACGTGCATGACCCCCCCCCCCCACACACACATACACGACGGTCTGATTGGATCGAGTTTCGAACTGGCAACCTTCCATTTGCTAATCCGCGACCCTACCAACTGGGCTAGGGCTACCGCGGCCCTATTTAGACCGACGGTGAGCAGGACTAACAGTTGTTCAGTGATTGGAAAGACAATACAGTTTGTAAATTTTAGGTTTATATTTGTCTTCAGATGTGATAGTTTACAAAACTAATAAATAATTATTTTAAATTTTATTTAGCAATGGTAGGTCAAAGTGATAAATGGGATGAAACAACGATTCACCATGTTTTATTGATTACAAAATTAATAAATTTTGCAAATTTTCTATAGTTCCCAAATACACCGACCGAGGTGGAATTTCCCACAACTTCCTTGTCGCCCCTGTGACACCATGAGTTACCCCTACTGGAAGACATCGCCACTGAAACGACTCCATTTTTATCTAAGACAACATAATTGCGCCAAAATGACGACACCAGTCTAGTCTATTTCTCTCATCTGATTGCATCGAGAAATTTAACACCACTCCTTTTTGTTACCTTAATTTAGCAGCGTCGGGTAGGATGGAAACTTTTTAAGATCAAACGCATTGCAAAACAATAATGATGGTTCTTAACTATGTGGTTACCAAGACCCTTTACTAGCATCTAAACTCGTAGAAGAAACACTCTTGGGTATTTTGAAACTTCCTCAGTGATATTGGTATCTTTACGACCAAATTTATCTTCAATGAAGCAGTCCCCTATCATTATATTCGGATAGCACATTGCTCAAGCAGAATGCAGAGGCGTAATTGCTTCAATTCAAAACCTCAGAATGTTTCAAGTTTCTCTTGGACGTTTTCCCTCTTTGTTTCAGAAACCCCCGTGTTCTTTTTCTCGACTATGTTGATCATTGAAAGATCCAGAACAGAAAAGTCTTTAAGAATCCAGTTCGCTTCCCTTCCAAAAAATCGGGGATGTATCCTTCAAGAAATCACTACAAAATTTATATTGTTCCCACCTAATGATTTTTTTTTTCATAATTTTATCCATTATTTTTCTTCTCATTTGATTGGTTGGGTTTTATAGCACAACGGTCATATTTGACCAAGCTGCGACAAACAACGTCGAATAAATGGACATGCACGCACGGAAGGGTTTTACTGATACAGAAGTGAGAAATGGGGGAGACACCCAGAAAGGAATCGAACCTTAGGCGCCTACAACTTGCATGTTGCTAGCGTTGTGGGCAGATCCACTGAGCCATGGTGACCCCTTATCTTCTAAGAGCAGATTTTCAAACTGTTTCGCGGCCCCAAAGGGCTCCGCAGCCTTATTAGACTGGGACCTGAGGCTTAAAGTGAATTCCAAACCACTACGAACACCCATGTCTAGACCGAGATTCGAAGTCAGATCCTGTTGAACCGAGGATCAGAGCGCTTGGCTGTGGACTTAAGGCAGGAGGGACAGCTGCGGAAGTTTGTTCTCAGATGTCGTTTGTGTTCAACGACGTGATATTACGTGTTCCAGTGATTTCTTAGCGATAAAAAAAATATGATTTCTCTGCTGTTGAGATTGTTGTGTATTAGAACTGCGTTTGGGTATGAAATTAGTATCGTTGCTTGAGATCACTATCGGTATAATACGAGGCGTATATCGGTATAATAGAAGGCAGATAATTACTCCGGCCTTGAAAAACTGACCATAAATTGGTAGTGGGATTGTACATTTCGATTTATTGAGAAGACAAATTATAAAAGTCGATACAAATCGTAGTTTCCAAACTTGTGTTCCGATTTGAAGAACTGGAAGCTCAATCAACCCATTGATTTTTTTTTGAGAAATTTATGGTGCATTCATCAAAATGTAATTAAAAATTTCAATGAAAGCATTAAGAAAATAAATGCAATGATTATTACGATTGAATTTGCATAATTACTTAAAATACAACAATTAAAAAATTTAATTTAAATTTATTAAAATACAGTTTCTTATGCAAATGAGTCACTTAGATTTTACGCGTAGATAAAAGCAATGAGCTAAAAACGGAAGAAAAGGTTTGACTCAGAGGAGAGGACGGAAATTTTGTGAGTCATGAAAAGTTCTGAATCGATTTCCCTTAAAATACACCAATGTTGATATTCATATTTTTAGGATATTAATTTCATAATGAACATAATATACAAAAAGTATTTATAAAACATAATGTTGATTTTGGGAATTCATTAAAATAATGTAAGAGAAAAATAGGATAATTCTGAAGATATGAACAAAGTTTTGGAAAATAGGGAGTTCCAAATTTTATGTATTCATAGCACAGAAACGGCTGAACCAAATGAAACTTGGTATTCGATGTTAATTTTCTTATATAAAATTAAATCTTATCATCGAAAGCTTTATGTTGTGAAATTTGAAGTTTTGTGTTTGTGCACAATTCGGTTTGAACGTGACTTTATGAAAATGTTATATACGTGAGTTTATTCAGCTAATTCATATCGCATTCTTTTATATTCGCTTTAATACGAATGACACACGTATAGAAATGTGGTTTGTTTTTTCGCAACTGTATACATTTCTACATGGAGAGTTTTGAAACTGCACCACATTATTTTAAGAATCTTGGATTCAAATCGAAAGAATTCATGCTTCGGATCATCATCGACCAATCTTCAAGAACAGTGTTTATTTCAGTTAAGGATTTGACTCAACCCACTATACGCACTTAAAAATTCTAAAAAAGATTCAGATTTTCCTGATCTGATTATTAGAAATATTTTTATTAAGTAAACCTGTAATTTGTTTACAGAATCATTTAAAATTTAAATGAATGTATGATTGTTTTGCTGCATGATTCATAATTTATCAATTTATTTATTTGTTCATATTTGAATTTCAAATTATGTTATTTAAAATTATTCGAGTTAACGAATTTAATTAAATTGGAAATAATTGACTACTCCCGGCTTACCAAACAATTCACACTTTTCTTTTAGGCCAGTAAGTGCTTATATTAAGAGTTTGATTAAAACAGAAAAAACTTTTTTAACAGGGAAGTGATTCATAACACTTTACTTCGAAAATTCAGTGAAGGCGATAGTTAAAGTTATGATGACTGTAAACTTTGAATATCGCGAGAATGCATGAAAAAAATAATTTCAAGCTTGCATTGAAATGTATTCAGCATTTTTTTGTTTGGTAACTTTTTTCAATTCTGATCGTAATATGTAAACAAGAATGATTTACTCTGCCAAAACTGATAGTTTTAAATATGTTTCTCGCAAATTTAATTTTTTTCGACTCAAACGATTCTGTGCGGACTATTTTTTCACGGGTAAAAAAAATTTCTGAAAATATTCACCAATGTTAAAACACAATTTAAATAAAGTTGAACAAAAGTTATACATTTTAAAATTCTAGGATATTTTCTATTTAAAAATTTTCTAAATAATGAAATGTAAAGGGAAAAATGCGGAAATTACTTTATGCACATTATTATTTTTCTTGTTTAATTACTGGAGTATTTTATGTAAGGACACCAACTGTAAGAACAAGCTAAAATTTAATACATACTTCGAAGAATAATTCCAGAATGGATTCTTGAAGATTTCAGAACATCTGCCCGATGTTAGTCGCTGACATTGAGGGGAAATTTATTCGAGAATGACAGGTTAAAAGGAAAGACATTTATTGGACGTAACTTCACACTCAAAACACATATTCCCCGGTATAAACAGTTTACTCAAATTTAACCATTCTAATTCTAAATTTTACAGTTGCCAGAAGTTGTAGAATAAAATTAAACGATTAGTTTAATATATTCCTATTATATCAGAAATATGCAAACGATAACTAATAAGTTCGTTGTCATGGAAACCCAAACGCTCAGTTCCAGCTTGATTTGAATAGCATGTTTGCTCTGCTCCAATACGACTTAAATTAAATTATCTAATCCAGCTTGATCTGTTCCTTATTCGCATGGTTTAGTAACAAAAACTGTTGATTGTAAGATAATTAAATTGTAGAGAAAAAATATCGATTTCTCTTTGGAAATCCAAGCTACGCAGAGCATTTGAATTTTTTAAATAATACAAAAAAACATAAAATATTGAATCTGAAAAACTACATCGTTTTTGATGAAATTTTGCAGTTAAGTTTCAAGCATAAGTAGCCATTCTTTCAAATTTTGTCCGAATATTTTTGAAAATGATAAATATTTTTAACCTTTCCAGTTTCATGTAACCATGTTTAAGCACTACTTAGGATCAAGCTCAAATTATTTTCGAAAGCTGTTCATTTGGATGCATTATGAAAATCTAAAAAATGTTAGGCAGATATTTTAAGAAAAAAATCAAATTTTATGTTAGTTTTCTGGTACTAGTTTCGATTGAAGCAGTGTTCAGTAATGAAAGCACTACGTTATTGAAGGCAAAATACATGAAAGTAATTGTATTTAATATGTATTGAACGTGTATTTCCCATCTTGATAATTAAAAATTCCTTCTTTATATAACGCAGTAAGATTATATTCATCAAAAAGGTGTTTCTTTTATTACTATTCTAAACTATTATTACAACTAAAGCCCATTTATCTGTTCCAAATAATTTAACTAATCGTCGCAGCTGTCACATACAAGGGTGTAACCACGATGTTGTAATAATTGGAAGCCTTCCCAAACCAATACGAAGAAAAACCATTCTGTCCAGACCGCAACATATCTTCCTGCGTCGCTGAGCGATCAGAATTTCCCTCTACGCGTCGACAGGGGTCGCTGAGTGCTTCGGCATCCCCACGGGATGAAAACGTCCCGACATCATCCGTTAAACATTCCGTCCATGCGTCCGCGACTGGTTTAGCGTGTTTACTCTGAGCGCGCGCAATCTTTCTAATCCTTTGCGCCCGATTTTGGCAGTCCATTAAAGCGACCGAGCGTCACACCTGCTTTTCGATATTTCCTCATCGTCCCATTTTCGACTTGCCTCGTTTCCGAAGCGCACCTGTGCGCTCTGCGCTGCGAAAGTTTTGGCGTTTTTCACGGCTATTCTTCTTTTCGTCACGATGTAAATAAGTGAAAAATTCCAGTCGGATAGTTTCATTACAGTTCCGGGGAAATAATTTTTATTTTATTTTATCGTCTGCAGGACTAAATAAAATAATTTTTTTTCGTTTTCTGTCCGAATTCCGAATTTGTTTTCGCGGAGAGAAATTCAAGCGTAAAATATCGTTTGCAAGAAAAACATTTCATTCGTATATTTACTTTTTTCGCAGAAATTAATTCTTAATTTATTTTTCATTGCCAGAAAAGAATTTATCATTCGTGTTCTATCGTTTGCGGTTTGAATTCTGAGATTTTATTTGCTGCAAGAAAATGGCTTTCAAAATATCGTTTGATTTGGAATAAATGCTTTGGGTTTTCGCTCGCATAGAAAAATAACTATAGTTCGCATTTTTAAACAATTTTTCAGTAAATAATTATCCTTTCTGAACAGACAGAGAATGAAAACAAAATGAAAGTGTGCTGTCATCCTTTTAAAGAAATATCGATAGTTGAATTTTAATAGAATTTTTTTATTCTTTTGTAAAGAAATTTTTTATTCGAAACGCGAAGAATATGGAAGACACTGACGGACAGATGGTGATGGTGACAGGCAACGGGGTGGAACCCCCGGATTTCGAAGTGACCCTCTTGGAACCCCGACCTTTCAGGCCTTTCAAGAGCTCCGAGGAATATTTGTATGCTATGAAGGAAGATCTCGCCGAGTGGCTGAATGGATTATACGAGGGCTTGGATTTGGATGCGGATAATTTTCTGGAGCAAATGGAGACTGGTGTTATATTGTGTCAGCATGCCAACAATGTGGTGCGAAAAGCACGCGAATATTACAAGTACGTACTAATGAGAATTTTTTATTTTCTTATTTACTATAAATTAGTATGAATTTGTGTAATTATTTATTAATAATTTGGAACACTTATATTTTTAAATTACGTTCTATTTTTTAAATCAGAACTGTAGGAAAATTTAAAAATATACTGTCATTACGCAGGATAGAAGAGCGTACACAAAATGTGATAAGTATACGTTCCGACTTCAAGTATAAGCAAAATTTCATAACAATTAACTAAATAAATTGGCATAAAATGAGTAAAGAATAATTAAAGTAAAACAAATAGGAAACTATTAATATACCATGTATGGTAATGTATTAACTGTGCATTGTGTTACACACTGATTATATTCTTTATTGTTTTAGTTCGATTTTCGTAATAAATTAGCTAGTTTTTGAATTTTATTTTTCCTATAGTTGAAATTTTGAGAATCATAAAACTTTGAATTGCATAATACGTATATAAAACATGGTTGATAATTTTATTTCTAGTAAATTCATTATGTACTAATAATTTACAATAGTGGTCATTAGCTATGCACATATTTATAAATTCTTGCTTAACCCATACTCGCATTCAAATAATAAAAATTCTTCGAAAGTTTTTAAATTTGTGGTGAATTTCCCAATTAGGTAATATTGAAAATTTAAAAAAATGTAATACTTTTGTATTTGACAATCACATATTTTTATGAATCGTTGTTGTGTTATCATTCTAGTTTTAAAAATTATGATGCAAATATTCATGCAATCTTCATTAAGGCATTGACCTCTTTCTTGGTATAAAATCAGTGAGAAATTAAATTACTGTACTTCAACTGTTTATATAATTTAAGATAAATATTGTGTTTTCAAACTTTTTATTTATCTTTGACCGTAGAAGACGAATTCAAAATCGGCATATTTCATTCAACCGTTCGTTATTATAATTTTTCTATAATTACATTTCCGAATTTAGAAAAAAATCACACATGAATAAATAAAATATTTTTTATTCACGCAATATTTGTCAAAATCAATTTATCAAGAAATAAGTCTGCAACGTTTGGACACTCTAAATGTTTTATTTTTTAACATTTTTCTATAGCTGTTACATTTTTTTATTTTCTAGGACCGATAAATCTTAAAAAGTATGTCAAAAATCGTATCGGTTGTGAAAATTTTCAAAATCGGACTTTTAAACAAGCTTTTATCAAATAAAACACGACTCTAAAAGATCAAAATTAACAGAATCTTTCTGTATCTATCAATACGTGGCGTGAAAAAAGGCCTAATTTATAGTTGTATGGCAGTGATCAAAATCAAGCATCACGTGATTCCGTTCGCGAATCAAATCTGCCGATGGGAAAAATGTACATTTTCACCGGTTTTAAAACAAAACAAATGCGATGGATAGTTTCGAATTTGTATTTTAAGAACAAAAGGAAGTCAATTTTATAAATACTTCCGGAATAACTGGATCGTCCAAATCTTTTTTCATAAATTTGATTTATCTTATCGGAAAATTTTTAAATTCTTTAAATTATTTGCACCATATCAAGGAATATATGTAATGTAGTGAATTTTACATTCATAGGTTTCTACTGCGATTAGGCCATACTGTTTCCAGGATAAATGAACAGTGTATTGCATACTAAATGTGCAACTTATTTATTTAAAATTTCTTATATATAATTTTTCGAAAATTTTGCAAAACATATTTTTTTACTCTGTTAAGTTTTGACTTACAACTGAAATGTGTCAGCTCAGGTGTGACCTCGTCATCTGACCGTGTTTCAAAATTACGTGGTATTGTCCTCAGATCTTTCCCTTCGGGTTTGATCCCGGATCGTCGCCAATAACCCGTCGTGTTACTCCAGTGTGACGTTAATTTAAATACCTACCTACCTACCGATTCTTATGGAAGTTTTATCGCCGACCTAAGTAGCTGGATATCGAACAAATTAACGAAACCTCCCTACTGTACCGACATTTAAAAAAGATCAGATGAGCATACGTCATAAGATGAATAAAGCATGAAATTAGAAATGTTCAAACACAAAAATAATTAAATTAAAGTCATTAAAGGAACTACTTGGATAATAACAGCATAAATCATACAGTTCAAACTATTTCAGAAGCGTCTCTTAAAATCAGAAGCACTAAAAGAGCAATTAGTGTAAGAAAAATATAATCTGTCAAGAGAATTTTAAAAAACCCAGATTTCCCATTAAGATAATAAGGGGCCGCGGTGGCCCGGTTGGAAGAGTAACGAACTAGCAACCGAAGGGTTGCGAGTTCGAATCCAGCCAAACACCGTCGTGTACAAAGGGGGCTGGTGCACGTTAAATCTGTCGTGGCCTCAAATGTCCTCACGTTGGCGTGGTGTGGAAGTTTGGAGAGTGGGGTGCCAGCTCAGGTGTTGCCTCGTCATCTGACCGTGGTTCAAAATTACGTGGTGTTGTCCTCGGATCTTTCCCTTTGGGATTGATCCCGGACCGTCACCAATAGCCCGTTGTGTTGCTCCAGTGTGACGTTAATTGAAATAAATAAATAAATAAATAACCATTAAGATAATGGACGTTATTGGGAATTCACGAAGCGTTATGGCAGAGCCCAAGAGAGATCGGTTACGGTTACGTAGTGTTACAAACAGCGACGTGCTCCTCATGCTAATCTTATTACAACCTCTTAGTTACGCAACTTCACTTCTCGCTCCAAGAAATGAATGTTTTGTCATTAAGTTCTTAATTGTTATTTTTTGAGTGTCTGTCACAGACTGACGTGACCATTTCTTGTTTTATTCGGAGATTGGAATATTCCATCTAATGACGTGAGTCGATTTATTAATTAATTGCACGTGCAGTTTTGTGTCTGAGGCCTTTTTTAATGGTGGAATATTTCTTTTTTCGTCTGAATTTAAAGTGTATGTCGTATATCCCAGCCGTTTAACTAGTTCTTTTGTATTTTTAAGATATTGCGTAGACCGTTCAAGGTTTGCATTTTTATGTTAAGGAGACATTTCTTTGACAGTTTAAGGAAGATAAATAGATGGTTACCATCCATATATATCGTCGGCTTAGAATCAAAACTCATTACATGTTATTTTTTCGAAGACACTAAATGCTTATTTGGTTCTGTAAATACTTAATCATGTTATAATCTGTTTAACAGATATTAATGCTGTCAAAATGCTTATACTTTTTATTTTTTTCACTTAAAAACTTATGATATTTAAACAGTTGGACAGAATTTTTTTGTCTGTTTACGGTAGGTAGGTATTTCAATTAACGTTGCACTGGAGCAACACAACGAGCTATTGGTGACGGTCCGGGATCAAACCCGAAGGGGAAAGATCCGAGGACCACACCACGGAATTTCCAACCACGGTGGTCAGATGACGAGGTCACACCTGAGCTGGCACCCCACTCTCCAAACTCCGCACCCCGCCAACATGAGGACATTTGAGGCCACGAAAGATTTAACAAGCACCAGCCCCCTTTGTACACGACGGTCTTTGGTTGGATTCGAACTCGCAACCCTCCGGTTGCTAATCCGTTACTCCTCCGACGGGAAAACAGCTGTCTGTTTACGAGTTTCTGCTATAAGCCGACGATAGATTTCAGTGCCGTACGTGGTACAATAATCTACATTATTTGTATTTTGGTGAATGGTACAAACAGATATGAGCAATATAAAATGAACCGCTACATGATTAATTCGCCAATTTCGTTGCTTAGTGTAAATATACTTGATTCGAGAAAGCGAGTTGCATATCGCAAAGAGCTCGTCGCTCGAGTTTCAAGACATTCAGTGAGAATGAAATACAGTATGAGAAAATGTGCCTGAATTTACATGACCCACGGACAACAATAAATTTACGATCCATTTTAATTCATCGAATTGTGTGAACGCCAGTTTTGTTTGTATTTCTGACAAATCTAAACGGATCACATTCTACCTTGTCATGGGGCCGCGGTGGCCCGGTTGGAAGAGTAACGGACTTGCAACCGAAGGGTTGCGAGTTCGAATCCAGCCAAACACCGTCGTGTACAAAGGGGGCTGGTGCACGTTAAATCTGTCGTGGCCTCAAATGTCCTCACGTTGGCGTGGTGTGGAAGTTTGGAGAGTGGGGTGCCAGCTCAGGTGTTGCCCCGTCATCTGACCGTGGTTCAAAATTACGTGGTGTTGTCCTCGGATCTTTCCCTTTGGGAGTGATCCCGGACCGTCACCAATAGCCCATTGTGTTGCTCCAGTGTGACGTTAATTGAAATTCTCCCTTCTCTCTCTACCTTGTCATGAATTGAGAGTGGGGTGCCAGCTTAGGTGTTGACCTCGTCATCTGACAGTGATTCAAAATCACGTGGTATCTTTCTCGGATCTTCCCCTTCGGGTTTGATCCCGAACCGTCGTCAATAGACCGACTCCAGTGCGAACTTAATTAAATATCTACCTACCATATCACGAATAGCCCGTTGTGTTGCTTTAGAGCGCCGTAAATTCAACGACCTACCTATCTTTCCATCTCATGCGTATTTTAATAAAGTGGTTTTTACTCATCGTTTTAATTAGGGTGGTACTATCAAATCTCTCCATAGTGTTGAGACGTTTCTCGCGAGCAATCGCATTCCTGTCAACATTTAAGAAATGCTGTGTATACAAAAAGCCTAAAACTATAATATGCGATTATTATACAGGGTGAATCTAAATTGCTTTTACAAAATAAGAGTGGTGTTAGTACCCATCCAGACGAGCAATAATTACCATGGAATATAGGGTCGCATTCCACTCTGAGAGGCAGAAAAGAGTAAAGTCGAAACGCGTCGAGCATGAACAAGTCATCGCCTCTGATGTCGTTTTGTACCTGCCTACGTAGCATATCTCCTAAGCCACATATCCCGCACGATGTATCGGACGTGGCGGTCTTGTGGCTTGGCCTCGCTCACCGGACCTCAACCCACTGGACTTTCTTCTGGGGCACATGAAGTCTTTAGTGTACCAGACGCCTGTGAACTCGGCTGAAGATCTCGTAGCGAGAATCGGTGTTGCCGCAGACAAAATTAACACAACACCAGGAATCTTCGAGAGGGTGCGCCAGTCATTCCTTCGCCGGTGTGAACTGTGCAACCGCCACTTGGAGCACTTGCTGTGAGTTTTTCTCTGATCAATCAATCAGATTGTGCAACTTTTGGTATCGTTCATTCCCAACACTGTTGTAAGTTCATGTTGAAATTCTAATTTGACTCTTTTCTGCCTCAGATTGGAATGCGACCCTATGTTCCATGGTAATTATGGCTCGTCTGGATGGGTACTATCACCCCTCTTATTTTGTAAAAACAATTTAGACTCACCCTGTATTTATTCCGTAAATTTGTTAAGACTGAAATTTCATAAATCTTTCTAATCTTTGTATATAACTTTGATGCTTTCGATTTTTAGGCAATTTTAAGTTAACTTTTAAAAACGCGATAATAGATTGAGCAGACTTAACTTGTAGCGTGGTGATATCGTATATGGTGCATAATCGTACGCAGTAATTAATTGTAAGCTTAATTTCTAATGTAATAATTTTTTGTGAGAGGGATTTTCAGTGTAAACCAAACAGGGTAGAAGACGGTGATTTTACCCAAATGGTCTCGCAAGATTCATATCAGGGTTACCTTAAGGTGTATGTATACACTAGAAATCACGAAATTGACCAAAATATCAATCTATTTTTTAATTCAAAATATTGTCCAACCCCTTAGCTTTCAAACGATACCAAGATCTTGTAAGTATTCGAAATAGTTTTCAAGTTGCAAGGGTTTGAGTTAGGTACTCTCACCATAGACAAACACGTTTCCAAAACTTTAAACTCGCTTTCTGAATAACTGTTTTTGCAATAAGATGCTTCTTTCGAACAGTGATAACTCAACAATGAATTAAACTATTGTAATCACTTTTGTGTCATTCTAATCTATATAATACAGTGGATGTTTAGACCCTCAGTCGAAGTTATTGGTTAAGAAATGAATTTTTAGTTGATTTTTAAATGTTGAAATTCCTGAAAAAATCTTGATTTTTTTTTAGACTTCCTTCGTGAAAAAAATTGTAAAAAAGAACGTATTCCCTCTAGCAACTTGATGGAGGGTCGAAATATGAAGAATAATATCAGGAATAATTTACAAGAGGAATTGTCTTTCTGAACACATTAGAATTTGAGATATCACTGTTCAAAAACATGCTAATTAGCTAATTATATCTAAATTAGATCATTAATGAGTAGCTTAATCAGAATTTTTCACACTAAAATGAGTTTAAGTGCAAACCAAAGACCTATTATGATAAAACTGAATTTTTAGAGTCAAAATTTTAAAAAATGTTCTACTGTATACATACACAAAATGCAGTTTATGATCGTTTTATGTTTAAACTGATTGGCGTGTTGACCAATAAGCTATCATAAATAAATTCAGAATTTATTCTTTGGAATTTTTATTGACGACGCTCTGCAATCGCGAGTTCGAGAAACAACCCAAGCGACGTCACGAAAGGAATACATACAGGAGAAGCACGTTCTGACACAAAAACACTACTCCACCTACATTTCGCTTGATAGAAAATGTCTCCCATTTTATGTGCATAATAACATGTAATGGAGCGATACGAGTTATTGAATTTCTAATAAAAATGCACTGCTAAGAAGATTTTATAGCTATTTATTCACTGTAACGTATCATTATCTAAAGCTTATGCGTACAATTACTCCACGAGTCGGGTGATACCACGTAAAGGAATGCTTGGGAATATTTCGATATATAAACCCTGGTGTTTAACATTCATTATTTTTGACAGTTTAGACGGGAAAATTATATTTTCAAGATTAATCTGATATCAACTTGGAAAATTTTGATGTAAATAGTAATTTTAGAATAACTTTTCCCCATTCGGTGTGCGTGACTTCTACATTCTCATAGATTCTTGTCTGCTATTTTAACTAGAAAAGTAAAAATTTAGAATAAATTCCTCTTTTATGTGTTATGGAAGGGGAGATGCGTAATTACGCGTGGTAATACGTACTCAAATCAGATGAATCTAAGCAGGTATGCAGTACCAAAAATCTGGGCCGCTGTAGCCCAGTTGGGAGAGTAACGGATTAACAACCGTTGCTAGTTCGAAACTGGCTGGTGTATGTTAAATCTTTCATGGTCTATAATATCCTCACGTTGGCGTAGTATGGAAGTTTGGGGAGTGGTATGCCAGTTCAGGTATTGACCTCGACATCTAACCGTTCTTCAAATGGCGTTGTCCTAGGATCTTTACCTTCGTGGTGGATCCCGGACCTTCACCAATAGCCTGTTGAGTTGCTCCAGTGCGACGTTAATTAACTACCTACCAAAAGTCTAAATTTTGGTTACTATGAATTGATTTCGTAACGATAAAATGTACCCATGCTCCATGAAAAAAGCATATAACGTTTTTCTTTTCGTTTGAAATAGGTTTTCAGACGATACATACATGATGTGAATTTGTTTTTGTAAACTTTTTTAAATGAATATCGGCAATCATTTTTAATCGAAGTTTGGTAAACTATTGTAAATAATTCTGTACTTGGTAGAAAAAGAGCCAATGTCCAAATTCGCTGATTTTGAGTTATGTTCGCAAATCACTTCAAAGTAACGAAAGCTATAATCGAAAAAGTTCCAATATCCTCCTCCCAATACATTGTGAAAAAACCAAAACATCGAAAAGTACGCTGTATTAAAAATTTTAAAAATAAGAGTTACTGAATCAGCTGGTTATCCAAAATTTGCAAAATGGACAGTTTTACTAAGGTACAAAATTAGTAATCTTCGTTCAAGTGCATTTAAATCGGAAATTTTGAATCTTATTCTTTACTTTTTGTTTATAATTGGAATACGATATTACAAATTGTAACAAAAGCCACTCTTATTTTGAGGTTAAACGTTAGGCGTTTGATGTAATTACCGTTGACGAATCAACTATCGCGTATCAATTCGGAATTCATTCTTCGGGATTGTTTTGTGACGAATTGCTGAAATCGTATTGGCGAAAAACAAGCCAAGTGACGTCACATTCGGAATACGTTCAGAAAACACTTTCCACCGCCATTAGACTATCACCTCTTACATTTAGCTGGACAAAAATGCTTGTGGTATGAGAGGAATTTTCTGTCAAGGTAAATAATAGATGGCGGTAATGTTTCTGAGGCGATACGTGTTTCCTGTATTTTTTTAATGTGACGTCAGTTGGCTTGTTTCTCGAACATGATTTCAGAATTTCGCCAATAAAAGTTCCAAAGAATGATTTCCGAATTGATGTTTTACAGTTGATAGGTCAACACCAATTATTGCCCAGAATTGCCAAAACAACAATAAGCTACAATTTAAGGTAACCCCGATATCATTTATGGTAGGTAGTTGAATTTACGTCGTACTGAAACAATACAACGGGCTATTGGCGACGGTCCGGGACAAATCTCGAAGACCCCCGATATTATCATGCGAGAGCATTTGGACCAATAGAAGTAAAATCTTCCCAAATCGTCTGGTTTCTTTTTGCACTGAAAATCCCTCATAGTTTTCGTCATCTGACCGTGGTTCAAAATTACGTGATGTTGTTGGATCTTTCCCTTGGGATTGATCCTGGCCCGTTGTGTTGCTTCAGTGTGACGTTAATTAACTACTTACCCCCTCATAATCTCACATTTTAAGCAGCAGACATATTTGGACAGCAGATGTAAAATCTCCTCAAACTGTCTGGTTTGCGCTGAAAATTCTCATGCACACTCGTCATTTGATCAAAATTACGTGGTGTTTGTCCTCGGATCTTTCCCTTCGGGTTTGATCCCGGACCGTCGCCTAATAGCCCGTTGTGTTGCTCCAGTGTTACGTTAATTAAAATACCTACCTTTCTTCTCATACACAAGCCCGAAAAGACTTGAAATAAAATGAATCCGTTACCCTGGCTTAAAAAAAATGATTGGCAGCGCCCTTTGTGATTCACCACACTCCTTCCAAGCCGTTTTAATTTCCATCCCAAAGAATAAAAATAAAACAGCAAGAAGTAAAAAAGAAATTCCTTTGGAGTCGGGACTGGTAGGAGCGGACATGCACGATCCAGGAGCACACAGCAGACGCGGTTCACTGCCAAGCGGATGGTTGAGTGATTTGATGAATTAGTCATTGGGCTGTAGGCAGAAAGTGAACTGCGTGGGAAGATTCAATCATTGGAGGATCATTGAAATCCCTCGAGGATGTTGTCCACACATCTGATCAAACGAAGATTGGCTGAGCGAGGAAAGGGTTTGACAGCTGGAAGGGCCTAAATTTTAAGCCTGACGTTCGAGTGTCTTCTTTCAGTCTGGGCTCGCTGATAAAAAAAATTGCTGAAGGCAGTATTATTTTTAATTTAGTTTTGAAAGAGATGCTTAAGACGAAATGAAACGTTTAGACAGTCTTGTGTTTGAGTGGAGACTGAAAATCAAAATGAGTTGTGCTTCATTTTGTGTTGTTGAATGCATGATCTACCTGTCTAGCTCACTTAAATAAAAATGAATTGAAGCCCGCTCAGCCCAATAAATAGTGGCTGTACGTGAATTTTTAATTTGGGTGGTAGCGTTTTTGATAAATATCATGTCTTCACGCTATCTAACAACACGTTTAGATAGCGTGAAGACCGAAAAAAATTCGAAATGGGATATATTGCATGCGATGTGTTGAGAAAGCCCGACCTCCTGCCTGCCTAAATTCGCTAAAATAAAAATGATATGAAAACTAGCTGAGCCGCTTAAGATATAATTGTACTTGAATTTTTAATTTGGTTGATAATTTAATTGATTTGGTGATGTGTTGTGAAAGCCCGTCCTCCTACCTGTTTAAGTTCGTTGAAATAAAAGTGATATGAAAAGTAGCTGAGCAGCTCAAAGTAAAGTTGCCTTGAATTTTTAATTTGGTTGATATTTTTAAAAGATGCTAAAAACGAGATAAAACGTTTAGACCCGTGGTTCTTAACCTTTTTAGTGATCGTCACCCCTTGAATCTAAAAATAAGTTCTCGCACCCCCTTGATAAACGTGTTTCTATTTCTTTATTTAGGAAATTACATCTATTGCAAGATTATTTATTGAAAAATAAACACACTTTTACATATACATGTAAAGCAATCTCTTTTTTAATAGCTACGTTGTTTATTCCTAATAATACTTTTGAAACGAGGATCCTTTTCTGAGAGCCACGCGGTAAGTCATCACTTGTATTTACGCGATTTCTGGCTTTCGTTTTTATGTGCAAAAGTGATGAAAGTCCCATTTCACACAGGTAGGTGGTGGCAAATGGTAAAAGTGCCTGCAATGTTGCTTTTGCCAGCTGTGTATAATGTTCTAACCGTGTACACCAGAATTGTTTTAAGTCCAGTTTTTCAAATTCCATTTGAATACGTGCATAGCTCGTATTTCAATAAGATCGTCTTTTATTAAATCGCTGTCGTCTATCGAAACCTCTCGCACCCCCAGGGGTGCACACACACCTGGTTAAGAACCACTGGTTTAGACTGTTCTGCGTTAACTTTAAGACCAAATATCGAAATAGGATGTACTTCATCTGTTGTGTTGAGAAAGCATGAACTGTCTGTGTAAGCTCGCTAAAATAAAAATGGGATGAAGACACCGCAACCCAAGATGTAGTTGTCGTTCGTGACTTTTTAATTTGGTTGATAGAAAAGATGCTAAAACAGGATAAAACGTTTAGACAGTCCTGTGTTAACGTGAAGACCAAAAATATAAATAGGATGTAATGCATCTGATGTGTCGAGAAAACATGACCTACCTGTTTAAGATTGCTAAAATTGGCTGAGCAGCCAAAGATGTAGTTGCTGCATGTGAATTTTGAATTTGATTGATGAAAGATTGAAAAGACAAGATAAAAATTGTTGAAGCAGCTCTTTTTACCACGAAGATCAAAAAGTCAAAATAGGGATGTACTGCATCTAATATGAATGCGTAACATGCTTCTACCTGTATAAGTTTTTTAAGTTGAAAATGTTTGAAGACTGCACAACACAACATGAGATTGTAATATGTAAAATTTTAAGTCAGTTGGTAGCTTTCGAAAAATGTTAAAAGATAAAACAGATTGTTGAAACAGCTCTGTGTTACATGTAAACTCATAAATTAAAAATAAGTTGTATTTGATAAAGGGTGATGCATTTAAATCTCTTCCACTTAACGAGAAATCATAGAATGATCTTTCCTAATATTTTGAAAACTTAGTTCTAAGACGGTAGAAAAAACTTTTGGTTGCACACTATCATGAAATTTTTCACATTTATGATATGGTAATCTGCAGAAATCCCCCAGAAAAATATTTACACCTTTCTTGTATGTTTATCTGTGAGTGTTAACAATTACCTAACAGGAAGAATGAGCCAAAGCAAACAAGTAATAATATGCCAATGCATTATCAAACGGAGCAATAAAATCTTTGAATGGCTTTCTTCAGACTATGTATACATGATGACTCGCATACTTACAATCACAAAACGTGTTCAAGTTACGTACAGATTTTGAATTTATGATTTATGTTGCAGACTTATGTTTGAAAATCAAAATCTGATTTTTATACGGTCCCTCTACCAAGAAACAACTACCTACCATGTGTTTAATATCAACGAAACAAAAACCTTTCTAAGGTTGAATAATAACTGAAATACCAGAGATTTAAAATGTTAATATTTATCTGCTGAGTATTTAATGTATCTCATAAACAAGAAAATTCTACAGCATTTTAGAGCACTGATCTATCGTATAAAGATTATTAATAACTTGACACCCAAGAAAAAATAATACTAAGTTTTATAAAAACAATCTTAATTCCTAGAACGCACTTTTATTATGAAAAAACATTTCTATATCTTGTTCTTCAAGAAGGAAGTGATAAAAATATTCATAAGTAATCATCCTTCCAAAGTAGATAATGCTCTCTAAAGATATGAGCAGCCGGCGTTTTTCGAATGAAATTTATCTCTAATGTGATTTTGTTCGAGGTGTGACCGTTCTTACCGCTACTTTGGATTGAGTGATAACTGTCTTTTAACTCTCCGATGAGTTATTTAAAACACAGTCCGTGTGGAAAAAATTAGAAGCCATGTATAATTTACAAATGCGTGGCGTATATGAAAGCTTGACATCCCCTAATAAAAATGGGGTCCGTTGTAGCCCAGTTGGAGGAGTAACGAATTAGCCACCGGAGGGTTGCGCGGGTTCGGTACTCTGTCCGACCAAAGACCGTCTGAACGTGGGGGCTGGTGCGTGTTAAATCTGCCGTGGTCTGAAATGTCCTCACGTTGGCGTGGTGTGGAAGTTTGGAGAATGGGGTGCCAGCTCAGGTGTTGACCTCGTCTTCTGACCGTGGTTCAAAACGACGTGGTGTTGACCTCGGATCCTTCTCTTCGGGATTGATCCCAGACCGTCCCCAATAGCTTGGCGTGTTGCTCCATTGCGACTTTAATTAACTACCTACCTAATAAAAATAATTAAAATTTAGTGGTAAAAAAGGAATAAAAATCTATATAACCTGAATCAAAAGTTGGATCTTTTAATCGTAAATTTGAGTGATACGTCCTTGATTTTCATCGTAACAAGTCAACTAGGGATTGCTGATGCCCCATCCTTTCAGCTCCAGACGGTTTCTTAATCTTTGTCTGCGCAATGGGTTTCTTTCAGCATAGACATGCTTCTTGTTGAGGCTGGCATTTTTTTATCCTCTTTTAATTAAAGGCTAAAATTATTATAATTATTGCTTTTGTGGGAAAAAACAATTGCGATTGGATTTGACTCATAAGGCTGTCTAAAGCTAAGCATAGTATAAATATTTTTTCTATATATATAATATCGGCATCCCAGTTATTAATGTTACGTAATAATATACTAAACACTTTAATTATTGGGTTACCGTGTGTCCAAGTTTGAAAGGCGTGTCCCGGCCGGTTGGTCTAAAGTATTTAGTTGTGTTTGTAAAATTTCAATTAAATATTTGGAGATGTAGCCTGCACTTTCCATCCCCGTTAACTTTACCTGGTTGTCAAAAGCTGGTAACCCGGACGAAACCAAACTGGTGACCCGGACGTGACCAATTTTTTTCGATGTATACGAGTTTTTTTTGTTCCCTAGGAGTGGCAACGCCATCCACGGTGACGTGCCGATCCCGGACCGCGACGTGGTGTACCGGTACGACGTGCTGCCGGAGACTTTCCACGCGCGCGACAACGTGAGCAACTTCATCAGCTGGTGCCGCTCGCTCAACGTCAAGGAGTGCCTGCTCTTCGAGACGGACGACCTGGTGCTGCGCAAGAACGAGCGCAGCTTCATCCTCTGCCTGCTGGAAGTGGCGCGCCGGGGCGTCAAGTTCGGCATGCCCGCGCCCCTGCTCGTGCAGCTGGAGCAGGAGATCGACGCGGAGATCGCCAACGACGACGACGGGTACGAGACGCTCTACACCCGCCAGCCGCAGGTGGTCACCAACGACCTCAGGAGTCTGCACGAGAGGGTGAGTGCCGAATTTTTGTAAATTTGCCTTGCTATGAGGGACTGTCAAACTGAGTGTAGGCGGCGCTAGTGTTCCCCGTACGTATTCCGAAAGCGACGTCACGTGGCTTGTTTTTTCGAATACTATTCTAGCACATTGCTAATTCCAAAGAATGAATTCAGAACAGATACTTGAAGGGTCAACGCCAATCGAATTAAAACGCCAAACGTCGTCATGACGGCGATAAACAACATTTTAAAGTAGCCCTTATATGTATTATGAGAAAGCATTTGGGTGGTAGAAGTAAAAATCTGCGTATTTCGTCCCTGTCGTGTTCGTACACACTTAAATCCGGTAAAAATGTCGAATCCGGGGCATGTTTGTCGCCAAGCAATTTTTGTCGCCAAATCATGATGGCGTCCAAAGCCAGTAAATAAAACGCGGACTTTCCTACGTGAAAAACATTTTGCATAGGGTTGCCATAAAGCTGGATCAAAACACCATGGCTACCATATTTGGCAATAAATCGCTAATGCCCCCGATTCGACATCTTTTTAAATCCCTCCCATACTCTTTCTCAGCACGATGACGTAAAAAGGAGTATTGTCTGCTAACATGAATTGCACCATACACAATGTCTATATAACGGTGGTCACTGTAGAAACAGGGCTAGTACATTTTGAGTGGGGATGATTCGGGTGAGGTTTAGGCAGTGTCTGGTTTGGAATAATGAAGGAAATAATTACTATTCCATTTAACTGCACTCTATTTATATTCAATGCACTTTCAATGTTGATATGTTTTTGCCGCGCATGCAACATTTTAATATTCCTAAGACAATAAGTACCACAGAGATCAATCACCCTGGAACCTCGCTCGCATATATGGATGTCAAAAAATGTCTGACTATCCTTTCTGGACGTGTGATCTGGCACATCAGATCTCTATCCTTCGTTTAAGGCCATAACACTTTTTCAATTTGCCAACAATGTAACACTGAACAAGCCTCCCCCAAGTCATCTTCTGGCATGCATTGGCGTGGCAAGGTAAGGATCTCTATGGTTAGTTGGTTTGGGGGGTTTTATGGCGCAAGGGCCATATTTTTGGCTAAGGTTTTCTGTGGAAGTCCTAATCTCGTGTTGAACTTTTTGAACGTGTTCAGACTCATGGATTTGGTCTATCTCTTCAGCTAGTTAAGCAATAAGTAACAATAACAATGAACAATAAACTGCATCACATGCACTGTATTACGTATCAAATGTATCCGGTCAAATACATCAATTTTTATAACAATGTTGCGTTCACCATTGCAATTTCGCATCCACATTAGATTTTGTGTTCTTTCCACTTTTCGTAAGAAAGATCAACTGAAACTTTAATTCCATTAATAAAGTGTAGCACTGTTGATCAATTCCAAGACATTTCTGCAAAATGGCACTTTGATGCAGGTGTTAAAAAGAACTACGTAAATAAACTACCCTCTTTTGCTAATAGTACAAAACGTAATGTTGGTTGGTCGGGGTTTTATGGCCAGGGGCCATATTTGGCCAAGTGACACCAAACACAAGGCAGGCAACGGCAAGTAAAATTCTAAAGGAATATTCTCGATTGAGCTATATCTTTTATCAGCCCAGGTGTATAAGAATAAACTTTCGAGTCTATAAAAACTTATACAAGCATTTCCTCTCATTGTTCGACAGAAAATATTCGACACTCATATATCCTCATTAACAGGAGGTATTATTCTCTTAAGCCAAATAATAAACAAAACTGTTCGAATTGTTGAATTTCAAGTGAGTCACTTAACCAGGCACGTACTCGAGTTCGAGTTTCCTGTTTCCTTTCTCTTGAGTCTGGATTGTATAGACGGGTGATTGTGTGAGACAATCTCTGAAGGAATAAGGATGTTCGTCACGTGTTGTCACCTATCAATCTTTCTTTTGTGTTCTACCGGAGTCTTGACACGTTCTCCTTCGTTCCGACAGTAGATTTGTCACAAGATAGAGGAAAGGGACGAGAATCATTTTGCAATTTAAAGCAGTCACGCGATGGAGATTCCAGCCCTACCTACTTTCTCTGGAAATGGGACTCCGAAAGCATTTGGAAAACGAAAGCCGATCCTTTAGCTTAAAGACATCCTATAACAATTTCTTCAGTCTCTTTCGTTTAACTTGATGTCTTCTCTGAATCAAGTATCCGTTGAGTTTGAAGGCTGGTGTGCAAAATATCTCTTTGCAACGAACAGGATTGGATTTACCAAGTGAATCTTGGGTCATTTGTGCCCTAACGGTCGTGTATGTACGTCTCGAGTTTATCCTTGGATCAGAAAATCCGCCGGTCATATTTAAACCAGGGATTATCCAAGAACCGTATTCGCAAAACACGAATTAAGTGACCCACCGATTACAGCGGATAACCTCGCTGTGATTGGCTACTGTCTCCTTTCTCTCTCGACCATGTGGCGCTGTTTATATTTCTAATGACGCCCGGATCTAAAAGCATTCCATACTGTCCAAATACTTTGTCGGCAGAATTGAACTCCAATTACTTTTTCTCGTCAGTATAGGGTGTGTTGATGGAAAGAGTGAAGTAACTTGCATTGCATTTTCCTTTAAAACGCAATAAATCAAGAAAAGCGTTTGCTTTCTGCGACGAATTTGCATCTGCCGCAGTCAACGCAGCTTCATGCTTACGAATCAACTATATTCCGAACTATTCCTCTTTGGGATTGATCCCGGACCATCACCAACAGCCCGTTGTGTTGCTCCAGTGTGACGTTAATTGAAATACCACCCCCCAACTATTTCTGGGACGTGGTGGCTCGGTTGGAAGAGTAACGGATTAGCAACCGGAGGGTTGCGAGTTCGAATCCAGCCAAACACCGTCGTGTACAATGTGGGCTGGTGCATATTAAATCCTTCGTGGCCTCAAATGTCCTCACGTTGGCGTGGATGTTGGGACAGTGGGATGTCAGCTCAGGTGTGATCTCGTCATCTGACCGTGGTTCATAAATTACGTGGTGTTATCCTCGGATCTTTCCCTTCGGGTTTGATCCCGGACCGTCGCCAATAGCCCGTTGTGTTGCCTCCCGTGCGACTTAGTTAAATACCTACTTACCTATCCCCCAGGAGAGTCTGGAATAGCTGAAATACCATCGTGGAGGGCATTCCATGGCTTTACCTTAAAGGCATCGAGGTAGGGTAGGAAGTTAGTTAATTAACGTCGCACTGGAGCAACATAATAGGCTATTGGAGACCGTCCGGGATCCATCCGAAGGGAAAGATCCGAGGAAAACACCTCGTCATTTTGAACCACGGTAAGATGACGTGGTCAACACCTGAACTGGCAAAATACTCTCTAAACTTCCACACTATGCCAACGTGAGGACATTTGAGGCCACCTGATTTAACAAGCCAGATTCCAGCAAGAGCCCCCGCTGTACACGGCGGTCTTTGGCTGGATTCGAACTAGCAACCCTCCGGTTACTGATACGTTGCTCTTCCAACTGGGCCACCGCGGCCCCGTTACTGTGGCGGAACAGATCATGTTCCCTTTCTATCGCTCATAAGAAAATTATTATTTTTAATAATTATTTTTTTATATTTATATATAATTATATAATATATAATATAATTTTTTTAATAAAAATAAGTTATATTTTTATAATACGTCATAATTTTCCTCAAATCCAATCATGGTTTTTTTTCTTGATTTGAGACATCATTAAAATAGTAAGAAATAGGTAATAAACTTCAATAATTGTTGGTCGGTGGGTATTTTAATTAACATCACACTGTACCAACACAACGGGCTGTTGGTGACGGTCCGGGATCAATCAGAATGGTAAGGATCCGAGGACAAAACCATGTAATTTTGAACCACGGTCAGATGACGAGATCACGCCTGAGCTGGCACCCCACTCTCCAAACTTCCACACCACGCCAACGTGGGACATTTGACGCCACGACAGATTTAACGTGCAACATCCCACCCCTTGTACACAACTGTCTGGTTGGATTTGAATTCGCAACCCTCTTCACATCTTTCATAAGCCTTGTGGTGATTATTTTTGGATCCTCCATTGGAGATGAAACGCTCTACAGTAGCATCAGCTTTTGTGCAGGCACAAAAGCTAGAACATCTACCGACAGTTCCGCCTACGCTTCACTTTCATGAACTTCCCATAGTTGATCTTGGGAAATCGAGTACATAAATACTTCAGTCACGATTCAACCGACAGATGGTAGATGACAAAGATAAAAGACTTTCAAATCATCAATCGCAGTAGTCGTCTTCAAAGAGTCGACTTTGGAAAAGCATCAGATTGACTGATGGAATATTGTCAAGAATGTCACGCTTGTCCTCCACTTTGTCGTAAATTATTTGGCTCCGTAATAAATACTCCCAGCTTTGAATGCAATATGAATTTATTTTATATATTCTGATGAATGGCTGAGAATTTCCAAGAGCATTGTTTTGAAGATTGAATTTTTAAACGAAAGATGGTATTCGGGATTATTTAGATAAAAACTTACCACTTTAGTGGGGCGCCCGGTTGGAAGAGTAACGGATTGGAAACCGGAGGGTTGCGAGTTCGAATCCAAACAAAGACCGTCGTGTACAAAGGGGGCTGGTGCACGTTAAATCTGTCGCGGCCTCAAATGTCCTCACTTTGGCGTGGTGTGGAAGTTTGGACATGGAGAGCTCGGGTGTGACCTCGTCGTCTGACCGTGGTGCTAAATTATGTGGTATTGTCCTGGGATCTTTTCCTTCGGGTTTGATCCCGGACCGTCGCCAATAGCCCGTTGTGTTTCTCCAGTGCGACGTCAATTGAAATACCTACCTACCACTTTAGTGCTTGTAACTTTTGCTCCGATTTTTAATGCTTCGTCTTCATAAACTACGATATCCCTTTTTAAAAGGCCGCGGTAGCCTGGTTGGTAGACAGCGGATTAGCAACCGAGGGTTGCGAGTCCGAAGCTCGATCCAACCGGAGACCGTCATGTGCGTGGGGGCTGGTGCACGTAAAATCCGTCGTAGCCTCAAATGTTCTCACGTTGACGGTGTGGATGTTTGGAGAGTGGGGTGCCACCTCAGGTGTTGACCTCGTCTTCAGATCGTGGTTCAATATGACGAGGTGTGCTCGGATCTTTCCCTTCGGGGTTGATCCCGGACCGTCGCCAATAGCCCGTTGTGTTGCTCCATATCTCTAGCGCGACGCTAAAATTCAACTACCTATCAACCCACCTTTTTTTAAATGAGTTTACAAAAGCAATCCTAAAATAATCAAAACAACCCTTTAATATCGGGATTTGGGGTGGGAAGATCTGTTATCAATCCCATCTCCAATTTCCCATCTCCAGAATACCTTCTCGGGTGTTTGAAGCTTGGAATGTCGGCAAGGTGCACACGTACAAATCAGCCTTTATAATTTTAAGGTGTGTTGGCATGCATTTCTACGAGACCTCTTAAATAATAGCCATCTCCATAATAGGAAATACAAACTGCTTCATTTGCAAACAAAGAAATGCTAATTCGCTCACTTTATTCGTTTCGAGAACGCGCCAAGAGGAGTCCTTCCCCGTTTCCTGTTTTTCTTCTTCGGGCCTGCTAACCGGCTTAGTGTACACTTGCTCGGTACGTAGAGAGTCATCATATTTTGCATCATTATCCCTAACTCGCACACCATCATGTGCCCTTAAAATGATCCCCGTGTCCGACCACCTTCAGAGACAGGCATGCGAACGAGAGGCTTTAATTGATGAATCATTGACGGAAAGGGAGGTCACACGGGTGATTATTGAGGTTGCTTCGTTGGATGTCCCGCGCTTGAGCAGGGACGGGGATACTTCCGTGTGGTTGCGAAACAGATTCGTTGTAACGGTTCAGAACCGTGATCGGGTACGAATTCTCTCGCGTGGCGATAAAGCGACCCGAGAGCGGCAAACTAAACCAGTATAAATTCTACGAAATGAGAATTTTAAAGCTGTGTATATGCCAAGTCCCCAATATATTCCAGACCCGGAGGAAATCCTTTAAATTATATTCGCATTTCTATAACGCGTAAGCACAGAAACAAAAAAAAATAATTGAAAAATACATTGTTTATCAAAACTTCTTTTCTATAAATGCGTCACGGCCGTTACTTCCTTCGCGAGTTCGAATTCAACCTTGTGTACCAGGGGGGCTGGTGCACGTGAAATCTATCACGGCCTCAAATGTCCCCACGTTGGCGTGATGTGGAAGTTTGGAGAGTGGGGTGCCAGCTCAGGTGTTGCCTCGTCATCTGACCGTGGTTCGAAATTACGTGGTGTTGTCCTCGGATCTCTCCCTTCGGGTTTGATCCCGGACCAATAGCCCAGTGCTATGTTAATTAAATGCCTACCCCAATGACATCAAACCTGTATGAATTCTATGAAATGAGAATTGAAGACTTGTGTATCTGCCACGACCAATATATTCCAGACTCGGAGATAATTCTCTAAAATATTTTCCATTTCTATAACCATAAGAAATACATAAACAAAAAATAATTTTAAAAAAATTATCAAATTTTTTTTCTTCCTTTCTATAAATAACAAGCCCTATGGAGAAATCAGAGCACTTTGATTGGTCCAGCTCCTTCAGAGTCCAAGGAATTCAATAAAATTGAAATTTACTCATGGGGTTTTGATTTTATTATCCCTTTTAATTTCCCCTTCATTAATTTCGATTAACAAAGATTCTCGTTTACCAAAAGGTGACCTTAATCAAACCATCAATAATGATAAAAACAATTCTACCGCCTATGTTTATATAAATAGATAAAAAAAAAATTTCAACTCCTTCGCTTATTACCAGAAGTTTTGACTTGGTGCACCGTTCGTCATTTCTCACAAGAAACGCAGCTAAGAATCAAATTCATTTTAATGTCAGTAACCCTACATCCCATCATAATCTCAGGACCTCAATGGAATTGAACATTTGGGGTTATAATAGGAAATAAGAAAAAACAATCACGATATTCAGAGCACAAATCGTCCTCTGAGAGAAATGGGAGAAAATATTCAGAAAAACAACACAAATTCTTAACGCAGTGCCCTTTGCTTTAGAAGTTGTTTTACATGCAAAAAATATATTCAAAAAATTTATTTAACGTTTTTATTGTATTTCTGGGCGAAATTGGCTGGGTGTATATTCAATTTTGTGATATAGAATTTTGTAAGTCTGACATTTGAAACCCATTTTTAAAAAATATTGCGAGTGCGGAATTGTTTTTAAGTCTATGTTTCTAGATGTATACGTTACCATTCCAATAAAAATTATGTTTAAGTTATCGTTTGTTAGTTTTTGGGCTTTTAAAAAAATCTCATCATGGTGTATACTCAATTTTGGAAGATACTGTTATATAAGAGAGATATAGTATTTGGGATTCTTCAATAAAATGCTTGTGCCATTTTAGGAGAAGGAAAGTATGTAGAATTTTCTAACAGGCAAAACAAAAATAAAACTAAAATAAACTCAGATTCTTATTCATATATCTATTTCGAAATTCGTTGAAGAATTGATATGAATTTATGAATAAAAAATTCATCGCTTTCATTGCTACACATTTATCATACCACATTACAAAAATAGGTGTGGTTTATGATCATGTTACTGATCCAAGATCGACTCGTGACTATATTACGGTTCTCGAAAAAATCCAGTTCACCTACATTATTCCTTTTCCGCAATATCAACTCAAGAATGCTCTTTGTGACAGCTGACCTGATAGGTGTTGAGATCTTAATAAATCGTACTCGGTGTTTCAACATATATTTGAGAGTGGGAACTGACCGTTCTCAATTTTTTTAAAACTGATTCTTTTCGTTTGTGTCAAAAATAAAATACCGTTTCTAATACGGAATATTTAAGAGTTTTAGATGGAATACCAAGTTGACAAGCAAAATCATAAATGTGTTATTTTAGAAAATAAATTTGTGGTTTTTAGAGCTAAAAATTTTCAAGTTTTACATGCCTTTACGATCAACCTGCCGATTAATAATTTACATACAAAGACAATTGTTGGAGTAAGGAGGGAAAATTTAATTCATTTTTTAATTAATTCAAGTCATTTCTTAAGATTGACAGAACACAATTCAAGTTCACTATTGGAAACTAATCTGGCTTATGAGATGTTTTCGAAATTAAAATTTAAAGATTTAATTTGATGCCAAACGATAAATAAGCTTGTTGCCATATGTTTTTCAATAAACATAATTGAAAAATGTTAAACAAGCTCTTGCATAAATTAAACAATTTTTAATTATAAAAGAATATAAGTATAAAACTAATTTTTATATATAAATTTAATGAGAAAGCAAATATATTTTATTCTGAATTATATATTTTTGACACGGTTTTATGTATTGTTATTAAATCCAAGTTTGATTTTGCATTTAAAGTTGTTGCATGACACATATGTTTTCTGTGCAGGAACGGGATAAACATGCATATCGAATTATTTGTCGTAATGTGCGGCTTGCCTTATATATACATTACAGAATCTTTTTAACAGAGTTTATTTCTATCGCATTTTCAGATCAATTACTTAGTTCTCAGAATCTGCCATCAAGTAAAAAATTCGACCGGAAACACTTTATACCACATGTCTTTGCAGTCGGTACAAGAACGAGTTGAGAAGTGCGCAACGCTTTCTCATCTCAGCTGTTCTGCACATCAAATATTTCAGCTGTTACACGTCGAGGAAAAGGCGCAAAAAAAGTCAGTTTTATTTCGGGCAATCCATCTATCTCCTTTCATGAAAAGATGTATAAATTTTCCCGAAAACCAAATACACATTTTATGACAGACGCAAAAAGGTTTAGACGTTCTTGTTTCATTTTATCCTTTTGACGTTTCCGAAAATGTTCCCAAGTTGAAAAACTATCTGTGTCAGACTGCTTTTGGAAAGTGATTTAAGTGTAAGGATTCAATTTTTTCGAAAGTTTTCAACTATACAACATAGTCATCATTGCTTACTATACTTTTTCACTGAAATCGAAACATCTTATTAACAGCGGAAGTCGAATTTGTTCGTCAAATTCAATAATTTATTTTTCAATATTAAAAAAAGTGTTTCGTTCTTTTTGTCATCTACCTCCTCGATTATGAGCTTTAGAGGGCCCAGGATATCCAAACTACGACCCGCAGGCTGAAACAGGGCCTCTGAATAGGTTAAAATGTTGTTTATCGACGTTTTGTCGTTTAATTTAATTGGTGTTGACGAATCAACTATCATATCACTGTCCTGGAAAAACAACGAAGCAACTGAAATATTGGAGTGAATTTTCAAGATATATTATTGGCATTATTTAAAAGAAACGTTATAAGAACTAGTATTAAGTCCACTTTCATTACGATCAAAGTTTCTCACGTGTGGTTATTAATATCAATTACGAACGGTATTCTTTTTCTGAACGAATTGATGAATTCCACTTGAGTCATTGTTCTTCCGGAACAGCGATATATCAATTCAGAATTTATTTGGAATTTCTATTGACTATGCTGAAATCCTATTCGTAAAAACAAGTCAAGTGATGTCGTTCGGAATACGTACAGGAAACATGTTCCGCCGCAGAAACACTACCGCCACCTACGTTTAACTTGACAGAAAATGCCTCGCATACATTTTATTTTCCACCGCAATATTTTCTTGACCTCAGACAGTCCTTGCTTTGCTTATCTATTTTCCCAATCACTCACTTGTGTTGTGACAAAATATAAAAAAACAAGCATACCTGGTTTTCAGAATGATTTATCTTTTGTGTTCGGAGGCGTAAGAAGTAGAGATTAAAAAGTCATTGAGTTGTTAAATCTTTTGCTCTAACTATGATAGAGCACGTTCGTTGTTCACCAGCTCAAATCCTCTCTTGACCTCAAGAGGCGAATCGACGAACCTTGAAATGACGAATGAAAATTTGGACAACAGCAGTTTTCAACAATTTCAATCGATCAAGAGTTTAGAAATAATCGGTTTCCGAGGTTAAAGACGAAAATTGTTAGTTTCAGTTTTCAAACGATTTATAAAACAAAAATGAAATTTCCTCTGCTTTGGATAATTATATATTCGATAAAGTTGTGAGGTAATATTAATTGCAGTGTTCGGTTGTGCGACGTAATTTTATTTTGATGTGCGTTTGTTCTCTTCTCTAGAAGCTACTCATTACCGTAAGAGGAAAATTTATCGAATAAGGGAATGGAGTTCAAACCGTAATTATTTGCTTTCAGAGAATTGAGCTGGTTGAGGAAAATGTTAAATTAAGTTCTGTGAAATGGAAAGAAATATTTATTTATTTCGAATGTACATTTAAAATTTATGCTACAAGACAGAGGGAGTTGGGTGCAGGCTTTTCTTCTATTGTTCCAGAAAGGAATATTTTCACAAGCTGTTTTTGTGAAAGAATATTTTCATTGCCAAAACAAATTGTTTAGAAATACTTCAAATTTAGCACGCATGACTGATTCATACACAAAAATTAAATTAAAAAGACACGTACATAATAAAACAAGAGAGCACACACGTACATAATAAAACAAGAGAGCACACACGTACATATTTATGCATAAGCATATATGTAACATATATGTACATATGTAACATAAACATACTATATCGTCATCTTGGAGCAGAAACTCATTAACTGACATTTTTCGGAATTGTGTTTTCTGACACTAAATGCATTTTTTTCATGATGAAAAACGCATTGTTATGTTGAGATCTGTTTAAAAGATGTGCAACTAAGCAAATGTATATAATTTTTATTTTCGACCTAAAATCTTAGTCTTTAAGAGGCTGTTCTGTACAATTTATTTTTTCATAGCTTTAGAGTTTCTGCTTTAAGCCTACGATATATGGTTGACAGGTACATCAGAATTCAAAAAAAATTAAACAAATTTAAACAGAAAAGAGTATTTCCTTATTTAAAATTCATTTACGAAATGGAAAGAGAAAATGGATTTACAGAATGTTTAATCCATGTTTTAGAATTCGAATTGTTGCAGAATCAAAATGTTGGAATAAGCACGAAAATTAGAATATATTAGATTGGAAATGTTTCTGTTCTCAAAATTTTATTATTATGATCAAGGTTGAATAAAAGGTCATAGTCAAGGAAAAATACACTTATTCTATGCATTATTATATTAAATAGTTTTATTTGCTTTCTTATTTCGAAATCAAAAGGCGAAAATGCGTGAAATCCCATAAATTCACGAGGCAATACACTCATTTTCTTTTTTAAATTCTAAAACTACAAATTAATGTAAAAAGTACCATCACAAATAGCGAAATTCCTCTAGTAAATTCCATTAAATACTGATTGGTGATGCAATTAATGCCAAATTTTACGTGCGGAAGAAATAACGCTCTAAATTTTTGGTTGATACGGTAAGTTGGGTTTTATGGTGCAAGGGGAGGGGGTGTATCTGACCATGCTGCACCAAATACAAGACAACGTCCAGTAATGGACATACACATGTGAGGCAAGAGAAGCAAAAGCCTTTCCCCATTCTTCTTAAATCCCTCAATCGTTTTCGCATTCCGAAAGCGATCTTCTAATTGGTTGGAGTTCCATGCGTTCTGCTCACTATGTTCTGATTGGTTGGAGCTTCTGGTCACGATAGAGACGCTCAAAGCAGAGCGGAAAAATAATTAACTCTAACTTGAGAACATCGGAATTTTCGCCTGTAGTAGGCAGACCATGTTGGTTATCAATCTTGTAAATATTCCATCTGTTATGTATTTCATCTCATCATCGATAATAAATAATTTCTTGAAATGCAAATACTTGAATTCTTAACTGAAAATTGTACGACTGCATTTTTCCCAAGTTGGGGCCGTTTCGGGCTTGATGCACACACAAGAAGAGTTTGACACAGAAGAGAGAAATACACCCAAGGAAGAACCTGCACCGGCTACAGCTCGCAGGTTGCTAGATCAGTGGGAAAACCTTCTGAGCCACGACGGCCTCCTCTTAATTCTTGAGCAGATGGTTCATTATGAGCTCATCAAAATAGGAAGATACGAAAAAAAATACAATATTGACAATCGTTCAGACGAAAATCTATATATGCATTCCAAGACCTACCCAGTGAGGGTCCATCCAAGTACCATGGTATTGTTATGTTATGATCTTCGATGGTCCTCGCTTGGTATTTTGTATGAGCCGAACTTGGGGATCTCCGCTAGATGGCGAGAGTCGAAGCGAAAGGGGGTGCCGTTCCCCTGAATGACTTGCCAGAGCGGAGGAGAGGCAGTGTGCGAAGGACGACAAAACTGAGGTCGCAAAATAAGGCACTGGAGACTAAAAACGTGAACTCCGGACGCGAGCCAGCATCCATGCCGAGACAAAATCCTCTGGTGAAAGTTCAACAGGTTCCGGGAGAGTCGTTCCACTCCTCATCCGGCAAAATGCCTCGGCCTCTCGCCATCCAGAGAGGAGATCCCCAAGTTCGACTCATACGAAATACCAAGCGAGAGCCATCGAAGATTATAACATAAATATCCCCCTCCTACGAAGAAAAATTTCACAGAATTTTTTTCACATCAATATAACACTTTGATGTTATATTGATGTCTCTTTCATGATCATAAAGATCATGAAAGAGATATCCAGCCTTGAATTAAAAAGGTCAATTTCTTATGTGTTTTACTCGCCTCAGTTTAATTTCACATTAAACCGCAAATCACATTTGTTACATAATATAACTAAGATGTATTCTATTTTAATCTTCTGAATTACTCTACCGGACGTATATTAAAACATTGTATACCACCAGAATAACATTTATACGATATCATTTAAATACACAAGACTACATATATACAAACATCACATACCACCGAACTGCATTAAAAATACAATATAATAGAAATGCACTCTATATTTTTAATTGTATGTAAAAAAACGTCACAAATTCTATCTCTCTTAATCCCTGACCACAAACCCGCGCCTCCTGGGACGGAGATTATATTGTTCACTCCTGGTATTCTGCTGGGCAGGCAGAGAACTTTGAGCGTTTTCTGTAGCAGTAAACTGACCGTTATTTCTCGGGGGGGATCTTTTGGTCTGGAAGAAACCACCCCTTTACCCCTGCTCGTCCTCGAAAAGTTTCTTCCCCCAACGAGTTGTCAGGACAAGACTGGCCTATCGGTTTCACTATCTGCAGGTTTAAACGAGGGCGATAAACGGATTTCAAACAAGTCGTAGATAATATTTTATTCGAGAAAATTAAATTATCCAAATCTCTCTTACAGGTGGTAGAGCTTTTGAGTAGATGCACGTGTCCATCTCAATTCCCTATGATTCGTGTGGCTGACGGCAAATACCGAATCGGTGATACCAAAGTTCTCATTTTCGTTCGAGTAAGTACATTTATTCTTTTTTTTAATGTTCTCAGTTTGCTAAATATAATATTATTTCCTTCAGTCTTTCTTCTTCATCAGGATATATACAGTGCAACTTGGATAAAACGAACGTCTCTAATTCGAAATCGTTGTTAATTCGAAGATTTCTCTTAGTCCCTCGAACTTCTCATTAAATCAATGTTAAAAAATCGTGGGTAATTCGAAGTTCCACTTCCTTAATTCGAAGTTTTTTATAAACACTTTCGAACCATAACGACTTTTCGGCCTTTCATCGTTACGAAATCATCGCCGGAATACCACCACCTGTTCGACACGTGAAAGCTGAAATCCCCTTCTCGCAACCTGTTCAACACTTAACAGTTGAGACCCCCTTCCCGCCACCTGTTACGTAAGCTACAGTACATGTAATATGTACTGTAATCTTATGTAAATATAAATCTTATTTTGTTTACATACATATAATGTTTAAGTCTTTCATACCATGATCTTTCTGAATAAATATTTACTTATTGACAGAATAATCTTTTCAAGCATTCAGTGGACCTGAAATTAAAGTTAAAAGATGTAACTTTTTTAATTCGAAGTTTTGGATAATTCGAAGTTTTTTAGTGGTCCCTTCAGCTTCGAATAATCCAAGTTGCTCTGTATTAACTTTTCCTTCAACTCAAAACTCTATCTTCTGAAAGTACTATGAATGTATAGTATCCACATCCATGTTATAATTGTGTGAATTATATCTGTAGCATTTTAACATAATTCGTTATGCAAATATTTTATTTTGTAAAAATATCAAATTTTAAAATCGTATAGCAATGCCGAGGATTTCAACCATGAGATACTTTTTGATTGACTGTATGAATAATCATATCTGTTGTATCAACATTTTGTCATACAAATATTTTTAGTAATATTTTACTTCAGAAAATACCACATTTTGAAATCGTATTACAATGCAGCTAATCTCAACCATGAGATGCTTTCTGTTTGACTGAAGTAAAGGTGTGTCTTACCATGGTCTGCAATATTGGTGAGTGGCAGACGTGATTGCGAACACGCGCGATCTCAAACAAGCCAGACTTAGAAATTGGAACACATTCCGCTTACACTTCGATAGATGGTCCATGATCAACAGTTGGATTGTCTATGGGATTCGAATCACTTCCAACTTTGCCGGAAGCCCAGTGACCACAGGCACTGCTTCTACTCGCAGCACGGCTTCGCTTTTCGCTGCCGCTCGGTCTTCGCTTCACTCAACGCCCCCACACATATTCGGCTGCTGAATTCAACACAGGACATGATAATGCTAATTTAATTGACGTCACACTGGAGCAACACAACGGGCTATTGGCGACGGGGAAAGATCCGAAGACAACACCACGTAATTTTGAACCACGGCCAGATGACGAGGTCAACACCTGAACTGGCACCCCACTTTCCAAACTTCCACACCACGCCAAAGTGAAGACATTTGAGGCCACGACAGATTTAACGAACACTAGCTCCTATTTGTACACGACGGTGTTTCGCTGGATTCGAACTCGCAACCCCCCGATTGCTAATCCGTTACTCTTCTAACCGGGTTACCGCGGCTCCTAATTCAAAACAGGGCAATCAAACTTTCCCTATCGCCCATTGCACTATCACGCATACGAAAGTACACTCATGATCTCAATAAAACTCTTACTGTCTCACGCAATTGACAGAGTTAACTTGGCAGCACAGTACCTACCAAATATAACTACTGCTACATTCTGGACAGGGGGATTACTGTTGGGAGAGAACTTGTCCATCACTAATTCACTTTCATTTCATTTCATGTGCTATTGGCATCTACCAAATAGCATTAGATCTTATCTATATGTATTACTTATCTCTACTTATTACTATATATTACTAGCTGAATTACCCGGCGTTTGCTCGGGTTGAATTCTTTATAATTCATCGTAATATTACTCCATATTATTCCGATGGAGATTTCGAATTGTTTTTAGCCCCCCTGCAGACCCATGACAAATCGAACGGAGAATTCTACAGGATGAATGTACCAAATTAAGTGTGAATTGGTCTGACATTGATCGTATAAATATGCAGTCATTCCTCTATGAACTTGCTCCATAAAACCCCAAAACAATCAGCGAACGCGGTAGCCCAGTTGGAAGACTGACCGGGGTTAGCAACCGGAGGATTGCGAGTTCGAAACTAGGTCCAACTAAAAACCGTCGTGTACGAGGGGGCTGGTGAACGTTAAATCTGTCGTGGCCTCAAATGTCTTCAAGTTGGCATGGTGTGGAAGTTTGGAGAGTGGGGTACCAACTTAGGTGTTGATTTCGTCATCTGGCCTTGATTCAAAATTACGATGTGTCCTCGGATCTTTCCCTTCGGGATAGATCCCTGAGCGTCGCGAATAGCCCTTTGTGTAGCTCCAGTGCAACGTTAATTAACTACTTACCCACACAAAACGATCATTGACTATCTTGAGCAACACGGAAAAATAGTCAGTCTCAACAAAGATTAGTAACAGAAATGCACTAATTCGAGTATGTTTTTATGCAGTTAATTTAGTTATATGTTAGCTGCACTCTAAATTTTGAATGAATATTGTAAATTTATGGCAATGCTTATTTAACTAGTTAACAATGTTAATTAAAAGTCAGTAGAGTTCTGAGAAATAAATACGGAAACTACTGCAATACTAAATTGATAAATTTGTAGTACTAGTATTCATGTATTAAAAATGATACCGATCTTAGTCACATCTCTTTAAAGGGGGACGCGGTAGCCCGGCTGGAAGAGTAACGGCTTTGCAACAGAAGGGTTGCGAGTTCGAATCCAGTCAAAGACCTTTGTGTACAAAAGAGGCGGGTGAACGCTAAATCTGTAGTGGCCTCAAATGTCCTCACGCTGGCGTGGTGTGGAAGTTTGGAGAGTGGGGTGCCGGCTCAGGCGTGACCTCGTCATCTGACCATGGTTCAAAATTACGAGGCGTTGTCCTCGGATCTTTCGGGTTTGATCCCGGACCGTCGACAACAGATCGCGTTGCTCCAGTGCGACATTAATTCAACTACCAAAAACCTTAAAATTAGCTTATCGTCGTTTTTAGTAATAATTGGTGTTGACCATTCAACTACATCAATTCGGAAATCAATCTTTGGCGAAGTCCTGAAATCGCTTACTTTGAAAGTATAAAATCTAACTAAAAATATATTCTGAAAATGTCTGCATGGCTACAATCTATTGGAATTCTTTCATTAAATAATCCTTGCTGCGAGAGAGGCCTCAAAGTCATTGAAGTAAAGCTACCGATAAGACTCCAAGTTTGAACATGTGTCCTGTTAAGGACGTAGGATCGCACTATTTTTCTCCCTTATCTGTATCCAATTCCGCTCCACTCCTAGCTATTCGGATCTCTTTTACGAGCCTTCAACTCATGTTGCAAGAGACTCGTCAAACAGATAAAGACTGGAATTTCATTCATCATGTAGGAACAATCCATGGGCGTCAGCATCACGAATTTCGCCGCTGAGGGAAAAAGCTTTCAGGATATTTTATCGATAACAGACTGGGATAGACGAAAGGTGAACCGGTACGTCTGTCCACGGAAATTCTGCAGTTCTGTAATCTGATAGATATCACGTCATTCTGTCTGGTAGGGAACAAAAGAGGAACAGTGTGTGTCGCATGCATTATGTAAATTGATTTTCGTTGGCGCTTTTGTGTGCAAGCTCTTGTTTTCGAGAATGTCGCAACCTCCTTACGTTATTTAACCCTCTTGGTGGTTTATATTAACGTCGAAAACCACCCCTGCCTCTAGTTCAAAAACCTGTTCAAAATTACCACCTTCTCTGAGCAAGGAACTGGTTTTTTTTTTTCTATTTGGATCTTCATTCCCCTTGTTGTAGGTAGGTAGTCGAATTAACGTCGCACAGGAGCAACACAACGGACTAGTGGCGACTGTCCGGGATCCATCCTAAGACAGCTTCGTCATTTTGAACCACGATCAGATGACGAGGCCAATATCTGAGCTGGCATCCCATTTTCCAAACTTCCACACCACGCCAACGTGAGGACATTTGAGGCAACGACAGATTTAACGTCGTGGACGACTCCGTTTGAGCTGGCGACGTATGATGGAACAAGAGAGAAGTGAGGCTGGATGGGCAATCTGGTGTGAACCTAGGCTTGTTGCATCGGACAGGAAACTTTGGCGATCTAGATTGAAGGCCATATTTGCCCTAGGCAATAAAGAATTTATGATGGGTGACATATTTAACGTGCACCAGCCATCTTTGTATACGAAGATCTTTGGTTGAATTCGAACTCGCAACCTCCTGTTGCTACTCTTCCAACTGGGTTACCGCGACCCAAGAAATTAAGTCAGTTTAGCTCAGCTGCTATACACTGGTCTACTAGTACGAAATAAAACAGGTTCAATAGATGAATCGAAGGCCTCCAGGTAACATATTGATAAGCCACAGAAATTATGTTCCGTAATGAGGAAAACAATAATGCCAAAGGGTCAAGAATTTCCGATTGTTTGAAATGTATGCTTAGTACTTGAAAGCTTAAGATAAGATGATGTCTTGAATAGTGGGCAAACCATTATAACTTTGGAACATTTTCAACTGGAAATTACTATCCTGAAAAATTTGAAAAGGGGCTTATTATGCGGCCCGAAGTCCTTCAATTATATGCGGTTGTCCTGACGGAAGTGAACGATATCTCTAGGTTGAGCTTAATTTTGAATTGCGAATGCATTAAAACCAAACTATCGTTTATATATGCAAATGTTAGATATTTTTTTAACCAGCAACGGATCTGAATACTGCCTGTTTTAGTGCGAGGCCACCCGCTTTCTTCATTATCATGCTGCATAATTAAGATGAATCAGCTTTCGATTGAATTAATTCCGGAATGCGGAAAAATTATGTCTATGCAACGGTACTTATACCAATGCACCTCCAACCAAGGTTACAATGTATAATTCCGATTCCGCCTCCACTATTCGACTAATTAATTCAATGTATACTTTAGAACCGGCCTATTTGTTTTTTTGCATTTCTTCGATTAAACGGGTAAAGGAATATTGTTATGAACAAGAAAACGGGTATATTTTGGGCTGATATGGTTTCTTGTTTCTATGGGCTTGTCTGCATGGAATAATAGAAGATTCTTGAAATTATCGGTATTAGTAGTTAATTAACATCAAACTGGAGCATCATAACGGACTATTGGCGACGATCCGAAGGAAAAGGACAAGATCTCGGCATTTTGAAGTACGGTCGCATGACGAGCTGACTCTTCACTCTCCAAGGGCTGCGGTAGCCCGCTTGGAAGAGTAACGGATTAGCAACCTGAGGTTTGCAAATTCGAATCCAACCAAAGACCGTCGTGTACAAAGGGGGCTGGTGCAAGTTAAATCTTTCATGGTCTCATGCTGGTGTGGTGTGGAATTTGGAGAGTGGGGTGCCAGCTCAGGTGTGACCTCGTCATCTGACAGTGATTCAAAATTACAAGGTGTTGCAGTCGGATCTTTCCCTTCGGGGGTTGATCACCAATAGCCCGTTGTGTTGCTCCAGTGTGACGTTAATTAAAATACCTACCTACCGTAAACAGACAAACAAAAATTTCTGTCCAACTGTTTAAATGCCATAAGTTTTTAAGTGGAAAAATAAAAAGTGTAAGCATTTTGACAGCATTAATATCTTTTAAACATATTACAACATGATTAAGTATTTACAGAACCAAATAAGTATTTAGTGTCTCCGAAAAAATAACATGTAATGAGTTTTGATTCTAAGCCGACTATATATATGGATGGTAACCATCTATTTATCTTCCTTAAACTGTCAAAGAAATGTCTCCTTAACATAAAAATGCAAACCTTGAACGGTCTACGCAATATCTTAAAAATACAAAAGAACTAATTAAACAGGTGGGATATACGACATACACTTTAATTCAGACGAAGCTATGTAGATTGCGAATTCATTTTGAATCTGGGCAACTAAAATTGCTACTAAAATAGGGCTTAAGAGAATACATCTTTTGCAGTTTTAAAAATTCATATTACTTATGTCTCTATTTCACAATTTCTTTGGCTGCGGCAGCTCCGTTTTAGTTTCAGCAGTTAATAAAGAATTAATTTTAACCTGGTGGCGTGAATCTTCAATCGGGTAATGAACTCAGTTGACATCGTCATCTACAAGCAATGAACCCGATGCCTTCACAAGTTTATTTCAAGTGGCGTCAGCACATGTGATAAGCAACCTATGTCGAGAAGTGACACTTTCAGGCGGGAGTGATTGGTGTCATGCACAACCACTTGAACTGAGCTCGATCCAATCAAAGCAACTCAACTCACGTGGGTGCGCCTGAATGAAATTCGTTCCTTTCGGATCTCAGTTGATGGGAAAATCAGTTGGCTTCCTAACTTTTCTTTATGCGCAGAACCACGCACGTGCATATCCAAGATATTTACATCCAATTTGCGGGGCCGCGGTAGCCCAGTTGGAAGAGCAACGGATTAGCAACCGGAGGGTTACAAGTTCGAAACTCGGTCCAGTCTCGGATCGTCTTGTATACGGGGGCTGGTGCACGTTAAATCTGTCGTGACCTCAAATGTCCTCGCGTTGGCGTGGAGTGGAATTTCGGAGTGGAGGTCAGCTCAGGTGTTCTCATCTGACCGTGATTAAAGATTACAAGACGTTGTCCTTGATCTTTCCCATCGGGATGGATCCATCGCCAAAAGCCCGCTGTGTTGCTCCACACACACACACACACACACAGTGCGACATTAATTAACTACCTAACCTAACCTACATCCAATTTGCATGCTATACACTTGACCGGAACTTGGCATTATAGCGCATACTGTCAGAACATTAGACTTGTTTTAAATCTTACTAATGTTGAGTTGAGTAGTAAATAGCTTAAGATAGATGGGTAGTTGAATTGGAGCAACACAACGGGCTACTGGCGACGGTTCGGTAACAATCCCGAAGGGAAAATCTGAAGACAACACCTCGTCATTTTGAATCACGGTCAGGTGACAAAATCAACTCCTGATCTAGCACTCCACTCCCGAACTTCCACACCACTCCAACTTGAGGACATGTGAGGCCACGGCAAGTTTAACGTGCACCAGCCCACGCATACTTGACAATTTTGGGTTCGATCGATTTTCCGACTTGCTTCCCTCGGTTGCTAATCGGGGCCGTCGTGGCTCAATGGGTATGTCCACTGCATTAGCAACCTTCGGGTTGTAGGTGGCGCAGGTTCGATTCCTTTCAGGTGCATTCCCCCCTGGGTGTATTTCTCTCTTCTGTGTCAGTAAAACTTTCATTGTGTGTGTATGTCTATTACTTGAAATTGTATGTCTTGTGTCTGGCGTAGCATGGCCAAATATGGCCCTTGCGCCATAAAACCACAAAACCAACCGTTACTCTTCCAACTGGGCTACCACGGATCCTTAAAATTATAGGATTGTGAGTTTATTGTGAGGTGGGTGGTACCATAGTCTTCTCCCAATATAACAGATACCTGTTTGAATATTACAGGGCAAATATCGCACCCCATTCATGTTATCACATTTATATTATGAACGTCTTCAATTCCATCCTATTCTCTCGTTCGAACGGGATTCGGCGAAAACGACAAACTGGTACATTGGTGATAGCGTTCGTCTACCATCCAGAGTAGGTTCTGGGTTCGAGTCTCGGTTTGTAAGAGCATGGATGTTGGTGATTATCCCTGTAGGAAGTAGGGGAGGTCCACCCATTGCGTGCAACTAGTGTGTCATAACTAGCCAGTTCAGCCAGTTCGTCAGTCAACTAGTCAGTTCGCCCCTTATAGTACCGAAGACCGAGAGGCCAGTGGTCGGGCACCCAGACTGAGTATTGTTATTGAGAGGAGCTTCAAAAAGTGGGACCTACATGTCGACTAGTAGTCACGTGACTTCTCCGTGAAAAACTGGCTTGGTTGACCGATTTGACATCTTATCACCTAGTTTGACGATACAACATCAGACTCTTTTTGTCTTGTTTTGCAACTTTAACAAGGCCGGACTGTATTGCCTTGCCATGCAACCTTAGCAACGCCATCTTCAATTTCAAGCCTGATCGACACTATTGTCGCGATGTCCCACGTGTCGGTACACCGCAGGGAAAACAAACAGATCCGGCAAGCAGGAAAGCGTGGCATGTGTGAATCGCACCACTAAGCACGCGGAACGCCCTCTCGTACAAATTCCCGGTAAGGTCGGAACGCTCATTCATTCATCTTCTTCCCATTGCAGATTCTGAGAAGCCACGTGATGGTGCGAGTCGGGGGTGGATGGGACACCCTGGAGCACTACCTGGACAAGCACGACCCGTGCAGGTGCAGATCTGGTGAGTACGCCCCGTTCCTCCTCTCTGAAACCGAAACTGGAGTTGAGAACACTTCGGTTCTTTATTAAAACTATGGTGTTGTCGCGCGGTTGTGATTGCGAAGGCAGTTTATCCCGGGATCAGTCGACTTTCGAAAAGGGCGGAAACTCGTAAGGGGGTAGTTTAATTACCGTCGCACTGGAGCAACACAACGGTCTATTGGCGATGGCCTGGGATCAGTATCGAAGGGAAAGAACAGAGAACACTTAATTTTGAAGCACGGTCAGATGACGAGATCAACATCAGAGCTGGCACCCCACTCTCAAAACTTCCATACCACACAAACATGAGGACATTTAAGACCACGACAGATTTGACGTGCACTATCGCCCACACGTACGCAATGATCTTTTGTCTCATCGAGCTTCGAACTCGAAATAGATGTTCTCGGATAGAGATAACAAATATAGAGAGACTATGATATGGACAACAAATATATGTGGGGGCTTGGGTGAAATAAAGTTAACAAATTGATGTTTAATTTAAAAAGTATTTATTGAAGGGGATCTAGGGGTATTTAATGTTTACAGGGGGCTTAAAAAGGAAAGTACTCCTAAGAGCTGTTAATTCGATGTTACACTCATGGAGGTTGGAAGTCGTCTGTCTGCTCCAGAACTCCGTGACGTCACACGATGACGTGATGCTCCGCGAGTTGCGCGGTAGGTCAATTCCTACATATATTTCCAATTTGTTATTAAGTACGCCAATGTGACGAACCTGAATACGTTGAATTCATGAGGACATTTAAGGCCACGACAGATTCGACGTGCACTATCGCCCACACGTACGCAATGATCTTTGGTTTCATCGAGCTTCGAACTTGAAATAGATGTTCTCGGATAGAGATAACAAATATGGACTATGATATGGACAACAAATATATTTCCAATTTGTTATTAAGTACGCCAATGTGACGAACCTGAATACGTTGAATTCGCAATCCATACGTTAGATGCATGTCAGCTATGTCGGAATTCGCGTAGGTTTCCAACACACGCGAAATCCGATGTGGGGGAATAAAATCGAAAAAATAATAAAAGGAAGAACGATTTGTAAACGCTCCAAACAGGGCCCTCTAGCACCTACTCAGACATACATTCTTCGACAAAAAAATGTTTATTTTGATGCACCCACCCTACAACCCTTTGAAGTTTGGTCAGGGAATTTCGAGCTACCTTGTAGCACACATTACACATTTTGTCATTGATTTTGAAAATGTACGACTAACCTTATAAAGCCATGCCCATACTCTGCCTCTTGACAGCTGAAAACAGCCAATCAATCCAAAGGCTTGCAAATCCCGTAATATATTCCAAGAACCCCGGGGTGGCAGAAGGCCAGTCTCAGCGCACAACCGATTCATAGACACTTTAATGCGTTCCCACTGTCAATGCTTGATCTCTCCCGTGTATAATTAGGCCGTCTGATTGATGCCGAGTTCTGCGGTCGTTGATAACATCCGTCGCACGAAATACATTAGGGTGTGTCCGAATCATTGCTCGGGCGATGGACGCGCGCCCCGGTCACGTGACCTCGGCCGGCCTGGCAGGTCAGCCCCATTTAAGGTGGTCGACGAGGCATGACGGGAATAGGCTCTGACGACCCGTTATTACTCTCTTGACGTCATCATTCGGGTTTGATTTCAGGAAGGAGAATCCGATTGATATTCAAGCGTTTAGTTCTTTGGTTTTTGTTACTCTGCGGTTTGATTTTTTTTGTGTTATATTTGTCTGACGTGAGTCTGTGCTGTAGATGTGGGTTCCTCGGTTCGTTATCGAAAGTCGATATTGACATCACGTGAAAGGTTAATTGAATCTACATTATGTGAAATCATACGCCTTGAGAGGTACGTATGTATTGATGGCTGTTGAATCAGTTCCTAACAACTCTCGGTCGTTGTTTCACCGCGATTCAAACTTACGCGGTGTTGTCCTCGGATGGATTCCGGACTGTCGCCATTAGCCCGTTGTGTTGCTCCAGTGCGACGTTAATTCAACTGCATGCCTACCTCACAACTATCGGAGCCGTCGTGGCTCTGTGGATATGCCCACTGCGCTCACAACCTGCGTGTTGCAGACTCGATTCCTTTCTCTTCTATGTCAGTGAAACTTCCCTTGTGTGTGTCTATTACTTGAAGTTGTATGTATTGTGTTTGGTTCGTGGTTTTTTATGACGCAAGGGACGTTTGGTCATGCTGCGATTGAGACAAGACATACAATATCAAGTAATAGACAAACACACACAATGAAAGTTTTACTGTTACAGAAGAGAGAAATACACCCAGGGAGGAATGCACCCGACAGGAATGGAACCTGCGCCGCCTAACTCGAAGGTTGCGAGCGCAGTGGGCATAGCCCCTGAGCAACGACGGCCCCGTATTGTGTTTGGCGCAGCATGGTAAATATGGCCCCTGCAGAACAAAAGTTTTGAAACACCCGCTACATAAATATACAGGGTGAGTCTAAATTGTTTTTACAAAATAAGAGTGGTGTTAGTACCCATCCAGACGAGCCATAATTACCATGGAACATAGGGTCGCATTCCACTCTGAGAGGCAGAAAAGAGTAAAGTCGAAACGCGTCGAGCATGAACGAGTCATCGCTTCTGACGTCGTTTTGTACCTGCCTACGTAGCATATCTATCTCCTAAGCAAGATGGCTAAGCGATGGATCGGACGTGGCGGACCTGTGGCTTGGCCTCACCGAACCTCAACCCACTGGACCTTTCCTTCTGGGGGCACATGAAATCTTTAGTGTACCAGACGCCTGTGGCTGAAGATCTCGTAGCGAGAATCGGTGCACACAAAATGAACACAACACCAGGAATCTTCGAGAGCCAGTCATTCCTTCGCCGGTGTGAACTGTGCAACGCCACTTTGAGCACTTGCTGTGAGTTTTTCTCTGATCAATCAATCAGATACTTCTGGTATCGTTCATTCGCTTTCCCAACACTGTTGTAAGTTCATGTTGAAATTCTAATTTGACTCTTTTCTGCCTCTCAGAGTGGAATGCGACCCTATGTTCCATGGTAATTATTGCTCGTCTGGATGGGTACTATCACCCCTCTTATTTTGTAAAAACAATTTAGACTCCCCCTGTATTCTAGGTGTGTTAACGCTTGACGAAGTAACTCGTCATAACCAAAATTGACTCGATCTTGATGGACGAAGTAGGTAGGTATTTCAATTAACGTCACACTGGAGCAACACAACATGGTATAGATGACGGTCCGGGATCAATCCCAAAGAGAAAGATCCGAGGATAACACCACGCAATTTCGAACCACGGTCAGATGATGAGGCAACACCTGATCCGGCACCCCACTCTCCAAACTTCCACACCTCGCCAAACTTGATGGACGAAGTATCGTCATTAGAAAAAACTGACCTGGTCGTGATCTCGTCATCATCAAAAAATGGCGGCGACTTCATTTGGAATTCAGTCCGCATTCGTGATGACGAGATATCTCGTGGAAACCACCAGCAGGATTGGTGGTTTGGGGGGTTTTATGGCTCAAGGGCCATATTTGGCAAGCTGCACCAAACAGAAGACAGTTAAAAAATGGTGTGGAAGGGACAAAAGAGGGCTTGGGGAATAGGATAATGGGATGAAAGCAGAAAAAAATCGTTTGGTTTATTCCAGGAGCGCGACCCCCTTGTTTGCTAACGACAGTAAACCCTATGGGAAAAGAAAATATCATTCGTGAAGCCCGTACACATGTAAAGGATATGCTCCCCTGAAGGCTCATTTGGAGGATTAATAAAAACTAAAAATACTAAATATTTATTATGCACAAGATACATTCATACAAAGGGGTAGATCTTAACCCCTATACCTTTCTTCCAAAACAGATACAAGCAAATTCTTCAAAGGATTTTCCTCATGCTTCATCGAAGGCAACATCTAATACGAGCAAAGTTAGTCGATTGAGAACCACATGATGTGGTTGTTTTGTGTGATTGTATCTCCAACTCTAATATAATTTGAGTTTTATTTAGAATCCAACTTTCCCGATTGCGGCTCTTTGTTTCCATAGAGGTTTGCGACCTCTGTGCTTTTCACTGGCCCTTAACCGCATTGGGAGAGAAAAAGTGAAAGCAAACCGGCGCCCCAACAAAGCCCGCAGATGAAGAAATTGGGGTCAGCCTTCTTTCTTCTAATTCTTTTGATCTTGCCAAATGGTGACCTTGTTGTCCCGATGTTTTCGTTGCCTGGGGCGTTTGTTTTGGTTCTGGGTGGTGAGAGTTTCTTTCGCGTGACATCTTTTTTACGCCACGGTTTCGGTTTCACTCTTTTTTTTTTCACGCCCAGGAATTCGATGATGCTTTTGCGAAATGGGTTGATTTGTTTTCGGAAAGTGGAAGGTTCGGAATTTCCGTGCTTCCAATTCATTAATTCGGATTAGGTAGGTAGGTAGGAAATTTAATTAGTCCCACTGGAGCAACTCTATGGGCTATTGACGACGGTTAGGGATCAGACCTGAAGGTAAAGATCCAAGGACAACACCACGTAATCTTGAGCCACGGTCAGATGACGAGATGACATCTGAACTGGCACCCCACTCTCCAAACTTCCACATCACGCCAAAGTGAGGATATTTGAGGCCACGACAGATTTAACGTGCAATAGCCTCCACGACTCCCGAACCCGAGCTGTTGCTACATGATCGTTTGAATGCACGTTACAACTGTTAGTTCGCCCCTTGTAGAGGTGAAGGTCCGAAAGGCCTCAGTGGTGGGGAATTAAATCTTATTTTAATATTGAAAATATATCGCAGAAAATAAATATTAAAAATACCGAAACTGGTAAAATGCACATACAACAAACAAATGAGTTTATTTCGTATTGAAACTATACAAATCATATATCACAGTCTGATCACGAGTTTTAACGGCAACTGAAATGGTGCACGGTAGGGAACGTATTAAATAAAGATATGAACAAGAGTAAAAAATACGCCTACAAGGTTTTCAATTTTAGGCGCTCACCTGTGAAATTTATTTCTTGGAGTTGTCACTTCAAGAAATTGCGTAAATAGAATTTTACCCTTATGAAAAAGTTTTAGAGTTCCACTCAAGATTTCTATAGAAAAAGGAAATTTCGTTTCTAATGAAAAAATTCTATAGAGAAAACGAGCGCTGATTCTATAGAAATGTAATTCCATAGAATTCGATAGGAAATTTCTATAGAAAAGTAAAGTGAAAAAAAGAAATGTGTGTGATCTATAGAATTCTATACAGGTACAAAACCGTCATTTAGAAAGGGGGCTGCTGCACATTAAATCTGTCGTGGCCTCAAACGTCCTCACGTTGCCGTGGTGTGGAGGTTTGCAGAGTGGGTTGCCAACTCAGGTGTTGACCTCGTCTTACCGTGGTTCAAAATTACGTGTGTTGTCCTCGGATCTTTCCCTTCGTGGAATGATCCCGGACCGTCGCCAATAGCCCGTTGTGTTGCTCCAGTATGAAGTTAATTAAAATGCCCATCTATAGACGTTACTTTATAGAGCTTTTTGAAACGCTGGCCATTAATCTATAGGATTCTGGATAACATTCTATAGAAATTTTTATAGAATTCTTTAGAACTTTTTATAGAATTCTTTAGAATTTTTCGTTTGGGTAAGCACCTAACAAGTAATTAAGAAACGCACTTTCAAGTGCTTCGATTGCACGCTCTTCGTTTGAAGTCATCCTTACAACAGTTTGCAAAAGAGGTATTAAATCAAAAACCACTCTTTTTCCTGTGGTTCCGAACCGTTAGCAGCTTTTACTTCTACTTCAAAAGTATGCAAACTGGTTTCCTGTCTCAATAAACATCCTTGATACTAACTGCGACCGACACCGCGGTCTATCTCCACGTGTTTCGTAATTCCCTCATATGTCAGAACGAACAACTGACAAGTCGAAGAGGGGCAGAGTTTTTTTGCCTACACCCCAAAAGAACTTTTTTTCTTCGAATGTATCGACTGGTATGCGCCGAGGGTACATGGAACGAAAGTGTCGCTTGTTTTGTTCGAAGAGTAGAAACAAAAATTATTCTCTCGTCAACCTTGAAGGTGATGTCCAGGCGAGAACGAGTATCGTCTGACCTCATTTCGTTCCTTTATGTGTTCGGAGTGGGAAAGCGAATCGAATTTTCGTCTTCGCTTTCGGAATGTTGCGAAATTCCACCCATTCCTGCGAGAGATGAAGTAAGAATGAGCTGGGCTTTCCACCTCCCCGCTGCGAAGCGCATCGCAGGCTTTCGACGCGTCATTAATCTTTTTTTATTGCACATGCGCTTCCCAAGTGCTCGAAATAGCGAGGTGTGAAAACAGAAACTAAATCGTATGAATAATTCACGGAATGTGGTTGATTCCAACCCTCTGAGGGGTTCACACGCATTTTTCCACCCTGTAGTCTTTCTACATGACTTCTTGCCAATTTTGACCTTGACCAACAGAATCTTTGAAAATAATTTTGTTATAAGGAAATCAGTAACGGAATATTATCTAAGGATTCTGTTCCAAGGAAAGGAACAATAGTATGTTTCCAAAGGAAAGGAGCAATATAATCTTTCCAAAGGATTCTATTCTAAGGAAATGGCAATAGAATATTTATGAAGGATTCAATTGTGTAAAGTACAGGGTCCCCTCGACTTACGACAGAATTCCATTCCGACTGACAGGTCATAAGTCGGATTTATATTTTTCAACACTATTTTCATTCAAACGGGTTGTAAAAATTGTACATAACACACAAATTCAATCTATGTACGTATAATTATTGTACATAATATGTACTCTATTGTACCTTTTGGACTCTACCAATGTAGTTATCTTTCTTTATTTACTATTTTTATTTATTTATTTTTGTGGTCGTAAGTGCGGATGGTCACATAGGTCTTAAGTCGAGGAGACCCTGTATAATCTATCTAAAGGTTGGAAGAATCCATGTATTCTTTCATGGTGTGGAAGTTTGGAGAGTGGAATGTCAGCTCAGATATTGACCTCGTCATCTACCATGGTTTAAAATTACGAGGTGTTGTCTTTCCCTTCGGGATTGATGCCTGGCGTCACCAATAGCCCGTTGTGCTGCTCCGGTGCGACGTAAATTTAATCTATACTCTATTCTATACACCTTGCTACCTACCTACTGAGAAGTAAAATATGTTCTGTTTTGTTTCAGGTCATAGATTGGCAACATCGGCTAAGCTCACCATGATGCAAGGAAAAAGCTCCATCCCCAGCATGCACGTCACATACAACAGGTGATTCTGACTACAAGTGTCCATTTTAATTTTTTCCGAAATTGTGTCACTCAAAAATATAGTTGTTTACTGTCGGGTGATGTGGGACAAGTACCCACTGAATATAAAAGCGTCTGCGATTAAAATAGGACCTGCCACCTGCTGGAAATGCGGGTAGGAGTCTTATAGATTAGTTTCACAGCCAGAGTGTTTCGAATTCAGGCAGAGAAGTTGCGAGTATTGAAGTTATTGAGAGGAGCTTGAAAATGTGAGACCAACATGTCGACCAGTAGTCACGTGACCGCTCTGTGAAAAAAAAAGACTTAGTTGGTCGATTTGGCATTTTATCGTCTCGTTTGGCGATACATCTTATCGCCAAACGAGATGTGTGAATTCACATTTCCATAAAGCGTGTGACAAAAATTTTGAAATCGGCAAAGTCTATTACTATTTCGTGTGAACCAATCGTATGATGAATCAATGGATGGTCTTCTGTACCTTGGTCCAATCAGGATGAATCAATAAATGGTCTTTTTCTGTCCCTTGGTTCCAATCAGAGGATGAATCAATGGATGGTTTTCTGTCCCTTGGTCCAATCAGAGGATGAATCAATAGATGGTCTGTCCCTTGGTCCAATCAGAGGATGAATCAATGGATGGTTTTCTGTCCCTTGGTCCAATCAGAGGATGAATCAATAGATGGTCTGTCCCTTGGTCCAATCAGAGGATGAATCAATGGGTGGTCTTCTGTCCCTTGGTCCAATCAGAAGATGAATGTTCATGTCCACCCTGCAGACGGAGTAGTCTATGGGTCACGTTACTCTAGTTTTGGTCGCAAGATCCTATGCACATGAAAAGGTTACCATTACTCACTCTATCTTTATATCTCTTCTATGAATATCCTCTTGTCTCACCCACAGAACTTATCCCCATGAAAACAAGAAGACAGTCCATTGTGTGTACTTGCCCCATCATGTGAGACAGGTGTGACCCCTTGCAATAACATTGAAAAATTTTTAATAACACCAATGGGGTAAGTTTGAACAGATAGGAGTGCAAACACATTGGTAGAACCTGTGAGTATATGGTAAAAATATGAGAATTTAGAAAGTTACTGGAGAAAGGGGAAGAGTAGAAATTGGTTTAATGTAAACTTTGAAAATTTGAGTTCGCATTTGGCCCATATTAACCTTGCCAAGTTCTAGTTCAATCTAAATAAATGGGTTTGTTTAAATCCATAACAATTATTTCTCATTTTGGGTTTATTAATTATTTTATTCTCTAATTTTGTTATGCATTTCATTTAAAAAATTTGTTTTAAGTACAACTTTTGCTATCATAGTACAATAGGAAAAATACAGAAAATGTATTTATTTCCTTTGTATTCGGAATGGTCGCATGGCTTTTAAAATTTCAAAAATGTTTTTAAAAAATTGAAAATTGCAACAAACTGAAAAATATTGTTCGAAAAAGGATATTTTTAAACTTTGAAGGGGGAATATATTAATTTCTAGTAAATGTTTATTAAAATAGTAGATTAAAAATGTGTGCAAATTGTATTGTTAAATGAAAATATAAGGGATAAAAATGAAGCCAAAGATGTTTAATGCATTGTAAAAAAAGTTTACTTTTAACCCCCTGAGCGGTCATGGGATTTCCAAGTAGTGTATTATTTATTTTTCTCCACAATACAACCATAATGACTAAATAACCATTCTATTAATTGAAAGAATCCTAGGAAACGTTATTTATTTATACAATAAAACACATTTATTACAATGGAAACTATTAAAACCACTTCTCTCTCTCTCTCAACACTCTGTTATTAACCAATTCAACTAGATTTAGAGCTCACAACACACGATCAATTTCGAACTCAGCAGCAAGATCGCTTACGCCTAATTTAAACGCATTTGAGCCCCTCTTAATAGGAGGCCCAGACAAATTGGCCCTGTTTCTGTGATGGGGCCAGTGACTTATCTTTCAATTTTCCTTCTCAACCACGCCCATGGCTTTTTTTTTTGAACGTGGGACCTGTCTGAAGTGAAGGCAAGACTGAAACAAGACCATTAGTGTAAATAATTGAGGCATGTGGTGAACTGGAATGAATTATTACGGCCGTTTTCTCAGCGGGGGATCGGTTCTTCTTTCTTGCCACACGCGAGTTTCCGCACACGAGGTCGTGGTCCATGAACTCGGAACCTTTTCGGAGAGTGTCGTACCAGCGAAAAAATATCTCTACGGGCGATGATGGTCGAGGTTCCAGGTTCAATGCTGCGATTTCGTCAATTGAATTTTTAGAAAAACGGTGACTCCGACGTGAACCGTTGCGAAAGAATTTTCTTCCAGCCCCAATGAAAATGAAAACTAGGTTTTGCAAACCTTCACATTCGGTAGGTATTTTAATTAACGTCGCACTGGAGCAACACAATGGGGTATTGGCGACTGTCCGGGATCAAACCCGAGGACCACACCACGTAATTTTGAACTACGGTCAGATGACGAGGCAACACCTGATCTGGCACCACCAAATACCTTTGTGCACCACCCCCAAACGTGCACCAGTCCCCTTTGTACAAGACGGTCTTTGGTTGGATTCGAACTCGCAACCCTCGGGTTGCCAGTCCGTTAATCTTCCAACAGTCGCCGTGGTAATCAGGATTGCGTAAAACTCGGAAAACGTAAATAAATTTCTAATCCGAATTTGGACCGCGGTAGACCGGTTGGAAGAGTAACGGACTAGCAATCGGAGGGTTGCGAGTTCGAATCCAGCCAAAGACCGTCGTGTGCAAAGGGGGCTGGTGCACGTTAAATCTTTCGTGGCCTCAAATGTCCTCACGTTGACGTGGTGTGGAAGTTTGGAGAGTGGGATGCCAGTTCAGGTGTCACCTCGTCATCTGACCGTGGTTCAAAATTACGTGGTGTTGTCCTTGGATCTGATCCCGGACCGTCGTCAACAGCCCGTTGTTACACTTCCAACCTGCTACCGGGTTCACCTTCACATTAGGACTTTTACATTTTGTAGTGGTGGACGGAGTCAATGACTTAACCAAAGGGAGCTTCAGTTTTGTTTGTTTCTAAAACATCTCTACAAAAATGAGACTATAAATCGCTTTTAACATTCTTGCGAAGTAGCATAACTTTAAAGTTACTTTATGAATTAGTTTTCATCATGTAATTATCTTCCGTGTCAGGACAAAAGGGGTTAAGTCTGACTTTTGTTGAGTTCAAAGGTGTCAAGTGCATCATTATAATTTAAAAAATAATATGTGATTGAAACCAAAACTAATTGAATCTACAAATCGGAATTGCTATTATTTGTATCGTGGCATGTTTATTTTTCTTCTTGAATACTTGTGAGAAAGAGAAATATTCAAATTAAGATTATGAGTAGCCATTTTGACTTAACCCGTTTTCCCCTGAAATGGAAGATATAATACACTGCTGGCCACCCAAATTGCAACACCAAGAAAGACAAAAGATATCACAACAAAATTTATTTTGTAGATAACATGTTGACCAAGTATCAAATGATTAAATTTATAGACTTCTGTGAAGTGTGGTTCCTGCCAAAATCAGTAGCCAGAGTAGCCGCCATTGTTGGAGATCACCGCTGCCACACGCCTCGGCATTGATTCAAAGTGACTTTGGATGTGTTCTTGGGGTACAGCAGACCAAGCAGCTTCCACACGTTGCCAAAGTTGATCTGGTGTGGCAGCTGGGGATGTATTCTGGGTCAATCGTTGAGCAACCATGGACCACATGTTTTCTATCGGCGAAAGATCCGGAGAGCGAGCAGGCCAGGGAAGCAATTCAATCTGGCGATTGACGAAGAACCCTTGGACAATGCGTGCCACGTGTGGTCGCGCGTTATCCTGTTGAAATATGGCTGTGGGCAAGCCCTGAAGGTAAGGAAGGACAACTGGCTCCAACACCTCGGAGATGTAGCGCTGGCTGTTTAAAGTACCGGCAATGCATACTAGAGGAGTGCGAGAGTGATATCCAATACCGCCCCATACCATAATACCCGGTGCAGGACCAGTGTGGCGGTGCATAACGCAGCTGTTCAGCATCCTCTCTCCACGGTGTCTCCAGACTCGAATCCGACCATCGTGGTGTTGCAGACAGAAGCGTGACTCGTCAATAAAGACAATTTCATTCCATTCTGCCGTCCACATCCTTCTTTCATCGCACCATTGGCGGCGGAAACGTCTGTGGTTCTGCATCAAGGGTAGACGAAGCAATGGACGTCTTGCGGACAGACCACTCTGCTGTAAACGGCGTCGAATGGTACGCGCAGACACTGGATGATGCGGTACAGACTGAATGTGCTGTGCTATGGTTCGTGATGTGGCTGAGCGATCCGTCACTGCCATACGCACAATATGCCTGTCATCACGTGAAGTGGTGCACTGAGGTGGATGCGATCGAACACGTCGGTCCGTCGTACCCTCCTGCATCCAACGATCACATATCCGCATTACAGTTGTTTGGTTTCGTCCAACACGACTACCGATTTCCCTGAAAGATAATCCACAATCTCGGTAGGCCACTATCCTTCCTCTGTCGAACTCGGATACTTGATCAAAAGATGATCGATTCTACGAGGCATAATTGATCGTTTTTTTTTTAAAAAACCACAAGAAAAACACAATTGCCGTACTTGAAATCGTCGAAATCTCCAAGCCTTAAATAGCGCTTTGAAGTGGCGCCACAGGCGCGCGTGATGTGCGTCTGCGCTGAAATTCTAATCATTTGCATATCTCACCTCCGCTAATGCATGTTGTAAATTTCATATTATTTGCATGCTTCCTTCAGGGTGTTGCATTTACGGTGACCAGCAGTGTAGTTCAATGACCAAATACTTATTACAAAGTATTATGGAGTCATATTAGTCATAGACCTACCGCGAGACGTCAGTTTTTGTGCCCTAAAGTAATACTTTTAATCCACCTGTGGTGGTTGTCTCGTCATTAGAGGAAAACGGACCAGGTCTTGATAAACGAGATATCTCGTTATTGGAAGAAACCTTACCAGATCTTGATCTCGTCTTCATCAAAATGTTGATGACGTGATATCTCGTCAACAAGATATTGCCGATCATCATTAACAGAACTGTTCAGATCTTGATGGACGAGATATTTCGTCAAAACCACTTGAAGGGTTAAAGTCCAGTGTTGTGGCTCAATGGGTTTGCCCACTGCGCTAGCGACTTGCCAGTTGCAGACGGCGCAAGAGAGAGAGAGAGAGTTCGATACCTGTTAACTTACTCAACATACATTTCTCTCCTGTGTCAGTATGTGTGTTCGTATGTCCATTAGACGTTGTCTGTCTTGTGTTTGTCGCAGCTTGGCTAAATATGGCCCTTGCGCCACAAAACCCAACCAACCTTTCACTTTATAATGCGCTTCTCATCTAAAAGACAAAGGAACGCGTCCTTTTGTTTCCCTTCTGACAGGGTAGGTAGTTAATTAAAGTCGCACTGGAGGAACACAACGGGCTATTGGCGACTGTCCGCAGATAATACCGATGGGAAAGATCCGAGGATGCCTCGTCATTTTGAACCACGATCAGATATCAAGATCAACAACACCCCACTCTCCAAAGTCCACACTATGCCAACGTTAGGACATTTGAGTCCACGACGGATTTAACTTGCACCAGCCCCCACGTACAAGACGGTCTTCTGTTGGATTCGAACTCGCAACCCTCCGGTTGCTAATCCGTGACTCTTCCAACTGGGCTACCGCAGCCCTCCCGTCTGACCGGGACAAATCGATCAATCGGCCAGGACCCCGGGACGTATAGTAACATCAATTCCATCATTCATGTTGCATCCTTTTCAAAAAAAGTTTCATTGCCAATAGAAAGTGTCGTCTCACTCTCAAATTGCAGCCCATCACCATTAGTAAACGTCGTGTACAAAGGGGGCTGGTGCACGTTAAATCTGTCGTGGCCTCAAATGTCCTCACGTTGGCGTGGTGTGGAAGTTTGGAGAGTGGGGTGCCAGCTCACAGGTGTTGCCTCGTCATCTGACCATGGTTCAAAATTACGTGGTGTTGTCCTCGGATCTTTCCCTTTGGGATTGATCCCGGACCGTCACCAATAGCCCATTGTGTTGCTCCAGTATGACGTTAATTGAAATACCCCCCCCCCCATTAGTAAACTTCTGTAAGCAGGCAAGTGGCTCAGACGCTAGCTAATTAAGTAATAAAAATGGCGCAGAGTGTAAGAGAGCAGGGGTGGCGAGTTCAACGACAGCGGAAACGAGGATGTGCAGCAGGAAGCGATAAATCCTGACCCCGTGCGCTCTGAAATATGATAATTTACGGCTGTGGGTCGAACAAAACGATTTACGGGGTCGGGAGTCATCTTTTCTTGCTACCTTCTTCCGATGTGTTATGCGTTTAATTAAGGAATATTAGTTTTGCTTCGGTTTCGTGGGCTTCTTGAATTTGTGTTTGTCTTCTTGTGGGTTGCTTATCTTCCAAAAACAACATCAATTGAGACTCGTTTCGCGTGCCATAAATATTGAGCATCGGTTTCGCTTTTTTGAGTGCAGAGGGTTTATAACCTTTTAACCCTATCTGATAGTATCGTAACAGCCCGTTGCGACGTTATTTCAACTACCTACCTCTGAGTGTAGCGAGAGATTTCCGAGTAGTATTGCATTTAGTTCACAATACAATGAATGACTACATAACCACATCTTTTCTTACATCGATGAACTGTTTCCACCCTTTGAAAGACTTCATCGGTCCTTTGCTTAGAAAAATCTCTGAAACGATTCTATTGATCCTTTCCTTAGAGGGCCGCGGTGGCCCGGTTGGAAGAGTAACGAACTAGCAACCGAAGGGTTGCGAGTTCGAATCCAGCCAAACACCGTCGTGTACAAAGGGGGCTGGTGCATGTTAAATCTGTCGTGGCCTCAAATGTTCTCACATTGGAGTGGTGTGGAAGTTTGGAGAGTGGGGTGCCAGCTCAGGTGTTGCCTCGTCATCTGACCGTGGTTCAAAATTCCGTGGTGTTGTCCTCGGATCTTTTCCTTTGGAATTGATCCCGGAGCGTCACCAATAGCCCGTTGTGTTGCTCCAGTGTGACGTTAATTGAAATACCCCCTTTCCTTAGAATAGATTCTTTCTTTGGAACTATTCTATTGGTACTTCTCTTAGAATGGAATCATTTGGAACAATTCTATCCGACCATTTTGTAGAATTGAATCCTTTGGAAAGATTCTATTGCTCATTGGTTTAGAATGGAATCCATTGGAAAGATTCTATTGCTCATTGGTTTAGAATGGAATCCATTGGAAAGATTCTATTGCTCGTTTCCTTAGAATAGAATCTGTTGGAAAGATTCTATCGGCTATGAGATTAGAATTGGTTAGACGTCATGCAGGGAAGACTGCAGGTTGCAAGGTGGAATTATACATGTGAACCCCTCAGAAGGTTAATGGACAATATTAAGTAGGGTTACAATATTTTTAGTTCACACCGGGACTGACTTGAAACCGGGGCGTGGTGTGATGAAATGTTATTCCAAAATCGGAGTCTGACCTCCGGAATAACTCCTTTTCAAATACTTAGGTCTTTTTTGACCCCTGAGGGTCATGCACGCATTATTCCGCCATGCAATTTGCAGTTTTCCCTGCCTAACTTCTAGCCAGTGTTAGACATTTAAACCTATAGATGTAGCTATTGAGTCGTAAATTGTATTGTAGTGAAAAGCCATAGTACCCCTCGAAAATTTCGCTACGCTCAAAGAGTTGACGTAGTATTTGCTTAGATTTCCAAACTCAGACAGGAGCGGCCCTGACTCTGACTGCACGAGCAACCTGCGATTTGTAGGTTGCGTAGGCTCGATTCCTGAAATTAACCCTGGGTGTATTTCTCTCTTCATTCTAGTCATACGACCGTGATTCAAAATTATGAGGTGTTGTCCTCGGATCTTTTCCTTCGGGATGGATCTCGGGTCGTCACCAACAGCCCGTTGTGCTGCTCCAGAGCAACGTAAATTCAGCTACATACCTACCATAATACACTTATAGTAACCAGTATTGTTATAAATGAATTAAAATATTTATAACTACAGTGGCAATATTATATATTTTCATTGGAAAGGATTACAAACGTAGAAAAAAGATTGCCCATTATAGTAGAAAAATTTCCCACTTATTTCCCTTTCCCCCTCTTACTTTCGGGCCCCAGTACCATAGTGCTAGGACCCCCCTACGTGGGCAGGCCTTGAGAAGAGTATGCAGATTTTTGTCTCAACGATTGTTAGTATTGTACTCTGATGTTTTCGTTTGTAATTTCCCGTTTTGAATAAGCTCACAAAGAACCACCTGCTCAAGATTTTAAAGGAGGCAGTCGTGACTCTGGGTTTTCCTACTGCGCTAGCCAAACTGCGAGTTGTAATTGGCGCATAGTCGATTCTTCCCTGGGTGTATTTCTCTGTAAAAACCTCCCTCCTTTTGTGTGTATGCCCATTACTTGACGTTGTCTAGTGTTTGGAGCAAGTTGGCCAAATTTGGTTCTTGTGCCGTAAAACCTAACCAAACTCAAACTTTCTTAAGCTTGTGGTTTTATCTTGTGGGTAAGAGTTCCCTTTCTTCAGTGGCTCTGTGGATTCATCTGTTCACGGGCGCGTTCTAATCGCTGTGGATTCGGCTGCCTGCGATGCCTTACAAGATAACTGAAGAAATCGCGCTGCTCCGACAAATCGCTTTTTGAAAAGGTGTGAAAGCTCATTAGGAGAAAGCCGTCTTACGGAAAGGATGACCATTTCGATTGGTGATTTATGGTTCTCCCCCCCCCCCCTCAATAACTCTTAATCACTTCTATTGCTTTCGGCTTCGAACAAGAAACTTAAAACGAGAATCCACGCTAAAGATGGAAGTGCTTTGTTCACATTCCTACCCATCGGCTAAATTAAGGAATAGACGCGTGAGGACATTTGAGGTCACGACAGATTTACCCCTTTGTACACCACGGTCTTTGATTGGATTCGAACTCGATTGCTAGTCCGTTACTCTTCCAACCGTGTTACCGCGGGCCTCCTATTTCATTAGGAGGTCGATGTTCGAAACCGTTACTGTACCATCATCGAGTTGCAGTACACGATCCATTACGCGTTGCAACGAGCGCGCGTGTTCCGTGGAGGACAGCTTCCAAGGTCGCCCTGTACGAGCCAAGACCGCTTGGGCAACCGCTCTGTGTGGGTCTGAAACGGCGAAAGATTCCTCACCGGCTGCCCACCTATCCGTGCCGGCGACGACCTAGGCGGAAGTGTCCGCTCCCCTGTTCACTTTTAAATAAGTGTTACGAGACCGAAAGGTATTTTTATGGCATTGGAAGAGCGACTCCTGGAACGGAGAGTGGGCGAGGACGGACGACAAGACAAAGAGTCGAACCATTCGTTGCATGTCAGAGAGGGTGAGTCACAGGCAAGGACGCGCCGATAGAGAACGATTGAGGGCAAGAAAATTTAGCACACTGCGTTCGACGCAATTAACGGCAGGCTCGATCGAATCGACGGAGGTGACTAATTGCTGGAGTTTCTGGAAGTGATTTGTTTGGCAATGACCACTGTGACTTGAAATCAACCAATGAAAATCGAGGGTTTGTCTAATACAAGATGCACTCGTTAATTTAATTTAGGTCGATTTGAGAGAGAAAAAAGATGTTTTGTTTTCCGCACGTACAAGTATGCTCGAAAAATGAAATTACGTCTGGCATCTTCAGAAGTAGCTTCTTGGCCTACTTTTAAAGGACATCGCAGAGTAGGGGGTAGTCCTACGCAATTAGAGAAAAACAAGCGTCAATCGTCTGTGAAAAACAAATTTGTTGGCTTCTAATTAGCATTTCGTGTGAAATTCGGTTGCATAATTTGGATAGTAAAATGTTTGGGTTCTGAATTTGTGTGCATCTCTATGGAGACTATTTTATAGATAAAACACACAACTGAGATTTCAGGGTGATATATCTAGCAATTGTTTTCTGGTGGTCCCTTTAACCATCTTGGTGGTTTATCTTCGAGTGGAAAACTGCCCTGTAGTGGCCAATCTCTAGTGCAAAAACTTGTTCCAAATTGTCACCAATTCTGGACAAGGGAACATTGGCTTTGCCTACTTAGATCTTAATTCCCCTTGAGGTAGCCCGTTTGGCAGAGTAACGGATTAGCAACCGGAGGGTTACTAGTTCGAATCAAACCAGACCATCGTGTACAAAGGGGGATGATGCACATTAAATCGTGACCTCGAATATCCTCACGTTGGCGTGATGTGTAAGTTTGGAGAGTGGGGTGCCAGCTCAGGTGTGACCTCGTCATCTGACTGTGGCTCAAAATTACGTGGTGTTGTCCTCGGATCTTTGATCTTTCCTTTTGGGATGGCACATCTGGGAAGAAGGCAGATGACGTTGTGTGAGTTCACTTCTAAACGGTACTGAAACTCGTATTTTGTATCTTATTTATACAGTATTTTTTCCTACAGGCCTACTCAGGCTCCGTCCAGCACTCCGTCTTCCCCACAAGGCCACCGCCGCTCCTTATCCTACATGTCACCCACCACAGGCCGCCGGTGCAACCACCCGTCCTCGTCGCCTCCGTCCAACGGGCGTCCTCTTCCCGCTCAACCCCTTCCCTGCAGTGACGACTCGTCCACCTCCAGCCTCCAGGACATCCTGGAGCAAAAATCACCACCCAGGCCCCTGTCCCGTCGCGTCTCCAGAGACGGTGGCACCACCTCGGAAGAGGACGGTGGTGAGGGCTCCGAGGACGAGGCCTTCAAGCGGTCCTCTAGAAGGAAGAAGGAGCTCGTGTTCAAGGACACGGTGCCGTCGTCGTGGAAGTACTCGCCGGCCGTGCCGAGGAAGGAGTACCAGCAGCAGCAACCGGTAACTGTCGCTTTCGGGACCGGGCATCAGAGGAAGATTGGAGACGGGCATGCCAGCAGTCGATTGCCGGCTTTGACACCAAGGGCTGAGAACAAGCAGCCACCGAAAGTAAGTTGACATTTTATCGACCCGTGCCAGAGATATACTTGGGCATGATATCAAACATCACCGTTCCTATAGGCGCATGTGTAAAAATTCAGTGTCTGAAATTGTTACAATTCAAAACTGATTGGAAGTCTTGCAAGGAAGACTAGGTTTTCAGAACGGATATGTGCGTGTGCCCCCTCAGAAGGTTGAAACTACTTACCACAAGTTTTCTGGATAGCAACCTCCCATTAAAACATTTGAAAATGTTAGTTTAATTTTGTTGCTGATCAAACGTTAAATTTTTGCAGGTTGGAAAGGTTTCGCCGCGTCCTCATTACCAACCGAACTGGAACGACCATCGGTCGCAGAGCTCAGAAGACTTGTTTCAAACACCTGCCTCGGGTCCCGCTCAATCCAAGAACTTCGTGTTCCATTCTAGAGGCCCGTCCCCTGTCAATGTGAAAGGCAGGAACCTCGCGGAGAAGTTCCCAGCAGACACCGGCGGCTTCAGGAGGAACGACCCCAAGCGACATTCCTCCCCAAGGATCAACCAGAGATCGTACGCCAAAATGCAGCTGACCCCACCCAAGTTCCCGTCCAGGACGACCCCCGCCATCTCCCCGAACGTCCGAAACGTGCCGAACGGTCAAACCAATCGGAGGATGTTCTGGTCCCCCGAAAGGCAGACTCCACCCCGGACGCCGCTGACCCGCAAGAACTCTGCCCCGTCCCCCGAGAAACTGCCCTCTCCGGTGTTGGAGAAACTTATGCAACACACCGACCTCTGTTCCAACAAGAACTTCCTCTTGAAGATCGAGCAACTGATTGCAGAGTTCCAGACCAAAACGAAATTCGAGAATCCCGATGATTACGGCATGCTCCAGTACCATTCCTTGCCGGTGAATCTGGGTGAGGAGGTGGATTCCACAAACTCGCATCCCAGACGATCTCCTGTTGACAGTGGCATCGGGAAATCTCCCTCCAAAATACCCTTGCCTACATGGTATCCAAAGTGCCGCACTTAATGCGAGTTTCAATTTGTTCTGCCCAATGGGTCTTTTCCTACAGTGATTCCACACATAACAAACGAGCCGAATGGTACTGAATTGCGTCGAAGTGAATCGAAGATCCAACTTTACAGTTATGTGGTACAATCCCCTCCAAAATATCCTTGCCAACATGGATCCACAGTGCCCCATGAGCGAGTTCTACCCAATGGGTCTTTTCCTGCAGTGATTCCACGCATAACAAATGAGCCGAATGGTACTGAATTACGACGAAGTCAATTGAAGATTGCACTACAGTTATGTGGCATAATCTCCCTCTAAAATACCCTCACCTACATGATATTTAAAGTGCCCACTCAACTCGAGCTTTCATTTGTTCTGCCCAATGAGTCTTTTCCTACAGATTGCACACGTAACAAACGAGCCGAATGATACTGAATTACGGCGAAGTGAAATTGAAGATCGCACTCTACAGTAATGTGATATAATTTCTCTCCAATTGCCCGCATGATATCCAAAGTGCCGCACCTAATGCGAGCTTTATATAATTTGTTCTTCCCAATGGGTCTTTTCCTACAGTGATTCCGCAAATAACAAATGAGCCGAATGATTCTGAATTACGAATTGAAGATCGCACTCTACAGTTAAGTGGTATAATCTCCCTACAAAATACCCTTGCCTACATGGTATCCAAAGTGCCGCACCTAATGCAAGCTTTCATTTGTTCTGCAGGGACTCCACACATAGCAAATGAACCAAATGGTACTGAATTACGTCGAAGTGAATTGAAGATCGCACTCTTCAGTTATGTGGTATAGTTTTGGGATGAAACGCCGGGCCAAGAATAAAAATCACAGGATCTTAATTCCTTGATATGTTTTAAAAGTGAAAAGAATTTCTTGGGAGCCGCCACTTTTGTTATACGTTATGATAGGAAGATCTAGTCAAGAACTATTTAGGGAAGTTACGTTAGGATCTCAAGCCGACGGTTTTTGTACGTTTGTAAAGGACAAGATCCTGAATATAAATATGTTTACCGATTTCCAAATGGTGTACTACACTGCTTCAGGGAAACATTTTTATATACCTGTGTTTAGTTGTTTACTAGTTTCTAGAGAACAGAAATCATACACTTTTATACGGATATTTCTGAGACAAAGACTGAAATGTTTGATTGATGTGAGAAGAGATGATGGGTAAAAATAATTTCTCATTAGGTGAGGAGAAATAAATTCAAAACATTATTTTTATTCACATATATATCTACTTGCAATTAATGTTTTAATGTAATTAACACGCTTTTATACATTTTCTAGATCTCACTAAATAAATCATAATTAAGAGGATACTCTTTAGAGTTATTCTTAAAAAGAAACTTTTTATTTGAAGTAGAAAATCATTTATAAATCTGAACTTAGTTCATTATAATCGAAATATGTTTCACTTTCTATTTCACGAATAGTTTTGAGAGTTACAATTTTACGTCTTTATAGTGACTGAGTCAATGTTAGGCAGAGGTCTAAATATATTCTAGTGCTTGTACTTGGAGTTTGTTATTTACAAGTATTGTTTCAGCTGTAAATATCGTAGATTTGAAAGGTTTTCATATATATTCTAGTCTTGATCGATATAAAATTTCAACATTTATATCGATTCAGCATTTATATCGATATAAAACTTCAGAAAGTTATAATAAAATTAGGAATTTGAATGCAACTGGCAATTTCTGTTGAACGAAATATCTATTAAAGATAAGAATGACATATTCTAAACAATGATATTCTACGTAGTGTAGAATATCATTTGTCATATTTCAGAAAATTTGTAGTGTAGTTTTTCCAATTCAATTTCAAAATTTAAAATACCAACACACTGAGCCAACTCAAGACTGCAACTGAACTAATAATTAATAATTCCAGTTGAAAAAACTACTTTCAAATCGGGTTTTTACGTGGAAGTTTTGGAATATGATGAAGCAGAATGCAATTAGATTCGAGCACTAAATTTGAAATGTTTTCAACTATGAGGTTTTTCTATAAAGCTAAATGTAGATGGCATAGTGCTTTGTTGTAGGACACATACTTTGTAATTTACCTCACTTGCATTTTAAGGTAAGGCTTCGTCTGTATTGAGAGTTACACACAACTGAAAGTAAAATCATCGTCTTTCGGTGGTTTGCTGAGTGAAAATCCCTGTCATAGGTGTGCGTGTTAATTTTTACATGAAACAAGTTCTACGTGAACGTTTTCAGTTATACATAATCCTTACTCGGACACACGCGCGTTTCTCAATTGGTATAATTCAGAGTTCATGTAAGAATAAATAGATATTACTTTAAATGTTTGTACAGGTTTATATGTTTTTATAGATGTTTAACTAATTATTTTTAAATTTGTAAACCTCAAGTGCCAAAACTAATCAGCGGGTACTTGTGAAACACATTGTAACATGAATAAAACTACTAATGTATGCTTTTGTAATAAATTGTATTTTCTCTTCAACCTTTGTGTTTTTTATTCGAATCTATAAGGATGATTTGCTTTAGATTTATAAATCAAGAATAAATTTCAAGGATACGCGATTTTTAGACAAGCTTTTAAACCTCTGCGCATCGAGGTATTTCTGAGTAGTGTGTAGAATGGCTTTTACCACACAACATACGCAATTATTAAATAACTACATCTATTGGTTGAAAAGAATCCATGGATTTCTTCATCCTTTAGAAAGATTCTGTCCTTTTTCTTTTTGAATAAAATCTTTGGAAATATTCTACTGCTCCTTTCCTTGGAATAGAATTCTTTCGAAATATTCAGTTTCTCTTTTCCTTGAAAAAGAATCGTCTGAAAAGGTTTTATTGTCCATTTTCTTAGACTAGAATCCTTTTGATTTTATTGGTCAAAATTTGGTTAGAAGTCGTGCAGAAAAGACTAACGGTTGTAAAGTGGAATTATGTGTGTGAACCTCTCAGAGGATTTTTTACATTACTTTTCTCTTTATTTACAAAAAAAAATCGAATTATAATAAAAAAAAATCGAAGTTTATTTTACAATTTACCGGGGGGTCACATAAAATGAAAATCTGTCTCGGCTGACCGTGGAAATAAAAGGAAAGCGACCGCTCATGGTTTTACAAGGCAGAGTAGCATTTACAACTGTGTATACCGAAATGGAATTACCTCTACTAGGAACGATGCGGGAATAAAAAGGGAGGTGCAATTTTTTTTCCGGGGTTCATCAATAGCCAAGGAAACCTCTAGTTACCGCAATGATAGAAATATCAGTACGTGATTTTTGTCCGCAACTCTGAAGGATTGTGAGTCGTTATTTCAACCCTCCAAGTGTTTCGACGGCGCAGCTTGTCCTTTTCTGGACCTTGTGCCATAAAACCAACCAAGTGTTTCGACAAGATATCTCGTTCAAGATTTGGTCGTCGAGACATCTGTTCCATTACTCCAAGGGGACTGAAGATCCAAGTAGGAAAAAGACATCGTCCCTTGCCCAGAACTAGTGTCAGTGCGGTAACAAGTTCTTGCGCCGTCAGAGGCTGGACACTGAAGGGCAGTTTTAGAAGCGAAGATAAACCACCAGGGTGGTTAAGCAAACGGTAATTGTCTTCAGGATGATTGGCGTACAAAAATCCTCAAAATCCAAAAAAAATCCAGTTTCAAGAACGTATGATAAAATGACAAAAACAATATTGTTTGCGAACTCTATAGCGAAACGTACCAAATTAACACGTATTTTGCCTTGTGCGTGTCAGACAGAAGAGCGTGTCATTTTATCAAGCGTGTCAGGCAAAAGAGAGCGTGATGTCTTGAAGTTGAGTTTGATAGGTCAAGTGCAGGGCACTAACTGCGCATACCAGTTGGACTGAGTCTAGCATCTATGGGTAGGTAGATAATTAATTAACGTCGCACTTGAGCAACAGAACAGGCTATTGGAGACGGTCCGGGAACAAACTCGAGGGGAGAGATCCGAGGAAAACTCCATGTCATTTTGAACCACGGTCAGATGACGAGGTCAACACCTGAACTGGCAACCCATTCTCCAAACCTCCACATCACGCCAACGTGAAGACATTTGAGGCCACGACAGGTTTAGTGTGCACCAGCCTCTTTTTATACGACGGTCTTTCGTTGGATTCGAACTCGCAACTCTCCGGTTGCTAATCCGTTACTCTTACAACCGGGCTACCGCGGCCCAGTAGCATCTATGAGAGACAGAAGGTAGATTAGGGGTGGTGCTAAGGGTACCTATTGCCAAGGCAAACACCTGTAATTAATAAGATGCAGATATCAGACGCCTGAACGATCGGGCTTCAGCCGTATGGTTCAGTTATGCCCGATCCCGCATAGTCGTCCACCACAGAGAGCGGGAGAAAGTGCGCATTAGCAATCGAAACCTCTAAGATTTACTTCAAAAATAAACTTTGTTTTAAACATAAAATTTTCATGATTGGGTCGATGACTGACGATTTTTGTTCAACAAGCAATGACGGACTTTTGGACTCAGGCCGACCTGCTGAAATTACTTGAGGCATTTTCTGTGGAGTGCTATAGGTGGCGTCTGCGGCGATACTTGTGTCCTGTACGTAACGTTACTTGGCTTGTTTTTCGAATACGATTTCAATACTTCGCCAATGAAAATTCCGAAGAATATATTCCGAATTAATGGATGACAGTTGATTGGTCAGCACCAGTTAGATTAAACTCCAAACATTGTAAAAACGACTATAAGCTACATTTTAAGGTGACCCAGATAGATATGGCAGTTAGGATACCAAGATTAGATAGTTTTCTTTTTGAAAAGTAATCCTACTTGGAAATTAACATCAGCAGAAACTATGGGGATTTTTAAGTGTAAACAAGCAACCCAGATTGTTTGAGATTTTATTTCTGCTGTCCAAACGCTCTCTCATGGTACACATCTAGAGACGTAACTAGGCTAGTTTCCACCCGGGGAAAGAACTCGCCTTGGCGCCACCCCCACCGACCAACCAAACCAAAACCCTCCCCGACAACACCTCCCCTGATATCGCCCCACCACACAATAATTCCACTTGTCAAAATTTTTTTTATTCAACTGAGATGGTAAATGCTTGATTTCAAAGGTAAATAGATTAATTTGCAGTAATTTCATTTTTAGTACAAGACAAAATACCTAATTAATTCTAAGATATGTCATTGACAAATAATCTAAGAGTAGCATGTTTGGTATATTCTTTCACACTTATAATCGCTGCAAATGAAATGAAAAGGTTTTATCAAATGATATCGGGATATGTGTGGGCTGAATCAAAATCAAGACTGTCGCTTTAGAATAGGAGATCTAATTATGACAAATACAGAGGCTGTTTGGACATTTTTTGAACAATTTTGATGAAATGTAAAACAATTGTATGCTACGAAATAGTTTTATTTTCGCAGCAGTTAAATAGTTAAAGTATAATTTATCGTCTAACTCAAGAGTTTTGTTTACTTTCAAAATGGCGCTTTTATATAAGCAATGGATGGTAGGCTATGTGTTTCCATTTCGATGAGAATGTTCTAAATAGTATATATGTTACCGTTAAAGTATATAATGCAGTTATTTCATAGAATACCTAGTTATTCCATGGAATAACTGATCGTGTCCGTTAAAGTGTGTAATATGTTATTAATTTGACACTTTAACTAGTTATTCTATGAAATAACTAGGTATTCTATGAAATAACTAATGAGAGACAGTTAAAGTGTAAAATAAACAATTTATCTAAAATGAAATTAAAATAATGATAGACAATTAAAATGAAAAAGAAGCAATTTATCTAATTTATGCACCATAAAATCATTTGTTACAACAAGGATTACTAAAATGACACTTGGAATTACAAAGAACATTATTTCTAAAACAAAAACATTTTTTGTTGACACACTGGGTTTTACACGAACATTTTTTAAATCCCTGACCAGTACCTAAACTTTGAGCTGTAGCAACCGACCGGAGCGATATTTCTACATCCGGTACTTCTTCGATTTTAATTAATTTTTGTTCGCAGACTGAACTGGGATCGGGAATATAATTGTTTTATGCGGCCGTTTCTTGTGCCCAATTGGAAAAATCCTTCTTCGGTTATTTTTATGATGATAGCTAAAATAGATTTGGCATCACCTTTTCCTCTGTCAACTTCAGGCACTGGGATACGGACGGTAAACCCCACAGAGGCTTCAGAATGAGATTTATCCGACATTCTTTTCATCTTTTTCGCTTGAATTTCTAAACATTTTTTAGACGCTAAACAAGTTCTCTCCCTATGGCCTGGAATAGTTCATAAATGCAGTAGGGGTGGAAGGTAAATGTATTTGTCGTGCGAGATATATATAGATTATTTTACACTTTAACGGGCTGCAGATCGTTATTCTATGAAATAACTAGTTAAACCATGAAATACAAGAGAGTTTTACACTTTAACGGACACGATCAGTTATTCCATGGAATAACTAGGTATTCTATGAAATAACGGATTTCATACTTTAACGGTAACATATACATAAACGGAGCAGCCAAGCTCTACGCATTTTACATTGCGTTCTGAGAGCAATCGTATACGGTGTAAAAAGAAGTTATGGCGCCTAGCTTCAACCGCATAATAAACAAATCGTTTGAAAGCAGAACTACGGCGCCTATCTTTAAGTGTTGTTTATATCTTTACCATAATTTATAGCTTATACAATATTTTCAATACTTATGTTTCCGTCTTTCCGAAGAGAATTTTGCTTATTAAATTATTCAAAAACTGCAATGGTTTTCAATATCTAAAGGTACGATAAGTCATATTTTTAATGAGAAAGGGAAAAGTGGAAAAATACTTTCAAATACGTATCCAAAAAAGAAAAGAATTTCTGAGAATATTTGTAAGGTAAAATCTTTAATTTTAAAAGAGGATCCGCCAAGTCAAAGGACTATTACAAAGACATAAAAATGTTCAGTTTCAACTGTAAATAAAATAATTAACAGTGATTTTAATCTTAAAAAGGGCAAAAAAATACAATGTTCATCGTCTATCTCCACGACATATTGCAGAACTCGCTGCAGAATTCTTTATGAGAAGCATTTAGCTGGAGAAAGATGGAAAAATGTTGTGACAATAGACGAGGCGTGGGTGTATTTAAATGATTGCAATAAAAAAGAACAATTTATTATCATAAAAGAGGAGAAAAAATCTTAAAACGTGGTTCAACTTGGTAACTTTAACGTGAGAATTTCTCTAAGAGATTTATGATTGTTGCCAGTTTTGCATATAATGGAAAATTAATAGCAAAAAGAGGGGAAAAAATGTGAAAATCAACTCCCACATATTATCAAGACCATATTTTATCTCCAATATTCAAAAAAGAAATTCCATATCTTTACCCACAGTGCCAACAATCAATAGAACTGCATCAGGATAACGGAAGCAGCCACACATCTAAATCCACTATTAAATTCTTGGGAAAAATGGAACAAGAAACTGGTATCAAGTCAATACCCATTACTGATATTCCTGCTAAATCTCCAGATGTCTCACCCATGGACTTTTGTGCTTTTGGACTTTTAAAAAGAGTATTATCGAAACGTCGACCGAAAACCATTCAAGGATTTTGGAAAACTAAAACAAGAATTAGGAATAACAGATTTTACTCAAGTTATTATCTTGAGTATTATACTTGGACACAATCCCTTAATCAATTGACAATATGTAAAAAAATTTAGTCTAAACACAGAAAGCTTGAACTAAAACTTAACTTTACGGTCTTTTTCGGCTGCAAACATTTTTACAATGTCCTCAAAAGATAGCTTAGAAGCTAACTTATGCTCTATTGATATGATGCTTAGGTAGGTTAGTCACTGTGTGTGTGTGTCCTGTTAAGTTTCTGAGGTAATTTTTTATGATCTTTAATTTGCTCAAACTCCTTTCATTTGAGGCGACTAAGACTGGTATTGTGAGGAAAATTCTCAACGCTGTCGTTACGTTGGTGGATGCGTCTTCAAGTCCGTTCTTGTATATTAACGTCAGAAGACCTGATGGTGTAGCCGTTTTCATATTAGGGATTAAATCCAAGGCATGATACTTAAAACTCTCCACTTTTATCGCCAGCTAGTCCCTGTCTAAGTCTTCTTATATGTGGTAGCTAACTCAAGTGCCTGGTTCTTTAATTCTTCTCCATTCATTGTTTCAAACCAAGCTCCGTTGAGGAAACCAAATAAACTATTCATGTTTTGAATGACTTGAAACCTTTGCCTCAGTTCATTCAGAATCCGATCTATTATTTGTATAATCAATAATTTGAACTTTTTTCTTCTGAGAATTCATAGCTTTCAACTTCGCTCTTCTCATCAAACATCCGCTTCTTCGTGCTCCGAACTTCTTTAAAATGAGGATCTAGGTTAAGCTTTCCTGCTATTTCTTCACACATTCTGCATTTAGCTTCTTTTATAGTTTTTGTTGTCTACTAATAAGTCCTCTTCATTTTTTATCATACATAAATATCTATAGTAAAAAAATACTCGGCCAATTAAGCGCCCCCCAAATCCGGCGCCCAGGGCACATGTCCCGTCTGCCCCCCCCCCCTAGTTACGTCTCTGTACACATCTTGGTCTTCGAGATTGATCCCGGATCATCCCAATAGTCCGTTGAGTTGCTACAGTGCGACGTAAATAAATTTCCTACCTACCCTTGAATTTCATCGTTAAGATTACACAGAAATTGTTTCTTAACTTTGGCGATATAGAACTAATTTATTTTATCAAATTGCTGAGAAATCGAAGAAAGACAAAGGAAAATTGTATTCTTTTAAAATACGACTTCCCATATGCACACATACACGTGAAATATGAGTAAACTAAACATACTGCTATTAAGAGGAACTTCAAAAGGTGGTGACCAGATGTCCCTAGTAGTCAAGTGACAACTCTGAAAAATTGACTTGGTTGGACGATTTGGCATTTTAACGCTTCGTTTGACGACATAACAGCTTATGACTGGATACATGTGTAAATGCGCATGCGATTGAATATTTCTTAGCTTTGGCCAAACACATTTACGCTTAAATTATATTGCCAAGCATTAAATCATCAGTAATTTGTTCCTAACTTTGAAAAATAATATTTTATATATTAGATTATGGATGCTTAATATTACTGTTACAAACAGTAATGTTAATTACAAATTATTATGAACTTGGAGATTTGAAACATAAATGCAAAAATAGTGGTACCTATTAATTAAATTTTTCATTAGATTCGTAATAATTTATTTCCTTGAAAGGGGTATAAGGGGGAGGCAAAATATGAAATATTCTTTTATATTAAATAGCAGCAAAAATTGAGATTTCTATAATAAATTTTTTGGGTAGACATGGGTTGAAGTATATGGAAAAATGACATGTTTGACAATGGCAGTTTAAATAAACATTTTCGCATAGTTCTGATGCATAAAGTTAAAAAAAATAGTGAAAGAAATTGGAGAAGCTTTCGAAAGTTAGCCGGCTTTCCACATGAAGAGAACAATAATGGACACCCATTTAACATCTTTTTGAGACTTTATATACTTGAGATTGTTAAGCTGTTTTGTTCACTGTGTTAGACTTTTGTTTAAAATGTATGGAAGTCAAATATGCGTGTATCTAAAATTTATCAAATTAAAAAAATTTAATTACCCTTCTAAATTTCATGACTAAAGTTTATTGAAAAAGTGGTAAAGATGTCGAATCCGGGACATGTTTGTCGCCAGTATGGCTTTGGACGCCATCGCAATTTCGTTAAAAAAAACCGCGTGGAAAAACCTTTTGTATAGGGTTGCCATAAAGCTGGATCAAAAACCAAGGTTACCATGTTTGGCGATAAATCGTTAGTGCCCCGGATTCGACATCTCCACCGAAAAAGTTCTGTAGGTTTTTATATTAAATTTGTATCCACACTGGCAATCCAATACTTTACGAATACAAAAGACAAATAATAAACTATACGTTCTTGCAAACTTTCCTTATTGTCACATTCATATTGCATATATAACCAGCAATCTGTATATATGAAACTTGGCATGTATTTAGAACATCACATATAAACATAAAAAGTACTAAAGTACTAAGTACAGTGGCTTCCAAAAGTGTTCGTACACTTTAAAAATTTGTAGAAAAAGCGCTCTAGCCTGGAATTGAATTCGAATATACAGTCCAATATTTTTTCATATCATCTCCATGTGATTCTGAATAAAACCAAATATTCTTTAAAAAATATTGACTCATTTTCTTTTTATAAAAATAAAAGTGCAAGGAGGCAGAGAAAGAACACGCCACAAAAGTGATCGTACACCGAAATATTTTCGGATAAATTCATAAACAAAATGATCGTTTATAGCTTTTTTTTATTTTTGCATTGTGGTGACATTTAAAAAATCGTTTGGCTTTAATCTTTGCTTGCTTACTTCGTAATATTCTATTTATTATTTAAAAATGGCTCGTAGTCGTAAGGAAACAACGAACAGCATTCGAAAATTGATTATTTTTCATCACAGTAGTGCTAAATCAGTTCGGAATATCTCTAAGTTAGTAAATTTATTCCATTCTACGGTGCAGTATGTGATAAAACGCTTTAAATAAGAAAATCGGATCGAAAACAATGTAAGGAAAGGTCATCCGGTAAAGTTAACTCAACGTGATCAGAGATTTATAGTTAGAAAATTTGTGAAAAATCCACGTTTGAGTGCTGTAAAAATTTCTACAAAATTTACTGAAACATTTTCTACTTCAATTTCACCTGAAACTGTTCGGCGAGTGCTGATTAAATGGGCGTTCTGCCCAAAGAAAATTTTTTGTAAGTACGAAAAATAGAAAGCTTAGGCTTTCCTTCGCAAAATCAATGATAAATAAGCCCGAAACATATTGGAATCATGTCTTATTTGCAGATGAAAGCAAATTTCACATGTTTGGTTCCAATGGGCGTATAATTGTATGGAGAAGAAAAATGAGGAACTTAATCCCAAGAACTCAGTTGGAACAGTAAAGCATGGCTGTGGAGGTGTCCTTGTGTTGGGGTGCATGTCAGCATCAGGACTAGATAATTTGGTATTTATTGATGGCATAATGAATCGTGCTTTTTATTTAAATATTTTAAAAGACAATTTGAAATTATCAGCCCAAAATTTGGGTATTGGAAACAACTTTGTTTTTTATCAAGATAACGATCCTAAGCACACGGCTTCCAACGTTCTCCTCTGGTGTCTCTATAATTGTTCACAAGTTCTGAAAACACCACCTCAATCGCCGGATTTAAACCCAATAGAACACATTTGGAGAGAACTGGAGGTTAGAGTACGAAGGCACGGCATTAAAACAAAAAGCGAACTAAAAACAGTAAGGATTGAAGAATGGAGCAACATTGATGCAGAAATTACCAAAACACTTGTGAACTTTATTCTCAGACGTTTAAAAGCTGTTGTGGATGCTATAGGATATCCTACTAAGTACTAATTTACCGAAATATTACAATATTTACTAATATGTAGAAATTTTTTTAAAGTGTACGAAGACTTTTGTGAGGTAACTTTTTTGTTACTTTTTGATTATTGATTTTCCAAAAAAAAAGTTTTACTATGTTTTTAAAATATTTTATGTAGTTTTATTAAGAACAAATTATAGATGTTATTAAAAAATTCCCATTCTGAAATATTATTTTTATTAATGAATAGAGCAGTATTTCATTGAAATTCGTAAGTGTACGAACACTTTTGGGGGGGGGGTATTTCAATTAACGTCACACTGGAGCAACACAATGGGCTATTGGTGACGGTCCGGGATCAATCCCAAAGGGAAAGATCCGAGGACAACACCACGTAATTTTGAACCACGACGAACACTTTTGGGAGCCACTGTAAGTAACAAAGTAAAAGTTGTTAATGCGTTTTTCATGGCTGTAGCGCTTATTTGTTATCTTTTATTTTATTTATAATGTATGGAAAGCAAAATCAGAAGTGTCCAGCAGATGTTTCTGAAAAGGGCATTTTCAGCTGCGCTGATTATTTAGAAAAAGGTTGAAAGAAGTTGAAGTTCATTCTCTATTTTTATGCTATTTCAATAATAGCTGCATTGCATTTTTCTCGTTTTGATATACACTCGCTAAAGTTTATACAAAAGAATAAATACTTTAAAATAGCTAGGCTTTGTTTTTCCATTAAAAGCGACACATTAATAAAAATTTCAATAGAAAGTTATATTGATTAAAGAAGCCCTTTCAACAAACATGATAGTTCTGTATAATTAAATTAAAATATTTTACATATATTTTGAATAAAAGTATTGAATCCATCACAAAAAGGTACCTAATCCCACCTGCATCCTTTTTTCTTCGCAATTCTTGTTCTTTTACAGATGGGTTGGTACTACACATTTTTGTTCAGCAAGAAATTAAATTTTAACTACATATTTAAGAGTTTATTTTATCATTTCATAATATTATTTATAGTATAACGCTGCACAAAATATTTATCCGAGTTGGTGTAATAAATCGTCGCCAAGACGGAAAACGATGAACCACAATTGTTTAAAGTTCGATTTATTATTTTTATTATTTCAAGTCATTATCGTTGCACAGTTTATAAGAGCAAACACCACCGGAATAAATTTTTTTTTTCGAATATACTACATTGATTACAAAGGTAGAAAGGAAATGTTTTATTATTGAACGGGAAATGTTCGCAAGAGTATGTAATTACAAAGTTAGAAAATCTATTATTATACCAGAAAACATTTAAAAGACCTTTTTATATTTCAAAGAAATAAACGTTTTAAAAAAATGTAAATCACTTACCTGTGAAATGTAATGTTTCCACCCTTAATAAATATGGAATAATAACCTCATAGCAGATAGAATCATTTTCACGTACAATGTATTTGCTATGGAAGAAAAGATGCGCTAACAATATGCGCGTGGGAGAGGAAAGTCAAAGAATAATGTTACGACTAATTTGGTCACATAAAAAGGTTACCACAGCTCACTCTACTTTTAATATCTCCTCTATGATGCACATTGTTAGCCATAATATTAGCTCCACGATATATGTCACATATCAAATGTGAGAATATTGGCCTACACGCCAACTCTTCAACGAAACAAGTATTCTCACAAAAATACTACCTCCCTCTATGAGAAGAGGGCCGCGGTGGCCCGGTTGGAAGAGTAACGAAGGGTTCCGAGTTCGAATCCAGCCAAACACCGTCGTGTACAAAGTGGGCTGGTGCACGTTAAATCTGTCGTGGCCTCAAATGTCCTCACGTTGGTGTGGTGTGGAAGTTTGGAGAGTGGGGTGCCAGCTCAGGTGTTGCCTCGTCATCTGACCGTGGTTCAAAATTACGTGGTGTTGTCCTCGGATCTTTCCCTTTGGGATTGATCCCGGACCGTCACCAATAGCCCGTTGTGTTGCTCCAGTGTGACGTTAATTGAAATAACCCCCCTCTATGAGAAGCTTTTTGACGAAGGATATGTCTATCTTTTTCGTTTCGTTTGATAAATATTTTTGAGAAAATTTGATAAGGTGTGTGAAAAACTGTGGAGTATTAGAGTATTTCAATTAACGTCACACTGGAGCAACACAATGGGCTATTGGTGACGGTCCGGGATCAATCCCAAAGGGAAAGATCCGAGGACAACACCACGTAATTTTGAACCACGGTCAGATGACGAGGCAACACCTGAGCTGGCACCCCACTCTCCAAACTTCCACACCACGCCAACGTGAGGACATTTGAGGCCACGACAGATTTAACGTGCACCAGCCCCCTTTGTACACGACGGTGTTTGGCTGGATTCGAACTCGCAACCCTTCGGTTGCTAGTTCGTTACTCTTCCAACCGGGCCACCGCGGCCCGAAAAACTGTGGAGAACTTTGTGAAAATTTCCGAAAAGTCTCAATAGTATCAATTTAAAGAAGGTTCAAGTGCTACTAACACAAAAAAAGAAAAATGAATCGAAAGGGAATCGTTAGATTCCCTTTCGATTTCGTCCCAAAATGTCAGAGGCAGAGCATAAAAGAACCGGAATAACAAAACCTAGCACAATCTCAGTTCGTTTCAAACAATTTTTTTTCTTTTCCAGTGACTTATAAAATGGCTTGTTTTTCACACTAGAAAATCTGAGACTCTTGGAACGCTCGGTTTGAATAACTCGTACAACCGGTGCGATTTATTCGCATTTACAAACGAGCCCTACGATATCTTTAATGTGCACGAGCCCCTACTTACACGACGGTCTTTGGTTGGATCGAGTTTTGAACTCGCAACTCTCTGGTTGTTTATCCACGACACTACCAACTGGTCGCCAATAGCCCTTTATCTTGCACCAGTGTGACGTTACTTAAACGCATACCTACTGACACTATCAACTGGGCTACTGAGGTCTCTCAACGGTCTGACTTCCTGAGAAATTAGATGTTTCTAACTGTAACCGTCGTAGTATACAAACAACAAACAGTAGAAACGCGCCGAAACTTGTAATATCCAAATCGTAGATAAACGTTCGAAAGTACGTACGTACTTATATATTTAAGCAGGCGAATCAAACTTGATCACCACTTTAATCCATTTGCTCATCTGTCCAAACAAGTAAATGCTAATCGTCTATTACATCTGAATAAAAGTTGAATAAAGAAACATGGATCTGAAGGAAGTTCTCGAATCGGTGCCACTTACAGAATTATTGGAAACAATACAAAAGAAAGCAAAGGAAGGTAATAAGGACGTGTGTTCTTACATCCGTGCAATATTTCAAGGCTCTGCAGACCGCAGCGATGAGGCCGAAAAGCGCCGATTCGAAACGTTTAAGTGTTCTTTACTGATTCTCCAAACAGACCTATCTCACAACATTACATCCGAGATTGTCAGTCTTCTGTTGCTCAAAGTCGATTCGTTTTGTACTTCCAACCTGATGAAAATAGCAGAATTCTTCGTAGAGCAAGTCCAAACATCCTCCAATCTCGGCACGAAGTGGTTGGAAATTTTTACTAAAGTATTATCATGCTTATCGCATCGGGATAGTATAGTGTACCAAGGAAATGATATGTCCGGCACTGAACTTAGAAGAAACATTGTATCGTCTCTATTTTCTGAAGATTTAAGTGTATCCTGTGTTGTCAAGATAATCTCTGTTCTCAAAGACATTGATTTATCTGATGAGGAGATGAAACCTGTTGCAGAAAATCTTCTCAAATTGTTACAAGATGTAGAATCAGATGAACTGCCTCCATTCATATATCAATTGCTATTACTCTCTGCTAAAGGTCAGTGTCAAAGGATCTTGCAGGGAGTCATGTCGTATTTCATTAAGGAAGACAGTCGCCTGCAAGGAAATAGACAAGACAACTGTCTTATTGAAAACGAAGGTGAGATTCAGTTTCGGCAGATGGAGGGGACTGTTGCGTTCTTGATGTCAGTTACTTCTAGTCAGGACCAAGGCATTGGAAAGGAGTTTTCTACCCTTTTCAAGAAAATGCTGCACAAGCCTGAACTAGTTTTATCCCCTTTTACATTTGCCGCTGCTCTGCTGTTGTCCAAAGTTCAATCTAACAAGGGTGACCTGTTCGAGTCCTTGAAGAAATCCTTAACAGTTGCCTATCAGCTAAGTAAGAAGAAAAAGAATTCGCTGTGGATGCGAGAAATGATGCCTTCAAGCCCGGATATTTTAGATCTGGTTAAAGAGGCCATAAAATGCAGCGAGTTTGGATGGGATCATGTCTGTCAAGGTCTCGTAAAATTTGGGTTCTCTGTCGTCGACACCTTTGGCCCAAAGAACGTAGCTGGCAATGTCTCGAAGGCCGTCTCCGAAGACGGATGCATTTTGGGTTGCCATATCTTGCGAGACACCTTCAAAAGCCACAGCACCGTTCGCTCCGACATCTTGGACGAGTTGCTGAATCGAATCGTCACCAAGTCTCAAAAGCCTGTGAAGCATTACATAGACATACTATCGCAACTTGTGCAGAAGGATCCTTTGTTTCTCCTGGAGGTTCTTCCAAAGCTGGTGGAAATATTAGACTACATCCACTTCCTCCCACATAAAAATGCCGTGGACATACTCCAGGCACTTGCTCCATTGCTCAGAATCAGCATGCCCCTCAAAGACACCTTGATGCTGGTGCTGCGAAAAGCTCTGTTCCACAGAGATGTAGAAGCTAGGAAAGTTGCAGTTAGTGGGTATTTGATGATCCTAAAGAAACTAAATTCTATTGGAAAAGTATGCCTAAGCCAAAGCCAGACGTCCATGAGCAGCCAATCCTCCTCAGCCTCACTGATTTCGACACAGATAAGGGCTGACGTTTATGTTAGTGCTGGGAACCCATCCTCCAAGACTATGTGCTTGGAAATCATGGGTTTGTTGAAACGAGGACTGATTCAACAAGGGTCTGTTCGTGAACTCCTGTACGAGGGCTTGTATGACGTCACACTGCAGAATAAAGCACTGAGGGAGATTGTTCTGGAGCTCCTTTTGGGACAGTTTGAGCTTTATTACGTGAGCGACGAAGATGCGGATTCACCTTTGCAATTCAGTACATGCGTTAAAGAACAGAAGGGTACAATGGTATTGGAGGAACCTTTAGCACACCTAATCACATGTATTCATCTCATTATTCAAGATGCAGGGGATATACTGGATGACGACGATTACGATGTCAGTGCCCAAAAAATCCTGGACGAAAATCTGCTGAGCTTGATGAAAAGGCTTTGTAAAGCAAATGCAGCAGATCTACAGATCCATAAGAAAGATACTGAATCGGCAGATGTCGACATTCAAAGTGGACTTGTGTTAAATGTTTATGAGTCTTTATTGGAATATTCTTTGATGCAGATCAAAGATTATCATATAGAAGGCTGTGAAGACCTGTTAAAACTGTACTATAGGTATAAAGATAATTATGAAGCAGTTATTGACAAGAAAAAGAAGAAAACCGCAAAGACTAAAGTGAATACCACTTTCCCACCCATGCATGTTTCAATTCGTTTCTTTGCTACGATAATGGAAGGGTTGTACATGGATGGCACTTTCAAGCATCAACAAGGCTTGAATTTATTGAGAAGTGATGCAGCCTTTGTTATGCATATGATTAAGTCGTGCAATTGGAAGCTCGCCAAGTTGAGCGAAACTGGTTCAGATGACGGATTTTCTGAAGTGATGAACATGTTTGACCTCTTGCTCAAGATTACTCGCTTGTATTTTAAAACCTACAACGAGGGTCTTCATTTCAATTTTTCTTCTGTAGAATGGGAGACGATGTCTCCGCATTTCGCCGATGGACTGGCATCGATATTCACTTACATTAGCGCATTTCAGTCCAAAAATGCTGAAAAGTTCATTGTTGGAATATGTAATGATGCTTCTTTTTCTACCAGTCAAGCAGTGCAAATTGTTTTGAAGACAATCCAGAAATCAGTCATGAAGTTACTAGCAGACACAGACAATGACTTAAATTTGAAAGAGACGGTTCCACTTTTATCAGTCATCAGAATTGTGTGTGACTTATTCACAGAAGACATTGGTGAGGATTTGTTCAAGTGGCTGAAGCAACTTTGTACTCAACAGGTGTTTCAGAACACTTCAGTTGCCAAGTCTTTTGTTTCTTTGTGCCTCACCCTCGGACATCAGAACAAGCACATTGTCACTCTTCTCAGAGAGTTAGCCTTTGATATACATTACCATTTAGACGACATTGACCCCGAAGCGACCGTCAGAGGTTCCACCAAATACAACATCCTCACAGCGGAAGTTGCTCGTAATGTGATACATAATTTGATCTCAAATTCAGAAATACTTTTGGATGAAGTGGAAAGTGTTCTGAATTTCCTGAAGTCAAATATCAGCATTCCCGCAGAGTTGCTCTCTTTATCCAACAGCAATGGCATCACTCAAGAAACTACCGAAGGAGGAGTTTCAAGCCGTCTTTCGGATTTGATTTCCGTGTTCCATGAAATGCTTCAGACGAGTGTTCCTCTAGATCACATTAGCGGTGGCATTTTCAAGTTGGTTTCGAAGTTTTACAGGATCCTTGGTGGCTTGACCAAGTATTACCTCTTGCTCCACATAAAATCGAAAACCGCAGAACTGCATCCGAACTTCGAGAAGCTGGTGAAGTTGTCGCACACTAAAATGACAACTCAAGTGTACGCATTCATTTCTTATATCCAGATGACGTCAGAAGGTGGGGGGAAGAAAAAGGGAAAGAACCACATCGCTGCCCAGAAAGCGATGCGGGACATCAAAACAGTGCCTCAAATTGTTTTCGCTATCGAGTCCTACGAGAAAAATCTCATCGTCTTGTCCAAAAAGTACAACAGAAACTTGGTGAATCACATGAAATCAAGCACAGCCAGGGATTTCCGCATAAATCCAAATGTGATTACTTCCACGTTACAGCAATCGCAAGAAAGCGAGGCAGACAACTCAGCTGCCCAGAATGATGGCAATGAAGATGACGATAATCAATCTGATAAAGATGACGAAACCCTGAGGAACACATCAGAACCTGATGTTAATACTAATAACAAGCATAACAGTTCAACCTCTAATTACAAGCATAACAGTTCAACCTCCAGTGATAAACGCAGCACTAGTGATAAATCTACTCGTAGTGATAGATCTACTCGTAATGTCACCATTGCTAGCAGGTTGTCACGTAATGTCTCCACCATTAATCGATCTGTTCGTAGGGATGTTACTATTGATAATGGACAGGCTAATAAAGAAGTGTTAAATGATGATGCTAATATGGATTTGGATGAAAAAGAAAACGACACAAGTGAAAGAAAAACGCTAGCTGTTAAAAGGAAACGTTTGGGAGTAAGGGGCAATACCAAAAAAGCGAAATAATTTACTGCAAGTTGATTGCACTGTAGATCAAATTATAATTACATTATATATTTTTGTTGTAGATTATATATTGTTATATAAAGTGTACTTTGTACTGAATGATTTGTAACTGAAACTTTTAGTGAAGTAAGAATTTTAACCATGAGCTAGTACAAAACTTTTGAATGTGTTTAATATGAATGGCATCACAGACTCCAAGTTTTCAAATATACTGACACTCCGAAAAAAATTTAAAATTTTATCCAGATTTTTTGGAAGTTTAGATTATAAATTGCCTTACATGCACTCAATATATTGGTGTACAGTCTAAGACTGACTATATGAGGAGAAATTATTAGTAGGCCCAAGAATTTCTCCTAATCTTACTTATAATAAGTATATTTTCAATATTGATGTATGAACTTTTAGATAGCCCATATAGGGGGACCCAAAGGACCTGGACTATAAGTTGAGTTTTAAGCTGGTAGTTTAAAGTATGATTCATTAGGTTCAAGATTTTGTATTTTGCTGAATCTTTATTTGTGCCATATTAATATTTTCCAAAAACATAGTGATTTATTTTTGCTCTAATTTCATTAGGACCTGCTTTTGAAAAATTGAAACTTTCCATACATACATAATATGATTATTTACCTAAAATTTTTCAGTTCTTACCCTCTAATTTGATTGAAAGTGTTATACTTATATTTTATTGTCTTTTCGGAATTTACATTTTTTACTGAGTTAAGTGAAATTTGTTAAAGATTTTCTTGAATGGAGAGAAATAACTATTCAAACTTGTGTTTTGAGGATGTAAGTTAAAGAAAATTGAGTGAAGTCTTCATAAAAGTACTTTATTGTAGTTTGATCAATGATTTTTAAAACATGTATTAAAGCAATCTTTAATTGCATAATATAAGAGCATACCTGCCAGCATAAACAGTTTGGCAGAATTGTAAGATTGTGCACTTTTTCATGAGGTTTACAAATAAATTTTGTTTCCAAAAGAAATCCAACGCATGTTTTGCGTTGTGATTCAAAATATTTCTTCATTACAAACAATTTTTTTACTTTCTGATTTAAAATTCAACTTATAAGCAATTTATAGGTGCAGGGTTGCCACAGGTGACACTGCTACTATTTGAAACCTCGGCAACTAGGGGTATCTTTCTAAACAAAATTGTCTCAAGCTATTTTTGACGACTCTTGAAAATTCACCTAAAGTCAATTGAAATTTAGTTCCCCTTTTAAAATTAATAGCATATGGAAAAAAAACATTTTTCAGAATTTTCTTTAGGGAGAAAAGTTTCCGAGGGCCATCAATTTTGAAGTTTTAGCACTGAGTCAGGGCAATCATGAAAGAAAAATATCCAGATCTGCGGTTGCTAGATTGTCATACAAACATGTAGTTTCTTAATTTAAATTTCTTGGCAAGATCGTCAACGTCTGCTTCATACTTAATTTGCACATTTTGAGCTTTAGCTGATTCATTTTGTATCAGCAATTAAAATAGGGTTTAAGAGGAGATTAGCTACTATTTTTAAAAATTTATGCCACTATTTCACAAGTGCTTTGGTTGTGGCAGCCTTGAGGCATGGGATATGTTTGGTTTTAAAAGCAGATTGACAAACATTGCATTATATTTAACTTGCTTGTTTCTAAGTAACACACATACTTTTTTAGTACTATTTAATTGAAAACTTTGTTAGTTAACACTGGATCTAATCAGACATGTCCTGTCTGATCAAGTGCTTTTTCCAGCCAATGTCTTCAGTCGCTGGCTTGAACCTATAATCCTGATAAAGGAACAAGCCCCATCAAACATCTAAAGTTCTCTATCTATCCTTTTATCTTAGTTCACCAAAAAAAACATTGTAGTAAATTCTTTTGTTAATTTGAAAAGGACATTTCATTAGAGTAAGAAACTTTTCTTAATTTAATCTATACAACAAATTTATAATTCAGATTATACTGTTAAATTGTAAAAATGTTGAGTATTGTAAAATTCTTAGATTAATATCAATCATCTTATATCCTCCATGGAGAATTTGAATTTCATTGATTCGGATTTATTGCTTGTGTGTAATGTTAAATTTTCTTTTTATGTGCCCTGTGTCGTCTTAAGAGAAGATTTTTGAGTGTACAAATGTATTTGTAGTATTTAAAAATAAACTTGATTACTAAATTTTTGGGTTTCGTTTGAATTCTTTTGTGCATAGCTTTATTTTTTGTAGAACTAAAAATTAAATCAGTGTGTATTAATTCAAATTGATTTAAGTTTTTATTTTCCAAATTAAAATTTAAAAGAGCATTGAGATTATAATTTATTTTATTGTCTTGTTTGTTTCGACTTTTAAATTCTCTAAAACAGAATAAACATTTTCTGTAATAAGTTCTTAGTTGATAATAAGCTAAATGATATTACATGTTCCCCAATCTTGGTTTAAGAATTAAAGTAAGGGGAAAAAAAAGTTTTCAAAGGGATGATGTGATTTAAACAGCTTTTTACTAAACTAAAGCTTACAGTTTAATAATTAGATAACCAAATAATTGGAGCTGAGCTTGAGAAAAAATTCCCTGTGAAATCAGATCTGTTTTACATTTTTTTTCGTAGGAATGAAAGTAATTCAACGTGTCCCATTCAGACCCATTTTTAAAAATTAATTTTGCATCCAATTGTCCATCATCGACCTTAAACTGAAATAGACGGATCATGTTGGCGGAGTCGCTGTCGTAAGATCTCTGAAGGGTAAATCACAAATCGACTTAGCCGATTGGCTATGGAAGCGCGGACTAGTGTTTTTGATCACGGTGGATATTCCCCTTTCACCAATTAATAATTTAGGATTAATGATTTTACCCACAAGCACGTGACATCTTCAAGCCGAGCAACTGGAAAAAAAATAACATGAAGCTGCGGGCACATACTCCGTCTTTCATTTTAAGGTCGATGCGAAACAAGAACTGATTACACGTAACATTTTGTTGCTGCCGTTTTCGCGCAAAACGAAAAGAAACTTCTATTGCTGTTGCCAAAGCACCGACTCGGTGTATAATTTAATAAGTCATTTCGAAATCTTAGATTTATAAGTACTTTGGGTTGAGGGGGGGGGGTATTTCAATTAACGTCACACTGGAGCAACACAATGGGCTATTGGTGACGGTCCGGGATCAATCCCAAAGGGAAAGATCCGAGGACAACACGTAATTTTGAACCATGGTCAGATGACGAGGCAACACCTGAGCTGGCACCCCACTCTCCAAACTTCCACACCACGCCAACGTGAGGACATTTGAGGCCACGACAGATTTAACGTGCACCAGCCCCCTTTGTACACGACGGTGTTTGGCTGGATTCGAACTCGCAACCCTTCGGTTGCTAGTTCGTTACTCTTCCAACCGGGCCACCGCGGCCCGTACTTTGGGTTGAGGGGGGGGGGTATTTCAATTAACGTCACACTGGAGCTACACAATGGGCTATTGGTGACGGTCCGGGATCAATCCCAAAGGGAAAGATCCGAGGACAACACCACGTAATTTTGAACCACGTACTTTGGGTTGAAAATATCGTACATTTGTTTTGCAACCATTTCAAGTTCCCTTTTTTCTGAGACTAATGTTAGAAGATTTAAAAGGTAGATTGAAAATATTTGAAAATTACTTCTGGTGAGTTCTAACTGTATCCGTAAAGGCGTGTTTACAGTTTTGATTTTGTGTGATCTCACTTTCAAAACTTGATAAACTACAATCATGTTAGGTATGTGCAGGATTTTGATAATTTAATCGAAAGCATTCCACAAAAAAGGTATCTTAAGGTCAGAAATTTTCTCGGATAAAATATTGAGGATCTTTTAATTTCTCGAATAAATTCCTACTGCTTCAGTGTTATGCAACATATCTGATTAAATTGTTTAATGATTATGTACAAAATGCAAACATTTTGAAGCAATGGATGAAAATAAAACGCTTTTTAATTTGGAATAAAGAAAACGAAAATTGATCATCTATAATATTTGTGGATATTCCAGGTCAATGCCGATTCAGAAACTGAAAGTCAAATAAGGAAATACTGCTGTAAATAAAACTACTGACAGCCCCTTTTAATAATCATTATCTAGAATTAATGTTTTGACTAGGTCTTTTATAGTAAAAAAAGCAATATTTCTATTGCAATTTGCGAACATTTTGCAATTACGAACCGACCTTATTTTGTAGCAATTTTAATGTAACGTTCGTTATTTTGATTATTTTTCTTATGAACTGTCAACTTGTGTTCAGCTCTGGTTATGTTTGATCATGTGAATTAAACTGAAAAGAGAAAACGAATTGTTAAGAAATGGGGGAAATATTTCATTTCATCTTTCTCGTTGAAGAGTTTCACTGATTTTTATCATAACTTACTGCTAACAAACTTTCTTATCCAGCCTGGTATTTATGCAATTTTTTAAAAATAAATTTTAATTTTGAGAAGTCTTGAATTATTGATATTTTCCTTCTAAAATATACATTCAATAGTTTTTCAATGCTTATCAAACTTGGTATTATCAAATGCTAATTATTTGATAAGCATCAAATAAGATTTTTCTAAGAAGTATTTTCAAAATGGCTACTATGTTCCAACAACACGAAATTGTTGTAAAGAATGACTGCAAAGCATCAAACCAAAGCTTGAGGTTAATTGTGAAGATGTTTTCTATCCGAGTTAACAAAATTCATGTTACTTAAAACCTGTTTGGCCAGCAATTATATTTGAATTACCAAAAGGAATTTAAAACTAGATTAAAAATTACTTTAAACCTTGACTTGCAAAAACATATTTTTCATTAGCTGTTAGAGTTTGCTGATTAAGACAATTTGGATTATTTCGACTTCCTGAAATTTTTTGTTTCGATCAAATTCAGTGGAAAAGCCATTTCAGACAAACAAACTTGCAGATATATCAATATTATATGTACATACTTTATATCATCTTTGCTGAATTAAAACTTTCCTTGTCTTCTATGTGTTAAAAGGGTTCTTAGAAAATATAGACAACACTTTACAAGCGAATCCACAAATTTTAGAGAATTTGTATTGCAATAGGCACCAAATATAAGATTACATATATGTATCTAAGTACCAAATATGTAGGAAATGCTTTGATGATTTTTTTAGTATAATTTAATCTAAAAACTTAGTTCCAATGATATCTCAAATTCAGCAAAAACAAAATTCTCTTAGATTAAATTCTGAAAACAAATTCCTACATACACTAATAAATTATTTCAACACTCAAATTTACTATAAACATGACGAACTTCTACTTTACATTTAATGGTTAAATGAACCACTACAGACCTAACAATTTCATGCCAGCAGGAATACTTATATCATGTTTGGTCTAACTTTAGTAATTTTTTTGCAAAAGTAAATAACTGCCCTAAGGTTATTTAAAAATGACTCTTGGGAATCATCTTACCCATCTTCAAAGCATTGCCAAACACTGATCTAAATATGACTTAAAGACTCAATTGAATTTTTGCAAGTTGAGGTTTTAACTGGAACTTCTCTACAGGAGTATGATATGGTTTATTGTATTTTTAGAAAAATGCTGGAGAATTGCAAACTGGAGTCGGTTATACTGCTCCAAAGCTGTGCCCAAAATCACCACCCACTACACTATAATACCTCGAGAAACAGATCCAAGATGGGAAGGTAAGAAATTTGTGCTATCAGTATATGTTAATATATAAAATTAACACATCTCTTAGACCAGTGATTCTCAACCACTGTGCCGCGGCACTTTTGTGTGCCGCCAAATTCTTAGAGTGTGCCGCCAAATTTTAGAAAATAAAAATTATGATTTTGTTCATTTGTTGTAAGATGAAATACGGTGTGCTAAACTAGCTTACTTATCAGACATTTTTGTTATTTTTAATAACATAAATTCAAGTGTGCAAGGGCCGAAAGAAAATATATTAAACTCAACAGACAAACTGGTGGGATTCCAAAAACAAATAACTTTATGGAAGAATAATGCTCAGGACGGCAATTTGGAAAAGTTTAAGTCAGTCCCAAAAGATTTTAATAAAACTATTCATAAAATTGTTATTGACCATTTGACAACATTAGAGGAGAGCATTATTCATTATTTCCCAAATTTAGATATAAAAAAATTTGATTGGGTTCGTAATCCATTTGTGATAACGAATACTTCTGTATTTGAATTAACTTTGAATGAAGAGGAAGAACTAATTTCGCTTTCTTATAATCGAGATTTAATTTTAAAATATTTGGAAGAATCATTTAATTCATTTTGGATTAACATTAGATGCGATTATCCCATGATAGCCAAAAAAGCTTTAAAAATATTATTACAATTTTCTACATCTTATTTGTGTGAATTCGGATTTTCAGTATTAACTAACATAAAAACGAAAAAAATATCGAGACTGTTAAATGTAGAAGACGATATGAGAGTAGCATTGTCATTTTTACGACCAACTATAAATGAAATTATCAAAAAACATCAAGCTCAAATTTCTCATTAAAAGTATTCTTATTATTACCTTGTAATTAATCCCTTAATAAACGTACTGTTGTTTTTGTAGTACATATTATATTATTTTATTTTACATTCACAATTATTATCATAAACTATTTTACACAGTGAATTATAGGTAAGTAAACAACTTTTAAACTTATCTTTTTCTTTGTGTGCCGCCACATTTTTAAATCGTTAAAAGTGTGCCGCGACAAAAAAAAGGTTGAGAATCACTGTCTTAGACACTTAGGGATGTGTTAATATATTTTTGCTTAAATTCATGCTGCACCTAAATATGGCCCTTGCTTCATAAAAAGGGTGGCAAGTTTGAATCCAACCAAACTCATGTACAAAGGGGCTGGTGGTGCATGTTAAATCTGTCATGTCCTAACGTTGGTGTGGTAGTTTGGAGAGTGGGGTGCCAGCTCAGGTGTTGCCTCGTCATCTGACCATGGTTACAAATTACGTTGTGTTGTCCTCGGATCTTTTCCCCTCGGGTTTTATCCCGGACCTTCGTCAATAACCCGTTGTGTTGCTCCAGTGCGATGTTAATTAAAATACCTACCTACCATAAAAAGGGCGGGAAATGCAAGTTTAAACTTTGCGAGGTTGCCATAATGCTAAAAAACGGGGTTACCAAAGGGCCTGCCACTCTTCACAGCAAAAAGCAAGCCAAAAAACATACCAAAAAGGTTGACACAAAAAGTCTATATTGCAGCTATACTGCACATACATAATCTACATTTCTTTTAATGTTATCAAATGGAATTATAATTGTATGTATATTATAACTTCTGTATTTTAGCAGTTTCAATGTCATGTTATGTATGTGATTTTGCAGGTTCACTTAGAAAATATGCATAATCTTCTATATTGCTTTTGATGTATAAGTATAATTGTATTTATCCCTATATTTTATTAACCCCTATATTTTATCACTAAATATCGTGTTTCTATGTCATGTTACTAATTATGTTAACATCTATTTAAAATGGTTTTCTACGAAGGTGTGTCGATGGAGCGCGTAAGTGACGAAACAGATGTCGTCATTGTGGGTGGTGGACCTGCTGGTTTAACAGCTGCCATACGACTAAAACAACTTGCAGCTGAGAAAGGAAAAGATGTACGAGTGTGTCTCGTAGAAAAAGCTTCTGAAATAGGTAGGTTTGTGAGAAGATATTTTGGCTGTTAATTATATAGACATTTTTTCTTCTGCCACTTTATAGACTAGTTCGTCAAGCAATCCATAAGCAAAAATGTATCAGTCTCAGTGTTAACCCTTGGCACCATGGTAGGTGCTGCCACATCACACCTAACATGAACTGGTGGGGAGAAAAAGCCCTCCTCCCACTTTCCAAAAGCCCTCCTTCCAGGAGGGCTTTTACATATTGTCTTGAAAACACATGGAAACTTAAAGCAGACAACCAGACTTTGGCACATACGATATTCAAACTCGTAACCTAGTACTTCAATCTACTGATCTAAGAACGTTGACTTTAGCTTCTCAGCCACTGGTGGGCTTATGTAAAGAAGTGGAAGATAGTATTTTTTATTGTAGTTTTTCATGCATATGATTAGTAATTTGGTGAATTAATTTCCTATTTGTGCAATGATATAGTACATTTCTCAAAATATTTATTTAAACATTTTAAGAGCAAGTATTTTTATCATTTTAGTAGGCATTTTAACTCGAACTCTTTATATGTATTTTAACATGCTTAGTAATTTTTCTGCATATTTTTCTTTTTATGAATTGTGTTGTAGTCGTTGAATTACTTTTTGAAAAGTGAAAAGGTCTTCAAATTTTTGTAAAATGTTTTAATATATTTAAAAAATTTTTATTTGAAAATCTGAAATAACAATTTGAAACAAATGAACTTAACTGTTGTGACAAAGAGTTTTAGTTTTGATGAGGTTTAAAGTGTTTTGTAACTAAATCGATTTATTGATTCGGTTATGCTTTAGGGGGCCATACTTTATCTGGAGCTTGTATTGAAACTGATGCATTAAGCACACTGATTCCAGATTGGAAGGAAAAAGGTGTAAGTATTTTTCTGACTTCCCTTTTACTATGCACTTAAATTTTAAGATTCTCTGCTTTTTAGTTATTTTTTGAACTTTTTGCTTGCATTACAATTGAATTTTGCAAAGCATAATGTATAAAACTGTGCTCTCTTAGATATGTTAGAACTGCATGGGAAATTACGTTCCTAATAGACCTGAGAGAATTAATCTCCTGGAATTTATATTTGTATTTCAGGCTCCTATTAAAACCACTGTCACTTCAGATAAGTTTGCTCTTCTGACCAAGACAAAGCGGATTCCAATACCAGTTTTTAAAGGTATAATTTGAATGTCATTATTTTAATTTTTATAAATTTAATCACTAGAATTGTAAAATGTAAGTTGTTGATGACTATGTTCAGCCTTGTCCATAAATCTGGTTCGAAGCCCCAGAACTTCAGGTTAAAGTTGAATGCGTAAGTGATGACAAGGGAAAAATGTGTACTGTATAGCTACTTGTAAGTGATGGCAAATCTGTCAGGCTTGTTGGTAGTGATCAGGATGTTACATCAAATACAGTTGTGATTGTGTAATTAGTGGATTTTTACTAAAATATCATGTGTTTAACACAACTCATATTTTAAGTTAACCTTTATGAAAAACAACATGTTATTCTTCTTTTCAGTGATATGACATGTCAAAATTTTCTTTAGCTTCTTTTAAGGATCTGTTTAAGATCAAAGGGCCATCTTGGTTGGGTAAAGCAGGAATTTAACGGAACATGATTAATAAGTATTTGAAGCCATGTTGTTGAATGTAAGTTGAGATTAGTCCTGAAACACATTTCTTTGCTCATTTAATTCTAACTGGAAACATGTTACAGAAGTAAAATGTTCTATATTTCTAAATTAATTTTTGACGTGAATACATCTTTGAAATTGGAACAGGGGGACCTGCATGAAAAGTCTAACATTACAAAAAAGCTTAACAACTGTTTCAGAACTGGAACCATCCAGAATATAAATATAGCGTCATGTAGACAAAGGATGTCCATACTTGACTTGATCTCCAGGCTTAGTGTGCAGGTGCACTAAGCTTGGGGATCCGCAATATGTCGAAATACTAATGTGCTGGGCAAGGTTTGGGCCAGTGTGACTTTGGATTGCCTGGAGTGAGGACTGATTAAGTGGTGTTATCCGAAAGCTACCGTACTACGCTACAATTAATATTGGACAACAACAATCTCTTAACAGTTAATTATCGAACTGCAGTTTAATTGTTCAAACTGTAAATTAATTGCTGAATAGTCACACAATAAATAATCATCCAAACTTCCTACGTCTTCATTCATTCTACAATCCAATATCAGGCCCAAGTATTCACGTCAAAACTCGACATATTATTTTAAAATTTTGATACTGAAGTGCATTGTTTGCATTTTTGGCTTTCTTATTTTTTGTTTTGGTACATTTTTAAACACTTACATTGGAAGAATTGGACAAATTTAGTATCACCCATCTTTGTATTGTATTTCAGGTTTACCTATGTATAATCATGGCAACTACATAGTAAGGCTTGGTAATGTAGTTAGATGGCTTGGACTACAAGCTGAAGAATTAGGGGTTGAAATCTATCCAGGATATGCAGCTAGTGAGGTAATATCCTCTTGTATTTCAATTTTTAATGCAAAAAATGTATTTTAGATAGAAATTTCTGTTATTACGATGACAGATTGTGCTTATGTACTTATGTGTGTCTGGATATATTCATTTTGTGATGGACACTCGTGGTTTTTTTATATTATGTCCCTCTCCACATTGAGGTAATATTTCAAATTAAGTCTAAATGTTTCCAAAGCTAAAAAGGGTTCTAGCAAACAAGGGTTTGCAAGAAAAATGCAAAATAATTATTTATTGTAAGTTCAAAAATTTTGTGTTCTTTCTACAAGTAAAATACAATAGTGCTAACTTTTAATACCTACCTTATCAACTGCAAAATACTATACCTTTTCAGGCAATGTATTAGTAAAAAAGTGTACATATTTTTCTTAAAGCTATCTTTTTATATGGGAGTAAAAATAAATTTCTCTATGAAGATTAATTATTATATATGGCCAAGATTATATATCTTCTCAAGTTAGGAACTAAGACTTAAAAATATTATACCCAAGATTTATCTAATCCACATTAAATTTATATCTAGCACTAGTAAGCTTAAAGCAACAACATAAAAAATATTATTTTCATGTGGAAAGTTAGCTAATTCCTTATTTACATGTGGGCTTCGGTATCCCAGTTGAAGAATAGCTGATTGGTAACCAGGGGGTTGCAAGTTCGATACTTGATCCAACTAAAGACCATCTTGTATGTGGGGTTGGTGCACCATAAATTTGTCGTGGCTTCAAATGTCCTCATGTTGGAGAAGTGTGGAAGTTTGGAGAGTGGGGTGCCAGCTTAGATGTGACCACATCATCTGACCCTGGTTCAAAATTAAGAGGTGTTCTCGTATCTATCCCTTCAGGATTGATCCAGGACCATTGCCAACTGCCCATTATGTTGCTTCAATGTGACTAATTCAACTACCCACCTAGCTTATTTTTGTAGATCTATAATTATTTGTTTACATTTCAGGTTCTGTTTCATGAAGATGGAAGTGTGAAAGGTATAGCAACAAATGATGTTGGTATAAATAAAGATGGCTCACCAAAGGTAACAAATAAAGGTTAAAATTAAATTATGCAAGATAATTTAATTCCTTGTAAATTTTACCTGCAGGGTTCTGGGATATATTTGAAAAGGACAGAAAATAATTGGAAACCTATTAATCACATGTTAAAATAATTATATTTGTTAACTACAGGGTGTCACAAAAAATGTTACCACACTTTATTAGCTGGTAAAACACTGAATTTTATTTTTGTTGCCGATTTAATAGTTGAGAAATAATGGCCCAATCCAGATTAAGTTTCGAAGAAAGTTTATTTTAAAGTACTACTGGAAGTTGGAAAACGCGGTAGAAGTGCAAAGACGATTTCGGAAAAAATTTCACACTGATCCACCTAGTAGATTCACCATAAGATGAATTAGAGATAAGTTGGAAGCAGATGTTCTGTTCCGAATGTTCAGAGACAACCAAGATCATCGACTGATGCAGACACAGAAGAAAGGGTGTTGGAAATGTATTGTCTACAGCCAAGAACATCGCTTCGACAGGCTGCTTGTGAAGTAAGAATTCCGAAGGATAGTATCCATGGGGTTTGGGGGTTTTCTTAAGAATAAAGTTTATGTGGTACAAAACCTGCAACCGTTTATGAATTGAAGGTAGCCATTGAAAGGGAATGTGCTGAAATTCCTAATGAAGAATGAAATGTTTTTAAATGTGTGCGATTCCATAGCTTCACAATGCCAGCGCTGTATAGATCGGAATGGTCATTAATTTGAAAATATGAACTAAGTACAAAAAACGGTAATGTAGTTCATTTTAAAGAGTGAAAGCAAATTGTACGATATTTAATAAACACTTTATAAACAATCAAAGTATGGTAACATTTTTTACGACACCGTGCATTTATTGACTCGCCACAAGAATTTCTGCCTTACATTACTGTTTACAACTACTGAAGTCTTCATTTTAGTATCACTATTTTTAAATTTATCAAGAAATGTAAGTAAGTTGCTGAAGTTATGTGTTGGATTTTATTCCTTAAAAATATTCTGGATGTTTTTCCTTAGAGGTTGGTAGATATGCTATTTTTTATGTTAAAAAATAAATGTTAAATTTTTTTCAGGAGGCCTTTGAAAGGGGTATGGAGCTCCATGCCAAATGTACCATCTTTGCCGAGGGCTGCCATGGTCACCTTGGCAAGCAGCTGTATCAAAAATTCAATTTGAGAGCCAATTGCGAGCCACAGACCTATGCAATAGGATTGAAAGAACTGTGGGAGGTGGATAAGTCAAAGCACAAACCAGGCACAGTTGAGCACACAGTTGGCTGGCCTCTGGTAAGTTTACTGAAGAATTTACTTTGAAATAATTTATAATTTTATCGTCATTTACTTATTTTTTACTTGATTATTTATATTTCTCAAAAATACATTATTGGGATTGATTTAAATTTACATGCATTGCAATATCCTTACTGTTTGTCCATTGTGAAAGCAGTGGCGTTCGATAAGAAAATTAATTTTTTTATCCCTTAGCATGCACTTTAAAACAAATAGTCTAAAAAATATTTTTATCTGTGGAAATCTTTATTTGAACATATTTTTATGAAATGCTTACCTATATGAGGACAAAAGAATTTTAATCTAAAATGTTCATTTTATTTTTTAAAGTTATATACTTAAAATGAAGGCACAATAACTACAGTACCACATTGAATGGAATTGATTATTGAAATAATAAAAGTCATGAATGAAGCAAACTTGTGGAATGCTACTCTCTCAATGCTTGTATTTATTGATTGGTGTATGTAAATAATCACAATATTTTTAGCTTATGGAAGTCACAAAAATTGGTTGAAATTATACAAATCTTGTTTATTAAATATAAATCTTGATTAAAAATTGAAAATCTTTAGCCAAATTTTGCTTCTGAATTTTAAATATGTAATCTGATAAATCTTGTCATTTTTTAAGATTATCAATAGTTAGTATATTTTATTATAGCAACTTATATTAAGTTCTATAATGCACGATATTTTTGAATTGTATTTATAAAATTATATGACGTAAATGTGGCCAAGTGATTTAAGAAATTTTGTTTTGATAGCTATTTCATTATAGTGTTTATATTTCAGGACAACAAAACTTATGGTGGCTCTTTTCTATACCATCTGGATGAAGAGACTCCTTTAGTGGTGGTTGGTTTGGTGATTGGTTTGGATTACCAAAACCCTTACTTAAATCCTTTCCAAGAATTTCAGAGGTTTAAACTGCATCCTTCGATTAAACCTCATTTCGAAGGAGGAACTCGAATTGCGTACGGGGCTCGAGCTTTAAATGAAGGAGGATTTCAGGTTGTCTCTAATATTTATATTTTTATTTGTATCACATTATGATTGGAATACAGTTGAGTTTCCATAGAGCTAACATCTTTTTAATTTATAGTTCTTATTAATGAATATTTTGGAGAACTGGGAACTATGTTATTTAACTTGAAATACATATTCCATTTTACAATGTTTTGGGCACAACTTGTCCAATTTTAAATAAACACCATAAAATCCAATGCATTTTACAAAAATTATTTGTACGTTGAGTCAACAACCAACCACTCGTCATCTTTGATGTGGTTCAGGAATCCCAGAATGTCATTTTTAAGCCTTTAATCTATGAGATTCAAGAATTATAAACAGGATTTGCGAATTCCAATTGCCTAGTCATATAAGAGAGTACTGGGCTGTGGGATATGTAGAAGTGGTGTAGTCGTAACGACCACAAGAAGAGATTTAGGCCCACTTCCTCTTAGGGAGAGTTCATTTCACTCTGGGTAGAGACCCTAGGGTTGCAAATGGGAAAATCCCATCAACATTTTCTTTTCTGTATTAGTTCTAGATCTGTTTATGTTTGGATCTTTCCCTTCAGGATTGATCCTGGACTGCCGCCACTAGCCCGTTGTGTTGCTTCAGTGTGACATTAATTCAACTACCTACCTGTTTATGACAACAGTCATGGGTAGGTTGTCTTCTACCCCAGCCATCTAGCCCTTAACTCCATGCATGCAGGTTGGTAGAGCAAAAGACAAATAAGTCCGTCTGTGACCATTAAAAGCTTAAGGCCACAGAGAAAGCATGGAGCAAGCTTTCGTCTGACCCTGTTCCACCTAATTTGCCACTGCAAATTTTCGAATTTTAACTGGACATGACTTTTTAAGAGGACACTTACACTGCATTGGTGTGCATGCTTCTCCTGACTGTCCCTTTTGTTTGACAGGGAGCTTTATGGATTTTAGTCATCTTTTATCTTGCACTTTTTTATCTGACGATCACATCTTAATTGACGACCTTTTTAGCCGGGCTAATTTGTACTAGGCTGCCTGTAGGAAATTATGGTCCCTGGACTTTTCCTGATGTAGGGGGAAAATATCAACAGTCGTTTTTTATATGCAACTAAATAAGAAGCTAGAATGGTAGCTTAAAGATTAAATAGAGCAATCTATCCTGCTAAAGCTCACTTGACATTTGCCTAAAGTAAGGTAACCAAATCGTCTTGTACCACTCAATGTGGGAGGAGCCAAGTCTCTTCCCATGGTGGTCATGTCATACCTTGCTTTATTTACAACCCTTGTTGAGTTAATGATTTCTCACTCATTAATCCTCCTGGTGGTTTTGACAAGGTGTTTCGTCATTAGCAAAACCATTAGCACATCCTGATGGACAAGATATCTTGTCATTTGAAGAAAACTGAACAGATTTTGATCTTGTCATAAAAAAATCGGCAATATCTTGGTGACGAGACATCTCGTCATTAGCAAAATTAATCACATATTGATGGACAGGATATCTCATCAAAACCACTTGGAGGATTAAATCATGGAAAGCACACTTTCTCCTTTGGTGAAAGACTGCTTCAGATCTATCATTCGCTGTCTTGCTCTGCCAGTCATAGTGCAAATCAGGAAAGAAGACATGGCCTAGGACTCCACTTCTACTACAACCTAGACCAACCTTCCCAAAGGGTTCTAGGGCTACTCAAGAGGCATTGAGAAGAACCTCCTTCAGTCCCCTATAGGTCTGCAGGGCCATCAAGATACAGTTTAATTCACAAAGCATAAACAAGGCACCAAAGACAGATAAGATCTGAAGACCAATCAAATAACAAAGAGTGCTTGCAAATTCAAGTAAGATTAAATAAACTAGCAATGCACTAAATAGTTGAAATGAATATACATTAAATTTTACAGAAATACTTTGTATCCTGAAGAAAAATTTCTAGGTTTGTAAATGAGAGAACCCTGCCAACAGTTTCTTGGCTTTGTCAGGGCTGCCACAGGTGACTTTTAGCTACTATTTTCCAAACTTGGCGACTAGTGATATCTTTAGAAGCAAAATCATCCCAAAAGCTATTTTCAAAATTCTGGCGACTCAAAATTTGCCAAAGGTAAATTTATACCTTTTATTTAACTAAGAGTGGTCAGAAAAATATTTTCAGATTTTTCTTTAGAATTTTCCAGGGGCCACTGGGTATGCCCACTGTGCTAGCAATCTTCGAGTTGTAGGCGGCACAGGTTCGATTCCTGTCAGGTGCATTCCTCCCTGGGTGTATTTCTCTCTTCTGTGTCAGTAAAACTTTCATTGTATGTGTGTCTATTACTTGATATTGTGTGTCTTGTGTCTGGTGCAGCATGGCCAAATGTGGCCCTCGTGTGTCATAAACCCCCCCCAAAAAACAAACCAAGGAAAACCAATTTCAAAGTTTTGGCGAATAGCTGCGTTAACCTTGAAAGAAAAACTGGTTGCTAGATTGTAATTGAAAACCTTATTCAGAAAATATTTCGTTTTAATTTTAAAATTTAAATTACTTGATGAGATCTTTGTATCTGAGCTACTAAATAGGGTTTAAGAGGAAATTTTTTGCTACCATTTTTAAAAAATTATGTTACTATTTCACAAGTGCTTTGGCTGTAGCAGCCCTGCTTTGCAATAAATGCAGGTAAAAATAATAAGATGGTAAAAAGTCACTAAAGATTGAATAGAGGAACCTATACCACTAAAGTCCAGTTTGCATTTGCTATAAGGTAGTTAAATTGTCTGGTACTATGTGGCATTGGAGAGGCCAAGTCTTTTGTATGCAGCCAATTAGAATAAACAGAATGTTTTTTTGTAATTCTTGATTCATTTTGTCAACTTTTCCTTAGCAGCATCTAACTGCAATGAATGTCCATTTTATGTAGAGTGTTCCCAAACTGACATTTCCTGGTGGTTGCCTAATTGGTTGTAGTCCTGGATTTATGAATGTTCCTAAAGTGAAAGGTACCCACAATGCTATGAAAAGTGCCATAATAGCTGCAGAATCTGTGTTTGATGTTGTAACTGAAGAAAACCAATCACAGACAAAAGGTTTGAATTTTATTTTTTTAAATCGAGTATTTACTGGGAATAGAGCATGTGATGAGTGAAATATATATATATATATATATATATATATATATCTTATTCATTTTTACCAAATGAGAGGTATTTAAAAGTGAAAATTCTAGTTTATATTTGACCAAACAAATTTATGTATTCAAGAGTAAAATCTGTTATATATTTTGCCAAATGATAAGAAGTATTTATTTGTGAGTAAAATTCATGCATTATTTAGTCAAGCTATTTATTAATGTTTTTTAATTTCAAAAAGTTTCAGAATTAAAACTTATTTATATTTATTGAATTTTTGTTTGGCTATGTGGCAACATGAATAAAAAAACAATTACTGTTTCCCTGAAATCTCACTTAGACAAAAGTTATTATATATTTAATGAAATAATATATAAATAAAATATTAACTTCACATTGTTTCTAGTTTTCGATTGTCAAATTAAGGATAGATACATGCTGCTAAATATATTTTCTTGCATCATTTCCATACCAGTTCAAGTTCCTAAATGAAAAAAAGTCCAGTATTTCTAAATACCTTAAATATAAATACTATTTCAGTTAATCATTTCATCATTACTTTTTTCAAGATTATAATTCAGATTTCAGATTAGTTTAAATTATAGTAGCTTAATTTAGCAAATTTAATGTTAAGTATTATGACCACATCTGTTATGTTATAATAAGTTACTAAATACATTATGGTAAGAAGGCAATTGTGTGTGTAATACAAAAATAATTAAATTATTGTGCATAAAGAAATTAAGGTATGAAGTCTAAAGGGGACATTTAATTGAGATGTTTCAAGTTAATACAATTTTAATGCAATTGATTTACAGTTAGAACAAACAAAATAGTCAATAAATTAAAATTCATTGGAATAATTTTCAGACTATTGTATAAGAGAATATTCAGACTTTATGTAAATTATTGTTCACCTGAATATTCACGTATTGTGTATATTACAGCTCCTGAACCCACAGAATATGAGGAAAGACTGAAAAAGAGTGAAGTGTGGAAGGAGTTGAAGTCCGTGAGGAATATCCGACCTTCATTTCACTCCCCTTTGGGTATTTACGGAACTATGATGTATACAGGTCTTTTCTATTTCTTGGGACGTGGGAAAGAACCCTGGACACTGTCACATCATGGTAAAAATAATATCTATCATGCCTTCCATTGAAAATACACTACATTTCAAATTGTACTAGCTTCAAACATATTTTAGGTTAAATATGTGTGTAAGTCCAGTTTTTCAAATTCCATTTGAATATGTGCATTGGCTCATATTTGAATGAGATCGTCTTTTATTAAATCGCTATGGCACACCCAGGGATGTTTACACCCCCGAGTTAAGAACCACTGCTATAGTGAGACAAAATGATTTTGTAGTAATATTTTCTGGAAATTAGGTAATCAGACAAAATTCTGGATAGCCATAGAAAACTTGACTTACCATCACTACATTGTACAGGGGTAGGATTACAATCCTGGTATATTACATAGTAAGATCCAAATGTGCTAGAACAATAATTGAGAGGTTTAACTCGATTACTCTGCCATGTTTAGTTGCATTAGTTTTGTGACTAGCATCAGTAGCACTCCAGAGCTGCTGTCGCACATAGAGAAGTGCTGTTGCACATAGAGAAGTGCTGTTGCATACTATTTTAAATATTTAAACTTGAGTATTGTGTGGTCATTAAATTTCCAAATGTGTTTTGATTTTCAAAATTGAAGTTGGATCTGTGCAGGAATACAAGTGATGAAAGGGTCATTTCTGCTGTTTTAGACCATTTTAGGGGCAAAATTCAGATTCTTTTAGTTGTATTGAAAAGTTGATAAGCTGTCTAAAAATGCATGGAGATAAATGTGATTATATTCATAGCGCCTTGGTCAGTGGTGTGGTTCTTTAATTATCGAAGAAATCCTGAGGAATAGTGAAAGATGTTTTATATAGCTGGGATGAAAATGTATCTATAATTTTTATTCCTGCAGGTATTATACTTAAAAATCATCTTTAATTTTGTTTTTCATATTGTATCAATACAACTGGTGGTCATACAGTTTTTATGAAACTTTGTTAAACATTTCCAGGTGCTGATTATGGGAAATTGAAACCAGCTTCAGAATGCAAACCAATCGAGTATCCTAAACCAGATGGAGTCATAACTTTCGATTTGCTCTCTTCCGTTGCTTTGACAGGAACGAATCACGAGGACCAACCAGCTCACTTGACATTAAAAGACGATTCCGTTCCTACTGCCCGTAACCTGAAAACATTCGATGGTCCAGAGCAAAGGTTCTGTCCTGCAGGTAATTTGACATCTTTTTCAATCAAAGCTCATTTTCAAACTTAATCTAAGCATTATAAGACATTTTACATACTTTTTATGAAGCGTAAAGAAAAATAAAATTTTGTGCATCAAACTTTTTCCCACACAAAGTTGCTGTTGTGTCGAGCAACTCGCCCGTTTCTTAAGATTCGAATAAAAGAATTTATTGACATTAAAGCATTAATACATTTACAAGTTAGCTGGAGATTACAAAAAAAGAGAAGCCGATTTCATTGCACTACATATTGCATACTGTCTTTATTAGAGTTCTAGTAATTACATACGAGAAGGAAATCGCTTGCAAGCGGAGGAACTATGGTGCCTAGCAGCGGAGAGAAATTTATTACTTTTTCTTTGTACTCAACTGCAAACGATATTCAACAGCTGCATACTCAGACGCAAAATGTAGCTTATAATGCAACACAAGCACCTATTTAGAAAATAGCTTTGGAGGAGGCCTAATCTATCCAGTTATCGAATCCAATCAAAAGGCAGTAATACTAAAGAAACATTCATGGCTGCTAGATTTTAACCTTGGCGACTAGGAGTACCTTTCTAAGCCAAATCGTCTCATAAGCTCCTATTTTCAAAATTTTGGGGACTTTGTTTGAACATTTACCAAAGGTCAAGGAAAATTTAGTTCTTTTTTAACCAATAACGGATGGAAAAATGTTTTTTGAATTTTTCTTTAGGGAGAAAATTTTCCAAGGGACGCAAATTTTGAAGTTTTGGCGCCAAACCATAGCAACCATGAAAAACCCCATTGGAATCTGGTTGCTAGATTGTCAATGAAAATCTCATTAAGAAAATATTTAGTTTTTAATTTTAAATTCCTTGGCAAGATCTTCAACCATCTGTTTCATACTTAATTAGCTCGTTTTGTTTTAGCTGATTTATTTTCTATTTGAGCAACTAAAATTGCTACTATTTTTAAGAATTGATGCTAGGGCTATTTCACAAGTGCTTTGGGGATATTTTTTCATATTAATTCGTCATCTTACTGGCTCAAAATTATGAGGTGTTTTCTTTGGATCTTTCCCTTTGGGATTGATCCAGGACTGCCGCCAATAGCCTGTTATATTGCTCTAGTATGACGTAAATTCAACTACCTAACCTGACCAGTTTTTACTGCTGTATGTTTGCATTAATCACTTTTCCCTAACAGGTGTGTATGAATATGTGGAAGATGGTGAAGGCAAGCGACTGCAAATCAATGCCCAAAACTGCATTCACTGCAAAACATGTGACATTAAGGACCCTAGTCAAAATATTAATTGGGTAACACCAGAAGGTGGTGGTGGACCTGCTTATAATGGCATGTAAATCTTTTAGGAATTATATTTTGTATTCACTAACTTATGGCCCTGAAATACCGAATAATTGTACATAAGATGACTATTTTTACCAGTATCTTGATTTGAAATTCAATTTATTGTTCAAAACGTTTTAAAATTACATAATGAATTTCTAGTATACTAGTAAAAATTTTTTTTTAATTTTTGTCTTCAGAAAATTAACTATTTTCTCTTACTGCATGTCTTTGATTCTGTATAAATCTTATAACTGATACTTATATTCGAGACAACCTCAAGTCTTGGGTTATAGATGAAAGATACTTATAACAGAAGATATATAAATTGAGAAAAGATATTAATATAGGGATGGAAAATTGAGTCTAGTTAAACTGATTTGCTTTATCTTATTTTCCCACAAATCTTGGAAAAGTAATGTTAAGTTATATGCAAAGAAAAATATTTTGCAATTTATAAAACTAATTTAAATTTAGCAAGTTATAATATTCTCCATTGTTTATCGTTTTTACTGAGTATATAAATAGCTTTGCCATGAAATGAGTTAAATGTCTTGAAATATTACAATTTTGCATCCTTAATATGTATGTTTGCAATAGTTAATTTAGCTGTCAACAGTTTATTCTGTCAGGCAAATACTAAGTTGCATTTAAATTTAGCTTTCATTTTTGATGAAATTATGAATTCTGTAATAATTTTAAAGTTTTTCATCTTCTGCCAAAACAAATTTTCTTGAATCCATGGTTTCAGTTTTTTTACTGACCATTCTACATTAAGTTGATAATTCTCTAAAAATTTAGGTATGCATGAGCTTAAATGAAATATCAATTTATGCAATATATTGGCCTACACTGATGCCATGATTGAATCAAAAAACAAAATTTTCTTTATTAAATTTTAAATAAATGAACTATTTTTATATGTTATGTCTTGTGCAGTTATTGAAATGTTTAATAAAAGTTATTTATTTTTTGTTGTGCTGTGAATTTTAATAAGTGAATTGTAAAATAAAATATTTTGAAAAAGTTGGAAGTATTTTTCAAAATTTCACACAAATCAATGCAAAAATAGTTTTTATTTAAATACCCAGTCAAAGACATCACAAGTGATCAAGGATCCAATACTTCCGCATTCAAAAACATGCTGTAGTACATACAATATATAAATGGTAAGGTTTTATTTATAAAGGCACACACATAAGGCATAGTCATTAAAACACAAGTTTTAATTTTTCATCAGAGAATGGGGTATTAATAACTGATTTTGGGAAATTTTATATAACTTGTGCTTTGTAAAAAAGACTCGTACATTAAAAAATGTAAACAAATAATCAAAACCCTAAGAAAAGACCCACATGCTTTAAACAAACTCAAAAATTAAAAGATCCTTCACCTGAACTAATAATAAATAAGTACTTCTAGTAAAATTCCTGTTTCATAAAAAATAGTAACAGTACAAATTGACAAAAAATAAGGAAAGTACAAAAATTGCAAAATAATTTCATTTCCGATTGAGTTGACTAGAAAACAAAACTTGAAAGTCGTAAATCTACATAACTTTACATCTATATGCATATAAATTATACCAGAAGAATTGCACTTAATTACTATTCAAGATAAAAAGAAATTCAGTGATGTTCAATATTACAAGTTTATATACACTAAATTAAACTTGTGTTTTGTCATGTTAACAAGATCATTAAAAAATGGACTGTAATACTGCAAAACTTTCATGTAAATTTCTAAAGTAAAAAATGTGTGAATCTATTTAAATAACACTTTCTGAATACTGATTTTGAGAACAGATGAAGCACTAGTATGTGAATTTTAATTGTTTCATTGATGTCTGATTGATTCGCTTTATTGTTCATCAGAACTTTTGAAGTCTTCCCGTGTTTCACACATTGTGGATTATGAAATAATTCATCGATGCTCTAATCAAGCAAGACTTGTTAAGCTATGTGACTTCACAGAACATGACAATAAAGTACAGTGCAATCTTGATTATTTGAGCTCTGATTAACTGAGTATCAGCGTTATCCAAGCCTAATTTTTTAACACTAAAGTTTTGAGCACTTTGTCCAAAGCATAGAGAAAGCACTGCAAAACAAAACCATAATGGACTTTTTCAAGGTAGTTTAAAAGGTAACTCATGTACAAATGTACTGAAATTATCACAAAATATACTGTGACAGATGTAGATTCTTCATCCTTATGAATCAGTAGCAGTGGTAGTAACATGTAGTTCAGTAAATTTTTCTGTATTTCATATAGGCTGCTTTGCGTTACTATGTCTGTATTATCCGAGTTTCTGGTGATTCAGAGCAGCTTGATCCACAATACATTGGATAATTGAGGTTATACCTTATACATTTTCTGATAGACAAAACTTTTATCAATTTCAGTAGCATGTAATTTGGAATATGCAATAGGATTCTCGGTTTACATACCAAGTAATTCAATTTAATGATGTGGACTTCAGTTATTTTCATTCTGTGGTTTTTTGTTTAATGAAAAGTGAGATGGAAACGGGAATCCATTCACGAGCTGCACAGGTAAACTTTTTAAGTTAGTTTAGATGATAGCATCAAAAAGTAAAATTTTTAAATCCAGTTCCTAAGTGTCCAAGTGAAAGCTTTTACCTCAAGATGCAAAATGCATACTTTGCTGCTTTAGTATATTAACAAATAATATACTGATCTTTACAAAATAATCACATCTATACCACTATTACCATGGTCTTAATGTTCTTTGATATGCTCTTTATATAATATGTACTTAATATTTTATTCTAAAGCAATCAAAAACACAAGTAAAACTGCATGGACAAGGATGAGCGATAGGCAGTGAATTTACAACAGAAATTCATCTCAAAGCTATATAGCAGAAACCTTTTCATTAGGTATTAAATAATAAATAACAATGATCAAATACTTGCAACTTGGTTAATAAAATTGTGGATAATCAAGTTTTTACTAGAGAATGAAAATGCTAAGTAGATATTACCCTGTAAGTAAATTATCTGTTAAGTTAAGCTTATTCTTTCGTAAAATGTTTTAGAAAAATTCAAAATCTCGGAACAAAAGAATCAAGTTATTATCCAGTAGTAGCTTCTTATTAAGGTTTTTAAGTATCAACAATTCTATGCTATGCAATAAAACAATGAAAAGGTTTGAATACAGAAATATGGTAAACTAAAATTATTTAAAAAGTAAGTGAAATATACACATCAGAAGCATATGTATTAAGCAGAAGCCAAATGATAGTTAAATAATATTAAGTACATAAAGATATGCACATAAAAGATTAATAAATAAGTAATTAGAGGAAATAAATAATATAAATCTCAGTATACTTCAGGTATTGGTTGAATTTTGAAATAAAAACAAAACCTTGTTGGATTTTGCTTGAATGAAAAGGAATCTTTTCAAGTTATCTTATAACAATACATTTAAAACACATTTTGCTTGACATGTATAATAAATATAGCACAATGTACATATTTTAAGTGCATTACATGACTGCACACAATATAAACTAAAATAATTTACTTCTTTGACCATTTCTAGCAATTGTATGTCTGATAAAATAATATAAACAAGTTTACTAATGAATTCACTTAAAGGTAAGATGAAATTAACATAACAGGTTGCAATTTCATGCTGTTATGATCATTTTGATGTATTTGAGAAAAATAGGCAATTCCAAATTGCAATCTTTAAACATTTTCCAAGCTGCACAATTTATAATTGGGATACTACACACAACAATCTGATTATTTCATTAAAACCCAGTTAGAGAATGAGGGACAGATAATTCCTAAACAGCAACTTCAGTGGCTTTCTCATGCAAATTAATTGAAGATTGGCGATAAAAAGTATTAATATAAATATGTGTAAAACTTAATAATCCATTTAAATTTGACAGTGAATAAGTTAAATTAAATTAAAACTTTGGTACATAAAAATATTAATTCTCATACCAAACAAGAAATTATTATAACTACAGGCACTCTTCACTTAACCAGGGTTAGTTGTTTTATGGCATAAGGGCCATATTTGGCCAAGCTGCACCAAACACAAGACAATGTCAAGTAAAAATATCGTGAAAGAGAAAAAGAGGTATTGGGGAATAAAGTAGTGCGATAAAAGCAAAAAAGATCGCTTGGGTATCCTGGGAGCGTGACTCCCATGTTTACTAACGACAGTAAACCCCATGGGAAAGGATAAGATCACTAGAGTAACTCAGTTCCATGAAACCAGTACACACCTGATATGCCCATGAGGGCTTTAATTTTCTTGATACATTATTAGAATTTTTGCTGGTTGGGCTTTTATGCTCTGAAATATGTAACAGAAGCAAATTAAAAAGTTATCAAGTTTTCTTTAGACCTTTATCCAGAATAAATAAAAACTATTAAGCTCCTCATTTATCGACCAATTTGTTTAATGGCCTAGAGGTAGGAATGGAATTTAGACCATTAAGTGAAGAGTGCCTGTAAACATTTTCCATAGTCTATGGATTTATAGTGTGGCTCCAGCGAGAAGGCAGTCTACCATGGGTCAGTCGATTTCTGAATAGGTGTGAAAGTGCATTACAGAGGCTGTTCGGACATTTTTTGAACGATTTTGATGAGCTGTAAAAAAATTGTATGCTACGAAAGAATTTTATTTTCACAGCAGTTAAATAGTTGAAGTATAACTTATCGTCTGCTAACTCAGAGTTTTGTTTACTTTCAAAATGGCGCTTTTAAATAAGCAATGGATGGAAGGTTACGTTTCCTCTCTTTCCGAAGACAATTACGCTTATTCAATTATTCAAAAACGCTGTAAAAGTCATGGTTTTTCGATATCTAAAGGTACGATAAGTAATATTAATGAGAAAGGAAAAAAACGTAAAAGTGGAAAAATACCTCCAAAAAGTATCCAAAAAAGAAAATAATTTCTGAGAATATTTGTTAGGTAAGATCTTTAATTTTAAAAGAGAATCCGCCAAGTCAAAGGACTATAGCAAAGTGAACGTGAGAACTTTCTCTAAGAGATTTATGATTGTTGCTGGTTTTGCATATAATGGAAAATTAAAAGTAAAAAGAGGGGGAAAATGTAAAAATCAACTCCCACATATTATCAAGACCACATTTTTCCCCCAATATTCAAAAAAGAAATACCATATCTTTACCCACAGTGCTAACAATCAGTAGAACTGCATCAGGGTAAAGCAAGCAGCCACACATCTAAATCGACTATTAAATTCTTGGAAAAAATGGAACAAGAAACTGGTATCGAGTCCTTTACTGATATTCCTGCTAAATCTCCAGATGTTTCACCCATGGACTTTTTTGTGCTTTTGGACTTTTAAAAAGGGCATTATCGAAACGTCGACCGAAAACCATTCAAGGACTGGAAAACTGTGGAACAAGAATGGGACAAAATACCACTGTCGATACTACAAAAGTCATTATCATGGAAATTAAGGTGTAGAAAGATAGTTAATAATAAGGGCTATCAAATGGAACATTTTAAACACAAAAATTTCATGTAAAAAATTGAGCTTCAGTCCATTAAAATCGTTTAAAAAATGTCCGAACAGCCTCTGTAGAAAGCAGCAGTACGCAAAAACATGAATGATGATGAACGCAGATGTTCCCCTGCCAACTAGTTATCAATGCTATTGTTTTCGGCACTGAAAGATAAGCTTAGAACCAGAATCCACATTAGACACAAACAGCAGAAGAAATTTGTTCACGTTACCACCAGTTCCCTAACTTAACTAATAGCTTGTATGAAATCATTTGACTCAACTGCCTTCTCCCGAGAGCAGGACTAAAATTTAATCCTACTTAAGTATTATAAACAATTTTCAACTTAAGTATAAACATAAGTAGTAATAAAAAATTAAGTCATTTATGAGAGTTAAAAATCATATCGGAAAAATTATTACATTTATAGATGTATCATCGCAAAAAATGGCATCCTGATTTGGAAAGGTAATAAGTGTATTTATAAAGTGGTAAAATGGAATGTATAAAGATCTCATTGTAGATTTAAAACTTGTAAAAATTTCAGTTGACTATCACCAGTTGTCTAAAGCAGTTTGATTGAATGTCTGAAACTTCCACTTTTGAGTCAAGACTTTTGTATCACAAGGGCTCATGAAAATTTCTTTCCGTTCTATATCACAGTCTAGACAGTGTCCACTTATAGGGTGATAAAGCTGCAACTTCGCCTAGAAATTTAAAGACACTTATAAAAAGCTAATCATGGAAAAAGGATTCAAATTAAAGATTGTTTACAATAACTCTTTTTAAAATGTGTCTTTGTATTCCTGAAAGTCTAAGGTTTCCCTACAAAACTTAGTCATATAATCTTTTATATTTTATACTTTTATTTATTATTTTTAGTACATAAAGGAAACCCCGACTAAGTTTTTAGATTAGCAAATGAAAAAATAAATATGCTTTAGGCATGTATTTTCTTGATTCCAGGTCAAACGCCTTTAAGTAGGACAAAAATTATATCACTTTGTCCAATTTAAAGGCAAAGAAAATCCCAATTGAAGTTTATAAAATGTTTAAGGATTTATGTGTAATTAAATGATTAGCTTCAGATTTATTCAAGATTCAGTCAGTAATATATATTTAGACAAGTGCGTTTTGCATGCAGTCCATGTGCAATAAAAGTAAAAAGTTGTTTTGAATGTCTTTTTTTGACGGTAAAAGTAGCCTACTATATTTTGGCACCATCAGAAAATACACATTTCATGTGCATAAACAAATATTAGGGATTTAAAACTGATAATTTACTCATAAATTAGTATGGGTTGTCATTTACCTAATTCTATAAATTTTGTAACATTCTTCAATTTTAGTATATAATGTATTATATTCAGAGATTTGATTTAAGAGGAAGTTTGAGAGAAAGGTATTCCATTACTGGAAGGTAACCAATAATGAATCAAAGCTGATAATACAGAAAAACCTAGATAACTCATCACCACAGATATCATCAATTTTCATCAGTTCTGCCAAGCGCAACACTGTAATTAAATCTTCATTTACTCATTGCAAATTCAAATGCTAGCCCCGATAACTGAGCACTGAAGAAAAGTCTTGAGACATGCAGGTTCATGCTTGATGGCCAACAAAATGAAGTCAAAAATGAGGACACTGATTCTTTATTCAATTTATTTGAAGAGTAAATGAAAGTGGATGTGCTGACATAAATGACTACACAGATATAGCTAACAATGTTTGCCCTGTTTTCTCAAACGAGTATTCAAGATTTAACTAGAATTTTTAGGAAAGCAGGAAAGTGCAAGTGATGAGAGAAAATGAGGAAATTCTTTCGCCACCTAATAAAATCACAAGTTCTAGTACCCTTAGAAACGAATCGAAATTACCTCAAATCAGCCCAAGGTTACCAACTTACAAGGTTGCGGAAACCATGATGCATTTAAAATTTACATGATGGCCACAGGAATGCATACTGCAGTTACTCTGTGTACATCAGCAAAATGTTTTGGTCAATGGCGATGACTTATCGAGGTTTTACTGCATTACATTTTTTAGGTTGGCTGTTTTGGGAGTTTATGGCACAAAAGCCATATTTGACCAAGCTATGCCAAAGAAAAGACAAACAAGCAAAAAATGTTGTGAATTGGAAAAAGAGGGACTGGGGATTAGAATAATGGGATAGAAGCAGAAAAAGATTGCTTGATTGCAGATTTAGTAAACACCCATGCTTATTAAATACAATAAGCCCCATGAGAAAATAACAGATCACTGGAGATGTGCCCCTGAGGGTAACATTTTTTAGAATAGACAAAGATTCCACTCACATATTTATATTTCCATTCTTGATTTCCTTGCATTCCGTGGCAGCTCCATAAAACAACTGGAGCGTGATTGTCTGACGAAGATACGTCAAAGCAAACTGTTCTTTTCTTTGGTCGGATGTCTTTGTGCCATGTTAGTTCAAAATGCTGAAATGAGTAAGACGTCAAAATAACAAGCAGAAAACAAACACAACCTTCATAAGAAAATAAATATGCAAATGATGTACTTGGGGAAACACAAGTGAATTTACTTTGACTTGAGGAACATTGAAATTGTCTCTACAAATGTATGTGTACTGCTACAATTGCAGAAACATTTTGAAGAATTAAGTAAGCAAAGCTGAAAGTGGGAAGTTAATTCTGGTTCCTAACTTAGAGAGCATATCTCAGGGAGTCAGTCTCTAGAGGCTCGTTTCATTGCTATACAGCACAAAAACCTTTAATAGAAATTTTTTAAAACATTTCATACATTATGATTATGCCATAATTTGATTGTATTACCAAACCAAAATATTTAAAATTTTGTTGGTTTCCTTACACTTTAGCAAATAGGAAGTGAATTAACATTGACAGACAGTAACAGAGGCAAAACTACTTTTGTAGACCTGAGGAAAAAGAGTTAGTCGCCCTGTCGAAAACAAAATGTAAGTATTGTATTAAGTACCAATTTAAATTAATTACGTATTTAAATCATTAGGCTTAAAATATATGAATTAGTACCCCATTAATTTTGCTAATCCTGGTGATTGTCTAGACAACATATCTCATCATTAGCAAAATTTTTCAGATCTTCATGGACAAGATATCTGGTCATAACTTGGACTTATAATATGCATAAAAATTTTATAAAACTGGATTAATAGCTCCTGTTAATGGGTCTTAAGGACAAAGTAAAATTTACTCATTGACTTCTTTTCTGCTCATGACATTTTTAAGAGATTGGTATTGGTATTTTCAATTAACGTCACACTGGAGCAACACAATGGGCTATTGCATTTTTAAGAGAATTTCTTTTCTTTGTTCCAGCTTTTCCGAATAGTAACATGATTGGAGGGCACTATGTGAAAGGAAGAATCACCTTAAAGCATTGTGCTCGAAAACATTCATTTCACTGGCATAAGATTGGAAAATAATACTGACAAGGACAAAATTGTGCTCAAAATACAAAAACGTTTTAAAAACAGTATTACTAACAAAACCCGCAAAACTTTAAAAAGTTTCTGAAATGCTGCCCCTTAATAGCACTTGGGGCCACCCACCAATGTTATCCTCCTTTATATATAGCTACACCACTGAACAGGAAGATCTTGCGTAATACTTTACAATTAAATTGTAAGCTTACCTGTTCTCCCCCTTGAGCATGTTGATCCTTGATACACTTTTCAAGGCCAAATCTGTCATTCTGGTTACGGAATTTTGTATCAAGACATAAATTACTTTCAACATTTCTTATCTAGAAAAAGAATTAATAGTATAAGCAAACCAGATGGCTTCAGAATATATCAGGAATCTATACTTCAAATCAAAATATGATTGATATATTGCATCTTTTATTAAAAATATAAGAATAAAATACATAATTATTCTAAACAAATAAATCAAGGCTATAATGATTTTGAGAGTGGCATGAATAAGGGAAGTTTAATTTCTGTTTGAAGTTGTGGTGCATCTGATTCCTTTCAGTTTGAAATGGTTTAAAACTGTGTAAGATTTATTTGATTCAACTCGTTTTGACAAGTGTGTTCACAAAATAATTTCAAATACTCGTAAAAATAATTTTGATTATTTTTATTACAAGGCATAAAAGGTTGATCCAAGACGATTTTTTAGAAAACAACTTTGGAGAAAAAGAGGGCAGGTAATTATTACTTTTTTGTAAAATCAAAATTATACCCTTTTTGTCAGATCGTCAAAAAATATAAAATTTTGGCCCAGAATTATAATAATTAGTTTATGTGTGCAATGGATATAATGAATATAGCATCTATATTCACATAAATGTATTTGTATTCCATTCTTCAAATGGATTCGTTTTCTCTAAATGACTTAAAATTATTCAATATATAACAGCATTTTGCTTAGTTAATTCTTACTTCCGATAAAATGCATGGTCAAAAGCACACCAGTTACGTTATCACAATAAGGTTCTGAATGTCTACTTAAATTTCAACCCATTCCCTTGTCCAAAGGCGATTCATCATTTTTTGACACTAAACCTATTCTCACTTATATTTTCTTTTTAGTGCCGATTTCTTAACCAGATTTTTCATTGCTTTCTGTAATCAGAATGCTGAAGAATTTCATTAGTTGGAGCAATGAGCTCTTCTGTGTAAATTTAGCAAGATTATGCAGCTCCATAGCTGAAACCAAGCCCATTTAAGCAAAACAAAACTTGCAAATGAATCTTGAAATGGTAAATTTTATATTGTTTATAAAGGTTTTTTGACAATAAGCAAATGACCACAATTTCTGTGCCACACACATTAGTGAAATATATAGATGTTTCCAGTCAAGTAAACTTCCTTTTATAACAATTTTCATCTCCAGCCATACTAAAAAGATGGTTTATTTGGGGTTTTATGGCACAAGGCCATATTTGGCCAAGCTGCACCAAACACAAGACATAATGTCAAGTAATTGAAAAAGAAAGGATGGAGAGGAGTAAGATTACTTGAGCATTCTGGGATCACAACTCCCACGTTTATCAGACAGTAAACCCCATGGGGAAAGAATAGATCACTTGGGTACCTCGGGTTATTGAAGCCCGTACACACCTGAAGATGTGCCCTGAAGAGCCCTCCAAAAGAAGAATGATTTAGAATCTTACCTCCCCAGATGCAAAATTTGGTGGTTCTATTGGGGGATATTTCTTTGGTTGGTCAAATGCAATTGTTTCCATGAACCACTTGAATGGCTTACAATTCAGCTTCTCCCTCAAAGCTTTTTGTTTGGAAATATCTCCAAGCTCTAAATCACGATAATGAGGCCTGCGCAAGTACAAATATTCTTTGTATTCATCCATCCAGACTTCAGCCACTCTCTTGTAGTTCTATAAAAGAAAGTTAAAAACTTAATTTTAAATTTATAGCTTGTTGGCTCGTTATTGTATTGCTTGAGGAGAAAAAGACGAAAAATGGTTTACTCTTTTTAAGCTAAATTCAAAAATGCACAAGTTATTTGGAATCTTCTTTATTTCATGTCTCGCAGTAAGTAAACAAACCTTTCGAGCCTTTAACAAGCATTGATTCTTTTATTAGCATGCTGCCAAAACGACATGAACAAGAGACTAAATATTCAATATCGATTGAAAACATTCAATATCGATATTAACCAAAATGTAAAAGTAAACAATACATAAATATTAACAATCTAAAATACTTGTTGAAATTGAAATAATCTTTTAATTGCTTTTTGTTGTGCTAAAACTGAGCCATTACAAGCTCTCTCCCTGGTTTCATTAATGAAATCTAATTGAATTCCACTAAAATGAATAGATATTGTCCAGTTAAGATTTGAAAATTTGCAGTGGCAAATTAGGTAGAACAGGGTCAGACAAGTATGCTCCATGTTTTGTCGGTGGCCTTATGCTTTTGATGGTCAGACACTTATTTATCTTACCAACCTGCAAGCATGGAGGTAAGGGAGAGGGCTGGACGGCTGAAGTAGAAGACAACCATTTTTAGCTAGCTTGTCATTGCCTGGTATATCACAATGGCTTGGTATCCATTGGAAGGCAATGATCCAATCAGCTCTTGATGTCACTGGCAAACAATGAATATGTGTATTGATGCATTTCATGTGACGTATTTCATACCTCCAAATGAAATCAAATACGTAAACAAAACGCCAATTTTTAAGTCTGACCATCATTAGATTTGCAATAGTAATATTTTTAAAACACAATATATTTAACAACTAAATAGCTGTGCCGATCGTGTTGAAAGAGTTTTAAGAAACTTGATTGGTTAAAACTCATAAGTAGTCATTTAAAGAAAACTGCTGGTTACATTCTGAAAAAATGCAAGCCTAACGCTCAGAAGATTAAAGCACATTTTTGCTCAACTTGTTGGTTGTTATGCAGTTTTATTCCTAGGTAGGTATTTAACATCGCACTGGAGCAACACAACGGGCTATTGCGATGGTCCGGGATCAATCCCGAAGGGAAAGATCAGAGAACACCACGTAATTTTGAACCACGGTCAGATGACGATGTCATATCTGAATGGCACCCCACTCTCCAAACTTCCACACTATGCCAACAAGAGGACATTTGAGGCCACGACAGATTTAACGTGCACCAGTTCCCCATGTACACGATGGTCTTTGGTTGGATTCGAACTCGCAATATTATGGTTGCTAGTCCATTACTCTTCCAATCAGGCTACATTGGGGAGTAGAATAATGAGATGAAATCAGGAAGAGATCGCTTGTGTATCCTGGGTGAGCAACACCTGTTTACTAAAGAAAGTAAACTCCACGGGAAAAGGAAAGATCACTAGAGTACCAGAGGACCGTGAAGCCCTTACACACCTAAAAAACACATGTTCCTGAGGGCTCTGTTGAATTGGAGCAAATTTGAAGTCTAAGCATTTTAAGAGGCCACGATTGAACTTTGAATACTTCTTATCGAAATATTTGTAAATAAATAGATAATTCAAATTACCTAACTTAGATACCTGATCACCATACAGTACTTCGCAATAGGTTTTCTCGGTGTTAACAAATTCATTTAGACAATGAAATGTACTTACTCTTCCAACAAAATCCCCGATTCCCGGATTTGGGAACGGAGGAAATTTTCTATAAATGTGGCCGATTCTCGAACACGGGGCATCCACCATCGTCCCTCCGCATTGCCAGATTTTGAAGGACAGTTCATACTGTTCACCTCCCCACACATCAAGCCCTTCATCGTACCCTCCAAGCTCCCAGAAGAAAGAGCGGTCAATGGCAAACAAGCCCCCGGCCATAACAGGGCTCCTAGAATATTCAAAATAAAACAAAAGAGCTTTAACACATTAACTGCCAGGGGGTTTTGAAGTAAACTAATCACAGATGCCAACAAGGGTTCGGAAAAAATCATTACAATTCTGATGGGCGATAAAATGCCAAAACTAAACAAAAGAAATACAGGGATGATAGCTCCAGGGATGCCAGTCAAAGCACTTGCGAAATAGTAGCATAAAATTTTTATATTAATAGCAAAAATCTCCTCTTAAACCCTATTTTAGTAGCAGTTTTAGTTGCTCAAATCCAAAATTAATTGGCTAAAACACAAAATCTGCTAATTATGTAAGAAACAGGTATTGATGATCTTACCAATAAATTTAAATTTTAAAACTAAATATTTTCGGTTTTTATGAGTCTAACCAGATTTCGATGTTTATTCCTTATGGTTGCCACGGCTTGGAACAAAAACTTTGAAATTTTCTCCCCACAGAAAAATTCGAAAACAATTTTTTCTATCTGCTAGTAGTTAAAAAAAGGGACTAAATTTTCACTGACCTGTGATGAATTTTGAAAAATGTCACGAAAATTTTGAAAATAGAGCTTTTGAGATGAGTTTGCTTGAAAAGAAACCTAGTCACTATGTTTGAAAAATAGCAGTCACCTTTTAGTCATCTGTGGCAGCCGTGCATATATTATAAATTAAAATAATACCTATGTATGTAGCAACATACAAATTGTTTATTTCTAAATCTGACTAAGGTTTTAAAAAATTATCTGCATAAAAAATAAACTTGCCCAATCAAGATGTGTAGGGTATATACACAAAACAAATACTGTGAATTACACAATACCTTGTAGAAGGCGTACTTGAAAAATTACCAACAGGGTAACTTGTAATTGGCAGTCAAAGTTTTAAGAGATTCAATTAAATTTTCTACCAAAGACTGAAAAATCTGAAAAAATCATAATTTGTGAAGAAGTTGATAATTACAAATATTTGAGTCACCTGTACAGGGCTAGATTTACATGTAAGGCCCTTCTACTACAAGTAGGCTAACCTAATACTTGCTGCCCCTAATCCCACTCTGAATGATTGATGCAAAATTATAGGCATGAGGAATTATGTAAAAATACATATTTGGTTGAGACTTGTATTTTTATTTAAACATTACAATGGTTTAGTTTGGTTGCTTTGGGGTTTTATGGTGCAAGGGCCATATTTGGCAATGCTGTGCCAAACACAAGACATACAATATATAGTAATAGACACACAATGCAAGTTTTACTGACAGAGAAAAGAGAAATACACTCAGGGAGGTATGCACCTGACAGGAATCGAACCTGCGCTGCGTACAACCAAAGATTGCTAGAGTAGTGGGTATACCCATTGAGCCACAATGGCCTCAAACATTACAATGAACTAATTTGATATTGTAAAGTACTAAATGTACATTTAAAAATATGTATTTATAATATTTGAAATTAGTCGACCAATTGGTAATGGTCAGGGCGCTGGCTTCTGTATCGAATCCAGGGTAAGGTATATATATTTGTCAGTCTGGAATGAATGTGAGGTCTCTATAAACATGTTGTGCCTCGAATGACTGGTATGTATGTGAGATGAAACATGAATCCACCCTTGTTGTGCACCAGGGTATTGCAGAATAGCTCACTAATCGCCCTTGTAGTGCCATAATAATGTTCAACTCTGGCCAGGCATTAGAAATAATATTTAAAAGTATTCTTTTCAATGCAAAATTCCCTCAAAGTTCAGTCTGTTTGTGTGAACTTTCCATTTATCGCATTTGTACATAAAAGTTTAATACATAAATTTCTTAACTATAAAATCGAATCTTAGAATATTCCGTGTGCTTATTTACTTTCCAAATCCTTACTTATTTACATTCCAAAATTCCTATTTAACTATTGTAGTATGAGTGCCACACATAATTAATAAATATTTGCAAGAATAAAACAGTCGACATACTCGAATGGTTCCGCAGGGTGTTTAAGGTCTTTAGGTAACAGTGGCAGTCTCTTGTAATACAGCTCCCAGTCGAAAGCACCTCGAGCACCTTCATCTTGTGGTCTGTAGGCAAAAGTCTCATAATCAATGACATCAATGAATGGGCACACAACTGTCCTTCGATCTTTTACGATGGGTTCTGAAATTCAGAAAAATAATTAGAAGTTAAAATAATATACAGAGAACAGGGATGCCACAGCCAAAGCACTTGTGAAATAGTAGCATAAATTCATAAAAACAGTAGCAAAAAAGGCTCAGCAAACAGATTCCAATGTTTTCTTTCCATGGTTGCTACAACTTGGCGCCAAAACTTCAAAACTGGCATCACTTGGAAAATTTTCTCCCTAAAGAAATATCCCCCAAACTATTTTTCCGTTTGCTATTAATTAAACAGGGACTAAATTTTCGTTGCCCTTTGGTGAATTTTGGAAAAAAATCACCAAAATTTTCGAAAAGTTACCAAAGTTTTGAAAATAGGAACTTTGGAGACGATTTTGCTTAAAATAATACCACCAGTCACCAAGGTTGAAAAATAGTTGTAAAAAGTTGCCTGACAGCCCTGGGAGAACTAGAACTGGCAAAAAACAATGTTTTGATCTGACTCTTGTTTGAAGTGAGTTGTGAAAAACAAAAATTATTTTTTACTTAAATTACATACCCAACAAAGGAGGAAGCCAGTTGATATTGGCTTCGGTGTGAGAGTCGAGGAAAATGAGAACATCTCCAACTGCCGCCTTGGCACCTATGAGTCTGGCTCGAATTAAACCTTCCCTTTCCTTTGCTCGAATCACCCGGACCTTCGGGAGGTGTTCCTTGATATAACCTTCTAATTTTTCTTTCAGTTCAGCTAAAACATTAAAAAATAAATTAAAAATTAAGGTGAAAAAGCATGATTTCCTACTGAAAATCTAATGAAAATATTGTGACACCCAAAAAGCTTGTTCAGCTTTATGTAAGAGCTACATTTTTTTATTGCCAAAAATCCCCCAAGTAAGGAATAATATCAAACCACCTTGATGCATGATTTTTACAGCAATAAATGAATAAAATAAGGATAATTTTTGTTTTTTATAGTCTGGGAGGGGCTTAAGCCTAGCCTCCTACGTAGATACACTCCTGCATCCATATGCAAGTTCATGTACAAGAACACGATCAAGTGACCAGAAAATGGAACAAAATATAAAAAGTGTAGGCATTACTCTTCAGAAACTATACATGATATTTGAATTGGAATACACTTTCATAGATAAATTAAAAGAATCAAGAGACAACATTCTCTCTTCCATTCTGGGCATTTTCAAATCAATCTAAGTTAAAATGGATGTTAAAAAATACTTGTTAACTTACGTTTCGTACTAAAGTCATCTACTAATATAATTTCTTGAATCAACTCTGGTGGTGCTCTTTCGGTCACACTTGTGGCTGTACGCAAAAGGGTAGAAAGATGTTCATTGTGAAATGGAACGACAATACTTGCAGTTGGCAGTTTATTCAAGTATTTCTTCTTTTGGCAACTGACAAAATCAAAACATGATATAATAAATCATAACTAGTATTTTTAAATAAAAATATTAACTGAAATTGGTTTTTATATATTCAAATAAAGAAATAATTTTAGAATTTTGTTCTTGATTTCTATAGGAGATACCTCCCAGAAAATTTTTTGGAAGACTTTTACAATATATGAACCAAAGCGCAACTGTCTCGTATACATAAGTGAAAAATGCCTAAAAATAATTATCAAAATAAAAATTAATTAAATGTGAAATGGTGACATTAATTTTTTTTAAATAGTAGAAAGTCTCCTCTTAAACCCTACTTCAGTAGCAATGTGCTGATTAAGTATGAAGCAGACAATGAAAATTTAGTCAAGAAATGTAAATTTTAAAATAAACTAAATATTTTCTTAACAAGGTTGGTTGTTTTTGAGATTTTGTTGTGCAAGGGCCACATTTGGCCATGCCTAACCAGACACAAGACATACAATATCAACAGACACACACACAATGAAAGTTATACTGACACAGAAGAGAGAAATACACCCAGGGAAGAATGCACTTGACAAGAATTGAACCGGCGCCGCCTACAACTCGAAGATTGCTAGCACAGTGGACATACCCACTGAGCCACGACGGCCCTTTTTTTATGGTTGCCATGATTTGACGCCAAAACTTCTAAATTACTCCATGGAAGATTTCTCTCCGAACAAATATATTTTTTCTGTCTGCTCTGTAATAAGACTACATTTTTGTAAATATGATACATTTTGATAAAATATACATTTTATACATACTTGATACATTTTACAAAAAAAGTTGCCAAAATTTTAAAATTTGTAGCTTTTGAGACGATTTTGTTTAAAAAGATGCCCCTAGATGCCTACCTATTGACCGCCAAGGTCAATAGGTAGGCAGGAGCAACACAACGGACTATTGGCGACGGTCCGCGATCAAACCTGAAGGGAAAGATCAAGGACAACGCCTTATAATTCTGAACTACCGTCAGATAACGAGGTCACACCTGAGCTGGCACCCCACTCTCCAAACTTCCACACCATGCCAATGTGAGGAAATTTGAGGCAACAACAGATTTAAAGCACACCAGCCCCCATGTACACGAGTCTTTATCAGGAAGGAGTCTCGAATTCGCAACCCTCTGGTTGCTAATCCGATGCTCTTCCACTGGGCTACCGCAGTCCGCATGAATGAAGAAATGAGTTAAAAGTGAGAAAATGACAACACGATCTGGGAAAAATGCAAAAAGCAGGAATATAAAATTGGGGTTCACTGTTCTTGCAACTGCTTAAAAAGTAGATAGTTTGATCAATACTTACTCCTTGTGCCTAATATCAGCAATGGAGCGATTAATGGCAATGAAATCACTGGCTAAGCCATTGAATCCATTCACTTTATACAGTTCATCCTTACGTTTATCATTTCCAGGTGGTATATAATATGCTACGCCTTGTTCACCAGGACCTTTTCTATCTTGCTCTCTTTTTATTTGTTCATAATTATGCCAATCGATTAATTCATCCTAAAAAATGTGCACACAAATTAGTATTATTCAGTGTCTCAAAAAACAAGTTTACCAAAAGTAACGAAAGACAACTAGCTGCAGATGTCAACTTTGACATATGTTCGTGATCACAAAATATAAGAATGGAACCTGTCAATGCGAAAGGGGAACATCTTATATTCTTTTTAAAAAAGTTCGATAAGAATAAAGAAAGGAAGCTAGTATCAGCATTAATCAGTAAACACGTGAAAAACTTCAGTATTTATGATCAAATATGTGCAAACATACCGAAAATGTTTCTTTGCGTTTGTTATTAGGAGCATTAGGTAGTCCTGAATATTTTTCTCTGGTTTTTGTGCCGTTCAAATCTATATCATTAATAGTAATGAAAGACTTCAAAAGTACTGCTCCACCAATCAGTAAAACCAAAGCTATGCTAATGTACTTTAACAACTTGCGCACATTTCGCTTTACCATGATTTCACGTCAACTTTCCTAACCTTACAACGTGCGAAACGTGAACACACGAATACTTTTACTTTCATTTCAACTGACAGCAAAAGTAAAAGTTCTTTTATTTACATATCACAAAATATTTTATTTATGTAAAAATGAAATATCTGTAATTTTATTCTAAATTTACATCAGTAATATGATCATATACTTTCAGGACAAAAGTATAGAGCAATAGGTAGAAAACCTGGAACATAATGTGTTTGTTACTAGAATTTAAAAAATTCCCTTTCAAAAATGCTAACTGTGACTGAAGATACCAATTTCCCGCATATATTTACGATTTTCACGTCTGTTGTCATATAAACATTGAAAATTGAACACGGGATAGATGTTAAATTTTGGAGTTTTTATAATATAAATTTAGATTGTTTATTTGTCTTAAAATTTCTGACATTCTTCAGTGCAGCTTAGAGATGGGATCGATTGTCGCTGATGTTCTGCAGTCTACAGGTATGTTCAGATCATTTCGAAAGTGTTGTTAATTCAATAGAATTTTTTGTTTTGTAAGACATTCTATATTTTGAATTTCGTATGCAGTTTTTCAAATGCTTTGACTTTTGCTTCATTTCTTAAAATTATCTTCTAAAAATTCATCTGGATGAAATAAGTCGTCCATGTTACTGATATATTTACCTATATTTATTGTAATACTGCTAAATAAATTTAATCAAACATGTTGAAAATTTGAATTTATTCATCAGTTTGTTTCTTTAAAACCTAATTTTACTCAGGATTTAAGTATCTCACTTGTAAGAAATTGAATTAATTTTTAAATTACCAGTAAATTACAATCAGACTGGTTTCTATGGCAGACCTGAGAAATTAAAATATCCACTAGCATTGGGAAATGTTAATGATGAAATATAATAATTTTGAGCGCTGCATATTTCCTACCGGAGTTTACTGGGTGTTTTAATATGAATTGTTTCAAGTAAACTCTGATCCATTCTTACAGTATTTTCTTTTCTTCTTTTGCTTCAAGAAGACTATCAAATGTGCTAAATGGTGGAGTGTAAAATCATAAAGCCAATAGTCCATGGGAGACTTTTACATGAACTAGCTCATATTCAGATTACGTAGTTTGCCATGTAAAATGGGCATTCTTAAACAAATTCATATTATTGGCAATTTTTTTTTGTAATTTGCATGCGTATTCTCTCTATTGCGTACATTTTAAAGGTTACTTCAGCTGCAGCATACCTGGAAATCCAATTTCCCCTTTGATATTAGGGCAGCGGTAGCTCAGTTGGAAGAGTATTGGATTAACAAGAGAGTTGCGAATTCAAATCCATCCAAAGACCGTCGTGTACAAAGGGGCTGGTGCATGTGAAATCTGTCGTGGCCTCAAGTGTTGACCTAGTCATCTAACTGGTTCAAAATTATGATGTCCTCAGATCTTTCCTTTCAGAATTGATCCAGTATTTTCCGCTTGAAAAAAAAAAATTCTAAGAATTCTCTCCTTGGCGACATAAAAAGTGCGCCAAGTGTGTTGCCACAAAACGAGGCATAATACAGCTGTATTGACTGTTTTAATTCATTTCAAGCAATGTTTTTAACTATTTAAATTAGTGGAGCCAAATTCTCTTTTGTACATTTATGTGCATGACAGACTTCCAGAAGCAAGACTCATTTGCTATTTATTGCTTGAGAGATCTTTTCTTTTGTCATTTCTGTATGTATATAATAGAAGTTATAAATTTGATAAAAATTCTTCATAAAATCGGTTGCAGGAAAGTTGGCCAAAGAAAATATTGTCTTAAAAGTTGATGATTTGAAGAGGAAACTTGAAGACATTAAGCTAGAAGTGCAAGAAAATGTGAAGAATCGATATGTCGACTTTATTCCTGAGTATGTGAAACTGGACAATACAATCCATAATATTCGGGAATTTGCAAGTGAATATGATGTTCTTCACAACCAGATTGAAAAGGAGGTATGCTATCTTTTGGCTGTTATTCTGTTTTTTAAATTACTATTTTCATTGAGTGAAACTGGAATCTGCATAATTCTAAATTGATACTTTTTCTATTGAATTACACTTATCTATTCCATCATGAGAGAAAAAATGTAAGAAATTTATCTCAACATAGTAAATCAAATATTGTACTATGTTTATATTAATATTAAATCACTATTAAATTATCACGATTAAATTAAAGAAAATAAAAATAATTAATCATGAAGCATAAATTCACTTATATTTTCCTTTTTAAGGCTGATTTCATTTTCAACAAACATTTTACTCTTAAATACATATTCATAGTATGATGTTCCTGAAGAATCAGATGCCCTTGGTTTCTAAAATCTTGTATTATTAAAAATGTTGCATATGCAAAAGTAAATTACAGAAATCCATTCATAAAAATTGTCATTGTGAATATTCATTTTAAAATTATAACCATAAATTATGGATATTCATTTATAAAAATTAGCATTAAATTTTATAAATGAAAATTTTATGAATATTTGAAATGTGAGTGCATTCTCTAATGCACTCACATCAAAATAGAGAATTATAGAATTAGAAACTTACATTATCTTTGCCTCATCTATCCAATTTTATGAGGGTTTATTTAGATGGCGTTAATCCTTCATTCATACACCAATCTACCACCTGTACATCAATGCTCTTCTTTTTATTCTAATTTATAAAATAACTTCAAATTTAACAAACCACTTTTCCTAAAAAAGCTACTCTAAATAAATGTATTCCATGAATAAAAATCCAAATGAAAACAAAGAAAGTGATGCCTTGCATCAACAAGAAGTGAATAATGGCCAAAAATTCAGACAATGGAGGTTGCAATGTAGGGTTACCTGATATGACCTGCTATCACCCAATGGCAATTAAAAACGTTTCAAAAAGGGGTAGCCGAAACTTTAGTTGAGCGAAAGTATTTTTAGAACTTATTTGTGTGCATATTTTTTCTTGTATGTTTGAGATCTTATTCTTTTCACTTACAGTTTCTTAAACTAACGTTAAATTCACAAAAATGCAATACGTTTTGTCCTTTCATTTTATGCATATTGTTTTTCTAAAAGGTTTAATTTTTTATGTACTTTTCAGATAAAACCACAGATGATAAGCTCAGTGACAGAATTCAATGATGTTGTAGAAGATTTAAAGAGGATAAAAAAACTAAAATATGTTGCATGGAATCTCTCCTTACTACACTACTATTTAGAAAATGCTAAAAGTACTTTACTCCAAGGTGCCTATTTAAAAGCTGCCCACTGTCTCGAAAACTTTGAACGTATCATGAAGCTGATTGATTCAAATGATCAAAAAGAAATTACAGTTCTAAGTACCATAAGAGTCGAATTCATGGTTACCAAAGAAGATCTGATTTATCGCACCGAGACCCTGTGGCGAGAGAAGATCGGAATCAACTCTTCAATGGATGGTAAAAAGAAATGTTTCAGCATTAAATTCAGCAAAATTTCGGACGCAGTCGGTCGAGAGCTTCTCATGACTCTTCAGTCCCTGAAGCAGCTGAAACCAATTTTGAAAGAGTTCGGCAAACTGTTTTTGCACCTAGTCTGTGACTCCGTCTTGTTGAAAACTGTGAAAACGAGGTCATTGCCCGATGCATCTACTTTCACACTCACCATCACCAAAGATCATTGTCCCGAACCAAGTGAAGCTTTTGAGATACTAAGAGAAATATTTATTTTCCTCCATGAGCATTTTTTCAAACTGCATCTACCCCAAGATGATTACGAATGCATGCAGTCTGTCATGAAAGAATTCGGTCTTGTAATTGGGGAGGAGTTTTCCACCTTCGTCATCGAGAAGTGCTTGAAAGTTGCTGTTCCCAAACAGAGCAGGCAGTTGGAAAGTTTTCATAAGCAAATTACCGCTGCAGAAAATTTTTGCAATGTACTACAGGAACTGGAATTTTTGTCACCCTCCAATAAGCTTTTGACTTTCATCCATGATGTTGACACATTGCCTATAGATAAAATGGCTAAGGTGGGTTAATTTTTAATTCTTAAACTTTTCATTCCTTCGTGTTTTTTGTCATCTGACATTGGTTCAAAATTGCATGGTGTTGTCCTTAGATCCTTCCCTTTGGGTTTGATCCCAGACCGTCGCCAATTACCAGTTGTGTTGCTCCAGTGCAACGTTAATTAAAATATCTACCTACCTTCATGTTTTTATGAAATAGTTTTTCTTTAGAAGTATGTATTTTCATTTCCCTGGTATTTTTAAGATAAATAAGTCCGTCTGTGACCATCAAAAGCTTAAGGCCATGGACAAAACGTGGAGCAAGCCTTTGTCTGACCCTATTCCACCTAATTTGCCATGACATATTGCTAGGCAAATTTTAACTGGACACGACTTTTTAAGAGGACACTTACACTACATTGGTGTGCATGCTTCTCCTGACTGCCCCTTTTGTTCAACAGGGAGTTTAATGGATTTTAGTCCTCTTTTATCTTGCACTTTCTTATCTGACGATCACATCATATTTGACGACCATTTTTGCTGGGCTAATTTGTACTGGGCTGCCCGTAGGAAATTATAGTCCCTGGACTTTTCCTGACATAAGAAAAAAATTCTCTGGTATATGTAAAATGAATTCATGTGCCATAAGATTATTTTTCTAATTTCCTGCCAGTTTAGCATTATTCGTCATGGCACTACATAAGTCGATTTGTGAACCACTTTGCATTACACTGCTGCACCCCAGGGGAGGGCTGCATTACACCTCACATACATGCCAGACATTCTACACTCGAACAGTTTATACAGTGGTCACACTTTCATAACTGATGGAGAAACATCTTGCTTTACCCAGATTCGTCAACCCTGAGGTACCTAAGCGATCTGCCTTCTCTTCTATTTTAACCTTGCCTACCCTTCTGCTTTTTGCACCTCCCTCGTTGTTGTCTTTGATTATTTGTTTGGTGCAGTTGTGTCAAACATTGCCCTTGTGTGCCGTACCCCCCCCCCCAAAAAAAAATCAGGATTCATACCAGGAACCTTTTGTTCCTGAGGCCAGCACTCTGGCCACTAGACCGATTGGTCAACATCTGGCATAAGTGGAAACTGAAATTCTTAAGAAAATTTCTCTGAATTAAACATTTTATTGAAAAGTAGGTTTTTAATCAAAATACTGGGGGATTAATAGAAAGAAAACCTCCTCTTTTTAGGTTTTGCAATATGAGAAAAGATTCACAATATTTTTCTGTCTTAAACTTTTGACAAGTCTAATTTTAATCTAAATCACATTTTATTTTAATGATTATAAATTGAATTTTATTTGTACTCTTAGAATTTCATTTTAATCTATGAACTTCTCTTTAAGTTTAGTGTATGAACCCAGATAAAAATACAGGCTATAATCCAGAAGTTTCTATATACAATTTATAAACTTAATATAATAAAAAAGATGTACATTTAATTATGATTTCCAGGACCTGGACTTGATTGGCCTAGTAAACTAAAAAATAACCTATAAAATTACTTCAAAAATCTGTGACCTAATGATGTCTGTCGAGTTTTACCCAAATGTCTCAGTGACTTATACAGAGTACTGATCAAAACCTTCGCAAAAGCAGCTATTTTGCAAAATGACACCAATCTTTCAAATCAATACAATTCTGTCTCTTATGGACAGTTAATTCCTTCTTGAGACCATATGAATTAAATTCAGCAAGTAAAAACACAAAAGTTTCAGAAACACAGTATTGAAAAGTTAAATTGGTTCATAAATCAAGTCTGCAGAAATTTGCATATCCTCAATTTTGTATTATGCTTTTTGGAAACAGCCTTTCCGTTTTGAAATGTAATCAATATTTAACTTTTTACTTGTTGGACTAATAAATACGATTAGCTATTGCAATAAATTTTCTTTCAGGATATTTAAATACAAAAGAGATCTTTTTAAGATGTCAGAGACATCAAATATTTTCAGAATGTCCTGGATGTTTCCGATCTTATGGGCAGCAGTGTGAGTGCCTGAAATTTACAACATAGTATGGTTGATTAAAACTCGTTATTTTCTTTCAGAGTTTATTGGGTCGAGCACGATCTCTCATGAAGAAAAGTTTGTATCCAACAGTTATAGTTGGTAGTGAATCTGTAGTACCTGTTCCAGTTTTAGGGAATGGGAATGATTTGAATGAAATATCGAAAACACAAAATGGACTGAACAAATTTACATTCTCATTTCCTAGATGTCAAATCAGGTATGTATGTTATTTTTATAAAGAAAGAGATTGCTTTGAAAATATCTATAAATGCTATCTATTTCTAATTTGTTTATAGGGCCACGGTAGCTTGGTTGGAAGAGTAAAGGACTAGCAACTGGAGGGTTGTGAGTTCGAATCCAACTAAAGACCGTTGTGTACAAAGGGGGCTGGTGCATGTTAAATCTGGCAGGGCTTCAAATGTCCTCACGTTGGCATGGAAGTTGGAGAGGGGTGCCAGCTCAGGTGTAACCTCGTCATCTGACCATGGTTCAAAATTACGCTGTGCTCTTACATCTTTCCCATCAGGGGTTGATCCCGGACCATTCCAATAGCCCGTTGTGTAGCTCCAGTGCGACGTTTATTAAAATACCTACCTAATTTTTTTATAAATTTAAATACCCATTGATCTTCAAATATGATGTGAAAGATTGATTAAATACGAGAACATTATTAATTTTAAACAAACTTTGCTTTTTAAAAAATGCTTTACTACTACTTTAAACTTGTTTGGAATTTTATTTTAGTTTGAATGTGATACAGTAGTGTTAAAAAAGTTCATTATGTAGAAATTTCTTTGAGAACCCAAATGCTCTGCTTCATCTTTAGGAAGCCCAAGATCACTTACCAAATCATTAGTTTGCTTTGAATTAAGGATTATGACTCATTACTTGAATACTGATGAATGAATTCATCATCATCACTTTCGGAAATCTCTTTGGTCGCAAACTGTGGAATTTAGGTTTGTAGGGATTGATACATTGGTCCATGCAGCACTGGTCTAATAGACTGAAGATTGCATTAGAAAATGTTATTCTTACTCTTAGTTATTGCAGTTTCTATTTCTGTCAGAAAAACTTAAAAGGAGTTACTAATTACAAGGTGTCATTGGGTTTTGTATTTATCATTAGGTCTGTTCATTGTCAAATAGTTTATGGAAAACAATTGATTGAAGAATTATTTCAGTAATGCTTTTGAACATATTTTGCTTTTATATTTACATTGTAACTATTTTATTCAATCTATATGTAGCTACATATTGCAAATTGAAGTACATAATTGAAATAATGTAACATAACATTTGGAAATACATCAAAATAAAAAAGTAATTAACTTAAAATGTATAGATAAAATTACATAGGTGAAATTCTAGTTATTTATTTCTACTTTTTGCATGATACTGAATTACATTTTCCATTTAGATTTCTAGAAACTTATTAGCTAGTATTCTCATATACTTTGATTTTAAATTTCAGTGAATCAGTAAAGGATTTAACCCAACTTTTCTTGAATGTTAAAGAAGAAACTAAAAACATTGGTTCTCCCCATTCACTAAGACTCTACTATGCAAGTCGCAATATTTGTGAACTGTACTGTTGTGTAGTCCCTACATACCACAAGGAGGAGATAGAAAATATTCCTCAACAAACAGGTATAGTTCTAAACTGTCTGTAACTCATTTGGGAGATTAGATACGTTGATATTGGATTGTAATGTATTAAATCGGTATACACCATTTTTCAAATTGTATATCCTATCTTAGAAAAAGTAAAAATAATGTATATCAACTAGAAGTCATAACTCTGTAAGCAGCGGATGCTAGGAATGAACTCATTTTGAAAGTGTATTGTGTAAGATTAAAAATTAAACCAAATAACTCCCATATTTTTTCAAAAATTACATAATTTTTCTTGTATTTTTATTTTATGAGCGATGTTTTATATATTTTTTCTAATGGCACTAAAATGACATTATTTATATATTGATGAATAGAAACAAATGGAAACGATATAAAATCAACCATTATGGGACTCGTAAGCCAATTTTACAGCTTAATTTAAGTATGCTTAATTAAACCTATGGGGCTGCATAATATAGCTAAACCAACACAGAAGTGCTAGAAATTCTTCAACCTGTCTGATTAATCAGTTAAAATTCTTCAGCATGATTGCAGAAGGCAATGAGAAATCTAGAAGATAGCAATCAGCACCAAAAAGATAATGTAAATGAACAAAAAATGTCCAATTAAGCATATGTAAATCGCCTTTATAAAAGTGAGTGGAATGAAATTGAAATAGACGTTCAGAGACCAACTGCGAACTTGACTGAGGTGTGCAGTTTGTGCCTTGTACTTTATTGGAAATCAGAATTAGGAACATGAAATGCTGCTTTTTATAATTTGATTAATTTAATTTAAATAGTGATGCTTGAATTCATTATAAATGTGTGAAATATGAACAAAGAGACTGTCATCAATCGATGTAAGCAATTAAAAAAAATTAGTACATATATCATGCTATTAATATTCTTAACATTTAAATAATTTTCTTATTTTGTCTGGTCTTGTATCTGGCGCAGCATGACCAAATATGGCCATTGTGCCATAAAACCCTAAATCAACCAACCAATCTCATTTTGTCTCAATTTATCAGATACCTTCTGAGAAAAATGTTACAAGTGTTTAAAGCACAAACTGGAATTATCTGCATGAGGTTTATGGGCTTTCCATGCTGTATGAAAAATACATACACAAAATACATTATAAACTGAATTTAATAGGCTCATTTTATTCATTTTGAGGAAAAATACAAAGATGAGTCAATTAAAAGTAAGGGGATTATGTTAAAAAATGATATCATTTTAAGTTGTCTATTTTTCTTTAAAAAGTTTATAGCTGCATTACAGATAATTATTGTGATTCACCTTTGTAGAATAAGGGTTTTTTACTTAATTCTGTATAATTTTTTTAAGAATCAATGTGATGATTTTATTTTATATTTCTTGCTAGCTGTATAAAGTTTTATAACCAGAATAAAAATTAAATATATATTGATGGTACTTTTCCATTATAGCCATACCAATAAACTTAGGCACATTTTTACTTATTTCTTGGCACTATTTGTTTCCATACCAGCTTTTTGAATTTTGGTGCCATTTTAGCTTATTCCTTTGTTAGTGCAATGGTTTTCATGATTTAGGATTTGCCAAGAGATGAACTATTTCTTCAAGAAATATTCGTCACAAAGAAAGATTGTGACCACCTAATGAAATTAAAATGTGACTTGAAGCCGAAATGGTTATGTAGCCTTCGTTCATGCCGGAAGGAAAAGGTGTCCGAATGGTAAATTATTCTTGACTTCGTTGATCTGGACACTGGGTATCATACCTAAACTGTTGAGCATTTGTAGGGTAGTGCAAAATACCGCAATAAATGCCAAAGAGACACTGCCTGCCGACATTTAGACTCTTACCTAATTGAATTTATGTGGTGTCTGCTAAAGAAGAAATGTTCTGTGCTATGTTCAATGCAATTTCTAGTTTTATGCCTGCTGTTTAGTCTTATATAATTTATCTTTCACACTACAATGTTTATTAATTTGTTTTGTGTAGGTTATATAGTCATTTAAGATGCAATAATTAAAACTACCTTTTTTTCTGTATTTGTTTATTGTTAGTTGAGCAAGAAAGAAACGGAGATGAGTGGTATGACTATAATGGGGAAGAGTACCATGTTGGTTATTATTAGTGTCTTTTTTAATCTAACTTCTTTCTCTTTAGCCATATTCCACAACAATTGTATGTATTTAGCACGCTGCCTTTGCACCCTTGGCACTCAGTACGAAGCCGAGCTTCAACATGTGCTGGACGTGAAAATACCCTTGACTTTTGTGGATTTAGTTCCTGAAATTCGCATCCTGGGAATAGAAGTTTTTCTTTCTCAGATGCGAAAACAGAAAAAGCAACTTTTGCAGTTATTACAAGAACAGCAAGGTACTATTTTCCTTTTTTGTGTTCTGCTCAACAATATTTATAATCTTGTTAATGTAATTATCCCCTAGATCAGTGGGGTTGGAGTAGCCTGTTTGGAAGAGTAACGGGTTAGCAACTGGAGGGTTGAGAGTTCAAATCCAACCAGACCATCATGTACAACAGGGACTGGTGCATGTCAAATCTGTCGTGGCTTCAAATGTCCTCACGTTGGCGTGGTGTGGAAGTTTGGAGAGTGAGGGTGCCAGCTCAGTTGTTGCCTCGTCATCTGACTGGTTCAAAATTACATGTTGTTCTCGGATCTTTCTCTTTGGGATTGATCCAGGACCATCGCCAATGAACATTGTGTTTCTCCTGTGCAATGCTAATTAAAATACCTACGCTAGATCAGTGTTTCTCAAACTGTTCCATGGATGGTGAATAACTGTTCCGTAAAAGATTATGAAAATTAATGAGCTTGGAATAGCATCAGCACACATGATAATGAAACCTAATTGACTTAATGACTGATTCAAAACAAAAATACAAGCTGCCATTAAATAATTTCTGGACAAATTTAACTTAAAGCCCAGCATCTCAAAACTTGCTCTATTCTTGTTTTACTTAATTTTATATTACACAACATTTATATGAGGCAGGATTTTTATAAAATGCTGCAACCAAATCAAAGTTCTAGAACTGACTTGATGTTACCAGGTATGAAAATTCAACTTTCTAATATGCTTGATATGAAAAGAATTTGTAATTCAAAGATCCCAAAACATCAGTCACTAAGAACTTAATTTTACTATACACTAGTTTATTATACTATTTTTATGTTTTGTTTTAAATAATTAACATTTGAGAACAAATGTGTCTTTTTCTTAGCACTGATTTACTCATTAATTTATCTATTATTTATTCATAGATTGCATTTCTATTTACATGAAATTGAATGCTATAGCTCAAATATTTAGGGATGAACCATAACCATCTTCATCCTTAAGAATACTGTAATTGAAGAATAAATGAAAAGTTATGTAGTATTGAATCTGTCAAGCTCGATTTATTATTGATCAAGGGACTTGAAATTTATTTTTGTTAGTAATTAGTTGAGATTTTATTCCATGATTTCCACAAAAGCTATTGTACTAGAAATCCTCCATTTTAGTCTTCATTGAAGAGTTGAGCATTTATTGTTGCTATTTTTCTTTACAGCCTATGGAAGTATGATGGATGGTGGCTCAGTCAGTAAAGCAGAAAAAGCCATACGTCAGTGTCTCTGTCAGTTGCAATTGTTAAAGAGAGTTTGGTCAGAAGTTCTTCCGATAAATGTGTACTTTAAAGCCATAGGAACCTTGTTTAATACTTGTTTAGAGGAAGTAATTTTACGTATCTCATCCATGGAAGACATAGCAGCTGAAGCTGCTTCACAGTTAGATAGTACTTTTGCTATCTTTTTAAAACAAGGCCCAGATCTTTTCAAAGTAAGTGTCCAAGAAATTCTCATACATGGCATGTAAACAAACGAGAATATATTTAAAAGTAGAATGAAATACTTGTAATCTTGCATCTGGTAGGACAAAAGTAAAATAGTCTGAGCCAAAATAGTCACAGGTAAAAATCTCAAAACCAATCTCAAAGTCGACGCTCTTTGATCCGGCATTTTTCGGTTTGGCACATTCTGTAATCTGGCACCGATCGAGCCGCTCACATTCGGATTTTTTCGGGCAGATGTCGACCTTGACCGCCAGGCCGCTCCACTGGGCTGCCCATGTTTTTAGTTCACTCAGTATTGTGACTCAGTTTTCATTTCAGTTGTGTTTCCTGTTTTCTAGCAGGTTACATATCACGTTTGCACAATATTACAACTATGAACATACAGTGTACTGCACTGTAAAATGTTCTCGTAGCCCAGCACGAGTTCTTCAAGTGTTAATAAAACTAATAAGCGTAAGCATGTGACTCTCACTATACAGCAAAATTTACAGATACTTAATCGTCTCGAAAATGGCGAAAACAGAAACATCATAATGCATGATTTCAATATTGGTTCTTCGGCAATTTATGATATAAAAAAACTTAAATTTGCTCAAGGTGCAACTGCAAAAAATACGGAATCAAGACACACATTGAAGAAACCAAAACTTGAAATTCTTGATAGTGCCTTGTACACTTGTGACTGGGTCTATGATCATCGAAAAAGCAAAAGTTTCGTCGTGATCTGAATATAGAAAGTGCTTGTGTGTTTACCGATGGTTGGCTTCAGAAATTTAAAATTCGACATGGAATCCGGAGGCTGGAGAGAGCAGATCAACCGATGAAGAATATAAGAACACTTATAGCAGCCTTATTGTACAGTGGGAATTAACCCATTGTCAAGTTTACAATGCCGATGAAGCCGGCCTGTTATGACAGTTGTTTGCCAACGTCTACTCTGGCAGGTGGTTATGAAAAATGTGCTAAGGGATTCGAGAAAAATAAAGACAGATTGACTGTTTTGTTGTGCGCAAATGCTTCTGGCGACCATCAGCTGACACCTGTCGTGATTGGTAAATATGAAAAACCTAGAGCTTTAAAAGGAGTCTTAAACTTGCCTGTGCATTATGATGCATAGAGCAATGCATGGATCACAAGCAAATTTGTTTCAGGACTGGTTTTTCCATAATTTTGTACAAGGAAAACTTTAAGAAACGTGGAATGTCAGAAGACAGCAGAGCGCTTTTGTTGTTAGACAACTGTACCGCTCATCCTCCTTCTGATTTGGTTTCCGGCAATATTTTTGTAGATTACCTACCACCAAATGTCACTCCCTTTGATGGATCAAGGTGTGATTCAAAATTTCAAGTGTTTTTATAGATCTTTTGTGCAAGGTTTTTTGGACTCTGATGTAAGACTTCCCAAAACAGTTTAATGTCAAAGATGCAATTTTCGCAATTGCTTTAGTTTGGAATCAGGTGCAAACTTTGGCCTAGTGATGAAGATGTGGATTAAGATCCAAACGTTACCAGTAATGATCAAAATATGGTGCTAGATTTGGTAGAAGCTGTGCCAAACAACCTTTCACAGATGTACCCCATGAGGAAGTTAGACTGGATTGAAATCAACAAAAGTGTGCCAGTGGTCGAAGAATTGAGTGACGAACAGATTATTCAAAGTGTTCTGAACCCACAAGTTCAGGATATGGAATTGGATGAAGGTGCCATGACAGATGAAGCTAAAGTCTCGTGGAAACAGGCTTCTGATGCATTAAATACATTTATAAAATTTGCTGAATATCCAACAAAAGCTATAACTCAGAACTTATAAATTTGTGTATAATCCGTAAGGATTTTTTGAAGAGATCCGTATCACGGATGCAACGTGATATCAGATTTTTTTTAAACAGTAACGCTCATGTGTACTTCTTGTCATAGAGCATCAAACTTGTTTTAATTATCACTTTACTGTATTAATTTTTCTTTGGTATTCCCGTTAAAACTATATTGACGTTCGATAATCTGGCAAAATCGCTAATCCAGCATGGCTGTGGTCCCGAACGTGCCGAATTAAAGAGCGCCTACTGTACATTGAAAATAATAGAAACAAGAAATGTTAAAAATAATTAAAGTTCTCCCCTTTGAAAACATGAGTGTTTGCAACACTGCATAAAGATAGCTTATTTAAAATATCTTCATGCAGTGGGTTCTCCACTTTTTTTATTTCGTTCATGCGCATATTGTTCTTTCAAAATGGCCATAAACAATTTGTTTTTCAAACATTTTTGATTAGAAGTTTTACCTTTTAACTACGATTCCATTCGGTATTTACGTTTGCAGACTTCCATTAACTCATTTTTACAGATATCATTTTTTTGTTGATTTTTCATTCAATTTTACAGATCACATCTATGAAATATGTTTGGGAAATAGGATTACCCACTTTTAAAGGGTGTTAACCAAAATCTTTTGGAAATGGTCTGTTTAACTTTTCACTTAAACTGATTTGGTCATCCTACTGTCAGACATATTCCCAGAAATATTACACAATTTTATATTGATTTTCAAATCGAGAATCATCACTTTCTGAAAACAATAGAAATTCCTAAAAATTAACTTAACAAAATATTTGAATTGCCATCTCTTGAAAGCTCTCGTCTTTTTGCAAAATTTAAGTTAACACCTTTACCAATGAATGGGTGACTAAGAAAAAACAGCTTCTCGTTAAGATAAAATGTCATGCATAGGTGTTACTGGGACACCCCCAAGCAGCATGCCCTAGTACAGTTTGGAGGGGTTTTGTGTGATGGGTGGCAACACCCGAAAACATTTTAGGTGCAAAATGTCAGAATATTTTGGACCTGCTGCTCGTTATATGGAATTTTTCTCGGCCGTATTCTGACCTGTGTTGGGGCATGCCGCTAGAAGGGTTAACTTGGGTTTTGAAATTCATTTGTACCTGTATTGAGTAGGTGTTCATACATAACATTCAAGGATGGATTCTGATAAACATGCCGTTTATCTCTGGATTGAAAAGAGCCTGTTTATTGTCTATTTAAGGTCATAATGAAAGCAACATTCAAACGTCCTTACCAGAATTGTGTCATTCAGCAATTATAGTGCATAAGGTGATAGATTGACTGAATTGTAGTGTTTACTCAATAGAAATGTGCAGTAATGTAATTTTTTCATTTTTTTTTCACTTGGATTTTTTAGTTGTAATTTGTGGAACTTATACTAGATCATGAGACCTCCAAAAGAATAACGATTTCATATCTTTAAAACTTTTTTAATAAAAAAAACAATACAGAAAGCAAAATATAATTAGTCGACAGAAAAAGTTGTTCTAAGAATATGAAACTTTTATTCGTTAAGATCTCATCCAGTTGGTTGATTTGGGTTTTATGGCGCAAGGTCCAACAGCAACCAGAACAATAAAAATAATTTTAAAAGTCTAAAAATATGCAAGTCAACGAACAAGGAATATAAAAAATTTGTCAAAGCTAAAGCTTAAGAGTTTAATTATGAAACACAATTAAAATATGATGTATCATATATGCGATAAAAATCCAGTGATTGGAAAAGGTAAAGTGACGGATGAGGTGGGTAATGCAACAAATCAGATAAAATAGGTGATGTGTTAAAAAAAGTTGATAAAACCATCTAAGATCAGAACAAGATGTTAAAATGTAACTAATGGAAAGAGGTTGTTGGCAATGCTGACACATGGTGCGATTTCGCCGACCAATAAATATCCATGCATGACTAGAATGGCCTATGCGAAGACGAGTTAGAGAAACATTGGGGTGGTAGGAGTGAGATGGCCGGGTGGGTGTTAAAAAGTTTATTGTTGATTTGCTCCCTCCATTCTTCGCGCCATTCTTTTCATATAATATCTCGTGCAATACGACTGAGATTGTGGTACGGAATGCAAATGTTGAATGGAGTCGCAGCAGCATCAGCCAGTTCATTGCAACAATTCCGAAGTGTTCTGGTATCCAGTAGAAGTTGCTACAAATTGCATTTAAAAGAGCATTTGCCTGGAACTGTAGATTTGAGAGAAATTCATTATCGGAAATCCACTGAACTTATCCAAAAACTGCCTTTTCAACGTTTCGTTCATGAAATTGGTCAGGATTTTAAGAGCAACCTTCCTTTCCATAACTCTGCTGTCATGTTTTGCACAAAACTAGTGAAAAATGCAAAATTAAATCAGTAAAATTTATATTTTTTAAATATTACTGTGCATGATCAAACATGAGGTTTCATTTCTGTTGAGCACACGTTACAGCATCAATTACAGTTTGTATTTGTTTTCATATTTTTAATTTACAGGTTACATCAGTGGATAAAAGAGATTTTGTTCACTGCTACGTACGGCAGTGGTTCAAGTTTCAGGAACTGCAACTCATTCTGAGTGCGAGTATGCAAGAAATAGTGGATCGCTGGGCAAGTGGAAAGGGTCCATTGGCAACTCATTTCATCTCTGAAGAAGTGAAGCACCTCATCAGAGCTTTATTCCAAAACACGGAAAGGAGAGCTGCATCTTTAGCTAAAATAAGATGATTTCCATCCTCGTACAAACCAGAAATGTATAAAGCTTTCTAAACAGTATTTTTGTAATTTCCAAGTTTGTCTGAGTTGTACAATACATACTCAGATATTTTTGTAATTGGTTCTTTTTCATAAATAAAGAGTGCAAATAATCGAATTAACGACTCAATAGCCATGCATTAAGAAACTTCTGTCTGTTTAAATTGTAATTGACGTAACTAAAATACATTGGAAATATGTATTATTTTTTAAATATAAATAACTAGCAGTACCTGCACGGCTTTGCCCGTGACATCATTCTTGTTTGTCCTCACTGATTCTGAAAACATTAAAAAGAAAAAATAATAATTTTCAGAATGAGTCCCACCACCACCCGACATGACACAGCCATGTCGGGTGGTGGAGAGCTTCATGATACACTATATTGAATATTCTTCCATTTGGAGCTAGGATGTAAAGATTCTCGGCTATTCCAACTCTTGAACAACCCACATGCAGTTGACCATGGGAGAAACGCAGTTTAATGGGATTGAGTCCTACAACTTTCAGCGATTGGCCTTGTGCCTTGTTGATGCTCATGGCTTAACTTAAACGAACAGTGATCTAAAGTCGTTTAAATTGGAATGGGAGATCCCAAGGGATGATTGGGATCCTAAGAATGAATGTCTTTGCCTGCGGCATAACCAGTCATGATGGTGGCTGAGATATATAATCGGTGCCCTAATTTCTAACAAATATGTGGTACGAGGGTACTCCAGATGGCTCCAATGTATTCAAAAACTGTATGGTGCTCCAATGTGCTCAAAATCTTGTGTAGCTCATAGCCTCATCTGTGTCACCTGTAGTGTCGATAGATTTGTATTATACAAATACAGAAATTATACAAATTCAAAAGTAAGTTATGAAAAACCACTACTGAAATAAAAATGTGATTGAATCTTTAAATATAATGCTATACTTTTTAAAAGTCTTATGTGTTACCACACTGATTCCGATAAACCTAAATAAATCACAATATCAGCGAAATCGAAACCAAATTAAACAGTAAACACTGTTACTTCATTTCATGTAATTTATTGAGTTGCAGAAAATTTCTTTATGGTAGGCACTTGGAGTGGAACATGTAGGGGGTTGGAGCTTTATTGGTGGTATGAAAAAGGACAAAACAGTGACAATATAGAGAAACCAGTTTCAGAATTGTAAAAGCTGTATTAAAATCAATTAAATTTTTTAAAATAATTATGTTGATTTCAAAAAATAAAAGTACAGAAAAAATTGAAAGGATTAGAGTATATTATTTTTAAAAAATATAGAGGCAAAAAATAAAAATTATCCATCGGCCGGGTTCGAACTCAAGTCTCCCTCCAAAGCACTAAGCGCGACTTCAGTGTGTCGCTTTACCCACTACGCCATCATTTCAATGTGAGGGGTGTTTTTAGTGAAGAGATAGCATGCGCAATGAGTTTGTCAGATCGGTCTGCGTAGATACGTCATAGTGGAGGAGGAGCTACACGTGCAGCACAATAAAATTCGGGCTTCAAGGGACATTCAGTCACCTTTAGGACTACCTGTGTGCCGAATTTCATGGCTGTAAGTTATAGATTCGTCTGGACACACACAAACACTTCCTTTTATAATAGAGATTTGCGAAAGCATTAGTATGCAGTCTGAGAGTTAAATCTTCAGTGAAAGTTTCAAATCTTAAAAATAAATGTAGGACATTTTCATTAGTGATGTGGACTCGTCAATGTATTTTATGGCATTTGTCATGTGCAATGGGCACTTTTATCAGTCTCTTCTCCCTTACCCCATGCTTCTTATTGAACCTAGCATCCAGTCCAGATTATATGTGCAGTTGATCCTTGCACATAGTCTATTATTCTCATTGTCCCGCCTTTGTTAAAGACTGCTATCGAGGACATCATTTTGGATCATCCATACAGTTGCCTATACAGGGTGCAATTGCACCTTTTGGGCTCCATTTTCAACTTGAGTTTAAAATTATGTATTGTATTAAGAAAAGTAAGCATTTTGGTTTTGGTAGGAATTTAACTAATGTCGCAGTGGAGCAACACAACACGCTATTGGCGATGGTCTGGGATCAAACCCATAGTGAAAGATCCAAGGTCACCAAACTTCCACACCAACGTGAGGCTATGATTTAACATGCACCAGCCCTGCATTTTTCGAGTTACCATTTAATGTTTCATAGTATAAAATTTATACTATGAAAAAGCCACGAATCATCTAAGTGGAAATGCCGATTTTCACGAGAAAACAACTTTTGAGTTGTAACTCGATTTTTCCCGAAGCATCAAAACTGAACACGTTTTTGTAGAAACGTGTTCAGTTTTGATTTCGCAGATTGTTGCCTTTGGCGTGGTGGTATTGTTATAGGATGTTCCTTTTAATGCCACAAGAATCCAGAGTTTTCTAAGTTATCCTCTAATTTTGAAATTGTTATGCTCAGGCCTCTTTTCAGGCAAAATACACCATGACACAATAAATTCATCAGTCAATTCAAGATATCGAGATTTAAACCTTGTTTATTTAGTCACTAGAGCATGTAAAGTGTGCAGAAGCATTTACATATATACCTTATAGTTTTGGTGGGAATAAAATAAATTAAGGTCAGATTCGTGCTATGAATTAAATTTCAATTTTCTAGGAGTCATAAATTGTTTCACGAGATCATCATCTATGAGTTTCCTTTGCTTTTGATGTTCAGCTACAATTTTCTGTAGAATGGTTATCAGTTCTTTCTTCAAAAATCCAGTAAGAAGCTCTCCACTAGTGTAATCCTTTAAAGAGAAACAAGAAAAAATGATATTCTGATTATTTAGTTGGAATTTTAAGTTATAAAATAAAACCAGAAAGGCATTCATTATAAATGCTTAGAAAAAGATCCTGACAATCACATTGCAGAGAAAAACGTTAATTTTGGAAATGCAGTTCTAAAAAGCATAGGCTGTTTGAAATTTGTGAATGGATGCAATGAAACCTATTTTTATCTCAAGCTGAGCCAAGAATTAAACACTCAGAAAATCTTCAAGTCATAAGTTTCTTTCAAAGTCTATGCAAAAGTTGATAGATATGAGAAAACTGGAAAGATTTTTTTGTTTTGTGTGCATATTAAACATTAATGAAAGGTTACAAACAAGATTTAGAAAGTTAGGCATCAATGAACACCAAATATCTTCCCTCAGTTACCAAAATGTTCTACTAGGATGCAATTTTCAGATATATTTTGTTTATGTGGATATGTTTAAAACACAGGGACTAGAGGCCTAGACTTTGGTACACTTCTTTAAAAGTATAGATTGTAAGAAATAATAAAAAGTTGATCAGTTTGAATTTGCGGCAAACAAGTGAAAAAATTCAGAGAAGTTAGGCATCCAATGACTAGATCCGAAAATGTGGTTGTCAAAACAAAATTTATAGGTGCAAAAAATGACTAATGACTGCTTGTTAGACATAATCTTTTCACTTTGAAATTGGTGAGGCTGATACAAAATTGTTACAGCTAATTTGTATTGAAAAAGTTTGATTATATAAATAAGTTTTATGTGATGAAAATTAGTCAAACCTTCTCAATTTGTCTGTTTCAATTTTTCGTCATTTGATAAAGGATTTACAAGATGACTAACTTAGATAAAATGAAATAAGTATAAAATATTTATAAAAACTGCAGCTGGCCTTTTTTTACTTTAAAATTGATGTAACACAATTTACCACAGTAAACTTAAATGTGATTTCTTAAAACCCTCCAAGTGGTTTTGATGAAACATCTCGTCATCAAGATATTGCCAATTTTTTTGTGATCAAGATCTAGTCAGTTTTGCTAATGACGAGATACCTCATTGAGACAATCACCAGAAGGGTTAATACTTTTAATTGATAACAGCTTATCCTAATTTTTGTTTCAATTTCCATTCTCCAAGTTCCTACCTTTAATTCCTAACCCATCATCAAATCCACAAGAGTGGATTTTGCACATTCCATAACAATTCAAACAATTATTGCACAATCCACCTGACTTGAAGACATGCATTGATCCACTGCGTTCTTCTCTAATTAATGTTTCTTATTGATCATAAATAAAATTTATTCTTTAATACTTATCTATCTGTATTATGGTGGCTGCATATAACATGTATATTAAGGTCAATTAAAATAGATGGTTTTATGAGAAAACTTAGCACATACCTTCCGGATTTGTTCCAACCTTTCATCATCCTCTAAAAAGAAGCGCAGATATTGGAAGGAAATGTCGACATCACAATTACCGCCTTTCTCTTTATGCTCTTCAATTGTTGCTCCACCTCCAGAAAAGGCATATTTATTTATCTGAAAAGAGTTTTAAAACAGAAATTCCAAGTTATAATGATTAAATCAGAAAGCACTAAAAATTTATAAATAAAATGAAAAAGTGATATATATTTGATGATAAACAAAACTGAAATTTATCACTATGAAATAGAAATTGTTTTTTGTTATTGTACTGATGTTGAGGATGGGAAATCAAATTTGCACTGTTATGTGGCAAGAAAAATATTTAAAAACATTTAAGGAAAATACAATAAATATTAAACTAAGGCAATTAAAATGTTTGGACACATAAAAATTAGTTTTTTCCCAAGTAGAAATCTTCTTAAGTATACTTAGATAATTGGAGCATAAAATACATCTCAGTAAACCTTAAAATTGAATATATTTTATTGTTATTCAAAATATGCAGTATTTTAAAATTTCTATTCATGTGCAGATAATTTTTTTTCTTTAAGTCAAATTTAGAAATGAAAAATTTGTGTAGGTTACTACTTTATACATAAATAGTATTTTAATGTAATATATGCAGGGCTGCCACAGATGATTAAAAGATGACTTTTGCTACTATTTTTCAACCTTGGAAACTAGGGTTAAAAAAACTATCTTTTTAACAAAATCGTCTCAAATGCTCCTATTTTCAAAAATTCGGCGATTTTTTTTAATTTCACCAAAGGTCAACAAAAATTTAGTCTTTTTTAACTAATAGCAGACTGGAAAAGAGTTTTCCAGATTTTTCTTTGGGGGTAAAATTATCTGATGGACGCCAATTTCGAAGTTTTGGCACCAAACCATAGAAGGAAAACATCCGAGTCTGCAGTTGCTAGATTGTCATAAAAACGTTAAGGAAATATTTAGTTTTTCAAATTTAAATTTTTTGGCAAGGTCTTCAAGCACATTTCATGTTTTAGCCCATTCATTTTATATCTGAGCAACTAAAATAGGGTTTAAGAGTCTTTTTGCTACTATTAAAAATATTTTATGTTACTATTTCACAAGCTTTGTCTGTGGCAGCTCTGTATGTCTCTATTTCTCAAAAGTAAATTTTTCTCGACTCACTATAACATTCCCTCGGTATTTTGATCTTTCCCTTGTCTCCCTCGAGGGATATTACAATTTTATTTCATGGATATTTTATGCTGTTACAAAAGAGCAACAAGACACACATTGAGTAATGACTTATTTTCTTCTAGTATTTTCTAGAATTAGATAATAAATAAGTTCAAAATGCAATTTTTACCTTGTTTTTAACCTGGTTGGGTGTATCCGTTAAGAATATAGAGCTATTCGGATCACTGGCACTCATCTTTGTCTGTGCTCCTTGCAATGCTGGGAAAAATTCCGAATGCAGTAGAGCTGGTTTTGGAAAACCCAACCTTGGGGCCACGTCTCTAGTCATTCGAAAATAAGGGTCCTGTGAAATAATTTGTTGCGAGAACATAAATCAGCAAAAATAAAACATTTCAAAGATAAGATTTTGTTTAAAACACTGTTTTAAGTATTAACCCCTGAATCCAGTAACAAATTTGCAATAGTTCAGAAACAATATTATTGCATATAATAACATTAACCACTTAACGCATTTGCCCGTGTGTGACACGGGCGAAAGTTACCGGCAAATTTGCACATGCCCGTGTCTCACATGGGCGCTCTTGTATCTCGCGTTATTTTATTTTTAATGCCCGTCTGAGATCCGTTCTAGTAAAAATAGATAGGCTAGATTATTATTAAACTTATTTACCATAGATGGCACCATTATACAGCGTTTTTCTTGTGTAAACCACGTGGTGCATTTTGATGATTAGTTATAAGTTTGTTAGGAATTCTTTGTTATAAAGCAGTTGTTTGGTGTGGAAAAGGTAATATATCCATTTTTATTATGTTAAATATCATAAAAGTAAACAGTTAACCATAAATTAATTTTTACTAAGTGTTTTTGTAACTTGTTTAGAAAAAGTTATCTGATAATGAGCGACTCTGACGATTTTGAATATGCCAATTTATCAGAAAGTTTCAGCGATGAAAGTGATGATCTCTTGAGTGATGGAAGTGAATCTGAAGATAATGATGACGAGATTTTGGCTGTAGCAAGAAATTGGTATCAAATTAGTACAAATCAACCAAATGTTGCACCACCGAGATTTCCATCAAAATATCATTCATAGCAAACCCTGGCTGTTCTTTTACTTTGACAGACTGCTATGATGTTTTGTCATACTTTGAATTATTTTTTGATAACTCTCTCATGGACATAATTCTAACTGAAACAAATAGATATGCATTTCAACATCCAGGATCGTCACCGAACCAATGGTCACCGATTACCATGGAAGAAATATATATATTTTTAGCCATAACTATACTACAAGGTATAATTAGGAAACCTGAGGTGAAGATGTATTGGTCAAAAGTTGAAATTTTTGAATCACCTATTTTTCCGAAGATATTTAAAAAAAAAATATCTTCACTTCTCTAACAATGAAACTTACGATGCTGAGATTCATCCCCATCCCAAGCTCAATAAGATATGGCCTCTATTTGACCATATAAATAAAAAGTGTTCTTCACTATATACACTGGAAAGAGATATCACAATAAACGAAAGTCTACTACTGTATAAAGGGCGAATAAAATGGTAGCAATATATGCCACTGAGAAACGAGCTCGTTTTGGAATAAAGTTGTACCTTCTTTGCGAATCAAAAACCGGTTACTTATATTCATCCATTATATATACCGGAAAAGGAACGAATAGGAGCGATGCATATCGAGAAATGCCGGTATCAACTCAAGTGGTGTTGTCATTGATTGAACCATTATTAGATAAAGGGTACTGTTTGACGACTGACAACTTTTATACTTCTCCACAATTAGCGGATTTCCTAGTAAAACGTCAAACAGATACCTATGGGACTCTGAAAAATACCAGACTAGAAGTTCCATCTGAAATTAGAAATAGAAAAAGGGAGATGTTATAGCTTTTCAAAGAGGGAAAGTAATGGTGATGAAGTGGAAAGACAAAAAGATGTCTGTCTGCTTTCAACAATCCATCACACAGCAGGAAAATACAAGTAAAACAGCCAAAGACGGTACGCAAATAAAGAAGCCGAAAGTTGTAATTGATTACAACGATAGAATGGGAGGCGTTGATCAGCATCTCCACAATTACCCAACAAGAAAACGAGGAAAAAGGTACTATAAGAAAATATTTTTTCCTTGTGGATATATCAGTATGGAATTCATTTGTACTATATCAAAAAAAAAATGGAGGAAAACAGAACCATTTGGAATTCCGTAAAATGCTTGTGAAAAAATTAATTGAAAAATATCATTCAAAAGTGTTACCCAAAAGAACAAGTCAGCCTAGTTACCAACCTGGGCCTTTGAGACTAACCGAAAGGCACTTTCCCGAATTTGTACCACCGACAGAAAAGAAAGCGACCCCTTGTAGAAATGCGCCGTTTGTTGCAGTAAAAGAGATGAGAGGGGTAAAAAGATAAGGAAAGAAACAAGATACTATTGTAGGAACTGTAATGTTGGACTTAGTGCCATACCATGCTTCATGATATATCATACCAAACTGAATTTTTAGCCATTCTTATGCTTGTAAGTATGACAATTTGATTTTAATATTTTGAAATTCAAAATAAACATGTAATCAAATCATTTACACTTTGTTAGTGTATAATATTTTTTTTATAACTTTTACCCCACCCCCGCTCCCTAGTCACCCCCCACAACTGAAATTGCAAAAAATAACTTACACTATGCCTATATATTCATTTTCTGTCAAAAACACTCGATCATTTTTTACCAGTTTTTCCGAAAAAAACTCGTGCTTTAAGGGGTTAAATAAATAACAAAATGTAACTTAATATCATTTGTATTTATTTTCTGTTTTAAACCCTGAACACATGGAATGTGATTTTCTATGCATAAAAGTTAACCATTTTCTTATTTTCAACCAAACATACAAAGGATTCTTGCATTAAATAAGATTGATTATTTAACCATAAAAGCTTTAATGGGCTCATGATTTTTATTAAGATTTGTGTTTCTACTATAGTAAAGTTCCAGACTTGTAATCCTTTTTTCCATAAATCATAAAATCACAAGAGAATCACTTTTGTGGATGTGGTATTTCTTCACTGAGATGTTTATTTATCATTAGACCTAACAGCAAAAATTGCTGATCAGATTTCTGCTGGCAACATGTCCTATATGGATATTTGTTATTACTGCTGTCATAAATTGATCCCTGAAGTATGATCTTAAAAGTAAAGCTAAATAAGAAAATATCATTAGGTAGGTAATTGAATTAACATCTCACAGGAGCAACATGCCGAGCTACTGATGATGGTCTGGGATCAATCCCAAAGCAAAAGATCCGAGAACAATACTTTGTAATTTTGAGCCACTGTCAGATGATGAGGTCAACACTTGAGCTGCCAACCAAATCTTAAAATTTCCACTCCACACCAACATGAGGACTTTTGAGGCCATGACAGATTTAAAGTACCAATCCCCACAAACACGACTGGTTGGCTTGAGTTTCAAACTCGCAATCCCTCCAGATTCTAATCCGCTACTCTTCCAACCAGGCTATCGCTGCCCAGTAAAGTTCTGGAATAGTAATATTTTTTTTACAAAAATAAAAAAAAATGATAAGAATATTACCTTTTATATATGTGGAATTTCCTCAATGAGATGTTTATCATTAAACCTCATGGCAAAAATTGGTGTTCAGATTTCTGCCTGTAATATGTTCTTTTTGGACATTGCCATTACTCCTGTCATAAATTGATCCCTGAAGTATGATCTTAAAACAAAGCTAAATAACAAAATATCATTAACTAATACAGGTAATAAAATTTTGGTAAGGGCAATTCTCACCAAAATCCAAAACCAGTAATTACCAGTTATTTAATTACTGGGTTTAACCCCTAATACTTAGTCACATCTAAGCAGAGAAAGCCATAATCAAGAGGAATAAAAGAGAACTAGTTTTCAAGTCAGTGCTAATTACCTGATCAATGGCACAGGGGATCAGACAAGGAATGTCAGACTGTTCTCCAAATATGCTGGGGAAAGAAGAGCTGAAAGATGGTGCAGCCTGGATGGCTGGAAACGCTATCTTACCAATGCAATCGCTATCACCAAATCCGAAGATCCCTTTCACTTGATTGAAGGTAACAGACCTTTGTACCCTAACAACATTCTGATAAAACTCTGGACATTGACTAGAAGGAAAAAAGATACATATTGAATTTGTTATTGAAGAAATACAAGAATACATCAAAGTTAAAAGCAGACTTCGTTTTATGACAACTCTTTACTTACTTCTCTCTATATTTAGGATAATGTATTTAACATCTTCATTTCGCAAGTTAAGGAGATAATTGACCAACAGCATTAGGCAAACCGTTTGGTTGGTTGATTTAGGGTTTTTGTGGCTGAAGAGCCATATTTGGCAAACCTCTGCCAAACACAAGACAGACAACTTCAAGTAACGTCATGAAAGGAAAAAAGAGGGATTTGATAATAGAAAAGGATGAAAGAACAAAAAGACTGCTTAGGTATCCAGGGAGTACAACATACGTGTTTACTAAAGACAGTAATCCTCATCGGTTGGTTGGATGTTTTTGAGTTTTATGGCGCAAGGGTCATGTTTGGCCAAGCTGCAGCAAAAATAAGATAGACAACTTTAAGCAAAATATGTTGTGAAAGGGAAAAAAGGATTGGGGAATAAAATGGGATTAAAGCAGAAACAGATCGCTGGGATAAGCCCCAAAGGAAAAGAGATCACTAGAGTACCACATGTCGGCGAAGCCTATACATATCTGAGGGTGGGAAACTATTTGGATATTACTTCTTTATACTTTCTTAAGACAAGATTCACAAACAAATTAGACATTTCACCTGTTTTTCCATTTTCGGTACTTTAGAAGCATTTATACTACAGAATTCAGAGAGCAAATGCAGGGAAATCTCACATTCAGATTTTCTCAGTTTCCGATTTAATTACAAATGCTAGAATCCTCCAATCTTACAACTCAGGATATGTGCCTAATAAATGATCTATTACTAAGAGTGGTTGAAATGAATTTTCTAAGTCTGCCTTTTGTTATCTATAATCAAGAGAGAGAACAGCTGTACTGGTCATTAAAGAAAGCTTGCACTTACCCCATATACTGAAAATCTGAAAAAATAAATGTTTTATCAACATCAAATCCTAATGCAATAATATCTTTTGCATTCTCAATGGCAAGCCTCTGAGCTTCTTCAACAGAAAGATCTTTCCACAGGAACTTTTCATCATCCGTTAGCTGTATCACAAGAGGCACATCAAATGTTTCTTGTAACCATCTAGAAATCATAAAGTCGATTATCACACAGCAAAATATTATTGTCCGGAAAAGAATATCAATTTGTTTCGACAGATAAACAACTACACTTAAGGGCAACTTAACTTAATTATACAGAATACCCTAAGTATAAGTAAATAGTCTCATTAGCATATGTGGGATGCTGATTTGGATACATCATGTGCAGCAGCACAGCAAAAGAGGAAGTGACCATGGATTGCCATATGTTGGCTTTTACTTAAGGCAAACTTAACTTCATTATACAGAATACCCTACATATAGGTAAATAGCCTATGAGCATAAATGGGATGCTGATTTGGATCCATCATGTGCAGGAGCACAGCAAAAGAAGAGACCATGGTTGTTTGAGTTGCCATTATGTCACATAACCAATCAGCTGGCTGAAATAAAAGGTGATAGAAATATAGTGAAATTGTATGCCACAGCAACATTTTCTCTCAGTTTTGCTTTTAGGGTTACAAAACAAAGAAAATAAACAAGCTATTCCTCCTTTGGAGGTGCTGGTTCAGCGAGCATGATTTGTTGAAGAAATTGTTACATGATATTCAGTAAAATGAAAAAAATAATAACAATTGAGCACTTAATCTTAAAATAAATATGAAATAGTTTCAAATTCTATGCAATTTTATTTGGCATTCATTTATTTTGAGACAAATTATCGCTATTTCAAGAACTAATTTTTATGGGAGGAAGGATCCAGTTTGTATAGTATTAATATGTATAATCACGTTACATTGACCCCAAATATATAAGTGATATTTATTATGTAATAGCAATTATAAAAGTTTTAATAAATACATGAAATTTCATTCTATGATATTTGAAGATCCATAGATCATCTAATTATAAACTTTCTGAAATGTGAAACTATTGAAGAGAATAAAATAGCAGATCATATATAGATAATTTTTATAAAGAAAATGGCAGAAGTTTGTTCTTACTTTGTGGCCAAAAATGGAATCAAATGACCCAAATGAAGAGCAGTAGACGATGGACCTCGGCCAGTATACAAGAAAAAGGGCTTTTGCTGCTCATGCTTTTTTAAGATTTCATACATATCTCTAAAAATAAAATCAAAGAGCCCATCAAAATTCTATATATAATAAAAAGCTGGGGGAAAAATTAGTTCAAATCTTCATACTTTAAGACACCTAATATTTTATTTCACTTTAGTCAGAGATGCCAATTAGGCAGATATGTATTCAGGGGAAGGGCCCTATGGGACTCGAGCCCTTTACAAAGCATTTTTGGGGGCTCAAAAAAAAATCTAAAATACACGTTGAATCAATCCAAATCTAACGTTTTGTTAAATCACAAAGGCAAAATACATACAGATGTCTGAAAACAGTAGAACAAATCAAACTCAATGCTCATTTAACATTATAGTAATTTGGCTATAATGTTTTGGCATTTTATGACGCAAGGGCTACCCTTGACCAAGTTGTGTCAAACACAAGACAATGTCGAGTCAAAAATTTGGCGAAAGGAGAAAAAGGGATTGGGGAACAGAGTAGCGGGATGGGAGCAGGAAAAGATCACTTGGGCATCCCAGGAGCTTAACCTGTGTTTATTAAAAACAGTAAACCCCATGGGAAAAGAAAGGACCATTAGAGTACCTCAGTTCCATGAAGCCTGTACACACCTAAAGGAGATTTGCCCCTGAGGGCTTGACTAGAAAGGTGAACTGGGGGAGAGAAGATTGGGCAACCCCTGAAATTATAATCTGAACACATACCTCCATTTAGGTAGGTATTTTAATTAACGTCGTACTGCAATAACACAACAGGCTATTGACGACAGTCTGGGATCAAACCCAAAGGGAAAGATCTGAGAACCGCACCACGTAATTTTGAACCACGGTCAGTCGATGAGGTCACACCTGAGCTGGCACCCCACTCTCTAAACTTCCACACTATGCCAACATGAGGACATTTGAATCCACAACAGTTTAAATGTGCACTAGCCCCATTTGTACACGGCAGTCTTTGGTTCGATTCGAACTCACAATCCTCCAGTTGCTAATCCATTACTCTTCCAACTGGGCTACTGAAGCCCACCACAAAGAAAATAATGAAGGGGAAGGGGCCAGTAAAACCCCAGTTGATTCATATGCATGCTTTCATCAATATTATTGATAGATTGGTAATATATTTATCCTTCATGTGTAATTTCTGGAGTAATGTCAGTCATCACCTTTTAAATTTCTAAGGGAACCATCATGTTTACTTATAGAGCGCCCTTTGGCCAGATTGAGTCATTGTCACTCAAGTGTAAAGGTTCTATCTTGTGGACTCGGGAAAGTGCTTTGTTTATATTTGATGACCAACACTCGCATATAAGGGACCCAACCAATTTATAAATTTTTTCGGGACCCAAGGTGTTAAGGCCCCTGTTGATGATCACAGGGGCACTAACTGAGTAGCAATCAACTGATTAAGGTTGAGTCACTGAATGTTGTATGAGCTTACCCATGTTGTTTTATTGAAACAACTTATATGACCACCTGTTGGTAATATATTAATATTAACCCCTCCCATCTGGTTCCAAGGAGTTCAGAACCCCAGGAGTTGTCACTCATGACTTTAGTACAAGTTTCGATTCTCGGGAAAAATAAGAGGTCACGACACAAGTTAATCTCTACTATTATAAAAGGAAGAGTTTGTGGGTCTTTCTGACGTGTCCAGACGAATCTATAGCACTTACAGCCATGAAATTTGGCACACAGGTAGTTCTAAAGGTGACTGAATGTCCCTCAAAGCCCGAATTTGAAAATTTAATCTAGAAATTTTTTAATTAGTATTTTGTGCTGAGCGTGTATCCCCTCATCTACAATGACGTATCTGGATAGACCGATCTGACAAACATACTTATCACGCAAGCTAACTCCTATTAATGTTTTGAAACTGCAGACCAACAAACATATTCATTACAATAAAACCTTAGCTATAGAGCAGATCCCCAGGTATGAACATCGTCTTCCTGCAAATTTACACTGGCCCAGAGCCATTCTAAACTATGCAAAGTAATTTTTTAGATTGAACAAATTCATCTCTTCATTAAAAACACCCCATTCACATTGAAATGATGGCATAGTGGGTAAAGCTACACACTGAAGTAGCGCATTAATGCCTTGGAGGGAGACCTGAGTTCGAACCTGGCCGATGGATAATTTTTATTTTTCGCCTCTATATATTTTAAAAATAGTAAATATACTCTAATCCTTCCCATTTTTTCTGTACTTACTTTTACTTTTTGAATTCAACACAATTATTTTTAAAAATTTAATTGATTTTATACAACTTTTTCAGTTCTGAAACTCTGGTTTCTCTATATTGTCACTGTTTTGTCCTTTTTCATACCACCAATGAAAAGCAAACCACTGAAGCTCCAACCCCTACATGTTCAACTCCAAGTTCCTACCATCAAGAAATTTTCTGCAACTCAAACATCATTCTGCTTTTATGTTTTATTCAACCAGGAGAGAGAGGGCCTTTGGCCCAGATGCTTCCCTAAAAATATTGAAAGTGTTCAAAGCGCTCTTGATTAACTTTGTTAATTTTTTGCATTACTTTCCATTTTCGTTTGGGTATTTTTCGCAAATAGTATAATGTTTTTGTTAATAAATTACATGAAATGAAGTGACAGTGCTTATTACTGTTTGTTTTTGATTTTGCTGACATTGTGATTCATTTAGGTTATTTGTCGGAATCAGTGAGGTGACATAGACTTTAAAACTATAGCGTTATATAAAGATTGAATCATTTTTATTTCAGTAGGGTTATTTGATAACTTACTTTTGAATTTGTATAATTTCTGCATTTGTATAATACAAATCTATCGACACTGCATGTGACACAGATGAGGCTGAACTACACAACAGCTTTTGAACACATTGGAGCCATCTTGAGTACCCTCACACATATTACAGCTAGAAATTGGGGCACTGATTATGCTTCTCAGAAATCTGCATCCAAGTTCACTCTGCAATGGAACAAGACTATCTATCAAGAAACTGATGCCGAATATTATTGAAGCAACTATCATGACTGGACATGCCGCAGGCGAAGACATATTCATTCCTAGGATCTTAATCTTTCCTTCAGATCTCCCATTCCAATTTAAATGACTTCAGTTCCCTGTTCGTTTAAGTTTGGCCATGAACATCAACAAGGCACAAGGCCAATCGCTGAAAGTTGTAGGACTCGATATAATTAAACCGTGTTTCTCCCATGGTCAACTGTACATGGGTTGTTTGGAAGAGTTGGAAAAGCCGAGAATCTTTACATCCTAGCTCCAAATGGAAGAACATTCAACATAGTGTATCATGAAGCAATCTAAGCAAGAATCAGTGAGGTGGAAGGAATGAGGCGTCATGTTGGGTGGTGGTGGGACTCATTCTTAAAATTATTGTTTTTTCTTTTTAATGTTTTCAGAATCAGTGAGGACGTAACATGAATGATGTCATGGGCAACACCGTGTGGATATTGCTAGTTTCATTATAATGATGGAAAACAAGTGAATGATTTTCTGAATTTATTTCTTTGTTCTTGTCAGAAGTTTCATACTAAATAATAAAATTCACTTCTACTAGCGGCTTGTGAAAGATATTTTAAATAGATTCATTACAATCTGAGAAAAACTTGTAGGTAATGAATTAAGAAATTAACAAGACCAAAATATGCTCAAGAAACAATAATGAATTCAATTCATTCATTGATTTTTATTGTTCGTATAAAATATAGTTACTAAACTATTAAATTGTAAGTAAAATATGGTAATACCTTGACAAATCTGAGTATCTTATAGAGAGTAAAAACACTGTTTACTCTAAACACTGTACCATCATGGTATTTAAATAAATTAAACACTTGTTCTCAAAAATATTCTCAAATAAATATTAAGGGCTGAAGTAAATTCATCATGTTAATCAGGAGCCAAGTGTACTGAAAAAGGGGGCAAAGACATTTACTTTATATGCATACTTTTGCCATCGCTTGAAACTACAGCAATTTTATAAGGATAACCACATACCTGTGAGAAAAGAATATTCCTCTTCGTAAGAAATGATGAACGGATTTTTGAGTAACTTTTTCAAATTTATCGAGTAGCTTGTCATCAATTTTCAAGCTTCCAAATCGATCTGAAAAATTTCAATTCATTTTTAGAAGATTGTAAAAATGAACAATTAAAAAACAAACATTCCATTTTACTAAAGATACTAACGAATTAATTTATCGTAATCAACTCCTGTCGAAGAAGTGCTGACGACATTCCATGGATCAACACGATCTTCAGAATTTTCGGTACCATCTCCATTTTCCATGTGCTTTTCCACGTTTTCTTGAGTAACAAAGTTAGACATTTTAAAGCAATCCGTTCAACCCAAATTTCATATGATCAAGAATATTCAACTTGAATTGTTGAGTAGGCTGTTTGTTTTATCAAAGATAATTTAGCTAATTCATCAGAAAAAATGTATGTTGAAGTGATTCCCGATTTCTGAAATGTTTTCTTTAAAACCGAGTAGCCGACAAAATCAGACACACCGGATTGAAAAGTGAAAAGACCGAAACAACTACTTTCACTTCTTCATGTGGCATATGGCCACTTTCTGAATCTATAATTATAACTTAAAAATGACCAGCGAGGTTCAAGTTTTGCATGATTCCAGAACAATTTAAATAGCGTACAGGACTTTCTTAGAAGTGATTATACTCATTTAAGCACTTTCTGAGTTATGTTTAGGAATATTTTAAATTTTCGCATGCGCTACGAACCAATAGCTCATTTCTACGGTATGATAATTTCAACGAAATTTTTATTAATTTTAGCAGATTGATGAAAAAGACAAAATTGCAAGAAAATACACCTTTTAAACTCTTTAAACAGTAAGAAAACTGTTTTAAACTCTCAAAATGATTCGAAGTTGTCTGGTCTGTTTTTCGCAAAAAGTGCGTGTCAAATCGATATCAGTTTTGTTTTTGATGTGGGATCGGTAGGTTTTTTTCGAGTGATTTTGAAGTCAAATTGGAAACTAAACTATTTACAAAATCCATCCGAAATAAATAAATATTACTCTTTATAGATATTTTCAAACATGCCTTGTTTCAAGTTGATGATGAAACGAATCATCGGTTTAAGTTTGTGACATAATGTTATCAATCGCTGTTTTCGGACGTCAAAATGTATCTATGTCATCTGCATAACCCACATATATTTTCTTAGAAACGCTTGTAATTCTGATGCCTACAGATCTATGATCACTGTGATACTTCATACTAATGGTCAGGCAATCTATGCCAGATAGAGTCCAAAGTGGACTGCTGAATACTAATGTTCTGAAAATGGATACCAATTTGATGTTTCAAAATCTTTTGGACTACAACGCCGCGAAGCGTGTGGAAGTGTTAATTGTTATGCGAAAACTGCTGAAAAATGGAAACGGGCTTCCGTCATTTCATAATTCTTCTAGAAATTCAGTATTTGAGATTCTCCATCACGTTTTAGACGACACACGCTGGGAAGTGCGTTATCAGTGTTTATTGTTGATATGCGCTATTATACCGGACAGTAATGACGAACTCGATTCTTGCATGTCATATGTCATTCCAAAAGTGATCGCGAATCTCGGCCACGATAATGTGAACGTCCGACGTGCAGCTTTGCAAGTACTTCACAACTATATGAAATACACAGACAATCTGCAAAACTTTCAGAAAAATTTTATTGACTATGGATTGGAAAATCAAGAGTACATAGTGCGCAAGGGTTGTATTATGAGTATCGGAATTCTGTTTGCTTCTGGGTTTGAAAATGAAAACTTGTTTCCCTTGATAGAATGTCTTTCCAAGCATTTTGTTGATGGTGACGCGTCATTGTTTTACCCCATATTTTTAGCAATGCAAAAAATAAACGAACTCGTCGGATCTCCCACATTTGATCAATACCTACAAAAACTCGATGATGAAGCAGCTAATACTTACATTCGTGTTCTGAACAAGTTCACATTAAATGGTTCCCGCATGAGCAGTAGTTCCGGAAGCCGATCTAGCTTCTCGAATTTAAACGGCGTCTCATGCTCTGGGACCAGCAAGCTCCTGAACTACGAGTTCGGCATATTCCAACCTTACATTACAGAGAAGATCAAAAGCAATGACTGGAAAACTCGGGTGGAGGCCATCGAACACATGAAGATCATCATTAGGGAAATTCCCGATTTCAGCGACAAGATAACGGACATGGATGAATACATGGTGTTTCTGTCCCGACTGTTGGAAGACACCAATTTCAAAATCGTCATTCAAGCATTGAGTGTTTACGATTTGCTGATAGATAAATTCAAGAATCAAATGAAGAGGTTTCTCAAGACCTTCGTCACTTCAGTCTTGAAAAGGCTGGGAGACGCTAAATTAGTTGTGAGGGAACATGCTATCCGAGTAATACACAAACTGATGCATCATGTTCGGCCAACTGACGTCCTGGGCAATCTGCTGCAGTATAAAGATAGTCGCAACCCTCGTTTGAGGGAGGAAATTGTCAACAGAGTGACGGGTGCCGTTTTGACTTTCCCTAGCTATAATTTCGAATTTCTCCCATTGTGTGAAGCTGTTGCTCCTCTTCTTGCCGACACGAAGAGAAGAGTGCGTCTTGCTTCACTCGAGTGCTTTGCTGCTCTTGCACAAGCAATGGGACCTACTCGTCTGGTGCCGTTAGTGAGTGCCGTGGATGTTGTCGAGATCAATTCTGACGCTGATGGCTTGCTTGCGGCAGTTCAGGCACGCTTGGCTCGTAGGATTCTCCCCAGGTGCACCGAAGATGGGGCGGTTTCCTACGCAATTATGTTGCCGTCTTCTGCGGGATGCCAAAACCGAAACGTGTCCCCCTGGGGGTCGGACATCGAATGGATCATGGCTGCATCGGGATCTTCCAGCTCTTCGACACCACCGTCAAGAAGCAAAGACGTATCTGTGTCTGACATCGACCAGAATGGAGAGTCTTCCGTTTGCAAGCTGGTTGATATCAATCAGCCGAGAAATGAGAATGCAAACATTTTTAAAAGGAACAGTAACTGGCTTAATGCACCTTATGAAGCTGCATCCTATAGTTCAGATACTCAGGTGAAAATCTAATACAAATCTAAATATAGATTAGCTATTGATTGCACTGGCTTATATATAGTTAGCTACATTACTTTTATCAAACATCTTTTGTATTGTATTCAATTTATAATTGCAAATTTTTATAATGTGCGAGTGCTCATTAAGTTTTATACTAGATGTTGAAAGATCTCATTTTATATTTGCTAAAACAGTATAAACGCAATTATAGGTGCTTTACGAGACCAATATAAAAGACATACAAAGTAAGGGAAATGTAAAACCAGTGTCTCAGAAGAGCCATTTTTATAGATGGAGGACTAGGAAAAAGTGACTTACTAAACAGGAAAAATATAAAATCGGAGTTTTATTGTAGTATGAAGGATATTCCCTGATTTCTGGCAGTGCCTTTGTTATCAGGAAAATAATTTTCTTAAACCTTAAAAAATTGCTTTTTATTTTCTTGGTGAACAAATGCTAATACAGTAAACTCACAATAAATCCAGTCACCCATTAGTCTTGATGTGTGTCAGACAAGCAAAATAGTAGATGAATCAGCTAGAGTGAAATACGTTATCTAGAGACAATTGTAACTAAATGCAACTTGGCACAAAACGATCTATTGAAGTTAATATTATTATTCGTCATAACATTCAAATGCATGTTTTAAAAATTATTTATAAAAATCTTTAAAGCCAATTGAGGATAAGCAATAAAACTTAAAAAGTACAGTACTTTTCCATTACAGCCATAACAATAAACTTCGGCCCCAATTTGGCTCATTTGTGCTTATTTCTTGGCACTATTTGTTTCCATACCAGCTTTTTGTTTTTTGGTGCCAGTTTAGCTTATGCCTTTGTTAGTGCAATTGGTGCATATAATTATTACAGTCTACTGTTGTGATTCATTTGAAGCTGTAATTCACAATTCAATAGACGTTAACTCTTGACTACATAATGAATTGTATGCAGTAATGAAAGGAATGCGTGATCCACTAAACCACGTTTTTCTTCGGACACCTTTTCCTTCCCAGCATGAACGAAGGCTACATAAGCATTTCGGCTTCGAGTCACATTTTAATTTCATCAGGTGGTTATTCGAACACAATCTTTCTTTGTGAAGAATATTTCTTTCTTGAAGAAATAGTATTGCTGCTTGTTCATCTCTTGGCAAATTATGAAATCCATTGCACTAACAAAGGAATAAGCTAAAATGGCACCAAAAAACTGGTATGGAAACTAATAGAACCAAGAAATAAGCAAAAATGCTCCAAATTGGTGTATTTTGGCGTGGCTATAATGGAAAAGTATTTAAGTCAAAATTTTTAAAATGGGTCATTTGAAACGCTTGGTAAATTTAGTGTTGAACAATTGATTCCTCTAAAAACAATACCGTTTCTTGATCTTCCATCTTTTGTTATTGACATTATTCAATTGAAAATAACACATTTATTTTTGAAATTTGCTTTGTTCTCTGAATTTATCACTCATTTGCTAAAATGTGTCCCTTTTAGTTGCACTTTTATATCATCATACTACAATAGATATTTGACAATGTTGTCCCATAAAGCAAGAAGCCAATTGAGGGCAAAAATATAAGCAGGATGTTCCTATAGATCGGAAACAAGTGAATAAAAAGGAATTTTTGGTTATGTCTGTTGAGAACCTCATTATTTTCTGTTTATTTCTCAAGTGGAAGTTATAGGGAAATAGACACAGGCATACATATCCTTGGTTTTCTTTTTTTTGCTGTGAAATTTGGAGGATATTTGAAAATTTTCTGTTTAAACCTATTTTCTGGATATTGCAATTTATTGATGGCAGAAATGAACCTGAAGCTTATTTTATTTTTCATTCACAATATATATAAGCACTGTTTTATTGAAATTATTTATAAAAAAGTCCTTATGTATTTTAGATAAATCGTCTCTGGTAGCTCTAAAGATCATTAGAATGCTGGCCACTAGTGCAGCAACTGAACGGAATTTCAGTACTTATGGGCTCATCCACTCTATTAAATGGAATAAGTTATGCATTGATAATCTGCAAAATTGACTTTCGTTGAACAGAAAATAAAATTTTCTAAAAGAAAAAGCATGGAAAACCAATTCAAAATTTTACAGGATCTGTAGATAATAAACTGTTTATAACTTCAGGTTTAGAAAATGATTATTAGATGAAAGTATTGAAAAGAGGAGTACAAAAATAATGCTTAATTTTTATTTCTTATGTTAATCATAGAAATACTACTCTTTTAAAGTTAAGATTTTTTAAATCTTTGTATTCATCCATCGATTAAAAGATATTACATGACAGTTCAATTTTTTATGCCCTTGAAGAAATTCTTGATTATTTTCCTCTTTGAGTACATTTTCCAAAAGATCATTACCAGGAAATTTGCATCTCTACAAGTGTGTGTTGGATCGATTGTGTGTGCATATCAAATGTGTATCCTGCAAACATTTTACATGTTTGGCTAAACAATGACTTAGAAATGTTTTATTTGTGAAAAAATAAAGATTACAAGGTAACAGAGATACAATTTTTGCATATTTTACTTTTTAGAATTTTGGTGAAGCTACTAAAGATCAAAGTCAAAGTTTTAGTAGTGAATCAAAAGATGATAAAGTCAAGCAAATAGTTAGTGCAAGCTTAGAAAGAGGTATGTTGTCTGTTTTCATTAATGTGCTTTAGATAACTTATTTTTTACTTATATTGCGCCTAACAAATCATATAAGTATTCATTTTTCAAATCTAAGAAGCTCATTTTTAAGCATATATAATTACCACAGTTCTTTATATTTAAAATGGTGTAGCATATTTGGTGATTTAATAGAGATTAAAGGCTCTAGACCAAGGATCTCCAAACTACGGCCCGCGGGCCAGACCCGGCCAGTGAAGGGTTATTGTCCAGCCCGCGGAAACCCGGCCGATGCAGCATACAATATACATATATATATATATATGTGTGTTGTTGGCCCGCCTGACTTCCAGGATTTTTCAATCTGGCCCTCAAGCGAAAAAGTTTGGGGACCACTGCTCTAGACTAAAGACTAATTTATGAAGAATCTTTTAGATGAAAGTTTAAAATCAAAAAGATCAGATGGAAATATCAAGAAATCTCTTACCCACCAATCTTAATGTCTTTTCAATGAAAATGCTTCATGCTTGCAGAACGTTAGCATTCTATTGCTTCTATCTATCACAACAAAATAAACTCATTGAGCTATACTATGGAAGCTGGAGTGATGACAGCCAGTAAGTCAGCATGACCTAAAAATGAGCTGAGGATCCCTGGGAAGGGGGTTGCATTTTTATTGCTCAAGCACCAAGCATAGGGGAAGAAGCCTAAGCAGCAAAATCACATGGTTAGCTGGTTTACATGGCAGAATAAGGTGGTTCGTATTTTGTCTGACAGTCGCAGCTCCATCCAACATATAATTGGCGCAGTGATAGAATTGGCATAGCGATCCTTAACGAACTCAAGCATGTCTCATCCTTTTGTGAGGTGCACCTATAGTGGATCCCTTCACATGTGAATCTCAGGGGAAACGAAGTAGCGTATTTGGTGAAGGCAGGTGTCGATGAACCATTTTTTGATATCCACTCATTGACGTTTCTTGAGCTTTACTCTATTAGAAAAAATCTCGATGAGAAGGCATGGGATCATTCCCCAGTACACTCTTGGTATCGTGGGGATTTCCTCGGATGATCTTTTGCTCTCAATTGCAACAGACAGCTGAGGAGTCTCACATTTTGCTGTGGTCACAAGATTCATCTTGTTTGCCTTAAATCCCAGTCTCACTAGGCCTTCCTGCATATTCTCGAGTCCCTGGAGTTGTTCCGAGACGACCTGTTTTCTGAATTTCTTTTGGTGTATGACTTTGTGCAGGTGAATGGGCTTGTGGATTTAGTTTAACTGGAGCTAGACGGTGGAGATTAGCTACAACAACATGGCAGAATGTTGCGGTTGTTTCAAGAATAATGATTGCCACATTGGATTCACAGCTTTTTATTATTTGATGATATTTTTAGAGGTGGTGATGTCTTGTGCAGCATACATTTGCTTACAAGTATGAAAAACCTTGAATATAAACTCTCATCTTGAAATTTAACCCCCAAAGCGGCATTCCTGTACACAGCTTGGAATATTCAATTCGAACATAGCCCAGAAAAGTTCCCTCCATGATAAGTGGCAGACCCAGAATATTCAGATATATTGCTCCTCAAGATATTTTGATGAGTCTGCCTCCTGCCTCACAGCACCCCCCCCCCCCTGACTATACTTGGATGGGCCACTTGAAGAGTTTAAACAAATTTTCCTAGATACTCTATCTGTGCAATTGAATCGGTGAGTGCAGAAACCACGAGTTCAAAAATTTTGTAAACTGGCTTTATTGCATAAATGGGCTTGTCTGGGGTCTGCACATAATGTGAGAAGAAATCACATTAATCCTTGGCTTCAGTTAGTAAATATAGGGTCATGAAAAATGCATTGGGTGCAGGAACCACATGAGTCACTGACTTATGTAGGTTCTGTGCCCGTTTTTCTTAAATTTGAAAAATGGGGGCTTGGTTTCTGCCCTCACCGATTCAATTGCAAACTTGGTTTTCCTGCCATGCCTGGGTTCAGTGAATAGCTTCGATACGAGGAATTACTGGAAAGAATGTAAAGGGGAGGGGGATACAAAGATTGCATAGCCATCTTTACAGTTCCCTTTAGTAAATTCAATGCATAATCTATTGCTCATTTAAATAAACACTGCTTGTGTATATATAATACATTTTAAAGTATACTTGGAAAGTAATTTTTTTAGCTATGTTTGCATTATGAAATTTTTAATTGATTTAATTTCTTCTACTGTGCAAAATTAATTAGAGTTATTGTTTATGACTATCCATGCATAAATTCACTGATATATCTTTATAATGATTCTAGAGTTTAGAAACTATGGGAGTGATAAAATTTTAAAAATTCTCTATTTTGTACTTGTATATTTAGCAGTTGTACCTGGGCTTAGTGAGACATTTCAAGAAAATTTTTCAATGAAACCCTCTCAAGATCTTTCCAAAACAAAACCTGTTATCATGAACAGCAAAATCCCCATCTTAGCTCGAATGTCTGGTAAGATTTTTAAGTGCTTTGTGTATCACTGAATTTACTTAAAGTGATTGATCAATATATCATTCACAGGGCTGCCACAGCGACTTAAAGATGACTTTTGCTACTATTTTTCAATCTTGGTGACTTGGGATATCTTTTTAAGCAAAATTGTCTCAAAGCTACTCATTTCAAAACGTTGGTGACTTTTTGAATATTCACCAAGGTTAACAAAAATTTAATCCCTTCTTTTTAACAAATAGTGAACTGAAAAAATATTTTGGATTTTTCTTTAGAGAGAAAATTTTCCAAGGGACGCCAATCATGAAAGAAAAGCACCAGAATCTGGTTGCTTGATTATCACAAAAACCTTATTAAGAAAATATTTACTTTAATTTTAAAATTTGAATTTCTTGACGAGATTTTCAATGTCTATTTCGTACTTAATTAGCACATTTTGTGTTTAGCCAATGCATTTCATATCTGAGCAACTAAAATTTCTACTAAAGTAGGGTTTGAGGAGACTTGTTACTATTTTTAAGAATTTATGCTACTATTTCACAAGTGTTTAGTCTATGGCAGCCTTGCATTAATAATTTTTGATTGGATAGCAGTTAAGAGTTCTCATTGCCTTGTATTTCCTTTGATATTGCTGTCAAATGCTTTGTTTCATTAATTTTGTATCCTTTGACTTAACTAAACTGTACCCATACCTGTAATATATCTGAAACATTTAAAGTATTTCTTTCAAGCTATGCATGATTTTACTTCATGCAATGCTGAATGCTATTCCTTCTGGAACTTTGCCCATTTCTCCTAGAAATATGAACGGAAATTTTTTTAAACATCTGTAAGAAAATACATCCTTTTCTTTCATTTCATATTACAGAATTAATATCAATGAGGCTGTTTTCGAGAAATTATCAAAACTGACCACCGTGCTTTAATATATCGAAAAAAACTGGAAATTGAGGATGGAATAAGTATAGACATAAAGATTACATCATTTCCCCATTATGAAATAGATGATGGGTTTAATTATCTCAAAATAAAAATTAGTCTGCATTGCATTAATACATAATTACATCATTCTAGGTAAAAAGCATAGGCCAGAAGATGACATACCTGTGAAAACGACTCATCTTCGAGCTTTGTCTGCACAACGACACAATACACTACCGTCTTTTAATGCAAGATACTCGGCTGCTCATAGAAGATCATCAACTCATTTTTCTCACGAGGTATTTAAAAATCTTTTCAATATATTTTACGAATTGTTTTAAAATTTGGAAATTAAATGTACAAGAATGGTAGAAGTTCTGCACATTTAATAATACTGTTTACATTTTTCATTTCTGTGGAATTCTAATTTGTATTAATACAGATACAGTAGGACATCAATTACCAAGATTAATTGAGAGATTTGTTCATTAAACTAATTTTTTACATAATCGGACATCAGAAGTTTATGTACATATAATCAAATAAATAATTGTGTCCTGTGTTTACAAGTATACATGTTTTATGCTTTAAGGCACTTATGCATTTATGTGCTGCAAAATCGCGTAGTGTCTTTTAAAAGTTTAATAGAATTCATTGCATTGCTTTCGTCCTGGGCTTCAAACCATCGCAGAAATTTTTCCAAATTCCACCAAAAAGGTGAATGCTTCTGTGTTATGGTGTTCAATTAGACTAATGTATTGGTGCTTGATGCATCTACAATCACCGCTGGGAGCTGGTACACATTCAATCTGTTGTTGGCCTCAAATGTCCTCATGTTATCATGGTGGAGAGTGGTGTGCCAGCTCCGCTTTGACCTCATCATCTGACCATGGCTCAAAATTACGTGGTGTTGTCCTCGAATCTTTCCTTTCGGGTGTGATCCTGCACCATCGCCAATAGCCTGTTATGTTGCTCCAGTGCAACATTAATTAAATACCTACCTACGATCACTGCTCTTTGGATACCCAGTCATTCACTTAACTGATGTTCTGATAATTGATGTTCTACTTTACTTAAACTTTAATATACATATGTATTTTACAGATGCAATTAAACTCATTTCTTATTGCTTTATGCAAATGATTGGATCTACTAAGTAATATAATAAGTTCACTTTTGTTATTGTGTTTTGTGAGGTGAATTTTCCACTAAACACTAGGACCTGTGAAATATATGAAAGAAAATTTTTGAAAATACAGACAATTTAGATTTAATTTTATATAAAAATTATCAACTATTAAATATAACTTTTAAGCTCCCAAGGTGTTTCCATTGGACATTAATATGTCATATCCCTTGTTTAAAAAAGTAATTCAGAGGAATTCCTAGCTGATGCATTTTTTAACACCACTTATTTAAAACTATTTTGTTATGTTTTTAATGTACAATTAATTTTAATTGTCATACTTACATTCAAAATGTGTTGCGTGTTCCTAAAAATTAGGAGCTTACACTTGTGTTTCTCTTTTAGGACAAAATTAAAAATGTGAATATATGTATTATAATTGTGTATGCTCTAAATTATAATTTAATATTTCTTATATTTAATGAAAACTTACATTACTTTAATTCCTTTTAGAATCGAGTGCCGAATATAACATTGGTAGATAGAAACAATCAAGAGAGTGTTCTGTAAGTTACAAAATATTTCTTTTTTTATCCATCTAAAATGTATGTTATTTTTTAACAATATAAATAATTGTTTCCACAAGAAAATAGTTAAGATTTTTTTCTATTTAAAAAAGCATCAAAACTGAATTAAAATAAATTTTATCTGTGCCATAATTTTGTATGAGAAATAGGTATTGATAGATATTGTTAGTTTTTGCTAGACAATATTATCTAGCTAATGACTGATAGTGCTAATTTCATTTACAATATCAGTCATTTTCTTATGAATACCAGAAAACCTATTATCAAATGTTTCTTTTTCTATTCGTATTGGAAAGAATGGGTTCTATTATAGAGAGAGTTTTAAAAATCTCAGAAGTACAATAGACATTCAACTGTTCTTAATTTGTAGGATTTAACAGATTTTAATGCAGTTAATGTTGGAGTTATTGATACCTGTTCAGAAATATGTATATAAATATTTTCGCATAAAAGAAATTAAATCACTAGATCGATATGACCGAATGCATTATATCTATTTCTATAGTTTCTAGAAAGAAAAGTGCCCAACTCTCACTATCGGTTATAGTAATGCACGTTTTTGTCATTATTGCTAAGTGTAATATTTTAATGTCTTATTAAAAATACCAAAGCCATCTTAATAAATCATTTTAGTATATTTAAGCTTTTCTTCCCAAAAAGCTTTCTATACAAAAGTATAAGATTTTTCCCAATGCTCGGCCAATTGAACATTATGGCACTGCAAGTATGGATTTGTGAACCACTTTGTATTACCTGATGTTCACATTGCATCTCATATACGTACCATACATTCTACATACAACCCGTCTATAGAGAAACCATGTTCACTCCAGATGGACAAACTCGTATGCCTTCCCTCATGTTGATGTGGTGTAGAAGTTTGGAGAGTGGGATGCCAGTTCAGGTGTGACCTCGTCATCTGAGCGTGGTTCAAAATGACGTGGTGTTGTCCCGGATCTTTCCCTTTGGGTCTGATCCCACACCTTCACCAATATCCTGTTGTGTTGTTCCAGTGTGAATTTAATTAAAATACCTGCCTACCTACCTATGCCTTCTCAACTAGCACAAGAGGTGATTTTTCTGTCCAAAAAGATTGCAGTTGTCCCACATGTTGTGGTAACCGAAATATACCAACAATTATGTCATTATCACATCTTTTATGCCACGTGCAGCAAACGCATCGCTTCTTTGCAAAACAATTCCACTAAAGACATCACAAATGCATCGTATATCGTAAGATCATACTATTATGATAGTAACATTTACCACAGCTTATCTGCTGTTCACTAAATTAGCTCTATTGTTCTCTAATTGAGCTGTTCATCTCATTTGCAATGCAAGCAGCATAAATATGATAGGAAGAAAAGGTAGTATGTCTTTGACATCTGAACATCTCATTCACTTACTGATGTAATACTTATCGATTATCATCAACACATCTTAAGTATGTGGCTGTACTACTTCGGTTTCCTCGGATTCAAGCCAGGAACCTTTCAATCCAGAAGTCAGCACCCTGACCATTGAACTGATTAATCAAGTCCAATATTTATATGGGCCATGGTAGCCTGGTTGGAAGAGTAATGGATTAGTAACTGGAGGGTTGCGAGTTCAAATACAACCAAAAACCGTCTTATACGAAGGGGACTGGTTCACGTTAGTATGGTGTGGAAGTTTGGAGAGTGGGGTGCCAGCTCAAGTGTGACCTCATCATCTGACCGTGATTCAAAATTACATGGTGTTTTCCTCAGATCTTTCCCTTCGGATTTGATCCTGGACCATTGCCAATAGCCCGATGTATTGCTCCAGTGCGATGTAATTTTAAATACCTACCCAATATTTATATCTGATTTAAAAGAAATTTTATTTGAGGTAAGATTAATTTGTTCCTGAGGTGTATTCCCTGTGAATTGGATTACAAATATATACTTATTAATCAGTCCAAATGCTTGCACTGTGTATTCCTGAAGAGCTCTAATACCTAGGTTTATTTATTATATTTGCTATGAAGTACGGTTTGCAAATTACCGAAAAATTCTCGCTAGCTTTAAAGTACTGAATTCCTCAACAAAAGCAGTATTTAATCAGATTTCCGAAATGATTGCAATTGCTGTTACGGTAAATTCACTAAGATGTAACTTTTGTTTATATGTACTGCACAGTTTATTCTATCAGAAAATTTGATTAAAATAGGAAAGCAATCAGTTTTGTAGGGCTGCCACAGGTGACTAAAAGGTGCTACCTTGATGACTAAGGGGGACAACTAGGGGTGTCTTTTTAAGAAAAATTGTCTCAAAAGCTCCCATTTTCAAATATTTGGCGACTTTTCGAATTGAAAATTCACCAAAGGTCAATGAAAATTTAATTCCTTTTTTTTAATTAACAGAGGATGGAAAAGTATTTTTCGGATTTGGGAGAAAATTTTGCAAGGGATGCCAATTTATAAGTTTTGGTGGTCAAGCTCTGGCAATCATGAAAGAAAAATATTTGAATCTGTGTGTGATTGTTAGATTGCTGTGTAAACCTTGTTAAGAAAATATTGAGTTTTTTAATTTTAAAATTTAAATTTCATGGCAAGATCTTAATATGTTTCATACTTAGTACATTTTGTGCCTTAACCGATTCATTTTTTACCTGAGCCACTAAAATAGCTACTGGGATAGGGTTTAAGAGGAGACTTTTTGTGCTATTTTTACAAACTTATGCTACTATTTCATAAGTGCTTTGGCTGTAGCATTCCTGCTTTTAACTTCACACATGATACCAGAATGGTGAATGAAGCTAGGTTATTTTCTTGAAGTAAACATGGGCATCCTAACCCTGAGGTACCCAAGTGATCTGTCCTCCCTTTCATTTTACCATTACCTTTTCATATGCTTTCTACTTCTTTGTCAGTTATCTGTTCTTGTTTTCCTATTTCATCTTGTGTTTGACTCAGTTTGTTCATTATTGGACCTTGCCCTATAACTCTAACCAACTAACTTATTCTTGATCGGAGGATCACATTTCGTTATTGAAATCACATGATGGGCCGGAAAATATAGAAACACTATCATGACAATATTATTCAGTGACATGCAGATTTACAAAATAATATTTAACAGTACAGCGTTTAAAACTATTAGTTTTTTGGTCAAAAATAAAAGTTATATGAATTTCGATAGTGTTATATTTTTTCAAACATATTTCAAAATGACAATTTATTTCTCATCGTGAAAGTAAGCATTTGGTGTCAAAAAATGCCTTTCTCAAAATTGTCAGTTAATGAGTTTCTGCTCTAAGCCGGCGGTATGCATGAACTGCAAAAGAAAAATTCTTTTTCATCTGATTTATCTTTTTGTACATAATCTGCCTTTCCTTTTGTATATTTAATCTTCAATCTAAGGGCAAATATTACAGTTCAGATTTCTGATGGCATTATACCCCATACCGATGGCATGTGCAACTACTGTTGTCACATAAATGGATCTCTGAAGTATAGCTTAAAAATAGAGCTGATATCATAAAATCCGGTAACATTACCAATTGTTAAACCGTAATGTATGAGGGAAAGTATTTGCACTTTATATTTTCAATCTATTTACACAAATGTAGGGGTTGAACAAGTTCGTCATTTTTCTGTAGTCTTCTTCCTTTTTGATGCACTTGGTCCAGCAGTCCACAAGCTTGTATATTCTCTCCAAGAAGGTGGTCGCCCAACCATTTATGCACCACTTCCCCCACTTTTTTGTCCGTCTAATCTGCAGAGAACATGCTACATTGTCGATGGTAACTCGCCAGTTTGCCAGTACCATTTCTCGAGCTTGCTGAATCTTCTAGTCAGTGGTGGATGTTGACAGGGGTCCTGCTCCTTCTTCGTGCATCATGCTTGTCCAACCTCTTTTAAGCTTCTCAATCCACTCATACAGACTTCTACACATGATAGAGCAATGTCCCCATATTGTGTTGTAAGCCTCCGATGAATTCAGCCCCTGGCACACCTTCACTGCTTTGTATTTCTCCTTGGGGCACACTGCTAGCGGAGCTGCCACGTTTGCACTGAAGCAAGAGGCTATCAAGGTCAAACTTCGGTAATGTGACCACATTAGTATCAATTCTAAGCATGCATGCGTAGAAGGCAGTGTAACAAACCTAAAGATGTGTTATAGCGAAAGTGCTGATGATTTTTAACTTACTCTCTTATGTATAGTCAAAATATACATTGACTTAATTGGCTGAATAGTGCAGGCGTAATCAAAATTATATGTTGTAACCTTGGTTTGAGGTGCATTGGAAGTACCATTGCGCAGACCTAATTTCTGGTGGTTGTGAGAAAAGGCGTGAATCCTAATGCAGAACAATTTATTGATTGGTTAAAGTCATTCAGATTGGCTATCACAGTGTTTTAGTGTTTTTAATCAATCTACCCAAGTCAATTTGTAAGCCCATGTTACATGGCCTTCTGAGATCTTACGATAGCAACTCCACCCCACATGCTCTTCCTATTTCATTAGAAGGTCAATGCTCTAACCCAGTGGTCGCCAAAGTGTTCGATAATACAATAAACTGTAACTATACAATAAACACTAACTATAAAATAAACAATCTAAAAACTGGCAGAAGTGTCTTTTTTCTTGTCCTATTATAATTACGTAATAGTAAAATGGAAGGGGTCGATAAGAAGTCAAAAAACTCTTGACGATCAAAGAAGTTTGGCGACCCCTGCTCTAACCCCTGTTCCATAAGAATCCTTATAGTTGCTAGCCTCAGACCTGATATGTGCCGCTGGTTCTCGTGCAGGATCTATCAAACTTCAGCTTCAATACAACGTTCTGTCTTCTATCTATCCATGACCCTTTGCTATATATTTCGTTGCAGAGTTGCAAACACGGCATTCTTTTATTCCTTTTGTCCTATTAATTGAACGTTTTGTTACTATTCTAATTTTATCATGAGGGTTTTTATTTGGTTTTTATGATGATTTTTGTACTCAACTTATACTATTAACATTTACGATTGTTTAAAAGCAAGACTCACTTCATAATCCTTCGAAGTTGTGGGAAAAACCACGTTCTGACCTTTCTATCAAAATAGTATGAGAAGTTTCCTTGACTGACTTGATGTATAGCTACTGAAAACAATCGAACTATCCCCTTTTATTTACACATTGCTCATAGAGCAAATTCAATCTCTTTATCCCCAGACATAAATGTAATGCTACTCTACTGAATTCTATAGCTGCAAAGCATTATATACTTGCAATTTGTAAAAAGACAATTTTTTTATGTTCCTCAAATTGAAGTAAATTCACTTGTGTTTTTGTAAGACTCATTTCGCAATCCTTCAAAATTGCAGGCAAAACCATGTACTGACATTTTTATCATGGTACGAGAGGTTTTCTTTGCTGGCGAGAACATCTGCGGGGGAAAAATCACCCCCCAAACTGCAGCCAAAAGGCTGTAATAGGGTGTGGGGAGAAAAGGTGCATGGGAAAGGAAAAATACTTCCTGTTTGTGCTTGAGACAGGGTGCATGTGCTGTCCCCTGCTCCGTTATATTCTTTCGTTTTTGTGGTAAATTTTAATTGGTGCTTGATTTGTAATGTCCTCTTCTACTGTAAAAATAAACCATGTTCATCCTTAGAAAGCTCTTTTCAATCTGACACCAATTCATCAAATATTGAATCAAAAGTAACCCAAGAACTTCCTTTTATTCACGCATCATTCATAGTAGAGCAAGTTCAATCGCGCCATCCCCAGTTTGAAATCACCGACATCCTCAACACCGGTAAATTACCGACGGTAATTCAAGAAACGGGTTTTGAATTCTACTTTTCCTTAGCGAGAGGCATTGACCAGGCGTAATCATAGGACTTAAATTGAATACTAGTACCGTTTTGCAACATTCAATAAAAACAATTTAAAGTGTACATAAAGTAATATCAGTTAAAGTTTTACATCCGTACCAAAACACACAAACAGCACTATGATCTCATTTTGGTTGAGAAGTGGTTTCAAAGCGTGATCACAAGTTAAGGCGAAGTTGTCAAGACAGTCCTTGAGGAATTTATTCCCAAATGCCATCGTATAAATAGATCCCTGTTTCCCTTAAAAACATAACGCAGACAAAGCTAAAATAATAAAATATAACTAAAAAGACCGGCAAAGATCCAATAACGGTGATTTCATCCATCTCTAAAATCTATTGTCGGTATTTCGTAACTGGTTTTTCAATCAGAATCTTTGCTGATCTGTGAATTTTCGCTTTTTGTGGTTTACCTTACAAATCTGATTTTTCTCGTCCAAATCATTTTTACCTGATTGTTGCAGAGTGGCCGCGGTAGCATAGTTGGCAGAGTCACGGATTAACGACCCGGGGGTTGCAAGTTCGAAACTCGATCCAACCAAAGACCGTCGGGGGCTGGTGCACGTCAATCTGTCATGGCCTCAAATGGCCTCATCTTGTCATGGTGTGGAGAGTGGTGTGCCCATTCAGGTGTTGACCTCTTCCACGGTTCAAAATGAAGTGTCCTCGAATCTTTCCCTTCGGGATTGATCCCGGACCCTCGCCAATAGCGTTCTTTTGCTCCAGTGCGACGTAAATTCAAACTACCTACTTGATTGTGCAGAGAAAGAAGTTTTGAGAAGGATACCTGTCTTGCGATTTGTATAAGGCGAATGATGTTTCGTTCTCTTTAGAGTAGGCTGAACAAAATCTCGGAGTGTTTTGGATTTGTCCACGGGAACTTTTTTTATCAGTTGACTAATATTGGGATTATCATGAATATTTCATATTCATGATAATCTCAATATACTAAAGTCGACTACTACTTAATACTATTCTTAAAATACTACTCTATCCTAAGTACATTAAGAATAATTACGAATTAATTATAAATTCATTACTTTTTCATGTTCTCCGTTTTTACTTGACCATTTTACTTTAAATATGGTTGCAAATTAGCGTCGTAAATTTTATTTTTTTTACATTCAAGCCGTCCGACTCTAATGCTATGTATAAAAATGTATCCAAATTTTTATCAATGAAACGGGGACAGTTGTTAACATCGTCCAAAAAGTAGTAGAAATTTCCAATTGGACTCAAAATAACAGAATAAAAACTCCACATTCCAGCGTTTCCTTAAAAATGATTCTCGGTCACCTATTTCATGTCATACCTTACTCCAATCCCAGCTGAAAAACCTATATCTTAATTCTTGTCTCCAATTATATCGATCCCTTTCCGAGGAGATCCGAATCGTGTTCTCAGAACTCAATTCGTAATCTCCAGTTTCTCCATTATTTCTTTCTTGTTTCATCTCCCCCGCAGGACATGATTGTCCATTGCACCTGTTCCCCGTGAGAACAGCGACCGTAAGTGACGTTCCTTGCGTCCCAGTTTCCGCGGAATCATTTGGGAACTTCGTAATGTTCCAGATGTCCGTCCGAGGAGCGTCGGCGTAATTGTGGGACGCGGTGTGTCCGGAAAAGTAGGGCAACATTGATTCCCAGGGTGAGAGCTGTTACATTAAGTATGGCGCCGCGTGGAGCAATGACTCGTATTATTCTTGTGGGAGGCGCTCCGGCTGAAGCCAGGAGGGAAAGGAAATATCTCATTTGAGGGCTTGAATTATGTGTGAATAGTATATTCGTTTCGTTTGTTAGCATGGTTATGGGTGTCTCTTTTTTAGATGTCTTATGTTTTGTACAAATTTTTATTTGTAAGTAGTACGTGGGTAGGTAGTTAATTAGCTTCGCACTGGAGCAACACACCGGGCTATTGGCGACGGTCCGGGATCAATCCCCAAGGGAAAGATCCAGGGACAGAACCACTGTCTAAGTACGTGATGAGTTTTTCCATCGCCCTTCCAATTGGTTTCGACGCACACCGTCTCCCCGCCCGCCATATAAGACTCCAAGCCGTCGGGGGATGGCGAGGGTCTCGAATTGGTTTCGACGAGATATCTCGTCCATCAAGATATGATCAAATTTCTCGTCACCACAATCCTGTCAAATTTCGGTAGTTCGTTTGGAAGAGTAGCGGATTAGCAACATTAAATCTGTCGCGGCCTAAAATGTCCTCTCGTTGACGTGGTGTGAAAGTTTAGAGACAGGGTGCCATCTCAGGTGTTGACCTCGTCATCTGATCATGGTTCAAAATTACGTGCATGGCCAAATATGGCCCTTGCGCCATAAAAACCCCAAAACCAACCAACCAACCATCAAAATTACGTGGTGTTGTCCTCGGATCTTTCCCTTCGTGATTAATCCCGGACCGTCGCCAATAGCACATTGTGTCGCTTTCTTGTTTTATAGGTTTCGATCTGGAAACCCTTTGGAATTGGCCAAATATTTCTCCCTTGGTGAGAAGCAGGGTATGCCGATTTAAATCATGACTTAAATCATGTGATTTTTTATTAAAAAATCATTGATTTAAATCCCTTTTCCTCTTTTTTTTCTTAAGTTTAATAATATTGAAAATGAAATAACCTAGGACAAAATGGGATGATACAAACCATTTTAAAATTTGCTTCTACTTAGTAACCCTGCGACTAATCCTTATAAAGCTGATAATTACTGGCCTTCCTACTTTGAGGACACTGATGATAATTGCATTGATTGGGATGCACTAGGTTCCAACTTGGAGATATGATTTGCTTCATTATAAATATTTTGGAAACCTTCATTTTGTTAACATAAATCATTACCAATATTATCAGTATATTTTAATATTATCTTATGTTGGAGGGAGACTTGGCTCCAAGTATAAAAATATTAGGACCCAGTGTTCCGGGTCTGTAGAACTTTGTGACCCTTCTGATAAGCAATCTAAGACAGATAAAACCACTCTGCATGTTTGGTTACTCATCATTTGCATATTTACCCCTTATGTTAGGGATCCTGGGCCCTACCATAAAAATTTTAAAGGGTTTCAAGGGGTCAGACATTCTTGGTGTAGGTGGATTTTTTTGACAAGTTTAATTTCTCATTGGAAATATTTACCTCTCTCGTTTGGGGACAAAAGGGATTCGGGTCCCTAGGGGTTAACTGCTCATGTTGGGATGACAACTGTCCAACACACAAATAATTTTCTCTTTACTTAATAATACTTACTTACTTCACATAAATTTGTTATCAGCAGATGCTGAGTTTTGTACAGATGAGATCAGTCCATTCATCGTACAAAATGTTTTCAGATAATTTTTACATACTCTTCCCATGAAAAGGTTAGTTGGACTTAAACACTGATGCCCTTTGAAGAAGGAATTTATTATTTCTGGTAAGGGAATCTAGAATTCCTAAACCCTCAGACATGTTTAACATAAATTGACATTATCTAGTAACTGCACTGATTTGCATGTCTCGGTAAAGGGAAAAAAATTAAAATCTTAAAAATCCGATAAAATGTCTGATTTGAATAAAAAAACCAATTTTTTAAAAACATTTTAAAAAATGAATCACGATTTTTTCACACTGTCTCAGATCTCCTTTGGAATTGGGGAAACTCATTTGGATTTTAATATTTGTGTAGAAGACTGGAAAGTCTGTATAACATAATATTCACTAGATCGTACACTATGATTTGCATCTCATGTCTGACACGTTTAAACATGTAGGAACAACAAATTAATTAAAATCAAAAATCCGATTTTAATGATTTTTTTCACACGCTAATATAAATCAATGCTATCTAGGATCTATACTGTGATTTCCATGTCTCATATCTAGCAAGTTTAAGAGAAAGCTGATAGTTTCTTGGTTTTCTCTTTGCGAAAACATTGCATTCCATAATATGGAAATTTCCTTTTGAATGGGAAACAATTTGGGGTTCCTGCGAATTTAAATTAGTTTAAATTTAGATTTTCGTGTCTGTAGCAGACAAAAAATATGTTCATAAGAAACAAATTCATAGGTAACAAACAGACAAGAAAGTTAAAATTTCCTTCACTTATTTAAATGATTATTTTTAATTTAGAATTTTTTAAGAATAATGGATTTGTATCGTGAAATACAATTTAAATGAAAGAATAATAGTAACAAGATCCAATGATAACTTTTATTGTGTCAGTCTCAAAAATTTGCCCTACTAAATTTTCTAAATCTTTATATATATATTAATATTTAACATAAATCAATGGTAATAGGATCTATACTGTGATTTTTATGTCTCATATCTAACAAGTTTAAACATGTAGAGGCAACGAATGAATAAAAATCATTAAAATCCGATTTAAATAAAAAAAATCTGATTTATATCAAGTAAATCCTAATTTTATTAATTTTTAAATCATTATTTTTTATACCCTGGTGAGAAGACGTCTCATACAAAGCAGCTTTACCGAATTATTTTGTTTCCATTGTAGAAATGGTATTGTTTCTTCTCCATGTCAATCCTTTGATGTGTTTTCTTTTCAAATCTACACTGTTTTTGAGATTAGTTATCTGAAATCTTGATTGTCATTTAACCCTCCAAATGTTTCGACGAGATATCGAGTCCAAGATCTGGTCAATTTTCCTAAGGACGAGATATCTCGTCGAGACAAAACTGCCTTATTTTTACAAAGGATAATGGAGATCCAAGTAGAAAAAACAAATTACCCCTTGCCCCAAAACTGGTGACAATTTGGAGCAGTCTTCGACGCGAAGATGAACCACCAAGATTAAAGTGGAGTTGGAAGGTCCATTGAAGGATTTTCAGTGTAAACAAGCAAACCAGACAGAATGGGAAGATTTTATTTCCGCTAACCAAACGCTCTCGCATGATACACATCGGGGTTACGTTAAAATGTAGTTCAGACGGAGAAAAGTAACAGCGTTTCGATTCGAATTGACCTGAATTCTGTTGGTGTGAAAGGTACGGAAACGTCAATCTGATTCGGCTGGATTCGGATTGACCTGGATGCTGTGAGTGTGAGGGGAGCCTTAGGAGCAGAATTATTCTTGCTTGGGGAATGTAATTTTTCCCCCTAAAATGTGTCGAATATTGAAAACTTTATGTGGAGACACCTAAATGTTTGCTTTACTACTAATAGCATATAACAGTAGCAAAACAACCTTTACAGAATATCGGGAATTTTTTTTCCATCAGCGAAATTGGGTTCGGGAGTTGAGTTGAGGATTTTATGAATTATTTTTATCAATTGACCAAAAGAAATTTATATTCAGAAAAACACACATCTAAGTATGCTTATTAGGGTATTTCAAAAGTTTACAATTGCCTTTTGGTATTGGCTGAAACTGCATTAAATTTATGACGTTAGCCGAAAAACTGAATATTTTCAAAAATTAAAGTTACAATTCTCTTAATTCGCATGTTTCAGTGAATTAAAATGGGGACTCTCGAAAAATTTTGTTAGCTATACCTGATTTTGTGATTATGTTGCGAATGATTTACCGTATTGACTTATAAATGTTGTCTTTTCTGTCTCGATTTATGTTAATGCGGTAAAATGACATACAGAACACGCCACTTCGTTCTTTTGTGTTGTATTTGCATATGTGTAATTTCTCATAGAAAAATTGTTTCAGAGATTACGGAAAGTTTAACTTTAAGTGAAAACGCAGGAAGATTGGAAATTATCTACAATAAAACGTAATTTCATTTGTTTGAGGAACAAAATGTGTCCATATCAAAGTCACAACGTGTGAAAAAATAAAAAGTTATCCAATTATGTAATTTCATTTAAAAAATTGGTTTTCATTTATTTGATAAGTTTTCTGATAAATAGTGTTTCAGAAGAATACTCGGCCACCCTACGTTTCTAACTATTTTTTATAAGATTTTAATTAATATGCAATTAAAATGACTATTTGCAATTTTACCGCATAAAAGCCATTTATGTTTTAGATTCCCATCAAAATAATCAAACAATTCTTGCAAAAAAATATTTAAAATGTAAAGTAATCCATGAAATCAGGCACACAAACGTTTTGGGCCACTTTCTATAAAAGTAAAAATGTTTATAAAAAAAGTCAATCAATGTTTCTAAGGTTTTTTTCATTTTGTCTTACAACAAAGATTACTTTATCGTTTGCATCTATTATACTTGGTTAGAATGGGGTCAATTTTATTCTATTCTGCTTGAAGGTATTTTCAATGGATTTCATTATTTTCAGACATAAAATCTGATTTCTTCGGATTTCTCCATAAAGGTAATGAAAAGATACAAATATATGTTCACTGAGGTCAAATTTTAAATCATTTTGATTTTTTTATACTCCAACCAGACCTTTGTATCTAAAGCACTACGTCTGGGTTTGCTGTCACATTAAACCAAAATCTGTACTTTAATTCAAATTCGTCTCCAAAAGTTTTGAAATTATAAAAAAATGAATATGTGCACAGTGCTAGCAATAAATCCAAATGTATCTAATCCAGCTAGCTCCACTCCTCCTATTTGAAAAACTTTACTTTCTTTGAATAGTGGATGAATATTGAAATTTATAGGGGGAAATGAGTATTCTATTTGGACCGCTTCGCACCAACGTAAAATAAAAATTTGTTTATGCATATTTTTGAATATAAAACAACTGCTGAACCGAGGGGTACTGGATTAACAAGAATTGTGTTTTTTGAATATTTTTGCCCAGCAACTACACCCTACCATGACCTCATGATCCCAAAGACAAATAATTAAGAATTCGAAAGAAGAAAATCCCTAAGGGTTTATTTGCAGAAAAGAGAAACAGCAAAACATAATTGAAGAGGAGAAGAAAGATGAATAAATAATCGCTGTTTTATCGTAGTAAACATAGTTTGATGTTTTAGGATTGGTTATAAGGAGTTTCTACAAAGTTCTACGATGCCATTTCCAAAAATACAAAATAAAATGTTTAAATTTAAACGAAAAAAATAGAGGAAGATATCGTCTGCTGTCAGTCTAATGGCATTTTTGTACCTCGAACTCTTTCCGCTTTATTTCAGTTATTTATCGTCTTCACTGTTCAACGCGCGGCAATATATATAAAATCCAAACAAAAATAAATCATTCATTTCTAGATTTAATGTATGGATTATTTTATGGAAACGGTATAAAAAGCATCAATTCCATGCATGAAACCGAAATAATTGTATACGAAAGACAGCTTTTCATTCTCCTTCCCTATCCAGGGTGTGTTTGTTTACATATAATGGAAAAGGTATATTTGTCTTTGGTCGCCAATTGATCACCATTCTCCTGTCTCTGATGTTCTAACTAAAGTATGGCATCCATCAAAGTCAGAAAACAGGGAGGAGGGTCCATCGTCGAATAAGTTTTCTTACATGACACAAGCTGAGATGTGTTTTGAAACGGTCAGTTTTTGTTGACCGCTCTCGCTGCCATGGTAATGGCCGCCGGTTGAACAATTGGTTGCTTACCGTCATATTCCTTTTCGCCGAGTCGGTTGACGGTAGCTTCACGCTAACGGGCAATTTTCTCTCCCGGTGTCATCTCCCGTGGATTATTGGATTTTAAGTCAAACATGCGGACTTGGGTTGTTGCGATCAGCTCGATGAATTTCCTTCTTCCGTGTTTGAATTTCGCAAGGCTCTTTTGAGATATAAGTTAATTCTTTCAAAACGTGCTTTTCATATTTTTTATCCATTGAATCAATTGCTTGGATTCTGTATTTTAATTCTTCGTCTTTGTAAATTTTTTATCCGATAAAATGCAAAAAATATTCCAAATCAAAATATAAATTTTATTCTGTATTCTCTTTCGTGTTTGAATTTCGCTTTTTGTTATAAAAGTTTATTCTTTCAAAACGTGATTTTCATACTTTTTATCCATTTAATCAATTCCTTCGATTATTTTTTTTTATTATTTATTGTCGTATTTGTAAATTCTTTTTCGATCAACCTCTAAAAATATTCCAACTTAAAAATTTAACATGCGGAATAGCAAATATTCCGCATTCTGCCAGATTATATTTGGAATTTGTTTTGAAAAGAATAAAAATAAATTTAATGAATCACACACACAAATAGTTTCTATCTTTTGCAGACAATTTTAATATTGTCTTTCAATTTCGTTTTTTTTTCATTACGTGGATTAAATACTATTTAGTAAATACATCTCGAATGTTTTATATTTTATTTTTCTTCGAAAGCACTTGATGGTGAGCGAATTTTTCTTTCCATTAAAAATTTTTATGTATTTTAATTGAATTATATGAATTTATTGAATTGAGAAAGCTAAATTTTTGAAAATTTTCCAAAGAATTCCATTTTAAAGATTGTCATGGCTGTTAACTTGTGACCGAATTTATTATGTGATATTTCTCTTATTCTAATGTTACGACGTCTTGTTTAAGATTAAGTTATAAGTCATTTTATAGTTCCATGGTCCGTAATAAGAAGTAATTTTTTAGTTTGCTGCATATCATAAATGTGACGTTCGATAATATTTATAATCGATTTCATTTATTACTTTTACTATCCTCTTTGACTTATACTAGTAGTTCTAATCATTTGTTTCAATAATCCATTGACAAACAAATTTGCTTGCGCATAGAAAATTTTTGAAATATTTTAGTATGAATTTTGCTCTGTAGATTCATGAAATCACCGTAAATTTTTGAGTGGTATTAGTTATGATCATTCATTTTTCACTTATTCAATGATCTTGTGTATACATATTGTGGAAATTTAAAATAATAAATTTCATTAAAATCTCGAAACAGGAATGAACATCTTTGTTATTGTTAATATTCAGATTATCTTTTTGTCTAAACAGTGATGGACTTGTGTTCGTTGCGAATCTTTTCCAAAAATACTTAATTTCAATGGATGTATTCATTTTTTTTAATCCTCCGATTTGTTATTGATCTGTCGGACTATCGCTTAACATTTTTCAACTTCCGGCTCTCACTTTTAAAACTTTTGCTGAAATGGTCTACAACTTTGTAATCCACTATATTTTCGAATTCTTGAATCGTATTCACGAACGCGAGGTTCACTTTCCGTGACAGTTCAAAATATGAACTCTGAGTGAGTCGTCTGCCGGCATTTCATTTTATTCAAATCGGATATCGTCTGCCGCGGAAAAATAAAAAAAAAACGAAAGCGAAGTGCGAAAGATATTTTTCCTGGAAATTTAAAAAAAAAGATCGGTCATTTCCAACTTGAATGTATGGATTAGCTTCAGTCGCCAAGGGATTCCCCACGAAAGCGGAAGTGGAGCTGCGGTTCCGCTCTTCCATAAGGAAATGAGCCGTTAGGGCTCGATGAAGTGCTGTTTCTCCCTGGGGTAAGTGCCCCTCCCTTTACCTTATCTCATACGCATACGGAATTAGATTAATTTATTCACAGAAATGGGAGTTATTCACAATGCGGCGTGGGAAATTTTTTTTTGCAAATGAAAATTTTTTTAATGCTAGCAATATTATCTTTGGTCGCACAAGTTAAATTATTTTCAATGTGTTTTCAAACTTCCTCACCGCGTATGTGTGTGATCGAAGATATCAGAATAATTTCTCTTGTTTCATGTCAAATATAAAAAATATTTAAATATCCTGAAAGTAATCTATATCGTAGGCTTAGAGCAGAAACTCATTACTGACAATTTTAGGAAAGGCATTTTTTGACACTAAGGGATTATTTTCATGATAGTGAGAAACAAATTGTCATGTTAATATTCGGTTTGAAAGAAAATATAACACTATCGACAGTTTATAATTTTTATTTTTTACCTAAAAACTGTCTTTATGGGCTGAGCAGTAAAATTTAATATTTTGTCAGTTAATAAGTTTCTGGCTTTAATCCGACGATGTATTTTACCAGAGTGCATGGCATAGAAATCTACGATACTTATTTATTGTCAGATCGTAACAACGGATATAAACAATATAAAATCGACCGTTGCGGGATTTCGCTGTTTAGTTGAAATTTGCTTGGTTCAAGCCAGAGCCTTTTATATTGATAAAACTTTACGGAAGAGCTCACCACTCATGCAGCAGTCTGATTACAGAAAGCAATTAGAAATTGGGAAGAGAGAAATCTGTGCAGAAAAGAAAACATGAGCAAAAATAGGTTTAGCGTCAAAAAATGCCGAATCGCCTTTGAAGGGGAATGGAATTAAATGGAAGTAGATGTTCAGAATCCAATTGTGGTGACATGATTGAGATGTGCTTTTTCTCATTTATTTTATTGAAAAAAAGAATTGACACCAGTAAAAGTGAACGAAATACTGTTTTTATTTTTGGGTAAATTTTATTTAGAGCAGTGGTTCTTAACCTGGGGTGTGTGCACCCCTGGGGGTGCGAGAAAGCATTTCCAGGGGTGCTAGAGAAGTTTCTAAATTTTCGATGGAAACTACCACCTGACCTCTTGTAAGAAACTAGCGAACGCTACGTCGATTTTTGGGACCCCCTCTCTACCTTTGCCTCAGCCACTGAGAATTATTTTTCAATAAATAATCTTGCAATAAATGTAATTTCCTAAATAAAGAAATAGAAACACATTTTTCAAGGGGATGCGAGAACTTATTTTTAGATTCAATCTGAGCGGAGTGGTGGTTGGTGACGTCACCCAATCAGACTCGTATCTCAAATTTTGGCTCGTAGCTCAAGACAAAAACCGACCTAATCACGGCTCGTATCTCAAAAAACTCGGTATGTTGGGGCACTCGTATCTCAAGGTACCACTGTATATACTATTCATCCACAGCTTTCTAAATATGCATGTTTACAATTTTTGTTGACATATATTACTTGAGCATCTATCACTACTAAGTTGTAAAATTTTGTCTTCACATATTGTACAAAAGGTGGTCGGATACGAGTTACTTAAATCGTCACACCGTACTTAGACAACGGCAAGAAACCGTTGCAAAATCATTGTTTCTAGAAAAATGCGTTTAAAAATGCGATGCGCTATGAAAGGCGTTTTCTGTCTAGCTAAGTATAGGTGACGGTAGTGATTCTTCGGCGATACGTGTTTCCTGTACGTATTCCGTGGCGTCGTTTTTCGAATATGTTATCAGCGCTTCGCGAATAAAAATGTGAAAGAATCAATTCCGAATTGGTGTATGATAGTTGATTGGTCAGCACCAATTAGATTAACTTCCAAGCGTTGCCAAAACTACGTTGGTGAACTTCATTTTAAAGTACCCTCGGATATCTATCATGCGAGAGAATTGAACGGCGAAAGTAAAATCTTCGTAGACCGTCTGATGTGTTTACACGAAAATCTCATTTCTCCTGTATCAGCAAAAACTTTCCTTGCAAGTGTATGTCCATTACTGGACGTTGTTTTGTGTTTTCGTAGCTTGGCAAAATAAGGCCCATTGCGCCGTAAAACCAAATCAACCAATTTGCATGATACTCGACCAAGGTCATTATCAAAAGTCGTCATAATATTAATTGGTTAGCTAAAAACTGAGTCAATGAGAGCCACTCGTAAAAATTTATTCACCCGAGCACTCACGAGTTAATCTATTGCGATCTATATGAAATGTAGCCTTAAAAGAATGAAAAAATAGCCTCGAAAAGATCGTAGTTTTTCTTTCGCTTGAAGTAAGGCAGGTAGGTCGTTGAGTTTAGATCCCACTGGAGCAACACACCGGGCTATTGGAGACGGTCCGGAATCAATCCCTAAGGGAAAGATCCGAAGCAATGCCTCGTAATTTTGAAGCACGCTCAGATAACGAGGTCAACACCTCAGCTGTCACTCCAATCTTCTACACCCCGCCAATGTGAGGACATTTGAGGTCACGACAGATTTAACGTGCACTAACCCCTATGTGGTTGTATTGAGTTTCGATCTCGCAACCCGCTGGTTGCTAGACTACCAACTGGGCTACCGCGGCCCCTAGAAGAGTATAAACCCTGATGTATTGAAACTAAAGCTAAACATTTTTGCGAAATAATAGAATCGCGAATAATTGTGCGTTTTTCATTGTTTTTCATTTACTTTTCCATTTTATTCTATCTCGTCTGAAATCACGTATGGATAAGGGAAATTTGATTAGATATTTATTTGTTTTTCTAGCTTGTCGGCGTTACCATGTGTCTGTTTACAGTTCTAAAATCGATGTCTGTATTCTGGAAAATCTAAGTGTTTCATTTTATAACTTAACAAATGGTCTAAATGCGTGCCAAACAGATAAAACGCAAAGACAAATAAATAATGTTGATTTATATCGTCGATGTTATGTTAACGTACGTGTCGTTGCTGCATGGAGAAAAAATGGAATATCATAATTCTTACTCTAGACAGTATATTAGTTTGAGTAATTTGGAAGTAGCATTTTGAAAAAGCTACTGTCTTGATATCTAATATGTTATTTTAAAAAATATTATTTTCGCAATCGATTCTCTTTTAGTCATGAAATTCTACTGTAGTCCCAGTTGTAGTTGTATGCACATTCCCTTTTGACGTTTCAAAATAATTTCAAATTAAAGTTATAATATAAATCACGATAGTTAAGTTATCGGAACTAATGTTTTGGTTATTGAGCAGCACTTAAAGGAAACCGACGTAAAAATTTTAAAATTATTTGAATAATTGCAAATTCGATTAGCTATCAGTCTTGTTTTAAAAGTTTCGTTCTGTATGTTTTACTTTTCATAAAACGTAGTTCTGCAATCACATGTTAAACCATGAACATTTGAGGAAAGTTGGTCGAAGTTTACTTTTTAATGTCTACCAATATTGGACACAAAACAAATAATTACTACCAAGGTTGTAGTGGACGTGAAATTTCTTAGTCTCTTTGCATCGTGTCCTAAATATTCTGTAATTACACTGCTGGCCATCGAAAATGCAACACCATTAAGGACCAGAGATGTCAAAGCCATATTTATTCGAATAATATAAAGCACATGGGTGAAATGATTGAAATTAAAGCTCCTTTCGACTTGCATAACGCGAAGAAATCAGTATTTTGCTTAGCCGCCATGGGTGGTAATGACTACTGCTACACGTCTCGGCATTGACTTTGGATATGTGTTTGGGATCCGGTCCTAACGTAGAAAGTTAGTCCGGTCCTAACGCAGAAAGTTGGTCCCGTTCAACTTTTTCGTCGTGTCTGGCTTCTGTAGAAATACACAAACACGAAGTTTTCCTCAAAGAAAGACCTAGATAAATCGTTTTTTCGCTCCCGATAACAGTAGATCACCTTATTTCATCAAAGTCCTTATTCCCTGTTTTCAAGATAAAAATTTACAAATGCAAGAACAAGAGATCTCTAGACAAGTAAACGTACGATCACATTTTACTTTTGGATCTCACATTTGTTAATTTATTTAACAATCCCAGTATTTAAAGTTTATAGAGTGGGGTGCCAGCTCAGGTGTTGCCTCGTCATCTGACCGTGGTTCAAAATTACGTGTGTTGTCCTCTGTAGGTAGGTATTTTAATTAACGTAGCACAGGAGCAACACAACGGGCTATTGGTGACGGTCCGGGATCAATCCCAAAGGGAAAGACCCGAGGACAACACCACGTAATTTTGAACCACGGTCAGATGACGACGTGTCCTCGGTTCTTTCCCTATGGGATTGATCCCGGACCGTCACCAGTAGCCCGTTGTGTTGCTCCAGTGCGACGTTAATTAAAAATACCTATACCTACCCAATATTTAAATCATTTTTAGGTCAATTTCGGATTTTTAGGTCCTTTTTGAACATATTTTAGGTCACAAAATCCAGGCCCCGCTAATAAAACTTTTAGCGGAACTTAAAAAAATTACTAAGGACTTTATCCTTATTTGACATAAAATTGAATTTCTAACTTTAGACCAAAATTTAACCTGCTTAGTAGTCTGCATGTGGTATTGGGATCTCTAGTATCAAAATGTATGGAATGTTTGGAGTATACTCGTGTTATTAAAATAGGGAAACTTGAAATCTAATACATCAGCCCTACAGAATATGTCACCGTTAATGTGCAATGCTACCGACTGCTATCGTTCTTAAACACGAACATAAGCTCAAAGGCCCAATCCTCAGTGCCCTATCGTAGACCACCAGGGGCCTTCGCCAATAGCCCGTTCGGTTTCTCCAGTGCGTCATTAATTAACTACATACCTTCTTACCAAACCTAAAATAATTTTAGAAAATTTAAAACATTGAATATAGCTTCTCACTATAGAGTTTTCATTTATATGATCGGAATTATCTTCCAGTCTTAATTTTCCCCACTATCATTATTTGAGTTGCTCATACATTTTCCCAACAAGTGTCCAAATAGCTAACTCCAATGCATAAAAAAATAACGATTTCTGTATCTCCCTGATTTACCAACGCTGTTTAATCAATCAAATGGAATTCAATGGTTGAGCGAAATCTGTTTACACGGTTGGACAAAAGTGAACAAGACCGATGATTTCAAAATGCCGGGAAATTAAGTACGGGAGAGGTTAATACCATATGTGGCAAGTTAATCGAGAAATATCAGAAAGGAAAAGCTTTTTTGAATCAGGTTTCAATGCATAGTTTCGATCAATTTTTTAGATTTCAGAGCATAGCTAGTTCTGTTAAGTATCGACTGATCATTAATCTCCCCTTGTGCGAAAATCGGACAATGTCACCATTTCCTTTGTTGACTTATTTCGGATGTCTCTATTTCTGTCATTTTTAGTACATTCTCCATTTTGAATTAATCAAGCTTCAATATTGTGTGACCGTCCTTCAACTTAAACTCCTTATTTTGATTTGGATTAGCAACCTGAGGGGTGCGAGTTCGAAACTCGATCCAACCGAAGACCGTCGTGAACGTGGGGACTGGTGCATGTTAAATTTGTTGTGGACTCAAATGTCTTCATGTTGGCTTGGTGTGAAAGTACGGAGAGTGTGTTGCCAGCTCATGTGTTGTCCTCGTCATCTGACCTTGATCTAAGAGCCGTTATGGGCTCAGTGGGTATGTCCACTGCGCTAGCAACCTTCGAGTTGTAGGTGACGCAGGTTCGATTCCTGTCAGATGCATTCCTCCCTAGGTGTATTTCCCTCTTCTGTGTCAGTAAAACTTTAATTGTGTGTGTATTTCTATTATTTGACATTGTATGTCTTGTGTTTGGCGCAGCATGGCCAAATGTGGCCCTTGCGCCATAAAACCCCCAAAACCTACCTGACCTTGATCCAAATTGAAGTAAGATATTAAGTAATTTTTTGGTAGATTAAAGCCATACTGTCCAAGGTTGCCACAAGTGACTAAAAGGCGATTTTTGCTCCTTTTTCCAACCTTGGCGACTAGGGATATCCAAGTAAAATTGTCTCAAAAACTCCTATTTCAAAATTTGGCGACTTTTCGAAAATTTGGTCACTTTTTGAAAATTTACCCAGGGTTAATTAGTCCAGAGAATTTAGTCCCTCTTTTCTTTACGAACAAAGAACAGAAAAATATTTTTCGGATTTTTTCAGAGAAAAGTTTTCGGCAAGGGACGCCAATTTCGATGTTTAGGCGCCAAGTCGTGATTCCACGAAAGAAAAATGGAATCTAGTTACTAGACCATAAAAAAACTTACCAAGAAAAAATTTAGTTCCTTAATGTTTAAATTTAAATTTCCTGGCGAGATTTTCGACGTCTGTTTCATATTTGATTAGCACATTTTGCGTCTTAGCCGATTGATTTTGTATCTGAGCAACTAAAATTGCTGCTAAACTAGGGTTTAAAAGGATACTTTTTGCTACCATTTTTAACAATTTATGCTATTTCACAAGTGCTCTGGCAGCCCTGAAATGATTTGACGCAACTTTAATTCGCATGACTTACTTTGAGGCACCCTTTCTATCCTGCAGATGTGCAGTTTTTCAATATTTACTTCGAACGGTCGCCTGGACCGGTTGATAGAGTAACGGATTAGCAACCGGAGGGTTGCGAGTTTGTATCTAAGACCGTCTTGTACGTGGGGGCTGGTGCACCTTAAATCCGTGGTGGCCTGAAATGTCCTCACGTTGGCGTGGTGTGGAAGCTTGGAGAGTGCGGTGCCAGCTAACCTCGTCGTCTGACCGTGGCTCAATATTGGTGTTGTCCTCATGTCTACTTCTGGATTGATCCCGGACCGTCGCGAATAGCCCGTTGTGTTGCTCCAGTGTGACGTTAATTAAAATACCTACCTGTCGAACGGTCGCCTACCTGGTATAGTGATCATAACGTTTGTATGCCACCCAGTACGTTTGGGGTTCGAATACCGGTTTGTAAGCTCATGGATATTGCTAATTGGAGTCATGGATATTGCTAATTGGAGTCATGGATATTGCTAATTGGAGTCAGGAGTAACGGCAGCTTAACTACTGGCTACTCCTTCACAAAATAGCCGTCAGTTCACCTCTTTTAGTGCAGAAGGCATGAGGTCATTGGTCGGGCATTAGAAATAAAAACAATAAAGAAAAAAACTTCGAACACGGTTTCTTTAACTTTTCATGTAGTTATTTGATATATACGTATTTTAAGCCACATCGGGTGCTTAGCTACTTTTATCATGCAACTAAAGCTCTTTTCAAACCTCAAAACGTCGATGGCGAATTGATGGTTCAATCCATATTCCAGAATGGTTTGCTTAATCGTGCGTATTCTGCTATCCATTTGGTCCGCCTCATAAAACTCTACGAGCTCTGACAAATATTGATCTCGTGACTACCTTATCCAGAAGGAATTATTTGTCTTTGCTTCTATTCCACCACCTGCTCAAATATTTAATCCAGATAGCCCCCCCCCCCTCTATCCTTAAGAAGATTCACCGGTTTGGTACGATTCCATGGGAAGTGGTTCACTGGCCCCGCTTTTATTACATATATTTACAAATCAATATCGCCAACCATCTAGCCATTGTACAGCAGATTCGCGTTATGATGACCTTAAGTGGACCGTTTCTGCATAAACGTATATTCCTTATCAAATGTTCATTGCATCGAAAATTCCTCTTCCGGGTGTGTTTTGGGCCACGGTATCCCGGCTGGAAGAGTAATGGATTAGCAACCGGAAGGTTGCGAGTTCGAGTCCAACCAAAGACCGCCATGTACAGAGGGGGCTGGTGCACGTTAAATCTGTTGTGGCCTCAAATGTCCTCTTATTGGTGTGGAAGTTTGGTGAGTGGGGTGCCAGTTCAGATGTGACCTCGTCATCCGACGGTGGTTCAAAATTTCGTGGTGTCCTCGGATCGTTCCTTTCGGGTTTGGTCCCGGACCGTCGCCAATAGCCCGTTGTGTTGCTCCAGTGCGACATTAATTAAAATGCCTGCCAAACGAACTGAATAATTTTGATTCATAGTTATGTTAAGTTAGATAAAGTAATTTTTTAATTGCATTTCAAGAAAGATCCTGCCATATTTTATTGGGATAAAATAAGTACTTAAAGGTATGAGTCTGGGGCCGCGGTAGCCCGGCTGGAAGAGTAGCGGATTAGCAACCGGGGGGTTGCGTTATCGAAACAAAGTCCAATTAAAGATTAGTGTACCTGGGACTGGTGCACTTTAAATCCGTCGTGGTCTCTAATGTCCTTTCTTTGGCAGGGTGTGGAGGTTTGGAAAGGGTGGTGCCGCTCAGGTATTGATCTCGTCATCTGGCCGTGGTTCAAAACTACGAGGTGTTGTCTTCGGATCTTTCCCTTCGGGGTTGATCCCGGACCTTCGCCAATAGCCCTCTGCGTTGCTCCAGTGCGACGATAATTCAACTACACCCTTTCCCCCCAAACGTTTTTCAAAAACCGTTAAGTGTTCAACTCAATCGATAGTTATTTGTCAGTTACTAGGTACATAACTAATATTTATTTATAAGATTCTTATATTGAATTACGGATCGATGTTTTCCGCGACACTCACTGACTACTTTTTACCTCCACGGATACCGTATAATAGTTCACCAATCATAAATAACCAAATGCCTTCAAAAACAGCAGTGAAAATTGCAGTCTGCAGTGTAGTCAACCCTTATAGTAATGGCTCAAACTCGGCAATAATTCGAAGTCTCAATGCCTTTGCAACGGGGATTGACGTCAGCTGACTAACAACATTCACGACCGGTTCGAGGAAAGACAATACCTTCAGCACAAACAAATTTTGTTGCCTTAATAACTATGGCGACGTTAACGATTGACGGAATATAAACACTAGAAGAGATATATCTCACTACCACCACAACGTTGGCGTGTAACACTATGCAGAAAAAAGGTAAATAGTCTCTAAACGATGCAAATTACCCCAATCCCATTCACGAGTTGGCATGAAAGGGAGTGGTGGAAATCAGTGTTTCAGAATTCGTAATCACCTCGGAACTGACGCGATCAATCTTTACTTAGGGTTTTCAGTTTCTTGACATCTTGTGTTACTAATTTTGTGAGATTAGTTTCCCCTTTATTGGAGGGCTGGTTAGGAGAGTAACGGATTTCAAACCGGAGGGTTGCAAGTTCAAATCCAACCAAAGACCGTTGTGTACAAAGGGGGCTGGTGCACGTTAAATCTGTGGTGGCCTCAAATGTCCTCGCGTTGGCGTGGTGTGGAAGTTAGGAGAGTGGGGTGCCAGCTCAGGTGTGACCTCGTCATCTGACCGTGGTTCAAAATTACGCGTTGTCCCTTCGGGTTTGGTCTCTGGAAGTGGCGAATAACCCGTTGTGTTGCTCCAGTGCGACGTTAATTCAACTACCTGCCACTTTTACATAGCAGGGACCGAATCCCTTTAAATATTTTTGACTTCAGGTTCCAATGTCTTCCTTCTAGCCATTCTTTCTTTACATAATGTTCTTTTCTATCACGGCTGTCCCATTCGCAATGAAAACACTTGAATTTCGTGTAACCACTCTGTCAACATAGATATCAACTTCAAATCACCGCAAACTGCCCATTTGTGTTCTGAATACGAAACTTTATTAAGTATCCATTCAAGATTTTCGCAGCACTCTTAAATGAACTGAATGCCCACCAGGTACAGAAGCATACTCATTTCCATTATGCAATAGTACTGCTTTTAGACTTTTTGACGAATCAATAAAGAGTCCATTCGTCAGGCTTGTATTGCATATTGAAAGTTGCCATGAGACCTGGAACATCGCTGCAATAAACAAGTTTACCCTCTTGAGAGAAAAATGGAACAAACTCTTCTCTGCTCCGAAACCAAGAAAATGACGTACCAGGAGCCAACAAATTCTTTCCCTTTAATCTGGAACCTAAAGCTTGCGCCGATTCCTTAGGAAGATCTAAGTCTGACTAAATCATTTAACTCAGATTGGGTAAAAAGTTTAGGTTCATCGCTACCGGGGTCATATACAGGGTGAGTCTAAATTATTTTTACAAAATAAGAGGGGTGATAGTGCCCATCCAGACGAGCAATGATTACCATGGAACATAGGGTCGCATTCCACTCTGAGAGGCAGAAAAGAGTCAAATTAGAATTTTAACATGAACTTACAACAGTGTTGGGAAAGCGAATGAACGATACCAAAAGTTGCACAATCTGATTGATTGATCAGAGAAAAACTCACAGCAAGTTCTCAAAGTGGCGGCCACGCGTGTCGTTGCACAGTTTACACCGGCGAAGGAATGACTGGCGCACCCTCTCGAAGATTCCTGGTGTTGTGTTCTGCGGCAACACCGATTCTCGCTACGAGATCTTCAGCCGAGTCCACAGGCGTCTGGTACACTAAAGATTTCATGTGCCCCCAGAAGAAAAAGTCCAGTGGGTTGAGGTCCGGTGAGGCCAAGCCACAGGTCCGCCACGTCCGATCCATCTTACTTAGGAGATATGCTACGTAGGCAGGAACAAAACGACGTCAGAGGCGATGACTTGTTCATGCTCGTTTCGACTTTACTCTTTTCTGCTTCAGAGTGGAATGCGACCCTATGTTCCATGGTAATAATTGCTCGTCTGGATGGGTACTATCACCCCTCTTATTTTGTAAAAACAATTTAGACTCACCCTGTATATCATCATCATCATCACTTCCACATGGACATACTGTTTCTAAATCGACAAAAATTTCCAATGTATCTGGAGGGGACTGAACTGGTATACCAGGTCCATGAGGGACAGGGCGTATGGCAGATTGGATGTTTGGATAAAATATCTCCTTTTTGTTCTTTAGATTAAAACCTTTCACATTGCATGTACAAAAATAGTAGTCATCAGTTTGATTTTTACTCTCCAAACCATTGGTATACCAAATCGAAGAGTATACTAACAATGTTCATTGAATAAACCTTGTTTGGCGCAGCATGGCCAAAGATGACCCTTGTGCCATAAAACTCCAACCAACCAAATCAAAAAGATTGTTTTTCACCTTGAAATCATTGTCTTAATTCTTCTACACAAACGGAACAAACTTTGTGTGGGGCCCAAGGCTTGTCTTGATCCCCAATTTCATGCCAAAATAAGCAAAGTACACTTTTTCCACAAAATCTGAAATGTTTCTTTGTTGTTTTTTACTGTATAGTTACCACAAATATAGCAGAAACAATCTGGTGAAGTAACATCCTCTGGAAGCCATTTCTCAACCGCAACACAAACTAAGAGTAAAAAACACTTCTACTCAAAGCTCGGAATTGTATACTCGTGTACAGCACTGAACTAAGAAAGACGTTGATGGGAGTAGGAAAAATGGCAGGGTAGTGGAAGGGGAGTGGAGGACAGACATGCACCAACAGGCTAGTGATCCGGTTTTAACTTGTTTCCTCTGGCTTTACTGTTGTGTTTAACAGACAGTTTACCAGTTTAGAGGAATATCCTAAATAAATAATAGTTTATTCTTCCTTGGATAGAATTTTTATAGAGCAAATTATTATTTAAAATCTATAAATATGTTTAATGAGTTCATACGAATAACATTACGTTGCTCTTAAATATACAAAATTCGTACACATTAGACCTGTGATTTCTGATAAAACTACGTGATGGAATTTTTTAATTATTTTTCTAGTAATTAGCATCCAAAAAACTATAAAAAACACTAATTATTTTTAAGACACTTTTTTCATCGCAGACCTGTGTATAGGATAAATTAGTTTGTCAATAAATCAATGTTCATAATATTTTATTTGATTATTTATTAACTATGCATATACACTCAAAATACCGGACTTTGTTAGTGGTCCCTGTTAGTTTCCAGGACGAAAAAAAGGAGTTCATTGTTTTGTTTTGTGCTTTCCGGACGTTTTTGAGGCAATTTTAAGGTTTTGTCTCCTGTTTTTGAATTATAATAGGAGCCACGATAGCCCTGTTGTCCGATAGCGGATTCGCTGCCGGACGGTTGGGAGTTCGAATCCAGCCAAAGACCGTAGTTTATATGGGGACTAGTGCACTTTAAATCTATCGTGACCTCAAATGTCCTCACGTTGGCGTGGTGTAGAAGTTTGGAGTGTGGGGTGCCAGCTCAGGTGTGACCTCATCATCTGATCGTGGTTCAAAATGACGCTCTTGGATCTTTACCTTCGGGATGTATCCCGGATCGTTACTAATAGTCCTTGATATTGCACCACTGCGACGTTAGTTCTATTACCTACCTTGAATAGTAATATGATTGCAGGGTCTACATGAAGCGAAAAGACTTGTAAACGTCGTATTCTATAGATAGAGTGCATGAAAGCACTCACTTCACACGCATGGCACTGGAAAATATTTTTGACTAAGACGAAATTGTGTTTAAATCATCACATATTTTGTATATAAACCACAAAATGTTTAATAGGTATTTCTGAAAGCTGCCCCTTTTCATACTTCGATACTAGTTCTGGGGCCACCGCCCTTGTTGCCCCTCACTCTCAAGCTACGCTATCGAGCATTATGGGAGCCGAAAAAAAAATCAAATTTCGCCCGAATAAATTCTAATAGTGAAAAGCTCTTCGCCTACTTCAGATTAACATAGCTGTTAATTTTTTCGTCATCTGTCCGTGATTCAAAATTGCGTGGTGGTGTCCTCGGATCTTTCCCTTTGGGATTGATCCTGGACCGGCACTAATAGTCCGTTGTGTTGCTCCGGTGTGACGTTAATTAAAATTCACACCTACCTGTTAATTGTTTCGAAATTGAAAAATATATTAGTGAATAGAATGGTCCGTTGAAGTTCTCGAATTCTGGCGTTCTGAAAGTCCCTCGAGAATATCTCCGAAACTGAACTTCGAAAGAAATTAACACATGTTAATGTGTAGTAGAATACCAGCTTTCTCACCATTACAATTTGTTACGGCGATTTTCGATTTTTTAGGCCCACCCTAGTGAATATAATATTGAAATGAAAACTGGCAGTGGGGTGAAACCAAATTCCGGTCATTATTTTTTCCACTAGTACCCCAGTGGAAGAAATCTTAGAAACTAATGTGGGTTGGGTAGTTGAATTAACGTCGTACTGGAGCAACACAATGGGATATTGGCGGCGGTCCGGAATCCATCCCGGAGGGAAAGACCGACGACAGCACCTCGTAATTTTGAACCACGGTCAGATGACCAGGTCGAAACCTGAGCTGGCACCCCATTCTACAAACTTCAATACCACGCCAACGTGAGTACATTTGAGGCCACGACAGATTTAACGTGCACCAGTCCCCATGCAAACGACGGTCTTTGGTCGGATCGAGTTTCGAACTCGCGACCTTCCGATTGCTCATCCGCTAATTCTTCGAACCTGGCCGCCGCGGCCCGCTATTTTACAAACTCATCTGACAACGCGGATTACATTTCCTTCCCACGCGCTGAACGCGTTTGCGTTCAATCCCACTAGGGAAAGATTAAACGCACACCCATTCATCTCATCACATCTCTTCATTGAAATTCAGCCGCAAGACGATAACGTGCCAAACGAAACTAAACGAAAGGCGTCAATTGTCAGGCGAAACTTAAAACTTTTATCTCCGTCTAGCCTTGTTTTACAAGGGCGGGCATACATCAATGGTAGAAAAAAAAAACTTACTAAGTGCAGGGGAAGGATGGAATGCTACTGAAAAGGCATCGATGTCACAAGAATGTCGCAATCCCCCATTATCCCCCTACAGAAACAAACCGTTCCTGTAATAGATTTCGCCGTTGCGTGATTAGCGCTCTCTACGCGCACGAAGGGACCGAGTCACGCCACGCCATTAACGGTACACGCAATGGACACTAAATACCTATGAACGAGGGAGACTTCTTCTCCAATCCAATAAAATGGGAACACACTGTCATATTAACGCTGCCCCCGAGTTGTGGTTTGGTGTGTCTTTATTGCCGATCCGAATTGAAACGATCGGATCAGGTAATGTGAAATAGGCTACAAGTTTCGTTTTTTTTCCCCTCCCAAATAACGGAGGGTTCCCCAGAGGAAAGATCGTTCAGCCGTTCCAGTGTGTAGTAGGGAAATCTATAAGAAGCCCGTCCTGTAGCAATCTTAATGATGTGCAATGCCCTTCGTGAAATCAGCCGTTTAATATGCGAGGGATGTTTCCTAAGTTCTTGAAATTGCATATTCAGCTGATTAATGCAGGTCCATTGCTTCCAGGTTGCAGACAAATCCTAACTGGTTTTCCCAAAGATATTATAATGCGGCTTCGATGAGAAGGTAGTTGACCTTGGTTCAGTCGATTTTTGAATAGCTGTGAAGACTTGTTGGGATGAGCCTACCATACGCGAAAGCAGTGTCGTTTTCTTTTTGTTTGCTAATCATTATACAGTGGACTCCCTCTGAACCGGCCACTTCTGGACCGTGACCCAGACCGGAATAACGATTTGGCCGGTTAAACCGTCGTTCCCTTAATAGCATTAAAATATACTCCCGAAATCGTTTTTATTAGTATAAAACTAAGTATATAGCCTACTTTATTGTAATATATGTATAATTAAGAAAACTTACCCTGGAAGAGCTTCCTTCGTTGGGAAAAAACTAAAAACATGTTATTGTAGGCTATTGTATTTTCAGTACATAATTGCAGTATACAAATTAGGCCTTACTGAACAGGCCATTAAATATCGCATTTAGCACAGTACTGTACTGTAAATATACAATAATAAGCTCTTAAAAGTAATCGATTTTCTTTTGTTTCTTTGTGTGCATTGCTCTTTTGAAAGTGGCTAGAGACGTGTCACGACAGGTCCGTGAGTCATCGTCTCAAACTCGTGGCGGCCGGTTAAAAGGTAGCCCACTGTGCCTTGAAATATAGACATTTTTAAACATGTTTTTTTTTAACGTTTATTTCACCTTTTTCGGGCCACGGTAGCCGGTTGGAAGAGTAACGGACTAGAAACCGGAGGATTACCAGTTCGAATCGAACCAAAGACGGTCGTGTACAAGGGGGGCTGGTGCACTTTAAATCTGTCGAGGCCACAAATGTCGTAACGTTGGCGTGATGTAGAAGTTTGGAGAGTGGGGTGCCTACTACTCAGATGTGAACTCGTCATCTAACCGTGGTTCAAAATTACGTTGTGTTGTCCTCGGATCTTTTCCTTCGGCGGTTGATCCCGGACCGTCGTCAATAGCCTGTTGTGTTGCTCCAGTGAGACGTTAATTAAATACCTACCTACCTGTCATCTTTTGGGATGAATTATTTGCATGACATTATATAAGGGACCGATTATACCCCTTAGATCCCTTCTATGAGTGTGTTAAAAGTGAAGCTTTATGAGGAGCGCAAACTGTTGACCATCGAATTGCTCTGCTGTTAACCTTTTCGATAAAAGTAGTTTCACGCACCGTTTGTTCTTCAGTTGTTACAGAAGACTGATGTTCCAACAGTTTTACTTTTTAAAGGAAGCATATAAATGAAAAACTTCATTTATTCTGATATGAAATCTATGCGGTAATTCTGAAATTAGTGCAGTTCCCAAGAAGCGCGTTATATCGCGCTTCTCGGGAATCAAGAAAATCGATGTATCGAGCTGAGCTACCAGGAGCGATATATCGAGTAAGAAATACGATGTACCGCGGGGACGATGTAACGGAAGCAAATGAAATTTTACTTACTCTAGAAATAAAAAAGGCACAAATTATATGTTAAATTACGAGTTTCTTATTTACAGTTATGTAAAATTTAAAGTAAAACACCAAGTTGATAGGGGACCGCGGTATCCCGGTTGGAACAGCAACCGGAGGGTTGCGAGTTCGAATCCAACCAAAGACGGTCGTGTACAAAGGGACTGGTGCACGTTAAATCTATCGAGGCCACAAATGTCCTCACGTTGGCGTGATATAGAAGTTTGGAAAGTGGGGTGCTATCCTCAGGTGTGGCCTCGTCATCTGACCGTGGTTCAAAATTACGTTGTGTTGTCCTCGGATCTTTCCCTTCGGGGGTTGAATCCCGGACCGTCGCCATCACCCGTTGTGTTGCTCCGGCGCGACGTTAATTAAATACCTACCAAGTTGATATTAAAATCTTTAAATAATCTATTTTCGAAGAATAGTTCAATATTTTTGAAAACTAAAATTCCTCTCCTTGTTTTCTAGACACCCAAATATATTTTTTACAATTTAGCTTATAACTGCTTTCCACAAGGAACTTCTGAAATCTCATTCTAAGGAAACATACCGAGATTCAAAAATAACAAATTGAGTGAAAAAAATAATTTCTAGTTTTATGGTAGTTGTTCCAAGGTCGTTAATTAACGTCGCACTGGAACAACACAACGGGTTATTGGCGACGGTCCGTGATCAATCCCGAGGACAATAGCTCGTAATTTTGAACCACGGTCAGATGACGCGGTCAACACCTGAGCTGGCACCCCACTCTCCAAACTTCCACACCGCGCTGACGTTAGGCCACGACAGATTTAACGTGCCCCCGAGTAGTCGACGGTCCTTCGATTGGATCGAGTTTCGATCTCGCAACCCTAAAGTTGCTAATCCACATCTACCAATTGGAGTACCATAGCCTTATGAAACCAATGGAGCTCCCTCCAGATGGATATTTTGGGTGGGCCCGTGATTGTGTGGGGGACATGGAAAAAGTAATTTAGCCGAATGCTTGATATATCGTGGCGCGATATAAAGAGGTGTTACTGTACAAGTTTTTGACGCCGTTTTAAAATCGAATGCCATGAAATCAAGACGCAACTTCCGAGATTAAATAATATTTTTTGTCGAAGTACCATACGTGGCAAATGTCTTATAGAGGCTGTTCGGACATTTTTTGAACGATTTTAATGGACTGAAGCTCAATTTTTTACATGAAATTTTTGTGTTTTAAATGTTCCATTGGATAGCCCTTATTGTTAACTATCTTTCTACACCTTAATTTCCATGATAATAATGACTTTTGTAGTATCGACAATGGTATTTTGTCCCATTCTTGCTCCAAAGTTTTCCAGTCCTTGAATGGTTTTCGGTCGACGTTTCGATAATGCCCTTTTCAAAAGCACAGAAGTCCATGGGTGAAACATCTGGAGATTTGGCAGGAATATCAGTAAAGGGATACCAGTTTCTTCCATTTTTTCCAAGAATGTAATAGTCGATTTAGATGTGTGGTTGCTTTGCCCTGATGCAGTTCTACTGATTGTTGTCACTGTGGGTAAAGATATGGCATTTCTTTTTTGAATATTGGGGATAAAATAGGGTCTTGATAGTTTGTGGGAGTTGATTTTTACATTTCCCCCCTCTTTTTACTTTTAATTTTCCATTATATCCAAAACCGGTAACAATCATAAATCTCTTAGAGAAAGTTCTCACGTTCGCTTTGCTATAGTCCTTTGACTTGGCGGATTCTCTTTTAAAATTAAAGATCTTACCTTACAAATATTCTCGGAAATTTTTTTCTTTTTTAGATACTTTTTTGGAAGTATTTTTCCACTTTTACGTTTTTTTTCCTTTCTCATTAATAATATATCTTATCTTTAGATCTCGAAAAACCATGACTTTTACAGCGTTTTTGAATAATTGAATAAGCATAGTTCTCTTCGGAAAGAGAGGAAACATAGCCTTCCATCCATTGCTTATTTAAAAGCGCCATTTTGAAAGTAAACAAAACCCTGAGTTAGACGATAAGTTATACTTTAACTATTTAACTGCTACGAAAATAAAATTATTTCGTAGCATACAATTTTTTTACAGCTCATCAAAATCGTTCAAAAAAATTTCCGAACAGCCTCTGTACATGCCAGTAACGAGTTTCGGTTTTTATCATTTCAAGTAGTTCGTTATTCTGTAAATTTAAATTGGTTTTGCTTTTCCATTGCTCCTATAATTTCCGTAAACGCGATTTCAAATACTTTTTATTTAAAAAAGAAAATATGATGTTTTGTAAAAAGATTGAATTGCCTCATGTCATCGTTTAAAAAATGTTTCCTCAGAAAGGAGTTGAGACATGCTGAGAGAGTTAATGAAAGGAAAATTGCTCGCATATATTGCGAAAACAAATGTATTTGCTCTCACTCGAATGTCTACATGAGCTCTAAAAATTCAACAAAAGGGTTTAGTGCGACCTTTGTACCCCTAAGTGCTTTGAGTTTTTATTTCTATTGGCACTGTTATCTGTTTTATTTCTATTCTACTTAGGGCGTAATATCAATAGCAGGGCTGTCACAGGCGACTTATTGCAAATATTTTTCAACCCTAGCGACGAGGGGCATCTTTTTCAGCAAAATCAAAACTGGTAACTTTTTCGAAAATTCACTGAAGGTCGATGAAAATTTAGTACCTTTTTTAAAACTGATAGCGCTCGGAATTTTTATTTAACATCGCACTGAAGCAACATAACAGGCTATTGGCGACCGCCCGGGATCAAACCCAAAGGGAAAGAGCCGAGGACAACAAAACTTAATTTTGAATCATGGTCAGATGACGAGATCGCATCTTAGCTGGCACCCTACTCTCCAAACTTCCACGTCACACCGACGTGAGGACATTTAAGGCCACGACAGATTTAACGACGATCTTTGTTGGATTCGAACTTGCAACCTCCGACTTTTCTTCTGGGAGAAAATTCTTAAGGGATGCCTATTTCGAAGTTTTGGCGTCAAGCCGTGGCAACCATAGAAAAACATCCGAATCTGTGGTTGCCGGATTGTCAGGAAAACCTTACTAAGATTAGGTTTTAATGTTTAAATTTCTTAGCGAGATCTTTGAACGTCTGTTTCAAACTTAATTATCACATTTTGTGATTTAGCCGATTCATTTTGTATCCGAACAGATAAAATTGGCCACTAAAATAGAATTTAAGAGGAAACGTTTTTGCTACTATTTTGAAACATTTGTGTTACTAACGCAACTGTTTCCTGCAGTGGCTCTTTCTGCAATTGTTGACATTAAATTTTTGATGGAAAATTACTAAAAATCCAACAAAAGCTTATGACTCAAGCCACTTTATTAAGGTTTCTCGTCCGATTGATTGTCTTGCTAGTTTTATAGTTTCATCCTGATTCAATATTTTGATTTCTTTGCAGGAGGAAAATCTCCCCATCTGCAACACCTTTAGGAAGGCAGCCGATTCTGGTACGTTCTCCATCCCTCAGTAGCCTCGGCCAGTTGCAGAGCGATGTGAACTCGGGCAACCACATCTTTTACGGCACCTACTCACCGCCCGCTAAGAACATGGGGAACATCAGCTCTTACTTCCGGCAGAGCCCCGGTGGAGTGGTGGTGGCCCAACCCGCTGCAGTCCACTTGGATGACGTCAATGTATTCGGTGTCGGTAAGTAATTATGTCTATGTATAAGGTGGTCACCAGTAGCCCGCTGTGTTGCTCCAGTGTGACATTAATTAAATATACCTACCTACCTACCTATATACAGGGTAAGTCTAAACTAATAATACAAACTTCAGGGGGTGATAGAACACAACGAAACAAACACATTTCACCATAGAATGTAGGGTCGCAAGTGCGGCGGTTGGCCGCTAGAGAGCGCTTTCCATTTCGGCACAAACACACGATCCGATGCAAGTTGGAAAGGAGAAGAGGCTTTAAACAACGCTTTAATGTCAAATAAACATCAATAACTGCTTGAAAAAACGAAATAATACAATTAGATTTGCATCAATTAAAGATAAGTACAAGGAACAACGGGTAAGAAAGAAATGACAAAACGTGAGAAACTTTTCACATGGAAATGAAACGACATGTACAAACATCAGTTGGTAAGTACAACGCAAATGCACAATTACAGAAGCTGTTCAAAATGTCGATCACCACACCTGATGCAGGCCTCGCATCGCCACGCTTTTATACAAGCGTTTGACTGCGCTCTCTAGCGGCCAACCGCTGCACTTGCGACCCTACATTCTATGGTGAAAAGCGTTTGTTTCGTTGTGTTCTATCACCCCCTGAAGTTTGTCGTATTAGTTTAGACTCACCCTGTATAAGGTGGTTGACACACGAGACGACTTCAGCAGCGCTACCCGGTGGGTGGATACATTTCTACTGCTCCTATCACAAGGGAGAGCGCTGCTCCCGAAATCGCGCTTGACCGTCGACCATCCGCAACGATTTAAAGTCGCAACACCTCGTCGACCTATTGGTTTCTTGGGTGGGTGACACACGGGGCGACCTGAGCAGCACGATCCGGGTTCGCTTTTTCTTCTTGACAGGGAAGAAAACCGGGTACAGCTTTATACGCCTCGTTTGGTGGCAACGATTTTTTTGGCTCACGTTTTATGTCGCCAATGAAAGAATTCTTAGGAAAAAAAATCAATTTTTTGAGTGGGAAATAATTAGCTTTAGCGGAAAGTAATTAACGGGAGAAAATACGAAACTTTGAAAAAAACATGTTTTTTAACGGAAAATAATTAACCGAAATAGTTGGAAAATAGCGGAAAAATTTAAACTTCAAATTTCGCGAAAGAATACCCTGGAACTTATCTACAGCACTTAACATAGAAGGCATGTTCAAATAGGAAAAGGTAACGATTTTCAAAAGAATATAGCAAGAAACAATACAACCTGATGCGACTGCACTGGACCGTGACTAAAATCGAACTGAACGTTCGAATTCTTCCATACATTAAACGGAAATGAATTTGGAGGGGGGATTTAATAGAACCAATGAAATCAAAGGACAATTTAACGAAAATGAAAAGAACATTCTAGAGTAACCGAAATGAAAATTTAAACTTTCCGCTTGCTGAGGTTGCCATAAAAACAGGAATAACCTTAATAAAGATGGGTTGTCTTCACCTGCCATAACGCTAGTAAAAAGGCGCCAAAAAACACGCCAAGAGCGTTGCCACCAAACGAGGCGTTTAGTAAAGCTGCACCGAAAACCGTTCGGAACGCGCCACCCAGGTCGCGAGCCGAAAAAAGGGGCGCGTTCTTGGTCGCACTTCACAAGTTTCCCCTTGAGTCTTCACCTTAAATGTAAGAATCTTGTTCTGTGTGTAACTCAGGGTTGTATTCAGAGGGGGGTTATGTAAGGGAAGACCATCCGAAATGTTCTCGGTATTACAAAAATAAATGCTGGAATTTGCTTACTTGATGTAACTCGAAGTTTTATTGAGGCAATAAACATGGTATGCCGATTTAAATCAAGTGGTTTTAATTTTAAAATACGATTTAAATCAAACTTTTAATTTCTTTTTTTTTATTAAAGCTTTATAGTAATATTGAAAATGAAAAACCTAGGACAGGATGCATTTATTTTATGCAAATAGGTATAAAAAGTTTGCTTCTTCTCAGGAACACCCCAAGAATGACCCTTTTTTTAAACTAAAAGTAACTTGTTTTTCCTTCTTTGAGGAAAAACAAGTTAATTTATAGGATGCCGTGACTTCATTTTGGGGGATTTGTTGGGGTCCTGAGTTAAACACCACTTGTTTCGTGTATTAAGTGTTTTGGAACACTCTTATTTCTTTAACCTTTATCATTACTAGTATTATTGGAATATTTTAAATATGTGTCATGTTGGAGGGGGTCTATATATTTGGTTATTCATGGTATTGGATTCATGCAAAAGTTCGTCCCTTTTTTTGACAAAAATTGAAGAAACATTTTATTTACTAAAAATTACATTTAATCAATATAGTAGTATGTGACGTTCTATTCGATAACCTTTCTTCATCTCCTCTCGGGTTACTGCATAATCCCGCGCTCATAGAAGTTCTGATGTTTCTGGCTAAAGAATTGATCCAAGTGACGAAACTTTTTAAACCACTTACGGCACGTGGAATCGTCAACGGCACCCTCACCATACACAATATATATCTTCTTTTGCGTCTGTGAAGCATTCTTGCCTTTTGGGAAATAAAAAAGCAAGCTATGTCGAAAATGCTCCTTATTTCTGCCGTTTTCAATGAATAACAAAATTTAAAACACAACCAAATAACACAATATTTTTCCCAAGTACTTGCTGAAATTCCTTCTTTCAAACAACATCAAAACTTCACTCGTATGACACTTTGGTTTTATGATGCAATGCCGTCTAACTCCAAAAACTAGACGAACTTTTGCTTCAACCTCTCTATTTTTGAAGGTCTTAGGCTATACGTACACTTCCCTATGGAAAGGTTGGATAGACCTTAATGACACCCTTTCACGAAGTTTGTAATTTCTGATAAAGCAATCAGCACTGTTTAACATTTGTTTTCAGTGTGTTATAAAATGCTAGTCAGACTGCTCGTAAAATTTTTGCTGTATATGGACAAAGTGCTGCTTCTGATGAGACAGTTCGAAGGTGGTTTGATAAATTTAAGCTCGGAAATTTCAGCCTCGAAGATGATGCCCACTCTGGACGACCATCCTCTGTAAACGAGGACCTATTAAAAGATTCCATCGCTGAAAATCCACGTTACACAGTTCAGAACTATCAGACTAAATATTCCATAAAGTACAGTTCATAATCATCTGAAGAAGATTGGGTATGTAAGCTGCTACGATGTATGGGTACCCCATACTTTAACACAACAGAATATGCTTGCTCGAATTTCGGCATGTGATTCTTTGCAGAAACGAAATGAAGAAGCTCCTTTTTCGAAACGGCTCATTACTGGAGATGAGAAGTGGATACTATACAATAATGTTACAAGAAAAAGATCATGGAGTAAGCCAAATGAACCTCCCCAACTAACATCGAGAGGGGGCTGCATCCCAAAAAAGTAATGCTTTGTGTATGGTTGGAGTACAAAGGAATTGTTCATTATGAATTGTTGCCACAAAATCAGACAATAAATTCGGAAAAATACTGTTCTCAAATGGCAGTATTAAAAGCAGAAATCGAAGCAAAGCGGCCAGAACTGACCAATCGTCGAGGTGTTGTCTTCCAGCATGACAATGAATGTCAGACAAAGACTTATTGAGTATGGCTGAGATATCTTGTGTCACCCCCATATACACCAGACCTTGCCCCCTCAGATTTTCCCGTCTTCAGGTCAGTTCAAAATTCTCTGAACGGCCTGGAGTTCAATTCTTTGCAGACTGTCAAACAGCACCTCGATAACTTCTTTACAAAAAGCCTAATGAATTTTTTAGAAAAGGAATTTTCCAGCTGCCGGAAAAATGGCAAATAAATAATCATAGAACAAAATGGTGCTTATGTGATTGAATAAAATTTTTATTAAGTTTTTGTACTACTTCGTTGGTATTTAACATAAAAAAACCGCAGAACTTTCCAGATGACCCAATATATTAATGTTTAACAGAAATCACTACTATTTGGAAACTACACTGTGAATTGCTTGTCTTATTCCTAAACAGTTTGAACAAATTAAGCAACAAATTAATTAAAATCATAAAAATCCTATTTAATTTTTTTTAATCTTGTTCAAATCAAATAAATCCGGTTTTTATCAAACAATTTTCGCATCCTGGCCTAAGTAGAAAAATCGAGAAAGTAATTAGTTTTCAGCAAAACATTACACAATTTTATAGTCACCCTTTTTGACGTATCCCTAATAGCAGTGCTAATAGCCCTTTGTGTTGCTCCTGTGCGACGTTAATTACCTACCTAATAGCAGTGCTATCTTTATTGGGCCTCCAATAATTATTGGGAGTTAATAATTATTAACCCCCTGAGGTCCCAATAATTGTTATAATAATTATTGGTGCCTCAGGGCTAGCTCAGGCGACTTAGCTATTCTTTTTCATCCTTGGCGATTAGGGGTAATTTTTTAGCCAAATCGTCTCAAAAGCTACTAATTTCAAAATTTTGGTGACTTTTGAGGAAATTCACCAAAGGTCGACTAAAATTTAGTCTTTTTTTAACTAAAAGCGAACGAACTAAATTATTTTTCGAATTTTTCTTTGGAGAAAATATCTCAAAAGATGCAAATATCCAAGTTTTGACGCCAAGAAAGAACATCGGAATCTGGTTGCTAGATTGTCATGCGTTTCAAGATAGAATGTGGGACTATCGTGGGCTCAGTAGGTATGCCCACTGCTCTAGCAACCTTCGAGTTGTAGGCGACGCAGGTTAGATTCGTGTCAGATGCATTCCTCCCTGGGTGTATTGCTCTCTTCTGTTTTGATTGTGTGTGTCTATTACTTGATATTGTATGTGAATGGGTGGCTAAATCGGACTGCTGCAGAGATGGCTCCCAGATCTTAGGATCAATAGCAGACGTGCTCTACCCATGACTGGGATAAGACAGAAGATAGAATATGATATCCAAATATATCAAAGAAGGATGGTAAAATAGTCTGAAGTAAAACATTTCATTCAGTATACTCCACTCTCCCCTATAGCTGGAAGTATGCAAGTTTTCTAAACTAAAATGAATACTGTACTGCAATAAACAAAATTTCAAATCTAGTTTCCAACATTTGCAGACAGTTAAATGTTCTGCAGCTGATCATTTATATAATTAATAATAGTTATATTGATATAATTATTTTTTTCTTCTATTTCAACAGCTGTGCTAGGTGAAAATGGGAAAATTGCTACTAGTCCAACAGCTGAAGGCTGGGAAATTCTTCATCCTGGATCACACACAGGAAGCAAAACGGAAAATTGGCAAAAGTCTGTTGAGGGCATGCCAGAAGTTTATGAAATGCATGTCGACTCACCCGCTAGTTATGGTAGAAAAATCGTCACATCTCCCTTAAATGTAGTTGTAAGTGCCATTCTTTTTTTAATGTTTTTTAACCCTTCTGGTGATTGTCTCGACGAAATATCACGTCATTAACAAAACCAGATCTTGATGGAGATATCGTTATCTGACCGTGGTTCAAAATTACGTGGTTTGTCCTCGGATCTTTCTTTCCCCTGGGGATTGATCCCGGACCGTCGTCAATAGCCCGTTGTGTTGCTTTAGTGCGACGTTAATTAAAATACCTACCTACCTTGATGGAGATATCTCGTCATTAACAAAACCTAACCAGATCTTGATGGACATACCTCGTCATTAGAAGAAAACTAACCAGATCTTGATCACGTCATCAAAAACACCGGCAATATCTTGATGACGAGATGTCTCGTCATTAGCAAAATTGGTCAGTTCTTGAACGAGATATCTCGTCGAAACCACTCGGAAGGTTAATCATTTCATTGCATAGATTCTTTTACTTGAGTTTTCTACCTCAAATATACGAACTTTCACTTGTAAAAGGACAATTTCTGAATATATATGCCTTTGTAGTGTTCAGTGCATGTTTGGTATTTTCCTTTTAATGTATCTAGTGTCTGACGCCACTTGGGTTGGCGGAAGTGCATGCTTCCGGATGATTCAATTGAGTTAAGAGTTGGAAGATACTTGGAGAGTACGGAAGTTGGACACCTGTTAGCCTCGAGGAGATCTAGCATTCTCTCAATATAGCTTGTAAACTAACATTAAAAAACGTCCTTTGGTAGTACGGAACCTTTATGTCTGTGGAGGTCATGGAGACCTGGTGTTAAATATAATCTGTGAACTGATTTTTCCTGTAAATACTTTACTTTTATGTGTATACTAGCTGTACCGGGCCATGCGTTGCTGTGGCTCATCTGGTTAAATTGAAAAGAAAAAAGAAAGTACACATTTCCAATATTTTTTTATTTCACAATGCTTGTGGGTATATGTTTTTTGTTGTTCCATTGTCTGTCAAGATATAGAGATTGTCTGGTTTGCCGATTCTAGAACACGCAACATATAATTGTCCATGTGAGAAGCAATCCGTGTCTAGATCTAAACCGCACAATTCTAACGATTGGCCCTGAGCTTTGTTTATGGTGATTGCAAAGGCCAATCGAATTGGGAATTGCAATCTCTTGAACTGAAATGGCATACCAGTTGGAGTCATAGGAATGCGAGGAATGAGGACATCTTCACCTTTGAAAGGTCCTGTCAAGATTGTTGCCTCTACGATATTGCTCATGAATTTTTTTATTGCAAGCCGCGTGCCGTTGCAAAGCTTTGGCTGGTTGATATTTCGCAACATGATAATTGGCTCACCGATTTTCAATTGCAGTACGTGCGGTGGCATCCCTGGCAGATCGAGTGAATTTAAAAATTATGTTGGATAATTAACTGCTTCATCTGCTTCCACGACAGTGTCGACGGACTTGTATGTGACTGCCTTGCTTTGAATGTTAGACTGAATAATAATGTTAAGTTCGTAGACGTCTTTGTTCTTGGCGGCAAGAATAGCTCGTTCACTCAGCCAATCGTGATTCTTATAATTGGTTTGAATATTGGGAAATACTTTTTCAACCAATTCTTCTTTTGACGTCACTAAATTGCAAAAGTTATGAGGCAATGAAATTTGTCCTGAGGTCAGATCAACCGGAACCTTTCAGTTCCCAATTTCCAGCGATGCTTTGGAAATGTTACACGTGGGGGATTCAATGAATTGCATGTCAAATGGCAATTTCAAAGCGGAATAAGCAGTTCTTCCACCTGGTATCAAAGTCGCAGCTATTCCGGACGACGCAAGTGCTAAGGCAATGTGATTTTGAGATCTGATTGCGGCCAGAATCAATTTAATTAGGAACGTTTTACCAGTTCCTCCTGGGTTACATTTTTATTTATATATCTAAGTAGACTAAAACATGCGCGTATTCGAATGCAACGTTGTGGCAAAATTTCAAGGCAATCGGTGAAAAATTTTGGGAGATTTTGCGTTAGGAACAAACGAACATTACATTTTATTTATATAGATGTTGAGTTTTATGTGGTCACAGATAAATAAAACATGCGATTCGCCATTCCTCTGTATTCTTCGATAATTAGAGCCCGTTTGCAATAGTAACGGATTAGTAACCAGGGGGTTGCGAATTCGAATCCAACCAAAGACCGTCGTATACAAAGGGGTCTGGTGCACGTTAAAACTGTCGTGGCATCAAATGTCTTCCCGTTGGCGTGGTGTGGAAGTTTGGAGAGTGGGGTGCCAGCTCAGATGTTGCGTCATCATCTGACTGGTTCAAAATTACGTGGTGTTCTAATCGGATCTTTCATTTTGGGATTGATCCCGGACCGTCGCCAATAACCCTTTGTGTTGCTCCAGTGCGACGTTAATTGAAATACCTACCTACCTTCGATAATTAGAAAACTACTCCACCTACCATATCACAACTGTATGCTTTTACATCTATCTATCTGTATATTCTTTTAAACAGACGGGTTCCATTCGCTGACCATTCATTTGCAGGCGCAGGTATCTTCTCAGATCTATTTTCCTTTTATGCCTTTGGAAAATTCAAAGCATCGTTCGATGGTAAAGTAGTAGCTATCCGCATTGCTCTTCATCAATTATTGTGTCTACGTTATACATTTAAAAATCAATGCTACTGTCCGACTCATGCAATCTACTAGTGCTATAGGAGTCCTGATTTTTCATATGAGGTTCGCTAATGCCAGGACCTCCTTTTACTATTTAGATAGATAAATAAGATATATAAATATAGGCTATAGATAAATAAGTCCGTCTACGACCATCAAAAACCTAAGACCACGGACAAAACATGGAACAAGCTTTTGTCTGACCCTGTTCCACCTAATTTGCCACGACATAATGCTACGGCAAACTTTCGAATTTTAATTGGACACGACTTTTTAAGAGGACGCTTACACCGCATTGGTGTGCATGCTTCTTCTGGTTGACCTCTGTTCGACTGGGAGTTTCATGGATTTTAGTCATCTTTTATCTTGCACTTTTTATCTGACGATCACATCTTAGTTGACGACCTTTTTAGCAGGGCTAATTTGTACTGGGCTGTCCGTAGGAAGTTATGGTCCGTGGACTTTTCCTGACGTAGGAAAAAAGACTATTCAAGATCCAAAAATTAAAAATTTGTCTAATGGCCATTGCAATGAAAAGGGGGAAATGCGTTTTCATCTCACCTCTTTCTTCTGTTTCATTCAACAGGACAACAGCAACATATCCATTGCGAAAATCACCCGGGAAAAGATGCTGAAGAGGCAGCAAGAGATAATGAAGGAAGCAGAAGAAAGGAGAATAAACCGGGAACGCGATCAACTCATAGAACAAAAACTGCAAGAGGAACAAGTGAAACAAAACTCCGAGCCATGCACCCCGCCCTCCGAAAACATTTCAAATTCACTGGATGTACAGGTGTCTGAACTTCCACCTGCAGATGATGCAGAAAAGGCATGTGATGTCAGCACCTCACCTTTGCCAAAGCCACCGACACCCGAAGAGAAACAAGTGCCAACTAAAGCATCGCCCGTTATTCAACACTGTAAAAGGATAGAATCTGCTCGAAAAGGTACGAGTGCTCATGTAACTATTCACCGTATTCCAATATCTTTTACTGTACATTTCTTTGGGATTTGATCTTTTGTCCCTCAAAGTTAAGACTGTATTATGCTTAAACCAATTTCTGAGTTTAGTGTGAAACAGTGTTTAGAAATTTTTAATACTTTGATTTCTGAAATGTTAAAATTTCCTTTGAATCCCCTTTTTTTAGGATCTGCTAAACCTTTGTCTCGTTCTTCCTCCCTGAAAACACCCAGCAGTCTAAGAAAGCTAACGACACAGTGAGTGAAATAATTTAATTGTAACCTGCATGCAGTTACATTGCTGAGTGAAATCTTGTGTATCGTGGTTTTACTATAGAAACCTTATAAGTCTCTTGTGAAATAAAACTTTTCAGGAATGATAAAAAAAACTTGGTACCAAATGATAGACCAGTTTGAAATTGAGGTTTAAAAATCATCGGTAGAAGGCTTCAGAACTGATGTAGGCTTGGGAGCTTTATAAACAAGTGTAGTAAGCATAGTTGTAATCAAATAATGTTAAAACCTCATAAACCGAAAAAAAAAATTAACTTTGAAGTTTTGGTAGTAAAATGACGATATGTAATGTTATAAACATATCGTCATTTTACTATCAAAGCCTCAAAGTTCATTTTTTTTCGGTTTATGAGGTTTTAACATTATTTTAACATTTACCTAGATACTAGTTTTAGAGTGTTATCTAGAGATTAGTTTGAGTGCGTTATCTAAAGACTAGTTTCAGAGTGTGTTACTTATGCACTAGTTTTAGAGTGCTTTACATAGAGACTAGTTTTACAGTGACTATTCCAGGACGAATAGAAACTGAATTGGAGGGAAAAGGTGTCAACTTTTAAATGAAATATTAAAATTTTCAATTGTTTTATCCCACTACAGTAAATAAGAAATGAAACACTTGTAAGTGGGCTAAAAGCAATGGATAATTATTAGTTGACTTCAACTAGAAAATATCAAAATGCACCTTTATACACGATTTTTAAAGCGGCAATCAATGAATTCAATAAGTATATTTTTGCTTTTTATATATCTGGGTGGGACTTGAGCCCCCTCCACAGGTTTGCCTCTGATAAAACCATTAAAAAGCCATGCATAATTTCATTAAAAAGTATTGAAATTTTATACTATCTTTTTTTTTAAATTTCTTTCAATGTAACCTTGTTGAATCTTGTACTAGGTTTCTAGTGCTATGCATTTTGTGTCCAGCTCTGATCATTTTGATTTTCCATTTGATAGTTTTAGCAAGTTCGATATAATTCCACAGGTTCTTGACACTCAAGTGTTTATTATTGCTCGTTTATCATGTCTTGAAATGTGTTATTACTGAGCCAGTTACCTTTAAAAGTATTTATGCATGTAACTTCTAATGAATTTTGATACATTATTTACCTTGACAATAGTCACTCCCATGTGGAGATCAAGAACTCATCACAGCCAGGCCCATGCCAAATTAGTCCACTTGTGATAAAAAAGATCATAGAGCAACAAACAAAACCCTTTTACCAATTTTCTATGAAAGTTTAACATGTATTTCATAGTCAAGATCTTTATCTGTTTTCATCCTATTATTCTATTCCCCAATCTCTACATTTTTTACTTGAGTTTGTCTTGTGTTTGGTGCAGCTTGGCCAAATATGGTCCTTGCACCATAAAACCCCAAAACAACCAACCAATCAAGATATGAGTTTATTTAGCTTTTCTAGACCAGAATGTGGCGATCTTTCAGCTGGTGAAGTGTGTGTGTCCACTAGGTTATTTTTTCTTTGCACAAAAATATTTTCTTGAGAAACAGTAAGTATAATTTTTTCTCCCTCAATTTCTCAGAACTTTTTTGACTTGTAAGCCGAAAATATTAACTTACGCCAACTTACGTTTTTATCACTGTTTCTTTCATTTGTATATTACCGCTAAAGTACGAAATCAGGTAATCTGCAGATTAGCTACGCCGATCCGTTAAAGTGCGGAAAATGGTTTCATTTCTCATATTACCTAGGTAATCTGCACATTACCTACTAGGCACTCGTTAAAGTGAAAATAAGATCTTGCTCGAACAGCAACGTTTTTGTATGCTTAAATTAATACTCAGACAAACAACTCAGTATACTAGGTACTACTCATTGAAAAACACGCTATACTTCTATCCCATAAAGTTATAAGTAATTTCATATAATAATCAGCAGATGTAAATAAAATATACTGACAATTGTTGAAACATGATGTTATTTATTTTTCGATATCTAAAGAATGAAGTTGATGGAATCAATCAATCAACAGAATAGTTGAAGCGTAAGGAGAAGGGAAAGGATTTTAGAGAAACAAACTTTTGCACTTTAACGATTCGAAAGCAGTTAATGTGCACATTACCTAGGTAAAGTGCAGAAAACTCTTATTTTGTAGATGACTCTGCACTTTAACGGAACAAATCAGCTAATTTGTAGATTACCTAGGTAATGTGCACATTAACGGCTTCCAAGCTTTAACGGTTACATATCAATCATGTACCACCTCTAAAAAACTTTGTGTGTAACTAGTAGGATTACTTTACCTTTTCGTTACTCTGTTCTCAATTTGTTTCTGATTGTTTTCTGAACCTTGTTTGATTTTTTTAATTACAGAAATCACCAGTCAGGTAAAAGTTCTCAAAATTCAAAATACAGTCTAGCTGCTAGTTCCTTAGCCCTGTTCGACGAGTCCACAGATGAAGTTGCAAGTTACCCAAATCCAAATGAAGCTTTGAAAAAAGCACTGAAGTCTCTTGCTACAGATACATGGTTAGTTATGCAAGAAAATTTTGTATTGTCACTAAAAGACATTTTATCTTTATGTTTGGTTTTAGATTCTTAATGGTATGCATGTTGTTGAATTGTTTAAAATTAATCTGGTAAAAGAAGTATGAACTCGGGTTTGATGAATATAAAGTAATCTTCAATTTAATGTTTTCTGTAAAAAAAATATTTGCTTTGAAACTGATAAAAATTGATAATATTTAGGTTTCAATGTTTCTCGAATGTAGCACTTGAAATGCCATTTTTAGAGCTCCTGTCGAAACATGGGCCGTGGTGAGGGTTGATGCATGTTAAATCTGTCATGTCCTCACATTGGCATGTTTTGGAAGTTTGGAGAAGGGTGTTCAAAATAACGAAGTGTTTCCTCAGATCTTTCCCTTCTGGATTGATACCTGAGCATCACCAATAGCCTGTTGTGTTGTATCAGTGCAATATTAATTCAAGTACCCTGCCCCCTGTCAAAACATTGAAAAGTGTTTTTTTTTATGCTGTATTAAATTTTAAAAATAAAAATTACTAAATCAGATGTTATCCACAACTTGGCAAAATGTCCATGGGCCATTTCCCTAAAACAGATATAGCACTCTAATTAGCTCCTGTGTAGCAAAAAGTGACCATTTAGTGACAAACCAAATCTTAGACTAGTAAAGAATATTTGGGCATCTCAAATCTGAATAAGGGAATTTCTATTTTCAAACATATTAAAACCACATACAGTATTATTTTTTGTTCTGCTACTGATTTTGCTTAACTTGCAGTTTTACATACTTTTAAAATTTAAAAAATGTGTAATTTAACTTTTCAACTCTATAAAACACTTCTTTTTCAACTCTATCAAACACTTCTTTTTCGACTCTTCCTATATCATTCCCCTTGTTATATCCTTCTTGTCCCTCAAGAAGTGCCATCTATTGAGGGATTACTCTATTAACAATATCTCTTCTGTTCAGTAATACGTAATTATTTTTTAAAGGATGGGTAAAATTGAAGGCATTCGAACCATACAGAGACTTTCCAAAAGTCATCCTGAAGTTCTTCAAATGCAGCTACATCCTGTCGTTCTTGCTTTACTAACGGAAGTCAAGAACTTGCGGTCTTCAGTGGCGAGAGCAGCCATTCTTGCAGTTGGTGACCTTTTCGTATCATTGAAGAAAAGCGTTGAACCAGTAAGAGTGTTTTTCTTGTCATACAATTATCTTCAATCCTTTATTTTCTCATGTCGTTTTCACCATGCCAAAGGCACCAATCTGCATTTTGGCGATTTTCACCTAACTGCATTTTTTGAGTCACCATTTCTTGTTTTATACTATGACAAAGCCACGTATCATCTTGATTCTTAGTGGAAATACCGATTTTGATGAGTAAACGACCTTTCAGTCGTAACTCGATTTTTCCTGAAGCATCGAAACTTTGAACGCGTTTTTGTAGAAACATCAATTTTGCAGATTGGTGCCTGTGGCGAGGTGTGTGCCTTGATTGAAATGTAATGCAATTTGACTCAGCATTGTAATTTTGATATAGATTTTGGTGCTGTAATAAAACAATTTCATGTATACGAAATGAAATTAGCATTTCAAATTTTTTGCTATGACATACTATAGTTAAATGTTTTTTTGCGTTGTAGGACCTGGATCTAATTACGAGCACACTTTTGAGCAAATGTGGTGAAACTGTGGGATTCATTCGTGATGACATTGAGAAGGTTATGAACCATCTAATTGAAACCATTACTCCATGTAAAGCCGCTCTTTCTATTATTGCTGGTGGAGCTAGGTAAAGTGTTGAATTATCTATTGATTTTTACACTATTGTAAGTTAATGAAATAGATAGTTTAGATTTATTCGTAGTTATAGACATTCTTTCTATACGTGAAAATGTTTTGTTATCTAAGTTTTATTTTTAATTAGTCAAAGTACTCTACCGCACTTAACTTCATCTAACCTATTTATATCATTTTAAGTATAATTTTTGAAGGGATCGTAAGTGTTTACGTTTGTTCCTTCAATTCAATCATTATCAGAATATTTTTAAATTACGTCATTATTAGATTTATGTATTTTATCTTCAGCCATCGCAATGGAGCTGTCCGTAAAGTTGCTGCCCAGTCCTTGTTGGCTGTTGTTGAGAAAATGGGGGCAGCTAGAATTCTCACTTCAGCTAAAGATGTCACTGAACGCTTATTACCTACAACCGCACAGTTTTTGATGGATGGGATGCCACTGACAAGGTACAAAAAATTTGCTGTACATTTTAAGAAGGAAACCAAAAAACATTTTTCGTATTGATAATGGAAATGTTTACCACTTAGTTCTAAAATTCACTTGACATGTTGATCAATGTGTTTATTAAATATACCTCTTAGTTCTAATATCCAATAAATCATAGCATTCCATAGATTCAAGTACAATATTTATCAAAGCATCCCAAATAAAAGTGTAGTGGGGAAAAAGGGTTTGACGAACTGTTGATGTATTGTTTTTATCATAGAATTATATGTATCTGAATTGTTTCTACAGATTCCCAGCAAAAACCATCCAGTCTTCGTGGCATAGTCGACAAACAGGTTTGGCTTTTAACTGAAAAGTCGGTGGTTAAAGCCCCCAACCGAGGGTGAAAATCACAATTTCACCAAGCGGCTAGTGTTTGATTCACAGCATGCGAACCAATTTTTTTGCCCTCAAGGGCTTCGTTGTACTGGCTTCACTGACTCGAGGTACCCTAGTGATCTTTTCTTCTCCCCTGGGATTTACTGTAGTAAACACATGGTCATGCTCCCAGGTTACCTGAGATATCTTTTCTGCTTTCATCACATTACTATTCCTTGATTTCTCTTTCTTTTTACCTGATGTTGTCTTGTGTTTGGCACAGCTTTGCCAAATATGGCCCTTGCGCCATAAAACCTAAAATCAACTAACCAGACAACCAAACCCAGGAAAACCTGAGAGAACTCGTACAATTATGCAAATTATGAGTCATTTTTTATCAAGCCAAATATAGGTGGCAGTAGTGTTTCAGCTGCAATTCATGTTTCCTGTACTTATTTTGAATGTGATGTCAGTTGGCATGGTTTTCAAATACAATTTCAGCACTTCACCAATAAAAATTCGTAAGAATAAATTCCGAATTTATGATAGTTGATTGGTCAACACCAATTAGATTAAACGCCAAACATTGCCAAAAACGGCAATGAACTATATATTAAGGTAACCACGATATGTATCATGCAAGAGCATTTGGACAGCAGCAGTAAAATCTTTGCAGACCGTCTGGCTTGTTTACACTGCAAATCCATCTTATAGTGCAAACGGTTGTCTGAACATCTAATCATAATGTACTGAAAGTATTTATCATCAAAACAACTTCATTATATAATTTATTTAAAATTTATAACACAATGAAATTTAAAAATTATTTTGGTGCATGGAAATTTTCACTCCATATGAAAATTTGTTTTGGTTAATTTTTAGGTATTATGGGCGAAGAATTTACCACTTGCTGATGCAAAATCCTGTGTTTGATAAATTACTACTACGGTACGTCCAACCGAGCACTTTGAGGAACATTAACAGTATTTTGATTTCTATCAGGAAAAAGGTAAGTAGCTCTAAATTAAGGATTTTAGATGGTCACTGTCCCAAAAGAACAATGACGCATGAGTCACATTATTTTAAAGGTACATAATATGCTATTATTAATTTCACTTTCTTTCCCATCAGTTTCTCACATGTTGTAGTTAGTATTAATCATGAATAGTATTCTTGGATTTTTTTTCTGAACAAGTTGATGAATTTCACTTGCATCATACTAGGAGAGAGCGTCTCCAATTGCAACTCATGCTATACTCCTTTTTTCTCTTTATCATATTTTGATTGTCTGTCCTGTCTTGAATCATCAACGTCTTAAATATTTTAAAAGTAAAATTTTGAATCTGCAAGATTTGGTTGGGGCAAATCCCCATTCAAACCTTTTCGCATTTTTACGCTAAATTGCTTCTTTAAATCTCATCTAATTTTTTTCCAAAATACAAAATGATTCATAAATCTAATTTTTCAAATTCTTTTATAATTTAATCCTTTAAATTTCAAACTTTCATACATGTAAATTTAATTCCTATACTTGTATCTCAACACTTGATTTCTCAATTTTAGTCTCTAGTATTATGCTGCTATTGTTTAATTTTATGATCTTGCATCTGGTGCAGCTTGTCCTACTTAGGACCTAGTGCCATAAAATTCAAAATCCAATCCACTTGCGTCATTGTTCTTCCAGAACAGCGATATATTTTTAACATTACATCTTGTTAATTAAATTTATTGTAACTTTCTGCGATTGGGACTAATGAGTCTTCATCTAATCTTTAGGGTCCAGGTGACTTGCCAAAAGAAGGTGTTTCTGCTAGGACTTTAAAAAATGAAACTTATCGAAATGGACACTTAAGCAGAACTATGTGAATACTCCGTCCACTGCTTTTGCCTTCATAAATATTGATCCATCCAAAAAAAAATCATCATTCCATCCAGAAGAAAGATATTCCATCCATATTTACACTGTTTTAAACTTCAAAAATTTGTAAGAACCTTTTCTTGTTGTGAATCGTAGAAAAATTCTAATTTGTTGCGTCTAAGAAGTGAAACTTGCTCACCTCTCAAAACATTGAAAAAGGCTTGTGTAATTTTCACGGCGTTGACAGAATTGCATACAAGAAATCCGTCCAACATCGACTTGGTGTTTGATGCTACATATCCGCTACTTTTCAACTCACAGAAAATGAAGCTTTCTGAAGTACAGTACTTTGTTTATACTTTTAGTGGTACAGAAATCAATGCTTAAGATGGTTTGTGCAGGTCGCAAATTTTTCCGTGCATCCTTATATCACACTACTTTTATCAACTGTATAATCACTCAATTTATGGTATGTAAATTTTGTGAAGGTATATACACTTAGCATACCTGTCCGTGATGTGAAAACTTCATATCACATCATTAGAATATGAGCCCATTCTTGCATAAATTGCAACTATTTTGTAAATTTGTAGTTACAATGAACAAAATCGTCATGAATCATGCTTACGTATGGATATAAGTATTTATACTGTACTCTGACATTACTTTATTGAAAGAAACCTTGCTTTAAGGCAGATATAAAACGTTAGTAAAATATAGTGATATATGGAGAGAAAAAGGTTTGAATTATGAAATGTTGGTTTTGTTAAGAAGTTTTAAAGTGGCATTGTTGATTATCATTTTTATTTATTGTTAGAATTTTATTTTATGTTTACTTCCCCAAACCGATATATCTTAAATGTCAGTTTCTTGTTTTTACTACACTGCATGTAATCTTAGTATATGCTTGTACAGTTGTTACTGAACATTTTGGAGTTGAATATGCAGCCTCATTTACTTGCTGGGTTTGTTGACAGAAAACATGATTAGAACACATGACTTGCATGTAGAGTATTCCAATTGCATAATTAATTCTTTTGAATTTTCTCCAAGGGCTTATTACTTATTGCATAATTTGGAATTTATGCAATATTGAGAAATATCTTAAAACTTGCTAATCTAAAATAACGTGCGTTACTCATTGTCAAGGGGGAAATATTTCTTGTTTAAGGCTTCTTTGAGATAATATATCAATGAATTTTTCAAGCGTGAACATAATGATATTTTATATAGTATTAATTATATACATCAGTATTTGAGTTTAGACTTGATTAATGTATGCAAACAGTAAATTGGTAAAATATACAAACTTAACAGTACATAATTAATATATTTATTTTAGTTTTTTCGCTTGTGTTCACCCTTTAAAATGATTTTAAATAATTGGTATTATGACATTGAACCAAATTTAATGCTTAAAAAATCTGTAAATGTCAGACTTGTTAGATCAAAGATGGGATTATATTGTACATAAGGGATGCTTTTTTATATCGGCCATTTGAACTTAAAATGAACTGCACTTGTCTTAATTTTCCAGGCATCACAGAATGTCTCTTGATCTCTAGAATTGATTTAAAAGGATAGAACCCTCCTTTTAATTGCTTGGAAACTAAGAATTTGATGAATAAAAGCCGAAAGAAACAAACTGAAATAATCATCTAAAATATTTTTTTGAGAAATATTTGTCTTCCCCTCAAAAATTCTTTACTTAGAGCAAGATTTACTCGCCTTTTATGTACCATTTTGGTTAGCTAAACCAAAACCTGAAGTGTTGCTTAGCCCTTAGCTTCATGAGATTTCCAAGTATTGTGCTTTCACCCCACAACCACAATGACTAAATAACTACATCTTTCTAAAGAATTCCATGGATTCTATTGGTTCTTTCCTTAAAACAGAATCTTTAGAACAATTCTATTGATCTGTTCTGTAGAATAGAATCTTTGGAATGATTGTATTGGCCCATTCAATTATATGGAATAGAATCCTTTGGAAAGATTCTATTGGTCTTGATCATAATTGGTTGGAAGACTGCAGGTTGCAAGGTGGAATTTATGCATATGAACCACTCCGAGGGTTAGAATCCTTTTTAGGGAAAGAAAATTTTGAATCAATTTGCACATCTCCCATATTGAATTAGCATACAAAAGGAAAGCTTTATTTTCAATACTAGTAAAATGTTAGAAATAATTGGTTTTTTTATCTAATTTTAATGATGTGGCTACATGAGAATTGAAAGTTACTTAAAATTATTTTGCTGCATAAAAACAAAAATTCTAGTTTGAATTCATGCTGCCCGATAAGGTTTTGTGAATTCGAGTCATAGTTTGGTACTCTAGTCAATTTTTGCTATGAAAGGGTTAATCAGGCTCCTAAATTTTATATATAAAATTTCTCAATTTAGTCTAAATATATTTTTACTTTTTAGCTAAATTTGATAGTATTTCAATAGCAATAGAACTTTTGCCAGATCATAAGCATTTTTTATCAAAAAATAATTATATAAATCACAAAATTGGTATAAAACTTTAAAAAGGATAAATGCATTTTTATTGTTATACTGGCATCTATAATTTGAGAATATTTTCAATTTCATTAAAAACAGCCATTTTTAAAATATTGGCTTAGATTCTAAATTGTGGAGTCTAGAGGATAGGAACATTGTTTTTATTTCAATGAAAAATATGCTTTTATCTAAACTGCTTTCAAAATATTCTAGCATACAGTTTCAGTTATAAGTTGTTTAAATCAAAATCATGCATAATTTATTGATCTTGATCAAGGAGTGTATCTTGTAAATATATTTAGATCCAACATCTGAAGAGTTAAATGAGCAATTATGTATCTAATATTTGTGAAGGTGGGATTATCATAACTAAAACGAAGGTCGAATAATTCTCAACCTTTTCATTTCAAGTACCTATCCATTTGCTACTTCACTATAGGAACAGTGTACTGTTCTTGCCCTATTGTGATAATTTTTTGCAATAACAGCCTAGTCAGATTTTATTAATGTCGATATTTTGGTGCAATATTTGTTGATTCCTTGTTTATAACTAGTCAAATATCAAAGTATAATATTGTGAAAAATGTATCTTGGAAATACATCAGTATTTCAGGTGAGTATTTTGCTGATAAATGTCGATCCCGGTGTTCTTGACAAATGCATTATTTATAGAAGTTCCATCTGAGATATATATTCTATTTTGAGTTGTCCAAGTTTTAAATTAAAGTTATTTCACAAAACTGTCTCGTTCCTCTCAAGACGAATATCAGTGGCATTTATGAACACTTAAAAAAATTTATTAGCAGTATTACAATATGTACACATTATGACAAGATACTTTTAAGTGGTTCACTTTAATTCTGCTGCACAGTGAAATGTTCCTCTTGCCTATGTCCATGCAGCACAGTTCTCAAACATTCAAATAAGTGGACAGAGTGTGTGAAATCACTTCCTCCGAAATAAAATTAGGCTTGTTGCTCGTGGGGTTCTTCTCTCTCAGGTGCAGAACTGCTGTTTCCTGCTAGATAGTGAAGTCGCCTGCGCCGCAACTCTTCATTGGCATCGTTACTTGGAGTGTTCGAGTTCAAAGGCTCTGTGTTACTGATACCTAAAACAAAAAGGAAACATGTAAATGAAAGTTTTGCACAAAATTTAATACTAATTTCCTTGTGAACTATTTTATTTCTTCAGATTGGATGAAGAGGAAATTTTAAAACTTATCAAATTAATTGAAAATGAAGGTTCTTTTTTTAGAAAAGAGAATATCACTTTAAAAAATCACTATAGCATCACTTAAACGTACATTTTGCTTATATGAATTTGAAAAGAAATTAATTCCCATTATTTGTCACTTTCATTCGACATTCAGTTTAGTTGCACTGTTGATTCTTTTCAATTAGAGTAGATATGTGCATATTTCAAATTCATGACATAAAAGTCAGTTCAGTAGAGGGTAAGTACTTCAAGCTAACCCAAAACATGCTATTAGTTTAGAATCTGATCAAGTAATCCCATACTTAATTTGTAACCTCTTAAGTACTTCAAAAGCCAAATTTTGCCACACATAAAGGAACATTCTTTGAAAAATACAAGCTTTTCACCAAGATTTATGCTTTCAGGGCATCTGACATTCTTGAAATGGTTAAGGCATATATAATAATCCTTATATATAATTATCCTTACATCTTAAATGGTAAATATTTTCATTTACTATTTAAGATGTCTAGGGTGCTCTGGATGGGTGAGAGGGTAGTTAACACTAATTAACGTCAGCAACACAATGGGTTATTGGAGACGGTCCTGGATCAATTCCGTGGACAACACCTAGTCATTTTGAACCATGGTCAGTGATGAGGTCAAATCCCGAGCTGGCACTCCTCTCCCAACTCCCACACCACAGCAACATAAGGATATTCCAAACTATGACAGATTTAAAGTCCACCAGCCCCATGTACACAAGGGTGTTTGGTTGAACCGAGTTTTGAAGTCGCAACCCTCTGGTTGTGAAAATCTGTTACCTTTCCAACTGGGCTACCGCCTCCAGAATGGGCAGGGGTTGGGTTAGATGTTGAAGTTTTATGGCGCAAAATCCAAAAGTGGACAAGCTGTGCCAAACACAAGACAGAATGTGACCCAATAAAAATATTTAAAAATTAATAGCCTAAGATAAAGATAAAAGCGCAACATGTGGAAGAAGGTATTTAATTTTGATGAAAGATGACAAAACATAAGATTAAAATTTGCCATTAATATAAAAAAAACACGATTGATATGAATTGATGTTTTAAAACATGTTGACCAGCAACAAGGTGAATAATATAAAAAGGTGCAAGTAGTGAATAGTAAAAGAAAATATCAAATATGTGGTTTAAAAGCCAATGTCGTTTAAAAATTAGAAGAGATATGAATGGGGATTTTCCCCAATGAAATCTCGTAGATTTAAAATTGTGGTTTTAAAAAATTTGATACGTTGATGGTGAAAAACAGGATACATATTAAAATGCGAAAAACAAAATGGAGTAAAGCATGAATTGCAAATGGATGTGCTCTCCTAATAAAGATGACAATGGGTGAAACGCGAGTCCAATGCGAAGGCGGGTCAGAATGGGCAGGGGGACAGAAAGGGTTGGTTGGGTTTTATGACAAGTCATTTGGTCAAGCTGCACCAAACACAAAACAGACATCAAGTAAATGGACATATACACAAGAAGTTTTACTAATGCAGGAGAGATAAATACATCCAGGGAATCAAACTTGAGCCACCTACAACTTGTAGGTTGCTAGCCCCTGAGCCACAAGTCTTAGAGATGAGCCACAAGACTTAAAAGATTAAAAAGCTAAAAGTACATTATTGTTAGGTGCAAAATACATTCATACAGTGATAATTCTTAACCCATAAAGTTTTTATCAAATATTATATTTGTATTTTTGGTCCTTTGAAATTTGAGGTCCCATTAAAACAAAATTGGAAATTAATTAAAATATTTTGTAAATTACTTTTTTTATATTAATTTGTTTAGAATAATTTTGAAGTTAATAATCAAAAGGTATCCTAAATTATCTACTCTATAGTTCCAATGTTAATTTCTTCAATAGAAAAAAAATCTTGCTCCCCGAAAAGTTAGGATGAAGAGACGATTCCACAACTATTTTTTGAAGAAAATAAAAAGAGAAATGTGCTCAAAAAGGAGTATCAGTGCGACGGGTTAGCAAAAAAATTACAATAAAAAGTGAAATAAGAAAAGTATAGTACCTCCGTTCATGGTTGGTACACTTTCAGATTTCGAAGGATTTGAATTTTTTGCTGTGGTCTGACTTGGACTCACATTGACATTTCTATAAAAACAAAGTTGTAGAAACTTAAACATAGTACAACCTAACTTATGAGAACTCATTAAATTTAAATTAATATAACTACAAAATATATTAAATAGTTTTATGCTTGCTGATACATCCTGCCTATATCTGTTACATCATATTTATATAACCCCTATTTTTTGAAAAACATTTAATGCATTTGTGTAATTAAGATCCAACCAGTGATTTAATCTCTTATTGCTCAACATCACTCAAAGTATTCTCGGTTTGATTTTTAACTCCCACTGAATTAAATATTAAAATCATTTTATATCTTTTTTTAGAAAGAAAAGCACCTAAAAACACTTAAAAATTTGACAAAATATGCTTCATTCTAAACTTATAAGTGACTTTAAACTAATTTTTTTCAATTTGGATATTACAAATTCTTTCTTAGAAAAAAATTGACTTGGTATCAAAATTAAAATTGTTTAATCCTCCTGGTGGTTGTGTCTCAATGAGGTAATACTCGTAATTAGCAAAACTGACCAGATCTTTAAGGACAAAATATCTCGTCACTAGAAAAAATATCGATCAGATCTCGATCTCGTCACCATCAAAATATTTAAAACCTGATAAGTCCAGTCATTAGAAAAATTGGTCAGATCTCGATGGACGAGATATCCAGCCAAAACCACTTGGAGGGTTAAAACAGGACTGAGATTTTGAGTTGTCCAAATGGTCAGTTTAGTAGAGTGAAGCAAAATGGTGTTCACTTAGGCAGGCAGTCACAGAAATGTGGGGCAAATCACTGCCTAACAATACAGTACAATGCACAGATCACTGCCTAACCTTTAAATCCTTTCTAGGGCTTGCTTGCAAAAGCAGTAGGGAAAGAAAAGATAATTAGAATGGTGTTGCTTTCTTATTGAAGTAACACTGAATTCTTTAGAAACACATGGATTTTGGAAGGTCTAAGACTGCTCATAATCTTTCATGTCGCAGTGAGCAGGTAGAATAATCGTTGCACTGGAGCAACGCAATGAGCTATTGACAACAGTACTGGATCAATTCCAAAGGGAAATATCAAACAGTGAGCAGGTAAACACTGCATGGTGACACTGTTTTTATTATTTGTAAGTATCGTATTTTCTGTAATCAATATAAGTTGAGGGATAAATATAACTTTTCTCAATTATCTCATTTCAAGTCAATATTAATTTACAATAAGATAAAATAGCAACCATATTAAAGCAGTGTCTATAAAATAAATTCTGAAGATTTATAATATTGATTCAATTTCACCAAAGATGGATCACTGCTCCAACATCAATGAAAAATGGCAATTTGAATTCAGACAATCTTGCAGTAATTGATTTAATCTGCTGCCTCCTCATTAAGAATTAAGGGTGACTAACAACTGTCTACTTTTGAACAGAGAGAAAGGGGAGAATTACTTTAAAAAATAATTCGGTTTTAAAGATTTTGTGCAAAGAATCAAATATTTTAAAAACAATGTAAAAAAATCATTCTGATGAGCCGAAGTTAATTCATCACCAAATCACATGTTCGTTTTCCTCACTGTTCATACAAGAATGTAAAAATTACAAAATGGCTCAAGCTGCAAAAAAGGGATGTCTACTTAGAAAAATAAAGACTGGTACTCGTATTTTCCTTGTGCATGGAAAAAGGAACTGGTACCTGTTCTTCCTTTTGGCAAAAAAACATTGAAGATTTAAATGAGAAAGTGGTTATGTCGTTATTAGTCACACTAAAAATGAAATCAGTAGCTTTAGCAATGCTTTCTGTATTCAATCGTCAGAAGAAAAAACCTAAATATTTTGCAGCAAGAGGTTAAGGAGGTACATCAATTCATAATAAATGTTTAGGTTGGTTTGGGGTATTATGGCACAAGGGCCACAGTTGGGCCAAACAAAACAGACAAAAGCAAGTAATACACATGAAAGGGAGTTTGAGAACAGTGGGTAGGTAGTGGAATTAATGTCATACTGGAGCAACACAATGGGCTATTGGCGACGGTCAAGGATTAATCCCAATGGTAAAGATCTGAGGACAATGTCAGCTACTCATTTTCAACCATGGTCAAATGATCAGGTCACACGTTAGCTGGCACCGCATTCTCCAAACTTCCACACTACTCGAACGTGAGGACATTTGAGGCCATAACAGATTTAACGTGCACCACTCCAATGTACATAAAGGTATTTGGTTGATTCGAGTCGAACTCGCAACTTTCTGGTTGCTAATCCAACAGGGGCTTGAGAGAACAGTAGGGGAAAGAAGAAAAGATCGATTGGATGTCCTGGAAGAGTGATTCCCATGTTTACCTAAGACCTAAACCCCATGGGGAAAGAACAGATCACAGATATTTAGGAAAATAAAAGAATTTTGCAAGAGCATTGATAAAAACAAATACCTACACTTATCTCCTACACTATCAAATGGCTACAACTAAGTTCCACTTTAAAGTTTGATACATACCTTAGAGATGCTATAAGGGAACTGTACTGCTGCATTTGTGTGACAGCTCCATCTAACATGGTCTGAATATTGCGAAGGCATCTTATCCTCGCTTCTATATTTTCTCGTTCTTGACCTGCCATAGCTTGAAGTTCTTCCATAGACAAGGAACTGAGATCTGTTGCAGGTATGGGTGGAGGGGGTGGAAAAACTAAAAATAAAATGATAAACAGCTTTGTTAATAAATTTCGAGAGTTAGAAATTTCAATCTGTTGCATTCGATCTAAACTGGTGTGCAAAAGCAGCATATCCACTTTTGATAGTTGCAAAACATTGCTTAGCTTTAGCTTATAAGCAAAAGACAAAGCTGAATTCCGAAATGCATATTGTAGCAAACATATGCATTATTGGCATATTGTCAACTGCGCCATCCAACTCCCTGGAACCCCTTCCTTGTAAAAAAAAGATAAGTTTTGTCAATTTCTCTCCAGTGCGCAGTGGTTCTGTTTTATTACCTTCAATGTTTTCTCTTAATTTGTAAATAAATTGTAGTTAATTTAAACCTTGAGATGCTTACTCTACACACCAACTTGTTATAATATTAATATATCAACAGCTTACAAGTGAAACACTTCAAAAAGCTTAGTTCTGAGAAAAAGAAAGGGGAAAAATTCTACTTACTAATTGTGTTTCTCAAGAAACCTAATCATACAAATTAAAAACGAGTTAGAAAGTACAATACATGTGAGTAACAATTTTGAGGATGCAGAGATGAAATTTTTTCATTGTTTTTCAGACATGCGTTTTTGATTTGTTTTTAAATAGATAATCTCAAACTACTTACAAAAGGGCATTGGAAAAGGTGGCATGAAGAGAGGAGTTGTGCTGTTTGCAGGCTGTTGACTGGTTGATGGAGAACCTGCAGAAGCAGAACCATCTGATACACCTGCTTGACCACTAGCTGGACCTGAGAAAGAAAGATTAACTATATGAAGCCATGCAAATTCAAAGTTTAATAAAACATCGAACATGTTGCTGACATGATAGGATATTTAAAAAATTTTCAATGTTAACAAGGTTTTGATTATACATATATAAACACAGTAGAGGGACCTAACTATATTATGGTAAAACTTAATTTTTTCGGCCAAATTCTTGAAAATGTACACCGAATTTAAATTCTTTGTGTTTATAAATATTTTCATCAATGCAAAGACTTCACACAATATGGCAAATGATTTTCAGCACTATAATATACAATCAATCTTTCCTGTAGTAAATAAAGCTTGCTAAACTTAATTTCTGTTTTAATAATTTCTGCTAATATAATTTTGAATGAGATTGCAGAGCTATGAAACATGTAAAGATTTTCAAACATCATAGATAGAAAAAAACCTATGTTTATCTACTACTCTAGGGATAGGAAGTAAAGTATCAAATGCACATAACATAGTTCCACTTCAAGGGAAATCAGATACATACCTTATTAACCCCGTTAACATTGATGCTATTAGAGTTATTTGGTGCATTTGCTTGCATAGAAGACCCACGTAAGCAAATAAACACATTTTTGTATGTGGTAACATTTTAACGAGATGTCCATTCTTGCAAATATTAACGAAAAATTGCAGTTAAGAGCACTCTCCATATTTGTCTAAATTTATACCATTGGTATTTCTAACCACAAGCATTGTTTGGTACAATGCTCTATTTTTGAATTTGTAATTGATAAACACATGATGAAAGAAAGGTACTTTCTGAGTTATGGATAAAAATGGATGGCAGTTATATTTTCAAGGTAAACAAACCAGATGTTTTGCCTGCAAAGATTTTACTTCTGCTGGCCAAATGCTCACATGATACATATAAATAAGGGTTATCTTAAAATGCAATTTATAGCCATTTTGGCAACATTCGGCATTGAATCTAATTAGCTTAACCAATCAACTATCATGTAACAATTTGGAATTTTTTTGCTAAGTGCTGAAATCGAATTTGAAAAGCAAGCCAACTGAAGTCATGTACAGAATACATACAGAAAACACATCGCCAAAGAAACACTACTGCCACCAATATTTAGCATGAAAGAAAATGGATCTCATGTCAGGTTGTGAAATCAATGGTGTTGCGAACTATTTATTTTTTAAAATTTCTGAACATAAGTATGCCATAAAAATAAGAATTCAATGTAGCCAAGTTTTCTTTTCATAGTAACTGGTTGAAGCATAAAATCGTTCATTTATGAAGGTGGCTCTAACGATGACCCATTGTAAATTAGGCAAATGCAAGACGTACCTGTTTGTTGCTGAGGTGGAGAAACGTTAGGTGGAGTACCAGGTTGATCACCACCAGGCGGAGCTGGTTGTGGAGGAACAGGGGGAATGATAAATGGAAACATCCCAGGGAAAGCGCCAGGCATGAATCCGGGTGCCATACCTGGCCCTGAACACAACAGCAGGAGAAAAAAAAAATTTAATTAGCTGTGTTATAAACTATTCATACACAATCTGGATTAAAATTACTTGAGGAAATATCATGTTTTACACACATGTGCACCAAACATTACCCTTCATAAATAAAAAAAATAGAAATGAGGGATAATCCAAAAATAAGTTTTGTGGGTCTGCTACCTTCAGAAAATTTCGTTCTGAAAACAGTCGCGATAAACAGCTTTTCATTATTTTTCTACATAGAGCATCCTGATATTAATACATTTGTTCCACTTTACAAGGATGAAGGTAGGTAGTTAATTGACGTTACGCTTGAGCAACGCAACGGGCTATTGGTGATGGTCCGGGATCAAACCCAAAGAGAAAGATCCGAGAACACCCCGTAATTTTGAACCACGGTCAGATAATCAGGTAAACACCCGAGCTGGCACCCTACTCTCCAAATGTGGCCCTTATGCCATAACTGAATGCAACCTATATCCCCTGTATTAGGTGCTTGTAGTTGAGGCTGTACCAGTTTATGTAGTGTTTAAAATGATACTAGATACTTTTTAATTCTACATTACATTATTTTAACAAGAAACACTTAGAACCAAACCATACCATTAAATCATTTATTTTCATACATTTTTAAATTATTTCTGGTACCAAACAATATTGCTAGGCTTATCCAGGTTAATTATCTATACAGGGTGAGTCTAAACTAATACGACAAACTTCAGGGGGTGATAGAACACAACGAAACAAACACTTTTCACCATAGAATGTAGGGTCGCTAGAGGTCGCTTTCCATTTCGCCACAAACACACAGTCCGATACAAGTTGGAAAGAAGAGGCATGAAATATGGAAACAACGCTTTAATGTCAAATAAACATCAATAACTGCTTGACAAAACGAAATAATACAATTAGATATGTCTAAATTAAAGATAAGTACAAGGAACAACGGGTAATGACATGTACAAAACATGAGAAACTTTTCACATGGAAATGAAATGACATGTACAAACATCAGTCGGTAAGTATAACGCAAATGCACAATTACAGAAGCTGTTCAAAATGTCGACCACCACACCTGATTCAGGCCTAGCGTCGCCGACGAAACGCTTTTATACAAGCATTTGACTGCTCTCTCTAGCGACCAACCGCTGCACTTGCGACCCTACATTCTATGGGGAAAAGTGTTTGTTTCGTCGTGTTCTATCACCCCCTGAAGTTTGTCGTATTAGTTTAGACTCACCCTGTATATATATTTCAATAACATATGCGGCACAAAAATCAACGTTATTTATATATTGCCAAATGGCAACAAACATAAACAAAATAAGATCAAATGCAGTGAGATTCGTTCACAATTTTACCTTTGTTTACATATGCTTGATTTGTTACTATGCATACTATGGCTGAAACTATAGATAAGCTCGCTGATTTAATGAAATTGTTCAGCAGTCTGGTGATAAAAAGCAGTAAGAAATCTGAATGATAAAAATCTGAGCAGAAAAGGAAATGTGAGTGAACACAAAAATAGGCTCATACATCCAAAAAATACTGAATTGCCTTTAACAAGCGATTGGATATAATTTTATTTCATATGGTGGTCATGTGCTTATTGATGCTTATTACGAATAGATTTAAGTAAGATATAATGTGAGTAACAATATTGCCATCATTACATATAAGAAATTGAGAAATTTTAGCTCTAGTTTATAAAAATTGATGCTTCAACTCACAATTCCCCATATTAGGTGCTTGAGGTTGTTGAGGCTGTGCACCTGGAACTCCAGCAGGTGGAGCATTTTGAGCAGGAGCAGGTGCAGGCACCCTAAGAACATCCATACGGCATGTGGGGCATGTTTGCTGCCTCTGGAACCAAGATCGCAAGCACGACGCATGGAAAATGTGATTGCACGGTAATTTTTTGCTGCTACCAGAGCCAGACATCTCTTCACGGCAAATGATACAAACGTTATCCACAGAAGCCAATTCCTCTGCAGTTGCATCTGGATAGCTGAGGAAACACAAAAATTGACGATATTAGTTCAAGATATGTGCTTAGCATTCGTAATATAACTACAACTGACTGACTTATTGATGCTTATTACGAATAGATTTAAGTAAGATATAATGTGAGTAACAATATTGCCATCATTACATATAAGAAATTGAGAAATTTTAGCTCTAGTTTATAAAAATTGTTGTTGTTGACAGTTGGTTGTTTAGGGTTTTATGGCTCAAGGGTCGTATTTGGCTAAGCTGCACCAAACACAAGACAGACAACACTAAGTAATGAATATACACTCACAAGTAAATTTTTACTGACACAGGAGAGAAATACACCAAGGGAGGAATTGAAACTGCACTGCCTACAAATCGCAGGTTGGTGGTGCAGTGGACATATCTATGCAACCCCTGATTGACAAAGAATCTACTTCAGTACCGAGATCAGGATTATATGTTGCAAGGTCCAGAACGGTTTGTAAAATGAGTCTTCAAGTTAGTATGAAAGCTAAAGCATATTAAAGAACCCTTTGATACACATTGATTACTAAGTTAACCCTCTGAGGGGTTCATTCATAAAACTGCTGTCTTCCCTGTGTGACTTCTAGCCAATTTTGACCTACTCGACCAATAGAATCTTTCCTAGGATTCTTCCAACCAATAGATGTGGTTGTTTAGTCATTATATGTGATGTAAGCTAAAAGTAATTCTACACTACTCGGAAAAGCCTTGTGATACTCAGAGGGTTAAAGTTAGATTTTTCTTGAATGTTCGAGATCATCTTAAGATACATCACAGCAGTTAAAACAAGCATAAGAATCCCATTGGTTTAATATGCACTATTAAATATTTCTTCCTATTCTAGCGGGTTTTTAGTAACTTTAAAGCATGGATTATTTAATCCATTAAGTTGAAATGTAATGAATCTGCTTGTAAATCTGTAAGGCCCAATTTCAGTGAATGACTAGGCCAAGTAAATAGGTTTAGGATAAAAACAAGTAGACAATTAACAGAACTATAGCAATTGAGTAGTTTACTTACAGAGTATTCATATTTCTTATGGCCCTTCTAGACATTATTACATCATTTACAGCCTTTTTAAATGCCCTATAATATAAACGAAAACGTTTTACTACATAACATGAAAAATTTACATACATTTAATTCTGTGAAAACGAAAAGCACTACTACACAACAAAACTAAAATTCAAAATTTTGGAAAAAATATCTTATATAATGATAGAAGAATCCATCAATGATTACATAAGATATTTTCAACTATATTTAAAGTAAATAATTCCAAATAAACTTACCTCAAGCTCAAATACATTGGCCTTATGGCAAACAGTGGGAAAGTATGTATCTTGATCATTATTGTCATGAAAAGCAAATACAAAATAACCTTGAACAAACCTAAAATTAAAATTGAGTTTATTAAACAGTCAAATGTCATGAAAAACATCAAGTAAATCACTAGTAAATATAAGAATGACATTTTCAGAAGTTAAATCAAACTAAACAGTCGAACACAAATCTGACTAGAAACATAATCCGAATTGGAGATCCCTTTTCAGACTAATTTGATTTCATAGACTATTACCATAGCATATATATAAACATTGTGAAATTTGTATCAGTCACTTGAGAAAGACTAGTGATTTAGAAGATTAATACCAAGTATAAGTTTGCAAACATTAATGAAAGATTAACCTACAAAAAGTAATATTTTATGAATAATTATTTAGAAAACGTCAAGTTCTGTATTGGACGAGAACAGCCCACAAAAAATGAACGCCGACTACTGTTAATTACTTTAATGAAATATTTTATTTCAATTTCTAACACAAAATTCTTAAAGCAGCACTTACAAAATTGTGTCCATTAACATTAAAATGCTTTAATCTTCATATGCAAACTTTACAATCTGCAAGCCCAACAGTTTGTCAATTTCAACAAAACAAATGTTGATAAATTTGTACTCATCGAAAACAAAACCTTGTGTTTGTTGACTACATGCAGTATTATTTTCTAATTTTTTTCGTTTGAAATTAATTTTGCATTTTTAAACTTTGTTTCGTTTTAAGTTGCAAGTTGTGACAACTTATATGATCACAAGATTTTAAAATAAAAGTGAATTAATTTCTTTAGAACTACTTTGTTCTGCTGACTTTTTTTCTTGCTGTTTTCTGTGGTGTTTGCAGATTTAATAGTTTTAGTTTTTACATTTAAATTGTAAAATTTATTTCATGTAACCTAAATTCATATTCATCACTGAAACAATGCACCACAGGTTATGTCTGACACAAAGTTTTTCTAATTTTAACTATTCTAAATCTACCTTACCTAGTTTCTCATAAAGCAATTTCCATTCTCTTCTCAAATGTTTTACAAACACATTAAATTCAATCAGAAGAAAATTCTTTCTTTTATGATAAATATTAATTTTCCAAAGTTGATTATTTTATTCGGTGCTCAGTTTTCTATAAACTTTGTAAATTAAAAGCCAATAAAAAATTCCCCAAAATCCTTTAATAAGTTTTACTTAACCAATTCTTTTCTTTCTCAAATTAATATTACAAACTTTATTTATTACTTGAAACCTAACATACCCATGACTAGTTCACTGTATAGCAGAAAGACAGCTTTATTTTCCCAAGGATTTTCACTTTGAAGATCATAGGAATGGAGCATATACTTCATTAATATATTAAATACAACACTCAATAATATGGCATACTGCAAAATAAAAAAGAAATTATATCATTAGCATTTTATATTCAAAAATGATCAAAATAAAATGTCATCTAAAATCAAGACTTACTTCAAAGCCAAACACTAACTGTACAGATGCACCCTTTGTAAGAGTACTGTGATATGCATGATTAACAAAAAAGTAATCCAAGATGCCCAAAAGGACGAGAAGAGCTGCAAAAATAAAGGGATATGTAGTAGTGCATGGAAAAAAATCTTTAAGCTATGTCTAAAAACTATTAGAAAATATAGCTTAGAAATTAGAATCTATGCACCCATGTGCAAACAGATTTTCGTCTTATATGACAAAACTCATTTTTAAAGTAATTTTGCTCTTTAAAAATTTAGTGTATTGCTTTTAATCAAAAGGCCTATGGAATAGTACTGTTTCCTAAAATGAGTTCCAAAGATAACTTTCCATAGAATATGTACTGTAATACATTAACATTCTAAAGATGAAAACAGAAAGGATAATTAAAACATTTTCAAATGGGAAATACATAAAAGAGGAACGAATATCTTTAAAATAGAGTGAATGGTAGTTTTTGAAGTTTTCTTCACTTGTTCAAATACTAATTTTGACCAGACAACCCAACAATCAATCTAATCAAATAATTCCTAAATAGCAATAAAGGTAGTCTCTAGATGATAACAAAATTGAATTTCAATAACACAATTTTAAAGAATTACATCAATTAAAAAGCACATTCTTTAAGCAATAACACATTACTTACAAGAAACTCGAATGTGGAAGAGCCAAGATATAACAGGACTTCTTTCCATCTGGAAAATAAAGTAAAAATATTGATACTATCTTTTATGGCTATCCTCTAATTTGTGATTGCGCGTGTACTCATATTTTAATGAACAATCACTCGAAACATTTAGTGACATCAGGAATACCATCTGCCAAGTTGGTTGGAGTTTTATGACACAGGAGAGAAATACACCCAGGGAGGAATTAAATCCTCTCTGGTTGCTAGCACAGTAGGCAAACCAGGGCTGCCACAGCCAAAACACTTGTGAAAAAGTAGCATTCGTAGCATAAATTTTTAAAAAGTAGTAGCAAGTCTCCCCTTTCACTTTATTTTAGTAGCAATTCTAGTTTCTCAGATACAAAATGAATTGGCTAAAACACAAAATGCGCTAATTAAGTATGAAATAGACACTGCAGATCTTGTTAAGAAACCTAAATATTCAAATTAAAAAGCCAAACATTTTCTTGTTTTCATGACAATCTAGCAACCAGATTCAGATGCATTTTTTATCCATGGCGCTAAAACTTCGAAATTGGTGTCCCTAGAAAAAAAATTTCCTAAAGAAAAATCAAAAAAATCTTTCCACCTGCTATTAGTTTTTTAAATATGACCAGAATTTTTATTGACTTTTGGTAAATTTTGAAAAAAAAAAAAATCGCCATAATTTTCGAAAAATTGCCAATAGTTTGAAAATAGGAGCTTTTGAGACGATTTGGCTTAAAAAGATACCCCTAGTCAACAAGATTGGAAAATAGCAAATAGTCGCCTGTGGCAGCCCTGCAAACCCACTAAGTCACAACTTTTGCCAAGATAATCTAACAGCTTAACATTAGCATTACACAGTTCATTGTTTTTCAAGTAATTTTCAAAAACGAAATTTTAATAATTTACTTTAAACAGATATAACAAATAATTAAGCATGTTTTTATGTCGTTGCCATCGTGTCCATTTGTGAGTCAGATGACAGCGTGCATTTTGCATAGCTTTAGCGATGTTGACTATTTTCTTACTGTAAAGCTGTTCTTCAAGATGTTAATTGATGGTTTGGAGAGCAACTGTTATTGCAGGGCAGGTGAATTTATGATTAGGTGTGAGTTCAATGCCCAGACAGTTGTTACAAGGTCTATACATTCTAGTTCCATCTCTCAGTTCTCATTCCTTTAAAATGTCCTGTTCTCAGCCTGGATATCGTGGTGAGTTTTTTATCTGTTAATTTCACAAATTTGTTGTTTTATTTTAATTTTTTGTGAAAGAAATTTAAATTTATTAAAGCTTTGGCATCAATAAGAGTTATTGGGGTTTGTTCAGCATTTAATTCTGACTTCCTTTGCTGATTGATCTCAGCTTCATTTCCTTCAATGTCTACATGTGTGGGAATCCATTGAAGTGTTTAGCATGAGAAGCAGGTTTTTATGAATCAGCTATAATAGTATCAGTTACATTATCAATTATTTCAGTTAGAATAGTAAAAAATTACAATTTTTCAATAACACTTATTCAAAACACATTATGAGCAATATACTTACATAGTCCACTCTATCCTCAGCTAACCAGTGAAAACATTTCAAAAATAGAAGTAAAGTAAAAAGCGCCACAAACTTTGGGCTGAAATCATCTCGAAACACAGTGAATGCAAGGCAAGTTTCTGTAACAGCATACCACGATCGTTCAATAAGGTGCTACGAGAAATGAGGGAAAAATTTACTTCGATATAAGACACATAAAATGATTGAGTTATTTGTACCCATGTCATAACACATAGGGAGTAAAAACTATTCACAAAAGCTTATAACCAGTTAACTGCGATGTCATAAGGAACCCTTACTTCTGTCTCAGCAGCTCGCAGTTGTCCAAAAAATATCTTCCTCATCAGTTTACCCATCAAAAGGACAAGCACAAAGGCTTGCATATAGATAACCTAATACACGAAAACATAAACATCTGAATTACTTTAAGATGAAAATAAACACAGAATCAATCTACATGAATATTCAATTGAAAATTAAATTGATGAAAGTGAAATTTTGAAAACAATTTTAAATTGTTTTTAAGTGCACATTTATACTTACTCTGATACTTAATTTTTGATTGAGTACTCGAGTCCAACAAATGAAAATAGAATACATGATACAAAATTATGTTTGTTTTTTATTATGAGCAAACTTATTAATTTTAAGCATTGTTTATAAAATACTTTTAATGGTGATTTAAGAGCATTTATTTATAGTAGTACAGGTTCTATGCAATGTGGGTTTATCATGTTTCAGTTTATTCGGATCACAGTAAATTATTTGAATTGGTATTATACCAATTATTATAAATGTTGCTGTCTTCACATTGGATCTATGCCTCATATCCTATGCTTTTAATATTTCTAATGACAGTGTGCCTAAGTTGGCAAGAAGTCGAAAGCTTTTACATAACACCATCTTTTGAATTAACATCACTTCATTCTGGTGTTATAAAGCAGAAACAATAGTGCTACAAGCAGCAAGAGTGTGTCTTAGAACACAACACTAAAAATAACTTGTACAAATTAAAATCAGTCAAAGAATTTTAAACATCGAAACTAAGATAACTTTGAACAAAAAGATAAAAAGGATGATTGATTAGATTTATGACATATCAGTTCAACCAAATATTCTAAAACAAGCATAAACAAAAATGTAACCCAATATACACAAAACTTGCACAAAAAATAACAAATTCACCAAAGAGCAGAAAATTACTGAATATGTTCAGAAATCAGGCAAATTAGTTTTACATACCTAATGTTAATTATATATTTAGTGGAACATAGCCAAATTTTAATTAATCTGAAACAAAAGATGTTTAGTCTAGTTCGATAAGTAAATAAAATATCCCCTTCACACTTACCCCCATACTAGGATTAGATTTTGTGATGTAAACCACAGAAGGGTAAAACTGCTTCTTCTGATAGTATGCATTTCCAACAACTGCGAATGTAAGAAGAACACTGCTCAGACTCATCAATGCCGCCCTCATTTTAGCCAATTTTTGGCAAACTCAAAGTAACATCTGAAAATGTAAACTTTAACTAAATTATACAGGCAACAAACATCCACTTATTCAGAGTAATGAAAAACATGAGATAAAAGAGGTTTTTAATTTTTTAAATGACAATTTATGCTTAATTTGATTAACTTTTGAGAGAATGAACAAAATATTGAATTCTAATTGAAATGTTGAATAATTATGTTACAGTAACATGTAAGCTACAGATGTTAATTTTTAAATTTATTATACATTTTTTAACTATATATATATACACTGCTGGCCACCGTAAATGCAACACCCTGAAGGAAGCATGCAAATAATATGAAATTTACAACATGCATTAGCGGAGGTGAGATATGCAAATGATTATAATTTCAGTGCAGACGCACATCACGCCCACCTGTGGCGCCACTTCAAAGCGCTATTTAAGGCTTGGAGATTTCGACGATTTCAAGTACGGCAATTGTGTTTTTCTTGTGGTTTTTTCAAAAAAAAATGATCAATTATGCCTCGTAGAAAACAGCGATCATCTTTTGATCAAGTATCCGAGTTCGACAGAGGAAGGATAGTGGCCTACCGAGATTGTGGATTATCTTTCAGGGAAATCGGTAGTCGTGTTGGACGAAACCAAACAACTGTAATGCGGATATGTGATCGTTGGATGCAGGAGGGTACGACGGACCGACGTGTTCGATCGCATCCACCTCAGTGCACCACTTCACGTGATGACAGGCATATTGTGCGTATGGCAGTGACGGATCGCTCAGCCACATCACGAACCATAGCACAGCACATTCAGTCTGTACCGCATCATCCAGTGTCTGCGCGTACCATTCGACGCCGTTTACAGCAGAGTGGTCTGTCCGCAAGACGTCCATTGCTTCGTCTACCCTTGACGCAGAACCACAGACGTTTCCCCCGCCAATGGTGCGATGAAAGAAGGATGTGGACGGCAGAATGGAATAAAATTGTCTTTACTGACGAGTCACGCTTCTGTCTGCAACACCACGATGGTCGGATTCGAGTCTGGAGACACCGTGGAGAGAGGATGCTGAACAGCTGCGTTATGCACCGCCACACTCGTCTTGCACCGGGTATTATGGTATGGGGCAGTATTGGATATCACTCTCGCACTCCTCTAGTACGCATTGCCGGTACTTTAAACAGCCAGCGCTACATCTCCGAGGTGTTGGAGCCAGTTGTCCTTCCTTACCTTCAGGGCTTGCCCACAGCCATATTTCAACAGGATAATGCGCGACCACACGTGGCACGCATTGTCCAAGGGTTCTTCGTCAATCGCCAGATTGAATTGCTTCCCTGGCCAGCTCGCTCTCCGGATCTTTCGCCGATAGAAAACATGTGGTCCATGGTTGCTCAACGATTGACCCAGAATACATCCCCAGCTGCCACACCAGATCAACTTTGGCAACGTGTGGAAGCTGCTTGGTCTGCTGTACCCCAAGAACACATCCAAAGTCTCTTTGAATCAATGCCGAGGCGTGTGGCAGCGGTGATCTCCAACAATGGCGGCTACTCTGGCTACTGATTTTGGCAGGAACCACACTTCACAGAAGTCTATAAATTTAATCATTTGATACTTGGTCAACATGTTATCTACAAAATAAATTTTGTTGTGATATCTCTTTTCTTGGTGTTGCAATTTGGGTGGCCAGCAGTGTATATCAACTTATACTCAACCTAAAACAAAGTTACCTGGTTTTTGTAGGTTTGTTAAGGGATTAGAAAAAAATTACAGGTAATCCTAAAATGTGATTACTTATTAGAACAAGTGGATTACTAGTATTAGAAAATCATGGTATTTGATTCCATGAATTTTTAAGACGGCACTCAATTCTGTGTTCAAATTTCATTTTTGACACACGTCATTATTCACATTTCATATATCTTATTTCTCCATTTATAATGAATATAGTATTCTGTGTATCACATGATTCTAACAGGAGTGTCACAGCCAAAGCACTTGTGAAATAGTAGCCTAATTTTTTTAACTAGTTGCAAAAAAATAAGTCCTCTCAAACCCTATTTTAGCTGCTTAGATACAAAATGAATCAGCTAAAAGACAAAATGTGCAAGTATAAAACAGACGTAAAAGATCTCACCATAAAATTTAAATATTTCCTATTTTCTTAGAAAGACTTTCATGACAATCTGGCAATCAGATTGGAAAATTTTCTTTCTGAAGAAAAATAAAAAAAAATATTTTTTTCTACTGCTCCTAGTCAAAAAAGGGGAAATTTTTCCTTGACTTTTGGTGAATTTTTAAAAAGGTAGCCAAAATTTTTAAATTAGCAGCTTTGAGAAAATTTTGCTTAAAAAGATACCCCTAGTTGCCAAGGTGGAAAAATAGTAGCAAAAAGCCCTTTGATAACTTAATTTTCTACTTGTTTAAAATAATCAAAAACCTATTAGATCAAATGCAGGTATGTTTTTATTTTTCTTGCATTATTTCCTGGCTCCAGTTATTATCATTGTCAACTTAAAACTTATTTTGTATCATGTGTTCTCAGACATTACAAGAGAATACAATGTTATAAGCAAACCAAAAATTTGTAGTTTGCCTAATTAAGTTTCAATGTCATTTAAATATCCTAATAGTTGACCAAATAAAAATTGCACATTTACCTCTACTACATACTAGTTTTTTTAGTCATGAAAGTGAAGTTGACATGATTTAAAATGCATAGGGATATAAATTTTAAATATACCCCAATAGACAAGACTGAGTAATTTCCCCTATAAAGTCACATTTACAATATTTAAAAAAACTAATGAATAGAAGAAAATACTTGGTAAAATCTTAGTTATTTTAAAAAATTGCCCCCAGAAAATATATTATACGTTTGAAACATAAAATACATTAAAAAGCTAGGAAACTTTAGTTGAAATTTTCAAAACTGCTTGATTTATTGAATAGAGTATAATTTTTTATTTCATTACTCCAAAAAAACACCTTTTAAACTGAATTTTTTGGTTTGTCATTATAAGGTCTTTTCAGTCTGCTATTAGCATCTGGCACTGGCAACCCGATTTTGAAAAAAAATAAATTTGTTTTAAATCATAAAAATTGGATTCTATTTAAATCAGATTTTAATTGCCTCTATATGATTAAACTTGATAGATATGAGACATGAAATCAGTTTCTAGATAATATTAACTTCTGTCAACCATTAATATTTTTTCGGGTTTAGAAAATACAGATGGGCAAATTTTTGAGATTCAAACAATTAAAATTATCATTGGACCTTGTTATTTTTATCCTTTCATTTTAATTGTATTTCACGATACAAATCTATAATACTTCATATTCTAAATTAAACATAATCATTTTAATAAGGGGAGAAAAAAATTTATTTCAATTTAACAAATTTTTATAAATCCCATAATAAATAAGTTAAATAAATTAAAATTTCCCAACCAATTTGTTACCTAACTTGTTTTGTGTAAGTTGGAAATATTCTTTTCACAAATACAGAAAAAGCTGTGTGGTAAGATGGCTTTCTTGTCTGCTACACAAACACTAAAATATAAACGATTTTCCCTATTCAAAATGAGATACCTAGAATGTTTTCGCAAGGAGAAAAATCAAGGAATTTATGTGCTTTTTCTTGAATTTTCTTAATTACAGACATAATACTAAATGAAAATTACGAGGTTTTCTTCTAAAGCCTAGTTGACTTTCTTCCAGAGCTAGGAAGTCAGGGGCATCCTATACTCGTTTTTAACATACTGAAAACAAATGTTAAACAATGCTGATTCCTTTATCAGAAATGACAAATTCCCTCATGAATGTCAGCAGTTCAAGCCAATGCAACTTTTTACAGGAAAGACTAAAAATTAAACGAAAACTCTGTGCAATGCATGAACAGGCCCCAAACTCATCCTATGCCTTTCAGTGAACAAAAAGAAATTTGTTAGTCAATTGTCATACTACCACAGGTGCCAATTCCTAGGGGTCCAAAATCCCTTGTGTCCCAACAAATGTTAGATAAATATTTCCAATGAGAAACCAAATAAGTAGTTCAACAGAAACACCTACACATGCCCTATGAACCGACCCCCTTGAAGTTTTTTATGTTAGGTCGAGGACCCCCAAAACATAAAGGGTAAATATTACAATATGAGCAACCCAAAATACGCAGTGATTCATTCTCTCTTAACAGATCACTTTATCAAAAAAGGGAGTGAAGTTCTAGAGACCCAAACTCCTTGGATCCTAAAATGTTTTTGCTTGAGATCTGGTACCCCTTCAAGATGTGGGATAACTATTACAAATATACTAATAATATGGGTAACTATTGATAGTAACAAAATAAAGAATTATGAAACATCCTTATATGTGAAGCAAGTGGTGTTGTATTTCCTCAATTTCTCCAAGTTGGCATCACATCCTCATTTGTGCTACCTCTAATAGGGAATAGTTATTTTCAGTTAAAAAAGGTAATTTTTCAGGTGTTACTGATTAGTTGGGGTTTTATGGTGCAAGGGCCATATTTGGCCATGCTACAGGTATTACTGAATAGAAGCAAATACTTTAACCAATTTGAATAAAATAATATATATTCTGTCCCAGGCTATTTTATTATTATCATTATTAAACTTCAATTAATAAAAAAAAAAGAAAATTTAATGCTTGATTTAAATCATGATTTTAAAAATCACTTGATTTATATCATGATTTAAAAAATTACTTGATTTATATCATGATTTAAAATCAACCGATTTAAATCGTAATACCTTGGTGGCAACATAAATTTTAGATCACGTAAAGGCAGCACCCCCTCCCCCTAATGTACAGCTCTACACCTTAGGGTGAGTCTGGAGTGGTGTGGGTAGCAAGATAATTTGAGAAAGAATGCCTCATGAATTTAAGAAAACATTCACTGTACCAGTTCTACACTGTGATATGTAATTATAAAATCTCAAACTAAAAACGTTCTTAAAGCTTTGTGTACTAATCTCAACATAAAACTTTAAATAATATTAAAGAAAAAGTGCTGTTTGAGAAAATGGAAAGCAAACAAATGTACCAAAAGATGTATTCCAGTCACTCCTTCATAGAATATAATTTTTAAGGCAAAAGAAACAAAAAAAATTGAGCATACACAAACGAAAAAAACGCAATTGTACATAAATGTAACATGTAGTTACAATGCAAACATGCATTTTAATCCACAAGCCAAATGTTAAAAATTTATCTGTTTAAAACAAACAGGAATTTGTTCATCATCAAATTTAATTTTAGTAATTGGAGCTTATTTAAAATGGTAATCGTGAGCCATGTTTTAAGATTCTCAAACAGTGAACATGCTTCATAAATGCATTAAAAACGAAAAATTTCCACGAAATCTTGAATATTGATCATGATGTTGATATAAACAATTCTTGACAATTCAAACGAACACGTAGAAAACAATGATGTGTACCAAACCTGAAGATATGACGCAAATATAAAAGTATGTTTTTACAGAAATATAAATTCAACATATTCGAGAAAAATTTGCCGTCAAGAATATAAAATAATGTACATCAATGTTAATGAAAATTATACATGATTGCTATACGTCACTAATGTCAAAAAAATTTCCATTGGATTGCAGTGAAAACAAAAGCAGGAAATACATATCAAATTTCAAACGAAAAGTATGAAAAAGCAGAACTACTTACAGGTGCTGATTTGCCCATACAAATCGGAAAATACAAAATAGGAAACACTAAGGAAATTTCATTAGTACCAAAACAAGTATCGCATCGAAGTCTACAAAACTCTACGTGTAACAGTTAAAAGTATCATTTAACTGCTATAATTTCTTCATGTCCACTGCAACCAGTGCGCAGAATGCCAGTAGTGGAATAGATGCAAAGGGAAACCGAAAGTAAAATTTCAAACACAAAGCAAACTAGTAGATGACTTCTTTTGTTATTTTTTCAATCATCAGAAAAATTAGTATAAAAGAGAATTGTATAATGAAGTTCACTTAATTTGGTTTCGTTAAGATGACTGAAAATAGAAAATATCTGGGAGAATGCGCAGAAAGGATTGTCTGCGCAGATTTAAAAAAAATTCCTCTAACATCAATTTTTTCCCATTAACTACAATTATTCACATTTAAGATTTATCTTTATCCATAAAAAAAAGTTTTTAACATTGTTTAAACTTATTTAATCCTCTGTATTTACCATTTATCCTTAATGTTTTCCAGAACTACATTAATAAGGAGTGGTAGTCCGCGATTTCTTGTTTCCAGAAAGGATATTGCATATCGCTTTCGAATCCCTCACACCAACACGAAATTTTAAACTAAAATTTAAGACTTTTTATAAATTGAGAGTTAAAAATTTTCTTGAAGGGAAGCTAAATTAAAACAAAACATAGCGTTTGAGCTAAGTAGCAGAATTGATATAAAAAAACAATGGAGGTAATATGAACAATGATTTGGGAGCAGTAAACCAATAAGTATAAAATTGTAAACAAAACAAGGGATTACGTAAGAGCTCCGCTAATTCTAGAGATGGAACAGGCCTGTTATATAAAAAAGGACAGCCCGAACTTCGAATAAAGTTTTCGAAAGAACCGTTCCGACAACAAGAATCAGTTTTCTGATCAAAATTTGGGTTAATACGATTTGTAAGTGATTCACTATGATTGACGCCGATCTTTAAGTGCGTGCAATTCAGCTTAGTGTTATCTGAAATATATTCCCCTTGTTAAATTTTACTCTTAATTACCTTTTTCATATCGTAGCTTGACCAAGCTTTTGAGACAATATACGCTAAAGAAGGAAATATAACTCATACGTTTATATTTTCTTCACTTAATTTGGAAATCACTTATATTTTTAGTTTTCTTTTTTACTATTTCTACCTGTCAGGTGTTTAAAATTTTGTTTGTATTAATTTGAATTCTGTCAGGAAACAACAAAAATGTATAGTTTATGCTTTGAGACTCCTGAAATTTATTTTTGATTATCTTGGATACTTAATCCCATTTGAATCCTCGTTCTCATAGTAAAAATAAAATAGCTCCGACTAAATTTTTGTGACTCAAAATAGTGTTTTTATTTAATTTTTCTGGAAAGGCTTTTGTTGAATGAGTTAGAAGATAAGTTCAAAAGACAAAGTTTTTTAATGTGGTGTTCCAAAATGCCATATCTATATAAATGTAGTTATAAATGACTCCTATAAAGTTTCAGCGAAAAACAAAGGGAAATTTTTATGCTCATAATTTCTCAACATGTATTGAGTTCTTATACAATCATGGTAATTATATAATAAATAACGTATGATGAGTTTTTATATAAGAAAATGTTTGACATAATTTCTGGAAGCACCTGTTCTCCAGAAACATAATTCATAACAGCTTCAAGAATTCATAACAGCTCTAGGTAAAACAGAATGCATAAAAAAATACATGTATTAGTTTATATTTTAATGTTCAAAATATTTATGCAGTGCTTTTAGCTATGAAAACAAGTTGTCAATTTAGCTATAGCTTGTAATAGCATTTCATAAAAAAATAAAAATGTAAAATCAAGAGCTTGCATTAATTGTTCATTTAAAATTACATAATTTTTACAGAAACTTTTAAATATACTAAAGGCTTAAATTGCAATTTTATTTATTGTGATCTAATTTTTTAATTAACTTGTCCAGTCCAAGAATTGGACAAAATCTAATAAATCAAAGTTTCTTCGTTATCGTTAAAATTTTATGTATTGTAATATGAGACTGTTTTCTACAATCATTATATTTATTGGAAAGTGGTGCTTTTGGCTTTGCATTTATTTTCATCATCTATAAATGCTTGTGCTTTTCAGAATGTATAATCACTGATACAATATTCTAGGTCATTTAATCATGAAGCCATCTGATTTGACAGTAGTTTTGAATGGTCTGGAGGCTGTGGCAAAGGCATTTGTCAATGTGAATGGGTCAGAGATAAATAAAATAATGAAAAATTCAAGCTTCAATTCCATTTCAAAGACTCTTATTACTTCACTGGAGGAAAAGCTGAGTTCTGGGATAGCGTATTCTGGTAAACCAAACGTATGTTTGATTCTTTAGTATTCTTGCTTTTTACTAATCATGCCTCTACATTTGCTTATTGATCCATGATTTTTGCCACTGATAACTGAAAAGAAATGAAAAAGATAATTTACAGGTTTCCAAATTCCTGCCAAGCAGCCAATAATGTGTGACCACGATAGGCTGATGTTTTTAATAAAAAATTTCTTATGATGGGTTATGTATAGGTACATGAAATGATACCTAAAATGTAATTCTCAACACACTTTAGTCCCTCAACATTCCAGACTAACTCCCCCTTTTATCATTACTAGTCTTTGTCTCACCACTATAGCCACTTGGAACAGCCATATGTCTGCTTCAGGTGGCTTGACCATTATTTGATGTTGTCTGTCTTGTGTTTAGCACAATATGGCCTTGCACAATAAAAACTCAATCAACTGTAAACCTAGAATTTTCCATGTGTGTGTGTTAAATCTTAATTGCTTGATATTGATCAGATAAATTAAAATAATTAATAATTAGATCAAAATGGTTCAATTAAAATGTTTAAGGTTTTTAGTATGTTGTTTCATAAAAGTACTTTTAAATTTATTATCTTGCTTCTCTATCCTAATGTTCTAATAATTTTTGTTACTATAGTATGAATCTAGTTACTATAGTTATGTCTTGTTACTATAGTTACATCTCTAATAGAAAATGTGAAACATTTTTGTCAAAAGAAAATTAAAATTATACCATTTGTTTGAGGAAGTGGTGCCTAATTCAAATAACCTATAATACATCATACTCTCTAAATGGTATTCTATTTTCAACATTTTCAAAATCTTCTGAGGCCAGTAGTAAAACAGTTGCATTTCCAAGTCTGATCTCATGAGCCAATATCAGTGTAGTTTAAAATGACTGGTAAGGCCTGGAATATAATACCTGTGGATACAGGAGCAGTACTGAATATGTTGAAACATGAATGCATCTGATGCTTACAATTCTTGGTTAAAGTATCTTTTATGAAAACATATTTTTCAATTGTTCATTATTAACAACATCTTTTTCAGTACCTAGCCCCTTTTAATATGTGTGCACAGAGACAGATAGTCTCTTTGAGCAATCTAGAAGTTCCCGGGATCTGGTGCCTTTAGAAGGCCAGACAGACTGTCAATAGAAAAATAATGTAGCATTAGACAAGGAGAGTATTTCATATAGTAATTTAAATGTTTTTTCCAATTAGAAAGACAATAAACTGTTACAGATGTACACTGAAATCTACTCTGTCATAATACGAATCTAGCATTAGTTTTCTGTTGTAGTTGAAAGCAAGGTTGGTTGAATTGAACAGTCAGACGATGCTAGATGTCTAAAGACCTCAGTTCAGAAAAAGATGGTTGTAATGTGAGAAATAACTACCATATTGATAAATAAAAGTAGATATGCTACGCTCTTAGTTTAAAAGTAAATCATTGCAGATTCTTAGCAAAAAAAATTCTTAGCTTATTGTTTCTCATTTCATAAATCTACCTAGTCATAAAATCTAATTTGAATCAATTTTGCAATGTCTTGTGCAAATATTGAATCACTGTATTTGACGAAAACAAAAACCTTTTTCACAAGATGACAACCAAAGAAGGGTCATTTCCTTGAATTAGTGGATATTTTTAAATTCCTAATGCCGATTCAGTGGTTAAACGTTCTTAAACAGAGAGAACAAAAATATAAGATGCAAATATAAGTAGTAAATAAATAAATAAAAACAAAGTATTACAGCAAATACAAATGAGTCACGGTACAGAGCTATTACAGTGAATACTAATGGTCAAAAGTCTCCCAATAACGATAGAAAAGTGCACTACTAAACAGTGCAGGGCATGCAACCAGGTGAGAAGGGGGTCCATGACAGTACCTTCTCAGAGATGGGCTTGAAAAGATTCCAATACAATGGAAATGGGCTGCAAGACAGTCATGTCTGGTCACCAGACGAAAGGCTGCAACAGCCTTTTTTCTTAGCCATCTGGCTGATCGGAGAATCGCTCCTTCCACACGCAGTTGATCTTTTATTCATTTAGTTAGGTTGGACATGAAATTATATTTGATTTTTGAATGAAGAGAAACAGCAGTTTTTTATGCTGTCTCTAATGCCAGGAATAGATAGCCTCTTTTAGCGAGAGCATCTACAGCCTCAATAAAGGAGATTCCTTAGTGAGATGGACCAGCTTGTCTGTTTTTGTACCTTGTGCCATGAAACCCAAATCAACCAATCAACCAACCTTAGTGAGATGGAATCCCTTGCAGAACAATTTTTTTACATTCTTCTAGTAGACATATGTACGATCTGCACTCTTCGACTCCTTGGCAAGAAGTTTGTTGCGAATCACAATTGCATGTATTGGAATAATGTTACTAAAATCACCTAATTTATAGTGTATCTAATTGTTTGAAATTGCATATTTTACTTTAAATAATTCAAAGTCCCATATGAAGCTAGTAAGGGACTGCATTTTCCCAGATTGATCATCTGATTCAGTCTGTAACTGTTTCTGAAGGAAGCATTTCAATATTTATTTGTTTGGCATTCAAATGTTTATAAGTATGTTTTTATTTATTTCAGGCCCTTATGAGTATTGCAACAGAAGCTAAAGAAAGAAGCACAGTCGTGAAAGAGTCTGTTAAACAATATGCGGCTTTCGTTTTAAAGCACAACTCAGTTCTTCCTAAAGATGAAAAGCCTCAAGACTTTGATATAGATCATCCTATAATAAAAGATGACTTGAATTTCATGGATGATGATAAAAATCAGGGTGTTAAGACCTATAATGCATCTCATATGCAACAAACTGTATCTGTCTTGGAAAAAGATGTTAAGATTGAAAATGAATTCACTTTAAATCAAAGTATACTAGCAGCAGAATCTGCCCCACTGAGTGTTCCGCTAGGAGAACCTACAGTCACTCTTTCTGACAAAGAAGTTTTAAAAGTGAAGATTGTCATACAGAAACCAAAAACTCACACATTATCAAAGGTAAATAATTTTGTGCTTAAAAGGTTTAATGTATATTCCAATTTTATTCTAAAATTTTAATTTTGTCACATTACCAATTGATGATATTCATAATTCCAATTCTAATAATACTAAAATAAAGTCATCCTTCAAATATAATTATGTCACTCTCAGTCAATGAAAAACTATAAATAATTAAGACCTGTTGTTACAATATTAATATTCAGCACAACGAAAGTGTTTCTAGTTTTGCAAATCTGGTTACTATGTTAATATTCATTACAACATGATAAATTTTATTAGTTTTGTAAAACTTATATATAATCAGAGATCACAAATGTTGACTTATTTCACATATCTCAATTTTCAAACTATCTTATTTTTAATTTATGCATTAATGCAAGAAAACATTCTTAACTTTTCAAAATGCTAACTCGTTCATGTTGAACTGATCAAGATTTTCACCTGCCAATCCTTTTTACCTTAATTATTATTTTAAAAGTACTACAAGTATGTTAGGACAAAAATGTTACATGAAATTTTACACATGAAACAGTTCCAATTGTTAGAATTCAAAAATATTGCAGTGATCTCATCTAACTTTTGACTTGCCTATGAATTTTCTATATGTTTCACTGTACCAAATGAGATTCTGTCGCCTATAGCATTCAGGTTATTAGAAAATTTGTCATGCTTGTTAGTTACAAATAAATATGTAAACGATGCCATATCAGTCATGTAAAAGCCACTTGTTCACATCTAAACAGTCTCTTAGATACACTTTAAAGTAATCAATAATGTAAAAGCTTCGCAAAAAAAATTACTAATAAAGATTATGTTAAAACAAACAGGCCACTAGCTATTTGAGTGGATCAAAATGTCCAACATTAACCAGGTCCAAATTAACAGCATAAGTCTTAGATAGTATTTTAAATTGCTCTAAAACTGTTGAAAATAAGAGGAAACACTAAATACAGAGGAAAACTTTGCAATATGAAGTAAAAGAGATAAGGAGACATCCAAAAGGTCATCACTAGAATACCAAACCTTTCTTGGGAAATGTATCTATGTGGAATGATTGTTCATTTCTAGGCACTATCCATGGACTCAGTTTCTAGGTGTTGATTAAGGTTAATACCCCACTAACTGGCATTTTATAGATTTTACAGCAATACGTCATTTACATAGCCCAAGACCTCTGTTGTGAAATATAACATGGATTTTAAATGTTTTCCTCGATGCGGCATTTTAATCTCTAGTTGAAAAGTTAAAATGTATTTAAGAAAGAAATGTAGAAACATCACAATACAATTTTTGTTTCACCATGATGTTGTAATTTTTGCTTTTTAATATTATCTATTTAATCTATAATTTTAATTTATTTAATCTCTCTTAATAAGTTAGTAACTTAATTATACTGCTGTGTTCATTGTAAAATTTCCTTCATTTGTAGTTGAGCGATCGAGCACGAGAAAGAAAAGTTCCGTCCTCCCGAATCAGCCGTCTAATGTCCTATGGAGGTGAGGTTTTATATTTCTGTCTTTTAAAGTCTTAAAAATGTGTTTGGATTTTGTTTGAAGCAATTGGTAAGCATAGTAAAGTATTCGAGCATATAAATATGCATTTTAAAATTCAAATGCCTACCCAGCACTTTATAAAAGTCTACCTGTCTAACATCCTAATATCTACTTCTATTACTTAGTTTTTGAACAATAACACTCTACTGGTCTTTGAAAACACAACTTAATTCAATGTGAAACATCCACGTTAATTACCATAACTTAAGTGCTTTTGTTAATCTCAAACTCCACAACTTTATGTTGTCTATTGTTTCTGAATAGAGAACTACAAGGAAGTCTATAGAAACTAATGCATTATGTATCGTATTGCATACTGTTGTATTTCTTCCATAACTGTTTAGTAATACAATTTCTCTTTAAATGCCATGGCAGTGGTAGCCTGGTTGGAAAAGTAGCAAATTAGAAACCAGAGAGTTGCTAGTTTGAAACTCGATCCAACCTAAGACTCATGTACATGGGGGCTGGTACACATTAAATCTGCCGTGGCCTCAAATATCCACACGTTGGCATGGTGTGGAAGCTTGTAGAGTGGAGTCTCAGCTCAGGTGTGACCCGTCATCTGACCTGGTTTAAAATGATGAGGTGTTGTCCTTAGATCTTTCCCTTTGGGATTGATCCCAAAAGTTGCCAGTAGCCCATTGTGTTGCTCCAGTGCAGCGTTAATTCAACTACCTATGTACCTCTTTAAATACCAATCAAAGCAAAATAAAGTTATGGATTTGAAAGAAATATTTGTGATTGATTTCATAAAACTATGCTGGTTGAATCAAAGAATTGTAATGCAGATTATTGCATTACATAACTTATTTCGAAAATCAGTTCATTCTTAATTATGGATATTATATATCTTGTCAATTATTTGGTATTGTATTGTGTCTGTTGCATCATGGCCAAATATGGTCCTTGTGCCATAAAACCCTAAAACAAACCAATCTTTAATTCTGCTAGTTTATGTTTGTATGCCTTTATAATTACTGTGTTCTAAGACTCAAATGAATCTCAGGTCTTGCTGCTGGTATGGGTGTGGGTGCAGTTGCTGAAGTTGCCCGTAGAAAGCTTGGCCTCAAAACAGGAAAAGATTCTGAAGTAAACACTCTCCTTTCCGAAAACCCTTTTCTAAGCGAAGCTAACGCTAACAGAATAGTTGATACTTTGTGCAAAGTTAGGGGAGCTGCTTTGAAGCTGGGACAAATGCTCAGCATACAAGGTACTTTTTACATTTGCTATTACCATATCATTTTCTCTCATTTTCAAATAAATTTGTAAAACACTTACTAATCAGTTTTGTTAGCATTGTACATTTGATGAAGAATTAAATATTGTGATAATAAACATGCAGTCATGCCTATGATAATCGAATTTCATTTAATGAAAATTTAACCACACACACAAAGATTATTGTATATTTTGGCAGTGAAGGATCAATTTGTTTTGAGACCCAAAGCACATCTGACTTTGATAACCCTTGTCCATAATTATCAGATTTTCTGACCCAAATTCATTTATATTTTTATTGTGAAATATAAAATTTTTATAATTAATCAATTAATACTATTTAGTGTGATAACTATGAATATTAAATTAGTTATTAAGTATAACAAAAGAAAAGTAAAAGAGAAAAGAAAATAATACCACACGCAATAATAAACTTATACACATAAATTATGTAATTAACATTATACAAACTTATTTATTGCAACTTAAACTGTAGGAGGTGAGACCTCTCTGGCTGTGGCCTCTCCACCTTTGCCATACAAATCCTTTAACGTAAACTTAGTGTAACTGTAGTGTTTTGGTGCATTTTCCTTTACTTCAAGTCAACCTAACTTGGATATGTGTGTATATGTTACCGTGAAAGACCAAAATTAGATAATGTCAATTTTCTTCGGTGAATGTTGACACATACCAAATACTTCAGTTAAAGACCGACTATTTGGTTATATTCTTATACATTCGGACTATCGCCTGTGTATGTCAACAAGCACAGATAAGCTCTGGTGGGGGTCGAAAGGAGAAGGCGGAGAGGCCACAGCCAGAGAGGCCTCACCTCCTTCAGTTTAAGTTGCAATAAATAAGATTGTATAATGTTAATTACATAATTTATGTATAAGTTTATTATTGGTATTATTTTCTTTCTCTTTTAGAATATACTGTTTGTTCTAGGTTCAACAGTTTATTTACATGTGCTGTTACTTAAGCTTTCTCCCATGTTGACATATATTATAATATGCTTTAATAATAAAGTATGATTTAAAAAGTTGCATTTTTGTCTTAACGTAACAAAAATACTTTTATTCAACATTCACCATGCTGAATGTCGACATTGCCTGTGTAAGTGAGAAATAATGATATTTAGCAAATATTTCAAACATACACCAAGTGACTATGCGAATGCTGACATTCACTGGAGAATATCGACATTTGCCAGATATCGGTCTTTCACAGGTCTTCATATATACTACAAAGTGGATTGTTCCACCACCAAAATGTAGTTCCTGAAGCACCATAAATTTAGAGTTAGTAGTTTGGTGTGTATTACGAATAATGAATTTTAAGGTGATTCACCTACAATATATTCTTTGTGATTTTGATATTTATAATTACAAAATTTTCATAGATAATGCCATGATCAATCCACAGCTGGCTGCAGTCTTTGAAAGAGTACGTCAATCTGCAGACTTTATGCCTTCATGGCAAATGGAAGTAAGAAAACTCTTAATTGTCTTTTATCTTTTATTTTGCCTGATTTTTTCTACATTTTGCGTTTCATATCCACTCACAACTTTTAGCTTCAATCACTATTTTAAACAATTTCTGAAATTACTTTTGTTTCTAATAGTACTTTTTTTCTTTATTCACGTATTTCATGATTCTAGCGAGTTTTAAGAAATGAGTTTGGTTCAGAATGGCGAGACAAACTATTGGAATTTGATACAAAACCTTTTGCTGCAGCTTCCATTGGTCAAGTTCATTGTGCAAAGCTTTTGGATGGAACAGATGTTGCACTTAAAATTCAAGTATGATAAATTTCAAATTTGTTGTAACTAGTGTGAGATTATGATTATTATTCTGTATGTGGTCATTGGTTTTGATACTGTAGTTAAATTTATGAAGTTAATTCCAATTTAATTGTGAAATGTACTTCTATTATTATAGTATCCAGGAGTTGCAGAAGGCATTGAAAGTGATATAAAAAGTTTAATGGGCATTATAAATTTGTGGAATATTTTACCTAAAGGTAAGTCTTCCGATTCAGACATTTCGTTTTCTTTTCACTCTTACATCCGTTAGAGATTAAGTTTAAAGTTTCTCATTGATTTAAAATATAAACATGTTTTAATTTTAAATCAAGTAATTTTAATAAGTCTACCATACTTAGTCACAAATATTTGTTCTATGCACATATCTAGGTAATTGTAAATTTGGTATAAAGAAAAATCTTTATTGTTTTTCATTATTTGAGTTATCTCAATCTTTCTTCCTCCCTCTGTCTCTCACCCTCCATCTCTCTTGCTCTCTATGTCTCTCCTTCCATCTCAGCTCTCAGGGGCACATCTTTAGGTGTGTGTGGGCATCACAACCCCGAAGTACTCAAGTGATCTGCCCATCTTAATCTCTCCCTTGTTCTCTACATCTATATGTCTATCTCTCCCTCTTGGCAGAGTAATGGATTAGCAATCAGAAAGTTGCGAGTTCGAATCCAACCAAACACTGTCATGTACAAGGGGTCTAGTGCATGTTAAATCTGTCATGGCCTCAAATGTTCTCATGTTGGCTTGGTGTGGAAGTTTGGAGAGTGGTGTTGTGTGTCGGTTTCACGAACACACCACTTCAATCCGATCGAATTAAATTCAGAGTGACAGCCACGCGATCAGTGATGCCAATTATTTTTTAATTCCTTTATTTCTCTCTTCCGCTTTCTTCCTTGCTCCAGTGACACTCATTAGATATGCGAAGAATCTTCTAGAAAGTTACGTCATGTGTGTCCGTCTGACTAATTACAGACGAGCTAGTTCAAAACAGCAAATCAGGAAGACCATCTCCCCTGATTGACAACCCCCTGGGTAAACAAATAAAAAGCGTGGAGAGGTGAAACATGCGCTCTTTTTACTCTTGCCTGACAAACCAGCAGCGGGAAAAACACACTAGGTGTTTTTTGCCATTTCTTTATATGATGAGCAGGGATCCCCAAGAGACGCCATGTCTCTTAAGCTAATTTTTTTATTATATTTATCTCGAGATAACTTTCGTGTGTAGTTCTTAGGATATTTCCATGCTACACTCGTTTAATTTAATTTTCGTGATGTTCGTTTCTCCATGCGGTGCTTTGGGAACTGCTATCTCTTTTGTTTTTAATCTCACCTTTTGGTTTTAAATTTTAACTGATATCATGATATCGTAATTATTATGTTATAAGTATACTTATATTGTGAATTTTTGTTCAATATTTAATCAAGAACTTTTCTCTATATTGTTAAATAAACTTAATTGTTAATTCTTAACTATGGTTTATCTTCCTTGCCAAATTTTGGTTATCAATTGCCGTGAGGTTGTTTAATGTTATGAACATATATCCAAGACCACTCACACAGTATTGCAAGCAGGGTTATCCTAAGTTTGGTCACATTTGAATCAAAATTCCACTGTACAATCAATTACTACTGTTGAAATCCTTGCATCTGAACCTTGCATGTTGTAAATCAAATTAACTAGACCAGGACACAACATATTAATCTAGACCAGGACACAACAGTGGGGTGCCAGCTCAGGTGTGGCCTTGTCATCTCACCTTGATTCAAAATTATTTGGTGTTCTTGGATCTTTCCCTTCGGGTTTGATTTCGGACCATTGCCAATAGCCCTTTGTGTTGCTCCAGTGCAACGTTAATTAAATACCTACCCCTCCCTCTTACTCTCTCTTCCCTCTTTCTTCTTCCATTTCAATCTCTCCCCCTCCCTCTCTCGTAGCTCCTTGTGTTGCTCCAGTGTGGCGTTAATTAAAAATACCAATACCCTTCCCTCTCATTACTTTACTACAATTTTTCAGTTATTTCAAAATATTGATGTGCCTGTTCTTTGGTTTACTTATAGGTTTAGTTTAACTATTGTGTATATAACAAATATAAAAATTAAAAATCTGGCTGATAATATGTATGATTTAATAAGAACTTAAAAAGTCTATTGTCAGTGACAGTCAAATTGTATTTTTGAATGTAACAATTCCCAATAATTTTTATCGCATATTTTTTATTCTAATATGTTCACTGATTTCTGGGGGAATATTGTAACTTTAACTTCCTTCCTTTGACTTAGTACTTAGAAAGAGTTTGTTAAATTCCTAGTTACCTACATTTTCCTCTTTTAAAAGGGCTATATTTGGAAAATGTGATGTCTGTTGCAAAACGGGAACTAAGAAAAGAAGTGGATTATGTTAATGAAGCCCAATCAGGGAAATATTTTAAGTATGTAATTTTGTTTGAAATTCTATATTCTGGATCATTTGCCATGAATTGATCAACAGATGTTGCTTCACAGACAGTGATTCGATTAATTATTTTTGTTCAACTGTGTATGTATTTTAAGTAGCTACTGTAGGTAATGTATACATACTTAAATAATACAAAAACCGTATTTTTATGAAGAGCACTTCTGAATTTTTTTCACTTTTAGAAAACTTACTAAAAAGTGATATAATGCTTGGCTTAATGCTACATTCTGTCTAAGTGACCTGTTTTCCTGTGTAGTAAATTCAAATTTTGCTTTTGTTTTATCAATATTACTTTTTAAAGTACAAGTATTGAAATTGCTCATTGAAATTATGTACTTTGAGTTGAATGTTGAAATGTTAGATTTTGCCTTCTTTTACTTGTTCATATGCTGTTTAAAATTTACTCAACAAATTTTACATCTCTAATTTTTGTACACTTAACTGATATATAAAAAGACACGTTGACCAATTTCCCAAACTTCCAAATCTGGGTTTCGATGTTGTACATCATTTAAAGCAATTGTTATTTTGTATGAGAAATTTCATTTTTATAACCTATTTTATTAATAAATATATAGAGTATTTTCATATTTATAATTCTTGCATTTCATTAATATTTATCATACATTTCACAAGTAGGAATATAATCCTCCAGAGAAAAGTTCTTAATTTTCTACTTCACTCCATGTGACAGAGTGATTATGTATCAATCCCAAAACTTAACAAAAAATGTGACTTACATTTTAATAGAAAATATTTTCTGTGAAGGACAGTCGAATCATTGTTGGTGAAGCAACACATTTATTTGAAACTGGTTCTTGTCATATTTGATAATCCTATTGCACTATATGTGTATATACCTGTAGTCTTGCAAATACAAATGTATTTTTATTTATTTCTCAATTTAAGAGAGTTGTTAAAATCATACTCTGAGTACCAAGTACCTACAGTTTATGAGGATCTGTGTACCAGCAATGTGCTAACAACAGAGCTAGTATATGGAACTCCCATAGACAAATTAGAGGATGCTGATCAGAATTTAAGGAATAAGGTATGTCTAAACTCTATTTTTGTGAAGGTTTATTCCATTATCTATGCTGTGTACAGTCAGTCTAAAAAGTATTCAGATACCTCATTTCTCTACTTCTAGTCTAAACATCAAACCAAAAATATTATTACCCTCAGTCTTCCATAAGTAAATGTGAAATAAGAATCTACCAGTAAAATAAGTAAAATGTTATATATTTAAGGATAATTTTATTTCATTTAGAGGTAAGAAATCCACTTATGTCAGTACAGATTCTGTATTCATTATAAATAGATTGAAATAAGATGAAATGTGACTGATGACATTTTGCATCAATAGATCTAAGCAATTAAGCCAACCAAAGACCGTTGTATATAAAGGGGGCTGGTGCACGTTATATACGTTGGCATGGTGTGGAAATTTGGAGAGTGGGGTGACAGCTCAGGTGTGACCTCGTCATCTGAATGTGGTTCAAAATTACGTGTTGTCCTGGAGACTGATGACATTCTTTTAGTTTTCAGATATGCAATTCTCAGTTTGTACATTTGCATATTATTTAGTAAATCATTTTATAGGTTATATAAAAATCATTATTTTATAGAATTCAACATGGATAAATATAATAAAGTAAGGTGTTCTGTGTATAAATACTTGGCTATATATATATATATATATATATATATATATATATGAAAACAAGAAATTATTTGTTAAGTATTTTCTGGTGAGCAATTTAATTCATTTATAAGTCAGCATGTATGATATTGTTTGGAAAATAAAATTGCCTTGCTATCTGACTTGTTTTCTTTTGATTCTAGACTTGTGAAAGGCTTTTGAGGCTTTGCCTGATGGAAATATTCCTTTTTCGGTTCATGCAAACGGATCCCAATTGGTCAAATTTCTTATATAACTATGATACAGATCAAGTAAGTGTCTATGGAATCAGTTTCAATTTTTTAAAGTAAATGTTATCACAAAGTGAGTAAATTTAAAAGCAAATGTGTTGTGTACATCTTGCTCTTCCATGTTTTTATTACTAACAAGACATAAATTCGTATGTTTTTATAAAGAAAAATAATTTTCACACTATTTTTAACTTAAAGGTTACTTGCATCTAGTCTGCAATACACTGTGAGGGGAATTTATGAGAATAATAATGAATAATGCTTATAAAAACTGCACTCATAAAAGTATAACCAAAAATAAAATCATGCAACATTTTTTGTCGGTCATTTTGCTGTTACGAGTTCAGATCAATATTGAAAATTACTATCAACTTAGATTTTTATTTTTGTATTATTTCTGTGAGTCAATTGTGTTTCCTTTTATGGATAGTAATTTAATAAATTTAGATTTTGTTGTCAAATTAACTTTCTCTGATTTTATTTGTAATTGGAAAGAATAACTAAAATTACACTGGAAATTTGTCAGCCGCTTTTAGTTTAAAAAAATAATTACAGAAATTGATGAATCTCTATCAAAATAATCCCCATTCATATTACTGTTCTTTACAAGTATATAAATAATTTTTCATGCTATTTATATCCATTTTTAAAATTTCTTTCTTTTCAGATTGTTCTATTGGACTTTGGTGCATGCAATAAGTACAGCCCAGAATTTGTAGATACCTACATGAACATAATAAAAGCTTCTGCAGACCAAGACAGAGAAAAGGTTTTGCACAACTCTCAAGAATTAGGTTTTCTTACAGGTTATGAAACAAAAGTAAGCATTTTATATCAAGTAACGAAGATTTGTGTCCATGTCTGTTTGATTTGGATTTCTAGTGTACAAAATTAGTGTTTGTGATCAAATGCATTGGATAGCCATCTCTCTAAAACATTATGTAGCCTGTTTTATCCTGTTGAAGTGTTAAAACTTGACAGCTGTGGGCTGTGGTTAAACATGAACAGGTATATTAGGAATAGAAGAGTGGAAATGTTGATCTTATATGGTCAACTATCAGAACTGCTCATGATTGACCAGTTGGCTACTGCCAAGCATGAGAACTGTTCCCACCACAGGGTCTGCACCTGTTTATTGCCATAGAAATGGTTAATTTTGGCGTTTTATGGTACAAGGGCCATATTTGTCCAAGCTACGCCAATCATAAGATGTTGAGTAAAAAGTGTGAAAGTAGAAAAATGAGAGATTGGGAAACAGTATTTGGATGAAAGTTGGAAAAGATTGCTTGGGTATCTAGGGAGTGCAACCCCCGTGTTCACTAAAGACAGTAATCTCATGGTAAAAGAAAAAATTACTAGTGTACCTTGGGTTTGTGAAGAACATACACACCTAAAAAATCTGCCCCTTGAGGACATCATAGAAATGGAGCTAATCCTATTTTACATAGAGGTTACTTGAAGAAATGTATTCAAGTTTCTCATGCCTAATCATAAACGGAAAATATTTTTCATAATTTTTACTGTTGCCAAGATCTATTCCAATAAACTACCTCACTTAACTTTCGTCCAAATAAAATCAAGGTATGTACCAGTCACCCCTACTCATAATGAATGAGCCCTGTTGCTATAGTGGCCCACAATACAGGCTTTGTGGCAAGAGCTGTTCTCATGGGTGATACAGTTAAGTATTATTACTTCCAAAAAGTTTAAAAATTCATGTAAACAGATTTCTATGCAAGTTGATAAATAAAAAGACAATTGATGCAAGTTTTGAGAAGCATTCCTGTAACAGCTTAGTCATCGTTAAAAGGAAAATTTGAATACTGGAGTAGGAAAGCCTAGAAGTTTCACCAAGTATTATCGATGAATGGAATGCTTCACATCTGCTAAAGTAAAGAACCTAATTATGGCATATTTGAAGCTAAAGGAATCCAGATTTTAATGCAAAATTATAAATAAGTAAATAAGTGCAGATTTCTTTAAGCGACTTTTTGACAGATGTAAAACTTTATGCATTTCTCACAATAATTTGACTCTTATGTAAGAAAAATTTGCAAACTTTTTAAGCTAGCAGCTTTTAAATTGTACATTGGCCCAATAAGCTCAATGTTCAAAACCCGGTCTAGGCATGGATGTCCAGTCGTTTGGAATCAAAGCCATAGACCTCAGTCAATCATGCCCCCAAGGACCATCTCTTAGATGTGTAAGGACTTCAAAGACCCAAGGTACTCGAGTGATCTTTTCTTTTCCCATAGGGTTTACTGTCTTTAGTAAACATGGGTAATGCACTCCAGGGATACCCAAGTTATCTTTTTACCCCTTTCGCATTTTTTACTTCACATTGTCTTGTGTTTGGCACAGCTTGGCCAAATATGGCCCTTGCACCTTAAAAACGACCCAGTCTATTTGGCCCTCATATAGAAAAAATTATTGTTCAACAAACCAAACTTATTTCACATTCAGTTATCCATTAAACTCGAGCAATTTATTAATACTGTAACAATACATCTTGGTACAATTATCTAAACCCTTTACTTCAATGTAAGTAATGGAATATTGAATTTAAATACTATTTTTCAGATTATGGAAGAAGCTCATGTGGATGCAGTTATGATACTCGGTGAAGCTTTTGCTTGCAAAGAACCTTTCGATTTTAAACAGCAAAACATGACACAAAGAATTCATCATTTAGTTCCTATAATGTTGAAACACAGACTGACTCCTCCACCGGATGAAACGTATTCCCTCCACCGCAAAATGTCCGGTATATTTTTGCTTTGTACAAAACTTCATGCAGTTATTGATTGCAGAAAGTTATTTGATGAGGTATATGATGAATACGTTGCTAGGAAAACAAATGCAGGCATTTGAACATGTGCAATTTAACTGTTGTAGTAAGATGGTATTGTGCTCTTAGAGTAAGGCATGTTAAAGTTTTGTTATTCTATTTTATAGCTGAGGTTGCAAACAGCTTGAATTGAATTTAGAGTTGGATGCATTGAGTCTATTGCCCTAAATGTTAAATATGAAGGACGAGTTTCATTAAAATATATGGTGTGGAAAAGAATAACAGGAAGACCTTTTACTTTCAGATTTATATCCATGAATGATCCTGTACATGCAAATTACTGCAATTTTTATTTTTAATATTTTATGATCAATTAGTGACCCAGATTTCATGATCAAGGTTACCTATGAATATTACGTAATTTTTAAAATTTAATAGATTTCAAGCCCCATTAATTTTTTGTTTCAGGAGCAATTTTTTCTTTGAAGCAAAGTTATAGCTTTTCTATCTATGTGTTGATGGTACAAACCCTACCTGTATCATTTAAACCTGCTTTAAGTCATGCCATGCCAAATGGTCAAACACTAACGTCCATGTATATAGTATTCCATTAACTTTCGATTATAAATTCCACACAATATAAGTCCTAAAATTTTTGGTTTAAAAACAATCCACAATTTAAAGAATGTCATATTTTATTGCATCTGTTTATTGAATAGCTTAAGTCAGTAATTTTAAACCAGTGGCTGGCACGCTGGGGTGCCACAGGAGTGGAACTGGTGTATCCTTACAGATGGTGAAACTGTTCAAATTGTGAGATATATTTCATTTCAATGGTTTAATTTTGTACTTTTGACAAGTGTGTTCACACACTTTTACTTGACAGCACTCGTACTTTTAATACCCATATAAATAGTTTTAAGTATTTTTTTGTTACCAAGTATCATAAATAAATTGTTTCAAAAAGCTACTTTTGAACAAAAAGGGTAGGTAATTAAAATTATTTTTTGTGAATCAATCAAAATTATACCTAATTTTTTCGTTTTGATATCAAAAAATTAACATTTTGATAGTTAGTGTGCCCTGGATTAAAAAAGGTTGAAAATCACTGACTTAAGGATAAAATTATTTCATATAGGAGAAACCAAAAATTTGTATTTTTAAAATATACGATATTTTATAAAGAAAATCAAACACAAATAATATTTTAAAAGGAATTTTGGTATTAAAAACAATTTTGATAATTTTTCTATTTAAGCTGAAAACTTCCCATGCATTGCTTTAATAAAAAGTTAATGTTTGGAGACATAAAAGGAAATATATACATAATTCTTTTATGGCTAGTCAAGTGTGGATAATTTTTGTAATATTTTCAGATCAAATAAATATTTCGAGTATAAATACACATTAGCATTTTATAAACATCAATTTCTGCAAATATTTCCCATTTCTCACTTTAATTTTAAAATATCACTTGATAACAGCATTGTTATTTTAGATAACAATCATCAAGTATATTGCTATTAATAATAAATTAATATTAAGCACATATAAGTGAAAAATTTATAGAATCTTTTGTATTTTACAGCAATAAAACTATAACAGCCTCAGAAACTAGAACAATAAAACATCAAAATTAGAATATTAAATTACTACTGTGCTCAGCATATAAAATTTGTTGTGTTGAGAGCTTCTCTCTGAGGTAGGTAACTTTCGTAGGTTAACAAAACCACTCTATCCTAAGAAACAGCTTCCTTCCTTAAGAATAGAATTTTGGTTGCAATCTTAAACAGTCACTACCTATTCCTTGAAATGTTATTGACTTCATGATTTTGTCCCAGACCTTGTCTAATTTTTCATCTTCCACCTTTTTAATTCAATTGTTTTGTATTTAAATTTATTTCCATTAAGTCTAAAATTTATCTGACTTTTGATTGTATCTTTTTATGTTAGGCAGTGATTTAAAGACAAATTTTATTGCTATTTTCATTGAAATTGTTTAAAATTTTTCATTAAATTTTAATATCCTAGTCTTTCATGTGACAATTTTGCTCAATTCTGTTGAAAATGAATAGTTATTTACAAAATGAGGTTCTTGAAAAATACATTTTTCTAAAAGTGGAAACCCTATTAATTGTATTCTGTTTTGCCGATTGTTATACTGAATTTTTATGAATTGCATTGGTTATGGGAAAATTTAGGTAAGGGAAAAATATCAATCATCTTTAAGAACCAGTCAAGTTTGTAGGGAATTGCAGCTTTTCAGGTGAAACTTACATTAACCTTTTTTAATGTTAGTATTACCTATTGTTGAACAGGAAGCTATTGTTATTGTAAATAATGTACATTATCATGAAGACCTAAATAAAGAATTAAACTAGATCAAGCCTTATCATCCCTTCACACTGGACCTGAGCAATACTCATTTCTACCACTATTTAAAAGTACAAGTTTTATTAATGGGGTATTTTCCCAAGTTCTGAATTGAAATGGCATTAAGTCTTACTTGTATCTTGGTAAAAATAGGGTCAATGTCCAAAATCACCAATTTCCAGTTATGTCTACAAATCCCTTCCAAGGTAAATAGTGGAATTAACATTGCACTGGAGCACCACAACAGTCTATTGGCGACAGTTCAGGATCCATCCCAAAAGGAAAGATCTGAGGACATCTCATCATTTTGAACCAGTCAGGTGACAAGGTCCACACCTGAGCTGGCAGCCCACTCTTCGAACTTCCACACCAAAACAATGTGAGGACATTTGAAGCCATGACAGCTTTAACATGAACAAGCCCCTGCATACACACCAATCTTTGGTTGGATCAAGTTGCAAACTCGAAACCCTCCAGTTGCTAATCCAACTGGCTGGCATGACCCCACTTCCAAGGGAGAGTTATAAAAGTGCCAAAGTCACTATTCAAAACATTATGAAAGTATCAAAACAATTGAAAGTATTTTTGGTAGTTTGTTTAAAAAAAAAATTACTAAATCAAGTGTTATCAAAAACTTGCAAAATGGATATTGGTCCTTTCTACCAAAGTACAGAATTGGTTTTGTAGATAACTTATAATTTAAAGCAATATCATTCACTTACAGCAGAAACTGACAAAAAAAATTATTTACTGTACAGCTGTTAGCTCAGTCAAAACATAAAAATTTTAAACGGATTGACTTTTTTGCCATGAATAAGCATTTAGTGTTTTCGAAAAAATGCCAGTTAATGTTTTTATATTGTGGTAGACAAAAAGCAATTAAAATTAAACGCATATTTCTACTAGATATAAAAATGATGTAATTGTGCAGTAACTAAATCTATTTTCAAACAACATAAATTGAAACAATATTTTGTTTGATAATTGCTTTAATTTAAATTTGATACCAAAATTTATTCTTGATTAAGTGTTTAGATACCCAGTTCTGTGTAAAACAAGTTACAATTATTCAAAATGGTGACTTCCTCTTATTTCAATTGATCTGTAAAATATTTTCAAATTAGTGTATCTAATTAACGTGTTTTAATGAAACAAAAGATATAAACATCCATGATATAACAGCAGAAAATGTATTGGACTGTCATAATGATGCAAAATTAAGCATGTTGTTTTTAAAGACCCATTTTTATGTGTTCTTGTGATTTGAATCTACAGGTATCGAATGAAAAAAATTATAATGTTAGCAAAAATCTTAATTATTATAATTTTTATTTTTGTTACAAATGTATAGAATATAAGTTGAGATTTCTAATAAAAGACCAACCTTTTAAAAACTAAAATTATCACAATGCATCAAAGAATAAATTCACACTTCAGTCTTTACAAACAAAAGTTACATACTACTATGAGACTTGCCGTTGGATGTTGCGCTTTTAAATAAATCCACCCAGAATTAACATGGAAATTTTATTAAACATGCAGAAAAAATGGAGCTAGAAAACATTTTTCAAGAATACAAGTCGACGAATTATAAAGGACTACAATTAAATCATCCGTCAAATTATTAGATAATAGGTTATGGTGCTACCTAAAAATAGATTAAAAAATTCTGTCTACAGCAAGGAAACTCAACTTTACGATGAGTAAAGTTAAAGCACAAATTAAATTTAATAGGAAATATGGATGATTTAAGTAAGATGCAAGTACTCAAAATATGGGGGTGCAGTAATCAAAAGTTTACATGCAAAAATAAACTTAAGCCTCAATTTTGCTTTTTATTTCAAAGCAACACCTTGGAATGAATTCATTTCAAGAGGACTTTCAGTGGACTCTGCAGAAGAAAAAGACACTTCAAAAAATAATTAAGTTTTATAAGCTCCATTTCTTCCATTCCAGGTCTATCTGAATTCTATAAATTAACTTAGAATATTCCTTGTTTATATGTCCAAAAGCATGATTCTAGGATCTTCGATAGCAGCCTTGATCTTTCTCAAAAAGAGAACGGCTTCACGTCCATCAATAAGGCGATGATCGTATGTCAGAGCGACATACATCATTGGTCGGATTTCAACCTGCATAAGTAAAATATAGAAGTTAAGTCTTGCTTAGTATTAAAAATTATTTTAAATAATTTCTGAAGGAGTCTTTTTATACAGTTCAATGGGTACTCTAATTCTATGAAAAACACCAGTAATATCAGTATTTTGTCATGAAACCAGATTAAATATTAAATCAAGAGAAATTACTTATTAACATGGCCCGGATTTCGTTGACACATCAAATTTTTTGTTAGCACTTCGTAAACAATGCATGTACAGATAGAAATTCTATTTGCAATCTCTTGATTCTAGACATCTACAGCTTTTTAGGTCATTTAAGATTTGCAGGGCATTTTTTGGTTGTTTACAAGTTTTTAGAATGCTTTCTGTTTTGTCTTGGGTTTGCATGCTTTGTTCAAGCATACACTAGTAATCTCATTCAGTTTTATTTTTCCTTTAAAAAGACATTACAAATGACTCATCTGTCAGCTTCAGACACCAAAGAATCCTTCACCCAACCCTTCGACGTGTGAATCAAATCCTTTATATAATTTTCTAATAGTGTGCAAATCAACAGAAAGAGGGTAGGTTGGAAAGAAGTTTCTCTAGTCTTGACAGAGGAAAACAAGATTACATTTTACTATTAGATCTTAGAGTTAAATGAAATGGAGGTTTCTCAAATTGCAGTCTATAGGCCAGTGAAGGTTTTTTGGGAAAAAAATACTGGTCTACTTAAACCATCAGAGGAATGCCATACACAAAAATATTCAAGTGTCACTGAGAATCCATTGCATTGTAGGTATCCTAGGTATTTAACTGTTCAGATGGCCAATTCTGTTCTGTAAGTGGATTCCTTACTTTAACTCTTTTGCAAAACTGTTTTAAAACAAAATTTGAAGGTCCTCAAATTGTTGGTTATATGTATATGTGCATGCATGCTTGTATACATATTATATACACTATCGACTAAGAGCTGGTTCGTTAATTAATTAATAAAAAGGGCCATATTTGGTCAAGCTGCACCAAACAGAAGACAATTATGAAAGGATGGATTGGATTGAATTTTGGGGTTTTATGGCGCAAGGTAAGAAAGGATGGAGAGAAAGATCACTTTTGGGTATCCTGGGGTTGCGATTCCCATGTTTACCAGAGGCAGTAAGCCCCATGGGAAAAGAATATATCACTAGGGTACCTCGAATTCATGAAGCCCATCGTATTCATGTAAAGATGTGCCCCCAAGGGGTTGACTTAGAGCAGAAAATCATCAGTTAACAAATATTTTTCCAAGTGCAGCTGTTTAAAGACCAACTATCAGTTTTTAGGTTACAAAATATAAGCATGTTGATGTTATATATATATATATATATCTTAAAACAGATTACAATATATCTTTCTCACATTATGGAAATAAGCATTTAGTGTCTCCGAAAAAATCGGTTAATGAGCTTCTGCTCTAAGCCGATGATGTACATATATGCATGTACTAAAAACGTATTTTTTATTTTCAGACAGCTTATTTATAAAAGAAAATACTTTCTGACTTAAAAGCATTAAGTAGTTAGGTTATTTCTCGACATCTCTAGGTCAACAAATTATGTCCCGGTTTATTAATAATTTTCAATAAAGTAAAATGGTTACCTTTCCGTTAATAGCTACTGGTCGCTCCACTATTGCATGCATGCCCAGAATAGCTGACTGAGGAGGATTGATAATGGGGGTGCCATACAGAGATCCAAAAACTCCACCATTGCTTATTGTGAAAGAACCACCATCCATATCTTCTATTGCTAAAGAACCAGTACGAGCCTATGTGAAAGACAGTAAGATTATATTTACAACTTTTCTTCATAATCCACATTAATTTAGTCGCATAAGAAAAAGAATGAATGTGTGGCAGAATTAAGCATTTTAATCAAAAAATAAAGTGTGTGAACTATAAAGTATCTCAATTACTTGTTTCTTAATCATGTTCATAGCTTAGATTTCACACATTCATATAAATGTCACAATAATTTTTCCCAGTACAACTTTTTAATGTAGTAAAATGTTAATCCAAAAATTCTACTCCTTTAATAGTTAAAATTTAACAGCCAAACAGCAAAAATATTGAAAAACGTTACAAGAATTTGAAATTTTTAATAAACTCATGACACAAAAAGGATGAAGTTATTTAAATTATTCCACAATTTAAGTAAGCATATACAATACTAATAGGTGTTAGAAATTAACTTATAAATATTTTTGTTAAAGATTATCACAATTAAGAGAATGATCAACAGAATGGTATTTATTTTTAAACAATAACTTTTGCACAGTAATATCTTCTAAAAATGGATCCAGAGAGAACGCCATTGAAAGATTTTAATGCAGTCCCTTTTTGTGAAAAACAAAGGGATAGGCCAAGAAAAGAGATGGAGGGACTGTCTGGATTCAGACTTTAGTGCCATGAAAGTCAAGAACTGGAAATCCCTGGCTGGAGAGAGAAAATAGTCAGGGGAAAACTTCTGAGGAAGGCTCACAAAGGGCTGCCATGCCAATTATGATGATGAATATCTTCTAAAAGCACTGCTTTCAAAACCTGAATTTTCAAATCCAACACCATTTCTTTTATTACCCAAAGCATGATTCAACTCTGCCAACTTAGACAAAAATATTGAAATGAACATTTATAAAACTATTGCTTTTAATATAAGACTAAGATAAGGAAACAGAAAAATTTATGACACAAATGTGGAATCAAATGTACTTTTACACAATGTTGATTTCGTTAATGATAAAGCTAAAAGAAATATTTATTATCTGAAGGACTGAAGATAAAATTCCAACTTGAAAAAGTTTAGTGCAATCCACCTTCATTTTACAACCCACACAATTTTACAACCCACCCATTACCAACCCACACAATTTTGTAAAAATTTCTTTGTATTTTATACAATCTTTCCTTGGTCCTACAGTATCCATAAAAATAAATGACACATATTTTAAAAGGACTTCCAACAGTAAAAATTCACATTTTAACCATTATCAATCATGTCACCTGATGCAATATTACACCTTTTCTGTATCAGTTTTATGCAGACACACATAAATTTTCTTTGTGAGGAACTGAGAGGTCAACATGATACTGATGTAGTCATTTCGAAGAGAAACCCACACCTCACAATCAATCCGTTTCTATACTCCTCTATCCGTTTAGGGCATAGATGTGGGTTATGAATTTTTTTAATTAAAAATTTGTGTATTTATATATGTTATACAATATCTGCTTTGCCGATAACATATGCACTAACAGACCTGCACAAAGATTTTACGTTTTATACAAAACGCTAATGTCAGTTAAGGGTTAAATCGCAATTTTATCTTTTATTTTATGATTTAAATTATTTTAAATATCAAATAATTCAAATTACAATAAAAAACAAGCATCACAATATTCTATTCATACTCCTTTCAAGTGAAAGCGATTTAACATTATATAAAATGTTCAGCATTTTAAACATGCATGTTTTAACTATACCTTTTCTCCTAGTGCATGAATTGCTTTCTCAATTTCAGCATAGTTCATTTTCTCAAGGCTACGAATTACAGGAACAACAAGGCCCTACAAAATGCATACAAAAATCAATGAAAACATCAATAACAATTAAAAACATTACGAGACTTGAATAAATTTAAAACTACCTTTGGAGTTGCCACGGCCACACTGATGTCGATATAATCTCGGTACACAATTTCTCCTTCATCAATAACTAAAATTAGAAGCAAAGCAATAAATTTGTAAAAGATCATTCAGAAACTTGCAAAACAATCATAAACTTGTAAAAACAACCTCACAATTCTTAATAATTTTGCTTTTATTATTTGAGGATAAAAAAATTACATGCTTGTATTTTTTAAATTTTGGAACAGGAATTTGTTCAGTAAATATTTGGGAGAAGTCATTTAGCTCACATAAAAGCTATTTTTTTACATTTGTACTACAAAATTTATTAACCTTCCTGGTGGTTGTCTTGTTAGATCTCATTGTTAGAAGAAAACTGATCAGATCTAGATGGATAAGACGTCTCAGAAGAAAAATTACCTGATCTAGATCTCGTTATTATAAAAAAAATTAGCAATATCTTGATGATGAGATATCTCATTATTGACAAAATTGGTCAGATCTTGGTGGACGAGATTCTTCGTCAACCTTAGAGGGTTAAATGATTAGAGGCAAAAATTCAATCTGGCAAGAATAAGTACAGAATATGCAAAATAATGTTGTCAATGCTTTCAAATGTCATTCTTAAAAATAAAGAAAAAATTGGAGATGAAAATGTAAATTATGTTATTTAGAATTATTGGAATGTATAAACATATTTTTCAAAAAAATATCCTCAATTCTGCAGTACTTGCAATTCATAAATATACTTTTTATTTTTATAAAGAAATATAATTGCATCCTACCTGCATTAACTACTGGTTGGTCTTGCAAAGCATATGCACTAGCTTTGACAAAAGCAGACATAAAACCTAATTTTATGTTGTGTTTTTTCAAAAAGGCATCTTTATGCCTATTTCTCATATCAATCACATTTCTAAAGAAATAAAACAGCAGTTGCATAAGCAGAGAAAAGGTATACCAGCAAAGAATCTTATAACATCAAACAGATAATGATCACATATAATGCTCAATTTGTTAACTTCAAAGTTAAAATTTATTTTGTTCTTTAGTAATAAACGTTTTGAAAAATCAAAAAATGCTAAATTAAAATATGTGTGGGTTTTACAAAAGTATTTAAAATTACTAAATTTAACAAAAATATAATTTTCTCTTAACAGAATGATAGCTAGAAAAATTTTTGCTTTCATAATATCTGAATACAATTTATGAGAGAATGTTTCTTCTATATAATAAAATATAAATATCAAGTACAGGTATAATAAAACAAATATTAAAATATATAACAATTATTCTTATATCATACAGATTAGAAGACACATTTAATATTTTAAAAATTGCAACTCCAAATGTTCCATTCAGTTATCGAAAGGAAGGATATCTATTTTGCTGTAATGTTTAATAGCTATATAAACCTTTGATTTTATGTAAGAATAAAATTTATGAATATTCCCTCAAATTATTAAAATATGATTTTTGTTACTCTTTTCCTTTTTTACAATGTATCTTTTCTGGCAAATATACAGTATAAATGAATTTCAATAAGTACAAATTACATTAAAAAAATACTGAATTTTGAATTTGTAATACATTGAAAATCTTAGAACTTACGACATATCGATTTCATTGAAGGTTGTTAACATAGCATATGTGTTTTGAGCTTCTTTTAATCTCTGAGCTATGCGTTGACGCATTCTATTCATTTTAACCTGTTCCAAAAACAATAGTGATTGAACATAGTACAAATATCATTTAAAATTCATAAAATAATAAATCGACACAAAATTTGTAAATGTTTTCACACCATAACAAGAAAACTTGATGCTGATAGATTACAACAAAGAAAGATTTAATAAATAATAAGGCCAGTATAATTTTGGAGCGAAGAATTTATTATAATGGAACACATTTATGCAAAAATGTTCATAATTTTCTATATAAATCCTTCAACTCAACAAAAGGTATGATTTAGTTTTCTAAAAACAATAGAATTTTAGTTTCTCTCAGCTTTTTTAGCCTTCCATCAGACGCAGTTTTTTATCAAATGAGATCACAATGTGTATCTGACATGCTCGCTTTTCTTTTCTTAGTTATATGCACATCAGTTATTTCTTAAAAAATGTATTTCAGAACATATTAACCCTCCTGGTGGTTGTCTTGACGAGGTATCGCATCATTAGCAAAACTGACCAGATCTTGATGGACAAGATATCTTCGTCATTAGACGAAATCTGACCAGATTTCCATCTAGTCATCATTCAAAAATGGCTAAATCTTCATTCGGAATTCAATCGGCATTCTTGATGAGATATCTCGTCATTAGCAAAATTGGTCAGATTTTGAACGATATCTCGTTGAAACCCCTTGGAGGGCTAAAAAACAAACTGTAAAATATGTATTATTCAAATTTATAAATAATACAAATTTAGCTATTCTTTTCATTGCATAAAATTTATAAAAGCCACCATGCATTTAATGTCAGTACCAGTGCAACTAGCAGAGGGTTAATTAATGATTATCAGATGAACCCTTATACTTTTGAAACTTTTCCCGTCACTATAAACTAAAAGTTTTTCTTTTGAAAATCAAACACTTTCCGCCAATCATTTTAATGGAAATACTAGCAACTAGTTAATAAAGCAGCAATGAAAAATAAGGTCAGATTCGATCAGACATTGTACTGCATAACGATGCAATATAACTTACACGTTGCTCTGTTCTGCTTCCCGTAATAGTGGATTCTGCTTGACCAGGGGGTAGAGGAGAGGGTGTCACAGGTATTTTGATAGAAGACACAGGTTTCGAAGCTTGAGGGGCAGTGGGTTTGCTAGGGACGGGGGGAGGAACTACAGGAGGAGGGGAGGCCGATTCCGTAGGCTGTGGAGCTGTGCTTTCAGAGGCTTCTTTGGGTTTTGGTGCCGGCGCTTCTTTCTTTGGTGCATCTGAAGCTGTGGCTATATGCAAGAAAATACACAAAATTTGAATTTGTTGAACAATATACTGCTTTATACAGGGCTGCCAAAGGACTTGTGAAATAGTAGCATATTTTTTTAATAGTAGCAAAAAACATCTCATTTTAAACCTTATTTTAATAGCAACTTTAGTTGCTCAGATACAAAATGTGCTGATCAAGTATGAGACAGACATTGAAAATCTCGCCAAGAAATTCAAAATTTAAAAACGAAGATTTCTTAATAAGGTTTTCATGACAATCTAGCAGCCACATATTCAGGTGTTTTCTTCACCGTTGCCACGGCTTAATGCCAAAATTTCGAAATTGGCTTCCTTGGAAAATTTTCTCACTTAAGAAAAATCCTAATGCTTTTTTTCCTCTATTATTTTAAAAAGGGACTAAATTTTCATTGACCTTTGATAAATTTTCGAGTCACCAAAATTTTGGAAATAGGGGCTTTCGCGAAGAGACCCTTAGTCGCTAAGATAGAAAAAGAGTAGCAAAAGCCATTCTTTAGTTGCTTGTGACTGCCCTGCATAGTTAGTAGGAGCAAAAAATAATAAAAACTACCAAGAGTATTCTTCCTACAAATAATTTTATTTAATACATAAATTCTTATGGATGGTTGGGTTTTACAGCACAAGAGTCGTATTTGAAAAGACAGACAGCATCAAGTAATGAGCATACACACTAGGAAAGTTTTACTAATAGAAGTAATATGCCAAAGGTAAGTTGCAGGAATCAAACCTCCACTGCCTACAACTTTGCTTAAATTCTTATGGATAATTACACTCCCTAGATAGTCACTTGTATTGATTCTGGACATCTTGGGTTTAAGAAAAAACTGAAACTCATGATGTATAATGAAGTGGCAAAAGAGCGATCAGGAGAGAACACCACTAGTCTGAAAATGGACTGAATCAAGGTTGAGTAATAACATTCTGCTGCTGCAATGTTAGCTTTGAGCAATCTTGATTCAATACATTTCTAGCCATTGTGAACAAATTGTAAGTATGAATGAAAACCAAAAACATGCATGTCACATCAATTTCTCCATATTACTTTTTCATTTCGGTTCTATAAATGATTTTCATTGTGACTATTCTCTTCATTTTTTTACAAATCAAAGTTGGACTTTTTCAATTTTGGGTAAAGGTGTGTTTCACGAAAAATGTGACATAAGAAAGGTGGCAGTCTCAATAAAGTTTGGGAACTCTTGGTATATTATATATAAGCTTAAAAATCTCTGTACTTCTCCACGTACTTCCATAATTAGACTGGCCGAACGATGTGTTTTGCCAAAAGTTTTTACAAGTTATGTAGAATTTTGAAAAATGGTTATAACATAGGGCAATATACGGGGCTACCAATCACAGCAATTGTGAAATAGTAACATTAGTAGCATCAATTCTTAAAAATAGTAGCAAAATGTCTCCTCTTAAACCCTATTTTAGAAGTAATTTTAGTTGCTCAGATACAAAATGTGCCGAGTATGAAAGACATTGAAGATCTCACCAAGAAATTTAAATTTCCAAAATGGTTTCCATGACAATCTAGCAACCACAGATTTCCTTTCATAGTTGCCAAGGCTTGGCGTCAAAACTTGGCATCCTTGGAAAGCAAAATCCTCCCTCAAATTTTTTTCTTCCTCCTATTCATTTTTAAAAAGGGACTACATTTTCATTGACTTTTGGTGAATTTTCAGTCGCCAAAATTTTGAAAATAGGAGCTTTTGAGAAGATTTTACTTTAAAAAGATACCCCTAGTCGGTAGGGTTGAAAAATAGTACCAAAAAGTTGCCTGTGGCAGCCCTGTAATATACAATAACTCCCTTGATCAAACAAAAACACTGTAAATACTTGATATAAAAACAGAAGCTATGTACCTCCCACTCTGATTTTGCAGATAATCATTCCAGGTTGTACAGTAGAGCCATCTTCAACCAGCAACTCCTCAATAACTCCAGCAGCAGGGGCCATTACAGGCACTGAAGTCTGCATTAAAAAATTAATATTAAATAAACATCCAACCACATTTCTCAACTTCTAAGATTTGAAGCATAATAAATCTGTTTTTCAACTTGATAGTTCCCATAATGACAGCAAAAAACACATTTGAAAGAAAAGGTAGTTTAATGTAAATATCCCTATTTCCGTGCAATGCTATACCCCAATCAGTTTCAATATAATTAGTTAAAAAGATTAACTTAAAAACAGCATTTCAAACCGAATGGTACAATAAAGCCTTGTTTAAGTATATGCTATAAATAATTCAAACCATGCAATCATTGTTCACTTTCATATTTTTATAATTTTAGTATGATATAAACAGAACAAAAATATCAATACTAAAACTTAGAATAGCATGTAACCATACTTGGCATAAATACAAATTAAGCTTTAATAGTAAGTTATATATTGTTAGTTTTTAAAAGCATTGTTCCAAGCTGTACAAGAGCACAAGTGATGTTACATGTTTATCACATGATGGAAAATTATGCAAAATTCAAACTTTTGCATAATTTTTTCATGAAAAGAAATAATAAAAAGCACCACTCTCCATATTATCTTCTACACATTTAATATTTTTTTTATCAATACATGTTCAAATTAAATAAACAGAACTTAATGTCACATTCTAAGTTCTCAATAACTAGTGGTAACTATGTGCACTGGACTGATCAACGTAAGAAAACACAAACAAGAAAGTTGTTACTTTAGGTTTAGTTTCTATTAATAACTAAGCAACAGTCATTTTACATATATGGGGCAGTATAGTGATAATTTAAAACTTTAAAACATTTTTTTTAATTATAGGATAATAGTTCCAGCAATTACCTTGTCAGTTTCAACTTCACATATCACTTCATCTTCTTTTACGAAGTCTCCAACAGCTACAGAAAAAAAACTAGTAAATAACTTTGTAAAAATTACAATATGCTTAATCAGTTAATGTAAATATTGATATCAATGTCATGAACTTAATATGATAGATTACCAAAAATATTTTAACGTAGTGATTACTACATATTTTAATGTAGTGGCAAAGTCCACTAGTTTTACAGTAATCTTGTGTTATATGTAACTCCCCTAATTATATAGTATTTTATACAGTAATAATGTGCTTATTTTAACTATCATTTCACTACTGTGTTTGCATTATAGTGCAGCTCCTCAGAAGGCAGTCGATCTTGGTCAGTTCATTCCTTAATAGGTGTGAAAGCATGTTAGAAGGCTGCCATAAGCAAAAACATGAATGTTGGTCGCTGTGGATGTTCCCCCTGCCAAATCGTTATCAATGTGTTATCGCTTTTGGCACCAAACAATAAACTTAGAACCAGAATCTGCACTAAAGATAACAATTGAGGACACAATTTGTTTAAGTCACTACCCATCGCCTAATTCATTGAATGTGTTCAAAACAACATGACTCACAGCCCTTTAGTGGGAGCTAGAGTTGTGACGATCCACCTGCATGTTGCCCATAGAACTTGGAATGCTATCATGTGTGCCACATGGAGCAACAGAAGCAGTGCTCCTCAGCACCCCACCCCTTCTTTCTTGTTTGTGTTCCTACTTCCCTATCAGGCTGGCAGCGGATGGACAGTTATGTCTGTCGGTTCTATTCTTTTGAGTGTAAGTCGTCTCGTGAGTTTGTCTGAACTGAATTGCATTCCTGAACCTGCTTCTAAATAAAATTCTAATTTATTTGGAATTTTGTCTTTTCTCCTTGCCACACACTACTACGGGTGTTGCATACTATAAGTTTATTGTATACATTTTATTATCAATAGTAACACTTCTTGAAAGGACATGGAACATCTAATGAAGTTGAGTACAGTATTAATGTTCATATTATTACAAAATAGAAAAGGGAAATACAATATGATAAACTTACAATTCATTTGGTAGTAGAATGCTGTAACTTCAAGAGTTTTGTTAGGAATTTACCTAAATTCTCTTATTATGTCTTTATTAAATATAAATTAAAGATCATGTGGATTTATTAAATATAAGTGTTTAAAAATTAGCGGATGTGAAATAAAGTGAGTTTTATAAATGAATGCCAAATTCAACTAGACTGCAAAATGAAACTTACCTTTATCCCACCTGATATCACCCTCACTGAGGGATTCAGCCAGTTGTGGAACTTTAATTTCTCTAAGTTCATTTTCTACAAAACAAAGAACACATGACTGGTGATTCATCTTAAACAATCAAGCTTTTTCAAACTTCAGCTATGTCTTGAATCAAGAAAAGTCAATTTTGTAAGAAAAATTTACTTATTTTATTGAATTTTGCATTACTTTCAATTTTTAATGCCCTTTGTTTACTAATTTTTAGAGAGTTTAAATCCAAAGCATTTAATAGATAGAAAGACCCTTTTTGAAACTCTTTTGGAAATTACAAATTTACTTCTCAGTACCCATTATACACAAATACTTCTACTAAATTTGATTTGAAGGTCTCCATACAGTAACTCATTTCATGTAATTTTAAACTTTTAATGATAATTGGTCAAACTTGGGATATGAATAAAGTTAACTTTATGCTCTGGAGTAAAGATGGGTGATCCTGTACCGATACTTTCATCTCTCGATATTTGATATTTTGGATCGATCAGCAAAGAGAGGATCGATACATTTGGGTGAATATTATTGCAGACATTCCCTGGTATCAGGCTGGCATCCATTTAAATCGGGTCAGACTCAGCCGAAACTATTCACAGATGCTAGTCCAATACCAAGTCAATCCCATCTGAAAGTGGTCCCAATATCAAGCGATTTATACCCGATACTCTCAAAGTACTCATACTGTCAAAAATGGGTATCTGACCAGCATCTGTTCAAATTGGTTGTACAGAGCTGAAACTTCCCAGGAGATTTCAACCAAGTTCAAACAATCAGAAAGAGATCTGATACCAAGCGATTTGTACCAGTACAAGAACTGATACTTTTAAAATACTCATACTGTCAAAACCGAAGATCAGACCGGTATTCGTCTGTATCGAGACGGACCACTTCAATACTTTCCCTGGAAAATCCTAATCCGATATCGAGGCAATGTGAAACATCAGTGGAAATAAGGGGGCAACAAGTTGTAAACAGGGGAATTTATTATTTTAATTGAAATAAAAATATGAAATGAAAGATTATAGCTGAACTGCAGATATTTATTAACTCACTCTGCTGCATCTAATTTGAAAGTGTCCAAATAGTGAATAGGTGCATAATTTATAATTTACGAGTTGTCTCTAAACAATTGATTTTGAACCAGTTTGCCCAAGTACAAAAATTGCATTAGTGCCTTACAGATGATGAAACAATTTAGATTGTGTAACATTTATGTCATTTCTATAGTTTAGTTTTGAACTTTCGACAAGTGCGTAACGCCACTTTGGAGTAAAAAGAGTTTTATGTTTATTTTTGTAAATCAATCAAAATCAGTCCCACTTTTTGAAAGATTGGAAAAAATTTAGTGTTTGGCATGCTACAGAATTTAAGTAATTAGCTTACGAGTTCATAAAGATTTTTTAAAAGCCACTTTGGAGTAAAAAAGGTAAGTAATTACTATTATTTATTTATTATATCAATCAAAATTATTCCCTTTTTTTGACAGATCGGAAAAATTTAATATATCTTTGGATTATTAAATATTACTTAAATCCCACAGGATTTAAGTAATTAGCTTCTGTGCCATGATATGAAAAGGTTGAAAATTGCTGCTTTAGAGAACAAAGCCATATCACAATGAACAATACATACTTAGAGAACAACTTGTGTGCAAGTAACAAGATGCCGGGATTCTCCTGGATATAAACATAACAGAACCATATCTAAAAAATAAATCATGAAATATTTAACCATGAAAGGACATTTTAAACAGATAAGTATAAAGCTAACTTTCGTGAAAAATACTAAATACACCTAAAAACATACAAGAAATTAAGGATTTTTGCTGATTTTTTAACCCAGACACTGACGAAGAAAGCAATTTGGGTGATCAGTTTTAATAATACAGATCTGACTTTTTACAAGTGAAGAGTAAAAATATAATCTTAAATAAATAAAAATATAAAGAGCTTACTTATATTTTGAAATCGAACCATTTGAAATACTTGAAGTACTTAATGCTCTTGAACCTAAAATTAAAATAAAACACTGATCAATTTGCAGCCTTGGGAAAATGCATTATTTTAAAAAATATAAATCAGAGATTAATGAAGTACACCTTTATAAGGGCAATATAAAAATAAAGTTTTCAATTATGACACTCCAGTACATCTACAGAGTTAAAAATTGCAGTGAGAAAAATGATTACAAAAAAGAATGCTAATATAAAAAATAATGTAATATTCTGGTTGTTTTGTTAGTAACACACATGCTGCAGCTTAAATTAATATTTTAGAAATAAATCAAACTATTTTAGCACATCACTCTTTTGTGCTGGGTTCATTCCATGTAAAAACACCCATTTTGAGAAAAGTTGTTGCATCAGTCATAGATTTTTTAAAATTTTTATCATAGATAGACATGGCAGTGAAACTCTTAGATCTCAATTTTTTAAATATTTTGTCCGATATTAGCCGAGATACGAGAATTTAAAAATTGGTCGATTTTTCAAAAATGGCGGCCATCTTGGATTTGCCACTGTCTATAGAGCCCTAATTTGAGAACCAAGTTCAAATTTAGTAATTTTGCTACCAAATGGAAGCCATTTATTTCAAGAGTGTATAAAAAATACAAAACCAGTGGTAATTTTATATATTAGTGGGGGGTTTTACGTGCAAAGTGGAAAATTCACTATAAAAAGTCGACTTTAAAGGGCTATAAAAAATGCACCCTCTTATTTTTCTCTGAAACTTTGTAGAAGTATTAACTAACATATGTACTTTAATCTGAGAAAAATTCAGAGAGGTAAAATTTTTCATTTCTGAATAAAAGCTAAACAAAAGACAGCATATGGATTCAAAACAGTAGTCATCTTACAATGCAGAAATGACCATAACTTAAAAACACCAGTCAAATTTGAATTTGTATGATGTACTAAATCAAGCCAAGCCACATTTCATGTTTATATATCAATACAGTATCAAATTACAGTTCTATGCGATTTTTAATTTGTTTTATAGCATGGTTCTTTCAAAAAGTACTTTTAAGAAGCACAGTAGAAATTTTTTTTATTTATTTAAATTTTTTTAAATACTTTTCTAAATGTTATGCATTTTACAATATTTAATTCCAGTATTTCTGTAAAAAAATTATATTTATGCTTAGAGTATATTGTTTCAAAATTGCCAGTGAAATTCTTATACGTAATAGTTTCTTATCTTTTTAGAAATACAAAAATACTTATAATAACCCCAAGTGTATAACACAAACACTCATAAAATATCATGAATTGATATAGGCTCAATAAAAAAAATTTATCACAGTTGACATTACTTACAAGTATCTCTATATTGGACAAGCTGGTCCAATATAGAGAATCTGTAGAAAATCTAACCATTACTTTAAATTGACAAAATAAAATTAAAATTTCTGAGCACTGAAATCCTTTTAAAAACATAAGTCTTTAAAGATTAAAGAACTATGCAAATATATTGATTGCATTATCGAGGAATTTTTAAAGATAAATATTGAGCATAAATAAAAATGGTCACCACATTAACGACAAAGTGAAAAGCATTACTTCATAATTCAATTTGTCTTGTAGTTTTGGAACAATAGTTTAATTCATTTTCATTAGGAGCAATGTGGTATGTTCTTCCTGTTATAGTTGCGGGAGAAGATGACTTTTATTATGTGTTCATAAGAAATCAAACATGTGTCTAAAGGCTCTGGCCATGTATAGGATGCACTTGATCCATGAACCATAATTTTGTAATCATTATATTCCTCACAGCATTCCAAAATCTTTCCTATCCACCAATTAATTCCATACATACATGCAACATATTATTCGTTTTGGAATATTGATAATTTGATGGTTTTCTCCAATCCCATGGTAGCAAAGAATGTTGTTGAGGAGCCTGAAACTCTGAAAACCAGTATCTGACTTTTGTTTATTGGTGTAAAGCAATGATTAGTCTTTGTTCATGTAATTGTATTTCCCATTGCGTACCTATCTGCTAATTGAGTATTAGCAATTTCAATTTTCGATTTCGCTATGAAAAAGTATCTATTCCTTTTATGGACTCTTTTGTAAAGTTGCATAAATCAAATGCATTTAATATTGCATCTTTGTATGGATGCTGAAGGTTGCTTTAGTGGCCATACACTTTATGGTGCCACCAATACCATCACAAGCTCCTTTTCCATGACAAGAGGAAAAAAGTGTCACTCTGCTTTTGCACCATGGTCTTTTTCATGATGGCAAACATTAATAGTTTTAAAATTTTTGTATTGGGCTGAGGACCCATCACTGAAATACTTTATGTATTTAATTTGTGGAACTTGTGTGATTAAATGTTTAACTATCACCTTTTGAAAAGTCCAAAATGTTGTCCAAATGATTTCACATGATCATGATCCTTAACATATGCTAGAAAAGGATGAATTGTTGCCCGCTTTTTCCAATGAATGCTTTGAATGGCATCTTGTAAAATGCAAGTATAATTTTCAGAAAAATCTGCCATGATAATAGCAGTATCCAGACGCAGTTAATCCTTTGCTTTTTTAAAATAACTTTGAGATTTTGTAAAAAGTGATGAGTATAAAGCAGAAAGCTTTTCAAACAAATTGTCAATGAATTCATCTACTGACGTTATTAATGTTTTCAATTCTACCCCATCAGTCTTTGCCCATTGTTTATAAATAATTTCACTGCATATTTCCAATTCGTCATTTTGCATTAAATATTCTTTAAGTATTTTCTGGAGATGGATACTTATCACACCTGTGCACCATGCATGTTTCTGAATCAATGCTACAAACTAGTTTTTTAACAATGATGCATAGTCATTTACATGAATGCTATGAAGCATGAGCTTAACATTCTGATGATATATACAAACACACACTGAATGAATACCTTTACTTCCAACAGTCACACATTCTCTTGGCCGTAGTGAGCAAAATTCAGAAAGTCCTATTTTAAATTATGTTCCTTAAATGCAATGTATAATTCTTTCAAGTTATATAAAATCAATCTCTTCTTTAATACTCTTTTCCATCTTTCCATTTTCAGAAGGAACAGATATGCAATCTTTTTTCTTGGACACACGACTGTTATCATAATCATAATAAAACATTATCACTTTCTACAATATCAGAACTTAATTTTACACTTTTTCTTTAATTAGGAATTGATAATATACCTCCAGTTCTTAATTTTTGTGCTATTTTTACTAGATACTCTGTGGTGTTAAAATAAATCTTTGTTTGCTGGAATGTCCACGAATCTGGTACTAATGTCAGAATTTGAACCTTTTCTTTAAATGAAATATTTACAAACTTATTTTTCAATTTTTCCATTATGGATTTGCAGTCTGAACAATTATCTTTTGAATTTTGTGGGTTTTTAACACTTATAACATCAACACCTACTACTACAGATGCTTTAGCAGCAACACAGCTAGTTAATTTTTCTACTTTAGAGCACATGTAAGTCAATTTTCTTTCAGAACTATACCTACTCACTTTTACAGGTGATAGATCCAAAATTTCACAACTTTTGTTCAATTCTTCTATCACTACCTGTGGGATCTCTATAATCAGTGTCCATGTCAGTTATTGTAATCACAGCATCAGTAACCGATGAAGTCACTGAAGATAAACAATTTATCATAACTTTATCCAGGAATAAGTATTTCAGGATTTGCCAAAGATAAATTCAAGGAAATTGTTTTCAAAGATTTTGCTCTGATCTTGTTTGGATATTTGTTAAATGGGTCCCAACATGTTTTCTGTACTTGTACCACCTTAAAAATTTATCCTTGTGAAACCTGCAGATATACTTCCACTTTTTTCATAGATTTTTTCTTCTGAAATTAGGTGATATATTCTCCTTTTCAATATTCCTGAATCATCAGGAGACAATTTAAAGACACGAATAAACTCAGTATACAATGACACTTTTGAGTTTTTCGCAAAGAAACATTCCATCTCGAGCATAGAACTCACAAATACTGGAAAAGAAATTCGAAACTGTTTGACCTAAATATCTTCTACATATTTTAGCAAACGATATTTACTTAAGAGTACAAATTCTTATATATATTTTATCAAACGATAATTTAATTATTAATTAAATATAATATATTTTAGTAAACAAAATTTATTAATCTTTTATTTCAAATGTTTCAGAACAGAATTTACAATTTATGTTTGATGAATGTTCGTTTGTTATGTGTATTGATGTATAAACATGAAATGTGAGCTTGCTTTGAATTAGTACATCATGAAAATTCAAATTTGACCAGTGTTTTTAAGTTATGGTCATTTTTGCACTGTAAGACGACCACCGTTTTGAAATCCATATGCTGTCATTAGAATAGCTTTTATTCAGAAATGAAAAATTTTACCTCTGAATTTTTCTCAGATTAAAGTACATATGTTAGTTAATACTTCTTCGAAGTTTCAGGGAAAAATAAGTAGGTACATTTTTTATAGCCCTTTAAAGTCGACTGATTTTAAAAGTGAATTTTCCACTTTGTATGCAAAAAAACCCACTAAAATGTAAAATTACCACTGGTTTTGTATTTTATATACACTCCTGAAATAAATGGCTTCCATTTGGTACCAAAATTACTAAATTTGAACTATTAGTTCTCAAGTGAGGGGCCCTGTATAGACAGTGTGGCAAATCGAAGATCGTGAACATTTTGTAAAATTGACCAATTTTTAAATTCTCGTATTTCAGCTAATATTGGATAAAATATTTTAAAAATTAAGATCTAAGGGTTTCACTGCCATATCTATGGTAAAAATTTGAAAAAATCCATGACTATGATGCAATACCCTTCAGGTGTCCTCATATGGAATGACCTTGCTATATTTTTATAGCTTGAAATAATGGTCTTAATTTTAATGGAAACTGGAATGTAATTTTTTGAAAATGTGGTGCTTATTGTTAAAGTGCAGAACTTTGAGTCAGAATAAAATTGGGGTGGATTTTATGGTTCATGTGCCATATTTGCCTCCTTAGCAAAGAAAAAAAAAACATTTAAAAAGTAAATTATGGGAAAATGTGATTTTTCAACTTTTTTTAATACATAAGTGTGAAGGTTGGTTGGTTTCGGGGTTTTATGGCGCAAGGGCCGTATTTGGCCACATAACTGTGAAGGAAATAGAAAATAGCAAAACTTTTTACATTACATAGACCAAAATGTTTATTAAATGTCCTGAAATTTGCCTGTCTTTTGCCCCAGGAACATTTAACTAAATGTAAATGTAACTTTTTTATTGCAGCTGACATTGAAAGTTATAAAATTTGATAACGTAAAAATGTGATTTAAGAATGAAATAATGATTATTGTGCATGTGCAAAATTTCATATGAAATTACTTGTGAAATCCTGTTTTTGTTTGTTTTTATGCTTAAGCCAAGTGTTCCCATCAGAGTGAATAATCATTTAATTAGTAGCAAAAGTTAATTTTGTAGAGTATTTTTGATTTGTTTATGTTCTTAGTAAATGTAAACATTAAATACAATTACATGTGAATATTAAATACATTTTGTAAATATTTTAAGTATTATTAAACAGGTAAATACAATATCTAATTTTGAGAGTAGAAAAAATTTTAAATCCTTGATCTTCTAAATGTTGACAGAAGAAATTTTGCCTTTAGAGCACAGCTGTGAGAAGAAAAAAAACATCTGTGTACAACTTTTTGAGTTCAGATGAAGCCAGATAACTGTTGTATTTGAAATCGGGTAGGAAGTTTGAAAAAATGTGTCTTCACTAATGAAACGACAACGAAAGAGCAGTACAAGAAATTCGATAAGTCTACAGGAGATGGGGAATTCACCAGTTAAAATGGTTCACAAACTCAATAAGACTCATAAGAAAGCATTATGGCAAAAGAAAATTATACGAAAATGTCAATTGTAAAAGTAAATTTGCTATTGTTTTGCAAGTAAAACCTCAATGAAATTTATGTTGAATTGTCTAAACTTTGACAAAGATTTAATGAATTGCGGTATAGCTTTGATATATGCATACTTTTGTGGCAATGCATTTGGCACTGTTTTGTAGCGAGTTATGGCAAGTAAAAGCAACCCATCTTTATTAGGATTATTACCATTTTTATGGCACCTCAGTAAGCGGAAAGTTTAAATTTTCATTTAGAATATTCTTTTAATTTCCATTAAATTGTTCTTTGATTTCATTGGGTTTTTAATTTTTCCAATTCTTTTCCATTTCCTGTAAATTTGAAGAAATGAAATATTCAGTTTAATTTTAGTCACTGCAGTCACATCAGGTTGTATCGTTTCTTGCTATTGTCTATTTTTAAAAATTGTTGTCTATTTTTAAAAATTGTTATCTTTTCTATGTTCACATGCCTTTTGTATTTAGTGTTGTAGATAAGTTTCAGGGTATTCTTTAGGGAAATTTGAAGTTTAATTTTTCTGGTAGTAGGGCAACTGTAGGAAGTGAAGGAGTGGGGCTAATCGTTTATTTTGTATACATTTATGTCAGGATAAGCAGCTTTTTATGGATTTCCTTAAGGAATCAGGATTACTTAAATCGGAATTATTGCGCGCAATTTTCCGTTGAGGAAAACGGTTTATTTCTAAGAATTTCTTCTTTGGCGACATAAAAAGTGTGTCAAAAGCATTGAAACAAAAGTATGCATAGGTCAAAGCTGTACCTGAAATGCCAACAGCTATTATGGGAACGCATAGCCATCATTATTGCATCTGTATTCCCAATTGAACATCACTAATAAATCCTGGTTCCAAATTTATCAATCACTAGTGAAAGAAGTAAAGATTTTAAGAATTCATCACTAGGCAAAATTTTAATTTCAACAAATGCTACAAAATTGAACAAAAAACCTTTATCAGGTTCAGTGAATTTGAAAAGATAATCAAGAAAAAATTGTTGCAATGATGCATAAGTTTAAATGATTAAGCATTTTTAATATAAATTTGACATTCTGCTTTTATAATTTACTTAAGTTAAAAATAATCTGGTATTTCATTGTTGATATTTGGGATTTCATAGTTGATTTCATTTCACTGTTGTCATTTGAAATGCGTAAATATACATAGAATGGGAAGGAAATGTTCTGCTTATCGATAATGACATCGCCCACAATGACAATTACTTTGGAATATGGTACTGTCTTGGACCTATCCAAATAGTTGTTTTACAACAAAAATTTCAGATACCAATTCAGCAATGGCAGCTACAGAATTTCTTTAGTGATAGCGATATCGTTAGTGTTTTAGGATTCAAAAGGCAATCCACAATTTTTATTATTGACATATTAAACTGTATTCCTCTAAAATATAGTTTGTCAGCTTTCCTTCATTTGATTTTGTATGACTATTTAGAGCGGAAAATCGTCACTTTTTAATTTTCCTTTGCTATTTTGAAGGTGAAGGAAATAAAAGCTAACTTCCAAGTTTCAGCAATAGTTTTATCATATCAAGTATAGAAACCGGTATGAATTTCAACGATGCTTTTAAATTCCTTTAGCCCGAAACCTTTTCTATCAAAATCGACAACTTTTCTTTTTTCACGACTAATTTTTAGCTTAAATATAATGTTTAAAATTGTTACATTCAAACAGACAAAACGAAAAATTTTCAGATTACAAAAATATAAAACATTGTTGTCCATGCTAAGTAGTTTTTGAGAAACAGATATTGAAACATTAAGCAATTTCACAATTGTTCTTTGAAGTTGCAAGTCCTTAAAATGCTTGAAACTTCCAAAACAAAATTCTGAACCAAAATATTTTGGATATCCTTATTATGCAATAACTAAGTACCAAAGTTTATTATGTACCTAGAACCAAATTTTATGAAATTTTGTCACCATATGGTTGCAGGTTTGTTACATTCCTGTTCATTTTATATGGAATGACCTAAAGGCAACTCCAAAATAATTGGGTAGATAGGTATTTGAATTAACCTCACACTGGAGCAACACAATGGGCTATTGCTGACAGTTCAGGATCAAACCCAAAGGGAAAGATCCAAGGACACCACGTAATTTTGAACCATGGTCAGATGAGGTCACACCTGAGCTGGTGGCCCACTCTCCAAAGTTCGACACCCTGCCAACATAAGGACATTTGAGGCCATGACCGATTTAACATGCACAGCCCCCTTTGTACATGACAGTTGTTTGGATTCGAACTCGCAACCCTCCGGTTGCTAATCCATTAGTCACTCTTCCAAATGGGCTACCACAGCCCCCAAAATAATTGGGAGAAGAGGGGAAAGTAAAAACTTGGTTGTTTTCACGACTCTATTTTATTTATAGTCGATAATGTAAATATTATTGAAATATTTGCAATATTTGTGTAATGTTTGGAAGGGCCTGGGTGCCAACCCTAAAAATACTGGTTGGTTGATTTGGGTTTTATGGCACAAGGCCTAAAACTATTGGAAGCGAAGTACTACTTAGTATCGATGTGGATGTTTCATTGAAACTTATTTGGTTACTTGTTGGTATTAAATATTAATCAATATGTTCCTCTCCAGCTTGGAGGGTTAAGACCAGGGTATGAAAAAATCATGATTTTTTTTAAACATCAAAAACATAGGATTTACTTGATTTAAATCAGACTTTCATTTAAATCAGATTTTTATTATTTTAATTCCTTGCCCGTACAAGTTTAAATTTGTTGGACATGAGAAATGCAAATTGCAGTGCAGTTTCTAGATAGTTTTGATTTATTTAAACATTAATATTTTTATGTAAAACATTAACGTATTAAGAAATATCGCCAAGTACATTTTTGAAAGATTAAAACACTACGCAGGAATTAGCAAAGTAAATCAGAGTAAATAGACCCCAAATGCCAACATGAGCAATGTTTTTCCATCTGGTTCTCAAGCGGTTTAGATTACTTTGACCTATAACCGGCAACATCAATTTTTTTGACCCACATAAATAAGGTTGCCAGATTCCACATACTATCCCTTATGAATTTTTTTCAATCATACAAATTTCATATCTTTTTGACCATTGTATATTTATCACACATAAATAAAATGGTTTAAAATACTTCAATTATTTTTATATAAAATAATTAATTGTTTCAAGACTTGCTTTTGAGAAAAAATCATGTTACCAATAGAAAATAAAATAAAAGGAACTTGCATCTTGAAAAAATTACTACTCAATAATTTTTAGCTTGCAAAAATAACTTATTGGTGAAAAAATTATTTTTTTTTGTATAAGCTCAGTAAAAAAATTAGACATAAAAATATATAAATTTGAAATCGAATGTCGATTTTTGAAATTCTTTCAGCATTGACGAGTATTTCACAGGTATATTCGAAGCACACGAAAAGTGTTTATATATAAAACAAAAAAGTTCTCTATGAGCAGCATAGAACAAGTGTAAGATCATCCCCAGATAATGCCAATTCAATGGAATTTTGAGCCTGCAATAAAAACTTTATCAATTCCAATAGCTTTCTGCTTCAACCAATAATCTTTTCTCAACATACTCAACTATCAGATGAGCGAATTAACTTTTACATTCCAAATTTCAATTCCATAAATATTGAATAGTTATTCTAGCAGTGTAAAGAATTCTAAGGGATCAATGCATAAAATTTCCCAATAAATTGAAATAAAAATTAACCAATATATTACACAAAACAAAATGAAACTATTAAGATTGCCAATTATAAAGATTTAAATGCAAAATTGGATTGCTTTTGTGATACTGTAGAAATCTTTTTGTTGTGTCTACATTTTTTTATGAACAGACTACAATACTAAATAAATAACTAAAACATCTTAAAAAAGAAAGCATTATCACAATTTTAATTTGATCGAATATGTTTCGAGCATCTTCACTCAACACATGGTGAATGGTTTAAAATTGGCCATGGTACAACAGTCGTACCGTATTCAGATAGCGGAATTTGAGCTCCGTAGTATAAAGGTTAAGCAGGCTTGTGAGTGACACCTATTGGTCAAAGGCCCAAAATGAAAATACTTGTCTGGTAATTATGATCCCAATCAGTAAATACTGTTATTTATTATCTTCAAAAGGAGGAGGATTTTCACTATAATTTCGAGATGAACTCAGTACAAGCAAAGTTCTTAACTTATTTGAATGAAATAACATGCATCTTGTTCAGTGTTTCATTCTCAATAGTATTAAACATAACAGAAAGAAAAATGAAATTTAAAATTTTGATTTAAATCAATGATTTTTTAATAAAAATCACTAGATTTAAATTATGATTTAAATCAGCATACCCTGGTTAAGACCCCATCGAAACTAAATTGTTGGAGGCAAGGTAGGAGGTAGGTAGTTGAATTAACGTTGCACTAGAGCAACACAACGAGTTATTGGCGAGTCCTGGATCAATCCTGAAGGGAAAGATCAGAAGACACAACCACCTCAGCATGTTGAAACACGGTCAGATTACATCAACACCTGAGCTGGCACTACAAACTTCCATCATGCCAAGGAGAGGACATTTGAGACCACGTATTTAATGTGCACCAGCCCCACCTACACGAGTCTTTGATTGGATCGAGTTTCGTACTTGCAACCCTCCAGTCACTAATCCGCTACTCTTCCATCCAGGCTACCACTGCCCTTGGGAGAAAGGAGTTCATGCCCATGGAGAAAGGTGGGGCTACATGTGAAAACAGCAGTAACCAATCAGAACAAAGTTGGAAAATTGACTTTTTCTTTTAACCACATGTAGTGGAAGAGAAAGCAGTTTATAATGCTTGTAATATTGTAAGCTTGTAATACATACTAAACATTTCTTTTAAAAAAAATTAGGAATCTGAATTGAAAAAATTATTTCACTTTGTAACTCACCGATTGCATATTGACGAGTACATTGTGATTTGTTCTGGAATAAAGAGAAAGAATATATTTTTACACAAAGAAAATTCTCACTATAGATTTTATTATGCCTACAAAGTCTTTTCACAAAAAAACTAAACTTAAAATGTGCAGAAAACAGTTTGATTAATGTTGACAATATCATGGATATACATATAGGTTTCATTTTAAAATTTTAGCATTTTAAAATTTCATGCTCACATTTTCAGGCATAAAAAGAATTGTTAAGTAGATTGATGCAAAAATGAACAAGGAACAAATTTGGCCTACACATCCACATCTTACTATATTTAGTGTGAAAAAAACTTGAGAAATTAATTTGATTTGAAGTTAATCTTAATCTATAAGTTAAATTTTGGTAGGTTTTAAAGATTGAAGAGTTTTAAAAAAAATTGTGATGCCTATTTTTCCTTCCATTTTCCAAATATTAATTTTGTATGGAAAATGAATGACTTTAACAAGAAAAATTATCATAACCATTACATATTTTTAGCAGAATATACTTATATGTAAGTTGCATATTCTTTTCTACAGCCTAAAAAAACTCGTGAGCTATACAATGATTTATCTTAGAAAAAATAAATATGCTATAATGCAATGATTAAGGAAAGCAATATTTCGTCAGATGATCAGATGTTTAAGAGGTGTTCATTTACCCCATTTATAGTGTTGAATGAAACAAACTTATAAAAATTCTTTCTCTACTTTCTTGATATGCACTACGGTAACTGACAACGAAACAAAAACATCATTTTGGGGTTCCAATTTACAAACCCTTCAAACATCATATGCTAATCAGCCTATCTTGTACAATACTCAAACTAATACTCACAACTTTCTAAAATAATTTTTTTGTATTCGATGAAAAAAAATCAATAGAAGCATAAATTTTTAGGCTAAATAGGAATGATCGACTTTCTTAAATTCAAATTAAATAAAGTTCCTTTTGAGGCACAAAACATATCCGCACTTTTCTGGAAAATTTAGCAATACGCATATCAAAATAACAATGATCAACATTGCGATTGTAAGAAACGAAATTCGTAATACACCGAACAGCTGACACATGCTCTACCAAAACTATGAAATGATTAAAAATCGATTTTGCGTCAAATAAATGAATTGAATAACCCTCAAAGTGTGCAATTTCTTTCACATTCACATTAAAATTTTGTAAGTACCTTTAGTCGGGCTCAATTTAAAGCAGGTGTTTCAAATCAAGTGTAAAAATTGCCCTTGGGAGACAGCAAAGTCAATATGCAGAAGTTCTTTATAACTTCAAAACTTGAGATAAAGATGAAAATTAGATAAGCTATCGGATGATGTACATCGTAAACCACAAAAGGTTTCTGAATTACACGATTATTTAATATAACAGAATGTTTTGCTTAAGGTGGTAACTAAGTGAACATGTGAGACGTTCGTGAATTCTACACTCCGGTTGCATATGTAAATACATAACATTCATAAAAGGGTAATTATACCTTATATATGATCCTAGATAAATGTGAAAATGATATTGTCCTAAAATTATTTGGCAAAAGCCGTGAAGTGCAAATACAAATCCCGGCCATGTTTACGCACTTCCGTTGCCGAATTGCAAAATTCAACCTTCAGAAATTCTATTTAAGGTCGAATTGAAAAATTTATATAGAAATTAAAATCTGCATATAGTAAAAGAAAATACTTCTAAAATGAGATTAGTGTAAACTTTGGAAGAAAATCTTGCATATAAATACTGTTTACTGGTTCAACACATTCGTAACAGGCAAAATGATTCAGAAATTAATCCGACTTCCGCTCGAACCGTAAGAGAATTCTGGTAATAGAGATATTTCCACTTGGTGTAACGTTCATTAAAAGAAATTTTTAAAATCTAATACTCCCACATTCCAAATATTTTTTCCTTGAAAAGTCAAACGAATTTTTCCTCTGAAAAAATAATTTTCTAGTAAAACTAAATACAGAGTTGTTGAAGTGCGAATATCCCGTTTCATTCTGGAAGTCACATAGCATGGTATGTTATTCTAATCAATTTCAGCGTGTTATTTTGCTAAGCATTTCCTGACAAGGTGGTGGTAATGTTTCTGTGTCGATACGGTGTTTCGAAGTTGCTTGCGTTTCGAATACGATTTCAGCACTTCGTCATCAAAAATTCCCAATTGGATGACTGGTCAACACCAATTAGATTTAAACAACAAATGCTGCCAAAACGGCGATTAACTATGCATTAAAGTAACCCAAAGGTAGGTAGTTAATTAACGTCACACTGGAACAACACAGCGGACAATTGGCGATGGTCTGGAATCAATCCCGAAGGGAAAGATCGAGGACACCTAGTCATTTTGAATCACGGTCAAATGACGTGTTAACACCTGAGCTGGCACCCCACTCTCCAAACTTCGACACCACGCCAACGTGAGGACATTTGAGGCCACGACAGATGGTCCAGAAGGGAAAATGATGAACGGCGCGAAAATCTATTACTTGTTCCATGCGCTTTTTAGGTGGATCAATATTATAGTAGAGCTGGGAAAAACTGATCCACGACAATGCGTTTGACAATTTATTCTTTCCTGAAATTAAAAAGGTTGCATCCATCATGCAGTGGAGTTATAGGGAATGTGAACCACGCCCAAAAATTTACTTTTACTTTTTCGCAGTGTTCTAACAGAAATTATTTTTAAAAAATCCATCCCTGTCGTAATCACCAGAAATGTATTGACTTCGCTGAATGCATTCCAAATCGATATGAACATTCCTGCCCAGATCGTGATTCGAACCCAGAGCCTGTTGAACTGAGTTTAAAGTAGGAAAATACGAAAAATGTATGAATTTGTTCAGTTTTAGTTATCGAGCATGTTTGAAAAATGTCCCGGGAAAAATTACAGGACTCAATGAAATTTTGGTACTTTTCAGAGCCTTGAATTAGAAAAATAAAATTAAAGTACCTTTTAGACAGTGGAAAAATCCTGATCTTATTTGCCATTTCAGCCATTGCAACTGAAACAGAATTACATATGAAGCTCAAAGGAATCCAAGCACTATGTTGCACTTCGTATTGTTCAGCCAGACATTTGAATCCAACATTTAATTTTTACAAATTTGAAATGTATTCAATTATAAATTTGAAATATCACCATTAAACTGTTCTCAAAATATAATCAACACTTTCATCTATGGCACTGATCCACTAATTTCCCACATATTGATTAGTCTTGCATCACAAGAGTGGACATTTTCATTTGAAAATTTTAGCTAATGACTTATCCTTTTTGCAAACATAACTTCAAAAAGTAAGGTTTAAGATTCATTACACCTAAAAAATATGATTCTATTTTAGTTAAAAATAATTTATATTCAGACTGACGAAAGTCTTGGTCAGTAACTTCACTATAAGAAAATAAACATCTAAAAGTAATGGTGATTTTCAATGTCCATCTGCACACATCAGCAGTCCTCTTCAGAGTCCTAACTAGGAAGAAAGCTATTAACTGAAGACTAGAATTTGTTTCAATTAAATGTGTTCCACAATATTAGATTATACAATATTTGTAATCAGGCTCCCAGATATCATCCCTTATGAAATACTTTGTATTCTAAAAACTTTTGCACAAATTTATACTTTTCTCATCCTCCTGCACAGCCAAAAATAGCATGATTTTAAAAAAATAGCAGTCTCCCCCCATATTTAGTAGCTCGAACACAAAATAAGTCAGCCAAAATGTGCAAATTATGTGAGACATTTGAGAAATCAAGAGAGCCATTGAGACACCAAGAAATTTAAAAATTAGAAAACGAAATATTTATTTAATAAGCTTTTCATAACAATCTAGCAACCAGAATCCAATGTTTTCCTTTTATGATTGACACGGCTTGGTGTCAAAACTTCGAAATTCGTGTCCCTAGGAAATTTTTCTCACTAGAGAAAATTACAAAAAGTTTGTCTTTCAGTTATGGCAGCCCTGTTGCATATATTAGAAATAAATTTTACAAAATGTTTTGCAAATATGGAAAGGATTTGCAAAAGGGCAATAGTAAACAAGGCCTTTTAAATTCACCTCGAACATTCAAGGTAAAATTTTAATCCATTTCCTGTTAGGGAAATAAGTTTACGTCTAACAGGTAGAAAGTGATTCATGGGAATTCATAAATAAATGCAATTTTTATCTCCTTTTTCTTAATTAAGGGATTAGTTTTCTACAAGGTATGCTAATCTAAATCAGTGCACGCTTGATTTAATTTTCGTTTCTGTATGTTTAATATTGAAAATGAAATAATTAACAAGATGTGTTATTTTATTCAAATAAGTTAAAAAACTTTGTTCTTTTATTCAGTTCACCTTAACAATTATACTGAAGATCTTTCCCTTGAAGACACTATACAGCCTTTTTTGATAGGGATCGTAATTACCAGACAACTATGTATTTCCCTCTTGGACCGTTAACCAACAGGTGTCTTCACAAGCCTGTTCATCAGTGAGTTGTTTTAAACATTCCATGTGACTAAAGTGCACATGGCCTATTCTGAATTGTTCTTCTCCATGATAGGTGAAGATGCTCAAAATATACTTACTCAAATTATTAAAATAATGGCAACTTGTATTCTTTATTATGTTCTAGTTATTTATTTAGTATTGTACTATGTTCTTGAAAAATACTTATAAGACACAACGAAAAGGTTTTCTGCAATATCACAAAAGCATTCCAATTTTGCACATAAATCTTAAAATGGGCAATTTTAATATTTTCATTAAAATTTTATGCATTGATCCCTTGGAATTCATTACGGGAATATATCTGTCTAATGTCTTCACCTGCGGGATGTCCAGTCATGATGGTGGCTTCAATAATATTCGGCATCAGTTTCTTGAGTCTTGTTCCATCGCAGAGGAGGTGGATGCAGATTTCTGAGAAGCATAATCGGTGCCCCAATTTCTAGCTGTAATATGTGCGAGGGTATTCTAGACGGCTCCAATGTGTTCAAAAACTGTTGTGTAGTTCACAACCTCATCTGTGTCACATGTGTAGTGTCGAAAGATTTGTATTATACAAATAGAGACATTATAAATTCAAGTTCTGAAAAACCACTACCGAAATAAAAGTGTGATTCAATCTCGCTATACTTTTAAAAAGTCTTGTCACCTCACTGATTCCGACAAATAACCTAAATGAATCACAATGCCAGCGAAATCAAAACCAAATTAAACAGTAACACTGTTACTTCATTTCATGTAATTTATTAACACAAACATTATACTATTTGCAAAAAAAGCAATACAAAAAATTAATAAAGTTAATCAAGAGCGCTTTGAATACGTTCAATCTTTCAACATTTTTAGGGAAGCATATATGCCGAAAGCCCTCTATCACCCGGTTGAATGAAACATAAAAAGCAGAACGATGTTTGAGTTGCAGAAAATTTCTTGATGGTAGGAACTTGGCAGCACTTGGAGTCAAATATGTAGGGGGTGTAGCTTCAGTGGTTTGCTTTTCATTGGTGGTACGAAAAAGGACAATACAGAGAAACCAGCTTCAGAATTGAAAAAGCTGCATAAAATCAATCCAGTTTTTAAAAATAATAGTGTCGAAATTGGGAAGGATTAGAATATATTTACTATTTTTAAAAAATAGAGCGAAAAATAAAAATTATCCATTGGCTGGGTTCGAACTCAGGTCTCCCTCCAAGGGACCAACATGGTGCGACTTCGGTGTGTGGCTTTACCCACTACGCCATCATTTCAATGTGAGTGGGGTGTTTTTAGTGAAGAGATGAATTTGTTCAATCTAAAAAATTATTTTGCATGGTTGAGAATGGCTTTAGGCCAGAGTAAATTTGCAGGAAGACAATGGTCATACCTGAGGATCTGCGCTATAGCTAAGTTTTCATTGCAATGAATACTTTAGATGGTCAGCAGTTTCAAAACATTAATAGAAGTTAACATGTGCAATAAGTATGCTTGTCAGATCGATCTAGGCAGAAACGTCATAGTGGAGGCGGGGCTACGCGTGCAGTACAAAATATTAATTTTAAAATTTTCTAGATTAAATTTTAAAATTCGGGCTTCGAGGGACATTCAGTCACCTTTAGGACTACCTGTGTGCCAAATTTCATGGTTGTAAGAGTTATAGATTCCTCTGAACACCTCAGAAAGACCTACAAACATTTCCTATAATAGTAGATTGGTGACATGATTTTTCGATTCATAATTTTACATTAAAATAATTAAATCCTATACATTTTTTTCCGTAATAATATATAATCCAAAAAAATTCTGAAGTTAGTACAAGTGAGAAATTTTATACAAAAATTTATAATATGGTGTCGGTGGGATCCCACCTTATTTATCTAGCAATAAAAATTTCACATCACTGTTTATGGGTTAAACTCAAAGTAATCTAAAGCACTTGAGAACCAGGTGGAAAAACATTCATTATGCTTGGCATTTGTGGCACTGTTCTATTTATTCTATCATGTGATTTACTTCTCTAATTCCTATGACGAATATTAATCTTTCGAAAATTTACCTAGCTATATTTCCTAATACATTAATGTTATACATCATATATGTTTTATATAATCTATAATAAATCAAAACAATCTAGAAACTACACTGATTTGCATATCTCATGTCCAATAAATTTAAACTTGTAAGGGCAAGGAATTAAAATCATAAAAAAATCTGATTTAAATCAAATAAACCCAATGTTTTTGAAAAAATCACGATTTTTTCATACCTTGGTTTTCCATAAAACATTCTTTATACATTTGTCCTGTAATGTTGTTTTTCATAGAACCACAATTATTTTTATGTGACTAAATAAAATCAAAGAAACTGTTCATACCTAAATAATTTTTCAGATTGAATACAAGTTCAAACACATAGCACATATTTTTACAAAAAAAATTTTAGACATGAAATAAATTCAAATTTCTACATTTTATGTTTGCAAAATAATACAAAAGGCGACAGATAAAATTTGACAATTCAAGCATTTCAATCTTAAAGATAGGTAGTTGAATTAACGTCGCACTGGAGCAACACAACAGGCTATTGGTAATGGTCCGGAATCCATCACGAAGGAAAAGATCAGAGAACAATACCTCGTAATTTTGAACCAGGTTCAGATGACGTCAACACCTTAGCTGACAACCCACTCTTTAAACTTCCACACCAATGTGAGAACATTTGAGGCCAAGGCGGATTTAACATACACCAACCCCCACATACATAACGGTCTTTGATTCGATCTAGTTTCAAACTCGCAACCATTCGGTTGCCAAGTCTCTACTCGACCAACCGGGCTACCACTGCCCTAAATCTTACAGATAAATAAAACACAATAGACAGAATGCTAGGTAAAAAAGGCATTTATTAAGGTCAAGACATATGGTACATCTGGTTGAAAACTGAATTATTTTCATGAGGTAACAAATAAATAAAAAAGTTCATTTCCTGTCTACTTCTCTTGTGCCATTTCATGCAAGTTTTGGCAAAAGCGACCATTGCACATGGACACTCGTGATTTCAGGTGGCCGCATCACACAACTCAACCCGTATTTGCAATTTGCCTGTCGGGGAGAACCGTTGCAATCTACAATATCCTTCCAGACATTTAACACTTAAATTCAGGAGTCGAACGCATGCTTATTCACAGCCGAGATGATATGAATTCTGGCAATGGAAATAAAAAAAAACTTAGGTGGGATGGGGCAAAAGAATTAGGGAAATGCTGTATATGTACAAACTCGCAGCTACTCGACCAAAAGGTTTGCGTAGTTGTCTAAAAATTTATGTACATTTCATAAATACTTCCTAAATAAACTGCAGCAGAAATTAAAAGGGATGCATGAGTACTGAAATCGAATGCTTATTCACAGCTTGAGATGAGATATGAAATCCAATGATTATAAAGGAAGCAAGGTGAGGTAGGGACAAGAAATTAAAAATTTACAGAAGGGCTGCATATGTACAAGAAACTCAGCTGCTGAACCAAAAGGTTTCCACAATTTTGCCAAAAAAGGTTATATACAATTCGGAAATGCTCCCTTAACAAACTGCAGCAGAGATCAGATATTTTATAACTTTACAATAGGAGGGACACGTATAACAAAAAATTAATTTAACTCAACTATAAAAAATTTAAAAGATAAGACGAAGGAGAAAAAAAAAGTTCCCTACAGTAGTCTCATCACTAGAAATATAGGGGTTAAATAAATTCAGCCACCACTTTAAAGGCCTTCATGGAATGAGTTTAAAATAGAAATAAAAAATACATAAGATTTTAGCCATTGATGTCTTCGATTTCCTTGCACGAGTACAGGGACCTGAGCTGTCCGCAGAACTTTACTCCAAGAACCCTATGGATAAATAAAATGTAGGGTTTTTTTACATGATCTATACAGGCACTAGTCATGAAATATTTTTATATGCTAACATTTCCCAATGAATACCATTTCTACTTAAGGTAAAAACTTGATATTTTGAAGTCAAACTTAAAAGCTGTAAGCGTTTCACAAACAAATTAATTTTAAGAGGGTATTGGTATTTTCAATTAACGTCACACTGGAGCAACACAACGGGCTAAATTTTAAGAGGGATAAAATCACTTCAACTTATTATCACTGAAGCCTTGGTTAACATTACCTCAGATAATCAAGGTTCTACTGTATTTAAAATAATAAAGAGTTATTTTTAAACATTATATTCAGCTATACTAAATTCCTTAAGAGTGAACTTTTAGAGTTTCTAGGTTGATTAGACTAATTTAGTCTAATGCTCGATAAAAAGGTATGCCTGCCATCTTTTACTTACATCTAGAAACAATTTAGGTAGATGAATTAAAATGCTATCAATATAAAATATATTCAGACTCCAAATTTCACATGTTTGAATTCAAATGAATAATCAAGCTAAGCTATTCACTTAATTTGCACTTTCTCAACTTATGCTAAATTGCATCCTGTGAACATAACTCATAGCAAAGATATATTATAGCAACTGAAAAAAGTAAGAAACCCTACAAAATACAAGTAATAAATTAATCACAGGCTAAGCAAATATATTGAAAATGTAGATTTGTAACAAAAGTCACAAATATACCCTTTAAGAAATACTGTTTACATTTATAGCAAAACACAATTTAAACCTTAATTCTCTGGATTCAGGTAAATACCTAAATATCTGCTGAAAAGATACATACCTGCTTGCTTCACCTGAAAATAATCAGCATTGAAGGTGTTTTCCAAGTCAAAAGCTAGCTTCCTTCAAAGCACATAAAACATTTATATCTAATAACCAAGTGCTTTAAATCATTGGTTAGGTTCAAGTTTTGAACAGAGAAGGAAGCTAAAATGGGGTCTATGATAGTTCAATTGGAGACAAAACACTGAAAAGTATAGTATTGAAGGATTCAATGTGAATATAAAATAGAAGAAATATTCTTAAGAGCACTCACATGCGTTTGAAGAACTATCTCAATCACTTCAGATTCTTTGAATAAAAAACTTAATCTTACGCACAATTCTTAAAAAGAAAAAGAATCATAATTCGAACATTTTCAAAACAGATGGTACCATGAGAAACAAAAATATTTCCAAAAGGCAACATTTATTAAGAATAATGCACTAAAAACAATACTCCACCAGTAATGAAAGTTGAAACCAAAAATCTGAAGTGAAAAAGGATTAGACATTAATAGAAATAATTGCAGCATTATGTTTAAAAGTCAATTGGATAAATAAGCAAGTTATTTTTTTAATGAAAACATTTCAGGTAAGATGAAAAGTTAGAGGAAAAGATAGTTATGAGATATGTTAAAACAATGCAGAATCTCCCAATACCCAATTGTATGTGGTATGTCTTAAGATATACGATTACAAATTTTAAAATTGGTATTGTTTAACTCAATTATTTAATTTAAACTAAAAGTGCATGAAAGTGTTTGACAACCTAATGATTTACACAAAAATACATTAAAATTTCAAGTAAAATAAATTTCCTTCATGCTGAATTATGTATTCAATAAAAGCACCAATGTTTAACTTTGGGGTAATCTTTCAAGTATCTACACAAGCAGTTTGCAGCACTTGGGTAATTATGGTTTTTGTTAGAATTCTTGCTTGTTTATTTTTAATTGTAACGTTTATGGGATATATAAAGTTGTGCAAAATCTAAGTGAAGTTTATAGGAAAACATAGTTGTGCATTTAGTTTATTCTTCCATTCTGCTGTTTTTAATAAGTAGTAATTTTTTAATCTGGTTGGACAAACAAGTGCAGATTGCTCTTTATCATTAAATGTTTTTATTGTTTCAAAACAATCAAATAAACTTTTGAGCTTTATTTTATGAAGATAACCTAGTTTATTCTAAGCTCTTTTTTATCCAAACTTTAAATTATGACTGCTGATGTGTTAGAGTAAATGCAAAAATTGGAAACCCCCAAAATTTCTTCTTGTGTTTCAAAGTAACATTTTTCCAAGACTAATTAGAATACTTAAAATTTACACATTCCAAAAAATTTAGCAGGTATGTATCCTTTAATGCATACCATATCCTATCCAGAACTTAATATGCATTGAAAGTGAAAATGCAAATAGCTGTAATGATCTATGTATCAATGATTTGTTACATAGACTAGTTATTTTTTGCTTTGTGAGGGTTAAGAGGCCTTTGGTTTAAAGTGGATTCCAAATCAACACGAACGTCCATGCCAAGATCCAGATTTGAATTCAAAGCATCAAAGTGTTGCAAATAGGAGTAATTACCATCAGAAACATTGGTAACTTTCTGCAAGCAAGAACAATTCAAAGTTCCAAGGGATTCACCACCCCGAAGGGATTTACAAGTCAAAGCTAATTCCTGGTATTCTAGACCCTTTCAACAAGTTTTCCAAAGATTTGCAGAGTATATTCACACCTAATTGACACCACATTTCAGTGAATGTCCATCTGCTTTCCCACTGATGTTAAACACTCAATGGAATTTAATTTGATAAAAAAAAATTGCAAAGTGCGTTATTCACTTCTTAGTAATTTTCCTCATTATGTCAGCAATTCCCTCGGAGAAACCCTAGAATCTTTAAATAAAACAAAATAAATCATTACACACAAGAGCAAGTCCAGTGCATTTAAAAATGTACAAAAATAATGTTGAGAATTTTAAAGAACATACCTGCAAAGAGCTGACCACCAGCAACACCTATTGTTATATAAAACTCAAGACATCATGCTTAATTCTTCTTTGAGTTCATTAGAATTTTCCGTTTTAGAAGGTACTAACTCGCTGGAACTGTCCACACTGTTTAACTAAATAGAATAAAATGTCACAAGAATATTTAGTCCTCTATTAAAGACAAATCTACCCTTTTACAATATAATTAATAGCAATTTGCTTTTACATATATTTTAGGTAGACCATAAAAATTTATAGCAATTTAAATTTACATACAAATAATATAAGGAACACACAGAAAACATCCTATGGCGAACAAAGCATCAAAAATTTAAATTCCAAAATAGTCAGTTTTCAAAGAATGACACTAATACAAGATAAGTGATTACTTCAACTAAAAGCCAAGTTTAATAAGGTGATTTCACCATTAATCTTTCAGTATGTATACATGTACATATACAAGTATGTATCTATCCAAACAAATTTAAATGGAGGCAAAAGGAATTGGGCATTCATCTTTCAACCTGGTAACTTTCAAACTACAATTGATTCTAGACTGGAACACTGGAATATAATATCTTAATCTTAGGTTGAAAATTTTACATGCATTTTGCATGTAACGGAAAATTCAAAAATAACTGGATTCTTCTTATTCATCTAAAATTAAAAAAAAACTTTTATAAATCAAGATTTAAAATTCAAACCTGCAACTATTCTGAAATATGTATGAAAGTACAGTAAAGCTATTTATATTATAGAGTCCAGCTTTAGCAGACTTCAGATTAAGCCAAAAAGATATCTATCATTAGATTTTTTGAAGTATCCACAGATATTAGATCACTGATAATGAGCAAATGCTAATTTCATTAGGTCAATATTTGACTGATCAGAAACATATCTAAAAAATATTCGATATTTGCAATTAGATGGGAGGAAAATGAACAATAGCAATTGCATCAATTCATCCTGCAATGGTAATTTTTTCTTCAACAATGAAAAATCACAGAAGAAAATTCTTAATTTCATTACCTGAATAGTCTGAATTCTTTCAAAAAACCTAGTGGCAAATCCAAATAAGATCATCTTTTATGATTTATATTCTCCATAAAGTTAAATTCCACCTTGACTGATAATGGCAGTTGATGTGAACAATATACATGCTTCAGCAAGTCTTTCCTACGCAACATTTACTTAAAAAACAAGCAAGTACTTTTCTCAGGAGAAAACTGCATACTCATACAAAAATTTTGTTTCAAAGAATCAGTTGAAGTAGATTTGCGCTCTCTTGTCATCTGCTTCACAAGGGCTAGTTAGACAAGGATAGAGTAAAAAAAATTTATAATAAAGCTTGTCACTCACATTGACAGGCATGCTTTAATATTTTGTGCTATTTATCAAACATCTTAGCAACTTTTCAAATGATTTATATATAACCTATTACTTTCATACAAATGAGAACCAGATGCTACATAAACTGGTAGAGTTTATTATTAATGAATTATTAATAATAAACTCTACCAGTTTATTATTAATGAAACCATTATTGAACTGTATGAGCACTAAACAGCTTTCTTGAAAGATGCAACATTTGACCTTAACCATCAATTTACCCCAGCAAAAAAAATCATCCACCAATTTTACATACATATGTTAGAGGCTATCACCATATGTAATATCCAGTTTTAACTTTGAATCAACCAGTGTTTGAATATTCTGTCTCTGATATTATCTGGAAACTAGTCATCATAGCAACATGGTTCTATCTGCCCATCTTCATTACTTCATCAGTTGCCATGGAAGTTTTAAAATTTGACCCATAATTGTCATTGATCAAATAATTTTCAGTACTTTGTGATTTCAGCAAATTTTGGTATTAAACAATTGATCTATTCTTGAGTTCAAAATTCACCCCAACCATCAATAGAAAATTATCCATAATATAAGGGAGTATATTGCTGATAAGCAAAATAACAAGTTCAAAATCTGAAATGTCATCTGTTTTCATAATGTCCATAGAAATAGAGATTCTGCAATATCTGAAAGGTACAAATTAGTCTTAAATGTTAGGTGGTTAACCAGTAGTCCAACTCTGGAATCAAAAGTAGTTTGAATTTTAGAACAGAAATTGTAGCAGAAACTCTCAAAGCTTGTTAAGAGAACTTTTTGGAGAAATTTACAACAAATTTAAATAGAAATAAAAGTAAATACTAGATAATTTTAAACTAGATATACATTATCAGCACATTGAAAAATCTCACTTTTCAAATACTTAGTACAAACAGTATATTATAAAGGCACAGGTTAAAGAATAAGAGTCAACAGAAAACATAGGACAGAATCTTGAAAACTTTTCTAGATAATTTATAATCCAGACTGACCCCCTAAGACAATACCTGTGAATCCATTTTCATTAAATAATGCGGAAGCTGCCTCTACCTTTTGTCAAAATTTTTAGAATACATCTTTCATAAAAAAAAATTTAATAAAAGAAATGTTAAATTGTTACCATCAGGGGAGGAAATTAAATTTAATTATAACGTGCAAAAAATCTCAATTTCACAAAACCCTTTAGCACAAAAATACTGAATAACCTAAAAATGGAGACGTCTAACATTCATTAACTTTCCATTAATAGTGTAGTAAAATTAACCTTCATTTGCATGTTTTAAGGTTGTTTGGGGGTTTTATGGTGTAAGGAACATATTTGCCCAAGCTGAGCCAAACACAAGATATCAAGTAAAAACGGATTGAGGAACAAAGTAGTGGGATGAAAGCAGGAAAAGATGACTTGTACCCTGGGAACATGCCTCCAGTGTTTATTAAAGACAGTAAACCCCATGGGAAAAGAAAAGATCACACTCAGGGTACTTTGGGTTCATGAAGTCTACACACCTAAAGGACATGTGCTCCTGAGGCCTGAATGTTTTCAGGAAACCCATAAAATAAAACAATCGCATTTATTGGTGAAGAACTTTCTCCAATTTAATAACTCATAATGCTTCTGTTCATATTCATTCATGATATATATTTTGTCGACTGAGAGGCAGCATTTAATTTACATTTAATACAATTTAGGGGAATATTAGAAATCTTTTCCATGGGGTGTTAAAATGATTATATCGTGGTCACTATAGCAACAATGCATTTAAAACATTTGAATTGGAATATATTTTCTGGGAGCACTTTACTTGTGTTTCATCTGTGTCAATAGCATTATCGCCATAGGAATCTGTAAAGTTTGGCGAAGTTGAATTTTCTGTACTATGGTTTACATCAAGCTCCTTTGTATCATCTCCAACAGGAGAATTCGAACTATTCTCGTCACATGGAAGAATTATGCAGGTCTGTAACCAAAGAGTTACAAAGAATTTCACAAAAATGCAAACAATTCCAAATGTTATTAGAATATTTCAAATTCTATTTTACTTTCTTGCACTTTAAGAGGCAGGTATATAATGCATTATTCATACATTTACACTGAATTTGGTACAATAAAAATGTGAATAAGCTATTCACTTATATAAACTACAACAATTTGTTTATATAAAACTATAGATTTCAATTAATAGCTCATCAAATAGAGCACGACAGTTGACCTAGGCAACTCAGTCGCAGTTGAACTGTTTGGAACGTGCCACCCTGGTAACACTTCAAATCGTGATGAAAAGAAGCGCAACCCGCACTTCACAAATCGTCCTGTGTAAGAAGTAATCTACCACTGCAAGCAGTTCATTCAGAAGATTCCAATCAACTCTAATGTAACTGTAAAAACACTTTTACACGTGTGTTGGTTCTTTTCTCATCCATATATACATTACCAAAGAGAGTGATGCTCTGCATGGGTTCCTGATTACATGGACTTTATTTATATGGTATTAATATGTAATATTTACAGCAATATCTGCACATTGACAGCAGAAGGACCCTTGCGCATCCATATCCTTCTGCATCAGCTGGTCGTGTCCTCCTTCTCTCTCCTCCCTTTTCTTTATCTCCTGGTCCGGATGACCGTTCAAGGACATCCCAGCCAACGTCCTCAGGGATCCAATGATTCCTTCACAAAAGCTTAAAAGCATGCTTTAGGTTCTTTTCTTGTCATCTACCAGAGAGTGACGCTTCTTCATGGGGCGAATTTACTGTATATTTATTTATGCCTTTCTTGGCTATTATACATGAATCTGTAAAGTTCTGAATCTTGTGGAAGATCGCAGCCAACTAGGATCCTCGCGCGTCCATTCTGTCTCTGCCCTGGTCGAATCTCCCTTCCCCTCAGTTCTACATTTTCTTTCTCCTCACCAGGATGACCGTTCAAGGACATCCCACCAACGTCCCTAGGGGATCCAATGGTTCCTTCCAATCAACATTCCTCAGTGTGTTGACCAGAGAACCTCACAGTAACTTAGAAACCATTGCAGATTCGTTCACAACGGCTGACCTCTGCAACAGCTTGGAGCATGCCACCCTAGTAACAATATCACGACGAAAAGAGCAACCCGTACTTAACAAATCGTTCAGAAAATTCCAATCAGCTTTACGATCTCTGGTAGTGTAACTTTGAAAAACTATTGCAGAAACCCCACACATTTTGCCTATTTATAATCTCCCTTTGTCTATTTTATCATCGTAAAAGTACCAACTGCCCCGGTAGATAAAAACATTACAGTGGTTGAAATCCACATACACAATACCTGATATTCTACAGTTTCGCACATTCATAATCAGCAACAAAATCTACTTGGATCAATCAGCGACTAAACATTTATTGGGTACAAACAAAATTGAAAATCAAGTTTGTACAAAACAATCAACCTCACAATCTAATTTTACTGGTATTCAATAATCAGAATCTGTAAACTACTATTATGGGCTGACAGTAGATATGGAAGAGCAGTATACCTGTGAGTCTTCTGTAGCAGAATCATTTTCCTTATTTTCTAGGAAAGGGACATGGACATCTCGCTTATGTAAAGCATCAGCATGCCCCGAGTCATAAGTTAGACGCTTTGCATCTGGACTACCATTGGCTTCGTCATCAATAGTCCTCTTAATAGAGCCGCTTGTGTTGCTGCTACTTGCAGCTGGGACATTCAACTGTAAAAGAAGTCAAACATTAACAAGTTTCATCAATTGAATTGCATTTCTTTTAAAAATCCATATTGAGCTTTTCACAACTGAATTATTCGTAAAAAATCATTTAATAAAAGTATTCGAGATCAGCAATGCCACATAAGACGGAATACTTTGACATAGAAATCATTTAAACATTAATTTTTACACTGTTATCCTGAATAGTGGGTTATTTAAGAGTTGAAATTGAGCAAAAAGCAGCACATTTCATAGTCACTCACACTAACAGATAATTTTGTTAAAAGTATGTATACAGCTTCAATACATAAATTAATTCGATCATTTGTTTTAAAAGCATTTTAAGGTAAATTGAAATATAAAATTAAAATATTTGACTTCATGTTTTATCTATAAAACATTTCCAGTATTAAATTATCAAATATAATACTGGAAACAGAAAAGTTACGATGCAATAATGTGAAGTAAAATATAGTGGTAAAATATTCAATAGATTCAGTCCTTTATAAATTAATTACATCAGTGTTTTAGTCTCAGATCTCCCCTTTGGAAAGATTGATATTTTTCATTTTAATGCTTGGGTAACACAGTAAAACAAGACCTGCTTATAACCACTTTTATCATCAGTGAAAAGTATGGTTTAGTAACAAGATATGAAAACTGATTTTATTTAAATCAGATGATTAAGTTATTTCAATTTGTCTAGGAAATAAATATCCACTGGAATATTTCAACTAGGAAATAAATATACATCGGAATCTATTTAAGCTTCATTTCAAAAAGACATCTAGGATGCAATATTTTTTCAAACCGAGAACCAAACAAAATTGTAAAATAACAAGTGTTCTGTCCCAAGTTATTTCATTTTTATCGTCATTAAACTAATGAAAACCAGGAAATTCACTATTTTGATTTTAATCATGATCTTTTAAAAATAGCTTGATTTAAATTGGCGTCAGTGTTTTTTGTGTAAATAACTTAAATATGTATAAATGTTACAATTTTATAAATTTCATGTCCCCATATACAAAAATTTCATACCTACTTTATAATCTGGAATATCAGGTATTATGGATTAGCACAAAAATATTCTTAAGAAATAATCATTGCATAAAATTAACATTCATCTTTTAAAAATTTAGATTTGTTACATATGTATAAATTTATATTTTTTTGCTTAATTCTAAATTGCAACTATTTGGATCTGAAAATCTTCAGTACAAATCTGCTCAGCAACATTATCCAAATCTCATGTATTGATGCTTAATTTAAACCAATTCTAGCAACTTCATTGTAAATTGAATGTCTAAAATTTAACTAGTTAAAGCTTACAAACAAATTTACATACCAAAATAGATTTAGATAAAAATACATTTTAAGTTTTAATCGAATTTTATACTGGCAAGCAAATAGAATAGATTGGCCAAATTAGATGAGTAGAAAAAGTCAAATAAGTCAGTGTTACATAGAAAATAGCAAGCTTACCCGATTCGTATCTTTTGATTTTAATTCTGCTATACCTCCATCATTAGACATTTTTGGGCTTTTATTTGGGCCCCCAGAAACAGCATTTGAATTAGCCTAAAAATTTAAATAAAGCATAAATTTAAAAAGGACTTTCATACGTAAGTTTCTCATAGAAGTACCACATCATTAAATTTTTTTCAAAGAAATATAAAATGGGATTCATACGTTGCAACAAAACTACAGTAATGAATGTCTGAAAACCTGAATAAATTAAGTGAAAATTCACAAAAATAAACCTTTCCTGCTTTCTGCGTTATTCAAATGCAGGACTTTTACCTCCTAAACAGATCTTCCACTGCGTAAAAGTACAATTTTGCATCTTTTTTTGTAATTTCATAGCATTTCATTTGAAATATAACATTTTTAAAAGCAAGAAAAAAAATTATGCCCAGATTTTTTATGTGAGACTTGGAAAAATTATAATTTTTCAGACTACTGGCTCAACATAAAATAATGACGAAAGCTATCAATCATGGTACAGGAGTGCAATAACCAAAAGAGATGACAGGACTCCAAATAAATTTCATCGAGCTGTGTAATTTTTCAATTTTCTGAAAACTGCCTGAAAGTTGAGATTGAATGTCTGAAGTTGGAGGCCATATTTACATGGAGACTTTTTGGTGCAGATATTGAAAATACGTAAAATTTAAATCAGTAAAACTTTTGCTTCTGAAAAAAAAGCACTTGAAAAAAAATAATCTTATGATGCCTCTTCCTGGATTTTGACATTTTTAGTCAAAAATGATTACATCCACAATTTCATGAAAATTTTCACCTCGAAATGTATGAGTACAATGACCTCACACCAAAATTTCCAATCTCAATTCGACAGTTTATTTTTTGGAATTTCATAATATATGTATCAAGTATAAAAGTCATTAAATTTAAAACAAAGTAGTTAATAACATGGTGATAATTTGTTTCTTAAGGTATCCGACTACCTTTAAAACGCGATTTTCGGCGGAAATTGCGATTTTCCAAATTTGATATAATATGAAAGCCCGATTTCTTATCTTTCCAAATCTGTTTAAATTTTGTTCCTACCATGCATAGAACGTAAGATACAGGTCTTTTAATACTACATAGTCGACACTTTTTAAAACCGGAAGTGCCTTTCTGCAAACAGGAAGTGAACGTAAAAGTTTGTTTACATTCTTATTTTAACAAATTAAAGCGTTAAAATTTGCTCTGAAGTGTGGATTTTTTTTATTAATTAAAAAAAATTAATTAAAAAACTACTTTTTACACAAAAATACATCTGGCAATCATGTTTAACTTCACAATCTGGCATCAAACTTGAGTTTCAGTTTGTACACAATTTGAACTCGTGATTTTCGATCGTGCGTTCAAAAAGTTCTACAACTTGATAATTCTTCTTGCATAAAGTGATTTTTCTTTACAAAATGGGAAAGAGTATTGCCAGGAAGAAGAAACACCACTTCAAAGGTAATCAACACTCTAAAACACTGAAGACTAACAGTCTTGAAGATCCAGTGTGCACAGCCAGTGCTTCAAAACTGCAAGCATCTAGCTCTTCCAAATTCGAAGTTTTGAATGAGGAACTGTGTGGTAATCGGATTTTCGACCTGGAAACTTTAATAAATATATTTTTGGTGCTTCCATGTCCCAAATGCTTTGCTTCTGGTTTGCATTTAGTTGAAGACTCCAGGTATGGATTGTGCTCACACTTCTCTTTGAAATGTCACAATTGTGATTTTGTAAAAGGCTTTGCCTCCTCCAAAAAGAACAAAAATGTACCTGAAGTGAACTCTAGAATAGTTTATGGGATGAGGCAGATTGGAAAGGGATTTTCTTCAGCGTATAAACTGTGCACCACGCTGAATTTGCCACCAATTTCTAAAGCTGCGTATAACATCCATGAAGAGAAACTCTTGAAAGTTGTGTCCGAGGTTGCTGAATCTTCAATGTTAAAAGCAGCTGATGAAGTTGGTTCAAAGGGAGAAGACAGTGAATGCGGCGTGTCTGTAGATGGAACGTGGCAGCGTAGAGGGTACACTTCTTTGAATGGTTGTGTTGCTGCCATTTCAATTGACACGGGAAAGGTTCTCGATTTAGAAGTCATGTCCTCATACTGCAGAATTTGCAAAAGATTACAGAAACTGAAGAGAAACCCGTCATTTGAATCACAGGAAGCTGACCATATATGCCAGTGCAATTTTAAAGGGTCATCAGCAAAGATGGAAACTGTTGGTGTCGACAGAATTTTCAAGAGGTCAGTGAGCACTCGGAAGCTGAAGTACACGAAATACTACGGTGATGGGGATTCTAAAGGCTATTTGTGCGTCCAAAACACATATGGCGAAAAAAGTGTTTCAAAACTGGAATGCATTGGGCACATTCAAAAACGGGTGGGTACACGTCTGCGAAAATTGAAAAGCAAAACCAAAGGTCTGTCTGGTAAAGGCAAGTTATCAGATGTCTTTATCGACAGACTACAAAATTATTATGGCATTGCGATTCGCTCTAACGTGGGCAACTTACAAATGATGCAGCAAAATGTAATTGCAGCTTTGTTTCATTGTGCTTCATCGCCAAAGAAACCGATGCATGGCCAGTACCCTATTGGTGTAGACAGTTGGTGCTATTACCAGCGAGCTGTAAGCGAAGGGAAAGAACCAGAAAAGCTCAAGCATTCTGGTTTGCCCAACAATATTTTAAATGTAGTCAAACCAGTGTATTTAGAGCTTTGCACCAGAGAACTTTTGAATAAGTGTCTGCATGGCAAAACTCAAAATGCCAATGAAAGTTTCAATGGTGTTATTTGGCAGAGAGTTCCGAAGGAGGTTTTCGTCAGCCTAAAAACTGTAAAATTAGGGGCTTATGATGCAGTAATACAATATAATGATGGATTTGAGGGTTGCACCAGTGTTTTAAGCAAGATGAACATTGAAAATCTTGGTTACTTCACATTAAAAGGTTACCAAAGTTTGGATCGCATTAGAATCAGTGATTCCAAGCGCCATACAACACCCGTTTCAAAGAAGCGCAGGAAGGTTTTGAGGGCAATTAGGAAAAAAAAAGTAGTTGATTTAACTTCTATAGAAGGTGATCTTTATAAATCAGGATCATTTTAGAGCTACATTTTCCATTTAAAGGTAAGATTCATTATTGAATTTTGTTTTTAGCTTTTTCTTGAAATTGACATTTTAGAATTTTGCTTTTACGCAAAACATGAAAACTCAAAAAGTTATGCTTCAAATGTTATGAAATTTGGTAGGAATACTTTCAAAGAGTTTATAAAGGGAATGTACCACTTCTGTAATTGTGCATTAATTAGTTTTTTTATTTTTAATTATAAAAGTTATGCGTTGCTATAATTTATGGAAGATTTTCTTCTTGGTTGTACTTGAACCTCTCCAGTTTTTAAAAGAACTGGTTTACAATGATGTGAGAGGTACATTCCCTAAAGGAGGTTTCAATCTTCAAAATAAAATTTACAAAATAAGAATATCTTAATTTAAATTTAAGTTATCATGTTTTGCGGTGGTGCTAGTTTTTGTCTATTTTTCACCCCTTTTTGGGGTTTAAATTTTAAAAAAATTATTAATTATTTTTTTTATATGTTATTCTCTAAGTTTTTAACCATATTCTATAATATAATGCACAAAAAAAGTCAAATTTCAAATTATTTCAAAAAATCCTTTCCGAAGGTAGTCGGACACCTTAACCAATAATTTTCCACTTTATCTGAAAAAGTAACAATTTTTACTTGGGAGATATTTTCAGAATTCCTTCCGAGAGAACTCCTGGTACCAAATGAATCACGAAAGCTCTTGTTTAACTAGAAATAAATTTTAAAACTCACCGCTCTGTCCTTTTTCTTAGTTTTACCAATAACGCTTGCCGGCAAATACTTTAACAACTCTTTCCTAGAGGAAAAAACAAATCATTTTAACAATGAGTTAACTTACAGAAATTATAATTACTTAACAGAATACTACATGCCTTCGCACGTGCTTCGTATCTATCTTCATCCCTTTCTTGTACACATTATTTGTAGATGCATGTCTTGTTACTAGAAGAAAATGAATAACTTCAAACTGAGAGAAGTATCACAGAAGTTTTCGTAATTGCTTAATATGGCTGCATACGTTCTGATTATTTTAGATATTAAAACTTTTCCTTTTACTTGCTGAAAACCTAGATCTTGGTAATTTTTAAAATGTGAATAATTTAATTCAGGGCTGCCAGCACTTGCGAAAGAGCATAAATTTTTTTAAATGGTACAAAATTATCCTCTTAAACCCTAGTTTAGTAGCCAATTTTAGTTGCTCAGATGCAAAATGAATAGGAAACACAAAATGTGCTAATTAAGCATGAAACAGACATTGGAAATAGCACCAAGAAATTTAAAATTAAGCTAAATATTTTCTTAGGGTTTTTATGATAAACTAGTAACCAGATTCTGATGTTTTCTTTCATGGTTGCCAGATTGGGGCAAAACTTTGAATTTAGCACACCTTAGAAAATTTCCCCTGTCTGCTATTAGTTTAAGAACAGGGTCGTTGACCTTGATGAATTTTCAAAAAAAAGTCACGAAGATTTTAAAAATAAGAACTTTTGAGAATTTTGTTGAAAAAGATGCATCTAGTAGTCTAAGTTGATGACAAATAGTAGAAAACACGTTGCCCTTTAGTCACCTGCAGAAGCCCTGTATTTTATCGATAAGAGCATAATTAAGACACAAAATAACTAGCCAAAGAATAAATACTAAAATATACTCACTGGAATCCGAGAAGTTTTGAATGTCATAGGTTAAATCCACATTTACATTCTCAGTTTTAGAGAACTGTAGTCCCATGAACCACATAGACTGAAACGTATCACTAAAAAAGAAATAGCAACTTTAATCTATGAAAATAAATAAATATATTGAATTTATGGAGCTTTAGCAAGTATACTTTGCACAGTGCATGTTTTTAACACGAAATATGATATTCTAATATTGTTCTAAAAACTAGGTTTTTAATTTAACAAATACATCAAATTAAACGCATTCCACATGAGGAAAATTGCATGTTAAAACTGAAGAAACAGGACATTAAAGACTGTATAAGCAAGCTACAGACTATATTTTTCTAGAATTTCATCTGTTTAATACAATTAAAATCTCCAAATATGGACTTTTGAAAATTTAGAGAATTAAATTATGTCAAAAATAAAATATTTATATACAAACTGCCAGGTTGCTAAGGAATCACTAGTTTATACACTATTTGGGTACTGTCCCAGGGAGCATAGAAAGTTTTGCAAAAATTAGATAGTCTGGATAATGAAGTTGGCAGTCGAGTTATGTGGTTTGGAATGAATCTATTAGCAAAATCGGGGGACAGGTGGTAACGTTAAAAAATAATTTCCATAATCGGCATCTTTAGCACTGATAGCAATTCTAGTTAATTACTGGAGGAATACAACAGGCTATGGATACTAACTTTCAGTACTGAAAGCGAAAGCAGTGATAATGAATTGTAAGGAGACCATAAATGGTGATCAGTATTCATGATTTTGCAAAAGGCAATCTTCTAACTAGGTTTCACACCTTCTCAAAATGGCTGCTTCTCATTGCAACCAACCTATACCAACATGTGACGTTTTCTCTTAAAAAAATAATAAAAATAAGGTACTTTCAATTCAAATCCTTTTATTCAATTCATTGATCATCTCAAACTCTCATTAGTCCCTTTGCAATAAGTTTTTTAAGATAGAAAATACAAGTTTTCAAGTTCTAAACATGAAAGCTGTAATATAACTTGTCTACTCTAAACAAAGAAAAAAATTGACAACTGCTGTTTTGTAAAAGTTGTATCTTGATCCAAGAAGCTTTTCAATTTATTGATACTTGCTAAAGTGAAGAACTCAAACTTTGTGTGTGAGAAAAAGCTAATGATGCATTTGTGATGCCAGATGAAGAACGTCTTATAAACATGTATCCAAAAGACAAGTACTTACGGTTCAATTTCAATAGGCGTGAAAGTTTCAGGATTCACATGAGCTAAGTTGATGTTAGGGTGCCTTTCAAAGTGCTGTATCAATAACCTTATTCTGGATTCAACGAGGCCATACCTTTAAAAAATTCAACACAAGACTTAGTGAAATGAAATTGGATCACAATTTTAGTCAACGTACAGCAATAATTTTAAAAAATGTTTTTATTTCAATTTAAAATTTGAGTCTTAATTTCCATGAGAAAAATGTACCGAGTTAAATACATTATATTAAAATTGCTAACATCAAATGTAATAAAATAGTCAGAAGGGAACAAATTAAACATCCCACAAACAAGTACATTTTAACTTTTTGAAAAAATTGAACTAATATGAAACAAAAAATTACATACTAAGGCCTCATTTACTATTCAAATATGCCTTCAAACAAAAATCTTATAAGAATCCAAATTTGCAAAATAACTATTTTCTTTAAAAAATTGAATGTTACACCAGAATGAAAAATACGTAAAAATTTAAAAACAATTCTAACACTTTTTGGGCATAATTTAGGATAAGACAAAATTTTGTGAAACTTACCATTCTAGGTGCTCTTTTTTTGTTGGAGCAGAAACAATGAGTACAATGAAATGTCTGAAAAATAATGAATGTTATGATTGATAAAATGAATTTAAAAAGTTTGTTTAGTGCTAAAACTAGATTTCTTTTATCGATCTATTAAATTTAATACATAAAATAGTATTATAAAATTAGTGACCTACTTGTTAACAAGTCTTCAAAATGATTCTTTATACAAGATTTAGAAAGTAATGATAAACACAGGATATCGCAAATTAGCGATTCATTGAAATTAATAGCTGATTTCAAAGTATCTTGGTTCGAAATTGATGGTAAATTAAAATGCATTCCATCATATAAAATTAAGAATCCTCAACAAGTTTGGAAATTCCACTTAATAGACCCATGAAAATGAGTGAAATTTCAAAAATATTTCAAACTTAATTTTAAATACTTAATTTTTTAAAAGGATAGTAATAATAAAGTAGAAAATCCCAATATAATGAAAAGAACATGTGCAACAGCAGTTAAGCTGTGGGCAATTTTTCTAGAAATAGCTGATTTGTTGTTTTACGATTTCATGGTATAAGGGCCATATTTGGCCAAGCTGCACCAAATGCAAAACATCAAGTAGAAAATGTCTTTAAAAGGAAACGAGGGATTTGGGGAACAGATTAGTGGGATGAAAGCAGAAAAAGATAGTTTAAGTATCCAGGGAGCACGACCCCATGTTTACTAACGGCAGTAAATGCCATGGGAAAAGATCACTAGAGTACCTCGAGTCCGTGAATCACATACACACCTAAAGGAGATGTGCCCCTGAGGGCAGGAACCCAATAGGGTGGCACGAACCCAATAGAGTGGAAGAATAATTCAACAACAAAAATAACTATATTTTAAAAAAAGTTTGGATGGATTTAAAAAAATTTTACAATATTCGGAACACACTGAAGTTAAATCATAATACTTACTTGTACAATGAAAAAAAATTTGTGGGTTCAAACAACTTCATCCATCCACATTTGCCACTCATTACTTCATCAACAACAGCAAGACCTGAAAAGAAAAATTTTAATAACCATGGAAGACTTAGTGGGCATTGACTTTGTTTTTATTAATTAATATACTTTAGATTATAAAACATTATTTGTCTCCAAACTTTACGATTTTTTAAATTAATTTGAAGAAATTTATTTTTATTCTTGAAAATTTTTTTTTATAAGAATTGGTAAAGGATCAAGGTTGGTGGTGCAAGGGCCATATATTTGGCCAAGCCGAATTGCAGAAAATGTGTAATGTCGAAACAGAAAATCTGATACTGTTTCAATCATTAGTAACCCAGAGAAAAATATTAAAAGGTCACTTGGTAATATTTCCTCAGAATATAATTGTGCTTTAAATTTAACCTGATAACATCACAAAATCCTATCAGGAATCCTAAAGGTGACATAGCAACTAATTAAAGTATTCAGGATGAACATGAAAATTACCACTAAGCATCCAGCTGTAAATAAGGTTTCATATTGCTTCACCTTGAATACTCAAAAGTTAAAAATTATAAACCTCAAAGGTTGACACAAGGTTCAAAAATATTTTTAATTTATAATAGTAATTAATAATTGAAATGCATTACCATTCTTGAAACAATCTTGCATGATACATCTTGTAGAAAAGCTTACATTAAAAGTTGAATTCTGATGCGGATATGCAGGAGTGATAATAGGCATAAGATGAAAACGATCTCCAACATTAACCTAGAAAAAGTTCAAATATTGATATCAAATTACAATATACACTTCATTTAACCAAAGAATGTTGGCTATTATACTGATTCTAAACTTTAAAAGCAGCGTAAACATTGCAGAACCATAAAAATCTGTAAATTTTTAAAAATATTTATACAAGTTTAAAAGCATAAATCTACTATCTAAACTTTAAAAGAAATAAGAAATATTTCTAGATACGATACGTAAGTCATGCATTTTTTTAAAGTTGTTCCGATGTTAAGTGACCAAATAAAAAATGAAATATTTCACTTACAAATCACTTTGTAAATACAATAAGTATTTTTTCTGCTTTTCATGTCCTAACATATGCAATTTTTAAAGAATGTGAGAAATACATTAAAAGTTTGCCACACTTAAATGTTCTGACAAATTACGATCCATTAGTTAATATAATTTCCAATTAGGTATTTATAAGACACACTCAAAATATCATCTGAAAACTAAACACATGCAGATTTTTTTAAATAAGCTTTAGCTGCCAGCAGATTTTTGCAATAAATTGAAACTGTCATGCAGAAAAATCTGATCATTTCCATCTTTAGAAGAAAGCATGTCATAATTTTGCCCAAATAAATAATTCAAATACTAGAATACCACACTAATAAAAGTTAACTTTCGCATTTTTGTTTGATGAATTCTAGAATTTATAGATTACTTTTACAGGACAAAAATGATGTTGAACTGTCCCGAAAAGAATGTGTCTAAAAATCACGAAAAACTGAACTGAAAAGAAGAATCGCGTTCTGAAAAAAAACAAAGGAAACGTATTCTTTACATTTTGGTTAATGCCAAAGAAAACTTATCAAGCAAAAATTAAGAACTTGCTAACCAACTAAAATTTGTATTCATATTATTGTTTATAGAATTGAACAATTAAGACACTAGAAATGCATTTATTTAAATATTTAACCATTAGAAACACTTACACGTGGATCCCAGACTTCAAAATTAAGTTTGTTTTCTTCTGGTTGCTTTAACAGGACTGGTTTAGGCCAGGGCCTAAAAAAATTAATAAAAATATATATTTAGAATTTCAATGCAAAAAGCACATTAAATAAATAAATTACTGTATAACACACTGCAAGCAGGGATTCCAAGTAAACTAAAGAGAAAAATTCTTTAAAGAGCCAATGTACTGAAAATAAAAACGTGGAATATATTTCTATTTGAAAGACGATTAAGTTAAAACTTGAAAGTTTCACATTAAAAATAAATAGATCAATTGGATTGCTCACCATTGAGAAAATACCAAAAAGAATTTGTGAACAATGGTGGCAGCTGCAGCATTTGGGTAAAGCTGGCAAGTTCGAGCAACCAACATAGCCCAAGACACACCTCCTAGGTAGCCCAGTACATTGGAATATACACCTTGTTCTAAAATGAAAAACAAATGAATTTAAATGTAAAAAAATCGTCAGGCAATAAATAACTTTTAGGTTCATGGATAACAGCATTTTTTTACAAACAAAACTTACTTTTTGCCCACAGCTTTATGGAACGCAGAGCAAGTCGGAAGCTTTCTCTATTTGGAACGAGGTGGAGAATTTCGTCAGTTACACGACAACCTGAATAAGACATAAAATATAGTCACAAAACTATCTCCTCATGCAATCATTCCCCTTATCTCCAAATCTGCCTTTATCATAAGTATCAGTTTCTAACATTAAATACATTTTCAAGTTGGTTGAAAAAGTAATGAAACAAATGTGCAGCCTCATTGGTTGTCATATTACAAATTGCTAAAAATATACAAATAATTTCATAGGACACCAAAATAATTTAAAACGCATGCAAAACAATGGGAAAAATACAAAACGCATATTGTCTTGAAACAGAATTTGAAAAAAACCTGAGATAATTCACTATCCTAAAATGATAAGACTTAAAAAGAAACAGAATGCTGTTTGACTGCAAAAAGGTTTCTAAATAATAAACACCACTGTTGTGCAAACAATGGTATATTTCGTGCATCCATTGATAAATTCTTTTAGTACATTTGATCTCTTTTTTATTTAGTCGCCTTTCTTTTAACAAACTGCTGAAGAGTTTTATTAGATTGATGGACTCCTGCATTTTTAATAGTATTATATTGTTTCATACGAAACCATGCATGTTCAAACAAAGCAGGAAAACTGTCAATATATCAAAGATTCTGAACTGTTTTGAAATACTTACTATGTTGCGATAAACTATGAAATAATTACATATCAATGGATTTTGGCATATTTAGATATCCTATATACAAAACTTTGAAATTACAGCAGTTGATGGAAAATAAATTAGAATAATCATTCTTTTATCCAGACAAAATCCAACTTAATTCCAACAAAAGCACCTTAACAGTTTCCGTAATTTAAAACAAGAAATATGAAATTCTGATTGTTCTAGTGTTAAGGGTAGGCAGTTTTGAATTGTTTTAAATGACAACGAAACATTGTTAAATAGTACAAAAATATTGCAATTTAAAGAAAAATGTTACATCTTATAACAGGTTGTGGAAAAGAAACACATGCATTGTAACGATTATTGTTATGAGAACAAATAGAATAAAAATAATTACCATTTAAGCTACGAACACATTTCTGGTCAAGGTTTTTCAATAAGCTGACATCTCTGAGATCCTGATTTTCGGGTATGTCTTTTAAAGCTAAACGAGCAAAAAGCATGTCAAGCTGAAAAGAGAAAGAAACATTCCATGATTAGCCAATTTAGTACTTATTATTAAATAAAATTTAGTACTACTTATTAAATAAAACAATGTCAGCTGCAACACATAAAAAAATAAAGTGGCAGTAAATAACTCACCTCAATACCATCAAATATCATTTTTATTACAGGAACGTAAGCTTCTTCCACAGTCTAGAAGATAAAATAATAGACCATTATAATATTATTCTGATGAAAAATGGAACTTTTTTTTATGAAAAATATCACTCATAAGCATTTCTAAAAATAGAAAAGTATGCAGGAAAGAAACAATGTATATTTCCAGCAACTGATTAAGCATGTCAGTACAATTCCAAATAATCATATATAGCAATATTTTTTAACACAAACTATTTTTATAGTACTTATCCCTGTTAATTATAAGCTGGTAAATACTAATTATGGAAATAAATTCCAATACAGAATTTTCTCAAGCTAAGATCTTTTAAATAAAAATTAGTTTTATGCAAATTCAGTTATAACAGGTTCAGAATAAGGTTTAGTGATTTCAGTGCAGAATTTACCATTGGTATAAGCGTTGTGACAATATTATTGATAACTGAGCTGAAGCAATAAAAATCAAGCACTAAATACAGGTTTATTGTTTCATTTTAAAAAATCAAGTACTTTTAAGATACCTTAAAAGCTTGACGATTTATTCAACTTTAATCAAAACAAGGAAAACTTAAAGGATGATATAAATCTCTCATTTAATATAAACAAAACTGATTGAAATCCTGGTCAAAACTAAAACCCTGGAGACACGATGGGTCAAACTATCTATTGACATGGCAAGGGAGCAGCATATCTTGACACAGGGTTTAAATAGTCACTATTTCCTTTTTGAAACAATTGTAGCAGCAAAGCAGTCTCAATCCTGCTCAGGGATTTTTAAAGGTTTAGTAGGGGTGAATTCCAAGAGGTCAAAGGAGTTATATATGGAATCTAATAATATGCAATGAAATACAGGTTGCAGGAAAATTTTGTAAAATAAAATCTGAGGAGAGATTTAAGGGTTTTAGGACTAAATGAAATCTTTGTATTTTCAGACTTCTGAGGACCAGGTCAAAAAATTAAACCTGTGTACTTTTTTAAAGTATTTTCAATAACTGGAAACCTTATAAATGATGTTTTAAAGCAGCTTACCCTGAGATCTTTAACTTCTACCTGCTTTCGTAGAAGTTCAACAAATGAGGAAAAAAAATCACTGCGATCCACGTGTCGAGGAGCAACGCACAGCGTATCAATATCTGCGCCTGCAATATCATAAAACATATATAGTAAGTGCTGACAGATTCAATTAAAATTCAATGCAACTGAAAAAGTATGTAACAGAATATTTAAGTTACCTTTTGTGTGAACACCCAATCTGTAGGAACCAAAGGTGTATATCTTCCCTCCAACATGTTCAGCAATATTAGGAGGCATATTCTGGAAAAAAAAATATTTTTTAAATTGCATGAATTAAAAAGAAACACACAAATTGCATAAGACAATACAGTAATCTGTCGATACATATTCTTGGGGACAAGATAGATTGGGTTTTTTAGGTTTTATGGCGCAAGGACCAAATTTGGCCAAGCTCTGCCAAACACAAGACAATGCCAATAAAAAATGTTGTGAAAGGGATTGGAGAATATAGTGGGATGAAAGCAAAAAAAGATCGCTTGGATATTTAGGGAGCATGACCCCAATGCTTAATATACAGATACAGTAAAACTCCATGTGAAAAGGAAAGATCACTAGAGTAACTTGGATTTTGTGGTTTTGACACAAGGGTCATATTTGGCCAGAGTAACTTGGGTCCTTAAAACTGTACACCCCTAAAGATGTGCCTGTTAGGGCATCAAATTGGAGGTGTAATTTAATGCTTTTGAAAAATGTGTGTATTCTTTGGCCTATTAAGTTGGAGGTATAATCATTTGCATTTTGCCGATTTTAGCCAGATATCCTAATGTGGACATTATTCACAGAAAATTTACCTTGGATATAACCTTGTATACTTGTCTCCATGACTTATTTTAGTACAAGTAACATTTGTATGCGAGATTGACAAGTGCATGGCAGAAATGAGAAATTTTAAGATCTTCCTCTGATCATTTTGATCATTGCAGTCTTAGAAAGTTTTAAGAGACAAGACAAAACTGGTGCCCCAGATGCAATTTAATCAATTGGTAGATTTCAGATAGTCTGGTCCGGCTGCTGGCAGATGTAGCCAGAGATGAACTCAGCAAATCGGATGCTGGAATGTTCTTATTGGTGATTGGCACACTTTGCTTACCTTGCACTTGTGTGTTTACTTTTAACTTTCACATCAGGATGTCTCCTGTTTTCGGAAATTTTTTGTATTATAGTAAGTAAAACTATTCACTTGCCTTATTGTTATTGCAATCATTTCCTTTGCAGGAATACATGTTCTCATAATAGTATCCTGGTGCTTAATACTACTTTCTAATTGTTTCACAAGAAAATCAAACACTCGTGAAATTGAATTTGGATTGATCTGTGGCGAACTTAGCTACCACTACAAAAATTAACTTACGATACAATAGCATATATACCAGTGTAACCCAACTCCACCATGGGAATACCTCTTGGTAGACAAAAGTTGCACTGTTTTACACAAGCTTGCTAAATTGGTTACCCACAGACGTGATTTGAACGAACAAACTTTGATGGATGGTGCATGATGAGTAGTTAAATTGTCAATGTGATGCTAAACATTTTCAACAGCAGTCTGAGGCTCGCTCTGTGATAGCAGACTGCTAATTTCCTATCACTGCTTCACTCCATTCGTTGCTGCTCAGCCTTCTCTTCACAAGGTGACTCCCACTCGGCTGCTAAAGGAGCTTGACCACTTATGCGAAAGTACACCTGTGATCTTAATACTGCTCTCATGGTCCCACGCAAATGGCAATCATTGAACTAGTGGTGGCATCTATTGAATTCAGCTACAGCTAAATTCTGGAGGGGAGTATTGTAGCAAACTTAGCTACAACTACGAAAATTATGATACAATAGTATATATACCAGTGTAACTCAACTTCACCATGGAGTATTTTTTAGTATACAAAAGTTGCACTATTTCACACGAGCTTACTAAAGATCCTTCCTAAATTTTTCAAATGGCATGAAAAATTGCCTTCTACGCATTTCAGCCAAAAGGGGATGTGCCCAGTAGTCTTTCGTTTTTACCTATCTTGCACTTACACCTAAGGTACAACAGCCCAAGGTAATAACGTTTGTAGACAGCAGCAAAAATCTTTCTTTCATCACAACTGAAAACAAACTAGTTATCGTCGAAACAGACTGGCGTGTCAAAGACGCCAACAGAATGAGCCGGTGGCGACCCCGGCTTTGCAGGTGTGTGAAAACGCCCTTATCCAACAGTGAGATTGACATAACTGAATCTCACAGCCCAAAAAACTAAGTTATACAGCAGTCATGGTGATAATGTCTGTTGACAGCAGTTTTGTTGAGCTTAAAGCAAACTAGTTAAAGGCACCGGCAATGAAGTCAACAGAATGAGCAGGTGGTTGCACCTGCTTTGCTGGTGAGCATGAAAACACCCTTACCAACAATTTGACTAAACTGAAAATCCTCAACCTTAAAAGGCTGAAAAAGAACAAGTCATCTAATGAGATATTATGATCGCAGATGGCATAGTTAGATTGGAATTTGGGTTTTAACAGAAATGATCGAAAAAGTGTTCTTCTGTTACGTTCAATTTAAAAAACATAAGGATTTAAATTGGTTGCAAAGATTTAAACTAAATAGTATCTGTTTAAAGTAGCAATTAACAAAGGGGGACAATTGAAAGGTTCATTGTGCTTACCTTTTTAATGCTAATTTCTTTGATCCATTGCTTCACTAACTCATTTATCTTGCTGAGAACCTCCATTCTGAAAACAATAAAAAATATTTGTTAGTTTTCACTCATTTGAACATAAAGGGTCAAAACATAAGCAGATCTGTAACAGAACACCAGTGTTTTTCTTCTGTCCTTCCCAAATCAGAACGGAACTGTTTATCAGCTGGTTTCAAGGACACATGTCTGTGCTCTCTTCTGCACATGTGCCCCGTTTGAAAGAGCTAGCTACTGTTCCGTTGAAAAGTTAGTGTCGTTAATGTTCAGAAGTGAAATTGCAGTCGCTCTGTAGTTCATTTGGAGACACATGTGTTTTGTTTCTTGTCTGTAAATAAATGTTGTGTCGCATCCTGGGAATTGATTTGATTTTTGTATAGCTGGCTTGATAAGTTGCTATAGAACTAAATTAAGTCAACAGTCTAAAATTAAAAGTTAGGAAACATCATTAAGTCTAAGTAACAAGGAAGCATAGGTGACAGTCAGAAGCCCTTGGCTTTAAGGTCTAAAGGGGTGGCACTTCATTAATATTTAATCTTGTGGCTTTTCATGGAAAAATTATGTTTTTATGCATCTCTTCTAACTTCACAGAATGGGCATAAAATAATTTCCCCTATATGCAAGCTCCTAAAGAGAGCAATTTTGAATAAATTGGAAACCTTTAGAGATTTCAAGGTAAGCTCATGAGAATTATGTAAATACAGTAAGCGCTCTTTAATTCGACATGTTCAGGACCACAGCTGTGCAGGATTAGCAATTTTGCCGGATTATTGAACGTCAATAGTTTTAATGGGAATACCAAAGAAAAATTAATACAGTACAATGATATTTAAAACAAGTTGTAATAAGCTGCTCTATGGCACATGAGCATTACTATTTAAAATAATCTGATATCATGTTACATCCGTGATTTGGATCTCTTCAAAATATCATTATGGATTATACACAAATTTAGTTCTGGCAGAGTTATAGCTTTTGTTGGATTCGGCAAATTTTATAAATGTATTTAATGCATCAGAAACCTGTTTCCACGAGAATTTAGCTTCATCTGCCATGACTCCTTCATCCAATTCTACTTCCTGAATGGGCTTCTTGTGGGTTCACAACACTTTATATAATCTGTCACTCAGTTCTTCGATCATTGGCACATTTTTGTCGATTTCAATCCAGTCTATAACTTCCTCACAGGGTACATATGTGAAAGGGTTGTTTGGCACAGCTTCTATCAAATCTAGCACCATATTTTGACCATTACTGGTAACGTTTGGATCTTGATCCACATCTTCATCATTAGGCCAAAGTGAGTGGCAGCACCGCTGTAGTCACTTCTTTCACCCGATTCCACGCTAAGGCAATTGCGAAAATTGTATCTTTGACATTAAATTGTTTTTGGAAGTCTTTTACATCACATAGCAATGGCGCGACTTGGCGATCGAGGTCAACAAACACCCGAAAAAAATCCAAATGCGAGCGGCTCGATCGGTGCCGGATTACAGAATGTGCCGAACCAAAGAATGTCAGATTAAAGAGCGCCGACTGTAACAGGAATTGAGCTCTTATGGCTATGGATACATTCGGCAAATTTCGAATAGAAACACCTACTCTTTTTATTGCAATGTAATCAGCACAATTTTACCTTTAGCTCTAAAAATGATTGCATGAGAACACTGTCAAAGATGAGTTTGAATGACAAATTAGGAAAATCAAGTGATAATGCATGTAATTTGCATATAACATTATCCTTGTTTAATGTTAAATGTGTCCATGATATTCAACATGCAATGAGTCTGCCTGCAAAGGTAGCCACATGGAGCATTTGTAATAAAGGTAAAATGTTATGACTTCATTTTAAATTTCTCCTCTTTTGTCCTTTACACTCATGTACTACATCACTATGCTCTTGGGCAGTCTTTTTTAGAGCTAAAGGTAAAATTTCAGCCATTTTTGGTTGTTTACTGTGCTGATCATACTGCAACAAAAAAAATTGGGCGTTGCTATTCGAAATTTGTTAACTGTATCCATAACCGTGAGAGCCTGGTTCTTGTTATTTACAAAACCTTGCACATACCTCGAAATCTTTGAATGTAAAGTTTCCTTCTGATTCGTTGAAAATTAAGTGTTAGTAGCTCGTATGCAGGGGAAATTACTTTATGATAACTTTATTTAAAGAAAATTTAACATACCTGTGGGCCAACTCTTCATTCGATTCAAAGAGACCATAATCTCTCAGAACTTTTTCCAACTCCTTTGTCTTCTGAATATCCTCTGGTCTGGGAGGAGAATCATTGATAGGAGAGGTGACACCATATGTAGCAGGAGTATTTATATTGCTTGATGAATTCACCATAGCTGTTTTGTTGTTAAGGTGTGTGCTGAAAAGTAGCATTCAATGAAAATAATTTAATATATGGTTTATATTAAATGCATTTAACAAACATTAATTTTTTGGGGCAGTTAAATTATCCTGGACATAGATTTACTGTCCCTCTAGTAGTGATTCCCAACCTGTGCTCCCAGAGGATCCATTAGGCCTAGGGGAATCCAAAAGGCCTAGGGGAATCCAAAAGGCCTAGGGGAATCCAAAAGACCTAAGGCACTCCAATAGGCCTAGAGCACTCCAATAGGCCTAGGAAAGACTCCATTAGGCTACAGGCCTCAATTAAGACTAGGGGGCTCTGCCATAGAAATTGATTCTAAAGAGGGCTCCACATATGGCTAGGCTACACCGAATCAGAACAGACCACTGCATTTACAAGAACGGCGTGCCACTCCAGCTGAAACGTACGAATGTTTACTGGACAGCCTTCCTAATAGAGTAGCCACTGTTATTAAGGGAAAAGATGAACCCACTCTAAAATAATTTTGGACTTATGTGCACAAGAACTAAACTTTAGTTGTCTGGATACTTTCGTCCATATAGTATATGATTATGCATATTTTATTAAAGATAGCATTAGTATGCCAATATAAGTTTTAATTTACAATTGGAAGATGCTGTTAATAAAACATCACTGTACTGATCAAATTAATTTGAAATATACTGCCAAGATTGAGAAGTATTTGAATGAATGCTTTCATACTAGACCAACTGCCATTTTTAAGCTTGCACAAAATCGATTTAAAAATTAACATTTTAATACATGCTTGTAAAACGTTTATTAATCAACAAAGTCAGTTAAAACAGTAAGTTTACCAAATTTTTATTTTGAGCAGGACATTTTTTTGACAATGATGCTGTGTAGGAAATTGATGAAGATCGGTCAACTAAATATTATGCAATTAACTATGCGAATAATTATAGCTTTATGTCCACTTTTACTTTACTAAAAATGCATTCATGCAACTTAATTCAACAAAGCACTTAATTAGAAATATATAAATAGCAGAACAATTTTACACCACGATTGTTCAAAGAAAGAAAAAACATGTTTTTAATTGGCAAATTGTAACACAAACAGACAAATCACACAAAAAATAATTTGAAAATTAACTATCACGTCACAAACATGAACTTTTTAAGATCATGAATTAAATAAACAGGACGACTTACCTTGACATAGTGCCTCGGAGAAAATGAGATTTATATTTCCTTTACAATTCCTTGAGTAAACATCTATGATTAAAATTTGAAACAAAGGTAAAACAATTTAGCCTTTCTTATAAAAACTTCATTATAAACGTTAAGTCTAATAATTTTGGAGTTCGTTTTACAAATTTTGCCTAGTCCTCAGCTTTCCCTATCACTTTCTGTCGTTTCTTTAACATAACCTAAGCATCACCATTGCTCAACCAGCGTTGCCATCAGGATTAAAACAAATTTCTTTTTTTTAAAACAAGCGTCTCAACGGCGGAAGAACTCTGTTCTATACACTGTCTCGCTCCTAATGCTGCGCATGCCTGAAGTTGTGATGTACTTGGAAGAGAGGTTTTGGCGATTTTTTTATATTTTGAACCATTTTGCCTTTGCCATAAACTGCCAAAAAAGGTAATTCCTTTATTATGAAAGAAGCATTTTCCCTCCCGTTTCCCGTCTTTTTAAGATTTCTCAGTTCTTGAACTAGGATGGGTTGTGGAAATGACGGCGCGCGCGGGAAGAAATGGATAATGGGTTTTATGGCGCTAAGTGCGCGGGATGGGATGTTTGCTAAAATCAACAAGTGAATTGATCTGAAAGAATAAATTAGAAAGATTAAATTTGTGGAATGGGTTGGGTATTTCAATTAACGTCACACTGGAGCAACACAATGGGCTATTGGTGACGGTCCGGGATCAATCCCAAAGGGAAAGATCCGAGGACAACACCACGTAATTTTGAACCACGGTCAGATGACGAGGCAACACCTGAGCTGGCACCCCACTCTCCAAACTTCCACACCACGCCAACGTGAGGACATTTGAGGCCACGACAGATTTAACGTGCACCAGCCCCCTTTGTACACGACGGTGTTTGGCTGAATTCGAACTCGCAACCCTTCGGTTGCTAGTTCGTTACTCTTCCAACCGGGCCACCGCGGCCCAAATTTGTGGAATGAAAGGCTTTCCTGGTCAATTTCAAGAACGTTCGCAGCTTTTGCGAAGAAAGAAAAATATCCCGGAAAACAGGGTTATTTAATAGGGGGTGGGGGGGGGTATTTCAATTAACGTCACACTGGAGCAACACAATGGGCTATTGGTGACGGTCCGGGATCAATCCCAAAGGTTATTTAATAGAAATTGGTTCAACTGTAAATTAGAAATGAAAATTATCTTTTGAAGCTTGATTCAAGAGTACAGTACTCGTTTTGTAACAAAATAAATCGAAAAGTCCCATTGAAATGTAATAATTTGCACCACATGTTTTTTAAATTTTGTCCATGTTTTGTTGTGTTCGAACCATACATTTAATGAAATATTAATTCCTTGAGAAGAAATATAAGTAAATATTTTTATTTCATAATAGGGTAATTTTGTTTATTTTTAGCCACTTTTTGCATACATAATTAATAAATCTTTCCAGACAGTTTCAAAATAATATAGCACCATCCAATAAACTGCTCACCCAAGTTTACAATGTAATAATTTTTCAAAATCGAGATCACAAAACCACATAACGTGCGCAAAAGAGAAATACGTATAAAATTTTTTAAATAAACCAATCAAATTGATTTATTTAAATTCCTTTTCAATAACATACAACTATACATCAAATAATTACAATCCATCAAATTGCAAAATATTTGCCAAATCGATGACTAATTTTTGCTGAACACTACTTTGCAGAGCAAAAACAGGTTTTGATCAAACTATACATTTCATTTTAAAACCTAGTACGAATTCACACGTGAACAGCAGAAAAGTTTTGAAAAAATCCTTTTTACTGCAGCTTTACTTGAGATAGATTAGCAGTTTGAATTAATGTACATCCTTTGAAATTCCGCACTTCTTTGTTCCATTTGAGAGCACTGAGCATTATTAATTTTAATCTCATATTCTATAAAATAAGTTACTGGAAAAGGTTTTTTATCGTAAAGATCCCATCACACACACAAAAGTCATGATTAATTAATTCTATTAACTATTTCAGATTTTCTCCATTATTCACAATTTAGTTGGATATCTCTAAACAGAAGTCAGTAAAAGTGCATCTTGAAGCATCTACCATATTACTGAATCATTTCGAAAAATAGTTAAAATATTGTATAAATACAGGCTTGAATTGTTTTCAAGTGCCATTACTTGGTTGACACATTCAAATCTCGTATATGGGCTATAACGTTTTAATTCATTTCATCGCAATGTTCGTTTGCTTTCTTTGAGTATAAATTTGGTATGGAAAAGTTTGTATGGATAGGTGATTGTCTAAATTATTTTTCACAGGTTAAATTCAAATTGTAAAAAACATTTAAGAAAACAAACACCAATTTTTATTATTTGAGTACCAGAAACCATCAGAAAAGTTTTATATCCAACACAATAAAATGTGATATGGGAGAATGTTTTATAAGCCCATTTATTTTTTACGTTATTATATTTGTCATCTTGCAATGGTAAAAGAGCTCATTTTATAATTTCAAAAGAAAAATTCAATGTTTCAGAAAGATTAACCCAAGTAACTAGCTAAATACGTCATAAATAGCTACATTTTTAGAATAGTTAAATTATGTAATAAACTCAGAGACAATAATTGAAAAATCATTCATTTTGAGCTTTTAATTCAGTTCCTAAGTAAACGCTTCAAATATTTTATAACTTCTTTTTTATAACTAACAAATTATATATCTTCTTTTAAATATTTTTTTACCTATAAAAGTATCATGGCCGCGGTAGCCCGGTTGGGAGAGTTGCGGATTAACAACCAAAGTTTTGCGAGTTTGAAACTCGATCCAACCAAAGACGTTCGTGTACGTGGACAAGTTGACGTGGAGAGTGGGGTACCAATTCAGGTGTGACCTCGTCATCTGACCGTGGTTCAAAATTAAGACTTGTTGTCCTCGGATCTTACCCTTCCGGATTGATTCCATTCTATCACCAATAGTCCTTTGTGTTGCTCCAGTACGACGCTAATTAAAATACCTACCAACATGAATGCCTAGTCTTTTTTCAAAAGGGCTTCCTAAGCAGGCATTGATTGCTTCTAGTCTCGCCAAGATCGGATAGGGAAATTGAACAACCAAAATCGATACATACACCATTAGTTGGAAACTACATTGCTTGAGACTTTAGATGCAAAGCTGATTGAATGTCGCATTGATATGTATGAGTTTTTTATTTGACGAGTAAAGATTTGTGAGTCACATTGAAAATATTCTGAAAATGTTTTTAATTTGATAAATTATGTATTAATATATGAATCCTATTTAATTTTGTTGTGTTTCAACATTTAATAAATTCAAAAATCTATTCTACTGTTGGTAATCTTTCAACAAAAAGGTATTCCAATTGTGTGCCTTTATGTGCTATATTAAAAATTAATTTCCTAAAGATATTCAATTTCTGGGTGACATTATGTGAATATACATTACCCCATGGTAGATTATCATTAATCATTTAAGAATAAAATGTATAATTGAAACTCATTAGAGGTTAAATTTAATTTTCAGATTAGATGCATTGTTTTCATCCTGATCTTTGAAGATTATTTACCTGTTGTTTGGCTAAAATAATTCTTGTACTCAAATTTGTAAATTTTCCAAACGAAACTGTTTAGATTTTACATGTAAAACCTAGGGATGTGTATAGGAAATGCTTTAATTTTATAAATAAAAATGATTTTTCATAAAGAATTTTAAAATAATGCAATACAAAATATTAGTAAATACTCTTTACTAAATATGAGTAGACTGAATGCGCCTGGGAAAATAATTAAAATTAGTTCCATTTCACATATTTAAATGAAGATTAATTACGAGCACAATGATTTTCCAATATACAGGTTTTAATAAGTTATTTTCACAAAAGAACTTTGTTGAAATCATAAATTTGAATCCGTCTTATGTCACTATGACATTTTCATTAAAAAACTGAAGATGCCATTTTCCTTGTAAGAACTGTTCTGTGTAATACTGATCCCTTAAATGACAAAAAAACATTCAAGGGAATTATAATCAAGATTAAAGAAGGTGTTCTTTAGAATACTTACCAGTCTCAATACAGCAAAATAAATCAAATCTCATAATTTAAAAAAAATTTCAAGTGCACATTATGTTTAAAATGTATGAGGTACTTATTTGGTTTCTTCTTAGAAGCACACATATATGTATATTCTAAATCTTAAATTTACTATTTCCTTTATACAACACTTTACAATGCCAAAAAGTATAAAAAATGAAAGTAATGAATCAATAACACTACGAGCAGCTGTGAAAATAATTTTTTTTTTTTCAACAATTTGTAATATTGAAGCTTGTATAAACTTCTTTTGGGAGTTTTGCAAAGTTCATCACTTCAAAAGATTCTAAGATTAAATTCATCATGACTAAATAACATAGCACATACTGACATTATTTTTTTATTGTTACTTTTTTAGCAATAACACTATCTTTTAATACCCAAATTACTTTCACTTAAGAACAGCCTCCTTTACTCCTGATTCGTGTATTCTACCTTGTACAGTACTCTCAAGCTATTTTAATATAATTTTTAGAAATAAGAATTTTGTTCTTTAGCTCTGCTTCAAATTTTTTAACAAAAATACGAGAAATGTGCTTAATGACTAATAACTTCATCCATAGATCTTGCTTATGACTTGACAATTTTAAATTTTATTTTATTGTTGTGGGTTGGGGTTTTATGGTGAAAGGGCCAAATTTGGCTATGCTGTGCCAGGTGCAAAACGTACAATATCAAGTAATGGACATCACAACGCAAGTTTTACTGATATACAAGAAATGCATCCAGGAAGGAATCGAACCTGCACCATCTACAACTCGCAGGTTGCTAAGGCAGTGGACACACCCATGACCTTAGTGTTGTGGGAATGAATTATTGAAATCAAAAAAATTACTCGCATAAAGAATGAAAAATTGTAAAAATATCCCAAACATTCTCCAAAAAATAAAAACATATATATAATATATACATTTGAGATTCACAATGAAAATTGACAGCATGAAAATGAGCAAATTTTTGTTGAATAGTATTTGAAGTAACTTTCACCTTAAAAAATATAAATCCTGTTTCCATGATAAAGAATGTGTTTGCAGACATACAATTGTTCTATATAAATTCAATGACCCATAGATGGTTAGGAGCAGAGGCTGAAATGGGAAATACAAGTAGTATTTTTGAGCAAAATAAATTCTTGAATTATTATATATTAAATTGAAAATAAATTCTTAAATTATTTTGTATATTACATTAGCTTAAAATAACAATTGAAAAATTAAAATTTTGATAATTCATAAAATGTACCAAGGCATTTGGGATCTTATTTACAATCCAAACATTCTTGTTCTCACCAACAAAGAACTCAGAATTAAAAGGAATTTAATATTTTAAATGTATTTAACAAATCAGTAAAACAAATTTCCACACCAAGGAAATTTTCATCTTGGTGGTCCTTGCAAAGGCTGTAAAAAATTTATGAAAGAAATACATACATCACATCCATTACAAAAAGGAAGATTTTAAAACACAAAAATATTCTTTGAGGAATTTTGGTAGGTAGCATTAAAAAAAGCTAACTCAATGGAATTTGCAATTTAATGAATCAAGTGAACAATACTTTTACAAAATGGGATATTAGACTCAAATATGTGATTGAACAAGAATCTTCACTGCTCACCAAGAAGTAAATTTGGTTGAGTAGCATTTAAAAACAAGCAAACACAATTCACCATTTAGCACAGTAAGCGAACAATACATTTTAGAACACAACATAAAACATTTAAATATGTAGGTAGCTGAATTTGCCACACTGGTGCAACATAAGGCTATTGATGCAGTCTAGGATCAATCCCGAAGGGAAAGATTCAAGATTTGTTGCTGCGCCAGACAAGATACAATATCAAGTAATACACATACACACCCATGCAATTTTTACTGACACAAATGAGAAACACACCTAGAGAGGAATCGCACCACCTACAACTCGCAAGTGCAGTGGGCATACCCACTGAGCTACAATGGCCCCGGAAAGATTCAATGACAACTACTCGTGATTTTTTAAACGTAAGTAAAATAAGCAATTGAATAAGAATTTTCATCTGCCCACCAAAACGGGAAAAAAACGTAAATTCCATTGGGAACCATTTAAACAAGCTAACTCAACATAATGCACCACTTAGCATAACAAGTGAACAATACATTACAGAACATGATATAAAAGACTTGAATATGTAGGGTAGGTAATTGAATTTCTCACACCTGTACAACATAATAGGCTATTGGCGACAGTTTAGGATCAATCCTGAAGGGAAGGATTCAACAACTCTCATGATTTACTAAATACGAAGGTTGGTTGGAGTTTCATGGCAAAGGGCCATTTAACAAGAATTTTCATCTGCCCGCCAAAAAGTAAATTACATTGGATAGCATTTAAAAACAAGCTATCTCAACTAATTTACCATTTAGCATAGAAAGTGAACAATGCATTTCAAAACAGGGTATAAAATAAAGGAAAATAAGCAAATGAAGAACCTTCATCTGCACGCCAAAAAGTATATTCCGTAGGATAGCATTTAAAAACAAGTAAACTTAACGGAATGAAACAATTAGCGAAATAAATGTGTGAGAATATGAATGGGAAAGAAAATAAATCTTCAATTTCAAACGAAAATATTAGTGCTTACCTAAATTTAGCTTCTAAATAGGAGAATTTTCGGGCGGCACACAACACCATTCCACCATTCCATCGATCGAAATGGCTAAGCTAATGCTTTCCTCTTGCAGGACTGCTAGAATCTTACATTAGATTGGCGACAAAAATGGTGAAGCCACCAAAGAAAGTTTGCACATGCGCATTGTGTTTTTGGCTCCTTCGAAAACCCTCACCGTTGAATAGAAGTTTTTCGCAGTTGAGACGACTCGTCTTTTTTAAACAAAACACTCGATCAAAGTCATAGTTAAAGATGAAATGTTGTAATCATGGCGTAGCGTGGCAACTGCCTTTGTCTTTATCAGTTTATAAATGCGTTAGTAAACAATTTACTGAAGTACGAATCAGTCTGTCACGAGTTCTCCTTTTCACCTGTTTAGATTTTACGAACGCATAGTTTTCTTTGTTGACAATTACGTAGAGGTCAGTTAATTCACATCGCAGTGCAACAACACAAAGGACTATTGCTGACGGTCCTGGATGAATCTCGAAGAGGGACATCCGAGGACAAGACTTAGGATTATTTTCAAATAAGTTATTCATTGCTATTTTAATTGCCTGAAATACACTGTAACAGGCATTTTTAATTTAAGCCACAGCAAGATACTGACGGTAGATAGTTAATTAACATCGCACTAGAGCAACACAGCGGGCTATTGGGATCAATCCCAAAGGGAAAGATCGAGAACAAAGCGACGAGAACAAGACTTGAGCTGGCACCCCACTCTCAAACTTCGACACCACGCCAACGGGAGGACATTTGAGGCCACGACAGATTTAAAGGCATCAACCCCAGTGTAAGCAAACTACCTAAGAAAACGCACTTTCGGTCGAAAACTAATTTGATTTATCGCTGTTTTGACGACTTTTGAGGCTCAAATACATGCCCGAAAAACAGACATTGGTTGTTTGTTAAACGCATACATGTACTTCGCGCATTCGGTCAGTATCAGTTGCAGAGGATCGAGGTACAATTTGCACGCAAGTCTCGGGGGAGACCGTGATTTGACTCAACGTCATTCACACGGAAGACCAGTGTTCGAATCCCTTCCTATCACGCGGAAGACCGTGTTCGAATCTCTTCCTGTCGCGTGAAAGAGGGTCTCGCCATAGACGTGAAATATAAGTAGACTGAGCATCGTATTGAGAAGAGCTTCAAAAAGTGGGAGCAACACGTCGATAGTAGTCACATGACTGCTACGCGAAAATTCAGCTTGGTTGATTGATTTGATTTTTTATCGCTTCTCTTGGCGACATACCATTTACTTAGAAAAAGTTAGCGATGTGAATGTGTATAATACTGAATAGTTTTTGAATTCGAGTTACGTTTTAACGTTGTTAGGCGATGCGAATGTGCATACTACTGAATATTTTTTGAATTTGTGGAACTTTTTAATGTTTTTAGCAATTTGAAATGTTATATAATTAGCTTAAGTTCACATTAGGATCAAGTTTAACTCGCACGTATACAACAAAAATCCGTACGTGTAAGATAAATACGTTATAGTGAATAGATTGATTGCAGGCCCGGAGTTCAGATACGGCCCTCCGAATAGGTTTAACTGGCCCTCAAGCCGAATAAGCCTCGTCGGATACGTTTACCCGGCTCGTAAACCAGATATTTATCAGGACCGCGGTTCATATAGTCTCCGGACAGGTTTACCCGGCCCACAGTCCATATACAGTCCACCAAATATGTTTATTAGGACAGCAGACCAGATACTGCACATGTTTAACCTGCCCGCTGTCGATATACGGCCCTCAGGACAGTTTTAACTGGCCGGCAATCCAGATACAATCCTCCAAATTGGCTTAACCAGCCTGTACTACAGATACAATCCTCCGCAGTTTACCAGACCCGTAGTCGAGAGTGCTGGTTTGATTTATCATTGGACTGTTTGTTACCTTTTGCAATTGTATATTAAGAGAAAATGTCAAAAGGGTTAGGGGATGCTCACAAGTAAATCGTCACTGGATAAAATTTTGTGTGCGGTAGTTGTCCGAAACCTGACCTCCTTTAATGCAATATATTATATATTTTTCTTTAACAACTGTATTAAGTGTTGTGAAATTATCTTAAAGATTTAATAGCAGGAAATAATTCTAACTTCCTTTTCTAAACTTAATGGGGTTAACACTAGTTGGAATAAATTGAAAAATAAATGCACAAGTTAAGAAATGACTGCCTCAATAAATATTTTACTGATGCATAAAATAAAAATAGTGAAAAAAGATAAGAAGGTTGCGTGCTCAAATCACGTCTGGGTCACCACTGAAAACTTTCATTTATATTATGGATACATAATTGCTTATGTTTTTGTAAACGCAAATCTATTTTAGGAGAATCACGTATAGAAGTATTATTAACGTGAAAAGAGTTATGCATATAATGTTTTCAAGATGGAAGGTAACTTTTTAAAACCATGTACTTAAAGTTGTTAGCTATTTTACCCAATTTTAGGTTTTTGGTTCAAAAACTACACTGCTGGCCACCCAAATTGCAACACCAAGAAAGACAAGAGATATCACAACAAAATTTATTTTGTAGATAACATGTTGACCAAGTATCAAATGATTAAATTTATAGACTTCTGTGAAGTGTGGTTCCTGCCAAAATCAGTAGCCAGAGTAGCCGCCATTGTTGGAGATCAGCGCTGCCACACGTCTCGGCACTGATTCAAAGAGACTTTGGATGTGTTCTTGGGGTACAGCAGACCAAGCAGCTTCCACACGTTGCCAAAGTTGATCTGGTGTGGCAACTGGGGATGCATTCTGGGTCAATCGTTGAGCAGCCATGGACCACATGTTTTCTATCGGCGAAAGATCCGGAGAGCGAGCTGGCCAGGGAAGCAATTCAATCTGGCGATTGACGAAGAACCCTTGGACAATGCGTGCCACGTGTGGTCGCGCATTATCCTGTTGAAATATGGCTGTGGGCAAGCCCTGAAGGTAAGGAAGGACAACTGGCTCCAACACCTCGGAGATGTAGCGCTGGCTGTTTAAAGTACCGGCAATGCGTACTAGAGGAGTGCGAGAGTGATATCCAATACTGCCCCATACCATAATACCCGGTGCAGGACCAGTGTGGCGGTGCATAACGCAGCTGTTTAGCATCCTCTCTCCACGGTGTCTCCAGACTCGAATCCGACCATCGTGGTGTTGCAGACAGAAGCGTGACTCGTCAGTAAAGACAATTTCATTCCATTCTGCCGTCCACATCCTTCTTTCATCGCACCATTGGCGGCGGAAACGTCTGTGGTTCTGCGTCAAGGGTAGACGAAGCAATGGACGTCTTGCGGACAGACCACTCTGCTGTAAACGGCGTCGAATGGTACGCGCAGACACTGGATGATGCGGTACAGACTGAATGTGCTGTGCTATGGTTCGTGATGTGGCTGAGCGATCCGTCACTGCCATACGCACAATATGCCTGTCATCACGTGAAGTGGTGCACTGAGGTGGATGCGATCGAACACGTCGGTCCGTCGTACCCTCCTGCATCCAACGATCACATATCCGCATTACAGTTGTTTGGTTTCGTCCAACACGACTACCGATTTCCCTGAAAGATAATCCACAATCTCGGTAGGCCACTATCCTTCCTCTGTCGAACTCGGATACTTGATCAAAAGATGATCGCTGTTTTCTACGTGGCATAATTGATCGGTTTTTTTTGAAAAAACCACAAGAAAAACACAATTGCCGTACTTGAAATCGTCGAAATCTCCAAGCCTTAAATAGCGCTTTGAAGTGGCGCCACAGGCGCGCGTGATGTGCGTCTGCGCTGAAATTCTAATCATTTGCATATCTCACCTCCGCTAATGCATGTTGTAAATTTCATATTATTTGCATGCTTCCTTCAGGGTGTTGCATTTACGGTGGCCAGCAGTGTAAATAAGTTGCACCTGTGTCTATATATGGACTTTAAATTTGTCAGTGTTCAAATAAATAACTCTTGACAAATTTTATAATTTTAAGTGAGTGCAAAATTTCTGTGCTGGATTTTTAATATTAAATTTGTATTAATTATTGTGTGTGTGAAATCAATATTTTATTAATACGAAAGATAAATAAGAAACAGTAAACTTATAAAATTTACTGTCACATCATCACATTTTAAATCCACTGAATAAAACTCATAGAAACATGTAACCATTTACCATCCATCTTCTTTCATCTTTAGGAAAACTAATAAATGGAACAAAATAATAATTTTAAATACATAAGAACTGATTAAATGAATTTTTACCAAGTACACATCTACAAGTTCTTATTACGAGTAAATATAAATAGTTTTACTGATAGTTCCAAAAATAATAAATACAAAATTATTTATATTGTTTTAAGGAATGGAACCTTTAAAGTTTAAGTTATCACAGATTTAATGCTTTTAAGCAAATAGTTTTTCAACTTAAAAAGTTGTGGAAGATAAATATTTCGCTCAATTGAGGAGAATGTTTCGTGTACATAAATTTTCACAAATATACTTAATTCGTTAAAATATTTTTTTTAGAGAAAAAATAAAAAAACGTCCACTTTTCAGGTAGAAAACAATAGAGTGAAGGATTTCATTTCGTTGTGGAAAGATATAAACATTGAAATGCTCACAAATATTGTTAGAAACAATATAATTCAGTATGATTTATCTCAAGAATAAAAAATATAAGGAAAAAAGATAAAACTGACTTAAAAGTGGAAAAAAATTAAATTTTAACGTCAAGTTTATTTAAATACGAAGCAAAAAATCAGGATGTCAAGCAGATGTTTTAAGAAAAGGAACTTTCCAGCTGCGCGGTATTAATACAAAAGAAGTTTCATTTCGTTCTTTAATTGTTTGCTTTTCCAATTTGCTATATTGCATGCTTTATTTACAAGAATAAAGATACGTCAAAACAGGTACAATGTTTCAGTTTCCGTTCATGCGCTATTGTTGTTTTTCACATAAGAGAAGCGGTAATTTGTTTTTCGCCATTCCAGTAGAAGGTTACATGTTCAAGGGAAATTATTTGTAAGAAAAGCTCTTTTGTCAAATGCAATCTTATAATGAAATATTTTAAAACATGAACGAAAAGGTTCCTTAAAGCGCATAAATGTGGTTCATATTTATAATACGGTTTATGAAATGATTTAATCCTATTTTTAACAAATCGATTTTATTTAATTTATAGTTCTTAAAAGTTTCAAAATTCATCTTTTATTTTAATTATTATTATTATGTAATTCCACAGATGGGTGCATACAAAACAATTTTGTTCAGCAAGAAATAATTTAAATTGTATTTTTAAGTTCATGTTTTCAATCCATAACATTTTAATTGCATAAGACACGAAAGAATATAGTTATTCTAGTTGGCGCCAAAAAATCATCGCCAAGACAGAGAACGATTTCACAAGTTTGGTTCATTATTTTTAATATTTTAAGCCCTTATTTTACAATAATAAACACCTTCGAACAATAGTAAAATTTACAATAATAAACATCTTCGAACATCAGTTATTTTATTTTAAACATTATTTTAGATATATATTGATAGCAAATCTATTAAATCTTTTTTATAGAACGGGAAAAATGTCCGCAGGTTGTATTAAGAATTCTTAAGTTAGAACATGTATTTTTATCATATTAGCAAATACTGAAAAACACAAAAAAACAAATGTAAAATGCAAGTAAATCGCTCACCTGTGAAATGCAATATTTCCACCTTTAATAAATTTGTAATTACATCCATATGCACAGCACAATAGAACGATGTTAGCTTTCACTTTCAATGCATTTGCTATGGAAGAAGGAATGCGCAAACTATATGCGCGTTGGAGAAATGAGTCTAGGATCACGTGACTACTGATTTTGGTCACATGATCATGCGGACATAAAAAGGTTGCCATAGCTCAGTCTACTTTTATATCTCCTCTATGGGTCTCGAGGGAGCAAGGAATTCGAATCCACGCAATCCCTTCTCTTTACGCAAAGTTACGTTACGTCGCAATCCTGTTTCGTGGGTCAAGTTGGCGTGGTGTGGAAGTTTGGAGAGTGGGTTGCCAGTCAAGGTGATACCTCGTCCTCTGATCGTGGTTCAAAATTATGTGATGCTGTCATCGCATCTTTCCCTTGGTGATTGATCACGGATCGTCACCAATAGCCCGTTCTATTGCTCCAGTACAACGTAAATTACTTACCTACCTACCTGTTTCGTGGGTGACGGGATTCCATTATTCGAATCAACTTTTTATTCTTTTATTTAACCTTAGGCACCTTTAGCATTCCCCTTTCAAAGTCGGGTCGCGGTAGCACGGTTGGAAGTGTAACGGATTAGCAACCGGAGGATTGCGAGTTTGAATCCAACCAAAGACAATCGTGTACAAAGGGGGCTGGTGCACTTTAAATCTGTCATGGCCTCAAATGTCCTCACGTTGAATGGTGTAGAAGTTTGGAGAGTGGGGTGCCAACTCAGATGTGACCTCGTCATCTGACCGTGGTTCGAAATTACATGGTGTTGTCCTCGATCTTTCCCTTCTGGTTTGATCCCGGACCGTCGCCAATAGCCCGTATGCTGCTCCAGTGTGACGTTAATTAAATACTTACCTTACTTACCTTTCAAAGGCAATAGTGAGTTATCTTAGTCAACGTATTAAAGTAAAATTATAAATTAAGGTGTATGTATACACTAGAACATTTTTTTTAATTTTGACTTTAAAAATTCAGTTTTTTCACAATAAGTCATTGGTTTGTGTTTAAACTCATTTCAGTGTGAAAAATTCTGATTAAGTTACTCATTAATTATCTAATTAAGATATAATTAGCTAATTAGCATGTTTTTTGAACAGTGATATCTCAAATTCTAATGTGTTCAGAAAGACAATTCCCGTTGGAAATTATTCCTAATATTATTCTTCATGTTTTGACCCTCCATCAAGTTGCTAGAGGGAATAGGTTATTTTTTACAATTTTTTTCACGAAGGAAGTCTAAAAAATCAAGTTTTTTTCAGGAATTTCAACATTTAAAAATCAACTGAAAATTAATTTCTAAACCAATAACTTTGACTGAGGGTCAAAACATCCACTGTATTATATAGATTATAATGACACAAAAGTAATTATAATAGATCAATTAATTGTTGAGTTATCACTGTTCGAAAGAAGCATCGTATTGAAAAAACATAGTTCTTCAGAAATCGAGTTTAAAGTTTTGGAAGCGTGTTTGTCTAAGGTGACAGTACCTATCCCAAACCCTTATAACTAGAAAACTATTTCGAATATTTACAAGAGCTTGGTATCGTTTGAAAGCTAAGGGGTTGGACGATATTTTGAATTATTAAAAAATATATCGATATTTTGATCAACTTTCGTGATTTCTAGTGTATACATACACCTTAAAGTAAGAAATTTATTTCAAGCACAGGTAGGAAGGTAGGTAGTTAATTAACTTAACACCGGAGCAATAGAAGGGGCTATTATTACAAGGACAGGGGAAAAAGGTGAAAGGTAGTTAATTAACGTCGCACTGAAGTAACACAGAGGACTATTGGTGACGGTGCGGGATCAATCTCTAAGGGAAAGATCTAAGGACAACGCACAATTTTGAACGACGCTCAGATGACGAGGCAACACCTGAGCCGACACCCCACTCTCCACATTTCCACACCACGCCAACGTGAAGATAATTGAGTCACGAGAGATTTGACGTTCACCTGCTTCACGTACTCGACAGTCTTTGTCTGGACTCCAGTGTGACTCGCAACCCTCTGGTTGCTAATCCGTTTTTCTTGCAACTGGGTTTCCGCGGGCCAATCGTTGATATAAATCTCGGTAAGCAACAATATTGACACTGATTTTTACTAAAAATTTGTGTCCTATTTTGATTTAAATTAGATTAAGTTAATTGTAATATTCTACCTAACTTCTTTCCTTTTAACTTGCAATGGCCTGTTGTGTTGCTCCAGTGTGACGTTAATTAAAATACCTACCTTACTACCTACCTATTTTGATTTATACTGGACATATCACTTACGGAGCATCAGCTGCGAAGCTGCTCATCTCATTTTGAAAATGAGAGAATCAGAAAAATGAGTTCATATAATAGGTTATTTTTAAATAAAAATTTAATGTGGAAGTGGCTACATAGCTTAATTAATCAGCGGAGCCTACTATAGGCGCATCCTCGGAACTAACCAATTCTCAAGTGGTCACCCTTCCAAGTACTCTTCACGACCAAAGGTGCGTAACTTGAGTGGTCGAATGGGAGGGTGCGCTATCGGTAACGCCACTAATGCTCTTGCTGAAGGCAAGTTTAAAGGTAGGTAGGTATTTTAATTAACGTCACACTGGAGCAACACAACGAGCCGTTGCAAGTTAAAAGGAAAGAAGTTAGGTAGAATATTACAATTAAATTTAACAGAAATTGTGATACAATTAGTGGACTCTTTATTCCAAACTTATTGGTGTCAGAACGCGGTCCAATTAGTTAGACTTGCAAATGTTAGGTCGAATCAGGGACGTAACTAGAGGGGGCAGACAGGACTTATGCCCCGGACGTCGGATTGGGGGGAGCTAAACTGGCCGAGTATTTTTTTTACTATAGATATTTACGTATGATAAAAAATGAAGAGGAAAAACGTAGTAGGTTTTGGTTTGGTTGGTTGGTGGGCGGGGGACGCCAAGGCGAGTTCTTGCCCCGGGTGGAAACTAGACCAGTTACGTCCCTGGGTCGGATTGTAGAAATTAGAGGAATTGAAGTCGAAAAGATCAGGATCCAAACGGAACACTCTACAGTCGCGTTTGGGCCGCTGCGGGAAAGTATGAAACTTGATGCAAAATAATTCTAGATCTGTTCTGCGAGCTTTTAACAATAGGGTCGTAAGGTAGAAGTTTCCTAAATGCTTCGTTTGGAACCTGAGGAAGTTTTTCGAAGAACTTGGCTAAAAGTTGTTGTAGGAATTCAGTAATGGGTTGAATTTTGAGGTTCGAATGGATGACTTCATTCCAAACATAATAGTGAACATTCGCGATCTTACGTAATATACGATTTTTGAAAATTTGCATATTTTTAAATATTGTTTGCACAAGTAGATCCCCAGACTTGAAAACCGCACTTTTGATTCATATGCATGTTTTCTTGCATTTGTTTTATCGAATAATGATCCTGTTGAGTCAGCTTGTTTTTTTTTAATTCTACCCAACAAAAACCTTTGGAACTGGTGTGTGTAATCCATGCGATTGATTTTTGGGGTGAGATGTCGAATCCGAGACCGTGGCAATTTATCGCCAAACATGGTAACCTTGTTGTTTTGATTAAGCTTTATGGCAACCCTATGCAAAAGGTGTTTCGCGTAGGAAAGTCAACGTTTTTTTTTTTGACGAACATATTGGCTTAGGACGCCATCTTGATTTGGCAACAAAAATTGCTTGGCGACAAACATGTCTCGGATTCTACATCTTTACCGATTTTTGTTTGTGAACGAGCCTCATGTTGATTATAAAATGATGACTACTCTGTAATCGAAAAAGTGTTGAATTAGGGATGCGTCCGACATTTGAGGGCGCTGCAAGCATATCTAAGTGGCGCCTCTGTATGTGTAACTGTGGGCGAAGCAATTGTGTAAAAATCTCCATAAAAAGAAGAAACCAACTCGAATGGTTCTTTTATTTTTGTGTTATGATGTCATCGGTGCGTGACTCATAGGAGCTGAGAGCAATTTCATATGATGTAATTTGTATGGCAGATATATTTACTATAAAATATTTGAACTGTTGAAAATATTGTGAATCTATTGAATCTTATGTATTCGCAACTGAATGAAAAGAATTTATCAGCTGATCGACTGTTCGCAGCTGATATTTTATCATCTATGGCGAATGGCGCAGAAGAATCTTCCCCTTCTGTTCCAGTAAGTTGTTGACATTCACATTTATCACTATTTTATAAGAATTTCTATTTGATTTACCTTCGTTGGAAAGATAAACGAGTTACCGTTACTTTATTTGGTTAGACTTCTCAAATTTATGACTGATATTTTCTCACAGTACAATGATTGTTGCAATAAATAGTAAATATGAACTATTGCATTTTAGCTATAAAATTGTTTTCATGTACTCTGAAATAATGTTCAGGCACATTCTTAAGAGTGATCAATTGTATGGTTAAAGAAAATGTAAAATCTACACGTTTTTTAAAAGAAGTACGTTAAGTTTGGTGTGTTCATATAGTGCATGGTTGATATATTCTCACCCGTTCTTTGAAAACATACGCCTTTTGCATGAAGTAAACAATTCTTTAAGAAAATTGAAATGGTATAACATGTGCTTTGCAGCAAGTATTGGTTTTGATTCAGCTTAGGAGACATCTGTTTCTTAGGTTTGATCTGTATTGGATGATACTCCTATATGCAGCATTCAAAATATTTTTCATTGAATATTGTAGTGCGAAACTAAAACCTGATATAAAGTTCCACATTCATCTGAAATCAGTGCCTCCTGCTACGAAAAAAGTACGGATAAAAACCGGTATTGAGAATTTTTCTTATCAGTAACTTTCTAACCTTAAATTATGTTCATGCTATTTATTTGTATATCAAATAGAATGTAATAAGCATCAATTTTTTGTGTCTTGTTGAAAGAAATATACAATTTCCAAGACTTATAAAGCAAGGTAGGCAAACCTGTTATTCATAGTGTTTATTAAAAGTTTTTTTATTTTCAAGTATGGGTTGATTGAATTTTTATGGCAGTGACCCTTTTAGCTGTAATTCGTGAAATGACCGATTTCTCTTGCTTCAAAGCTATCAACCTTGCGTTTCAGTTTATTTTATGACTTATTAATGAATTCTCTCGATATTGTGCAGTTAAATTTCTGAAATATAAAGTGAATCAATATTAAAATATTTATGATTGGTAAGGGAGGATAATTCATTTGTGATGAATGGGATAATTATCTTAAATTATCTAGGATTGAATGTAGATCAACGTCTATATTGTCCTGAATAATGCGGAATCACTGAGCACAAAAACAGAATGCACTTTGAAATATCTTGTTGCCTTCTATCTCAAAGTCATTCCTTAATCTGCAAGCAGGAGTGATAATTACTGCATATTGCATAAGAACCAGATGCTCAACAAAAGCTTTGGAACAGATGTAGTATAGACCCCCCAATCCACTTGGCGACTTTATTTCGTCGCCAATCCTCAATTTTGATTTATGTGGTTTTTGGTAACCCCCACTTATTTCCACTCCATTCTAGAAACCCTTCAGCGTCCCCACGCTATGTATATATAGACCGCGTACCATAACCATTTTCATTTCGTTCACCAGTAGCTATTGCAGTAGGACGCGATTAGGATCCAGGGAATTTTTTCTATAATGGTTTGCTTTGAACTTTCGTGTTCCATTTTACAAAAAAATCGAATGGGGGTACGACTGAGGGTTCAGTTCACGACTGGCAACCCTGTTTAAACAGGAAACCCTCATTTACAGTGAAATCTGTTTATAAGATTAGAATAAATTTATTCAACTTATGTACAGTTTTTTGTAATACATCTGTTATTTCTGATGTTATATTGATATTTTTTAGATTAAAATGTCGCCAAGTAACGTCAGGGTTGGCGACGAAAAAAAAGTCGCCAAATGGATTAGGGGTCTATACTACATCTGTTCCAAAGCTTTTACCAAAGTAGGAATACCATGTGCCTAATGCATGAACAATTGTTAGTTACTTAAAATCTTTGGTTGTACAGCTTATAGCTTGGAAAATAGGCCTAATCATGTTTGTACACTCTTCAATTACTCCAAAGCCTTCTGCATTTATTTTCCTGATGGAAAACGGTGTGAAATTTCGCATAGTGTGAAATTCATAGAAGAGAAGAATTATGATTATATATACATTGATGTAGAGGAGTTTACAAATCTGATGGTGCTAATGCATGAACAAGAGGTTTGAAGGTCATCAGGATGTTGACACTATGATACAAAAGAAAACCGAAACTTCAAATGAAGTAGTAAATAATGACTCAACAAAAGCTTTGTAATTCAACTCTGATCTCGGAGTGGTTCAGTGGGTTTGTCAACTGCTAGCATCCTGAGAGTTGTAGGAGGCACAGGTTTGATTCCTCCCTGGGTGTATTTCTCTTTTGTGTCAGTAAAACTCCTTGTGTGTATGTCCATTATTGACATTGTCTGGCACAGCATGGTCAAATATGGCCCATATGCCATAAACCTCCCACCCCTTGTGAGTTGTAGGTTGTGCAGGTTCGATTCCTACCTTGGTGTATTTCTCTTCTGTGTCAGTAAAACTTTATACAAGTTTTATTATTTAATATAAGATTTTATAATATGGTGTTTGGTTTGTAGGACCTCATAACCTTATTCATCTATCACCAGAAATTTCATTACTAGTTACGGGTTAAAATCAAATGTAATTAAGCTGCTCGAGAACCAAATGAAAAAACATTGCTTATACTTGGCATTTGTGGCACTTAATCTTTCAAAACTTTATCCTACTACATTTCCTAAACCAGCATAAATTAATGTTCAATCAAAACCATCTAGAAACTACACTGATTTGCATGTCATGCTCCAACAAATTTACCCTTGTGTAGGGTCAACAAATTGATAAAAATCCGAAAAAATCAAATATCTGATTTGATTCTTTTGTTGAAAAAAATCCTGATTTTACCGATTATCAAAATGACATCCTGGTTATCAAAATGATAGTATAGCATCAACTTGCAGTTTTAATTTTTCATTTGTCATAAGTCTTAAGTTTTACTGTTCTGAACTTTTCTTATTTATTGTATACATTTTTCAGTGCTCAAGTATTGAAGGCTTAACATGTGGGATTCCAACACGTACCACCCCAACCTTGACTCCTACTACTCTGAAGAACATAGAAGAGTCTTTTCTGGAATTAAATTCCATTCCCCCAGCACCTCTGGAGCACCAACATCAAGCAGGCTTTGCCCCTCCTCTGGTGTCCTTTGCCAGTCTACCAAAGCATGAGGACAATCGCTGGGTAGACGACTGTATGCACTCTTCTGACAGATCTGTAGATTCACCTCGTCCTCCATCCGAGGCTTCGACAGGCTCCCGTCCATCCAGGACTGGCCGCAGTGGTGGTAGGCGGCCACTCAAAGATGAGAAGGTAAAGTCTCTTCACATTTCTAATTCCTCTGCAAATTCTGTGTCACTGGTTTCCAATTTTTTGGTACTTCCTTATTATAGTGGCCTAGGCAATATAGTTATGCAAAGAGTAAACAAAGTGATTAATCGCCAAGTTTGGTTGCCAAACCAGCCCTCATTGACTCCTGCTCTCAAATTTAAATTTACTAGTTACTTTCATGGTTGTGGTGAAAAAGTGTTCATGAAATATGTCGACAATGTTTAGTTTGCCAATGAGTGAGAAAGATACAGTGGCAGATGAATGGAAAGTCATATCTTTATATTATGTGCAATTTCATACATACCTTCAAACTAGAATAGTAACCATGTGTAACATTCATTTGAAAAATAACTGTTATACATATTCTCTATCATGAACTTAAACTTAAGCCCCTTCCCTGATCCTAGAAAAGCAAATGTTTAGGCCCTTATAAAAAATAGGCCCTAATCCCCAAAACAAAAATTTTCTCTTTAATTCATGGGTGCTCTTTGGGGGATTATGCCCCCTCGGCCCAATAAATGCAAATATAACCTTTATTAATTCATTAATTTCCCAAAAGCAAATATATCCCATTTTTCATGGGCATATTCAAGGGTGTGTCATGGGAGTTTAAACCCTCAAAAAGCAATATCCTTTTTTGATATAATATTTAATTCATGAGCATACCTATGGGCCCCCTAGACTCAAAAAAGCTATTTATTTCATATTTTAAATTTTGACTTAAACCACTTATTCCCAGAGTGATTTAATTAGGTAGTTATTTTGTATCTATTCATTGGGCTCTTTTCATTGTACTGTAACTTAAGGAGGTAGATATATGATAGATAACCGATGGGATTTCAAACAATGGGAAGAAAGAAAAATTTTTGCAACTCAGCCATCAGATCACGAAGAGATAATTAAATTCATCTGCTAAACATCTTGATTATGATGGTTGGATGACAAATGCAGATGTGATTTTTAGGAATGGTAAAATGAAACTTACTGTTGTTAAAACATTAAAGTGGCTGTTTCATGGGCAGAGATTGCTGTTACTGTTTTGGTAACTTGAACATTAATGCACCAAGGATCAAATTTTGTAATTGTGTGTTAATTACTAGGACCATCTGGAACACTTCTGCACATTACTGAACTGTTTACATTCCTGTTCAGCCAGTACTTATGTCTTGATGTGTATTCAAAATTATGTTTCTAACAGTTTTGAGCAACAGATTTATAAAAAACGTTTCTATACTTTAAACCAGGGTATGCTGATTTAAATCGGGTGATTTTTATTAAAAAATCATTGATTTAAATCACAATTTTAAATTTCATTTTTCTTTCTGTTATGTTTAATAATATTGAGTTGAATAATATTTATTACTATGAACAAGATGCATGTTATTTTATTCAAATAAGTTAAGAACTATATCAAATGAGTTAAGTATGTTTATGAAAAAAATAAAGACATAAGTCGCAATGAAAAAGTTTTTCTGCAGTATCACAAAAGCATTCCAATTTTCCACATAAATCTTTCTAATTCGGAATTTTAATATTTTCATTTTTAGTGTAATATTTGTTTATTTTGATTTAAATTCAATTGAGAAATTTTATGCATTGATCCCTAGGAACTCTTTAAACTGCTAGGATAACTATTCTGTATTTAGGGAATTGAAATTTGGAATGCAAAAGTTAATGTGCTGATAATAGTTAATAGTCTGATAATTGAGTATGTTGACAAAATAGATTATGGATAGAAGCGGAAAGCTATTTTAATGATTTTGTCATTGCAAGGCCAAAATTCCACGCAATTGGTATTTTCTGGGAGAATGCCATGAAAAGCTTAATTTTCGTGTATTTTATGTATGAACCCTTTTTTATGTGTTTCTAATATAACTTTAAAATATTAAAAACTCAAATTATCAAAACTCTGAGGAAATTTGAGGAATAGGCATTTTAATTTATGTATGATTTCATGTTTTATTGTTTACTTACTAAGAAAATTTTTTCACATAGGTTATTTATGTAAGCTAAATGTTAAAGAGAAGTAGGAATTTTTTCATGGTGCAATTCCTTTTATTTTTCATTGATGACATGATTTTTTTTTTCTCAAAAGCAAGTCTAATAAATTAATCACTATATAAAAATAACCAAAGAAATTCTATACATATAAGTATATATTGCAATGAAATTCTGATTTTTTGATTAATTTTATACAAAAATTTATAATATGGTGTTAGTGGGATTCCCCAACCTTATTTTTCTAGGTCCAAAAAATTTCGTGCTACCAGTTAAGGGTGGAAATTAAACTAATCTAAACCTCTCGAGAACCAGATGGGAAAACATTGCTCATGATAATCACATGATAGAGAAAATAGAACAGTACAATGCCATAAGGCATTGTACTGTTCTATTTTCTCTATCATGTGATTAACTTTGCTAATTTCCTGTATTGCGTTTTAATCTTCAAAATTTTACCCTGCTATATTTCCTAATACATTAATTGTATTCACCATAAATATTAATGTCTAACATAAATCAAAACTATCAAGAAACCATTGATTTATTTGCATGTCTCATGTCCAACAAGTTTAAACTTGTACGGGCAAGGGATTAATTATTCATAAAATTTCTATTTAAATAAAAAAAATCTATCTGATTTAAATAAAATAAATATTATTTTTTATGATTTTTTTTAATCGGGATTTTTTTCATACCCTGCTTTCAAACATGTTTTGTGTGCAAAATTCTATTTCAGAATGTTAGTTGATTCAGATCATGAATGCAAGTGTGATGAAATGCTTTGTCAATTTTATCTTATGTACTTGATCTGTCTCTTCCAGCTAAGTCCAGAGGAAGAAGAAAGAAGGAGAATCAGAAGAGAAAGAAATAAACTAGCTGCTGCACGCTGCCGAAAACGGCGAATGGAACTTACGAGCAATCTCATGAATGTAAGTTGATCTTTGTTTTCCTTTGTTGCTGCATTTTGTTAAACATTTTATGAATTTAATTTTTTTGTCAGGCCAATACCCAGCTCAATTAATTTCTAAATTCATTAATATCCATTACATTTTTAGGTTTCAAGCCAGCATAATTAGTTTCAAATCACATTAATATCCATTAAGCTTTTATGCTGATACACCAACACAATTAGTTTCAAATTGCATTAATCTTCATTTCAGTTGCTTTTAATGTGGTAAAAATTTTCCAGATTTTTTTTGTGGAGGTTTTAATAGGTATGCTGTTCTCCTTTTGGCCTAGTAGTTGGCATTGTATAGATGATAAAAGAACTGACAGATATATGAATAGCTTCTATTTCCCCCATCAAAAGCGGACCTAAATTGTCCGACTAGAGTAGATAATGAGAATAGGTCACAAAATATCCTGTCTTGGCATCAATAGTCACTTGAGAAAGGCCTGTATGCATGAAGTTAATCAGGCTCTGGTTCATCTGAAAACCTTTGCTTTCAAGTAGGCTAACTGGTGCCACACCAGTTCAGTGCAAAAATTTAAACCATGATTCTCTTTCAAAACCTGAACAAAGCCTAGTTGAGTCTTAAGTTCCTCCTCGTCAATATTATTGTAGTTCCAAAGTTTGAGACAGCTCCATAAGACTTTTCCCCCAAATGGCCCTTTCATTTATAATTGATTTGATTGACCTGCTGCGAGTACAAAACAGCATTGCATCAGTGGGACATGGTTTCACAGTGCCAATTATTAAGCACAAATCTTAATTTTGCACACATTCACAAGATGCATATAGATCCACCTTGTTGGTATACACTGGGCAACGCTTTGACTGTAGAGTGAACTACGGCACTGTATAATGTGGTCAAATTCTTCCCAAAGGTTTTTTTTTTGTGTGTGTGTGTGAAATTTTATTATATATATATATAATGTCCATTACATTTCTAACGATAGAGTCAGTACTCAGCACAAGTAGTAACAAATCGTGTTAGCATCTATTATCATGTTAGCATTAATTGAGAATTTTCAATGGTCTGTTTTCCAGGAGACTGATGGCTTAGAAGAGAAGCGTCAAACCCTTCAACAAGAGATCCAAGCCCTCACGGGTCAGAAAGAAGAGCTCGAGTTCATCCTCGAAGCCCACAAAGCTACATGCAAGCTTGCGAGCAGTCACCACACCCATTCAGCGAAGAATAAATCTCTAGATGTGAAGTCTCCAATGATCAAATTCAAATCATTTTGTCGTCCCACCTCTTTGCCTTTAGCTTTGACCTCTAACTATAACAGTGATCTGAAGTCTGAGCCAAATGGAATGAGCTCATCCTTGAACACTCCCTCCACTGGACTCTTTCAATTTGAACACTTGATGGAAAGCAACGGAAACGCTTCGACATCGAACAGCGGCTTTGTGATCTCGTCCTGTGGCGGCCAGCAGAGAAGTTCTAGTAGTGATTTGTCTAGTCCCGATTCAATCGCTCCTCCTAAACTCGTTTCTTTGTGATGAAGTTCTTGATTGGGTGCTGCTTGAGAAATTTGTTTTTTAAAGTGCATAATTCATCCAAGCCTACCAAAAAGTAATATGTGATTATATATATCTTTGTCATTGATATATGTCTGCTTTCAAATTATAGATCTTTCCTCCTTCTGAAAACAAAATTATATTTCTTTTAGTATTGTGTAAGTGTTTGTACATTCAATTTTTATTAGTTCTTGTTCTATTATAATTTTCCTTTTTCATTTCTGCATATCCTTCCCTTGTTGCAAATATTTTAGGTACTACAATCGTGCCATTAAACTATTTCAGACCTCTAAACTTCAAATGGTATATAATTAATATAACATGTTTATGTTCATATTCACAAGTCTCAAAGTAAATTTTCGGGTCTGAGTTAAACTCTCGATTATCCAAAATCACAAAATGAGAATTAAGAGATCTGCTGATTAGCACGATGAACTTAGTAGTAGCTAATCATAGCAAGTTTTACAATCTCCTCTCGATCATGTGGTGTTGTTTATATTTCTTACACACTCAAATCTAAAACAAATCATATGCCAAATGATTACAGCAGAATTTATTCCAAATTTTGATTTTTAAATATGCATACGAGAAAGTTTTAATGATAATATTTTATTTAGGTTGGGAAATAGAACATAGTGTATGCATTTAATTCTAGATCAGATTTTTATGTATTTGAAAATCCTTTGAATACTGTAGTTTAACACAGAATGAAGTATCTCGTCTATTTTGTTGATTGATTTTGGAGTAATCTTAACTAGTATATAATACTGGCATATGTTCACTCTTAACTGAGTGCTAAACCTCCAATATCAGGGAATCAAAATTTGTTTCCGATCTGGAATTGTGCATACAGTTTCTAAAGCAATCAAGGAATTAATGTTGATCTGAGTATTAACCATTTGTTGATCACTTTCCTTAACATATGCCAGTATTAGATACTAGTTATCTCTGAACTGAGTGTTAAACCTCTGATATCAGGATCAATACTTGTTCCAGAAACAGGAATTTGAACCTCAGATCTGGCATTGTGAATGTATCGATAATCGAGGAATTATCTCTGATCCGTGTATTATTCGGACTTGTGAACATGGCTGCCAATGAAGAGCATTTTATTTTTGTCGTGAAAGTTTGTTTAAGGATTGTGGAAGAACTTCATTTTTGTTCTAATAAAACAGAACAATTCTAATAATAGTTCTTTTAAAAATTCATTCTCCATTTTGGTAAAATTTATTTAAAATTGCTGAATGGAAGCTTACAATACCTAGCACTTTTAAATTGAAAATATAGTGCTACTGTTGTATTTATACATATTTTTACACTTAATTTCATTTCAGACATTTGGCAGCATAGCATATCATTCATACTTTTGTATTTAAAATGTATACTTTTTTCAAATAGATGACCCCCTGTCTTGATCATATTATCTTCCCTCACATTTCGGATATTTTGAAATGTATGTTGAGGGTTTGTAAACATTGATTGAAATAGATACCCACGTTCCTTGAAGTTTTGGAAAAAATCAAGTTGGATTTTACTTTAGGAATGTTAGTCCCATTTGTTATGCTTTGCTGAGCAAAAGCAGGCCTTGTTTGGTTGGATACAAATTTCTACAGTCTAAACTGTTCAAAATGCAATTTGGAAACCAGCCATTATTGTAAGCATCACTGCATAAATGTCTGTTTAATCTAATTTCTCACACAATTAAACATTTGTTTTTACCTTGTTCTATATACTTTGCCCTGTTCTTTTCCTTGGTTGGTTTAACCCTCCTGCTGGTCATCTCGACAAGGTTTCATGTCATCAGCAAAATTGACTAGGCATCTCGTCATTAGATGAAAACAAACTGCGAGATCTTGATCTCATCATAAAAAGTTAGCTTGTCCATCAAGATATGTCCAATTTTGCTATCTCGTCAAAACCGCTTGGAGGGTTAACATGAAAAAAATTGCACACATCACTTTAGATCTCGAAAGTAAGGATTTGATTAAAATAGTTCTACCCTGCTGCACGCTGTTTAATTCTTTAATTACTCTTTGAGTTCCAAGTGCAAAATATGATATATTTCGAATACTATTTCATGCACATGTGATTTTCACTTAGAAAGGCATATTAATAACAAAATAGTCGATTCCAAGATTTTGGAATTATAGTATTTTCTAACATTTGCTTAATTATACTGTAGTTAATAAACATAGTGTCATAAAAGCTCAAAATATATATTGAAATAAGTAAAAATATTATTATATTTTATTACCTGAACACTGATGATAGTGCTTGATCTGTATCAGCAGATATTTTTATATTTATTCTCAGGTACATTTTTCTGAAATGTTATGACTAGTCACAGTTTATTTTTAAAGATTTATTTTATTAAGCACATGAAGCTTTAACCTGTTTGTTTAATTTCTCCTTTCATAGTTTTCTAAAAATGCCTTATGAAACAAGTGGAAACACAAAATTATTTATAAATGAATATTCCTTGTATTTTAAGAAGGAAATATATATAGTAGGAAAAATGAAATTTATGTGTTTTGTGTGTGGAAGAGAAGTAGATTTTTAATGGAGTATCTAGGTATGAACTAGTTTGATTTCCTGTTCAATTTGCTTTATGTGAATTGTATCTTAAACCTAGAATGATGTATGCCAGATGATAAAAGATCTGTAAAATTCAAATCGTCATCTGACCGTGGTTCAAAATTACATGGTGTTCTTGGATCTTTTACTTCAAGGGCTGATCCCAGACCGTCGCCAATAATCCATTGTTTCTCCAGTGCGACGACGTTAAGTAAAATACCTACCTGTAAAATTCAAATAAAAATATTTTAAATTCTAATCATTGAGGGTAAATCAGGGGAAAGTTTTATTCTGTATGTTAAACATTTTAATAATTGATTTGATTTCCTTGTCATTTTCTTTTCTTGATTTGCAATTTTTTACTTGCTTATTTGACTAATAGATTGATGAATATTTAACATAAAATTTTTATATTAAAAATATATTTTGAATTCAATTGAAGTATTAAATTTAGGGCTATGAAACGAACTGAATTTTCCAACTCCCTGTCCCATTTAACCCTCCAAGTAGCATGGCCAGTGCATTTCGTAGTGGTTTCTGTGTGACTGGTGGCAAACCCGAAATATCTCAAAGAGCGAGATGTCAGAATATTTTGGGTTTGAAGCTTGCAGTGCCAGAATTTTTGTAATGAGTATGAGAACAGTCAAAGTGCTCAACTATGGAAAAATAAATTGAATATGAGAAAATTACATACCATCATTTGTGCAACGAAAGCTAATCAAATCATTCAATTGCATAGCCCTCGAGTCAGATTTTAGTTATCATTGTTCATTAACATGAGAGGAAGTATTTTCATTTTGAGTCAAATAGAAATGTGAAACTTATTTCTGCTTGATATTTGATGACTAACCTGTATTTGGTTTGTATGATATAAATTAATCTCATTTAGATATTTATGTTTCATAGTAATGTGTTTTTAGTGTTTGTGCATAGAGAACATTTGTACTATTTGTGAACGTGCATATGTTTGTGATAATATTTCTACTTGCAAGCTTTTGCTTATAAGCTTTGTATTACTATTGTGTGCATACAAATAAAAATACTATATTGTGAAATGACTTATTTTCCTCACTATGCAAGATTTAGTGGGTACTGTTGAAAAAGATGTACATTCCAAAGATGGGGCGGATATGCATATGCAAAGATGGGGCGGCGATTGGGACAATCCAGCCTACTGAAGAATGGCACACAGCTTGAGTAAGGGGCGTTATGGTCTTGGGAGCAATCCGTTATGATCTGTCCAATCTGGTATGCATTGCTCTGGCAATTTAACTCTTCATTGGCATTACTTGGAACCTATTGCACTTCTCTCTATGACTGATATGAACCATAACCGTATTTCAGCACATCCTTTCCAACATTGCACAGGAACTACGATGTGTACTAGTATAACCTGTCCAATCCCTAGGTTTATCCCAGTCGAAAGTCAAATCATGAGAAGTGTAGATTCAGATAAGACGACCAACAGATGAAGCAAACGTGATTAAAAAGATTGTGTTGGTCCTTTGCGTAGAATAGATTCCTTTAGAACAATTATATTGGTCCTTTCCTAGGAATAAAATCCTTTGGAACGATTCTATTAGCCCATTCTGAATTCCTTTGAAAGATTCTATTGCTCGTATTAAGTAAAATAAAATCCTTTGGAACGATCCACTAATCCTTTCCTTAGAGTACAATCCTTTGGAAAGATTCTATTGGCCCGTTCTGTGGAATATAATTCCTTAGAAAGATATTGCTAATTTCCTTAGAATATGAAATGAAATTCTATGAAAAGATTATATTGGTCAAGGTCAAAATTGGTTAATAACGCAGAGAAGACTGCAGGTTGGAAGATGAAAGCGCGAGGCCCTAAGGGAACGAGAGAAAGTTTGTCAAAATCAATAAAATGTTCTTGATATTTGTCAGTTTGCAATTGTGAGCGCGTCGACAGTAAAAACTTATATGCATGAAGTTTTGTGACATTCGTGTGATAACCATTCTTTCTAAAATAAGTTTTTTCAACAGATGATCAAATTCAATATTCACACAGAAACATTTTTATTTTTACATTCTCAATATTTTTGAGATTCCGTAAACAGATTGGTATCGAAACTCTTTCGAAGATTGGATACCAAATTCATGTGTACAATAAAACAATCGTATCAAAAATTTATATATCTATAAATAATATCGACGCGAGATATATTTCCCCCTAAAAGTACAACTAGGAACCAATAAAGTCCATTTGTTTTGCCTAATAAGTTAGTTAAAACGAACGCTGAAAGTCAAATAAATGCACTCAGAGGAACAGAAAACAACCAAGTTCATAAATTAAGGTCACATCATACATCAGAATTCTACACAAAACAGTATATTTACAAAGTAGAAAAAATGAGGGAAATTCTCCAAAATAATTCAGGGATTCATGCATGTGGGATTGAAGACACTAAGTCACTGACATTAACAATTCCGTGTTAATATCAAGAAGGCAGTATCTCCCAGTTTGATCTTTTGGGGTTAACGGTTAAAATGCTGCGTATAAAAGTATCTGGTGCCTCGTAATGCTAGAAGACAGCTGGAGCACACTCAATCAACAATTGGTTGAGTGATCATACTGCTATCTAGTGCTGGTTAAGTATTAGGTATTTATATACGTGGTATGTAACAATTGTCAATCAGCAAGGACCAAACTTGGAGATACTGTCTCTGATAGATAGCACGGCAGAACAGTTATATCCCCGAAAGGAAATAACTGTCTCGGGTTCAACATCAGCAGGTAAGAGTTTGCATCTTCTGATCGAGTATCAGCACTTCTTTAGCACTGGCGACGTCGAGTTTGGCAGCTGGGTTGTCGCATATCATGATCACCCAAGTCACCACCCCGAAAGTCGCAGCATTCGTCGGAAAGGCACGTATTATGGTCGAATTGAGTCCCTTGGCAAACACTTTGAGTCCCTCAGATCTGTAGCTCTTCCTCACGCAGTCCATCAGACCTTTGTATTTGTTGCCACCACCGTCCAGGCCATCCACCTGGAGCCGGGACTTGACCACGTCGAGGGGGTAAATCGCGATCCAGGACAACACCCCCGCCAGTCCCCCCGCGAAGAGTAGCGACAGGGTGTTGACTTTTCCCCTGGAGTCCGTGATCTTGCTCGTCAGGTACTCGTAGCCCGCGAAGTAGACGCCGAATGCAGGGGCGTCCCGCAGGATGGTGCAGCCCAGGCCGCGGTAAACCCCCCGCACGCCCTCGCTGCGGAAGGCCTTGACGAGGCAGTCGAGCGGGTTCTTGTAGGTGATGCGGTTACGCTGCCAGAAGGGCGCCAGCCGGTTCTCCTGCCCCTGCAGCTGCATGCGCGTCTTGGCCAGCTCCATGGGGCTGGTGACGAAGCTCTGCACGAAACCGGCGGCGCTGCCCGCGAGGAACTGGCTCTGGAGGGAGTTGGCGCTCGAGGTGGACCGCACGATGTTGCCGTACACGCCGAAGACGATGGCGTTCACGGCGGCCAGTCCGGCCATAGGGGAAGACATGCCCTTGAAGAGGCCTTGGTACTAGAAAAAGAGTAAGGAAGACGACGTTTAGGTTCATTGTCTTAGCCATTTGAATGACTATGATAAAACTTTATGGCCAAAGACGTCTTTGAAGAGGCTTTGATACTAGAGAAAGTAGGGTTGGCTGATTTTGGGTTTTATGGCGTAAGGGCCATATTTGGCCAAGTTGCGCCACACACAAGACAACAACGAGGGAGGAAAAAAAGCAGAATGATAAGCGAGGGTAAAACAGAAGAGTGGATAGATCACTCGGGTGACTCCGGTTTGTGATGCCCTTTCACACCTCAAGATTTCCCTCTGAGGGCAGAGAAAGTAGGGAAGAGGCGTTTAGGTTCAGTCACTGTCTTAACCGACTGAAGGGCACTATGTTAAAAGATTTGTATAGGCGAAGACATGACTTTGAAGGGGCCTTGATACTAGAGAAAGAAGGGAAGAGGACATTGAGGTTCAGTCATTGTCTTGACAATTTGAAGGGCATTATGCTAAAAGAACTTTATGGGTGAAGACATGCTTTCAAGAGGCTTTGGTACCACAGTAGGGAAGAAGACGTTTATGTTCAGTCATTGTCATAATCATTTCATGGGCAGTATGCTTAAAGAACTTTATGAATGAAAACATGCCTTTGAAGAGGCCTTGGTACTAGACAAAGTAAGAAAGGGAACATTTAGATTCAGTCATTGTCTAAACCCTTTGAAGAGCACTATATGAAAAAATGCGGGTATTTAGTCATGAAGAAGAGTAAAGCAATGGCCTGTTTCTCGAAAATCTCGCGACATTCAGATGGATAGAATTTTGGGGTCTGAATACCTAGTTCAGTTATGGCATAAAATAGTCAATCGAAATCCTACGAATATAACTTGTTTACTTTTTATCTGAGAGCATATCACCTTTTTCAGTTATTCCTATCATTTCCTTCGTAAAAGGTAAAGTTCAATATTTTGTTCTTGATTTGACTGAGAATTATGCGTGGAGAATATTAGTTTTCGTAACATACTTTATTTTAGTTTTATATTTATTAGTTGAGGTGTCTCAATTTTAAATTTAAGCGTTTTTTACATCATATTAAGATAGGTAGGCAAATAGTTGAATTTACGTCGCACTGGAGCAACGGGTCTGGGAACAATCCCGAAGTGAAATAACCGAAGACAACACCTCGCCGTTTTGAATCGCGGTCAGATGACGAGGTCAACACCTGAGCTGGCACCCCACTCTCCAAACTTCCACACCACGCCAAGGCGATGACATTTGAGGACACGACGGCCTTCGGTTGGATCGAGTTTCGAATTCGAAACCCTCCGGTCGCTTATCCGCGACTCTACTAAATGGGCTTCCGTGGCCCCATAGTAAGACAGGAAACTCGCTAGCAATTAAAATTAAAAAATATATAAAATGTGCACTTACGGACTCTTGCTTAACGATTGTGGACAAGCAATGGAACGTTCCACGGTATATTTTGTTATTACTGTCTTGTGTTTGCAAACGGACCTGAAAGTAAAGTTACATAAATATGAATGTATGTAAATTTTCAGCAAATGTTCCCACCATTCTATCGTAAAGTGTACAGCAATGGAGTGCAAAACGTCGACGAGTTTACTTTTGGATTTCAATGAACTGTTTTCATTTGTCAAGCATGTTATTATATATCCATGGGTTAAAAACTAGTTGACGGTACGGCCTTCAGCTTGGCTTTAGATTTTAGTCGCCAAGACGGAGAAAGGCTGTCATCAGACTTCATTCTGGTAACCCACCATGTAAGCGAGAAGATATGGGTTACCAGGGTTGAGAGTACCAATCGCCAAACCAACTCCAAACTCGTACCGTCAACTAGATTTTAACTTACCCGTTAATTTTCGTGCGTTAAAATTTGTCACAAACGATCTAAAACTTACAGCCTTGAATTTAGCTCGTAGCACGTGTTAGAGCTTACTACCATTCTGGAAATGGACTTGCCCCAAGGTCATCTGCTTACTTACTAGATCCACAATATACTTTCAATTTATGGTCTATTTTACAAGATACACTAGTCGGACACTAGTGTATTCAATTTCTTTGGTTTAATAAGTTTAAACAGAAAATTATATTATCTATTTTCAATATTAATGATAAAATTTATAAAAACTAAATTTCTTACCCAGCCGTGCAACAAATTCAAATAAATCGATACAATTAGTTCTCAGACAGATAAAAAATGACCATAGAGCGACAAATCAAATCATCAATAGATCAAAGTGTTCAAAAGACTAATAATAGGCATAGCAAAGAATAAGTGAACAATTCGGTCAGATTACGATCGTAGTTTGAAGCATACCCTAAACATTACGATCATTTTAAATTGGGAGTCAGATATTTAATCATACATTCAAGAAAGCACTTCCAATATGAACAGTAGTAAAGTACTAATTACCTTGACAGTATCAAAAGGATGGCCAACTAATACTCCAGCGCAACCTGAAATACAAAATTATAATTAAGTGATTTTAAACACACACGATTGAACACTTAATGCTTTTAAAGTTTTCTTTTACTTCATATAAATAAATTATGTCTGAACATAAATTTGATATTCGCTATTCCATGAATCATACAATATTTATGTGTTTAAACAATGACTATTTTGCAAACGAAATGCTCTGGAAGCGTACAATTTAAAATGTAAAATAAAAACATTTAATTATTGTTTACATCGGAATATTTAACAACGACCTTTTTCTTCGGCAGGAATGACGAAAACCTTCTGTTTTATCTTGTCATGGGTGGATAACATTCTTTTTATTAAGAATGTTCAGATTTTTTAAAAATTAATTCCTTCAGGGCTGTCAAAATGTTTAATTACTAATGACTAGATGGGTCATATTAAATGAGGAATGCTTGAAAAACAATGATACCAGAGAAAGCCAAGAAAAGTATCAGTTGCTAGAGAAGATTTTTAAATCCTAGTATACGATATCATCACCAAAGTTCGCCAATTTGGCGTCTTATCAGTAATAATTATCATTGATGATAAAGATGAGCTGTTATTCCGATAGAAGTTGAAATAACAGTGTTTTTCCAAATTAGCTGTTTGCAACTGTTATCGAAAATATTAAAAACCAAGAAATGCTAAAGTAACTAAACTTATTAAAAAAATTAATATTGTAACGAATGAACTGCGAAATCAGTAGCAGAACTGTGAACCTGTGACAGGTGAGAGATCGGTGGGACGCCGGCTGCGGAGCTATAAACCTCCGTCATCTTTGGAACTTTAAAATTAAAAGAATTTCGGTTCCGATCGTCGGATGCGAGACTTGAAACATCGAACGGTAAATTTATTTGTTTGTGATTTTATTTGTTAGTGTCTGTGATTATGGTTGTATTTTATGTGATTTAAATTGTTTTCTTAAACTTCTGTAATTGGATAGAGCGACTCCGTGTTTCTTTCATTACAATAGATTAAAAACATTAAAATTAAGGTAGGTAGGTGAATTTACGTTGCACTAGAGCAACCACATCGGGTTATTTAAAATTTATTAAAAATTTGGTAAGTTGGTAATAAAAGTTGAAATTACTAATAATTTAAACTATTACTAATTGTTTCAATTAGCCATTGCGTCAATTTCGAACTGTTAATATTAACTTAAATTTATTTACCAACTTTAGAGTTAATTGTAAGTAAACGAAGCTGTTAATATTAGCAGTTAATAATTGTTATCGCAATTAGCATTAACCGCTAAGACTTATTGTAACAGTTTTGCCGATCGCTAACTATTACCATATGGCATGGGCTTGGCGACGAAAAATTGGAATCACGCCAATGCGCACCATTAACTACTATTTTACTAATAAGTAAGGCAGCATATTAGGGTCTAAGTTGCCGATATCCAAAGCTTTCCGAGATGATCAGGTCTGTAATAGGGGTATTCGGTTAGCCCCTTTCCGGCTTGCAATCCTTACTCATTCATTTTATTAAACGGCAGGAATTCTTGAAGTCACCATTCCAAACGTTTGATTAAAAGCTTATCTTATTGGAAAATCGAATAACTTTTAAATTCGCTTTAAAAAAAATTTGATTGTAACCGATAGAATGTCAAGTCTGTTATACACGGTATTTTGAATAATTGTTTGTTTACAAACATGGCCTTATGGTTAGGGTTGCAAGCATGCATACGACAGACACTACATGCGAAATGTTTGCTAACATTCCATAACATAGTATTTCTAATTCGGTATGACCTGTAAACGAATATTTCATTGGATTCTGATTGATTTTGGCAAAGATATAATCAATGATTGGGAAAGTCATTCACCGAGATAAAAAAATTTAATCAAAGGATCTTATGGTGAATGTTGATACCTAAGTAAGGAACAAAATTCTCAATACAGCTATTAATAACAAATATATTATGATGAATATATAATGTAAATGAACAGAAAATATTTGTAGTCAAATGTCTTATAGTGTAAAAAAGTGTCAGTTATCTCTTTTTTAAAAACTCCATAAATTCTATTAAGATCAGTTGCCGATCACTCCAGATAAGTTAAAGTTATAATAAACATTCAGCCTGCAAACAGAAAAGATAAATTCTTCATTTTATGATAGATCTGAAATAAAAATAATTACATAATTGTGCGCAGGGGAGCTAACTTCTAAGGGCCCCTCTAATACTTTTATAGTTGGGACCCGATCCCCCAATACGAGGGATAAATATTATAAGCACAAAGATAATATGGGTAGCCGAAGGTATAGGGTAATTCGACTTGTCGACTTAATAAGTCGAATGGCTGCTATATCAGAAAACAGGATCGCCAATCTCCTGGAGGTTTGAGCCCCTAATATCTATGGTCGCCCTCCGTCCAACATGAGGGGGAAATCTTACAACTATGAGAGGGATTTTGGGTGAAATCAAACAAACCACCGGAAGACAAGCATTTTGCTTCCGGTTATCCAAGGCTCTCGCAAGGTTAGATAGAGTTACTTTCAAATGTGGGTAAACGGCGTCACTAATGGAATGAGAGGGATTTTTAGTGTGAACAAACAAACCAGGGGGTAGACTTAAAGCGAAGGTTTTTCTTCCGATACCCAAATACTCTCGCATGATATGTATCCAGGTTACCTAAAAATATAATTTATCGTCTTTTTGGCCACGTTTGGTGTTTAATCTAATTGGATTTGACTAATCAGCTGTCCAATATCAATTCGGAAATCATTCTTTTGAATTTGTATTGGCAATGTCTTAAATTGTATTCGAAAAACAAGCCAAGCGACGTCACGTCCGGAGGGCGCACAGGAAGCAGAAACACTATCGGCACCTACATATAAACTCGACAATACTGTCTTTAGACTTTCTTTACCTTGAAGTGACTTGTGGACATAACTCAAAATCAGCGAATTTGGGCACTAGCCCCTTTTCTACCAAGGTAAAGAAATATTTTAAACATTTCAATAATAATAATGGGCCGCGGTTGCCCAGTTGGTAAAGTCGCTATCCAACCAATGACCGTCGTGTACGTTAAATCTGTCCTGGCCTCAAACGTCCTCACGTTGACGTGATGGGGAACTTTGGAGAGGGGTGCCAACTCAGGTGTTGACCTTGTCATCTGAGAGTGATTCAAAATAACGAGGTATTGCCCTCGGATATTTTCCTTCCGGATGGATTCCGGACCATCGCCAATGGCCCTTGTAAATTCAACAATCACAACTTTCTTTAACTTTAAGTGATTTGTGGCATGGCTCAAAATCAGCGAATTTGCACAATGGCCCCTTTTCTACCAAGGTGCAGAACTATTCTAAACTTTCCAATAACAAAATTTAATAAAAAAAAGTTGAAGGCATGTACTCACCACCCAGACAACCAGCGTAGAAATCCACAGCCATATCGCGAATCCTTCCTTTCCTTCGAATGCTTGCCAGAGAGTAAAAATCACCTTCGATTGGAGAGCTCTAACTGGAAGAGACGTCTTCGCAGCCCATTGGAACTTCCGATCCAGCAACCACACAGAGAGTTAGAGCACACGTTCACATACAGATACATCGAGAGAGATTTTCGAAGGTGTAGTGGTCGGTCTCGGACTGCAAGAAAACGTTAAATGTTAGACTTTCGCACAGTGCACGAAAATTGCGATCTTATTAGCCCACGCGATGAGCGCGTGCGTTTGAAGATAAGAAATCGGAGATCGGAAATCGAAAACAACTAAATCCGGGGTACGCTGAAATTGTAATGCTTCGTGTTTTGTGAGCAGGCCTGGTCAACCGAAACCGCTCTGTGGGCAGCCGTGACTAACTACAATACTACAATTTACCCACGGGTTGCATATTGCTTCTTATATAGCTTGCTTATATGCTTCTTTATTCAATCTCTGAATTATACCAGTAAAACGTTTGCTCCTCTGCGCTACCACGAATTTTTAGAAGGTCCCGGTCTCATTAACTTTCGCGAAGCAAAGGCAAACCATACATTGGTCCAACAACAGTCGAGCGACACTAAATTGGCTGAAATATGCATGCGTACCGGCATGTTTTCGGAGCAGCGTAGGTGCTAAAGTCGCGGATTAGCAATCGTAGGGTTTGCGAGTTTGAAACTCGATCCAACCAAAGACCGTCGTGTTCACTAAATTTGTCGTGTCCTCAAATGTCCTCACGTTGACGTGAAATACAGTATTCAAAAGTACTTAATTGTACTCGCAAAAAAAATCTTCACAGACCGATGGAAAATTTATTATTGTGCACGTTTATTTAAAGTTTGAGCATACTGCTTTCGTCTCTCCGTCACCCCTATTTTTTCTGTCAACTTGCACGTGCACTCCCAGCACACCTCTCAAGAACAGCCCTGTGAATCCTTAATACTATTTTTGCTCGTACTTTGTTGATATTACATTACATTCTTTAATAATGTTATGACAGTTTCTCCTGTAGCCTTATTCTTTAAACTGTAGGTTTCGATCTAATTGTAGCAAAAAATGACTTTAGAGACTAAGTAAACCAATAACCTAATCGTCAAGATTTGGTATACAAAGACAATATAAGCCTTGTAAAATCAACATATGTTTAGCCTTTATTCAGAATATAGGAAAACACAGAAGTAGAATGTATCGAAGACAATCGTTATTATTTTATTTTTGAGGCCGGATTGTTTACAATTCTAGAATTCTTGAGTGTGTGCAGTTGAAAGATTTATTGAGTAGGCTCCAGTCCGATTTTCTCATGCGCAAAAACATGGCGGTTGAACGAGAAACCAAACCAGCGAGATTTATAGAAATCTGAACGGGCATTAGCGAGTTTCTAGCGTCAGAACTACCACATGTGCATTGATACAAGTGCAAAGAAAGTTATACAAAAGCGGAGGTTTGATTTGCTCAATGGTCATTTTCAGCTAGATGAAGGCCTAATTAGACCGGGACCTACAGTTTAAACTATATTCCGAATCATTATGAGCACACCTGCCAAGATTGAGATTCCAATCAAGTCACTCGGCCACCAGACAAAACCGAATTGATTGGGTTTTTTGATATTAGAAAAAGATAGACCTAACAGCAAAGAAGGAGGAATATTAATCGCTCTTCATAAAAATTAGTCAAGAAATCCTTTCTGCTCTGATCAATTAATGAATCAATTTTAGGAGTGACTGTCCACGACTGAAATAACAAAATCACCAATATTTGTTGTCGCGAATACGCTCAAATCAACACAAATAAAGGTTGGTTAGGTTTTATGACACAAGGGGTCATATTTAGCCAAGCTGCGACTGTCAAGTAGACACACACAGGGAAAGTTTTACTGACACAAAAAAGAGAAATGCACTAAGGAAAGAATCAAACATGTGCCACCTACAACTCACAGTGGGCAAACCCACAGGCTACCCCGTAGACAAAAAAGGAATATTCTTAATGTACCAAATCAAAATCAAAATTCTCGACTCTAATCATATTCAAAGTTTTTTAATGTGCGTCGCATATCAGTAACGCCGCTACAAATACGTCATTCTAAATATACCCACCGGTACGTCAAAACTATCAAAGTAATACGTAAATATTACCCGTTTGTTTTCATTCATCTGACATCTCAGGCCCATAGTACGAAGTAACGTTCATCGCCTCCTTTAATCTGTTGAGTCTCAAATTCGTCGTCCTTGATCTTCAGACTTACCAGTTCGAACTCTAACGCATGCTGGAGAAGTAAGGGTAACTTCGCAGGAAAAATAATAAACAAAAGAAACGGTATGCCAGTGATGGCTTCCCGATCACCGTGGGTGTTTATTTGACCAGCTTTCTAAAACTGACGTATGTATCAGAAATCATTTTCAACATTTAAGCCTTCATGGTGTTTGTATGTACAATCGCTGACGGTGGTAAACTTTCTCAGGGCTACTGAGCTTGGCAAATGGGAAATGTAATGCGCACTGAATAAACGAATTAGGTGGGAATATTAAGATTCCATAGCTTGTCAACTGTGTGTCGCAAAATAATGAAAACATTGTGATACAGTCCGGCTCCGAAGACAAGGCTCCAACTAAAGGACCGTCGTGCACGTGGGGGATGGAGCACGTTAAATCTGTGGTGATCTCAAATGTCCTCACGTTAGAGTGGTGCGGAAGTTTGGAGAGTGGGGTGCCAGCTCTGACCTCGTCATCTCATCGTGGTTCAGAATGACGAAGTGTTGTCCTCGGATCGTTCCCTTCTGAGTTGATCCCGGACCATTAGCCCATTGTGTTGCTCCAGTGCGATCCAGTCCACCTACCCCTACGAGAAGGCAGTCGACCGTGGATCAGTCAATTTTTGAATAGGGGTGAAAGCTCGTTAGTCGAAGGGTTATCATCAAAAACATGTTTGGTGATCGCCGTGGGTTGTTTTCCCCGCACTAATTTGTCGCTTTCGGCACTGAACGATTAAAGAATCAGAATCCATGCTAGAAACGCCAATTGCGGAAGCACTTTTGTTTATTTCACCTAATTTAAAGAATTCAACGCCACGTGACTCGACTGCTTTCTCGCGGAATCAGACTATATATACTTGGAATCATAAGGAATAAATGAGAAAAATAAGTGGAAAAACAATTTACAAACCATTTAATCGATTGCGCCTCTAGTAAGGTGTTTATATCCGTAATATTAGTAGCCCCCTCAAGGATACCGTAGCGAACGCATTTTTGTGTTTTCTGGCTTAAAGTCAATCTTAGCAATATAATGAATAACGTATTACCTGATAACGTAGTAATGAAAACATCTTAGTTTTTCTCTTATCCTTTCAGATTTCAGAAGTTAGAACTTATTTCTTAGCGTTCTAAAACTTATTTCGATAAATGAACTTCAAAAAGTGAACAATATTATGAATAGCCGTACATGTGATAAAAGGGACCTTTCAATCATTTTTATGAGTCTGGATGGTAGGTTGGGTTTTGTGGCTCAAGGGCTATATCTAGCCAAGCTGTGCCAAACACAAGACGGACAAGTGATGGACACTCAAACGCAAGGAAAGTTTTCTTGATACAGAAGAGAGAAATATAATCCGGGTAAGTTACAGGAATTGAACCTGCGCTGCCTACAACTGGCATTCATGACTCTGGAAGCAAAGCAAAATGTATATCGTTTTGACTGGAGAAAACCTTGATTTTGTTGTACTGCTTTCGTTTTGATTGTAACTAAAATGCAAAGTAATGCGATATAATTTGAACACAGTCGCAACATAGCTTGAAAGCGTTATCATCCTACCGATTTCAAATTCCTTCAAGATTAGTGAAATTTTCACAGAACTATGTATTTTAGTCTTTCTAATATTATTTGACATTCCTTTGGCTTATTTAAGCAAAACCACGATGTCATACATGATAAAACAATAGGACAATCATTGATATAAATGAAGTATATGGCCCACGGTTCAACATGACTTGGATTCGAATCCCAGCCTGGCCATGGATATTCGTCGTGGTTAGAAATACTTTTAAGCCATAGGTCTTAATCTAATTGAAGTATAACATGAAATGAACATAGATGGTCAAACCAAACCAAAATAACAAAGGTCCATGGTTTAAAATGCTCAATAGACCTACGATTTACTTAGTAGAGCCAGTTTTTGTCAAAGCTGCCTACAAAAATCTAGAAATGATGATACTTTTATACGAATTTCATATATCTTCCTATAAAATTGGGTTTCTGCAGACTTCAGACACACAGATGGTTAAATAGAGAGATGGTCGAGATTTTTTAAAGGCAAAGTTACGTAAAACAAGAGTTTGACGCAGTTTCGCTGCATTAAAATTGTTTGATTTCTTACCGCCCTTACCGACATAATGCACAGTTATAGGAAGTTGAATTTTGCAATGAGATCTGATTGCTGGTCAGTCGTAAATCGTCTATTAACAATTGAGAACTGTCGAGATAAAATAGAAATTATCGAAAGAAAAGACTTGATCATTGAAGCTATTTGAAAGATAATAAATCATAGCCATATAGGACATTGAATATTGAAATGGTTAGTTTTAACAGTGCTTACACGATTTCAAAATGTACCGACCCTGTTGTACATAAAGGCAGGTGTCCCACCACTCTTTTCCCGACTACTTCATCTAGTCACATGGACGTGGATGCTATAAATCAGTGATGTGTGACTGACAGGAGGATTGGAATTACTGTGTGTCTATTACCAGAACTACTCTTGCTTCATAGTCTGCGTCTGTTTGTTACCATAGAAGCGGCACTTATCCCATTTTCTATAGCAGTTAGGTAGTTAATTAATGTCGCGCTGGAGCAACACAACGGGCTATTGGCAACGGTTTGGGATCAATCCCGATGGGAAAGATCCGAGAGAACGCCTCGTTATTTTGAATCATGGTCAGATTACGAGGTCAACACTTGAGATGGCACCTCACTCTCCAAACTTCCACATCACGCCATTTGAGGTCACGGCCGATTTAACAAGCACCATCCCCGCGTACACGAGTCTTTGGTTGAACAGCGTGTCGAACTCGCAATTCTCGAGTCTCTAAGGTTCGTTGATTGGTATTGAGTTTTATGCCACAAGGGTCATATTTGGCCAAGCTGCAGCATATACAACACAACGTCAAGGAATGGACATACAACACTCAAGGAAAGTTTTACTGGCACAGAAGAAAGAAATAGTCTATAAAAAGTAACTGGAATTTAACATGCCTCTCCCCTCTTATAATTCCCCAAGTTGGCGTCACTGCAATGCATTAAAGTTCTGAGAGAACGATTTATGGCATTTATAACTTGCCGCATCTTGCCGGAGAAGAGTTTTTCGTTACTCGCGAATTATATAGAGGGGGGGGGGTATTTCAATTAACGTCACACTGGAGCAACACAACGGGCTATTGGTGACGGTCCGGGATCAATTCCAAAGGGAAAGATCCGAGGACAACACCACGTAATTTTAAATCACGGTCAGATGACGAGGCAACACCTGAGCTGACACCCCACTCTCCAAACTTCCACACCACGCCAACGTGAGGACATTTGAGGCCACGACAGATTTAACGTGCACCAGCCCCCTTTGTACACGACGGTGTTTGGCTGGATTCGAACTTGCAGCCCTTCGGTTGCTAGTCCGTTACTCTTCCAACCGGGCCACCGCGGCCCCATTATATAGAGGAGTTAATTCTCGGAGGTGAAATAAAGAATTGCTGTTACAAACTGCAACCGGGTTATTTAAAGTTATTTCTCAGGATAATCTACGCTTGCAAGCTTTCTGTACTCTTGCGAGTTACAATTGCGAGTGATGAAAAGGTCAAAATAACCTCAATTATGTAGTTTTATCAAGTTCTATTCATAGTGTTTCAATCATATTTTCAATATTATCCTTTCTTCTGAACCTCTCCCTTTCAGTTTGACTATCTGAAAAACCTTGAATCCTTTCTTTAGAATGTTACGTAAGATTTCAACTTAAGATTGTGAAAGCAAAGAAGCTGAAGCATAATTTGAAACTGAATATGTTATTTTCATCCCATTAACTAATTCTTGCATGTCATTTTGCAAGTGATATATCCCTCGTGATTGATTTTTCAAGGGTATCGTGTTCTTTACAACATAGTTACTCTCAGATCATAATCAGGTAATCCACAACACATCAGATAAAAGGTGTCACAGGAAAAATCTCTTACAGAATTTCGTGCTGCCATCTACGGGAATTATTTAAAGTAAAACGTTTGGTTAACCTCCATCCTGCTTTACCATTCGCCAATTTAAAATTAAGTGGTTTGAAATCAGAAATAAATACGATCGTAAGTTATTTATAATCCACTTTCACCAGATATTCCTTGATTTTCCTCCAGAATTAGGGTTTACAAAATGGTTGGAGCTCAAAGGACAGTCTAGTATATATTGGTCTAGTATTTACTAGATCTTGGAGATTATAAGTAACAATGAACTGGATTCCATAGAAACCGAAATTTGTTGAACAAAATGGCTTGCATGGACTGAGAAATTCCAAAGCGATTAATTGGTGACGTGTTGATGACTACCATGCAAAAATTTCGTAGTTCAGTCGATTCCAGATTCCACATCGAATATGAGTATTTAGCTACAAAATTTGAAGAATAAAATGTGTTGAAAGTTTTATTTCTCAAGAATTTTCGAAAGAAAACAGCTGCCTGCGTAAATTGGAAATGATTGAATGAGGATAGGGTCCTTTTACAACTCTTATTTTGAACTCGTGTGTCCTAAGGAAAGTTATGACGTACTTTATGTGAACTTGTTTTCTCACACACGTGCACAACAGTCACGTTTTCAATCTATTTTCTTCAAAATAGGAACAACAGGCTCATCAAACCTATTGTTTTTTTAAAATAATTGGTTATGTGTGGTGTATTAGTGGAAAAGTCAGAAATTTATCTAGACCTTTTATAAGGAAAATATGTCATTTATTCTATTTACACCAAGAAACTATTTATACTTTTCCTCTTTCGTGTTTAGTTTTAATTATATATGAAATGTATTAACTAATAAAGGAAAGTAAATTTAGACCAACGATAAAACAAATGGATTTTGTTTCATTGATATCAGCTGTGAATCTGTCTTCAATTGTCCTAAAATGCTTATTCCAGGACTTGAAATAAATATTTTTCATCAGGATGCAAGAAATTGTAAGAATTAAGTTTGAATTTCCAGTTGGTACCAAATGGATTTGGAATGTTTCCAGAAATTAAGCTTAATAATTTTCTAAATAAATATAAAAATATCGCTTTTAACTTGTACAGCACATTGCTTTAAAAAGTTCACCTTTTTTTGCCCTGCCCATCACACTTTCGAATTGTATAAGGATGTTTATCTCCATAGGGTTTCCATTTTTAGTTTGATACGGAATTGTTTATTGGAGTTCAAGTTTCAGTTAAAATATTTCATATTCTCCATCCATTCCGATATTGTAATCGAAGGTGGGATGTGTTGCGAAAGATGATACAAGGAGTTGGACATAATACTAAGATAAGGAATTCGTCCATTCTGGATTTTCATATTTCTTTCTTCCTTTTTTGATTAGGGTCATTTAATTTCTGGGAAGTTTTAGAATCACTAATTCCAACAGTGCTTCAAACTCGATCCAACCAAAGACCGTCGTGTACGTGGAAGCTGATGCACGTTGAATCTGTCGTGGCCTCAAATGACCTCCCGTTGGCTTGGAGCGGAAGTTTGAAGAGTGGGGTGCCAGCTCACAGGTGTCGACCTCGTCATCTGACCGTGGTTCAAAATGACGAGGTGTTGTCCTCGGATCTTTCCACTCGGGGTTGATCCCAGGCCGTCGCCAATATCCCGTTGTGTTGTTCCAGTGCAACGTTAATTCAACTATCTATCTAGAAACAGTTGTTCATGCTAAGTATTTAACATCATAATTCTCATTAAGCATGCAAGTACATGTCATCCAATTTGTAGTGTTATATTCTGCTCCTTCGCCCAACCCCTACTTGATGAGGAAAACAGAAATGCTGGTGTCACGTGGTGAGAGAGAAAGAAGTGACCACGTCACTTTGGGAGGGGTTTCACTTGTGGGTGGTGGGTGGTCGGAGTTTGAAAAAGCCTGAGAAGGAGATAGTTAACGAGAGAGGATGGGGCGGTCGGGTATTGCAGACCGTTCGAATTTTGTAAACCTCTTCCCGAGACAGATTCTCATTTCTTGTTTAACGTTTATTCAATAAAAGTTTCGTTAAGTTTCAGGTGTTCTCTTTCTTTTGTCAAGAAAAGAACCACACGGGGTCGTACATAATTCATAAATCCCTCTGATGGAATGTATCATGTATTGCTGTAAGTTTACGTTCGTACTTTTTGTTCTGTCGTTCGTAAATCTTCTGATACTTCATATGGAACAATTACTTGATTCTCAAACGAATATTAGCACAAAGAATGTTAAAAATCTGTTTTTAAAAATATCAAAATCCGTTTCTGTTATGAGCACTGTTTATGAGAATACGAATAATTAACCGCTGCTAAAAATCATTGAAAAATAGTCATTGAAAATGAGCACCGTTCCTATAAATTAACCCTCCAAGTGGTTGCGACGAGATATCTCTTCCATCAAGATCCGACCAATTTTGCTAATGACGAGATATCACGTCATTTGAAAGTTTGACAATCTTTTTTATGCCGATTGTCGATTTTTTTATGATGACGAGATCAGGATGTGGTTAGTTTTCGTCTAATGACGAGATATCTCGACCATCTGGTTAGTTTTGCTTAAGACGAGATGCCTTGTCAAGACAACCACGAGGAAGGGTTACAACAGAGATAAATACTTTTCCAGAAAAGCTACTTAAAAGAGGAAGCGAACTTTTGAAGAATGAACAGGGCTGAACTGTTTTCATAAGAATGAACGAAATCCGAAGGATGCCTAATATCTTGACTCGTCTGGCTTTGACCCGTTATCGATATTTATCTACTGACGTTGTTTGCTTTTATGCGTATAGAAGTAGTTCCGCTATCCAGAATTCGCAACAAATCCTGTCAACTGTTTCGAAACATTGTAATTCCATGTTTTATAAACGAAGAGATAAAAGCACTCCCATTACTTGCTAAGGAAAACATAGTTACTTCCTAATAAAAAGGAAGTAATCACGGTTTTTTTGGGTTTGAACATCTGAGTTGATGCAGGATCATATTCAGAGGAAGAAGGGAGATCTAGGAGCAGCGAACCCACCAAAATGAACCCCTTTGATATTGCAAAAATAAATACCGGTATTTATTTAATCGTTGTACATCGGTATCGTTGTACCGGTATTTATTTAATGTTGTTAAACACATAAATGGAAAATTTGTGGACAGGTCTGAAAATAGCTATGCAATCATCAATTACTTGATGTTGCTTATGTGTGTTCTCAACTGCGCAAAAAGCACATCAGGTTAACAAGGAAATATAATTTATTCAATCATAACACAGAAGTGTCGGAAGATAGCGGCGTGCGAACGTACATGAATTTTCATAAGGATGTTGTCACAAAAGTATTTTGACACATTTGTAGCAACAATACCTTATATTCGAAAAAGTGAAACTAGTGGTATTGATTCTGAGAAAACATATTCTTCCGCTCTAAAACTTTCATTGAGTCTAATACTAAATAGCATAGATGTATAATTAAAAATATAAGTATGTGTGCAACACGTGAATTCGATAATATACAGATCGAGATGACTTTCACCTTCTGTGAGAAAGAGACTATCATAAACAAAAAACAGATTCGTATATCACATAAAGACACCTCTTCATCAGAATATACACAAAAGGCACCAATATTCAAGGAATGTCGTTGCATTCAATGTAAATTTGAAACGAGCTTGATTTTTGAGAATATTTACGAAACACTCAAAATACTTAAGAATCGTTAAATGTATGTCTTTTGTTGCTCCATTACGATATAAATTCATCTACCTGCCTACCTAAATGTATGTCATATTTAAACGAGACAGTCATAGGTCTTGTGATTAAGCCTTAAAAAATATAATTTATTAAGATATAATACAACATTATGACACGAATTTCGAAAGCGGACCTAAAAGTGAGGTTTAAGTTAGAAAAGCGAGAAAGGTATGCGCGAGACAATCAGCAAATTTAAGGGTTCGGTTAGAAGCATTTGAGATAGGAATGCAATAACATTGAATTAATAATGAGTCTGCCTGGAAACACGATGGAGAAATGAGAATAACGAATATATAAATAGTGATTTAAAGACCACTTTTGGGAGATTATTTTACACTAAAAGAATTCTGACAGCAATGCCCTTTGTTTTACATGTAAGCAGAAATGCAATTTAAATTTAATAGTAGCATCAACATTAAAATGTACCATTATTTTTAAAAACCTTTGTTGCATTAAAACTGTGAATAGGTGTTCTTTTTAAATTCGTTTCATGTGCGAAAAATTAATTCATTGTTTAAAAAAAGCACAGAGGCACATTTTTAAATTTTGGGTGAAGGAGGAGGCTATGCGATGCGACTTCAGAAAAGGCTCATTCCTATTGCCTTCAAAATTTCTTACCTCAAAAACTGGAACAATCTGTTTAGAATTCCACAATTCTTTTATCTTTCTCAATCTGTGTGTGATCTCTTACATACGTCAAGCTAGCTTTATTGTTGCTCATAAAAGAAAGCATTTATCCCCATATCACCATATGAAGAGCCATTGGGACTACATTTTTAGAAAATGCTAAATTTGAACGTACATTAGGCTCGACTAAATTACTTCTGCCTTAAAGACCACTTGGAATGGAATTTGGATTTTATTGCGCTATGTCCAGAAACGTACAAGCTGCGTTTAAAACGTGCGGATCTTTTCTTATGTAACATGAAATGTCTTCCGATCGAAATTTACCCGTAGCTTATAGGATCAGGTGTTTTCCTTTCTTTTATTTTATTGAGACTTTAAAATATATAGAGAAGTTGGACTTGACATTGAAATCATGACTATTTTTTTTAGTTTTCAAAGTAGCACAATTTCTATTTCTATATCGAAAATAAAATTCATCACGCCGAGAGTCGAATGAAATCCAAGGCTGGACGTACTCTTAGACAATCCAAAACTCTGGTTTGACCCTCCTGTTGGTTATCTCGAAGAGGCATCTCGTCATAAGCAAAAATGACCAGATCCTGATGGACAAGATATCTCCATTACAAGAAAAGTGGCCAGATCTTGATCTCGTCATCATAAAAAATCGGCCATATCGTGATGATGAGATATCTCGTCATTAGCAAAATAGGTCAGATATTGATGGACGGGATATCTCGTCGAAACCACTTGGTGGGTTTAAGAAACGTAATAAAATACTGTTTTTTAAACCATACTGGTTATCGTTATTAGTGTTTTTGGAGTTGGACGAGAATGATACTGAAATGATACTAAGAGTACCGAACAAGAACTGCTGTCGGCATCAAGTATGGGTGATACCGATCGGTATAGAAACAGGGCTCGTTCATTTTGATTAGGGGATAATTTAAATTTGTTTTGCGCGAATGTTGGCGGCGGTAAGAGGTAGTATATTAGCATAGATCTTCTCGTCGCAAGTAAAATTCTCAACAAATATATTTCCAATTTGTCATCAAGTGCGCCAATGTTGCAAACTTGAAAACATTTATCCAAGCATCCCAAACACGGTATTATTTACATTATATTTAAAAAAAAAGATAGGTAGATATGTAGTTTAATTAACTTCGCACTGGAGCAACACACACAATGGTTATTGGCGACGGTCCGGGATGAATCCCGATCCGAGGACAGCACCTCGTCATTTTGAACTACCGTCAGATTACGAGGTCAACACCTGAGTTGGCACCCCACTTCCCAAATTTCCACATTATGCCATCGTGAGGACATTTGAGGCCACAACAGGTTGAACGTGCACCCCCCTTGTACTTTGGATGGATCGAGTTTAGAACTTGCAGCCCTCCGGTTGCTATTCCGCTACTCCACCAACTGGGCTACTGCGACCCCTCCCGTTGCGGAAAAAATAGAAGCGAAAACCGGTATTGAGAATTTTTTTATCGCAATTTGCAGGTACTGAGAATTTCCATCGTAATTTACTGGTATTGAAAACGCCGACAATTTTCTAAGTCTATCCGTAACCTTCCGCCTTTTAAATTCCGATCTGGATCACAACTGAGAGATATATATCTTGATTTTGTGTAAGGTTGTGATCATCTCCGTAATTGCCAATCGTATCGGGGTGTTTGCTTTGGTGAAATGCCACCGCAACTAATTATCAATTATTACACTTAAAAATTATATCAGCACTTTATGCTTAAAATGTATTCATTTCGGCCGCAAAAAATAAAATATGTCGCCCTTAAACTTGACACTCTACTTAGTCTGTTTAGAAATAGAGCACTAAATAAAATCTAGCATGGAAATGTATTTAGAAGCATTGTTAAAAACATAATAACGATAGAATATTCAAGTAGATTACAGATAAGTAATTTGAATTTTGGGATACAAAATTTTGGCATGTTGCCAGAAATATGCTTATAACGACGGAAAAGCGACGGATTATTTGAACCATTGTGTCATATAATGTATTATATTAAAATAAATGTAAAGAAATTTTGATAAACTCGGATCTTCTCCGCTTAAGTTGAATCGAATTGGTTCAAAATTCGCATACTAACCCATGTAAACGTAAAACTATTCTGTGTCGGACGATGTCAAATTTTTTCTAGCAGGAGAAGGCGTTTATTTTATCTCTGCATTAATTTAGTCTTTTATAAAAATTATAAAATTAATAAGAGATTCCCTGTGTTTGTAAAAAGTTTGCATGTACATTGCATGTTATGTATACAATCATGCTGTTATGTAACATGATTGCTCACATAACAGTGAAGACGAGATAAACACATGTGTTGGTTTGTAATTTAAAAATAAAAGGTGAAAGAAATGTTCAGTATCTTTTACCACAGTTGAAATTTATCTCAGATAATTATCGCAGGACAATACTACATTCCAATTTAGGTACGAAGCCGTCTCTTTTCATCTCCTTTCTCTAAGAAATTCAAGATAAATCTACTTTCAAATCTTTTCCATGAAATCTTGTTGGTCACTAGCACGATAAAAGACGGGTAACACCATAAATCTGCTTAATTAGCTGACTATTTTTGCTCGAAACCAATGGCTTCGTTCATGGTCGTATTGTGAGATATAACTAGACTTGGGTCCTTGAACACTAAAGGTTTGGTGTGAACGAAAAATGGAGAAAGTGGTTGATGGTTGATTGAGTTTTATGGCGCAAGGGCCATATTTGGCCATGCTGCGCCAAACACAAGACAGACAACGTCAAGTAATGGACAAACACACACACAAAGAAAGTTTTGAAGCTGGTTATATCAGAAAAGATCGAAATTTCGCACATCTTTAGGTAAAAAGTATACGTCTGAATTCGTCAATAATCTGAAAACAGTCGAAAACATCATTTAACGATATGCTCATTTAACATTAGGTCCCTGGTAGCCCAGTTGGTAGCGTAACGGATTAGCAACCGGAGGGTTGCGAGTTCGAAACTCGATCCAACAAAAGACCGTAGTGTACATGAGGGGCTGAGGGCGTTAAATCTGTCGTGGCCTAAAATGTCTTCATGTTGGTGTGGAAGTTTAGATAGTCGGATGCCAGCACAGGTGTTGCCCTCGTCACCTGATTATGCTTCAAAATTACGAAGTGTTGTCCTCGATCTTTCCCTTTGGGATGGATCCCGGACCCTCACCAATAGGCAGTTGTGTTGCTCCATTGCGACGTAAATTCAACACCTACTTTCATTTAACATTACTGGGACTGGGAGAAAGAAAATTTGGTCATCAAATTTATTTTCTGAATACTCGCTTGATGAGGGGCGTTCTTTTGAATATAGTATTTTTGAGAAGAGGGTGGCTTGCTGAGGTTTGCACGTGGGCAGCTCATACATCAGGAACGACCGTGTGACTTTAGTGGCCCTATAAATATTTCCTACCTACATTAGATGCATGCGGTTGCATTACTTTATTGAAGTAAAAACTAGCACTTAATACATTTAAAGTACACATCTAAATACATTTATCAACTCACCATATTATGTGCAAGAACTGTCATTCCATCCGACGAGCGACACTTTTCCAGAACGTTCCGCGGGGAATCTCGGAATTTCGAAGATTCCTCTGGCGCTCTATCTCGCCCTTTGCAGGACGATATTTACTTTGATGTGAAATGCTTATTGCAGGTAAAGATCGCCTGTTGTGTAAACAGCTGATGCAGTGACGAACTCCAACAGGTGTTTTGAACTTGGGAGTGCTTCTCGGACGACCGAAATCTCAAGAGTTCGAAAAACGGTATACCGGCTACTTCGCGGGATAGAGTTTCTTCGTTTGGTGTTTCAGCGTGTTGAGCCGTAACGCATTAATGCACCGCGAGTTCTGCTATGCTTGTGGAAGTCTTGCGAAGATTTGTTTCTAAACAGAGCCTTAATCGCTGATGATTTTTTTTTCGTCTGAGAGGCAAATTTGTGTCAGCAGTCAGGGACACGTCTTGTATCAGAGGAAAATATCTCTAAAGTATTGGTTTTGTGCAGGGATGCACAGAACCCGGCCCTCCGTTGTTTTGCTGGCTGCCCGTCTCACCATGTGTTATTTTAAAGATCGTTTTCCTGATTTTCAAAAAGTAAAACCGTTGTTAGATTTATTTAGCAACCCTTTTGCCAGTTCCCCTGAAAATGCACCCGAATCAGTACAGCTTGAACTCATCGATATGCAAAACGACGAGAGTCTGTGAAATAAATTGAATGAAAACAATTTAAACTTCTATCGTTGTGCCGATAAAAATAATTGTAAATTGTTGTTAGACAATGCATTAAAATGCACAAGCCTCTTGAGGTCTACATATATATGAGAACACTTTTTCAGTCATGATATTAACAAATCGAAAAATAGGAACCACTTTTCAAGTGAAAATTTAGAATCAATTTTACGCCTGGCGACTTCAAAAATCGAACCAAATATTACAATCAATAAAATGTCAAGCATCAAATTAAATTCTTTATTTACTTTCTATTACCTTTCTCTTTGTAACAGTATATGACAAATATAAACAAAATATATTATAGATAACTATCATGTTTTTTGGCGGCCCTCCCATAAGCCACAGTGAATCTATGTGGCCTCAACAAGTCTGTGCATCCCTGTATTGCTATCATTTGAATTAATACAATTTTTAAATAAAATTGAAGAAAACAAGGAAATTATGCTACGCAATCAACAAAATACTTTTTATCCTAATTGTTCACTCCAACATGAGAGCACTGCTCGGAAGGCATGCTCGGAGCAATCTTAGATACACATTCAAATTTGTCGAACAATATATACAATTCGTACAAGATAAATTTATAAAAACAAAACGATAACTTTTCTTAGATAGTTCTACACTTTCCCAACACAACAAACTCTTAATATTATGCACTAATACGATTCTTATGGCATCGTCAGCCTGTTAATGTCTTCAAAAGTGTTAACCAATTCGAAAATACTACAATCTTTCAAAACAAATTTGTTTGCCTTTCTACAAGAACTTTCAAAGTACTCGGCTATAGCAGCAACAGAAAACATGGGAATGAAAACCAAAATTCAGATACGTTAAATTCCAAAAAAAGTTGAAATTAAAAATACAGACTATCAGAACAAAAACTAGAAAAGTGCAAACTGCAAAAGATTACGAATATAACGGCATAGCAAATTCTGAAAGGAAAACCAAGCTTGCATAACAAAGAAATTCCAAAGAAAAATTATTCAGCTTACTGCCGATAAAAATTCTAAAATAAAGCAAACGCAATTGCTTTTGGGTCATTCCATATGGGGACACCTAATGGGTGTTGCACCATAGTCATGAATTTTTTCAAATTTTTACCATAGCTATCTAGACTAAAATTTGGCCATAGACATGGCAGTGAAACCCAAAAATCTCAATTTTTTAAATTTTTTGTCCAATATTAACTGAGATACGGGAATTTAAAAATTAGTCAATTTCACAAAAAGGAGGGCATCTTGGATTTGCCGCACTGTCTATAAATGCCCCAAATGTAAGAACCAATATTTAAAATTTGGTAATTTTAGTAACCAAAGAGAAGCCATTTATTTCAGGAGTGCAAATGCAATACAAAGCCAGCGGTAATTGTAAATTTTAGTGGATTTTTTACATGCAAAGTGAAAAAAATCACTTAAAAACAGTCGCATTTAGAAAAAATGGACTCTCATATTTTTCTCTGAAACTTTGTAGAAGTATTAATTGACATATGTACTTTAATCTGAGAAAAATTCAGAGAGGTAAAATTTTCAGTTTCTGAGAATAAGCTATTCTAATAATAGCAGTTATTTCAAAACGGTGGTCATCTTATAGTGCAAAAATGACCATAAAAACAATGGTGAAATCTGAATTTTTATGAAGTACTAATTCAAAGAAGGCTCACATTAAATGTTTCGATATGCATACAATATCAAATTACAGTCCTATATGTAATTTTTAATTTTTTTTATCACATGGTGTCTTTGGAAAAGTATTTTAAGGACCATTGAAGAAAATTGTCTTTAGTTAAATTATTTTTTAAGTACTTCACAGAATGCAATGCGTTGTATAATATTTAATTACAATATTTCAGTTAACTGTGTTTACTCTTTTATGCTTAGGGTACATTGTTTCATTACAGTGAAATTCAGCTGCTTTAGTTTCGTTCATTAATTAGAAATACAAAAATACTGATAATAGCCCCAATTATGTAACACAAATACACATTAAATTTTTAAAATGGTATGTTAAAACAGAAAACATGCTGTGACCCATTTAATCAACATCCAAACAAGATCAAAGCAAAATCACTGGAAACAATTTCGTTAAATTTGTCTGTGATAAATCCCGAAATATTTATTCCCCGAAGAAAGATGCATAAAAAAATTTTGTTTCAGTGAATTTATCTGTTACTAACGCCCATGATTCTAATACCGAATTTCAGATTTCGATTTTGCTAAAAAAGAGCATCTGTTCCTTTAATGGACTCTTTAAAAGTTGTAAAGTTGTATAAATCAAATCTGTTTAATATTGCATCTTTGAACGCCGAAGTCTTGCTTTGGTAGTCATACGCCTTATGGTGTAACCAGTACCGTCACAAGCTTCTTTTCCATGAAAACAGGCAAAACGTGCCACTCTGCTTTTTCACAATGGTCTTTTTCATACGAAAGATTAATAAAATTTTTAAATCTTTTGTATTGGGCTGAGGACTCACCATTTAAATACTTTATGGAATTAATTTGCGGATCTTACATAGTTAAATGTTTGATAAATACCTTTTGAGGTAGGTAGTTAATTAACGTCGCACTGGAGCAACAGAACGGGCTATTGGCGACGGTTCGGGATCAATCCCGAAGGGAAAAATCCAAGGACAAAGCCTCGTAATTTTGAGCCAAGGTCAGATGGCGTGAACAGTACCTGATCTGGCACCCCACTCTCCAAACTTCCACATCACGACAACAATTACCTTTTGAAAAATCCAAATGTTGAATGTCAAGCACTAAGTTGTCTCTTATAGCCACACATAGAAATACATTTCACGCGATCAAGATCCTTTATATATGCTCGCAAAGGATGAACTGTTGCCTGCTCGTTGTTCGAATGATTGTTTTGAATGGCATCTTGAAAATGCAGGTATGGTTTTTAGAAAAATGCCATGACGATAACAGTATCCACACTCAATTCATCTTCGAAGAAGACTTGTAGAAGACAGAAATTTTATAGATGAACATCTGATATTAAATAAACATTGGGGAATCATTTAATTTACAACATAAAAAATTACATAAAACAAATTAAAAATTATTGAATTTGTTTATATTATATATTACAGTTCCTTTGGAAGAACATGGCTTAAGGCGCCCATGGGAAATAATTGAAGCTAAGGGTCAACGTACTATTAAATTTCTATCTCAACAAATGCACGAGGTAGGAAAAATGACCGTAGCGTGACAAACCAAACTGTCATTGATGCTGATGATACGTGTTACTTTTTCCTTCAATTTTCACATTGTTTGAAGGTTTATATTTTATATATTAATTTAAAAAACTTTTGTATCACAAATCTATAGTATTTTCTTTGTTTGGTTGTCAAAAAATTTACAGCAGGGACAAATATATCATCGACTTAAAGCAGAAACTCATAAACTGAAATTTTTTTTATTCTACAGCAAGCTGTTTAAAGACTTAGTTTTCAGGTCAAAAAATAAAAATTATAAGTATTTTGATAGTATTATATATCGTGTATATATAAAAAGATTACAATGTGACTATTTCTCATCATCGTCAAAGTGCCCTCAGGGGCATATCTTTTTTAGGTGTGTGTACGGATCCGAGGTACTCAAATGATCCTTTCTTTTCCCATGGGGTTTACTGTCTTTAGTAAACACGGGGTCCGCGCTCCAGGGATACTCAGGCGGTCTTTTTTTTATTTCATCCCACTACTGCGTTCCCCAATTCCTCTTTTTTTCCCGTTCACATTTTTTACTTGACGTTATCTTTTTTTGGAGTAGCATGACCAAATATGGCCCTTGCACCATAAAACCCCAAAACAACCAACTAGCCATCATCATGAAAATAAGCATTTAGTGTCACCGAAAAACGGTCAGTTAATGAGTTTCTGCTCTAAGTCGACGATATCATTAACGTTTGAACTGTTTTCTCGCTCACCCTAAGCGCATGAATACCTTTTTCCAATTCTGTAGGTGACTAAATTCCTCTCATGCTAAGGGATAAACGCGTTTTATTGAAATATAACTAAACGTCTCGTTTGATGCAAGAGCATGTATTATTACTCAAACTAGTTTTGCATGAAACATCCAGATCTCTGTCACAGATGACAGACTTTTACTGCGAAGGTCATTCAAACGGAGTATCAAAACGAGCATGAAATGAATAGGTGTGGTTTTAGTTTTAATTTCATCAGCGGTTTTCCTTTATCTATGACGCACTCAATACGTTTTGCAATACGCTTTGTATTTGTTGAAATAGAATTCAGTAAAAAATGCTTTTTATTTAAAACTGCTAAATCTCAGTCATGCCCAACTTTTCCTCCTCTTACTTCAATCCTTGGACAAGTGTAATGGAAATGTAACGGAAACAAATACTTGAAAATAGCCATCAATGTGAAAATATTATGTGAACAATGGACGGTACACATCGACCTTCTAATGAAATAGACTGAATATGTGCGCGCAGTTTCATGCTATGTATTTCTGCCACTCGATTTGAAGATCTGTCACGTGGTTGTGGGAAAAAAGATTAATCCTATTGCGGTGGAACTTATTGATTTTTTAAAGAGCGAGTTCGAAACTCGATCCAACCAAAGACCGTCGTGTTCGTGGGGCTGATGCAAGTTAAATCTGTCATGGCCTCAAATGTTCTCACGTTGGCGTGGTGTGGAAGTTTTGAAAGTGGGATGCCAGTTATATATTAATCTGCTGTGTTCGATGTTATGACGTGCTGATGACTGTCAACACGTACGCGGTGGGTGTGAGTGACGTACTGTACCTTCGTGTATATGGCCATGAAGCGATTGTGTGATACAGAAGCGGTATCAGACGGTTTGGATCAGATATTGTTCTTAACATCCTGTCCGAAAACGATTAGATTTCACATTTATTCACTGTCATGACAATTTCCCCCTTGACTCGATGACGTCCAAAGGGAGAACCCATACACAAATCATGGGAAAAGTAACCCGATCAGGTCATAACGATGCAAAGTGACAAATATCAGTAGCAAAAATGTGGTTTATACAAATGAAATGGCAATGCAGAAGACACTAAAACACTGAACCTGTATTTAGGTTTCTATTAATCTGCACTGAATGTTAAAAGTTCAATCCCTCTGAGGGGGTTTACACGCATAATTCCACCAAGTAACCTGCAGTATTCCTGCATGACTTCTAAACAATTTTGACCTTATCGACCAATATAATCTTTCTAAAGGATTCCATTCTAAAGAAATGAGCAACGGAATCTTTCCAAAGGATTATAATCTAATGGTAATGGGGGGAGAGTAATGGTAATTAATTAACGTCGCACTGGAGCAACACAACGGGTTATTGGTGCCGGTTCGGGATCAATCCCCAAAGGAAAGATACGAGGGAAACACCATGTAATTGCGAACCACGTTCAGATGACGAGGATAACACTTGGGATAGCACCCCACTCTCAAAACTTCTACATCTACATCACGCCAACGTGAGGACTTTTGAGGACAGATTTAACGTGCACCAGCCCCCGTGTACAGTCCTTGGCTGAACCGAGTTTCGAACTCGCCACCCTTGGATTGCTAATCCTTTACTCTTTCAACCGTGCTAACGCGGCCCGATTATAATCCAAGAAAAGGACCAATAGAATCTTTCTAAAGGATTCAGTTCTGCAGAATGGGCCAATAGAATCTTTCAAACGGATTCTAAGTTAAGGAAAGGACCAATAAAATCGTTCCAAAGAAATATTCTATTCTAAGGAAAAGACTAATAGAATCTTTCTAAAGGCTAAAAAAAAATCCATAGATTCTTGAAAAAGATGTGGCTATTTCGTCATTAAATGTGTTGTGGGGTAAAAGTAATACTACACTACAAGGAAATCTCTCGACCCTAAGAGGATTAAGCATAACTGTTTAAATATTAGAAATAAACGATTTAAACCAATAAATACTATGCAGTTTTATGTGGATACACCTACCCCTGTGCAATATATCATTCAGATATCATGATCAGAGTGTGATAAGACATCGACCAGTTCTAGGTCACTCAAGAGTCAAAATTTCATCAGGATCGATACAGATTTCATTCACTTTGAGACGTCATGCGATGACGTCAGGCAATTTTGCTGAATGTGCAATCATTTTGGAAGCAGGAGTTTAAATATAAACCTTTGCAAAGTTTACCTAGTCTTCTAGATGTCCGGTCATTTTTCTATCCCGCTCACTTTTGCTACTAAAATATGAAATACCGTCGCGTATTTGAATATTAAACTCTGATTCTTAGGCGTAATATACTTCGTCATATGTTCGTTTACTATCGTCATTGTGTTTTAGTTTACAGATTGGTCGTCGAATCACTCTTTAGAATCAAGGAATTCATTATAGTTACAATGACATCACGAAAAGGGATTGTAACGTCGTGAAATGAGATTTAGTTGTGGCGAGAGGTTTCAGGTATAGAAACAGCTTAGAAACAAACTCATTTAATAGTATTAAATTCACAGTATTTATACAGGTGTTAAACGATTTGAAACAGAATTCGAGGTCAAATGAAAATTACAATAAAATGACTGCTCTGGTAAGATTTAGAAGCGAACACACAAGAACATTACTTTTGTGAGAAGAATTAAGAACGAGGCCGTCGTGGCTCAGTAGGTATGCCCACTGTGCTGGCAACCTTCGAGTTGTAGGCGGCGTAGGTTCGATTCCTGCTAGGCGCATTCCTCCCTGGGTGTATTTCTCTCTTCTGTGTCAGTAAAGCTTTCACTGTGTGTGTTCAATTACTTGATATTGTATTGTGTCTGGCGCAGCATGGCCAAATATGGCCTCGGTATGGTCGACAGACCTATTCAGACAGCGCTTTCCTGCTTTTCTAGTGGCCATCAGAGGAGTCTCACATTTTCCTGTGTTCGCAAGATTCATCCTGTTTGCCTTAAATGTCAGTCTGACCAGGCCTCCTCAGTACACATTCTTGAGTGCCTGGAGTTGTCCCGAGACGACCTTTTTCCTGAATCCCTTTTGGTGTGTGATTTTGTGCGGATGAATGCTTGTGGATTTGGTCTCGCTGGAGCTAGACGTGGAGATTAACAACATCAAGAGTTGGTCGCTATGTGATTTGTAAAACATAGTTCTTTAGACTTGGTCTCAATTTCACCTTGACCAAGAGGTAGTAACTATAGTAAACTTTTCAGATATCTCTGGGCTCCTTGATACTAGGTTCCGATACCAAGGTACCGGTGATCCTACTCGTTTTTAGGCCTTGTCTGGACATGGCATGTCGTTGCATGGGTGCAGAGAACACCTCATTTCCCACAAAAATCAACCTCGGAGGCACATCTTTAGGTGCGTACAGGGTTCACGAACCCGATGTTCCCTAATGATATATTCTTTTCCCATAGGGTTGACTACCTCTGGTAAACATGATGGTCGAGACCCTAGGATGCCCAAGCGATCTTTCTCGTTCTCCTCCATCCTTTCTTCACAAATACTTGACATTGTCTGTCTTGTGTTTGGTGCAGCTTGGCCAAATATGGCCCTTGTGCCATAAAACCCAAAACCAACACATGTGGTTTATTGTCTTTAGTAAACATGGGATAGCACTCCTGGAAACCTAAGCGATCTTTTTCTGTTTTCATCCCACTACTGTTCCCACCAATCCCTCTTTTTCCCCGTTCGCAACATTTTTTACTTGACATTATCTTGTGTTTGGCGCAGCTTGGCCAAATTGAACCACAAAACCTCAAAACAACCACAAAACTCCGTCAATGACCAGAGGTACAGGAAAAATAATGAAATCTCGCATCAAAATTTTCTGAAATACCAGAGGGGTCAATCATTAATGAACTGAATGCAGTCTTCACAAAAAGCAGTAGGAATATTGCTAGTTGTGTTTCTACCATAATTAGGGCCGAAATGGCGTATGGTTAAGTGAAAACGTGAAAAATTTGCGTTTCACGAGGAATTGAGACGATTTTCGCAATTTCGCAACTTTCGTAGGCTGTAACTCAAAAACCGCTCGATGGATTTAAAAATCGCTTGGCACATCTGTTATTTGTCTCTGCAATGGTATGAAGCATTAAAGGGACAGTGAACTTTAAAAAAACTTTTGAAATTTGAACTTATTCGATTACACAGACAGTTTGTTTATCTAACAAAAAGACTATATATAACGTTTGGTCCAAAAATATCGAGTTGTGCGGAAGTTTTTACATAATACGTGTTAAAAATTTTGATAAACTAGCAAAAAATGATATGGCGTATTAATTGTCTATGTGTTATCAATATTTTAATTAAAATATTAATTTGCATGCATATAAATAAATTAACTATATTTGGTAAGTACAACAAAATTAATTCAAGGAAATCAAAAAACACCAGATGCGGAAGGAACAGTTCGAAATAGAGAAGAATTAGAAGAATGTCAATAAAATCTCAATCGGAGAGAAATGCGGTTTTGTTGTAGACATACCATACCTTATCTATTATGTTGTATATGTTACTACGTCAAAAATGGACGAAACAGAAAACTTGCTTTTTCGATATAGATATGAATTAATTTTTAAAGCTAAAATTAAAAAGAAAAGCGATTTTTGGTGATTTTGAAAGTACACTGTTCCATTAAAGCAATTTTTTAAACCAAATTTAAAAGTCGGTCGCTAATCTTATGGTATGACTACGAGATTGATTAAGTTCGATTAAGCTCATGACGTAACTGATCTGTATAAATCCCACTCGGTGACATCAAGCACACCTGCCTACATTTCTTCACTTCCTACCACGTACCATTTCTTCTTTTCCCATGGGGTTTTACTGTCTTTAATAAACACGGTGGTCCCGCTCCTGGAATACCCAAGCGATCCTTTCCTGGTTTCATTCCACTACTCTGTTCCCCAATTCCTCTTTTTCTCATTATTACGACAATTTTTATTTGTCGTTGTCTTGTGTTTGAAGCAGCTAGGTCAAATATGGCCCTTACGCCATAAAACTCGAAAACAACCAACCTTCTCCCGTAGCTTTATGAATAGTTTACACTCACATGCAATTCCAATTAAAATATTTTCAATCAGAAATATTTTAAATGAATGCATTGTTAAACCAAATAACGTGTTTTATTTCCAGAAAAACGAAACAGTATTTTCCACATAAGCAAACGTTTATTAGGTGATACAGTTTGATGGTTGTTGGTTGTGTTATAAGATTGTTGTTTTGTAACAACCACCTAATTGTATTATTAATTATTAACATAATAATTAATAATAATAATTAATATTATTAACATAATAATAATTATTAAGTTCGAACGCTTTTCTAGAACTCTAAAAGTGGAATTAAACGCAAAGGCACGAATCTGCAAAATTGACAAAATTACAAAAACGTGTTCAAAGTTTCGATGCTTAAGGAAAAATCAAGTTACGACTCAAAGGTTATTGTTTTCTCATGAAAATAGGCATTTCCACTATTCAAGATTCGTGGTTTTGTCATAATACAAAACATGAAATGGTGACTCGAAAAATTAGGTGAAAATCGCCAACAATGCAGATTCGTGCCTTTGGCGTGGTATTAACGATATTTATTCGAATACGTTTCCTAATGTTAAAGAAATTGGTGCCAAAAAAACACTTAAATACCTTACATAGTTATTATTTTTATACAGTTTGAACTGGTTTTATGGTCTAATTATTGGAGATAATGCAGAGCGCGCTGATAGCATAATAAAAGAAAAAATTTTAAAGTAAAATTTCTTTAGAAACATTTTATTCTTATCGTTTTCAGACGTAATACCATCTCCTATAAATATGACTCTATAATATTATTCCATATAAATATAATAATGTAACTTTCACGTAAATAAAGCAGGATGTTTCAAAATCCCCTGTGCAAACTTTAAAGGGAGGTAGGGAACGAAAAATTAATTTAAAAGATGCCTTTTGTGGGGCCGATAGATGGCAGTAAAGTAAAATACAAAAATCGAATAACCCCTGTTATTCGATTTTTTTCAAACATTTATTATTTTTACAATTGCAGAATAATTTTCCATTTATAAGACATTTTAGAAAGATAATCTAAAAGTTTATGTTCTTCTGAGTGCGTTCTTTATTCTTCATAAGGGAGGGATTTTCAGGGTAAACAAAAAACAAACTTCCAGAGAAGAAAAAGTACTTCCTGTTAAAAAATAATTTGATTCATCGCCATATTGGCGATGTTTGGCGTTGGTTTTAATGTAAAAGACAATCTGAAATTGCATTCGAGTATCATGCCAAGAATTCCGAAAAAAGTTACCAAAACATTAGTGCCCTCTATATCGACAAAGCTTCAAATAAGAAAATATCCAAATTTGTATTTTGTGAAAAAATTAAACAAGATCTTAAAGAATTATTGCTACTAATAAATTTTTTTGTAATACCATATAATCACATTTTTAATGTTATTTATAGATATAACCTTTAAAATCGAATAGTAGTATGAAAGATTTAAAATGCCTTTTATATTATCGTTTGCATTTTTCACTGCTTGGGTTTCTTCTATTAACAAAAGTCCGTAGTTTCCATTTTATTTTGAAGCTTCGCCAGAGAAAAAATTACATAAACGTTTATGTAAGTGCATAAATATAAATATTTTTTAACATTATTTTGGATACATTCCACAGATTATTTTTTATCTTAAGATGTCTTCGAAAGAATTGAAAGAAAAAACTCGTCTTGTAGATGGTAAGTGTTCACTCAATTTCTAAAATTCTAAAAGTAAGAATTGATTTTCTTAATCTTTTTATCTACCCTGTGGTTCCTTTTTCATCATGCAGTAGAATACTCGAATATTTGTTAATGTATGTAGGAAATATTTGAACTGAAATAAATGAGAATAAAATGTTTCTAAATAAATTCTAGTCAACATAAAATATATACTACGTATGCATGAAATTCAATTTATTAATGTTAATGAAACGTGTTTTATATTAACTAAAAAAACACACAATAGATGAAGAATGCGTAAAATTTGTTTGCATACGATGAAAATATGTAAAAATCAGTTTATTATATTAAAGCACCGTTTTAGCAAGGAAGCAAACTTTGTGTTTTTCCCTTTTCCAGATTCGTTATTGAAATAACATTCACGAAAATGTGTAAACATGAGTGTTTTATATAGGGCATAATAGTGTTTTGTTAGTCAAACAAAACCTCAATATAAATCTCATTAACTGGTTTGGGAGTTGGAAAGGGTCCAACAGGTTTTGCTACTGCTGAAAAAAATGCGATTGTAGAACTTTTTAAGTTGTCGTTAAGAGACAAAGGGGTGTGTTGGAGTGTGCGAGTTCGAATTGGATAGATGTTTCATTTTAATATTGTGCGCGTAACTTTCCCACGCTATTTTGACGTTATCTCACAGAACTTCCCACGCTATCTCACAGAAAGAAATATACCGACATTGCAACATTTTTCTTTAAAACATTAAACTTTATGTAACATCTATTTTTATAGATTTGAAGAAAATGATACATTTCATATAGATACGGTGATCGATAAATTTTAGAAATGATTGCGATGAATACCTCATGAGTCGTTTGAGAAAAAAATTCTACAAAAACAAAAGAACATTTGCCTTTAAAAACTAAACATTTTTATTTTTATGAAACATCTATAGATTTTAAAATAGCTTTACGACATTTCGTAGATGTATGATTCAGTTTGTTCTACTTCACGAACTATTTTTAACTTTACCTCGAATACGTAACAGTAGCAATATTTCGGAGGTAGGTAGGTATTTTAATTGACGTCACACTGGAGCAACACAACGGGCTATTGGTTGCGATCCGAGATCAATCCCAAAGGGAAAGATCCCAATATTTCGGAGAGAAAACTTTTTGTTACAAACGATATGCATATTTTATTAGGTATTATGTAGTTAGATTAGGTATTATGTAACGTTTCATATTGAGTGCATTTTCCCAATTTTGGAATGCATAGAATTTACTCTAAATTTTCATATTAAATAATATATTCTCTGGTAAATGAAAGTTTCTAATGACTTTAAGATAAATTTTTAAAACCGAAACTCTCAGAGAATTGAGTTGTCAATTTGGTATTTATTCTTTGGAATTTATATTAACGACTACTAAATATTCGAAAACAAGTCAAGCGATGTCATGTTAGCAACACGAGTAGGAAACATTCCGCCGAAGAAACACTACCGCCACCAACATATAAGCTTAACAGAAAATGCCTCTCAAAAGGAAAATCATTGGATAGGGTGTAACTGACGTGGTGTTAGCGGCTCGACAAAATCGGAGGAAAGTAAACAATCAACATCGGTAAATACCCCATTAAGTAGAACAACTACATTGTCTGAAATGAGATTTTAGAAGCAAAGCTGGTTGAACATTCGCATCTTTGATACAGATTTGAGGAGGAAGAATTCATTGAAAGTCCGCAGCGAAAACATTTCAAATAATTTCCAAAGTGTAAAAATTCAATGTAATTAAAAGGGAATTTAAAGACCATGAGTCATTTATTTTTTTTTGCTTCTGTACATTTTTTATGTACAAAGATAGTTTTTATTTAATTCAGAGGTGCAAATTCAATTGTGCAGGCACAATTCGCATACATTCCTTACGAGTTCCTTATTAGACAACATTTTTTCAAATAGTTGATTCTGAGAGACTTGCTTTTTCTAGTATTCGAAGTTTGATAAATTGTGTATTCACACAGAAATCTTTCATAACTTCGTTCGTGATTTGGCGTTTCTTTTGGTCCAAAAACCCATTCCCTTACCCATTCGACCTATTGCAATCTTTTATAAAAAATGTTTCATGTATTACTAGCCTCTGTCCTTTTTTCATCTGGTAATGAATTATAGTCGTCCAAAATATTGTTCTTTAAAAGTTAACTGTTCCTAGCAATCACTTATATAACAGCGTTTTATATTGGTATCATATTTTGTATGTTGAACAAATGAAGAAAGAGTACGTTCTGTGAAATCGATGCTGATTGTGTTTTCACAGAACACCTATCTAGCTGGATAATAACATATTGAAAACGGAAAACCTTGAAATTCACCGGAGCGTGGAGTAATTAAAGCATTCGAGTATATTTCGTCTGAAGAGTTACTAAACGCTTTCTCTTGATCAATGCAGGTATTCTCCGAACCGACGAGCCCATTTTCCACATTCCAGTTAAAATCTAGCAAACTACAGATATTAATGAAATACCCGTATTATATCTAGAACAGATACAGTATTTGGGATTCATATTTTGTATTAAATAATACATCTTTGATACACATTTCTAGTTCACTTGAATATTACATTAAGTACAGCTAAAACTACACTGCTGGCCACCCAAATTGCAACACCAAGAAAGACAAGAGATATCACAACAAAATTTATTTTGTAGATAACATGTTGACCAAGTATCAAATGATTAAATTTATAGACTTCTGTGAAGTGTGGTTCCTGCCAAAATCAGTAGCCAGAGTAGCCGCCATTGTTGGAGATCACCGCTGCCACACGCCTCGGCATTGATTCAAAGAGACTTTGGATGTGTTCTTGGGGTACAGCAGACCAAGCAGCTTCCACACGTTGCCAAAGTTGATCTGGTGTGGCAGCTGGAGATGTATTCTGGGTCAATCGTTGAGCAACCATGGACCACATGTTTTCTATCGGCGAAAGATCCGGAGAGCGAGCTGGCCAGGGAAGCAATTCAATCTGGCGATTGACGAAGAACCCTTGGACAATGCGTGCCACGTGTGGTCGCGCATTATCCTGTTGAAATATGGCTGTGGGCAAGCCCTGAAGGTAAGGAAGGACAACTGCCTCCAACACCTCGGAGATGTAGCGCTGGCTGTTTAAAGTACCGGCAATGCGTACTAGAGGAGTGCGAGAGTGATATCCAATACCGCCCCATACCATAATACCCGGTGCAGGACCAGTGTGGCGGTGCATAACGCAGCTGTTCAGCATCCTCTCTCCACGGTGTCTCCAGACTCGAATCCGACCATCGTGGTGTTGCAGACAGAAGCGTGACTCGTCAGTAAAGACAATTTCATTCCATTCTGCCGTCCACATCCTTCTTTCATCGCACCATTGGCGGCGGAAACGTCTGTGGTTCTGCGTCAAGGGTAGACGAAGCAATGGACGTCTTGCGGACAGACCACTCTGCTGTAAACGGCGTCGAATGGTACGCGCAGACACTGGATGATGCGGTACAGACTGAATGTGCTGTGCTATGGTTCGTGATGTGGCTGAGCGATCCGTCACTGCCATACGCACAATATGCCTGTCATCACGTGAAGTGGTGCACTGAGGTGGATGCGATCGAACACGTCGGTCCGTCGTACCCTCCTGCATCCAACGATCACATATCCGCATTACAGTTGTTTGGTTTCGTCCAACACGACTACCGATTTCCCTGAAAGATAATCCACAATCTCGGTAGGCCACTATCCTTCCTCTGTCGAACTCGGATACTTGATCAAAAGATGATCGCTGTTTTCTACGAGGCATAATTGATCGTTTTTTTTTGAAAAAACCACAAGAAAAACACAATTACCGTACTTGAAATCGTCGAAATCTCCAAGCCTTAAATAGCGCTTTGAAGTGGCGCCACAGGCGCGCGTGATGTGCGTCTGCGCTGAAATTCTAATCATTTGCATATCTCACCTCCGCTAATGTATGTTGTAAATTTCATATTATTTGCATGCTTCCTTCAGGGTGTTGCATACACTGCTGGCCACCGTAAATGCAACACCCTGAAGGAAGCATGCAAATAATATGAAATTTACAACATGCATTAGCGGAGGTGAGATATGCAAATGATTAGAATTTCAGCGCAGACGCACATCACGCGCGCCTGTGGCGCCACTTCAAAGCGCTATTTAAGGCTTGGAGATTTCGATGATTTCAAGTACGGCAATTGTGTTTTTCTTGTGGTTTTTTCAAAAAAAACCGATCAATTATGCCACGTAGAAAACAGCGATCATCTTTTGATCAAGTATCCGAGTTCGACAGAGGAAGGATAGTGGCCTACCGAGATTGTGGATTATCTTTCAGGGAAATCGGTAGTCGTGTTGGACGAAACCAAACAACTGTAATGCGGATATGTGATCGTTGGATGCAGGAGGGTACGACGGACCGACGTGTTCGATCGCATCCACCTCAGTGCACCACTTCACGTGATGACAGGCATATTGTGCGTATGGCAGTGACGGATCGCTCAGCCACATCACGAACCATAGCACAGCACATTCAGTCTGTACCGCATCATCCAGTGTCTGCGCGTACCATTCGACGCCGTTTACAGCAGAGTGGTCTGTCCGCAAGACGTCCATTGCTTCGTCTACCCTTGACGCAGAACCACAGACGTTTCCGCCGCCAATGGTGCGATGAAAGAAGGATGTGGACGGCAGAATGGAATGAAATTGTCTTTACTGACGAGTCACGCTTCTGTCTGCAACACCACGATGGTCGGATTCGAGTCTGGAGACACCGTGGAGAGAGGATGCTGAACAGCTGCGTTATGCACCGCCACACTGGTCCTGCACCGGGTATTATGGTATGGGGCGGTATTGGATATCACTCTCGCACTCCTCTAGTACGCATTGCCGGTACTTTAAACAGCCAGCGCTACATCTCCGAGGTGTTGGAGGCAGTTGTCCTTCCTTACCTTCAGGGCTTGCCCACAGCCATATTTCAACAGGATAATGCGCGACCACACGTGGCACGCATTGTCCAAGGGTTCTTCGTCAATCGCCAGATTGAATTGCTTCCCTGGCCTGCTCGCTCTCCGGATCTTTCGCCGATAGAAAACATGTGGTCCATGGTTGCTCAACGATTGACCCAGAATACATCCCCAGCTGCCACACCAGATCAACTTTGGCAACGTGTGGAAGCTGCTTGGTCTGCTGTACCCCAAGAACACATCCAAAGTCTCTTTGAATCAATGCCGAGGCGTGTGGCAGCGGTGATCTCCAACAATGGCGGCTACTCTGGCTACTGATTTTGGCAGGAACCACACTTCACAGAAGTCTATAAATTTAATCATTTGATACTTGGTCAACATGTTATCTACAAAATAAATTTTGTTGTGATATCTCTTGTCTTTCCTGGTGTTGCAATTTGGGTGGCCAGCAGTGTACAATTTGGGCTGCGGTAGCCCGGTTGGAAGAGCAACGGACTAGCAACCGGAGGGTTGCGAGTTCGAATCCAGCCAAAGACCATCGTGTACAAAGGGGGCTGGTTCACGTTAAATCTATCGTGGCCTCAAATGTCTTCACGTTAGCGTGGTGTGGAAGTTTTGAGAGTGGGGTGTCAGCTCAGGTGTTGCCTCGTCATCTGACCGTGATTCAAAATTACGCGGTTCAATCCCACGGATCTTTCCCTTTGGGATTGATCCCGAACAGTCACCAATATCCCGTGTGTTGCTCCAGTGTGACGTTAATTAAAAATTACCCACCTAACACAATCAACCGGAAACCCCAAAGCAACTGCCACGTTTGAAAGCGATAATGTGATTGGATTTTGTCACAAGTTCGTAAACAGGCAAACTGCGCCAAGATAGTGTGAAATCATCGAATATCTAGAATTCCTGTTTCGATATGGAAGTGGAGGTACAAAAATAACGCGACGGATAAGAATTCAGAATGAGGTATTCGAATATATTTTTTATTGTTTGATCACAAACATAAAATTCTCATTTATTCAATATTAACTCTCAGAGCGTCACGAGATTTCCGATTAGAGTAGAATTGCTTTCACCCACAACACACATAATGACAAGTTCATTGGTTGCAAGAATCCTAGAGAAGTTTCTATTGGGGTCAAGATGAAAACTAATTAGAAGTCAAGCAGGGAAGATTGCAGGTTGCACAGCGAATATACACGAGTGAACCTCTCAGAAGGTTAACGTTAGCAACTATATTACCAGGTCGTTCCTGAGGTATGAGCTGATCACGTGCAAACATTTAAAGTCATTTTATTTCAAGAACAATGCCTTTCATCAAGCACGTATTCAGAAAATAATTTCAATGAGTCTTGTTTCTCCCTGTCTGCACGCCGTAATGTTAATTTAACATTGCATTTAATGATTTTTTTGGCTGTTTTCAGATTGTTAAGGAACTTAGATATATTTTACTGGATCTCGATTCCATTTTCTCTGATACAAGAGGGCAGCGGTAGCCCAATTGGCAGAGTCGCAGGTTACCAATCGGAGGGTTGCGAATCCGAAACTTGATCCAAATCAAAGACCTTTGTGTACGTGAGTGCTGGTGTACATTAAATTTGTCATGACCTCAAATGTCCTCACGTTGGCGTGGTGTGGAAGTTTGGAGAGTGGGATGCCAGCACAGGCGTTGACCTCGTCATCTGACCGTGGTTCAAAATGACGAGGTGTTGTCCTCGGATCTTTCCCTTCGGGATGGATCGCCAGTAACCCGTTATGTTGCTCCATTGCGGAGTAAATTCAAGTAATACAATGCAGATATAACTAGCTTCAGCATTTGTTTTTGGTAGTTTTTAATATTCCAAAATCATTTCGGGAAGGATAAAAGCCTCGTGGGTTCTCTCCGTTCTCAAACCATCCCTGCCCATGAGTGCTTTTCAACTTTTCCAATGCAAAATGGAACAAAATATGCAGATTGAAAAGAATATTTTATTATAATCGCGAAAAGAACATAGGAGATCGAATAGGCATGAAACCTGTGAATAGAAAACGTTTTCCTGGATATGCTAATTTAAAGTTGGAGATATACTCTGCCCTGTCACGACCACTCCTATTTTATTTCGAAGTGCAAGCGCATTCCCAGCACATCACTCAGAAACGCCCCTACACATTGTAAAACCCTCCTTTTGTCAATTTGGCGAATACCCACCACGATAGAATTTAATAACACATTAAGAGAACTGTGACGTCGTCCCAGATTTTCCAAGAAAGTTTCGTTTCCTGACTGGGCATGATTGTCTGCGTGCACACTTATTTTATTGTAATATTACTGACTCTCCTGACTATTTTATATAGTCCTATGACGGCTCAGCGCTTAGACACGTGCTCTGCACTTAATAGTTTTAGTAATAGAGTACAGAAGTATTGGGTAGTCAGATGGCGAATAATGTAAGTTCAATTCAAGTAATCAAGTGCATGGCATTTAAAATCAAGTAAATCAAGTGCATGGCATTTGTTTCATTCATACATTAACCCACCAAGTGGTTTCGACGAGATATCTCGTCCATTGTGATCTGACCAATGTTGTTATTGACGAGATACTTCCTCATCAAGACATTGCCGATTCTTCGAGGATTACGAGGTCAAGGGTCAGTTTTCTTCCGACGACGAGATATCTCGTCCATTAAGATCTGATCAGTTTTGCCAATGAGTGATACCTTGTCAAGAGAACCACCAGGAGGATCAAGAACATTTACTAAACTAACAAAAGAATCGCAAAATTCTATCGTGCATTTAATCTTTTTTTTAATGATCACTTCTGGATTTGACTGGAATTTTTAATGATTCATTTCTGATGAAAAGTTTAAATGAATGATAAAAAATGTGTTGACGTACATCTTTTGGGGGATATAACAAAGGAAAGTTCAGAAACTATCTTTTCATAGAAATGGATCTTGAAGAGTACCGTGAATTCCATTCTGGAAGGAATCGCGGAATCACGTGAGAAACGCTGAATACGAATCCATTCCAACTCGTCAGTAAATAGTCTCCACAATGAGTAACTTAAATAATCTGTTAACCGGTTTCACACATAAAATCCAGTTTTTATGGGTAGCCATATAAATTTGATTAGAAAGCGGGAGTCGTTGAGAATCCAAAGTGAATTTGGAACCCATCTGCCCAAGTCATCGTTGCCAAATTCCCGTTACGAAATAGCTCTATCAGATAAACGCTGGGCTTATGACCACTGGCCTTTGAATTGCAACACATTTTGCTTGTTCTTTTGCGTTAGGTTAATGGGCAGTACTATAAAAAAGTAAATGCATGAAAAATAAATTAGATTAAATTAAGTTAATTAACTTACCTTGGGTGCAAGATGAGCTCCCGTTGTGTAGCGTTCCTTTACCGATCACTTTGTGTTGCCAGCGGCCTTGTGAGATCGGTGATAAGACGTTCTCTTGCTTATCGTGAGTGATAAAATGATTCAATATCTCCCAATCTTTCGATGTAAGACACGGCATCAGCAGTCTCGGACTTAAGCGATCGAAATGTGTTTTTCTGGAAATTTAGGAGAATTCTAGAATTTTGGAACCGTGATTTGCTTCTAAGATTTGACATTCTTCGAGTAACAACCAATAACGAGGTTTGTATAGGACTTAAATTCATTTATTAATTTAAGGCCGCTTGGAAGAGTCGCGGATTAGCAACCAGAGGAGTGCGAATTCGTAACTCGATCCAACCAAAGACCGTCGTGTACACGGGGCTGGTGCAAGTTAAATCTGTCGTGCCATCAAATGTCCTCACGTTGGATGGGAGTGGAAGTTTGGAGAGAGGGATGCCAGCTCACGTGTTGACCTCGTCATCTGACAGGGGTTCAAAATGACGAGGTGTTCTCGGATCTTTGTTCCCTTTGGGATTGGTCCCCGGACATTGTTGCGTTGTTCCAGTGCTATGTTAATTTCAATTACCTACCCTTCATTAATTCAGAATTTTGAAATAGTTACACACAAAAATTCAGCAGTTCATTTACCCGAATATAAAGACCTATATGTTGCTGCAAGGATGCAAAGCATATAGCCCGCGGGCAGAGTGCTTCCTGCGAAGGTTTACATCTATTAACACTGGACTAGACTAGAGAAAATTATTTTTACTTTAATTAGTTCTTTTTAACTCAGTGGGATAAATTTTCTAAAAGGCAGAATAATATCGTAACTGAAGTAATAATATCGGTGAAGTAATTATATGGGTGAACAGTGAAATAACAAGAAAAAGGTGTAAGCTGAGTTCTAAGAAGACGCAGACATGGCATTGCATTCATCAAGTTTCATTTCGTGGCAGGATTAAAGACCAGCGTTTCTCCCACGTATGAATGGGCCCGTCGTGGCTCAGTGGATATGCCCGCTGCGCTAGCAACCTGCGAGCTGTGGCTGGCTCAGGCTCGATTCCACCCTGGGTGCATTACTTTCTACTGTGTCAGTAAAACTTTCCTTGTGTGTGTGTCCATAACTTGGCATTGTCTGGCGCAGCATGGCCAAATAAGGCCTTCGTGCCATTAAAAACCTCAAGCAACCGATCCACGTATGGACAGACCTTCAACATATGACCTTAAAGTTCAACGACATATAAGTCAAAATTTAAAACTTTCATGGTTGATGCTTACGAAGCCTGGAAAAGTGTAAATTTAAAAATTAGCTAACGACTGTCCAGAAAACGTTAAGCATCTTTGGAGCACTTTTGTGTGTGAAACTTTTTCAACTATGAACCTTAGATAAATGTATATTGCTGGCTGATTTAAGAAACGAGATATCTTGAAGATTTCTACACCAGGATTAACTCATGATCATGTTAACAAATCATGTTAATGAAAAAAGTGGAAAATGTCACTCTGATGTTTAATAAATAATCCCCCCCAAAAATGTATTGATGTTGTCAGTTTCCTCACTTAACACCTAACCTAACCTTCAAAGTAATGCAAATGGTCAATTTCCCAATTATAATCCGGTCTACAGCTCTCATGAAGTTGTGCACCCCTGTATTAAAATATAACGAATTATGAACTACAAAGTGTTATTTTCCCAGGATATTAGGGGCCGTCGAGGCTCAATGGGTACGCCCACTGCGCTAGCAACCTTCGAGTTGTAGGCGGCGCATGTTCGATTCCTGTCAGGTGCATTCCTCCCTGGGTGTATTTCTCTCTTCTGTGTCAGTAAGCTTTCATTGTGTGTCTGTCTATTACAGGGTCTCCTCGACTTACGACCGAGTTCCGTTCCGACTGACAGGTCGTAATTCGGAGTTTGCATTTTTCAACACGGTTTTCATTCAAACGGGTTATAAAAATTGTACATAAAACACAAAAATTTAATCTATGTTCGTATAATTATTGTACATAATGTGTGAAATACATATGTACTCTATTGTATCTTTTTGACCCTACCAATGTAGTTATCTTTCTTCATTTACTATTTTCTGTGGTCGTAAGTTGCATAGGTCGTAAGCCAAGGAGAAGGTGTACTTGATATTGTATGTCGTGTCTGGCTCAGCATGGCCAAATATGGCCCTTGCGCCATAAAACCCCAAAACCAACCAGCCCCAGGAAATTAACCTCAGAGGTTCATATGCATAATTCCGCCTTACAACCAGCTGTCTTCTGCATGACTTCTAACTAGTTTTGACCTTCTTGACCAATCCAATCTTTCCAAAGTATTCTATTCTGTACAATGGGCCATTATAGTTGTTCCAAAGGATTCTATTCAAAGAAAAGGAGCAATAGAATATCTCCAGGGGATTCTATTCAAGGAAAAGACCAATAGGATCTTTCTAAGAGTTGCAAGAATCCTTGGAATTCTTTAGAAAGATGTGGTTATTTAATCATAAAGTGTGTTGTGGCTTAAAGGCAACACTACACGCTCAGAGGGGTTAAAAACACAACCCTTTAAAATTACCATTTCCGTGTAATATCACTGCTAGTCGACATCACTACAAGAGATTTAAATTCAGGAAATTAGTCTCAGTGTGTCACACAAAATGCAATTGGGAGAAAACACACATCCACCTGTCCTCGATATTTAAGTATTGTTCGCTTATGCCAATCTTTCCAGCAGGCGTTTTGTTGTATTTATAAAATGTGTTGTACGGACTTGCTCAAAATTTTAATTACCTTTTACACAAGGAATACTCTCTGTTTTTGGTTTAAACCATTTTTAATGATCTCACAGTCACAGTACAGGCACGACACACAACACAAAACAAAAGGTAGTACTTATCAAAGTCGAAATATTTCAGGTTTCGATCACTCTTAAAAACCAACAAGTCTCCAACCATACTCATTACCACACTTTCGTCTAAGTCCTTCCGGGCATGCGCAAGAGCGCCATCTATCTGACTGAGCAGAAGTCTTTACAGTGCACATAAAAAAAAATCACAAACACGCATCGCACTCATTTTTCTCTTTACAGAACTTTCAGATATAACTAGACTCACGTGTGCTTTTCTAAACCCGGAGGGGCCGCGGTGGCCCGGTTGGAAGAGTAACGAACTAGCAACCGAAGGGTTGCGAGTTCGAATCCAGCCAAACACCGTCGTGTACAAAGGGGGCTGGTGCACGTTAAATCTGTCGTGGCCTCAAATGTCCTCACGTTGGCGTGGTGTGGAAGTTTGGAGAGTGGGGTGCCAGCTCAGGTGTTGCCTCGTCATCTGACCGTGGTTCAAAATTACGTGGTGTTGTCCTCGGATCTTTCCCTTTGGGATTGATCCCGGACCGTCACCAATAGCCCATTGTGTTGCTCCAGTGTGACGTTAATTTAAATACCCAAATACCCTAAACCCGGAACTGAAAAGCAGTCTCCAACTAGTTTTTAAAATATAGTGTTCAATAACTTTCACCTGTTTGTTTATAATTAATGTTAATAATTAACAATACAATGAGGTGGTTGTTACAAAACAATCTTATAACACAACCAACAACCACCAAACTGTATCACCTAATACAATTGCGGCAGCGGTAGCCAGGTTGGAAGGGTAATGGATTAGCAACCGGAGGGTTGCGAGTTCGAATCCAACCAAAGACCGTCGTGTACGGTGCTGGTGTACGTTAAATCGGACGTGGCCTCAAATGTCCTCACGCTGGCGTGGTGTGGAAGTGAGAGTGGGGTAGCAGCTTAAGTGTTGACCTCGTTATCTGATCGTGATTCAAAATGACGAGGCGTTATCCTCGGATCTTTCGGGATTAATACCGGACAGTCGCCAATAGCCCGTTATATTGCTCCTGTGCGACGTTAATTACCTACCTAGCATATTGCGGTCGTCTTTCGGCCACCTCTATTTTTTCTGACTACGTGCGAGTTCACACCCTGCGCACTATTCAGGTAAGTATGTATTTTAATTAACGTCGCACTGGAGCAACATATTGATCTATTCATTATTCAGGAACAGACCTGCTGTCCAACTAGATTTTTTTAAAAATGGAGCTGTAATATAATACTTAGCAAGATCGAATTTTTCTAAAACTTTCAAGTAGAAAGCAAAACCTCTAAGGTCATCGTTTGCAAACGATATATTTTAGTTATATTTGTTCGAAAGAAGCAGAGACGATTGACTGATCTCAACAGATGGTTGTTAGGCAATAGTCATTTGAGAACTCTAGAACGAATTTTTCACCCAACTTCCTAGCAGAAAGCTTAATCTCTAGGATCATCGTTTGCAAAAGAAAGATTTAAGTTATTTATTCGATTTTAAAAGAAGCAGAGACGATTGCCTGATCTCAACAGATGTGTGTTAAGAAATAATGGTTTGTGTTAACTCTAATAGATAAGAATCTTTTGAAATATTTTTTAAGCAATGTGTTAGGGTATTCGACAAGTTGTTTTTCGAGAGTGAGGAGTGATAGGGAATGGATGGGCGGAAAACACATCTTATTGCGTGATTTGCCTGAGCGGTGTAGAACTACAAACAAAATCATGAAAGGTTTTCAATGGCCTTACACATTTGATCAACTTCTCAACTCTCAGTTTTAAGAAACAGCCAGAAATAAAATGTATCAAAGTAATCGATTTGTTGCCTCATACGTGTATTACACAACTGCCAGTGAATCTCACAATTCTTGCAACACGTATCAAAAATGCCCTTCACAATAATTTCATAAGAATGGTGAAATTAAATTTCACAATAATTACTATTCTTGACTACAGTTGGAAATTTGGTGAATAATCATTGAGAACGGTGCCTATCTTAAAATTCATATAAATTTTACTTAAAATTATTTAATAAATAATTATCTTGGTTATATATAGTTGGCTCAGAGCATAAATTCATTGACTAAGACATTTTTTCCGCGTACAGCTGTTTCAGTGCTAACTATAGTGCTTAGGTCAAAAATAAAAATTCTAAACATTTCGATAGTATTGTATGATTTTTAAAGCAAATTACCATACTTTTTCTACCCTCTCGGTTGGTGAAGGAGCAATTGATGGGTGAGCCACTGCTAACAACGACAATCGCTAACGTTCATGCACTTAGAACTGGGATTCGAACCCAGGATCTACTAGGCGACGGACAAGCGCTATGACCACTGTACCAGTTAGACGGTTAAAATGGGGATATGATAATATATTTCTCATGATCATGGAAATACGCATTTAGTGTCTCCGAAAAATTTCAATTAACGAGTTTCTACTCTAAGCCGATGATTTTAATCAAAGTTTTTTAATTTAATAATTGGTTTTTGTTTCGGAAAAGCAGTGGAAAATTTTTCTGCGACCAGGACAAAATTCTGCCTAAACATATAAAACACTTTTTAAGAATACCACTTTTGAATAAATATTTCAGAAATTCTGCCCTTTTAAATGATGGATCTCAAGGCCTTGACCACCTTCCTTGTCATTCCTCTTTGCTCTACTGACTGCAAATGCAAATCAAATGAATCTATACTTGTTTTTGCTTTAAAGAACTATGGATGAGGGTTCGTAAAAGAAGTACATTACTCTTAATTTTGAACAAACCTGTGAGATCAAGATTTCGAAACAATTAGACAATCTTTTGCATTTTGTTTTAGCCTGCATAATTCTTCAAATGAAACTTAAAAGGTCACCTTCTGAACAGTATAGTTTTACTAGCTGGAGACATATGTGGTATCTAATGATAACAACAAATTGGAAGTCTGTGACAATGATGTTCGTTCGTCGATAGCTTAATTAGGAGTTGAGGTATCAAATTATCCACGGAGAAATATTGATAACCTTTCTAAAACATAATGAACTGAGCAAATTATGGTAAAAACCTGATTGAGGATTTTTGAAATAGGTGACTAAATACAGTAGATCGTAGTACAAGCGCATTCTTTGTATTCAGTTTCGCCCAAGATTTTATGAGTTGGACTTTTTTCATACTACATACAGTGAAACTTCGATTAACCGTCAGGGTCGGGACCGAGACGGTTAATCGAATAGACGGATAACAGAAAAACCTTAAACAACAACCCACCCCCATCCATTGCATATGAACGAATCATAAAAAATGCACGTTTACAAACTGGAAATTCACTGTACATGTATTTTATTTTACACAAACAAACAATATACAATTTATATTAAGTACAGTATAGTATATGCAGTGATTCAAAGTAAAAACCGAACAAACGATATTTTTTAATACATTTGTTTGAAGCAATCAAAATAAACGTGCTTATTAATTCATTATACCTGAAAATGAAAAATGAAGGCCTTGCTATCAAAATACCTCGATATAAATTACAAAATATTTTTATTTTATCGTTTGAAGTATCAAACAAAAAAACATTGACAAAATAAATCTCAAAATGAAAACTGAACAATCGTCTGCTTTTTAGAATTCTTTATATTTTTGGCTTATTTAGACTTCTAAATTCATGTTTTGGCAACGTTACATGAAAGAATACTTGTCATTCGATGTTTTTTGGTAAATATTATATTAAAATTATTTATCAATTATAAATTTTTGCTTAGTTTCCTTTTCGTTAAATGCAATGGGTCGCCATATGAGCATTGACATTCGTAAGTTGATTATTTCTCACCATAAATCTGAAAAAAGTGTTCGAGAAATCAGTAAAACAGTTTGTCGAAGCTCTTCGACTGTATTTGGTGTAATTAAACGGTTTAAAACATCCAAAAGTGTAGAAAAATTGCCTAAGAAAAATAAAATAAAAATTTTCAATGACTCAGGTGAATGCTGGATTGTAAGAAGAGTAAAGACAACCCTATGTTAAGTGCACCAAAATTGACTGAGGAGGTTTTTAAATACCTTGGGAAAAAAAGCCAATCCTGAAACCATTAGAATTATACTAAGAAAAAATGGATTGAATGGTAGAATTGCACGACGCAAACCGTACATCAGCAAAGTGAATAGGTTAAAGCGCTTAAAATTTGCGAAATTGAACGTTAAAAAAGATGACCTATTTTGGAATAAAGTACTTTTTACAGATGAAAGCAAAATTAACATGTTTGAATCTGACGGAAAAGTTAGCGTGGAGAAATCCAAATCAAGTGTCAAATTTGAAAATTTTAAAATCCACAGTAAAACATGGAGGTGGGTCAGTAATGGTTTAGGGTTGTATGTCTGCTTCTGGAGTCGGAAAACTGCATTTTATGGATGGCATTATGGATCAATATTGACATATGATTATATTGACATACTAAAGGCGTGAAAGAAAGCGAAAGAAAGCGAGGTGAAAGAAAGCGTGAACAAATTGGGAATTGAAAACGACTTTCATTTCTATCAAGACAACGACACCAAGCACAAAGCATGGAATGTAAGGTGCTGGTTGTTGTATAACTATCCTCATATCATGGAAACACCTCCACAGTCATCATAACTCAATGTCATTGAGAACATTTGGAACTATTTACAGAAAAAAGTAAGTGAATATCCCATTTCAAATGAAAAAGATCTAAAGAATGCTTTAATAGAAGAATGGAATGAAATTAACATGACATTTTGCAAAAAAACTAGTGCAGTCCATGCCAAAACGACTCAGAGTTGTCAAAGAAAGCAAAGGGATGCATACAAAATATTAGCAATAAAATATTTGTAATTTTTTAAAAGAAATATGCTTGTTAAATGTAAGTGTTCGGTTTTCATTTTGAGATTACAATGTCCATACTTTTATTTATCATTTCATTAAACTAAAAATTAACTACAGATTTTAAAATTTATGTAATAAAACACTTCTTAATGTACTTTCAATTTATATATATAACTTTACAAAATTTTTGTGTTTGTTCGGACTGTACGTACAAATTCCTTTCATTTTCTTTGGTGTTCGATTTTTACTTTGACTCACTGTATGTACATATTGTTACATAAACTCACGCTCTAGACATACACACATATTTTCAAAATTTAAAACAGTCTGTCATTTTCTTTTGTTTCTTCGAGGCTCGTGCTTTCTGAGAGGCACACACACAATGTTCCGTACTTTACGTAGAAGTATAGTATGTATGTGTGTGTATAAGAGTACAGTATGTATGCATGTGTATACGTACTAATAACTTTCAATATTTAATTAATTAACTTTTAATAAAACGAACCGACGGTTAACAGAAACTGACGATTAAAAGAATGACGGTTAATCAAAGTTTCCCTGTAATCCGATTTGTCGTGAAGTACCTGTAGTGTGCGGTAATTCAAATCGAAACCTAGATACTTTCTGTCGTTGTGGTTTTTGCTCTATCTGTGGTCTTTCACAAGCACATTTGTTTATACCAAGTAATGTTTAAATTCATTTAGCGTTTGAGTCCAGTTTAAGAACAGAAAATTCAAAGTGCTGAAAAAAAGCTATGCGTATTTGCTTTAATCCCTATAAATAAATGTTACAATATGCTCAAAAACAAATTCGGTAGTTATGTAGGTATTTTAATTAACAACGCACTGGAGCAACACAACGGGCTATTGACTACGGTTCGGGATCCATCTCGAAGGAGAAAATAGATTACAACACCTAGTAATTTTGAACCACAGACAGATGACCAGGACAACACCTGTGTTGGCATCTGACTCTCCAAACTTCCACACCACCCAACTCGTCATCTGACCATGGTTCAAAATTACGTGGTGTTGTCCTCGGATCTTTCCCTTTGGGATTGATCCCGGACCGTCACCAATAGCCCATTGTGTTGCTCCAGCGTGACGTTAATTGAAATACCCCCCCCCTCCACACCACCCAACGTGAGGACATTTTAGGCCACGACAAATTTAACGTGCACCAGACGATGGTCTTTCTAAACGACGATCTTTGGTTGTATTTGAACTCGAAACCCTCCGGTTGCTAATCCGTTACCCTTCCAACAGGGCTACCGCGACCAGGAAGTATGAAGATTTTAGTGTTTATCGGAATCTATTTTGATTTTTAAAACACGGAATTATATATTTTCTAAAATTGTATGTTCTTTTTGTTTGTTAATTCGAAACTGTTTTAGAAAAGTAAATTGTATTTATAAAATTAAAAATATTTTTTAAGATCTGGTGTGGTAAAGTATATGCTAAAAATTAAAGCAATAACCTCCATTCCACTAATTGCGTTTTGAATTTTGATTTGTTTTGAGTTTTGATAGTGTTTTTAGGAATCATTATAAAAGTGTAAAAATTCACTCGAACCTATTTAATACTAAAGGTAGAAACTAATTTTTCACTTCGATGTCGTACATTATATTCGCGAATGGTTTTGGAAACCGAGTACTCTGTAATTTATCTTTTCTTACCGTACGTATATTTTCCAACTTGTATGCCTAAATGATGTATGGTTTTACTTTTTAAAATGTTATGTATAAACTGATTGCCTGTCACCAAAACTAGAGTGAACATTTATGTAATTTAAGAATTGTATTTCTGATTTCTTTGATTTACGTTTCAAAATGTTTATTGCACATGTACTTTCTTTACATGTTAGCTAAATGAAACTAATCTATCACCAAATAAAGCAAAATTATGACAGGATAAACATTAGCATCATATATCCCACATTTCTAGGAACTTGTGCAGTAAAATCCGAATCCCCATATTTCTAGATTGATTATCAGCAGGATGCAAATGAGGATAGTGTGTGTTTATTTCGTTCAATACTTTGCTTTCTTAATGATGATAATGGTTTTAAATAGATGGTAGAGAGTAGTATTTTCTTAATTTTGTACATTGTTAGTAGATTTAATTCTGAGTACAAGATTAATCCTAAGTGATAATATAATTTGAGTTCCTCATCTCAGGAGACTAAATCTGGTGATTCCTGCAAACTTTTCTTGAAATATAGGGTAGGCTAGTATTGAAGGATTTTGAACAGACGTAACTCTAAATTCATTGATCAAAATTTATCCAAGATTGTATTTCTGTAAGCAGTCCTGATCATACAGACTATTTCATTCAGCTTTAAGAATTTATCAGAATTCGTTTGTTGATTTTTTATGTGAGTTTCCTGTTCTTCATAAGCAAACCATCCAGGGTTTGAAATTTGCAGCTTGCACCTATAAATTTCATTTTGACAACTGTTTTTGGATTCATTCATCATTTTTGATGCCTAACTGTTCTGAATCCTATTGCTTGTTCGATGTAGATCCCAGCCAATTAACTGATTATTCTTCCTTCTAACAACCTGAACTCTTACTTTTAAATCGATGCATCTAAGTCCAGGCTACAATCATTGAACTGTGAAACATCCACAAACACAATAATAATATTAAATTGCTCCCAAATAGAGCATTTTGGCAACTAGGGAAAATGTTTAACTGCCATCTGACTTTCTACTCTTAATTTCTAACAGTGATACATCCACAAAGGTTTAAATCTTTTCTGAAAGCAGGAAGCAATGCTATGCTATTTTATTCAATATATAAATGAATGGAAGAAGAAAAGCTTAAACATTATAGGGGCCGTCGTGGCTCAGTGGGTATGTTCACCGAGCTAGCAACCTTCAAGTTGTTGGCGACACAGGTTCGATTCCTGTCAGGTGCATTCCTCCCTGGGCGTATTTCTCTTGTGTCAGTAAAACTTTCTGTTGTATAATGTAATCGTCCATAGAAGTCTTTGTATCTTCCTTTGTGCTGCTAGAGCTGAGTCACTCTTTACAGGCAGCATGTGTGAATGTTCTACAGCTTTCTTGGACGTCCATCCATTTTAATGAATCTTATTGGTTGTGCTGCAATCCTATCTTATCTGTATATATATGTGTTGTGTTTTCAATAAACTAGCCTGTTCCCTTTTGCGATCCATATGGCCTGTGTCATTCCTTTCCTCTGAAGGAATCGTATTTAGCACTTTCTTTGTGTGTGTATGTCTATTTCTTGATATTGTATGTTTTGTGTCTGGCACAGCATGGCCAAAGCTCCATAAAACTCCAAACTAACCTAAAAATTATAGAATATTTTAAATGATTGAATGTTTATTGAATGCTTTTTATTTGAAATGTAATAAATGTGGCTTTTAATACAATAGCCCTAAAAGTTTGTAAATTGCACAGCCATTCTACTTTATTCTTAGCATTAAAGTTGTGTAAACTAGTGTTAATTAATTTCTTGTATTTTGACCGAGTATTACTGTATCCATAGCTGAAAACGGTTTTAAGTTTATAAGTAAAGCAACAGTAATGTGTTAAGTTTTTCAGTTTTATGTAACAAAATTTTATTTGTATGCCTTGATCTTTAATTCTCTAATGCTGTCGTTTCAATACCTTTTAGGTATGACAACTTTTTGAACTTCATGTCAAGTTTCCGATATAAATTTATGCTTTGAAAGAGATGAGTAAAAGGCAAAAGACATTATTTGAGACTTGGAATAAAAGTTCACAGAAAAACATCCCTTTAGATCAGAATGTATCAAAGAAAAGAGACACAAATATATTTTCTAGTTCTTGCGGTTCACCTGGTTTTAATGTGTTTCAGGTAAGAAATATACCAATATATTAAGATAAATTAAGTTGTTATACTATGGCAAAATATTTATTTAATTGTAACTGTTTTTTGTTCAGTCCTGAGAACTGAAACTAAACCAAATTAAAGGACAATTACTGTGTAATGATTTTATTTGTTTATGTGAGATTTGTTTAAACATGGCATACTTTACTCAAATCGTAATTTATAGGTACATGAAAATTAAAGAAATAAAACTCTTCATCCACATCTTTGTCACAAAAAATAAATTAAATTGTGAGTACTGTTTTGAAAGTAAAGATATAGTTTACGCATAGTAATTGAAATAACACTCAGTTTTTAATGGATGGATATAGATGCATCCTGGTCATGTGCATACTATTTTTTCATTAATTGGGTTTCAACCCTTTGCAAGGCATTGTACTAAAAATGTTTTTGAGAGAAACTATGACCACAACCTTTATGAGTGTATTTTGCACATTACAAAAATTTAGCTTTTCAAAAGAGTAGTTTGCCTTCTGTCTTACCACCCATCTACAGTACTCATAAACATCTGTACGGCAAATGAAAGAATATTTATATACTTTAGCAACCTTAATCACCTTGTATATTCCTATTGTAGAATAAAATGAAGTTGTGGCAATTGGATTTAACAGAAAGTAGCTTTGAAACATGACAAATTTAATAAAATTCAAATTTCAGTATTTTTATTGTTTAAAGCAAGTAGTCCCCAGAGTATGGTCCCCAAGGATCTACAATGATTCAATATTTCACTAACCATAAAAGAATTTTCAAGAAAAAATGAAACATTCCATTATTTTCTTTTATTGTTTTTAAAACGTTATGTTCTAAAATATGATTATTAAATATTCTTATATTCTAAGAATGAGCAACTGAACTTACAACTAAGGGAGTTCTTCCCAGTGATCATGACATCGCTCTCCGCTGCAGTGCTGCCATAACTCAAAACTAGTTTCTCTGTGTTTTAGAAATTTAAACTCATCACTAATCCTTAATGTGAAGTTTTAATATTTTATATGTTTAGTATAGATTTTAATATTTTACTCCCTATGTGTGTTAAGGTGAAAATTTAGGATCCCTGGTCTTATGTAGGTGTCCATATACCCTATTTAGCTTTATAATCTTAAGGGGTCTGCTAAAATTATTAATTTTTAAGGGGTCCTTGGACTGAAATGTTTGGGAACCACTGGCTTAAAGTATTTTTAAAAGAATTCAAAACTGAACGAAAATTAAGACAAGATTTCAGTCCCACTGTTCCATCAGAGCGGACAAGTTCTGTGTTCGTTCTTGACAAAAACTTAACCACATCCCCTTGATGAGAGGTCAGGAATTCATGTAATTTCTTCTGTTACTTATTTACACCAAGGAACAGTTAGTTACCTCTAAGGGTGCCTTCACCTCATCTGGTCAAACACTTCAGACACATCTACTGGGGAAGATTTATAGATCAATGGTCAATTGATGTTTGACAGGAATTTTGAATCCCCAAGATCTGGAAGCTATGACACACTACAATATATCTAGCTGTAACAATTTCAGAGATGGGATATCAGGTGGTTCTATCACCACTGAAAGGACTGAAAAGTAATTCTGTATGCCCCATTTTGATCCTGTAAAAAGATTTGATTGATAAGCTTCAAAACCTAATGTAATTTTGTGCTGTAATTTCTCATTAGAAATGCTGCAATCACCTTAAAAACTGTGCCAGCATTTTCTGTATGGTTCTAACTGTATTTTGATTTATTTTGTTTTTCGCAGCCTGCAGTCTCGTGTAAGGAATCCCAGTTGGATGATAATGGATTTGATCGTGATGCTGGGAAAACATGGATTTACCCCACAAATTATCCCGTCCGAGATTATCAGTTTTCCATTGTTCAAGAAGCTTTATTCAAAAATACTCTAGTCATTTTGCCTACAGGACTGGGCAAAACTTTTATTGCTGCTGTGGTGATGTATAACATTTATAGATGGTACCCAAAAGGAAAAGTTGTTTTTATGGCACCAACAAGACCTCTCGTTGCACAACAAATTGATGCGTGTTATAAAGTTACAGGTATTCCACAGGCAGATACCACACAAATGACTGGTGAGCTAATAGTATAAAACTTTACAATATTATATTCATTCTTTATTTTCCCCTTATCTTTATTCAAACAATTCCAATATTAGTAACTTTTTCCCAGGTGGCATATTTTTTTGAAGAAGGTATTTCAAAACTTGTTAAACGTTATGACAAGTGCTTCAATTTGAATGGCGATTATGTTGAAAAGTAAAGTACAGTTGTAGTTTTCAAATGTATATAATAGAATTTCTGTAACTACGAGTATATCATTGATAACCAAATGAAGGTTATTTTCCCGATTACCCTCGTATTTGCATCTTTAATGCAAATTCTGGTTCTAAGTTTAGCGTTCAGTGCTGTAAGTGATAGCAGTAATAATGAGTTGGTGAGGGAGGGGAACAGGGCATAACCCCCCACACACACACACAGCAATCGCCATTCATGCTTTTGCGTATGACAACCCTCCACCAAATGACCTTTCACACTTCAAAAATCAACTGATCCTATCGACTGCCTTCTCATTGGAGCCTCACTATACTGTCTTTAATTATTCTCTGCATCGGGTTATTACACATTTTCATCACTGTGTTCAACAATGAACAATGTTCACTTGAAATTAGAGTTTTTGAATTTTTTTTTGTAAGAAATAATTGAATATATATGAACTTTGTCTAGTTGGAGGGGTTTCTCTAAAAGGATAAGAATGTGATGGGCAAATTGCAATTTTTGCAGGCATTTTTCAACTTCCTAAAAGAAAACAGACAAGAAAATAAGCTTAAAACTCAAGTGCATTTACCTAAAATTTTCTACTTCTGCCTCTTACTGGAATTAGTTTAATTCAAAGTTTAAAATTAAGATCTATTTTAAATTTTGGATGTCATTGGAGGAGTGTTTTTCATTTGTGTAAGTCTAGCTTCACACATTTAAATGAGTGAATCTTGAGTCATTCAACCACTTAAAAAATTATTGAATTGTGTAACAGGTGGGTGAGTGGAGTTTTGTGCAGTAAGCATCTTGGGGGTAAAATTAACGATTTATTTACATATTACGTACAAATTACGAGAAAACATTTAGTAAGACCACAGCACAGTCGCGCGCCTGGAAGGAATTGACAGAATCTCTCTTTATACAAGGAGGAAAAAGGTTAACAAGTCAATGACACAATTGGCAACGTGCCAAGAAGGGGTGTAGTTAGCTGTCAACACCAATAGTTCAGTTCGCTTTCAACACATTAATAGTTCGATTTGTTACAATTGTAAATTATAAAACAGTATAATTGTACTATTTATGTTTTGATTGATTATTGTGATTGTGTTCCTACCTTTATTGATGTAGTGGTATTTTTCTTTTTAGGAACTAATGTACCTGAAGAAAGGAAACGAATGTGGACAAGGAAAAGGGTGTTCTTTTTAACTCCTCAAGTTTTAGTAAATGATCTTGTTAGAGACATTTGCCCAGCTACAAGTATCAAGTGTCTTGTAGTCGATGAAGCTCACAAGGCATTAGGCAACCAAGCATATTGTCAGGTACATAATATTTGAAACTATTCTTCATTTTGATATTATCCAAAAATTATTTTTTCTGATCATAAATAAAGTACCTTGACTAACCCCTTTTGTACTATCTCAGCTGTTACAATTTTGATATTTACTATATCACACTGTATGAAAATTTTGAATTTAACAATATTATATTCTCTTATGCTTGCAAAATTTTGCTTATGACATTTTCATAATATCATGCAGTGGCAATGCTCAAATCAAGCATATTTAAACAAATATTAATTGCATAAAATTGGCAAAGAAGGCAATTGCATGAATTACAATTGACATAATTAATTGTATTAATTACAGAAAAATTGAAGAATTAATCCCATCATGAACAATTTTAAATTGTTTATATCTGTTGCTATTCGACAATGAACAAATAACGTTAATTTCTGTGCCTCGTATATTAGTGAAATATATATAAAGGGATTTTCCCTATTTAGATGATATTTGTAGTGAAAAGAAAATTATAATAAAAATTCGCTTAGAATATTGCCGATGTGTGTATATGTGAATTTTATTCAAAAGTATATTTTTTATTTCGCAAAGATTTCTATGTTTTGACTACAAAGTAATTGTTCAGTCATAACTGCTAGTTAATTTACTAAATTAATGCTACAATTAATTTTTAGCTGTTGTATGATATACAGAATTTGACATTCACTTAATAATTCCTTTGATGGCAATTGAAATTAAAATTTTCTTTTTTTTAATCTTTAATTACTTTGAGAAAGTCGAAATGTGACATATAATAACAAGGACACTTTTTTTCAAATTATTCTTAACTAATCATTGAATGAATTTTACTTTTAATGTGCAGTGTGCAGCACGAAAAAGCAACCTTTCTCGATCTCTTTACTATGTGGAATATCATGCAAAATACGGTTTAAAGACATGGTATCCCCATCTACCTTTTACAGAAGATATTCGAATGATCTCCTTGAACATCAATGCGCTTCTGGGCACATTGCAGCATATTTTGAGACACTTGTTGCAACTCACTGACATCAGTGTTCCGTATAAAAACGTTTTCCTTCAGTTCGTCTATTGTGTTGGGATTGTTGTCATGCACTTTCCCTATTTAAATTTCCCCACAGGTACACATTGATAGGTACAGCAAGTGAGAAGGTTACACACCTTTGCTCACTGCTTTCAGTGAGGTTCATGAATTTGAGTCAGGTATTCACACCAGGGTACTTATGTATTAACCGCATGCCAGCAATTAATCGCCAAATCTGTTGGAAGGGGCATAAGACGGAAGAACTGGAACAATCTGTTTATATTCACTGCCAAGTGAACCACAAATACAATTTCATTGATTCTGATTGTTTTGCAAAACTTTTTTTAGAACCACAGTTCAGTGCGTAGTTGCACTCGATACTCGTGTTCTATTTTCTGTTTTTACATCGAAGTAAATTTTTACGTAACACTTGATCGTTATGAAATAATGCTGGAAGAATATTCCCATCCCAATGGATATTTGGGGGCATTTGTCGTGAAACAAGAGAAACATTTATTGTTATGGTCCCCGATCGTAGTGCTACCACATTAATGAACTAAATAAAAAAACATTAAAGATGGATCGACCATCTTTTCCGACTGTTGGGAGGGGTATAAGACGGAAGAACTGGAACAATCTGGTTATATTCACTGCTAAGTGAACCACAAATACAATTTCATTGATTCTGAAACTGGCACGCACACACAGAATATGTAACACATCTGGGGAAGTGCAAAATGGCGAAATAAAAAACATCGAGGAACATCTCGCTACCATCCCAAGTCCCTACCTTGCAGTTTATAATGATAATGATATGTTTGATGCCATCCTAAGGGCAATTGCTAAACATTTTCCACCCGAAACAAAACTTGGCTGATATTCGCCAATGGCATGCGGTTAATAAGTAAGTACCTTCACCAGACATGTGACAGGTCACTCCGGCCAGTCAGAAGAAGCAGTCGTCCAGACAGGAGAAACTTCCACATGCAGTAATGAGACCAAGACAGGTTGCTTTTTCATGGCCCACCCATTAATATGAGATGGTGTGGTAATTTTCTCTTTGTTGAAAACTTTTTATAATGTGATTACATTGTTTGTGTCAATTATTTCAATTTTATGAGTTCAATCTCATGATTTTTACTTATTGGAGGACAATTTTCATTTCAGGTCATCCGAGAGTTACTAGCACACAACGAGCAGTTTCGTGTTTTAGCTCTAACTGCTACACCTGGAAGCGATATGCAGGTTAGTCATATTAGGTTAGTCATATGCAGGTTAGTTATTAAATTATGTATTCATTTAGTTTCATTCCTGGAAAATTGCTTAGTTGGAATTTTAAAAACTAGCAAACCCTGCATCTGCTCTAAACTTAATTGACAAATAGTGTCAACTTCGTTTCAGTGATTGATTTTCCTAATTTCGTCTCAAAATGTTGTCTATCTTTATAATTGTCAACTAGTCATGAGAAGGTACACCAACCTTTATCTTTGTTTTGAGATTTGGAATATTTCTCTTTTAAAACAGGCTGTGAAGATGGTGATTTCTAATCTGTTAATTTCCCATGTGGAAATGCGTACAGAAGAAAATGAGGATGTGAAGCAATATACCCATATCAGAAACATTGAGAAAATAATTGTGCCTCTGGGAGATAGATTGATGTCCATCAAAAGCAGATTTTTGGACGTAAGTTGTTACTTTTGTAATCAAATTCACATTTAATACTTTTTCCAATGTATTTAATGAAATTTAAAAAAAAAAGCATTCAATTGCTCCTATTTTTTAAATGCGAGTTGGTCAATAAAAACCTTGGTTCTTTATAGTTCATTATGTTGAAATAGGTTTTACTGTGTGGCTGTTTCATTTTACGTTAAAAGGTTCTAGCATCGATTTTGTGTTTAATTTGCAGTTTTACGTACTTTTAATGAGTCCCGAGGGGCACATCTAATTTAGGTGTGTATGGGCATCACAACCCCAACATACCCTCTTCCTCTCTTTACCCTCATCTACCTTCTGCTTTTTGCTTCGTTTTTCCTCTCTTGTTTTGTGTTTGGCTCAGTTTGGCCAAATACGGCCCTTGTGCCATAGAACCCAAAACCAACCAACATAACTTTAATGAAAAACCTGTGGAATTTAATGAATAATTTATGCTTTTTTATTTCTAACAAGAAAGATTCTCTTGACCCTTGCTATATTGTTCCCCTTAGTATAGCATGCTTTTTCTTCTCTCCCAAGAAGCATAATATATTGATGGGTTACTGTACTAATCTTGTATTGTAAAATGATAAACATTGGATTTTATATGTGCCCAGTTCATGTTTGCCATTTGTTCCTTACATGTTGTAATTTCATATTATCTTGAATAAATTATAATTATAATACTAAACATTCTGATACCTGTACAATAATAGATCTAAATATTTCTGTTGTAATGAGAAATTGTGATCATTTCAGAATTTTGAAGGTTTTGTCCTGTTTCACCATTGTAATATACAACTTTGCTGATAGGTGAATTACACAATCTGAAAATAAATTTTTTTTTTAATGTTTGAAGCTTTTTTGGTATTGTGAACTAAATCTTACCTGATCCCTCGACTTAAACCAAGTAACGTAATGTAAAAGACAAAACCAGATATTATTTTAAGCATTGCATTACATCAATATGCAGAGTTCTCATTGTATTACTAGAAAACCATGTAGTGAAAACTAATGTACGAATAATCTTTTTATTCATGTTTTATAAACTGTCTCGAAACTCGTATTTTAAATAAATATTAAGTAATCCTGTTTTAAAAATCTTTTTGTGTCCATTTGAGTATTCTTATGGACTGTTTCCTTTTGAATAGCAATAAAAAACGTGCGTTTTGGTAGTGTGCATACAGTTTTACTACATTATTTCAGTTAAGTTTTGTTTATTTGTGTATTATTTTTTGTATTTCAGGTCATCAACATTTACTTAAAGCGTCTGAATCAGAGGCAAGCAATAGGGTCCAAGAACCCAGCTTCATTATCCAAATTCCAAGTCTTAAAAATGCGAGAAGATTTCAGTCAACACCCTCCAGATAGTATAGATAAATTCTCATATGGTCTTGCCATGGCTGATTTTTCATTGTGTATAAGTCTTTATCATGCATATGAGCTGTTACTACTGCATGGGGCAAGGCCTTTTTACAACTTTTTGACAGGTAAAATTGAACAAAACTATCTATTGTTACCTAAAACTTTGAGTCTGAAATCATATTATTAAATAAATATTAATTATAAAACTACCCATAACTAATTCCACACAAATTGATGTATTTTTCTTGTGTCTTATTTATTTTTCCTTGCTTTAATGTAGTAAAGCTTTTCGTAGTACTCAGTTACTTTACATTTTTAATTACAATGTTTTTTAATTTTATGTATGCAATTACAAAGATTATATTTCTATTTGTGTTGTCGTTGAAATGGTTTAGTGTATAGATTACATCATTTGTAAATTCTAGGGATTCTGGAATAATGTAAAAATTCATTGCAATATGTCATTTTTAAAGTGGCATTTCAATTTATTGTGTAAAATCATTGTAATAATTTATATTTTTTTACTTAGGAATTGTAAATGGTGAAAAATCTATACCTCATGCTCGTGCTGAATTGTTCAAAAATTTTGACTTTAAAGAGCTTATGATGGAAGTTGAAAAAAACTATGTTCCTGATTCAGCTCAAGGCGAGCAAAATTCTGTAAGCTATACAAATCTATTGATTTTTAAGGATATTTAAATGAGGGTCATTTGCATTGATATGATATGCTTATTTTGTGTTTTTAATGATTTTTTATGTAGAAAGCCAGTTCTATTTCTAAAGAAGTACTGCCTGGCCATCCAAAATTAAAAAAACTGTTAGAAGTTGTTTTGACGCATTTCAATAATGTTGCTAAAGGTAATTTCCTGTTCTTAATAAAATATTATATTCCTTTTTTATTTTTTTAAATAGCTATGAGTTAAAAATGTATTTAAAATTATCATTTTAGTTGCATATATTTACCATTTTTATGTTTTCAAGATTTTTGTAATTCAAGAATAAATGTAATTACTGAATTTTGAGGGAATTGCTTTATCTTTGAGTTTTCTACAATATCAAGAATAATTATGCTAACTTAAAAAGCCTGAGGAAAAAATAAAACTTTAAACAATCTCTTATGAGAAATGTTAGTTGCATTTCTGTACTTGTGAATAATGTTATTTTGTATTTAGAAAAATTCTGTTTAACTGAGGGTGGCATGCTAGAATCATTGTATTTTTAGCTGTTTACACTTAAATGAATTTTGTTGGATATTCGATGTTTCATGGTATGCCAAAGGCATAAATTTTAAATAATGCTGACAAATTTGAAAACAGCAATTTAATAATAACTGGTGCTGACAATGTCTTAAATTGTTGCCCTAAAAGATCAAAATTTTAGAATAATACATTTCCTATAAGTGCAAATAAATTTCTAATTTTGTTTCACCTATTAAATAGTTTAAAACCATTTCAAATTAGCTTTTATACTTTGAAAAATCTTTTAAATCCCTTTGAAAAATATTGTAAACTATGATTTAAGAGAACAGATCCAGAAGAATCTCTTTTCATCATTTCCGTTCTTCCTTGAGGGTGGAATAGCAGTTTGACTAATGCATTTCTGTTGGTTTTAGAGTTGGTCAAAAGTACTCGAGTTATGATTTTTTCTCAGTACCGGGACAGTGTGGAGGAGATTGTAGAAATGCTGAGTTATCACCAGCCTATGATCAAAGCCATGAGCTTCATAGGTCAAGCCACTAAGTCTGCCACAAATGCAGGCTTCTCTCAAAAACATCAGTTGAAAGTAAGTGTTTATTTTTTTAAAGTATCAATATTACAATGTTGAAAAGTGGCCTTAGTTACATTAACCCTCTAAGGAGTTTACATGCATAATACCACCTTGCAACCTACAGTTTTCCTTGCATAATTTCTAACCAATTATGACCTTTTCGACCAATAGAATCCTTCCAAAGGATTCTATTCTAATTAAAAGAGCAATGGAATCTTTCCAAAGGATTATATTCTAAGGAAAGGAGCAATAGAATATTTCTAAAGGTTGAAAGGAACCATTGATTCTTTCAACCTTTCAGTTAGACCTATTAGTTTTTGTTCTATCACATTTGAGTAGGAAACTTTTGGAACTTACTACATAAAAGCTTAAGTTAAAAACAGAATTTTATTTTGTAAGGTTTTCATAATTCTACATGCAAATACATTTCAGGTAATACAAGAGTTCCGCTCTGGTGGCTACAATACACTGGTGTCCACGTGTGTGGGAGAAGAAGGATTGGACATTGGTGAAGTAGATTTGATAGTGTGCTATGACTGTCCCAAATCTCCTATTCGACTAGTTCAGAGGATGGGACGTACTGGCAGGCTTAGGAAAGGAAGCATCATTATCCTCATTGCTGAAGGAAAGGAGGAGCAAGTATGAGAGTATTTTCCATAAATAATTCAAATTTGTTTTATATCATACGAAAACAAGATAATTTAACCTTTAAGTTTGTAGAAGTACTTATAGCCATAATTTGAAACACTGAATCATGATTTATGTCATCTGAAAGCAGGGAAATTTTGAGTTCTTAGAAGAAGTGAATTGTGCTAAAAACTTGAGGAAAATGTAGTTTTTCGGTCAAAAACCTAGAAAATGATACAAACTGTGAAAACTTTTATCAGGAAATGCATTGTCTCACCTATTTTCATAAGCTTGAATTCCTAATAAGCGTGCTAAATGTTTTTATTCCAATCTTATTAATCCATTTTCTATGGGATTTTATTAGAATCTTTGAAAGTGGGGAGTGTGTTTTGATTTAAATGTATTAAGTATGAACTAGAGGCAGATTATATATATGCATATAAAGGGGGACAGGAATTTGAAAGTATCAAAATATTGATTTTATTACTTTATTCTTAAAGCATTTGTCAATAAGTAGTTTTTTTAATTGTACTGCATATGATTTGTTACTATATACTCATATGTCAGATACAAGAATTTTTTGTTAGGTTTATTTTATCAAACGGCAGTAAAACAGTTGCAAGTAAAGAACACTGGTGTACAAGAAGTGTGCAGAAATACATTTCAAAAATTCTGAAAAGGGTTTTTGACTATTAGACCCCTGCAGACCTCAAAGAGCTAATACTGAGAACAATACAAAGAATCACAACTGTAATTTAATCTGGTTTTAAATTTAAATTACCTTAATACATTAGCAAATGAACACTTAATTTTAATTAAATAATTCATGTTTGATGATCCAAAAGTTTTCATAATTTAAAAACAACATTTTGGTTTAATGATTTACATATTTTAAAATAGTGTTTTGCACTCTTTGTTAGCATCTCTATATATTTCACTAACATATGTGGCACAAAAATCGACATTACTTGTTTATTGTCAGTTGGCAACAGCGTATTTAAGGAAATAAAATCTATTACAATATTCATTTGCCATATTTTTGCTTGGTTTAAATGTGCTTGATTTGAGCTATGGAACTGCATAATATGACTAAAACTACACAGAGGAGTTTGCCATTCCAGTGAAATTCTTCAGTAGTCTCATTACAGAAAGGATGAGAAATCTAGAAATTAGCACAGAAAAGAAAATCTGTGCCAACTCATGAATAGATTTAGAGGTCAAAAATATTGAATCGCCTTTGAACTAATAAACGAGATGCATTCAATGTGGATGCTCAGAAGCTAATTGTGGTAATATGATGAGGTGTGAACTTTTTATCATGTACTTCATTTAAAATGAGAATTAATACCAATTAGAATACTTTTGAAAATATAAATAAAATGCTATTTTATATTTTTTACTAACTTTATTTCATTTGGGCATATGAAATGTGCATATCGATGCTTATATTCTTATGAATGAATTTAAGTAAGATGCGAAATATAATGACTGCCACCAATATATATTTAACAATTAAGAAACTTTAGTGCTGTGATGCTATGCATGCATTGCTAATTTTTATATTTCTGTAGTGCAGAGCTGATTTAACATGTCTGCCAATGGAAATGTAACTTGTTGGAATACTCTGTAAATGTTATTCCATTTTTTAAAACTTTGGAAATATTTAGTGTCCAAGAAAATAATGTTCACCCTATGTCTGCGATCCAGAAACAATTTGTTGTACACTCTTGTAAAAAGGCTATTGGCCTATTCTGTACTTAATACTTAATAAATGCGTCTTTCGCTGGTGCTGAGCGGGGTTGCTCTCGCAACCCAAGTTATCGCCGTATGGCCCATGCCGGGATGGCTTACATATTTATCCTTATTCCATTTTTTAGATGTTCAATAGCTGTGAGAGCAAAAAGAAATCCATACACAGAGCCATTTCCAAAGGCTTTTCATTTGCCCAGTTGTATTCTAACAGCCCATCCTTAATACCACCTGGTTTGAAACCTCTTTGTATAAGAACTGCTGTAACAGTTGAGACTTCAAAAGTTGCGAAGGTCAAGCCAAGGGGTAAGTTTGAAAATATGAAAAGTATTTTAAGTTGAAGCAATGTTAAGTTGTCACACACTTTTCAAATATTTTATTGAAGATTAAGGGCCAGATTCAACTGAAACATGATCGACCTCTTCGATCAACTGAAAGCACTATGATCGAGTCTTATTTTGGAATTCATTTCCCCATTTAAATACGATCAAGGTTATTAGGGTTACCACAGTAGTAAGATGATTGCTCAAATGGCTGTGACGTCACATGATCGTCAATTGACCAATAAGAGAACTTGGAGTTGTGTCATTTATTTACCTAGTTTTTGGCTGTTCAATTTGTCACTCTGAAAATTCTAGAAACAACATTGTGTAAATTGGTAAAACCAATTCCTTAATTTCACTCTCCCAATTTTAAACATTAACTATCTTTTTCAAAATCTCCTAATTTCAATCCATCTTCCTTTAACAATTATAGAATGAGCAAGGAAAGTGGAGTTTTGGTTGCTGCCTTATACGTTCACCCGGATCTCGTGAGTACAAAACTCGGCAGTGCTTATGCCACGTTAGCCAAACAGCAGCAAGGATGGAATGAAGTGGCCGTCGAGCTAAATGCTTGCAGATGTGGGCAAATCCAAAGGATTTTCTCGAAGTCATAAATATCAAGGAATTCTTGAAAGATGAATGATATCCGTCTTGTCCAGAAGAAATGTAAATAGAAAATGATCACATCGAGCAAACTCGCGACACAGAGAGGAGTAGAATATCTTCAATCAGTGAATCGTGTATACACGATCGAGTCGTTTCAGTTGCATCGAAACATCGGCATTAGCCACGACCAATCGAGTTTCAAGGCGAAACGATCAAGAAATGTTGCAGTTGAATCTGGCCCTAACCTTTCATTCTTTGCTTATGTATATATATATATTCATTCTTTTTTGTTTCATGTGCCTTTTTATTCCTGCCAAATTATTAACTTGTTTGTATTGTCATGCTTTATATATGGTATGATTCATTATTGAAACTTCGTGTCATATTACTCAATTTTCTGGAAATAAAGCAAAAATACTTTCAGTATCGACTAGCGGCCAATGAAACTATTTTTATTTTCGTTCCATTAAGCTGAACTGAATACATTAAAATTTATTGTGGTCTCAATTGTCATTAACTGCATTGTAGATATTAAATATTACTGTAGAATTACTTATAGAATGCTTATAGAATTTTTCAAATGCATAATTTTTCTAAAAGTTTTTTAAATTGTAAAAAAATAGTAAAGTTCTCAGTATTTCTTTAGAATTAATTTTATTTAATAATAAAATGTTTTGAGACTCAACAAATAATACAATGAAAATACTAAAAACAAAGAAATTACCAGAAAAATTTATTATTACATTCAAGATCAAAGTTTACAGGTTGCTCACTTTAACAATGTAACTAGATGGCTATGATTTCTTTGTGTAAAGATGTCACTTATTAGAACTGGAATTGATGTTACACCATGGATTATTTGATCTGCGTGTTTGAAAAAATTGTTTAGCATAAAACACTATTTTTATTGTTATCCTCAAATTTATAGATAGTTAGAAAAGTAATGTTCTGTATCACATAAATGGCCCCAGGAAATATGTCTTTTAGTTTACTGATAAAAATAGGAATGATTAAAGACTAAATTCTATTCTTTGAAACTTATTTTGTTGCTATATTTTTTTAATTGCTGAATTTAGTATTTATTTATTTCTTCTAGCAAAATTTATATTTTATTTAGTGAGAAAGAAAAGTTAACCATACGTGGTGGTTCAAACTAAAATTCTATTTGTTGATTCGTTTATGGAATTTACTTCAATTATGCATTGGTTTTGATGCATGACAAAATACTGAATGTTCATGTTTCATTAATACAAATTTTAAATGCATGATCTGTATCTCATATTTATAGTTTTTCTTTAAAAAGTATTACATATTTTTAATTAAAAAAACACTGATTGTAATGAAATCTCAATGTGTAGAAGAAAAGCTTTTTAGTTCTGAAAGCAAAATTGTGGATATAGTGAAAGAGATATAAAAATGCTAACATTGTATTTTTTGGTTCTAAATGCAAGATTTTTCTTCTGAAAGGTTGGTAATGTCTAGAAAGCTCATAATCAGATGTATCATACGCTAAGAAAATAGAAGTTTCAGATTAAAAATAACAGATCAATTTAAATGTGTTCAGTTTAATATTTAAATCAATACTTAATTTGCTAGAATGGACATCCATTTACTCTATTTTTCTGCAATTGATCATGTGCAATATCTTTCAAATTTATCATATGTTTTGTCTTACATATGTTAAAATTTAGCATTTATTAATAAATAATTTTGAATCAAAAATTTATTATTTTAAAACTGTTATACATATTCAACATCTTGTATTTTGTAGGAAAATGTCAAGAGAGTGAATTTTTAAGTGCTGATGAATTAATTGAATTCAATAATTGCTTCAAAGTACAACGAACTGAAGGTCCTTTATTGGCTGACTCTAATATAGTTTCTCTGGATACTCTTAGTCAGGTTAGTATATATTCAAATTTATTTAAAATTAATCAGTTGTGTAAAAAAATTTCTTTATGTCAACTTAAACAACTATCATTGACTTATGAATTTTAAGCTTTCAGTGATTATTATCTTTTGTTGTGATAAGACTGTATGGGGGTGAATTAACTATTTTGGTATATTTTTATGTCTCTGGAAATCAGAAGGAATTATTTTGAGGTTTCAGTTTTTCTTCCTAGTTTTAAAATTATGCAAACAGCTTTCTAAGCTATATATATTTCTATTTAGTGAATTATTTTCCTATTGAACAATTTGGATCGATGACAGTTCTTTGACATAAGTCTCAATTATGGCTTTATCCACACATATTTTAAGCATGTAAATTGTATTTAATTTTAACATAGTTTCGAAGGGGATACATTATAAAATTCACAATAAGCGAGAATTTTCAGAATATGAATAAATTATTTGTCTATTCAATTTCCAAACTGAAAATTTCATATATATGAATTCCAGGCGTCAAACAGAAGTTTCTGTTTGACACCTTTTGGTAATTCTATAAGTCTGAGAATTTAAGGAATGTTGTAGTGAACATGCTACAGTTAAGCTTGAGTATAAGCTAATGTATAAATATAATTTCTATAGTAAGCTAGAGTGTTTTTTTTTTGATAAATATATGTTAAAGTAACTTATTGATTTACCTTTTACCTAAGATATTTCTTTATTGGTAATATTTAAGAAAAGTGAAGGTTTTAGTTAATAACTTTTTGTCTCACTCCTTTTTTGTCTTTTCAGTAATCTTTACTATAAAAATTTCAAAGAAATTAAAATTAAGTTTCAAACTTTTATTTATGTATTTGTTTATTTTTTTTATTTAGACTTTATTTAATAAAATGGGATAAAATAAAAATATGATCTGACATTTGTTTCAATCTTAAATCATGTTTATCCGAGGATTGTCACTAAAACATGATTATGATTATTTGTGAAGCGGTCTTAAAACTTTCTTTGGTTTGAATATTTGACTTTTAATTGATTACCTAAAATGCTTTTGGAAAATATAAACTAGTATATTTGATTATATTTTGTTTTTAATCATTTCAATTTGTGTTTTTCTTTTAATTGTAGAAAAATCAACAAGAATCACCTTCACCAAGACTATCTCTTTCAAAGTGGGTACTTTGGCAAAGTACACCCCATAGAACACATACAGTGTCTCACTCATCTAAATCTTTTCTATTAATTGATATTGTGGATAAAATCAATTTTTCTAGTCCACAATCTGTATCCATTCATCGTGAAAGAATTCCACATGCAGCAATTGTCCAGCCAGCAATTAATTCAAGCCCACCAATTATCGATTTATATGATGATGAAGCATTTAATTTCTGTCAAATACCAGATGAGGAAAGCAATTTTGTGAATCATGATACCATAGACTTGGATGGATGCCTGTTGAAATCTAGTCACAGAATATCTGAGAGTGAAGTCAGTAAATCCATTTTCCCTAAAAACATTCCCATTCCATCAAATGAGGGGCTTAAAGAAGATACTCTGTTAAAGAGGTTGTTTGGCATTACATTTTTACGTCTGCCAAAGGTGCCAAAAGAATGTATTTTGGAAGCCCCTCCATGTATAGAATCTGTGATGTCAGTGGCAAATTATTCTAGCATCCAAATTGAATCTTTTGAGATGAAGAAATGTGAGAGTAATTCCAAGTTACGTATACTGAACAACAAAATGAAAGCTCGACTGAAAAGGAAAAGCAAGGAGCTTGGCATTAATTTATCATTTTCATTTAGTACAGTGGGGAAACATAGAACGTACCAAGACAGTATAATGGAAGATTCCACTTTCAAATCTCAAATTAACGCTGCTTCTTTTGACGTATCTTTTCTACCTCGTAGTGAATATAATAATGAGAATTTCAAACCTAAATCTGATATAGATCCACTCCCGAAGAGTATAACATTTGATATTGATTTTGACATTCCTGTGGCATTTGATATACCTGAAAATGAAGTCGATGTTTCTGTTTCAGATCAGGCTAAAGATGTTGATACAAAATATAACAATCCAGATCCCACTTTAAAACATTGTGTGAGTAATGAGCTTGGTGGTGATACATCCATGATTTTGGATCAGCTTTTATCAAATAGCGATGATGTGTCTGGGAATTTAGATTCTTCATTTGTCTTGCCCTTGACGATAAAGAAAGTTGTTTTTGAAAATCAGTGTAAGACTCCTCTACAGAATCTGACCAACAAATGCACCTCCCAAATTGGAACATCTTCAGAACAGAGAAAAACTGCGAGAAATAATAACATTGCCTCAATGAATCTGTCCTCAAAAACAGCTACTACCATTCAGAAGCTTAGAACTGCAGAGCCTGAAAATGCACCAAGTCCAAAACCAACACTCTGGAGAATTTCAAAGATGCAAGATATGATGCATGAAAAGAAAGGAAATGAATCCGAGCCAACTCAATGCACCATGACTCAGCTACTATCTTTGATTAATTCTACCGAGCAGATTGAAAACGCCACAATCCAACAAACCTCGCCGAAAGGAACGCCAGAAAAATCCACTGCTGAAAATGTCAGTTCAGAAGATGAGATTGAGCCAACTCCACCTAAAGAGAAGGTTCCCAAGTTTTGCTACAGAATTAATAGTTTGAAATCTGATTCAGATCTCTTACGTAAAGATGGCTTCCAAGAAGATGAATTGAAAGCAGAATCATGCCCTGATGAATTTAATCAGGCCATTTATTTTGATTTATCAGAAATACAGTTCTCTTCTGGAGATTTGCAAGATGAACCTCCGAAGTCGACTTCCAAGGATGTCACTCCTTTAAAAAACAAGGTTGATTCTGACCTTGATGTGATTCCTGAAAATAAGGCGTGTTCTGAAGATGCAGCTGAAAACTCTTTAATTTCTCATTCAACATCTTTTGAGAAAGTATTTTTTGATGTTTCGTTTGATTTTCCAGACTTGGAGAACATTCCTCCAAAAGAAGCTACCATATCAGAAGACACTACAAATGCCTTTACTGAAAAGATTGTCCATGATATCGTCACAAGTGGTGAAGCCAATCGAACCGCAAGTGAGGCCAAAGATGTTTTGAATTTTAAAAATGTTCCTCAAAAAGAATCTTGCATATCAAAAGGCACTACAAATGTCTTTCCCAGAAAGATTGTCAATGATGTCATAACAAGTAGTAAAACCAATCAAATTGCAAGTGAAGTCACAAGTGTTTTAAATTCTAAAAGCTCTTTGCCTGTGTTTAATGTTAATTTAAACCACCCCTCTTCAAAGGCTAACCTCACAACCAAGGTACCGTTAGAAAATTTATCCTTGATTAAAACCATTAAAGACAATAATGATTGCAGGTCTAGAATTAATGGTCATAATAATCTTTACTTTGAAATGGCAAACTCAGAGGAGCATTTTATGCCACAGAAATCAAAACTTAAGAAATACGACTGTGTTTCAACTCATGATTCTAAAATTCCCATCGATTCCAGAAAAAACGAAAGGTGTGAATTTGATTTATCAGATTTTTCAAAGTCCCCTGAATTTTCAGAGTCTTTGCTGAAACAGAAACGAAGTGATGAAACTCGAAATGGATTGTTCAGGGTTCCTAAATCAACAGCAGTACAAAGAGAGTTGGATGATTTCGAACTGCCTGCGAGGAAAAATCGCAAAGTTGAAGCCACTATCAGCCGTAAAGAAAAGAAGTTCAAGAAAACTAGGAATCGAAATGGATTTTTACTTACTCAAGTGGTTGTGTCTGGATCGGATTCATCTGATGCAGATAGCGTCTCTTGTGATGAAGATCAGGATGCTTTGGAAGCAAGCTTCATTGATGACGGTACTCTTTGCGAAAGCCCACCTGATCAGCACTGCATGTATTTACAGTCTGTAAAGACCATTGCTGGTCTACCTCAAAAGTTCAAGCTGAAGCACAATGAAAATGACAATTTAGTATCCTCACTACTGCAGGATGAGGGTTGTTCGAAGTATTTGTTGGACAGCTTCTGTGTTGATGATGACAATGTTGTATATACAAGCTCAAGTGACGATATCATAGATAAGCCTGAAACCCCAGAAGCTAAAGCTAACAGGAAAAAACGTAAACGCATCATTATGGTGAGTTCTTGTTCTAGCGATGAGGAAATATTCGTGAAAAAAGCAAAACCAACTTTAAACAAATCCCCACAAGTACATGAAATTCTGAATTCTCAGGAGAAGCCGAAAACTTTCAGAAAGGTTCCATCTAGAGTTATAATTAGCTCTGATGAAGATGATGATATCCATATAATTTCTGTGCTTCCAGCAAGAAACTGTAATGCAAACCTTTCAAGGAAGATAAATTCAGATGGGAAACGTTCTGAATCAGGTGTTGCATCTGAGGTTACTGAGACACAAATGCACACTAATTATAATTCACTGAAAGATGATAATGAATCGAACCTTAAATCCATCAATGTAAGTGATGAAAAAGTGGAAAATGTAGATATTTTCTTTGATCTTGGATGGGATGATTTTATTCCTGGTATTGATCTTGAAGTTTGTGATCCTAACAGGACAATTCAGCCAGACACTTCTGCACCTAAATCAAATCTAACAGGAATTAAATCGGTAAGCTCCAAGTCATCAGTAACTGCAGCTGAAAAACTAGTTGCTGCTACATCCACTCAGCCTCCAAATTTACAAAATAAATCGGTAAATTCCAAGTCATCAGTTACTGCAGCTGAAAAACTAGTTACAGCTGCAACCACTCAGCCTCCAAATTTACAAAATACGGCAAGCAGAACTTCAACATCTATTATATCTCCTATTAGACAACATACTCTCCATTCAAGAACCCCTACATCTAATTTTGGTAATTCGAAAGGTAGCTTTACTTTCTGTAATGCTGTCAACAAAACAGTGAATACTTCAGTCAGTGCATCAAGCTCTAAAAGCGGCTGTGATAGCAGAAGTACGATTTTAGTTGATTCCCGTGAACTGGCAAGCGGTAAGCCGGTAATATCTGCATTACGTAACAAGCACGGCGTGAACCCGGTGGTATTACAGCTCACTGCTGCTGATTACATCATCAGTAATAAAATTGCTGTGGAACGCGTGTTCGATTCGGAATTCTCCGTCACGGGTTTTCCTGCGAAAATAGTCGAGAAAGTAAAGGCAATGAGCGAACTGTACGAGAAGTCTTTCGTAATCATCGAAGCTGACAGCCGTAAGCGGATATTGGGTTTCAACAAAATTAGCACTAAATATTTACAGTTTGCAGTACATCTAAATGTCAGTCGCTCTGTTAGAGTATTGTACTCGAAATCTTTTGATGAGACAAGTAATATTCTTTACAGTATGATCCAAAAGGAGACAACTAAGGGATTTCACATTAGAGTGCCAATTTTTCTGAATCCTTCAAGCCAAAAATTATTTGACTTCTATCAAAGTTTGCCTCATGTGAGCACGATTTGTGCTCTTAATTTTGTGTATCATTTTCCCGCTGTGCATATGATTTTCAAATTATCTGTTCAACAGTTGAAGACTGCTGGCTCTATATCTACTCGCAAAGCTCAAGCTATATCAGAATATTTGAATAGCGAGCTGTTATTCAATACATTTTCTTGATGAAAGTATTTTAACATTTACATTGACTGACCTAATGAAATGATTTAACTTGTTTCCTCTCATCAAAATGAATGTATATTTTCTGCTCGTCTGATTGATCTGACATATTTTATTGCATTTACTCTTATGAGCTTAATACAATGTTCTAGAATATATTTGAAAATTTTAATTTTTGTAACAAGTGAATGCATACTTTTGTATATAAAGGAGATGGATGCAATGGAGTAGTAAGAATTTATTCACTAAAATTGTTAAATTTAGTTTGTTGGGTGCTTTAATTGGCAGATTTATCAATCTGTGTATTCCTACAGTGGTCTGGAACATAAATTTCTTGTCTAATTTTTTTTATGTTTGATAAGTTTTCCCTGTACCAATTGAGTTTCTATAATCATTTTTGTGACATTGAGACTTTAAATTAAGGGAAGAACTCAAAATACAATTTAATTTTTGTTACTTAAGAATAATTGTTTTTAATATATAATTATATATATTAACTAATTAGAATTTAGTTTTTTCTTTGATTATATGGTTTTTAATGGTAAAAATGATCGATATGTTTAGAAAATTACACAAAACTCCTTTTCTGCCAAAATTCTTTCTAATTGGAGTCTTTCTAATTGGAAGTTAAAAATTGTCCTTTTTGTAGAATGCTGTATTTCGTCTGTTATTTTCTTATTACTAATAATTTAATTATGTATTTGAGATTGAAAACTATTTTCACGTTTATATGAAATGTAATATTCTGATGACACTAATTGCTTTAGAGTGAAAATCTCAAAATGTCATGATTTAGTTCCAATAATTGCAACCTTCCATGTTAAAAACTAATTATTGTATTGCAGCCAAAAGTAAATGTGATATGTGATGCATTGATTATAAATAACTGAGAGCTTGATTAGAAATAAAATTTGCCATATGGAAAAAGCAAGACTAATGGCCTTTTGGAATTGTTGCAGAATCTAAATGCATTACCTAAACCCCTAAAATGGTTAAAAGAACATCACTTCCGATAGTATTATTATTTTAATTAATAATTGTTTTCCTCTTTAACAGTGATTCAAATTTAATAAAATACTAATTTAATTCCGCTTTTATAATTTTTATAGCTCAGTGCAAACAGATAAATTCTATTCATTTATGGTCTGTATATACCAGTATTAAAATTTTTCTACTATAAAAAATTTATTCGTATCCAAATGGTCCATTTATATTCCCTGTCAATAAATTAGTCTTAAATTTGATGTTCATCTTGTTTTAATCATCAATTGGTGCATCTTGTTGATTCTAAGATACGTCAATTTTTAGAATGTAATGCAAAAGATGTTTTCCATTTCTGAGTATGATGGCATACTGATATAAAGAATTCAATATAGTTTTTGCTCTTAGTGATAATAATTTTTTTAGTGATAATAATAAAGCAATTGTGAAAAATAATTCTAAACTTGTAATGTTTTAGGTAATGGTGCTTGTAAAGTGATACTATAGTTTTTGTGTGTAATTTTCGTACTTAATTATATTTAAATACATGAAAAATATTTATATCTAATATATTATTTATGTACCCAAAGTTATGTTTATGAGATTTGTGATATTTGTAGTTATTCAGATTTAAATCATGTCATTAAATGAAGTTAAAACAAATCTATGATGGAAAGCAGGTAATGTAAGTTGCATGTTGAATCTAATATTGTGATCTAATGTTATTGTTATGACTCGAGTTGAAATTTGGCTATATTTCTCTACTAAATCTACATTTTCGATTGCTCAAAACTAGAGCACTTTGTTTTAATACTTTGAATTGGGGGTTAAAACTTGCTTGACTATTTTAAATCTAATTATTTTTTGTGAGAAAATGGTATAATTAGAATCATGTTAAACTAGGTTTTTCCTATCTGTTACTTTGCATGGTTTGTAATGAAATTATGTATTATGGGAAATGTGTTAAGAAGCTAATAACTCAATTGGTTTTAAATAGCTATGTGTACTATTTCAGTTTCTTTAAGAAATATATACTTAGCTTTGAGAGACCTTTGGTTGCAGATATATCTACCATCAAGTTATAAATCGGATTTTGATGCAGAAGAAATTTCAAATTATATTTATATATATTTTTATATTAAAATAACTTTTTAGATTTTTGTTTGACAAATAAAATATTTTTCATGCATGATGTAAAGCATTTTACTTTCCATTGCAAAAAACACGTTGCACTCAAAGTTTATGCAAAGGGCGATTAAGTCAGATCCCAGTGGTTTCATAAATTTGTGTGTGCTTTCAGAACAATAAGCATTCCCTACCAATATTGTCTATATATTTGTTTGTTTGCCCCATGTTTGAGAGGGTGCAATTATAAACATGTTGGGGGAGATAGGGTACAGGTTCCTCACAACTGTAGTCTGGTGCCGCTCATCTCAATCATGTTGAGTTCATGGATTCCTACAAAGTCTACATCTTATCTAATCCAAAACTTGACATATTTATATCCCATATTCCCTTGGAGCCGCAGTAGCCCGGATGGGAAAAGTAACAGACTAGCAACGGAGGGTTGCGAGTTCGAATCCAACCCCCAAGACCGTCATGTACAAAGGGGGCTGGTGCACGTTCAAGCTGTCGTGGCCTCAAATGCCCTCACGTTGGCGTGGTGTGGTGTGGAAGTTAGGAGAGTGCGGTACCAGCTCAGGTGTGACCTCGTCATTTGATCAAAGTTACGTGGTGTTTTCGGATCTTTCCCTTCAGGGGTTGGTCTGAACAGTCGCCAATAGCCCGTTGTGTTACTCCAGTGCGACGTTAATTAAATACCTACCTACCCATATTCCTCTGGGCTCATTGATAAATTTTTGGCACTTTTAAACAATTTGGTTTCTTTCTGATTATCAAAAGAGTGGCTAAATATTGAAAAAGTGTGATTTTTGGAATTATAAGTAATTTGACTGATTTTATCCCATTTGTCTAAAATACAAAATAAGATTTCATCGCTTTTGTTGAACTGAGATATAGAGGATTGTACCACATATTTCTGCTGCTTAAATCCTTTCACAGTGAAACCTCCATTGAGTAGTCTCTTATCTTGAAATTTCTGAATACCTTTCTTGAAACGCTTGGCCAGATATGGCCCTTGCGCCATGAAATCAACCATCATGACTGCACTGCACTGCACTGTAAATGATCGAATTTCATTGCATTATATTTCCAAGATATTTTTCTTGTCGTTATTTTTACTTATGTTGGGAGCAGTTAACCTTTTATAAAGTCTTCAAATACTGTGAGGAGTAAAACTACATTGTTATCAGCGTTGCTAAATTATTTCGTAAATATTTTCTGAAAATAATGTTGCTACTGTATTTGACAAAACAAGTTACTACTATTTTGAGTTCAGCTAGTCTTTTCATTCGGACTAGTATTTCCTTTGAATTCGGAAGAAACATTTTTACCCATATTCATATTCTCTAATTTTGATCTTATTTTATATTAGAACATTTTAGGGGTAAAAAAACTTTGAAATTACAGATTTAAAGAAATCACAAAAGATTTTCCGCCCAGAGACATTGTTCTTTTGCATAAACATTTTTTGAAGTCACCTTTGCCATTGTCAATTTATGAAATGAAACTGGTGCAACAAAGGTATCCGCTGTCATAGATAAGATACGATTGGATAAAAAAAAAATAGAAGCTGATAAGCAACGGAAAATAGTCGGTATTTGTCCGTCAACATGAAGCACTTAGGTGAGTGTTCATATTACTGTTGCTAAATCGTTTTAGATCCGTTCCATTTCTTCATTCCGAATTCATAACTTCCACTTCCTGAACAAAAATACACAACTTTTGACAAACTGGAAGATAATTGTACTGATGATTAGTACTTTCCTCTTCATAGCATAATCACTTTCAGGACAGACTCCGTTCTACAAATAGCCATAAAATGCTCTTATTTAAGGATTATCGTGGTGAAAAGGATTGGGGTAGATTAGGGAGCTTATTAACAAAAAAGTTTTTACGATTAAAATATTTCAAAATGGGTTGTTATCGTTGAAAAATTAATGTTTTTTTATCATTGAATATCTGCTGTAATAAATACTACTTTTTGATGAGACGTGCATTGGACTTATAGGCTAATATGAGCCTTAAGACTTGATTTTTCAGTTTAGTTTTTAAGAGCCCTTAAAAGTCTTAATATTTGCTTTAAGTCCTTTAAAATTCGTAAAAAGTCCTATATATTCACAAGAACACTGCATAGTTTATTTCACTTGAAAAACTCAAGGACAATCATATTTATTCGTTCAAGAAGCGTCATCAGAAATTGAAGGCATAATGTTTATAGGTTAGCTAAAAACATGTTTTTTAATATTAGATTCGTGAGACCCAAGCAGCACTCGTGAAAGTTTCTTCACATGTGCACTCATGGGTTAATCTATTACGATCTATGTGATATCTAGTTTTAAAAATGAAAAGTAATTGCCCTCATTTTCCTTTTGCTTGAAGACTGGATAGATAGTTGAATTAAATTGCACTGGAGCAACACAATTGGCTATTGGTACACCTGAGCTGGAACCCCACACTTCCACACCAACGTGAGGCCACGACAAATTTTACGTGCTCCAATCACCGCGTACACGACGGTATTTGGTTGTACCGAGCGTCGAACTCGCAATCCTCTGGTTGCTAATCCTTCGCTCCTCCAACTGGGCTATCACAGCCCCAAATATAAAAAGAAACTCACCTAATGTTGGTACATTGCATTACAGTTTCCTTTCCAAAGACATTCACTACACATAAATTTAAATTCAACGTTTGAAATTGCATCAATCATTCATTGACCTTCCTAACATGCGATTGTGAAGTTGTTAAAAGTCAAATTTACTTTTGAAACTGGATTCTTTGGAAACTTATGGATTTGTAAAAAGAAGTGTGATGCGTTACAGAAAAAATGGTTGACTCATCAGTACCAGACCCTCCCCTTTTAGGATCTACTACTACTACTACCGGGGCCTAAACAAGGAGGGGAGCCGGGAATGTAAAATTAGTTATTTAACTATTGTGCACTTTGTTATCAACCCCCATTTGAAAACTATCAATCTTTTCATTGTGTATTCAGGACCATTCCTGAGTGGCATGTGTAGTTGTGGGCAGGTTCTAGTGCAGTGGGCAAACCCACTGCGATTTGTAAGCGGTGCCGATCCGATTTCTCCCTAGCTATATATTTTTTTGTTCTGTGTCAGTAAAAATTTTGCTTGAGTTTATGTTCGTGTATTTGACGTTGTTTCCCGTAGCTTGGCCAAATGACTCCTTGCGCAATTAAACCCAAACCTAAGTGGTGTGCTAGGCGTTCTTAACGTACAGGGTCGAGTGGTTTGCTAAGAATGAAAAATATAACATAGGAACTATTTAACGAATGAGGTGGAGCTACCCTGCACATTCGGTTGCGCATATTATCTATAATAATTTCCCCCGTGTTCGGGAATCAGGAACCAACTATAAAAATATTGAGGCCCTAGGAATTAGCGATTTGATATAGCAGTTTTGTTATATCAACTTCTTTGGTTACTCGTGAATAATATTTACCCTTACCGTTTGGAGGGCTAAGATGTTAGGAGTTGTCTGTTGGAGAAGAAATGTGATTTTTCTAATTTGTTAGACTTTTCATATTCAGCATCACAATTCATTACAACACGATGCCAAAATGAACAAGATTTAAAATTTGGCCTCATAAGGTGGGTTGGTTGCATCGAGTTTTATGGCGCAAGAGCCATATTTCTCCAAGCTGCGCCAAACTCAAGCTATACAACGTCAAGTAATGGACAAACGCTCATGAAAAGTTATACTGACGCAGAAAGAGAAATACGCCCAGTAAGGAATTGAACCTGTTCCGACACCTCAAAGGTTGACGGCCCCTTTGACTTCATAAGAGATTATGTTATTCCATGTTAGCCCTCCTGTGGTGGTTTTCTCGAAGAGGTATCTCCCTATTAGGAACCCTATCTAACGAATGGACGAGATATCTCGTCATTAGAAGAAAAAACTCACCAGATCTTGATCTCGCCATCATCAAAAATCGGCAATATCTTGATTATGAGAGGGCCGTGGAAGCCCGGTTGGACGAGTAACAAATTAGCAACCGGAGGGTTTCGAGTTCGAAACTCGGTCCAACCAAATACCGTCGTATACAAAGGGGCTGGTGCACGTTGAATCTGTCGTGGCCTCAAATATCCTCACGTTGGCGTGGTGTGGAACTTCGGAGAGCGGGTTGCCAGCTCAGGTGTGAACTGACCTTGGTTCATCTCGTCATTCGCAAAATTGGTCAGATCACAATGGAAGAGATATCTCGTCGAAACCATTTGGAGGGTTAAGAGAAAAGTGACTTTTTTATGCAATAGGGGTTGAGCCCCTCTCTTTCCTACGCCACTGCTGTTTCCTATCAACTTTCGAACAACAAACTTTCATCGTCTCGTTTGCAGCAATCCGACACCGTCTGTACGTCCCCGCCGAGGCGGAAGAGCTGGAACACAGCCACTCGGACAGCATCGACCACCGTCCCTCCTTCTCCAAGATCGAGAGCGACCTGCTGAGGGAGGACGAGGAGCCCGTCACCGTCCTCTCCGCCCTAATGTCGGGCGTCGCCATGTTCTCCTACTCCATGGACATCGCGTCCTCGGCCGCCCTCTGCTTCTGGCTCTTCGACTCGGGGGGCTGGTGGTGGTGGATGACCGTCGGGCCCCTGGTCGTCTCCCTGCTCATCGTCAACGCCTTCAGCATCCGATGGTACCTGCACGACGCGCACGATGAGAAGGAGCACCTGCTGGAGGTGTCTGCCGGACACTGGGTGATGAGGGGCCTGTTCCACGTGGTGCTGCTCGGACCGCTGCTCAGGTGAGTGGGTTGGTTCAATGAAGACGGTGCCCGAAGACGATTTTAAGTTGAAACTCCGTCAGTGTTGCCTTTAGCATTTCTATTTGTTAAACTCATTGATGAAAAACGACGGGACATAAATCGAGTTTTCTTACTAATTCACGCCTCCAACGAACTGTAGAGTTTAGAGGAATTGTTGGGTATGCATATCACTTTCTCTGCAGAAAGAAGCTTTGTTAGGAATATCTTCTTAAGTTGCGCCCAACAGAGGGGAATATATACCCAACAAGGCCTGTCTCTGTAGAGAGAAAGGAATGCCTTACCAACAAGGTGGAGAGAGGGGAATACAGCTTAACAACACATTTCCAACGAGGCCTCTCTCTGTAGAGAAAGAAATGCAATCCAACAAGACATTCTCAATGAGGTCTCTCTCTATGAAGAGAGGGGAATGCATTCTCAACAAGGTCCCTCTGTAGAGATAGGGGAATGCAACCCAACAAGACATTCCTTACAAGGGCACTCCCAATAAGCTCTATTTCTCTCCATAGAGAGAGGAATACAGACGCAACAATGCATTCCTTACTAGGCCTCTCTCTTTAGAAAAAGTGGAATGCATACTCATTTTAGATCAAACTCATAGGGACAGAACTACGGACTTATGCATTCTTTAATCATCATCCACACACCATTATATTTGCGGCCTACTTACGGAAATCTTACCGGCCTACTGATTTTGCATGTACCTGAAGTATACGCAGAGCCCAACAGTACGTGGATTTCCCAGTTGGTAATCTTACTATGTACTGTATGCCATTCAAAGATCCCGATTCTACAAGCACAGTATATGTGGAAAAATGATTCTATAATCGTTGACCAAACCATGTTCTGTATCTTGCTAGTTGGATAGCAACTTGCAGCGAAGAGTATCAGTGATAACTGAGTATGCCGAGGCCTTTATGGACAGCAAAATAAAAAAATCAATTTCCAAACCTGATTACTAATGCTATTTCTAATAAGAGTATATCCTCAACTGAAAATCAACTATAGATTCATATCTCGGGTATCATTAAAAATATCCTTTCTTATAGAAGAGTTTACTTTTTATTTCAGATATTCTGAGTTGTTTCTGTACGGATTGCATACGGTTGATAGAATGGACCCCAAGCGTCACCAATACCGTCTCATGTTTCTGCAGGAGGACAGAGATGTCTCCCTTTTGGCCCTGGTGGGAAGCTTCATAAAATCTGCTCCTCAGCTGGTCCTGCAGACGTACATTTTAACAAGGAACACAGATATTGACTTAGCCACAAGTAAGACATTCGCCCCAATTCTATACAGATTCTATTCATATTTCTACCGTAACATATCAAGGATCTAGTACTAATTTGCATGTAATGCTTTTCATGGTGAGCAACAGGGACGTTCTTGAGGAGTGTGATGGATGCACAACTGTACATCGCCAGGAGAAGATGGGCCGCGGTAGCCTGGTTGGAAGAGTGGTGGATCGACTACCGGAGGGTTGCGAGTTCGAAACTTGATCCAACTAAAGGTTGTCGTGTTCGTGGGGGGTTGGTGCACTGCGGTGGCCTCAAACGTACTCATTTTGGCCTGGTGTGGAAGTTTGGAGAGTGGGGAGCCAGCTCAGGTGTTGCTTCGTCAATCACCTCGTAACGAGGTGTTGACCTTGGATCTTTCCCTTCAGGATTGATCCCCGGCCGTCACCTATAGCCCGTTGTGTTGCTCCAGTGCGACGCTAATTCAGTCTGCCACAGACAGTGAAATTATATGGGCTATCGAAAGTCGGCTGCAGTATGCACATTTTATTTAATCTTTAAATAAAATGTCCATTTATAAATTTGTCAGTTCCTGGGAGAAGGGAATCACGTGGCAGGGAGAAATCATCCACGGCTATCGCCATTCATTCTTTTACGTATGGTAGCCTTCTCTCAGCGAGCTTTCACACCTGTTCAGAAATTAACTGACCCAAGGTCGACTGCCTTTTTCCGGGAGCGCCACTATAAAATCCTTGGTGTGCGCATCCTTGGCGTGACTTCATTTTCTTTTGTCTCCAGGCCAATGCCAAATAGTAATGGGAGCCTTTCATAATAACGGACCGAAAAATTTAATTTTAAGGGGAATTAGTACCTTTTTAGGAGGAATATTGAACTAAAATTGGGTTCCAATTGGCCTTGAGAAGGACCAAACGGACCGAAAAATTTAATTTTAAGGGGAATTAGTACCTTTTTAGGAGGAATATTGAACTAAAAGTGGGTTCCAATTGGCCTTGAGAAGGACCAAACGGACCGAAAAATTTAATTTTAAGGGGAATTAGTACCTTTTTAAATAACCGTTGAGGGTGACAAACTAAACCTAAATCCTTCGAAAAAGTGTGATAGTACTGTATGGTGTGTAAAATACGTTTTGAAATATTCCAAAGATTAGATAATATAGTCAATTTCTGATTGTTTCTAAAAGGAACTAAAACATTTTTTTATGATGAAAAACGTTTTAGAGTGGCAAATTTAGATATTTTTTACACCTAAAATGAATGTTTTAAAATATCAATTAAAATATAGTTCGGAAACTACAAATTTGTTGATTGTAATGACTTCGAATAAAATGCTCAAAACAATAAAAAAATTGAGACATAAAAAGTATTACCGAAGAAATCCTTAAAAATTAAACAAAAATTTCTATAAACTTTGAACTTAGAACAAGAGTTTTTTTTTATTTTTAACTTTTTGTATCACAACTGACACATTTTTCTGTGACGAATGGTGCAATGCCTTAAAAGCTTTTTTTATGTAATCATAATTTTATATCACATGATTTAAAATTGTAATCTAAAAACCATATACCGTTGAATGTTCACAATTTTAAAACCGGATTTCTATGGATCATTTGATGCATTTACTCAAATCTTTTAAGAAATATCATAAAAGTAATTTGTTTAGTATGGTTATACATTGAACATTTTTACATTTCTCTGAAAAATTCATATTAAAGTTTAGCCGAGAGACCGGTAACTGAGTGATTTGCTCTTTGACCCTCATTTCAACAGGCTCTAGGTTCGAATCCCGGTCTAATTATGGATGTTCGTAGTACTTTTGAATCCGTTTTAAGTCGTAAGTCCTGGTATAAACCACGTGTGTAAAAATGTCCGTAGACCAAACACGTAGTTTGGTCTACGGATATTTTTCGTTGTATTAAAGTACATTAAAACTTACATCACCACAATTGCTTAAAACATTTTGTAAATTCCCTTACTCTCATTTATTGGGGTATTAAATTGTTCGAAAAATGCCTTTCTTGACTTAAATTTTCAAAACATTTTTTTTAATTGCAGCATTTGAGATCCCCAGCGAAGGCGTGTTGATGGTGATATATTTTAGGTGAATCCCTTAAGAAAAAAATTTTAGAGATCCATAGAATTCTATAGAGAAACAAAATTTCGTTTCTATCGAAAAAATTCTGTAGTATTCTATAATTTCTATACAGAAAACTAGCTCTGAATCAAATGTATTTCTATAGAATTCTATAGAGAAGTTATATAGAAAAGTAAAGTGAAACAAAACAAGTGAGCTTCTATACAAATATATCGAGGTTTCTATAGTTTTTCTAGACTTTCAATAGAGGTCTTAAAGAAAAGGAATTCCATAGGGTTCTATAGACCACGTTATATAGAAATTTTTGTAGTATTCTATAGAAATTTTTCGTAAGGGTTAATCCTACAAGCCAGTTCGTCACTGGTCCTTTCTTCCCTTCATATTAACATCCTGTTCTGGAAAATACTATTGTGACAATATTGAAATGGAGCCATACGTTTCACCAAACTTTGGAGAAAGAGTAGAAACAAATCGAATCTTCTCCGATTTCTGGAGCTGTTTTCTGCAAACCTCCTTCCGGATAAGTCTAAGATTAACCTTATCGATTAAATGGGTAAGACAAGAGTAGCATCGGTGGTTCAGTGGTAGAATGCTCGCCTGCCACGCGGGCGGCCCGGGTTCGATTCCCGGCCGATGCAAGTCTGTTTTTTCCATCCAATGTCGTTGATCGCTAATGCGTGAGCTGTACAACGTTATAATTGCCATATCATTTTTATCGTATTATTTAGTAGTGTAGCGAATGAGTTCTTTAAAATTCAATTCTTGGAGTTTTGGAACACCTCTTTTCCTGAGGTATTTTTTTAAATAACACCTCGCAACACACACACTATTCAAAAATATTTTTATTTAAAATTGAAGTCACACTTATGGTTTAAATAAATCCGGAATAATAAAAAAAAGAAGCTTTTTTTCAGGATTTGCTGTACAATTTAATGTAAAATTTAAAAAGCTCATAATTTAGTTGAAACCATTTTACTTTTCACTAGGAAGCAACCTTTTAAGGGATAAATTTTCATTTATTTGTTACACTGAACTCAGATTAGTTTACTGTAAACTTTTTCTCTATATTGATTAGCCGAGCTCTCGAATTCGGGTAGCTGACAACGGTTCGGGAACGAACCCAACGGAACGAACACATTGTTCAACGGACACCGGTTGACGCTCATAATAATAGCCAGTAAAAACCTAAAATATAAATATTTGTATAAGCAGAACAAAAAATCGAATTTTCCCTTCCTAGAAAACGGAAAGAAGGTAGGTATTTTAATTAACGTCGCACTGGAGCAACACACGAGCCATTGGCGACGGTCCGGGATCAAACCCGAAGGGACATATCCGAGGACAGCACCATGCAATTTTGAAGCACTGTCAGATGACGAAGTCGCACCTGAGCTAGCACCCCACTCCCCAAACTACCACACGACGCCAACGTGAGGACATTTCAGGCCATGGCAGATTTAACGTGCATCAGCCCCCTTTTTACACGACGGTGGTTGGATTCGAACTCACTACCCTCCGATTGCTAGTCTACCGCAGCCCCTTAGAAAACGGAAAGTACTCGTATTTTAAATTTCAGAGCAGGCATCGAAGCAGTGGCAACTAAATAAAATAAATACTTATTTATTCGGAAGAAGTTCAGTTTTTTCATTTCCAATGATAGACTTCACAAATACACATATGAACACACGAACATATATAAATATCAAGAAAGAAGAGAGAAAATTGATCATTGCCTGAATGGCTTATCGCTTAGCAGTAGGACTTTTCCAGGAAAGATTCATGGAAAGTGGTGGATATCGGGGTGGGGAGATATCGTCGGCGTTCAAGCAAAAGTCACTAAGTCCAAAAATTCCGATGTGGAGATATATACCACAGCGTCATCTCCTATTAATGCTCTACAGTCTGGTGAAACTCACTAACTCCATTAAATTTCTGTTGCTAAGGAACAGAGATGTCCACATTTCACTAAGTCCTGTATATATAGTGTATATATAGGCACGTATATTAGATATTATCTCCACATCGAAATTTTTGGACTTAATGATTTTTGCTTGAACGCCGACGACATGGTCTTTAGCCATGATTAAATTTCCTCTGCGGAGAGGACAATTAGGATCAGGCAGGACATCAATATGGGAGTAGTGTGCTCCAAGATAGTTGTGTTAGCGTCACGACAATGGTAAAATATTTACAATACTGCACTTTATCAAACTCTTCTGACACTTCTATAGACCTGGAAACTAATTTTATCAACTGTCAGTTTGGTAATGGCTAATCTTACTGTATTAGTTGTAACAGAATCTATTAAGAAACAAAGAATTGGTTATATCATCTCTCCTCTAATTATGGAAACTCAGGTTCGGTATCCTAAGTCCAAGTAGGAATCCTATGCTAGCACTCCAATTCCTACAAATTCAATCCAATTTTCATCAAAATTAAATAGGACGTAATGCATACTTGCTTGCGTGTTATGGGATAAAAGCATACTACACTTCTGGAAAATCTCGTTACTCTCAGACGATTAAAGTTTAGCTCCCTTTTTGAAACTTCTGCATAAACTTTAAATTCCTGTTTCTAAACGTATAAGTATTCTTTACCTAAAATATCTGTGACATCACCACCCCTAACTGTAACCGATGGGCTGCAGAGGGGTGGAAGAAAAAACCGAGGGAACGATGGAGACTTCCTGTTAGAGCTCGAGGCAGAGTGGACGTGCTGTTCACCTTGCATGTCCCCTTCTCTGTTATGCTTCCTTTTTCGTCAGCTGTAAGTACTGAACTGTGCGTGTTGTCCTGTAATTGTAATGTCCTCGTCTACTGTAAAAATAGGCAGATTCGTCCTTAATCCTTCTGGTGGTTTATCTTCGCGTCGAAAACTGCCTGTAGTGGCCAGCCTCTGGGGCAAAAACCTGTTCCAAATTGTCACCAGTTCTAGACAAGAGACAATTTTTTATTCTTTATACCCAGATACCCACATGTATAATGCTTGTGTTTGACAGCTCGAGCTCAAGCGGTGAACCTGGTCTCATCCCTGGTGGAACTCTCCCTGGCGCAAAGTGCTTACCACCGAGCCTTACGACGCTCGTCACCCCTGAAGCACAACATCACGAAGATGGGCACCTTCGTGCAATTCTTCAGCCACTGCTGCGTCATCGGTTCTCGGGTCCTGGCTCTGGCTTCCTTCGCGTCCGTCTATGAGCACTGGATCTTCGTCTTCTGCGGAATCCACTGGAGCCTCATGACCGCTTGGCTCTTCTTCCTGCAAACGTCCTTCTGCGCCACCACATCTGGACAACAGCGGCCTCTGGAGGAATTCGTGTTTAACATCGTGATTGGTGTCATCTACGTCTTCTGCTTCGTGAACGTGAAGGATGAACCAACGAGGTAATGCTCTTGTAGAAATTCTGTATGCAGTTCATAAAGTCTGACCACCACGAGAAGACACTCTGACACCATATATAGACATGGCTGTGAAAGCCATAAATCTCAATTTTTTTTTAATATTTTGTCTAATATTAGTTGAGATACGAGAATTTAAAAATTGATCAATTTCACAAAATGCATTGTGTCTTGGATTTGCTGCTGTGTCTATAAATGGTCCTAATTTGAGAACTAATAGTTCAAATTTAGTAATTTTGGTACCAAATGGAAGCCATTTATTTCAGGTGTGTATGTAAACTACAAAAACAGAGGTAATTGTACATTTTAGTGGATTTTATTACATGCAAAGTGAAAAGTTCACTTTAAAAACAGTCGCCTTTAAAGGGCTATAGAAAAAAATTAATCCTCATATATTTCTCTGAAACTTGGTGGAAGTATTAATTAACAACCATTTTACCACTAAAGGTCTTGAACACCAAAAAATTTGAAATGAAACTTGTATTCTTCTATTAAGTCAATTCTTTACCCAGTTTAAGAGAATTTGCAATTATGAATAATTATTAAGTCTAATATATTTTTAACCTTTGATTTTGTGTCATACCCAGATGGAAGTATGTAACGTACTACTTCATCATTTGGATTGAGAATGTGGTTCTAACAGTTCTGTGGTTCATCAAAGCTGATCCTAATCTTTGGTTTAGGATACCTCTCCTCAGCGCCGTCGTCCTCAGCTTGGCAGTTGGACTCATATTCTTGGGAGTCTATTATCAGTACCTACATCCCAACAAAATATGGAACAAACGCCAGCAATAGCAATGCTTTTAACTGGCTGCCCTTGTAAATCTCATGCCAATGTATATAAATAAGCTATATGAATGTATTATAAAATTAAGTCAATTCAATAAATCTGTCTGAAAATGTCCTTTTTACCTGATTATGTTTTCAAATAATACAAGTTACGAAATGGAATGAATTTCTTTTCATCAATATTCTAGCACCAGAATTCTTATAGTCCGGCTATGATGAATTGGCAATTGAGTCAAATGGTTTTGAAGGAGTCTATTCGATGACGAATGTTCATCCTAAGTTAATGTTCTTCCTAATTGGCATTTATAGCGCAGATTCTGACAGTTTATCTTTCAGTACCAGAAGCTACAGCTGTGACTACGATTTGCGGAAAAATCCTCTACGGCGATCTCCGCACATGCTTCTACGTTTGACAGAGCTGTGACGAGCTTAGTACCTTTCTCAAAGTGAACTCTCCCAGTATCATTTGACTTCGAACCGGAAATTTCTCCCTTTATCCCCTTACGAAAAATGTCTATAGAATGTTGCCTATAGAATCCTATAGAATTATGGCCCATTTTTCTATAAGCTCTATAAAGTAACCTTTATAGGAAGTCTGTATAGAATGTCTGCAGAAACCTCTATAGAATTCCAAAAAAGATCATTTCTTTTGTTTCACGACTTACTTTTCTATAGAACTTCTCTATAGAATTATATTTCTATAGAATCAAAGCTCGTTTTCTATATAGAAATCTCTATAGATTTTTTTCTATAGAAACTAAATTTCGTTTCTCTATAGAATTTTTGAAAAGAAAAAATTTTAGAGAGAAATACACTGCTGGCCACCGTAAATGCAACACCCTGAAGGAAGCATGCAAATAATATGAAATTTACAACATGCATTAGCGGAGGTGAGATATGCAAATGATTAGAATTTCAGCGCAGACGCACATCACGCGCGCCTGTGGCGCCACTTCAAAGCGCTATTTAAGGCTTGGAGATTTCGACGATTTCAAGTACGGCAATTGTGTTTTTCTTGTGGTTTTTTTTCAAAAAAACGATCAATTATGCCTCGTAGAAAACAGCGATCATCTTTTAATCAAGTATCCGAGTTCGACAGAGGAAGGATAGTGGCCTACCGAGATTGTGGATTATCTTTCAGGGAAATCGGTAGTCGTGTTGGACGAAACCAAACAACTGTAATGCGGATATGTGATCGTTGTATGCAGGAGGGTACGACGGACCGACGTGTTCGATCGCATCCACCTCAGTGCACCACTTCACGTGATGACAGGCATATTGTGCGTATAGCAGTGACGGATCGCTCAGCCACATCACGAACCATAGCACAGCACATTCAGTCTGTACCGCATCATCCAGTGTCTGCGCGTACCATTCGACGCCGTTTACAGCAGAGTGGTCTGTCCGCAAGACGTCCATTGCTTCGTCTACCCTTGACGCAGAACCACAGACGTTTCCGCCGCCAATGGTGCGATGAAAGAAGGATGTGGACGGCAGAATGGAATGAAATTGTCTTTACTGACGAGTCACGCTTCTGTCTGCAACACCACGATGGTTGGATTCGAGTCTGGAGACACCGTGGAGAGAGGATGCTGAACAGCTGCGTTATGCACCGCCACACTGGTCCTGCACCGGTATTATGGTATGGGGCGGTATTGGATATCACTCTCGCACTCCTCTAGTACGCATTGCCGGTACTTTAAACAGCCAGCGCTACATCTCCGAGGTGTTGGAGCCAGTCGTCCTTCCTTACCTTCAGGGCTTGCCCACAGCCATATTTCAACAGGATAATGCGCGACCACCCGTGGCACGCATTGTCCAAGGGTTCTTCGTCAGTCGCCAGATTGAATTGCTTCCCTGGCCAGCTCGCTCTCCGGATCTTTCGCCGATAGAAAACATGTGGTCCATGGTTGCTCAACGATTGACCCAGAATACATCCCCAGCTGCCACACCAGATCAACTTTGGCAACGTGTGGAAGCTGCTTGGTCTGCTGTACCCCAAGAACACATCCAAAGTCTCTTTGAATCAATGCCGAGGCGTGTGGCAGCGGTGATCTCCAACAATGGCGGCTACTCTGGCTACTGATTTTGGCAGGAACCACACTTCACAGAAGTCTATAAATTTAATCATTTGATACTTGGTCAACATGTTATCTACGAAATAAATTTTGTTGTGATATCTCTTGTCTTTCTTGGTGTTGCAATTTGGGTGGCCAGCAGTGTACTTTTTTAATAGAATTCTTTAGATTTATGTTGACTAACCAAGTTCAGATTCTACAGAAATAAAGTTCTACAGTATCCTACAGAAATAAAGTTCTACAGTATCCTACAGAAATAAAGTTCTACAGAATCCTATAGAATATTGAAGTCATGTTTCTATAGAAATGTAATTCCATAGAGATATCTATGGAAAATTATGTTACTACTGATTACAGGGAGATATTTATAGAGTGATGTAAAAATTTTTTAGGTATGAAACAACCCACACATTGACACATTTCTGACTTACAAACAACTCATGGGGAGAACTTTTCAGGAATGTTCAAATTTAACATTGTGTAAGAACAATGCTTTTCCCCCCCACTACACACATAATGACTAAATAATCGCTTGAAAGAAAATCCTGGGAATGATTTTTACTGTCAAGAAAGACTACAGGTTGCATGGTAGAATTATGCGTGTGAATTCAGAGGCTTAAGAAAACAATGGTCGCTTTCAGTTCTATTCTGCTCAACGTCGTCGCCAATTGGCGACTAAACGTATCGTTACCAAAAGGCTATTTGGATAAGTATGCGACGGGTTACCACATTCAAAAATCGTCGGCGATTGGTAATGCTTGATCGTTTGGGTTTTTTGGAACAAAGGCCATATTTGGACATGCTGCGCCAGATACAAGGCATACAATATCAAGTAATAAACACATAATGAAAGTTTTACTGACAAGATAAATACACCCATAGAGGAATCGCACCTGACAGGAATTGAACTTGCGCCTCTACAACTCGCAGGTTGCTAGAGCAGTAGGCATACACACTTCTCTATAATCGGGATTTCCATCACTAATAGGGAGCCACGACGGCCCCTGATTAATGATGAAAAATTGTGGCTAATTGGAGATTGCACCGTATTCTTGAGTTTTACCAGGAATTTTCAGGGCAGGCAAACAAATCAAACGAAATGCAGACTTTTCTTCCGCTACCCTAATGCTCTCGCGTGATGCATATCGAGGGGACCTTAAAATGTACTTTATCTCCGTTTTGGCCATGTTTGGCGTTTACTCTAATTGGTATCAACCAATCAACTTTTCTTTATTAATTTGGATTTCTTTCGTTAAAATTTTTGTTGGCGAAGTGTTGAAATCCTGTTCGAAAAGTAAACCAAGTGACGTCACGTTTGGAGAAAGTACAGGTAACACGTTCCGAAGCATAAGAACTGCAGTCACTTACATTTAGCTTAACAGAAAAATGGCTCTTATTCACAAAAGCAATATTGTATTTTTATAGATCGTCACCAATTGCCCGTTGTGTTGCTCCACTTTGACGCAAATTCAACTACCAACCAACCGTTTACTAGCAATCGTACAACTCAACACAGTTAATTTTATTGTTTTCCTACTTTGATTTGTTTTTTAGCGCGAATTAGGGTGCTTCCGTTGACATTAGTTTGTGATTATTGTGAGACGAATTATTATGTAAGTTTTGAAAGATTGCTCACCTTGAAAAGTGATTTATAACGCTGTTGTAACAACAGCTCTCTCTAACTCCGATTACTTATTTTTACTAACCGCATTTCTTATTGGGGGAATGCAATGATCAATAGAAGTCTTTTGAACTTGTATTTAAGATTTTTTACGATTGTGTTCTATCATAATTTTTACTGAAAGAGCATACTGCTTGTTAGATTGCTACCATGTTGGGTACTAGAAATTCAAAAAGACTAGGCATTTTACGCGACAAGGCTAACATACTTATTCCTATCGAAGTTAGGACCGATCAGTCAATGTTAAGCCGCAAAAAGTGTGATTTAAAGTGTCCTATGAACTTACGTAAGGTCAATAAAAAGAATAATGGTAAGAATGTGTCAAAAGAAAATCAAACACGACAAAGAAAAGTTATTTCCAAAAATTCGACAACTCAAAACACCGATACTTTTAAACAGACAAATCTTTTTGAAAATGTGGAGAAACCTGTTGCTAGCAATTTGGGGAAAACTGAAGTTAAAACTGATCAATCAGTATTAAGTCGCAAAAAGTGTGATTCAAAGTGTACTATGAACTTGCGTAGAGCTAATAAAGAGAATAATGACAAAAACATCTTAAGAGAAAACCAAGTTGAGCAAAGAAAAGTTATTTCCAAAAACTCAACGTCTCTAAACAGCCAAAGCACTGATACCTTAAAACAGACAGCAGTGTTGGAAAAGGTAGAAAAACCTGCAACGAACAATTTGGGGAAAGCCGAGATTAAAACTGGTCAATCAGTGTCAAGTCATAAAAAGAGTGATTTTAAGTGCACTATGAACTTGCATAGTGTTAATGAAGAGAATGAGGAAGATGTTTTTGTAGAAAACAAAGCAGGGAAAAGAAAAGTTATTTCACAAGACTCAACATCACTAAAGAGCAAGGGCGCTGATAACTTAAAACAGACTGTACTTTGTAAAAGGGAAGAAAAACTTGCAACTAGTAACTTGCTGAAAGCTGTTAAACAAAATGTTCCTTCAAAGAGATCTAAAAGAGCAACCAAAGCATCTCAAGAGTCCTTGAAAGAAAATATTAATTCAAACATGATCAAACCTAATACTGACATCAAAATTACAAACTTTTTCCCATCTCAAGCATTGAGTAACAGTAAAAATGTACATTCTAATCAATCAATACTTACAGACTGTTCAGAAAATGCCAATTTGAATCGCATTCCAGTGTACAAAAAAGTAGCGATCCTCAGTGAATTGGATATGGGAGGGAGAAAAAGATCGCGTGTATCTGACATTTACGATATTAACAGAGACGAAGACATGATCATGGAAATATGCGCAATGGAAAAGGAACCCAAGAGAGCCGTCAGAACGACGAAAGCTAGTAAACCGAAAGTACTTTCAAAGAAAATGAGTGCTTGTCGCTTTGATCGAAGAAATAAAGCCCAACTTGTCAAAGAAAAGAAATTGGTAACGAAAACCACTGCAGCAAAGCCTGATAAGATACCATGTATCATTGTAGTAGATGATGCTCACATAGCTGAAATCACAACAGCAGCACAAGATGTACAAAAAGAAAGAGTCCAGCAAGTGCAACCATCACACGAGGACAACTTTAATGCTCTTGTTAATGAAATTAATAACTCTGATCCTGCATCTTCGATTGAAGATGTTGCAGTAAAATCAAGTAATGAACATGCTACTATTCGTAATGATGACAACAAAAAACTTGCAAGTAAAGAAAATACAAATCTCAATGTTGTACCTTCCTTGTGTACGGATGACAGAAGAAAGTTAGTCGATGTAATTGCCTTAACACCTGTAAAGCGTGTGAACAATAGAGATATTAATACGAAGAAAGGCATAAAAAATGTACAAGGTCTCATTGATGAGTTCGAAGCATCCTTTCAAATGCCTCATTTGACATCGACACCTGACAATGGTAATCATACCTCTCCAATCAAGAAACAAGTTACTGGTAAGAACAATTTTGCTGTTAGAATGTTAGAAATTTCTTCAATCCCGCCTATTACTCCTGTTGTGGAGCAGTTCTATTTATCGGACTCAGAATTATCCCCTGAAAAGACTGATTCGAATGCTCTTGAAATAACGCTGTTTGAATCTCCATTCAAAGCAGACGAAAAGAAAAAAGTAGCAGAGGTGAGTAAAGTAGAATTGACTTCTATAATTCCAAAGTTTTTTAACCATTTTGTTTGTTTACTGCCTACCACTGATTAGTGTTTTTAATAATTCACTGGCACACCTTATACTGATTCTGTAATGCTATAAATTCATTAAATATTCGATACCTCCTTATTATGATGGCCTTGATGAAATTTCTTTGGCAAAACAGTTGAGAGATAGCATATGTTAAGTATATTGTACTATGCATGCATTTACAACAAATTGTGGGAATTAATAAAATGATTACAAATTTAGGTAAAGATGTAGAATCCGAGACATGTTTGTCGCCAAGCAATTTTTGTTGCCAAATCAAGATGGCGTCCTAAGCCAGTATGTTCATTTAAAAAAAACGTTGACTTTCCTACGCAAAACACCTTTTGCATAGGGTTGCCATAAAGCTGGATCAAAACAACAAGGTTACCATGTTTGGCGATAAATCGTCACGGTCTCGGATTCGACATCTCACCCCAAATTTATTTGTTCCATTTACATTCATTTCTTGCAAATACTTTTAGGTGATCCTAAATCCATAATCTCTGTTAGTATAGCATTGAACCCCTTGCTGAATTCATGCCACCATGAATTCTGTGAGCTATGACATAAGGTGATGGTGAACTGTCCCCATTTTTTGTTATTCCGCCATTTTGCTATTTATCTTTTGCGAAAGCACCATTTGTAGGATCAACAAAGTTAGGTACAGATGTATCTAGTGCCTCGTCTGGTGGCAATGCTCTTCTAGTAAAATAAAAAAATAGTAGCGAGTTATGGCAGGTGACAGTAAGCCATCTTTATTAGGGTTATTCCCGTTTTTATGGCAATCGAAAATATTTATAAATATAAAAAAAGATTTCTTTCTTTGTAGAAAAAAGTGCGCCAAGAGCGTTACCACCAGCAACATCACTATCTCACTTTTCTGGCAGAAGTAAGTAAAGAATTAAGAAAGAATTTTTACTATCTTTAATCATCTTTTGGTTGAATCCTAGTACGGTGTGCAGTCTACCAATTTGTTATTTTATCGGTACTGTTTAGCATTCACTTTGCAACAAGAAGTTGAAATTACACCTGGGATTTTACTGATGCAGAATTGAGCAAGTAAAACATTAAAGAAATATTGATGATTGACATTAGCACAGGCATATTGGCACTGGTCTAAAATCTGTTAACAAATTTCAAAATGTTTGTTTTGAGGTTTAAAGTTTGTCTGGAAAAATAGCCTCTTATGCACCATAGGTTCCTTCACTAATTTTTTTATTTAGATTATCTTATATTACAATTTCAGTGCCTAATGTACAGGACCATGTACTGATTTTAGTATCTTTCGTACAACGACTTGGGTATAGGGAAATCAATACTGTTTGAAACTGGATGGCAGTCAAGAGCACAAATATTTATTAATCTACTTGGTTACTAATCTAGATGAGCAATGGGGTAAAATCAATTTGGTTTTAGATCGTCACTGCGAGCTCTTCAAGAATCAGATTTTGTATCACTTTTATAATTAGGTGTACTCAAACACAGAAGGTTTAATGAGCACCACGACCTAGGTCGTGCAATCTGATAGGTGAATACGTTTCTACTGCTCCTGTTACAAGGGGTAGCGTAGCTCTCCGAATTGAACACAAAGGATGACCATCCTCTACTCAGCTGGGATGTACAAGTTGCACTACCTTGCCAATCTGTTATTTTGTTAGGTGGGTACACACAAGCAGTGCAACCTGGGTTTGTTTTTTCCCCTCCTGACCATGAAGAAAACTGAATGAACTGGTCGGAACATGCCACCCAAGTTGTGAGCCAAATCGCATCGACAAGAAGAAATACAACCCTGGTTACATTTCACAAATCGCCAATGTTTCACCACCCTTGCAGTTCACATACAGTTCTACCTTCTTTACATATATTGCAGAAGAATATTACCAGATATATTTTGCTGTAAATAATGTGTTGATATTTTATACATGAAAAAATAATCTTTCCTCCTAAATTCTGCTTAATTTTCAAAGTTAGCTAAAGTACTTCACTTGCACGAAGTTCTTAGCACTTGTTCTCTTGTATGGAGATTATTTATATTTTAAGTGTAGAACAAGTGTCATCAATGGCTTTATACAACATTTCATTTGGTATTTTTATGAGGTTTGTATGCATATAATGTTTGAACTATTTGTTTAAAACATTTGAACAAAAATATTATACTGATTGAGTGATTTTGTGCAATAAAATTTTTTATTTCTTATTCACAGAAGAAAGTTCATGGTAAGGCAATACAGACTAAATTGCATTTTGCAGACTGTGAGAAGGCTGCAACTCCTCAAGAAAGCGAAAGAGAGATACCATCTCCCCTGAAGGAAAGTGATGCTCATTTTCTATCGCCAGTTCACACTGATGTTAATCAAGAAACTACAGAGCTGATACAGTCCGTAAGTCCAGATCAAAACAAAAGAGTTACCAGACGGAAGAGAGCTTGCGTTATTTCGAAGGAAAACGAAACTGAGTCAGATGTAACAGATGAGAGTAATTTCGACACAGATGACATTTTTCTTTTCGATTCACCTGAGATCGATGCATTCCCAAAAAGAAAAAGGAAGGCTGATAGGGTAGACAAAGAAGCTTGCACGTCTCCCGTCAAATTTCTTAAAGTGTTGAAGCCGAGAAAGTCGTATCATTCTCCTACTCAAGTCAAAAGGTGGTTTTCCAGGACCAGAAAAGTTGGGAGCCCACCTCAAAAGGAATTTCAGGTAAATATGACAAATTGTACGTAATTTTTACTTGCATTACGCCAAGGATTATAACTTTTAGTCAAACTTAACTGTCATTTAAGATGTAAAAACTATCAGGAATTCCAATAATAAATTATGCAAAACTGAATTAATTTGATAATAATTAATAAAACATGACAATAAATTGTACGTAATTTTTACTTGCATGCACCAAGGATTACATTAACTTTTAGTGAAACTTAACTTCTCAACTGTCATTTGAAATGTAAAAACTATTGTGAATTCCAATAATAAATTCTGCAAAACTGAACTTCAAAGGTTTATATTTTAATGGAATATTTTTATATTAATAATATTCTTTGCTGTGATCTTTATTCTTTAATATATAGTTCAGACATACTTTCACAATAGTTATATCATAGAATTCCTAGTTAACTTAGTGTCGATTGTATCAGAAGTGATCAAAATGTTGATTGTAGCTGCAGTTCTCCAGTGTAAAATGAACTAAGTTTAATTCAAATGACCTGCAAAATATATACAGGGTCATGTAAATTAAAATTGAATTACTACAGCTCGAGATAAAAAACTACTTCTTTTATTTCCGGTGATTCAGTGGCTTCTGAACTTACATAAAAAAAGAGAAAGAAAAAACAAAATATATTTTTACATCAATCTAACTAATATCGCCACCTATTGGAAGAATTATGAAACATCATTGTTCTACATCATGGTTACAGACACAGTTTACAAATTTTGAAAGTGATGCCCACTTTTTTTATCGGAGTGTGATCAGCACATTTGAAAACCAAAAAATGGCATAGAAATTGTACATTTATCTCTACAAATGACTGGAAGAGCACTGTCAAAGAAGATGAGTGTAAATGACAAGAGAGGAGAGAAAGACAAGAAACAAGAGCATTTTACCTTTATTACAAATGCTAGTGTCAGTTGGCATTCTGTGATGAGTTCTTGTGATTTATGTAAATTACTTGCATTACCACTGCTGCTTGTTGCCTTTCCTTCCTCTTTTGTCGTTCACACTCATCTTTGACCATATCTTTCATAGTCGTTTTTAGAGCTAAATGTACAATTTCAATGCCATTTTTTATTTTCAATTGTGCCGATCACATTGTGCTACAAATGTAGGTGCTATTAGTCAACTGTATCTGTATCTAACTGTGAGAGCTCAATTCTTGTTATTTACATAATTCTCAAGTGTATACCTTGAAATCTCAAGTTTCATCCCGATTCGTTGTAAATTGCAGTCTCTAGGGGCTCGTACATAGGAGAAGTTACTTTATGACCAACTGGTATATTGTCTATCTGTATAAATTGTTGACTGCATGATGAATATGCCCATAATTGAATAAATACTAACACCAGTGTTTATCTTTTAGACAAAGGATGATAAACTAATTCAAAGCATGAATGAACACTTTTCTGAACTGGATTCTTTAGAGTTATGCATCGAATAAGTGGATTTAAGGTAATTACAATTTTCATTTACTTCGTATAGTTTAAATGTATTAACATTTGAATGTCGAAGGTCAGGGTATGCCGATTTAAATCAGCTCGTTTTAAATCAAGTGATTTTTATTAAAAAGTCATTGATTTAAATCAAAATTTTAAATTTAATTTTCCTTTCTGTTATGTTTAATTACATTGAGAATGAAATACTGAGTATTCACCCCAAAATTATATTGAAAATCATCCTCCATTTGAAGACACTAAATAACAGTATTTGCTGATTGGGATCATAATTACCAGACAAGTATTTCCATCTTAGGCCATTGACCAATAGGTGTCACTCAGAAGTCTGCTCGTCAGTGTTGGTTTTGTTTTAAACATTCAGTGGGACTAAATCGCACATGGTCAATTTTAAACCATTCACTATGTATTGAGTGAAGATGCTCGAAATATATTCAATAAAATTATTAAAATTGTGGTAACGCTTTCTTTTTAAGATGTTCTAGTTATTTATTTAGTATTGCAGTCTGTTCATAAAAAAATATAAAGACACTTACAACAAAAATATTTTCTTCAGTGTCACAAAGCATTCCAATTTTGCACATAAATCTTTATAATTGTCAATTTTAATAGTTTCAATTTGTTTTGTGTAATATATTGGTTAATTTTTATTTCAATTTGTTGGGAAATTTTATGCATTGATCCCTTAGAATTCTTAACACTGCTAGAATAACTATTCAATATTTATGGAATTGAAATTTAGAATGAAAAAGTTAATTCACTCATCTGATAATTGAGTGAGTATATAGAGAAAAGATTATGGTTTGAAGCAGAAAGCCTGGAATTGATAAATGTTTTATTGCAAACTCAAAATTCCACTGAATTGACATTACCTGGGGGATGCTATTGCACTTGTTCTATGCTGTTCATAGAGAAAAGCTTCAGTTTTTTATTTATATATAAACCCTTTTGTGTGCTTCAAATATACCAAATATAATATATAACATACTTGTCAATGCTCAAAGAATTTAAAAAATAGACGTTTGATTTCAAATTCATGCATTTTCACGTCGTCTCATTTTTTACTGAACTTACAAAGAATAACAATTTTTTTCGTCAAAAGTTATCTGCGTGCTAAAAATTAATGAAAAGTAGGAATTTTTTCAAGATGCAATTATTTTATTTTCTATTGGTGGCGTGATTTTTTCTCAAAAGCAAGTCTTGAACCAATTAATTATTTTATATCAAAATAATTGAAGTAATTCAAAACATTTTATCAATATATGATAAATATATAATGCAAAAAAATTCTGAAATTTGTATGATAGAAAAAAATTCATAATATAGTGTACGTGGGATCAAGCAACCTTATTTATCTGAGTCCAAAAAATTCATGTTACTGGTTATGAGTTAAAATAATCTAAACTGCTTGAGAACCAGATGGGAAAGCATTGCTCATCTTGGCATTTGGAGTCTATTTACTCTATCATGTGATTTACTTTACTAATTCCTATGTTGCATTTTAGTCGTTCAAAAATTTACCTGGCTGTATTTTTAATATATTAATGTTTTACATGAAAATATTAATATTTAAATAAATCAAAACTATCTAGAAACTACACTGTAATTTGCATGTCTCATGTCCAGCAAATTTAAACTTGTAAGGGCAAGGAATTAAAATAAAAATCATAAAAATTGGATTTAAATAAAAAAGTCTGATTTAAATCAAATATATCCGATGTTTTTGATTTTTTTTAAATAATAATTTTTTTTCATTCCCTGTCAAAGGTTTAAAAGTTCAATATTATAATACATAGATTAGAGTGGGCCGTAAAAATGTCTTTTCGATACCACAATAGAAAACAAAAGTTGCTCTGTTTGAAAATTGGGCAAAATGAAAAACAATATTCTAGTACACCAACCCATTCCTTATTCAAATCCATTTATAACGAATACATGCATTAATATGCACATTTCATTCATCCAAATGAAATAAAATTAGCCAAAAATAAAAACTATATTTTTACATTTTTCCAATGTTCTCTTTGCAGGTGTTAATTTTTTTCTCCGAAAAGTGGCGTGATTAAAAGTTCACATTTCAGTCGTGTTACCACAATTAGCTTATGAAGGTCCATTTCAATTACATCTCATTCATTTGTTCAAAGGCAATTCAATATTTTTTTACCTCTGAACCTAATATTGGTTTGGCTCAAATTTTCTTTTCTGTGTTAATTTCTACCTTCCAGATTTTTCATTGGCTTCTGTAATCAGATTACTGAAGAATTTCATTAGAGTGGCAAGAGTTCTATTCAGTTCCAGCAATATTATGCAGCTCCTAGCTCACGTTAAGCATATTTAAAGTTTGCTGCAAAATTGGTGAATGAATCCTGTAACGATTGATTTCATATTGTTTATTCAGTTGTTGCCAATATACAGCTAACGTCAATTTCTGGGCCATATACGTTAGTGAAAATATATATAAATATTTAGGACTCAACCAGAGCCCAAAATTTGATAATGTCACATTTTATTGTTGTATACATGATGTAATTTGAAATTAGTTAATTAAATTACTGCAATTGTACAATTAAGAAATATCGATGCTTGTAAATTTAGTGATTCTTTTTGGATCAGATTGTGATAATCCCTGTTTTGCATTTACTGAATCACTGTGTTTGGATAAGTTTTTAGGTGCATTAAAGACAGTATACTTATGTTTGGTTAGTGTAAATTGTGATTAACATTCACTTTTTGTGTATTATTTTTTGAATCCTTGTCATATATTTTAGTATTTTTATTAACTGCATTTAAAACGTGCAAATTTTTCTTTTCCTTCATTGTTGCATGTTAATTTTTACATTGAATTTTTCTATTCACTGCTTTGTTTGCTAAGCATTTGTGATTAACATGTGTGTTTCATAAAAACAAATCCTTTCTTCATTCAAGGAAAAGAAACATTCAATTTAATCTAATATGCTATTTCTGATTCAATTGCTTTACTGATTTATGTATTGTGTTATTCTTAAACCAAAACAATAATTATATTATTTTGATTTTGAGATATGTAATCTATGTATAATTTTAAGTTAAATATGATTTATACCATAAGTGTAATGATCATATGTAAATTGTGAAAAAAGTATATTTTATGAACGAAAATTTAAATATAATTATTACACAATTTGTTTTTGTCTTGCATAAAAATGTAGATAGGTTGGAATTGCATATTTCTTATGAGCAACATGACCATGCACCATGTATTACAATGTAAATTTGTTTTGAAATATTTTAAAAATTGTAAGAGGTCTGAAACACAAAACTAACAATCTCCTCTAGACTCAATTTTGCAAGATGAATTTTTTAGGAATCATTGTGAATTCATAACTAAATGAGGAATTGTGGATCCATAACTGAACAAGATAATTTTGATTACCCAGCAAAGTGGTTCTTAAACTTTTCAGTCCACTGAATATAAAAATTTTCACAGAAGCCTTGAGATTATGAAATTTAAAATAGACCGTATTTCGACCTGTGCATAGGACCATAGTAATCCTTATTTTTCACCTTAACCCTTTGAGCGTCATAAGATTTCTGAGTAGTATAGTATTGCTCCTTCCCCACAACACATGACTAAATAACCACATCTGTTAGTTAAAAGAATCTTAGGAGGATTCTATTGGTCAAGAGGTAGAAATTGGTTCAAAGTCATACAAGGAAGACTGCAGGTTACAGAATTGGTATGTGTTATACAGGGTGATTCTACTGTCATGAGACAAACTTCAGGGGGTAATAGAACACAACGAAACAAACACTTTTCCCCATAGAATGTATGGTCGCAAGTGCAGCGGTTGGTCGCTAGAGAGCGCAGTCAAATGCTTGTAATTAAAGCCCATAGAATGTCTATTGGGTGAGTCTAAACTAATACGACAAACTTCAGGGGGTGATAGAACACAACGAAACAAATACTTTTCACCATAGAATGTAGGGTTGCTAGAGGACACTCTTTCTATTTCGGCACAAACGCATGGTCCGACACAAGTTGGAAAGAAGAGGCATGAAATATGGAAACAACGCTTTAATGTCAAATAAACATCAATAACTGCTTGACAAAACGAAATAATACAATTAGATTTGCATAAATTAAAGGCAAGTACAAGGAACAACAGGTAAGAAAGAAATGACAAAACATGAGAAACTTTTCACATGGAAAACAACACGTACAAACATCAGTCGGTAAGTACAACGCAAATGCACAATTACAGAAGCTGTTTAAAATGTAGACCACCATACCTGATGCAGGCCTTGCATCGCCGATGTAACGCTATTTTACAAGCGTTTGACTGCCCTCTCTAGCGACCAACTGCTGCACTTGCGACTATACATTCTATGGGGAAAAGTGTTTGTTTCGTTGTGTTCTATCACCCCCTGAAGTTTGTCCCATGACCGTAGAATCACCCTGTATACCCCCAGGGTTAATATATAATTGCTTTAAGAACTTAATGACGTTTTTTAGAAAAAAAGTTGGAGAAAATAATTGGATATTGAATTTTTTCTTGAGTTCTCTATTTTGGCTATTAAAATATTGAATGTTTTTAACATTGCTGTATGAATCAAACTTGGGGAACCATTCATCTAGACTTCATTTTCGAATATTTAGGTAAGTTTTCAATCAATACGTAAATAGATCAAACACAGCTAAAAAGATATTTCTACTTTAATTTATTTTTTATCAGAACTCGATGGGATAGGAAAATGAAATCTCATTTCAAACCTTACAAAATATCGACATCAAAAGGAAAGAGATATAATTGGTAGCTTGTTATACCAGACGGTTGGCGTATATCAAGATTCGGTAATTGGCCTCTTATTGCTTGTTATAAGATCTTTGATATTGGTAATTGTCTTCAACAGCTGGAGTCCAGGATGATTCTTTCGAGTAGAAATTTCCCAGTGATGTGTTGTCCTTATTTGTCATGATGGTGAAAAAATTGACGTGAAATCGTCTTATCTCACGTATATGCTGCGATCTGAATGGAAGTTGGTGTAAAATTTTTATGAAGGATGACTTTCTGAATTCAAATCTTTCTTTAGGCTTTTTTCTTGTTTCGTTTTTTAAGTGTCATGGAAGTTAATTACATGTTCTACTGAATTTAAAGAATAAATAATCATTCAGGTTGATTTAATAAAAAATATTGTGACACTTAGCTCGTTTCTGGAACAAGTTTCGTCATTTCAGCTTACAACACACTTATAAATTTGTGGTTTCAATATATTTAAGGAATACCAATTATGAACAACAATTTTGGCTGCTTTGTTCTTGGAAAGTGGAGGTTTATATCTCTTGCGTGTTAGGGCAAAACGGATGTCAAAAAAACAAATTTTTCTAGAGACAGTTTGTATTGAATGTATTTTTCTACAGGTTCATTATAAATCAATAAAATCATTTCAACCGTGAAACTTAGGGCGCGCCAAACGCAGGACAGACAATGTTAAGTAATTATGTAAAGAGGATGGAGAGAAGAAAGTATGGGTTAGATCGCTCGGACATCCTGGGGTTCGACCCCCATGTTTACCAGAGGCAGTAAACCCCATGGGAAAAGACTACCTCGGGTTGAAGCCTGTACACACACTGAAAAATGTGCCCCTGAAGGGGAAATGGCTGCTGTAAGGTCCTCCGGCTAGATAAGAATGTTAGACGGAAGGGACCATCTGATCTCCTATGGACCCTCGTATGTTTGTTTTTCTGGTTTTCTTTACATTTTCTAATATACTTTCCAAAATGAATTGAGGAAGTTTCTGAAAACAAACGGCACAAGCTAAAACTGAAGTAGATTACAAAAATTAGAAATGAAAAGAAAAGCCTAACTGAAATTTCTTTAAGATGAGAGAATAAAAGTTAACGCACAACTTTGTTTCATTTTTTTAAACTATAAATTTAAACAAATTCGGCCTAGTGGGAAAATTGTACTTCATCCAAGTGGTCCCCCTAGAACCATTGGTCTTTTACGTACAAGTCATCCAGCCTACCAACCAAAGCCGGGAACAGGAAACAATTTGATTGGCCTATCCTGGACAAAACCGGGGCCGTCTTGACTCAGTGGGTTTGCCCAATGCACTAGCAATCTACGAGTTGTAGGCGTCTCAGATTCAATTTCTGTGTCAGTAAAACTTTCCTTGTGTGTGTATGTCCATTACTTGACGGTGTTTGTATTATGTTTGGCGCAGCATGGTCAAATATGGCCCTTCCCCTTAAAAAAACCCAACCAACCTGGACAAAACAAAAATATGAAAATTTTGGTGCCACGTTGACAAATTATAATTTTAATAAAGTTATAATTTTTTAAATTTTACTAAAAGCTTTTATATTTTATAATCTCGATAAATTCAGTAGTAAGGAATGGCTTAATCATAAAAAGTGACGTATTTCAATTGATGCGAAAGAGTATAGAAATAATTGTTTCGCCAAATGTTTATGAAAATTACCTAAATAACGTTAATAAAATAGTTAAATCTTGTTCTACAGAATTTCATGTTTTATTTTTGTCAATTTTGAAGCATCGATACGATTTGTAAACATGCGAATATGTGACAGTTTTGTCAATGTAAAAAACAATGAATAATCTTCATGCTCTGATATTTTCCATAAATGATTAATTTAACAAACTATTAATTAATCTAAATAACATGTTTTTTTAATTTTAATATTACAAAAATATGCTGGTATTTATTAAAATCTCAATTGTTAAAAGATATCAAAATGAGAAACCAACACCACGAACTCCCTTCTGACGAAGCCACTGTTGACGAAATTTCTGCATGGTTCCTTTGGAATCTTTGAGCTAGCATAAAAATTCGTCATAAAAGAATAGATCTGAAAATGGCGAAATTTTCATCCGTAGTATAGTTTATGATTCGCTGTGCAAAATTAGTTTGAAGGATTTAGATAAGATAATTATTAAAATATTTGTAGTGATGCAATTATAGGTTAAAATTTGAAGTAATATTGACCCTTTTATGAAAGGACAAAGCATAATTATAAAATCACCGAAGAGTAAATTAAAAATCAGATATTTTAGATTCCTCTCCTTACATGTAATTATATATTTCGATAAAGATTCAGTATTCCTAGAATTAATACCAAACGAGATCTGCTTACGATTATATATTTCGAATTATTTTTGAATACGTAATTCTATATTTCTTTTTCCAGAATGATCGGTTTCCATGTTCGTAAATCCGAACTTGTAGGTATCAATTCTTATCAAAATTTTAGTCATTGTTTTTTATTCGATCATCGTAATCAAATCCATCTGATCGCTCGTCTTAATTTCTAAGAACCTGCAGGTAAAGTGGCTAACCTTATTGCCTGGAGTCTTATGACCATCATAGGTTACCTAAAAACCGGTCTGATTTCGAGGCCATTTGAAATTTCATATCAAATCGAGCGATATTTTTGTTGCTGCTGCTGCGTTCCCCCCTTTTTGATTGGTGATTTTAATTCGAAGTTCTTTCCTTCGAGTTTCCTTTCGTGTTCTTTTCTTTGTACACGTTCTCAATTAACTGTCAGAGGGATGCTGTTGCTATAAATAGAACATTTCGTGGCTCAAAAAATCGTGGTTTCAACGACCGCAATAGGTCAAAAATAGATTGCGCGCGGAGTTACTGAAGGAATTACTACGCCTCGGGCAACATAAATTGTTTATGAAAATATCGTTTTATGATGTTTTAAATGTTAAGAAACTGGAAACTGTCAGTGTATTGATGGAGTAAATCTTTGAGATCACAAGTGTTTAAGGGTGTTGAGCTCCAATACATCAATGTTAATTTCTATGTATTTTCTCTTAGAATATACTGTTTTAGAATTTGTCTGAATACTTAGAAGATATTTACTTTCGTACTGAAATGGCGGATTTTGTATTATACAGCACAACTTATTAATGTTAACGAAAAATAAACTACAAAATCCCTAAATTGTTTTTCTTTCTTAACATTTGAGAAAGATAATTGCATTTTCCAAAATGGTCACTCAAGCGCAATCTGTTATGCTTGTAGTGCATGTTGGGAAAGGTTTACTCTATTTTAAAGAAGGTTTATTTTACTCTATTAGGAAAAGGTTCTCCAATCGTAGATCCACTGAACATGCCGAATGTACCCAGTAGCAACGAGTCAAACGAGTTTCCTCTTCGCATTTGATATCATTAATGTATTAGAATCGATATTTGTTTTATTTTATGTTCAAGAACTAAGAATGTGTTGAACAAATTAGAAAAGATATTGTATAAGTGTCGTGGATTGAAGGAAAAATTATTTAGTGTTCATTGAAGCATTCACAAGCAAACATTTATTTAGGCTGATGAAATAAAAGGCGTATAATCGTTATGGCTGCAGAGAAATTGTTTTCACATAGCATTTATATAATTGCCCTCGCGAATGATCCTGAAGGCATCAGAATATTTGTTCGTCTTCATTTCTGAACGGGTATAACTTCTGTTCGGGTTCCGACATAAGCGTGTATTTTAAGTTTAATTTTTAGGTTTTTTTCGGACAGATTAGAGTTAAAAAACTTGCAACAAATTTTCTTTTATGTTTTATTAAATAAATCACAATAAAATAAATTTATTTACAACGAAATGAAAATTGTGGGGAAGTGGGAATTTTCTTAGTAAAAAGAGCGGATATACAGAAAGTTCGGAATCATTCAACTAATTGAATTCGGACCAACTGAGTCTAAAAGAAGTTTTTGAAAATTTCTTTCCCATCATTTATACTGATAAATCCAATTCCTAGTTTCAAGATGAGAATGATGGGTTGCAAAATAATATCGATGGGTTTTCATTGGGAAAAAGCAATGTTATCCCTATTTTATTTTTAAACACAAAGAAAAGCCTCTCCGGAACGAAGAATGTTCGAAACTGAAGTCATTACTCATTGCATCATTCAATTTGACATACTAATTTGCTGAAAGTAAACCACAAAATTGGAAATTATGGTGTTCTTATAGTAGCGGTTATAAATAAGTGCTGTAATTTGTAATAGAATAACTGAAAGAAAAGATAACAATACAAATACCGCTGAGTGGCCATTATAGTATGGCAACATCTCACTAGTATCTCGTTAGAGCACTACTAGACATCAGAAGAGCAAACGTGAGATTATTTACTTTCTTTAGTAGACTTGTAGGGAACTTAGCCACCACTACAAAAATTAACTTGTAATGCAACAGTATATAGAGCAGTGTAACCCGATTTTACCTTGAGGTACTTTGTAGTAGACAAAGTTGCACTGTCTTCCACAGACTCTTGCCAAATGGTGGACCGACAAAGTGATTGTAAACAACCGCCCTTTCGAAACACAAGCTAGATAGAGCTTCAGAAAAATTCCTGATGACGCTCGCCTCAGACTTCGATGGAAAGTAGAATTGTCAATACGCTGCTTATCACTTTCAACAATTATCCGAAGCCCACTACAAAAATTAACTTGTAATGCAACAGTATATAGAGCAGTGTAACCCGATTTTACCTTGAGGTACTTTGTAGTAGACAAAGTTGCACTGTCTTCCACAGACTCTTGCCAAATGGTGGACCGACAAAGTGATTGTAAACAACCGCCCTTTCGAAACACAAGCTAGATAGAGCTTCAGAAAAATTCCTGATGACGCTCGCCTCAGACTTCGATGGAAAGTAGAATTGTCAATACGCTGCTTATCACTTTCAACAATTATCCGAAGCCCCGTGATAGTAAACACTTCTATTCCTATCATATTTTCACTAATCATTGCTGCTCAGCATTTCATTAAACTTCCGGCGCCACTAACACTTAGCTGCTGAAGACAACACCCCCACGACAGTCTACGCGCGATTCCGATCTTCCATTGCTGACCGCTTGATCATGTCTACGGAAGTACACCCTCGATCTGAATACAGGTCTCATGCAACTGTCAACCTATCAACTAATGGTAGCATACCTAGATTACCGTGTAGTATTGCATTTCCCCCACAACATTCATAATAACCAAAAAAACCATATCTATTGGTTGAAAGAATCATATAAGAAAGATTCTGTTGGTCAAAGAGGTCAAAACTGATTATAAGTCACACAGGGAAAAAAGTTGCAGGTTGGAAAGCGGATGTTTGTATGCGAACCCATCAGAGGATTATATTCTTCTGTAAAAGGCTTCTGAAGTTATTTTCTGTATACTTTAATCATTTAAGAAGGGCTGAAAAGATCATGACATAGATCAGTGGCTTAGCCAGAATTTTATTTCGGGGGATTCAAGGTTAAAAATGAAAAGTTTTCATGAAAAACTGAGATTTTGTAGCATTTTTAAAAGGTCTTTATTTGTTATTTTTGGTATCCATACTTTGAACTTTAAAAGGTTACTGTTGGTATTCATTAAAAATGAATCTCATCTCGGTTGATCTCAGCACTGTCTTGTCCCACAAAATTTACAAACTAATCACTAAATCAAACAGCAAGTAAAAAATCAAAATCTTGTTTCAGAAATTCTCTTTACTTTTGTGAAGCTATTGGAGGATTAATGATACATAGATGCGTAAGAAGATAGTTCAGTCAGTGTAGAAAATCCCCATAATCATGGTTTTCATACTTCGCAATGATTGTTAAGTTATTAAACTATTATGTAATGAATATTAATTCATGGAACAATATTTATTTTAAGAATAAAATAATTAGAATTTCATTTAAGTAACAAAAAAGTATATCATGCACTTATAGTACTTTATTTGCAGAGATAATTTGAAACTCTTATTTGGATGTGAGAAGAAAATGGCATTAGATGATTCTCATAATTCGTAGGCAACAAAGTTAATTTAAGGTACATTACATTAGTTTCGATGTCTAATTGTTACTTTTCGCTTTCTTTAGATGTTTGGCCACAGCAAAAAAGAACCATAAATTTTATCGTGAGCAAATAAGTCACTCCCAGTTCTTGCAGGGTAAAATTCCACACTTTCCCGTAAAGTAGCAGTAACCTGCGAGCTATAGGCGACGCAAGTTCGATTCCTCCCCTGGGTGTATTTCTCTCTTCTGTGTCAGGAGACACCAGTAGAGTCAACAAAAAGGTTCGAAACTCGATCGAGCCAAAGACAGTCGTGTACGTGGGGGCTGTTGCACGTTAAATCTGTCATGACCTCAAATGTCCTCGCTTTGGCGTGGAAGTTTGGAGAGTAGAGTGCCAGCTCAGATGTTGACCTCGTCATCTGACAGTCGTTCAAAATGACGAAGTGTTTCCCTTCGGGATTGATACCGGACTGTCGCAAATAGCCATTTCCAGTGCGACTTAAATTCATCTACCTCCCTATAGTGGCAACAACCTGCGAGTTGTAGGCGACGCGGTTCGATTCCTCCCTGGGCGTATTTCTCTCTTCTATTTCAATAAAGCTTTCTTTGTGTGAATATGTACATTACGTTGACATTCTTTGGCGCAGTTTGTCAAATATGGAGATTGCGTCATAACCCTCCAAATGGTTTGGATGCGATATCTTGTCCATGAAGATCTGATCGATTTTACCAATGACGAGATATCTCGTCATCATAAGATATTGCTGATTTCTTGATCTGGTCAGTTTTGCTTAGGACGACACAATCTCGTCGAGACAACCCCCAGAAGGGTTAAAAAACCCAAAACAACGAACCGTAAAGTAGCGCCAGTGCTCTGAGGGCAATCGATTCTCGCCCTACTGCCAAAACATAGGGGTGTAAACAGGAAGTAACGCGATTCATAAATATTCTTCCAAGACACCAGTGCTCGTCTCCAACTATATGCAACCCTTACGTTTACCTCCATTTGTTAATCCACGACTCTACCAACTGGGCTACCGCTTCCCTACATTCAAAAGGACTTCTTTTTCCTTTTTTCGAGAAAACTGCATTGATCCTATATGACAGGAATTACACCATTTCTCTCGAAAACAAAGCTTTCAAAAGAGGTGAAAAGTAATTTCCAAGTACACAGCATAAACATTTCAATAACCCTAATTAAAATCCCATTTCCTAATTCTGGCGATCTTAAAAACAGCGATCATCTTTCGAAAGTAGTAACCCTATTTTTACCGCGAAGAGCGCCGGGAAAGAGGACTCCTCTCCCGGCATTTTATTGTAAGCTGTAAACATGAAAGAAGCCAAGGATATTCACGTGGCTATCATTGGAGGCGGCCTGGTGAGTTGACACTGCTCTCACAGAAGCAAAATTCACAGGTTGTTAAACAGCTACCTGAGTTTTGTTTCTACTTTTTTTTATCGAGATTTGTTGTCTCATCTCTCCAAAGCTGTTCGTCTTTGTTTTTCGTTTCCGAACCTCGGAATTGCTGCGTAGATTTCTTCGTTTTTCTTGTCTGACAGGTGCTGGAATGAATTGTATGGAATAAATTTAACCAGCACAACCATGAAATGAAGATAAAAGAAAATTTCCTTTAAAAGTTTTTAGTCTTGTTATTCGTGAAAACTTATGTCCATCAGGGTAATTTTGGCTCACGAATAAACCAGTTTGGAATACTGATTCAAGCTAAGCTTATTAATCGTTTGCATTTTCAAATGACTGAATCGTTAAGCTTAGATTCCAGGCTTCCTATTGGTAGTGGAATAAACAAATACATTCAATTGCTGGGTAGCTTTTTTTCTTAATTAATTTTTGAGCTTGTAGTTTAGTAGATTCAATTTGATGTTTTAACTAGAAAATCTTTCTTTAAAAAGGTAAATAACTATTTTATTTCTCTAAAAATTCTTTTTTAATGATAATGTGATAATTTTGGAATAACGTTTGCTTTTAAATTTGACGTGAGACATTTATAGGTATAATACTCTTTATACTCTCATCCATTAAGAATATGCATATGCGATTAATTTTGTTGTTTATTGTACCAGACAATTTGCAAAAACATTTATTCTGTGCTTATGTTATTCTTTAAAATTCGTCAAAGAAATTTTCAGTTTCGTCAAATTTTCAATTTTTTTTCAGTTCAGAAATTTTTCAGATTTAATTGGCGTATCCGATGAACTTGCAGTTCCTCCTTTACGAAAATTTTTCAGAGTTTCATGGAATTCTAGAGATTTATTTCTATTTCTAAAGAAAAATTTTGTTACTATAGAATTCTAGAGAAAAAGAGCTCTGATTCTATAGAAATGTATTTCTATAGAAAAGTAAAATCGTGAAACTAAAGAAATGAGCTTCTGTAGAATTCTATAGAATTTTTATAGAATTCTATAGAAATTTTTCGTAAGGACTTTTAAACTACATTCTTACCTGAAATGCCCTACCTACAGGCCAAAATATCTATGGTTGTACTACAGATTATGCAATCATTAAGATGCGGAAGCTTACGTTGAAACTACGAATTTCTATTTCACATAGGGAGAAACCCTTTATGTAGTTTCATACTTTATTATTTATTCCTTCAGTTACCCGATGGAAGCAAGGTTGGTTGGTGCTTATTGTTTCTTGTCCCCAATATATTTTTAATTTCACTTCTCGCGTGATCGCATCACCACACGTGATCTAGTAGAGAATAAAAGTAGGTTTCGTGACGGCGAGAGAGATGTAAATTCTCTACCCGGAGCTTCACGATTAAATTTTCATTCCACTAACACAATGAACGATGAAGTGGTGAAGGTGCAACCAAGGGAACCCTTACGAAAAATTTCGATAAAATTATATAAAAATTTCTATAGAATGTGGTCTATAGAATTCTATAAAATTATGACCCTTTTATCTATAGGCTCTATAAAGTGACCTCTATAGAATTTCTGTAGAAACCTCTATAGAATTATATTGAAGCTAATTTTTCTTTTGTTTCACTTTTTACTTTTCTATAAAACTTCTATAGAAACGAAATTTCGTTTCTCTATAGAATTCTATAGAAATTTGTTTTTATATAGAAATCGGTATAGAGAGAGAGAGAGAGAGAATTTTTATTCTATAGAGAAACGAAATTCTTTGGAACTCTAAAATTTTTCGTAAGGCAACTTACAACTGGCGAAAGAGCAACGAATCGGTCGTTGTTTACAAAACGGTCCCATTTAACAGCAAGCTTTGAATTTTATAAATTTAATCGATTTTTAGGACTTAAAATTAATTAATCAAACCGAATTAGAAAATAATTCTAAATTCCGACATTGAAATGAGAATGAAAACACAAGCACTATGTAATTCAATGCGAAACGGTCCAAAAATTACCACCAGACGACTTTCGTTAACCTGGAACCCCACGATTTTATACATTCCCATTGTGTTTTAATCATTACTTTTGAATCTTTAAAACTTCCAATTTATTTTCTTTACCAGAATGTACTGCTTTGAATTATGTTGAATTATAGACCGTTTTCTACTCGAACGATTGCATGAAACACGTGTTTACTTAATGTCGATTTATAGTATTTTAAAATAGAGTTAATGTAATAAATCTGAATCCGTCGAATTGTTTAAAATGCAAGCTTTATTTTTAACAATTCAAGGTCTTCCTCCATTTGAGGCTGGTGTATGATGCTTCATTATCCTGTAACGAGCAATCGAATCAGAACGTAACTAGTCGTAGACAAAACAATCATTTACATTCAGAACAGTCGCATATAATTCTAAATTCGGATAGACGAATCCAAAGTACCTCTACCTTCAAGAAATTTCTAATACAGCTGTCAACTTAGCGAAAGTTAGGTCATCAGTTAGTTTCTACATGAAACATTTTTTTCAATTGAATGTGGATGGAGATTGTATTTCATATATCAGTGTTTTCTAACCCAGGTACCGCGATGTACTAGGATGCCTCTTTGGCATTTCAGGTGTGCCTTGAAATAACATTTTGAATTGTACCACCTGGGCAGGGGCACCCAGGATATTCATCTGGAGGGGGGCTACATAGATAACAAACTATTTTTTTTGGGGGGGGGGGGAGCTGGTAATTTCAGATTAAAACGTTGAACGCGAACTTTTTTTTGTGATTTTGAAATTTGTTTTTCAATCTTTGAAGATAGAATTGCCTTAGATTGTGCTACTAAACTATGAGCATTCCATAACTAATAGACACTTCACTGAAATGAAAGGTGGTCCAAGTATAAAATATTTTCGAAGTGTTTATATGGTTTTCTAACCCCTGGCTGTAAATAAGGGATGGAACATTGATAAATATTTGTTGTATGAAAAATGGATGAGTGATTGTAGACTGAAACGGGGAGGATAAAAAATATCAAAAGAACTTTTTCACACACGATTTTTAAAACTAATTAAATAATGTTCTTTTTTAGCTTTTATCAGGTCTGGGAGGGGCTTAAGCCCCCTTAGCCCCTCCGTAGGCGCGTCCCTGCACTGGGGGCTTCTTACATGTGTTATGAAAGTACAAGAAGCATTATAGATGAAAAGGCAGAATAAAATGAATAACAGCTATTTACCAATAGATTATTAATCTATACCCAACTTTATATTAAAATCATCATTTATTTGGTTCTACTTTGATGTCAAGCATGTTAATAAATGAATTATTTAATATTGAAATAATAACATGAATAATAATAATATGGAGATCATATGTTTTTTAGAATTAAATAGAATAGTCAATTGGTTAAGTTCGAAAGGTTAAAGAAGGTGTACCCTAAGCAAGTAGGGGGTTTCTCTGTCAAAAAGGGTCAGATAACATTGGTTGGGCATTCTAATCTCGAGCAAATTCTGAGACGTTTGGCAACTTCCCTTATCACATCTTAAGTTATCGTTAATCTTAAATCCTCTGATTGCAACTCTTATCAGAGAAATAGAATTGTTCGATCTGTATTGAGATAATGCTTTTCTGAGTTAGCCATTGATAAAATCATTTTTTTTCAATGTTTCAAGAGAAACTTCTAGATTAGTGACTTACAATCTGCTTTCACCTTTGACAACTATATGGAGTGTATCCCAAAAAATGCATTTGCTTTAATGTTACCTTTATATAAATGTTTTTACGTCATAACCTAATATAAAAAGGCCGAAATCGGGATTAAAAACAATCTAATGAAAAGGTAAGCATTGAGAAATGAATAAACAGAAATAGTTGCGACTAAGCAATATATCATTAGACCATGCAAGATTAGGGAGAGACCGTGTTTCCGTGCAAGACCATGGAATGATTAGGGACTTGTTTGACTTTTACCCAATAATTTCGTAAATTCTGCTGTACACAGCTAGTATATGTGTAACGAAAACCACTTTTTCTCAATCTATATTTCCCATTCATTTCTCAATTAAGTTCCCAAGCTAACCATTATTCATTCACTGCCATTGCATTCTCTCAGAAGCCTGTGAACCTATACCCTGAATTTTCTGATTGTGCACCCTTCCCGGGCTCTTCTTGCCGTTTCGCACATGCTTTTCTCGCTCTTCCGACAACCTCCACGCAGCTTGGACATCTCAATCCTGGGTCCTTTTTTCGTAATTCGTGTTCATAATTTCGTTATGTTGCGTCTTAATAAGTCGGAGTTTTAAACTTAGAGCCCATTACCACTTCGTTTTAATATGAAATATAAAGAGTCGCCTGTATATGAGGAAATATGACAAGTTTTGTACTCTAATGTCTAGTATGCTTTTTGCGTTACAAAGCTATAAAATTTTGCATTATATCTGTAGTAACAAAACTACTACAAAACTATTGTACAGAGGAAGGGAAAAGCAAAATTTAAAATTATTTTATTGGTTAAACATTGAGTGATTAGAACTATTTTATTTCACGAAGGGCCCGTGAACGTAAATGGGTCCCGGAGTGCAAATATATGGACTGAATTGATATTTGATGATTAGCCCAATGGCCAAGCAGCTAAAGCCGTCGAAAATTGGTAGAAAAGTTCATCCTTTTGAAATTGGTAGACTGGAAGCATTTGGTTACGAGTTCGAATCTCGTATGTGCCGAAGTTGGGTCGGCTGCTTGGAGTTTTCTGGTTCTTCAAGACGACGCTTTAATGGGGGTCGACTTCCGTAAAGTCATCCAGGAAGGCATGCCCTCTGTAATGTAGTGTGCTGAGTCTTGTGTTAACAACGACAGTCAAAAGTACAATTAAAATACCCTTTTATTACATTAATATACAGGGATTTGTGTCCCTTGGTTGTGGGCGCTGTTTAAAGAGATATAGGGATCGACTCAAAACTGTTGGCTACAGCGGGCCAAAATTACAAACAATCCTACTGTTCGAAAACTCTATTCTTTTCGTCCCTACAGTAGACACTGGGGGACAGTTAATCCTCCTAATGGTTAGGACGAGATATCTCGTCCATTATGGTCTGACTAATTTTGCCAATGACGAGATATCTCGTCCATTAAGGTCTGACTAATTTTGCCAATGACGAGATATCTCGTCACCAAGGTATTGCCGATTTTTTGATGATGACGATATCAAGATTGATTCAGTGTTCTTCTAATGACGAGATATCTCGTCCATCAAGATCTGGTCAGTTTTGCTAATGCCGCGATAAACACAAGGAGGGTTCAGGCCATCGTGCACCTCTTAAAAACCATCTGAACGGGAAGGAGATCTTTCCGATAAATATGTCGTGATTTACGACCGCTGTCAGTGGTAGAGATGTTGACTTCTGACACAGCTGTTACTATGGTCGTTACCCCCACACGCAGTTCACAGAGGATGCGATATGGCATCTCCTTCCATGGCGCAACAGGGTAATGCAGAGACTGCGACGTTCTCACCAGCTAGTGTGTGAAAGGTAACGATCCATTCAAGTTGGCATTGGAGAAAATGATGAATAAATTAAACCTGACTATTACGTGGGCTAGAAAACTTTTATAGAAGAAATTGGGTTGTGATATGCCCCTCAATAATTTTCCCAAATTGGCGCCGCTGTGACATATCACGTTTACCAGAAGAAACAAGGCAAATTTAACGGTTTCAAACTGGTAAGTTTTCTGGTTCGGTTCCCGAATTCTGTGCTAAATAGCTACATATCTTCAATTATACTTTCGATAGGTATGCGAATAGAATTGTGTTTGCGATGCTCATCTTACTTAACCTTATCCAAGGTCTTCTCTTTCTTGTAGGGAAGATAGTCACTGAGATACCCAATTTACCCAAGTGGAGTAATCAGTTGAAGTAAAAGAGATGCTAGATTTCTCACCAGAAAGCAACTAGCATCGTAAGAAAGGAGTACTTTCTCAGCTAAATCTCTATGTAAGCCCATAAGTCTGGCATTCCTTGATAAAACAAATTGAAATTCGGTACACTTTGTTTGGTACTGTTTTATGACACCAGTCATAAAACAGTATATAGGCCATATCCCAAACACAAGACAGACAACTTCAAGTACAGACAACAAGTAAATGGACATACACACACAAGGAAAGTTTTGCTGACATAGAACAGAGAAATACACCCAGGGAGGAATCGAACCTGTGTCGCATGCTGCTGGCGCCATAGAAGTGAAATATATAAGTAGACTGAGCATTACTATCGACAGGAGCTTCAAAATGTGTGACAAAATCATGTCGTTTAGTAGTCACGGCGAGAAATGTAATGTCAAAAGTCATGTAAAAATTGACTTTGGTGGCCTATTGGGCATCTTATCGCCTCGTTTGGCGATATAACATCTTATGACAGGGTAGTTTGAATACACAGCGAATGAATCAGAAGCTAACAAACCCACTGTGTGATGGCTACCCATCAGAACAATTAGGTAACAAAAAATGAAACCCGAAGAAAAGACGACGGTTTTTAAAGTCAATCTTAGTGAGACCCAATTTCTATTTTGACGTTCTTGACTTTCCCCGCAAGAAACCAAACAGAGAATGCTGACGCCCCATCGTTTCAATTTCTAATGTTTTTTTACTAGGATTGATTAATGGTGTTTGTCACATGCTCAATGGGGACCTCTTCAACATAGACTCTTCAGGTTCATTTTCGAATCAGTACTCCGCATTCGGTTTCGTCGAACCAAACGAGAACAATGATTCAGCGATTTAAACACTTCCCTTATCGTCGTTCAGTAGTTCGACGATGGATCCTAATACGGAAAGCGGATTCAAATACACATTATAAGTGTAAATGAAACTACTCTATTCTCAAAACATCCGATGGGGCCGCAGTAGCCCGGTTGGTAGTCGCGGATTCGCAACCTAAAGGTTGCGAGTTCGAAACTCGATCCAACCAAAAACCGTCGTGTATATGAGCTGGTACTCTTTATATCCGTCGTGGCCCCAAATGTCCTCACATCGGCGTGGTATGGAAGTTTGGAGAGTGGGGTGCCAGATCAGGTGTTGACCTCGCCATATGACCGTGGTTCAAAATAACGAGGAGTTGTTCTCAGATCATTCCCTTCAGGGTAGGTCCCAAACCGTTGCCAATATGGCGTAGTGTTGCTCCAGTGCGACGTAAATTCAACTACCTACCTATCTACCCTTTTAATTTAGGGCTAAAATTGATTTGTTGAGTTGACTGATAAGGTTGAGTAAACCCTAACGATAAGATTTGTGTTTTTGCTTTCGATATAATCTTGATATCCACACTTATCAGTGTTACAACACGCTACTGATTTGCACTCGTTTATTCCTTGCGTTTATCCTTTATTCTTTACTCTCGGATGATGTTAGTAGACTGAGGGTCTAGTTCAGGGATTCTCCAAGTTCCTGTGCTACCCTCAATGTTTTTATAGTTGAATCCAGACTCTCTAAACATGAGCGATAAATACATCAAATATATAGACAATAAGGGTTGTGAAATATTTTTACAGAATAAATTGTTTCGAAAACACACATGTGTATATGATGACAAATGGAATCTTACTTACCCTAAGGCCCCCTAATTTTCTGAAGTTGGCACCAATGCTTAGCGAATTCAATGATGTCAGGGGTGGTAGTTGAATTTACGTTGCATCGGAACAACACAACGGGATATTGGCGACAGTCCAAGATCAATCCCGAAGGGAAAAGGTCCGAGCACAAAAACACGTCATTTTGAACCACGGTCGGATGACGAGTACACCATTCTCCAAACGTCTTCACCACGCCAACGTGAGGACATTTCAGGTCACGACAGATTGAACATGCATCATTCCCCACGTACACGACTGTCTTTGGTTGCATCAAGTTTCGAACTCGCAACTTTCCGGTTGCTAATCCGCTATTCCACCAACTGAACTACCGAGGCGCTCTGTGATGTCAGGGAGAGTGCGGAAACTTGTCACCTACAGGAGGGTCACTGTATAATTGGTTTCAGCGAAATTATTAATTTTTATAAAATATTAGTAATTACAACCGTTTTTAGCAATGCCAGCCTAAATTATCTGATCACTATTCGTCGGTTTATAAGTGAAGCACACTAAGTCAAAAAACATTGTTATGAGAAAACGAAAGGGGAAAAAATTCTACTCATTAAGTGTGTTTCCTCAAAATGAAATCTAACCTTTATGCAAAGTTAAACATGATTTAGTCGACTTCACCACATTCTGATCTAGAAAAGCTTAAAAATCCTCATATATTGAAAGTTTTTTTACTATATTTCACTTGTAAGCCGATGATATTATATATGTTTAAAGCTAAACTCTTTTTTGCTTTTGGACCTTCTAAAGCACATGGGCTCTGACCAGAGAAGACGCCTGCATTTTTTCCAAATAATATCACGAATCGCTAATTTCGTCTGAATGCACTACTGTTTATCGTTGTCACCGGTGTTTATACGGTTTAATTTTGTAGAATTTTCCAATTTATGCTACATAATTGTAGTCATTAGCATTTGTGCAGAAAAGTTAGTTTGAAAATAAAACTTTCATTAACGGAAAATTAAAAAGAATATACATACAAATCTTGCGCAAATTTAAACGTAGCTATTTGCGAAATAACGCTAGGTTACACATTTTTAAATATTTATTTTTGTGAATGAGTATCCTCTGTGGAATATCTGGTATCCGTTTCTGGTCTGAGCATTGGTTAAACCTGTTCGGAGAGCTACATCCTGCTGGCGGGCGGGTAAAACCTTTTCGGAGGGCCGTATCTGGCCTGCTAAAACATTTCGAGGGTCGTATCTGTTCTGCGTGCTGGATAAAAAATATTTGGAGGGCTGTATCTATCCTGCGGTATGGGTAAACCCATGTGGAGGAATATGTAGACGGCCTGTAAACCCGTTGAGGACAAAAATCACTCACTGGTATTTCTTTATTAGGGCATGAGAGGTTCCCTTGATTGATTAGATGTACACAGCCTCGAAAAAATTGAACTCCCCTTTTATACGCGCATCATTCATAGTGGAGCAAATTCAAACTCTGCATCCCAGTTGTAAGTGTTTCGAGAATGTAGAACATTTGTTTAACAAATATTACAAAAGGTTTTTGTCCGTATTTCTCAAAAAAGTTTATTCGGAACAATTCTGAATTATTTTTCCCCATACTTAGCTAAACATTTCATTCAAAACTATTTTGAACTTGCTAAAAATTTCATTCAAAACAATTCTGAATTTGTTAAAAATTTAATCAGAGCAATTCCGAATTATTTTTGGCCATATTTAGATAAAAAGTTTATTTAGAACAATTCTGAGTTATGTTTTCCATATTTGGCAAAACATTTCATTCAGAACAATTCTGAATTATCTTTATCCATCTTTCGCTAAAGATTTCATATAGAATGATTCTGAATTATTTTTGTCCCCATTCAGCATAACATTACATTCAGAACAATTCTGATTTATTTTCGCCCAGAATCGTCAGACTTTTCTTATTTAGCTGTTATGAAAGAAGATTCGTTGCTTTGGAAAACCTTGACCTAATCCTACGCGATTCTTAACTGTAGCGGGGAAGGAAGTTGTTTTCCGTGCTCACCTGTTCGTCTACGTTATCCGATACAAATAGGTAAAGAAACACGAGCGCCGCTCTTGTTTTTTTACCGGATGCGGTTACCTGTTTCTGAGATTCGAAATACAAATGCCGCTAACGTATGCTTGCGAAAAGCGCTCCATATGTTTGCGTTTTCTTATACCTTTCCAGTGCATGTAAAAGAAAAACTTTGTCTTTGAAAGTGAGACGGGTTCGAAGACCGAAAAATTGTAATCAATGTTTTTTTTTAGGAATTTTATAACTTAAATATATTAAAGAAGGTGAAATCTATAAAACCGAAATATTGCTTTCAAATTTCGAAGGTATAAAGAGGCTATTTAGCTGCTTCAGGAAAATTAAAAGAACTCTCCTTAAGTTATCGTAAAAGTATTTGAATTTGATTAGAAAATCAAGCTATGGGAGAACTTTTTTGCATTTTTTAAGGTACCCATACAGAAAATGAATTCACAAAGCACGGATTTTGCACTGATATTTAAAAATGTTCGAAATAAATATTGCTCTTTCGATAAATTACTTGAGATGTGGTAAATCATAAATCCTATACAACTCTGAAATGTTATTCGAAAAATTGCATAAAGTTGTTTATTCCAGAATCAAAATTTGACTATTTAAAATTGCATATAACTTACTTATAAATGTATATGTACATCATATAGAACTTTACACTAAAAATCAATATTTTCTTTACTTAAAATGGCAAATTTGTGTTTTGAGAAAAATGAATAAAAACAAAACAGTTAATAAAGTTAACGTTTTCACCTTCATTTTTAAGTACTCGGCTATCTCTTTTATTTATTGTAATTCTAATTTATATTTAGTTCGCTTGTTTTCATTTATAGTATTTAAATAGCTCATTTTATAAATGAAAAAAAATCACAAGATAATATTAGAAATTCTGAAATACTATTTATGGCGTAACAAAACTCACGGTAAAATCTAACCATAAATGTAGAGTGTAGTGTGAACAAAAAAATTATATTAAGTAGTTTTTAACATTCTCAGCTAATGATATGAATGAGAAAATGTGTTACAAGACAAAATGAATAATAAAGTGCGTTTGATAAACGTAATATGACAAAATAATTTATTAAACATTCGAGTCAAATGTCTAGCCTTGCCTCTGCTGTTTAGACGATTTTCGTTCTGTTCTATTATTTCAGAATCCACTAAATCAAAAAGAAATTGTAAAGTTTCTTCTAATCGTTTTTAAGTTCTTGATGTAAATGATGAAAAATCCGTATTCGTCTCTTCCGGATAATTTAATTAACCCATATGCTACAGTTGCGTTTTCGTCTTCTAAATATATCGTCGGCCTACTAGTGAAACACGCTAAATCAAAAACACTATTACGAGAAAACAAAGGGTTAAAATGTCTTTTCATCTAAGCTTCACTCACGTGTGATTCTGTAGAAGAAATCTGACCTTTATGCGACGAAAAATGACTCAGCTCTCTGACTTCTGTCTAAAGATCACATTCAGACCTAGAAAAACTAAAAAGCTCATATCTTGGAAATGTTGAAAATGTGTTTGACGTGTAGGCCGATTATGTTAATATCAATTCCATGGTGTTTCTCGACCAGTAGAAAGGATATGAGAAAGATAAAACAGGCGTGATTCACCTGGGATGTGAAAAGCTTGAAGACGTCAGTCACATTCGAGTATGCTCTGATTCTGATGAATTCAAATTTGTTTGGTATGAGGAAGTCTTAATGAAAACAAAAATTCTGTTCCATTCGACATGATTTCATTTTCGTATTACATGTCAAACAATATGGTTCATAACCATGAATACGCATTTTTACGTGATTTGTGTATACGACATTCATGCTGAAAAGAGCCTGGGATAGTATTTGGATTTGTTATCACGTCTGGATCTTATTTGACGGTAGAGATGTGACAATTATTGCTGAGACAGTTATTTTTAAATGAAAAGATTTAAGATGAATATGAAAAGGGTAAGGTTTTATGCATGTCGCATATATATTGCGACTTGCGTGTTTGACCTCAAGGATTGACTTACCATTCATAGAAATCAATTACATGAACTTGCTTTATTTGTCTTAAAATATTTGAGTTGATTTGGTGGAAGATTTAGATTGAAAAGGGTTTTCAAATGAATTTCACGCTCAATATAAAAAAAAATATTTAAATTTCCGAGGAAACTTCAAGGCAAGAACATCATTCGAACGATAAAATATTATTTTTATTGAAAAACTTAATTTTGACTTGAAATTTTTTTCGAAAAAATAAATCACTTTACCTACTTAGATCCACGTGTACATAAAATATATCCAAGCAATTCGCTTACTCTTTTTTAAAAAATGACTACTTCACTGAAAGAACACTATTTTAATCACCTCAGAAGTACCATAATTTTAAATTTTTAATGTGTTATGTTTTAATTAAAGAAATGAGAGACTACATTTGAATTTAACGTGACCCGCCAGCTTATGCTGTAGGTATTTTCCAATAGATGGCAGCACCATGAATACTTTAAACCATTACGGATTTCATCAAATGGGACAAAAATTGTTTTGCTTTCAAAACGTGTTTCAGCACGCATGTTACGGCCAATGAGAATTTGAGCAAAAGACTGCGCTGTGCGCGCCTCTGAAGTTTTGAAGAGTGTAGAGAATTGGCCGGCGCTGTTGTGCTGAGAGAGATCAGGCAATGATGATGTAACAAGTTAACTGTAAAATGTCTTAATGTCTGTCCTTGTTTTGTGATAATAAATGTTGTGGCTGTAAATCGAATGCTGATTCTTAACGAATCCACATCAAATAACAATTTGAGAAGACGTCAATTTTGGAGCGTCACAACGCATGCTCAACTAAGAGTATTCATGCGTTTTACATCAAACGTGCGAACATGCGATGTTCATGTTCGCAGGTTTAGTTTGCCACTCTATGTCATTTTTTCCTGCACGAGGAAAAAATGACATTGTAAGGGTACCTACGGTTTAAAGTGAACTTCGAACCACTGCGAACAACCAATCCGAGATCGAAATTCGAACCGAGGGCCAAAATACTTACAATACTACCGTATACAATTCGTCAGAAAAATATAGTTAAAATAAATAAAAAAAATACCCCAAATCGAAACAAAATTTTCATACTAACAAAACTATTTCCTACTTTGAATTCACTTTTTCATCGTCAGAAATATAATGTGCATCAAGAGCTCGTTAACTTGCACTTTTAGCTTTGGATTTGTACCAAAAAATTTTTTTCGTTTCATGTCAATTTATTCTTACTCTGATTCGATTGATGATAATGACATAGAAGCGTCTGTCAATCTTCAGAACACAGAATTTCTATTTTCACCCAATTATTTAATTCCTTACCAAAGATAATCTATTAGTGTAAGAATTGTGAAAAAATTAATTTTTTATTTTAATATTTTCAATTCATAAAATATTTTTTTATTTTAATATTTTCAATTCATAAAATATTTTTAATCATAGAACTTTATAATTGACGTAAATACTCTAAAATCAACCTTTCTTGTACGATTGAGTTTAAGTTAAGAACAGACTACAAACAATTCTTAGCATTTTCAATTTTGGTTTCTGAAGTTTTGTATCGTCATAATTTGGATCATATAAAAATATATTAGGTAAAAAAAATCCTCTTTAATGTGAGAGGGAAAATAAATATTAGCTATTATTGAACTATTAATTGCTATTAATTGAACATTGTAAATCTGAATTTGATTCACATACATGCGCTGAGAATTTGGTATACTGTCCAGAGAACTATTGATAAACGTAAAAACCTCTGAAACACTTTGGTCCTGCTTAAAGCAGGACCTAAGTGTTTCAGAGTACTAAAAAACTTTAATATTCTTATAATTGCATCATTATAGTAAACATTTGATGTGAATCACTAGTTTCGGAAAAACTAAACTAACGGAATTTTTCTTTCTTGTCAGGTTGGATCATTATGTGCATGCATATTAGGAAACAGAGGCATACATGTTAAACTCTACGAATTTCGAGAAGGCAAGTAAATGAAGTAGCATTTTATTTTAACTTTTTACAATTTGTCTCTTAACAAATTTCTATAAAAATGGATGACTTACCGCTTGAGACGTATAGAAGTAGGATTTGTTTACATCTCTCTGTATGCATTTCACTATCGTATGTGGCACAGAAAGAAGCGTTATCTGTTTATTGTAGAATGGAAACAACGGATACAAAGAACATAAAATCGACATTTCGGGATTCATTCGCCCGAATTTTTGTGATGTTTAAATGCGCTTTGTTTCAACAATGGAGCTGCATAATATTGTTGAAACTACACGGAAGAGCTCGCCGCACCAATGAAATTCTTCAGCAGTCTGATGACAAAAAGCAATGAGGAATCCGGAAGATAGAAATCAGCACAGAAAAGAAAGTATTGAGGAAATAGGTTTAGCACCAAACAATGCCGAATCGCCTTTGAGCAAGGAAAATGGTTCCCTTGCTCCATAAAACCCCAAAACAACCAACCACAAATACGTGAACATACTATTATAGACAAGACAGTAAGGTCTATAAGTAGTCAAATACCAATAGCTCCAAAAATGACTTAAATGTAATAAAAAAGGTCTACAGTATTTTGGTGGAGCAAAACACATCTATCATCAATCAGGACGAAACTTTGGTCCAGGTTTCGAAACATGTTTCGCTTTAACGAAATCAAAATTGCTAACTGGACTATTATTATTTCAGATATTCGGCAGGCAGAGATTGTGCACGGGCGTAGTATAAATTTGGCCCTGTCGGAGCGTGGGCGGTCCGCCCTACGCCTCGCCGGACTCGAGGACGAGGTGATTGGCCGCCATGGCATCCCCATGCGGGGCAGAATGATCCACGCCCTCAATGGAAGCAGAAGCCCAGTGCCATACGACAGAGAGGGAAAAGTAAGTGGATTTGTTGCATTAGATGCGTAAAAATGTGCAGGTGTTCAATAAAAAATCGAACCAGCCCTCTTTATTCGGGCAGGGCCACGGTAGCCCAGTTGGTAGTGTCGCGGATTAAAAAACGGAGGATTTCGAGTTCGAAACTAACTCCCTCCAACCAAAGATCTTCGTGTATGTAGGTGCTCTGTCGTGGCCTCAAATGCCCTCGCTTTGGCGTGGTGTGGGAGTTCGGAGAGTGGGGTGCCAGCTCAAGTTGTTGACCTCGTCATCTGACTGGTTCAGAATTACGAGGTTTTATCCTCGGATCTTTCCCTTTGTGATTGATACCGATCCCTCTCCAAGAACCCGTTTTGTTGCTCCAATGCGACTTAAATTTAACTTATACCTACCGTTTCCATAATAGAATGTATACAACATAACTTCATTTATTAACTTCAATGATTAATTTACTAGTTCCATTCATATAAAATATCTTAATATTTAGTTCGAATTACGTTAAATAAGGCTGCTTTGCCTCGTACTATTGATTACATGCTAGATACTCCCTTTGGATTGTAGAATATTCATTGTATTGATATTACTTATGAATGAGATGATTGATTAACTGCAATAAATTAACATGGCTCAATTCATTTCAGTGCATTTATTCCGTTGGAAGGAGGTTTTTAAATGAAACGTTACTTACAGGTAAGATATTGCCATTATTTTTGGAAATTAAATAAGTTACGTTTGTGATAATCTATGCCACACCATGATGATTTTATCACATTGGTATAAAAATTGCAATATACAGCTGAGAGAAAAATTTGAACCATTCCTTTTTATTCTTCCATCGTGCATTGTAGAGCTCCTCTTCTCAAAAATATTTGTCTTTTTTCTTAAAAAAAGTTATTCATCCAGCACATATTCAGAAAATAATTATTTTTCTGCTTTGACGTGGTGTGGAGTGGGGGGGGGCAGTTCAGGTGTTGCCTCGTCATCTGATCGTGGTGTTGTCGTAGGATCTTTCCCTTTGGGATTGATCCAGGACCGTCGCCAATAATCAGTTGTGTTGCTCCAGTGCGACGTTAATTAAAATACCTACCAACCATCTTTCATGAAATTTTTTACTTGACTGTCTTGGTGGATGGAGCATCTTGACTAAATATGATCCTCACGACATCAAATGCTAAATCTATTTTATGTATATTTTACTGTGAGATTTACGAATCCCATTTTCTCACATAAGTAGCTCCAGAATGTACTTTTCAAATATTCTTAATTCCAAAATTATTTCGGAAAGAATTCGAGCCAGTCCCTTGATTTACACCCTTGTTCTTGATGAGAGGGTTTTGAATATTCTAATGTAAATTAGAACAAAATACGCTCAGTAATACGTATCAATTATAACAATCTCAAAACGAACTTACGAAGATCGAATAAGTATCGAAATAACAAAGAAAAACTTATTGGCTGGACATATTAACTTAAAGTTGAAGACATACTGCGCCTGTCTTTCGGTGGCCCCTATTTTTGACGCGTGAATACGTCTTTAAAATCAGACCAGTATTCGGTGCGGTGACTAGTACGGAATGTTGAGCGTTACAAAAAAAGACATCGAGTTCGGTTTGATAATTTCTATTACATTATCAACGGGAACCAAACCAATTCGATAGCTGAGGGAACAAAGACTTGTTAGTGACTTTGAGCTCGCGCGCCACGATAGGCGGTGAGGGGCATGGGGGAGGTTAGAGACTCCCCTGTGTGTAGGTAGGTATTTAATTAACGTCGCACTGGAGCAACACAACGGGCTATTGGCGACGGTCAAACCCAAAGGGACTTCAAATCACTATAACTCGGGACTGCGAAGGACTACGAATGTCGAAACGGGTCTCAAACGAAAGCTAACGTCGAGATATGTCGATTTAAGACATTAGAAGTGGAATCAAATACAGTGTTGGTTGTGAAACTTGGGATCGCAGTTGGAGAAGTTTTATAATTTCACCATGCCAAACAGAAATACATGGAACGTCTACGCTAAGGACCAACTCGTCATCTTGCTATAAACAGTAAATTGACTACTGAATTAGTCTTCCTTTCATTTTCTACACCCAAATAAATACCATGCGCTAACGAGACGTTTTCACGCAAAACCTTGCGGCCATTTTCTGACACAACCTACTACAGTACTGTTCCTACTACAGTACTCAAACAAAACCTGCGCCATGTTTCTTTTTTAAGTTAATTTTTATTATGAAATTAATATATGAAAGAATTGTGAATGAAAATTTTAAAATATTTCGATGCAAATGGTAGGTAGTTGTACTGGAGAAACACAACGGGCTATCGGCGACTGACCGAGTTCCATCACGAAGGGAAAGATCCAATTACAACATCTAGCCATTTTGAATCACGGTCAGATGGCGAGGTTAACACTTGAGCTGGCACTCCACTCTTAAATCTTACACACCAAGCCAACGTGAGGACATTTGAAGCCACTACAGATTTAATGAGCACCAGCCCCCACGTACACGACCATCTTTGGTTTGATCGAATATCAAACTCGCAACCTTCCAGTTGCTAATCAGCCACTCCAGAAACTGGGCTACAGCGACCCAGAAGATTATTTCGGAAGATATGGAGTCTGGGAAACTGATTTAACATTCGATGCTTCAAATATTTTATGCTCATAATTCACAAACGTCTAGACCAAATGATTTGAAACTTGGGATACAAGGTAAAATTTTGAGATTCGAAATTCGGCGTTATCATTGGAAGTTATGAAGTCCCGCGCAATTTGATATGAAGAAGTTTTTGTTTGCAAATTTATGCATAAACATTTATAGACGTTCTTCCCTTTGAATTTGCAACTATGGCATAGCTTGAGCGTAGACATCGCTGGAAATAGTAAACATTGTGACCTTTTACCCCTGTTAGCCTAGTAGATTGATATCAAACTTGAAATTTAAAATAGCTTAATTTGAACCTATTTACCTCTGTTTTTAAATGATCTCTAGAAATTCTCTCAAAGTATAGCATATTTTTCTGTTAGATACTGTACATTTCACATCTACAAATTACAAATTCAGTATTTTTGTTTCTTTATACAGCAGCCGAAAAGAATTCAAACGTCGAGATTTTATTCAAACACAAATTTCTGGATTCCAACTTGAAAGAAGGGACCTACAAATTATTTGGGTAAGCCTCTGTTAGATTCACAATATCATTTGGAAACTAAATAATAAGCAGAAAATTTTTCTTTGAGTTTTAAATAACTCTTTGAAGTTTCGATGGCAACAGTGTGAGTATGAAAATAAGTCGCGTGACTGGCAATGAATCGAATTGAAAATTAGTTTTTTCTTTCAATTGTGCTAGGCATGCTGGAATGCAAATTAAAATATCTTTAGCTGTAAAAGAAGATTGAGATAGAATAGAAAAGACGCTATGCCTGAAGGCAAGTCGTTGCGTATTGTGTTTATTTAATTGTGATGAATTTTTATCGAAGTTACTTTCTTTACCTTCGTTATTCATTGAACCAGTCAACATCTTCATGTGGATACGAGAATTAACACATCACATATCTAAAATGTCACGATTTATATTGTGACATCTATTTTAATTATGTACGTAAGCAACAGTTTGAGTTAACTACTTTTAGAGTTATTCTCATATTGCCAGGTATTTCAAGTATTAATAAGATATGTAGGCTCCTGAGACTCAGCGGGTTTGCCTATCGTGCTAGCAACCTGTTAGTTGTAGGTGGCGCGGGTTCAATTCCTGTAACAAACCCTGTGTGTATTTCTCTCCTGTGTCAGTAAAACTATCCTCGCATATCCATGTTTTTCCATTTACTTGACGTTATCTGTCCTGTGTTTGTGGCAGATTGGACAAATATGGCCATAAAAACCCAACCAACCTCACAAAATATGCAGACTACATGTTGCACCTTAATTCATACCTTATGTGATTGTTTGGAGGCGTTGATTAACCAACCCAATAATCCTTTTCTTAATTGAAAATACACTTTTGTCTTTCAATTAAAATTAGTGTTTGGTTTGATATTACAAAACATTTTTATACTTTTTCTTGTAGAACTATTAGAACAGTCTTTTATGCTATACATCCAATAGTTCTCTAAAGCCTCTTTTAATTTTGTAACCGATCTTCGCAAAATTTTAGCTATCAAGAATTTCGTGATTAATGAATCGCTAGAGTGAATATATTGGAAAAATAATATATCATCACAGATGTATACTTGAAATACTGTTGGAGAGCCAATAGCGTCATCAGAAATAAGGTGGGATTCGAGAGTCTTGCCAGTTTATTTAAAATTATATCAATGAGAGTTTTTCCTGTAAAGACAAATACAAAAGGCGCTAGTGTTTAGTAACCTCTTTCGTAACTTGTGACTTGACATGTTATTCAATTACTAATTTCGGTATATCTCTTTTATTAAAAATTAATGCCAAACGTATACCAAAATGGCTTAATTGGAAATATTGTTTCTTCTCTCCGGTGTAACGTCTTGATTCACGGGTAGCTAGACTAGTTACCATTGAAAGTATCCGATTCTGGACTAAATTGATTTATTTACAATTTGTACAAAAGTCGGAAAATGATTGTAGAGTTCATGAATATTAGTTCATTGGAAGGTCCAAAGTTCTGTCGAGGCGCTTAGGGCTGCTGGCGAGCCTCACAATTTCGCTCGGGGGAGTCTAATGCACGGCTACGGGTGAGCCTGTTCTCAACAAAAATACTTAGATGAGTACAGAGTCCCAAGGCAGGAAATCTCAGTCTTTCCGGACAGGATCAGATTAATCTCCACTACCAGGATGAGCAGTTGCACTGATCTTTAGGAGGCTTCTCCTTTACGGCTACGGTGAGCCTTTCTCACTAAAATACTCCGGCGAGTATAGGATCCCAAGGTGGGATAAATGCATGACAGTGAACGGGTGTTCACTCCAAGCTCCAAAAACGGTCTCTCTGCTGACCGCCTCTCTCCAAGCTCTCTCTCTCTCTCTCTCTCTGATCCTCTGTCCCTGTGTCTCTCTCTTGAGATATTCCAAAAACTCTATATATGTTGGGTGCTTATCGACTCCTCCTTTTCGTTTCGGGGTCCGCCTTTTAATCGGTGCTGGTTGGCTGTTGAAAATTCTCACGTTTTTGATTGGCTGTCTCACGTTGGCCTCTCCCCTCGACTTTTACGGCAGACTTCGGCGGACTTGAAAGGGGACCATCAAACCCTGTCGGCAAGTCATCATAATTTATCTCTGTCCTCTTGGTCTCTAAATGTCGAAGAGACGACAGAAAGGCGCCTGCCCTTTGTTTCGAAACCACAACGATTTCCGACCCCTGCTGGCTGGCTGTCGTTAAGAAGATGTTTTCGGGTGGTCGCTATGGTGTGTGGGCTTTTCCTCTCGACACTTGAGTCAACAAGATTTCCCATTTTCCCACGCTGCCGTGGTGTTCGTTTCTCTAGCCGCCGTTACACCGGGTAGTTTGTTTATATTTACACTATAAATCCATCAACCTTCCGGAGGGTTGCGAGATCGAAACCAACCAAAGACCTTCATGTACATAGGGGCTGGTGCACGTTAAATCTGGCCTCAAATGTCCTCACGTTGGCGTGGTGTGGAAGTTTGGAGAGTGGGGTGCCAGCTCAGGTGTGACCTCGTCATCTAACCATGGTTCAAAATTACGTGATGTTGTCCTCGGATCTTGCCTTTCGGGTTTGATCCCGGACCGTTGCCAATAGCCCGTTGAGTTGCTCCAGTGCGACGCTAATTAAATACCTACCTACCATTCAGCACCTTCTAATGAAATTGGCGGAGCATGTGCGCGCAGCTTCACGTTATTTCTCCCGATCACTCGATTTACAGATCTCCGGGCAGAGCTCACGTGATAATGAAAGAAAGCACGAATCCAATTGTGGGACTTATTGTTATAAAACACACTAGTTTGCGCTTCGATAGCCAATAGGCCTAAGTTGACTCCCAAGCCCACGCGACGTATACTTCTGAGTTCTTACGACAGCGATTTCTCCCCACATGTTCTGTCTGTTTCATTAGAAGGTTGATGACTGAAATACTACTCTACAGTTGGTGATTATTCCTGTAGGCCAGACGGACAAATAAGAGAAGACAAAACGGACCTCCTGATTGGTTGCGATGGTGCGTTCTCTGCAGTGCGACGGCAGATGCTCAAGATGCCACGTTTCAACTACAGTCAGCACTACATAGAGCATGGGTACCTAGAGCTTTGCATACCGGCCACCGACGCAGGAGAGGTACCCTGATTCCTTTGAGTTATCTTTTATATTTTCTTCTTTTTTCGTTTTAAATATACTGTCAGAATGTCCATGGTAGCCAAGCATCCACTACTAAAAAAATTCAATTTTGGCGACAAAAAAATCGATAAAACCTGTAATAAAAACGACCATCTTTTTTAATGTAAATCTGAGAAAGACGACAATGTCTATTTTAACGTCCTTGTTTTTCAAAGCACGAAGCCAGCCGTAGACTGTAAATGCCCCATCCTTTCAGCCTCAAATGGTCTTTTTACTATGATTGGTTAATGGCGTTAGGTCATGCGCAATGGATATCTCCAGCACAGACTGTTCTCCCCCCACTACCCTATGCTTCCTACTGAGGCCATTAACCAGACCAGGGGTAGTTGAATTAACGTCGCTCTGGAACAACACAACGGTAAATTGGTGACGGTGCGGGATCCATCCTGAAGGGAAAGATCCGAGGAGAACACCTCGTAATTTTGAACCACGGTCAGACGAAGAGGACAACACCTGAGCTGGCACTCCAATCTCCAAACATCTGCACCCCATCAACGTGAGAACATTTGAGGCCACGACAGATTTAACGTGCACTAGCCCTAAGTAAAATCATTCCGTCTGGTTTGTTTGCACTGAAAATCCCTCTCATAGGAATATTTACAATCTTTATACATCCCATGTGTAGTTTTGTCCTCTTGAACAGATTTAAATTCATTCAATTCTGATCGATAGTTCTGGCGTGTTTTCACTTGTTCGTTGTTTCAGTTCGCGATGGAGGAGAACTACCTACACATCTGGCCGAGGCACACCTTCATGATGATCGCACTCCCCAACCAGGACAAGACGTACACAGTCACCCTCTTCATGCCCTTCGACATGTTCGATAAGCTCAAGACGCCACAGCAGCTGCTCAAATTCTTCAAGGACACCTTCCCTGATTCTATTCCTCTTCTGGGAAAGTGAGTGAAAATGTCCCGTTTTCTTTCATACATTGTAAATTAAAACGTACCGGTAGTTCTCATAACCGAGGTTATACTCATTACGCCAAATTAAATACCTCTATGCAAATATCTCGATAACATGAAACTGATCAAGTTGGAATTGTGCTCTTAGGTTTCCATGGCAATAGACGTATGGGAAACTTATTCTGTCAAGATAAATGTAGGTGGCAGTAGTGTTTGTGGAATATATGCGGAACGTGAAGTCATTTGGTTTGTTTTTCGAATTCGATTTTAGCACATCGCCAATAAAAATTCCTAAGAATGAAGTTCGAATTGATACATGATAGTTGATTATTCTACGTCAAACAGATTTAACGCCAAAACGGCAAGAAACTACTTTATTGTCGTTTAATAATTAAGGTAACCCCATACGAGAGTATTTGAGTTGTGGAGGTTATATTTACGCTTCCCGTCCAGTTTGTTTGGACTGAAAATCTGTTATTGTTACGTTTTCATTTGAGTATGTATGAGAGGGATTTTCAGTTCAAAACCAACCCCATGGTTTGTTTTGAAAAGGGTAAGTAAAACCCCCGACGAGATGGAGGTTTTATTCTTTTTACCCAATACGGAATGCGTACAGGAAGTACATTCTACCACAAAACACTAGCGGCATCTACATTTAGCTTTTTAGAAAAAGCCTCTAATATGATAGGCTCCATACTAATTATCCTTTTCTTTGATTTGTATTTCATTTATTCTGTTGGTTTTATAATATCCCATTGTGTTATCCCAGTGCGATGATATTTTTACTACCTTATGCTCACCTCTCAGCTTATAGCAACTAGTTAAGTTTAGAATGAGAAAAATATAGTTTAAGAACATATGTAGAGTCATGGAATGATGTAATCTTTGTATTACATGTATGAAGCTACGTTTAATAAATGTTTTTAACCTTTTTACCAATCTTTCTCCTATTCTTTTTGTCAGTTATGAACGAAGAGAACATGGGTTCCGAAACCTTCATGGCTATTTTAGAATTAATTATACTTCAAAGTAATGTGTTAAGAATAGCCTTGTGTGTGTTCGTATAATAGTACAAAAATTATAAGATTTTATTTTTTAAAATTGTGTTCTCTGCTGTTAAATCAAATGGAATAGAAAATTATGTTATTCATCTTGTATAGTTCATATATCTTAATCTATAAACATGTAGAGAAAATCTCGAAACATTTATCGTTAATTTATCCTATTGATAATCGCTTTTCACTTCTCAATCGAGTCCAGACGTTGAATTACTCTTAATTTGACATCATTGCATTCCTGTCTTAGAAGCCTGTGACCTAACCTTTAATTTTGATGATTGTCACCATTCCCACGTTCTTGTCTTCGCACATTCTCTCTTCTGACTTGAAGATTTCATGCAGCTCGAACATCCCACCTCTGCGTCCTCAACTCGTTTACATAATATTTAATCACATTTTAATTAATTTTAATTAATCAACGTTTTAATCGTCAACTTCAATCAGGACTGCTTCTTTTAAATATTGCATTCCAATGAATAGTTTTGCTTACAAGGTTTCAAATGAACTTTGATATGACGACTAATATGCCTATTTGACAGACATTAATTTTCTCTTATCAGACTGTATCATGTGCCATGTTTTCGACGTACATTGTTAACTTACGTATTTGCCTTCGCGTTTTGTCGATTCAGGTTGAGTAAGTCGTATTTCCTCTTTCAGAGATGCGTTAGTTTCAACTTTTTTCAAGACACCACCCTCTCCTCTAGTATCGATCAAAGTAAGTTTTGATAGAAATTTTTTTTCGATTGATACTTGATGCATTCAAATATCCTTTCTTTTTCTAAGTTAAGTGCTATTTATTTCTACTGTAAACCGTAATGAAGTGTGCTTTGTGTTTCAGTGCAATCCGTACCACGTGGACGACAAAGTACTTATTTTGGGAGATGCTGCTCATGCGATGGTTCCATTCTATGGACAAGGGATGAATGCGGTAAGAACCGTAGTCTCAATTACTTTATTGCCTTTTTCAACAATTCATGTGGTCTTATGAGCAATGGCCGATGGTTTTAACCCTCCAAGTGGTTTCTACGAGATATGTCGTCATCAGGATGTTGCCGATGGTTGTAATGAAGACAAGATTAAGATCTGGTAAGTTTTCTCATGGCGATATATCTCGTCCATTAAAAACTGGTCAGATGTGCTAATGACGAGAGGTACCTCATCAAGAAACCACCAGGAGAGTTAAATCAGTTTTATTCAGATGCAATTAGTTGCGAGATGTCAAGTACATTGTCGACATTGGAGAAGATTGTTCAATGATATATACTGTCGATGTCTCAAGTAAATTGTTCCATGATGCCGACTACACTGTCGATGTTCCAAGAAGATTGTTCGCCGATGTTAAGTACACTGTCAGTGCTTTTAGTAGATTGTTCCATGATGTCGAGTACACTATCGATGTTTCAAGAAGATTGTTTGACTATGTTAAGTACACTGTCATTTCATTTTTAATACCAACTATTATTTTATAGGGGTTTGAAGACTGCGAAATACTCTCTGAATTGCTCGACGCATACAGTTATGACTTAAGTAAGTTCGCCTTTTTATGAAATCCGTTTAAATGGATGCGACGTAGAATGTACAGTAATACGTTGTGAATAAAATATCTAATATTCTTTTTATCAAACGACATTTATTAAAAAGGTAAAAAATCCTTTTTTTACTTTCGCATGCGATTTTTCTCTTATTAGTCAAATAGCGTATTATTTTAGCAAACGATTTTCATTAATATTTTAGGTTTCAAAAATTTCTGAGTTGAATTTTCATATTTATCTTTATTGAATTACGTTTGTGCTATGGGCAACAAGTAAAGAAAAACAATTCATTAATAGATGTTCCACAAACATATCGGTACAAATGCAAATTCTTGAAATGTGTTAATGGAATATAAAATAGATTAACTTCGCATTTTCCTGTTCTATTGTCAAGGAAGATGCACACAAAATAACAAATATTTCCCCAATTCGAAATTTTATTTTTGTCTTTCAGAGAGAGTTTTGCCTGGTTTTACAGAACGTCGTCAACAGGACGCAGAAGCTATTTGTAATTTAGCGATGTATAATTACGTAGAGGTAAGTTGATGTAAGACGATATAAAGAAGTGTTTCCTATCCTTTAAAGTATTTATTATGCTAAATTCGTTATATGAGATTCAAAACACTAAATTTTTCATTCATAATGTTTCAGATGAGGTCTCTTGTAACTTCAAAGAAATTCTTGCTGCGGAAAAAAATAGACAACCTAATCAATTCACTTTTTCCTAAATCTTGGATTCCGCTATATACCATGGTAACTCTTTATATTGTTTGTTAACATAAATATAACTTTACTGAAGGAATTTATGCATTGCTCAAATAATGATATGATAAAAACGTTTTTCTCTCTCAAACTGTTTATTACAATTTTCGTTTCGTACAATTTCGGTAATGGCGCAACTAAGGTTGGGTGGATAGACTCACCCACAGTACTATTTTTTATTAATTACTAGCTGAATTATCCGGCGTTGCTCGGGTTGAAATGGTTAAATGTTGCTTGAAAAGTGAATTAGAATAATCACTTTTCTTTCACAGAAAAATGCAATCATTTAAGTTGTACGGAAAATACGTTTTAACTTTTTCATAGCTTCTACACTATACTTCGGACGTAAATATATACATTTAATTCCTGAATATATTGCAATATGTAAAAGATTAAGACATAAATACAAACAGAAACGAAATTCCGACGAAAAAATGCAGAATTCTAAAAAACGAAAGATGCGCAAGTATCGAATTTCGACTGCCTGAGTGTATTCTGAAATAGAGCAATTCGAAAAAAGACATTTGAAAAATATTGATAAAGACGATAATGGTTTATGAAATTTAGTAATGCTCAAATATGACTGCAACATTTCGCTGTGTTAACTCAAATAGACAAACACGGGATTCTAAATCAAATTTATAAAATAATAAATCATTAATTCTGGTTTGCCAAATCTAAAATAACAAAATACGACGAGCTAAGAATCCAGTGGGTGCTGGAATGTTCTCCATCATGAGTCCAAGGAAGTTTCCGTTTCCCCAACTTTCTAGAAAGTTCTACAAAGTTTTATAAAAAAAGTAGGCATTTATTCTGGTGCTGCAAGATACCGAGTAGCAAAATTACACTTTTATGATCAATGAGTTTTTCGTTTGTGCTTTTCGGAATAACGGTGCTTGGGTTTGAAATAAATGTAATCGGTGTAGACAAATTAAACTGAATAGATGAAATTTTTTCAAAAAGCAGAAGGTCGATTTTACAGAATTTTTAAGAAAGAAAATCACTGCTTTCAACGGAGGATTCACATGTATCTATTCCGGACATTTTAAAATAAGTTACACGCCTTACCTAAAAAGCCTTGTGAAACAGAATTCTACAAATCATTACGTATTCAATGAATTATTTAAGGAAAGTTGGTCGAAATATACACCAACTTTCCTTGAAAATAATCCTTGAACTCCTGAAAACCTTTCCTTGAATTTCCTTGCAAAAATAAATATTTTAAAATATTCTCTTTCTTCATCAATAAATTATCTATAATTTATTTACATCATGGGAAGAACTAAAAAGTCAGTTCAAACATAAATATTGCAATTAAATTTGTTTCGGAAAAAATTGTTTTTCGATCAACACTGGTAATGTAACCATAGCTGCCTAAAGCAATCAATCTATGCTCAATGTTATTTCTATGGCTATTTCGAATAGTTTTTAGCCCCCCAGGGCCAATAGAACGGGGGTTAAGAGTTAGCCTATGCTCACCGCAGTGTTCTAAAGTATAAGTTTTGGTGTGGATTGGTCAAACTGTGTAGATTTGAATAGAAAATACACACTCATCCTATTTTATATATATAGATAGCTACTTACACATGAATGACTGCGGTGAATGTAAAGGTAAATTATAAGTGTTTTTCAAGATTACTGAAAACAGATGAAATCACACACACAAAAAACATGTTAATTTCGATTGAAACCGAAAACCAGGACAGACGATTGGACCCCTTCCGAACTTATTTTATGAACACGCACGTGCTTGAATCTACGTGCAAAATTATTCTGCTTTGTTTACTTTAGTTCTATTTTGCCGTCATAGGAAATATACTTTATGATAACCAGTGTAGTCACTTAAGACTTCAACAGCTGTGGCATTGAAAGGGTTGCTGTGATAAGTTTTTAAAACACTAAAACAGATATTTCATTCTATATTTTCACTTTTAGGTCACTTTCTCGAAACTTAGATACTCTCATTGCATAGTTAGGAAAGAAATGCAAGACAACGTAAGTAATCCATGGTACAATTTCGCACTTTTATAGAAAAACCTAAATTTTACTTTTCATGACTAGATATTTACGTAAATGTAAGTTCCTATTGTAATTCATTTCACACAAATCATTTTTATAAGCATTTAATTTGAAGGTTGTAAATCGTTTGCTTTCTCCAATGAAATGGCATATTTATTCTTTTCTAAGTGATTTTGTACTTTTTATCTTTAACTATCTATTCAAGAATATATAAATATGAATAAATAAATCTCGAATAAATTTGTTATCCTCTTTCGGAACATAACGATATTTACGATACGAAGAGATACGATATTTCGGCGGTTTTTGTCATTCTTAAAAAGGAAAAGTGAACATTAAAACAATCATTTCCAAATATTTCAGTTGCGTGTATTGTAATATTCTTTTTAGAATTATTTTCATTCATTTGATTTTTTTTTAAATCTGTAAAAATCACTTAATACTTTCAGTTCTCTTATACGGTTCTGAAACATGGAAAATTACCAAAACACAGTGCAATAAACTAAACGTTTAAGAATTATTTTAAAGATTTGTTGGCCATACTACATTTCAAATGAAGAATTATTAAATAAAGCACAATTTAATTAAATAGGAAATTAAATTAAATTTAGACGTTGGAAGTTTACAGGACACATTTAAGAATAAACAGGGACAGTATTCCTAATATAGCACTGACCTTGACCCCTGATGGAAAGAGAAAGCGTGGACGTTTGACCTGGCGACGACGTATGATGGAACAAGAGAGAAGTGAGGCTGGATGGGGCGAGCTAGTATGAAGCTAGACTTGCTGCATCGGACAGGAAACTTTGGCGATCTAAATTGAATGCCTTATGTGCCCTTAGGCATTAAAAAATTTATGACGATGATGATGAATCATTTGATTTGGATACTTTTTCACTGTTTCCAACAATTTATTATTTTAAATAAAATTAATTGAATTATATAATTGGAATGATCAAATCAACGATTCCATTTCAATCAGTTAGGTTTGTAATTAAATTAATTACAGATTTGGCGAAGTTTTTCAAGGATGGGTTTAAAGAAAGCTTTATCTCCAAAATGTATCCAGGGCGAATTGCACGATTGAGATTAAAAGCATTAATACAAATCTATACAATTTTTTTTTAATTTCGTTATATTTGTTTCATATTACATGTACGTTTAGAAATTATTGCAATTATGAGAGGGATTCTCAGTGTTAAGAATCAAACTGGACGGAAGATGAAGATTTACTTCCAGTTACCCAAATGCTCTTGCATGATACAAATCGAGGATACCTTAAAATATAGATCACGTTATTGCGTTGATCACGCCGTTTGGAGACGTTTGGCGTTTAATCGAATTGGGATGTTGTCTATTAAGTATTATGTATCAATTATAAATTCATTCTTTGGAATTTCTATTGACGAAAATCGCATTCAAAAAGTAGGCCGACGTCCGAAATACGTACAGGAAAAAAGTTCCCTCCAAAACACTTCCGCCACCTTCAATTAGCTCTCAGAAGTCTCGAAAATTTCACGAGTTTGAGATCCTCGGTATTGAGGCATTCAAAGCTGTTTGTCTTGCACTCTACCATATTGGAAAAATGTTGCTTCCAACATCTCAAACCATGCCAGATAGAGAAGTTTAATAGCCGTAAAAAACAATTAGATATTTATTTTAACTTTTGATGTTTGTCATTGAGAAACAAGTTGCATCCCAAACTAATAACATTGAAATAATCCAGCTAATATCTCTTTTTCAGATTCTGGTAACCATGATGTGGTCACTTGCGGTCATTGGATTTTCCATCTTCATTGCCCTGTTTATACGAATTAATATTTAGTCAAGAATCAATTTATGTAGATATAAACTTTGTCTATCACCAATGTTTGAAGTTCCCATATCTTTTTTTATTAGAATTGAGAAATTTATTGCCAAATTTATACGAAATCTTATTTTTAATTAAAGTTATATTATTTTTGAGGCTCTTTATTTCATGACAGAAGGGACATTGGTTAACGGTTTTCATACGTAAAAGTAGTTTTGCTTGCTTTGTGTAATTTATTTAACAGCCAAGAATTCCACTTTTAGCACAACTATCCAACCCAAACCATGGAGCTAGTTTGCCCTAAAAATGTTCTTGCTTTTTGACCGGATACATATCAGTACTGTTACAAACCTTCCAAAACTCTTGATGGTCCCTAGCTTCGATAATCTAAGAGTATCGAAAGAAGATTGTGTAGAAGTTAACTAATATACCATCGCGTGATAACAAGGTGTGTAGAAAACTATTGAAAATTTGTTGAAAACTTATACTAGAACTAATTTTTTTCAAAATTTTCTCAATTCACATTTTGTTGAAATAAATTAAAAAGTTATGAAAGATAAAAATATTAATGATAGAACATCATTAATATTTTATGTATTATCATTAATATTGTAACTTTTGCATTATTTCTATGAAAAGCAAATCGTTCTTTGTAAAATTATGTTACTTTACTTAATGAATATATATGTTACTAGTATATATATAGAGAAAAAGCACGACCTTATTTTACATTTAAATCATTCTTCCAGCTTTTATTTCTGAACTATTGTTCCATTACATAAATGGAACTAATTGAATCTCTTGTTTTCAAAGATGAATCTAACTGCATTTTCATAACCCCCGAAAATTACACTTAGTTTATCGCAATTCATTTCGCCCCAAATTATATTTTTATAATGCAAAATTTTAATTTAGATTACACACAAATTTAGATTTTCTAGCACTAAAAGTGGCCTCTTTGCGACCCTATATTTCAATAAGTTATTGACACAAATTTAAAATTTTTATATCGTTGCATTCTCCAGAGAAAGGTCTCTTAGGAAACGTCAGAATATAATTCAATAGCTGTCAATGCTGAATCTGAGGGATCGACGAAAATAAAGATTTTGCCAATTTGCTACAAATTTCAAATTGCTCTGGTATCTCTAGAAATGGAAAGACAATATTGAAAATTATTCTTAATGTAGAGCCTTTCCAAACAAATAACGTGGTGTAATTTGGTAATTGTATTTCTACTCCTTTATAAAGAAAAAAACATTTAAAAGTAAAAATTATGGAAAAATACGATTTTTCAATTATTAAAAATGCATATTTCACTATGAGGTAAAGCTCCAAGAACATTAAAACTTTTCAACAAAAAAGAGCAAGATGCCTATTATATGTCCTGAAATTTTCATAATTGTAATTTGATTATTCTTGTCTCGGGAAAATTGTTAATTAGACATAAATTTTACTTTTTTATCGCAGCTGATAATGAATTATGACCTCCGATAATATAAAAAATGCGATATAAGAATGAAATATAACTATTATTATGGTGCATGTGCAAAATTTCACATGAAATTTCTTTTCAGTCTTTTTTGCTTAATCCAAGGAGTGTTTCCTTCAGTGAAATAATTAGATTGAAAGGTAATTTTGTTAGAAGTCTTCGATTTGCTTTTTCCTTTGGAAACGTAAGTATTAAACACTACTACTTGTGAATATTAAATGCGTTTTGTAAATATTAAGCATTATTAGTCAGGTAAACACTAATTTTGAAAGTAAAAAAAATTTAAACATCGTTGTTAAACTCGATTATCCCAAATGTACATAACTCACGAATCCTTTTTCCATATTTATCACAATCACTAGTGATGTACGTAAGTAAAATTTGAAGAATTCGGCAGCACTAAGAAAATTTCAATTTAACAAACTTGAACAAGAGACCTTTATTTATATATGGTGCCCAGACTGCCACTAGAGGGCACCTCCGACCACTGCGCAGCCATTCCGCGCATTGGAGGAACGCAGTCAAAAAGCGACACAGAAGGAAGACGACGAAGCTACAAGACGGACGTAGCGTTGGACTGTGCAATGTTGACGGGCGATGAGCGCCGATGGAGTTTATGATGTCTGTGTTGTGCACTTAACTTTAATTGTCTAAACCAAATTCATTGTAAATATTCATAAATCTCATCATTAAATTCAGTTATCCTTCAAAAGTTTCATAATGTTGCCAATCGCCCACAAACCAGCACCCCCATATATATATATATATATATTGCATGCTGCATCGGCCGGGCAATGATCCTTCGCGGGTCGTAGTTTGTAGACCCCTGCTTTAGCTCATAGAAACCTTTTTTAATTCTATCAAAATCGAATATTTTCCATTTTTCGCTGCTAATTTCTATCTTAAATGTGATGTTTAAAATTGTTTTTTCCAAATAGATAAAAAGAGAATTCATAGATTACAAAAATATGAAATATTGTGGTCTACGTTAAGTAGTTTTTGAGAAAGAGATCTTCAAACATGCAACATCAAGCGATTTCACAACTGCTCTTCAAAGTTGCTAGTCCTTAAAATGCCTTTAAACTTCCAAAATATTTCATTTTGAGTCAAAATATTTTGGATATCGTTATTTATGCCTAAACTTAACCCCTGTAGCAAAATTTCATGAAAATCCGTCACTTTACGGCCAAAGGTTTTTTGAGTTTTGCTCATTTCACATGGAATGACCCAGCTATGATATGCATCGACCTTCTAATGAAATAGAGGGAATATGTTCGTGCTGCTTCACGTTATATCTACCAAACACTCGGTTTGAAGATTTGTCACATGGTTGTGGGAAAAAGGATGAATCCTAATGTGGGAGCAATTAGTGATTGGTTGAAGTGATTACCCAGCGTGATTAGAAACACTAGTCTGCGCTTCTATAGCCAATCGGTCCCAGCCAGAAGTGTAAGCCCATATGACTTACCCTTCTGAAATCTTACGACAGCGACTCCGCCCACATGCTCTGTGCATTTCATTAGAATGCCGATAAGGACATGCTCCTTTGCATTTCTTTGCCTGATAATTGAAAACACACTAACTTTGTCTTGTTTCTGCTTCCGCGCAATGCAGTAGGAATAACGGAGTTTGGAGAAAATAACCTGAAAATAGAATATTTAGTAATAGATGAATTTCATTTTCAACAGATATTTCATCTTTTCCTTGTCTGAATTATAGTAACTTAATAGTAAAATTAGAGTAAATAATGTGACACGATACTCACCATTGAGATAAGAGGCGTCCAAGAGTGGGGGAAAATGGAGCTGACCAACGCATCCAACTTTTTACGAAGTAGAAAAAACTTGCACGTTATTAGGTGACTCATCTGAAAAATGAAGACAACGTCCTTGGATTTAGAGGGCTTATGTTGTAAAGAAAGTAAATGAAACGGATAAGATTTTATTATTAAAATAACTTTCCCAAATAGTAAATGCAGTAATGAGCATACACATTTCATTCCTGCAGCATAAGTAAATTGAAAAATGTTGTAATTTTAATAGTTAGTGGGGTTGGCTAGGGCTTTATGGAGCAAGGGACATATTTGGCTATGCTTGCGCCAAACACAAGACACAATATATACACACATACAAAGAAAGTTACTGACACAGAAAAGAGAAGTGCACCCAAGAAGAAATCGAACCTGCCTCCTATAATTCTCATAAATAATTAGTGGCATATTTGACTCTCCAAGTGGTTTCGACGAGATACGAACTTTGGCAACATATGGTTGCAGCATGAACTGACATACCCCAAACACAGATCGAAATTCTTTCTTTCATTGTCGAGACTAGGAGCACACTTATTGCCACGCAGGAGGGCTACACAAAATACCGATTTCTTCGCGTTCCTTAAGCCGAACGGGTCACGGTAGCCCAGTTGGTAGAGTAGTGGTTTCGCAATCGGTGGGTTGAGAGCTCGAAATACCCTCGTGTCCTACGAAGACCGTCGTGTACGTGGAAGCTGATCCCCGTTAAATCTGTCGTGACCTCAAATGTCCTCACTTTAACATGGTGTAGAAGTTTGGAGAGGGGTGCCAGCTCAGATGTTGACCTCGTTTTCTCACTGTGGTTCAAAGTGATGTTGTCAACGAATCTTTCCCTTCGGTATGGATCCCGGACCGTCGTCAATAGCCCGTTGTGTTGCTCCAGTGCGACGTAAATTCAACTGCCTACCTACCATCCGCAAGCCGAATGGAGCTGTAATTTCAATCATTTCATCCTTTTAGGTTACTTCACTTTGAACTCCGGATTCTTAGGTTTTTACCCATTTAGTTATGTGCCCTCTGTTTGAAATATGTTAATATATTTTTGCGATTTGAGATATTCTGAATACAATATGTAAATTTTATAGCACCTAAAATACCTAATTTGGGGTTTAGGACCTAAAACGATCGTTGGCACCTAAGAACCAAAAACATCTTTCTGTTATTTCCTCAGTAAAGGTATTTTGAATACGTTTTTATTCAAATTAAGCGGTGTGATGTGTCCTTTCCGGTAACCCTAGTATGATACTTTCTTGCCTCGAAACAAAAAGTCAACTACAGTAAAATCAAAATCTCAGTCAGCCAATCTTAACTTAATCTATTTGATGTTCTTTAGTATATAGCATGCTACTTTACGTATTTTTTAAATATTTGTTTTGGTTAACAATTTGAAAGTAGATTTTACTTAATATTTCAATAACCCTAGTTAAAATCCCATTTCCTAATTCTGGCGATCTTTAAAACAGCGATCATCATTCGAAAGTAGAAACCCTATTTTTACCGCGAAGAGCGCCGGGAAAGAGAACTCGTCTCCTTTGCATTTTATTGTAAGCTGTAAACATGAAAGAAGCCAAGGATATTCATGTAGCTATCATTGGAGGGGGCCCGGTGAGTTGACACTGCTCTCACAGAAGCAAAATTCACAGGTTCTTAAACAGCTACCTGAGTTTTGTTTCTACTTTTTTTTTATCGAGATTTGTTGTCTCATCTCTCCAAAGCTGTCCGTCTTTGTTTTTCGTTTCCGAATCTCGGAATTGCTGCATAGATTTCTTAGTTTTTCTTGTCTGACAAGTGCTGGAATGAATTGTATGGAATAAATTTAACCAGCAACCATGAAATTAAGATAAAAGAAAATTTTCTTTCAAGTTTTTAGTCTTGTTATTCGTGAAAACTGTCCATCAGGGTAATTTTGGCTCACGAATAAACCAGTTTGGAATACTGATTCAAGCTAAGCTTATTAATCGTTTGCATTTTCAAATGACTGAATCGTTAAGCTTAGATTTCAGGCTTCCTATTGGCAGTGGAATAAACAAATACATTCAATTACTGGGTAGCTTTTTTCTTAATTAATTTTTGAGCTTGTAGTTTAGTGGATTCAATTTGATGTTTTAACTAGAAAATCTTTCTTTACAAAGGTAAATAACTATTTTATTTCTCTAAGAATTCTTTTTTAATGATGTGATAATTTTGGAATAACATTTGCTTTTAAATTTGACGTGAGACATTTATAGCTACTAATACTCTTTATGCTCTCATTCATTAATAATATGCATATGCGATTAATTTTGCTGTTTATTGTACCAGACAATTTGTAAAAACATTTATTCTGTGCTTATGTTATTCTTTAAAATTCGTCAAAGAAATTTTCAGTTTTGGGTCTTCGATTTAATTGGCGTATCCGATGAACTTGCAGTTCCTCCTTTACGAAAATTTTTCAGTTCCATGGAATTCTAGAGATTTATTTTTATTTCTAAAGAAAAATTTCGTTTCTATAGAATTCTATAGAGAAAAAGAGATCTGATTCTATAGAAAAGTTAAATCGTGAAACAAGAAATGAGCTTCTGTGGAATTCTTATAAAGGTTTCTACATACATAAAGATTTTACTTTATAGAGCTATTAAAAATGGGCCATAATTCTATAGGATTCTATGCACCACATTCTATAAATATTTCTATAGAGCTTAAAGAGAAAAACGGGCCGTACTTCTATAGGATCTTCTATGGATTACATTGTATAGAAATTTTTCGTATGGACTATTATAAACTACATTCTTACCTGAAATGCCCTACCTACAAGCCAAAATATCTATGGTTGTACTACAGATGATGCTATCATTAAGATGCGGTAGCTTACGTTGAAACTAGGAATTTCTATTTCACATAGGGAAACCCTTTATGTAGTTTCATACTTTATTATTTATTCCTTCAGTTACCCGATGGAAGCAAGGTTGGTTGGTGCTTATTGTTTCTTGTCCCCAGTATATTTTTAATTTCACTTCTCGCGTGATCGCATCACCACACGTGATCTAGTAGAGAATAAAAGTAGGTTTCGTGACGGCGATGTAAATTCTCTACTCGGAGCTTCATGATTAAATTTTCATTCCACTAACACAATGAACGATAAAGTGGTAAAGGTGCCACTAAGGGAACCCTTACGAAAAATTTCGAGAAAATTCTATAAAAATTTCTGTAGAATGTGGTCTAGAAATCTATAAAATTATGACCCTTTTATCTATAGGCTCTATAAAGTAACCTCTATAGAATTCCTGTAGAAACCTCTATAGAATTATATAGAAGCTCATTTTTCTTTTGTTTCACGACTTCAATTTTTTATAGAATCAGCTCGTTTTCCCGATAGAATTTTTTCTATAGAAACGAAATTTCGTTTCTCTATAGAATTTTATAGAAATTTGTTTTTATATAGAAATCGGTATAGAGAGAGAGAGAATTTTGGTTCTATAGAGAAACGAAATTCTATGGCACTTTAGAATGTTTTCGTAAGGCAACTTACGACTGGCGAAAGAGCAACGAATCGGTCGTTGTTTACAAAACGGTCCCATTTAACAGCAAGCTTTGAATTTTATAAATTTAATCGATTTGTTAGGACTTAAACTGGTATTAATCAAATCGAATTAGAAAATAATTCTAAATTCCGACATTGAAATAAGGATGAAAACACAAGCACAATGTAATTCAATGCGAGACGGCCCAAAAAATTACCACCAGACGACTTACGTTAACTTCGAACCCCACGACTTTATACCGTCCCGTTGTGTTTTAATCATTACTTTTGAATCTTTAAAACTTCCAATTTATTTTGTTTACCAGAATGTACTGCTTTGAATTATAGACCGTTTTCTACTCGAACGATTGCATGAAACACGTGTTTACTTAATGTGGATTTATAGTATTTTAAAATAGAGTTAATGTAATAAATCTGAATCCATCGAATTGTTTAAAATGCAAGCTTTATTTTTAACAATTCAAGGTCTTCCTCCATTTGAGGCTGGTGTATGATGCTTCATTATCCTGTAACGAGCAATCGAATCAGAACGTAACTAGTCGTAGACAAAACAATCATTTACATTCAGAACAGTCGCATATAATTCTAAATTCGGATAGACGAATCCAAAGTACCTCTACCTTCAAGAAATTTCTAATACAGCTGTCAACTTAGCGAAAGTTAGGTCATCAGTTAGTTTCTACATGAAACATTTTTTTCAATTGAATGTGGATGGAGATTGTATTTCATATATCAGTGTTTTCTAACCCAGGTACCGCGATGTACTAGGATGCCTCTTTGGCATTTCAGGTGTGCCTTGAAATAACATTTTGAATTATACCACCTGGGCAGGGGCACCCAGGATATTCATCTGGAGGGGGCTACATAGATAACAAACTATTTTTTTTGGGGGGGGAGCTGGTAATTTCAGATTAAAACGTTGAACGCGAACTTTTTTGTGTGATTTTGAAATTTGTTTTTCAATCTTTGAAGATAGAATTGCCTTAGATTGTGCTACTAAACTATGAGCATTCCATAACTAATAGACACTTCACTGAAATGAAAGGTGGTCCAAGTATAAAATATTTTCGAAGTGTTTATATGGTTTTTCTAACCCTTGGCTGTAAATAAGGTATGGAACATTGATAAATATTTGTTGTATGAAAAATGGATGAGTTATTGTAGACTGAAACAGTGGGAAGATAAAAAAAATATCAAAAGAACTTTTTCACACACGATTTTTAATAACTAATTAAATAATGTAATATTTTGGCTTTAATCAGGTCTGGGAGGGGCTTAAGCCCCCTCCGTAGGTGCGTCCCTGCACTGGGGGGGGGCTTTTTACATGCATTATGAAAGTACAAGAAGCATTATCGATGAATGAAAATGCAGAATAAAATGAATAACAACTATTTATCAATAGATTATTAATCTATGCAACTTTATATTAAAATCAGCATTTATTTGGTTCTACTTTGATGTTAAGTAAGTTAATAAATGAATTATTTAATATTGAAATATAACATGAATAATAATATGGAGATCATATGTTTTTTAGAATTAAATAGAATAGTCAATTGGTTAAGTTCGAAAGGTTAAAGAAGGTGTACCCTAAGCAAGTAGGGGGTTTCTCTGTCAAAAAGGGTCAGATAACATTGTTTGGGTAATATAATCTCGAGCAAATTCTGAGACGTCTGGAAACCTTCCCTTATCGCATCTTAAATTATCTAATCTTAAATCCTCCTATTGCAACTCTTATCAGAAAAATAGAATTGTTCAATTTGTATTGAGATAATGCTTTTCTGAGTTAGCCATTCATAAGATCATGGTTTTCCAATGCTTCCAAGGAAACTTCTAGATTAGCAACTTACAACTGCACCCTTGACACCTCTTGAGTGTATCCCAAAAAATACACTTGCTTTATTAATGTTACCTTTATATAAATGTTTTTACGTCATAACCTAATATTAAAAGGCCGAAATCTGGATTTAAAACAATCTAATGAAAAGGTAAGCATTGAGAAATGAATAAACAGAAAAGAGTTGCGACTAAGCAATATATCATTAGACCATGCAAGATTAGGGAGAGACCGTGTTTCCGTGCAAGACCATGGAATGATTGACTTGTTTGACTTTTACCCAATAATTTCGTAAATTCTGCTGTACACAGCTAGTATATGTGTAACGAAAACCACTTTTTCTCAATCTATATTTCCCATTCATTTCTCAATTAAGTTCCCAAGCTAACCATTATTCATTCACTGCCATTGCATTCTTCTCAGAAGCCTGTGAACCTACACCCTGAATTTTCTGATTGTGCACCCTTCCCGGGCTCTTGCCGTTTCGCACATGCTTTTATAGCTCTTTCGACAACCTCCACGCAGCTTGGACATCTCAATCCTGGGTCCTTTTACCGTAATTCGTGTCCATAATTTCGCAATGTTACGTCTTAATAAGTCGGAGTTTTAAACTTAGAGCCCATTACCACTTCGTTTTAATATGAAATATAAAGAGTCGACTGTATATGAGGAAATGTGACAAGTTTTGTACTCTAATGTGTAGTATGCTTTATGCGTTACAAAGCTATAAAATTTTGCATTATATCTAGTAACAAAAACTAATGTACAGAGGAAGGCAAAAGCAAAATTTAAAAATATTTCATTGATTAAACATTGAGTGATTAGAACTATTTTATTTCACGAAGGGCCCGTGAACGTAAATGAGTCCCGGAGTGCAAATATATGGAGCTGAATTGATATTTGATGATTAGCCCACCAATGGCCAAGCAGCTAAAGCCGTCGCCCTTTTGAAATTGGTAGACTGAAAGCGCTTGGTTACGAGTTCAAATCTCGTATGTGCCGAAGATTGGTCGGCTGCTTGGAGTTTCTGGTTTCTTCAAGACGACGCTTTAATGGGGGTCGACTTCCGTAAAGTCATCCAGGAAGGCATGTCCTCTGTAACGTAGTGGGCTGAGTCGTGTGTTAATAACGACAGTCAAAAGTACAATTAAAATACCCTTTTATTACATTATTTACATAAACATTCAGGGATTTGTGTCCCTTGGTTGTAGGCGCTGTATAAAGAGATAGGGATCAACTTAAAACTGTTGGCTACAGCGGGCCAAAATTACGTTCAGTTAGATTTCCAACTATCATACTGTTCGAAAACTCTTCTTTTCGCCCCTACTGTAGACACTTGTGGATAGTTAATCCTCCTAATGGTTAGGACGATATATCTCGTCCATTAAGGTCTGACTAATTTTGCCAATGACGAGATATCTCGTCACGAAGGTATTGCCGATTTTTTGATGATGACGATATCAAGATCGGGTCAGTGTTCTTCTAATGACGAGATATCTCGTCCATCAAGATCTGGTCAGTTTTGCTAATGCCGCGATAAACACCAGGAGGGTCCAGGGCATCGTGCACCCCTTGAAAACCATCTGAACGGGAAGGAGATCTTTCCGATAAATATGTCGTGATTTACGACCGCTGTCAGTGGTAGAGATGTTGACTTCTGACACAGCTGTTACTATGGTCGTTACCCCCCACAAACACGCTGTTCACAGAGGATGCTATGTGCCATCTCCTTCCATGGTGCACCGAGGTAATGCAGAGACTGCGACGTTCTCACCAGCTAGTGTTTGAAAGGTAACGATCCATTCAAGTTGGCATTGGAAAAAAATGATGAATAAATTATACCTGACTATTACGTGGGCTAGAAAACTTTTATAGAAGAAATTGGGTTGTGATATGCCCCTCAATAATTTTCCCAATTGGCACCCCTGTGACATCGCGTTTACTAGAAGAAACATGGCAAATTTAACGGTTTCAAACTGATTTTTCTGGTTCGGATCCCGAATTCTGTGCTAAGTAGCTACATATCTTCAATTATACTTTCGATAGGTATGCGAATAGAATTGTGTTTGCGATGCTCATCTTACTTAACCTTGTCCAAGGTCTTCTCTTTCTTGTAGGGAAGATAGTCACTGAGATACCCAATTTACCCAAGTGGAGTAATCAGTTGAAGTAAAAGAGATGCTAGATTTCTCACCAGAAAGCATCTAGCATCGTAAGAAAGAAGTACTTTCTCAGCTAAATCTCTATGTAAATCCATAAGTTCGGCATCCCTTGATAAAACAAATTAAAATTCGGTACAATTTGTTTGGTACTATTTTATGACACAAAGGCCATATCCTAAACTCCTCCAAACACAAGACAGACAATTCCAAGTACAGGCAACAAGTAAATGGACATACACACACAACGAAAGTTTTGCTGACATAGAACAGAAATACACCCAGGGAGGAATCGAACCTGTGTCGCATGCTGGTGGCACCATAGAAGTGAAATATATAAGTAGACTGACTATTATTACTATTGACAGGAGCTCCAAAATGTGAGACAAAACCATGTCGTTTAGCAGTCACGCGAGAAATGTAATGTCAAAAGTCATGTAAAAATTGACTTTGGTGGCCTATTTGGAATCTTATCGCCTCGTTTGGCGATATAACATCTTATGACAGGGTAGTTTGAATACACAGCGAATGGATCAGAAGCGAGCAAACCCACTGAGTGATGGATATCCATCAGAACAATTAGGTAACAAAAAATGAAACCCGAAGAAAAGACGACGATTTTTAAAGTCAATCTGAGTGAAACCCAATTTCTATTTTGACGTTCTTGGCTTTCCCCGCAAGAAACCAAACAGGGAATGCTGACGCCCCATCGTTTCAATTTCTAATGTTTTTTTACTAGGATTCGTTAATGGTGTTTGTCACATGCTCAATGGGTACCTCTTCAACATAGACTCTTCAGGTTCATTTTCGAATCAGTCCTCCGTATTCGGTTTCGTCGAACCAAACGAGAACAATGATTCAGCGATTTAAACACTTCCGTTTTCGTCGTTCAATAGTTCGACGGTGGATCCTAATACGGAAAGCGGATTCAAATACACATTATAAGTGTAAATGAAACTACTCTATTCTCAAAACATCCGATGGGGCCGCAGTAGCCCGGTTGGTAGTCGCGGATTCGCAACCTAAAGGTTGCGAGTTCGAAACTCGATCCAACCAAAAACCGTCGTGTATATGAGCTGGTACTCTTTATATCCGTCGTGGCCCCAAATGTCCTCACATCGGCGTGGTATGGAAGTTTGGAGAGTGGGGTGCCAGATCAGGTGTTGACCTCGCCATATGACCGTGGTTCAAAATAACGAGGAGTTGTTCTCAGATCATTCCCTTCAGGGTAGGTCCCAAACCGTTGCCAATATGGCGTAGTGTTGCTCCAGTGCGACGTAAATTCAACTACCTACCTATCTACCCTTTTAATTTAGGGCTAAAATTGATTTGTTGAGTTGACTGATAAGGTTGAGTAAACCCTAACGATAAGATTTGTGTTTTTGCTTTCGATATAATCTTGATATCCACACTTATCAGTGTTACAACACGCTACTGATTTGCACTCGTTTATTCCTTGCGTTTATCCTTTATTCTTTACTCTCGGATGATGTTAGTAGACTGAGGGTCTAGTTCAGGGATTCTCCAAGTTCCTGTGCTACCCTCAATGTTTTTATAGTTGAATCCAGACTCTCTAAACATGAGCGATAAATACATCAAATATATAGACAATAAGGGTTGTGAAATATTTTTACAGAATAAATTGTTTCGAAAACACACATGTGTATATGATGACAAATGGAATCTTACTTACCCTAAGGCCCCCTAATTTTCTGAAGTTGGCACCAATGCTTAGCGAATTCAATGATGTCAGGGGTGGTAGTTGAATTTACGTTGCATCGGAACAACACAACGGGATATTGGCGACAGTCCAAGATCAATCCCGAAGGGAAAAGGTCCGAGCACAAAAACACGTCATTTTGAACCACGGTCGGATGACGAGTACACCATTCTCCAAACGTCTTCACCACGCCAACGTGAGGACATTTCAGGTCACGACAGATTGAACATGCATCATTCCCCACGTACACGACTGTCTTTGGTTGCATCAAGTTTCGAACTCGCAACTTTCCGGTTGCTAATCCGCTATTCCACCAACTGAACTACCGAGGCGCTCTGTGATGTCAGGGAGAGTGCGGAAACTTGTCACCTACAGGAGGGTCACTGTATAATTGGTTTCAGCGAAATTATTAATTTTTATAAAATATTAGTAATTACAACCGTTTTTAGCAATGCCAGCCTAAATTATCTGATCACTATTCGTCGGTTTATAAGTGAAGCACACTAAGTCAAAAAACATTGTTATGAGAAAACGAAAGGGGAAAAAATTCTACTCATTAAGTGTGTTTCCTCAAAATGAAATCTAACCTTTATGCAAAGTTAAACATGATTTAGTCGACTTCACCACATTCTGATCTAGAAAAGCTAAAAAATCCTCATATATTGAAAGTTTTTTTACTATATTTCACTTGTAAGCCGATGATATTATATATGTTTAAAGCTAAACTCTTTTTTGCTTTTGGACCTTCTAAAGCATATGGGTTCTGACCAGAGAAGACGCCTGCAAATTTTTCCAAATAATATCACGAATCGCTAATTTCGTCTGAACGAACTGCTGTTTATCGTTGTCACCTGTGTTTATACGGTTTAATTTTGTAGAATTTTCCAATTTATGCTACATAATTGTAGTCATTAGCATTTGTGCAGAAAAGTTAGTTTGAAAATAAAACTTTCATTAACGGAAAATTAAAAAGAATATACATACAAATCTGCTTGCGCAAATTTAAACGTAGCTATTTGAGAAATAAAGCTAGGTTACATTTTTAAATATTTATTTTTGTGAATGAGTATCCTCTGTGGAATATCTGGTATCCGTCTCTGGTCTGCGCGTTGGTTAAACCTATTCGGAGAGCTACATCCTGCTGGCGGGAGGGTAAAACTTTTTGGAGGGCCATATCTGGCCTGCTAAAACATTTCGAGGGTCGTATCTGTTCTGCGGGCTTGATAAAAAAATATTTGGAGGGCTGTATCTATCCTGCGGTATGGGTAAACCCGTGTGGAGGACTGTATCTAGACTGGGCCTGTAAACCGGTTGAGGACAAAAATCGCTCACTGGTATTTCTTTATTAGGGCATGAGAGGTTCCCTTGATTGATTAGATGTACACAGCTGCGAAAAAATTGAACTCCCCTTTTATACGCGCGTCATTCATCATTCGTAGTGGAGAAAATTCAAACTGCACCCCAGTTCTAAGTTTTTCGATACTCTACGTGTTTTGAGAATGTTGTTTAACAAACATTTTATTTAACAAATATTAAAAAAGGTTTTTGTCCGTATTTCGCAAAAAAGTTTATTCAGAACAATTCTGAATTATTTTCTCCATACTTAGCTAAACATTTTATTGAAAACTATTTTGAATTTGCTAAAAATTTCATTCAAAACAATTTTGAATTTGCTAAAAATTTCATTCAAAACAATTTTGAATTTGCTAAAAATTTCATTCAAAACAATTTTGAATTTGCTAAAAATTTCATTCAAAACAATTCTGAATTTGCTAAAAATTTAATCAGAACAATTCCAAATTATTTTTGGCCATATTTAGATAAAGAGTTTATTTAGAACAATTCTGGGATATGTTTTCCATATTTGGCAAAACATTTCATTCAGAACAATTCTGAATTATCTTTATCCATCTTTCGCTAAAAATTTCATATAGAACGATTTTGAATTATTTTTGTCCCCATTAAGCATAACCATTACATTCAGAACAATTCTGATTTATTTTCGCCCTGAATCGTCAGACTTTCTTATTAAGTAGCTGTTATGAAAGAAAATTCGTTGCTTTGGAAAACCTTGACCTAATCCTATGCAATTCTTAACTGTAGCGGGGAAGGAAGATTGTTTTCCGTGCTCACCTGTTCGTCTACGTTATCCGATACAAATAGGTGAAGAAACACGAGCGCCACTCATGTTTGTTTTTTTTACCGGATGCGGTTATCTGTTTCTGAGATTCGAAATACAAATGGCGCTAACGTATACTTGCGAAAGGCGCTCCATATGTTTCGTTTTCTTATACCTTTCCAGTGCATGTAAAAAAACTTTGTCTTGGAAAGTGAGACGGTTTCGAAGACCAAAAAATTGTAATCAGTGGGTTTTTTTCGAAGATATAAAGAAGCTATTTAGCTGCTTCAGGAAAATTAAAAGAACTCTCCTTAAGTTATCTTAAAAGTATTTGAATTTGATTAGAAAATCAAGCTATGGGAGAACTTTTTTGCATTTTTTAAGGTACCCATACAGAAAATGAATTCACAAAGCACGGATTTTGCATTGATATTTAAAAATGCTCGAAATAAATATTGCTCTTTCGATAAATTACTTGAGATGTGGTAAATCATAAATCCTATACAATTCTGAAATGTTATTCGAAAAATTGCATAAAGTTGTTTACATCAATCCAGAATCAAAATTTGACTATTTAAAATTGCATATAACTTACTTATAAATGTATATGTACATCATATAGAACTTTACACTAAAAATCAATATTTTCTTTACTTAAAATGGCAAATTTGTGTTTTGAGAAAAATGAATAAAAACAAAACAGTTAATAAAGTTAACGTTTTCACCTTCATTTTTAAGTACTCGGCTATCTCTTTTATTTATTGTAATTCTAATTTATATTTAGTTCGCTTGTTTTCATTTATAGTATTTAAATAGCTCATTTTATAAATGAAAAAAAATCACAAGATAATATTAGAAATTCTGAAATACTATTTATGACGTAAGAAAACTCACGGTAAAATCTAACCACAAATGTAGAGTAGTGTGAACAAAAAATTAAATTAAGTAATTTTTAACTTTCTCAGCTAATGATATGAATGAGAAAATGTGTTACAAGACAAAATGAATAATAAAGTGCGCTATATAAACGTAATATGACAAAATAATTTATTAAACATTCTAGTCAAATGTCTAGCCTTGCCTCTGCTGTTTAGACGATTTTCGTTCTGTTCTATTATTTCAGAATCCACTAAATCAAAAAGAAATTGTAAAGTTTCTTCTAATCGTTTTTAAGTTCTTGATGTAAATGATGAAAAATCCGTATTCGTCTCTTCCGGATAATTTAATTAACTCATATGCCACAGTTGCGTTTTCGTCTTCTAAATATATCGTCGGCTTACTAGTGAAACACGCTAAATCAAAAACATTATTACGGGAAAACAAAGGGTTAAAATTTCTTTTCATCTAAGCTTCACTCACGTGTGACTCTGTAGAAGAAATCTGACCTTTATGCGACGAAAAATGACTCAGCTCTCTGACTTCTGTCTAAAGATCACATTCAGACCTAGAAAAACTAAAAAGCTCATATCTTGGAAATGTTGAAAATGTGTTTGACGTGTAGGCCGATTATGTTAATATCAATTCCATGGTGATTCTCGACCAGTAGAAAGGATATGAGAAAGATAAAACAGGCGTGATTCACCTGGGATGTGAAAAGCTTGAAGACGTCAGTCACATTCGAGTATGCTCTGATTCTGATGAATTCAAATTTGTTTGGTATGAGGAAGTCTTAATGAAAACAAAAATTCTGTTCCATTCGACATGATTTCATTTTCGTATTACATGTCAAACAATATGGTTCATAACCATGAATACGCATTTTTACGTGATTTGTGTATACGACATTCATGCTGAAAAGAGCCTGGGATAGTATTTGGATTTGTTATCACGTCTGGATCTTATTTGACGGTAGAGATGTGACAATTATTGCTGAGACAGTTATTTTTAAATGAAAAGATTTAAGATGAATATGAAAAGGGTAAGGTTTTATGCATGTCGCATATATATTGCGACTTGCGTGTTTGACCTCAAGGATTGACTTACCAATCATCGAAATCAATTACATGAGCTTGCTATATTTGCCTTAAAATATTTGAGTTGATTTGGTGGAAGATTTAGATTGAAAAGGGTTTTCAAATGAATTTCACGCTCAATATTAAAAAAAATTATTTAAATTTCCGAGGAAACTTCAAGGCTAGAACATCGAATTCGAACAATAAAATATTATTTTTATTGAAAAATTATTAATTTTTGAAACTTGAAATTTTTTTTCGAAAAAATAAATCACACTACCTACTTAGATCCACGTGTACATAAAATTTATCCAAGCAATTCGTTAAAAGAATGACTACTTCACTGAAAGAAAACTATTTTAATCACCTCAGAAGCACGATAATTTTAAATGTGTTATGTTTTATATAAAGAAATGAGAGACTACATTTGAATTTAACGTGACCCGCCAGCTTATGCTGTAGAGATTTTCAGATAGATGGCAGCACCATGAACACTTTTAACCATTACGGATTTCATCAAATTGGACAAAAATAGTTTTGCTTTCAAAACGTGTTTCAGCACGCATGCTCAACTAAGACTATTCATACGTTTTACATCGAACAGTAAACTTTTTGTGCGATGTTCATGTTCGGAGGTTTAGTTTGCTACTCTATGTCATTTTTCCCTTCATGAGGAAAACATTACATTTTAAGAGGGACCTACGGTTTAAAGTGGACTTCGAACCACTGCGAACAACCAATCCGAGATCGGAATTCGAACCGAGGGCCAAAATACTAGAAATACTACCATATACAATTCGTCAGAAAAAATAGTTAAAATAAATTTTAAAATACCCCAAATCGAAACAAAATTTTCGTACTAACAAAACCATTTCCTACTTCGAATTCATTTTTTCATCGTCAGAAATATATTGTGCATCAAGAACTCGTTAATTTGCACTTTTTAGCTTTGGATTTCTACCAAAAATATTTTTTCGTTTCATGTCAATTTATTCTTACTCTGATTCGATTGATGATAATGACATAGAAGCTTCTGTCAATCTGCAGAGCACAGAATTTCTATTTTCACTCAATTATTTAATTCCTTACCAAAGATAATATATTAGTGTAAGAATTGTGAAAAAAATTAATTTTTTATTTTAATATTTTCAATTCATAAAATATTTTTAATCATAGAACTTTATAACTGACCTAAATACTCTAATATTAACCTGTCTTGTTCGATTGAGTTCAAGTTTAGAACAGACTACAAACAATTCTTAACATTTCATTTTCGGTTTCTGAAGTTTTGTATCGTCATAATTTAGATCATATAAAAATATATTAAGTAAAAAAAATCCTCCTTAATGTAAGAGGGAAAATAAATATTAGCTATTTAGAGCTGCATCCAATGACTAATGCAAGAATTGGCCAAAAGAGCAATTTTAATTAACATTAAGCACAAGACAAAACAATTACAAGAATAAACAAACATAAAAAGTAACATCTCGGGGGAACAAAACTTCAGCGCGTCAGTTCTACGCTCGCCTTGGGAAACAACTAGAGAAAAAGGGTACATTCTCTTTCGCGGAGAGTGTGTCACGTGGTCCGCCATCGCCAATCAAGGCGCATATCGCTGAGACACACGTTAAGGGGCTGATGCGCTACAACCTCCCCCTCTGGCTCCGACGACGTCCCGACGAGGAGTCAGCATTACGTGCTTTAGGAGGGCGTCCTCTCTTTCTTAATGGGACCACAGGAGTACTGTCAGTAGCTTTACATTCCTTGAGAGCTGAAGAGTGATAAACTCCTATAGGTGTGGTCGGATTTTTGGGATCTGCAATTTCATAAGTTGTAGGTGACCGTTGTGTGAGCACCACGTAAGGTCCGTCACGTCGAGGCATGAATTTGGCAGTCCTTTTCTTTTCTGCGTTACTCACAGGGTGCATGGTGACCCAAACGTGATCACCAGTATTGATCCGATGTTCTATAAAAGGGGTAGGCTCTTCCCCTTGCTTGAAGGTAGACTCAAATTTTTCCAACAAACCATTCATCTTTCTGCGCTGATCGGACGTTAAATGTTCTCCTTCATCAGAACGCAGTGAGCTTGGTGATATAGCTTGGCTGTATGAGAGTTGCTGGTTGCAACTTGAACGTTCATCTTCTTCATGAAAATTTCCTTTGTTGCTACAGTTGTCGACAGGCTGTTGAGTCTTTACTGGTGGGTCTTCAACAGATAGCAGATATTTTACAGGAATATCTTGAAACCAATCTTCCGACAGGGATTGTCAGAGAAATGCCAATTTTTGTTCTTCATGTCTAGAACAATTCCGGACTTTTCCAAAAAGTCGGTTCCTAGTAGAGTACGATTCTTTTTTGCATTTGGTAATGCCAGTAAATTCAGCGAGACTGATTTTCCTTCAATCTGTATTTTCACCATGGCGGTGCAAGCCTCTTCAATTGTTTGACAGCCATTTGCCAAAGTCATTGTTACTACTTCTCTTTGGAACTCTACTCCTCTCTTTTTTAATTGGTGGTACATGATCTCTCCAGCGACTGTTCTGCTGGCACCACTATCAACACAAACCCTGGCTCTTACTCCCGATATACAGATATCTATTAGCGCTAACGGGGATGCATCGGTGTGACAGGTATACATGCGGATAGAGTTCGCTTGGAATGGCTCCCTTCTTGTCGATGACGAACAGTTTTTGCATTTTGATTTGATGGTTCCTGGTGCTCCACATCCGTAGCACGATATTTCTTTCTTCTCTTCAATACCCCTTGGTGTAATTCTGCCGTGTGAAAAGGAGTCCCTCCTACTTTGACTGAGGACCCCGGGATCCCGCCTACTGTTACTGGGAATCCCTGGCAGACTTTGTCTGTCAACTCTTTGTTCCAATTGTGATTGTTGGGTTCTATAGTAATTTCTTTTTTGGAACACGGGTTTTGTTTCTTGTTGCTTCGGGTTGATAGTACGTAAGTTGTCGTAACTGTCCATCTTCTCCACTAGGTCACTTGGGGTGACCCATTCGCTCCATACGTCCAAGAAATGGTTCTTAACCTCTGAAGGAACGCGTTTCTTCATTTGATCCAGGATCATGAGGTCTTTCAATTTCTCAAAATCCGTTATGTTCAATTCTGCTAGCCATGCTTCAAAATAGCTACGCAGTTCAAAATGGAAGTCCTTCCATGTGCTCTCAGGACTTTTCTTGTGAGTTGCGAAGAGTTGTCGCATTCTCTCAGCACTTAATTTAAATCTCTGAAGCAGCATTGTTCTAATGTGATCAAAATCATGAGACTTCTGTTCTGGTTCTCTGGCGATGAGTTGTGCCACGCTATTAGGTAATAGGCCCAGGAGATAGGCAACCCAGTTATGTCTCCCTACTTTAAGAACTTTCATCTGTCGCTCGAATAACTGAAGAAACAATGTCATATCACCATCATTCGGATCAAAATCAGGTAGCAACTTTTTCAAGTTAAAGTTGGGTTGATGGTCTGCAGACAGATGATTAAAACCAGAGACCTGCTCCAATTTCTGTGATTCTACCTGCAGACGGAGTCTTTCCAACTCGTACGCTCTTTCCCGTTCTATTCTTTCCTTTTCCTCAGCCTTTTCCCGTTCTATTCTTTCCTTTTCCTCAGCCTTTTCCCGTTCTATTCTTTCATTTTCACGTGCTATTCTTTCTTTTTCTTCTGCTTTCTCTTTTGCACGGTTTTCGCTTATAGACAGAAGCAGATTTTTCGTGAAGTCTTCATCATAACTTTCATCTCCAGTGATAAATCTTTTTATATCAACTACTCTAGCATCAGCAGGTATTTCGATGCCGAGTTCATTTGCCAACTCTATCAGGTCACATTTAAGAGCTCTTGCCAAATAAGACATCTTTAGGTTACGAAGTGTACAAATAATTTTGAATACGAAAGTAAACAAGTTCAGTAAAAAATTTTTTAAAATAGATCCCACACAGTTTGGTTTTCAAGAAAAAAAAATTAAATTAATGACCACTTCTTATAGGTACTACTTGTTTAGCATTGTTAAACAAATTACTTTTAAAACATTAACATTTGTCCAATAACACTTAAACACATGTTATTTATGAATATTAAATTCCAAAACACTTTTAAATATTCAAAACCAAAACATTAGATAACATTCCACTCGTGAGTTAGTCTTATTTCAATAATACTTCAAAAGAAATGATAAATTCTCGTAATATTTCAAAATTCAAAAAGAAACATCAATGCTTAAACAGAATGAAATCCATATTTCCTAATATCTAATCCTTAAAGGCATAATATAAACACATTTCTGCGCACATTGCACTTGATTCATACATATATTAACAAAACCAATAACACTCAAAAGGAAATCGCACAATGTAGCTCAAACACAAAATAAAGAAAAAAATTGCTTTAAACATCTAGAAAGGTTTTTTTTTTAATGCAGCTGGCAGAAAACAGACCTTGAATCTATTGAGTTATGACTCATGAACATGACCGAATCAGAATGCGATCGGTTCTTGCACTTTTAAAACGAAATAACGCTGTAGCTTTCGTTTTTTGAACACAATTAATTCACACCACTTAATATTTTTACAAAGTAGCTTATTACAAAATGAATACACATAACGTATTTTCAAAAAAACTTATTCTAGCAGTACACTTAATCAAAACAATACTACTTTGCACTTTTACTTTAAGAACAAAACTTTTCATAAAACACAAATACTTTGCACTTGTGAACCAAAGGAATAATAACACTTAAAGAAGTGATTTCACACTATTTTTTAAACAAGAATACTGTTTGAACACAAAACGAAACTTCAAAATTCTGTTGCTGGACACGGGTTGGCCAAATCGAAAGTACTGCTAGACAAGAATGATTTTAAACAAATTAAAATAAACTTATCTCATTCTTCATCACCACTTGGGGATACGAGCATAAGGATGATCCGTGGAAGGGATTTCCACCTATATTCAATAGGATACACCTGGGATGAGGCTTCCAAAAATAGTGAGTTCGACGCCGCTGCAGAACACTAAAACCATGGCTTTTCCTACCAGTATGCTAACTCGGGATGAGTTTCTAAACATCAATGAAACACAGGGTGTGTTTTTCTTTCAATACCAACAGTATTGGACCTAGATTCCTGAACAAAAAACGCGTTGTTCCCAAAGGCTTTAATTCGGGCCACAAGATTGGGCGTCAATTTTAGAGCTGCATCCAATGACTAATGCAAGAATTGGCCAAAAGAGCAATTTTAATTAACATTAAGCACAAGACAAAACAATTACAAGAATAAACAAACATAAAAAGTAACATCTCGGGGGAATAAAACTTCAGCGCGTCAGTTCTACGCTCGCCTTGGGAAACAACTAGAGAAAAAGGGTTCATTCTCTTTCGCGGAGTGTGTGTCACGTGGTCCGCCATCGCCAATCAAGGCGCATATCGCTGAGACACACGTTAAGGGGCTGATGCGCTACAGCTATTAATTAAATATTGTAAATCTGAATTTGATAAATTCAAATTATTGTAAATCTGAATTTGCGCTGAGAATTTGGTATACTTTCCATAGAACTATTGATAAACGTAAAAACCTCTGAAACACTTTGGTCCTGCTTTAAGCAGGACCTAAGTGTTTCAGAGTTCTAAAAAACTTTAATATTCTTATAATTGCATCATTATAGTAAACATTTGATGTGAATCACCAGTTTCGGAAAAACTAAACGTATTTTTCTTTCTTGTCAGGTTGGATCATTATGTGCATGCATATTAGGAAACAGAGGCATACATGTTAAACTTTACGAATTTCGAGAAGGCAAGTAGATGAAGTAGCATTTTATTTTAACTTTTTACATTTTGTCTCAACAAATTTCTATTAAAATGGATGACTTACCGTTTGAGACGTGAAGTAGGATTTGTTTACATCTCTATGCATTTCACTATCGTACGTGACACAGAGAGAAGCGTTATCCGTTTATTGTAGAATGGAAAAAACGGATACAAAGAATATAAAATCGACGTTTCGGGATTCATTCTCCAGAATTTTTGTGATGTTTAAATGCGCTTAGTTTCAACAATGGAGCTGCATAATATTGTTGAAACTACACGGAAGAGCTCGCCACACCAATGAAATTCTTCAGCAGTCTGATGACAGAAAGCAATGAAGAATCGGGAAGATAGAAATCAGCACAGAAAAGAAAGTATGGAGGAAATAGGTTTAGCATCAAATAATGCTGAATCGCCTTTGAGCAAGGAAAATGGTTCCCTTGCTCCATAAAACCCCCCCAAATAACCAACCACAAATACGTGAACATACTATTATAGACAAGACAGTAAGGTCTATAAGTAGTCAAATACCAATAGCTCCAAAAATGACTTAAATGTAATAAAAAAGGTCTACAGTATTTTGGTGGAGCAAAACATCTATCATCAATCAGGACGAATCTTTGGTCCAGGTTTCGAAACATGTTTCGCTTTAACGAAATCAAAATTGCTAACTGGACTATTATTATTTCAGATATTCGGCAGGCAGAGATTGTGCACGGGCGTAGTATAAATTTGGCCCTGTCGGAGCGTGGGCGGTCCGCCCTACGCCTCGCCGGACTCGAGGACGAGGTGATTGGCCGTCATGGCATACCCATGCAGGGCAGAATGATCCACGCCCTCAATGGAAGCAGAACCCCAGTGCCATACGACAGAGAGGGAAAAGTAAGTGAATTTGTTGCATTAGATGCGTAAAAATGTGCAGGTGTTCAATAAAAAAAATCGAACTAGCGCTCTTTATTCGTGCAGGGCCACGGTAGCCCAGTTGGTAGTGTCGCGGATTAAAAAACGGAGAGTTGCGAGTTCGAAACTCCATCCAACCATCAATCTTCGTGTATGTGAGTGCTCGTTAAATCTGTCGTGGCCTCAAATGCCCTCGCTTTGGCGTGGTGTGGGAGTTCGGAGAGTGGGGTGCCAGCTCAAGTTGTTGACCTCGTCATCTGACTGGTTCAGAATTACGAGGTTTTATCCTCGGATCTTTCCCTTTGTGATTGATACCGGTCCCTCACCAAGAACGATGATTGATTGATTGATTGAACGATGATTGATTGATAAATGATTGATTAACTGCAATAAATTAACATGGCTCAATTCATTTCAGTGCATTTATTCCGTTGGAAGGAGGTTTTTAAATGAAACGTTACTTACAGGTAAGATATTGCCATTATTTTTGGAAATTAAATAAGTTACGTTTGTGATAATCTATGCCACACCATGATGATTTTATCACATTGGTATAAAAATTGCAATATACAGCTGAGAGAAAAATTTGAACCATTCCTTTTTATTCTTCCATCGTGCATTGTAGAGCTCCTCTTCTCAAAAATATTTGTCTTTTTTTCTTAAAAAAAGTTATTCATCCAGCACATATTCAGAAAATAATTATTTTTCTGTTTTCATCGCACTACTCTATTCGCCTTTTTTCATCTTTTATGAGGGAACGCGGTAGCCGGTTGGAAGAGTAACGGACTTGCAACCGGAGGGTTGCGAGTTCGATTCCAACCAAAGACCGTCGTGTACAAAGGTGCTGGTGCACGTTAAATCTGTCGTGGCCTGAAATTTCCTCACTTTGGCAGGTGTTGCTTCGTCATCTGACCGTGGTGTTTGTCTTAGGATCTTTCCCTTTGGGATTGATCTCGGACCGTCGACAATAACCAGTTGTGTTGCTTCAGTGCGACGTTAATAAAAAAACTTACCAACATTCTTTCATGAAATTTTTTACTTGACTTTGTCTTGTGTATGGAGCAGCTTGACTAAATATGATCCTTGCGACATAAAACGCTGAATCTATTTTATGTATATTTTACTGTGAGATTTACAAATCCGATTTTCTCATATAAGTAGCTCCAGAATGTACACTGGTTGGATAAAATAATATGAACACCTGTGAAAAAACAACACTCGACGGAAACCTGTCGTATACTCCCGCCCTCTAGTGTGGAAGATTGCCACATAGCGGGCGAAAATGTGCACACGTCAGTCTATTAGAAGCAGTGATAGCGGTGGGATCGAAATATATTGGGGCGTTAAAACTTCGTTATGGCTGACCTCACAGATTTCGAAAGAGGCATGATAGTTGGAGCCCGTCTTGCCGGAACCTCAGTAACGAAAACGGCCACCCTTGTTGATGTCGTGAGAAGTACCGTATCGACGGTAATGACAGCCTACAGCATACAGGGGAAGACATCATCTGTCAAGCATAACAGTGGACGAAAGTCGAAGCAGCTGACTGGTAGAGACAGAAGGGTTTTGAAGCGGATTCTGGCCAGAAAGCACAAGACAACAGCATCCCAGATATCATCTGAGATGAACACACATCTACATTAAGGTGTATCGACAAAAACTATCCGCCGTGAACTGCATGCAGCAAACATACACGGTAGAGCGGCTATTCCATAACCATTGGTGACACCATGCAATGCCTTGAAACGACGAAAATAGTGTCACGGCCATAAGAATTGGACACAACAACAATGGGAAAATGTCATCTGGTCAGACGAATCGTCATTCACATTATTCCAGACTAACGGACGTGTTTACGTTTGGAGAACGCCAGCACAAGTCTTTGATGTTGACAGTCTCCTTCCTACTGTTAAGCATGGAGAGGGATCAGTGATGCTGTGGGGCGCGTTGTCTCACCGTGGTCTCGGCCCACTTGTCCTGCAAGGGCGGGTTAGAGCACCGGTTTATGTCAGTATTCTAGCCGACCATCTTCATCCAATGGTGCAAACTTTGTTCCCTGATTCTCGACCTGTGTTCCAAGATGATAATGCGCCCATTCACACTGTTGGAATTGTCGGAGACTGGCTTGATGAACGCGATGATGAACTGCAACACCTCGTGTGGCCCCCTTATCTTAATATAATTGAACCTTCGTGGGGTATTTTGGAGGACAAACTGCGCAGTAGGTTTCCACCTCCAACGACACTTTCTGAATTAGTGACCTTTTTGCAGGAGGAGTGGCTACGTATCCATGTAATTGTTGTGCATGACTTGTATTTGTCCATTCCACGACGGATACAAGCTGTAATTGATGCAAAAGGAGGGCCAACAGCCTATTAATGAAGATTTTGTCTCATTTCACAGGTGTTCATATTATTTTGTCCACCCTCTGTAGTTTTCAAATATTCTTAATTCCAAAAATATTTCGGAAAGAAATCGAGCCAGTCCCTTGATTTACACCCTTGTTCTTGATGAGAGGGTTTTGAATATTCTAATGTAAATTAGAACAAAATACGCTCAGTCATACGTATCAATTATAACAATCGCAAAACGAACTTACGAAGAGCGAATAAGTATCGAAATAACAAAGAAAAACTTATTGGCTGGACATATTAACTAAAAGTTGAAGACATAATGCGCCTGTCTTTCGGTGGCCCCTATTTTTGACTCGTGAATACGTCTTTAAAATCAGACCAGTATTCGGTGCGGTGACTAGTACGGAATGTTGAGCGTTACAAAAAAAGACATCGAGTTCGGTTTGATAATTTCTATTATATTATCAACGGCAACCTAGTGTCATTCGATAGCTGAGGGAACAAAGACTTGTTAGTGACCTTGAGCTCGCGCGCCACGATAAGCGGTGAGGGACATGGGGAGGTTAGAGACTTCCCTGTGGGTAGGTAGGTATTTAATTAACGTCGCACTGGAGCAACACAACGGGCTATTGGCGACGGTCAAACCCAAAGGGACTTCAAATCACTATAACTCGGGACTGCGAAGCACTACGAATGTCGAAACGGGTCTCAAACGAAAGCTAACGTTGAGATATGTCGATTTAAGACATTAGAAGTGGAATCAAATACAGTGTTGGTTGCGAAACTTGGGATAGCAGTTGAAGAATTTTTTAAATTTTACAATGCCGAGCAGAAATACATGTAACATCTACGCTAAGGACAAACTCGTCATCTTGCGATAATCAATGAATTGACTACTGAATTAGTCTTCCTTTCATTTTCTACACCCAAATAAATACCATGCGCTAACGAGACGCATTCACGCAAAACCTTGCGGCCATTTTCTGACACAACCTACTACAGTACTGTTCCTGCTACAGTACTCAAACAAAACCTGCGCCATGTTTCTTTTTTAAGTTAATTTTTATTATGAAATTAATATATGAAAGAATTGTGAATAGAAATTTTAAAATATTTCGATGTAAATGGTAGTTGTATTAACGTTGCACTGGAGCAACACAACGGGCTATTGGCGACTGACCGGGTTCCATCACGAAGGGAAAGATCCAATTACAACATCTCGTCGTTTTGAACCACGGTCAGATGGCGAAGTTAACACTTGAGCTGGCACTCCACTCTAAAATCTTACACACCAAGCCAACGTGAGGACATTTGAAGCCACTACAGATTTAATGAGCACCAGCCCCCACGTACACGACCATCTTTGGTTTGATCGAATATCAAACTCGCAACCTTCCAGTTGCTAATCAGCCACTCCAGAAACTGGGCTACAGCGACCCAGAAGATTATTTCGGAAGATATGGAGTCTGGGAAACTGATTTAACATTCGATGCTTCAAATATTTTATGCTCATAATTCACAAACGTCTAGACCAAATGATTTGAAACTTGGGATACAAGGTAAAATTTTGAGATTCGAAATTCGGCGTTATCATTGGAAGTTATGAAGTCCTGCGCAATTTGATATGAAGAAGGTTTTTGTTTGCAAATTTATGCATAAACATTTATAGACGTTCTTCCCTGCTGAATGGTACCTTTGAATTTGCAGCTATGGCATAGCTTAAGCATAGACATCGCTGGAAATAGTATACATTGTGACCTTTTGCCCCTGTTAGCCTAGTAGATTGATATCAAACTTGAAATTTAAAATAGCTTAATTTGAACCTAGTTACCTCTGTTTTTAAATGATCTCTAGAAATTCTCTCAAAGTATAGCATATTTTTCTGTTAGATACTGTACATTTCACATCTACAAATTACAAATTCAGTATTTTTGTTTCTTTATACAGCAGCCGAAAAGAATTCAAACGTCGAGATTTTATTCAAGCACAAATTTCTGGATTTCAACTTGAAAGAAGGGACCTACAAATTATTTGGGTAAGCCTCTGTTAGATTCACAATATCATTTGCAATCTAAATAAGCAGAAATTTTTTCTTTGAGTTTTAAATAACTCTTTGAAGTTTCGATGGCATCAGTCAGTATAAAATAAGTCGCGTGACTTGCAATGGAGCGAATTGAAAATTAGTTTTTTCTTTCAATGGTGCTAGGCATGCTGGAATGCAAATTAAAATACCTTTAGCTGTAAAGGAAGATTGAGATAGAACAGAAAAGACGTTATGCCTGAAGGCTAGTCGTGGTGTATTATGTTTGTTTAACTTTGAATTTTTATCGAAGTTACTTTCTTTACCCTCATTATTCATTGAACCAGTCAACATCTTCATGTGGATACGAGAATTAACACATCACGTATCTAAAAAGTCACTATAATGTGATACCTATTTTAATTACGTAAGCAACAGTTTGAGTAAACTACTTTTAGAGTTATTCTCATATTGCCAGGTATTTCAAGTATTAATAAGATATGTAGGTCCCTGTGGACTCAGCGGATTTGCCTTTCGTGCTAGCAACCTGTTAGTTGTAGGTGGCGCAGGTTCAATTTCAGTAACAAATTCTGTGTGTATTTCTCTCCTGTGTCAGTAAAACTTTCCTCGCATGTCCATGTTTTTCCATTTACTTGACGTTATCTGTCCTGTATTTGTGGCAGATTGGACAAATATGGCCATAAAAACCCAACCAACCTCACAAAATATGCAGACTACATTTTGCACCTTAATTCATACACCTTATGTGATTGGTTGGAGGCATTGATTAACCAACCCAATAATCCTTTTCTTAATTGAAAATACACTTTTGTCATTCAATTAAAATTAGTGTTTGGTTTGATATTACAAAACATTTTTATACTTTTTCTTGTAGAACTATTACAGCAGTGTTTTATGTTATACATCCATTAACTCTCTAAAGCCTCTTTTAATTTTGTAACGATCTTCGCAAAATTTTAGCTATCAAGAATTTCGTGATTAATGAATCGCTAGAGTTACAGTGAATATATTAGAACAATAATTTATCATCACAGATGTATACTTTAAATACTGTTGGAGAGCCAATAGCGTCATCAGAAATAAGCTGGGATTCGAGTGTCTTGTCAGTTTATTTAAAATTATTTCAATGAGACAGTTTTTCCTGTAAAGCCAAATACAAAAGGCGCTAGTGTTCAGTAACCTCTTTCGTAACTTGTGACTTGACATGTCATTCAATTACTAATTTCGGTATATCTCTTTTATTAAAAATTAATGCCAAACGTATACCAAAATGGCTTAATTGGAAGTATTGTTTCTTCTCTCCGTGTAGTTTGTTTATGTTTACACTACAAATCCATCAACCTTCCGGAGGGTTGCGAGATCGAATCCAACCAAAGACCGACATGTACATAGGGGCTGGTGCACGTTAAATCTGGCCTCAAATGTCCTCATGTTGGCGTGGTGTGGAAGTTTGGAGAGTGGGCTGCCAGCTCAGGTGTGACCTCGTTATCTAACCGTGGTTAAAAATTACGTGGTGTTGTCCTCGTATCTTGCTTTCCGGTTTGATCCCGGACCGTTGCCAATAGTCCGTTGTGTTGCTCCAGTGCGACGTTAATTAAATACCTACCTACCATTGACCTTCTAATGAAATTGGCGGAGCATGTGCACGCAGCTTCACGTTATTTCTCCCGATCGCTCGATTTACAGATCTCCGGGCAGAGCTCATGTGATGATGGAAGAAAGCACGAATCTAATTGTGGGACTAATTGTTATAAAACACATTAGTTCGATAGCCAATAGGCCTAAATTGACTCCCAAGCCCACGAGACGTATACTTCTGAGTTCTTACGACACGATTTCTCCCCACATGTTCTGTCTGTTTCATTAGAAGGTTAATGACTGAAATACTACTCTACAGTTGGTGATTATTCCCGTAGGCCAGACGGACAAATAAAAGAAGACAAAACAGACCTCCTGATTGGTTGCGATGGTGCGTTCTCTGCAGTGCGACGGCAGATGCTCAAGATGCCACGTTTCAACTACAGTCAGCACTACATAGAGCATGGGTACCTAGAACTTTGCATACCGGCCACCGACGCAGGAGAGGTACTCTGATTCCTTTGAGTTATCTTTTATATTTTCTTCTTTTTTCGTTTTAAATATACTGTCAGAATGTCCATGGTAGCCAAGCATCCACTAATAAAAAAAATTCAATTTTGGCGACAAAAAATCGATAAAACCTGTAATAAAAGCGACCATCTTTTTTAATGTAAATCTGAGAAAGACGTCAATGTCTATTTTAACGTCCTTGTTTTTCAAAGCACGAAGCCAACCGTAGACTGTAAATGCCCCATCCTTTCAGCCTCAAATGGTCTTTTTACTATGATTGGTTAATGGCGTTAGGTCATGCGCAATGGGTATCTCCAGCACAGACTGTTCTCCCCCACTACCCTATGCTTCCTACTGAGGCCATTAAGCAGTCCAGGGGTAGTTAAATAAGGTCGCTCTGGAGCAACACAACGGTCTATTGGTGACAGTGCGGGATCCATCCTGAAGGGAAAGATCCGAGGAAGAACACCTCGTAATTTTGATCCACGGTCAGACGAAGAGGACAACACCTGAGCTGGCACTCCAAACTTCTACACCCCATCAACGTGAGAACATTTGAGGCCACGACAGATTTAACGTGCACCAGCCGTAAGTAAAATAATCACTTTTCTTCTGTTTTGTTTGCACTGAAAATCCCTCTCATAGGAATACTTACAATCTTTATACATCCCATGTGTAGTTTAGTCCTCTTGAACAGATTTAAATTCATTCAATTCTGATCGATAGTTCTGGCATGTTTTCACTTGTTCATTGTTTCAGTTCGCGATGGAGGAGAACTACTTACACATCTGGCCGAGGCACACCTTCATGATGATCGCATTCCCCAACCAGGACAAGACGTACACTGTCACCCTCGTCATGCCCTTCGACATGTTCGATAAGCTCAAGACTCCCCTGCAGCTGCTCAAGTTCTTCAAGGACACCTTCCCTGATTCTATTCCTCTTCTGGGAAAGTGAGTGAAAATGTCCCGTTTTCTTTCATACATTGTACATTAAAACGTACCGGTAGTTCTCATAACCGTGGTTATACACAAAACGCCAAATTAAATACCTCGATAACATGAAACTGATCAGTTTGGAATTGTGCTCTTAGGTTTCCATGGCAATGGACGTATGGGAAGCTTATTCTGTCAAAGTAAATGTAGGTGGCAGTAGTGTTTGTGGAATGCATTCGGAACGTGAAGTCATTTGGTTTGTTTTTCGAATTCGATTTTAGCACATCGCCAATAAAAATTCCTAAGAATGAAGTTCGAATTGATGCATGATAGTTGATTATTCTACGTCAAACAGATTTAACGCCAAAACGGCAAGAAACTACTTTATTGTCGTTTAATAATTAAGGTAACCCCATACGAGAGTATTTGAGTTGTGGAGGTTATATTTACGCTTCCCGTCCAGTTTGTTTGGACTGAAAATCTCTTTTATTGTTACGTTTTCATTTGAGTATGTATGAGGGATTTTCAGTTCAAAACCAACCCCATGGTTTGTTTTGAAAAGGGTAAGTAAAACCCCCGACGAGATGGAGGTTTTATTCCTTTTCCCCAATACGGAATGCGTACAGGAAGTACATTCTACCACAAAACACTAGCGGCATCTACATTTAGCTTTTTAGAAAAAGCCTCTAATATGATAGGCTCCATACTAATTATCCTTTTCTTTGATTTGTATTTCATTTATTCTGTTGGTTTTATAATATCCCATTGTGTTATCCCAGTGCGATGATAATTTTACTACCTTATGCTCACCTCTCAGCTTATAGCAACTAGTTAAGTTTAGAATGAGAAAAATATAGTTTAAGAACATATGTAGGGTCATGGAATGATGTAATCTTTGTATTACATGTATGAAGCTACGTTTAATAAATGTTTTTAACCTTTTTACCAATCTTTCTCTTATTCTTTTTGTCAGTTATGAACGAAGAGAACATGGGTTCCGAAACCTTCATGGCTATTTTAGAATTAATTATACTTCAAAGTAATGTGTTAAGAATAGCCTTTGTGTGTGTTCGTATAATAGAAAAATTATAAGATTTTATTTTTAAAAATTGTGTTCTCTGCTGTTAAATCAAATGGAATAGAAAATTATGTTATGCATCTTGTATAGTTCATATATCTTAATCTATAAACATGTAGAGAAAATCCCGAAACATTTATCTTTAATTTATCCTATTGATAATCGCTTTTCACTTCTCAATCGAGTTCCAGACGTTGAATTATTCTTAATTTGACATCATTGCATTCCTGTCTTAGAAGCCTGTGACCTATTTTGATGATTGTACCCATTCCCACGTTCTTGTCTTCGCACATTCTCTTCTGACTTGAAGATTTCATGCAGCTCGAACATCCCACCTCTGAGTCCTCAACTCGTTTACATAATATTTCATCACATTTTAATTAATCAATGTTTTAATCGTATTTTATGACTAATATGCCTATTTGACAGACATTATTTTTCTCTTATCAAACTGTATGATGTGGCGTGTTTTCGACGTACATTGTTGACTTACGTATATGACTTCGCGTTTTGTCGATTCTGGTTGTATAAGTCCTATTTCCTCTTTCAGAGATGCGTTAGTTTCAACTTTTTTCAAGACACCACCCTCTCCTCTAGTATCGATCAAAGTAAGTCCTGATAGAAATTTGTTTCTCTGTTGACACTCAGAGACGCAACTAGAGGGGGGCATCTGCCCCGGGCCCCGGATTGGGGGGTGCTAAATTCGCCAAGTATTTTTTACTAGAGATATTTACGTATGATAAAAAAAATGAAGAGGAAAAACTTATTAGTAGACTACAAAACCAAAAACTATAAAAGGAGCTAAATGCAGAATGTGTGAAGAAATAGCACGAAAGCTTGACCTAGATCTTTTTAAAGAAGTACGGAGGAGCAAGAAGCGGATGTTTGATGAGAAGGGCGAAGTTGAAAGCTATGAATTTTCAGAAGAAAAAAAATTTCAGATTATTGATTATACAAATAATAGATCGGATTCTGAATGAACTGAGGCAAAGGTTTCAAGTCATTCAAAACATGAATAGTTTATTTGGTTTCCTCAATGGAGCTCGGTTTGAAACAATCAATGGAGAAGAATTGAAGAACCAGGCACTTGAGTTAGCTACCACATATAAAGACTTAGACAGGGACTAGCTGGCGATAGAAGTTGAGAATTTTAAGTATCATGCCTTGGATTTAAGCCCTAATATGAAAGCGGCTACACCATCAGGTCTTCTGACGTTAACATACAAGAACGACTTGAAGACGCGTCCACCAGCATAACGACAGCCGTTGAGAATTTTCCTCACAATACCAGTCTCGGTCGCCTCAAATGAAAGGAGTTTTAGCAAACTAAAGATCATAAAAAATTACCTCAGAAATTTAACAGGACAACAACGACTAACCTATCAATAGAGCACAAGTTAGCTTCAAAGCTATCTTTTGAGGACATTGTAAAAATGTTTGCAGCCGAAAACGCCCGTAAAGTTAAGATTTAGTTCAAGCTTTCTGTGTTTAAATTAATTTTTTTTCACATTTTGTCAATAGATTAAGAGATTGTGAAAAATATCTAAGTGTAATACTCAAGATAATAACTTGAGTAAAATCTGTTATTATTAATTCTTGTTCCACAGTTTTCCAAAATCCTTGAATGGTTTTCGGTCGAAGTTTCGATAATTCTCTTTTTAAAAGTCCAAAAGCACAAAAGAGGTGCTTTTGTCTCACCCTTTCTCACAAATGGGTGAGACGTCTGGAAATTTAGCAGGAATATCAGTAAAAGGTATTTATTGACGATACCAGTTTCTTCCATTTTTTTCCACGAATTTAATAGTGGATTTAGATGTGTGGCTGTTTGCTTTGTCCTGATGCAGTTCTTCTGATTGTTGGCACTGTGGGTAAAGATATGACATTTCTTTTTTGAATATTTTGGATAAATAGGGTCTTGATAATATGTGGGAGTTGATTTTTTTACATTCCCTTCTTTTTTACTTTTAATTTTCCATTATATTCAAAACCGGCAACAATCATAAATCTCTTAGAGAAAGTTCTCGCGTTAAAGTTACCAAGTTGAACCACGTTTTAAGATTTTTCTCTTGTATGATAATAAATTGTTCTTTTTATTGCAATCATTTAAATAGATTCACGCCTTCTCTTATTGTCACATCATTTTTCCATCGTTCTCCAGCTAAATGCTTCTCATACAGAATTCTGCAGCAAGTTCTGCGTTCTGCAATATGTCATGTAGATAGACGATGAACATTGTATTTTTTGGCCTTTTTAAGATTCAAATCACTTAATTATTTTATTTACAGTTGAAACTGAACATTTTAATGACTTTGTAATAGTCCTTTGACTTGGCGGATTCTCTTTTAAAATTAAAGATCTTACCTTACAAATATTCTCAGAAATCCTTTTCTTTTTTGGATACGTATTTGGAAGTATTTTTCCACTTTTACGTTTCTTCCTTCCTCATTAATAATATTACTTATCGTACCTTTAGATATCGAAAAAACCATGACTTTTACAGCGTTTTTGAATAATTGAATAAGCATAATTCTCTTCGGAAAGAGAGGAAACAGCCTTCCATCCATTGCTTATTTAAAAGTACAATTTTGAACGAAACAAAACTCCGAGTTAGCTTACGATAAGTTATACTTTAACTATTTAACTGCTGCAAAAATAAAATTATTTCGTAGCATACAATGTTTTTTACAGCTCATCAAAAACATTCAAAAAATGTCCGAACAGCCTCTGTATTTATCATAATTAATATCCTATTCTAAAGCAACAGTCTGTTTATTTTGATGCAGCCCACACATATCCCGATATCATTTGATAAATCCTTTTCATTTCATTTGCAGCGATTATAAGTATGATAGAATATACCAAACATGCTATTCTTAAATTATTTGTCAATGAAATATCTTAGAATTAATTAGGTATTTTATCTTGTACTAAAAATGAAATTGCTGCAAATTAATCTATTTACCTTTGAAATCAAGTATTTACCATTTAAGTTTCATAAAAAATTTGGACTAGTGGAATTAATGTGTGGTGACGATATCAGGTGTTGTCGGGGAGGGTTTTCGTTTGGTTGGTCGGTGTGGGGGGTGGGTGGGCCAAGGCGAGTTCTTGCCCCGGGTGGAAACTAGTCTAGTTACGTCTCTGTTGACACCTGATGCATTCAAATATCCTTTCTTTTTCTAAGTTTAGTGCTATTTATTTCTACTGTAAACCGTAATGAAGTGTGCTTTGTTGTTTCAGTGCAATCCGTACCACGTGGACGACAAAGTACTTATTTTGGGAGATGCTGCTCATGCTATGCTTCCATTCTATGCACAAGGATTGAATGCGGTAAGAACCGTAATCTCAATTACTTTATTGCCTTTTTCAGCAATTCATGTGGTCTTATGAACAATGGCCGATGGTTTTAACCCTCCAAGTGGTTTCTACGAGATATGTCGTCATCAAGATATTGCCGATGGTTGTAATGAAGACAAGATTAAGAGCTGGTAAGTTTTCTCATGGCGATATATCTCGTCCATTAAAAACTGGTCAGATGTGCTAATGACTAGAGGTACCTCATCAAGACAACCACCAGGAAGGTTAACTCAGTTTTAATCAGATGCAATTAATTGCGAGAAGTCAAGTACATTGTCGATATTGGAGGAGATTGTTCAATGATATATACTGTCGATGACTCAAGTATATTGTTCCATGATACCGACTACGCAGTCGATGTTCCAAAAAGATTGTTCGACGATGTTAAGTACACTGTCAGTGCTTTTAGTAGATTGTTCCATGATGTCGAGTACACTATCGATGTTTCAAGAAGATTGTTTGACGATGTCATGTACACTGTCATTTCATTTTTAATACCAACTGTTATTTTATAGGGGTTTGAAGACTGCGAAATACTCTCTGAATTGCTCGACGCATACAGTTATGACTTAAGTAAGTTCGCCTTTTTTATGAAATCCGTTTAAATGGATGCGACGTAGAATGTATAGTAATACACGTTGTGAATAAAATATCTAATATTCTTTTTATCAAACGACATTTATTAAAAAGGTAAAAAAAATCCTTTTTTACTTTCGCATGCGATTTTTCTCTTATTTATTAGTCAAATAGCGTATTATTTTAACAAACGATTTTCATTAATATTTTAGGTTTCAAAAATTTCTGAGTTGAATTTTCATATTTATCTTTATTGAATTACGTTTGTGCTATGGGCAACAAGTAAAGAAAAACAATTCATTAATAGATGTTCCACAAACATATCGGTAAAAATGCAAATTCTTGAAATTTGTTAATGGAATATAAAATAGATTAACTTCGCATTTTCCTGTTCTATTGTCAAGGAAGATGCACACAAAATAACGAATATTTCCCCAATTCGAAATTTTATTTTTGTCTTTCAGAGAGAGTTTTGCCTGGTTTTACAGAACATCGTCAACAGGACGCAGAAGCTATTAGTAATTTAACGATGTATAATTACGAAGAGGTAAGTTGATGTAAGACGATAGAGAAGCGTTTCCTATCCTTTAGAGTATTTATTGTGCTAGATTCGTTATATGAGATTCAAAACACTAAATTTTTCATTCATAATGTTTCAGATGAGGTCTCATGTAACTTCAAAGATATTCTTACTGCGGAAAAAAATAGACAACCTAATGAATTCACTTTTTCCTAAATCTTGGATTCCTCTATATACCATGGTAACTCTTTATATTGTTTGTTAACATAAATATAGCTTTACTGAAGGAATTTATGCATTGTTCAAACAATGATTTGATAAAAAACGTTTTTCTCTCTCAAACTGTTTATTACAATTTTCGTTTCGTACAATTTTGGTAATGGCGCAACTAAGGTTGAGTAGAAAGACTCACCCACAGTACTATTTTTTATTAATTATAGCCACTTACACATGAATGACTGGTGAATGTAAAGGTAAATTATAAGTGTTTTTCAAGATTACTGATAACAGATGAAATCACACACAAAAAACATATTAATTTCGATTGAAACCGAAAACCAGGACAGACGATTGGACCCCTTCCGAACTTATTTTATGAACACGCACGTGCTTGAATCTACGTGCGAAATTATTCTGCTTTGTTTACTTTAGTTCTATTTTGCCGTCATAGGAAATATACTTTATGACAACCAGTGCAGTCACTGAAGACTTCAACAGCTGTGGCATTGAAAGGGTTGCTGTGATAAGTTTTTAAAACACTAAAACAGATATTTCATTCTATATTTTCACTTTTAGGTCACTTTCTCGAAACTTAGATACTCTCATTGCATAGCTAGAAAAGAAATGCAAGACAACGTAAGTAATCCATGGTACAATTTCTCACTTTTATAGAAAAACCTAAATTTTACTTTTCATGACTAGATATTTTCGTTAAATTTATGTAAATGTAAGTTCCTATTGTAATCCATTTTCACACAAATCATTTTTATAAGTATTTAATTTGAAGGTTGTAAATCGTTTGCTTTATCCAATGAAATGGCATATTTATTCTTTTCTAACTGATTCTGTACTTTTTATCTTTAACTATCTATTCAAGAATATATAAATATGAATAAATAAATCTCGAATAAATTTGTTATCCTCTTTCGGAACATAACGATATTTACGATACGAAGAGATACGATATTTCGGCGTTTTTTGTCATTCTACAAAAGGAAAAGTGAACATTAAAACAATCATTTTCAAATATTTCTGTTGCGTGTATTGTAATATTCTTTTTAGAATTATTCTCATTCATTTGATTTTTTTCAAATCTGTAAAAATCACTAATACTTTCAGTTCTCTTCTCTTATACGGTTCTGAAACATGGAAAATTACCAAAACACAGTGCAGTAAACTAAATGTTTAAGAATTATTTTAAAGCTTTGTTGGCCATACTACATTTCAAATGAAGAATTATTAAATAAAGCACAATTTAATTAAATAGGAAATTAAATTAAATTTAGACGTTGGAAGTTTACAGGACACATTTAAGAATAAATAGGGACAGTATTCCTAATATAGCACTGACCTTGACCCCTGATGGAAAGAGAAAGCGTGGACGTTTGACCTGGCGACGACGTATGATGGAACAAGAGAGGTGAGGCTGGATGGGCGAGCTGGTATGAAGCTAGACTTGCTGCATCGGACAGGAAACTTTGGCGATCTAAATTGAATGCCTTATATGCCCTTAGGCACTAAAGAATTTATGACGATGATGATGAGTCATTTGATTTGGATACGTTTTCACTGTTTCCAACAATTTATTATTTTAAATAAAATTAATTGAATTATATAATTGGAATGATCAAATCAACGATTCCATTTAATCAGTTAGGTTTGTAATTAAATTAATTACAGATTTGGCGAAGATTAATTAATTACAGATTTTACAAATCGAGGATACCTTAAAATGTAGATCACCGCCGTTTGGAGAAGTTTGGCGTTTAATCGAATTGGGGTGTTGCCTATTAAGTATTATGTATCAATTATAAATTCATTCTTTGGAATTTCTATTGACGTAAATCGCATTCAAAAAGTAGGCCGACGTTACGTCCGAAATACGTACAGGAAAAAGTTCCCTCTCAAAAACACTTCCGCCACCTACATTTAACTCTCAGAAGTCTCGAAAATTTCACGAGTTTGAGATCCTCGGTATTGAGGCATTCAAAGCTGTTTGTCTTGCACTCTACTCTATTGGCAAAATGTTGCTTCCAAAATCTCAAACCATGCCAGGATAGAGAAGTTTAATAGCCGTAAAAAACTTAATTAAATATTTATTTTAACTTTTGATGTTTGTCATTGAGAAACAACATCCCACACTAATTATATTGAAATAATCCAGCTATCTCTTTTTCAGATTCTGGTAACCATGATGTGGTTACTTGCGGTCATTGGAATTTCCATCTTCATTGGCCTGTTGATTAATATTTAGTCAAGAATCAATTTATGTAGATATAAACTTTGTCTATCGGCCAATGTTTGAAGTTACCATATCTTTTTTTATGAAAATTGAGATATTTATTGGCCAAATTTGTATAAAATTTATACGAAATCTTATTTTTAATTAAAGTTATACTATTTTTGAGGCTTTTTTATTTCATGACCGAAGGGACATTGGTTAACGGTTTTCATACGTAAAATTAAAGTTTTGCATGCTTTGTGTAATTTATTTAACAGCCAAGAATTCCATTTTTAGTACAACTATCAAACCCAAACCATGGAGCTAGTTTGCCCTAAAAATGTTCTTGTTTTTTTCTACCGTACACATATCAGTACTGTTACAAACCTTCCAAACTCTGGATAGTCCCTAGCTTCGATAATCTAAGAGTATCGAAAGAAGATTGCGCAGAAGTTAACTAATATGCCATCGTGATCCCAAGGTGTGTCGGAAACTTTATTGAAAATTTGTTGAAAAACTTATACTTAGAACTAATTTTTTCTAATTTTTCAATTCACATTTTGTTGAAAATAAAGTTTAATATTTTTATATTTCATAACTTTTTATAATCTAACTTTTGCGTTATTTGTATGAAAAGCAAATCGTTCTTTGTAAAGTTATGTTACTTTACTTAATGAATATATATGTTAATAGTATACATAGAGAGAAAAAGCACGACCTTATTCTACATTTAAGACATTCTTCTAGCTTTTATTTCTGAACTATTGTTCCATTACATAAATGGAACTAATTGAATCTTTTGTTTTCAAAGATGAATCTAACTGTATTTTCAAAAAACCCGAAAATTACACTTAGTTTATCGCAATTCATTTCGCCCCAAATTATATTTTTATAATGCAAAATTTTATTTTATTTCAATAGTTTCATGCAAAGATAGCAGTAATTGTTGCGCAACTGGTGAAAAATGCAAAGCTCTGGACATGTCATCTTTTGAAAACGATTCAATATATAAAAGAACAATTTTTATGTAACATGCAAACATTTTTATAAAAGCTTAACTGCATCACATTCGAGAGTGAATAGAATACGAAGAAAACGTTTGTATGACCTTTGATTTCTTCTTTTCAATCAGTATAAATTTTAAAGAACAGCGAGTGCGATTGAAAGTATGAAAACTGCGGTAGACCAGAACGCAGCAGCCAAAATCTGAAATAAAATATTGACTTATTCAAAACACAGTAAAATTTAATGAACTTAACAACGAAAAATTCAAATTAATTGATCGATATAGTCGAGCCTGAATATGTTAGGTTCAATCATCGACTTTCTAACGAAATAGACAGAGCATGTGCAGACGCAACTTCGTGTTATTTCTCCCGATCACTTGGTTTGAAGTTCTTCAGGAAAATGTCATGTGGAAGTGGAAGAAAGCAGGAATGTAATGGAGGACTTATTGTTTGGGGATGATGAAAAGCAATAGTTTGTATTGAGTCTATCGCCCGAGTCGATTCCTAAGCCTATTGACCTACATTTCTGATGTAGGTGAATTAACGTCGCACTGGAGCAACAACACGGGCTGTTGGCGACGATCAGGTATCTATCCGGACGGGAAGGAACCGAGGACAACACCTCGTCATTTTGAACCACGGTCATACTTGAGCTGGCATCCCACTCTACAAACTTCCACACCACGCCTACGTGAGGACATTTGAGGCCACGACAGATTTAACATGCACCTGCTTTGGTTGGATCGAGTTTTGAACTCGCAACCCTCCGGTTGCCAATCCGCTTCTCTTTCAACCGGGCTACAGCGGCCCACCTAAACTTCAGAGATCTTACGACATCGATTCCCACCCACATACTATCTTTCATTAGAAGCTCAATGTGTAGAATTACATGACGTCACCTTTCTGAATGAAACGTTCATTTATAACTGTCACATGATTTTTACTCGAACGTTGATTGGTTACGATTATTTTCGTCCACCTTTGAGCAATCCAAGTGCAATGTTTCCAAAAAACAATAGAAAAAAATATGCACTCAATAACACAGTAAACTGAAATAAAAGCTTTTGTGTTTAGATATATTGCCGGTTGTCCTCATTACATAATACGATAATATATTGCAGAACATAAAATTTGTTAACTCATAAAATTTGTATTGTTTCTTCTGGCAGCTGGGTCATTTCCACGCAAAATGAGCAAATCGGCTGTGGCTGACATATCACCGATTTTAATGAAAATCAGTTTTTAAATAGGTCACATATAGTAATGACCAACTGCAAAATATTAGGTTTCAGAAATCTATATTTTGTTAATTATTGACATTTAAAGTTCAAATTCACACAAATTTAGATTTTCTAGCACTAAAAGTGGCCTCTTTACGATCCTATATTTCAATAAGTTATTGACACAAATTTAAAATTTTTATATCGTTGCGGTCTTCAGAAAAAGGTCTCTTAAGAAACGTCAGAATATAATTTAATAGCTGTCAATGCTGAATCTGAGGGATCGACGAAAATCGAAATTTTACCAATTTGCTACAAATTTCAAATTGCTCTGGTATCTCTAGAAATGGAAAGACAATATTGAAAATTATTCTTAATGTAGAGCCTTTCCAAAAAAATAACGTGGTGTAATTTGGTAATTATATTTCTACTCCTTTATAAAGAAAAAATATTTAAAATTAAAAATTATGGGAAAATACGATTTTTCAATTTTTAAAAATGCATATTTCACTGTGAAGGAAATCTCCAAGAACATCAAAACTTTTCAACATAAAAGAGCAAGATGCCTATTATATGTCCTGAAATTTTCATAATTGTAATTTGATTATTCTTGGCTCGGGAAAATTGTTAATTAGACGTAAATTTTACTTTTTTATCGCAGGTGATAATGAATTATAATCTCCGATAATATAAAAAATGCGGTATAAGAATGAAATATAACTATTAATATGGTGCATGTACAAAATTTCACATGAAATTTCTTTTTAGTCTTTATTGCTCAATCCAAGGAGTGTTTCCATCAGTGAATTAATCAGTGAAATAATCAGAATAATAATTCCATCGTGGAAAGTTAATTTTGTTAGAAGTCTTTTGGATTTGCTTTTTCCTTTGGAAACGTAAGTATTAAATACTACTACTTGTGAATATTAAATGCGTTTTGTAAATATTGAGCATTATTAGTCAGGTAAACACTAATTTTGAAAGTAAAAAAAATTTAAACATCGTTGTTAAACTCGGTTCTTCCAAATGTACATAACTCACGAATCCTTTTTCCATATTTATCACAATCACTAGTGATATAAGTAAAATTTCAAGAATTCGGCAGCACTAAGAAAATTTCAATTTAAGCAACTACGAAATTGAACGAGACCTTTATCAGATTAAAAGTGAATTTGAAGACAAATAAAGGTTTTAAATATTTACGCTTTTTAAATTGTGATTTTGATGTCCTGCTTTTAAAATTTCCTTCAAAAGCTAAATAATTTGGCATTTCATTGTTGATTTGGGGTTTCATTGTTTCCATTTGAAAGGAGTAATATGCAGAGAATGGGAAGGAAATACTATGATTGGCGATTATAAACATTTCCAGTTAGTGCGATACTGATGGAATATGGTAACCCTTCGTAGAATATCCGAATAGTCGTTTGTTGCTATGGGACTCAAAATACCATCCTGAATTTTTTTTACACTAGGCATATTAAACTATATATTTCCAAAATATAGTTTTCGTCAGAGGTGTCTTTCATTTCATTTTGTGTGCCTATATGAAGTGGAAAACCGTCATTTTATAACTTTCCTCTGCTGTTTGAAAGATGAAGGAAATAAAAGCCGACATCCAAACTTCGGCAGTAATTTTATCATACCTAGACTATCTGGTATGAATTTCAACGATGCATTTAATTTCCTTTAGCCCATAGAAACCTTTTTCTATCAAAATCGACTATTTCCATTTTTCGCTACTAATTTTTAGCTTAAATATGATGCTTAAAATTGTTGTTTCCAAATAGATAAAAAGAGAATTCTTCATAGATTACAAAAATCTGAAATATTATTGTCTACGTTAAGTAGTTTTTGAGAAAGAGATCTTCAAACATGCAACATCAAGCGATTTCACAACTGCTCTTCAAAGTTGCTAGTCCTTAAAATGCCTTTAAACTTCCAAAATATTTCATTTTGAGTCAAAATATTTTGGATATCGTTATTTATGCCTAAACTTAACCCCTGTAGCAAAATTTCATGAAAATCCGTCACTCTACGGCCAAAGGTTTTTTTGAGTTTTGCTCATTTCACATAGAATGACCCAGCTATGACATACATCGACCTTCTAATGAAACAGAGGGAATATGTTCGTGCTGCTTCACGTTATATCTGCCGAACACTCGGTTTGAAAATTTGTCACATGGTTGTGGGAAAAAGGATGAATCCTAATGTGGGAGAAATTATTGATTGGTTAAAGTGATTACCCAGCGTGATTAAAAACACTAGTCTGCGCTTCGATAGCCAATCGGTCCCAGCCAGAAGTGTAAGCCCATGTGACTTACCCTTCAGAGATCTTACGACATCGACTCCGCCCACATGCTCTGTGTATGTCATTAGAAGGCCGATAAGGACATTCTCATGCTCCTTTGCCTGATAATTGAAAACACACTAACTTTGTCTTGTTTCTGCTTCCGCGCAATGCAGTAGGAATAACGGAGTTTGGAGAAAATAACCTGAAAATAGAATATTTAGTAATAGATGAATTTCATTTTTAACAGATATTTCATCTTTTCCTTGTCTGAATTATAGTAACTTAATAGTAAAATTAGAGTAAATAATGTGACACGATACTCACCATTGAGATAAGAGGCGTCCAAGAGTGGGGGAAAATGGAGCTGACCAACGCATCCAACTTTTTACGAAGTAGAAACGACTTGCACGTTATTAGGTGACTCATCTGAAAAATGAAGACAACGTCCTTGGATTTAGAGGGCTTATGTTGTAAAGAAAGTAAATGAAACGGATAAGATTTTATTATTAAAATAACTTTACTAAATAGTAAATGCAGTAATGAGCATACACATTTCATTCCTGCAACATAAGTAAATTGAAAAATGTGATTTTAATAGGTAGTGGGGTTGTCTAAGGCTTTATGGAGCAAGGGACATATTTGGCTATGCTGCGCCAAACACAAGACAGACAATATATACACACATACAAAGAAAGCTACTGACACAGAAAGAAAACAGAAGTGCACCCAAGAAGAAATCGAACCTGCCTCCTATAACTCTCAGAAATAATTAGTGGCATAATTCAATAAACTCTCCAAGTGGTTTCGACGAGATATGAACTTTGGCAACATATGGAAGCAGCATGAACTGACATACCCCAAGCACAGATCGAAATCCTTTCTTTCATTGTCGAGACTTGGATCACACTTATTGCCACCCAGGAGGGCTACACAAAATACCGATTTCTTCGTGTTCCTTAAGTCGAACGGGTCACGGTAGCACAGTTGGTAGAGTCGTGGATTCGCAATCGGTGGGTTGAGAGTTCGAAATATTCTCGTGTCCTACGAAGACCGTCGTGTACGTGGAAGCTGATCCCCGTTAAATCTGTCGTGACCTTAAATGTCCTCACTTTAACATGGTGTGGAAGTTTGGAGAGGGGTGCCAGCTCAGGTGTTGACCTCGTTTTCTCACCGTGGTTCAAAGTGATGTTGTCAACGAATCTTTCCCTTCGGTATGGATCCCGGATCGTCGTCAATAGCCCGTTGTGTTGCTCCAGTGCGACGTAAATTCAACTGCCTACCTACCATCCTCAAGCCGAATAGAGCTGTAATTTCAATCATTTCATCCTTTTAGGTTACTTCACTTTAAACCCCGGATACTTAGGTTTTTACCCATTTAGTTTTGTGCCCTCTGTTTGAAATCCATTAATATTTGATTGCTATTTTTAGGACTATTTTTGTGATTTGAGATATTCTGAATACAATATGTAAATTTTATAGCACCTAAAATACCTAATTTGGGGTTTAGGACCTAAAATGATCTTTGGCTAAGAACCAAAAACATCTTTCGAACTTTTATTCAAATTAAAGCGGTGTGATGTGTCATTTCCGGTAACCCTAGTATGATACTTTCTTGCCACGAAACAAAAAGTCAACTACAGTAAAATCAAAATCTCAGTCAGCCAATATTAACTCACAATCCACTTGATGTTCTTTATATAGCATGCTACTTTCATTACGTATTTTTTAAATATTTGTTTTGGTTAACAATTTGAAAGTAGATTTTTACCTAATATTTTGAACAGGACTATTACTTTTTAAGATGCCTAAAGTTCAGAAGCCCAGTGCAGAAAAGCTGGATTCAAGGAGATTAGAATTTTAATACAGACTGTATGGATATTTTTGCCAATCATGTGAGATAGGATTGGATTTTGAATGAAATGGCGCAAGGTCCTAGGCAGGAAATCCAAGCATGTGAGAAGCGGGTAACACCTTTTATTTTCTAAAATGTGTAATACTTGGTTATATATGTGGAAAGGCCATCAAACTCACAGTCGATGACGAAGCAGTAGTACTCTGAATTATTTATTTAAAGTGGATAAATTACAGTAGCAAGGAGTCTAGGGGATTTTAACAAAAGAGAGGTTTTAGGTAAACATCTAGGACAGGAGGTGATGTTAGATGGACATAAACGAAAACAAGCTCCGAGGAAGCACAGCGCGACACGTCTTTACACGAACATTGGAGAAGCTTCTTTGAAAAACCTCCCCGAGATGTTAGTCATGACGTCATAACTCACGGTCTCCAGTGCTGCCATCTTTTGAGCGCGTGTGGAGGCAAAAACCCTACATATACTTAACTTTGAAACCTAACGGAAAGCTTGCAATGCGTATCCAAATCTTACTAATAACTAAAAGTAGAAACAAGACTTCGAGAAGTTTACCATTTCTTCTGTAGAAAGATGCATAAACGCCACACCCAACTGAATAGTTTTATTTCGATTGAACTATTTAAAATAATTTTACTCATTAAAATAAGTAAATTGCAGTTGGCAATAATTAATTACTCTATGAATAGACAAGCAATTTAATTCATATTCGTCAGGAACGGAAAGACTGCCGAATCCTCTTTTCCTTAAATCTTATAGGAAGCTATGAAAGTGTTCTTATCTTAAAAATAAATGCAAAACAATTTGTTAGCTTAAAAAAATCTGACCTTCCAGAAGTGTATATAAACGGTCATTACAGATGTTTACCTGGTTTTCGCAAAATAGATCAAAATTCGTAATTGCTTCACTGAGTGAGATATTCAAAAAATAAAATTTAACAATTAAATTATTAGACAAAAGTAATATGACCAAAACTAAGACGCCTTAAGAAATCTGACACTGTTCATTGAATTGAAAAATCTAAATTTCAGAACAGTTGTAGGAAATGGCCGTGAATCACGGATAGTGCATGTTGAACATAACACAAAAAGCAAAATGTTTCGCTTTTGTTTTTGAGCAATTTTGTTATACCAAGATCCTAAGCCCTTGGAATGGCACCAAAACAAACTCCCCAATGTAAAACCTATTAAAATTTAAATATAAATAAAACTTAATAAGATTAGTTTAAAGAAACTTTGAAATTTAATTGCCAATTACAAAGTTTCATGTACAAAAGCGTATTGCTATGGTGGTTTAATTTTGTTGTGTGTCTAGATGTTCTCTCTCCCCCAAAAGACTACAAATATGAAACTGAAGTAAAAAGGAATAACATCAAACTATATGGAAGTAATTGTTAACATAAAATTAAGCCCCATAATCTCAATCGAGTCATTGAAACAGCTCAGTTAGAGAACCTAAACTCGAAAATTAACGTGAACTAAATTTCTTTTGTACTATTAAATAGTTACGGTCCATAGTTAATGTACACAAATTTATGTGAACTGAAATGTCATTGTAAATTCGCCGTTATTAAAATCAATGCCGTCGTTTATTGAAAAAAAAATCAGTAAAAATGTTTAAAAATGAAATATTGCAACTGAGCAGAAAGGATCAAGGTCGAAAGTGTGTTAAGCTTTCTTGAATTCCTCTGACCAATTGGATTTTTAGAAGATATATTTTTATGTGCATATTGTCAGAACAGTGGAACAGCAGAAATGCTACACACGGCTGGTTGTGACCGATAGTACAGTCTCAAAGCTGACCATTACAAGATGGCGGGTGCATCATTGCCTTTTAACTGAAGCGATAGATTTGATGCGGGAGCAAAGAGCATTGTGCGTAGACCGGTTGGCATAGGTAATTAACGTCACACTGGAGCTACACAAAGGGCTATTGGCGACGGTTCGGAAACAATCCCCAAGGGATAGATCCGAGGACAATACTACGTAATTTTGAACCACGGTCAGATGACGAGGTAACACCTGTGAGCTGGCACCCCACTCTCCGAACTTCCACTCCATGCCTACGGAAAGACATTGGAGGCAGATTTGACGTGCACCAGCCCCCTTTGTACACGACGGTCTTTGGCTAGATTCGAACTCGCAACCCTCCGGTTGATAATCCGTTGCTCTTCCAACTGTGCGACAGGTGTTGCCTCGTCATCTGACCGTGGTTCAAAATTACGTGGTGTTGTCCTCGGATCTTTCCCTTTGGGATTGATCCCGGACCGTCACCAATAGCCCATTGTGTTGCTCCAGTGTGACGTTAATTGAAATATCCCCCCCCCCAACTGTGCGAAATCCTGGTAAAAGTTTTGAATCACCCTGGTTTTTTGATTTTACGTAACCAGACACAAGACATGCAATATCGATTAATGGACATACGCACACAAGCAAATCTTTTACTGACACAGAAGAGAGAAATACACCAAGGTAGGAATCGAACCTGCACCGCCTACAACTCGCAGGTTGCTATTGCCATGGGCATATCCACTGATCCACGACGGCCCCTTTTGAATTACTCTGAACTCCTGGCTGTATTGTTAACGGGTTGAAACATTCAATGCAATTTCTTAGAATACCCAAAGTGTTTGAGGGCCGTCGTGGGTCAGTGGGTATACCTACTGAGCTAGCAATCAGCGAGTTGTAGGCAGCCTAGGTTCGATTCCCGTCAGATGTATTCCACCCTGAGTGCATTTCTCTGTTCTGTGTCAGAAAAACTTTCAATGTCTCTTGATATTGTGTCTTGTGTCTGGCGCAGCATGTCCAAATATAACCTTTGCGCCATAAAACCCCAAAACCAACCAAAGTGTTTGAACTAGTTCATACGTTTGACATCATCAGTAAGATCGATTATTATCTGTGTAGTATCTAATAATTTTTGTATGCGCTTGCAGCTGCTACTAGTGAACTTAAAAACGTCGAGTCTGTTGTGTGGTCACCGGTTCATTTTTCTATAAGTGGACTGTAACAATTCTTTTGAAGATGAAAACAGATACTATGAGGCAATTAATCTGAATAACCACAAGTTTACTAATATGTACATATATACAGTCTTATATCCATAATAACTGGCGCCATTGCCAGGATTAGTGAACCATATCACTGGTGACTGCAATACGAGTCAATTCCAAAGAGCGATTGCCTGAGGACAGGCGGTTACACAGCGAGGATGCCGTAGTACGCCAAATGGCGACTTTTTGAAGGATGCCAAGGGTTGAGCCACAACAGAGTCTTGATTTTAATATTTATTGTGCACGCCCAAATTGTGACATTAGTGAACGCACTTTTAATTATGCACGTGCAAACTGTAACCATGATATGGAATGCGATAGACTAAACCAAAAGGTGAAGAAGTATGGTATTAAAAAGTTGTTTCGTGGTCTTTGCAGTTTTGTATTGCTTTTAGCTTATTAATAAATGTTTACATTTTAGTAACAAGCTTTGGACTCCATGTGTGCCACTGTCATGGGGATAACTATGTTCATCCAAGAGAAGACTGAAAATAGAGGTAAGTGAGACTTACCTAGCTATTAAGGGGCCGCTGTAGCCCACAGTTCGAAGAGAAACAGATTAGCAGAGGGTTGCGAGTTCGAATCCAACCACAGACCGTCGTGTACAAAGGGGGGCTGGTGCACGTTAAATCTGTCATGGCCTTAAAAGTCCTCACTTTGGCGTGGTATGGAGAATAGGATGCCTGCTCAGGTGTTAACCTACTTATCTGACCGTAGTTCAAAATAACGAGTTGTCCTCGAATCTTTCCCTTCTGAAAGAGCCCGGATTGTCCCTACTAACCCGCTCTGTTGCCAGTGCAACGTAAATTAAACTGCCTACTTCTCTAGAATAAAATCTTTTCGTGGATCTTTTTATTGAAAGAGCACGTTTATAAGTCTTTCATGAAACTAAAAACTCACATGTCGGTTTGTTTTAGTAGTTTGATACAAAAAACACTACACAACATTTATTTTAAGCAATTCGAAATGCGTAAAAATGTCATGTATGTATGTATTTTAATTAACGTCACACTGGAGCATCACTACGGGTTTTGGCGACGGTCCAGGATCAATCCCTATGGGTAGGTAGGCTTTTAATTAACGTCACACTGGAGCAACATAAAGGGCTATTGGTGACGGTCCGGAATCAATCGCTGAGATGGCAAGCGGGAGCAATTCTTCAACTCAACTTCATATTGTTTTGTTTTTGTTTCTTTTGTACATTTCCTAATTGTTAGCGGTGTGTGAAGCTAGAAAATCTGCAAGTTTTCCTTCCTTCTGCTATCTGGTATGAATATTCAGTCGAAGTATATGTAATTTTTTTTGAAAGACAAACTTATCTTTCGAAATGCATTCGATATACATTCTGACCCAGGTTTTTATCTAATAAACCTTACTCAGCATATGTAGGTTTATTTTTGTAGGTTTTATTTAAAAAATAGTACTCTCTCTCTCTGTTGGCTTATTTGAGTTTATGATCCCAGTGTGAGAGATATTTTTCCGTTTTGAATAATTATAATAATGTTGTATAATTACCATAAATGTTATTCTTTGCAGCCATGACTCAAAACTATTCGGAAGTGTTTTCAGTTTTCCAAAAGTACATGGAGGAGGAAGAAAATATACGAGATGTGAGTAATTAAAATAAATCATTTTCAACTATTGTTTTATTTATATATTTACTGAAATTGTGAGCGTATTTTAAAGAAATATTCTGATAATTCTCAGCTTTAAATATTACTCAGACAGGATAAACTAATTTTCAAATCTTCATTATAAATATTCATTGGTGCTGGGAGGATGACTCATTATTTAGTGATTCCGGGTGGGTGACTCTGTTTTTTAAGATAAATCGTTTCTATTATGTGCCAAAAATGATATAATAGGGATCTTTAAAGTTATGACTAAAAAATGTGACATGATAGAACATTTTTGATTACTATTTCTGTTTCAGCATTAAAAATACTTTATAAAACACTTATTAACTTATCTGTTCCGAAAATCGTGACCAATGTTATTTATCATTCTTTCCTCACTTCTGTTATGCCTATGTTGTGTTTCTCTTCTCTCCAAAATAAACCTTTAAAATTTTTCATTCGAATTCGAAGCAACAATCTATGGGTGAGTCTAAATTGTTTTTACAAAATAAGAGTGGTGATAGTACCCATCCAGACGAGCAATAATTAATTACCATGGAACATAGGGTCGCATTCCACTCTGAGAGGCAGAAAAGAGTAAAATTAGAATTTCAACATGAACTTACAACAGTGTTGGAAAGCGAACCTTTTCACCGGACCTCAACCCACTGGACTTTTTCTTCTGGGGGCACATGAAATCTTTAGTGTACCAGACACCTGTGGACTCGACTGAAGATCTCGTAGCAAGAATCGGTGTTGCCGCAGACAAAATTAACACAACACCAGGAATCTTCGAGAGGGTGTGCTAGTCATTCCTTCGCCGGTGTGAACTGTGCAACAACATGCATGGCCGCCATTTTGAGCACTTGCTGTGAATTTTTCTCTGATCAATCAATCAGATTGTGCAGCTTTTGGTATCGTTCATTCGCTTTCCCAACACTGTTGTAAGTTCACGTTGAAATTCTAATTTGACTCTTTTCTGCCTCTCAGAGTGGAATGTGACCCTATGTTCCATGGTAATTATTGCTCGTCTGGATGGATGCTATCATCCCTCTTATTTTGTAAAAACAATTTAGACTCACCCTGTATTTAAGATGTATTTTTAGTGAAAATTCTAAAATGTGTTTTACAGGAAATACTTTACAAATATCGAATGTTATAAAAAATGTAAATTTTTTAAAAAGTTTGAAACTATTTCTATGGTTATTTCAAATTATCAAATTGATTTTAATTAGTTTTCAACTTTATTATAAAAATGTAACATTGTGATTCTATTTATTTTGTTTGAGGTTTCTGCCTTTGTTAGTCTAAGTTCTATATTTATTTCTAGAGTATAAGAGTTATTGTCAAAGAAATGGAACAAAAAAGTCGTGAAATCATTACTTTGCTGCAAGCTGTTCACAAGCCAAAAGGATTGTCAGAAAGTTAGTTTTCTATTTTTCTTAAAGATTTACTTTATATTCTGCATGTTTGCATTGAAAGTAATCACTTGTCCTTCATAATTAGAATTATGTATACTATTAGATTATCTGTATGATTTGGAAAGTAATTTATTGAAGTTTAATATTTAATTCTAAAAAAACTCTAAAAATTGTGCAATATATTTGGATTTGTTATTTGGAATTTCACATGTTAATTTAGATTGTCCGAGAATAAAATTTAAGCTGTACAATGAAAATAGTAAAAGTTACTGTGAAAAAGTACTGTCCTTTCATTTTTCTGAGAGAAATGAAGAAAAGTTCCATTTAATGCTATATTAATTGAGTAAATATGATCAAACATTAGTGGTCGAATGTTATGCTGTCGACACTTGTTCATTGTGTCATTTAATTAGTTGCACTTAATTAAACAATATGGCACTTAAGATTGTGGAAAATATTGTGCTGCATTACTTGTTTTTTAAAATGTATTAAAAAATGATTTATATTATATATAAATCATTATGTTAATTAAAAATTAATATTTTCCATGTACAGTAACAATTTTGTCATGTCATGCGTTCAGTTAATTTTGTCTTTGAGAAAAGAGCAATCTTATTCCCTGAAGAATTTTTGGTTTCGAAAGCACTTGAAATATCAATCTATTTCTTTGTCAAATTGAAAGTTCAGACCTAGCTTTAACTTTTGGTTACCTCAAGAGTAAGGATGAAAAGGAATTTGGTTTTTTTAAATGTTCTACCACATTTGGTAATATTTTTAAAAGTTATACCATTAATTTTGTGTAGTTTTTCATTTAAATTAATTTTAATTTAAATATGCATAATTTGACATTATTCATGTCTTTATTTCTGTAATTAGTTTGTCTTTCTTGGCCCTCATTACATCACTCCCTACATCATTCTTTTTTACTCCTCCAGGAAGCATAACATATCAAGAGGTTACTGTACTTAGAAAATGAAAATCTTTTCTGACCATCTTTAGAGTACTTGAAAGTAATGGAATCTAATTGCATTATGTGAAATTGTTATAAGAAGTGACTAATGAAGGATGATATCTGTTCCACATCGGCCTTTTATTTTGAAGTTCATTAGTTATGTGTATTACCAATGTAAAAAAAAAATACTTTACGAAAAGAATCAAGAACTCATCTGGCTTATGAAAATTTCTATCACTTATGAACAATCTGAGAATTGTCTATTTTAATTTATTCAAAGATGGGGGATATTCAGAATTTAAAATCAATTATAGAGTTAAATTACTTGTGAGATTTTTAAAGAATTCTAAACTTTAAATACAAAACTTTAAAAGCTGTCAAATTTTAAATTTCTGTCCATAAGAAATAAAAAAATTGCATTTTTACAGGATTTCTATTTATTCACTTTTTACTGGAAATCTTTTAATTTAGATCTTAAATTGTTTTGCATTTTATTGAATTAAAATTTAGTTTTATATATTGCATCAATACTTCAATTCACTAATTTAGCAATTGAACAAAATAAAAATTGAGATAGTATTTTGGTGCATAAAAATTAGTATGAAGTTCCTTTTTAATGCTCTACCTCAAATTGAAATTTGTTAGAGGAATTTCCATTCCTTTCAATAGATAAACTAAATTTGGGGCAATCTACAATACCTCATTCAAAACCAGATCATTCTATTTCTAAATTATTACAAATTATAGTTTAGAATCAATGCAATTTGTTTGATGGCATTTGATTTACAATGAAATGAAAATTATAAAGCTATAGTTGTGTATTATTTCAAATGTAGTGTGTTTTATGCTACAGTATCTGTAAACTGAATTATATATTGCAACTAATTTTTCATTCCTGAATATTTTAATACCAGTTAAATTCAAGGGTTGGTGACCGCCAATCTACAGTTTTTTGTGTTTCTAAATTCTCATTCTTATATTCTTTAGTTTCTGTGTCATTAAAATATACTCAGTATTTTTCTTAAATGAAGCTAGGTCTTTAAAAAATTCTTCTGTATTTATTTATTCAGTTACCTCCATTTGCCAAAAAGCCAGAGATCAGTTTTCAACCGTGAAGGATCAATATGTTGCTCTACAAGGGAAAGTACCAGTAGATGAATTTTATAGGTGAACTTTGGATCTTAAGTTAAAATACAACATAATTGAAATATTAAGTAAACTTATATGTTTTGCGTAAGTAGTAAGAAAAGAAGAAATAGCATATGATCAATTGCACAAAACTTTAACCTGATAAGTGTTTTAAATACATGTTAAATCGAAACATTTACTGAGGCATTGATTTCTTACCTCAATTTTAATCAGAAAACACTCGATCCCGCTAAACTAGCTTTCCACAAAATGGTCGAGTGACTTTTTAAAAGCACCTATGTATTTTTAAATAAAGAAGAATTTAACACAACAGTGCTTCGAACTTTTTTGTCTTCCCAGGTTTAGGGGAACCATTTTGGGTTACCACAGTAATCTAAACGATTTGTGTTGGACAAAAACATGTGTAAGAAAGCAGTTTCTTCGTAGAAAGTCTAGGTACCAGCAGTCTTAAACCAAGATATGCATTGATCTCCAACTTTAGGCAATTGACATGTGTCAACATTTGAAGAATTTTGCTTATTATTTTTACAAAAGCCTTGAAAAGGGTGGGTTTAAAAATTTGGTATCCACTGCCTAACCACATTTATGTGAGCAAACTATGAAGTAAAGTGTAAATTACTGGCTGATTAAAAATGAGAATTTTCGATCTTGAGTATTTCTATAACAAGATTAACTCCAGGTTACAAAGCTGCCACAGGTGACTGAAAGGTGACCTTTTGCTACTACTTTTCAACCTTGGAGACTACGGTATCTTTTTAAGCAAAATCGTCTCAAAAGCTACTAATTTAAAAAATTTAGCAACTTTTTTGAAAATTCAGTAAAGGTCAGCGAAATTTTAGTGCTATTTTTTAACTAATAGCATATGGAAAAATATTTTTCAGTTTTTTTCTATAGAATGCAGGTACAGGGTATGCTGATTTAAATCAAGTGATTTTTATTAAAAAATCATTGATTTAAATCAAAATTTTAAATTTCATTTTTCTTTCTGTTGTGTTTAATAATGAGAATGAAACACTGAACAAGATGCTCGTTATTTTATTCAAAAACTTTGCTCGTACTGAGTTCACCCCAAAATTGTAATGAAAATCATTCTCCTTTTGTAGACACTAAATAACAGTATTTGCTGATTGGGATCATAATTACCAGACAAGTATTTTCATCTTGGGCCTTTGACCAATAGGTGTCACTCACAAGCCTGTTTAACACTTAACATCTTAACTAACTTTAGTTTTAAACATTCCGTGACTATAAATCGCACATGGCCAATTTTAAATCATTCACCATGTGTTGATGCTCGAAATATATTCAATCAAATTATTAAAATTGTGGTAACTTGCTTTCTTTTTAAGATATTCTAGTTATTTATTTAGTATTGTTTCTGTTCATGAAAATCTTTTCGTTGTGTCTATATTTTTTAACAGTATCACAAATGCATTCCAATTTTACTCTTAAATCTTTATAATTGGCAATTTTAGTAGTTTTATTTATTTTGTGTAATATATTGGTTAATTTTTATTTCAATTTATTGGGAAATTTTATGCATTGATCCCTTAGAATTCTTTACCATCCTAGAATTCAATGTTTATGAAATTGAAATTTGGAATGTAAAAGTTAATTCATACATCTGATAATTGAGTGAGTATGTAGAGAAAAGATTATGGGTTGAACCAGAAAGCTATTGGAATTGATGATTTTTTTTATAGCAAGCTCAAGATTCCACTGAATTGGCATTATCTGGGGTTGATATTACACTTGTTCTATGCTGCTCTTAGAGAAAAGCTGCATTTGTTTTATGTATAAACCCTTTTTGTGTGCTTCGAATATACCTGTGAAATACTTGTCAATGCTCAAAGAATTTGAAAAATAGACATTCGATGTCCAATTTATATATTTTCATGTCTAATATTTTTACTGAACTTACAAAATATAACAATTTTTTCACCAATAAGTTATACTTTTATAAGCTAAAAATTAATGAGAAGTAGTAATTTTTCAAGATGTAAGTTCCTTTTATTTAATTTTCTATTGGTGACATGATTTTTTCTCAAAAGCAAATCTTGAAATAATTAATTATTTTATATCAAAATAATTGGAAGTAATTCAAAACATTTTATTCATGTATGATAAATATATAATGCAAAAAAATCTGAAATTTGTATGATTGAAAAAAAATCATAATATGTGGGATCTGGCAACCTTATTTATCTGAGTCAAAAAATTCATGTCGCTGGTTATGGGTTAAACTCAAAGTAATCTACACTGCTTGAGAACCAGATGGAAAAGCATTGCTCATCTTGGCATTTGGGGTTTACTCTATCATGTGATTTACTTTGCTAATTCCTGTGTCACGTTTTAATCTTTCAAAAATTTACCTGGCTATATTTCTTAGTACATAAATATTTTACATAAAAATATTAATGTTTAGATAAATCAAAATTATCTAGAAACTACACTAATTTGCGTTTCTCATGTCCAACAAAATTAAACTTGTACTTGCAAGGAGAGAGAATTAATTAAAATCATAAAAATATGATTTAAATAAAAAAGGTATGATTTAAATCACATAAATTTGATGGTTTTGATTTTAAAAAAATCCTGATTTTTTTCATACCCTGATAGTGAAAATTTTCCAAGGGATGCCAATTTCAAAGTTTTGGCATAATCAGAATGTGGTTGCTAAAATGGAAACCTATTTAATTTTCTAATTTTGAAATAAAAATTTCTTGGCAAGATCTACAAGTCTTTTGTACTTTTTATATTTAGTCGATTCATTTTGTATCTGAGCTACTAAAATATGGTGTAGGAGGAGTCTTTTTGCTTGTACTTTTTAAAATTTATGCTACTATTTCACAAGTAATTTGGCTGTGGAAGCCTTGCGATTACAAGTCTTGATAATTTTTTTAAAATTTAATATGTCGCATTGATTTTTAATAAATAATTCCCCTTAAAAATAGATTGTTTTCACTTACATTCAATCATTTATCAAACTAATGCATGTGACCCTCTTTTTTCTCAATCTGGAATACAGCTCACGAAGTTCTGCATCCCTGCTGTGATGTGTATTGTATGGCTGTAACATGTGAAATATTTTTGCAGGTACCATGAGCATTGGAGGTTTGTGACGCAGCGATTCGTCTTTTCAACCGCTTTCATAATTTATTTAGAAAGTGGGAGACTTATTGGCAGAGAAGAAGCGGCTGAATTCTTAGGAAGTTAGTTTATTTTATATTCTAGTCTCAGTAAGTAAAGGAAATTTATTTTTGTGAGCTTCATTTCAATAATAATGGAACTGATAAAAATAATTTTTCACAGCATGTAATATTTTTAATCAAAAAGTGACTTGATGGTGCGCACATTAATAAATGAAACTAAAAATTTTACATAAAAATTGTTTGCTCATTTGTATATATATAATGAATAAGGTGTTGTGTAACTGCATTTATATAAATTTACATAGAAAATTAATCTGGTATTCTGAGACCTTAATGATTAGATAATCAAGATAAAGTTCAGTATTAATGCAAAGTTTGAATAATCAATTATAACTTTTGATTTTTTGTTTTTGCTTATATTTGCTACTTACACCATGCAAATGCATAGTAAAGCAGTTAGTTATTAATTTCTAAATCTAACTTTTTCATTAAATTTAGGAACAGTAAAATTTAAATACTTTTCGTCCTTTTACATGATTGCATGAAATGCAAACTGAAATTAGTTGTGACAGCTAAGACTTGAAAATTCGAATTCTAAGATGTCTTGAACATTGAGCTCAATATCGCTACTTCTTAATTTGAAATTTAATCCTGTGATATCAGACGACCAACATAAAAGCTAATATTTGATGTGAGCATCTTTAAGACAATATTTTGCAGTACAAATGAAAAAATTGCAAACCTTATACTGAAATTTAATTAAAGATCTGTAGCTTTATACACATGTGTAAACCATGTTTCTTAACCTAAAACTCTATGGTTTGATGAATACAAGTTATTCAAAGAACAACGTAAGCATAATTTTGTGCAAGAATATAAAAATATACCAACTTATGCATTTCTATCAAAGGATACAATAAACTGATTGTTTTTTAAACAGTTTTCTTTCATTTTGTGATTATAAAATACCGATAGCTAGGAAAACCACAAGTGTGTGTATATTTTATACAAACCCCTGTTAAACCATAACCATTTTAAAGAATTTTAGTCTTTTCAAATCCAAGAACCTTAATCTCTAGGTATACTTTTCTGTGATTTAAGTAGCATTGGTGAGTGCAAACATACTGTTCAGTTTCTTGCTGTCTACAGTGATGGCTTTGTTTATTTAGTTAGTGCCAAACCAACAGACAATTTCCATGTTGAACTGGACGATTTCCTGTTAGGACTGCTGCTCTTAGCAGATGAACTGGTGAGTTGACTGTTTATTTTACTGAAGAGTGTTATTTACTGAAATAAAATATAATAACTGCCCTCAAGGACACATCTCCTTTAGGTGTATACAGATCCAAGGTACATGAATGATCTTTAGTTTTTACAGGGGTTTACTAGCTTTCTTAAACATGCTTGTTGTGCTCCCAGGATACCCAAGCAACCTTTTCTGCTTTCATCCCGCTACTCTCTTCCCAATCCCTCTCTTTTCCCCTTTTATGACATTTTTTACTTGACATTGTCTTGTGCGCAGCTTTCCAAATACGACTCCACCATAAAATCGACCAACACATAACTTCATTCAATGGCATAACCAGACAGGGCTCTTTCCTCCCAAAAAAAGTATTGTTTACTTGTTTATATCTTCCAAATGAAATATTATAAACACAATATTTTTTAGACATATAAAATAAGTTATCAAGTTTATCAACTTAGGAACACAAAAGTATGAAGACTAAGAATTTCTCTCTCTGACATAACGATATATGTTTCATATTGTGTCAATGTTCAAACTGGCAGTTTAATAAGATAATTAATTTTGGGACTCAGCATTTGAATATTTATTTAATGTTCTGTAATTCCCTAATATTTAGCAAACAACCATTGTAAAATGTTTTCTGTACTTGGATAATCAAGGTACATCACTTTTTATAGTAACAGAATTTAAAATTTTATAAGTTTGAAAGACTTAAAGAGAAACTTTAAGTCTAGTTAAGGTCCAGATCTTCATTTCCCATAAACGAAGAATGCATATCTAACTTTGAACCTCCTCCAAAATGAAATCCTGTCTGCAGTATTCATTGATTTGTTAGCTGGATAGAAACTACTCTTATAAATTTATACATGTGTTCTGTAGAAAGCAGTATTGAATGATTGTTATTGGTTGGCTTAATTGGAATATCATGCTTGAAGTTATAATTTGGCTTTACATTTCCGTAATTGAGTGGGTTATAATGAAATTTAGTCAACACCAAAATTTACGTGTTGTACCTGTATGATTTTTTGTATAAAATCATTTCACTTTTTACATTTACAGTAGTGGAAAAAAATTGCTGCACCACTTTATCATAAGTAGCATGTTCCATTATCCAATCATCGTATGTGTAAATTTTGTACCATTTATTATGTTTAATGGTGGTAATGCAAATAGCTGTATGTAATTGCATTGCAGTTCTAAATGACACTTGAAACAACGAAATAAAATATTTTATGCATCACAACTGGTTATACATTAGTGAATTACAGTCGTGACTCAAATGTGCCAATTCGATGATTTTTTAATCATAACAAAGAAATGTATTTCATTAACCTCGTTTTATCTTGATAACATCTCAAATCATCAGCACAATCAAAATTAAATGTATATTTCATTCAGATGATGCTACAAAACATAAGTGCCTTTAGGTTTGGGATTTGCCATTAGAAACTTTTCTCTTCCTAATTCTGACCAGTAATTTTCAATTTTGTTTAGGTTGAGGTTATTCTTTGGCCAGGAAGATACAGTTACTTTACTTTCTGAGATATTTGTACCTGAAACAAAAATGAAAGGGAAAGTTCTGCCTAAACTGTACCTTAGCACATACAGCTCTAAGAAAGGATATACATATTTAAATACTTGCTGCTTTACCATATCAGGCCCTTGTGCCATTAAAACCAACCAACCAAACCAAATACTCTTTTGGCCAGTGTTCCATCATATTGAAAAATGTTAAAAAAAGACATCCCTAAACTTGTCTCTGATGGAACACTTCAGACGGCAATCATTCAGTATACCATCCATTTGGTAAATCTCACCAGTACATGCATGGCAAATGCATCTCAAAAGCTGCGTGGATGTTGCATAGTTCCACTAATACCATCAAGATGCATTTCTCCAAAATTTTTTGAAGCATTTTAATCATAATTATAGATTAACTTTTGGTGTATTAGAAAATTCCACTTTTTCAAGTTGTCTATGACCTTTCTGCGCTTTTGTCCACTCGAGATGAGATGACTTCATCTTCGTAGAACATCGTGCAGACACAGACTTCATTGTTTGTAAAGAATAAAAGAGAACTTTAACTTTTATATAAAATATATATATTTTGATGAAAAAGAACAATACCCAAACAATTACAAAAACATAGTTATTCTCTTTTAAAATATTATATGTGCCTATCTTTTTCCTCCACTCCAAAGTCAAGCATCAGAACGTTTATTCCTATTCCACTTTTTATATTCCACTGTTTGCTCTCTTATTGGAGATACTCTGGTAAACCAGAACATCGCATCCAGAATACATACAAGTGCATGTTTCTGCTCATGTCTATTTTATACCAACTGTCATCAAGTACTTGTTTTGATTCAGATAAGATCATTTGTAAAAATTCTTGTAATTCTGTATCACATCTGTTCTCAACAATATTGAACAGCATCGCAACACAGAAACCCAAACAACTAAGTAGGTACCAAACACCGAATTGTTTGTTAAAATAAACTATCCTAAGCCAGTTTAAGGTTAGTGTATGTGGCAAAATTAGACCACTTGATATGGAGAGAGAATAACCCAACTATTGAGGATAATCGCGTATGAGTAAACAGTTTTTAGGTGTGGTCTCAGTCAAATTGTGATGCTAAATTTGATTAAATTATGATTTCAAAATGTGTAAAATCCCTGCATACATGATTTGAATATTTTTTAATTGGTAGTGTTTCTACCTCATGGAATTAGAAAGGTCACCCAATATTTTCAATCATCCTGCGTACTCTGCACATTCCTTCGATTTTATATCTTCAAAATGTTTTTGAATTGTGTTTTCAGGGTTGCCACTGGCGACTTTTAGCTATTGGTTTTCAACCTTGGCAACTAGGGGTATCTTTTTAAGCAAAATCGTACCAAAAGCTCAGATTTTCAAAATTTTAGTGACATTTTTGAAAATTCACCACAAATTTAGTCCCCTTTTTAACTAATAGTGGGCCGAAAAATATATTTTGGATTTTTTCTTAAGGGAGAATTCAAAGGTTTGATGTCAAGACATGGCAACCAAGAGAAACATTGGAATCTGGTTGCTAGAATTGTCACGAAAACCTTATTAAGAAAATATTTAATTTGGAAATTTAAATGTTTTTTTCAATGTCTGTTTCATACTTAATTAGCACATTTTGTGCTTTAGACGATTCAGTTTGTATCTGCAACTAAAATTGGGCTTAAGAGACTTTTTGCTACTATTTTTAAAAAGTATGCAAAGATTTCGCAAGTGCTTTGGCCTTGGAAGCCTGTATTTTGTAAAGTTTGTCCCAATTTTTTGACAAAAATTGAAGGAAAATTTTATTTACTGGTATTACAAAAATTACATTTAATCAATATAGTATGTGCTGTTCTGTTCAATGACCTTTCTCCATGTCTCCAGTATCTGCATAATCCCACGCTTATAGAAGTTTCTGAACCACTTATGGCACTTGGAATCGTTAATAGCACCCTCACCATACACAACACATATCTTCTTTTGCATCTGCGAAGCATTCTTGCCTTTTCGGAAATAAAAAAGCATAAAATGTCGAAAATGCTCCTATTTTCAGCCATTTTTAATGCTTAACAAAATTTAAAAAACAACCGAATAACAATTTTTTCCCCAAGTTTTCGCTGAAATTCCTCCTTTCAAACAACATCAAAACTTTACACGTGTGAAGTAGATAACAGTTCAGTTTTGCAATGCAATACCATCTATCGCCAAAAAAGGGGCAAACTATTTCATCAACCCAATGTATCATCAAAACTTCATAATTTATTAAAATTATTTATTTTCAGACACGTTTATCCCTCAACTGTGCCACACATGGGGATTACAACCGACCGGTCCAGATCGCAGAATTCGTCTCGGAGATGAACGTCGGTTTTCGTCTCTTGAATCTGAAAAATGATCTTTTGAGGAAGAAATTCGATGGTTTGAAATACAATCTTAAAAAAGTGGAAGAAGTCATCTATGACCTGTCCATCAGGGGACTGAAACCAAGTACAGAAGAATCAGAAAAGAAGGGTATTAATCCTTGAAAGCTGTTTCCAAAGTAATAGTTTTCTTTCTGAAGATCATTCATTATTTTCTATTATATTCATTCAATTTTATGTGGTCATTGCTTTAAGTTTTCGGAAATAAAAGTTGTACTTTTAATAATACTTGTTTATTAAGAATCCTTGAAAACCTCTACTGCAGGTGCAACCAGTTTGCTGAATGTAGCCACCACTACAATTAATTTACAATATAGTATATGAAACTGCAACAATAGCATCCATTATGTACAGTTGCCAAAAAAAACCAAACCACCCCTCTTCATTCGAGCAATTTTAACATTAGAGAAAATTCAAAGATGGTGTTTGACATGAATTAACGTATTCTATAAATTCAAATGCATAAAATTTGCATAAGGGGCCATCTTCATATTAAATTGAACACTAACTTCATAATTTCCAGTGAAAACCCCCTTTTTCGACAGACACAATTTCAAATCTATCAATATTTAACTTCAGTTACCAAATTTCATGTCAGGTCTTACCGTTGGAAGTTACTAGTACAGAAAGATTGGAGCTCCTAATGTTAAATCAGTGTCTCAGACTTTTATGGAATATCTTTCTAAATATTTCTATTGTGCTGATATTTTGTACCATGTTACTGCTAAACAACCCAAACAAAATCCACTTAATATTTTATAAATAGTTTTTACTATGCAATAATAATTAATAAATAATGTATGAAATAATTATGAATTGGAACCTTACTATATTTTGATGGGAATCGATTCAGAAGGACTTCTAATACGACCATGCAAAATTTCTGCTCATTCCAATGGTTAGTTTTTGCTTTACATTAACTTTTCCTCGTGGCGATTTTACGGGGCAACTAAAAGTTTAAAAAACGTCTGACAAACCTTGGATGATAATTCTCGGGTCATTTGCATAATAAATATAATATAATTCCAGATCGTTTGCATGTGCTGCCAAATACATTCGAAATAGCGTTCACATTTGAAATTCGGATAGCACTAATTACAATTAATCTCAATCTGAATAGCGATTTTCAATGTGAAATTGCCAACAACTTTTAACATTCAATCACTGGATATAAAGATAGTAAAGTCATGAAATTTCATATTTATATTTAACGATACAGAATATGATTAAGGCATCAAAACATGGTGTTTCTATTGGAAATAATTTCTATCCCAATTTGCACAAACGCAATTGTGTTTGCTCGAAATAAAGCGGGTGGTTAGTTTTTTCTGCAACTACTTGGACAGATCAATTGGTCTATTGGTCAAGGTGCTGGCTTCTGGATAGAAAGGTTCCTGGGTCAAATACTGGCAGGGCAATGATGTTTGTTTGAAATGAATGTGTGGTCTCTTGAAACAGGCTTTTCCAAGAATGTGGGGTATCTGGGTATAAAGAATTACCTACCATTTCCTGTGATCCAGGAAGTAATAAAGCACCATGATTATGAGACCGACTGGCTTCCTTAACAGTTCTCAGAGACATGCAGAAGGATCCTTGAAGAGGTGGTATACTTTCACACCTGAGGTAACAATGGGATGTAACGTTGATCCCCTGTAAATATCCCCCTATCCATTGTAATTAAATATCTTTAATTGTTAAGAACTTCTCTTTTCATCCAACAAATATGAGTTCTACATGTATGTGAGGTGTAACCCCGCTGTGGTGTACCAGGGGGTGACGCAAAGTGGTTCACAAATATGCCCTTGTGCCACTTGCCACAAATATGCCCTTGTTTATATTTCGATTGCCTAGGTATTAGAAGGGGGAAATTGTACTTTTCGGTAGACTTAAATTGTACTGTCTTTCCATGAGCTGTTGCATTGGTGACTGGTAGATTTGATTACGAACACACGTTTTCAAGCAAGACAGATGGCACTTCTGACAAATTCCAGATGAAACTACTCTTTCAGAATTTATATTTTACGAAATTTTCGTATTTAATAAATTATCAATAATTTTTATTGATATTTGATCATTGATTTTTATCAATATGGAAATCATATCTACTGTATCTACACTTAATTTACAACTTAATTTAATGTTCTAAAGGTTTTTTAAATGTAAACTAAGTTATCTTAATTAGCAAGCATTTTTTATCGGTCCAAGCTTCCAACCAAGACCAAGGGATATTGAGACCATATTCAAGTTTCTCTTATTGAGAGACTCCAATAAGGGAAAACCATTTAAATGTTAGCATGTGTTTTTTAGACTACAAATCACATTTCTATTCAGCCTGAAATTCAATGTCCCTGATCATGAATTTATAATTATGGAAGTAAAAATTTAAAAATATTTCTTTGAATATTGATGGTCCCCTATCAATTCTTCTATTGACATCCATGAACCTTTTAGAAATATTTCATCCTTTACTTTCCATAATTTTGTTTTAGTTGTGTCCTAAATAATTCCTGACAGTTGTAAGCAGCAAAGGTTCAATTCCTCCCTTGGTGTATTTCTCTTTTCTGTGTCAGTAAAATTTTATTTGTGTGAATGCATTACTTGATGTTGTCTGCCTTGTGTTTGGCACAGCATGACCAAATATGGCCCTTGCACCATAAACCCAAATAATTCATCTGTTGCATTGACAACTATCATAAATAATAGAAAATAAAGTGATGAAATCAGTATTTTTGGAATAAGAGTAGTCAGGTGTTGGTAAAATACATGAAAGCAGACAAAAATTTATTGTATTACATTTAATATTCATTTTATATCTGAAAGATTACTCAATTCAAAAAGACAGCACAAAATTTAACACATTTATAGCTTTACAGAATTGAAACTTCCAAACACATGCTTATACTGATTGTTTCAAACACAATTATTTTAATAGCTCCTAGATGTTTTTAAATATCCATGATATAGAGATGATACAAGGAGATGTAATATTATAATTGAAGCTTTAGGAATATACTTTAATTTTAAAATATAACAGCATTATTTGCTTCATCACAAATCACATCCATTCATCTTCATACTCAATCATACGCTCCATCTTTGACGGCGCGCGCTGCATGACTTTGGATTGCTGTAGCTGATGTTCTCTGCCACACATCACCAACAAATATAAACACATACAATAGCGTTTTTGTTGGGTGATCATGGCAAGAGAGCCTTGGTTTCATCGTCATCAAAAGTCTTTGTCACCTGCACTATTATGGTGCCATAAGAAGGGGGTCGATCGTCAGGACATATTGCCCGTTTCTCAGATGACACCAAAGATGGCGAGTTTTCCTGATAAGGTTTATTGAAGTTTTTCACAAAATCGGTCATCTGGGCCAACAAGAACATCATGACCGTCACTCCAACAAACATGTACACTAGAAAAAGATTATGCATATTAGGAACTTCATTTATAGAAGTGTAATCAACTCTGAATAGTAGTGTTCTACAAATTCATATGTATAAAATTTATATAAGAGGTCAACTTCATATCAAACTTAGGGCCGCTGTAGCCCATTTGGAAGAGTTATGGACTAGCAACCGGAGTGTTGCTAATCTGTCGTGGCCTCAAATGTCCTCACTCTGGCGTGCTGTGGAAGTTTGGAGAGTGGGGTGCAAGCTCAGGTGTAACCTTGTCATTTGACCGTGGTAACTTTCCCTTCGGGGTTGATCCCGGACTGTCGCCAATCGTCCTTTTTGTTGCTCCAGTGCAACGTTAATTAAAATACCTACCTTAACTGAAGTGGGAAGATACGTGGTACATGGATCGCAGACCTCTTAGTTGCAGAGTAGATAGGGTAAGGGAGCGTGGGATCGTCAAGCCCCATTTTAAAATAATGGTAGGAATTAAAATTAACGTCACACTTGGAGCAACATAACGGACTATTGGTGACGGTCCGGGATCAATTCCCCATGGCAAAGATCCTAGAACACCGCGTAATTTTGAACAACGGTCAGATGACGAGGCCACATCTCAGCTGGACTCCACTCTTCAAACTTCCAAACCACGCCAACGTGAGTATGTTTGAGGCCACGACGAATTTAACGTGCACCAGCCCCCTTTGTACACGGGTCTGGTTGGATTCGAACTTGCAACCCTCCGGTTGCTAATCCGTTCCTCTTCCAACCGGGTTACCGTGGCCCTTCTCCCTGGAGGGAGAGGTAGCAATAGAATTGAGCTGAAAGAAATGTCTCAACTGCTCGTAAGGGAAAGACTGCTCACCTGTTGAACCAAATCGGTAGAGGTCGACGAGAGGATGTTTCATATCCAGTCCTGGTACGTAGTCCCCTAGTCCGACCGTCGTCAGTGAAATGAAACAGAAGTATACTGCGTCAAAGTAGCTCCAAGTCAGTTCCAGGATCGAAAATATATACGCTGGGAAGAGGAAACACCCAACTACTATGAAAAGCTGCAAAGAAAGAAATGAAAACGTTGCATAAAAATAATTAAAGTTTGTTTTAATCTCAGTAATAATATGATATAGTTAATTTAAGAACCTCTGGAAATTCTTCTAGTTCTCTCAATGATACTTTAGACTAGTGTTTTACTAACTGTGCAGATTGAAGCTAATAACTGCTTAGTATTGCATTTTTGAGGTTTTAAATGCATAGTGTGTGTATAACCGAAATGTTTGGTGGAAATCTGTACCGCAGAGCTGCCACAGGCGACTTTTTTCAACCTTGGCGACTAAGGATACTTTTAAAACAAAATCTTAACCAAAAGCTCCTATTTTCAAAATTTTGGCGAATTTTTTCTGAAGAATCATCAAAGGTCAACGAAAATTGAGTCTTTTAATAAGCCGACGGGGAAAAATATTTTCCGTATTTTTCTTTCGCGAGAAACTTTCCCAAAGGACGTCAAATTTTGGCAACCAAGATAAAAAAACATCGGAATCTGATTGCTAGATCGTCATGTGTGAAAATCTTATTATCAAAATATTTAGTTTTTTAAATTTAAATTTCTTGGTGAGATCTTCGACGCTATGTTAAATATTTAATTTGCACGTTTTGTGTTTTAGTAGATTCATTTTGAAAAAAGAACAACTGAAATTGCTACTAAAATAGGATTTAGGACCTTTTGCTACTATTTTAAAAATTCATGCTATTTCTTTGATGGGCGGGAATAACAGTACAATTCAGTTGTGATGTGCACAATTTTCTTGGTACGAACAGTACAAGTCACTTAATTTTGTCAGGGCCACATCCGAAATTTCTCCTAATTTCCCCTTTAAAATTGTCAGACATAAGGTGCAGAACTGATTTTATAAATTTTATTCATTCACAATATGGAATATTAAATGGTTTTTTCGTTCTAAAAAATGTCATTTTTTGACTTGTACTGTTATTGCCGCCCATCAAAGATTTCATTGTTTACAATTAAACTCGACAGTTAGTCGTATAATAGGATTCGTGCTTTCTTCCAATACCACGTGATCAAACCGAGCGATCGGGATAACACAAACCTGCGCGCGCATTTGCTCCACCTATTTCGTTAAAGGTTCAATGGTATCTATTACTTATTACTTGTTTTCACCAACTGATAATTATGTGATAGTCGAGTGAACTGACCATGGTTATGAAGAAGTGGATCACTCTGATCTTCGAGGGCTCCAGTCTACTTTTGAGTCTGTAGAAGAGCGTGGCCTTGAAGAACTCGGAGAGCGACTGGAGTTTGTCAACGTAGGAAGCTAGTACGAAGAGAGTGAGAGGAATGCCGATCGACGTGTAGACCATGCACACGACTTTCCCCAGTACGGATGTTGTCGATAAATGTCCATAACCTGCGATACAGAAATCGAAACAGTTGTGATATCACATCGATTGTAAATGCACTGGTGAAACCTTGGTCAAAATGTAAAAGCTTCGAAAAATGACTAATAAAGATGAAAAAGAGCTGTCGATATATCATCAGGACAAAGAAAACCTTTTTGTTTTGTCTTGATGGTGGACGTTTTGCTCCATCGAAATACCTATCGACAATTTTTATCTTGTTTTCATCTTTATATTGGTCATATTTTGGAGCTTTTAAATTCTTGACTATCATAGGGTAAACAAGACAGTTATTGACGCACTTAAGGCAATATTCATACTATAAATTCATGGAAAAATAGTTCAATCAAGTTGAAATTCATTGTAACTTTTCCTGAATTACTCTACTTTAAGCTGAATAAAGGGTTTCATACAAAAAATTATCCCTGGAGAATAAGTAGTGCAAAATCGGTTAGACACCCTATGGATGAGTAATTGACACCACCGTTATTGACATCCCTTCATTCTTATTTAGTTTCTTTTTGCAGCATAAATGAACTTATGTAAAGGAAACTTGCTAAACTAACAAAACATGGTCATGCTCTTTCCTTAGCAAAAACAGAAGAAACCGTCCTCTTAACTAGTACCTTGTTTGTATACTTCTTGATTACGGTTATATTACCTTTCTTAATGTTTACAGCTTGAAAATCTTTTAACACAGCTGACTTCTGATTCACAAGGAATTTTCCCAACCTTATTTGAAACTGAACATTGACATGAAAGCTTATTTTTTAAATTAAAGATTAGGGTGTCAATAACTGCCCGAGATGTCACTGTCTAGTTTACCCTATCCATTGCTTGCCATAAGACACATCCGTTGCTTACTAGAAGGTAGTGACTCCGGTGGAAAGGCTCGTCATCTGACCGTGATTCAAAATTACGCGGTGTCCTCGGATCTTTACCTTCGGGAATTGATCCCGGACCGTCGTGTTGCTTCAGTGTGACGTTAATTAAAATACCTACCTGGTGGAAAGGCAGATGACCTTGGAGGTGTCCGTTTACAGAAAGCTAGAAAACTCGCCAGAGCTGCCATTCACAAAATTATGCATGGCGACTGCCATGGGTGAACGTTTCGCCTACGAATCGAAGGACTGAACTCGTCCAAAACCACGTATACTCAAATGCCAACTCATCGGAGCCAGACAATACAGTGTTGATCAGGCTTCGAAATCAGGCAGCGCTAACTTGTGGAAATCATTGGGTTGCCCCATCATCAAGTAAAACCCCAGTTGCTTCATATGTGTTTTCATAACTCATTAGGGACGCGGTAGCCCAGTTGGTAGAGTCGCGGATTAACAACCGATGGTTTGCGAGTTCAAAACTCGATCCAAACAAAGACCATTGTGTAAATCGGTCGTGACCTCAAATGTCCTCACGTTGGCGTGTGTTTGGAGAGGGGTTCCAACTCAGGTGTCGACCTCGTCATCTGACCGTGATTCAAAATTACGATATGTTGTCCTCGGATCTTTCTCTTCGCGATGGATCCCGGACGTCGCCAATAGCTCGTGTTGTTCCAGTGCGACGTAGATTCAACTACCTACCTGTCTTTCATTGAAACTTCAATTGTAAAAGGGCCGCGGTGGCCCGGTTGGAAGAGTAACGGACTAGCAACCGAAGGGTTGCGAGTTCGAATCCAGCCAAACACCGTCGTGTACAAAGGGGGCTGGTGCACGTTAAATCTGTCGTGGCCTCAAATGTCCTCACGTTGGCGTGGTGTGGAAGTTTGGAGAGTGGGGTGCCAGCTCAGGTGTTGCCTCGTCATCTGACCGCGGTTCAAAATTACGTGGTGTTGTCCTCGGACTTTCCCTCTGGGATTGATCCCGGACCGTCACCAATAGCCCGTTGTGTTGCTCCAGTGTGACGTTAATTGAAAATACCAAAATACCAAAATATCAATTGTAAAAATTGATAACCTTTTTTAATGGCATCATTTTATTTTTAAAAACTGAACGTGTGTTCACTTAATGTTTTAGTGTGTTACTGGGAATAAATATTAATTCATAAATTTGAAAAAATTGTATCTTTAGCTACTTTCAGGTTTTCAAAGGTGTATGAATCTGCAATTTCTGTTAAGTTCAGTGAGAAATACCCTAGCGGAATATTTTGTTTTCTTGAATGTCAGTTGCAATGCTTCCAGCAACTCTAGCATAAAACATTCTAGTACAAAAAAGTCACTTGAAGATCTAAAATTGTTAAAAGGAATTTCTATTTACCTATTGTGGTGAGAAGAGTAGCAGCGTAGAGAACAGAGTTCCCTATGGTCCATTTGGTGGTATTCTCAGCCTTAATGCCCCTCACTCCATTAGCTGACAATTCTTTGAGAAAATAATCAATAGCTTCTCCTGTAAACATGAAAAAAAATTGATTGTTTTTATGAAAGCTCGTCCATTAACAGATGAAGGCTTTGAAAACCTTTTGTTCTTGAAATGTCCCTGAAACTCCCTAACTTTTTGTTAAAGAATGGGATTATGAGGCTTTCGGGTTTGCGACTTTTGTTTCCACCAAATACGAGTCAAGTTGGAAACAAAATTCCTTCAACAAGAAATGTCCCTTTTGTTTCATGAATCTTCGCAGTATTCATGAATCAAATTCAATTTTGAACCAAGATTTTAAAACCATATTATTGATTTCAAAATTAGGTAGGGGGGACGTCGTGGCTCAATGGGTATGTCCACTGCTCTAGCAACCTTCGATTTGTAGGCGGCGCAGGTTCGATTTCTGTCAGGCGTTGGTGCGTTCCTGCGTTGGTGTATTTTTGTCTTCAGTAAAAACTTTCATGTGTGTGTCTGTCTACCTGATGTTTGTCTTGTGTCTGGCGCAGCATGGCCAAATATGGCCCTTGAGCCATAAAACCCTCAAGCAACCAACCAAAATTAGGTGGTAGTATTCTGTGACTTTAGATAATAATAAATATCACGACATTATATATTCTTTTGGGACCACGGTAGCCCTGACGGAAGAGTAGCGTATTAGCAACCGGAAGGTTGCGAGTTCGAAACTCGAACCAACCAAAGATTCGTGTACGTCGGGGCTGGTGCAAGTTAAATATGCCGTGGCCTCAAAGGTCACGTTGGCGTGGTGTGGGAGTTTGGAGAGTGGGGTGCCAGCTCAGATGTTGACGTCATCTGACCATGGTTCAAAAGGACGATATGTCCTCTGATCTTTCCCTTCACAACTGATCCCGGACCGTCGCCAATAGCCCGTTGTGTTGCTCCAGTGCGACATTTATTCCATTACATGACTACCATATTCTTTTGAGTGATAAAACAAATTTTATCTCAACTTATGTGAGAAAGCTTGTTTGCTTGAATTTCGGTACCCAAGAACAACAGGAATCATTCTAGAAGCTTAAAATTTTCATAATTTTTGTACTCTTCAAAGAAATCACTGATTCAAATCCCGATTATTTCGTCTGAAAATGAAAGATTACAAAAGCTATCTCTATTACGTCATAAAAAAAAACCGCACGTTGTTACACCACTGAAGAATAATGTCGCAATAGCAACTCGAAATCACTTTACAAGAATGAGATATTTATATTTAGTACAAGCCCTGAAATTTAGACCCTTCGATCATTTCCTCGAACTGTGATAAAAATCTGCTCGAAGGGAACGAGTGATAACAGGAGTAATCTTAAAAAATCAACATTGCCCTCGCTCCAGCATCACCTCCACCAGGTACGATTATCTGAAGACTACCGGTTGATTGCGGATTCGTACTCCTTGCCCTCAGGACGTTCGACTTCTCCACTTGAAGGAAACTAGTCAAAACCCAATTTCATAATCGATTCATTTCTCCGCCGGTAGAGATAAAAAACTCGATTCAGCGGAAGTCTGAGAGTTTTGCTTTGAATTGACTAAGTTCGATCGGTAAACAAGACTGGTGAGGTTTTCACTTTAACATCGCACTTCAAAAAATAGCTAATATAGGCTATTGAAAATAAATTAGAGGAGCCACCATATTCGTACCCACCTTTAGGACGCGACTCAAACCGATAGCAGTTTTTCCGGTTTATTCAAGGACCTTATAAACAGAAGTCCTTGTAGGCCGTCTTTGTGATTCATGAGGATGGCAATTTATCACTTTCTTCACAGCACTAAAAACATCTATAGTTGGCAGTGCTAATTTCTCTAGATTAATAGCATATGGTAGAGGAACATCCTTACTCGAGATAATCTCTATAAGAGCATCTAGATAATCAAATGCTTGGTTCATTAGCATAGTTGCATAAAACCAACCTTCTATAACAACCAACCGATTCGTTTTTTTAACCGGCTCGAATACAGTTCTAAGGGCTTGATAGTTCTTAGGTCGATTACCTCACAGCCGTTAGTGTCTTGAAAACAATACACATAACAGCCCCCCGCATTTTAAAAGGGGGGCAGTGACCCGTATCTTGGCCATAAGGAGAGGGAAAGTTTTTGTACTCTAATGCTTAGTCCATTTTCTAAATTTACAAAGTTGAATCTTCATTGTATTTTCGGGCCGTGGTAGCCCGGTTGGAAGAGTAACGGATTAGCAACCGGAAGGTTGCTAGTTCGAATCCAACCACAGACCGTCGTGTACAAAGGGGGCTGGTGCACGTTAAATCTGTCGTGGCCTCAATTGTCCTCGCGTTGGCGTGGAAGTTTGGAGAGTGGGGTGCCAGCTCAGCTGCGACCTCGTCATCTGACCGCGAGTCAAAATTACGTGTTGTCCTCGGATCTTTCCCTTCGGGTTTGATCCCGGACCGTCGCCAATAACCCGTTGTGTTGCTCCAGTGCGACGTTAATTAAAATACTATACCATCATTGTATCTTAGTAACTGAAGTAGATTTAAAAATAGGAAATGAAAAAAAACCTCACTGAAATTTTCTTTAAAATAAGGGAATAAAGGTTTGTATAACTTTATATTTTATTGTTAAAACTTTTTTCAGTCTTTGGTTGGATAGTTTCGAACTTGCAACCCTGCGGTTGCTGATCCGCTACTCTTCCAACCTGACTACCACAGCCCGGGAAGAATCAAAAGGAGTTAAATTTCATGACATACCACTTTAAGTGCTGCGATTCTATTTTCGAAAAAAAATGCTGCATTAAAGGATTACACGTAAAATGAACCGAGAAAACTAAATTCTACGTTGTGCCAAGCAACTTAATACCCTCAATAAACTTGAGACATGTACCTCTAAAAAAAGGTCAAGAGGATGGTCTTGTGTCTTACAGCATTATTTATCGCTATGCCAATTAAACCCTACATGAAAAAACTACAGGCGTCGCCTTGTTTAGTGGAGTTGCTTAAAAAAATAAACAGTCTGGAATTTAAAAATTCTCAAGCTTGTGCCACAGAACGCAGAATATAATTTAAAAGTTGCAATATAAATTAAAAGTTCTAATTCCAATTAAAAGCACGTGCTTTGAAACCTAACAGTTGGAGCATGTAAAGCTGAAAATTACTTAATATTCTTCCGGTAACTTATGCAAAATCTAAATTTTCGTACGATTTGGAACAAAGCTTTTCACATTTTGAACAAGCGGGAGAAAATTCTCTCAACTCCTATCTTAACAAATAATCTAAGCAATAAATTCTTTGCCTATTTGAGCAAACAGAATATTCATAAAGCTATGAAAGAAATTTCTCGTCAAGCGTGTGTAAATGATTTTTGATTATTTCAAAGAATAAATTCAAGGCATATTTAAGCAAACGGGATATTCATAAAACTCTTAGCTTAAAAATAGTGATAGCAAACTTAAATAGCTGATAATTCTAAAAACTATTTTCTGAGCATATGAACAAATGAAACATTCGCAAAGCTCCTCCTTAGCCACAAATTAAAGTAGTAAATAGTTTTCGAAAATTCTAAGAAATAATTTCACTAATTCTGCTCATGTTTTCGATAAGTAAACATACTACTTTATACAACTAAGATTCCAAACAGAAGCTTCATTTCCAAATTCGATCAATGACTAAAACTTGCCCTAAGTTTAATTGGAATAGTATTATTTTAGGTAACCAAAAATAGCTTGCTTGCTCATACTACTGTTGCCAATTTATCTGGAAGAATCTTGGAAACCCCGCCCCTTCTAAAGGACGTGGGAACCTTGATAATCTAAACATACGAGCATTCTTGTACTCGCAGTGAGACGACTTTGCCAGACTTGTAGGTAAATACTCTATTCGAACATTCTAGAAGTAACAAGTCACGTCCTAAAGGTTGAGGGTCATCAACAATGGACTCTTGACCACCCGTCCTCTGCCCCTTTAACAGCGAGTCACAAAATAAATATAGACTTTATCAAATCCATCATAGGAGTTCATTTAGAAAGGATAGATAGATGAATTAACGTTGCACTGGAGCAACACAAAGGGTTATTGATGACGGTTGGGAATCAATCTCGAAGGGAAAGACCAGAGGACACCTCGTCATTTTGAACCATGGTCAGATGACGAAGTCAAAACTTGAGCTGGCACCCCACTCTCCAAACCTCTACACCACGCCAATTTGAGGTCATTACAGATTTAATGTTCACCAGCCCCCACGACGGTCTTTGGCTGGATCCAGTTTCGAAGTTTTCAGAACAGGGTTCGTCAGTTTTCAGAACAGTCGGTGTCATGGAAATAAGCAGTTTTAATAAATGTCTTGTTTGGTTTTGATTCCAATGCACTTTGCAATACAGTCCACTTTAGAAATTTGTAGGACACTTGGGTCCTTTCTTAGAAATAACAGTAGAGAATGGGCTAGATTTAAGAAGAAATGTGTAATATGGAATAAAAATTAGTTATATTTATTCCATGAATATTTTAATTAAATAACTTTCTATGCATTTTTACTGGTCTTAAAATGCATCGTTTCCCCCTCATCTTATAATACTTTCTATAACAATCTAAATCAGTTATGACGTTAAGACCTTTGATAAATTTTATAGTTATTTATTTGATGCTAAATTTCTCGCAATTTCTTTGGCTGAAAAATATCTGATCTTTTTATCGCAGCTTACGTTAGTGCGACTCGTAGAGAACATAAAAGCATTAACTAATCGAAACGTATGACGTCTTTTCTAGAATAACGAAAAGGGTTTTTATCGACAGGGCCTTCAATTTTAGGTTTGAGAGATAATGGAAACTGATAATGCACACTCTACTGAAACAGGGAAGTCATTTCATTATCTTTACGATGTATCAAACGCTCAATAGCAGAAATAAAAACAAATGCATCGATTTTCAATAATCTTTCGGTATAAGCAATTTTTATCAAATGATGCAGACTAGTTTCATACATCCGAACTCTGTTACTACCTCAGCTTGCTATTAAATAGTTTTCAAAACTGTTGCCACCCTAAAAGAACGATGTCTGTAATTTTTATTTTTGATTTCAAATTTAAATAAACAAGAATCAATACTTCAATAAATAAGAATCGAATTCTTACTTGATAATTCGATTGATCGTATTTCTAGTACTTTTTACGCAGTTCTACAAAGGGGTTCAATGACTGATAAAATGAAAATTAATATTTCAGGAGGTTAACTTAAAAATTAAAATTTTATTCTTTTATTTCGTTAAAATTACCGCTTTTGGGGGATTTTTATTCAAGAAACTATGCAATCAAATAATTCCAAATTTTGTACTTCTATTTATCATCATTATGTATTTAAAAAAATTTCTAAATCATTTTTATCGGAATTTTGCTTGGTGATCCGAGTCTAATTTGCCTTGGAAAACTCACAGTTCACTTTATGGATAATCAATAACAGTTCGATTGCATTAAATAATAGATAAGAGTTTTATGGTTTCATACATGGAGACGAATGCTTATTAAAAAAATTAATTACTTAGTAAGGAAACTAAAGAGGATACAAGAACAAAGGTCAACTCTCTTTTTCACTTAGTCTCAATTCTGAATTTCAAATAAATTTTAATTTTTTTTAATCACATTCCATATCATGTTTACAGTTTGCGCCGTGCATAATTTAAAAAAACAAACATTCACAATACCATCGTTTGCTCGTGCATAGTTAAAAGTCGTTTGCACATGCCTAATAAATATAATAACGTTTGCAAATATGCTAGTTGCAGTTGCACATGCGCAATGAAAATTAAATTCATGGATCGGTTGCACACCTCACAATTTTCATGAAGTAGTATTCTGCTAATCAGCTATACCAGTGCTGTGAATAAGAGTGATGATCTTTTGATTACAAATCATTGTAAGCTGACTTTATAGAATTTACATTTTAATGAAGTGACGCACGCATCAAATTCTACATCTGCGCGCAGAGTCTCTTAATGGCCTATAGCTGGGCCAATTTTGCTAATTTCAACTTTAAAGGTGGCCCACATGTTCTTAAGACCCTTAATGCTGTACCCTATATCGGCGTTTAACAACTTGCGACTCGTGTACCTTGAAGTACATACGTGCGAAAATATTCAGTTGTACACGCATGCCAGAATGTTCAGGGTAGGTGCGTGCGAGAATGTTCAGGGGTACATGGGTGCCATAGTGTTCAGGAGTACATGTGGTCATATAAGGAGTTTTCTTCGTGAGCATTACTAAAAAGGCTTTCTATCTAAAATGTTTCAATAGCAGATAAACTGCTGGAAACTAAACTACCAGCTAGTTTTCAAAGCACTGAAAAACATATCACATAGGTAAAACAATCACATCCATTCAAAGTAGAGATGCAGGCAGAGCTACTGCCACCTAAACAGCAATAAAACACGGCAGTCGAAAGGAAGAGCTCTTCACTTCAGCGAAACACTTGCCCTGATGTTAGTAATGGACGAAAAAATACAAATTTGGGAACGTTCTCGTTTTGACTGTTGATACCGTTGAAATTGTTTTTCGTATTGATCTCGTTACTGGAAAAGGTTTTTTTTCACGATTTTGAGTATTTCTGAATTAAATGCAGAAAAGAATATAAGCTAAATATCAAAGACTTTATGTGAATTATTTTCCTTTAGAAGACCCTTAACCCCTTGAAAATCTGCAAATTGAGTATGAGGTAAGTATTTAATTAACGTCGTACTGGAGCAACTCAATGGGCTATTGACGATGGTCCGGGATCAAACCCAAATTGAGTATGAGAAAAACAACGTAATGGCAGAAAAGATGAACAAGAAGTTAATTTCTGTTGTTATTTACTACTAAGCTGATGAAGAGGTTTTCTCTTAAACTAAAACCAAAAAGTACCATGGTAGGCTGAATGCAGCTCCAGATTTGTTATAGTTGGGCAAACCCAAAATAGCCAAGTACAAAAATATAGTAAAGCTATACCACGATTTTTATGACTAGAAAATGATTAGAAAATTCCCTTTAAAATATAACTTTATGTAATCCCTTATCAAATCCCAAAAAAATTACAAAAAATAAAAAAATAATCAAAAACCAAAATATGAACCTAAAAATCATTTCTTTTCTTGGTTTTATCAAAGGAAGAGAGAAATGCATGAAACAACCAACAAAAAAGGAATCTAAACATCATTTACATGAAAACTGAGTAGTAAATTGAGTGAAAGGCAATATTTTTCATACAAAAATTAAATGATTACTATAAGTTCGTGTAGATGCTGTGTTTGTTGCGAGTACAAATTTCATGCAGATTATATATATAGCGCTTGTTGAAAAATAAAATATAAATATACTACCTCTTTAGTAACTTTTAAAACCTTAGAAATTTATACACAATGAGCAAGGAAAAATATTACCCAAATAGAATTTAAACAATATGACAAAAATAACTTTCGATAATAATTTTTAAAGAAGCAGCATGAATTATACTGTGTAGTGGGACAATTTTGATTTTAACATACTTCCATGCTATTAACACCTATGATGCTGCATTCAATTCAAACTTTTAGGGACCTGCGAGTTGTAGGTTCGATTCCTTTAACTTACCCTGTGTGTACTTCTCTTTCCTGTGTCAGCAAAACGTTCCTTGTGTGTTTGTTTATTACCTGACTTTGTCTATCTTGTATTTGGCCTGTCGCCAAATATGGCCCTTGCGTCATAAAATCCAACTAACCAAAAGTTTAGAGAAAAGCTTTATCTGTTTTATCACGCCAATGGTAAACCAAGAACATGTTCTACCTTTCTGGACGTAAACAGCGGAATTATTTTAACACGCAACGCTACTCATAGCCAAATAGCTGCTAAACCTCCTGGTGGTTGTCTTGATTAGGTACCTTGTCATTAGAAAAACTGACCAGATCTTTATGGACGAGATATCTCGTCTATGAAGATATCGTAGTTTCTCGTCATTAGAAGAAAACTGACCAGATATTGATCTCGTCATCACCAAAAAATCGGCAACATCTGGTTGACATCTCGTCATTTGCAAAGTTGGTCAGATCTTGATGGACGAGATATCTTATCGAAACCATTTGAAGGTTAAATTGTAAAATGTAACCAATTTTTAAAAAGGCTTTGGAAAAACAATAGTTTGATAAGCAGTTTTACCTGGCTGCTTTACATGGATATTTTTATTTAGAAATTTCATTTAAGATACAAGAATGAAAATCGAATAAATGTCTATTCTAACCCATGTCTGTTTTTATATTTCGGTATTATTGCTTCAACAAGCAACAAACAAGCGCTATTATCCCTCAACTGAATCAGCGCATAGCTATAGAAAGAAATTTCCTCACTATTCCACATTCGAGCTTTGTTACCGGCAACTCGCGTTAGAAGTTAGATTTTAATATTTACTGAATCCATAACTTTTGTAAAAAGGACGTTCGCTAACAAAGTACATGAGGAAATGAAAGATCGGTTTCTTGCAGTGGTAGAAAAAAGTAGACATGTGCAAAAGAAGACTACAAAAGTTGGCAGTTAGACTTTCTTGGGTTTAAAGCATCAAATTCAAAAAGGAATGAATGAAACAGATACCAGGAATTTGACTTTTCGTCATTCGCCATCTGGTTTCCAATATTTCTATACTTATTAAGTGCAGTGCACGTGTCTAAGTCAGTCCGTCATGGGTTGCCTACTGTTATATAAAGTAGATAGCTTGAGATAAATGTGCGTGCCTTTAGTTCCTTTCAACTTACAATGTTTTGTTTACTATGTATTTAATATTTTACGAAGTTTTATTGTAAGAGAAGTATTAAGAAAGCTAATGCCCTCAACTCAAAATTTCGGACTTATAATTGACAGAAAAGGACGGGTGTCCAAATTCGCTGATTTTGAGTTATGTCCACAAATCACTTCAATGTAATGCAAGTTACAATAGAAAAAAGTACCCAAGTCCTTCTGTCAATACATTAAGAAAAATTCAAAGCATTGGAAAGTACTTTCTGTACGTTGTACTAAAAATTAAAAAAAATAATAATTACCAACTCAGCTACAACCAAAATCTTACAAAATGGACATTGACCTTTTTTCTACCATGGTACAGAACAATAAGTTCATTCTTTGTATTTTTGAAGAGTATCATTTCCTTGATAGATTGGGGAGTAGTACTCACCACATTAACAATCATTTACTTCAATTTCAAAAGATGGAGTTTTCAAGGAACTTTTCTGTGATAAATAAAATGCACACAAACTCGAGTTCTTAAATGAAAGTTCTGAAGAATATTAAAAATATGAGAAGTTGCCCAAAGTAGAATTGGACTAGTTATACTTGAATATTTTACTTACGATTAACTATGATATTCTATTCTAAATCCGCCTTTAAATTCTAAATTCTTCACTTACCTGGAACACTTGAATACTTTTCCAACGCTTTCTCTTTCGCTTTCAAAACAGCATTCTTCTCAGCAGTTTCTTCTGGTCCTTCTATCACCAAGAAAATCAATCCTCCCAGTAACAGAAAGGTAATGTAAAAGATCGTAACAGCGAAAAGAAAAATATTCTCTCTATTAGCACTTATAAAATGGCGATAATTGCCTGAACTTCCGATCAGAGCCATGGTTGGTTACTAGTAATGTTCTTTCACTTATGGCACACAAACAAAAACTTTTTTTTCTCTCTCTGAGATTCGAGGCTCCAATTAGTTCACTGGAACTTCGTCTGTCATCTCACTTGACCATAGATCCAATGAAGCTGTTTCGAACAGGTTAACTTGGACGATGAGCACATAATTTCCAAAAAGTTCATCTAGATTTTTAAGAACTCTCCTGTGTATTGAGCTTTTTGTGGAGGCCGCAGGAACAAAATAAGGTAAAAATAAACTCCTTTATTTAGCTATTCGTTCTGCAGAATTCTTGAAGAACCTTGTGTGTCTGCAAGTCAAATCTGAGTACTCCGATCAACTTAAGTTCGTTGGAAGTAGTCTTTTGGATTTCAATTTCTCAAACTTTTTCAATGTCAAAAATAACAGGACGGGGAATATTTTTTCTATTCACGCGCAGTGTGGATTCTTTTTCTATGAAGAAGCATTTTCCACGGTTGTAGATGAGCAGACCTAAAGGTTGTTGAGTACGGTACTTAGTGATCGATTGACTCCAAATCCCCAAGCTTTCAGAAACGTTCCATTCGATTTCGCAGCACGAGAGTTAAAACACCAGTGACGGAAAACACAACGGAAATTAGTTTCTAAAAAGCCCGGGGATTTGTTGATCAGGGTCACGAGAGCTTTTCCTAAAAGCAAACGACAGTTTCTGAATAATTGTCAACTTTGAGCTGAGAGAGTCGATAACGTTCCTAAATAGCTTACAGGTGACGTCAGTTGGTGCAGCGATTTCGATGTTTTTCTCGATGGGTTATCTGTGTTGCTTGGATACCGCCATTTTTGACCTGAACTCATTGCGAAATTTACAAAAAGAACTATTAATGGTTACACAATGCATTCTAAAAAATTTGTTTGTTTACATTTTAAGAGATTCGGATAAACACTTTTGAAATGAGAAATAAAATATGATAAAAAAATGGGAAAAATGATGTTCATAAGTTGCTAATCCTTACGAAACGTTTTTATAGAATTCTATAAAAATTTCTAGAGTGTGGTTTATAGAGTCCTGTAGAATTATGTCTCGTTTTCCTATAAGCTCCATAAAGTAACCTCTATAGAATGCTTGCAGAACCAATAAAATAGAAGCACATTTATTTTGTTTCGCGACTACTTTTCTATAGAACTTCTCTCTAGAATACTATAGAAATACATTTCTATAGAATCAGCTCGTTTTCTTTATAGAAATCTCTATAGAATATTTTTGTATAGAAGCGAAATTTCGTTTCTCTATTGAAATCTCAATAAATTCTATGGAATTCAATAAAAAAACTTCGTAAGGGAGGGGGTGAAAATCAACGGTTTAACAGAATTGTTAAGGAAATGACAGTTAATATAAGGCAAAGCTTCAATAAACGATAGTAAAAACAACAAAATAACTTATGGCCGTTTTGGCGGATAAACACATCCACGCTTGAATTATCCTCGTGTTTTACCTTGGTTCTAATGATGGTGGATGAGTTGATCCGTCGAAATGAACACTGACTGTTTTGTTGTTTTTACTATCTTTATAATTGGTTTTTAAGTTTTTATTTAATTTACTAAATACAAAATTATATATTAAATTTTGTTTGCTTTCTCATACAAACGTGAGATTCTCCATGATTTATTTTGACACTGAATCGATCAAAGAATGCATCAGCGTGAACCGTGGCAGCTATCTTACAAATTGGACATGTTCTCTTTCCCAAGGTTTGTAGTTCAATCTTTCCCTTCGGGATTGATCCGGGCCGTCGCCAATAGTCCGTTGTGTGCTCCAGTAAGATGTTACTTAACTACCTACCTACTCAAGGTTTATAGAATAGAGCAGAAGTTCCCAACCTTTTTGACTCGCGGAGCCCTTTTTAGAATCAATTTCTATAGTGGAGTCCCTTAGGCTTAATGGAGCCCCTTAGGCTTAATAGAGCCCCTCAGGCCTAAGCCCATGGGAAGGTACGCTGAGCACAAGTTGGGAACCTCTGAAATAGAGTATAGGGAGTTATGCCATAGGGATATAAATACCGTCTAAAACTTGAGGTAGGTAGGTAGTTGAATTAACGTCGCTCTGGAGTAACCGGAGGGTTGCGAGTTCGAACGATGAAACCAAAGACCGTCTTGTATGAGGGAGTTGGTGCACGTTAAATCAATCGTGGCCTCAAATGTCCTCACGTTGGAGGAACGATCACTCCAACGTGTGGCTGGCACCTCACTCTCCAAACTCCACGTGTGGAAGTTTGGAGAGTGAGGTGCCAGCTCAGGTGCTGTCCTCGTCGACACCGTGATTCAAAATGACGAGGTATTATCCTCGGATCTCTCCCTACGGGATTGAACCCGTCGCCAATAACCCGCTGTATTGCTTCTGTGCGATGTTAATTCAATTACCTACCTACTTCAAGTTTTTAGAGAGAGTTTGGATTACTCATAGAGTTGTCACTGCCTTTTGTGCTTCATTTAAACTTAGGACTAACTGCTCTTTTTATTGTATTGTCTTTACGGCCTAGAAACAACGGCGAATAGAATTGATTTAAATATTGCCAGACCTAAGCATGAGGTTTTATTTGCTTTCGAATCCAATCTCGGCATACCCAGTTATGCTACGCCACTGCTCATCAACCCTGAGTTGTTCTCATTCATATATCTGTTTTGTCACCTGTAGTCTTCCCAGTATGCTTTTCGAAACTAGGTTCAATCAAAGGTTCGTGGATGCGGGAACTGGTGCACGTTAAACCTGTCGTGGCCTCAAACTAATACTCAATCTTACGTAATCCTCAATTCGATCAATTCAAACCCCCATTTGCAATTAGTAACACGCTGATTAGAGTAATCACAGCTTCACATGAGCCAAACATGGAGTCGGTTCATTTGTCTGAGATCTTTCATGGAATCAAATCTACACGTGAACAGATAAGTCCCCGTTCTTTATCGATAACTCCTCCCAATTCGGAACTTCGATCCGCCGGACAACTGTCCCGATTACTCGACGACATTTTCCCCCGCTTTTGTTCGAGAATGCAACCTGTTGCAACTCAGGAAAAGGGGGGGACACGACCTGGGAGGGCGGGAGTGGGATAAAAAGATAGACGAGATTGGAAACGAATCAAGATTTCTTGTCCAAGTTTCTTAATTCTCGGAATCAAAGTTCTCCAACCTTCCCAGAGCCGATAACTCAGTCCAGATAGATGTGGTACCAAACATCGATTACGATTCTGGATAGCTATATTTAAAACGTCATGCCATGTCGAATTGAATTATAAAGAAATGTGATTTGTGGTCTCAGTTGCGTAGGTAGGAGTTAATTAACGTCACACCGAGCACTATTAGCGACGGTCCGGAATCAATCCCGAAGGGAAAAGTCGAGAACAACACATCGTACATTTGAACCACGGTCAGATGTCTTCAGTTGCGTAGGAACGGGGCCATTCCCGAGGTATGAGCTGCCCACCTGTAAACCTCAGTAAGCCGTTCCCTTCTTCACCAAAATGTTTAATTTTCTAAAAAAAAGCCGTCCATCAAACATGTATTCAGAAAATGATGGTCCAGTTTTCTTTATCCCGGTTCCCTAAGTAAGCGGGTTGGAAATGATCTTATTAACAGCCGGAACATTGAGAGTTCGAAACTCTATCCAACCAAAGACAGTAGTAGTAGTATTACCGTGCTAACAACTGGATCACTTGGATAGACTGCTAGCAACTCGATTGTCTTACGAGATAAAAACAGAGTACGACAGATTGAGCCTCATTTTGTATGCCAGCTTCGTAAGTGGCGGTAGCAGAATATGAAACATCCCAGTAGTTGTTGGATTGTGGGGGCCAAGCCAATCTGATAAAACTTCTCTAGAGCGTGATCCAGTTGTTAGCAGTCTATCCAAGTGATCCAGTTGTTAGCACTGTAATACTACTATACATGGGGACTAGTGCTCGTTAAATCAGTCGTGTCCTCACGTTGGCGTAGTGTGAAAGTTTGGAGAGTGGGGTGCCAGCTCAGGTGTTGATCCCTTCATCTGGCCGTGGCTCAAATTGATCTTTCCCTTTGGGATGGACCGTTGCTAATAGCCTGTTGTGTTGCTTCAGCATTGTTCACGCCGCGAGTTTCTCTAACATTTGTTGGTGCCACTCTAATCGACCTAACTTTTCATGTACTTGGCAAGAGTCAAGACCCTTGCCAGTTCCTATGTCTGATCTCATGACGCGATAGGAAACAAAAAGTGGTTCCTTTCCAGGAACCATTTTTCGTTTTCTTAGGTAGGTAGCTGATTAACGTCGTACTGGAGCAACACGAAAGGCAATTGGCGACGGTCCAGGATCAACCCCGAATGGAAAGTTACGAGGACAACATCTCGTCATTTTGAACCACGGTCAGATGACGAGGTCATCACTTGAGCTGGCACTCCACTCTCTAAACTTCCCCACCACGCCAACGTGAGGACATTTGAAGCCACGATAGATTTAACGTGCATCCACGTACACGATGGTCTTTGGTTCGATCAGTGGTTCTAAAGATGGTCCCCCATCCAAGTCCAGTGTTGTCCAACTTTGAAGAAATCCTTTATTCCTCTCCTTGCATATATAGAAATAAGGAAATACAAATTTCGAATAGGCAAGTGGGCTGAAAATAGAGCCTACACCAGGGATGGGCAAACTTTTTCGGTCGCGGGCCAAAAATCGAAAAAAAAAAAGTTTGGCGGGCCAAGATAAATTTTTCTAAAATTTTAAAAACAATATACAAGTATTACAATTTAAATATGTTAATGAGATGAATCAAATTGCGATTTCATTTTTAAAAGTTCCTTATATTGAGGTTCGAAGTACTGATTCTAAGGAACGAGGCTAAATGCTCATCTGTCAGTCTACTTCTGAAATAATTCTTTCTAAGGTTCATAGTTGAAAACACTTGTTCACATATATAAGACGAAGCAACATAGCACTGATTTTCTGGGCGTGAGATATTAAATTTGGGAAACTTACTTTCGATAATGATTTGTAAAACTCTAACTTTGGCATATTTAGAAACAGCTGCTTGAGATGATTGTTAGATTGCAACTCAATTAATTCAAGCTGCAAATCTGACCTCACTGCTTCACAATTTACGTTGAAAGGCATGGTAAAAATATCCAATTCTATTTGAATGGCACTGAAAACTTGAAATCTGCGTTCGAACTCAAAATGCAGTTTTTTCAAGCCATCTTCATAATTCTTAAGCTTCTCTTCATTTACTGAGGGTATTGAATTTAACCTCGAGAAATGAGACAAGTCGTTCTTAGCTAGCTGCCCAGCAAACAGATTAAGTTTTAGTTTAAAAGCTTTGAGATGGGCCCAGATATCGTCGATAAATTGATTTTTCTCTTGCATCTTGACATTCAAGTTGCTCATATGACAAAGAAGATCTGTGAAAAATGCAAAGTCCGAAAGCCATTCTGTATCTTCTAATATTTCGCACTCCGCAGAACACTATTTCTCATGGAAGAACGACACAATGTCGTCTGTCGTCTTTCAGCTGCCAAACTCGCTCGAAAACACATCCTGCACTAAGCCACCTTACTTTCGTGTAATACAGTACATCAGAGTATTCAGATTGCACGGACTGAAGAAAATCTCGAAATTGCCTGTGAGTAAGCCCACGAGATCGAATAGTATTTACAAGCTTCACGACTGCATCAAGCACGGGTTTCATATTCAATGCAGATTTACATAGAGCATCTTGATGTATAACACAATGTAGAAAAACAACATTGTTCCCGGGATAGTTTTGATTAAAGAGTCCAAGAAATCCAGATTTTTTTCCTGTCATATTTGGTGCTCCATCGATCGTAATATTACATATATTTGTTATAGGCACTTTCAAAGTTAAAAGCCCTTCCTGAAATTCACGAAAAATATCACATCCCGTTGTAGTTCCCTTTAAAGAACGCATGCACGCCAGTTCCTCGGTAATTTCAAAGTTCTCATCAACACCTATTATAAATAATACTAATTGAGCAGTATCATTTATATCAGTGCTTTCATCCATAGCTATGGAGCAAAATTTAAACTGGCCAATCTTTGACTCTAATTGTTATGTCAAATTTTTATCGATGGCTTTGATTCTAGAAGTCACCGTTTTTCGAGATAAGCTTACAGTCTCAAAATTATTTTTCTTGTCTGGACATAAAACCTCACAAACTTGGAGCATGCATTGTTTAACGAACTCCCCATCACTGAGAGCTTTATTATTTTTAGCAATATTGTATGCTACAATGTAACTTGCATGTGTAGCTGCTTCTTGGATAGAGTTTACCTTCTTGAAAAAATTTTGTCGGCCTGATAATTTTTTACAAAGACTTTCTACATTTTGTTTTCTTTCATATTCGGACATTGCTTCGTAATTGGAATTCTTATGCTTAGATGTGAAATGACGGGAAATGTTATATTCTTTGAAGACTGCTACAGCTTCATTGCAGATGAGACACACTGGTTTATCTTTAACAACTGTAAAAAAATATTTCCAGGTCCATTCATCATTAAAAACACGGCACTCTGAATCAACTTTATGTTTTTTAGTAGCCATTTTGGGGTTGAAATATTTTACGAATAACCCAAACAAGCACTAGCTACGCTATACTTTTTATACTTTCACCACTATTCACAATGATGCTATATGTCCGCAATCTTTCCATGCGCAATCAATAATATTAAAACTCGCGCCAAAAGAAAAAGCCGCTGGCTGGAGCTTAAAATGCGCAGTCTGTCACATGTGAGGTCTAATTCACCTATATTGAATTCCCATAGGTCTGCTCCCCGAGAAAGAGATAACGCTTGTTGGCGCCAGTCTACAGCTATAACTAACAAAGAACCGCTTTTAACACTTTACCGATTGAAAGCTGTCTGTGCTTGCTATTTCCGTCGATTTATGTTTTGTAGAACAAAAATAGAGACAGTAAAAAGATCATCAGTCCTTTGAAAAAAAGGAAGAAAAAAATAATATTTAAACAAAGTAGAAAAGGAGATGGATATATAATATATAAATCATATTTTCTTTTAATTTCCGTCGGACCGGAAAAATTAACATTCTATCCGCGGGCCGCATAAAACCTTCCGGCGGGCCGTAGTTTGCCCATCCCTGGCCTACACGCTCAAATGAGACAGAGTACTCCTTACCCAACTTAATCATGCAGGAAACCTTTCCAATATTAAATTTAGGAAAACCATATTCGAATAATACACAAAAGATATTTAGTGAAGTATTATTTTACAAACGCGTTTAGTAATTAGGAACCAACTTGTTTATGCACCACTATTTATCAGAACCTATCCAACAATAAATTTAAAAACCATATTCGAATAATATACAAAAGATATTTAGTGAAGTATTATTTCAGACGTACGTTTAGTCATTAGCTATCCACTAGTTTATGTTCCGTTTATCAGAACCTCTCTCTCTTTCCAATAGTAAATTTAGTGAAGTATTATTTCAGACATGTTTAGTCATTAGGTGCCCATCAGTTTATGTGCCGATGTTTATCAGAACTAAACTGACTCCAGAATCTAAAATGTTTTCGTGAAAATGTTAATGCTAATCTGCATGTGCCATTTTGAGTCGAAGAAATATGTTCAACAGGTAATGATATCCTTTAAGAGATAGTTAAACCATCCTAGATAATGTTGCCCATTGCACTGATTAGTATCTGGGAAATGAAAAAAAATAATGTCAAAGAATCGGGTACTTTCTTCGTTAAAGTATTTACTGATAGCATCGTTTCATAAAACCTTCCTGATAGCTACAAGGAACATTCAATCCTTTGATTTAAACCCGAATTACGAAAGGTTCTTTTCACGAGCTCACGTGATGATGATAATATTCCATCACTGGCATGGCCTATCATGTGGAGGACAAACGACCGAATCCCGTGATCTTAGTGAGTCCCAAAAGTGAAGATCCATCATGTCTGATTGTTGTGGCTGAACTTGAGTTCAGAACTTAAAGTGCATTTCCAAGATACTAAGATAAGTTATTTATAGTTGGTAGGTATTTTAATTAACGTCGCACTGGAGCAACTCAACGGACTTTTGGCGACGGTCTGGGCTCAAACCCGAGGACAACACCACATAATTTTGAACCACGGTCAGATGACGAGGTCACACCTGAGTTGGAACCCCACTCTCCAAACTTCCACACCACGCCAAAGGTTATTTATAGTAATAAATTCGAAATTGTGTTTTGTATACGGGTAAAAGGCACTAATTTTTAATTCTTCACGTTTTTAATTCTTCCTTCGTCCAATAAGATCACAAAATATTGTCCATATCAGTAGTCAAAAAGAACCAGGGGTTTGCCACATTATACTTATAAACCAACTTTCGGGATTCAATGACTTTTTTCTAATGCCGGTCGATTGAACATTACTCATAATGGGCGCTCACTACAAGGGCGGATTTGAGAACCACTTTGCGTTACTCTGGTGCACCACGAGTGGTGGGTATACGTTACAACTCACATACATATCACACATTCCAGGCACAACCCGTTTATAGAGAGGCCATACATTCCCTCCAGACGGACAAACGTTCTTGCCTTATTTCGGATTCGTACCAGGAACCTTCGATCTAGAAGCCAGCACTATGCCTCTTGACCAATTAGGATGACGAAATCGACTACAAAAGCTCTCAACATCATATCAAAATAAATAACTAATAATTTTGTCTTTCCGATGATGCGAATTATGATTTTAAAATAGTTGAAGACCAATTATGGAAAAAGGTGTAGGTAATTGAATTCATGTCGCACTGGAGCAACTCAAACGGGCTATCGGTGACGGCCCGGGATCAATCCCAAAGGGAAAGATCCGAGGACAACACTTCGTAATTAGACCTCAAATGCCCACTTTGTAAATTTTGGAATGCAAAGTAAAAATAATTTTATTCCCCACTAAAACTTTCGAAAATCACTAAATTGTGCACATCAATGTTCAAATGGCATTAAATAAAACACAATAAAAGTACTACCTCATAGAAATTGAATTCCCTTTTAGGATATAAAACTTGACTGTCCCAAATAACATTCAGATACATACCCAATTCGTGTTAAGTAACCGATCATTCGCAACATCCCATGAAGCACATAATCATCATCAATGACTTTATCATTTTAATATTGTTAACTATAAATTTCTGAGAAAGCCTTTTAAGCAAGAATCAAGACAAGCATTTTTAGCTCATTTTGTATTAGTTTTTAGTTTTATTTAATTAAAAAACAATAATTTTCGAAATGATCATTAATTGCAACAAGTGATGCAAATTAAATAATCTATAGATGTAAATAATAGTTTTGATATTTTTTTCAAAAATGTCAGTTCCTTTATGTTTAATGTTTATTTTGATATGCAATATAAGCATACTACGAATTTATAACTTTCTAATTTTTCTGGAATTAGCTAGTCCAAACTCCCAATCAACACTAAATTTAAATACAGCAAACATTTTTAATTAGTAAATTAACTTTAAACATATTAAATTTCAGAATTAATTAGGTCTCAATCAAGTTTCAAAGTTTAAACAATGGTTGCTTCAATTCCATTTGAATGTTGAAAAATTAGGATTAATTAATTTTTTCAAAAAAATTTCAGAATTGATTAGGTACTCTATCAAGTTTCAACGTTGAAAAAATGGTTACGTCGATTTTAGGTGAAACAACACCAATATAATATTGTATTCAAGCAAATTTCAGCGTTGAAAACATGACCAGAAAGTGAGATTTCGACATTGAGAACTTGCACTAACTTTCCCCTATCTTGCAATACATTTTCAACAATGTAAAAATTTACTTAATTATTCTAAAATTAAAATACAAAAAGTAAGTTTAACATCAATTGATATCTTCATTGAAAAAATAAAACAATTATTGCACCCACACAGCACTTCTACATTATATTTCATTGTGTATGTAATATCGGAAAATGTAGTCCATATCAATATGTTCATTTGTTTTCATCGAATTTATGCAAAATAAACCTTTATGGTTTCAAAACGACAAAAACTCTTTTTAATTGATACAATGAACACAACGAATCAACATTTTAAAATGGTAGAATTTATCTCTAGTATATTTAATAAAAATTTAAGGACTTCAGAATTGCATGTGCTGTATCATTTTATTAAAATGTCATACTTTAAAAAATCTGTCTATTTTGTACAATAAACTTTTAAAACCTCAAATATAAAACACGCAGCATAGAAGAAAATTACAAATACTGATGTTCCGAATCCAGTCTAATTCATGAAATAGAGCATAGTATCTGTTTTGTATCGAGCAACATAGATATGTAAAGCATTATGATAAAGATGTTTTGTCTGATAATGTTATCACTTTCTTGTTACATATAATTTAACGAGTGCATGAATCTTGAATACATTAATTCTGTTTATTTACACACAAGCAGCAACATTTCGGGAAAAAAAATTCGAAATAAAATAAGACATTTTAGAAATGTTTCTGACAAATTCTTTCTCCCCCTTGAAATTTAAAAATCATTTTGGGAATTAAAAAGAACTCTGCAAATAAATAAATAAACCATTTCAAAATAATTAATCAATAAATCTATTTCATAAACAAGTATACCGTTTCTGGAACAAGAACAAACCTTCTTTGAGTGCCATTCAATGAAACAATGCACAATCAGTAGCATACCAAATTCAGAAATACCTTAACGCAGGGGTGTCAAACTGGCGGCCCGCGGGCCACATGCGGCCCCGAGGTAATTTTTTGAGGCCCACGATGCTCTGAAATAAAATGAAAACAGGACAATATATTACGAAGAAAATAGCACTTAGGGGAGATCGAGGCAATACCGTACACACAATTTTAATTAATTGATTTCCAGAATGATTCGGTTTTAAAAGACATCGAGAAGTAGGAATTCCCAAAATATATAGTCTTATTTAGGTGAAAAATACCCGGAAATTAAAAAGTTTGCCGCACAAATTTTATGCTATTTTGGGAGTACGTACTTTTGTGAGCAACTATTTTCGTCCATGAAATTAAGTAAAACGGCCTACAGATCAAGGTTAACTGATAAACATCTATCTGCCATAATGAAGATTGTCTGTTCTCAGTCTTTGAATCCAGATATTGGAAAACTAATAGGAGGAAAGCGCTGGCAAGTTTCCGGTAAAAAAATTAATTTTAGTTTTATAAATACATTAAATTAAATATATGTTTAAATAAAAGCAATTATATAGCAATATTATAAACTATTACCCTAAATTCACTTAATTACATAGTGTTTTAATTATCCTATCCCTATTCCTGAATCCTCACTTCAAAATATAATTTTAAGAAAATTTGTAAATGCGATGTGGCCCGCGTGAATCTTACCAGTTGTATTAAATGGCCCGTGTTTTCATTGAGTTTGACACCCCTGCCTTAAAGAGTTGTATTTGGCAGTTTTCCCCAAACTACGACCTGTGGTCTAGTACATTCCGGGGAAGGCCCACCAAAAGTTTCGAAAGATGTAGGATAATGTCTAGCACAAAATTTTCAGATAATTTGGTCTGTAATAGAAAACATTTTGCAAATCGAAAGCTACGAATTGAATTTATGGGACATTCTATAGGTCTTTTTTTTTCATTTTTAGATGAACCAAATTTGGGCCATGAAGATCAACGGAAAGATATAGGCGGCCCTCGACTTTCGCACAATTCGCTATTTCACACATTTTTAAAAATTCAATTTTTTAAAGATTTTTGTTGATAATGCAAAAATTGTTCGCTCCCACGGAGCGCTCACTCGCACATTGCCGCCTAGAGTAGCGGACTTCTAGGAATCGTTGTGACGTCACTAGGGTTCCGAGCAGCGGTGGCGGGGGCCGAATGTCAAATACATACAATGTATTAAACAGGCCTAGTCTTGCGTTATTGCGCGTGTCGATGCGTTGTGTGTTTTGCCAATTTATTTGTTTATGTTTAAATATTTCGTCCTAATAAATTTATAAACATGAGTGAGAAACGGAGAAACTGCAGTGTTGATACGAACGAAAGGAAATTAAGAACTCATAAACTTCATACGATCGAGACAAAGATGGAAATAATTAGACGTTCTGAAAGGGGTGAATCTTTTGTTTCAGTCGGCCGTTCGTACGACATAAACAGGTCTACGATATGTTCAATTTTGAAAAACAAGAATAAATTAAGGAATACGTTCAAAATTGTGATATATATCTTCAAAGATTCTTTCCAAAAGACACGGAATAGTGATGGATGAAATGGAAAGATCTTTGTCATCATGGATTGATGATCAAAATCAAAACGATGCCCCTCTGAGTTTTTCAATTATTCAAGTTAAGACTCTTAGTTTGCATGAAGATTGGAAGACTACATTAAAAGAAGATTCTAACGCGGTGTTTCAAGCAAGTAATGGCTGGTTCGACAAATTTAAAATGAGGTATTCTTTACATAATATTAAATTCACTGGAGAATCGGCTGATGCAGATAAAGATACTGCAAAATAATTTATTCATTCATTGTCTAAAATTATTGTAGATGGAGAATATTCTCCTAGCCAAATATTCAATGTAGACGAGAAGGGTTTATTTTGGAAAAAAATGCCTAATCGTACATTCTTATCGAAGGAAGAATCAGTTGTGCCCCTGGATATAAAACCTTCTAAAAACCGATTGACATTGCTTCTTGGTGGAAACTTAGCTGGTGATTTAAAATTGAAGCCAATGTTCGTTTATCAAGCAGAAAATCCCAGAGCATTGAAAGGGAAAGATAAAGAATTGCTTCCAGTCATTTGGAAATCAAATAAAAAAGCCCGGGTTACTGCATTAATATTTAAAGATTGGTTCACTTTTCATTTCGTGCCGGTAGTTAAGCAATATTGTGAAGATAAAAATTTGCAATTTAGAGCATTATTAATCTTAGACAATGAATGCTCCAGGATACCCAAAATCTCTGCAGAATTTATACCCTGAAATCAATGTTGTGTTTCTTCCTCCCAATACTACCTGCCTCATACAGACCATGGACCAAACAGTGATAGCTACGTTTAAACGATATTATATGAGGACAATAATGAATCAGGCCATCAAGGCAACTGGCAGGGAAGGTGGGCCTATATTAAGAGATTTTTGGAAGATCTATAATATATGGAACGCAATAAACAATATTGGAGACTCGTGGACTGAAATAAGAGAGTCAACAATGAAAGGTTCCTGGAAACAATTATGCCCACAAATGATGAGTGATTTTATAAATTATGAAGAAACTCCAGAAACTATCACAAATGAAATAGTTAGCCTAATGAATGAACTAAACTTGGACGTCAACAACGAAGATGCTAATCAGTTGATTGAATCTCACTCAGTACCTCTGTCAAATGAATATTTAATTGAGCAACAAGAGTTAAACGAAATGAACACAATGAAAGTGAGGAAGAAGTTGACAAAATCGTCAAGACTGACAATCAAAAATATGAATGAAGCCTTCATGCATCTTGACAAATTTTTGACTATCATGGAAGAATGCGATCCCAATGGACAACGTATATCTTAAGAACGTAGGGCGAATGAGAAAGACACAGCATGTTATAGAATTCTTTATCAAGAAAAGAAAAGAAAGGGTGGTATTCAACTAGCTCTTGACAAGTTTACGAAGAAAACACCTGAAAGCACTTAAACACGCCTCGTTAACTTAATTATGTATGATGATGAATAAATATTTTTAATATATTATTGATAAATAAATATTATTGATAAATAAATATTTTAAAATACAATTTTTGATGTTTTTTACATTCCTCTACTTTCGAACATTCAACATTCGCACACATTTTCAGGAACCAATTATGTGCGAAAGTCGATGGCCGCCTCTACACACTTTGCAACAGAAATACTTGCAAAACTCCCCGACAAAATAGACCGCGCTGCCTCAAAACTAAACTCAAAACACAATAAGCGATACAACTAGAAACTGAAACTGAAACTCACATTTTAACTTTGCAATCGAAGATATTGCCATTTGAAAAGTTGAAACTTTTCAAATAAATAGTTACCTTCGACAGAAAGCAAACGTGCTTTCCGTTAAAAAATTTTTCCTACAATTTATTTCATTTAAGGCTCGAGATGAAAATCAGACAAATATTTCACGTTGTATTTCAATTTCATAGACGTGCTAGTGTTTCTTTTATATTTAAACGTTACGAACCTGAAGCAATATCTCTTTTACTCAACTCAGAGTCTTAATGTTTAATTGTAAATAAAAATGTCAGTTAAAATGTTGACGTTATGACCAGCGCAATATTTCCCTTTTAAATATAGTTATATTATTTTAATGTTATAAAAAAAATAACTGTTAATATGGGAAACGCCATAAAACCTCACATTAAAAATGCTGAGAAAACAGGTGTTCTTCAAGTAGCAAATACTGGTTTGACTGAAGTATGAAAATCCACTGTCATACTTGTTCATTTAAATTTGTTAACAGAAATTAGCACTTATTTTAGTAGTTTGAAACATTTTCAGAATTTTATCACATTTTTTTTATAACCTGTCAACGGACGAAAGTTTTGAAAGTTAAACTTCGAAGTGTTGGTGATATATACTACGCAGTCTAATTTCCGGAATTCCCATTTGAAAGAATCCGTCATTCAAATGGGATCCGTTAGACTCAAGAACGCTACGATCGTCAATTTGCAATAATTGTCCATCGCTAATTTGCAATAATTTTAGAACATAACCCGTAGTCTCATCAAAAGAGCCGTATGGCGACATAAATTTTATTTGCCAATTGGGCGAAGGTCGGTACCTCGTTCTTAAATTTTATCTGGGATCCAACAAAATGCAGAACAATGAACAGATTTTCGTGAAAATTTCATTTTCTGCTCGTATTTAATAAGTTATAAATACATGTTGAAGTAAATGATTATATTGTCTTCATGTGTGACATGAGTATTATGAATGCTAGTTATGTTATGTTTTTTCTTAATTTTGTCGTTATCCGTTTGCTTTTCATAACAGTACATTTTTGACTCTTCTGAGTTATATTTCTATTTTTTTAATATTGAGCCCGGCTCTAAAATCAGCAGACGTTATTCATGTCTTACATCTATAAATTTTGCTTTGATGGTCAAGGTTTTAGATCATTATTTTTGATGCCTAACCTTTGTATTTGTTCCTTTGTGGCGCAAATTCTGTATCTTTCTGACAGTCCGCTGTGTTGCTCCAGTGTGAAGTTAATTAAAATACCTACCTACCTTTCTGACAGCCTGTCACTAAAAACTCTCCTTGTATGTATATGTCCATTTAGTTGACGTTGCCTTTCTAGTGTTTGGCGCAGCATGGCCAAATAAGGACCTTGCACCATAAAAGCTGAACCAGCCATTTTTCTGATAATCTGTTATGTTTAAATGCACACATATCAAAGTCCTGGCTCTACATTTTATATATCCATGGGTCATTGGGTTTGCCTACTGCACTAGGAACTTGCAAGTTATAGGCGGCACAGGTTCTATTCCTCCCTGGATGTATTTTTCTCTTCTGTGTTAATAAATCTTTTTCTGTGTGTTCATTTTCTTGATGTTTGGCACATCTTAACTAAATATGGCCCCTTGCGTCACAAAACCCACAAAAAACCTAACCATACATTAACAAAACAATACATTTTTAATTGTGCCCAAGTAAAACATTTTGGCAGCCAAGGGAAAATGTTTTGGTGCCATTTATGCCTGACTTTGTGCCTCCTAGTTTCTAACTCTGGTATTTAAAAAATTATATAGTGTCCTTGTCTGTCCCATGAAGTAACCAAAATGAAACTAAGTTATGTGAAACAAAGCATTGATTTTTTTTTTATATTTAGTTGTCAGTTCAACATTACTTAATATGCTGCAGCTAGTTCAATTTGAATGATCAATGGCTGGAAAAATTATTTTCACATAGGAATCTGTAGGTTGTATGTTCATAATGCATTTAATTGAGGCAGTAATACCTGAAGTTTCAAAATAGCCCGTTGTGTTGCTCCAGTGTGAAGTTAATTCAACAACCTACCTGTAGTTTCAGTGGTAGCTTTGGCTACATATTTATTCAAAGATTAATCCAGGTCAAGTATTTGCTGGTCTTAAAATTTTTACCTTCCAATAAATTGCAATACTTCTTGGATAAAGTAGAAAAATGTACCTGTGAAAAATGGAATTTATTTTTCAAAAAATGTGCAAGAAACCTACTTTTTGTTGCAGTAACTAAATACATAGATGTTTGTCTTGTTTGGATTTATTCTGTACTTAACTATTGTATATATTTTTGGGTTTTATGGTAATTATTATTTTTTCTAGTTCCCACGGGAGCTTTTTCAGCTAGTCAACAACCTAAGAACTCTGGACATATCAAACAACAAAATTGGTCAGTTACCACCTACAATTGGAAATTTTACCAACCTTAAGAATCTAACTGCTAGTCATATAAGAATAGGTAAGTTACATAATCTACAGTAACATTGCCTTATTGTAGCTGTAGTAGATCAATAATCATGAACATCTTTCAATTAACTTGTTCTTGCTCATATTGAATGTTAAAATGTTATAAAGGCTAACGAATGCCAAATATAAGAAGTACATTGACTTCCACTTTAAAAAGTTAATTTTCTGATATAGATAACAATGGTTAAAAAAGGTAAATTTTTCTTAACTAACATCAAAACGTTTATGCAACTGTGTTTAAACTTGTGCATTATGTTTGGCAATGTATAAAATTAACTAACTTTTCTTAGTAATCAAATATTCTGTTTTACCTAATTTTGGATTAAGCAAACAAAACGTTAAACTGGTAAATATACAAACAAATATTTGTACATAATTAACAACTTGTTAAACAGGATTCATGCTAACCTTAAAACTCGGTAATCTAAGAAGGAAATTCTTGCCATTCAAGTCTAATATTGCTTAGCAGCAAAAAAGGAAAATTTGTTTTTAATCTTTTAAAAATAAAATATTGTATATTTCGATAATTGATTGTATTGCACCATGTTGTCTTATTGACAATAAATTACTTAGTTACATAATTCAATTCAATAATTTTTAGTGTAATGATTAATTTTGTAAATTAATTTCTTAAATAAGTTCACAATGAATAATTTTTAACTCTGATTATTATTATTTATTTCAGTTTCTTTGCCTGAAGAGATTGGCACTCTAAAGAAATTGGAGACCATAAATTTCAGTAATAATGACCTAACTTCTCTGCCCTCATCTTTTAAGCAACTGGTCAATTTAAGGACTATAAACATAAGCAGCAACAAATTTACTGAATTCCCAACTGTCTTTTCCAATATGAAGAGACTCGAAATGTTAGATATGTCACACAACAAGCTTGTGGCAGTTCCTGATTATGTGCAAGAGGTGTCTGCTATTGAAATCAATCTAAATCAGAATCAGGTTTGTTTTATATACTTACCTATTTATTTGTTATGAAGATTTCTGTTAAAAATTGCAATAACTCTATTTATAAACACGTCAACACGAAAATTGTGAATTGTAACGTATTTTACAAACATTGATACTGGTTCTATATTACTGCATTATCCTAAATACAGTGGCCCTGTGGGTACCCCAGTTAGTAGAGTCACAGATTTGCAAACAGGTTTTGAGTTAGAAACTCAGTCCAACCAAACTCACATATGTGGAGGCTGGTGCATGTTAAATCTGTTGTGGCCTCAAATGTCTCCACCTTGATGTGGTGTGGAAGTTTGTAGAGTTGGGTACCAGATCAAGTGTTGACCTCGTCATCTGACAGTGGTTTAAAATTACAAAGTATTGTCCTCCGATCTTTCGCTTTGGGATGGATCACAGACCGTTGCCAATAGCCCTTTGTGTTGCTCCAGTATGACGTAAATTCAACTATCTACCTGCCTGAAAGGGAAAGGTGGCAATATCTCCTAACGTGTAGAGAGATCCTACACTGACAATGAGTTAACATCGTTCTTGGAACTTGGGAAACCCATCAAAAGTTAAGCCAGTTTAAAGGTGGCACCAATATATGCTACGGAAGAACGCACTGTGTCAACATCCATGATACAGCAAGGGTTGAGATAAACTTGCTTTTAAAAATAAGGCATAAACTATACATTAAATTTAAAAATTATGTTTAGAATTGTGTAAAACAACTTATAAACACAAAATAGATGATAAAGCCTTTTAAAATAGTACTAAATACAGTGAAAATGGAAATTTTTTCTCGTACACAATTTTGTAACATCCAAATCTCACCAGTTCAGCCTATTAATAGGCATTGAAATATATAGTCTTGTGATTAATGATCCCACCAGCAACCATAGCTGCCACAGGCAACTAAAAGGCGAGTCTTTGCTGCTATTTTTCAACCTTGGTGACTAGGGTGTTCTTTTTAAATAAAATCGTCCAAAAAATTTAATTTCCAAATTTCGGTAATTTTTTAAAAATTCACCAAATATCAACAAAAATTTCGTCCTTTTGTAAAATAATAACAGATGAAAAAAATATTTTTGGAATTTTCTTTAGAAAGAACTCTCCAAGGTATGTTAATTTCAAAGTTTTGGTGCCAAGTATGTATTTCATATTTAATTGGCGCATTTTTTGTGTTTTAGCGGATTAATTTTGTATCCAAGCAACTAAAATTGCTACTAACATATGATTTAAGATCATTCCTTTGGCCACTATTTTTAAGAATTTATTATGCTACTATTTCACAAGTTCTTCAGCTGTGGCAGCCCAGTTTTGATAGACAAACCTGAGAAAATTTCAAACTTCCATTCCATATTTTGTTTTGGTTTTTGTGATTTTAATACTTTTATTTATATTTTTGCTTTATTACAGATTTCAGTTTTATCTGATTCTATTGCTGACTGCAGTAAACTTAAAGTTCTACGTTTGGAAGAAAACTGTCTTCAACTTTCAGCAGTACCTGAGAAGATTCTTACTGATTCTCAGGTTTCTCTTCTTGCAATTGATGGGAATTTGTTCGAGTCCAAGGACCTCCATTCTCGAGAAGGATGGGAAAGTGTAAGAAAACGCCTTTTAATTTATTGACATTTACTTTCTTTATAAATAGAACTGTTTCTATTTGGAAAAATATTAGCCTTTTTCAACTAAGAATTCAGTTACTTGCCCTGAAATTATCTTTTTAATTTAAAACATTTCTCTTATGTATTAATATAAATGGATGTTATGGAATTTTATATTTAAGTCATCAATTAAACATTCTAGTGCTAGCTATTAAATACTAATGAAACTAATAAGTCTTATTGGTTAGAATAGTTGCCAGCCATGTGGGATTAAAAGTAATAATGGTGGCATGATATATGTATATAAAGTGTTCAGAGAACTCAATTTAATGAAAATATAAAAAATTAGACCCCTTATGTAACAAAGGAATTATTTTAACACATTGTTAAGTTTTCCCTCTCGGGCTACCCAAGCGATCTTTTTCCGCTTTTAACCTACTATGTTCCCCAATCCCTCTTTTTTCCCATACACGACATTTTTTACTTGTCGCTTACTTGTGTTTGGCCAAATATGGCCCTTGCAACATAAAACTCCTAACCAACTCTTAAATTTTCCAAACTCATTTTAAAAAAAATGACTTATTGTTAATCCTGGTGGAATTTGTTCTTTGCAAAGTAACTCAATTGGAGATTTCTAAGTAAATACTGTACTGCATGCAAATATGGAGTCACATTTCTTTACTTGTATCTTGTTGACTATTTTTTAAATAGAGTTAATAATATTTAGTAAGATATAGATTACATATGCCTGTTTGTATTCACATTTGTCAAACTGATGAGAAAAAGCATGATTGATGCAGTTCCACTTAATCTTTTTTCATGTAAGCTGGTAATTATAGAGTTTGTTTTGTTATATTTTAAGAGGTGAAGGGGAGTCAGTAGATGGTAAATCATTTTCTTGTTTGCTAATAGCTACACATTTCAATAAATATATACAGACATAGAGTTTTCAAGGATTCACATTTAACTCATTTCTGTTACAAGAAAGTATTTTTCTCCAGAAAAACTATGTTATGCAGTAAATGGCATTATAAATATTGGTAAGGTAACCATTTTTTGTGAGTAATAGTAACTTGCAATATTATATGCAAGTATATACAAATTGAAAATGTATGTGCAAAGATGCAAACTTCATTATGTACTAACAACAGAAGTGTGTTATGGTGCTCTAGTGGGGAACAAATTGCATGTGACTTTGGAATGTGCCTTTCTACTATACATTCAGGTTGTTAAATCTGAAAACAGAATGAATCTTTTGCAATAAGTTTACATTGTAGAATTTAATTAAACAATTTTGATTGGTAAAATATAATTTATGATGAAATTTGATTGAGACTTATTATTTCAGGGTTCATAACTTTTATTCGTAAAATTAATCTACTTTTAAATCTTTTTACTTTTGTTTTCACAAATTAACAAGATTTTTCCTTTTACAGTACATGGAACGTTTCACTGCCACCAAAAAGAAATTATACTAAACCTTGCTTTACTTACTACCCCTCACTCTTGCCTTACGGAGAAGTGCACTGCTTTCCACTTGCACAGTGAAGATCAAAAGTAATGAGGCAACTTTTCGAAACACTTTTCATCTTTTGGAATCATTCTGTATATAATTTTTCATGCTCTTGTCGATTCTCTAATTCTTGTATATTAAAATAAAACATTCGTAATTGCTATATTTATTCAATGCTTCATATGCAAGTTTATCTTATTTTGATTGCTTTTATTACCCTTTAAAAGTCTCATAAATCTGGCCTGCAATAAAACTTCAGATTGAATTATATTTTCTGATTCTGATGATTGGAATGAAATAAAGTAACAAAAACCTACTTGAATCATGAAAGCAGTAAAGGACTTAAAACATAGTTTACTATTTTTACTGTTGAAATTTAAAGAAAACACTTATGTACAATCCCAAAAAGTGAACTGTATTTCTCACTTTGTAAAAAATAAATATATTATATAAGGTATTGGTATATTTTGTTAGATTCGAAAATCACCCTGAATAATGTACTTTTCTGAAAGTTATATTCTGTACATCTCTCTTCATCCTAAAAAATGTTTCTGTATGATACTAGGTAACAATAATTATCAGTAAGATGGCAATTGAATAGCTTTTCTCGTTTTATTTATTGCTGTCTAATTTACTAATTGAAAAGCTATTGAAGCCTTTTTCTGAACAGAATATAACTGGCAATGATTTTTCAATAAATGCTAAAATCAGGGTTCATTTCCCACCCAAAAATCTAAGGAAATGGTTTTGTTTCATGAACAAAATCTGAGCATTTATAAAGGAACTTCAGAAACAGATTGCATTTCGAAAAGATTTTTGAATCTAAACTTCTGATAAGAGCATAATTTATTCAGTTTCTGTCTTATGTGAAAAATTTAATTAAAATTATTTTTTATGTATCATATCCGGATGGGAACAACGTCACAATCTAAAAATTGCCAATTTTTGTCAGATTTCCAAGTTTAAATCTCCAATGTAAAAAAAGTTTCACTCCTTAATTCTTTAAACTTGCCCACTACATGACTGAAGTGTAATTATAAAACTCAATTTAGTACTGGTTTGAGCAAGAACACTGAGTTACACTTGTTTTCTTATTCGTAGAAAACGACAACTCAGATACTGCCTGGAATGTGGAAATATAAAAGTTTAACTTATTAAATGAAGTAACCTAAAAAGAAAGTTACAGTTAGAACTAAGGAACTCTTTTTTTTGTTTGCTGTTGTAATTGTGCAGGTTGCATATCTTGTGATGAAAATATATCTTCTACATTCTAGCAACTAACTTTAATGCATGTTAGTATAATCCAAATAACCTAGACTACAATTGCAATAAACCTGTGCAATCCCTTCTTGTTAGAGGTTTGCATTGGCTATTGTCCATTAAGTCTGCTAAATGATACAACAATTAAAGCTGCATTGCAAATGAAATCAAGCTCTTCCATGTAGAGTATTTAACTATTTTTTAAGGGGGCAGCGGTAGCCCGGTTGGAAGAGTATCGGACTAGCAATCGGAGGATTGCAAGTTCGAATTCAATCAAAGACTGTCATGTACAAAGGGGGCTGGTGGCATTAAATCTGTCATGGCCTTAAATATCTTCACGTTGGTGTGAAAAGTGGGGTGCCAGCCCAGGTGTGACCTTGGTTCAAAATTACATGTTGTCCTCGATCTTTCCCTTCGAGGGTTGATCACTGATCGTTGCCAATAGCCCGTTGTGTTGGCCCAGTGCAACGGTAATTAAATACCTACCTATCTACCCATTTTTTAAGGTCCACAAAAATAAATATTAAAGAATATTGTACTAATGTTCTTCAAAAACAGAATATTAAAGATACCAATTTTTGCTTCAGGAAGTAAGTGATCAAAATACAGAGGAGGTGATATGAATATACAGATAAAGAAGTGATTCACAAACCAGTCAATGACGTGTATTATCTTACTTTCGTGATTCGCATGTGTATTGAATGGTTTTTGAGAAAATATTAAATGAGGTCAGATATATCTTACTTGCACCACAAAATGAAAGTTTTGTGAACATACTGAAGAGAGCAATAAATTAATTTCAAAATAGTTGCAAGTCTGCCACAGGTGACTGCTGCTATTTTTCAACCTTGGCGACAAGGGGTACCTTTCTAAACAAAAGCTACTAATTCAACAAAAATTTAACCACTCTATTTTAACTATTAGCCGACTGAAAAAATATTTCTGAAATTTTTATCGGGAGAAAATTTTCCATCGGTCGTCAACTTCGAAGTTTTTTCGTAGCCATGACATTCATGAAAGAAAAGCATCAGAATCTGATTGCTAGATTATCATAGAAACCTTATTTAGAAAATATTTAGTTTTTAAATGTCATGGTGAGATCTGCAACTTCTGTTTCATACTTAATAGCACATTTTGTGCTTTAGCCTACTCATTTTCTATTTGGGCAGCTAAATTTCCTACTAAAATAGGACTTAAAAGGAGACTGCCATTATTTAAAAAAAATTATGCTACTATTTCACAAGTACTTTCACTGGCAGCACTAGTTAGTACCTGCCAACATTTACTAAACCTCTGAAATATGAGCTGACGTTTAATATTTGTTGCATGCATCTTATCCCAATCACTGGATCATACTGAAGCAATTTTTTTACGTGTTTTAACAGTGCTTTTTATATAAAGAAGCCATAGAAGTGAAATATTCATGGTTGCCACAGGCGATTTTGCTATTTTTCGACCTTGATGACCAGAGATATCTTTAAGCAAAATCGTCTCAAAAGCTTCTATTTCAAAATTTACCATGTTAATGAAAATGTAGAGCCTTTTTAATTACCAGCAGAAGAAAAAGTATTTTTGGGGGGAAGATTTTCCAAGGGACGCCTGTTTCGAAGTTTTGGCACCAAGCTGTAACAATAATAAAAGAAATACATAGGAATCTGGTTGCTAGATTGTCATGAAAACCTTGTTAAGAAAATAGAAATTTCTTAATTTTGAAATTTACATTTCTTGGTGTGATTTTCAACATCTATTTCATACTCAATTAACTCATTTTGTATCAGGAACTAAAATAGGTTGACTGCTTTTCTAAAATTTATGCTATTTTACAAGTGCTTCGTCTATCAGTCATGGATATTCCATATAGTAATTTTAAATAGTGTATTATTCATCAATTTTGAATAGTGTTCAAAGAAATTATGCCCATTGCTAAACCATCATCATTTAAAAAATGTTCGCCCAGACTTATCACTTTAAAGAAGGCATTACCATGGATTTTTGGTTTAACATGTAGTTTTAAACACAAATATGTTAATGCATAGTATTTACTTTTCCATTTTTACTAGCAAGTTTTTCTCGGTATGTTGTGCTTTTGTCTTGTTCCGCAAGAAGCATGATATATCAAGGGGTTACTCAATTTAAAAAAGTGTTGATTTATGTAAGAAATATTTATTTAAATATTTTTATACATTGAAACACAATTTATCTATTGATTGTAGTAAACACAATTACACATTTAACTTCGGTACTGGGGATAATCAGTCTCATTCTGAAAATTTTTTTGCATGGTTCCTAAATAGCTTTTGTCTAGGCAAATAGAAAGTTTCCTGAGATTTATTTATCCAATAACTGGCTAGGGCTACAAAATGTAATGTACTCTTGAGACCTAATATGAAGGTCAAAGTTAAACCTCAAGAATTTCAAGTTGCGAATTCATAACTTTGTGGATTTCAGTTAGTGATGTATGGAAAAGGCATTTGTACAAACCAATCTAGTTTTCACTACAGAAACAAGCTGATTTCAAAACGGGTTTTCTTTATTTGAGCTTAAAAACAATTTTCATCTAATAAATAAAAGAATTCCTCTGATTTTGTATTCTAAATATTTTTATTACCATGAGACAAAGATAAGTTTACTGTAATAAATTATTGTATTGATCTTAAATTGAATTACATCTCAATTTTCCATATAAATCAAATGAGAAATAATTAAATTACTTCTGTATGGAGTCTATTAAAAAGATTAACTGACATCCCTTTAAAAAAGATTCACTGATAAACAATTTTGTGATTAACTTTAATGTTTTTCATACCAAAGTAACTTCAATTTTTTTGGTAAGAGTTGTGTTCGTCAATGTTTACTACCTCTAAACACCTTCAAAGTTAATCCCCAATAAAAATTGTTATAATAGTGTAAGGGGATATATACTTGTGCATTGGTTCATTTTGTATGAAATTTCTCATGGTAAACTATGGGACTCAAAATCTATTATACTAAAATTAAAAATAGCAAAAAATCTCTTAAACACTAGTTTAGTTGCTCAGATACAAAACGAATCGGCTGAAACAAAATCTGCAAATTACGTATGAAACAGACATTGAAGATCTCACCAAGAAATTAAAAATTTTAAATTAAAAACTAATTATTTTTTAATATGGTTTTCAGGACGATCTAGCAACCACAGATTCTGATGTTTTTCTTTTATGTTTGCCACAACTCCCCACCAAAACTTCGAAATTGGCATGTCGATGTGAAAAATTCTCTCCCTTAAAAATATTTTTTGTCAGCTATTAGTTAAAAAAGGGATTAAATTTTCGATGACCTTTGGAGAATTTTCGAAAAGTCGCCCTAACCTTGAAAACGATTTTGCTCAAAAAGAAACCTCTAGTTACCAAGGTCGAAAAATAGCAAAGTTGCCTGTGACAGCCGTTTCTAGGAATAATTTTTGGTATAATTTGTAACCACTTATGTAAATTAAATTAGACTTTTATAATGCAAATGAGAGCAAATTGGGTCTTTTTTTGCTAAAATGTTAGTAAGAGCAGAGGGCAGGCAAGATGCACTTCAAAATGTTCCTCGAGTGAAAACCCTTTCACCTTTTGATACAGGCAGGATAATCAAACTAGAACTTATAATTAAGATCCTTCTGAACAGAATACCAATATATTTTCTCATTTGCTGCTTTGTGAGGATAACAGGATTGAGTTGAATTTTAGGGTGAGCTGAATCAAACCAATAAAAATAATTCCAAGGAAATCACTGCTATTTACTTTGGTGTTTTTGCAAAAAGTTTAAAGGCACATATGAAGGTTCTGTTTATCAATGGACTCTGAAATTTTAAATTTTGCATTTAAAAAATAGCCTTTATTTTCTAATATTCAAGACTCCACGGTTTTATCCAGAATACTGAAATTCTGTTACTGTTATCTTTTATATAACTCAATAAAAATATGGTTGTGCACATTTAAGATATTTGATATAGATATACCAATCAAATTTAAGTTACAAATGTAATTAATTGCCTTGTAGAATGTTCATATACATATATGAAATTTAACCTCCCTTATTTTTGAATCTATGCCATAAGCTAATAAATTCCCATTGAAAAATTAAACATTGGATATATTGATGATCTTATGAAAAAATTAACAGCAATAGAAATTTTGTAAAATCTAAATTAGGGATTCATTCAATTACATTTTAACTTCATAATTAAACAAATTATATGTAAGCCATTTTACTTCCATAAACAAAAATGCCAAAATTATAACCAATTAGTTGAAATGTTGTCTCCTTTTGCCCATTGCTGCTTGATTTCATTTAAGCAAGAGAAATAAATGCGTAGTGAATTGCACCCATCTCTTGGATGATTTAAGGAGTGATTCTCCAACTGCACTTATGCTGAATTAGATTAAGATCTAATGAGAGTAAATAATGTAGAGCACAATAATTCACATTTATGAAACTAATTGTTTAGGTAGATTTGGTTAATGAAATTTTAAACCTTGAACAATCGATCACCATGAATTAGAACCTAAACACAAAACCTGTAAGAGACCAAAATATTAGCTTCGCTGGCTTAAAAATCTGATGGAAGGAAAGGTCAATGCACCTTTCATATGCTTACTCTTTCCTTTGATCTTATTGCAGGGCTGCCACAGGCAACTTGTTTTTTTTCTACCTTGGCAACTAATGGTATCTTATTAAGCAAACTAATCTTAAATTTTGGCAACTTCGTTTGAAAACTCAAAGGTCAACGAAAATGTAGTCTTATTAACTTATAGCTGACAGGAAAAATATTTTTTGAATTTTTCTTTAGAGAAAATTTTCTAGGATGCAATTTTGAAGTTTTGGTGCCAAGCCATGGCAACTAGGAGAAAAATATTGGAATCGGGTTGCTAGATTGTCATGAAAAACTTAGTAAGAAAAAAATATTTTTTAAATTTCTTGGCAAGACTCAGTCTGTTTCTTACTTAATTAGCACATTTTGCTGATTCATTTTGTTTCTGAGCAACAAAAAAATAGAGCTTAAGGGTAGACCTTTGCTATTAAAAATTTATGCACTGCCAAGGTCATACTTGAACTTTGATTTAGATTATCTACTATCTGACATGGTGTTGTCTGTAACAGGTTTTCAACTTACTACTGGAGCATCCAGTAGTTGACACTACGCAGCGTGTACTCTTCAGATTGATTTTTATCCAGTAGTTCACTAACATCAGTGTTTTGCTAATGCATGTGCTGATCACTCAATATTTATTTCCGACATTCAGTTTCTGGTTATCTTTACCATTCCTATACCATACCAACCTACCATTAATATCTGTAAGTTACTTTATATGAAATGTTCTGTTATAACTTGACCACTTACTATTGCTGCTAAAAATGATGAGTATTTAAAAATGATGCTGTAGAATGAAATTAGAAACCTAATAAAAAATGGAAGTTTTATTTGAAAATTTAAAAATGCTCATGAACTAAATATTTAAAAACATGGTAAATTTAACATCTGCTTTAATATGTGGTATACTTCCTAATTGGATTTGGCAATGAATATTTACTGGGCATTGTAAAATTGCTGAAAAAAAAACCTATTATGTTTTTTACTTGTGCAGAAGCAAAATTTTGGTTAATATATTTATTAGTTTATATTTTGAAAGTTATTAAAAAAGCAGGGTATATACACTTTCAATTTGACAGGTTATCTGCTTCAAATTTAAACAAAAATGATCTTGTTATGGAAGAAATAAATATTTTTATTCATGTTTTATAGTATGCATAAAATGTTGAGTTGGTGGTTCTAAAATTTTCAACTATAAGACCCTGGTAAGATACAAATAAGTCAGATCTTAATTTTATGGGCCCTGAATCAGCTTTGAACTTTGAAGCATTTATATCAACACAATTCAGTAAATATTAATTTAATACAATTAAATGGAGAGTGAAAACAAGTTAAAATTACATGATACATACAATTCTTACTGTACAGATTTATCTAAATATACTTATCTACAAAGAAATTATTTATATACTTCTGCGAAGAAAACCTTTTCATCACCAAAATTTCAGTTTTATTTATTTTATGATTACATTAACAATATGTAACTTGGTGATATTTATTACAAACTCAATATTGCTCTAGTCAAAATGGTCTTAAACAAAACAAAAATGATTAGGCAAAAGAACAGCTATTAAAAAATCTGTCAGAACATCTTTAGGTGCTAAAAACATGGGCTTGTCTTTTAATAAAATACATTAAAATCAAACTAATAAATATAAAAGTTAACATGGTCAACTTGTATATTCAACATTGCTAAAAATTCAGAAAATATTTTATCAATACATTTTCAAAAACCAAACACTATTTTTGAATGATTCATTTTACTGTAAAAATGAAATTAAATATTTGACTCAAAGGAATCAAAAATATTTATAAAGCTAAACATGTTTTACATTTCTTTATGAAATGAAGAGATGCATAGTAAAACACTTGAAACACAAACAATGCATTTTAAATACATTTTCACATCACACACAAACATGTAAGATGCACTTTGTATATCACAATGAATATATTATGACAAGATTCCTACAATGACTGAATTAAAAAGTGCATATTACATTTTTTAACACATGTATCCATGATAGTGGAATTCCTCTTTATAGTATCAAATTGTTTTTTACGAGGCAGGCTTAAATAAGAATAAATTAAAAAGGTTTGACAGGATATGCAACATCTGTAAAAAATGGATGGACTAAAGCACGTCTAGCAGACAGACGGGAGCTTGGTTCATAAGTCAGCATGTTCAGAATAAGATCTTGCCCATCCATATCTAATGAGGGTAAGTGTATATTAATGTCCTGGGGTGCCCATCTTGGAAAAGTTGGTTTATAATCTACCAAATGGGAACAACCAGGCCAACTTTCTTCGTCTGGAGTTCCTAGAGTTCTGAAAACGCGGAACAACTGATCAATTTCGGAATCGCCAGGAAAGAGGGGTCGCTTGGTGGTCATCTCAGCAAAGATGCAACCTATGCTCCACATGTCTACAGGTGTACTGTACTCTTTAATACCAAGAAGGATTTCTGGAGCTCTATACCACAGAGTGACGATTTCATGAGTGTAAGCTTTTATGGGAAGTTGAAAAGCTCTAGCAAGACCAAAGTCAGCCAATTTGATGTTACCCTCGTGATCAACTAACAAATTCTGGGGTTTCAAATCACGGTGTAGTATTTTTCTTGAGTGACAGTAAGACAATCCTTTCAACAGCTGGTAGAGATAGCTTTTTACTACCCTGATAGGGAGCCCAACGCCAGGATGTTTATCCAACAATTTTTTCAAATCCAAATCTAAATACTCAAAAACAAGGTAGAGTTTCTGATTGGAATATACTACATCTTCCAGACGAACTACGTTGGGGTGAGATAGTTCTTTGAGCAAGCTGATTTCGCGAAGGGCTGTGCTGGGTACTCCTTCCTTTTCGGCCTTTAGTCGTATTTTTTTCAGGGCTACAAATCGTTTGCCTTTCTTATCCTCTGCTTTGTAAACGACACCGTATGTTCCTTCTCCCACTTTTTCAACTCGCTCGAAATTTTGTAATTCCGCCATAACAAAGATAGCGAATCGATCGAACGGCGAACATTCGCGCCGATTCAAAGTATATTTTGGCTCGTATTTCCCACTTGGCAGTGAGTTGAATTGTACAACTGCTTCTGTAAATATAAATGATTAGAATATATTAACTTAATATTTGAAAACACATGTTGTTTGTTGAAAATGTCAGTTTCTAAGGGAATCATTTCATATTAAGGTGAAATGTATTATATTCGAAAGGTTATAAAGCTTAAAGTTTTAATAACGAATGTTAATCTACTACAACTACAACTTCACACATCTGCTCGGTTAGTGTTTGTTTACTTTGCAACTCGTGGGATCCATTTCAAATTCAAAATTTGAATGCTTATTTTGATTTCTGTAACTTCGTGAAATCTTATTTGGTGAATGAAAATGTGTGAAAACGAATACTTCCTCAAAAAGTAGAAACCACTATGTCAACTCGTCACGTACTTTTAACCGGACCGCCAGGTAAGCGAAAATTCCTTTTTATAAAAATAGAATATTCTTTTTAAAATATTAGTGAAAATCTGCTGACAATTATTAGTTTTGTTTGTTTTTCGCAAAAATTGCTGTGTTAAAACATTCCATTTGAATTTTCTCAAGGTGTTGGCAAAACTACTGTTATTAAGAAGACTTGTGAACTTTTGAAAGACAAAAATGTGAATTTCCAAGGATTTTTTACCGAAGAAGTTCGAAATGGTAGAGAAAGAATGGGATTTGATATTGTAACTACGTCTGGAAAACGTGGTTTGCTAGCTCGTGTAAGGTAAAAGATCCATAAGTATTAATATCACTATATTATGTGTATTTTTAAACTGCAGTAGATTATTATTGATATTATCCAAAGGCAGAAAATAAAGAATGAGTATAAACAGAATATATAAAGATTGAATTAAAAACACATTCTATTTATTATTTATATTATGAAAACGTTTACAAAACTGCTTTTGGATAAAGAAACAGAAAATTACTCTGCATTATGTGTTTTATTGCATTTGCGTTTCCTATGCCATTTTCTATTGTACCTGTTCTTCAATCTTATTAAGCTATTTTGACAGATATTTTCAACACACTATTTGTGGCAGGAAGCTCTAATTATACTGCTACAATTTATAAACAATATTTGTATATCTTGTAATTATTTGATCCTATTACCATGCTTATTAGCATTCCTAACTTAAAAACTTTACATTTACTATTGTTTCTTACATTTCATTTGAGCGTATTCAGTTACATCTGCATTTATAATTCTCCCTTGAAAATGTATTACATATATAATTTTGACTACTTTGCAATACTTGTACTTATTTTTTAAATGCTGTGTAGTTTCTAGAATAAACTATTATTTTGTAAGTGACCAATATTTACTTCAAAAACAAGTAAATGTTCTGAGGATTATTTATTTTTGTTAGTAAGTTAGCTACCAATTCATTTCATTATTTTCTATTCTAAGCATGCACAAGTAATGGTTATTCTGAATTAACATTTTCACATGAAAAACCCTAATTTCAAATTAATTTGAGAAGACTGTTAAAAGGTAAAGTTGAAAATTAAAGAAATAATATTTTTTTAGAATGTTTAGATTGTAAATATTTTATCTATATCATTACTGGAAAAATATACCATGAATCTTAAATTATATTTAATTAAAAGTCACTCAGAAACTTTGTGAACTCTTAACATTTCTTTGGAAAAAATTCAAAATTTTACAAATGTTTAACTGAGTTTGCTTTCTATTGAGTGGAAGCACAACAATAACAAATCAACTATATTTTTATTTTGTATTGCTGTATCTCATGGAGGATGTTGTTTCAGCGATGATAGTGCCCGAGGTTTACCAAAAGTTGGAAAGTATGCTGTACAACTTCCATCTTTTGAAGCATTAGCATTACCAGTATTTGAATGTGATGTAAGGATTACATTTTCTTTTGCTTTTGTTTGAGATATTGTTTTTATATATGATTCTCAAGATTAAATGTCCTAATAAAAATCATTCCTTTCTCATAGAAAATTCAACTACAATTAATTAATTTTTGCTATATAAATGTTTTTTCCTGTATTTTGATACAAGAAAAATTGATTTTCACTTCACTTTGTGTTTAGGCTCAAGTTGTATTTCCAGCATTGACTAAAATAGGAAATAAAATAAATTAAAATCTTACTCATCTGCTCCTCACTATAACATTCCTCAAAACAAAATATATACTCCAAAATAATTTCTATCTCTGAAATTAATTTTAACCATAAAAAAGAATACCAAAAGTTATTCTTTTTTATGGTTAAAACATTTTCAAACAATATAATTCAGTGTTATAAATTCATCGCAACATTGTCATGGATTATTGTTTTAATTTAGGCTTGAACATAACGAAATGCTGTTGTCAAAAGAAAATGTCTTGTAAGAAGTAATGTAAATAGTTGTATGGTTAGAAATGATTCCAACAAAATAAACAACTCAGACGAAATGTCATATGCACAGAAATATGTTATTCAAGCAGAATTTACTCAAATATCTGATAGAAGCTAATTCTAGTTTTTCTCTTTCATAATCAAAATTACTTTTGTAACAAAATCCATGTGTCCATATTTTCCCATGCGGTTATTAGCAATGTTTAATCTCATATTGTGAATTTGGTATAATGAATATTTTAAAGTAATATTAATTTAAGAAAAGTAAATATGGCATTTATTAAAGAAAAAAAAATTTACTTATTTTATTTGCATATCACTCAAAAGAAACTGCTTGTGTTTATTTTAATAGTGAACTTTTTCACGTCCAAATAATTCTTGAAGATGGAAGGAAACCTTCATCAATTTTCTGTTACCAAGTTTAACTTCTACAATTAGCTTTATTTTTCAAATTAACACTTGAAACACTTATAATATTGCATAAAGTACTTTGTTTTTCTGTTGCATATTTTTCATTTCACTCAAACTTTCAAAACTGTTTTATATTCTTTTGCAGCTTCATATTGAGTTTGTTTTACCTTACATTGCTTAGGTAATCTAGAGATCTAAATTTTCTAAAAAGTAAACACTTCCAGGGTAAAATATATTTAGGCTTTACCTTTAAAAAAATTTCATTCAACTCTGTTTTTCCAACAGCCCTTATCAGTATTGGTATTAGATGAGATCGGAAAAATGGAACTGTTTAGTAAATCCTTCTTAGACAAAGCACAGAAAGCTTTTGCCAGAAAAGATATTACAGTCTTAGCTACAATTCCTGTAGCAAGACATGCTTTGCCCTTTGTAGATGAATTAAGAAACAGAAAAGACTGCATTCTAATTCAGGTATTCTTTTGATAAATATTTTTTGCGTATTTAAAATAAGTATTACCACTTTGGAATCATGAACAAGATTTTTTAAAATATGTTTTGTTCCTTTTATTGTTTAGTATTATTTTTTTTCTGCTAAACACGATACATGCATATTTAAAAATGCCATCATATGCTCTTTTAATTACATTATATCATGAGTAATTCCACGTTATCCAAGGGGCTGTCGTGGCTCAGTGGATATGCCCACTGCACTAGCGATCTTCGAGTTGTAGGCAGCGCAGTTTCGATTCCTGTCAGGTGCATTCCTCCCTGGGTGTATTTCTCTCTTCTGTGCCAGTAAAACTCATTGTGTGTGTCTCTTAATTGATATTGTATGTTGTGTCTGGCGCAGCGTGACCAAATGTGGCCTTTGCGCCATAAAACCCCAAAACCAACTAACCAATCCATATTATCCAAGGGACCACTTCCAATCACATCACTTTCTGACATTTTGAAAATTTCTCACTGATTGCTGATAGCAATTTACATATCAGAGCAACTATCATTTTATTAATTCTTTTTTTTTGCTCATTTTCCTTCAGTTTGAAAAAATCGTCTTTATTGCTGGTGCCTCAACATCTATTGTATAGTCAAATAAAAACTTGTTTAAACTGCTTATAACATTCTGAAACTCGTTGGAAGTTAAGTTTCTCCATTGTTTTGCATTATGCCTTGTTTTCATGCAGGTGCTCCCTGCATCTTGTCCAAGGTTCTCTAGTGATCTTTTCTTTTCCCTTGGGGTTTACTGTCTTTAGTAAACACGAGTGTCATCACCCTGGATACCCAAGTGATCTTTTTCTACTTTCATCCCAGTATTCCATTAATCAATCCCTCTTGTTTTCTCTTTCACGACATATTTCACTTAAAGTTATCTGTCATGTGTTTGGAGAAGCTTGGCCAAATATGGCTTTTGTGCCATAAAACCGCAAAATGACCAACCAACTCTACATTTTAAGATGGAACTTGCAAGAACTGAGCAGATATGTCAATTATATATTTCAAACACAATATTTCAGTGCTAAAATCGATTTAGTGACTGATATCTGCACAATTATCTAAAAGACAAAGGTCTTTTTTTTTCAAAACATTTGGTGTGTTCTTTAAAACAGTGAAAATCAAGGATTCAAATCATAGTACTAGAATTTTTAAGATTTAACCCTCTGGACATCACAAGATTTCACATTAGTGTAATTGCTTTTACATCCAATGACTAAATAGCAACATCAATAGAGATTGGAAGAATCCTAGGGAACTTTCTATTGGTCTAGAAGGTTAGAAGTCATACAGGAAAGACTACATGCCTTCAAAAGTATATATGCACATACAGTCCCTTGGAGAGTTAGTTCAAAAAGTTAGTTTTTATAGCATTAAATGTTTGCTTATGTACCTTCATAGTTTTGTTAGAATCGGCCTTTAAATGTCATCAATTTTGAAATTCTTAACATAACATGTTGATACCCTCTTATGTATGTATAAGTACCTCATGCTGGGATAACCGGTATATAAAGCAACTTTTTATTTGAAGTATATTAATCTATATATAATTGTAAAATACATCTGCTAGCTCCAACAATAAGCAATAGGCTTTTAAAAATTAAACGATTCTGTTCTTTGAAAACAAAGATCAAAGTGTTTTGTCATGAATTTGAATAAAATCAAAAGGAATAAGATTGAGTTGTTTTTGAATGTATTGCATGACTTGTACATTTTAGCCCAAATATGTACATGCTACCAATGTGTATACCTTGGCTGTAGAATGGTCAGATTTGGGCTAAATTGTAAGATTATGTTGGAGTTCAGCAAAATTGATTTTTCACGAAATTTACAAATGAATCGTGAATTTTGTTTCCAAAAGAGATGTGTTGTGTACTTATAGTTGCCAATTATTATAGATTCTCCATAATTTCTCTAAAGCAAATTCTTCCATAGAATATCTGCGTTGCTTGAATTTATGCATATGTGTGGGTGCTTTAAAATGTGTTTTATACATTTCCTGTATCTGCATGCTATGAGCCTAAAAGATTTTCAAAATTGGCATGTTGACTGATATGGTAATGCATTGTCATTATTGATTTCGTTTTTAGCACTTATGCTATACTCAAAAATATAAATATAAGGACATTCTACTTTAAATAAATCACTTTTCTTTGTGATTATTCAGAAGTGTATTGCAAATTCAAATTTACAATTGCACTTGTACATTTATGTACAAATGATACCTCAAAAGCATTTTATGTCAATCATCCCATTTAGAAAATTTAATTTTGAGAAATGTATATCTATTCAAGGTTACCAAAGAAAATAGGAACAATCTTGCAACTGAAATAATCCAACACCTTATGAAAACGTGATACTTAGTTTTTGTGATGTGAGTATATTTTTATATATTTTAATTTTAGGATTTTTATTGCTAAAATGTATATTACAAACTTGAATATTTCCATCTGATTGAACCTTATATTTCTGAAATTATCTTCAATACCTTGCCAGTGAATTAAAATTAATAGTTGTGATGCAAGACTTTCAAAAACCAGTAGGTAGTAGTTATGGGAAAATATGTGAGAACTTAAATGAATCAATTGGAATTAACCAGATAATGGTAACCCATCAGAATGTTTTCACTTGCACAGTAATTAGTCCATCTATTTTTGTATGTGTTTATATCTAAATCCTCTCTTTAAAAAGAGTTTCTCTTTTTCCAGGATCCATTACTAGGCTGGAAGAATGGAAACTGAAAGAGTGTGATTTATAAATAAAAAACTTGTTATATTTGTACAATAAAAGCAATTTATCCTTGTTAGATTTTTCTCTTTCTTTAGCTTGAAGCTTATATATCTATCAATTTACTGTCGTCTGGTAAAGGTTTCTTATGTGGAATGTTCAAGAAGCAATTACATAAATCTTAGAATTACCTGCTGGATGTATGCTTAGTCCACTGAAGTTTGTTTTAAATCTTAACCAAAACAAAATAATGAATTTATCAACAGTAAGGATAAATAGTGAATAAATGTGAAAGAACAAGGTTCTCAATACCATTGTATTAAGGATAATATCTTTATGATACCTTTATACATTTCACTTTTGTTAACTTTAAGTTTATTTTACAGTATTTTCATAAGCTTATGGTTATTTATGCCACCAAAAAAAGTAAATCAATTGTCAAATTCGTAGAGTACACATAAAGCAATGAAATTTAGGAAACAAGAAAATGTGCTATTTTTTTGGCAACACAATATATATGCAGATTTAACCATTCATTTATAAAATATTTATTACATACATACCTAATTTACAATAAGAACAGTGATAAGCAATTTTTTCAGCAGTTTCTGTGCTTCATTTACTTACTAAGCAATTTGTTTTGTGTGCACATTGGTTGCATAGAAATTATTCTTTTTAACCTCACATTTTCTGTTTCCAATGAGTTTCTCACTATGATTCTGATTTATAGTTGTGGTGCTTTTACCCATTGAACTCGGGACATACTCATTGCTGCTTCACTTGGCAAAATTTAGAGGACCTTATTTTCGTGTAAAATCTTACCAATTTCAAAGCAATCCATTATATACTTCTCATTCTATGCCATCTCAAGTGATATAAATCCAAATTAATCTAGGTATTGTCAACAGCATCTGTGCAACTTTCTTTGGGTTCTGATTTATGCATAATCTGGATTCTTTATCCGAATTTAATTTGAAAGCCTTAATATTTACTCAATGTCCTTAACAATTTTGTTAAAGCCTTAATTTTAACAAGAATGCTGCTTATTTTATTTCACCTGCATTAAAAATCCAAGATCAATGATACTTATTCAAGGTCAAGGGTAAAAAAATTGAGGGCCTAATATTTATAGGTTCACTAAAAATTGATGTTTTTAAAATAGTTTGACTCAAACCCAGTACTCATGAGTTTTTTCACCTTTGTATTGACATGGTGATCTATTGCGATGTGGGCGTACCTAGGATATCAATCTGGAGGGGCTACATTTTTATTGTAAGCTCTTTAATTTGGGCTTTATTTTGAAATATAGAATAGTATCTTTTTGACTGGGATCTCAGAAGTCCGTGGCATTTGGCGAAATTTTCTCTATGAAACTACTCTCAAAGTACTGCCAAGACAAAATCATTAAAATGATAGAATTTCTCAGCTCCAACATTGATTATATCTGCGAGAGCTGAGAAGTTGAAAAATCTCGAAATAACCTAGATTTTATTACGAAATTAGTATATCTATATTTTATAGTTGTCTTTCTTGACGTTTTGCTCTTAGAATTTTTTTCTGAGTTCGTATCCTTGTTCACTGTATTGTTACCATTTATTGTATATGGATTACATTATTATAGTTTTGTTCTCTAAATTTAACAAATTTTGTCATCTTTTTCTTACGTCATATTGTATTTTTGTGCTTACATGTTTTTATGTGTAATATCTTGAATATTTATGTGTATAGTAGATTGCTCGGCTCCTCCCTAATCCCCGAAACTCCTCCGCAAGGCGGACTATATTGCTGAAAGCCGCACAGATGATGCAGTGTCTGCCTATGGCGTCCAATCCAATATAGAATAGTTTTAGAGTGTTAGTCATAGAATAGTTTTAGAGCATGTTCCTAAAGACTAGTATTAGAATGTTTTACCTAGAGATTAATTTTAGAGTATGTTACGAAACTAGTTTTGGATTGTGTTCCCAAGAGACTAGATTTAGAGTATATTACCTAAAGCCTAGTTTTGGCATGTTGCCAAGAGACTAGTTTTATAATGTTACCAAGAGACTAGTTTTATAGTGTGTTACCAAGAGACTAATTTGAAAGTGACTACTGCAAGGCGAATAGAAACTGTATTGAAGGGAAAGGTGTGAGCGTTTTAATGAACAATATTGAAATTTTCAATTTTATCCAACCCTAGTAAATGAGAAATTGAGCACTTGTAAATAGGCTGGAAGCAATGAATAAATATTAGTTGATTAAGGACAAAAAATATCTAAACACCTTTTTACGCGATTCTTAAAGAAGCAATCAATGAATTATGTAAGGATATTTTTTATATGGAGGGGCTTAAGCCCCCATAGTCCCCTCCATTGGGACACCCCTGTATTGCGACCTAGTATGTGGGAACCCTGAAAAAAAAACGCAGTTTTGTGTAAGATGCCTTCTCTTATGAAACAATTTAAAGATTAGCTTTATTTTTCAAATCCCTATGGTTAACTACTTTAAATAAGGCTGGACATATTTTCAAATTCCGTAGAAAGATTCGGGCTGCAATAGCTCGGTTGGAAGAGTAATGGATTAGCAACCGGAGGGTTGCGAGTTTGAATCCAACCAAAGGCCATCATGTACAAAGGGGCTCAAATGGCCTCACGTCGGCGTGGGGTGCAAGCTCAGGTGTGATCTCGTCATCTGACTGGTTCAAAATTACGTGGTGTTGCTCTTGGGTCTTTCCCTTCGAGTTTGATTCTGGACCGTCGCCAATAGCCCGTTGTATTTTTCCAGTGCGACATTAATTAAAATACCTACCTCCCTACCTGGAAAGATTCAGAAATAATTGAGGAAATTAGCAATTTAGGCATGTTATTTTAAAATGTTGATTGATTTCTCAACATAACCATCTGAAATGCTATGTTTAGATGACTTGTCCTTTATGAACAGGTGTGTAACCACTGGTCCATACTCTGATTTCGTAAACAATCCTTATGTTGATATACTACTAGAGTTGATGCTAATGCCTTCTGAGAAGATTGTTTTACATTTGAAACTGAATATACAAGAACAAAAATTTCTACAATGTATTTTTAAGCAGTTAAAGAAAGAAGATTATTTTCTTAGTAAAACTACAGAATATTTATTCAGGAACCAATATTTTTTTGGACAAGTTTTCCATTGTAGCCTTTATATGTCTTTCAATATTTATGTTAGTTTCCATGTATGAAGACAATAATTTTTGTAAGTTGGTTATTTGCATTCAATTGTTATTCAGCAAGAGTAGTTTTCACATATCAGATTTATTCAAGAAAAATTTTCTACTTTTGATGTGAGGAAGTATGAATAACATTCTCAATACAGCTAACATATTCAAGGAATACTATTATACATAATTTACTTTTGTTCCATCTTCAGTCTTAAGTGCTGTTATTTCACTACCAATTCCATTAATGTGACCAAAGAGCCACTGTTTTTTTGTCATTCATGAGACTTTATAAAGGAATCTCAGAAAAGTGGTATTCTAAAATGACAAGATTCTCAGTTTGTAAAATTTATAAACCTTTAAAACAGTTGAACCCTTACAAAGATTTAATATTTCGCAACTAATACAGCATCATGCATTACTACTGAACTAGTTGCACTACAACCTTTACACATAAGAATAGAAAGTACAGCCTTGACTCAAAATTCAGTATTTGCAAAGTTTTAACTAATTGAGGAAACAAATGTAAAATTAAGCCCAACATGTAAACTTGCTTCTTACAGATGAATATCATGTAAAGAGTAATAATAAAGGAATAAGTTTCCAACACAAAATATTTCATTTCTTTAAAAACTGTTTTGAAATAAAGAAGCTGTAGACAAAAAATATCTTAAAATCAATATATTTTGCAATTTGGCATACATAATTAAGTTTTCACATATATTCTAAATGCTAGATCTGAATGATCTTATTACAGCTTGCTAGCGTTGTGGACAATTCCCCAAAAGTTCAGCGTAATGTGATGCAGGAAATGAAGAAAATCAAACAAAGACATTTAAAAACTACATTAGATTTATTGCATTCAATAAAAGGCACATAGTTTCAGTGACACCCCCTCCCAAAGCAATGTAAGTATTGAAGGTTAATGTATTAATTATTTTTTTTGTCGAGGAACACAGTTACCGTGTTTTAAGTTATTCCATTGCTATATTTTCAGCTGGTACTTTTTTAAAACGAGTATGGAATTGATTTCACCTTATGGATTCGTTTAGAGGAATGACCATAGTAAATTGTGTTTCTGCAGTACAAGTAAGAATTTCCTTTATCTACTATAGTTAAAAAATTGTCAACTTTAATTCTGTTCAAATCAATTTTTTTTATTAATTTTGAACTTAAACATCATGTTTCCAAACCAGTTTAATTTTCATAACCCACCCATCTTTGTGCTGTCCAATGGAGAATTATCGAATCAGAAGAATGATTGTCCCCAAAAGTGGCTGCATAAGTATCATGTTGATGACCTCTATCTCAGACGGGCCGTGGTAAACCTGTTGGTTGTCTAGGATCATGGTTCAAGGTGAATTAGCAACCGAAGAGTTGCTAGTTCGAAACTTCAACCAAAGACCCTCGCGTACGTGAGGGCTAGTGCACGTTAAATCTCAAATTTCCTTACGTTGGTGTAGTGTGAAAGTTTGGAGAGTGGGGTGCCAGTTCAGGTGTTTCCACGTGGTTCAAATTAGCTAGGTGTTGTGTCATCGGATCTTTCCGAGACTGATCCCCAACCGTAGCCAGTAGTCCGTTATGTTTCTCCGATGTGACGTTAATTCAACTACCTACCATTAACTACGCCTCTGTCAACAGGTGGTCGCCGAGTGTGGAAAGGTTAAATATGAAGAAAGGAGATTTAACTCAAAAGAATTTCGAACCTCTACCCATTTCCACACTAATGGATGGCAGGTAGTTAAATTTACGTCACACTGAAGCAACACAACGGCCTATTTAGAAGAGTAGCGGATTAGCAACCGGAATGTTTTGCGAGTTCGAAACTCGATCCAACCAAAGACTGTCGTGTGTGTGTGGGGGGGGGGGTGATGCACGTTAAATCTGTCTCGTGACTTCAAATGTTCTCACGTTGTCGTGGTTTGGAGAGGGGTTCCAGCCTCGTCATCTGACCGTGGTTCTAAATGACGAGGTGTTCTCGTATCGTTCCCTTCGGGATTGATCCGAGACCGTCGTCAATAGCCCGTTGTGTAGTTCCAGTACCACGTTAATCCACGTACATACCTCCCTACCCTTAACTACGCCTCTCAACAGGTGATCGGCGAGTGCGGGAAAGTTAATGAAGAAAGCAGATTTAACTCAGAAATTCGCTAGTCAGTATGTAGTTATAGAGTAACATACATACTGACATTACTAGTTTGATAGTGTTAACATATTTTCTGCTACGTGCCTCTACCCATTTGGCCTTAAATGGCCTCATGTTGGCTTTGTGTGGAAGTTTGGAGAGTGGGGTGCCAGCTCAGGTATTGACCTCGTTATCTAACCGTGATTCCAAACGTCGAAGTGTTGTCTTCGAATCTTTCCTTTCAGGATTGATCCCAGACCGTTGCCAATAGCCCGTTGTGTTGCTCCAGTGTGATTTTAATTCAACTACCTATCTACCTCCTTTGCTAAAAACAAACAAGCTTGAGTTGGGTATTTGGGTATTTCAATTAACGTCACACTGGAGCAACACAATGGGCTATTGGTGACGGTCCGGGATCAATCCCAAAGGGAAAGATCCGGAAACAAGCTTGAAACAAATAATGACTTCCAAATGCATCGACGAAATTAAAAACCTCTAGCGGTCCATTTGAAGAATAAGAACGCCATAGGTTATCATCACACCAGCGATGGTCAATATCAATCCATTATTGATGACAAACATTCCTCCACCTGTGACTTCCATATTGACTTTCAGGATGATGTCCAGCAGAATGTTCAACACTTGAGCGACCTCGACAGGAGGGGAGGATCTTAGAAACCTGTCGGAAAATTCCACCATTCTTCTCTTGAGGTCTTCACCATCATCAATGATTGCCGATCCGCAACAGCAGAGCAGCACCAATGTTCCCATCGCCGAGACAAAGATCCATACGCTGTATGATATAGTGACGGGTGTTATGTAGCTGTCATCATTGAGCGCAACCATGGTCGCCGTGTTGAAAAATGCACTGATCAAGGTACAATATAAGAAAAACACATAGCAACTAACGGCAGCATCCGTGTCGTTCACGGTGGAAGCAAGCCTCCTGAAGGCGCTCAAGTTTTCCAGTATGTTCTCAACAGCCCAAGAAGATCTGTATGCATGATCCTTGAGTCTTTGCCCATAGGCCCGAATTAGATGTCGAAGTGTTGTGTACACGTTGCCGCATAGTAAGACAACAAATCCGCAAGTACTTACACCTATGCCAATAGTGAAAGATATGGATAGCGTGACAAAGAGTTGATAGGTGTCTTTGAATTCCCCGCTCATAAGAGATGGGGTATACATTACTTTGCGGATATACTCCTTCTGTTCGTATAAGAAGAAAATAACCACGCTGACCCCCAAGAAGAAAATGGAGCCGACGAATCCCATAATCTGGAAAGTTATACCTTTGCCACCGACGTATGCACCGGGTCTCATTATATTTGACAACTGGATTAAGTCTTTCAGGACCATGTATAGTCTTTTTCGCTTACAGAATATGACAACCATCGTGATGTATCCGAATACATTATATCCGTAAAAAGTGGTACGGATTGAGAAGGATGGAAAAATTTGCTGCAAGTAAGCCGTTGTGACGATCAACGTAAACGTCTTGAAGATGCCTAGGCCATAGCACCAGATCTTTGCCGTACTTCCGATGTCGTTGTCTTGTAGTGAACATGGTGAGACTGGCAACCCGATCACCAAGCCCACCAACAAGATAGCACTGAACGCAGTGTTGTCTTTGCAGCACGTCAGATTATCTGTTTCAACTTCCCACTTTCTTCTATATGCATCGCCTTTCTTTTCCTCGAATAAGCTTGTCTGGTCAAAGCGTCGAACTTTTGAAGGTCTTTCATGCATGCTGATGGTGAGAATTTGCATTCGGGTCTTTCGGTCGGTCGGTGGTCTTTCATGCATTCGGAAGTTTTTCAATTTCTTTGTTTCACGCGCGCACCAAATGACAGATCAAGTATGCGATGGACTCTTCGTGAATCGGAAAACTGCAGTCTGCTCGAAATGAAACAGTTCATTCAGTATACACAATATGATGACTCAAATTGTTTCTATTCACTTCGTGATCCACGAAAATTGTCTCATCGATGATATTGCGGTTCATTCAACTCTGCAACTTATTCCTTCGACCAAATCGAGTAAACGCTGGAAGTATTCTATTAATGCTGAATAGCTTGTTCCCGAACATATATTAAAGCATAATATTGACCATTTTAAAAATTCATTAGATAGAAAGCTAAATTATCTCACCTCTTAAGCCGAGGACAAGGACACCATTTACCGCCATTTTGAGACTGTAGAGACATGCTTTCAGAATAATTATCGGACATCTTATAATTGTAAACGATCATCCAATAGTTGGCGAGTATTGACTTTCTAGCAATCAATAAAACTAATTTGTTCTAATAATTTGTTATTTTTAAATGTGACTATACTGTTTATTGATCAGGGATCAATTCTGCAAACACATTAAATTATATTTTACGCTTTTATTGGTCTTAAAAGAGGCGTGACGAGTAGTTTTTCTCTTAAATATACATAGAAATATTGAAGACATGACAACGGCCATGTTTACTGTAGAGAATCCACAATGACGAGAGCATCTTTCATGTGATACGGGGTAATTTATGGAAATGATCGACCGAGAAGAGATTGATTTTTTTTTCAGAAGTAAATGTTCCTTTTATTTGTGCATCGTTGGGGTTAAAAAAAGCTTTCGACTGAAAAGAGCATTTCTTGAAAAATATACCGTAAATAAGGTCTACGGAGGTCATCCCGAAATATTGATCGTTCTGTCGGATGACTGAAACTGATTCAATTAGTTGATTATGACATTAACCGGTGAAATTATCGAGTAATGCAACTGCAACCTTAGGTGATACAGGTACTCGAGGTATAAACACGTAAGTGCTCAAGGAGTCTCTTTGTATAATGGACAGGGACGTAACTAGAGGGGGGCAGACGGGGCATGTGCCCCGGGCGCCTGATTGGGGGACGCTAAATTGATCGAGTATTTTTTTTACTATAGATATTTATTTACGTATGATAAAAAATGAAGAGGAAAACTTATTAGTAGACTATAAAAACTATAACTATAAAAGGAGCTAAATGCAGAATGTGTGAAGAAATAGCAGGAAAGCTTAACCTAGATCCTCATTAAAGAAGTACGGAGGAAGAAGTGGATGTTTGATGAGAAGGCCGAAGTTGAAAGCTATGAATTTTCAGAAAAAAAAGTTCAGATTATTGATTATACAAATAATAGATCGGATTCTGAATGAACTGAGGCAAAGGTTTCAAGTCATTCAAAACATGAATAGTTTAATTGGTTTCCTCAATGGAGCTCGGTTTGAATGGAGAATTGAAGAACAAGCACTTGTGTTAGCTACCACATATACAGAAGACTTAGACAAGGACTAGCTGGCGATAGAAGTGGAGAGTTTTAAGTATCATGCCTTGGATTTAAGCCCTAATATGAAAACGGCTACACCATCAGGTCTTCTGACGTTAATATACAAGAACGGACTTGAAGCCGCGTCCACCAACATAACGACAGCGTTGAGAATTTTCCTCACAATACCAGTCTCAGTCGCCTCAAATGAAAGGAGTTTTAGCAAACTAAAGATCATAAAAAAATTACTTCAGAAACTTAACAGGACAACAACGACTGACCAAAGTGAGTATCATATCAATAGAGCACAAGTTAGCTTCAAAGCTATCGTTTGAGGACATTGTAAAAATGTATGCAGCCGAAAAAGCCCGTAAAGTTAAGTTTTAGTTCAAGCGTTCTGTGTTTAAATTAATTTTTTTTTCACATTTTGTCAATAGATTAAGTGATTGTAAAAAATGTCTAAGTATAATACTCAAGATAATAACTTGAGTAAAATCTGTCATTCCTAATTCTTGTTCCACAGTTTTCCAAAATCCTTGAATGGTTTTCGGTCGACGTTTCGATAATTCTCTTTAAAAGTCCATGGGTGAGACATCTGGAGATTTAGCAGGAATATCAGTAAAGGATATTTATTGACTTGATACCAGTTTCTTTTTCCATTTTTTCCAAGAATTTAATAGTGGATTTAGATGTGTGGCTGCTTGCTGTATCTGATGCAGTTCTTCTGATCGTTGGCACTGTGGGTAAAGATATGGTATTTCTTTTTTGAATATTGGGGATAAAATAGGATCTTGATAATATGTGGGAGTGGATTTTTACATTTCCCCCTCTTTTTACTTTTAATTTTCCATTGTATGCAAAACCGGCAACAATAATAAATCTCTTAGAGAAAGTTCTCGCGTTAAAGTTACCAAGTTGAACCACGTTTTAAGATTTTTCTCTTTTATGATAATAAATTGTTCTTTTTATTGCAATCATTTAAATACACCCACGCCTCGTCTATTGTCACAACATTTTTCCATCTTTCTCCAGCTAAATGCTTCTTATACAGAATTCTGCAGCGAGTTCTGGTGTTCTGCAATATGTCGTGGAAATAGACGATGAACATTGTATTTTTTGGCCTTTTTAAGATTCAAATCACTTAATTATTTTATTTACAGTTGAAACTGAACATTTTAATGACTTTGTAATAGTCCTTTGACTTGGCGGATTATCTTTTAAAATTAAAGATCTTACCTTACAAATATTCTCAGAAATTTTTTCTTTTTTGGAAGTATTTTTCCCTTCTCATTAATAATATTACTTATCGTATCTTTAGATATCGAAAAACCATGACTTTTAGAGCGTTTTTGAATAATCGAATAAGTATAATTCTTTTCGGAAAGAGAGGAAACATAGCCTTCCATCCATTGCTTATTTAAAAGCGCCATTTTGAAAGTAAACAAAACTCTGAGTTAGCAGACGTTAAGTTATACTTTAACTGTTTAACTGCTGCGAAAATAAAATTATTTCGTAGCATACTATTTTTTACAGCTATCAAAATCATTCAAAAAATGTCCGAACAGCCTCTGTATTTATCATAGTTAAATATCCTATTCTAAAGCAAGTCTTGATTTTGATGCAGCCCACACATATCGCGATATCATTTGATACAACCTTTTTATCTCATTTGCAGCGATTATAAGTGTGAAAGAATATACCAAACATGCCCTCTTAGATTATTTGTCAATGAAATATCTTAGAATTAATTAGGTATTTGATCTTGTACTAAAAATCAAATTACTGGAAATTAATCTATTTACCTTTGAAATCCAGCATTTACCATCTCATTTGAATAAAAAAATTTGGACTGGTGGAATTAATGTACGGTGGGGCGATATCAGATGGGGTTGTCGGGGAGGGTTTTGGTTTGGTTGGTCGGTGGGGGGGGGGGGGGGCGCCGCCAAGGCAAGTTCTTGGCCCGGGTGGAAACTAGCCTAGTTACGTCTGATAATGGATCGTCATCGGGTCTACAGCTAAATCGCTAATGAGGTTGTGGTTGCGCAGTACACTGCAGGCAACTTTCAGCTTCTTTTTTCCTAACTGCTCACTAGTGCATATCCAGTTGCATTGAGTTTCATTCTTATGTGCTGGAAAATTGCTTTTTCGGGGAGGTAAATTGACTACTACTAGAGCAAGCTTTAGAGTGACTACTTCCAGACGAACAAAAGTTGTATTAAGGGTGAAGAGATGTTCAACTCTATTAGAGAATATAAATATTTTAAAGTGTTTGACCCTGTAAATAAGTGATGGAACATGTTAAAATACTGGATAAATATTTGTTGATCGAATTGGAGGAAATATAAAAAATGTCTTCATGTGAGACTTTAATGACGGATCGATTAATTAAATAAGGATATTTTTTGCTTTGCTAAGACTGGGAGGGGCTTAAGCCTCCATAACCCCTCCGTAGGTGATACCCTGCATCTTATAGTTTTTGATAGGGAATAAAACCACCCCTTTCCCCCAGTTCTAGGTGAACTCATCTGCGACGTAAGGTTATGATGGAAGACGAACACCATTCTCGTAATAAACTTAAGCCTGTTTAAGCTACCATGGCAACGATTAAGAACGACCAAAGAAAAAGCTGTTTGGTAATTTCAATCCATTTAAAGTTATCCGTTTTGGGCCCTTCTAATGCAAAATCCGTGTATTTCGCGTTTGGTGTTTGTCTATCTGTCTGTATGTGTGTCCGTCCTACGTCCAAACTGTTGAATATATTTTCATGAAACTGTACTGTGAGTATTCATTTAGTGACTGAACTTGGTTGCGTTAGTCCGTTCGTCTTCCCGTTTGTTTTTGTGTTTGTGCAAGTATCACAGATTTTATTCAACATATTTTAATAAAATGTTCTATATTTTACAAAACATTTTAGTTTAGTGAATACATTATTTTTCCAATTTCCTTTGCTTGCATATTTACACAAGTTTTACGCTAAAACATCTAACTATTCTTAAATCAACCATAATCTGGTAGTTTGAAGAAGCTGGAAGGTATATGGAACATTGTGCAATTGGATTATTTTACCAGTACTGCTGAAAAAGCAATTATTTCTCCAAAAATTATTTTTTGAGGAATTTAAATTATAATACTTTATTTTGAGCCTCATTTTTTCTTTATGAAATATAAAAAAAATTCTGAATATTTGGGACAGACGATAAAGAGAAAATATACAGCATAGAGAGAGAACCTTTAAAGTAGGCTAATATGGCAATCTTGGAATATTTAGAAATTATTTTTGGCATGCGCAACTGAATTAGTTCGAAACAATCATTAATCGTTTGCTTTTAAATTTCGAATCCGTTAGCTTGTATTCCAGGAATTCCATTTTGTAGTGAAAAAACAAATTCATTGCTTTTTGTTCGAAGCTTTTTTATTGATCTACGTTTTAAGATGTATCTCTGGATTTTCAATTTGAATTTTTGTTGAATATCTGTAATCAAGGTAAGTAAATGATTAATTTCTTTAAAAAATATTTGCATCATTGTATGATCATTTTGGGAAACCCTTTTGTTTTTAAATGACATACAAGGCATTTATATGCATACTCTCAATTATTCTATGCATTCTGGGTAGCTTTGGCACACTGAGATTTCTTTCGTAATAAAAATTTAAATTCTACAGAAATGTAAAATGTTAAGTTTGAAATTTATTTACCTTTGTGAAATTGTGCATTTAAGAATTGTGTACTTTTATTAGAGTATAGTAGTTGTTACATGAGGTGAATAGGAATTACAATTTATTAACGAAAACGGAAGTTAGTTAACCCATTCAACCCGAGTATAACGCCGGGTAATTCTGCTAGTAAGAATTCTAAATTTGAAGCAGTATTCCAGAATTGGTATTCCGACTGAGATGTTATTTGTTATACTGCCTTAATGTTGCTGTAAATAAATATTTTAGCTCTGATAATCCTTGTAATGATTATTGTTGGAGTTGAATAACTCATAATGGTGTCTGCGACAGCATTTTTTAAAAATGAAGCGAAAGGCTCCCTAAACTTGTCTCTTGACACTTTAGGAGAAATCACATTGTGGTTTAATCCTCAATTGATATGTTCACGTCTCGTGACATTATTTGAGGTAGGTAATAAATTAACGTCGCACTGGAGCAACACAACGGGCTAATGGTGACGGTCCAGGATCAATCCCAAAGGGAAAGATCCAAGGACAACACCGTAATTTTGAACCACGGTCAGGTGACGAGGTGAACACCTGAGCTGATACCCCACTCTAAATTTCCACACCACACCAACGTGAGGCATTTGATGTCACGACAGATTTAACGTGCACTAGCCCCCATGCACACGACGGTCTTGGACCTAGTTTCGAACTCTCAACCCTACGGTTGCTAATTCGTGATATTATTTTAAAAAATGAAGCGAAAGGCTCCCTAAACTTCTTGTTTGTTGATGCTTTAGGAGAAATCACATTGTGTTTTAATCCCCAATTGATATGTTCATGTCTCGTGACATTATTTTAAAAAATTAGTGACTAAAGAAAATTCCTGTCGCACATCGCTGATGCTTCAGGGAAATCTCTCGGAGGCTTATTCCCCAGTCGAAAAATACTTGCTCCTGACATAGTTAAACAATTTTATTGACCCTGATTTAATTTCTTAACTTCCGAGACCCGGCGACTCAGGAGTACAAATTAAAAGCGAACCTAATTTTGCGATAAAAAGATGTTCCATTTTTTTAACAATCTTGTAACTTTCGAACTTCCATTCTTTTATTAGCATACATTTTTGAGTATCCGGTGTCTTTTCTACAATTTACGCCATCTGAACCAGTTTCAGTTATGGAATTTATTTCTATAAAATATCCTATTTCCGCTCCACCCGTATTCTCTTAGCAGTTTAATGGACCGAAAAGACGTTCACTGAGATGGGCGATCAAGAAACCTCATCTACGCACCATAGATTTTGGAGTACGTCTTTGTTCCCTGAAATACTCTATTTCTCATATCTTTGTATTGTCTACTGGTGTGTATATAACGCGTGGAATTTATTGCCACATGAAAAGTCATAACAGCAAGCCAAAATGGAATAACGCGTGTTCTGCCTTGTTTTTTATCAAACGATCAATAATATTCTTTTGAAGGTAAGATGAAAAATTCTGTTTCAATTATAAATGGCATATAATTTCAAAAATTTCTCTTTTGAATATGAAATATTCTATTAAAATAAATTCTCGATGTGTGTTCTTTTAGGAGATTTTCATCTCTAAAAACGCAATAAGTGTAATGCAGTTTATGCATCGCCATAAAAAGGTTAACTTTGTTTATACTTTTATTTTAAGAAACTCAAGTTTAACCTCTTTATTCCTGAAGTATCCGTTGGGTACATGAAATGAATAACTTTTTTTACTTTCCCAAAACCTTCTAGTACATTTAAGTCCTATTCCTAGTCAATTACTTTATATTGTTCTAAAGGTCCCCATTTGGGACATGATTTTTAACTATTAATATTTTTTGTTTAAACGATACCTAGGATAAAAAAATTTTGTGAATCTCAAAGTACTTTAAATTGCCGATAAAATATTTGTTGAAGAAAGGTTTTTTCGAGACCGGAAGAGGTTTAAAATTAAGAATATTAAAAAAAGAATATTTTATTATGTTTTTAAAAGTTAACTTAAATAAATTTAGGTATGTGAAACTACGCATGATACAAACTTCTAACTTTCCTAATTTGAGCTTCATTATTTTTCACAAATTTGTTTTCCTTCTAATTTTTTCTATTGCAGAAATTAATGTCTGAGAAATCAATCATAAATACATCATCGTATTCTATAACTTAAGCTAAACTCAATAAATAAATTTTAATTACAAATTATTTTCCTATATCAAACTATTTTAGTAGAAATAGTTTCTTTACCAGTTTAATGTTTTGATTTAATTTTCTTCGCTTTAAAATAGTCATTGTACATTTTATGTAAGCAATAAATTAAAAAATTAGTGCTCTTACGCTTTCCACTACGTTTGATTAACTATATAGTTACAGTACGCTCGAAATGTAGAGCAAAAGCTCAGATTGTTATTCCAGATTTTAATGTTCCATCCCCATCTCGATTAGTTTAGAAATAGACACCAATAAAAATAATACAAAGAAAATAGGCAATTCAAATATTAATTCTTTTCAGATGACGATGAAGAGGTTGTCTGTTTTCATTTTTCTCAGTTGCTTATCAAATTCATTTTGCATTTCTACTCATTTTGGTAAGTATTATTTTTTAACCATTTAATCTGCACTTCACATACATTTATTTCAATTTTTTCATACGTTTTTATTTTGATTGTAAAGTTTAGCCATTTAGAATAAATTTATCCACCAGTAAATTTGAGGAAAGCTTTTGTTAATAAATTACTTATCAATAATTACGATTATTCGAACAATATATCGCTATGTGCTATTTCAGTATTTTCAAGGAAAGGGATGCTATTTTGTTTATAACACAAGTATAGAGCATTCGCAAGTGACGTCACGATCAGTTATTTTTCTTAACTGTTAACTGCTGTAGGACAAACAAATTGTTATGCATTGGGAAGTTTTATGTAGTGGGAAGTTTTGAAAACTAAATAATGTCCAATACACCATAAATTGATCTTTGGAAAATCTTCAGGATTCGAAGAGGCATTTGGATTGTCCAAATCATACGGATCCATTCCGTTAATGATAGATATTTTTTGACCGTAGGATTTCGCACTGAAACATCCATGCTTACTAATGGAACAGAAGCCATTGCTTGTCCTACAGCAACGGTTGCTAGGGACGTCATTCCGGCGTTGCTATGGTCAGACCACGTGGTTGCGAGTGCTCTATTGAAATCTCCGCTTTTATCATGTGACTAATTTAATAAATAGAATCCATGAAGCGAAAAAAAAACTGAACTGAAAAGAGAATTCTTGAAAACAAATCCAAAGAGTTATTTTATCCAAAGGGTTATCTTTAATCAATACTCATCTTCAAATGTATATATTCCAATGAATACTGTAGCATTACCACAAAACATGGAAATGATAAAACGAGACTGTTCGGATTTACATATTCCTTTCCAAACATTGAATTGTATGAAACAATTTTTAGTGTATCTTTTTAATAGGATCTATGGATTATTTTACATGGTTTATTTCAAAGTATTCATATCTCCAACTCGAATTGTTTAGCTTACATGAAGGATTGTTGTAGTCTACATCAATAATAAGTTCTACATAACATCTGTAAAAAGAACATTCAAATAATATATTCTATCGATTCGACAGTAATTGTACAGAAGTTATTCAAAACTATTATCGAGGTTTTCGTGATCCAATTTTCGGACCTGAAACAACGAAAATAAATTGATTTAGAATATGAAAATGCAACTCAAAAATATTTGCCTGTCTAATCTATGCAGTAGAATGCTTATAAATTCAACTGCGTGTTTTCTGTACTTATTCCGAACGTGGCTTGTTTTTTTAATACGATTAAAGCAGTCCACCAATAAAAATTGCAAAGAATGAATTCCGAATTGATGTAAGAAAGTTGATTGATCAGCTCCAATTAGATTGAACTCAAAACTGCAATAAACTATATGTTAAACTAATCCCGATATGTATCATTTTTGATCATTTGGGTATCTAAGTAAAATCTTCGCATTTCTTCTGGTTTGTTCGTTTGCCCAGAAAATACCTTTTAAAAATGACTAGAGCAACAAACCGAACTTTTTGTGACATTTGAGGTTTTTAAGGGAAGATCAAGGATGATTTTTTTTCAAGTGCTTTCTTCTGCATATGCGAATGACTTTTCTATGGCATTATTTATGGTTTTCATATTAGATAATGTTTTTAAACCATATCTAATCGCCTCAGACTTCTATTGGGCAATTCGTTAACTGATAGGCCGGAAATAATCGTAGGATAAAAAAGGTTCATTGATAGAGGTCAGAGGTATTACAAAGCGTCCTTTTTTACGTTTTCCTTCTGAAAAAAATTATAGGTGGAAAAACACCTTGGATTTTTTTCAGTACCTTGCGAAGTATGCTCGATCTTCGCATTCTTTTGGTGATGAAAGCTACCAGTCTCTTGAAATTGCTTCTGCATAATGTGTAAAGCAATCTCGCCGTTACATTGTTTACCAGAACTGCTTCAGCCATCGTTTGTAGTGTGGCGATCGCTATAGGAACATGGATCACTTTCCGAGTAGTGACTGATTCTTAATTTTATTTGTGTTTGGCGAATGTTGCCGGCGGAAAGATGTAGTTTACAAGTAATAGAGCTTGCAATAAGTAAAAATCATAATATCCAATTTGTCATTAAGCTTTAATGGGACAAACTTGAATACATTTCTTCAAACATCCCCTATGGGAAAAGGTCTGTCTAAGGCAGCAGACAGACGAAGACTTGGGAGCAGTTCTCGTGATAGATGGACAGTACAATTCCCAGATCGTTAAGAATAGTCCGTTGTGTTGCTCCAGTGCGACGTTAATTAATTACCCATTACCAACCCAGAACCGTCAAGACTATTTTAAACTCTTCTCATTTTCAGAACCTCAACAGTACCGACTTCACAACTTAACTGGCGACCAAAATTTGGTAGCCTTAGGGAGTGATGTCGACATCCACAAGTCCATGGAACTTCCACATTACGTTCAGGCTCCGCACGAGTACCTACGCAACTTCCAATCCCTGCTGGCACAGAACTCCAACGGAAACTCGCCACTGGATGCAATCCACCGCAACCCCCACTTCATAGATCTCGAAACGCACCAGAAGACATCCGGCTCACATGAGGTACCCGACATCCGGATCTTCCGCGTGGCTCCATACCAGGACCAACTGTACCACGGAGACGACGACTCCGATTACGGACCCATGAAGAAGCACGATTTCGGGAACAACCAGAACTTCGGTGGTTGGGATTCCTTCCCAGGCGGGTACAACATGGGTGGGAATTTCGGTGTCGGGCAAGCAGCTGGCATCGGGGCCCTGAAGAAGGGCAAAGATGCCAAAGCCCTGTTCGCCTTGATGGCCCCGTTGATCCTCCTGGCAGTCTTCGGACCACTTTTGGCCACACAGGCCATGATCCCGTGGGTGACCAACGGTGGACTAACCTCCGTGACCACGGTGGCTGGTGGGAAGAGGCGCAAAAGGCAGACTCGAATCGATCCGAAACAGGCCGCTGAACTGGAGAGGAGACTGCAACTGTTTCTGGAAGTTCAGGATTTCATTTCCAGGACGGGATCTCAAGACTTGGTGGAGGAAATGGGCGAGGCTTTCCTTCAGTGCCACAAGTACACGGAGCGGAAAAATAAGTGCTTGGAGCGAGTCGCTTGTGAGTACACGGACAATGCGTCGCATATGGATCCCGAGGAGAGAAGGATCGGCAGAATGTAAGTATGAACTTTTACTCTCTCTCTTACAAGGTTGTTCTGATGGCCCAAACCTAACCAATTGCTTTTGCTTGAAGATATAATCCTTTAAGAGGCGATAGGACATCACGAATTCCACCTTCATCTAAAGGGTTATTATGATAAGAGGTCCCGCCACCACTTTGAAAAATAAATTTGTTCTGTGCAAAATACAGGGTGGCCATAAAATATCTTTCACTCTGGACGCAACTGCAGCTAAATCGAATAAACGAAATGGAACCAAATTTAGTATTGAGACTTTAGGAGATACGGAGAGATGTAATCCGGGAAACAAAAATTTGGGGGTCCAAAATTCGTAGGCAGGGGGACATTTGGCGCTGTTAGAGTAAAAAAAAGTCGGAACATTTACCTTAAACCACAGATCAAGTGGATTATGCGAAGTTTCGATTGCTCCAGTAACAACCACGCCTCTAATTCCAGTTGGATGTGGTGCGTTGCAATTAAAAATACGTTAATAGACACAAAAATTAATAGATTCAACTCACAGGAAATAATATTACTAGTACTATCATGTTTCATTTACCCACTTTCAAATGTGCTGACCTTTCTTATGTGCATCAAATTGCATCCGGTGTGCGGCATGCACTACAGCTGAGCGTAATGAGTCGAATTGGATGTTTATAACAGCCCATTTTATGTTCTCTTTTAAGGCATTTAAGTTCCGAACGCCACCAACATGCGTTATATGCAAATGTTCGACTGCAACGCAAAATTTTCCCCTATCGGCACCAAAATTATTTTTCGCGCAGTACATCTCCCCGCGTCTTAAAGTCTCGGTACCAAATGTGGTTCCATTCCTTTTATTCGATTTAGGTATAGATGCCTCCAAAGAGTGAAAGTAATTTTATGTCCTCTGTACATTCATTCCTGAGATGATACCATCACCCATAAAGTTTTATTTAAAATAAACTTTTTTATAATAGCGCCCTTGAAAGGGTTAAAGGATGAAAAGTAGAACCTCTTCGGAAAATTCCAGTATTCTGTTAGTTCTTGATTAAAACTCTTAAAGTAATACGTTTTCTTCAAGAATGCAACGAAAGATTAGAAGTTGGCCAGCTTAGGATATGGTTGGTTGTGTTTTATCGCGAAAGGGCCATATTTCGCCCATCTACGGCAAACGCAAGACTGACAACATTATGTAGTAGTAGTAGACCCACCTCCTACCTACTCACCGTAAGGTTTAGAGCATTTAATGGTAGGAGGGGGAACAACAACATTATGTAAACGGACATAATCACATAGAAAGTTTTACTGATCCAGAAGATGAGAAATCCACCGAGGTTAAGCTACAGGAATTGAAGCAGTGCCGCCAATAACTCGCAGGTTGCTAGAGCAGCGAGCAAACCCACTAAGCCAGTGATTCCTTAGGATATAGGGGGCCACGGTAGCCCAGTTGAAACGGTCTAGCAACAGGATGGTTGCGCGTTCGAAACTCGGCCCAGCCAAAGACCGTCGTTTACACGGGGGCTGGCGCACGTTAAATCTGTCGTGGCAGTTTGGAGAGGGGTGCCAGCTCAGGTGTGACCTCGTCATTTGACCGTGGTTCAAAAGTACGAGGCGTTGTCTTTGGATTTCCCTTCGGGATTGATCCCGGACCGTCGCCAATAGCCCGTTGTGCTATAGGGGCCACGGTAGACCGGTTGGAAGAGTAGCGGATTCGCAACCGGAGGGTTGCGAGTTCGAAACTCGATTCACCCAAAGACCGCCGTGTGTTAAGAGCTGCTGTACGTTAAATCTGTCGTGGCCTCAAATGTCCTCACGGTGGCGTGGTGTGGAAGTTTGGAGAGTGGGTGCCAGCTTAGGTGTTGACCTCGTCATCTAACCGTGGTTTACAATTACGAGATGTTTTCCTGGGATCTTTCTTTCTCTTTAATCCCAGACATCACCAATAGCCTGTTGTGTTGCTCTAATGTGACGTTTAACTACCTCCTTTGGATATAGAAATCAAAGAGAATTGCTGTAGAACTAGCTTAACAGTGTCACTGGCTTAAACCCCATCAACTTAAATATTCGAAAAATTTTGGTATACCACTTGATAAAACTACTCTTTAAAGTTACATTTTTATTTCCCAGCTGATTAGCCTTTTTATTTTAGGTCCTTAATTCCTTTCCAAAAAATAATTCTTTCTCACTTAACCTAATGCGAAGTGTGTGCGATGCTGTGGACTTTAGAAGCATGTGATTTGCAGAATTGCTGTCCTTTATTATTTGGGCTGGTATTTTATAGCCCTTTTTTCTCGAGTATCCAGTTCAAAACCACGAGCGGAATATTAATATTACTAATAAAAGGATACTAATTAAACCTACTAAAATTATTATCATTCCAAGATATCATTTTAATATCTAGTCGGTTATCCAGGCATTGTCGAAACTAACCTTCCCTGCCAAGTATGAAAATATAGAAATCAATTTCAATCTTTCAGATCAGTGAAAATACCATGCCCTGTGCACGTTTAGAAATGCTAAAAAAATATCACGCCGAATTGATTCTTTCAGGGTTGCCACAGCCAAAGCACTTGTGAAATAGCATAATTTTTTAAAAATAGCAAAAAATCTTATTTTAAACCCTATTTTAGTTGCTCAGATACAATATGAATTTTAATTAGCAAGTTGTAATTTTCTGTTCATAAACCACACAGTGCAAAAATTAGGTGATACTATTGAATAAGTGGTTTTGGTACTATTGAATTACCTCCAAGTGGTTTCGACGAGATCTGACAATTTTACTAATGACTTGATATCTAACATCAAGATATTTAGATGATGACATTATTAAGATCTGTTCAGTTTTGTTCTAATGACGGTGTATTTCGTCCATCAATATCTGCCCAGTTTTACTAATACCTCGTCGAAACAACCTCCTTGAGGGTTTAAATCCTCTATAGAGAAGTATACCCCCTGTACATTGATGTGTGGGCCGCGATGGCCGGTTGGAAGAATACCGAATTAGCAACCGAAGGGTTGCGAGTTCGAATCCAATCAAAAGACCGTCGTGTACAAAGCGGGCTGGTGCACATTAAAGCTGCCATGGCCTCAATTGTCCTCACATTGGCGTGGAAGTTTGGAGAGTGGGGTGCCAGCTCAGGTGCGACCGCGTCAAAGCCTGTTTCTTTTTGCTTCACTTTTCTCGAAACTTTCTGAAATTGCAGACTCCGAAATTGGCTTGGAAAATTTTCTCAAAGAAAAAGTACCTTTTCCCGTCTACTTAAGTGTCAATAAAACTTTCCTGTATGTCCATAATTTCCACAGCGTGGCCAAATATGACCCTTGCACCATAAAAACCCAACCAACAAAGCACATATTCAGAGAAAAGGCCCATTCGGTTATTTTAATTGAAACAATAACCCAAAATATCAGCATAAATCGAAGTTTCGATTTGCACAGGTAAAATGCACGTAGATGTCTGATAAAAAAAACCTTATGTAGCATTTCTGCCTTTTGATTAGAACAGATAGGTAGTTGAATTTGTGTTGCTCAAGTGCGACATCATGAGTTATTGGCGACGGTCCGTGGTCCATCCCGAAGGGAAAGACCCCGAGAACACTTCGTCATTTTGAATCACGGTCAGATGACGAGGTGAACTTCCACACTATGCCAACGTGAAATTTGAGGCCACGACAGACGTAACAATGTACACGACGATATTTGATTGGATCAAGTTTCGAACTCGCATCCACCAGTTGCTAATCCCCTACTCTTCCAACCAGGCTACTGCAGCCCTTTGAAACGGAAAACCGAGATTTTCTAAATACTTGCCTCAGCAGTAGATTAAGCATTGAAGTATCGTCTCACTGAATTTTCGCAATATTTTCTTTCAGGGTTCTGGGGAATGTGATGTCCAACCCTTCCATTCCATCTCCTCTGATCACTCGACTGAAAAAAGGGTTCCTGTTCGGAAAGAACCGCCCAGGCCGATGTGCTAACTTCTGGTGTGGTACCGTCGACAACCAGAACCGCAAAGCGAAATGAAATGCATACGGAATGAGAATATTAACCAGCATGAGCAAAAATAAGTAAAGTTAATGATTTGTTATCGAGTGACTTGACGTTAAGACTTTTGATGATTTTAAATTGAAAATTCGACCGATGAATTTTTTGAGAATGATTTATTATATTGCCTCTTCTCTGGAGAAAGTATAAATCAAAATTATTTTATTTTTCTCAACAAATGATTATATTAAACTGATATAATGCATATTTTTAAAAGCTACCAAACAAATTCTTAAGTAAAATTGCTTATCTCAAGGATGGGACTCAATTTTATAAAGATATTTATATCAATGAATAGATTATATTTATGCAAGATATACTTACATGGCAGAGAAGAGAAGCATTCCACTTTTCCCATAAAATTTCCAAGTGTATAAAACATTCTCAATGAATTAAGAATTATGCATTATTTTCCAAACAATGTCATTCTTCAATTGGACGTGAAAACTAAATGCCAAATTCTTATAAAAATCCAAAGTAGTCATGATCTATTTTGAATAGCACTGAAAACATCAAAATACAAATCAAAGTACTTTTGCACTTTCTCTGAGATTTCTGAATAAAAGGCTCCCCATTTGAAAGTTGAGTTGTAATATTCTGTAGATACTCTAATATATTTTTTAACAAAGCATGGAAAACGTGAACATGTTTGACAATGAGTTGCAATGCAATGGGATTTTACAAATACATTAAAACTATTTAATACAGTAGTATTTGCCTATTTTTAGAAGTTCTTGAATTGAGTGCATATACTATGCATATCAAAAATCATGCATGACATTCAACAAACACTAGGCATTTCACGAATTTTGAAAACTTTCAGAATCTTTCGATACATTTGCAGTATTTTGAAATGAATAAGAATGTATACATGTTTTCATATTAAGTGTTTGTTTCATATACCACTAATTTAAAATACCAGTTGATATAAATCTTTAAAAAAAAATTTTTAATAAGGCACTGTACTATACCCGGTAGAAGTGAAAAATACCCGATGATAAAAAATCTAAAATTGAGATGTTGACACTTATGAGTGTAAATTACTTAAATTGCAATTGACTTTGTGAATTACCTTATTTTTGCCAGTTTAAATTGTGATCATGCATTTGGGCTTTCCACTATCATGTATGGACCAATCAGATCTTAATGAAAATCGTTGTACATTTTATTCTTTGTTAATAAAAAAATTTTGAACTCTACACTATCTTTCTTTCAAGCAAGCTGATCCAAATGTGTGTGTGTGTTTGGGTATATCTGTCTTTTCCGTCTATACAAAGAGCTAAAACAAGGCTGCCACAGCCAAAGCACTTCTGAAACAATAGCATAAATTTTTAAAAATAGTAGCAATTTTAGTTGCTCAGATACAAAATGTGCTAATTAAGTATGGAACAGATATTGAAAATCTCGCCAAAAAATTTTAAAAATATTTTCTTGAAGTTTTTACAACAATCTAGCTACCAGATTCCAATAGGTTTTTCTTGGATTCCACGGCTTGGCGCCAAAACTTCGAAATTGGCGTCCCTTGGAAAATTTTCTCCATTAAATTTTTTTTTCTGTCCACTATTAGTTAAAAAAGGGACTAAATTTTCGCAGTCGCCAAAATTTCAAAAATTGGAGCTTTTGAAACGATTTTGCTTAAAAAGATACCCCTAGTTGGTTAGACAAGGTTAGAATAGCAAAAAGTCGTCTGTATCGTAAAAGCAACTCTGGCACCTTGAGATGTCCAATATGCGACGGCTTGATATTAGCTTTTGTGGTGAAGAAAAAGTGAGATATACCCAGAAATTCAGATTAAGCTTACTTGCAGGGAAGAGTTTTTGATTCATAAAGAATAGTAAGAGATACAGCCATTTCCATGACTAAAATCTGATTCTCCCATGAGTGTTCCATTCTGGGTAATGATGAGTGATAAGTACTTCAGCAAAATAAATACAAAGACAAGTATAAAAATGGCACTTTATTTTTCAAGACTGTGCACAGTGGGTAATTAAAATTTTGGGCATATAATTACCCTATCTGTGATTAATGAAATTAGCTGAAACTCTAGACGTCCTGTACGTCTGGCACTAAGACGTTTTTGGCAGCAAGTGGACAATTAACAGAAACATTGACCACTGCCCATGTTATACTTAGTTGCAAGTCTAGAGAAAAAACTTTTCATAACAGAGACTATACTCTATTGTCACAACATTTAAGCTTGGATAAATACTCTAAATTGCTTTTTGAAATGACAGTTTCCCCTTAAAAGCGGTATATAATCAGTAATGAAATGAAGTGGACAACCATAAACGATGTTATACTATCTTAAAAACACTTTAAAAATATATAACAATTACCAGACATTAAAAGATATTCATGAAACCGGTTTTATGAGCTATGTAACAAATGTAAATCACCACCTATTTAAAAAGTAATAGGTAACTTAATAACGCCATTAAGTTAATATTTATTTGAGTCAAGTCTCTGATATGAAAAGTATTCCTAGATAGCCTATATAGACTGACCTATGATAAAACACTGTAAAAAGACATTACAAAAATATCATAAAATAAGCATTTAACATTGCAGATCCAATTTTTTACTGTTTTACATGATATAATAGTGAAAGAAATGCATGTCTCATACGATTCATGTCATGTACATGCTAGTTATAATTGAAGCATATGTTATTTAGTTGATGTTAATACATACAAATGGATTAATGCAAACTATGTATTAGAGAGGTACCTGGAGCAAATTAAGGAAAGGAATATATCAATGCTGACTAAAGAGTTATAACTTCTTTCAAAAGGGTAATAAATAACTAGCAATGAAAGTTAAATGCAGCAAGAAACTGTCATAAATATTATGACAGTAAGCTATGTATTCACAAAATAGCAACGAACAAAAAAATAATACCGCGTACTGTGAGAGTTTAAAAAAATACTTATTTAACTCTTACCTTAATGAAACAGTGAGAACTTGCTCTTAGCATCTTTAAACATTTTTGCTGGCATCTTAGCATTTTCTTGTACTTCTGAACATTTTAAGTTATACTTGAAAAATAAAGACCAGTTTACATTTTACAAAATTTAATCATTCCATAGACGTTCAAAAGCAGCATAAGGTATTACGAAAAAGCATTTTGATTTTATGAAAACACCAAAAGCAGAAAACTTGTTGGTATTCAATAAAAATTGCCAATACTCTTTTTATACACATAGCAGTAAAATTGAGTTTTTAAAACTCCCAGTTGAAATGCTCATTTTTAGACATAGTAATTTTACAAAAGAATCCCTTTCAAATAAGCTACATTTAAAGGAACCAAAATTTAAATAAGTGTTTTCTACTTGTGTTACAATGAAAGATGTTTTATGACATTAGTGTAATTTTTGAATTAAAGCAATGGACATGAAAAATACAACATAATATCAAGTAATCAGCATAACAAGTTTGAAAATTTATAAATATAATTTACTGCACTGCCAAAAGAAGCATAATTTATTTAAGGTGAAAATCAAACCTACAGATAAATTTATTGGGCTTTTTTTTTCTCATTTTCTAATCAGCCAAATTTCTCCATCGGAATGTTACGTTAAATGGTCCATAAAAAAACTTACTGCTGCGTTTGAATTAGTAGGATTAAACTCAGAATTGTTTACATTGCTCACACTACACGAGAGCATGACAGGATTACATTTAGACATGAGATAAATAGAAAAATTTGATGCAAGCATTTAATTCAATTATTGAAGAGTCAAGATTCAATAGTAATAACAGTATAATAGCAAACATTTGAATCACATTATTAAAGCTATTTGAATTTAAAAACACCCATTGGCCCAATACCCCCCATATCTGGGCCAAAAATTTAATATTCGAAAGACGTTTAACGTTAAAATTACAGCAATAGCTTTGTCACCATTGATGATTAGTAGTATGAATGAGAAGTTACAATATAGGGAAGGATATAACTCAAGATTTCTTTCAATTATATAATAAGAAAAATAGCAGGGTATATTCACTTTACTAAACATATAATTAGTTTCTCATCTACAGGGTGTAAGAGCTAACTTTATAAATTATATACTTAAGTGAAACATTCAACATAAAAATACAAAATAATTCATACATGTTTAAAGACATTGGGGTAAAAATATTCAGATTTTACTTTAGAAAAATTTATCTTTTTCGCTGTGAAGTTCGCAATAAGATTAATTTAAGATACGCTTCCCCCCAAAAAAGGGATAAATGCTTGATTTTAATCAGAAAGTTAGGATAAAATACACCATGCCAAAAAATAAAAAAGAACAAATTGCATGATAAAAAGGTAAATTTGAATTTAGAATATAAGTAATTTATTTAAAAACATACCACATTCAACTTCGAAATTAGTTTGCCAAGATATTAAATAACAAAAATGCACTTTAAACTAATTTTCATTGCCACAAAACCTTTAACACCTAATGCTCTAAGTTTTGTTGGTGAAAAAAATTACTAATTGAAAAAAAATATAACATTTTAAGGCCAGACATATGTAAAGTACAGATCAGAATGATTTTCCCCAATGCCATGGTTAAAAAAACTAAATGCAAACACACAAAATTTAATGTCAACACACTGAGGTATGTGTGTAAAATGTCTTTTAATCCTGCGTTTTCGTTAGAGAGCACTCTCGACTTCCACCATGTTGCATTGTCCATAAAATACAAAATAGTTTCAATAGTTGTACACATGTTCACTTCGCAAATACGAACTTTCTGATGGCACATTTTTTTACCATAGCTTATTTTAAGTATTCTTTGGTTTTAATCTCTTAAAAGATTTCTGATTTTAATGCCTATGACTGGAAATCCAAGTAGAAAAGAATCAAGGCTGAGACACAGGAAGATTGTGTTGGTTCATCTGTGCAAAAAGAAATAAAAACAAAAAATTAAACTTTCATCTGCAATACAATTAGTTTCAAAACTATGCTGTCTCAACTCAAGAGTATACCAACATCCACACACAGACTTTGACCAGTATGGCCTGTTACTTAATCTCTACAGAACTTACTCAGAAAAATAGGCACGGTAAAAAACAAATCAAATTTTAATAGGCTCACAAAGGCAGAACTGTGGACCTAAAGCACTAGACAAATGCACTTATTGGCCTACTAACTCAATATACAAGAGGGCCTACATCACCTATCACTGATGAGGCTTAACTTTGGTGAGCTAATTACTATCAAGACTAGGAGCTGAATACTGATATCAGCAAGTACAAATGGGTAGCTCCATTCAGGTCTCTAATATCAAAATTCCAAGAATGAAAAATACAGTCGAGTCTATTTAACGAAGTCTCATCGTTCCACTTAAAAACTTCGTTATAAAGAAAGTTCGTTAAATAGAAATTTGTAAATTAAGTTATAAAACGAGAAATACAAAGACTGAAACTTACCTATCCACTTTATTGACTTTAACACATATCCTAAACTGTAAAAAATTCTGTAATCCTGCTTTGTAGTTTTATTATAAAGAACACAATTTTCATAAAAAAAATTTACACTTTTGTAAAGATTGAAACACTATCTGTAACATTTTTTGAAACTGTAATCCCCTTCGTATTATATCAAATGCTGTTAGCATTTCTTGTGAAGATTTTTTAATAACCTATTCATCACTCACTGTAGTGTCTTCATTACATTTACTAATACTTTGCAATATGTCATGCTCCGTAGGATATTCAGCAATCACAATGGCTTCAAAGTGTAGAAAATTAGACAGCTCTATACCTTCTTCAACAGCTCCCATGTCTCGGATACTGCCATTTTTCTTCCAAATCTGTCAAGCACTTGGATTCATCATCATATTCAGCATCACTTTTGAAATCGGCTTTAACAAAACAGTTCCTTATAGTAGTAGATGCAGTCACATCACACTGCCAAGTTTCCGTCATCTGATATGAAGATTCTTAAATTAATACAATTGTCTGCACTGGCTGCTCTCTAAGGGAAGAATAGCTTTTGAGGATTCTTTTTCGATAATGAACTTTAAGATTTTTTTATAATGCCTTGATCCAATGGCTGAAGTTTCCAAGCTGTATTGACCAGAAGAAAAAAACCCCCTTTATGTTCAATTTGCTTTTTGAAGCAGTTTGGTGGATGTGCAGGACAGTTGCCTATAAGTAACGCAATTTTGTGACACTATTTTTCCAATTGTTTATCCCATTTTGACAGCCACTCTTAAAAAATTCTAGAAGTCATCTCTAAAGATTTTGTGCCCTTGAAACGTCTGGGGTTTTTACTTTCACCGATTACTAATGGTTTTAATTTTTCTTCAGTCATATTCGCATGTGTCTTACAGACAGGCCCACAACGAAAACCAGTTTTACCTTGTGGAATAGTTTCCATCGCCTCCCTGCCGTGCCATATGGTCCCCCCTCAAAGATAAGGAAGGAAGCAATTCCCTTCCCTTTGTTGTGGGAATTCCTTGTACTAGGCAAGGGCAAGTGAGTCAAAGCAGCCGATTTGGTTGATTTTGTTGGAACTTCGACAAATGAGAAGTTTTGAAACGTTGCAGAAAAACAAAAACCATTTTGTCGAAAGAACTTCGTTATATAGAAATTATCTTTCGTAATATAGAGAGTAAATGTCGTTCAAAGTCAAGGTTCTGTAGAAAGTTTCGTTAAATAGAAAACTTCGTTGAATGGAGACTACTGTACATCTATTTTAATTCCCAAGAGTGCCATTCAGGATTGGCTTTTTCATCCAAGATAGTTTTTTGCTGCAAGAGCTAGGACTTACGACTCAAAGTCTATCCAAACATTCATCCTCAGGCATGGATCCAGAATACATTTTAATGATCCTTCATGATAACTAATGGGTCACTAGTTACATTAAGTTGGTTAGTTAAATAAATGTTGCATTGGAACAACACAACAGGCTATAGGTGACGGTCCGGAATCAACATGGGAAAGAACCGAGGACAACACCTCGTCACTCAACCAAGATCATATGATGAGATCAACACCTGAGCTGGTACCTCACTCTCCAAACTTCCACACAATGCCCCAACGTAAAGACATTTGAGTCCACGACAGATTAATGTGCACCAGGCCCCACATATTCCACGGGGCCTGGTGCTATAGTTGGATCTAGTCTACGGTCGGTGATTACGGATCTATCTATGGACCGTTTAATAGTAGTACGATCTACTACTAAATGGTCTATAGTTGGATCAAGTCTCAAACTGGCAACCCTCTGATATTGCTAACCTACTACTCTTCCAACCGGGCTACCGCAACCACTAGAACATATATTAAACTCAGCTGAATAAAACTCGTGTTGGTAGACTGATAGGTTTTTATTTTTCAATACAGTCACCCTTTACTTCAATACTTTCTTTAAATGGTCTAAATCTGCATGACTTTATCACTCATCAATTGTTCCTCATGCAGATCAGACTTCAATTTCGAAAACAATTTTTTTGAAAATTGAAAATGACTGCATGATAATAATTGAGCAACAGTACTTCTATCTGCGACAACAGCTGGAGGCTAGAGCCACATTTTAATTGCAGTGCAAGAAACATAGGGGGGTGGAGTTGGACCTGTCGACTCCAGCTGTAACACATTTGGGCGAGAGACTTTTAGACTTCATTTCGTATAATTTTACAGGTCACATTAGTTTATCAAAAAATATTGCACATACCGACTGTGCAGAATGATGGTTCATCAGTTGTGGGTACGGATCGAGTAAGTGCTGCATGCCCTGGCCACCCATGGGTGGCTTCGGCATCTCTTCATTCTTCTCATCCTCTCTCCTTTTAAGGCAAGCAACTTTAGGATTCAAGTTCCTCTCTGAAAACAATCACAACTTCCGTTAGATTCATCACATATAAAAACAAATTTTTGGTGATAAAATACTTAAATCTATCCATGAAAATTTTAGAACAGCTCATTTTCTAGTAGCTTACGGATTTACAGGATATAATTTTCAGAACATTTTTAATGACTGCTGCAGTATTAGTTCTCATTGAATATAGAAATTTAACAATTCAAATATAAGCAGTAGGTGTTTCACAATTATTTAATATTTTTAATTGGTTTGAAAGTTTATTTCAAACTCACACAACTTTTGTATCACTCAATTTTTCACTGAAATTTTAGAAGTTCTTTTAGTAATTTAAGGTTGGTTGTTTTGTTCGGCCATATTTGGCCAAACACAACACAAGACAACTTCAGGCAAAAAATGTTGTGAGGAAAGAGGAATTGGGAATAGAATAATGGAATGAAAGCAGAAAAAGATCGCTTGTGTATCCAAGGAACGCGACACCTGTGTTTACTAAAGACAGTAAACCTCAAGGGAAAAGAAAAGATCACTTGAGTACCTCGGGTTCATGAAGAGCCTACACACCTAAAGGAGATGTGCTTCTGAGGGCAGTAATTTAAGGATTTTCAGGAGATAATTTTCAGAATAACATTTTAAATGACTGCAGTACTAGTTCCCATTTAATATAGAAATTTAACAATGGAAGTATGAGCATATGCATTTGACAATAATCCATTTTTAATTACTTTGAAATTCATAAATATTTCAAAACACTGCAAAGCTGAGCTAAAAGCTTTTACAATTTTCATACAATAAAAAAAAAAAGATGAAATCAGCCGTTGATATTGTATGAAAGATTTGATGGAAGAACTTGGTGTTTAAGAAAAGACTCAAATGAAAATCATACTATTTAAACTTAGGGTGGGTTGGGTTTTTATGATGCAAGGGCTATACTTGGCCAGACACAATATTAAGTAATGGACATACATGCATGGAAAGTTTTTACTGACACAGAAGAGAGAAATACATCCAAGGAGAAAATCGACTAAGACAGAAATTGACCTTGTGCCACCTGCAACTCGCAGATTGCTGGTGCAGTGGGCATACCCAGAGCCATGATTTTTGGAATGCAAGAAAATTCTCACCTCTAACTTGACCTTCCAAAGTTGAAATGACTTCCACAGCCTGATATAGGATATTGAGCTTTGTTAGGGCTCTCTCGGTTTTCAAGTGCATCATACACATGCGACCCAATTCTTTAAATGCCTCATTGATGTCTCTTACACGGATTCTGAAACAAATTGCAACAAAGCATTCTTTAAACATTGGCACAATTCTGAAACATTCTGTTTCCCTTGTCAGTGACAAACATAATTGGAATTCGGAAGTGAGAATATATTCATAATTTTCCCTCATGTTTTGTATTAATTTTAAACTATAAAATTTATAGCGCATAGAGGACCCATTGCACTGGATTAGTTGGACATACACTACCCCTTCCATAAATATTTGTCTGCTTTCTTTTTCATATTTCAGAGCAGATACACATTGTGAAATGTAACAAATGATAGATTTGTGGGAACATCCTTATGGAAATTCAAGCACCTGCCCATGCCACTGTCTTCCGACAGTTTCGAGCAAAACTATATTTAAAGTCGCAAGTGGGCATGTCGTTTCTCTCTCCATTTAAAATTTAAATTCTTAATTTAATTTCAAAATATCTTGAAAGTCCAAGTGCAGTGACGTTAAAACATTGATTAATTTTTATTCTTTATTGTTGTTGATTGTTATATTTGAATAAATTATATTTCCTGCCTATTTGTTCAGTTGAGAACTTGCATAAACATAGAATAATTGACTATTGCTGCTTGCCAGTGTTTGAGTTGGTACTTCCAAAAGCCAGAGGCAGAAGTCCAAAGATGTCTGAATATTACAACTATAGTAATAAAAACAGCATCTCTTAAATGCATTTTTATAATTTTATACTATCTGGACACTTAATTAAAAGATTTTCCTAGTATCATAAGCAATGCATACATGCTGAATAAGCATGAATTCACAACTCGTTGTTACTACTTAAGGCCTATGGGAACCAGTGGAATTTCAATTTAATTTTACTTTAGCTTGTTTAATTTTCAGTTCAATGTAAGTTTGTACTCTTACCTCTCTCTGGCATTATTAGCCTGTCTCCTCTCTTTATCTTTTTCAGCTTTCACTTCTGGGGGATCGTCATCGTCGTCTTCTAGGGATCTATCATAAGGAAAAAATGCATACCTTTGATCTACAATTTTAAATTTCTCAAGTTGGAAATGTAGTTTATAAGATACAATAAACGCCGATCTTGCACTCGGCACACACCAAAGAAACAGTACCTGGATCGAGTTCTTTTCACCCCTTTGGCTTGTGGTTTCCTAGGAACGTTACTAGTGGAGGGAGTGACTACAGGCGCCGGAGACAAGACACTGAGCTGATCGTGTCCTTGCATGGATGTCAAATCTTTGGCATCGTGCAAGCCCTCCAGCTTCAGGTTTTCACAAGAGGTAATAGGGGCTGAAAGCATCAATAGCAAACTTATCTTATTTTCTATAATTAGTACTAAGTAATTTTATACTACACAAATGCAAAGAACAAGCTTTGTACAGCTTCAAAAGTTGAGTATGAACTAGAAAACATTGCTTTGAACCATTACTAAAGGTTCATGTGTATTGCGGAAAATGGTTTCAAACATTACATTGGGTTTATAAACTAAAGTGGTAGACAAGTTAAATAAATTAAGTTAGTCATCAACACTAGTTGAAAATGCATAGGATTATTGAAAGATGACTATTTCATTAAATTACTAACTACATTCTATTCGTGAACAGGCTTCCCACTCTTAATGCAAAAGAAAAATTAGGGCTTTTTTAAGGTATTTCTCAGGCTTTTTAAGGCTACATTTCAAATGTATTGTCCATGTAATGATTAACCCATACATGCACTGGTGAGAAAACTTTCACAAGTGTTAGTTCTAGGTAACACCTAAAATTAAAAACAAATTTTAGCTAACCTATAAACATTATGCCCTTGATTTTTGACAAGTATTATTCAGCTTGCTTTTTAGAATGTAGGTGGAATAAAGTATGTAGTGTTTTTGTAAAAACTAAAGCTTTTTCAAAAAATTTAAGAACCCTTGAAAGCTAAAATTAAAAATCTGGCCTATAGGAACCCTAGCTATAATGCTTGCCCCATGCCTTTTGCTTGGAAAGAAAGTACAAGAAATTCTGTGTTGGCATTAATCAAGTACTAGAGCTTCTAATAGTTAATGAAAGCTAAAATAAAAACAAAACTCTTCAATGGGTAAGGATTTTAACTCAACTTTAAAATTGCAGATGAATTCAAGACACTTAAGCTTTTCTATAGTCATATGCTCCTGTATTTAAAAATTATATTCATGAATTCAGGTAATTAAAATTGGCTTACCAAAGCTCTGCTGTGTTGGCACCGATGGGTTTGGAACTCCTACAATTGTTCTTCTGCTCTCGGGAAGTCCATTTTGCTGCTAAAAGATAAATGGAACATTTTTAATGAAATTAATTAGAGAAAAATAATCATTTCACACAATGTACTATTTCTTTTAAACAATTAGACTAACTACAAGTTTTCTCTTTTTTAAACCCAGGGTTAATTCTTAAGGAGAAGCAAATTAGGGTCTTTTAAGGCATATCCCTATTTTTCTAAGTTATGTTTTACAACATAAATTAAAACTTTGAAATGAAATGCTGTCTTAAAAATTTAGGACAAAATATTTCCCCCTTAAAACAGTTTAAAAAATAATTAACATTTAGTTGGACAAAATCCCCATCCAACACAATCTGGTTGACCACAAGGTATCCTCGTTGAGAAGAAAAACTGCCTTAGTTTGCCAAAGATGAGCCCATAGAGAGAGAGAACCTGTAGGTTTCACTGCGAGGCTTGTTGTTTCATACCCCTTTGGAAAAGATCACAAAGGCGGTCTGCTAATGAGTTTCATGAGTGACCCATTCCCCGAGTATCTGATTGACAGGTGATTTGATTGAGCAGACATGGAAGTTGTATCTAAAGGCTTTGAAAAACAGCTTTGCTGTGCCTCCTCAAGTATCTGAGTGTTTTTGCATGTGGTTCTCACACATTTCGACGATGTTTCCCCCTAAAATCTCAAAATAAGGCACACAAAGAGAATGCTGTATCTCTATTAGATTTTCAAAAACCGTCCTACAGGCAAACACCTTTCAGCAAATTAAGTAGATCAAGTGACTTTCTTGATACAAGAATCAACAATTGTGTATTAATTCAAAGAAAACCTCAACTATTCCTAAGGGGAAAGGGTTTCCAGTTGGTAGATGACTCATTATGGAATTTCAAAGCATCATGGAAAGGGACGAAATGAGTTTGCAATTTACTATTGCATATGCTTCATTAACACCAATGTGGGAATGAATATCCATGCAGAAAAACAACTTTCCCCTTGCATAGAACTGGTCACTGCAGGGCAGTTTTTGACGGATAAGCCACCAGGAAGGTTAAATATACTCTTAAGTTATAAAAATAATTATAATTTTTTTTATTGTCATAAGTACCAAAGTACAGGAATCCTCAATGACAGTAAATTCAAAATTATTTAATAGAAAACAAAAATTAATTACATCAGATTTGAATACTTACAATTTGCATAATAGGCAATACTCCTTGAAAGTTTTCTATAGCAGACTGAGGGTTCTTTTGGACTAAGCTGGAATGTAGAGAATTTACATTGGTGGGCGAAGACCCCACAGGTACAGATTGAAGAGTTTGTAGCAAAGTAGAACCCTCCGCGTGATTCCTCAAGACATGTATGGCATCGTCTAATCTCTCCTCAATTATTCCATTATTGTTCTGAAACATACATTCCAAATAGAAAATTAAACTTACATACAGTGTAATTTCCAATATACAAGCAGCTAATTTCTAAGAGTAATGTTTATCAAGATATAGATCTAAAATATTACATTTTATTACTAAAGTGGTAGTCTTGATAGTGAGAGAATGATAAACTACCTTATTTTTAAGATTCGATTATGTTCTTAAATTATTTTGTACAGTTCCTCCAAGTAGCTGATTTGATAAGGCTTTTCGATCTACAGTATTTTTTGCTACAAGACTAATTAAATTAAGACCTATGGGTCTTAAAAAGTGGCTTTTTGTACCATAAGAGCTTTCCAAAGCAGTAGGTAAATGGAAGATAAAATTTAACTTTGTAGCGGATCAAACTGTTAGTGCATTGGAAGTGAATTGAACTACTCACCCCATAACAACTCAACCCCTTCTTGGCATGTCGCCAAGTACGTCATCAAACGAATGACATTTTTTTCCCTCCTTAAAAGAGAAGTTCTGCCCCTTCCTTCCAGACGCGCGTTTGCGCTGTGGTCCTGTGTTACTTTATGTTTTTGCGTAATTTGTACCCAAAATGTAAATAAATTGTGTTAATTTTACCCCCGAGATGCTTACTCGACTAAATTCTGCTTACCCTCCTGTTATAACTTTTAATAACTCCATATATATTCCATTTGGAAACAATTTTATTTGACTAATTAGGTATAATAAAATACATTTTACATATATCATTACTATTATTATCGGTTAAGACAAAATTGTCCATAAAGCCATCTGAGCAATGAATTATAGAAAAATTATTATTTTTATTTATTCTGATTTATAGAAATTTCTAAAATTAAATAATCTCCCCTATTAAAATATTAAGTAATATGGATTCATATCAAAATATAAATCCAACATGGCCAGAGAATAATTTTAATTGTTTTAATCTTTAAAATATTTGCCTTGCTATATTTTATAAACCATCATATATATTAATGTATAACACAAATCAATACTCTAGAAACTATGCTGTGGTTTGCAAGTCTCATGCCCAAGTTTAAACAAAATCATAAAAAACTGATTTAAATCAAATACATCTGAAAAATGTCTTCATACCCTGCTGGATTTGAGAGAACGAAACCTTTCAAAGAATTTGTTATAACAATCTAATAACTAGTAGCAAATTACAAAATTTTAGCTCCTATCACAGCTATACTACTAAAAATGCACTTATGTATACCCCTTATGCGGGCAAAATAAGATGCTTCGTGTTGATTACTGTCAATAAAATTCATAATATGGGTTTGTGCTAAATGTAATCTAAAGCAATACTTACAACAACAGGATTAGTTAGCTCTGTGTAGTTTGGAGTCTGGTTGTTGAACTGATTATTATTTCGATGCCAGTTTTGCACAGCAGCTGGGAGAGAAAAATAATTTGCGACATATTTAGCACTTGAACTGTTTTTTCTAACAAAATTTAAAAACGAAATTTCGTTTCTATAGAAAAAAATTCTAGATTTCTATAGAGAAGATGAGCTGATTCTATAGAAATGTATTTCTGTAGAATTTTATAAAGTTCTATACAAAAGTTAAGCAGTGAAACAAGAAATGAGCTTCTGTAGAATTCTATACAGGTTTCTAGACATTCTATAGAGGTTGCTTTATACAGCATATAGAAAAATGGCCCAAAGTTCTATAGACCACATTCTATAGAAATTCTAATAGAATTTTATAGAAATTCTGTGGCAGTCCTGCTGTATCCATAATTGTAGTAGATCAATGTTTTTCCTGTGGATAAGGGTACAACTGCATTTTGAGGTTTTTTTAATAATAAGGCCTACTTACAAGCTAATGGAGGTGGAGAACTTATGGGTGTTGATGGGGCAGATGAAAAGCTGCTGTTGGTTTGATCTGCTGTGCACGTCTAGAAATGGAGACAAGGCACAAAATTAGAATGTAAAATATTGAAGAATAGTATACCTTACATAATGCACAAATTATGATTGAGTTACCAATGAATACTAATTTTTATGCCTACCAATTACTACTACTGACTATTAACGAATCATATAATAGTGCAACGTGACAAATTACACAAACGATAAAATACAATGATTGACCGCAACAGAAAGTAAGGAAAAGAAAGGTAGGCAGTTGAATTGAAGTCACACTGGAGCAATACCATGGGATATTGGTGATTGCCTTGTAAATTTGGTCAGATGACGAGGTCAACACCTGAGTTGGCACCTCTCCAAATTTCCAAACCAATATGAAAACATTTGAGGCCACAACAGATTTAATACACACTGCCCCCCATGTACTATATGTGCTAATCTGCTACTCTTCCAACTGGAGACAATATTTTTGTCCTAATAATATTTTCACATAAATTTATTTTTCAGAGAACCTCATTGAATAAATGACGATTGAAACAAGACAAATGGTTTATCAGTACAAAACAAAATTTGTGCAATTCAGTTTCAGTAACAGATCATTCCATTACTCGAGATTTGTACAAACTCAAATGACAGAACGATGGAGTTTTGTAAAAATTCCAACATTTCATTGCAGTCGGCACGGTTTGGTACACGAGCTATGAACTTACCAGATCCGAGGGTAAATACGTGGAAGGGAATCCTTGAGTAGCATGATTTAGAGCAGGTGGATTTGGCATCAAAGAGTTTTGAAAATTATAATTAGGAGAGTTGAGACTGGTATTGGAAGACCATGTTTCTGGCACATTTTCTGAAAAAGAAATGTAGAATGTAATTATTTTGCTCCTGTATAAGCTCTTTTGGGAAACAATAGATTTCAGTAATTTTTGAACTATCAGTTGTTCATTTCACATTTAGTTACTCCCTCTACTGCAATTTTTTGCTATGCATTACAGCGAGTTGGCCATAGAATGATCAGTTACATACATTTACAGAAAAGTTAATCAACCTCAATTCATGTTGGCATAATTCATACAAGAATTCAACAGCATTGTAAAAAGATTTTACAAAATATCCTTTGTTGAGTAATCAAATTACGATTAAATCGAGGTACAATAACAGTAACAAAATATCTGCTTTGTGTCCAAATTACAATTAAATCGACACTGTAACCAGTAACAAAAGTCGGCTTGTGTTGTGTAATCAAATTGCAATTAAATTGAGGTAGAGTAACAGTAACAAAATATCTGCTTTGTGTAACCAAATTGTAATTAAATTGCTGCCGAAACCATTAACGATTATGAATTTAGCTATATCCTTGACTTGAGAGAATATATTTCTGGGTTGCTAATATTGCTCCTGTTATCACTCAATCATGAAAGGAATAGTTTAAAATTCTTATACAAGAAATCTGTCTGAAACAGCAAAAACTCACAAATGCTGAGCTCTGGCACTACATTTGCACAGCTTTATTCTGTCTGAAATTTCTAGGTCAACGCAACTATTTTCAACTCATTATGCTAGAACCATAGAAGTGAAATTTAAAACATTACACAAGAGACAAATAGAACAGTAAGCAAACTAGAATCAACACTAAACGTCAAAACCTGTCATGAACCGAGCAATCGGAAGAGGTTGGTTGGTTTGGGGTTTTGTGGCGCAAGGGCCATATTTGGTCAAGCTGCACCAAACACAAGACAGACAATGTCAAGTAATTGTGGACAGAAAGAAAAGAGGAAGAGAAGAAAAAGACCACTTGGGTATACTGCGGTCATGACCCCCATGTTTACAAGAGGCAGCAAACCCCATGGGAAAAGAATAGATCACAAGGGTATCTAGGGTTAGTGAAGCATGTACACACCTAAAGATATGCCCCTGAGGATGCAATTGGAAGACACAAGCATGTGGACCAACCTCAAAAAGTTTGATGCAGGAATGAAACTTGAGGAAACAGAAGCAAACTTGGTTTGTCTGAAGCAGCAAGAAGTCTCGAGAAAAGCTGGACAGTAAAACTAGTTTCTTTATGAAAAAGTAGGGCTAAAAATGTGAGCTATGCCATGAAAAATAGGGCTTATATCAGATAAACCTTTATAACTAGCATTATTAAGGTAAATCATTTAACCAAACCCTTTTGAACAAGAACACAAGCAATTTTATAGCACCTCCAAAGGTTTATTACAGCATTCCTAAGGACTTGGAAATTAGCATATGCACATGTCCAATCAACCTTCAAAGTTTGTTGGGCAATCACTTTTACTTCACTCACTTAGCAGTAAAAATAAAATCATGCTTATGGGATCCATGTTTATAATGTGATTATCAGATGCAATTATAAGTGCTTCCCTGGAGAGAACCTGTATCGTAAAACCCCAATAAAAATGAGTTAGAATATAATTAGAGGAAAAATAAGAATTTCAGGTTTGCAGAATAGTTTTCCTGTGTTTTTATACTCAGAACACTGATTCAATTCAATTCTAAAATAAAAATTTCTGATATAGTTGATTCTGGTTGGTTGTTTTCGGGCTTTATGTGGCACAAAGGCCATATTTGACCAAGCTGTGTCAATTGCAAGACAGACAACAAAATGAGGGAGGATGAAAAAGCAAAAAGTAGAAGGGATGGGGAGGGTAAAAATGAAAGGGAGGAAAGACCACTCCGATACCTCGGGGTTGTGATGGCTAAAGATGTGCCCCTAAGAGGGCTAGTTGATTTGAGGGGGTATTAATTACCTTTCTTCTTTCCCATAAGCAATTGTTGCTTAATAAAATTGTTGGGCATTAAAACAAGTAGCTTCAACAAGAAGGCAGTCTGAGATTAGAGTGACATGATAAGGATATATTCAGTAGCTAATATATTTTTATGCCATGTAAGGATTAAATTTAATAGAATTTAAAAAAATTTGAACTAAGTTTTAATATCTTACATTTTATAACTAGATTAGTTTTAAATTAACAGATTACGTAAGCATAAATAGTGATGTGTCTCAGGTAATACCAGTAGATAAATAATTCTAAATTATTGTGTTCATGAAATAGCTGACTAAAACATCAAGTAAATATTTAAATCCGGTTTCAGGAAATTCAATTGTGTTGATATAATATGTAAGTATACAAGATGAATCAGTTTAACTATTAATTAATCTAAGTAGGTAGTTGAATTAATGTAACACTGGAGCAACACAACAGGCAATTGGTGACAGTCCGGGATCAATCCTGAAGATTAATTCCATAACTGTTACTTTAACTCTGGATACAACACCCAATACCTTCTTCAGTTGAAGCAACAGATGAAAAATATTTTTCATTATTATGTGCCCTCTCAAAATAGACAATTTTCAGTTTCATAAAAACTTATAATAGGCAAGCGTAAGATTATAAAATAGTTTGGCAAACGAAAATTTAAAACATTCTTAAATTAAAATTCTTTCAAATTCATTAATGGCTTTAGTTCTAACTAAAACTATGATAGCTTGCGAAAGCAGCAAGTATAGAAGAAAGTACTCACCATTCATGTAGTAACCATCCCCATAAGCCATAGATTTGGACACAGAATAAGGTGGGGTCTCTCTTTCATAGTTCTCTGAGCCAAAGGTCTGTAAGAGAAAACAATGGTTAAAACCAAATATTTCTACATCGATAAAGACATCACTAAACAGTGGTTCTTATACACAAGAAACAATAAAAAGAAACAAAATTCAAATAAGTTTGCTCAAAACCCAATGAGGGTAAATATGCATAGTAGGGGATGTTTTGCTGAGCCAGATGAAAATTAGTCGCCAATACCAAGGGATGTCCACACTTATAGTTATAAAACAATAAAGTGGACTACCAGAATTGAAGCAAAATAGCTTGCAGAATTGAAAATCCCCTATAATGCCATATTTACCCCAACTCTGTTCATTACAAATGTTGTGGTATAATAAAATACTCCTTCGAAAGTTTGCTGTTGACAAGATTACTATTTCTTGTTTTTTATTCCATATAGAACTGTTTTGTCAACATTAAAAACTCTATCCTCAGGACACAGGGATCGAAATTTATTTAGAAACTTCGTTTTTTCTAACTTGAAGAAACAATTTGTACACAATGGGCTCGTTCGTATAACGAATAAATCGCACCGGTTGTACGAGTTATTCGAACCGAGATTTCCAAGTCTCAGATTTTCTAGTGCGAAAAACATGCCGTTTCATGAGTCACTGAAAACGAAATTAAATTGGAGTTACAACCTTCTAATAGTAAACAAATTCTTTGAAAACCAAATTAACAATAAACTCTTGGGAAAAAATTTAAGTTTCTATGAAGAAACGAAATTTCGTTTCTATCGAAAATTCTAGATTTCTACAGAGAAAACGAACTGATTCTATAGAAATCCATTTCTTCTATTCTATAGTATGTAGTGAACTTCTCTATAGAAGTATCTTTAGAGATGAGTTAGACTTTCTATAGAGGTTTACTTTCTAGAGCTTTTTAAAATCGGCCATAATTCTACAGGATTCTTTAAACCATCTTCAATCAAAATTTGTATAAAATTCTATAGAATTTTTCGTAAGGGCAATTAAAAAGGAAAAATCAAAACTTCCATGATTGTGCACTTTATCAATTCCGTTGCACCATTCACTAAACAAAAAAACTCACTCCCCGGCACTACAGTCCATGTTGAACCTTGGCCTCTCTAACGATACGACTCCAAAGCGCCCTGTCGTGGGCTTAGTCCACCGAATTTTTATTTTCATGTTCTTGAGGTCTTTTTTGACCTCCTCACGCCATCCTTTCCTCTGCCTTCCCGATTTTCTGACCTTGACACTGATTCTTAAATATCTTTTTTATGCCTCGGTTGTTATACATTCTCTCCATGTGTCCCAACCATTGTGGATTCTTTTTGATTTTTGTCAAATTTATGATATATTTTCTCTATATAATTTTTGGATTTCATAATTGTATCTCCTCCATACATCGCCTTTGATTGGTCCAAATATGTCTCTTAAGATCTTTCCCAAGTTATAAACATTTTTTCATGTTTCCATCTGTATGTTTTTGCAAAAAAGTAACTACAAAATTCATCAACTCTAACATTAAAAATTCATTAAAAGGTAAAATAGAAGAAAAATGCGGCGGGCCATTTTCCTTGAAATCAAAAATACTAGAAATTTGATTTTAGGTTACTTTCTGGGACGTTTTTACGACACTTCGACGGATACGAGATAATTGTTTGCACTTGTCGTTAAACAGAACGAAGGCGGAGGTTCAAAGATAACTCCACCCATTCCCCATTTTAAAGACCGAATCCGAACGTATAAAAGTCATTCAGAATCAGAGCAGGTGTCCCAACGGCGGCGGCCAGCGAAGCAATAGCGGTAAGAGCCGGCAGAAAGTGTAGAGCAAAATAAACACCCAGTTCTCTTTGTGAGAACCTTTAAAAAGAACCAAAACAATATCCCAGCACTGTCCTCGCCATTTCTCCCCGGTGTTTGTTAGGAATAATCGAAAGCAGGGGACGACGAATAAAATTCTCAATTTAGTAGTTCGGAGGCGGTGAAAACTTCGCGCCCTTTCTATTCTGGTTCGAATATGGGCGAGTGAGGCGCGGGTGAGATCACGTCGGGAACTTTTTCTCCTCTTGAAAAATAACAATATTTCATTCTCGCTTCGTACGGGAAATATTGATCAAAATGAGAATAAGGACGTCGAGGTGATTTTTTTATTTATACGAGAAATAAAGTGTTCGTGTGAGAGGAAATGTTAACCAAAGCGGTGGTTAAATTTTCTCTTTTCGTCCGATTCGAAACCGTCTGAAACGGTCAAAAGAATAAAATGGGCCGCAATTGAAACTTCCGTAAATCGAAGGATTACTTTTTCGAAATATTGTTTTTGTGGAACTTTTCGATAAGACCAAGTTCGCAGACATACATATCGTATTTTTAAATACCGTTCTTTTTTACGTTGCTTCTGAATTTTCATATATGAAATCGTTTGATGCATACTGTCACGTTTATCTTATGAGAGGTATTTTCAGTGTAAGCAACGGTCTGCGTAGATTTTACTTCTGCTGTCCAAATGCTCTAGTATGAAACATCTAGTTTATCTAAAATGTAGTTTCTCGCAGTTTTGTCAACGTTCTAATTGGCGTTGAGCAATGAACTGTCATTTCGAAATTTAATTTTTGAAATATAAACCAACAAGCAAGTTCACGAGCTCCAGAAATATTATTTGGCCAGACAGGTATTTTAATTAACGTCACACTGGAGCAACACAACGGGCTATTGGTAACGGTCCGGGATCAATCCTAAAGGGAAAGATCCGAGTAATTTTGAACCACGGTCAGATGTGAGGCAACACCAAAGCCCCACTCTCCAAACTTCCACACCACGTCAACATTTGGCCAGACAGTAATTGACTCTCTAACTTGGAATTCAAATCTCAAGGCGATTCCAAATTCAATTAACAATACACAAATTTTTATTGAGCAAGCATTGTAGGAAAAAAGTTTATATTTTAAAGCGTTGTGTACCTTAACAAGCGTTTGTGAAAACACATGTTGATGAGTCGGTGCAGTTTATTCAAAAACCAATTTTAAAGGAACTTTTCACCACTTAAAGGAATTGAATATCAAAGGGTAATACTATCACTAATTACACAACGATAGAAAGATGGAAGAAAAGCCAGATGTGGAGAATTTCAAAATAACTTAACAAAGATTGCTTTTATAGACAAGCTGGAGCTACCAGCTTTTCACTAATTTGCATTAAATTGTCCAGATGTTGCACTGTCATCGCTGAAGGTCAATAACACTGTTCGGTATCAAAATTCTTCCAATAGAACTTAGTGGTTATTCTGCATAACTAGGACATCGTTGTTTACTTCAAAAGTGGCTTAAAAATTTTGTACTACCCACTATTTCTGAGAAATAAGTAGTTTTTATAGCAAAATTTTATTTTTCAGTGGAAAAAGAACTTGTATTGCAGTTAAGAAAATTAAACACACCAATTACAAACAGTTACCCCGAGATATATCGCTCGGATATATCGATATACCGAGATATATCGCTCGTATACGGATATATCGCTCTTTTACTTGTCTTCCAATAAATTTTCAATTTGCGAAAGGGTAGGTAGGAGAATTAACCTCGCACTAGAGCACAACACAACCGGCAATTGGCGACGATCCGGGATCAATCTCAAAAGAAAGATCCAAGGACACCTCTTCATTTTGAATCACGGTCAGATGACGAGGTCAACACCTGAGCTGGCGCCCCACTCTCCGAACTTCCACACTATACCAACGTGAGGACATTTGAGGCCGCGACAGATTTAACGTGCACCAGCCCCCCCCACACACACACGACGGTCTTTGGTTGGACCGCGTTTCGAACTCGCAACTCTCCGGTTCCTATTCCGTTTCTCCTCCAACGGGCTTTCGCGCGGCACCACGAAAGTTTTTAAATTTAGTTATTAAGTCAAAGTTACCGGCCAGCGTAATTATAACTCAACACACGCTACCTCAAACGCAGCAAGACAAAAACAATTTCAAGATAAACCAATTTAAAAACTACTGCAGAGAATCCTTCAGTGACATCATTCTCAAGCATTTCCGATTTATGGCTTTCAAGGTCACTTTGCAGGTTTCACAGAGGCCCACGCTGACGATCTCAATGGGGGGAGAATTGCTCATTGGGCATTTCGCTCGGCGGCACATCAAAGGGTTAGGCATAATCCACAAGTCTGATTTATAATGGTTACTTCCTGCCTCTCTCGGACTGGGCAATGGCTCCGCCAGAGGCATTTGGAGAACCGCTAACTCGCCAAACTAGGTGGTTCTGCTCCTAGCCATTTGGAATCGGCAAGACATTCTACACACATACGTGGAATGCAATTTTAAAAACGAGTTGGTGCGAGTTTGCTGAATTGGAATCGAATAGATCGACTTAGAAAATTAATTAATAAAAATCCATTCAGGTTTTTGACAGGCAGAGCCAGATTTGATTTCAGATGGACATTAGTTTATTACACTTCTCGTTTAGAATAAATATAAAAAAGAACTTAACAAATATTTGTTGGAATAGGAGAATGACTGTCATGGCATCAAGTCAGCGCGATCCATGTCTTCAAAGGTTTAGTTAATTCAAAAATGTTGTAATCAATTTCTCTAAATACATTTATTAACCTTTTTACACGAACAATTTACCTTCCTACAAGAATGCATAAAACAAAAAATTCCAAAAGAAACATAATTCAACTTGCAGCCGATTAATTCTAAAAAAAAAGCCAGCGTAGTTGCTTAGCAACGGGAACGAGTTTAGTTGTTATGTGGTCGCGCGCTAGTAATTGCGCTATTAACTAGCCCACAGCATTGTGAGAACTGTCCAAAATACAAAGTATGTGTCTCACAACACCATCCCTGAGTTATTGGCGCAAACTAAAGTTTGGTTTTTCAAAAAATCGTCCTTGATGAGTGTTGCACGATGGAGAAACACTTCAAATGTTTTTCGGTCGCCTCTATTTTACCTGAGGACGCGCAAGTGAACGCCCCGCACATCACTCATGAACGGCCCTGTTAACAGGTCATCATACCAGCATAGGTAGAAACTTTAAATTGATACTTCGGTGCCTTGCTTTTATTTTATAAAGCCATATTCCTTCACTAATATATTTTAAATGAAGTATTTTCAAGATAGTTAAACCACTAAAAACCATACTTATAGTTTTAGCAAGGAAACCTTAACAAAAGAAATCAGCAAAATATTTACACACAAAATGTATAAGTCGTAACTTACAATGCATATCTACGGACTCAAAAAATACATTAAATTATAGAAAAGCAAAATTAGAAAAAATTAAAGGAATGTATAAAACTAGCCAATCGGTTTATATCGTTTTCGAATGACTTAACACTGACATTACATATATTAACGAGTTCAACGCACATTAAAAATACACCAAATTATTGAAAAGTCAGATTTCTTTAGAAGAGAAATTTTCCAAATTAGCCAAACATCGATCAGCACAAGTATCAAGAACTTAATTTTCCAAACACATCGAGTAGGTTTCTTTTTGGAGATGGGAGTATTCGAATACAAGTACTCGTGTACTCGATACTTAAAATATTCGTTGTATTCGATCCTTTCTCGTATTCGAATATAGCAGTATTCATCCAAAGTATTCAAATACCAAAGTACTCGAATACAAAAGTAATCATCCCAAGAATTCCGAGTACCGAAATCTTCATCCCAAATATTCGAATACCAGTCTTTATCCCCAAGTACTCGAACAGCAAAATATTCATCAAGTATTCGAATACCAAAGTCTTTATCACAAGTATTCGAATACCAAAGTCTTTATCACAAGTATTCGAATACCAAAGTCTTCATCCAAAGTATCCGAATATTCGTTGTATTCGATTCTTTCTCGTATTGGAATACAATAGTATTCATTCAAAGTATTCAAATACCAAAGTACTCGAATACCAAAGTCTTCATCCCCAAGTACTCGAAGGACAAAGTCTTCGTCGCAATTTCTCGAACAGCAAAATATTCATCAAGTATTCGAACACCCAGATCTTCATCCAAAGTACTTGAATACCTACCTAAGTGTGTCTTCATCCAAAGTATTGGAATACAAAAGTACTTACTTGGGGATGAAGACTGGTATTCGAATATTTGGGATGAAGATTTCGGTACTCGGAATTCTTGGGATGATTGCTTTTGTATTCGAGTACTTTGGTATTTGAATACTTTGGATGAATACTGCTACATTCGAATACGAAAAAGGATCGAATACAACGAATATTTTAAGTATCGAGTACACGAGTACTTGTATTCGAATACTCCCATCTCCAAAAAGAAACCTGCTCGATGTGTTTGGAAAATCAAGTTCGATAATGTATTCGAATACTTTTCAACACTTGAAAGTTCCCGAACACTAAGTACTCGATTCCAAAAAGTACTCGATTCTGCCCATCTCAAGTATTTACAGCAGAAAATGACCACAAAGCGCCAAACCAAACACAGTGATGACCCAAATCCCGAGCCATCTTCAACGAACGCGCGGTGATAAAAGCGCCCACACCGTCACAAATCGAGACGCTAGCGGCCGAGAAGACAGGCGGAAAACAAAGACAAAACAACCGCATCCTTTTTCCGACTTCAAAGTTTTCAGATGCAGGCCGTCCAAACAATTATTGTTCCTTTTTTTTTCTTCCTTCCTCCGAGGCGAGGGGAGATTTCTAATATGCACGAGTCCCATTAATTAGACGTCATCGGAGGGCCGCCCGCTTTTTGACGTGCCGGGTTTTTAGCGCAATGAGCCGCGGAGGGGTGAACTCGTTCGGAAATTAAAGATGATGACACTTGTTACGCGGGGCAGGGGCGCGGATTAATTTTCGGGGAGGGAGACGTCCGCTCGGGATGACACGCGCCTTTTTGTTCCGGGCCTTCGTTTTGGTTTCCGTTTTCCGCACACACACCCCTCTCGACACAAAAATATTCGTTTCATTCTTCTGAAGATGTTGATGGCCGTAGTTTGTCAGGTTGCACTTGGTTGTTCCTACTTTCTGTGTCGAGGTAGGTATTTAATAAGCAACGCAACGGGCTATTGGCGAAGGTCCGGGCTCATGATCCGTGGACAACACCACATAATTTTGAATCACAATTTCAGATGAAGAGGTCACACCTGAGCTGGCACTCTACTCTCCAAACTTCCACACCCCACGCTAAGGTGAGGCCATGACAGATTTTAAGTGCACCAGCCCCCTTTGTACACGACGGTCTTTGGTTGGATTCGAATTCGCAAACTTTCTGGCATCCCAACTTTCACACCTCTCCAACGTGAGGACATTTGAGGCCACGACAGAACTAACGTGTACCATCCCCCACGTACACGACGGTATTTAGTTGGATCGAGTTCCGAACTCCTAACCCTCCGGTTGCTAATCCGCTACTCTTTGAACCGGGCAACCACGCTTAGTAGCAATTTTAGTTGTTGAGAAACGAAATGAATCACCAAATGTGCTAATTAAGTATGAAACACAAACGTTGAAGATGGCGCCCAATTTGAATTTTAAAATTCAAAAACTAAAAGTTTTCAGAACAAGGTTTTCATAGTAATAACCAGATTCCGATGTTTTTCTCTCATGGTTGTCAAAGGCTTGGCACCAAAACTTTGAAATTAACATTCCTTGGAAAATTTTCTCTAAAGAAAAAAAAAACACTTTTTCCGTCCCCTTATTAAGGAAAAGGGGATTAAATTTTCGTTGACCCGTGTGGAATTTTAAAAAAAAAGTCGCTAAAATTATGAAAATAGGAGCTTTAGAGACGATTTGTATTATAAAGGTGCCCTAGTCGCCAAGGTTGAAAAATTAGTACCCGAAAGGTGGTAAAGTTAGATTCGGGTAAGGTTAATGTTGCAATTTCAGTATAGGCTATGCAGTATCCAGTATAAGAGACAAGAACAAGTACAAGAAACATTTTAGATGCGGAAAAAAAACGAATCATCACTCAAAATTGACTACACGATATTTGCTATTCAGCCATTTACTGCCAGACTTCCAAATTTGCACGAGCTTGATAGGACTTCACTAGACGGTTGGTTGGGTTTTCTGAAATAAAGGCTATATTTGGGCAAGCTGTTTACAACGTCAATAGGACGCACACACACAGAAAAACACTCAGGGAAGAAAATCCATTTTCAAGACGGAAACTAACTATAGTCCGATTCTGGCGTGTTCGCATTTGGTTCTGTACTGAGTCAATTCGTCAAATTAGAGGCAGGTCAATAACGTAAATGCTTTCCGACAATCGGTGTCTTTAGTGTGGTCTCTGGCTTCGAGTTTATCCTTTGGTGCCAGAAGGGATAGCGCGGTGATTATGAGTAGGAGAAACAAATAATCACCTATCGCGGTTGATATCACCTACGGCAGTTGCCATAGGTCATTGACCACCTTTCTACAATTGGACTACCATGTATACCAGTATATTTTATTAAATTTCAATCATCCACGGATGGTAGTTGAACTTACGTCGCACGGGAGCAACATAAGGGACTATTGGCGATGCTCAGAGATTCATCCCGAAGGGAAAGATCCGAGGACATTTGTCATTTTGCATCAAGGCCAGATAACAAGGTCAACACCTTAGCTGGAATCCCACTTTCCAAAGATCCACACTACGTCAACCTGAGGACAGTAGAGTCCACGACAGATCTAATGCGCACGCAAGTAAACGACGATCTTTGGCAGAATCGAGTTTCGAAGTCGGACCACTATGGTTGCTATTCCGCTACTCTTCTAACAGGGCTACCGCGGCCCCTTTGACGCTTTAGGACCTTGCACCACGAAACTCAGAACTGCTATCCAGAATGGAAACTAGCAACAGGAGGGTTGCAAGTTCGAAATTCAGTCCAAACAGACTGGCGTGTACAGTAGAGTACACGGGGACTCGTTAAATCTGTCGTGGCTTCTAATGTCCTCACATTGGCGTGGTGTGGAAGTTTGGAGAGTGGGGTGCCAGCTCAGGTGTAGCCTCGTTATCTGACCGTGGCTCAAAACTACGAGGCATTGTCCGCGGTTATTTCCCTTCGGGATAGATCCCGAACTGTCGCCAGTAGCCCGTCGAGTCGGTCCAGTAGCACGTTGAGTTGATCCAGCGCGGCGATAATTACCTACCTACCAGAATCAAAACACAGTCCAACGACAACCCTCGAATTGGAAAACAAAACAGCCAAAGATCCTCTCCAAGAGAAAGAGAGAAATTTCAATTAGCAACTCTTTTTCCCCATCCCAAGAAGCGAAGACACTGCATCCATCGAAATAAATAAAAGTCGCAGGATACCAACACAATCTCCGGGATTCAACCTGACACAGATACGGGACATCATCACGACGATCGGGGGGGGGGGGCGAAGAGAAAAGCGAGTGAGGAAAAGAACCAAAAACCGAGAAGAGAGACCTGTCTCGGCCAGCGGTCCCTGTCGTCAGTATTAAGGGCCGTAAAGAGTTCTCATTAAAAATGGCCGCCTCATCTGTTTGCATTAGACGCGCTCGGAATGCCACGGTAATGACTTGACTTCCCCGAGTATTGGGGTGGGGGATGATGTCCTCGGGAGCAGTAATTATAAAAACGGACCGGGGCCACGGGTGGAAGGGATTGTTTTGCGGGACCGAATTAGCACAGTATCGCGTATTGAACTTCGGTTTTGTTCCCGAGGTGGAAGTTATTGGATGTGGAATAACAGTCGCATTGTGGGTTTGTTGCCTGGACTAGGATATAGGAGGGATTTTTTGTGGTTTGAACTGGATTGCACTGGTGCGACGGAACATAGGAATCAGTCGATGGTGCGAGAGATTAACCCAAAATGCGGATAGTTAATTTGCTGCGCTTTCGTGTTTAAATGCGAGCCGATGCGGTTGGTAGGTAAGTAGTCGAGTTTAAGTCGAACTGGATCGACACAATGGACTATTGACGGTCAGGGTTGGTTGTTTTTGGTTTTAATGGTGCAAGGGCTATTTGTCTAAGTTGCGCCAAATACCAGACAAAGAAAGGTAGGTAGGTTTTTTAATTACCGTCGCACTGGAGAAACACAACGGGCTATAGGCGGCGTTCCGGGATCAATCCCGAAGGGACACATCTCCTTTAGGTGTGTAAGGGCTTCACGGACCCGAGGTACTCTAGTGATCTTTTCTTTTCCAATGGAGTTTACTGTCTACCAATGGGGTTTACATACTATTCTATTCCAGAATCCCTCTTTATCTCCCTTTCGCGACATTTTTTACTTGACGTTTGGCCAAATTTGGTCCTTGAGCAATAAAACTCAAAACCAACCAATCAAACCCGAAGGGAAACATGCGAGCATTTGAATCACGGTCATATGAAGGTCAACACCTGAGCTGGTACCCCACTCTCCAAACTTCCACATCACGCCAACGTGAGGACATTTTTGAGGTCGCGACATATTTAACTTGTCCCCAAGCACTCGACGGTCTATGGTTGGATCGAGTTTCGAACTCCCAACCCTCCGGTTGTGAATCCGCGACTCTACCAATTGGTCTACTGCGGCCCGCCGATGCTTTTGAAATTGGAAGATTCAGAGCTTTCATCTGGAGGTTGTTTGGGTTTTACGGCGCAGGACCATATTTGACCTAAGTTCACCTGGAAGACTTACACTGCTTTTTCCGATGAAAATAAACGCGAGGATACCAAATGCCATTGATGAGGATGCTAAAACACAAGTATTTAATTTAAAAACGTGTTTGGGGACGTATTAAACTTGCAGTATTGTCGATAGGAATTAGAAATGTGAGCTGCGATTTCAACTTGGTTCCCGTCGATGGGACGTAGCACGAGACAAAGGTGGGAAAGGGGGTTAACCAAAAATGCGGATATTTAATTTGCTGCTTTTGGTATTTTGTGTATTTTTGATGTGAACTGAAGCGTTCGGAATGGGACACTTAGCGATTTTCGCCTGGAGCCTCAAGCGACGACGTTAGAGAAATGTTATTCAAAGATTACAGTGGCCACTTGTTTAGGTCCGAAGGTTGACTTTACAGGCCAAATTTGCAGTTCCGTAACTTATGATTCAGAAAACTGTTCATGAAAGGAATAAAAACCAGTTCCGTTGAAGGCAAAGTCCTTTCGTCACTTTGGTTAGGAGTTAAATATGGTTAAGAGAAAAACCTCATTCATATCCATTCCATAAAGGAGTTTATTAGAGCACGCTGCAGTCAATTAACTATTGGAACATATTACTATCGGCATAATTAGTTTAGTTTAATAAGTCCATCTTCCAAATTCCATCCTCCATTTTGAATCTGCGCAACCATTTAGCTGTCTACTGACTTAAGAGGAAGGCAATTAAACTGGGGAGCAACAACGGGCTATTGGCGACGGTCCGAGATCCATCCCGAAGGGAAAGATTCGGGAACAACATCTCGTCATTTTGAACCACCGTCAGATGACGATGTCAACACCTGTGAGCTGGCACCCTCTCTCCAAACTTCCACACAACGCCAACATGAGAACATTTTGGTCACAAAAGATATGTGCACTAGTCTTCACACACGCGCGGTCTAGTGTTGGATCTAGTTTCGGATTGTAGGAGCAGTTCGAGTAGAGGATTAGGAATCGGAGGGTTGCTAATCTCTATCAACGGCCCTGCAAATTAAACTGGAATCTATTGCTTAAAACGACGCTCGAAACATTGAGCACCTATTCCCACACTGGGATTTGAACCCGGCAGATGTGCACCAAGACTCCAATGAATCGTGCGTGATTTGTAAAACGGATTTGAGCACACAAAAAATTAGATACGACTGATAGAAAGTGTATGAAGACCTAGCAAATAACAATATCGAAAAAATAAGCAGATTCCTTAATCTTAAAGTGAAAAGCCTCCCTTAATCTTAGAAAATTTTTAAATTATTTTTTACAAATTAATCTTCTGGAGTTCACACGCAAGAATTCCACCTTGAAATGTCTTCCCTGAATGACTTCAAACCAAACGTTCGAAATTACGTGGTGTTGTCCTCCGATCTTTTCCTTCGGGTTTGATCCCGGACCGTCGCCAATAACCCGTGTGTTGCCTCCGAGCGACGTTAATTAAAGATACCTACCTACGGGTTAGGGGGGGATGGAACAACAGTATCTTTCCAAAGGATTATAATCTATAGAATGGACCAAAAGACTCAGTCGTTCCAAAGGATTGTATTGAAAGAAAAGGACTGATAGTATACTCGCAAATCTCGCAACGCCAGAAGGGTTAAAAGCTTGTACAAAAGAAATGGTTACCATTTTGTTATTTTAGCCATCTTTGGCGAACCGGCGAATAATCCGCACAGGTGATAATCCTGCAGGGTTATTATTCTACGGATGGGCAGTCCTAAAGCTATGTGTGTGGCGTGATTAACTATTGTGGATTAGAATGGATCGGATTATAACTATCTGGGACTATAAGGGATAACTATAACGGATCACTCCCAAAAGTTCGTCTCTAGGGGTGATAAGTACCTTCCTGTCGCGTTTCCTCCAAATGTACCAAAGAACGCTTGACAGTGAATAATTATAGGGAATATATGCGTGACAGATTGCTTACGTTATTGATAAGTCCCTTAATTTTCGATCAGATTCCTCAGCTCCATGTGATCTTAAGTACTTAGCAGCAATTCCTGTCAATACTTGTGAAAGGTAAATCCCCGAAAAGTGAGCACACGGAATCGGGATAGTGAACGCAGAACAATTTTTCTGACACCTCTGTAGGCCGTTCCAGAATTTCTTTTCCCAAAATATGAAGACCACACAGCATTCAGGAACTTCTTTTCGACGCAATTTTATTGTATTTAACCCTCAAAGTGATTACGAAGAGACTTCTTATCCATCAAGATCTGACTAATTTTGCAAATGAAGAGATGTCTCGTCATCAAGATCTGGTCAGGTTTTTTTCTAATGACGAGATATCTCGTCCACCGAGACCTGATCGTCGAGACAACCGCCAAGAGGGTTAAAAACCACGATGCGACCCGTGTTAGCGAATCTGACTGAGTATTCTAACGCATCAGTTGCTTCAGTCTCAGGGGGCGTTGAGTGGTTCGCGCACTGGCCCTCGATTCAAAGCGCTCCAGGTTCGAATCCCCGCCAAGGCATGAATGCTCGATGGTTCGCAATCCACTTGAAGCCGTAGGTGCTCGTGCAGCAAAAAATGACAGTAGAGCGACAAACCAAACTCGGGTCGTTGCACTCCAGGTTCCCCAAAGCGCTACTGATCAGTGTTTTTCGAATTAAATCTACCGTCTTTCGTATTTTAACTTTGACGGATGATTTGAATAAACGCAATTTCAAGTTTCATCACGGCTACCATATCCCTAATGAGAAGGATTTTCAGTGTGAACAAACCAGATGGAAAGCGAAGATTTCACTTCCGCTACCCAAATGCCCTCGTATGATACGTATCGGGGTTATCTTAATAGCTGTATTAGCCTTCAACCCTCCAAGTGGTTTCGATAAGATATCTCGTATAAGATATGGCCAATTTTGCTAATAACGAGACATTTAGTCGAGACAAAACTGCACTATTAATTCAAGGTGGTGGTTGATCGGTTTTTGCGTTTTATTGTGCAAGAGACATATTTGGTCAAGCTGCGCCCAAACACAATGACAAGGTAGGGGAAAAAGCAAAAAGTAGAAGGGTAGATCAGGGTAAAACAGAAGGGTTGGTTGGTTTGGTTTTCCATGGCGCAAAGGGGTCATATCTGACCATGCTACGCCAGACACAAAACATACCATATCAAGTAATAGACACACACAATGAAAATTTTACTGACAGAAGGGAAGAGGGTTGGTTGTTTCGGGGGGTTTTATGGCGCAAGAACCATATTTGGCCGTGCTACGCCAGACACAAGACATATAATATCAAGTACGACACACAATGAAAGTTTTCCCTGACACAGAAGAGAAGTATACCCAGGGAGGAATGCACTTGACAGGAATCGAATCTGCGCCGCCTACAATTCAAAGGTTGCTAGCGCAGTGGGCATACCCACTGAGCCACGACGGCTCAAGAAGGGAGGACGGATCACTCGGGGTTGGGATGCCCGTGCACACTAAAGATGTGCCCCAGAGGCTCATCCAAGGTGGACTGAAGATCCAAGAAAGAAAAACAAATTGTTCCCAGCCTAGTATTGGTGACACTTTGGAACAGGCTGGCCATAACGGGTGGTTTTCGACGCGAAGATAAACCACCTGGAGGATTAATCTAATTGGAGTTGAATCAACACTTATTTTTTAATTTGTACTTCGTTCTTTGGAATTTTATAGGCGCCAAGTGCTAAAAATCCTATTCTGGAAACGAGCCACGGCGGATAGGTACAAGAAGCACGTTCCGCGGAAGGAACACTACCGCCACCTGCATTTAGCTTGACAGAAAGTCTCCCATACTACCTGTTTCCCCATGTATGAGAGAATGAATTAACAAAAACGAATTCCACATAAAACAATGAGTTTTAAACAGGACAGATCTCTCGTCAAGACAAAACTGCTCTATTACTCCAAGGTCGAATGAAGATCCGAGTAGAGAAAACAAATTGTTCCCAGTCTAGTATTGGTGACAGCTCGGAACAGGTTTTCGGATCAGAAGCTGGCCATTACAGGTTGGTATTCGAAGCTAAGACTTAACTAATCCCACTAAGAGGATTGAAGCTGAAATCGGATCACCAAATTTTAAGCAGGCGGTCTACTTGGGAGAGTGACCAAATGAGCTGCTGGACGCCTAGAAGGAAAAAAATTTTTGAATAGCTGATCAATTTTATGTTGTCCAGCTTTTATCACAAGCTTGAATTTATTAAAATTTTAAATTTAAGCGCTTTAATTTAAGACTTATTATGGTGAGGAGATAAGATAAGCTGCACAGCAGCAGGTGCTCCGTAAGTGATACGTCCAGTCAGGATTGGAGTTGAAGAATCAACAGACATTTTTCAATTCCTAATTCGTTTTTTGGAATTTTACAGATACGAAGTACTGAAATCTTATTTGGATAACAATCCAAGTGACGTCACGTTCGAAACAGGTACACGAAACAAGTTCCACCGCGCACGAACACTACCCCCACCTGCATTTAGCTTGTCAGAAAAAGTCTCCCGTACATGTTTTCTCGTGTACGAGTTAAGTAGTTAATTAAAGTCACACTGGAGTAACACAATGGGCTACTGGCGACAGTCCGGGATCAGTCCTGAAGGGAAAGACCCGCGGTCAACACCTCGTCGTTTTGAACCAGTCATATGACGAGATAACGTCTGAGCTGGCACCCCACTCTCCAGACTTACACACCACGCTAACGTGAGGTCATGACAAATTTAACGTGCACCAGTCCCCGCGCACAACAAAAGATTTTTGGTTGGACTTAGTTTCGAACTGGCGACCTTCCGGTTGTAAATCCGCTACTCTTCCAACCGGGCTACCGCGGCCCGAAATCATATTTCGAAAACAAGCCATCCACCTCAAAATGAAATAGACGGAGTTTGTGCCCGCAGCTTCATGTTATTTCTCCCAATTGCTCGGTGCGAAGATCTGTCACGTGGTTGTGGGTAAAAGCACGAATCCTACACTAGTGATTGGTTAGTGATTATCCACCATGATCAAAAACACTAGTCTGCGCTTCCATAGTCAATCGGTTAAGCCGATTTGTGATTTACCCTTCAGAGATCTTACGACTCGGCCCACATGATCCGTCTGTTCCATTAGAAGGTCGATGAAACAAGCCAAGTGACGTCACATTCGGAATAGGTACGAGAAACATGTTCTGCCACCTCCATTTAGGTTGACACAAAGTCTCCAATACACGTTTCCTCATTTATAAGAGAATGAATTCCACATGAAACATTTGCAGTTATAAACAGGACGGGATATAAACAACGGGACGGAAGAGGACAGAAGCTCCAGATCTAATTCCCAAATCTCAGCGGAGGAAAGTGTTCTTGAACTCTCGGTCGAGATGGGGGTGGTCAGAGGGAAGAAGGGAGGAACCACCAGCAGCTGACAGGGCGTAGACCACCGCAGTCGAAACAAACAGAATTCCTTTCTGCTTTTATTACAGTGGGAAAAGTTTGTACGGGCCATCAAAGAGCTTTCTGACGTTTCGACCCGAATGCACTGTGACATATACTATGCGTCGTCAGTTTTCAACGACTTCCAAAAGACACCTTTTTAGGAATGGGATTCTAAAATAAAGTTCAATAACACACAATTTATATCGTTGCCCTATCAAATTAATGAAAAAGTGAAAACACTTAAATTTAGAATGTATAAATCGCGTAGATTGATATTTTTAATGCGGATAGGCGTTATGTTGGACTGATTTCAAAATTTTAACGCATGAAAAGCTTGCTATGCTACTCTAAATTAATCTAACTCAAGAGTATTATATATTGTGTTTATTGGAATTTATTAGCTCTTACCTGGGGTCAAAGTAATTTAAAATAAATTTGGAGAAAAATTTGCGCACTTAGAATACATATTTGTATTTTTACGAAGAGTACATCAACTATTGGTAATAAGGAATCCGAATGCATGCGACCAGCTGAGAAACATTTTCACGGAATTTCGGGGTCCCAATCTCCAAGCTAAAGAAGGTTGGTTGTATTTTTATGGTGCAAGGGCCATATTAGGCCATGCTGCACCAAACACAAAACAACGTCACACAAAACAACGTCAAGTAATGGACATTAAGGACATGAGGTTGGTTTGTTTTATGGCACAAGAACCATATCTGGCGCCAGACATAAGACAGACCATATCAAATAATAGACGAACACACAAGCAATGAAAGTTTTACACGAGGAAAGTTGTACTGACACAGAAGAGAAATACACCCAGGGAGGAATCAACCCTGCGCCGCCTACAAATCGCAGGTACGACAATCATTGACCTTAGTTTTTGACGATTGGTTGGTTGGGGTTTTATAGCGCAAGGGCTATATAAAACCCAACCAACTATTGCCAAACGTCAAGTAAATGGATATAGACACAAGGAAAGTTTCACTGTCACAGAAGAGAGAAATACAAACAGGGAGGAATCGAAACCATCGCTATAACTCGCTTGTTGCTAGCGTAGTGAGCAAATTCTCTGAACCACGGTTATTTAATTCCCGATTTTTGAATGCAAGTGAAATAAAATATGCAGTGTACTAAGGCTTTAAACGAAGCAATTAAGGGACTTTCTAAGGGCTCTTGAAAAATTACTGGAAAATCAGGCATTCTTCAGGTTTGTAAAATCCAGTGGCAAATTCGAATCTGTTTTGTTACAGCATTTAATGCTGTAAAAAAATCGGATAAGCTGAATAGGTAGGTATTTTAATTAACGTCGCATTGGAGCAACACAACAGGCTATTGGGGACGGTCCGAGATCAAACACGAAGGGAAAGATCCGAGGATAACAACGCGTCATTTTGAACCACGGTTAGATGACGAGATAACATCTCAGCTGGCACACCAAACTTCATACTCAACCAATGCCAAAGTGAGGATATTTCAGGTCACGACAGATTTAAAGTGCACCAGCCCGCTTTGTACACAACGGTCTTTAGCAGGATTCGAACTTGCAACCCTCCGGTTGCTAATCGCTACTCTTCCAACCGGGCTACCACCGGCCCCATCATAAAGGTAAGATACGCACCAGATATCTTTCAAAAAAGTCATAAAAGATATTGTTAAAGGTTGGGGTTTTTTGAGGTGCAAGGGCCATATTTGACCATGTACCCCCAAAACACAAGACGGATAACATCAAATAATGGACATACACGCTAGGAAAGCTTTACTGAAACAGAAGAGAAATACAAAAAGGGAGGAATCGAACCTACGCCGCCTACAACTTGCTAGCGCAGGTGGGCATACGCAGGGCCACGTCGGGCCTATTTTTCATTTGGTATGAGCTTTCGACTGGAATAGATGGTTGGCGTATTTAAGCCGATAGAAGACGTATTCACATCAAAAAAAATTTTTAATAGTTCGCAATCGGCGGCGACACAAGCCAATAGATTGTATCATCTTTTTCTCGAACAAACGAGAAGCGAACCAAGTCCAAACAAACACCAAACCAAGTGTTCTGGAACTTCCATTTCACTCCCATTCGTCGCGGAGGGTCGAAGCCGGGGACGCTCCCCCGCAAAAAGATACAGAAACTGCGAAGAAACAAACGAAGAAAAAAATCAAAAGCTCTCCCACGATTCGCCAAACCCCAAAACTGCACACACAGGTCCTGGGCTCGAGAAATCCAGAACATCCCCCCTTCCGAAGAGCTTCGCGGGCGGGGTCATTCCGCGGGGTCGAAAGGGGGGATCGGGAATTCCACAGGGAGGAATGTTTCTGGAGCAATAAAGAAGGGCCATTGAGAAATATGCCCATTTTAGTGACAGCTCTTCCCCTCCTCTCTCAAGGTCAGAGGCACAGGGCGACGTGCAGTCTCTCGTTTGCGCGGCTTCCTCTTGAGATTTGGAATGAATTTCGGTCCAGTCTGGAATATTCTTTTCTCGGGGAGAAAGGGAAAGACGAAAAGATTTGCGAATATGTGCTAAGAATACACAACCATGGCATCTGGGCGATGCTAATTAGTGTTCTTGCGTGTGGTTATCACATCATTTTTTACTGTACCAGATTAAAAAATTTTTACTTCTTTTTTTCCTTTTTGTTCCAAATGCGTAGAGGACGCGCGAATAATAAATAGAAAGAACTATATAGAAAGAACTTTTTTGAATTATTTTCCAGTTTGATTAGATTTTGGAACACATTTAGGTTCAGGTTCCTTCGAATCTAGAATATTCTTTTGTTGAAAGGGAAAACTGGGAACGTTTGCAACGCAAAAATGGACAATGGCTTGCTTTTGGCGATGCTAATTCGCTTGTAATTAGTCCTTGCGTGTGGTTTATCACATCCTTTTTTACATCATATAAAAATTTGCTTAACAATTCTTTTTTATAATCCAAAATGCGTAGAAGTACGCTTAATCGCAAGACTATCTCGAAACATTAAAATTTTTGAAATTTTTTGCGTTTTATTAGATTTTGGAACACATTTAGGTTTTCTTCGAATCAGGAATATTCTTTTATTAAAAGGAAAGCTGAAAGTTTTGCAAATATACGTAAAGATGGTCAAGCGTGGCTGTTTTTGGCGATGCGAATTAGCTTCTAATTAGTCATTGCGTGTGGTTAACAAATCGCTTTTTATTATAATCATATATTTAAATAATTTTTTCTTAACAATTCCTTTCTATAATGCGCGGACACCTGAATAATAATCGCATGGACTATCTAGAAACAGTAAAAATATTACATATTTAGCAGTTTTGCCAGATTTATTAAATTTTAGAGCATATCTAGGTTTCCTTCGAATCTAGGATATTCTTTTATTGAAAGGGGAATCTGAAACGTTTGCAAATGTGCTGCAAAAATGGACAAGATTGGTTATTTCTGGCGATGCTAATTTGCTTCTAATTAGTCCTTGTGAGTGGTTATCAAATAATTTTTTACTGTAATCATATTTAAATCACTTTTTACAATTGCTTTATGTAATCCAAAAAGAGTAGAAAGCGCGTAGGACTATCTCGAAACGTAAAAACGTGGCAAATATTTTGAAGATTTTTCAAGTTTTATTACATTTTGGAACACATTTAGGTTTCTTTCGAATGTAGAACATTCTTTTTTGAAAGGGAAAGCTGAAATGTTTGTAAATATGTGGTGCAAAAAGGACAAACATGGCTGTTGTTTTTGGCGATGCTAATTCGCCTCTGCCCTTGCGTGTGGTTATCAAATAATTTGTATTGTATCATATTGAAGTCATTTTTTACTTCACTTAACCCATTAAGGGCCGGAATTCAACCACGTTTTTTTGATTGTTCTCATCTTCTAGTCTTTAGAAGGGGCTGTACGAGCCATATAAATATGCGTTCCAAAAAGGGATGTTGGCCGTTAATGGGTTAATTCCTTTTTGTAATCCAAAATGCATCCTCTGCGCATTTTGAATTATAAAGAGGAATTGTTCAGAAGTAAATTTTAATGTGATTAACCAGAGCAAGGACAAATTAGAAATAGCATCGCCAAAACAGCCAATCTAGTCCATTCTTGCAGCACATATTTGCAAACGTTTCAACTTCCCCTCTCAATAAAAGAACAAACGAGATTCGGAGCAAAGCTAAACGTATTCCAAAATATAACTTCACATGCATAGGTTTCAAATTGACTTCAGGCTGAATGAACCGATAGTCAGTTAGGTTTCTTAACGTTGTTACCCTCTTATAACTGGTAGGTCCTTAAAAAGTACGGAGGCCCGATGTTAATAACGCTAAGAAATGGGACACGGAATTCTGTCAAAATTAAACCAACCTTGACAGCACCAACAATCAAAATGAAGACAGGTTCCTCCAATTAAGGATTTATTTCCTCAATTCCAATGACGTCATGTCCAAACGGATTTCATTCTCTTACTAAATTCATTACGTAAAAGCATTTTTCGAAAAGAAATACAAAGATAATTTTCTATTACTATATATTATTCCATTTTCTACCATTTTAACTAATATACGATAACTACGTATAAAAAAATAAGATATATATAAACAATTTTAACTCGCCGAAAGTTTATAGCGCCTTCCAAAACATTCGAAATTATTTTGCCAAAAGTGTGGCTAATTGCTGGAAGAAATATAATTATAAACGCATTTTATAAAGAACCGAAGAGACAATCTGAACTAAAAACATATTTGCCTCTGTAACAGTTTCTTACATCAATAAGTACTCTAACTACAAAAGAGAACTAAATTTTGAATGGAAACCACTTAAATATTTTACACTTATTTGGTCGCCAATGGCTACCAGCAGTTTAGCTCTAAATAACTAGAACTATTTTAAAGTTATAACTAAATTAAAAGTTCTACCTTTTATATTGTCATTACTTTTAACTCTCCTATACTTGTTTCTCGTCCCCCTTTTATCACAAATAAAAATTCTTTCAAAAGCCACATGAATCATGCCAAAATTTGATTATGAAATTTATTTTTTGGAGCAAATGAGTTATAGTGTGATACCAGAGATTAGTATTTCAATGATTCCTTCAAGTCGCTGTACTGAAAACAAAAGGTGGCCAACACCCCCTTATAGAGTATTAATAGTTTCAAACTCATTATCATTCATACGCAATTTTTAAATAGATCAAATTAATATTAAGAATGTCTCTTGAAAGCCTCGTACATGCGCCCCAAAAACATATTTTTTTCCACCAAGAACCTCAGCTCCTCAATGCGTTGTTCAGAAACGTTTTCCCTTACTGATGGCAGACCTTATCGGAGATCATAATACGAAATGTTCTTCATTTTATACTCAAATACATATTTATGTAATTTTGGATGACCAATGAATAGCCAACATTTGGACGAATAAAATTAATGTTCCAAAACAGATAATGCCAAGTAATAAATACACACACAAAGAAAATTCTACTGACACAGAAGAGAGAAATACATAGGGTGGAATCGAACCTACACGGCCTACAGGTTGCTGGAGCAGTGATCAAACCCACTGATCCTCGGCGGCCCCAGAGATGTTGATGTAAGAAGGGTCGGTAAGGTAGTTGATTTAACGTCACACAGGAGCAATACAACGGGCAATTGGCGACGGTCAGGGACCCATCCCGAAAGTAAAGTTGGTTGATTTGGGGGGTTTTATGGCGCAAGGGCCATATTTGGCCGTGCTGCGCCAGACAAATAATATCAAGTAATTGACACAAGACATACAATATCAAGTAACTGACACACAGTTGAAAGCTCTACTGACACAGAAGAGAGAAATACACCCAGAGTAGAATGCACCTGGCAGGAACCGAACCTGCGCCGCCTACAACTCGAAGGTTGCTAGCGCAGTAGGCATACCCACTGAGCCACGACGCCCCCCCCCCCCCGAAAGGAAAGATCCGAGAAGCAAGAAGGGCTTAGCCTAACCCTCCAAGTGGTTGCGATGAGATATCTCGTCCATCAAGATCTGACCAATTTTGCTAATGACGACAAGATCGCTTCAGTTTTTGATGATGACGAGACATCTCGTCCATCAAGATCTGGTCAGTTTTGCTAACGACGAGATACCTCGTCGAGACAACCACTAGGAGGGTTGATGGCTGAACAGCCAACGACTGATTTGGATGCTTGGGTTTGATGGCGCAAGATCCGAAAACGCACAAGCTGCGCCAACCAACCGACTGGCACATTGGTAAACAAACACGCCCAAACAAAAAAAAAGATTGCAAACTGAGAAAGCCGACCGCACAACATTCCCTTGCGCCGAAAGAGCGCACTTTTATTTCATCTCTTTCCAAGAAAACGACCTTTCATCCATCCTTTTGGTCCACAGCAAAAGAGCGTGGTCTCTTCGCGAGGCGTACCCACGCAGGAGTTGGCTCGCAATGGCCTTGAAGGACAAGAGTCCTCCTTCCATTTCAAAAACGTTGTCGGGATTTCGGCGTCAAGCAGTCTGGTCCTCATGAGCACGTGCCTAAAACGGGGAAACCGGTTTACCCGGGCTCTCTTCTCTCTTCAGTCAACCACCACAAGGCTGCTTTGTTTGGAACAGCCCACCCCTCCGCACCATCCAGAGATACGAGGGGGGTCGTTTCCAAATTGAGGGCCTCCTACCCGATGTCGCAATTCCTTTATCTGTTCGATCGGATAATCAAATTTCAGGGATAATTACCCTCTCTCATCTGTTAGCGTCACCCAGGAAGAGTGTGGTAACTGCGAATCGTGTCATCGCGCGGAGAAAAAAGGAAGTTGCGTCGTTTTCAGGGAACTGTCCTTGATGCTAGTTCTTTTTTGTTCGCTCGAAAAGTTATGGGAGCACTTTCATTTCTGCAATTTGAAAGTCGCTTTTCAGTTTTCGAAGTCGTGATAGTTTTATCTGTCATAGAAAATTTGGAGCTTTATTACAGATCACGAGACAAAATATTCTTCGCAGCTTCGTACGATTATTATCAATAAATATAGTCAACGTGCTGAAGCCACAGGTGGACTTCCGACATATCCAAGAGTGGACTAATCAAAACAAATGTCCGTCTGCGGATCTGCGATGTGAGTAGTCTTGGTTGATTGGTTTGGGGTTTTATGGCGCAAGGACTATTTTTGGCCAAGCTGCGCCAAACACAAGACAACCTCAAGTAATTGTAAAAAGAAAGGATGGAGAAGAGAAAGATCTCTTGGATATTTGTCACAATAAAGCGTATAGTATGGCTCCCAGAAGGCAGTCAACCTTGGGTCAGTTGATTTCTGAACAGGTGTGAAAGCTAGCTAGAAGACGGCCATACTCAAAAGCATGAATGGTGATCGCCGTGGATGTTTCCCCCTCCCTTGATAACTCGTTATCAATACAATCGCTTTCGCGCTGAAAACGATAAACTTTAAACCAGTATGAAGGTAAAGACGCCAATTGTGGAAGGGATTTGTTTACGTTGCCACCAGTCCCCTAATTTAACTAATACTCCTTCGAAACCACCCGACTCAACTTCCTTCTCATGGGAGATGTACTAAACCAAAAACCAGGGGGGTTAAGGAGGAAGGGCCATATTACCCAACGCCAGACAAGTAATGGACATACACATAATGAATGCTTTGTGGACACAGAAGAGAGAAATGCACCAGGGAGGAATCGAACCTGCGCCGCCTACAACTCGTAGGTTGTTAGCTCAATGGACAACCCGACTGAGCCACGACGGCCCCACCAAAAACCAGGTGTGTTGTTTTTAGGTTTTATGGTGCAAGTGCCATATTTGGCCAAGCTGCGACAAATACAAGACAGACAACGTCAAGTTATGGACAAACACACAAGGAAACTTTTCTATAAGAGAAATACACCCAGGAAGGAATCGAATCGGGGCCGTCCACAACTCACACGTGACTAGCGCAGTGTACAAACCCACTTGAAGCAAAAAGATTACTATTATTTTTTGTAAACCAATGAAAATAAACGGCGGAAAATATTTTTTGGTGTACCGTAGAATTTTAGTTCGTAGTTATGGGATGGAAAGGTCAAGCCTGAAAAGATCGAAATCGACTTTCGCATTTTGACCAATATGATACATGCTTTTAATACGGGGAAAGATTTCAAGTCAAGCAAGGTATTATTCAAACATGCGCTCTAGCTTTCAAAAGCAGGATATCCTTCCTCCTGCGGATTATCCAACATTGTCCATGCACGTGGTGGAATAACAGGAGTCTTGACACCTTCGCCACGCGTGGGGTTATACATACAAATGGGAGACAAACACAGGTCTGCCACCAGCCAAAGAACTCGCAAAAAAGTACCATTAAAAGCAATTTTTAAAAATAGAAAAAGTCTCCTCGTAAACTTTATTTCAGGACCAATTGTTGTTGACCACATGAAAAATTGACTCGAAATATATATGTAAGCGTACTATAGTTGGCTAAAACACAAAATGAAAATAAGTATGAAAGACGTTGAAGATTTCGCGCGTGCTACGAAATTTAAATTTTAAAATTAAAGAACTAATATTTCCATAAGGTTTTTACGACCATCTAGCAACCATAGGTACCTATGTTTTTTTCGCGGTTGTTGCCACGGCTTGGCACCCAAATTTCGAAATTGGGAGAACGTGGAAAATTTTCTCACCAAAGAAATATCCGAAAAGTATTTTTTCCGTCCGCTAAAAGGGTACGAAATTTTGGTTGACCTTTGGTGAATTTTCAAAAAAAAAAAAAAAAAAAAAAAAAAAAAAAAAAAAATCCGCCAAATTTTGGTAGGTAGATATTTTAATTAACATCGCTCTAGAGCAACACAACGGGCTATTGCCGACGGTCCGGGACCAAGGGAATCCGGGGACAACACCACGTAATTTTGAATCAAGGTCAGATGACGAGGTAACACCTGAGCTGGCACCCCACTCTCCAAACGCCAACACTTTGGAAATGAGCTTTTGAGATGATTTTGCTTTAAGATACCCCTAATTGTCAAGGATGAAAAATTGTTGCAAAGTTGCGGAGCTATAAACCTCAGAACTGTTGCCGAACTAAAAGTGAGAACAAAAACAGTTTCAAGCCGGCTGAGATCATGAATACACCCCTGTAACCTTTACCCGCGAGATATTTTAATGTTTGTGTCTGTACTCGTGTATGTAAATTTCATGTTTTGACTTCTAAATTAAACTTTTGTAAATGGCTAAAGCCGACTCATGTTCATCTCATTACGGTGGGAGCCTTGCGATGATCATGATTATGGTTTAATTTTCTCTTCTCTACCACCCCTTAAACTCAAAAAAGGGACTACTTTTTCGTTGACCATTGGTGGATTTGCAAAGTCACAAAAATAGGAGCTATTGAGATGATTTTGTTAATATACCCCGTCACCAAGGTTGAAAATAGCAAAAAAGTCGATATTTAGTCGCCTGTGGCAGCTCTGCAAACATCGCAGGGGAAGATTTTCCAGAGATCAATTTGCCCAAGTTTTCGTAAGCCTACCCACACTCAGTAAAAGAATAATTAGGGCCTTTTTAGGCTTTTCCAAGACATTTTACGTATTTTGAAGGCCGCATTTAACATAGATCGAAGCAGATTAACCCGTGAATACACAAGGGTGAAGAAACTTTCACATGTGCTGTAGTTCAGTAATATTTGTCCAGGGTCACAAGTGTCATTGATATTGTTTTTAGCGGGTGAAGGAAAGGTCTGTATTGAATGGGGCTTCCTTAAAAATGCCAAATTACTTGTCTTGAGATCACGTGTCAGTGATCATAGAAGGTGTAATGATTGAATAGAATTTTTTTTCAAAGGGCCGTTAAGAAATAAAATGAAAAATCATGGCCTTTAAGGCTCGTGGTACTCTTTTAACCCCCTTTAATCTTAAAACCCTTTGGGTGGTTTATCTTAGCGTAGAAACTGCCCTGTAGTCACCTCTAGTACAAAAACCTGTTCCAAATTGTCACGGGTCTGATAATTTGTGCAAAACCTGTTCCCGGCAAGGGACAATTTGATCCTAATATCTTCGTTCCCTTGGAGTAATAGGACAATTTTATCTCGACGGGATATCTCGTCATTAACCCTCATGGTGGTTGTCTTGATGAGGTATCTCGTCATTAGCAAAACTGACCAGATCTTGATGGAACAGATATCTCGTCATTAATAAGAAAACTGACCTGCTTTTGATCTCGTCGTCATGAAAAAAGATCGGCAACGCGATATCTCGTCATTAGCAAAATTGGTCAGATCTTGATGATCAGATAGAAGTTCGAACGCGGCCGCATTATCGGCCTCCGTGAGGGTGGACTTTCGTATCGTGAAATCGCCACTTTCATAAGGCGTAATGCCACAACAGCGATGCGTGTGTGGAAGAGATGGAACATGGAGAACCGGACAAGTCGAAACCCCGGCAGTGGGCCATGCAATATGACGTCACCACGGGACGACAGACACCTCATCCGCATGGCGGTGATGGACCGTAACAGCGTCCTTTCGTGCTTTGGCACAACATTGGAGCACGTCTAAGGTGTGTCATTGTCTGCTCCCACGGTTCGTCGACGTCTGCTACGCCATGGGCTACGTGCAAGGATTCCTCTGTGCAGGATTCCCTTGACGCTGAACCACCGATGCCTCCGGCTACAATGGGCTCACCAACGCATTCCCAGAGCTGTATTTCAGCAAGACAATGCCCGTCCACATGTTGATCGGAATGTACAAGCCTTCTTCAGTGCACGACAGATTCCGCTTCTTCCATGGCCAGCACGTTCCCCGGATATGTCGCCCATTGAGCATGTCTAGGATTACATCGGACGGCGACTCGCTCGCGCTCGTCGGGCAGAGTACGGCTGAACTTTGGCATCAGATAGAGGCCATCTGGAATGCAAGTCCTCAGCATGACATTCAGAATCTGTATGATTCGAAGCCAAGACGTGTACAGGCTCTCATCGCTGCGCGTGGCGGCTGCACAAGATATTGATTTTCGGCATTATTTTTGTTTTATTGCTCTGTAAATTTGATCGTTTATTTAAACCACTATAAGTAATACGAGAAATAAATTTAATTTATTTCTGATGATTCTTTCAGTGTTGCAATTTTCACAAACAGTAGTGTAAATGACTCGAATCGAAACTGGCTAGCCTAGAATTCGGTTGTACAAGATAATACAGCTCTTGTTCCAATATTTTATAAGTAGATAATTGAATTTTCGTCGCACTGGAGCAGCATAACGAGCTATTGGTGACGGTCAGGGGATCAATCCCGAAGGGAGACTCGAGGACAACACCTTGTTATTTTGAACCACGGTCAGATGACGAGGACAATACACGAGCTCCACTCTCCAAACTTCCACACTACGCCAACATTTGAGGCCACGGCAGATTTAACGAGCACGAACCCCACACACACATGCAGTACATGGCGGTGTTTGATTGGATCCAGTTTCGAACTCGCAACCATCCGGTTGCTAATCTGGTACTTTACCAACCGGGCTACAGAGGCCCCTCCAATATTTTATATGTTCAATAAGTAAAAGGAATTACCTGCTGCTCTTTTGCAAAGAAATGCATTCAACCTTATATATAATTAAATAAAAAAAATTTAAAACGCAAGATTTCATTTTAATAACTTGAATCAATTTAAGAGTATAGAGTTCATGCTCTACCAGCAAAAGAAAAAATAGCACCTTTCAAGGTTGTTTCTTTTTCTAAGGCTATATTTCTAGATCACAAAATATCAACCCGTAAGTGCACAGTTGAAAAAAACATTCACAGGTGTTATGTCTGGTACTAAAAATCCAGTTTGAAAAATATAAAATTTCAGGCAATCAAAAAAAAACTTTCGACCCTCGATTTTTGAAGACAATCGACATTGGACAAGAATCATTGATCTGGGATTTCGAAAGCAAGTGAAATCTGAAACAAAATATGAAAAAAAACGAAGGCTTTTAAAAAACTTTATGGTTGGTTGGGTTTTATGGCGCAAGGGCCACTCTTGGCCAAGCTGCGTCAAACATAACGTCAAGTAATGGACATACACATGAAAAAGTTTACTAATACAAGGGGAAAAGCACACAGGGCACGTTTCAGGGATCGAACCAGTGCCGCCTACAACTAGGAAGGTTACTAGTGCAGAGGTATTTGGTATTTTAATTTACGTCACACTGGAGCAACACAACGGGCAATTGGCGACGGTTCGGGATCAAACCTGAAGGAAAAGATCCGAGGACAACACCACGGTCAGATGACGAGGTCATACCTGAGCTGGCACCCCACTCTCCAAACTTCCACACCACGCCAACGTGAGGACATATAAGGCCACGACAGATTTAAGGTGCACATGCCCCCTTTGTACACGACGGTTGCTATAAGTAGTTTGATTGGATTCGAACTCGCAACCCCCGTTGCTAATCTATTGCTCTTTCAACCAGGCTACCGCGGCCCGTTTATTGTTGAGTGCGAATGACAGAAACGATAACGCGATTGGTTGGTTTTTGTGGCACAGGGGCCAGATTTGGCCAAGAGCGGGGGATTAATGGTTTTCATCTGTGCTGTCGTCATTCATGCTTTTGCGCATGTCAGCCTTCTCCCAACAAGGTCTACCACCTTTTCAAACATCGACTGGCCCAAGGTCAACTGCCTCGTAATCGATTGGTTCGGTTTTTAAGGAGCAAGGGACTTACTCCTTGACTAAAGTACGCCAAACAACGTCAAGTTTGCTCGTGGTGCCCTGGGTTTCGGAGTATACGCGCCGGAGTCCGTCTCTGCGCGTCCGGACTGGTTTTCCTGACCATCCCTCTGTGGTGGAAGTTATCCCCCTCCTCCCATATAACAAACTCTAAACCTACTGGTGAGTTGGGAGGAGGTGGTTCTGGAAACCTGCTCGTCGGATCCGCACTTTATTAACTTTGGTTAGTTAGCAACTAAATTTCACGGTTAATGTTAACTGTTAGAAATGGAGATTAACAGCTTTTAACTGCTTAGACCAAACACTTAACTTATACAGAAGTTTCAACTTTGCATTTTCATCAAATGTTTCGTAAATTTTGATTTATTAATTTAAAATCTATTTTATTCAAATTGCTTCACAGCGATCCCCGATAGCATTTATCGATGACTTAATATCTTCGACAACAGATTCCAGTCTTATTTTAACAGGTTTGCAATTACGTTGATGCAAAAGTTCGTACCGGTTTTTTAGACAAAACTTGAGGAAAATTTTATTTACTAAAAATTACATTGAATCAATATAATATGTGCAGTTCTATTCGATGACCTTCCCTCGTCTTTCCGGTAGCATAATCCCGCACTCAGAATTTCTGAGGTTTCTTGGCTTCAGAACTAATCCAGGTGACGAAACTTTCTGAACCACTTCCCGCACGTGGAATCGTCAACGGCCACCCTCACCCCACAGAACACATATCTTCTCTTGAGTCTGCGAAGCATTCCTGCTTTTTCGGAAATAAAAAAGCATGTCGAAAATGCTCCCTATTTTCTGTCATTTTAATGCTTAACAAAATTTAAAAAACACAACCAAAATAACACAATTTTTTCCCCCAAGTACTCGCTGAAATTCCTTCTTTCAAACATCATCAAAACTTTACACGTGTGAAGTAGATAACACTTCGGTTTCGCGATGCAATGCCATCTAGCCCCCAAAACGGGACGAACTTTTGCATCAACCCAATACTTTAAACAACTGTTAACAAAATATCCTGCAATAACACTGTTAAACTGCGATCGAAATAACAGTCTCCGATGAATGTAATGAAAACATTTAAAATCGGCTTTGGGGACCGAATGCGACCTACAAATTGCGCACGGAACGAGAAGTCGGGCCCCCGTTCTGGGAACGACACAAATATCTCGTTCTTCTCAACCCGCGGCCTACGCAGGACAGAGATGAACGGCAGCGATTCTTCCAAAAGTTCCCTTCGATTACGCTATAAAACGGAGGCACTCACTGAAGTGCCTGTTCTTCGACACTTCCGCTGCGGAATCGTCGAGCCCTTTCATATTTGTGCCTTTAATTTTTCGCTTTCGCTAATTCTTCCTAGGTTTCGGAAGGGATGTGGTATTCGGATTACCAAGGTTCAGCCGGCCGTAAGAGGATTCTTTTTTTTTGCGGGCTACCTTTTCAAAAATCACACGCATAACTCGGCAAGACAGTTTTTCGAACTGTTTCCAAGAAGAGCCGCGGAGTTTGACAGCGCTCTGACAACTTGTGGTTCCGGGAGATATTAAATTTTCATTAATATTTTCCTTTCGGGAATATTTTATAAAAAAAAATACAATTGCGTTTGGTTGCGAAACAGGTGTTTGAATTAATCTCGCACTGAGAAAGACAACAGGCAATTAGCGACAGTCCGGGATCAGCCCTGAAGATGAAGATCCGAGGACAACACCTCGTCATTTTGAACCACGGTCAGATGACGAGGCAACACCTGAGCTGGCACCCCTCTCCAAACTTCCACACCACGCCCAAGTGAGGACATTTAGAGGCCACGACAGATAAAACATGCACAGACCCCCAAGTACATGATGGTGGATCAATTTACGAACTCGCAACCCTCAGGTTGCTAATCCGTTACTCTTCCAACTGGTTACTGGGGGCGCGGTGGGCTACCGCATCCCCAGTAACCAAGAGGGCCGCGTAAGTTTGACAGCGCCCTAACTTGTGTTCCGCGAGATACTAAATTTTCCGTGAAATAAAATCCAGAGAAATTTATTAATATTTTCCTAAAAAGTTGCGTTTGACAAAGAAACAAATAGAACCAGTGAATAAATTGCAGTTTGATATGACTGGCTAAAATCTATGTCGGGATTATCAGAGGCGGATAACGGCTGAGGCTCCAGCCCTGAAAAAGCTGAAATGACGAATTTGGATATCTTGTATGACATTCCACTTTTGTAAGGCCTTTTTTAGCCGTGAGACATAGAAACTGAATACAAACGAGTAGTTTTCCAAACTTGTACTGGGCTCGCCGTGGCTAAGAGTTTGTCCACTGCACCAGCAACCTGCGAGTTTGTAAGGTTCCTGAGGTTCGATTTCTCTAAGGGTGTATTTCTCTCTTGTGTCAGTAAAACGTTTTTGCTTGTATATGTTCATTTACTTGACGTTCCTTGGCGCAGCTTGACCTTGCATGGTCCTTGCGCAGTAAAACCAAAACTCATCGAACCCCTAAACTTGTACTGTAATTTGAAGAATTGTTTTTGCTCTTATCCTACTTATTCAAAAAAAGTCTAATATCAATTCATTAAATTGCAATTTTTTACAATTCAATTGCAAAACAAGCAGCTAAAAAGTAATTTAATGCATGATTAAACAGATGCAATCTATCAAAATCATATTTCCACTTCAATCATATTGCTTAATTTTAAAATCTAGGTAGGTAGTTCGTGTCACGTTGCACTGGAGCAACACAAAGGGCTATTGGAGTGATCCATCCCGAAGGGAAAGATCCAAGGACATCGCCTTGTAATTTTGAATCATGGTCAGATGACGAGAACATCTGAGCTGGCACCCTACTCTCGAACTTCCACACCATGCCAACGTGAGGACATTTGAAGCCACGACAGATTTAAAAGTGCACCAGCTCCCGTCGGCCTTTGGCTGGACCGAGTTTCGACCACGCAGGTTGTTAATCCGTTGCTCTTCCAACTGGGCTACCACGGCCCTTGTCGCTCTAAGGAAATTCGTTACACAGCAGCAAATTAGACAGTCAAATTTACAAGTTCTGGTCTAGTTTGCCCTCTTGTAGCGAAAAAATAGTGATTCGTCATTTGATACCAATATTTGTTTGCCAGTTGATATATCTAACTAATGAAAAAACAGCAGAATTACTCGACATTTTTTGAATGTGCATTTATATAACCATTTCCAGAACTTGGCCTAAATTTAACTTGGTTTTTCCGACTTTCTTCAACAGCTAATGCATCTTCTATTTAGCTAAACAATCCCATCTTATTCGAAAAGTTTCTGCGCATAGGTGTACAAAAAGGGGACCCAAATCCAAAACGCACACAGAACCACTCGTCCTCACCAACAGAGCAGCCCAAATCGCGCACCTGTAGCGAGGGGTCAAAGCTGTAACCCCTCAACAAAAGGTTCTTTGTCCGCTCCCCCCTGAAGGCCGCGAGCTTGAAATCTTTTAGAAAGTACAACTGTACAAAGACTAGCCCTAAGCCACGGAGACATTTGTCAGTTAAGTTCTTGGATGTGGACAGGCGAATGAGAACTAATTGGACATTCAAAGTGCGAATAGGGACCGGAAAGAAGGCGCGCAATTAAACCCAGAAAGTGAAGAATACCAAGTCTTGACACGAGAAATAGCTTTCGGAAATGAAATCGGGAAAACGGAGCTTATAACTTGTAACTGAACTGGCCATAAACCCGGAACACAGAAATAAGCAACCCGATGAATGAATCAAAACTTGTCAACAAGGTGGTTGACCCTTTAGTTAATAGTTTACATCACTTACACGTGTGAATATTAATTCAGTTCAAGCTTTTAAGAGGTGCGGTACAATGGCGGCAAAAGGTATTCGGAGAGCTTTTTTAAGCAATAATTTTAAAGTCGACCTAACTGGTTGTGTTTCGACGAGGTTATCTCGTCATTAGCAAAACCATTAGAAGACCTTGATGAACTAGATACCTTGTCATTAGAAGAAAACTAACCAGATCTTGATCTCATCATAAAAAAAATGGCAAAATCTTGGTGACGAGAAAATTGGTCAGCTGTTGATGGACGAGATATCTAGATCGAAACCACTTGGAGGGTTAACAAGTTAAACCAAAAATAAATGCTTGTTTGGAAAAGGCATTTCATAGCTATTTACATTGGAAATGAAAAGAAACCAAGAAATTCATTCGAACATTTAAAAGGAAGATATGCAAATTTTTACAAGGAAAAAAGTAATTGAACAACCAATGATAGATAGAAGCGTAAATTGTGATTGATTAGGATGAGGTTAAAGTTGCGAAATATGCGATGTGTAGTCATTTTAAGAACAAAGTAGTGTAGTTTAAGTCAAAAATTTCGATGATTGATGCAATGTCTGGAAAGAAGTACGAGTTGTCTTTGCAGGATCGCGAAAAAACAGTCAGTTTAAGAAATGGTTGCACTTTCTGCCACAAAGAGCTAACAATTTAAAGTCAAATCTATCAACTGGTTTCTGCATAAGTAAGAAATGCAAATAAACTGAAAATAATTGGAAACGGCAAGAGACCCAAAGCCCATTTTAATGAGACTGCAGAATCCTTGAGATTAGTTAGGAAAAGAATCACTTTATTAGTAGTAATGAAATAGAAAATGACGTTGTATCGTGTTCTAAAGTTGATGTTACACTCTATACTATAAGGAATTCTGTATATATAGATGGAAAGTCTTAAAAATATGAAAAAATAGGAGAAAAAGCCTGGTTTGCAAAATCATGTAAATAAATTTTTGAAATTTGGAAAATCATATTATTCAATGATGAAAGTTCAACCTGTTTGGATCTGACGGTGAAAGAAAAGGTTTGGAGGTAAATATAAAAGGCCTTAATGATTTTAGGCTTTAACCAAGGCCAGTGTATAGGGACTGGCCTTAACCAAGGTCAGTCTATACAAGACACCACATAAAGGCGACGGTCCGAGATTAATCCCGAAGAGAAAGATTCGAGGAAAACACCTCGTAATTTTGAATCACGGTCAGATAAGAACACCAGCTGGTACCCCAATCTCCAAACCTAAACACCACGCCAAAGTGTGGACCATGACAGATTTAACGTGCCCCACGTAAACGACGGTCTATGGTTGGATCGAGTTTCGAACTCGCAACCTTCTGGCTGCTAATCCGCGACCCTACCAACAAGGCTACCGTGGCCCTCGAAATTTTAGAAGATCAAACAATCTTACTGCTAAATAAACACCAAAAACAGCAATAAGATAAATTTTACGCTACGCGCGCGCGAGATGTTTGAAATATTCAATTCATTAGTGTTGAATAAATACCAACATGACTACCAGCATTTATACTCGAACTACGTTAATGTGTACTAAAATTATACATATCGGGGTTACCTACAAATATCGTTTCTTGCCGTTTGACTTTTAATCTAATTGGTCTTGCCCAATCAACTATTATAAACCAATTCCATTTTCATAATTTGATATTTTTATTGGTGAGTGCTGAAATCGTATTCAAAACCAGTCAAGTGACGTCGGAATACGTACGGGAAACACCCCCCTATTTCAGTATTTGAATTTTTATCACAGTATTAACCAGTTTAATTAAAATCCAAAAATTCTACATGAATGAATTTCATTTTAATAGGGTGATTGGTGGGGGTATATGATGGCCCAAGGCTCATATTTGGCCAAGCCCATTTAAAGAGGAAACCAAGAAAAAGTCTCACAATTGCTAGAAGATTAAACTCCACTGCAAGACAATGGTAGGCCAAAAATCACCTGTTTAGCATAAAGGATGGCTATCTCTTTATAGGCTTTGAAAGAATTCGCTTTTCCTCTAAGTAATCCAAGTTGAAAGAGGCAACACCTAATAAAATTTCCATCCTGACAATTTTGAAGATCTCGCAATTTTCTCATAACATGCACACATTAGATGTATAATGCCTTTTTAAACACCCACATATACATAAATCCAAATATAGATGGAATCTTTTTATAACATTTATAATAGCTCATTTGGCTTTTTTCAAAAAAAAAAAAATGATGCAATGTTTGGGGTTGATTTGGGTTTTATGACGCAAGATGGAGGAACGGGTACCATGAACGTCGACCATGATTTTGTGACACTAACATAACATCCGCTACTTTTTCTAATTTCTTGAATTATCGGTGACTTTTGTGACTTGGTCTAGGAGATGCGAAAGAGTAGTGGATGGTTGATACAGTTTCATGGCGCAAGAGTCATGTTTGGCCAAGCTGCTCCAAACACAAGGCAGAAAACACCAAGTAAATGGACGTACACACACAAGTTTCACTGACATAGAAAAGAGATACACACAGGGTAAAAACATTAGAGGAAAAACAAACTTTTAGAATGGTTGGTTTATCGCTCTACTGTAATCTTCGCTAGGCGAGGGTTAATTAAACCGGGATCTACGGTTTTAGGCGGATTCCGAGCCACTGCGAATATGCATGCCTAGGCCGGGATTCAAACACAGTGCCTGTTGAATCGAGGGCCAGAGCTAATCTCTTGGCTTCAAGGCCGGCCAACTTAAGGAATGAATTTTTCTGTAGAAAATTCGGAGAAGTCATAATTGGCAAGTCTAAATTTCCATTGGATTTTTTAAGGAAACTGAACTTAAGATCCATGAGTAAATTTTGGGATAAATCACACTAAAATCTTACCGAACGCCCGTATAACCCTATAATGCAGCCCAAATAGCAATGTATTGAATATGGTACCGGCAAAGTTTGAAACGCCGGCATTCTATAGAATACCTAGGCATTTTATAGAATGCCCGTTTTTAGGCAAAGTATGAAATATGAGAATTATTATATACTTTCCCTAGGCATTGTATATAATACCTAGGCATTCTATAGAATGCCAAATGCTATTTAGGCAAAGTATGAAAAAGGTCATAAGGCTATTATTTGAAAACCATTCATTCATCAAAAATACAAATGTTATTTTGAAAAAATAATGAGTGCCATTAAAAACTTTTATTCAAAATACGTAAAAAGAATTAAAGTTGTACAAAACAAAATTTATGCCTTTCTTATTAAAGAAAATAAAATAAAACATGAACCTACTTGTTGCACCAAGAAAGGAAATAATTTTATTTTGAATTGCACTTAATTTTATTTCTTATAAAAAGTAAAACAGGGTCTTTAAATGAACTTCACTAAAAATACACACATTAAAAAAAAAAAAAAATGTAATTTTTTCATAAAAATAAAAAATTAAATTTAACTTGTTGCAACATAGTAGGCAACATTAAAAGTCACATGCCTTGCCACCTGATATTTGAAACGAATCGGAGATGTATTTCATACATTGCCGGTTTGTCATTTGGCATTCTATAGAATGCCTAGGAAATGTGTGAAATATTAATCGTTTCATACATTGCAGGCCAGTTTTTGGCATTCTATAAAATGCCTAGGTATTCTATAGAATGCCGGATTTCAAACTTTGCTGGTAACATATACAAGAAATTAAGCCCATTCAAGTGTTCTTTTCCATTGTTTCAAGTATTTTAGTTACTTGAGTCATTTTACAGTTTGGTGTTTTCAAGCACATTTCCAGATAAATCTCCCTACGAAGTGAAGCAGTCACAACCCTCCTGGTGGTTGTTTCGACGAGGTATATCGTCATTAGCAAAAACTGAGCAAATCAAGATGGATGAGATATCTTGTCATTAGACAACTGGCACGTTTTTTATCTCGACATCATAAAAAATTGGCAATATCTTGATGACGAGATATCTCGTTATTAACAAAATTAGTCGGATGTTGGTGGACGAGATATCTCGTTGAAATCGCTTGGAGAGTTAATATGTGTGCTCGTGGGATTTCAGTAGAAGGGAATGGGAACTTTCAATGTTTAAAACTTTGTAGGAAACCTTAGAAAATCACTTTTAGAAAATCTGCTCTTGGTTTTAGTTGTGTGTGCGTGATTCGCAATTCCTTTCGACTGATAAAATTTTCTTGACGGCAAATTAAAAAAGATATATTCGGCGAAATAAAAGATATATTATGTTTCATTTTTAAAAAATCCAAACTTTCAATTTGACATAAGAACTGTCAGAAAATGTAAGCTGCATTTGTATTATTCTTGTGATCTTTTATAAGGCCTACTTTTATGAACAAAATGCTTCCTACACTAATACATTATAGCAGAAACTGTAGAAAGATAAATTGTACACGTGATAGTATTTTTTTTGTCGTACATAGTTTTATAAAAACTGCAATTTTATGGGTATATTTTGTAGTTCTTTGGGATATAAAAGCATTTTTATTGGAAATTTTCAGGCGATTTTTAAGTCAAAGTCCTACACCTAGTGGCTATTATTACATTACCATATCTTACAAGTATTATCGATGTGACAATAATTCTGCTATAAAACACAGCAGCGGCTTAGAAAAAAAACATGCTGATACCAAAATTCAGAGCAGAATGTATGGTTGCAATGTTGGCGCGTAAGACTCAGGAATTGAAATCTACAAGCTCTCTTCTCTTAGTCATTTAAGATTGCGATTAAATTTTACCTCGATTAACTAAAACCTTCGTACAATCAAACAGCAAGAAAATTATAAAATTAGTTAGCTAAAAATAGGTTATATCTATAACTTTTGAGACGAAACTTAATCTTGTACTGATATTGCAAACTAAGTAAAAATATAAGCAGGGAAAAGCATTAAAACATTGCAGTTCAATTTTCTACAGAAAAAGGTTAAACTAAACAACTCAGCAGAAAACACTTTGAGTCAACAGACTGTCACTTTGATATTTAGTTTTTACCTCCATTTGTATATTTAAAAAGCAACACTTTTTAGTTTATAAAATAGACAAAATAAAATTAACTCACATCATGAATTAGAATTTCTCTTCTTTAAAAAGATACACTATTAAACCTCTGAAGTACAACATAAACAAGCAAATAAATGTTCCAGTAACTCTCAAAATCATTCCAAAAGGTCCGTAAAGACTCATCTCTAAAACTATATTGTATTAAACAGTGAATAAAACTGGAATTAATAGAACGAGCTACTACTGGATGCTTTTTCCTATTTTGATTATTTGTCATCATTTTGAGTAACGATTTGAAAAACAAAACTCAAATGGAGATTTGAATAATCACTAAGATAACAGGTAGAAAATTCAAAACAATGATCCAAAACAAAATAGTGCTCCTCAACTGAGTTATAAAAAATATTCCACAACCCTACAAAACATGCTCTAAAATCTCAAAAACCTGCTTTAAAATGAATTAGGTGTCAAAAATGACAACTGGATTCAAAAACTCGTTCGTCAAAACTTCACTTAGATGCAAAATACGACTAATTTTAAATCCTCTTCCAGGTATAAAATATGCTACATAACCTTAAAACACATGCCTTAAAACCGAAAAGGGATAAATGATAACTTCAAATCTGGAAACCTTAATTGTTACCATTTTCAAAACCTGAGAACTGGAAACTGAATCGCGAAAACACTCAGTGCAGGACCGAGTCCAAAACATAAACAAACTCCCCAACACGACAAAATCTGTTTCAATCAACTCTTAAAACGGGTGAAATCGAGTGGAATTCCATGACTCACCTGTTGAAGGATGAAGTTGGCATCATAGTACAATCCATTAGGAGCCATGCCGCCCTGAAAATTGTCGAAGTTCTGCTGTTGTCCGACACCGTGTCCAGATGATCCGTTCACCATACCGTTCGCTCTGAACATGGCCGCAAACTGCCGCCACGCCGACTGACAAAGTTCGGTTGAGGTATTCAGCGACCACAGGAAAAGGACCATCCCGAAATCAGAAGAGGCCGCGCCAAAACGGTCGCCAACGGATTGGCGACATTACTGCCCTGGGCTTGAGGGGAAGTATTTGCGGTGTACGAAGGATGAGAAGGGGCATAGGGAGCTTTTGATGGATGGAATTTCTCACGACCTAGTGTGGCTCGAGAGCGAGGGAAATATTTTCCCTTTGTCCGAGGCGGCCCTTCTGGTGATTGTCTAGACAAGCTATCTCTTCTTTAGAAGACAACTGACCAGATCTTGCCCTCCTCCTACTAAAAAGCTCCAAACCTTTAGGTGAGTTAGGAGGAGGTGAGTCTACAACTGACCAGATCTTGATGGATGAGATTTCTCATCATTGGAAGAATGGTCATTAACTAACGTCGCACTGGAGCAAAACAACGGACTAGTGGCGACGGTAAGAGATCAATCCCCATCCGAGAACCCCACGCAACTTTGAACCACGCTCAGATGACGAGGTCACCACCTAAGCTGGTCCCTCTCCACAGCACGTCAACGAGAGGACATTTAAGGCCCCGACAGATTTAACGCGCACCAGCCCCAATGGTTGGAATTTTGGTTTGGTTGGACTGAGTTTGGTAGTAGCAACCCTCCGGTTGCTAATCCGTTACTCTTCCAACCGGGCTACCGCGGTCCTCATCATAAGAAAAATTACCATATCTTGATCTCGTCATCATAAAAAAATCGGCTATATCTTAGAGAAGTATCTAGTCATTAGCAAAATTAGCCAGACTTCGAAACCACTTGGAGGGTTAAAGGAGAAAAAGGATATAACTGGATTCGAATAATCATGGCGCTGTCTCAGCGGGCAGCCAGAGGGAGGTGGCCCGAGCACCAAGTTGGTTGGTTTGGGGTTTTATGGCCATATTTGGCCAAACTGCACCAAATACAAGACAACGTCAAGCATAAAATGTCCAGCAAAAAATGAAAAGAATGTAAAGCAAATAAAAGAAAAAGGAATTGAGGAACAGGAGTGGGAGCTTCATTCAAGAAGCGCGATCCACATGTTTAGTAAAGACAGTAAACAGGTAGTTATTTTAATTACCGTCACACTGGAGCAACACAATGGGCTATTGCAAACCCCATGGGAAAAGAAAAGATCTCTCATGTACTTCGGGTGCATGCGGCCCGTACACATCTAAAGATGGGCCCGAGCCCTAAGACACTACAGGCTGCTTGGCAAACCAAAGCGTTTCAAATGGGTAGTATACCCATTTGAGGGACATGATTTTTTAAAATAAAATACATTTTTTCTTTTCTGAAATCTTAAAGCATCTAAATCTTAAGCAGCTGATAAAATAATTTTTCGAGATTTTTCTCGATACTGAAGAAGTTAAGTGGATTCCGAATCACTACCAACACTCCAATCCCCAAATCGGGATTTTGGGGGGGTACCTGTTGATGGTGACCTGAATTAGACGAGTGCTTGGACCTATTCTTTGGCAATATCCATCCCCGTTAAATCGGATGCATCGCACATCATACGGCAATGAAGCCTCGAGTTATTCACTGCATTTGTGTCTCCTGTACCCTGTGATCCAACCCGGAACCACTGTCCAACACCAGGTATGGCCAGAACAAAACCGATCTATGCTGCAGGTGAACTGGCAATGCGTTTTTAGTAGGATTACATTAGATTGGTGAAAACCACTGGAAAAGATGGTACAAGAATAAACCGATTAAAATAAGACTTCGAAAATGAAAATCAACCACTTAACGCTTTGAATAGCTACAAATTTGGAATTTTTCAGCATCACCTGTTTTAGATATCTGACCTATAAAATATGTTATTCAAATATCGGCAACTAGAGGCTTAAATTTATTGGTTTGTAGCTTAAAGTTCCTTTTATGCTACACGACGTCTAATTTGACTGGTCTAAAATTCATTGAGGATAGGATGCGAACTCGCAATTTTCCTTTCTTTCAGACTTAAAATCTATTTACCTTCAGTTGCGTCAAGAAAAAGGAAGTGCACATCAAAGTACTATTTTTACTGATCCTAATTGGAGAATTTTAGCTGGTTTAACTGATCCAAAACTAAGTCGAAGTATCTGCTTTACACAGAAGTACAGTCGCGGAAAAAAACGAACCACCCCTCCTCATTCGTGCAATTTTAACAGTAGAGAAAATTCAAAGATATCGTTGCACAGGAACTAACGCCTTTTATAAATTCAAATGCATAAAATTTGCATAAGAGGCCGTCATCGTATTAAATTGAGCACCCACTTCATAATTTTAAATGGAAACCTCTATTTCGACACACAATTTCGAATCTATCAAAATTTAACTTCAGATACCAAATTCCATGTCATTAGGTCTTACCGTTTCGAAGTTGAGTACAGAAAGATTGGAGCTCCTAATGCTAAATCAGATTCTTAGACTTTTACGGATATCTTCCTAAATAATATTCTATAGCGCTGATATTTTGTACCATGTGTTACTGTTAAACAACCCAAACAAAATCAACCTAATATTTTATTTAAAAAATAGTTTTTAGAATGCAATGATAATTAAATTAATGTTTGAAAAAATATTAATTGGAATCTTACTGTTTTGATGGGAATCGATTCAGGACTTCTAATATGACCATGCAAAATTTCAGCTCATTCCAATCGTTAGTTTTTGAGTTACATTAAATTTTCATAATTATTGCGATTTTAGGGGGCAACCAAAAGCTTAAGAAACGTCTGAGAAACCTCGGATAATTCTCGGATCGTTTGCAGATGTAATTCTCCAATCGTTTTCACTTGCATAATAAATATAATTCTCGGATCGTTGGCACGCGCTGACAAATACGTTTGAAAGAGTGTTCGAATTTGAAATTCGGGTAACTATAACTACAATTAATCTCGATCTACGAATGGCGATTTTCAATGTGCAGATGATCTCTGAAATTGACAGCAACTTTAACATTGAATATCTCCGGATATAAAGATAGAGGCTGAAATTTCATATTTAAACTAATTTAACGATTCCGAATCTGATTAAGGCATCAAAACATGGTGTTTCCATTGGAAATTTTGTTTGCAAAATTTGATATGAAGACGGCCCCTAATTCAATTTTTTTGGATTTGAATTTGTAGAGGATGTTATTCTCTATTGAATGGTATATTTGAATTTACTCTATGAATAGTGCTCGATATAAAGGGGGGGGGGGTCGTTTTTTCCGCGACTGTACATAAAGCCGCCCAATTACCGGCAACATTTGCAATTTTTTGACTTCCTAAATATGTACAAAACTCTTCTCATGTCCAATTATGCGAACAATTTGGTTTAATGAACACATGTCAATTAATTAATTTCGATAATCGACGCACCATTGTACTTACAAAAGAAATGCTTAGTATTATATATAGTATAGCAATTTTCATCTAGTGCGAAAGCGAGTGCTATGTGACTCCTTTAAACCCAATATGCAGCAAAATTGACCCTATCAAGCAAACCAAATTAAGCTAGGTGATTGTCGTATGAAAAGGGTTAAGAACGAGCCCTGTTTCTATAGCGACTACCACCGAGACTTCATGTCGAGAGCAGTTCTTAGTAGAGTACATTTGTCCTCTTATGGATGTCGCCGAATCTCCGCTTTCTTTCGGAATAAGACAGCGGTTCTAACTTTAACCCTCCTGGTGGTTGTCTAATCAGATCTTAATCTCGTCAACATAAAAAATCGACAGTATCTTGATGACGAAGTATCTCATCATTAGCAAAATTGTTCAGATCTTGATGGACAAGATATCTCGTCGGAACCACTAGGAGGATTAAAAAGCCATATTATTGCTGACTTCAGTGGCTCCAAAACCGAATAAATCACAAAACGTCTCCTTTGAAGGTCTTTCACAAGAGGGGCGAATTAAAGGGAAGTTTTACAGTAATTCTTTCACCCTCTCACAATGGCAGGATTGCCACAGCAGTTATGAAATATTTGCTTTAGTAGCATAAATTTTAAAAAATAGTAGCAAAAAGCCTCCTTTTAAACCCTATTTTAGAAGCAATTTCAGTTGCTTAGATACAAAATGAATTTGCTAAGGCACGAATGAGCTAATTAAGTATGAAACAGACGTTGAAGATCTCGCCAAGAAATTTAAATTTTAAAATTAAAAAAAAATTTCAATAAAGTTTGTATGACAATCTAGCAACCAAAGATTCCGATGCTTTTCTCTCATGAATGCCACGGCTTGTCACCGAAACTTCGCAATTAGCGTCCCTTGGGAATTTTACTCCCAAAGAAAAAATTCAAAAAATATTTTTTCCGTCCACCAAGTGGGGAAAAAATTTTCGTAATAGGAGCTTTTGAGACGAATTTGCTTAAAAAGGTAGGTAGTTAATTAACACCGCACTGGAGCAACACAACGGGCTATTGGCGACGGTCCGGGATCCATCCCTAAGAGAAAGATCCAAGGATTGTAATTTTGAACCACGGTCAGATGACAAGGTCAACACCTGAGCTGGCACTCCACTCTCCAAACTTCCACGCCAACGTGAGGACATTTGAGGCCACGACAGATTTAACGTGCACCAGCCACCATGAACACGACGGTCTTTCGAGGGACCGAGTTTTAAACTCTAAATCCTCCGGTTGCTAATCAGTTGCTCTTCCAACTGGGCTATAGCGGCCACTAGCTTAAAGATGCTCTTAATCGCCAAACTTGAAAATAGAGAAAAAAAAGTCGCCTGTGGCAGCCTTGCAATGGACCGATTTGGCGTCACCAGGAGCACAGTATTAACAACAAACCCTCCTGTAAACATTTGTTGTCAAAGGCGTGGGAAAAGAGCACAAGATGACAAGCCCCCTGGACATAAGTTCTTATTGTCCATAAGCCATAGCACACTCATCTAATGTCAAAAAAGCAGATCCATTAGGACCAGTGAAATCGTGAGAAGGGGGGGGGGTGTCGGTTTTTTGGTTAGAATGCGGCTAACTTCATAGATGTTTTAGGAATTGCTTGTGTATGTGAAAACGCGCGATTCTGAATTTGAAATACAATTGGGAGCTTTTCAAACTGTCACATGCTGAGCAGTATCGGCACCACAATGGATAGATTAATGATCTGTCTCCACTAAGTAGGGATGTTAACTGAATCACAATCACTGCTACTTTCAGGTCACAGTTCTAGCTGTGTTTCTGCTTCAAAGTAACAGTGATTCGGTAACAGTGAAAGCTGGCACTGCGACTGAGCTTCGGGAAGTGATTTGGTAACAGTGAATGATATACAAAAATGAAATGATAGATAACGTTTTTTATACCTGCGACGGAGCTTATTTGTGTTTCTATGGCATTAATTGAGTGTTGATAATGATTTTTACTGGGGTACGACACTAGATGGGGGTTCTATGATACATCAGAGGGCCGTTAATTGTGATAAGCTTTTTTTCAAAGCTTAAAGTTCTACCCTTTGTCTCATTTATCTTCCTTTTTTATAGTGCTTTTTAACCATACTTTATTTAACTTCTCTCTTTTATAGCAATATTTTACTAGTTATATATTTTTTAATTATGATGTGGTGGTAAGCTGTTATCAGTTAGGCACTCAGTAATTGATACGTCCGTTTCGTATAGCGCTGGCAATAAATGTGCTCGACAGTTGAAAGACGGCGTTTTTAAAATTTGCAATTTAGAATGACAAATTTAATTTTGATATATTCCACCATCATTTAGTTTGATATAGTGAAAAGCTTTTAAATTTGCTTTTCTACCTTCTTTCAAATTTAGTTAAAACATAAAATGTTAAATAACGAATACTTAGTGTAAATTATATTTTGAATTATAAAATGGCGAATTACGTGCGTACAGATGCAATCAAGAATAGGCGCAGTCAAAGATTTTACAAGAAGCTGAATCATCAGATGATTATCTGATTTCCTTGGTGGATAGAGAAAAACACGTATGTAAGCTATGATTATATTTTGGATTGCAAAAACTTTCTTATTGTCTAAGACTCTCGCGCTTCAGTTTGCTTAGAGTTGCTCTTACTGAATTTCAGCGAACCTCCACATCATAACTGACAGGAATTTATAATTTACCGATCAATATTTTAAAAAGATGAGAAAAGTGGAATCGGAATAATCAATAAGAAATAATCAACTTTATATACAATAGTAAAAATCGTTTGATGTGTTCGGATTGGTAAAAGAAGCTTCTAGAAAGTTCTATGATGCCATTCGCAAATATACAAAATAAAGTTTTAATTTAAATGAAAAGATAGTTAAGGGAAAATATCTTAGGCAATCAAGGTCGAATGGCATTTTTGAACCTGGAACTCTATTTATAGTCTGAGTGATAATATATTACAATTGGATCTTTGTTATAAAAACTGGTTAGTCTGGTTAGGTTAAAAAAAATGTCGCGCTCTCGCTACATAAAGGATATTATGATTAGTTTTTTATCGATACTTTGAAAAGAGAAGAAAAGTTGATCCAATAAAGAATAATCAACGTTATACAGTAAAAATCGTTTGATATTTTAGGATTGGTTACAAGAAGCTTCTAGAAAGTTCTGTGATGCCATAAGAAAAATACAAAATAAAATGTTTCAATTTAAATGAAAAGATAGTTAAGGTATGGTATTTTAATTAACGTCACACTGGAGCAACACAATGGGCTATTTATTGTTAGTTGAGGAAAAATATCTTCTGCAATCTAAGCCAAATGGCCTTGAACCTGGAACTCTTTTCTGCTGTTTGTCGTCTGCATGGCAATAGCTCGTTAATGTAATAAATGACGAGCGCTGGGATAATCGGTGAGGAAAATAGGTGACGGAAATATTCCGATCAATCAGCATGAAAGTTAGCAGCAGTTCCCTTGCAACGCGTGGGAATTTTCGAAGGGGGATTCTTCTAATTCAAGATCAGACGCTTGAAATCGTTACCACCGAGATAACAAGGCCAGACCGCTGTGACGTTTCGATCACGTGACTCGCTTACTAGTAGTCATAACAAACATCGCCGCATGGCCGACTACTTGTGGATTACCTTTAATGTAGCGTAAGAAATTAGGGTTTTTTATACTATTTTACCGGAAAGCAAGTGCAGCTGCAGTTAAATATTGTTATATAACATTTGTGGAACATTACAGTGTCAAGGTATTAAAGGCTTTCGTCAAACAACACGTTTAACGTGTGTCCAGACCGATTTCTTTAGGCTTAACCACGAGGCTATCCAAAATGCCCTTTAGATGCTGTGTACCTACTTGCTCTGGAAATTATAGATATGGTGATGCACCAAATATGGCGGTTCTCTCCTTTCCAGAGGATAAAAATATTAGAAAAAGATGGCTCAGGGCGATTCCACGAGCCGACTTTACACCATCAAAACGCAGCTAAGTCTGCGAACTTCATTTTCAAAACGATGATATCGTCCGGAATGTATCGAAATTCAACAAAAAAAACTGGTGAGTGTTCTACCTTTTCCATGAAACGTCTCCGTTTAAAAGTTGGTACTATACCAAGTATATTTCCGAATTGCCCTAAATATCTCTCGAAAACTTGTCCCACCGTTAGTAAAAGCAGGGAAGATAAAATTCGTGAAACTGATCAATTCAATTTATTGAGAGCTATCAACGAAAACAAATCTGAGTTCATTGCTCATCATGAATCTATTTCTTTTCAAAATTTTAATAGAAATTCTGGATTCATTACCCCATAAACAAAATTGGTTTAAACTAATTGAGGAGTCGAAAGTTACTTTTTTCAAAATTTGTTTTAATCCAGGACCTGCAACAAATTACACTGTTGTAATACATTCAAATCTGAAAATGGAAACATTTATATGGCCAAGAAATTTCTGTTTAGATAACAATCAAATCAAAACACCCTGTCACGTTAATAATTTGGAAATTATTGAAAATTGTTTGAATTTTATAAATGAAATATCAATGAAAAATTCTTCAGCCAACTATGATAATAATCGCTTCAATTGCTTTGATTTCCCATTTTTACAGATTTAATGATGAAGAAAACATTAATTAGATTTCTTTAGACTGAGAAAGGGTTTTCTTTTCTTTTTGATTTATGGTTACATTTGAGAAACTATGATATTGGGCGGTATTAAGCTTGATTGACGTGTGTATTTTAGTTAATAAAAGTCATAAGCGAGTTTTTCGCTATTTTTTAATTGAATTTACGATATAATTTTGGCTGGTTTTTTAATAAGTTATTGCTTTTACTATTTACGCACACTCTCTGTTATCGTTAGTAAATAAGGAAGAAAGACGCGAGGGTGTAAAAGTTTCATTCTGAGATTATCATAGTTTTGACTAGGGAAAAACCATATTTACAAACTGCTATAATAATTTGCAATAACGTATAACAATATTTTCCTGTGGTCTCGACGTATATAGAATATATTATGTATCGTTGTAGACAGATTTCACTGTATTAGGCTTTGAATATTCCAATACGGCGGTGGTCGTTCGTATCGCACGTATGACTACTAGGGAGACGCCATGACGGCAGCGGTCAGGCCTTGTTTTCTCGGTGGTAACGTTGAAATCCATTTCACACAAAAGAACAGAAACGCCCGCTCTCTGCTGTCGCGACGTGGCAGCGAGACAGTGCCTGAGGGATCAACTGCAAAGAATAGAGTACAGATACGGCGCACATCAGAGCAACGGTCATACAATACCAACCTACCAGCGGTAAAGAACAGAAGAATCACTTTGAAGATTCCGTTGTGCTTGCAATCAGCATTCAATTGGCGAATTTAATGCTACAAGATTTCGATATTGGCGAAGAATAACCTGTTAAATGTTAACGATATCTGCTTGCTAAGCAGTTAATGATTGAAATATAGTTACTCTATATTCGATTTAAACTGTTTTGCTACCGCATACAGGGCGTGGGCAGCGGTAGCCCGGTTGGAAGAGTAACGGATTAGCAACTGGAGGGTTGTAACTTCGAAACTCGGTCCAGTCAAAAAGACCGTCGTGTACATTGGGGCTGGGGCACATAAAATCTGTCGTGGTTTCAAATATCCTCACGTTGGCGTGGAAGTTTGGAGTGGGGTGCCACACAGCTCAGGTGTGGACCTCGTCATCTGACCGTGGTTCAAAATTACGTGGTGTTGTCCTTGGATCTTTCCCTTCGGGATGGATCCCGGACCGTCGCTAATAGCCCTTTGTGTTGCTCCATTGCGACGTTAATTAACTACCTACCTCATCCAGGATATGAAAAAATTCATGAATCAGATTTATTTGATTTAAATTGGATTTTTATTATTTTAATGGATTCGTTGTCCGTGCAACATAAAACTTGTTCGACATGAGACATGCAAATTACAATGTAGTTTCTAGATAGTTTTGCTTCATGTTAAATATTAATATATGATGTTCATCATAAATGTGTATAAAGAAATATAGCAGTGTAAAGTTTTGACATGACATAGGAATGGGCAAAGTCAGTCACATGATAGAGTAAATAGAATAGCATAAGAAATGCTTCTCCAACTGGCTTAGATAACTGATTTTATCTCATAACTAGTGGCATGAAATTTTTTGGATCTAATAAGGTTGTAGGATCTCACTAACACAATATGAATTTTCGTATAAAACTAATAAAATATCAGACAAATTTCAGAAATTCTTTTCGCATTATGTATTTATTTATAATATATGAATAAAAAAATTTGAATTTCTTTAGTTATTTTTATATGAAATAAAAAAGGTTGACGACTGGTTTTTGTGAAAAGAGCATGTCTCCAAAAGAAAATAAAAAGAACTTGCATCGTTTCATGAAAAAGTTCCCATTACTGCTAAATATTCAAGCAAAAGGTACTTATATGTGAAAAAATGTTATTTGTAAGTGAACAGTAAAAAGTGCGACAAGACATGGAAATACATAAATCGAAATTTAAAAAGATAAAAAAATCGATTGGAAAGCGCCACGCAGGTCAAAAGCCACATCGTGACGAAAAGAAACGCAACCCGGGTCGCGTTTCACAAATCGCCCTGTGTGTCACCCGGGTCGATTTGCGAATATCTTACTTCAGATACTCAAATGCTCTCGAGTGATGGATATCGGTTGGTTGGGGTTTTATGGCGTAAGACCCTATTTGGTCATGCTGCGCCAGACACCAAAATATATAATATCAAGTAATAGACATGCACACAGAATGAAAGTTTTATTGACACAGAAGAGAGAAATGCACCCAGGGAGGAATCGAACCTGCAGTTTCCTACTCGCAGGTTGTTATCGCACCCACTGAAATACGACGGCCTCTGATACCAATCATCCATCAAATATCAATGTGGTAAGATAATTAACAAACGTCGCATTGGAGCAACGCAACGGGCTATCGGCGACGGTCCGGGACCAATCCCCAAGGGAAAGATTCGAAGACAAAATCATGTAATTTGGAACCACGGTCAGATGACAATGCCAACACCTGAGCTGGCATCCCACTCTCCAAACTTCCACACCACGCCAAGGTGAGGATATTTGAGACCACGACAGATTTAAAATGCCCCCGTGTACACGACGGTCTTCGATTGGACCTAGTTTCGAACTCGCAACTCTCCGATTGCTAGTCCGTTACTCTTCCAACTGGGCTACAGCGGCCCCAATATATCAATCCGTTCTAATTTTCTGACAACCCCACCTTTGCTCAGTTTAAATTTAATTTCTGAAGGAGACAGAAGGCCTGTGGCCTAGGTTCTCCATGGCACGCCCCTGTATCATATCAATGCGTAATTTACTTTGGGATTTTTATTGACGAAGTGCAGAGATCGTATGCTCATCTAATATCTCATAGAATAGTGATTACCAGCAGTTAAACACACGCGGATACCGCGACGCAAGGCCACGGCTCCTTGAGTGTTAGTTTGAAAACCTCCGATCTATTGTCTGCACTATTTCCATCACCAGAAGACGTCAAGCTGTTGACATGTTTGAATTTTTGACATTATCTACTAAATCGTTTCAAAAGTGGACGCGAAATCATTGATTACTGAGAGCTAGCTTCAATCGAGTACTCATAAATCGATGCATTATAGATAACGTCTACAAGCAACATGGGTGGTTCCCTGTCATCAGTTCACATTGCCACGCGACCAGAGGTCAGTAGAAGATAACCCTCGCCCGGTGGGATCAGTAGATGCAATGTTAATCCACACATCGTTCACCCTTTGTAGAGATGTAACGTAAACGCAGTCTTCCCATCTAATAAACAAAGCATCCGGTTTACTTTGAAAGGTTGGAAAACGGTTGCATGCGATGTCGAGCGCTTTTCTTTTCTAACTTGGAAAATTCCCCTACTAGGAAAATTCTGTTTTCATTTAGAATTCTTACCAAATTCTAAAGGGAAAAAATTGACACTATTGAAACTATTAGTTAAATTTCCATAAACTCTTTTACAAAAATTGGTTTGGGTTGTTTTGGGGTTTTAAGGAGCTAGGCCCTTATTTGGCCATGCAGCGCCAGACACCAAGATATACAATATCAAGTAATAGACATACACACACAAAGAAAGTTTTACTGACACGAGAAATACGCCCAGGGAGGAATCGAACCTGCACCGCCTACAACTGGCAGGTTGCTAGAGCAGAGGGCATGCCAATTGAGCCACGACCGGTTCCTTTCATAAAAATTCGAATTACATAAATTTATAAAACATACGAAGAATTCTAATTTACATGTGCTGCGGTGTTTTCCGGAACCTGGTTAGTCACTCAATGGTCATTTTTGTGCAGATACGAGGGTTAATTAATTAGGTAAGAACCTACAAGTTTCTAGTGGCAACTTTCGAGGAGTTTGCACGGCTTAACCCCTGCATACGTCGGGGAAGAATATCGTTCCCCTTTTTGGTTATGGCAGCCGGCACAACGGCTTTACAGGCAACTTATTGAAACCGGCCGGAACGGCCTTTACAATGCTTTCCCCCAGGAGAGGGAATATGTGTCGGTCCTATTATCACCTAATGTGCCGGTTTCTATCGTCGGGTCGTGGGTATGCCTACAGAGGCTGTTCGGACATTTTTTGAACGATTTTGATGAGCTGTTAAAAAAATTGTATACTACGAAAGAATTTATTTTCCCAGCAGTTAAATAGTTAAAGTATAACTTATCGTCCGCTAACTCACGAGTTTTCTTTACTTTCAAAATGGCGCTTTTAAATAAGCAATGGATGGAAGGCTATGCTTCCTCTCTTTCCGAAGAGAATTATGCTTATTCAATTATTCAAAAACGCTGTAAAAGTCATGGTTTTTCGATATCTAAAGGTACGATAAGTAATATTAATACGAAAGAAAAAAACGTAAAAGCGGAAAAATACTTCCAAAAAGTATCCAAAAAGGAAAAAATTTCTGAGAATATTCGTAAGGTACGATCTTTAATTTTAAAAGAGAATTCGCCAAGTCAAAGGACTATAGCAAAGTGAACGTGAGAACTTTCTCTAAGAGATTTATGATTGTTGCCGGTTTTGCATATAATGGAAAATTAAAAGTAAAGAGGGGAAAAATGTAAAAATCAACTCCCACATATTATCAAGACCCTATTTTATCCCCAATATTCATAAAAGAAATACCATATCTTTTCCCACAGTGCCAACAATCAGTAGAACTGCATCAGGGTAAAGCAAGCAGCCACACATCTAAATCGACTATTAAATTCTTGGAAAAATAGAAGAAACTGGTATCAAGTCAATAAATACCCTTTACTGATAATCCTGCTAAATCTCCAGATGTTTCACCCATGGGCCACTTTTGGACTTTCAAAAAGGGCATTATCGAAACGTCGACCGAAAACCATTCAAGGACTGGAAAACTGTGGAACAAGAATGGGACAAAATACCACTCGATACTACAAGTCATTATCATGGAAATTAAGGTGTAGAAAGATAGTTAACAATAAGGGCTCTCAAATGGAACATTTAAAACACAAAAATTTCATTTACAAAATTGAGCTTGTCCATTAAAATGGTTCAAAAAATGTCCGAACAGCCTCTGTAGAAGGGACATATTCTTCCCGCGTAAACTGAAAGGGCGACGGTGACTTTTAAGTGCATCTCTTTTCATTTACTCAACCTGACTAGATGCTCCAGGATAAACAATTTGCGAGACTCCCTGTCGATTTACCCTGACATCTTTGTCAACGGGGAGTTAAGGCTATTCACGAGCGGGTCTTTTTGTAGCACAGAAAATAGGGGATTGAAATCGTAATGGGCTTCGGCGATTCTTCAGGAGTTTGAGGTCTGAAAGAATCCAAGCCTATCGTAACGAGGGGACTCAAAACTTCCGGCCGGTTCCCGTAACCAGAGGGGTGGGTGGGGTTGTATTTCAATTAGCGTCACACTGGAGCAACACAACGGGCTATTGGTGACGGTCCGGGATCAATCCCAAAGGGGCAGATTCGAGGACAACACCACGTAATTTTGAACCACGGTCAGATGACGAGGCAACACCTGAGCTGGCACCCCACTCTCCGAACTTCCACACCACGCCAACGTGAGGACATTTGAGGCCACGACAGATTTAACATGCACCAGCCCGCTTTGTACACGACGTTCTTTGGTTGGATTCAAACTCGCAACCCTCCGGTTGCTAATCCACTACTCTCGTTTCGAGTCATCTGTTCCCTTCAACGATGTCGCCGACTTACAGCAGAAACTCATTAACTGACGAAGCAAGTTTTGCAGTACAGGGATTACAAATTAACTAAGTTTATATAGATAAAAAAATACAAAATCCGTTACTCTTCCAACCGGGCTACCGCGGCCCCTGAAAGAGTAAGAAAACGGTTGAAGATCAGTTACGCAGGTTCTTTCATTATCTTCCAAACCGAGAACACGAGGCCCACTCAAAAAATACTGGGTCCTCGGACAAATTTTGATCTTGGGTCCGCAATTGTCCTGCAGGAATTGATATGGTCATTCACTCTCCACCTCTGAAACATACTCAGACACGCGTATGGGAAAGAAATAAACTGACGGAATTTCCGGACTAATCAAATTTGCATAACTGCACATAACTATCATAATCTGCGTATTTAATCACCTGAAAAAGTGCTTAGACCACTGTTACCAGTTTTTTCAAACCAGTTATGTCACTGATCTTGAGATACAATGTATCTTTTCGTATAACTATCATTCAAGTATTTCGTTAATTATTAGTCTGACTATTAGAAGTAACCTCAGTATGAACGCAGTTTTTTGACCTAGCGTGTACACAGTTCAGAACTGCGACGGCTGTGAAGAACGTGTGAAATAATAGCTTTAGTAGCATAAATTATAAAAGATATTTTCCTAAAGCTTATTTTATAGTTAGTTACATCCTTAGCGCAGGGTCTTTAAAAAACGCTATTTGGAGCAGAAGTAGGACGAAACGTATGGCGCAGCACGGAGCTTGGTAGAGTTCACACGTTTAACAGAATAACGGGAGGCAACGGTAGCAAAGTTGGAGGAGTAACGCATTAGCAAACCGGAGGGTTGTGTGAGTTCGAAACTCGGTCCAACCAAAGACAGTCATGTACGCCGGGACTGGTACTCGTAAAACCTGTCGTTTCCTCAAATGTCCTCACTTTGGCGAGGTGTGAAAGTTTGGAGAGTGGGATGCCAGCTCAGGTGTTGACCTCGTCGTCTGACAGTGGTTCCAAATGACGAGGTGCTTCGGGATAGATCCCGGATCTTCGATCAATTGCTCGTTGTTGCTCGAGAGGGGACGTTAATTCGACAATCAACCCTTTAACAGAAAAATGCTATACGCTCGTTCACTCTCGTAAGCCTCGTTGAAGGTTGGCCATATTTGGCCGAGCTGCGCCAAGCTAAGGCAAACGGCGCCAAGTAATGCACATGCAACGCACAATGAAAGATTTAGAATTAAGAAAGTTGAATTAACGTTGCATTGGAGCAACACAACGGGCCATTGGCTACGGTCCGGGATCAATCCAGAAGGGAAAACCTTCGCCATTTTGAGCCAAGATCAGATGACGAGGTCAACGACTGAGCTGGCACCCCACTCCATGACGGTCTTTGGTTGGATTCGAACTCGCAACCCTCCGGTTCCCAATAAGGGAGGAAGAAAAGTAAGAGTAGGTGGGGTTAAAAATGAAAGGGAGGAAAGATCCCTCGGGTTGAGATGCCCATACACACCTAACTACTGAGGGTGCAAAACACAATTCTGGAAAATTATAGGATTTAAAAAAAAAAAGTTTTTCTTCGATTGGCCCTCTTGAAGACAAATTTCAAGAGGGGAAACCGAAGAAAATTGTCATCGAAAAGGGAAAATTGAGGCAAAGAAGTTTGGGAAACCATGACTTACAGATTCAAGTGCAAACCACCTTTGGGTACGAACTGACGCTATGACCTCTGCTCCCTGCCATTCAAAAACGTATTTATCACGTCTACACAGAATGGCGCAAACATATCCCAAAGAGGAAAAAGGGCTAGCGGCTTCTGGGAAATCGAGACGGCCGTTCTAGGTCAGGTATATTTGTACCCGTAGGAGAGGTCAGCGGCCGTTCGGTTCAGCGCGGCGAAGACCTGAAAAATCGCGGACCACATTTTGCCGGTTACACCCCCGGGGGTCATCAGACGTCGCGCTGGGAAGGGGGTCGTTCCGCAATCGAAACGACCGAGATCGCGGACAGGGCAGAACGAAACGGAAAGATTTCAATCGTTTGGACATTTCTGTCTGTTGAAAAAGATCAACGGGGAAATAGATTAAAAAACTTAATTCAGAACTAGTTTTCGAATAGGCTGTAAGCTAGACAAGTTGGTTGTTTTGGGTTTTTTTGGCCAAGCTGCGCCAAACACAAGACAACGTCAATAAAGCTAGACAGGACCGTTCCTGGGGTTGGTTTGTTGGGTTTTATGGTACAAGGGTCAGATTTGGCCAAGCAACGTCAAGCAAATGGACATACACACAAGGTAGGTAGTTGAATTAATATCGCATTGGAGCAACACAACGGGCCATTGGCTACAGTCCGGGATCAATCCAGAAGGGAAAACCTTCGCCATTTTGAGCCAAGGTCAGATGACGAGGTCTACAACTGTGCTGGCACCCCACACTCCAAACTTCCACACAACGCCAACGTGAAGACATTTGAGGCCACGACAGATTTAACGCGCAGCAGTCACCACGTACACGGTCTGTTCATGGATCGAGTTTCGTACTGGCACACAAGGAAAGCTTTACTGGTACATAAAGCAAAAATATACCTAGGAAGGAATCGAATCTGCGCCGGCAAAAACTCGCAAGTAGCTAGGGCAGTAGGGCTGATCCACGGCGATCCCTTCCCTGATGCTCAGGGTTGATGTCTACGTGGGTTTGTACGGTAATCCGTAACGAAATTTTCGTTACGGATTACCGATGGAAATTCACAATACCGGTTTTAAGTTAAAATTTTTCCTTAGCGATCTGTCTTTACCAATAGCGCGTTGTATTGCTCCAGGTATAGATACTACGTGCTTCGATGTAGATCGATCTAGAATGTCAACACTTGGACCAAAAGTGCCCATCCCGAAACCGAATTAGTGAGCTAGAACTTTATCCAAAACAGATCAAAATAGCACTATTAATAGCAAAATTTTTATAGCAAAATATTAATAGCAAAATTTTTGCGATTGGGGATTGGTCGAATGTTTTTGAACATTTCGGCTTACAACATCGCATTTTAAAGTAAGCAATAGGCAAATCACTTTTGATAACCATTTGTTTAGTGAAGATTGGTTTGTAGTTCTAAGGTAATTTTTTTGCTACGAGGGTTAATTAGAGCCGGATCTATAGCTTAAAGTGGATTTCGAACCTCTACGAACATTCACATCATGACCGGAATTCGAAACCAGAGCCTGCTAACCACACAGCTGGTTGTTATCATTAGAACGAGCACTTTTTTTTGTGTGTTTCATGATTTAAATAGATAAATCAGAACAGCATTCATTAATGTTCAACTTTATCACTTAGTCTCCCAGATTGGTGATTTCTTCCAAAAAATAAATTTTCCCTTCTGAGTTTTTACCGTTCCGAAATGTAAAATCGACGTTCAACTGCATATTTACACATTTTTTTCGTTGTGATGACGTCTAATAAATGCAAGATGTAACACAAAAAGTAATTTTGATTTTAGGGGAGGTAGATTGCATTTTGATAGAATAGGATGTAGAAAAAGAAGTCCTAAAAGATCTCAACTCAAGAAATGCATCTTTGGTCACTTGTGCTTTCTTTGCATGAGGCTAATTTCCTGGCAAGAATATCAGTAATGTACCCAGAGGGCCCACCCCTACCGAAAAAGTCGATTTCTAAAATATCACTGCAAATTAAACAAAATGTGGCACAGAAATTGATGTTATTTGTTTTTTGTCGACTGGCAACAATGGATATAAATATAAAATCAATCACGAGATTAATTCACTAGTTTTGCTGCTTGGTTTGATCCATAGAGCTGCATAATATTGAAAGGAAGCGCTCTTGCAACTTTAATGGAATTCAGCAGTCGGATTATAAAAAGCAAAAGGAAATCTGGAAGATAAAAATTAAGAAAGAAAATCTGAGTCAAACCAAAATAGGTTAAGAGGTTAATATCGAATTGCCTTTGAACAAATCAATGAGTGCAATTGAAGTGGACATTCAGAAACTAATTGTGGTAATGATGACTGAGCTGTTAATTTTTTACCATGTACTTTATGGGATATAATTACACCAGTACGAGTAAAATGAAAAAACAAGAGCTGGCATAAGAAACTGAACCAAAATCTGAAAAATTTAGTTTGATTATTTATATTTTTGAATTAATTACAGGGGTAAACTACATTTAATTATGGATTCAATTTTTATAAAAAAAGATAGATTTTAGAAAGTGCACACACAATTTGAAGGAACTTGTGTAGAAAATATACTAAACAAAATGTGATGTCATGAAATATTTTTGCTTATCCAAAAGAGCTGGAAATTAATGAAAGCAAACCTAGAATATTTCCCTATTCATAATCTCAATAACAATTGTTACTTATAGTCTCAAGAATTCCCTAATCTTTATTAAAATATTTGAGTCTTTTGAATACTTGATTTTTCCTTCCTCATGTAATTTTAATCTATCAATGAAACGCAGAAAGATTGAAAATTAGATTAGTCAGGTCAACAGTAAAATCTGAAGTTTACATCAATCAGATAGCCAGGTTTTAAAATGTCATATCTAGCCATCAAATTGAAAAATTGTTTGATCTTTTGGAAATTATAGAATATTTAATAATTAACTTTATTTTCGTTCAGGTTTGGGCAAGTTTTTTAATGCAATTTCTTTAATTTTTGGGGAAAAATTTGTACATGAAATAATCAATTAGACATTTTAGAGTGGCTTTTTTACAACATTTAGGTATATTTCAATCAAATAGTGTCCTTTAACTTTTGTTCAATTTAAATTCTTTCAAACGAAACTGAAGTCAACAAAGACACTTCCATACTTCTTATAACCAAACGAGCCAAAGAAAGCACTGATTAAATGCTGCAGGCTTTCAAATCAACCTATGCCTAGATCTTCAATGTCTTGATTCACAGTAGTGAATGCAATAGGCAAGCACTCATACCATATTCACCAATTTTTAGTAACATTGTGTAGGCTAGTTCAAATATAACAAAGGGCTAGAAATTTCATCATCATGAAAGACCAACACTGGAAATGGCTACACTTGAATTAAATGCAGCAATTTTTACCTGAATACCAATGCCTGTTGTCAATTTTGACAAGGACTTTTACTATAAATGATTAAAACATTCTAACTCACAACGCTAATTTATCATGTAATACTGTAGTAAATAGAACTATGGCATGTTGACAGCCAACTGAACTATGAACAGTTCCTTAATACTTTTGAATCTATATGGAATATTTGTGGTCCCAGTGAAAAATGAAAGGTTATTTATTTTTCTTTACTATATTTGTTTTACCATTACCCAACCAAATAAATAACTTAGATATGTACTTTTTTTGCATTTCCCAGCGCAACACTGGGGAAATTCACTATGGTGCATATATTTGGCACTTTTCATTTTGCTTGATTTAATTAACCTTACATTTTTGCAGTTTTTGAATGAAAGATCTAAAACATATCGTATCAAAATGTAAATACCATGCATCTTTGCTGAAATAAAAAGAATTTGATGGATTGTACCTAAAAAATTTTTTTTCGAAAACAAAAAGCTACAAAACTAAACTTTGTAAGAAGTGTAACAGAAACAGAATAGGTAATTTTAGATTAATTACATCAGTAGAGAACAGAATAAATAGCATAACTTGAAAACCCATGTTTCGAGTATATTTAACTAAAATTTTAGAATGCGATCAGATTGCAATACCAGGTATTAAAAAAAATTAATTCAGGAAACAAATCCAAGCTAAAAAATTAGTTCAGTAACTTCACTTACATTTTGGGCTTTGTTTTCATTCCCTGTAATAAAAAGAAAAACATACATATATAACAAATAAAACAAGTTACATAAATATTAAAAAAGAAATTAGCAAAACAATACATAAAAATTTAAGGAAACCAACAATACAAGCAGAAGGTAAATCAGGAATTTGTATTTAATTTTGATTGAAATTCTTTTTAAGTGTTTGAAACTGGAAAGAATTTTTTTTGTCAAATAAAATATTATAATATTTAAAACTACATCCTTCAGGCAAATTTATTTTAAAAAATTATTTACCAATCTACATTTTGAGTAATTTTTTTACACGTACCACAACATAGCTGCCTTTATATAGATTAGTATGCATAAACAATTGAAAATAGAATTATTATCTTCATAACAGAAGATTGAATGCAACTAGGTAATAACATTTTTGGTTTTGTCACTATTTTTAGTTTCTTCCAGCACAAGGGCTAATTAGATCTACAACATGCTAATTTAAAAACCACAATTCATTTTTCCAGTCAATTAAATAATTCAATAGTAAATATTTTAATAAAGCTATCATTAGAACTAATAATTTAGCATTTAGGAGCAACAGAAATTTTATTTAAAATTAATCTTTAAATTACTAGTTTCTTATTTATCCCAGATATGAATGACATAAGCAATTTTCATTGTGTTTAAAAATAGTTGCATGCTGAAAAAGATCTTAAAATTACCATCATAAACATTGCATCCTATAGGCCAATGTTCAGTATTATTTTCGGGATTGACACCCATGGAAATATCCAAGCCCCTCATTACATGGGAATCTGGTAAGACATCCTATTTAAAATAAAATACATACAGAAAAGCATTAGATAAACAGTTTCAAAGTAGAAGTGCTAATTGAACTTCAACACAATAAAAGTGCAATCTTTATTAAGTAGTCATTGTTTCTTTTATCCCTTTATAGCAATGTATAAATGACTGTACCAGAGTTTCAGGAAAAAAGCATATAACTTTAAAATTTAACACTACCCCAGGGCATAAATAATTTTACCCTTTGAGAAAAATAAATCTCAGCACAAAATAGCAATACTCATCAATGTTTTTTTCTCAAAAATGGAATCATTTTAATCAATAGTTTATTTTTCAGCAACATTCCTTTTCTGTAACCTGATTTTTTGAGGTTTTTGAATAGTATTCATTTCAAATGATTTTAGGTAGCTAAAAATTATGTGAAGTTAAATTACAGACTGGTTAGAAAAGATCCAAGTTCTAAACATTACAATAAAAAATTTATGAATTTAATGATTCCAAAATCAATAACATCCATCTTTTCACAAATGTTCAGTAGCAACTTGCAGCTGAGATCTGTTAACTCAATAAATAATGTAAGTTGGATGTTTCGAGGGTTTCATGGCGCAAGGGCCACACCCAGTCAAGCTGCACCAATCACAAGACAGACAACATAATGAGGGAGGAAGAAAAACAAAAAACAGTAGGGTAGGCGATGATAAAAATGAAAGGGAGGAAAGATCACTTATAGGTACCTCAGGGTTGTGATGCCCATACACACGTAGATGTGCCCCTGAGGGCTAAATAATTTAAGATTTATCTGTTAAATAAATTGTAATTAGAATCCTTAAATTAGAGTATAAAAATATGGATTGTTTTCAGGATGCTCTTATTTTATATTGAATTGTCTTCTTGTATTAGATAGAAACTTATCAAACCAGTCATAAATAAAATCTCGGGATGAGACACATTTATTAACAAAGAAACAAAGCTTGAACGATTGTTCTCTAGCTTTTAAAAAATACGAATCTTTCCATTTTTAAAAGGGGCATATGTGCAGATGAGAGCACAATCATGTGCACTAACTAACACCAACACACTCCCGTGCCTAGTATCATGAGACATTGTACCAGTTTAATAAGTGTGGTTGGGATGAAGAGTATGCCAGAGGTGATGACATGTTCATCCTGAATATTAGAGCACATCTATTCTATCTATCATCTATAGAGTAATTACATCTATATCACACTAGGTTACACTATATATACAACATGCGAAAAAGTTAGTCTCTTTGGATAATCAAGTCCTGATGATTCTCAATGAATCTGACTATGTTAATAATTTTGACCCTCGAGCCCTTGTTACAAGCAATGTTCCTGACTCGTCATTTTAAGGTGGCCGGCAGGCGTCCTCATATGCCATGATGCTGTAAGGGGGCAGACTGTGATGCAATGTAGAAGTGTGCCGATTTTACCACAGAAGCAATTTTCAGAATTGATTTTTTTAAGCTCTTTAGGTAAGATGGAAATTCTCTCGCTCTGCTCAGGGAAAGAACACTGGTTCCACTACAATTCTTAATTTATTCTTTCCAAGGATTGGTGAACCATGAGGTTTGAAGCAGAGTGTGAGGTCATTGAACTTTCAAGTTATAAACAACCAGTTTCTTATTGTTTATTATTTGACACTACTCAAAAGTTGCAGGTAAAAAATCTAGTACAGCTGCTTGGAAACAGATGCGCAAATCTTAAAAATAGATACTGTATTCTAGAGCAGTGCGTTCACAAAATAATGTTCTGTCCATCAAATTTCATGGATGTATATAGAACCAAAGATGATACTACTAAATTATATTTACAAATATAAATTTAGGCAAAAAATAAACCTTTTTTTAAAGTTTGCTCAGCAAAATTTGTTTAAAACATTTTACGATAATGAATTTACAGAGTGCAAGTTTCGATCTGTTAATAGAGGTGAATGTACAAGCATGCTTAAAACAAACTACTGAATAAGCTCAGTAATTGTTATTTCACTGGAGATTCTGACATATTTCTTGTTTCGAATGAAAATATTTTGCCTAGTGTCGAAACAAATAGGGCATTTATTAGTTTCTTATTCAAAATGCTATTTATTACTTAACTATTGAAAAATATCAACTATTCAGTAATTTTAATTTTCTCGAATATAATAGGAATTAAATCAAAATACTAAACTTAATACATGCTTTCAAAAACACTGTCCTATTAGAACCTTTTAAACTAACACTAAACACGTGTTGCCAAAAATGTATTTATTATTGTTCTTAATTTTCAAGGTGTCTTGCTCGACAATTTTATGGTATTTCCTGATCTCTACTGCAAGCTCTGTGACCTACTTTGACCTGGGATAGGTCCCATCTCTCACTTGTATCTCTCTTTTTGTTCCAAGATTTTATAAATGATACTGGGAGATGAGGCCAGTGTGGGCTTATAGACTTTGTTTCCTTCTTATAGCCTTGTTCTGTATTTGTAATTTGTGTAATGTACTTGATTCTTTGACTGTTCTATTGTAACCCATCATTAGACTACAATATAAATAAGTTTTCTAATGGCTGGCCAATTGAACATTATTCCATTACAAGGGCAGATTTGTGAACCACTTTGCATTACCCTGGTGCACCATGGGGTGGTTACAGAAAAAAGCTTTTCTTGAGATTTTAGGTATAATTTATTTTCTGATTCATCAGTAAAACAAAATTGGCCAGTGAGCATCCAACTGACTCGCAGTAACCTGTTTGAGTATTTGTATGTGTAAGGACAGGTTACAGGGAGGCTGACATACAAGTGAAAGGGAAGAAATCTATAGAAACAGATACTTTTGAAAATTCTGTGTTTGACAAAATAACATTGATTGTATAGAAAAACAATCCAATCTATTAAATGACATGAATTGAAACAAGTGTAAACAGAACAGGGTTCCCACTCATCAAGCAACAGAAAAATTAGAACTCTTTAAAGGGCATTTTTTCCTTTTTTTAAGGCTACATTTAAAACTACAATACAGATTAAAAATATTAAAAACCTGCCTTACAAAAGTTAGGGAACAAAATTTAAGGCTCCCATAGCCTAAGCACTTGTGAAATAGTAACATTAGTAGCATAACTGTTGAAAATAGTAGCTAAAGTCTAAAGCAAATTTTTGAAAATAGTAGCTGAAGTCTTCTCTTAGACCCTTTTTTGGCAGCAATTTTAGATCAAATAACAAAATCAACTAAAACATGAAATGTCTAAATTAGGCATGAGACAAACATTGAAGATCTTGCCAAGAAATTTAAATTTTAAATTAAAAACTAAATATTAAATAAGGTTTTCATGACAATCTAACAACCTGATTCCAGTTTTTTTCCATACATGCCAAGGCTTAGTGCCAAAACTTCGATATTGGCATCCATTGGAAAATTTTCCCCGAAAGAAAAATATTTTTTCTGTTCACAAAAGTACAAAAAGGAACTACATTTTCGTTGACTATTGGTGAATTTTCAAATCAAATCACCAAAATCCTCGAAAAGTCCCAAAATTTTCGAAAATAGGACCTTTTAGAGACAATTTTGCTACAAAATGTCCCTAGTTGGCGAGGTTAAAAAATAGCAAAATTTGCCTTTCAGTTGCCTATGGCAGCCCTGAAATGTTTTCCCGATACAATATATTGAAGAAATCAGTTTTCCACAAAGTCTACAGTTCTAGACATTCTACTACATTCCTCCTGAAGACTGCTTTCCAGCTAGCTTTTTTGTACCTAATTTAAGCACCGAGCTGCTTGACAAGCAAACATTTCACATAACAATCAACTATACATCCAATTTTTGAATATTTCAAAAGTAACACAAGTCAATAAAAGTGCAAATGAATTGGGTGTTTTTCAATGCTTTTATCCCACCCAAAGGAACAAGTATGCTTTTTACCCTTCCTCATAAGCATAAGGAATTCGAGAAATGCCTTCCGTTACAGGACTTTCATTATACCAGTAAAATCCAAGATCAATAACATTTGACTGTTAAATTTGTTGCAAGTTTCAAATCTTGATATATGAATACATTTGAAATGGAATACAAAGAAAACTTCAATTACAGGCAGTTTGCAGAACAGCACCCACATTGGCCCTCCAAACAATTGTGAGAATCCCACAACTACATCTTACACTTCAAAAAGAAGCAGTGTATCAAAATGAGAATGAAAATGAGCAAAGCTTGAAAATGCAGATTATGACAAAGATGACTACAAGGAAAGGGCAATATACATCCTGTTAAAACAGGGCTGGTCTATACATCAAGCTAAAACTCTTTCAAATGACAGGATAAACCCAGCAGTGGGATTATCCTGTCCTCATTCCAGCATAAACTACTTACCGATAGCTCCAAAATGGAAAATAGAGTAGCAAGTGCTTTCTGCTCTATCCAAGGCATATAACCCAGCAAGTGGTCCATTAATGTAGAGCACAATAACTCCGTTTTACAGGTGAAGCTCTAAAGGATTCTAGTAGCCATAAAAGCAGAAGCACAGACAAAAATGTCAAGATCTGATCAGACAGTATCTTGGCATTTAAAAATCCTAAAATGCCGAGTCCACTAGCACAAACAATACAGTGCTTATTGCTTAACAAGGAAATTTGGCTACACTGGATTAAAGCTCATGTGGGTAATAATGGAAACGAAGAAGCAGGTAGGTTAGCAAGAGATGCAACCATAACAGAAAGCATATATGAAGGAGTGAAATGACTCGCTGGCTACTTGGTGCCTGACAGAATGAATGGGATGAAGGCGAAACAGGACAGTTCAGGATGTATTGCCAAGAATGTCACTGAAATCAGCAAGTTGGAGTCAGGAAGACACTCTTCATAGAACATAGCCCATTTCCATCTTACCTAACGAGGTTTAAAAAAATATAATTTGGAGAATTGCTCCTGTGGTGAAATCGACACACCTATGCACTACATCAGTCTCCTCTTACAGCATCATGGCATATGAGGACACCTGCTGACCACCAAAAACCATATAGCTCAGGAACACTGCTAGTAACAAGGGCTCAAGGGTCAAAATTATTGGCATGGAGAGATTCAGTCAACAGGACTTGATTATCCCAAGAGATTAACTTTTTGTGTGTTGTATATAAAGTGTATGATAGTATAGATGCAATTACTGTATAGATGTAATAATGTGTGTAATATGCTCTATTCTCTCTCATCCCAACCACTCTTATTTAAACTGGTAGTGTCTCACGTCACTAAGCACTGAAGTGTGTGATGTTAGAATGTATTTGAAATAAAATATGCAACACTATTGTAAAATATAGGGCTTTAAAATATTTTTTAAGGTTTTTAAGGGCACTCAAAAACCTAAATAAACAATCAGGCCTCTTAGGCCAGTGGGAACCCTGTAGAAACATGCTACAGAAAATTTAAAGCAACAAGTCTAATTAATAAGACCTTAACATACAACTATCAAACCAACAAAAATACTTTCACAAATTGATGCATACAGCAACATAAAGTTGTTTGTGTACAGAAAGAACAGGTTCCTCCAAACAAAGCAAACTGTTAAAAAGCATCAACTAAACAAATTTAATTAAATAGAGTAAATTCATGTTTTGAAGATTTGAAAATACAACTTACAGGAGGCAGTCCTTTAAATAGAGTAAATTCATGTTTTGAAGATTTGAAAATACAACTTACAGGAGGCAGTCCTTTATCACATTCATTTTCATACAGCACATCATAAGGTGGTATGTCTCTAGTGCTATCTGTTTATAGAAATAAAAGCAGAGTAAGTGTTTGATTCAGTACACTTGCAACTATTACAAATTACTTACTATACAAACAACTATCACTTACTATACAAAATGAATGCACAAAATTTTCACCTCAAACATCACCAAGAAATCAAATCTATAGGAGTAATGAAGAAAACACTTGGGACACCATGAGTAAATACACGATTAAAATTGCTTTGTTACAGCAGAAAATAATATTTTGAGTGTCACATTAAAATTAAATTGACCTAAAACAAATTTTAAAGAAAATGCAAACATTTATTAAATATTAACAGACAAAAAATAACGAGCAGTTAATTAGTTTTCGAGACTGACAGACATTGGATGTCGCGAATTTCGACAGTACAAAAAATGACAGAATAGCATCAGTTCAAAATAAATTTATTCTTGCTTCAAGTTTATATTTAACATCAGCGTCGGGTTTCTCTTCGAGTGTTGCTTGGACAACGAAATTAAAATACGAACTAATACAACACATCAAACATACACGAAAAAGCTATTGTTTAAGCCATAAACAAAGTAAACCGAATCTGCGTAAGAAAATGAAAACAAACTTACCACGTCGATAAGCAATTTTGTTAAAACAGTTTTGAAACACTTCATACAGATGTAAATGTTCCTCGTTATTGCTTCCCATGTTTAAAACTTTGTATTACAAAATAATTTATGCAAAATATATCATTTGAAAACATACACTACATGCAATTGGCTTGTCGACCTCTGCAAGCAGAGGGCGGAAGCGCTCATGGCTCCACTATAACCGATTTCTGCATTGGATATACATAAACACGTGTAGGAATTTCAGACAATAGTAAACAAATATTGGTAAATAATTAAAATAAACGAAATTTTAAAGCGCTTTAGGACGCTGCTCAGTTCATCAGTGCAGCCTGTAATTTGTGAGTCGCAGTTAACGTTTTCTTTATTTAACACGTTTCGTTTTCTTTAAAATGAACTACCACGGCTGTGACGATAGATCAACACAATGAAATTATCAGCTCACAAGGTAGGTATTTTAATTAACATCGCACTGGAGCGACACAATGGGCCATTGACTACGGTCCAGGATCACCTCCCGAAGGGAAAAATCCGAGGACAACACCCCGTAATTTTGATCCAAAGTCAGATGACGAGGTCAGCACTTGAGCTGGCACCCCACTCTCCAAACTTCCACACCACGCTAACATGAAGACATTTGAGGCCACGACAGATTTAAGGTGTCCCCTTTGTAAACGACGGTCTTTGAACTCGCAATCCTCCTGTTACTAAACCGTTACTCTTCCAACCGGGCTAAAGCGGCAAGGTTGGTATTTTGGTATTTTCAATTAACGTCACACTGGAGCAATACAATGGGCTATTGGTGACGGTCCGGGATCAATCCCAGAGGGAAAGATCCGAGGACATCTGACCTCCATCATCTGACCGTAATTTTGAACCACGGTCAGATGACGAGGCAACACCTGAGCTGGCACCCCACTCTTCAAACTTCCACACACCATGCCAACGTGAGGACATTTGAAGTCACTACAGATTTAACGTGCTCCAGTCCCAGATTTAACTTACACAACGGTCTTTGGTCGGATTCGAACACGCAACCCTACTGATGCTATTCCGTTACTCTGCCAACCGGGCTACCGCGGCCCTATCAGTTCACAAGATAGTAAACGTGTCATGAAATTTTACATTGTAATAATTAAAGTTATTCGGGTACTTCATGTTTTTATTGGTTAATTTGGGAGTGGGGTTTTCTCCTAAGCTGAATATAGAGTGTTTTTGAGGGTTGACGTTTGGTTAGAAGGCACAACGTTTTCTTATACTTTACATGGCGAAGAAATCTGAAATATTCCAAGTTCCAGCGTTTCATCACATTTGTTGTATATTCTGACTTTTGGACAGTACCAAGCAAAAGGAAAGTTATTGCGTGCAATCTCACTGATTACTAGACTTATTCTCCATTGATTGCTCTTATGGGATGAGAACGCCTCGAATGTGATAATGAGCAGAGAATTCTAAAACTAATAAACCTTCCCTTGGATTAGAATTCTCCTAAAGCAGTTTGCGTTTGCATTTCAAAAATTATAAATTGAATAGTTTAAACTTATACAATGCGTAAACTAGTTTTAATTTTCCTGCATGAAATGCACTATAAAACCTTGAAAGAAAAGAAAAAGCAAGCTAAAACCTTTTCAGTTCTGTGTAAAAAATATGTAAGAATCGAGACGATCTCTTTTCACAATTATTAACTAAATGCCCACCATGTTAGCCTCTTCTCTTTAGTCAATGTATCGAACAGAATTAGGACATTTCAAAGGATTATTAGTCAATTATTTTGATTGATGCAATTTGAAAGTATAATCAAATAACAATACATTCCTTTATTAGAGGGGCCGCGGTGGCCCGGTTGGAAGAGTAACGGACTTGCAACCGAAGGGTTGCGAGTTCGAATCCAGCCAAACACCGTCGTGTACAAAGGGGGCTGGTGCACGTTAAATCTGTCGTGGCCTCAAATGTCCTCACGTTGGCGTGGTGTGGAAGTTTGGAGAGTGGGGTGCCAGCTCAGGTGTTGCCTCGTCATCTGACCGTGGTTCAAAATTACGTGGTGTTGTCCTCGGATCTTTCCCTTTGGGATTGATCCCGGACCGTCACCAATAGCCCATTGTGTTGCTCCAGTGTGACGTTAATTGAAATTCCCCCCCCTCCCCCCTCCCCTTTATTAGAGACATGACAGAAAATTTAATGGCCAAAAAGAAAAAATTCTAAAACTCAAATAAATGTCCTCAAAGAAAGAGGCCAATGGGTCAAAAAGGCGACTGTCAAAGACCGGTTCCTAATTATGAATCAATCCAAACAAATCTAAAGATGAATTGAGATGGAAAAAAGTTAGTCTGCATGAGTTACACATCCTTGATGTTCGATGCTCACTCTTTTTCAATGTCCCATATTATGCAATACAAATCTCCCTTGATTCATGTGCATATAGGAAAAAGACGCAGAAAAATTGCATTTAATATCAATTTTGACTAATTGATCCATATTTTAATATTCAGCGTTATTTTTCGCAATTCAATGAAAGAAATTTTAAATTTTCTAATCTCCATACCATTTTGCGAAACATCAGAATCTAGATCTTCACTATTGTTCACTACCCGGAGCGTGCGTTTAGTACTGCTCAGTAGGATTGACGAAGACGCTAGGTTTCAAGTTCGTTCCTTACAGGGGCCGCGGTGGCCCGGTTGGAAGAGTAACGGACTTGCAACCGAAGGGTTGCGAGTTCGAATCCAGCCAAACACCGTCGTGTACAAAGGGGACTGGTGCACGTTAAATCTGTCGTGGCCTCAAATGTCCTCACGTTGGCGTGGTGTGGAAGTTTGGAGAGTGGGGTGCCAGCTCAGGTGTTGCCTCGTCATCTGACCGTGGTTCAAAATTACGTGGTGTTGTCCTCGGATCTTTCCCTTTGGGATTGATCCCGGACCGTCACCAATAGCCCATTGTGTTGCTCCAGTGTGACGTTAATTGAAATTCCCCCCCCCCTCGTTCCTTACAGTTTTGATCCTGATGGCTGTTTAGAATATTTCCTGGTCCCCCTATCATAAATATGGACTTCTCCTGTGACGGATCAGGAAATGTTAACTTAATTGAATTTACTAACTGTTTAACCTATTAAATTCGTTTGTCTAAGTAACCAATTTTAATCTCTTTAGAGACCAATACTGCTTTTAGATGGTGCCCATTTAAGCTGAAAAATACTTCATGGGATATGGGACAATCACAAATTTTTTATCGATCAATCAAAATGTCTTTATACAAGCATACGTCCGGGTATACTTAATCTCTATTGCCATCAAAATAGAGTATACTATAAATTCATAGCCTGTTTTGGTCGAGGCTCACTTGACAGAGCTGGGGAATCTCCCATTTAACACCATACACCTACCAATCGGGAGGATTTATCGGAAAACGTATTTAACATGTCCTACTCAGCGTATTCACAAGAGCCACCGACCCAGATACTTTCCAGGTGACACTCTCTATACTGGGGGGGGGGGGGTTGTCGTGACTCAGTGGATTTGCTCATTGCTCTTGCAACCTGTAAGCTGTAGGCGGCGCAGATTCGATTCCGCCCAGAACGTATTTCTCTGTCTTCTGTGTCAGTGGGCCGCAGTAGCCCATTTTGATGAGCAACGGAAAAGCAACCGGAGGGTTGCGAGTTCGAATCAAACCAAAGACCGCCACGGCCTCATTATACCTTGGCATGGTATGGGAGCTTGGAGAGTGGGATGCCAGCTCAGGTGTATACCTCGTCATCTGACCATGCTTCAAAATGACGAGGTGTTATCCTCTGATAATCCCCTTCAGAATAGATTCCAGACCGTCGCCAATAGTATGTTGATAATTCAAGTAAATATTGTCTGTAAGCAGAAAAGAGATAGATAATTTTATTTTACCTCAAATAGGCCAAGGAAGGCTAGCGCACATATCATGTTCAGCTTATCATCAGCGTCTTCATCTCTAACTCCACTCAAGAAAATATGGAAAGGATTTTTTTTATTAGTTTTGAAGGTGTAATTGGAGTCGAATAGTAAATAGCTTAGAAAAAAAATTAGCAAAGAATAAAAACATCAAGGGTTCCCAACTGCACCTCAATTTGCATCAATTGTATCCAACGGACAATCAAGGTTTCCCAATTGATTTTTTAGCTCATAGGTTCAATTTTGATTCATTTTAGTTAGAGGATTAGCCCCTTTATACACGACGGTCTTTGGTTGGATACGAACTCGCAACCCTCCGGTTGCTAGTCCGTTTACTCTCCCAACCGGGCTACTGCGGCTCATTTATCTTTTGGATATAGCTTTCTTGTTCTGAAATCATAGGACAATAGTTGTAACGCATTTTCGTAACGCTTGATTTTCCATGCATGCCCACAGTACTGTTCCGATTTTAAAGACGCATTCACGTCAAAAATATTTAAAATTTGAGTTTCGATAACAGGAAGTACTTTTTATAAATTTTATTTTCCGAAATCGAGGAGGTGCGACTGTACGTATCACACGACTTCCCGCTGAATGGAAATCAGCAATCGAGAGAAAAACTCTCGTAGCTTCGAACAAAGCAGAGATGGCGTGCCGTGATTTATTTCCATTGAATTACGAACGCTTTGGTAAGCATTCAAAGATAAACAAAGACAGATAACGGAAGACAATTTGGAGACAACGATACTACTGAAATTGAAATAGATACAGGCCACAGCGATAAGCAGCGTCGCATTAATGCCTTTTCTACAGCAGAGAGGTTCAAACACTCGATTTGGACGACATTACGACTTTGTATTGCGAATAGCACAATGTGAATTGTTCAGGTGGAGTTAAATGCTGAGGATGGATATGCGAAACCTTTGAAAGAGGATTTTATATAAAGCTTTAGTATTGTTCTCAAACAGTAAGTACTTTTATTTTCGTAAGTTGCATACATTGAAAGGTTTTTAACCGAGCACAGTAAGGGACTATTTATTAAGTCTTTTCCAAACTTTTTGGAGGGATGCGAGTTCAAAACTCGATCCAACCAAAGGGTGTCGTACACATCATGTCGTGGCTTCACATTGGCGTGGTGTGGAAGTCTGGAGACCAGGATGCCAGCTCAGATGTTAACTCGTCATCTACGTAGTTCAAAATTAAGAGGTGTTGCCCTCGATCTTTCCCTTCGGGAGGAATCCCGGAACGTCGCCTGGCGCAGCTTGTCCGCTTTTGGACCACCTTGCGCCATAAAACCCCAAAATCCAATCCAATCCCGGACCGTCGCCAATAGTCTTTCGTGTTGCTCCAATGCCCCGTTAATTCAACTACCTTCCTACCAAATTTTTTTGGTTCAAGGCTCACTTCAGCGGCTCCATTCTAAGAGGCATTTTCTGCTTTCGTAAATGTAGATGGCGCTAGTGTTTTTGTGGTTGAGTCCATAAGACTCAGGATTTCGAGTTTCGTCCTTTGCTCACGAGACCACGTCTACTTTTCCGGGGCCTTCCCTGCTAATCTGTAGTTGTTCGACAAGATAGGGGCGGAGGGGCTGCACCCCCAACGAAGAAGTGTTTTTGTGGTAGAACGGGGGATGTTTTCTGTGTGTATTCCGGAAGTGACCATACTTTGCTACATAGTCAGGTAACTTCGTTATTTACCGAGAGAGAATTGGATAAGCGGAAGAAACTGTCTTTTTGGTTTGTTTATTTTCACTGTCGCTGATTTCTCCAGAAGCAGAAATTGGTTGATCCTAACGATATGATTTTATTTAAACGAATCAAGTTAATATTATTTTAAATCTCCTTGCTTACAGCAGGAATCACCCTTCTTTCGCAACGTTATAGCATTTATTTTGCTTTACTCTTCTGTTTATTGAATTTTTGTAATGATGTTACTACGGATAAAAGTTGTTTCAAGCTAAAAAGATCAAATTATTAAATATAGGTTGGTTAGTTTTGGGGGTTTTATGGCGCAGGGCCATATTTGGCCATACTGCTCCAGACACAAGATATACAATATCAAGTAATATACATAAGACACAATTAAGCAATAGATACAAGACGTACAATATCAAATACACTGCTGGCCACCATAAATGCAACACCCTGAAGGAAGCATGCAAATAATATGAAATTTACAACATGCATTAGCGGAGGTGAGATATGCAAATGATTAGAATTTCAGCGCAGACGCACATCACGCGCGCCTGTGGCCCCACTTCAAAGCGCTATTTAAGGCTTGGAGATTTCGACGATTTCAAGTACGGCAATTGTGTTTTTCTTGTGGTTTTTTCAAAAAAACGATCAATTATGCCTCGTAGAAAACAGCGATCATCTTTTGATCAAGTATCCGAGTTCGACAGAGGAAGGATAGTGGCCTACCGAGATTGTGGATTATCTTTCAGGGAAATCGGTAGTCGTGTTGGACGAAACCAAACAACTGTAATGCGGATATGTGATCGTTGGATGCAGGAGGGTACGACGGACCGACGTGTTCGATCGCATCCACCTCAGTGCACCACTTCACGTGATGACAGGCATATTGTGTGTATGGCAGTGACGGATCGCTCAGCCACATCACGAACCATAGCACAGCACATTCAGTCTGTACCGCATCATCCAGTGTCTGCGCGTACCATTCGACGCCGTTTACAGCAGACTTGTCTTTCTTGGTGTTGCAATTTGGGTGGCCAGCAGTGTAATATACATAAGATGATATCAAGTAATAGACACACACACAATGAAAGGTTTACTGACACAGAAGAGAGAAATACCCAGGGAGGAATGCACCTGGCAGGAATCGAACCTGCGCCGCCCACAACTCGAAGGTTGCTAGCGCAGTGGGCATACCCACTGAGTCACGACGACCCCTATTAAATATAGGAAATCTTCCGAGTTGCTTAAAAATTCTGTTTTCAGCAGGAGGTAGATGGGTAGGTAGTTGAATAAACATCGCATTGGAGCAAAACATTGGGCTATTGGTGACGGTCCGGGATCCATCCCGAAGGGAATAATCCGTGGATAGTACCACATAATTTTGAACCACGGCCAGGTGACGAGAACACCTGAGTTTTACAAATATAATTTCATGCAAGCACGTTATTTAGAGAATTTTCGATTAACTACTTTTGAAATGACTAAGTTGTATTTTTAAAGAAGCAAAACACAATGGTACCTGCATTTGATAGTCATTTCTACGGCGTGATTTTGATTATCTTGCTGTTGATAACTGCTTTCCGTATTGATAAGTTACTATCGAGGATATCTCATTTAGCGAGTGACAAACCACTACACTTGTTAAATTTAGCGCCCTAAGCTGTTTACATAACACCTATTTTTTAATGAAAGGAGTTTTATGCATACAAAATGTACAGAATGAGTCTGAATTGACTCTGAACTACCTTTTACTTATTGTGGGGTAGGTAGGTATTTAATTAACGTCGCACTGGAGTAACACAACGGGCTATTGGCGAAGGTCCGGGATCAACCTTCGAAGGGAAAGATCCGAGGACAACACCACGTAATTTTGAACCACGGTCAGGTGACGAAGTCACCCCTGAACTGGCACCCCACTCTCCAAACTTCCACACCACATCTACGTGAGGAGACACACTTAAACTAATTCCTAAAATTTTGCTCAAAGAATAGAGTTGTTTTTTTAATTTTCATTTCCATCCGCAAAGCATGAATAAAGAGGGGGGGGGGGTATTTCAATTAACGTCACACTGGAGCAACACAACGGGCTATTGGTGACGGTCCGGGATCAATCTCAAAGGGAAAGATCCGAGGACAACACCACGTAATTTTGAACCACGGTCAGATGACGAGGCAACACCTGAGCTGGCACCCCACTCTCCAAACTTCCACACCACGCCAACGTGAGGACATTTGAGGCCACGGCAGATTTAACGTGCACCAGCCCCCTTTGTACACGACGGTGTTTGGCTGGATTCGAACTCGCAACCCTTTGGTTGCAAGTCCGCTGCTCTTCCAACCGGGCCACCGCGGCCCGAGCATGAATAAAGAGAAGCATACGGAATAATACGGATGGCAAATGAAATCTTTAAAAAGGCTCGTTGCTTTGGCGATCCAGGGTTTGGTAAGCTAGCGGTAGGTAAAAAAATCATTGCCCAGTACAATTCTCATTCGAAACAACTATAGGAAATTTCTCAATCATTCACGAAACCAAACTATTTTCACCTTTCTGTATTCCACGAACTAGTGTGAAAAAAAGGGTTACGCAATGAAAAAAATACGGAAAGTAACAAATCAAAAATATTTAAAATAGAAATGGAAATAGATATCTATCAGATCGCATTTCGTCAAAATGCCTAGTCATGATAAAAGAGTGATATGAAGGATGTTTTAAAACTTCTTGTACAGACTTCAAGGGGATGAGTAGAACGCAAACTTAAACAGTATTCACACAGGGATGTATGTCCGCAAGCACAGTCGGGATGTGCTTGAAAATGCATACACTGAAGTGAAGAAATGAGACACAGAAAGTACAAGAACAACCTTTTTGCTAGCCCTTATTCACTTGTTTGACAGCAGTTGTACACTTACAGTTTCCCAGTTGGTGATAAAAATTGAGATCACCGACATCAATGCACGCCTTAATGTGGTGACACACGGGGCGATTTGTGAAGCGCGACTCGGGCTGCGCTTCTTTTGTCGCGATTTGGGGCTGTGTGTCACCCACCTAAGAAAACAGTAAGTTGGCGATGCGTCTCGATTTGTAAATCGCGACTGAGTAACGGATGTTTGATGAGCAGCTCTACCCCGTGTGACAGATGCAGTAGAATTCTATTTTAATTCCCAGATCGCTCGATGAAAGTCAGCGTCTAAAATGACGATAGGCCAAATTGACGAACAGCACTCTCCAGCAAATCCAGGTGACACTCACTGACATACGTGACAGATTGAATACGGTTTAATTTTGCATTCTCTACCTCCCTTAAAGTTTAGAAGCCACCCTGTACAAATTTCTCACCTTATTAACCTTATTTGTACAAATTTCTTACCCTATGCTTTGTTATATTAGTTTTTGCTCCGGATCTCAATTTGATGTATTTATATTCTTTTTATATAACAGGATCACGTTACCAATGGCGTGCTGTATTACTTCAGATCCCCATCGACGCCAAAGCCGATCTATAGATAAAGAAATCGATCAATGGATGATGGAGTACAAGAAAACCATCAAGTTTCTTCTACTTGGTATACTCTATTCTCTCTTAATTCCCTTGTTTCTCTTTCGAATATGGTGGCATCGTGGCGACCGGTTGGAAGAGTAACGGATTAGCAACCGTAGGATTACGAGTTCGAAACTCGACCCAACCAAAGACAGCCGTGTAGGTGGGGGAATGGTGCAAGTTAAATCTGTCGTGGCCTCCAATATCCTCACGTTGGGACGATGTGGAAATTTTGAGTGCTCAGGTGTTGATCTCGCCACCTGACCGTGGTTTAAAATGACGTGTTTTCCTAGGTTCTTTCATTTCGGTAAATGATCCCGGACCTTTGCCAATAGCCCCGTTGTGTTGCTCCAGTTCGATCCAAATTCGACTACCCAACTTAACCTAACTCTAGGAACAAAATTCTCCTATTATTAATAGAGCTCTCACAAATTTTTAAAGAACTATTGTTTGTAAAGTATAACAATCTTTCGTAAATTCTCATAAATTTTCAAAGAATTATTTTGGTCGACACTAAAAAGCAAGCAAGCGTTCGAAACAATTGATAGATAACAATAGTATCTGAATAGACGCGAGTAGTATACCCCCCCGTATAGGACACGGAAGTGACGTCATACCACGTGACCCGAAGTGGGCGGGGCCAAGTGACATCACAGCGTGACGTCATCGAAAAGCGGAAGTGACGTATGGTTTGTTTACATTTTGGACTTGGGAATTTTTTTTTTGTCATCGACTTCGTGCAGGCGTTGAGTTGTTTCAAGATGGCGTCGTTTTGTTGCCATGATGACGAATCACTCGTAGTGTCATCTGGTGGAGATATTCGAAACCCTATTATTTTTAATTAAAAAGCAATTTCGTGGATTCGAACCGAGGACCATAGGATCCGAAGTCAAGTGCGCTATCCGTTACGCTGTAAGAGAGTTAACTATGGGCGGTGAATTAATGTAGTGTTTCTCTCTCTTTTGGACTTGTATTTTTTCTTAGTATTAGGAATGGGTTATTTTTAGAAAATGGTTTGAATAATTGCATAGGGGTTTTAATAAATGCTTTTTCAAAACGACTTATGGCGCCATCTAGTGATTTTAAAAGTAAGTAATCTAAGGAACGAATTGATTTCTTAATGTTTTTACTTTATTCATGACCAGTGACGTCAGTGTGTTTACGTTTGGGACTTGGATTTTTTTCCTTCTGAGATTTCGATGTGACGTCACGAGTATGTCCATCGAGCACGTCTGAACTTGAAAAAAGCCAAGTCTGAACTTGAAAAAGCCTACTCACAGTACATTTCCTTACAAGATTTAATTTTGTGTTGGTGAACCGTTATAAAGATGGTAAGGACTGTATGGGTGCCCATAATGACAACGATTTGGATCTTTATGCACCCATAGCGTCTGTTTCATTTGGACAGAAAAGGCAATTTGTGTTTTCTAGAAAGAACTACAATTCTTTAAAAATTGTTCTGGAAATGGAAGCTTGCTTGTGATGAAGTATCCAACAAACCAATTTTGGTTTCACAGCTTGCCCCGTGGGAATGCATTATGCCCTAGAATAAACTTAACGTTTCGTAAAATCCTTGTATAAAGCAGCGATAAACCACTGATGTGCCCCCGAACTAGAACTCAGTGACGTACACTAGACGATATTTGGACAACGTTGCAATTGATCTTTGCCTTTCAGAATAGTATTTTTATAAATGCTTACATCTTGTTGTTTTTAAATAAATTTTTAGCGTGTCTTACCACATATACTGTATTTTGGATTATTTGGGTTTTTTTATTACCATGGTTTTATAAATTTTCTTTTAAAATGCAAGATCTGAAATGAAATTTTTCTTTCCTATATAGATTTATGGTTTTTTTAAGTTAGATGTTTTTACTCAAAAATTAATTATACATTAGATGCTATAACACCTATTTTATAGCAGAAATTTTGTTTTAAAATAATAATATACACTTAAGTAAGAGTAAAAATTTTTGAAACTTTACAAGACAAATACTATGAATATTTTTTCTTGTACATTTGAAGAAGTTATAATAGTATAAAACCCATTTATTCTATAAATCTAACTTAAATGTTACGTAGATAGGCGCATAGACATGCTTGGAACTTTTGGCTTCAAATTTGCATAATGGTTATTCATTTTCCTTAAAAACTATAATATGCTCTATTACTCTTAAGGGTAAAATTATGGAGCAGATTGAGTTAAATCCCATGAAAAAAGGTTCTTCTCTGAATTAATTTTTAAAAATCTGATACTTGTCAAAGATACTAGTTTCCTTTTAACAGAGGCAAAGACTTGTGTGTGCACACAAATAAAATAATTCAATTTGTTGATGTAATTTTAGAAAAAATAAAACTGCAGAATCAAGAGAATTCAGTATACTTTAAAGTTCTCATTTTAAAGAAAGTCAAAATACGTTTCTCTTATAAATTATATTTGGTTATATTTTTTTTCTTGCTCAAATTTAGTCGTAGAATTGAATTGCATTCAGCGCATAAACGTGGTAGAGTCAAAAAATCACACGCACATTTAAGTATATCCTTTCGTTAAAATCTTGTATTATAACACAGTAAAGTTAAAAAGTTTTAAAAATTAATAAAAAATAAATATAAATAATTCTTTTAAAGTGTGAAATATTTTAAAATGCTCTAACAAAAGTACTATTAATAAGCCCCCCCACTACAAGAAGGAAACACTCAAAATGAATATTTAATTCAAGCATTCTCTCTTGCATTACAGAGTACATTTACACATCTTTCCTAAAGCATTTAGTAACTCCTGTTTAAGGCACCCTTTAAAATTCTTTAGTAAATAGGTTTAACATATAATGAACAAACGACTAATAATTAAAATAGTCAATATATTTATAAGGGTGTATAAGTCTTTCCTACACGATTTTTTTCCTTAATAAAGAGTTTTAGGGTTTTAGAGTCTCAAACTTCCTTACTAATCTTCTTACTGAAGCACTTTTGCCAATTTAATAACTTTCAACTCAATACCACCCTTTTACAATTGGATTTTCTTCCTCACCATGTTCAGTATATCACTTGAAATTGCATCTACTACATGTACTAATAAATAGAGTTTAGTAACAAATGTACGTTTTAATTTTATGTAAAATATTGGTTCGATACATAGGACACGTTGAAAGACTCTTCGTACATCACATGCATGTCACCAGATGACCGCAAGGCTGTAAAGTAGCATTCATTTTCCGATTCCTTGCAAATTTTACAAAGTCGTTCGTCCTTGTCGTTGTCTAAGGGGTAAAGCTATACATCGTTTTTTTTTATAAAACCATTGGTATTGTTGATTTCATCCAGCACCTGTACAATTTCATCTATGGGCTACCAAACATTTTGGATAAAACTTTGTGTTTGTGTCTCACTACATCTTTTTACCAATTTTCAAGCCCTTCGCCACACCAATAGCACCTGATCACGTCCAAGACACCGGTATAATCGTTCAGTATAATACGATCCGTTTACGGCTAGGTCCCTAATGTCAACGTCTGTGCGTTGGTCAATCTCTAAACGTAGATAGGCGCATAGACATGCTTGGAACTTTTGGCTTCAAATTTGCATAATGGTTATTCATTTTCCTTAAAAACTATAATATGCTCTATTACTCTTAAGGGTAAAATTATGGAGCAGATTGAGTTAAATCCCATGAAAAAAGGTTCTTCTCTGAATTAATTTTTAAAAATCTGATACTTGTCAAAGATACTAGTTTCCTTTTAACAGAGGCAAAGACTTGTGTGTGCACACAAATAAAATAATTCAATTTGTTGATGTAATTTTAGAAAAAATAAAACTGCAGAATCAAGAGAATTCAGTATACTTTAAAGTTCTCATTTTAAAGAAAGTCAAAATACGTTTCTCTTATAAATTATATTTGGTTATATTTTTTTTCTTGCTCAAATTTAGTCGTAGAATTGAATTGCATTCAGCGCATAAACGTGGTAGAGTCAAAAAATCACACGCACATTTAAGTATATCCTTTCGTTAAAATCTTGTATTATAACACAAAATTTTATTTCGCGCATTATCACAAACACCATGTTTTCTGAGTATGTACATTCTTCACTTAGTCTTATCTTTTGTGAGTAACTATGGAACGCAAAAGATAAATTTTAACTTTACTGATTAGTAAGTGTATGGTGTTATATAGTCCAGTTCTTCGTGGCCTCCAGTTTACAATTATTTTTCCAAGAACAGCTAACGCTTTTCAATAGCAATGATTAATATTTGTGCAATTGTGCATTTTGATGAATTTCAGATTCAAGAAAGTTTCTTAGTACGTAAATACGCATACATCGCTGTAAAAGTCGCAAGTAGCTTCAAGTATTCGTTTTAACTTATCGTCTAAGCATAAACTGAGTGCCAAAGATCGTACAACTGTGTGATATGTTAAAAATTACGTATGTGCACTTCATTTCTGTCCCATGACATAGCAAATTGTGCTCCCTTAGAAAAATCTAGACTCTAAGCTTTTAGAATATTACGAGCAGACCAAGAGGGTCACTCAGTACCTAATTGCTTACAAAGGTGGTTGTGTGGAAAAGAAACGCTTAGATGCATTGAATATTCCGAATATCAACTTAGAACAATATGGGTTTCCCAAATTCGATGCATTTTATGCTCTAAGTAGCAACAAAGATATCCAAAAACTATAATGTGGTCATCACAAAAATAATTTGCATTGCCCATAGCTGAGGTGATGGCATTGAATAATTGGCTTGTCGGAAATAAGTCTCTTAAAAAAATGTAAGTATGTAAAAATAAGTTCTTTTTTTACTACAATGTATTATTTTTGTAAAAATATTAATCATAATGTTTTTACTATTAAAAAGTGTTCTAATTTACTTTGTTTCCATGTGGTTTCCTTCAATCTGTTTAAGAATTGTCTGCTGGATTTGCAGAGATTGTTTTAAGAATACATAGAATTCAGATTTAATCCATTATTTCAATAATTTTTGTTCATTTTAAAATTCACATTAATACTTAAAATTTTCAGTTATTATTTAATTTTACTCATGGGTAAAACTATCAGCGGTGTGAGTAAATATTTAGATTATGCATTAAATATCAAGAAAAAGGCAAAAGTTAATTTGCTTTGCAGCACAGATGTGCACACATTATTTTCAAAAACAGAAAACCCACTAACTATCCATTTAATATAGCAATGTAGAACACTTAAAATTAAGAAAACAGTACCAAAGTATCTTGTAAAATACTTCATAGCTTCGTACAGTATTGGTATTTTGCTGTGCAATTTTAAATTGTACGATGTGCATAAGGTTTTCAAATAAATAAAAGGAAGTTCATATATAGTAAAATGTGTGGTTTTGCAAAAGCATTAAAGAAAAATAACTTTTAATTTAGAACTTCAGGGACAAATGGTTTTTAATTCTATATTTCACTACTTCAAATGTGCAAGGAAACATGGTATGGGTCTTGTAAAGTTTCAATGTATAAAATTCTTTTTACTCTTACAGGTTTTTTATAATATTTTTTTTTTACTATGCATAAAACGCACTTTAAGAATCAAACTTTTCAAAATGTCTCAATTGTAAAATTAAAAAATAAAAAGCAAATTGCATTTAAATGTTTGTAATAATATTTAAAGTATATATCTCTCTCAATTGTTAAACGCTTTCTAAAAATCTTCAATGTTATAATACGTGCAATAGTATTTGATATATAATTAATTTTTGTGTAAAAAACATCTAACTTTTAAAATATAAATCCTTATATCAAAGAAAATTTCGTTAAAAACAGTTTTATAAATCTTTATAATATAAATAAAATCACTAAAATGAATGAAAATGTATTTAAAGTAAACAATAATATGCAAGGAAAGATTAAATAAAAATAATATTTAATTTATATTTTACAGGATAAAGGGTTTTAATACTATTTTTCACTACTTCAAATGTGTAAGGAAACATGTTCATAATATGGGTCTTGTAAAGTTTCAAAAATTTTTACGCTCACTTATGTGTATAATATTAAAAAATTCTGCAATAAAATATGTGCTATAGCATCTAATGTATAATTAATTTTTGAGTAAATCTCAAAATCAAGGAAAATTTCATTTCAGATCGTGCATTTTAAAAGAAAATTTATAAGACCATGGTAATAAAAAAAAAAAAAAACCCAAATAATCCAAAATACAGTGTATGTGGTAAGACAAGCAAAAGTTTATTTAAAATAGAAAGGTGTAAGCATTAAAAAGATTTCCAATATTCCCTTATGGATCTGCATTTAAGTGTTTGTCATAATATTTAATGTATATGTTTCAATTGTAAAATGTTTTCTAAAAATCTTCAACATTAAAAATACGTGTAATAGTATTTAATATATAATTAATTTTAAGTAAAAACATTAATTTTTAAAATATAAAATCCTTATATTTCATCCAAAAACAGGTTTGTAAATCTATATATAATATAAATTAAATCACTAAAATTTATGAAGATTTATTCAAAGCAAAAAATAATATGCAAGGAAAGATTAATTAAAAAATAACATTTAAGTTAGATTTATAGAATAAATGGGTTTTATACTATTATAACTTCTTCAAATGTACAAGAAAAAATATTCATAGTATTTGTCTTGTAAAGTTTCAAAAATTTTTACTCTTACTTAAGTGTATATTATTATTTTAAAACAAAATTTCTGCTATAAAATAGGTGTTATAGCATCTAATGTATAATTAATTTTTGAGTAAAAACATCTAACTTAAAAAAACCATAAATCTATATAGGAAAGAAAAATTTCATTTCAGATCTTGCATTTTAAAAGAAAATTTATAAAACCATGGTAATAAAAAAACCCAAATAATCCAAAATACAGTATATGTGGTAAGACACGCTAAAAATTTATTTAAAAACAACAAGATGTAAGCATTTATAAAAATACTATTCTGAAAGGCAAAGATCAATTGCAACGTTGTCCAAATATCGTCTAGTGTACGTCACTGAGTTCTAGTTCGGGGGCACATCAGTGGTTTATCGCTGCTTTATACAAGGATTTTACGAAACGTTAAGTTTATTCTAGGGCATAATGCATTCCCACGGGGCAAGCTGTGAAACCAAAATTGGTTTGTTGGATACTTCATCACAAGCAAGCTTCCATTTCCAGAACAATTTTTAAAGAATTGTAGTTCTTTCTAGAAAACACAAATTGCCTTTTCTGTCCAAATGAAACAGACGCTATGGGTGCATAAAGATCCAAATCGTTGTCATTATGGGCACCCATACAGTCCTTACCATCTTTATAACGGTTCACCAACACAAAATTAAATCTTGTAAGGAAATGTACTGTGAGTAGGCTTTTTCAAGTTCAGACTTGGCTTTTTTCAAGTTCAGACGTGCTCGATGGACATACTCGTGACGTCACATCGAAATCTCAGAAGGAAAAAAATCCAAGTCCCAAACGTAAACACACTGACGTCACTGGTCATGAATAAAGTAAAAACATTAAGAAATCAATTCGTTCCTTAGATTACTTACTTTTAAAATCACTAGATGGCGCCATAAGTCGTTTTGAAAAAGCATTTATTAAAACCCCTATGCAATTATTCAAACCATTTTCTAAAAATAACCCATTCCTAATACTAAGAAAAAATACAAGTCCAAAAGAGAGAGAAACACTACATTAATTCACCGCCCATAGTTAACTCTCTTACAGCGTAACGGATAGCGCACTTGACTTCGGATCCTATGGTCCTCGGTTCGAATCCACGAAATTGCTTTTTAATTAAAAATAATAGGGTTTCGAATATCTCCACCAGATGACACTACGAGTGATTCGTCATCATGGCAACAAAACGACGCCATCTTGAAACAACTCAACGCCTGCACGAAGTCGATGACAAAAAAAAAATTCCCAAGTCCAAAATGTAAACAAACCATACGTCACTTCCGCTTTTCGATGACGTCACGCTGTGATGTCACTTGGCCCCGCCCACTTCGGGTCACGTGGTATGACGTCACTTCCGTGTCCTATACGGGGGGGTATACTACTGACGCGATATCTATGCTAGACTAATAGAGCTAAATGTAACTAGAACACAGGGGCCGCGGTGGCCCGGTTGGAAGAGTAACGAACTAGCAACCGAAGGGTTGCGAGTTCGAATCCAGCCAAACACCGTCGTGTACAAAGGGGGCTGGTGCACGTTAAATCTGTCGTGGCCTCAAATGTCCTCACGTTGGCGTGGTGTGGAAGTTTGGAGAGTGGGGTGCCAGCTCAGGTGTTGCCTCGTCATCTGACCGTGGTTCAAAATTACGTGGTGTTGTCCTCGGATCTTTCCCTTTGGGATTGATCCCGGACCGTCACCAATAGCCCATTGTGTTGCTCCAGTGTGACGTTAATTGAAATACCCAATACCCGTAACTAGAACATACTATAAATAAACGCAGATCTATTGTATAAGTATTACCTATCGATTGAAACGAGACATTTTGTACGAATTTTTTCCTTTGCGAATTGAACCTATAACTATTAGTGCGTGAAATAGATTTGCGGAATACAATACTAGGTCAATGGATACAGTAACCTCATGGCGGGTTCATTTTTCAAAAAATAAAGTATCTGTTTTTCACTCTAAAGTCTCAAAATACTGTCTTAATTACATGAGAACTGCTCCCGGCATAAAGTCTGCGACTGTAGAAAAGGACCTTATCCCATTTTTCATAAGGTGTGCTCCATAAAGTAGAGTGAGTAATGGTAACCTTTTAATGTGCCCAGGATCATGTCACCAAAACTAGTCAAACGTGACCCTTAGAAACGAACATGCATCATCTGATTGATCCATGGGACTGGAGTAAACGCCTATCCATTGATTCATCATCTGATTGGTCCACGCGACATGGTATTAGACTGGCGATTTCACCATTTTTTATCGCCACTATAAACATGCGAATTCACGCATCCACCCTGTCATAAGATATTACATCGCCAAACGAGGAGATAAGATGCCAAATAGGCCAACCAAGTCAATTTTTCTCAGAACAGCCTCCAACATGTGACGACTAATGTAACTAGTCGTCACACTATGTTGTAACTATGTTACACACAACTAGTGTAACTATGTTGGTTCACACTTTTGAAACTCCTCTCTATGCCAATGCTCAGACTTATATTTCACGTCTATAGTATGCTTGAAGAAAAGTTTTCAAGTTTATCACACTGGAAGCACTTAATGATATATTCGAAGTATATTTGTTGTGATTTTTACTTATTGCAAGAACAGCTATGCATGCCTCTACTGTCTACCTCTACTGTCGTCTACTTTCTCTTAAAATTTTACAAAAGTCAGAAATCCACCAGAAGCATCCCCACGCAAAATGAACGAGCCCTGTTCCTATAGCAACCATAGTCACCTAGCCTTTGTGGCGGAGCAATTCTCGTTGCAGACAGACAATACCTTAAATTACCGATAAAAAATGGGGGCCGCGGTGGCCCGGTTGGAAGAGTAACGAACTTGCAACCGAAGGGTTGCGAGTTCGAATCCAGCCAAACACCGTCGTGTACAAAGGGGGCTGGTGCACGTTAAATCTGTCGTGGCCTCAAATGTCCTCACGTTGGCGTGGTGTGGAAGTTTGGAGAGTGGGGTGCCAGCTCAGGTGTTGCCTCGTCATCTGACAGTGGTTCGAAATTACGTGTGGTGTTGTCCTCGGATCTTTCCCTTTGGGATTGATCCCGGACCGTCACCAATAGCCCATTGTGTTGCTCCAGTGTGACGTTAATTGAAATACCCCCCGATAAAAAATTTCTGAGAGGATTTTCTGAGGAGAGGTAGGTAGGTATTTAATTAACGTCGCATTGAAGCAACACAACGGACTATTGGCGATGGTCCGGGATCAAACCCGAAGGGAAAGATCCGAGGACAACACCACGTAATTTTAAACCACGGTCAGATGACGAGGTCACACCTGAGCTGGCAACCCACTCTCAAAACTTTCACACCAAGTCAACGTGAGAACATTTGAAATCATGACAGATTTAACGTGCACTAGCCCCAGTAATACACGACTGTCTGGTTGTATTCGAACTCGCAACCCTCCGGTTGCTAATCCGTTATTCTTCCAACCGGGCTACCGTGGTGCTGATTTTCCTTTGGACTGAAAAGTTAATCGACCACTCCAAACAATTTAGTAAAGTCCTGCATGCAACGAAATCGAGATAGCATTGTAAAAACTATTGGATAGCTTATAAAACAGTGACGGAAAAATATGCACATTGTTTAATCTAAGAGCGCAGCACCCAAAGATACAATTTCACATTAGGGTATATTTGGAACAATGGAACAAAAGATATCACTTTTAATAATGACCTATATTGAACAATATAACGAGATGTGTGAACTAGCGATTTAACGATATTTGGTTTTGTAGTAACTTTCCCAGGTCGCCAAGAGAGCGTGCCTGAGGCCATTATATTACCGAATTCGAAACTTCGTTGTTGCTTCCCATTTATAGAACGAACCCGTTGTGTTGCTCTAGTGTGACGTTAATTAACTATACCAAATATACTAGATACCGTTTATAGTACGGTCCATAATGGACTTTCGTTTTGTTAACTAGTACCAGCTCATTGGAGTATACTGTAATAATGATGGGATTTATTACACGTTCGACAAGGATAATTATTAAAGCATTTATAACATCTGCCTCTCTTCTGCTTTCAATTTAGCTCTTTTCTACAACACTACTATTTCCACATTTAAAATACCAATTATGAAATACACCATAAAATATACAAATATTTCTTACAATAATCAAAGCATCAGCAGAAGTAGTATTACGAAAAATCCCTTTTGTTTTCAAATTTCGTGTTTTCACATTTACAGTTACGATAATTATGAGAAACTGCAAATAAATGACTATGGTAGTTGAGTTTCTGACAGCTTGGAGGTTAAAGAATTTGTTCATATGAGAATTTACGTCCAAATCTGCTCTTCCAAATCGATCTTGAAGAATTTGAATTGCTAATTTATAATTGTCATCGCTTAATGGCAAACCGCTCTTGGCATTAAGAGCCGCTTCTCTACATAAGGATTTCAAATTTTATCTTCAGTGAGTGCTTCGTTTGAATGAATTGCAATTTCAAATGGACTCCAAAATTCTAACCTAAAACCAGGATCCCAAAACACTTATTTATCTTTAGTTTTGGAAGTCCAATAGGAGTTTGCCATGCTGCTTTAAGCTAAGTGATTTGAGCACTGTCGGGGATGAAATATCGTAATTTCCAATTTTATGACAATTTTTACTAAGATAGAATTTTCTTTTCGTATTTGGTTGCCTTTTCTTGATATTTTTCGCTTGTCAGTACTTCTGACTATTTTTATGACTTTCTATTTCGACATCCAAGTCCTTCAATTTTTACATTTTTCAAGTAATTCTTCGCGAATGTCACATAAATCGTATTATTATTTCCAAACTTACGGGGAGAAAATCCTAAAGAATAAGCTCGATTGACCAAACGAGTTGTCAAAGTTCTTAAAACTGATCGCGCTTTCGCCTTATCTGCTGCTATTGACAGTAAAAATTAAATCTCTTACCTTAGTTTCGTAGAGTTCGATCTTGTTGACCATTGCGAACAAACGATGTCAGTTCGCCAACAGGTGACTTGGCTCCTACAGCTTCGATCGTGGTGTGTGCTCTACACTTGTGTGAGCTCGTGCAAGCGATCATAGAATTTAATTTTTATGCGCGTGTGAAAACGATCCGAGAGTTATTTATTTATTATTCAAGTGCAAACGAGATCCGAGAATTCTTATATTATATTTATTATGCAAGCGCAAACGATAATATAGTGAACTAGAACTATGATTGAAATGTTTAAAAAAATTATTTGGAATTGAGAATTCAAGACGGAGTGAGAAAGAATGTTGTTGATCGGTGTTTTGTATAATTTTGTATCGTCTTTAGTTTTCTTAATAAATGTTAATTTTTTAGTAAGCGTTCGTCTTCTTGTATGCAACCAAAAAGCCTATATACAATTATTTCTTTGATGGGCGGGATTAACAGTACAAGTCAGTTGTGATGTGCACAATTTTCTTGGTACGAACAGTACAAGTAACTTAATTTTATCACAGAGCAAATCCAAAATTTCTCTTAATTTCCCCTTTAAAGTTCTCAGACATAAGGAGCAGAACTGATTTTATAAATTTTATTCATTCACAATTATGGAGTATTAAATGTTTTTTTTGTTCTCTTAAAAAATGTCATTTTTTGACTTGTATTATTATTCCCGCCCGTCAAAGACAATACAATCGAACTGACATTCCGATCATTCAAAAAGTGAATAGAGTGAGTTTTCCTCAAGACCAAATTAGGCTTGGAATCACCATACAATCTCCCGACAGTTTATAACTTTGGCTGAGTCAGGACTTGTGAGACAATTATTTTATGAGAATTTATCTGATTATAAAATAAGTGTTATGATTTATATTTTATTTGCGCATGTGCAAGATGCTTCAAGTATTCTAATAATCTACTAAATTGTATTTAAATTTATTCTGTAGCTGCTTTACTTATTTATTTTTCATATATATGTTTCTACTGTTACTCGTTTTGTACATATTCCTGTGTGATCAATCTAGAACATTCCATCTAGAATATTCCATGTAAAATGAAAATGTAATAGTCAAATAGAGCACTTCGACTACAACAATAAGTTCTACAGGAAATTGTTTGATCCATCTTCTATACATGCAATAAATAGGAGTTTATATAAGCTCACTAATAATGTACATTAATTGATCAATTACGGCTGAATTACCCGACATCAATGATTAAGACGCGTGGAAAGGACGAACTAAAGCTGTAATCCCTTTTGCAGGAGCAGGCGAATCCGGAAAGAGTACGATACTAAAACAAATGAAGATACTGCATATTGAAGGCTTCTCTGACAGGTAAGAGGCTTATGACGTGTTTCTTTGATAAAACAGAAGCATTTGTCTCCTTGATTTTCAATACATTTTTTTGGTATTACAGTGAACGACAAGAGAAAACTTCAGATATTAGAAAGAATATCTTGGAAGCTATCAAGGTAATAGCAGAATTATTTTCTTCGGTGATAAAATAATTAGTACAATATTATTGTTGGGAAATGTACAGTAAATCATACGAAAAAACTACTCGAAAAGCTTTATTTGTACAATGTAGCTGCAAATATATGACTGTTCTTAATTGTAATGTAATACGGAGCTGATACTCTTTTGTTTAGGTTAAAAATTCAGCTTTTTCCATGTTTTTCAGGAGTTGACTGGAAACATGACACGCTTGAAGCCACCAGAACGTTTGACTGATGAAACAAACAGAATAAGTCTTCAGTATGTAGAACAAATCAGTCTCATTGATGACTATGACTTTCCTCAGGTGAATGTGTATTATTAAAATGAATTATCTATTATTTAAATGAATCTATTGTCTTTTCATCTTCGTAATGTATGGACGAAATCTGATGGCACGCTCATCAAGCAATCAATGAAATTTTCTTACAGGAGTTCTACGAACATGTCATCCGGCTGTGGTCTGATCCAGGCGTCCAAAGAACCTTCCTGCGAATGAATGAGTTTCCATTAATTGATTCTGCTAAATAGTAAGTATCCAAATCTTCATTTCCGACAGTTTGAATATCGGTTCTTTACATCAGACATTGGCAGATTTCTCGTTGGGTATCAGACACATTTGGAAGCAGGCAACGAAGTTTTGTGCCGCTAAAACTAACTGAAATTTAATACTCGTCTGTTGTTAATTTTATATTATTTCTTTTATTTATGATATCCGACCTAGAGGATCTTTGGAGAGCCAAAGTTCCTTTTTTTGCTAGAAAGATGGCTTTTTCATAGTCATAGATCTGTCCAGCAAGATCTGACCAATTTTGCTAATGGCGAAATATCGCGTCAAGATATTACCGTTTTTCCGATGATAACAAGAACAGGTTAAGTCAGTTTGATCAGACAGATTTGGGTAGTTCTTTCTAATGACGAGATATCTCGTCCATCAAGATCTGGTCAGTTTGGCTAATGAAGAGATCGAGAACCACCAGGAGGGTTAATATTAATCTAAATTCCAAAATATGTGTTGGTTGGTTTTAAGTTTTATGGCGCAAGGGCTATATTTGGCTAAGCTGTGTCAAGACAATGTCAAGTAATTAAGAAGTACAGACACTATCAAGTTATCTGAGTTGTTTGACAGACAATGTCAAGTTGAAAAAGAAAGGATTGAGAGAAGAAAGTAGAGAACGATCACTTGAGCATCCTGGGATCGCGACCCCCAGGTTTACCATAGGTAGTAAACCCCAAGGGAAAATAATAAATCACTAGGGTTTCCAAAACACGGGAATGTTCACAATGGATAATTCATGGAAGTGCCTGTAAAGAGAGCCAGTTAGAAAATATTAATTCATTCATAAATATTTCTGAAACGAATACTGAAGATAACTTTATTTTGTCCTATTTCCAGTTTCCTCGATAAAGTACACATAGTTCGATACGACGACTACGTACCATCCGACCAAGTAAGTAACACTTATATTCGAGATAAAAATGGATTCCTTACGATAATATATTTTTAGTCCAAATTGACAGAAATAATCTCACGCGCAGGACATATTGCATTGTAGAAAGAGGACGACGGAAATCCAGAAAATCGAATTCACGGTCAAGGTGCCTAAGAAGTATGGAGGAGGAGACCAGAAATTCTGGTGAGTGAATTTCATCCACAAAGTTTTTCACTACTCGAACAAAATATTTAAATTTCCTTGTACTATATAAACTAGTAAAAATTCCTTTGGAAGAGCACCGTATTAGCAAAGAGAGAATTGCGAGTTCGAAATTCGATCTAACCAAAGATCGTGTTCGTTGGGGGCTGGTGCATGTTAAATCTGTCGGGGTCTCACATGTCCTAACGTTGGCCAGGTGTGGAAGTTTGGAGAGTGGAGTGCCAGCTCAGGTGTTGAACTCACCATCTAACCGTGGTTCAAAATTACGAGGTGTTGTCCTCGGATCGGGATCGATCCCGAACCGTCGCCAATAGAACGTTGTGTTGCTCCAGTGCGACGTTAATTCAACAACCTCCTACCCCTACATGTGGAATAACAGACAATCTAAATGATGTTCAAATCTGAATCAGGGGTGCACCCAGGATTTAAGCCTGGGATGGTAGGTAGGTCGTTGATTTAACGTCACTCTGGAGCAACACAAAGGTCTATAGGGTCCGGGATGAATTCAGAGCGGAAAGGACCGAGGCAACATCTCGTCCTCTTGATCCACGGTCAGATGACGATGTCACACCTGAGCTGGCACCCCACTCTCCAAACTTCCACATCCCACGCTAAGGTGAGGCCATGACAGATTTAACGTGCACTAGCCCCCTTTGTACACCACGGTCTTTGGTTGGACCGAGTTTCGAACTCGAAACCCCCCGGTTGCTAATCCACTACTCTTCCAACCGAGGTACCGCGGCTCTTAAGTCTGGAATAAGCTTTCTTTTAAGGACTTTTACTTCCTTGCGATGAAATATTCATAAAATTGACATACGGTGACTTCTAGCTCGATTATTTATTAAAAATGTGTCAATAATGCAATGAACTTTGCATTCATGTACAACAACACGTCACGAGAAGAATCAAAAGGTGAAAAAACTATTAAACGGAAATTCAATCCGAAATAATCACGATTGAATTTAGAGTTGAATAAGAAAAGTGTCGATCTTGTGGATATTCAAATCGAAATGAGAATTCCACCGACATTTTCTTTTTTTTTGCCTTTGTGCTAGAACCGTTCTGTCAACAATCTAATCAAGAATAAAAGACAAAAAGGTCGCTACAGATTAAACAGAACAATCGCTCCTGCTTAAGCCCAGTACATACTTGCCTAAGATAACGAAATCGAATCGCCCCGTACCTTGTGATGTACGAGGGGCCGAATTTCTTCTCTTGGTGAACGTAAGATACAGAAGAGTTTGAAAGCAAGACTAAATGTTGTTCCCCAGTGCCTAGAATAGGTAGGTATTTTTATTAACGTCGCACTGGCGCAACACAACGGGCTATTGGCGACGATCCGGGATCAACTCCCGAAGGGAAAGATCCGAGACAACACCTTGAACTTTCGAACCACGGTCAGATGACGAGGTCAGCATATGAGCTGGCACCCCACTCTCCAAACTTCCATACCACGTCAACGTGAGGACGTTTGAGGCCACGACAGATTTAAAGTACACGAAGATTTTAGGTTGGACCTAGTTTTTGAACTCGCAACCCTCCGGTTGCTCTTCCAACAGGGCTACTTCGCCCTCCAAGAGTAAAGAATATATTAAAGCCCGAATTTGCATGACACAATGTCTTGCATAATAGAAGGTGATATTTTGGTCCCGTTTACTAGCATTTTCAACTTTTGTACTGCCCTCTAAACATTTACTTATCACAAATTCAAATCAACTGCCCTCTGGTCTGTTAAGTTGGAAGCGTAACGAATTAGTAATAGGAGGGTTGCGAGTTCGAAACCAGGGCCCACCGAAGACCGTCGTATGCACGGGGGCTGGTTAATGCCACATTGTGTAAACCTTAAATCTGTCATGGCCTCAAATGTCCTCACGTTGGCGTGATGTGGAAGTTTGGAGAATGGGGTGCCAGTTCAGATGTTGACCTCGTCATCTGACCGTGGCTCGAAATTACGTGGTTACCTCGGATCTTTCCCATCGGGTTTGATCCCAGACCGTAGCCAATAGCCCGTTGTGTTGTCTCAGTAGAACTACCGTTTTCCGATTCATTGCTAGACTCTGCTTGGCAATGCTTATATAAATTCCAAAATATCCATTGCTACTTTAGGATGTTCGACGTAGGGGGTCAGCGAGGCGAACGACGCAAGTGGATTCAAGTGTTCGATGGCATCACAGCCGTCTTATTCCTGGTGTCGTGTTCGGGCTTCGATCTCAAGTTGAGAGAGGATGCCACGGCCAACAGGTTGCAAGAGTCCCTTGCGATCTTCCAGGACTGCTGGAACAGTCGGTAAGGTCTTTTTTTCTAAAATCACATCGAATCCTAGTTTGTCTTAACCCTCCAAGTGGTTCCGACGACATATCTCGTCCATCAAGATCTGACCAAATTTGCTAATGACGAGATATCTCGTCAAGATATTGCTGACATTTTGATGAAGACGAGATCAAGCTAGCTCTGGTGAGTTTTATAATGGCGGGGTATCTTGTCCATCAAGATTTGCTGTTTTTCGATGATGAAGAGATAGCTGGTCGAGACAACCACTTAGAGGGTTATTCAATCTTCTTTTCAAAATATATATGTTTATGGGGCCATCGCGACTCAGTGGGTATGCCCACTGCGCTAGCAACCTTCGAGTTGTAGGCGGCGCAGGCTTGATTCCTACCAGGAGCATTCCTCTCTGGGTGTATTTCTCTCTTCTGTGTCAGTAAAACTTTCATTGTGCCTGTCTATTGCTTGATGTATGCCTTGTGTCTGGCGCAGTATGGCCCTTGCGCCATAAAACCCCAAAAAACCAACCATACATTTATGGCTTGTTGGCATAAATTTACAGCTAGTTCAGACCATAGATGAAATACAGGGTGATTCTACGGTCATGGGACAAACTTCAGGGGGTGATAGAACAAAACGAAACAAACTTTTCCCCATATAATGTAGGGTCGCTAGAGGACGCTTTCCATTTCGGCACAAACACACGGTCCGACGCGAGTTGGAAAGAAGAGCCATGAAATATGGAAACAACGCTTTAATGTCAAATAAACATCAATAACTGCTTGGCGAAACGAAATAATACAATTAGATTTGCATAAATTAAAAATAAGTACAAGGAACAACGGGTAAGAGAGAAATGACAAAACATGAGAAACTCTTCACATGGAAATGAAACGACATGTACAAACATCAGTCGGTAAGTACAACGCAAATGCACAATTACAGAAGCTGTTCAAAATGTCGACCACCACACCTGATGCAGGCCTCGCATCGCCGACGTAACGCTTTTAAACAAGCGTTTGACTGCGCTCTTTAGCGGCCGACCGCTGCACTTGCGACCCTACATTTTATGGGGAAAAGTGTTTGTTTCGTTGTGTTCTATCACCCCTGAAGTTTGTCCCATGACCGTAGAATCACCCTGTATAAATGTAGAGTGAGCAATGGCAATCTTTTGTGAGCTCAGAATCATGTGGTAGTAACGTGATCCTTAAGACTACTTTTGCCTGCTTGAGGGAAAGGAACATGAATCATATGACTGGCCCACGAAACGGCCCATCCATTGATTCATCGTCTGATTGGTAACAAAGAAGTAGACTGGCGATTTCATCATTTTAGTCGCCACTGCATTGAAATGAGTATTCACACATTCATCCTGTCAAAAGATGAAATATCGCCAAACGCGGCGATAAGATGCCAAATTGGTCAACCAAGTCAATTTTTCACAGCGCGGCCACGTGACTACTAGTCGACTTGTTCAACACACTTTCTGAATCTCCTCTCAATAGCAATACTCAGTCTACTTATATTTCACATCTATGGTCAGCCCCTCGTGGTGGTTTATCTTCGAGTCGAAAACTGCCCTGTAGTGGTCAACCTATGGTGCAAAATCCCGTTCCAAACTGCCACCTGTTCTGGGCAAGGGATAGTTTGTTTTTCCAACTTGGATCTTCATTTCCCTTGGAGTAATAGGGCATTTTTGTCTCAACGAGATATCCCGTCATTAGCAAAATTGACCAGACTACTATGTTGAGCGGACCAATCAGATGATAAATTAATCTATGGGCGTCTTTTCCGTCCAGTGGACCAATCAGATGATGAATGTTCGTTTCCACCCGGTAGACGAAAGTAATCTAAGAATCACGTTACTAGTATGTTTGGTCACACAAAAAGTTACCCATTGCTTCGTCGCCGCAGGCGACCCCCTCACCTCCCGCAATGAAGCAGGATAGAGCGGTTGTGACGGCCGCTCACGTAAGTTTGCACGGTTCGTCCGTACCCGCCCAACAGAGAACGCAGCCCTCGCAGCGGCCGCTGTCCTGTCCCCGGTCGGCCGCTGTCCTGGCCGCAAAACTTCCCGTATTCCGGGCAACTTCCGTCACCAAGCAAGACCGTTTCGCATCTCGAACGCTACAAAGCGAACGAAAATACAAATAACGGAATCGAAGTGAGAGAGAGTTGGGATCACTCTCATTTTTGTTACCTACTGTCATATGTTGAGCACATAACTACGTGAACAACTAGGCGGTTACCGACCGAGAAAGCGATTTGGGACGGCGAATGCCCGACGTTTCCTGCACGCAGGAGTGACCCCGGGGTAGCGACCTCCTCGCCCCCCGACCGGGTCCCCACCTTAACAGGAGGTGTCCCTCTAGTCGCCTTTTACGACACGCTGGGCTGCGTTGGGACTATTCTTAAACCCGGCCCCACAAAGGGAGACGTCTCAGTTTCGCCTTGCGAGGGCACCCCCGCCCCTATTCAGGGTGGCATCAGCCTGATCAATTATCTGGGACTTGCCGAGGCAAGACGGCTACTAGTGTTTCGCCCATTAGTCGCCTCTTACGACACGCAGGACTAGACGTTGGTACTATTCGAACCCGACACCACACAGGTTGTACCCTCCACGTCAGGCGTCAAACACACTAGTCAGCCACGGCAACAGAGCCCCAACCGGCCACACACACTGGGACGCCACCCACAGCAATTCCTCATTGGCCAGACAAGTCCTCACTGCAAAAGACGGAACCACCGCCTGCGCCTAGTCAGGTCCTGCTTCTGACTAGGAGGTACACCATTGGTCGCCTCTTACGACCCGCTGGCTACGGTGGGGCAATTCTTAATCCGACCCCACACAGACTATACCCTCTTCGTCGGGCGTGGAACACAAAGGTGAGCCACTGCAACATTGCTCTATCGGCTGCCCCCTGGAACTTCAGACAGGCCCTCGCCCCAACCCCAAAACGAGATATTGCCCGGTGTAGCCCTTGGAACACTCAGTGCCCCGAGTCGAGCGCTGATTCCGACTTTGAGGTACACCATTAGTCGCCTCTTACGACCCGCTGGCTACGGTGGGGCAATTCTTAATCTGACCCCACACAGACTATACCCTCTTCGTCGGGCGTGGAACACAAAGGTGAGCCACTGCAACATTGCTCTATCGGCTGCCCCCTGGAACTTCAGGCAGGCCCTCGCCCCAACCCCAAAACGAGATATTGGCCGGTGTAGCCCTTGGAACACTCAGTGCCCCGAGTCGAGCGCTGATTCCGACTTTGAGGTACACCATTAGTCGCCTCTTACGACTCGCTGGCTACGGTGGGGCAATTCTTAATCCGACCCCACACAGACTATACCCTCTTCGTCGGGCGTGGAACACAAAGGTGAGCCACTGCAACATTGCTCTATCGGCTGCCCCCTGGAACTTCAGGCAGGCCCCCGCCCCAACCCCAAAACGAGATATTGGCCGGTGTAGCCCTTGGAACACTCAGTGCCCCGAGTCGAGCGCTGATTCCGACTTTGAGGTACACCATTAGTCGCCTCTTACGACCCGCTGGCTACGGTGGGGCAATTCTTAATCCGACCCCACACAGACTATACCCTCTTCGTCGGGCGTGGAACACAAAGGTGAGCCACTGCAACATTGCTCTATCGGCTGCCTCCTGGAACTTCAGGCAGGCCCTCGCCCCAACCCCAAAACGAGATATTGGCCGGTGTAGCCCTTGGAACACTCAGTGCCCCGAGTCGAGCGCTGATTCCGACTTTGAGGTACACCATTAGTCGCCTCTTACGACTCGCTGGCTACGGTGGGGCAATTCTTAATCCGACCCCACACAGACTATACCCTCTTCGTCGGGCGTGGAACACAAAGGTGAGCCACTGCAACATTGCTCTATCGGCTGCCCCCTGGAACTTCAGGCAGGCCCTCGCCCCAACCCCAAAACGAGATATTGGCCGGTGTAGCCCTTGGAACACTCAGTGCCCCGAGTCGAGCGCTGATTCCGACTTTGAGGTACACCATTAGTCGCCTCTTACGACTCGCTGGCTACGGTGGGGCAATTCTTAATCCGACCCCACACAGACTATACCCTCTTCGTCGGGCGTGGAACACAAAGGTGAGCCACTGCAACATTGCTCTATCGGCTGCCCCCTGGAACTTCAGGCAGGCCCTCGCCCCAACCCCAAAACGAGATATTGGCCGGTGTAGCCCTTGGAACACTCAGTGCCCCGAGTCGAGCGCTGATTCCGACTTTGAGGTACACCATTAGTCGCCTCTTACGACTCGCTGGCTACGGTGGGGCAATTCTTAATCCGACCCCACACAGACTATACCCTCTTCGTCGGGCGTGGAACACAAAGGTGAGCCACTGCAACATTGCTCTATCGGCTGCCCCCTGGAACTTCAGGCAGGCCCTCGCCCCAACCCCAAAACGAGATATTGGCCGGTGTAGCCCTTGGAACACTCAGTGCCCCGAGTCGAGCGCTGATTCCGACTTTGAGGTACACCATTAGTCGCCTCTTACGACCCGCTGGCTACGGTGGGGCAATTCTTAATCCGACCCCACACAGACTATACCCTCTTCGTCGGGCGTGGAACACAAAGGTGAGCCACTGCAACATTGCTCTATCGGCTGCCCCCTGGAACTTCAGGCAGGCCCTCGCCCCAACCCCAAAACGAGATATTGGCCGGTGTAGCCCTTGGAACACTCAGTGCCCCGAGTCGAGCGCTGATTCCGACTTTGAGGTACACCATTAGTCGCCTCTTACGACTCGCTGGCTACGGTGGGGCAATTCTTAATCCGACCCCACACAGACTATACCCTCTTCGTCGGGCGTGGAACACAAAGGTGAGCCACTGCAACATTGCTCTATCGGCTGCCCCCTGGAACTTCAGGCAGGCCCTCGCCCCAACCCCAAAACGAGATATTGGCCGGTGTAGCCCTTGGAACACTCAGTGCCCCGAGTCGAGCGCTGATTCCGACTTTGAGGTACACCATTAGTCGCCTCTTACGACTCGCTGGCTACGGTGGGGCAATTCTTAATCCGACCCCACACAGACTATACCCTCTTCGTCGGGCGTGGAACACAAAGGTGAGCCACTGCAACATTGCTCTATCGGCTGCCCCCTGGAACTTCAGGCAGGCCCTCGCCCCAACCCCAAAACGAGATATTGGCCGGTGTAGCCCTTGGAACACTCAGTGCCCCGAGTCGAGCGCTGATTCCGACTTTGAGGTACACCATTAGTCGCCTCTTACGACTCGCTGGCTACGGTGGGGCAATTCTTAATCCGACCCCACACAGACTATACCCTCTTCGTCGGGCGTGGAACACAAAGGTGAGCCACTGCAACATTGCTCTATCGGCTGCCGCCTGGAACTTCAGGCAGGCCCCCGCCCCAACCCCAAAACGAGATATTGGCCGGTGTAGCCCTTGGAACACTCAGTGCCCCGAGTCGAGCGCTGATTCCGACTTTGAGGTACACCATTAGTCGCCTCTTACGACCCGCTGGCTACGGTGGGGCAATTCTTAATCCGACCCCACACAGACTATACCCTCTTCGTCGGGCGTGGAACACAAAGGTGAGCCACTGCAACATTGCTCTATCGGCTGCCTCCTGGAACTTCAGGCAGGCCCTCGCCCCAACCCCAAAACGAGATATTGGCCGGTGTAGCCCTTGGAACACTCAGTGCCCCGAGTCGAGCGCTGATTCCGACTTTGAGGTACACCATTAGTCGCCTCTTACGACTCGCTGGCTACGGTGGGGCAATTCTTAATCCGACCCCACACAGACTATACCCTCTTCGTCGGGCGTGGAACACAAAGGTGAGCCACTGCAACATTGCTCTATCGGCTGCCCCCTGGAACTTCAGGCAGGCCCTCGCCCCAACCCCAAAACGAGATATTGGCCGGTGTAGCCCTTGGAACACTCAGTGCCCCGAGTCGAGCGCTGATTCCGACTTTGAGGTACACCATTAGTCGCCTCTTACGACTCGCTGGCTACGGTGGGGCAATTCTTAATCCGACCCCACACAGACTATACCCTCTTCGTCGGGCGTGGAACACAAAGGTGAGCCACTGCAACATTGCTCTATCGGCTGCCCCCTGGAACTTCAGGCAGGCCCTCGCCCCAACCCCAAAACGAGATATTGGCCGGTGTAGCCCTTGGAACACTCAGTGCCCCGAGTCGAGCGCTGATTCCGACTTTGAGGTACACCATTAGTCGCCTCTTACGACTCGCTGGCTACGGTGGGGCAATTCTTAATCCGACCCCACACAGACTATACCCTCTTCGTCGGGCGTGGAACACAAAGGTGAGCCACTGCAACATTGCTCTATCGGCTGCCCCCTGGAACTTCAGGCAGGCCCTCGCCCCAACCCCAAAACGAGATATTGGCCGGTGTAGCCCTTGGAACACTCAGTGCCCCGAGTCGAGCGCTGATTCCGACTTTGAGGTACACCATTAGTCGCCTCTTACGACCCGCTGGCTACGGTGGGGCAATTCTTAATCCGACCCCACACAGACTATACCCTCTTCGTCGGGCGTGGAACACAAAGGTGAGCCACTGCAACATTGCTCTATCGGCTGCCCCCTGGAACTTCAGGCAGGCCCTCGCCCCAACCCCAAAACGAGATATTGGCCGGTGTAGCCCTTGGAACACTCAGTGCCCCGAGTCGAGCGCTGATTCCGACTTTGAGGTACACCATTAGTCGCCTCTTACGACTCGCTGGCTACGGTGGGGCAATTCTTAATCCGACCCCACACAGACTATACCCTCTTCGTCGGGCGTGGAACACAAAGGTGAGCCACTGCAACATTGCTCTATCGGCTGCCCCCTGGAACTTCAGGCAGGCCCTCGCCCCAACCCCAAAACGAGATATTGGCCGGTGTAGCCCTTGGAACACTCAGTGCCCCGAGTCGAGCGCTGATTCCGACTTTGAGGTACACCATTAGTCGCCTCTTACGACTCGCTGGCTACGGTGGGGCAATTCTTAATCCGACCCCACACAGACTATACCCTCTTCGTCGGGCGTGGAACACAAAGGTGAGCCACTGCAACATTGCTCTATCGGCTGCCCCCTGGAACTTCAGGCAGGCCCTCGCCCCAACCCCAAAACGAGATATTGGCCGGTGTAGCCCTTGGAACACTCAGTGCCCCGAGTCGAGCGCTGATTCCGACTTTGAGGTACACCATTAGTCGCCTCTTACGACCCGCTGGCTACGGTGGGGCAATTCTTAATCCGACCCCACACAGACTATACCCTCTTCGTCGGGCGTGGAACACAAAGGTGAGCCACTGCAACATTGCTCTATCGGCTGCCCCCTGGAACATCAGGCAGGCCCTCGCCCCAACCCCAAAACGAGATATTGGCCGGTGTAGCCCTTGGAACACTCAGTGCCCCGAGTCGAGCGCTGATTCCGACTTTGAGGTACACCATTAGTCGCCTCTTACGACTCGCTGGCTACGGTGGGGCAATTCTTAATCCGACCCCACACAGACTATACCCTCTTCGTCGGGCGTGGAACACAAAGGTGAGCCACTGCAACATTGCTCTATCGGCTGCCCCCTGGAACTTCAGGCAGGCCCTCGCCCCAACCCCAAAACGAGATATTGGCCGGTGTAGCCCTTGGAACACTCAGTGCCCCGAGTCGAGCGCTGATTCCGACTTTGAGGTACACCATTAGTCGCCTCTTACGACTCGCTGGCTACGGTGGGGCAATTCTTAATCCGACCCCACACAGACTATACCCTCTTCGTCGGGCGTGGAACACAAAGGTGAGCCACTGCAACATTGCTCTATCGGCTGCCCCCTGGAACTTCAGGCAGGCCCTCGCCCCAACCCCAAAACGAGATATTGGCCGGTGTAGCCCTTGGAACACTCAGTGCCCCGAGTCGAGCGCTGATTCCGACTTTGAGGTACACCATTAGTCGCCTCTTACGACCCGCTGGCTACGGTGGGGCAATTCTTAATCCGACCCCACACAGACTATACCCTCTTCGTCGGGCGTGGAACACAAAGGTGAGCCACTGCAACATTGCTCTATCGGCTGCCCCCTGGAACTTCAGGCAGGCCCTCGCCCCAACCCCAAAACGAGATATTGGCCGGTGTAGCCCTTGGAACACTCAGTGCCCCGAGTCGAGCGCTGATTCCGACTTTGAGGTACACCATTAGTCGCCTCTTACGACCCGCTGGCTACGGTGGGGCAATTCTTAATCCGACCCCACACAGACTATACCCTCTTCGTCGGGTGTGGAACACAAAGGTGAGCCACTGCAACATTGCTCTATCGGCTGCCCCCTGGAACTTCAGGCAGGCCCTCGCCCCAACCCCAAAACGAGATATTGGCCGGTGTAGCCCTTGGAACACTCAGTGCCCCGAGTCGAGCGCTGATTCCGACTTTGAGGTACACCATTAGTCGCCTCTTACGACCCGCTGGCTACGGTGGGGCAATTCTTAATCCGACCCCACACAGACTATACCCTCTTCGTCGGGTGTGGAACACAAAGGTGAGCCACTGCAACATTGCTCTATCGGCTGCCCCCTGGAACTTCAGGCAGGCCCTCGCCCCAACCCCAAAACGAGATATTGGCCGGTGTAGCCCTTGGAACACTCAGTGCCCCGAGTCGAGCGCTGATTCCGACTTTGAGGTACACCATTAGTCGCCTCTTACGACTCGCTGGCTACGGTGGGGCAATTCTTAATCCGACCCCACACAGACTATACCCTCTTCGTCGGGCGTGGAACACAAAGGTGAGCCACTGCAACATTGCTCTATCGGCTGCCCCCTGGAACATCAGGCAGGCCCTCGCCCCAACCCCAAACGAGATATTGGCCGGTGTAGCCCTTGGAACACTCAGTGCCCCCGAGTCGAGCGCTGATTCCGACTTTGAGGTACACCATTAGTCGCCTCTTACGACTCGCTGGCTACGGTGGGGCAATTCTTAATCCGACCCCACACAGACTATACCCTCTTCGTCGGGTGTGGAACACAAAGGTGAGCCACTGCAACATTGCTCTATCGGCTGCCCCCTGGAACTTCAGGCAGGCCCTCGCCCCAACCCCAAAACGAGATATTGGCCGGTGTAGCCCTTGGAACACTCAGTGCCCCGAGTCGAGCGCTGATTCCGACTTTGAGGTACACCATTAGTCGCCTCTTACGACTCGCTGGCTACGGTGGGGCAATTCTTAATCCGACCCCACACAGACTATACCCTCTTCGTCGGGCGTGGAACACAAAGGTGAGCCACTGCAACATTGCTCTATCGGCTGCCCCCTGGAACATCAGGCAGGCCCTCGCCCCAACCCCAAAACGAGATATTGGCCGGTGTAGCCCTTGGAACACTCAGTGCCCCGAGTCGAGCGCTGATTCCGACTTTGAGGTACACCATTAGTCGCCTCTTACGACTCGCTGGCTACGGTGGGGCAATTCTTAATCCGACCCCACACAGACTATACCCTCTTCGTCGGGCGTGGAACACAAAGGTGAGCCACTGCAACATTGCTCTATCGGCTGCCCCCTGGAACTTCAGGCAGGCCCTCGCCCCAACCCCAAAACGAGATATTGGCCGGTGTAGCCCTTGGAACACTCAGTGCCCCGAGTCGAGCGCTGATTCCGACTTTGAGGTACACCATTAGTCGCCTCTTACGACTCGCTGGCTACGGTGGGGCAATTCTTAATCCGACCCCACACAGACTATACCCTCTTCGTCGGGCGTGGAACACAAAGGTGAGCCACTGCAACATTGCTCTATCGGCTGCCCCCTGGAACTTCAGGCAGGCCCTCGCCCCAACCCCAAAACGAGATATTGGCCGGTGTAGCCCTTGGAACACTCAGTGCCCCGAGTCGAGCGCTGATTCCGACTTTGAGGTACACCATTAGTCGCCTCTTACGACCCGCTGGCTACGGTGGGGCAATTCTTAATCCGACCCCACACAGACTATACCCTCTTCGTCGGGCGTGGAACACAAAGGTGAGCCACTGCAACATTGCTCTATCGGCTGCCCCCTGGAACTTCAGGCAGGCCCTCGCCCCAACCCCAAAACGAGATATTGGCCGGTGTAGCCCTTGGAACACTCAGTGCCCCGAGTCGAGCGCTGATTCCGACTTTGAGGTACACCATTAGTCGCCTCTTACGACCCGCTGGCTACGGTGGGGCAATTCTTAATCCGACCCCACACAGACTATACCCTCTTCGTCGGGCGTGGAACACAAAGGTGAGCCACTGCAACATTGCTCTATCGGCTGCCCCCTGGAACTTCAGGCAGGCCCTCGCCCCAACCCCAAAACGAGATATTGGCCGGTCTAGCCCTTGGAACACTCAGTGCCCCGAGTCGAGCGCTGATTCCGACTTTGAGGTACACCATTAGTCGCCTCTTACGACCCGCTGGCTACGGTGGGGCAATTCTTAATCCGACCCCACACAGACTATACCCTCTTCGTCGGGTGTGGAACACAAAGGTGAGCCACTGCAACATTGCTCTATCGGCTGCCCCCTGGAACTTCAGGCAGGCCCTCGCCCCAACCCCAAAACGAGATATTGGCCGGTGTAGCCCTTGGAACACTCAGTGCCCCGAGTCGAGCGCTGATTCCGACTTTGAGGTACACCATTAGTCGCCTCTTACGACTCGCTGGCTACGGTGGGGCAATTCTTAATCCGACCCCACACAGACTATACCCTCTTCGTCGGGCGTGGAACACAAAGGTGAGCCACTGCAACATTGCTCTATCGGCTGCCCCCTGGAACTTCAGGCAGGCCCTCGCCCCAACCCCAAAACGAGATATTGGCCGGTGTAGCCCTTGGAACACTCAGTGCCCCGAGTCGAGCGCTGATTCCGACTTTGAGGTACACCATTAGTCGCCTCTTACGACCCGCTGGCTACGGTGGGGCAATTCTTAATCCGACCCCACACAGACTATACCCTCTTCGTCGGGCGTGGAACACAAAGGTGAGCCACTGCAACATTGCTCTATCGGCTGCCCCCTGGAACATCAGGCAGGCCCTCGCCCCAACCCCAAAACGAGATATTGGCCGGTGTAGCCCTTGGAACACTCAGTGCCCCGAGTCGAGCGCTGATTCCGACTTTGAGGTACACCATTAGTCGCCTCTTACGACTCGCTGGCTACGGTGGGGCAATTCTTAATCCGACCCCACACAGACTATACCCTCTTCGTCGGGCGTGGAACACAAAGGTGAGCCACTGCAACATTGCTCTATCGGCTGCCCCCTGGAACTTCAGGCAGGCCCTCGCCCCAACCCCAAAACGAGATATTGGCCGGTGTAGCCCTTGGAACACTCAGTGCCCCGAGTCGAGCGCTGATTCCGACTTTGAGGTACACCATTAGTCGCCTCTTACGACTCGCTGGCTACGGTGGGGCAATTCTTAATCCGACCCCACACAGACTATACCCTCTTCGTCGGGCGTGGAACACAAAGGTGAGCCACTGCAACATTGCTCTATCGGCTGCCCCCTGGAACTTCAGGCAGGCCCTCGCCCCAACCCCAAAACGAGATATTGGCCGGTGTAGCCCTTGGAACACTCAGTGCCCCGAGTCGAGCGCTGATTCCGACTTTGAGGTACACCATTAGTCGCCTCTTACGACCCGCTGGCTACGGTGGGGCAATTCTTAATCCGACCCCACACAGACTATACCCTCTTCGTCGGGCGTGGAACACAAAGGTGAGCCACTGCAACATTGCTCTATCGGCTGCCCCCTGGAACTTCAGGCAGGCCCTCGCCCCAACCCCAAAACGAGATATTGGCCGGTGTAGCCCTTGGAACACTCAGTGCCCCGAGTCGAGCGCTGATTCCGACTTTGAGGTACACCATTAGTCGCCTCTTACGACCCGCTGGCTACGGTGGGGCAATTCTTAATCCGACCCCACACAGACTATACCCTCTTCGTCGGGCGTGGAACACAAAGGTGAGCCACTGCAACATTGCTCTATCGGCTGCCCCCTGGAACTTCAGGCAGGCCCTCGCCCCAACCCCAAAACGAGATATTGCCCGGTGTAGCCCTTGGAACACTCAGTGCCCCGAGTCGAGCGCTGATTCCGACTTTGAGGTACACCATTAGTCGCCTCTTACGACCCGCTGGCTACGGTGGGGCAATTCTTAATCCGACCCCACACAGACTATACCCTCTTCGTCGGGCGTGGAACACAAAGGTGAGCCACTGCAACATTGCTCTATCGGCTGCCCCCTGGAACTTCAGGCAGGCCCTCGCCCCAACCCCAAAACGAGATATTGGCCGGTGTAGCCCTTGGAACACTCAGTGCCCCGAGTCGAGCGCTGATTCCGACTTTGAGGTACACCATTAGTCGCCTCTTACGACCCGCTGGCTACGGTGGGGCAATTCTTAATCCGACCCCACACAGACTATACCCTCTTCGTCGGGCGTGGAACACAAAGGTGAGCCACTGCAACATTGCTCTATCGGCTGCCCCCTGGAACTTCAGGCAGGCCCTCGCCCCAACCCCAAAACGAGATATTGCCCGGTGTAGCCCTTGGAACACTCAGTGCCCCGAGTCGAGCGCTGATTCCGACTTTGAGGTACACCATTAGTCGCCTCTTACGACCCGCTGGCTACGGTGGGGCAATTCTTAATCCGACCCCACACAGACTATACCCTCTTCGTCGGGCGTGGAACACAAAGGTGAGCCACTGCAACATTGCTCTATCGGCTGCCCCCTGGAACTTCAGGCAGGCCCTCGCCCCAACCCCAAAACGAGATATTGGCCGGTGTAGCCCTTGGAACACTCAGTGCCCCGAGTCGAGCGCTGATTCCGACTTTGAGGTACACCATTAGTCGCCTCTTACGACCCGCTGGCTACGGTGGGGCAATTCTTAATCCGACCCCACACAGACTATACCCTCTTCGTCGGGCGTGGAACACAAAGGTGAGCCACTGCAACATTGCTCTATCGGCTGCCCCCTGGAACTTCAGGCAGGCCCTCGCCCCAACCCCAAAACGAGATATTGGCCGGTGTAGCCCTTGGAACACTCAGTGCCCCGAGTCGAGCGCTGATTCCGACTTTGAGGTACACCATTAGTCGCCTCTTACGACACGCTGGCTACGGTGGGGCAATTCTTAATCCGACCCCACACAGACTATACCCTCTTCGTCGGGCGTGGAACACAAAGGTCGAGCCACTGCAACATTGCTCTATCGGCTGCCCCCTGGAACTTCAGGCAGGCCCTCGCCCCAACCCCAAAACGAGATATTGCCCGGTGTAGCCCTTGGAACACTCAGTGCCCCGAGTCGAGCGCTGATTCCGACTTTGAGGTACACCATTAGTCGCCTCTTACGACCCGCTGGCTACGGTGGGGCAATTCTTAATCCGACCCCACACAGACTATACCCTCTTCGTCGGGCGTGGAACACAAAGGTGAGCCACTGCAACATTGCTCTATCGGCTGCCCCCTGGAACTTCAGGCAGGCCCTCGCCCCAACCCCAAAACGAGATATTGGCCGGTGTAGCCCTTGGAACACTCAGTGCCCCGAGTCGAGCGCTGATTCCGACTTTGAGGTACACCATTAGTCGCCTCTTACGACTCGCTGGCTACGGTGGGGCAATTCTTTTGCGCCCGACCCCACACAGGCTTTACCCTAGCCGCCGGACGAAGAAAAGATCTATCAGACTTCGTAAGGCACACGGACCTCCAGTTATCCGACTGCACTCCCAACCAGACAGAGATCCCGCCTACACCGAGCAAACTACCCATTGCTTACAGAAAAACACCCAGGGAGGAATCGTACCTTCGCCGCCTCTAACTCGCAGGTTGCTAGAGCAGTAGGCAAACTGAGCCACGGTAGCGGGGGACCTCTTATACCTCATCGCTTATCTAGAACATTAGAGTTAAGATGAACATGAAAAAGAACATTTGTAGACCTTAGCATCCGCAATGATCATGTTGAAGACGATTTAATTTTCTGTTCCTACCACGCCTTAAAGTTTGTATAGGAAGTTTTGAAACCCCCTGCATAACTGTCACGTCGCATTAAAGTGATAACTGGCGCTGATTGATACATCCTCACCAAAGTAAACATGTTCATTCAAATTATCGCATTGACTTTAAGTGTGAATGATCTGAACATAACTGAAGTTCATGTATTCTATTTCTCATGGAAGGTTTCTGAAGGATTCTGGTTTCATCCTGTTTCTCAATAAACAGGATCAACTTCAAGAGAAAATAGAAAGGGGAGCTCGCTTAGAGGAAAATTTTCCTGGTTACGTGAAGTTTAGACCAAATGGTGAGTATGCATCTCTTAAGAGGAAACTAGCTGCAACTTCGTTTTAATGACAAGAAATTATTCCACAATACAGTTTTCAGCAGTAGTTATAGGTACAGTCGCGGAAAAAATCCCGAACCATTCCTCTTCACTCGAACAATTTTAACAGTAGAGAAAATTCAAAGATGCTGTTTGACAGAAACTTCTATAAATTCGAATGTATAAAATTTGCATAAGAGCCCGTCTTCGTATTAAATTGAACACCAACTTTATAACTTCAATAGGAAACCCCCTATTTCGACACACACAATTTCGAATCTATATAATTTAACTTCAGATACCAAATCTCATGCCATTAGGTCTTGCCGTTTCGAAGTTATGAGTACAGAAAGATTGGAGATCCTAATGCTAAATCAGATTCTTAGACTTTTATGGGATATCTTCCTAAATAATATTTCTATAGCGCTGATATTTTGTACCATGTTACTGTTAAACAACCCAAGCAAAATACACCTATTTTATTTTAAAAATAGCTGTTAATATGCAATAATTATTAAATTTGAACATATGAATTGGAACCTTACTATATTTTGATGAGAATCGATTCAGGACTTCTAATATGACCATGCAAAATTTCAGCTCATTCCAATGGTTAGTTTTTGAGTTACATTACATTTTCCTCATTATGACGATTTTAGGGGGCAACTAAAAGTTTAAGAAACGTCTGGCAATTCTCGGATAATTCTCGGGTCGTTTGCACTTAAATAATAAATGTAATATAATTCCGGATCGTTTGCACGCGCTGCCAAACACGTTTGAAATAGTGCTTAAGTTTGAAATTCGGGTAGCTATAACTACAGTTAATCTCGATCTACGAATAGCGATTTTCAATGTGGAGGTGATCTCTGAAAATGACAGCAACTTTAACATTGAATATCTCCGGATATAAAGATAGCAAAGTCATGAAATCTCATATTTAGACTAATTTAACGATGCCGAATCTGATTAAGGCACCAAATCATGGCGTTTCCATCGGAAATTTTGTTTTGTGCACAATTTGTTATGAAGACTTCCCCTTAAGCAATTTTTTTGCATTTGAATTTGTAGAGGATGCTATTCCCTATTGAATATCTTTGAATTTGCTCTATGATTAGTGCTCGAAATAAAGAGGGTGGTTCATTTTTTTACCACGACTGTACATAAATTTTACATGACATAGTTTTTCACAAGAAAATGGCAGATATCATTCATAGAATGAAGTATTTAATTAAAATTTTTAATATAATCCTTTTTAAGCAATGTTATTTAGGTCAACTAGAATATTTTTAATTTTTAAACAGTATAAATGGATTTGAAATGGTCTGTCTTTAATAAAAGTGTTAATTTCAATTGCACTTAAAATAGATGCAGGTCACATCAAAGCAAAACCGTGAGCAATGTTTTCAGTTTATGTATTTGAACTAGAAAATAAATGTTCCTAAATTATGTCAAACGATTTAATTTTATCTGCTGATGTAAATGTATTTGGAATCCCACAAAAATTTGGATAATTCTAATATTTCTTCATAGCATTTGATCACAATTAAATTTTAACTAATTTATTTTGATCAGATTATGATATAGATGGAATGGTAATGCTTCCATTTTATTCATCTGAATCATCTAGCTGTTAAACAGATTATATTTTTTTCATCATTTTCAGAAACGGATAACATATCAAGCGAATATGAGAAAGCCAGATCCTTCATTCGAGATCTTTTCCTGGTAAGATAGTCAACTATAGAAATTAAGATTTCCCATTGTGTGTGTGTGTGTGTGGTTAGCATACCAAAAATAAACATCTTCAGAAATGTTAAAACTCATTCTTTTCTTGTCGTCATGAACCAAATTTAATTTTACCGTGGAAAAAGATTTAACACAATTAAAAATTTTATTTTTGGAAATTGAGTATTGTGCTGTAATGCAACGGAAAATTATAGTTCTACCATCATACTTAAATACTTGTTAAAACAAATGTTGTTCAAGACAAAATGGTAAACAATTTTTAAGTTATGCTGAGAATCTGCTTTCTATTTGCACAAAAGGAGCAGCCTTCTGTGGCCTGAAGGTACATTAGAGGCCAGAATCCGTCGAAGACATTCAACACGATATTGAATAGTCATCACAATGAAAAGACTAAGAATGGATTGATTGAAAAATCCAGAAATGGTCACACAAGGGTTAAGAATAAAGCCAAATGGGCGTCAGCTACACACAACAGTGATTAGTAGGGCATGAAACATGGCTGTTACATAAACAAGTGATTATTATTGATGGAGTGGCAAATTAGTCATTCATCATGGACCAAGAACTGATGCACGATGAGACTGCTCATCCCAAAACCCTTCTTTTTGGGGCATAAAAAAGCTTGTGCCGTAGTACAACAGAATAAGTGGTTGAAAAGGAGTACCGTTAGGTATTTTTATGAACGTCGCACTGCAGCAATACAACGGGCTATTGGAGAAGGTCCGGGATCAAACCCGAAGGGAAAGATCCGAAGACAACACCACGTAATTTTGAAACATGGGCAGATGACGAGGTCACATCTGAGCTGCACCTCACTTTCCAAACTCCATACCGCGCCAACGTGAGGACATTTGAGCCCCCGACAGATTGAACGTGCATCAGCCCCCTTTGTACACGACGGTCTCTGGTTGGATTCGAACTCCCGACCCTCCGGTTGCTAATCCGTTACTCTTCCAACCAGCTACCGCGGCCCCAGGGGGTACAGTTAAAATATGACATTATTGTAATTCATTGTTGCTATTGAAATAAAGTTTATAGTTGCATGGTGGATAATTGACGGTACTTACGTATTAACCGCATGCCAGCGATTAATCGCCAAATCTGTTGGAAGGGGTATAAGACGGAAGAACTGGAACAATCTGGTTATATTCACTGCCAAGTGAACCACAAATACAATTTCATTGATTCTGATTGCTTCGCAAAACTTTTTTTAAAACCAGTTCAGCGCGTAGTTGCATTAGATACTCGTGTTCTATTTTTACGTAACGCTTGATCGTTATGAAATAATGCTGGAAGAATATTCCCATCCCAATGCATATTTTGGGGCATTTGTCGCGAAACATTTCTTGTTATGGTCCCTGATCGTAATTGACTAATCCTTGTACATGCAATATCCAGACCATTTTAAAACTGCATTGACGATATTAATTGATTGCAGAATGAGACAAAGAAGCAGACAACCCAAGCCAGAGGTTCGTGTGATGATTATTACAGCTACAGGAGAAGCTCCAAGAACAGAGACTGTTTCTGGCACTATACCACTGCAACCGACACACAGAATGTGAAGAGGGTCTTCAATGACATCCACACCATGATTGTAATGCTCAATCTTGAGAGCTTTGCGCCCAGTTGACAAATTCACCTCTGTGCATTTAGTTACGTATTCAATATATCACGGCGCACTTTTCATACGATACTCTTTCAGCAAATAAGGAAGAATGAATTTAAACCTCTTTCGGAAAATTATAGTGCTGAACTTTTCGATAATAAAAAGTATTTTTGAGCTAGACTTTCATGATTCATAGGTAGGTATTTAATTAACGTCGCATTGGAGCACAACACAACGGGCTATTGGCGATGGTCCGGGATCAACCCCCGAAGGGAAAGATCCAAGGACACAGCGTAATTTTGAATCATGGTAGATGACGAGGTCACACCTGAGCTGGCATCCCTCTCCTAACTTCCACACCACGCAAACATGAGAACATTTGAGACCACGAGATTTAATGCGCACCAGCCCCCTTTGTACACAACGGTCTTTGGCTGGATTCGAACTCGGAAATAAGTCCGTTACTCTTCCAACCGGGCTACCGCGATTCATGACTTGCATTGTTTTAAATGAAAGTCTATGTATGTCCTGCATAAATCTTTTCTATTTTTATTAAGATTTAAATAAATTTAGCCTTTTATTTCCTCTTTCAACCCTCTCATTTGAATATTACTGTCTCAGCAATATAATGGTTGCTTCTCCATTGACCAAGGCCTGTTCGTGATAATAAATACATACCAAATACTTTCCAGGCTCTCTTCAATAATATCCTAAGACCCATAGACATATCGTGTATGAATGTGCTTTTTCTGGCTATGTCCACCATCTTATGAAAAGCTCAAAGATGTAAGCTTGTTGTAATGGGAGTTGACTCAATTCCAATGTTGACCCCTGCAAAACTAATTTCTTTAATAAAAATATATTTAATTCATATCTTATCTTAGTGTGATACATATATGAAATGCATGTTTTAAAAGAGCTTTTTTGTAATTAACCCTCTAAGAATTACAAACTTTCCAAAAGAACTATTGCTTTTTACCCTTCATTTAGTGATTAAACTGTCACATATCAGTTGAAAAGAATCCACAGAAACTTTCGATGAGGCCCTGTTGAGAAAACTAGATTGCAATGTGGAATAATGTGAGCATAACACTTAGAGGATTAATGATTTTAAGTACGAAATTTTGGTTGCCTTTCTTGCAATCCAGAAAAACGTAAGTCTTGATTTTTGTTGTCTTTCTTTAAAATTTAGCTCCAATCAAAATATTTTTTAAAACCAATAAACTATTCTTCGAAAAGTGTATAAATCATGAAAAGTTAACTCCAAATAGATGACAAAACTTTATAAATACCCTTAAGACTTCAAAATACAATAAATGGATTTCCCAATGTTTTGAAATGTAAGATTTTCTAGAGATATGACAAATTGTTGAATAACACTTTATTTTTAGTCAACAATTTGTTAAGAAACTAATTTATAGATAAGTTAAAAAGATAATATTTTCATTTTGCTTCTTTTTCAGCCTCAATCAAACTTATTTAATCTAAGATAAAAGCGTGCGAAAAAAACCTTTTCCATCTCAAAATTAGTATAACACACTGAGAATAGTAGTGAGCATTTTGAATTTATACAATATCTATTCTGGTCCACAATAATTACAAGTTGGTCAATGCACAGATTTTACAAAAAGTTCTTGAACTATAGATGAAATTATTCAATAGCAGTCAAGTGTAATAAGTAGGAGGTAGTTGAATTACCGTCGCACTGGTGCAACACAATGGGCTATTGACGATGGTTCGGAATAAAACCCGAAGGGAAAAATTCGAAGACGCCGAGGAAGAATCCAAAGTAATTTTGAACTATGGTCAGATGATGAGCTCACACCTGAACTGACACCCACTCTCCAGACTTCCACACCATGCCAAAGTGGGGACACAACAGATTTAACGTGCATCAGCCCCCTTTGTACACAATGTTCTTTGATTGGATTTGAACTCGCAACCCTCTGGTTGCTAGTCCGTTACTCTTCCAAACGAGTAATCGGTGCCCCAATCCTAAAGGGAAACATTCAAGGACAGCATCTTGTCATTTTGAACCATGATCAGATGACGTCAACACCTGAGCTGGCACTCCACTCCAAATCTGTCATGGCCTCAATGTAAGGACAGTTGAAGCCATGACAGATTTAATGAGCCCCACATACAGGATGGTCTTTAATTGAATCATGTTTCGAACTCACAACTCTCTTGTTGCTAATCCCTGCTACTCTTCCAATCAGTCTACAGCGGCCTAGTGTTATAATTAAAATACATGAACCAAGAGTCAGTTTTCCTTCAAACTATTTTATCATGTCCTAATATATGAAAATTCTTTACAATAAAAATATATGAAAAATTAAAAACATGTTCAAATTATTCTTCTCAGAAGGCAATAAAAATATAAATACATAAGCACCTATCTTCGATACATTTTTTGTACAAAAATTAATCTAGTCCAAAGGCCAATACATAGAATTGTTGTAAATGCATGGGTCAGTGAGTGGCTCGAGCAGGAGGAGCCACAGGAGGAGACCAGCCACGAAACAGCCCATGAGGTACGACTGCTTGGGTTGCTCAATCGTCAACAACTGTCCGAAGTCAGGAAAACCCATGTGGTTGCAGAATGCATGGACAATAAAGGGAGCAGACACATGCCCTAGAAAATGATCGTGTTCATTAGATACTCTTAAAGATGCTTTCACAACACAATATTAAGCCCTATGTTATATCTCTCTACTTCCAGAATATAAATCTGGGTGATTTGTGACAAAAAGCAAGATGTAACTGTCATACAATAGCCTCTTAACTGATATAGTGGTCAGTGCTTGTCTGCCACCCAGTAGGTCGCAGGTTCGTATCCCGGTTTGTAAGTGCATGGATGTTAGTAATTGTTCTTGTTAGGTAGGTATTTTAATTAACGTCGCAATTTAGCAACATAACGAGCTATTGACGACAATCCCAATCAAACCCGAAGAAACACCAATTAATTTTGAACCACAGTCAAATGACGACCTTGTTAGGTAGGTAGTTGAATTGACACCACACTGGGAAGATGTAGCGGACTATTGGCGATGGCCTCATAATTTTGAAAAATGGTCAGATGACGAGGTCAACACCAGAGCTGACACCCCACTCTCCAAACTTCCACACCATGCCAGCATGAGGACATTTGAGGCCATGACAGATTTAACGTGCACCAGCCCCATCTACACGATGGTCTTTGATTGGATTGAGTTTTTAATCAGCAACCCTCCAGTTGCTAATTTTCTACTCTTCCAACTGGGCTACTGTGGCCCCTTTGTCCTTGTTAGGAGTAACGGCAGCTCACTCATCGAGTGCTCCTTCACAAGTAGCTGTCAGTTGGCCCCTTATAGTGTCACGATTTCAAAACTTCTTCAAATAGAAAACCTTCTCTTAAAAGAAGATATCGTGAATTTTTTTTATGACAATGAAACGAGAACATTACCCCAACAAAACCATTCAGCTTCAGTTCATCATGAAGACTCCAAATATGAATCATCCTACAACCACTATCTACCCCATCCATGTAAAATTCTAGTACTACACATGAACAAAAACGTAATTTTTTTACAAATAATTTTGCATTCCCTCACATATTTCAGCATCATTTAATTTTTTTAAATTTAACAGGGTTTACTTGACAATGCAGCAACCAAAGATTCCGAGGTTGCCATAGATTTTTATGGCGCCAAAACTTCGAAATAGTTGTCCCTTAACAAAAGAAAAATCTGAAACATTTTTCGTCTGTTACTAGTTCAATAAAAAAGGGCTGGACTAGATTTTCATTGACCTTTGGTGAATTTTTCAGAAAGGTCGCCAAAATTTTGAAATCAGTAGCTTTTGAGATGACTTTGCACAAAGTCAGAAAATAGTAGTAAAAAGTCACCTGTGGCATCACTACATTTTGCTAATGTGTGGAATTGAACAATAAAAATTCAAGACCTATGCATAGCTTTTACTCACCCGTTCGTAAGAATAAATAAGTTGAGTAGGCACCAAACAGCGTAGTGTAGGCAAATTGGAACACTGCAATGAAACAATAGCTAGTAACTCAAATAATCTGACACATTACTGTAAAAAATGATAACCAAAATCATTAAAATGACAATACAAATCGTGCTTCATGATATGGTATACAAGTTCCATACTTACAAGACTGTAAAATGGCTACTTTGAATTTGGCTCCATGAGCTAATTTTTCGTTCAAGAGATGAAGATGAGCTGCAAAAGAAGTGATTTCAGGTTTTAAAACCCTTATAGGTAACAAGAAAATTCATAGGGGGTCATTCCATGTAAAAAGAGCAAAATTCAGAAAAAACCTGTGGCCATAGGGTGACGGATTTTCATGAAATCTGCTAAATGCATAAATAACGATATCCAAAATATTTTGGCTCAAAATGAAATATTTTGAAAGTTTCAGGCATTTTAAGTACTTGCAACTTTGAAGAGTAGTTGTGAAATCGCTTGATGTTGCATGTTTGAAGATCTTTCTCAAAAACTACTTAACGTAGACAGCAATGTTTCATATTTTTGTAACCTATGAAGAATTTTCTTTTTATCTATTTGGAAACAACAATTTTAAACATCATATTTAAGCTAAAAATTAGTAGCAAAAAATGGAAAATAGTCGATTTTGATAGAATTAAAAAGGTTTCTATGGGCTAAAGGAAATTAAATGCATCGTTGAAATTCATGCCAGATACAGTGCTAGGTATGATAAAACTACTGCTGAAGTTTGGAAGTCGGCTTTTATTTCCTTCATCTTCCAAACAGCAAAGGAAAATTATAAAATGACGGTTTTCCGCTTAAAATAGGCACACAAAATGAAAACAGCTCTGACGAAAACTATTTTGGAAAAATAAAGCTTAATATGTCTATTCCTTGTAAAAAAAATTCAGGATTGTATTTTGAGTCCCAAAGCAACAATAACAAAATTAGTAAAACACAAAAACATATTCTTGCCCATCCAATCAATTGGGGCTACTGAAAGTTTCGTCGCCAAACTATTCGGACGTTCTACAATGGGTTACCATATTCCATTAGTATCGCATTAACTGGCAATGTTTATTATCGCTAATCATAACATTTCCTTCCCATTCTATGCATATTACTCATTTCAAATGGCAACAATGAAATCCTAAATCAATGAAATACGAAATTTTTAACTTTTGAAGGCAATTTTAAAAGCAGGACATCCACCATCATAATTGAAAATGCTTAAACATTTAAAACCTTTACTTGATTGTCTTCAAATTCACTTTCAATCTGATAAAGGTCTCTTGTTCAATTTCATAGTTGCTTAAATTGAAATTTTCCCAGTGCTGCCAAATTCTTGAAATTTTTCTTATTTCATTAGTGATTGTGATAAATATGGAAAAAGGATTCGTGAGTTATGTACATTTGGGAGAATCGAGTATAAGGATGTTTAAATTTTTTTTACTCTCAAAATTAGTGTTTACCTGACTAATAATGCTTAATATTTACAAAACATCATTTAATATTTACAAGTAGTAGTATTTAATACTTACGTTTCTAAAGGACAAAGCAAATTGAAAAAACTTTTGCACATGCACGATAATAGTTATATTTCATTCTTATATTGCATTTTTATATTATCGGAGGTTATAACTCATAATCATCTGCGATAAATAAGTAAAATTTATGTCTAGAGACAAATATTTCTTGAGACAAAAATAATCAAATTACAATTATGAAAATTTCAGGACATATAATAGACATCTTGCTCTTTTATGTTGAAAAGTTTTGATGTTTTTGGAACTTTCCCTCAGTGAAATATGCATTTTTAAAAATTGAAAAATCTTATTTTTCCATAATTTTTACTTTTAAATGTTTTTTCTTCATTATAAAGGAGTAGAAATACAATCACCAAATTATGCCATGCTATTTGCTAGGAAAGGCTCTTCTCATTAAGAATAATTTTTAATATTGTCTTTCCATTTCTAGAGATACCAGAGCAATTTTAAATTTGTAGCAAATTGGCAAAATTTCTACTTTCGTCGATCCCTCAAATTCAGCAATGACTGTTATTAAATTATATTCTGACGTTTCCTAAGAAACCCTTCTCTAAAGAATGCAACGATATAAAAATTCAAATTTGTGTCAATAACTTATTGAAATATAGGGTCGCAAACAGGCCACTTTTAGTGCTAGAAAATCTAAATTTGTGTGACCTTGAATTTTAAAATGTCAATAATTAATAAAATATAGATTTCTGAAACCTGATATTTTGCAGTTGGTTATTACTATACGTGACTTATTTAAAAACTGATTTTCATTAAAATCGGTGGTATGCCAGCCACAGCCGATTTGACAATGACAATTAAGCAGTTTTAATTTATAAGAAAATTATTATGATTATTACATTGTTATTCAGCTTATGACAATAATATTTATTATTAAATATAAAAGTGACATTTACCAATTCCAAAGAAGAATGGACACAAGATCACAGAAAATTTACTCCCGAAGCATGGCACTAATACTGGCAACATACAGGCTCTAAAAGTAAATTCTTCAAAAAATGGAGCCTGGAATTATAAATACTTTTTCAATAAATGATCACACACATATTTTATACATATGAAGCAAAAATCAGCAAAGACCTCAATAATTATTGCTGTACACTTTAGTAATATCATAATATGTTTCTCAATTAGTTATACCAAAAGAAACAAATAACTTATATTTAGTTCTTTCGATGTTCATAAATATACTGATGTGTTTATCATACTACAAATAGTAAGGAAATGCATTTTGAAAATTTTAGAATGATAGTGCACATGTTAAATAATTGAGTTCTTTAAATGCCAAAGTTCAATTTAAATAAGCAACTCTGCCTATTCACTATTTTCCTCAAGATAACTAACCTGTTCACTTATAATATAAACCAATATTATAAGTACTTCAATTTAATTAACAACTGTTTCAAGCAAAAACTTGTAATATAAATAGATTCATCATCAATATATTTTAATTGATTTTGGTATCACTAAGTGAATCAATCAATTCACTTAGCAATACCAAAAATGTAGCAAGTAATTAGTTCAATGATTTTTTTCACATTTTCTAAAATTATATTTAATATTTTATTTCAAATAGACTAAAATTTCAAACCAGTAGTTCATTTGTCACATTAAAATAAATGAGTTTTTCAGTCCTATCATTTCCACCCCATTCGAATTTGAATTGGTTGAAGGAATTTTAATGGTGCCAAGCTGTGCCAAACACAACACAATGAGGCTGGAATGAAAGAAAGGGGAAGGGTAGGTGAGGATAAAATGAAAGGGAGGACAGATCATTAGGGTACCTTAGGGTTGTGATGCCTGTATTTACTTGAAGATATGGGGCCTGATGAGTACTATGGTTGAGTTTATTGTTTAGTGAACCAGAAACTTTGCTGTAACTTTTAAGTAGCACACCTACAAGGTAAATTGGAACAATTTTAACTGCATGGATTAGGTATAAATAAGGCCAATAGTTTTTATACAAGGGCAAGTCAATATTTATCTGAAATGTAGTTGTATTTGTGGTTCTACTGGAATGCTGTTTTTGAACAGTTATAGTGCAGCTCCAAGGAGAAGGCAATTGGGAAATGTGGTTTTGAACAAATCTATTAGTTAAATTAGGGTTGGTTGATTTGGGTTTTATGGTGCAAGATCCAAAAGAGGATAATTTGCACCAGACACAAGACAATAAAATTAGGAGATGGATTTAAGAGTCCAAACTAATAGAAATGTAATGAACAAAAATAAGTGATATACATAAAAATTAAATATGAAAGTAAAATTTTAACTACAAGAAATATAAAACCGTATTTTTTAAAAAAGAACTAAGATCTGGTATCCCCCAGTGTACATGAGGGTCTTTGGTTGAATTCGTACTTGCAACCCTCCTGTTGCTAATCCGTTACTCTTCCAACCGGGCTACTGCTGCCCAAAGGACTTGTGAAACAGCACAAATGTCTCCTCTTAAACCCTATTTTAGTAGAAATTTTAGTTGCTTGGATACAAAATGAATCAGCTAAAACACAAATTGTGCTAATTAAGTAAGAAACGGACATTGAAGATCGCATCAAAAAATTTAAATTTTAAAATAAAAAAAACTAAATTTTTTATAAGATTTTCATGACAATCTACCAACCAGATTCTGATGATTTTCTACTAGTTTCCATGGTTTGAACCCAAAACTTCAAACTTAACATCCCTTGTAAAATTTTCTCCCATAAGAAAAATCCAAAAAATATTTTTCCCATCTGCTAAAAGGGTATGAAATTTTCCATTGACTTTTGGTGAATTTTCAAAGTTGCCAAAATTTTTTAAATGGGAGCTTTTGAGACGATTTTGCATAAAAAGATAACAAAGTCGCCAAAGTTTTAAAATACTACCAAAAAGTCACTCTTTAGTCATCTGTGGCAGCCCTGCAGAAATGATGACAAAAGCAATTTGTACCATAACTTGGTAAGTTGCACAAAAGTGTGACTATTGTTTCGATGCGGCAAATTAGTCATGTATGCATAGTTTTATGCTCATCCAAATATCTTTTTAGGAGGCCATAAAAAGCTTGATCAATGATGGAAATATGTTATAAAGCAAGGAACTATGTTGAAAAATGATAGTATTTGAAAGCTGTCTATTTTGATTGAAATAAAGTTTACAGCTGCATATAATTATTGACTCATCCTTATATATTTAATTTTTCATATCAATTCAACAAACAGTGTTATACATCTTTATCACCTTAGAACTATTTCCATGATATACAGCATATTTTCTCTAATGAATTATTTCTCTGATGTTCAGCACATTTTATTCAAAATATTTTTCTATAGAAGCCATCAAATATATATTTACGAAGTAAGAGGAAAAGTTAAAACTTACTATCACAAGATTTCTTAACCATACAACATTTGTTACACAATACAACCATAAGTTAAAATCTGAAATAAAATAAAGGAAGAAATTTGTAAGTAGAACAAAACCAATGTTTTACAAAAGCAATAAAACTGTATAAATTTAAACAGATCACATTTCAAAAGTAAAATTTAAATTCTTTTAGATTGGAAGAATACATACAGCAGATTCTATAGTTTGTCAACTTTAAAGATAGCGTTATGTCTTTTTACACTGCAACCATGTTTACTGATAATTACATTATTTTTATTTGGTGTTTATTCTTGGCACATTATGAATGCATTTTCCAGCAACCTTCCTTAACTACATTCAAAGACAAAAAAAATACCACTGTTCAAAACTCTACTAGGGGAAATGTTTGGTTTTGATTTATTGTTTTATAATTTTTAGTTTTTTCTAATGAATTTACGATTTAAAATTTTTTATAAGATTTGTTGACACAAAAATACATCCATGAATCTATTTTTTTGCAATTGTGAGCCGAACATCAACTTAATTCATCGGTTTTGCATTCATCGTGGTTAGTGATTGTGTAAAAAAAGTAAATTAATGATTATGAGATTAAAAGCAGCATTAAAAGTAGATTGTGCGAATAAAAGCAAATTCATGTCAATGGACATAATTGAAAAAGCAATAAGAAAATGCTCTGCAGAGTTTATAATTTTCTTTAAATGAATTGAGCAGTACTACTAATTGCCTTGAATAATATTTCTGTGTACTTTGTTTTAACAATTCAAATTAAATTTGCATTGAATATGAAAACAAGAAATGGCAAACTATGTACTCTATGGGTGACAACAAATTTCTTATATCATACCTATGATATAGGAAATTAGCCTTTATATGGACTATACTTGTTGAGGTTTCAAAAACAAAGACGATTTTATAACTTTTATATTGAATTGAAATCTGCTTGTAGTTCTCTGAAAATCAGATAGTGCATTGCATAAAGAACAATTACACAATGCACTAATTTTACCATTCAGTTGAATACTAAATTGTATTCGAGTGACTAATTTAGTCATATAGTTTTATTTCTGTCTGTTAATAGGTTTATCCAAAAAACATGTTTTATCACAATTTCATTGAGTATTGAATTAGATTAATAACAAGGAAAACAAACAGACTTCAAAAAAGGAAGTCAAATGAAACAAAAGCTAATGAAAAAGAGTTGGTTTTCATTTTAACGAAGTTTGGTTTTTACTTGCTGCTCTATGACCACTTTTTGCTACAGGAGGTTAGTTGAGTTAGGTTTAAGGGCCATATTTAGCCATTCTGCTACAGACATAAGACAGACAATTTTTCCACAGGAGGGCTAATTGGACTGGGACCTACAGCTTAAAGGTCAAAGGAAAATCAAAAGTTAGTGAAAGATAATTTGGAAAGAAAACAGCAGTCGAAAAATGCTTTTTAGTTGACAAGATCTAAACTTCCGAATACTTTATTTTCCTATTAAAATATATGCTAAAAAGTTGTTAAAGAAAAAATATGAACAGATTAAAACCAGGTAAACAATTTCTCTTTAAATTGGAGAGCATTCCTGTCATAAAATGCCCCAATAGCTTCAGTCACTTAATAAAATATATGATAAGGGATTACTTAGCAGTGACTAGAGCAATAACTATTTGTATAACTATTACTATTATTTGCCTTTTAATGCAATATTTTTGGTTGGGATAATGTATACAATCACTATAAAAGCATTAAACATCATAAAACTAACACACTTCACAGAAAATTCTCTCATGTTAATGAATACTCACCAAAGAATCTGTTGTAGAGTCCTTCGTTGTATTGTAATGAGATCGGACCCAAGAAGAGAACCTAGAAAATAATTTTTATCAGATAGCTTAACTTCAGTTTCAGATTCTATCCTGAATTTTTAAAAATAGTAGCAAAAGTCTCCTCTTCAATTCAATTTACGAAACAATTTTAGTTGCTCAGATACAAAATGAAGGGGCTAAAACACAAAAAGTGCTGATTAAGTATGAAACAGATGTCAACGATTTTGCCATGAAATTTAAATTTCAAAAATCTAAATATCTTCTTAATAGGGTTTTCATGACAATCTAGCAACCACAGATTCTGATGTTTTTCTGTGGTTCAAAATTGGTGTCCCTTGAAAAATTTTCTCCAAGAAAAGTTCGAAAAATATTTTTGAGTCTGCTATTAGTTTTAGAAAAGGGGATAAAATTTTTGTTAACATTAGGTGGTTTTAAAAAAAGGCACCAAAATTTTGAAAGATTTAGCTTAAAAAACATCTGTAGTCACCAAGATTGAAAAATTATAGCAAAACGTCACCTGTGGCAGCCATGTTAAAAATATCTTTATAGCAAAAATTATTAGTACGCAATAATATATATAAAAATATATTTCTCACCATATAATACAGTTGAGCCTTATTAAAACCAATTTTGTGGGACCATAAAAAAATTCATATTCACCAGTCTGTGTTATCCAAACTCAGAAAAAAGCATTATTTCAACAATAAAATAAAATATTAATGTGTTTAGATTACTTACAATACAATTTGTGTGTTACAGATAAATGGTATTCTTCATCAAAGGTTATACAGATAATTCTTGATTATAGATGATTCTTGATTACACAGATAATTCTTGATTACAGATATTTCCTGTTTGCACAATTTTTACTTTGAAATAGTCTGTTATCGATTTTTGTGATTCTTTAAGAAAATCCTTGATGCAGTCAATGCTGTTTAGTTGAACAGATGAATTTTCACTACCTAACAAAAAGGGGTGAATAGTTTATAAGCCAGCAGTAGCTTCTTTTAGAAAGAACGCTTATTCCTCCGTCTTCATCGGAATCTTCATTTATTCTTCCTTCTTCACTCCCTTCCACAAATTTGTAATTTAGGAGTCATTTAAAGTTTCTGATAATATGATTGAAAAGAATCTGTATGCCCTCAAATTTAGGAAATTTGTTCGTCTGTACCAGATTAGAGCAAAACAAATCCTTCTTAAATGAATGAGTTAACATTATTTGAATATACATTTTGACAGGAATTGGAATGGTTTGACTATGAATATCTTTATATTCTTATCCATTAATTCTGATGGACCATCTGAGAGAAATCTTTCCATGACAATTTACTAATCAATTTACATAAAACACTGATAAAAACACAAAAATTATTTTTGCTACCTCTAACAAAAACTTTATAACTTATCAGTTTATTACAATTTTCTAGACTTTGTTTCTGCATAAGCTTAAGCAGAATAAACAGCAGTTGAATAAGTTAAAGAGTGAGTACCAAAAACTTTTGTTTTTATTTTGTATATTTTAACTTATTCATATAAAACTTTTACTTTTTAAACCCTTTATTAATATTTTTTATTGTGGATACCTTTAACTTTTTTTTATATATAAAACTTATTTTTATATAAACCCTTTATCAATATTTTCATAGAATTTTTTTAACTTGCATAGATTCTATCAAATAAAAGAATTTTTACATTTCTAAATAAATATTTACATTAAAGAAACTTAAATTTTATAACATACCACTTACCTATATTGTTGGAGATTTTTTTGGTATAAAAATTAATAACTTTGAGAATAAAGCTTGAAATGAATGTGCCGCAAATTTAACCAAAATTCTATATCATTTATAATTTTTCACTTCAAGATGTTTCTAACATTCTGAAGATAAATAAAAACAGTTTAAATAAGATAGCTCAACAAATTAGAGTAAGCAATAGTTACCTAAGTTATGGTACTATTTGCTATTGAAATATCTATTTTGACAACAATTTTAATTCAATTTGAATACTGACTTTATTGATATTTAAATTAAAACTATTACCATAACAATTAAAAAGACAAATACTTTTAAAAATTTAAATCCAAACAAACATTTCAATGTTTTAATAAAATCTCCAACAATTTTGCTATTAGACTTTGGCAGTTATAAAATATATAAACTTTAAAATATGTCCACGAATTTAATGCAATTTATTATATTCAAATAGTTTAACTCAAAATACACTCTTATACATTTCATTACTTGGATATCAGTAGAAAAGATCACACCCAAAATTTATCTTACCATAGTGAGGAACAAAGGCAAAATAGTAGCTGGCACAATGCCTGACAAACGAATACCCATAAGTGACCAAACAGAATTATCCTAAAAATATAAAGGGAAAGAATTGAGACATACTGAAATACACTACAAATCAAAAATTACTTTTAAAGTTAAACATAGCTTCATAAGGATTTATTATAAATTTACCTTAATTTCAAAAGGTTTCTATCAGTTAATTAATTATTTTTTAAAAATATGACATTTTAAGTCTTGTGAAGAATTGGAAATAAAAAGAGGTGAAAAAGAGCATTCCATTAGAGGCAATAACATAAGGGAAAGAAATTGTTTCTTTACTAAGCTAAGCCAAATAGCTAAACTGGAAGGAAATGAATTACGATTGGTATTGATATAATTTAAACTTAAGTTAAACTAGGAGAAAAGTTATTCGTCTGACCCGCAATTAGAAATAAATTATATAGGTACTTGCTTTGAATGAAATACAAAAGTTAAAATACAGAACTCAGTACAGCAACAGTTAAAATACAGAACTCAAACAGTACTTTGATCTTGGAAAAACTTGACTTTAATTGCAATTTTAGGTACAATTTTTCAATCTATTTAAATCACAAATATGAAATAAAAACCCCTTTTAACCAAACATGTTTCCATCATTTCATTCAAGGTTTGTTCTCTGAACATGGACATAATTTTTTTAAAGTTTTGTCAATACTCCAGGACAGGCAAAAAAATTAATGTAGTCTGTTGTTATCCACTCAACACTCAAAGGAATTAGTATAAAAAATTCCTTTTTTGCAATCTCAATTAATTAAAAACTCAAAGTCTGCCGCTCATGTTGCACTGCTTTTGACTAATTCGTTAATATTTTACAATTAAATATGAGTACTCCATTAACAGACAGTAGATGAACTATCAATAATTTCAGAATAAATAATTTTATCAAATGAAAAACAGTTTTTAGATGGGAGTAAAACAGTAACATAAGAATTAACACGCATGCACATACAAAAGGAAATAATGGAAAATGAGAATTAATATACATACACATACAAAAGGAAATAATGGAAAATGAGAAACCTACATATCCGAAATACCCTCTGTCGGCAAATAAATAGACAACAATTGCTGACACAAATGACATCAGAAAGACACTTAAAAATCTTTTTTTGATCGTTGTTGGGTGATTCCTGAAGAACATAATAAATATTAGTATTTCACAGATAAAACAGGATAACACATTCTAAATAAAAATTACAGAATGATTAAATGCCGTAGCACACATAAATACGCATGCTAAAACACATAAGACATGAATAAGTTTTAAATAAGTTCTTTTACAAAAGAAATTAGTTTTCAGTCACAGGCAGATGATGGTTGGTCTTTTGGAGTTTTATGGTGCAAAGGCCATATTTGGCCATGCTGTGCCAGACACAAGACATGCAATAACAATACAGACACACACAATGAAAGTTTTACTGACACAGAAGAGAAATACACCCAGGGAGGAAGAACATGATGGATCCACTCTCCATTACCACAAGAAGCTCGTCTCTAAGCTATTCATGTGACGATAGGCATGGCCAGAAAGGACCTACTTCTACACAATAGGTCTGAGGGTGTTATTGAAGAGAGCCTGGGAAAGTATGCGTGGTATGGATTTAACCAACCGATTAGGCCTAATTCGACAACAGGGAAGTGGCAATTACATTGCAGAGTAAGATCCAAATGAGGGATGAAACAGGGTGTGAGGAAGAGGAAATGGAAGACAAAAATGTTCATTCAGAATTAGGAGCTAAGATTCAGTGAATTCAGAGTGAATGTTTTAAGATGAGTTTCTTTGCCTTATAATTAATTGCAAGGTGTTCATAAGAAAAATCTCGTCAAAAATTATTTCAATTGGGATTGATAATAATCAAGGGAAATGTTTTCAAAATAGTTGTCACTTAATTTCTAATGTCTAGTTGAAATCAGGTTCTATCTAAAAGACAATACTTGTGAAGGGTTTAAAAATTCCTCCTGAACTGAAACTACTAGAAGATCGTTCAGACATCAAACCCACAAATTATATCATGCAATTTACCTGACATGAAAAACAACTCCATCTTAATAAATAAATAACAGATGAAATAATATTTAAGCCAGAGTAAACACAGAACACGGTTCTAAAAGTTCACAAACATCAATCTAGTAATCACGAAGTTTGCATACTTTATTGGCTTCAAAGTATATTAATAAAGAAAAGACATACACACACCTGCCGTGATTATTACGCCACACATATAAACTTCCAACATAAGTAGTAGCAAGAGTAATGCATACTACAACATTGAAGAAACATCCCGAATTTGGAAAGCCGGAAAATATATTTCTAACCATTCTTAAGGTAATTTACATTTGCTCTGGACTATAATAATCCACACATTCACACTCATGATAATATTTTATAAGTCCAGACTTCCAGCCGGTGAGGAACTGTAAACAACTCCATAACAACCAATACAGGATTCAAATTGCTTTGGGTTGGGAAGTCTGTAAGAGAAGTAAGTGGCAGGAAGACTATTCAAGTTGGTAAACACGTGATCTAAACCGAAAACCGGAAATCTGAAACCTCGCTTCTTCAAAATGTTTCTGCATTGCCACAATTCATTCAAAAAACTTGGCAACATTTTTAAAAACGAAACGTTCGTTCACCTTGTCGTCTGCTTGCCAAGAATTTTTTTGCTTTTAAAACTATTTTCTTTATTTAAATTCAGGAACCTTTTCTTTTGGCTCCAACTAAACGTGACGAAATTTCTTGTGAATATTTTTGGAGAAAACAAACTATTTTGAGAGCGAAATAAAATTTGAAAACACAACGGAAACGCTCATGCATTTTTTCGGCGTTTATTTACTTGAAGGCATTGTTCTTTTTGAGTGTACTTTTAGGCAAATGATTAGAGAACACTCACTTAGCGAAAGCTTCACTTAAGAAATGTTTCCTGGGGCTTAGAAAGTTCGGTTTCTTATAGTATCAAGTCCTTGTTCTAAAGAAATTAAACTTGTTCCGAAAGTAATACCTAAACGGTATTCAAATCCAGCTAGGTGCGTTTAAATTTTGGGAATAGCAGGTTAGGAATTTTTAATATTCAGTTTGGAAAATATTTCTCTTTCGATCTGTAATTTATATACTGACTTTATGACATCATTAAAAGTGGCTTTATTCTCTTTTAAAATAGACAGAAATAACATGAATAACAAGCGATTGGTATTCTTGAAAAAAAAAACATCTAGACAAGATATTCAACCAACTTTTTGTTTCTTAAATTGTTTTGCATTTTTAAACGGCTTCCAGGCAGTTCCTGAGTGGTGGTCTGGGCATACACTTACTCGTGTCAGGAGAAATGGTATGTAGTTATTGGCGAAGGTCTGGGATTCATTCCGAAGGCAATGATCCGAGAACACCTCGTGATTTTGAACCATGGTCAGATGATGAGGTTAACACCTGAGCTGGCACCCCACTCTCCAAACTTCTACACCACGCCAACGGGAGGACATTTGAGACCACGACAGATTTAACGTGCACCAGCTCCAACGTATACAGCGGTGCTGGGTTGGAACAAGTTCGAACTCCGGTCTCTAATCCGCGACTTGAGGGCTTCTTCGGCTCTCAATAAATTTTCCGATATTAACTAATTCGTTGCTTATAAGTTAATAATATCGGAAACAGTATACTTCGATTAATGCTTTTCCGATCTTCGTTGATTCATTTTACGACTTACAAATTGTGTTCTTTATTTTAGAACATTAAAAAAAGCGATAGCTGTAGGGCTCAGCTATACAAAAAAACATTCTATGTGCTCCCCTTGAATGCGTGCAATTGTTACCCCATAAACCCCCACCTTTATTAACAAATTAAACAGTCCACATTAATTATCCCATCCAAACCCTATTTTTACTCCCGCAGCGCATTTTTTTTACCTCTTTTTCAGACCAGACTGTCTGTTTCCCTTTTGTGCTCCTTTGGGAAGTTGGGCCGCGGTGGCCCGGTTGGAAGAGCAACGGACTAGCAACCGAAGGGTTGCGAGTTCAAATCCAGCCAAACACCGCCGTGTACAAAGGGGGCTGGTGCACGTTAAATCTGTCGTGGCCTCAAATGTCCTCACGTTTGCGTGGTGTGGAAGTTTGGAGAGTGGGGTGCCAGCTCAGGTGTTGCCTCGTCATCTGACCGTGGTTCAAAATTACGTGGTGTTGTCCTCGGATCTTTCCCTTTGGGATTGATCCCGGACCGTCACCAATAGCCCATTGTGTTGCTCCAGTGTGACGTTAATTGAAATCCCCCCCCCCCTTTGGGAAGTAAATTGGACTCCTCTAGTTGTATCAGTTACTTAAAATCTATCTTTTATCTTATTTATTTTTTGCTTTCTAGTGCTATTTTAATGACACTTTCTTTAACTTCTCTTTATAGCAATTTTAATAATTATAAATTTTTTATTAAATACGATGTGGATGTAAGCTGTTATCAATTAGGTACTCGGTAATTGATACGTCCATGTATACGTAATGCATGATCCACCACTGGGTATAGGCTAACCAACAGCCCTGCTGCCCCTATGTTCCACGTCATCTGACCGTGGTTCAAAATTAAGGGGTGTTGTCCTCGGATCTTTCCTTTCGGGTTTGATCCCAGACCGTCACCAATAGTCCGTTGTGTTGCTCTCCAGTGCGACGTTAATTAAAATACCTACCTACCTGTATTCCCCTTTCATAATAATTCCTTTTCAAAACTATGGCTTGAATTATCAAGACATGGATATTCCAAAGGTCACCGCTTTATTAATTGCAGGTAGGTGAATTTACATCGCACTGGAGTTATACTATTGGCAAAGGTCAGGGATCAGTCCCGTAGGGAAAGATCAGAAGAGAGATTTAAAGTGTCCTCACGTACACGTAGAATCGAGTTTCGAACTCCCAACCCTCCAGTTGCTAATCCGCGACTCTACCATCTGGTCTAACGCGACCGCACACATGGGAAGAAGAAAATGCATGTGGATTTAGATCAATACTCACAGGGACAGTTTGTGTAGCCAAAATACAATTATTTTTTGCTATATGAGGGCTAGTTTGACTGAGACCTAAGGACTAAAGGGGATTCCGAATCACTAAAAAGACCACTGCTGTGACCAGGATGCAAACCTAGAGCGTGTTGAACCGAACGCCAGGCACTAACTCTTTGGTTACAAGGCTACTCACAGGATCTATGGACTCAACACCCCTTCACGTTATACTCACCCATCCTAAAAGGGCTTACTGGTCTGCAGATTTAACGTGCTCGCGCCCGGAAGGTAGAAAGGTTACAAGGAGATCCCAGATGGTCACCTTCCTAAATACTGACCGCACCCAATTGTGAGACTAGCCAAATGCAGAGGCTGTTCGGACATTTTTTGAACGATTTTAATGGACTGAAGCTCAATTTTTTACATGAAATTTTTGTGTTTTAAATGTTCCATTTGATAGCCCTTATTGTTAACTATCTTCTACACCTTAATTTCCATGATAATAATGACTTTTGTAGTATCGACAGTGGTATTTTGTCCCATTCTTATTCCACAGTTTTCCAGTCCTTGAATGGTTTTCGGTCGACGTTTCGATAATGCCCTTTTTAAAAGTCCAAAAGCACAAAAGTCCATGGGTGAAACATCTGGAGATTTAGCAGGAATATCAGTAAAGGGACTTGATACCAGTTTCTTGTTCCATTTTTTCCAAAAATTTAATAGTCGATTTAGATGTGAGGCTGCTTGCTTTTCCCTGATGCAATTCTACTGATTGTTGGCAAAGATATGGTATTTCTTTTTTGAATATTGGGGATAAAATAGGGTCTTGATAATATGTGGGAGTTGATTTTTACATTTCCCTCTCTTTTTACTTTTAATTTTCCATTATATGCAAAACCGGTAACAATCATAAATCTCTTAGAGAAAATTCTCACGTTCACTTTGCTATAGTCCTTTGACTTGGCGGATTCTCTTTTAAAATTAAAGATATTACCTTACAAATATTCTCAGAAATTTTTTCTTTTTTGGATACTTTTTGGAAGTATTTTTCCACTTTTACGTTTTTTTCCTTTCTTATTAATAATATTACTTATCGTACCTTTAGCTATCGAAAAACCATGACTTTTACAGCGTTTTTGAATAATTGAATAAGCATAATTCTCTTCGGAAAGAGAGAAACATAGCCTTCCATCCATTGCTTATTTAAAAGCGCCATTTTGAAAGTAAACAAAACTCTGAGTTAGCAGACGATAAGTTATACTTTAACTATTTAACCTGGCTGTGAAAGTAAAATTCTTTCGTAGCATACAATTTTTTACAGCTCATCAAAATCGTTCAAAAAATGTCCGAACAGCCTCTGTAGTTAGAGGAATAACAGATATGCAACATATGACCAGTCTATTACAAACAAGGCTACCTGCATCTGCTGCAGTGTTTATGATTGACCCTAATGAAATACAAATACGCTTTCCAATACAAATATGGCCCTTCGCCAAAAAAAACAACCAATACAAATACGCTCAGTGTGTAATCATCTGAGTGTCGTGAGATTTCCGAGTAGCGAGTTTAACGACTAACCAACCACATTTTAATGGGTCGAGCTTTATGGAGAAAGGGCCATATTTGGCCAAACGATAAGACAGACAAGAAAAGGATAGACACACACAAAGAAAAGTTTCACTGACGGAAGAGAGAAATACACCTAGGGTAAGTTATAAAACCTGTGCGACCTACAGCTCGCAGGTTGTAAACTCAGTAGGCAAACCCACCGAGCCACTAATGAATGCTAGAAAACCTTCATTCTATTCATTAAGGTCAAAACTAGTTAGAAGTCATGCAAGGAAGACTGCGTGTTACAGAACGGATATATGCGTATACACTCCTCAGTGGGTTAATTTGCACTTCATAAATAATTCTCTTTTCCTTTGCAGTGGTAGTCCAGTTAGTCAAGTCGCAGTTTGGCAACCGGAGGGTTGCGAATTCGAGACTCGATCCAACCAAAGACCGTCCTGTACGTGGGTGCACGTCAAATCTGTCGTGGCTTCAAATGTCCTCACGTTGGTGTGGTATGGAAGTTTGGAGAGTGGGGGTGATAGCTCAGGTGTTGATCTCGTCATCTGACAGTGGTTCAAAATTACGAGGCGTCTTCCTCGGGTCTTTGCGGGCCGCTGTAGCCCGGTTGGAAGAGTAACGGATTAGCAACCGGAGGGTTGCGAGATCACAAAGGCTGCCATGCATGAACGGTCTTCTTTCGTGATTTAAAGTAAGTCATGTCCGAGCTGATTTGCATACTGTTGCTCATGACCAACACGCTCAAGGGGTCGAGGTAACCCGATTGGAAGAGTAACGGATTAGTAATTGGAGGGTTGCGAGTTCGAAACTCGGTTATACCAGAGACCGTCGTATGCAAAGGGGATGGTGCGTGTTCAATCTGTCGTTGCCTCAAATGTCCTCACGTTGGCGTGGGAATTTGGAGAGTGGGGTGCCAGCTCAGGTGTGACCTTGTCACCTGTCCGTGGTTTAAAATGACGAAGCGTTGTCCACGGATCTTTCTCTACAGGACTGATCCCGGACTGTCGCCAATAGCTTACATACCTTTTCAAACTTGAACTGTGATTGATTGATTTTTATTCAAATTTTGGGTTGGTTGGTTGTTGAATATTCATTGCACTGGTGCTACACAATGGACTATTGGCGATGGTCCAGGATCCATCCCGAAGGGAAAGGTTAGTATTTTAATTAACATCGCACTGGGGCAACACAATGGGCTATTGGCGACGGTCCGAGATTAAACCTCCAAAAGAAAGATCCCAGGACAACACGTAATTTTGAAACACGGTTAGATGATTTGGTCAACACCTGAGCTGGCACCCCACTCTCCAAGCTTCCACACCCTGCCACCGTGGACATTTGAGGCCATGACAGAATATCACGTGCACCAATCCTCACGTATACGACGACGGTCTTTGGTTGGATCGAGTTTCGAACTCGCATTCTCCGGTTGCTAATCCACTACTCTTTCAACCAGGCTACCATGGCCCTCAAACTCAGTTTTGAGGATGAAATTATTTTCTTTTCTCGTTCGGAGAATATTCACGAGTAGGCAAATAAAGAATGCAGAGTAGATATTTATATGTATAATTCGAAGAATTAGTCCGGTTGCCCTGGAGACGTCTAGAATTCCAATGCTGACTCTTGTTTTTTTTTGCTGACTCATTGTTTTTTTATTAGCAGGACCGAGAGGGATAGTTCGACGACACGGGTTGTTTACACAAGCAGGCTGGGAAAATTTTCACGCCACCTGTTTTGTCGCAGCCTTCGTCGAAGAGGATGTTTCAACTTGATTAGTACAAATAGAATGGAAGAATTTGACTTTATGTACTTGGAAAGCAGACTCATTGGATCGGGCCAGGGAAATGAAAATTATATTTCGGCGTCAGCTTTTTGAAAATGTTATATTCAAATTATGCTGTTAAATAATTTGACGATTTATATAATTTGGGCATAATATTTGCACAAATAAATACTATGTCCAATGGGTTTTATTGCCAAGTAACTAATACCTATTTGGATTGTAGAATTATTGATCGGTCCTATGATTCTAAGAGAGATAGTTGAATTTACGCTGCACCGGAGCCAGACAACGGGCTATTGGTGACGGTCCGGGATCAATCCCGAAGTGTTGGTTTGGGGATTTTATGGCACAAAGGCCATGCTGCGCCAGACACAAGACATATAACATCAAGTAATAGACACACACAATGAAAGTTTTACTGACAAAGAAGAAAGAAATACACCCAGGGAGGAATGCACTTCACAGGAATCGAACCTGCGCCGCCTACAATTCGAAGGTACTAGGGCAGTGGACATACCCACTGAGCGACGGCCCCCAATCACGAAGGGAAAGATCCAAGAACAACGCCACGTAATTTTGAACCACGGTCAGATGATGAGGCCGACACCTCACTCCCAAACTTCCACACCACGCCAACGTGAGGCACGACAGATTTAATGTGCACCCCGTATCTTGGGTTGGATCGAGTCCCGAAACCTTCCGATTGTGAATCTGCGACTCCACCAACTGGACTACCGCGGCTCCTATGATTCTCAGAAGCGAAGCTAGATTTTTTTAAAACCTGTGGCAAATGAGGCTGATGGCGCCCATTGTCCAAAACAAAATTTACGTATCTGAAATTATTGTTCAGAAAAAAATAATTAGGTTAAAATATACTAAAGATTCATTGATTTTTTAAAATTATGGTACTGAATATCAAAGGTCGGGTTTCTGTGAATGGGTCACCAAGGAGAATGTAAAAGACATCCCCTATCATGTTTTGTGTTTTCCAGGCTCTTTTGGGATTATTTTTTATTGTTCTGCCTCTTTCCTGGGGTTGCGATAGCCCAGTTGGTAGAGTTGCAGATTGGCAACCGGAGGGTTACGAGTTTGAATCCAACCAAAGACCATTGTGTACTTAGGTACGTAAAGCAATTGCTAATTTTTAAGCTGCTTTTATTATTAAACAAAATACACTTGTAAAGATTTGTAAAATTAAAAAGGAGATTTCATGAATATGATATGTTAGCATATGTGTTTTACTTAAATGCCAATTGGGGTCATAAAAATTATATCGAAATTTGTCAAGCATAAATTAAAAAGAGATAGGAAATAAGAATTTCAAAAATGCACTTTGAGAAAACAAGTTCTGAAAGTAAATTTATGTTTTGGATCAATATCAGTTTTAACTGAAATCTTTTAAAAATAATTAGACATGTTTTCTGAACAGGGCAGGACTTTAGATCAATAACAAGTAAAATGCATTTGAACTTCAATTCATACCAATTACATGTGGATTAGAGATTCTTTCAGTTCTACGACAGAAAATGGAACAAATGTTGCATTCAAGCATGATTCCTTAATTGAACTTTCATGCAATATTACTCTTAAAAAATTGAGGTATGCCAAATTTATCCTAGTTTAGGTTGTCAAAGAGTATCAAAATTAGTGTGAAAAAGCAATTTAATTTTTAATGTATTTTGGTACAACGTATGGGTGTGAAACTTGACTTTTTTTACAAAACAGGATTGTTTTCTTGTTTGGGTTATGCTCTACAGGGTCTTCTCGACTTACGACCAAGTTCCATTCCGACTGACAGGTCATAACTCGAACTGATTGTAAGTCCGATTTATATTCAAATGGGTTATAAAAATTGTACATAAAACACAAAAATTCAATATGTAAGTATAATTATTGTACATAATGTGGAAAATACATAATATGTACTCTATTGTTTCTTTTGACCCTACCAATGTAGTTATCCTTATTTACTATTTTTATTTATTTATTTTTGTGGTAGTAAGTCGCATAGGTGATAAATCGAGGAGACCCTGTAGTCATTTTGTTACATGACGGCGAAATAGATTTGCTTTTGAAAAGCAAGTATAAGTATGTAAATTAAAATCTGAGGCTAAAGGCAATTGTTTTTCTTGCTATAAAGTTAGTGATGACAAACGCCATCATCCTTTACATTAATGTGTGGAAAATCTATTCTTTTATGTTGTTCCATTTGTAAGTAAATAAATATTGAATTTTTATTGTTACTTTCCACTTCTACTTGTACGTTCTTCACGAACCCAAGGTACTCTAGTGATCTTTTGTTTTTCTATGGGGTTTATTGTCTTTAGCATACATAGGGGTCATGCTCCTGGGATACCAAAACGATCTTTTCCTACTTTCATCCCACTACTGTCTTCCAATCCTTCTTTTTCCCCCTTTGACACTTTTTACTTCACATTGTCTTGCGTCTGGCACAGCTTAGTCAAATATGATCCTTGTAACATGAAACGATCGAACAACCAACCTCCTGTCAATACATTAGGAAAGAAGCTCAACATTGAAAAGTACTTTTTGCACATTTTGCATTAAAAATTAAAAATATATAATAAAAATTACCAAGTAAGGTGTTATCCAAAACTTGCAAAATGGACATTGGCCCCTTTTCTACCAAGGCACAGATTTTATTAGTTTTCAAACATTTTGATACCCAAGTATTTTCTAAGTTACGTAAAGATGAAATTTTTTAAAATTTGGTTCATCACTCTACTGATATAATATCAATCGGAAGGTCAGTTCATTATCGGTAATCAAGAAGTACTTGTGGTTGGTGATAGTCTTAAAAATGACAGCTCTGTATATAAAGTAAAAGCATTAACCAATTACAACAAACCTTCACCGTCCAAACACAAAAGTTGCATTACAAGTAATGCATAAATAAGTTATTCACAACGTAATTTCCAATCTTTTTTATTAAATTGATAAATACAAAAATGTGCTTTTATTTTCCTAATAGCTATTTTGCAATATGAGATGCATGTATAAAATGTAGAAAAGTAAAATGTATAAGGGTAAAATATATAAAATATCTGGCACATAAATACTGATAAAGACTTGCACTACAATTTTGCTCAGCTCATGGAATGACTACAATATAAAACAATAGAGTTGATAATTTTATCAACCTATTCATTGCAACTTTGCCTACAATAAAACCTTTTAAACTCTTCTCCCAAGAGATCCACAGTTTGATCATCTTCTAAAATCCCTTTTGGAAGGTATCCCAGAAGTTCACAAGCATGATCTCGAAGAAACCTGACCTTTTCCTCATTCACCTTCTGGATGCGTCTGGTCTCAATTTGATCATGGTATTTCTGATCAGCCAGTTCTCTTGCTTGTTCTGTTGCCTTCATTTTCCTGTTCTCTTCAATCATGGCCTAAAAAAGTTGCACTGAATCAGAAATATACATACTAGTGTAACACATGGTAAGTATTTTAATTAACGTCACGCTGGAGCAACACAACGGGTTTTTGACAACAGTCCGGGATCAAACCAGAAGGGAAAGAGCCGAGGACACCACCACGTAATTTCAAATCAAGGTCAGATGACGAGGTCACACCTGAGCTGGCACCCACTCTTCAAACTTCCACACCACGCCAATGTGAGGATATTTGAGGCCATGACAGATTTAATGTGCACCAGCCCCCTTTCACACAATGGTTGGATTTGAACCCACAACCCTCTGGTTGCTAATCTGTTACTTTTCCAACCGGGCTATTGTGGCCCCCAGTATAACACATGGATTTTAGTCATTTTAGTGTTAGTGGTGTCAAGTAAGGGAAATTATTGGAGGACCCAAGCAAATTCCCACTTGCTTCATATGCATTGTTCTGTCTACCACAGGAATTGCTCCTGCCACTATGTCTGGTTGGTGGTGATTACTATAGGAACATGGCTCATACATTTTCAATAGGGGTGACTAGTAGATGTCTTAATTTTATTTTGTTTTACCTAGATGAATTGGGCAGGTGGTAAAAGGTAGTTTAGTAAAATAAATTTTCTCAGCAACAAGTTAAAATCATAACAAATACATTTCCGAAGGGTCATTAAATGTAACAAACTAGAATATATTTCTTCAAGTATCTTGTATGGAGAATAGGATAAGGACAGTTTCTATGGCAACAGACAAGTGAAGACTTCATGGCAGGATGGAGGTCATGGTGGAGACCCCTTAGTACGTATTTTTGATTGGTCAGTTTGGCATTTTATAGCACAAAGGCCATATTACGCCAGTCTGCAGCCTAGTCCTATGGAATAGTGGCATAACAGATTGAACTTTCAAATCTCAATTATAGAGATTATCGATAATAATAGTGAAATAGAGCTGGTTCTGATTGTTATGAGTAATGAAAAATACATTAGAGTACAAGAGCTAAATTGTAAATTGAGAACAATACATTTATCCTAAGAAATAAAAAAATATCATGGTTTTACCATACTTCTTTCTTTCAAGAGAGAAAATCAAATTGCCCTAAGCCCTATACATTTTTAACATTACGTTTGTCGTGTGAAATTTTTTTTATTGTACTTAACTGATATTTAATCTGCACCTCTATTATGGTAATAAGTACATTTGCTTCTAAAGAAATAGATGATTTTGATGAGAGAAGACAAGATGATTTTGTCTCAAGATGTGTTAATGTTACAACTAAAAATCACATGTGCTCTCTTTACAATGAAATATTTCATAGACTGACTTTTAATTAAATGAAACATCATGCAGTAACAAAATAAAATGAGTACATACCTGTACTGCTCGCATATGTTCTATTTTTTTAAGATGTTGTTTCCTCTGAGACATGAGTTCAAGCTTATCTTCTTCATATAATTTAGTCATCAAGCTCCTACGGTAAAGTTCTTCTGCCTTTTTTTCTGTAGCTGAAATATGCACAGAAAGATTTATTACTAATAAACCCATATCCAGAAGTTTACAAACAATAAACTTACTATTCTTCATTTACTCAGTTGTTTTAACAAATCATTTTTAATTTCATAAACCTAACAAAATGATGTATTAATCCAAAATCCCCTTTTTAAAAACTGCATTTATAATATTATATCCCTATTATTTAATAATATTGCTACATATTTTCAAACCAAAATAAATATTTAAACAATTATCTATCTCATTCATGGCATGTAGTTAAAATAAACTGAAAGGTATGCATTTCCTAAAAGTTGCAGATAAATGCTTTTCAGTGAAATTAGTATAAAGAGTATTGGATTTTTTCCATAAGCCAACCATCTTATACACTATAATGGCACAACACACCAAAAAGATCCCCAAGGGTCAGCAAGTTGTGATTTACAAAATGACTTGAACTATGGTAAAACTATTAGAAAAAGGATTTGAGTCTATGGATTCAAAGAGTACATATTTTGCTTGTATTGGGTATTTTTAGTGGATCACTCAAAGATTTTCTACTTGTCTAGTAACTTTTTACCAAGGAAGTATATTCATGTTTATTATCAATGAAAAAATTCATTCTCATTTATTGACGAAGCATATAAATCAATTTCTGTCTCTAATGCAAAAAAATAATCATATTTGGTATAAATTCAAGATCAAATTCATAAAATTAAAATACAGTACACACATATGATGAAACATATTCGCCTCTTCATTTGAAAGTTTAAAACCATTGAGCAAATTTTATTTTGACAAAATACATAAAATAGTTATGTAAAATATCCCTTCACGAATGCTTTAGGAAAACTAGTTAGCATTCATGATAGAGGATAAATTGGGGCAAAACCCCTCCAATAAACAGAAGCAGAAACAGTGCATTAAGTAGTTTTCTACTTTTAAATTATCTTATATCTTTACTTTAGATAAAAAATTGTTCCGTGGCTAATGCAGTTCATACATTGAAAGAAATTAAGGCTTGTAAATAACTTTCAGCAAAATCAATTTGTATTTAAGAACACAAGTAAAAAGTACAAAACATTTGAATACATGGATTTCGTAGAAACCAGATGTTAATAAAACTTTTACAGACATCAAGAAATTAGCAAAACGTTTGAGGATACCTTCTTTTTGCTTTTTGAGATACATCTGCATTTCATACAAACGTTCAAGTTCCTCTCGTACACATATCTTTTTTCTTTCAGCATCACTTTCTTTTTGTTTTTCTGCTGCTTCCCTTTCTTCAATAGCAAGCTCGGTTCTGAGTGTATCCTGCATTTGTTTCTGAGAGTAAATTTTTTCTAAATAGCAGAGCAATTCTTCCTGTAGCTGCAACTTTTGCTCTAGACTAAGCTGCTTCTTTTCTTCCTGCTCTTTTGCACGAAGTTCCTGGGCCTTACGGTACTCATCTACTTTCAGATCTTGAACTTTGTCCTTTAACTTTTCTCTGAGGAATATTTCTTCACGTAGCTTTGTTAATTCCTGAGTTTGCTTCTGCAGTTCTTTTTGTTTCTGTAAAAATTGAAGTGGATAAAATTTGAAACACAGTGCATTTTGATCAGATAATTCCTTATTTATCACTCTAAATATGAATAATTTCAGTAATGTGCTTATCAAAATTTGCATTTGAATCATCATAAATAGTAAAACACTTTGCTAGAAATAAATTTTAAAAGCATACAAATTTTAAGAATCTGGATATTATTTTAATTTTCCATGTTTATTCTTAAGCTTATTGAGAGAGATTATTAAAAATAAGTATTCAAGTATATTTTAAAGTTAAAAGAGTTTTACAAATATGCTCATAATTTCTTTAGCAGTGTTTATTTCAACAAACATAACAGCTTATAGAATTACATGCAAATGTCTATAACCTTTTACCACCCAATTCCTCAAAATTGGATCTTACTGAGATTTTTTAATTAATAGTAGAGATAACCTTTAAATAACTTTCACTTTAAAATTTCAGTTAATATATTTTAATTGCAATGAAGCATGAAATCAAAGTGAAGTGCACAACAAAATGAATGTAAAAATGACACTACCCCTTAAGCAGGCAAAAGTATAGAAAAGTTAGACTGAAAAAGCAATACTGTAGTCTAATCCATATAATTTTCGATCAAAAGTGATTTCTTTGGTTTTCTTCCAATCTGAAAATGATAGCACATTTTTTGCAAATTGATGAGGTAGAATATTATCTTTACTAGGTAGTGGTTTTTCTTGTGAAATTACAAATTTATCAAGCAAAACCACTTGATTGTTAAAGGAGGTTTAAATTTCAAGTATACCAAACAGACTAGCTTTTAATTTATCACAGAAAAATGAATACTAACAAGTCAAACGAATATATAAATATATAGTTTTCCTAATGCCCGGCAAATTAATTGAACATTTTCATCATGGTGCTACATGTGCAGATTTGTGAGCCACTCGGTATTACCCTGGTACACCACCGGGGATAGGTTTATGCTACATTCCACATTCTTACCATGCATTCTATGCACAACCCATTTATAGAATGGACACACATTCATTCAGAACGGACACACATCAATGCCAGGAATCTTTCAATCCAGCACCCTGATCACTAGACTGATTGGTCGGCAAAAATGAGTAGCTTCTAACAAAAATTGGAATCCATCTGAATTTCGTTGCCTACCTTCATTTTGATTTGTGCTTCCTTGAAGTCGTCTTCCTGAATTTGTTTCTTTATTTCATCAATGGCATTTCTTTCCTGCAGAAGTTGTTCTTCATTTTTCATTTCTTTTGATTTCTTGTAGTGTTGAAGAGCATCCAAGTCTCTATGGTACTGCAACTTGGCTTGCATGGCTTCCATTTCTTTTCGTCTCTGTCGGGCTTCATACTCTTCTCTTTCGCAACGAGCATCCATTGCAAGAATTTCGTCCTCTTTCCTCTTCAGCTCCGACATTGCTCGCTTCTCAGCAACCTGCATGGCCTGGTCTTTGGCAACATCAGCAATAAGCAGTTTCTGACGCAATGCTCGAAGTTCTGGAGACGTTTCCCATAATAGCTGGCGCATTTTCATCTCTCGTTCACTGTCTTGCTTCCTCTCTCCTGATAATTATGAAAAATTATTTTTGATACATATGCCATTAAGAATATCATTTATGGCAAACCTAGCTTCAACATTCAACTAACAGAGTAAATGAAGCACATATTTAAAACGAAAAAAGTTACCAATATAGAAAATTCAATCTTCTAAGTATCTAAAAAATTTAGCTGAAAACCTCAAATAAACATAATTTATTTCTGTCTTTAACAACTCAATCAGAATAAAAAGTTAATGCTAGTTACGAAAAGTTATTTAGTTTCATTAAAAATAGGAATGGAAGATTTAAAAGCACAAAAAAGACTTATCTTTATATGGAACAAGAATATAGTCCTAAATTGGGTACAGCTGTAGTCTCTGCCGCGCGCGGTGGCAACGACTCTTGGCGCAGTTATAAGCGACTCATACCGGGTGATGGTAACCCATTTTTTTCTCGGATTTTCTCCTGGTTAGGGTTAACCTGTTTTTATGGCAACCTTGCCGGCGTCCAGTTCTGTCCAGCATTGGTTGTTCTTTTTAGTTTGGACACGGTGGAGAGCGGGTCTTTTTTTTTCAGGATAGAAGTGGAGAGCGGGTCTATTTTCTTCAGGATATTGCATGAGGTTGTACTTTTTCGGTTTATTTTATTTTATTATTTCTAGAATTCCTTATTTAAGATGCCTTCTGTTTTTAGTATTGTAGATTAGTTTCAGACTTATCTGCAATACTAATACTTATTGGTTGTTCTTTTTAGGATATTGCATCAGGTTGAACTTTTTCGGTTTATTTTATTTTATTATTTCTAGAATTCTTTATTTAAGATGCCTTCCGTTTTTAGTATTGTAGATAAGTTTCAGGAGAATTTTGCTCGTAATTTAAAGTTTTCTTTTTCTTGTGGTAGGCTAACTTACGGGACTGAGGGAGTAGCTAATCGTTTTTTTTGTTACGAGTTGTGTCGCGATAAAGAGCTTTTTTTAACTTTTTTAAAGGAATCGGGATTAATTAAATCTAAAGTTTCTTGCGATAAATGTAACGGGGATATGACTTTTTCAGTTAGGGTTACCCTCACCGGCATGAGTCGCTTATAACTACGCCAAAAGTCCAAATATTTAATCAATATTTGCAGTGTTTTTCTAGTCAAAATGTTGTTTAATTCAGATTTACATAATTCATCCGTACGTATGCAGTATATATTCAATGTTGGAAGATTTCCGTGGCGACATAAAAAAGTGCGCCAAAAAAAACGCGTTGCCACCGCGCGCGGCAGAGACTACAGCTGTACCCTAAATTGATTATTTGTTTTTTAAGTATGCCCAGATTTTTATAGTCCAAGAAATAACATACTAAACTAACCAAAATATTAGATTCACGTGGAAACATTTATTTCAAAATGCAAATTTTTTCAAATTTGTTCTCATTTTAACTTGATCTGAGCGGCATAAAATATGAAATACAGAGGTGAGTTCGTTGTGTTAACTCACGAAGGAAATATGAACTTAAAACAAATTAATAACTTTTACAGAAAATACTACCCAATTCTTTGCTGAGAGATTGTTCACAAAGTTGTATGTGTTCCTTGCACTTTTTATCTTGCAGTTTTTGAGCTGAATGCTCCAAATGATTTCTAGTTGTTTCTTCCTCATGAAGAGTTTGATTGAACCCATCTCTATTTTGCAGCCTGCGAAAATAATTTTTCATTGCTTGATCCGTCGTTCGTTGCCTAGCTTCTTCTTCCAATTTTATTTGTTTTTCCTGCTCTTTAAATAACCCGATCATTTTGCTTTAGATAGTTTTTCACTTTACATTAAAAATGTTTTGCTACGATTTTTTGATTCAAATTTTTAAACGATTGAAAACAGAAACGAAAGTCACCAGTGTGTTGTTTGTTTGTTCTACGGTTACAGTTAAACAATTGCGAATAACGTTGATACTCATAATATAAAAAAATAATACAATTATTGATAACAAACGTCGACTAGAAAAGTTTACTCGATACAAATTAGTTAAATATAATATTTTTTTTCTAGAAATTGGGAACGGACGAGGAAGTTTCGAGAAAATAATTACTTTGTTGTGTCGCGAACATGGCAACAAATATTATTGTTTACGTTGGCTTGGAAACGTGAAATATTTCAGTGAAGGAAGTGTGATCACAAGTGGCTATTAACTTTTTTAAATCAATCGCATCTATCAAAAAGATTCATTCCATCTGCCTCATTGGAAAAGAGAAATATACAACCCGTGTTTAAAAGTTGAAACATTCCATTCTAAATCATGGCTAAAAGTACTTACGAGTACGTGAAAGGTTTCGAAAATCATGATGTCATTCTTCTAAATACTTGGATTGTTGTGCGAATCGATGGGAAAAATTTCCATATGTTATCGGACACTCACCACTTCCAAAAACCGAATGATAGCCGTGGCCTCAATCTTATGAACAAGGCAGCTGTAAGTGTGATGAAGGACATACACGATATTATACTAGCATACGGCCAGAGTGATGAATATAGTTTTATATTTGAAAGGAACACGAAGTTATACAAAAGAAGGTCAAGTAAGATCCTAACAAATGTATGCAGCCTCTTTACATCATCATTTGTATTTTACTGGAAGGAATTTTTTCCAGAAGACAATTTACTCTATCCTCCTTCATTTGATGGACGAGTAGTGGTGTATCCTACTAACAAAAACTTGCGCGACTACCTCAGTTGGCGGCAGGCTGATTGCCACATTAACAACTTGTATAATACCACGTTTTGGCTGTTAGTGGACCGAGGAGGGTTGTCTCGTAAAGAAGCAGAAGAGAAGATAAGGCATACTGTCTCTGCAGAGAAAAACGAAATTATGTTCTCTCAATTTGGTGTTAATTACAGTAAAGAATGTGAGCAGTTTCGAAAAGGGACATTAATTTTGAGAAACAAGGTGCACAAGAAAGAAGTGAAACTGGAAAATTTTACTGAAAGTGATACAGGATTGTATGTTTCATATACTGACATCATTGGAAATAAATTATGGGATAACAATCCTCATATATTAGATGAAGACTAGGAACATTTTCATTTTTGGTATCAGTAAATTCTTATGTTATTTTAAACTAATGAAGGAATTAGAACCAAATGTTCTGAAAATGGAGAATTCAGAGATTAAATTACAATAAACAAGAAGTTATCTACTTCGATTATAAATGACAAAAATCTGAAATTGCATCATGACAGAATATTTTGGTAAATGAGGAAAATTTTTTAGGCATTATTGACATCTGCTCTGAATTTCTAACTGTTTCATGGTCATAATTTTTCATGTACATCAAAAATTGGAAAATCTTTCATATTTCTGCTTGGCTTGTAACGAAAACACTACATAACATGCAAATGTTAACAAAGCGTTCTTTCGTTATATTTTTCAAGTGATGTACCAAATAATTTACTTTTCTTCCTTTATTTAAAAAATTTTAGTAATTTTGTTTTAATTATGAAAATGCATGATAAAGCATATCAAGACTGGTTATAATAATAAATTATCTGTTTATATAAAACAAAATTTAGGTTCTTTTTCTGAAGCCTAACAAGTATTTACTATAATAGAATAAGAAATTTGTTTCTTTCCCTTGCAATTGTTCTGTGGAATATACTTTGGCTGGATATATATATAGTACCTTTTATATAATATATCTATATTCTTGCATCCTATGTTTAGTTCAAGACTAGACAATTGTTAAGTGTCAATCTAATGTATCTTTTTTGACCAAAGTTTAACAATTTATCACAAATCAAGTAATATCTGTTATGTAATATCATATTCATGTTGACACAAATATTCAATATGAAAGAAATCAAATTGTTTTTTAAATTTAACTCAATGAAAATAGAGGAATAAATGAAAAAATAGCCAATGATATACAGAGTTCTGAAAATGACTTGTATATTTAATCTAGAATTTAGTTTTATACACATGCTAGTTTCTTTTTATCCAAAATATATAAAATACAAAAGAAATGTTTGCTGAATTTCAAATTAAATTACATTGTTGCTGCTATATTAAATTATAAAATAATGTATATTAGGGTTTTATTTTGTTGCCAATTCTGAAACTGATTTCTCAGAAAAATTTGGGCTATTGATACTAATTCCATTTCTGCAGTGCATTTTGTAACATTTTAATTAAAATTTTATACTTTGTGATATTAAAATCATTTTGTGGCATATTTTCTTTTCCAAATGTTTAACATTGGCATTGTATTCTTACCAATTTGATATACTTTTAAGCATATTATTCCTATACTCAAAACAGCAAGATACAAGTGCTTTAAAATTAATTTTTCAAATATTCAGTTGAATTTTTATTTAATTGCAATCTAATAATTTTTAACTCATGAGATAATCTAATACTCAATTTAGAATAATTTGCTTTTATGGTAGATATATTCATGTTCTAGACAATTTGTTTCTCAGCAGATCATAATTATGCACATAATTTCGGTGGCCCACTATTTATTTTCCTTAAGTGTCAAATCCTTAAGCATGTTCTTTTAAACAGGAACTTTGCAGATTTATGCCTTTCTTTGAAGTGGTGTGAATGATATAAATTAGACAAGTTAAATCAAAATTCTATAAGAACATTCCCTTTAACATTAATTAGCCAACGAAAATCTTAAATTATATAATACATGCCTCATTCGTATTTACTTGATTAGGTATAATATTCCTATTTCCCCTTGTACTGTTCTTGGAGTTTATGGTGGAAATTCATGATTTTAAAGATCTGTTCTCATAAGAAAAAGATTCATTTTATTTCATGAAACAAACTAATATTTAAAATCTGATGAGGATGACCATTTTGTAAAGGAAACTTTATTTTCATTAAATCTTACTAAGTGGAGATAAGCACTTTTAAAGAAAAACAGGAAAGTGGAAATACAAAAAAAATCAATTGTGGTATTCCAAAAATGTCTCATATTCTTTAAATTTAAATTAAGGCTTTTTCTAATTAAACTTGTTTCTGTTTAAAAAGTTTTTGAAAAAATATGAACCATAAAAATTACTTGCACTTTTAACCATATATGGATTTTGAGGAACTTAGTTGTAATGTACATTTTCTCAAAGCTAGTTTCTAAACTTGATACTTTAAAATTTTAAAAAGAAACCCCTAACTCAAATATATTAATGCTTCAGAAAATAAGACATGCCATCAATTAAAATCAGTACAATTAATAACAATTTTATGCATTAAACAAAATCCTTAATTTATATCTTGCAAAACTTTAGGGAAATACAAGTTATGCAGGTTGCATTCAGTACATGTGATTCAAAACAGTTTTCAAACCAATAAGATTGCATTGTGAGCTGTATTTACAATATTGAATTTAGTGAATGAATGTTTACTGAGAATTTGTATAACCCAAAGTTGAATGAAATGAAGAAAAGAAATCTGTTGTATGAAATATGGATATTTTATTTTTAATGCGAAGTGACTACATGGAAGATTTGAGATGTTTGATGGAAGGCTTGATAAAATTATATATAGACATGAGAAACTTAAAGGAACATCATTATTTTTAAAGGTTATAACCTCAAAATTAAACAAAAAGCCTGTGGCGATTTTCATAACCAAGGATATTCAATAGAAATATCCAATTTTGGGATCATAGAGTTCTGTTACCGCAGAAATTCAACCTCATTCTCAGCATGCAAACAAGTTGCAAAGCCTACATCAGTGTTCGTGGTGGTCATACAGCCTAGGGACCACCTCTATTTAAGTTTTCAGTAACACCTATCTCATGGCCCCCAGTAGTGTCGCCACTTCTGTTCAGACTTTTCTTAGTTTGCTTCTGTTCTTGTTTTTCTCATAGGTTCAGTAACTCCTAGCCTACCTTTAGTATCATTTTCTCACATCCATGTCACCTTTCTGCAAAGTAGCAGTTCATAACCTTACTCTTACTTGTTTTGTATGGCAGTGTAATACAACCTCCATTATCCAAATTAATACCCAGTTTATATCGATAAATCAAAATTTTGGGATAATTCAGGCACCTGTATGCTTGGGGCAACCAAGTTGTAGGGGTGCAGATTCGATTTCTGTAACTTAACTGGTCTTTATCAGTAAAATTTTCCTAGTGTGTGTAGTGTAGGTCCGTTACTTGAAAGGCTGCGGTAGCCCAGTTGGAAGAGTAACGGATTAGCAACCTGAAGGTTGCGAGTTCGAATCCAACCAAAGACCAGGCCGGTTTTACAAGAGTTTGTGGATGGAAGAGGGTTGGATAATTAGGGTTCTTATTAGCCAACTGTTATTGCAAGTATTTTTTATTCAATATTAATGAAATGTGTCAAATTGAATGCAGATCGTAATTTCTCTTTTCTTTATTAAAATAATGATTTACAAAAATATTTTATTGGTTGTAAACACGCCAATATATTATTAACCACAAAATAAATAAATGTACAACAATTTATGATTATAACCATATAACATTTATAAAACAATAACTTTAGTATGTTATTTAACGTATTCAACGTCCTGCAGATTTCACATATGAAAATGCTTTATTCACCTGTAACAAATAAACACAGCAGGTTATTTTAAAAACAATTTGAGAAGTTTTCATATTGAAATAGAATTAAAGCAATTCAAAATAACTAAAAATATAGTTACAGAATAAATAGTGGAACTGGAAATGAAATAATCTATCAAAGTTTTCAAGAATATAAGATTTTTCTTTTCTTGACAAAAAAGGCAAATTACAGAATCTAAGAACTCTTCATTCGTATTCACCAAGGCATTCTTTTACTGATGAATAGTAAATTACAATTGGGTAATTATATCGTTTATTCATGCTTTGTAAATTGTTTCCATCACATGAATTATTTAAAAAATACTACATATATGTACATATTTAAATAACGTACATGCCACATGTTGAAATGGGCATTTTTGGTAGTGACAAATGGCAAGACAGATATAAACCATATAAAATCTACCGCTTTAATGTGTTTGATTTGAGCAATGGAACTATAAAATACTGTTAAAAAAGAGCTCTCCACTCTAATGAAATTCTTCAGCCATGTGATGACAGAAGGCAATGAGGAATTAGGTTTAGATTGTTAAAATATACCAAATTGCATTTCAAGTAAATGGGATGCAATTGAAGTGGATGTCCATAAGCTAATCATGGTAACATGACTGAGGTATGAACTTTTTGCCACACATTGCATTGGAAATAAAAATTATCCCCAGTAATAAGTATTAAATATTGCTTTATATTTTTGATTAATTTTATTCCATTCGAAGGAATGGTTTAGGTTTAAAGTGCAAGGGCTATATTTGGCCAATCTGCTGAATACATGACATAAGTAAAAAAATGCTGTGAATGGGGAAAAACACAGATTGGGGAACAGACTAGTGGGATGAGAACAGAAAAAGATCGCTTGGGCATTGTAGGAGTGTAACTCCAGTGATTATTCAAGACAGTAAACCCCATGGGAAAAGAAAAGATCACTAGAGTACCTCAGGTTGTTATTAAGGTTAAGCTTTTCGTTAATTATGTACTTATAAATAATTTAAAAGAAGGGATGTTCCATAATTTTGAATTGCTATAAATTTTTAATTTTATTAATTTATATCTATACTACAATGTAATTTGTCAGCTACAAACCAGGGTGAAAAAGATGGTTACAAACACTATTATTTTCCCTTCTCTGGATAGAACTAGATAGACAACAAAATATAAAATGCTTTCTTTTCATTCAAGTTCCTACTTTTATCTACAAAATGCTTTAAATTCAAGCAAAGCACATTGCTACACAATTGGTTACCATTTAAATATTCAGGGCACCATTATCATTTTCTAAGAATAGTATAATTAATTATACCACACCTGTTCTTCAGTTGCCTCACTTGACCATTTATTGCAAAACACAATGTTTGCAACTTCAACATAATGTTCATTTGATGGTAGGAATTTGAATAGGTCGGTAGCTTCTTCTTCAGTCAGATTATGCTGTTCTTTCAAGTTCTTAAGACACTGAAAATAAAACTTTTCTTTAGAAATGGATAATTAACGGACTTAATCTATCACAAATACCTAAAACAAAATAATTTAAAAGAAGGTATGAGCAACCATAACCTCAGCAGGGGGAAGTATTGCAGCCCAAATTTCTTGAATGTCAAGCCCTTTCCAGTTAAGCCCTTCAAAGAATGTTGAATCTTTGATAACAATTCTACGTCCTGCTATAAAGTAACAGAAGATATAAAATCATTCATATAACACATACAATTGCTTCAACTATTTTATAGATTTTGCACAAATTTACAAATCAAACAATGCTAAGATTTTTTAAATCTACATACACATGCTAAAATTTACCATTTGCATCTGTAAAATCATATATGAAAGTTATGATTTAAAGATCAAGCAATCCACACGCCACTGTGTGATACAGGAAATGAAAAAAGGTCGCGAAGTCTAGCCAGACTGGCGATGAAGGATTTTCCCAGGGATTCCAGAGATAGTTACACACACACAGATGATGCAAGAGGATGGTTGGCGTACAGCCATGCCAAACGAATACCCGATGTAACGATAACTTTAATGCTTGAAAGCGATATTTAACGTAAATATTTCCCCCTTTCATTTGTTAATATCTTTATTTGTTAATTATGTGGCTTCTATCCCTTTTGCTAAAGTAGAGTTCTAAGTATTCTGAATGCAAACTCATCCTAAAGTGTTCTAAGTATTCTATATATATATTAGACATGATCTAAAGCTGACTTCAAATGGGATGTGCAAGGCTCAAAGCCACAAGGGCAGACTAATTAGAGGTGCCAGCGTAAGGGGTGAAATTGATCTGCACACTTCGCTTTGAACTTCCTATTTGAATTCAGTTTTACTCTCACAAATTGTTGGCTTTTCAAGTGAAACACTAAATTAAAAAATATAGTTGAGAAAACAAGGGAGGGGATTCTACTCCCTAAGCATGTTTCTCAAGAAATCCAACCTTCATGCAAAGAAAAAGTGGCTTTAAGGACTCCACCAGTCTAAAAATCACCACATTCTGGCGAAGAAAAACTATCTTATATACTGACAATTTTGACTTGGTGTGTTTCACTTGTAAGCTGACAAAATATAGGTTTTATTCTGTGCTTGATAATAAAATTTACTTTGTTTATTTTTCCGTTATCATTTCAAAAACACCCATTGTAATTTTATAACAATCACTCATTCGAAAGAGAAAAAATAAGAGAAAATGTGAAGAGTGTTTATAACTTCCTTATATATTTCAAATATTTCTGGCCATGCTTTCTGTAGTTGGTTATCAAAATCAGTCAAAAATAACCTCTCCATAACTATCATCTATAATTATAAAGACAACTATTAATTAAATCTCTTGAGTATTGAGTCATCTTTAGTACTGCAACCTCGATCTTTCTCAAAACGGTTCCTAAGCAACTTGATGGATATCAGTAATCAATCAGTGTTTAATAGCAGTCAAATGAGCTGTGCCATAAAGTAAAATTGCACTAGGTTTTCTATTAAAATTGTTAGCTGAGATAGTTAACAATTAAAAGCAGAAAAATAAACTTTATTTTCAGTATAAAAATAAGGTATATTCAAAATTTTAGCCACCATACTCGTGAAATGACTAATAATTACAGAAAATGTGATTTATTATGAAAATTGACAAAGAAATATTTGATTACCTTTGTAAATATAATCACTCATCATTAATTTGTGAAGGGCATCTTGGACTTCAGAGAATGCAAATTCAATCAGCCAATTCTTTACGTCCTAAAAATAAACATATACAGATAACGCTTTTTAAAAATTAAATATCAGCAAACATGTTGTGTGAAATCTATTACAGAAAAGAATTAAAGGGACTTAACATTGGCAGTGTATCTGTTTGGGGGCCTGGTGATCATATACATAGAAAATTTATCCATAAGACTTAACGATGTATTACAAAATTTTTTTAAAAACTAAGTATAAAAATGCAGAGCAACTGAACAAGAGCTATTTAAAACAAGCAGCAAATATCAGAATGAATCAATGAGAATGAGAACAATGGCGCAAACAAGAATTCTAAAAGGAAAGGTCAAAATAAAATATACAAATGACCAGAACACAAATTACAAGATTATTATTCATAAATTGCAAAACATTAAGGTAATTATTTATTCAACTACACTGAAATGGCATGCTTGTTAACATTTCTGTTCTGTACTTGTAGCATTATTTCTCACAATCACACTATTTATTTTATTTACACATTTTATAATTCTGTCTACCATTGAAAATATAAAAAAATTGCAACTGTTTTACTGCTAAAAATAAAATCAGAGAAAGATGCTAAACTTAATACTATTTTGTTTGATGAAATAAAAAGTAGACATAATGATGCTAATTAGCTGAAATCACACAAAACTACATAACATTGAAGAATTTTATTTTCTTCATAAATATTTATTGCCTGAATATAATATGATCATTATCTCTTGGCAGATATAATATATTATCAACTGAGAGCAGAAACTCATTAACTGACAAAAAAATTATTTTTACTGTAGAGCTGTTTAAAGTTATTAAGTCTTAGGACAAAAATAAAAATTATAAGCATTTTGATAGTATTACATATATTTTAAACAGATTACAATTACTGTGAACTCCTCATCATCATGAAATTAAGGATTTATTTTCTTTGAAATGTCATTTGATGAGTTTCTGCACTAAGTCAACAATATTTTCAAACTAAAAAAATTCCATTAGAGCTAGAAGTATGCAAAAGCTGAAAATCTGACTCCATTTCCATTTACAATTAATGAACAAGAAAATGCCAATAGTGAATGTTCACCTTTATAGAATGGATAGAAGGGCTTACTAAAACCTTAAATATAAAATCAATTTCAAAGAAAAGATTAAGTAGATTTCCATGTACTATAAATGATTTTCAATCTTTGGAAAAATAATACTTAAAAAGGGCATTTAAATGATGATTTAGTTTTAAAAACCATACCTTGTTTTTCAAACAAAGAATTCGCAACCTTTCAAAATCCAAACTACCATCAGAATCCAAAGATTCACTGGGAAATGATTGAGCAAACTTTTGCTTGAAATTTTTGCTTTTATTCAAAGTTGCACGAAGTACCTCATCACAGCAAAGGACTGGCATTCCTAATGCTTGAAATTTGTTGGCCACATCAGATTTGTCACTTGCTAGATGTCCTTGAAGGAGAGCACAAAACGCAAAGTCGCATTTAAGGAAAGTCTACAAAATGAACAAGAATTTATAAAAAATACAACTAAGAATTCTACTGCTATCATAACAATGTACGAAATAAGTTTATTTTTATATCTTTAAATATACTGTTTCTTACCAGTTTTTGAACATTCAAGTATTAGATTTACAACATTAATAGTGATAAAATAAAAAAGATTGTTATAATCATCCGAATAACAAAACACTTAACCAAGACCAGATACTTGCAGAACTTTTCCAAGAGATTTGTGACATTATGATTTCATAACAAGCAGTTTAGATTTCTATTTCAATACAACCTTAATGTTATCATACTTTTGGTGCTAAAAACTGGATCTTAAAATTTTCAATAGTAAATAACAAGTTAAAGTTTGTAGATAACAACCAGCGATGTTTTAAAAAAATTAGTAAGATACAGATATTTGTCCTCTTGTAAAGCACACATATAGCATAAGCACAGGAAAGAAAAAGTAGCTTATACAAAGAAAGTTTCCTTAATAGGTTCTTGTCACATACTATGTCTAAAGCATGCATTACTTATAAGCCCCATATATCAGATAGAGTATTAAGCATTTCTATATATTGGTTTTACAGAACAATTGGCTTTGAAGAAATACTTGCTTTTAATAATGTTATTTTCAAACTATGTATATATGTAATGTAGTCGGACATTATTTTAATGTAGCATTTGATGTACGGATACCTTATAAGCCAAAGAGCAAAGATTTTTGAATCGAACATTAAAAATCATGTTTAGAACTTATTGTTCAACATTTCCATGTCAAATTATTTAAATCTATACTTTGCATTAATCTGAAACTCTTAATTTAAAAAATAAAAATCATTCAGAAATAACTGATATTCACACACAAACTTAAGTAAATAATATTAACACAATAAAAATAAGGTGTTAGATTTTTTTTTATTTACCTTTTCCTTTAATGGTGTTCCCAAAAGATGCATTCGTTGGGTAGATGAACTAAGCTTCTCTTCTTCATCAGGGGAGTGATCAACATTCTCAACTAAATCAATAACACATAGAGGCAATTCATGCATACCCTATGAAAAACACTTGTCAAGTTAAATCATTACATAAAAGTAAAAAAGAGAAATTAACATAAAATTGGAGTGATACCTTTTTTGCTCGTACAGAATTGACTTTGTCCCCCCCAATTTTAGTTTCAGTTGTGACAACCAAACAATCTATATCATGATTTGTAATAGTAGGCCCATATGGATCAAAAATGGGTGCAACCTCATAATTCAAGGATGGATCAACCTCAGCCAGGAAAGAAAACACTTCTTCAATTCGCTTGTCCAGAGGTTCAATCAATTCCCATAAGACTTTTCCTAATACAAAATAAAATAATTAGATAAATCATTTAGAAATAGAAAGTTAATGTTACTTGGAGAAATTATCAGGTGTGGGGTTAGAAATTAGGAGCAGAAAGTCAAGTGTCAAAGACACTAAAACATTTTCAATAAGTTGGCAAAATGTTCTACTTGGGAGCAATTTTGAATTGATATTTTGTGGATGAGAACAAGTGTTATATTACAGTGTGACTCATGAGTTGACCTAGGGTCAGTTGATTTTTGAATAGGCGTCAAAGTTGAATGGTTGCCAAGGTGGTTGGTTTTTTCCCTGCACCAATTTATTATCACTACTATAGCTTTTGGTTAAGAACACAGGGATACCACACCCAACGCACCAGTGAAATATAGCATTAGTAACATAAATTTATAAAGATAGTAGCAAAAACAGTCTACTTAAATTCTATTTTAGTTGCTCATATACAAAATGGATTGGCTAAAACACAAAATGTGCTTAAGTACAAAATAGATGTTGAAGATCTCGCCAAGAAATTTAAATTTTAAAATAAAAATTTTTCTTAATAAGGTTTTCGTTACAATCTAACAACCACAGATACCGATGTCTTTCTTTCATGGCTGTTACGGCTTGGTGCCAAAATTTGACATCCTTTGGAAAATTTTCTCACAAAGGAAAAATCCGAAAAATATTTTCTTAAATTTTCAAAAAGGACTTGGTGAATTTTCAAAAAAGTTGCCAACATTTTGAAATTAGTAGTTTCTCAGATGATTCTGTTTCAAAAAGATACCTCTAGTCGCTGAGGTTGAAAATCAGTAGCAAAAAGTCGCCAGAGGGCACCCCTGCGAATGATAAACTTAGAACCAGAAACAGGCTAAGACGCCAACTGTGGAAGCTTTGTTTTGTTCCAACCTATCACCTAATTGAAAGAATCGACTTGTTCAAAACCAAGTGACTCGACTGTATTCTCATGAGCCAGAATATAACTAGTCTGTAATTCAAAAGAGTATAGATTATTAGGAGGAAGAATACAGTTTATCAATCAGAATTAGAAGCAAACAGTGTTTCTTGGTCATTAAAATGAAATTTATAGGTACAAAATATGTCTAATACCCACTAATTTTGAACAGATTGAAGCCATCACCAATAACTTCATTTTTCTCAACGAAATTTCTATGTATGTGTACACATTCCTTATTTTAGAAGCCTTTTTTATGGACCTAAAAAAGTTGGGGCTTGAATCCCTTTTTGCATAATGTATTTTTGATATTGTACTTAAGCAGAACTCTAGATTTGATGGAACAGATTTTATATGATGGATTGAAGAATTACAAATATATTCAATGAAGAAATTTTAAACAGTTAAAAATACAGCATAGTATTTGAAAATGGGCTTTATAAACAACCATGAGATTGAAAATTTCGAAACTTTTAATAACTCCTTTCATCATCTAGGAAGCTGATGAATTGATTTCCTCGTAATCAGCAGTCATGGTTTGTTAATATCCATTAAGAACAAATCAAGCATATTTTTTAACTGATAGCTTGTAACTGAATTTGTAGATGACATTCAGTAAAATTTAAAACTGATTGTTTATCAGATTTCTCTCAAAAAATGATTTAACCATTGATTTCTATTAGGAAAAAATGTTTTGATGCATATCAACACAAGAGGTATTTATGACAAAATTAATATAATGTTCAACATTAGCATTATAACCAATATATCCTATTGACTGGCATGAATACATATGAAATGTAATAAGTTAGTTTTGGGGTTTTATGGGGAAGGGCCATATTTGACCATGCTGTGCCAGACACAATCAAGTAATAGACATACACACAATGAAAGTTTTTACTGACACAGAAGAGAGAAATACACCCAGGAAGGAATGCACCTGACAGAAATGTAATAGGTTTTAAAGCAGTTGGATACTGGTTCAGTGCTAGAATGCTGGAGTTAGTTGAGAACTAGGTGAGTCATATACTGGAAATAGTACATGTCTAATTCAATAAGAAATCAAAATGTTAGATTACTAACTGGGTTGGAACTTTGATAAAAAGTATGAAAAAGATCGATAAAAGCTGTCTAAAGGTTTCCCTTCAAAATTAAGTAATTTTTAGGAAACGTAGTCATCATACAGACCCCTTTTACAATATTAAGGTAGGTAGTTGAATCAACATTACACTGGAGCAACACAATGAGCTATTGGTGATGGTCTGATCAATCCCAAAGGTAAACTGAGAACACCTCATAATTTGGAGCCAGTCAACACCTGAACTGGCACCCCACTCTTTGAATTTCTACACCACACCAGCGTGAGAACATTTGAGGTCACGACAAATTTAACATGCACCCCCACATTGTCTTTGGTTGGATCGAATTTCGAACTCGCAACCCTCTGGTTAATAATCTGCTACTCTTCAAACCTGGCTACCATGGCCCTTTTAAATACAGCTGTCTCATTTAATGTTATAGCATGTGGTGCTACCAAATGTATAGCTGTATGTGACAGCAGATATATTTAATTAAACTTATTACTAAAAGTGGTTACTGGATAGCAAACTTTTGATGCTTTGAAAACAAGATCTGCTGATCTCTTTATGTAAATTATGAAACCAAAATTATTTTCATAATTTACATATTTTCAAATTAAATACATTGTGAAATAAGGACCATAAATTAGATGCCTTGAAAAATGATAAATCAATATTTTTATTTCGCCTTAAATTTGGGCTTAACTAAAATTGTATCTTACTTTGCAGCATGGTAACATCAGAAACTCCAACAATTAAATTATCAGTAGCTTTCAAAATCGCTTCACTGAGTAAAGCTTTATGGCCATTATGCAAGCGGTCAAATGTGCCACCTAAACACACGGTTCTATACGTTTTGAAAGCAGGTACTTCTAGGTCTTTGCAATCATATGTGTCCAAATTGCTAAGCTTAATTATGTCACAACGCTTGTTATCGAAATTAAAATCAACGTAACTATTAATATTTTGATCATCTGCATCACTATTTGTTATGATTACATCAAAAGTGGGTGGTTTGTAACAATCCAATTTCGAGTGCTTGATATTTGTTAGTAAAACCCGGACGTCTAGACATTTGCAAATTATGGAGGCTTTCTGATAAACAACAGGTACGACAGTAGATAATCGTCCAAGACTAGCTGAATCGGACTTGGAAAATGGTTTAATCAATTCTGGTTCTAGTTTGACATATAAACGCTTAGAAACGTTCTCAGTTGCGGAATTTAAGTACCGACCCATGGATTCAGCAACAACACGAAGCGGACCAGTCAAAAGCAACAAAGCCGATTGATGCATGATTAAATTAAATTTATAATTTACTATGAACACGAAAAGTTGCAATGATCTTAGAAGAGGTCTGTCTACATGTTTAAAATCGATGCCAGCGACAAATTCAATTTTTAGATTGTCTTCTGGGTATTAGAAAACACCAATAGCAGAAAGATATGTGCAAGAGCCAAATGATCTCATTTGTTCAAATTATATTAAATGAAGTAAAACAAAATCTGAAATTTCAAAATATTGTAATCCAAGCTTTCCTGATGAGTGAAGCATAAAAGCCACCCCCACTATATACAAAATTTCGGACCCTGTGATTGGGCCGTCAAAATCCCACGACCGAAACTACAACCGTGTTTTGTCGCCAATCCATATCGCCACATGAAATACTACAAACGTTACCTTTTGGAGCAAAATGAACAAGTGTGCATTTTAAAAATAACGGTTACATATAAGGTTCAGCTTGTTCCAAATGTTTCTTGAAGTTAAGGCTTTTTAAAAGTGGATTGGTGGTTTCTTGTTCTATTTGAAGTTTGGAAACCAGCTAGGTTAAAAAAACGTAACTTGTGAACCGATAAGTGCTGTATAGAGATACTTATACCTATTCAGTGTGAAACGAAATGTTTGCAAATTACTTTAAAATCTGATCATTGTTTTTCCATTGTGTATATTATTGAATTAGGCCTATATGTAAATTCAGTTAAAATGAGATGTAGTAAAAAAATATTTAGATACTGTGCTCATATTCCGCAGGAGCATCCAGCTTTCATCAACGTAACAAACATGGCTAAAGCGTCTTCTGAAGCTGAACGTGTAGAAAACGTGTATTACGAACCATAAACACAATGTGCAAGATCAAATACAGGTATAACAGCAATTGCATACAGAAATACCCATTCCATAGTAAAACATTCAAGTTGACTCAAGGGAAGCCAACATTTCTTTAAGCAAACGTAAAACATGCATTTTATATAGCAATATGAAATACCATAAAAATGTGATAAATGGTGTCACAGATTTAAATCCTTAACTATCTGGCTTTAAGCTTTGCGGTTGTTAGCTCATATTTGGCACGAAAAGCAAGCTAAGATATAGATCAAAATGACTAAAGTATTAGCATTGTCTAGAAGCGGAACGCTATTACAAGGTTGTATACAAATATTTTTGTTAGAAAATAACTTTCGTAAAACATCCGGAGGGCAAAATCAGAAGAGCGAAATATATTCCGATTTCTCAATGCCCAATTGTTAAGATTAAAATTTCACTGTATGCCTGATAGGAAAAATACACGTAGATAATAAAACTGTTATTATTAACATTACTTAATAATAGGTTATCATGAAATAAAGGTTAACTTGTTATAGTAAAATAACTTTTGTTCATTTTTACAAATACCCTGATACATTGCCAATTGTGGCGATGTAGAAAGGAGAAACCCCTTCTCGTCATGTGATTTGGACAGCCCAACCACAGGGTCCAAAATTTTGTATGTAGTGGGGGTGGCTATTATGCATCACACATGACCTTTTGATGCGATGGTTGCAGTTATAATTTGAGTGGCAAACTGTCTAACTATTGATAAAACCGTTTTAATGTAGTAATTGGTCCCATTTTTTTTATTTGTATAATTTAAAAAAAAAACATTTTGATTTTGGAAGCATAGAAATGTATTTTTTTTTTTACTATTTTGTCTTGTTTTCGACTTTCCATAAATATGTATTATATAACCGGTTAAATTTAGTTTTATAAACATTTCCATCCATTCGTTTGCTTTGCGGGTCCGTCTTCTTACGTGCTTTGCTGTAGTTTGTTAAAAGCGAAAGGTGTGCAAGTTTGCGCGTATTTAAATTTGTGAACTTTGATCGAATTATACTAAAATAATCATGGTGCGAAGTTTACGTGGATACGGATTCCTGAGTATGCTTCGCTGCAGTCGAGGTGTAAGTATTAAAGTGGCTACGATACATTTTTATTTGACCTTTGCATGTTTTAACTATAAACGCATGACTTTTGCACTGACGTTTTTAATTTTTATGAGATGGCAAGCGATTTTTGCCACTTGTTTTGGATCAAAATGGTTAAAACAGAATTTTTTTGAAAGATCGTTCTAGGAAAGCAATGAATTACATTAATGACCGATATTCGATTTTATTTATATTTAGCCTCTGGTATTAATCACTAAAACATCAAGCCACTAAAAGCTGCAATAACTACCTTCTGAAATTTTTTTTCGATAAGGCAATCAAATTCAGTGTCGTTGAAAAGTTATGAACTAATTTAAATTTGATTGTAATTTATGAAACTTATTTTTTAGTGAATTGACCCTCATGTTGCAAAAGATGACTAGAGCAACAAACCAAACCCTAATCCAAAATTTTTGTAATTCATAAATTTGATGTCTGAAAAATTTATATAATGTATCCTTCGGTATTTGCAAAGTATGCTATGAAAGTGGAACAGTGCAATTTATTCTTATGAAGCAAAAAAATTTGGCAAGAAACTCATGTGGGTCATTCCATGGGAAATCATCCAAATTTAAATAAATTGGTTACATGACGAATTTTTAAAATACTGATTTTTTTTTGCCCAACTGTTCCTGCATATAATTAATAATAAACAATTTGTTTGATCCTTTTCTAGTGGGCACCATTTTACTAACATGTGTGATATTTTCAGAAAACAACTTGTACTTAAAGTTGGATATCCTTGAATCTATCACTAGGGTTCCTTGGAACAGAAACAAACCAGCAATTAAAAAATGGGCTTTCTTATATCACTGTAGATTTCCCTTATTGAATTCTCTCTACTTTACCTCATTAAACTTTATTCAAACTGGGACAAATTCGGGATCTGGAATCTATGGAATATTGGCTGACCATACGTACCATTTTATTCATATTTCCCAGCTGTCCCATCATTTTAATAAAAATGGCAGTTTTATCCCATTTTCATAAAAGCTATGAATATAATTTAGTATTTATAGAATATAAATTATTCATAACCTATAACTGTTAATTAAGTATTGGGAGAGTGAGAACTATGTTACTTGTAAGACAAAACTATCATGAATTGTGAGAAGTTTTATGATTAGGTGATGAGAGACTTTCGTCTGAGAAATGTCCATGGTATGATCATGGTGAAGTACAGTTCTCTATACACCTAAACAACCTAAATTTTTATATGGGATCTTATTGAAGAATAAGCTCAATATGTTTATGGGGAAAACTTTTTATCAACCTACTTTTTTACATGAATACTGAATATTATATCTTTCCCCGTTTTTGCCACCTCTGTCCCTTTTTTTTCAAGGGAATGTGATCATCGTGATGGATTGATAGCCACTTTTCCAGAAATATTCTTTTAATACTGTTTTTTAAACAAAAATGTGTTGTAATATTTAATTAATGAATACACTGAACCTCTCTTGCTATCTATTTCGTCCCAAGTGCCCACTTTATTCAGAGCAAAATTTATTCATGATTGGGTTCATTTCATGTGAAATGAGCAAAAATCAGAAAAACCTGTGGCCATAGGGTGGCAGGTTTTCATGAAATTTGCTACAGTGGTTAAGTTTATGCATAAATAACGATATCCAAAATATTTTGGCTCAAAATGAAAAATTTTTGAAGTTTCAGGCATTTTAAGGATTTGCAACTTTGAAGAGCAGTTGTGAAATTGCTTGATATTGCATGATTGAAGACCTTTCTCAAAAACTATTAACTTAGACAACAATATTTCATATTTTTGTAATCTATGAAGAATTTTCTTATCTATTTGGAAACAACAATTTTAAACATCATATTTAAGCTAAAAGTTAGTAGCGAAAAATGGAAAATAGTCGATTTTGATAAAATTAAAAAGGTTTCTATGGGCTAAAGGAATTTAAATGCATCATTGAAATTCATGCCAGAGACAGTGCTAGGTATGATAAAACTACTGCTGAAGTTTGGAAGTCTGATTTTATTTCCTTCATCTTCCAAACAGTAAAGAAAAATTATAAAAGGACGGTTTTCCACCTAGGCACACAAGATGAAATGAAGGACAGCTTTGGCGAATACTATATTTTGGAAGAATAGTTTAATATGTCTATTACTTGTAAAAATAATTCAAGATTGTATTTTGTCCCAAAGCAACAGTAACAAAATTAGTAAAATGCAAAAACATGTTCTTGTCTGAAAGTTTTGTTCCCAAATGACTATTCTGAGATAGGTCTATGATGGGTTATCATATTCCATAAGTATCGCCCCTAACTGGCAATGTTGTTTATTATCGCCAATCATAGCATTTCCTTTCCATTCTATGCATATTACTCGTTTCAGATGACAACAATGAAACCCCAAATAAACAATGAAATACCAAGTTATTTTTAACTTTTGAAGGAAATTATAAAAGCAGGACATCAAATCACAATTGAAAAAGCTTAAACATTTAAAACTTTTACTTGACTGTCTTCAAATTCACTTTCAATATAATCACTCTTGTTCAATTTTGTAGTTGCTTAAATTGAAATTTTCCTAGTGCTGCCAAATTGTTGAAATTTTACTTATTTCACTAGTGATTGTGATAAATATGGGAAAAGGATTCGTGAGTTATGTACATTTGGGAGAATCGAGTTTTATAATGATGTTTAAATTTTTTTACTTTCAAAATTAGTGTTACCTGACTAATAATGCTTAATATTTACCAAACACATTTAATATTCACAAGTAGTAGTATTTAATACTTATGTCTCCAAAGGAAAAAGCAAATCGAAAAGACTTCTAACAAAATTAACTTTCCACCTAATTATTTCACTGATGGAAACTCCTTGGATTAAGCAAAAGACTAAAAAGAAATTTCATGCGAAATTTTGCACATGCACCATAATAATAGTTATATTTCATTCTTATACCGCATTTTTTATATTATCGGAGGTTATAATTTTTATTATTATCAGGTGCGATAAAAAAGTAAAATTTATGTATAATTAACAATTTTCCTGAGACAAGAATAATCAAATTACAATTATGAAAATTTTAGGACATATAATAGGCATCTTGCTCTTTTATATTGAAAAGTTTTGATGTTCTTGGAGCTTTCCCTCACAGTGAAATATGCATTTTTAAAAATTGAAAAATCGTATTTTCCCATAATTTTTTTTTCTTTATAAAGGAGTAGAAATACAATTACGAAATTACGCCATGTTATTTGTTTGGAAAGGCTCTGCATTAAGAATAATTTTTAATATTGTCTTTCTATTTCTAGAGATACCAAAGCAATATGAAATTTGAAGCAAATATGCAGAATTTCTATTTTTGTCGATCTCTCAGATTCAGCAATGACAGCTATTAAATTATATTCTGATGTCCAAAGAGACCTTTCTGAAGAATGTAACGATATAAAAATTTTAAATTTGTGTCAATAACTTATTGAATTATAGGGTCACAAACAGACCACTTTTAGTGCTAGAAAATTAAATTTTTTTACCTTGAACTTTAAATGTCAATAATTAACAAAATATAGATTTCTGAAACATAATATTTTGCAGTTTGCTCATTACTATCTGTGACCTATTTAAAAACTGGTTTTCACTAAAATTGGTAATATGTCAGCCATAACCGATTTGCTCATTTTGCGTGCAATGACCCGATTGAGAATACCCTTTCAATAGGAGCCAAGATGCTTAGTTGATAGAAAATATACTCAATAACTTGATTAAGGTTCATTACACATGTATTTTGATCCCTGTTTTGATATATTGAACCCATTTTGCTGCAGAAGTTTTTTCATTTGTCACTGCGAAAACCAAAATGTCTTGGTTGTCACCACTTCAAACAGTTCTAAGCGTATTGCAGAATTACTTTCGACTTAATTTACACATTTCATCCTTTCTGTTTCTCCCCTTCTGATTAATTCTGTGCATTTTAGCCAAGAATGATAATATTCTTTAATATTCATTTTGTACTTCTATACAATTAGGCATATTCGATACTTTTTTACATGAAATATATTGATCATGTATTAGCTTATAAGTTAGATTTCTTAAGTGTGAAATTTCTACAATTTTTTATTCCAAATAAATACACAATACTAACAGTGAAAAAGAAGGTACAAACTATTGGGATAATGTAGAATAAGTAATATTTCCTTTTGGAAGTAAATTGTAAATATTAATTCACTAAAAACTTAACTGTTTTTCTTTTCTTCTAGATAAGACAATTTCATTTTTCTATTAAAGGAAGACAAACTGCTGGTGTTACAAAAAGCCAGGTATTTTAAAATCTTGAAAATTTTATTATATGTGTGAATTTTTTTGATATATCTATACTATTTTCTGATTTAATACATGAATGTAGCTTATTTTTTGTTCACTGGTTTCTCGGAGTGTATTTTAAACCTCACCATTAATGTATCATAATATTGCATGTATTTTTATAAAATATGCATAAAATAAACTTCATCATTTACTTTTATACAGGCACATTTTACATTTACTTTTAAAAATATGATTTTTTAAAATCAATCCTGACACATTTTAAAGTATCGAGGAACATTTTTAACAATTTATTTGATTAATGCGAGCAGCCAATTTCTTGTCTGAGTATTAATATTGTCCAGAAAAATAATGCATGCAATTTTAGCTACAGCTTAAAATTTAATTATTAGTGAACATACTTATTAACTTTTATTTTAATCTTATTTCTAAATTTTTACTCCATAACTTTAAAAGTAAGTAAAATTTTAAAACACCAAAACATATTTTATGATTTAAAGATTAAAATTATTTTGCTACATCTTAACATCTACATTATGTTAATTATAGTTAGTAGAAAATAGAAATTGTAATACTAAGATTCTCAGATGGTATTGACTTTACTTTATTCCTTCCTACATTCATACCCTGATCAATTTTATTTAATAATCATCATGCATTTCTCATCAATATAAAATGTTTGCAGGTTTCACACGATTACCCAGTTATAGACCACACTTATGACGCAGTTGTCGTGGGTGCAGGAGGAGCTGGACTCCGCGCTGCATTTGGTCTTGTTCAAGAAGGTTTCAAAACAGCATGTATCACTAAGTTATTTCCCACTAGGTCTCACACAGTTGCAGCACAGGTATGTCAATCATATATACCCTAAAAGTTCTTCAGATAATTTTGATTGATTCCAAAATACTGTCGGCAGAAGCTCATTAACTGACATTTTCCGGACCCTAAATCACTCATTTTCATGATTGGGAAAATCATTTGAAAAACATGACATCAAAATGCTTACATAGTTTATAAATTATACCTAAAACGTAATAGTCTTTTAACAGCTGTACTGTAAAGTTTTTTTTTATCAGAATGAGTTTCTGCTCTTAGCTGATGCTATATGATTGCCATGTGTTTATCGTGCAGTCAATCCTTGCTTTACAACCCTCATGTTTCACCTACTTAAAGAGGAGCAATAGAAAGGATACTAGCAATTTGAAAATTTTGGTAATCATGATTATAATTTAAAATATCATATATATTATCCATGAATGTTTAAATGTATTCTCAAAAGTAAATAAATGACTAAATAGATAATACACAAATACTTGAACCTTAAAATATGCTTTTTTAACTTAATTGTTTTTGCTAATGTTAGTAATGAGAATAATTTAGCAAGTATTAATTATTTAAGTCTAATGTTAAATAATTAAGAAAATAATCCTTTTAACATTAGGGTGGAATCAATGCAGCTTTGGGGAACATGGAACCTGATGATTGGAAGTGGCATATGTAAGTTGATTGATACTTGATAATCCATCTGAAAATAGATTTACTTCAGTATTACGTTTTTCAAAAACAGTTAAAAATGTTTGAATCCTTATCAAAATTCCTAAACTATCTACTTACTGGCCATGAGAATTGAACTGTTTTCTACATATTCCATCTCACTATTAAATTTATAATAATTGTCTTTCACAATTTAAAGTTAATCAGCAATTCACTGATATAAAACTGAATGCAAAAGATGATTTTCTATCACACTGTTTTAACATCAAAGTAGTTAGAGCCAAAACATATTTTACATGTTTATTTGTTTCCCAGGTATGACACAGTGAAAGGATCCGATTGGCTAGGAGACCAAGATGCTATTCACTATATGACACGGGAAGCACCTGAAGCTGTTATCGAGGTTAAAATGAGTATACAATTTTGAATTTTCATGTTTGAATTTAAAACATTGATGCTAAATTTAAATCATTGAAAAAGTTGCTCAATAGCAGGTTACTAGTAGATCTGAAATAAAATATTTTGTGAAAGTATGTATTGAAAGAAGAAATTGTTTTGCAAAGGTAAGCCCAGTAAAAAGTTTGAACTACCTTTCAACAGATTGCACTTGAATAATGAAGATTTACTTTCTAATGCACAGAAACTTCATAGTACTGTGATAAAAACAGGTTAGGTTGTGGACATCCACCATGTGGCTTTTCACATTGTAAGGCCTGATGAGTATCTTTTTCGGGAATTGAACTTTGTATTCAAACAACTCTTTATACCCTAGAGGCTTTGATTCAAAAGAATCTCCCGACACCCTTACAACATGTTTCAAAAAGTTAATGCTATGAATTACAATGAAACTCGATATTATTTTATCAAAAGACGTGCAAATGTTACTGAGAAAATAAAATTTTTAAATTTTAAAGATTGTGCACATAATTATGTAGCAAGGAAACATGTTTGCTACTGTATTTAAATCTACTATGAACACATGTCTGGGAAGCTGGCAGTATTTGCAGTGAACCTCGTTATTTCGGGCTAAAAGATTGGGAAGAGTGTCCAACCCCCTTTTTTTGGTAACTGTCCTTTGTAAACAATAACTGGAGGAGTGGTGTTCTTCCTTGACCCCTCGACAGGGAGATCCTTTGACGTTTTTGAAGTGACCGGACCTGAGCTTGTCTTCTCCAATGGAACTGGGACTGAAACCGTTTTGTCTTAACTTTCATTTAGTCTCGAATTCTGCCCTGAATTGTTTAACTTATGTAAATACTGCGAATTTATTTTCATCAAATGTATTGTCTGTTTCAAAGTTGTTTCTATGGCTAAATCCATTTGCCACAACTTTAATTCATTTTACGACGTTACAATACTCTTTTTGTACAGAAAACATGTTGGTATGCATCACATTCCAGCCTATATCCAGTGTTAAAGAACTGATACTGAACCAATGTGTGACTTGTCTAAGATGTATATAATGTTTGTCCTTTTCCATGCTACGGATAATTTACTACATAATCATGATTAAATTTATTTTCTAGCTTGAAAATTATGGAATGCCTTTCAGCCGAACACAGGAGGGTAAAATTTATCAGCGAGCTTTTGGTGGTCAGTCCTACAATTTTGGAAAAGGCGGACAGGCTCATCGTTGTTGCTGTGTTGCAGATAGAACAGGACATTCCCTTCTTCATACTTTATATGGGCAGGTGAGACGAAAATCCTATCAACTTTTTATTTAAAAGTTTTAGTTAAATGTCCGTTCAGATTTTTTTATGTTTAGTTTTGTGTGAAATGGCAAGTATATAGTTGCTATACCATTTACCTCCAAAAAATTTATTTTCATTATCTTAAAAGTAAAATAAATGTAAAAAATTAAATAGGCCAATCATAAGTACACTAGTAATCATAAGTAATCAACCTGTAATGACATGAATTTTTAGTGTTCAGTGTTCTAATTCGATTACTTAAATTCGCACTCATACCATAACAATGTTTGGTGTAAACTAATCTCGATATCAATTTTGTCAATCATAGAAACTCCTTCATATTTTTACAAGCATACTTAAGAAAATTTAATTTAACTCAAAATTTCAAAGTTTGTATTGTAAAGTTTTGTTTCATTTCTTAGTCTCTTCGTTATGACTGCAACTTCTTTGTGGAGTACTTCGCTTTGGACTTGCTCATGGAAAAGGGTGTGTGCAAAGGTGTAATTGCTCTTTCCCTTGAAGATGGATCTTTGCATAGGTTTAGAGCGAAGAATACTGTTTTGGCCTCTGGGTATGTTATCTACTATTTATACTTTTTTCTGTATTATAGTTTAGTGGTATTTTCACTGGATCTTGTGCCATAAAAAATTAACAACCTTTCCCTTTGCGATGTATCCCAGACCGTCGCCAATAGCAAGTTGTGTTGCTCTAGTGCTATGTTAATTCAACTACTTACCATTAAAAAACTTGAGTTGGCAAATAATAGTTAATGATTCCACAATGCATTACGTGTTGTATTTGTCCCTTTGCACATCATTTTATTTCCCCCAATTCTTCATGGTTTTAACTAAAAGGAGTTGAACTTAGAGGGCTAAACTTAAACTCATAATACTTATGCTTCGATAAATCTTTATTACAAGTTAAGAAATTGCTATTTATTTTTTATGTAAACGTAAAATTTTCCACCAATAATTTAATTCTATTGCAGTTTAAATAATCGATCTTACTATTCAACACCTGATATTGATTATCAAGGATTAATGTATTTCTCTTTTAGTGGATATGGACGTGCTTACTTTTCTTGTACTTCAGCTCACACATCCACAGGAGATGGCATGGCTTTAGTGGCCAGAGCAGGCCTGCCTAATCAAGATATGGAGTTTGTGCAGTTCCATCCTACTGGAATATATGGAGCAGGATGTCTAATCACTGAAGGTACAATCCTGATTTTGTTTTTCAGTTTCATGTACCTTTATAAACCATAATTACTAATGCAGTTGGGCTCTACTTAATATGCATGTATTAGTATAAAATTTATATTGATTAAAAAATTGAAGTAAAAGTTGTGTACTCTATTGTGTAAGCCATGTTGGATGTTTTTAAGAATAATTTAATTTTAATAGGTATTTGGTACTATTGTTTCTTTTCTATTCAAATGTAAGATATTGCTATAGAAGTAAATATAGGACTGCCTCAGGTGACTTGTTACTACTATTTTCCCAACTTTGCAACTAGTATCTTTTTAAGCGAAATAGTTTCAAGCTTTTAAATTCAACATTTTGGTGACTTTTTTGAAAATGCACCAAAGGTCAATGAAAATAAAGTTCTCCTTGTGGATGAAAAATCTTTTTAGGATTTTTCTGTAGAGAAAATTTTCCAAAGGATGCCAATTTCAAAGTAGTTTCAAAGTTTTGGTGCCAAGCAGTGGCAACCATGAAAAAACCCATTAGAATCTCATTGCTAGATTGTCATTAAAACCTTATTAAGAAAATATTTAGTTTTTAATTTTAAAATTAAAATTTCTTTTCATATTTCTGCACATCTGCTTCATACTTAGCAAATTTTGTGTTTTAACCAATTTCTTCTGTATCAGAGCAACTAAAATAGGGTTTAAGAGGAGACTGCTATTAAAAATTTATGCTACTATTTGACTAGTGCTTTGGCTGTGAAAACCCTGTAAATACAATGACAGCTATTTATATAACAGGTCATTAAAATATTGGTAACTGTTTTATTAATTTAGTAAGTCTAGGCAATTAGTTTCCATCAATTTTGACTTTGATTTGTAATAGTTTTATCTGATCAATTAATTTTTAAATAGTGTTGAAGAAAATCTTGAATTGAAGGTTCAAATAGTTACCTCTATTAATAAAAATGTTAGCTTGAAAATATTTGTATGCACTAGTCTATGTGTACTAAATTGCATTGTTGTATTTAAAGAAAACTAACTGCAAAACATTTCAAGATGATAAAATGAAGGAGTGCTTTCATGGAAGCAATATTATAGTATTAGCTTAAGGAAATGAAGAGACTATCGAGAAAATTTATTTACCTAAGTGTATCTAATTTCTAATATGATGTATTTAGGCATGCCTTGTAGTGATAAATGAATTGTGCATGTACTTTGCATTATTTTAGGTTGCCGTGGGGAAGGTGGCTTTCTGATTAACAGTGAAGGTGAGAGGTTTATGGAGAGGTATGCACCTGTGGCCAAAGACCTCGCATCTAGGGATGTTGTATCTCGCGCAATGACAATCGAAATCAGAGAAGGAAGGTAAGTATCTTATTTAAAGAAGCTATTGTGGTGTGTGCTTAGTTTTTATGTTCAAGAAAGGTAATTTTTATAGACATGCTGAGAATGATTTTTCGTTTTCTGAAAATTTCTATTTTACTCTACTGATTGAAATCAAGCTCTTTCTAATTGTTAAAATTGCTAATTGCTTTCTTGTCTTTTATGCATGCTGCATATTCTCAGGTGTTGACTGTTTACAACCTGAGTTTCACTGAACACCAAGTTTGCATGCAAAATGTTTTAGAGATTTCTTAAGACAAATATGTAAATATGTAAAAGACAAAAATGCTGCCCTCGGGAATTTTCATTCTTGTCTGTTTCTTTCCTACACAATGCTTGATTCTTGCAATTGCTGTTGGCATTATTCCATATTGGATCTTGCCAGCCCGGTAGCCAAGTAGTTAGTTCTTTGGCCTTCAACAGATCATGGTCTCAAATCCCCGTCTAAGCTTGGATGTTAGTGGTTTGGAATGTATTAAGTCATAGGCCCTGATCTGTTTTTATCCCTTGTGCTTTGTGTTGAGAAAAACCAGACATAACTAGATCTTAATTTCAAAAATATGACATTACATCCACCCGTACAAACATGTGTAAAATTGCCTCTCCCTCTGCTGTATGACAATCTAAATAATTTCAATCCTTATGACCTGATCTGCAGAATAATTCAAGACGCCCTTGGAAAAGTAATTTTACAAAATCCATTAATTTTGAATAATTGCTTGCTTAGTTTCACATGCTAATCACTTCATTAATTTCCTATGGGGCAGCTTGTTTGCTCGGAACTTGCCCCATAAAATCCAAACTAACCATTCATTTCATGAACAATTATTAGCCACGTGTCTTCAATAAGGTTGTGAATTAGCTGAATATTTGTCAAGCATATTGGCTGGTCCTCAGTCTGTACCAGAGATTGATTTTCAATTTTGAAACGTTTACAAACATTTATGCCATTTGTATTCTCAGGACATTGATAATGTGTGAATGATACCCAAACTGAATATGCAATCCACACAAAATTTTGTCTAGTTTGTACATTAAAAAAATGAAAAATAATGCGTTTTGCTACAGTAACTCATATCTGTTCACTCGTATTGAATCAACTAATGCATGCAGAGAATCAAGAACAGTTCTCGATATCCCTATCAATAGCTCCTTCCCATCCAAACATGTTAAGTATTTTAAATTATTAGCATTAGTATTCCTTGCAGCTATTCGAAATACCTCATTTGTATTTTTCATCCACCTTCAAATATTTTTACTCTTTTATAAAATTAAATGTTTTGTTAATTGGTTTTATATCAATACTAAAATTGGCCTTTTCCTGAACGCTTAAGGGGACCACTGTACCCTGGTTGGTAGATTAGCAACAGGAGTGTTTCGAGTTCGATACCCAATCCAACAAAGATGTCGTGTGTACATGTTGGCTTGTGCACATTAAATCTGCCTAGGCCTCAAATGTCCTCATGTTGGCATGTGGTATGGAAGTTTGGAGAGTGAAGTGCCAGCTCAGGTATTGATCTTGTCATGTGACAGTGGTTCAAATTGACGAGGTGTTGGCCCTCGGATCTTTCCCTTGGAGATTCATCCCGGACCGCCACCTTTGAGTTGTAGGCAGTGCAGGTTCGATTCCTGCCAGGTGCATTCCTCCCTGGGTGTATTTATCTCTTCTCTGTCAGTAAAGCTTTCACACAATTGTGTGTGTCAATTACTTGATATTATATTGTGTCTGGCGCAGCATGGCCAAATATGGCCCTTGCGCCGTAAAACCTCAAAAACCAACCAAACAATGTTTTTAATTGTTTTCTTTCAGAGGTTGTGGTCCTGAGAAAGACCATGTGTACTTACAACTTCACCATTTGCCACCAGAGCAGTTAGCTACCCGTTTACCTGGAATTTCTGAGACAGCTATGGTTTTCGCTGGCGTTGATGTCAATAGAGAACCAATTCCCGTCCTCCCCACTGTCCATTACAACATGGGAGGTGTTCCAACTAACTACAGAGGCCAAGTAAGTTATTAAGCCCACTGCTCTTAAGCAATTACGTATAAATCTACACGTACCAACAAGACAAGGTATCAAAGCTATTTTTATTGCTCTGTTCTGTCTAGTCTAAAGGGCCGCAGGAGCCCAGTTGGAAGAGTAACAGACTAGCAACTGGAGGGTTGCTAGTTCGAATCCCACCAAAAACTCGCGTACAAAGGAGGCTGGTGTATGTTAAATCTGTCATAGACTCAAGTGTCCTCACGGTGACGTGGTGTGGAAGTTTGGAGAGTGGGGTGCCAGCTCAGATGTGACCTCGTCATCTGACCATGGTTCAAAATCACATGGTGTTGTTCTTCGATCTTTCCCCTCGGGTTTGATTCCAGACCGTCGCCAGTGACCTGTTGTGTTGCTCCAGTGCGACATTAATTAAAATACCTATCTAGTCTAAAATAACACTGGAGAGTTAATGCCTCTTTATAGAAACTTGTGCACTAATATTTCGTTCAGGGTGTCGTCTTCTGAAACAAGAATGCACTTATATTAAATTTAAAAGTTTGGGAACTCAAGAAATGAAATGTTATTATAAATAGGAATTAAGTGTTTTTGGTTTTTTGTTGAATCTATTCCCTAAATTCTGTCTGAAGTTTGGAGAGTGGGGTGCCAGCTCGGGTGTGACCTCGTCGTCTGACTGTGGTTCAAAATTACGTTCTTGGATCTTTCCCCTTGGGTTTGATTCCGGACCGTCGCCAATAACCCGTTGCATCGCTCCAGTGCGACATTAATTAAAATACCTACCTACCTAAATTCTGTCTTGAATAATATTTGCAAGTGTATTTTAAAAAGTTAAAACTGAGCCATCTAGCTTATCTTTGTGTTTTGCTGAAATGCTGCTTGGATAATATTCGATCTTTATTAAAGATAGCATGACACAAAAATTGTTTCCTTTTCTCAAAAAGTTAATATTTTGTTACGGAATTCAATACCTCAAAAAAATTATGAATATAAAATTTAATTAATCTTGTATGTAATGACTATCACTAGGTTTTCTCCATCATTCAGTAGTATTAATCCAGTATAGCTTTTCGTAAGTTTCCTCACTAATTACTAGAATGTTGTATTTATGTGAGAATCATGAATTGTTTCGTAGGTGATCACCCATGATCCAGCTAAAGGTGATAGCGTTGTGCCTGGTCTGTTTGCTTGCGGTGAAGCAGCTTGTGCGTCTGTCCATGGCGCCAATAGGCTTGGAGCCAACTCCCTACTTGATTTGGTAGTGTTTGGAAGAGCATGTGCCCACACAATATCTGAGGAAGACAAGCCCGGGAATAGCATCCTCGATTTACTGCCTGTATGTGTGAGCCCAATATTATTTCGTTGTTCTACTAATTTTATGATATATTTTACTATTGAGTTGTGTAAAAGGCTGAAAATTTGTATTGTTACGTTTAGTGATTGAGTAGTTTGAATGAGATGGGATCTGACTACATTCAGAGTCCTTTTTTTTTTCAAAAAATGTTCAAATTATGCTGTTTTCCTTAAGGTAAAACAACTCATAAAAACATATTATAAAGCAAGAAATCTTTAAAAATTATTATAATTGATTAGAAAATTTAGGTAAAAAAATTATGTTAATTAAAACGTTACAACTGAAAACTTGAGTACATTTGCCTAAATTTTGCATAAAGTCTCCTAAATATATAAGCTAGATGTGAACTAAAAGTTATGCAATATTGCTTTCATGAGATACTGGGAATAATGCAGAAGAAAAGATGAATTTTTGAAATTTTTCCTTATGCCACAAGACTGAAATTTGTCTACAAAATTTTCCTTTCAAGATAACTCTTGGATCCTCATTCAGGCCCTCCAAATCAAATTTCATTCTAAAATATATAGCACATTTTCAGTTACCACATTTATCAGGGGGAAATTGCTCAAAATTACAATCAGAGAAAAATGTATTTAAAGATTTGGAAATGAATTAAAAAAAGCTGTCAAGATCTATTCAAAATGCTATATCTCGCTTTTATTCACTGTCTAGACGAAATAAAAAGTTTTTTTTTACAGAGAAAAGGTCTAAATAATAAGAATATTGAATAAAATGAAATGTGAAAATTTAGTCAGAAATCGACTTTTCAACGTAGTCAGATACCTTACATTGACTGATCAGTTTTGTAAATATATATTTTAAGATTGTACAAGATGACCATTTTAATTAAGTACAAATAAGAGTATGAAACTGTTGTGATAAAAATGTGTTTTGTTTTATTATCAGAGTGATGGTGAAGAGTCGGTTGCAAATTTGGATAAGATGAGACATGCAAATGGTTCTACACTCACTTCACAGCTTAGACTGCAAATGCAAAAGGTAGTTGAAATTTTTTATTTTGTCCAAAGCTGTATGATTTTGTTGTATTTTAAATTTTAAGTAAACAATTCATTGAGTTAAACATGCTTGAATTCAAAAGGCCCATTCAAGTCTTGTTATTTAAAATGTTCCTTTTATTGCAAGTTGTTTTTTGTGCCACTGGAATATAATTTTTAGAACTTTGAGTAGAGATTTCAGGATATCTTATAAATAAACTGCATACCACGTAACTTAATCGTGTAAATTTTAATAAATAAGTGAAGGAATGTCCTATAATAATTATAGATGACACAAAAATTAGATATTGGGCTGTTGAAGCTGCAAAAAAAATGCTGTTATTTCACAGTTGGAAAAACTAATTAAATATAATTGAACACAAATCTGAAATATGTACCTAATTTTAAAAATGCTATAACTGCATGAATTTTAAAGAAATAGTTGAGAATAGACGACTACACAGGATGTCTTTTAATAAGAGTCAACTTTTGTAGGGCAGTAAGCTGCATCATTGGGATGCAAAAATTGATGATTTTTAGGTGAATAGTTATGATATTTATTGCATCGTCCTTTTGCTTTGATTGTAAAACTGAAGAAATTTCATATCAGGGCACTTCATGTTTGGATGGTGAAGTTGGAATGGAACTCACAGCTGTATTAAAAGTTAGCAATTATATATTTATTTGTAAGATTAATTTTTTAAGTTTGAATTGTGAGATTGGTGTACAATGAATTTAACAGCTACTCAAAATTTCAGATACTTGTGCATCTCTTACATTGGGAATTGCTGTCCCTTCTAAAGTAATTCAGTACCTTTAGAACCACATGTACACTAAATTACAATGAGCACCATTTTGATGTTATTTTCTGAGACTTGAATCTGAAAAATACTCATAGTTGGGCAGTAGTGCACACAATGGGTTAGCTCATGGACCGCAGCTACCCATTAAATGTTCAAACATGAAATATTCATCTATTAAAGTTCAGAAGATTTGATTACAACTTCTCCACCAATCTCTAATTGTGAATGGTTGGATACATGGGTAAAACTAGTTTAAGAGCTGTACTGTATTAGTTTCAATATCTAGCAGTTTCTTTTTGCTTTGGATATTTGGTTAGAGGAAAATGAAATAAAAAAACTACGAGGGGACATGACCATAGGGAGTGGCTCAATGAAGTCACCCAATTGTTCTGATGGGGTAAAATCGTACCCTTTCCCGTAACATACATAAAAACAGACAGGGGGATAGGAGTGGCTGATTGACAGTATGCTACCAAAAGAGTTTGAAACAAAAAATATAGTGCTTGTCTGCAACTACATGTAACTCGTATCTCCTCAGACTTGGAACACATAAGATGTCTACCTGTTAAGATTCCAGAATAAGTGCTTCAGTGTTCATCTTCGTAAAACTTTTGTATAACTTTTCACAAGCACAAACCACAATTTTATTTAAAATTTTTCACCCCATTCTCAAATGTGCCATAGTTATGACCACTTTCTCAATCCCTCCCAAAGAAAACTAACTTGACTCACTGCAGCCCAGTTGGAAGAGTAACGAATTAGCAACCGTAGGGTTGCAAGTCAAAACTTGGTCCAACTAAAGATCCATCGTGTATGCAGGGATTGTGCACATAAAATCTGCCTTGAATGCCCCCACATTGCAGTGGTGTGAAAGTTTAGAGTGGTGTACCAGCTCATGTGTTGACCTTGTCATCTGACCGTGGTTCAAAATTATGTGTGCTCGGATCTTTCCTTTCGGGATTGATCCCAGACCTTCGCCTATAGCCTGTTGTGTTGCTCCAGTACGGCATTAAGGCTGTGGTAGGCAAGTTAGAGGAGTAATGGATTAGCAACCGGAGGGTTGCGAGCTCGAATGCAACCAAAGACCATCGTGTACAAAGGGGGCTGGTGCACGTTAAATCTGTCGTGGCCTCAAATGTCCTCACGTTGGTGTGGTGTGGTGTGGAAGTTTGAAGAGTGGGGTGAAAACTCAGGTATTGCCTTGTCATCTGACCATGGTTCAAAATTATGTGGTTCTCAATCTTTCCCGAAGGGAAAGATTGAGAACAGGATCGATCCAGGGTTGTCGCCAATAGTCCATTGTGTTGCTCCTGTGCAACGTTAATTAATTACCGTTACCAGTGTGGCATGAATTCAACTACCTACCCAAAGAAAACTTCTGTGTGCTGTTATGGGGGTATCTAGTATGAAGCTTCAAATCTTAAATGCAATGAGACAATTATCTGCCTACTTTGCAGCATTTTAGCATAAGTTGCAATTTATCTTCATCAAATTGTTGGGTTAATTTTTAATTATTTATTTGTATGTAATGGTTTTTTGAGTTGTATATATTGTGTTGTATACTGCCTTTGCGACAACGTTTGAGCGCTAGCTAGTTTTTCTCACGGGTTCACCTTGAGAATAAATGCATAGAAGGAATATGAGTCCCCAATGAGGAGAAAGTGCTCATTAGTTCCGGTATACTTGACAGATAGGAGCAGAGGGGCCGTGCCCCAACTAAGAAGTCTTTGATGTCTGACCCATTGGCGGTACCATTGTCCACTAGTGAGGTGAGAGGGGAATTTTGATAGTGAACCACTTGGGCAGGTGGGCTTATCTTTTACCGTGTTTACCTTTGATCAGGGTCGAGTGATTTAGCGGCGTATCAGAAGTCAAAGTGGATAAATAGTCGTACATGCCAACAATCATGACACTTTTTCTGCTGATATCGGGAGGTGAAGAGCGGATTGACCTAGGGAGTTTCCCAGTGATCTCATCTTCACGTGAATTAGAATCAACTGAATAACCACACTCTCCCATGTGGCTTGCTGCAAGATTTGAGATGGTGCAGAAATCCGATGCCTAACACCCAGTGTGCCGAAATCCCACACCATTTTTCCAAGATCTTTTTGTGGAAGGTGAGTCCATCTGTTCCTCGGGTTGTGCCATTGGTCCCCGTCTCCTCCTGAACCTTTTGTCTGAACTTTTGACGAACCTTTTTCTCCTGAACTTTTTGTATTGTGCCACATTGTTTGTAAAAAAAATTATTTTTTGTGTACTCTTTAATTGTTAATCTGCATTTTATTTATCCTTAAATTTTTACTTAATACATTTTCTTATTTAAATTTAAGAGAACTGTTGAGGTACTTTACAATGAATTGCCTCCATAGGAACAATAAAGTAAATTGTTATCCAATATGCAATCTGAACATATTATTAACGCAGCAAAATGCAGCACAATATTTAAATTTGCAAATTCCAGACTATGCAGACACATGCTGCTGTGTTCAGAACTGGAGAGAGCTTAAAAGAGGGTGTCAAGAGGATTGCCGAGTGTTTCGAAGGGCAGGAGGATCTCAAGGTAAGAGAGCCTCAAGTTCCTCTCTATGAATTGAATTTATAAATTTGTGGGTTTGTGTGATTTCTATGTTTTTGTAATACTTTTCCAGGTTTGCGATAGGGGCATGATTTGGAACTCAGATTTGGTGGAAACACTGGAATTGCAGAATCTGATGCTGAATGCTGTGCAGACGATGACTGCCGCTGAGGCCAGGAAGGAGAGCCGAGGAGCTCATGCCCGTGAAGATTTCAAGGTGCGTTTTTAAATGTCTCATTGCCAGCTTTACTAATTGTAACTGTTAACTTAACGGGCTAACAATTCAGCAAAGCAAGGTCACTGGAAAATGTGTGGTTTAGCAGTTATAAACGAACAGCACAGTGAGAGTTAAAAATTTATTAGTAGAATCTATACATATAAAGCAGAGTTGGCCTCTGTCTATACAAATCTACACTGTTTGACCAATCTACACTAAATTTGGTACACTTATTCCTTGGAACCCTGCGAGTAATGTAGGCTACGTATTAACCCCGTTCTGTTTGTCTTGGGTGTGCAGAGGGGTGTAACGTCCTGTCATCCTGAACAGAGCACTTGCTAGGGGCACTCTCTCCCTGTCTGGCTGTGCAGATGACGACAGAGTTAACATCTACAGGACACTTATTCCTTGGAACCCTGCGAGTAATGTAGGCTACGTATTAACCCCGTTCTGTTTGTCTTGGGTGTGCAGAGGGGTGTAACGTCCTGTCATCCTGAACAGAGCACTTGCTAGGGGCACTCTCTCCCTGTCTGGCTGTGCAGATGACGACAGAGTTAACATCTACAGGACACTTATTCCTTGGAACCCTGCGAGTAATGTAGGCTACGTATTAACCCCGTTCTGTTTGTCTTGGGTGTGCAGAGGGGTGTAACGTCCTGTCATCCTGAACAGAGCACTTGCTAGGGGCACTCTCTCCCTGTCTGGCTGTGCAGATGACGACAGAGTTAACATCTACAGGACACTTATTCCTTGGAACCCTGCGAGTAATGTAGGCTACGTATTAACCCCGTTCTGTTTGTCTTGGGTGTGCAGAGGGGTGTAACGTCCTGTCATCCTGAACAGAGCACTTGCTAGGGGCACTCTCTCCCTGTCTGGCTGTGCAGATGACGACAGAGTTAACATCTACAGGACACTTATTCCTTGGAACCCTGCGAGTAATGTAGGCTACGTATTAACCCCGTTCTGTTTGTCTTGGGTGTGCAGAGGGGTGTAACGTCCTGTCATCCTGAACAGAGCACTTGCTAGGGGCACTCTCTCTCTGTCTGGCTGTGCAGATGACGACAGAGTTAACATCTACAGGACACTTATTCCTTGGAACCCTGCGAGTAATGTAGGCTACGTATTAACCCCGTTCTGTTTGTCTTGGGTGTGCAGAGGGGTGTAACGTCCTGTCATCCTGAACAGAGCACTTGCTAGGGGCACTCTCTCCCTGTCTGGCTGTGCAGATGACGACAGAGTTAACATCTACAGGACACTTATTCCTTGGAACCCTGCGAGTAATGTAGGCTACGTATTAACCCCGTTCTGTTTGTCTTGGGTGTGCAGAGGGGTGTAACGTCCTGTCATCCTGAACAGAGCACTTGCTAGGGGCACTCTCTCTCTGTCTGGCTGTGCAGATGACGACAGAGTTAACATCTACAGGACACTTATTCCTTGGAACCCTGCGAGTAATGTAGGCTACGTATTAACCCCGTTCTGTTTGTCTTGGGTGTGCAGAGGGGTGTAACGTCCTGTCATCCTGAACAGAGCACTTGCTAGGGGCACTCTCTCCCTGTCTGGCTGTGCAGATGACGACAGAGTTAACATCTACAGGACACTTATTCCTTGGAACCCTGCGAGTAATGTAGGCTACGTATTAACCCCGTTCTGTTTGTCTTGGGTGTGCAGAGGGGTGTAACGTCCTGTCATCCTGAACAGAGCACTTGCTAGGGGCACTCTCTCTCTGTCTGGCTGTGCAGATGACGACAGAGTTAACATCTACAGGACACTTATTCCTTGGAACCCTGCGAGTAATGTAGGCTACGTATTAACCCCGTTCTGTTTGTCTTGGGTGTGCAGAGGGGTGTAACGTCCTGTCATCCTGAACAGAGCACTTGCTAGGGGCACTCTCTCCCTGTCTGGCTGTGCAGATGACGACAGAGTTAACATCTACAGGACACTTATTCCTTGGAACCCTGCGAGTAATGTAGGCTACGTATTAACCCCGTTCTGTTTGTCTTGGGTGTGCAGAGGGGTGTAACGTCCTGTCATCCTGAACAGAGCACTTGCTAGGGGCACTCTCTCTCTGTCTGGCTGTGCAGATGACGACAGAGTTAACATCTACAGGACACTTATTCCTTGGAACCCTGCGAGTAATGTAGGCTACGTATTAACCCCGTTCTGTTTGTCTTGGGTGTGCAGAGGGGTGTAACGTCCTGTCATCCTGAACAGAGCACTTGCTAGGGGCACTCTCTCCCTGTCTGGCTGTGCAGATGACGACAGAGTTAACATCTACAGGACACTTATTCCTTGGAACCCTGCGAGTAATGTAGGCTACGTATTAACCCCGTTCTGTTTGTCTTGGGTGTGCAGAGGGGTGTAACGTCCTGTCATCCTGAACAGAGCACTTGCTAGGGGCACTCTCTCTCTGTCTGGCTGTGCAGATGACGACAGAGTTAACATCTACAGGACACTTATTCCTTGGAACCCTGCGAGTAATGTAGGCTACGTATTAACCCCGTTCTGTTTGTCTTGGGTGTGCAGAGGGGTGTAACGTCCTGTCATCCTGAACAGAGCACTTGCTAGGGGCACTCTCTCCCTGTCTGGCTGTGCAGATGACGACAGAGTTAACATCTACAGGACACTTATTCCTTGGAACCCTGCGAGTAATGTAGGCTACGTATTAACCCCGTTCTGTTTGTCTTGGGTGTGCAGAGGGGTGTAACGTCCTGTCATCCTGAACAGAGCACTTGCTAGGGGCACTCTCTCTCTGTCTGGCTGTGCAGATGACGACAGAGTTAACATCTACAGGACACTTATTCCTTGGAACCCTGCGAGTAATGTAGGCTACGTATTAACCCCGTTCTGTTTGTCTTGGGTGTGCAGAGGGGTGTAACGTCCTGTCATCCTGAACAGAGCACTTGCTAGGGGCACTCTCTCCCTGTCTGGCTGTGCAGATGACGACAGAGTTAACATCTACAGGACACTTATTCCTTGGAACCCTGCGAGTAATGTAGGCTACGTATTAACCCCGTTCTGTTTGTCTTGGGTGTGCAGAGGGGTGTAACGTCCTGTCATCCTGAACAGAGCACTTGCTAGGGGCACTCTCTCTCTGTCTGGCTGTGCAGATGACGACAGAGTTAACATCTACAGGACACTTATTCCTTGGAACCCTGCGAGTAATGTAGGCTACGTATTAACCCCGTTCTGTTTGTCTTGGGTGTGCAGAGGGGTGTAACGTCCTGTCATCCTGAACAGAGCACTTGCTAGGGGCACTCTCTCCCTGTCTGGCTGTGCAGATGACGACAGAGTTAACATCTACAGGACACTTATTCCTTGGAACCCTGCGAGTAATGTAGGCTACGTATTAACCCCGTTCTGTTTGTCTTGGGTGTGCAGAGGGGTGTAACGTCCTGTCATCCTGAACAGAGCACTTGCTAGGGGCACTCTCTCTCTGTCTGGCTGTGCAGATGACGACAGAGTTAACATCTACAGGACACTTATTCCTTGGAACCCTGCGAGTAATGTAGGCTACGTATTAACCCCGTTCTGTTTGTCTTGGGTGTGCAGAGGGGTGTAACGTCCTGTCATCCTGAACAGAGCACTTGCTAGGGGCACTCTCTCCCTGTCTGGCTGTGCAGATGACGACAGAGTTAACATCTACAGGACACTTATTCCTTGGAACCCTGCGAGTAATGTAGGCTACGTATTAACCCCGTTCTGTTTGTCTTGGGTGTGCAGAGGGGTGTAACGTCCTGTCATCCTGAACAGAGCACTTGCTAGGGGCACTCTCTCTCTGTCTGGCTGTGCAGATGACGACAGAGTTAACATCTACAGGACACTTATTCCTTGGAACCCTGCGAGTAATGTAGGCTACGTATTAACCCCGTTCTGTTTGTCTTGGGTGTGCAGAGGGGTGTAACGTCCTGTCATCCTGAACAGAGCACTTGCTAGGGGCACTCTCTCCCTGTCTGGCTGTGCAGATGACGACAGAGTTAACATCTACAGGACACTTATTCCTTGGAACCCTGCGAGTAATGTAGGCTACGTATTAACCCCGTTCTGTTTGTCTTGGGTGTGCAGAGGGGTGTAACGTCCTGTCATCCTGAACAGAGCACTTGCTAGGGGCACTCTCTCTCTGTCTGGCTGTGCAGATGACGACAGAGTTAACATCTACAGGACACTTATTCCTTGGAACCCTGCGAGTAATGTAGGCTACGTATTAACCCCGTTCTGTTTGTCTTGGGTGTGCAGAGGGGTGTAACGTCCTGTCATCCTGAACAGAGCACTTGCTAGGGGCACTCTCTCCCTGTCTGGCTGTGCAGATGACGACAGAGTTAACATCTACAGGACACTTATTCCTTGGAACCCTGCGAGTAATGTAGGCTACGTATTAACCCCGTTCTGTTTGTCTTGGGTGTGCAGAGGGGTGTAACGTCCTGTCATCCTGAACAGAGCACTTGCTAGGGGCACTCTCTCTCTGTCTGGCTGTGCAGATGACGACAGAGTTAACATCTACAGGACACTTATTCCTTGGAACCCTGCGAGTAATGTAGGCTACGTATTAACCCCGTTCTGTTTGTCTTGGGTGTGCAGAGGGGTGTAACGTCCTGTCATCCTGAACAGAGCACTTGCTAGGGGCACTCTCTCCCTGTCTGGCTGTGCAGATGACGACAGAGTTAACATCTACAGGACACTTATTCCTTGGAACCCTGCGAGTAATGTAGGCTACGTATTAACCCCGTTCTGTTTGTCTTGGGTGTGCAGAGGGGTGTAACGTCCTGTCATCCTGAACAGAGCACTTGCTAGGGGCACTCTCTCTCTGTCTGGCTGTGCAGATGACGACAGAGTTAACATCTACAGGACACTTATTCCTTGGAACCCTGCGAGTAATGTAGGCTACGTATTAACCCCGTTCTGTTTGTCTTGGGTGTGCAGAGGGGTGTAACGTCCTGTCATCCTGAACAGAGCACTTGCTAGGGGCACTCTCTCCCTGTCTGGCTGTGCAGATGACGACAGAGTTAACATCTACAGGACACTTATTCCTTGGAACCCTGCGAGTAATGTAGGCTACGTATTAACCCCGTTCTGTTTGTCTTGGGTGTGCAGAGGGGTGTAACGTCCTGTCATCCTGAACAGAGCACTTGCTAGGGGCACTCTCTCTCTGTCTGGCTGTGCAGATGACGACAGAGTTAACATCTACAGGACACTTATTCCTTGGAACCCTGCGAGTAATGTAGGCTACGTATTAACCCCGTTCTGTTTGTCTTGGGTGTGCAGAGGGGTGTAACGTCCTGTCATCCTGAACAGAGCACTTGCTAGGGGCACTCTCTCCCTGTCTGGCTGTGCAGATGACGACAGAGTTAACATCTACAGGACACTTATTCCTTGGAACCCTGCGAGTAATGTAGGCTACGTATTAACCCCGTTCTGTTTGTCTTGGGTGTGCAGAGGGGTGTAACGTCCTGTCATCCTGAACAGAGCACTTGCTAGGGGCACTCTCTCTCTGTCTGGCTGTGCAGATGACGACAGAGTTAACATCTACAGGACACTTATTCCTTGGAACCCTGCGAGTAATGTAGGCTACGTATTAACCCCGTTCTGTTTGTCTTGGGTGTGCAGAGGGGTGTAACGTCCTGTCATCCTGAACAGAGCACTTGCTAGGGGCACTCTCTCCCTGTCTGGCTGTGCAGATGACGACAGAGTTAACATCTACAGGAGTCGCCCTCTAACATTAGAGTTTTTTTTAGAACCTTAGAGTGGTGCAATCGCAGAGATGGGTGTGATTACTCTGAAAATCACTCAGTATCATATCGTTTATGTATCCTGTCTGTAAATTCTTAAACTGTAGCTTTATTATTGGAATGTAAATTTTTATAATATAAGATTATTTTCATGGAAGTGATATTTTTTTATCGTCAATACAGTACAGGGGCCTAAAGACAATTCGAAATCCTCATAGGAATGACATTGCGTATTTATACGATCAATGTCAGACCAATTCACACTAAATTTGGTACATTCATCGCATAGAATTCTGTGGGACACAGGCTATATATTAACCCTGTTCGATTTGTCCTGGGCCTGCAGGGGGTTAAAAACAGTTCGAAATCTCCATAGGAATAAAATTGAATAATATTACGATGACTTATAAACAGTTCAACCTGAGCAACTCCGGGTAATTCAGCTAGTGATTGTGATGGTGATCTATATTGGCAAATTGTAATCAGCTTCAAGAGAGGTGTAAATGATACAGAGCTCTTTGAACGGCATATAAAGGAATTAAAAATCTGCATATTTCATATTTTAAAAATATGCTCTGAACTACTACTTTTATGTTTGCAGGACCGTATGGATGAATACGATTATGTCAAGCCATTAGAAGGTCAGCAAAAGAAACCCATGAGCGAACACTGGAGAAAACACACTTTGTCTACGGTTGATGCAAATGGAAAGGTATGTGTGCATTTGAATTCATAATTTTCCCTTCCTGATTTGAAAATAAATTTTACATCAAATTCACTTTTCTGTTTGAAATTTATTTTTTCTTGAACTTGTGAGGAGGTTTAGGGCATAGTGTCTGGGCGTGATCTGTTTATATATTTAATGGTTTTTGTAATTTTAGATTACTATAAATGCAACATTTGAGAATTATATATATAGACTTTTCAGTGCATATATTGGAGTTTTATATCATTTTTGTACCTTTTCAATCGAGTACTGTCTATGCATTTAACCCTTCCCATTTTTTCTGAAATGTGTGCAACACGAATGCATACTCTTTCAAAAAGATAATAATTTAAAACCCAATTGTTATTGATTTTGATAATATTTAACACTAATGGTAATATTGCCTTAATCAGTTTTTAAGTATGCATTGAAAGTAATTGTTTTATTGATGTATTTGAAGTTAAGCAATTCTGAGCACTTTTTAATTTAAGTAGAAGTTAAAATTGATTTGTGTTTGATATGCATCTGCAATTATTTTCCCACTATTTTCCATAGAGGTAAACAGTTGTAAGTCCAATTTTGCCAATAAATTCCAGGGTGTGGTCAATAAGTTTTCTGACTGATGCTATAAACAATATTAGTCCAAATGTTACCTTAGATACCTGCATTACCTTTGAATAGCACCTTTAAGTGTCCAGACAATGACCTGCCGAGGCCAAATGCAGCTCCAAAAGTCCTTCAACAGTGTTCAGCTCTGTGCGATTCAGTCTGAATATTTTGAAATGTTCATGAATCATCCCTCTTGCTTAATATTCATTTTCAGCATGAGGGAAAACAGTAATTCTAATTATGTCCGATGTCTGCCATTTCTAACATGAATTGAAGGTTCTTGGGCAACATCAGAAGCCACTTTTCAAATTTTCAGATTACTTGTTTTCAGCGGTGGCTCGTGGTTGGAAAAATAGGGGAAGGGCCTCCCCAGAACAAAAAATTTAATCCTGCCTATGCCAGTGATATGAAAAGATGGCAGTTCCGAAAATTAGTTAATGAAGATTTACCTCTGTAAATTAAATAAATTCTTCTGTCTTTTAATGCTGCAAATTCATCTGATATGTCATCATAAAATGGCTGTTTCTTCATAAGCATCACTAATATGTCTTTTTGAATAGAAATATTTGCTAAAGAAAGTCTCTTGTGAAATAATATTTCTTGAGTAAATTTTTATTCTTTTAAGGCAAGAAAAACTCCTTTCCACTGATACACTTGTAGATAGAATTGTTAAGACGAGAGAAAACAAATTATAAGCTTATGAAAATTTCTTTATCATCGTAAAGCATTCGAAGTTCTTGCGTCGATACATTCCTGAATTTTCCATAGGCATGTTAGACATAGTTCATTTTTAAGGCGCTGAGTTTTTTTAAACACATCGCCATAAAACTTGAAGATTTTCAAGTGCCTGAGATGGAAAATGTAAATTAAATTGTTCGAATTTCGTTGTATCAGCAAGACAAATAAATTGAAGTTTTTCACAATCTTGAAATTTTGTGTTTATTTCCGTAAAAATGTGGTCTAAATTTCAAAATATAACTGTTTATAAGTTTGAGAAATTGTTTCTAGTGAAAGAACTGCATATTCCCGTTTAGATTGGACTATTCCTGTGATTTTACATGTGTTTTCAAACAGTGTTTTAAAAACATCCCCTTTACGGCTCAATAGCTCACGAGTGTATTTTATTTGAGATACACAATAGTTTAAATCTAGTGATTTTTTCTGGAGAATTTCGAATAATATATTAGTAAGGCCAAAAATTTCGCTTAATACTACTGCCAAAAATGTAAATTCAAAATCTTTCATGATTTAAAAATCCCTTTGCAAGTTGAATTGTTGTTTTGTCTGAATGTTCACTGTTTGTCATAAATTCGATTATTTCTTTTAATTTATCCCAATCTTTAACAATCACATTAACTAATTTCGAATTGGAGGACCATCGAGTTTGTGTTATGGTTGGTAAACGTCTTGCGGAATTTGTTGTAAGAGCATAAGATCACTTTGCCAAGTGATGAAAAAATGAAGGAATGCCGCTGAGGCTTGCAAAAAAATTCGACACTTAGAAATTTTAGAAAAACTTTGCTGCAATATGAGATTGAAACGATGTTGTAGACGATGGACAAAAACGGCTTGAGGAGCTTTATCCTTGACTTTTTCTGGAGTCCAGACATTACACTGGCCCCATCGTAACATTGTCCTATTCATTTGATAATCAAACAGATCGAAAATTTTGTCCAACATTTTGTATAACATTTCTGACGTTCTGTCTTCACTCACATCATGGGAACCGAAAAATCGCTCAACTAATACACCTTCACAAATCTCAATATTAAGGAGCACTGGGAAGTTTGATTTTATGTCAGTGGTGTCGTCCACTTGAATAGAAAAGAATTGAACCCCGTTTATTTCATCTTTGACGTGATCGTTTATATAATCGGAAGTACATTCAATAATTTCATTTTGAATAGTTTTGGAGTCGCCAGTGAAGATGTTTTTAATCTTTTTGTAATGATTTTGAATTTCTAAAGGATTTTTTGATATTAACAATCCTATAATTCCTTGAAATTTCCTTGATTTATGGAGTCACTGCTTTCATCATGGCCCCGGAATGCCATTTCTTGTTTGCTCAAATATATTACTTAACCAATCACTGTTTGTAGAAACAGTATTCAAATGAATGTTTTCATTGAAATGACTTTAAAAAGCCAAACATTCTCCCTCACGGCATCGGCAATCGTGTTCCGTTTTTTAAAAAAATTCTTAGCATTAATTCACACTTCAGATGTTCAGCAGAATCATCGTTTCTATGGAGTGCTCGTGTTATGTTTAATAACTCTGCGAATCCATCTTTATTCCAAACAGAATGTTTATTACTAAAAGGCAAGCGCATGGCCAACAAAATAATCTTTTTAAGGTTATATTACTGCATAACCATTTATATATGGAGTAAACCAACACTCTTGAAAACTAATATTGTACGACTTACCGCTCTTTTTAATTTCTTTTTTGGCCATAGTCGTCAATAAATCTGTTGGACGTGCTTGACATAATACGTCCCTTTTGTCTTTCCACCGGCTAAACAGTTTCCAGTTAATTGTATGTAATATCATTAGTTGGATTCACATTCCGCTGAAAACTTTAAAACAAAATGGTAAATACATGAAATAGAACAACAAAATCATTGCTCTATTTCATGTAATGATATTCGGCAGTTTTGGCGCGATTGGCTAGACTTTTTGGCGCTAAAACTCCCTCTATTATTTTTATGTCTTCGCTGCTTGCAATGGGAAAGGAGGGACATCTATTTTTAGATTTCAACAGGCAACCCTATAGACGAAGGGTAATCCCGTTTCTAGCTTTTGCTTTCCTTCGGAGGGGACAGTCTAAATGCCTTTCGGCTGCTAATGGCGGTGTTGTCATAGCAACCATCTGGCTTACAGAATATGCACAGCTATTTTTCAGCAAAATCTTCCGTGCTAAGCTTTCGCTGTCTACAGTCGTAAGCATTGTAAGATATTTTCAGTGTATTGAATATTGCAATCTGCGAAATTAAATTTGTTCATATTTGTAAGTACTTAGTAACTTATAATTCATAAAAGAAAAAGAAAGAAATTTTACATAGAAATATTGAAAATATATATATGAAATACTGAAAAAAGACTAATTTGAGAAATGCAATTTGAAAAATGTTGAGAAGTGCCACTTCCCTCCCCCTGAAAAGCTGCCACTGCCTGTTTTCGAGGTTTAGAAAATTCCAAAATTATAATGGTTTATCCACTATTCAAGAGGTCATTTTGTCTTAAACTTTCAGATATTAAACTCTCATTCAATCAGGCTTGAACTTGTCATCTAACCATGGTTCAAAATTCCAAGGTGTTCTCAGATCTTTCCCTTCTGGCTTGGTCTCGGATCATCGCCAATAACCCTTTGTGTTGCTCCAGTGCAGATGTTAATTCAACTACCTACCTCATTCAAACAATCGGAAATTCTTTTGATCGTGAATATTTTTTTTTCATTATGGAGAATTTTTCTCTGGCTTATCTCTAAGTTGACAAATCCGTGTACTAGCTGTCAGATGTTCTTTGTATTCTACCATTTTTTACACTTATTATTTTATATTTTTTTATTAAATTCATATTGTTTTGTTAGTAACTTTTTGCTAGTTCTGATTTCATCTTGCGCTTTTCAATTCTATCAGGAATTAGATGTATTATCTGTTTTATCATCCTTTGCCCTCACTAAACTTTGCTTTTATTTCTAGGTCACACTCGAATACCGACCCGTCATTGATCAAACATTAGATGCCAAAGAGTGCAAGCAAGTTCCACCTGCCATCCGTGCATACTAAAATATTTTACTTGAGCTGTTTTTTTTAGATGATGTAAAGTTTACATTCTTCACTTTAGCATTTGTGCTGTTTTTCGCACACAACTGAAGACTGTATAGATCTGACAGGCCATTAGTCTGCTCTGAAACTGTAAATTATAACCAAGTAGTTTTCCTTGGCTTGTACTGATTTCTCGGTGTTTTATTTTTTGTTTAGGTTTGAATGCAACCATGGACGAAAGGGTGAATAAAATTGTTTTGAAGAAATTATCCATCTGTTTTACTTGTATAAAATTATTTTGATGATTCATAATTTAATTGATTTTCGATTCTGAACTTCACACTAAATCATTGCATACTTGCCAACTTGTATGGTTTGGGCGCACAAAATAGAGCTTATTACTTAATTGTGGATTGTATGGTTTTTCGCGAAGTTTACAAATAAGTCCCAAGTTTTGAAAAGTGATTCAACATTTGTTTATAGAGATGCTGACAGCTACTGCTTCAAGTAAAGATACAATCCATACTACGGAAAATGTAAATTCGACAACGGAAAATAAATTTTCCATTTCAAAATTAATTTTTTCTTGTTTGCTTAACTGCAGGACCAATCTTCCACCAGACCATGTGTCTTAACTTGAAGCATCATTGCAAAGGATCCCAAACCTTCCTTAAGTTTTGTGTTTCGCAACTGACATCTCTATAAAACAAGGGCTGCTGTAACCCAGTTGGAAGAGTAACTGAGTAGCGTTGCGAGTTCGAATCCAACTAAAGACCGTTGTGTACAAGGGGGCTGGTGCACATTTAAATCTCATGGCTTGAAATGTCCACGTTGACATGGTGTGGAAGTTTGGAGAGTAGGGTGCCACCTCAGGTATGACCTTGTCATCTGACTGGTTCAAATTACGTGCCATTGTCTTCCCCTTCAGGGGTTGATCCCGGAACGTCGCCAATAGCCTGTTTTGTTGCTCCAGTGTGACGTTAATTAAATGCCTACCTTAATATTAAACAGACTGGGTCTAATTAGTGCTAGATGGCAAAGAACTAAGAGTAACATGAAATATTAAACAAGATTATCACCAAATATTAAAGAGGCATCGAATTATTCAATCAATACATCAAGCCCCCAGGCAGCCTCATTGCTCCTTAAATTTTCATGATTCCTGGTCATGTTTACTTTATTTAAATCAACACATACTCATCTCTTCTAAGATATTAGCAGCCATTATAAACAAAAAAATATAGTAAAAATGCAGTATTTTCGGGATTATGTATGTATGTATGGGTGTTTTAAATTGTATATTGTACATTGCGAATCTGCATGTCATGATCCTGTAAAAATTGTAACGTTTCCAGAATGAAAATGTCAGTATGGCATTGTCTTCCATCAACGCGTGTTTGTTGCTACTTTCATGAAAAATAGTTTTTATTGAAAAAGTACTAAGAGGGATTAAGTTTTTTATGAAAATAGCTAGACTGACTAGATTATAAATATTAAATTCGTAGCTTTATGTAGTCAAATCTCAATGAACACTCCACGTTAACAGGTTATTTCTGAATCCCCAGTCCCTTGAAATGGAACTTAAGTGTATTTCAGCCTCATGGACAGAAAAGAATGGTTCTGATGACAATGGCCCAGAATTTGTTGACACGTCATCTTTACGTTGGGATTTCATAAACAGCATTCGTATAAATAGAAAGCCACCTAACTGGTATAGTGATCATACGCTTGTGAACCAACTAGTAGGTTGCGGGTTCGAATCCCAGTTTGTAAGCATTCCTCCCTGGGTGTATTTCTATCTTCTGTCAGTAAAAGCTTTCGTTGTGTGTCTATTGATATTGTATGTCTTGTGTCTGGCCCAGCATGGTCAAATATGGCCCTTGCGCCATAAAACCCCAAAGCAAACCAACCCAGTTTTTAAGCGCATGGATGTTAGTGATTTGCCTTGTTAGGAGTAGTGGCGTCTCACCATTGGTAACAAATGGTCACCATAACAAATAGTCCTCAGTTTGCCCCTGGTAGTACCGAAGGCCTTAAGTCAATGGTCGGGCTTGGAAAAAGAAGTATAGATAGAAAGTCAGTTTGTGAAGTCCTGATTCTAAATATGCAGTTTATCGTCACCTTTTTGATTATTAATCATTTATTCAAGATTTTTAGGGTAAAAATTTGCATCATTTTTTGAGATTTTAGCTTACTTTTCCTTTCATCTATTGTGATCTTCAGTACATTTAGAATGATTCTTGATACATTAAAAGTGCTTTGAGGTATAAGGTATCTATCTAATCCAAGTTGGATTTCGTGGCTCAGTGGATTTGATCACTACTCTAGCAACTTGAGAGTTGTAGTTTCGAATCCTCCTGGGTGTATTTTCTCTACCAGCATAACTTTCCTTGTCTGTCCATTTGCTTGATGGGGGCCGCGGTGGCCCGGTTGGAAGAGTAACGGACAGGCAACCGAAGGGTTGCGAGTTCGAATCCAGCCAAACACCGTCGTGTACAAAGGGGGCTGGTGCACGTTAAATCTGTCGTGGCCTCAAATGTCCTCACGTTGGCGTGGTGTGGAAGTTTGGAGAGTGGGGTGCCAGCTCAGATGTTGCCTCGTCATCTGACCGTGGTTCAAAATTACGTGGTGTTGTCCTCGGATCTTTCCCTTTGGGATTGATCCCGGACCGTCACCAATAGCCCGTTGTGTTGCTCCAGTGTGACGTTAATTGAAATACCACCACCATTTGTTTGATGTATGACTCTTGCTCCATAAAACCCTAGGGCTGTGGTAGCCCGGTTGGAAGAGTAACGGATTAGCAACCGGAGGGTTGCGAGTTCGAATCCAACCAAAGACCGTCGTGTACGTGGGGAGTAGTGCACGTTAAATTTGTCGGCCTCAAAAGTCCTCGCGTTGGCGTGATGTGGAAATTTGGAGTGGGGTGCCAGCTCAGGTGTGACTTCGTCATCTGACCGTGATTCAAACTACGTGGTGTCCTCGATCTTACCCTTCGGGTTTGATCCCAGACCGTCACCTAAAGCCCGTTATGTTGCTCCAGTGCGACGTTAATTAAAATACCTACCAACCTTACTCTGGAGACTAATTCGGTTTTCCCACGGGCCTTAATAATTTATTGAAAGTCCTTATTTCACTGCATGTTATTCCACAGCTAAAAGGTAATGGTAATTTTCAACCTTGGCGACTAGAGGTATCTTTCAGCAAAATCGTATCAAAACTCCTATTTTCGAAAATATTGGCGATTTTTTGAAAATTTACGAAAGGTCAACGGAAAATTTGTTCCTTTTTTTAAACTTTTAACGGACAGAAAAATCTTTTTTTTGGGTAGGGAGGTATTTATTTTTAATTAACGTCGCACTGGAGCGATACACGGGATATTATTTTTTTTGGAGAAAATTTTCCAAGGGACGCCAATTTCGAACTTTTGACACCAAGTGGAAACTACGAAAGAAAATATCGTAATTTGGTTGCTAGATTGTCATGAAAACCTTATTAATATAACATTTAATTTTAAATTTCTTAACAAGATCGCCGTGTTTTGAAACTTAATTAGCACATTTTATATCTGAGCAACTAAAACGGGGTTTAAGAGATGACGCTTTTGCTTTTTTTGAAAATTTATGCTTCTATTTCGCAAGTGCTTTGACTGGCAACCTTGAATTTAAACACTACTTATTTTTACTGTGTAAGCTCTCCGTGATGATGCATTCTTGGGTTGATAATACAATTTTTGTTTAATGCAACTTTGAACGAACTCATTCCAAAACCGATGATCCATGAATCGCAAGCCAATGTATATTGTAAGTATCTTGGAATTCCAATTATTCTTGAGAAATAACCCAAATCCTTAACACAAAAATCGATATTTATTCATTTGGCAAGCTTTCATATTGCTTCACGTTTTCTGATACCACATTAGGGCCACGGTAGCCCAGTTGAAAGAGCAACGGATTATCAAAAGGAGGGTTGCGAATCCGAAACTCGGTCCAGCCACAGACCGTCGTACACGGGAGCTGGTGCACGTTAAATCTGTCGGCCTTCAATGTCCTAACGTTGGCATGGTGTGGAAGTTTGGAGAGGGGGTGCCAGCTCAAGTGGTTCAAAATGACGAGGTGTCTCTTGGGGATCGATCCTGGACCGTGGCCAACAGCCCGTTGTGTTGCATCAGTGCGAAGTTAATTGACTACCTACCGATACCGCATTTCTGTCCTTTTTTTTAAATAAAGGCAAATGAAACAGGATAATTTCCATCCCGTCTCATTTCCAGCAATTCCAATTCTGTTTTTAGTTGCTACTGTGGAAACGCTCACTCTACGAAAGTGGGTGAAAAGATTGAACAATGCGTCGTAAAGAACGATCATTCCTGCTGCAGATTTATACACACGTCGCTGTTTTTCTTTTGTTAGAACAATCCTAACACAAGACACTCGTTTTCCGAAAGGTTCTATTTTTCTTGCGCAGAAAGATAATGAATTGAAATCTCGCACTTCCACGTTTTGGGAAATAAGAGTGTATCGTTCTGGAAATGTTTACATGCAAGCACACCCCCTTTTCTATTTTGGGTTGGGTAGCCCTGATTAGCAACTTGAGGGTTGGAGTCCGAATCACGATCCAACCAAAGTCTGTCGTGTACGTGGTGACTGGTAATCGTTAGGTATGTCGTGGCCTCAAACGTCCCCTTGTTGGCGTAGGTGACGACCTCGTCATCTGACCGCGATTCAAATTGAGGTATCCTCGGTTCCCCTTCGGAATGGACCATCGAAAATAGCCCGTTGAGTTGCTCCAGGTTTGATGTTAATTCAACTACCATCTATTTTTGGTTACATCCGAGAATTTATTGAAAGGCAGAACGTGTATAAGGCAAATTTTGCCATACCGACCACTGTGGGCCGTCGTAGCTCAGTGGGTATGCCCACAGCGTGAGCAACTTGCGAGTTGATTCGATTCCTCCCTGGATGTATGTGTTAGCAAAATGTTTCTTGTGTGTATGTCCATTACTTGATGTCGCCTGTCCTGTGTTTGGCGCAGAATGGTAAAATGTGTCCCTTGCGCAATAAAACCCAACCGACCACTAGGTATTCGTTTGTAATTATTCAAGATATCACCATAGCAACACAAGACAAAACTTCTCAACAATATATCACGTTGGCGTGGTGTGGAAGTTTGGAGAGTAGGGAACCACCTAGGGTGTTGTCTCGCCATCTGACCGTGGTTCAAACTTACGAGGCGTTGTCCTTGGATCTTTCCCTAAGGGATCTCAATAATATGACTAAAAAAATTTCACTTCGGTGAACACGTGAATGTATCTAGATAGCTTACACCACAACGGACAGTACAAGTTTAATTTGATACTGCATCTCCCTTCTCGTTCCGTGGTAGCCCGATTGGTAGAGTCGCTTATTAGCATCGGGAGGGTTGCCAGTTCGAATCCAACCAAAGAACGTCGTGTGCAAAAGGGGCTGCTGCACGTTCAATCTGTCGTGGCCTCAAATGTCCTCACGTGGTGTGGAGGTTTGGAGAGGGGTTCCAGCTCAGGTGTGACCTCGTCATCTGACCTTGATTCAAAATTACGTCGTGTGGTCCTCGGAACTTTCCCTTCAGGTTTGATCCCGGACCGTCGTCAGTAGTCCATTGTGTTGCTCCAGTGCGACGTTAATTAAATTACCTACCTACCGAAACCACATACTCGCTTCTAGAAGCTGAAAAATCTGCCAAGAACTTAAAAATCGCAATTTGAATCACAGTGTAATAAAGTGTAGCCGTCAGTTCACCCCTTGTAGTGGTCGGACTTGGGTGAAAAAAAGCAATGCAGTTCTTGTGCCAATAAAGAATGTTTAATTTTTTCGAGTATGATTTCGGATTTAAATTTTGATAGGAATAGGAGCATTTTTATTTATGAATGTTTATTTTTTAAAAACGTTAGCAGGCCCTGTTGATTAAATTTAGTGGTTTTGCAATCTCGCTCAAAAGATATTGGTTAATCGCAATTAAAGTTACTCTATTATACTGCCGATTGTTGATTATAAATGCTAAGCAATCGGATCAAATAATCACAATGGAATTTAACGCAATTACAATACCAAAGTTCAAAATATTGATCTTATATACTTTCTAGAAAACTGATTCGATCGAAAAAAATCTTGCTTTCCAATTTTAATTTTAATTGGAAAAGAGCATTTTTATTTATGAACATTTATTTTTAAAAACGTTAATAGGCCTTGTTGATCATATTTAGTGTATTTTATGTATCATTTTGTATGTATTTTAATTAACGTGCACTGGGGGGGAATTTCAATTAACGTCACACTGGAGCAACACAATGGGCTATTGGTGACGGTCCGGGATCAATCCCAAAGGGAAAGATCCGAGGACAACACCACGTAATTTTGAACCACGGTCAGATGACGAGTTAGTGGTTCTGCAATCTCCCTCAAAAGAAAATGTAGGTAGTTAATGTCGCACTGAAGCAACACAGGGCTATTGGCGACGGTCCGGGATCAAACCCGAAGGGTCCGAGGACAAAGGCTCGAAATTTGCGAACAATAGTCAGATGACGAGGTCAACACCTGAGCTGGCACCAAACTTCCTCACCACACCAACTTGAGGACATTTGACGCCACGGCAGATTTAACGTGCACCAGACCAAGTGTACACGATGGTCTTTAGTTGGACCGAGTTCTCGAACTCTCACCTCTCCGATTGCTAATTCGTTACTCTTCCAACTACCGCGTCACCATAAATGCTAAAAATCTTATTTAATAATCACAATGAATTTAACGCAGTTAGAATATCAAAGCTCTATATAATATTGACCTTCTATTGTACAGTAGAAAACTTTGAAACAATAAAAGTACCCACAAGTATTCATACGTTTTTCCATTGCGAAATTTTTGCAGCTGGTACAGCTAGTTTAATATTCGACGCGTTCTGTTCTCTAAAGAATGGTGGTTTATGATACTTTTTTAAGTCAAAACGACGAACAAGTACTTGCTCAATATAAAGAAGTTGTTGACCAGTAATATAAATTTATTGGCTAGCTCAAAACCTTGCGTAGACCCGTGTTCGTGATCAGTGGGTTTACTGTCAACTGCATTTAGTACCCCACGTCACGAGTCCCACAGACTATAAAACCTTGATGCTCGTGTTACTCTGTCGTACATGTTAAAAGGATGGTAATGGATATAGCGTCTTATTCTGACGGAATACTCAAACTGATTTTCGTGTCTGCAGTGTAATTCAAATGAGAATTTTTCCTCTGGAAGGATATTTATTGCTTGAATGTACCATGGATCACGGTCCCTCTGATTTTGCGGATTGTTTGACAAAAACAACTGATCGTTTAATATTCAATTTCGGTTCTCTCTCATCTTTGCTCGTGCTGCATTCTTTCAGGCTGAGTGATTGTGCTTTATGGAAGAATTCGAAGCCGTATTTTGGCTTCAGCGCTCTGATCTCGTCGGAAAAGTATAAGAGCTTTTGTTTTTCATAAATGGATTTAAGTTCTGCCTTAGACAATATTTATTCGCCTTTGAGTAAGATTTAATAAAAAAATACTTATATTTTTTGCATGTCTTTCTATGGCCACCGCAAAGCGGGAGGTAATTGATACCATGGTACCGGTAGGTAGTTAATTGACGCTGCACTGGAGAAGCACAACGGGCTATTAACGATGGTCCAGCATCAATCCAAGGACAACGCCTCGGAATTTATGAACCACGTTCAGATGACGAGGCCACCACCTGAGCTGGCACCCCACTGTCCAAACTTCCACACCACTCCAAAATGAGGCCACGACAGATTTAACCAGTGCGAAGTTCCAGAATCCAGTGAGACCTTGATTTAATTGTCCTCATCCCATCAAATTAGGCCTTTGATAAAAAAAATTTTTAGAGTTTCGAAAATATTTGGTAGAATTATAAAGTGTGGTAGAGGGGCCTAAAACAGACATTTTTGTCAAAATAGTTTAAGTGGTAGAGGGCGCTGTTGAGGTTAGTCGATAACATCATTTCTATGGAGTAAGACGTCATTCCCGGCTCGGATTTTCAGCAGCATCACTACACGAATTCGGATCTTACGATTGTAAACGGAAACGGACGATTGTTTATTAAAAAATGTTTTTAATTGAATTTATTTAAATGTTTATTCCGGGCCTTCTACCATTTCCAATTTGGCCAGATATTTTCGAAACACCCTGATATTGATATAATTTTGAATACCAAAAAAAAAAAAAAATCTCCATTTTAATTCTTCCAGCTCAAGTTAGGATTTATTCATTTGTAATCTACAATAATGTTTGCTGAAGCTCTTATACAGTAGAACATTTAGATGCACGAATGCAAGTTCGGTGGCGCAGGTTCGATAAGATGCATGAATCAATATTAAATCAGCGATAAGTAATCGATTTTGTTTGCCACGCATCGAAGATAAGATTGCCTGCTTAGTACTCAAATATATTCTACTTATGAAACGATCCGAAGTCTTGTGATCTGGCGCGATTGGAATACCATCAGACTTGAATACCAAATAAAAATTCGGTAACGGTGTAGAGAAGGTCATGTCCTTTGAGCACAAAGGAACGGAAACTGCCACTGTCGAGGTTTTCTATTCACTTACAGATTTTGTAGTTTTCTGGACATAATGTGCACGAACACAATCGTCTTGTGAACATTTTATGGCTTTCGACCTTTTTTTGCTTCAGAAAGAGAAAATGGGTTGTTTTCTGCCACATTCTCAAGTGCTTCATGCGAGTTTTCGCGACAGTAAGAAGTGCTCCGACATTATCGCATGGAACTTTGTCGAACAAGGCCGAGGAACTTAATTTATGGGTCTTAAAATGAAAGTAAAATATTTAATTCGTATAAGTATTCGCTGCTCTTTTTTCCTCTCGTAGCGAAAAATGACCTTAGAGTGACAAACCAACCGTCTTATGTTACGTGGTGTTGTCCTCGGATCTTTACCTTTGGGATTGATCCCGGACCGTCACCAATAGCCCGTTGTGTTGCTCTAGTGTGACGTTAATTGAAATACCCCCAACCGTCTTATGGTAGTCTAAGAAAAATCAGCCTACGTGAATTTCTACTGAAAAATAATCAAAATAGTACATGACACTAGGAGTACCCCTGTGCCTATCCTTTTTGACCGCATCATCTGACCATGGTTCAAAATTACGTGTCGTCTTCGAATCTTTCCCTTTGGGGTTGATCCCGGACTGTCCACCAATAGCCCGTTGTGTTGCTCCAGTGTGACGTGAATTAAATACCTACTTACCTCCTCCCTTTTGACCGTGGTTCAAAGTTACGTGGTGTACTTTAGGATTGATCCCGGGCCGTCGTCAATAGCCCATTGTGATGCTCCAATGCGACGTTAATTAACTACGTACCTATCCCTGGAGCTGCCTTAGTGCAGTGGGCTTGCCCACTGCGCTAGCAACCATAGAGGAGGTATACAAAAGTAGGGTGAGTAATGGTAACCTTTTTATGTGCCAAGGATCATGGGACCAAAATCAGTAGTAATGTGATCCTTCGACTATACTTTCGTTTGCCTTGTGGAACCGAACATTCATCAACTGATTGGTCCACGGGACGGGAGAAAACGCCCACCCATTGATTCGTCATCTGATTGGTCCGCGCGACATAATAGTAAGCTTTGGCGATTTCACCATTTTTGTCGCCACTTTATAGAAAAGTACATTCACACGATGTCATAAAGACGTTATATCGCCAAACGAAGCGAAAAGATGCAGAATCACCCAACCAAGTCAATATTTCAGAGAAGTCACGTGACTACAAGTTGACATGTTGGTCACACTTTTTGAATCTCCTCTCAATAGGAATGCTTATTCTTCTTATATTTCCCGACTATGTCGTCCTCGGATATTTCCCTTCGGGATTGATCCAAGACCGTCGCCAATATCCCAGTGCGACATTAATTCAACTACCTACCCAGGACTATATGCAAACACAACCATCCACAACCGAAGACACATTTTATGTTTGTAAAGTGTGTCCCAAAATTCAAGCAAGAAGTAATTTTAATAGAAAACACAGGTTTATAATTAAAAATTGTAAATTTTTTATTGATTCATAAAGTATACAGTATAGGGTTATGTATGGAATAGCATATCGGGGGTAAATGGCCTCCACGGCTTTGCTGGCACATATGCACTCTTTTGTTGAAATTTTCCATGACCGTTTGGCACAAATGTGGCTGAATTTCGTTGATACAGCGCTCAATTTCCTTCTTTGAAGCGTGGGTGGTTGTGGGCTTGTTGGCATAAACCTTAGACTTCAAAAAGCCCCAAAGAAAAAAAAAATCCAACGGCATTAAATCGCATGATCTGGGCAGCCAAACGGGAAATTACACGACCAGGAAATGACTCATGCAGTAATTGAATTGTTTCTCGGGCTGTATGGCATGTGGCACCGTCTTGTCGAAACCACATGTCATCCATATCTTGCAATTTAGGCACAAAAAACTGGATTATCATGTTCGCGATAACGAGCACCATTAACTGTTATTGCCTGACCAGCCGCATTTTAATAACCCTGAGCTTTCCATTTTTAATAACTGTTCCATTTTTAATAACCCTGAACTGTCAGCTGTCTTTTTTTTTCGTTGGCAACACTTTATCGCACAAATGGCGCCAAATTCAAATCTTGCGTGAATTTTGGGACACCCTTTATTATTGGTACTACAGGTCATCATCGTCCATCTAAGCCGTCACTATGGTTGCGTGAAATAAATTTTAGAAATTAAATAAAAAAAATTAAACCTTTACAAAACTAAAAAATCCAATCAAAACAAAACTACATTAAAGTCAGCGGGGAACAGCTATTCTAGAGACATCGGAATTCGTGACTTTTTAAGATCCCGTCGTAGATGCCACAACTTACAGCCGGAAAAGCAATTTAAAAATGACAATTGAATACCGAGCGAAAAATCAAAACTTAATAACGCTGCAGGTGGTCAACAGATGCGAGGTTTCGATTTCGCTGCACACGAGCTACCATTCCTTTACCTCATGCCTACGCGTTTTATTTTTTGAACGTATCACCTGCCTCTAACCATCGACCTTCTAGTCAAACAGACGGGGCCGTTGCAGCCCAGTTGGAAGACTAACGGAATAGCAAGGTTAGAAGGAGGGTTGCGAGTTCGAAACTAGGTCCAGCCGAAGAACGCCGTGTACACGGGGGCTGGTGCATGTTAAATCTACCTCAAATGTCCTCATGTAGTGTGGAAGTTTGAAGAGTGGGGGGGGGGGGCAATTCAGGTGTTGTTTTCGTCATCTGACCGTGATTCAAAATTAAGTGGTGTGTTCGGATCTTTCCCTTCGGGTTTGATACCGGACCGTCGCCAATAGCCGTTGTGTTGCTCCAGGGCGACGTTAATTAAATACCTACCTTTATAATTGCATTCACGCATCGTATTGAATGTCAATTCATTAAACTTTCATATTAGGTCTTAAAACTGAACATTTGTTCATAAAAGAAGTTATTTTAGGTATTGGTATTTTTCAATTAACGTCACACTGGAGCAACACAACGGGCTATTGGTGACGGTCCGGGATCAATCCCAAAGGGAAAGATCCGAAAGTTATTTTAGGAATAAAAAATAACAAGGATTTTATTTTTAAATAAAGAAGCGTGGTCAGGCATAAAAATATTTTATTTGTAGAGAAACTAACACTTTTTCGTGAAGGAGGACGATGGGTTTGGAGCACCCCTCGACGAACCAATTCCGCGGGCAGCTTCAAAGCTAAGAATATGCTAAACACTCGGGGAAAAACATTCCCTAAAAATAACAAAAAATAGCCTAAAAGATGCCCTAAATATCTCAAAACTGATCTGAACAGAAAGAAATACCGAAAGCATGACCGAAGAATATCTACACTTCTAGAATCAGGATATCGCTAACGGAATTTCTTTGACATTGTCGACGAACAAATGACAAGTCAACAAATCCGCATCCTGATAATAAACATTAAAAGTCTAAATCAAACAGGATATTCATTCTTATCAAGCCACAACGTTGAAGCTCGAAATAAAACGTAAACAAGTTTAAGGGAATTCGACAGAAATAACCCCGAGGCATCTGGAAAAATCTTTTCTCCAGGGAAAATACTTGATTGCCTCGTTCACATTCCTCTTTCCATTTCAACTGATCGGGTCTCGGATATTTTGTACAAACAAGTGATTCGGCTACAGAAACCCATTTTTATTACACCTTTGCAGGCGCGAGAGACCTGGTTCCTGTATCTAACAGGTCCGCGAGTTCAAATCCAACCAAAGACCGTCATGTACAAAGGGGGCTGTGGTGCAGTTAAAATCTGTCCAGGCCTCAAATGTTCTCGCATTGGCATGGCGTGGAAGTTTGGAGAGTGGGGTGCTAGCTCAGGTGGTGACCTCGTCATCTGACCGTGGTTCAAAATTACGTAGTGTTCTTGGATCTTTCCCTTCGGGTTGGATCCCGGACCGTTGCAATAGGCTGCTGTGTTGTGTTCCAGTGCGACGCTAATTAAATATTTACCTACCTACCTGCATCTAAGAATTAGACAAATTAGGGACAGTTAGAAACTCTTATTCAGAGTAAAACATCGTCTGATTCCAGGTAGGTAGTTGAATTAATGTCGCATGTACAAACACAATGGGCTATTGGCGTCGGTCCGGGATCAATCCCAAGGGGAAAGATTCGAGGACAACACCACTAATTTTGAACCACGGTCAGATGATGGGGAAAGTAGAGGATTAGAGCAATCGGAGGGATGCGACTTCGAAACTCGGTGCAGTTAAAGACCGTCGTGTGTACACGGAGCTGGCGCACGTTAAATCTGTCGTGGCGTCAAATCTCCTTATGTTGGCGTGGTGTGGATGCCAGCTCAGGTGTTGACCTCGTCATCTGACCGTGGATCATAATTACGAGATGTTGTCCTCGGTAGGTATTTTAATTAATGTCGTATTGGTAGCAACACAACGGGCTATTTGCGACGGTCCGGGATCAATTCCGAGGACAGCACCACAAAATTTTGAACTACGGTCATATATATATATACACTGCTGGCCACCCAAATTGCAACACCAAGAAAGACAAGAGATATCACAACAAAATTTATTTTGTAGATAACATGTTGACCAAGTATCAAATGATTAAATTTATAGACTTCTGTGAAGTGTGGTTCCTGCCAAAATCAGTAGCCAGAGTAGCCGCCATTGTTGGAGATCACCGCTGCCACAGGCCTCGGCATTGATTCAAAGAGACTTTGGATGTGTTCTTGGGGTACAGCAGACCAAGCAGCTTCCACACGTTGCCAAAGTTGATCTGGTGTGGCAGCTGGGGATGTATTCTGGGTCAATCGTTGAGCAACCATGGACCACATGTTTTCTATCGGCGAAAGATCCGGAGAGCGAGCTGGCCAGGGAAGCAATTCAATCTGGCGATTGACGAAGAACCTTGGACAATGCGTGCCACGTGTGGTAGCGCATTATCCTGTTGAAATATGGCTGTGGGCAAGCCCTGAAGGTAAGGAAGGACAACTGGCTCCAACACCTCGGAGATGTAGCGCTGGCTGTTTAAAGTACCGGCAATGCGTACTAGAGGAGTGCGAGAGTGATATCCAATACCGCCCCATACCATAATACCCGGTGCAGGACCAGTGTGGCGGTGCATAACGCAGCTGTTCAGCATCCTCTCTCCACGGTGTCTCCAGACTCGAATCCGACCATCGTGGTGTTGCAGACAGAACCGTGACTCGTCAGTAAAGACAATTTCATTCCATTCTGCCGTCCACATCCTTCTTTCATCGCACCATTGGCGGCGGAAACGTCTGTGGTTCTGCGTCAAGGGTAGACGAAGCAATGGACGTCTTGCGGATAGACCACTCTGCTGTAAACGGCGTCGAATGGTACGCGCAGACACTGGATGATGCGGTACAGACTGAATGTGCTGTGCTATGGTTCGTGATGTGGCTGAGCGATCCGTCACTGCCATACGCACAATATGTCTGTCATCACGTGAAGTGGTGCACTGAGGTGGATGCGATCGAACACGTCGGTCCGTCGTACCCTCCTGCATCCAACGATCACATATCCGCATTACAGTTGTTTGGTTTCGTCCAACACGACTACCGATTTCCCTGAAAGATAATCCACAATCTCGGTAGGCCACTATCCTTCCTCTGTCGAACTCGGATACTTGATCAAAAGATGATCGCTGTTTTCTACGAGGCATAATTGATCGTTTTTTTGAAAAACCCACAAGAAAAACACAATTGCCGTACTTGAAATCGTCGAAATCTCCAAGCCTTAAATAGCGCTTTGAAGTGGCGCCACAGGCGCGCGTGATGTGCGTCTGCGCTGAAATTCTAATCATTTGCATATCTCACCTCCGCTAATGCATGTTGTAAATTTCATATTATTTGCATGCTTCCTTCAGGGTGTTGCATTTACGGTGGCCAGCAGTGTAAATAATTATTTCGTTTTCCCTATCCCCGTCTCTCCAATGAAAACTAAACCTTTGGTGAATCGGAGGGACGAGGGTACAGTAAGTAAGGGAAAGATCCGAGGACAACACCACACGTAATTTTGAACCACGGTCAGATGACGAGGCAACACCTGAGCTGGCACCCCACTCTCTAATCTTCCACGCCACGCCAACATTGTGGCCACGACAGATTTACAAAGGGGGCTGGTGCACGTTAAATCTGTCATGGCCTCAAATGTTCTCACGGTGGTGTGGTCTGGAAGTTTGGAGAGTGGGGTGCCAGCTCAGGGGGTGACCTCGTGATCTGATCGTGGTTCAAAATTACGTGGTGTCGTCCTTGGTCTTTCCCCTCGTGTTGGATAACGTACCGTCGCCAACCGGCCGTTGCGTTGCTCCAGTACGACTTTAATTAAATGCCTGCAAATAATTCACCCAAGTTGATGGCCATTGGTAGGCAATGGGAAGTCTTGGTTTTGACGAAGTAGCCTATATTTTTTACCGAATATCGAAATGGTGTAGCAATTTTTATTCTCCGTTCCCATCTGCAAAATCGGTCGAGACAGCTGAAATATACCCCATCATGCATTTCGCATTAAGAAATGCTCAAATAGAGAACATAGTGGTTTTACATTTTGTTCTTATTGCAGGTACAATAATTCTCCTTTCAAAGGACGCAAAGCACGAGCTTCTTAATAGGGACTATAAAACTGATTTATCGTCGTGGTGCCAGTAGCTGCATCCAGTGTCGCACGAGTCCATAAAATTGGAATCAGCGTTTAGCTTTCGGATTGGGCCCAGTACATAGTTCTGAATGGGTTTTGTTTCTTGAAATTGCCGTGTCATCATGCAGGCCTTATACGGTTGGGATGACCCAAACCAGACAGTTGATTTCTAATCATTGAAACTGACTCATCTGTTTTTGTAGAACTTTATCTTTATTTCTCCTTTCTTTGAAACTTCTTGTGAAGTTGCTGTGTCACAGTTCCGTTTCGGAGTGACGTACAGGGCGTAACTCTTGCACGTAATCAGAAAAAATAGGGGCGTCCGACAGACAGGAAAATAGCCCGGTTGCTAGAGTAGCAACCGGAGGGTTGGTAGTTCGAAACTCGATCCAACCAGAGACCATCGTGTACGTGGGGGCACGTTAAATCTGTTGTAGACTCAAATGTCTCCACGTTTGATGTGACAGTTTGGAGAATGGGGTGCCAGATCAGGTGTAACGTGCACCAGCTCCCTTTGTACAAGACGGTCTTTGGTTGGATTCGAACTCGCAACCCTCAGGTTGCTAATCCATTACTCATCCAACCGGGCTACCGCGGCCAGAAGTATGTTCGGGAAACAGGCTGTTCCAGTCGAATTATAATTTCCAGTTCTAACATTGCTTCAAATCCAAAACGGTTATGGGGGCCCGTGGTAACCCGGTTGGTAGAGTAACGGATCAGCAACCGTATTGCGAGTTCTAATCCAATCGAAGACCATCGTGTACAAAGGGGGCTGGTACACGTTAAATCTGACGTGGCCTCAAATATCCTCACGTTGGCGTGTTATGGAGGTTTGGAGAGTGGGGTGGGCCAGCACAGGTGTGAAAGTGTTTCAAAATGACGTGGTGGACCTCGGACCTTTCCCTTCGGGGGTTGATCCCAGACAGTCGCCAATAGCCCGTTTTGTTGCTCCAGTGCGACGTTAATTAAAATACCTACTTACCTATCGGAAAACTGGAAACTAATCCTTTCAAAAACTAATTTGAGTGGTTTTTACATACCACGGATGATTTATTTACTACCTAATGTACAGTTGGAGCTCTTTAATCCGGCATTCTTCGGTTCGGCACATTCTGTAATCCGGCATCGATCGAGCAGCTCGCTTTCGGATTTCTTTGGGTGGATTCGGGCGTTTGTTGACCTTGACCGCCAGGTCGCGCCACTGCGCTGCCCATGACTCAGTTTTCATTTCAGTAGTGTTTCCTGTTTTCAGTCGGGTTACATATCACGTTTGCACAATATCATAACTGTACGTACAGCGTACTGTACTGTAAAATGTTCTCGAAGCCCAGCATGAGTTTTTAAAGTGCTTATAAAACCAATATGCGTAACTCACTATACAGCAAAAACTAGATACTTAATCGTCTCGAAAAAGGCGAAAACAGAACGTCATAATGCGTGTGATTTCAATATTGGTTCTTCGGCAATTTATGATATAAAAAGAGAAAAAGAACTTAAGAAGTTTGCTGCTCAAGGTGTAACAGCAAAAATACAGAATCAAGATACACATTGAAGAAACCTAAACTTGAAATTCTTGACAGTGCCTTGTACACTTGGTTTAGTGGGGAAAGGTCAAGGAAAAAGTAACGCTCATGTGTATTTTTTCTTGCCATATAGCAGCTTATTACAACTTGTTTAATTTATCTTTGGTATTTCCGTTAAAACTATATTGACGTTCGCTAATCCGGCACGGCCGTGGTCCCGAAAGTGCCGGATTAAAAGCGTCTACTGTATATAGAATTTATCCCATTCCCTACTTTTGCGATATTCGTTTCTCATTGTTAAGAATTAAAATCATATTCTTGATACCAAACTCAACTGATCTGAGTTAATGCTTACATTTCGCTATTCTTACAAAGACACTTTAAGTTAGCTTGACCTTGACAACTCACACAAGTTCCACAAAAGCCCCATTCGAAGCAGAACCTATCCACGTAAAGTCTAATTTCAAAAGTTCATTTATTTTTGTGATTGTATACGTCATTCATGTGGGGGTGCTGGTTTGTGGGCGATTGGCAACATTACGAAAGTTTTAAAGAATAACTAAATTTAATGAGATTTATGAATATTTACAATGAATTTGGTTTAGACAATTAAAGTTAAGTGCACAGCACAGACATCATAAACTCCATCGGCGCTCGTCAACATTGCACAGTCTAACGCTACGTCCGTCTTGTAGCTTCGTCGTCTTCCTTCTGTGTCGCTTTTTGACTGCGTTCCTCCAATGCGCGGAATGGCTGCGCAGTGGTCGGAGATGACATTAGCGCGGAGGTGCCCTCTAGTGGCAGTCTGGGCACCACAGATCGGCCATCCTGGGTTCGACTGATCCACCAGGCGTTTCTGAAAATATACAAAAAAAGGCAAAAGCAGAAGCAAAGTTCCAAAATCTGTCAGTCTGTAAAGCAAATGTATCTAGGTTATAGAGCTCTGAATCGTCCTTCAGCTCTGGAAATGATTAAATGAGCCAAATCGTCTTCTGGCTTCATTTGTCGTCTTTAAACATCGTTCTCGTCTTTAACTTCTTCAAATTTCTTTCTTCTTTCAACGTCTTCAAATTTCTTTCGTCTTTAACTTCTTTCAACGTCTTAGCAAACCCTTAAATCTAATTCCACGGTTTAAGAAATTCAGCGCATGTTGTAGTGAGGTTGGGTCCTTCATGACATCCCTCTTTTACAACGTCGTATGTATTTCCTCCTTTAATTCTGGTGATTCTATAGGGTCCAAGGTACTTTGGTTTTAGCTTCAAGTGCGGACCAAACTGAGTTCTCTTGATGGCAACAAAATCATTAACTGCATAAGGTTTTGGTTCCTTTCTTCTTAAATTGTACGTCTTCTTATTTTCTTCTTGAATTTTAAAAATTTGTTGTTTTGCATGCTTCCTGAGTTCTTCTCTTTGCGTTTCAAAATTTGCTTGAAATTCAACTTCGATAATTTCTTTGAACTTGTCCAGACCCTTTATTTTCACTTTTTTTAATCTTCTATAGTCTATGCACACACGAGGGGTTCCATCCTTTTTCTTTACAATTACAACGGGGCTACAATATTTTGAAGAACTTGGTTCTACTATCCCTTGATCTAACCATTCAGTAAAGTATTTATTTCCTCAACACACTGGGATTTATTTTTCAGAGTAATTCCGTTTTCATTAATTAGTGTTTCACCCAACATTAACACATTTAGTCCTATAATAGCGTCATAAGTCATAACATCGTTTCCTACTACGCATATATCTGCATCTCCCTCAAAATTATCTATTTGAATGTTTCCTTTAAAATAGCCTAACGGTTTTACACGGCATTTTCCAAAACCAGTCAAAGTAGAATTCAACGGGCATAGTTCCTTAACATTTAATTTGTCAAAAACAGATTTACGAATCAAAGTAGCTTGACTTCCAGTATCTATCAATGAATTAACACTTAAACCATTAATCATTACAATTTTCCTTACTTTCGATTCTACACCAACATCAAACATGGCTACTTCTGGTTTCGAATTCATTCCGCATTCCGAAGCCTTGTGACCAAACGTGCCACATCGAAAACATTTAAGTCCCTTATATTTATGAATACAAAATCTAGAAATATGATCTTTTGATCCACAATTAAAACAAATCTTATTGTTACGATTTTCTGAACCATTGCATTTCATTCTATCAAACTTGACTCTATCTCTGTTTACAGTATCATTTTTAGAATTAAATCTATTACTGTACTCATTTTTTGTTCTATCAAAAGAGTTAATTTTACCGTGATCATCATGTTTGGTTTTCATTCTATCAAAATTCTTATTATCATAATTAATCCTATCGAAATTCCTTCTATCGAAATTTTTTCTGTCGAAAGCACTTTTACCATATGCAGAATCAGCTTTCATTATTTCATACACTTTCAATTTTTCCTTAAACTCAAACACATTTTTACAACCGTACAGAATAGTTTTGTTTTCCTGTTTGTCATTTATTCCTTTAATCACATAGTGCATCAAAGCAGCGTCATCGATTTTTCCGCAACTGCACAATTCTTTCATCTTAAAAAAATATTCCTGAGTGGATTCAGAATCCCTCATTTTCCTTTTACTCAAAAGTTCATGTAAATTAGCAGAGTTTATCTCAAAAGAGAATTCGTCGATCAAGGCCTGTTTCAATTTTGACCATGAATTTATTTCTGGTTCTGTTCTAACAAACAAAGCAGCGTTACCACTAAGCGATCTCTTGCCAAAAATAAATTTTTGTAAATCTGACAAACAAAACAACTGAGAAATATTCTCGAAATGTTCGATCCAATGAAAAACATTTTCGTGCGGTTCTGCATTGAACTTAGTAAGGGTACTTTCGATATCAGAGTAATTTATACTGACATTTGGAATAGCATAATTACTATTCATCTTATTTCTACTTGTATATACATCATCACACTGAGAAACATGAGTATTACTTTTAAAATCATATTCACCACATTGCATAGAAAAATCATTACCATCAATCTTATTTCTACTACTATGCATATAATCACACTGAGAGTTATGAGTAACACTTTCAACATCACATTCATTGCACTGCATTGAAAAATCGTTTGTTTTGCGTATGTCTTCTTCTGATTCGGATTCAGACAGATCGGCGCGTTCGTTCTCGACGAAGCTTTCAAGGTTACATAACATAGATAGAATTCTTTTTGCTAGTTCCGTTTTCGTGCCTTCGAAAGAAATGCTTAGCAAATCAGATATTGCAATCAATTCGTTTAGAGAAAAGCTATCTTCTTTATTTTTTAATTTCTCATCAAATTCTTCACTATCCGTTCCGAAATTAAAGCCAGAAAATTTTTTAACGTGTCTTCTATTCGATCGATTGCCGTCATTTTCGAAAATGAATCTATGCAAAATTTTTATTTTGTCTGTCTTGCAATTTTTCAATGCAACGCTGACTTCTTTAATATCATTCAATATCATCTTGTATTATGGAATGTTCACGTACCTTTAAGATGCTTGGCAACAAGGAGCAGCTTGGAGACTGGAGAACATAGTTCGGTTTTTTTTTTAAATATCCTTTCGAAAATACTGTCTGGAATCTTACTAGGCGTCTATCCCGCTTCTGAGATGTGGGGGTGCTGGTTTGTGGGCGATTGGCAACATTACGCGAAAGTCTTAAAGAATAACTAAATTTAATGAGATTTATGAATATTTACAATGAATTTGGTTTAGACAATTAAAGTTAAGTGCACAGCACAGACATCATAAACTCCATCGTCGCTCGTCGCCCGTCAACATTGCACAGTCTAACGCTACGTCCGTCTTGTAGCTTCGTCGTCTTCCTTCTGTGTCGCTTTTTGACTGCGTTCCTCCAATGCGCGGAATGGCTGCGCAGTGGTCGGAGATGACATCAGCGCGGAGGTGCCCTCTAGTGGCAGTCTGGGCACCACATTCATGATGTCACATCATCCAACTGAGGTCCTTTTAGTTTTCTTTTCCAAATAGTCATTATATCGAGAAGGAGGCTCCTTATTGATTCAAGACCCTCGATTTCCCCAGCTCACCGCAAGGTTTCGAGCTTGGGTGGGGATCGGGGTTTAGTGGTTTTTGATCCCCATCGCACGTCAGAGGAACCGGGCAGCCCATCCACGGATTGGAAGAGCCTGCCTCCAGTGCGGACGCGCACGGCCGAACAATTTTATTAAAAAACCAAGATCATAATTACATAAAGAGTCCCGACATGAATGGTTGCTCCTCATTGATTGTTAATAAGGATTATTGATTGTTAACAACGCTCCGTAACACAGCAGTTGCGAAATTTTTGTCTAAACTGGCCGCTCGAGGCCGTTTTATACTCGTTTCGACGTGCGCCGGTGCTTTGCGCATGTCGACGTCGACTGAACTGTTTTGCATATGCACAATGATTTACCTTCGTCCCACGATTCTCCATAAGTGATTTTGAACCATTGTATCCATATTTACTCCGATTTTTCGCATTTTACGAATCATGCTTAACTTTTTTATATGAATGTGTGTCTTGTGTAGCATGGCCAAATATGGTCCTTGCGCCATAAAACCCCTAAAACCAACCAACCAGAGTAAAGTCTTGGGTGCCCTCTGTAAAGTCCACTTATTTGAACTCTACTACATCACACGGGACACATACAATGCCCGCCCCCTATGTTTATTGCCCTACTGCGTCTTCTCACGTAAGGTAGGTATTTAATTAACTTCGCACTGGAGCAACACAACGCGCTATTGGTGACGGTTCGGGATCAATCCCAAAGGGAAAGATCGAGGACAGCAGCACGTAATTTTGAACCACCGTCAGATGACGAGGCAACACCTGAGCTGGTACCCCACTCTCCAAACTTCCACACCACGTCAACGTGAGGACATTTGGGGCCCCGACAGATTTAACGTGCACCAGTCCTTTTTGTACACGACGGTCTTTTGGTTGGATTCTATCTCGCAACCCTCCGGTTGCTAGTCCGTTACGCTTCCAACCAAGCTCTGCGTCTTAGAAATGTTCTAGTTTTATAGCATGGTATGTAAAGTGGAAAAATAAAATTGGAGTTATGTCATTTTTCTCAAGAATATGCGATACGAATGTTGATGCACAGTTTTTGGTCGAATGAGACCTTCTCTGCAAGGTCGGGGATAGAATAGATTTTATAACACGTAAAAAGAACACGCATAACAGAAAATACATTGTGCTTTCTAGCTTCTCAATTTTCTCACAAAATGCCTCGTAAAAACATTGGGCAAAAGCACTAGCGAGTACTTAAACTACCTGACCGTCTGCATGGCACAAGAACAATAAATTTACACTGCGGCTAATGATGGCAAGACAATGTTCCTCCATAGCTGTGAAAATACGTAATTTAGACGCCAGTAACAGTTGCTGCAAATTCTCGTAGACCAAGGGTTCTCAATTCGAGCGTCCACGGTAGCCCAGTTGGAAGTGACAGATTAGCAACCGGAGGGTTGCGAGTTCGAAACTCGGTCCCACTAAAGACCGTCGTGCACGCGGGGGCTGGTGCACGTCAAATCTGTTGTGGTCTCCAATGTCCTCACGTTGACGTGGTGTCGAAGTTTGGAGAGTGGATTGCTAGCACAGGTGTTGACCTCGTCATCTGACCGTGGTTTAGAATTGCGTGGTGTTGTCCTCGGATCTTGCCCTTCGGGTTTGATGCCGGACCGTCGTCAATAGCCCGTTGTGTTGCTCTTGTGCGACGTTAATTAATTACCAGTACCATTACCGTCACCAATTGCTCCAGTGCGACGTTAATTACATACTTACCTGGTATAAATTTCGTGTAGCAAAGAAAGACGTCAGATAATTTTTTTCAATTTAGTATTTCTAATAATATTGATCCATTTTCACCTCGAGTGCCTCAATCTTTTCTACGAAAATCATTCTTATCCCAGAATATATTGCCTTGAGCATCCACGTGGTTTCGACGAGATATCTCGTCCATGAAGATCTTAGCAATTTTTCGAATGACGAGATATCTCGACATCAAGATATTGTCGATTTTTTTATGATGCCGAAATCAAGATCTGCCATGCCTTCTTCTAATGACGAGACGACGTTAGATCTAGGTGGACAAGATAAGATCTGATGAACCATTAAGATCTGGCCAGTTTTACCTATGACGATTTACCTCGTAGGGAAAACAACCAGGAGGTAGGTATTTTAATTAACGTCGCACTGGAGCAACACAACGGGCTATTGGTGACGGGACCAAACCCAAAGGCAAAAATCCGAGGACAACACGTAATTTTGAACCACGGTCTGATGACGGGGTCAACACCTGAGCTGGCACCCACTCTCCTAACTTCCGCACCACGCCAACGTGAGGGCATTTGAGACCACAGCAGATTCAACGTGCACCAGCCCCATGTACACGACAGTCTTTGGTCGGACTCGAACTCGCAACTTTCCGGTTGCTAATCTTATTCTTTTCCACGCAATCGAATCCAGTCTTTTCTTAAGTGTGTTTGTAAGCGACATCTTCAAAGGACCTCGCATCTACCATGCTATTTTAGGCTGATGATACAGCCATAATTTATCAAAGCAACAGCCCTCGCTTTTTTCTCTACTGCAAAAGTACGCACAAGTCATTGGAATTTGGCTCACAAGCTGGAGAATCAAAACAAATACGTACTTCTGAACATCCCTTGTTCAGTTATAAAAACCTCCCAATTATACCTCTTAGCCATTAATCATGAACCAGTTCATTTTTGAGAGCACCTTTGCTTACCCTACATCCCTTCTCTAGGAGTTGTTGGTTTACCACTTGAATCTCAGACCTCCAAGTGCTTGCGACGAGATATCTCGTCCATAAAGCTCAGACTAATTTTTCTAATGATGAGATATGATCGTCATCACGATATTTGATGATGACAAGATCAAGATGGTCAGTTTTGCTAATGACTAGATATCACGTCAAGACCACAATCACCGGAGAGGTTAAATTAGCCGTCGCAGACCATATCATTGCGTTAAAAGCGAAGTTGTGATTTCTAAACCATCAGGACCCAGTACTCAGAATTACGAGGTGTTATCCTCGGGTCTTTCCCTTCGTGATTGATCCCGAACCGTCACCAATAGCCCCTTTTCGTTCTTGAATATTTTGGAATAGACGAGAATATTTTGGTGAGAATTTGGGCCGAAGACCCTCAATCTCCAGTGAACTTGAAGGAACTGAACGGCATGATGAGTTGATGGTTTATGGAGCACATGACCACAAAGGGGCCTTAATCGGTATTCAACTTGAGGCTTGACATTTTGGTTTGGCACTGGTAGTTAAATAATAAGAAAATTAGGTGAAATAAGTGTCATTGGAGTTTAATTCTTAGTGTTGATGATATCAGCAACACATTGCAGAAAGGCAATAAAAAGTAATCAGAAGTTAAATAATTCAAGATTAAAATTAAAAAATTTGAAACATGAAAAGTGGGTTTTCAGCTGCCTAGAAGGGTTCTTCGTGGTCTTATTTTGAGGGAGGGTCGGATCATATATTTAAATTTCTTAAATAGCTGCATTGTTATTGTTCTCAATTTGACTGAAGAAATTTTGTGACAATTTCTTAACGAAGAGTTGGGGATGGAAGGTATTTCGAGGGAATTTAAAATATCTTTATATTGTAGTAAAACCATCTGGATTTGGTGATTTGTCTGATAAAGAGATTTTGCAGCTGCTCTATTTTTTAATATTTGTTTCATTAGTACCCTATCCCCCAAATTGGGCAAGCATATGTTGTGACTAGTCTTGCGAAGTATAAATAAATGAGTTTTCTGTTATCGATTGATAGTGTTGAGAAGTGATTGGATACACGACTGAGGAAACTTTCCGAAATTTGTCTTGTAAATACTGTATGTATGGGCATCCAGTTAAGTTGAGTCTAGGGTGAGTCCTAAGTATTTGGTCAGTAAGGATCAAGGGATGGTTTGTCCGTAAAGTTTGAGTAAGGGTAGTTTGGTTGAATCTTTGGTGGAACAGGATAGCCGCTGCTTTTCTACATTGTTGCATTTTTCACTTGACAAGCCAGGATTCAAGATAGTACGTAGTATGTACTTTAAGGTCTGCAATTAGAATTTTGTAGTTTTTATGCGTGTAAATTGCAGTGTCATCTTCGAACATGCTCCAATTTTCGATCCTTGAGGAACTCCAACGAGTATTTTTCTTTGGGTGGAGATTTTGGGGCACGACATAACATAACTTTAATGACATAATTTCTTGTTTGTGAGATAGGAGGTAATAATTTGAATAATATAGTTTGAACTGAACTGGGCATTGAGTTTCCAGAGCCTTTTTGTAGTGGAGGGGGACTTGGTTGTCGGGAGCCAATAGAGCATCTGTTGTGGAAGCTTGCTTCGTCGTTGGTTGGATGGTAGGAGACACATCGATGGTCGTTCGCCGGTCTAACGTATTTTGGAACTTTCTTTTAATTTTCCGTTTTTTGTCCTTTGATTTCATAGGTCTTTAAAAAATTTATTTTTTATTTTTCTGTTATAACGTCCTTTGATTTTATTATGTTCCGTGTGAGGAAAATAATAGATTGTTCCAATTAATTCGTAGAAGAGATTTAGATTGGCAGGAGTTTAAAATAGACGAAAAACTTTTAAAAGGATAATCAGTTGCGTGGATTTTTTATATTTTTAAAATTAATTTCGTTAATTATTTCCGTTAAGCTTAAAACGATGTTTTTCTAAATTCTTTGGCGACATAAAAAGCACGCAATAAAACGCGCCAAAGGTGTAGCTACAAAAAATACTTTATACTGAATCTATCGAAAAAAAATAGGATTCAATACCACTCGATGGGAAAATTCTAAAACACGGATCAAGGTTAAGAGAAACGTACTATTTCCACTAATAGATTTCATTACCCGTAGACAAACGTTCACAGTCTAACGGAACAAAAAGAAACGTTTCTGAAATATGTAGAATATTTAAAGCCTAGGTAATGCAATTTAGAACAAAGGCATTTGAATTGATGATTGAATCGTAAATTGCTAGATTTCTGTTGCTCAACCATAAGGAAAACTTTCGAATTCATCGATTCACTTTTATTGATGGATTTTCAATAATAAACAAAGCTGTCTAGTCACACACGTACGATCTCATTGTATTCGATGGAAGTTTAAGAGAGGAAACACAAAAAAAGCAAAATGTCCGAGTTGAGAGCCACATAGAGAGAGAATTCTCTTAAATCACAATTACTTTTTTTCGCTAAATATGCTTTATACAATGTGCATTGTTTTTATGGAAATGAATTTCTGGGGCATTTCACAACTGTTACGCTGAAAGGAAGTAATTTCGAAGCGTGGCATCGTTCATTCTTGTTCTGGAAAATATCGTTTTTGAAACAAAGACGATACCGTTTACAAAAATACTTACAAGCAACAAACACATGCAATTGAGACATAGAAACCGACTGTGAAGTAGGTGCTAAGAGGGCCATTGAATATCAGTTTCATAGATAAGTCGGTGCATTGCTTTTAAACTAGGATTCTCAAGATGTGGGACACGAGTCCAGGGACTCACCTACGGAGGGGCCTATGTTGCTTAACCCCCTCCCAGATCGTATAAAATGCAAAAATATCCTTATTTAATTCAGTGATTGTTTCTTTAGAAATAGGTATTTCGATATCTTCTTGCATTCAACTGATATTTATCCATTGCTTTCAGCCCATTTATAAGGGTTCTATTTCTTATTTACTAGGGTTGGATACAATAATTGAAAATTTTAATATTTCATTGAAACGTTGGTACCTTTTCCCTTGAATGCAGCTTCTATTCGTCTTGGAATAGCTGATATCTAGATAACACATACTGAAACTAATCTTTAGTATGTGTAACACACTCTGTTTACTGTAGGTAACGTACTCTGAAAATCTTTGGGTCACACTCTAAAACTAGTCATAACATCTAATCCTTCTAAATCCAGTCAGTTTTTTTACTACAAACAAACGGTTGTATAATTATCAACCTAGGGTTTTTATGAATGATCTCTTTTTCGAGAGGCACCCTAAGTACTTGGTTTATATTTTAGATCCAGAATTCACCAGTAATAGACACGTGAATGGTTTGGTGTCAAAGAGTAGAAGACAACATCCTCAAGTATATCTCGGGACGAGACTGGGATGCTGATTCAACTACTATAAGAGTCACCTACACTGCTTTTATTCTTCTAATTTTGGAATACGGCTTCCCTGTTTACTGTTGCGCCTCCACCACTAGTCTTGAGCGAGTGCAGCTGAGCGCTTCTCGCATCATAACTGGCTTACGTAACAGTTGTCCGAGCGAAGTGGTCCTGTATGAGGCCGATCTTCGGCCTCTGGATCTTAGAAGGAACTCTGGTAAAGTAACTAAAATAAACTATACAGCTATGGTCCTCACAACCAAACCTCGGATTTCTTGCAGCACTGGTGTAATGAACAAAGACTCAAGAAAAATAGCCCATTCGGTCAGATAGAGAACACCAATTTGTGATTTACCATACTGTAGAACAGCATTCCTTGAAACGAAGCATTAAACCCTCTGAGGGCCTCCCCGTGGTTTGTTTTCATACTGAGCTTCGGACGCAGGTCTCCAAGAAATCTGATATTCCGGCTTATCTCCCTCAGTTCGCCTTGGAAATTATTTATAGTATTTCTCGCGAGGCTACCCTTATTTATACAGATGGTAGTAAAGACGAACAGTCTCGATCCGGCAGCGGAATTTTTATTAAAGCTGCAAACAGGGGTACTGTAAAAATCAAGAAAAGAAATCCAGACTTCTGTTCAGTTTTCAGAAGTGAGCTCATTGCCATTGATGAAGGGGCTTAACTATATCATGTCTGTTCCGAACCCAAAGGTCGTTTAGATTTTGTCCGATAGTCGCAGTTCCATTCAACATCTATCTAATTGGCGCAGTGTGGGAGATAGAACTGGCATAGCCATCCTTAACAGACTCGAGCATCTCTCAACCTTCTGCGAGATGCACTTCCAGTGGATCCATCAACGTGGACCTCAGGAGAAACGAAGTAGCGGATGATTTGGCGAAGGAGGGTGTTGATGAACCATTGTTCGATACCCACTCATTGACGGTTCTTGAGCTTTATTAAAAAAAATCTTGATAAAGGCATGAATCGTTCCCCTGGTACAATCTTGGTATCCTGGAGATCGCCTCGGAAGATCTCTTGCTCTCAATTACGAGACATTCAGACAGCGATCTCCCGCTTTTTCAGTGTCCATCTGAGGTGTCTCACATTTTGCTGTGGTCGCAATATTCATCCTGATTGCCTTAAATGCCAGTCAGACCAGCAGACATTCTCGGGGTTGTCCCGAGACGACCTGTTTTCAGATTCTCTTTTGGTGTATGACTATTTGCGGGTAAATGGATTTGTGGATGTGGTCGTGCTGGAGCTAGACGTGGAGATTAAGCAACAAAACTAGTCTCTAGGTAACATGCACTCTAAAATTAGTCTCTTGGGAACACACTCTAAAACTCTTAGAAACACACTCTAAAACTTTTAGGAACACACTCTAAAACTCTTAGGAACACACTCTAAAATTACTATCTAGGTAACACTCTAAAGCTGGTCTCTAAGTAGCATACTCAGAACTAGTCTCTTGCAAACACACTTTAAAACTCTTGGGAACACTCTCTAGTCTCTTGGGAACACTCTCTAGAACTACACTCATGTCCAAAAGTTAAGTATAATTCGTAAAATGCGAGGGGAGAAATCAGAGTAAATATTAAAACAATGGTTCAAAATCCCTTATGGAGAATCGTAGGACGAAGCTAAAACATTGTGCATATGCAAAACAGTTTAGTCAACGTGAACATGCGCAAAGCACCGGCGCACGTCGGAACGATTATAAAACGGCCTCGAGCGGCATGGCCAGTTTAGACAGAAATTTCGCAATTGCTGTGGTACGGAGGGCTGTTAACAATCAGTAAGGACGAAAGATGTCACAAAGATGCCAACTGGACATGTATGTGGAGGGACGAATTATTGGAATGCTGGAATCCGGTCGATCCCAAACCGAAGTGTCTCGAATTTTGAATGTGCCTCAGTGTGTGATCTCTAGACTGTTGGAGAGGTTTGAAACCGCTGGAGATGTTACCCGACGACCAGTACCAGGTCGGCTAAGGGTAACAATCGCTCGGCAAGACCAATATTTGGCGATAACTGCGCGACGTTAGTGGAACCGTTCTGCCAGACAACTGGGTTCAATCCTGACAGCCGCCACAGGAGTCATAGTTTCGAGACAAACTGTTTAACAAGAGACTCAGACACGTTGGTCTCTATGCCAGACGACCAGCAATTTGTGTCCTCCTGACGTCTGCACTGAAACGCGCGTTTGCAGTGGAGTTTGGAACATCGGCAGTGGAGTCGACAACAGTGGGGCAATGTCATTTACAGTGAGTCCAGATTTAATCTGCAAACCGATTCTCGTCGTGCCACGATCTGGAGAGAACGTGGAACGCGTTTTCACCCGGGAAACATCACGGAAAGACATCGTTTTCCTTCGAGGGAGTCATGGACTGGGCAGGCATCACGCTGGACGGCCGCACAAACTTCCACATCCTTGACACGGGGTCTGTTACCTGTCAAAAGATACAGAGACGAAGTCCTTGAGCCTACCGTTTGCCAGGTGCTGTCTGTCCTGGTTTCATATTCATGGATGATAACACGCCTCCTCACAGTGCAGCCCTGGTCGACGACTTCCTTCAAAGTGAAGATATCCACCGCATGCATTGGCCATCCAACTCTCCCGATCTGAATCCTATAGAGCATGTGTGGGATATGCTCGGGAGACATTGCATCCCTCCCACCAAGCTCCTTTCCGGAACTGAAAACTGCTCTCCGTGAGGCTTGGAACTCTGAGCACACAACTCATCCATACCCTCATTGAAAGCATGGGAAATCGTTATGCAGCATGTGTGGCCACCAGAGGTTCCCACACATCGTATTAAACTTCAGCATCATATTGTTTTAATCATTCTGTTTCACTAAAGTTGACACTCGTATTTTGAACCTTTTTCTCTCAACCCTTTTCTTTGGATAATGAAAGTCATTATTATCCTCGTTTTGCATTATTTTATTCTATAACCCTAATACACCCGCATACCGCGTTTCCTTCCATTCCGATGTAGATTTTCTGAAATATTCACATAAACAGCAGTTATGCTTAACTTTTGGACATGAAGTGTAGTTTCTGGCTAAACACTCTAAAACTACTCTATTTCAAAGAAACTTTTAAATTTTAAAATCACACCCTAAATAAACAGCTTACGATACAAATGTAGTCCCCTCCAGATGTATATCCTGGGTGGACCCATGATTGAATATAAGTTTCATTAATACGCCGGTGTATTGCTTTAATGCCCAAGCACGTATGCTTTTGCGTATATCTAATATTAATTGTCTAATAGTTCTTGTTCCGAATCCAAAATAGGGATGTCTGATGTTGACAGCTAGCGTTCGTCTTGCAATCTAATTCTGTAAATTGTAATTAAATTAAATATGGAACACGCATCGTTTATTAATATACAAAGCAACCTTCATGCATCCAAAGTTCTACTTATTTGTTCAAAATATTGTGCTTGAACTTTCCGATACCACTGAATGTAATTGTGGTGTTTTCTTCGACTGAATCGTTCTCCTCCAAAAAGCAAATCCCGTCGTCTAGACAGGAATTTATAAATATATTTAAACGAAGATTTATGAAAACCACTTCATGGCGAAAATATTTCTTTCCTTCTGCCCTTCATACGCACATTGTCAGACAGTATTACGTATATAGTTTCTCTTCGCTGTGGCCATGATCGTGGTTCAAAATTGCGTGGTGTCCTCGATCTTTCCTTTTGGGATTGATCCCGGACCGTCACCAATAGCCCGTTGTGTTGCTCTAGTGGAACGTTAATTAAAATACCACGTGAAGATCTATCACGTGGGATTGGGAGAAAGTACGAATCATAATGTTGGACTAATTAATGATTGGTTAATGTTATTGAACTTGATTAAAAACACTAGATTGCACTTTGATAGCCAATGTCAGTCCAAGCCCACGTGAAGTCCGCTGTAGCCCGGTTGGAAGAGTAGCGGATTAGCAACCGGAGGGTTGCGAGTTCAAAATTAGATCCAGTCGAAGACCGTCATGTACGTGGAGGCTGGTGCACGTTGAATCTGTTGTGGCTTCAAATGTCGTCATGTTAGCGTGGTGTGGAATTTTGGAGAGTAGGGTACCAGCTTAGCTGTGACCTAGTTATCTGACCGTGGTTTTCTAATGACGAAATGTCCTTGGATCTCTTCCTTCGGGATTGATCCCGAATCGTTGCCAATATCCCGTTGTGTTGCTCCAGTCTGACGTTAATTAAAATACCTACCTACCTCTTCCAAATTACAATTAATTTTTTATGTGATTGCATTTACAGTTTGCAAGTACATAGTTAAAAATACATTCACTAATATCATAATTTGCTCATATTTTAATAAATACTAGCTGAATTACCCGAGGTTGTTCGGGTTGAATTGTTTATAATTCATCCTAATATTACTCAATATTATTCCTATGGCGAATTTGAATTGTTTTTAGCCTCCCTGTAGACCCAGGACAAATCGAAACAGGGTTAATATATAGCCTATGTGTCCCGCAGAATTCTACAGGATAAGTGGACCAGATTTAGTGTGAATAGCTGTATGGCCACGCGTTGCGGAGGACAACGTGTTAGTAAATATCTCCCTCTTGGATTTTTTACTCTTTTTTGCATGCCTTCTTATAGATTCACTGTTATATAATTCTATAAATTTATCATTATTATTATTCGGATTTAAAAGTTTTATGGTTTAATGTGTCACGGGAAAACTGATTGTTTGTAAACGACATTAGATTTTTCGCCGTCTCATTGCAAGTCTTCATGTAAATTTCCCAATTTCACCCTGACGTTCAGCTTCGACCAGTCTTCTATTAGTAACTTGTTCCTCAGATTCATTGTGGCGTCTTTCACTTAGTTTATATTTAGCTGAATTGCTTGTTATGGAACGTTTTCTTTTTGGCATTGTCGTTAAAAAAAAAGAGTAATTACAACGCAAAAAACAATCGCTATAAAAAAGGAAGCAGTAAACAATTTGAAATTCCAAATTACGATGGATTGAAGAGTTGAGTCGTACAGGTTTGCTGTATTGGATGTGAAATAATTATAAAAAAATGCTTATTTAAAGAAGTAAAATATAAGGCTCGAAAAAGTAGTGTATTAAATGTTTATTTAAAGCAGTAAAATGCAAGACACGAAAAAGTACTGTATTTTGAATTTTGAACATTTCCTACGTTTTTTTCCTCGAATATAACACGAATATTTAAGTCAAGTTTGACAAAAAAAAACATAATAAAAAAGTTGGGGCAAAAACCGCTGCGGAATCGTTACGGAATCAGCCAGTGACGTCACGGCACTCTGTCCAATCAGGTAATTTTTTTGAACATTTTATGTTAAAATTTAAATTTTTGAAAATTTTAAAGGGGCGGAATAACTTTCCCAGTTTATTCTGCGTATTTTGATACCTCTCTCAGATCTCTACGTGCTGTGGTTGAGACGAAGATAGATTTCCAACAGACAAACTATCACACATTAATAGTGTAGATATCAAGATACAACGTTCACAGATACACTAATAGCAGTAGCCCCATGCACGTAATAAAATTTAAACTCACGAGCGCTTGCATGCATATGTATTCCAAATACTTCATGTTTAACTTGCAGAAATGCGGAACATTTTATCTTTACTTTTGTACAATATTGTTACAAATACAATGAAAAGATACTTTTCGCATATCCCTATCCCTTAACTCTCGAGCTCCGGTATCATAGCACCTACTACCAACCCTTTATGTGATGGTCCCAACACACAAGCTTGTCAGCCTGTCATGAATCGCTTGTTGAATTTTGCGGCTAACCAACGACCTTGGTAGGTATTTTAATTAACGTCGCACTGGAGCAGCACAACGGACTATTGGCGACGGTCCGGGATCATACCCGATGGGAAAGATCCGAGGTAACCAATTTTGAACCACGATCAGATGACGAGGTCACACTTGATCTGTCTGTCCACTCCAAACTTCCACACTGCGCCAACGTGAGGACATTTGAGGTCACGACAGATTTAACGTGCACCAGCCCCCTTTGTACACGGTGGTCCTTGGTTGGATTCGAACTCGCAACCCTCCGGTTGCTAATCCGTAACTCTTCCAACCGGGCTACCGCAGCCCAGAAACGACTTTGAAGGCGTCCTTAAAGAAAAAGTTCTGTTAGCCGTTGAAACGTACATATTACTATTCTCTTATGTACAAATTAAAATATTTTAGTGTCTCGCCCTGAGATAGCTTATCTCATTTTATGTTAGCTGTTATAACTTCATGATTCTGCTATCTTTGGCGATTAACTCATTTCTGTGAAGTTCGCGTTCTCTTTAGTTGCAAAATGTTCCACGTACATCAGGACACCAAAAAAAGAATAAATTCAATTTTATGTTGCCATTTATTCTTTCAAATCATGCAATATTGGAAGACACGAAAAGTTTTTCGATCATTTTTTTCTGCTCGTTTCTATTGTTTGCCGACGCATTGCCAGTTTTCTTTGCAACTTTCTTAAATCCTGGCTTTTATTTTTGCAGAAATATCTGTTTTTCTTGATCACGATGTGTCAAGCTCATGCAGAATAAGTGTCCATATATCGGCAGTCGGATAACTTAGCTGCGATATTAGGCTTTCGATTGAAAGCTTCATGTCAAATGTATGAGTTCCAATGACCAAGTGTATGGAAATTAGCCTGAAACTCTTTTTGATTCAATTGTCAAAAATGCTTATTTATTGAAGAAAACATCAGGTAAGGTTACGCGTGTAACCTTCACGTGACTATTCTTCCGACCGCGTGTAATACTTCGTACTCAACAACATTAGCAAGGTCAACCCTCGTGGTTTCGACGAGTTATCTAATCCATCAAAATCTGACCAATTTTGACAATGACGGGATATTTCTTCCATGAAGATCTGGTCAGTTTTGCTAATGACGAGATACCTTGTCAAGACAACCACCAGGAGGGCTAAGCACTGACTATTACACTCCAGTGCGACGTTAATTAAAAATACTATACCATACTGACTATTACAAAAAATGGCATAAACACATATGAACATAGTCATATCTAGTCTTCATTTGAAAACAGACTACTCCCGGATAGTCGAATTGCGTTACCCTTAAGGTAATTTTGGGGATTTGATTTGTATACTTTCTACGAGGTAATATTTGGGTGTCGTTTCCTTGGAGAGCGAATGATGAGGGAGGTTATAATATCTTACAACTTTTCAGTCTCTGTTTTGCTCCAGTGTTACGTTAATCAAATACCTGTTTCTTCCTCTCTTTATAGAGATTAGGTGTGACCCTTGATCTGACAGTGGTAAAAAAAGATTTATTTTACCGAGGACAAAATTACGTGGTGTTGTCCTCGGATCTTTCCCTTCGGGATTGATCCCAGACCGTCGCCAATAGCTCGTTGCTCCAGTGTGACGTTAATTCAACTACCCCCATGAGGTCTCATTTCCTTCTGTAAATAATTCAAGAATTATGCTTCGTAGAAACGTGAAATTTGACAGTTCCTTTATGAATGACCGCATATTTACGTAGTTGATCAGTCATTACATTCTGTATATAGCTAATCCTCTTAGCTAAAATATTGAGAATATTTTAGCTAAAATAACAAAGAATTTAACAAAATCGACGATCGTAAAAACAAACACGAAAAAATTTCGTGTGCAAACGAAACCTGGGACTGGAACGCATGCACAAAAGAAAATTAAACCTTTTGGGCCCCATTCAACCCCTCCTGGTGGTTGCGTCGACGTGGTATATCGTCATTGGCAAAACTAAACAGATCTTGTTGGACGAGATATCTCGTCATTAGAAGAAAAACACGATCACGATTATTAGAAAAACTGACCAAATCTTGATCCTGTCAAAAAAATTAGCAACATCTTGATAACGAAATATCTTGTCATTAGCAACATTACTCAGATCGTGATGGATAGTCGAAACTTCTTGGAGGGTTAAGAAAATTATGTATTAATTTGGATAGTAAATTGAAATGTGCAATGTTTCGTTGGTTACTTTTACAAAACAGGGCAAGCAGTGATATCTCAATAAAAAATTATAAATTTTTTGAAAGCCTACATAAAATATGTAGCATGCATATTAATTTTACAACCCGGATTCACCCGAGAGTTTTTGTCGCTTCAGACAAACTAAGCCGCTTCTGTGTTTCCTCTTCAATTTCGTTGTGTCGTCGAACAGCTTCCGACTTTTAGTTTTAATTCAGGTGATTAACAATTCATCTCCCCCTTTACGTAGTGTTCTACATTAAATTTACTTATATGGATCTAAGGGAACGGTGTAGCGAGCTGAATGTTAAAAATAATTCGTATTATCGTTTGCAAGTTAGTTATTGGCATATTTTTGTCTTTTGTTTCCTAAAAATGGCAACAATGTGAAAGATCACACGGATTCTGATCAGAACAAGAAGCCCGGATTCTGTTTTTACGTATTCTAAAAAGGATGTTTGTTAAGGTAGCCGTGTGAATATCTGTATGTAGCATTTATGGAGTCAGATAAATAAAGTATATTTTTGTAGAGAACGACTGAACAATGTGATTCAGGGAGAGTCTCGCAACACTGAAAATAGTTGTGTTGACTTAAACATGTCAGACAGAATAGGCGGTGCAAATTTCATGACGTTAAAGTTCAACCTTCGAGTCTTTGCTGCTTCAGACAAATCAAACAGCATCTGTTTCTTCAGCAATTTCGTCGAGTCAAAGGACAGCTTTTTGGGTTTTGTCCGCTTCACGTGCTTATGTTTTCTCCTACTTCTCGGTTCGCCACAGCTTTTGACGTTTAATGTCTTGCTTAATATTCCATATTAAGTTTTACCCCTATGGCTTTAAGCCAACGCAGCGAGCTAAAAATAATTGCGTTTAGAAATGCCAGACAGAATAAGCTGCGCAAATTTCGTGAGGCCAGAGCTCAGTGTTCGAAAGTTTTTGCTGCGTCAGAACATAAATAAATTTTAATCGGTAAAATTCAAAGTAGACTATTTTATCAATAATGTACTACGTATACCATTCAATTTGTGTGGTACAACAGAAAGAAAAAACATATTTTGATTTTTGAATTGTCAATTTCAGGAATTTGAACTCTAAGTTTGAAATGATAAGTTGATCTACTTCAAACAGAAGTAATCGTCATCTGACGTGGTGTTGTCCTCGCATCTTTCCCTTTGGGATTGATCCCGGACCGTTACCAATAGCCCGCTGTGTTGCTCCAGTGTGACGTTAACTGAATATACCTATACCTACTTTAAACATAAGTAGAATTTGCTACAGAGCCACCTATCTGTGTTCGACTCGACGATTGGTCAAGAATAACTGTAACCGCGATACACCAGTTTATGCATTTGTTATTGTTGTTTATTTTCGTAATTGTTTTCTTGCCTTTTAACTTTTCGGTGTAAGTCAAAAGTGGGCGTTCGGATTATTCAAATGTTCTTGAACACCGCTCGCATGCCTTGCGTATGCATCGATAAGGTAAACACCAACCCCTTTCTTAGCCTACCTCTCCATTGCAAGATTGGATTTACCGATCGGAATTGCATTTCGAATCGGAACGATGCAACAGCTGATTAAACCAAAATTTTTTCCCCGTGGATTTAATCCGGGACGACATCAACGTGTTTGAAATATTCATCCCGGTTTTCTCCAGACGACCTATCGCTTAAAATCTGTCGGCGGCGCAATGTTTTAAAATGTCTGGCAATGAAATAAATCCGGTTTAAATCAAATCGCATTATTTTGAAAGAGTCGTCTTTCCCGTACCTTCTCTGGGACGATGGAAAGTGATCTTTTCTACTTAAATCAATTGACTGACGCGGATAGGTGCAAAGAATGGAATGCCTATTGTTGGTTTCGGTCGGGTTGCTCCTAGTGCGGCGATTTATTACCGCTCACATGGCCGCTCACGCTGGGACAACAGAAGCCATGGTTATGGATCGTCTGCGTACCTGTAGAATACGTTTTCTTCACATTTCACCGTTATTTGCTTTCACCCAAGAGTCAAGGAGTCGCATCTTTTCAGCGTCCGTGTTGTCATGGATGATTATCAGCAAAACGAAGAGTAATCCATTTTATTATCATTCTCGGTTCTTATGGATTAATGTGAATGAGGCTTTCCGGTTTTTGTATTATGCGTTTAATTATGTTCTGAAATCAGTTAGAACCAAACCCATACCTGTGCAGTCACTTTTCTTTTCCTTTGTTCTGTGGAGTATGCTGGATTTGTTTATTAACTGACAGTGAATACATGTTTACTGGAAAAATTAATGTTTTCTGCTGTGTGAAATGTGACTAAAATAGAGGAATTGCCAGTTGGTATTTGAAACTGACCATTAAACGGAACCAAAAAATCTTACCCCTGCAATCACTAATGATTTACTTTTGCTTGAATAGTATGTACTGGATCTGTTTATTAACTGGTTGTGAATACATGTTTACAGGAAAAATTAATGATTCCTATTCAATGAAATGGGACCGATATAGAGTAATTGCCTGTTAATATTTGAAACTCCAAGTGAATAGAATTATATACCAATTGTTATATACTTATAGTTCCACATTAATTATCCTATTTCATTTATAGTATTGCAAACTATTCACACAGGAAATCTTTTTGTAGCAAAACACAATTCAAGTATTTGGGAGCTTAAATATTTGCGAAACTTTTGAATTTTTCTCGGTAATTTGTGAATTCAGCCATTTAAATGTACTTCGTAAGTTCCAAATTAATTATCCTAATTCATTCATGGTATTGCACGCTTCTTATCTGCAGGGTTGGCAAATATTTTTGTAGTCAAACACATTTCAAGTATTTAGGAGCTTGAATATTTATAAAACTTTTGAATTGGTTTGAGTAAATGCCACAAGCGATGAGAAAAGCATGATAAAGGTTTTGAAATATAATTTTGTTTGTTTCAAATAAACTGTTTCCATGTCTCATTAATAAAAATTTAAGTATAATAAATTTGTTTTGAAAAAATAATTTGAAGACAGTGAAAATTGGCATTTTAGTTCGAACACCAATAGAGTAAATATAAGTGGATACAGATAAAATCAGGTTTTGTTTTTGTAAGTATAATCTTGTGTTCACAAGTCTATCTTGTCCTTTTATTTTCACAAAAGTTTATATGCAAATTGAGGCTGTTCAGTTCTTATGGTTAGCTAGATTTATGAGTATATTGCCAAGATTTGTGTTTGAATTGGCAAGAACTAAGAACATATACAGATCTATCAGTCTCCAAGTAGTCAAAGAAGGATTTACATTCAAGTTTGAAATGTATCAACCTTGGATTGCAGCCTTAACCTTGAATTGAACCAATACTAAAATGCAATGATGTGTGAACTTCATTGGATAAGTAGACACTTTAAGATATAAATATTTAAAAAAGAAACCAAAAAAATTATGTGAAGATTGGTTTTAGTAACATCACTTAAACAAATAGATCCTTCCAATTAAAAAAGTTACATTTATGTTTTTACCTGTTTTAATTTTTTGTTTATTTGAATTTTTTATTTAATTTATTTTACTTTTTTACAATTCGTTTTAATTTATTTTACTTTAAAATGGAAATCTTGCATAGATTTTTACTGTTCTTTTATTTATCTTATATTATGTGTGTTATTTAGTTTTAATACAGATAGAAAGAGTATTACAACACACATAAGTATAGGAAATATCTTTATTCTATTGCTTCTAAAATATATTTCTGATTGTTTTCAGAGAAGGATGTTTTTCAGCTGAATTAGCTTTGAACTAGAATCCATTTCAGAGAAATAAAAGAATTATGACAAATGTTTAGGATTAACCTTTTATTACCTCACGAAAATCTTCAAAACTGTAAAAATCAGTCAGAAGATATTAAAAGAATTAATTATTTGTTCTGACAATTTTTTCCTTTAATGAACAATTCCAATCATACAAAAAGTATATAACTTTGGTAATGAATTCCGTGATTATGAAATATATATATTGTATTGAAAAAAATCACTTCGCCTGTCAGGATCAGTGGGACTAACTGAGGGTTAAAGATAAACTAGTAGAAACAGGTGACCTTTGAATCCCAATTCTGAAGAAACGGTCTAAGATTTGCTCTGCTGATCATAAACTTAAAATTATTCAATGGGCAAGTATATATCAAAATAAGCAATAGAGTGGAATGTGTGATATAACAAAGGGTTACTGTGCTATGTTTTTAAACTTAAATATACTGCTTGCAAGGTTCAAAATTAGCAGTCATTAGTTGTATTTTCCACCTATAGTTTTCATTTTGATGACCAAGTTTTTGGATCCACTCATCACTTTTGATGCCTGAATTTTTTTGCTTACTTGGTGCAATGATTAACTGTTTATCTTCCTCCTAACAATCAATACTCTTTTAAATAGATGAATCAAAGTCCAATGTCTGGACCCTAGTCATTACACTGTCTTTAACCCTCCTGATGGTTGTCTCAACGATGTGTCTCGCCATAAGGAAACCTGACCATATCTTGATTGAGATATCTTGTCATTAGAAGAAAATTGATCCGATTTGGATCAGTTATAAAAAATCAGACTTGATGGACGAGATACCTCGAAACCACTAGGTTAATCCCAGAAACAAAAAGAAAATAAATTTAAAATCACCCCTAAGTAGAACATTATTATAACTGAGGGCTAAGGTTTAGATGCCATTGATGCTTGATTTTCTAATCCTATCTATCTTACAATCCTACTGTCTCCAAAATTGACAGTGGAAAAAAATAATTATCTCAAACTTATTCCATTCTCAAATGCCAAACATTGGATTGCCTAACATATGAGAAAGGCATTCTCTAATGCCTTACCCACATTTGAGATATATTTTCATATTACTTTCCTGAATCGAATTCCATCAAATTTTTAAATATTGATACTTACCTGCCTTTTCTGAATTTTGATATTTAATCCAACTCTTTGAACTGGTATGTACCCTATGTTGAGTTGTGTTTTTATTTACTTTTTAACATCTTGAAATATTTAAATTTCTAATTTTATGATAATATTTAATGTTTTGCAGCTGGAGTTTCATAAATAATACCTCATTTCCCCTATAAACTGCCCAGCAAGATATTTGCAAACCACTTGGTACACTGGTATAAATGCAGAAAAGTTTTGATAGAGGAGATCAAGTGCAATATGTGAACCCTCGATTTTGAATAACAACGTTTAGAACTATTGATCACAAAATATACAAAAATTATTGAAATGATTACATGTAACATTTCTTAGTAAAAAAATTATTAAAAATATGAGATTCCTTTACTGTTAGAACACTATTCTACCTGTTTTCTGCATTTATTTGAAATTTTATTTAATTTTATGAAACCCTAAATATGAAATTAAAAACTACAATTTGCACTATAATGATATTTCCTAAACTACAAAGTCTTGTTGCTTATTGTTGAAAGTTTTTGGTTTCAAGTTCTTTGTGTCATGTAAGTGCATTTACATGTTTTAAAATTTGAGAATAATCGTTGCATTTATTTCAATTTTTTTTAGTGAACCTGCTGCGATTGAAAGTGAATCCTTTGCAAAAAAAGAGGTGCCGAATGAAGCCTCAAGTCGTAGATCATCGTTGAAAGATAGATCTGATGGCAGAAAATTATTTCACTCCGATAGCAAAGATTCAGATATCATTTCAGAATCTGAAGAAGAATATTTTCGCAAGATGTTGTCTGGTGAGCTTTTTATGCATGTTTTCAATTTTATTCAGTTGGTCTAAGTTTTATTGCTCCATATTTCGTTTAAGAAAGTGTTCAGATTTTTAAAGACCGTATTAAAAACCATGATTTTCATTTTAAGAAGTATATTGGTTTTGAAGAAACAACAAATTCCCCTTCATATTCCTTAAGGTTTTAATTTCTTAAATTATTAGTTTTATTTTCATTTAAAACGATTTAAGAAAAATAGTCTATTTCATTTGAGCAATCAGGGTTGCGAGTTTGAATACAACCAAAGACCGTCATGTACAAAAAAGGCTGGTGCACATTAAATCTGTCAGGACCTCAAATGTCCTCACATTGGCATGGTGGTTTGGGAGAGTGGGGTGCCAGCTCAGATGTTATCTCATCATCTGACTGGTTCAAAATTATTTGGTGTTCTCAGATCTTTCCCTTGGGATCAATCCCGAACCATTGCCAGTAGCCCATTAGTTGCTCCAGTACGACGTTAATTAAAATATCTACCTATTTCATTTGATTTTATGAATAGTCTTTAATATATATAAAACTACGAAATGTTTGAATATTTTATGCTGGGGTGAATCAACCTGTAGTTGGCCAATTTGTGCATATTATTCATGAAAAAATAACACTGGAGCTAATTTATAAATGTGTTTTTCTTTTTGGTGTCTAGTGAGGAAGGTAACTAAAATTTACTGTTGTATAATTTTTATAGTTTCATATGATTTTTGTGTCCAAATGATTTGACCAGTTATTTATCAACACACATGTAGTTCCAATTCAAACACATTAGGGGAGCCATTATGACTCAGTGGGTATGACCACTGTACTAGCAACCTGTGAGGCTGAGGTTAGATTCCTCCCTGTGTGTATTTCTCTCCTCTGTGTTCGTAAGACTTTTATTGTGTGTGTATGTCTTCATGTTGTCTGTCTTGTGTTTGGCACAGCATGGCCAAATATGACCCTTGTGTCATAAAATCCAATCCAACCAACACAATATGTTGGTTAGCATTATTCTAGTTGTTCATTAATCATAAAAATCTCAAAACTGATTCATTATTGACGGACTAGACGCGTTTGCTTGTTTAAACAAGAAATATGGATAAAGTTTCAATAACTAATAGGTGGTCAGACTGATTGTTTCATCCTATATCTTTTTGGGGTGAATGATATGATGAATATAATTTGCTTAAATTAATCATAAGGTTTTAATGTTTCTATTTTCTTTCCCTAGACAGAAGAGGGTCGTTTCGACCTCAACCAAAACAAACTGTTGCTTATCAGGTAATGAATCTATCTGTATGACTCCTTTTATAACTTCATGTACAAGCATAGAAATCAGTTTCTTATCACCTTTCCTATTAACTCTATGGGTGTTGAGAAGCCTTTCAAATGAAGTGGGGCCTGCTGCATAGTTTCAGTTTTCACTTCTTGGCTCTACCCCTTTGTTGGTTTCAGTTCGCACTTTCGCGAGTGCGAGCGTCGCTGTCTTACTTGTCGGATGTTATGTTCCTTCTGTTTTCTGTCTTGTATGTGCTGATGTTATGTATGTGCTGTATTTAATAAAATCAATGGAAAACTGAATCTGGTTTTGCTGTGAACGGAAGGGAGAGCTCTCACCATAAAAGGTTGATATCGGGTAGATATTTTTTAAAAGAACCTGAAAAGTGAAACGGGGATTCCCTGACGTTTCAGTGGGGTTAGGTAGGTAAAAATTGTTCCACCTTTTGTCTAGCTTCTTATGTATGGTGGGATATTTTTAAACCCATCTCCAAAAGTTGAAATTACATACAGTCATACAGTTTAATATTTTATTTAAAGTTTTCCATTGGGTTGGCAATGCTATGAACTAACGCTAAATGTGTAAATGACTGAAAACAAAAATGTGCACTTGTCAAAATGCATTGGTAAGTTGTTGACACTGTTGTGATTAAGGTTGGCGAATTGTGTGGTGCAGTGAATTTTTGTCTTCCATAACGCTAAATGTTTTTTTTTTTCATAAAAATTTGTTGAGTGAATAAATCGTTTTATAATAAAAAACATGTTATTTGATGTTTTATACTAATTTTGAAGCTGAATAAATGAATAAACAGTTCTGTACAACTTAGATTTTTTTCTTTAAAATCGTGTGCCTCAAAGAGTTAATTCATTCCTTAGGTGTGGATATAAATTAATAAAGCTATTTATTTATGCGATGAATAACTTTCTTATACTACAATTTATAACAGGTTCAACCATCTGATACATTGGAAGGAATTGCTATTCGATACAACATTACTCCTTCCGAACTTACTGTTCTGAATAAACTTAACTCAAGAATTGTCTTCCCTGGGCAGGTATTTGAAATTATTTGTAATTTTAATTTCTTGGATTCATTTTAATGCATTTGTGTTGCCTTTACTTCAATGATGAAGAAAAATTGTATGTTGCAGACAATTTATATACCGGAAAAGAACAGTCTCCAAGTTTTAGAAGAAGTTTTGAGACAAAGTGCTGCAGCCATTGTAAGTGATATCAATTTGTTTGATTTATGCGTAGCTCAGCTATTTAGTGAGGTTTTGTTAACTTCGTTTTAGGTCAACCCTCACAAGTTGTTTTTATAATAATTTTTAATGAATTTACTCATTTTTAACAGAACGCATTGAATCCCTGAAATCAATTGCATCATCAACAAAATGTACATTATGATTTAATGCAATTTGAATATTTGAGTACTATTTGATTATAGAATTAAAATTAGCTTGCATAACCAAAATATTCTATCTGGGTGCAATTTTAAATTTAGTTCTCATGGATGTGTATATAAACACACAGTGTAATGCTTTGAGCCTAAACTATGCAATTTAATGCAAAATTATAGATTGTTAGAAAGAAGAATAAACGGTTGATTGGTCATAACTTGTTCTAAACAAGCAAAAACATCCAGGAAAGCAGTAAAAAGGTTGATCAAAGCATTTGGTTGCCAAAATAAAATTTATAAGTGCAACTAACAGGGTTGCTTGCTACAGGTGACTTTTTGCTACTATTTTCCATCCTTGGTGAGACTAGGGTATCTTTTGAAGCAAAATAGTCTCGAAAACTCCTATTTCCAAATTTTTGGAGGACAATTTACCAATTGTCAATGAAAATTTAGTCCTTTTGTTTGCGGACAGAAAAAAATATTTTTAGGATTTTTTTTTAGAGAAAGTTATCGTAAGGCTCTAATTTTGAAAAAAGTCATCGAAATCTGCATTGCTAGATTTCATGGAAACCTTTTTAAGAAAATACTTAGCTCTTAATTTTTTAATTTAAGTTTCTTGATGAGATATTCAACATCTTTTTCATACATTTATGTTTTAGCCGCTCCATTTTGTATCTAAGCAACTAAAACTGCCACTAAAATAGGGTTAAAAAGGAGATTTTTTTTACTGCTATTTTTAAGAATTTATGCCACTATTTCACATGTGGTTTGGTTGCCCTGGTCTAATGACTACTAATTTTAAATTAAGCTTACCAGCATAGCATCATAAACTTAAATCTTTTAAAATGTATAGATATATTAGATTGCTTTAAGTTCACACTTCACTAAATCTGCGAAGTAACTGATGTATTCATATCGTAATTCAAAAACTCCTGGGACCAATATAAGCATTTTCAAAATTCCTAATTATAGGCTGCAGCATCTGAACAAAATAGTCCGAAACCTGGGCATGTGGAACGTGTGCCTGGAAAAAATGTCGATGATACATCAGATGGCACCAGTGACTCACAACCACTTGAGAAATCATTTGCTGAAAGCCAAACGAAAGGAAAAACTTGTGAAGATGGAGCTAAAGAATCTCTAAGAGTTAATTCCAAATATGTGACAGATGGAGAGGTTTGTAATATTTTAAATGCTTGTTTCCAGAAACTGTTTTGAATATGGGATTTATTACTACACAATTTTTAATAAGATGATTTCACACCATAGGAATTATATTTCTTTTAAAATATTTCCTTTAATAGATTATCCGTCCTCATTTTTTTTCAGTACTACATTACAGTCAAAAACTTGTCTTTTGTATAAAGTGTTAGTATTAACCCACCAGGTGGTTGTCTCGATGAGGAACCTTGACAAAACTGACCTAACTGCATATCTCGTCATTAGAAGAAAAGTTACCAGATCTTGTTCTCGTCATCATAAAAAAATCGTCAAAATTTTGATGGACAGGATATCTCGTCATTAGAAGAGAGTTGACCAGTTTTTGATCCTGTCACCATAAAAAATCGTCAATATTTTGATGGACGAGATATCTTGTCATTGCAAGAAATTTGACCAGATTTTGATCTCGTCACCATAAAAAAAATGGCAATATCTTGAGAATGAAGTATCTCGTCGTTAGCAGAATTGGTCAGATCTTGATGGGCGAGATATCTTGTTCAAACCACTTGGTGGGTTAAAGACAACATTGATGGATTCGCTTGGACAGCTTGTCACAAGGGCATGTAAGCAGTTTTATTTTGATCAGCGTAAGAATACACACATAAGATAATGATTATGATTGTAGTGAGAATTGGAAGAAATATGAATTTGATTTATTTTCACAAACCATTCTCACTGACTAAAAAAGTATAATCAATATATTTTATACACTTTCAAATGTCATGTGCATTAGTAAATAAAAAATACATGTTTTATCAAGAAAATTAAAAAGCTTAAATTGTAAAACCATTTGGGCCAGGCATCTCAATTATCAAAAATGCTTATCTAAATTTAGGCAAGACATATTTTTCTTTTTTTGGTAGATAGACAATACGAGGTTTGTCTAAAAAGTATCCGACCTTGAATTTTCCTGCATACGGTAATGATGCTAGAGCGGTGCCACTGTGCACAGTGGAAGAAGACAACTTAATGCGCATGCTTGAATTTTTTCTCCGTGTTCGAGTGTGTCAGTCGCTGCCTGCTGGCCGCTGAGTAAGGTGCTGTTATAAGTGTTCGTCGGATTTTTGATTTCTCTCAAGATGACTGAACGAGTTGAGCAAAGATACTGCATCAAATTTTGTCAAAAGCTTGGCGATTCGCAAAGCGAAACAATTCGTAAAATTCAGCAAGTTTTTGGAGACGATGCTATGGGCGTAACACAAGTGAAGGAGTGGTTTAACCGATTCAAAAATGACCGCACATCGGTGGAGAGTGATCAGCGTCTTGGGAGGCCTCAAACCGCTCGGAATGCAGCTGTTGTTGAGAGGGTGGAAAATCTGGTAAAGGGAGATCGTCGTTTGACCGTACGAGAGATTGCCGAAGAGGTTGGGATCAGTAAAGATTCCGCACATGCAATTTTGCGTGATGATTTGAACATGCGCAGAGTGGCTGCAAAATTTGTGCCCAAGCTGCTGTCGGCACAACAAAAAGAACTCCGTCTTGAGATTGCACAGGACCTTCTGGACACTACCAACACTGATCCTCAGTTTCTGAACACCGTGATTACTGGAGATGAGTCATGGGTATACGGGTACGACCCAGAAACAAAAGCACAGTCGTCGCAATGGAAGCATCCCGAGTCTCCAAGGCCGAAAAAAGCGCGACAGGTGCGAAGCAAAATCAAGGTGATGCTAACTGTGTTCTTTGATATCTGTGGAATTGTGCATCACGAATACGCACCGGAAGGACAAACAGTGACAAAAGAGTACTATCAACAAGTTCTACGCCGACTCAGAGATGCAGTTCGGCGCAAAAGACCACACCTCTGGACGACGAAAAACTGGCAGTTGCATCATGACAATGCTCCGGCTCATTCGTCACACCTGATCCAGACTTTCTTGGCGAAACACGGAATTCCAGTCGTCTCCCAACCTCCCTACTCTCCTGATATGGCTCCTTGCGACTTCTGGTTGTTTCCGAAATTGAAGATGCCGTTGAAAGGATCCCGTTTTGAGAGTAGAGAAGAGATAATGCAGAACGCGACAACGGAGATGAACACCATTCCAAAAGAAGCCTTCCAGGAGTGTTTTCGGCAGTGGAAGGATCGGTGGGCTAAGTGTGTGAAGGCGCAAGGGGCCTACTTTGAAGGGGATTAGGGTCCCAATTTCGTCACTTAAGTAATATATTTTTCCTGGCCAAAGGTCGGATACTTTTTAGACAGCCCTCGTATAATGTTTTTCAAAATATGAATTTTTATAGATATAAGTTAGCTCTAATGTCTCTTGCAGTTTATTAGATCTGCAAAAGATGCAAGATAAAATAATTTTCAATACAAACATGTATAATAAATGTCAGAAGTGGGATAGAACAGGAACAGTTGATTGACAGGAAGCGTTTCCATCGCTACCAGAACGCACGGAACTCCAACCAATCAGAACATAGTGACGAGAACGAATGGAGCTTCAACCAATTAGAAGATCGCTCTCGGAATACGAATATGATTGAGTGTTCTAAGACGAATGGGGAAAGGCGAAACGATTCAGTCTTGACATAAATGTATTATCGAATAATTGAATATTTCTTACAAAATATTCTCAAAAACACTTACATACAGATGAAATTCCAATTTAGAACAGGGCCATCGTGGCTCAGTGGGTATGCCCACTGCGCTAGTATCCTTCGAGATGTAGTCAGCACAGGTTCGATTCCTGTCCAGTGCATTCCTCCTGGGTGAATTTCTCTTCTGTGTCAGTAAAACTTTCATTGTGTGTGTCTATTACTTGATGTTGTGTGTCTTGTGCAGCATGGCTGAATGGGGCCCTTGTGCCATAAAATCAATTAAGAATAATGAATGCTTTATTTTTAATTAATTAAATTGTCTTAGAATTAAAAAATTAGATTAATATTTTTTTATAGTTTCATCAAAAACCCAGCTGAATGTGTTTTATTTTGTGAATTATATTGGCATTCATTAAAGTAATCAAAACAAAATAGTGAGTTATTCGTTTTCTACATACAAACAAAAATTATTGTTGCTATAATTGAATTCATATTGTTTTACTTTTACCTTTTTAAAAACTATTTATTCAAGCTAAAAGAGTTTTGACGAATATTCTTCAATTGGAATTTCTCTAGTCTACTTTTGCAGAGAATTTTCTTCTGTTCTAAAGTAGAAAAAATTTGTACTCAAGAATTGGGGATTTTGAATATTTCTGTTTAAAAAAATTAATCTAATTAATTGCATTTGCATCAGTTTATCTAATTATTTACACTACATTTTCAAAATGTATTGATTTCAGGGAGTGGTTAGTGGCATTTTGATTGTAACTACTAATCACATTATCTTTGATCCTAATGTGTCTGATTCATTGGTCATTGAGTATGGAATGGACAAGTATGGCGTTGAAGCTCCTATGAATTGTATTGTTAGAGCAGCCCTATATACAGACATTTTTCGGATGAAAATCAAAGACACAAGGTGAGTTTTGTATTTTCAAAAGCAAACTTACAAAATTAAATTATGCAACTTGGAAAAAGAAGTATGAGAAAATTAAATAGAAAAAGAATAGTTGATATATATTTATTTGCATACCAAAGAAATTAAGTGTAAGAACAGCATTTTAGCATTAATGTTTAACTAGAAAACGTTTTAAATTCAGTCTGCTCTTTTAAAATATTACCTTAGTTGAAATAGATAAAACATAAATTGAAGAAATTTTAATCAGAAAATTCTTTTTACAGTGAAGTTATTAATTAAAATTATTTATAGAGATTTTTTATAATTGTATCGATTCATATCCTGATTCTTCGCTGTATCTGAGCATATTTTAGTTTATCTTCAATTAGGTTATCCTACAGTTAAATTTCCCCATTCACATTCAACCTTTTTATAAGGAAACTTACCAAGATTACTTTTCAATTTATTGAAACAATTTTTATTATTTCCACAAGAAGTTTTGGCAGCCATATTAATTTTTGTGAAATGTGTCAATTTTATTGCATGAATGAAAATTTTCTTTTTTTCAGCAGCTCTGCTATGAAAAAATAATATGGCTGCTAAAACTGTCTTGTGAAACAATTTTTATTGTTATTTTCACGAGACAGTTTTAGCAGCCATATTATTTTTTTGTCAAATGTGTCAATTTGATTGCATGAACGAAAATTTTCTTTTTTCAGCAGCTCTGCTTCAAACTCAAACGTTTACCACTCCAAGAATCTGAGCATGAAGAAAAGCAAATCTCACAACGAGAAACTGAGCAAAATCGACAGAGCGAAACAATCCCGTCGCTCCAGTTCCGGCGAAGTCGGCAGCAGTCGCCGGATAGATTTCGGAATTCCCTTCAGCAACTCGTTCCAAGAAAACCTATCCAAAATATGCGAGGCCACTGACCCTGACGACGAAGACCATGACAACGACTCAAAACCACCATCTCCCCCAAAAGCTGAAGACTTGTCTTCCGAATCTACAGCAAACACTGAAACCGATTCCTCCAAAAACATTGTAAAGACTCCCCTGTCCGCTTCGTCTTCGCTAGATTCGGAAGATGGTTATCCTTCCCGGAAAGCCTCCATGTCCGACGACGACACCTTGATCTTGTCTACAGATTCTGGTTCCCCTAAAAAGAAATCTAACTTCGAAAAGACGAAGCACAAGCTGCATAAGGGTCTCAAGAAACTATCTCTTACAGACGGGTTGTTCTCCACGCAGCCCGGTGGACGTCGGATGTCCCTACCCGTTTTCACTTCATTGCCGGATTTTAAGCACAAAAACTCTGCTCAGAAAACCTCTCCTTTGGGTGATAAGCTCGTGAAAAATGCAGGGGAGCAGGAGAAGAATAAATCGGGCAGTGCTATCTATGTAAATATGGTGGACGAAAAACCCGAGCTGTTTGCTCCTTTAGACAGTAAGTTGATTTTATTGTGGCGTGTTTTATGGTTTAGTATATGCAGGGTAGGAAATTGGAGCTGGAATCCTGCCATCGATGGCACCTAAAAGCGTTTCCCTAGTTGCCAAAATACTCTACTATTTCTAAATACTCTGGTGTGCAAAACTTAAGGAACAGTCGAGTTTCCAGCTGCTACTTTGCGGTGAAGTGACTTGGATGTGGGGTAGGTATTTAATTAATGTCGCACTGGAGCAACACAACGGGCTATTGGCGACGGTCCAGGATCAGACCAGAAGGGAAAGATCCGAAAACAACACAGCGTAATTTTGAACCACGGTCAAATGACGAGGTCACACCTGAGCTAGCACCCCACTCTCCAAACTTCCACACCATGCCAACGTGAGGACATTTGAGGCCACGGCAGATTTAACATGCACCAGCCCCCAGACGGTCTTTGGTTGGATTCAAACTCCCTACCCTCTGATCGCTAATCTGTTACTCTTCCAACCAGGCTACCGCTGTCCCCTTGGATGTGGGGAAAATAAATTATTCTAAAAGTACATCAGGAGTTACCAAAATCACGACGATGACAAGAACGGATGTGATCTGTTAAAAAGGTCTATGAACTGAAGTGGTGACACTGCCCTGGGTGTCATGATATAGAAGGGTAACTGAAGAGCAGGCCTAAGTAGGCTGTAGCTGCAGTAGCCCAGTTGTAAGAGAAGCGGTTTAGCAACCAGTAGGTTGTGAGTTCGAAACTCAGTCCAACCAAAGACCTTGGCCTCAAATGTTCTCACTCTGGTATGGTGTGGAAGTTTTAAGAGTGGGGTGCCAGCTCACAGGTGTTAACGTCGCCATCTGACCATGATTCAAAATGCTGAGGTTTTCTCAGATCTTTCCCTTTGGGATTGATCCTGGACCGTCACCAATAGCCCATTGTGTTGCTCCAGTGCAACATTAGTTCAACTACCTACCTTTGTAGGCTGTATGACCACCTCGAACACTGTTCCCATTCCTATGTCACAGCCTCTGTCGGCCCAATTCTAAAACTTGAATATGCACCAGTTTTCTACTGAATATCCCGGTTATGAAAATCGCCACCAGTTCGTTAATTTTGAGGGTGTGGCTTTTAAAAATAATGGTGTCCATTAAGTTTTGCATGCCAGTCTAGATTTTGTTTACGTGGATATGTTTAAACACTCAAGTGTAATTTATGACTAGGGATTCGATCCTGATGACTTTCAATTTGTGGGCCTTTGTTTCTTGAAATCCTTTTTGGGTCACTGTTTTTACCTTTAGAGTACAAATTTTTGTATTAAAGTACAGATTGTTAGAAGGAAAAATAAATGTTTGATTGGTAGGAATTGGAGTTATAAAAGAGTGTTTGCCATTCTCTTGAACAATCTTTTTAGTTAGTTTTAAGAGTAGAAAGTTCTTGCTATCTTCTCCCATTGCTAATTTTCTAATAGTTTTTGTAAAAGTCATGCAAGTAAGGTCTCGACCACCCTTATGCTCTTATTTACAACCAAAGAACGAGTGATATAGAAAACTATTCTGGGTACTTTTCCTTGCAATTGGCACATACTTCTCACATAAAATTATTCCAATCTACCATTGTGTTGTGATTCATTTGAAGCTAATTAACAGAATTCAATAGTCGTTAACTCTAAATGAATTAATCGTACGGCAGTAACACGAAAGGAATGCTTGATCCAGTAAACCACTTTTTGTTTGGACACCTTTTTCTTCCTGGCATGAATGAAGGCTACATAACCATTTCGGCTTCGAGTCACATTTTAATTTCATCAGGTGGTTATTCGAACACAATCTTTCTTTGTGAAGAATATTTCTTTCTTGAAGAAATAGTATTGCCCTTTGTTCATTTCTTGGCAAATCATGAAGCATGGCCAAATATGGCCCTTGCTCCATAAAATCCCCAAAAAACAACCAACCCAAATCATGATATTCATTGAACTAACAAAGGAATAAGCTAAAATGGCACCAAAAACACAAAAAGCTGGTATGGAAAAATATATTGCCAAGAAATAAGCATTCACAGATTGAGGATCCGAAGAACAATTGAGTGCAAGCACTAAAAATTGCAACTACACTGCTGGCCACCCAAATTGCAACACCAAGAAAGACAAGAGATATCACAACAAAATTTATTTTGTAGATAACATGTTGACCAAGTATCAAATGATTAAATTTATAGACTTCTGTGAAGTGTGGTTCCTGCCAAAATCAGTAGCCAGAGTAGCCGCCATTATTGGAGATCACCGCTGCCACACGCCTCGGCATTGATTCAAAGAGACTTTGAATGTGTTCTTGGGGTAGAGCAGACCAAGCAGCTTCCACACGTTGCCAAAGTTGATCTGGTGTGGCAGCTGGGGATGTATTCTGGGTCAATCGTTGAGCAACCATGGACCACATGTTTTCTATCGACGAAAGATCCGGAGAGCGAGCTGGCCAGGGAAGCAATTCAATCTGGCGATTGACGAAGAACCCTTGGACAATGCGTGCCACGTGTGGTCGTGCATTATCCTGTTGAAATATGGCTGTGGGCAAGCCCTGAAGGTAAGGAAGGACAACTGGCTCCAACACCTCGGAGATGTAGCGCTGGCTGTTTAAAGTACCGGCAATGCGTACTAGAGGAGTGCGAGAGTGATATCCAATACCGCCCCATACCATAATACCCGGTGCAGGACCAGTGTGGCGGTGCATAACGCAGCTGTTCAGCATCCTCTCTCCACGGTGTCTCCAGACTCGAATCCGACCATCGTGGTGTTGCAGACAGAAGCGTGACTCGTCAGTAAAGACAATTTCTTTCCATTCTGCCGTCCACATCTTCTTTCATCGCACCATTGGCGGCGGAAACGTCTATGGTTCTGCGTCAAGGGTAGACGAAGCAATGGACGTCTTGCGGACAGACCACTCTGCTGTAAACGGCGTCGAATGGTACGCGCAGACACTGGATGATGCGGTACAGACTGAATGTGCTGTGCTATGGTTCGTGATGTGGCTGAGCGATCCGTCACTGCCATACGCACAATATGCCTGTCATCACGTGAAGTGGTGCACTGAGGTGGATGCGATCGAACACGTCGGTCCGTCGTACCCTCCTGCATCCAACGATCACATATCCGCATTACAGTTGTTTGGTTTCGTCCAACACGACTACCGATTTCCCTGAAAGATAATCCACAATCTCGGTTGGCCACTATCCTTCCTCTGTCGAACTCGGATACTTGATCAAAAGATGATCGCTGTTTTCTACGAGGCATAATTGATCGTTTTTTGAAAAAACCACAAGAAAAACACAATTGCCGTACTTGAAATCGTCGAAATCTCCAAGCCTTAAATAGCGCTTTGAAGTGGCGCCACAGGCGCGCGTGATGTGCGTCTGCGCTGAAATTCTAATCATTTGCATATCTCACCTCCGCTAATGCATGTTGTAAATTTCATATTATTTGCATGCTTCCTTCAGGGTGTTGCATTTACGGTGGCCAGCAGTGTACTTGAGGGGTCAAAAAGAAACCTGTTGTGGTTCTAGATAATGAAATATCACCTGAAATATAAGGATTGTAAGGACAGAAAACTTGATGATTGTGTATATATATTTTTTAGGTAGTCAAAAAATTATTTTGATCTCCACGCAGGAGAAAAAAGCCAGCAGTGAAATTCAAAGAGTCGAAACGACCGCATTGGTGATCCTAGTGTTAAATGCCAGTTACCGGTCCATTCAATGTCTACGTGCTGCTACGAAGTTTTCAAATTATACAATTGAAGCTAATTTCAGACTACCTCCTTTTTTAAAGAAAACTATTGATGATAATTTTAGATACTGTTAATTTGAACATATTTTGGGAAAAAATTATCATGTATGAAGGTATGTTTTATAACAAAAGTAATTAGTTTTTAAACTAACTGTACAGTGATGAGTTACAGTTCATTCTTCTCTATATTTGAATCGGATAGTGCAGGAACAATGAATCCCATTTTTCAAGTTTAAGAAAAAGGGGCACAGAAACTACACTAGTTTGCGACTCCTATGGTTTTTTGCACCCAATGCAAGACAGACTAATGTGATTTCTTACCACATTACGTTCCAACCTTACACACTCACCACAAGCCCATTTATGCAGTAAAGTTAGTTTCCAAAATTTTTGGATTCATGTGGTTTCTGCTCTCTCTGATTCATTTAATGAGTGCCTTTGATAAAAGTAATGAAATTAAACAGCATTATTTTAAATTTTAGTTATTTTAATAAAGTATGAAATAATCATTTTTGCAGGGATACACAAAAGGCATTTGTAATTTCTATTTAACAGACAGATAGATAGCTAACATCAGTGATTCTTGCTAGGTTTGTCATTAGTACATGCTGCTTGTTTTGATACTTTCTTGCCTGCCTGTATTCTTTTGTAGTATTCAAAACATGAGTTGGCCTTGTTTTTATTCAATTTCCTATGCATATAGTATTACTGAAAATAAGTTTTTTTACCTCTATTTTCATAACTGTAATTGATTTTGTAGCTGAGCATGTTATGAATCTTTTATTTGTCAAAATTATTTGACCAATTGTCAATTTTATTTGTCAAAATTGTTTAGCATTTTCAAGTAGTATAATTTTTTTTACAATTTTACATGCCCCTCTCAAAATCTGGATATATTGGATGAAGATATGGGTTTGTATAATGAAGAATTTTCTTTTTTATATGTTTCGTTGTGTGATTGTTATTTTGTGTTTGTTCTTTTTAAAATTCTGAGTACCAATAAGAGTGTTTAGATCATGCTTCAATCAATGTATGTGTTTCAGAACTGATACCTCGACCTGCCAAGTCTTTTTGTGACACACCTCTCTACTTATGCTTGAGAATGGGCCAACCTGTTGCGAAGTCTTTGCATGCTACGAATACGGTTATTCATTTTGGTCATAAAATGAAGCCAGAGTACTGGTTTAGCATTCCTAAGGATAGGTAGGTTGTATGCATGATCAGAAAGTGTTTAAATTGCAATTTTTAGAGTTAGTTCTGCTAAATAAATAACTTGTACTTTGCATCCTCAATGTTTCAATTTTATTCTCAGTTTTTGCACAAAAACAACACATTTTCTAACTCAATATGATCTTTAAATTTCAAGATTACTGTAATTTTAAGAAATCTTTATTATTGTATAGTACAAAATAAGTTTTTCCTGATTAAAAGTTGTTTAGTAATACCTAGTGTATGAAATAATTTTTGATATTTTTTACTTGTATTCAATTTTGAAAATATTTGATGGCACCGTGGTAGCCTGGATGGCAGATTAGCAACCTGAGGGTTAGTTCGAAACATGATCCAACCAAAGACCACCATGTATGTGGAGACTGGTGCACGTTTAATCTGTTGTGGCCTCAAATGGTGTTGTGTGGAAATTTGGAGAGCCAGCTCTGGTGTTAACTAGTCATCTGGTTCAAAATTACAATGTGATATCCTCGGATCTTTCCCTTATGGATTGATTGTGAACTTTCGCCAACAACGCATTGTGTTGCTCCAGTGCGACATTAATTCCACTACTGAAAATACTTAATTGCATAACATTTGAAAACTCAGTTGAAATTTGTTGGTAATGTTGTTATAAAAGAAATATTGTAGCGCATCACAGCCCCTTAACGTGTGTCTCAGCGATATGCGCCTTGATTGGCGATGGCGGACCACGTGACAACCTCTCCGCGAAAGAGAATGAACCATTTTTCTCTAGTTGTTTCCCAAGGCGAGCGTAGAACTGACGCGCTGAAGTTTTGTTCCCCCGAGATGTTACTTTTTTATGTTTGTTTATTCTTGTAATTGTTTTGTCTTGTGCTTAGTGTTAATTAAAATTGCTCTTTTGGCCAATTCTTGCATTAGTCATTGGAGTCAGCTCTAAAATATTTAATTTTAGGCACACAAAATTAAGTATTTTTTTGCTTAGATCTATTTGTAAATAGACTTGTGCATTTACAGTTTCTTTGTTTATAGATTCAAGCATTCACAATAATTTTAGTTTATGTGCAATGTTTTTAATTTAATTAAAAATACACAGAGTGACTGTTGGGTTCAATCTTTTAATACTGGAAGGTGTGTTAGGAATGCTAGAACTCCTTTAACAACTTTTCCTCTATAGAAATCCACAACATTGCTGTTGAAGGTATAATTTTATGAATGCTGTTACATTCCTTACTTTTACTAGTTTTGTAAGGATGACTGTACAGATAAGAATTTAAAGGGTTCTCTCCGTATTCGAATCATACAAACCAATGAATAACAGTGATTAAATCTACCAATCATTCCTGTTCTCATTGCTCATTAGTTTGATGGATCCAATTAGGGAGAGTGGATTTGGACAGATGCACAAATGTGAAGGAGCCTTAATAATCACTGTAAAGGATGCACATTGTTTTTAAAATTTTCAATTACATAAACTTTGCCAATTTTTTACTATAAAGTAACCCTCAATAACCTTTCTGGAGAACAAAAAGTGTAAAATATTGAGATGTAAGAGGGACTTGATAATTAGAAATAAAGAATCACAAATTATACATTAAATAACTTAATTCTTTGTATGTAAAATTATGTTAATCGACCTATAATCTTTCAAAATAATACAAAAATTAAATACTCTTAAAATAATTTTTGAAAACTGAAATTCCTTTTCATCTATGCTTTGAGAAGACAATGTTTTTACCAATTCATCTTAAGTTATTTCATTATTCAGTTTAAGATAACTGCTGGAGAGGAGTGAGTGACTTTTGAACTCCAAACTCCAAAGAAGCAGATCAAGATTTGCTTTGCTGTTCTCAAACTTAAAATTTATTGGGAGATAAACAAAGCAATATAGCTGAATATGTATATCATGGTGTGATATAATGTACTCGTATTGACTCATGAACTACTACATTTTATATAGAAGTTATCACAGATATTATCATTGCCATAACAGTTTGTTTTAGTTAATGCAGGTTCTCATACTCGGTATTCTTTGCAGTGTGGACAACTTGTACTTTTTCTTCCTGCGATGGTGTCCGGACAAATACGGAGACATTGACAAAATTAACCTAGAAGAGCTTGGCTTCCTTCCCATTGAGCCTGAAGAGAAGGAGGAGGAGGAAATAGAAGAGAAAGTGGTGTTAGGCAATCGGAGAGCGAGTTGGGCTTTCCCATGGAGGAGGAAGTCGAAGGACGTTACGGAAATGTCTGCAGCCGTCAGTCCTGAGGGTTGGGAAGTAAGCAAAGTAAATTTAATTTGTTTTATATTACTAACTTACTTCTAACTTCTTTATTAACTCATTGTGAAATCATTTAAAGATGTACAGGTATCCCTCCTACAACACGGTTTCGCTCTAACACGATAGGATGAATTGCGGGAACCCTTGTATAGCACTGCAACCTATAACACGTTTATTTTCTTATCGCTCTGACGCGATAAGAAAATTGTTAAAACTTTTGTACAACACTGTACTTCTACAGTACTGGATAACATGATTTTTGTTTAACATATTTAAAAACTAAATTACCTTAAAATAATGACAGGAAGGAATAATGAACTATTGTGCCTCTACATGAAAATATTAAATAAATTATAATTTACTCATTTATAACTGTATTCCGATGTTATGGCGGAAAGTGTCATGCACAGTTTACGCGTCATCCGCGGCGAGACTTGCCGTCTCAGAGATACAGTATTGCTGAAAGTCCTGCCGTATCTAAAAGGATAAAGTGCAATGCGACATCATCGTATTGTATCGATCTGTTGTGAAATGCGATCGCAGCCGAGGGCCCGTGAATGGCAGACCCTTTTTTGTTTCTTTTTATTTCCGAGGTTTGGAGACAAAGTGTCTTAAGCGGCTGGTCGGCAGTCTGCACCGAGCCATGATATGTTAAAGAGTGACTTTTTCATCTTTAAGACTCAATTTTTGGAAAATCGAGTTTCAATCCCAAGCCATATCTGATAAAGATTAAAAAAAACAAAGTTTAAGAGGGAAAATTATTTCTTTAGAAGTAAAGATACAAATCTTGGATCATCTTTTAAAAGAAGAAAAAGCATCTCACATTGGAAAAAGTCTTAATTTAAATGAAGCAACAGTCCGGACTATTAAGAAAAATGAAAAAGAAATAAGTGCAGTTGCTGCAGGATCTTCGATATCCGCAAAATATGCAGCTCGTCCCCGGGCGCCAATAATTGAGAAAATGGAAAAGGCACTCAGCATTTGGATTGATGATAGCTGTCAAAAAAGAATTCTGTTGACCTTAAAGAACATGGAGAATCTTCTGTCAACCCAGATTTTGTGGCAAGTAAAGGTTGGTTCGAAAAATTCAAAAAGCGCTCTGCAATTCATAGCAAATTCAAGGAGAAACTGCGTCTTCTGATCATGAAGCTGCCAGGACGTGTCCAGAAAAATTCAAAACATTATAGAAGAGCAAGGATACACAGCACATCAAGATTTCAATGCCACCGAAACTGGGCTTTGGTGGAAAAAATGCCCAGTAGAACCTTTATATCGAAAAAAGAAAAACTGCACCCGGATTTAAGGTGTCTAAAGATCATATGCTACTTTTGTGCAGTAATGCGTCGGGGACTTTATGACAAAATCCTTGCTAGTTTATAGATCTTTAAATCCCCATACACTTAAGGTGTAAATAAAAACACCTTACCGGTATATTGGAAAGCAAATACAAGAGCTTGGGTGACTGGAAATTTATTCTAAGATTGGTTTTTAAATTGCTTTGTGTCAAACGTTGAAAATTACACTGCTGGCCACCGTAAATGCAACACCCTGAAGGAAGCATGCAAATAATATGAAATTTACAACATGCATTAGCGGAGGTGAGATATGCAAATGATTAGAATTTCAGCGCAGACGCACATCACGCGCGCCTGTGGCGCCACTTCAAAGCGCTATTTAAGGCTTGGAGATTTCGACGATTTCAAGTACGGCAATTGTGTTTTTCTTGTGGTTTTTTCAAAAAAACGATCAATTATGCCTCGTAGAAAACAGCGATCATCTTTTGATCAAGTATCCGAGTTCGACAGAGGAAGGATAGTGGCCTACCGAGATTGTGGATTATCTTTCAGGGAAATCGGTAGTCGTGTTGGACGAAACCAAACAACTGTAATGCGGATATGTGATCGTTGGATGCAGGAGGGTACGACGGACCGACGTGTTCGATCGCATCCACCTCAGTGCACCACTTCACGTGATGACAGGCATATTGTGCGTATGGCAGTGACGGATCGCTCAGCCACATCACGAACCATAGCACAGCACATTCAGTCTGTACCGCATCATCCAGTGTCTGCGCGTACCATTCGACGCCGTTTACAGCAGAGTGGTCTGTCCGCAAGACGTCCATTGCTTCGTCTACCCTTGACGCAGAACCACAGACGTTTCCGCCGCCAATGGTGCGATGAAAGAAGGATGTGGACGGCAGAATGGAATGAAATTGTCTTTACTGACGAGTCACGCTTCTGTCTGCAACACCACGATGGTCGGATTCGAGTCTGGAGACACCGTGGAGAGAGGATGCTGAACAGCTGCGTTATGCACCGCCACACTGGTCCTGCACCGGGTATTATGGTATGGGGCGGTATTGGATATCACTCTCGCACTCCTCTAGTACGCATTGCCGGTACTTTAAACAGCCAGCGCTACATCTCCGAGGTGTTGGAGCCAGTTGTCCTTCCTTACCTTCAGGGCTTGCCCACAGCCATATTTCAACAGGATAATGCGCGACCACACGTGGCACGCATTGTCCAAGGGTTCTTCGTCAATCGCCAGATTGAATTGCTTCCCTGGCCAGCTCGCTCTCCGGATCTTTCGCCGATAGAAAACATGTGGTCCATGGTTGCTCAACCATTGACCCAGAATACATCCCCAGCTGCCACACCAGATCAACTTTGGCAATGTGTGGAAGCTGCTTGGTCTGCTGTACCCCAAGAACACATCCAAAGTCTCTTTGAATCAATGCCGAGGCGTGTGGCAGCGGTGATCTCCAACAATGGCGGCTACTCTGGCTACTGATTTTGGCAGGAACCACACTTCACAGAAGTCTATAAATTTAATCATTTGATACTTGGTCAACATGTTATCTACAAAATAAATTTTGTTGTGATATCTCTTGTCTTTCTTGGTGTTGCAATTTGGGTGGCCAGCAGTGTATTTAAAATGGAAAAATTTGAGCTTCAAGGCACTATCACTATTAGATAATTCTCCATGTCATCCACAAGATTTGAGTCATCCCAATGTCAAAATAGTGTTCCTATCGCCTAACACTACTTCGTTGCTCCAACCATTGGATCAAGGTATTATTTATACCTTTAAAACTTGTTACATAAGAAGAGCATTACAGTGGATTTTAAACATAACCAATTCAAAATCTAGTAATGTAATGGAAGCAATTTTCAACTAAGCACTGCATCGACATCACATCTTTGTCGCAGTAAGAACTAAAAGCATCAACGTTAAATGCATGTTGGAAGAAGATATGGCCATCTTCAGTTGAAATAGAAAACGTGCTTGAATCGTCAGAAAATGAAATTGGTGGCATATTAGAACTTGCGAAATCTATCGGAGGGGAAGGCTTTGTGGATATGGCTATTGAGGGCGTTCAAGACTTATTAGTGGAAGAAGTTGATGAAGCAGATTTGATGGAAATGACACTCCAAAGTTGGAAATCAAATGGATTCTGAGGACAATAGCACTGATGAAGATTGTGAAGTTAATAATTTAACATTAAAAAAATTAGAAGAAGGCCTAAGCTGAACTGAAAATCTTAAATCATTTTTCTTGAATGCAGACCCTTCCGCTGAAAGAAGCCGAAAATTCTAAAGGGAGCTGCAAAATTGTCTATCTTTATACCATGAAATCTACAATGACCTTGTAAGAGCCAACAAACAAACCAAAATTACAGAATTTTTAAAGAGGATAGAAGGTGCAAAAAATCTAAATGAAGAAGGTTCAGAAAGTGAAGGTGATATCGTTCAACCGAAAAAACGTTCTCGTTTGATTGTACTGAATAGTGATGAGAAAGAAATTTATTAAATTAAGGTTATATTAAATGAAAATAATATTTTTTTTTCGTTTTGTGTTATATTTTTAATAAAAATTAAGTTGCTTATATGGAATTAAAAAAAATGTTTGTTTTTGATAGGTTTTCGGAACGTAACCCCCTTTTTGTACTGGCTCTGGGTCTCATATAACACGGTTTCACACAACATGGCATTTTCTGAGAACCTATCTACCGTGTTATAGGACGGTTACCTGTATATATGTAGGATTATTGGATAATATTTATCTAGGAAATTTCTTTGAGGACAACAAACAAGAACATCAGGAACATAGGACGACGCACAAAGGTTTATTCTGACATACACAAAAACGTCTACCAATAGGCCTCCAAATGTTGATTTAATGTAATCCACCATCTGTTTTTACATCCTTTCCTTTACTTCCTGTCCACTCTTATTGTTTTTTAATGAATCCCCAATACATTGCAGAAGGAAATGGGAGAAACAGTTTGGTGGCTCCACCTGGTATTTATAGTTCATCTGACTGTACTAGATGGATATTAAAAATCCCACATATATACACTAGAAATCACGAAAATCTACCAGAATATTTTGTTTTTATTGCTTCAAAATATTTCCCAATTTCTGAGCTTTTGAAAGATACCAAGATCTTAGTAACTATTCTGAATATTTTTCTAGTTACGAGGGTTTTATGTGAGGTACTGTCACCATATACAAACATGTTTCCAAAACTTCGTTTTGCAGTATGATGCTTTGTTCAAATGGTGTTAAGTCGACAATGAAGATTGATCTATTATAATTATTTTTGCATCATTATAATCTGTAATACAGTGGATGTTTTGACTTTCAATCAGTTATTAGTTAAGAAATGAATTTTTAGTTGAATTTTAAATGTTAAAATTTCTGAAAAATCTTGATTTTTTTATGCTTCTTTGGTGAAAAAAATTGTAAAAAGGACTAATCCCTCTAGCAAGATGATTGAGGGCCAAAAATGAAGAATAATATCAGGAATAATTTCCAACAAGAATTGTTTTCCTTAACAAATTAGAATTTGAGATATCACTCTTCAAAAAAGCATGCTAAGTATATCTAAATAAAATAATGAATGATAACTTAATCTGTTTTTTTTTTTGCACTGAAATGATTTTAAGCATAAACCAATGCAAAAGACTGGATTTTTAAAGCTAAAATTAAAAGTCTTCTAAGTACACCTTAAAGGAATATCAAAAATATGTATTGTGATATTTTGCATTTAGGGTTAGCCAAACTGATTATTTTGTTGTATTTCCAAACTGCTACAATTTAAATGTGAATTTAATTATTAAATTATTTTATATTCCATTTTATCATTCTGGATGAATTAGAATAAATGTACAAGGATTGTCTTTTAGCCATCTGCCATAAAAGCATGCTTCCAATCAGAATACAGATGTTGACTGTATCACATATTGTATGCAAATTGTTGTAAATGTGAAAATTTAAAATATAACTTGTGTATGTTCGCTTTACTATTAAACTTCTAATTTGAAAAAGCTTTTTTTCTGTCTAATTAGTTGAGTGAAAAGAATTCCATCTTCAAGAAGAATATTTGATAAGTAACAAGAACTGGAGTTCTCACTAACTCTGTAGGTCTATTAATAAAGCTATTAATTCAGACCACACAGGTGGTAATATCTATCTGCAAATGGCATCAGAGCCATCTCTTGCCAATACGTAAAATCCTACATATACATATCGGTGAAAATGTCATTATTATCTTGTTAAATTTCAAAAACTGCATTTTGAAAATGTTTCACACCAGTTACAATTGTATAAGTTAGCCAATCTATCCTTTGGAAAGAATTAAAACCAAGTTAGGAATTCAATGACACACTTCGGAACAAATCTAGGAAAAAGATGGAAGCTGACAAATGTGGATGTTAGTGTGCAAGTATTTTACAATTATAAATGTTTCAATAGAATAGTTGTCTCCCTTTATTCTTGTGTTAGATATATTGAACTTATATTTGAATTTTCTCTTTAGTTTTTAGATTATATAGGAGCCAAAACAGACACTGTGCATCCTCCTGAACTACTTACGCCTTCAAGAATTTTGAATGATGATCAATTATTAGAAGTTAGTTCGAATGCATTTGATTACTTTTCAACACATTGAATTCATGAACTAAACATCTTAAATTTGTATTCTCTTAGCTATTAATATATATGTTGTGCTATTGAATAGGTTTCTTAATATCTAAACGTTACTTTGAAAATTATTTTTCTTTACTGAAATTTTGTTCTGTAAATACATATGGAATTTACTTAATTTAGCATGCTTACATTTGAACAATGATTGTTTATTGCAAGTTTTTCACTGGCATTTTTCATTTTTGTTTTCACGGGCCCTTATGCCTTAACAATTTGCTTAAAAACTTTTTAAAAAGCCCTAATATTTTACAAGAACACCATATTTTATTTCGCCTACATTCCACAACCCAGATTCTCATGCCTATGGAGATCAACTTCTCATTCTTTGCGTGGGATAGAACCTTGGAAAACAACCTCATTCATTTGTATGCAGGGCAGCGGTAGCCTGGTTGGAAGAACAACGAACTAGCAACCGGACGGTTGTGAGTTCGAATCGAGCCAAAGACCATCATGTATAGAGGGGACTGGTGCATGTTAATCTGTCGTGGTGGGGTGCCAGCTGAGGTGTGACCTCATCATCTGAATGTGGTTCAAAATTATTCCCATTGTGTTGCTCCAGTGAGATGTTAATTAAATACCTATCTACCTCATTTGTGTGCTTTCATGAACATATGTTACTTCAGAAGTATCAACTTAGTTAATTTTTACTTAGTTTTATTTTTTAATATGTACTTTTTTAATGTGTACAACAATTTTGTAACCTTATTATACAGTGTTTGGCATAGCCTGGAGAGTAGGGTGCCATCACAGGTGTGACCTCGTCATCTGACCGTGATTCAAAATTACGTGGTGTTCTCGAATCTTTCCCTTTGGGGGTTGATCCCTTACCGTCACCAATACCCCGTTGTGTTGCTCCAGTGTGATGTTAATTAAATACCTACCTACGTACTCAAGGAGCATCTGAGATCTAAAAAGTGCCGAGTGTGGAGACAGGAAAGAACAAGGCAGGAAAGTTTCATTCTAGATCGATAGATCTAGAATGAAACTTTAAAAAGTAATTTCTGGTCCCTTAACATCGTCCTCATCTCAGTATGCCAGGCATCGGTGACACTCCAGCATCCAATGCCAGCAAGTCCACTCATCCTGTATTCAATCACTGACTGCTTGACCCCCTCCCAATTCACTATGCTCTAAATCGTTCCATTTCATAGTTTACCGCTTTCAGCTTGCCACACTGGTGACACTAATATGAAAGAAATTTTGGCCAATTTCTTTTATGTTGGACAAATTCTTTTTTAATCTATGCAAATATGTCAGAACACAGTAGTTTCAACTGTTCGTTTCTTAATACATAAAATTGATACTGAAAAGGCCTTATAGGCCCACATTTTCCTTCTGCTTGAGGAGTCACAATCCTATGTTAGAGACATGAAATGTTTTCTCTCTACTATGCTCAAATTCTTTATGTTCAATGAAAAGCTAGATTACTGTATTTTAAAAGCATAAGCAAATCCTTTTGATTGTTATTCATCTATATACTTCATGTAATATTTTTTCTGTATGGTTAATGCAAAAGTTTTTACTCTTTCTTTTAATTGCATTTCCAGATAAATAAACATTTGCCAGCTAGGGCTATGAATCCATGGGAACTCATATATGGCACGGCTGTTCACGGTTTCAGCCTGAAAACCATGTACCGTGCGATGATGAATTACGAGAGTCCTGTGCTAATTGTTATTGCCAATAGAAATGATGCTGTAAGTCATTTCGTTTACCTCAAAATGAGATTCAAAAATATTGTTATCAAAAGTTGATTGCTAAATTTATTACTTAAAATTTATGAACTTAAATAAATGTTCATAGCATTAATTTTTTGTAGAATTGTCTTTCATGAATTGTGAAAGATGGGTATTAATGAATATATTTGAAACTGGTTTGTTATATTTAAAATTTTTTTAAAAAGATGAAAATGAATTTACTTCAGTAATAAAACACCTAACAAAATACTTATCCATTACACTTTTAAACTGACTTTAATTCTTATTTTTTAACCCTTCTTTAGGTTGTGTTAATAATATTGTTGCTAATGTCATTTTTATGGGACATTAGCTTTAAAGCCTTATTTGATAGATTTCATAATTTTTTTTATGTTTTAAAAGGATCTATGACCAAAAGCAAGCCCAATTCTCTATGAGAAAGTTAAAAATTAGTAATAACGATAGAGTAACAGAATAGCAACTGGAGCGTTGCAAGTCCGAATTTGCCACCCTTTATTTTCCTTTGTTCTTATCTTTTTTGTATTGTTCACAAATTCTTGTAACCCCTTGCCATTGATAATAAAAACTTATTTTTAGAGAAGCCAATGTGCATTATCATCAGTAAATACTAATTTAATATTTTTTTGCTAAGTATTTGCTTGTATGTGAATATATTTTTATTCACATTTTAATTATATTTTCCTTTCTAAAGATTTTTGGTGCTTTGCTGTCCTCTCCCCTCAGAATGAGTGATCATTTTTATGGTACTGGAGAATCCTTTCTGTTTACCTTCTTTCCAGAATTCAAGGTAAACATAAAATCATTAATTTTGTTGATCTGAATGTTTTGTTTTTTTAATTTAATGTGGAATTTACAAAAGGTTTTTGCGATTCAGAGCTTGATTTTTTTTGTTGCATTAACTGAATTATATCTTTTGTTAGATTTTTCATTGGTCAGGAGGAAATGACTACTTCATCAAAGGGAACACTAACAGCTTTTTTGTGGGATCATCTGAGTGAGTTTTGAAACTTTATTTCGTTATTATATAATCCCATATCATCGGTTTAGAGCAGATTACTCATTAACTGACATTTTTGTGGTGACACTAAGTGCTTATTTTCATGGCGATGAGAAATACATAGTCACACTGTCAAAATGTTTTATCATTATTATTTTTTGACCTCAAAACTAATAGTTAGTCTTTTAAAGTACAGCAAAAACTTTTCTTCAGTTAATGAGTTTCTGTTCTAAGTCGATGATATATACTATTTCATATATGTTATAATATAATATATGTATAACTCGATTGTGTGTGTGAGTGAAGGTTTTTCTGAAAGAATCTGCTAAATTATAAAATTGCTCAAAAAACTTTCTGAAAAGTGCTAAGAAAATTTTTTTTGTAATAATCTCACACCTGTATTTTTAAAAGTAGTAGTGCATTTATCGATAACAGCAATTTTCAACTGATATGCCGCATGAATGGCACACATAGATGAAATGAGTGGTTCATAGATGGTGAAATGGTTTAAATTGTGTAAGTAGTATGCTGTAAGTCATTTCATTTACCTCAAAATGAGATTCAAAAATATTGTTATCAAAAGTTGATTGCTAAATTTATTACTTAAAATTTATGAACTTAAATGTTTGTAGCATTAATTTTTTGTAGAATTGTCTTTCATGAATTGTGAAAGATAGGTATTAATGAATACATTTGAATCTGGTTTGAATTCTTGACAATTGTTTTCAAAAATAATTTCTAGTATATAATTTTAAGTCTTATTTTTGTTACAAAGAATCAGATAAATTGTTTCACAAAAAGATTTTTTTAAAAGCCACTTTGAAGGCAAAAGTAGGTAATTAGTATTGTAAGTAATTACTAGTAAGAGTAGGTAATTACTACTGTTTTTTATAAATCAATCAAAATTATGCCTTTTTTCTGTTAATTGGCAAAAGATGTAATACATTTTAGAAATTAGTTTGTGTGCCACGAGATGAAAATCTCTAATCTGTGACCTAAAATATCCATCCAATTTTCAATATTTTTTGGATTAATTGAATATAACTGAAAACCAGTATTTATTTAGTACTGTGATGTAGTGGGCCAAGTGATGTGGCAAAAACTACAGCATAGCTCCAAAACAATTAAACTAGATATTTATTTTAAAACACAGGAATTTACATTATTTACAGAATTAATCAGGAGTTTGGAAAATATTTAGCTTTTCAATTTCAAAATTAAAATTTCTTGGAGAGGTCTTCAACATCAGTTTCATACTTAATCAGCTCATTTTGTGCTTTAGCCAATTTATTTTGAATTTGAACAACTAAAATAGTTTGAGAGCAGACTGCTTTTGCTACTATTAATAAAAATTCGTTACTAATACTATTTCACAAGTGCTTTGACTGTGGTATCCCTGTTTATTCACTTCATGTAAAATGTATTTCAGGGGTCACTTTGGTTTGTGGCTGGACGATGACTTATTCCGTGGGCGTACCAATTCCTGCCAGACTTTTACGAATGATCCTCTTTGTCCAGAGGAGGACTTTGAGGTGAAATCTCTGGAAGCGTGGGGATTTGTGTGAAATAAAAATTTATTTGTACAGAAAGAAGCCATGACTATATATAAATGTTCATCAGGTGTATTTTTTTGTTAAAGTTTAATTTATTCCCCTGTTATTGTATTTTCTGTTATCCTGGAGAAGAAATTAACTCTCTGAATGTCAGTGTGTGGTTTATTTCACAATATACACTAGATTTTGTAAGTTTTGTATCAAAGTGTAAATCTAGTTGCTGAATTAAACATAGATGTATATTGAAGTACTGGTGTTTTTCGTGTAACAAACAATACTTTAATTTTTTAGGAATGTGATGATGATTTTTGTTTAAGTTTGTTTTGTTTTGACAAAAACAAAACTCTTTGTGAAGGAAGAATTATAAAAGCAATAAGTGCAAAAGCTAAAGGTTTTCTTTTCATTATTTTTTTAATGTTTTAAAGATAGAAAATTGAGTCGATAATTTTTTGTTTTCTTTGAGTGGAGTGGTATCGTCTGAGCGTGGTTCAAAATTACGAGGTGTTGTCCTCTAAACTTTCCCTTCGGGTTGGATCCCGTACCGTTGACAATATCCCATTGTGTGGCTCCACTGGGACGTTAGTTCAACTACCCCCTACCTACCTCAAATGGAGTGATTTTTAGAAAATCTGAATAATGCACCCAATAAAATAAATGCCCTACGAGAGGCTTTTTCTGTGAAGCTAAATGTAGATGGAAGTAGTGTTTTAGTGGGTAGTTGAATTGACGTCGAACTGAAGCAACACGATGGGCTATTGGTGACAGTCAGAACCAATCCCAAAGGGAAAGATCCAAGAGCAACAAGGCGCCGCTGTAGCCCTGTTGGAAGAGTAACGGATTAGCAACTGGAGGGTTGCGAGTTCAAATCCATCCAAAGTTCGTTGTGTACAAGGGGGCTGGTGCATGTTAAATCTGTCATGACCTCAGATGTCCTCACATTGGCATGGTTTGGAGAATGGGATGTCAGCTCAGGTGTGACCTCGTCATCTGACTGGTTCAAAATTACATAGTGTCCCCGGATCTTTTCCTTCCGGTTTGATAAAGAACCATCACCAATAGCCCATTGTATTGCTCAGGTGTGACGTTAATTCTACCTACCAAGGGCAACATCTCATCATTTTGAGCTAAGGTTAGATGATGACGCAACACCTGAACTAGTAACCCACTCTCCAAACTTCTACACCATGCCAGTGGGAGGCCGTAACAGATAACATGCACTGGTCTCCACGTTCATGACAGTCTTTGGTTGAATCGAGTTTAGAACTCGAAACCGGACTACCATGGTCCATAAATTTTATAGAAAAAAAAAGCTAAATTTCAGTGAACAATTTATCGAGGTCACGAAAAAATGAGTTTATTTATTAGAAATGATCTCAAAAAACTGTTACTTCATGAATTTACATGAGGACCTGGCCAATACAAAATCGATCTTTCTAGCAATATTTGAAAAATTTCCATTTGTCTTCTGATCATTGATATGAGAATTTTGTCCGCAATTTTCATTTAACAGTCAAGAAAGTTTTGCCAGAAAGCCAGTGTATCAGAATTTATTTGGAACACATGATCTTGAAAAGATTCAAAGGACGACTTATTTGCGACGCAACAGGTTTACCAAGCTCGTGAGTAGCAAAAACCTTTATTACAGCCCTGTGCAGATTTGTAGCCACCATTAAAATTTGAGTTCGTCGTGACCCAGTGCGTTTGCTCACTTGTGCTAGCAATCTAAGAGTTGTAGGTGGTGAGGTACAATTCCTCCCTGTGTATTTCTCTTCTGCGTCGGTATAGCTTTTCTTGTGTGTGTATGTCTATTCATTTGACGTTTTTTGGCGCAGCTTAGTCAAATATGGCCCTTGCGCCATAAAACCAACCATTAAAATTAATATGCATCAACTTTCTCCCTCTATGTAGTTCTTTTTAATTCCTGAGGAATTTTCAGGTGGGATGCGAAGATTTTACTTTCGCTACTTAAATGCTTTCGTATATGTATCAAGGTTACCTTAAAATGTAGTTTTTCGCCGGTTTGGCGTTGAATCTAATGGCGTTGACCAATCAACTACCATATATCAATTCAATATCTGACGTCACATTCGGAATACGTTTCATCGCAGAAAAAGTACCGCCACCTACGTTAAACGTGAAAGGAAATGCCCCTCATGCGAAAATAATTCATGAGTAAACAAATTAGCTTTTCAGTTGTGTGATTATTATACTATACGTTATAAAAGTAGCGAAAACGTTGAGCAAAAGGTTCCGATTCAAAGTCACCAGATTCCACGCCGTCAATTGACCTGCTCGTTTAATTTCCTTGTAGTCGAAGTAACTCGAGCACACCCCAAAGGCTTTCAGTTTCTTTTTGCAGTGGAAGATGGCATTGATGTTGCGGACACTTCGATTCTGGACTGAATCTGCCAAGAAAACGACAGCTACAAGCAAAATCGTCATTTGCGCGCAAGAAGTTGCCAATCCAATCAGTGAAGACTTTGGCAAAATTTCATCTGACGTCATAATGACGAAAAGAAACAGTTTGGCGCACACTTTGCAAACCCCGATGAAAACTGGGAATGACAGCATACTTTCTATGGTACTTATGGCTGCCACGTCATCTTGGCATTTCTTCCAGGCTTTTAACGGTTCCGCTGTTATGGTTTCTTGTGTAAGTCGCCTATCCTGGTATAACAGCAGCACGCAACTCAGAGAATATAGAACCATCATAGCATAATATATCCCGCACGTCAGTTGGTAATTGATGACATTTAGCATAAAGTATATGGGCAAAAGGTAGTTAAAATCAGGATACAGAGTATAGGCCCTGCATGGTTGTTGCGGCAACCGTATTCCAAATAATCTCTCTCCTGCCGATCTGATCGCGTACATTAAAGTCGGTGACAGCAATAAACTACTGAATAGAACAAGAATTTCTAGTTTCTTGTTTCGTTTCACGGATATTTTTTCAACGAAAGACACAATCGTATCTTTGATTCGCTTTCGTTTCAAGAACAAGTTCCACCAGACTAACACTTCTAGTACCATATCTGCGGTTAATGCGATGCAAAGATCGATCTTTATCGTTTTTAATACTAGGCATGAGATTATTTGCCCAAATAAAATCAGTACGGGAATATGAAGAAGGGTAGCCATCAAGTACGATGTGAATTTTGTGTTTCCGCATATCCCGATGGATGACAGTATGCACGTAGCAAATTTTCTATAAAAATCGCTCATTTGTGTTAGTGTCACTTTGATGTCGTGTATACTTATAAAATTTATTCGGGCTTCGGTTGGGAGTTGAATTAACGGCGCACTGTAGCAATACAACGGAGTATTGGCGACAATATCCGGGGACCACACCACGTAAGTTTGAACCACGGTCAGATGACGAGGTCAGCACTTGAGCTTGCACCACACTCTCCAAACTTCCACACCACGCCAACGTGAGAACATATGAGGCCACGACAGATTAAACGTGCATCAGCCCCCACGTACACGACGGTCTTTGGAGCGAGTTTCGCACTCGCAAAGCGAATAAAGAAATAGGGAAAATGAGAAGCTCCACGACGTTTTATCAGTTAAAACTATTTTGATCTATGGCATGGTTAATGTGTTTCCGATAGTGGTTTCATGAACAATTCACAATGATTCAAATGATACTGAAAAGGCTTATTTGTATCATTCATTGCTGTCCTTACAATTACCTACTTTATGCAAATCTGATAAAAGCAGCACAACTATTCATTAGTTAGATATTCTATTAGAATGATTGGATCTTAAGGCTTACCATTAGTTTTCCAATATGAGATGCACTACTAGAATAATTGGATTTTAGAAATTTATTAAATAATTGGATTTAGAACTTATTAAAAACTGAAGAATATATGGATCCGTTTTTGAGATTCATCTTTTTGAGATAGAAATATTTCAATTGGAAATTTTTATTAAAATAAAAGGCATTCAATGCAATGACCAATTTATTGATCAAAGGCCGAAATAAACGCCAAAGCTTAGCATAATTTTTCTTTTGCCCTGAGTTTAGTCAATTATTTTTGCTGTTACTGAATAGATAAATCAATTAGACAATTTTATACTTTACAATGACGGATGTAGGTAGGCATTTGAATTAACATCGCACTGGATGCAACACAACGGGCTATTGACGATAGTCCGGAATCCATCCCATCCCTCACCATTTTGAAACAAGATCACATGACAAGGTCAACACCTGAGCTGGCACCGCACTTCAAACTTCCACACCACTCCAACGTGAGGACATTTCACGGCAGATTTAGCATGCACCAGCTCCCACGAACATGACGGAAATTCCCGAGAGGCTGGTGCTTCTAGGAGGCCGGTAGAGCTTTCAATAGAAAAACAATATGACAAGGGGAGTTTATTTAACCCTCCAAGTGGTTTCGACGAGATATCTCGTCCATCAAGATCTGATCAATTTTGCAATGAATCATCAAGATATTACCAATTTTTTGATGATGACGACGACATCAAGATCTGGTCAGTTTTCGTATGACGAGATATCTCGTCGATCAAGATCTGCTAATGGTTTCGCCAATGACAAAATGCCTCGTCAAGAGAACCACCAAAAGGGTTAAAAGAGTTTAAATGTTTTTTCAATTAGAAAGATGGCACTCTTGCAGATTAACTCCATATAATAGGATTTTAGCACTCGTTTTCTGTTGTACTTACAAGGAAAGCTGATCTTAATTGAATTAAACATTCAAACAATGGAAGAAGTCTAGGGGGCCGTAAGAAAAAGATTGTAATGATGTAAGAAACCCAGACCATATTTGTTAAGGTTGTAGATATGCTACACATTTAACTCGACCATAGTTTCTTGGAAATAATTTTGATTTCATAAACCTATCTAGTCTTGAAATTAACTTGGATCACTTTCGTAATGTCTTTTTTCTCTCTAATATTGAAACAATATACAGTGCAACTTGGATAAACCGAACGTCTCTAATTCGAAATCGTCGTTAATTCGAAGATTTCTCTTAGTCCCTTGAACTTCTCATTAAATCAATGTTAAAAAATCGTGGATAATTCGAAGTTCAACTTCCTTAATTCGAAGTTTTTTATAAAAACTTTCGAATCATAACGACTTTTCGGCCTTTCATCGTTAAGAAATCATCGCCGGAATACCCCCACCTGTTCGACACGTGAAAGCTGAAATCCCCTTCCCGCCACCTGTTACGTAAGCTACAGTACATGCCACAGCCGTCTAAATTAAGATCGGCTGTGGTACATGTAATATGTACTGTAGCTTACGTAATGTAAATCTTATTTTGTATACATACATATAATGTTTAAGTCTTCATACTATGATCTTGCTGAATAAATATTTACTTATTGACAGAATAATCTTTTCAAGCATTCAGTGGATCTGAAATTAAAAGTTAAAAGATGTAACTTTTTTAATTCGAAGTTTTGGATAATTCGAATTTTTTTAGTGGTCCCTTCAGCTTCGAATCATCCAAGTTGCACTGTACTAGTATTTGGCTAAATCAAGCGAAATTGTTTTTCACAAGGTGACGAAAGAAAAATGGTAAGTTGTGTCGAGGACACAAACCGTAGTTTTGAATACTCGGGCCTGATGTTGTGGAATGAATAAAGTTTGAACGATTGCTTATTGTGTTATTTTTGTATCATTCAACAATGAATTTACAGTTTGAACAATTAAAGTATATTTTTATATTAATATTAAAGGATAATTTTATTGATTAAAGGCTTGTGATTTTAGCGTAGTTTGGTAGCTTTCGAATGACACCACTTACGCAATCCAAAGTTACACTGGCCCAAAGTTCACCCAGTACCGTAGAATATCGACATATTGCGGGCCCCTGCCCGCTCTCAGTGCCCCTGCGTACTCGGTCCGAAGTTTATGTCAGAGGTACGGATATCCTTTGTCTACACGACGCTATATTTATCTTCTGGGTGTTCCTTCTAGTAATGAAATTATAAGACAAAACAGTTGTAACGCTTTTTGTTTCGCTCGACTTTTCACGCATGCCACCCAATACCGATTTAAAGACGTATTCACGTCAAAAAATGTAGTCCGTTTCTTGTATTCATGATTACTAACTTCGTTGACAGAAGAAAAAAAAAGGAAAAATTATTTATAAAGAAAAAGTAATTTATTAGAATATTGAATTGCATAAATACAAAGTTGAGTGTTTACCATTACCGTTAAGTCCGTATCGTTTGCACAAGTTCTACAACATTAGAATACATAATCAAAAAGTAGCAAAAACAAACTTTATATCACCCTCTTTATTGGTGATTAAGTAATTAAAAATAGCTTATTAGCGAGATTTTTTGATATTCTTAAAGTTTATTTGGTTTATTTATATTTATGCCACATTCTAATAGTCATTCCAACCTCGAATGACTTCATTTTAAAGTCCAATCATAGAGTGCATAAACAATTAACGCCACGACGTAAATTTTCTTTGATCTAAAAATCTGTCTTTAATTTCATAAAAGTAAACTACCTGTCAATTTCGGTTTCTATGATTACGAAGTGGGACCAATTGACACAATAATGTCCACACATATCACATTCGAGGGCGCCACATCTATGCGAAATGCTGTTTGCTTCCTATTGCATGCATTGACAGTGACGCCTCTGTACACTTAGATATATACTCTGGTAACGACCAAAACTAGAATGCATGCGATTACTAGGCTAGTTTAATCGCTAAGGGGTGACTAAAAATTATGAAGGTTTTAAAACAAATTAAAATTATAGTTGCCAATGCCATGTAGAAAATCTGACAATCATTTTGTAAAACGATCAACAGAAAAAAATAGCCACCGCCATTTTCTCTTTCTTCTCAGGTATTGGTATTGGTATTTTCAATTAACGTCACACTGGAGCAACACAACGGGCTATTGGTGACGGTCCGGGATCAGTCCCAAAGAGAAAGATCCGAGGACAACACCACGTAATTCTGAACCACGGTCAGATGACCTTTCTTCTCAGAATTCGACTATCATGCATATCTATTATTCCTTATAGAAAGTTTTTGTGACGTGAATCATTATCAAAAATAAAAAAGTGAGTAAAAATAATGTACGCAATATATGAACACAGAAAGAAAAGCAAACGAAAGCCCACATAAAACTAACTACGAAATTAAAATTATGATTTGCAGTTTAACAGTACAAGTCGGTGGGCCACGGTAGCCCGGTTGGAAGAGCAACGGACTAGCAACCGAAGGGTTGCGAGTTCGAATCCAGCCAAACACCGTCGTGTACAAAGGGGGCTGGTGCACTTTAAATCTGTCGTGGCCTCAAATGTCCTCACGTTGGCGTGGTGTTTGGAGAGTGGGGTGCCAGCTCAGGTGTTGCCTCGTCATCTGACCGTGGTTCAAAATTACGTGGTGTTGTCCTCGGACCTTTCCTTCTGGGATTGATCCCGGACCGTCACTAATAGCCCATTGTGTTGCTCCAGTGTGACGTTAATTGAAAATACCAAAAAAAAATACCAGTACAAGTCGGATATCGTTTGCACTTCGAAGTTTCCTTTGGTTAAATCGGCAACGATAGCTGAAGTTCGTATTTTGTAGAATAATTTTTTTTGGGAGAAAGTTGATAATTTTTTTTCTTGCGAATCAACAAACAACGCTTTGGAACAACTCTAATAGTTCAAATGTTTCTTGTAATCTTACTAAATCGAACACTGTTGTGTCCAATATGCCCAAGGGAAATATCTAGTATTCGATGCTAACCTTCATTTGAATGGTGATAACAAGGATTTAGACAACCAAGTTTCAAGATGAAAGTGACTGATCACCAGGTAAGCTAATATAATTTCTTTAATAATGATTATGTAACTTACAACTTAATTAAAAACAAACTTAAAATTAATAAACTTTTTACATTTCCTAAATGAACTACATCAGATGCATATGAGAATCATGTATTGTTATAATTTAGGTTTTCCCATTGTAGCAAATGATTGGGGAATACCTGTATGTTTGGGATAAAAAACGATTGCTTCAAGGGAAGTGTGCAAGAAATAATTTATCTCACGTGGTTGGAGAAAATACAAGAAATGCATATAAAGAACATGACGATTTAAAATTCTTGCACAGGTCAAAACAGAAACATCAATCTTTCTTTGACACTTACGAAACTGAAGCAAGTCATTTGTTAATGTTATTGTTAGATGATGTTTATGGTTTTGGAACATTCCTACACAACTAATGTTGGGACTATGAGTTAATTAATAAAGGAGTTTGGGTCAATGAGAGCCATTTTATTGAAAAAAAGGAGTTTTGATGTTGAGGTAGACATTGATTCGGGTCTTTCCTTCAACTATCAGGGCTGCGGTGGCCCGGTTGGAAGAGTAACTGACTAGCAACCGAAGGGTTGCGCGTTCGAATCCAGCCAAAAACCGTCGTGTACAAAGGGGGCTGGTGCACGTTAAATCTGTCGTGGTCTCAAATGTCCTCACGTTGGCGTGGTGTGGAAGTTTGGAGAGTGGGGTGCCAGCTCAGGTGTTGCCTCGTCATCTGACCGTGGTTCAAAATTACGTGGTGTTGTCCTCGGATCTTTCCCTTTGGGATTGATCCCGGACCGTCACCAATAGCCCGTTGTGTTGCTCCAGTGTGACGTTAATTGAAATATCCCCCTTCAACTATCAAGGGCTGCGGTATAGTAGTAGCGGATTAGCAACAGGAGGGTTGCGAGTTCGAAACTCGGTTCAGCCAAAGACCGTCGTGTACACGGGGGCTAGTGCACGTTAAGGAAGGGAAGGCATTTGAGACCACGGCAGATTTAACGTGCACCAGCCCCCTTTGTACACAACGGTCTTTAGTTGGATTCTAACCCTTTACTCTTCCAACTGGGCTACCGCGTTCCCTACCAGCGCAGGTGTTGACCTCGCCATCTGACCGTGGTCAAAAATTATGAGGTGTTGTCCTCGGATATTTCCCTTCCGGGTGGATCGCCAATTGCTCATTATGTTGTTCCAGTTGAACGTTAATTCAACTAAGTTCCTATCTTCCTTCAAACTACCACAAAAGATCTATTACAATTATGAATCTTCAAGTATACATTCTTCTGGATTGCGAAATCATTATGTTTTTTTACTTTGAAGCTCGTAGACTTTGCTTTAGAAAATTTTTTCAAAACCTTCTCCGCCTTAGAGTTGTAGACGGCGCAGGTACGATTCCTGTCAGGTGCATTCCTCCCTGGGTGTATTTCTCTCTTCTGTGTTAGTAAAACTTTTATTGTGTGCCTATTACTTGATATTGTATGCCTTGTGTCTGGCGCAGCATGGCCAAATATAGCACTTGCGCCATAAAACTTGAAACCAACCAACCACAACCTTCTCCAGGACAAAATTGGTTCACCCTTATTATCCCCAGTTATATCGATGGAGGAAACTTAATTTATTGCTAAACCTTTAAAAAAAGAAGTGTTACAATTTTGTTACAAATAGGTTTTAAAACTAAACTATAATAACCCAGTTGGAAGAGTCACTTTGGCGTGGTGAGGAAGTTTGGAGAGTGGGGTGCTAGCTCAGGTGTTGCCTCGTCACCTGACCGTGGTTCAAAATTATGTGGTGTTGTCCTAGGATCTTTTCCTTTGGGATTGATCCCGGACCTCATCAATAGCCCGTTGTGTTGCTCCCAGTGTGACGTTAATTAAAATATCTACCTATCTATCTACCCAGTTGGAAGAGTGACGGATTAGCAACCAGAGGATTGTGAGTTCGAAATTCGGTCCAACCAAAAATCGTGTATGCGATGTGGTGCCTTTCGGGATGAATCCCGAACCTTTGCCATTAGCTCGTTTGTGTTGTTCCAGTACGACGTGAATTCACCATCTACCTAAAATACACAACACTGCGTAGCTATTGCTATCCCCATTGAAATTGATCTCGTCAATTCCAATGAGGTTGTGTCGCTCAAGTGCGAAGTTAATTAACTACCTACCTTCATACAATTCTTTCTCGGAGGTTGATATATTTTCTTATGATTTCAATACAATAAGTGAAGTGATTGAACGAAGTGTTATTTTTCTATTATTTAATTGTATTTGTGTCTTTTCTTGTATGTTTGGGATCATATATTTGTGTTCTCTTTGCAATTGGACATCTTTCTGTAAGGAAACAGAGAAACAGAAAGATAACTTCGGTTCCTGATGCAGCCTTATCAATTCAGTAGCCACTGAGGCACGGCTTGGGTTACCAGACTTCGGGAATTTGAGTGCGCTGCCAGGATTCCGCCGAGAAGTATAATGTTCGAAGTTTTCAGGTAGGTAGTTAACGTCACACTGGAGCAGAATAAGATAGAGCAAAGAGCTGTAATTAAATTTAACGCAAAACTTGGTAAAAGTGCTTCGGAAACATACCAACTCATGAAACAAGTTTACAGTGACTGTTGTTTAAGTAGATCAAATGTTTTTGTGTGGCACAAAACTTTTTTGGACGGAAGAGATACGGAAGAAGATCATCAGCATAGTGGAAGACCATTTTCATCTAGAACACCTGAAGTTCTTGAAAAAGTACGAAATTTCGTAACAAACGATCGCTGTGCGTCACTGAGAATGATGGAAGTCTCTTTAAATATCAACAAAGAAACAATTCGAACCATCCTGATTGAAGATTTGGGCAAAACAAAAGTGTGTGCTGAATTTGTTCCACACACTTTAACCCCTGAACAAAAAGCAATGAGAAGTGCACATTGCAGAGACATCATTTCAGCCGCTGAAAACGATCCAAACTTCTAGAAGACCATTGTTACAGGTGATGAAACCTGGTGTTTCCAATATGATCCTGAAACAAAGCGACAAAGTGCGGAATGGAAGTCACCAAATTCACCGCAAGCCAAAAAACCAAGAAAAGTTCCATCCAAAATCAAAACAATGCTCATTACATTCTTCGATAGTAAAGGTATTATCCACAAAGAATTTGTTCCAACTGGACAAACAATTACAGGTCAAAACTACTTAGCTGTTTAAAGCGTTTGATGGTCAGAATTCGTCGCATTCGTCCAGACTATAGGATTGAAAGCAGTTGGTGTTTGTTACACGACAATGCACCCAGTCACACCTCCCTTATTGTTCGTCGATTTTTGGCAAAAAATAATGTCTGTGTGTTGAACCATCCACCGTATTCACCTGATTTAGCACCCTGTGACTACTCCTTATTCCCAAAACTTAAAATGAAGTTAAAAGGGTGTTATTTTGAGGATATTTCGACCATACAAGAAGCTTCGACGCGTGCTTTGCAGGCCATTCCACAAAGTGATTTACAACAGGCGTTCGATTTATTAATAAATCGCTGTAAAAAGTGCATTGAAGCCGGAGGGTCCTATTTTGAATAAAAAACCAAAACAGGTATTAATTTCTTGTTTCCATTTCTTTTTACAGACCCAGTCTTAAAACTTATTTGACGCACTGTGTATAAGTGGTCTGTTAAACTTGAAGTTTTTTCGAATTCGCGGTTTAAGAAAATGCGCGTAATTGATTTATGAATGAAGGGCAGAGAAAATAGACAAACAGAATTAGGTATAGAATATGAACTTAAATTATCCTTTCTTTATATGAAAGTGATGGATTACCCTTTATTTAAATACAATGTAAATCAATACATCTACAAAGATAATGTAAGTTTCTATTCCATAATCATTTCGGGGTCGTTTTGCGCAGTTTGTTCGAACGCTGTGCTAGGAACCTGCGAGTTTTAGGCCGTCGCAGGTTCGATTCCTCCTTAGGATCATTTCTCTCTTCCGTGTCTGTAAAACTTTCCTTGTGTGTGTATGTCCATTACTTGATCTCTGTCTTGAGTTTGGCACAGCTTGGCGAAATATGGCCCTTGCGCAATAAAACCCCCAACCATCCATTATCTAAAACTATTTATTCTGTTTGTGTTGTGCTTTGATGATTCAACGATAATTTTTTATAAATGAACAATCTGTTATTTGCTTGCATGTCCATCTTGAATAACAGATTGGCTAGCGAAGACCCAAAGCGATTTGTTTTGTACTGTCTCTGCAGAATAGAAACAATGGAGAACGGTAGGTACTTTAATTAACGTCACACTGGACTAATACAACGGGCTATCGGCGACGGTACGGGATCAAAGACAAAGATCCGAGGACAACACGTAATTATGAACCACGGTCAGATGACGAGGCCACACCTGAGCTGGTACCCCACTCACCAAACTTCCACACCACGCCAATGTGAGGTTGGTTGGTTGATTTCAGGGTTTTATGGCGCAAGGGCCATATTTGGCCATGCTGCGCCAGACACTAGATATACATCAAGTAATAGACACACAATGAAAGTTTTACTGACACAAAGAGACAAATACACCTGACAGGAATCGAACCTGCACCGCCTACAACTCGAAGGTTGCTAGAGCAGTGGACATACCCACAGAGCAACGACGGCCCCTGCCAATGTGAGGGAATTTGAGACTACGACAGCCTTAACGTGTACCAGCCAACTTTGTACGCGACGGTCATTGGTTGGATTCGAATTCGTTACTCTTCCAACCGGTCTACCTCGGCCCAATTGTAGAATGGAGTTTATTATAAGGTTGTCTGAATCTAAGCATTCGATTTGTGAATCGAGTGTGCACGGGATAGAGGGAATCGATTTTTTTATTTTCAGGATCGAATTTTTGTCGAAGGCTTGTATTAGTGAGATGAAAGCGAGGTTGAAAACAAATTTGTTGAGTAATGGAATGGATCTCTTAGTAGCTGAAATCCAATTTATTTTTTGTCGGATGTAAATAGAGTGGAAATCTATTTACATCGGGCAAAAGAGAAATTTGTAAAGTTAGAGTAAATAGAGCTGTAACCGATGTAAATAGGAAGGTATTTCTATTAACGTCGCACCGGAGCAACACAACAGGCTATTGGCGTCGGTCCGGGATCAATCCCAAATCGAAAGATCCGAGGACACCTCCACGTAATTTTGAATCACGGTCAGATGACGAGGTCACACCTGAGCTGGCATCCCACTCTCCAAACTTCCATACCCCACCAACGTGAGGACTTTTGAGGCCACGGCAGATTTTACATGCATAAGCCCCATCTATACACTACGGTCTTTGGTTGGATTCAAAAGCAACCCTCCAGTTGCTAATCCGTTACTCTACTGAGCTACATCGACCCATTATTTATATAGATGCAGAAAGGTATATTCTCACCATTTCCTGAAAAAAAGCTGAGACAGTTGGATACCGATGTTCAAATGTCTTAAAGATATTAAGATAAAAACAATGCACATAATATGGAGGGAGATTAAAATATTTGTATTGATTTTAAAATTCAAAATTTCATGGATTGTGTTTTTTTTCAAATAAAACAGTTAAAAAAGTAATTATTATGAGGTTCTCGTTCACACAGCCAAATGAAATTTCTAAGTCAGTTTGAAGTTTTGAAAACGGATTTCGGTGAAACATCGTTAAGTTCTATTTCTTGATTCTCATTAATGAAGATATGGAGTGCTGAAGCAACGTTGAACTTGATTGTTTCCAAAGGGAGCATTGTCTTCCCATGGCTTGTACAACTCGTTGTCTGTCTTGACTTCTAGTCCCAAGAAAGTGTCGTAAAGGATGATGTATCCCATGTCGGCATTGTTGGTTACGATGGCATCATTTCGTCCGAAAAGGAGAAGTCCACGGTTCATTCGATTCGAAATCAGATCCTGTTCAGAGTCTCCTCTTGTGAGACGGACAGAAGTACTGCGGTGCATCAGGACAGCATTTGGTGTCTTAACACAGCGAGCCTTTTGTCTTGAGCAGGGCTCTTCAGCATCTGATACTCCGGTGATCTCATCCAACAGTTGGAGATGTTGGGCCGACGTTCCGTTGCTTTCGGTGTCGTCCGGAGTCTTGTTTCCAGATGCCGTATTTTCAAGATAATCCAATCCCGTCTTCTGGGCAACAGGGCAAGTTGGATCGCCTGTGGTTCTGCTTTTGACGAAGATGTCAAAGCCATCGTCTCCTCCATTGAGATCTGCGACAGATTCTGCACTGTCAGCTCCGTTGGTTTTGTCGATGGAATTCTTTTGTGCCTCGAGTAGAGCCCTATCCGCCATTTCGTCTTCGATGGTTCGCAGACGCAAGTCCATGAATTCCTCGGGATGTTCGGCATTCCACTTTGCGAGGTAGTCGCGCTCAACGTATGGCTTTTTTTCTGCTTTCTGTTTCTTTGCCTCTTTCTTGGCTTGCTTCTTTTCTCTACGCTTCTCTCGAAACTTCTTTCTGAAATAGCAAATTAGAATAAATTATTTTACCTGGCAAGACACAGCAAAGGGAAACAGAAGTTAAATTTCTGTAAAACATGAAATATTTAAAGACTAAAATTTATGAAAATAATAAATTCTCAAAGAGTACGAGGCACACTTACATTTGTTTCCTACACCAGTCCAGCATCTTGAAAAGTAGATAAGTCGTCTGTAATAATGACGTAAATAGCACTAAAAAGTACTGTAAGTAGGTAGCACTGAAAAGTACTGTTTGTTTGTAGATAGCACTGAAAAGTGCTGTTTGTTTGTAGGTAGTACTAAAAAGTACCGTTTTTTCGCAAAAAGCACAAAAATGCAAATAAGTTGCAATAGTTATAAGTTCTGTTTGCAAATAAGTTGCAGCGGCAGATTACTCTACAACCAAAAATAGCTTTAATCAAACGTTTATAATCTCACTTGATCAAAGCTTTAAAAAATCGCCAGTTGGCAGTTTGACAGACAGAACACGAATGAAGAAATCTTTTTGTGAGCGATACTATTTACTTACAACAATGCTTGATTAACAATCGAAAAGAAATACGATGGTTTAAACTTATTTGTTTAAAAGCTTTCGGAAAAATAGGTATTGTTATATAATTAGAAGCAATTCATTCTTATAAAAAAGAAGTGTTTTTATTTCCATTGTTGCATTTAATATGTACAAATTTCGCTGCTAATGTGGAGAAATTATAATAGATAATTTGATTAGATATTTAAATGTTTATTGGGTGTAATTAAATTCCAAATTTAAGCTAGAATTATTATTAATATTATATTTGTATGTTATAGTCTCATTTGACTAATTCTATCCACTTCTAAGGCTTAAAGTAACTTTAGATCGGTAATACAAATAAAATATGCAATCGAGCATTAGTACCCAATCGACTGAAGAAATGCTTTTGACTCTCCAGTGGCTGTCTTGACGAGGAATCTCGTCATAAACAAAATTGGTCAGATCTTGATGGACGAGATATCTCGTCATTAGAGGTTTGGTTTGTTGTTTTATGGCGCAAGGGCCAAATTTGGCCATGCTGTGCCAGACACAAGACATACAATATCAAGTAATAGGCACACAATAAAAGTTTTACTAACACAGAAGAGAGAAATATACCCAGGGAGGAATGCACCTGACAGGAATCGAACCGGCGCCGCCTACAACTCGACGGTTGCTTGCGCAGTGGGTATACCCACTCAGCCGTAAATCCTCTTGGTGGTTGTCTCTACGAAGTATGACGTCGTGAGCAAAACCAGTAGAAGATGGATTAGATAACTCAGAAGAAAAACTGACCCCATCCATCGACCTTCTAATGAAAGACAGAGCATGTAGGCGGAGTCACTGTCGTAAGATATCTGAAGGGTAAATCATGAGGGCTTACTAATCGACTTAGCTGATTGGCTATCGAATCGCAGCCTAGTGTTTTGGATAGCTGATAATCACTTTACCAATCTATAATTTAGGATTCATGCTTTTTCCCACAACCATGTGACGGGTCTTCACACTGAGCGACCGGTAGAAATAGCACGAAGCTGCGCGCGTATGGTCCGTCTATTTCATTAGAAGGTCGTACTGACCCTCATGGGTCAAAAAGGCGGTATATTTCGTGCACTTTTCGTCAACGTCAACAAAACCGTTCTTAAGATCTAGAGGGGTAAACACTGGAGCGTTTCCGAGATTGTCAAGGACATCTTCGATTAAAGGGAGGAAAGCGATCCTTAATGATTTTTTGATTTAAGTTTCTGTAGTCAATACAAAGTCTATAATTTCAATCATTTTTCTTACACAACACAATTGGGGCTGCATATTCAGAACAACTTTTAATTATTCCAGCATCTAGCCATTCGCGAATTTGATTTTCGACAATTAATTTTTCCTGGAAAGATTGCTGACGAAGACGTTGGTAGATGGGAATTGCGTCGTTTAGAATTATGTTCATTTTTAAATCTGTCGTTTCTGTTTTGTTTGTAATTACTAACTAATTCTACGATATGGCGTCTGTGTTGATCTTTGTGATGTGGGAGACCTCTATTGGGTCCAAATTAACTGCATGGACCATGTACATCAAGGTTTTGGTATCTGAATCGGTGTTTTCTCGTGGTTTTGTTTCGTTTCTGCAAATTTGAACAGTTTTTGCACATAATATTTTGTTATGTATTCTTATGGTACCGTTTGTAAAATTAAAATTTACTTTATCGAGAATGTCCATTCCAATCACAAAATTATTGCATATGTCTATAAGAACGTAAACATTTGTCGATATAATTACATCAACAATACGAATTTGGGCATTGAAATATCCAATAGGAGTAATTTTATCACCGCCTATACCCACTAATGATATATTGTCCGTAATCAATGTAGTGTTTTCGAGCGTGTCGTATAATTCTTTGTTGATCATTGTCACCTCGCTAACCTATGTCAATTAAGGCAATGTGTTCTGAATCGTTGAGGAGAACATTCTTTTGTAGTTTTCGGGAATCCGCAACTACAATAGTCTTTACTTCACGTGTTTTGGGACAATCTCTTGCAATGTGTCCATTAAAAGAATTACATTTAAAACATTTCTTGCCTTTGAACTTATCGGGACATTCAAAAGATTTGTGTTCTGTTTTCCCGCAATTGTAACATCTATTTTCATTTGTCGTTGGTCGTAGACGTGCATTCTTGTTGTGCGAGTGTTCTATTTTCCACGAATTATTTTTTGGTTCGTTAAACGAGGCTTCGGAGTATCGAAATATCGTGGTTGATTGTTTTGAAAGCTGTTTGGTCGTTTGCCATGAACAGAAATTTTCTCATATCTTTAATTTTTCTTTAAATTCCAAAAGATTTTTGGCACCATACAAAAGCATTTTGTCATGATTTTCAGGAATACCGGCAATTACATATTCGATGAGGGAGGCTTCATCAATTTTGGAACGACTAGCAATTTGTCCCATTGCAATTAAATATTCAGGATGTGACTCAGTTTTTTTGAGTTTGTGGGAACTTCACCTATGTATCTCTTTCACGCGAACATTTTCAATAATATCTTTCAATGAAAACACACTCCACCTTGAGTAGGCATAGGCAAACACTCTTGAAAGGAATTTGTTGCAACAGGACATGGAATACTTTTTCGCGGAGCGTGAATCATAGGTTCGTTTGTAGAAAAAGACTTCTTCGTTTCGTTTAAGCATGGGATGGGGTAAGCCAGAATTACTGATGTTTTGATTAACCGGTTGTTGATACATAATAGTTCCGTTTTTTAATGAATCATCATGAGAAACTATTTCAGTCGTTGTGTTGGGACGAGAATTTGTTTCGTCTTCACTTTCGTCAGCGTCAGAATTGGATTGCGCACTTTCATATAAGTCTAAATGCGATAATCCAAACAAGATTCGTTCAGTTAATTCGTCAAAATCAGCTGTTTCTTCAAGGTGTAGAATGTTGGCAATTGAAATAAGATCGGGCAAAGAGAATTTTTAAGACCTGTTTCTTTTTTCAACTTTAGATCACAATCGGATGGAAGCCTAGAAAATTTTCTCAAATCTGATCAGTTAAGTCTTCCATTGTCTGTTTCAAATACCATAGAATGAAAAAGTTTGATATTTTTGGTAGAGGCTGATTTTATGCTTTCGCGCATCCTGGGGATATCACCAAGAGTTTTTGCCATGATCAAGGATAACAAAACAATTTTCTCAAAAAAAGAAATTTCGTACTCACAGTTTAGACAGTCTCGCAACTAGGTAATCCAATTGGGTTTTATCACAGTGTAGACGATTTCACAATGATGTAATCCAATCAGGTTGCTTTCGGTTTCAAACACACATCAGTTCTGTAAGATAACTCGAAGTCTGCTTAATTAACGCCGTGGTCACTTCTGGTATTCTTTGCGGCGGGTGTGTCTAGGGAGGGGTACTGCTCAGAAAAGCACGGGCTGAGCCCTCTGATGATGGCTCTAACCACTTTAGGATGAGTTTACATCCAGAATCTCTACTTTAGCAAAAGGGATAAAAGCGACATAATTAACAATTAAAGAATTTATTTACAAATAAAGGGGGAATATTTACAGATTAAAAATAGTTAACAATTTCACTTCATCGTTCGACATGACTACGCCATCCTCTTCTCGCGTCATCGTTCTGCAACTGTCTCTGGACTCTCTTGGAAAATCGTCCAAGCCAGTCCGTCTAGACGGCAGCACTTCTTCATTTCCTGTATTACACACAGGGAGTGGCAGATGGAATGCTGATCTTTAAAATATTACCCACATATAGGGATGGGAAATACTGTTCTTTTAGGTGAACAGTTCTTTGCTGTTCCTGTTCTTTCTAAAAGAACTGTTCTTTAGCCTGTTCTTTTGCTCACTACTGTCCACATATAGTATGTATAATTGTATGTAACGTGTGCATAATAGCACACAATGTTGCGGTGTTATGTTATTGAATTTGTAATAATATTCGTTGTTAAGATTTTACAATTGTGCCTCATAGCCCATATTATCTTACGCTATGCTTGCAATTACATCTCAGATGAGACGCAAACAGATGTTTCTAATTTCTTATCAAAAACCTTGTGTTAAACATTCATTGTAATATTCTAAATGGAAAGATTAACATATTTTCTACTTCAATTTTATATCAACTTGGAACTTTGTGTAAATATGTTTTAAGTTGCGTGTAATTCTTCCATTTACAACATACCTAACAAATTATACTGAAATTTTTCATCTACATCGTGTGGCACAGTAATCAGTTATCTCATGGACACCTGTAATGAGATGAATTTTGTCTTGTCGAGTAACCTGTTAGTATGAGCTTTGAGGAGTACCTATATAAACATTTGAGTTTCATTAAAAAAATATTCAAAACTAGTGGAGGTAAAAATTGATCACGTTGAACGTCCCTCATAGCTTCAATTATATATTTATCTTTTTCAAATGCTATTTCTAGAAACATTTCCTATATTTCTCGTAAGAGGGGGGGGGGTATTTCAATTAACGTCACACTGGAGCAACACAACGGGCTATTGGTGACGGTCCGAGATCAATCCCAAAGGGAAAGATCCGAGGACAATACCACGTAATTTTGAACCACGGTCAGATGACGAGGCAACACCTGAGCTGTCACCCCACTCTCCAAACTTCCACACCACGCCAACGTGAGGACATTTGAGGCCACGACAGATTTAACATGCACCAGCCCCCTTTGTACACGACGGTGTTTGGCTGGATTCGAACTCGCAATCCTTTGGTTGCTAGTTCGTTACTCTTCCAATCGGGCCACCGCGGCCCTCTCGGAAGAGGACTCACCAGTATAAACATAAGCAAACTACTGAAGAGAAGAATATATATATAATGCTCCCTGTGTTAAGAATTAATTTGATTTATCGTCGTTTTGACGACGATTGGCGCTGATTTGTAGCATAAGCGACCTTCTAAGATTATACTCTTAGTAAGATGTCAAATTACCCCACACGTTACGAAAGATCGACTCTGTTGGACTGTCAAAATCAAAATATCGAGTATATAGTATATCGTAGCGACATCTGAATTTTGCTCTACCAGAAAAGAACCCTACTAACCTAAGGTATCGAATAAAGTGCAAACAGAAGAATAAATTGATAAGTTTTAATACTTTTTCGGTCATTCTATGTAGCATGAGGGCTAAATAAACCAAAATCGGATTCTGAACCCTGCGAATATCCCTACCCGTTAAGGGATTTGAACAAAAACAACTAAAATAAGAACTCATTACTTTGCACTGAAATAGGAGCACTAGAAAAAAGAGGCTGAAAACACTAGCGTTGATCTTTTGTATTTGGCTTTACAGAAAAACCCTCAAATCTATCACGTAATCAAATTCTCTATCAAATGAGTTTCATTGATTTAGGATGTATTCAAGTATCATGAAAAGAGACAGGTTGTTTTCAGAAAATCGTACCATACATGATATCGGCACGAATCGTTTAAGTTAATTCGCTGAACACGCACAACAGTATCTTTTAGCCCTTAATTTTAATATATTTGTTTATTGCATATATAAAATGGTTTCAGATTATACGATTGAAGTATGTATGGTTCTGAAGAAAATGGTAGCTACCAATCATTATAGTATTAAAATGAATTCTTTTGACTTTTTGAAAACTTTTCCAGACATAACAATGTTCGATTTTTAAAATTGTAGAATAGGTTTTAATGGCTTGTTTGAGAATTGATTGCAAATGTCTCAATAAACTCTTTCGTGTGTCACTTGAAAGTGTGTCAGTCTCACTATAGCAAGTAGTATGTTATCTCCCGTGATAGATTCAAGACGACTTGAGACAAAAACCGCGATTCAAGCTTCATTTCGGCAAACTAGTGAAAACTAAACTTACACGAGGCAATGCAAATATTAAACGCCTGGAAAATTTCTAAATATCTGAAAATGAGAGTTGCAGGGTTAAACGCAAGAACAGTGGAAGAAAATACAAGCCACAGACATAGAGCAGACGGCTGTTGTGGAGATTTTTTTGAAAAATTAATAAGCTTTCTCCTAGCTACAGTCGGAATAACCAGAGGCAATAAATTTATTACATTCTTGATGGCAGTAACATTTCACGGCATTCTGTGTTTTCAAGTAGGATTTATAATAAATTATGGACATAATAAGCCATTAATGATAGTCGCAATACTCAAGAGTGGCCTAGAATTCATTCTTTGGTGGAATATTTTCACGAAAAGGGATGAGTTCTGTGTTGCATTAGCATCTTTGATGAAAGAGAGGAAAACGAAAGCGAGTATCACGGTACTAATTTTTATGATTGCGTCCTTTCTACTCTGCCCAACATTTGTCAAATTGGTCCGAACTTGGTACGTACGACTACACCCAGAAACCTATCAATACAGTTTCATTTGCATGTTATTTAAATCACTCTGCCTTAACGAGTACACCACAGCTGTTATCATTTCTGTCATCATGGACACTTTAATTCTTCATGCGACTGAGGGTGTTTTTTTCGTCACTGTATTCTCGTATACTTTAAACTGTATACTCATTTGCGAAAGTAGTGTTCGATTCACAAAACATTTTGTTACCTTTGAAATCCTCAAAGCCTGGAAGATGAGTCAAAAGCAAGTTGCAATAATCAGAACCACCGAAAAGTTGTTGTCTTTCCCTATTTTCTTAGTTTTTCTAAAAATATCACTGCAGGTGTTTAACACAGTAATATTCTTTTCAGAATTACGTGGTGCTTGGATAGTGGCATCTGTTATTCATACTACACAAGTTTCAATATGGTTTCTGCTTATTGTATTCACAGCAGATTGGGTTCAGAATCGATGCCAACACAATATAGACGTAATATTCTTCACCGCAAGAAAGGGAAGCTGCCTGGACTACTTTGATTACGTGGAGCTGATCAAATGGAATAGATTGACTTGTTGGAATATGTTAAACCTGAATCGTAACCTTATGCTAACGGCTGTTGCTTCTGCCGTCACTTATGGTGTAATCGTAATACAACTTAAACACTGAAGTTTTAAATTTCAGACTTCAATTCTGATCCCTAAAACTGGACACATTTTTGAAATTCCATCTTTTAAAAAAGTCTTCGTGATATAATAGTAGTTTTGTCAATTACTGTTACGGAGTAGTTAAATCAACATTAGTTGACTATTTTTACGTAATTCACACACACACACCTAATGTTTCCAACTTTGTGTATCATAATCGAATGAATAGGAAATTAAGAATGCATTCAGATACTAATGATATGCTTTTTGTAAAGATATAATGCATAAAAGACGCTGCTACGGCTTTTAATTTTCAAATAGGAGTGCGAGTATTAGCCAAACGGGTCCCCTTGTGAATAATTCAAGAGCACTATTTGTTAAACCTCATTGACGTGGCTATCAAACAATGCACAGGTTCTGTGACACAAGTCTTCAAGGATGAATTGGTATCCTATCCGTGCAAGAGCCCATTGTGTTGCTCCAGTGTGACGTTAATTGAAATACCCTACCCCCGTGCAAGAGAAGTTTAGTCTTCAACCCACCGGCAACAAAGTGTCAGATTACACCACACCGATATATATGAAAGGATGTTTGTTGATCCCTGAGTAGATCAAATAACGCGGATTCATTTAGTTTTGGAGCCTAGAATTGGAGAAAAAAGAATCTCGAACAATTCGTACAGTTGCGTGAAAGTCATCAGTACATGTGCGTAAAAACTACATAGCAGAATGTACCAGGTGAGGTGGTGCTGATCTTGAATGAACATAATATTATCCAATTAATATTTGATCTGAAAGGGAAGAATCTAATAATACACCAAAGTAACCGGATTTTAAATAAGACATGTGTTTGCTTTCAAAAGGTAGAACTGAATTTCTCTGTTTGATTAAACTATGGCATATGATTGTATTGACGAATGATAAATGTTATTTAATATGAGTTTTTCCTTTGTCTTAATTATTTGTCAGCACAGTGTTTGTAATTATGTTCTGAATATGATATAAATTGCAATTCTGTGTATAACCGTAAATGATCCGGGTTTGTTATTATATATACATACTTTGTAGCAGCTCCCAAACACTTTCTATCAACTTGCAGGTGTTTACAACAGCACAGTGTTTGTAATTATGTTCTGAATATGATATAAATTGCAATTCTGTGTATAACCGTAAATGATCCGGGTTTGTTATTATATATACATACTTTGTAGCAGCTCCCAAACACTTTCTATCAACTTGCAGGTGTTTACAACAGCACAGTGTTTGTAATTATGTTCTGAATATGATATAAATTGCAATTCTGTGTATAACCGTAAATTATCCGGGTTCGTTATTATATATACATACTTTGTAGCAGCTCCCAAACACTTTCTATCAACTTGCAGGTGTTCACCATGTTCTTAATGTAAAAATACGCACTATAACGAATAGACAGATTATAATGCTACAATGCAACAGTACTCGTTTAAAGCGCTTTTATTAGGAATAAGCAAAGAAATAAATAAAATTGTTATGATTTATATTGGATAGGGCCTTTACCCTCCCAATAGTATTCACAGTAAGATTTGACACTTTTTACTTGATTAAAATGAAGAACAACGCTTAGCTCTCGTCTATGTTCCCTCACTATAGAAAGTCACGTAGAGAAAGTTGTCCCCGTGATTCGTTGCTATTGGTCACGTGACTTGCAGCAACGTTTCTCAATGAATATGGTATTGGATGAAATGACTTTAGAGAAATATGCGCAATAATGTGGAAATCCCATTCCTTCTAACATGTTTTCGGGTTGGTTTGTTACATAAAGTTTTACGGCCCAATTTTCAATAATAGACAGTTTCCGTCAAACGCAAGACCAAATGAAGCAAAATAGAAATAGATAAAAAATTCAAGTAAGCAACCAGATTAACAAATAAACAGATATTAGTGAATATAAAAATGTATGTCATAAAATAGTTCTATAATCTCTATATATTTTAATAACGCCCGTGTCACACAAATCGGCATTATTTGTATAGTACAGAACGGCAACAATAGAAGATTAACAATAGAAAATCGACCGTTACGGGATTGAATCTCCAATTTCGCTGCTTAATTTAAATGAACCTGGCGCAATATATGGAGTTTTGGAGCTGTATAATATTGCGACATCACTAAAGAGCTCTTCACTCAATGAAGTTCTTCAAAAAATAGACCGAAAACAGAAAGTAATGAGAAATCTAGAAGATAGAAAGCTGCGCAGGAAAGAAAATAGGAGCGAAAAAAGGTTTGGCGTCCAAAATTGTACAATATCCTTTGAACAAGATAGGTACTTATTTTATTTAACGTCACACTGGAGCAACACAACGGGCTATTGGTGACGGTTTGGGATCAATACCAAAGGGAAAGATCCGAGGAGAACATCACGTAATTTTGAACCACTGCCAGATGACGAGGCAAGACCCGAGCTAGCACCCCACTCTCCAAACGTCCGCACCACACCAACGTTAGGACATTTGAGGCTACGACGGATTTAACGTGCCCTAGCCCCCTTTGTATACGACGGTCTTTGGTTGGATTCGAACTTGCAAACCGCCGGTTACTAATCCGTTACTCATCCAACTGGGCTACCATGGACTTCCTTTGAACAAGGAAAATTATGAAATTGAAGTAGATGTATCTAATTGGGGCGACGTGAGAGGTGTGATTTTTGCCATGTATTTTATTGAAAATAAGAACCAGTAAAAGTAAATGCTCTTATTTTTTTAATAATTGTGTTTCATTTAGAGGTATGAAACCCATTCTCTTTTTATCACTGAATGTATACATACTAATCTAGCAAAGGAACTAAAACGAAGATGATTCATGTTAGTATTAAGTGAGACGCGATCGTGTATCCATGGCTACTGATAAAGTCCATTTACGCCAATGTATTTTGTACGAATTCCAACAAGGAAGAAATGCTACAGAAGGGCGTGTAGAAATTTATTGAAATTGTTTGGTGAAGGTACAATTTCTGATAGAACATGCAGAAGATGGTTTCTTAAAATTTCAAATAGGTGATTTCGACCTTTCTGATAAGCCACGCTCTGGGCGACCATCTTTGATCGACGACGATACTGTCAAGATCATGTTAGAGCAAAATCCTATTTTGACAACATCGGAGATTGCGGAAAGGCTTGATTCAGCTCAACAAACCATTTCGGACCATATTCGGAAACTAGGATTGGTGTGGAAATATTCGAGATGGGTGCCACATGAGTTAAGAGAAGAATTTGAATGATCGAGTCATCATTTGCACATCTCTGCTTGCACGGATCAAAATAGAACCTTTATTAGACCGTATGATAACTGGGATGAAAAGTGGATTACCTATGAAAACATCGTAAGGAAAAGGGCATATTGTGAATCCGGAAAACCTGCCCCTTCCACCTCTAAACAGAAGTTGAGCATGAATAAGAGAATGGTATGTATATGGTGGGACATTCGAGGACCAATACATTTTGAGCTGTTGAAACCGAACGAAAAACTAAATTCGGAGAGGTATTGTCAGCAATTGGATAATTTAAAAACAGCACTCCAAGAAAAGAGGCCGGCGATGTTCAATAGGAAGGACATACTGCTTCATGATAATGCGAGGCCACATACTGCTTTGGGGACTCGTCAGAAACTCGCAGAGCTAGGCTGGGAAATTCTGTCGCATCCACCATACTCCCCGGACCTAGGAAGTAAGAGCCACAGACGTAAGGCAGACTGCAGTTGCGGAACTTTTATTGTAAAATTAATAGGTTTTCTTCTAGCTACAGTCGGAATAATCAGAGGTAATACATTTATATGCTTCTTGATGGCAGTAATATTTCACGTCATTCTGTGTTTTCAAGTAGCATGTGCAATAATTATGAACAAAGTAAGTCATTCATGATAGTCGTAACAGTCAAAGCTGGACTAGAACTAATTCTTTGGTGGAATATTTTCAAGAAAAGGGATGAGCTCTTATTATAGCATCTTTGTAAGAGCAAAACGACCGCGAGCATCACAGTTCTAATTTTTATGGTTGCGTCTTTTCTACTTTGCCCAACACTTGTCAATCTAGTCCGAGCTTGGTACGTACGACTACACCCAGAGCACCTTCAATATACTTTCATTTGCAAGTTTTTTAAAACATTCTGCTATAATAAGTACACCACATCTATTTCTGTTATGTTGGATACTTTATTTTTTCATATGACGGATGGTACTTTTTACACCACAGTATTTTTGTATACTGTAAATTGTATACTCATTTCCGAACGTAGCGTTCCATTCACCAAACATTTTGTTTCTTTTGAAACCTTCAAGGCCTGGAAGATGTGTCAAAAACAAGTTTCAATAATCAGAACCACAGAAAAGTTGCTATCTTTCCCTGTTTTCTTAGTTTTTTTCAAAATATCACTGCAGGTGTTTAACACAGTAATATTCTTTTCAGAATCACGTGGTGTGGAGCTAGTAGTATCTTCCATCCTTACTACACAAGTTTCGATACTTACGACTACACCCAGAAACTTTTCAATATAGTTACATTTGAAAGTTATTTAAATCACTCTGCTTTAACAAGTACACCACAGCTATTTCTGTTATCATGGACGCTTTAATTCTTCATACTACTGACGGTGTTTTTTTATCACCGTATATTTGTATACTTTAAACTGCATCCTCACTTGTGAGCGTAACGTTCGATTCACCAATCATTTTGTTTCTTTTGAGATCCTCAAGGCCTGGAAGATGTGTCAAAAGTAAGTTTCTTCAATCAGAACCATCGAAAAGTCGTCTTTCCCTGTTTTCTTAGTTTTTCTCAAAATATTACTGCAGGTGTTTAAAACGGTAATATTCTTTTCAGAATCAAGTGGTGCGGGGATAGTGGTATCTGTTGTTCTTACTACACAATTTTCAATACGGTTTCTGTTTATTGTATTCACAGCAGATTGGGTTCAGAATCGATGCCAGCATAATTTCGACGTAATATTCTTCACCGCGAGAAACAGAAGCTGCCTGGACTACTTTGACTACGTGGGACTGGAGAAATGGAATATATTGACTTGTTGGAGTATGTTAAACCTCAATCGTAGCCTGATGCTAACGGCTGTTTCTTCAGCCGTTACGTATGGTGTCATCATAGCCCAACTTAATAAACACTGAAGCATTTGGTTTTGACTTCTAACTGTTTGAATGATCCCTAAGAAAAGCGGAAAATTATGAAATCCCACCAGCTTCCGGAAAAGGTTTCGTGAAAATAATGGAAGTTTTGTTAATTAATATTACTGTCATTGAGTAGTTACATCACCATTAGTTGACTATTTTATATTTTATGTAATTAAACCTGTTTCCTACTTTGTGTAACAGAACGTATGCCAAAGACATGCGGAGACTAATTATATGTTTTCGTTAAGATATAATTGTATGGCTGTGAAATGGTGCCTGGAACGCCATTCATGGACAAACGAATGGCATGACATCAAACGAATCTTGATTCGGTCTAACGATGTGGGACATCCATGTCTGACGGCACCGCGGCGACAGACTGCATGAATTATGCCATCGCCATACCGGTCCGTCACCTGGCGTTATGATATGGGGTGTCATTGGATTCTACTCACCCACCCACCTAATACACATTGCCTGTACACACAACAGCTACAGCTGCATCTCTGAAGTTTTGAAGCCTGTTATCCTCCTGTTATCTTCTGGGCTCGCCTGTGACCAGTTTTTAACAGGACAATGCGCTACCGCGCGTGGCATGCAACGTACAACAATTCCTACAGATCCACCAGATTTTACTTCTTCGATGGCCCGCTCGTTCACCAGATCTGTCGATCATCGAACACATCTGGTCGATGATCGCCCAATGATTGGCACATCACAGACCACGCCAGATGAGTTTTGACAACGTAACAGCATGAACTGACCTCCCAAACACACCCAAAGCCTCTTTTCAATGCCTAAACGAGTAGCAGTAGTTGTTGCTGTCCATGGCGGCTAAACAAAATAGAGATTTCTTCGTTCTTCGCAAGTCAAATAGAGCTATAATTTCAATCTTTTTCACCTCCTGTGCATTATGTTATTTGTATAAGAAATGTGGCTTTGATATCTCTTGTATTTCATTTGCATTTTCGATGGCCAGCCGTGAAATTTGCTAGTGCCATTTTTGTATTTATCTTTCCAGAAAAAACCCTACAAAATCTAAGTAATCAACTGAAGTATGAGCTAATTAAATTTCTTTATCGCTCTATGGTCATTCTTTGTTGCAGGAGGGATTAGATTCTGAACCACTTTTAACCCGTGACGGATTCGAACCAGAGACTACACTAAAATAAGAACTTTTTTGCACTAAAATAGGAACCAGAATGAGGGTCAAAACACTAACGCTTTCTGTGTGTTAACAGAAAAACTTCATACCTATCAAGAATTCAAGGCCCTTATAAACGAAGTTTCATCGATTTAAGATATATTCAAGCATTGTATGAAAAAGAACATGTTTTTAATTTCCAAAAAGGTTCCTTAAATGGTATTGGCACGAATCGTTTCTATTACTTTACTGAGTACACACAGAAATATATATTGCCACTAAGTTTCATTTGTTCAATATTTACGAAACGCTTTTAAAGCGTAATGGATTGTTCGGATCTTTTGAAAAGTTTTCGGAACATATTAGTTTTCGATTTTCAGAATTGTAGAACAGATTTCAATGGCTTGTTTGATGATTGATTGGAAATGTCTGAATGCATTCATTAGTGTAACTGGAAAGTATATCAGCTCTTCATTTCTGTAAGTATTTTGTAATATCCTGTGATGCCGCAAGACGACTTGAGACAGTACTGAACTGATTCAAGCCCAATTGTTTTTGCAAGATCTAAAACTATACGAAAGCAATGCAAAAATTAAAAACTGCCTGGATAATTTCTGAAGATCCAGAAATGAGAGTTGCAAGGTTAAACGCAAGCTCAGCGAATGGAAACGCAAGCCACAGACATAAGGCAGAGAGCAGTTGTGGAACTTTTATTCTAAAATTAATTGGCTTTCTTCTAGCTACAGTCGGAATAACCAAAGGTAATAAATTTATATGCTTCTTGATGGCAGTTATATTTCACTTGACTCTATGCTGTAAATTAGCATGTACGATATCTTATAAAGGAAAAGCAGCATATAACATAATAACATCAGTCAAGCGCTGCATAGATTTTCTACTATGGTGGAATATTTTCAAGAAAAGAAAAGATCTCTGCGCCGTTGTGACATCTTTGATGAAAGAGAGGAATAAAACCCAGAGTATCACAATCATGATTTTTATAGTTGCGTCTTTTCTACTCTGCCCAACAATTTTTTATCTATGCCGATTGTCGTACAAACTTCTATACCAGAAGACCTTTAATTTTAGGGTTTGCTGTAGGGTATTTAAGTCATTCTGTCATAAGAAGCTATCCACAGATATGTCAACTGCTATTTTCTTAATTGTGAACACTGTATTTCATCACTCGAGTGTCGGTATTTTTTTCATAACAGTATTTTTGTACACTTTAAACTGTATTCTTATTTGTGAATGTAGCGTTCGATTCACGAAGCATTTCGTTTCCTCTGAAACCCTCAATGCCTGGGATATGTGTCAAAAGCAAGTTTCAGCAATCAGAACCACCGAAAAGTTGCTGTCATTCCCTGTTTTCTTAGTTTTTCTCAGAATATCAATGCATGTGTTTGGCACAGCAATATATTTTTCAGAAAGACATGTGTGGCCAGAAACATCCATTGTCCTTACTTCACAATTTTCAATATGGTTTCTTTTTATTGTGCTCGCAGCAGATTTGGTTCAGAATCGGTGTCAACACAACATCGACACCATATTCTTCACCACGAGAGAATTTAAAAATCCAGGAAGATGTCTGGACTACATTGACTATGTGGAATTGAGAAAATTGAATAGATTGACGTCTTGGAATATGTTAAACATCAACCGTAAATTGATGTTAACTGCATTTGCGGCAGGTGTGACTTATAGTGTAATTATAGCACAAATTAATAAACCTGATCCCATTTACTATTCAAATGATAACTGGAATTCCAGCATTTAAAATTAAGAATAGAAATGGTCCTGGATTGTTATTTGAATCATCATAGATAAGATTTGGAGATCAGTTATTTAGTATATACACATGGACATGCTTTATAATAGACATCAAGGAAGAATACTTGCAATGCTAGATGAAGCTTTCTGATGTTGAATACTGTAAAGTACAGCGCAATGAATTGATTCTAGTGCTACTCACTACGGGGTTAGACTTATTTCACGCCTGCGTTTCAAAGATATTGAACAGATTGATCAAAAAGGTCTAGCTTAATTTAGATTAATTAATACATACACTATATAAAACTTGAATGACAATTGTAAGCACCATAGCTCTGATTACACAGATTTCAAGAGATGGACCTTGCCATCAAATAAATGAGCGCAAGAGCTCGAATAATGTGGAAAATGGACCATACCCCCTTCAGATACTGAATCTCTAAAATAAAACAAAATACAAAAATTCATATAATTCCCACGCTGCACCAAGATTAGCACGTTATCTCTTGAAGTAGTTCCAACGCTTCATATGTTGATAATCCGAAGTATTCAAGAGTATCACGATCAAATATATTGACGAATGATTTTCTTTTCGTTTTTTAAATTGACCACAGGACTCATCAAAATAGACGTAGGTAAATGGCAACATTGGCGATGTATTTTTTATCGACTTAACATCTTCAGAGATAGTGTAGAATGAAGTTCTTGTCCTGATGCAATTCTGATTATATTACATTGATAACATCGTTTATGCATAAAAATGGTGTTTAATTATATGTCAATTTCAGGAATCGCCGCGTAAGGTATGTGTGAAAAATAATACCGAACTTTAATTCTTTTAAATGTCTGAATTGTTACTTGATAAATTTAATGTAACTGTACCTACCTAGGTGCAGCCGGCGTATATTTTGATCATTCAACATTCTAGGACGGCCAGTACGATGTTGACGCCCAGCATTCCATGCGCTCCGATGCTTTTAAAGTCAAAATGAAACGTGTTTGATTGGCCAAATTGAAGTATAAAATAGAAATTCGCATGCACTTTGCCACCCTCCTACTTAGTAAAAAACAAATATTCGCCTATTCATCCACAAAAAAATTATGGTGTTTATATACAGACTTGGTATATTCGACTAATTTCTCTCAAGCTTCAGCCGGATTCGTAAAATGATAATTTGGTCAATTAGCCCAGTGCCACATTCGAGCACAATTAGTGATTTTTATATGAACACTCTTGTATTTAATAGAACATTTGACCTCGAAAAACTGCTAAATGTGTTAATTAACGTAAAATTGCTAAACGCGCGTAATTTTTTAAGCAAAATTAGCATGAAAAAATGTTTCTTCCTATTCTATCACTTCTCTGTTTGGCCAAATATGGTCTTTGCGCCATAAAACCAAAACCAACCCACTGCTCTGTGTGCCCAAGCATGTTTCGATGTGCACGAGGATGATGTGGAACATCTCGTCTGACCTTCTCTAGTCCCTTAGCGTAATTGAACCCTTGTGGGGCATTTTGGAGGTCAAAGTGCGTGGTAGGTTTACACCTCAAGCCACCATTTCTGTTCTCCACGAGGAACGGATGTGTATTCCGTTGAACATTGTGCATGACCTGTGTTTGCCCATCCCACGTTGGATACAACCTGTTATTCAGGCCAGGGGTGGGCCAACCTCCTATAAAAAAAAGATTTTGTGTGTCATTTCACAGGGGTTCATATTATTTTGTCCAGCAAATACTATTGCTTGTTAAGATTAAATACTCTTGCAAATTTCGGTATTTCACTCAAATTGAAGTCACTATTTGAAATCTTCTAATGAACAAAGAATGGTGAAGCACATGTTATTAGCTCAATTTCAATTCTGTAGCTTTAGAACTTAGAGTCAATCTTGTATTTTGATCTACAAGCATAAGCCATAATAAACTACATTACTGTCGTGTCAAAAGTGCCTTATTTAAGTTTTGTTGATTACTTAATGGGTAGATAGTTGAATTAACGTCGCACTGGAGCACCACAACGGGCTATTGGTGACGGTCCGGAATCAACAGTTCGAAACTAGATCTAGTTAAAGACCGTCGTGTACGTGAGGGCTGGTGCACGTAAAATCTATTGTGGCGTCAAATGTCCTCACGGTGGCGTGGAAGTTTGGTGAGTGGGGTACCACACAGTTCAGGTTTTGACCTCATCTTCTGACCGTAGTTCAAAATGACGAGGTGTTGTCCTCGGATTGGATCCCGCACCGTCGCCTATGGTCCGTTATGTTGCTCCCAGTGTAACGTTAATTCAACTATCTGCCAACCTATGAGATTTTGACATTTGTACCATCGACTTTTTAACATTGAGTGTCGCGAGATTTGCGAGTAATGCAGTGTTGCTTTTACTCACTACACATTTTTGACTAAATTACATCTTTCTAAGGAATCCGCGGATTCTTTCAACCTTTAGAAAGATTCAAATGGCGCTTTCCTTGGAATAGAATCCTTTGGGACGATTGTATTGTTATTTTCTGTAGAATATATTAATTTGGAAAGATTCAATTGCTCATTTCCTTTTAATAGTATCGTTTGGAAATATTCAATTGCTCTTTCATTTATAATAAATCCTTCGGAAAGGTTCTAGAGATCAAGAAGGTCAAAATTTGTTAGAAATCATACATCTGCAGGTTGCAAGGTGAAATTATGCGCCTGAACCCTTCAGATGGTAAATGCATCTATTACTGTTTGAAAACATTTTCTGGGTAATCCTCCGAATTTTGTCATCACTGCAAAGCGTTCTTTTTTTGTATAAAAATTCGTGATTCGCATTGCAGATTTTACACAAGATGTAGTTTTACACGAATTTCGAGATGGCTGACATGCAACTGACGTCAACGAGGAGAGGGCATTTCAGGAGAAGAGGCCTCCCCCCTGGACGTTTTTTTAAATACATCACATTTAATTGAATATGTGATCGTGTGCGGAGAATCTCTTGAAGCTGGTGACCAAGCGAAAAACTGTCTTTACACTCACAGATACTTTATTAAATTATTTTACATAACTACGAGGACACATTTACAGAATCATCTATGGCTCGACATCTGTGACCGACGCCGCTCACACATTCGCTAGCGACCTTCAACAGTTTCTGTTCTTGATTACTAAAGGTCAACTATGTCAAGGTCATGTTGTTTGTGCTGCCTTCTATTGAGCGAGGAGTGATATATCTGTTTAATATATAAGAAAAATCAGCTTGGTTTCTGAATTGAAAGAAGACACACAGAAGGGAGGATGAAAATAAATTTATTGTTGTGGAATTGAAATTAATAATGCATGTGAATATTGAAGAATCATGATTCTATTGGCGCTTTAAAGAAAAAAAGTTTCGAAACATTGCAGGATTTCTAATAGTTGCTTGGGAAAAAACAAATTCGGTGATCCCAATCAGTTCCATCAATCTTATTTCAAAGTAGCAAGACAGTAAATGTGTGAAATATCGGTAGTCAAATTCAGGAGTCCAATGCCGGTTGTCAAATATCAGTGTCACAAATCGGTAGGTCAAAATCAGTAAGTTGGTCGATAATCAGTTGCCACCACTCGTTTCTAGAGCGATCCCCACGACGAGCTCCTTCTGATGACATCGAAGTCGTCGTGTGAAATAACGGTCTTAATTGTAGGTATTAATGTCCTGTCGATGTTGTAATGGGCCTCCACAGACTTCGCCTTGAGACTATCATCTAGCCATTTGTTGATGGCATTTATTACAGTACAGGAGTCGACTGAGATAGTCGAGCCCTATCTTTCTTGCTTAGGCAATCGAAGCTCAAACTCCAAGTGCTCGATTCCGTTTTCGTACATCTGGATCGAGTCTTCGTGATCAAAATCCTCCAACAATCCCTTGCGGTCCAAATCTCCAGGTTTGCTTGGCCTGCAACTGAAAGATAACCAGAAATCGTCAGCTAAAGCTTTAAGTTTTGTGCTTTATACCACTTTTGATTTAGTTATGTATTTTCCTCGTACCTCAATGGTCGGAGAGTAAATGATTACAAATATATTTGATGCAGTTGGCTGAATGCTTAAACTAAAGAGTTAAATATCCGTTCACGCATTAGTATTACTCTTTTGGCTACGAGAAATTATGGAGGAATCATATTGAATATGATAAGGCAAATGATTACATTGAGTCTACCAAATTATTATAAACTTGTTATTTTTATTATTATAATTTATTATATTTAATAAAATTTACTTTTTATTTTTGTAAGAGCATAAAGTATATTGAGACTACAGTAATTATTCTACAGTTTAAATTCTACACTCTAGGATTATACAAGCTACGATACTTACAATTTAATACGCAGCCAATTGGTTATTGAGGCTATCTTCATCCTTAAAGGTCTCATGATGATCTTTATGTCAAGAGAGAATAGTGTGAGCTCGTTTTGACAATGTAATGTTAAAATATCGCAATTTTTAAATCTCAAAATAGCTTTGGAGAATCGCAGATAGAAAATTCGCAAAATACCGTAAAACGTTCTCTTATTTAACAATTGATTTTTTTGAAATTTAAAAATTATATTTGAAGTTTACGGAAATTTTCTACTAGATTCAATCAATAAATGTGTTCATAACTTTTCTTATCCTATTTTCGAAAAGTGTAAGCATTTATAAAATACACGTGATTTTTGACGTGGATTGCGTCTTATAGTACCATACAGATTAACGGTGGATGCGGCATAATTGTGTGACCGATTTTAACTCCTAACAACTCCAGAGATATCGGGACAACGGCGCTAGTAATGCTTGATAGTGCATGGGTGACACTTAATGAAAATTGCGAGTGGTTGGATCAATGACAATGGTGGTTTGAAGTGGATGGTTTTTTTTAATATTTCCATGAGTACGCTTTTGTTTTTAATACTTTTAAACCAAAGGGGTGATTGAACACTGATTTCAGTTTGCAATTAATATTAACAAAGTGGGCTAGTGAGAATTGAAAACATTACAATAAATGAACAACATTACCAGCACCCACTGTGCATTTCATTCATGATCTTATTGACACAAGGCATGGGACATACGTAGTTCCACGTTTAAACACAAAGCGAATGCACTTCTGACCCATCTTTCCTTATTAAAAAGAGGGTTGGACCACCTTTAATACAACTGTTGTATTTCTTGGAGCAATGTCATTTTCAAACCTATATAGCATCTCCCTCAGAGTGCTCAAGGTGTCATTGAAATACATGACATCCTACATCTAGGATTTGCTTGGATCGACTGTTTAATCATTTCAGATTACAGCCCTCAACAAAAAAGACAAATAGAAGGCGTATCCACAAAAAATAAATGAACATCACATGACAGATTGGTATCCTGAGTGCATCTCTGGCTATATACTCTGGTACACACGTACGTTTCAATTCTGTAGCTTTAGAATTTAAAGTCAATCTTGTATTTTGATCTACAAGCACACGCCATACTAATCTACATTCCTGTCATGTCAAAAGGGCCTTATTTAAGTTTTGTTGATTACTTAAAGGGTAAGTAGCTAGTTTGACCGTCGCCAATAGTTCGTTGTGTTGCTCCAGTGCGACGTTAATTGAATAGTCAATTACAAATTACTACCATTAAGTGAAGAGTACCTGTATTCATATTTACTTCCAACCAAGTCCCTCTCTGATCTATACAATTCTTTCAGCGGTTCTCTTACTGTTAGAAGCATTTTTTCAATGTTGCCTTCTGGAAAATCTCGTTTAAGTCGTCATATTTCCTTTGATTTCTTGTGGTAAATTCTCCTCCGAAATGTCGCCCTTTGAGCCGTTTGGGAATTGGCCAACTTACAATCGTTCCTACATATATTGCTTACAACCATATCCGGGAAGTACGATTGCAGAATTTGTCAGTTGGAATCTTCCGACTGCTTTTTGAACTGAAAATACCTCTCATAACCATAATTGGACAAAAGGAATACGGGGCCAGGGTGTGGCCCAGTCGGTAGGGTTGCGGATTAGCGCAGATTAGCTCGCAACCGAATCCGCATCTCTCAACTGCATCAAAAAAACTAGTTTTTATTAAGCCTTCTCAAGTTTAAAATAAGAGTTACGAAATAATAAAGGTGGCATCTAAAAACAAAGATCTAAGATAGGAATAGGATTTATATAAAAAGCTTAATGGATTTGTGAATAAAACAATTAATAATTTGTCGTAGAATGTTACATAAGGAAGGCAGATGGATTAAAACCACGACAGATGGCACATGATTAAATTAGTATTGCACTTTACAACATACACTAATTAGATATAGGTTATTAAAACAGCGTTTGAGGAAGAGTTGATGTAGGATTTCGAGCTTCGGATTCAAAATGAAAACACTGATGCATCTGAGAAACAAAATCTAGCAACGCGCAGTACTAAAACCATCGACGTTTCTTGCTCGGTTAGGTAATGAAGTTTGGTTCAATCACAAAGCTCGTAATTACTCCCTGAAGAGAATTGGCGTGGTGTGGAAGTTTGGAGAGTGGGGTGCCAGCTCGGGTGTGACATCGTCGTCTGACCGTGGTGTCGTCTTCGGATCTTTCCCTTCGGGTTTGATCCAGACCGTCGTCTACACGTCGCCTGTTGTGTTGCTCCAGTGCGACGTTAATTAAATACCTACCCTAAAGAGAATGTGGCGACGAAAATCGTTGCTCAAATTTATTTATTTTATGCAATTCCAGTAATTTGTTGTAAAATCGCCAACTGTGGTGGTAAAATTTTGAGATAAATATTTTCTTTAATAGTTCAATTTCGTATATTTACCTTTATATTTACTGTAAGTTAAATTGAAGTTACACATAGATCGGGTGTTATAGCGCTTTTAGTGCCAGTTATTTTATGGACACTAGCGAACGAGGGAAACCATATTTCCAAATAGAGAAATAAACTACACGTCCAATTCTGAACCTTTCGCCACACTGCAAAGTATATGCGATGAAGATTTCACCTCTTATATAATCTAGCTGAATTATCCGGCGTTGCTCAGGTTGAATTGTTTATAATTCATCGTAATATTACTCAATATTATTCCCATGAAGATTTCGAATTGTTTTTAGCCCCCTGGCAGACCCAGGACAAATCAAATGGGGTTAATATATTGCCTATTTGTGTCCTTCAGAATTTTGCAGGTTGAATGTACCAAATTTAGTGTGAATTGGTCTGACATTGATTGTATAAATACGCAATGTTATTCCAATGAGGATTTCGAATTGTCTTTAGCCTCCTGTACCATATTGACGATAAAATATACCACTTTCTGCAAATATAATCTTATATTATCATAAAAATTTACATTCCAATAATAAAGATACAGTTTAAGAATTTACAGACGGGATACATAAACGATATGATACTGAGTGATTTTCAGCGCAACCGCACCCACCTGCGATTGCACCATACTCTAAGATTGTAAAAAACTCCAAGGTCATCTTGAGAGGCGAATCTTGTAGATGTTATCGCTGACGTCATGTGCACAGTTAAACCGGGAGAGAGCGCCCCTTAGCAATTGGTCTGTCCTTGATAACTTGACGTTACACCCCTCTGCACACCCAAGACAAATAGAACGGGGGTCAATATGTAGACTACGTTACCCGCAGGGTTCCAAAGAATAAGTGTACGAAATTTGGTATGGATTGGTCAAACGGTATAGATTTGTATCGAGAACACAGACAGACAGATAGACTTGCAGATGCCAACTCTGCTTTACATGTATAGATATATGGATGCACTATTTTAATTTTATTACGACCAATTCGATGTAATGCATCAGGTGCTTGTATTTTATTAGAGTGCAAAATCGAAAAATATACTTGTGTTTACCGAGTGATAAATTTGTGGACGAAGCGTTCGATTCACCAAACATTTTATTTCTTTTGAAACCATCAAAGCTTGGAGGATATGTCAAGAGCAAGTTTCAACCATCAGGAACATCGAAAAGTTGCTGTCACTCCCTGTTTTCTTAGTTTTTCTCAAAATATCGATGCAAGTGTTCGCCACAGCTATATTCTTGTCGTACAAAGAAATATACTTCAGAGGAGAGGATGGGGTAATAGCATCTGTCTCTCTCACCGCACAATATTCGATGTGGCTTCTGCTTATTATATTCACAGCAGATTTGGTTCAGAATCGGTGCCAACACAACATCGACGCTATATTCTTCACCACGAGGGAATTTAAAGACTTGGGAAGATGCCTGGACTACTTTGATTACGTAGAATTGAAGAAACGTAATAGATTGACGTGTTGGAACATGTTAAACCTCAACCGTAACCTGATGCTAACGGCTGTTGCTTCAGCCGTTACGTATGGCGTAATTATAGCACAAACGAAAACTTGCTGAAGCTCTTTTAGCCCATTCCTCCTGGTGGTTGTCTCGACGGGATATCTTGTCCTTAGCAAAACTCACCTGATCTTAATGAACGAGATATCTCGTCATTAGAAAATTGACCTGATCGTGATCTCGTCATCATAAAAAAACTGCAATATCTTCATCATTCGGCATTCAATCCGTAATCTTGTCGATATATCGTTTCATAAGCAAAGTAGGTCAGGTCTTGATGGACGAGGTATCTCGTCAAAATCACTTGGATGGATATAATTCCGCATGGTAGATAGAATGAGTGTTAATGCCAATTACTATCTGCTGTTACCGAGTATTTAAATCAACATGAATAGACTATTTTACATTTTATGTAAAGTTGGGCCGAAATTTTTATTTTTTACTTTGTATAACTCAATCGCATGAATAGGGAATGCCGAAGGATTGCAGACTAATGATTGTAATTGATAGTTGGGTTTTATGGCGTAAGGTCCACAAAAAAGGACAAGCTACACCAGAGACTAACGATTCTTCTGTAAAGATATAATGGGTAAAAGACCCTAAAATGGATTGAGAGCGTCGTGGAAATGGCAGTGCAAGCATTAGAAAAACGACCTTTCGAATTATTCGAAGGCAGTGTTTGTTAAACTTCACAAACTTACTTCCAAACAAGGCTCAGGTTCTGATACAGGTCAAGGATGATTTGGTGTCCCATCTGTGCGAGAGATGTTCAGTCGCGCACCGATGTCAGATTACACGACATCGTCACATCACATGAGGACGATATACCTTCACCTCATAAATCTACTAACTGGGCTCGCTTTCAGCAGACCCTTAGCACAAATGTCACCTACCCAACGCAACCCTATCCTCTAAATAGCCCAAACGACATAGATAACGCAGTAACTAACTTAACACAAAACATTCTATCAGCCTACAATGAATCATCTAAACCAGTTACGACACCTAACAATTATTCCCTCCCTACTGAAATTAAAACTCTTATTAAGATCAGAAACAGAACCAAAAAACGCTGGCAGAAAACAAAAAATCCGCAAACTAAAACCCTTCTGAATTATATTCAAAAAACCCTCAGAAGAAAAATCCCTAGTCACTCCCAAGAGTCTTGGAAAAACCACCTTCAATCCCTCAACACTGAAGATAACTCTATATGGAAAACTGCCAGATCCATCACCAAAAAACGTAAAAACATTCCTCCACTTGTTTCATCACATCCAACAGCTGTCTCTGATAACGAGAAAGCTAATTTGTTAGCAGATAGCCTGGAAAATCAATTGACCCAAAATAGTATTAACGACCCAGCTACAACTGTGCAAGTTCGAAATTCGATTCAATCCTACAATAGCAAACCCGATCAAGTCTGTAATTCTCCCCTCTGATATAACTCGTCAAATTCAAAAACTAAATGTGAAAAATCACCCGGTAAAGAAGGGATCACTAACAAGATGATCAAAAAGCTCCCCCCTAAAACAATTCTCATGTTTACAATGATTATTAATGCCATTTTTAAATTTAAATACTTTCCTCGTCCATGGAAAACCGCATGCATTGTTCCTATTCTGAAACCAGATACCCCCCCCCCCAAAAAAAAAACACCAACCAGCTACAGACCTATTTCACTTTTACCCACTCTAAGTAAAATTACTGAAGCGGTCATTCTTGAGCACTACAACACCTTTATAAACACAAACAACATAATGATTCCCCAACAATTTGGCTTCACCCCCCACCTCTCCACTATTCATCAGCTACTTAGGGTAGTTGAATATATTCAGTCTGGAAATACAAATAAACCGAATAAATACACTGGGATAGTCTTTTTTGATATTGCCAAAGCCTTTGATAAAGTCTGGATTCAGGGTCTTATTTACAAAATGATCTTATATAACTTTCCTGATTCCTTTTTTCTCATATCTTACCAATAGAACGTATGTTGTTAGAGTCAATAATCAGTTATCCTCGAAAAGAAATATTTATGCTGGAGTCCCTCAAGGATCCAAACTTGGACCTTTTCTCTTTAATTTATATATGAACGATATACCCCAAACGGATAACACTAAAATTAGCATGTTCGCAGATGACACTGCAATTTTTACTCAACATAAAAATTATAAAATACTTATTGCTGACCTTAAAGTCCATATCTACTACCTTGAATCCTGGCTTGTCAAATGGAAAATACTACTCAATGTTGAAAAGACAGCTGCAATCATGTTCCACTGCAGAAATCCCTCAAAACTACCCAAACTCCAACTTTATGGTCAGTCAATCCCTTGGTCACTTCAAACCAAATATCTAGGACTTATCCTAGACTCAAAATTAAACTGGAAGCCACACATACAACATATACATGATAAATTTCGTAAAATCACTGCCACTGTTTACCCTCTCACATCCCGGAGTTCAACACTTTCTATACACAACAAGAAACTCATATACCTTTCATTTGTCAGGCCAATCATAACATATGCTTGCCCCATATGGGGGGGGGGGACTAATGATGTGAATCTAAAGCGCATCGAACAACTTCAAAACATCTTCCTTTGGCAAATATCGAATGCAAGATGGTATTATCGCAACAGCGATATCACCAGAGCCCTCAATATTCCAACCTAAGGAAATTTATCTATAAAATCTCTCGCAAATTCTTCCTCCAAATTAATAATAGTCATAATGCTGCGGTGCAGGAAATAGAAATCTACGAACTCAACCCTTCCTCAAAATAAATCCAGACCTAGGCGCACCCTCACACTGGGCAGCTGAGATCACTGACTTATTTCATTAAAATTGATCCTTATTCTTCCTAACTCCTAAATTTTACCGGATTCTTGTTTATTATTAGCTAGCTTTTAATTTCAATACTTAACTCAACAAGGCAAATTCCATTAAGTCAAGCTCTATGTTCAATACCGGAGATTTAGGCCCCTGCGGGGCCAGGTGCTCCATAAATATATCAACACATGCGAGGCCTGCATCAGGTGTGGTGGTCGACATTTTGAGCAATTTCTGTAATTGTGCATTTGCGTTGTACTTACCGACTGATGTTTGTACATGTCGTTACCTTTCCATGTGACAAGTTTCTCATGTTTTGGACATGTCATTACCCGTTGTTCCTTGTACTTATCTTTAATTTATGCAAATATAATTGTATTATTTCGTTTTGTCAAGCAGTTATTGATGTTTATTTGACATTGTTGTTTCCATATTTCATGCCTCTCCAACTTGCGTCGAACCGTGTCTTTGTGCCGAAATGGAAAGCGCTCTCTAGCGCCCCTACATTCTATGGTGAAAAGTGTTTGTTTCGTTGTGTTCTATCACCCCTTGAAGTTTGTCCCATGACCGTAGAATCACCCTGTATAGCGCCATTTTTCAAGTTTTCTACATCATGTTTTTTTTTTGGGCTGAGTGTAAAATTTGCTTTTGTCGAAACCTTTCCCAAAATCACCGCCCTAAGGGGTAGATCTCGTTTAGGGCTTCACGAGCCTCCAGAGGTACTCTAGTGTTCCTTTCGACAAGATATTTCGTCATAAGCAAAATTGAGCCGATATCGGATGAGATATCTCGCCACTTGGAGGACTAAATCTACAAAATTACTTTCTTCAATTATGGCTCATTGACTATAACCCAGTAATTTTCTTAGTAATGGCTCATTGACTGGGCCAATGATTTTCTTTATTGACTAGTTGACTATTTCCCAATGATTTTCTCAATAATGGTTCATCGACTATGATCCAATGCTTTTTTTTTATCAATAATGGATCATTGACTATAGCCCCATAATTTTCTGTATGATGACTTTGACTACCGCCCAATGATTTTCTCAAGAATGGTTCGTTGACGTACGAATGATTTTCAATAATGGCTCATTGACTATGGGCCATTGATTTTCTTGACTCTGTCACCCAATGAATTCCTCATTATTGGCTCATTGATTTTACCTAATGTCTTTCTCAATAATGACTCTTTGACTATGGCCTGATGATTATCAATATTAGCTCATTGACTTTGGCTTAATGGTTTTCTTAATGCCTCTTTGACTATGGCCCAATGCTTTTTCTCAATAATGTCTGAATGAATTTCTCACCAATGGCTCATTGACAATGGCTCAGTGATTTTCTCAATAATGACTCTTTGAGATTCAATGATTTTCTCACTAATGGATCATTGACTATAATAGAATGACTTTTTTCAATAATGTCTCACTGACCATGACCCAATGATTTTCTCAGTATTGGCTCATTGATTTTCTCAGTATTGGCTCATTGATTATGACAATGATTTTCTCAATAATGGCTCATTGACCATGGCCCAATTCTTTTCTCTAGAATGGCTCAATGATTTTCTCAATAATGGCTTGTTGACTACGGCCCAATGATATTCCAAGTAACGAATGGCTCATTGACTGGCCCAATGATTTTTTCAATAATGAATGGTTCTAGGCTTATGGCCCAATGAGATTCCAATAATGAATAATGGGCAAAAAATCCGAACGTTTCTTAAGAAAGCATTACTCACGCCACAAAGGTGAGGCCACGAAAAGAAAAAGCCGAGTTCATTCCAAAGGGGAGAGGAAGGGGCAGCATTTTCTCGATCAAACTACCCATTAGTTCCGTTCGAATTCGGCCGAAAGGCCGGATCCACGCCGGGCAGCACAGAAGCCAGAACGTGTAATCTATCGCCGAACTCCGAACACGATCTATGATTAAGTCGGACCCCAAACTTTTTATCTTGATTAAGGACACAGTTAGGTTTTGGTGTTGTTGATGGTTTCGTAAAATCCGGACCTGTCACCTTGAGTCGATTGCGCGGGGAATATTTTTTTCAGCGATCGGGGTGTTTTAGCCGCGAATGGAGCACTCTCCGCTTTTTCCTCAGTTCTGTCAGTGATGTATCACATATCGCTGGGCTTAATTCACACTCATTATCTGTTAGATTAGATGTACTGAGGTGAAGATATTAGTTTTTCAGTTGAGCTGGTAGTAGTACAATTAACGTAGAGCTGTGTGAGGCAACACAATGGGCTGTTGAGGATGGTTCGGCATCGATCCCGAGGGGAACGATACGAGGACAACACCTCGTAATTCTGAACCACGGTCGGATGGAGAGTTCAACGCCTGAGCTGGCACCACACACACCAAACTTCCACAACTCACCAACGTGAGGACATTTGAGACCACGACAGTTTAAACGTGAACCAGCCCGCCCGCACACGACGATCTTTGGGTAGATCGAGTTTCGAACTCACAACTCTCCAGTTGCTATTCCCCGACACTTCCACCCGGGCTACCGCAAAAGAAAATAACAGCGCATGTGAGTGGCGCAGTATGGCAGAATAGACTGAGAATGATTGGTTAGGTTTTTATGGCGCAATGGCCATATGCTGCGCCAGAGAAAAGACATACAATATCAAGTAATAGACACACACACAATAAAAGATTTACTGACACAGAAGACATAGGTATGTTGTTATCTTAATTAACGTCGCACTGCAGCATTATAACGGGCTATTGGCGTCGGTCCGGGATTTCATACAAACCCGAAGGGAAAATACGAAGGAGAACACCACGTAATTTTGAACCACGGTCAGATGACGAGGTCATACCTGTGAGTTGGCACCTCACTCTCCAAACTTCCACACCCCGCCTACGTGAGGACGTTTGATGCCACGACAGAATTAACGTGCACAAGCCCCGTATGTACGGCGGTCTTTGGTTGGATTCGAACTCGGAACCCTCCGGTTGCTAATCCGTTATTCTACCAACCAAGCTATCGCGACCCATTATATATATATGCAGGAAGATAATATATTCTCACTATTTCCTGAAATGACTGTTGAGACAAAGATGTATACTGATGCTCAAATATGTCTTAAAGATATGAAGGTAAAAGCAATGCACATAATATGGAGGGAGATTAAAATATTTTTATTGGTTTTAAAATTCAGAATTTCATGGATTGTGGTTTTTTCATAGGAAAGTTAAAAGGAATAACTATATGAGGTTCTCGTTCAGCCAAATGAAATTTCCAAAAGTCAGTTTCAAATTTTGAAAACGGATTTTGGTGAAACATCATTAAGTTCTATTTGTTGATTCTTATTGATGAAGTTGCGTTCCTTTGCTTTCGGTGTTGTCCGGAGTCTTGTTTCCAGAGGCCGTATTTTCAAGATCATCCAATCCCGTCTTCTGGGCAGCAGGGCAAGTTGGATCGCCTGTGGTTCTGCTTATCAGGAAGATGTCAAAGTCATCGTCTTCTCTATTGAGATTTGCGGCAGATTCCTCACCGTCAGCTTCGTTGGTTTTGTCGATGGAATTCTTTTGTGCCTCGAGTAGAGCCCTATCCGCCATTTCGTCTTCGATGGTTCGCAGACGCAAGTCCATGAACTCCTCGGGATGTTCGGCATTCCACTCTGCGAGGTAGTCGCGCTCGACGTATGGCTTCTCTTTTGCTTTCTGTTTCTTTGCCTCTTTCTTGGCTTCCTTCTTTTCTCTACGCTTCTCTCGAAACTTCTTTCTGAAATAGCAAATTAGAATAAATTATTTTACTTGGCAAGACACAGCAAAGGGAAACAAGTTAAATTTATGTTAAAAAAGAGTAAATAAAATTTTAAAGACTAAAATGCATGAAAAATAATAAATTCTCAGAGTACGAGGCACACTTACATTTTTTTTCTGCACCAGTCGAGCATTTTGAAAGGTAGATAAGTCGTCTGTAATAATGACGTAAATAGCACTAAAAAGTACTGTTTGTAGGTAGCACTGAAAAGTACTGTTTGTTGATAGCACTAAAAAGTACTCTGTTTGTTTGTAGGTAGTACTAAAAAGTACTGTTTCTTTGCAAAAAGCACAAAAAAGTACTGTTTGCAAATAAGTTGCAGCGGAAGATTCCTCTACAACCAAAAATCGCTTTAATCAAACGTTTATATCACTTGATCAGAGCTTTAAAAATCGCCAGTTAGCAGTTTGACAGACGTAACATGAATAAAGAAATCTTTTTGTAAGAGCTACTATTTAATTACAATGCTTGATTAACAATCGAAAAGTAATAGTAGTCTTTTAAATCTATTTGTTTAAAAGCTTTCGGGAAAATATGTATTGTTATATAATTAGAAGCAATTCATTCTTATAAAAAAGAAGTGTTTTTATTTCCATTGTTGCATTTAATATGTACAAATTTCGCTACTAATTAATGTGGTGAAGAAATTACAATTTTAATACATAATTTGCTTAGATATTTAAATGTTTATGGTGTAATTAGATTCCAAATTAAGCTGGAATTGTTGTTAATATTATATTTCTTTGTTAATCTCATTTGTTTCATTTTATACTAATTCTATCCACTTTTACGGCTTCAAGTCCCTTTAGATTGGTAATACAAATAAAATATGCAATCGAGCATTAGTACCCAATCAACTGAAGAAATGCTTTTGACCCTCCTCGTGGTTGTCTTGACGAGGAATCTCGTCATTAGAAAACTGACCAGATCTTGACGAACGAGATATTTCGTCATTAGAGGTTTGGTTTGTTGGGGTTTTATGGCGCAAGTGCCATATTTGGCCATGCAGCATCATTAGAGGGAAAACTTACCAGATTTTTATCTCGTCGTCATAAAAAAATCAGAAACACCTTGATGGGATATCTCGTCATTTGCAAAATTGGTCAGATCTTGATGGACGAGATATCTCGTCGCACCACTCGGGGGGGGGTAAGAAAATCTCATAAAAAATTACAGTGTGCTATTATACGTCAGAGGGGCTTGAGGGGACCAGGCACGCCCAAAATCTTGGAAGTTATGAAAATAAAGGCTGAGATTAATTTAAATCCATTCAAACAGAATTTTTGTCAAGCTCATCAACAGAAAATCGTGAACAGGTTTGGAAATACTTCAGCACAGTAATTACAAATTAAATACCCATTTTGTATTCTCTGATCTTTCCCTCGGAGATTGATCCCGTACCGTCGTCAATAGCCCGTTGGGTTACTCCAATGCGACGTCAATCAACTACCTACCTCATTTTTTACTGTACCATAGCAATTTGATTGGTTTCTAAAGCAAGCGAAAGTTGCACTTATGTGCTTTGTGTGGACAGGGCAATTTACCTGAAAGAGACAAACTTTCAGGCTAATGCATTTCGTAGTACGTTAACCCTCCTGGTGGTGGTCTTCGCGTCTATATGGTATTTTAATTAACGTCGCACTGGAGCAACATAATGGACTGTTAGCGATGGTTTGGGTAGGTAGGTATTTTAATTAACGTCGCACTGGAGCAACACATCGGGCTACTGGCGACGGTCCGGGATCAAACCGAAGGGGAAAGATCCTTGGACACCATGTAATTTTGAGCCATGGTCAGATGACGAAGCGTCGATCTGGGATTGGATTGGATGTTGAGTTTCATGGCGCAAGATCCAAACACGGACAAGCTGCGCCAAGCGCTAAATAAAACAATAAAAAGTTATGCAGATGTAAAAGTTTTAAAAGGAAGTGTGGGAGTAATCAAGCGCAAGAATTTTTTTCACGATAAAAGTTGTACGAGGATGGGGCCTCGTAATTTTGAACCACGGTCAGATGACGAGAACAACATCTGATCTGGCACCCCACTCTCTCTGATCTGGCTTCCACACACGCCGACGTGAGCACATTTGAGGCAACGACAGATTTAACGTGCCCCAATAGCCGTGTACACAACGCTCTTTGGCTGGACCGTGTTTGGAATTCGAAATCCTCTGGTTTCTAAACCGTTACACTTCAAACTGGGTTACTGCCGCCCGTAAATCACGGAGAATAATGCGGGCCGTAGTTCGGAAATATTGGTATACACTCTTTACTAATACTAAGCTTTTAAAGGGAAAGCTAGTAGATATTTTGATCGATCCATGGAGAGTTGGTTGTTTGGGAGTTTTATGGCGCAAGGGCCATATTTGGCCAAGCTGCGCCATGATCAATGCAGAGAGACATTTAAAGTTAATGCTTGTCTACCTCTAGAAATGCTAACGCCAGAAAGTCCCCTCATAGGCGAAATGCGTGTGTGATACGGTGTGTGATATATAGCGAGCAATGGTAACCTTTTTGTGCCCAGGATCACGTGACCAAAACTAGTAGTAACGTGACCCTTAAGAGCAATTGCGTCACAACGCCTTTACCGAGATCTCTTTCCTAACAGGCGCATTCCCCAACACGAGATTTTTGCGCGTTTGCACCGACAACTCTCGGAAAGGGGAAGTTTCCACGCTGACATGTATGAGACCTCCATTGAGGATCATGAAGATCTTGTTGCCAGGCTTTCAGTAGCTGCGGCAGAAGCCTGGTATTTTCCAGACCTCACGGGAATCCTTACGTCGACGATGCGAGGCCTGTATCAGGTGTGGTGGCCTACATTTTGAGCAGCTTCTGTAATTGTGCATTTGCGTAGTACTTACCGACTGATGTTTGTACATGTCGTTTCATTTCCATGGGAAAAGTTTCTCATGTTTTGTCATTTCTTTCTTACCCGTTGTTCCCTGCACTTATCTTTAATTTATGCAAATCTAATAGTATTATTTCGTTTTGTCAAGCAGTTACTGATGTTTATTTGACATTAAAGCGTTGTTTTCATATTTCATGGCTCTTCTTTCCAACTTGAGTCGAACCGTGTGTTTGTGGCGAAATGGAAAGCGCCCTCTAGCGACCATACATTCTATGGTGAAAAGTGTTTGTTTCGTTGTATTCTATCACCCCCTGAAGTTTGTCCCATGACAGAAGAATCATCCTGTATGTAGTATGAAATGCATTCCATGATTTAAATAAACTCATTGATTGTAAATTAATATTTATTAATATCCATTGTGCATCCTATATTTCAACATTGTAATTTCTTTCCTGATGATTTGCATATGTTGAGAAAAATAAAATATTACTCTTTGTATATGAATGCTGTGCGATATAATCCAATACTCTTACTCCAGTCTCGAGTTAATCTGCAGGTCAGAGTTGAACCGCGGATTATCTACAAACCATATTCACAAAGCGCGAATTAAGTGATCCACTAATTAACACGAAGATCTATGTAAGACTAGTTGTGATTTGCTACTATCGTCTCTTCTCACGATCACGTGATGTTTATATTTTAACGACACTTGAATATGAAATGGATCGCGTATTCCGGATGTAGTGAAGTGTTAAATGGATGAAGGTATGTAACAAATTGGATGTTCTGAGATAATTGATGTTTTGTAAGTTTTATTGTGTGAATTTTTCTTTTCCCGCCATCCACCGGAGTTAGTCTCGTCAGCTGTAAGCCGGTCAGTGGTAATGGTAATTAATTAACGTCGCACTAGAGCAACACAACGTGTAAGCCGGTCAGATGTAATACTTACGAGAATTTTTGAATATTTTTTACAAATTACTGTTGTGTAACAGGGGGGTGAATGGAATTTTGTGGAGTAAGCATCTCGGGGTAAAATTTACACAATTTATTTACATATTTTTAAGCTGACGCTTAACTATCTTACGCTTTAGTAAGACACCTGTATAACTAAATTTTACGAGAAAACATTTAGTAAGACAGGATCACAATGCAGTCGCGCGCCTGTTAAAAAAAAAGGTTATTAGTTCGATATGCCGCCTATTAAGGAAAAAGGTTATCAGTTCGAAGACGCAATTGGTAACGTGCCAAGAAGAGGTTGAGATTTTATGGCGTAACTGACTGTCAACACGCTAATAGTTCAGTTCGTTTTCAAGGCTCTACTAGTTCGATTCCTTGTAGTTGTAAATTGATATTGTAAGTCATCAGTAAAAGTTACGACTTGAGTTTCGAAGCAATTTAATTTTCCTGTGACTGCTTTGGAAGATATTACAAAAGCAAGTTTCAATAATCAGAACCACCACAAAAAAGTTGTCTGAATCTTTCTTAAAATATCAATACAAGAATCCTTCAAGTTATATAATCTGTCAAAAATACCTGTATTTCGTGAGAATGCATGTGTTTCTGACAATAGCATCTGTTTGCTATCACAATAAAAATTTCAGTGATTCACTATTTCATTTCGATACATTCTCAGGTATTGTAAATATTCTTTATTAATATTATTGCTCGTCAATATTAAATACTTCCGAAAATTTGGTATTTCTTTAAAATTGAAATCGATTGAAACTCTTCTAATGGACCTAGAATGTGAAACAAATGTTATTAGTTTGATTTCAATTCTGTAGCTCTTGAACTTAAGGGTAACCTTGTATTTTGGTTTACAAGCATAAAACATTAAAATGCATTCCCACAAAGCATCAAGAAAATTAATAATATCTTAATTTAAGTTTCGTTGTTTACTAGAACGAAAATATTTAATGTCATTTTATGATTTTTCTAACTAATTTAAAGGCTTAAATGACTTCCAATGCTCAGCAATCTTTTTCATAAGCACTGTATCAGATTTTAATCTCAAATATACTTTTAAATTCCTTTAGTCCTCAATAGGGTTTTAATTCAGTCAAAATTGATAAATTCCCATTTTTTGCTATCAATTTAAGATTAAAAATAATATTTAAAAATAATTTTTAACACATTTTCCGTACAATTAGAAATACAGAACGTTTCAATCTACATTAAATAGTTTTCAGAATCGGAACTTTTCAAACATGAAATATTAAGTAACTTCACAACTGTTCTTCGAAGTTCAAGTTCTTAATTCCTGAAACTGCTCAAATATGTCGGTCATCATTACGTATGAAATGAACCTTTGTACCAAATATCATTAAAATAAGCTACTAATTGGCCGCAATTGTTTTTCATGCCTGAGATCAATTTGCATGGCATGATACAATAGGGAATGTTTGAATGCGTTTTAATGAGACTGTTCGGAATTAATTTTTTGAACGATTTTGATGAGCTGTAAAAAATTGTATGCTACGAAAGAATTTTATTTTCACAGCCAGTTAAATAGTTAAAATATAACTTATCGTCTGCTAACACAGAGTTTTGTTTACTTTCAAAATGGCCCTTTTAAATAAGCAATGGATGGAAGCTGTTTCCTCTCTTTCCGAAGAGAATTATGCTTATTCGATTATTCAAAAACGCTGTAAAAGTCATGGTTTTTCAATATCTAACGTACGATAAGTAATATTATTAATGAGAAAGGAAAAAACGTAAAAGTGGAAAAATACTTCCAAAAAAGTATCCCAAAAAGAAAAAAATTCTGAGAATATTGGTAAGGTAAGATCTTTAATTTTAAAAGAGAATCTGCCATGTCAAAGGACTATAGCAAAGTGAACGTGAGAACTTTCTCTAAGAGATTTATGATTGTTGCCGGTTTTGCATATAATGGGAAATTAAAAGGTAAAAAGAGCATTGAAACATTCATCCCAGTATAATCTATGCAGTTACACTCTTTTAATTTTATTACGACCTATTCGATGTAATGCATCAAATGCTTGAAATTTATTTGAATGCAAAATCGAAATATATTTATTGTTACCGAGTTATGAATGTAACTCAATAAACCAAGTTCCCTCGACAAATTATGTTAGGATGAACATTCCTTCAATTCGATAAAATGTACCGAAAAAGAAATAAATGATTTATGAACAACTTTTGTCACCAACTGATATACGTGAGGGCTTTGTGTAGAACCAATGTAATAACATTGTGCGTTTGATCACAAAAGAGAACATTGAAATCGATCAAATCAAGAGGGAGCCAATATCCAACAAAACAAATCATAATTTGACCGAGAATACTATTTCTAAATTATTTCGTACATATCAAAAGTTCAACGAAAAAATAATTTAATTGATTCAGGATATAGTAAAATATCGAATGAGAAAATGGTTTCACAACATGAGATTGACACAATCTTCTCAGGACAGCAATTTGCTGAACATGTATTGAAGAAAAATTTACCACAAATTGTCTGATAATGGGTTTGTGAAATAGTTTCAACAACTGGAAGAATAAATCCGAAACGAAATGTGGTTTTCTACCACATGCCATCTATTAAAATTGATTTCTCTGTTCGATTTAAAAGAAGTTTTCAGTAGTCTGTCCGATATTTGATTGAATACTCCTTTGTATAACTTGAACGTATCTCATTTTATAACTGCAAGTGATTTGGTGTTATCCACTGAACTGATCCAAGATTAAGTTCTGCAAATAAATTTGAACTAAGAATATGCAGGATACTAAAACTTACTTGGAAATCCGTAAAATTCCCAGAAATGATAATTGCAAGAATAAACGCAAAAACAGTTGATAGAAGTGAAAGAAGCAGACGCAAGACAAGCGGCTGTTGTGGAACATTTATTGTAAAATTAACTGTCTCTCTTCTGGCAACAGTGGGAATAATCAGAGGTAATAAATTTATTTGCTTCTTGGTGGCGGTAATCTTTCACGTGAATGTTTGCATTCATTTAGCATATGTCCTAAGCAATGGCAATTTTGTATCACTTGCCATAATGGCAACTATCAAGAATGGAATAGAACTTGGTCTGTGGTGGAATATTTTCAAGAAAAGGAACGACTTGTATGCCATAGTGGCATCTTTGATGAGAGAGAGGAAAATGAACGCGAGTATGAGAATTGCAATTTTTATGGTTGCGTCTCTGTTACTCTTCCCAACAATTCCATATCTCTGCCGACTTGTGTATTTGCGCCTAAAACCCATGACCTTTAAATTGAATTTTAGTTGCTGGCTATATGAGCCACTCTGCCATGAAAAGTACATTGCAGTTGCTTTAGTTATGGACACCTTAATTCTTCATTCGACTGATGGAGTTTTTTTCATTACCGTTTATTTGTACACTTCAATCTGTATACTCGTTTTCGAACGTAGCGTTCGATTCACCAAACATTTTATTTCTTCTGAAACCATCAAAGCTTGGAAGATATGTCAAGATCAAGTTTCAACCATCAGAAACATCGAAAAGCTGCTATCACTCCCTGTTTTCTTAGTTTTCCTCAAAATATCGATACTGGTGTTCGCCACAGTTATATTCCTGTCAGACACAGAAACATTATCGGCAATAAGGGATCATCAAATATCATCTGTTGTTGCCACTGCGCAATTTTCAATATGGTTTCTGCTTGTCTTACTCACAGCGGATTTGGTTCAGAACCGATGCCAACACAATATCGACGCTATATTCTTCTCCGCGAGGAAGCTGAACGATTCGGGAAGGTACTTGAACTATTTTGATTATGTGGAGTTGAAGAAGAGCAGTAGATTGACGTGTTGGAACATGGTGATCCTCAATCGTAAGTTGATGGTAACTGCTGTTGCTTCAGCAGTCACCTATGGTGTAATTATAGCACAACTGTATAAACGTTGAGACACTCCCTCAACCCTCCAAGTGTTGCGCCGAGATATCTCTTCCAAGATCTGGTCAATTTTGCTGAGGATACATCGCGTCGTGAAAAAACTACCCTATTACTCCAAGGAGAATGAAGATCCCAGCAGAAAAAGCAAATTGCCATTCGCCCTGAACTGGTGACAGTTTGGAACATGTGTTTACACCAAAGCCTGGACAATACAAGGCAATTTTCGACACGAAGATAAACCACCTGGAGGGATGAAAATTATGCTACTTTTCAAATCACAGCTTTTCTTTAAAAAATATCACAGCTTTTAAAGTGTTTCGTGGCACGATTGGAAAAACAGATATGTTTTGAAAGAAGCAAGGACACACAAATCGTGTTCCGATAGACTGATTTGCGACTGCCGATATTTTTAAGAAAAAGAACAATATACAAACGTGTCGAACAGTGCGTGCCCTCTCTAGCATCAACGCGCAACAGTGACGAACATGAATTCTTCGACAATAAATTTGATAACTGATTTTGCTCCTGCTTTTGACGGAAGGAATTTTTGAACTGTAATTTTTGAAGATAATTTTTTACTGGTTTAGAACAGAATGTAATCAAGTGGAATGTCTACTTATTTACAAAAGTTAAGCACGCGACATTAAATTCGACATAACTGAACAAGTGATTCATTAATTGAGTCAAAATTTCACATGATGGTAGGAAATTTGATTATAGATTCGTGACTAAAAAATTATAGTATTTTTAATGATTTATGTATGTACAACATACTTCGTATATTCAAAAAAATTTTGTAAGCTGTAGAAACAAACGAAACGTATTTAATGTGGAATGTGTTCATACCTAACCTTCATACAAGCTCCGCACCCACGTTCCATATCTTCAATTAGGTGGTCAAGCGCACCAGAGAGCAAATAACTGCCATTCTTCTAATAGAGCAGTTTCCGACTCTTTGGGAGTAAATGGACACTGGCAGAGACAACACGACCAAGGTCATTTGAAAAATTTTCGATGGGATTGAGGTCGGGTGAATATGGTGACCACTCCATACGAGGAATGCTTTCACTCTCAAGGTACTCATCCACCAAGTTTCCTCTATGAGGATGTGCATTATCGTCCATAAGAAGTGCCGGACCAACTGCTGCAATGTACAGTCTCGCAATGGAGTAAAGGACTCGATCCCGATACCTTTCAGACTTCACAGTACCTCTGGTGAAGACGTTCAGGTCGGGGCGATAGCTCGAAGAAAATCAAGACCACACCATTACATAGGCAGCACTAAAGGCGTGGTATTCAATGGTATTACAGGGCTTGCTCCTTGTTCTCTGTAGACCCTCACACGCCTATTATCGGAATCCAGGACAAATCTTGACGCATCCTTGAGCACTACGTTGGGCCAGTTCGCTGCTTTCGAATTCGCATTCTCAGGTCACTACCTCAGTCGTGCTCTTCAGGCTTTGACGATTAAAGGGACACAAACTCGTGGTACCCGGGCATGTAGTCCTTCCATATATAGCCATCGCCGCACAGTAGTGGCAGATACTGACCTTCCAATTCGGGTTTAGGGTTGGTAAATCCTGCGAAACTGCCCAGAATGCGGTGCTCCAATTCGTCACTAAAAATAAAAAAGACAGAAAACATTCTAGTCTCATTGCCCTTGACGTGGAAGGAGCCTTCGATAATGTCTGGTGGCCAGCCGTTCTCATAAGGCTTGCTGAGGCCCGCTGCCCTGTGAACTTGTATAAGGTCATACTTAAGTACTTAAGTAACAGAGCAGTGGTTTACACCACACGAGGCTACGCAACAGAGAGAGGCTGCCCACAAGGCTCTTGCAGCGGCCCCCTTTTGTGGAACCTCGTTGCAGATACGTTCTTGGACTTGGCTCTTCCAAGCGGGTGTCAGCTCATTGCGTACGCTGACGACTTGATGTTTATGACTTCTGGGGAAAGCATTGCGGAACTGGAAACAAAAGGAAACGAGGCGATTACGACCATAACAGCAAATGGTCACAAATACAAGCTTAGGTTTAATGTCAATAAAATCAAATCGTTGACTATCCCGTTCCGCAACACTCTTAATACGAACGGTCCAACCTACAAATGCGAGGACAAAAACATCTAAGCCGTGAAGGAACTCAGGTACCTTGGTGTTATCTGGGACCCCAACCTGAGCTCCAAAACACATTTTTCAGAAAAGCGAGGCAAAACATTAGCACTGATGTTCGCTTTAAACAGGGTCGCAAGGTCCATGTACGTAAGTCGACCCTGGCTGCTTAAAAGGATTTACCTTAACGTCATTGGATCAACAGTGCTGTTCGGTTATGGCGCCTGGGGTACACGTGTAAATTTCCACCAGTTTAGGATGTACCTCAATACAATCCAGAGGCAACCTCTTATTCAAATGACGAGGTGCTTCAAAACAGTATCCACGAGGGCACTACAGGTTATTGCTGGCGTGGTGCCCCTGGATCTGAAAGCAGTTTTAGTTTATTCACGATTTGTCCTCGCAAAACTGGACCAGGAGGTAGTGATTGATGGGGAAACCCTGAGACCAAGTTCCTTCGAAAGAAGGATCGACGTTCCAAGGATACACCCCAGCGAGCGAGTAACCATTCCCTTTGATGACTCACTACCTGACGGTGCAGAGACCGAGATCTACACAGACGGATCAGGCATCGACGGCCGCTTCGGCGCCGCTTTTATAGTGCTTTACTTCGGAGCAATGACTGAAGAACGTACATTTAGACTCAGTGATAACAGCTCGGTCTTTCAGGCGGAACTGGCAGCCATCCTTAAAACGTTGGAATGGTGTAAAACCAAGCCTATCTACAACGCAGAGAAGATCACCCCATCTTCTCAGACAGTTTATCCGCGCTCCAAGCACTTAAAGATCCGCAACATTCCAATCCCACGGTGCACCAGATCAAAGCTCTGTACTGGAGGCTAGTGGGAAATCAGGGGATCAAACTGCATTGGATAAAAGCTCACGTCGGCTACCGAGGCAACGAGGCGGCTGACGATGCAGCTAAAAGAGCCACCAAGAATGAGGAGGTTCAACTCAGATTGCAGAAATCCCATAAATCAATCACTACTCAGATTTTGGCCGTCATTAAAAAGATGTGGGAAAAGAGATGGGAAACCTCTGAGGAGGGACAATTCACACGGCATCTCAGAATGCATCTATTTGACCCCTATGTTGTCCAAATGCTTACCAATCACGGAAGGTTCCCGGAATACTTTTCTAGACTGGGATACCCGATGTCGAACGCCTGCGCATGTGGAGAAGTGGGTGACTCTCTGCATTACATCCTTTTCTACAGGCTGACGACACACCTCCGTAAAGAGCTTGAATTCGTTAGAGTCAGGCCCAGTGACATTAAGCATCACCCGAAGTGTCTCCAAGCTTTGAGCCGCTTGGGTAAATTTGTGTGGTCGACAACTCCAAGCCCTCCACCGAGGATTAGGAGTTCGGTTCAGGGACCAGAACCCTGACAAGGTATGAATGCTCACACAGGATCTAAACTTGACCGGTCACCGGAATAAGGCGTAGGTGCCTACGTAGACATTCCCAACAGTCCTGCAAGCCGTTAGCCATAACAGGCTCTAAACGTTAGGATGGAAGAAATAGGGATAAGGCCCTATCCATCCCCCGGACGGAATACAGGGAAGTATTTACCCTTTTTCACTCGTAGCCAGCCCAAGGGTTTGCAAAAGAGTTATGCCCATCGTTTTCGCAGTGACCGCTGCGAAGAGCGAATGTCGAATTGACCGAATTGAGTCACACACGCCGCTATTTTTCGGAGTTACCCCCTAATCCGTGAGAGCTTCAGCTAGCTGGTACGGAGGGGCTGCGCCCCCATTTGAAGAAGAAGACCTTCCAATTGTTGTAGTAACCATTGCTCTTTGAGTTGATGTGGTCGTTCGTCTATTTCGCTTAGCCAATGAAGACATATACTTAGCATCAGATGGCGTGGTAATATTTGGACGACCGGAAACACCGACCCACTCGTTTGAAGTTGTTTACATAGACTAGAAATCACAGTGGTCAACACCAAAGAAAATAGAGGTGTCTTTAATAGACTGTCATGCCTCAAGCCGCATCACATCACGCCAGCGTTGAGAATCATTCAGTCATCTTCTTTGAGCCATAATTGCCCTTATCTCATCCAAAATAACCAAAATGGTCTTATAAAAATTTTCTATCAACATTCAAACTCATCTATTGACAGGTTTCAGAAAGGCGTCATCTTCAAGCAATGCAAAATTTGTATATTTCTAGAGAGGAAATTCTGATTGGGTCCATCATATGATATCTGCATATTCCCTTCTAGAACCACCCCACCTTCACTCCATGAAATCGAAGCACTCATTTTGAAGCTCAGAATTTGTTTCGAGTTCTTAACTTTTGGAAAGCAGTGTAATTGAAAGACATGTATTTATTAAAATCTGTCTATTTATTATAAAGGTTTTTATAGTATTTCTGGAGTTCCTTTCACAAGGATGTTTTTAGGTGTCTTGCTTTTTTATTTATTTATCAACGACTTGTATGTATTTTTGATTTATCTATGTTCAGCAGATAATTTTAAAAATTAGTAACCAGAGGGTTTCGAGCTCGGCAAACGGTCCAAAAAATAACGTCGTGTACGTGGGGTTTGGTGTATGTTAAACCTGTCATGGCCTCGAATTTCCTCACGTTGGCGTGGTGTGGAAGTTTGAAGAGTGGGGTACCAGCTCATGTGTGACCTCGTCATCTGACCATGTTTCAAAATTACGGGGTGTTGTCCTCGAATTTTTCTCTTCGGGATGAATCCCTGACCGTCACCAATAGTCAGTTGTGTTGCTCCAGTGCGACGCTAATTAACTACCCACCGTCTCAACGTATCATGATTGTGAAATGCTAAAGGGTGAACTCGATACGTTTAGTAACTGATGTGCACAGAATAGCTCTTGAATATCAACAAGTGTTTTGTTATTTCTTGTACAAGAAAAATTAATCCTGTCGTTCATACTTATAATATTACTGGAGAATTTCACAGTAGATAAATAGTAATCTTATTTTATTCCAAATTTACTTTTAACATATTCATATAAGAATTACTAGAAGAATTTATTAAAAATTCGGGTGTGCAAACAAGTTGCATTGACTAATGATACGACTGTAATTATTTGTCTTTTTAATTTTTTGTCGTTACGTTGTTCGGAATGTGTTGCGTAGTCTGGAGTCCATATGAATCCTGTAACAAGGTACCTTGAAAAATACAAAACAAAAATTTTTTGCAATCTATCTCCCTTGAATAACGAATATTTACGCACCGATTTACAGAGACCATAAAAGCGGGCCTCTTTAGTATGCGATTGAATTAAGTTTTTATAGTATAAGGGGTCATATTTGGCCAAACTGCACCAAAAACAAGACGTCAAGTAAACAAACGTCACACAAAGTTTTTCATTGTCACAGAAATATAAATATACACAGGGGATGTTACAGGTATCGATGCTGCGCCGCTACGAGCATACAATGGGTCACTTTGGAAAACAAAATTTTATTTGTACTTAAACATTTCTTTATAATCTATTACATAACTACTATTAATTGCTCAAGACTTTTTAGTGAGATAAATCAACACGTGTCTTTGTATGAGAGAAATTTTCAGTGCAAACAAACTTCCTGTTACCCCAAATGCTCTCGCATGATACAATCGAGGTTACTTTAACATTCAGTTTATATCCTTTTGGCCATTACTGAAGTTTAATCTAATTGGCATTGAACAATCAATTATCATTTTTAAATTTGGAATTCATTCTATGGAATTTTTGTTGACGAGATACTGAAATCGTTTTCGAAAAACAAGCCTAGTGACGTCACGTCAAGATAACGTTCCGTCACAAAAACACACCGTCACCTACATTTAGTTTGGCAGGTAAAAGCCTACTATAATGCATGTAAATATTGATTTTTAAAGGAACATTTTACAAGAGTTACTTGAAAAATCAGCCTATTATCCAATTTATAACGATTACAAACGGACTAATACCAAGCCTGGTTTCTTTGAAATTTCCAACATTTTTAAACTTTTTACAGCGATTTCTGAAAATTAAAATTTTATTTTTAGCACTTTTTCAATGTTTTGTGCTTATTTGTTTTTCTGCATTGTGTTTTGTTTTCAAAACATTGCTATTTTTTATTAATTTTTCCACCGTCATATAAATGGAATTATTGTGTTTGAGAGTATTGAATAAATGATGAACAAATAATACTATTACAAGCGAAACAACATTCTCTCCCAACGAAGCAAGACTGTTAATCACTTCTCATATTCGCAGGGTGTTTATCTGCGTATTCGCCCCGTTTGGAAACTGTAGTGTGCTTCTGGTTAAAAAAAAGAACTGCTATACTGGTGATCGCTTGATATGTGTAAGTTTGTTATTTTCTATAATAATATAAAATATCAGATCCACGCATAGTATCTGCGCTAAACAATTTTTAATTGCTTTTATATGTGGATGGTAAAGAGTGGTTACTCACATTTCATACCTCATTTCAATCCATTTATAATGAATATAACATCCGAATTCACATAAATGGATTTTGTTTTGTGAAATAAAATTATTCAAAAATATATATCAGCAGTTCGTTTATTTTAACTGGTATCAAATGCATGGCAAAAAGCACACCTCAGTCAAGTTGTCACAATTAGGTTCTGAATGTCTACAATTTCTTCCCATTTCTTCATTCAAAAGCGATTCGCAATTTTTTGATGTTAAATATCAGACGAAATATAAAAGTAGAGTAAGCAATGGAACTTTTTTATGTGCCCAGGATCATGTGACCAAAACTAGTAGTAACGTGACCCTTAAACTGCTTTCGTCTGCTGAGTGAAACATAACATTCATCATCTGATTGGTCCACGGGACGGGAGAAGACGCCCATCCATTGATTCATCATCTGATTGGTCCATTGATTGGTCATCTGATAGGAGTAGAATTTGGCGATTTTACCACTTTTGTCGCCCTTTATAGAGATTTACGTTCATATACCCTGTCATAAGATGCTACATCGCCAAACAAGTTGATAAGATACCAAATCTGCCAACCAAATCAATTTTTCATAGAGCAGTTACATGACTACTAGTCGAAATGTTGGTCACACTTTTTGAAGCTCCTCTCAATAGCAATCCTCAGTCAAGTTATATTTCAAGCTTATGTTAAATCATTTTTCCGCTCATATTTTCTTTTCTGCGCTGATTTCTCTCTCCCAGATTAATCATCGCTTTTTGTAATCAGACTATTGAAGATTTATTTTATATTAGATTGGCGAACTTTTCCGTGTAGTTGTAGCAATATTATGCAGCTTCATAGCTCAAATCGAGCATATTTATATAAAGAGGCAAAATTGGCGAATGAATCCTATAACTCGATTATGTATCACTCATATCCGTTGTTGCCATTCGACAATAAACAAATAACTTCGATTTTAAGGCTACGCAAGTTAGTGAAATATATTCATAGATGTGTCTCATCTCGAAATTCAATTTTATGTATAACTATCTTGTTAAGTGGTATACTATCTCATTTAAGGTGAACATCGATTCCAGTTAATTAATTTAATTACCTACAAATATTATATATTAACTTACTACACTATACATAATTCATTCGCACTGTCAGTAATATTGACACAAATTACAAATTGGATATTGTAAGAAATTTTCAAATTTGCTCACATACAGTTTGGTCAACAAGTTTATGTATATATTGTCAAGGAAAGAAAAGGGTTAATATTCGTATATATTAAGATTTTCGTAAATTAATGAAATATGATGGCATCACAAAACACTATAAATAGAGCATGAATATATTGTATACTAGATATACGCATACTATCTGTTTTTAAGTTTCTTGCTCAAATCTATTGATGGAAAAGTGAATGAATTATGACTAAAGCAATATAATGAATCGAGCATCCATATTCACATAAATGGATTTCATACACCTAAGTTATGTAAAATATCAAAAAATATACAATATTTCGTTTACCCTTTTAGTGTTGATTCTGATTTTCAATAAAATACATAGTATAAATCACACCTAAGTCATGTTAGCATAATTAAAAAAAATGACCCCATGCACACACTAGTCCACGAGATCTCCAATTCTTGAACAAAAAACAGAAACCTCTAAGTACAGTGCATTCGTCTAAGGGTACAGAGTCACGCAAATTACAGATGGAATCTGCAAGTGCAATTCGAAAAAGGTGAACCTGTAAACTGTCTTGCCCTCTCCAACACTCTTAGCCGAGAAACTGCTTTCCGTGGAGCATCGGGATATCAGAAATATTTTCATTGTTTCTATACATCAACATACATATTTATAGTCAAGAATATTATTGCTGGTAGATAGGTAGGTAGTTGAATTAGCGTCGTACTGAAGCAACACAACGGGATATTGGTTACGGTCCTGGATTAATCCAGAAGGGAAAGTTCTAAGGATAATATCTCGTAATTTTGTACCACGGTCAGATGACGAGATCAACATCTGAGTTGGCACCCGATTCTTCAAACTTCCACCACGCCAACGTGAGGACATTTGATGACACGACAGATTCAACATGCATCAGCCCCTACATAAATGACTATATTTCGTTGGATCGAATTCCGAACTGGCAACCTCCCGTTGCAAATCCGCTACTCTATCAATCGTAGTACCTTGTCCCTTATTGTTTGTAATAACACTCAATACTATAAATACAAACCCAATCTATAAATGCAAAACCAATACCTATTTCCTTATACTCTTTCAATAGCACTTAATAATCACGTCTGAGTCACCAATTTAACAAGACGTATTTGGTAGGCAGTGCAGCTTTGTCTACGGAAAAGTACTTCAAGATAGGAGATAGGTGACATTATGATTTCAGTTGCGAGATAATTACACCATACGTTATCCAAGAAGCAAGGGCAGTCAACAAAAAATTCCGATTGAGAGTTAACATATTCCATGCAGTCAGTTTGTTACTTTTGCTCAGATGCATGTAATCAAAATAGTTCAAGTATACTCCCAAAAGTTCCATTTCCTTCACTTTTAAAAAGATGGCGTCGATATTCTCTTGGCATCGGTTCTGAGCCAACTCCGCCAAAAGGACAACAAGACCTAGCCACACAGCCAACTGCAGGCAATTGAAAACACTTATTATGTAGATCTGCGTGTCTGCTAATCCCTTAGTCATGAGTATAACCGACCCGAATATGTAAATCGATATCTTCGAGACAACCAAGAATATCGGGAAGGACATGGTCCTCTCAAGTGCTGCAATTGACGAAACCTGCTTTTGGCAGTCTGTCCATGCAACCAGGAGTTCATTTCCAGAAGATTCTTTCGCTGGTTGAAGGTGTCTTTTGAAAACAAGCACGCAGTTCAAGCAGTACAGGAAAACGGTGGCTTCACTGACAGCGCAATAAGCGAAAGACGCTCCCGTAAAAAGCAGATAAATGATTACTTTAACGACCACCGAATCGGACGACATCCACAAGACCCTGCAATTGAACTTGGTCGCGTCTTGTAGCAGTCCAAACGATCGATCCAGTTTCAGAACTCTGGTGAAAGCGGAAGGACAGAGGAGAAGATAGCACACAACGAATAACGTGAAGTATCTGCTGTGGAGTTTACATGTACCTCTAGGGATAATTGATTCTGTTAGGTCAATAAGAATCTGCCGCCTCAAGAAAATGTACCACCAGACTGTTAATTCTAAAGACTGATTGAGGAACATGGTTGCGAACATATAAGGGCTATCCTCGTCTGTTACAAGGCAAGCGAATATTTTTATAACTGAAGTGAACACCATGGCTTGGAAAATAGACGCTATGACGAAACATTTAATGATACTTTTGTCTTTAACTATTCCAATTGTCGCCAGTGCGAAAATTGCGAATTTAATAGTTCGAGGTTTTTTGACACTGCTTGGTCTTCTGGTACTCTCAATTTTCACCAAGGTTTTCCTGGCTACATTGGAACACATTCCAAGCAGACTATTTCCCTCCATATTTATAGTCACTTAAATCGCAGTACATTTAGAATAACTAATAAATCGGATGGGTAATGGTGGTTCACTTAGAAATTGCATTATGGAGTTGTCCAATCGATGCTTGAGATGTGCACATCAATTTTTAACACTGTTTAGTCTCCTGGTGCTCTAATTTTTCCCACAAGGTTTTTCGGGGGTACATTGCAACACATTGTAAACAGACTGTTTCCCCCATATTTATAGTCATTTAAGTCGTCCTTTTAGAATAAATTTAATAGGTCGGCTAGACGATGGTGTTTTACTCTTCTTGGAATAATCAAACTTGCGTTATGGAGTTGTCCAATGATGCTTGAGATGAGTATATCAAGTTTCAACACGATTTGATCTTATAATGCTCTAATTTTTCATCAAGACTTTTCGGGGTACACTGGAATACGTTGCAACCGGACTATTTTCCTCCATATTTATGGTCAATTAATATTTAGAATAAATTTAATAAGTCGGCTAAACAATGGTGTGTAAGTCTTAGAATGATCGAACTTGCATTATGGAGTTGTCCAATTGATGGTCGAGATGGTCGACAGTGCATCAAGTTGTGACGAAATAAAATGTCTGCATTGCAGTCAGAGAATTTTTTTTGTTGCTAGGTTACAATTCAGAGTATATCCATTCAAATAATGAAGAAACCTTAGAATAGAGCTAAAGAAAAGTACGGTAACATTGAAACTGATTTCCGCTACTGATATTCATTATAACAGTTGTGTTTAAGCTTAAAGATTTAATAGAAATCATCTACCATCTATGTAATATAACTATTTAATAGTATTTATCTAATTAAATTGTCTAATATTCTTAAGTGCTTCTGTCGTGACCGGAAATACACACGAAAGTGCTATTGAAACATCAATCGGGAATAAAGGACAAAAGCATGAAATTTGTATGAATAAAACCATTAGCGTTTTGAGGTATTATTGCTTCTTTCTAATACATGAAACCACTTTTATTTTTATGCATCATAACATGATCAGCACCATGCAAAGCCACGAATCAGCGCAATTTAGATAGAAAAAACGTTTAAAGTTTGACGCTTTAGGAAAAATTGAGCTTCATTGAAGAGTAGGCATCCGCCCCCTCCCAATTTAGGGTACGAATTAGAAATACAAAACATCTAAATAACTTCCGCATCTACTAATAACATCTTTATAATATACAACTTAGTTTGGAACACTTCTGAAAAATCGAATCTATATATTAATACGTGAAGAAAAAGCTTTGTACCCCTTTTTAAGCACATTGCGCGCACGTAGGAGTATGGGATTTGGCATAATTAAAGTTCATATGGAGAAGGAGTGCAGAAAGATAAAATTAATGTACAATATGCGTTACAAATATATTAAATTAAACAAAATAAAACATTCATTGTTTACGTTCATATACTGTAATCTATATATTAATACGTGAAGAAAAAGCTTTGTACCCCTTTTTAAGCACATTGCGCGCACATAGGAGTATGGGATTTGGCATAATTAAAGTTCATATGGAGAAGGAGTGCAGAAAGATAAAATTAATGTATAATATGCGCTACAAATATATTAAATTAAACAAAATAAAACATTCATTGTTTACGTTCATATACTGTAATCTATATATTAATACGTGAAGAAAAAGCTTTGTACCCCTTTTTAAGCACATTGCGCGCACGGACGAGTATGAGATTTGGCATAATTAAAGTTCATATGAAGAAGGAGTGCAGAAAGATAAAAATTAATGTATAATATGCGTTACAAATATATTAAATTAAACAAAATAAATCATTCATTGCTTACGTTCATATAATGTAATCTATATATTAATACGTGAAGAAAAAGCTTTGTACTCCTTTTTAAGCACATTGCGCGCACGTAGGAGTATGGGATTTGGTATAATTAAAGTTCATATGGAGAAGGAGTGCAGAAAGATAAAATTAATGTATAATATGCGTTACAAATATATTAAATTAAACAAAATAAAACATTCATTGTTTACGTTCATATACTGTAATTTATATATTAATACGTGAAGAAAAAGCTTTGTACCCCTTTTTAAGCACATTGCGCTCACGGACGAGTATGAGATTTGGCATAATTAAAGTTCATATGGAGAAGGAGTGCAGAAAGATAAAATTAATGTATAATATGCGTTACAAATATATTAAATTAAACAAAATAAAACATTCATTGTTTACGTTCATATACTGTAATCTATGTATTAATACGTGAAGAAAAAACTTTGTACTCCTTTTTAAGCACATAGCGCTCACGGAGGAGTATGAGATTTGGCATAATTAAAGTTCATATGGAGAAGGAGTGCAGAAAGATAAAATTAATGTATAATATGCGTTACAAATATATTAAATTAAACAAAATAAAACATTCATTGCTTACGTTCATATATTGTAATCTATATATTAATACGTGAAGAAAAACTTTGTACCCATTTTTAAGCACATTGCGCGCACGGAGGTGTATGAGATTTGGCATAATTTGCCACCACATAAGTTAGTATTGAAAGTTAATTGCATGGTTTTTCTGATCAGAAACTTAAATACAAAGGAAGCATTAGTCAATGGAACAAGAATGCGCATCAAATTTATGCATCGTAATACTATTGATTGCGAAGTTTTAACTGGAACCGCATGCAATGAGAGAATTTTGATTCCACGTATAAATTTAGCATATTCCGGAACTATTTTACCATTTAACTTTCAAAGAACTCAATTTCTAATTATACCTGCATTTGCGATGGCAATAAATAAGTGTCAAGGTCAAACATTCGAAAAAATTGGAATTTTATTGAGGCAGCCAGTTTTTACACATGGTCAATTGTACGTCGCAGCAAGTAGAGTTCGATCATTCGATGATTTGAGATTTTATATTTCAGAATATAACAGTCAAGGGCATTTAGCAAACGATGAAAGAGTTTTTACAAAAAACATCGTCTACACAGAAGTTTTGAATCATTAAATTCATTGTCGAACTATTTCAAATTCAATGGACAACATTTATTTTTTTAACCATCCGGGTTTTTTTGTTTCAATAAAAAATATATTAAAAAAATACTAAGCACGTATTCCTTATTTCATTTTTTGGATTTATTTTTTATTTAAATTTTATATAATTTGATAAAGATAGGCAAATTGACTGTGTAGCCTTGGCGAAACCTGTGACTAGTATAGCAATAAAAAAAACCCAAGATAATGTCAAACAACGCGTTATTGTTTTTTAAATATGGCTTAACCAAGCTATACCGCATTTTGCCTATGACGTATTTGTACATGCTCGCAGCTTACGTAACAGAACAAAATTCAAAAAATTATATGCAATGAATATAGAGGTATACTCTTTGACAAAAGAACCTTATTAACTTTCAAACTTAAAAATTAAATGAATTATGGTCGAATTTCGACCACTGGGCGACCACTAGTACATATTAACCCAGGTGCGATGTAATCCCTTGGATTTGCAAACGAGTCTAAAAATAATTTGAAATCTCCAGAGAAATAACACAGCGCATTATTCAAATTGCAGTTGCAAAGTCAGATTGTTTTGCCAGTGTTGCTGGGATAAGCAATTTTCTTTCAGAATTAAAATTTAAATACACATATTTGAATTTCTTTTTTTTTATTTTTGGGGGATGATATCAATCGCCTACACGTGGTACCCCCTGTTCTCGCTAAATGACTAGCGATTTTGTCGCATAAATCCTCATTACCTTTACGTAACATAAAAAGCCTTATATCCTCGTCTGTAAAGACTAATCGACTCTCAATCTACAGAGATGTCTACAGGAAAGAACTGGAATGTTTTATTGAGGAATAAAGCTCGTGTCTCAGGTTCCTTGCCCAGAGCTGTAGGAGTCGATTGCTTTTGACTTTACCCATCAAAGTTTGCACCAAACCATCATTGGTAACCATCCATCGGCTTTTGTATCTTCAACTATACTTTCGCATTTTGTATCATTCTTTCCAGCCACTACAAGATTTCCTCCTTGATACTTCTCTTTATCGCCGATTCAGGAATCATGCATATTATATTCCCAGTGCGTTCAGATAAAAGTTGCCTTACATTGGATTTCAAGTCATTGTGTTGATGAACAGACAGGCCAATTAGCTAAGGCTGGTGCACAATTGCCCCAACCTAAATCCTCTTTATCTCTATATAACATCAAGAGGCTTATATGCTCGTCTATAAGGATTAGTAGACTCTCAATCTACAAAAAGATGTGCACAGGAAAGAACTGGAGTGTTTTATTGAGGAATAAAGCTCAATTATTTTTCCAAGTTCCTTGCCCAAAGCTATGGGAGTCGCTTGCTTTCGACTTCTTACCGGACATGACTACCTACAAAAGACACTTATATCGTATTGGAGTAACGAGATCGACTACCCCTTTGCGAACTGGACGAAATGACTGGAGACCACTTCAAGGATTGCCCTAAAATTTCTAACAACAGAATTACAGATACTGTTGGTAGTGTTTTTAAGCCATCTCTTTTCACTTCAGAACTCTATTAGGGTGCTCGTCGATTGATGACCGTAAATGTACGTAGAATTATATAAAAGGAAAGGTTCAAAACATTTTCTGGATATTTTGGTAGAGCCATCACGGCATTGTGGATCTGCGCTAACAGTCATCCATGCTCCATTGCTTTTATTTTGTTACTAGTTGTTTAAAATACAGTTGTGGTAATTATTTCCGGAGCCTTATTACCTAAAACAGAGCTATTTAAAGATAATTTCCTTCTGTGTCTTAAACATAATATAATTTTAAGCCATTGTCATGCGTCAGATTGGTTAGCTGGCTTTTAACTCAATGGTGTTATATTTAAGTGCCCTCAGAGCCTAACTGAGGAATCATTTAAATGCCTTTCAGGGTAGTTGGAAGGCTAATAAAGTCATAAAATCAGCCAATATATATATTTTCAAAAAATTTGCATGCATAATACTGACCTTAGTACGATTGCTGAGTACAGTAGATCTCCAAACATTCTTCTAAATGAAGAACAACATTACACGTCTTACACTGCCAATAACTTTCACCAACTTTGATGGCTACTGAAGGACAAAGGAAGAAATACATTTTTTTTCTCGATCAAAGCATTGAGGGGACGTGAGTATAGACGTGAAAAATAAGTAGACTTTGAACAACAACACGTACAACATTAGAAGAACAACATTACACGTCTTACACTGCCAATAACTTTCACCAACTTTGATGGCTACTGAAGGACAAAGGAAGAAATACATTTTTTTTCTCGATCAAAGCATTGAGGGGACGTGAGTATAGACGTGAAATATAAGTAGACTGAGCATTGCTATTAAAAAGCTTCAAAAGGTGACCAATATGTCGACTAGTAGTCACGTGACGTCTCCGAACAATTGACTTGATTGGACGATTTGGCATCTTATCGCCTCGTTTGGCGATGTGCCATCTTTTGACAGGATAAGTATGCGAATGCGTATTTCTATAGAGTAGCTACAAAAGTGACGAAGTCGTCAAAGTCTACTACTATGTCGCGCGGACCAATCAGATGATTTACAAATCTATGGGCGTCTTCTCCAGTTCCATGGACGAATCAGATGACGAATGTTCGGTGCTACTCAGCAGACGAAAGTAGTCTAGGTCACGTTGCTACTAGTTTTGCTCACATGATCCTGGGCACATTAAAAAGTTACCGTTGTTCACTGTAATTTCATATTCCCTCTATTGTGTACATTAGGGGAATGAACAACGTAACGTGTCTACATTTCATTTCAGGATGCAAACAACTGACATCTGGTTGCTAGGCATTGAAATAAACGCAATTATATCCAGCAATACAGCCTTGTGAGCTGAGATTGTAGTATGACGCAAATGGTTTAACAAAGGGCATATTTGACTAAGCTCGCCAAACTTCGCGTGGATTCAATATTTAACTATTTTTCAATAAAAGAAACCCATTTCAGATTAAAACAAGGTAGTTTCTTTCCAAACTAAAATTAAAGCATAAATTTTAAATAAAGTTTATGAAATCAAAGTCTGATAAATAAGTAAAATATTCCCAATAACGTGTTTGAAAGAGGTTTTTTGGTTGGCTGAGTTTTATGGCGCAAGGGCCACATTTGGTCAAGCTGCGCCAATCACAAGAAAAACAACATAAAGTAATGGGTACACAAAAAGTTTTACCGACACAGAAAAGAGAAATATACGCAGGAAGGAAACCAACCTGACAGGGATCACACTTGCACCGCTAACAATTCGCAGGTTGCTCACGGAGTGGGCAAACCCATGGAGCCACGGTGGCTCCCATGGTGTTTTTGAAATAAAAATGGTGGTCGGCACAATTTTCGTAAGAAGCATGAAGGATGGCAAATAAAAAGCGGGTAGGCACAGTCCCCTGTACCGTAACGTTTGGTTCGTGAATACTTTTGGATGGAATTCCAGGTAAGCAGGTCGCTGGTGAAATGAAGACTGCGGGTATTTGACAGTTATTTAGACAGTGTTAGTGGATACATGACAGTGGTGTGAGTGCGGTCAATCCTTATTATTCTATGGCGACCTTATGGATGATGGGTCTGTGATAGGTAAAGTACGAGACAAACGGCATTGTGTAGATGCTTTCCAGTGGTTCTGCATGGCTTTACTCAGAACTGCTGGGTTGTCTTCTTTACTGGTAACACGGTTAACAGCAGTCAAGTGGTCATTATCAACGTTTATAGACTCAGCGAGTGGCAGTTCGTTAGATGGTCCAGCCACGTCGCCGCGTAAGAGTGCCTGCTCCTTCTTGCGTCTTCGGTAAGCTCTAGATCTCTCCGCACTTGTCATAGATTTAGACTCCTTGGTATCATTTTGTTCTTATTTAACTGCTATTTCAAACTGTTTACGTTTCCTATTCCGCAATTGAACTTTAGTGTGATATTTTGGCTCCATAGTGAAATCTTCGACAAATCGTCTCTTTCCACTGCACGCAATTTCCACACAAATGGTTTAAACTGTCAACTAGTGAGATGGAATTGTAGAACTAGACGTTATCTTCAGTTTAAGCACACTCGTCTCGACCCGACGATTACAACTGAAGTTACAGCGGTTAAACCGGCCAGCGTATGCCAGAAATGTGACTCATTTCCCCCACCACGCGGTACAAAGGTCCTTTCAATCCCGCTTTATTTACTAATATAGGTAGGTAGAATTTCTATCGTACTGGACGGGCTATCGGCGACGGTCCGGGGTCAATCCCAATGGAAAGACCCCAGGACAACACCTCGTAATTTTGAGCTACGATCAGGCAACGAGGTCAACCCCTGAGCTACAACCCCACTCTCCACACCACGCCATCGTGAGGACATTTGAGGCACGAGAGATTTAAAGTGCACCAGTTTCCAGGTACACGACATTCTTTGGGTGGATCGAGTTTTGCACTCGCATCCCTCCGGTTGCTGATCCACTACTCTTCCAACTGGTCGATCACGGTCCTTTTACAAATATAAGTGTTGAAGAATAGTAAAATGCTCTTGAACCAATCTTTAAAAAAAAAGCTTTTCCTTGTATCCGTATCAGGTTATCTCTGTTAGGTTACTCTCGCCTACCAATCGGTTAGTGGTCATGGTGCTGGCTTCTGGATAGAATCTTGGGTAAGCAAAGATGTTTGTCCGTTTAGAATGAACGTGTGGCCTCCATACAAGCGGGTTATGCCTAGAATGAGGTGTAACGTGAACTCACTTCCCTTAGTGCACCAGGGTAAAGTGGTTCACATATCTGCTCTTGTTGTACCTTAATGATTTCGTTCAATTGGATGGGCATTGTAAATAATACTTATTTTATTCTTAGAGATAGGAAGCTATCTCTGTTATTAAATGAATGTTCACATTTTAAATTGGAGCATCAAACATTGACCAGTAGTTGTCTGCACATTCAAATTGTATACGCCTGGAGATTGCGAATGTGCCTTAATAGATGGACTGATCAATTTAATATGCAGAAACAATGAATCAATACTACAATTTAAAGTTAATTAAGTTAGTATTTCGTGATGCACTGGGAGAGTAAGAGAAAGAAATAATACCTATTTGCTAAACGTTTCCTTTTCGAAGTATGAGTGAATCACGCAGTATTCAGGTCGATATAATTTTATGTTGGTATACAATGAACTATAAAACTTCTTGGGGATCCCTTAACGTACATATCCGAAATCAATTTTAAGTACAATCGGTTAAAATCCGTAGACCATGACCGATCAATGAACTGAAATTGAGCTCTGAAAATCTATTTTAATTTTCAATGATTGTCCTTTATTGTTCAATGCGTTGTTACGAAATTATGTAAATTAATTCAATTTTGTTGAGTAAAACTTTTTTAAACCAATGGAATTATTACCTTTATAATAGATCGTATCTTCACTTGCATTGATTTGTTGTAGCAATAGAAAGTTTAACTTAGCAGTTATAAAAACTTGTAACGCGTATAAAACTAGAAAAAAATTTTTACAGGTTCGTTGAAAATATCTTTGCAGTACATTTCTAGAATGAAATCTAAGAAAATTAGATTGGATGGTAATATGCATTATGAACCCAGGTAGAAAGAGCTCTATTGTAACAAAAGCGATACAAAAGGACAGACCACCATAATTTAGAATGTTTTGGCATAATAGCTAGATAATGAGACTATTTTCAAATTAGGCATCAATCTAAAATCAAATAAGGGGTACTCGATCAATTAATTTGTTAAGTGCACAAAATCTGTTGTAGCCTAAAATGTCCTACTAGCCTAGTGTGGAAGTTTCGAGACTGACAAGTCAGGTGTGACCTCGTCATCTGATCGTGGTTCGAAACAACGAGGTGTTGTTCTCGGATCTTTCCGTTCGCGATGGATCCCGGACTCTCGCCAATAGCCGGTTGTGTTGCTCCAGTACGACGTTAATTCAACTACCTACCTAAGTGGTTTGAAGGATTGAAAGACGGAAGTATCGCGAACTTTTCGAAGCAGGGCGAACATTACTGAAACCCAAAGAGACCGATGTGAAATGACCAAAGTTAATGGTCTCATTGTGAACCTAATTCTCTTTCTCCTGTCAACAGTAGGAATAGTAAGAGGTAATAAGTTATTGCGCTTTCTGATGGCAGTGTTTTTTCATATAATTGTAGTTGTTTATCTTACGTCGATGATCATGTGTGCTCCAAGAGGAAATCTTTTCATATTCCCGATTGTTTACCAAGGCTTTGAACTTATTCTCTGGTGGAACGTGTTCATGAAAAGAGAGGAACTCTTCTCCTCAATACTGAAATTGGTCGGAAACACAAATAAGATATCTGACATCAAAATTATTCCATTTATTGTCGTACTCTATTATGCCCAACAGTTTTGTTTTTCAGTCTGTCCATCTTTTATGAATACAGAAGACAATTGGATCCTCGTCCACGCTGTCGATTTTACTACACGCCATACGGTACAGAGTTTGGTACGACTGCTGTTACAATCGTAGACGCACTACGAACTCAAGCGGTTTATGGCGTTTTGTTCGTAAACACTTTTATGTACGTTTTGAGCTGCTTATTAATGTGTAAACAAAGAGCACGTTTCACCAAGGATCATGTCCTCTCTAGACCTTTCAAGGCTTGGAGGATGTGTCGGAGTCAGTATCGTTCATAAGAACCTCCGAAAAGTTGATGTCCTTCAATATCTTCGTGGTTTTCTTGAACATATCCGTTCAACTGTTCACCACTATTACTTTCATGTCTATTGAAAACAAGCGACCCAATGGTGAAATAGCATCTGCTAGTATGTTTGCACAACTGGCTGTGTGGTTTGTGCTCATTGTACTCTCGGCTGATGGGGTGCAGGATCGATGTCAACACAACATAGACACGATTTACTTCAGTGAGAGAAAGTTGAAGGACTTGGGAATACGTTTAAGTTACTTTGAGTACGTGGAATTGAGCAAGTGTAATCGATTGACCACTTGGAATATGCTGGTTTTGAACCGCAAGTTACTGCTGACGGCTGTTGCTTCAGGCGTTACGTACGGTGTGATAATAGTACAGATGAATCAGCGCTGAATCTCGATTTCGATATTTAGATTCAGTTGCAAGTTCAACTTTTCAATCTGTCGAATCAAAATCTTTTACTTTCCTTCATGTTCCTTACGAATATTGTGCCAACCACCGATTTTATTTCAAAAACGCCACGTAGTCACTATTGGTTTGCCCACTGCGCTAGCAACATGCGAGTTGTATGCGGCGAAGGTTCGATTCCTGTCATGTTCGTTTCCTTCCTATGTGTATTTGTCTCTTATGTGTCAGTAGAACTTTCTCTTTGTGTGTATGCCCATTACTGGATGTCGTTTGTCTTGTGCTTAACGAAGCGTGGGCTAATATGGCCCTTGAAACCATAAACACCGACTAAACAAAAACGCCAGGTATACCATCCTTGCTCACATCTGATATAACTTTCGCTGTCAAAAATTGAGCCATAGGAACTACCTACCGCTTAGGTCGGATTTAAGCTATGGAATTGTGTAAGTGACCTTTAGTGTCAGATTAAGTTTACCATTTCCCAAGAATATAATCCTTTGCTAATATTTCTATTCATGACGAAGATCAAGATTGGTTGGAAGTAATGTAAGGAAGACTGCGGTTTACGAGGTGAAATTATGCCTCTGAACCCTTCAGGGGGTTAAAGAAACAACTATGCAGGACCTAACCGGCATCTTTCACAGAAGAAGCGACCAATAAACCAGGTTCGTTGGTTGTTTTCGGGTTTTATGGACCAAGAGCCATATTTGGGAGAGCCGAGCCAAGCCAAACACAAAAATATTGGGGGAAATGAAAGGGTGGAAAGATCACTCGGCGTTGTGATGTCCGTGCATACCTAAAGAAGATATTCCCCTGAGGACCCAACTAACCAAGTAAAACATTTGTTGCTTTTGCTGCAGGATTTGGAATAGCTGCTTGTCTGACATGTTTATACTTATATAGCTCGTCCCACAATTCTTTACTTAAACTTCTGGTGAGGAATGCTTTAATATAGGATTTTTTCTAATACAAATCTATGCGTACTCTTGTACATGCGTATCGTGTACATTTATGAATATTCGTACAATTGTACATTTATAGAGAACAGTTGAGCTGCTAGCATGATGTGGGGAGTCATGATTCATCACATTAGTATGCAGGGGGGTGCTATCCCACCTCCCCTTATTGAAGAATGTTTTTTGGGTTCGGCCGAACACATTTGGGTTTAAAATATATTTTCAGGCATTAGATCATCAGTAATTTGTCCTCGCTTGGAAGAGAAACGGACTAGCAACCGGAGGGTTACGAGTTCGAATCCAACCAAAGACCGTCGTGTACAAAGGGGGCCGTTGCACGTTAAATCCGTCGTGGCCTCAGATGTCCTCACGTTGGCGTGGTGTAGAATTTGGAGAGTGGGGTGTCAGTTCAGGTGTGACCTCGTCATCTGACCGTGTTTGCGAAGTTTATTAAAATACCCACCTATATTAATATATGAAAATGTTTATAAAATTATGAAATTAAAGGTTTCAAATATAAATGCAGAAATAGTTGTCCCTATGAAGTAAATTTTTTTCCATTAGATTCGTCATAACCTGTTTCCTTACAAAGGGTATAAGGGGTGGAAACAATATGAAATATACATTTATTAAATAGCAGCAAAAATTCAGTTTTCTATTTTAAATTTGATAGGGTAAATATGGATTTGAAGCATGCCGAAAAATGACATGCTTGTCAATGACAGTTTCAATAAGCATTTTCGCATAGTTCTGATGCATAGAGTTCAAAAAATAGTGAAAGAAATTGGACAGGCTTTGAATGTTAGCTATAGGGCTTTTAAGTTAAAACTTTCCATATAGGGAGAACGAATAATGGGCACCTATTTAACACACATGTATGGGTCATTCCATGTCAAACCCCACATTGCACATCCCGACTACCTCCGATTTTTTTAAACTCGGCTAATATGTTTCGCAGTCATAAGAAATTCTGAAAATTTTTGAATTCCGACTTGCAATAATTTTTTATGTACATTAATTTTAAATTCGAAAATTGGTAATTTTTTCATGATTTTAGATTTACTAAATTTCCTGTATCTTTATTGTCCAATCATACTGAATGAAAGCTTATTTTGTAGAAAAATGTAAAACCTTTCTAATGGCCGGTCATATGTCCTTTTCAATTTCAAGGTCATTCAATTTGACTTTTGACCTACAATTACGAAAAAAGTGTATTTTTTTAAATTTTTTTTTACAAAAATATGTGTTAAAGGTACACCATTTATCTTTGCTTTCTGGATGTTTCATAGTGGGACATGCATGGGTTTGTAACTAAAAAATATTCGAAGGAAATGAATGTAATCAGTACCCATAAACACCTATATCTTTTGATATGTTTGTCCAACCAAGATGAAAGATGGCTTATTTTATAGAAAAAAATATAGCCTTTCTTGATGATATATTAATAATACTATGAGTGACCTTTCTGATTTTGAGTCACTCATAGTATCATGTAATATATCATCAGAAAGGTTACCTTGAAGGTTTTGAAATTAAATTCTTCGACTTTGAATTCCAAAAAAGTATTTCATTATTTGTTTTACTAAAATATGTCATTATATAATATATCATCAGAGAGGCTATACGTTTTCTATGAAATAAGACCTCTTTTATCTCGATTGGACAAACAGGTAAAAAATACAGGTGTTTATGGGTCCTGATTACATACTTCTATTTATTTAGAATATTTTTTAATCATAGACCTATGAACGTCCCACTATGGAACTTTCAGAAAGTAAAGATAAATAGTGTCTTTAACATATATTTTTTAGAAAAGAAATAAAATGTACATACTTTTTAATTGTAGGTCAAAGGTCAAATTGAATGACCTTCAAATTGAAACGGTCATTTAAAAGGTCATATGACACGCCATTAGAAAGGTTGTACATTTTTCAACAAAGTAAGCTTTCATTCAGTATGATTGGACAATAAAGGTGCAAGAAATTTAGTAAGTCTAAAATCATGAAAAATTGACCAATTTTTCAATATAATAATATATAATATATAATATTATATAATATATAATAATAATATATAATAATATATAATAATATATAATAATATATAATAATAATATATAATATTTTTCAATATATTAATATACATATAAAAGTATTGCAAGTTGGAATTTAAAAATTTTCAGAATTTCTTATGATTGGAATACAAATTAGCCGAGTTTAAAAAAATCGGAGTTAGTCGGGAATATGACTGGGAAAAAAATTAGCAGAATTTAAAGAAATGGAAGGGTTTGGGTCGAAAATGATCCTTTTCTGTGTGGTTTCACATGGAATGACCCATATAGCTTTTTAAAGTAATATACTTGAGATTGTTAAGCTATTCTGTTCACTGTTAGACTTGTTTAAAATGTATGGAAATAAATTAAACATGCGTATATCTAAATTATGAAATCTATCAAATCAAAAACGTTAATTACTCTTCTAAATATTTGTAACTAAGGTTTTTAAAAAGGTTCTGTAGTTTTTAAAATTTATATCCACTTAAATCCAGTATTTCATAAATACAGAAGTCAAATAATCAACTATAAGATCTACACTATTGTCTCTCACATTCATATTATATAACCAGCAATATGTATATATGAAACTTTGGCACATGTATTAAGAGCATCACATGTAAAACATAAAAAAGTACTTCATTTAAAAAATGCTGAAGTAATTTTAACAAAACAGTTCTCTTTTGAGTTTCATTTCACAAAAATGTCTCCTTTCTTCATCTACAGGAAACTAACAAATATAATAGAATAAAAGTTCTTAATCATTCAAACTGAATAAAAGGATTTTCAACAAATATACTCATTTTTAATATACTCTCTTATTATCACAGATAAATATAATAAAGTATTTTATTTAAAGTTACACATTTCATAATCACAAAATTATTTTGAATCATTCGAGGAGCAGTTATCACAAATTCAAGGCTTTAAAAAACTAAGTTTCCACAATGTAAAAAAATTGTATCGAAAAGCATTCCCTCTTACCACAAGTTTAGGTAATTTATTTAACGTCGCCCTGGAGCAACACAACGGGCTATCGGCGACCGTCCGGGATCAATCCCGAAGGGAAAGATCGAGGACAACACCCCGTAATTTTGAACCATGGTCAGATGATGAGGTCACACACGAGCTGGCACCCTACTCTCCAAACTTCCCCATCAACGTGAAGACATTTGAGGCCACGATAGATTTAGAGTGCACCAGTCTGCTTTGGTTGGATTTGAGCTCGCAACCGTCCTGTTGCTAATCCGTTACTCTTCCAACCGGGCTACTATGACCCTTCTTACCAGAAGGATTATTCGTTTACCTATTTCATTTCGTTGTCGAATGCGTTTTTTATAGCTGTCGCGCTTGTTTTTATCGTTTGTTTCATCATACTATATGAAAAGCAAAATCAGGATTGTCAACCAGATGTTTCCGAAAAGGACATTTTCAGTTGCGATGATAGTTTCGAATTAGGTCGAAAGAAGTTAAATTGCGTCCTCTTTTTATGCTATTTCAGTAGGCGGTATTGCAATTATCCCTCTTTGGAAACTCACTAAGGTTTATGTAAAAGAATATAAAGGTGTAATTAATCAATTTAGTGTACATATATTTGAGTTTAAAATTTTATCTTTATTTAATCATTTGTAATTCTCATTATTTTGCCGATGGATTAATGTTAAACATTTTTGCTTAGCAAGAAATGAAATTTTAAGTACACATATTTAAGTTAATTTTATCATTACATAACATTACGTATCGTACAGTGGCTCCCAAAAGTGTTCGTACGCTTTAAAAATTTGTAGAAAAAGCGCTGTAGCGTGGAATGAATTCTAATATAAAGTCCAATATTTTTTCATATCATCTCCATGTGATTCTGAATAAAACCTAACATTCTTTAAAAAAATATTGACTCATTTTCTTTTTATAAAAATGAAAATGCAAGAAGGCAGAGAAAGAACACGTCACAAAAGTGATCGTACACCGAAACATTTTTGGATAAATTCATAAATAAAATGATCGTTTATCGCTTTTTTTTTTATTTTTGCATTGTGGTGACATTTAAAAAATCGTTTGGCTTTAATCTTTGGTTGCTACCTTCGTAATATTCTATTTATTATTTCACAATGGCTCGTAGTCGTAAGGAAACAACGAACAGCATTCGAAAATTGATTATTTTTCATCATAGTAGTGGTAAATCAGTTCGGAATATCTCTAAATTAGTAAATTTATCTCATTCTACGGTGCAGTATGTGATAAAACGCTTTAAAGAAGAAAATCGGGTCGAAAACAAGTTAAGGAAAGGTCGTCCGGCAAAGTTAACTCAACGTGATCAGATTTATAGTTAGAAAATCTGTGAAAAATCCACGTTTGAGTGCTGTAAAAATCTCTACAGAATTTACTGAAAAATTTTCTACTTCAATTTCATCTGACACTGTTCGACGAGTGCTCAGTCAGCTGGATTAAATGGGCGTTCTGCCCGAAGAAAATTTTTTGTAAGTGCGAAAAATAGAAAGCTTAGGCTTTTCTGAACAAAATCAGTGATAAATAAGCCCGAAACGTATTGAAATAATGTCTTATTTGCAGATGAAAGTAAATTTAACATGTTTGGTTCCGATGGACATATAATTGTATGGAGAAAATAAAATGAGGAACTTAATCCCAAGAACTTAATTGGAACAGTAAAGTATGGCGGTGGAGGTGCCTTTGTGTGGGGTGCATGTCAGCATCAGGACTAGGTAATTTGGTATTTATTGATGGCATAATGAATCATGCTCTTTTTTTAAATATTTTAAAAGACAATTTAAAATTATCAGCCCAAAATTTGGGCATTGGAAACAACTTTGTTTTTTTTTTATCAAGATAACGATCCTAAGCACACGGCTCTCAACGTTCGCCTTTGGTGTCTATAATTGTCCACAAGTTCTGAAAACGCCACCTCAGTCGCCGGATTTAAACCCAATAGAACACATTTGGAGAGAACTGTAGGTTAGAGTACGAAGACACGACATTAAAACGAAAAGCGAACTAAAAACAGTAATGATTGAAGAATGGAGGAACATTGATGCAGAAATTACAAAAAAAAACTAGTGAACTCTATTCTCAGACGTTTAAAAGCTGTTGTGGATGCTATAGGATATCCTAATTTACCAAAATATTACAATATTTACTAATATGTAGAGATTTTTTTAAAGTGTACGAAGACTTTTGTGAGGTAAACTTTTTGTTACTTTTTGATTATTGATTTTCTAAAAAAAAGTTTTACTATGCTTTTAAAATATTTTATGTAGTTTTGTTAAGAACAAGGTATAGATGTTATTAAAAAATTCCCATTCTGAAATATTAATTTTAATTAATGGATAGAGCAGTATTTCATTGAAATTCGTAAGTGTACGAACACTTTTGGGAGCCACTATATAACACACTAGACAAAATAGCGATCCGAGTTGGCGTAATAAATCATCAAGACCAAAAAAATTCAGCACAATTTTTTAAAGTTTGCTTTATTATTTTTATTATTGCAAGCCATTATCGACGCACAGTTTATAAAAGTAAACACCACCAGAATAAGTTATTTTATTTTAAACATTTTTTCGGATATACATTGATTACAAAGGTATGAAATGTTTTATTATTGACGGGAAATGTTCGCAAGTATATCAATTCCAAAGTCAGAAAATCTATTATTATACCAGCTAACATTAATAGACACTTTATTATATTTTAAAGAAATATTTTTTAAAATAAATGTTAATCACCTAAATGTGAAACGTAATGTTTCCAGCTTTAATAAATTTGGAATAACAACCATATCAGATAGAATCATTTTTAGCTTTCACTTTCGATGTATTTGTTATGGAAGAAAAGATGCGCAAATAATATGCGCGTGTTGGGAAAGAAGATTCTGAGGATTACATTACTACTGATTTAATCACATGATCATGGAGGGCCGCGGTGGCCCGGTTGGAAGAGTAACGAACTAGCAACCGAAGGGTTGCGAGTTCGAATCCAGCCAAACACCGTCGTGTACAAAGGGGGCTGGTGCACGTTAAATCTGTCGTGGCCTCAAATGTCCTCACGTTGGCGTGGTGTGGAAGTTTGGAGAGTGGGGTGCCAGCTCAGGTGTTGCCTCGTCATCTGACCATGGTTCAAAATTACTTGATGTTGTCCTCGGATCTTTCCCTTTGGGATTGATCCCGGACCGTCACCAATAGCCCATTGTGTTGCTCCAGTGTGACGTTAATTGAAATACCCCCCCCCACATGATCATGGGTACTTAAAAGGTTACCATTAGTTCTCTACATTTATATCTCCTTTATGGATCCGACAACACTTAATAGTTCTTAATTTTGCTACTACCTACCCGAGGACAACAAATCGTCATCTTTAACCACGGTAAGATGACGAGATCAATACCTGAGCTGGCACCTCACTCTTCAAAGCTTATGCACTGGTTATTTCCCTTAAGGGGATTGATCCCGAACCGTCGCTTAAGCCTGTTGTGTTGCTCCAGTGCGACGTAAATTCACTACATACCTACTAAAGCTCGTGCGATAATATAAATTATTAATAAAGTATGTATGGTAGTGGTATTTTTAATTAACGTCGACTGGAGCAACACAATGGGCTATCGGCGACGGTACGGGATCAATTCCCCAAGGTAAAGTTAATAGCCCGTTGTGTTGCTCCAGTGTGACGTTAATTAAAATACCTACCTATCAAGGTAAAGTTCCGAGGACAACACCACGTAATTGTGTACCACGGTCATATTGGTAGGTAGGTATTTAATTAACGTCGCACTGGAGTAACACAATGGGATATTGAACCACGGCCAGACAAATCATTAATAGGTACGAAATTTCTACATCTGGCAACTCCAGTAAAATGTTTAGTTTTTAAGTTTTATTTAGAATTATTCAGAAGTGTTTTGAATTGGGAGTTAAGCTCTGTATTGCTGGGTTTTGTAAGATTATTACTGAGACAGATGCATTCTTGAGTAGTGAGATTTATTAATCGACTTACTATTCTCGGTATTTTGAGTTAATATTTGTTAACAATCTGCTGTTTGGTGTTGAGTTTCAAGTAGAACTCGGTATGGTCGTCGAAAGGATTGCGTGGAACTTTCTAAGAAAAATATTCATTTGGAACTTTGATCGATGCAATCAACTAAATAAATTGAATATAAATTATGATAATATCTATGTTTATGTATGCACGTTTCTTTGCGTACAAATAACTACAGATAATAGAATAAATGTTCTCCAATAATTTTGTGAAGGAAAATTGGAGCCGAAACTGGATTTTAAAATAGAATTGAATTGTGCTTTGAAAGAGCGAATTTTTAAGTGACTGAACTTATTCAACGAAAGCATTTGTACGTACGCCCATTGGATTACTATTTGAAGTGACAAATCTCGATAATTGTGAGTATAAACCTTTTTTCTTGTTCTTGAATATTATAAAAATATATTAAAAGGGGTATGCGCACAAAGTTCTAAAATAGAAATTACTTTAAATGTTTTAGATAATACTATAAAACATTCTGAGATTCCAATGGATCAAATTACCGATGAAATCGAAAATTTAAAAAAATGTTTCTGATGTTAATTCTGTAGAATGTAATGAGAAATTACCGCATTTAAATGTTAACGAGCCGAATGCAATCAATTCAAGTATGGTTGTTGTTGTTTTTTTTTTTTTTGGGGGGGGGGGGGTTATATGGGTGCAAGGGCTATATTTGGCCAAAATTCAAGTAGGGAAGCTAAAAGTAAAACAAACGAAAATGTGAGTTCTAAGGGTGGGTAAGATAGGTGGGTATTTTAATTAACGTCACACTGGAGCAACACAACGGGCTATTTGGACGTTCGGGGATCTAAACGAAGGGAAAGATCGAGGACAACACCACATAACTTTAAACAATGGTCAGATGAGGAGGTCACACACTTGAGATGACACTCCACTCCAACCTTCCACACTACTCTAACGTGAAGGCATTTGGGGCCACGACAGATTTAACATGCACCAGCCTACTTTTAAAGTCACTGCGGAGGTGTAACCTTAAATGCTGGTAGGGGTTTATCATCAACGGAAGAAACTATTAATCTCATTTGCATTACTAGATTTTTCAGCTATATGTGAATGATAATTAAAAATTTGTTTAATGTTTGACTTGTACTTGAACATTGTTCATCGGGGTGGTTGGTTTGGTTTCTTGGGGGTTTTATGGCGCAAGGGCCATATTTGGCCATGCTCATCGGGGTGAGGGAGGATGTTGCGAATTAATATACGCAATTCGTGTATTTGAATACACCCCCGTCTTTGAGTGCTGCTGTCAGTTCTGTTTGGTGTTCAAGTTTAAGTAGAACACACTACGATCTTAGGTAGGTAGTTGAATTTGTGTCGCACTGGAACAACACAAAGGGCTATTCCCATGGTTTAGGAACAATCCCAACGGAAACATTCCGGTGACACCTCGGATCTTTCCCTTCGGATTTGATCCCGGACCGTCGCTTGTAGCCCGTCGTGTTGCTCTAATGCGACGTTAAATACCTACATACCGATGACACCTTCATTTTGAATCATGGTCAGATGGCGAGGTCAACACAGGAGCTGGCACCCCACTTTCCAAACTTCCAAGCCACATGACAATCGGGTTGCATCGAGTTTCGAACTCGCAACCCTCCGGTTGCTAGAGGGTTGCGGGTAGGAATCCAACTAAAGACCATCGTGTACAAAGGGGGCTGGTGCGCGTTAAATCTGTAGTGGCCTCAAATGTCCTCACGTTGGCGTGTAAGTTTGGAGAGTGGGGTGCCAGTTCAGGTATGACCTCGTCGTCTGACCGTGATTCAAAATTACGTGGTGTCCGTATCTTTCCTTTCGGGTTTGATCCCGGACCGTCGCCAATAGCCCGTTGTGTTGCTCCAGTGCGACGTCAATTGAAATACCTACCTTTTTACCGATTACTTGAGATTGTCTGTTTTGTGTTTGGTGCAGTTGGCGAAATATAGCCCTTGTGCAATAACGCCCAAAACCGGCTAACCGAACTACGACCTTCAATTACGGAATATAATTTTACCTAATATGGAAGATTTTAACCACCTGTAACCAAATATGTGCTCCGAAAATACGAAATACATTTTAGAATCGCTTTAATCTGATTAAAAACAGCAATTAAAAAAAGCTTTTCTGTTTTCTATTAAATTGCTGTTAACGAGACAGTAAGTTATTTCATAAACAGATTTGTGAATATCGTTTCCCAGTCTTCAACTAGTCTCAGCTTAAGCCTCGGAGTCTGGTCACTAGATTTGGGATTCACTAGTCTTCAACTAATACCGGCTTACGCCTCGGTGCCTTGCGTTGGGATTCACCAGACTTCAAACGTCAGCTTACGTCTCGGTATTGGTCTCTTGATTCCAAAAGGGACCAAGTACCTAGGCGTAATCTGGTGTTAGTTGAAGACTGGTGGTTCAACAGTCCTCACCGAAAGTATTCCTAACCTATCTGTCCAGTTTTAATTTTTTCGCTAGCGCAAGTGACAAACGCAGAAATCTTCGGTATTGTAGATTGAAAAACGGTAACAAAAGGATTCTCTCAATAAGCTTGTGTCTATATATCATCTTAATTTTGCTCAGTGTTATAAATGTCATTTTTTCTTCCAAGGAGGTATTTTAGGTGGCATTGGGGTAGTTCAACTCTTTCAGGGATCGCTATCATGATCATGTTTCTATACTTCTAGTGTTTCGCTTCCTGATTTTTAGAAAGATTTCAGGTATAATATACATTTTTCATCTACATGTTGGACAAAATTTCAATCTGCTTGAATTAAACAAGTCTCAATATTTATGTTTTGTTTTTTAATATGAAAATTCTATTGCTTGTGTCTTGGCCTCGTGGGCAGATCACCAAATGCAACCTCGAATGCAATGAATTAACATAGCACAGAATAAAAACAATGATTATTTTCACTAAATTTTAAATATATTATATTGGGTTTTGATTCCTATCTAGGTGTATTTCTTTTTTCTGCGTCAGTAAAACTTTCCCTTGTTTGTATGTCTATTACTTCATGTTGCCTGTATTGTGTTTGGCACAGCATAGCCCTTGCGGCCATAAAAACCCAACTCACTAAAACAATTATATTGGTTCCGCAATCACTCACAGGCCGCAGTATCCCAGTTAGAAGAGTAACGAATTAGTAACAAGAGGGTTGTGAGTTGGAAACTCAGTCCAATGAAAGACAGTCGAGAGTGAGGGGGATGGTGCACGTTAAATCTTTCGTGGACTCAAATGTCCTTACATTGGCGTGGTGTGGAAGTTTGGAGAGTGAGGTGCCGGCTCAGGTGTGACCTTGTCATCTGACAGTTCAAAATTACGTGGTGTTGCCCCCTTTTGGTCTGATACAGGACCGTCGCCAATAACCCATTGTGTTGCTCCAGTGCGACGTTAATTGAAATACAGTGGACTCCCTCTGAACCCGACCACTTCGGGACCGGGTCCCAGACCGGATAACGATTTAGACGGTTAAACCGTCGTTCCCTTAATAGCATTAAAATTCACTCCCGAAATCGTTTTTATTAGAATAAAACTAAGTATGTAGCCTACTTTATTGTAATATGATATATATAAATAAGAAAACTTACCCTGGAAGAACTTCCTACGTTGGGAAAAAACTAAACACATGTTACTGTATTTACAGTACATAAATTGAAGTATACATATTAGGCCTTACTAAACAGGCCGTTAAATCTCACATTTATCATAGTACTGTACTGTAAATATAAAAAAATAAACTCTAAAAGTAATCGTCGGTTTTCTTTTGTTTCTTTGTGTGCATTTCTCTTTTGAAAGCGGCTAGAGGCATGTCACGACAGCAGAGACGTAACTAGGCTTGTTTCCACCCGGGAAAGAACTCGCCTTGGCGCCCCCCCCACCGACCAACCAAATTAAAACCCTCCCCGACAATACCTGATATCGCCACCACACATTAATTCCACTAGTCCAAATTGTTTTATTCAACTTAGATGGTAAATGCTTGATTTCAAAGGTGTATAAATTAATTTGCAGCAATTTCATTTTTAGTACAAGATAAAATACCTAATTAATTCTAAGATATTTCATTGAAAAATAATCTAAGAGTAGCATGTTTGGTATATTCTTTCACACTTATAATCGCTGCAAATGAAATGAAAAGGTTTTATCAAATGATATCGGGATATGTGAGGGTTGAATCAAAATCAAGACTTGCTTTAAAATAGGATATTTAATTATGATAGGCTGTTCGGACATTTTTTGAATGATTTTGATGAGCTGTAAAAAATTGTATGCTACGAAATAATTTTATTTTCGTAGCAGTTAAATAGTTAAAGTATAACTTATCGTCTGCTAACTCAGAGTTTTGTTTACTTTCAAAATGGCGCTTTTAAATAAGCAATGGATGGAAGGCTATGTTACCTCTCTTTGCGGAGAGAATTATGCTTATTCGATGTAAAAGTCATGGTTTTTCGATATCTAAAGGTACGATAAGTAATATTAATGAGAAAGGAAAAAACCGCGTAAAAGTGGAAAAATACTTCCAAATACATATAAAAAAAAGAAAGGAATTTCTGAGAATATTTGTAAGGGAAGATCTTTAATTTTAAAAGAGAATCCACAAAGTCAAAGGACTATTACAAAGTCGTTAAAAGTTCAGTTTCAACTGCAAATAAAATAATTAACAGTGATTTGAATCTTAAGGCCAAAAAATACAATGTTCATCGTCTATCTCCACGACATATTGCAGAAAGCAGAACTCGCTGCAGAATTCTGTAAGAGAAGCATTTAGCTGGAGAAAGACGGAAAAATGTTGTGACAATAGACGAGGCGTGGGTGTATTTAAAAGATTGCAATAAAAAAGAACAATTTATTATCATAAAAGAGCAGAAAAATCTTAAAACGTGGTTCGACTTTGTAACTTTAACGTGAGAACTTTCGCTAAGAGATTTTATTGTTACCGGTTTTGCATATAATGGAAAATCAAAAGTAAAAAGGAGGGGGGAAATGGTAAAAATCAACTCCCACATATTATCAAGACCCTATTTTATCCCCAATATTCAAAAAAGAAATACCATATCTTTACCCAAAGTGCCAACAATCAGTAGAACTGCATCAGGACAAAGCAAGCAGCCACACATCTAAATCCACTGTTAAATTCGTGGAAAAAATGGAACAAGAAACTGGTATCAAGTCAATAAATACCCTTTACTGATATTCCTGCTAAATCTCCAGATGTCTCACCCATGGACTTTTGTGCTTTTGGATTTTTAAAAAGATAATTATCGAAACGTCGACCGAAAACCATTCAAGGATTTTGGAAAACTGTGGAACAAGAATTAATGATAACAGATTGTACTCAAGTTATTATCTTGAGTATTATACTTAGACATTTTTAACAATCTCTTAATACACTGCTGGCCACCGTAAATGCAACACCCTGAAGGAAGCATGCAAATAATATGAAATTTACAACATGCATTAGCGGAGGTGAGATATGCAAATGATTAGAATTTCAGCGCAGACGCACATCACGCGCGCCTGTGGCGCCACTTCAAAGCGCTATTTAAGGCTTGGAGATTTCGACGATTTCAAGTACGGCAATTGTGTTTTTCTTGTGGTTTTTTCAAAAAAAACGATCAATTATGCCTCGTAGAAAACAGCGATCATCTTTTGATCAAGTATCCGAGTTCGACAGAGGAAGGATAGTGGCCTACCGAGATTGTGGATTATCTTTCAGGGAAATCGGTAGTCGTGTTGGACGAAACCAAACAACTGTAATGCGGATATGTAATCGTTGGATGCAGGAGGGTACGACGGACCGACGTGTTCGATCGCATCCACCTCAGTGCACCACTTCACGTGATGACAGGCATATTGTGCGTATGGCAGTGACGGATCGCTCAGCCACATCACGAACCATAGCACAGCACATTCAGTCTGTACCGCATCATCCAGTGTCTGCGCGTACCATTCGACGCCGTTTACAGCAGAGTGGTCTGTCCGCAAGACGTCCATTGCTTCGTCTACCCTTGACGCAGAACCACAGACGTTTCCGAAGCCAATGGTGCGATGAAAGAAGGATGTGGACGGCAGAATGGAACGAAATTGTCTTTACTGACGAGTCACGCTTCTGTCTGCAACACCACGATGGTCGGATTCGAGTCTGGAGACACCGTGGAGAGAGGATGCTGAACAGCTGCGTTATGCCCCGCCACACTGGTCCTGCACCGGGTATTATGGTATGGGGCGGTATTGGATATCACTCTCGCACTCCTCTAGTACGCATTGCCGGTACTTTAAACAGCCAGCTCTACATCTCCGAGGTGTTGGAGCCAGTTGTCCGTCCTTACCTTCAGGGCTTGCCCACAGCCATATTTCAACAGGATAATGCGCGACCACACGTGGCACGCATTGTCCAAGGGTTCTTTGTCAATCGCCAGATTGAATTGCTTCCCTGGCCAGCTCGCTCTCCGGATCTTTCGCCGATAGAAAACATGTGGTCCATGGTTGCTCAACGATTGACCCAGAATACATCCCCAGCTGCCATACCAGATCAACTTTGGCAACGTGTGGAAGCTGCTTGGTCTGCTGTACACCAAGAACACATCCAAAGTCTCTTTGAATCAATGCCGAGGCGTGTGGCAGCGGTGATCTCCAACAATGGCGGCTCCTCTGGCTACTGATTTTGGCAGGAACCACACTTCACAGAAGTCTATAAATTTAATCATTTGATACTTGGTCAACATGTTATCTACAAAATAAATTTTGTTGTGATATCTCTTGTCTTTCTTGGTGTTGCAATTTGGGTGGCCAGCAGTGTATATTGCCAAAATGTGAAAACAATTAATTTAAACACAGAAAGCTTGAACTAAAACTTAACTTTACGGGCTTTTGCGGCTGCAAACATTTTCACAATGTCCTCAAAAGATAGCTTTGAAGCTAACTTGTGCTCTATCGATATGATGCTCAGGTTGGTTAGTCGTTGTCCTGTTAAGTTTCTGAGGTAATTTTTTATGATCTTTAGTTTGTTAAAACTCCTTTCATTTGAGGCGACTGAGACTGGTATTGTGAGGAAAATTCTCAACGCTGTCGTTATGTTGGTGGACGCGTCTTCAAGTCCGTTCTTATATATTAACGTCAGAAGACCTACCTGATGGTGTAGCCGTTTTCATATAAGGGCTTAAATCCAAGGCATGATACTTAAAACTCTCCTTCTATCGGCAGCTAGTCCCTGTCTGTCTTCTTCATATGTGATAGCTAACTCAAGTTCCTGGTTCTTCAATTCTTCTCCATTCATTGTTTCAAACCGAGCTCCATTGAGGAAACCAAATAAACTATTCATGTTTTGAATGACTTGAAACCTTTGCCTCAGTTCATTCAGAATCCGATCTATTATTTGTATAATCAATAATCTGAACTTTTTTCTTCTGAGAATTCATAGCTTTCAACTTTGCCCTTCTCATCAAACATCCGCTGCTTCCTCCTCCGTACTTCTTTAAAAAGAGGATCTAGGTTAAGCTTTCCTGCTATTTTTTCACACATTCTGCATTTAGCTCCTTTAATAATTTTTGTAGTCTACTAATAAGTTTTCTTCTTCATTTGTTATCATACGTATATATCTATAGTAAAAAATACTCGGCCAATTTAGCGCCCCCCGAATCCGGCGCCCGGGGCAGATGCCCCATCTGCACCCCTCTAATTACGTCTCTGCATGACAGGTCTGTGAGTCATCGTCTCAAACTCTTGGCGGCCGGTTAAAGCGGAAGCCGTTTAAAAGGTGGCCGGTTAAGAGGGAGTCCACTATGCCTACCTAATTTTTAACAGTATTTAATCTCTTTTTTCTTTCTACCTTCTCTTGGCGCTCTTATATTTGAATCGGATCTTTTGTTGTATTTGAGGAGCGATGAGCATTCAGCTTCTGGAATGAATCGCCACACCTCGCGTTGATCTGTTTTTCAGGTTGAGATCTTTATGAATTTGTGTTGAAGTTGAGAAATCAAGGTTAAACATTCTCATGGAAATCATCTAACTCTTCCGATCAGAATCTCTTGTTAATATTTCACCAAGGCATTGCAAATTGTGTAGAATGGTGTTTGTTGAAAAGTATAAATCACTTAGTTGGTATTTTTATTGAAAATTATCTTTACTCATTGGGGGCTTAACCTTTTTGGTGAGACCTACCAACCAACCTGCTTCAAAACATAATTTAAACTAATCTGAAGTGAAAGTTAAATACGTTACTCATGAATCTATATAAAATGATCAAGTGACTGAAGTGTAATCTACAGGGTGAGTCTAAACTAACAATACAAACTTCAGGGGGTGATAGAACACAACGAAACAAACACTTTTCACCATAGAATGTATGGTCGCAAGTGCAGCGATTGGCCGCTAAAGAGCGCTTTCCATTTCGGCACAAATACACGGTCCGATGCAAATTGGAAAGGAGGAGGTATGAAATATGGAAACAACGCTTTAATGTCAAATAAAAAAAATCTAATTGTATACGAAATAATACAATTAGATTTGCATAAATAAAAGATAAGTACAAGGAACAACGGGTAAGAAAGAAATGACATGTACAAAACACGAGAAACTTTTCACATGGAAATGAAACGACATGTACAAACATCAGTCGGTAAGTACAACGCAAATGCACAATTACAGAAGCTGTTCAAAATGTCGACCACCACACCTGATGCAGACCTCGCATCGCCGACGTAACGCTTTTATACGAGCGTTTGACTGCGCTCTCTAGCGGCCAACCGCTGTACTTTCGACCCTACATTCTATGGTGAAAAGTGTTTGTTTCGTTGTGTTCTATCACCCCCTAAAATTTGTATTATTAGTCTAGACTCACGCTGTATAATGAACAAATTATATTTTGTAAAATTACTGAATTCGGATGAATGATTTTGAATCAACCTGAAAGTGATCATTGTGGAAGTAACACTTGTCATGTGGAAGTAGATACTATTTTAAATGCAATGACAAGATTTAAAGAGTAAATTAGAAAGCGCCTTTATAAGCGTAGAATTCTGAAATCATATCACATTCAAGACGTGTAAGCAGAAAACCGAAATGTTTAGCATATAACGTGATTTGATTTTTGCAAAAAGTTAAATTTAACTCATGACTTGCTAACTTACTGATAACTTTTTTAAACTTTTGGAAAAAAAATATTTGCAAATGTGATTTTAAAAGTAAATATCCAAAAATCTGGGAAATTACAATATTCAATAGGGCGACTTCTTCGCTTAGTTATAATCCTTGTCACTGGATGGCGGCACGTGAGTCATAATGGAATTTTACTCGAGTTTCCATCGGTTCAGTGTTAAGAATAAAAATGCGATCATGCATGTAACAAAAAGATACCCTTGATTTTTTTTGCACGAAGGACACGTTGGAAAGCAGCAGCATTGTAAATCAGACGGTGCAGCAATTAAATTGAATTTATTCAGCCAAGCATAATTTTGTGTACGAAGGATATATTTGATGGAGGGCAGCATTGCCGTTATCAGATGTTTTCACTCTACCATATAAATGTACCAATATAAATAGGATACATTCAGCCAAACATAACCCTCAGGGGCACCTCTTTGGGTGTGTATCCTTTTCCCATGGGGCTTACTGCCTCTGTAAAAAGGGGTAACTTCATGGGGGTCGCTGCCATAGGATGCCCAAGCGATCTTTATCTTCTCCATCCTCTCTTTCACAAATATTTGACATTGTCATTCACTTGACAGTGTCTTGTGTTTGGCCAAATATGATCATTGCGCCATAAAACCCAAAAACAAAAGCATCAGCCAAACATCTTTGTTTCTCTGTAAGGATATACATATATCGCTACCCTGATGCAAGAGTGCCATAACTTACTCGTATAAGAGTAGATTTTGAGTTTTTTTTAATGATTGAGAATGCCCCATCCGTCTCGTGTTAGATTTTCAGGACCCCGGTTGACGATGGGAAAAGTAACGCATTAGCAACCCTCCTGTGTGCGGGTTCGAATTTCGTGTTCAAAGGAGGCTGGTGCACATTAAATCTGCCTTCGCCTGAAATGTCCTCACGTTGGCGTGGTGTGGAAGTTTGTAGAGTGGGGTGCCACACACAGTTCAGGTGTCGACCTCATCATCTGAGCGTAGTTCAGAATTACGTGGTGTTGTTTTCGGATCTTTCTCTTCGGGACTGATCCCGGACCGTCGCCAATAGCCCGTTGTGTTGCTCTAGTGAGACGTTAATTAAATACCTACCTCCGGTAAGATTTTTCGTAACTCAAATCATGATAGTGTCGAATCTGGTGATTAGTATTCGAGCACTCCCAGTGTTTCGTATGACTTCAAAACTTTTTAAATACTTCTGAAAAAAAAACAGCACTTGTTGAATTGTGGCACGTTTTCAACGGTAATCCGATATGTTGTAAAGCAGAATTGCTTTAACCACTTAACGCATTTACCCGTGTTTGACAGGGGCGAAAGTTACCGGCAAATTTGCACATGCCCGTGTCTCACACGGGCGCTCTTCCGTTCTAGTAAAAATAGATAGGCTAGATTAAACTTATACCATAGATGGCATAAACTTATTTATCATAGATGATTTACCACTTATTTATAGATGGATATTAAACTTATTTACCGTAGATGGCACCACTATGCACCATTTTTCTTGTGTAAACCAAGTGGTGCATTTTGATGATTAGCTATAAGTTTGTTAGGAATTCTTTGTAATAAAGCAGCAGTTTGGTGTGGGAAAAGGTAATATATCCATTTTTATTACGTTAAATATCATAAAAGTAAACAGTTAACCATAAATTAATTTTTACTAATATATCCATTAGTAAAAATTATATATATTACCTATTATTTACTAATAATAGGTAATATATCCATTTTTATTACGTTAAATATCATAAAAGTAAACAGTTAACCATAAATTAATTTTTACTAAGTGTTTTTGTAATTTGTTTAGAAAAAGTTATCTGATAATGAGCGACTCTGACGATTTTTAATATGCCAATTAAAGTTTGAGTATTATCAGAAAATTTCAGTGATGAAAGTGATGATCTCTTGAGTGATGGAAGTGAATCTGAGGTTAATATTTTATTATTATTAATATTTTGAAATTCAAAATAAACATGTAATCAAATCGTTTACACTTTGTTTGTATAATAATTTTTTTATAATTTTTACCCCACCCCCCGCAACTGAAATCGCAATATACACTGCTGGCCACCGTAAATGCAACACCCTGAAGGAAGCATGCAAATAATATGAAATTTACAACATGCATTAGCGGAGGTGAGATATGCAAATGATTAGAATTTCAGCGCAGTCGCACATCACGCGCGCCTGTGGCGCCACTTCAAAGCGCTATTTAAGGCTTGGAGATTTCGACGATTTCAAGTACGGCAATTGTGTTTTTCTTGTGGTTTTTTCAAAAAAAACGATCAATTATGCCTCGTAGAAAACAGCGATCATCTTTTGATCAAGTATCCGAGTTCGACAGAGGAAGGATAGTGGCCTACCGAGATTGTGGATTATCTTTCAGGGAAATCGGTAGCCGTGTTGGACGAAACCAAACAACTGTAATGCGGATATGTGATCGTTGGATGCAGGAGGGTACGACGGACCGACGTGTTCGATCGCATCCACCTCAGTGCACCACTTCACGTGATGACAGGCATATTGTGCGTATGGGAGTGACGGATCGCTCAGCCACATCACGAACCATAGCACAGCACATTCAGTCTGTACCGCATCATCCAGTGTCTGCGCGTACCATTCGACGCCGTTTACAGCAGAGTGGTCTGTCCGCAAGACGTCCATTGCTTCGTCTACCCTTGACGCAGAACCACAGACGTTTCCGCCGCCAATGGTGCGATGAAAGAAGGATGTGGACGGCAGAATGGAATGAAATTGTCTTTACTGACGAGTCACGCTTCTGTCTGCAACACCACGATGGTCGGATTCGAGTCTGGAGACACCGTGGAGAGAGGATGCTGAACAGCTGCGTTATGCACCGCCACACTGGTCCTGCACCGGGTATTATGGTATGGGGCGGTATTGGATATCACTCTCGCACTCCTCTAGTACGCATTGCCGGTACTTTAAACAGCCAGCGCTACATCTCCGAGGTGTTGGAGCCAATTGTCCTTCCTTACCTTCAGGGCTTGCCCACAGCCATATTTCAACAGGATAATGCGCGACCACACGTGGCACGCATTGTCCAAGGGTTCTTCGTCAATCGCCAGATTGAATTGCTTCCCTGGTCAGCTCGCTCTCCGGATCTTTCGCCGATAGAAAACATGTGGTCCATGGTTGCTCAACGATTGACCCAGAATACATCCCCAGCTGCCACACCAGATCAATTTTGGCAACGTGTGGAAGCTGCTTGGTCTGCTGTACCCCAAGAACACATCCAAAGTCTCTTTGAATCAATGCCGAGGCGTGTGGCAGCGGTGATCTCCAACAATGGCGGCTACTCTGGCTACTGATTTTGGCAGGAACCACACTTCACAGAAGTCTATAAATTTAATCATTTGATACTTGGTCAACATGTTATCTACAAAATAAATTTTGTTGTGATATCTCTTGTCTTTCTTGGTGTTGCAATTTGGGTGGCCAGCAGTGTATATATTCATTTTCTGTCAAAAAAAACTCGATCATTTTTTACCAGTTTTTCCAAAAAAAACCTCGTGCTTTAAGTGGTTAAATCAGACTTTGCGCAACGACCTAAGTAAGATTTACTCATTTCAACAAAACTTAGTTTCTGTGTACCAAACAAAAGTTTGTTTCTCTGCATCGAGGGTACTTATGTTAGAAAGCAACATTGCCTTAAACGAGACAATTAGTAACTATTTTAGCGGAATTTAACTAAGGCAATAGTTACAGAAACAATTCGACAGCATTGTAACTATAAGCTTTACACGAGTAATTGTATTTTTCTCGCTTTGATTTTAGGCACCTCATTTATTTCATCATCATAGTATTAGGAGATATAATATTCAGCCAATCTTCCAGAAAAATTGGATAACAGTTTTTATTCGGCATTTGAACTTGGATACTCTCTTTATTTGCTAATCAAATTAAACATATTTTTTGTAATGCCAGTCAATTAAATGAGCATTTTCATCATGGCACTAAATCAGGGGTCGCTAAACTTTGACCGGTGACCCTTTCAAGAGTTTCTTTACTTTTTATCGACCCCCCTTATGTTGTATATATATATATATATATATATATATAGTATAACTTAGTATAATATAGATGTAATTACTGTATAGATATAATAATGTATAAATGTAATGTGCTCTAAATTCTGGATAGACATGTCACCTCGGTGGCATGCTCTATTCATCCCAACCACATTTATTTAAACTGGTACAGTGTCTCACGACACTAAGCACGGGAATGTGTGTTGGTGTTAGTTAGTTTTTATCGACCCCCTCTATTTTAATATTACGTAATTATAATAGGACAAGCGAAAAAGACGATAATGTGAGTTTTTAGATTGTTTGTTTTATGGTTACAGTGTCTATTGTATGTATAATATAGTATATGTTATTACATTGGCTTAACGTCAAAGGGATACTTTTTTTTGTTTCGACGTCCTTCTTAACATTGCATATTTGATAAGACGGATTATAATTTAATTTAGATAACAAAATAACGATAGAATCTTCCATATATACAGGGTGAGTCTAGATTGTTTTTACAAAACAAGAGGGGTGATAGTACCCATCCAGACGAGCCATAATTACCATGGAACATACACACGTGGGCATTCCACAATGAGAGGCAGAAAAGAGTCAAATTAGAATTTCAACATGAACAGTGTTGGGAAAGCGAATGAACGATACCAAAAGTATCTGTTTGATTGATCATAGAAAAACTCACAGCAAGTGCTCAAAGTGGCGTTGCACAGTTCACACCGGCGAAGGAATGATTGGCTCTCGACGATTCCTGGTGGTGTGTTCATTTTGTCTGCACCGATTCTCGCTACGAGATCTTCAGCCGAGTCCACAGGTACACTAAAGATTTCATGTGCCCCCAGAAGAAAAAGTCCAGTGGGGTCCAGGCCATCTTGCTTAGGAGATATGCTACGTAGGCAGGTACGAAACGACGTCAGAGGCGATGACTTGTTCATGCTCGACACGTTTCGACTTTACTCTTTTCTGCTTCTCAGAGTGGAATGCGACCCTATGTTCCATGGTAATTATGGCTCGTCTGGATGGGTACTATCACCCCTCTTGTTTTGTTAAAACAATTTAGACTCACCCTGTATATGAAAATAAGACTATTATTAACATAGGACACAATTTACCAACGTTGTCAAAGTGAAGGGTGTGCTTCGTGACTCTTGACAAGATTAGCAATGTTGCATTCCAGATTAGAATGCTCCAGCCTTAAATCGCCAAAGAATTCTACAACTATTTTATTTCGTTGTTTTGTTAAAATAGAATTACCATGACTGAAACCAGTCGAACTTGGAAATGCAAGCCAAAAGGGGAGTACCACTTCAGAAAGTTTTGGATATTTTTGTCTTAGATTTTTTCTATCGACCACTTTGGCGACCACTGCAGTAAAGAGTTGATTTGTGAACCACACTTTTAATTACCCTTATGGGTGGGTCCACTTTACACATATTTTTATAACCCATTTAAAGAGGACACATTCATTCCGGACGTTCAAATATCCATGCCTTACTCCGGATTCGAACCAGGAACTTTTTGATCCAGAAGCCAGCACCGTGATCATTAGACCGAAATTAAAAATGAATAATTATAAAACAGAATTCATAATTTTTGTGACTTCCATAATACTGCTTCCTTCGTACTTCCTGTGTCTGTATAGGATGCAAAACTGTATTTTCATAACTTGATCTACGATTTGTAATAGTTTGTTTAATTTGAGAGCTTAGACAGACTCGAATTCATCGCTGGTAGGCATTTAATTAATGTCGCACTGGAGCAACACACCGGGCTATTGGGATCGGTCCGGAATCAAACCCGTAGGGGAAAGATCATAGGACAACACCACGTAATTTGAACCACGGTCAGGTGAGGTCATATCTGAGCTGGCACCCAATTCTCCAAACTTCCACACTATGCAAACGTGAGGACATTAGAGGCCACGACATCGAATTCAACGCATTCTTGAAAAAAAACCAATGCTCCATATGCGTGGGTGCCATGTTTTTATGCAGGAATGTATTTCGAAAGCTCTAGATTTTCATTAAAGTTTAAGATTGCTACAATTTCCTTAGAATAAATCCGGGTCGGGATTGCGAAATGACTGCATGGAAATAGTTTCTCTTCGAATCGGCCGATTAGATTTCTTTTAAATCTATATTAGCTCAGATCAGTGTTTTGATACATACAGAAAGAAAAAAATCCTTGTAATAAACTTTACTGCATGATAATACGTTGAGAGAATTGGAAATCTAGTTCGTCTTCTAAGAGAAGGAAGTCGAAACAAGTAGTTTCGAACGAGTCTATTAGTTATACTGGGTGTTCCGAAAATATTTGTCCATAGTGTAAATGATGATAAAAAGGAACCAAAACAAACATTTTAATAAATTTATAAATAAAAATTTTATTAAAAAAAACTAAAAGTAAACAATCATTTCGATTCGCAGCCCCACACATCCGATGTATCTGCGAGCTTCGAATTCGTGTAGGGGCCGAAGTAGCTCAGTTGGAAGAGTAACGGACTAGCAACCGGAGGGTTGCGAGTTCGAATCCAACCAAAGACCGTCGTGTACAAAGGAGGCCGGTGCACGTTCAATCTGTTGTGGCCTCAAATCCCTCACGTTGGCGTTGTGTAGAAGTTTGGAGACTGGGGTGCCAGCTCAGGTGTGACCTCACCTGACCGTGGTTCAAAATTACGTGGTGTTGTCCTCGGGTTCTTCCCTTTAGGATGGATCCTGGACCGTTGCCAATAGCCCGATGTGTTGCTCCAGTGCGACGTTAATTAACTACCTACCTTTGCATTAATGTTCTGTCATTCAAAAGAGCAGGAATGCACTAACATATCCATTTTTCTCAATGCAAAGTTTTCGCAGCTGAAAAACATCGTAAATCCCTTTACAATGCATTTCTATCTTGGTTGTAGTTGTATATCTGGTTCATGAATAACACATACTTAGTAGAACTGAAATATTTCATTTTGCTATTTAGATAAACTATTTTTTATTCAAACTGGATAATAAAAGTTTTCGCAAAAGATCTTGTTTCTGTAAGTATTTTGAGGCTTACTAACAATTTATAATTCATATTTTCTCTAAATCATGCTAAGGTACTTTGCCTGAGTGTTTTGTTTTCAATTCAACTTTTTCACAGCTGCGGGCTTGAGTGCTTTAGCGTGGCAATAAAGGAATTGGTGAACATAATTTATTAGATTTTAGTTTTAATGGTATATCATTAAATAACTGAAGTTATATACTAACCCAAGTTATTCCCTCAAAAGATGAATATCAGTATACTGCGATTGAAAAATGTTGCCTTTGAAACCAGATATCCGAAAACGTTGCAGCCTGAAATTGAGAATGATTACAAAAATTGATAGTGCTTAAGGCGTTGCTTATTGATGCACAAATAAAACCATTTCAACCTCAAAGAAATTTTATGAATTTCTTTCGGAGAATTGGGCTATTATTTATTTCAAAAGCTCTCGTTTCTTTGTTCTTATTTGGTATAAAAAGAAATAAAATAGTATAATGATAGTTTGCATACATTTAGTCTTCAGTTATTGTATTTGAATTTAATTAAATATAAGAATAAAAGTCGCTTTGGAACTCAATTAAGGGCTCAGATTGCCTACCTTTGACAACTTGTTAGAGATGGACTGGGGCCGCCGCAGCACGGTTGGAAGAGAAACGGACTAGCAACCGGTGGGTTGTGAATTCGAATCCAGCCAAACACCGTCGTGTACAAAGGGGGCTGGTGAAGGTTAAATCTGTCGTGGCCTCGAATGTCCTCACGTTGGAGAGTTGGGTGCCAGCTCAGGTGTTGCCTTATCTGACCGTGTACAAAATTACGTGGTGTTGTCCAGGCTGGTGCACTCTAAATCTGTCGTGGCCTCAAATGTCTTCACGTTGATGTAGAAGTTTGGAGAGTAGGGTGCCAGCTCATGTGTGACCTCATCATCTGACCATGGTTCAAAATTACGGGGTGTTGTCCTCTGATCTTTCCCTTTGGGATTGATCCCGGAGCGTCGCCAATAACCCGCTGTTTCGCTCCAGTGCGACGTTAATTAAAAATATCAATCATTGAAGCGGAACGTTCGGGATGCAGGCAGTGTGAAAAGTTTTAAGACGAATAAGCTATTTCTCACGGAAGCGAGTTTCCCGAGTCTGCATTTCAATTTCTACTGGATTCAGATGGATTCGGAGTGATCCGGATTCTGCAAGTTTTCATGTTAACAAAGTATGGAACTGTGAATCAATATAACAATGTATTTGTATTTTTAATTAAGGTCGACTGGAGCAACATAATGGGCTATTGGCAACAGTCAGAGATCCATCCCGAAGGGAAACACATGAGATTGCACCCCAAACTTCCAAATCACGCCAACGTGAAGATATTTCAAGCCACGACAGATTTAACGTGCACCATCCCCTTTGTACACGACGGTCTTTGGTTGGATTCGAATTAGCAATCCTCCGGTTGCTAATCCGTTGCACTTCCAGCCGGGATACCTATATAAAGTATTGACTAGTATTGATTCGTGACCGAAGCAATGCCATACACGTATAGCACTTCGTTATGAGTTCTCCAGAAACCCACAGATAGTGGGGGGTTATAACCCCTTCCTAGAGTGTCTTAAGAACCCCCGATACGAAATTAACTGGGCCTTGGAGCTTGCATTTGAAGTGACTGGAATTCCATCACCTCGCAGTGGTTGAATTCAGTGGACAATGAAGCAGGATGTTTAACCACAATTCTGCCTCGCGCAGTTTGTGTCAACGAGGAAATTTAATTTCGGACTAAATTTCGAATGGAGCTGAATAATGTTAGCGCATGTCCTAACCAAAAACTGAACTTTGACGGGCAGTGGGTTTTTTTTACAAGGAAATATCTAAGAGTTGTTTCTCGATTATTTTAAGGTGTGTGTACACACTAGAAATCAAGATATTGATTTTGTTTTCATTGCTTCAAATTATTGCCCGATCTCTGAGCTTTTAAACGATACCAGGATCTTGTAGATATTAGGAATACTTTTCTAATTATAAGGGTCTTTCATTGGGTACTGCCGCCAGTACAAACATGTTTCCAAAACTTTTAACTCAATTTCTGAAGAACTGCGTTTTTGTAATACGATGCTGTGTTCAAACAGTCAACTAATTGATCTATTATAGTTATTTTTTGTATCATTATAATCTATGTAATACAGTGGGTGTTCTGAACCCTATAATCAGTTTTTAGTTAAGAAGTTAATTTTTAAATGTTAAAATTCCTGAGAAATCCTTAGAGAAAACAATTGTATAAAATAACCTCGATTGAGGGTCAAAACATGAAGAATAATAATAGGAATAATTTCCAACAGTAATTGTCTTTCTGAATAAATTGGAATTATTTGAGATATCACTGTTAAAAAAACATGCTAATTTGCTGATTATATCTAAATTAAATAATTAATGGTTAGGTTAATCTACTTTTTCTTACTGAAATGATTTTAAGTATGCCTTAAGGTTTTTTACTAGATACACTAGATTTTTTTACAATTTTGACTTTAAAAATCCAGTTTTTTTTCCCAACAAGTCATCGGCTCATGCTTACAATAATTTCAGTGAGAAAAAAGAATCATATTAAGCTAATTATTAATGATCTAATTTAGATATAATTAGTTAATTAGCATGTTTTTTAAACAGTGATATTTCAAATTCTAATTTGTTCAGAAAGATATTCCTGTTGGAAATTATTCCTATTATTCTTCATGTTTTGACCTTCAATCAAAATGCTAGAGGGAACAGGTTATTTTTTACAATTGTTTTCACCAAGGAAGTCAAAAAATCGAGATTTTTTAAGGAATTTTAAAATTTAAAAATCAACTAAAAATTAATTCCTTAACTAAACTCTGATCGAGGTTCAGAACATCCACTGTATTACATAAATTATTATAATTTAAAAAATTAATTATAATAGATAAATTCATTGTTGTGTGGCACTGTATGAACAAAGCATCGTATTGTTAAAAAAAAGTTCTTCAGAAATTGAGTTAAGTTTCGGAAATATATTTGTACTGGTGACAGTACCTACGAAAAGCCATTGTAACCAGAAAAGTATTCCGAATATTTACAAGATCTTTGTATCGTTTGAAAGCTCAGAAATTGGGAAATATTTTGAAGCAATAAAAACAAAATCGACATTCTGCTCAATTTTCGTGATTTCTTGTGTTTTTGTTACAGTGAAAGACCGAAATTAGAGAATGTCAATATTCTCCGGTGAATGTCGACACACACAGACCAAAAACGTCTGTGGAAGACCGAATATTTGGTTATATTCTTATACATTCGGACCATCGCCGTTGTATGTCGACAAGCACAGATAAGCTCTGATGGGGTCGAAACGAGAAGGCGGAGAGGCCACAGCCAGAGAGGCCTCTCCGCCTTCAGTTTAAGTTGTTGCAATAAATAAGATTGTATAACGTTAATCACATAATTTATGCGTAAGTTTGTTATTGGTATTTTCTTTTCTCGTTTAGAATGTACTGTGTTCGTTTTAGGTTCAACGGTTTATTTACCTGTGCTATTACTTAAGCTTTCTCCTATTTTGACATATATCATAATGTTTTGATAATAAAGTATGATTTAAAAAGTTGCATTTTTGTCTTAACGTAACAAATATATTTTTATTCAACATTCATTATCAGTGCATGCTGAAGGTCGACATTTGCCGGTGTAAGTGAGAAATAATGACATTTAGCAAATATTTCGGCCATACACCAAGCGACTATGTGAATGCTGACATTCACCGGAGAATATCGACATTTGCCAGATATCGGTCTTTCACAGTAACATATACATGGTATAGTGTATAAATGGTGTGATTTCTAGTACACCTGTTTAATGGCGCAAGGTCCTAAACAGAACAAAGAAAAACAATCCAATATAACGGAAAATATTCAAAACAGCAGCTGATCTAGCAATAAAAAATGAATTTAAAGTCATGCTGATACATTAACACACAAAAAAAGAAAAATTTATATGTTACTCCAGAAGATGGGGAAGAAGGGGAAGCAGTGCATATCAAAATATGATGCTAAGGTAAAATTTACTAAATTGGTAATTTAAAATTGTTCATGGTAATGTTCATTTAAAAGCGAATGAAATGTTTAAAAGATGATAGATAAAAGCATGGAATTTTGAAAATTCAATACTGTATAAAAATTTAGAGTTGAGTTGGATGAGGATAACATCCACCAAATCTGGCAAGTTTAAAATGCAGTTGTAAAAATGTAATGGCGGAGGACGACTAAATTTTATTTTCAAAACCTTCAATTCCATGCTTTTAATTCGATTAAGGAATGTATTTCTCCATAGGATCATTTATGTCGTGACATCTAATAGGGTTCATTTATTATAATTCGTTATGGCGTTGATGCTATTCGTTGATGATGGTATATTCGTTGATGATGGTATATTCGTTGATGATTCGCGCATATATGCGGGTATGACGCTCAGAGAGTTTGAATATCCTTTTGGGTTTGGTACCTTCCGAACTCTGTTTTATATATCTGTGATTCCTGCATTTATTTGTAAAGCAGAAAATTAACTTTTAAAAGACTTGGTCGGTCGGTCAATGGTTATGTTTGCTAACTATACCGTTAATTTTGAAAGATAATTTCAGCTTTAATGCAAGAAAAGGTATTGTAAGTTTAGACAAAGTAGAAGAAAAAAGTTGACTCAGCGCTGAGATTTATCTATTATAGTATTGTTTTTCCCTTAACACACATAATCTATTGAAAGAATCCAACCAAAGACCGTCGTGTATAAAGTGGGCTGGTGCACGTTAAATCTGTCGTGGCCTCAAATGTCCACGTTGGCGTGGTCTGGAAGTCTGGAAAGTGGGGTACCAGCTCAGGTGTGAGAGACCTCGTCATCTGACCGTGGTTCAAAATTACGTGGAGTTGTCCTTTCCTCGCCAATAGCCCGTTGTGTTGCTCCAATGAGACGTTAATTAAAATACCTACCTCTAATAAAGGAATCCCAAGATAGATTCTTGGTCAAGAAGGTGAAAATTGGATAGAAGTCATGCAGGGAAGACTTCGGGTTGCAGAACGGATATATGCTTTTGAACCTCAGAGGGATAATATAAAATATCCGATATTTAAATATATTCTATATTAGAAAGGAATTATTAATATTTAGACATGCAGACTCAGGTACATCATCTGCACTGACGTTTCTATCATATTCAGCATCTATTTCTTGCTCTATTAATTATATTTTTTATTTAACATTGTTTTCTCACATCTATTGATGGTAATGTATTTATTCACATTTCGTACCTAATTTAAATCCATATTCTGCAATGAATATAAACATCGATATGCACATTCCATGCATCCAAATGTTTTTCATGTCCAAAAATATAAAATAGTGAGCAATAGTAACCTTTTTTTTTGTGCCCAGAATCATGTGACGAAAACTAGTAGTAACGTGACCCTTACACTATACTTTCGCCTGCAGGGTTGAAACGAACATTCATTATCTGATTGGTCCATGGGACGGTAGAAGGCACCCATCAATTGATTCGTCAGCTGATTGGTCCGCGCGACATGGTAGTAGACTTTGGGTATTTCACCATTTTTGTAGCCACTTTAGAAAGGCGCATTCACGTCTACCCTGTAATCAGATCTTATATCGCCAAACGAGGCGATAAGATGCCAAATTTCCCAACCAACCACTTTTTCACAGCAGTCACGTGACTACTAATCGACACGTTGGTCACTCTTTTTGAAGCTCCTCTCAATAGCAATGCCCAGTCTACTTATATTTCACATATACGGTCGGTATCTGCATATTGAAATGTCTCCCTTGTATTTCTTAGATGCCCGATTACTGTGGCCTTCAGCACGTCAAGAGGATATTTGTGAAGGATCATCCAGTGAGCAAGCTGCCGTTGCTTTTAATAGGGGCATTCACCGATATCCATGTGCTTTTAAATCGAGGTTTATCAGGTGGATACAGCACACGCTATGACTACTATACCAGGTAGATAGCATGTTTTTGCTTTGTAAGACTGCTTTTCATCAATCGCTCAATTTCGGATTCAACTTTTAATCATTTTAAATATTCGAAGATACACCTTTAAGGAACACTTTAAAGAAAGGTGCTTCAAATATATGCACTCGAGTGGTCTTGTCTTTCCCCATGGGATTTGCTGTCTTAAGTAAACATGGGGGGGGGGGGGTCACGCTCCTGAGATACACAAACGATCTTTTCCTGCTTTCAACAGACCGCTGTGTTGCTCCAGTGCGAAGTTAATCAACTACCTACCTACTACTTTCATCCCTGTACTCAATTCCCCAATCCCTCTTTTTTTCCCCTTTCACAACATTTGTTACTTGACGTTGTCTTGTGTTCGGTGCTGATTGGTGGCCAAATATGGCCATAAAACCAAAACAATCAAATTAACTAAACTCCAAATATAAATATGTATTGTTTAGGGGAGAACCAAGAAACCACACGAACGCGGAAAACTTCAAGAAATTGAAAAAAATATTACTTAAAGATTGAATACAAGACTAGTATAAGCCTTCTTTGCTCAAAATGGTAGCTAATAAGAATGTTTATTGTTTCTATTTTGCCAGAATAATACTATTTATTGTTTTTATTTTGGAACAATGGTTGTTTCTGACAGTGCGAAGTATAGCTTAAAATACAGGGTGCTCAAAAGTCGCTAGACCATTTAAAAATAGAATAATTCTTTTATGTATTAAAAATTCACATTTATTCTTTTATGAGCAATAAATATGTTTTGAAATTATTTTTATTAATTGTGTAAATTGTCCTTCAATGGACCACCTACAAAGTGAGTGTAGATTGTCAAATGGCCACCATTTTGTTCTTGAAAGTGGCGGGCTATCTAAAGTGTGCTCCATCTCCTCTCGTAAGGTTTCTCGGCTAATTCCTTTAATTCCTTCAACGGATGTTGTCCTTCAATTGCTGGATGGTCCGAGGTTTGTTGCGGTACATTCTTTCTTTTCGATATCCCCACAAAAAATAAGTCTGGAGTTGTAAGGTTAGGTGAGCGTGAAGGTCAATTGAATTCAGTTTCGCGAAATTATCCGCCTTCCAAATATTTGCCTTACGAGCTCCATCATCGGATGAGCTGTATGGGGAGTAGCCCAATCTTGCTGCCACCATACCATTTATTCTTTTATGAGCAATAAATATGTTTTGAAATTATTTTTATTAATTGTGTAGATTGTCCTTCAATGGACCACCTACAAAGTGAGTGTAGATTGTCAAATGGCCACCGTTCTCAACTGCAGGACGCACGAAATGATGAATGTAAGCTCCTTGGTTTAGCGCAATGAACCGTTGAGTTTGAAGATAAAATTGGATTCTTTTTACTCGTTGCTCTGTCGTAAATTTCCCAATAACTATTTTCCAAGGATTACATATAAATCTGAAAAAAAAAAATGACGGCAAAAAATTATATTTTAAAATGGTCTAGTGACTTGGGCCACCCTGTATAAGCAAACACTGTCAAATTCAGCAGAACTATTCGAAACACTCAATAAACCTGCAACTAAGAAAAAACTTGCATTTCAAAGCTCCATCCAATACCCTTTCGCATCGTGTTTACTCTTCGATATTTACCACTTTGAAGCTCAATTTCTTATTGAATAGAACTCGAATAAACAGCCAATCCCTTTGAACTCTCGCACCATCCTTAGATCTTCAAAAAATCCAAGTATTATTCCTCATCAGATGCAACTGGGGATTCTGGATTTTTTCAAAACTTCCCCCCATCTGGATGGGCGGAGCCATTTAATGTGGGGAAATTGTTCTTTTTGTCTTACGCAAGAGGGCGTCTCGAGCTTTCTCATCCCCTCGCTCGTCCCGTTCTCCACACATTGACACCGGCACTCCCGGACGAAGCTTCCAGTCCACCCTGCACAAGGTAAGGGACGTTCCTTTAGAATCACGCGCATTTTCGCGTCCAGCCCCTCGCTAGTTCCGAATCGCGGTTTTTCCCCTTCAGACATTTAATGGTCAAGCTCTGTTGTGGAGTAAAAACCATTCGCATCCGTTTTCTTGTTTTATTGTTCATTCATCGCCGAAACTTATTTAGAAGTTTCAATTTTAAACTTTAAAGATTTAGTGAGAGAAAATTCCCATCCAAATACATTTCAATTTTTTGTACTAGGTTGGCTTTTTAAATTTCACGCAAATGTTTTTGTCTGTGGTACCTTTAAAACCACGCCGCATTTCATCTGTTTTAAAAATATTACAGTATACATAAAACTCGTTTTTTTTTTACCCTTTTCAATTGGTATTTTAATCTCAGTTATATTTTATGTAGTGTACAGACATCATTTTAAATCTGCCCTTACGATAAATTTCTATATAATTCTACAAAAATTTCTATAGAATGTGGTCTACAAAATTCTATACAATTATGGCCCATTTTTCTATAAGCACTATAAAGTAACCTCTATAGAAATATATTTCTATAGAATCAGCTAATTTTCTCTATAGAATTCTAAAGAATTTTTTCTATAGAAACGTAATTTAGGTTGTCTAGAAATCTCTAGGATTCTATATAGCTCAAATTGTTTCGTAAGGATATTTTTACTGTTGATCTGACTACTTTAAATATCTTAACTATTGGGTTGTATTTTGTGTCTTGTGTTTGGAGTAGCTTATCCTTTTCTGGATTTTGCGCCATAAAACCCAAACCATATCAATTGTAATTTGAATCTATCTTGGAAAAATCTTCACATTGACGCTGAAGTTGTCGAAAAGAATCCTCAAAAGGTTTCTGGAATAGTTGTTCCAAACCATATCTGTAAATTGGTAGAAAAGGGACCAGTGTCCATTTTGCAAGGACACCCGATTTAGCAATTTTTATTTAGATTTTTTCGTTCAACAAATACTTTCCAACATTATACTTTTATAATGTATTAAAGGAAGGACATTGACACTTTTTTTTATAAGAACTTTCTTTGCCTTGAAGTTATTTGCGGACATAACTCGAAATCAAGGAATTAGGACATTGACATTTTTTCTACCAATATACGGATATATTCAAATATTGACTGACCAATAATTTTAAAATTGAGGTGCCATAAAATAATTATACGAATTTATTTGTTTACGTTATTGACTGTTCGTTAAGATTAAAATTAGGGTGTCATAAAATTAGTATGATTCTTTGTGATCAAAAGAATCGATAAAAGAAGGGGATCCAAATTGTTTTAAACTATTTACTGAGAAACAAAAAATACACAAACCTCAGCTATGTCACATTTCGAAAAAGTCACATTTGAGAAATAGAAATTAAAAGGCATTTAAACGGCTCATGATAAAAATGTTTTAACCCTAAAAATATTACAAAAAACTTTTAGAAGAGCTAAAAAAATCTACATAATTTTAAAGCTTGAAGGGACTACTTAAAAATAAAAATAAATCTCAAAATTGACTTTTGAGAGAAGTAAACATTTTAAAGTTTGAAAAACTACTTAAATAAGAAGAAAAATCTGAATTGATTTTTTGATGATTTTGTTGACCTTTTTATCTTAAAATTGGGATTTCAAAATTGATCGTAATCATCAAAAGAAGTATCGATGGAATGTTAACCATCTCGTTTCTAAAATGAGTTTGTATATCATGATATTAGTTATAATAGTTCTGATCGAAAATGTATCGGTAAAAAATACACTGGATAATTAATTTTGTTCCAGTAAAATCCCTTATAATGTTTTCCGGAATGATTACGACTTGGATACTTTTGACTAAAATATTCTCAAATTGACTCGAATTGGAACGAAACAAGTCGTATTGATTACGAATTATGCAAATCATTGACACGCAATATAAACAGATATTCGTTATTCATGAATTAAATTGAGCCTCATAAAATTGTTAACTATTTGTAATGAAAGCATTCATCTAAAAATTAATGGAATGTTATTTAAATTTTAAGCTTACTATTGTCAGTAAGTTATAGATGGTTCTATGATTTAGAGTATACATTAAAAAGTGTAGGAACAACGTTTAGGACAATGTTTGTCATAATTAAATTTCGTTTCAACTGAAAATTTAATGACGGATTCTTTACAACTTGAACTATTGATTGAAACATCACATTTATGCATAAGTGGTTGAAAAGGCCATTGGCCATTTTGAGTATTCATTAACGTTAAAGTGAGTGTCAGAAATTTTATCACTATTTGTTTAATGAAAGTATTCACCGAAAGGATATTGATGAATGTTGGAAACTATCTGTTTCCCATTGAATTGAGGGGCCGTGGTTTTCCAGTAGGTAATATTCGCGGATTAGCAACCGGAGGGGTGCGAGTTCGAAACTCGATCCAACCAAAGACCATCGTGTACGTGGGGGAGGGTTCACGTTAAATCTGCCTCGAACGGGAATGATGTGGAAGTTTGGAGAGTGTGGTGCCAGTTCAGGTGTTGACCTCGACATCTGACCGTGGTTCAAAATGATGAGGTACTGTTCTCGGGTCTTTTCCTTCGGGATTGATCCCGGACCATCGTCGGGCTATTATTTTATCCTTTAATAATAGTTTTAAATATTTTAATAATAGCAGTCTTGAATCTTTTAATGGTAGTCAAAAATTGTAATCTTCTATGTACTACTTTAGAGGTGTATTCTGAGAAACTGAAGAAGTAAAATAGGAGAGGTCTAAATTTCATTTTAACCCTTCAAGTGGTTTAGACGATATATCTCGTCCATCAAGATCAGACCAATTCTGTTAATGACGAGATATCTCTTCATTAAGAAATTGATTTTTTCTGTGATGACGATATCAAGATTAGGTCAGTTTTCTTCTAATGACGAGATATATCGTCTCGCAAGACCTGGTTCAGCTTTGATAGTGACGAGATATCTCGTTGAGACAACCACCTTCAGGGTTAATTCTCACATGTATACTCAATATTTTGTTTGACATGGTGACTGAATTGCTTTGCATTTTTGATGTGAATTGTGTCTTATGCCAAGGTCTCGTATTAGTAAAGGATCATTTTCCCATTCCGGAGTTGCTATAAATTCTTATATGTGTTTAAATAGAAACAATTAAATTATTTTAGTCAACCTAAAATGATTGTCAATCTTTTTTATTGCTGTAATTAAAGAGTTTGTTTTATTTATAATACTCATTTATGTCTGTCTGTTTTTAAAGATTAAAATTTCTAATACTTTGCGACGAAAGCGATTTGTTATCGTTTTGAATGATATTTGAGCGCGAACTTCACTTGTTTGTTTAACCTCTCTTCTAATAAGTTTGAAAAACAAAAGGCAGTTTAGTATGTCTTATTTCTGAAAAGAAGGTACGAAGAATAATAAACGCAATCACGAAGTTAATACCTTTTCAGTAATAATCCCTTAAGGATTAAAACCATTTATTATCTCAATCATTGTTCATTGAAATTTTTGGATGCATATGGTACAACAGAAATAGTCGACTTGTCTGTTGGCGAAAGATTAGGTTGAATGAAGAAAAGCGTTAAATCGTGAAACTCGTTTGAATAGATAGTTATTATAAATATTTTCTTTCATGTTTTGTTTGGGCCGTGGCAGACCGGTTGGAAGAGTAACGGTTTGGCAACCGGAGGGTTGCGAGTTCGAATCCAACCAAACGCCGTCGTGTATAAAGGGGCTGGTACACGTTAAATCTGTCGCGGCCTCCGATGTCTCACGTTGTCGTGGTGTGGAAATTAGGAGAGTGCCAGCTCAGGTGTGACCTCGTCATCTGGCCGTGGTTCAAAATTAAGTGATGTTGTCCTCGGATCTTTCCCTTTGGAATTGATCCCGGACCGTCACCAATAGCGCGTTGTGTTGCTCCAGTGCGACGTTAATTAAAATACCTGCCTCATATTTTCTTTTGATATACACTGAAATGCTGTAAAAGGCGAGCCTATGGATAATACATACTAACGCCACCTATGTACATCATTGGTTGCGTATGCCAGTGGATATGCAGGGTGAGTCTAAATGGTTTTTACAAAATAAGAGGGGTGATAGTACCCATCCAGACGAGCCATAATTACCATGGAACATAGGGTCGCATTCCACTCTGAGAGGCAAAAAAGAGTCAAATTAGAATTTCAACATGAACTTACAACAGTGTTGGGAAAGCGAATGAACGATACCAAAAGTATCTGATTGATTGATCAGAAAAAAACTCACAGCAAGTGCTCAAAGTGGCGTTGCACAGTTCACACCGGCGAAGGAATGACTGGCTCTCGAAGATTCTTGGTGGTGTGTTCATTTTGTCTGCACCGATTCTAGCTACGAGATCTTCAGCCGAGTCCACAGATACACTAAAGATTTCATGTGCCCCCAGAAGAAAAAGCCCAGTGGGTTGAGGTCCGGTGAGGCCAAGCCACAGGTCTGCCACGTCCGATCCATCTTGCTTAGGAGATATGCTACGTTGGCCGGTACAAAACGACGTCAGAGGCGATGACTTGTTCATGCTCGACGCGTTTCGACTTCACTCTTTTCTGCCTCTCAGTGGAATGCGACCCTATGTTCCATGGTAATTATGGCTCGTCTGGATGGGTACTATCACCCCTCTTATTTTGTTAAAACAATTTAGACTTACCCTGTATAATGCTATGCAGATCTATGGAAGCATCTAAAGTCGTTTTCGCAGTGAGAATGGCAAGGTATATGATTTAAGCGATTTTCAACGCTATTTAATAGTTGGAGCTCGTGAGATGGTTACATTCGTGGTACAGAAGTCTGGATTTTCACGTACTACCATTTCAAGGGCGTACCGTGACTACAAGAATTTTGGAAAAAGCCATAACTATCGACAGCAGTGTGGCGTAAAAAGACTGTGAGAGTGACCAGCGCTGGCTGGCAAGAATCGTTTCACGCGGCAGGCGTGCTGGACTGCCTTAAACACATCGGGGCACACTGCTGGGTCCTCAAGAACATCAGCGTGCGGACTGAAACGTTCCCTCAAAGATTTGAGCTGAATGAATCGACACCCGACTCAAGTGCTCTTGATGAAAACTCACCTGGGCTCGGGAACAGAACATCGCCACTGGACACCTGATGACTAGAAACGACTAGCCTGGTCTGAAGAGTCGCGTTTCCAACTGTTTTGGGAGCCGCGGTGGCTCGGTTGGAAGAGTTACGGATTACCAACCGAAGAGTTGCGAGTTCGAATCCTACCAAAGACCGCCGCCAAAGGGAGTTGGTGCACCTTAAATCTGTCGTGGCCTCAAATGTCCTCACGTTGGCGTGGTGTGGAAGTTTGGAGAGTGGGGTACCAGCTCAGGTGTTGATTTCGTCATCTGACCGCGATTCAAAATGACGATGCGCTGTTCTCGAATCATTCCGGATAAATTCAATAGCCCATTGTGAAGGCCCGATGCTTCAGTTTGACGTTCATTCAACTCACTACCTACCAAAATATATTGAATTTTTATTTGGTAAAATGTAGGTGGGTATTTTAATTAACGTCGCACTGGAGCAATGCAACGGGCTATCGACGACGGCCTGGGATAAATCCCAAAGGGAAAGATCCGTATTTAGTAAAAGGATCACACACAGGTGTCAGATATAACCGTTTCTAAAAAAATAAGTATTGATAATACTTTTAATGAACTATCTAACTTAATAAGTAAAATATCGACTATCTCTGTCTAACAGTACTTTATGCTAAAACAACTTTAATTGCTTGGTGGACTAATGGTGAATAAAGCAAAAATATTTTCCAGTTTCAAACAGGCTTGAAAACGAAGTTTAGAAAAATGTAATTTCTAAGAGCTTCAGATGCTTTCTAATCATGGTCTGCACCCTGGGGTTCTCATTAGTCGAGATTAGTGAACAAAGCACAACTCATTCCAAAGGATCTTGTGGCCGTAAAGAGCGATGGGAAAACTGAACTTTCAATCTAAAGTTTTATAGTAATTTTGTATTTCGTTGAGTTTCATTTTCAAATATCTCGCCAAGAGCTTTCCCAAAGATGTGCAATCCCTTAAAGATGGCTCCTTTTTCACCTGCTGGTGCTGAAACGTTAGAAGTCTGGAAAGTTGTACCGAAGAAGATCCGACGGCGAAATTCTTGTTTGTCGAAGGAAAAGGAAAATTTTTACTTCCAGAACTCCAATAGAAATCTCGTTATATCGCTCATTCGGTTATTTTTCCTTATCCCCCGAGGTCCGCGGTAGCCCAGTTGGAAGGGTAACGGATCGGCAACCGGAGGATCGCGAGTTAGAAACGCGGTCAAACCAAAGTCCTTCGTGTATGTGGGGGCTGGTGCACGTTAAACCTGTCATATCCTCACGTTGGCGTGGTGTGGAAGTTTGGAGAGGGAGGTGCCAGCTCAAGTACTGACCTCGTCATCTGACAGTGGTTCAAAATTACGAGGTGTTGACCTTGGATTTTTCCTTTAGGGATTGATCTGGACCTTGCGCCATAAAACCCCAACAACCAATCCAATCCCGGACCGTCGTTAATAGCCCGTTGTGTTGCTCCAGTACGACGTTAATTAGCCACCTACCCACCCGATGAATTTTAAGTTCGCGAAAAGCAGATGAAATCCCAATCAGTTTCTTGCTTACCCTTTTGTTGCTAATGACAAGATACTTCGACTTCAAAATATTGCCGATATTTTGATGAAGGAAAAGATCATCTGAAATAAAACTGACTAGATGAAGATCTGGCCAGTTTTCTAATGACGCGATATCAGGTTCATCAAGACCTGATCAGCTTTGCTAATGGTAAGATACCTTGTCGGGACAACAACCAGTAGGATTAGGAATTGGAAGTTCGAAGGTCGCTTTTTAAACCAGTTATCTTAAACTGAATTGGTATCAATAAGATTAGGTTGTCTCCAAAACAAAGATGGAATTAATGTAATCGAAAGTATTCTACCTTATTTAGTATTTCTGAACCCTCCTCGTGGTGGTCTTGAAGAGGTGTTTCGCCATTAGCAAAGCTGACAAGATCTTGATGGACGAGATATCTCGTCGCTAGAAGAAAATTGACCAGATCTTGATCTCGTCATCAGAAAAAAAATCGGCAGTTCCTTAATGACGAGATATCTCGCAGTTAGCAAAACTGACCAGGTCTTGATGAATGACATATATCGTGAAAATTGACAAGATTTTGATGGTCATCATCGAAATGTGCATTGAAGCGGGAAGCTCCGGATTCAGGCAGTGCGAAAAACTTTAAGACGAACATGCTATTACTTATGGAAGCAGTTTTCCCGAATCTTCTTTAATCAGCTTCTACTTGGATTCAGTTTGACCCGGATTGTGTAGTTGTAAAGCGGTCCCATGTGTGGTTAACCTTCCCATTACAGCTCCGATACTAATGCTTTTATAGCGAGCTGACTTTTTTCCCCTTTTTGCCTTTCAGTATCCCTCCAAACTGAGGGTAAAGAAGGTTGAGTTCGCGTGTATATCCAGCCTTTCTTCCGTCTTTAAGTACTTTAACACCGCCATCATTGATCTTCCGGGCCTTTTAGCAGCTATCCGGATATCATCAATGTTGCAAATGGAGCGAGTTGACTTTTGCGTGATCAGGACGAGCTGACTTTTCCCCCAAAGTTTTGCTCACGAGTGTACAGCCATCGACTCTTTGAACTAGCTGCTGTCTACTTTGAGCAACAAAGAAACGCAGCACTCATCCAGAGTAAGGAAAAACAAGGTTGAATTTGCATTCATAACCAGCCGTGGAATAATGTAGTATATTTATCCAAACTGATAAATAAAGTTAGAAAATTATGAGTGATTAATCCTCCTGGTGGTTGTCTGTATGAGGTATCTCTTCATTATCAAAACTGACCAGATCTTGATGACCGAGATACCACATAATTAAAAGGAAACTGACCAGATCTTGATGGATGAGATATATCATCATAGGGAAGTTCCGATAATGGTACTTTTAGAGCGAGCTGACATTTACTATTTGCCCAAAGTGTCCGTTTTGCCCATAAGTGTATACATCCATAGACTCTCAAACCACTGAACCCTCAGGGGTACATCTTTAGATGTGCACGGGCATCACAACTCGAGGTACCCGAGTACTCTTTCCTCCCTTTCATTTTTATCCTCACCTACCCTTCTGCTTTTTCTTCCTCCCTCATTGTTTTGGCTGTCTTGTGTTTGGATGCAGCTAGGCCAAATATGATCCTTGCGCCACAAAACCCGAAAATAAAACCAACCCAAGCTATAGAACTATTATACTAAGAACAACAAAAAGACAATTCAGCATTCCTCCAAAATAAGAATAAAAGAAGGTTAAGTTCGAGTGTATATCCAATCCATCCCGTCGGCCCGGAGCAATTTAACACCGCCGCCATTGATCATCCGGGCCTCTTAGCAGCTATCCGGACATCATCAATGTGGCAAAACGGCGTTTTAAATTAAATTTGCCGCAACTGGAAGGGTCGACGCAAATGAAACGGAACTCCGGCGGATATTTTGTTTCCCCCGAGCGGCACGCTCTGGCGCGTTGCACGCCGCGTACGTTTTTTGAAGATTCAATTACGGGAACTACGGACATCGTTAATCAGTTTAACGACGCGGACGCAGTCGAGGGCGGTAGAGAAGTTAAGCGTTTTGCGGAAAGTAACTCGGTAAAAATAGTTGATCCGCACATATAGTTGATCCGCACATGTGAAATATGAGTAGACTGAGCATTGCTTTCGATAGGAGCTTCGGAAAGTGTGACTGGAATGTCGGCTGGTAGTCACGTGACTGCTCTGAAAAATTGACTCGGTTGGTCGATTTGGTTTCTAACTGCATTGGCTATTGAGAGGAGCTTCAAAAAGTGTGACCAACATATCGGCTAGTAGTCACGTGACTGCACTGAAAAATTGACTTCGTTGGACGATTTGGTTTCTTAACACCTCGTTTGGCGAACACCTTATGACAGGGTAGGTGTGTGTGAATGCGCATTTCTAGAGTGGTGACAAAAGTGGTGAAATCGCCAGTCTACCACAATTAATAGACCAATCAGATGATGAATCAATGTCAATCAATTCATGGACGTCTTTTTGCGTCCCGTGCACCAATCAGTTGATGAATGCTGGTTTCCACCCGGCAGACGAGAATTGTCTAAGGGTCACTCTGCTAGTAGTTTCGGTCACACGATGGTTTGGTTGGTTTATTGGGTTTTATGGCGCAAGGGTCATTTGGCCATGGTGCTCCAAACACAAGACTTAGACATCAAGTAATAGACACACACAAGGAAAGTTTTACTGACACAAGAGAGAAATACACCAAGGGAGGATTCCAACCTGACAGAAGGTGGTGAAATCGCCGAAGTCTAGATGATCAATCAATGGACCCATCAGATGATGAATCAATGGATGGGCGTTTACTTCCATCCTGTGAACTAATCAGATGATGAATGTTAGGTTCTACCCAGCATACGAAAGTAGCCTGAGGGTCACGTTACTACTAGTTTTGGTCACATGATCCTGGTTACCATTCCTGGTCACTCTTATATTTCCTTTATTGGTGTGTATTGGTGAAGATTCGATGCGTCGGGCTTGCAGTGCGAAGTGGCAGCTATTCACGTGTCCAGTGGTTTTGTTTTATCTGATGGCACCGGTTCACGCATGAAAATAAGTCGCGTGGATCTGGCAATGGATCAAATTCAATTATCGCTTTCTTTCGACAGTGCTTGCTACGAATTAAAATATCTTTAAACTGACAGCAATCGAAGAATGATATATTGGAATTATTGTTAAGCCTTTTTTTTATTTTGAGAAAAGACGCTATGCTGGTAGACTATTCAACGTATTAGATTTATCCTTTAGAAAGATTGCATTGGTCCTTTTGTTAACATAGAATCATTTAGAAAGATTGAATTGGTTAGAATAGAATCCTTTTTAAAGATTTTGTTGATGGTTTCTAAAAATAGATTAATTTGGAACGATTCTATTGGTCCTTTCTTTGGAAACAGAATTCCTTTCCTCCTCTCCTTGGAATAGAATCCCTTCGAAGGATTGCTATTGCTCCTCTCCTTGGAATATAACTATTGGAGATATTCTATTGGTGAAGATCAAAATTGATTAAAAGTCATCGAGGGTAGTCTTCAGGTTGCAAGGTAGAATTGTGCTTTTCAACCCTTCAGAGAGTTAAATCCGATGAAAAAGTTTATTTTCTGTCGACATGATTCGTGAGCAGAATATCATGATTGATCCAGTTGTTGCCAAACCAAACAGTTCCTATTTTCGCATCACGTAAGAGATATTCCTTCATATAATTCGTGAATGTTTTAGTCGGCTACAAAACGAATGAATCTTGCTTTAATTTTAAATAGATATTTTTCTCTCACCTTAAGCTAAAAATTAATCCGAGCAAAATGTTAATCTCTTAAATAGATACGCCTCCGCGTAAACTACGAGCATGGGGTAGTTCCTCTAAAGTGGGAAAACTGAAAAATGTATACATAAAAAATTATCAGAAAACAGTTCCCTGCCCTGAAGGCTTTTTTCAACATGATTGATTAGCTATCGAAGCAGTTGCAACGTACGGGGAGGTGGCTGATTCATAAAAAAATCTCCACGACGTGACTTAAGTGACGATCGAAGAAGCCATAGGAAGGGCAACTAGGGAATGAACAGATTTTTATCCAGGATATGGCTCTTCCTGATTTTTTTTGTCGCTCTTCAAAAAAAAAAGCACCGATGCTCTTATTGGAGCGGGATTTCCCCGTGTAGTTAAATATAGAGGGCGCTGGTGTTTTGGTAACCTCTTCCGTAACTTATGACGTAACATGGGGTGTTACTCGAATGCAGTTTCAGCATACTCCTGCCAAACTTAGTCAAAGCAGCGAACACATCAAATTAGTTCCACGTTTGGGAGTATGAAAAGTTGTAAAGCCTTTGGATTTGTGACAGCGATATTGGACATACGGTCTTTAAAATCGGAACAGTATTGGATAGGTAGGTATTTTAATTAACGCCGCACTGGGAAAACACAACGGGCTATTGGCGACGGTCCGGGATCAAAACCGAATGGAAAGATCCGAGGACGACATCACGTAATTTTGAACCACGGTCAGATGACGAGGTCACACCTGAGGTGGCACTCCACTGTTCAAACTTACACACTACGTCAACGTGAGGATATTTGAGGCCACGACAGTTTTAACGTGCACCAGCCCCCTTTGTACGCGACGGTCTTAGTTTGGATTTGTACTCGCAACCCTGTGCTTGCTAATTCGTTACTCTGCTAACCAGGCTACCGCGGCTGGAACAGTATTGGGGGCACGCATGAAAAGTCGAGCTTTACAAAAAAGCGTTACAACTGTTGTTTTATGATTTCGGAACAAGAAACATCATCCGAAAGATAAATATGGCGTTGTATAGACAAAAGATGTGCGTAGCTGACGTGACCTTCGGACCGAATGCGCCGGCACAACGAGCGCGGGGAGGAGGTCCGCAATATGTCGAAATTCTATGCTGCTGGGCTAGCTTTGGGCCAGTGTAACTTTCGATTGTTTGGAATGAGAACTTCGGAAGTGGTATCATTCGAAAGCTATTCTACAATCACGTGCCTTTAATCGATAAAATCATCCTTAATTATTAATATAAATCTGCACTTTTAATCGTTCAGACTGTAAATTAATTGTTGAGTATTCTTAATAAACGATCGTTCAAACTTCCTATGCCTGCTTCATTCATTCCACAATCCAACATAAGGCCCGAGTATTCACGTCAAGACTACTTTTGTGTCTTTGACACAACCTACCAACTTTTATGTGGTTCCTCGTGCTACAATATCCGATATAATTCCAGTACTAAAAGTTACACTGAAAAACACCTGTTCTTCGTTTCTTTCGGAATTTGCAGAACGGTCTTTACTGACAAAGAAACAATGCTAATACAAGGTGACCCCAAAGTCACTAGACCATTTAAAAATAGAAAAACTCTTTTATGTATTAAAAATTCACATTTATTCTTTTATAAACAATAAATATACTTGGAAATTGTTTTTTATTAGTTTTGTAGATTATGTCCTTCAAATGGCCACCGTTTTCTTCTTGAAAGTGGTGGGCTCTTTCTAAAGTGTGCTCCATCACCTCTCGAAATGTTTCTTGGCTAATGCTTTCAATTTCTTCATGGATATTGTCCTTCAATTGCCGAATGGTCCGAGGTTTGTTACGGAGCCCTCTTTCTTTTAGATATCCCCAAAGAAAAAGTCTGGAGTTGTAAGGTCAGGTGAGCGTGGAGGTCAATTGAATTCAGAGTTCGCGAAATTATCCGCCGTCCAAAAATTTGTCTTATGATCTCCATCCTCTGACGAGCTCTATGAGGAGTAGCCCAATCTTGCTGCCACCATACCTCAGGTGCGTTCTTGACTGCAGGACGTACGAAATGATGAATGTGAGTTCAATTGAATTCAGAGTTCGCGAAATTATCCGCCGTCCGAAAATTTGTCTTATGATCTCCATCCTCTGACGAGCTCTATGAGGAGTAGCCCAATCTTGCTGCCACCATACCTCAGGTGCGTTCTTGACTGCAGGACGCACGAAATGATGAATGTGAGGTCAATTGAATTCAGAGTTCGCGAAATTATCCGCCGTACAAAAATTTGTCTTATGATCTCCATCCTCTGACGAGCTCTATGAGGAGTAGCCCAATCTTGCTGCCACCATACCTCAGGTGCGTTCTTGACTGCAGGACGCACGAAATGATGAATGTGAGGTCAATTGAATTCAGAGTTCGCGAAATTATCCGCCGTCCAAAAATTTGTCATGATCTCCATCCTCTGACGAGCTCTATGAGGAGTAGCCCAATCTTGCTGCCACCATACCTCAGGTGCGTTCTTGACTGCAGGACGCACGAAATGATGAATGTGAGGTCAATTGAATTCAGAGTTCGCGAAATTATCCGCCGTCCAAAAATTTGTCTTATGATCTCCATCCTCTGACGAGCTCTATGAGGAGTAGCCCAATCTTGCTGCCACTATACCACAGGTGCGTTCTTGACTGCAGGACGCACGAAATGATGAATGTGAGGTCAATTGAATTCAGAGTTCGTGAAATTATCCGCCGTCCAAAAATTTGTCTTATGATCTCCATCCTCTGACGAGCTCTATGAGGAGTAGCCCAATCTTGCTGCCACCATACCTCAGGTGCGTTCTTGACTGCAGGACGCACGAAATGGCGAATGTAAGCTCTTTGGGTTAGCACAATTGATCGTTGATTTTGTAGATAAAATTGGATAATTTTTACTCGTTGCTCTGTCGTGAATTTTCCATAGCTATTTTCCAAGGATTACACATAAATAATCCGAAAAAAATTTCAAAAAATTAATAGCAAAAAAGTTATATTTTAAAACGATCTGACTTTTGAGCCACCCTGTACTATGTGGAGAACTACAATTTTTGTTGGATTTTCTGTATTATGTGGACAATGTAATTTTATAATGAAAATCCATAAACGTCATGATTTTGGTACAAGAATTTTAGATTAATGTGATCTAATAATGTGGTTTGGTGATTGTATTAATTTAAATATTTTGAATTATTTTTCAAATAAGTGGATTCAAAATGATAATGAAATATACAAAATAAGGTTTTTACGAGAGCGCAAACATCTGCTTAATTCAATATGCTTACTTGTTTCCTTATCATTCATGGTTCATTTGATTATTTATTCATAATTTTCGAACAAGTATTTTAATAATAAATATTTTCTGTAATTAGATAGAGGTAGAGCAAAAAAGTGGAACACCTAAATTTTGTTTAATATAACTTAATTTGAAAACAAAATTAACTCCAATTAAAAATGCCGTTGTAAATGAAACATCGATTCGCCATTTTATTTTTCGTCATTAAGGAATAATGAAAAAGCAACGAATCCTTCCCTTCCACGGTTAATTTGGTAATTTGAATATATGAAATATTAACTGAATACGCTATCGTTAATTTTAGTTTTCGGTAGTTTGCGTTTAAAAATGAAGTAAAAGTATGTAGTTAATAAGCCATTTTTCTGACGATCATTAGACGATGGTTGCAATATATTTCTTCTTAATGTCAGGCTATTTGGAAAACTCATTAATGGAGTTCGTTCATTTTACTTGCGAGTCATGGGACTAAGGCATTGTGTGTTTTTATTAAAATGTCATAGATCAAATCTTTAAAACAAAATGAACCGCATATAATAAGCGGTAGCTCATTGTTAAAATCGATTTTTGACACTTGAATACTTAAAAATCAGACCTGTAAATGGGGCCTTAGTAGCCCGGTTGGAAGAGTAACGGACTAGCAACCGGAGGATTGCGAGTTTAAATCCAACCAAAGACCGTCATGTACAAAGGGGGCTGCTACAAGTTAAATCTGTAGCGCCCTCAAATGTTCTCAGGTTGGCTTGGTGTGGAGCTGGAGAGTGAGGTGCGAGCTCAGGTGTAACCTCGTCATCTGACCGTGGTTCAAAATTACGTGTTGTCCTCGGATCCTTTCCTTCGCGTCCATTCCATGTGGAATGAACAAAAATCAGAAAAGCCTGTGGCCGTAGGGTGACGGATTTTCATGAAATTTGCTACAATGCATAAATAGCGACATCCAAGTATTTTTGCTCAAAATGAAATATTTTGGAAGTTTCATGCATTTTAAGGACGTGCAACTTTGAAGAGAGCAGTTGTAAAATCGCTTGATGTTGCGTGTTTGAAGATCTTTCTCAAAAACTGCTTAACGTAGACAACATTGTTTCATATTTTTGTAATCCATGAAAAAGTTTCTTTTCATCTATTTGGGAACAACAATTTTAAACATCATATTCGAGCTAAAAATCAGCGAAAATGGAAAATAGTCGATTTTGATAGAATTAAAAGGTTTCTGTGGGCTAAAAGAATTTAAATGCATCGTTGAAATTCATGCCAGATACAGAGTTAGGTATGATAAAACTACTGCTGAAGTTTGGAAGTCGGATTTTATTTCCTTCATCTTCCAAACAGTAAAGGAAAATTATAAAAGGACGATTTTCCACTTAGGCACACAAGATGAAATGAAGGACAGCTTTGACGAATACTATATTTTGGAAGAATAGTTTAATATGTCTATTACTTGTAAAAATAATTCAAGATTGTATTTTGAGTCCCAAAGCAACAGTAACAAAATTAGTAAAATGCAAAAACATGTTCTTGTCTGAAAGTTTTGTTCCCAAATGACTATTCTGAGATAGGTCTATGATGGGTTATCATATTCCATAAGTATCGCCCCTAACTGGAAATGTTGTTTATTATCGCCAATCATAGCATTTCCTTTCCATTCTATGCATATTACTCGTTTCAGATGACAACAATGAAACCCCAAATAAACAATGAAATACCAAGTTATTTTTAACTTTTGAAGGAAATTATAAAAGCAGGACATCAAATCACAATTGAAAAAGCTTAAACATTTAAAACTTTTACTTGACTGTCTTCAAATTCACTTTCAATATAATCACTCTTGTTCAATTTTGTAGTTGCTTAAATTGAAATTTTCCTAGTGCTGCCCAATCTTGAAATATTTACTTATTTCGCTAGTGATTGTGATAAATACGGAGCAAGGATTCATGAGTTATGTATATTTGGGAGAATCGGGTATAACAACGATGTTTAAGTTTTGTTACTCTCTCTTTACAAGTAATAGTAGTTAATACTTACGTTTCCAAAGGAAAAAGCAAATCAAAGACTTCTCTAAGAAAATGAACTTTCTACCTAATTATTTCACTGAAAACACTCCTTGGATTAAGCAAAAGAGACTAAAAAGAAATTTCAAGTGAAATTTTGCACGTGCACCATAAAAATAGTAATTTCATTCTTATATCGCGTTTTTTATTTTATCGAAGTCTAAATCAATATCATTGCGATAAAAAGTAAAATTTCCGTCTAGTTAAAAATTTTCCTGAGACAAAAACAATCAAATTACAATTATGAAACTTTCAGGACATATAATAGACTTCTTGCTCTTTTGTGTTGAAAAGTTTTGATGATTTTGGAGCTTTCCCTCACAGTGAAATATGCATTTAAAAAAAATTGAAAAATCGTATTTTCCATAATTTTACTTTTAAATCTTTTTTTCTACACAAATACAATCGTCAAATTGAGCCACGCTATTTGTTAGGAAAAGCTCTTTATTAAGAATAGTTTTTAACATTGTCTTTCCATTTCTAGTGATACCAGAGCAATTTGAAATTTGTAGCAAATTGGCAAAATTTCTAATTTCGTCGATCTCTCAGATTCAGCAGTGACTACTATTAATTTATATTCTGACGTTTCCTAAGAGACCATTTTTTAAAGAATGCAACGATATAAAAATTTTAAATTTGTGTCAATAACTTATTGAAATATAGGCTCGCAAACAGGCCACTTTTAGTGCTAGAAAATCTAAATTTGCTTGACCTTGAACTTCAAATGTAAATAATTAACAAAATATAGATTTCTGAGATCTAATATTTTGCAGTTGATCATTACTATATGTGACCTATTTAAAAACCGATTTTCATTAAAATCGGTGACATGTCAGCCACAGCCGATTTGCACATTTTGCTTCGGGTTTGATCCCGGACCGTCCCCAATTAGCCCGTTGTGTTGCTCCAGAGCGACGTTAATTAAAATACCTACCTACCTTTTAAAATTTCTGTTGGCGACGTGGTGAAATTGTTTTCGAAAAACTAAACAAATGTTGTCATATCCTGAATATACGTACAGGTAGCACGTTCCACCACCAAAACATGCCACCAACATTTAGTTCCACATAAAAAGCAAGTTTCATAAAACCTAAATCCTAGTCGACAAGAACACGGGTAAACCACCCTTGTCAAGTGAATCCATCAATTGAATCTCGAGGTGGGAACGCTTATGAATTATCTTACCAGTGATTGATCGTAAGTAGAGTAATTCAATAAAAGCTGCAGACAATCGCAGTAAAGCGAACCGCTGATGTCGGGGCACTTAGGCGCCATCAACCCGTCAACTCCCGAGAAATATTGCATTTTCACAGCCCTCGATTGACAGGTTATTCCAGAAGCGTTTTAGAAAAACAACGCCAGACACTCTTAACGTATTCCTCGCGAGAGAAGAAATAAAGCCGGGTGTTTTTCCCCGGACTTTTATTTACCGAAATTGCCCGGCTGTCGATATCCAGAAGGGTGTATTTTTCTTTCGCTTTAACACACACATTCAAGCAAGTGGAAATTGCGTGGTTTTTAGAGTATAGGAAAGGGGCGTGTGTGAAATAACTGTCTCGTTGCGCACACACGAACTTCAATCACTGCGGACGCGGTTCGTGATCCGCTTTTCCATTAGCGCTGGAGAGGCGAATTGTGAGTTATGTGGTCTGTGCTACGGCAGGGAAATGATTATGGGCGGAAAGTGGAAACGTTTCTGTCTATTGAAGGAAGTAATAGAACGTGTGGAAAAACAGTGTAGATAAGTGGTTAGTGTCCGTAGGGAATGCTATTTCAGAAATATTCATTACCTCTTCAAGTGATTTTGACGAGATATCTCGTCCATCACGATCTGAACAGTTGTGCTAGTGACGAGATATCTCGTCATGGAGATAATGGAGATTTTTTTTATGATGACGAGATCAAGACCCGATCCGTTTTCTTCTAATTACGAGATATCTCGTCCATCAAGATCTGTTCAGTATTTTTCTAATGACGAGATATCTCGTCGAGGCAACCACCAAGGAGGGTTAAAATCTTCTTTGCTTGCAGAAAAAATGGTTGATGATTTAATCCTCCTGGTGGTTGTCTTGACGATTTATCTCGTCGTTAGCGAAACTGACCAGATCTCGATGAGCGATATATCTCGTCCTAAGAAGCAAAATGACCAGATCTTGATCTCGTAGTCATTAAAAAATTGACAATATGACGTGATATCTCGTCCAAATCACTTTGGTTAAGCAGGATTTTGTTAGTTGCAGAGTTATTTTTCAGTGCTATGAGAGGGATTTTCAGTATAATCAAACTAACCAGGCATAACATTTTACTTCCGTTACTCAAATGCTCCAACATGATATATATATATATATATGTCATAATAACAGATCTTATAAGCCTGCAGTCGTGACGAGAGTGGTGTAAGGCAACCGGAGAGAATGATCCATTGATATTGAGTGTAATGCAGATTCCATAACAATTCTTTATTAGTAGACAAGTAATTACATCATGAGGTTGTTGAGGGTTTGGAGTTTGGAACGGCTCTGAGGGCTCCTTAGCCCAAGAGACTCGTGAAAAAATAAATAGTTTACAAAGATCTCGCTAGAGGGATTAGGATTAAGAAAAATATTATTGGACCAGGGGATTTAACACGAAATTTCATTGGTAGAAGTCGGTGGTTTTACGAAGGGGGAATGTGATCTTACATATGCGATTTGAAAGCAGGAGAGTCCTTGGGAGGTCCAGTTAACGAGACGGCTTGAGTTCAAAAGTGAAAGGCAAGATATTGACCACTTAGATAGGGAGACAAAGACTGGGATAAAAGGGAACCGCTAAGGGGTGATCTGTAGTGAAAATTGTACTTAGGGGGTTATTTTTAGGTATCGTTTCATATATATATATATATATATATATATATCTGGGTTATCTTATAACGTACGTTATCGCCCTTTTGGCGACGTGGCGTTTAATCTAATTGGCGTTTAACAATCAACTATCAATGCATAATTTCTTTTTCGGAATTCTTATTTTCAAAGTGCTGAAATCAGAATCGAAAAATATTCCAGGAGACGTCACGTTTGGAAAACGTACAAGAAACGCGTTACACTTGAAAGACACTACCGCCCCCTACATTCAGCTTGACATAAAATGACTCAGATGACGAGAGAATGCTCCCATGTGAACTCCATCATTCTAATTCGAATCAATTATTCCTTCCATGTAGCCCCTTGAGATCGTATTGTTATCCTGAAAAGAGAAGAGACAAAATGCAGACGTCTGGGGAGCTCAAATATAAACATCTCTGATCTTTGTTCTGTAAACACATTAAAAGGGATCATTAAGAAAGGCAGTTTTATTTCTGTTTCATACACTGATTTTCGATAAAAAATTAGTATTGCGAAGAATAGTTGGTTAAGGAAATTTATATGGTTCTACGTAGTATATTTTAATCCCGATTATTTAAATAATTATACGTTATCTCATTTTCGTAAATTTTGTTTTGAACAGAGGGTAGTTTCAGCTTCATTTGTCCCAAGTCTAGATGGAGAGTGGGATGCCAGCTTAAGTGTTATTATAGCAGATCCTCAACGTTAAAAAACTACTAGTCTTTTTTATCTGCTTCTTAATACTTCGAATTTGTTTCCTAGTTACTTTTTGGAGAGTAAAGTACAGCTAATTATATCAAAAATAATTTAATAGTAGAAACTTACATATGGCTCCCGACATGTCAAACGAAAAAGCATAGATAGTCCTCAAAAGAGGTTTTAATGTTCTATACTTGAACCGATCTCACGAGCGTCTGCTTTCGCCTCCCGAAGAAAGTATATACATCTCGAAGCGCAACAGATTTATGCGCCTCGCCGGCGCCGAATAATATAAACACAGTCCACTGGCAACGGTGTAGGATCAACTCCGAAAGGCTTCTCAGCAAAAAGTCTGGTCAGGTTGCGACATTTATCTCGTCGTCTGACCGTGGTTCAAAATTACGTGTTGCCCTTGGATCTATCCCTTCGGGTTTGATCCCGGACCGTCGCCAACAACCCGTTGCGGTGCTTCAGTGCGACGATTTTCGGCCGACTTCACCCCTCTGAGCATCACGAGATTTCCTAGTAGTGTAGTTTTACCCCAAAGCACACCTAATGAATAAATGACAACTATTGTTTGAGAGATCCATGGATTCTTTCCTAGATTTAGAAATATTATCCTTTTATGAGAATAATTTTTTTAGAGATTCTGATTGTCCTTTTCTAAGAATAGAATCCTCAGGAAGAATTAAATACCTTGCGCCATAAAACCCCAAAATCCAATCCAATCCTCAGGAAGAATTCTATTGTTTTTAGAATAGAATCTTCTGGAAAGATTCTACTCCTACTTTCCTTATAATAGAATAATTTGAAATGGTTCCATTGGGGCTTTCCTTAGAATGGAATCCTATGCCAAGGTTCTATTGATGGTTTCTTTAGCATAGAAGTTTTTGAAAAGATTGTATTGATGGTTGCCTTCGCGAATAGCATCGCTTGAAAAGGTTCTATCTATTCTTAGAATATAACGATTTGAAAACATTTATTGATGATTTTCTCAGAATAGAATCCTTTGGAAAATTTCCATTGCGCTCCTTCCTTAGAATATAATTCTTTGGAAATATTCAATTGGTCGAGAAGGCTAAAATTGGTTAGAAGTCTTACAGGTAAGACTGCAGGCTGCAATGTCATGCGTGTCAACGGTTAAATTTTTCCATCCGGTACGACTCTATTTCTAGCACCCCTATTCTAACCCTATACAACCCACACAGAAAACCGATTTTCCGCCAAGTGAGTAGAGGACATCCACTGAGCGATAGAGAGAGACATATGTTCTTTTATCTTATCTGGGGGCCGGAAGAGAGGTGCATGGAAAGCCTTTTCAATTCACTTCTTCGCCTGATTTATCCCCAAGCAAATCGGCTGCCCAGATTGACTCGCCTTCCACGCTAATCCCTTTTTAATCCCCTTCAGGACGACAATATGGGAGGCAGACAGAAAATGAAAGCTCTCAGGTGAGTCTTGGAGGCGTTGTTGGGAGGTGGTAATTTTCTTCTCCCTTTCTTGACACGACGGCAGAGAAATTCTTTTCGTTTCTTGTCATTGTTGTACGTCGGGTGTTTGAATCTACGACAGCTAATTCTGGCAGGGATGGTGTTTACTGAATTCGCCAGAGCTTTAGGAGGAAGCTTAGATCGAAATGGTGGTAGGTAGGTATTTTAACATCGCACTGGAGCAACATGACGACATGTTGGCGACGGTCCGGGATCAAACCCGAAGTGAGGACATTTGCGGCCAGGACAGATTTAATGTTCACCAGCCCCCTTTCTTCACGAGGTCCTTGTTTGGATTCGAACTCGCAACCTTCCGGTTGCTAGTCCGTTACTTTTCCAACCGGGCTACCGCTGCCAGCCAGTGTTTTAGGAGAAAGTTTAGATCGGAACCTATTTTTGTGAACAATACTAAAAGTAGAGAAATTGTTTTTGCATTACTTGTCATTGTTGTACGTCGGTATTTGAATCTAAAACAATTAGTTGTGGCTAGGACAGTGTTTACCAATGACGTTAACGACTTCCAGGAGAAATTTTCAGTTACAATAAGCTCCACAGCATCCGGCCAATCATTTCATTATGCCTGCGCTACACATATGACACTCCCATGTACTTTTAACTCGTCTACACATCGGACACACTCGTTTACAGTCTGCGCCTATGTGTAGTTTCTTTTACCATTCGCCATATTTTAATTGACTGTCCTGTTTTTAATCATCACCGCCAGTATTATTTTAATTAACACAATTTTAAACTTACAAGATTTGATTGAGGAAAATCCCCACCCAGACCTATTTAAATTTTTACAAAACATTTTTAAATTCCATCTGATTTTTTTTCTTTGATGTTTTAAGCTCCACTTTAATACTTTTTATTTTTATGACGAAGATGATCCTATACTTTCGTGTTTATTTGTAATGCTATGATTTTTTATGCTCTCAATATTTTTAAGTAACGTACATACTTATTTTTAATTTACTTTTATTGCTGGATAGATTTTTAAATACTTTATTCATTTTATTGAGTCGAATTTTGTCTTGCGTTTGGCCAGCTTGTCCGCTATTGGACCTTGCACCATGAAACCCAAATCAACCAACCAGGAGAAATTTTAATCGGTATTGCGTGTACATATATACTGATGGCAGAGCAAAATAGTTCCTTTGCGTTACTTGTACGTCGGTATTTTAATCTAAAATAGCCAGTTTTGGATGGGTCAGTGTTTACCAAATACGTCACCTACTTCTAGGGTAAATTTTAGAACGGTATATTGTGTGTATCTATATTTTAATAATACTGAAATGGTAGAGTAGTAGATTTTTGTGTTACTCGTCATTGTACGTGAGTGACTGGATCTAAACATTTAGTTCTGGCTTGAATAGCGTTTTCCAAACACATTAAAAAGTTAAAGGAGTAATTTTAGATAGGATTTGTACGTATTTTGTTAACAATTTTAACAATTTAGATCGAAATTGTACGTATTTTCTTAACAATACTAACATACTGATGGTAGTGAAATAGTTTTTTGCGTCACTTTTCATTGTTGTACGTCGTGATTTTGAATCCAAAACAGTGTTTACTAAATACGCCAAAGTGTTTTAGAAGAAATTTTATATCGGATTTGTGCGTAAGTATTTTCTTAATACTAAAATAACGGCATAGAAATAGGTTTTTGTGTTGTCATTGTTATACGTTGGGAATTTTAATCTAAAACAATGAGTAATGATGGGGAAAGTGCTTACCAATCACGTCAATCAACTCCAAGGGAACTTTTAGATCGGATTTGTATGTACGTATTTTCTTATGAATACTAAAATACTGATGGTATAGAAATAAGATTTTGTGTTATTTTTATACGTCGGAAGTTTTAATCCAAAACAATTAGTTCTGGCTAGGACTGTTTATCAAACACGTCAATCAGTTCCAGGGAATATTTTCGATCGGCATTGTGAGTACGTATTTTCTTAGTACTAAAATAATGGCATAGAAATAGGCTTTTCGTGTTGGCATTGTAGTACGTCGGGAATTTGAATCTAAAGCAATTAGTTCTATCTGCAATAGTATTTTTTCCAAACACATTAACGAGTTCCAGGAGGAATTTTAGATCGGAATCGTGTACGTATTTCCTTAACAATACTAAAATACTGATGATAGAGAAATAGTTTTTTTGCATTGCTTGTCATTGCGTGGGTCTGAATCTGCGGTACTGAAATTGAACCTGCTCCGGCAACAGCTAGCAAGCAATTTCTATGAATCCATTCGTTCTTAGCATCAAATCTACGCAAAACTCTGTCTAGGATGCGAATAGGGAATTAGATTTAATTGCGGAAACCAGCGATATATCCAAGGATGAACTTTCACTGAGCTTAAACTACATTGTGCAACATATAATTTAACCATTTGCAAAGAGAACCTCTAAAATTGATTTACTGTAAGTGCAAAAAATGTGCTAACACTTAGTCACAAAAAGAACACAAATAGACTAAAATATTCGTATCAGAAAAGAATTTGACTTAAATCATTATTAACTTGTAGTTAACCAATGAATTGTATTCGTTTTTTAGATAAAACAAGACTAAAAGCCATACCGTATATAATGTCGTTTGGGTGTTCAATGAATTCGAAATACGCCTCTTTTCAAACATTTTTTATGTGAATAAAAGATTTACACGTTCTCAGTGGATACATGTTTCAAAAGAATCTATTACTTCAGAGTTTAAAATATAGTCTAAAATAAATCAATTACCTTATGTAAAGAAAAGCACTGCAAATTGGCAAAAGGTGTCAAAAATAGACATTCTACTGGTAGATCACATGAACTTTTTTATTAGCTTGACTCTAGAATAAATCTTTGTTCTGCTAATTCGACTGTTTCATTCAAACTGTTTAAATTAAAAAAAAAATATTTAGTGTTAACTTACTATTTATCTTATGTTTCATGTTATCTTATTTCTAGTTTTTAACAATAGGGAAAAAGTTTAAGTCTTGGATTATTTTGAAATATATGCGAGTTTTAAATTAATTTGCTTTGAAATTAAAAGAAATAAACCAGATGGAGTATTACCATTGTCCAAATGCTGTCGTAGAATACATATCGGTGTTACCTTAAAATGCAGTTTATGGCGTAGAAGGGTAGAGACACTGCTGCCACATATGTTTAGCTTGACAGAAAATTCCTCATGTCTGGTGAGGCCGCTATAGCCAGGCTGGAAGTTAACGGAATAGGAACCGGAGGTTTGCGAGTTCAAATCCAACCAAAGACCGTACAAAGGGGGCTGGTGCACGTTAAATCTATCGTGGCCTCAAATGTCCTCACGTTGGCGTGGTGTGGAAGTTCGGAGAGTGGGGTGCCAGCTCAGGTGTTGACCTCGTCACCTGACCGTGGTTCAAAATTACGGGTGCTGTCCTCGGACTTTTCCCTTCGAGTTTGATCCCAAAGCGTCGCCAATAGCCCGTTGCGTTGCTCCAGTGCGACGTTAATTAAGTACCTACCTACCTCATGTCTGGTTGCGAAATCAGCAGCGCTGGTAACTATTTATTTAAACCATAGTAATAGTACCATAAATAAATAGTAATAGTACAAACTATAGTACCGGCATTTGTAAGCAAAGCATACAAATGCCATAAAATCAAAATAATTGTATGTAACCAGGTCTTTTTTCATAATTGGGGGCCGTCGTGATTCAGTGGGTATGCCCACTGTGCCAGGAACCTGCGAGGTATAGGGGTGCAGGTTAGATTCCACCCTAAGTGTATTTCTCATCTGTGTTAGTAAAACTTTCCTTGTGTGTGTCCATTTCTTGATGTTGTATGTCTTGGTTTCGGCGCAGTATGGCTAAGTATGGACCTTGCGCCATAAATACCCAACCAACCGTAATTACTGGTTGAACACATGACTGAAACTTTCTGAAAGCAAAGATAAATAGTGTGTTCCTATATATAACACATAATTTTTAGAAAAAAATAAAAAATACCCTTTTTATTTATCGTAGGTCAAGGGTCAAATTGAATAATCTTGAAATTGAAAAGGCCATTTAAACGTATGCCATTAGAAAGGCTGTACATTTTTCTACAAAATAAGCTTTCATTCAGTATGATTGGACAGTTGGACTTGTATATGTATATATACACACACACACATATACAAGGTGAACTGTAAAGTCCCTTTAAATTTGAAACAGCGTCTCGTATAGTCAAGGAAGTAACGTGTACCTATAGTAAAGTGACAATGCTGAATTTATTGAGACAGCTTACAGCGCTCCTATCGGCAAAATAAGGAAGTTAAAAAAATAACTCCAAAACTAAAGGAGATCGGCCAAAAAGTTCAATTAGAAAAATGTGCGCAATACCATAATAAAAGCACAGGAATAAGTTTCATGGAGTTATCTGTAAAATTGGAGGAGATACTCGATTGGAAATTTGAACTATTCCATGCCTTGAAAAAGGGGTCGTCCAGAAATTCAAAAACGTGTTCTCCGGTGTTATGCAGTTTTTCTGAGTTAAGGAACGACGAATTGAAACTTTTCCCTGTGCTTTTATTACGGTATTGAGCACATTTTTCTAATTGAACTTTTTGGCCGATCTCCTTTAGTTTTGGAGTTATTATTTTAACTTCCTTATTTCGCCGCTAGGAGCGCTATAAGCTGTCTCAATAAATTCAACACGGTCACTTTACTATAGGTACACGTTACTTTCTTGACTATACGAGACGCTGTTTCAATTTTAAAGAGCTTAAAGGGACTTTACAGGTCACCCTGTATATAATGCATTTAAATGATGGTTGCCTGTTTCTCTATGATTGAAAAGCGATTATACTGGTCACTTTTTCAGTTGGTCAATTCAACCCGAGTAATGTCGAGTACTTCTACTAAATATAATGAAACTCGAAAAATAGCAGCTGCTAATTTTCAGCTTTTAATCAAGGGAGTTTATCACTAAACAAAACCTGTTTCATTACACAAAAAATGAAAAACCTTTACAAGATCTTTCAAAGTTAATGAAATGCCGCTTTTTGTTACAATCTGAGTTGAATTGATCACAGATCGCTGAACCAAGCATAATCGAGTCAAATTTCCTTCTTCCAGCAGTTTAATTACTGTATTCTCTATGCATACTGTGCTAACGCAGCCAGTCTCGGATATCCACAAATAACCCCCGTTCATTACATTACTCAATTTTCAGTTGAAAAAATTATTTCGCCGTTTTGAGGGATTTTTTTCTTGAAAGTAATTGGTTTCCATTTTCGTTTCTTTGTCAGAGCTACGCATTAAACAAAATAAAAATTATTAGCTTTTACATTAAAGAAATGTAAGAGCTATGTAAAAACTCAACACATTAAATGCATCGGGTAACTTATTTGAGGATAATACTACAGGGATTCAAAGTTTCAATTTCCACCTAAAATATAAATATCTTCAATAGCTTGACGTGATAACTTCGTAGATTCGTTGAAGCTAATTTTGTTCTTTTTCTGCATTCTATTCTTTCTACAAAAATAAGGGTTTATATTCGAAGATTAATACGCAAAGTGGCGACGGGTAATATCTTTTAGAGCTTTTATAGAATGAAATTTTCCCTTCCCTCTATGTATTGATAAAAATGAAAAAATTGAAATGTCCCTTGGGACAATATATCGCTCAAGGTAGAACTTTAAAAGTAATATCAATGAACGGAAAATATATGAGAAACTTTTATTATAGACAACAAAATTAAATTTAAATACAGAAACGGGAACGAAATAAAATCTCTATTGTGTACTGCAGAAGAAAATCTAACTCAGTTGTCTTCTATGGTATTATATACTATATGTGAGATTTATATATCGTTTCAACCCTTACCTTTTTATTTCATTTCAAAATTACGTGGTGTTGTCGTTGGATCTTTCCCTTTGGGATTGATCCCTGACCGTCACCAATAGCCCGTTGTGTTGCTCCAGTGTGACGTTAATTAAAATATCTATCTAGCTCTTATTTTATAAAGTAGGTTCTTCGCTCACATTTCACATCCATAACGATTAAAACCTTTATATAATTTCCTACTTTTCAGTCGTAATCAAGAAATTTAGTATTGGCATTTTTAATGCCAATACTAAACTCACCGCAAACACCCCGCTCCGAGGTCCGTCCTTCTCGGTTTTGCGCATTTTCGTGCAGTTTGCACGGAGCAGTTCCGGCTTTAGATGGAATGGAACTTTCTGCTTTGTTTCGATGTAGCAGTCATATGCGTGTACTGTTCGCCTTCAAGAACTGCTCCTGCCATAAAGTTTGCGCCTGTCTGTTCCGCTAGTAACTGTCTTTATCGCATTTCATAGGGAGGGAGGTGCAATAACCCAGTTGGTAGAGATGCTTATCAGCGACCGGAGAGTTCGAAACTCGATCCAACCAAAAATCGTCGTGTGCGTTAGATCTGTCGTAGACTCAAATGTAATTCCATTGGCGTGGTGTGGAAGTTTGGAGAGTGGGGTGCCAGCTCAAGTGTTGATCTCGTGTGGTTCGAAATGATCACACGATCTTTCCCTTATGGATTGATCCCGGACCGTCGCCAATGGTCGATCCAACCAAAGATTGCCGTGGGGACTAGTGCACGTTAGATCAGTCGTGACCTCAAATGTTCTCACGTTGGGGTAGTGTAGAAGTTTGGGGAGTGGGGTATTGATCTCGTCATTTGACTGTAGTTCAAAATGACACGTGGTCTTGTCTTTCCCTTTGGGATTCATACCGCACCGTCGCCAATAGCCCTTATGTTGCTCCAGAGCGATGTTATTTAACTACCAACCTACCTGCCTTTACTTGACGTTTTACTTGTGTTTGGCGGAGCTTGGTCAAATGTGACCCTTGAGTCACAAAGCCTAAAAACAAACGCACCATAGCCCAAATTTGACATAGCTGTGGGATGCCTCTACCAAATTGGGACCCAAAACAATTTGTTTTGTACTGTCTCTGCAGAAAAGAAACAATGGAAAACGGTAGGTATTTTAATTAACGTCGCACTGGATTAACAGCGGGCTATCGGCGACAGTACGGGATCAAAGATAAAGATCCTAGGACACCTCCACGTAATTTTGAATCACGGTCAGATGACGAGGTCACACCTGAGCTGGCACCCCACTCTCCAAACTTCCACACCCCGCCAACGTGAGGACGTTTGAGGCCACGACAGATTTAACATGCATAAGCCCCATGTATACACGTTGGTTTTTGGTTGGATTCGAACTCGCAACCCTCCAGTTGCTAATACGTTACTCTACTAACCGAGCGACCGCGACACATTATATATATATATATATATATATATATATATACATGCAGAAAGGTATTATGTTTTCACCATTTCCTGAAAAAAAGCTACTGAGACACAATTGGACACCGATGAAGTTCAAATGTGTCTTAAAGATATTAAGATAAAAATAATGCACATAATTTGGAGGGAGATTAAAATATTTTTATTGATTTTAATAGTCAAAATTTCATGGATTGTGTTTTTTTTTTCAAATAGAAAAGTTAAAAGGAATGACTATGAAGTTCTCGTTCAGCCAAACGAAATTTCTAAAAGTCAGTTTGAAGTTTTGAAAACGGATTTCGGTGAAACAACGTTAAGTTCTATTTGTTGATTCTCATTAGTGAAGATATGAAGTGCTGAAGCAACGTTGAAGTTGATCGTTTCGGAAGAAAGCATTGTCTTCCCATGACTTGTGCAACTCGGTGTCTGTCTTGACTTCTAGTCCCAAGAAAGTGTCGTAAAGAATGATGTATCCCATGTCGGCGTTGTTGGTTACGATGGCATCGTTTCGTCCGAAAAGGAGAAGCCCACGTTTCATTCGATTCGAAATCAGATCCTGTTCAGTCTCTTGTGAGACGGACAGAAGTACTGCGGTGCATCAGGACAGCATTTGGTGTCTTGTCACAGCGAGCCTTTTGACTTGAGCAGGGCTCTTCAGCATCTGGTGCTCCGGTGATCTCATCCAACAATTGGAGAGGTTGGGCCGACGTTCCGTTGGTTTCGGTGCCGTCAGGAGTCTTGTTTCCAGATGCCGTATTTTCAAGATAATCCAATCCCGTCTTCTGGGCAACAGGGCAAGTTAGATCGCCTGTGGTTCTGCTTTTCATTAAGATGGTAAAGCCATCGTCTCCATTGAGATCTGCGACAGATTCTGGACCTTCAGCTTCGTTGGTTTCGTCAATGGAGTTCTTTTGTGCCTCGAGTAGAGCCCTATCCGCCATTTCGTCTTCGATGGTTCGCAGACGCAAGTCCATGAATTCCTCGGGATGTTCGGCATTCCACTCTGCGAGGTAGTCGCGCTCGACGTATGGCTTTTCTTCGGCTTTCTGTTTCTTTGCCTCTTTCTTGGCTTGCTTCTTTTCTATACTCTCCTCTCGAAACTTCTTTCTGAAATAGCAAATTAGAATAAATTATTTTACCTGGCAAGACACAGCAAAGGGAAACAGAAGTTAAATTTTTTTGAAACAGATTACATAATATTTAAAGACTAAAATGTATAAAAAAATTATAAATTCTAAAAGAGTATGAGGCACACTTACATTTGTTTCCTGCACCAGTCCAGCATCTTGAAAGGTAGATAAGTTGTAATAATGACGTAAATAGCACTAAAAAGTACTGTTTGTAGGTAGTACTGAAAAGTACTGTTTGTAGGTAGTACTAAAAAGTACTGTTTCTTTGCAAAAAGCACAAAAAAGTACTGTTTGCAGATAAGTTGCAGCGGAAGTTTCCTCTACAACCAAAAATCGCTTTAATCAAACGTTTATAATATCACTTGATCAGAGCTCTAAAAATCGCCAGTTTGCAGTTTGACAGACAGAACATGAATGAAGAAATCTTTTTGTAAGCGCTACTGTTTACCTACAACAATGCTTAATTAAAAATCGAAAAGTAAAACACTGCTTTAAAACTATTTGTTTAAAAGCGTTGAGAAAAAAAATGTATTGTTATAATTAAAATTAATTTATTGTTACCAAAAGTCTGCTTTTATTTCCATTGTTGCATTTTATACGCACAAATTTCTCAGTTCGTTAATGTGATGACGAAATATATAATTTTAATACATGATTTGCTTTGATATTTATATGCTTATAGCTTCTTTAAATTCCAATTAAGCTAGAATCATTGTTATTATATTGCATGTTATAGTCTCATATGTTTCACTTTATACTAATTCACTATACCATTTTTACTCCATAAAATCACTTTAAATTGGTAATACACATAAAATATGCAATCGAGCATTAGTACCCAATCGACTGAAGAAATGCTTTTGACCCCCCCCCTGGTGGCTGTCTTGACAAGGAATCTCGTCATTTGCAAAATTGGTCAGATCTTGATGGACGAGATATCTCGTCGCACCACTTGGGGGGTTAAGTAAAATCTCATTAAAAATTACTTTGTAATATTATACGTCTGAGGGGCCCAAGCACGCCGAAAATCTTCTTAGATGTTATGAAAATAAATGCTGAGATTAATTTAGATCCATTCAAATAAATTTTTGTCAAGCTCATCAACAGAAAAATTGTGAACAGGTTTGGAAATACTTCAGCACAGTAATTACATAGTAAATACTCATTTTGTATTCTCGGATCTTTCCCACGGGGATTGATCCCGTACCGTCGCCAATAGCCCGTTGTGTTACTCCCCAAGTGCGACGATAATTAAAATGTCTACCTACCTAGAAAATCGTATAGACGAAAGGTCTATATGGTTGAAAGTTATTTTTAAAATGAAACAACTTTCATTGTTTATCAAACCACATTCATTTCGTAAACTCCCTTGGTTGGTTGGTTGGTATTGGGGTTTTATGGCGCAAGGGCCATATTTGGCCATGCTGTGCCAGACGCAAGACATACAATGTCAAGTAATAGACCCACAATAAAAGTTTTACTAAGACAGAAGAGAGAAATACACCCAGGGAGGAATGCACCTGACAGGAATTAAAACTGCGCCGCCTACAACTCGACGGTTGCTTGCGCAGTGGGCATACCCATTGAGCCGTTAACCCTCTTGGTGGTTGTCTCTACGAAGTATGACGTCATGAGCAAAACCAGTAGAAGATGGATTAGATAACTCAGAAAACAACTGACCACATCCATCGACCTAATGAAATAGACAGAGCATGTAGGCGGAGTCACTGTCGTAAGATCTCTGAAGGGTAAATCATGAGGGCTTACTAATCGACTTAGCTGATTGGCTATCGAATCGCAGCCTAGTGTTTTGGATAGCTGATAATCACTTTAGTCAATCTATAGCTTAGGATTTATCCTTTATCCCACAACCACGTGACAGATCTTCAACGGAAGAAATAGCTCGAAGCTGCGCGCGCATGCTCCATCAATTTCATTAGAAGGTCGATACGTATTCCGAACGTGACGTCACGGTTTGTTTTTCGAACACGATTTCAGCAGGTCGCCAGTAAAAGTCGAAGGACCGGATTCCAAATTGATATGCGATTCATTGGTCAGAGATGACGATAAGTTACATTTTAAGGTAACTCCTATATGTAACATGCGAGAACATTTGGAGAGCAGAATTAAAATCTTCTCGTTACGCTTTGTTTGTTTACATTGCAAATCAGTGTCATTGTTCCGTCTATTTCAAAGTAAGGTCCCTGACCAGATCTTGATGTAAAAAAAATGAGCAATATTAGGATGACGCAATATCGGTCAGATCTTGATGGACAAGATACTTCGTCCAGTTTACTTGAAGGCCAAAACTTGTATTATGTAGGTAGGCAAGTAGTTAATTTAACGTCGCACTGGAGCAACACAACGCGCTATTTGCGACGGTCCGGAATCAATCCCAGAGCTAAAGATCCGAGGAAAACACGACCGTAATTTTGAACCACTGTCAGATGACGAGGTCACACCTGAGCTGGCAACCCACTCTCCAAACTTCCACACCACGCAAAAGTGAGGACATTTGAGGTCACGAGAAATTTAACGTGCACCAGTCCCTTTTGTACACGACGGTCTTTGGTTGGATTCGAATTCGCAACCCTGCGGTTGCTAATCCGTTACTCTTCCAACCGGGCTTCCATCACGATAACGCAAGATAGCCGTCAACCAAACAAAAAGTGTTAAGTTGGTAGTTGAGTAATGTCGAAGAGAAGCAACACAATGGGCTATTGGTGAGGGTCCGAGATTAATCCCGAAAGGGCGAGAACCAATAACATCTCGTCCTTTTGAACTACTAAGGGTCCGTGGTAGAGTAAGTAGAGGGTAAGCAACTGCAGGGTTTCGAGTTCTTCATCCTTGATACCGGATCGTCGCCAATAGCCTGTTGTATTGCTTCATAGCGACACAAATTCAGCTACCAACTCATACATAAATGAAAGCGATCACCAATAGATCCGTTGCTATGGGAACCTAAACGCTCAATTCAACACGATCGTTTCCCAATACGGGAACAATTTGAAACATGGTCTTGGCTCAATCGGGATTTCATCTAAAATAACGAATTTAACAATATCCGTTCTCCGATGAAATGTCTTTATTTGCTAATCCTAATCAAATGCTTATTTTTTTTATTTTGATAAAAAAGACGTATTTATATCTACTTTTTTATGCCTGGAATGAAAGTAACATTTTTTTATCCAAATTATTTATTTCCAAACAAAGAAAAAATCCCTGAAATAAAGTTACATGATACCCAACCCATAAGCACGTCTTTATTAAAAGAGGAAAGAAAACCTCTAATACTTTTCCACATCCCGAAACAATTACGCTCGCTAAGCAAGAGGCCAGAGTAAAAATATTATGCTAATGAAGTAAGAAAAGGGAAAACAAAGAACCTCATTATTCTCTAAGAATATAGAGTTAAAAACGATGCCCGTATCCCGAAAATAAATGTGCACTGGAAATGGGTGCAATTATTTAAAACTAATTTCACGAAATGACAGAAAAGACATTTATGACCGAATGAACTGAGATAATGAGATATGTTTTCGAAACTGTTTTCGTTAAAGGAGTGTATCGCAATCTCCTCCGAGCCTATAGTGTTCTAGATTAATAGACACGTTTATTAGTTTCAAACCTGGTTATTAAATTTGCGGCGGCATATTTTAAATCCTTATTGGGAATGTTAATCTATCTGCTCTAGATGAATTGCGTCTTTAATTTCACGTAAAATCAATATTTCCGTGACTGCGATGTTTTCTCCATTACGTGCCGGTTGGAAGAGTAACGGACTAGCAACCAGAGGGGTGCGAATTCGAATCCAACAGACCGTCGTGTACATGGGGCTGGGGCACTTTAAATCTGTCGCAGCCTCAAATGGCCACACGTTGGCGTGGTGTGGAAGTTTGGAGAGTGGGGTTCCAGCTCAGGCACGACCTCGTCATCTGACCGTGGTGCAAAATTACGTGTGTTGTCCTCGGATCTTACCCTTCGGGCTTGATTGCGGACCATCGCCAATAGCATGTTGTATTGCTCCAGTGCGACATTTATTAAATGCCTACCTACCATCATAATTTTAAAAATAATAAATTCTTGTAATAAAACTAAATGAATCTACGAATCTAAATTACAATTATTTGTATCGTGGCATGCTTCTTTGTCTTCCGGAATACTTGTCATAAAGTGAAATATTCGACCTAAGATTCTGAGAAGTAGCCATTTTGACTCAACTCTTTTCCCTGAAATATATCAACGAATAGACAAAGGCCTTCATATGTTTCTCTTGTTATCAGTGCATATTATCTTCCGGTCTGTATCATAAAATCCTAAACTTGTAATTAGTAATTTTCATATTATACTTACTACGAGGGAAATTCAAAAATTATCCGCACTTTATTTTTCAATCTATTTATACAAATGTAGGGGAACATGTTCGTCATTTTTCAGTCTCCTTCCTTTTCGATGCACTTGGTTCAGCGGTCCACAATCTTGAGTATTTCCTCCAAGAAGGGTTTTCGGTTGGTCATCCAACCATTTATGCACCGCTTCCCCACTTCTTTGTCCGTCTGATCTGCAGTGAACCCTTGTCGATGATAACTCGTCGGTTTACCAGTACCATTTCTCGAGCTTGCTGAATCTTCTCATCAATGGTGGAGGTTGACGTGCGTCCTCCTTCGTGCATCACGCTTGTCCGGCCTCTTTTAAGCTTCTCGATCCACTCACACACTTGTACGTGGTAAAGCAACGTCCCCGTTATTATTCCGTTATTATAGCCTCCGTTAAATTTCAACCACTGGCACACCTTCCGACCCTAGAAATCGGATCACTGCTCTTTATTCCACCTGCTAGCGGAGCGGACGTATATATGTTACCGTGAAAGACCGAAATTGGAGAATGTCGACTTTCACCGGTGAATGTCGACACATACCAAATACGTCGGTGAAAGATCGAATATTTCATTACATTCTTGTACATTCGCACCCTCACCGGTGTATGTCGACAATCACAGATATGCTCTTCTGGTGGAGGTCGAAAAGAGGAGCCGAGGTTTTTTCCCGACACCCTAATTTATACTGAATGGATACTGCAGTGAATCGTGATCTTTTTCTTGAAAAGTTAAATGCATTAATTGCGGGTAAACGAGAAGACAATTGTTTTTATTTTTCTCAAGAAAAGTACTCTAAAATACTTTCTGAAATGTTACGAACCTCACAAAAACAATTTCCTCCTGCTCAAATTGGTGATACTGTACGAATAAAAGTCCTTGATGTCGACCGTGGTCGTACAGATAGCCGAAATGTGTTAGCGGTGGTTGTTGGAATAGAAGACTCCGACTTTTATAAACTGGCAAATAAAAATGGTACCCTCAAGCAGCTTTACACACGTAATCAGTTTGTAATTTGTAAAGAAAAGTTACTTTCCATAGATGAGATTTCTTTTCAAGAAATGTCGCTGAGAGAAGCAGCTGCAGCTAATTCGAGAAGCGGGGGGCAAGGCTATACACGCTGTCATTGCAAAAGGAAGTGTTCCACAAATAAATGCAGTTGTAAAAGCAAGGGACTCTTGTGCAATTCAAAGTGTCATAATAGTTTAAGTTGTTGCAATAAATAAGATTTGAATCACATAATTAAGTAAGTTTTTTATTACTATTATATATTTTCTTTTCTCATTTAGAATGCACTGTATAATTAAGTAAGTTTTTAATTTCTATTATTTTCTTTTCTCATTTAGAATGTAATGTTTGTTTTAAGTTCCTGGTCACTCCTCTCAGAAAGAGAGGCGAAAAAGTTACGTCACCCTTGTGACGTTTTATCGCGACTGAAATACGGAGAAGAAAATATAAATCTCCGACATGTTCAACATTCACCATTAGTGCATGGTGAATGTCGACATTTGCCGGTGTAAGTCAGAAATAAGGGTATTTAGCAAATATTTCGGACATACACCAAGCGACTATGTGAATGTTCCTCCAGATTTCGGTCTTTCACTGTATAATATATACACTGAAGCAGAAGCAAGAAAAATGACGCTATCAAGGTCAAAATTCGGTAGCATGACCACAGTGGTATCAACTCTATGCATGATTGCGAAGAAGGCAGTGTGTCAAACCTAAAGATGTGTTATATAGCGAAAGTGCGCATAATTCTTGACATCCTCGTAAATTTATTTATTTAATATAAAGTATCAATTTATTCGCTGGATATTTGGATGGTAGGGGAATTGCGAGCTTCCGAATGGAAGCGTGGTTAGCTCAGTGAACCAATGAAGAGTAGACTGTACCAATGAAAGTTATATAGTGGGAGCAGCCGAGAATGTTATATATTCGCAGAATTAATTCCATTATATGCGTTGTAAGTTGCTGTTTAATTGTACAGTTTCATCGGATGTTTTGTCGGCAGTCAGACTTTTTAGCAATCGCAAATCGAAATTTTTTCGCAAATCGAAAATTTTTATTTGATTTTAAATTAGAACTCAAATATCTATTTCATTGATGCAATGGCAAAGAACTAGAGCTATAAAGATATGCGAAAAACTCCTTTATATGAAACAAGCCCGATTTTGCCTGAGAGGTTTTGTTGCTTCAAACAAGCCAAGTCTCGCTTGTTTTCTCAGCAGTTTCATTGAGCTATTTCAGATTTATCGGCTGCACTTTCTTGTGTACTTCATCGATTGGTTCTCCGATTGTTGAATAGTTTTTTGAGCTTTGTCCGTTTGTGTTCTTTCCTTTTGTTCGGCTAGTGGGCGTTTTGTGTTGCTTCGATCTTGATTAAAAATTGGTCTCTTGCGTAAGGTCTATGCGTAATTTCTATGTTTCTAAGGAAACGACGTGGCGAGCTGAGAATAGTTGCGTTGACCTTGAATTTCCAGACAAAACAAGTTATGCTAATATCGTGTTGCCAGAGCTCAGCGCTCGACAGGTTTTGCTGCTTCAGTTAAGGAGATTTCTTTTTTTTTATGGATGATGAACACACACACACATGTTGCAGATGGTTGGAGTTTTGTGGTGCAAGGGCCATGCTTGGCCATGCTGCGCCAAACACAAGATATACAATATCAAGTAATAGACATACACAATGACACAGAAGAGAAAAATACACCCAGGGAGGAATGTACCTGACAGGCATCGAACCTGCGCTGCTTACAACTTGAAGGTTGCTAGCGTAATGAACCAAGACAGCCCCGAAGATGTTGCAGAAGGGATCCAATTGTACAGGAGTTCAACAATTTAGCAGTTTCCTTCACGGATATCGCGAAACCTCCACTTCGAAAGAATGAAAATGTGAGAACCAGACTTCTAAAGACAGCCTAAAGGCACCTTAAAGAAAATTCTGAGCACACTTGTTAAAAAAAGCAATTCCAAAACCATCTCATTCAGCCGTTATGCGGTACGACATCTTTGCAATCTCATCAATTGTCGTGTTCCTTTAAGCAAAACTACGCAACGTTCCTCTTTTGGAAAAACATGCCACCATAACTAAGCGTCACAACAGGTCTTTAAATTAAAGCGTTGTCAATTCTAATCTGATTTGAAAAGTGAGGAAGTTTAAAAGGAACACATTTTTTCAGCGTTGAATAAAAATCTGTCAGTCAGTAAGTCAAGAACAATACGCCTATGCAAATGAAGCTTTAAAAACTGATAGCTCTGTTCCCGTGTCCGAAAAATGCTTGGTTTGTTTGCATTTTGAAAGAAATCTGGTTTATGAAAGGTTGCTTTGTTTGACGAAGAAAAGAAAGGCGTTTCTAAATAGCTGTAAGTGATGTTTTTTAGATCCTTTTCAATGAAAAACGAACTACAGACAAGGTGTTGAACTTGAAAGGGATGTTTGGAACACAAAATTAAAGTTTCCACATTGTGAACGACCCTCAGGGGAACATCTCCTAAGTGTGTACGGGCAGCACAACCTCGAGGTACCCTTGGTCTTTTCTTTAACCTTGGGGTTGACTCTTTATTAAACCCTTTACCCAAGTGATCTTTTTCTTCTTTCATCCCACTATGTTCCCCAATCCTTTTACTGGGGCCGTCGTGGCTCAGTGGGTATGCCCACTGCGCTAGCAGCCTTCGAGTTGTAGGCGACGCAGGTTCGATTCCTGTCAGGTGCACTCCTCCCTGGATGTATTTTTCTTCTGTTTCAGTAAAACTTTCATTCTATGTCTCCTACTTGATATTGTATGTCTCGTGTCTGGCGTAGTATGGCCAAATATGGCTCTTGCGCCACAAAACCCCAAAACCAACCAACTTTATATTTAACAAACGGATTAGGAACCAGAGGATTGCGATTTCGAAGCTCGATCCAGTCAAAGACAGTCGTGTACGCGGGAGCTAGTGCACGTTAACCGTGTCGTTCCCTCAAATTTCCTCAGGTTGGCGTGGGGTTGAAATTTGGAGAGTGGGATCCAATTTCAGGTGTTGACCTCGTCATCTGACCGTGGTTCAAAATTACAGGGCGTCGTCCTCGGATTTTTTCCCCTTAGAGATAGATCTCGGAACGTCTCCAATAGCCCGTTGTGCTATTGGATTGCGACGTTAATTAACTACCTCACCTTTCAGGAAATTTTTCCTTGAAGTTCTATTTGGTGCAGCTTGGCCAAATATGGCCCTTGAACCTTAAATCCTCCCAAAAAACAAAATTTTGAACGCTTGAAAGCGCTTCGGGTATTTAGTTTTTATTGCACTCGTGCAATTACTACTAGAGTACTTATAAACGTTGTGTCTTGACATTATATTAATTAATTAATTTGGAAAAATTAATTAAATCAGCAAAATTAATTTAAATTAAATTAAAATTAATTAAATTATTAAAATTTAATTTAATTAATAAATTTTCCAAATTAATTAAGTTGAAAGAATTGGAGGAATGTAAGAGTTGATCCGTGTTCTTTTTGGTTTTGTATCGTCCTTAGTTGTTTATTAAATAAAGTCGAAATTTTTCTGACAAGCGTTTGTCACCATGTATGCAACCGAAAAGTTTGTCTACAATTACTTAGAGCAATCTTACTGTTCTAAACTAGGTTTAACCAAGGATCGTCGTGTGCGTGGGGGCGGGTGCACGATAAATCTGTCTTGGCCGCTCACGTTAGCGTGATGTGGAAGTTCGGAGAGGGGTGCCAGCTCAGGCGTTGACCTCGTCATCTGACCGTGGTTCAAAATTACGTGGTGTTGTTATCGGATGTTTCACTTTGGGATTGATCCCGGATTGTCGCTCTAGTGCGACGTTCATTAACTACCTACCTTGAAGCTTGGGCCTTCGAATACATAAAAACACTTCCGACATTTATTTTATCGACTATACTTTCAAGTTTATTATACTCCCCATGATTTCAAATGAGGTAAACGCTTCATTTTTTTAAGACTCGAATTTAGTTTTGCCCCACATGAATACTATCGCTACAAAACAGTTCAGTACTCTAGAAACAAGCAAAGAACATGGCGCACAACTGAAATTAGATAACAAACATTTCCGAAACACTTAGGATGTCGAGCTAAGTAGATTTCAGTTCCATTTAAAGGTCATAAGGCGAATGCTTCGTTGTGGCACTCGAGGGATTAATTGAATTAACTTTGATGACAAGTTCTAATTGTCACACAAAAAAGCTTTTCATTTCTTCATATAATAAAACAAACTAGAGCAGCGTTTAAACTTGCTCTGCATAAAATTGACGATCCCGGGCAATAAATTCACGTTGCCTTGGTGTGGAATTTTGGTGAGTGGGGTGCCAATTCAGGTGTTGTCCTAATCATCTGACCGTGGTTCAAAATTACGTGGCGTTGTCCTCGGATCTTTCCCTTGGAGTTGATCCCGGACCTTCTCCTTCCTCCCTGGGTTTATTTCTCTCTTCTGTCAGTAAAAACTTTCATTGTGTGTTTGTCTATTACTTAATTTTATGTCTTGCGTCTGATGCAGCGTGGCCAAATATAGCCCTTGCGCCATAAAACCCCAACAAATCAAACCAACCCGGACCGTCGCCAATAGCCCGTTGTGTTGCTTCAGTGCGATGTTAATTAAAGTACCAATTCCCTTAAAATAACTCGTTTTTTTTTCAAGTTGAAATGAATTTTATTTCTTGAATTGATTTTCAAAAATGAAGCGTGTATCTCTTACGTATCGCGAAATGGGTTTACCCACTACAATAGCAAACAGCGAGTTATAGGCGGCGCAGGTTCGATTCCTGCAACCTACCACGGATGTATTTCTCTTTTCTTTGCCATCAAAATTTCCCTTGTGCTTATGTCCATTACGTACAGTTGTTTGTCTTGTATTTGGCGCAGCTTGGCTAAATATGCCATTGAGCCATAAAACCCAACCACACAAACTCCTTCCCACTTTTTAGAACATACATCCATAAAAAGAGTAAAATGAACGATGAAAAACTCTTCTCAAATGGCACGGGTACTTGTCAATCTCTGAAAGCGTCTTTCTTAGATGATGAAAATATTTTCATATCCTGTTTCATGTAGCAGATATCATAAATCGAAACACTTTATTGAAGGAAATTTATTTTTTTAAAACTCAGATTGATTTCTGTCTCTTGCGTCCGTATTTCAAAAAAGGTCATCTTTATTTTATTTGAGTACCGAAAACAACACTAAATGGCTTTTACGCGAAAAACTAAAATTTTCCAATAACAAGAGTCGAAAACTTCATCCTAATTGCAAAGCTTCTTGTTATTCGCCAAACTTGACGATGAAGAAATATAAATCAATTTCGTTTTGCGAACCTCTTATTTTTATTATTTACTTTTAAAATGCATTCTTGCAGCGAAACCAATTGAGAGTAATCACGTGAAGTATTTTATTTTTGTATTATTAACTTGATTTTTGCACCGAATCGAAAGCAGCTTTGCTTAAATCTTAAGTTTGGGAATCAGGTGGGGTTGTGAATTTGTTTCTCTTACTCTTTCGTTCGAACAATTACCTTTATTGGATGACATTTCTTTTATCCATCAGTAATAGTAATAAACAATAAACTCTTACTACTGTAATCAAGTGTAATAGTTACAGTATATATTGAGCAGTACCATGAGATGCGGAGAAAATGTATTGTACATGATGTTATGCACACAAGAATTTCATATAGCACTTTTATTTCATTTTAATAATGCTTATCATTTTCCCTTTGCTTTTTATTCCCTATAATAAATTACTACAATTTACCTGTAAAAGATAAATTCTGTATTTCTACCTCGTTTGCGGTGGATAAACGCTATTATAATCTTTTCAGGGAAAATAAATATCCATTCACAATAAATAGGTTGCCGCAACACATTCTAAATTTTTCAAATTTTGGAATCTTATTGCGTTGCAGCATTGTTTAAAGTTTTCCTATAGTACTGATTACCTGATCTCTGAATGCAAAGGAGAACATTAAAAAATGGTAATCATTCTGCGAACCAGAAAATTTAAAAATAAGGTTATGTCGAAGAGGGAAATTTCAATAACGTTGTTCAAACGTAAACTATAGCATTTTAAAAGATATTCTATCAGAAAATAACATAATTTTAAATGGGGCACTCTTTCACAATCAAAATGACTGCTTGTAGTATAAGTGGTCTCTTAAACTTGAATTTTATTCGAATTCGAGCTTTAAGGAAATGCGCGTAATTCTTTTATGAATGAAGGGCAAAGAGAATACACAAACAGAATTAGGTATAGAATATGAACTTAAATTATCCTTTCTTTATATGAAAATGATGGATTACCCTTTATCTAAATACAATGTAAATCAATACATCAAATACAAAGGTAATGTAAGTTTCTATTCTTTAACCATTTCGGTGTAGCTGTTGCGCAATTAGTTTGAACCCTGTGTTAGCAACCTGCGAGTTTCAGGCCGTCGCAGGCTCAATTCCTCCCTAGGAGCATTTCTCTCTTCCATGCCAGTAAAACCTTCCTTGTATGTGTATGTCCATTACTTGATCTCTGTCTTGTGTTTGGCACAGCTTGGCGAAATATGGCTCTTGCGCCATAAAAACCCTAACCAACCATTATCTACAATTATTCTGTGTTGGTTGTGCTTTGATGATTCAACGATAATTTTTTTATAAATGAACAATCTGTTATTTGCTTGCATGTCCATCTTGAATAACAGATTGGCGAGCGAAGAACTCGCGTCAAGTTGGCGAGATTTTGGAAACGCGCCAAGGGAGCACCGGAATTTTCAAGAACACCTCCATGGAATAAAAAACTTCAATATTCAGACCATTGAAACGAAGCAGCACCATTTATAAATTGATAGATTGCAAAATTGTTTTCGAATAAAATACAAAATCACCATCATTGTATAAAAATGCCCTATTTCAAAGCCCCCATAATATGCAGGAATTAATGTCTATCAATCCCCACTACTGAAGTTTCAGGTTCGTATTGAATTACAGCTCAACAGCGAGATACAAAAATACTTTATACTCACAGTTTTAAATGTCAGTTTTAACCGAAACATCGTCCTCTGATTCTCATATCTGCACTATTAAATCAATCCCTTGAGACTTCTAAGATTTTATTTCTCGAGAAGGGGCAAAGGAATCTCGCTAATGATCCAATTCACTTAGGAACGGTTCGTTAGCGAGGATCTCAGTTCTAGGGGATGCCTTGAAAGGAAGAGTACTTGTGTTGAAAATATTTCCCTTCAAGATCTGGTCTCCGATTTCTTAGATAGCGCTTACCTTTTCATTGTACAATGAGACTCGGGCTGGGTGATGTCGCTTCGGTTTTCGTTCGAAACTAGTTGTGAGGAATCAAATTTTAGGGTGCAAGGGATTGAAATTTAAGTTTAAGCGCTTGTGACTAATTTTCGCAATAAGTAAGTTAGAACAATAAAAATTGAATAAGGAAATGTTCTCTGGCAGCAACAGTAGAATGTAACAGGCAGAACAGGATATAAAGTGGATTCTTGTATTTCCATCAACAGGAAATACTAGTGGATTCATGTAGTTTCTTCAACAGAATAAACCGATGGATTTCTGTATTTTTATCCACAGGAAATACTAATATTTTCATCAACAGGAAATACTGGCATGCTCTAGTATTTTCATCAACAGGAAATACTGGTTGATTCCTGTACTTTCAACAGTTTTATTGCTCTTCAATTGGATATACCAGCTAGTTCAGAACGTTGCAAATGGTTTTAAAGATAATAATGACTAGTTTGGTGAGTGGGGTGCCAGCTCAGGTGTGACCTCATCTGGCCGTGGTTCAAAATTACGTGGTGTCGTCCTCGGATCTTTCAACTGGGGATTGTTCCCGGATCGTCACCAATAGCCCGTCGTGTTGCTCCAGTGAGGCATTAATTAAAATACCTACCTACCTCTAGAATGTCGTACACTAATGTATTTGTTTTTCAATAATTTATATTATTTGAAAAACCTACAAAGTCTTCAGCAGTATTATTCTATCCAAGTATTACTGTAATCTCAGCTTATAGAACACTTGAAATCTAAGTATTAATTATCCACTGCATTTTCGTAAAAGAAATTTCTTAGAAAATCTTCGAAATTCTTTTGCAAACTATATTACACTTTTTATTTTGTACCATTTTTAGAGGTATATTTAAAATTTTGTCATAAAACAAACACTTGGAAATAGGATGCAATATAAGCATAAAATATGAAAACCTCTTAGTCAGAAGTTTAAGAAACAGTTCTCTCATTTACCAACAAATAAAAGGCCTAATAGCAGATATTTCAGAATTTATGCATGTTATAGGTTTAGAGCTTAAACGCATTAACTGACATTGTTTCGAATGCTTATGCTAAATGCTTATTTTTGTAATGAGAAATACATAATCATATTGCAATTTTTTTAAAGATATAACACTATCAAATCATGACTGTTTATTTTGTTTAATTTTTTAACCCTAAAATTAAGTCTTTAAATAGCTGTTTAGAAAAACTATCTTAGTCAGGAAATACGTTTTTGCTATGATTTTCATCATTTTTTTTGTTAAAAGTTACATTGGAATTTCAGAAAATGAAAAATTTACTGTAATTAAGATTGAAAATATTAACAAGTAATTAGTGTAAAAGGCCACTACTTCATCCCAAACGTTATCACAAAAACTTTTACTATTGTTATATTTTGCAATAAAAATTATGTATTCATCAATCACTTAATATGGAGCATTTGGAACTTTAGGGGAGTGTAGAAGTTTGGGGAGTGGGGTGTTGATCTCGTCATTTGCCCGTGGTTCAAAATGATGTTGGCTTGTCTTTCCCTTCGGGATTCAACCCGGATAGCCCTTATGTTGCTCCAGTGCGATGTTATTTAACTACCTACCTGCCTTTACTTTACGTTTTACTTGTGTTTTGTGTGAAGACCTTGATTCAAAACCTAAAAACAACCTAAATTTAACGCAGTTGTGGGCTCCCTCTACCAAATTGTGACCTAAAACAATTTGTTTTGTACTCTCTCTGCAGAAAAGAAACAACGGAGAACGGTAGGTATTTTAATTAACGTCCCACTGGACTAACACAACGGGCTATCGGCGACGATACGGGTTCAAAGACAAAGATCCGAGGACACTTCCACCTCATTTTGAATTACGGTCAGATGACGAGATCACACCTGAGCTGGCACCCCACTCTACAAACGTCCACACCACGCCAATATGAGGTTGGTTGGTTGATTTTAGGGTTTTATGGCGCAAGGGCCATATATTTGTCGGATGTCTAGTGTCTGGCGCAGCGGGCCATACATACATCAAGTAATAGACACACACAATGAAAGTTTTACTGACACAGAAGAGAGAAATACACATGACAGGCATCGAACCTGTACTGCATACAACTCAAAGGTTGCTAGAGTAGTGGGAATACCCACTGAGCCACGAGGGCCCCCGCCAATGTGAGGTAATGTGAAACTACGTCAGCCTTAACGTGCACCAGCCAACTTTGTACGCGACGGTCATCGGTTAGATTCGAACTCGTGACCCTCCTTTTGCTAATCCGTTACTCTTCCAACCGGGCAACCACGGCCCAATTGTAGAATGGAGTTGATTATAAGGTTGTCTGAATCTAAGCATTCGATTTGTCTCTTCTTTTCAATCCAATCTCGGCATATCCGCCTGCAAGAACAGAGACAAACTAATTTGAAATCACAACTGTAAAATCTTCTCCCCTCTTCCACTCTGACACCCCTCAAACCACCCTTAAGGGGGTACTTACCCCATATTGGGGGTCATACTACTAGCAGTTGCACCCAGACGCGTGAGTCAGGAGTCTTTCGGAGGTCAATGGAGAAGTTCATGGTGTCCCTAAAAGCAAGGAAGGGATCGTCTTCGTGTGCTCCATGTAGAGTTACCACTCCATTTGAATTCAATGAGGTAGGAAGACCCACTAATGGGACGACGGGTTTTAATTGGATCGGAAACGGCGGCGCTTACCCGTGCGTTTGCAGAAAATTGGTAGTGGAGGGAGAATCAAGTGTGCACGGGATAGAGGGAATCGATTTTTTTATTTTCAGGATCGAATTTCCGTCGAAGGCTTGTATTAGTGAGATGAGAGCGAGGTTGGAAATAAATTCGTTGAGTAATGGAATGGATTTCTAAGTAGCTGAAATCAAATTTATTTTTTGTCAGATGAAAATAGAGTGGAGATCTATTTACATCGGGCAAAAAAATTAATTTGTAAAGTTAGAATAAATAGAGCTGTAACCGATGTAAATAGGAAGGTATTTCCATTAACGTCGCGCAAGAGACACAACGCGATATTGGCGATGGTCCGGGATCAATCCCAAATGGGAAGATCGAGGACAACTCCGAGTATTTGGGTATTTGGGTATTTCAATTAACGTCACACTGGAGCAACACAATGGGCTATTGGTGACGGTCCGGGATCAATCCCAAAGGGAAAGATCCGAGGACAACACCACGTAATTTTGAACCACGGTCAGATGACGAGGCAACACCTGAGCTGGCACCCCACTCTCCAAACTTCCACACCACGCCAACGTGAGGACATTTGAGGCCACGACAGATTTAAATGCACCAGCCCTTTGGCTGGATTGGAACTCGCAACCCTCCAGTTGCTAATACGTTACTCTACTAACCGAGCAACCGCGACCCATTATATATATATGCAGAAAGGTATTATATTCTCACCATTTTCTGTAAAAAGCTACTGAGACCAGCAGTATACCGATGAAGTTCAAATATGTCTTAAATATATTAAGATAAAAACAATGCACATAATTTGGAGGGAGGTTAAGATATTTTTATTGATTTTAAAATTCAAAATTTCATGGATTGTGGTTTTTCATCAAATAGTAAGTTAAAAGGAATAACTATGAAGTTCTCGTTCAGCCAAATGAAATTTCTAAAAGTCAGTTTGAAGTTTTGAAAACGGATTTCGGTGAAACATTGTTAAGTTCTATTTGTTGATTCTCATTAATGAAGACATGGAGTGCTGAAGCAACGTTGAACTTGATCGTTTGCAAAGAGAGCATTGTCTTCCCATGGCTTGTACAACTCGTTGTCTGTCTTGACTTCTAGTCCCAAGAAAGTGTCGTAAAGAATGATGTATCCCAAGTCGGCGTTGTTGGTTACGAGGGCATCATTTCGTCCGAAAAGGAGAAGTCCACGGTTCATTCGGTTCGAAATCGGATCCTGTTCAGAGTCTCCTCTTTTGAGACGGACAGAAGTACTGCGGTGCATCAGGACAGCATTTGGTGTCTTGTCACAGCGAGCCTTTTGACTTGAGCAGGGCTCTTCAGCATCTGGTGCTCCGGTGATCTCATCCAACAATTGGAGAGGTTGGGCCGACGTTCCGTTGGTTTCGGTGCCTTCAGGAGTCTTGTTTCCAGATGCCGTATTTTCAAGATAATCCAATCCCGTCTTCTGGGGAACAGGGCAAGTTAGATCGCCTGTGGTTCTGCTTTTCATTAAGATGGCAAAGCCATCGTCTCCATTGAGATCTGCGACAGATTCTGGACCTTCAGCTTCGTTGGTTTCGTCAATGGAGTTCTTTTGTGCCTCGAGTAGAGCCCTATCCACCATTTCGTCTTCGATGGTTCGCAGACGCAAGTCCATGAATTCCTCGGGATATTCGGCATTCCACTCTGCGAGGTAGTCGCGCTCGACGTATGGCTTTTCTTCGGCTTTCTGTTTCTTTGCCTCTTTCTTGGCTTGCTTCTTTTCTATACTCTCCTCTCGAAACTTCTTTCTGAAATAGCAAATTAGAATAAATTATTTTACCTGGCAAGACACAGCAAAGGGAAACAGAAGTTAAATTTTTGTGAAACAGATTAAATAATATTTAAAGACTAAAATGTATAAAAAAATTATAAATTCTAAAAGAGTATGAGGCACACTTACATTTGTTTCCTGCACCAGTCCAGCATCTTGAAAGGTAGATAAGTTGTAATAATGACGTAAATAGCACTAAAAAGTACTGTTTGTAGGTAGTACTGAAAAGTACTGTTTGTAGGTAGTACTAAAAAGTACTGTTTCTTTGCAAAAAGCACAAAAAAGTACTGTTTGCAAATAAGTTGTAGCGGAAGATTCCTCTATAACCAAATATTGCTTTAATCGAACGTTTATATCACTTGATCAAAGCTTTTAAAAATCGCCAGTTAGCAGTTTGACAGACAGAACATGAAGGAAGAAATCTTTGTGTGCGATACTATTTACTTACAACAATGCTTGATTAACAATCGAAAAGAAATACGATGGTTTAAACCTATTTGTTTAAAAGCATTCTGAAAAATATGTATTGTTATGTAATTAGAAGCAATTCATTCTTATAAAAAAGAAGCGTTTTTATTTCCATTGTTGCATTTAATATGTCAAATTTCGCTGCTAATTAATGTGGTAAAGAAATTTTAATTTGCTTAGATATTTAAATGTTTATGGAGTGTAATTAAATTCCAAATTTAAGCTAGAATTATTGTTAATATTATATTTGTAAGTTAGAGTCTCATTTGTTTCAATTTACACTAATTCTGTCCACTTCTACGGGGGACGCGGACCACTATCTCTTCGACTGTCAGTACACTAAGGCGCACCACATAACAAGACCAACTTCCGAAAATAAACAAAAGTGGTGTGCCAACATCCTGAACGATAAGATCTCAAAATATAAAATCAGGATGTGTGTGCTGGCGGCCGGAGGGGTGGCCGCGGACGCCCTCCCCTCAGTTTAAAAATCTCAAAAATCTTGAATTGTATATGGTTCTTCCCCCTGACACTCTACCCTGTTTCCCTCGGTAATTAGTGAGTCAAGGACTAGGTCCGGCTCAATTTTAAACTTCAATATTTTAGATCCTATGATTTTACTTTTCTTAAAAATTTTAGAAATTTGGGGTTTTGAGTCTTTTGGTGTTTTTTGGTTCTCTGGATTAACGGGTCTTGGACTAATAACTATTTTTGAATATGGTCCAGTTTTATAATTTATATTAGTTTGTCTTATAATATAGTAATTATTAAATATCATCATAATTGTAAATCTTATTGTAAAATATCATATCATAAATAATCTTTTTGTTCTTATATTGGCGCCTCATATGAGCCATCCTCTTATATACTACTATTGTACCACCTATTTGTAGCGCCTACTATAAACTGCCCACTGGCAGTAATATAAGCTGCAGTTAATGAATTAAAAAAAAATTTTAATGTTATAAATCTGTGGGTAAGTTGCAGGTGCTACAGGATGGCCTATGTGGCGCCGATATCGTCCTTGTAAACCGGCAGTGTGCCGGTCGTCGATACTTAGTTAATGTTTTTGGACCCTGTTGGTCCTTTTTCTATGTATATTTTTAAAGAAAAAATAATTAATGGTGGTGCCCTGGACTTCGGTGCGGACGCGCCGGAGTCTGGGTGTACCCTCTGTGTGTGGGGGGGGGGGGGGCTGGTTTTCCCGGCGTGCCCCTTTTGTGCCCATGGTTAAAGTCCTCCCCCTCCTCCCATATAAAAACTCAAAACTTATCGGTGAGTTGGGAGGAGGAGGGTCTAGAAGAAGAAGTTTTTATCAGGACCGCAGTGCAGATACGGTCTCCGGACGGGTTTACCCTGCCCAGTCCACCAAATTTGTTTATTAGGGCAGCAGACCAGATACTGGACATGTTTAACCTGCCCGCTGTACAGATATGGCCCTCAGGACAGTTTTACCTAGCCTGCAATCCAGTTACAATCTTCCAAATATTTTTTTATCACACCCGGTCCTCCAAATCGGCTTAACCAGCTTGCAGCCCAGATACAGTCCTCCGCACAGGTTTACCAGACCCGCAGTCGAGATCGGTCCTGTAGTGCTGGTTTGATTTATCGCTGGACTGTTTGTTTCCTTTTGAAATTGTATATTAAGAGAAAATGTCCTCTTATGCTTGATTCCACTGCAAAACAGATCTTATCCTTGCACATGGAACACCAGTGTTCCTTGCAGTCCGTATTCATTAATGATTCAATCACATGAACACAAATTCTTCAATGTAGTCAACGACACATTGTTACAAACTATGGACATTAGGACAAATTGTCAAGTTGGATTCCCCCTGGGTATATTTCTCTCTTCTGTGGTAGTAAAACTTTCTTATGTGTATGTCCAATTCTTGGTATTGTATGTCTTGTGTCTGGCGCATATGGCCAAATATAATACATGGCCCTTGCGCCATAAAAACACCAACAACCACCAGAAATTCGGAAGAACCGCACCCAACTGATGGCCCACATAATCCAGGAGTTTCAACAGGCATCCGGGAGTATTGGTTTGATGAATACCAACCGTAAGGAAGAGCATCTGCTTTTTTTCATGGTCGTGCTGCCGCCCCTGATTAGGACAAAAACCTCAAAAATCTAATAGATGCATTAGTTTTGGAACTTATCAAAAATAGAAATACTAGGTAAGTATTTAATTAACGTCGCAGTGGAGCAACACATAGGCTATTGGTGACGGTCCGGGATCAACCCCCTAAGGGAAAGATCCGAGGACACCACGCAATTTTGAACCACGGTCAGATGATGAGGTCACACCTGAGCTAGCACCCCAGTCTCCAAACTTTCACACCACGCCAACGTGAAGATATTAGGGGCCACGACAAATTTAACGTGCGCCAGCCCTCTTTGTACACGATGGTCTTTGGTTGGGTTCGAACTCGCAAGCCTCCGGTTGCAAGTCCGCTACTCTTCCAACCTGGCTACAGTGGCCCATAGAAGTACTAGATAACATGTTAAACAAATTATGTATGAGCTGGTACAGACAGCATTAAAAATAGTGGGTAGATTTGTAAATAATTCTCATTGCTTGTGCTCTCTACGTATTATTGAAAATTCAGTAAAAAAAATGGTGTCATTTTTGCAAGATGTCCCACGAGTTTATATTGCCTATAGGAGTGCATCTTTTTAGGTGCTCTTTTCTTTTCCTATGGGGTTTACAGTCTTTGGTAAACAAGATGGTTTCACTCCCTTGATACCCTAGCGATCTTCTGCTTTCATCCCACCACTCTGTTGCCCAATCCCTCCCCCTTTCAGGACATTTTTTACTTGGCGTTGTCGTGTGTTTGGCGCAGTTTGGTCAAATATGACACTTGTGCCGAAAAACGCCAAACCAACCAACCTGTTTATTATTACGGCGCAGGGATATTTACCTCTTAATTTACAGCGTAATTTGGGGCCGCGGTAGCCCGGTTGGAAGAGTAACGGATTAGCAACCGGAGGGTTGCGAGTTCAAATCCAATCAAAGACCGTCGTGTTCACGGGGACTGGTACACGTTAAATATGTCGTGGCCTCAAATGTCCTCGCGTTGGCGTTGTGTGGAAGTTTGGAGAGTTTAGTACCAGCTCAGGTGTGACCTCGTCACCTGACCGTGGGTCTAAACTTAGTGGTGCTATCTTTCCCTTTAGACTTGATCCCGGACCGTCGCCAATAGCCCGTCGTGTTTCTCTAGTGTGACATTAATTAAATACCTATCTATCCAGCGTAACTTCATATTAATTGTGTTTTAATTTATTTACGTTATTTCGTTTCACAGACGAGGCAATTTTAAGGACACGCAAAATGGAAATATACATGCCGATAAGTTCAATCAATTTGCGAGTCGAGATTCACGGGAAATTCTAAATCCGTTACATCAGATTAGGTTTATGCTTCTATGTCGCAGAAAGTATAAAACTATGTAATAATAAATTACTGGTCTCGAAACTGGATTTTATGCTGAACAGTTTTGTTTCTCACTGTTTGCATGCATCTCGCAATTTAAAATACATTTTGATCAATATCTAGCCAAGCTTAGCGACACAATGTTAAAATATTAAAAGAAATATTGATATTATATTCATTAATGAAACTAGCAGAACACCAGTGGTTTTCTTCTCTCCTCCCCAAGAGGCCGTCGAAGGACAACCGTCCCCCGAGGCAACTCGAAGGTTGCTAGTGCAGTGGGTATGCCCACTGCACTAGCAACCTTCGAGTTGTAGGTGGCGAATGTTCGATTCCTGTCAGGTACATTCCCCCTGTGTGTATTTCTCTCTTCTAACCACGAAAACTTTCATTGTCTGTGTCTATTACTTGATATTGTATGCCTCGTGTCTGGCTCAGCATGGCCCAATATGGCCCCTGCGCCATAAAACCCCAAACCTAACCAACAACCAACCGACTCTCATCCCCAATCGGAACACTGTATCAGCTGTTTTCAAGGACGCATGTTCGTGCTCTCTTCTGCGCATGTGCCCAGTTTGAAAGCACTAGTGTCTGTTTCTGTTCCGTTGGGAAGCGAGAGTAATCGTTCTGTTGTCCGTTTGGAGATGTGTACCGTTTTCGTTTCTTGCCGATAAATGTTGTGTCTCGACCTGAGATCTGATTTCATTTTGATATAGTCGGCCTGATAAGTATGCTATAAAACTAGTTTCCAGACAACAAATAATCAAATTATTCTTGTTCGCTAATGTTTTAGAGATATAATAAAGCGTCGGAATGCAGCACAATCCAAATGTAGAAGGTTCGTAAAGTGTTTACATCTTACTTAACTCTCGCTATTGTCCTGGATTCCCCAGAACGAGAATTCCATGCAGGTAAAGGTAGACCATCAGTTGGACATCTCTTTTAGGTGTGTACGGGTTTCACGACCCGAGGTACTCTTGCGATCTTTTCTTTTCACATGGGGTTATGTCTTTAGTAATCACGGGGGTCGAGCTCCCGGGATACCCAAGCGATTTTTTTTTGCTTTCATCCCACTACGGGCCGCGGTAGCCCGGTTGGAAGAGTAACGGATTAGAAACCTGAGGGTTGAGAGTTCGAATCCAACCAAAGACCGTCGTGTACAAAGGGGGCTGTTACGCCTCGTCATCTGGCAGTGGTTCAAAATTACGCAGCGTGGATCTTTCCCTTCGGGTTTGATAGCTGACCGTCGCCAATAGCCCACTGTGTTGCTCCAGTGCGACGTTAATTAAAATACCTACCTTCATCCCACTATATTCCTCTTTTACGACATTTTTCACTTGAAATTGTCTGTCTTGTGTTTCGTACAGCTTGGCCAGGCTTACCAGCTTACAGGCTTCGTACCTTGCGCCATAAAACCCCACAAACCCCGTAAAGAATTATTTACCTAAATTTAAACCACCTGGCGGTTGTCTCGACAAGGTATCTCGTCACTGGAAGAAAACTCACCAGATCACCTTGTCACAAAAATATCGTCAATATCTTGATAACGAGATATCTCGCCATTAGCAAAATTGATCACATCTTGACGTACAATATATCGTAGAAACCGCTAGGAATGTTAAGCGATTAAAAATTAATTAACCCTCCTTTTGTCGCACTGCTCCTGACTTGTGTGCGGTGACTTTTTGCAATGTTTTTTAATATTGAGCTGTAAAAAATAAATGGAAACAATTTATTATTTATAAACTTAAATAATAAATGTTTTAGTTTTTTGCATTTTAGTATGTGTAAAAACATACTCTGTTTTCAAATGAATAGTTTATACCTGTGTAAACTAAGAAAGAAACCGTCGGAGCACTTCACAGATTCACCGCGATCTCATTTGCTAAAAAAGCCCCTACTAATGGAAGGTTAATTGCTTTGAATAAAAATGTGGGTATGAAAGGAATTTATATTGTAAGCAAATCACTGGTAGGAGAGGATTTTACTTGTGGTTATGCAATGCTCTAGCCCGTTGGATAAGGGTCAATTACCTGCGGTGAATTAAACAAATGGCATTTTAATTCGCTAGGAATATTTTTGCGAGTGTTGCATAGTTTATATATTTCGATAAATAAAAACTTTGAAATTTTTTATAGAGCACTAGCAGAACAATCCGGCGTTACTCGGATTGAATTGGTTAACTAATTTCCGTCTTCGTCAATAAATTGTAATTCATATTCATAACATGTAGCAACAACCAAACTAATAAAGGTACAAAATTGTTAAATACACAAATGAAAATAAATGTCATATTTAACATTTCACATTTTTGTAGAATTTGAATATTTAGTAAGAAAGAAAAGTCTAGAGTGCCAATGTTACCCAGAATGCATAGAATAGTTCGGAGTATGCATATAAATATCTTGCATGTCACTTGAAAACAAAAGGGTTTTCCAAAATTGTCATACAATGATTAAAAATGTTTTTGAAACCAATTAAACCATTACTTTGATCAGTTATTGAACGAAGAACATCAAATTTAAAATTCAAAAACACATCTTTAAAAAGATTTAAAAAACTCGAACGAAAAGTAATGAATGTATCAGTTTTTTTCACTACAAAATAGATTCTTGGAATATAATGGGCACAAATGTAAAAAGCGAAAGATTAGAAAAAAATGCCGAGGCTGTATATTAGCTACCAATCTTATTTTAAAAGGTTTTGTGCTGTATATTTTATTTATAATGTTTTATTCAATTTATCGTCTGTCCCAAATATTCAGAATTTTTTTTTATATTGCGTAAAGAAAAAATAAGGCTCAAAATAAATAAAATATTATAATTTAAATTCTGTAAAAATAGCTTTTGGAAAAATAATTTATTTTTCAGCAGACCTGGTAAAACATTCCAAGTAATTGCAATGCTCAATATATCTTCCAGCTACTCCAAAACTACCAAATTATGGTTGATTTAAGTATAGTTACTCAAATGTTTTAACATGAAACTTGCCTAAATATGAAGCAAAAAATATTTAAATAAATGTTTTGACTAAACTAAATTATGGTGTCCAAATATAGGATATTGCATTAAAATACGTTGAATAAACTTTATGTGATACATATACAAACACACAGACACAAAATCGAACATAGAACGGGAAGACGGACAGACTTACGGAACCAATTTCAGTCACTATATGAATATAAGTACTCACAGTTTGCAAAGTTTCATAAAAACATATTCAACGGTTTGGACAGACAGACGCCAAACGCGCAAGCGACGGATTTTGCATCAGGACCCAAAAGGGTTAGAAAACTTGAAATGGGTCGAAAATATTCAATGTTCAAACACTCCATTCTTATTTATAGATACTCAGAATCTGCTTAGGGAAAAAGCAATTCGAGCTTGCTAAAGACTATAACAAATTATTTTCTAAAAGAACATATTCATAATACTTAGAAACGTTCAAATATGACCACATAATTTCTATCTTAACTCAGATACATAAGCTCAGAATCTATATAAATAAAAACGGAGTGTTTGTACATTGAATATTTTCCCATTCAAGTTTTCTATCCCCTTTTGGGTCCTTCTGACGCAAAATCCGTCTCTTTCTCGTTTGGTGTCTGTCCATCTGTCTGTCTGCATGTGTGTGTCCGTACTACGTCGAAACGGTTGAATATATTTTCATGAAACTTGCATACTGTGTGTACTTGCATTCATTTAGTGACCCGTCTATCCGTTCTATGTTTGATTTTGGGTTTGTACAAGTATCATATATAATTTATTCAACATATTTTACTACAATGTTCTATATTTGATACCATATTTTAGTTTAGTGAATATATTATTTAAAATTTCTTTGCTTACATATTTAGGCAAGTTTCACGTCAAAACATCTGAGTAAACTACTTAAATCAACCATAATTTGGTAGTTTTGGAGTAGATGGAAGGTATAGTGAGCATGGAATTACTTGGATTGTTTAACCAGTGCTGGTGAAAAATAAAATTATTTTTCAAAAACTTTTTTTTATGGAATTTAAATTCTAATATTTTATTTATTGTCAGCCTTATTTTTCCTTCTGAATATTTACACAGACGATAAAGAGAGTAAAACATTATAGATAAATAAATTTACAGAACACGACCTTTTTAAATGGGAATGGTAGCTAATATGGCAACCTTGGTATTTGTTTAATCGTTTGCTTTTTAAATTTGTGTGCGTTATATCCCAAGAATCTATTTCGCAGTGAAAAAACAGATACATTCATTACTTTTCATTCGAAGCTTTTTTTAAAATCTGTTTAAAATGCACAATGTATTTCTGGATTTTCAATTTGATGTTTTTCGTTCAATAACTAATCGTTTAATTGGTTTTAAAAACATTTTGAATCATTGTATGATAATTTTGGGAAACGCTTTTGTTTTTAAATGTCATACAAGGCATTTATGTGCATACTCTGAACTATTTTCTATGCATTCTGGATAACATTGGCACACTCTAGATACCTTTATTTCCTACTAAAAATTTAAATTCTACACAAATGTAAAATGTTAAATATGGCATTTATTTTCATTTGTGAAATTGTGTATTTAATAATTGTGTACCTTTATTAGAGTAGTAGTTGTTACATGGGATGAATAGGAATTACAATTTATTAACGAAAGCGGAAGTTAATTAACCAATTCAACCCGAGTAACGCCGGGTAATTCTGCTAGTTCTAAATAAAACTAAAAAAATTAAGCATTAATTTTGCGCTGTCAGATATCAAGTAGCGAAATAACACACACCAGTGGGCTTTTCGTATACGCTTTTCGCATTACTCTTCCTTACAAAATATAATTTATGCAAAATTAAATGTTTTAAACATTTCGTATCAGCGGGAAATACTTATAAATTATTGATATTTTGTGGAATAACTAAAAAGTAAGATCAAACATAAGTATTATAATTTAAATTCTTTAGATATAATGTTTTTGGAAAAAAATGTTTTTCCAGAAATAGTGGTAAAACAATCTGAGTTGCATACCGCAATCGTAATAATACAATGTTATTCCTATGGGGATTTTGAATTGTTTTTTTGCCCCTCTGCACAAATAGGGCAAATAGCACTGGTGTTAATATGTAGCCTATGTCACCCGCAGAATTCTAAGGAATAAGTGTACCAAATTTGATGTGGATTGGTTAAATGGTGTATATATGTATATCCCATTATACAGACGTCAACCCTCCATTATATAGATTTTAAGTTACGTTTTTTTATATATGTACTGAACATGCATTTTAAAAGTTTAAAAATATTTTTTTATAAAATGAAATCGAGCGTTTCAAAAGAGGCTTAAGTAAAATTACCAGGATGTAATAAGTCTTCTACGTTAAAAATGCAATGGACGACATGTAAATAAATGTAAGCTGAATAATAAATTTCTGCAAATAAGCTGGAATTGTTTATTTTCTCCTACGAATGAAGATAAATTCCTCTTTTAAATAGATTTATTCTCACTTCGTGTTTATATATAGTCAACAAATAATTTATTGCTATCCCATTTGCGTTTCAGGGGTAGTGAAAAATTCAGTAATATTTTTCCGACTGATTTGTATTCTTCATGTGACAACAAATAAATGGAAGATCCTAGATTTGGCTATTTTTAAAGATAAAACTGTTCATTTATACTGCACAGAAACGAAAGCAAACGGAATTGGAATATTTTAACGGATTATGTTTCCTATTTATTTATTCCTATTTATTGGATTTCTTTACTGACGACTCTTTGTATTGATGCACTGTAAAAAGGTGAAAAATAGTGACTTTTCTTAAATTAATTGACGTAAGAAAAAGATTACTGTAAGTTTTTCAGCACATGTGCTATATACTTGAATTTCTTAGTTTTTTCTGTGTTCTCTTTTTTAATGCTTAGATAAGATTACGACCAATTATATGCAACGATGATTTTAAAAATTTTACTGTGTCAAGGAATGCTTACATTCTTGTAATAAAGAAAACATTTCATGTGACGGAAATGTAAAAACGTCTTATGTAGAATACAGTAGCTTATAACTTATTAAACGCAATTTCTTTTAAATTGAAAACCATCTTGTTGAGTGATAAGAATGCAGTACCAAAACTTCTAACACAACGAGGTAATAAAAGTATGTATTTTAATTAACGTCGCACTGGAGCAACACAAATTATAATATATAGAATGTGTCGAAATTTCGTATGCTAACTTTGAGGGCCTTATTACTTGCGCCATAGAATTCAACTCAACCAAGAACCACGGAGATTATTGTCTTTAGTAAACAACACGGGAGTCACTATCCCGTGATATCCAGGTGATCTTTTTCTGCTTTCATCACACTGCTCTATTGACCAACCCCTACACTTTTCCAAATCACATTTTTTACTTGACATTTTTTTGTATTAGGCACAGGGCCGTGGTAGCCCGGTTGCAAGAGCAACGGATTAGCAGCCGGAGGGTTGCGAGTTCGAATCCAACCAAAGACCGTCACGTACAAATCGGGCTGGTGCACGTTAAATCCGTCGTGGCCTCAAATGTCCTCACGTTGGCGGGGTGTGTAAGTTTGGAGTGGAATGCCAGCTCAGGTCATTTGACTGGTTCAAAATTACATGGTGGTGTCCTCGGATCTTTACCTTTGGGATTGATAACGGACCGTCACCAATATCCCGTTGTGTTGCTCCAGTGCGACGTTAATTAGCTACCTACCTTGTACTGGCGCAGCTGCTTGATCAAATGTTGCCCTTGTGCCATAAAACGTAAAAACAACTAACCAACCTCCAGTAGGTGCGATATGGCAGCGTCCTCCATGGTGCCTTGGGTTAATACTGATGCCGACACGTTCACAAAAAAGTTTGAAAGTAAAGAAAAGGAAACTTTCACGGTGTTAATCTTTCTCAAGGAATCCTTTAAAGCTTTGAAATTAAGACTTAAAATTGATAAACCTTATATATTATGGATGGAATACTGAATGTAATGATATAATAAATGTGTTTATGAACAGGTTTCCAGAAGGTTGAAAACAGCCAATGAAGTTGAACTCAATAATTATTAGATTTTAATAATTCATCATATGCAAATTGTGTTTGAAATGTTCTCTTTTTCTTAAACGAACTACTTAATTTAAAAAAATTAGTAGTCATTTGGGAGAAAATATGATTTTCAGCTTCGTTATTCGCATTTATTAAAAGTTCCTGTGAAAGCAAATATTGGTTTTAAATCTAAAAATGCAATGCACCCAGTTTGAAGAGATTTCCTTTATGATTAAATGTAGACAACATTTGTTTATTAATTTTACTTAATACATATGTATTTGCATATATTGATGTATTTAATACGCATATTTTCAATGAATAAGTCGCTGTTTCTCAAATTTGTCAATTTCCAAATCGTACATTTTAATTCCCTTTAACCAGAAAAATAACTATTTTCCGAGAATTTATTTCGATAACCATGAGTAATATTTAAAATTTTCGTACTTGAAGATTAACGAAAGCCGATAAATGTTTATTCCGAATAAGTTTCAAAGCCACACAAATGCTTCTGTAACAACTTTCATACGATTCAGTATTCGATTAACGAGTTTGTTATGTTTGCTAGAATTTCTGCAATTTTCGACTCGAATTCAGAAATAAAATATTTGAATGCAGCTTCAACATAATTGCGAACTTATTTTTCATTTTAGAGTAAAACAACATTATTTATAAATTCAAACCAAGTATATCGTAAACACGATTCAAACTGTTTGTTTATTTAAGCGAAGTTTAAATAAATATAAAAAATATTTTTATTTTAAAAATTTATAGCAGTGTTTACTTGGTTAAGTTTGGGAAATGTTTTTTTGCTTATTCTAATTACGAATTTAGCTACTCTTATTATTTGTAGTAAAATATTCTCATTTATAAATTTAACGTCATGTATGATTTAAACTGTATATTTATATAAACGATGTTTAAAAAACCCAAATAATAGAAAAATATTTATAATTATGAATTCAGCTACTCTTAATTCTTGTATTAATGACCACATCCGCAAAAATAAAAGATCTTAATAAAAAAATTTCAAACTATCGAAGTACAGTAAGGATATATAATAAAAAGTCTTCCTTTCCATACTAAATCAAACCATTAGTTCATAATTGTTATTTAATGTTTTATTCTATACACCATTATCAAGAATCGGGTTTTATTTAATGATGAGTAATTATTTTTAGCTCTATTTTTATTCTTACCGGATTAAAATTGGAATAAAATATCCTAACTTATTTCTTCTGCTATTAATAATTCTTTGTTACAACCTTGCCAAATGTTTTGCAAATTTAAATCGAATGGAATAATAAACAATGAGAGTAAACTTATTGGACTTCTTAAAACAAATCTTATAAATTTCCAAACGTATTCTGCTCACATGATGTTAAAACTGAGAGATTGGTATTAAACCTCGGGTTTGAAGGGTTCAACGCATTTATATTTTTATCAGTAGACAGTTTCAAATAATGTTAAATCTGTAATTTGTTTTCACCTTATATTTCAAGTTTATAAAAATTAAGTTGTGCATTGAGTACAAAATTTAGGTTTCGAACATATAAAAATACATGGAAAACTATCATGTACGTACTTTTTATTGTAATAATCACTTACAATAAAAACACACAATATTTCACAGCATTATTAAGTATTTTTATTTCTAGATCAAAATTTAAAATCTAATATTCTTTTATTACAATCTTAGAAAAAGTGGAATGAAAATACTAGTTTACATCAATTTTCAAAAATTGAGTGAATTAGAGCAAAAAGCATTCTCAGCGTGAAATATCTTTTGATGTCGTAAAGTATGCCGTTAATTTAGTACTTATGTATTCACTCGAGTAAATAAATGAAAATATAAATCACAAAAATACAAGATATGGACAATAGAAAAACATCAAGATATTGACATTCCGAAGTTATTTACCATTGCAAATATAGGTCGAAGTTTACATTGCAGTCAATTTTTCTGTCACTTGAGAACACGTTTTCCTACCTTAATGGTAAATCGGGTAATAACATAAATATAACCATGAAGTAGAATTATAATAAAACCTGATCATCTAGACATAATGCACGGAACACCGGATAATATAATCATTGTTTTTTAATATAATCGACATGGGTCTCGGAAGTCTGGTTGGAAAAGTAATGGATTAGCAACCGGCGGGTTGAAAGTTCGAATCCAACCAAAGACCGTCGTGTACAAGGGGGCTGGTGTACGTTAAATCTGTCGTGGCTTCAAATGTCCTCACGTTGGCGTGGTATGGAAGTTTAGAGAGTGGGGTGCCAGCTCAGGTGTGACCTCGTCATCTGACCGTGGTTCAAAATTTCGTGGTGTTGTCTTCGGATCTTTTCCTTCTGGTTTCATTCCGGCCCGACGCCAATAGCCCGCTGTGTTGCTCTGGTGTGACGTTAATTAAATGCCTACCTACCATGTCATCGACATAGATTGCGATCTCCAGCATGTGATGGCTTGTCAGGTTTCGATTCCTCCTCCCTAGGTGTATTTCTCTTCTGTGTCATTAAAACGTTCCTTGTTTGTCTATGTCCATTTGCTTGATGTTGTCTGTTTTGAATATGGCGCAGCTTGGCCAAACATGGCCCTTGTGCCATAAAACTCATCTCAACCAAGAACCCATAAGATTTACTGTCTAGTAAACACAAGATTAGCGTTCCCTGGATACCCAAACTATCTAACAGGTACTTCACACTGTCGCCAGAGAAGAATTTACGTAAAAGGAACATTAGAAAAACAGTAAGAATAGAAGATGAATCATATTTCTTTAAGAGAATTCTCTAAAAATGTTCAGTCGAAAGATATGCTCCAAAGCCTCTTCCTCATGTTGTAGTCATCCCGTTGAAAGTGATTCAAGTAGGCATCAGTTCGTTTGTTGAGTTTCAGACAAATTTCTACTAAAATTTCTCCTATTTATTGAAGTTTTCTTCCTATTCGAGCGTAGCAAATTTCGCCAATAAGAACAAGAATGGAGGCGAACCATCCAATTGCAAGAAACATTAACGGACCTTGGATATCCGTGAAAGATATAATGATATCTTGTAAATCCATATCAGATTTAAAAGATCTGATCCACGACTTGTAAAACTCGTCACGTAAGAACTTTAGGTATATTCCGGAATAATTTATCCGTACCATAATTTTATCCAACATACTTTTGCAGCAAAAGCGTTTGCTTACCATGATACCTATATCCATGGTAGTGCAAGCGTCCTGGGAAATATACATTGCTGACTTAGGTGGTCGCCCAAACGCCAAGTACAATGGAATTCTCGGTACTATGTACGATGTTTTAGCATCATACCTTTGGGTGTCCAGATAGCTTAAAGATACATCCACCCACTTGTTGACCTCGATGAGTTCTGCCAGACTTCTAGAGTGCTCGTTTTTGCTATTGGCAAGTCTCGCAATGAAAGCCGGATGTGAGAACACTTTGAATGTACCTTGGTGAGCGACTGAAGACAGTTCTCTGAAGTCCGCTACGGGTATTTCTCGCAGGTCCACCGTCAAAAACGAAGCAAGCACCGCCGTGTAGCAACAGGAAATGATCGAGCCGTACAGGTGCCAGCTCCCCATAAAGACCTTCTGACTGTAATCATTGGAATCAATAGGCTGTCTAAGAACACCCCCGAAGAAGGAAATGCAGGAGTACAGATACGATCTCTTCGATCTGTACGCGATGCCGTACACAAGCGGAACCACCAAACAGATAACCAGAATGTAGATCCAAACGGTCAATTCAAATGGATAGACATAGGCTAATCCCCGTGGCAAAAGTTTGGGCAAACGGGATACGAAGGTTATTTCGTCCATGACGTATTGTTGGGTGAAGTCTACCACCTCTAATCTTTCTTGGTTCATGAAGGTGGACCCCAATGCCAGATCTGCTTCGTCTCTGCTCACTATACCGATCAGACCTGTCCAGTTGCCGTCTTTAGTTGGGTATCCCCAGTTTGTTTCTGGTTGAATAGTGAGGTTGTATTCGAATCGCAAGATTTGTGACAGTACGTTTAGGAGTTTTCCTTCTAGTCCGCTTATTTTTGTAGAACCGTCTGATTCAGTAACGAATTCGGAATAGTATTTTCTGGGAAATGTGGCAACGACTACGCGTTTAGGAAAGTCCATTATCTATTCTTTTACTTAAAAATCAACGGTATTAAATCACTTAGAATATTCTGAATATTAGATCTCGAATTAAATTGGTGACTTCAACATAACATTTTCTTGGAAATGAAATAACAATTACTAATAGTTAGTTAACTAATTATTTTGGCACGTACATCTTATATTTTCCTGATATAAAATCAATATGGAACTGCTAGGTCAGCTTTTCAGAACATTCCGTTTCCAAATTTCAAACTAAAGTTAAAAACAGAATTGAATCTTAGAAATATTGTTTGTTGCTAGACAACGAAAATATATCCGAATTCTTATTTACATATTTTTCGTTCTGATTAAGTTTATAAAAAGTCGTACCTTTATGCGGAATCTAGAATTTATTTTCCAATGAATCTCAACGTGTTTTCTGCTGATTGTCTTTGGAAGTTATAGAATTTATGAACACCAAGAAAATATTCTATGATTTCTGAATAACGGAGAATAGCATCATATATATATATTCCATTTCAAAATTTTCAAACGCTTGTGTTGTTTTATTTCTTTGTTCTTGCGGTAATAACTGATGTGAAATTCTAGCAGGTCAAAAATAAGTGATATAAATATCGCGGCTGTTGGTACTGGAGTAAAATACTATTTCAAGACCGTTATAAATAATGAATTGGCCGAGGAAACAGATGTTCTATTATAATCCTGAATCTGGGATATAACTGATCCTAGAAACGATAATATTGCCACGTGCTGAAATGTGCAGACGATAAATAACAGAAATAGTTCTAGAGTTTCAGAAATGTCACTAGACTGATGGCAGACGATACTTCCCCCAACTATTTTTTTATTTAAATTCAAGCATTTTATTTTGTATTTTTGGAAATGGCATAGAACGTTCTAGAAGCTTGCAACCAATCCGAATGAAACCGTATCCGTAGAAAATGCAAATATTGCTTTCTCATCAACGGCTCTTAAATCTTCACAAACAGATCTCAAATCTTCATAGAGAAATACAACATCGACTGTGAGAAGTTAATGTAAATTCATCCTATAATAAAAAGTAAGTTAGAGTTAAATCTAAGCACTTGAAGCATGACAATATATTCTTTTCTTTAACCATTTAAGTAAGAAATTAATACTTTTGGAAAATGTTAAGATTTAAGGATGGCTGGAATTACCGTTATCCAACAATGATTTTATAAGATATAAGGAATAACTGCATTACCTCACTAAGATTCTGAGCTAGAATTTTCCCAAAATCAAGTGACGTGTAACATTTAAACTGTCCTTAATATTGAAATAATTATCAATCATTTTAAAAATCTACCTCTCTCTCTCTCTCTCTCTCTTATGATTTACTATTCTGTAAAAAAATGTCTATAAGCAGAATTAATTTTTCTGTTTATGAATTATGGAATTTAGGAATTTATTATATCTACAAGAAATGAATAATTTTCTCAAAATTTCTCTAGCTCAGTTCAATTTGTCTAGAAAATATTTAAAAACTAAATGAAGCTTATTACGAGAGTGGTATCTCTCAATTAGTTTTAGGAAAGATACGAGTCCGATGGGTGCGTAAGTCAACTTATAAGCAATGCCTTCAACAACGAGGTGTGAAACTTTATTCACAGAATATATACAGTGGCTCTCAAAAGTGTTCGTACACTTAGGAATTTCAATGAAATACTGCTCTATCCATTAATACAAATTAATATTTCAGAATGGGAATTTTTTAATAATATCTATAATTTGTTAACAAAACTGCATAAAATATTTTAAAACCTATTAAAACTTTTTTTTTGAAAATCAATAATCAAAAAATAACAAAAAGTTACCTCACAAAAGTCTTCGTACACTTTAAAAAAAAATCTACATATTAGTAAGTATTGCAATATTTTGGTAAATTAGTACTTAGTAGGATATCCTATAGCATCCACAACAGCTTTTAAACGTCAGGGAATAGCTTTCACTAGTTTTTTGTAATTTCTGCATCAATGTTCCTCCATTATTCAATCATTACTGTTTTTAGTTCGCTTTTCGTTTTAATGTCGTGTCTTCGTACTCTAACCTCCAGTTCTCTCCAAATGTGTTCTATTGGGTTTAAATCCGGCGACTGAGGTGGTGTTTTCAGAACTTGTGGACAATTATAGAGACACCAGGGGTGAACGTTGAGAGCCGTGTGCTTAGGAACGTTATCTTGATAAAAACAAACTTGTTTCCAATACCCAAATTTTGGGCTGATAATTTTAAATTGTCTTAAAATATTTAAGTAAAGAGTGATTCATTGTGCCATCAATAAATACCAAATTACCTAGTCCTGATGCTGACATGCACCCCCACACAAGGACACCTCCAATGCCATGCTTTACTGTACCAGCTAAGTTCTTGGGATTAAGTTCCTCATTTTTTCTTCTCCATACAATTATATGCCCATCGAAACCAAACATGTTAAATTTGCTTTTATCTGCAAATAAGACATTATTCCAATATGTTTCGGGCTTATTTATCGTTGATTTTGCGAAGGAAAGCCTAAGCTTTCTATTTTTCGCACTTACAAAGAATTTTCTTCGGACAGAACGCCCATTTAATCCAACTGATCTGAACACTCATCGAACAGTGTCAGGTGAAATTGAAGTAGAAAATTTTTCAGTAAATTCCGTAGAGATTTTTACAGCACTCAAACGTGGATTTTTCACAGATTTTCTAACTATAAATCTCTGATCACGTTGAGTTAACTTTCCCGGATGACCTTTCCTTACCTTGTTTTCGATCCGATTTTCTGCTTTAACCACTTAACGCATTTGCCCGTGTCTGACACGGACAAAAGTTACCGGCAAATTTGCACATGCCCGTGTAAGACACGGGCACTCTTGTATCTCGCGTTATTTTATTTCTAATGCCTGTCTGAGATCCGTTCTAGTAAGAGTAGATAGGCTAGATTATAATTAAACTTATTTACCGGAATTCTTTGTTATAAAGCAGTTGTTTGGTGTGGAAAAGGTAATATATCCATTTTTATTACGTTAAATATCATAAAAGTAAACAGTTAACCAGAAATTAATTTTTATTAAGTGTTTTTGTAACTTGTTTAGAAAAAGTTATCTGATAATGAGCGACTCTGACGATTTTGAATATGCCAATTTATCAGAAAGTTTCAGCGATGATCTCTTGAGTGATGGAAGTGAATCTGAAGATAAGGAATCTGTAGCAAGAAATTGGTATCAAATTAGTACAAATCAACCAAATGTTGCACCACCGAGATTTCCATTTGTAGCAAACCCTGACTGTTCTTTTACTTTGACAAACTGCTATGATGTTTTGTCATACTTTAAATTATTTTTTGATAAATCTCTCATGGACATAATTCTAACTGAAACAAATAGATATGCATTTCAACATCCAGGATCGTCACCGATTACCATGGAAGAATTATATATATTTTTAGCCATAACTATACTACAAGGTATAATTAGAACACCCCCCACCCCCTGCTCCCTAGTCACCCCCCCACAACTGAAATTGCAAAAAATAACTTACACTATACCTATATATTAATTTTCTGTCAAAAAAACTCGATCATTTTTTACCAGTTTTTCTGAAAAAAACTCGTGCTTTAAGGGGTTAAAGCGTTTTATATCACATACTCCATCGTAGAATGGGGTAAATTTACTAATTTAGAGATATTCCGAACTGATTTATCACTACTATGATGAAAAATAATCAATTTTCGAATGCTGTTCGTCATTTCCTTACGATTACGAGCCATTTTAAAATAGTAAATGGAATATTATGAAGTAAGCGAGCAAAGATTAAAGCCAAACGATTTTTTAAATGTCACCACAATGAAAAAATAAAAAAAAACTATAAACGATAATTTTATTTATGAATTTATCCGAAAATGTTTCGTTGTACGATCACTTTTGTGGTGTTTCTCTGACATTTTGATTTTTATAAAAAAATGAGTCAATATTTTTTAAAGAATGTTAGGTTTTATTCAGAATCACATGGAGATGATATGAAAAATATTGGAATTTAATTCCAGGCTACAGCGCATTTTCTACAAATTTTTAAAGTGTGCGAACACCTTTGGGATCCACTGTACTTTATATCAGATATTCGTTAAATTTAAAATATATTTTAAAATTTAATACTTACCAAATGCATTTAACTATACCAGTAATATTGCAAATGCTACTGTCGCAACTTAATCGGTGATCAGCATTTGCGATCAAAATATGAATCATAAGGATTTGAAGACAACTGTCTAGGTGAAAGTAAACAACGTTTCTATATATGTGGATGTGGTTTAATGGAATTGTATGATTTTATGTTTTTGATACTCTGCAATTTTTCCAGTCACCAGAATTCTTTGTATTGTTCCTGTTGACATGTATATTAGCATGTAATGACCTGTTTCATTTTTCTTTGTTTTCAGTGGTAAAGTCCATTAGATAATTTTACTTGTAGACATTGAAAGGCATTTCGTGCTTGTTCAAAATGTTCCATCCAAATTTTAATCATTCAGGATTTCAATACAAGGGATCATTCCAAGATAGGCTCTAAAATGAGCGCAAAAGTTTGAATTCATTTTTGGGTAGTTTATTCTTTGTCACTAGCTACTCTACGATGTATATACTTCGTTTGACAAAAGGAAACAATTGTTTTATTTTGACATCGAAGGAAATATCGAAGATAATCGAGCAGAAATTCAATATTGGAAATGTTCTTGAACAATGTTATAGAAACATAAAAATGGCGGAAATATCTTGTAAAATGCAGATTTTCTTCAAATTTATTTCTATAGCTGTCTGAATTGCTTAAACTTTTAATACATCTTTCATGCTCAAGTAACATGTAAATTTGAAAGATCGATGGAATTTTATTGCTCTGTAGTTGGAAGATAAAAAAAATCCATTTATTACGTTCAAACAAAGGAAATGTTGCTTTTGAAATTCTTTTGTGATAGTTATACCACAAATATACTTTAAGACAATAGATAGCATTCGCAAAATAAGAAAAATCGAAATCGCAAAACTCCAGTATGTCTGCTATTCCCTCCGATTCTATTGGATATAGCAAATATACCGACCTATCGTTAATTTTGACTTCTTTTAAAGGAATAATGTGTTTTACTTTATTAGATTTTTAAATTGATTACAATTCAAATAAATAAATGGCCGCGGTTGCCCGGTTGAAAGATCAGCGGATTAGCAATCAGAGGGTGGCGACTTAAAATCAAACCAAAGACCGTCGCGGTACAAAGGGGGCTGGTGCATGTTAAAGCCTGTAGTAGCATCAAATGTCCTCATGTTGGCGTGTTGTGGAAGTTTGAAGAGTGGGGTGCCAGCTCAGGTGTTACCTCTTCATCGTGGTTCAAAATTAAGTGGTGTCCTCGTATCTTTTCCTTTGGGATTGTTCCCGGAACGTCGCCAATAACCCGTTGTGTTGCTCCAGTGCGACGTTAATTAAAATACCTACTAGTCGCCAATAACCCATTGTGTTGCTTCAGTGCGACGTTAATTCAACTACCTACTTACCGATGAGGTTTACTGTCTTTGGTAAACACGGGTGTCGTGTTCCCAAGATGTCCAAGCGACCTTTTTCTGATTCCATCCCACTACTCTGTTCCACAACATCCCTCTTTTCCCACCTTGCACGACCTGTTTTATTTGACGTTGTCTTGTTTTCGACACAGCTGTCAAATATGACCCTTGTGCGATTAAACCTAAAACAAACCATCGTTGGTAGGACGTGCGTAGCACGGTGTACATGGCCGCGAAGCTGCCTTAACCTCCAGTTTGGACTTTAGGTGGTGAGAAAATGTACACAAATTGACTTGCACTGAATTGAAATTAGGTTTAGAACACTTAGAGTTATTTGGGCGTGGGTAGCAGACTGAAGTTTGCTTTTCTGAGTAGATTGAATTGAGTGTAGTCTATTTTGGTGCTAAGGATTCTGGCTAAGGATTAAAATTTTATCGATCGGGTCTGTTGTGTTCCTGAGTTTTTGGAGTATACCGGGAATACCCCCAATACATCTGAAGAGTTTTGTAATTTCTTTTAAGAGTTGAAAAGCATCTTTAGATTCTGTGATATCGAGGTTTTCTTGGAGGTATGAGGTGGGTGTGGCTTGTAGAGGAGTTCTTTGGTGTGAGAATTGAGAGGTGGGGTTAGGTTAGTTTTGAGGGCGTTTGTGCATAAGAAATGCCCTCTCGCTTTTCATTGACTACGAATGAGTGTGGGTATTGTTTACTTCTGTTAAGTCCTGTGAATTTCTTGCATTCCACGCCAGAATGCAACATGTCCATTTTCATTACAATTAATACATTTTGGGTTTAATTGTTTTGGTTCGGGACAGCTTTTAGTTCTGTGATTTGATACGAACTTAAGGCAGCGGGTTTTAAGATGGCAGTTAGCGCTGCTGTGACCAAAAATGTTTAAATTAAAACATTGCGTTGGGCCTTTTCGGTTTTTAAAACGTTCAACTGTGATTGTCATGTAGAGCAATCGATTAATCTTGTATATTTGGTCCCAGTTTTTCTGCTCTATTAAGGGTGATAAGGAATATGGGCAGTGATCGTTTAGTAGCGTTTTGAGTATGTTGAGCGACTCTTTCAATTTCATATCCGTGAATTTCAAGTTCAGATTTAATTTCGTCCCTGTCGGTGTTTCTGGGGAGACCTTTGAGTACGACTTTCGCCGGATTTGCATTTCGGGGGGAGAGGGTGGAGTACTCAGTTTTGTTATCGGTAAGAAAAGCAATAATTTTATGGTAGTCTGTTTCATGATTGGCTTGGATTTTTAGGAATTGGTCAGAAAGGCGGCAGTTTAGTTTAATTTTAAGGCTTTCTTCCAATGCTAGCAAGGAAGGTTTTGTGGTTTTCGGGATGTGTGATGTTTATCGGTGGCATTTTCTGGGTGGGTGAACTTCTTCAAGGTTATCGAAGGAATTCGACGTTGTGATTTCTGCAGGGGCAGCGGTATCAATAGGTGTTTGGGCTATGAGGTGCTTTGGTGGCTGCTTGAATTCAGCTTCTATGGCGGTTTTTTTACTTTGGGTTTTAGGGTTTGAGAGTTATTCCTTTTGCGAGACTTGAGTTTGTGTGTCTTACAATGTTCAGGGCAAGTCAAATGCGAAACAAGATTCCACTGACCTTGTATGGCGAGAAAGTCCTGTGCTGTCTTGAGGTTGTCCATCATCTGAGTTTTGATGACCGATCCTTTTACGCACTTTTCAACGACGTATGTGAAGGTTTCAACATCTTTGGCAGCTGATTCGAGGGCTTTCTGGATGATGGCCTTCTTCTCACGGTTCATGTCGGTGCAGGTATCATCCTTTGAATTCGGTTGGTTTGGAGACTTCTTCTGCCATGGTGGGGGTCGATCAGGGTCCAGTTGAGAGTTTCTACTGGACTTGGGGTCTTGAAAAAGACCTATTAGGTATTCAGGTTCCGGAGACAGTCAGAAAAGCGTCCGTACGAATGAATGTCTGGACGAGAATGAACAAACCATCGTTTAAAGTTGCTGTTGTAATCTTGAAGGTGGGTGATTATGGAAAAGAATAAACGAAAAAGGTAAAGAAAAGAAAGAAGGTTAAAGAGGTGGTGTGCCAGACGTCTCGCCGCCCCTGCAATGGCTGGAGAAGCATTTGGCATATACCGCGTGTACTGGCTGTTTAACATAGCATCATTTGAACAAATAATACATTCCATTTAAAAATGAATTGAGTTTGTTTCAGGCATAAGGAAAATGAAATTTAATCTTTAACTATTCTACTTATACACTGAAGAGCCAAAACATTATGACCACCTACTCAATAACGCGTTGCGCCTCCTTTGGCCTGCAAAACAGCTGCAACTCGCCTGGGCATAGATGCCACAAGTTCTTGGTACATGACTGGAGACAGGTTGTACCACACAAATGTCTAAGAGCAGCGGTCACGAAAAGTCGAGATATTCGGACATGGCGGTGTTTGAGCTCTGAGCTGCCGCTCCATGACATCCCAAATGTGCTCTATCGGATTAATATCCGGCGAGTTAGGTGGCCAGGACATTAAGTGGAAGTCATCAGTATGCTCCTCGAACCACTCCAACACAATCCAAGCCTTGTGACATGGGGCGTTGTCCTGCTGGAAGATTCCAACGTCTGCTGCAGTCCCATATCCAACAGTGTCCACTGAACTGTATGTTCCGAAACACTTGCGCTTGGACCTGCATTGTATTGGGCTATCAACTGAGCCACTGTCTCGCGCCGATTTTGCTTTACCAAGCGGGACAGTCTCCGACGTCCTTTTTCATTGATGACGTGTGGACGACCAACACCTTGGCTTCTACTGCTGGTGTCACCGTCATTTATCCACTTTGCATGAATACTAACAACGGCAGATCGTGAACACCCTACCAGTCGTGCAGTTTCGGTGATACTCGTTCCGAGTCTTCGGGCCATTACGATCTGCCCTCTATCAAATTCGCTTAGATCAGCAGCCTTTCCCATCACTCGCAAAAGTAAGTGCAAGAATGATCACTTACCTTCTCCAGCAGCAGTTAAATACCATTCTCACTTAATCACGTGCCCTCCACGTCATCCAGACGAGTTCATTGAAAAATGTGGGGATGGTCATAATGGTTTTGGCTCGTCAGTGTATATGTATTTGAAATATTTTGTTACTGATGTAAACTATATTGTAAATAATTTATGCGATATGCTTGAGTCACTTAGGAGTTGCTGACAACGAATATTTTTACTCTCGTACTTTAGGGAGAGACTAGCTACGTAGGTATTCCAATTAACGTCGCACTGGAGTAACACAAAGGGCCATTGGCGATGGTTTGAGATCAAACCCGAAGTTAAAGATCCGAGGACAACACCACGTAATTTTGAAGCACGGTCAGATGACGAGGTCGCACCTGAGCTGGCACCCCACTCTCCAAATTTCCACGCCCCGCCAACGTGAAGATATTGGTGATCATGATATATTTAACGTGCATCCGTCCCCTTTGTACACGACGGTCTTTGGTTGGATTCGAACTCGCAATCCTACGGTTGATAATACATTACTCTTCCAACCGCTCTGTACCGCGAGTCACGAATACTCGGTCTTCGTCAAAATCTTTTGCTCCAGCTAACATAATTCGACATCATCTGTTCGAGCTCTGCTATTAAAACACAGATGTGAAATATAAGTAGACTGAGCATTGCGGTTGAGAAGAGTTTTAGAAAGTGTGACCAACATCATGTCGACTAGTAGTCACGTGATCGCTCTTTAAAGAAAAATTCATTTGGTTGACCGATTTTGAATTTCATCGCGGTGTAACATCTTATGACAGGGTTCATGTGTCAATGCGGATTTCTATAAGGTGGCGACAAATTGGTGAAATTGCCGAAATCTAATACTATGTCGCGCTGACCAATCAAATGGTGAATTAAGGGGGCACAGTACCTTTAAGCATGCGAATCAGCAGGTAAAATAGACTAAGTTCGATAAACTGTATCACCAAAAGTTTTATGTGTATCATAATGAAATTTTTGCAGGGTTTATTTCTACTTTATACTACACAATGCAGAAAAATTGTTTTGATTTTTAAAAATTAAATATTTTACTAGAATATACAGTCATTTTTTAACATACTTTTTACGAGCATAACTTGTGCGCAACATTCAGAGTCATCCTGTGCATTTTCTGTAAAACTAATGGCTGATATGAGTAACACAATGATTTTATTTTAAATTGAAACCAAAAAATAGTAGTTAAGTAACACATAAATATAACATAATCAATTAATATTTCACTTCATTAATTTTTCCAAATTTTTACTCATACTATATCAAAGTTTTTTAATATCTTTTAATAGCTTTTGAGTAAAATTTTGGTTTCATTTTGAAGCCCTTTTGATAATCTATTTTCATTCAAAATTTCAGGAGTCTACGTTCATTAGTTGCAGAGTTATAGTTACAAGCTTGAAAATTACCATTCTGAGATAAATGCAATTAAAGTTGAATTATTTATTTTTAGCATTCACGTGCGTTCAAGTAAACAAACAGATTTGTGAAATGATAGAGTTGAGTAGTACATATTCTGCTTATATTTGTTACAGTAAAAATATTATTAAAACTTTCGAAAAAAATAAATAGCATAATTCCAAACCAAAACTAAGAAACGTAAACAAACGAACAGCTGAAAATAAAAATAGGTGTGTTCGAAAAATCCTCATTACGAACGAACGAATGCGAATTTTTTAATGCGGTTTTTTTTACCAGAATCAGAACATTTCAAACTATCTAAATAGATCAAAATTGGAAAATCGATTTTTTTTAATGTTTTAAAGGTACTGTGCCCCGGAAGGACGTCTCCCGTCCCGAGGACCAGTCAGATGATTGTTCGTTTCAACCCATCAGACGAAAGTAGTCTAAGCCTCACTTTACTACTAGGTTTGGTCATATGATAATTTGATTGGTTTATTGGGCTTTATGGCACAAGGGTCATATTTTGGCTAAGCTGCGCCAAGCACATGCGAAAATAACCGACACCACACTGAGGGAGGAAAAGGCAGAAGGGCAGACGAGGGTAAAACGATAGGGAAGACGGATAATTAGAGAGTCGATTGAGTTTTAAGGCGCAAATGCCATACTTGACCATGCTGCGCCAAACTGAAGGGGACAACAATAAATAATGGATATACATATAAAAATTTGACACTGACACAAAGGACATAAATACACCCAAGGAGGAATCGTACCTGCGCAGCCTACGTTGATTGCTCAGCGGGCATACTAACTAAGCCATGACGTCCTCTTTGGCCACGGGCAGAGGTAGCCCGGTTGGAAGAGTAACGGATTAGCAACCGGAAGGTTGCGAGTTCGAACCCAACCAAAGACCGTACAAACGTTAAGTCTGTCGTGGCTTCAAATGTCGTCACGTGGAAGTTTGGAAAGAGGGGTGACAGCTCAGGTGTTGACCACGTCATCTCACCGTGGTCAAAATAACGAGGTGTTGTACCCTTCGGGATTGATGCCGGACCGTCTCCAATAGCCCTTTGCGTTGCTCCAGTGCGACGTTAACGAAATACCCACCTGCCCCTTTGGCACATGAAAAGGTTGTCTTTACTCGCTCTACTTTTATATTTCCTCTGTGACTTGAAATGAAATCAATCATTCTCAGTCACATCGGTGCGGAAATATTCGATACCTTGCAAAACATAAAACACTCGACTTCCCCCGAAATATTTATATCGGCGTCCTCAGAAACATGTCCCTCGGAACATTCATCACTTAAGGACTAAACTTTCTACGAAGACTTCCAAAAAACCCCTCCCTTCTCGAAATCAAAGCAATCCCCAATCACTCGATCCAAATTGGAAGCATCTTTCATATCTGCCGTAAAATTTACTGCCGAGCAGCTCAGACGGAAAGACATTTTTTCCAATACGCTCCTCTCCCAATAACACTAAAACTGTCTTCCGACCTGGGAATTCGACGGTAAACAAACTGATCAATGACGAGCACCACTCACTTCCAATCCCGGATCACCAATCCGTCCCCTGGGAAAAGGAAGACTTTAAGTAGTTACCCGATTTAAGTAGCACGATATGCCCGGCGACTATTGCTACACAAATGAAAGGGAGTGGAGAAGAGTGGTTCTGTTTCTTCGGCGATCGTTTGGGCGTCTTTGATTTGCTATCGTTATTCTTTCAAGCAAGAGATGCAGTACTTTGATGTTTGTAAATTTTGATCTTTTGAAAGGGAGAACTTTCAATTTATGTTTGTTTGAAGGTATGTAATCGTTTGGTTGTACCGATGTTTCGTAGTTTCTACACGTGGTTGGTGATTCGTTTTACGAAAATAAAATAATTACAATTTTTTTAATTCTTTGATGACTCCCATCGAATTGACTATTTTACTTTTCTCCGGAACAATTCAGTGAAACATTTCCATTCCTTATTTATGTGAGGGTTTTTTAAGTAAAGCTGAATGTAGATGGCGCTAGTGTTTTTGTGGTGGAACATATTTCCGATAGGTATTACGCAGTGTGTAACCGGAGATAAAATCATCTTTTGATGATTTGTTTATTTGCACTGACAATACCTCTCATCCTAATGACCCAAGGTCGCGGTAGCCCAGTTGGAAGAGCAACATATCAGCAACGGGAGGATTGCGACTTCGAAACTCGGTTCTGCCAAAGACCGTCGTGCATGCGGAGGATGGTGCACGTTAAATCGGTCGTGGTCTCTAGTGGCATCACGTTGACGTGGTGAGAAAATTTTTGGAGAGAGGTGCCCCAGCTCAAGGGTTCTCGTCATCTGACCGTGATTCCAAATTACGTAGTGTTGTCCTCGGATATTACCATTCGGGATTGATACCGGAGCGTCGCCAATAGCCCGTTTTGTCGCTCCAGTGGGACGTTAATTAACTACATATCTAGTACCCCCGACTCATATTAAGGTTCTTATGCAAGCTGATTTTTATGGTTATCAAGCCACTAGGCTAGGTCTGAATTTTGAAATGAGTTCTAATTATGATGTGGAGATGATCTTACTTGCAATGGGTGATACAAAAGGGATATATCCTGTCCAGAAGTGAGAGTGGCAAGTGTGTAATTTTGTGTGTGTGTGGTTCTGATGTTATCTCCAAATTTAAATTCTAAATGTTTTGCGACTATGTCCTTTTTACTTTGGGGCTCTTTTTATATTTATTTTCTTGTCCCCTCTAAGCACACGATATATCGAGAGGTTCCTGTATTTTAAAGGGCCGAGGTGGCCCGGTTGGAAGCGTAACGGATTAGCAACCGGAGGGTTGCGAGCTCGAATCCAGCCAAACACCGTCGTGTACAAAGGGGGCTGATGCACGTTAAATCTGTCGGGCCTCAAATGTCCACGTTGGGGTGGTGTGGAAGTTTGGAGAGTGGGGTGTCAACTCAGGGTTGCCTCGTCATCTGACCGTGGTTCAAAATTACGTGATATTGTCCTCGGCTTTCCCTTTGGGGTTGATCCCGGACAGTCACCAATAGCCCGTTGTGTTACTCCAGTGTGACGTAATTAAAATACCTACCTACCTCCTGCATTTTAAAGAAATCCCTGTCGATGTCAAAAGAAGTTTCAGACACCTTGCAACAGTAATGCAATTCTAATGTGACTGGAAAAATTACTCTTAAGCACGAAACAATGTTAATTAAATTATACAATTAAGGGGACAATGAGGTAATATTTGTTTGATCCTTCCCTGGGTGAATTTCTCCCTTCTGTGTTAGTAAAACTTTCATTGTGTATGTCTATTACTTGATATTGTATATCTTGTATCTGGCGCAGCATGGCCAAATATGGCACTTGCGCCATACAATCCCAACCAACTTAAGGGGACAATGGGCTTTCAAAACAAACTTTTGCAGTTATCCGATTGTTATCAAGTAGGCTGTTTTTTTTCCAAAAAAACATACAAAGTTTGGTCCAAAAATATTGTCATTCGGGAATATTTGACCACAAATCGTGGTCAAAAATTTTGATCAATTAGCAAAATTCGATAGAGATCGTGCGCATTAATTTTAGATGTATTTTCAACATTTCGATTCACATTATATTTTGTATACATATAAATCAAATGAACTCCATTTGGTAAGTATATCACTCAATCGTAAAGCAAAAGGAAATTTTGTACATAAAGACACAAAGCTTTGCAAAACAGCTTAGGTTATGCAACATGTTAAGCCAAAATTTAGAAGCATGAATTTCTCATATGCCCTTAATATATAAAACTGTTTTCAAGAATCATTAAAAAATTTCAAGTAAATCAATGAAAGCCAGATATGCGCAAAGAACAATTTGAAATCGAAGGATGTCAAAACATCTCAATCGAAGAAAAAATAATTTTTGTTAGACAGTATATTTATCCACTATATATTTGATCTTATTCTACATGTAACTCCCTCAAAACTGACGACACAGGTTCGATTCCTATCAGGTGCATACCTCCCTGGGTGTATTTCTCTCTTCTGTGTCAGCAAAACTTTCATTGTGTGTATGTCTATTATTTGATATTGGATGTCTTGTGTCTCGTGCAGCATGGCTAAATATGGCCCTTGCGCCATAAAACCCTAAAACCAACAGTTAAAACTGATTGTAATTGAAAAATTACTTTCGATAACTACAGAATATGATATCAATTAATTTTAATGCTAAATTTAATAATAAGATTTGGAGGATTTTGAAAGTCTACTGTTCCTTTAATGTAAAAATCTTCACGGATAAATGACTAAATTAAACCTGTCGTTTATTTACCATAATTGTTCGAATTAAAATGTTTATTAAGCTCAAAAACACAAGTGGGATTATTATATCGACTATTTAAGATTCATTTTTTACCCATCAAGTGAAACCCAACATAAAGCTCCAGCTATCCATTCAAACAATACGTTCAAAGCCATTTGAGTGTTATTTAATTGACATAAAAAAGAAATCGGTATTACTTTCGTGATTTCAAAAGAAACCTCTAGAAAGTCCCTAGTGAACTTCCTAAACTAAAGAAAGAAATATCTTAGATATCTAAGAAAAACTTCACACGATCCTCCTTTGAGAATTGGCATAGATTAGATCTGAAAAATATTCAGTGCTCCCAACTCTACTCAACGAAAATCCTTAAAATCCTTTTTAGAGAAATGTTAAGCTCTAAATCTTCCCTTTGTACATCGAAGAGCCATTTTGTTGAGTGAGATTGCTTGGCTTAAACTTAGCATTGGATTGCGGTATCTGAAATGAATATTTAAGAGTGGAAATTGAAAAAAGCTGTAACGATATGTTAATCCTTAAACTTAAAACGTGCGCTTTTCTTTTGATTTTGCTGTAGTCTCTACAACTCTACTTTTAAGGAAAAACAGAAATTGTCTTTTACATGAAAGTTTCTAATCCTTTAATGTTCCAAGAATTAAACTCGGCGAAAAGGTTGAATAGAAACAAACAATTTTAATCGCTATTTTTATTACAATTGCACAGGAAACCAGTTTTCGTCTCAACATATTCAGATTGGAATTAAAAACCGATGAAAAGAACAAGGATATTATTGAAAAGCATTAAAATGAAATTAATAATTAAGGAACAGAGAAAGGGGATTATGAAAACTCCTAGGTGAAAAAAATTCAACGGCTTTTCGAAAAGTGTTCGACATTCCATTATCCCTAATTTGAAGTTCGCGTTTTAATGGAAATCCTTAAAATCTGTTAGTAAACCTTGAGAAATGTGCTCTTATTTTAAAGAGGCATCAGAAATGGTATGCTTCAACACATTTACATGTTAAAAGCTTTAAAGATTTAAATTAAGAGTAACATCTACTTGGAAATCGAATGTTTTTAATGAATACTTAATATTCATTGAAAACTAGAAATGCTTTGCCACTTTAACATATTTAGATGTTGCAAGCTTGAATGGATTGAATAAAAGGAAACATTTATTTAAAATCGAATGTTTTCTAATAAATATTTGACCCTCCTGGTGGTTTATCTTTACTTCGAAAACTCCCCTGTAGTGACCAGCCTCTGGTGCAAAAACCTGTTCCAAACTGACACAGTTCTGGGCAAGGGACAATTTGTTTTTCCTACTTGATCTTCATTCCCCTAGGTGTTATATGGAAGATTTGAGCAACAAGATATCTCGTCCAAAGCAAAATTGACAGATCTTGGACGAGATATCTCGTCCTGAGCAAAATTGACCAGATCTTGGACGAGATATTTCGTCCTGAACAAAATTGACCAGATCTTGGACGAGATATTTCGTCCTGAACAAAATTGACCAGATCTTGGACGAGATATCTCGTCCAAAGCAAAATTGACAGATCTTGGACGAGATATCTCGTCCTGAGTAAAATTGACCAGATCTTGGACGAGATATCTCGTCCTGAACAAAATTGACCAGATCTTGGACGAGATATCTCGTCGAAACAATTGCAGGGTTAATATTTGAGGAACACTTCTCAAGGAACCCTAGAAAGGAGGTAGCAGGTTCCATGGTAGATGGATTCGAGGCTCAAAAGAAACCACGGCAAATGTAAAAATGTTTTTTCTATGACAAATATTTATCTACTTTATATCTGTATGTTGTGGAAATAAATTTCGATCGAAAACTTTTCTTTTCTGTGGACGTTAGTGATGACAACACAATGGAATGATTCCCGTAACGTATGACTAACAATTTTGTCGTTTACAAAACGGTCTCATTAAACAGTCTTTGAACTTTTCAAAAATTAAAAGGTATGTCAGGATTAATTTGGTATTAATGAAATATAAATAGAAGATAATCCTATCTACCGTTTATATTCTGCACGTTAAATTTGTCGTGGCTTCAGATGTCCCCGCGTTGCCGTGATGTGGAAGTTTGGAGAGTGGGGTGCCAGCTCAGGTGTGACCTCGTCATCTGACCGTTGTTCAAAATTATGAGATGTTGCCCTCGAGATTGATCCCGGACCGTCTCCAATGGTGTCCAGCGTGTTGCTCCAATTCAACTACCTACCTCCTGAAAGTCAGTTAAGGGGTTTCTACTATACGATATGACAGTTAATTGGTCAGCAATTAGATTAAACTCCAAACGTCACCAAGATGGCGATAAATTGCATTTTAAGGTAACCCCGCAAATGTATCACAGGAGAGCATTTGGGTAACGGAAGTAAAATCCCCGTCTTCCCTCTGGTTTATTCGTTTAGTTGATAGTTAAAGTAACAAAAAATATCCAAGCATAGAGACGACGGTAAAACGATGCATTCTTTTTCATCGAATAAACCTCAAGACAGATAAATTCCTATATCTTTTCATTAAAGAATATTCCACGTGACGGAACAAATAAAAAGCCCATCTCTTGTTTCGAATCCAATACCAGAATTGGGAATACAACTCTGGAATTCAACATTGGAAAGAAATAAGTCAGCCACGTTGAACTCTTCTTTTAAATTTTCCGCTAAAATTGCAGACATTGCCCGGAGGGAGGAAATAAGAGGCTTTTCGTGGCATTTTCTTTAAGCGTTTCCAATGGACGTTCTGTGTTTGATACCCGAGAGAGTTCAGATGAGTCTGATTCTCCATTATCTATGCGATGAGGTTTCGTTTCTTCCCTGTTGTCTCGAGATATTTGTTTCTCCACGTCAGGAATTGCCTAGTTTTATTTCGTGGTTCGCGTTTCTTCGTTGCAGGAGCAATGGATTAGCAATCGGAGGGTAGCGAGTTCGAATCCAACCAAAGACCGTCGTGTTCGAACGGGGCTGGTGCACGTTAAATCTGTCGTGGTTGTCCTCACGTTGGCGTGGTGTGGAAGTTTGGAGAGTGGGGTGCCAGCTCAGGTGTAACCTCGTCATCTGACCGTGGTTCAAAATTACGTGTTGTCCTCGGATCTTTCCCGGACCGTTTGATCCCTGACCGTGGCCAATAGTCCGTTGTGTTGCTCCAGTGCGACGTTAATTTAACTACCTACCTCACTGATTCCATTTAAAGCGGACCCCTGTTTACAAGATGGCGACCGCCCTTTTTGCCGCCTCGGCGACAAAAAATAACGCCAAGTTTAAGGCTGTACTGTCAACAAGACATTTACGGAAAAATCTAATTTTCGATCGGAGTGTTAAATAAAAATGTATCCGTGATGTAAAATAATCAAAGAATATATTTCGTAAGTAATTACTTGTATAAAATACAAGTATTATGCAGTAAACGCATATGTTATGTTATTAATAGATTAAACAGCTTAATGAAGTATAATCAGGAGTTTTTTTAATGTATAAGATCACCTGCATGTTAATCTTTTCATTAAATATGGTATTATAGACAGACAGTTGCCGAGACTTTTTGCCATGGTAATATCATTATTCATAGATATATTTACTTTAACAACTTTCACAAAATATTTCGTCGCATTGTTTATGTTGGAAACTGGACATTTCTTGCAGCTGAAAATGTCTGAAAAGTTTTTCGATGCCATTGATATGTTAATTTTGACATGCCTCCCATAAGAGGTAATTTTTTTTATCCAACATTGTGACATTTTAATAAAAGTCGAGGAGTTTAGTTATAGAATAATTAACTTTTCATCCATTATTAAGACATTGCATGATGGCATTATAGAAGTTTTAGTGGGTAATTGAATTTGGTTTTTTTACACTAGGTGAGTTTTCTCAGCTTTTGTAAAGTACAGCAATGTATATGCTTTAAGGTGTTTCTTTGAGAGGTAGGCAGGTTGAATGAACGTCACACTGGAGCAAGACAACGGGAATTTGGCAATGGATCCGGGATCAATCTCGAAGGGAGAGATGCGAGGGCACCACCTCGCCATTTTGAAACCACGGTCAGATGACGAGGTCAACACCAGAGCTGGCGCCCCACTCTCCAAACTTCCACACCATGCCAACGTGAGGACATTTGAAGCCACGATAGATTTAACGATCGTCAACCTCCATGTACCCCGCGGTCTTTGGTTGGATCGAGTTTCGAACTCGCAACCGTCCGGTTGGTAATCTGCTACTCTACCAACCGGGCTACCACGGCGCGTTTCTTTGAGCGACTTTTAGTGGGAACAAACTACCGGAAGATGAAGTTTTAAACGTCCGATAACGCAATACTGAAAGGCCTTTTTTGTAAAGCTAAGTGTAGATGGCGCTAGTGTTTATGTTGTAGAACGTACTTCTTACACATATGTCTATTATGAAGTTTTTATGGACTTGTGGATAATGAAATTTACACTGGACAAAAACATGACCTCTGAATAAATTCATAAAAGGACAAAATATATAAGATAAATATCAAGAAATGTTTTTAGTGAAAAACGATGTTTTAACGAAAATAATTAAACAATCATAATGATATAATTTAGAAATGAAACCTAAGAATTTAGGAAATTAAACTAAACGTAAATAATATTGTGTCTGAGCTTCAGCGAAAAGAAAAGAATTGATGAGAATAATACATTTCCAGCTTTCATGATTTTAGTACATTACACTATATTTCTTCATAAAAAATATAAAATTGAGAATTGTATTCGAATATATATATACTAAAATTAAATTTAACTTTGCTCTCGCCATCTCGATCAAACAACATGGACTGAATTTTATTTTAAAGTTCGTTTCAAGCCGGAAAGAATGAAATTTTAACTATTTTAGAGAATCGTCCACACATAGACTATTTCTCTAGTGTTCATTATTTCTTGAATTTACCTAGAAGCAACGGGCGGCGGTATCCCGGTTGCAAGAGTAGCGGATTAGCAACCGAAGGGTTGCGAGTTCGAATCCAATCAAAGATCGTCGTATGCAAAGGGGGTTGGCGTTACGTTAATCTGTCGTGGCCTCAGATGTCCTCATGTTGGCGTGATGTGGAAGTTTGGGAAGTGGGGTGCCAGCTCAGGTGTGACCTCGTCATCTGACCGTAGTTCAAAATTACGTATTGTCCTCGGATCTTTCCCAGACCGTTTGATCCCTGACCGTCGCCAATAGACCGTTGCGTTGCTTCAGTGCGACGTTAAATAACCTACCTACCTTCATCCCACTAATCTGTTCCCCTTTTACGACATTTTTTACTTGAAATTGTCTGTCTTGTGTTTCGTACAGCTTGGCCAGGCTTACCAGCTTACAGGCTTCGTACCTTACGCCATAAAACCCCACAAACCTACTAACCCCGTAAAGAATTAAACGTTAATTAAATACTTCCTACCCAAAAAGTAACTTCGCTTTTCGTTTTGCTACCAACCGAACAGTTAAAAGGATCCAGTTTCAAGTAGGAAAACTGATTATTACTATCATATTTCTTTTATCCTACCCCCGTTTCCGGTTTACCGATCATCAGGCGACGAGCATCCCTATAAGCTTCTGAAATGACGATGACTTAACCCTCGTCGTGGTTTGTCTTCGAATCGAAAACTGCCTTGTAGTGGCGAGCTTCTACAAAACCTCTTCCTACATAGATCTTCATTGTCCCTTCGAGTAACAATTGCAGTTTTCTATCTCGTCATTGACAAAAGTGACCAGATCTAGATGGACGAGGTATCTTGTAGAAACCACTTGGGGCGGAGGCCAAAGGCACTATCTACAGTATCTGCAATTCTATTGTCAAGAATTTCGGGGCTATCCTTGAGGTGTCCTCCAGTCATTTCGTCCAGTTCGCAAAGAGAACTGATCTTAGTGGTGTTAGTGTCTTTGTAGGTAGTCATGTCCGTTAAATGTCCAAAGGAAACGCGACGGGACCGTCGTGGCTCAGTGGGTATGCCCACTGCGCTTGTGACCTTGGAGTTGTAGGCGGTTTGTTTCCTGTCAGGTGCATACCTCGCTGGGTATATTTCTCCCTTCTGTGTCAGTAAGACTTCCATTGTGCGTCTGTTTATTACTCGATATTGTATGCCTTGTGTCTGGCGCGGCATGGCCAAATATAGCCCTTGTGCCATAAAACCCCAACCAACCAAAGGAAGCGACTCCTACAGCTCTGGGCAATGAATCGGAATGCGAGCTTCATTCCTCAAGACATTTCAATTCTTTCCTACATCTCTTCGTAGATTGAAAGTCTACTACTCTTTAAAGACGAGCATATAAGCATATCGATGTTACGTAAAGGTAAAGGGGGATTTAATTTGGGGCAACTACACTTCAGTCTTAGCCAAATGGTCCGCCTATTCATTGCCCTCGGGGGACATCTTTAGATATGTACAAGCTTCACGAACCCGAGCTACCCAAGTGATTTATTCTTTCCCTATGGGGTTTACTACCGCTGTTTAACATGGGGTCGCGACCTCAGGATGCCCAAGAGATCTTTCTCCTCTCCATCCTTTTTTTCACAATTACTCGATAATTTGCGTTTTGACAAATGTGGCTCTCCCGCCATAGAACCCAAAGCCAACCGCCTGTTCATTGCAGTATACAGGGTGTCCCAAAAAGGTTGTTCCGCGATTTATTTTTTTACCATTTGGAGATAAGTAGGCAATGTAAATTGCAAAAGTGCACCCAATAAGGTAAGTAATTAAGATATGTGAATAAAATTATTATCACGTGATAACAATTTAAGCGGATACAGTTTTTAATTTGTATACCACCCCTCTAGATAAAAATCCGAAATAGCAGAAATGTTCCTTACCTGTATCCCTATCGTTAGTAAAAAACCATATTTCTGTAGGTTGAATAGTAACTGAGATACAAGAGTTTCTATTTTAAGGGGGCCGTATCTAATCTAGAACGGAAACTGACCCATGGCCAAGAATGAAGAGCTAAGTTCTGCATTGCTGCAGATGGAAAAATTTCCTTTTATTTTTATTTAAACCATTTTTTCTACAATATTTTTATTAAAGATTACATTGTCTACTATTATGCATTGCGATTTTCACCTGCAGTTACAATACTACATTACTTTGCACAATGTTGCATTTTCTGACCGAAAAAAAATGCTTTTTAGCATTGTGTATGCGGTCCCTAATCCTACTGCTTGAACAGCTGTGCACAAGCGGTATAAGTCAACTTTTTTGCGTCCTTATGCCTCCGTTACTGTTCAACCTACAGAAATGCAGTTTTCTGCTAACGATAGGGATGCAGGTAAGGAACATTTCTATCTCGGATTTTTATCTAGAGGTGTTGTATACAAATTAAAAACTGTATCCGCTTAAATTGTTATCACTTGATAATTTTATTCACATATCTTAATTACTTACCTTATTTGGTGCATTTTTGCAATTTACACTGCCTACCTATCTCCAAATGGTAAAAAGATAAATTGCGGAGCAACCTTTTTGGGACAACCTGTATACCACATTGACTTGGTTGTTTTGGGGGTTTTATGTCGCAAGGGTCATACTTGGCCATCGCTGTGGTTTGGAATCCACTGTAAGGTAAGTAACTATGTACTACTACTATGTATTCAGTCACTCAAACTTACGGAATTTGGAAAAGTGAATAAGTCTTTTATCCGACAATTTTGTGTAAATACATAAGTTCGCATAGATGCATATGAGAAGTAACAAGAGACGTAAGAAAATGCAATAGTAAATTCGATTCCTTTTTTAAAATCTGCGTAAAAATCGGCCTTGGTAGCCCGGTTGGAAAAATAACAGATTAGCAACCGGATGGTTGCGAGTTCGTATCCAACCAAAGATCGTCGTGTAGAAAGGGAACTCTTGTATGTTAAATCTGCCGTGGCCTCAAATGGCCTTACGTTGGCGTGGTGTGGAAGTTTGTAGAGAGGGGTGCCAGCTCAGGTGTTGACCTCGTCACCTGACCGTGATTCAAAATTACTTGGTGTTGTCCTCGGTTCTTTCCATTTGGAGTTGGTCCAGCACCGTCGCCAATAGCCTGATGTGTTTCTCGAGTGCGACGTTAATTAAATGCCTACCTACCTGCTTAAAAATAATTTTAGTAAAATCTCAAGATTTTTACAAATCATCTGGCAATTAATAACAGTAAACCAAAATACCCATGAGAATTTTTCTAATTTAACGATAAAAAAATTACTTGTTAAATGGTAATAAATACACACATCGATGAGACAACGTATAAAATACAAAATATAAATAAAAATAACATTTTGGATGTTCATCTATGGAAATAATTTTTATTATACGAACTAGGTAGCTACTTTCTTGTTTAAGTAAAGGAAGACTTTTTCTAACTTTACCGAGTTAATTATCTAATTATCTAACATTTTAAGAGATTTATAAGCGATTTTCAATTCATGTATCATATTATCTCTACATCATTAATGTTTTTTGGGACTCACTTATTCCTTTGGGTCATATTTAGGAGTTAATATCAATTATAATGCAAATATAAATTATCGGGTCTATAAATATCAATATGGGTTTTAGTCTCGGAGAACTAAAATGAAGATGGAGAGCAAAACAGCATTTTAATGTGTCCATGTTGGGTTTTGTTTCAATTATACACACGCGATGTCTTGGGCTTTAAAGGTGAAAGAACTCAGATATCCAGCATCTTCAATCACTATTTAAATTCATTTCAAGGTGCCGGGTAGCCCTGTTGGTAGAGTCACGGATTAGTAATCGGAGGTTTGCGATTTCGAGCCTCGATACAACCAGACCGTCGTGTACGTGGGGGATGGTGCAGGTTAAATCTCTTGGCTTCAAATGTCCTCCCCTTGGCGTGGTGTGGAAGTTTGGAGAGAAGTGCCACCTCAGACAGAAAATATTCCGACAGTTATTTCCAGTTGTTGGAAGATTAATATTTTTTAACTAACAAATTCAAAATTACAAATTAAACAATAATGAGGTCTTTTAAAAGTAATTTCTAAAAATATATAAAGCCAAAAGTTAAGCGAAAGCTTCTATAGTATATTTTTGGCAATTTAAATTTGAGATGGCGATTATATTTTAGGTTTCATAATATATTTTAAAGATAGCGATAACTAGCATACTTGTTTCAACAGTTGCCACGATTCGTCTGAATTGCATTAAATTCGTAGAATTTCATCTTTATTCGAATGGAAGCACAATACCCCGCATGGCGGAGAAAACTCCATTCCCACTCTGAATGCCCTGCAAAGCAATAATTTCCGAAATTAAAAAATGGGAAGAAAATGGGGCGACAAGGAAAATCGAACTTTCCCGAACGACTTTACATACATCCACGCCATGAATATGAAACTTGGATAGAATTGAACTTTTTTCCCGGAAAAACCCTGAAAAGATAAGACCGGGTAGATCTGCCGTATCCATGGTAACCGTACCTGAAAGTATGTCATTGTCATTTTCTCCCCATGCATATTTTTTGTATTTGGAAGACACTGTTTGAGACGTACTATGTGTTTTCCCCTAACCGGTTTTAAAAAATATTTTTGTCGCGGTGTCCTAAGCCTTTCGATAGTGGAAAGGGATTTTCGGTGGGGAAAATAATCCCCCAGACGTGAAAATAAGGGAATTTTTTTATGCATTTTCCCATGAGTTCAATACGAGGCAGATATAGTTGCATCTTTCGATGTACTTTAAGCGGATTGGTTCCGAAATATAACAAGAGGCCGTCGTGGCTCAGCGGGTATGCCCACTGCGCTAGCAACCTTCGAGTTGTAGGCGGCGCAGGTTCGATTGCTGTCAGGTGCATTCCTCCCTGGGTGTATTTCTCTCTTCTGTGTCAGTAAAACTTTCTTTGTGTGTCTTTCCATCGCTTGATGTTGTATATCTTGTCTTGCCCTTGCGCCATAAAACCCCAACAAACCAACCGAGAGATAACACCTAAAGACGTGAATCGTACGCATGTGGAAGAGAATAAGGGAATAATGACGTTGCTTTAAAAAAATGGTAGGCTGTATCGAGGACACAAACCGTAGTTTTGACGTCAATACTAAAGTCTTATGTTGGATTGATTGTGGAATGGAAGAAGCAGGCAAGGAAGTTTGAACGATTGTTTAGTGTGGATATTCAACAATTAATTGACAGTTTTAACGATTAACGTGCAATTTGGTATGATTATTGAAGGATAATTTCACTAATTAAAGGATTGTGGTTGTAGCTTTCGAATGACACAACTTATAAGCAGTCCTCGCTAAACGCAATCCGAAGTTACACTGACCCGAAGTTCGCCCAACACCGTAAAATTTCGACGTAATGGGGATCCCCTCCCCGCTTAGTACGCCTGCGCACTCGGACTGAAAGTCATGTCATGTACAGACATCTTTTTCCTACACCGACGCTAAATACATCTGAATATTTCTTCTAGTTCTGCAACCATATGAAATTTTATATTTATATGAATTCTACTCAATTACCACCGAGTTATTCTAAGCCATACGGCCTACTAAAGATCGCCTCCACTCTTTTTTTAAGTTTTCAGTTATCCTTCTGTCTCATGGAACCCAGTGCAGTTTCAACACTTCAAAGACATTTTTTCCTGTTCGCTTCTGTTCTCATGGTTTCTTTTTCACTCATCTGTTCGGTAATTTCCGATTTGTATTATTTTCCCACATCTAGGTCAGTTCTTCACAAAGTAGCAGGTAGGTCAATTAGCGTCTCTGCAACAATATAATGGACTATTGATCCCGGTCTGTCGCCAATAGGTCGTTGTGTTGCTCCAGAGCTAAGCGTATTCTGTCTTGGACATTGCGCCATAAAACCCCAACATCCAATCCATTCCAGTGAGACGTGAGCCCTCCTGATGGTTGACTCGACGAGGTATCTCGTCATTAGAAAAACGGACATGATCTTGAACTCGACATCATCAAAAAACGGCAATGTCTTCATTTCGGAATTCAATCTTCAATACCATGGTGTTGAGATAACTCGTAACTGGTAAAATTGGTCAAACCTTGAAAGACGAGATATCTTGTTGAAACCACTTGGAAGGCTAATTCAAATACCTACCTAAACCTTTAAACTAGTTTCTTTTAGTCCGTGGAGGGTTGCGAGTTGGAATCCCACCAAAATCCGTGGTGTACAAAGGGGAGTGGTGAACTTTAAATCTGTCGTAGCCTCAAATTTCCTCAGATTGGCGTGAGGTTGAAGTTTGGAGAGGATTGCCAGCTCAGGCGTTGACCTCGTCATCTGACCTTGATTCAAAATCACGTGGCGTTGTCCTCGGATGTTCCCTTTGGGATCGATCGTCAATCGCCCGTAATTGTGTCGCTCTAGTGCGACATCAATTAGCTACCTACCTTGAAGCTTGGGCCTACGAATACATAAAAACACTTCCGACATTTGTTTCAAAGATAATTCTTCCAGGTTTATTATACTACCCATGATCTCAAATGAGGTAAATGCTTCATTTTTCAAGACTTTAGTTTTGCACCACATGAATAGGATCGGCACAAAACAGTTCGTTACTCTAGAAACAAGCAAAGAACATGGCGCACAACTGAAATTAGATAACAAACATTTCCGAAACACTTAGGATGTCGAGCTAAGTAGATTTCAGTTCCATTCAAAGGTCATAAGGCGAATGCTTCGTTGTGGCACTCGAGGGATTAATTGAATTAACTTTGATGACAAGTTCTAATTGTAACAGAAAAAAGCTTTTCATTCCTTCATATAATGAAACTAAGTAGGGCAGTGTTTAAACTTTCTCTGCATAAAATTGACGATCCAGGACAATAAATTCACGTTGGCTTGGTGTGGAAGTTTGGTGAGTGGGGTGCCAGCTCAGGTCGTTATCTGACCGTGATTCAAAATTACGTGGTGTTGTCTTCGAATCTTTGCCTTGGAGATTGTTCCCGGACCGTCTCCTTTCTCCCTGGGTGTATTTCTCTCTTCTGTCAGTAAAAACTTTCATTGTTTGTGTTTTTCTATTACTTAATATTGTATGTCTTGTGTCTGGCGCAGCGTGGCCAAATATGGCCCTTGCGCCATAAAATCCCAACAAACTAACCTGGACCGTCGCCAATAGCCCGTTCTGTTGCTCCAGTGCGACGTTAATTAAAGTACCGATTCCCCGAAAATAACTCGTTTTTTTCAAGTTGTAATGAAGTTTAATTTCTTGAATTAAATTTAAAAAATGATGCGTGTATCTCTTACGTGTTTCGAAATGGGTTTACTCACAGCAATAACAACCAGCGAGGTATAGGCGGCGCAGGTTCGATTCCTGCAACCTACCACAGGTGTATTTCTATTTTCTTTGCCAGCAAAATTTCCCTCGTGCTTATGTCCATTGCATACAGTTGTTTGTCTTGTATTGTCTAAATATGCCATTGAACCATAAAACCCAACCACAAACTCTTTCCCACATTTTAGAATATACATCCAAAAAAAGTAAAATGTAGGATGGAAAACATCTCATATGTCACGGGTGCTTGTAAATCTCTGAAAGTGTCATTCTAAGATAAAAAATATTTTCATATCCTGTTTCATATAGCAGATATCATAAATCGAAATACTTTATTGAAGGAAATTTATTTTTTAAAAACTCAGATTGATTTCTATCTCTTGCGTCCGTATTTCAAAAAAGAAGGTCATCTTTATTATATTTGAGTACCGAAAACAACACTAAATGACTTTTACCGGAAAAACTAAAATTTTCCAATAACAAGAGTCGAAAACTTCATCCTAATTGCAAAGCTTCTTGTTATTCGCCAAACTTTTGACGATGAAGAAATATAAATCAATCTCGTTGCGAACCTCTTATTTTTATTATTTATTTTTAAAATGCATTCTTGCAGCGAAACCAATTGAGAGTAATCACGTGAAGTATTTTATTTTTGTATTATTAACTTGATTTTTGCACCGAATCGAAAGCAGCTTTGCTTAAATCTTAAGTTTGGGAATCAGGTGGGGTTGTGAATTTGTTTCTCTTACTCTTTCGTTCGAACAATAACCTTTATTGGATGACATTTCTTTTTTCCATGCATTTGTAATAGTAATAAACAATAAACTCTTACTACTGTAAGCAAGTGTAATAGTTTCAGTATATATTGAGCCGTACCATGAGATGCGGTGAAAATTCATTGTACATGACGTTATGCACACAATAATTTCATATAAATTTATTTCATTTTAATAATACATATAATTTTCTCTTTCAATTCCTGAAATAAATAAATTACACTAATTTATCTCAAACAGGTAAATTCTGCATTCCTACCTCGTTTGCGGTGGATAAACGCTATTATAATCTTTTCAGGGAAAAAAATATCCATTCACAAAAAATAGTTGCTGCAATACAATCTAAATTTTTCAAATTTTGAATCTTATTGCGTTGCAGCATTGTTTAAAGTTTTCCTATAGTACTGATTACCTGATCTCAGAATGCAAATGAGAACATTAAAAAATGGTAATCATTCTGCGAACAAGATAGTTTTTTAATAAAGTTATTCATGGTTGAAGAGAGAAATTTCAATAAAGTTGTTCCAACGCAAACTATAACATTTTAAAAGATATTCTATCAACAAATAACATAATTTATAAAGGGGCACTTTTTCCCAATCAAAATGACTGCTTGTAGTATAAGTGGTTTGTTAAACTTGAAGTTTTTCGAATTCGAGGTTTAAGGAAATGCGCGTAATTGATTTATGACTGATGGATTATCCCTCATAGAGAGAATAGAGAAACAGAATTAGGTATAGAATATGAACTTAAATTATCTTTTCTTTGTATGAAAATGATGTATTACCCTTTATCTAAATACAATGTAAATCAATACATCTTATACAAAGATAATGTAAGTTTCTATTCCTTAACCATTTCGGTGTAGCTGTTGCGCAATTTGTTTGAACGCTTTGCTAGCAACCTGCGAGTGTCAACGATTCCTCCCTAGGAGCATTTCTCTCTTAAGTGTCAATAAAACCTTCCTTGTATGTGTATGTCCATTACTTGATCTCTGTCTTGTGTTTGGCACAGTTTGGCGAAATAAGGCCCTTGCGCCATAAACCCCCAACCAACCATTATCTGCAACTATTCTGTTTGTGTTGTGCATTGATGATTTAACGTTAAATTTTTTTATAAATGAACAATCTGTTATTTGCTCGCATGTCCATCTTGAATAACAGATTGGCGAGCGAAGAACTCGCGTCAAGTTGGCGAGATTTTGGAAACGCGCCCAGGGAGCACCGGAATTTTCAAGAACACTTCCATGGAACAAAAAACTTCAATATTCAGACCATTGAAAGGAAGCAGCACCATTTATAAAGTAATAGATTGCAAAATTGTTTTCGAATAAAATACAAAATCACCATCATTGTATAAAAATGTCCTATTTCAAAGCCCCCATAAAATGTAGGTATTAATGTCTATCAAACCCCATTACTGAAGTTTCAGATTCGTATTGGATTGTAGCTCAATAGCGAGATACAAAAATACTTTCTTTGGGTTGCGAGTTGGAATCTCATCAATGTCCGTAGTGTAGAAAGGGGAGTGCTGCATGTTAAATTTGTCGTACACTCAAATGTCCTCACGTTGGCGCGGTGTGGAAGTTTGGAGGGGGGGTGCCAACTCCGGTGTGACCTCGTCATCTGACCGTAGTTCAAATTTACGTTGTGCTGTCCTCGGATCTTTTCCTTGGGGGAATTGATCCCGGACCGTGGCCAATAGTCCGTTGTGTTGCCCTAGTGCGACTTTAATTAAAATACCTACCTTTTAGAGTCCGACAAAATTTCGCCATCAAACCTTTCCTCCATCTCCTACTTTGTCCAGGCAGTAAATTTCGTTCAATTTACAGTGTACTCCTCTTACAAAACCTTTTAAGTTCAAACACCAATCCTCTTTTCAGTTTACACGTCTCAATCCTCTCCAGTCCTGCATCACGAAATCGTTAAACTTTCGGTCGAGTGATTCAAATATTTCAGGACCAGAAAGCTCTTTCGTGTAGCGAGAGTGAGTAGTTGATTTCCGTACTCCAGAAACACATTGGACAGTAAACTAAATAGAAAAATCCACAATGGAGGAGTAGCGCGATAGTTTCCCCCGCCCGGAGAAGAGACAAAAGCACTTTCCAAGTGTTTTGTCAAACTAGGGGAGGTATGTGATATTGGTTCTGGTAACAATAATGACTTTTGTAGTGTCGTCTCTTGTAGGATTTCGTTTGAAACTCTTGGGTTTGATTAGTTGCTTGATCGGTGATGGGATTTAGAGTTTCTTTTGACCGATTTTAAGGCTATTGCCAATAAATGAATTAAAGTCTTAAGAATGTAAAGTCGTTGAATTTCAGTGAAATTATAGAAATACAGAATTGATCTAGAATAGAGTATAAAAATTCAACACCAGTAAATTGCCAACGAAGATTATCTTTATTACGGTTTCTGTTCTCTCTTCCTTGGTTGGTTTTGGAGTTTTATGGCGCAAGGGACATCTTTGGCCATGCTGAGCCAGACAAGACATGCAATATCAAGTAATAGACATACACACACAATGAAAGTTTTACTGACACAGAAGAGAGAAATACACCCAGGGAGGAATGCATCTGACAGGATTCGAACCTGCGCCGCCTGCAATTCGAAGGTTGCTAGCGCAGTGGACATACCCACTGACTGAGCTATGACAGCCCTTTCCTTGGAAAAAGGCACACTGTGTGTGACTGTTCTAGTAATTATAGAACTTGAACAGTTCTTACAACAACATTCAATAGAAAAGATACCAATGTATTTTGTTCACTGCATACAGGAGTACCAAAAGCGACAGTACTTTTTTATGGCGACAGATATTGGAGACATACTTCCTTTCCGGAATTATATGAAATACCACAAAGAGGAAACAAATAATTTTTAATTCTGGAATAGTAATCTTTTTCTTTCAAGATCATGAAAAAAGCAGTTTGGTCAGGGTGTACCAGATCAGGTGTCGACCTCGTCTTCTGAATGGTTCCTCGGATCTTTCCCTTTGGGACAGACCCGGAACGCCGCCAATAGCCTGTTGTGTTGCTCCAGTGCGATGTTAATTAACTACTATAGAGAAATTATTCATGAACATGTAACGGTGTAGTGCACAAGGGTAAAAAATCTTTAAAATAGTTAATGTATGTGAGGTTTTAATAAAATAATGTCAAGATGCCTTTAGAGAACCAGATATTTATTACTATTAAAGGAATACAGAAAATACAGGACAAGGAACGAATCAAACCTAAGCGACATTCTTCATCGGTATCATTCATCAAAGTGACAAAAATAGCCACGTTATAAAATATTACATAAAAGTCACTCAAACCACAGCGCCATCTTTTGTCACTACATGAAATCCTACAATACCGTTGCTGTTACTGCAATACATAGATCATACGTCAAAACATGCCAATTGCATCGTAGAAGTCTGCATTCAATATAAAATAACCACGTTTATTTTTCTTTAAGGAAAAGGGCGGTAGCTCGGTTGGAAGAGGTATCGGATTAGCAACCGGAGGGTTGCGAGTTTGAAACTCGATCCAACCAAAGACAGTCATGTATGTGGAGGCTGATGCACGTTGAAACTCTCGTTCTCAAATGTTCTCACTTTGGAGTGGTGTGGAAGTTTGGAGAGTGGGGTGCCAGATCAGGTGTTGACCTCGTCATTTTGTTCAAAAAGACCAGGTGTTGTCCTCGGATCTTTCCCTTTGGATGGATCCCGGAAAGTCGGCAATAGCCTGTTGTGTTTCTTTAGTGCCTTCCTGTAAGAAGAGTACTTAAACAGAAATAAGAGTAAATACAGCAAGAAAATTTAATGATAGTTAGTTCCTTGTAAATAGTCGGAAATTAATTATCCCCAAAACTAATATTACCCTGTATACATACTTCCTCGTGGTAACAATTCTGTTCCGGTTACATGATAGGTGTTGTGTATGTAATTTTCCTTTCCCATTTGTTTCATTACCCCTCATAAATGCTGTTTGGTCCAAATTACGTGTTGAATAATAGAGGAAACCTAGAAGTAAAATTAAAGAATTGATGTAATTGCGTCTGTGTGTATATATATATATATATGTATATATATATTTTGATGCATTTACTACGATTTTTCCACAGTCGTTAACATTTACTTGTGCTTAACATACAGACATATTGTCGCTCTCTATATAAATTCTTATGTGTATATAGTACATGTACAGACTATGACTATGTATAGACCCTCTCTAAAGCAATCCTCTGGGCTTCAAGAGATTTCCGAGTGGTGCAGTGTTCTTAACCCCCAATGTAATGACTAAATAACCACATCTGTAGATTGAAAGAATCCATGGATTCTTTCAACCGTTAGAAATATTCCATTGGTTCTTTTCTTAAAAAAGAATCCTTTGGAACGATTCTGCTACTATTTCCTTAGGAAAGAATTCTTTGGAATGATTCTGCTACTATTTCCTTAGGAAAGAATTCTTTGGAATGATTCTGCTACTATTTCCTTAGGAAAGAATTCTTTGGAACGATTCTGCTACTATTTCCTTAGGAAAGAATTCTTTGGAACGATTCTGCTACTATTTCCTTAGGAAAGAATTCTTTGGAACGATTCTACTACTATTTCCTTAGGAAAGAATTCTTTGGAACGATTCTGCTACTATTTCCTTAGGAAAGAATTCTTTGGAACGATTCTGCTACTATTTCCTTAGGAAAGAATTCTTTGGAACGATTCTGCTACTATTTCCTTAGGAAAGAATCCTTTGGAACGATTCTGCTACTATTTCCTTAGGAAAGAATCCTTTGCAACGATTCTGCTACTCTTGTCAGATTCCTGTCAGCTGCTATTCCTCCCTGGGTGTATTTCTCTCTTCTATGTTAGTAAAACTTTCATTGTGTGTATGTCTATTAGTTGATATTGTATGTCTTGTGCTTGGCGAACCATGGCCAAATGTGGCCCTTGCAACATAAACCCCCTCTGTAGTGTCCAGTCTCTGATGAAAAAACCTGTTCCAAACTGGCACCAGTTCTCGGCAATGGACAATTTGTTTTTCATACTTGGATCGTCATTACTCCTTGGAGTATTAGGGTGGTTTTGTCTTGACGAGATATCTCGTCATAAGCAAAACTGACCAGAGCGAAATATCCATATATGTCATAATAAAAACTGACCAGAACGAAATATCCATATATGACATAATAAAAACTGACCAGAACGAAATATCCATATATGACGTAATAAAAATTTACCAGAACGAAATATCTCGTCGAAACCACCAGGAAGGTTAAAGAGTTCCTGATCGCAGACGACGATATTTTGATTTATTTGAATATTCATAGACAGAAATGATATAGATGACGGCAGTCTCTCTCGGCTATCTTAATAAACAATTAAGTACTCCATAAACATCCAATAAATCTTTTAAGCTGAAAGAACGATTCACCCATTAAATCCACCTTCGAAAGTATGTTTTTTCTGACAAATGACTCGGAGGAAGTTTCCTAGGAAGTAAATGGAGTAAACCTCCGGAGTTTCACCTTTCGGCAATTCGTTACTTTTCCCTTTGGATTAGACAGGATTAAAGCGAAACGCTGCAACAGAACAGCATTTTCCAATAAAGTTCCTCGGAATGTAAGAAACCAAGAGTCATTTCTCATCTGCGACTACTTCTCTCCATCTCTGGACGTCTTTTCGCTTCTTAACTCATTCTGAAGATGAAGTCTGGCGCTTTCAGCTTTTTCTCTTCCTTTTAGTGATGGTGGTACATTAATACACTGCATTTATTCCAACAACTCCAAAATTATTCAGTTCATCTAAGTACATAACAAGTGTTTCTCCATAGCCATCTATCTATAACTATACATCCGGGCTTATGCAAATTAAAAATTTTCAAATACCTCTCTTTTAGATGACACGATACTAAAATAAACCACCTTCTGGGGCAAATCTCCTTTAAGTGGTACGGGCTTCACGAACCCGAGGTACTCTAGCGATCTTTCCTTTTCCCATGGGGTGTACCGTCTTTAATAAACACGGGTGTCACGCTTCGGGATACCCAAGCAATCTTTTTCGGCTTTCATCCCACTGCTCTTTTCCCAATCCCTCTTTTTACCTCTATCACATTTTTTAGTTGACATTATCTTGTGTTTGGCACAGCTTGGCCAAATATGGCCCTTGTTCCATCAAATCCTAAAACAACCAACTAAAATTAATCGAAAACATAATTTTCACCACAGATCTTCCCTTAACGATGGGGAAAATCCCCATCAAACCTTTTCGCGTGTTTACGTTCAGTTGACTTTTTAAACCTCATCTAATTTTTTCCACCTTTTAAATTTCACACTCAAAATCTTATACATATGTAGATTGAATTCAGTTTCATTAGTTAATCTGCAGACTAATCTTGTTTTATCATCTGACTATTATTTTAATATTTTTATTCTCATCTATACATTTTGCATATTAAATCTACCTTTGATATTTGTCTTAATTTTTAAATATTTTATACTTTTATTGGATCATATTCTGTCTTGTGTTTGGCACAGCTTGTCCACTTTTAGACCTTGCGCCATAAAACCCCAACTACAATCCCCCTTTTTTCTCTTTTCATCGGCTAGTCTGTTTCGTTTCGACATGTCCACCAGTAAATTTTGTCACCACTTTCGCCTTTTGACCTTTCCCACCTCTCCAATCATGGCTTTTAAACGGACAGAAACAGGTTCTTTGTTTCATCTTTCAGATCGCCGGTAGATTCCACTACAACGCTTTAGATGCACGTGCAACTCTAGAGAAACACCGCCTTTTCTGCCAATAAACCCCCCTTATTAGATCCCTCAATCCAATAATCTTCCTCTAAATTCTTAACCCGTAGAGGACTAATTTCTAATTTTTCCTCGAGCCCTCGAATAAGGAGCCAAGAGCCTCTCCAAACACGTTACACATAACACAGAACCCCACCACGTACTCTACTCGACTCATCTCCATGGGATACCGACCCCCTACAAAGGGTTTACCGTAAAAAAATTCCCACAACGTGTAAGATGACCAGATGGGACAAGGAATAATATTTTTTTGTAAGGCAAAGCAGGAACTTTGAGTAATTAAATGCACACATAGGTGCTACTCAACGAAAATTTAACTGTAAGGGTTTTAGAGGCAAGGCACTGAATTTAAGTTTCGTTACTATTTGGAGAAAAGAGGTTAGGCGTAAAGAAAGTTTTGCATATATAAAAGACTGAATTTAAGCCGGTTGCTTCAGTTCAAAGTCCCTGGCGGCCACGTTTGGAAAGTAGGATGCGGGCTCAGGTGTGACCTCGTCATCTGACCGAGGTTCAAAATTACGTGGTTGTCCTCGGATCTTTCCCTTCGGGTTTGATCGCGCACCGTCGCCAATAGCCCGTTGTGTTGCTCCAGTGCGACGTTAATTAACTACCTATCTATCACACATTTTCAAGATTGTATGATTTTTCTTTGTAGTAAGGGGTGAACTGCCATCTTCATAGGGCTGTGTTGTTGGTTCCTTGATGAGTTGTGATGAAACAAGTGGTAATATAGTGGTTCGGGTCTGCTTGGTCTACAGAAAGATGTAGTGAAAAGTTTTCCCGAAAATTTTTTTTGTCTGCTCAATGTAATTATTTTTTTGCATTGCATAGACACTCATATCTCCCTTAGGCGCCTTGGAGTTACCGTTTTCTTCGGAATATATCTTACCATATCTTTTATTAGTCTCTCTTTCAAATTTGGTGGTATTCTAGTAGTTAGATCGAGCTACAGTTGGCTTTGAGTAGTGTCAGAGTAATTACGACCATCTTCAAAATAGTGTATTACTTGGAAAGCTTTTCGGATTTACATATGTTGACACCATTTTTAGACCTTTTATCTAGACCTTTTTATTAGTATTGATGCAGTTTTGGGAGCTTTATAAAGCATCGGGTCTCAGTGTGTATACCCACTGCATTAACGACCTGCGAATTGTAGGCGGCGGCACAAGTTCGATTCTCCCCTGGATGTATTTATCTCTTCCTGTGTCAGTAGAAATTCCTTTGTGTTGTCTATTACTTGGTATTGCATCGTGTTTGCCGCAGCAAGACCAATTATGTCCCTTGCGTAATAAAAACCCAACAAATCAAACTCTTTATAAAGTATCATCGATGTACTGTCAATGAAAGGGATTTTCAGTGTGAACAAAGAAAACCAGACGGATCTGTGAAGACTATTTCCGCCACCCAAATGCCCTCATGATATATCGGGGTTACCTTAAAAAGTTGTTTTAGATCAACTTGGCCAGATCTCGCCTTTGCGCCACAAAAACCAACCAACCCAAAATATTGTTTATCGTCATTTTGGCGACGTTTGGAGTTTTATCTGGCATTGCCCAGTTAGCTGTCAAGAATTAATTCGGAATATATTCTTTGGAATTTTTATTGGAGAAGTGTTGAAACCGTATTTGAAAAACAAGTCAAGTGACGTCACGTTCGGAATACGTATAGGAAACACGTCCCACATCAAAAACACTACTGACACCTACATTTAGCTTAACAGTTTATGCATCTCGTATCTCCCTGTTTATTCTTCGTCGTTTTCCCCACTCTACTTCAATTGTGCTATTTACTTTTATCTGTATATCAATTTTCTTATTTGAAAATATTTCAATTTACTTAAATGTTTTTGTTTTTATCTGTTTCTCTAATCTCCTAATGCCACTATTAAAACAATAAATAACACTCATGAATCAGGATTTTAAACATAATGCTTGTGATCTAGTATACTAGATCCGTATGTTTACAATTGTTAGATCACAATACACTAGATCAATAATTGGATCACGATCCAATTATTGATCCAGTATACATATAATTCCCATAAAATTCTCTCCAGTTTTAAAGTGAGAAAATCACGGAAAATCAATAAACTGGAACTGAAAAATGTAACTGAAGGAGTAAAACTATCGACAGCAAAGAAATATTGATTTTCGAGTATTCAGCAATGCAATCAATAATATAAATCGGAAATGCACAACTCTGAATATTACAAACCTTATTTATTCTCGTTGAACATATTTAAAAAGTACTAACAGTTAGCAAACTAAAAAGAAATCAATACAGAAATAAAAACACAGAAAAGGATATATTAAATACTCTCGAAAAAATTATTCCGGTTCAATTGATGATCCGCAAATGATGAAGCAATCCCATAAAAAATAAACATTAAACAGATATAAAATCCTATAAAACTGCTTTTGATGCATTGTCCCATTGATTCCAATATTGGTAGTTAAAACCGAGTAATCTTTTCTAATTCCATTCTAATCCTTTTTAGAAAAAAACGAACCGTAATTAAGAAAAAACACCATTTTTGTTTCTCTAGAATTTCTGCTTTTTTCTAATTTGTGAGCAATATCAAGATGAAAACAAAAAGCTTCCCGGGAGGCATATTGGAAACAAAAAACGCTTTGGAAGCTTTGGAAATGATAACCAAAGATTCAATCGACTCGTTCCAAAGTGGATGAAATTGGATCGAATATTTTCGGGCAATATACACCATCCTTTTTATTTCTTTTTAAAAGAGATCTGGTTTAACTGGGAAGAAACTTATTTCTTTAGAGATGTGTAGAACTCCTATATTTGTCTCCTTTTGCACGAAGAGAAATCAGAGAATGGAGGAGACAAATCCGCGCTAACGGTGAATTGTGAGGAATTCTTCCACCCCCCGTTGTTACGTCTCGTCTCTTTCGAGGAAGATATAACAACCTTAAATTATTTGAGTCATGAGGGGTATTGTGAGTGTAAATCATCTCTTTCAGGAGAAAGCTGTTGTATTATATTGGAAACATGCTGAGAGATGATAAATAAAACAAAAATTGTCAAGCATAATGTGTGTATTATTTTCTTCCTAAATATTTCTTATATAGGAACTTATAACTCTAAAACAGTGGTTATCTTAACCTTTTTAGTGATCGGCAACCCCTTGAATCTAAAAATAAGTTCTCGCACCACTTTGAAAAACGTGTTTCTATTTCTTTGTTTAGGAAATTACTTCTATTGCAAGATAATTTATTTGTTGAAAAATAAATACACATTTGCATATACAAACAAAAAATATCTCAATTTTTAATAGCTACGTTGTTGCTGTTTATTCGTAATAATACTTTTTCAAGCGAGGCTCTCTTTTTGAAAGAGCCGCGCGTAAGTCATCACTTGCACTTAAGCGATCTCTGGCTTTTGTTTTTATGTGAAAAAGTGAATGGGATGAAAATCCCATTCAGTTATGTGGTGTCAAATGGTAAAAGTGTCTGCAATGCTGCTTTTGCCAGCTGTGGATAAGGTTCTAACTGTGTGCACCAGAATTGTTCCAAGTTCAGTTTTCAAATTCCATTTGAATACTTGCATTGGCTGGTATTTCAGTAAGATCGTCTTTTATTAAATCGCTGTCGTCCATCGAAACTTCTCTCGCATCCCTGGAAATGCTTCTCGCATCCCAGATTAAAAACCACTGCTCTAAGACATAGAACCAGTTACATCGTGCCTCAATATATCGCTTAATCCTCCAAGTGGTTTCGACGATATATCTCGTTCATCAAGATCTGATCAATTTCTCGTCATCACGATATTGACGATTTTTTGATGGTAAGATCAAGATCTGGTCAGTTTTGTTCTAATGACGAGATATCTGGTCAGTTTTGTTCTAATGACGAGATATCTGGTCAGTTTCGTTCTAATGACGAGATATCTGGTCGATCAAGATCTGGTCAGTTTTGCGACTGACGATATATCTCGTCGATACAACCACCAAGACACCAAGAGTCCGCAATGAATTGTAATATTGTGAACAACAGGAAATTTCAGTCTGATTCTTTAAAATTGGGCCCCCAGGGGACACATCTTTTTATTGTGTATGGGCTTCATGGACCTGAGGAACCCTAGTGATATTTTCTCTTCCAATGGAGTTTACTATACTTAGCAAACACAGGGTCCACGCTTCCGAGATACCCAAGCGATTTCTACTATCCCTACTCTGCTTTCACTATCTTCCCCAATCCCTTTTTTCCCCTTTCATGTCATTTGTTATTTTACGTTGTCTTGTGTCTGGTTTAGCTTGATCAAATATAGCCCTTGCGCCATGAAACCACCAAACAACCAACCATTCTTTAGAAATGGGGGTTCAAAGGTCACCGGTTTCAACCAGTTATGCCTTCTGCCATAATGAGAAATTTCGTAGGGGCATCTACAGATGCATGTAGCGTTGGGGGATTAATAATAAATTAAATAAAAAATAAATATTATGTAATAAATGCTATGCTTGATTTTATATAATCTTGTCTTAAATGATGCTTTCATTTCTCATTTAGGTATGTTCATCTCATTTTTGGTTTAAAACTAGTTCTATAAAGAAAATGGGACAATTTCAAGATCATATGTGATTACCAACATATTTGCTAAGAAAAACCTCGGTTAGACAACATGAATTTCTATCCATAATAAGACTATTTGGTAATAAAAGACGTTATAAGTAAGTAGTTTTCCCAAGTTCATATTGAAACTTTTTGTGTGCATTGTCTCAAGTGGTTATTGAAATTTCAATACAACCCTCATTTCCAATTTTAAATATTTTGTTCCGTGTTGGTTCTGTATTCAATATTTCGATAAAGATCTAAAGTCTGGCAGCGTGTCATAGTTGTATAGTGTTCAATACAAACACTGCAATATACTATGTCTTAGTTGATGTACAATTTTGTCAACATTGTAATCTTGAATACTCAAATCATATATATTCATAATATACATGTTGAACTCTTATTTGTTGGTAAAGGGATAAAAGACGTTCTTTATAATTAAATATGTTTAATTCGATGGACAGGGGAGACTTTACAGGGGATCATCGTTACATACCATGTTCCTCGTGTGTGGCCGTATGCCACCTTCTTCACAGGATTCTGCGCTGAGTCTCTATCTCTGAGATCTGCCTCGATCGCAGGTCTGCCTCATCATCCCTCAACACTTCCTGGTCAACACGCAATGGCAGGTGTTCTCATTCTTTATTCCCAGATACCCATATTCATTTATCACCAATGCAACAGATTTGGTCGAGAGCTATACTGATATTACTGTGCTGAACGCTGAAACGCAATCTTGCCATAAGTGATTTATTACATACATCTTTACAGTGCACTATTTACAGATTAAGGACATCGCGCCGTCCGCTGCAAATATCCGTTCTAAACTAAACTTAGATAAAATAAATTTATCTAATTAAACACGAGAAGAGGATGGTTGGAAAGCTTTTACAGAAATTCTGTTTTACGGGAGTTAGATGTACAATAAAGTTGGTTTATTTGAAGAGATTCGAATACGACTTTTATAAATATCGCATCGGAGATGAATGCACTATCTTTCAAGCAGAATTTATTGAAAGATAGTTGTTTTAATGACAAGATATCTCGTCCCTAAAGATCAGAATAATTTTGATAATGACTAGATTTCTTGCTATCAAGATAGTACCGATTTTTTTAATAATTAGATCAAGATCTGGTGAGGCTTTTCTAGTGAGACAAATATCTCCTCCATAAAAGATCTGGTCAGAATAATTTTCCCACTCTAGCTATTTCTTTGGCAATCAATTCCTTCAAACATTCCAAGTAAAGAATATTAAACCTAAAATAATTTGCCGATTGAAAAAGAGCATAAAAATATTCTCTTATCCAAAGAAACAGTACAAACAAGCCACATTATTTACCGAGACTATTTGGCCACCAGTAAACCGAGTAGATATGCTATTGGAACTCATCCACAAATGAAAACATCAAAGAAACTCAAACTCGGGTCAATATGTACAAAACAAGAAACAAAGCCAAACAAGAATGGCACGAAAGTCGTATTCCACTGAAACGAACTGAAATGCCAGAGATCCAATTTCGATTAGGGGAAACGGAATAAAACCGCGAAATTGTTTTCCCCACGCTCATTAGACAACTTGGAACAACTTCCGAAGAGCAGGTCTTTTATAAATCTTCTGTTCCGTCCAAAATTGACTGCTCGAACCTCTATAAATAGAAGGAGGAGCGAAAATAACTACGCGTTTATTTTGTCATCATCGCATCCCTAAAGGGGAAAATGGAGAGTTGTTTCCTTTTCATTATGGTCGGAAAATGATGTTGTTGGCTTTGTGAATTAAGTAAAGGAACAGCAAAAAGCCGTTTGGGGAATAAGTGCGCGCCTTTTAAGTTGCAAGGAAGTGCGGGAACAAGTGCAGTGTGGTTTGACGTAGGTGTTGATAAATAACATTGCGGGACTATAAGTAGCAGGATTTTAATCCGCTTGGTGGTTGTCTCAACGAGGTAACACGTCATTAGCAAAATTGAACAGATTTGGATGGACGAGATATCTCGTCGTTAGAAGAAAAGTGACCAGATCTGACCAGAAATATCTTGTCGACAAAAAAAATCGACAATATTTTGAAGAGATACCTCGTCGTTAGCAAAATTAGTCAAATCTTGATGGACGAGATATCTCGTCATTAGGAGAAAACTGATCATATCTTGATCTCGTCATCATCGAAAAATGGACAGTATCTTGATGGGCGAGATATCTGGTCATTAGGAGAAAACTGACCAGATCTTTATCTCATCATCGAAAAATGGACAGTATCCTCATGGACGAGATATCTCGTCATTAGGAGAAAACTGATCATATCTTGATCTCATCATCATCGAAAAATGGACAGAATCTGATGGACGAGATATCTCGCCATTAGGAAACTGACCAGATCTTGATCTCATCATCGAAAAATGGACAGTATCCTCATGGACGAGATATCTCGTCATTAGGAGAAAACTGATCATATCTTGATCTCATCATCATCGAAAAATGGACAGAATCTGATGGACGAGATATCTCGTCATTAGGAGAAAACTGACCAGATCTTTATCTCATCATCATCCGAGGACAGCACCACGTAATTTTGAACCACGGTCAGATGACGAGGTCACACCTGAGCTGTTAAGGTTCTAGGAAAAACTCAATTGATTGGTCAAGAAAATCAAAACTGGTTAGATGTCCCTCAGGAAAGACTCGAGGTTGTGGGACGAATATATGCGTGGTGAACCCCACAGAGGAGTAAGTTAATACCACCGAGAGAGTATTTGATAACCGGATGTAAAATTCTCGCTTTCAGGTTTGTTTACACTGAAAATCCCTCACAAAGGAACTTTTAGACAGATGAAATGCACTATCAGGTTAGATTTCGGAAAAAAATATATCTAAAATTAAACTACATACTTGGTACCGTACTATAGTTATGCTGGATCGCAAACAATGCAAACATTTCTTCGAGGAAGTATTTATAATAATTAAAATGTTTTGAAGAGGTGGGGTGATAGAAAATGAAAACCGTTATCCATTGTGAATCAATTCATAACCTTCCTAGTGCTGTCTCGACGAGATATCTCGTCATTAGAAAAACTGACCAGATCTAGATGTCATCATCAGAAAAAAATGGCAATATCTTGATGGACGAGATATCTCGTCATTAGAAAAAACGAGACCAGGTCTCGATGTCATCAGAAACAACATCGGCAATATCTTGGACGAGATATCTCGTCATCAGAAAAACTGACCAGATCTAGATGTCATCATCAGAACGAGGTATCTCATCAAAATCACTTGGAGAAGTAATGGCGTGAAGCTAAACGCATGACTTTGAAACCCAAGTACAACCAAAAATGTATTTTATCCTAGAGTTATATGCTTCGCAAAATGGAGTCGAGATCCACTTATTCAAGGTCCTGGGCCCTGTCAGAACATTAATCACAAAGGGCGTGAAACACTTGTTTTTGAGTAACTGAGCAAGGATTGGGGAATAACACGGCTAACGTATAAATAATTCGCAACTGATGATCAAGTTAATGATAGTCTCGAATTTCGTTCGCTACGCTTGAGTACTTAGAATAATACATTCGGTTAGTTGCCTTCTTATTATGCTTCAATGATACACAAACTCATCTTCTAGAACGTGGTCTCAAACTGGTGGTCCGCATGAATGATTATAAAAAACAAATAGCCCTTTTTTCTACTATAATATTCTCGTATATTGAATAAAACATCAAGTAATGCACAGTAAAGCCCCTTTCTACGTAAGTAACAAGTTTATTTACCAATGCAAATATATTAACCCTCATGGTGGTTGTTTCGACGGGGTCATCAACAAAATTGATCAGTCCTTGAAGGACGAGATATCTCGTCATAGAGAAATCGACCCGATCTTGATCTCGTCATCATAAAAAATCGTCAGTATCTTGACGAGAAAACTCGTGTTTTTTACAAAATTGGTCAAATCTTGATGGACGAGATAATTCGTCGCAACCACTTGTAGGGTTAATGTAACCTGGAGATTAGCTTCATACCCATTTCTTCGCATGTTAAAAATGAGTAATGCTTGATGTATCTTATTCGGAATTCGATTATAGTAAGTTTTGTATTTATATCTCAACTCGGCTGTTATGCCACCATAAGTCAAAAATGAATTTCTAGTCTTATCTGTAAAGATCGTACATGCATGCTTCTGAATCTGCAAGACTGCCACAATTGCCCTCTACTGAAGCCTCGACTGCCCTCTACTGAAATGTGGTTACAGTTGTGACAGTTTTGCAGTCTCCCATTTACAATCTTATTCCACACATAAAACTAGAAATTCAGTTTTGACTTATGGAGATATTGGAGTCGGGGTGTAATATATATAGTAAGGTAAGTCAAAAATTGTCCGCACTTTCGCTGTAACACATCTTTAGGTTTGTCCCACTGCCTTCTGCGCAAGCATGTTTAGAGTTGATACTACTGTGGTCACGTTACCGAAGTTTGACCTTGATAGCGTCATTTTTCTTGCTTCTGCTTCGTTATAAACATTGACGCTCCGCTAGCAGTGTGCACCAAGGGGGAATATAGAGCAGTGATGCGATTTCTAGGGTCGGAAGGTGTGCCAGGGGATGAAATTGATCGGAGGGTTAACCACACAATACGGTGACAGTGCTCTACCTCGTAGAAGTGTGTATGAGTGGATCGAGAAGCTTAAAAGAGGCCGGACAAGCGTGATCCACGGAGTAGGATGCCCGTCAACCTCCACCACTGACGAGAAGATTCTGCAAGCTCGGGAAACGGTACTGGCAAACCGAGTTACTATCGACAATGTAACATGTTCTCTGCAGATTAGATGGACAAAGAAGTGGGGGAAGCGGCGGTATAAATGGTTGGGCGATTAACCGAAAACCTTCTTAGAGGGAACACGCAAGCTTGTGGACCGCTGGCCCAAGTGCATCTAAGAGGAAGGAGACTTTGTAGAAAGATGACGAACTTGTTCAACCCCTACATTTGTATAAATAAATTTAAAAAAATAACATGTGGATGATTTTTGACTTTCCCTCGCATTTATTGAATAGTTGATCAATGATGGAATCAATGAAGATCTTTTCCACGATTTAGTTCCCCATGCCTGTCCTTAAAGTTTAGTGGTCATCGTAGCTCAGCTAGCTTGCCCCAAAAGTCTGAATTACATCTAGAAATTGTAAGATGACTTCCCCGCAACTACTCATTTTTATATCAATCGTAAAAATTAATTACAAGAATTCTTAGTTTATAAGTCTTATACTTGAACGAATTATGCATTTCGGACAATCTTAATACCTTTCATGTTTTTTGTTCCCCAGAAGATATTACAAATTAAAATACTCATTATTAATTTTCATCGCAAGGGAATTATAAATTCTTGATTTAAAAAAGCATTCTTCATTGAAGCTTTTCATTGAACCCATTAATCAAGTTGCTCACATATTTTTGACTTTTGAGTTGGTGTAAAACTGGTATTTGACATAAAAACGACTGCTAATGAAATAACACGCATATTTGTTTTTTTTTCATTATCTCGCTTTGTCGATGACTGATTTTTTAAGGCTGCGTGCATTAAAAAATGCTAATAAAACTCGATTAATACTTTTGTTTGTGTGCTGCAAAGCGTGCAAACTAACCAAAAAATGTGATCAGCGTTTGAAAAATGAAAATGAATAAAAGCCTCACAGAGCTGTCGTGGAAAATGTGAACTGACGCCAAATAAAACACAACAGTAAACAAACTCACTAATTAAATTCTTACTTTTCCCCGTCTTTAATTTGATTTTCCCCCTTTGCACCGAAAGTATAAAAATGTAAATTAACGCACATGCGCACAAATTGGGAGGGCAAACTATAAATAATTGATGTTTAAATACCGAGGTGATTCTTCCCTGCCACTAAACTCGTCCCTTAACTAGATTAAGCAGGGCCTAATTAAATTGATGCTCTTAATTCACGAGGCATCCAAATTTGGTAAGATAAAAGCTTCCGAAATTGAGATTTTTCAAAACTTCCTTTAAGTCCATTAAATCATCTCCGCAAGAATTAAATATGCTAATTCGGTCTCCGTCGTATTCGACACATACTTTGAGAGTGCATAATCAGATCATATGCATAAGAGATCTTGAAAGGAGGATTTAAAATCGCTAAATGGTTCCTATGTGCATTATGAATATATATGGGCAATTAAGAGATAGTAGGATAAGGTACCGGAACTTAATATAAGTGCTTAAAACTTGCGTTTGGTTTCTGTATAACGAGCTGTTGTTAATTTAATTTATCTTAATTGGGATATAAAACTTAAACGAGAAATCAGTGTACTTTAATCTTAAAAACTCAGGAAATAGCTCGTGTAGTTTACTTAATAATATTAAAGTTAAAAACTTTTTAATGGATCTTTGGAATGGATTGGAGCTTTTCATAATTTGCTTTATTTTGCAATTTCATTATCTCTCACTATATTTGTGCTTCAAATTTAATATTAACTCGAAAGAAAACCATTAGTTGAAGTAAAAGAGAAGAACGTTAGAGGTGAACCAATCCACCAATCAGAAATCGACCACTTTTCTATATTTCTCATTTAACCCTACAAGTGGTTTCGACGAGATATCTCGTTCATCAAGATCTGACCAATTTGCTAATGACGAGATATCTTGTCCTCAAGATATTGCCCATTTTCTTATGAGATCAAGATCGGGTCCTTTTTCTTCTAATGACGAGATATCTCGTTCATCATGGTCTGGCCAGTTTTGCTAATGACGAGATACCTCGTCGAGACAACCACCACGAGGGTTAAACAAGCAAACGAGTTGGTTCTATCAATAATCAATCAGTTTGATATTCTTACCAGCCGATAAACCACTCAACTAAATGCTAACCAACTTAATGAGTTGGAACTAGAGCTAGTCGTGTGCTCACATCACAATTCCAAACTTAGAAAAAACATTGTAAATTATATCAAAAAATTAAATATAAATTATTAAAAATTAGTCTACATGCATATTTTAATTAGTGCTTGTCAGACACTAAGTATAAAAAAATCTGTAAAGTGGAAATTTAAATAAACTCTAGGATTTATTTTTCATGAATAATATGCACTAATTCGTCAACTATATTGACTGGTTCTCTAATTATCTACTGAGGGTTTTTTTGCGTTGTCTGTCTCTGCGCTGTCTATATATTTGGCGTAGTTTGACCAAATATGACCCTGCGTCATAAAACCCAACCAACGGTTAGTCTCAAGAACACGGTAACATCGCCAATTGGTGATGAATTTGGAATATTGTAACCTGTCATAGGCTTATCCAAGCAGTCATTTGGTGACGAAACTTTTAGTCGCCTATTTGGCGATGAGTCGGTTCATGTTGAGTTTTACCCCAACAAACCTACTATATTTGGCTACAATAAAGAAATTGACAAACCAGTCTACAACACCAGGCAGATCTTTGTTTTCTTGCGGATACGAGACCAAAAAATAACTTTTCGTCTTTCTCTATTTTTCATAGCTCAAGGGGGGGGGCGTGGATTAGCAACCAGAGGATTTCGAGTTCGATCTCACCAGACCTTGAAGAGACTGGTTAGTAGCTTTAATTATCTGATATTAAGGGGACACGGTACCCTTTGAACTTTTTTTTTGTTTTCATATGTGTAGCAAAATTTTTTAGTATATTATATTGAAATGCACATAAAATGAATATTTCAGGCGAAAAAATTTCATTTTAATAAAGCAATAATTCAGAAATTTAAATTTTTTGAAAAAAAAAATCAACATTTTAAAATCCCTACTACTTTTTTAAATACCATCTTTTTACAATTTTTTTTTACACTTTTCTATTCATTGCAGTATTTTACACAATTCTGTGCATGGGTTTGCATGTATTCTGATTATTTATTTTTCTATAAATTTTTTTCCTACAAAATACTGTGAAAAACTTTAAAAAACATGAATATTTTATTTTGGCAATTTAAAAAAAAACAACTTTTAATCCAAATTCTTATCGCATGCACAGAATTGTCAAATACACTATTGTGAACAACTACAAAAAGTTTCAAACCTCTAAATTAAATTTTAAAAAAGCCTTAGCAATTTGAGTACTTCATAGTCATCAAAAACAGAAAGCTGAGAAAAAGCCATTTAAAGTATTAATTTTTGGTTTCGGTATGTTACATCCAAGAGAAAAAAAACTTAAATAACTCCTAAAATAATGTTGCTAGAGCTATGAAATTTTACATACATATTCAGAAGAATTGTATAATTAAAATAAAGCAATAAAATTTTTTTCGATACTTTGGTCATTTTAAGAGTACCGTGTCCCCTTAAACTGGAAATATGTTACGCAGTAGAGATGTTTAAATAATTAATAATTCTGCAGTGTGAGAATAATTAAACATCTAAGTAAAGTTAAGTAACATCCATTGCACGGTTGTTAATAGCTAGACACTTTCAAGTGGTTAGTATTTATTTTATTTTACTGGACACTTCACACAAAATCAAAACTTCCGTCTCATAAATTTCGAAATATCAAAATTTCCCTACTCACCCAAACACCTGTACGAATGTGCCAGAAGCACCAATTACGCTACTCCACTTTCGCAGCTTGTGAACGCTTTAGAATTTATTACTCCTCGGGAAATTTCTGAATGAAACTTGCGAACGCAAATTCCTTCAGAGCCTATTCACGCTCTTCTAACTCCAAAATATTTCGTGATACTTGTAAACAAATGCGTGAACTAAAACAGCTTCCAAATAGCTTCTAAATATCTAAAACTTTTAATTGGAACGCCCTTCACATTCCACGTGTAGACCTTAAGAGAAAATTTCTTTTACTGTAGAGAAATTTCCCTACGTTTTAGTTGTGTGGATAGATCTTAATTTTAGATTAATTCAAGTTGTTGAATGATTTATCTTTTACTAAAGGCATTTCCTCTAAACAACATATATCTAAAAGAATTTTTATTAGAATCCTCAAGGGTATTTGAAATATATTATTTCAAAATCAGTATATTATGGTTCAGTTAATTAGTTCGCGTATGGATTTGTTTATCAAATATATTAATAGCAATTTATACGTTCCTTCTTTTTAACCTCACCAATTTTAATGGGATGCAAATGTAAACCGTCTAGTTAACTGAAGTGGGGGGGGGCGGTAGCCAGGTTGGAAGAGTAACGGATCAGCAACAGGAGGGTTGCGAGTTCGAATCGAACCAAAGACCGTCGTGACGCGGGGGCTAGTGCACGTTAAATTTGTCGTGGCCTCAAATGTCTTCACGTTGGCGTGGTGTGCCGGCTCAGGTGTGACCTCGTCAACTGTCCGTGATTCAAAATTACGTATTTTCCTCGGATCTTTCCCTTCGGGTCTGATCCCGGACCGTCGTCAATTGTCCTTTGTGTTACTCCAGTGCGGCGTTAATTAAAATACCTACCTACCAACCGAAGTGGGAAAACTCAATTATTTTATTCAAATGTGATTAAAACTTTGAGAATCGTCCCTTTCAATCTAGAAGCGTAATTTTACGGATCGAAATATTTACGGTTCCGTAAATAGATGAAAATGGCGTCGAGAGTGTCAGAATTAAATCTGAACAAATTAAATTAAGATCGAAATCTTGTTGAGCTGCGTCATTTCACAGTAAAATTTATCTTTGCTTGAAAAAGTAACCTTTTACTTGGGAACTAAATACCATTTGCTTTGAAGATTACTATATCAAAAATTCACTGGAGCACTTAAAATTGGATTCTTCGGCAGTTTACGGTGGATGAAACTTCAGTTAGCGCCATTCAGTAGAGCGAGTTTTAATACAATTATATATTAACAGACGCAACGCTGCGTCGCAATGCATAGTTAGAAAATTAGTATAATGAAGCAACTGGTGTTAATAATGGTAGGAAGGTAGTTGAATTAACGTCATATTGGGAGCAAGATAACGAGGTATTGGTGTCGGCCATATATTTAACACAGGTCAGATGACGAGGACAACATCTGAACTGGCATCCCACTCTCCAAACTTCCACACCACGCTAACGTAAGAACATTTGAGGCCACAGCAGATTGAACGTGAACCGGTCCCCACGTGCTCGACGGTCTGGTTGGATCGACTTTCGAACTCGCAACCCACTATTTCCAACCGCGATACCGCAGTTTAATAATGACTTCGTGTACCTAAATTCAATTTCGTTTAGGTTCGGTCACCGAAAAAGGACTTTCGTCCTCATTTCATATACAGGGTGATTCTACTGTCATGGGACAAACTTAAGGGGGTGATAGAACACAACGAAACAAACACTTTTCACCATAGAATGTAGGGCCGCTAGAGGGCGCTTTCCATTTCGCCACAAACACACGGTACGACGCAAGTTGGAAGGAAGAGGCATGAAATATGGAAACAACGCTTTAATGTCAAATAAACATCAATAACTGCTTGACGAAACGAAATAATACAATTAGATTTGCATCAATTAAAGATAAGTACAAGGAACAATGGGTAAGAAAGAAATGAGAAACTTTTCCCATGGAAATGAAACGACATGTACAAACATCAGTCGGCAAGTACAACGCAAATGCACCATTACAGAAGCTGTTCAAAATGTCAACCACCACACCTGATGCAGGCCTCGCGTGTGTTGATATATTTATGGAGCACATGGCCCCGCAGGAGCCTATATCTCCGGTGTTGAACTTAGAGCTTGACTTATTGGAATTTGCCTTGTTGAGTTAAGTATTGAAATTAAAAGCTAGCTAATAATAAACAAGAATCCGGTAAAATTTAGGAGTTAGGAAGAATAAGGATCAATTTTAATGAAATAAGTCAGTGATCTCAGCTGCCCAGTGTGAGGGTGCGCCTAGGTCTGGATTTATTTTGAGGAAGGGTTGGATCGTAGATTTCTATTTCCTGCACCGCAGCATTATGACTATTATTAATTTGGAGGAAGAATTTGCGAGAGATTTTATAGATAAATTTCCTTATGGTTGGAATATTGAGGGCTCTGGCGATATCGCTGTTGCGATAATACCATCTTGCATTCGATATTTGCCTAAGGAATATGTTTTGAAGTTGTTCGATGCGCTTTAGATTCACATCACATTAGTCCCCCCCCATATGGGACAAGCATATGTTATGATTGGCCTGACAAATGAAAGGTATATGATTTTCTTGTTGTGTATAGAAAGTGTTGTACTCCGGGATGTGAGAGGGTAAACAGTGGGAGTGATTTTACGAAATTTATCATGTATATGTTGTATGTGTGGCTTCCAGTTTAATTTTGAGTCTAAGATAAGTCCTAGATATTTGGTTTGAAGTGACTAAGGGATTGATTGACCATAAAGTTGGAGTTTGGGTAGTTTTGAGGGATTTCTGCAGTGGAACATGATTGCAGCTGTCTTTTCAACATTGAGTAGTATTTTCCATTTGACAAGCCAGGATTCAAGGTAGTAGATATGGACTTTAAGGTCAGCAATAAGTATTTTATAATTTTTATTTTGAGTAAAAATTGCAGTGTCATCTGCGAACATGCTAATTTTAGTGTTATCCGTTTGGGGTATATCGTTCATATATAAATTAAAGAGAAAAGGTCCAAGTTTGGATCCTTGAGGGACTCCAGCATAAATATTTCTTTTCGAGGATAACTGATTATTGACTCTAACAACATACGTTCTATTGGTAAGATATGAGAAAAAAGGAATCAGGAAAGTTATATAAGATCATTTTGTAAATAAGACCCTGAATCCAGACTTTATCAAAGGCTTTGGCAATATCAAAAAAGACTATCCCAGTGTATTTATTCGGTTTATTTGTATTTCCAGACTGAATATATTCAACTACCCTAAGTAGCTGATGAGTGGTGGAGAGGTGGGGGGTGAAGCCAAATTGTTGGGAATCATTATGTTGTTTGTGTTTATAAAGGTGTTGTAGTGCTCAAGAATGACCGCTTCAGTAATTTTACTTAGAGTGGGTAAAAGTGAAATAGGTCTGTAGCTGGTTGGTGTTTTTTTTTTTGGGGGGGGGGTATCTGGTTTCAGAATAGGAACAATGCATGCGGTTTTCCATGGACGAGGAAAGTATTTAAATTTAAAAATGGCATTAATAATCATTGTAAACATGAGAATTGTTTTAGGGGGGAGCTTTTTGATCATCTTGTTAGTGATCCCTTCATTACCGGGTGATTTTTTCACGTTTAGTTTTTGAATTTGACGAGTTATATCAGAGGGGAGAATTGCAGACTTGATCGGGTTTGCTATTGTAGGATTGAATCGAATTTCGAACTTGCACAGTTGTAGCTGGGTCGTTAATACTATTTTGGGTCAATTGATTTTCCAGGCTATCTGCTAACAAATTAGCTTTCTCGTTATCAGAGACAGCTGTTGGATGTGATGAAACAAGTGGAGGAATGTTTTTACGTTTTTTGGTGATGGATCTGGCAGTTTTCCATATAGAATTATCTTCAGTAAATATCGAATCGCCGTCGTAACGGTTTTATACCAGTGTTTGACTGCGCTCTCTAGCGGCCAACCGCTGCACTTGCGACCCTACATTCTATGGGGAAAAGTGTTTGTTTCGTTGTGTTCTATCACCCCCTGAAGTTTGTCCCATGACCGTAGAATCACCCTGTATGTAGTATGAAATGCATTCCATGATTTAAATAAACTCATTGATTGTAAATTAATTATCATGTCGCGATAGCGAGCACCATTAACTATTATTCCCTGACTAGCCGCAATTTAATAACCCTGAACTGTTATGCTGTCTTTTTTTCGTTGGCAACACTTTACCACACAAATGGCGCAAAATTCAAATCTTGCGTGAATTTTGGGACAACCTTTAGAAGATATGTATTACATACAAAAATCATATATCTGTCACTTCCTCTAATAAAAAAAGCCGTGGTAGCCAGTCTTCAAAGTAACGGATTAGCAACCGGAGTGTCGCGAGTTCGAAGCACGGTCCAACAAAAGACCATTGCGTATGCAGGGGGTTAGTGCACGTTCAATCTGTCGTGGCCTTAAATGTCCTCACGCTTGCTTAGTGGGGAAGTTTGCGAGATCGTGTGTTGACCTAGTCTTCTGACCGAGGTTCAAAATGACGAGGTGTCGTTCTTGGTTGGGGTTGATTTTGGGGTTTTATGGCGCAAGGGCCTTATTTGACCATGCTGCGCCAGACACAAGACATACAATGACGTGCAATAGACACACAAATGAGTTTTACTGACACAGAAGAAAGAAATACACCAGGGAGGAATGCACATGACAGGAATCGTACCTGATCCGCCTACTAGAAATTTGCTATTGCAGTGGGCATACCTACTGAACCACGACGGCCCAGTGTCATTATTGGATCTTTCCCTTCGGAATTGATTCCGGATAGTCGCCAATAGCCCGTTGCGTTGGTTCAGTGCGACGTTATTTAAACCGCCTACCTTGAAAATTAAAAGAATTTTATAACACTTGGATCTATATTTCTCACGTGCTATTGTGCGGATACTTTGTTTCAATCTCCTTTGTGTTTCAGTTTTACCCATCTTGTATATGACGTGTTGTAACTCTTCCTTTATGCAGTTTGAATGTATCTCAGTATAAGAGTTCAAGAAAGGCTGATATCCACTTGGAGGGCGGGTTAAATGTCCTCACGTTGGCGTGGTGTGGAAGTTTGGAGAGTGGGGTGCCAGCTGAAGTGTTGACCTCATCTGACCGTGATTCAAAATTACGTGGTGCTGTCCTGGGATCTTTTCTTTGGGGTTTATTCCCGGACCGTCGCCAATAGCCCATTGTGTTGATCCAGTGCGACGTTAATTAAAATACTAACCTTTCCCTTCGGGATGGATCCTGGACCATCGCCAATAGCCCGTTGCGTTGCTCTTGTACGACGTTAATGAACTACCTACCTCGAGCATCAACCCTTCGTTTTCAAATCCACAACTCTACCAACAGGGCTACCAAGGTGCCCCTGATGGAATTAAAAGATCAGACGTTACCAAAACACGCTTTAAATAAATTTACAAAAGGTAAAATAAAAATACATCAATTGAATCACCTTACGTCTATAAGCGTATAGGAGAAATCAACGCCTGTAATTAGAGAATTAAATCTAAACGACCCTCGTTTATATTCTATAAGAGAACTTTCCACGACTCAACCCCGATGATATCAGCACGAAAATAACCTCCAGCCCAAGCGATGGAATGAACAAGCACTTAAACCGGAGCGTCCCAAGCTGCCACATAATCTTAACGAATAAATTACACCAACCATTCCGTAAAATTTCCGTCGTATCAAATGACCAGCCGAGCATAATCCTCCCTCGGAAAGGGAGAGAGCGAAGCAAATTAAGTTAGCTGCTGACGCTGCTTCAAATTAGCGCTCGTCTCGGCTTTCCAAAGGCCATCTCGAACACATTGTGCAAGAGAGTCCTTTCTGTGTGTGCACTCCCAGACAGTCGGAATAGCGGATTTTGAACAATGTGGATGCGTTAGCAGGTGTCAGATGCGCTGGAGATTGTCTGGCAGAGCTGTCTCGGACCGGTTGCGATCTCTGGTTTGTGATTGATGTTTGTGGTACGACTCTGAATGAAAATGGATCAGATCAATTGAATTGTGACTTTCGGACGGATTGGATTATATTAATATCCACTTTGACTTGTTGATAGCGGTCAAAAAGTTGCTGGTATTCGACACAGAAGTAGGAAATGGATTGGCCAGAGTTGTGTGTGACTTTCGGATGGATTGGATTATATTAGTCGACTTCGATTTGGTGTTAGTGGTCGAAAAGTTGCTGGTATTTAACACAGAAAGGAAATGGATCGTTACTGTTTGTGACTTAGACCGATTGTATGACACTAATGTCAACTTTGACTGGTGATAGTGGCTAGAAAGTTGCTAGTATTTGTCACAGAACGGAAATGGATCGGGTAGTTTTGTGTTGTGATTTTTAGAGGGATTGGATTATACTAATATCGACTTTGACTTGGTGATTAGCCATCAAAAAGTTGCAGGTTTGAAAGTGCGATGACGAGGAAGTAAATGGATCGGGTACTGTTGTATGTGACTTTCAGATGGATTGAATTATGCTAATGTCGACTTTGACTTGTTCGTGGTAAGAAATTGCTGGTATTCGACATATGAATAAGAAATGTATCGGATAGTGTTGGTGTATGACTTTCGGATTTTTTTTGGATTGAATTACATTAATATAGACTTTGACGTATTACTTGACTACTTTACTCGACTTGTTAGTATCGATTTGATATGCCTAAAAAGTTGCTGGGATTTGAAACAGAAAGGTAGGTTGGTAGTTGCATTAACGTAGCACTAGAGTAACACATCGGGCTATTGGCGACGGTCCAGGATAAATCCGGAAGGGAGAGATCCGCGGACACCTCGTCATTTTGAACGGTCAGATGGCGATGACACGGAGAAAGGGAATGGATCGTGTACTGTTGTGTGATTTTCGGATGGAATGGATTGTTTTAATATCGACTTTGACCTGGTGAAATTGGTCAAAAAGTTTCTGGTATTTGACATCGAGAAAGGAAATTGATCGGATTGTGTTTCGTGTGTGACTTTCCGATGGATTGGATTAGATTAATATCGATTTTGACTTGGTGAATAGTGGTCAACAATTTGCTTGTATTTGGTGTCTTGTGTGACTTCTGGATAGATTGGATTGGATTAATCTCGACTAAAGATAGTGGTAAAAAATGCTGTGATTCGACAAAGTGGAAATGGATCAGATGTGCTTGATTGTAACTTTTGGGCGGACTGAATTATACTAACGTCGATTTTGCTGGGCTTTGACACAAAGGAAATGGACCAGATGGTGTTGGCAGCAACTTTTGGATAGATTGGACTATACTTTCAACTTTGACTGGAAGAGGTAAAAAGTTACTGGAATTCGACTCAGAATGGAAATGTATCAGATGGACTGAATTGTGACTTTTAGATGGATTGGATTATACTAATGTCGAATTTGACTAGTTTGATAGTGGTCAAAAATTTCCCGGTATCAATTGAGTAAAAACGGTCATAATGTAAACTTAGTCTAACCAAAAGGACACTGTTTCCATAAAGGAATACCAAATTATCTACTGTATGCAGCGTTCTTTCAGTTTCTCTATGAATGAATGTTCCGCTATGATGTTCCAGGAGAAAGGCATGCTTTTGAAAAACAAGGCGTAAGTATTAAAATTTTGTCCTGTCACTTAGTTATAATAACTGTTTTCTCCTGTCACTAATCTATATTAGATACCATAAATTGGATTGTTTCTGCAATAGGAGATATGTTAAACATCCGCCACATCGGTTGAAAATTGTTTCTTCAGACATATGGACACATCCCTAATATCCGTATTGTAACATGTGTTACTTGTATTTACTTATGTCTTAAGCAATTTAACCCTCCAAGTGGTTTCGACGAGATATCTCGTAAATATAGATCTGATCAATTTTGCTAATACGTGTTATCTCGTCATCAAGGTATTACCGACTTTTTTGTGGTGATGAGGTCAAGATCTGGTCATTCTAATGACGAGATATCTCGTTCATAAAGATCTGACCAACTTTGCTAATGACGTGATACTTCGTCTGTCCAGATCTGACCAACTTTGCTAATGACGTGATACTTCGTCTGTCAGGATCTGACCAATTTTGCTAATGATGTGATACTTCGTCTGTCAGGATCTGACCAATTTTGCTAATGACGTGATACTTCGTCTGTCAGGATCTGACTAATTTTGCTAATGACGTGATGCTTCGTCCATCAAGATTTGACTAATTTTGCTAATCGTTGGCAAGATACCTCGTCATCAAGATATTGACGTTTTTTCATGTTGATGAGATCTGGTCAATTTTCTTCCAATCAGGAGATATCTCGTCCATCAAGATTTGACTAATTTTGCTAATCGTCGGCAAGATACCTCGTCATCAAGATATTGACGTTTTTTCATGTTGATGAGATCTGGTCAATTTTCTTCCAATCAGGAGATATCTCGTCCATCAAGATCTGGTCAGTTTTGCTAATGACTTAATACCTCCTCGATATAACCACTAATTTGTAACAAGTAACGGTCAGATATTTTCCTACTGCATCTACAACAGGGGGACTCCAGACTAAGTGATACACTCCTCCGATCGATACCGAATGTCCAGAAGGAGGAGGTGACACGTGAGTTTGACATTCCCTCCCACACTCAAAGCGACTTCTGTCATCCAGATAAGAGTTAATTAGGGCGCAAGAGCAAATAAGTTGACGCTCGCATTAAAATGCCTCGTGGACTTGAATCGTACAATTGGCACTCGAGTCAACTCGCAGAGTTTGAAACAATGGGAGGCCTACAGGGAATGTTTCAGACCCCGAATAAATGCTCTCGTCCGCTTCCCTCCTCTTGCGTAAGTAGCTAAGGTCAGAAAGGTAGGGTGGAAATCCGTAATCCACTTCTACTGTTAATTGTATCTGCAAATTAAGTTAAGTAATTTGCAATGGGATTGGTTGTTTGGTTTGGGGAGAATTGGCTTTAAATACTGGTCGGAAATAGATACATACAGACTGATTCAGATCAGGTATTGTGAAATGGAAGTGCATAGTTAAATCCAGGACTCCTGCTAATAGACAATGTTCAGTTATTAAGTAATGCATTTTGTATAATGGCTTAGTTTGAAGTGGGGCTTTGTGTGGTCCACCTTATATTTCAGTAACCTCTATCCTCTGAGCGCCATGAAATGTCCGAGAAGTGTAATGCATTTACTCCCCAACACACATAATGGCGAAATAACTACATTTGTTTGTTGGAGGTAGGTAGTTAATTAACGTCGCACTGGAGCAACACAAAGGGATATTGTCGACTGTCTGGGATCCATCCCAAAGAGAAATTTCAGAGGACAGCATCTCGCAATTTTGAATCACGGTCAGATAACGAGGTCAAAACCACACTCCCAAACATCCACACAACGGCAACGTGAGAACATTTGAGGCCACGACAGATTTAACGCGCGGCAGCCCCCGACGGTCTTTGGTTGAATCGAGTTTCGAACTCGCAACACTCCGATAGCAAAAACGTGACTCTACCAACTAGGCTACCGCGGCCCCAATGGCATTCGAATAGCATAGCCATTAACAACATTACAGTTAACAGTGTACATAGTACATATTATAATTTTTATTCCTGTATAATACTAGAACTTGAAATTATCAGTTATTTACTACTCATTCTCTAAGCTTTTTCGAGGATTTTTAAAAGGGGAAAGAGGCTTTGGTAGTCCAAGTGGTAGAGTAACGGATCAACTGGAATGTTGAAACTCGATCCAATCAAAGACCGTCGTGTACGCGGAGACTGGTGCACGTTAAGTCTGTCGTGGCCTCAAATGTCCTCACGTTGGCGTGGTATGGAAGTTTGCTGAGTAGGGTTCAAGCTCAGGTGTTATCCCGTCATCTGGCGAGGTGTTGTCCTCGGAACTTTCCCTTCAGGAATGATCCCGGACGATCACCAATGGCCCGTTGCGTTGCTCCAGTGCGACGTTAATTAACTACCTACCTAAAAGGTTGAGGGATAAAAAGAGTACTTTTATTTTCAACATAGCTCAGCATGGATCATTTTTTAATCAAAACCTTAAAGCTCACGGAATCATTGTAAACAGTATTCATTTCTCAACCAATTCTATCGCCAATAGCCCGTTTTGCTCCAGTGCGACGTTAATTAAAATACCTACCTACCTCAATCAATTCTAAAAAACACATTGGCATCGACGTAGAAAATTTTAAAAGTTTTGTAATATCTCCTATGTTTTCATCTCAGTAATAACATTACTGGTTTATGGTACTTATAACATGTACTTGGAAACAAGTTTTGAAAGTTCAGTTTCAGCAGAGATGTTGAGTACACGCGGAGAATAATTAATTGATTCAAATTTTACTCGACTTTACCTAACTTAGTTTTCTCTACAAGGATTATTGAAAGTTGTTTCGGCGTCAAGACATATTTCCTAACAACGTCAACTTTGGTTTTCCTTCACGTTTCTTTAAAAAGGTTTGTTAACAGAACTTGTAACTTTCGCGAAATTTGGGCATTGTTTTCGAAACGGCTTTTGTATTACGAAAGATAAAGCTGAATTCACATAAAACATGAGCTGTTTATGATCGAGATGGGGCTGTTTTATCCTGGTTGGAGGAGTAACGGACTAGCAACCGGAGGGTTGCGAGTTCGAATCCAGCCAAACACCGTCGTGTACAAAGGTGGCTGGTGCACGTTAAATCTGTCGTGGCCTCCAATGTCCTCACGTTGGCGTGGTGTGGAAGTTTGGAGAGTGGGGTGCCAGCTCAGGTGTTGCCTCGTCATCTGACCGTGGTTCAAAATTACGTGGTGTTGTCCTCGGATCTTTTCCCCTGGGATTGATCCCGGACCGTCACCAATAGCCCGTTGTGTTGCTCCAGTGTGACGTTATGAAAATACCAATACTAATACCTTTGAGAAAAGAAAAAAATCGATAGGTTGTGTCGAAGACAACAAACCTATCAATTTATAAATTAGTTTTGACGTGAATAGATCTACCTGTGATTAGTGGTAGATCAACCTTGACGTGAATAGATCAACCTATCAACAGATGAACCTATCAATTACTTTTGACGTGAATTCTCCGTCTTGATGTTGGATTGTGGTATGAATAAATCAGAGACATAGGAAGTTTGAAGGATTATTTTGTTGTGAATATTTAACAATTAATTTACAGATTTAACGATTAAAGAGCAGTTTTATATTAATTGAGAGATTAGTATCCAATATTAATTGTTGCGTGGTTTGGTAGCTTTCGAATGACACCACGAATGCAGTCCGCACTCCACAGTTACACTGGCCCAAAACTCGCCAGCTCGACACCTTGCATACCCTCTCCATGCCCCCCCGCCTGCGCACTCGTTTCCAAGGTCATCATCACTGGCCACATTTAGTGATCAGGTGTATCACTATTTTAAGATACGGTACAAATTTCGAAGAAAATTTCATTTAAGTGTACAGTGTATATTTTTTTAGTCATTTCGTTGCAGTCCCTAAACAGTAACTGAAATAACTAGATTCTAATATAATAATCCATAAAATAACTACACTGAAACAATTTTTAAAAGGATAAACTATTACTTCAACATGTATACGTTTTCCCTGTGACCATCAGTGGCAAATCTCTTTTAGGTGGGTACAGGCTTCCGAACCCGAGGTACTCTAGTGATTTTTTTCTTTCCCATGGTGTTTACTGTCTTTAGTATAAACACGGTAACGTTTCAGGTATACCCAAGCGATCTTTTTCACCTTTCGTCGCATTATTCCATTCTACAGAGTGTACTAGAAGTTCCCGTATTGACCATTCGTGAATTTACGAACAAAAACAACAAATTTTAAAACAATTATTTTTATGCTTATAGTGAAAAGCACTTTTAACATTAACGTAGGAAAAAAATTTGAACTCGCATTTATAATAAATGTTCAAAATGTCCGCCCCTTTCTTGGAGGCAAAGCTGAAGTCGTTTGCGCATACTTTTAGAAACGCGTTTCAAGATACTGGGAATGAGTTCTTGTATCCTTTGAGTAATGGCAATTTTCAGATCATCTATTGTTTGGGGATTATTTTCACAAACTGTTCTTTAAATATACCCACAGAAAAAAGTCAGCGATGCTCAGATCAGGGGAACGAGGTGGTCAAAGATTTCTGGAGATGAGTCGATCGACAAAAAAAATCTTGAAGCATGCCCATGGTTTCATAACTTGTATGGCAGGTTACACCGTCTTGTTGGAACCAAGAATCTCGTTCATTCACTTCTATTAATGCAACAAATTATTGGATGAGTTCTCTGTATACAGTGCCATCAACAGTTGACTGGAAAAACAGAGCCCCAACAATCCTTTTGCGTGATACGGCACACCAAACGCCAATTTTTTGAGAATGTAAAGTTTTTTTGCATTAATGAATGGGGATTTGTCGTCGCTAAAATGCGGGAGTTTTGCGCGTTCACATAACCGCTTAAATGAAACCATGTAGCCATTTATGTCGGCAAAATTCTTTACATCTTTCATATGATTTATATTCAAAGTGAGTCTCAAGCAGCGCAATTCTCTGAATGAGTGATAAACTCATTTTGCAATGAAGAACAAAATGACATGGAACTTTATCGCACAACTTGAGCGAGATAAAAATGAAAGAATCCATAAAATTATAAGCAGACGATAAAATTCAATAATTTAAAAAAACACGGGCAAATGATTTTTTTAAAGTTGGAGTATGGGAACTTTTAGGACACTGTACAATCTCTTTCGGTTTGACATTTTTGCTTGTAGTTGTCGGTCTTGTGTTTGGCGAAGCTTGGCCATATATGGCCCTTTCGAGGCATAAAACCTCCAGCAAACCCCTATTTTTTGTGAGAGAAGTCAGCAAATTCAATTCAATTAATTTGATATTGTCTTAATTAGCTGGATAGCGTTCTACGGAGCGTCCATCGTTTTTAAGGAATTAATTTTCGGAAGGCTCTCTCCCCGTGTTATTTTTATTAATTTATGAAAGCAAAAGTAATTAAATAGGCGCGTGTGTCTTTTGCATGAGGCGAGTCGGAAATTCTAATTAATACTTTTTCTGTTGTTTCGCAGCAAAAGTTGTAAATGTCATTTAAGCAAAGTGGACGGGAGTTGAAGTGCTTCATTGGACCTCATTAATTAATCTTCATCAAATTATTACAATAAGTCCTCCTCCTAACAGAGGTTAGCGACGTTTCTAAATTCATAGAGTTCTCAAAATGTGAATTTTTTTCAAAAACTGAATTAGGGGAAGTTAGGCGATAAATTATTCATTTTTGATCTTTGATGTGGTATTGAAAGTAATTTTTCGGGAATGCATTTTCGTGAGATCGTGCTTGCCTGGACTCCATGCAATTTTAACCCTCCTAGTGGTTCTCTTGTCGAGGTGTCTAGTCCTAAGTCAAACCATTCGCTGATCTCTATGGACGATATATCTCGTCGTCATCAAAAAATCGACGATAGCTTGACGATACATCTAGTCGTCAGCAAAATTTATCAGATCGTGATGGACGAGATATATCGTCGAAGCCACTTGGAGGGTTAATCACTGAATTAACTCAATAGTCAAGTAGTTTAATACTTGGCACTAGTTTTTAGGGTTGCAACTCCATATTCTCAGGGGTGCATCTTTGAGTGTGTACGAGCTTCACGAACCCAAGATACCCATTGTTCTTTTCTTTCCCCATGGGATTTGCTGCCTTTAGTAAATACGGGATTTCACTCCCTGGATACCCAAACGATCTTTTTCTGCTTTCATCCCACTACTTCCGAAATTACTGCTTTTCACCTTTCGAGTTGTAATCGGCGCAGGTTCGATTCCTGTCAGGTGCATTCCTCCCTGGGTGTATTTCTCTCTTCTGTATCAGTAAAACGTCCATTGTGTGTGTATTACTTGATGTTGTATGTCTTGTGTCTGTCGCAGCATGACCAAATATGGCCCTTGCGCCATAAAACCCCCATATCAACCAACCTTTTTCCCTCTCACGACGGTGGCCGTGGTAGCCCGGTTGGATGAGTAACGGAGTAGCAACCGGAGGGTTACGAGGTCGAATCCAACCAGACCGTCATGTACAAAGGGGGCTGGTGCGCGTGTAATCTGTCGTGGTCTCAAATGTCCTCACGTTGGCGTGGAAGTTTGGAGAGTGGGGTGCCACCTCAGGTGTGACCTCCCCATCTTACCGTGGTTCAAAGTTACGTTGGTGTTGTCCTCGGTTCTTACCCTTGGGGTTTGATCCTGGACCGTCACCAAGAGTCCGTTGTGTTGCTCCAGTGCGAAGTAATTTAAAAAAATACCAAAGATACCCTTTCACGACATTTTTTACTTGCCGTTGTCTGCCTTGTGCTTGGTGCAGCTTGACCAAAAATGGCCCTTGCGCCATAATACCTAAAATCTAACAACCAACCATTTCGAGACTTTGATTTTTAAGTGAAGTGAAGAGAAAATTCAGTAACTGAAACATTTCATGATTGATACGTCAAAAATATTTCATGTAAAATAATAAATAAATGTAATTGTTAAATACAAACGTGTGACTTAGGTATAAGAATTGTTAAATACAAACGAGTGACTTAGGTATAAGAAATGTTAAATACAAACGAGTAACTTAGGTATAAGAATTGTTAAATACAAACGAGTAACTTAGGTATAAGAATTGTTAAATTCTCGTTGTATTTAACGTGTACGTAACATAAACAATTACGTAAAATAAATTACGCAATTGTTAAATAAATTGATACGTCAAAAATATCTCATGTAAAATAAATTACACGTAATCGTTAAATAAACATATTACTACATCGTAATCATTTGCACATGTGAGTGGCACTTAAAAGGCTAGAACGGACTTTTACAAAAGTACTGCAGAACACGTGAGTTAACGGCATCATAGCCGAACGCTCGGCACTTGTCTAGAACATATTTGAAAAGATATCGGACCTTATATTAAGTTGGTTCGTGAAAATGGAGTGTTACCCCGCAAATGGTTAACAGTTGTGTCACTATATTAAAATACCGTTTTCGTTTATTGGTGAACTGCAAGTAATTTTGATGACTATCAGCTATTGGATTTCAGAACTTTTTGTACAGATTTTCACCTTCGGAGAGGTTCACATGCATATTTCTCCCTTACAATTTGCAGTCTTCCTACAAAACGTCTACCCAGTTTTGACCTTCTTGGCCAATAGAATATTTCCAAGGGATTCTATTTTAAGAAAATAACCAATAGAATCTTTCCAAAGGTTGAAAGAATCCGTGGATTTCTTTAACCAATACATTGATTATTATGGACCAATCAGAGCGTTTTCCTCGCTAACGCCGGCACCTTTGATAGGTCTCCTCGTGTCACTCAGCCTTGTACTTCATATTTGATCTCGGGGCCTAAGTAGCCCAGTTGTAAGAGTAGCGGATTAGCAGGTGCGAGTTCGAAACTCGATACAACCCAAGACAGTCGTGTACGTGGGGGTACGTTAAATCTATTGTGGCATCGAATGTCCTCACGTTGGCGTGATGTGGATGTTTGGAGAGTGGGGTACCAGCTCAGGTGTTGTCCTCGGTCATCTGACCGTGGTTCAAAATGACGTGTTGTTGTCCTCGGATCTTTCCCTTCTGGATGGTTCCCGGGCCGTCGACAATAACTCGGTGTTGCTCCAGCGCGACGTTAATTGAAATACCGTCCTTCAACCAATGGATGTAGTTATTAGTCATTAAGCGTTTGTGGGGTAAAAGCAATACTACACTATACTGAAATCTTGCTATTCTGGGAGGGTAGCTTGTGCAAACACCCTGTATAATGGCAAATGCATTCGTTGTGAAGAAAAAGACATCTAAATTTCTAATGCTATTTTAAATACGAGTACTTATGCATAAATAGATTACAAAGAAAGGTAAATTTTATAAACACTTAAAGTGGATAAAAATAAGTTCATTAGCAGTTTAAAGCTTAAGGTTCATAATAGCGATCACTTTTAAGAGCACTTTATTGTTTACGCCACAAATGCTATTAGTAAAATCAATCCATTTATTGGCAATGTAGATCCAATTGTTTAAGTGGACGATATTACAAAGCTCTTACTCTCTATAGCATCAACAAGAAAGTATCGATTCGAGCGTTCATATTAGAGTCATTAGTCATATTTATAAATTAACAATTTTACATTTCAAAAGGATTTTTATTGAAAATAAAACCTGTTCGCAAGGAATTTTTATTTTTTACGACAAGCTTTCGTCACCAAATTCTAAATAAATAGTTGGCAACACTATTGTTTTCACCGCCTGTTATATATCCGCCTTCGAAATTTACTCAAAACTTAAAAAATATCTTTTTTGCACTGCATGTAAACTGATCTGTATGCTAGTCTCAGAAGGAAGTGAGGTTGGTGCGAAGAGTCTGCTTGAGCATCAAATGTTATTGACCACTTACAGTAAAAATAATTTGAGGCTGAATGGATGTGGCATTCGTTAATCCCTGATTGGCTTTCTGCGTTGAAAATCACGGGTGTTAAAATATACTGACGTCGCACTCAGATTTACGTTAAAAAAAACGTCGTTTTTGCTTCAGGTTTTATCGTTTATTTTTTGGATGCTGGGCTTTCTTGAACGCTTTCCACTGATGCATAGCGAAGCGATCAGGGTGTGAAATCTCGGTTTTCCAAGTGGTTTCGACTTGATATTTCGTCTATCACGATCTGACCAATTGTGCTAATGACGAGACATCTCGTCACCAAGACTTGGCCGATTTCTTGATGATGATAAGATAAATGTCTGGACAGTTTTCTTCTAATGACGAGATATCTCGTCCATCAAGATGTGGTCTATTTTTCTAATGACGAGACGCCTCATCGAGACAACCTCCAAGAAGTTTAAAAACCCTCGTGCTCAGATCATCTGCCAGCCTCTAGAAAAGTAAAAAACACTATAACATATTAAAACGTACTTTAAAAATTATATAAATATATTTATAATACAGGTTGAGTCTAAATTGTTTTTACAAAATAAGACGGGTGATAGTACTCATCCAGACGAGCAATAATTACCATGGAACATAGGGTCGCATTCCTCTCTGAGAGGCAGAAAAGAGTGAAATTAGAATTTCAACATGAACTTACAAGTGTTGGGAAAACGAATGAACGATACCAAAAGTTGCACAATCTGATTTATTGGTCAGAGAAAAACTCACAGCAAGTGCTCAAAGTGGCGGGTGTCGTTGCACAGTTCCCACCGGCGAAGGAATGACTGGCTCTCGAAGATTCGTGGTGTGTTCATTTTGTCTGCACCGATTCTCGCTACGAGATGTTCAGCCGAGTCCACAGGCGTACACTATAGATTTCATGTGCCCCCAGAAGAAAAAGTCCAGTGGGTTGAGGTCCGGTGAGGCCAAGCCACAGGTCCACCACGTCCGATCCATCTTGCTTAGGAGATATGCTACGTAGGCAGGTACAAAACGACGTCAGAGGCGATGACTTGTTCATGCTCGACGCGTTTCGACTTGACTCTTTTCTGCCTCTCAGAGTGGAATGCGACCCTATGTTCCATGGTAATTATGGCTCGTCTGGATGGGTACTATCACCCCTCTTATTTTGTAAAAATAATTTAGACTCACCCTGTATATTATGAAATACATTTATTCTCCATGTTGCTTTAACGTACAAATTAGAAGTCGTACTCGTCGTAACATATTAAACGCCGTATTATTATTATACAAATTAAAATGCATATATTTCCGATGTTACTTTAATATACAAATTATAAAAGATCAAATAAAAAACATAAATTAAATTAAATAATTTTATAATGTAAATGGGGAATGGAATATAAATTAAAAATTTATTTCCAATGTTACTTGAACATACAAATTAAAAGTCGTACACGTTGTAACATTAAACATATTATACAAATTAAAATATATTTATTTTCAATGTTACTTTAATATACAAATTCAAAGTCGTACGCGTCGTAAAATATTAAACGCCGTATTATTATGTAAATAATATATATTTATTTCCGATGACTTAAATATACAAATCAAAAGATCAAATAAAACAAATGAAATTAAATAATTTTATAATATAATCGAATATAAATGGGGAATGAAATAAATAGAATATAAATGAAGCATTTATTTCCAATGTTACTTGAATATACAAATTAAAAGTAGTACACATCGTAACATATTAAACGTCGTATTATAATTATACAACTTAAAATATATTTATTTCCAATGTTGCTATAATATACAAATTAAAAGATCACATAACAAGTTGTACAAATTTTTATCTGACATTTACCAAACAACGACACGGCTTTCTTCTCTAATGGCTCGATTTCCCCACTAATTAATCTTTTACAAGACAGTTTGTATTTTCCTTTGTTGACTGTCCCCCAAGCATTATTTTTTGCGTTTGTAAATTAATTATATACTGGAAATCGCTATTAATTAGCCTCGTTAAAGAAACTTTTTACCTTCCTCAGAAAAAGGAAGCGCCATCCAAGATGTCGACATTGCCGTGAAAGGATAACTGGAATCCGGAATTTATTGATTATATCTTTGGAAAAGCTGGATGGCTTTATGCTCTTTCTCTCCCACTCTTAACGAGATTTCGAAAAGCAAATGGATCTTTGCGCGAAGGGCACTTGTGCGTGGTTTGCAGATTTGCAGTGGGGACGTTTCGAAGCGTTATTTCTACGGAGATTGGATTCTGAAATATTTTTAGAACCTAATCTGGGTTCTTTTTTAGGAGGATAATCTTTCAGATAGCTTGCTTTTTATCCTGGAGGTTGATGGTTTTCTATTCGTAAAAAAGTTTTAGCGGAATTTGAATTGGCAATTTGGACGTTATTTTGTAGTTTTAACTACTTCGTTTCTTTTTATAGCAAAGAAAAGTTTCCTAACTTTGAATAGATATCCATTTTGATTAACCTTTTGAATGAGTTGATGTAAATGTCCTAAACAGACTCTTGATTTCGATCGCCAATGGTTTTTATTAAAAAGATAGGTATTTAATTAACGTCGGTAGTGGGGCACCACAGCGGGCTATTGGCGACGGTCCGGGATCAAACCCGAAGGGAAAGATCCGAGCACAGCACCAGGTAATTTCGAATCACGGTTAGATCACGAAGTCACACCTGAGTTGGCATTCCACTCTCCAAACTTTCACACCACGCCAACGTGAGGACATTTGAAGACACGACAGATTTATCGTGTACCAGCTCCCTTTGTAAACGATGGTCTTTGGTTGGATTCGAACTTGCAACCCTCCGGTTGCTAATCCGTTACTCTTCCAACTGGGATATGGGAATGTTTCGGAGCGTTATTACTACGGTTCTGAAATATTGTTAGAACCTAATCTCAGTTCTTTTGGGAGGTTAATCTTTTTAGATAGCTGGACTTTTATTCTGGAGGTTCATGGTTTTCCATTTTTTGGAAGAAATTTTAGAGGAATTGGAATTGGCAATTTGGAAGTTATTTTTGCAGTTTTAATTATTTCATTTCTTTTGGTAACAAAAAAATGTTTCCTACCTTTGAATAGATATCCGTTTTGATTAATTTTTATAATGAGGTCATGTAAATGTCCTAAATACGCTTAATTTTGATCTCCAATAGTTTTCATTAAAAAGAACCTGGTTGCAAGAGGGTCGTGTTAGCAAGGTTGGCAGAGTAAGGGATTAGATGTGACTTTGTCATCTGACCGTGGTTCGAAATTAGGTGGTGTTGTCCTCGGATCTCCGGGGGATGGTTCCGGACCGTCGCCAATAGCCCGTTGTGTTGCTCCATTGCGATGTGAATTAAAATATATCTCTATCTGCCTACCATTGTGATTAATCCTTACAGTGAGCTGATGCAAATGTCCTAAACAGACTCCTGCTTTTGATCGTCAATAGGTTTTATTAAAAAGGTAGGTAGGTATCTTAATTGATGTCGCACTGGAGCAACACATCAGGGTATTGGCGACGGTCCGGGATCAATCCCGAAGGAAAAGATCCGAGGACAACACAACGTAATTTCGAACCACTGTCAGATGACGAGGCAACACCTGATTTGGAGAGTGGCACCCCACTCTCCAAACTTCCACACCACGCCAACGTGAGGACATTGGAGTCCACGACAGATTTAACGTGCACAAGCTCCCTTAGTACACGACGGTCTTTGGTTGGATTCGAACTCTCAACCCTCCGGTTTCTAATCCGTTACTTTTCCAACAGGGCTACAGCAGCCCGTTATTAAAAAGAAAACCTGGTTGCAAGAAATTTTTATTTTTTTGACATTCTTTCGCTAGCGAATTCTAAATAAATAGTTAGTAACACTGTTTTCACAGCCTGTTATATGAATGCCTCACTTGCCAAATCGATTAACTCCATAAAACAAAAAGTTGAGAAAAATTATAAAATAGTATACATTGTTTTTTTAATTCTTTTTAAATTATAAATTCAAATAAACGATGTAGACGATGTTCAAATAAACGATGTATTACTGCAGATGTATCTTTCATCTAACGACATATAGAAAGTATAAGATAGAATATCCTTGGAGTAATCGTTATTATTACTACAATTTTTGCGTGATTAAGGGAGTTTATCGATTTGGCAAGTGAAAGAAAATTATTAATTCAAATTCAGTCTTTAAAATATTTTTTTATTACAGAAAAGCTTCATTATATACATTTTTTATTAAAGATTTTAGCAAAAATGAATAATAAACTGTTCTGTTACATATATTACGAGTATTATTACTTTGTTTAAATTGATTCATCAGCAATAAAAATAATGTCTTCTTCGTTAGCTGTATTTGAGCTCAAGTCATTTTTTTTGTTTGTTCGGACTGTACGTACAAATTCCTTTCATTTTTTTTTTATGTTCGGTTTTTACTTTGACCCACTGTATATAAGAAGTAGTCAATTGCTTTGTTAAAAAGTGTTTTAACTCAATTTTTTTACGATTTACATTAGAGTATGGAGTTAATCAGATTGGCTTCTGAAATAAATCATTTATTATTCAATGGCTAAAACAATTATGTCCTTTAGTGGTGTTAATACTTATTATTAGAGAAATTTGTTTTGAATATATACAGTTAGGAGTCAATCAAGTGCTTTGACATTAAAATTTAATAAAATTCAGAAAGGGGAGTTAATCGATTTGGCAAGTGAAGCATTCAATATCCACCATCGAATTTTACCCAAAACTTCAAAATTATCTTTTTTTTACACTACATATAATCTGAACTGGAAATCCTCAGTAGGAAGTGAGGTTGAGAAAAGAGTGATTGCGCATCAAACGTTCGAAAGGATCCAGTATATTTCGAATAATTTTCGAAAATATCCCGTACAAGATTCGTTAATTGAAATTCGTTAGACCTGATTTAACAAATGCACTCGTTCAAGATCGCGTGACCCAAACGCCAACCTTTCTGGAAGCAGAAAACAATATTGCTACGAGTTGCGTCTAAAACTTTATAATTTTGTTCAACAAAATCCTTAAAAATATTGTGGTAGTGCAATGAAGGGTTCAGAGCGTTTCAAGAATGACTATTTTCCCATTCTGAAGAGCAACAAAATGCCATTGAATAGTTCTCTTGGAATGAGTGAGTAATGGCAGTTATGTTTAAAATATTATAGCTGTTATTACTTTACGCTCTCCAAATAAAAGGAATATTCGTGCAGGCATAGCCCGACATGAATAACTTTAAGCGAAAATGTTAGAAATGTTTTAGAAAATGTTAGCCCTCAGACAATTCAAGTCAAAACTTGTTAAAAGTTTTTGAAATGCCTGGGAAGTTGCCTGTCTTCTAAAGCCTCACTAGTTCTCCTTTCTTTTAAAAGTTTTAACTCGTAGATTTATTCATTTATTCACACTGCCATACAGAAAAATAAATCTGCATAACAATGGGGAAAAACAAAAATGGCAAAAGGCAAAGAAACCATAATCCAGAACAATACAGAAAAACGAAAGCAGAGTATACAGGGTGAGTCTAAATTGTTTTTACAAAATAAGAGGGGTGATAGTACCCATCCAGACGAGCCATAATTACCATGGAACATAGGGTCGCATTCCACTCTGAGAGGCAGAAAAGAGTAAAGTCGAAACGCGTCGAGCATGCACGATGGAGCCCCAGCACACTTTTACAGCACGGTCCGGCACTTTTTGAATGCCACATATCCCACACGATGGATCGGACGTGGCGGACCTGTGGCTTGGCCTCACCGGACCTCAACCCACTGGACTTATTCTTCTGGAGGAAAATCTTTAGTGTACCAGATGCCTGTGGACTCGGCTGATGATCTCGTAGCGAGAATCGGTGTTGCCACAGACAAAATTAACACAACACCAGGAATCTTCGAGAGCCAGTCATTCCTTCGCCGGTGTGAACTGTGTAACGCCACTTTGAGCACTTGCTGTGAGTTTTTCTCTGATCAATCAATCAGATTGTGCAAGTTTTGGTATCGTTCATTCCCAACACTGTTGTAAGTTCATGTTGAAATTCTAATTTGACTCTTTTCTGCCTCTCAGAGTGGAATGCGACCCTATGTTCCATGGTAATTATTGCTCGTCTGGATGGGTACTATCACCCCTCTTATTTTGTAGAAACAATTTAGACTCACCCTGTATATATGAATTCCGCTGCGCTCTGCAATTTTCAAATCAGTATATCGTGGTCGCCCGGTTGGAAGAGTAACTGATTAGCAACCGGAGGGTTGCTAGTTCGAATCCAACCAAAGACCGTCGTGAACAAAGGGTGTTGATGCACGTTAAATCTGCCGTGGCAAATGTCCTCACGTTGGCGTGGTTTGGAAGTTTGGAGTGCTGTACCAGGTCAGGTGTAACTTCGTCACCTGACCGTGGTTCAAAATTATGTTAATTCTTTCCCTTCGTGTTTGATCCCGGATCGTCGCCAATAGCCCGTTGTGTTGCTCCAGTATGGCGTGAATTCTACCTACCTATTGCTCTTACAGTATCATTCCCTAGTTTATTAGATGGAGTAATAAAAGATGAAGCTTCTATAATGTTTAACTCGAGAATAGATATCGGAAATTTTACCACTTTTGCTTGTCTGAAATCAAACTGGTGAGAAAATTCCCATCAGTATTGAATTATGGCAGGATTTGTTGATTTCCTTATTTTTGACTGGGCCGTCGTTGATAGGTGGGTATGCCCACTGCTTTAGCAACCTCCGAGTTGTAGGCGGCGCAGGTTCGATTCCTATCAGATGCATGGGTGTATTTCTCTCTGCGTCAGTAAAACTTTTATTATGTGTGTAAGTCTATTACTTGATATTGAATGCATTGTCTGGCGCATTATGGTCAAATATGATCCTTGCGCCATAAAACCCTCTAAAACCAACCAATGAACGTTATGTGGTGTTGTAGAGTCAAAGCAATAGTCTACTAAAAAAATCTAGTTACTTTCAGAGAATTAAGATTGATTTGGAAGATAAAGTATAACATACCCAAAATCCAGATATTTACAATTGTATGAAGAGTGTTGGAGGTATTAATTAGGCACTGATAACAAAACAGGTTTGATTTATCGCTTTTCGGTCATTTTAGATCGGGTAATTAGACCGGGACCTATAACTTTAAATGGATTCCAAACCACTACAAATATATCGTCACCAATAGCACATTGTGTTCCTCCAGTGCGACGCTGATTCAACTACACCCCACACTGCGAATATCCGTGCCCAGAACGGGATTCGAACCCTGACCCTTTTAAACTGATGGACAGAACTTACCACTCGAGCAACGGTAACGAATTAAAAGAAACGGGCAGATAGTTACTTCACATATGGCAACGTTTTCTTCAAACGTGTTATTTTAATAGATAAAGAAAGGTATTCATAAATTCTTACCATTACCTGCTCAAGGCCACTAACACAAAATTGCATACCGATGAAGTTCAAATATGTCTTAAAGATATTAAGACAAAAACAATGCACATAATATATGGAGGGAGATTAAACTATTTTTATTGATTTTAAAATTCAAAATTTCAAGGATTGTGCCTTCCTTTCAAATAGAAAAGTTAAAAGGAATAACTATGAGGTTCTCGTTCAGCCAAATGAAATTTCCAAAAGTCAGTTTGTGAAGTCTTGAAACGGATTTTGGTGAAACATCCTTAAGTTCTATTTGTTGATTCTTATTGATGAAGATATGGAGTGCTGAAGCAACGGTGAACTTGACGTTCCGTTGCTTTCGGTGTCGTCCGGAGTCTTGTTTCCAGAGGCTGTATTTTCACGATCATCCAATCCAGTCTTCTAGGCAGCAGGGCAAGTTGGACCGCCTGTGGTTCTTTTCACGAAGATGTCAAAGCCATCGTCATCTCCATTGGGATCTACGGCAGATTCTGCACTGTCAACTTCGTTGTTTTTCCGATGGAGTTCTGTTGTGCCTCGAGTAGAGCCCTGTCCGCCATTTCGTCTTCGATGGTCGCAGACGCAAGTCCATGAATTCCTCGGGATGTTCGGCATTCCACTCTGCGAGGTAGTCGCGCTCGACGTATGGCTTTTCTTCTGCCTTCTGTTTCTTTGCCTCTTTCTTGACTTGCTTCTTTTTGCTACGCTTCTCTCGAAACTTCTTTCTGAAATAGCAAATTAGAATAAATTATTTTACCTGACAAGACAGCAAAGGGTAACAAGTTAAATTTATGTTTAACAGATTAAATAATATTTAAAGATTAAAATGTGTAAAAAAATTATAAATTCTAATAGAGTACGAGGCACACTTACATTTGTTTCCTGCTCCAGTCCAGCATCTTGAAAGGTAGATAAATCGTCTGTAATAATGACGTAAATATCACTAAAAAATACTGTTTGTAGGTAGCACTGAAAAGTACTGTTTGCTTGTAGATAGTACTAAAAAGCACTGTTTGTTTGCAAAAAGCACAAAAAAGTACTGTTTGCAGATAAGTTGCAGCGGAAGTTTCCTCTACAACCAAAAATCGCTTTAATCAAACGTTTATAATCTCATTTGATCAGAGCTTTAAAAATCGCCAGCTAGCAGTTTGACAGACAGAACATGAATGAAGATATCTTTTGTGAGCGATGCTGTTTACCAACAACAACGCCTGATAAACAATCGAAAACCAATACGATGCTTTAAATCTATTTGTTTAAAAGCATTCAGAAAAATATGTATTGTTATAAATAAAAGAAATTTATTGTTCCCAATTAAAATAGTTTTTTCTGTTTCCATTGTTGCATTTGATATTTACAAATTTTGCTGCTCGTTAATGCGATGAAGAAAGGTATAATTTTAATAGAAATTTTATTTGATACTTAAATATTGCGTCATTAAATAAACAAGAATCACTAATGAAACAAGAATCACTATTATGTTAACATAGCCTCATTTGTTTGATTATACGCTGCCATTCTACCCGCTTTTTACAACTTAAAATCACTTAAAATGGAGACTACAAATAAAATATGCATTTGAGCATCAATGCCCGATCAACTGAAGCTTTAAATTCTATAATTAAAAATTGAAATTATCGAAGCTCACATAAAAATACAAACTTCAGTGGTCTAATTACGTTTATTTGCATTGATTGCATAATACTAAGAGAGATATTCTCTTCAGGTGAATTTTTCCCTGGGTGTATTTCTCTCTTCTGTGTCAGTAAAAACTTTCATTCTGTGAGTATTACTTGATATTGTATGTCGTGTCTGGCGCAGAATGGCCAAATATGGCCCTTCCGCCATAAAACCACAAAACCAGCCAACCAACCTTATTTTTGACACAGCGCATGTGTTCTTAGAAAAGAAAATTCAAGACTCGTTGGATATCCTGATGATTTTGCTCCTGTCCATGTCCTGATGATTTTGCTTCACCGAAATCACCACTGACGTTTTTAATCTTTATTTACCCCTTTAGCGTCACGAAATTTCTGGATAGTGTAGTATTGCTTTTACACCGCAACATACAGAGTCTAAATAACCAAACCCTATTGGTACGTAGGTATTTAATTAACGTCGCACTTTGGAGCAACACAGCGGGCTATTGGTGACGATCCGGGATCAATCCCCAAAGGAAAGATCCAAGGACAAAACCACGTAACTTTGAACCACGGTCAGATGACGAGGCAACGCCTGAGCTGGCGCCCACTCTCCAAACTTCCACACCACGCCGACGTGAGGACATTAGAAGCCACGACAAATTTAACGTGCACCAGCCCCATTTGTACACGACGGTTTTTGGTCGGATTCAAACTCGCAACCTTCCGGTTGCTAATCTGTTACTCTTCCAGCGGTCTCCAAATCCTATTGGATGAAAGATTCCATGGATTCTTCCAACCTTTAGTAAGATTCTGTTTGTCTTTTCCTTAGAATAGAATCCCTTGGAAAGATTCAATTACTCCTTCCCTTGGAAATGAATCCTTTAGGAAGATTCTGTTGCTCTTTTCCGTAGAAACCTTTGGAAGTGTTATTGGTCTTCCTTAGAAAAGGGACGCGGTTGCCTGGTCGGAAAAGCAGAGTATTACCAACTGGAGGGTTGCGAGTTCGAATCCAACCAGAGTGCGTCGTGTACAAAGGGGGCTGGTGCACGTTAAATCTGTCGTGGCCTCAAATGTCCTCATATTGGCTTTGTGTTGCTCCAGTGCGAAGTTAGTTAAATACCTATAGAGATCAATTCCGAGGCCAACATCTCGTAATTTTGAAACACGGTCAGATGAAGCACCCCACACCCAAACTTTCACACCACGCCGACGTGAGGACATTTGAGGACACGACAGATTTAACGTGCACAATCCTCCTCCACCTACAACTCTCTGAGCCACGACGCCTCTCCCCATCCTGTTATGAAGAGGATCCACTAATTATGAATAACGTACTTTATACTCTCTAAGGTAACGTGCGAGTTTTTAATTGGTCAGGTCTCCCTGCAGCACTTACGTCGATTACTTTCAGGCACTCAAAATAATTCACGACTTGATGCGCAAGAGACAATCGTTTTTTCATTCATAAAGAGGACATTTCTATTGTCCCTAAAGGAAGAGAACAATCACAAAATGAATTTGCATCTCATGTGCGGGAGACGTTGGACAGGATTATTGTCCTGCATTCCCTTGGGGCTCTGCGCTAACTGTGACCGGCACGGGGATATACTAATGAGAAATTTCAAGGACTCTCGCCGGCCTCGGAACTTGTGTGCTTTAATGACGGAGGACATTTCAGTTCAAATTCTGATCTCTGTCTTTTCTAAGGCTTCTCTCCTTATCTAAGTATGAATGGAGATGCCGGAGAATTGAGAGGTGGAAGGCATGGCTCTGTTGCCCCGGATTTAGTATTCGTAAATTTCCATTAATTTAAAGTGTCTGCAATTTGAAAAATATTGGAGGGGTGGTGTCTTAGAATGGTTTTCGAAATGGAAGTTTGATCTCGGTTGAGTTCTTGGGAATTGAAACACATGAATTTTCGATGAAAGAATTTAACATTTGTAGTAAGTGGGTGATGTGATTCTGACAAGGACTTTTGGGATTTGACAATCCTTATTTTGGATTGAGGAGCGGTGTCGATTACCTTTGTCAGCTGGAATTCTTTAATGGATACTGCATAGAGTGGAAAATGTACACACAAATTGGAGATTACACACATGGAGTGGAGACTGCTCACTAAATGTGGAGACTACTCAGTAAATGTGGAGACTGCTCACTAAATGGGGAGACTGCTCACTACATGTGGAGACTGCTCACTAAATGTGGAGACTGCTCACTAAATGTGGAGACTGCTCACTAAATGTGGAGACTGCACACACACGGAGTGGAGACTGCTCACTAAATGTGGAGACTGCACACACACGGAGTGGAGACTACACACACACGGAGTGGCGATTACACACGGAGTGAAGATTACACACGGAGTGAAGATTACACACGGAGTGAAGATTACACACACGCGGAGTGGCGACTGCACACGCGGAGTGGCGACTGCACACGCGGAGTGGCGACTGCACACGCGGAGTGGCGACTGCACACGCGGAGTGGCGACTGCACACGCGGAGTGGCGACTGCACACGCGGAGTGGCGACTGCACACGCGGAGTGGAGACTGCACACGCGGAGTGGAGACTGCACACACACGGAGTGAAGATTACACACGGAGTGAAGATTACACACACGCGGAGTGGAGACTACACACACGCGTAGTGGCGACTGCACACGCAGAGTGGCGACTGCACACGCGGAGTGGCGACTGCACACGCGGAGTGGCGACTGCACACGCGGAGTGGCGACTGCACACGCGGAGTGGTGACTGCACACGCGGAGTGGCGACTGCACACGCGGAGTGGAGACTATACACACACGGAGTGGCGATTACACACGGAGTGGCGATTACACACGGAGTGAAGATTACACACACGCGGAGTGGAGACTACACACACGCGTAGTGGAGACTACACACACGCGTAGTGGAGACTACACACACGCGTAGTGGCGACTGCACACGCGGAGTGGCGACTGCACACGCGGAGTGGCGACTGCACACGCGGAGTGGCGACTGCACACGCGGAGTGGCGACTGCACACGCGGAGTGGAGACTGCACACGCGGAGTGGACTGCATACACTGAGGGGAGACTACACACATGGTGGGATTTACACATACAGAATGAAGACTATGAATGCATATAGAGTTGAGACTACATACATAGAGGAAAGAAAGGTTTACACATACAGAATGGAGACTGAATGCATATAGAGTGGAGACTGCAGCTGGAATTAGAGCAAATGAATCCGATGAAAAACTAAATATTTATAAGTAGTGACGCCATTATTTTGACAAGGACTTAGGATTTTTCAATCCTGATTTTTTAATTAGAATAACGTCAATTAGCTTCATTCAGTTAGAATTCTTGAATGGAGAGCCAGCTCAGGTGTGACCTCGTCATCTAACCGTGATTCAAAATGACGAGGTGTCCTCGGATGTTTCCTTTCGGGATTGATCCCGGACCGTCGCCAATAGCCCTTTGTGTTTCTCCAGAGCGACGTTAATTAAATACATACCATTGCAGATAATTATTTACTCGCCTTCGTGTTTGATCCGGGAATTAATTCCATCGAGTCAATGCAGCAATTTATTCATTTCAAATACGAGATTAACCATCCGGCTAAAAAAGCAAATCTCCCCTCCCCACAGTATAAGCCTCCACTGTACAATCTTCCTCATATTTTGGCCTAATTAGCACAAGTGGTCCTCGAATATCGAGTGAAATGAAGAGTACAGCCGATAAAAAACTAAAAACAGTTTATTTCTAAAGAAATTTCAAGCGGAAACCTTTTCCACCCGTCTTTGCATCCGTTCCCGCAGGACTTACTAAAAGATGGTGTCTTCCAAACTCTCATTCATATTTCATACTTCAAAACTTCACTCATCTTTGAATCTCCATTGATCCGTAATTTTTTATTCATCACATCCTCGAATAGAGGACGGCAGCAACCTCTAATGTGACGTGTGCGAACAGCTGTACTTTCACATGCGAATCTGTGATTTCTTCCCGGATCCTTTCTTTGTCAGCAGCCTCGATGCTTACTTACTTCCATTAACTCCAGAAGGATGTGCACTGACGCCTTTTAATGCATTCCTTTGCAAAGAGGGGAAGCTGGCTATACAGGGAAATAAGTAATCTGCACAAGTCACAAACTTTAGATTTGCGATTCGGAAGTAAGGGAGTAGATCTTATTTAGAGAGTCTGAAGCGAACAAAGCTTGGGTTGTATCCTTTTATATACGTACACGGCTCTAATGAATCTTTTGACGTGTATTTTACATTAACTGGTAGCTTATAACGCTTTGAGGCAAATTTGCGAAATTTGTATGTAGCATTAATTCTGCACTTTGGTACGGAAAAGGCCAAATACCATTTCGCAAGGTTTTGGTAGGTAGTCAATGTCGCTCTGGAGCGACACAATGGGCTATTGGCGACGGTCGGTCAGGAATCAATACCGTAGGGAAATATTGAGGACACCACCACATAAATTTGAACCACATTGTCAGATGATGCGGTCAACATCTGAGCTGGCACTCCGCTCTCCAAACTTTCTTACTGCGCCAACGTGAGAACATTTGAGACCACGGCAGACTGAACGTACACCAGATCCCGTGTACACGACGATCCTTGGTTGGACCCAGTTTCTACAAATAATCCGCTACTCTCCCAACCTGGATACCGCGGCCCCCCATAAGTTTTTGGTTACAGCTTATTCAGTAATTTTTATTTTTAATACAGCTTAGAAAAAATACTTCCCAATGTCTTGATTACTTCACAATGTATTTGGGAAATCAAAAATTCCCCGTCGCCCAGTGAACGTACATGGGGTGATTGTCTCTGGTAAACATGGGGATCGGGATTCCAGGATGCCCAAACGATCTCTCTTCTCTCCGTCTTTTCTTTTAACAATTACTTGACATTGTCTTGTGTTTGGCACAGCTTGGTTAAGTATGACCCTTGCGCCATAAATCCCAATACCAACCCATCGAAGCAGTTGCTGTTGAGACGAAAGGGAAACACGTGCGCGTGACTCATCCAGTAATGACGGAACTTTCCACCAAATCGGGGAGAAAGATGTAGAACAGAACTTATGATTGAATGTAAAAGACGTTCGCTAAAATGTGCAGTAACTTCAATTGTTCTCTCATAAGTAGGCCCAATTTTGTCAACTCGTCTGATTTTTGTAAATAATCTGTATTTAGCTCGAATTAAATTCCGAATTTAAATTCATCCTTTTACTTACTGAGTTGTGATCTTTATGTCCCACATGTGTTGACGGTAGAACATTGACATTTTCTATTATAATTAGGGATTTGACCTTGAAGTGATTTGTGAACATAACTCAAAATCATCGAATTTGGAATTTGGTCCTTTTTCAACCAATGTACGGAAATGAACCGGTTTATAAATACTGTTACTCCTCGATATATTACTATTCGCGGAGGGCAAAAAGTGCGATGTATCAAATGGAGCGATATAGGAAGGTCGAGAAAAATTTGTTTATTTGAAATAAAGTACAAATTGTGCGTTAAATTTGTATGCTTTTTCAACAACTAGCTTGTCGCGGGGTATTTATTGTGTGTATTTCATAGTCGATCGTATTATTGTGTGTTATGTTTGCATTTAAAAATTGCTGTTCTTCCAAATTAATAAGTTTCTTCAGAGCGTACCCTGATGGTGGAGTCGTGGATTACCAACCGGGGGTTGCCAGTTCGTAACCCGATCCGACCAAAAATCGACCGATCCGAAGTTAAATCTGGCCTCAAGTGTCCACGTTGGCGTGGTGTGCAAGTTTGGAGAATGGAGTGGGTGTTGATCTCGTCATCTGACCGTGATTCAAAATGACGTGGTGCTTTCACTTCGGCATTGATCCCGGACTGTCGCCAAATAGCACGTTGTGTTGCTGCAGTGCGAAGTAAATTCAATTACTTATCTACTTTCAGAGGGAAATTTTTAACACTTCCTGAGTGTCTTTTATTACACATTAAGTTATTTTTTCGAAAAAGAGCTAGAGTCCTTTTGATCTCATTTGGGATTGCATTTTTGGATACTATTTTTTTTCTTTATAAATGCAGGACATTCTCTTTCAGTTCTATGCTTTTTATAAGTGCTTTGCTTGCTATAGATTTAATACTAAGGTACGTGTGGTTTCGTTGTAAAAATGTGCGTTGTAAACAATTGTGACGAAATGGGTGAAGTCGTTAAAAAGCTGACATGTATAAAGAATATCACCTTGAAAGTTTCCGTTAGCCGTTTTGAGTTGATAGTTGCCTTAAGTTCGGATGCTTCTTGTTTGGGTGATTGATTAATTAATGTTTGCCTAGTTCCAACCTTAAGAACTGTAATCTTGGTCGATTTGGACTGAAGCGAGGCAAAACTAATGCTTTTGTAGAGTATTAATTTCTAGACTTTTGCACTTAAAGATAGAAATGTTCTACATTTGCCTAGGTGTGTCTTAATCTTTAGCAGATTCATGTGGAGGAAAATCTTGAGAACTTTGACGTAAGTACGAATCATCCCTTCATCGAACAGAAAGACTACCCTTATACCATGTGCATGCTTATTTAACAGACTCCAGCTTTCCTTCCTGACATCGATCAAGTTTTCTATCGGATTACCTGTTGCGAAATGCTCACGTCATTTCTTGTATAGCGCCACCTATCGTGTGCACGAATTACTATTCATTCTGTTGTACATTTTCAATCAGTCAACTACCAAGCGTCGTCCATCTACTATCATCTAAGTTGAAACACGAACAAGCATATTTGTCCCTTAAAATAAAAGGACTCCGTCATTTCTTCCAAAATACACACAATCCCCAACATGGAGACAGCTGTGGAAAGAAAATAGGACATCAGATTGGATTTAACCAACTTAACACGAAACGGTACTTGAAATACGAAATATTTTGCCAAGTGCCAACCATAAGAATTATCGTCTTGGTCGATTCCAACTGAAACGAGGCGAAACTAATATTTTTATAAGTCATCATTTCTAGACGCTCTAAACGATTCAATTATTCTATATTTGTCTCAGTTGGTTCAGTGTTATTGAATGCGAAAATGAAACCTACACTCATATCCTCTCCCTTGTAGAAGACGCCATAAAAAAGCAATAATATGAATGAAAATGTTCAACACACAACTGAAGAGATGTTTGGAGCGTTAGAAAAAAATTTTGATGGGAACTTTGACGAAGAGCCTTCATCAAACAGAAATAATGCCTTGCATTTTGGTTTGGCATAATTTTTGACACATTTCAACATTCTTTCTTTACATTTAACTGACTCCTTCCTTCGGAATTTGATAACGGGTTACCAGTTTTTGCACGGACACATCTATGGAAAGATTGAATTTAACCACCCCATCAACCATAAGAACTGCCATAGTGGTCTACTTCAACGGAAACGAGGTTAAACTATTTTTAAAGGTTATATTTTCAAGATTTTGGACTTGGATTGAATTATTCTACATCTATGTAGGATTCTAATTCTTGAGTATATTAGAATCTGGCAGCTCTAGTGTATTTACGCTTCGTATGGGTTTCAAGAGAGAGCATTTTGTTTTTTGAAATGTAAAAAAAAAGATTCAGCCGTTATGCTGGAATTGTATTGATGTTTTCTGTTGATAATTGATTGATGTCGCCGGTTGTATTTCTTACAATATTAATACATGTTTTGTTGTATTAACGAGCGTTCCAGTTCTCGTTATCTTATTAAAAAGCAAAAATTTAACCCTAGACGACCAAGCACGATGGACAATCCTACATCTATTCAGGTTTACCCTCAGACCCATTGGTTTATCAATAGTGAATGCAAGTCGAACATAGACTCATTTACACACCCTTCTAGTGCGGTGGCCAAATATGGCCCTTGCGCCAAAAAACCCCAATACCAACCAACTCTTCTAGTTTGTAGCATGGTAGCCGATTGGAAGAGTAGCGGGTTAGGGACCGAAACTCGGTCCAATCAAAGATCGTCAAGTAAACGGGAAATGGTGCATGTTAAATCTGTCGTGGAGTCAGATGTCCTCGAGTTGGCGTAGTGTGGAAGTTTGGAGAGTGGGGTGCAGCTCAGAAAACCTCGTCATCTGACAGTGGTTCAAAACGACGAGGATGGAATTTCGGGATGGATACCGCACCGTCACCAATGGCCCGTTGTGTTGCTCCAATGTGACGTTAATCAACTAGCTACCTACCTTGTGCACGACACTAAGAAGACCCCTCAACTAAATGAAAATATTCAACGCATAACTAAAGTGACGTTTGGAGCATTAGGGAAAAATCTTGATTGGGACTTTGACGAAGTGCAAATCTTATCTACCCTTTCATCAAACATAAACTTTATACCCCTGTACCATAAAGCCTTACCTTTGTGCATCCTATTTGGCACTCGACATCTGTAAGATTACTTATTTCAGAATATTGTAACGAATTGCCAGTTTAACACTTTAAGTGGTTTCGACGAGGTTTCTAGTCCACCAATTTTTCTAAGGTCGAGATTCCTCGTCAAGATATTGCCGATTTTGTGACGATGACGACATCAAGATCTAGTCATTTATCTTCTAATGACGATATATCTCGTCCATCAAGATCTAATCTGTTTTATTAGTGACGAGCTTCCACGTCGTCACAACCACCATGAGGATTAGGGAGCCATATTGTACATGGAAATACAATCGGACTTCCGATTGAATTAAACCAGCAAAACAAAAATACTATATTTAACATGAGTCGAAACTAACATAGAGTACATAATTTATACATATAAAGCACAGATGGCATCTGTCTGTTCTGTATACAAATCTATACCTTTTGACCAATCTACACCAAATTTGGAACACTTATTCTTTGGAACCCTGCGGGTAACGTAGGCTACATATTAACCCCCGCTCTATTTGTCTTGGGGGTGCAGAGGGGTGTAGCGTCCCTTCATCCTTTACAGAGCACTTACTAGAGGGCGCTCGCTCCCGGTCTGGCTGTGCAGATGACGTCAGAGTTAATGTCTACAGGAGTCGCCTCTCAAGATGACCTTGGAGGGTTTTTTAGAATCAGTATGGTGCAATCACAGATGGGTGCGGTTGATCTGAAAATTGCTCAGTATAATATCATTTATGTATCCAGTCTGTAAATTCTTAAACTGTAGCTTTATTTTTATTATTGGAATGTAAATTTTTATGGTAACATAAGATTATTTTTATAGAAAGTAGTCTTTTTTTATCGTCGATATGGTACAGGGGGCTAAAGGCAATTCGAAATCCTCAAAGGAATAATGCGTATCTATACGATTAATGTCAGACCAATTCACACTAAATTTGGTACATTCATCCAGTAGAATTCTGCGGGACACATAGGCTATATATTAACCCCGTTCGATTTGTTCTGGGTCTGCAGGGGGCTAAAAACAATTCGAAATCTCCATAGGAATAATATTAGGATGAATTATAAACAATTCAACCCAAGCAACGCCGGGTAGTTCAGCTATAACCCATAAAAAGATCCATCAACCAAATGAAATAGCTCAGCACACAACTGGAGTGACGATTGGAGCACTAGGGAAAAATCCTGATCGGAACTTTGACGAAGTGCAAATCTACTCCACCCCTTCATCAAACAGAAAGCAAGTCCTTTTTTTCCCTCGCCACTCAAGCCGAACCAGACACACATGCGCCCTCATTACAGATTATCGAAGAATTCCCTACGCTCAATTTCCCTCATAATGAAGTAGGGAAAAAAGATTATATCCAGTTTCACCCCCTCGTGGTATCGAGTAGAAAAATAGAGTTCCGCGTGTTTGAACACGGGGATCGAAGTCTAGATTTCGAGAACTCTTTGTTCTTGTGCTTGGATAAGAGAACTAATTTTAGATTAAATAAGTCCCTTCCTGCCTTCGATTATCCGTTTGAGACTGAAATTCTGTCGAGTAGAAAAATATGCCACAGGATGGAGGTTCCATAAGAGTGAAAGACCCTCAGGGTACTTCTTTAGGTGTGTATGGGCATCAAAACCCCGAGGTACCCAAGTGATTAACCCTCCTGGCGGCGAGGCATCTCAAAGTTGTGTTCCCGAAAACGGCACCCCAAAAAAGCGAGTTCCCTTTAAAAGTGTCAGGGTTTGGACAAAGGGAGTGCTTTCCCCTTCTTCAGTCAATTGGTCTCAGCAGTGGTCTATTTAGACCGGACCATCAAAGAGAGCGATGACAGTGATAGATAGCAAAGCCACGGGCTACTTCCCAAAATACCCTAAGTATACCTTCTCGAGGGTGCTTCTCAAATGCTTGTACAACGACTTTCAAATAGTGAAATAATGCAGGGGCCCAAGATACATTCGACTGATCCATACAAATTTTCTTATACGTGTTTGAAAAAACAAATATTTACTGTAACAATGGGAAACTTTGAAATTATAAATTTATATATTTTTCTTTTAATGAGTAATTTTCTATACTAATTGTAAATAAGTTAAATTCTAGCATTGATTTTCTTCCCCACAAAAGTTTGCCTCCATTACACAGATTTACAGCATAATTTTTGTATAAATGAAGCGATGAAATTATTTATCGCAGTTGAGTTAGACATGAGAGACTTAAAGCAAAGCTAAACAAAAAATATTCAATACTTGCTTTGTTAATGTAAAATATCCTAAAGAGTAACCACAACGGATATTACCCCAAAGGTTTTCAGATTTTGGGTGTTCACATATCCGTGAAGAAATGAGTAGAATCAAAACCGTACACATATGGTAAATTGAGTTATTTTGCACCAATAACTTTTTAAAGAAATGAAGTATGGGACGTTTGGAATCTTCTTGATCACAATTTTGAACGATTATTTTTATTAAATTTTAATGGTCTAGTTATTTCAGACAATCCCTGAGAACCCCAATAGACTAAAATGGCATCCGGATAATTAACGAACCGTTAATTATCCGGGTATATAGGCGCAAGATACAGAATACAAAAATGGAGGAATTAAGTAAATCCCGAAACATTTGCGATTTGTTTCATATAAATGGTTGAAAATAATTTTATAAATCCATACAAATTATTTGAGTGATAATGGTTTGACGTAGCCCTCAACAGTTTTACATAAAAAAAACCTAAATTTCAACCAGCATTTTCGAGGATCTGTGTCTCGACATCTGACCGTGTTTCAAAATTACGTGGTGTTGTCCTTGGATCTTTCCCTTCGGGTTTGATCCTGGACCGTCGCTAATAGCCGTTGTCTTGCTCCAGTGCGACGTTAATTAAATACCTATCCACTGAAAATGAAGTGTTTCTCAACCGCCGGTCTCAGCCAATTACCTTGCCCTAGCATTAGTTATATCGGGTCGTAAGAGGTTATCCTGGGATTTGTCATTTTTGATATCTAAGGATTTTTTATGATGAAATATTTTATAGTGATAATATTCTGAGAATATTCGTGAATGGTGCCAAAATGTTCAGAATCAGAAAGCCTTAATAATATCTGTATAGATAACATCACTGACCAAGTAACAGTAAAGAAAATTTCTCCACTGAAAATGAAAATCAAAGGGGAAATGAATCATCTATCGGGGTCTCAAATCTGATAATACTAAATACTGTTTCTTCGCAAGTTCTCCTAGCAGTGTAAGTTTTCGTTTCGAAAATCGAGTGACGTGATTTTTTTTAAAGTAATAAGCCCTAAAGATTAAAATTTTAATATGAATAAGAGACAAGGGATTTCGTTTAACTTTGGTGTACAGAAGTCTCGTATGGAAGGTGTTTATAGCCCAACAAATATAAATATTTTGTGAACAGAATGAGATGAAAATCAGCGCAAATTATTTTAATTTTGGCCTGAAAAAATTTACAACGCGTTACAAGATTTCATTAGTTCAGTGATTGATAGCTAATTTCCTCCTCCATTTCCTTATAACCATGACATAATTAATAATTGTTTTTTAATGCATGCACTTTAAAAGAATTTTAAAGGTATTTACGAGTAAATTTGTTGAAACCGGACCCTCTTATAAAACACTATCTGAATTACCCGGCGTCGATCGAATTGTTTGTAACTCATCGTAATTTTCAATAGTAGTCCTATGGGGATTTCGAATTGTTTTGAGATCTCTCTACAGACCCAGGACAAATCAAATGGAGTTAATATCTAGACTATGTTTCTCGCAGAGTTTTAAAGAATGAGTGTAGCAAATTCGATATGAGTTGATCAAACTGTCATAGTAAGGATAATCAATGGTAATTTCTATGGGGATTTCGAGGGCAGCGGTAGCCCAGTTCGAAGAGCAACGGATTAGAAAACAGAGGGTTGCGAGTTCGAAACTCGGTCCAGCCAAAGACCGTCGGATACACGAAGGCTGGTGCACGTTAAATCTGTCGTGGCCTCAAGTGTCCTCACGTTGGCGAAGTGTGGAAGTTTGGAGTGGGGTGCCGGCTCAAGTATTGTTCTTGACCGTGGTTCAAAATTATGAGGCGTTGTTCTGGGATCTTTCACTTCAGGATTGATCCCGGAACATCCCCCAATAGCCCGTTGTGTTGGGGGGACATTAATTAACATCCAGGGGGACATTAATTAACTACCTACCCATTTGGATTTCGAATTGTTTTTAGCCCCTTCTCCCGACCCAGGACAAATAGAACGGGATTAATATCCTGTATAACCTATGTTTCCCGCAGACATCCAAAAATTGAATGTACTAAATCTGGTGTGAATTCGTCTTCAAAATATTCAATGTTATTCCAATGGGGATTTTGAATTGTTTTTAGCCTTTCTCCAGACCTAAAGCAAAAGAACGTGTTAAATATGTAGTCTATATTTTCCACAGGATTCTAAGGAATGAATGTACCAAATTTGGTGTGAATTGCTATGACAGTGATCGTAAAATATTCAATGTTATTTCTAAGTGGATTTCAAATTTGTTTTGGCCCCTCTGCAGATCTAGGACCAATTGAACGGGGTTAATATATAGCCTACGTTGCCAGCAGGATTCTATAGAATGAATGTACCATATATTTGGTGTGAATTGTTCAGACAGTGATCGTAAAAATACTTAACGCTATTCCTATGGTGATTTCGAATTGTTTTACCTCTTCTCCACATCCAAGAAAAATAGAACGGGGGTTAATATGTAGCATACTTTACCCGTAGGGTTCTGAAGAATAAGTGTACCAAATTTGATGTGGATAGGTCAAACGGTGTAGATTTGTATAGAGGACAGAAAGACGCCAACTCAGCTTTGTATACAGATGTCTATCCCCTTGTTGCATTATGTGCGTTAAATATATTTTATTTCTTATCTGAAATGTTTATAATTAAATAGAATACTGCAGGTAAAATAAGAAAAGCTATGCAAATACGATGATTTGGGAAATTCAGATTAAAAAAAAATTTAGTCGCACCTGCTAGTAGCATGGCGGTGTTAAAGAATTTTAAAGACAAGTACGAAAGGAAGTACGAACAAGTACGAAGTACATTTGCCAAGACTGGCAAATGTTAAGAATTTTAGGGCGGTAGGACGTCTCATTACCTTCAAATGGTAAAAGTTCGATATAGGTATGTCCTAGGCATATTAAGACTATATTCTCTCGTTTGATAGTGATATCTAGGAGGTGTTCTAGAAGTGACATACAAGAGCGCACCACCCCATAAAAAACTAAATTATGTTTTGCGCAAATTACATTCATACGAGGCGAAAGGTCTTTACCCATAGTTTCTTTTTTTTGCAAAACATATTTTATTTAACATGATTTTCAAAGGGTTAATTATCCATTGTTAATTAATGTTTGTGAGAAAGAACCAAACTAGAGGTTTTGGAATTTTTTAATTCTTTATCGCATCGATGGCCCGCAGGTAGCCGGCTTCACCAAACCTATTAGAACTCCGTCAATTATCGCACTTCATTAAGTTTCCAATACGTAGAGAAATATTAAAATAAACAATTGTGCGTAATTTAAAATGTATGTCTTGTGATTTTGGCTGCTGCAAAAATCATACCTTTAATTTTTTTAATTTTCAATCTTTTTCCCTGAATTCATGTCCTTTCGCTTTTGTTTGGTAAATTTTAATCGTACTTCAAATGAAGCATTTAAAAATGTTTTCATCTCAAAAAGTAAAAGCAAAATAGCAGTGAGAATACATTTTCGAAAAGTGCGTGTCGGTTCCAAATTTCCAATTCAACTTCTTTTTCCCGAAGAACCCAAAAATAGACGCTTTCAAAGTGTAGCTTAACAAAGACAGGAATGCCGTCGTGATACTCAACGAACACGCCAAAGGCAATGACTTGAGGGAAGCATTTTAGGGATTGTCCGTTCCCATCAGGACCCCTCGCACAAAAGGTGTCCAGTCACGCCCTCTCGTTAGAGGACACGGGTGGTAGAGGGGAAGGAAAAGTGACCGTTCAAAGATTCTCGGGGTTGACACTTAAGCTTACATTTTGGTTTACGAAATATCTCGGGGTTGACACTTAAACTGGCATTTTGGTTTACGAAATATCTCGGGGTGGCCGCCTGAAGGGTTAATCCTCTCTTCTGTTTTACCCTCACATACCCTTCTGCTGTATGCTTCTTTCCACCCACGTTGTCTTGTGTTTGGTCAGCTTGGCCAAATATGCGCCATAAAACTAAAACCAACCTAAGAGTGAAAGATCTTGTAGTCAAGCTCTCGCGGTAAGTAGTTGAGAAAACGTCGCATTGGTGCATCGAATCTGCCTACTGGACAATCCCAAATGGAACACCACGTCATTTTGAAACACTGTCAGATGACGAGGTCAACTCCTGAGCTGGCACCTCTCTCTTTGGACTTCACACCACGCCAAAGTGACGACATTTGAAGCCAGACAAGGTACGCGATGATCTTTGGTCGGATCGAGTTTCGAACTCGCAACTGTCCGGTTGTTAATCCGCGACTCTACCAACTGGGTACTCTCTGAAGAAATTTATTAATTCGGAAGAACAGTAATTTTGGAATACAAACGTACTATACAATACCACGATCAACTATGAAATGGTTACGATAAATAACTCGCGACTAGTTAGCTGTTCAAAAACGCATAAAAATATAAAGTACAATTTGTGCTTTTTGAAGAAACGTTAAGTCAATTCTATAATAGGTTTGTAGTTTTCATCACGAATATATGTATATATCTTTAACCCTCTCAGTTTCATGAGATTTCTGGGTAGTGAAGTGTAGTTGTTACCCCACAATACACTTAATGACTGAATAACCACACCCATTGTTTGAAACTATCCATGGATTCTCAAACAATAGGTGTGGTTGTTTAGTGAAAGAGGAGTAACACACCAATAGTGCGGCTGTTTAGTGAGAGAGGAGTAACACACCAATAATGCGGCTGTTTAGTGAAAGAGGAGTAACACACCAATAGTGCGGCTGTTTAGTGAAAGAGGAGTAACACACCAATAGTGCGGCTGTTTAGAGAAAGAGGAGTAACACACCAATATGTGTGGTTGTTTAGTGAAAGAGGAGTAACACACCAATAGTGCGGCTGTTTAGTGAAAGAGGAGTAACACCCCAATAGTGGGCTGTTTAGTGAAAGAGGAGTAACACACCAATAGTGCGGCTGTTTAGTGAGAGAGGAGTAACACACCAATAGTGCGGCTGTTTAGTAAAAGACGAGTAACACACCAATAGTGCGGCTGTTTAGTGAAAGAGGAGTAACACACCAATAATGCGGCTGTTTAGTGAAAGAGGAGTAACACACCAATAATGCGGCTGTTTAGTGAAAGAGGAGTAACACACCAATATGTGTGGTTGTTTAGTGAGAGAGGAGTAACACCCCAATAGTGCGGCTGTTTAGTGAGAGAGGAGTAACGCACCAATAGTGCGGCTGTTTAGTGAGAGAGGAGTAACACACCAATAGTGCGGCTGTTTAGTGAAAGAGGAGTAACACACCAATAGTGCGGCTGTTTAGAGAAAAAGGAGTAACACACCAATATGTGTGGTTGTTTAGTGAAAGAGGAGTAACACCCCAATAGTGCGGCTGTTTAGTGAAAGAGGAGTGACACACCAATAGTGCGGCTGTTTAGTGAAAGAGGAGTAACACACCAATAGTGCGGCTGTTTAGAGAAAGAGGAGTAACACACCAATATGTGGGGTTGTTTAGTGAAAGAGGAGTAACACCCCAATAGTGCTGCTGTTTAGTGAAAGAGGAGTAACACACCAATAGTGCGGCTGTTTAGTGAAAGAGGAGTAACACACCAATAGTGCGGCTGTTTAGAGAAAGAGGAGTAACACACCAATAGTGCGGCTGTTTAGAGAAAGAGGAGTAACACACCAATATGTGTGGTTGTTTAGTGAAAGAGGAGTAACACACCAATAGTGCGGCTGTTTAGTGAAAGAGGAGTAACACACCAATAGTGCGGCTGTTTAGTGAAAGAGGAGTAACACACCAATAGTGCGGCTGTTTAGTGAAAGAGTAGTAACACACCAAAATGTGTGGTTGTTTAGTGAAAGAGGAGTAACACACTAATAGTGCGGCTGTTTAGTGAAAGAGGAGTAACACACCAATAGTGCGGCTGTTTAGAGAAAGAGGAGTAACACACCAATAGTGCGGCTGTTTAGAGAAAGAGGAGTAACACACCAATAGTGCGGCTGTTTAGAGAAATAGGAGTAACACACCAATATGTGTGGTTGTTTAGTGAAAGAGGAGTAACACCCCAATAGTGCGGTTGTTTAGTGAAAGAGGAGTAACACCCCAATAGTGCGGCTGTTTAGTGAAAGAGGAGTAACACACCAATAGTGCGGCTGTTTAGTGAAAGAGGAGTAACACATCAATAGTGCGGCTGTTTAGTGAAAGAGGAGTAACACATCAATAATGCGGCTGTTTAGTGAAAGAGTAGTAACACACCAATAGTGCGGCTGTTTAGTGAAAGAGTAGTAACACACCAAAATGTGTGGTTGTTTAGTGAAAGAGGAGTAATACACCAATAGTGCGGCTGTTTAGTGAAAGAGGAGTGACACACCAATAGTGCGGCTGTTTAGTGAAAGAGGAGTAACACACCAATAGTGCGGCTGTTTAGTGAAAGAGGAGTAACACACCAATAGTGTGGTCATTTAGTGAGAAAGAATTCAAGTATTCTTTCAATGCTTGGGAATGTATCTTGGCCCATTCCTCAGAATAAAATTCTTTTTGCAGATTCTATTTGTCCTTGGGGTCGCGGTAGCCCGGTTGGAAGGGTAAGGGATTAGCAACCGGAGGGTTGCGAGTTCGAATCCAACCAAAGACCGTCGTGTCAAGAAAGGGGCTGGCTCACGTTAAATCTGTCGTGGCCTCAAATGTCCTCACATTGGCGGGGTGTAGAAGTTTGGAGACTGGGGTGCCAGCTCGGGTGTGAACTAGTCATCTAACCGTGATTCAAAATTACGTGGCGTTGTCCTCGGATCTTTCCCTTCGGGTTTGATCCCGGACCGTCATCAATAGTCCGTTGTGTTGCTGCAGTGCGACGTTATTTAAAATACCTATCAACATCAATTCCCATGGTTAGAAGTCATTTCTCCGTTAGAAAAATCTTCTGTGTCAGGGAAAAGAGGTTAAGTCTGACTTGACGAGTTCAAACGAGTGAAGAGTACATCATCATAATTTGAAAAATAATCTGCTGAAACTCAAAAGTAATTGAATCTACAAATTACAATTGATATCACGGCGTGCTTTTTCTTCTCGAATACTTGGAGAGACATTCAAATTAAGATTCTGAGAAGCAGCCATTTCGACTCAACCCCCCTTTTGCCCTGAGACATAACGAAACCTACTGTACACGAACCGCTCAACTAGACTCGGCAATCTGCTTGATTAAATAAATGCATTTGAATAGCTTCACACATCTCGATTCTCCGAAATCAAAGCAGCACATCAAAGCCCATATCTCAAAAAGGCGAGATAATCCAACACCGCTCTCTACATCCAATGCACTCAATGTAGTATAAAAACACACGCGCGGGGCATCATATTTTATTCACGCGTGAAGCGACAAAGTAATATCGCCGGAATTCCATGCAACCATAATTTAAGTTGCATACGGGGGCGAGGGCAAGGAAATCCGGGAAAAATCTCGTTTCTCCTGCCCATACAAAGGCGCATTTATCATTTAAGAGCTCCGGGATTCCGAGATGAAGTTATTTTATTCGCGATTCATTTATTCATTTTTCTCGAAGCGCGAGTGATTTATGAATGATGTTTAACCTTTTGGCATATTTGTGTATTCTGCGAGCTTTCATAGGATTCTTGGTGTAATCGCGGAGTTGGACATTCAAGCAATGCACGGGCGAATAATGGAATGTTCCTAACTTTATGTACTTACCCTCCCCCTTTTCTTACATGAAAATGTATTCTCCCCTTCCAATTTTAAAACGGGGCCGTCGTGGCACAGTGGGTATGCCCAATGCGCTAGCAAGGTGTGGAAGGTTCAATTCATCCATGGGTGTATTACTTCTGTGTCGGTAAAACTTTCTTCGTGGATGCTATGTCCATTACTTAAAGTTGTTTGTCGTGTTTGGCGCAGAATGGCCAAAATATGTCTCTTGAGCCATAGAAAACCAGCAACACCCCATTTTATAACAATCTAACTAAATGAAACAAAAACATTTTACAAATTCATGAAATATTTCCCGCCGTAACAGAAAATCTTTTTCATTTTGAATATTTGTTTTATTCTGAAAATTATACCTCTATAAACCTGTTACTCATTCCTGAATCCTCCAAGTGGTTTCGACGAGATATCTCGTCCATCAAGATCTGACCAATTTGCTCATGATGAGATATATCGTCATCAAGATTTTGCCCATTTTTTGACGATGGCAAGATCAAGATGTGGTCAGTTTTTTAATGACGAGATATCTCGTCCATCAAAATCTGACCAGTTTTGCTCATGATTCTTGGCGTAATCGGAGTTAGACATTCAAGCAATGAATGGACTGAATTATGGAATATTCCGAACTTTATGTACTTCTCCCTTTTCCTACGTAAAAATGTATTCTCCCCTCTTAATTTATAACAATCTAACTTGATATATTATTTTCTTAGATCGTGATTTATTAAATAAAACAAAAACATGTTTTGAAAATTTATAAATAAATTCTCCCGTAACAACAGAAAATCTTTTTTATTCAAAATTTGTTACATTCTCAAAATTAATCCTCTGAACATGTTCTTATTCATTTTATATATAGCCATAGATAAAAGCATAAGAATCAAAACTTTTTTGTATTCCTATACCCTATTAAATTTTTAAACTGTATATAATATTTTTATTACATAGATTTTACTATTGGCAAGTTTTTGCTGAATACTTAATGATACCCGATGGCTAATTAGACCGGGACTTCCGACGTAAAACATACCGAATTACTGCGAATATAAGTACCTAGACCAGGATTCGAAACCATAGCTTTTTGTACCAAAGGCCAGAGCGCTAATCACACGGCTGTTATTATCAAATTTGTAGTAAAATTTGTTTAAAATTCAATAAAACTAACATTGCATAAGATGTTTTCAATGATATTAGCTAGCACTAACTAATATAGTGCTCATAATTTATTTAATTTTTTTCAATAATAAACAAAATCGTTAAACATTTAGGACAACACATTTTAAAACCTGAATGCAAATTTAATTTCTCGATCATTGTAACTAATCAACTATAATAGCTATTATTTTCATGGTATAAATATGTATACTTCAAATAGATGAAAAGAGTAAAATACACATTTTAAAATCTGAATGCAAAAAATTTAATTTCTCTGGTCATTGTTTTCATTGTAAACTGTAATAAAATATAATAACTATTATTTTCATAGTATAAACATGTATACTTCAAATAGATGGAAAGAGTAAAATATATTTGGAAAATACTTGTGCTTTTTAACTAAATAGTCATTCCATATGTCGTAAGAAGGAAATATAAAACTAAACAATCGGAGAATGCAAGAATACTTTCTCAGACAAACATTCTTCTAGAAATTTCTAAAATATTCTGCCAAACCCTTTCTGCCTGTCTCTTATCCACTTGATAAATGCCCCGAGTGCAAGAACTTGATATTCTGGGTTTGAAATTACAGTGGTTGTTTTGAAGATCCGAAAAGAATGATCTAAATCGATTATCTGACATCAGTTTTTACTTCTGGAGTTATCTTCCGTCTTTGTATTCCTTTTAAATCGTTGTTTTGCTTTGCACGATAGGGATTTTTTTCTTTTGGCTTTCAATGGCAGCAGTAGCCCGGTTGGAAGAGTACCGGATTAGCAACCGGAAAGTTGTGATTTCGAATCTAACCAAAGACCGTCGTGTACAAAGGGGGGCTGGTGAACGTTCAATTTGTCGTGGCCTCAAATGTTTGGACAGTGGGGTTCCAGCTCAGGTGCGACTACGTCGTCTGACCATGGTGTTGTCCTCGAATCTTTCCCTTCGGGTTTGATCCCGGACCTCCAGAGCGACGTTAAGTAAAAATACCTACCAGACGAATCCCAAGACAATAGACGGTGCAGGTTCGATTCCTCCTTGGGTGTTTTTCTTCTGTGGCAGTAAAACTTCCATCGTGAGTGTGTTCGTCCGTTACTTGTCGTTCTTTGTCTTGTATTTAACACAGCTTGGCCAAATATGGCTTTTGTGCCATAACCCCCCCCCCCCCCAAAAAAAAAAAAAAAACTCAAGACGATAGCAAGTGTTTGCTATTGTCTTTTTGATTGTTGGAATACATTTTACTTTAGTAGTTCTTTCTTGGCCCATTGTGCAGATACATTTTGGATACTTCTATAAACACATGTTTCTTTTTTTATTTCATACATCCATTGAATGAATTGTCAGAATTACAGCGTCGCATGTTTTTTCCTATTAAGTGAAGAGCAAATGCAACAGTACTCTTAGGAAGGAAATATGCTTGGAACCAAACGCGCTAACAATCACGATATAACTGTATTCGAAATCATACAGGCCATAAGGACTGGAAAATTTCTACCAATCTAGCCCTGCTCGAAATGGGTCCTTTGAGCCATTCAAGATAGTCAACTATTGCACAATCAGGGCTTGTCGTAGATTAATTTCAAAATATCTGGCTAATTTAAAACGGAGGAAAATATATCACGAATGTACTTCCCCATCTGATTCCACATCAAACAGTAAGTCTGAGCTGGAAAGCCCACGTTCCACGTTAAGCTGAGACTGCACAGTGGAAAGGCTGTGGTGGGAGTTAGTTTGCCAACCGTCCAGCGGTGAACATAGTTCAGATTTAGAATGATAATTTACACTTTGTTGTTACTAATCTCCATTTCTAGCTCCAGCTAGACCAAATCCACAAGTCCATTCACCCGCCCAAAGTCATACACCAAGAGGTTGAGAAAACAGGTCGTCTCGGGACAACTCCAGGCACTCGAAAATGCGTGCTGGTGAGGCCTGGACAGACTGGCATTTAAGGCAAACTGGATGAATCTTGCGACCACAGCAAAATGTGAGGCTCCTCAGATGGCCACTGGAAAAGCCGGAGAGCGCTGTCGGAATATGTGTAGTAATTGAGAGCAAGAGATCTTCCTGGACTATCCTTACGATACCAAGAGCGTATCGGGGGAACAATCCATGCTTTCTTATCAAGATTTTTTCTAATAGAAGAAGAAACGTCAATGAATTGGTATCAGACAAAGGTTCATCGACACCCTCCTTCGCCAAATCATCCGCTCCTTCGTTTCCCCTGATGTCCACGTGTGAAGGGATGTACTGTAGGTGCACCTCACAGAAGGATGAGATTTCTTGTGCTCAGATATCAGTAGTGTGGAAAGCCGGTGCACATCAATGTAACCCTTAACAGCATCATCTTGTCCGCTTTTTCACCATGCGCCCTAAAACCCAAACATCCAATCCAATCCTATCAGCATCATGGCGTATGAGAACACTTGCCGACCACCTTAGTTCCTTAATTCTACTGGTTAATCTACCTTAACCCTCCAAATCTACGATCGTCGAGATATCTCGTAAAAAGAGGAAAACTGACTAGATCATGATATCTTCATAAAAAATCGGCAACCACTTAATGGGGAGATTTCTCATCATTGGCAAAATTGGTCAGATCTTGATGGACGAGATATCTCGTCGAAACCACTTGGAGGGTTTCCGACTCGAGTGGCTTAGGAACAACGTTGCAAACAAGAGCTCGATGGTGAAAATTGATTTGATGAAATTCATTAAGAAACATCTGGATAATCCGAAGAGTTTGACTTTTAATCTGCATATAGTATATGTAAGATACAATACTCCATAAATAAAAAAAATTTCATCGGGATTTCGTTACTTTTATACTCTATAAATTTACACAAGTATTGAATATATGGGGATTTAAAAAAGTACTCAGCCAATAAAAGAATTGAGAGAACCTTTCTTAAATCAGCAGAAATTGGAAAAGGAGAATTTCATCCTTTTTTTTGTCATCTCTGTCGAATCAATTTCAGAGCTATATTACCTCAAATTATACTAACGTAATAAAATCTGAAATGGAACGAATTTCGCCAACGTCTCTTTTCGTTAAATGGAATTTTTGAAATCACGATTTGAAGTAAAAACGGGACTTTTTAAAGGATTCAGAATCGGGCAAAAAAAGCTTTTGGAATGATGCACGTGCAGGAGTAAAATAAATTTCGAGTAAGAAATACGGTTTATTTTAGAGGGCTCTGCCTTAAGATATTTATTATTTTGGAAAGAAAGGGTTTTGCCCCTAATCGTAAAGAGATATTTTCTGTATATATATCCATTGTATCTAAAATGGACATTAAAGAAAATAGAAGATTATTCTGTGTGAATAGAAAAATATTTACACATAGAAATGAATGGAAAGCTGTCGAAATGTGAAAGTGAAAAACTATTTTCACAACATCTGCATTTAAAACATGAATCGTTATTTACCCCTCTGATGGGTTCACACGCTTATATAGGGTGAGTCTAAATTGCTTTTACAAAATAAGAGGGGTGATAGTACCCATCCAGACGAGCAATAATTGCCATGGAACATAGGGTCGCATTCCACTCTGAGAGGCAGAAAAGAGTAAAATTAGCATTTCAACATGAACTTGCAACAGTGTTGGGAAAACGAATGAACGATACCAAAAGTTGCACAATCTGATTTATTGATCAGAGAAAAACTCACCGCAAGTGCTCAAAGTGGCTGGTGTCGTTGCACAGTTCACACCGGCGAAGGAATGTCTGGCTCTCGAAGATTCCTGGTGTTGTGTTAATTTTGTCAACACCGATTCTCGCTACGAGATCTTTAGCCAAGTCCACAGGCGTCTGGTACACTAAAGATTTCATGTACCCTCAGAAGAAAAAGTCCAGTTGGTTGAGGTCCGGTGAGGCCAATCCACAGGTCCGCCACGTATGATCCATCTTGTGGTGGAGATGTCGAATCCGGGGCATTAGCGATTTATTACTAAACATGGTAACCTTTGTGTTTTGATCCCGTTTTATGGCAACCCTATGCAAAAGTATATAACAAATAGAATCGCCAAGATGGCCGCCATACTGGATTTGGACGCCATCTTGATTTGGCGACAAACATGCCCCGGATTCAACATCTTGCTTAGGAGATATGCTACGTAGGCAGGTACAAAACGACGTCAGAGGCGATGACTTGTTCATGCTCGACGCGTTTCGACTTGACTCTTTTCTGCCTCTCAGAGTGGAATGCGACCCTATGTTCCATTGTAATTATGGCTCGTCTGGATGGGTACTATCACCCCTCTTGTTTTGTAAAAACAATTTAGACTCACCCTGTATATGTTATGCAGCCTTCAGACTTCTAGTCAGTTTTTGAGGCCTTCGTGGCTCAGAGATTTGCTCGCTGCGCTAGCAACCATCGAGTTGTAGGCGCAAGTTTGATTCCTGTCAGGATCGATTCCTCCATGGGTGTATTTCTCTCTGGGACAGTAAACCTTTCTTTTGTGTGTATGTCCATTGTTGTCTGTTTTATGTTTGGCGCAGCGTGGCCAAGTATGTCCCTTGAACCAACCTAACCAGTTTTGAACTCGTTAGGTAGAATCTTGAGGTTCTTCCAAACAATAGATGAGGTTATTTAGTCATTAAGTTTGGGGGTTAAATCAATACGACACTACTCGGAAATCTCGTGACGTTCAGAGGGTTAACCCATTTGGTAATTGTCTTGCCGGGGTCTCTCCTCTCCAGCAAAACTAACCAGATCCTATTGGATGAGATATCTCGTCATTAGGATGACGACATACCTCGTCGTTAGCAAAACTGGTCAGATCTTGATCTCGTCATAATTAAAAAACATCTTGATGACGAGATATATCGTCTCCAGCACAACTGACCAGATCTTAATGGACGAGGTATCTCGTCTTCAGCAAAACTGACCAGATCCTATTGGACGAGATATCTCGTCATTAGGATGACGACATACCTCGTCTTTAGCAAAACTGTTCAGATCTTGATCTCGTCATAATTAAAAAACAACATCTTGATGACGAGATGTCTCGTCATTAGCAAAATTGATCATATCTTGATGGACGAGATATCTCGTCGAAACCACTTAGAGAGGTAGATTTCCTTCTACTTTGACCAAACGTACAATACATTTGCATTAAAACTGAAATAATTCTTCAAAATTTACGGTATAGCTAGCACCCTCGATTAGCAAACATTCGTAGATCGGCTAAGCAAGCCTCTCAAAAGTTTAGTAACGACTTTAAAATTAAAATATCAGTAAGACCAATTTCGGAGGTACCAGAGACACGAATTTCCCCAGCAAATGATTTTTTTAAATATCTGCCTTTAAACGATGCAAATTTACTATTCCCGAAAACTTTCTCTATGTCAGACTCCCCAAGCCTCAACGATGGATAATCGAAACTTAACAATGGCTACTCCACCCCTGAAGTACCTGATGAAAAATATCGATCCTCATATTAATGAGGCGATTACGAAGGCCTCAATTCCGGCAAATAATTTTTCAGCTAGGCCGAAGGAAATGAGTCGTCCGGCAATGATAATTCGCACTTTGTTACTCGCTGCGGGGAAATTGGTATTGTAACGAAAGCGCCCTGAAAGCCCCGGGCAAAATTAATAATTTATGTCCTAAGATATCGCCGAGGGGGAAGTTTGGTCACGAAAATTAGCAGAAAGTTCGGCCGGGTACAGTTTGACAGTTTCGAATTGGACCGATGGAAAATTAATAACCTTTTCTCGAGGGGTAAGAAAAAAAGGCGAATGTAATTGAGGAGATGTAAAAAATGTGTTATGGATATGGAAATAAACGCTGGAGGGAGTATTTTAAAAAATATATTACTGTAATGGAAGATAGTGCTGTTTAATTGCGTCGAAAAGAACACTTCTTGAGTATCATGGAAGACAAAAATGTTTTTTATTGTCTTGTTTGGGACTAAGATGAAGTATTTTTAATGAAACGGATGTGTTTTAAACACACGATGTTTACGAAGTCAGTAAAGAATAAATTAAAACGGAAAGTGTATTTAATTTTTTTAATTAGAGGGAATTGTTATTAGAAACTAGGAGTCTACACCTCCAAAATTAGCTAAGCAAAAATTGAAGTGTGTCCTAGCAGTAAAACATTCGAGTTCTTTGACAAAATAAAAAATCTGAAGACATGGAAGAGACTCGGATTACCAACCGGAGGGTTGCGAGTTCGAAACTCGATCCAACCAAAGACAGTTGTGTACGTGGGGGCAGGTGCGCGTTAAATCTGCCGTGGCCTGAAATGTCCTCCCATTGACGTGGTGTGAAAGTTTGGTGAGTGGGATGCCAGCTCAGGTGTTTTCGTCTAACCTTGGTTCTAAATGTCGAGGTGTCGTCCTCGATCTTTCCCTTCGGGATTGATCCCAAACCATCGCCAAAAACGCGTTGTGTTACTCCAATTCGACGTTAACTCAACTACAACTCAGAATGTAACAAAATATTTTTATTTGGTTTCTGGCCACAGCTAGAAAATGCCTTTTCGGAATACATTAAAAAAATTTTTTGATAGTTAGTTTTCTTTTTATATTTAAACTCTAGTTAACTAAACTGTTATAAAAATCCACAGAATGTCGTCGAAAAATACTCGTCACAGCGGAATAAAGTTGAAAACGCAAACTTTCTTCTATTAAAGCAATTTTAGAATTCTTGTCATACTCTAAGTGATGATTATGAGTGCCCAAGGAAAGCATTCTTTACTCTAAAATTGGGTTCGTTAGGCTTTTTCGCAAGTTTTCGTCTTCGCGGTTTCTATCTTAAAGATGGGAACATTCAAAGCTGTCTGCCGAAACAAGCTTGGAACTTTTCGTAGCGGGAATATAAAATTGATTTTGATGATCAATGGAAGGTACGCCAAACTTTCGCTACATTTTCTGACTGACGGATTTCATGCTATAGTTCAGACAGTTTTGTACACCATGTTGGAACTTTATGCTGCTGTTCTTTATGTAATGCCAACATTTAATGATGTTCACATTAATTGTTCATCTGCTAGAACAATTTCTTTGCAAAAGCAGAAACATTCTGTATAAATTCTAAGCATGCTTGTAATCGATTGGATGAATCAGTTTGGATTCATGGCGCTAGGCTATATTTGGCCATGCCGTGCCAAAAACAAGAAAATCAATTAATGGCCATACACACAAGAAAAGTTTAACAAACACAGAAGAGATCAAACCTTCACCGGATTGGTTTGGTTGGGGTTTTATGGCGCAAGGTCCATATTTGGCTATGCTGTTCCGGATACAACACACAATGCAAGTTTTACTGACACAGAGGAGATAAATACACCCAGGTAGAAATGCACTCGACAGGAATCGAACCTGTGCCGCCTATACCTCGCAGGTTGCTAGCGCAGTGGGAATACCCACCGAGCCACGACGACCTCGTGCTTCTAGTCGAATATTTAATCGATATAATTCCAAATTTTTTTCTTATGTGAAGCAAAATTCAGGTTTAAAATTCAGCCTTTTGTTTTTGATAGGTTTTTAGCGTGACAAGAGTTTGTTTCTGTGAAGTAAGTTTCGTATACTGATGGGCTTTGTCTGATATATTGGTTTTGGTAACACGGTATACATTTGTTTAGTTTCACAAAATAGTCATAGATACATATTTATTTAAACCTCCTGAGCTTCTTTCCGAACAGCATACTATTGCCTTTTACCCAACAACGTACTTAATGACTAAATAGCCTGATCTAGTCGCTGAAAGAATCCCGATTGGATTCTTCAGCGAGCATCCTCAAATGCATTCTATTGGTCAAGAACTCCAAATCTTGTTGTGTGAAGCCATGAAGAGAAAACTCCTGGAATAATGCGTGTATGACCCTCTGATGGTCAATTCCTTCTGAAACGGGGTCGCGGTGCCCGGTTGGAAGAGTAGCAGCCGGAAGGTTGCGAGTTCGGATCCAACCAGTCATGTACAAAGGGGGCTAGTGCACGTTAAATCTGCCGGGGCCTCAAATGTCCTCGCGTTGGCGTGGTGTGGAAGTTTGTAGAGTGGGATGCCAGCTCGGGTGTTGACTTCGTCATCTGACCGTGGTTCAAAATTACGTGGTGTTGTCTTCGAATCTTTTCCTTCGGGTTTGATCCAGCACCGTCGCTAACAGCCCGTTGTGTTGCTCCAGTGCGATGTTAATTGAAATGCCTACCTTATCAAACAGGCCCTCAGGACTCATCTCCTTTAAGTGTGTACGGACTCTATTTTCATAATGGCGCAAAAATTGGCTCCCCGCGGGAAATAAGTTTGCGGTTTTGTTAAGTGCTTAGCTGAACAACCTTGTATCTGTCAACAATGCGGCAAAGGAATCGATTCTGAATCGGATATCGAATACTCAAACAAAAAGTGAAGCTACTGAAATGAAGTCAAGATGAGATCTTGTGATTGGATTTTTGTTATTTTTATGATTATTATTTAACTCTCCGAGTGATTTCGAACGAGATATCTCGCCCAATAAGATTAGACCAATTTTGCTGACGAGTTATTTCACCATCAAGATTTTTCCGATTTTTTTATAATGGCGAGATGAAGATCTGGCCAGTTTTCCTCAAATGACATCTCGTCCATCAAGATCTAGGACGCCGTCGTGGCTCAGTGGCTATGCCTACTGCGCTAGCAACCTTCGAGTTGTAGTCGGGGCAGGTTCGATTCCTGCCAGGTGTATTTCTCTTATGTGTCAGTAAAACTTTCGTTGCGTGTGTGTCTATTACTTGATGTTGTATGCCTTGTGTCTGGCGCAGCATGGCTAAATATCGCCGTTGCGCCATAAAGCCCTCAAACCAACCATCTAATCAAGATCTGGTTAGTTTTCCTCTAATAACGAGACGCCTCGTTCATCAAGATTTGGTTAGTTTTCCTCTAATGACGAGACACCTCGTTCATCAAGATTTGGTTAGTTTTCCTCTAATGACACCTCGTTCATCAAGATCTGGTTAGTTTTCCTCTAATGGCGAGACACCTCGTTCATCAAGATCTGGTTAGTTTTCCTCTAATGACGAGACACCTCGTTCATCAAGATCTGGTTAGTTTTCCTCTAATGACGAGACACCTCGTTCATCAAGATCTGGTTAGTTTTCCTCTAATGACGAGACACCTCGTTCATCAAGATTTGGTTAGTTTTCCTCTAATGGCGAGACACCTCGTTCATCAAGATCTGGTTAGTTTTCCTCTAATGACGAGACACCTCGTTCATCAAGATCTGGTTAGTTTTCCTCTAATGACGAGACACCTCGTTCATCAAGATTTGGTTAGTTTTCCTCTAATAACGAGACGCCTCGTTCATCAAGATCTGGTTAGTTTTCCTCTAATGGCGAGACGCCTCGTTCATCAAGATCTGGTTAGTTTTCCTCTAATGACGAGACACCTCGTTCATCAAGATTTGGTTAGTTTTCCTCTAATGACACCTCGTTCATCAAGATTTGGTTACTTTTGCTAAGGACGAAATACCTCTTCGAGACAACCAATCACCAGGAGGATTAAATATATTTTTTTTATTATTCTAATCACACAAATACCGTTGCTACCTGCATCCAAATGGAAAACGGATCAGTTAACCCGTTTCGTGTAGGTAGATGATAGGTAGGTAAATTTAGTGTTAATTGATGTTCCCATTCATTTCTAAATGCCGATTAACGATTATTTACTTCCAAATTTAAAACAACTCGATGCGATTCAAGTGCATCGCTAAGGCCGTCTGCAAATGCATTAATTGCCTCACAATTGATTCAACGAACTGCAACTCTAGAACTGTAATTTTCTAGGGTATTCCTCAGAGATGGGAATCTGCTTAATCTACTAGACCCCTGTGAGGGAGCATTCCTCTTGAGAGTCTGAGAGAAGGAAAGGAAGACGGAAACAGAATCTTAGATGGACTGCCAGCTCGCGTGACTGAGTTTATTAAAGGAAGCATACTGAAATTTCTTCTGGGTATTTTGTTTGAAGGGAACCACTTTTCATTTCACTGATGGTAGTTTGGAGTTTACTTTCTGGCGAGCCATTTATCATGAACCCACGCAGCTGCTACGCTCGCTTAAACGCACTGATTATTTTTAATTGTATTCATAATTTCGGCAGACTTTTGTAAATGTTCAATTTTCCGTGAGATTTTCAATGAGAACGGAACACATTTGTTCGGTAGATAAATTGCAAGAATTGACTTCAACAGTTTTGAAAATTCAGTATTAAGAAAACACTTGTTAAATCGAAGATTTGTCTCTGAAAAGATGGGTCTTGATTTCTCTTACATGAGTCTTCTTTTGTAAAGCTTAATGTGTAGGTGGCGCTGGTGTTTTAGTTATAGAACGTACTTCATGTACGTATTCCTCGTCATCTGAACGTGGTTCAAAATTAAAATGCCGTCGCCAATAGCCCATTGCGTTGCTCCAGTGCGACTTCGATTCAAATACCAACCTGTATGTATTCCATAAATCAGTGCGTTTAACCTTCCTGGTGATTTATCTTCTGCCATCCTCTGGTGAAAAACCTGATCCAAACAGTCACCAGTTCTGGGCAAGGGACAATTCTTTTTTCTACTTGAATCTTCTTTCCCCCCTCGAAGTAATGGAACAGTTTAGTCTCAACGAAATACCTCGTCCTTAGCAAAATTGACCAGATCTTGAACGAGATATCTCGTCGAAACACTAGTAGGGTTAAGAGAACTTAGCAGCTGCTTGATGGCATGAGAAATGACTCACCAGAATGTAAAATCAAACTCCAATCTGTGAAATGAAAGCTCCCTTCAAGAAAATACCCAGAAGAAATTTTAGTATGCTTCCTTTAATAAACGCAGTCAAGCGAGCTGGCAGTCCATCTACTCCATTTGTCTTTCGTTTTCTTAGACTGACAAGGGAATGGAATGTTCCATCACGGGTCTAGTAGATTAAGAACAGATTCCCGTCTCTGAGGAGTGCACTAGAACAGTGGTTCCCAACTGATGGTACACAGAAGGGTTCAATAACAATACAGACCAAAAGTACTGGGTTAAAACTTACAACTTCCCGCTCTGATCTTTTTAGTCGAGCACTAAAATTTTGAACTCCATTTGTACAACGTATTTATCTGAACGTGGGTTTTCAGAGCTAGTGTATGTGAAAAACAAGTACAGGAATAGACTGCGTGGAAAACGACAAGATTAAAGATAAGCACTATTGAACCTGGACATAGAAGCTCTAATGAGAAATAAGCAACAGCAAGTTTCCCATTAAGCCTCCTGATAAAGACATTTTAGTGTGGGAAATTGTATTTGCCATTTGTTAATAACAATTGCATATAAACGGCTTTTTCTAGTTTTGTGGCTTTATTTTCTGTATTTTGTTTTATTTATACTTAAATATTATACTAAGTTATTCATATGGTGTATAGAACTTATTTGATCCCCTCAAAAAGTTATAACATAACCAGTGGTACGCCACGACCCTACAAAATTATCAGGTGGTACTCAAGTATAAAAAGGTTGGGAAAATCACTGCACTAGAAAATTCGAGTTTTAGAATTGCAGTTCGTTGAATAAATTGCGAAGCAATTATTGATACGTTTGAAGACGGACATAGCGATACACTTAATTCGCATCTAGTCGTAAATTATGAAGTAAATAATCATTATTCGACCTTTGGTAACAGGAAGTAACATTCTCGTCTTCCGATGGTTTGATCGTTTACACTGAAAAAAATCCCTCAGTGTTACGTTTTCTAGGGACGCGGTAGCTCGCTTGGAAGAATACGGGATTAGCAACCGGAGGGTTACGAGTTCTAAACTGGATCTAACCATAGACCGTCGTGTAAGTGATTGGATTGGATGTTAGGGTTTTATGGCGCAAGGTCCAAAAGCGTTCAAGCCGCGCCCGTCATGTACGTGAAGGCACATTAAATCTGTCGTAGCCTCAAATGTCCTCACGTTGGCGTGGAAGATTGTAGAGTGTGGTGCCAGTTCAAGAGGTGTTGACCTCGTCATTTGACTGGTTCAAAATGACGAGATTTTTATCATCGGATCTTACCTTCGGGGTGGATCACGGACGGTCGCCAATAGCCTGTTATGTTGATTCAGTACGACGTTAACATTAACTACCTACCTTCTAATACGTTTCTCTTATGTAGTTTGGAAAAAAAGGCCTCATTTGTGTTTGTTGTATGGCAGCGACTTTACCAAGCGCCATGCAATTCCCATTGCGAATGAAATCTGCTGATGGAAACTACAACTTTTTCCGCCAGTTTTAAAACAACATATGCGATAGTTAGTTTCAAAATCGTATTTAAAAATTTTAATAAATTTTTTTCTATGCTTTTGATGCATTTTGATGCTAGAGATCGCTGCGAGCAAACAATGGTTCGCTCAGCGAACCTATGATAACTTTGGTGGTTTGAGAGTGGAGGCAGGAATGGGGTTGTGAACCACCTAATTTATTACACTGTGTTAGTAACTCCTCCAATAATTCTTTCAAATGTCATGCAATACCAGTTTAAAGAAAGAATCAGTAATGTTAACTTTCATGTATCAATATTAGATGCAAGTATTAAATTGATTATAACTTAAACCAGCATTAAAAATCGATGGGGTTAGTTCAGGGGATCGTGGAGACCAGAATCTCGGACCCTCACACGAAATTCTTCTATCGAGAAGTAGGGCATTCAGCAAATATATAACAATTTTTCACTAATGTGTCAGAGAATTAAGGAAACTTGAATCGTTTATTTCAGGAACCCGCTGTGTACTGTTTCAAAAATGTCTATTGACGGGTTTCTGAAATAAACGATTCACTTGTACTTTTGGAATGAAATAAAAGATTTCCAAGATTTTATTCAGATCTAATAAATTATAATTTGTTTGACTTGTTTTGATTGTTATTCATCCTCATTTCTCATGAAGTCACTTGCAAGTAAAAAAGCCTCTTTCTAGGCTATATTTTCTATATAATTCTGCACATGCCTTTTTTATTTAATTAAACCTCTTCTAAGAGAAATTTAAATTAAAAAAAGCATTTAAGTATGAAAGCTTCAATCATAAACCAGGAGAACCAAACATTATAAATATAAAAACTGGTTTTTAAGTATGGTTACTACTTCATTTCTTACATTATGCCGTTTTATTCCCAAATGAAACTCCGATACGGCACTATTAAAAACACAAACATGGCCTGTACTTTAAGCAAAATTCATTAATTTAATTAATAAGAACGCAATTAGAGCAATGTTCAGTGAGAACTTCCCATTGAAAGTGTTTCGTAGTAAATAATAAAGAAAAATTTATTGCTACCGCACAGCAAAAAGGACTTCCACAATTACAATTGTAACTATCCATCTCTTGGGCATTGAGGAAATGAGTACGAAACTTTATGCAATTCTCATTCAAGCTATACTTAGACCAATGTCTTTCAATCTTTCGGTGCTTGTGGCATTATACAGGGTGAGTCTAAATTGTTTTTACAAAATAAGAGGGGTGATAGTACCCATCCAGACGAGCCATAATTACCATGGAACATAGGGTCGCATTCCACTCTGAGGCAGAAAAGAGTCAAATTAGAATTTCAACTTGGACTTACAACAGTGTTGGGAAAGCGAATGAACGATACCAAAAGTTGCACAATCTGATTGATTGATCAGAGAAAACCTCACAGCAAGTGCTCAAAGTGGCGTTGCACAGTTCACACCGGCGAAGGAATGACTGGCTCTCGAAGATTCCTGGTGTTGTGTTCATTTTGTCTGCACCGATTCTCGCTACGAGATCTTCAGTCGAGTCCACAGGCGTCTGGTACACTCAAGATTTCATGTGCCCCCATAAGAAAAAGTCCAGTGGGGTCCAGGCCATCTTGCTTAGGAGATATGCTACTTAGGCAGGTACAAAACGACGTCAGAGGCGATGACTTGTTCATGCTCGACGCGTTTCGACTTTACTCTCTTCTGCCTCTCAGAATGGAATGCGACCCTATATTCCATGGTAATTATTGCTCGTCTGGATGGGTACTATCACCCCTCTTGTTTTGTAAAAACAATTTAGACTCACCCTGTATATCAAATGAATCATTTCTTTTCGTAACCTCCTTTATTTTATTTGGACGCACGCGGTTCGCCATTTGAAGTAATTTTAAACTGCTTAATGCGTTGTGATGTCTGGATTTTATAGTTCCAATACTGCGGCAAAATGGCTTCATCTTCTCAAGGTTCAGTGGTTTTTAACGTCGTCGCACTGGAGCAACACAGAGGGCTATTGGCGACGGTCCGGGATCAACCCCCGAAGGGGAAAAATTAATATATATAGCGACAGTCGCAGCGCGATACAGGCCTTAAAATCCAATTCTAGCAAATCTATATATATATTTATACATTTAAACAAGAAATTGCTCCAATAACTAATATTTTTGGCCTGTCTTGGGACAGGGCACATGTGGGACTGTCCGGCAATGAGACTGCCGACCATTTTGCCAAGCTTGCATCGTGCTGCGGGGAGGAGATAGAGGTCCCTGCACCACGCTCTTTCCTTAACAGAAAAATCAAATATTTCATTATGGAGAAATGGAGGGAGATTCATAGTAATTCTGAGAAGGGCCTCCGTCTAAAATCTTTTACGCCGGAAATCGGCCCGGGTCTCCTCTCCGCAGACCGTTATCTCATTTGGTATCTCACAGGTCATGGTCCTTTTGTGGAGTACCTCCACAGGTTTGGTTTAAGAAACTCCAACTCTTGCACATGTGGGGAGTTGGGGAGCGCCGATCATTATCTCTTTGGCTGCCATCACACTAATGATTATCATTTGAGAGCCCCAAGTGATGACAAGCAAGGGCATTTGGTTGAGGGCTGTGCTAAATAACAATATATCCATTTATAAGATTAAAAAGTGTGTGATGGCTGCCGGGGAGGTGGCGAATGGCCTCCCCCCCCTACTCTTAAATATATATTAAAAATATTTTAACTTATTTTTTTATCTTGGATTTTACTGGTTATTTTTAAATTTTAAAATATCATGTTTGTAATTCTTTTATTCAAATAATTGCTTGTTTCCCCTCTATCCTCTTTATGTTGTTTTATTATTCTGCACTTTATATTGATACTTTGTATTTTATGTGAGTTTTTAATGTTGTATTGTATATATTATGATTTAATTGTCCTGTTTTTGTGTTTTGTTTCTATTTTGATTATATTGTTCGGTTTTGGGTGCTGCCTGCTGTTACGGACTCCATCAGCTCATAGACTTCCTTTTGGATCCTGTGATAACTTTTTAACATCAACTATCTAATCTGTTATCTGTACAGCATGGCATTGCCCTCAAAATTGTTAAAATTCTAAATTGCGTTTTGTTTGTTGTTTTCTTATGTTGTTTATTGATGTTCTAATTATATAATCGCTAAATGTAAAGCGAGATGTATTTATATTGTAATTTAATTGTATATAATACTCAATAATTGCCGTACGTGACCCCTGTTGGGTGGGCGTGTGCTGGCCCGTTGCCTCTTCTGTTGAGAATCACTTTCCCCGCCCCCCTAAACTGGGCTCTAAACCTCGCGGTGAGCCGGGTGGGGCGTGGGTTGCAAAAAAAAAAAAAAGCTGGCACCCTAGTCCAAACTTCCACACCACGCCAACGTGAGGAAATTTGAGGCCGCGACAGATTTAACATGAACCAGCCCCCTTTTCACACGACGGTGTTTGGTTGGATTTGAACTCGCAACCCTCCGGTCGCTAATCCGTTACTCTTCCACGTAATTTCGTTTCCACAAAATTCGACAGCGGTGCGCGTAACTGCCGTCGTTGCGGCTACGCCGTGGAGACGCTACCACGTGACCTCAATCATTGTCTCCCGGCATCTAGAGCGCGCACTGCTCGTCACGACGCCATTGTTGCTAGAATTATTAAAGCCTCCTCGTGTAAGTGGATTCCAACCGGACTACCGCGGCCCTGTTTAGCAACAGGTGGGTTGCGAATTCGGAATTCGATTCATCCAAAGAATCGTGTACTTGGGGGGCTGCTGCACGCTTGATCTGTCGTGGTCTCAAGTTCCCTCATGTTGGCATGGAAGTTTGGAGAGTGGAGTGCCAGCTCCGATGCTTCAACTGACCGTGATTCAAAATTACGTGGTGTTGTCCTCGCATCTTTCCCTTGATGCGATTGATCCCGGACCGTCCCCAATAATCCTTTGTGTTGCTCCAGTGCAACGTTAATTCAACTACCTACATTTAATCATCTTCTGTATTAATAAAACGAAATTGCGTTGAGTTTGACTTTCGCATAACAAGCGTAGGGTAGAAACCTAAAATGTTGCATTAATTATCTTTGGTTTTAGCTTTACACACAAAAAGCCCCATACGGAATACATTTAATTTTAAAGTAAGGTCTTCGTTATTTCATGTGCCAGTGAATGTCATTTTCAAGAAGTATATTTGCTTTCAAATAAATTAATCACGGATATCGTATAAAATTAATTTTGCATCCTTTCGTTAATAATGGCGAAATTCGGAGATATCGCATGCCTTTTGCAAGAGCGCCTGAAGTCAAATAATTGATGGAAAAACTAAGTATAAGACTTCACCGTAGAGATTCGTCATTTCAACCTGAGCAACGCCGGGGAAATATTCTGCTAGTCTTATTAAAACGAAGTTGTGTGAAGCTTTCGCTGTGTATTAAAGGAAAACTACGTAACATAGAAATCGGGACTTTAGAACAAAAGGGGCTTACGTACCCTGGATGTATACCTCGGGCTTCAATTTTTTAGTTTTAGATAGGAAAAGAAGGGTGTTAAAACCTGAAAAACTAATGCCTTTTTATGGTAGTTGGTCGCATAAAAGAACGGTTTCACGAGACATTAAACTCAGATTGCTTTACCAGTACCGCTAGCGAAAAAGAATTTCCAAAATTATTTTTAAAGGATTTAAATTCTAATTCTTTATGTTTGAACTTGTTTTTATCTTTCTCCAAGATACTGATACTTCACAAATATTTTATTGATATAAGGAGATTTAAAAACTTGATTTTAAAAGTTTTAAAGTGATGGAAATTAATTTTAAAGATCAAATTGTACCGCAATGACAACTACTCTAACTTTAATTTTGCATGAAACGAATCTTTTTTAATAAGAAAAGCGCAAAACGACAAACTCATTGGTGATAAAAATTCAATTTCGCTTCTCGGGATCTGGCAATGCCAGAATTAATGTTTTATTTAAAATTCCATTTAGAATTCTGAGCTTATGAATCTGAGTTAATACAGCGAAATGCATTCATATTTGAGCATTTCTAGGTGTTGTGGATATTTATTCTTTTTGTAACTAAGTCGTTATGGTTTTTCACGGTATTTTATATAGAGGATTTTTTGGAATTACTTTCTCTGCTCCTGTAGATTCGAAGTTGAAATACGATGAAAGATATGTTTTTAAAGTACGGTGAAATGTACGAAGATTCTCCATGGCCTAAAAGACGAAACTACAAGAAGATCATAGACAATACCACTATCACTGCCTTCTTTTGTGTGCTATTATTAGTAATTTGATTTGTTGAAAAGAGATGTCTTCAATAATCGCGTCGCGGTTTTTTCCTTTTTACGTTCAAAAGAACTAGAATAAAGGAAGAAGTACTAAACAAATTGTCAACAAAAAAAAGGTTTCCTACTTGTAATTCATTCCGAATTGTTTCGGGGCCGCGGTGCACGTTAAATCTGTCGTGGCCTCAAATGTCCTCACGTTGACGTGGTGTGGAAGTTTGAAGAGTGGGGTGCCACCTCAGGTGTTGCTTCGTCATCTGACCGCGGTTCAAAATTACGTGGTGTCCTCGAATCTTTTCCTTTGGGATTGATTGCGGACCGTCACCAATAGCCCGTTGTGTTGCTCCAGTGTGACGTTAATGAAAATACCTACTTACCGAATTGTTTCGAGAGTCTAATGTCGTATTCCCCATTTTGATATTTACGTATCATACTTGTGTGCTTCTTTTAAGTAATTGGTTTTGCTATCTGTTTTGCTAATGACTTCCTTTCTTGAACCTATGTTTACTTACGTTTTTATATTTATTGTCACATCTAGCAACAAATTACTTATTTTCCCGTAAACAAACATTGCCAAAAAAAGTTTGAAGGGAATTGTGCAAAGAGCAAAAATTAAGGTTACTTCATTTTATTTTTGTAATTAGTAACAGATATTTTTATTTTTACACCACAAGACTAAGCAGTTCTCAAAGGAATTTTTCGTCTTATGCCTTTAAAAGGATGAGAATCTTTTTTTCTCAAAATATTATGTAAATGTCTTATTTCTAAGAATATAACTAATAGATAAAAGTATAAAATGCGTTATTTGATTCAATGTTGTTCTCATACCAGTATTGTATTGCTAACTTCAAGCGTTTTTCCGTCATGACAGCTCTGATTTAAGGTTTGTAAGTCTTGTTCCACACAAATTTTTTTCAGATTGTTTCTAGGTTAGTTTCCGTTTCTAAGAATTAAAAATACGTTTTATAACACAGCATAGGTTATTGGTATTTTGGTTACGAACCAACATTCACTACATCATTGAAAATTTAAGATATTTATATACAGAATAATACATCATGAGAATATTTTTTACCATGACATTCAGCCTAGACCAACTTGCATTTCGGGAGTATATTGCATTCTGACAACAATACCGCTACAACTAAAAAACTGAATTTCAAGTTTTATTTTTAGAAATACTAAATACTATATGCTTATTTATGCTACAAAAAATAACACAAGCATATTTCTACACATACACGTAGAAATCCATTTTCTTGATGTGGAATATTGCAGCTGAAGTGCTGTACGTACAAACACCAAAAGCGTAGGTAGTAATTAAATTTACATTGCACTGGAGCAACACAACGGGCTATTGATGACTGGCAGAGATCCATCCCAAAGAGAATGATTCGAGGTCCACACCTCGTGATTTCGAGCCACACCTGAGCTGGAACACCACTCTCCAAACTTCCACACCACACCATCGTGAGGATATTTTAGGCCAGTACAGATTTAACGTGCACCTCCGTTCACGACGGTCTTTGGTAGGTTGGATCGAGTTTCGAACTCGACATCCTACAGTTGCCGATCCGCGACTCTACCGCCTGGACTACCGCGACCCAGTACCAAAGGGAAAAGTAATTTTTTAAACTCTGCAATAGTAATTCTTTTCTTACATAAATCATGAAAGCGGTCAAAAAATATGATAACGCATTTTGTGGATATAATTTTATTATTTATGGGAGCCGCGATGGTTCAGTGTATTTGTCCACTGCGCTAGCAACCTTCGAGTTGTAGGCGGCGCAGGTTCGATTCCTGTCAGATGCATTCCTCACTGAGTGTATTTCTCGCCTCTGTGTCAGTGAAGCTTTCACTGTGTGTGTCAATTACCTGATATTGTACGTCTTGTGCCAATTATTTCATATTGTATTGTGTTTGACGCAGCATGGCCAAACATGGCCCTTGTTCCATAAAACCTCAAAACCAACCTTGGTCAAATATGGCTCTTTCGCCATAAAAACTCAACCAACCATTATTTAGGGCATTACATTTTATGGATATGACACTGATATTTATTTAACCTTAAACCTTGTCAAAATTTGTTTATTAAATTAGATTTCTGGCGATATTACGTCTTATCTGGACGGCACTGAATATAAATAGATCACTAATCATGATCTTTAACATATAAAGCAATTAAGGCATTTTTTAAAATATCGAGATTAAGCAAAATGGTAATGTTATTTAGGTAACAGGTGTCTCATCAAACTCCAAAACTGTTTTTTTGCTGATTTTCAGTCCCTAGTCTAAGATGTTCCCGCGGTATCCCTGTTAGAAGACTGCCGGATTAGCAACCAGAGGTTTGCGAGTTCGAATCCAGCCCAAGACGGTCGTGTACAAATGGGGCTGGTGCACCTTAAATCTGTCGTGGCCTCAAATGTCCTCCCGTTGGCTTGGCGTGGAACTTTGGAGAGTGGGGTGCCAGATCAGGTGTGACCTCGTCATTTTACCGTGGTTCAAAATTACGTGGTGTTGTCCTCGGATCTTTCGGTTTGTGTTTGATCCCAGACCGTCGCCAATAACCCGTTGTGTTGGTCCATTGCGACGTTAATTAAAATACCTACCTATCCTTGTCTGAGACAACAAAACTCGAAAATAGCGCTAAATAAGCGATAAACGTACGTGTGATTCAGGAAGGAATTTGGAGATACATAATCATGAATTTAATTTCATGAATTTAATGCTGTAATTTAAAATTTATATCTCATATTAAATATGAGATATAAATTTTAAATTACAGCAGAGCTATAAAAAGTAACCCGTTTCTATGGTTACTTCGGTCGATTTTGAAATTTAAATTTTATTTGAGACTCGGAGACACACACACACACACACATATAAAGAAAATAGTTTTGTGGAATGGAATTAAAATTTAAATTCCTCAGAACCATAAAATGGCTAGACTAAAAATAATTGAGTTATTCAGAATATTCCGAGGTCTATTTATTATTTAGTTTGTTAGTTGATTATTTAGCTTAAATGTCAGAATTCCCGAACTGCTTTTCTTATGAACAGCATAAACCAAAAAATATTAACCGATTTTCTTACAATGACTTTTTTATTCAAGATCATTAGTTTATATAACTATTTACAAACATGTTCAATTTTGCAATTAATGAAATATGCATAATTTTTGTCATTACATATCATTAATGTACGTTCACAAAAACTTGCTGGAGTTAAATTCTGTAAAATGTTGAAATTATGACGCTAATCTGAAACATAAAATAATATAAAAACTATGTCTTGCCTTTCGTAATCAATTTTTCAAACACTTGTAAGAGTGATTTAATTTGAAGAGAGAAACTGTACAGTCATGTTTGGTACTATACAATATGTCAGTGACATAATAAAATTTGGAAAGTTGAGATCTATGACGTATACAGGATATTATTAATTTTCTTTTTCTAGAATGAATAGAAACAAGAGTTTCTAGGGTCATGTATGCACCTACCTCCAACTGGTGGTAATTGATCTTTAATCTATCTCGTCCATCAATTACCTCCAACTGGTGGTAATTGATCTTTAATCTATCTCGTCCATCAATTACCTCCAACTGGTGGTAATTGATCTTTAATCTATCTCGTCCATCAATTACCTCCAACTGGTGGTAATTGATCTTTAATCTATCTCGTCCATCAATTACCTCCAACTGGTGGTAATTGATCTTTAATCTATCTCGTCCATCAATTACCTCCAACTGGTGGTAATTGATCTTTAATCTATCTCGTCCATCAATTACCTCCAACTGGTGGTAATTGATCTTTAATCTATCTCGTCCATCAATTACCTCCAACTGGTGGTAATTGATCTTTAATCTATCTCGTCCATCAATTACCTCCAACTGGTGGTAATTGATCTTTAATCTATCTCGTCCATCAATTACCTCCAACTGGTGGTAATTGATCTTTAATCTATCTCGTCCATCAATTACCTCCAACTGGTGGTAATTGATCTTTAATCTATCTCGTCCATCAATTACCTCCAACTGGTGGTAATTGATCTTTAATCTATCTCGTCCATCAATTACCTCCAACTGGTGGTAATTGATCTTTAATCTATCTCGTCCATCAATTACCTCCAACTGGTGGTAATTGATCTTTAATCTATCTCGTCCATCAATTACCTCCAACTGGTGGTAATTGATCTTTAATCTATCTCGTCCATCAATTACCTCCAACTGGTGGTAATTGATCTTTAATCTATCTCGTCCATCAATTACCTCCAACTGGTGGTAATTGATCTTTAATCTATCTCGTCCATCAATTACCTCCAACTGGTGGTAATTGATCTTTAATCTATCTCGTCCATCAATTACCTCCAACTGGTGGTAATTGATCTTTAATCTATCTCGTCCATCAATTACCTCCAACTGGTGGTAATTGATCTTTAATCTATCTCGTCCATCAATTACCTCCAACTGGTGGTAATTGATCTTTAATCTATCTCGTCCATCAATTACCTCCAACTGGTGGTAATTGATCTTTAATCTATCTCGTCCATCAATTACCTCCAACTGGTGGTAATTGATCTTTAATCTATCTCGTCCATCAATTACCTCCAACTGGTGGTAATTGATCTTTAATCTATCTCGTCCATCAATTACCTCCAACTGGTGGTAATTGATCTTTAATCTATCTCGTCCATCAATTACCTCCAACTGGTGGTAATTGATCTTTAATCTATCTCGTCCATCAAGATCTGAACCATTTTGCTAATGACGAGATATCTCGTCATGAGATTGCCGATTTCTTATGACATTATCAAGATCTTGTTAGTTTTCTTCTAATGACGAGATATCTTATCCAAGAAGATCTGGTTAGTTTTGCTAATGACGAGAAACCTCGTCGTGAAAACAAGTAGGAGGATTAATGTCCATCAACATAACTCGAAGTTCAAAATTGTTTGCTTGTTTTTACGAAAGCCTGAAAAAGAGAGCTTATAAACTGGATTGCGATTGCCTAGAAAAAGTTAAGCATCTTTGGAGAGGACGTTCAGAAGCCATTTGAGTTGACATCACTAGGATGCGAACTGCATTTAAACCTTGCATTTTATTGGGAACAAGAAATACTGTTTTATACTGCATTCGGAGGTATTAAACTTTCATATCCATGCTTATATTGACTATAAGCATATATGATAATAAACAATCAAACTTACAAACTTACTTGCTGGTTGTCCTCATGTAGGTTGCGGAGGGTTGTTGTCGAGCTGAGGTTTATTAATGTGGGTAGGTTTGTATTTTCTTCTACAGTTTTGTATTGTACTTGTCTTTGTAGTGTGTCCTTGGATTAACATAGGATTATCATCACGAGATTTTCGAGAGTATTACATTGTTATTATCCCCACAACACAATGACTAAATAAAACTAAATCTATTGGTTGAAGGAATCGTAGGAATGATTCTATTGGTCAAGACGGTCAAAACTAGTACAGGGAAAACTGCAGGTTGGAGAACGGATAGATGGGGGTGCACCCGTAAGAGGGTTAACCCTCCTAGTAGTGGTTGTCTAGACGATGTATCTCGTCATTAGCAAAACTGACCAGATCTTGAAGGATGAGATATCTCGACACAGTGGTTTCGACGAAATATCTCGTCCATCAAGATCTGGTTAGTTTTGCTAATGACGAGATATCTCGTCATCAAGATACTGCCAGTATTTTTATGATGACGAGATGAAGATCTGGTCAGTATTTTGTAATGACGAGACATCTTGTCCATCGAGATCTGGTCAGTTTTGCAAAGGACGAGAGATTCCTCATCGAGACAAGCACGAGGAGGGTTAACAAAACCGATCAAATCTTAATGTACGAGATATCTCGTCATTGGAAAAACTGACCAGATCTTGATCTCGTGATCAGCAAAAAATCGGCAGTATCTTGATGAAAAGATATCTAGTCATTAGCAAAATTGACCAGATCTTGTTGGACGAGATATCTCGTCGAAACCACTAGGATGGTAAAGAAACTTCAGCATTGATGCTTCGCGTGGATCTTCTAGTATAAACACGAAATTTCTATATTTTCACCTAGGTAAAAATGTTTATTTGGTTTGTAGCTCTATTGTCGTTTTTTTTGCTTCAACAGGACCAATTAGACCTAATAAAAAAAAGGGAAAAGAGCAAGAGAGAAAAAGGTTGGAAATAGCTGCTTGGTAATGTCAAGAATCCAAACCTCAGACACCTAAAACCACCCTCCCACCAGGGTTCAAAACTTACAATTCCAATGCCGCGGATTAAACTTAGTTAACTCCGGAAACTCATCCAGAAAACGTCCACCCGTGTCATCCGGGGGATATTTCCGTGCCTCGTCGCGTGCCAAACGTTATTAACGTCGGCAGAAATCTCCTTTCGTCGTTATCCAATGTCTCCCGAAACTTGCTCGCAGCCGGGGATCATTAGCGAATGCCCCTTCCCCACGAGGTAACGAGCGACTTGTGTTTATTTTAAAGATCAGAGGAGTTGTCTGCACGGTTGTCCACGCGAGGTTTGTTTGTTTCTTGGATGCATCCTTCGGAATTGGATCAATTGAAGTAGCCGCGGTTTCCACGTATAGCGATTTGGGATTGATTACTGCCTTGAGTAATGGAAAAAGGGACTCGTTAGCCCTCTGAATGTCACGAGATTTCCGACTAGAGTACCTATTGTGCTTTTACTCAACAACATACTTAATGACTATCTATTGGTTGACAGGATCCATGCTTTTTTTCAAATCTTTGGATGGATTCTATTGGTTCTCTCCTTAGAACAGAACATTTGGAAAGATTCTGTTGGTCATTTCCTTATAATCGAATCATTTTGGAAGATTCTATTGTACTCCTTTCCTTATAATAGAAATATTTGGAAATGTTCTTTTGGTCTTTCTTTAGAATAGAATCCTTTGGAAAAATTCTCTATTGGTTATTTCCTTAGAATGAAATTATTTGGAAAGATTCTATTACTCCTATCCTTAGAATCCTTTGGAAATAATCTATAGGTCATTTCCTTGCAATATAATCATTTGAAAATGTTCTTTTGGTCCTTTCTTTGGTATACGAATCTTTTGGAAATATTTATTGATCATTTCCTTAGAATGAAATCATTTGGAAAGATTATATTGGTCATTTCCTTGGAATGAAATCATTTGGAAAGATTATATTGGTCATTCCCTTGGAACATAATTGTTTGAAAAAGTAGCTATTGGTCATTTCCTGAATACTTTGCAAAGATTGTATTGCTCTTTTCCTTAAATTTTGAACTCTTTTTTTCCTTTCTTTAGAATAGAATGCTTTAGCAAGATTCTCATGGTCATTTCCTTATAATAGAATCCTTTTGAAAGTTTCTATTAGTCTTTTCCATGGAACAGTCGTTTGGATAAGTTCTATATTGGTCATTTTCTGAATCTTTTGCAAAGATTCCATTGGCAATTTCCTTAGAATAGAATCTTTTGGAAAGGTTCTATTGCCCCTTTCCTTAGAATCTTTGGAAATAATCTATTGGTGATTTCCTTATAACATATAATCACATTTGAAAATGTTCTTTTGGTTCTTTCTTTGGAATAGAATCCTTTAGAAAGATTCTCTATTGGTCATTTCCTTTGAATGAAATCATTTGGAAATATATTGGCCATTTCCTTGGAACAGAATCGTTGGAAAAAGTTCTGTTGGTCATTTCCTGAATCCTTTGCAAAGATTATATTGCTCTTTTCCTTAAATTTTGAACTCTTTTTCCCTTTCTTTAGAATAGAATACTTTAGCAAGATTCTGATGGTCATTTCCTTATAATAAAATCCTTATGAAAGATTCTATTAGTTTTTCCATGGAACAGAATCGTTTGGATAAGTTCTATATTGGTCATTTCCTGAATCTTTTGCAGATTATATTGGTAATTTCCTTAGTATAGAATCTTTTAGAAAGGTTCTATTGCCCCTTTCCTTAGAATCTTTTGAAATATTCTATTGGTAATTTCCTTAGAATACAAGCTTTATAAATAATATAGCTCCTTTCCACAGAATAGATTCAATTGGTCAATAAGGTCAAAATTGGTTAGAAGTCATGTATGGAAGACTGCAGATTATAGAGCCGAGATCTACTCGTTAATAGAGGGTTAACTAGCTCAAAGCAATCAAAGACGCCTCAGCCGTATTGATCGCCAGACCTTGGGAAAATTCCTACACCCTTTGATCTGAAAGAGCAGAAGGTGAACAGCAAAATACCAATAAAAGATCTCGAATTGTTTCCAAAAGGATGAGAATGCAAACGGGAAATGAACTTGTATGACGTACACTCCTGGAGTGGTCGAAGGAAGGTATTTGATGGTTCCGTCTTATTCAAATTATTTTCCTAAGCAGGCCCGCGTGAAAGTAAATTCCTTGGGAAAGCGAATTTCCATCGCAAATACTTATCACACGGGAAAATGAAATTTCGCCGCCATCCAAAAATAAGAATGAGGAATGTGCACTTTTCGAGGAAGTAAATTGAATTTGCATTTATTTATATGGGAGCAAGATATAAGGAGCGGTTAGTTCCTAATGACGGACGTTACTTTCGATTCGCCCAAATGGGCAAGAGGTACTACTGGTATTTGGTATTTTAATTAACGTCGCACTGGTAGTAATACAAAGGGCTATTGGCGACGGTCCTCGATCAACCAACGAAGGGAAATTCCCGAGGACAACGCGTAATTTTGAAGCACGGTCAGATGACGAGATCATACCTGAGCTGGCACTAAACTCTCCAAACTTCCAAGCCAACGGACTTTTAAGGCCACGACAGATTTAACGCGCACCAGTCCCCTGTGTATACGAGGGTGTTAGATTGGGTTCGAACTCGCAATACTCCGGTTGCCAGTCCGTTACTCTTCCAACCGGGCTACCGCGGACCGAGGTACTACTGGTGTGTCGGATTTATTTCAATTATTACCAGACGAAAATAGTGATGAATGTAGATGTGCATTGATTTCTTCTAGGTCTGGATCGGATGTCATAGACCATTATGACTTCGTGGAAGTAGATTGGGTTGGTTAATTTTGGTTTGATGGCCAAGCTGAGCCAAACACAAGACAAAGTCAAGTAATTGTGAAATGAAATGAAAAGGGGGAGGAGAGGAGAAAGGGTTCATGGGGAGAGAATAGATCCCTAGGGTGTCTCCGGTTCGTGAAGCCAATACACACCTAAAGATGTGCCTCCGAGGGGAAGTAATTTGGGCAAATGACAGCCTCGAAACGAAATTTTCAGTAAGATTCACTGAAGAAACTAAATTACTAAAGGCATTAAGTAATCAGATTTGAAAAGTCCAACCGTGATGCATAATTAGTTCATGAAATTAGAGCATGTGCTCAAACCCCAAACATGAGTCTTCACCCTTCCTGTTGGTTTTCTCGATGAGATATCTAATCATCAGGAGGAAACTGACCAGATCTTGATGGACGAGATATCTCGTCCACAAGACATTAGGGCCACATATTCGTTAGGTGTGTACGAGCACCACAACCCCGAGGTTCCCGAGTAATCTGCCTTCCGTTCTTTTTTACCTCTCTCGTTGTCTTACTTTTGGCGCAGCTTGGCTAAATAATGGCCCTTGCGCCATAAAACCCAAAATCAATCAAATCAACCAACTCTTCATTAACAAAATTGATCGATGTACAATATGTCAGAAGAAAACTGTCCAGACCTTGATCTCGTCATTATAAAAAAATCGACACTATCTTGATGACGAAATATCTCGTCAATAGCAAAATTGGTCAGATTTTGATGGACGAGATATCTCGTCCACAAAAGTCAGGGCCACATATTCGTTAGGTGTGTACGAGCACCACAACCCCGAGGTACCCGAGTAATCTGCCTTCGTTCTTTTTTACCTCTTTTGCTGTCTTACGTTTGGCTCAGGTTGCCCAAATATGTGCATTGCGCCATAAAACCCAAAATCAACCAAATCAACCAACTCTTCATTAACAAAATTGATCGATGTACAGTATGTCAGAAGAAAACTGTCCAGACCTTGATCTCATGATCAAAAATCGAAACTATCTCGACGAAGTATCACGTCAATAGCGAAATTGGTCAGATCTTGATGGACGAGATATCTCGTCGAAATCACTTGGAGGGGGTTAATCCTCCCATTAGGAATAATCTGTACGTCTCGGTTCAATCAGACCTCTTGAAGCAAAAGGATTTATTTCAATGCCACTTGATAAATGACCATCGACACGCCATTTATTAACGAAATAAACCAATCCCAACAATAGCTAAATCTAGAACGGAAGATAAAAAGTTTTCTTCCGTTCTCCAATCCACAACTACCTGTTTGTTGGTAGCTTCGAATCATTTGTTGCCGCTCTCTGAATGGATGGACAGTTTCTGCTCAATAAAGAGTTCCTCTTCGGTGCATGGGTGCCGTCTGGCCACAATGGATGCTGCCGGGCTTTCCGTTTGATTTATCGGGATGCTAAAGTGGATTTCAACGTCCGGGCAATTATTCCGTAATCCCCTTCCGCTGTTTCTTTCTTGGGCGGCTTGTGGGAGATCCACTTGTCTCTCGCAATTACTCGCCCGCATCATGAGGGGTGGAGAAAATGAAGGATTGGGAATGTTTTTCTTCTCCCGATGCGAGGGGCTATTGAATGTGTTTGGCTGTGGTAAGAGTCTGGTAATCCGTACGTTTGAATGCGAAACTCGCACGAGAATAAATATTAACACCCCGAGAGTCGCGAGATTTGGGAGTATAGTGCTGCTTTTATTTCACAATACACTTAATGCCTAAATAACCACATCTTTCTAAGAAATCCATGGATTCTTTCAACCTTTAAAAAAATTCTGTTGGTCCTTTCCAAAGAATACAAGATTTCTTCGGAACGATTCTGTTGGTCCTTTCATAGAATATAAGGGGCATTTCATAGCTCAGTGGATATGCCAACTGCGCTAACAACCTTCTAGTTGTAGGAGGCCGCGGTAGCACAATTGGATGAGCAACGGATTATCAAGCAACAGGGGCAGTTGCGAGTTCGGAACTAGGTTCAACCAAAGATTCGTGTACACGGGAGCTGGTGCATGTCAAATCTGTCGTGGCCTCAAATATCCTCACGTTGGCGTGGTGTGGAAGTTTGGAGAGTGGGGTGCCGGCTCAGATGTTGACCTCGTCATCTGACCGTGGTTCAAAATGACGAGGCGTTGTCCTTTTAACTCTTCCTTCGGGATTGATTCCAGACTGTCGCCTATAGATCGTTGCGCTGCTCTAGTTCTTTAATAAGTAACCTACCTACGAGTTTTAGGCAGCTCAGGTTCGATTCCTCCCTGTATGTATTTCCCTCTTCTGTGTCATGTCAGATATTTTTACCATCTTGCGTACCTTGCAAAGCAAGAGTCTAGAAATTTTGTTTTGTTGGGTCCCTAGTCATGTGGGCAAAAGGGGTAGCGAGCTTACTGGCAGTGCTGCGAAGACAGCTTCCGTTCCATTGCCACCTCTTGGTGGCATGTTCACAAGGGAGTTCGTCGACTCCTTGTGGCAAGAGTCGTGGAGAGAATCTGCAAGTTACCAACAAATTACATTCTTTAAAACCCGTCATTCATCAGAGGCCAGTGTCTCCTATGCGGAGGACGGGTGTCAAACTGACCCGCCTTCGCATTGGACACACGTTTCACCCGTCGTCATATTTTACTTGGAATGAGCGCACACATTTGAAACTCATGCTCTACTCAATTTTCTCCTTGTTACGTTTAGTCTTTCCTGTTTTTAATCATCTACGTATCAGATTTTTTAAAGGCACATTTTAAATCTGCGAGATTCGATTGGGGAAAATCCCCATTCAAACTCTTCGCATTGAACACACACGTTCTACCCATCGTCATCTTTTATTGGAAGAGAGCACACCCATTTGCATTTCATGCTGTAATCCATTTTCCGTTTATCACATTTTAATTGTTTGTCCTGTTTTTCATCATCATCGTATCAAATTTTATAAAAGCACAATTTTAAATCTACGAGATTTGATTGGGGAAAATCCGCACTCAAATCTCTTCTCATTTTTAAATGACATTGGCTTTTTAAACCTCATTTGATATTTTTACTATTCACAACTCATTATTTTGTATTATATAACGTGTTGCTCGTCAATGTTTTAAATCATCAATTCATATCAACCATGATTTTTATATATTGTTGGCAAATTTTAATCTTGTGCTTTGTCATATCTTTAATTAAAATTAAATATCTTCTTCCACATGTACTTTATCTCTATCTTCGTCCAATAATTCTTCAGTATTTTATACTTTTATTGGGTCGCATTCTGTCTTGTGTTTGGCGCAGCCTGTCCGCTTTTGGACCTTGCGCCATGAAACCCAAACATCCAATCCAATTCTCTCTTCTGTGTCAGTAAAGCCTTTGTGTGCACATGTCTATTACTTGATTGTTGTCTGCCTTGTGTTTAGCGCAGCATGGCCAAATAGGGCCTTTGCGCCATAAAACCTCAAAGCCAACCATAGAATGTAATCAATTTTAAAACGATTCTATTGGTCTTTTCCTTGGAATATAATCATCTTGTAAGATTCTATTGCTCATTTGCTTATAATATAATCCTTTAGAAATATTATATCCGTTTTTTCTTTAAATAAAATCCTTTGGAAAGATTTATATTACTCATTTCTTTACAATAGATTCCTTTGGAAAGGATATTGGTCCAAGATATTTAAATGTTAGAAGTAAGATTGCAAGGGGGAATTATGCGTGTGAACCCATTAGGGGGTGGAAATTTTAAATGTATTCTTATTTTTCTGAAATTGCAGGTGCGGGAGGACGCTATGGATCAGTGGGTTTGCCCGCTATGCTAGCAACCTGAGAGTTGTAGACGGTGCAGATTCGATTCCTCGCTTGGTTTACTTTTTCTGCGTCAGTAAAGCTTTCCTTGTGTGTGTATGCTCATCACTTGATGTTGTCTATGCTGTATGTGGCGCAGCTTGGTCAAACAGGACTCTTGCGCTATATTAACCCAAACCTAAAATTTACAGAAAATAATTTTTAACAAGTTTCGTGAAACATAAGGTCTACTTATGTTTCAATATGACACGGGTACAAAATAATCTTCCGATGTCACTGAAGGACCATTTAATTAGGTCCCTTGAAAGGAAGAGTAAGTAAAAGAAGTGTCTGTTACCACAAGGCTTCAAACAGATGCAAGGGAAGTGGTTTTGTATGACATTAGTAGGTCAGTTGTGGAAAAAAATGTAGTTTTATCTTTTAATTCCCAATAAATTCCAATAGTTTTATATCGATGCTAAAGAAACAACTTGTCATGTAATTACACGTTTCCGAGCAAATCAAGTAAAATTCAAACTAATTCAACAATTAACCTAATTAATTAATTTTACACTAAAATTGTTTCATTAAGTCCTACATTTTTTTAATCTGTTCAGTCTGATATTGCATATTATCGAGTTTAAAAAGAAATTGCTAGATTGTGTCGAGGACCCAAACCGTACTTTTGACGTGAATACTCGGAACTACAGTTTGAACGATTAAAGTGCAGTTTGATAATTAACATTGAAGGACAATTTTACTGATTAAAGGCCTGTGATTGTAGTGTAGCTCGGTAGCTTTCGAAACACACCCCTTACGCTGTCCTCACTCCACGCAACCCAAAATTACACTGGCACGAAGCTCGCCCAGCACCGTAGAATTTCGACATTTCTAACCCCTTCCCCGTGCTTAGTGCTCCTGCTCTATCTGTCAGGTCATGTCAGGTGCGTATATTCTTTTTCTACACGACGCTATATTTATCTTCTGGATGTTTCTGATGGTTCTGAGATCATAAGACGAAACAAATATATAACAGTTATGTTTTTTGTTTCGCTCGACTTTTCATGCATGATTTTAAAGACGTATTCACGTCAAAAATGTAGTTGTGCGTTTCTTGTAGTCTTGACTACAAACTTCGTTGACAGAAAAGAGGAAAAATAATTTAAAGAGAAAAAGTAAAATTAGAATTGAATTGCACAAAAGCAAAGTTGAGTGTTTTCCGTTCCACTTGAGTCTACACAAGTTCTACAACATTAGAGTACATCAGAATCAAAAAGTAGCAAAAACGAACTATATCACCCTATAAAATAATTGGTAATCGAGATAAAAGAATTTTAAACACTTTTTGTAACACTATCCCTCATGCATGTTCCCGATGTTTCGATTTTAAAGACGTATTCATATCAAAATGTAAACAGCATTGTTTGAATTGAATCAACATTTGTAGAATTTAGAAGTGTCGATGTGTCATTCTTGGCATCAAATAGGCACACAGCAAACATTTCTTGCGATAAAAATTTTAAAACGTGACAAATCTCTATTACAGTGAGCAAAATGACTCGTTCCTGATACAAAATTCTTCGAGATTCATTATAAATAAACAACTTCCGCGAGATACTGGTTGTTTATTTATAATGAATCCGGAAGAATTTTGTATCAGGAACGAGTCATTTTGCTCACTGCAACAGAGATTTGTCACGTTTTAAAAATTTTATGTTTTATCATGCATTGCATTGAAAGTTCCACATATTCTAAAACAAATATTTTAAACGCGTTTCAGGTAGGTAGGTATTTTAATTAACGTCGCACTGGAGCAACACAACGGGCTATTGGCGACGGTCTGGGATCAATCCCAAAGATCCGAGGAGAACACCGCGTAATTTTGAACCTCGGTCAGATGACGAGGTCACACCTGAACTGGAAGCTCACTCTCCAAATATCCACACCTCGCCAACGTGAGGACATTTGAGGCCAAGGCAAATTTAAAGTGCACCATTCCCCTTCGTACACGATGGTCTTTGGTTGGATTAGAACTCGCAACCCTCCGGTAACTTATCCGTTGCTCTTCCAACCGGGCCCCCAAACGCGTTTTAGGTGAGTATTTATTTGAAACAAATCTTTTTTTTTGAAATATATATATATATATATATATATATATTAAGATCACACCCCTCTAACACAAATGCAATATCGAAGACTGCAAAAATCATTATTTTCTGATGCTCCTTTTCTTCATCAAGTGGATTGAAAAACGAAGGATGGCTTAGATGGGGAAATGAATATCTTTCTCTCTTTTAATACAAGATAAAGAATGAGAAAAACTAATCAATGAACAGCCAAGTTTATCTTCACTTAGTTTGACAGCTATTGGTAGCTTTTAGACAACGTTATAAAGAAAGCAATCCTCCAATAGCTGTATTGATCTCATGCTGTTGATTCAAATGCTTATAGACTACGAATTCCGCAATTTTGCTGAGTAGCTTTTATCCTTGCGAATATTTCTTGTTGGAGTGTAACGTTTTGCTACATCTTTTCTCAATGTATGGTACTCATTGAAAGGCTTATATTAACCCTCCTGATTGTTGTGTGTCCCGACAAGGTATCATTAAAAAAATTAACCAGATTCTGATGGATGAGATATCTATTCGTTAGGAAAAATCTGACCAGATCATGATCGCGTCATCATTAAATCGAGATGTGACCCTGAGGAAAGAATTCAATGCTTCACAAGTCCATTTGGAATCGACACGAACCAATTTGTTAAACTTAAACCGTTACACGATACCCAACTTTAAAATTATCTAACCTGAAACTGCATTTGTTCAAATACTTCTTTCAGGTCTCGCTTTGCTTTCCAAATCAAGCCCCGTCCTGCAAATTTGCATGTCTCAATTACCAATCTCTTTCGATAGCCGTTTCCGGAAGCCACCACACTCCATAAACACGGCGATTCCTTATCACAGAAATTAAACCAATGACTCCCTGAGGAGTAAGGACTCTATTCTCCATTGCACAGAGTCGCCTTCCCATAAAATATTAATTGCCCTCGTCTGGGGAAAAGAGATTCCTTGGAAGTGCTGCAGTAAAGTTTCGAGAGTACCAATTTACGCAATTTCTGGGTCTTGGAAGAGTATCCGGCATTGAGTGTTATTGCGTCTTGGGTTTCAATGAAATCCAATTTATTGCCTTATTTCAAAAGGTGCGTTTCAAGTTTTCAACGGCCCATTAGGCTAGAGATTGAATTTTACGCAAGGGAATATGAATGAAATAGACACGTTAGACTTTGTAGTACGTCCAGTTTTGTCTTTGGTAGTACGCATGCCTTCCCCTAACGATGCCGCTATACAGCTAGGCAACAAATACATCTAATACCCCCTATGTGGCGGTAGCCCGGTTGGAAGAGTAACGGATTAGCAACCGGAGGGTTGCGAGTTCGAATCCAATCGAAGACCGTCGTGTACAAAGAGGGCTTGTGCGCGTTAAATCTGTCGTGGCCTCAAATGTCCTCACTTTGGCGTCGTGTGGAAGTTTGGAGAGTGGGGTGCCAGCTCAGGTGTAAACTCGGTTCAAAAATGTGTGTTGTCCTTGAATCTTTCCCTTCAGGTTTAATCCCAGACCGTCACTAATAGCCCGTTGTGTTGCTCTAGTGTGACGTTAATTAAATACCTACCTATGTGTCAAGCAGTGGCACCTGAAGTAGGTATTTAAATTAGAGTCGCACTGGATCAACGCTGAGGGCTACTGGGGACTGTCCGGGATCAACCCCGTAGGGAGAGGTCGGAGGACAACACCTCGCCCTTTTGAACCACGGTCAGATGACGAGGTCAACACCAGAGCCTGAAACTCCATTGTCGAAACTTCCATTCCACGCCAGGGCAATGACATTTGCAGCCATAACCAATTTAACGTCAGCCAATTGGAATTCAGAATGCTAACATAAAAGTATAATAAATAAAATTTATTGCAAAACTTTAAAAGTAGTCTTAGTTGTTTTGAGTTAGCAACTTAACCAATATCACTATGGTGTCTGCTTTTCTCTTCGACTCATTTTACAGAAACCCTTTAATCTTTTTTAAATTTAATTTTTATTCAAAATTTTGAATTAAATAAATTCATGTGTTCAACAGTTTCATGTAGAAGGTGATATCAACCACTTTGCTAGCAATCACATCATGTGCGTGTTAATAAAGTAACGTGAAAATCAAACAAACCAGAACTTGAATTAACTGAATTTGGAAGTTAATTAACCCCCCCATTACGTCTTTAGAAAAACAAAGTTTCGCGAATAATCAGTTCTGGTGACAAAACGAAGACAGTTGTTGATTGCATACCTCGCCCTCGATCTAAGTATTTGTTCTGATATTCGAATGACCTTCCATTCAGAATCCGCAGAAAACATCGATATGCCAAGATCGCTTTTGATTCGAATCAACGCCATTGCCACAGAAAGGCGGAACGATAAATAGCAAACGCTTGTAAATGATGCAGATCCAGTTTGGCGACGGATTCTGGTAACTCGAGTCTCATTTATCACGGTTGGAAAATGGAGGTTCTCTAGTGAGGAAAGGCGAACTCTTCATTACGTCACTTGTCATGCAGCGAATACAATTCGGAGTAATTCTTTGGTCGGTTTCTTATTGAAGAATATTGGGTCGGTGAATGTTTAATGTTTCCTTCTCGGAAAACGGAGGACTATTTGAAAAGAATCTCGCCTTTGCTTCTTTCTCGCTGTTTTGAAAAGGCGAAAATCGGTCATTTGGAACTCTACAAAGAAAATCAGATCGCTCAAAATGGCTCAAATCGTTAAAATATTCTAATCGTAGAGAAAAGGAAATATCAAATTTCAAAAGCAAGACATTTATCACAGCTAGTGAAAAGAATATTGACCAACTTTTGGTGCGTAAGCATTTTTTGATTTGGAGAATTTAAATAATCGCGCTTAAAGAGAATTAAGTTTGTGATCAGAACATCAATTCGCCTTGTTTTCGAACCTAGTAGTATCTTTGAAATATCACAAACGATGTTCTACAGATGGATTTAGGCATTTGATAACTGCCGCTAAGAGCTCCAACTTTACAAGATGACTTTCATCACACTTGCTCGTTGGCGTGGTGTGGAAGTTTGGAAAGTGGGGTGCCAGCTCACACAGGTGTGACCACGTCATCTGACCGTGGTTCAAAATTACGTGGTGTGCTGCTCTCGGATCTTTCCCTTAGGGTTTGATCCCAGACCGTCGCCCAATAGCCCGTTGCATTGCTTCAGTGTGACCTTAATTAAATACCTACCTATCATCACACTTGCTCCTTTTAATTTCAATGACCAACTTTCTCTTAGTGCGTAAGCATTTTGTTTTGAGAATTGAAATAATCGCACTCAACGAATGAGTTTGGCGTCATCGGAACATCAATTCGGCTTTATTTCTTAACGGGTCTACCTTTTACCGTTCGTGTTCAGACATTCATCACTTTTATAAAAAATGTTTTTTAAATATGTTTTACAGTCAAAAGAATAGAAACATGATTGCCCGAGGTAACGTGAATCTAGCCAACCTAGGATAACCAGAAACTCGGATAAGACGGACGTAGTAAGCAGCAAAGCAGCCTATGCGAAATACAGAAAATATTTACTCTACTACATATTATGTAGTGGAGTCCATATATTACTTTGCACACCAATCTTGCATTAACAGTAATATTGTTACTGTTAATGCAAGATTCGAAAAACAAAGATTGAGAATAATCTACTTGGATTACAATGAGTATAGATGTGAGTTACGTACTTTTTAAACTCTTCGAAAAACGGTCTACCGTTTCGCAACACTACCTCAGTTTCCTCCAGTGAAGGGTGGGCCGACTGAAGAGCAACGGATTAGCAACCTGAGGGTGGTGAGTTCGAATCCAGCCAAACACCGTCGTGTAAAAAAGGGCTGGTGCACGTTAAATCTGGCGTGGTCTCACACGTCCTCATGTTGGCGGGGTGAGGAAGATTGGAGGGGATGCCAGCTCAGATGCTGCCTCGTCTTCTGACCGTGGGTCAAAATGGCGTGGTGTTGTCCTAGGATCTTTCCCTTCGGTTTGGATCCCGGACCGTCGCCAATAGCCCGTTACTCCATTGCGACCTTAATTAAAATACCTACCCACCCTTCTGTGTCAGTAAAACTTTCCTTGTGTATGTGTATGTCCATTTACGTGATATTATCTGTCTTGTGTAGCATGGCCAAATATGACCCTTGAGCCATAGAACCCAACCCAATAGGAAATCCACTGTAGGTTAGTCGGAATACCTACGAACCTTCATACCTGCCTTCTTTTTCGGACGAAACGTACTATAGTTCTATTTATCGAAATGTCGATGCATTGGAAAACGATCGAATCCGTTAATTATTTTCGCTCCTAAATACAGATCGCCTCCGAGACTCGTGTGTACCATATCACCTCATTATTATATCATTACTGCGAGCATTAAACTCCCATCCCGCAATCTGAAAAAACCCCCATTCCCTCTCTAACCCTAACATCTAACTCCCACAGCGGTCCCTTAGTTTTAATTAGTGTCATTTGGCAAGAGCTAATACATCCCCTTCCGTTGAGGCGGCCGATTTCGCGTTCGGGATCGATACGCGCGGCGTCTATAAACCCAGGTAATTGGAATCGCAGTGGATTCTTCGCCATTTTTCATAACGATGCCCTGATTTTGAAGGTGGGCCAATTAATGAGGATCGGAAGCGATGTGTGCGACATTCGCTCAAGAAGAACCATTCCTAACGAAGCGTTTGAGGATGGATTCTGTAATGAATTGAGGTACAGCGTGTGTTTGCTTCTTCCCAGGAGCATTCGGGGCCGAGGTAGCCCGGTTGGAAGAGTAACGGATTAGCAACCGGAGGGTTGAGTTCGAATTGAAAATACGACCGTCGTGTACAAAGAGGGCTGGTGCATCTTAATTCTGTCGTGGCCTCAATTGTCCGCACCTTGGTGTGGTGCGGAAGTTTGGAGAGTGGGTTACCAGATCAGATGGGGACTCGTCATCTGACCGTGGTTAAAACCGACGTGGTGTTGTGTGTGTCCTCGTATCTTTCCCTTTGGGATTGATCCCGAACCGTCGCCCAATAACCCGTTGTGTTGCTCCAGTACGTTGTGTAAAATACCTACCCATACAAGACAGTGGAATACACCACTCTTATTATATTTCCTCCAGCGAGTAAAAGTAGTCGAATGCCTAAAAGGTTAAAAAAATGGCTAGTGTAGAAGATGAAAAAACAAGATGATGAAGCTGACCTATAGCTATTTTCATGGAACGAAACGTCCACCACAAGTATTAAAATAGACAAGGGGAAAAACTCGAGTTTAAGTTTAAAAAGAAACTCGTTTTTATGAAAGTTTCTTACAGCCCTATCTGATCGCTAAGTACGTTATCTTTGAACAGTCTTGGTATAGTAGATCGTCAACGTTAAAAAACTACCAGTCTTTTTCATCTGCTTCTTAATACTTGGAATTTGTTTCCTAGTTACTTTTTGGAGAGAGTAAAGTATAGCTAATTATATCAAAAATAATTTAATAGTATAAACTTACATATGTGGCTCCCGACATGTCAAACGAAAAAGCATAGTTAGTCCACAAAAGTTTTTAATGTTCTATACTTGAACCGATCTCACGAGCGTCTGCTTTCGCCTCCCGAAGAAAGTATACACATCTCGAAGCGCAACAAATTTATGCGCCTCGCCGGCGCCGAATAATATAAACACAGTCCACTGGGAACGGTGTAGGATCAACTCCGAAAGGCTTCTCAGCAAAAAGCTTCTGGTCAGGTTGCGACATCCTCCCACCTTGAGTTCGTAACTTGGAAGAACTCAACCAATTGTCGCGTCTCACAAGCCGAGTCTTTGGATAGGTTTCACTACTCTCCCACTCCGAGTGATTGTCGATTTGGGTGACTTCTAATGTTCTTTGGCAGGAACAAGTTCACAGTCAATATCAGTGGCACCTGGGTTATCTTTATCTTTGGGAACTTTGCTTCTGAGGAAAGGACCTGATGTTTCATCTGATAATTCTAAGGAATAAAGACGTTGAACAGGGCGTATTATAGTTCCGGATTTGGTTTTCAGTTTCACAACTCTGACGATTCCATCTCTTCCAGGCAGGACTTGCACAACCCGCCCTATCGGCCATTGTAAACGCTTCAGATTGTCTGAACCAATGAGTACTATGTCGCCGACAGAGATAGATTTCGAGGTTTCCGAAGGTTTTCCGTTATATTTTAACTGTCCTAGATATTCCAGTCGAAACCTTTTTCTTAAATCTTCACGCACTTTTTGTACGTACCTGTATCTTTTGCGCATATAGGCGACATCTATACTATCGATATCCGGTACGCCACTTTCTATCGTTTCCTGTAGAAACATAGAAGGCGTCAAAGCAATCAAATCGTTTATATCTTCAGATAAGTAAGTTAAGGGTCTAGAGTTTATTAGGCTTTCGGTATCGCACAACACTGTGTTTAGTTCTTCGTAATTTAACAAAGCCTGCCCTAATATTCTGCGTAAAACTTGTTTGACCATGCCAATCAGTCTCTCCCACCATCCGCCCCACCATGGTGCAGATGGAGGAATGAATTTCCAAGTTATCTTCCTCATCATGGATTCAGACTTTATTTTAAGCCAGTCCACTTTACAAAGTTCGCTGTGAGCTTTAACGAAATTGCTGCCATTATCACAATAAATAATAGTGGGTCGCCCTCTACGAGCTATAAATCTTCTTAGTGACTGCAGGAAGGCTTCCGCTGTCAAGGATGTTATTAATTCCATGTGTACTGCGCGATATACTGCACAAGTGAACAGAACTATCCAGGATTTTGTCCCATCTTTCAAATACAGCGGTCCGGCGAGATCTACACCCAAGACTTCGAATATCGTAGCTTCTCTTACTCTATCTTCAGGTAAGGAAGAGGCTCTTGGTTCTGGATGGGTCACAGTGAATCGTTTGCATCGGACACATTTCAATATAACTTGTCTAATCGTTTTTCTGCTACGCAATATCCAATAATTTTCTCTGAGCTGGTTCATCAATATTTGGACTCCAGGATGTCCAAGTTCTTTATGCTTATTGTGTATAAGCATATGCACTATTCTATGTTTTGATGGTAAGATTATGGGTAATCTAAAGTTCTTTTTGTCTCTTCGGTTAAAAATGCGCGTTTTTACTCTCAATAACCCCTTTTCGTCGAGTACAGGATAAAGAGGCTTTATTTGTTGATCATTTACGCCAACAGGAAATGCTTCGCGTTGGATAATTTTTAACAAAACTAATTCTGCATGATTTATTTCTTTCAAAGTTAGATCCCCAAAGTAACGTGATGTTTTCAATTTTGCATTAGAGAAAAATCTATAAATACAAGCAATTACTCTAACAAGTTTGACATACGAAGATATTCTATGGAAGATTTCCTCTGTTTCTAGATTTACATGTGTGTTAGCTACAGCACCTTTTCTGATTTCTTGGATAATGTTTTCCTGATTATATTCCAATTTTGGTGTTGGCCATTCACCTTCATTTTTCTTTAACCATGCGGGTCCCTCCCACCATCTAACTGACAAAAGCTGTTTGGCAGTACAGCCTCTGGATGGAAGGTCAGCAGGATTGTCGGTTCCTGATACATGTCTCCATGCATTCGTGTTTGTTAATTTCCTGATTTCTCGTACTCGGTTCAACACAAAAACAGTCCAGATTTCTTCCTTTTGGATCCAGGTCAAAACAGTGGTTGAATCAGTCCAAAAATGTAATTCAACATTTTGCCATTGCAAACCTTCTAAAACTGAAGTGCAGAGTCTCGCTCCCACCGTTGCAGCTATCAACTCAAGACGTGGAATCGTAATTGATTTCACCGGAGCTACTCTGGACCTAGAAGCTAATAAATGAACTTCAACTCCATAAGAAGTCTGAATTCTCGCGAACACTGCAGCAGCATATGCATTACTACTGGCATCGCAGAAGGTATGAATGCTACACAAATTTTTGTTATCTCTGTTAGTGTGTATCCATCGGGGTATAGAAATTTCTTTTAAGAGACTCAGATCTCTGAACCAACTTAGAAACTTTTCTTTCGTATTTTCATCAACTTCAGTATCCCAAGAAATTCCCATTTTCCATAAGCTTTGCAACAATAGCTTAGGAAGCAAGAGAACAGGGCTTACAAGACCAATCGGGTCATATACTCTGTGGGCTATAGACAAAATAGTCCTCTTAGTTACTTCCATCAATTTGAAGCTTTCCAACCATGTCAGGTTCACAGTTAAAAGATCTTTCTGGTAATCCCATAATAATCCCAATACCGGTGACTCAACACCTGTTTGTAAGTTATCCCCAGTACGTAACCAACCTCGGAGATTAAACTTTCCTTCATTCATTACTTTTTGAGATTCTTCAATAAACAGTGTCATTTCAAGCTCATCTTCAAAACTGGAAACAACGTTATCTACATAGAAAGAGTGAATAAGTTTATGCAACATGTTTTTATCATAGTGAGAATTTTCTATATATTTCTGCAAATGAAATTCTATTACAGCTGCCAAAAGAAAAGGGCTACTTTTCACACCAAACACTACTCGGGTATGACGAAATATTTTTAGCTCCTTTTTATTCACATCCTTCCACCAAAAGAATCGAAGATAATCTCGATCATCGGGTTTTACACTAATTTGTAAAAATGCCTTTTCTATGTCTGCTATGGCTGCAAATTTACCCTCCCGAAATCTTAAAAGAATGGAAGGTATTAATTCTATTAAATTCGGACCACATTCTAAGCACTGATTTAGAGACGGAGAATGCTTTACTCTCGCAGAAGCGTCGAATACTGGTCTTATTGGGGTGGAACTATTTTCTTTTATAACTGGTCGGTGTGGCAAATAGTGTCCATCATCAATAACCTCACTTTGTTTGACTTCTTCGATTATACCTAAATCGAGCCAACTGTCGAAAACCTCCTCGTACAATGGAAGCAGGTTTTGTGAGCGAAGTTTCTGCGTTGTAGATTCTAAACGCTTCACGGCTAAATCCTTATTGGTGGGTAGCGGTAAGTGATCTTCAGACCAGGGCAAAACAATTTCATAGCGCCCTTCACTGTTCACGGACACAGAATGTTGAAATCGCATCTTTGTTTGAAAATCTCTTTCCTCTCTGGCCTTTTGTGTGGCCGGATCAATTATTCCAATGATATCAAGATTCCAGAGTTCGGTAATAGCTACATCCTTAACTAACATATTTGTAACTACCATCGTAGAATTGGTATCAGAAGTTTGATATGGCATCTTTCCCATCAAGGTCCAACCTAAATATGTTCCTACAGCAACAAGTCCACACGGCAGATGAATAATGTTTCCATTAAAGAGTTTACCCGCAACATCAGCCCCGATTAATAGATCAATTTCTAACGATTCTTCTTGTTGAGAGATTAATTGATCAGTTACAGTAATATTATGATATTCAAGCTCCTCAGCGAATGGTTTTAATGTTGGAATGGGTACAGCCGAACAAATGGTTTGCTGGTCAAGGACCTCAAAGTTACAATTGTAATCACCTTTCAAACTGCTAATGAATACTCTGTATTTAAAATGTTTCTCGGGATGTTCTCTGCCCCCAAATAAATTATGAATAACACTTTCTTCTTTAATAAAATCATATTTCATTTCTTTCGCTACACGTTTACTCAAGTAAGATCGTTGACTCCCTGAGTCGACGAGTGCACGAACTATTTTCCCCTTATTTCCGGCACCTCGTAATCGTACATACAATGTTTGTAAAAGAACTGTACAACATGTGCGATTGCTTAAAACTGCACCATTGATCATATTTTGACTATCATTTACACCAGCGTTCGCTTCCGAATTAGGTTCTTTAAATTTACCTTCATTACACATTATAGCATAATGTCTACTCCTACACTTTTCACAATTAATCTTGCATCTGCAATCGCGAGCTCTATGACCGATTTTTAGGCATAAAAAACAACAGCCCTTTTTTGCTAAGATTTTCCTTTTATCATCCCAACTCATTTTAAACGCGATTCTGCAAGCTTGTGAATCATGCGTTTTCTCACAAAATGAGCACAGTGCTTGTTTATTCCGACGAGTCTCAGCATTGTCAAAAAGTCCGATTGCGGTTGGAAATTGTTTATCATTATTAGGAGATGTGGAATAGGAATATTTCCCTTTACGTTTTGCCTCTAAACCAAACCCCTCTTTTGCTATTGAAATTCGTTCTTCCCCTTCAACTTCTGATTTTAGAAAACTCATAAGAGAGGTCAGTTTATTTGGCATTTTCTTAGTTTCATTTGTTAAACTAATACTTCTTTCCCATACTCGAATCATGTCTTCTGATAAACAGCTTTCAACTAAGGGATACAGCATAGAAGCATACTTATCGGAAGTTACACCTAATGTTTCAAGAGCACGGAGATGTGCTTCAATTTTATCATACAATTTGGCGATATGTGTAACTTTAGCTTGATGCAAAGAATTGTTCAAAATTAAGTTTAGCAATTCTCTCACATACACTTCTATGAGTAAATCTTGTCTTCCGAATCTAGCTTTTAGACACTCAACTGCTTGCTCATAATTCTCAGCAGATGCGGGAAAGGAATCTACAATATCTCTGGCACGCGATCCTTCTACAGTAGACTGGGACAAATATTGTAATTTATCCTCTGGAGCGATGTCCAAGTCTTCGTGAATTTTTCGAAATTGACCCCAGAAACCAAGCCATTCCTTAACATCACCATTGAACTTCTTAAGCTCAATTTTAGGAAGTTGGAACTTTCGTTTCGATACTGTTTCACTAAGCACGCTTTTATTATCGTCATTAGTGTTTTTAACATCGTCATTAATAATTTTCTTAACTTTAGTTTTAAGTCGTATATATCTTTCCTTATACTCTTCAAAAACTTCGTAAGCCTGATTAAAACTTTCTTGAGAACACTCATCTTTATCTGATAACAAAGCAATAATTTCTTTTTCTTTCGATTCAAGTTCTAACCATTTTTCGTTTAACTGAGCCATTAAAATTTCAATTTCATCAATATCACGTTCCTCCTCTTCTAAACATTGATATAACGCATTAGCGATTCTAGTGAAACCACTTCTTAGAGGAGTACGCATTTTCTTTAAACTCTCCATCATAAAATCAAAGCAAATGAATTAATTTCTTATCAATCACAAATTCACAATAACAAATTATCAATAACAAATTCCAAGTCCTGTCACGGACGCCATTTTATATAGTAGATCGTCAACGTTAAAAAACTACCAGTCTTTTTCATCTGCTTCTTAATACTTGGAATTTGTTTCCTAGTTACTTTTTGGAGAGAGTAAAGTATAGCTAATTATATCAAAAATAATTTAATAGTATAAACTTACATATGTGGCTCCCGACATGTCAAACGAAAAAGCATAGTTAGTCCACAAAAGTTTTTAATGTTCTATACTTGAACCGATCTCACGAGCGTCTGCTTTTGCCTCCCGAAGAAAGTATACACATCTCGAAGCGCAACAAATTTATGCGCCTCGCCGGCGCCGAATAATATAAACACAGTCCACTGGGAACGGTGTAGGATCAACTCCGAAAGGCTTCTCAGCAAAAAGCTTCTGGTCAGGTTGCGACATCTGGCATCATCACTCAATTTTTTAATTAAGCCCTTCCAAGCCGAGTAACCACCTTGTGACGTAATCTGAAAGGGCTAAAATTTAAAAAAAATTGAAGTGTTTGGGTTCATTAGAAGTAAACTTAATTAAAAATTTCGCTTTGTGGGACGATTATTTCTGAATATATGAATGAATGTCCGAAGGAGTAATTTATTACGTGTTCCACGGTTCAAAAGCATGCCTGCAATCTAAAACCCTCCTTGCTGGTTGTCGCACGAGATTTCTCGTCATTAGCAAAACTGATTAGATCTTGATGGACGAGATATCTCGTTCATCAAGCTCTTGTCGTTACAAGAAAACTGACAAGATTTTGTTCCCGTCATCATAAAAAAACGACAATACCTTGATGAAGAGATATCTCGTCATTAGAAATATTGGTCAGATCTTGATGCACGAGAAATCTCGTTGAAAACCTTGGAAGGTTAAGAGAAATAAATTTCCTTCATTCTGATACGACTTTATTTTATTGTCGTTACCTTTATTTGATTTACGTGTTTTACGTATGGTTGGAAGACCTTAACCCTCCAAGTGCTTTCCACGTGATGTCTCGTCCATCAAGAACAATTTTGCTAATGACGAGATACCTCATCATCAAGATAATGACTACTTTTTATTTTGACGAGATCAAGATATTATCAGTTTTCTTCTAATGAAGCGATATCTCGTCCATCAAGATGTGGTCAGTTTCCTTCTAATGACGCGATATCTCGTCCATCAAGATGTGGTCAGTTTCCTTCTAATGACGCGATATCTCGTCCATCAAGATGTGGTCAGTTTCCTTCTAACGACGCGATATCTCGTCCATCAAGACGTGGTCAGTTTCCTTCTAACGACGCGATATCTCGTCCATCAAGACGTGGTCAGTTTCCTTCTAACGACGCGATATCTCGTCCATCAAGACGTGGTCAGTTTCCTTCTAACGACGCGATATCTCGTCCATCAAGACGTGGTCAGTTTCCTTCTAACGACGCGATATCTCGTCCATCAAGACGTGGTCAGTTTCCTTCTAATAACGCGATATCTCGTCCATCAAGACGTGGTCACTTCCCTTCTAATGACGCGATATCTCGTCCATTAAGACGTGGTCAGTTTCCTTCTAATGACGCGATATCTCGTCCATCGATGTGGTCAGTTTTCTTCTAACTACGAGACACTTCTTTGGGAGAACCACCAGGAGGGTTAACTTATCAATCAACTTTAGTAATTTAACCGTTTTGATGGTTATCTCGACTAGGTATCAAGTCATTAGCGAAACTGATCAGATCTTGATGGACAAGATTTTCTCGTCATTAGAAGTAAACTGACCCTTTTTCTCGTTATCAAAACTCGGCAATATCTTGTTGACGAAATATCTCATCAGCGAAATTGGCCAGATTTTGATAGACGAGATATTTTGTCAAAACCACTTAGAAGGTTAAAGGAGATATTTCCAGTATATATACAGACCAAGGTATTTTATCTTCCTGAACTTTCACAGGCAAGTTTGTCGCAAAAGGGCACTTTTCCTTTTAACTATTTCTCCTTCCAGCGATGTTGTATAATGCTCCTTTCAGGAAAATATTTTGAAAAGCTCTTCGCGAATCTAGTATAATGGGAAAAAAATAGGCAAAAGCCAAAAAATTCGAAAACTTTCCTGTTTTCAGGTGAAAAAATGTCAAAAGACATTTTGCCTTTTGGCAAGATTTGGACAGTGTATGATGCAGAAAAGTGTCCACGCTAGGCGTGAGTAAACTCGGCTTAAATTTTGACGTAGTAGCATCCTTATTTATCTTTTAAAAATGTAAAATATATTCAATGACAAAATGCGAGGGACACATTTTCGTTCCACTACATATCGAAACTCGAAACTTATATAATATTCGTTCATTTATGTTAAATAAATAATTTGTTGCCAGTTCCCGGAAACTACATCTTCATCTATCTCTGCTCATTCTCCTTCGTAAGTGTTTTCGACTTGAGCGCTGAGCTGGATCGTCATTGATTGATTTCATCCAATGGCTGGCCTACTGACAGAAATGATCCTGTTGCTAGGGTCTCGATGATGCAATATACGCTCTAGTCGCGTATTTCGGAATTGCACATGTCTGACGCAAGAATCTTCCTGATTGCATATTTCGCAATTCACACATGGGGTCGTCGTGGCTCAGTGAGTATGCCCACTGCGCTAGCAACGTTCGAGTTGTAGGCGGCGCAGGTTCGATTCCTGCCAGGTGCATTCCTCCCTGAGTGTATTTCTCTCTTCTGTGTCAGTAAAGCTTTCACTATGTGTCAATTACTTGATATTGGTGTTATTGTGTCTGGCGCAGCATGGCTAAATATGGCCCTTGCGCCATAAAGCCCTAAAAACCAACCAACCGCAATTCACATGTATGTAAGTTTTGGATTCAGTCAAAAAGAGCATTGAAAATAATCATTTATGACTACATTGTTTTTATTAATGTTATTCGAAAATATATCGGAAACAAACAAATTTAAACTCGTGATAATTTTGGGATTACAATTAACACAGGATACCACAAAATGTATGACTAAATCATGTAATAACCGCATTTTGGTAGTATCCTCGCTAAAGATGTCGATATAACCTTGAAAGAGGCACATTCTAAAAATCGAGCATTTAAGCTTGTTTTTTCACATGCGATTCTGAGTTACTATTTCCTCTAGAAAGCGAGAAATATTCAATTTCGTAGATCCGAATTCAGTTTATCTGTACATGATCTATCCTTAAAACGGGTTGCATTACTTCGACCTACTACAGATCCCAGATAACTCAGGATGGAATATTGTTTACATACGCTTCCTTCCAAAGTCAATACCAGAATTCGAGACATGTTGAGAATTCGAGACACTATCTCACACTGTTGAGTAAATGAGTAACATCGTTCCGTGCTTCTGAAAGCAAAATTTGTTTTGTTTGGAAGTTCCCAGGCTTTCGCAGCGTTTGTTTTGCAGAGGCAGCTGTTTGGAGAAAATTTTTCTTCCCCAAAAACCGTCAACAATGGCGACTCAAAATGAAAGGAAGTGAAGACAGGGAAAACTATTTTGCCTTCGGGGCGATTTTTGCTGAGCTCTTTTAACGTTTTCTTTTGGGAATTCGAAACGATACAAATCGGAATTGAAATTCTGACCCCAGGAGTCAGTTTTGTCTGCTGCTGTGTGGGAAAGCGGTGAATGTTTTGGCTTGGGTAGGATCGGTGGAATAATTTATGATTCCATATTCATATATTCGTATTCTTTACCGTCTGTATCAAAAAGCTGATCATTACAGATGTATTTAACATTTACGAGGGATCTAACCCGTCTTGAGTGGAAAAGAATATTTTTCAAAACGGTTTTCATCGTTTTCTAGTCAGTTATATATAGTTTATTTTCTAGTCATAACTGTATAACTAAACAGACTAAGAACTTCGGCTAGAAATCATTAAAAAAACTTCTGATGAATATTCTTTTAAAATGAATATTTGAAGAAAAAGTATATGAAAGCTATTGTAAATGCTAAGTGAAATAGTTTTTTTTTAATTTTGAAAAAAATATACGACCATTTCGGAAGTCTCAGAGTGAAAATCTGACAATACATTTACGATGGAATATTTTATGCATCGATATTCATGTTTTGCAATCTATTTTAAGAAGCAAATAATTTTTAAAATAGATAACTTTTGCAATGATCTAACCAATCTTAAATGGTAAAGAATATTCTTTAAAACGGTTTAGTAAGAAAACGAATAAATATTCTTTAAAAATGAATATTTAAAGAAAAGTCATTTGAAAAAGAAAACTTAAAATGGTAAGTGAGATGGTTTCATTTTTAATTTCGAAAAGAATATCCGATCATTTTGCAGTCTTCAAAATGTAAATTGAACAATGAACTATTATTTTAGAATTACTGAATTTAAGTTGATTGGGGGGTTAAGAATGAAAGTTGTGTTACTGAGACTAAGAAGGGCCTTTCCGACAAAGTTGACAAAAGAGATTGATTTACGATGTTATTAATAAAAATAAAATCCCCCTAAATATATAAAAGTTATTCTTTCTGTGTCAGCACATTAGCATTCCTGTCCATCACATCTTTTTATTTTACCTGAGTGTATGAAAAATCCTAAGTAACAACCAATTTTTTTGTTGTCTAGGTCCTTGCTTTCAGTGTCTCATTTATAGCACAGAACTGTTATAAGATTTATAACACACATCATGCAATACAAACTTGAATTCTATAATATTATTTTGTTTATTGGGTATTTAGACGTATTTTAAGTCCCTCGAATACGATGGATCGCCACATTCGTATTTCTATCGATGAATTCATTGTATTTCGCTAAGAACCTGAAATAAATTCCAAGTATAGTTTCGCATAACTTAAAATGCACCAAGCTTCTTAAAAATTTGAAACAAAATGGCTGATATTCCAAGCGTTCAGTTTTTAACAAAGCTAATGACACGAATCGTTAGATTGGTTTTAAAAGTAACAGGGCATGTTTTCAAGAAAAGTGGCAAGTTTTCTTTGAAATCTGCCACATTTCGTTTAAGCCTAAATACTAAACAAGATGAGAAAAGTCATGAATATGTCAAGTGGAGAATATTTCTTTTATTGTTTTTTGAACCATTTTAAGCATTTAACGCAGTGGTTCTCAACCACTGTGCCGCGGCACTTTTGTGTGCCGCCAAATTCTTAGAGTGTGCCGCCAAATTTTAGAAAATAAAAATTATGATTTTGTTCATTTGTTGGAAGATAAAATATGGTGTGCTAAACTAGCTTACTTATCAGACATTTTTGTTATTTTTAATAACAAATTCAAATATGCAAGGGCCGAAAGAAAATATATTAAACTCAACAGATAAAACTGGTGGGATTCCAAAAACAAATAACTTTATGGAAGAATAAAGCTCAGGAAGGCAATTTGGAAAAGTTTGAGTCAGTCCCAAAAGATTTTAATAAAACTATTCATAAAATTGTTATTGACCATTTGACAACATTAAAGGAGAGAATTATTCATTATTTCCCAAATTTAGATATAAAAAAATTTGATTAGGTTTGTAGTCCATTTGTGATAACGAATACTTCTGTATTTGAATTAACTTTGAATGAAGAGGAAGAACTAATTTCGCTTTCTAATAATCGAGATTTAATTTTAAAATATTAGGAAGAATCAATTAATTCATTTTGGATTAACATTAGATGCGATTATCCCATGATAGCCAAAAAAGCTTTAAAAATATTATTACAATTTTCTACATCTTATTTGTGTGAAGTCGAATTTTCAGTATTAACCAACATAAAAACGAAAAAAGATCGAGACTGTTAAATGTAGAAGACGATATGAGAGTAGCATTGTCATTTTTACGACCAAATATAAATGAAATTATCAAAAAACATCAAGCTCAAATTTCTCATTAAAAGTATTCTTATTATTACCTTGTAATTAATCCCTTAATAAACGTACTGTTGTTTTTGTAGTACATATTATATTATTTTATTTTACATTCACAATTATTATCATAAACTATTTTACACAGTGTAAAATAGAAATATTTTGAAATCGTTAAAAGTGTGCCGCGACAAAAAAAAAGGTTGAGAATCACTGATTTAACGTAACTTTCGAGCAACGATAATTCAAATTATTACAAAGTTTCACCTTTCATTTCTTAGAACCTGAAGCCCTTGTAAATAACAATTAGAAAGGTTGTCAGGTTGAAATAATTGGCAGTTTGAAAAGGTCTCCCCCTTGAGTACCCATAAGTTGAGTTCTTTCACTTATTTAAAGTTACATGCTGTTCTGTATTGCGAAACTCGTAATGAAACGAAAATGTAGTTTGACACTGCTGAGTAAGACAATGTATTCAGAGCGGAATAAGTATATTTAGTTTGTCAATATAGATATTGTTCGTAAAATCATTTTTGTCTGTTAATAGTTTGAGTTATTGTTAAATTGAATTTGCAGTCGTCTTTCGTTTCAATGAAAATGAATTTGTATTCGTCTTTCATTTGATTAAAGATGAATTTGTATTCATCTTATTAACGATATTCAAATTACGGCGGAGAATTTGGATAACAAATTGATTAGACTGCACTGAAAGTCCCTCTTATTATCCAGAGATTAATATTGAAGTACATAATTCCCATGTAAAACCAAAGGCCATGGTAGACCGGTTGGATGAGTAACGGATAAGCAACAGGAGGGTTGCGAGTTCGAATCCAATCAAAGACCGTCGCGTACAAAGGGGATGGTGCACGTTGAATCTGTCGTGGCCTCAAATGTCCTCATGTTGGCGTGGTGTGGAAGTTTGGAGAGTGGGCGCCAGATCTGGTGCGACCTCGACATCTGACCGCGATTCAAAATTACGTGGTGTTGTCCTCGATCTTTCCCTTAGGGTTTGATCCCAGATCGTCGCCAATAGACCGTCGTGTTGCTCCAGTGCGACGTTAATTAAATATCTACCCATGAAAAACCATATAAAGAATTAAAGATTTCAAAAAATTCAAGAGTGATAATTTTGAGAGCTTGAAAGCTTTTGTATTCAAGGTTCGATTTCTCGTGCTACAATTATTTGATAATCTAGGGCTAATTCAACCGAAACCGACGGCTTAAAGTGGATTTCGAGCCACTACGAACCTCCATACCTGAGCCAGAATTCGAACGTGGAGCCTGTTGAATGGAGAGCCAGAGGTTCTAACCACTCGACTACCAGAATAAAGCCCAGGGCAGTCTTCTATTTAAAGCTTTTGAAATTATTGGAATGATGCGAAAGTTAGTCCCGTTCTAAGCGCTAAATTGCTTGCATCGCAAAACCGAAGTGTTATCTACTTCATAGGTGTAAAGGTTTGATGTTTGAAAGGAATTATAGCGAGTACTTGGGAACAAAATTGTGTTATTTGGTTGTGTTTTTTAAATTTTGTTAAGCATTAAAAATGGCAGGAAATAAGGAGCATTTTCGGCTAATGCTTTTTTATTACCGAAAAGGCAAGAATGCTTCGTGGACGCAAAAGATGTGTTGTGTATGGTGGGGGGGTGCAGTTGACGATTCCGCGTGCCCTAAGTGGTTCAGAAAGCTTCGTCACCTTAAGCCAGAAACCTCAAAACTTCTAGGAGCGAAGGATTATGCAGCTATAGGAGAGATGGAGAAATGTCACCGAACGGAAAGGCGCATACTATACTGATTAAATGTAATTTTTAGTAAATAAAATTTGTTTCAATTGTCAAGAAAACGGGACGAACTTTTGCATTAACCTGATACATTCGTTCAAGTTGAGAGAAGGCCGGGTCCTTCAATTAATTAACTAAATGGGAAAACGGATCGATAATTACAAACTTGAGATCTGATCAGGATACATGGTTATGGGTTGCTCCAAAATGTACGAGATTATTCATAAGATTCACACATTCATTAGAAAAATATTATCCAGATCTTGATGGATGAGATATCTTGCCAATGGAAGAAAACTTACTAGGTCTTGATTTGGTCATCATAAAAAAAATCGGCCGTATCTTGATGACGAGATATCTCGTTCATCACCATCTGATGTATTGTGCTAATGACGAGATACCTTGTCTAGGCAGCCACCAGGAGGGTTAAATAATCCGTAGATATGTTCTCTTCGCCATCCAAGTGGTTTCGACGAGATATCTCGTCCATCAAGATTGGGCCAATTTTGATAATGACGAGATATTTCGTCATCAAGATACTGCCGTATTTTTATGATGACCAAATGTCCTGTCTCTGGATCTGAGATCTGGTCAGTTTTTCTTCTAATGACGAGATATCTCGTCCATCAAATTTGGCCAATTTTGCTAATGACGAGACATTTCGTCATCAAGATATTGCCGAGTTTTTATATGATGACGAAATGTCCTGTCTCTGGATTGACGTGACATATCGTCCATCAAGATCTGACCAGTTTTGCTAATGACAAGATACCGCGTTGAGACAAGCGCCAGGAGGGTTAAATGCTATAGTACCAAATTGTCTCACACACTCCATGGTTCCCAATACAATTTCCTTCTCTTACAGGGCCGCGGTAGTCCGGTTGGAAGAGTAGCGGATAAGTAACTTGAGGGTTGCGAGTTCGAATCCAACCAAAGACCGTTGTTTACAAAGGGGGCTGGTGCACGTTAAATCTGCCGTGGCCTCAAACGTCCTCACTATTGCGTTTTGGAGAGGTGCCGGCTCAGGTGTGACCTCGTCATCTGACCGTGGTTCAAAATTGCGTGGTGTTGTCCTCGATCTTTCCCTTTGCGATTGATCCCAGACCGTCGACAATAGCCCGTTGTGTTGTTCCACTGCGACGTTGATTAAAAAAGTACTAAATACTAATATACCTTCTCTTGCATCATCAATCGGACGAATGTATTGCGTTTTATGAAGCTCTGAAATGTGTTAAACTTTGTTACCGAATTTCAGCATAATTATACACTTCCAAATTTAAATAAACTAGTAAAGTAAGGTAAAGTATATTGCTTCTTCAATATAAACTTTAGATTTAAATATTATTTCCCTGAAACAAAGATTTTAAGTCTTCTGAAAAGTTTTGCTACCCGTTTATTTTACTTCCCAGAAAATCTATTTTTACCTGTTGCTTTTTCGGGTTTCCGCCAGTTTTATTTCTCTTAAAAGCGAACTCGTTTTTATTCGTATAAATAATGTGAAAAGCTTCTTCATTTTAGGAATATATTTGTGACAGTTGTTTCCCTCCGATTTTATATGTCAGTATTGTTAAATCCAAGCAGTTAAGAAGGATTTTTATGTCCTATACAACATAAAATATTTTTATTACATCAATTCTTATCTTTTAGCTGCAGTGTTTTCTTTTACTTTATTTTTAATCAAGTTTATCTACTAGAGGAAGCTTGTTGGAATAGTTCTTAATTAGTAACGACGATAGACGATATAAAAATGTTCTTCGTAACATAGTTCTTATATTACTTTGATTTTAACCTTTTATGTATTCTTGATTGGCAACAAAGTTGGATTATTTGTTGTATTTATCCATCGAGTAATGCTTTCGTTGAAATTGATTTTATATCCTTCTTTTTCTTTAGTATTCGTTGAATTTATTTGATCAAAAAATATGAAGGTGGTCAAAAAGAATATCTAAAGGTCATGAATCAAAAATTAAATAAAGTGCATGAAGATCAACTTACTCATCCTTTCATAAATCGTCTGCTAACTCAGTTTTGTTTACTTCCAAAATCGTACTTTTAAATAAGCAAGGATGGAAGGCTATGTTTCCGCTATTTCCGAAGGGAATTATACTTATTCAATTATTCAAAAACGTTGTAAAAGTCATGGTTTTCCGATTTCTAAAGGTACGGTAAGTAATATTATTAATAAGAAAGTTAAAAAACGTAAAAGTGGAAAAATACTTCCAAAAAGAAAAAATTTCTGAGAATATTTGTAAGGTAAGATCTTTAATTTTAAAAGAGAATCCGCCAAGTCAAAGGATTATTGCAATCATTAAATTCAACTGCAAATAAAATAAGTAAGTAATTTGAATCTTAAAGTCCAAAAAATACAATGTTCTTCGTCTATCTCCACGACATATTGCAGAACGCAGAATTAATTCGCTGAAGAATTCTGTATGAGCATTTAACTGGAGAAAGATGGGAAAACGTTGTGACAATAGACGAGGCGTGGGTGTATTTAAATGATTGCAATTAAAAGAATAATTTATTATCATAAAAGAGGAGAAAAATCTTAAAAAACTTGGTTCAACTTGGTAAATTTAATGAGAGAACTTTCTCTAAGAGAGTTGTGATTGTTGCCGGTTTTGTGTGCGCGGTTATAATGAAAAATTAAAAGTAAAGAGTGGGAAAATATGTAAAAAAATCAACACCACATACTATCAACACCATACTTTATCCCCAATATTCAAAAAAGAAATACCGTATCTTTGCCCAGTGCCAACAATCAGTAGAGCTGCATCAGGATAAAACAAGCAGCCACACATCTAAATCCACTATTAAATTCTTGGGAAAAAATGGAACAAGAACCTGGCATCAAGTCAATACCCTTTACTGATATTCCTGCTAAATCTCCAGATGTTTCACCAATGGACTTTTGTGCTTTTGGACTTAAAAAGAGCATTATCGAATCGTCGACCGAAAGCCATTCAAGGACTTTGGAAAACTGGAACAAGAATGGGACAAAATACCCCTCTGTCGATACTAGCTATTTTAAGTTACAAAAGTCATTATTATTAAGTGTAAAAAGATAGTTAACAATACGGGCTATCAAATAGAACATTTGAAACACAAAAATTTCATGTAAAAAATTGATCTAGTCCATTAAAATCGTTCAAAAAATGTCCGAACACCCTCTGTAATCTGCTGAATTTATTTTAATTTATTCTTTAACTGTACGTATTTTTGTGTATCTAGAATATTCCACATAGAACATTCCACCTGAAATATTCCACGTTGAACATTCCATGCAGAAATTTCGACGTAAAATGAATTATGGTATTGCCTAACTAAATCAATTTCGACTACAATAGAAAGTATCACATTTACTTTACTTATACCATGATTTATTTCCAAAACTTCTTTCGTACGTACATAGACTGAGAAATTTTTGCAAGTCTAGTACACTTCAATGTGAGCATCATGTGCTTCTCGTCATTCGAATCATTTGTTTCAATGTCACAAATTTTTCTTTTATTAAGCGGAACACTCTTAGAAAATTCTGACATGTTGTATAATTTCTATGCTACCGAACATACCTTGAAATAATATAAGAATTCGTGTCTAAAATTCCCTTTCAGGCTCGAATTATTAAACTTTCTATTACAACTTTGGGTGTGAAAGCATCTATTTGTTGGGACACAATGGATAGCTAAATTGTTGAGGACGTGTAACACAATTTTCTTACGAAACGTGAATTAAAAAAGTAGTGTGTAACTTAATCATAAATCACTATTCTATCTTTTCTACACTCATCGTGGCTCTGTGGGCATGTCCACCACGCTATCAACCTTCGAGTTGTAGGCGGGGCAGGTTCGATTCCTGTCTGGTGCGTTCCTCTCTGGGTGTATTTCTCTGTTCCGTGTCAGTAAAACTTTGTGTGTGTGTCTATGGATTGTGTCTGGCGCAGCATGGCCAAATATGGCACTTGCGCCATAAAACCCTCAAATAAAAAAAAAACCAACACTGGCCTAAATAAAACTAACCACAGACTGTGTTGGAAATGGGAAGCGGGATGACTCATTCTTTTAAGTGTAGTTTCAGTTCTCACTTCTTGGCTCCTCCCCCTCTGCTGGTTTCAGTTCGTACTTTCGCGAGTGCGAGCGTTGCTTTTTTACTTGTTTGTTATTTTATGTGCTTTCTGTTACTATGTTACATTTGGTGATGTTCATGTATGTACTGTGTAGTAAAGTCAGATTTGAAATAGCAATCTCGGAGGATGGTTGTGGATCTTTTAGACTCCTTGTTCTTTCGTTTGATAGAATCATTATGCTTCAAGTTGACGTGAACGGCCCTACAACTTTTATTGAAAGGGAATACATTTTGTTTTAGAGAGTTGTTCCCTACAGATTGGGCACGGAATGACTAAACTTTTCACTAATATAAGTAAATCGTTGATTTTGATTGATACGATTACGTTGATTTAGAATATTTGTTGATTGATCGAGGTATATATTAGGATTTAAAAACTGGCACAAGTATCACTACCGAAGTTTTCTTTACTTAAAGATGTTTCATTATTTTAGCGGGTTGCTTATCGCTGTAGCCCGGTTGGAAGAGTACCGGATTAGTAACCGGAAGGTTGCGAGTTCGAATCCAACCGAAGACCGTCGTGTACAAAGGGAGCTGGTGCACGTTAAATCTATTGTGGACTCAAATGTCTTCAAGTTGGCGTGGAAGTTTGGAGAGTGGGGTACCAGCTCAGGTGTGATCTGACCGTGGTGTTGTCCTCGGATCTTTCCCTTTGGATTGATTCCGGACCGTCACCAATAGCCCGTTGTGTTGCTCCAGTGTGGTGTCAATTATACCTAATACCTCACAGTGTAAACAAACCATCGTAAGACAGAACTTTACTTCCGGTTACCCAATATGGAGATACGTATAGGAAACATGTGCAACACAGACACTAGCGCCTTCTGCATTTAGCTTTACAGAAAAGTAGCGTACTAGCTGTCTACATAAAAGAAAACTATTAATTTCAGATGAAGTTTTTATTTTAGAAAAATAAACGAAACATCAGAATGGATGTTTCCAAAGTAACCATAATAATTCGTTTACTAGCGGGGTTTTTTTACACCCAAACACTTTCATGCTACGAATGAAAGACAATACCCACATGGAAACCAATACTACTTTCGAACAATTAGATTAGGGCAGGCATTTCAAGCACACGAAAATGCAAATTCGGGTCGATTGAATTTTCTCCTTTCTTCACTACCGGAGAGACAATTGAATTTCAGTTAATTACTGCAGTTAAATGTGCTACCGTTATTCACGTGGGTATCACTTTGTTCTGCAAACACTTCCCTCAGCGAAAGCTATTAAGGTGACAGATACATACGCCATCCCAAAGCAATTGAAACAGCACAGACACTTCGTTCCGGTTGTTCAATTTCATTATCGGCATAGCGCTGCAGCGTCCTTGTAGATTTATTTCTCCGTTTCGCGTTCGCTTGAAGCTCTCGTTACTCTGTATTGAAGCTAACGTTAATTTTTAGAGAATACGAAAGGTGCAGGAAAGGAGGTCGATTTTCTGCGAAATGTTTTCGAGGCGTTCTTTTGATGTTGGGTGTGAGTAATGTAGGGTTATGATTGGTAATGACACGCAAATTCCATTTCATCAGGTACGAATTTTAGTTGCGTTTGGGGAAGTCGGAAACGTAGCGGATAAACTCTTTATCAGTTTCGAGGACAGTATAAACCTACGTCTTCTTTCAGAGTTGATGCTAACAAATAAGTCAAAACTTCAATCTCAACCCATTCCACAACCCTTCTTTAACAAATTTCTAAAGATAGATAATGTGTTCGCACGTTGAATAATCATGACGACAAGGCATTATTTTTTAATTAATATTTTAACGATACGTGTTGCAAAATTCAGCGAGAATAAAGTTTCAAAATTAATTATCAACAACATGTTTTGTGAACATCATCAGAGTGTTAACAACGAGATGGAGTGTGAAGATTAATTTCCTCGACCCAAATGCTCTTGCAGGATACATATCGGGGTTACCTTTGTATTTAAAATATAACTTTTTGCATATAAATAAACCCTCCAAGTGATTTTTCGATGAAATATCTCGTCCACCGACATCCAAACAGTTTTGCTAATGACGATATATCCCGTCATCAAGATTTTTTTGATGGTGACGAGAATAAGATCTGGTCAGTTACTTTCAAACGAGATATCTCGTCCATCAAAATCTGTTAATGATTTTGCTAATGACGAGATTCTTCGTCGGTACAACCACCAGGAGGGTTAATGGAAGACGTTATTCCCTATTCAATGGTACCCGAGAATTTGCCCTACCGTGAACAATTCGCAAATAAGAAAAGGATGGTTAGATTTTTTTTCCCAGCGGCTATAACATCCAAAACCATATCGAAAATCGAAAAAACAACACTGCCTTCCAGATTTGGTCTATAAAAACTAAACAACCATATCAAAAATACCAAAATATACATAAAAAAGAAACCGCAAAGAAGCATAACACAAGCCCTATTGATCTCTTTAAAAGCTTTTTGATTAAAACAAATCGATACGTCAAAGTGCATTAATTATATATGCATCGTATCGGATTCTTTATTTTAATCGTACATCGCTTTTTCCATATTTCCATCAATGCATTGATACAATCAAAGATGGGAAAAAAAGCGTATAACCACTTACATAATTAATACATACTCGCTCTATCCATCATTCAATGGCCACTGTCATTTCCATTTCTTTCGGAATCTGGCAACGGGACTACATAAATATTGATAAAACGGACAAAAGTCGATTCCTGAATAAACGACGTTTCTTTTTGTCGTAATGTTATCATTGATTGCTTCGTGCTACAAGATGGCACCGTCAATAATCACTTTTCCTATTGCCAAGGAAAATAAAACGGGAACCATTAAGGATTTTGATAGAAAAGAGCTATTTTCACTTTCGTTTTTAGTCATCTGTAAGTGTATTCACAAAATAAAGGGGTTTTTTTTTGAGAATTTTATTTTTTAGCTTGTCAAAAGAGGAAAACGAATTATTTATTCTTCGAATATGTGGTCATTGATTTATAGTCAACAAAAATTTCCATAATCTATACATATAAAGTAGAGCTGGCATATGTCTGTCCTCTACAAATCTATACCGTTTGATCAATCCATATCAAATTTGGTATACTTATTTGGAACCCTGTGGGTAACGTAGGCTACATATTAACGCAAATTCTATTTGTCTTGGTTGTGCAGAGGGGTGTTAAGTCCGTCATCCTGGACAGAGCACTTGCTAGGGGGCGCTCTCTCCCGGTCTGGCTGTGCAGATGACGTCAGAGTTAACATCTACAGAAGTCGCCTCTCAAGATGACCTTGGAGGTTTTAGAATCTTAGAGTATGATGCAATCGCAGATGTTTGCGGTTGCGCTGAAAATCGCTCAGTATCATATCGTTTATGTATCCCGTCTGTAAAATTCTATAGAATTTTCAAGCATAAAGTGTAATTGCTTGAAACGTTGATCCTGATGTATATACACAATTTGCCTGCCTTTTATAATGATGGTGGAATTCCGAAATTCGTATTCCTGGTGCAAGATGCTACAAATAAAAAAATATTGATCAGAACAAAACTGACTGCAATAATACGATGCATGGCATTTTTTTAGAAAATGAACTTAAAGGACATTCACAATCACTCCAAAACTCAAAATCGACTCTTTTTTATACATAAAAATCTCAGTATCAGTTTTTGTAGGTTTTTCTTACCTATAGTATGTGAAATGGATCTAAAGTAAATACTAGTAGAAGCTATAAAAATCTCAGTTTTAAAGTCATTTTGCGCTCGCTTATTTTATCTCTATATTCGCATTTTCTGTGACAGATAAGTGATTTTTTGGATTACTTTCAATCGACGTTTAAACAATTAAACCCGAGCGACGCCGGGTAAATTAAGCTAGTATGCTATAAACTGCTAGGTTTGACTAAAAGTTCAATCAGTTTCAATTAAGAAACGAAAAATTTTTCATCGTCATAAATAACTGTTGTAACGCATCAGCCCCTTAACGTGTCTCAGCGATATGCGCCTTGATTGGTGATGGCGGACCACGTGACACACTCTCCGCGAAAGCGAATGCACAATTTTTCTTTAGTTGTTTCCCAAGGCCAGCGTAGGACTGACGCGCTGAGGTTTTGTCTCCCCGAGATGTTACTTTTATGTTTATTTATTCTTGTAATTGTTTTGTCTTGTGCTTAGTGTTAATTAAAATTGCTCTTTTGGCCAATTCTTGTATTAGTCATTGGATTCAGCTCTAAACTTTATTAAAAAATGTATTGATTGCTCTGTTCCACTAACGTCAGCTTTTCAGTTTCAGGCAACTACGAAACTACCTTCAATTTTTTTTGGGGGGAGGGGACATATTAGCTCGGTTGGTAGAGTAGCAGATTAACAACCGAAGGGTTGTGATCTCGAAACTATCCAACCAAAGACCGTCGTGTGCGTGGGGTCTGGTACACCTCAAATCTCGTTGCTTCAAATGACCTCCCGTTGGTGTGGTGTGGAAGTTTGGAGACTTTGGTGCCAGTTCAGGTGTTAACTCGTCAGCCTACTGGTTCTAATTGGTGAGGTGTTGTCCTCGGGTCTTTCTCTTAGATATGTATCCCGGACCGTCGCCGATAGCCCGTTGTATTGCTCCAGTTCGACGTTAGTTCAACTACCTACCTACAAAACCTAATCTTCCAATCGGCTCACCCGAACTCAGCTCGAAACATTCCCTCACGGCGAGCTACAGACCCAAACTATTTGAACATTTCGCCCCCCCCCCCGAAATATTTCGGGTATGCCGCCAGCCGCACAAAAAAATTCCGAACTGTACTCGGGTATGGCGTTCGGGCGGTTGATAAAATCCAGTTTAAAACGAAAACATTCTAAAAATGTGAAACTTTTTAAAAAGTTCCATAAAAATCTCGAAAATGTCCTCACTATCAAGCATACCAAAAATAAAGTAAGGATCTAAAGATTCTCCATTTTCTAGAAATGAGATTTCTGTCTATATGGCCCATTGCATACGGAGCACTAACACAAAGATGTCAACACTCGGGATTTAATAAAAAACAATGCACCTTTAACCCTCCAAGTGGTTTCGACGAGATATCTCGTCCTTCAAGATATGACCAAGTTTGGAAATGACGTGATATCCCGTCATCAAATATTGACGATCTTTTTTATGATGGCGATATCAAGATACGATCAGTTTTTCTCTGATGGTGAGATATATCGTCCATCAAGATCTGGCCAGTTTACGCAAGAAATGCCTCGTCGATACAACCACCAGGAGGATCAAAAAGCAATTAGATTGATCTTGAAAGTCAGTCATTTTGCATTGCGCTGTTTGTTAAACCTGCCTCCAAATATCTGCATTTAAAAAAATTAATTTAAAGCTTTCTCTAATATGTGCATGTGCAAATAGTCAGTCTTAGGGTCCTCGCTATTAAGCCGGATCCACACCGGTCGCGCAGAACTGCGCCGAACCAAACAAAGGCGAGCAGCGAAGGGGTTTCTGACGGCGAACTGCGCAATGTTGTGCTACCTCGAACACGCGCTATGGCGACCCGCTCCGTGTCGGTATATCAAAGGAAAGTGTTTGTGTGCGCTGTATTTGAAGGGCATTTCAGTTCACTCGCCTTGCGATCCGGTTCGCATTCACTCTGCTATCATTATTTCCTCCGTTTAATAAAACCCATTCTTAACCGAACCACTAGACCCGTTTCAACACAGTCAAAGCACGATTTTGCGCGTTCTCCCTTTTCGTACGGGAGATTTTTCTTGTCCCCAATCTGGAAAGGTGGTTTTACTGCGACATCGGTTTTGCCTTTTTCTGATTCGTAGTTTTTAGATTCTGGTCCCTCGGTAACATACAATCGGGGTTTCGATATTGCTTGTGTTTGTGTTTATTGTATTGAACCGTGTTGCTACACTGACCAGACATTCCATCAATCCAAGGCGCCATCAGATTTCGTTTTTTGCCCCTTTTGTCTTTAATGAATCGGCAATGACAATACACGCAGTACTCTCGATTATGCGCCGATTTTGTAAAGAACGGGACATTTAAACAATTTGTTTGAAATAATAAGTTTTCGGTTTAATTTCGTACACACAACCTCCAGCACGCGCGCGAACACAATGGAACAAGCTGAGCACGAGCCGACTCACCAAACACCTCGCTCCGTGGTTCGTCCTTCTCGGTTCCGCGCATTTTCGTGCAGCGACGAACAGAGCATTTTGCAAGGCGCATTTCTGCGCGACCGGTGTGGGCCCGGCTTTACACAGAATGCACGTAGAAGAATCAGCGTGCTGGTAGGTAGTGGTAAGTTAAGAGCAATCCTCTGGGACCCTGTCTGGGTAAAAGTCTGTTATTTAATAAACCACCCAAGGGATGAAGAAACGCAGACAGGAAGAAACCACGCCCTTGTTGTGTTTGCACGTGCTTTTTATCGACGGGCAAGCATGGAATGTTACACGAACACCTGTATTTCAGTAGGCCTTGAACACTTTTTTTTAGTCAATTCCGGTTCATTGCCCCTTACGCAGTAAATTCGCTCTTCAGTTTTTGCGTTGTTTAAAGGGATTTTGGGATTTGAGGCGAAATAAATTTTTAAGTACACCGCTCGGGGGCCGCGGTAACCCAGTTGGCAGAGTCGCGCATTAGAGACCGATTTCGGATCTCAGTCCGACCATAGATCGTGGGGTTGGTGCACGATAAATCTGTCGTGGCTTCAAAAGTCTTCTCCCGTTGGCCGTGATGTGGAGGCTTGGAGAGTGGGGTGCCAGCTCAGGTGTTGACCTTGTCTTCTAATCGAGTCTTAAAATGAGGTGTTGTCCTCGATCATTTCCTTCGGTATGGAATAGCCCGTTGTGTTGCTCCAGTGTGGCGTTAAATAAAATACCTACCTACCTTCGGTATGGTCCCGAACTGTCGCCAACAGCCCGTTGTATTGCTCCAGTGAGACGTAAATTAAATACCTACCAGTAAAATGAACTAACTGGTGGAGTTTCGAAATTCAAATTATAGGATTCGTCGTAAAGTTTGAAAAATGTTTTTACTGAAGCTCTGTCCCATTTCCTTTAAAAAAAAATCACTAATTAATGTTGGGAGGTAGGTAGTTGGAATTAAAGACACGCTGGAGCAACTCAACGGGCTATTGGTGAGGGTCCGAGATCAATCCCGAAGTAACGAACGTTAGAGAATGAAAGTTCATTCTAATTATCAAACAAAAAGTGCAGCAAAACACACCAAAATATTACAGGGATTTTCAGTGTAAACAAACAAACCGGAACGAGATTTTAATTCTATGCTCTCGCATGATACGTGTCGGGGTTACCTTAAAATGTAGCTTATCGTCATCTCGTTGACCAATGAACTATCGCATCTCAATTTGGAATTCATTCTTTTGAATTTTTACTGGCGATGTGCTGAAATCGTGTTCGATAAACAATCCAAGTGACGTTCCTTCGCAATACGTATAAGAAGCACGTTCCGATGCAGGAACAGTAGGAAGAGTAACGGATTAGCAACCAAAGGGGTTGCAAGTTCGAATCCAGCCAAAGACCGTCATGTACAAAGGGGGCTGATGCACTTTAAATCTGTCGTGGCCTCGAATGTCCTCACGTTGGCTTGGAGTGGAAGTTTGGAGAGTGGGGTGCCATCTCAGCTGTGACCTCGCCAAAATTACGTGGTGTTGTCTTCGGATCTTTCCCTTCGGGTGTTGATTCCGGACCGTCGCCAATAGTCCGTTGTGTTGCTTCAGTGTGACGTTAATTAAAATGCATACTTACTGCTGAAGAAACACTACCGCCATTTCCATTATAGAAAAAGACTTGTCAGAAAATCTCAGATGAATTGATCAAATATTCAAAGTATTCAGAAATGAGAGGATTTTTCTGTAAACTTAAATGGGGGGAGGGAAGGGGGTGTAGATGGGATTCAGTGTGTTAAATTTATAACCTGCTTGCCGTACGTATTCCGTAAGGGGTAACAGGAAGTTAAATCCTATCTTCCCGTAGTTCCTTCGCCTAAAATCCATCATAGACACAATGGATTATAGGAACAAGGAATTCCTTAAGAAAAAGTGCTGAATTAAAACAAAATCTTTAATCTTTATGAAAAAAATTCAAAAATTTGATTTTCATAAAAGTATAAAAATCAAAATGTTACGTCACGGCATACGTCAATACAACAGATGGTCCTTTTTATGTTTTTAATAGGTGATAAAGGTTCTCCGGATAATATTTTTATCGAAACAAACGCATTTCATCGTTGCTATGACAACCGGGCTAATTTGTAGCAGACTAGGTTGTGATGAATAAAACGCTATTATTAGAACTCAAGATTCTCTGAGAATGTCAAACTAAATAATTATTTGAAATGAATATTGTTTCGATATAGTAATTATTCTTCGTTTTTGTGATAATCGGTAGATAGGCATGTCATTATTTCATATGAATCTGCATTTTCACTAAAGGACAAGCCCCTTCATGTTGCTAGTACAGTCACATTTAATTACAACTGTTAATATTTCATAACAACTTTCATAACTATCGATCCGAATATAGTAATTATAAACTACTTCTAGTAAATACTAGTTTGTTTAGAAGCGGAACTGACGAGGACTCAAAATTTTCAATTCTAAGATATGTTTCGAGAAAGTTTGATTAAGCTAAGTACATATTTATAATCTTATTACACATTTTATTTAGACAATCTCTTGAAAAATATTTTTCAATACATTTATCCTTAAACTAAAATATCTTTGCATAACTATATTTTGCCCAATTTTTCTGCTACATCATGTGCTCTATATCTGTTTAATTAAAACATTATAAATGAGAAAAAGAAACCCAGGTTTCTGTATTTTTTCAAATATATTCTAGATTGTAAGCGTTTAACTGTTATCGAAACTGAAGTTACACTGTTAAACGTTTCCATTTGATCAAAATAAACGTCAAACTGTAATTCATAATTCAGTCTTTATATTGATATGCCATTAAGTTGGCACATTTGTGCATTTGTATCTTTCCTTTTCCATTATTTCCTTTCCCATTAGCGGTTGGGCAGCGGTAGTCCGGTTGGAAAAGTAATGGATTAGCAACCGGAGGGTTGCGAGTTCGAATCCAACCAAAGACCGTCGTGTACAAGGGGGGGGGCTGGTGCAAGTTAAATCTGTAGTGGCCTTATATGTCCTGACGTTGGCGTGATGTGGAAGTTTGGAATATGGGGTCCCATCTCAGATGTGACTTCGTCAACTGACCGTGGTTCAAAATTACGTGGTATTCCCCTCGAATCTTTCCTTTCGGGTTTGATCAAGGACCATCGCCAATAACCCGTTGTGTTCCTACAGTGCGAAGTTAGTTAAAATGCCTATCTACCCATTAGGGGTTATTTTCATAAAACTATGAAACATTTACCATTAATGATTTCATTCGTACTATCACATGTTGCCAAGTGGAATCATTTAAGTCCCTTTGCCAGTTGTGTTGCTCCAGTGCGACGTTAATTCAACTACCTACCAATGAACTATTATGAAGTTCCGATGAATCTTTTTCGGGAGCTTTCCCATTTGGAAACTTGACTCAAGAAACGAGAACTGTTACAAAAACAAGGCGCAAGTAACGAATTGGAATTTTTAATTAACGTCGCACTGGAGAAACACAGCGGGCCATTGGCGACGTTCCGGGATCAACCCCCGAAGTGGAAGATCCGAGGACAACACCTCGTCATTTCGATCACGAGGTCACACCTGAGCTGCCACCCCACTCTCCAGACTTCCACACCACGCCGACGTGAGGACATTTGAGGCGACGACAGATTTAACTTGCACCAGCCCCCTTTGTACTTTGATGGTCTTTGGATGGATTTGAACTCGCAACCCTCCGGTTGCTAGTCCGTTACTCTTCCAACCAGGCTACCGCGACTCCCAAGGCCAAGTGGGATAATTTAAGTCCATTTGCCAAATGTGTTGCTCCAGCGCGACGATAATTCAACTACCTACTAATTATGAAATTTCGATTAATCTTTTTCGGGTTGGTTGGAATTTTATGGCGCCAGGGCCATGCTGTACCAGACACAAGACATACAATATCAAGTAATAGCCACAGAATGAAAGTTTTTACTGACAAAGAAGAGAGATACACCCAGGTAGGAATGTATTTGACAGGAATTGGACCTGTGGCTTCTACAACTCAAAGGTTGCTAGCGCAGTGGGCTTACCCACTGAGCCACGACTGCTCCGAATCTTTATCGGGAGTTTTTCCCTTTGGGAACTTAACTCAAAAAATGAGAACTTTCATAAATAAGAGACAAGTTACGAATATATAGCGAAGAAAAACTCGAAGCAAAAAATACTTTTGAAATACCACCAAGTACAAAAACCAACACATTTCGTTTTTATTTTAGGGCTCCCAAAAGAACCATACGTTTCTTTTTAGTTTGTTATTGCAGAAAAAGAAAATTCTAGCCTCGAGGGCTGCAGTTGTACTGGTCAGTCGGGAGTCAGAACTTCCCCGAGATTTTTCGGACATAAATATTATCTTTCGAACCGGGGAGAGAGGATTCTTGCGATTCGGAAAGGAAAAACATTTTTGGTTCCATGCTTCTTCCAAGTTACGTGACGTACGTTTATATTTAAGAATATGTTAGTTTTTTCAACTTATTTTCTACCAGGTTGTTTTGAAGAAAGTACAGTGGTACCTTGAGATAGGAGTTTAATTCATTCCATAACCGAGCTCGTAATTCAAAATGCTCGTATCTCAAATCAATTTTCCCCATTGAATTAATTGAAATGAGATTAATTCGTACCAGCCCCCAAAAAACCACTCCAATTTTTTTATAATAATGTATTTATAACGAACAAATATTGTAGTGGAGTTAGCCTTTATCGAGTCCTGTTTCAGAATAGTACATATTGTAGAAGTAGTGCGATCGTATTGCGTTGCCGAGTCTATTACTCTTACGCCTTGCTCATGTTTGTCTATTATCTCACTCTTTAATTCCATGGATATTACCTTTCTCCTTTTCTCACCACTTCTTTACACTCACCTTCTTTGGACTCATGGTTATACGAAAAAAATTAGCTAAATAACTGTACATCACCCCGTTTTTCCGTTTTTAAAATTGACGCATCTGGTCGGAGAAAAGAAAAATGTAAAAGAAATAAGGGACTCGGGCCAGTTGACAATAAATGTCAAACCATATTAAGAAATTGATTGATTTTTGTGAGAGACGTTAGCTGTCGTCAGGTGAGGTAAACACGTGAACTGAACGGGAATCTGAGCTGAGTGGTGGTTGTGACGTCACCGATGGCAGGCTCGTATCTCAAATTCTGGATCGTAACTCACGGCAACCAATCGACCTAGTGACGGCTCGTATCTCAAAAAAACTCGTATGTTGGGGCACTCGTATCTCAAAGTACCACTGTAATTTGATTTCTCCAACAGGTGTCTTTAATATTGTACGTATGGTAGCAGCTGCGCGTAACTATAGTCTGACACCCACAAGTTGGCCGGCCGCGGTGGCCCGGTTGGAAGAGTAACTGATTAGCAACCGGAGGGTTGCGAGTTCGAACCCAACCAAAAACCTTCGTGTACAAAGGGGGCTGGTGCACGTTAAATCTGTCGTGGCCTCAAACGTCCTCACGTTGGCGTGGTGTGGAAGTTTGGAGAGTGGGGTGCCAGCTCAGGTGTTGTAGACCCTGCCTGTGCTTAAACAGTGATGACTCCACAATGAATTGATATATTATTATAATTACTTTTGTATCATAATCTATATGATGTCAAAAAGTTGGTTAAGAAATGAATTTTCAGTTGATTTTTAAAGGTCAAAATTGCTGAAAAAATCTTTTTTACTTGGTGAAAAAAAATTGTATAAAAAACCTTTTCACCCCCTAGCACAACTCGATTGAGAGTCAAAACACGAAGAATAACGTTAGGAATAATTTCCAATAGGAATTCTCTGAACAAATCAGAATTTCAGATATCACTGTTCAAAAATCATGCTAATTAGCTACTTACATCTAAATGAGATAATTGATGATTAGATTAATCTGAATTTTTAAAACTGAAATGAGTTTAAGTACGAAACCAATGATCTATTTTAAACAAAATTTTTTAAACAGATTTTTAAACCTTTATACTACGGCGCTTTTATTCCGCTACCTGAATACGGTACGACTGTTGTACCGACCGTAGTCTAAAGGTTAAAGTCGAAACATTTGGCAGATATGTTAAGGTGTACGTATACACTAGAAAATTAAAAAATATATATATTAGTGTTTTCGTACACCTTAACAACATATCTGCCAAATGTTTCGGTGCTCGAAAGCATTGCGAGCGATGGAAGCGAGCATGCCTTTCCACAGCGAACCTATAAAGATTGCTTAGGGAGTTAGCGAACGTAAGCGAGCATGGGTGTAAACCTCTAGTTATATAAATAGAATCAATTTAAACACAAAGTTGTTTTAAATTATCTCCACATTTCGATAAGCCATCTACTCAAAGCCTTTATAAGGCTTCTATGTAAAGACAACACATTAGGATAGGGCTTCTAACATAAAACCCGTCGGATAAGGCTTCTACTGAAAGCTTTTTTTAATGCTGGATTAAATCCTCTTAATTCCCCTAAAACGTGACTCGTTTTCTTCAAGCAACCACGCTTAAATAAGCTATATTAACGAGTCTTTTAACTCGCTGCGAAAATAGGACCCCGGTAGCCCAGTTGGAAGAAGAACGGATTAGTTCCCAACTCGGTCCAGTGAAAGACAACGAACGGTGTGTACAAGGGGGCTGGTGCCCGTTAAATCTGACGCGACCTTAAATGTACTCACGTTGGCGTGGTGGGAAAGATTGGAGAGGGGTTTCAGCTGAGGTGTTGACCTCATCTGGCCGTGGTTCAAAATAACGAGGCGTTGTCCTCGGAATGGATCCCGCACTATCGCCAATAGCCCGTTGTGTTGCTCCAGCGAGACGTTAATTAAGCAGCTACCTACGCTGCGAAAATGGAATCGATAAAGTGAAGAACCCGAATCGATGCGCAGAAGTGAACTTGGAAACGTAAATAAATTAAGCTAAACCAACGAATTGAACAGTGACAAGGATAAGCTTCAACAGGAACGTAAGAACCGATGTAATTCCAACTCAATTCGACAGCTTTTCCTGAATCTATTTCTCTTAACCCTTAGCTTACTTACTACCTAGGGATCTCCGAAGCCAACTTTCGAAACGACACAAAAAGTATTTTTAATTAACATTTCTAATTTATTCTTCGTTAAAAGTGATCGAGAATTGCGAGGGACTTCGAAGCCGTTATCAGAAACAACGGAAAATAATTTTAAATTATAATCCCGGTTTTGGTTATTCAAACCTTATAGCATCAATACGTTTGGGAATGTGGCCAATTTCAAAAATGGAATACAAATATTTTTGATAAATATTTCTCCTTTGAATTTTCAATCCTTGCATCTATCAGATTTTAGTACATAGGAGCTTGAGTCTGTTTCAAACATGTTGCATATTTCCTTCCAGTGTTTATATTACTGAGTGTTTTAAATCACTAGTGTGAATATTAATGACTTTCACTGTTTATATTAATACGTTGTAAATCACTTATGTTTATATCACTCTTTCCTGCGTTCATATTTATGGAATCCTGTGTTTACTCTTCCGTATTCTTTACGTTCAATGATGCAATCCTTTTTATAATACGCAGTGAATCAGTTGCCTTCGAGTCTTTACGCTATTCGGATTGTCCTGTATGTTTGTCTGCTGCGATGTCTCTTTATAATTACTAAATGTCTTGTTTGACTTAGAGTTACACTCTTATTTCACTATCACAAGACATATTTCAAGAAATATTTTTTTAACATTCATTCTATTCATTTTTATTGCAAATCAACCGTTGAAGTTCAAATGTTCATGGACTAGTAATTCCTGTTTTCGCATCTGCATGAATTAGCATTCTTCAAATGAGTCTTTCAGAAGTTAAAAAAATTTCTTTGTTCGCTGTGGGGACATCGTGGCTCAGTGGGTATGTCCACTGAGCTAGAAACCTGGGTGTATTTCTTCTGTGTCAGTAAAACTTTCATTGTGTGTGTCTATTACTTGATATTGTGTCTTGTGTGGCGCAGCATGGCCAAATATGGCCCTTGGGCCTTAAAACCGCAACAAATCGAACCAACCTTTGTTCGTTGTATTTTATTCCCAATCGCAGTTGTATCAGACTATTCTCATATGCAGTTGCAGTCTCATTTACATGAGATCATTACTTCATGAGATACCAATCTTGAAGATAACGCAAATTATTATCGCAGTGCAGCGATTTTCAACCTGTGTGTCGCGGCACACTGGTTGAAAGGAATGACATTTGTGTGTTTTACGAATGGTTTAAATTGTGCAAGATGTATTTAATTTTAACGTTTTAGATCTCACCTTTTGACAAGTGCGCGACAAATATGAATAACATTTCAACGATGAGTGAGATTTTAACGGTTTGGTTTTCAAGTAAATAAATTTTAGTGTTATTTTTTAGTACCAATTACCATAAATAAACAGTTTCAAAAAGGTTTTCGAAAAGCCACTTTGGAGCAGAAAGAGTAAGTTACTATTATTTTTTGCAAATCAATGAAAATTATACCTATATATAGTATATTCTTTTGCCAGTTTGGCAAAAATACAATATATTTTTCGGTGTGCCGCAGTATTCTAGTAATTAGTAAATGTGTGCCATGGATGAAAAAGATTGAAAATCGGTGTAATATTTTGCAGTGGTCGGTAGTATCGCAGATTTGCTCAGGAGTCGTAAACACACACTTATTTAGGACTAACAGGAAAATGTCACAAAACACATCGCAATGAAATATTTACAGTAATATGTCAGTTCACGATCAAGTCCAAGACCTCCTCAGCCGAAAGGATTTCCTCAAACTCTCAAAATACATTTCTCATCTTAGTTAACTAGATATACAGGGTCAAAAACCATTTCACAACACCATTTAAAAATAGGATAACTCTTATGTATTAAAAATTCACAATTATTCTTTTATAAGCAATAAATATACTTTGAAATTATTTTTAATTAGTTGCGTAGATTGTCCTTCAAATGGCCACCATTTTGTTCTTGAAAGTGGCTGTCTCTTTTTAAAGTGTGCTCCATCACCTCTCGAAATGTTTCTCGGCTTATTCCTTGAATTTCTTCACGGATGTTGTCCTTCAATTGCCGGATGGTCCGAGGTTTGTTACGGTGCCCTCTTTCTTTTAGATATCCCCAAAGAAAAAGTCTGGAGTTGTAAGGTCAGGTGAGCGTGGAGGCCAATTGAATTCAGAGTTTCGCGAAATTATCCGCCGTCCAAAAATTTACCTTATGATCTCCATCGTCGTATGAGGAGTAGCCCAATCTTGCTGCCGCCATACCTCTGGTGCGTTCTCAACTGTAGTACGCACGAAATGATGTAGGCTCTTTGGGTTTGCACAATTAACCGTTGATTTTGTAGATGAAATGGGATTATTTTTACTCGTTGCACCGTCGTGAATTTCTCCATTACTATTTTCCAAGGATTACATATAAATAATCTGAAAAAAAATTAAAATAGCAAAAACGTTATATTTTAAAATCGTCTAGTCACTTTTGAGTCATCCTGCATATCGATGGCTTAGTGTACAAATGTGTCAAGTGACAAAATCCTTAATTTTTCAGTAGTGTTTTGAAGTTTGTTAGTAATTAAAAATGCAATAAAAATATTAATTTACGACTCACTGAAAAATTAATGTTTTCTCACTTAACCCTTCAGGTGGTTGTCTCGACGAGATATCTCGTCGTTAGAAAAACACTGACCAGATCTTGAGGAACGAGATATCTCGTCATTAGAAAAACACTGACCTGATCTTGAGGAACGAGATATCTCGTCATTAGAAAAACACTGACCAGATCTTGAGGAACGAGATATCTCGTCATTAGAAAAACACTTACCAGATCTTGATCTCATATATATCTTATCGTCATCATAAGAAACTAAGGCAATATCTTGATGACGAGATGTCATTATCAAAATTGATCATATCTTGACGGACAAGATATCTTGTCGAAACCACTTGGAGAGTTAACACATTTGTGCACTATGCCATCGATATAACACCAGGTCTCAACGAAAGCTCACTAGGCGCCCAACTTTCTTCCCCTCTCGGCACCTTCTGTCACCCTTCTCGATTCCTTTGCTTCGGGTGAGTCTTCCGGTAGGTGGCACTGTCGTCAATCAAGGTGGCGGCAGACACTGCACATCGTATGAGCACGTAATTTTAGGACAATTTTGCATTATTTTGTCGCAATAACAGAACTGCTGCAGTTGTACTTATTCTATGCTAATTACAGGGTGCTTGTTTTTTGCAGGGAATGCTGTCTGCGGCCCTCCCGTAGAGTGGGGGACATCGGACAATGTGAGAGACCGAAATCGTTCAACATGTCGGCAAGTGCGGACAGCGGAAAAGGAGAATCCACACTTGGGGACAACAACAAGGAAGAGATCGACAACAAAGTGAGTGATGCACCTTTAACCCTCTGCATACGTCGGGGCAGAATATCGTTTTCTTCTTTGGTTATGGCAGCCGGCCCAACGGCTTTACAGGCAACTTACTGAAACCGGCCGAAACGGCCTTTATAATGCTTTCCCCCAGGAGGAGAGGGAATATGTGTCGTCCCATTATCACATAATGTCCCGGTTTCTATTGTCGGGTATGCCTAGAAGGGACAGATTCTTCCCGGGTAAACTGAAAGGGCGGAGGTGACTTTTTAAGTGTGTACCTCTTCATTTATCAACCTCTCACAGAATAGATACTCGAGGATAAACAATTTGCGAGGCTCCCCGTCGATAACCCTGACATCTTTGTTAACGGGTAGAAAAAGCTATTCACGCCTCGGGTCTCTTTGTAGCACAGAAAAGAGGGGATGGAAATCGTAATGGGCTTTGAAGATTCTTCAGGAGTTTGAGGTCTGAAAGAGTCCAAGCCTTTCGTAACGAGGGGACTTTCGGCCGGTTGGGCCGGTCCCCGTGTCCAGAGGGTTAAGGGAAACTCACCGAACACGTGCATGCTCATCCTGCAAAAGCAGGATTAATAGAGAGTTGATACAGAAGAATGGAATGTAACTTTGATCTGGATTTCGGAGTTAAAATACGTTGTGTTGGGGACACAAACAGCAATTTTGACGCTAATACTCGGGCCTGATATTGGATTGTGGAATAAATGAAGTTTGAAGGATTGTTTATTGCGAATATGCAACGATTAATTGACAGTTTGAACGATTAAAGTGCAGTTTGATATTAATTGTCGTTAACGGGCTTTAGAATCCAACCAATGACCGTCGTGTACAAAGTGGGCTGGTGCATGTTAAATCTCGTGGCCTCAAATGTCCTCACGTTGGCGTGTTGTGGAATTTTGGAGAGCTCAGGTACCAGGTGTGACCTCGTCATCTGACCGTGGTTTAAAATTACGTGGTGTTGTCCTCGGATCTTTTAGTTTGTGTTTGATCCCGGACCGTCGTCAATAGCCCGTTGTGTTGCTGCAATGCGACGTTAATTAAAATACCTACCTACCTGCCCCAGTTCCGATTTTAAAGACGTATTCAAGTCAAAATAGGGGTCGTCGTGGTTCTGGGTATGCCCAATGCGCTAGCAACCTGCCAGGTGTAGGTGACGCAGGTTCGATGCTTGTCAGGTGTGCATTCCTCGTGGGTGTATTCATGTCTTCTGTGTCAGTAAAACTTTCCTTGTGTATGTCTATTGATAGTGTATGTCTTGTGTCTGGCGCAGCATGGCCAAATATGGCCTTTGCGCCATAAAACAGATACAACCGATCAACCACGCAAGAGCTCACACTATTACGTGGTCCATGGCCCGTTTCAGATATATTTATTTCGAATGAATACTCAATGCAGACCTCAATCACGTCAAAACAGAAAATTCTGCGTTGGAAATTGCTAACCATGTAGCGTAGGAGTATGAAAGTTTGGATTCTAAACTCGCGCAATTTAGTGCATAAAACGAAATTTAATCTCGACCTTCATACATTCTTAACCTATGAAACCCCAAAACAAACCAACATATATTTTTAATTTCCAAGCAACGAAAACCATCTCCTTCGAAAAATTTAGTCACCCTGCCCTATCTACAGAACAAAAACAACTGCATATTAAAATTTATTTTGCATATAGGTTGTTCTGAAAATTCCCAGGTTGCTTTTGCTAGTTTTCCTTTTCGAATCTGATCCCCTAGCAGTTGATTGCTGCGGTAATATTTAAAATTCTATTGTATCATTTCGTGAAACAAGTTTATGAATTGCAACAAACTTATGAAAAATAAATACTTCGTTGCTAGGCTACCTCAACTCATAATTTATTCATTTCTTGTGAGCGTATGAGAGGATTTTTCCGACAATTACCTTCTAAATAAAATAGGAGTACGTGAGAGTAGCTTCATGCTGTTACTACCTGTTGCTCTGTTTGAAGATCTCTTCACGTGATTGCGGCAAAAAGCGTGAATCCTAACCGGGGGCAAATTATTGATTGGCTAAACTGATTATCTATCCTGATTAAGAACACTTACTGTACCCTCGTCCCTTCGACTCACCAGAGGTTTAGAGTTTTCATTGGAGGGAAACATGAAGAACATTGGTCTGAGCCGGTCGGCTAAGTCGATTCGTAAACCCACATGTAAGATCCCAGAAGGGTAAGTCGACAGCGGCTGCGCAAACATGCTCGGGCCGAGGTATACCGGTTCTAAGAGTAACGGATTAGCAACCGGAGGGTTGCGAGTTCGAATCCAACCAAAGACCGTCGTGTACAAAGGGGGCTGGTGCACGTTAAATCTATCGTGGCCTCGAATGTCCTCACGTTGGCTTGGCGTGGAAGTTTGGAGAGTGGGGTGCCAGCGCAGGTGTTGCCTCGTCATCTGACCGCGGTTCAAAATCACGTGGTGTTGTCCTCGGATCTTTCAGTTTGTGTTTGATCCCGTACCGTCGCCAAGAGCACGTTGTGTTGCTCCAGTGCGACGTTAATTAAAATACCTACTGTAAGGAGACACACCAGTGCCTTTATTGCGGCACACTTGTTGAATATCGCTATGGTAGAGAAATTTCAACACCTGCTACAATCCCTGTAACAGAAATTAGTGGATTTCTATAGTTCACGAAAATGTACACGATCACTAAATTTCACAGATCAAAATTTCGGAGTTATTTACTCATTCAGGCGAAGCATAAATTTAATGTCTTTTTACCCCTTAAGTCGCTTTTCAAAATAAGCAGTGCAGACTAAATATTCCAAATGATGTCCTTAGAAGCTCACTTACGTTTAATATAGAATGCGTTCTCTAATCCTGCTAGCGCAGAGCACCCCGACAGTTCACCCTCGAGGCGAATGATTCGAGTTGGACGATGAGTGACATTCCTGCTGTAGGGAACTGGATGGCCTTTCTCGGGGGCATTTCGAAGATTTTCGATGGGATTAAGTTGTAAGAGAAATGGCGCTGTCCCCTTCCATCCGTTCAATACCTGTACTTGATGGTAATCCTCCTCTACCCGTTTGACGTCATTCGTGGATAATCTCCACCGACTGCACCTCGATACAATCTGGCATACCTATCAAGGATACTTTGTGTCCACTGTCTGTCTACCACTGGAACTTCTGCCACAGACTGCATCTGTCGTGGTAGAAAAACGGATGTATTTCATTTTGCATAGGGTATGCATCTCCGACAAGCTATCCGATACATTGACATGGAACGAGTGGCGAAATGTTTGGAGTTTAAAATAGAACAATAAGCTCCATGGCATTCATCGAGGCATTTAATTATGGCTTTCATTACTTTCTCGACATTCCGACGTGATTTTAGCTCGGTTTCTCAACGGCCACACTCCTTTTACTCACAGGAATCTTCTATTAGAAGATATATGTCAAACTGATCCGCCTTCGTATTGGACACACGTTTCACCTATCGTCATCTTTTATTAGGAGAGCGCACGCATTTGCAACTCATGCTCTACTCTATTTTCTGTTTATCACATTTTAATTGTCTGTCCTGTTTTTCATCATCAATGTATCAAATTTTTTAAAAGCGCAGTTTTAAGTCTGGGAGATTTGATTGCGTGAATTCCCCATTCAAACCTTTTACGTTTTAGCGCTCAGTTGTTTTTCAAACCTCATCTAATTTTTTGCCATCTTTTAAATTTCACACTCAAAATTTTATGCATTTGTAAATTAAATTATTTATCATTAATTCTGCTGCAGACGATTACCTTGTTTTATTATCTGAACTATTGTTTGAATATTTTAATTCGCATCTCCGTATTTTTCATGTTTTAAATCTATCTTTTATCTTTATCTTGGACTTAATTCTTAAATATTTTATACTTTTATTGGGTTGTGTTCAGTTTTGTGTTTGGCGCAGCTTGTCCGCTTTTGGACCTTGCGCCATAAAACCCTCAATCTATTAGAAGAGAGTGCCCCTGTGTGTAACGCATGTGTGGTCCCTTTTATCGTTCATCATATTTTAATAAAGTGTCCAGTTTTTAATGATCTTCAAAACATAGCAGTCTAATTTTAAACTTGCAAATATTTGGTGGGTGAAAATCCCCATCCAAATCTATTTACATTTTACACAATATTGGCTTTTTAAACTTCATATAAATGTTTTAACTATACCTTTTAAATCACACCACATTTCATCTGTTGGAAATCGCCTCAACTCAGTGGGTTTGCCCATTCTGCTATCAGCGCGGTGCAGGTTTGGTTCCTGTAACTTACCTTGTGTGTATTTCTCTCTTGTGTGTCAGTAAAACTTTCCCTGTGTGTGTATGTCCATTACTTGACGCTGTCTGTCTTGCATTTGGCTCAGCTTGGCCAAACATGGCCCTTGAACCATAAAACCCTAACCAAACAAGACGAGTTCTGGGAACTGCGATTCGGCTGAATGATTCATGACCAATTACCGATGGTTTTCAGGTACAACTAAGTCCTGGCATGTTTTTGTAAGTTGGTCAGGGAATTGAACCGTTTGACAAATACAAACGTGTTTTTGAGTATTCATTTTGCAACTGTAGAAGACGTATGAATTCTCAAAGAGCCATTATTTGTTTCAAAGGAAAGAGGCACTAAATTGCTGTTATCTGTTTCTAGATTTGAAAACCTCCACGTCGTTTGCGATTCCAGGACTTAAATGCAGTAAATATCGACCTTCTAATGAAATAGCGTATGTTGAAGGAGTCGCTGTAGTAAGATCTCAGAAGGGTATGTCACGATGGCTTACGAATTGACTTGGAGCGATTGGCTATCGAAGCGCAGACTGTTTTCCAATCACGTTGGATAACCACTTTAACCAGTCCACATTAGATTTCATGCCTTTTCCCACAACCACGTGACAGATCTTCAAACAGAGCGATCAGAAGGAAGAGCATGAAACTGATTGATTGCACATGCTCCGTCTATTTCACTGTTTAGATTTTACTGTTCATATTTTAATTATATGTCCTGCTTTTAATCATCATCGTAAAAATAATTTTCAAAGTACAATTTTAAGCTTACAAGATTTTGTTGGGAAAAAACCCCACTCAAACCTTTTCGCCTTTTTACGTTTAGTTGGTTTTTAAGTTAGTTATCTAAGTTTTAGTTGGTTATCTAATTTTTTTCATATTTATATTCAAAATTTACCTTTTATGTTATACATCATGTTACTATATAGTCAACATATTTTAAATCATCACTTTTCTACATTGGTTTTTAATACAATTTTTGAGCATGGTTTTGAAGTTTTATCTTACAAAAGTTCTTGCGCTTGATTTCTCCCACACTTCCTTTTAAAACTTTTATGTTTTCACAATTTTTATTCTTTTATCTTGCGCTTGGCGCAGCTTGTCCGTATTTGGAACTTGCGCCATAAAACCTCAGCATCCAATCCAATCCGTCTATTTCACTAGAAAGTCGATAGCTGTAGCCACGACAGATTTAACGTGCACCTGGTCCCGCGTACAAGACGGTCTTTTCCTGGATGTAGTTTCAAACTAGCAACCCTCCGGTTGCTGATCCGTTACTCTTCCAACCAGAATACCGCTGCCCCAAATTATATTGAAAAAGTATTATGCAATATAGACAAAATTCGATGAAATAAAAAATGTAACACAATTTCGTGAAAGAGAGCTTTAAATTTTCTTTCCTCGTATAAATCTATTTTTACACTACTGCATAGTGTTATAGTAACATAAGAACAAAAATGTTAAATGCTTCAGTGCATAGTCAAAACATTTTTCTCTATATTCAGCATATTTCAAAAAGAATTCATGCAGAAAAATCCAAGTACTCTCTTGGTTTTCCAATATATTTAAAAGCTTTCGCCATTCAAGGCTTCTATAGTTTTGCTAATTTTTTCATAGTTGATTTCTTGTAGAATGTAAGTCTATCTACTGCACCTCTCTCGATACCTCAAAACTTTTCCAAAAAAAATTTCACTTGAAGTGGAGTTACGTTAAAAGGGACAAATCCTAATGAATGTACCCCGTTTTTCGATTTATGAAAGCTTCCTTTGAACTCAAGTTCTTTTGAAGTCCTACTGGGAAATGTTTTTCCCCAAGTATATATTACATAAAGAACCCCGAAATTGAAACTTTTTCCTTGTAAAACAATAATTGAAAATATTTTAATAATGATTATTTTGAACAAAGTTTACTTGTTTTATTGAATTAAAGTGGCATTTAATCCAATAATTGTGGCCAATGAACTATGATATATGAATTCGGAATTTATTCTTTGGAATTTTCCTTAGCGAAGTGCTGACATGTTCGAAAAACAAGCCAAGTGACGTCACTTTCCGTATACGTAAAGGAAACGCGCAGCGACGCACAGACGCTACCGTTACCTAGTATATTGAGTTTAACAGAAAATATCTCTCATATCAGATTTTTTTTGTTAAGCTAAATACAGAAGGCACTAGTAATTCGGTGATCTGTTTCGCGTAACGTAAATATTGACGCCAAAATGGCGATAAATCCGATTAGTTATTAGTAGGAAGTATTTTTCTTTGGCGTAGTTTGTTTAGATTGAAAAACCCTTTGATAAAAGCATGTAAACTCATTTCGCAAAACTGGCCGCAGTAGCCAAGTTAGAAGAGTAACGGATTATCAATTGGAAGGTTGTGAGTTCGAAACTAGGTCCAACCAAAGCCCGTCGTGTACACGGGGACTGGTGCACGTTGAATCTATCTTGACCTCAAATATCCTCACGTTGGCGGGGTGTGATAGTTTGGAGAGTGGGGTGCCAGCTCAGGTGTTGTCCTCGTCATCTGATCGTGATTCAAAATCCCGTGGTGCCATCGGATCTTTCCCTTGGGATTGATCCCGGACCGTCGCCAATAGCCCGTTGTGTTGCTGCGGTGAGCCGTTAATTAACTACCTTCCTTCCAATCATGGAGCTGTCGTGGATCATATGCCCTGTGGTGCTAACAACCTGTAAGTTGTAAGCTGCTTAGGTTCGATTCCTGTCAAGTATATTCCTCCCTGAATGTATTTCTCTCATCTCTGTCAGTAAAATTTTAATTTTGTGTCTATGTCGGTCTATTACTTGATATTGTATGTCTGGGGCAGCATGGTCAAATATGGACCCCGTGCCATAAAAGCCAACAGACCATTTACCATTACCGTTCTGCAAGAAGATATTTCAAATTATGTAGACTTATTTTAGTCCCAACCGTTTAAAGTTGAAATCTTACCCCTACATTTGCCAAAACATATATACTGGCAGCATAATAATTCTCTTAACGAAGTATAGAATTTTAGATTGGCTCATGGCACTTTTAAGATACAATTTGAAACATTCTTTTTCGCTTGTAGATAGATACTTTTGCAATCACCCCGCGATACAATGGGAACAGCTGTATCACACGCCTCGTTTGGTGGCAACGCTCTTGGCGCACTTTTTATGTCGCCAAGGAAAGAATTCTTAGAAAAAAATCGTTTCTTTAAACGGAAAATAATAAGCTTTAGCGGAAAGTAATTAACGGAAAAAATACAAATCGGCATATTCAAATAGAAAAAGGTAACGAAAAATTTTAAAGAACCAATGAAATCAAAGGACTATTTAACGGATATGAAAAGAACACTCTAGGATATTCTAAATAAAAAAAGATTAAAACTTTCCGCTTGCCGAGGTTGCCTTGGAAACGGGAATAAACTTAATAAAGATGGGTTGCCATAACTCGCTAATAAAAGTCCGCCAGAAAACGCGCCAAACGTGGCGTATAATGCAGATGTACCATACAATGAATGTAATTGGCATTATTTTTTTGTTTTCCAGGAAGTAAACTGGAAGAAACTCGATAACGGTCATGTAGACCAGAAATGCTCCGATATTGCTACATTCTCCATAGAGGTAATTAGGACGTTATTACCTTGCTTGTATAGAATTATGCTCATACTTGATAAGATTTGAATGATCTTTTGCAACAACATTTGCGTGAACTAGGAATAAACCGTATACCGAACTCAAATCTACTGATGGTTGACTCGACGAAGTATCTCGTCATTAGCAAAACTGACAAGATCTTCATTGACGAGATATCTCTCATTAATAAGAAAATTGACCAGATCTTGAACTCGCCATCATAAACAAATCTTCAATGTTTAGATGACGAGATATCTCGTTATTAGCAAAATTGGTCAGAACTTGATGTACGTCAAAACCACTTAGGTTGAATAGTGTCAAGTTAAAATTAATTCTTTCTTTCACAAAGGCATTAGTATTTTTTTCCCTAAGGTTTGCCAACTGATCATAAGCATTGTTGCATTTGGGGGGGGGGGGTTATCTGAGAAAATTATTTTTGTTTTTCTGCCTCCGTGAAAGATGTTTTATTTGTATAAAAGCTTATTTATATTATATATTTATTTAGAGAATTTTTTATGTTCTTTACAATTCTTTTTGCAAGAATACATAAATCTGAACAAATAACGTGGAATCAATTTATTGTTAATTTTTGAGTATTACAGAAAAGAAAGGATATTTTGTTGCGTTTTCCATCATTCGCAAACAAAAGCGGAAATTAAAATGAATCGTTCTCAAGTATTTCAGTTGCATGCGTTGTAATATTAATTTTGGAATTATTTTCAAAATAACCATTCTCTTGGTTTGTATATTTTCCCCATTGCATCCAAGAATTTGTTATTTTTAATAAACAAATAGATTAAATTTTAAATAATTAGTAAATTCATCTCAACTGTGATAAGTTTTTCCCGTAAAGTTAATGCAGAGGGAGCCACAGTTTTGGCAATTTTTTCCAGAACCGGCATAATACTTGAATGATGTACGAAATGTTGCAAGCACAAAGGGAAAGATGGTCGAAATGTACTCGCTTTAAAAGTCTATTCACATGTCAACAGAATGTTGACCGAGTTAGACTACGTTCGACGTATTACTACGTGGCTTTTCTACAAGCTTATGCTGACATTACGAATTTTTTTTTAATTTTCCAACTGCGATCCAAAATTCCAGAACCAAAACTATTCGATTTCACTTCCAATACCTTAAACGACAGATCTCGACGTTAACTTTCATTTGAGACATATTTCGACGTCGTAGCAGTCCCGAGTTAAACCGATTTGAAGTTTTCGCAGCGGAAAGTCCCTCAAACGCAACCCCCTCTTCTTTCTCCCCTCTTATCACGAAGGTCAAGGTCATTACAAGTCTTTGTTCACTCTACTATCGAATCACTCAATCTTGGTTTGGCAAAATAACTCGTCAATAAGATATTGACAATTTTTTTACGATAACGAGATCTGGTCAATTTTCCTAATGACACGATATCGCGTCCATCAACATATCTATTCAGTTTTGCTAACGACGAGATATCTCGTCAAGGCAACCACCATGAGGAATTATATAGAAATTATTAGACCAAATTGGACGCTCATTTATTCATAACGCTCAACTTTCCTTACTGACCTAGTACTTATCTGCTTATAAAGTTATCATTAATTCTTTTTTTCTCTCTTTTATCCCCTCTTTTTTTCTCTTTTTCTCTATTTTTCTCTTTTTCTCTCTTTTTTACTCTTTTCTCTCTCTTTTTCTCTTTTTTCCCTCTTTTTTCTCTTTTCTCTCTTTTTTCTCTTTTTTTACCTTTTTTTCTCTTTTCCCCTCTCTTTTTCTCTTTTCCCTCTTTTCTCTCTCCTTTTTTTATCTTTTTCTCTCTCTTTTTTTCTCTTTTTTTAAACCTTTTTTACTCTTTTTTTCCCACTTTCCCTTTTTTGACGTATTCACGTCAAAAGTGTGAAAAAAAGAGAACTTTTAACAATGCGATATTAATTAATTAAAAACCCCAATTAATTAAAAAAAATTGATGTTCCATCCCTCAGGAAGATGCCGGACGCCCCTCTGCTGCTTCCTCTTCGACGGTGGCATCCATCCTCCGACGAAGGATGACGTGGGGCAGGTGTCCCCTCTTGGGGCACACCTTCTGGGACCCGAGTCTGGAGGCGGCCTACCAGAAGTACTCGCACCGGCAAAGGAGAAAGTCCCTGGTTGTCGTGAATCTGGTTGACATCGTTTTGAAGGTGAGTACATTCCTCACTCTTACTCAAACTTAAAATCCATGTCCTGATAAACCAGTCTGATTGAACCTGCTGCCTGTGCGGTCGCTATAGAAACTGGACTCGTACATTTTGAGCAGGGGGGGATTCTGGAGGATGCCTGAGTTGTCGCTTCAATGATGCAATGTATTCTCTGGACCATCAGGAATACCTTGCATCATCGAAAACCAGGCATCCATCAGAAAACAGGTGGCAAGAGAGATGGCTAAACTGTAATGAAGGTTGGAGCACATTCGGATTTTTTCCCAATATTTCTTTGTCGCCAAGTTGCTCCAGTGCGACGTTTATTAAATACCTACCTACCCAATGTATGTTGGGCCGCGGCAACCTAGTTGGAGGAGTAACGCATTAGCTACCGGAGGGTTGAGAGTTCGAAATTAGATCCAACCAAAGACCGTCGTGTACACGGAGGTTGGTGCAGGTTAAATCTAATGCCCTCAAATGTCCTCACGTTGGAGTGGTGTAGTTTGAGTGGGGTGCCAGCTCAGGTGTTGTCTTCGGTCATCTGACAGTCATCCAAAATGAAGAGGTGAAGAGGTCCTGAAGGGAAAGTCCGAGGACAACACCTCGTCATCTCGAACCACGGTAAGATGACGATATCAACACATGAGCTGGTTCATCCACTCTCACACACAAACTTCCACACCACTCTAACGTGAGGACTTTTGATGGTACAGTAGCTTGAACGTGGATCAGCCTAAACTTACACAACGGTCTTTGGTTGGATCAAGTTTCGAATTCGCTAACTCCTCTTGCTAATATGCGATTCCACCAACTAGGATACTGTGGACCCATATCGTTTAAAATAAGCAAAAGTTATATCTTCAGGATGATTCGAAATTCCTTTGAATTTTGCCAAATTTTGAGTTTTAGGTTGCCTCAAAACAAACATTTTTTGTCAAAGAATGTATGACCAAAACTGTCGCTTATAAGTGACAGAGGGTACTATCTAACATGTTTAAAATCATACTTTTTAAAATTTATCCGTAGCGCTGATATCGGCTCTTTCAATGTTTTGTCTGTTTAGAGCCTTCCTGTAACAGTTGCGGACACATTCTTTGACAAAAACTGTTTGATTTGATGTCTTGCGCCCTTTAAAGTTTGTATAAGGAATTACGACTCACTTTTTATAATCTCTTATTCCTTTGTTTACAAAGCCTTAAGGAATTTCTTCTCATTCCTTAAATATTCTTTAGAAAATTAGGGGTCAGTGAATATAGGTACTTCCAAGTTACGTACATAAAATATGAAAACAGTATTTGAAGCAAATGTTAAAAAGAAAATATTTTCTATCTGTAAATTTGTTGTATTCATGACTTATTTAGAGTAGGTTTATGTATGTCTTTTTTTTTGAGAAACAAATGCACACACACACACACACACAACAAATAATAGCCAAAAAATAAGTTTATTGATTTTTTAAAATGCCAAATATAGGGTAGGAGTGTGTGATAAATTCAATCAAAAGTGAGCCGAAAATATAGTTTGAAAATAATAAATGTTCTAGTGCCTTTTGGAAAGAGGTTATCATTTCAGACCATACTGAAACTGGTCACATGAAGTGTTTTCTCAATATTATAAATTGGGTAAAATGTGTTTTTTATTTGAAGAATCAAAGAAGTCTCTTCGTTTGCGATATTGTTTTTCATCAGTTATATTCTTCAAATAGCAACTCTCTTAAAGCGTATGTTTTTTTCAAATCTTCACTTGCTTAAATGAACATTTTTGAGTAAAGTCCAAGAGTTTTTCAGATTATGCGCAGAGGTAGACCGGTCTGGTTCTGTAAGAGACATCAATATTGCAAAAGTCCCAGGTTATTGTTCAATACGCAGATTTTCTAAAACATCGCCTCATTATATTCGAAGTTGTCAATTCCACATGCAGGTAAAAAAGGAATTGTCCACGTTCGTCTTAAAGTTTCCTGCAAAAAAAAAAACGACACTTAGAAACACAGAATTCACACTATTCAAATTATTAAGTTATTTTATTTCTAGACAAGATTTTTTTCGTAAAAGACTCAAAGAACAATCGAATTCTCTTACCGTTGGATCTAAAATAAGGGAATCCTCCCAAGCCTTATACGTCTTGGACTGGTTGTTAAATTCGATACCCATGTCGCTTAAAAAGACGACAATTGGTCCCATTGTTGGATGGTATTTAACGATCATTTCATCTTCTTTAAAGTCGTCGTCAGTCATTTGGAAATATTTGAATTCCACGATCTTGCTGCAGAAGAACTTCCAATGTCCTATTTCGGTCCTCATGTATTGGACGTCTTCAGACACTTTCCTCAAGGAAGCCAGGAAATCATTTTTCAGATCGACATCACTCGGATCGTTGGATTTGAAGTCGAGTTCTCTCATACTCTCTTCCAGCTTCACGACAATGTCGCGCAACGCCTGAATTAAGGCATATGCTCGGGCCATGGATTGTTCATTGAGCTTGTGCTCTTCCATTTTATCGTTGTGAAGACCCATGAACTCCAACCTTCTACTGATGCTTTCTAATCCTCTTGTCATGCTTTTCATCTTCCTTACAGCCACTTGATAGTCAGCCGAAAGATTGTTGTCTTGCTCTGGCAAGTGCTCATCAGGCTCCGGTGGACCAGTTGGAATTGCCTTTCTAATAACAACTAAGGGCGTTTCCAAGACTAGAAGAGCTTTCTCGGGACGACTGTTGAAATTAGCACAATCAGTGAGGGAATAGTCTCCTATTTTCTGACGTTCTGTCCAATCGACACCACAGTTTTCAATGTCAGAGGGCTTGTCACAATCTTTTCCAGGCTTCTCCTCAGTTGAGGAGCAAAATTGATTCCAGCCTTTAGGATCTGCCCATCCATAATTCAATTCATCATTCTTCACATTTCCATTCTCTGTTTGGCTCACATATTTGGACCAATTTTTCCACTGTTCGTTATTATCCAAAATTCTATCCTTGACCTGGATACCAGTGTCGGTATCGATTTGAATACTGTCATCGACACCACCTCTTTCACGGTACAGGTGTCACACATCCGATGCCATCCTCATAAACTTCGTCTCCTGCATCCACTGCAATCAATGCTGTACTTTCATTACGAGCGCACCGCCTAGTGAAGCGGGTCCTGAAATGACAGAAGATACAATGGTAAAAATGATTTAGTATAATATTGTTTGAATAAAATTTATTATATATCTTTAAGTGCTATATAGTCGAGCATTTTTTAACACTTGAAAACGGTAAAGGCATAGTTTTATATATTTATGAGAACATCGTTAAAAACGTAATCAAATGTAAATATCGTCTAAGAAATAAAATTTTATTTCTAAAAATTAAAATTATAATTGGTATTTTAATTTCCCCATGATGTTACACCTTTATTTCTTAACCACCATTGCAGAAGATTAAGATCTAACTAGGTAACCAGAAGCGAAGATTTAATTTTTGGAGAGGAAAAACAGTACTTACACTTTACGCTTGATCCACTTAAACATTCCGTACGACTTTGCGAGATGTATATTTATTTAAATATAATCCCAATTATGAAATTCGCTAACAAGTTTTTTACAAAGCTCTTAGTCAAAATTTCAAATCGTAATGTGAAGATGATTTTGTGAATTTTCAGTTGTTGCACTCTGGTGCATTGTTGTAAAACAGTGTTTGTATAAAGCAAACAATTGCAATGGATACAGCAATGCAATAACACAATAGTTTCAAAGAATGAGACTTGAGATTTTACACTTCTAACAACCTTTCGAACATTGTTGAAAAAATAAAATGCAAGTAACAATGCAATACTAGCTATACATCGTTATACCCGTCCCTTTATTTCGAGCACTATTTATAGTAGAGTAAATTCAAAGATATCATTCAATGGGAAAAACGTACTCTACAAATTCAAATGCAAAAAAATGCATAAGGGGACGTCTTCATATCACATTTTGCACACATAACAAAATATCCAATGAAAGCACAATGTTTTGATGCCTAAATCAGATTCAGCAGCATTAAATTATTTAAATATGAAATTTCAAGACTTTCTTATCTTTATATCCTGAAATATTCAATGTTAAAGTTGTTGCCAATTGCAGAGATTAACTCCACATTGAAAACCGCTATTCATAGATCGAGATTAATTGTAGTTAACTAACCGAATTTAAAATTTTAATTTTAAATTGGATTTAATTTTTTTGGATTTAATTGGATTTAATTTTTTTGGATTTAATTGGATTTAATTTTTTTGGATTTAATTGGATTTAATTTTAAGTATTAATTGTAATTAACTAACCGAATTTAAAATTTGAACACTATTTCGAACGTATTTGATAGCGCGTGAAAACGATCCGAGAATTATTATATTATGCAAGCTCAAACGATAATAGCATTGTGAATTGTAACCATGATTAAAATGTGATAAAAGAAGGATTTTGGAATTGGACAATTCGAAACTGAGAGCTAAAGAGTGTTGATCGGTGTTCCGTATAATTTTGTATCGTCTTTAGTGTTCTTAAGAAATGTTAATTTTTTTAATTAGCGTTCGTCTCCACGTATGCAACCAAAAATTCCAACCTACAATTATTTATTACATAAATAGACATTTAATACAATCGGACTGATATTCCGATCATTCAAAAAGCGAATAGAGTGTCATTCAATCCATCATTGATTAGTAGAGTTCATCTGTACGACACAACTGGTAAAAGGCAATGTATTTTAGATTACATAAGAGAAATTTCCAACCATTTTTCAAAAATTTAAACACTCCTCAGGTTTGTCAGACGTTTTAAAATTTTTGTTTGCTCCCTAAAATCGTTACAGTGAGGAAAATTTAATTTAACGCAAAAACTAACTGTAGGAATGAGCTGAAATTTTGCATGGTCTTTATTAAAAGTATCTTGAATCTATTCCTATCGGAATATAGTAAGGTTCGATTTCATAATTTTTTCAACATATTAATTTAATAATTATTCCAAACTAAAAACTATTTTTAAAATAAAATATTATGTAGATTTTCTTTGGGTTCTTCAACGGTAACATGGTACAAAATATCAGGGCTATATACATATTATTTAGGAATATACCCATAAAAATCTGAGAAACTGATGTAACATTAGGAGCTCCAATCTTTCTATACTCGTAACTTCGAAAAGGTAAGACCCAATGACATGAATATTGGTATCCAGTTAAATTTTGATATAGATTCTAAATTGTGTGTCGAAATAGGGGTTGGTTTTTATTGCAAAGTATGAAGTTGATACTCAATTTAATATGAAGACGGTCCCTTATGCAAATTTTATGCATTTGAATTTGTGGAAGACGTTAGTTTTCTGTCGAAAGCCATGTTTGAATTTTCTGTACTGTTAAAATTGATCGAATGAAGAGGGGTGGTTCCTTTTTCTCCGCGATTGTACATATCGATATAATATATACGGTGTAAAGTACAGGAATCAATCCTCTGCCAAATTGGAAGGCCGCGGTAGCCCGTTTGGAAGAATAACTGTTTAATAATCGGAAGATTGCGAGTTCCTTTAACCAAAGGCCGTCGTGTACACGAGGGATGATGCATGTTAAATCCCTCTTGGCCTCAAATGTCCTCACGTTGGCGTGGTGCGGAAGTTTGGAAAGTGGGGTGCCAGCTCAGGTGTTGACCTCGTCATCACAGTGGCTCAAAATTACGTGGTGTTGATTTCGGATTATCGCCAATAACCCGTTTTTATTTTCCAATGCGACGTTAAGTGAATACTATTACCTGCGCCTCCTTCAGCTCGCAGGTGACCCGAAAACGTGAAATATACATAGAGTGACCATTCTATTGAGAGTAGGTTCAAAAAGATCAGTAACATGACTGCTAGTCGTGTTACTGCTCTGTGAAAAATTGATTTTATTGGCCGATTTGGCATCCCTTCACCTCGTTTCGCGGTATAACATCTTATGTCAGGGTGGATATGTAATTAGTATAGATAACGTCAAAAATGGTGAAATCGTCAAGTCTAATCTGTCTCGTGGACCAATCAGACGACGAATTAATAGATGGGTGCCTTCTCCCGTCCCGTGTATCAATCAGATAATGAATGTTTGTTGGCAGACGCAATTACTCTTAAGGGTCACGTTACTACTAGTTTTGGTCACGTAATCCTGGGCACAAAAAGGTTACCATTGCTCGCTATATATTACACATCGTATCACACACATATTTCGTCTATGAGACGACTTTGTGTCGTTAGCATTTCTAGAGGTAGACAAACATTAACTTTAAATGTCTCTCCATTGATCATGGCGCAGCTTGGCCAAATATGGCCCTTGCGCCATAAAACTCCCAAACGAACAACTCTCCACGGATCAATCAAAATATCTGCTAGCTTTCCCTTTAAAAGCTTAGTATTAGTAAATAATGTATAGCTATATTTTCGAACTACGGCCCGCGTTATTCTCCGTGTTTTACGGGCCGCAGTAACCCAGTTGGAAGGGTAACGGATTAGAAACCAGAGGATTTCGAATTCCAAACACGGTCCTACCAAAGACCGTCGTATACACGGCAATTGGGTCACGTTAAATCTGTCGTGGCCTCAATTGTCCGCACGTCGGCCTGGTGTGGAAGTTTGGAGAATGGGTTGCCAGATGAGAAGTTCTCGTCATCTGACCGTGGTTCAAAATTACGAGGGCCTGTCCTCGTACTTTCCCTTTGGGATTGATCGCAGACCGTCGCTAGATTTGGTTGGGGAAAAACGACATTCAAACCTTTTCGCATTTTTACGTTTAGTCGGTTTTTCAAATCTTATCTAATTTTTTTTTCATATTCAAAATGTACCTTTTATGTTATACATCATGTTGCTGTAGTCAACATGTTTTAAATAATCACTTTGGTATATTAATTTTAAATAAAATTTTTTCAACATGGCTTTGAACAACTTTTATCGTGAAAATCATTATTGCGCTTGATTTCTCCCACACTTCCTTTTAAAACTTTTATATCTACATAATTTTTTATTGTTTTATTTTGCGCTTGGCGCAGCTTGTCCGTGTTTGGATCTTGCGCCATTAAACTCAACATCCAATATAATCCCACATCGACGCTTCGTCATTTGACCATGGTCCTAAATTACATGGTGTTGTCCTCGGAAATTCCCCCTTTAGGTTTGATCGGAGACCCGTCGCCCAGTGGCCCGTTGTGTTGCTCCAGAGCTATGTTATTTAACTACCTGCCGAATTGCAAAATGAGTCATTTGACTCGTTTCGGTAAAAATAGATATTTACATTAGGTCGGGAAACATAGTTTTAAACAAAATTAACTAAGTTACTCTGCGAAAAACATACAAAGTTTCCACTAATTTATACTCAATCAATTTGACATTACAGTTGCACAAACATCATACAAGAAACCATTTAATTTTCTATAAAGTGACACAGAAGACAGAAATAAATTGAATCGAGACAAAAATATGTTTTTGTGAAACACCATTTTCTTTAAATCGATGAGTTTAATGAGTGTGTTTTAGTATTTAAATAACACCGAAAAATAAAAAAAGAAATTTTTTTGTGTGAAACCCTTTTGAATATTTTTCCACAGAACTTTTTCAAATACTGATCTTGCAATTAAAATGCAAGAATGTTAAAAATGGGACGACGCCAATATATAGAGTAAGGAACAAGAATAATGTCAAGCGCACGGGAAAAAAGTTTAGATTCTCTTAGATGTCCTAATTAGTGTTTTCTCCTTTTGTCTACTCATTCGTTTTTTAACGTTTAATCACTAATTAACAATAGATAAGAAGTAAAAGTATATTAAGCTACTCTGCGATTTTAATTTAGAGTTCGGTTGGAAAATAATTCATTTGTTATTAATTCGATTAAGTAATCTACGAAAAAATCAAATTCCCACGCGCGGGTTATTTATTTAACTATATTTTAAATTCTTAACTCTCTGAATGTTATAATAGCTGAAAGTGCATTGCAAAGAAATTATTAATTGTAGATTGACGGTGTATAGCTTATTTTTAGAAGCTGTAATTAATGCGGTAAGAAATTTAGTTTCTCACTTAGGTAAGCAGTTTCTACTGATAATGCTTTAATTCTGTTCTGTAGTTTCTATACCGTATTTGATCCGTATTTTGTATCGTAGTTTGTATCATAGACTATGTCTAGTAACTATTTTGAGTTCTGTTTGACGTAAACTCATTATTACCATCGACCTTCTAATGAAACAGACGGAACACGTGCACACAGCTTCGTGCAACTTCTGCTCTGTTTGGAGATCTGTCACGTGGTTGTGGGCAGGAATTTTCATTATCGTCGCACTGGAGCAACACTACGGGCTATTGGTAACGGACTGCTATCATACCCGAAGGGAAAGATCCGAGGATAACACGTAATTTTAAACCACGATCAGATGACGAGGTCACACCTGAGCTGGCACCCCACTCTCTAAACTTTCACACCACGCCAATTTGAGGCAACGACAGATTTAACGTGTACCAGTCTCCTTTGCACACGACGGTCTTTGGTTGGATTCGAAATCGCAACTCTCCGGTTGCTAATCCGTTACGCTTCCAACCGGGCTACCGCGGTCCGCGGGCACACACAAGGGAAGTTTTTGCACTGAAACAGAAAAGAAATACATCCAGGGTGGTTTTGAGAATAGAACCTGCTCCGTCTACTACTCGCAGGTTGGTAGTGCAGTGATCAAAGTCGCGTTCCAATGCGAGTGACAGATTCTGAAAATATATTAATGGTAATTATCTGTAGAAACGAAAAGTGTCTCTGTAGCCCGGTTGGGAGATTAGCGGATTGGCAACCGGATGAATGCGAGTTCGAAACTCGATCCGACCAGTCGTGCACGTGGGGGGCTGGTTCAAGTGAAATCTGTCGTGGCCTCAAATGTCCTCGCGTGTGCGTGGTGTTGAAGTTTGGAGAGTGGAATTGCAGCTCAGGTGTGACCTCGTCATCAGAGCGTGGTTCAAAATGATGAGGTGTTGTAGTTGGATCTTTTCCTTTGGGGTTAATCCTCGGTAATCATCAATAGCCCGTGGTGTTGCTGCAGTGCGATATTAATTAAATACCTACCTACCCATTTAAACAGGGCCGTGGTAGTCCAGTTGGTTGAGTCGTGGGTTTGCAAACAGAGGTTTGCGAGTTCGATCCAACAGAAAACCGTTATGTATACGTGATGTCTGGAGCATGTTGGATTTGTCGGGGTCTGAAATATCCTCACTTTGCCTTTGCCAGTCGTGGCGTGGAAGTTTGGAGAGTAGGTACTAGGTAAGTGTTGAAATCATCTAAATACGGTTCAAAATAGCAAATGCTACTTCAGGGCGACATTAATTCAACTACCTACCTGTACAAAGAAAGTTCCCCAAACACCCACAAATGCATATATACACCGCAATAAGACGAATAAACCACCTTCCTCAAATGAAGAGTTACGATTGCAACCTACCAAGCATCAACACAGTGAGACAATGATCAGAAAAAAGGCTTGACACATTACAGTTGCTGCAGCTGTAGGCCTAAATTAAGATTGATGGTCGGGTATAAGCACCTCCCGATGCTTTTCTCGTCCCTGCGACGATAAACCACGCTCAAATTGATAAGAATCTTTCCCTTCGGGGTAAATGAGAAGCGATTCGAAGCCATTTGTGGGCGATTTTTTAAAATGATTCCGAAGACGGATCTGATTTATTAGGCGACCTTTCCTCTCCCTCGTTCGTAAATCCATTTAACCCTCCTGATGGTTTATTTTCGCATCAAAGGGCTCCATGTAGTGGCTGACTTCTGATGGAAAACATTACTAGCCGTCTCCGATTCTAGGCAAGGTACAATTTGTTTTCCCTGCTTGGGTCTTCATTCACCTTGGAGTCGGGCACGGAAGCCCGATTGAAGTTTAACGGATTAGCAACCGGAGGGTTACGAGTTCGAATCCAGCCAAACACCGTCGTGTAGAAAGGGGGCTGGTGCACGTTATATCTATCGTGGTCTCAAACGTCCTCATGTTGGCGTGGTGTGGAAGTTTGGACAGTGGGATGTCAGCTCAGGTGTTACCTCGTCATCTGAACGTGGTTCAAAATTACGTGGTGTTGTCCTAGGATCTTTCCTTTCGGGTTGATCCCGGACCATCGCCAATAGCCCGTTGTGTTGCTCCAGTGCGTCGTTAATTGAGTACTATATTCTGAAGTTCAATTCTGAAAATGGAAAAACTGGGTGATATACAGTTGACTGCCATGCCGGCAAGATGATTGAGTTTTAATATCAAACCACGCGCATGCGTATACTCTAATAACATACTCAGTTAAAACTTTCAAGTTCTCCGATGGGTATTTGTTGAAACAATCGTAAAATTCTATTTGCTGTCGTTAACCACCTGGAATGACTTATTTTTCCTGGATCCTTTCGTGACAAGCTCACTGAAATATTTCCGTTTGAAATTCCAGTACACATTTCGTAGAAATACCGTTAATCTGTACTAAGTTCATCAAGGGCAACCTCAGGCAAAGTTATTTCTATTTTTTCGAAGTTTATTACAGGAAACTTTTCGTACGATTCTAGCTTTTTCCCAATTTCTCCACAATATCCTTTTGATCCAGTAGTTTTTCCGTCCAAATGTTGCAGTAGATGGCGTAATGGTAATTCATTTGTGTGTAATAAACAAACCATTGCAAAGGACGTCCCATAGAAAGCTCAAGTTGTCTTATGATACCATTTTTAGAACCTGTATTAACCACTGTTCCGTCACAACCAATAGCTCGTAACTTAGAAATATCAACATTTTGCTCTAAAAATGTTAATATGCTTGTTTTATGTTATGAGAACTGCCAGATACAGGAGTGACATGGCCAACATATTTCGATTCAGGTTCTGAAAGTAAAACAACATACTCTTCGGTGTTATTGTCTTTCTAGCTGTCCTTTCTCCTTCCTTAATTTGAATCAAAGTCTTGTCTTCTCTACCATCAAAGTATATCGCATATTCCGATGAAGAGTGTTTTCCCTCATTTTTCCTTTTCAAGTCAATGCGGGTTTTTATTCTTTCCCTTCTGATTTTGGTACGATCGACTATTTTAGAATAATCGTCTTAGGTAATTATTCCCATATCTTTTAAAGTTGCATTTATAAGAATTGATGCTGATCTATGGGACATACCAGTTCTGTCACAACCCTGTGCTACATTTGGAAGTTTAGTTCTCATTTGCGAAGTTGAAGGAGAATCTTGACTTATAATTGTGTTGTTCGTTTCACGCTGTTTATATTCAGAAACAGTATCTTCATTTTCATTAGAAGAATTTGAAGAATCCAAAATGTGTCCCATAACAGAAGGAGAAAGTCTATTAGCTGTATTTTCCTCACTACTTTGCAATTGAACATTTTTACTTCTTTTTGCTGTCTTTTCTTTCCGTTGCAATCTTTTTTCAAGAATTCTGCTTGCTTTTAATATCAACATTTCCAATTACCATTCTTCGAAATGTTCTTTGATCCGTTAGAAAAACTCTTTCAGCTACAGGTACTTTAAATTTGCAATTACAGATTAGAAAGTCCTTGCATTTACATAATGAAATATTAAACAGATTTTCTTCCGCTGATTCTCTGACAACATTTTTCGAAAAATTTAGTTCACCTTCTCTTCTCAAAGGCTTCTTAATATTACGATATTTTTTATGGTATTCTCTTACCTTATGTCTTATTTGTTGGTCCGATACAATAGGAATTGAACTTTTTCCCATAAGCATTTGAGATCTTTTTTTAATTGGGAACACATCAGCCAAAGCAGGTTCCTGTTTGTTTTCTCTTAAAAGTTCTTGTCGTATATATAAGTAATATTTTATAACATCCGAATATGTTGGTAACATATTATCTTTAAAGGTTTCAGGCGCACCAGACACTGGGCAAAAGTCTTCTGATCGAGTCCGAGGCATTTTGGAATGCCCTAAGTAACACGTGATAACTAGAGTGATAACTAGAAATACACTGAACGTGAACAAAATAACACAAAATAAAATATGGGAATCGCGTAACACAAACTAAATGAAATACTTTCTAATAATAGAAAGACAACCAACTCGAACAAAGAATGCAGGTGATACTGACGTCAGCAAGAGAACGCATCAGCCAGCGTTGGAGGAACGTGGGCGACGCGCGTGCGCATTGCACACTTGAAGGCGAAGTCCCTCGATTAGCAAGGTCATTGAACTATTCATTCAGTATTCATTTCTTTGACAGTTTAATTTCAGCCATTTGTGGTTTCAAATCAGAGTTATTATATTTTATCAATCCGTTTTCGCCAGTTTTGTGACAAATTAGGCGAAATACTTGAGATTAAAATTACACTGCTGGCCACCCAAATTGCAACACCAAGAAAGACAAGAGATATCACAACAAAATTTATTTTGTAGATAACATGTTGACCAAGTATCAAATGATTAAATTTATAGACTTCTGTGAAGTGTGGTTCCTGCCAAAATCAGTAGCCAGAGTAGCCGCCATTGTTGGAGATCACCGCTGCCACACGCCTCGGCATTGATTCAAAGAGACTTTGGATGTGTTCTTGGGGTACAGCAGACCAAGAGCTTCCACACGTTGCCAAAGTTGATCTGGTGTGGCAGCTGGGGATGTATTCTGGGTCAATCGTTGAGCAACCATGGACCACATGTTTTCTATCGGCGAAAGATCCGGAGAGCGAGCTGGCCAGGGAAGCAATTCAATCTGGCGATTGATGAAGAACCCTTGGACAATGCGTGCCACGTGTGGTCGCGCATTATCCTGTTGAAATATGGCTGTGGGCAAGCCCTGAAGGTAAGGAAGGACAACTGGCTCCAACACCTCGGAGATGTAGCGCTGGCTGTTTAAAGTACCGGCAATGCGTAGTAGAGGAGTGCGAGAGTGATATCCAATACCGCCCCATACCATAATACCCGGTGCAGGACCAGTGTGGCGGTGCATAACGCAGCTGTTCAGCATCCTCTCTCCACGGTGTCTCCAGACTCGAATCCGACCATCGTGGTGTTGCAGACAGAAGCGTGACTCGTCAGTAAAGACAATTTCATTCCACATCCTTCTTTCATCGCACCATTGGCGGCGGAAACGTCTGTGGTTCTGCGTCAAGGGTAGACGAAGCAATGGACGTCTTGCGGACAGACCACTCTGCTGTAAACGGCGTCGAATGGTACGCGCAGACACTGGATGATGCGGTACAGACTGAATGTGCTGTGCTATGGTTCGTGATGTGGCTGAGCGATCCGTCACTGCCATACGCACAATATGCCTGTCATCACGTGAAGTGGTGCACTGAGGTGGATGCGATCGAACACGTCGGTCCGTCGTACCCTCCTGCATCCAACGATCACATATCCGCATTACAGTTGTTTGGTTTCGTCCAACACGACTACCGATTTCCCTGAAAGATAATCCACAATCTCGGTAGGCCACTATCCTTCCTCTGTCGAACTCGGATACTTGATCAAAAGATGATCGCTGTTTTCTACGAGGCATAATTGATCGTTTTTTTGAAAAAACCACAAGAAAAACACAATTGCCGTACTTGAAATCGTCGAAATCTCCAAGCCTTAAATAGCGCTTTGAAGTGGCGCCACAGGCGCGCGTGATGTGCGTCTGCGCTGACATTCTAATCATTTGCATATCTCACCTCCGCTAATGCATGTTGTAAATTTCATATTATTTGCATGCTTCCTTCAGGGTGTTGCATTTACGGTGGCCAGCAGTGTATTTTGGCAGTCAAAGATATAATTTGATTTAGCTGAGATTTTGTATTATAAATAGGCTTTGTATTAGGTAACTTTTCCACATATAGGCGTTTAAAATTCGTGTATTTAATTTTTTCACTCCACCCTATTGGCCAGTCAGATCTCCTGACCTAAACCCTACAGAACATGTTTGGGACGCTCTTGGGAGAGCAATTGCATCTCTCCATCCCCCTCCGAGAACAATCCGAGCTAAAAACTGTGTTGCTGCAGGAGTGAGAACGACTGCCATATGGACTCCTCAACTGCCTCGTGTACAGTATGCCATGGTGCTGCGCGACATATCTGACTGTGAGAGGGGCCCATACCCCATATTAGACTCATTTTCGGTTCGATCTCGGAACGTGAATTTTGGATATTCCTGCACTGATGAGCTCTACTGGCAATCATGCCTGCGTACCATGACTTTTGTATGGTACATCTCTTTCTCTGGTAAAACTGTGTATTCGTACCAAATTTCATTAAAATCTGTCCATTAGTTTTTCAGAATTTCGACATAATGTGCAAATTCTCTTAATTTTGCGCATGAGTATTTGACATGTGTAAAATCATACTTTTTAAAACTTTGTTATTCGTAACGCTGATATCGCTCTTTCAATGTCTGTGTTTAGAGACTTCGTGTAACAGTTGCGGACACATACTTTGACAAAAGCTGTTTGATTTGATGTCTTGCGCCCTTTAAAGTTTGTCTAAGGAACTACGACTCACCTTGTAAAATCTTTCATTGTTCTTTTATGTACAGTCTTATCGAATTTCTTCTCATTCCTTTAAATATTATTTAGATAATTAGAGGTCAGTGAATATCGTACTTCTAAGTTATGTACATAAAATATGAAAACAGTATTCGAAGCAAATGTTAAAAAGAAAATGTTCTGTATCTGTAAATTGTTGTATTCATGACATATTTAGACTAGGTTTATGTTTGCCTTTTTTTGAGAAAAAAATGCACAACAAATAATAGCCAAAAAGTTAGGCTTATTGATTTTCTAAAATATCAAATATAGGGCACGAAAGTGTGATAAATTCAATCAAAAGTAAGCCGAAAATATAGTTTGAAATAAGAAATGTTCTGCCTTGTGAGAGAGGTTTTCATTTCTGACCATACTAAAACTGGTCACATGAAGTGGTTTCTCGATATTATCAATTGGGTAAAATGTGATTTTTATTTGAAGAATCAAAGATGTCTCTTGGTTTGCGATCTTGTTTATCATCAGTTATATTCTTTCAATAGCAATTCTCTTAAAGCGTGTTTTTTTAATCTTCACTTGCTTAAATGAAAATTTTTGAGTAAAGTCCAAGAGTTTTTCAGATTATCTGCAGAGGTAGACTGGTCTGGTTCTGTAAAGGAAACCAATATTGCAAAAGTCCGAGGTTATTGTTCAATATGTAGATATAAACACTTTCTAAAACATCGCCTCATTATATTCGAACTTGTCAATTCCACATCCAGGTAAAAAAGGAATTGTCCACGTTCGTCTTAAAGTTTCCTGCAACGAAAGAAAAGCGACACTTAGAAACACAGTAGAATTCACACAAGTCAAATTATTAAATTATATTTTTTCTGAAAAACATTTTTTCGTTTAAGACTCAAAGAACAATCGAATTCTCTTACCGTTGGATCTAAAATAAGGGACTCCTCCCAAGCATTATACGTCTTGGACTGGTTGTTAAATTCGATACCCATGTCGCTTAAAAAGACGACAATTGGTCCCATTGTTGGATGGTATTTAACGATCATTTCGTCTTCTTTAAAACCGTCGTCAGTCTTTTGGAAATATTTGAATTCCACTATCTTGCTGCAGAAGAACTTCCAATGTCCTATTTCGGTCCTCATGTATTGGACGTCTTCAGACGCTTTCCTCAAGGAAGCCAGGAAATCATTTTTCAGATCGATATCACTCGGATCGTTGGAGTTCAAGTCGAGTTCTCTCATTTTCTCTTCCAGCTTCACGACAATGTCGCGCAACACCTGAATTAAGGCATATGCTCGGGCCATGGATTGTTCATTAAGCTTGTGCTCTTCCATTTTGTCGTTGTGAAGACCCATGAACTCCAACCTTCTACTGATGCTTTCTAATCCTCTTGTCATGCTTTTCATCTCCCTTACAGCCACTTGATAGTCATCCGAAAGACTGTTGTCTTGCTCTCTCAACTGCTGATCAGGCTCGGGTTGAGAAATTGTAATTGTCTTTCTAATACCAACTAAGGGCTGCTCCAAGACTTGAAGGGCTTTCTCCGCACGACTGTTGAAATTAACACAAGCAATGAGGGAATATTCTCCTATTTTCTGTCGTTTTGTCCAATCGACAGCACAGTTTTGAATGTCCAGAGGGACTCCAGACTCCTGCTCAGTTGAGGAGCAAAATTGATTCCAGCCTTCAGGATCTGCCCATCCATAATTCATTTGATCATTCTTCACATTTCCATACTCTGTTTGGCTCACATATTTCGACCAATTTTTCCACTGTTCGTTATTATCCAAAATTCTATCCTTGACCTGGATACCTGTGCCTGTATCGATTTGAATATTGTCATCGACACCACCTCTTTCACGGTACAGGTCTGTCACACATCCGATGTCATCCTCATAAACTTCGTCTCCTACATCCACTGCAATCAATGCTGTACGTTCATTGCGAGCGCACCGCCTAGTGAAGCGGGTCCTGGAATAACACATACAATGGTAAAAATGATTTGGTATAATACTGTTTGAATTATATTTATTAAATGTCTTTAAGTGCTTTAGTAAAACATTTTTTAACATTTGAAAACGGTAAATGCATAATTTATTTATTTACGAGAACATTGTTAAAAGCGTAATCAAATGTAAATATCGTCTACGAAATCAAATTTTATTTCTAAAAATTAAGATATAAATTATAATTGTTATTTTAATTGCCCCATAATGTTAAAAATTTATTTCTTAATCACCATTGCAGAAGATTGAGGCTTGAGATCTATCTACGTAACCAAAAGCGAAGATTTAATTTTTGGAGAAGAAAAACAGTTCTTACACTTTACGCTTGATACACTTAAACATTCCGTACGACTTTGCGAGATGTATATTTATTTAAATATAATCCCAATTATGAAATTCGCTAACAAGTTGTTTTTACAAAGCTCTTAGACAAAATTTCAAATCGTAATGAAGAGAATTTTGTGAATTTTCAGTTGTTGCACTCTGGTGCATTGTTGTAAAGCAGTGCTTGTGAAAAGCAAACAATTGCAATGGACACAATAATAGTTTCAAAGAATGAGACTTGAGATTTTACACTTCTAACAGCCTTTCGAACAATGTTCAAAAGATAAAATGCATGTAACAATGCAAAACTAATGATACATTGTTATACCTGTACAGTCTCGGGGAAAAAACCGAAACATCACCTTTACTTCGAGCACTATTCATAGAAGAGCAAATTCAAAGATATCATTCAATAGGGAATAACGTCCTCTACAAAGTCGAATGCAAAAAAATGCATAAGGGGATGTCTTCATATCAAATTTTGCACACATAACAAAATTTCCAATGGAAGCACCCTGTTTTGATGCCTTGATTAAATTCCTCAGCATTAAATTATTTTAAATATGAAATTTCATGACTTTTCAATCTTTCTAGCCAGAAATATTCAATGTTTTAAAGTTGCTATCAATTGCAGAGATCATCTCCACAATGAAAATCGCTATTCATAGTTCGAGATTAATTGTAGTTATAGCTACCCGAATTTAAAATTTGAACACTATTTCGAACATAATTGATAGCGCTTGAAAACGATCCGAGAATTTTTATATTATGCAAGCTCAAACGATAAGATTGTGAATTGTAACCATGATTAAAATGTGATAAAAGAAGGATTTTGGAATTGGACAATTCGAAACTGAGAGCTAAAGAGTGTTGATCGGTGTTGCGTATAATTTTGTATCGTCTTTAGTGTTCTTAAGAAATGTTAATTTTTTTAATTAGCCTTCGTCTCCATGTATGCAACCAAAAATCCAACTTACAATTATTTATTACATAAATACATATTTAATCATCCAAAAAGTGAATAGAGTGTCATACAATCCATCATTGATTGGTAGAGTTCATCTATACGTCACTAGTGGTAAAAGGCAATGTATTTTAGATTACATAAGTGAAATTTCCAACCATTTTTAAAAAATTTAAACATTCGTCAGGTTCGTCAGACGTTTTTTAAACTTTTGGATGCCCCCTAAAATTGTTACAATGAGGAAAATTTAATGTTACGCAAAACCTAACTAGGAATTATCTGAAATTTTGCAGGGTCATATTAGAAGTCCTTTTGAATCCTTTTGAATACATTAAAATGCAGTAAGGTTCCAACATTAATTTCGTTATTATTGCATACTAAAAACTATTTTTAAAATAAAATATATGGATTTTGTTTGGGTTTTTAATGGTAACATGGTACAAAATATCAGGGCTATATAAATATTATATAGGAATATATCCATAAAAATCTGAGAAACTGGTTTAACATTAGTAACTCCAAACTTTATGTGCTCATAAATTCGAAACGGTAAGACTTAATGACATGAAATTTGATATAGATTCGATATCGTGTGTCGAAATAGGATTTTTATTTCAAATTATGAAGTTGGTGCTCAATTTAATATAAAGACGGTCCCTTATGCAAATTTTATGCAATTGAATTTGTCGAAGACGTTGTTCTTGTCGAAAGTCATCTTTGAATTTTCTCTCCTGTTTAAATTGACCGGATGAAGAGCGGTGGTTCATTTTTCCCTTGTACATAGTATATACGGGGTAAAGTACAGGAATCAATCCTGTGCCAAATTCGAGGGCCACGATAGCCGGGTTTGAATTATATCGGTTTAATAATCGGAGGGTTGCGAGTTCGAAACTAAGTCCACTAGCCAAAGACCGTCGTGTGCATGGGGGCTGGTGCACGTTATATCTGTCGTGGCCTCAAATGTCCTCACGTTGGCGTGGTGCTGAAGTTTGTAAAGTGGGGTGCCAGCTCAGGTGTTGACCTCGTCATCACAGTGGCTCAAAATTACGTGGTGTTGATTTCGGATTATCGCCAATAACCCTTTTTTATTTTCCAATGTGACGTTAAGTGATTACTGTTACCTCCGCCTCCTTCAGCTCGCAGGTGACCCGGAAACGTGAAATATACGTAGACTGAGCATCCTATTGAGAGTAGCTTCAAAAAATGTGCCCAACATGTCGACTAGTAGTCATGTTTACTGCTCTGTGAAAAATTGATTTTATTGGCCGATTTGGCATCTCTTCACCTCGTTTCGCGATATAACATCTTATGTCAGGGTGGATATGTAATTAACGTCAAAAATGGTGAAATCTCCAAAGTCTAATCTATGTCTAGCGGACCAATCAGACGACGACTTAATGGACGGGTGCCTTCTCCCTTCCCGTGTACCAATCAGATAATGTATGTTTGTTGGCAGACGCAATTAATCTTAAGGGTCACGTTACTACTAGTTTGTTCACTCGATCCTGGGCACAAAAATGTTACCATTTCTCACTATCTATCACGCATTGTATTTCGTCTATGAGGTGACTTTGGTGGCGTTAGCATTTCTAGAGGTAGACAAACATTAACTTTAAATGTCTCTCTCCATTGATCATGGCGCAGTTTGGCCAAATATGGCCCTTGCGCCTTAGAACTCCCAATCAAACTCTCCACGGATCGATCAAAACATCTGCTAGCTTTCCCTTTAAAAGCTTAGTATTAGTAAATAGTGTATAGCGATATTTCCGAACTACGGCCCGCGTTATTATCCGCGATTTACGGGCCGCAGTAGCCCAGTTGGAAGGGTAACGGATTAGAAACCAGAGGATTTCGAATTTCAAACACGGTCCAGCCAAAGACCGTTGTGTACACTGCTTCTGGGGCACGTTAAATCTGTCATGGCCTCAAATGTGCTCACGTCGGCGTGGTGTGAAAGTTTGGAGAGTGGGGTGACATATCAGATGTTCTCGTCATCGAACGTGGTTTAAAATTACGAGGCTCTGATCTCGTACTTTCCATTCGGGATTGATGCTAGACCCTCGCTAGATTTGGTTGGGTGAAAATCCCATTCAAACCTTTTCGGAATTTTTACGTTCAGTTGTTTTGTAAATCTTATCTATTTTTTCATGTTCAAAATGTACCTTTTATGTTATACATCATGTTACTGTAGTCAAAATGTTTTAAATAATCACTCTGGTATATTGATTTTTAATAAAAATTTTTCAACATGGCTTTGAACAACTTTTATCGTGAAAAAAATTCTTGCCCTTGATTTCTCCCACACTTTCCTTTAAAACTTTTATGTCTACATAATTTTTATTGTTTTATTTTACGCTTGGTGCAGCTTGTCCGTGTTTGGATTTTTGCCATATAACTCAACATCGAATCCATTCCCAGATCGACGCTTCATCATCTGACCATGGTTCAAAATTACATGGTGTCCTCGGATCTTTCCCCTTGGGTCTGATCCCGGACCCTCGCGGTAGCCTGTTGTGTTGCTCCAGTGCGACGTTAATTAACTATCTACCTAACTACCCCTAATATGGCCCACGTTATTCTCTGTGTTTAAATATTCAAAATGTACAAAATATGTAATCAAAATATGCATATTCACCGATTTTGACTAATACCTGTACGAACATGCAGATTAGCAAGAAGGCAAGTATTGGGTCATCCGGAATGTTCTGCGGTTTTTTTATGATAAATAACCAACGAAGCAGTACAAAAACTTAAGAAAATGTTATTGAATCACATAAGCACCATTTTGTTCTGACTTTTTGCCGGCAGCTGGAAAATTCCTTTTTTAAAAAGTCATTAGGCTTATGTTATCGAGGTGCTGTTTGACATTCTCCAAAGAATTGAACTCCAGGCCGTTCAGAGAATCTTGAAGTGACCTTTTCGATAAAACGCATTACAAATGACTCATCTGCTAGCTTCTTGAGCCCAAAAAAATCCTTGATCACCCCTTAACACAAAATAAATCCTTACTATTTTATTGGTGGGTGAATTATCGACACTGGAGAGTGAAGGTTATAGTATTTCTTCCTCTAGTCTTGACAGTAAAAAACGAATACTTTAAGATTTTAGAGTTAATGAATATGTTTAATAATGCCACAATTTGAACTACATAAAGCACTGTTTCTCTGTGATCCGCTGGCTCTTACCGTTTCCTAAGTCCAAAATATCCCGTCATTCGAAAAATTTTGAAAAGCGTACGAAAAGCTAACGTTCAAAAATTTACAACCGAGGTTGATGGCATTGTACTGGAATGCATCGTATACTATACGTTACAAAAGATTTACCTGTTTAGGTTGGCACTTCTGGTCAGCAAGTCGATTACATTGCATTTATTAATGTATAAAGATTCAAGTTCAAAAACACTTTATTCACAAGCAATTAGGGAACAGATGTTTTACAAATCGAAAGAATATGAAATTTTTATGTCGTTTTGAATATTTTTTAGATTGTTTTAGGCATTTTATTGCTCATTATACATTTCTATGTTAACCAAATCCAGGCTCTTGTGAATACAGAGAAATTAATTTTAGGTTGGGAAAGAAAGATTTTCATCCTATTTTTAATGGCTGTAAAATTAAAGCAGTTGATAAGGGGCAACAAAATATCTTATTAAAGTGACATTGCCTTTAAAAACAAGGCAATACTTCCGTTTACGCTTAGTATAAAAGGAATATCTTAAAAAAGATTATTTGCTACAAATAAAAAATAATTTTTCAAAGAAAATCATGTTTTTGGTATCGATCTGTCGTAAAATTTTACGCTGATTTGAAATCCGTTGAAATTTTGATTCTACCTTTAACAATTCAAAAGATGGAAACTTCGATTAGGAGAATAAAAAACAAAATTAAATGCATAACGGAATTGACCTTGAAAAACGTCCAAGAGGTGTTCACATGATAGGCTCGAAAATTCTTATCTAACGCACGTTGGAAAAAATCCATGTGAACGGGGCCTTAGGACTGCTTGTGAAACAAAAATTGTGCCACAACACAAGCTAGAGAAAGCAGAAAAGACCGAATTTACACATCTGCTTCAACAAGGTCACTCCTTAAATCAGCGGTAGCAAAATAGTAATAAGAAAGCGCGCTCCGATTTGAAAAACAGTAGAATTTTCCTGATGGCCCAATAGACTAGAGCTGAATATCCTATTAACACAGCATATACCAATTGTGTCAAATAAACGGTTTTAAAATTCGACTTAAAATTACAATTAAATTACCTACCTAGCAACCTGCCACTTGTAGACGGCGAAGGTTCGATTCCTCCCTAGGGGTATTTCTGTCTTCTGTGTCAGTAAAACTTCTTATATATGTATGTCCATTACTTGAATTGGTCCTTTGCGTTAATTAAAATACCTGCGACGTTTAATTAAATTCCTACCATTACTTGAAGTTGTCTGTTTTGTGCACCTTGTCCTAATACGTCCCTTGCGACATAGGAAAGGACAAAACAACCAACTTAATTGAAGTAACGGTATCAATTCGAACTCATTTGAGTAAAATAATATCTCATAATTATTGAATTTTTATATTGTGTTTATAATTATTAAATTATTATTTAAAGATAATTTTGTTTATTATTTCAAGCACTATTTCCAGTGTTACCTACATTCAAATGGAAAATGGTAGATCGGTTGGAAGAGACTTATTAAACTCATCGATGTAAAGAATTGCTGAGCATTTTAGTATTTAAATAACACCGCAAAGTAAAATCGAAAAATCCTTTGCATGAAACCCTTTGCAACATTTTTCCACAGTACTTTTTCAAATACTGATCTTGCAATTAAAATGCTAAATGTTAAAAATGGGATGCTGATGATATATAGAGGAAGGAACAAGAATAATGTCAAGCGCACGGCAAAAAAGTTCAGATTCTCTTACATGCCTAATTAGTGTTTTCTCCTTTTGTCTTCCCATTCATTTTTTGACGTTTAATCACTAATTAACAATAGGTAAGAAGTAAAAGTATATTAAAGTACTCTGAGATTTTAATTTAAAGTTCGATTGGAAAATAATTCATTCATTTTTAATTCGATTAAGTAATCTAACAAACAGTCAAATTCCCACGGGTTTTTTCTTTTACAATATTTTTAATTCTTAACTCTCGGAATTTTATAACTGAAAGTGCATTGCAAAGAAATTATTAATTTTAGACTGACGGTGTATAGCTTATTTTTAGAAGCTGTAATGAATGCGGTAAGAAATTTAGTTTCTCTCTTAGGACCGCAGTTTCTAGTGATGATGCTTTAATTCTGTTCTGGAGTTTTTATACCGTATTTGATCCGTATTTTGTATCGTAGTTTGTATCATAGACTATGTCTAGTAACTATTTTGAGTTCTGTTTGACCTAAACTAATTACTACCATCGACCTTCTAATGAAACAGACGGAGCATGTGGGCACAGGTTCCTGCTACTTCTGCTCGGTTTGAAGATCTGCAAGTGGTTGTGAGCAGGAATTTTAATGAAGCTGAAGCAACACAACGGGTTATTGGCAATGGTCCGGGATCATACCCGAAGGGAAAGATCCGAGGACAACATGTAATTTTGAACCACGGTCAGATGACGAGGTCACACCTGAGCTGGCACACCATTCTCTAAATTTCCACACCACGCCAACTTGATGACATTTGAGGCAACAGCATATTTAACGTGCACCAGCCCCTTTGTACACGACGGTCTTTGGTTGGATTCGAAACCGAAACTCTCCGGTTGCTAATCCGTAACACTTCCAACCGAGCTACCGCGGTCTGGGGGCAGCGCAAGGAAAGTTTTTACACTGAAACAGAAAAGAAATACACCCAGTGTAATTACGAGAATCGAACCTGTTCCGTCTACTACTCGCAGGTTGATAGCTCAGTGATCAAAGTCACGTTCCAATACGTGTAACAGATGCTGAAAATATACTAATGGTAATAATTATCTCTAAAAACAAAGGTACAATTTGTTTTCCCTTCATGGATCTTCATTCCCCTTGGAAGAGCAACGGATTAGCAACCGGACGGTTACGAGTTCGGATCCAACCAAAGACCTTCGTGGACAAGGGGGGTGGAGTACGTTAAATCTGCCGTAGCCTCACGTTGGCGTGATTTGGAAGTTAGGAGAGTGGGGCGCCGGCTCAGGCGTGACTTCGCCATTTAATCGTGGTTTGCAATTGCGTGGCGCCTTCGGATCTTTCCCTTCGGGATTGATCCCTGACCCTCACTGATAGCCCGTTCTGTTGCTCCAATGTGACGCTAATTAAAATACCTTTCTACCTACCTAAGGATATCTGGATGAAACAAAAATAATTATTGTGTTCTTATCACTTTAAGCGATTTCAAAAGCAAGCGTATGCCATTTGAATTCTAAAAAAAGAAATAAATTCAATTCTACCAGTCCTAAAAATGTTTTACGAATTCTTCTGGCACCTTTTACCTAGATTGCAGTGATGACGTATGTTTCGTCAACAAAATAAATGTTTCTTGACTCTCATTTAAGATTAATGAGTAAACTTAATCACATAAGTGAAGCAAATAATTAAACCACTCCCTGATTGAAGACAACAGAAAAGTGGCCTTGAATTTTTCATAGCATGCCTTTCTTTCGAAAACAAATTTTTTAGTTCGAAATCCTAAATTAAATCTGACTACTTTTCAGAAAATATTCCAAACAAAATATATTCAGACCAATTAATGGAAATGCAAAGATTGGTTTTCGAGATCATGAAATTATTGAGTTCGTGAAGTATGCTGTAAATAATTAAGAAATAAACAAAAAAAATTGCGATTCCCAGCAGTAATTACAATTTTATTTTTAACGTTTCTACTATTTTATCAATGGTAGCACAAAAAATTAATTTTTCTGAATGCATTCAGACTCATTTAAAAACCAAGTCTATATGTATGAACGCATACTATATTAAGAGAAACAAATATTTATACGAAGGTGAATAATTTAAAAGCGTAGATTTTACACAATAAAATGCCAGAATTGTGAAAAAATTCTATCTGGTATGTTTAAAATTATTTAATACTTTCCTGGAATAACTATTCATTTCAATGTAAGCTGCTTTTTTCGCCTTTGTAATCACTGATTTTTAAACTTTTGATTAAGTTTAAAATTTTTTTAAAAATTTAATTATAACAGTGGTCCGACATGAAAAAAAAAATAAATTTTCAAGTTTCCGCTTTATAATTAATTAATTCTCTGGTAATTATGAATTTTTTCAGGCAATTTATTGTAACAACGGGAATTGTTTTAAATAATTCAGAAATACTTTTAGTGAAAAATGAGAAATCTGTTATGGAAATGTTGAAAAGTTCGAAAATATATCTTCTTGATTGCTATCCTTTACTGTTGTGATAACGTATTTTTCCCATTGTACAAAATAATGAAAAATTCTTCCATTGAATAGTTATGTATACCTTCTTTGAGAGGAAATAACTTCACGATAGAAATACTTTGGTTTGGGAGGTTTCCACATCAACTTTCGTATGAAATAGTAGACGAAGCGCATGCTCACAGATTCATGTTATTTTCATGGATCACACGGTCTGAAGATCTGTTCACCTGGTATTCGTAGAAATCAGGTTGCATTAGTTGTGCTTCGATAGCCAATCGGCCCAATTCGATTCACAAGCTCACGTGATCTACACATCTAAGATTTTTGAACGAATCCTCCCACATGCTGCTTCATTAGAACGTCATAGGTTTCAGTGTGAGCCTAAACTATCGAAGAAAAAATACTTCCAGTATGGAACTAGGGCGGCCACGGTTGTCTCGATTGCTAGAGTAACGCATTAGCAACCTCACGTTGGCATGGTGTGGAAGTTTGGAGAGTGGGATGCCAGCTCAGATGTTACCTCGTCATCTGATCATGATTCCAAATTACGTGGTTGTTGTCCTCGGAGTTTTCCTTTCGGGGTTGATCCCGGACCATCGCCTATAGCCCGCTGTGTCGCTCCAGGTTAATTAAAATACCTACCCACCTTAAATTCGAAATGATAATCAACTCCGAGGCTTTGGTGATGGCATTTTGATGCCCTAAAATTTACAAACTATGTTAAGCCCTCGGGCGAAAGTTTCCTCGGTGACTGAAGTTTCATGCCATTGAAATGCATTCAAGAATAATCAGACTTAAAGTTCCCAAATGAATACTCTCAGCATCGCCCCCGTTAAGGCGTTTCATTATCTGTAACCGCGTTAAAAGAGGCGTGATCGCGAATTTGGGATGAGGACGAGGAGGATGCATGGAACCTCGATGGATTGAATAAACATCTCGTTTGGAATATCAAATTCGATATATATTCAAATGCGATGCTTTTTTAGGAGGCTGTTTAAACTTGGCAAGGGTTTAAAATGAAACGTTTCTCGTTAATGAAGTTGGTGCATAGGGTTAATACATAGGGCGTGTAACGGGTGAAGTAGTTAAGGTGTCGTATAGTTGTTATTTTTTTCTCCAAGTCTGGGATTCAACATCGAAATTCTAAGGAATTAGACGGAGCAGTTACGTGTTGTTTTTCCTGATCGCTCGGGGGCTGAGGTAGCCCTGTTGGAACAGTAACGGATAAGCAACAGGAGGGTTGCGAGTTCGAATCCAAACAAAGACCGTTGTGTACAAATTGGCTGGTGCACGATAAATCTGTCGTGGCCTCAAATGTCCGCACGTTGGCTTGATGTGGAAGTTTGGAGAGTGGTGTTCCATCTCAGGTGATCTCTTCATCTGATCGTGGTTCCGGATTATGTGGTGCTGTCCTCGGTTATTTCCCCTCGGGATTGATTCCGGCCGTTGTGTTGCTTCAATACGACGTTAATTACATACTTTCCTTTCAATCATGGGACCGTCGTGGTTCAAGGGGTATGCCCTCTGGCGCTAGCAACCTGTAAGTTGTAGGCTCCTTAGGTTCGATTCCTGTCAAGTATACAGAGGCTGTTCGGATATTTTTTGAACGATTTTAATGGACTGAAGCTCAATTTTTTACATGAAATTTTGTGTTTTAAATGTTCTATTTGATAGCCCTTATTGTTAACTATCTTTCTATACCTGAATCTCCAAGATAATAATGACTTTTGTAGTATCGACAGTGGTATTTTGTCCCATTCTTGCTCCAGTTTTCCAATCCTTGAATGGTTTTCGGTCGACGTTTCGATAATGCCCTTTTTAAAAGTCCAAAAGCACAAAAGTCCATGGGTGAAACATCTGGAGATTTAGCAGGAATATCAGTAAAGTGTATTAACTTGATACCAGTTTCTTGTTCCATTTTTTTCCAAGAACTTAATAGTCGATTTAGATGTGTGGCTGCTTGCTTTACCCTGATGCAGTTCTACTGATTGTTGGCACTGTGGGTAAAGATATGGTATTTCTTTTTTGAATATTGGGGATAAAATAGGGTCTTGATATTATGTGGGAGTTGTTTTTTACATTTTTCCCCACTTTTTACTTTTAATTTTCCATTATATGCAAAACTGACAACAATCATAAATCTCAGAAAGTTCACACGTTCACTTTACTATAATGTTTTGACTTGGCGGATTCTCTTTTAAAATTAAAGATCTTACCTTACAAATATTCTAAGAAATTTTTTTGGATACGTTTTGGAAGTATTTTTCCACTTTTACTTTTTCCTTTCTTATTAATAATATTTCTTATCTTACCTTTAGCTATCGAAAAACCATGATTTTACAGCGTTTTTGAATAATCGAATAAGCATAATTCTGTTCAGAAAGAGAGGAAACATAGCCTTCCATCCATTGCTTATTTAAAAGCGCCATTTTGAAAGTAAACAAAACTCTGAGTTAGAAGACGATTAGTTATATTTTAACTATTTAACTGCTGTGATAATAAAATTCTTTCGTAGCATACAATTTTTTTATAGCTCATCAAAATCGTTCAAAAAATGTCCGAACAGCCTCTGTATTCCTCCCTGAATGTATTTCTCTCATCTGTGTCAGTAAAATTTTAATTTTATGTGTATGTCTATTACTTGATATTGTATGTCATGTGTCAGGGGCAGTATGGCCAAATATGGACCTCGCGCCATAATACCCAACAAACCCACCACATCTATTCAACTTGCACGTTGTGGGAATTTTTTCCCCGCAAACCATTTGTAGGAGTAACCCATGGGGACGTTGAGTTGATGGATGATTGAATTTTACTCATTTTCTCGGTATATTTCTCTATTGGTGACGGTCCGGAATCCATCCCGAAGGTAAAGATCCGAGAACACCTCGTCATTTTGAAACACGGTTAGATGACGAGATCAACACCTGAGCTGGTATTACCCAATTTCACACAAACTTCCACGCCATCCTAACGTGAGTATATTTGATGGTAAAATAGATTGAACGTGGATCAGCCTAAACTTAGACAACGGTCTTTGGTTGGATCAAGTTTTGAATTCGCCAACCCTGCTTGCTGATCTGCGATTCCACCGACTGGAATATAGTGGACCCATATCGTTTAAAATAAGCAAAAGTTATATCTTCAGGATGATTCGAAATTCCTTCGAATTTTGCAAATTTTCAGTTTTAGGTTGCCTCAAAATATACATTTTTTGCCAAAGAATGTGTCCACTATTGTCGCTTATAGGTGAAAGAGAGTACTTTTTGACATGTTTAAAATCGTACTTTTTAAAACTTTGTTATTCGTAACGCTGATATCGCTCATTCAATGTTATGTCTGTGTTTAGAGCCTTCGTGTAACAGTTGAGGAGAAATTTTTTACAAAAACTGTTTGATTTGATGTCTTGCGCCCTTTAAAGTTTGTCTAAGGAATTTCGACTCACCTTGTAAAATCTTTCATTGTTTCTTTGTGTACAAAGCCTTATAGAATTTTTTCTCATTCCTTAAATATTGAGATTATTAGGGATCAGTGAATATAGGTACTTCTAAGTTATATACATAAAGTATGAAAACAATATTTGAAGCAAATGTTAAAAAGAAAATGTTCTCTATCTGAAATTTGTGGTATTCATGTGTTATTTGAAGTAGGTTTATGTTTGTCTTTTTTCGAGAAACAAATACACAACAAATAATAGCCAAAAAATATGTTTATTGATTTTCTAAAATGCCAAATATAGGGTAGGAATGTGTGATAAATTCAATCAAAAGTGGGTCGAAAATATAGTTTGAAAATAATAAATGTTCTAGTGCCTTTTGAAAGAGGTTTTCATTTCAGACCATACTGAAACTGGTCACATCAAGTGTTTTCTCAATATTATCAATTGCGTAAAATGTGTTTTTTTATTTGAAGAATCAAAGAAGTCTCTTGGTTTGCGATCTTGTTTTTCATCAGTTATATTCTTTAAATAGCAACTCTCTTAAAGCGTATGTTTTTTTCAAATCTTCACTTGCTTCAATGAACATTTTTGAGTAAAGTCCAAGCGTTTTTCAGATTATCTGCAGAGGTAGACCGGTCTGGTTCTGTAAGAGACATCAATATTGCAAAAGTCCCAGGTTATTGTTCAATACGGGGATTTTCTAAAACATCGCCTCATTATATTCGAACTTGTCAATTCCACATGCAGGTAAAAAAGGAATTGTCCACGTTCTTCTCTCTCTCTCTCTCTCTCTTAAAGTTTCCTACAAAAAAAGAAAAACAAAACTTAGAAACACAGAATTCACACTAGTCAAATTATTAAGTTATTATTTCTGAAAAACATTATTTCGTTTAAGACTTAAAGAACAATCGAATTCTCTTACCGTTGGATCTAAAATAAGGGACTCCTCCCAAGCATTATACGTCTTGGACTGGTTGTTAAATTCGATACCCATGTCGCTTAAAAAGACGACAATTGGTCCCATTGTTGGATGGTATTTAACGATCATTTCATCTTCTTTAAAGTCGTCGTCAGTCATTTGGAAATATTTGAATTCCACGATCTTGCTGCAGAAGAACTTCCAATGTCCTATTTCGGTCCTCATGTATTGGACGTCTTCAGACGCTTTCCTCAAGGAAGCCAGGAAATCATTTTTCAGATCGACATCACTCGGATCGTTGCAGTTGAAGTCGAGTTCTCTCATACTCTCTTCCAGCTTCACGACAATGTCGCGCAACGCCTGAATTAAGGCATATGCTCGGGCCATGGATTGTTCATTTAGCTTGTGCTCTTCCATTTTGTCGTTGTGAAGACCCATGAACTCCAACCTTCTACTGATGCTTTCTAATCCTCCTTTCATGGTTTTCATCTCCCTTACAGCCACTTGATAGTCAGCCGAAAGACTGTTGTCTTGCTCTCTCAACTGCTGATCAGGCTCGGGTTGAGAAATTGTAATTGCCTTTCTAATACCAACTAAGGGCTGCTGCAAGACTTGAAGGGCTTTCTCCGCACGACTGTTGAAATTAACACAATCAATGAGGGAATAGTCTCCTATTTTCTGACGTTCTGTCCAATCGACAGCACAGTTTTGAATGTCAGAGCGCTTGCCACAATCTTTTCCAGACTCCTGCTCAGTTGAGGAGCAAAATTGATTCCAGCCTTCAGGATCTGCCCATCCATAATTCGATTGATCATTCTTCACATTTCCATACTCTGTTTGGCTCACATATTTGGACCAATTTTTCCACTGTTCGTTATTATCCAAAATTCTATCCTTGACCTGGATACCAGCGTCTGTATCGATTTGAATACTGTCATCGACACCACCTCTTTCACGGTACAGGTCTGTCACACATCCGATGTCATCCTCATAAACTTCGTCTCCTACACCCACTGCAATCAATGCTGTACGTTCATTTCGAGCGCACCGCCTAGTGAAACGGGTCCTGAAATGACAGAAATACAATGGTAAGAATGCTTTAGTATAATATTGTTTGAGTAAAATTTATTAAATATCTTTAAGTGCTTTAGTTGAACATTTTTTAACATTTGAAAACGGTAAAGTCCTAATTTTATATATTTACGAGAACATTGTTAAAAGCGTAATTAAATGTAAATATCGTCTAAGAAATAAAATTTAATTTTTAAAATTATGTTATAAATTATAATTGGTATTTTAATTGCCCCATATTGTTACACCTTTATTTTTTAACCCCCATTGCAGAAGATTGAGGCGAGATCTAACTAGGTAACCAAAAGCGAAAATTTAATCTTGGGAGTGGAAAAACAGTACTTACACTTTACGCTTGATCCACTTCAACATTCCGTACGACTTTGCGAGATGTATATTTATTTAAATATAATCCCAATTATGAAATTCGCTAACAAGTTTTTTTACAAAGCTCTTAGTCAAAATTTCAAATCGTAATATGTATATAATTTTGTGAATTTTCAGTTGTTGCATTCCGGTGCATTGTTGTAAAAGAGTATTTGAAAAGCAAACAATTGCAATGGACACAACAATAGTTTCAAAGAATGTCTTGAGATTTTACACTTCTAACAGCCTTTCGAACATTGTTGAAAAGATAAAATGCAAGTAACAATGCAATACTAGCGATACATCGTTATACCCGTACAGTCTCGGGGAAGAAACCGAAATATCCCCTTTATTTCGAGCACTATTCATAATAGAACAAATTAAAAGATATCATTCAATGGGAAAAACGTCCTCTACAAATTCAAATGCAAAAAAATGCATAAGGGGACGTCTTCATATCACATTTTGCACAAATAACAAAATTTCCAATGAAAGCACAATGTTTTGATGCCTAAATCAGATTCAGCAGCATTAAATTAGTTTAAATATGAAATTTCATGACTTTTCTGTCTTTATATCCAGAAATATTCAATGTTAAAGTTGCTGTGAATTGCAGAGATCATCTCCACACTTAAAATTGCTATATTCATAGATCTAGATTAATTGTAGTTATGTGGCTACCCGAATTTAAAATTTGAACGCTATTTCGAACGTATTTGTTAGCGAGTGAAAACGATCCGAGAATTATTATATTATGCAAGCTCAAACGATAAGATTGTGAATTGTAACCATGATTAAAATGTGATAAAAGAAGGATTTTGGAATTGGACAATTCGAAACTGAGAGCTAAAGAGTGTTGATCGGTGTTCCGTATAATTTTCTAGTCTTTGATGTTCTTAAATGTTAATTTTTTAATTAGCTTTCGTCTCCATGTATGCAACCAAAAATCCAACTTACAATTATTTATTACATAAATACATATTTAATAAAATCGAACTGATATTACTAGCATCCAAAAAGTGAATAGAGTGTGTCATTCAATTCATCATTGATTCGTAGAGTTTATCTATACGTTACTACTCTTAAAAGGCAATGTATTTTAGATTACATAAGTGAAATTTCCAACCATTTTTCAAATATTTAAACATTCATCAGGTTCGTCAGACGTTTTTAAACTTTTGAATGTCCCCTAAAATCGTTACAATGAGGAAAATGTAATGCAAACTAACTGTAGGAAAGAGCTGACTAATGTAGCAAAAACTAACTGTAGGAATGAGCTGAAATTTTGCATGGTCATATTCGAAGTCCTTTTGAATCGATTCTCATCAAAATATAGTAAGTTTCCAATTCATAATTTTTTCAAACATTAATTTAATTATTATTGCATACTAAAAACTATTTTTAAAATAAAATATCTGGATTTTGTTTGGGTTCTTTAACGGTAACATGGTACAAAATATCAGGGCTATATACACTGGCGGGAAAAATTAAAGGAACTGCTATAAAACGGTGCTTTTTGTTAATTGTATTAAGTGAAGTCCAATGAAAGTTGGTTGGTAACTCAAGGTCAACGTTATCACGTCGTCCAATGGGATTCACCTTCGCTGCACAGAAATATGCAAATTTTTGCGCCAGTTCTTTCGGAACGTGTGGAAAAGAGTGCAATGGGTTGCTTAAAATTCGAATGTCAAGGATTGTACGAGTAGTTGGATAAAATTTTCGCGTGTGGTAGGTGGAACATGTCGTTGCGAAGGCATTTGACGGATTGTGAGAAAGGGCGTTTAATAGGGAGAATGGAAGGAGGACAGACACTTTCTGTAAAGACCTAAAAGTAGCCAAAAGCGTCATGTCAATAATCTGGAAACGGTTTAAAGACACTGGTGATGTATGCAGACAACCAGGACAAGGTCGAAAACGTGCCACAACAGACTCTCAGGACCGTTATTTGGCAACGATTGCTAAAAGAAATAGACAACTGACGTCAGCCCAGATTTCAAGGGAGTTCGCTGCAGCTACAGGAACTCGATTATCTAGATATACTGTGAGTAACAGGCTGCATAAAAGAGGGCTGTATGCAAGGAAACCCATGATTTGTGTTCTAACTGAGGCTGCAAAACGCAGAGATCATCGTGACTGGAGTACAACGGGCTGGAGCCGAGTTGTCTTCACTGATGAGTCTCATCTTTGTTTGAAGAGTGATTCCAGACGTGTTACAATCTGGTGGGAGCAAAACACACGCAATAAGCCTGAAAACATCCGTGAAAGGCATCGGTACAAAGGTGGTGGAATCATGATATGGGCCGGCATATTTTTGAATGGCAGCACCGACCTACACATTTTTACCAGTGTAACAATGAATGCTGAAAAATACAGAGATGAGGTTCTTGATCTTTATGTAAAGTTGTTTAGGGGTGCAATTGGTAATAACTTCCCCTAATGGATGACAATGCTCGTCCCCATCGCACTGCACTAGTGACCGATTATCTTGAGAGCAAAGGAATCCAGCGGATGGAGTGGCCCACATATTCTCCGGATTTAAATCCGATAGAACATGTGTGGGACGCATTAGGACGCCGACTTGCATCACTGCAGCCCCCACCTAGCACTCTTCAGGAGCTTCAAGGCGCTATTCATCGTGGATACACTTTGTTACCGCAGGAACTCCTGGACAATCTAATACACAGCATGGAAAATCGCTGTAAAACTTGCATTTTGGTCAGGGGACCACACACACCTTATTAATTTTTCTGTGTATCTCTAAAAAGGTTGTAACGCCAATTTTTCCCAACCCTACTTTGTATCACATTTCCTGTGTTTTTATTTAAGTTCATTTTTTGCAGAAATAGGATATTCTGCATTTTGAAGATATGTCAGGCATGACAAAATAAAGATCTTGTGCAAGTTCCATGTCCTTAGCTGCAAATTCATACATGAGTTTTTATAATTGTTCCTTTAATTTTTCCCGCCAGTGTAAATATTATAGAGGAATATATCCATAAAAATCTGAGAAACTGATTTAACATTAGGAGCTCGAATCTTTCTGTACTCACAACTTTAAAACAGTCAGACCTAATGACATGAAATTTGGTATCTGTAATTAAATTTTGATATAGATTCGAAATTGTGTGTCGATATAGAGGTTTTTATTGCAAATTATGAAGTTGGTACTCAATTTAATATGAAGACGGTCCCTTATGCAAATTTTATGCATTTGAATTTGTAGAAGACGGTAGTTCTTGTCGAAAGACATCTTTGAATTTTCTCTACTGTTAAAATTGATCGAATGAAGAGGGGTGGGGTGGTTCGGTTTTTTCCGCTTTTGTACATCTTGATATAGTACATACAAGGTAAAGTACAAGAATCAATGTTGTGTCAAATTCGAGAGCCGCGGTAGCCCGGTTGGAAGATTAACGGTTTAATAATCGGAGGGCTGCGAGTTCGAAACTAATTCCACCAAACCAAAAACAGTCGTGTACACGGGCTGATCCACGTTAAATCTGTCGTGGCTTCAAATGTCCTCACGTTGGCGTGGTGTGGAAGTTTGGAGAATGGGGAGCCACCTCAGTTGTTCTCGTCATCTGACCGTGATTCAAAATTACGAGGCCTTGTACTCGTACTTTCCATTTGGGATTGATCCCAGACCGTCACCAATAGCCCGTTGTGTTGCTCCAGTGTTACGTTAATTGAAATACCCCCCCAGACCGTCGCTTGATTTGGTTGGAAAACCCCATGAAAACTTTTTCGCAATTTTACGTTCAGTTGTTTTTTTTTAATCTTATCTAATTTTTTTTTCATATTCAAAATGTACCTTTTATATAATACATCATGTTACTGTAGTCAACATGTTGTTTTAAATAATCACTTTGGTCTATTAGTTTTTAATAAAATTTTTCGAACATGGCTTTGAACAATTTTTATCGTGAAAAAAAATTCTTGCGCTTGATTTCTCCCACACTTCCTTTTAAAACTTTTATGCTGGTGCACGTTAAATCTGTCGTGGCCTCAAATGTCCTCACGTTGGCGTGGTGTGGAAGTTTGGAGAGTGGGGTGCCAGCTCAGGTGTTGCCTCGTCATCTGACCGTGGTTCAAAATTACGTGGTGTTGTCCTCGGATCTTTCCCTTTGGGATTGATCCCGGACCGTCACCAATAGCCCGTTGTGTTGCTCCAGTGTGACGTTAATTGAAATAACAATAACAAATAACAAAAACTTTTATACCTACGTAATTTTTTATTGTTTTATTTTGCGCTTGGCGCAGCTTTTCCGTGTTTGGATCTTGCGCCATTAAACTCAACATCCAATATAATCCCACATCGACGCTTCGTCATCTGACCATGGTTCCAAATTACGTGGTGTTGTCCTCGGAGTTTTCCCTTCGGGGTTGATCCTGGCCAATAGCCCGCTGTGTTGCTCCAGTGCGACGTTAATTAAAACACCTACCCACCTTAAATTCGAAATGATAATCAACGCCGAAGCTTTGGCGATGGCATTTTGATTCCCCAAAAAATTTACAAGCTATGTAACGCCCTCCGGCGAAAGTTTCCTCTGTGACTGAAGTTTCATGCCATTGAAATGCACTCAAGAATAATCAGACTTAAAATTCCCAAATGAATACTCTCAGCTTCGCCCCCATTAAGGCGTTTCATTATCTGTAACCGCGTTAAAAGAGGCGTGATCGCGAATTTTGGATGAGAACGAGGAGGATGCATGGAACCTCGATGGATTGAATAAACACCTCGTTTGGAATCTCAAATTCAATATATATTCAAATGCGATGCTTTTTTTAGGTTTCAGTTTAAACTTGGCAAGGGTTTAAAATGAAACGTTTCTCGTAATTGGGAAGTTGGTGCAATGGGTTAATACGTGTAACGGGTGAAGTAGTTAAGATGCCTTATAGTTGTTATTTTTTTTCTCCAAGTCTGGGATTCAACATCGAAATTCTAATGAAATAGACGTTCTGTTATTTTTCCTGATAGCTCGGGTGTTGAGGTAGCCCTGTTGGATCAGTAACGGATTAACAACCGGAGGGTTACGAGTTCGAATCCAACTGAAGACCGTCGTGTTTAAATGTGCCTGGCGCCCCTCAAATACGTCGTAGCCTCAAATATCCTCACGTTGGCGTGGTGTGCCAGCTCGGGTGTGTGTGACCTCGTCATCTGACCGTGGTTCAAAATTACGTGGTCCCCTTCGGTTTGATCCCCGACCGTAGCCAATAGCCCATTGTGTTTCTCCAATGCGACGTTAATTTAGGTAACTAACTACCTACCTGATAGCTCAGTTTGAAGATGTGTTGAAGTTCGAGGCCTAGTGAGTATGCAGCCTACGAGGCGCAGGTTCGATTCCTGTCTGGTGAAATTCCTCCCTTGGGGTATTTGTTTCTTCTGTCAGTAAGACTTTCATCGTGTTTTGTATGTCTATTGCTTGATATCGTATGTCTTGTTTCTGGCGCAGCATGTCCAAATATAGCCGTTGCGCCATAGAAACCCAACCTACCAACCTGCTGAAGATCATAGACGTGGAATATAAGTAGACTGTATTGCTATTGAGAGGAGCTTCAAGAAGTGTGACCAACATGTCGACTAGTAGTCACGTGACTGCTCTGAAAAGTTGGATTGTTCGGCGGATTTGGTATATTATCGCCTCATTTTGCGATACATCTTATGACTAGATAGGATTGGATGTTGGGGTTTTATGGTGCAAGGTCCACATGATAGGATAGATGTATGAATAAGCATTTCTATAGAGTGGCGACAAAAGTGTTAAAATCACCAGTCATATGACTATCATATGATCAATCAATGGACCAATCAGATGATGAATCAATGGATATACGTCTTCTCCCGTTCGGTGGACCAATCAGATGATGAATGTTAGGTTCCACTCGCCAGATGAAAGAATTCTAAGGGTCACGTTACTACTAATTATTGTCATAATACTGATCATATGAAAAGGGTACCGTTGGTCACTCTACTTTTATATTTCCTCTATCGTGAAGGTATTGATATTTTGGTTAAGTCAATGGAGCACCAATACTGATCAATACACACAGGTTTTATTTGCATGTTACATATTATATAATTATTACATATACAAAGATGTTGCAATTAAATGTTACAACGGATGAAAAGATTACGACAGGCAGCAGTTATCCAAGGTAGTTAAGGTGCCGCTGTAGGTTGGAAGAATAGCGGATTAGCAACCGGAGGGTTGCGTGTTCGATATACGATCCAACCAAAGACCTTCGTGTTCATGGGGGCTGGTGCACATTAACCCTCTGGATACGGGAATCGGCCAAACCGGCCGAAAGTTTCGAGTGCCCTCGTTACGAAAAGCTCGGATTCTTTCAGACCTCAAACTCCTGAAAAATCGCCGAAGCCCATTACGATTTCTATCCCCTCTTTTCTGTGCTACAAAGAGACCTGCGCGTGAATAGCCTTATCTCCCCGTTGACAAAGATGTCAGGGTTATCGACGGGGAGCCTCGCAAATTGTTTATCCTCGAGCATCTAGTCAGAGGTTAAGTAAATGAAAAGAGATACACTTAAAAAGGCACCGCCGCCCTTTCAGCTTACCCGAGAAGAATCTGTCCCTTCTAGGCATACCCACGACCCGACAATAGAAACCGGCACATTAGGTGATAATGGAACGACACATATTCTCTCTCCTCCTGGGGGAAAGCATTGTTAAGGCCGTTTCGGTCGGTTTCAGTAAGTTGCCTGTAAAGCCGTTGGGGCGGCTGACGTAACCAAAGAAGGAAATTATATTCTGCCCCGACGTATGCAGAGGGTTAAATCTGTCGTAGCTTCTAATGTCCTCACGTTGGCGTGGTGTGAAAGTTTCGAGAATGGGGTACCAACTCTGATGTAGACCTCGTCATCTGGTTCAAAATGAAGAGTTGTCCTCGATTCTTTCCCTTTGGATCCCCCTCAACGTCTCCAATAGCCCTGTTGTGTTTAAAAGTACCTGCCATCTTGAATATCCTTCGTAGTTCAGTAGACTTTCTAGTTTTTGACCCTGCAATGAAATGTGTCAGCGTCCTATGTAATATGATCTAATTTATTTGCTCGCGATTTCCCCGCGCAGGTCGTGTGGATCGTTTCGAGCTGCTTCGCCAACGGGTGGTTGGTGGTGTTCGACTACCCCATGTGGCTCCACGTGACGCCCTTCATAGTCCTCAACCTGGCCCTCTGCTTCTGCACGTGCTGCAGGTGCTTCTCGAGGGACTACCTGCACTGGGGTGCCCTCTTCACCTGCCTGCTCCTCAACGTGGAAGGTAAGTCTGAGACTTGCGTGTCATTGAAACAAAATATTAACTTACAATACACTCTAGAATATACTAGAATATATACACTAAAATATACTAGAATATATACACTAAAATATACTAGAATATATACACTAAAATATACTAGAATATATACACTAAAATATACTAGAATATATACACTAAAATATACTAGAATATACAGCAGTGCTACCTACACCCACTATGAAGTATGAAGGTAAGTCAAAAATTATCCACACTTTCGCTATGACACGTCTTTAGGATGTTCACACTGCTTTCTGCGCATGCATGCTTATAATTGATACTACTGTGGTCACGTTACCGAAGTTTGACATAGACAGCGTCATTTCTCTTGCTTCTGCATTAGTGTAAACACGGCCGCTCCGCTGGAAGTGTGCACAACAAAGAGCGAGATCCGATTTCTCTGGTCGGAAGGTGTGTGCCAGGGGGCTGAAATTCATCGGATGCTTACAACGCAATACGGTGTAACGTTTCCGGTCTCTAATTAGGTGTAGGACTGTTTACAGCACTATAAAATATTTATTGTGAATAGAGAAATTTAAAGATTATTTACATATATTATACGATTAATTGAAAGGTATGTGGGTACAGCTGAAACGCATCGAAATCTGCCAAGGAGCCAGGAGGCTCGCCAAAATCTGAGAGTATGAAGGATGCGACTGCTCCTTTCGTGGTTTCAATCTACTCTGCCGTGATCTTTTCGAGGGGGAGTTCGTCCTCAGTCTTGGAATGTTAATCCCAGTGTTTCCACGCCATCTGCAACGAAAGGTCACGAGAACTTCCACAGCTTCCCGACCCGAGGACAGATGGAATATCTTTCTGGCACGGGCTTCCACAGAACTGTGAACAAGTGTTTTCCTGGGGGTGGCCCGTATGCATTCCTCTCGTGAAGGGCCCAAGATAATTTAGGTGTTGACAACTTGGTTTGCAGTCGAGGGAGATCTGAATTCCAGATGTGGGAATGCCAGACCGACGGGTACAACTGTGACAGTGCTCTACCACGTATAAGTGTGTATGAGTGCATCGAGAAGCTGAAAAGAGGCCGGGCAAGCATGATGCACGAAGGAGCAGGACGCCCTTCAACCTCCACCACTGACGAGACGATTCAGCAAGCTCTAGAAATGGTACTGGCAAACCGGCGAGTTACCGTCGACACTCTAGCGTGTTCTCTGAAGATTAGACTGACAAAGTGGGGAAGTGGTGCATAAATGGTTGGATCACCAACCGAAAACCTTGGAGGAATACGCAAGCTTGTGGACCGCTGTACCAAGTGCATTGAAAAGGAAGGAGACTAGAAAAATGACGAACTTGTTCAACCCCTACATTTGTGTTAATAGATTGGAAAAATAAAGTGCGGATAATTTTGGATTTTCCCTCATATTTTAGTGGACGGGATAGCACTGATTTTCCGTGGGTTGTCATAGATTCAAATCTATTACAGGTGTTTCCTGAAGACAAAACGCTGCAGAAAATCTTTATCGAGGTTTCACTAATGCATTTAGAGAGTGTCGAATTGACAAGTGTCTGCTAAAGCATTCCAGATTTATTTGGGGGTCATACTGTTGTAAGACTTTAAAATGACAGTAAGACGCGAGAAATCTTTTCCAATATTCCATACGGCCCTTGCGCCATAACAACCCAATCCAACCAACCTTTTGATTTTCATAGTTTAGATAGTTTGTAGTTGAATTTACGTCGTACTGGAGCAACGCAACGGGCTATTGGTGACGGGTCCGGGATACATTCCGAAGGGAAACAACACTCGACATTTTGAATCACGTTCAGATAGCGAGGTAAAATCGGACCTGGCACCCTACTCTCCTAACTTCCTCGCCACGAAAACGTGAGGACATTTCAGGCCACGAGAGATTGAACACGCACCAGCTTCCATTCACACAACGGCCTTTAGTTGGATCGAGTTTCGAACTCGAAACCCTCCGATTGCTAATCCAGCTTGCAACCAGGCTACCGCGGCCTCATTGAAGTTTAGAAGAGAGACATTTCCTTCGTTTTGATTCAACTTGCATTATTTCATTTTGTAGGAAACGTATTTCTGTCCTCGTATAATGTATGCAGAGTCTGTTTAAATTAAACAACCAAGGCCTCGAAAAGGAGTAAAAAGAACGAAATAACACAGCACAAGAAATGGAATATGTAAATGAGAGACCCGTTCAAAGTGAATTTAAATCCCGTATTTTGCTTTCACTGCACGCATAAGCTGAAACGTAAGCACTTGGTAAATTCTGAGGAATGAGTTGCAGTAATAGTGGCAGACACATGTTGATGGAGGGATTGAAATATTGATATTGATCCTTCTAAGCCGTCACAGTCAGATCCAGAAATGGAAGATCAATATGGCGACCACTGCTGTCTTCAAAGCTAAAACCGTGACACAATTTCAATATTCCAATCGCACAACCTTTTTACTTGAGGTACAGTGTCTAACACAAAATATACGAGGTTGGTACGAGATACCTTGTCAAAACTCTCCAATTGGTTGCGACGTATCTGTTCCATCAAGAGCTGATGAATTTTGCTAACTACGCGATACCTCATTATCATGATATTGACGTTTTTTGACGTGAATACGTCTTTAAAATCGGTATGGAGGTCATCGGCAGAAACGTGCGCATCACGAAAAGGGGGAATCAGCCTATGGGGATAAATGACCCACCATCGTGTAGAGGAAGATGGGCCGCGTCGACCACTAATCCACTCCCCCCTCTGACCTTTGTACCGCATGGTGGGGGAATGAGTCGGGTGTACGCTGGCCTGTTTAACCGCTGTAACGTCAGTTCTAATCGACGGGTCGTGGCGAATGCGTGCTTAAATTGAAGAGAACGACGAGTTCTACAATTCCATTTGACTAGTTGGCAGTTTAAACCAATTGGTAGAAATTGTGTGCAGTGGAAAGTGACGATTTCGAAGATTTCACTACGAAGCCAAAATATCACACTAAATTTCAATTGCGGCATAGGAAACGTAAACAGGTTGAAAGGGCAGTTCAAGACGAACAAAATGATACCAAGAAGTCTAAACCTATGACAAGTGAGGAGAGATCTAGAGCTTGCAGAAGACGTAAGAAGCAGGACTAGCAGGCGCGCGTCGCTGCACCATCTAACGAGCTCCCACCAAGCTTGGAAACACCACCATCGACCTTACCTTTGTCAGGAACATCAGCATCGACACCATGCCGTTTGTCTTGTACTTCAGCTATCACAGACCCATCATCCGTAAGGTCGCCATAGAGTACTAGGCATTGCCCACACTCTAAAACCACTGTTATGTATCCACCAACACTGTCTGAATAAATGTCAAATACGCGCCGTCTTCATTTCACCAGCGACCCATTTACCAGGTAATCCCAAAAGTATTCACGAACCAAACGTTACAGACAAGTACAATGGGGACTGCCTACCCGCTGTTTATGGTCATCTGGTCAGTTTTTTCTAATAGTTGGCTGGTTGGTTTTATGGCACCAGGGACAAGCTATGCCAGACGCAAGACAGGCAACTCTTTTGCAATGCACATCGTGCGATATTTCGATAAATAGAACTAGTAGGTTTCGTCCCGAAAAAGTAGGCAATGAACACGATTAAGAAAGATGGAAGAACCGATAGAAATTTGTAGTCAGCAGAAAAGGTTTGGGTTTCACTTCGCAAGGGCCACACTTGGCCGAGCCGCGCCAAGCACATGACAAACATCAAGTAATGGGCATACGGCCTAAGAGAAAATTTCAATGGCACAGAAGAGAAGTACATCCCGGAAGGTCGGTTGATTGTTTTGGGGTTTTATGACCCAAGGCCAACCTGTGCCTGACACAAGACTACGTCAAGTAAAAAAGGTTGTAAAAAGGGAAAAAGAGGGATTGAAGAACACGTAGGTGTTTTACATAACGTCGCACTGGAGCAACACAACGGGCTACTGGCGACGGCGCGGGATCAAACCCGAAGCAGAAAAGGAATATCTTTGTTTAATGTGAAACTCCCTATTGAAAGCGGGGGCATCGTGGCTCAGTGGATATGCCCACTGCGCTAGCAACTTTCGATTGCAGGCGGCGCAGGTTCGATTCCTTTCAGGTGCATTCCTCCCTGGGTTTGTTTCTCTCTTCTGTGTCAGTAAAGTTTTCACTGTGTGCCAATTACTTGGTATTGTATGTCTTGTGTCAATTACTTTATATTGTATTGCGTCTGGCGCAGCATGGCCAAACATGGCCATTGTGCCATAAAACCCCAATACCAACCAACAATTTTAAGGTCGCGTGCTTGAATGATTGCATAATACAAATAAATCTCCCTTTTCTCAAGTACGAGACTTATCAAAAAAGTATCGAATCCCCCCAAAAGGTCAGACTTTTTAATCAGGCCTCGAATACAATAATACATCGATATACAGGGTGAGTCTAAATTGTTTTTACAAAATAAGAGGGGTGATAGTACCCATCCAGACGAGCAATAATGACCATGGAACATAGGGTCGCATTCCACTCTGAGAGGCAGAAAAGAGTCAAGTCGAAACGCGTCGAGCATGAACAAGTCATCGCCTCTGACGTCGTTTTGTACCTGCCTACGTAGCATATCTCCTAAGCAAGATGGCCTGGTCGGTAGCGCACGATGGATCGGACGTGGCGGACCTGTGGCTTGGCCTCACCAGACCTCAACCCACTGGACATTTTCTTCTGGAGGCACATGAAATCTTTAGTGTACCAGACGCCTGTGGACTCGGCTGAAGATCTCGTAGCAAGAATCGGTGTTACCGCAGATAAAATTAACACTAACACCAGGAATCTTCGAAAGCCAGTCATTACTTCGCCGGTGTGAACTGTGCAACGACACGCGTGGCCGCCACTTTGAGCACTTGCTGTGAGTTTTTCTCTGATCAATCAATCAGATTGTGCAACTTTTGGTATCGTTCATTCGCTTTCCCAACACTGTTGTAAGTTCATGTTGAAATTCTAATTTGACTCTTTTCTGCCTCTCAGAGTGGAATGCGACCCTATGTTCCATGGTAATTATGGCTCGTCTGAATGGTACTATCACCCCTCTTATTTTGAAAAACAATTTAGACTCACCCTGTATTAGATCTAATTGAAATATATGTAACGAAGCCATCCGCTCCGTGACTAACAAGTTTATTAGCGAAGATGTAATTGCATTATTCATACTTATTACTAAGTCGAAAGGAAAGAGAAAGTGTTGCACTCTCCTCATTCACTGTCTACGAATCCAATATGTACCTGTCCGCGGTAGTCCAACTGGGAGAGTCGCGGAGTGGCAAACCAGAGGGTTGTGAGTTTGAAACTCGTTCCAACCTAAGAGCGTCGTGTTTGTGGGGCATTGTCGTGGCCTCAAATGTCCCCACGTTGGCATGGTGTGGAAGCTTGGACAGTGGGTTGCCAATTCAGCTACCTAGTATGTCTTATAGATACATAGTGATATGTGACGAATATAATGATGTAAATTCTAGTAGTGGTCGAGGGGTAAGGGCGTCGCTCTGAATGAACTGGCCGTCTTAAGCTCTTGGTTACGAGTTCGAATCTCGTATGTGCCGTGGTTCAATGTTTCGTCATTGTCTGCGAATCCTATTCATAATCCGACATTGCTGTATTCTAAATACCTTAGTGACAGCACAAAATTTCTGGTTATAAAATGGAATGTTTTCATCGTAAGCACTCTTTTGGCCACGTCATATTTAACGTGTATCGGCCCCACGTATACGACGGTGTTTGGTTGGATCGGGTTTCGAACGCAGAGAGCATATTGACGTAGATAGTCAATAAGTATTGACTCTCCGTCCTAACAACTAACCACATAGTTTTATAGCAGCGTGCCTGTAGTTAGGAAACTATCAGAATGTGTACTTAAAAAATTGTGAATTTATAAAATCGGTCAAAATTGTACGGATAGTTCATATATGGTTTATAGGGGTTGACATTGCTTAGTAGGTTATTCAATGCACAAGCAACCTGTGAGCTCTAGGCGCTGCGCTGGTTCGATTCCTCTATGGCTGTATTTCTCGTTTGTCAGTAAGCTTTCCTTGCATGCCTATGTCCATTACTTGATGTCGTCTATCTTCTGTTTGGTGTAGCTTGGCGAAAAATATGGCCCTAGTGCTATGAAAGCCCAAAACATCCATAATGGTGTAACGTAACCGTAATGGAAGAGAAACTTCTGTTATTTAATAATGCTGTAAGAAGTAATGGTTTAGAGCAGTGTTTCCCAACTGGTGGTACGCGAGAGCATTTGGGGTGGTACACAGAAGGGTTCAATAATAATACAGATCAAAAGTACTGGGGTTAAAACTTACAACTTCCAGCGCTGCTCTTTTTAGTCGAGCACTAAAATTTTTAACTCCATTTGTAACAACGTATTTATGCGAACGTGAGTTTTCAGAGCTAGTGTATGTGAAAAACAAGTACAGGAACAGACTGCGTGGAAAACGACTTAAGATTAAAGATAAGCACTATTGAACCTGACAGAAGCTCTAGTAAGAAGTAAGCATAAGCAACAGCAAGTTTCTCATTAAGCCTCCTGATAAAGACATTCTAGTGTTGGGAAATTGTGCTACACCTTCCCACTATGCTACAAAAATTAAAAGGACGAAATGCCCGATGAAAGTTTTTAACACTTCTCAGAAAAGTCACAAACCCTTTTTTAATTTTTATGCACAAGAAAGAAATCGGCACTGAAAAGAAATTGTTAAACGACCTCTGCCGAAAGTAGTGTTAAACCCCAAGTTTAGTCACTCGACAAATACCCTTAACAACCGAACCGTGTGATATTACCACCACCTCCCTATGCCTTCGACTCGACGAAACATTCTACTCCCCGTCCTTTTGTACCCCCTCCATAAAAGAGGGGTGACATCTGGGGCGCTTTTAATTAAAATCCCCGAAGCCTTAACCCAAGCAATTTGATACGCAACAATTAACGATCCGTAAAAACTTTCATTTCAAAACCGAGTTCGAACTCCAGCGGCAAATTTCGCTCTTTTTTTTTCCTGCTCCGCCAAATGAAATAAGTTTCTGGGCATTGTAACCGCTTTTAACTCAGTACAAAGGGATAAAAGCCGAATGCATAATTCGTTTCCTCCTCTGAGAGCGTTTTGTTCTGCGCTCGGAAAAGATGTTTCCGCCGTCTGAGGTATTGGAATGGCGTTTCAGTTATTCAAAAGTGGATGAAACGCGGAGAGGGGGGTGTTTGTTTTCCACTTTGTTTTATGTAAACTATTCTATTCACTCCGTTTCCGAAACATAGAGTGGATCTCGGGTTTCGAATGGAAGGGGATGGTGATGTTTGTTCCCTGCTTTTATGCTGTTTGTTCGTTTTTTTTGTGAAATGGAAAAGACTTTTGCGGAAAAACTGAGGTTTGAAATCTGTATCAAGAATGCTGCTCTAAATATTGTGTATTTAGAGCAGCAACATGTGCTCTGAATAGTATTTAGAGCAGAGTAAATGTATGCTTAACTTGTGTTCAGAAAAATGGACCGAAACAATCAAGGATGGATGCATCGTCTTTTTGTGCTATAAAAATTCCAAGGTTTTGGTTTTGAGGTTTTAACATTTCTGGTTATTAAACTAGTTTGAAAAATTGATAAGCCTACGTAACTTATAAAGCCCTTGTGTCGGCGAATATTTAACCTACTGAAGGGTTCATACGCATAATTCCACCTTGGAACCTACTGTCTTCCCTGTATTACATCTAACCAATTTTGACCATCTTGATCAATAGAATCTTTCCAAAGGATACTATTCTAAGGAAATGAGAAAATGAATCTTTCCAAGGGTTATATTCTCAGTAAATGAACCATAGAATCTGTTCAAGGTATTCTATTCTAAGAGACTGAGCCATAGTCTTTTCAAGGGATTCTACTCTTAGGAAATGAATCAGAATCTTTTCAAGCGATTCTATTAGGAAATGAACAATGGAATATTTCCATGGATTCTATTATAAAAAATGAGTAATAAAATCGTTCTAAACATTTCCATTCCAAATAAATGGCTAATAGAATCTTCCCAGAGTATTCTGTTCTAAATAAATGAGCAATGGAATCTTGACAAATAATTTTATTCTGAAGAAACGACCTGTAGAATCTTTCTAAAGAATTATATTCTAAGGAAAAAGCCGACAGAATCTTTCCAAATGATTCTATTCCATAGAAAAGACCGATGGAATCTTTCCAAGGAATTATAATCTAAGGAGAGGAGAAATGCGATCATTCCAAAGGATTCTAATCTAATGAAACGAGCAATAGAATCTTTACAGAATATTCTGTTCCAAGGAAAGGAGCAATGGAATCTTCACAAATAATTCTATTCTGTCGAAACGACCTATAGAACATTTATAAAGAATTTCATTTTAAAGAAAAAGCCGACAGAATCTTTCCAAAGGGTTCTGATCTAAGGAAAGCAGAAATTCAAACTGCCCAAAGGATTCTATGAGGAAAGGAATAATAGGATATTTTCAAAGGTTAAAAAACCATGCATTCTTTCAACTAATAGATAGTCACTAAGTGTGATGTAGTGTAACAGCAATACTACACTACTTAGAAATCTCGTGACCTTCAGAAGATTAATCTGTGACCCGAAATCAACTTAATGCATAAAGTTTTTCAGTTGGGTTACCTTAATTACCTACGATCCTGCGAAATTAAATTTGCTCTTAGAACTCGCATACCATCCCCTTCTAAATCCTCCACGCCACTTTAATTATGCACGGCGCTTTCAACCCCTTCCAAGCCCCTCTCCAGAAGATTCAAACTTGTGTGGATCAATAAGATTCAGACGTTTTCTTTATTGCAGAAGTACTTAGACATATACATGTATGAACCAGTTGCACCGCACTTTGGTTTTAAAGAAGCCCAGGTAGCCCAGTTGGAAGAGTAAGGATTAGCAACCGGAGTGTTGCGAGTTCGAGACTCGGCCCAGCCAAAACCTTTGTGTACACGGGGGCTTGTGCACTTAATCTGTCGTGGCCTCGAATATCCTCGCGTTGGCGTGGTGTGGAAGTTTGGAGAGTGGGCTGCCAGCTCAGGTCTTCAAAATTCATCTGACCGTGGTTCAAAATGGCGAGGCGTTGTCCTTGATCTTTCCTTTGGGGATTGATCCCGGATCGTCGTCAATAGCTCGTTGTGTTGCTCTAGTGCCGACGTTAACTAAAATACCTACCTTTCACTACGGGATTTACCCCGGAGTCTCGCCAATAGCCCGTTGTGTTTCCCCTGTGCGACGTTGATTCAATTACTTTCCATCCTTCATCTAGTTTCATCTTTAATAGTCATTCCTTTAATGTCCTCATTTTGGCGTGGTGTGGAAGTTTAGAGAGGTGCCAGCTCAGGTGTGACCTCGTCATCTGACCGTGGTTGGAAATTACGTGGTATTGTCCTCGGATTATTCCCTTCGGGGGTTGCTTCCGAACCGTCGCCAATAGCCCGTTGTGTTGCTCCAGTGCGACGTTAATTAAATACCTACCTATCCTCATTGGGTGTTTTCCTCTCTTCTGTGTCAGTAAAACTCTCGTGTGTCTATTACTTGATATTGTGTCTGGCGCAGCATGGCTAAATATGGCCTTGCGCCACAAAACCATCAAACCAATCATCCAAATACTTGGTCAGGCCATCATGCTTGTCAATAAATCCAAAAGCTGTATACAGAGGGTGTTCAGACATTTTTTGAACGATTTTAATGGACTGAAACTCAATTTTTTACATGAAATTTTTGTGTTTTAGATGTTCTATTTGATAGCCCTTATTGTTAACTATCTTTCTACACCTTAATTCCCATGATAATAATGACTTGTAGTATCGACAGTGTTATTTTGTCCCATTCTTGCTCCAGTTTTCCAATCCTTGAATGGTTTTCGGTCGACGTTTCGATAATGCCCTTTTTAAAAGTCCAAAAGCACAAAAGTCCATGGGTGAAACATCTGGAGATTTAGCAGGAATATCAGTAAAGGGACTTGATACCAGTTTCTTGTTCCATTTTTTTCCAAGAATTTAAGAGTCGATTTAGATGTGTGGCTGCTTGCTTTACCCTGATGCAGTTCTACTGATTGTTGGCACTGTGGGTAAAGATATGGTATTTCTTTTGTGAATATTGGGGATAAAATAGGGTCTTGATAACATGTGGGAGTTGATTTTTACATTTTCTCCCCTCTTTTTACTTTTAATTTTCCATTATATGCAAAACCGGCAACAATCATAAATCTCTTAGAGAAAGTTCTCACGTTCACTTTGCTATAATCCTTTGACTTGGAAGATTTTCTTTTAAAATTGAAGTTCTTACCTTACAAATATTCTCGGAATTGTTTTCTTTTTTGAAAGTATTTTTCCACTTTTATGTTTTTTCCTTTCTCATTAATAATATTACTTATCGTACCTTTAGCTATCTAAAAACCATGACTTTTACAGCGTTTTTGAATAATTGAATAAGCATAATTCTCTTCGTAAAGAGAGGAAACATAGCCTTCCATCCATTGCTTATTTAAAAGCACCATTTTGAAAGTAAACAAAACTCTGAGTTAGCAGACGATAAGTTATACTTTAACTATTTAACTGCTGTGGAAATAAAATTCTTTCGTAGCATACAATTTTTTTACAGCTCATCGAAATCGTTCAAAAAATGTCCGAACAGCCTCTGTATAGCGATGGATGGTAGTGATAGACAAAATTAAAATTAGACAAATTATACATCCCAAAGCCATTTAAGTGTTAATTTTAATTACGCTATTGTTCGTTCAGCTGATTACTTTGATTATTTAACACGTAAACTGCTCGAAGTCGAAAGAATTTTCGTTTCCTAGCGCATATCTATTCGAGCAAAATAATCCACACGGCGTCGTAAGACTGTTTAGAACAGCGTTAAGAACGACAAACATTTAATGAATTGTGTTTTTGCTGAGATTTGCTGTCGAGTTACGAGCTTTAGTGTGTAAGTGGTTTTACTTTTCCCACGTTCGAATGTTTTGGATTTTATTTTCATGTTATTGGTGGGGAGACAGAATAAAAGATTTTTTTTCCAGTTGATTTATCTGTTTTCCTTTGGAGTACTACAGAGGTGATTTGTTCCGATCTGTTTCCTTTTACTTTCGCTGCATGTCTTATTTCGCCTTTTACCAGCATCGTTTAAATTCCAGTATTCAGTTTTTTTCATGGGGAGTTTTTCTGTAAAGCAAAATGGAGAGGTAGGTGGTTACATTAACGTCGCACTGGAGCAACACAGCGGGCTATTGGCGACGGTCTGGGATCGATCCCGACTAAGATCCGAGGACAACACCTCGCCGTTTCGAACCACGGCCAGATGACGAGGTCAGGACCTCCGATGGCACCCCACTCCCCAAACTTTCACGCCATGCCAACGTGAGGACATTTGAGGCCACTATAGGTTTGACATGCACCAGCCTTTACGAATACGAAGACGGTCTGGATCGAGTTTCGAACTCCAATCCGCTGTTCTACCAACCGGGCCACCGCGGGCCCCTAAATGATGTGGGCTTTGGTTTTTTGGTGTTTTGGCAAGCTTTTACGGAAGCCTTGACGTAACTTGGCTTGACAATAAAAATTAACGCCAAACGTCGTCAAGGTAGGTAGGTATTTTAATTAACGTCGCACTGGAGCAACACAACGGGCTATAGGCGACGGTCCGGAATCAAACCCGAAGTGAAAGGACCGAGGACGACACCTCGTGGTCTTTAACCACGGTAGGCAACACCTGAGCTGGCACCCTACTCTCCAAACTTCCACTCCAAGCCAACGTGGGGACATTGGAGGCCACGGCAAATTAGAAGTGCGCCATTCCCCTTTGTACACGACAGTCTTTGGTTGGATTCGAACTCTCAACCCTCCTATTCCTAGACCGTTACTCCTCCAACCGGCCGCGTAATTTGGAACCACAAGTGTATGCAGGGAGACCAGAAATCATCCACATAACTTCAATAAGTAGAGATTTTTTGACTAATTTTGAAATTAAACGCGCTTGAATTTTTTGGTTGTACTGATGGCCGGTATGATATTGTTAAAGACTCATTTTGAGTCGATTAAAATTGTTGGATTAACAGCAAGCATTGATTGATTACAGTCGATAATTTCAAAACGCTAGACATTATTTAGATCTATAGCAACTTATCAGGCAAGCTATATAAAAATCAAATCAAATCTCAGGACTAGACGCAACGTTTATTGACATACAAGAAACGAAAACGGTACACATCTCCAAACGGACAACAGAACGGTTGCCCTCGCTTCTTACAGGCGCCGGCACTTTCAAACGGGGCACATGTGCAGAAGGGAGCACGATGATGCGTCCTTGGAAACAGCTGACAAACAGTTCCGTTCGGTGAGGAGAGAAGGAAAACAGGTGGTCTGCTACAGAGATATTTAGCTTTAAAAGCTTTCCTTTCGCAACAGTTTACTTCTGATCTTACGGCCCATGGTAGCCCAGTTGGCAGAGTTGGCAAAATATCAACCGGAGGGTTGAGAGTTTGAGACTCGATCCAGCCAAAGACCCTCGTGTACATGGGGGCTGGTGCACGTTAAATCTGTCGTGGCCGCAAATGCCTTCATGTTGCCGTGATGTGGAAGTTTGGAGAGTGGGGTGCCAGGCACGTTTTTCTCGTCATCTGACCGTGGTTCAAAATTGCAAGGCGTTGTCCTTGGATCCTTCACTTCGGGATTGAGCCCGGACCGTCGCCAATAGGACGTTGTGTTGCTCCAGTGCGACGTTGGTTAACTACGTACCTATTTCTGAAAAATCGCCAGGAAAAATAAAACGAAGTAAAAAAAGTTGGAAAGGAATGATTTTCAAAATCACTCCGGAAGACGAGAATTTTACTTCCGGTTATCTAATACAGAATATGTACAGGAAGAACGTTCTACAAAAACACTAGCGCCATCTACATTTAACTTCTTAGACAAAGCATCTCCTAAAGTATTCAATGAGAAAAAAATCTCAATAACATATAAAGATGTTTAATTCCACCTTGGCATTTTTTCTCTTTTATAAACTTAAAAATAATTTTAAATATCGGATGAATCCATTCAAGTTAAATTGGCGGATAATTAACGGTTAATACTCTCCCAATGAAACGTCCAGTGTACAACTGAAAAAAAATTTAAATGAAATAAATTTAAAATTATTCCATTGTGTGCAAGCAAAATAAAATGAAAGTAGATTCAACCTATCAATTTTTTATTACTTTTCTTTCATCATATTGGAAACGAACTTTGTGTTAAAAAACTATTTGAAATAGGAAATGGTTTTCCTTTTCGTTTATTTGTTTGCCAGTTGTCTGCTGATGGAAATATAATCTTTTAAATAAAACACGCAGAAAACATCGTAATGACGCTAACTATTCTCTTCAGAAAAAGAATCCTCGGATATTTCCCAAATTTAAAAACCTTTTTTTCTATTATTACGAGAAGCTTTTGTATTCTAGAAAGATTTTTTAGTGCAATGCTTTTAAGTCCACTCTTTTCCAACTAATTGCTGTTCTACTATAACTATACTTTAGTTCTAAAAAGTTCTAAGCCTTTTTGTTCTTTAAGCTTCATTCGAAATGTATCTTGGCACAACCACCCTATCTAGATCCACCATATCTGTAGCATCGAATTTCAAACTCGTTGCCTAGTACAAACAATTTTGCGTAGGACGTGGGAAGTTTGAACGATGGTTTATTGTGAATTAATTTAACAAAAATTGGAAGATACATTGATAGATTTAAGGCCTGTGATTGTAGCGTAGTTCGGTATCTTTCGAATGACACCACTTAAGCAGTCTTCACTCCATGAAATCCAAAATTACATTGGCCCAAAGCTCTCCCAGCACCATAAAATTTCGTTCGAAGAAACCCTCTTCCCTCGCTGATTGGGGCAGAGATATCCCGGTAGGAAGAGTAACAAATTAGCAAATGGAGCGTTGCGAGTTCGAATCCAACCAAAGACCGTCGTGTACAAAGGAGGCTGGTGCACGTTAAATCTGTCGTGGCCTCAAACGCCCTCACGTTGGAGTGGAGTGAAAGCTTGGAGAGTGGAGTGGCAGCTCAGGTGTGACCTCGTCGTCTGACCGTTACGTCGTCTGACCGTTTTGTACAAAGGGGGCTGGTGCACCTTAAATCTGTCGTCGCCCTCACATTGAAGTGGTGTGGAAGTTTGGAGAGTGGGTTACCACAGTTCAGGTGTTGTCTCGTCCGTGGTTCAAAATTACTTGGTATTGTCCACGGATATGTATTTCCCTTTGGGATTGATCCCGGACCGTCACCAGTAGCACGTTGTGTTGCTCCAGGGCGACGTTAATCAAAAAAATACCCCGCACTCATTGCGCCTGCGCACTCGGTCTAAGGGCCATGGCAGATACGAACATCCTTAGTCTACAAGAAGGATGTTTCTTCTAGTTTTGAAGTCGTATGCAATTTTATATTTATTTAAATTCTTCTCAATTATCACCAAGTTCTCGTGCACGATTTTGTTTCAAATTAATTGTGGCATAGTTCGGTAGCTTTTAAATGACGCCTTCTTAGGCAGTCTTCCACGCAATCGGAAGTCATTGGCCCAAAGCTCTCTCAACACCGTAGTATTTCGACATAATGCGGAACCCCTCCCCGTGCTCTGCGCCTGCGCACTAGGTCCGAAGTTCGTGTTAGGTACGGACATCCTTTGTCTACACGAGAGGTCGCGGTAGCCCGGTTGGAAGAGTAACGGACTAACAACCGGAGGGTTGCGACTTCGAATCCAACCAAAGACCGTTTTGTACAAAGGGGGCTGGTGCACCTTAAATCTGTCGTCGCCCTCACATTGAAGTGGTGTGGAAGTTTGGAGAGTGGGTTACCACAGTTCAGGTGTTGTCTCGTCCGTGGTTCGAAATTACGTGTTGTCCTCGGATCTTTCCGGTTTGATCCCGGACCATCACCAATAGCCCGTTGTGTTGCTCCAGCGCGACGTTAATTAAATACCTACCTACCTTTTATCTACACGAGGGTATGTTTATTTTCTGGATGCTTCTTCCAAGATCTCAAATAAGACAAAACAGTTGTCGCGTCTAAAAAAACATCACCGAAAATTGAAACTACGTATGAGTTTCTTTGGATAGATCAATATCTCAGTTTCGATTCATTATATTTGCGCGAATGAAAAGATAAAATCATCGTCGTCGAAAAAATATCCAACCTAGAAAATCTCACCACAACGCACAATTCTATTTGTTCATATAGCCCATTGTTGACGCGAAAACTTTGTCTCAATGCATTTTCACTTAACGGAAACAAAAGGAGCTTTATTATCTCGTGCAGAAAAAAACGAATGAAAAACCTTCCAAAAGCATTTCGCACACGCGTGAACCGATTTTTAATCTGGGATCGTTCACGGGAAACGTTCTCGGCATTGTCGCATATCCCATCACATCCATTTCCGTTTTAATTAAAACCTGCACGGCCACTTGCTTCCCTCGCAAAGACCCCGTTTACCTTAAAGGCTGCGTCACGTGACTAATGGCGCCTCCGCTTGGAATTAGAGCCCAGAGTAGATTGATAATAAAATTAAGTTGGATGTTGACTTTTGAAAGAGCCTTTGTGTCTGCACGGGCACAGCGAAACAAGACACTGTTGCGTTGCCACCCCCCGCTTCCTAATTCCGTTTTTGTTCCCCGGTAATTAAGTTCGCAGCTTTATCGTTCGCGAGAACTCGAACGCATTCGAGATGCTTACAATGGGATTTGGGGTTTTCTTGAAATAAATGTCTTTATTCGGTTTCTTGATTAAAAAGAAAGGGAGGTTTTTTTTTCATTTTAATTTCTTCGGTTGGATTTAGTTTTCTGAGGTTGTTGAGTGATCTTTTTGGGGTGGTTTAACCGTTCCTTTCCTTCAGTTTTTCTGTTGTGACGTTTAGTTAGTGCTCATTTAAGAATCCGTTCTTGAAATTTAGAGGCAAATGATTGGTTGATTTTGGGTCTTATGGCCAAGCCAAACCCAAACACAAGACAATAGCTATGTAAGAAATCGGCAGAAGGGTAGACAAGGGTAAAACAGAGGAGAGGAAAGATCACTCATGCACCTCAGGGTTGTGACACACCTAAAGATGTGCCCCTGAGGAAAATGGTTGATTTGGGGGTTCTATGGCGCAAGGGCCATATTTGGCCATGCTGCGACAGACACAATACAATATCAAGTAATTGGCGCAAGACATACAATGCCAAGTAATTGACACACACAGTGAAAGCTTTACTGACACAGAAGAAAAATACACCCAGGGAGGAATGCGGAGGAATCGAACCTGCCCTCCCACAACTCGAAGATTGCTAGCGCAGTGGGCATACCCAATGAGCCACGACGGCCCTGGGAAAATGGAATGCGTCCATAAAGCTTGACGGTTCTGAGACATTCAAATTTTGCTATTTCCCCGATTCTGCCTTTGTTGTATATAAAAAAATTAGGTAGATAGTTGAATTGACGTCGTACTGGAGCATACGCCGGGCTATAGGTGACAGTCCGGGATCCATGCCGAGGACAACACCTCGTCAATTTGAACCACGGTCAAATGATGAGGTCAACACCTGATCTGGCAAACAACTCTCATTCACGCTAACGTGAGGGTATTTGAGGCCATGAGAGATTTACCGTACACCAGCTCCCAAGTACGTGATTGTGTTTGGCTGGATCGAGTTTCGAACTCGTAACCCTCCGGTTGCTAATTCGCTACCCATCCGACCAAGCTATCGCGGCCCCATATCAAAAAATTAGAATGTGCCGAGTATGCTTATGTATAATAGAGATTTTCACTGGAAACAAATCAAATCGGAAGACGAGGATTTTACTTCCTGTTACCGAATAAAGGTACAGGTGTTACGTACACCTGTTTGCTACGAAAGCACTAGCGCCATCTACATTTAGCTGTACAGAAAAAGTCTATCATAGAGCATTCTTATTTCCATTAACAGAATCAATGAATATTAACATTTTATTTAATTTTCATTTCACTGCTCCATTTTATGTCATAAAATCGTTTTAAGGCAGATTTCCCAGTGGAAGCTACCTAAGCTTTATGAGGAGTCTTCCAATTGGGACGAATCCTAATGATTACATATACGTTTACAACTGATTAACAAAGTTGGTTGATGTGGCCACTTAATTACACCAAAGTATTCTCGCCCCAATGACCAGAATCAACTACAGTGGACACTTTTTAAAATTCGGGAGATATTTAGTTTTACTGTATTTTCATCCACATCAATAACAAACCAAGATGACAGTATTGAAACGGTTATTTTTTTATAGCATTAGCAGTTTCCCTATTGAATTGAATTTAAAATTTCTTTCCGTTGGGGTCGTTAGAAAATGGATTCAGAATCTCAAAAAGGAGCAAGACATTTGTCGAATTCCATATTTGCATCTAGTTCGTTCAATGAATTTTAAATTTAACTCCCTAAGACGAGATATCTCGTCCATGAAGATCTGATCAATTTCGCTAATAATTATCTACAATATACTATAACTATCTATTCGCTTTACAATTATCTACAACATAAGAACTAGAGGAACTCCTATGCGCTAAGTAGCCTGGTTGGAAGAGTAACGGACTAGCAACAGGAGGATTGCGAGTTCGCAGCCAACCACAGACCGTCGTGTACAAAGGGGGCTGATGCACGTTAAAGCTGCCTCAAATGTCCTCACTTTGGCGTGGTGTGGAAGTTCGGAGAGTGGATGGCCAGCTCAGGTGTGACCTCGTCATCTGACCGAGGTTCAAAATTACGTGGTGTCGTCCTCGGATCTTTTCCTTTGGGGGATGGTCCCGGACTGTCACCAATAGCCCGTTGCGTTACTCCAGTGTGACGTTAATTAAACACCTACCTAAACTCTCCAATTCTCCTCGAAGTTAGCAAACCTGATCAGATCTTGGACGAGACGTCATTAGAAGAAACCGCACCCTTGATCTATTTAACATCAAAAACTGAAACGATCATAAAAATATCTTGATGACGAAATATCTCGTCATTGACGAAATTGATCAGATCTTGATGGACGGGATATCTCGTCCAAACCACTTGTAGGCTTAAGTGTCGATAATTGAAAAGACGGGACTGGTGGCACGGGTCACGTGCAGTGCTTGGAGCTTGCGATTAATTCGAAACTAAAATTGATGGAACGCCGTCTGGATGCAAGTATGGAATGCCATAAACCCCATGCCTTTTGAGATTTTGGACCCATTTTCTAATGACCCACGATGGAAAACGACGAAGTATTAAATAAAGCTGTAGCTGTGGTATTCAAGTGTTGCTTCATCTTTTCCCCAACAGCTAGTCTGGGCGTGGACACTACCCAGAGGTCCGTGGTGCTGAAGGAGGGCAGCCTGGAGCTGATGGGACCCTGGCGCATCCTGTTTGTCATCTTCGTTACCTATTCCATGCTGCCCCTGTCCCTCCGGTGGTGTCTTCTGTGCGGCACCGTGTCTTCGATAGGCCACGTGGTGATCATCGCCTGCTTTGCACCCACGGAAGAGGTCGATTTCATCAAAAAGGTAGGAGTATCCGTTTCTTTTGGTGGCCCAATCAGAGTTCTTCTGTCGGGGGCACTTCTCCTTTAGGTGCGTGCAGGTGTCACGGAATGAGGTACCCTTGCGATCTATCCTTTTCATATGGGGTTTACTGTCTATTGTCAACATGGGAAATGCGATCCCATGGGGTCCCATTTCCTTTAGATGTGTACTAGCTTCACGGATCCGAGGTAGCCTTGCGATCTGTCCTTTTCATGTGGGGTTTGCTGTCTATTGTCAACATGGGAAATGCGATCCCATGGGGTCCCATTTCCTTTAGATGTGTACTAGCTTCACGGATCCGAGGTACCCTTGCGATCTGTCCTTTTCATATGGGGTTTGCTGTCCATTGTCAACATGGGAAATGCGATCCCATGGGGTCCCATTTTCCTTAGATGTGTACTAGCTTCACGGATCCGAGGTACCCTTGCGATCTGTCCTTTTCATATGGGGTTTGCTGTCTATTGTCAACATGGGAAATGCGATCCCATGGGGTCCCATTTCCTTTAGATGTGTACTAGCTTCACGGATCCGAGGTAGCCTTGCGATCTGTCCTTTTCATGTGGGGTTTGCTGTCTATTGTCAACATGGGAAATGCGATCCCATGGGGTCCCATTTTCCTTAGATGTGTACTAGCTTCACGGATCCGAGGTACCCTTGCGATCTGTCCTTTTCATGTGGGGTTTGCTGTCCATTGTCAACATGGGAAATGCGATCCCATGGGGTCCCATTTTCCTTAGATGTGTACTAGCTTCACGGATCCGAGGTACCCTTGCGATCTGTCCTTTTCATATGGGGTTTGCTGTCCATTGTCAACATGGGAAATGCGATCCCATGGGGTCCCATTTTCCTTAGATGTGTACTAGCTTCACGGATCCGAGGTACCCTTGCGATCTGTCCTTTTCATATGGGGTTTGCTGTCTATTGTCAACATGGGAAATGCGATCCCATGGGGTCCCATTTTCCTTAGATGTGTACTAGCTTCACGGATCCGAGGTACCCTTGCGATCTGTCCTTTTCATATGGGGTTTGCTGTCTATTGTCAACATGGGAAATGCGATCCCATGGGGTCCCATTTTCCTTAGATGTGTACTAGCTTCACGGATCCGAGGTACCCTTGCGATCTGTCCTTTTCATATGGGGTTTGCTGTCTATTGTCAACATGGGAAATGCGATCCCATGGGGTCCCATTTTCCTTAGATGTGTACTAGCTTCACGGATCCGAGGTACCCTTGCGATCTGTCCTTTTCATATGGGGTTTGCTGTCTATTGTCAACATGGGAAATGCGATCCCATGGGGTCCCATTTTCCTTAGATGTGTACTAGCTTCACGGATCCGAGGTACCCTTGCGATCTGTCCTTTTCATATGGGGTTTGCTGTCTATTGTCAACATGGGAAATGCGATCCCATGGGGTCCCATTTTCCTTAGATGTGTACTAGCTTCACGGATCCGAGGTACCCTTGCGATCTGTCCTTTTCATATGGGGTTTGCTGTCCATTGTCAACATGGGAAATGCGATCCCATGGGGTCCCATTTTCCTTAGATGTGTACTAGCTTCACGGATCCGAGGTACCCTTGCGATCTGTCCTTTTCATATGGGGTTTGCTGTCTATTGTCAACATGGGAAATGCGATCCCATGGGGTCCCATTTTCCTTAGATGTGTACTAGCTTCACGGATCCGAGGTACCCTTGCGATCTGTCCTTTTCATATGGGGTTTGCTGTCTATTGTCAACATGGGAAATGCGATCCCATGGGGTCCCATTTTCCTTAGATGTGTACTAGCTTCACGGATCCGAGGTACCCTTGCGATCTGTCCTTTTCATATGGGGTTTGCTGTCTATTGTCAACATGGGAAATGCGATCCCATGGGGTCCCATTTTCCTTAGATGTGTACTAGCTTCACGGATCCGAGGTACCCTTGCGATCTGTCCTTTTCATATGGGGTTTGCTGTCTATTGTCAACATGGGAAATGCGATCCCATGGGGTCCCATTTTCCTTAGATGTGTACTAGCTTCACGGATCCGAGGTACCCTTGCGATCTGTCCTTTTCATATGGGGTTTGCTGTCCATTGTCAACATGGGAAATGCGATCCCATGGGGTCCCATTTTCCTTAGATGTGTACTAGCTTCACGGATCCGAGGTACCCTTGCGATCTGTCCTTTTCATATGGGGTTTGCTGTCCATTGTCAACATGGGAAATGCGATCCCATGGGGTCCCATTTTCCTTAGATGTGTACTAGCTTCACGGATCCGAGGTACCCTTGCGATCTGTCCTTTTCATATGGGGTTTGCTGTCTATTGTCAACATGGGAAATGCGATCCCATGGGGTCCCATTTTCCTTAGATGTGTACTAGCTTCACGGATCCGAGGTACCCTTGCGATCTGTCCTTTTCATGTGGGGTTTGCTGTCTATTGTCAACATGGGAAATGCGATCCCATGGGGTCCCATTTTCCTTAGATGTGTACTAGCTTCACGGATCCGAGGTACCCTTGCGATCTGTCCTTTTCATGTGGGGTTTGCTGTCCATTGTCAACATGGGAAATGCGATCCCATGGGGTCCCATTTTCCTTAGATGTGTACTAGCTTCACGGATCCGAGGTACCCTTGCGATCTGTCCTTTTCATATGGGGTTTGCTGTCCATTGTCAACATGGGAAATGCGATCCCATGGGGTCCCATTTTCCTTAGATGTGTACTAGCTTCACGGATCCGAGGTACCCTTGCGATCTGTCCTTTTCATATGGGGTTTGCTGTCTATTGTCAACATGGGAAATGCGATCCCATGGGGTCCCATTTTCCTTAGATGTGTACTAGCTTCACGGATCCGAGGTACCCTTGCGATCTGTCCTTTTCATATGGGGTTTGCTGTCTATTGTCAACATGGGAAATGCGATCCCATGGGGTCCCATTTTCCTTAGATGTGTACTAGCTTCACGGATCCGAGGTACCCTTGCGATCTGTCCTTTTCATATGGGGTTTGCTGTCTATTGTCAACATGGGAAATGCGATCCCATGGGGTCCCATTTTCCTTAGATGTGTACTAGCTTCACGGATCCGAGGTACCCTTGCGATCTGTCCTTTTCATATGGGGTTTGCTGTCTATTGTCAACATGGGAAATGCGATCCCATGGGGTCCCATTTTCCTTAGATGTGTACTAGCTTCACGGATCCGAGGTACCCTTGCGATCTGTCCTTTTCATATGGGGTTTGCTGTCTATTCAACATGGGGTAGCGACTCCAGGATACCAAAGGTAACTTTCTCCTATCCTTCCACTTTCTATTCACAATTACTGGACGTAGCCGAGCTTCACCAAACGCAAGATAGGCTAAGTATGGCCCTTGCGCAATAAAACACCAAAACAACCAGCCACTGAAGGATACCCCGGTTGGTTGGTTTTGGAAGTTTTATGGCGCATGGGCCATGTTTGGCCATGCTGCTCAAGTCGCAAGACATACAATATCTAGAAATAGAGACATACACAATGACACAAAGAGAGAAATGCACATAGGGAGGAATGCACAGGAATCAAACTTGCGCCGCCTACAACTCGAAGGTTGCTAGCGCAGTGGGCGTACCCGCTGAGCCACGACGGTCCCTGGTACCCCGGTTGCGAGAGTAGCGGATTAGCAAGTAGAGTAGTTCGAAACTATCCAACCAAAGTCTTGTACATGGGGGCTGGTGCATGTTGAATCTGTCATGGCCTCAAATGTCCTCACGTTGGCGTGGTGTGGGAGTTTGAAGAGTGGGGTGCAGCTCAGGTGTTGTTCTCGTCATCTGACTGTGATTCAAAATGACGCGGTGTGATCCTAGGATCTTTCCCTTCGGGATGGATCCCGCACTGTCGCCAATAGCCCGCTGTGTTGCTCTAATGCAACGTTTATTCAACTACCTACGTACCATCCTATAGGTGTAATTTGTTGGTATCTACCTGTCACTCATTGCATATTTTCCATTCCCGAGTAATACAAACACTCAGCTGTACATCTCCTTTAGGTGGGTACGGGCTTCACGGACCGAGGTACCCTAGTAATCTTCTCTTTACCCATTGGTGTTTACTATCAGTAAACACGGGAATCGATACTTAATCGATTTTTTCTGCTTTCATTCCATTGTCCAATTCCCCGATTCCTTTTTCTTCCCTCACGACATTTTCACTTGAAATAGTTTGTCCAATGTTTGTCGCAGATTGGCCAAATATGGTCCTTGCGCCATAGAACCCCCAATCAACCAACACGATTGATACAAATTCCAAATTGTCTGTGTATTACCGTCAGCATCTATGTCACTTTCTCCAGACTACTGGTTTAGAGTTCATGTAATCGGAATATTTTCCCCGAATCTAAATCGGACTCTCAATTGGGTTCGGTAATAGGGCTTTTCCTGCGAATTTTCGTTTTCGTATGTGATAGGATCAAAATTTGCTTGTGAACAACTTTGTGATTGGAATTATAGTTAGAAAATTGAACCATTTTCGCATTTGAAAGGAATTCTAATGTATTTAAGGTAAAATAAACGAATAAAGAATTTGTGGCGCGAAATATAGCAGATTCAAATAATTGGACTGTAGTTATAAACGTATTTATTTACAAAATTGTATCTACATTAACAGAGACCGTGTCTTTAAAATAGTTATTCCATGCATTCGCACAAAATTAGCGATAAGGCATAAAGATCGACGTACCGAATAATTCTCAACACAAACTGTTCTAACGAAAACAAGAACACAAATTCTAAAGATATCTCTTTAAATCTCCTGTTTCAATTCTTTAGACGCCACAACTGGCGTCTAAAGAATTGAAACAGAATTAATTAAACTGCAAATGATTCTTAACTCTTCGTGAGCCAAGATATCAGTACGAACACTAACAGCACTAGTAAATGAATTGCGATTAGAAATCTTTTGCTACTCCAGTCATTTCAGTTTTTTGCAGAACCGGGAAATCGGCTTGTAGCTACCGGACATTCCAACTATAGAATTTCTGTAAATTGAGTTACACAGTTAACTTACTATGTGCCTACCAAGTAAAATGGCTGAAAGTCGAAAGAATTTGTCAAAGTCCAACAAAAAATACGAACGGAAGAAAGTGACAAACGCCCTTCGGTGTCGAAATGACACCAACGCAGGGGCGCACCTACGGTGGGGGTAAGGGGGCTTAAGCTCCTCCCGGACCAAAAAATATCCTTATTTAATTCGTTGACTGCTTCTTTAAAAGTCGTGTATAAAGGTGTTGATATTTTTCCAAATAGAGTCAACTAATATTTATTCATTGCTTTCAGGGTCCGTGAACAAAAGTGCTTCCTTTTTTATTTACTGGGGATGGATAAAATAATTGAAAATTTTAATATTGTTCATTGAAACGATTGCATCTTTTCCCTTCAAAACAGCTTTCATCAGTGACTCTTGGATGAGAAATTAAAACTAGTTTCTAGTAGCACACTCCGAAACTAGTCTATGCAACACATTCGGAAACTAGTCTCTTGGTAGCACACTCGGAAAATAGTCTCTAGGTAACACTTTGAAACTAGTCTAGGTAACACATTCGGAAACTAGTCTCTTGATAAAACACCCGGAAATTAATCTCTTGATAGCACACTCTGAAACTAGTCTTTTGGTAACACATTCTAAACCTAGTCTTTTGGGAACACACTCCAAAACTAGTCTCTAGGTAACGCACCTTTATATCATTAATCTATGTAACACATTCGGAAACTCTAGGTAACATATTCGGAAACTCTAGGTAACACACCCGGAAACTATTTTCTTGGTAACACACCCGGAAACTAGTCTCTTGGTAACATATTTCAAACCTAGTCTCTTGGGTAAACATTCCACAACTAGTCTTTGGGTAATGCACTTTAAAACTTGTCTGATTAACACTCTAAAACCACTGTTTCAAAGAAATTTTTAAATTTATATATCACACCCTAAATAAAGAGCTTGCAATAAAAACGTAGCGCCTTCCTGATTGATATCCTGAGTGAGCCCCTGCACCAACGGACGTTCTAACGACGAAAAGGTGTTCAAATGGATTATATATTTTAAATTTAATGCCGTTAAGAGAATAAATGTTCAGCTGACACTAAAAAAACTAATTTCCGACTCAAAAATCTACTTCTGCCATGTACCTACAATTCAAGGACCAACTTGAAAAAGACGAAATATTTCTTTTCGAAAATAATTATTTTTCACACCCTTCAAATTTAATACACGTTCAGAGATTACATTTCCAGAGCGGAAACTAAAAGTAACTTTTCCACTCAAAGACCTACTTGTTCCACTCAAAGAACAAAAAACTGCCACCTCCAAGTACTGCGTCATCCCCCATAAAGCGTGTCAAACTTCACGAACCCGACGACAGCCGGAACAGAAAATCGAAGGCGAGAGAAGGAACGAAAAAGAAATTCGAAATTGATGACATCGTTCCTTTTCAATTCCGTCGAAATGATTCCAGAAAGTCGGGGCGTGAAAATCGATCAGGGAGTGTTGCACTTATTGTTTATTACAGCCAGGCAGGGGGAGGCAGACTGGGGAATGTGGAAGCCCTCCCCTTAACAGGTTGATAGCCACTTGGGGCGCTGTCAAGACGCCGAAGCCGGTGCAAAAACACAAGTTTCCACGGGGGTGTAAAATGTGTAACGGCCGGGGTGTTCTCGAGGCGAGAATTAGGGGAGTCAACAGCACTAAGTGCCCGGGCAATATTTCTGCGAGATTAACACCAAGATTATCGATGTAGACAAGTCTGGCAATTGATTTTGGAAGCGCCCCTTCAAGCTACTTGACAGGATATCTAGAAATAAAACTAATGTCGTGTGGAGACGGAAAGGAAAAAATTGATTATCGGTTATGGAAAGAGTTGTTTTTGATGCTGTCGACGGGACTTAAAAGGTGTTCGGTCTTGTTAACCTTCTGTTTGACGTCTTCCCTGGAAATTATGACAGAGCTAAATTTATCAAACTGCAATCACGGTAAATGAAGTAATTATGAGATTCATATTGCCGTATGTTTAGAAATCTCTAGGGGAGAGGATAAATTTCTTTAACCTTCCAAGAGTTTTCGACGAGATATCTTGTCCATCGAGATCTGATCAATTTTGTTAATGACGAGATATCATCACTTTTTGATGATGACGAGATCAAGATCTGGTCCACTTTTTGATGATGACGAGATCAAGATCTGGTCCACTTTTCCTAATGACGAGATATCTCGTCCATCAAGATCTGATCAATTTTGTTAATGACGAGATATCATCACTTTTTGATGATGACGAGATCAAGATCTGGTCCACTTTTTGATGATGACGAGATCAAGATCTGGTCCACTTTTCCTAATGACGAGATATCTCGTCCATCAAGATCTGGTCTGTTTTCTTCTAATGACGAGATATCTCGTCCATCAAGATCTGGTCAGTTTTGCTAATGACTACCTCGTCGAGACAACCACCATGAGGGTTGAAATTGATTTTGGGACGTTATAATATTATGTACAAGAATAAATTTAACTATGTAGCTTGAAAGCTCTGTTGAGGATAAATAGATGAGACTAGATGCTATAAATCCTGTTTATCTAATATTAAGAGAGTTTACCTGACATTTATTTCTATTTACAGCATATTAAACACGCAGACATAATACAGAGCAAAACAACTAGCACGATGAAAAATATATTTCGAACAGCATTGTTCTTAATTCATTTAGAACACGAAAGCTATTTCAGATCCGAAGTCGGGAGTTGAGTGGCACACCCGCTGCACATCCCCATTTATAATTCTAAATAATGTACATTTCCCTAGCGTATCTATCTTTTGTTTTGCAACTTTGATACATTGTAACAACGGAGAAACTTCTATTCCGATCCACATATATCTTAGGTTTAAACATGCAAGTATTTATATGTGCTTTTATGTCACACCAAGCTGGGATGTTACCCCGATTTGTATATGGAAAATAATTTCCATCCACTTCACCGAACTCATTCCACATCAGTTCCCTTGAATGAATATCTTCTGATGTCCTTGCTGCATGAAGCCTTACTGAGGCATGAATCTATTTCGATATATCAGACGAAATGTCATTCATCCCTACACGTCTTTCAAAGAGTATCTGAGCAATGTCTATTAAGTCAAATGGATTGAATCACTCGGCCGTGAATTGTTTACCCTTTGGCAAAAGATGCTGCATTCTGTAAGAGTGTTTTGGAGCGAATCTCTCCATACGAGCTGTGTAATATAACTGGTTCGATCGGCCATTTTGTTGTGACTGTTGAAACCTCTGGCATGAACTGATGTTTGAAACCTGTCAAATGCGAACTGGAAATGTTGGAGCATTAAAGGTCATGGTTTAAGAGTATAGCGTTTCGCAGTTTATAGAAAGGAGAATTAAAGGGTTTGGAGTGTTGTGAGATATATTGTTTGTATTGCGTCATTAATTAAAGTGTTAGACAACGTAAAAACTCATAAGGCTCCTCTGATGTTCTAACCTCCAAGTGTTTCTAATAGCCCATTGTGTTGTTCCCGTGTGACGTTAATTAAAATACCTACCTACCAAGTGTTTCGACGATATATCTCGTCCGAGATCTGGTCAACTTTGCTAAGGCGAGATATTTCGTCCGAGACCTGGTCAACTTTGCTAAGGACGAGATATCTCTTCCGAGACCTGGTCAACTTTGCTAAGGGCGAGATATCTCGTCCGAGACCTGGTCAACTTTGCTAAGGGCGAGATATCTCGTCCGAGACCTGGTCAACTTTGCTAAGGGCGAGATATCTCGTCCGAGACATGATCAACTTTGCTAAGGGCGAGATATTTCGTCCGAGACCTGGTCAACTTTGCTAAGGGCGAGATATCTCGTCCGAGACCAGGTCAACTTTGCTAAGGGCGAGATATCTCGTCCGAGACCTGGTCAACTTTGCTAAGGGCGAGATATCTCGTCCGAGACCTGGTCAACTTTGCTAAGGGCGAGATATCTCGTCCGATATCTGATCAACTTCGCTAAGGGCGAGATATCTCGTCCGATATCTGATCAACTTTGCTAAGGGCGAGATAAAGCTGCCCTATTACTCCAAGTGGAATGAAGATCCAAGTAGGAAAAAGGAATTGTCCCTTGCCCAGAACTGGTGTCAGTTTGGAACAGGTTTTTGCACCAGAGGCTGGACACTACAGGGGAGTTTTCGAAGCGAAGATCAACCACCATGAGGGGTTAACTAGAGAATGGATCTTGGAGATTGATTTCAAAGGAGCAAAGGTGGTCCACACTGGTAAGAAAATTCCCTACAATGTTGAGCGATGGCACTTTAATTTTCTTATTTTTTACACAACGCAGCCGGAATTTCAAAGTCCGTTTGATTTGACCAACATAACCCGTACCACATGTGCAGAGTTTATATATGTGTGCATATCTGTCTATTAAGTCCACAAAATACACGTATACCTTTGTTGGGCGTTCAAGCTGTTTGAATTCATTCAACATTCATGTTCGCTCAATTTTGTTAGGAGTTTTCTCATCAGTTTGGACCAATTTTGCTTTGTTTGAAATCAATCTCCAAGATTTATTCTCTAGTTGACTCACCTGCTAGTTTATCTTCGCGTCAAAATCTGCCCTGTAGTGACCAGCCTCTGGTGCAAAAATCTGTTGCAAACAGTCACCAATTCTGGACAGGGGATGATTCGTTTTCCCTACTTGGATCTTGATTTCTCCTTGGAGAAATAGGGTAGTTTTGTCACGACGAGATATATCGTCCATAGCAAAAGTGATCAGATCTTGGAGGTGGTATCTCGTCGAAACACTTAGAGAGTTAATCATCAGAGAAAAGACTCATGTACTTTTAACTTGTTTAACACATTAGTTAATGAATTAGTTGCAATTTTCATTGACGAAGTGCTGAAATCGCAAAAAAAGCCAACTGACTTCACTTTCAGAATACTTACAAGAAACGCCGTATCGCCGCAAAAACTCTACCACCACCTACATTTAGCTTAACGTAAAATGTATGCAGTATGCTTCAATACTTCCCACGTCATAATTATGTCTGGATTCGCATAACTGAAAAAAATATCCAAGTACTTCAGAATGATCCTCAAACATTTTACTCTCGGATAAAAAAATCCGACCGTCTCGAAAGTTTATATTCCAAGCTGCAACTCCAACAGCTCGGATGGAAGGAGAAGCATTTGCGACACATTTCGACGGCAAAATAAATATGGCAACAGTCGAGACGACGACAGATGACATCACAACAAAGATTGTCCGAGACCGTCTGACAAAACGCGTCTGCCTTAAAAACGCCGGACATTCTCATGCGTCAACAAAGAAACATCAATATCTATAATAAGAAACACATAACAAAATGCGCAACTCTGTTGTTATTTTTCTACTCTTATCTCTGGATCTCACGGAAACTATTTTCAAAGGGAATCTAAAAACTTGGAGACGAAAAACTGCCTTTTTAATCCGGGATTACATAAAAAAACATTCTTTGTGGACCGTCTTTTTCCCCGGAAATGTAGTATTTTCCGGTTAATCTTTCTCCTCAAAAACTTCCCGTAACTGCCCCTAAAAGCTATCGATTTTTGTGTTGACATCTATATATTGTGCGTCCATTAAGTATATCGCAGGGCGATGGCGGCTGCTATGGATTTATGGTGGAGGCATATTCGGTTGAGGAGTGTTTGTTGTGTGAATCCCATCGCACGAAATCCGGAAGAAACCACTTTGTCTTGAAGGAAAAAAGTCTGTACTACCCATTCGTAGATAAACCTAGATGTCAGAGTTTTATGCGCTCTTTTGTTTTCTTTCACTTCCAATCTCACGGTCAGGTGTTTCGCATTCGGTAGTACTAGAGGGTTATTAACCCTCCTTGTGGTTGTTTCAACGAAATATCTCTTCATCAGCAAAACAGATAAGATTTTGACGGGGAGCCGTCGTGGCTCAGTGGGTACGCCCAATGCACCTTCGAGTCGTAGGCGGCGCAGGTTCGATTCCTGTCAAGGCGCATTCCTCCCTGGGTGTATTTCTCTCTTCTGTGTCAGGGTCCGGTGGCAGAGTAACGGATTAGAAACCGGAGGGTTGCGAGTTCGAATCCAACTAAAGACCGTCGTGTACAAAGGGGGCTAGATCACGTTAAATCCGTCGTGGCCTCAAATGTTCTAACGTTGGCGTGGTGCGGTAGTTTGGAGAGTGGGATTCCAGCTCGGGTGTTGCCTCGTCATCTGACCGTGCTTCAAAATTACGTGGAGTTGTCCTCAATCTTTCCCTCTAGGATTGATCCCGGACCGTCACCGACCGTTGATCTCATAGTAGTAAACTTGCAATTTCACTTCTGCCGCCACTACAAAAAGTCGTATTCATACGCCTACCCTGTCATTAGATGTCATAGGTAAGTATTAGGTATTTTAATTGACGTCACACTGGAGAAAACAAGGGGCTATTGGTGACGAGCCGGGATCTAACCCGAAGGGAAAGAACCGAGGTCAACTCTAGGTAATTTTGAACCACGGTCAGATGACGAGGTCACGCCTGAGCTGGCAAATCGGCCAACACTACTGAGCAATCACGTGACTACTAGCTGACATATTGGCCACTTGTTTTAAAGCTCCTCTCAATTTCAATGCTGCGAGATGTAGGTGGCGCTGGTTCGATTCCTGTCAGATTCGTTTCCTCCCTGGGTGTATTTCCTTCTCTTCTGTATCAGTAAAAACTTTCATTGTGTGTATGTCCATTATTTGATGTTTGTCTTGTGCTTGGCTCAGCTTTCCCAAATATGGCTCTTGCGCCATGAAACCCAACCAACCTCAAGGGCAATGGTCAGTACTTATATTTCATGTCTATGTTAATAACCTGCGAGTTATGGGTGGCGCAAGTTCGATTCCTGCAACTGACCCTGAGTGTATTTCTCTCATCTATGACCCTGAGTGTATTTCTCTCTTCTATGTCAGTGAAACTTTCCTTGTAAGTATATGTACATTACTTGACGTTGTGTGTCATGTTTGGACACGTTAATACGTCTTTAAAATCGGTCCTTTGTTTTAAGGATTATGCATGGGGGTCATCTGCAGAAACTTGCGCGTCACGAAAAGTATTGATAGCTCAAAGCCCCATAACTTCAGGGGGAATCAGCCTATGGGGATAAATAACCTAGAGGAGGGTGGGCCGCGTCGACCAGGTCGGCCACTAATCCAATCCCCCCTCTGACCTTTGTACCCCGTGGTGGGGGAAATGAGTCATATTTCGGGCATACTCTGGCCTGTTTAACCGCTGTAACTTCAGTTCTAATCAACGGGTCGTGGCGAGTGCGTGCTTAAATTGAAGAGAACGACGAGTTCTGCAATTCCATTTGAACTAATTTAGAGTTTAAATCATTTGTGTGGAAATTGTGTGCAGTGGAAAGTGACGATTCGTCGAAGATTTCACTATGAAGCCAAAATATCACACTAAAGTTCAATTGCGGCATAGGAAACGTAAACAGGTTGAAAGAGCAGTTCAAGACGAACAAAATGATATCAAGTAGTCTAAACCTGCAAGTGCGGAGAGATCTAGAGCTTACCAAAGACGCAAGGAGCAGGCGCGCGTACACGGCGACGTCGCTGGACCATCTAACGAGCTAACTAAGTATTCACGAATCAAACCTTACGGTACAGTGGCGACTGTGCCTAACCGCTTTTTGTCTTAAGCTTGGCCAAATATGGCCCTTGCGCCATGAAATGCAGTCCTCAGAAGAATATCTTTCTTTGGTATAAACGCGCATCACATACCCGAGGTGCATGAATGATGTGTTTCCCTCTTCTGTATTTCGGATCTTTCCCTTTGGGATTGATCACGGACCATATCTACCCCTCCGTATTACCGTGACACATCATTCTACTCTTTGCTCTCTTCCTACCTTGTTGTCTTGTGTTTGGCGCAGCTTGGCCAAATATGGCCCCTTGCGCCATGAAACCCAAACCCAACCAATCATAAGACCCAACCAAGCGAAAGATTAGCTACCCCTTATCTGCTGTGATTACAATTAAAAATTAAGAAATATATTTTTAAAAAACTTTTCTCTTCCCAAATCGGAATATGAACCTCAAAACGAATTCCACTTTTATCGATACTTCACAACTCGTAAAGTTTTTTAATCAATAGCGTAACGACTCCTTGCAAAATAGGGAACACGAACTAATAGGGTAAAATTTTCGACGACGCCAAAGTTTCCCATTTTCTAGCGATGATGCATTATTCATTTTTCGCTGCTTATCGGAAAGAAAAATAGGGAAAAGAGGTTATTTGATATCAGTCAAAACTTTTTCCGCTATTCTTCGAAAATCTTCCTTTTTCATCTTTCTTACACATTGTTAGAGGACTTTGGGAAATCCATCTGCATATAATAATTATACACGCCTTTTTCCCGTAGCGATTCGAGTCGGAGAAATACCACTTGGAAAAACTGGCTCCGAATAGTTTTCAAAATCAGATAGGCAATTAATTAATTTTGGTTGTTTGTTTTGTTCGAAGCAGGAAATGGCGAACCATTGTTTATTAAATCTTTGGGCAAAAGACGTGTAATCTTTGGGTTAATCGATGCGTTTATAAGTAGTGAACTACTGACTTGTTTGTGATGTTCTAGAAAAGAGAAATTGGATGCACATTTTATGTTTTATGCTGTTTGATATGTTAATGAGTGTTTATGAGCTGTGTGGTGTGGAAGTTTGAAGAATGGAGTGCCAGATCAGGTGTTAGCCTCGTCATCAAACCTTGGTTCGAAATGACGAAGTCTTGTCCTCAGGTCTTTCCTTAGGGATGGATCACAGACCGTCGCCAATAGCCCGTTGTGTTGTTCGTGTGCGACGTTAATTCAACTGCCTACCTTGCTTTCCCAAGTACAACACAAAATTTAAGCTATGCGCAGCATTTTCTGTCACGCAAAACAGGTGGTGTTGGCTTTCATTGATTGGAGTCAAAAAACATTAAAGTTTTCGAGACATTATTTAAAAATTAATTTTATTGAAACCAATTCGTATTTACAAGCATACATTCAAAATCAAGACGTCACTTCTTTCACATTATTTCTTCTGCTATCTTTTATGTACACTCAAGATTAACATAACTTTCTACTTTCATATAAAGGGCCGCGGTGGCCCGGTTGAAAGAGTAACGGACTAGCAACCGAAGGGTTGCGAGTTCGAATCCAGCCAAACACCGTCGTGTACAAAGGGGGCTGGTGCACGTTAAATCTGTCGTGGCCCCAAACGTCCTCACGTTGGCGTGGTGTGGAAGTTTGGAGAGTGGGGTGCCAGCTCAGGTGTTGCCTCGTCATCTGACCGTGGTTCAAAATTACGTGGTGTTGTCCTCGGATCTTTCCCTCTGGGATTGATCCCGGACCGTCACCAATAGCCCGTTGTGTTGCTCCAGTGTGACGTTAATTAAAAATACCAAATACCAATACTACTTTCATATACACCATACGGCACTATAATTTCAAGTCCTCTGCAGAGGTTGAGACCGATTCCAACAGGTGGCGGTAGTGTTTTTGCGGGGATAAATATGGTCTGTACGAATTCTGAAAGTGACGTCAATTGGCTTTCGAATACGATTTCAATGTCATCAATAGAATTTTCAAATTGATATATGATAGTTAATGGGACAATTTCGATTAGATTAAATGCCAAACGTCGTCAAAACAGCGATAAACAACATTTTAGGGTAACCCCGACGTGTATCATGAGAGAGCATTTGGGTAGCTGTAGTAAAATCTTCACTTTTCGTCTGGTTAGTTTTCTCTGAAAATCCCTTTTTCCTCTGGGGTCGCGGTAGCCCAGTCGGAAGAGTGACGGACTAGCAATCGGAGGGTTGCGAGTTCAAATGCAACCAATGTCGTGTACAAAGGGGGATGGTGCACATTAAATCTCTCATGGCCTCAAATGTCCTCACGTAGGCGTGATGTGGAAGTTTGGAGAGTGGGGTGCCAGCTCAGGTGTAACCTCGTCATCTGACCGTGGTTCAAAATTACGTGGTAGTGTCCTCGGTAGGTAGTACTTTAATTAACGTCGCACTGAAGCAGCACAAGGGTCTATTGGCGACGGTCCGGGATCAATCCCAAAGGGAAATATCCGAGGAAAACACCACGCAATTTTGAACCACGGTCACATGGCGAGGTCACACCTGAGCTGGCAACCCACTCTCCAAACTTCGACGCCAAAGTGAGGGCATTTGGGGCCACGACAGATTTAACGAGCACCAGCCCTCTTTGTACACGACGGTCTTCGGTTGGATTCGAACTCGCAACCCTCCGGTTGCTAATCCGTTACTCTTCCAACCACGCTGCCGCGGCCCGAACAGTCGCCAATAGCTCGTTGTGTAGCTCCTGTGCGACGTTACTTAAATGCATATCTGCCGACAATTTTTCCCCTGAGAATCGCTCAATTGTGTATTGAGTTACGAAACAACCAAATATTAAAATTGAAACTGTTCATGCGTATTGGTGACGTTTAATCAAATAACCATTGAGGGCCGCGGTGGCCCGGTTGGAAGAGCAACGGACTAGCAACCGAAGGGTTGCGAGTTCGAATCCAGCCAAACACCGTCGTGTACAAAGGGGGCTGGTGCACGTTAAATCTGTCGTGGCCTCAAATGTCCTCACGTTGGCGTGGTGTGGAAGTTTGGAGAGTGGGGTGCCAGCTCAGGTGTTGCCTCGTCATCTGACCGTGGTTCAAAATTACGTGGTGTTGTCCTCGGATCTTTCCCTTTGGGATTGATCCCGGACCGTCACCAATAGCCCATTGTGTTGCTCCAGTGTGACGTTAATTGAAATTGAAAAAAAAAAAAATAACCATTGACCAATCAACTCACATGAACTTGGAATTTGTATTGTCGAAGTGCTGAAGTTGCATTCGAAAAAAAGTAAAGTGACGTAACGTTCGGAATACGTTCAGGAAACACGTTCCGACAAAGGGACACTACATTTAGCTTGACAGAAGTCACTCATATCTAATATTTTGTCCTTTGGATATTATAGTGAAATGAGCATTCACTGACTTATCTCGCTAGACTCAAGTACAGAAATCATTTTGAATTGTGGTTGGTGTTCGCTAAAAATGTGTTACGGCGATTAAATGACATTTAAATCTGATTTTCAATATTCACTTTTCATTTATTTTGAAGCGTGGATATGGTATGTTAGGTATGCCAATATGTTAGATGTTTATATCGGTGAAATAACAGTCTCCACGATTTGGTATTTCCTTCTAAATGATTGATTTCGTGAGCTATTAACCCTTTAAGTGGTTTTGATGAGATATCTCGTCCATGAAGATCTGGTCAGTTTTAGTAATGACGCGACATCCCGTCCTGAAAACCACCTGGTGAGTTAAATCTAAAAATCACGGTGATCCCCCTTTTCGATTCAGTTAGATGGTATTAACCCTCCTGGTGGTTGTACGATGCGGTGTAATTATCAAAACTGACCAGATTTTGATGGACGAGATATCTCGTCATTAAAAGAAAACTGGCCATATCTTGATGGACGAGATATCTCGTCATTAAAAGAAAACTGACCAGATCTGGATGGACGAGATAACTCGTCATTAGCAAAACTGACCAGATCTGGATGGACGAGATAACTAGTCATTAGCAAACCTGACCAGATCTGGAAGGTCGAGATAACTCGTCATTAGCAAAACTGGCCAGATCTGGATGGACGAGATAACTCTTCATTAGCAAAACTGGCCAGATCTGGATGGACGAGATAACTCGTCATTAGCAAACCTGACCAGATCTGGAAGGCCGAGAGAATTCGTCATTAGCAAACCTGACCAGATCTGGAAGGACGAGATAACTCTTCATTAGCAAACCTGACCAGATCTGGAAGGCCGAGATAACTCTTCATTAGCAAACCTGACCAGATCTGGAAGGCCGAGAGAACTCGTCATTAGCAAACCTGACCAGATCTGGATGGACGAGATAACTCTTCATTAGCAAACCTGACCAGATCTGGAAGGCCGAGAGAACTCGTCATTAGCAAACCTGACCAGATCTGGATGGACGAGAGAACTCGTCATTAGCAAACCTGACCAGATCTGGAAGGACGAGATAACTCTTCATTAGCAAACCTGACCAGATCTGGAAGGCCGAGAGAACTCGTCATTAGCAAACCTGACCAGATCTGGATGGACGAGATAACTCGTCATTAGCAAATCTGACCAGATCTGGATGGACGAGATAACTCTTCATTAGCAAACCTGACCAGATCTGGAAGGCCGAGAGAACTCGTCATTAGCAAACCTGACCAGATCTGGATGGACGAGATAACTCGTCATTAGCAAACCTGACCAGATCTGGAAGGTCGAGATAACTCGTCATTAGAAAAAAAACTGACCAGATTTTGAACCCGTTTTCCTAAAAAAATTGACAATATCTTGATATCTTAGCAAAACAATAGCAAAAATTAGTCAGATCTTGATGGACGGGATAACTCGTCATTAGCAAACCTGACCAGATCTGGAAGGCCGAGAGAACTCGTCATTAGCAAACCTGACCAGATCTGGATGGACGAGATAACTCGTCATTAGCAAATCTGACCAGATCTGGATGGACGAGATAACTCTTCATTAGCAAACCTGACCAGATCTGGAAGGCCGAGAGAACTCGTCATTAGCAAACCTGACCAGATCTGGAAGGACGAGATAACTCTTCATTAGCAAACCTGACCAGATCTGGAAGGCCGAGAGAACTCGTCATTAGCAAACCTGACCAGATCTGGATGGACGAGATAACTCGTCATTAGCAAATCTGACCAGATCTGGATGGACGAGATAACTCTTCATTAGCAAACCTGACCAGATCTGGAAGGCCGAGAGAACTCGTCATTAGCAAACCTGACCAGATCTGGATGGACGAGATAACTCGTCATTAGCAAACCTGACCAGATCTGGAAGGTCGAGATAACTCGTCATTAGAAAAAAAACTGACCAGATTTTGAACCCGTTTTCCTAAAAAAATTGACAATATCTTGATATCTTAGCAAAACAATAGCAAAAATTAGTCAGATCTTGATGGACGGGATAACTCGTCATTAGCAAAACTGACCAGATCTTGATTCAGAAAGTATTATATGCGTTTATAAATGGTTTATTAGCAAAAATATATAAAAACCAGATCAATTTCTGGAGGAAAACCTCATCGCCCTGATCTGTGCACTTCAAACGCTTTGATCCAAGAGAAACCAGGGAAAATATTTCACTCGATTCACAAGGCGAACACGATTATTTAAATTTCGATGATAAACTCAAAAGAAATCTGGATGGTTTTAATGAGAAAATTACTCCTTGATTGGTTTTGTAAGTAACCCTAATTAGAAATAAGTAATTATATCGGTGCACGGCTTTTTTTTGCCCTTCAATCAACCCATTCTTTGACATAGCTAGAAGCGTAACAACTGTCTCATTGTTTCATTATTAAAAATTCTTGAGAAAATATTCTCTCCGAAGTAATTCTTTGTTGGAGAGTATACCGTTGAATTGTTCTCGACTTTTTCTTTTCCACAGATGTCTTCGGTGTGTTCAGTCAAATATTTAATTTAAATTACTTCTATAGGAAACTGAATTCCAGTCGTGCCGGTGCGCTGTTAAATGGAGTTTCTGAGCTGCTTGTTTAGTTTAATTATCTAATTTATTTTTGCTACAATTACAGGTATTGCGGTAAGTACTCATGTATGCGAAGTTAGTTAACATGTACCTCTATGCGTTTTTCCCTGTACTTTTTCTCAAACGTCTTCTGTGTTAAGTCAAATATTTAATTTAAATTACTTGATAATCCGATTCATAGTACTGCAGGCGTGTTTGTTGTAAAGTGGAGTTTCTGAGTTTGGTTTAACTTTTCAATTTAGTTCTGTAACAACGAGACAGATATTGACGAATGTACATTCAGTGACTTTTGCATACGTTTGTCGTTTTAATTTTCCCAAACATCTTCGATGTTGAGTCAAATATTTAATTTAAATTACTGGTTAATCTGAATTGGTTCTACAGACGTGTTGTAAAGTATTTCAAAGTCGCTCGGTCTAGCTTTTCAATTTAGTTTGGTAACAGAAGTATTGAGAAATATACTCACGTACTGTGTAATTTTGATGAACGTGTACTGCTTCAAACGTTTGTCCTTTTACTTTTTCCCAAATGTCTTCGATGTTAAGTTTAAATGTTTAATTTCAATTACTTGATAATCCGAATTATAGTTCTGCAAGCGTGTTGTTAAAGTGAAGTTTCTGAGTTGTTTATTTGGTTTAACTTTTCAACTTAGTTTTGTAACAATTGCAGGTGTCGACGAATGCACTTCTGTACACGTGCATAAACTTAGTCAGCATGTACACGAAATATCTTACGGACAAGGCGCAGAGGAATGCTTTTTTGGAGACTAGAAGAGCGATTGAAACGAGGCACAAAACAGCTAAAGAGAATGACAAACAAGTAATGAAATTGAATTTATTTCCTGTTTGTTTAATATTGATATACAGCTACCTTTCTCTTGGTCGAAATCATTAAGACGGTTCTGAGAATTTTTTACTTTGAAAATGTGACTTTTCCCTTCTGTTTTTCACTTTAAAATCAACATTAACCATCTTCGTGGTACATCATCATTAGCAGAACTGACCAGACCTTGGTGGACGAAATACCTGGTCATAAGAAAAAACTGACCAGGTCTTGATCTCGTCATCATCAAAAAATCGGCAATATCTTGATGATGAGGTCATTAACAAAATTGCTCAGATCTTGATGGACGAGATATCTCGTCGAAACCACTTGGAGGGTTAAATCTAGGTAATAAGCCCTTCAGCACCGTCCATGCTTTTCTAATTGATGTTTCTTCGATGGACTCACAAAAGTATTTAACCCTCCTGATGGTTGTGTCTCGTCATTAGCAAAACCATTAGCAGATCTTGATGAACGAGATATCTCGTCATTAGAAGAAAACAGAGGAGATCTTGATCTCGTCATCATCAAATAATCGGCAATATCTTGAAGAGACGAGATATCTCGTCACTAGCAAAATTAGATGTTAATGGATGAGGTATCACATCGAACCAATTTGGAGGATTAAGTTGAAGTGTGACCTTATTTCGTGTCTCAATACATTCACCCCGGACCTGGACCTTGCGCCATAAAACCCTAACATCCAATCCAATCACCCCAGACCTGAAATATAAGTACTCTGAGCATCGCTATTAAGAGGAGATTCAAAAAGTGAGACCAACATGGTTTGGTAGTCGTGATTGTTCTGTGATAAATTGACTTGGTTGACCAATTTGGCATCTTATCGCCTAGTTTGGAATCTTATAATAGGGGAGATGTGCGAATGCGCAATGCGGCGTTTCTATAGAGTGGCGACCAAAACGGTGAAATCGCCAAAGTTTACTGTGTGCTACCGTTGTACCAATCAGATGAATGTTCTTTTCCACTCTTCAGTCGAAAGTAATCTAAGAGTCACGTTACTGCTAGTTTTGGTCGCATGATCCAAGGCACATTAAATGTTACCATTGTTTACTCTACTTTTACATTTGGCAGTCCTCACTTAAGTAGCGGTGTCTGTAACGAGTTTGTTTTAGGGGACTAACCAAAACTTTGACGCCTACGAGTAATCATACCAGCAAATGACAAGAGCGTTATAAGCAATGCAGCAACAGAACATGTAATCAGAACACTTTGGTATCCGGTTTGTTGAGTTCAAAGCCGGCTAAATTTGTCGGTGAGACACGCCGAAATGCTAAATGTGCTACCGGACTATGGGAAATCCTCCATTTCGTTACATTTCGTCCATGGTCGTCGTTGCTCCGGCTTTGCCAGTGTTTGAAAACACCCTAACTTCAAGATTCCCGAGAGCTGGTCGTAAGTTCGTGCGGTCTTTAAACAGGTAAGTCGTTAAGTGAGGAGTGCCTGTGTAAGATCTTAGTTTAGTAGCAAGTCCTTTTACATGATGTATCTTTCTGGTTCCCACTCAAGTAATTTTGTATTTTGGGATTCACAAAATGATGTAGTTTAACCCTCTTAGTGTTGACGAGATATCTCGTCCATCAAGATCTGACCATCTCGTTGTTAATGACGAGATATTGCTGGTAATTGTATGATGAGGAGATCGTTTCAGGTTTTAAGATGATGAGATTTAGGGTCCGTTTTCTTTTAATGACGAGATATCTCATCCATCAAGATCTAGTCAGTTTTACTAATGATACCTCGTCGAGACAACCATGAGGAGGGCTAAAAGTGCCTTCTCACTATCCCGTGTCTCACTTTAAGGTCTAAGACTGTTAACAAGTCCTTTTACACCGTACATCCTTCCAATTGCCTTGTAATAAGTTTTTGGTGAAGCTCTAATGTGAATGGAAGCTTAATTTTCTTCCAACACGACTTATATCCCTTGATGACCTGTTCTTCAAACGAAACGGTTTCAGTCAATCTACTCAGACGGTCTTTTGAATTTGATCTTGATCACATAAACGCAATTTGAGCGCTTCTCTTGCTGCTAAATGACCCCAAACTATCACGAAACTTCCGCCAGACTCTTAGGAAAATACGATTTATCCTAATGGATGTCGTGCCAGTAATATCAAAAGCCATCTTGTCCGTCTCAATTAACTTTGCTCCTTGGGAAAATACTACTTTTTCCACTAATCGAAAGCTGAAAGTATTTTCGTTGACTTTACTCGACACTAGAGACGTATTTTCGTTAGCAATAGTTCGTTCATTTCTTTACATTCAATTTAAGATTCTTGAACGCTAATCGCGTTTCGGTAATCTTACATTATTCCCTCTTTCTTGAGGGTCCACGGTAGCCCGGTTGGAAGAGTAATGGATTAGCAACCTGAGGGTTACGAGTTCGAATCCAGCTAAAGACCGTCGTGCACAAAGGGGGCTGGTGCACGTTGTATCTGCCGGGCCCTCAAATGTCTTCACATTGGCGTGGTGTGAAAGTTTGGAGAGTTGGATGCCAGCTCAAGCGTAACCTCGTCACCTGACTAGTTCAAATTACGTGGTGTTGTCCTCGATCGTTCCCTTCGGTTTTGATCCCGGACCGTCGTCGATAACCCGTTGCGTTGCTTCAGTGCGACGTTAATTAAAATACCTACCTATAAATTGAGTTTGCACTCGTTTTCAGCTCGAATGTTCGTGCTTGATCATGTTAAAATGAGGATTAAGTATCTTCTGCAAATGGTAGGTATTTTAATTAACGTTGTACTGGAGCAACACAACGGGATATTGACGAGGGTCCGGGATCGAACACGAAGGGAAAGATTGGAGGACACTACCACGTAATTTTGAATCAGATGACGAGGTCACACCTTAGCTGGCACCTCACTCTCCAAACCTTCACACCACGCCAATGTGAGGACATTTGAGGCCTCGACAGATTTAACGTGCATCAGTCCCCTTTCAACACGATGGTCTGTGTTTGGATTAGAACTCGCAACCTTCTGTGAATGAGCTTTCTATTCACGAAAACATAACACACCTTGTATATGAAATATGCTTTCGCTCGATTTGAAATTGCGTATGCTTGTAGGAACGCCTGCTGCTCAGCGTTTTGCCTCGATTCGTGGTTCTGGAGATGATTCGCGATATGGCGTCCGATGAAGATGAAGAGTTCCACAATAATCGGAAAATTCTTTCGGCTCAGCAGTTCCATCGCATTTACATTCATTGCTACGACCGGGTCAGGTAAGTAACCATTTCCGATATCTTAAAAAAACGTGAATACCAACAGTGCTTCAACATTACGAGGTATTGTCCTCGCGTCTATCCTATCGGAGTTTATCCCGGACGGTCGCCTGAGTCACTCGTAGATTTTTATTGGTCGGGGAAACCGCTCTATCGTGCCAGCATTGCCAAGAGCCGCTCTTCATCCATCATATTTTAACTTCTTGTACAGGTCTTAGACATCTTTTATCGACAGTTTTTTTTAAAAAACTTCATTACCAATTTTATCAGACCTGTTGGGTCATCCTCACCATCCATTACTTTTTAGATTTCTTCAGCATTCAGGATTTTTACCACATAATATTTTAAATTGAATTCCATAAAGTTTAATAAACTAAGATGGGGATACCCCATCTTAATTTTCTTTAAAAAATATGGTTTGACACTTGTGGTTAGAATGTTACTTTTATATCTAATTTTTACGTATACCACTTGGTTTCGTTCATTGCATTTCTTGTGGTTAGAATGTCACTTGTGGCTAGAATGTTACTTTTATATCTAATTTTTACGCATACCACTTGGTTTCGTTCATTGCATTTCTATTTCAATGTTGATCTGGTTATTAGTTTGAAGGCGTTTAAATCCATCTCATCCGTTTAAATCCATCTAATTTTACTGCCGTGTATGGCGAAGCTTATCTTTTGGATCTTGCGCCACAAAACCCAAATCAACCAACCAACCAACCCCAATAGCCCGGTCACTGCGACGTAAATTCCACTGCCTTAGTGTTCACGTTGGCATGATGTGGAAATTTGGGGAGTGGGTTGCCAGCTCAGGTCGAAATGTCGGTCCTTTTGACATCATCATCTGACCGCGGTTCAAAATGATGAGGTGATGGCCTCGGATCTTTCTCTTCGGGATTGGTCCCGGACCATCGCCAATTGCCCGTTGTGTTGCTCCAGTACGACGTTGATTCAACTATCTACCTTCTCTTAGTGTTCACCGTTAGCGTGATGTGGAAGGTTGGAGAGTGGGATGCCAGCTCGAGTTTTGACCTCGTCATCTGTCCGTGGTTGAAAATGACGAGGTGTTGTTTCGCATCTCGCATAGATCCCGGACCGTTTACAATGGTCCGTTGTGTTGCTCCAGTGTGACCTTAATTTAATTACCTACTTACCTTATTTCTATGTCTATTCTTTATTTTTTTACGTCGTCCTGTTAGCAGAGTGGTTTGCGCTGGGGCCCTTGGTTCAATAGACTTTGGGTTCGATTCCCGGTCTTAACATGAATGTTCGTAGTGGTTCGGTATTCATTTTAAGTAGAAGTTCCCGGTCTAATTAGAGTAGCTAAAACTGACCGTAAAGCGGCAAACAAAACACATTAGTTTTACCTTTTAATCCGGTATTCCTCAAGTTTATTTGACCTAGCTGCTCCTTTCACATAAACATAAATGTAAGTGGCTTCTTGTACAAAACTTGCATTTACATTAGATTACATATCGATGCATTTATTTCCCTTACATACATGATACTGAAATCGTCATTATTTGTATATTGCCTCATTGCAACGAACGTTTATAAACGTATAAAACCAACTTAAGGTGTACGTATACATTAGAAGATTGTTTTTTTAAATTTTGACTTCAAAAATCCAATTTTTTTACACTGTCATTGGCTTGTGTTAAACTCATTTTAGTGTGCAAATTTCAGTATAAGCGAATAATAAATTATCTAATTTAGATATAATTAGCTAATTAGCATGTTTTTGAACAGTGATACCTCAAATTAAAATTTGATCAGAAATACAATACCTGTTGGAAATTATTCCTAACATTAATCTTCATGTTTTGACCCTCCGTCGCTAGAAAGAATAGGTTTTTTGACAATTTTTTTCTCCAAAGTCTAAAAGCTCAAGATTTTTTCAAGAATTTCGACATTTAAAAATCACTTAAACATTCATTTCTTAACTAATAACCAACTGAGGGTCAAAAAATTCACTATATTATCTAGATTATAATGACACAAAAATAATTTTAATAGATCAATTCTTTGTTGAGATCACTGTTTGAACATTGAATCAAATTGCAGGAACAGTTCTTCAGAAATTGAGTTTAAAGTTTTGGGAACATGTTTTTGTATATGGTGACAAAATACCTAACGAAAACCCTTATAACTAAAAAACTATTTTGAATATTTACAAGATCTTGGGTATCGTTTGAAAACAAGGAATTGGAAAATATTTTGAATTATTAAAAAAATTATTGATATTCTGGACGATTTTAGTGATTTCTAGTATATACATACACCTTAAAACTAAGGGCTCGTTCCGTAAGTACATACCAATCGTACGGGTTGCATTAGTTATACACACCGAGTGTTCCAAAAGTCTCAGTTTTTCAATATGCAAAATTAACCGTCAGCTCCATGATCCGTCTGCACCGAAAATATATGCGCATGGAACAAATGTAGAATTTTCTGAGTGCGAAGAGAGTTCTGATATCAAAAATGGCTACGAATACAAGTCGAAAGCAATTCAAAACAGTAGTACCGATGCAAATTTGTTAGTCTACGTAAACAAGCTATTATGTTAAATTTATAATTAGATGTCTTTTACAGTTTGTATTTGTCTAGTTTTCTCGTTCTGTCGTTTGCATTTTTCATCTAAATTTCTTATTTTCGAATTTCACATCAAATTATTGTTCTGTTTTTCCGTTGCTGCTATACTCTTGTATTTCAAAAGTTCTTGCAAAGTTTTCTCTATTTACCCGCAGTAATAAAATATTTTATATTTAAAATGCATTGACTTACTCGTTAATAAAAATTTTAAAATTAATATATATTTTAAATTCGATATTGATCGATACGCAATCCACCTGCGCAAAATAAAACTATTGGAATTTCTATTTGAATTATTTCAGAACATGTATCAGTTCCAAATGTCAGAGTAAGTGCTAAGACATTTCTTTCTAGAGATAATTAATTCAATAGAGATAATCAATTTACATGTACACAAAAGATATGACGAATCCGTATTTTATGCGTAGTTTTCAGTGCATATATCTGTATTTATTATGATTTACACGATAATTATCATTAAATTATTTTTTTAAAGAACACATTTTCTTCCTCTAAATATAAGAGAAAATGTAACTCGAACAGAAAGTATACTATAATATCTAAGTAGTTTCCTACATAAAAAATATTTGATACACTGAAATCCAGATATACAAAAATTTATTTTTAAATATCCCTCCTGAATCAGGAAATGAGTTCTATAAATCTTCAATAACAAGGACACCTAAAAATTTCATTATGATAATAGTGAAATAATAAATGTCAACAATATGTTCGTAAATGGGGGTGAAACGAAGGCCACGTGACGAATTGTTTTCTGATTCGTTCTTCCGCTGTGAGTTGGTTTATTTACAAACGCATGCTCTAAAAATTCGTTAAAAAGACAAGAATAGAAATAGCAAAAATGACAAAAAAAATCGCTTGGAAAAAGAATATTCTGAATAATCGTAGTCGAATAAAATTTCGTTTCTGATGACAAGATACAAGGGAAAAAACGAACAAAATTATCGAATGCACATTTATAAACGTATCTAGAGGTATGCATACACAAGAAGCAGAGCAACTATTCTCCATTCCACGAGCAAATAAATGAAAGATTATTCTTTCCGTTGAATTTGAAGAGTTCTATCTTGTTTCCCCGCAACGGAAAATGGCGAAAGCTTCTGAACCTGATCTGCTCGAGCAAATGCGGTATTTTAAAGAACATGAATTAGAGGTATACTTGGAACATGCCGTAGAGGAACTGCTTTCCCTCCGTTCTTCGGGTATTGAAATCGAAACTGAAACCTTTCTCAAAGAATATTTTGGCAGCTTGGATAAAGGAACGCACGTTCTACACCGTGAATATTCGTTCGTAAGCGCTACAACTTATAACCGACTGTGCTGCTTGAATGTAATCATTCTCATCTACAGACATCTATTTCTCTATAACAACAGGATGAAAGCAAGCGACATTCATTCCATATTACAGCTTCTGTGGAGTGATATTCCTCTAGCTATTGTGGAAGAAGCATTTAAGTTCGTTCAGATGCGTGCGGTTAAAACGAAATCAAGAACAAGACTGTCCTTTTTGGAATTCGTCAAAGCTTTCAAAACTACATTCTGTGGAGTTCGATTCAGGCATGAAGCCAAAGATCTCAACGTTAGAGTAGAAGCTAACCTTAAAGAATATTCAAGTAAACATGGCAAAGATGTGGACAGGTACAAAGACTTCGTTTCTTTTCTCGACGATTATGATGATATCGAAACTCGAATTCGTTCAATAATCGATATGGCTGAGTTGGAAGATTCTAACTCTGATGACACTAGTTTGAATAAACCAAGCTCGTCATGCTCTGATAATGGATTTGGTGGAAGCGAGCTCGAATATTTACGAATTCTGTTTGAAGAATCGGAAATTGGTTCTATGCCTTAGTCCGTGGACCCTTTGCCTGGTAAAAACATTACGAACTGAAAAATAACTGCTTACTGCAAAGTAAATCTGATCTTTTCTAATAATAGTATGTTAAACTTTCTTTCATATAATAGTAATTTTTTATTGTATGACAATTTATGCTTTTAAGTTTAATTCTTATACCTTATAGATTCTCACCTAAAACTTTATTTTTGCCAAGTTCATTTTATTTCCAAATATACTTTTATCTATCCTTTTGTACATATATAATGCAATTAAGGAACAATAATTTTGTATTCCAAACTACTTTCATAGCATTGTTTTCATATCGCAGTCCCGTAAGAACAACGACTCAACTGCAAAATTGGAGTGAATTGTCAAGATATATCTAGACGATTGGCATTATTTAAAAGTAACAGCATATATTAACCGACTTTCATTACCATCAAAGTTTCTCAGATGTCATAATGAATATTAATCACAAACCGTATCCTTAATTTTAGTTTTTCCGAATGAACTGATAATTTACAGTTGCGTCATTGTTCTCTCGGAACAGCGAATATTATGTCTTCCGTTTCAGGGCAAAATGAGTTAAATCTGGCTTTTGACGGGTACAAAGGAGTCACGTGAATCATTATAATTACAAATAACAATATAATATTCTTAAAATGAAAACTAAATTTATCTACCAATCTAAATTACAATTATTTGTATCATGGCATGGTTCTTTTTCTTCCGTAATATTTGTGAGAAAGTGAAATATTCCGAGAAGTAGCCATTTTGATTTAGCTCTATTTGTCCTACATGGAAGATGTAACGATCTCTCAACTGTATAATATGTCTACATCTGCTGTTTTCTTTATCAATGAAAGTACATTTCTTTGACATTAAATTCTTAAAATATGGCATATATCAGTTTCACAACTTAAAGTGTTTAATTATAGTGTGGTTCCCGTGAGAAGGAGGTCAGTTGATTTTTGAACAGGTGTAGATTGTCGCGTAGCCCTGCAGAAACCAAAGAAACATGTACGGCGATCGCCATAGATGATCTATCCCTCGCCAACTTTGGAATCGAACGATCGATGCCAGAATCAGCGCTAAACCGCCAATTGGGGAAGGGATTTGCTTACGTTACCACCAGTCCCCTAGTTCAACTAATGGACTCGTTCAAAACCACGTGACCTCCCCCAACTGCCTTCTCCCGTGAACCATATAGTTTTGATGGAAATCGTTGAACTTTTCAAAACTAGTTTTGTTATTCTCTGGCCTTGTATGCTGATCAAATCTTTTGAAGAATGTTTTCTAAATGCCCCGTGTTGTACTTCAGTGGTGTACTGGGAGTTTGCTTCTGTTCAATAAAATATATATATATACTAAATTCCTAATTCCATTAATCTAAAATGATATTTTCCTCTAAAATTTAGCAAGAAAATAAAAGTCCCCACATGGAAACTTTTATATTCTAAAAATAACAAGAATAATTTTATAGCTCATAAAATATTTAACATTTTATCAAGTTGTTCTGTTAAACAAAACATTAAGCCATATATCCGATCTAATTAGCCCTCGTGTAGCAAAAGGATTATTGAGCGACGAACCAAACGAAATAGATAAACAAAGAATTGTCTGTTATCACTGAATTTATCAGTGCTACAGACATCAGAAAGTTTATCGTTCTGGATATCCTATTCATATATTTATACGATATTTTAATAAATATATTTATCTGTGTACATCGTATTAACTTTTCAACGAATATCAGACAGATTTTTAGTGTAACATACACCGAAAGACGAGTATTTTGCTTGTTATCCAATGCTCCCGCCTGGTAGATAAGGGAGTTACCTTAAAATGTAATCAAATGACATTTCTAGAATATACTATACGTAAGTACAGGAAACACGTTCTACCACAAAAACACTGGTGATATCTATATTTGTCTTTACAGATAAAGCTTCTCGCAAAGGGAATGAAATCTACTTCATTTTGTTCTACAGTTAAAACTTAAATTCTATGTGTATTCTTGTATTATTTAAAATTACTTCTAAGAAGTTTTTACCCGTAGTTTGAAATTACACTATTCTCATACATAAAAAATATTACCTGCTGATTTATATGGTGAAACACAATCCCTTGCACCGAAATTCAATAAAAAATAAAATATTCCATAAAAAGCACTTAAAGTAAGTTATCGATTCTTAAAATACTGAGACTGGATCTTCCTTAAAAAACGAAGTCACGGCGTAAATGCAATTACGATCTATATTTGTCTTGCTAGAAAGTTTTGTTTGACTTAACCCAGGGATAAATCTTATTTTAGCGTAGGTAAATGATTTCACTTCATATTTCTCCATAAAATACCGAACTGGAGGAGAGTACTGCGTCCTCAACTACTGTAATATGCCTCAGGAAAGTAAGTGTAATGTTTTCGGCTGGGTAGAATTTTCGAGAAATGAAGTAACTTGAAACACATCCGTTAGAATTTAGCTTAAGTTTGTTGTTTATCTTTTATAAGATTAAATTATATTATTATTTTCATACTATTAGTTTCAATTCAATGCTCATAATCAATTCAAAGAATATGATGGGTATAAACGTTCTATACGCTCTTGGGCGCACTTTTTATGTCGCCAAGGAAAGAATTAGAAAAAATCGTTCTTTTGAACGGAAAATAATAAGCTTTAGCAGAAAGTAATTAACGGGGAAAAATAAAAAACTGAAAAAACATGGGTTGCCATAACCTGCTACTAAAAGAGCGTTGCCACCAAACGAGGCGTATAATACAGCTGTACCGAAGTGAAAAATGTGTTTACTAACAGAACATTTACTAAATTGTTTATTAATTACCAAAAAGTATGTAAGTAGGTTTTGAATATAAGCAAGAACCTTGTACAAAAACTGAGGATGTTTTTTACGTCCTCATTTTTTGGGTATCATACTTGTATATCTACTGTTACCAATAAAAATTGTAGTTCAATGAATATCGATACGCTGAAACGCAATCTAATAAATTAGAAAAATAAATAAAACAAGTTTTAATAACTCTCACTGAACATTTATTTAAAACTACCAGAATTACCAGGCGTTACAAGGGCTGAATTGGTTAACTAACTTCCATTTTCGTCAATTAATTGTAATTCCTATCCATGACATGTAACGATCATACTCTAATAAAGTACACAATTGTTAAATACACAATTTCACAAATGTAAATAAATGTCAAATTTAACATTTTATATCTTTTTAGAATTTAAATTTTTAGTAAGAAAGAAGTCTATATAGTAAGCCAATGTTAATGCATAGAATAATTCAGAGTATGCATATAAATGGCTTGTATGTCATTTAAAAACAAAAGCGTTTCCCAAAATTATCCTACAACGATTGATTACAGATATTCAACGAAAAACATGAAATACATCTTATTTAAAAAAAGCTACGAACGAAAGGGAATGAACGTATTTTTTTCTCTGCAAAATAGATTCTTGGAATATAAGCAAACGGAATTACACAAATTTAAAAAAGCAAAAAGAGTTTCCCAAAATTATCCTACAACGATTGATTACAGATATTCAACGAAAAACATGAAATGAATCTTATTTAAAAAAAAAGATACGAACGAAAGGGAATGAATGTATCTTTTTTCTCTGCAAAATAGATTCTTGGAATATAAGCAAACGGTATTACACAAATTTAAAAAGCAAACGATTACAAAATACCAAGGGTGCCATATTAACTACCAGTTCCTGTTTTAAAAGATTTTGTGCTACATATTTTATTATCTTTATCGTCTGTCTCAAATATTGAGAATTTTTGTATATCGTAAAGAAAAAATAATTTTTGGAAAAATAATTGCTTTTCAGCAGTACTGGTAAAGCAATCACAATGCTCAATATGCATTCCAGCTTCTACAAAACTACGACATTATGATTGATTTAAGTATAGTTACTCAGATGTTTTAGCACGCAACTTATGTAAATATCTAAACAAAGGAAATTTGAATAATGTATTCACTAAAATAAAAAATATGGTTATCAAATATAAAGCATTGCATTTAAATACAGTAGTACCTTGAGATACGAGTTTAATTCATTCCATGACCGAGCTCGTAAGTCAAAATGCTCGTATCTCAAATCAATTTTCCCCATTGAAATTAATTGAAATGAGATTAATTCGTATCAGCCCTCAAAAACTCACTCCAATTTTTTTAATAATGAACAAATATTGTAGCTGGAGTTATAGCCTTTATCGAGTCCTGCTGCAGAATAGTACATATTGCAGAAGTAGTGCGATCGTATTGCGTTGCCTAGTCTATTATTCTTACGCCTTGCCCTCATGTTTGTCTATTATCTCACTCTTTAATTCCATGGGTATTACTTTTTCCTTTTCTCACCACTGTTCTTTACACTCACCTTTGACTCATGGTTATACGAAAAAAATTACCTAAATAACTACATCACCGTGTTTTTCCGTTTTCAGAATTGACGCATCTGATCAGAGAAAAGAAAAAAAAATAAGGGACTCGGGCCTTCCGGTGGCAGTTGACAATAAATGCCAAACCAAATTAAGAAATTGATTTTGTGAGTATTTTTTGATTGGTTTTGTGAGAGACGTTAACTGTCATCAGGTGAGGTGAACGACGTGCAAGACTCGGGAATCTGAGCGGAGTGGTGGTTGTGATGTCACCGAAGCAGGCTCGTAACTCGAGGCAAAAGTTCGGCCTAGTGACAGTTCGTATCTCAAGGTACCACTGTATGTTGAATAAAATTTTTGATACTTGTACAAACACACAGGCACAAAATCAAGCATAGAACGGGAAGACGGACAGACTAAAACAGCCAAGTTTAGTCACTAAATGATTGTAAGTACAGTATGTAAAATTTCATGAAAATATATGCAACCGTTTGGACGTAGAACTGACGCGCAAGAGACGGATTTTGTATCAGAAGGACCTAAAACGGATAGAAAACTTGAAATGGGTCGAAAATATTCAATGTACAAACACTCCTTTTTTGTTTATATAGATTTTAACATCAGACACGATCTTTCACATTTTAATTAATATTTAACGAATATTTATCATAAGAGTTAAAAATAAGAGATGTTTTAATTAAAGCACTTAGTGCATTTTTATTGACTTCATTCGGTTTTTATCTGAGTTAAAGGTATTGATAGAGAGATTAGAGCGTGCATACATCTTTGTTTTATTTCAACAGATAAGTGAGGTGTATCCTGTATTTTAGAGTGTTTAAAAGTCCATTCTCTCTACAAATTGAAAGTTTTTAGAGGGATTTTCAGTGTAAACCAAATAAGGCAAATGGATTGAAGATTTTATTTCGGCTACTCAATTTTTCATGATATAAATCAGACTTACCTTAAATTGTAGATTGGTGACATTTCGCTTTTAACCTAATTGGCGTTGACCAATCATTTATCATATATCAATTCCTAATTCATTCGAAGGAATTTTTACTGACGAAGTGCTGAAAACGTATTTGAAAAACAAACCAAGTGACGTCACGTTCGTCACACTTACAGGAAACACGTTTCGCCACAGAAACACTACCGCCACCTACATTTAACTTGACAGAATTCATCTCATGTCCCCCAAAGACAAATACTAGGAAATCCACGTTTACTTGAGAAAATATAATTTTTTAAAACTACTATGCGGAATAAAGCTCATGATACGTAATAAAGTTTCAAAATATTCCATGAATATTTGTTTTTCGTTTACGAATATTCCTGGTTTTTCGTATCTTTTCCTTTTGGAAAACAAAATAACTTCACTGTGATTTGATTAAAATCCAGTGAGTTAAGGTTATAAATTTCCGAATGGCAATTTCAATTTTGTAATATAAATTAAACAAAATAATTAATTCTTCGAATTGCTTTTCCGGAAAACGATTCAGTTGAACATTTGGCACATTAATTCGATGATTGCATAACTTCAAACATTTAACGCAACGCACAGACTATTTCAAATTAATACGTTTCATTTGTTGCACAAGATTTTCGCGCGTTCATATTGATTAGAATAGACTTTGAGAGAATTCAGATTCTGAATTTAAATTCTTTACATTTGTGTTCGTGTACTATTAAAGGCGAAAAGCGAACTACAAATGTCTTTTAGCGTTTTATTTGTTGCTGAATATTTTCGTGTCTTCGTTATCAGAAAAGACATTGAAAGAATTCAGATTCCGAATTTAAATTCTTTGCATTTTTGTTCGTGTACTATTAAAGGTGAAAAGTGAAATACAAACGTATTTTAAGCGTTTTATTTGTTGCTCAATATTTTCGTGTCTTCGTTGTCAGAAGAGCCATTGAAAGAACTCGCATTCTGAATTTAAATTTTCTCCATTTTTGTTCGAGCTCTACTAAAGGTGAAAAGCGAACTTCAAATGTATTTTCAGCAAAATATACACTCCCCGACTTGTCAGAAGACCGACCACTTATTTTATGAAAGAAAACTCGAACTTGGTATTGAACACGCACTAAAAAAAAACGAGTGGAAATATTCCGAATATCACATTTCAAGCGAATATTCTCCAGTTTTCGTCACAAATTGTGTGGTCTGGGGAGAGTTTTGGAGCTTCCAATTTAATCCCAGTCGGTGGGGATTCACGGTCCATTTATCAAGACTGGTGGGAACGTCATTTGGAGCGATCTGGTGCAAAACCGACTGGCTAGGCGGTGTATATTGGAAGTTTCATATAGAGCGAGAATTCGCTGCCTTTTGTGTATTGATTGATCGATTAGAACACGGGCTGTTTCCTGAACCACTTGCTCATATCCTTCGTGATGCGTCAACGCCGTGATGCATCGGGTATAAAGTTAGAACAATATTAGAAGACGAAGCCAACTCTGTGAGCTTGGAAAATCTCTGAAGATTTGTGTCCTCTATGGAAAAGTGCAATTTGGCTTTTGCAAAATGGTATTTGAATTGAAAGATTAAATAAGAAATAGTTGATATAACTAAAACGATAAAATTATATATGTGTATGTATATATATATATATATATGTGTATGTATATATATATATATATGTGTATGTATATATATATGTGTGTGTATATATACAGGGTGATTCTAAATTGTTTTTACAAAATAAGAGGGGTGATAGTACCCATCCAGACGAGCAATAATTACTATGGAACATAGGGTCGCATTCCACTGTGAGAGACAGAAAGAGTAAAATTAGAATTTCAACATGAACTTACAACAGCGTTGGGAAAGCGAATGAACGATACCAAAAGTTGCACAATCCGATTTATTGATCAGAGAAAAACTCACAGCAAGTCCTCAAAGTGGCGTGTCGTTGCATAGTTCACACCGGCGAAGGAATAACTGGCTCTCGACGATTCCTGGTGTTGTGTTAATTTTGTCTGCGGCAACACCGATTCTCGCTACGAGATCTTCAGCCGAGTCCACAGGTACACTAAAGATTTCATGTGCCCAGAAGAAAAAGTCCAGTGGGTTGAGGTCCGGTGAGCGAGGAGGCCAAGCCACAGGTCCGCCACGTCCGATCCATCGTGCGGGATATCTTGCTTAGGAGATATGCTACGTAGGCAGGTACAAAACGACGTCAGAGGCGATGACTTGTTCATGCTCGACGCGTTTCGACTTTACTCTTTTCTGCCTCTCAGAGTGGAATGCGACCCTATGTTCCATGGTAATTATTGCTCGTCTGGATGGGTACTATCACCCCTCTCATTTTGTAAAAACAATTTAGACTCACCCTGTATGTGTATGTATTCACTATATGGACAAAAATATTTGGCCACTGCATGTTTTCCAGAAAAAGTGCTTTATTCTATTTAGTAACGGATAGGCCCTCCTTTTGCGGATACTTTTGACACTAACGGAGCTCCCAGATGCATTTCCAACCTCTGCAGCGGTAGAAGTGCGCGACTTCTTGACATCTTGGCGTACCAAGCAACTTCTGTCAGTTTATGCGGTCGTCCGGGACGATTTTTTGTTGTTGCTCCGACTTGCTTCCATCGCTTGATAACATGCGCTACATTCGATTTTGGAACATCCAGTTTGGATGCAATAGCTCGTACAGAAAGATTACACAGATGACATCCTATGACGACCCGCGTTGGAAATCGGTAAGTTCAGGTCCACGCGGCATAGCTCCTCTAGAGTGAATGAATAGTTGATACAAAAAATTAGCTGCTTTTTATTTTACCCATGCCCTTCCCAGCATACCGTTCGGCAAACTCAGTATTTGCCGATTTTCTGCAGTGTCCAAATACTTTTGTCCATATAGTGTATGTGTGTATATATACAGGGTGAGTCTAAACTAATAATACAAACTTCAGGGGTGATAGAACACAACGAAACAAACACTTTTCATCATAGAATGTATGGTCGCAAGTGCAGCGGTTGGCCGCTAGAGAGCGCTTTCCATTTCGGCACAAACACACGGTCCGACGCAAGTTGAAAAGGAGAAGAGGCATGAAATATGGAAACAACGCTTTAATGTCAAATAAACATCAATAACTGCTTGACAAAACGAAATAATACAATTAGATTTGCATAAATTAAAGATAAGTGCAAGGAACAAAGGGTACGAAAGAAATGACAAAACATGAGAAACTTTTCACATGGAAATGAAACGACATGTACAAACATCAGTCGGTAAGTACAACGCAAATGCACAATTACAGAAGCTGTTCAAAATGTCGACCACCACACCTGATGCAGGCCTCGCGTGTGTGTTGATATATTTATGGAGCACATGGCCCCGCAGGGGACTAAATCTCCGGTGTTGAACATAGAGTTTGACTTATTGGAATTTGCCTTGTTGAGTTAAGTATTGAAATTAAAAGCTAGCTAATAATAAACAAGAATCCGGTAAAATTTAGGAGTTAGGAAGAATAAGGATCAATTTTAATGAAATAAGTCAGTGATCTCAGCTGCCCAGTGTGAGGGTGCGCCTAGGTCTGGATTTATTTTGAGGAAGGGTTGGATCGTAGATTTCTATTTCCTGCACCGCAGCATTATGACTATTATTAATTTGGAGGAAGAATTTGCGAGAGATTTTATAGATAAATTTCCTTATGGTTGGGATATTGAGGGCTCTGGCGATATCGCTGTTGCGATAATACCACCTTGCATTCGATATTTGCCTAAGGAAGATGTTTTGAAGTTGTTCGATGCGCTTAAGATTCACATCACATTAGTCCCCCCCCCCCATATGGGGCAAGCATATGTTATGATTGGCCTGACAAATGAAAGGTATATGAGTTTCTTGTTGTGTATACAAAGTGTTGAACTCCGGGATGTGAGAGGGTAAACAGTGGCAGTGATTTTACGAAATTTATCATGTATATGTTGTATGTGTGGCTTCCAGTTTAATTTTGAGTCTAGGATAAGTCCTAGATATTTCGTATGAAGTGACCAAGGGATTGACTGACCATAAAGTTGGAGTTTGGGTAGTTTTGAGGGATTTCTGCAGTGGAACATGATTGCAGCTGTCTTTTCAACATTGAGTAGTATTTTCCATTTGACAAGCCAGGATTCAAGGTAGTAGATATGGACTTTAAGGTCAGCAATAAGTATTTTATAATTTTTATTTTGAGTAAAAATTGCAGTGTCATCTGCGAACATGCTAATTTTAGTGTTATCCGTTTGGGGTATATCGTTCATATATAAATTAAAGAGAAAAGGTCCAAGTTTGGATCCTTGAGGGACTCCAGCATAAATATTTCTTTTCGAGGATATAACTGATTATTGACTCTAACAACATACGTTCTATTGGTAAGATATGAGAAAAAAGGAATCAGGAAAGTTATATAAGATCATTTTGTAAATAAGACCCTGAATCCAGACTTTATCAAAGGCTTTGGCAATATCAAAAAAGACTATCCCAGTGTATTTATTCGGTTTATTTGTATTTCCAGACTGAATATATTCAACTACCCTAAGTAGCTGATGAATAGTGGAGAGGTGGGGGGTGAAGCCAAATTGTTGGGGAATCATTATGTTGTTTGTGTTTATAAAGGTGTTGTAGTGCTCAAGAATGACCGCTTCAGTAATTTTACTTAGAGTGGGTAACAGTGAAATAGGTCTGTAGCTGGTTGGTGTTTGGGGGGTTTATCTGTTTCAGAATAGGAACAATGCATGCGGTTTTCCATGGACGAGGAAAGTATTTAAATTTAAAAATGGCATTAATAATCATTGTAAACATGAGAATTGTTTTAGGGGGGAGCTTTTTGATCATCTTGTTAGTGATCCCTTCTTTACCGGGTGATTTTTCACATTTAGTTTTTGAATTTGACGAGTTATATCAGAGGGGAGAATTGCAGACTTGATCGGGTTTGCTATTGTAGGATTGAATCGAATTTAGAACTTGCACAGTTGTAGCTGGGTCGTTAATACTATTTTGGGTCAATTGATTTTCCAGGCTATCTGCTAACAAATTAGCTTTCTCGTTATCAGAGACAGCTGTTGGATGTGATGAAACAAGTGGAGGAATGTTTTTACGTTTTTTGGTGATGGATCTGGCAGTTTTCCATATAGAATTATCTTCAGTGCTGAGGGATTGAAGGTGGTTTTTCCAAGACTCTTGGGAGTGACTAGGGATTTTTCTTCTGAGGGTTTTTTTAATATAATTCAGAAGGGTTTTAGTTTGCGGATTTTTTGTCTTCTGCCAGTGTTTTTTGGTTCTGTTTCTGATCTTAATAAGAGTTTTAATTTCAGTAGGGAGGGAATAATTGTTAGGAGTCGTAACTGGTTTAGATGATTCATTGTAGGCTGATAGAATGTTTTGTGTTAAGTTAGTCACTGCGTTATCTATGTCGTTTGGGCTATTTAGAGGATAGGGTTGCGTTGGGTAGGTGACATTTGTGCTAAAGGTCTGCTGAAAGTGAGCCCAGTTAGTAGATTTATGAGGCGAAGGTATGGTGGGAATATGGTAAAAAGCAAAGTTAATCAACACAGGATTGTGATCAGAGGGGAGTTCAGGTATGGAGTCAATATAATATTTGTAATTGAATCTTTTAAGAAGGGTAAAATCGATCGTACTCGCAGAGTGCGTATCTACTCTTGTTGGGCTATTAGGGGCAGCACTAGAGACACCCATTTGGGTGGCAAGATTAAAAAGCTTGTCGCCAGCGGCATTGTTGCTATTGCAGTTCCAGAAAGTGTGATGAGCGTTGAATTCTCCGCAAAGAATTGCTTGGTCAGGAATTTTTAAAAGTAATTCAATGTCCTCAATAAAATCGGGTTTTTTACTCGGGGAATTGTAAATGGAGGTAATTGAGAATGGTTTGAGTTTGGGGAGTGTAACAGAAATCGTTGTAGCTTGAACATGTTTTAAAGCTGGATTAATTTCTTGATGGTGGGGGATGGATTTTTTAATAAAGATAGCGGTCCCTCCTCGGGCCTTAGTGTTAGTGGGTACGGCTAGGTCATTCCTGTAAATGTTGTAGTTGGGGATGTGTATGTTAATGTTGGGTCTGAGGTGAGTCTCTTGCAGACAAACCACATCAGGATTGTGAGTATTGACAAATTCCCGAAGTTCTATAATTTTGTTGCAAATACCATTTGCGTTCCAAAAACATATGCTAAGCCCAGTGTTGGTTCGACCCATCAAGTGTTAGTGGAAAGACATTGAGCTAGTAGGAACAGTTTGTCGATTGGAGTCTGAGCTGAGCGTAGCTTGTTTGCTATCTCGCTGACTCCTCCGAATGGTTTGAATATGTCTGAGAGCTCCGTAAGTACGAAGAGCAAGTCGTTTGCACCCTCCAATGGTAGGGTGGGTTTTATGGCGGGGGAGTGGCTGGGTTCGGATGCGCGCAGTAACTTGACACGCGCTGTTTTTGTTTTGGGTTGTTTGGTGTGGAGTCTGGGGCTAGGTAGTTAAGGGTATTGACCCTGCATTTTTTGCTATGTCAGCGAAGGAGAGGTTTTCATTTACCGGTCTAGAGTAAAGGTTTTTAGGGAATTTCGCGGTTCGGTTAAATGAAGGTGGACCGGATTTTTTGGGGAATTTGGGGCATTCCCTCCAGGAGGCAACATGGCCCATCTCCTGGCAGTTGATGCATTTGGGATTTTTCGATTTTGGGGTCTCACAAGTAGATGTACGGTGTTCACCACCGCATCGCAAGCATCTGGCCTTCATGAGGCAATTAGCAGAGCTGTGGCCAAAACCATTACAGTTAAAGCATTGGGACGGCCCTCCGTTCTTACGGTAGCTCTCAATCGTGACTGACATATACAAACATTCTTTAATTTTGAAAATTTCTTCCCCTTCCCGGTTTTTCGGTACTTCAATTAGATAGATAGGCAGGGGGAGTTTAGTTCTAATTTGCTTCAGTTGGGCTACTTTTAAAATGGGTATGCTCTGATCTTTAAGGTCGTCTTTTATATCATCAATGTCGGTGTCTCTTGGGAGACCCTTCATGACAACCTTGATTGGTCGATTGTACGAGGGGGTAATGATGTAACCCTCAATTCCATGTTCTTTGAGATACAAGGTAATACCTCTATGCTGAGCAGGTGTGGTACAACATATTTTAAGATATTCACCTGACAATTTATTTGTGATTCCACTGCCAAATTTGTCTTTTATGTCCTTAAGGATGGTGACGTAATTCGGAATCAGTTTAACCATTATGGGTTCTATTTTCTGGGGGGTGTCGTTAGGGTTATCGGGATTGTTTGTAATGGGTTCATATCTATTATGAGTTATTAAAGTTTCTGTAGGTTTTATCGCTTGTGGCTTGGTGGTAAGCCCTTTTCTGGGCAGCCGAAATCCCTGATCGTTGAGTTTCTTAACTGGTATAGGTAACGGGGGAAAATCGACGGATGAGCTAGATTTTTTTCGGGATACGTTATGAATCAGACATTTGTCAACAGGGCAAGAACCAAGAAGAGCAAGCCTACTTCGAGCTCCTGTGATCCTATCGTCAGCTTCTTGAAGGCACTTTTCAGCTGTTTCCAGTACTTGTCGATGGGTGCTGTTCATTTGGCCAATCAGGTTCATAGTGGCCAGCGTTTGCTCTTGCATGGTGAGTCCAGATTCCTCATCAGCCTTGGCATTTTGAATAAGGGCACAACGCTCCTGGGGTGAGCATTTAACGGGATTATCGTTGACTTCCCGTGTAGCTTGAGAGGCGGGTAAATTCTCCTCAGGATCAGAGTGTATAACTTCCATTTCAGAAGCCATACAGGGGGCTGCTTGAAGCAGGCGAAATCAATATAGAGACTAATCCAGAGAGATTAGCAATTCAATGGCTTAGAGCTGGAACAGATACGTCCTTCTCTAACCGAAGCTAGAGCGGGGGATGATGCAGGCCTCGCATCGCCGACGTAACGCTTTTATACAAGCGTTTGACTGCGCTCTCTAGCGGCCAACCGCTGCACTTGCGACCCTACATTCTATGGTGAAAAGTGTTTGTTTCGTTGTGCTCTATCATCCCCTGAAGTTTGTATTATTTGTTTAGACTCGCCCTGTATATACACACATCACGTCCACAGTCAAGAGGCCTAAAACAAATGAACAAGAAAAATCAAGTTTAAGTACGTTATCTTTATAGTGTGCCATCACAAACTTTTTCAATTAAGTCTTTCAATGGTGCTGCTGTAACCCGATTGGAAGAGTAGCGGATTTGCAACCGGAGGGTTGGGAGTTCGAAACTCCATCTAACTGACAACTACGTATGCACGTTAAATCTGTCGTGGCCTCATTTGTCCTTACGTTGGCGTGGCTTAATTAAAGAATTAATAATATTCAGAAATTCGATAATGTTTTAAACGTTTTTCGAGATCAAACACGAGTCATAATTCATGAAACGTACTCAATCATTTGATGAATCTCTAAATCAATTATTTCTGTACACGCAGGAATACTTGAACTTTGTTTCAATTTCAAAATTAATCTAAGCAGTTTTCAGGTACTGGCACTTGAAAAATTCACGTCTCGCTACGAAACTGGGTTTGTTCTAACTACGAGAACGTAGATTTTACTGTTATAATAAATTGCTGTGATCTATGCGCCCAGTTATCGGAACATTGCATCTGCTAAGTTCCCATACCTTTCATTTTAACAAATTAGTGTAACTTTTAACATGTAATGGTGTTAAATTTTCCAGAAGAGCTCTTTAATCTCCTAATATTGATCTAGAGTTCCGATATGCTAGAAAATATCGAATCTCATTCACAAGTCAATGGGATGGAATTAAAACTACCGTATAGAAGCTATTTGTGGTAACATGGGCCGCTGTAGCCGGGTTGGAAGAGTAACGGACTAACAACAGGAGGTTTGCGAGTTTTAATTCGACCAAAGATCATCGTGTACAAAGGGGTCTGGAGCACTTTAAAACTGTCGTGGCCTCAAATGTCCACGTTGGCGTGGTGTGGAAGTTTGGAGAGTGGGGTGCCAGCTCAGATGTGACCTCGTCATCTGACCGTCGTTCAAAATGACGAGGTGTTGTCCTCGGATCTTTTACTGCGGATCTGATCCCGGACCGTCGTCAATAGCCGTTGTATTGCTCCAGTGTGACGTTAATTAAAATACCTACCTGCAACAAGACGGAGGTGTGAAGTTTTAGCCATGCACTTCACTGGAAATGGGAATTAATGCGAGTAGAAATTACAGAAAGTGCTAATTTTATGTTTTCGACTAATTTTATTTCATTTCAAGGTATTGTGCACATATCGATGCTTATATATCTATACATATAAAGCAGAGTCGGCATCTCTCTGTTGTCTATACAAATCTACACCGTTTCACAATTCCACACCAAGTTTGATACGCTTATTCTTTGGAACCCTGCGGGTAACGTAGGCTACATATTAACCCCGTTCTATTTGTCTTGGGTGTGCAGAGGGGTGTAACGTCCCATCATCCTGGACAGAGCACTTGCTAGGGGGCGCTCTCTCCCGTCTGGCTGTGCAGATGACGTCAGAGTTAACATCTACAGGAGTCGCCTCAAGATGACCTTGGAGGGTTTTTAGAATCTTCGAGTATGGTGAGATGGGTGCGGTTGCGCTGAAAATCGCTCAGTATCATCGTTTATAGGGTAACGTAGGCTACATATTAACAACCCGAGCAACGCCAGGTAAATGCAGCTAGTCTATATATAAAGCAGAGTTGACGTCTGTTCTTTATACAAATCCACACCGTTTGACCAATCCTCACCAAATTTGGTGTACATTCTTCAGAACCCCGCGGGTAATGTAGGCTACATATAAAACCCTTTTTCTGTTTGTCCTGGGTCTGCAGAGGAGGCTAAAAACAATTTGAAATCCACATATTAATAATATTGAGTATTTTTTACAATCACTCAGTGAATGTCAGACCAATTCACACCACTTTTGGTACACTCATTCTTTAGAATCCTGCTGGAAACAGGCTACATGACCCCTTCCGATTTGTCCTGGGTCTAGAGGGGGCTAAAAACAATTCGAAATCCCCATAGGAATAACTTTGAGTAACATTCCGATGAATTACGAACAACTCGACTCGAGCATTAATTCAGCAAGTTCATTATTAATAAGGTCCATTCACTTAAATAAGGTATGTGATCATTGTACTAGTTTTATTTTTGGGGTGTGAAATAAAAAATACTAGGTCAGCAGATTTAATATTAAATCTTCTACGTAAGAACATTTAGGACTAGACAAATAATGACAGTGCCCAAAATGGTACGTCAATGGGAGGGAGGGCCACTGTTTGGACAATTTAGAACCAACCGTATATAATCCATCCGCCAATTCATTGCCATGACGGTACAGCTGTAGTCTACGCCGCGCGGTGTGGCAACGCGATTTTTTTGGCGCACTTTTTATGTCGCCAAGGAAATCTTCCAAAATTGAATATGTACTGCACACATATGGATTAAATATATGTCTTGATAAAACAACATTTTGACTAGTAAAACTGCAAATCTGGATTAAATATACACAAATATACAAAAACTATTTTTTAACGGAAATCACATCTTGACTAGTGAAACATTGCAAAACTGGATTAAATATACCAAAAATGATTTTAACGGAAATTTGGATTAAATATATAAATCAAATTGCTGTTGCGAAACCATGACCTGTGTCTGATCGATTTGTAGCAACGACAAATGGTTTATTATCCCGACGATTCCTACAAATCCAATTGTAACCATCGCTAACCGAATTCCTCACAGAAAACGTCATTGTCATGTTGTATTTTCGCAAGAAATTTCTGATTTAATTAATCCCGATTCCTCTAAAAAACTCAAAGAGCTCTTTATCGCGACACAACTCGTAACAAAATAAACGATTAAGAACTTCCTCCACTCCCGCGTAAGTTTGTCTACCACCAGAAAAACTAAACTTTAAATTAAAGCTGGCAAGGTTGCCATAAAAACCCGAGAATCCTAACCATAAAACCAGAGAAAAATTCGAGATAAAAATGGGTTACCATCAGCCGGCATTAGTCGCTTAAAAGTGCTCCAAAAACCGCGCCAAGAGTCGTTGCCACACAGCGCGGCGCAGACTACAGCTGTACCGCCATGATTATAGATGTGACAGTTACTCACATTTGATATCTCAAAAAAGCTATCTGATGCGACTAATGATAGTGTCATCAGTTGATGTGAACAATTAGGAAATCTCAAACCACCGGTGCTATGTGTGGGTCTGCTAATTTATTTAAAACTGTTATCTTTCCTTTTATCATTAAAATTCAGTTCAATTTCAGCATTCTCTTTGCGGATATCCAAGGCTTCACGGCGTTGGCTTCCAGATGCTCAGCCCAGGAGCTCGTCCAAGTCCTGAATGACTTGTTTGCTCGATTTGACAGACTCGCACACGTAAGAGACCTACTTTTCTTAATGTCTTAATGTTAATCTTCTCACCATCACTGTTTTAACACATTGAGAAGTAGGATTTTTCTTTTGTGAAACTATTGACTCTAGAAACTGGTCTCGTTCCTAGTGTCACTGTTCTAGGAACATCGGTAGTATAGACCCCCCAATCCATTTGGCGACTTTTTTTCGTCGCCAACCCTTACTTTACTTGGCGACTTTTTTCGGTCAGCAAGGGCCAAAGAAATTGCACATTCGCCATAATGAAATGTTTTCCAAAATATAATCAATAATAATAATTCAATATATAAATCTTGGTAAATATGTAAATCTTGATTATATAAAAACACAGTTATCACAGTCAATTCAATATATAAATCTGGAAATGTGTTTACCAGAAACCGCATAAATCCGAAGTGAGGGTTGGCGACGAAAAAAAGTCGCCAAATGAATTGGGAGGTCTATACTGCCGCTGTTCCCTGTTCTGACTGAAAGTGCACGCCAAAGGCCGGAAAATTTGTAACAATTTTGTGCAATCCATGAGTTGACAATTGCTTGGCCAGATCTGGCCTCTGGAAGTGAACTCTGTCCTACAACAAGAAATGAGAAGTATCCAAAAAAACTTTATTGATACTCATTTTTCGTCCTGAAAGAATCGGACTTAATCCATCACGGTCCGGAAAACATCTCGTGTTCGTGGTCCGATCGAACATCTCAAATTGGAACTTGCGCAGGGTAGAGATTACTGCTCCCGACATCATTGCCAGTCTTCGCCTCTATTGTTCAGCCACATGGTGCCGGCTACGAACGACGGACAATTGAAACTGGGCAACTTTGAGCACCTACTGCGAGACTAACGGCCGTATTCACAACTCCGAGTTAATCGGAGGATCAACGAGGATCGCCCGATTATCGAAGAAACCGTATTAGCAATGCCTGAACCGAGGTTTAAATTGCCGTTTCGGTGTAAAATTTTGATCCTCCGAAATCCGAGGTTTAACACTCGGTTCCGAGTTAAAGCATGCGCAGTGCTAGCTTTTTTAGAAGGAAGCGAAGCCGTCCGTCAACAAAACAAAATGGACGACACACTTCATTCTGTGCTGAACTACAGAATTCTGACTAAGAATTCTGGAATATTGCGTTTGGTAGCTGAGAATGGTGCCTAATTTATAAAATTTATTCGTGTGACAAAACTTTGATGTTATCAGCTTTCGTAATCGCTAGGAATAGTTCGGAATATAGTTGATTCGTAAACATGCAGCTGCGTTGACCGCGGCAGATGCAAATTCGTCGCAGAACAAAAATGCTTTTCTTGATGTATGACGTTTAAAAGAAAAATGGCCAATGCCAGTTACTTCACTCTTTTCATCCACACACCAATATTGATTATAAAAAAGTAATCGGAATTCAATTCTGCCGACGAAGTATTTGGCCAGTATGGAATGTTTTTAGATCCGGGCGTCATAAGAAATGTAAACAACGTCACGTGGTCGAGAGAGGAAACAATAGCCAATCACAACGAGCTTATCGCTTTAATCGGTCACTTAATTCGTGTTTTGTGAATACGGTTCTTGGATAATCTCTGGTTTAACTCTGACTCGCAGATTACCTGATCTACGGATTAATTCGAGACTTGTGAATACGGCCGTAAATGTATAGCTGCAGTCCCACTGTAAAATTATATCTAGTAAAAATGCTGTTCACATACTTTCATTTATGCTCCTCTAACATACAGATGTCGCTTGTGGACATACATCTCTGAATGTGGTTTGGTTTAGTGTTCTGCATCTCTCCACGAAGTTTGTATAGGGAATTTTAAAGCACATTATATACATTGACTTGTCCTACTGAGGTACGAATCCTATTCATTCGGGGATTTCAGTTTTAAGCGTCAGATAAGTTAAATTTCTGCATTACAGGAGCAGCATTGCCTTCGCATCAAACTGCTGGGTGACTGCTATTACTGCGTCAGTGGACTTCCAGAACCCAGATCAGATCACGCCCACTGCTGCGTTGAAATGGGACTTCACATGATCCATGTCATCAAGTAAGTTAGGAGCCTCTCTTATCTTTACTGCGGTTTCCATTACAACTAGGAACTGTGAGCTCAACTTTAAAAGGACATAAGGGTGAGGATTCCGGTAGCAGCTACGTCACAGTGCCTTTAAAAGACTCAGATACAAGGGGGTCCAGAAACTGAAAGATATTGACGTCTAAGTGAACTCGCTGGCATTCAAAGCATGAAAATGGCGCTGGGGGTCGACACGGTTGAGGAGCTTTCAAGCGAAGGCATCATAAGGATTGACACTGAGTAACTGTGTGTAGATATACAGGTAATCCACCAAACAACTAATCGAGATTGGTAATGAGTACGTTGATATTTTTAACTAAGCTTGTGGTGTTCCATTGAGTTGTTTTGTTTATCACTAACATAGAAACACGACGCAATTTTGCTATCATAACAAGCTTGCTTATTTGTCGTGGAACATAAACGAAAAAAACAAGTTGAAGTATTGATTTGAGATTTGAGGGGTTAGACATAGATAATTTTGAATTGACGTAATTTAAGCAACAACGTAACTGAAATAACGATACATATACGTAATCGCTTTCAATTGACATCTCAATATCTTCTCAGACTCCCCCCCAAAAAAAATAGGTGCCCTGTTTGCATAGACTTATTGTAAACTTCTATAAATACTCAAATGAAATTAGTTATAATATATTACATTCAGTGGTTCTATATCAAAGTGCAGCAATTTAACTGGAATGCAGGAAGCGGGTTAAATTATCCATCGGAAGTTGAATTTAATTTACTTCATATAGTTTTATATTCATCTGTATTGATGAGCATTTGAGAGATAGGACAATAATCTCGTTCGTGTGAGATATTTGAAAGTAATTGAATTACTCATTAAACAATAACGTATTTGTTTTTGAGAAGTTGAGAAGTTTAACTTTTATGAGTGGCAACATCTTCGGTTTCTAAGTCAAAATTGTGAGTTCTAATTTCTGTTTGTGTTGTATCGTCTTCCTGTCGTATTTTGATACATCGTCTTCCTGCACTAATAAATGTATGGTCTATCTTCGACATCTGACTTAATTTATTCTTAACAGAAATATAGCTGATAACTTATGAGCAATATCTCATATTTTCAGTATTTTATTCAACACTAAGATTTAGGATATTGAGAGAAATATATCATAAAAATTGTGTTAGCAAAAATTTAAATGTAAAGAATCAGCGCTCAATCGAACCATCGTTAGAACTCACAATTTAAAGTGAATTCACCGCAAAAAAAAAATCTGGTTCGAAATAAGCTTTTTTAGTACTTATAAACGTAAGTTTTTCCCTTCGAATGTTGAAGTTTTCCGAAATTCTCTTATTTTGAGCGACTGCTTGACTTTTTCTTACCTATTAAAATACTTTTTTCCTTCGAGAAAATAACAAACGAGAATTCGATGGTCGTGTGGCTTAGATCTAATAACTGATTGCGTAAGTTTTTTCGATCGTATTTTTTCCTGCATTTCCATTCAAAATGAAACGAAGAGTTGAAAATTCTTAAAAACAAAACTAATCTGCCGAATGAAAAACGTGGAACTATCGAAAGCGTTTTCTTTTCTGTAGTTAAAAGAACAACGTTTATTAAAGACAAGCAGCTGCGCTAAAGCTGAAAACTTTGCAGCTGAAAAAGTCCTAACCCAAATAATTTTTTCCAGGATGTGGATTAAATTTTTAATTCAACGATGGAATTATATGAGAAGCGACCTGAAAAACCCTGTGTAAATGAATTTCTACGTGCCTATCTTGCTCACCATATAAACAAATGAAATAAACATGGTGAAATTAAATTACTCCATGAAAATCCTCCATAAAATAAAATTACTTCTTCGCATAACGGTGTGAAACCACATTTGCCACACGATATCATTGTATATTTAAAATCCCGAGAAATGAACAGTAATAAACTAAATTTTGAGTTGAATGCTAAAACTATTTTTTTTTCAACTGCAGATGTAATTCAAAATTACGAGGTGTTGCCCTCGGATCATTCCCTTTTGGTTATGGTCTGGGACCGTCGCCAATAGTCCGTTGTGTCGCTCCAGTGTGACATTAATTAGCTACCTACCTCCAACTGCAGAGTGTTTTGAAACTTCCTGTGTGAACTTTAAAGGACACACAAAGAACACGAATTTAAATTGTATTCACATAAGTAGGCTAATTTGCTGGGGGTACACTCGGGGCTTGCCCTGGGTGTCCACCACGAACACACGATTTATCATGCATTGATTTCCACTGGAGATACCTCAAAGGCCTCGTAGTAGACCCCGCATTGACTCCAAAACTGACCTCATTGCAAGAGTCGTCACGACTCCAATGTCCACGAAAAGCCTGGAATTTTTGAAGAACATATACGGTAGTCAATGCTTCGACGCTGTCAGGCTTGCATTGCTGTTGGTGGGCGTAACTTTGAGCACCTACTGTGTGAAGTGCACAAGTGCTGTAAATTGGGGCTAGTAAAAATGTTCACATACTTGCTGTCTTTCATTTATGCATCTTATTGTACTCCCTAGCGGCAGGATGGCACTTGTGGACATACACTACATCCCTATGTGAAGTTTCATTTTGTGTTCTTTACCTACAGTTTGTACAGGAGGTTTAGAAACACCTAGTATATTTCACTTCCATGTGCTTTAACTAAGCCTAAAGTAATGTCTAGAACTATTGTTCCGATTTTGATTGTTCACACGTATTCTTTTTGTATGTGTTCTTTTACGCATATTCATAAAATAGATGTAATCATTTAGTAAATTGAAAAAAGTATTGTAAATTTTTATTTTTATAATTCTAAATTCTGGTAAAAGGAATTTTGAATTTTTTTTGGGAAAAAACTTTTACATGAATTCAGATTCATTAATAAATGAAAAGTAAACACATTTCTGGGGAAATTTTTATTCGAAAATATCTAGTTTAAATTTAAATGCTTTTTTAACTTTTCCTTAAAACAGATATTGATTCAATTATATATTTTTATATCAGATTTAATGTGTTTTATATTTGAGAGCTTTTATAAATTAGGAAAATATTTTTTCGTGTAGTTAAAAATTCCTTAAAAGTTCCTTTAAAATCGTCTTATTATTTAAGTGTTCGCATAAGATATTAAAAACTGTAAAATCATACGCTTCACTATAACACCATGAATAAACTATAGCACCTAAAATTTAACGCTGGGCATCGCATCCATAAAAAACAAATATTGTTCAGGATTAATTCCAAAGATCCAACGAGTTAGGCTATTGCTTTTTATATTTTTCCCTTTCAGAAATTCTTGAAATTTCCTAGCAGTAAAAAATAGATCCACTAAGAGAAGAATTCTTGAAGTTATTTTTCTTAGCCTTACGCAAGGCACATGAGTAATAACGTTAGAATGCTCTTTGCTTGGATTTTATTTTTACCGCCATTTTCAAAAATGTGCTCAGTTATTTTCTTCCACTAGAGCAGGTGGAAGTTCGAATTCATAATTTTTATTGCGGTGTAAAAGTTATTTTTCGGTATTTCACATGTAAGGGGCACCTGATAAATAGTCTGGCATAAAAAGCACGTTTTCTACTCTAGAAATAGGAATGAAAAATTGTTAAATATTTTTAGAAATATAAATTAATTTCAGAAGAATAAATATGTACTGTTAGGTTTTCTATTCTGATACTGAAATTTTAAATGAATTAATGGGGAATAAATAGTACCTTTAATCAATGAAATCAGGAGGAAAAAATAGTCTAATTTCGATAAACTATATCTCCTAAAGTTTCCTGTGCAACGCAATGAAACTTAGTGTTTATGTATACTTTATACTACATAATATAGTAATAGCCGTAAAAACAAAATACTTCCATGGGCAGTTTTTCTGATAGAAATTAAAGTGTTATTGCATATAAATAATTAGGAAATGTTACCGAAAGTGTTACCATTTATCGATAAATATTACCTCCAAATGTAGAAAACCAACTTAAAAACGTAAACTTGTTACAAAAATTAAATTTAAAAAATAAAATTTGTAACGAAAAAAGTTGAAATTGCTAAGATTTTGGAAATTTATCGATTAAAATTTATTTTAACCGTTAAATTCAAAAAATGTCCTTTAACCATTAATTTTAAAAATTTAACTGTTACTTTAAACTGCTATAATCAGCCGTAAACGTTCATTTTTATCAACGTGAAAATTTATTTCCTAACATTTTATGTCAATTATTGTAAACAAAAATATGTTAATATTAGCATTTTGTAATAACTGTTCCGAAATAGCAGTCAAAGTTCTGAGTAGTGCAGACACAGTTTATAACATTCCTATGAAGAATCATGACTAATAGCCACTGTTATTGGAGAAAAGAATTTTACTTAGCTCTGCGTACAACTGTTTACTTAAGAAGTTCGGTTAGGCTCGATTCCAAATCAAACGTGTTCCTCTGCTTCCCATATTACCACGGGGTTGTTAAGGAACTTTTCCAGAACTTAAATTCTTTGATTTGGGTTACGTTCTGATTCGTTCTAATTCTTCATAAAATGCACTTGCGTTCGAAATAATTGTTTAGAAACATTTCAAACCTGTTGCTTTGAACCTACTGCTCTGAAATAAGTTTCGCACGCCATATTTCACCCGCGTAGAAAATAGCGTGACCAGAAAAATGGCACCTCCAAAGCACAATTCGATCTTCCAAGTATTTTAATTTTATCACCCATAGTCATAAACCAGTACCGATACTCGATCCAATCATAAATCTCAAAAAGGCGCAAGCCGGTATTCTCAGTCTCATCAACCCCTGTGAGCGAGACCATATACCACTTTCTCTGAACCATAACATTTCCTATAAACTTTACATTCCTTAAGGTACCAAAGCACCGATAAATGACGATTTATGGGCATAACCAATCTATCCATGAAATCACTCCTCTATAAAATCCTAATCATCTCATTACCACCATAATGAGTGAAAGGGTTAGGCTTCAGTCCTGCTTGCTCTAATGGACCTGTGCTCTAAGAGGATTAGTGTCTGCGCGGCTCACATTAAGAGATTAAACTTGCCTTTCATCCTCAACAGGTTGGTGAGGGAGAAGACAAAGGTGGACCTGAACATGAGGATAGGAGTGCACTCGGGGAGTGTCCTCTGTGGTGTCCTCGGGCTCTACAAGTGGCAGTTTGATGTCTGGTCGAATGATGTTACCCTTGCTAATCATATGGAATCTGGCGGAATAGCTGGGTAAGAAAATTTCCTTTTGCTTATCTATATATTTAACAGAGTTGGTGTCTGTCTTTCTGTCCTCTATACAAATCTATACCGTTTGACCAATCCAAACCAAATTTAGTACACATATTCTTTAGAACCCTGCGGGTAACGTAGACCCCGTTCTCTTTCACCTACGTGTGCAAAGGGGTCTAAACACAATTCGAAATTGCCATAGGAATAACATTGAGCATAAAACGACTGTGGTATTCGACTCAGTTTGTTTTGCCGGTACTGATTGAAAATCAAATTTTCCAATAAAATTGTTTTACCAGTATTGCTCGGAAAACATTTTTTCCAAAACTTTACATGAAAACAATTTAAAATTCTAATTATGTTTGAGTTGATTTTTTATTTGTTTCCATAATATAAATAATTTATGAATATTTGATGAAAAATGTGTGTCTATGGATAGTTAAAATACTTAATTTTACATAGCTTCCATTTTGCAATGGAATACGGAAAGCCCAAACGAAAAACTCGTGGTATATAAAATATTCGTTATGAGTGTTGTTTCGACATAAGGAAAATAATATATAGATGGCTATGTCAAAGGCAGAGAACTGTCGAAGGGTGTGTAGAAATTAGTCCAAGCTAATGATATTCGTGATTGGTTGATTGTTTTGCAGTTTTATGACGCAGGGGCCATATTTGGCCAAGATGCGCCACAAGATAATGCCAAGTGAAAAATACCGTGAAAGGGATGAAGAGAAATTGGGAACAAAGTAATGGGATGAAAACAGAAAAAGATAACTTGTGTGTGGTCGCGAGAGACAGTAAACCCATGGGACAAGAAAAGATCGCTTGAGTAACTCGTGTCCGTGAAGCCCGTACTCATTTAAATGAGATGTGACCCTGAGGGCAATGATATTCGTGAACACACTTACTGAGAAACCTTTAGTAGACATACTGACAAGAACACAGCTATTTACATGAAAATTGACACCCAGAGAAAAGAGGAGGTCTGAGATAAAAAACATTGCATTTTAAGGAGTGTTCACAGACTCTATCAGCAGTTGAAACAATTCCAATCCCTCTTGCAATTCCTCCCTCTCCAAAACATCCCTCTCAAAGTCCTATCCTATGGTCCCATCTATACTCCTGGTAGGGCCATACCAAGGCATGAAGGCTGTGATGCTTTCCCTGCTAACACAGGAAGGTGAACGGTGGCTAAGTCGGACTGCTTCAGAGATGGCTCATAGATCTTATAATCAATAGCAGACGCGCTTTACCCATGCCATGGACTTGTGCAGGACGACCACCTATCCGTACTTAAAAAGAAATTGAGCAGATCATCTCCAGTACCTTTTCATCACTGGTACCTTAAATCAACAGGAGAGCTGCTTGCCTTAAATTTGCCCCGGAAATCTTTGTTTGCCAGGCTCCGATCTGGCCATTTGAAAAAGATGATATTCTTCGATGGCCAAAAATCCTTTCCCACCTGTATGAAGTGCAGCTCATTCCAAGCCTCACGCATCCTGAATTGCATTGGAGCGATGCATGAAGACATTTTTAAGGACCCATCTGCCATTGCCCCAAAACTTTTTTTGCAGACTCAATGACACAGTGTAATTTGTTGTTTTTTTTTTTGCGCTGGGATAAGAAAAAAGGTGTGTACCGCCTTCACGGGCCCGAGGTATTCTAATGATCTTTTCTTGTCCCATGGGGTTCACTGTCTTTACTAAACATGTGGGTTGCGCTTCCGGGATACATAAGTGACCTCTTTCTGCTTTTTCATCGCACCATTCTATCGGGGCCGCCGTGGCTCAATGGGTATGTCCACTATGCTAGTAACTTTCGAATTGTAGGCGGCGCAGGTTCGATTCCTGTTAGGTGTAGTCCTTCCTGGGTGTATTTCTCTCTTCCGTGTCAGTAAAACTTTCATTGTGTGTCTATTACTTGATGTTGTATGTCTTGTGCCAGGCGCAGCATGGCCAAATACGGCCTTTGCCCATAAAACCCCCCAAACCAACCCACTACGCTTTCCCCCAATCTCTATTTCATTTCACATTTTTCACTTGTTGTCCTGTGTTTGGCTCAGCTTGGCCAAATATAGCCCTTACGCCATAAAACCTCAAAACAACCAATCAATACGTTTCCGAAAGTTATAGAAATAGAGGCAAATACACTTCGATACGGCTCGATGTGCTTGACCGACGCAATCTATAAAATATTAGATTGGAGATATGAACAAGGGGTTTTAACCCTCCTTTTATCGTTTCCTGTTTGAATTTGGTGTCGATGGCTGAAGAAGCTGTGAAGTTCCCCTTCTAACCCTCCTGTTGTCCTGAACCAGATGTTGATAGACGAGATATCTCGTCATTAGAAGAAAACTGACTAGATCTAGATCTTGTCATCATAAAAATACCGGCAATAGCGTGTCATAAGCAAAACTTTTCACATCTTGATGGTTGTGATTTTTCGTTGAAACCACTTAGAGTGTTAATTCGATGGGTTCTAAATCCATTAACTTTGGATTATATATACCCTTGTCTATGTGATGGGTCTCAAATATCTTGTAAATAGAGATTGTTAGTACAGTGGACTCCCTCTTAACCGGCCTCCGCTTTAACCGGCCGCCACTGACCAATTATGTACTGTATATACAGTAGCCTAGAGTAGCATGTGTTTAGTTTTCTCCCAATAAAGGAAGTTCTTCCAGGTTAAGTTTTCTAAATTATACATATCATATTACAATAAAGTAGGCTATACACTTAGTTTTGTACTAATAAAAACGATTTCGGGAGTGTATTTCAATGCTATTAAGGGAACGACGGTTTAACCGGCCAAATCGTTATCCGGTCTGGGTCCCGAAGTGGCCGGTTCAGAGGGAGTGCACTGTATCTGTCAAATGTTAACTTTTAATTCATAACTTGGTGTTCACGACTAGTTTTGGTTGGGCTGTTCTCCAGTTGCGTCTACCCGTAACGGACTTGACTGTTTTATGAGCCTTACCCATTGAACTCGATCCTCTTACCCCTGAAAAGTGTAAACACCTTCCCAGTCTGACATTGACATGGTGATTTATATTCAAGGAATTTCAGTGAGGTGAATTTGCACGGTAACTTATAAAAACTAAATTCACTGTTCCTCATCTGTTGTTGCTCAATGAATTTGCCCACTGCCCCAGCACCCTGGCAGCGGTTTTACAGATTTGATTTCTGTAAAACTATCATGGGTGCAAAATGAGAGATATACTCAAGTATTTGGTATCAGGAAGCTTGAAGGGTGGTTGGTTTTGAATTTTTGGTGGCGCAAGGTCCATATTTGGCCGAGGCCGCGAAAGCTCGGATGGAAGAGTAACGGACAAGGAACCTGAGGGTTCGAATTCAACCAAAGACCGTCGTATACAAAGGATTCTGCTGCAAGTTAAATCTGTCGTGGCCTCAAATGTCCTCACCTTGGTGTTGTGTGGAAGTTTGGAGAGTGAGGGGCCAGCTCAGGTGTGATCTCGTTATCTGACTGGTTAAAAATTAAGTGGTGGTGTTCTCGAATCTTTCCCTTTGGGATTGATCCCGTACTGTCGCCAATAGCCCGTTGTTGCTCCAATGTGGCTTTAATTAAAATACCTACGTACCATATTTGGCCAAGCTACGCAAATAAAGACAACGTCAAGTAGTGGACATTAAATGTGTGCGTAGGTTTTACTGAGAAAGGCGGGTAGATGTTTTAATTAACGTCCCACTGGAACATCACAGCGGGCTATTGGCGACGGTCCGGGGTCAAACCCGAAGGGAGAGAACCGAGGAGAACAGCACGTAATTTCGAACTACTGTCAGATGACGAGGTCACACCTGAGCTGGCACCCCACTCTCCAAACTTCCACATCCCGCCCGCGTGAGGACTTTTGAAGCCACGACAGATTTAACGAGCACCAGCCCCTTTGTACACTAGTCTTTGGTTAGATTCGAACTCACAACCCTCCGGTCGCTAATCCGTTACTCTTCCAACTCGGCTGCCGCAGCCCAGCTGACAAAGTATACCCAGGGGGAATCGAACCTGCCTTTTCCTTACAACTCACAGGTTGCTAACACAGAGGGCGAATCCACTGTCACGGTGATCCCCAAACATGAAGGAAAGGTATTTCGAGTTCAGAATTTTTTTAGATTATTAAATAACGAAAAGGATGTAGTCAGGGGATTCACGGCTAATATCTGTGGCTGTTCCTTATGTGGCCGTTATAATGTCCCTAGAGGAAACAGTTAAAATTTAACCTTGCAAGAGGTTTCGACGAGATATCTCGTCCAAGGTAAGATCGGCTTTGCTAATGACGAGATATTTCATCCATCGAGATCTAGTCAGTTTTGCTGATGACGTAGAGACAAAACTGCCCTATTACTCCAAAGAGGAATGCTTGGTTGGTTTGGGGGTTTTATGGCGCACGGGCCATATTCAGCCATGCTGCGCCAGACACGACATACAGTATCAAGTAATAGACACACAATGAACGCTTTACTGGCAAATTGAAATACACCAAGGGAGGAAGAGATGAAAAGGAAATTGCTTGGGTATATCTAGGAAGAGCGGCCCGTGTTTATCAGACAGTAAACCCCATAGGACAAGATATAACATCAAGTAAGAGACACACACAAATACACTAAGGGAGGAATTAAATGTAACAGGAATCGTACCTGCGCCGTCTACAACTCGAAGGTTGCTAGAGCAGTGGGCATACCCACCGAGCCACGACGCCCCCCACCCTCAAAGGGGAATGGATACCCAATTAACAAAACCAAATTGTCCTTTTACCAGAACTGGTGACAGCCTGGATCAGGTTTCGTTTCAGAGGTTGGCCTCTACGGGGCGGTTTCCAACACGAAGATTAACCACCATGAGGGTTAAAGAAAGGTAGATCTCATCTGTTCTTAAACCCAAGGAATAAAAGCTCCGTGAAATATCCGAGTTCCTTGGAAGCCTAGTTTCTTTGCTATTGAGCGTGGTAAGGGTGGAGCGTTTCGCGAATCTCGGTCCTCCCCTTCTTGATCTTTCTCTTCTTGGAAACCACTTCGGAGTGAACGGGAGATTTGATTTGCTCTGGAGTTATATACTCCGGCGAAGAAGAAAGAAAATATACTGAAACATATCTTCCCGGAAAAGGTTTCATGAGATGGGATATTGCGACCTCAATTTAAGTACTAGGAGATCGAGAATACGAGATTCTGAGGGAATTCTAGAAGAGCACGGAAAGAGAGGGTTGGGGAAAGAAAATGTATTTTATATTCCATACTGATTAACCCTCCTGGTGGTTGTTTCTATGAGGTATGTCGTCATTAGAGGAAAACCGACCAGACTTTGTTCTCGGCATCATAAAGAAATCCAATATATTGATACGATCTATATCGCAATTAGCAAAATTGGTCAGATCTAAAATTATGTGGTATTATCCTCCGATCTTTCCTTTCGGGTTTGATCCCGTACCGTCGCCAATAGCCCGTTGTGTTGCTCCAGTACGACGGTAATTAAAATACCTATCATTTAAAGTGTTTTTATGTCAATACACCATTGACACGATTAATAACGTAGGTAATTGAATTAACATCAGACTGGAGCAACACAACGGGTTATTGGAGTCGGTCCGGTATCTGTCCCAAAAGGAGAGTTGCGAAGACTACACCTCGTCATTTTGAACCAGATGACGAGGTTCGATATCTTAGCTAGAACCCCACTTTCCAGACTTCATCGCCACGTTAATGTGAGGACATTTGAGACCATGACAGTTTTAACGTTCTCCGGCCGCCACGAACACGACGGTGGGTTGGATCTAGTTTCGAATTCGCAACCCTCCTGTTACTAATCCGTTACTCTTCCAACAGTGGTGTGCGTGGAGGCTGGTGCATGCTAAATTCTGTCGTTGCCTCAAATATCCTCATACGCTCATGGTGTGGAAGTTTGGAGAGTGGGGTGTGACCTCAGGTGTTGACCTCGTCATCTGATCGTGGTTCAAAATCACTAGATTTTCTCGGATATATCCCTTTGGGATAGATCATCCGTACCGTCATTAATAGCCCGTTGTGTTTGCTCCAGTGCGATGCCAATTAACTACCAACTTCTCAATATTAATGTCAAACTTTAAAAATAACCATTCAGTTTTGAAAATTTTTCGAATTTGTTTCGCTCTAAAGTGTTTTACGTTAGTTATTACGAAAGGTACGTAGTTGAATAAAAGTCGCACTGGAGTCATTTGGCTATTGGCGACTGTTGCCAATAATCCGTCGTGTTTCTCCAGTGCGACGTAAATTCAACTACCTACTTATTGTAATGGTCAACACGATCAAATTGACTTTTCTATTTTAGAAAACTTAACAAAGATGCTCCAATGAGCTGGTACAATTAGTAAAACGAAAGTACATTATGGACCAAACCATAAATGGGATACAACAAAGAAGTTTGCTAAGGACCAAACTATGATCGGGAACAAGGAAGTACATTGGTACCTTGAGATACGAGTGCCCCAATATACGAGTTTTTTGAGATACGAGCCGTTACTAGATCGATTTTTTGCCTTGTTTCGAGCCAGAATTTGAGATACGAGCCTGCTTCGGTGACTTTCACAACCACCACTCCGCTCAGATCCCAGAGTCTTACACGTCGTTCAGTTCACATGTTTACCTCACCTGATGACAGTTAACGTCTGTCACAAAACCAATTAATTTCTTAATCTGGTTTAACAATTATTGTCAACTGCCACCTGGAGGCCCGAGTCCCTTTCTCATTTTTTTCATTTTTCTTTTCTCCGATCAGATGCGTCAATTCTAAAAACGGAAAAACGGGGTGTATGTACAGTTATTTAGCTATTTTTTTCGTATAACCATGAGTCCAAAAAGGGTAAGTGTAAAGAACAGTGGTGAGAAAAGGAAAAGGTAATATCCATGGAATTAAAGAGTGAGATAATAGACAAACATGAGCAAGGCGTAAGAGTAATAGACTTGACAAAGCAGTACGATCGCACTACTCTACAATATGTACTATTCTGAAGCAGGACTCGATAAAGGCTAACTCCAGCTACAATATTTGTTCATTATATATACATTATTTCAAAAAAATTGGAGTGGTTTTTTGGGGGAATTAATCTCATTTCAATTAATTTCAATGGGGAAAATTGATTTGAGATACGAGCATTTTGACTCGGTCATGAAATGAATTAAACTCTTATCTCAAGGTACCACTATGTTCAATATCGAATGCGTCAGGCACGTCTTCTCTTGGCGACCTAAAAAAGTCGCCAAATCGCTGCTACTTCACAGCGCTTGCCAACAATCCTGTGTTCTGCAGAAGGAAGCGGAAACACTAGCGTTGTCGTTCTTTTTGCAGGAAAGTCCACATCTCACGGGCCACTCTGGATTACTTGGGGGACGCCTACGAAGTGGACCCGGGTCACGGGGAGACGCGTGACCCCTACCTTCGAACGCATGGGGTGGAGACGTTCCTCATCAGGAGAAGCCAGCCCACAGTGTCGCCATCCAAGGTGAGTTGAGTTGTACAAGTGAGTGATGCGGAGATTCACAAATCTCTCTTAGTTTCTTTTGGGATCGTCAACTGACCGTGGTTCGAAATTACGTGGTGTTGTCCACCCTTCGAATTTGACCCCGGACCGTCGCTGGCCCGCGGTAGCCCGGTTGGAAGCGTAACGGACTTGCAACCGCAGAGTTGCGAGTTCGAATCCAGAGTCGTGTACAAAGGCGGCTGGTACCCGTTAAATCGGTCGTGGCCCCTAATGTCCTCATGTTAGAGTGGGGTGGAAGTTTGGAGAGTTGGGGGCCAGCTCAGGTGTGACCTCGTCATCCGACCGTGGTTCGAAATTACGTGGTGATATCCTCGCGTCTTTCCCTTGGGGATTGATCCCGGACCCGTTGTGTTGCTCCAGTGCGACGTTAATTAAAATAGCTACCTACCGTATTTTAAATAATCGAGATGCACTGATATGCTTTTGAAAGTATTACTAGAGTCCTGCTGCTAAAATTGTGCCCTCAATTTTGAAAGTGAAATGTATATGAATGGATATATTGCAGTTATATGTGCATTTGCGTCCAAAGAAATTTTTTGGAAATTATAAAAATCTCGAAAAAGTCGTTAATTCTCAAAGTGGTTTAGACGAGATATCTCGTCCCTCAAGATCTGGTCAGTTTTCTAATGACGAGATACCTTGTCGAGGCAATCACCAGGAGAGTTGAACAATTATTTTCCGGCCAATTTAATTCGTCATCTGACCGTGGTTCAAAATTACGTCGTGTGGTCCTCGGATCTTTCCCTTCGGGTTTGATCCCGAATCGTCAATGGCCTGTTGTGTTGTTCCAGTGGGACGTTAATTAAATACCTACCAACCGGGCGATTCAATGACAATTTCATTGTTTTAACAGGAAACTTGTTATTCCACTTGCTTTTTCAGTTTACCAATTCAAGCCGAGTAACTCCGGATAGTTCTGCTAGCAATATTTGTGGAAAGGAACTTATTTTGTTAAAGCGTTTAGGATTTCAAGATACGCTTTAAGAGTTTCCGGCTTGTCCCAAACTAATATACTCCGATACCAGCAGGATTAAAGCTGTAGGAGTATTTTATTTTTATCATATAGCTGATCATTTTTAATTGGTTAATCTCTATTTGAAGGTACCACCTTGAGTTTGGCGATTGTAATAATGCAATCTTCATTCTAGTAGCCCACCGAGTAAGCAGGAAGAAAATTTGGCGACCGTGGTGACAAAAAATAATACAACTTTCAAGGCCAAATATCGACTACTAGACATTTATCAATAGCTTTCAAAATTTTCGATCAGCTGAATTCAATTTATTAAAATATTCACAAAATTCAGGGACTCAATAACACGTTTCCATCGCCGATTGGCAAGAATTACCTCCGCCAATTGGTGATAGTTTTGGAATATGGTAAACCGTAGGTTTGCTACATGCACGCTTTAGATAGTCAGCCATATTGGAAGGTTAAGCTAATTCAATTCGGAAACTACCTTCCTATCATGGCATAGCTTCTAATTTCAAAACATTTCTCGTAGAAACACTGCACTAAGCTCCACAAAGTTCACACATCAAGTTTCGGAATTAACATATTCATTATTGCACCGGATACAAACACAATTTGCTTTCCAAATTAATTTTTTTATGCCCTTTTCTCACCTTTCCTCTAAGAATCCATTGGGGAAATGATTATGGCCCTATTTGTTATGAATGTATACTTGACAGCAGAATAAATTCATATTTAAAAAAACACATTGCTTTGATTTAAATCCGATGAAAAGAGTTTTTTCATCGGCAGATTCTATTCGAGATCGGATTCCCGTGAGCTTGATCCAGTCGTTGTCGTTGCCAAACAACAAATACAAATTATATCTTTTTTATACTCTTATGGTTAAAGGAATTTATATAGATTCCCGAATACGATATATTTCTGGTAGTCAAGCAACTGGTTTCATCCATAGATTTTTACACGATACATTTCTTTCTGTATTTCCCTTGGGAAATATCAGGATAAGAATTTTATTTATCTGTTTCATTGCTATATTCTTTTTCAATTGTCCTGTTATAAAGCACAAAGTTTTGGTTACTGCAGATCGACCGTTTACGTCCCTTGAATACAAATCAAAACTGATACATTCTAGACAAGTATTAAAAAGCTCCAAAGATGGCTATCAAAAATGATACGGTCAAGTAATGTCATATGAGACATCTCAATGTGTCCAAAGAGGTCCAATATGTGACGGCTGGATATTAGCTCTTTTCGTATAAAAAGGAGCTTTACCCAAAAATTTGGTATATGTTTATTTGAAGGAAAGATGGTTTAAGTTTTAAAAGATTTTTGATTAATAAAGAATAAAATATAGTCCTTTTCATGACTAGAATCTGACTGTCCCATACGTGACAGTGAAAGGTAAGCGCACACTATTCCTTATCTGACGGACGGACGGCACGTTATCGGATTAATTTAGTGTACTTCGCTTACTGCATTCGAAGCATTTGACTTAGAAACTGACGGGAAAATGCCAGACACGTCGACAATCCCTTGGAGGCAATACTTCCGTTTTAGTTTAGTATGAAAGGAATATTTCTGCAAAAAGATTAGTTACGACTGTTCAAAAAAATAATTATTTAAAGAAAATCATGTTTCTGGTATCGATCTGACGTAGAATTTTACGCAGATTTGAAATCCGTTGAAATTTTCACTCTATCTTGAACCGTCGCTAAGATAGAAACTTGGATTAGGGGAATAAAAAACACAATTGAATGTAGAGCGTCAACATCCGGTGCCCACACTACTTGGAAATTTCGGATGAGTCATCCGCATTGTACGGACGGAACGGATTTTATGCTCTCTCCGCAATCATCGTCGGAATTTCCGATGTCCGACATTTGCGATGTAGACAGGTGTGCGCAGTCTCATTCAAAACAATGTAATTCTAAAATCCGATTCGTACGATGCGTGCCGTCCGTACGATGCTGACTAGAGTGTGCTTACCTTTACAGAACAAAGTGCATTCAAGGTGAGAAAGCGTGATCGTGCGAAAATCCATTTGTGCAAAAGTGGTTATTCTCCCAAGGAAAAGGATAGTGCTACTCTGCATTTGGGATAGTACAACTCTTTGGATACTTAGTACAGAACAAACAACTCTTTGTGTACTTAGGACAGTACAAATTTGAATCAATGTAAATAAATATACAAAGGAGTATCAAAAAGTAAGGTGAATTTTTGATTGACAGAAAAACGTGCAGAGATAAATATATAAAAATTTATTATGTTTGACAAATCTTATCACACTATCATTCGACAAAGGAACCATAGTGGTCTAAACATTTATTCCAACGTGGCACCAAATCATCCATGCCCTTTTCAAAGAAATCTTGCTCCAGATTCCCTAACCAGGTAAGTGTAGCCTGTTGTGCCTCTTCCAGTGTATGGAAACGCTGCCCACGGAGGTGTTTCTTCAGGGGGCCAAACAAATGGTAATCCGAAGGGGCTAAATCAGGACTAAACGGAGGATGGTCAAGAATTTCCCACTTCGATACTGCTCACTGAACCATATGAGCTATTCAATGCATTTGCAATATCATGCAAACTCACTCTTCTGTCTTCACGAATCATGGCATCGACGACAGCCACATTCGTGTCGTTACACCACACGTACACTTGTTTCTGCGACATAACACTCTCTCCATAGACTTCCAACAATTCTCGATGAATATCACATGTTTTTTCCCCTTGGCCCATAAAAAACGAATGACACCTCCTCCTTGGAGTAATGCTCAAGTCGATGCGCCACCTTTGATTCGCTCTAAGCACCAGACGGGTTGACGTAGAAGTTTCTACAAGCCGTCACACTTCTATCACCTTGGTACTTGCAACATATAAAAAAATTAATTAGCTACACAAAAAACTCTGAGTTTTAGAGACAAATTCACCTTACTTTTTGATATATCCTTGTAGTTATATTCCGCTAAAGTATATTTTTATGCCAGCCACGGCACATTCTATTCTGATGCCATACCCATCTTGTCCCGAAATTCAAAATGGATCTATTTCGGAAGGTGGGAACTCCACCCCCTCCCGTAGGCTGTCACATGGGGAACTTGGATAATGGGCTGCTCATCGAAACGAGAGACGCGACGGGCTCATTGGTTAATGAAGCGATCCGAGTAATCACCGATAGGATGCAAGAAATTCCGACACGTCCAGACATGTTCTAGAGTGGGCGAATGTTTCTATAATACTCCATTCAGGCGGTGTATGAGTGGGATAATGGTAAGTTATGTTTAATTTTAAACGGGATTTGTTTATTATAGTTTGGTTGGTTTTTATAGAGCAAGGGACATATTTGGACAAGCTGCGCCAAACACAAGACAATGTCAAGTAATTGTGAAAAGAAAGGATGGAGAGGAGAAAGTGAAGAATGATAGCTTGGGCATCCTGGGGTCGCGATCTCCATGTTTACCAGAGGCAGTAGACCCCATGGGGAAAGAATAGATCACGAGGGTACCTCGGCTTCGTGAAGCCCGTACGCACCTGAAGAAAATATGTCCCGAGGGGAGGCTATGTAGGAAATACCTTGATAAGGAATGACGCAATTGATAAAGAAATTGGGTTGGGTTTTATGGGCCATGTTTGGCCAAGTTGTCCCAAATACAAGTCAGACAATGTCGAGTAATTGTGAAAAGTGAAGTATAAGTCGAGTAATTGTGAAATTATACATACCTAAAGATGTGCCCAGGGGGGTTGTTATAGCACCCTGGCTTGACAAAATGTTCGAAGCTCAATGGAGTAGACGAAGTTACGTTGATGGATGATGGTAGATCCGAGTAAAAATGTCCGCCCAACAGGAAAGATGTTAGGTTGTGTTTTTAGGTTTTATGGCGCAAGGGCCATATTCGGCCAAGCTGCGCCAAACACGAGACAACGTTAAGTGAAAGGGGAAGGAAGAGGGATTGAGGAACAGAGTAGTGGTAGGACAGCAGAAAGAGATCACTTGTGTATCCCTGGAGCTCATTACCCATGTTTACTAAAGACAGTAAACCCCATGGGGAAAGAAGAGATCACTAGATTACCTCGGGTCTGTGAAGCCCGTGTACACCTAAAGGAGGTGTGCCCCCGAGGTTCAACAGAACGAATGAATAGGAGAAATAAAGAGAAGATAATAGAATAGAGGATAATAGGAGAATAAAGAGATAATAGTAGAATAAGGGTAATAGGGGAGAATAAAAGAAGATAATAGGAGAGTAAAGAGAAGATAGTAGGAGAATAAAGAGAAGATACAGGAGAATAAAGGGAAGATAACATGAGAATAAAGAGTAGATAATATGAAAATAAAGAGAAGATCATACGAGAAAATAGAGAATATAATATGAGAATAAAGACAATATAATATGAGAATAAAGGGAAGATTTTAACAGAAGAATAAAGAAGATAGTATGAAAAAAGAGAAGATAGTATGAGAATAAAGAGGTAATAGGAGAATAAAGAGAAGGTAATAGAGAATAAAGAGATAGGAGAATAAAGACTTAATGAGATGGTTAGGCTGCAGATTGGGACGCTAATTCCGATTGTGGAAAATTTTATAATTTTAACTGCAGGTTGTGGTTAAGGAAGCTGAGAAAAGCAAAGAATTACTAATAAAGTTTTAACAGAGATATAACACATTTCGTAATGAGCAGCCGCCATATTTGATGACATCACAATCGCAAGATATTTCTAATGCCAATGTCACAACAAGTCAAAAATGCTTAATAAGATCCTACAAAGCATTTCTGAAAGGTTTTATGAAAATCGGTCAATTATTAGCCGACATACAAGATGTTTAGTGATCAAGCGGCAGCCATCTTAAATAGCGTCATATCCGAAGGACATCCAAGATGGCAAATGTCTAATCAAAGTGCTTACTAAGGCACTTATGAAGGATTTACAAAAAATTATTCTTTCTCGAACCTTTCTACAGAATGAGCCAGATCCGTGTCTAAATCTGCAGAGGCAAACTTCATCAAACAGAGATGAAACATATACAAACATTTTTCTGCGAAGTTAGAAATTCACAAAGAAATGTCAAACAGCAAACTTTGGAAGAGCTTTGCATACTGTTTGTGTCTAAAATTAGCCTGGCGAAATCAATTTGTGATTAAGAGAACTCTAGAATCCAAATTCAATTAAATCTAGATGAGTATACATTAGCGAAGTCTCTAATTCACATTAGCACTGAAGGTTGAACGTACACTTTATCAACGGAGTTGCCGATGAGAAATTTTCAGTCGTTCGTATTTGCTAATGGAATAGCTTGATACTTCAAATGTAACTAATTATGTTCATGGGTGGTTTCAATAGTGTTATGGTGTGGTGAAGTTATATCTGAGTTTAATCTAAGCAAAGTGGTTTTTAATTTTAATATTGTTTATAATAGACGAAATATCATAATAGAATAGAATTATAATAAAATGTTCTCAATAACTCTCCTTATATTTCTATCTTTGAATATGAAGATTCTAAAATTTGAGGATTTTGAAACATCCAAATAGAAATTAGTTGAAATGTTTATTGTTTTCCTATAAATATGTTTTCCATCTACTAAATGGGCCCTGGTAGCCCAGTTGATAGAGTAGCGAATAGGCAACCGGAGGGTTGCGAGTTCGAAACTCGATCCAACCAAAGATCGTCGTGTACGTGGGGGATGCTGCACGTTCAATCTCGTGGCTTCAAATGTCCTCACGTTGGCGTGGCGTGGAAGTTTGGAGAGTGGGGTGCCAGCTTAGGAGTTGACGTCGTCATCTGCCCGTGATTCAAAATGCTTCGGATCTTTCCCTTCGTAATTGATCTCGGACCATCACCAATAGCCCGTTGCGTTGCCCCTAGTGCGACGTAAATTCACACAAATACCTCAATAAAACCAAGTACTTTTATTTGAAACAGAAAAGAAATGCAAGTTTTAATGAGTCAAATCCTTTCATAAAAGAAACCTATGTCGAAATTTAGAAATAATTTGAATAAATTCGATTAGCTACCAGTCTTGGTACAATTTCTGTGTTATGTTTTAATTCTGATGAAACGAAATTCTACAACCATGGGTGTTAAACCAGTCTAGGAAAATTGATCGAAGTGTACACATGCCATCCAGAAAAAGAACATACATTTTTAGCAACATTGGAAAAAATAACTAATTTCTACCGTGCTCTAGTACAAATTTCCTGTTTCATTCTCTTTATTTCATCTGTCCCAAATATTCGGTAGGTAGGTATTTCAAATAACGTCGTTTTGCAGCAAAACAACGTGCTATTGGCTACTGTCCGAGATCTCACCCGAAGGGAAAGATCGAGGACACCACGTAATTTCGAACCACGGTCAGATGACGAGGCAACAGCTGAATTGGCACCCCTATCTCGAAACTTCGAATGTGAGGACATGTTAGGCCACGACAGATTTAACGTGCACCAGTCCCCTTCGGGACTTTTGACAAGATTAGCAATGTTGGGTTCTAAATTAGAACGTTTCAGCCTTAAATCGCCACGGAATTCTATATCTAGCTTATTTCTTTCTTTTGTTGAAATAGAATTAACATGGCTGAAACCAGCTTCCACCATATACGAGCTTGGAAATGCCAGCGAGCAAAACGTTTACCACTTTCAGAAAGTTTTGGATATTTTTCTACAACTTTTATATTCGCCCAAAACTAACTTTAAGTCCTATTTTTGAAAAGCGTCTTAGCTTCAAGACAATTCAATAAGTTCATCTAAGTTGCATTCGCTATTTTCAATATCCGATTCGATTTTTCTATCCATCCCTGAGCCCTAACAATGAATGTTATATCGACTTCTAGGGTCGATATCGATGATTCAAGTGTATGTATATCGCTTTTGAGACAAATAATCTGATTTTGGTATTTGCCGATTTCAAGTAAAGTAACAATGGTCATTGACCTCATGAACAAATACCATAATGCTTTATTGGAATTAAAATCCGCTATTCAAGACTTAAGAACATTATACTTGACAATTTCTACATAAAAAAGGTCTGAAGAAAACGCGTTATCAAGAATTGTTTCCAGATTTTTTCATTCACCAGCGATATTAATTGATCCCCAAATTTGAGAATCTGCGGCAGAAAGAAAGGCTAAATCGAGATTTTCTTTCTTTTCTTAAAAGCCCGTCGTGTTGCTCCAGGTCAACGTTAATTCAACTACCTACCTTTCTTTCTTTACAACGAAGCGTTATATTCAAATCTTTACCTTCCATGTTCTATTTGAGAAGATAAAGGCGTAATATCATTAGAAGAACATAAAAACTGACGGAAGAACTAACTTAATTCCTTTAATTATTTTTATTATTTAATGACGTAAGTCTTCATAACGCTGAAGAATTGTCGACGGCTGTTGGAGGCAGCTCGAATGTGAAATTAATTGGGCGTAATAGAGCTAAATTCAGCTCAATTACTTTTTTCGGCTTCATGATAAAAAGCTACAAGAGAAAGACGAAACAAAATGGCGAAGAAATGTTTATGAAATATAATCCTTATCGAGGTACATAGGGTGATTGTTTTTATGATGAGTGAGAAAAAACTTTTGCCTATGAATTGAATAAAATGAAATGGCTGTTAGCTGCTATTAAAGTGTACGTATGCACTAGAATTTTTTTAATTTTGACTTTAAAAATCCAGGTTTTTTTACAATAGGTCATTGGTTTGTGTTTAAACTCATTTCAGTAAAAAAATTTAGATTAAGCTAATTATTAATTGTCTTATTTAGATATAATTAGCATGTTTTTTGAGAAGTGATATCTCAAATTCTAATTTGTCCAGAAAGATAATTTCTGTTGGAAATTATTCCTTATATTATTCTTCATGTTTTTACCTTCAATCAAGTTGCTAGAGTGAATAGGTTTTTACAATTTTTTTTCCCGCCATGGAAGTCTAAAAAGACAAGTTTTTTCAGGAATGTTAACATTTAAAAATCAACTAAAAATTCATTTCTTAACTAATAACTTTGACTGAGGTGCAAAACATCCACTGTGTCATTATATAGATTATAATGATACAAAAATAATTATAATAGATAAATTCGTTGTTGAGTTATCACTGTCTGAACTTTTTTCATCATAGTGTTTAAACACAGTTCTTCAGAAATTGAGTTTATAATTTTGGAAACATGTTTGAACTGATGATAGTACCTAACGAAAATGCTTGTAACTAGACAAATATTTAGAATATTTACTAGGTCTTGGTATCGTTTGAAAGCTAAAGAGTTGGAAATGTTTTTGAAGCAATAAAAAAATATCGATATTCTGTTCTATTTCCGTGATTTCTAGTTTATACATACACCTTAAATGTTGGGATGATTACTTTGTTTTAATCCTTTGCTTAAACTGAAAGATTTTTCCGAGACGGATTTATTAAACTTTATTCGAATTTACTAAAACTCCAGTGATAAATGGTGTACGCGGCGTTTAAATGTTCATCCAGTTCATCACATGTACAATTGTCCCTAGTTTGCATTAACCAAATCGATATTTAAATTTGTTAATTACGCTGTTTTAATAGGGATGTTCTGGAGTATTTTGCGAAGGCAACACATGCAAGTGATATGACGACGTTGGAATATAGCGATAGTCAGTAACGAGGTCGGAATTAGCGTTTGAGATTCATTTCAGAGATTCGGGTTTGATCCCGGACCGTCGCCAATAGCCCGTTGTGTTGCTCCAGTGCGACGTTAATACGTATAAGCACGTTCCACCGCAAAACACTAGCGCCATCTACAGGTAGCTTTACAGAAAAAGGCTCTCATAGATATTTTAAAATTAAACATAAATTCCATCTTCAATACTTCTTTTCATGTACCATTTTTTTCTGGCTTCGCTATCATAATAAAATAATTAGTTTTACATAGCGGAAAATATTTTTGTCTCCCTCCATGCGTTGAGCGCAAAGAATGTTAGAATGGTAGAAGTTAAGAGTTTTATTTTAAAACATTTACAAATTCAAATACCGTATCTTCTGTGCTCCTTTGCCAGAAAATAATTATTGAAAAATTACCTTGCAAACAAAAAGAATCAAACTTACTAAGTTGTGAACAGTTTTTACCACTCTATTTTTCCAAATCTTTGCGAAATAAAATATACTTAAAAAGTTTGACACACTCGTAATTACCGTACAGATAAAAATGCATTCGAATTAGATTCCGAAAAATGTTATTGAAAATGTGCTTGAGAACGTGATGATTTTTCTAAAAAAAAAAATCCAAATATTTTAACCGTTTTCTTAAAAATCCGCTTATTTTCAAATCGCTTGACAATTAATGTAAAAATCAGAACTTTTTGCCATGCATCTAAGAACTAAGATGGTAAGTTGTTTTCGTATTTTTATCGTAGAAACGGAAAATAAACTATCGCCTTCTAGATGAATGAACTGTAAAAATTAGAGGCTGCCGCTTGCTTTTATATACCTTCTACAGAAACAAATTAATAGAATTTTTTGGAAAGTACCTTTGCATTGTAATTCCTTTTATATGCTTTAAAAATATATACAAGTAACCTTTCGATGTATTGTGTTTCTTGAGGGCATGAAAAGTTATATACAGGGTGAGTCTAAATTGTTTTTACAAAATAAGAGGGGTGATAGTACCCATCCAGACGAGCAATAATTACCATGGAACATAGGGTCGCATTCCACTCTGAGAGGCAGAAAAGAGTAAATAGAGATCCATCCAGAGAGACATGTGGTTGATGCACGATGGAGCCCAGCACACTTTTCCAGCACGGTCCGGCACTTCTTTGCCACATATCCCGCACGATGGATCGGACGTGGCGGACCTGTGGCTTGGCCTCACCGGACCTCAACCCACTGGACTTTTTATTCTGGGGGCATATGAAATCTTTAGTGTACCAGACGCCTGTGGACTCGGCAGAAGATCTCGTTGCGAGAATCGGTGTTGCCGCAGACAAAATGAACACAACACCAGGAATCTTCGAGATCCAGTCATTCCTTCGCCGGTATGACTGCAACGACACGCCACTTTGAGCACTTGCTGTGAGTTTTTCTCTGATCAATCAATCAGATTGTGCAACTTTTGGTATCGTTCATTCGCTTTCCCAACACTGTTCATGTTGAAATTCTAATTTGACTCTTTTCTGCCTCTTAGAGTGGAATGCGACCCTATGTTCCATGGTAATTATTGCTCGTTTGTATGGGTACTATCACCCCTCTTATTTTGTAAAAACAATTTAGACTCACCCTGTATACTTAGTGGAGCGAAAGTAAATAATATCAGGTAGGTTGTGTAGAAGCACGGTCGCAAAGTTTTTACGTGAATACGTCTCGTTAGCGTATTGTAAGTATTTGGATGTGTAAATGAAAGGACAAATTCAGTTCATTCAGTGTTTATCAAAGCTGTGACGTGTTGCTCTTCCGCGTAGACAACGTTCGACGTATTTCGTGGTTTTTCGACGATATGCCGCCATTGTGAAATTTTTGCAGACTGCAATCCAAAGTTCAACAACCTACCCTATTCGATTTCACATCTAATGTCTCAAATCGACAGATCTCGACGTTATATTTCGTTTGAGATCCATTTCGAAGTCGTTGCTCTTCGCAGTCCCGATTTCTGCTGATTTGAATTTTGGCGACTCAGCGGAAAGTCTCGCTTATAGAGGCGCTCGAACTTAAGGTCACTAACACGTCTTTGTTCCATCAGCTATTGAATGACACTGGATTGGTTTGTGTTGATAATATTGCAATTATTAGACCAAACTCGATGTCCATTTTTTCGTAATGCTCCACTTTTCGTACTGGACTGATCTGATTAGCTATAGTACTGGTCTGATTTTAAAGATGTGTTCATGTCAAAACATGTGATTCGAAATTACGTGGTGTTCTGGGATCTTTTAATTTGAGATTGATCCCGGACTGTCGTCAGTAGCCCGTTGTGTTGCTCCAGTGCGACGTTAATTAAAATACCATGTCTAAACATTAATTGGAAATAAAAAACGCACAATAATTAAAATCGAAACAATACCGGGGGCATGCATGAAAAAAAGAGTCGTGTAGACCAGTGGTCTCCAAACTTTTTCACTTGAGGGCCAGATTGAAAAATCCTGGAAGTCAGGCGGGCCAATAACACACACTTAATATATTATATATTGCATGCTGCATCGGCCGGGTTTCCGCGGGCCGGGTGTGGCCCGCTTCCGTAGTTTGGAGACCCCTGGTGTAGACAAGGGAAGTCAGCACCTGACATGACCTGCTGACCAAGTGTACAGGTGTATTGAGTGGGGAGGAGTCCTCAATATGTCCAAATTCTACTGTACTGGGCGAGCTTTGGGCCAGTATAATTTTGTATTGCGGGGATTGATGACTGCGTAAGTGGTGTCATACGAAAGCTACCGAACTACGCTACAACCACAAACCTTTAAATCATTAAAATCATCCTTCAATATTAACATCGAACTGCATTTTAATCGTTCAAACTGTGAATGAATTGTTGAATACGTATTGGGTATCCGGAAGCAAAATCTTCCGTCTTCCGGAGCTTTGTGTACACTGAAAATCTTTCGCATAACCCCGAGTTAGAAGCAAAACACTGAGAAAAACAACGAAAACATGTCATTGAGTATTAATCATCGGCCTTCTAATGAAACAGACGGAGCATGCGCGCGCAGCTCCATGCTATTTCTGCCGATCGCTCGGTTTGAAGATTTGTCACGTGGTTGTGGGAAAAAGCATGAATCCTAATGTGGGACAAATTATTGATTGGTTAAAGTTATTTTCCATCTTGGTTAAAAACACTAGTCTGCGCTTCGATAGCCAATCGGACCAAGTCGAGTCTTAAGCCCACTTGATTTACCCTTCAGAGATCTTACGACACCGACTCCGCCAACATGTTCTAAATTCATTAGAAGGTTGGTGGTATTAGTACGAATTTTATCTAAGTAAAACTGGGCATTACGCTTTAGATCGTAAACTCTACTCTAATGACATTTTATTTCCAGGAACTCGCATAACTTGTTCAGGAATTCCTTCCGATAATACCCTTGATCGAAAAACAATTTTACATTCGTTACTTCGAGCAAATATGGTTACCTTAGTGAAAATGAACTACACGTCGAATAATTACTCTTGAAAGAAAAAAAAAAGCCATTTTGATTCTCAAGAAAAGGAAATGAGAAAACTCCTTTCTGTGTGTTTTTACAATAACAAATTACAGTGTCACGTTTGTAAATCGAATTCTCCGGAAAATAAGTTTTTAGGTAATAAACGCATATAATTATGCTTGCATTCGAGGAATACTGTATAATTTCAGGAATGCGTGAATTCTTAGACAAAAAAGGGTCTCACGTTTTCTTAACAGTGATCACGTTCTACTCTGATGGCATTAGTCAGGTAGGCGTGACTTTTTTTACGTCAGTATTATGAATTAATTACGATACATTTTGTGTGAAATTCGGGAAAAAGATATGAACTCTGCTAAGCCTTGTTTACAAGCATGAGATATCTTCACTTGTCTAATATTCGTCAGCTTAGAGCAGAAACTCGTTAACTTAGAAAATATTTCATTTTTCATTGTGCATCTGTTTATTTACGGGGCCGTGGTAGCCTGGTTGGAAGAGTCGCGGATGAGCATCCAGGGGGTTGCGAATCCGGAAATCGATCCAAACAAAGACCGTCGTGTTCGTAGGAGCTGGAGCACGTCAAACTTGTCGTGGCCTTAAATTTCCTCACTTCGACGTGGTGTTGAAGTTTAAAGAAAGAGATGGCAGCTGAGGTGTTGACTAAGTCATCAGACCATGGTTCAAATGACGATGTGTTGTTCTCGGGTCTTTTCCTACTGGATGGATCCCGGATCATCGCCAATAGCCCCCTGTGTTGCTCCAGTGCGACATTAATAAACTACCTACTTACCTTGCTTTCAAGTACGGAACTAAAGTAATGCTATCGTAGGCGTTTTCTGTCAAGCTAAATATAGGTGGCGGTAGGGTTTCCGCGGCGATTCGCGCTTCCTGTACGTATTCCGAACGTGACGTCACTTGGCTCGTTCTTCGAATACGATTCCAGCACTACGGCAATGATAATTGCAAGGAATGAATTGCGATTGATATGATAGTTGATTGGTCAACGACAATTCAGATTAAACGACAAACCAAGAGTCGAAAAACATTTAAGGTGACTCTGATATACTATAATGCATTAGCATTTGGACCGCAGCACTGAAATTCGCTCTCATAGTCGTATTATGATACACAGAACGGACTTTACTGTTTATATGCGGCAGTTTACTGTCTTTCTAATGGGAAATAACCGCATTAACCCAGTTGGTAGAGTCGCCGATTAGCAACATGAGGGTTGCGAGTTCGAAACTCGTCCCAACCCATGATCTTCGTGTACTGAGGAGCATGCAAAGTATTTCATGGCCTCGTGTTGGCATCATGTGGAAATTCGGAGGTTGTGGTACCATCCCAAGTATTGCCCTCATCATCTGACCGTGGTTCAAAACGGCGAGGTGTTGTCCTCGGATATTTCCATTCGGGATCAATCCCAGACCGTCACCAATATCCCAGTGTATTGCTCCAGTACGACACAAATTCAACCACCTACGAAATGGAAAAGCTTTTGAATTAATGAATGAAATACTCTCCTTGTTTAAAGGTACTACATTATTTTTCTACTGAAAGTCATGAACCTTGTATTTTCCCGGGGGTAGGTGTGTTTGTCCCTCACTGATTTAGTTTTCACCTCAATAACCTTAGATAAAGCGAATTCTCATACGAGCGCATCTTCAATATCTTCATTGGTATCTTCTCTTAGCCGTGGTGTCTCACGGAATCCATCACATGAAGTTCATACGCACGAAGTCACTCTGTAATGAAACTTCTGGGTTTAGGTATCAAATCGATACTTTTTTTTCTTTTTGGTTACTTTTCTTGTGTGCCTTAATATATATTGACATTGATCAGAAGTTTTAGTTCGGTAAGAATACACGTTGAACGAATTTCTTCGTGGTGTATTTAATTCTTGATAGACTTGTGTCTTGCTGGAGAGGAAATAAGGAGAACTAAATGAAAAATAACTACACTTTAAATTATTTAATTGGATTGGAATTAAAACTATGTACAGGTATTTACAGAAATTAAGTTAAGATAGTTCGAAAAAGCAACATCCATTGTTTTTTCCTCTAACGTTCAAGGATTCGTTTTCTTTTGAAGAAAAGTATAACCGTTCCATTTGAAGGTCACGGAAGGGATCTCCTGATTGGCGTTGCGAGGCACAGTGTTCGCGTTGCTGGGGCTCCTCGTCCTTGACATGTATGATGATGTATGAAAATGATGTATTTTTTGTCTCAAAGTATACAAAAACTCTTTTCATTTCAGTTCTGCCAGTCATTCCGTGGGCTGAAGAAAGCTATGTGTCGTCAGGACAGTCGCAGTGACGAGGATGTAGATTGGAATCCAGAAATTCCTTTCGAAAATGTAAGAATTTTGTTAGTTTAAAATTATTTTTATGGTTTCTTTAACTTTAGAAAATGTTCGTTGCAACCAATAACTTAAACCTCCAAATGGTTTTGATAAGATATTTCCATCAAGATCTGGCTAATTTTGCTAATGACGAGATACCTCGTTATAAAGAGACTACCTACTTTTTTATGACGAAATCAAGATGTCTTTTTTTCTATTGACGAGATATTTCGTCCATCAAGATCTAATCAGTTTTGCACCTCATCGAGGCAACCACAGAAGGGTTAAACAAAACAAAATTATACAATAAATACTTGATGCCATTTTAGGTCTATCAAATTCTAGCTGTTATTGCCATAGCTGAAGTCTGAAAGACATGAAATCGTTTGTTTTCATATTCTTTCAACAAAAGGAAATAGTGCCATTTTCTTGTTTTTTTATTTTATTCATGACTTAATAAGAAGAGATTTCACTTAAAATCTCCTTTTTTCCCCTGTTTTTTAACTTAAACTCATCAATCTTTTTCAACTCTGAGCAACAATTTTGCATAAGCACATCTTAAATTTACCCTAAAGATCAGACACTTTGATCAAATTCTTCTTTAACAGGATGGTTTCTATTTTGCTGTTGACACTTTGTGATACAAAAGTTCTAAACGAACTTTTTTCTCCAAAAGTAAAGAAGATTGATGAGAGATAAGAAATTTTCCTCCTGTGTTTGGAAAAGTTCTTTATTTAGCCCTTCGAAATGTCTGCATTAAGTATAATTTTTTCTACTTTAAACTCTTCGACAAGGAGTCGAAAAAGGGCAAATATGAATGGCTTTGCTAATACGATTTATAAAACTTATACCATTACACTTCATTACTGAGTATGAATTTAAAGGTGGATATACTCAACATAACGCTGATTACCTGTTCGTAGAAATATACTTTCTGTGAAGCCTCGTGTCTAAAACCTTTCCTTTTTTTTCTTCCTTTAGCATATTATTTTCGTCTTTCATTTCTTTTTCGCACTCCGTTTCAACTCTCATTTGAATATTACTGTCTCAGCAATAATCGTCACTTTTGCGTTGCCACATAAAGGATCATGCTATCCAATCCACACCCCAGATACTTTTCCTGGCACTGTTCCAACGGCTTTTAAAGGTGATCCGCAAGAATGACACTGGTGTTCGAAATTGTGAAACGGTTGAAAATGTGCACGATTTATGAAATAAAAGACAGTTTAGTTTTTAACAGTGAAATTTTGATTAGTATTCACAAATGTGGCGAAAAGCGTGACGTCAGTTGTCTTGATTTTCAAATACGATTTCAGCACGATAAAAATTCCGAATTGATTTTTGATGTTTTTAGACTATTTGGAGCAAAAAGGGAGTGTAGATAAATTTATACTATTATTTTTTTGTAAATCAATCAAAATTTTTAGACTTTTTCTATCAATCTAAAAGCAGGCGGTGGTGTTTCCTGTATGTATGTAGAAAGGCCATCAAACTCACAGTCAATGACGAAGCAGTGGTACTCTTTGAAATAATTTACTTTATGCGGAGAAATTACAGCAGTAAGGGGGTCTAGGGGATTTTAACAAAAGAGATTTTAGGTAAATATCTAGGGGCAGGGGGTGATTTTAGACGGACATAAACGAAAACAGAAGCTCCGAGGAGTCGACACGTCTTTACAAGAACATTGGAGAAACTTCGTTGAAAAGGCGAGAACTCTCTTAGATGTTAGTCATGACGTGACGTCTTAACTCGTGGTCTCCAGTGCTGCCATCTGTTGCTCGCGTGTAGGGGCAAAAACCCTACATGTATTCCGAACGTGACGTCACGTAGCTTGATTTATGAATACAATTTCAGCATTTCTCCGTCAAAAGTTCCAAGGAATAAATTCCGAGTTGTTTTTCGATGGTTGATTGAATTTGGAATTTTCCACCTTATTGAAAAATGGCCGCGGTAGCCCGGTTGGAAGAGTAACGGATTAGCAACCGGAGGGTTCGAATCCCACCAAAGACCGTTGTGTACAAAGGGGGCTGGTGCACATTAAATCTCTCGTGGCCTCGTAAGGCCTCACGTTGGCCAACGCCTAATCGATTAAAAGCCAAAATGCCGATAAGCATTTTGGATTTTAATCGATTAGGCGTTGAATCGATTTTAAGGTAACCCCGATAGGTATGCGAGTGCATTTAGGTATCTTCACTCCTCTGGTTTTTGTTTACACTGAAAATCCCTAATACCTATTTTTTGTCAGATCTGCAAAAAGTATATTTTTGGTTGGCTAAAGAATTTTAATTAGCTTATATGTGCCATCAGATGAAAAGGGTTGAAAATCGGTGCTCTATTCGATAACGCTATCAACCTCGCAGACATCGTATAAAGAATATGTTCTTTCAGACCATGACACCATCGTGTGAGGAACTGAGAGACGAACACTTGTTGCTACCTTGAGTGGACCTACCATTCCATTGTTCGATCATCACTACTCGAACTAATTTCTTTAATAAAAGAATTCCATCTAAAACTTATTCATGTCTTACGTCTTTGAGCATGATATTCATATATTGTTTATTTTACAGACGTTTGTAAGGATACAAAAGCACGAAATTTTATTTACTATATGGTCTTTACCGAGAAATTTCCATTAAAAAATTATGTCTAATTTCGTTAAATGAAAAGAATTATTTTTATTGCATTTAACGGAATAACCATTAAAAGTGACAATTCAAAATCCTACAAATTTTTAGAATGCTCGACCGATAATTTCATCGTCTGAATCTTAAGCCTAGAAAATGAGTATTTTTTTATTTTATGTATTTTAAAACACTCATTGAATCATCTTTCCTAACTACTATATTTCCTGATATGATAATAATTAAGGACGTTCCATCAATTAGTAATGTAAGGTATATGAATATATATATTTTAAACCAAAAGTAGCTGATCCTTTCTCTTCGATTGAAGCAAAATCAAAATTAGCATAATATGCTAATATAATTGCATAAATATGCATATGATTTTTTCTCTCAGTTATAAATAAAAATCTTTACTTTATCATTTTACTATTTTAATTAAAAACGGTAAACAAATAAATCTGTTCTAATCGCCTGTATTCAACCGAAAAGTGTTTTGAGACCAAATAAGGTAAAAAAAACCCATCTAAATAACATCTCCGACGAAAATAAATTAACAATTTCCGATTCCGACTTCCAAAACTGGATGGACATGCATAATGAGTTCATATTTCAACTTTATAAAACAAATAACTTATTCTTAATCGGTGCAGTGTGACATCTTAGCGCCTAAGAGTCTAGGATGGCCGGCTGCAGACCCGGAAGTTTCCTGTTAAAAAGTCCTTCAATACTGCGCTTGCGCATGTGAGGAGAATGAAAAACAGTTAGCTCACGGACTCCGTCTAGTTGAGACGTCTTCGTAGCAATTCGTAAATTTTAATATGAAAATAAGCATTTTTGTTTCGCGCGTCCATTGTAAACCCATTGTTTTGTCTGTGTTAAAATAAATGTTATTTTTTAATGTCCAACAAAAGTTCGGATTAATTCGTCACAGCAGGAATTAGCACGAAAAGTTTCCAACAAATTTAATAACCACTAGTAAAAAGTCGAGCCTTGTAACACAGAAACCCCTGTGTTCGACCCTGTTGAAAATATTTATCACAGTGACCATGCCGTTGCTAGGCAATGTTCTCTACTCCATCCAGACAATAGTTTGAACCGCAATCCCCTTTACCCAGGAATTCCTTCATAAAGACCGGATTTGATCGCAAAGGCTGAATAATCATGTCCATTTATGAAGTTTCACGTTGGAGCCCTTGCGTACGACTTTCCATCAGGGGGCTTTCATTAGAAATTCTATCAGACAGTGTATTTTGAGTTTATGTCTATTTCGATATATACTTTCCAGATAAGTTGGTTTAAAACAGTACTCCAAAGACTTAAAATAGTGTGTTACGTTTATGAGATGAACTTTTGAGGTTCAAGGTGTGATCTGTGCTTGGGTCTTTAATGAGACATGAAACATCAAAATTGTGTTGTTGAATCCGATACTTTTGTAACAACTCTAATTTAACTTCGCAGGATTCGATTTGGGGAAATCCTCGTTCAAAATTAAATTTTTACGCAGAATCAATTTTTTTAAATTCTATATAATTTTTTATCATTCATTCAATGAACATCCTATCATCTACATTAACAAAATCCAATCATTTATGTTTTTGATCAGTATACTTTAATAATATATTTGTTTTTAAAAATTGACTATAATATTTGAATTTTAGTTATTATACAAACACTTGTTTGGATTTTAGTTATTCTACGAATACTTGTTTTAAAATTTTTAATGTGACATCGATTTAGATTCATGCAAATTTTTAGCCTTTATACCTTTTCGATACCTACTGCTTTTGTTTAGTCTTGTGTTTGGCACAGCTTGTCCTAATCTTGGACCTTGCGCCCAAAAAATTCAGCCAGCCTGTTATGACCTCAGGATGCCCAAGCGATCTTTTGCTATACTTCCTCCTTACCGTCCTTTCTTTTCAGAATTACTCGACATTGTTTGTCTTGTGTCTGGCGCAGCTTGGTCAAGTATGGCCCTTGTTCCATGAAACGTCAAAACAACCGACTAGCCTGCCAAGGTACAGTTATGCAGTCGATTCTGACACCCTGTATACAAAATACTTTTTGCAGTTATATTTCATTTCTCAATTATACTACAATCATTCAGCAGTTTCAGATATCTGATATTATGTATTATAATCAACTTCTATATCTTGCGTAAACATCCTGTTTAAACCTGTGCTTTAAATTTACCAATCCTAGAACGGCTTCTTTCGCTCTATTTGCTACTTTGGATTTCCTATGTTTATCCTATTTTGTTTATAATTCAAAACTCAGTGTAGAATAAATGAAATGTTTATCTATTCAGACGAGAGATTCAAATGAACGTCTTGATTTAAGCAATCCTTCTCATTACAAATTCAAAGCAGTTTGCTTTGTTCCCGTATCTGAATTGAAAAGGAGGATCGAGAAGCAAATCATTCGGAGAGTTGTTTACAGCCTTTGAACTTGTAAGCTAATTTGCATTCTCGTTTGTTCCAGGACCAGTTTGCTTTCGCAAACAATTGTTTCATCTTCCTCGCTTGTTTTCTTTCGGAGGTTGGTTAACTGGTTTCATATTTTAGAACTAACTCTTGGAACGAATCTGGCGAAGCACTTTTTGCCACTTGAGATGTAATGTGAACCCTCCCCATGGTGCATCAGAGTAACGCAATGTGGTTCACAATTCTGCCCCTGAAGTTCCATGATGCATAAATATTCCATTGGAAGGGCATTGGGGAAAAAATCATTTGAAGACTTAATAAATTTTGACCATGGACGTAAATATACGAGGGCTGTTCAATAAAGAATGATCATAATTTTTTAAAGGTGATTAAAAAATCAAGAAAAATAAAATTCATATTGCATGTGTAGCGGGATTGTTGGGTTTTATCGATTGAAGACAGAGTTTTATACATTAAAAATAAATTTTTATTACGTAGTCAAGTCTTATGGTTTAAAAACATACAAGAAGTCTGATCAGCTCATGATCCCCAATCTTTCTTCACTTTTATACATTCAAAGATTTACATTCTTCAAATTTATGTGCCCCACACGGCACTATAATTGGAGGTTTGAGACCGATTCCAACATGCGGCCCCATCGGTTGTAAAACCTCAGCAGATGTATTACAATTCAATATATATATTTATATACGTTAAATAGTTCATCTTTTATTAATTTACGAATAAATTTGTACTTGATATCAATATGTTTAGTTTTCACATTTTCCTGACTATTTTTTGAAAAATAGATAGCAGATTGATTATCACAATATACTTGGGGTCTTATGTAATCACACAAACTTAATTCATTTATAATTCTACTAAACCAAATAACTTCTTTAGTGCAATCGGTTAGTGCAATAAATTCAGATTCCATTGAGCTAAGAGCTATGCACTTTTGTTTAGAAGATTTCCATGATATTGGGATGTTACCAAAATAAATTAAATAGCCACTGCTTGAATGTCTGTTTGCGAGACCACATCCCCAATTTGCATCAGAAAAAGCAATCAAATTTGAACTTTTTACATCGGAAAGATTAATTTTAAAATCCTTTGTAAGAAAAACATAGTTCATAATATCAACAACGTAAGACCAGTGTTTGTAAGTATAACCATTACAAAACTGAGACATTATATTAACAGCAAATGCAATATCTGGTCTGGATCTATCTGACAAAAACGATAAACATCCTATTAAGGAACGATAGGGAAATTTCCTCATTAAATCATTTTCAATTATTTCTTCCTCTTTAACCTTATCAGGTAAGTTACAACCAATTTTAAAAGGCAAATTCACAAAACTTTTAGGAAGATCTTTGAATTTTGACATTAATTTTTCAATGTAGGTAATTTGATGTAAATAAATCGAATTTTCAATCTCTTGAAAGTTTACGCCTAACAAATATTTAGTTTTACCTAGGACTGTAAGATCCAAATTTTTGTCCAATAATTCGATTACTTCATTTATCAAATGTTCCCTTTTTGAAAACAAAACCATATCATCTACATAAACAATTAAAATTACATCTTTAAATTTGTAGACACAATTACACCAATTTAACTGAGAAAATCCTAATTTAGTTAAAATACCGTCTAATTCCAAATTCCATTCTCTACCACTTTGATGCAGACCATATATAGCCTTTTCCAATAGACATACTTTGTTTTCGGATCCTTTCAGCACAAATCCTTTTGGCTGTTTCATGTATATAGTATCCTTAAGGTGTCCATATAAATATGCACTTTTCACGTCAACTTGACAGTGATACCAACCCAACATAGAAATCAATAGTACAAACAATAATCTAACAATAGAAAAATTCACAACTGGTGAAAAAATATCTTTAAAATCAATGCCGGGTTTTTGCTTAAAACCTTGAGCAACAAGACGAGCTTTATACCTTTTAGGTATATTGTTTTCGTCCATTTTTATGCTGTACACCCACTTACTTCCAATTATGGTTGTATTTGGGGGTGTGTCCACTAATTTCCATACTTGCCTATCCTTCATTATCTGAATTTCTTCATTCATGGCAGTATTCCATTTAATTTTATCCTTACTTGCTTGCGTTTCTTCATAACTTTTGGGGATTTCGACATTGTAACACTGATCATACATGTCGTACATCTGTTGGTCCAAAAAATTAGATTCATCACTAGAAGTAGATGGCACATTAGAAATATCCACATTAGGATGTTCAGTTTCTGGCTTAAAATTGAAATTTACAGGATCAAACCTAATCTTATTTTTAGTACAGTACTTTTTAATATCATTTAAAGATCTCATTCTCAAATTTTCAGGAGAATAATAGTATACATCTATCCTATTGCTTTTATTTCTAGGTTTTTCGATTCTTCGCCAATTTGAAATGTTAAGACTTTTTAAGTCCTCAGTTTTAACTAAATCTTTAGAATCTAAAACTTGAGTTTCACTTTCCGATTTTACTTTTATATTTTCATTTGATTGATAAATAGGAATATTAGAATTAAGATCGAAAGAAACGTACTCAAAGTTTTTACCAAATAGTACATCAACAGCTTTCTTACTTTCGTCGATATGAACATGGACTGTTTCAACTATTCTCTTCTCGTTTGGGATATATATTCTGTAACCTTTAGTTTTCAAACCATATCCTGTCAAAATACCAAGTTTTGCTCTGGGTTGTAATTTATTTCTCTGTATTTTAGGAATATGAACATATGCCAAAGAGCCAAAAATTCTAAAATGTTTTACTGATGGTTTGAAACCAGTCCATATTTCGTTAGGAGATATACCCTCAGTTAATTTGTGTTCGCATCTATTTTTAGTGTGAATAAATGCTAAAAGTGCTTCTGACCAAAATTGTGGTTGTAAACCACTGTCTTGAAGCATAGCTCTGACACAATCCATGGCTGTTCTATTGAACCTTTCTGCAATGCTATTTTGTTCAGGGGTATAAGTTGAAGTTCTTTCGATTTTTATTCCTAGATCATTTAAAAACTTTTTAAATTCTCTGTGACAAAATTCTAAACCATTGTCAGTTCGGACACATTTTAACTTAACATTTAGCTGTCTTTCAGCTTTAACCAAGTATTTTTTAAAGTAATCAAAAACTTCATTCTTATTTCGAATAATATAAACAGTTACTTTACGTGAAAAATCATCAATAATAGATAAAAAGTATCTGTTTCCACCTAGAGAGTTAACTGGAGCAGGACCCCACAAATCCATATGGATCCTTTCCAAAACATTTTTAGTTTTCCTTTCGTACATATAGTTTCTTTTTAAGGATATTCTAGTGGATTTAGCAATAGCACAAATCTTACAATTTTTATCTATATTCTTACAATTAAGTTTTTCAATTCCTTTTACACAATTAATTTTACTCATATTTTCAATTAAGGGCATGTTAACATGACAAAACCTACGGTGGGCTTTTTCTAGATCTAAACCAGTTACATATGTATAATTTTTAATCTTGGGATAACCTTTCAAGATATACAATTTTCCAATTCTGGGAACAGTAAACAAATATTTATTATAACTATTATAAATAATCATTTTGTTATTTCCCCATTTAATTTGGTTTCCCACTAGATCAATACGAGCACCACTAATTAAATTTCTTCTCATATTAGGTGAGTATAACACATCTTTTAAAGTTATATCATAATTTCTGTTTATCTAAAACTGTAAATTGAATATCACCCATACCTAATGCTTCCGAGGTGCTGTCCTTGTCTCCGACTAGGATCTTCTGTGGTGGTAGTTTTCTGAATGTCGTAAACATATCACGTTCTTTACAGAAGTGAGCAGTTGCAGCAGAATCAATGAGAAATTCCCTCGGTCTTTCATTTGGAAAATTTGAAACTGCATAGGCACGTTGAAGATCAGTTTTTGGATTGTCCTCCATATAAAATAATTGACCACCAGGTTTCTGCCGATTGCATTTCTTGAAGCACTTCGATTCGTAATGTCCCGACTTTTTGCAGTAGTTGCAGAATGGTCGCGGCCCCATACGACAAACTGTCGACTTTCTTGGGCTTGAAGGAATTAATTCAGGGTCCAGTACGCATCTGCTGTGATCAGGAGTAGACGCCCGTGTCTCCTTGTATCTAGATGACTTGTTTCTTGTAACATAAGCATCGGCCACGATACTTAATTTTGAGCCTTCATCTTTCCGCTTCAGCTCGATTCGGCTGGATTCTGTTATTAAATGTTTAGACAAATTGTCTAGCGTGAACTCGTTGTCATCCATCCTGTATAGCAGTTGTACCAGATTATCGTATTCGTGAGGCAAATGTCTTATTAGTTGAAAGCAAACTAAGAGGTCTGGGATTTCGAATCCACCTTCTTTTATCTGTAACAGCTTCTCATGCACTCGTTTGCAGAAGAGTCCAATGGATTCGTCCTCCGGCTGGTAGCGGATTGAAAAGAACTCGTCCACAAGGCCTGCCAATCGTGCTCTAGATGCTGGTTCAAAGTTGGTCTTTAATATATCCCAGGCTTCCTTACCGTCCTCAGTAGATGAAATTAAGACTTGATATTTTCTGTCTATGCCCTGGTAGATAGTTGTGTATGTCCTCTGCTTCCTATAACGATAGTCTCTTTTTTCTTGTTCTGGAGCATCTTCCAATAATAGAGGTTCCGTTTTAGTGATAAATTCCCAGCAGTTCCGGTCCATTAGCAATACCTTCATGTCCGTCTTCCACGTGGCATAGTTGAAATCCGATAACTTCGGGATGGAAAACATGGACATTTCTTGAATACCCATCATACTGGATACCGGTAGTGGCAGAATTCAGGTTCAGCTTAAGGTCTGAGGCCCATAACCAATTGTTGGGTTTTATCGATTGAAGACAGAGTTTTATACATTAAAAATAAATTTTTATTACGTAGTCAAGTCTTATGGTTTAAAAACATACAAGAAGTCTGATCAGCTCATGATCCCCAATCTTTCTTCACTTTTATACATTCAAAGATTTACATTCTTCAAATTTATGTGCCCCACACGGCACTATAATTGGAGGTTTGAGACCGATTCCAACAGGGATAAGTGAAGAATAGATGGCGCGAGTTTCACGGTCATGACGTCACTGCTTCGGTCTTGGCAGCGGGCCAAGCACGCCTAGTTTTACTTTAGCCTACGGCAAAAATGGAAAAATGTTTGTGTGCGGTGGGTTCCGAGACTGCTCATTCCCGAACGGGAATGTGCGTTTTGAGGTTTGTTCGGAGTTGAAATCAAGGCTACAAAATGATGGAATGTTTCTTTCGAAAATTATCACTTCTGATGAAAGTTGGCTTCATCATTATGACCCTGAGTTCAAGCAACAGAGCTCTATGTAGATGTCTTCTTCATCACCAACACCGAAGAAGGCGAGAGTGGTTGCTTCTGCTGGGAAAGTTATGATCATATCATTTTTCGATATTCGAGGAACGGCGAATCAGCATGTCGTACCACCACATACAACTGTAACTGGAGAATACTATAGAGATGTACTGAAAATCCTCCAAGGCCAGATCCATCGCAAAAGGCCCCATTTGAAAGCAACAGGATGGGTGCTACACCATGATAACGCAAGGCCGCATATTGCCTATGTTGTTGATCTTACAAAAATCAACGTCATGTGTGTTCCCCATCCTCCATATAGCCCTGATTTAGCACTACATGCGATTTTTTTTCTTTTCCCGAATTTGTAGAAACACCTCCGTGTAAAGCGTTTTTCATCATCACAGGCAGTGGTGAAAGCTACGGAGACGATTTTGAAGGACCTGTCAAAAAATGGCTTCCAGCATGTGTTTGAAGACTGGAAAAAAAGGTGGGATAAGTGCATTGCATGTAATGGGGAGTATTTTGAGAAAGACCATCAAAATTTGGAGGATTAGTACAGATAATTATTTTTTATTAATTTATGATCATTCTTTATTGAACAGCCCTCGTATATATATAAGTAGATTGAACATTGCTATTGAGAGGCGCTTCAAAAGTGACCTTGGGTAGCCCGGTTGGAAGAGTAACGGATTGGCAACCAGAGGGTTGCGAGTTCGAATCTAACCAAAGACCGTCGCGTTAGAAAGGGAGCTGGTGCGCAGTAAAAATGGCGTGGCCTCAAAATTTCCTCACGTTGGCGTGGTGTGGAAGCTTGGAGATCGGGGTTCCAGCTCAGGTGTTGACCTCGTCATCTGACCGTGGTTCAAAATTGCGTTGTGTTGCTCCGGTGCGCCATTAATTAAAGATACCTATTTATAAACGCCCTGTTACTTTGAATCTTTCAGCTGAACTACATGCGGGATTCGATGGACGAGGAGTCCGCGCCCCTGCCGCCCGCAGAGGAGGGCAAGCGGCGGAAGTCGTCCGCCCACCGGCCCCTCACCCCCACCATCAGCGAGGAGGTGGACGTGCTCATCGAGCAGTCCATCGAGATCGAGTCCAACAAGAAGATGCGCAAGGACCACCTCTGCTGGTTCAGCCTCATCTTCAAGTCCTCTGACATAGAGACCAAGGTAATATTTGTCGTTGCTAATCTCCAGCTAGACCAAATCCACAAACCCATTCATCCGCACACAGTCATACCCCAAAAGAGGTTCAGAAAACAGGTCGTCTCGGGACAATTCCAGGCACTCGAGAATGTGTGCTGGGTAGGCCTGGTCAGATTGGCATTTGAGGCAAACAGGATGAATCCTGCGACCACAGAAAAATGAGACTCCTCAGATGGCCACTGAAAAAGTGAGAGAGCGCGAATATGTCTCGTAATTGAGAGCAAGAGATCTTCCGGGGTGATCCCTACGATATCAAGAGTGTACCGGGGGAACGATCCATGCCTTCTTATCAAGATTTAGTTCAAGAAACGTCAATGAGTGGGTATTGGACAATTGTTGATCGACACCCCTTCGCCAAATTATCCGCTACTTCGTTTCCACGTATGAAGGGACTCACAGAAGGATGAAACCTTGAGTTTCCTAAGGATAGCTCTATCTCCCACACTGCGCCAGTTCAATTGATGTTGGATGGAGCTGCGACTGATCATGGTAGTATTTAAATGGGGATTATCTCCAGTGCTTTGATCCCATATCATAAAGTCGTGGGTCAGTGGGTATGGCCACTGCACTATCAGTTATAGGTGGTGCAGGTTCGATTCCTTCCTGAGTGTAATTCTCTCTTCTGTGCCAGTAAAGCTTTCCTTGTGTGTGTACGTCCGTTTCTTGATGTTGTCTGTCTTGTGCCTGGTGCAGCATGGCCTAATATGGCCCTTGCGCCATAAAACCCCAAAACAACCCACGAACCCCAACCTTTTATTTTAACAAACTAGCGAAACTTTTATCAGGTAATGGTGTTAAGTTCCATGAGAACTCTCTAAACCCGTAACATTGGTCTAGAATTCCGATATGCTGTGAAATGTGGAATCGCCTTCACGAGTGAATGGGGATGGAATTGAAACTGCCGTTGTTTCGAAGCGAATTGTGGTAGCATAACTGAGGTGTGAAGTTTTTGTCATGAAATTCATCGGAAATAAGAATAAACACCAGTAAGTACACAAACTGCTGTTTTATATCAGTCATGTAGCCCCTTATGGGGCACAACTTTAGGTGTGTATGGGCCTCACGAACACGAGGTACCCTTTTCCCATGGGGCTTACTGTCTCTAGTAAACTGGGGGTAACGACCCCAGGATGCTCATGTGATCTTTTTCTCTTTGTCAGTAAAACGTTCATTGTGTGTGTGTCTATTACTTGATGTTGTGTGTCTTGTGTCTGGTGCAGCATGGCCAAATATGGTCCTTGCGCCATACAACCCCAACATACCAAACCAACCTTTTCATCTCATTCTATTCCCCAATCACTCTTTCCCTTACACTACATTTTCGATTTGAAGTTTTCTGTTTGACGCAGCGTGGTCAAATATGGCCCTTGCGCCGTGAAACTGCAAAACAATCAACCAACTCACGTAAAATGTGAGCATCGCATTGAACATGAAGTTGACATAATCAGTTGACATTTCACGAACATTTTTTTTCCTCCTGCGTCAGAAGTCCAGGGACCATAATTTCCTACGGGCAGGCCAGTACAAATTAGCCAAGCTAAAAAGTCGTCAACTAAGATGCGATCGTCAGATAAAAAAAGTGCGATATAGAAGGTAACTAAAATCCATAAAGCTCCCCGTCGAACGGGTCCTCACGAACATCACAGCACAACGACAAAAGGAAGAAAACGTTATATACACGTGCAAATGGTAAGCTGAAACTAACCAATAGGAACGGAAACTTAGAAGTGAAGCAAAGGAGAGCGAACCTGAAACCGTAGTTCGCTCTCGAAATAGGAAAGGCTTGGTAAAGCTTAATACGCGGTTTCTCACCAAGAAGCCCGTTGAAACTGGTGGCGCTTTTCAAGAAGCCACCGCAAATATCTGACCAGTTTTGCTAATGACTAGATACCTCTAGGTGACGACCACCAGGAGGGTTAAATTTAATTTTATTGATGTCCGCGGTATTCAAAGCACTTTTCAGCATTACATGGAAGATAGACATGTGTTTCTTTAATTTAAATTGTATTAACTGGAATACTTTGTTTACGACAGTCAAGGTTGGCTATTTCGTCTCTAATTTCATCAGTATGTGTATCACGGGAGAGTCCCTTAATTACAACTTTAATTGGTTCGTCCTCCCTACTTACTGTTGAGTAAGATGAATTCCAGTTTGTTTTCGTTTAGATATTCTCTGCATTTCGAAGGAGCCCTCAACGTAATTTCCCGAGAGTGCTCCATTAATGCCAAAGAAAACTTCATTCAATTTCTTTAGTAAGAGCTTATAATTATCCGTCCAATTAACTAGTATGTGGAGAGGGATTTTAGCGAATCACTGCTCTCAGCTATGTCAACTCTGCCAATACTCTATTAAACTTATTAACCCTCTTGGTTGTCTCGACGAGGTATCTCGTCATTAGCAAATTTGACCAGAGCTTGTTGGACGAGATATCTCGTCGAAACCATTTAGAGGGTTAATAGACGTCTCATCAGACAGGGATTTGGTTGGAGATAGTTTTGGCTTTTGCCGATATTTGGATGGTTTTAGTTCACTATCATTACCTTCCATAGATCTTTTAGTTTTCAGATTCGAGATTTAATCGGACCATAAAGAAAGCCCTTGTGGTCATGATCTTTTCTTGAACAAGGAATTGTTTACATTTCATATCTTCAGAGATCTGCAATGCATGTGTATATTACGCTTTATAGAAAATTTTCTTTTTCAATGCCGACCGTTGAAATGAATTTTAGGAGTTAATCACATTTGACATTCTCATGGGTCATAAAGCGGTATTAATTGGCGACGATAAGTTGCTCTGCTTACACAAATAAGTCGCCAACCTCGAGAAAAGTAAAACCTACAAATTAAGTCTGACGTTCGACTATTGCAAATACACGGGTTCATACGAGATGGATTTTCAGTATGAAATACAAAGGGGAAAGAAGATTTTACTTCCTGTTAACCAAATGCTCTACATCGGGGTCAAAACTGTCTTTGTGTCAGATGTCCTCACATTGGCGGGGCGTGGGAGTTGAGTTGGAGTGTGGGATAACAGCAGAGGTGCTGACCTCGTCATCTGTCCGTAGTTCGAAATGACGTCGTTGTCCTCGGATTTTTTCCTCCTTGATTCATACCGGACCTTTGTGAATAGCCATCCCATTGTATCGCACGAATGCGAAGTTAATCCAACTACCCCTTCGAAGCTCGATCCAACCAAACACCGTCGAGACTGGTGCACGTTAAATACGTCGTTGCCTCAAATTTTTCCACCTTGGCGTGGTGTGGAGAGTGGAGTGCCGGCAGAGGTGCTGACCTCGTTAACTGATCGTGATTCAAAATCATGAGGCGTGTCTTTTTCCTGGACCGAATATCCCGTTGTGTGCTCGTTAATTCAATTACCTGCCTGTATGGATGAACCGGGAATGAGATTGGTTGGTTTGATTTCTATGGCACAAGGGCCATATTTGGTCATGCTGCTCCAGGCACAAGACATACAATATCAAGTAATAGACACACACAATGAAAGTTTTTTTACTGTCACAGAAGAGAGAAATACAATCAGGGAGGACACACCTGGCAGGAATCGAACCCGCGCCGCCTGCAACTCGAAGGTTGCTAGCGCAGTGGGCATACCCACTGAGCCACGACGGCGCCCTGGGGATGAGGAAGATAAAATAACCTGATTCTAAAGGGTTCGAATCGAATGGAAAGGAAAAGGTTTCATGCACCATGTAAATCACAATCTGATCGCATCGATTGATATAAAGGTCAGACGACCCAATTAAAAAAGTCTCCTCATGCCTGCTTTCTCGAATCAGCATCGAGGGTGCGTAGAGGAAGACCCCCCCTCTCCCATCGCATTCGATCTCATTTCGGGGAGTGATTGGAAAGCATTCTCGAAGCAGGCCCCGATCAGATATTACATAATACTCCGGACGAATGGGCTGATTTAATTACCAGGCACTGTCCGGGGAGGGAGAGAGAGATGTTTTCGCCACCTGTAAATCAACGGGATTCTTGTGCCGAGGCGTAATTAAGGGGCAGGATCTTATACAATAATGGGAATTAATCTCTTTTCCGGGGAGTAATTGAGAAGCGTCGCCTCACGAGAAAGCGTTGAGGAAATGAGGGAAGTAATTGTGTCTTTTTTTTCGCTGCCTCCTGCTTTTAATCAGGTGGGAATTTCGGTTGCGTGGGCTTTTTTTCCCGGGGTGGATGGAACGGTGTCTGCTGGTGATGGGTGGAATTGGCTTTTTTGGGATGTCGCGCTGTTTTGCCACATTGGAGATAATTGCAATTTAAGTGTGTGCATGGGGCGCATCCAGGATGACAATCTGGAGGGGCTGTATTGGAATCCCACAAGTTCTCTGTTTTACAGGGGACCGTGGTAGCCCCCTAGGCGACGCAGGTTCGATTGCACCCTGGGTGCAATCGAACCTGCACCCGATTATCGATTGCACCCTGGGTACATCTGTGTTGGCAAAATTGTCCTCGTGTGTGCGTCCATTGCTTGACATTGTCTTGTGTTTGGCGTACATTGACCATAAATGTTCCTTGCGCCATACACCCCCCCAAAGAAAACTAACGATATATATGGGATAGCCTAACCACTTTAGGATGAGCTTGCATCCAGAATCTCTAATTTAGCAAAAGGGATAAAAGCGACATAATTAACAATTAAAGAGTTTATTTACAAATAAAGGGGGGAATATTTACAGATTGAAAATAGTTAACACTTTCGCTTCATCGGGTATTAGACATGGCCGTACGCCATCCTCTTCTCGCGTCATCGTTCTGCAACTGTCTCTGGGAGAATCGTCCTAAGCCAGTCCGTCTAGACTTGGCGGCGCTTCTTCATTTCCTGTATTACACACAAGGAGTGGCAGATGGAATGCTGATCTTTAAAATATGACCCACATATACGATAATTATTTCTCAGTACGATTCATTTGCAAACGAATGGTTGAAAGGAATAATTTCCTTACGAAAAGGAACCTGCAAGTTACAAACTAATTGCATTCTGTAAAATCCATCATTTGTCAGTGTGGCCAGTGTCCAATGCGGAGGACTGATGCCAAACTGACCCGTCTTCGCATTGGACACACGTTTTACCCATCGTCCTTTACAAGGAGAGAGCCCAATTGCAACTCATGCTCTATCCCTTTTTCTGTTTATCATATTTTAATTGTCTGTCCTGTTTTTAATCATCAGCGTCTCGAATTTTTTTAAGTATAATTCTGAATTTGCGAGATTTGATTGAGGAGAATCCCCATTCAAACCTTTTCGCATTTTTGCGTTCAGTAGGTGTTTAAAATCGCATTTAACTTTTTAAAATTCAACATTCAACAACATAAAATTCAACATAATTCAATCTTTTAAATTTCACGCTTTCAAAATTTTATACATATGTACATTAAATTCTGTTTTAATTATGCTTCAGACGATGATGGTCTTGTTTTATCATCTGAACTATTTGAATATTTTAATTATCATTTCCACATTTTTCACGTTTTAAATCTATCTTTTTATCTTTGTCCTGGACTATTAATTTTTAAGTATTTTATACCTTTATTGGGTTACATTCTGTCTAGTGTTTGGTACAGCTTTTGGACCTTGCGCCATAAAACCCAAACATCCGATCCTTACAAAAATACACTAATGCATTTGCGTTGTTAGGATTCTTAGGGGATCTCAAAAAGGTCTAGTCCTAAACTTTTCCCAAGTACACCCCGAATCCTAGTACTAATTCTGTTTCTGACGGAATTCTGAATAAATTTCGTTTTTTACTCTATTGTTTCCACATTCATCTTTCATTTCACAATATTTATCCTTAATATAAGAAATTTCATTCTTTCCGAATTAATAGAAATGCATAAAAATTCATCCGCACTCCAAGGACTTCAGTTTAGAAAAATATTCAATGTTCTTTCTCTCCACCTCCCTCTCTCTCCCCAACTCCCTCTTTCCCTATCTCCATCTTTCTCTTTCTCCCTATTTCCATCTCCCTCTAGCTCGCTTTCTCCCTATCTCCTTCTCTCTGTCTTTCTCTCTCTCTAATGCCTATCTCCTCTCTCTGTTCATCTCATTCTTTCTTCTCTATCTCCATTTCCCCCTCTCTCTTATCTCCATCTCCCTCTCCCTGTACAACTCCCTCGCTCTCTCTAATGCCTATCTCCTTCTCTCTCTGTTCATCTCATTCTTTATTCTCTATCTCGATTTCCCTCTCTCTTATCTCCCTCTCTCTCCCCCTGTCCAACTCCCTCGCTCTCTCTATCTTAATTTTTATGTCTCTCTCCCTAATGCCTCTCCATCTGTACGTCTCTCTCTCTCTCTTCATATCTCTCTTTCTCCATTTCCCCCTCCATCCCTCTACGTCTCTCTCTCTTCATATCTCTCTTTCTCCCCTCCGTCTCCCTCGCTCTCTCCCTATCTCCCCTCTCTGTCTCTCTCCCTATCTCCCCTCTCTGTCTCTCTCCCTAATGCTTCTTTTCTCCTCTCTCTTTCTCTCCTATCTCCATTTCCCTCCCCCTCTCTCTTCTTATCTCCATCTCCCTTTCTCTCAACCTGCCCAATTCCCTCGTTCTCTCTATCTTCATTTCTATGTCTCTCTCCCTAATTCCTCTCCAACTCTACGTCACTCTCTTCACCTCTCTCTTTCTCCATTTCCCCTCCATCTCTCTACGTCTCTCTCTCTCTTCATCTCTCTCTTTCTCCATTTCCCCCTCCATCTCTCTTTCTCCCCTCCATCTCCCTCGCTCTCTCCCTATCTCCATCTCTCTGTCTCTCTCCCTAATGCATTTCTCCTTCTCTCTCTCCCCTATCTCAATTTCCCTCCCCTCTCTCCTTATCTTCATCATCCCAAATAAATCATCCTGGTCACTGCACTGCACAACTAAAAGGATTCCTAAAGATGTAAAATCCGCTCTTTCTCTGTGCCAAATGCATTGATTTCCCGTACTTTCCATTTCAGTTCCACCAGATCCGCGATCGAGTTTTCCGATCCAACACCTCGTGTGCCTTCGTCGTTTGGATCTTCGTCGCCCTCACGCAGATCATCATGACGCCCAAGTGAGTACACCTACCACGACACCACCCACCCCAAGTCGAACGCTCGTTAGCATTCCACCTGTTGGGGGTTACCTGATCTTCGCGGTTCTAATCAGTGACATGGAATCCCCTTATACAATAATTAAAGCTTCGTGGAAACATCGATGAAACCTGAAGCAAAAACGACGACTTCTCAACTTCAGTCTGAGCGAGACGTCAGTTCCTATTTAACGTCAGTGCTTTTTACATCAAAAGACAACTGCTGCCCCATCTTTTCAGTCTCAAATGGTTTTTTACAAGGATTGGTGATTCGTCATGCGTAATGGATGTCTTCAGCACACTCTTATCCCTTACCCCATGCTTCCTACTGAGTCGAGCATCCAGCCCACATAGTATGTGCAGTGGGTCCTTGCACATGGTCTGTCAATCTCACTGTCCCTTCCCATTTTTCTTCGCCCTCAAAGGCACATTTCCTCTAGATGTATGCAGTCTTCACAGACCCAAGGAACGCTTGTGATCTTTTCTTTTCTTATGGAATTTACCCTCAGGTGGCATATCCTTTAGGCGTATACAGGCTTCACGAATCCGAGGTACTCTAGTATTCTTTTCTTTTCCCATGGGGTTTACCGTCTTTAGTATACACGGAGATCTCGCTCCTGGAATACCTTTTTCTGCTCTCCTCCCACTATGTGGGGCCGTCGTGGCTCAGTGGGTACGCCCACTGCGCTAACAACCTTCGAGTTGGAGGCGGCGCAAGTTCGATTCCTGGCAGGTGCATTCCTCCCTGGGAGTATTTCTCTCTTCTGTGTCAGTAAAGCTTTCATTGTGAGTCAGTTACTTGATATTGTATGTCTTGTGTCAATTATTTGATATCGTATTGTGTTTGGCGCAGCTTGGCCAAACATGGCCCTTGTGCCATAAAACACATCCAACCTCAGTTATCATTTTTACCCTGCGCTACTGGTTGTATGACGACGTTAAAGCTGCTCTGATATTTCTAGACACTTCATTATTCAACACACTTTCTTCGCCGTTGCTTCTAGACAATACGATAGAAATCGTTTTAACCCTTGATTTAAAAAGAAGCCCTAAAGGTAATGGCACCCGGCAATTCTATATGGATGATCTAAATACTATCTTTTCCGTCTTAGTTTCAGTTTTTATTGTATCTCAGTCTTGAGTTTCCATCTTTGTCAGCCCTCATAATTTGCCTTTTCAAGGGTGACTTGTTTTTTACACATTTCATAATTTACCCTGTAGCTGTTCTGTCACTTAAACTGCATCCATATCATCAGTTTAATTTAATTAACTCATCTTTCGATTCTACTTTTTATTGTTGATTAGAGACTGTTCTAACGTATCACCTTTTATAAGTTTGTATTGTCTTGCATTTGGCTCAGCTTGTCTATTTGTGCCGTAAAACCCAAACCAACTAAACGCTATCTCGAAAATTGAGGCAGTCAAAGGCGAGAATGAGGAGAGAATGATCTTGCGCAAGGTCCCATTGTGAATATTATTTCTACTGGATGCTAGCCTCAATTGGATGCATGTCGATTCTCCATAGCTAGTGTTGAGAGAACATCTGAATCTCTTTCTTTTGATAAAAGGACCCTCTTACCCTTTTATGAATTACCCTCTTAAGCTAAAGTCACCCTCTTACCTTATAGTGAATTACCCTCATACGCTAAAGTCACCTTGCCTTTTAATTAATTTACTCTCTTACTCTAAAATCACCCTCTTTCTCTAATGAATTACCCTCTCTTATATTAAAATCATCCTCTTACCCTTTAATGAATTACCCTCTTCCACTAAAGTCACCACCATACCCTCTAATGAATTACCCTCTTACCTTTTAATGAATTACCCTCTTCCACACACACTAAAGTCACCCTCTTACCTTTTAATGAATTACCGTCATATGTTAGTCACCCTCTTACCTTTTAATGAATTACCGTCATATGTTAGTCACCCTCTTACCTTTTAATGAATTACCGTCATATATTAGTCACCCTCTTACTTTTTAATGAATTATCCTCTTAGTCTAAAATCACCCTCTTTTTCTCTAATGAATTCCCCCTCTTATGTTAAAACCATCCTCTTACCCTTTAATGAATTACCCTCTTCCACTAAAGTCACCACCATACCCTCTAATGAATTACCCTCTTACCTTTTAATGAATTACCCTCATACGCTTAAGTCACGCTAATTCCCTTTAAAAAATTGCCCTCTTATGCTAATGTCACCTTCTTACCCCTCAATGAATTACTCTCTTACTTTCAATTACTCTCTTACCCTTTAATGAATTACCCTCTTACACTAAAATCACCAACTTTTACGCTATTCCGAATTTTAGTTGGTTCTCCAGAAAATAATGAATCACATACATTTCTACCGTGTGTCATTTGCAGGTCACTTGTGACAGTGTCTGTGTTTCCGGCTGTGACACTCTTCCTGGGGGCGACGTTCGCCGCCGTCTGTGCGTCCACTGCCCTGGCGCCCTCTGCCGGGTGGGCCCGGGTCCTGGGGTCAGCCCTGGACAACCGAAGACCCCTGCGCAATGCCATCTTCTGTGCCACCGTAGCCGCCATTATGCTCGGATCCACGGCTAACATGGTACTCCTCTACGTATTTCATTTCAGTTCATTTCGGATCTTCACCCTCCAGGTGGTTGTCTCGACGAGGTGTCTCGTCATTAGCAAAATTGGTCAGGTCTTGATGGACGAGTTATCTCGTCGAAATCACTTGGAGGGATAAAAACTTAGTTTTTAAGTCAAAAAATAAAAATATAAGAATTTTAATAATGTGTTGCTTTTTCAAATGGATTAATTACATGATATCTATTTCTCATCATTATGAAAATTTGTATTTAGTGTCTAAGAAAAAATGTTAATTAATTTCTGCTCTAAACCAACGATATAATAATCATTAAATAAAAAAAATCAATTGCATAATTCTTAATCGCTGAAGTTATTGGTAATATAAATGCAATAGGTAATACAAGCTGTCATTTCCAAATTTAATAGCAATCGCGTAATTCTGAATACTTTATGTTTTAATAAAATTTTGCTGCGCATCTTATTCATTAACTTTAACAACACTAGCATCTGTAAATTTAAAATATGTACACATTTGACAGACTGGAAATGTCAATCGAGAATTCAATGCCTGGTCTTATTTTATTTGGTAACATATCATATATACATCTATAACTAAGCTAACTTTTAAACAAAATAATTTTCCATCTAGTTGGTATACTATAAAACTGTGCTTGAATTTAATTTCATAGTTGTATTACTTGCCATAATTTCAAGATTTATTTTTCGAAACTAATATTTTTCAGTTTTCATGCGACAAACCTTTGTCTCGAGAAAGTCTTAATCAGACATCTGTGGACCCAAATTCCCAGTGCACGCATCCCCAGGTATATCAATCCAATTTCGCCAATTCACTAGTACATAATATAATTTTTCAGAAATGAATATAAATTGTGTTTTTGACACACTTACAGGTAAGAAGCTAGCATTTTTAGCATATGTTACTCTATCTGTTGTATTCTAAAACACAATCATTCAGTTCAGTCTTGGATACGTTTTGAGAAAAGCATAATGCACAGGAAAAGCTTCCTGGCTTTCTATTTCCTATGTATGGTTCATATTACTTGTGAAGCGTTTCTGTGTTTCTCACTGAATGTCAGATTAAAAGGTAATGCTTTTCGTCTTTCAGCTCTGTTTTCTGTATATCGACGGTATACACATGCCCAGGTCACTTGTACGATATGTTTGTAGTCAATCTGGGCCGTCGTGCCTCAGTGGGTATGTCCACTGCACTAGCAATCTTCGAGTTGTAAGCGGCGTAGGTTCGATTCCTCTCAGGTTCTCTCTTCTGTGTCAGTAAAAACTTTCATGTGTGTGTATGTCTGTTACTTGATATTGTATGTCTTGTGTCTGGTGCAGCATGACCAAATATGGCCCTTACTCCAAAAAACAGCCAACAGTCTAGTCAATCAAACAGGGACGTATGATATTATATCTAATATGCAAGGATATACAGGGTGATTCTACGGTCATGGGACAAACTTCAGGGGCTAATAGAACACAACGAAACTAACACTTTTTCCCATAGAATGTATGGTCGCAAGTGCAGCGGTTGGCCGCTAGAGAGCGCAGTCAAACGCTTGTATAAAAGCCCATAGAATGTCTATTGGGTGAGTCTAAACTAATACGACAAACTTTTCACCGTAGAATGTAGGGTCGCTACAGGGCGCTTTCCATTTCGGCACAAACACACGGTCCGACGCAAGTTGGAAAGAAGAGGCATGAAATATAGAAACAACGCTTTAATGTCAAATAAACATCAATAACTGCTTGACAAAACGAAATAATACAATTAGATTTGCATAAATTAAAGATAAGTGCAAGGAACAAAGGGTACGAAAGAAATGACAAAACATGAGAAACTTTTCACATGGAAATGAAACGACATGTACAAACATCAGTCGGTAAGTACAACGCAAATGCACAGTTACAGAAGCTGTTCAAAATGCCACCTGGTGGCCTCGCATCGCCGACGTAACGTTTTTATGCAAGCGTTTGACTGCGCTCTCTAGCGGCCAACCGCTGCACTTGCGACCCTACATTCTATGGGGAAAAGTGTTTGTTTCGTTGTGTTCTATCACCCCCTGAAGTTTGTCCCATGACCGTAGAATCACCCTGTATAATATGCAAGGATATATAATATACTACATATGGTATTCAACAGCCTTTAGAGTGGAATTTTCGTTTGAAATGTTTTATTCAAAATATGAGCATTAAAATCTATTTTCTTAACTTTCGAAACATGCAAGTATTTTCTTTCTATCCTAAATAGAACGGAAGTTAGAGACACATTTGAAAACAATGTTTAACAGTTTTTCTATCACGTGCGCTTCATGTTTTCATCTTAAAATACATTTTGCTTGATTCTTGCTAGTAGCAAAACGTGATAGCTCGAAAAGTACTATTGCATCATGAAATTTTTGTGGGTGTTTTCAGAAAAATAATTGAGATTAAACTAGTCAAGTCTTTAAATTGGAAAATTCATAATTTTGGGTTGCGAAAAGAGTTTGCTCGCATTTTTGCAATTTTTTTCTGTTATTTGTCACATTAATGTATAGAAAAATTTAAAAAGTTGTATTCAAATATAAATCTATTCCATGGAAAGTATTTTATAAATATAATTTGTTAATAAAGTCAAAAATGTTAAATGGGTTTATGAAACCAGGTTTAACGTATCTCAGTTTTGGGGTATTTATTCCTATCCTTGACTAATAATTTTAAAAATAAACCCAAATTTTAACATTTTTGTGTTTTTGCTAATAGGAACTTTTGTTTTAAAAATATTTAAAAAAAATTTAATTTTTTTTTATTAACTTTTCTTTTTTAAACTCACCCTAACCATGATTGGAATACCTTAGCAGCATCACAATCTAGTCGTTTTAAGTAATTTACTGGGGTCGTTGTAACCTGGTTGGTAGAGTAGCTGATTAGCAACCGGAGTGTTGCAACGATCCAACCACAGACTGTCGTGTAGGTGGGGGATGGTGCACGTTAAATCTGTCGTGGCCTCCAATGTCCTCACATTTGCGTGGTGCGGAATTTTGGAGAGTGAAGTGCCGGCTCAGGTGTGACCTCGTCATCTGACCTTGGTTAAAAATAATGAAGTGTTGTCCTCGAATCTCTTCCTTTCGAATTGATCCCGGACTTTTACCAATAACCCGTTGTGTCTAGTGAAGCAAATTCAACTACCTACTTACCTAAGTAGTTTAGTACCCCAACTGATTTTTAATTGGTTTGTTGGGCACTATTTCAATGTGTAAAACAGAATTTGATTAGATGATGCAGCTAATGCATTCGTCACCTATTCATTGACTATGAATATTCAGTGACATTTGGCAAAATCTAGATGGAAGGTCTTATGCCGTAGCAAGCATTCAGTTCACATTGTCAAATTCCGTCACAGCAAAAGCAACATCCTGACAATCACTTTGAGCATATTGGAATAAGTTATTAAATCCCATTATTATAGGAAGAGACAGAACAAACGACAGTTAAAAGAAATTTTGTTTTATTTTAAGCGCGCGCCATTTTGCTTAAAACATCTTCCGGAGAAAAAAATATTTAGTGACATAATTCGTTCGCGTTTTGCTACGCTGACGCAGTTCAATGAGTTTGAGACAAAAAGAGATTTTAAATGTAATGGAATATTGATGAAAAGAAAATCTCTTTCAAAAGAATTCTCTGTAGTGCAAATGAATCTAATATTTCTCGAATCGTCGACTGAATGCCTTCGCAAATATTTTGAAATGCATTATATTAATGTTTACTTTTCATTTCGCGCCCGCTTAAATAACTTGCCTTTTCAGCCAACGTATCGCTCTTTTATTTTCGTTTATTCTAATAAATTCCAACGTAAGTCTTTTGTGTGTTGTAAAACTGATCATGCTTTATACGATGCATACAAACTGTTTCGATGCAAGTGATAGTTATACATTTGAAACATAAAGTTTGATTCTCTCATTATCGCCCATCAGGCAAATAAAATTCCGATTTTTAATAGATAAAAACTATTTTCCTGGGTATTCGGAATCCTAAGCAATTTCTGGAATTCTGAAATTGACATCTTTTACTAGGGGGTATTTCAATTAACGTCACACTGGAGCAACACAACGGGTTATTGGTGACGGTCCGGGATCAATCCCAAAGGGAAAGATCCGAGGACAACACCACGTAATTTTGAACCACGGTCAGATGACGAGGCAACACCTGAGCTGGCACCCCACTCTCCAAACTTCCACACCACGCCAACGTGAGGACATTTGAGGCCACGACAGATTTAACGTGCACCATCCCCCTTTGTACACGACGGTGTTTGGTTGGATTCGAACTCGCAACCCTTCGGTTGCTAGTCCGTTACTCTTCCAACCGGGCCACCGCAGCCCCTCTTTTACTAGGATCACGGTAGCCCGGTTGGAAGAGTAACGGATTAGCAACCGGAGGGGTTCTGAGTTCGAATCCAATCAAAGACCGTCATGTCCAAAGGGGGCTGGTGCGAGTTAAATCTGTTGTGGCCTAAAATGTCCTCACATTGGCGTGGTGTGGAGGTTTGGAGAGTGGGTTGCCAGATCAGGTGTGACCTCGTCATATGATCGTAGTTCAAAAGTACGTGGTGTTGTCCTCGAATCTTTTCCATGGGGATTGATCCCGGGGACGGCCACCAATAGCCCGTTGTGTTGCTCCAGTGCGACGCTGATTAACTACCTCCCTTGACTGGCAGCTCTGAAATTAAACCGTTGGGTTAATGCCGTACTTAAATTATACCTAATCGTAGCTCAGTTATGCATTTGGTAAGCCTGGTATATGAATCTGTGGCCGCTCGGTTCTAGATATGACCACCTGTCATTCGTTACAATTTATTTTTATTTTCATCGTCTTTAACCCTCCTGGTGGTTGTTTCGAAGAGGTTTCTCGTTGTAAGCAAAACCGGCCAGATCTTGGTGGACGAGATATCTCGTGATTGGAGGGAAACTGACCAGATCCTGGTGTCGTTACCATTAAAAAACGGGCAATATCTTGTTGACGAGACACCTCATAATCAGCAAAATTGGTCAGACCTTGATGGATGCGATATGTCGTCGAAACCACTTGGAGGGTTTAGACGGTGGGCTCAAACATTTGAAAATTTCTGTCCTGCGTTTCCATAGTTTTCGAGATCACACTGTGTGTTGGAAATGTCTGATTTTGCTCACCATTTGCTTTACTGACGACGTGCTTTTTTGCAGTACTTCATCCTGAGTTGGGTCCTGACTATGGTGGCATGCGTGTCTTTCCTGAAGGTGCACTATCTCCTGAAACTCTGTCTCCTGCTCCTCATGCTCTGCACCTACATCCTGCTCATGCTCCTCGTCTTCCCAGAACTCTTCGAGGGCGTCTGCTTCAAGTAAGTGCGCAACGATTAGGGGGACCTTTAAACATTCGAATCGGGGGGGGGGGGAGGGAAACGACCTAAATTCGACAGACCGTATCTCCTAAAGTTTGCTGTTGTTGAGTCACGACTGACTCGTCGCTTGTTATCTTTTTTACATTATTACTCGGGGTTTTTAGTGTACAGTGGTGCCTTGAGATACGAGTTTAATGTATCCCATGACCGAGCTCGTAAGTCAAAATGCTCGTATCTCAAATCAATTTTACCCATTGAAGTTAATTGAAATGAGATTTATTCCCCCCAAAAAAAACAATTTTTTATAATGTATTTATAATGAACAAATATTGTAGCTGGAGTTACGGCCTTTATCGAGTCCTGCTTCAGAATAGTACTTATCGTAGAAGTAGTGCGATCGTACTGCGTTGCCGAGTCTATTACTCTTACGCCTTGCTCGTGTTTGTCTATTATCTCTCTTTAATTCCATGGATATTACCTTTCTCCTTTTCTCACCACTTCCTTTACACTCTCCTTCTTTGGACTCATGGTTATACGAAAAAAATTAGCTAAATAACTGTACATCACCCCGTTTTTAGAGTTGACGCATCTGGTCGGAGAAAATAAAAATAAAAATAAAAAAGGGACTCTGGCCTTCCGGTGGCAGTTGACAATAAATGTCAAACCAAATTAAGAAATTGATTGATTTTTGTGACAGACGTTAACTGTCATCAGGTGAGGTAAACATGTGAACTGAACGACGCGCAAGACTCGGGAATCTGAGCGGAGTGGTGGTTGTGGCGTCACCGAAGCAGGCTCGTATCACACAAATTCTGGTTCGTAAACTCAAGGCAAAAAAGTCGACCTAGTGACGGCTCGTTTCTCAAAAAACTCGTTATATTGGGACACTCGTATCTCAAGGTACCACTTTATTTGCAATTCATCAATTTTTAAACTGCGTCTCATGACCTCTGTAATTATTAACTAAGATTGAGGTACTCCATCTTTGTCTTTTCTGTTCGTAAATAAGGGTCGCGGTAGCCCGGTTGGAAGAGTAACGTATTAGCAACTGGAGGATTGCGAGTTCGAATCCAACCACACCTTCGTGTACAAAGGGGGCTGGTGCACATTAAATCTGTCTTGCCCCAAATGTCCTCACGTTGGCATGGTGTGAAATTTCGGAGAGTGAGGTGCCAGCTCAAGAGTGTGACCTCGTCATCTGACCGCGCTTCAAAATTACTTGTCCTACTATCTTTCCCTTCAGGTTTGATCCCTGGACCTCAGCCAATAGCCCGTTGTGTTGCTTCAGTGTGGTGTTAATTAAAATACCATACCATTAGCAAATTTTCTCATATTATCAAATTCTTGAAAGATAGCACTTTCGTGGAAAATTCTGATTTTGTTTTGAAGGCTCTAATGATAATTTAAAATTCATTCCAAATGTCATGCATAGTTCAAAATTATACGTGGTGTTGTCCTCGGATCTTTCGCTTCGGAGGTTGATCTTGGACCGTCGCCAATAGCCCGTTGTGTTGCTCCAGTGCGACGTTAATTAAATACCTATCAACCTACCACATATCATGTATCTTAAGTCCAAGTCTCAGTGCGCGCAGTGTCGAAAATTCTCATTCCGAGAAAAATGCGATTTAAGTTAAAGTGAAGAGGTGAAAACCGAAATGGAGGTGTGAGACAACCTTAAGTGCAAACGAACTAATGCGATTTCTTATGCATTTAAAAAGAAACATTTCAGGTGTTTAAATTCATCGCAAGCGAAACATTTTTTTTTTAGTTTTAGAGGCACCGTGTCCCCTTAACTGTGCTTAAAGCATTATCGTTTAGTGCAAGTCTCTTAATCAGTCATTTTTCATATCTATAAATTCTTATTGTTGAAGTAATATCTCGTCCACTAAAGGTTTTTAATTTGCAATTATTTTATAGACGTGTGTCCACGTGTTTACCTTTGAAGATTCGTGCCCTGCTTCTCCTTGTCATATTTTTCTACGTGGTCAGCTACCATTGCAGATTGGTAAGGCTCTTTATGATCAGAACTATACTTTTTGCGTTTGATATATCGTTACCATCACGCCAAAGGCAACAATCTGCATTTTGGCGATTTTCACCTAACTGCATTTTTCAAGTCGCCATTTCATGTTTTATGATTTGACAAAGCCACGAATCGCCTTGATTCTTAGTGGAAATGCCGATTTTCATGAGAAAACAATCTTTGAGTCGTAACTGGATTTTTCCCGAACCATCAAAACTTTGAAAGCGTTTTTCTAGATCAATTTTGCAGATTCGTGAATTTGGCGTGGTGGTAACGATATATGTATCACAGATCTTTTAATCGCTCTCTGTTGTATCACTAATAATTTTCGAGTATCAAACTAAGTTATCGTATTTCCCACAACTATAGTACAAACACCCGCGAATACGTATACGATATTTGAAATATGAGCGACATCTAGTGAGCTGTTTAACTACTAAATGACAGATCATGGATTGAATGTTTTTATTTATGGTATTGGAACGGGCACGTGTTTTTTTCACTTGTAAGATGTCAGTGCGAGTTACATATTGTAAAATAGTCTCAACTGTGGTCCTTTATAAATTTATCAAAGGAAACATTGGACGAACTCTTGTGTACGTCTGTACTATGGCCCGAAGTTTGTCAAAATATTTAATAAATGAACTATATATAATGAAATTAATAATGAATATTAATAAAGAATAACAAAAGTGTTTCATATCAATTCTGATCTTTCTACGGGTAATATCAGCAAAACAAATCTTTCGAAGCACTTTGGTTTTTGACGTTATAAGGAAATATCTAAGAATTGCGGTGATTTTGGACTAGTTTTAATATAAATTACGTTACTTAATTTAATAATTTGTACTTTTAGTTGGAAAATACGACTCAACATTCCAATTAACTTATAAATTGAATAATATGGGTTTTTAAAACATTGTGCAAAGTGCTTTAAGGTACAAAGTACATAAACTAAGGGGTAACTTTTGAGGTGACCCCCTTGGGACTTGGAGTGAGACTTATAAAGATCTAAAATTGCATGTATTCTTCTAGGATTAAAAAGACAATGTTTTCCCTCTTATACACAAAGCAATGTTCTTCCCTTTTGTACTCAGCAATGTTTTCAGTTGAAAATAAGGACAAGTGAAAAGAGTACAAATCCTGTCGAATCAGTACATCGATATGAACAAAAAGGATTTGTGACATAATTATGACCGAAATAATTGTGATGAGCACGCAGTTTCTTAAAATGCACTGTTCACTTCTAAACTTGTGTGATTTGTTTCCCATGAGTAATGTTCCGCTTCTTGTGGTTGATGCGTTTAGATCGAGATAACATCGCGGCTGGACTTCCTGTGGAAGCTGCAGGCCCAGAAAGAGCTGCAGGAGATGCGAGAGCTGCGGCAGCACAACCAGCAGCTGCTGAAGAACATCCTTCCCGATCACGTGGCCTCTTACTTCTTGCTACAGGACAGAAATTACGAAGTACGTTCTCTAATCTGTGTATACACCACGAGAACCTCTCCCGACACCTAGTCTAGGTGGGGGGGGGGGCTCGGTAACCCGGTTGGAAGAGTAACTGATAAGCAACTGAATGGTTGCAAGTTCGATCCCAACCAAAGACCGTCATGTACAAAGGGGTTGGTGCTCGTTAAACCTGTCGTGGCCTCAAATGTTATCACGTTGGGGTGGTGTGGAAGTTTGGAGAGTGGGGTGCCAGCTCGGGTGTGACCTCGTCATCTGACCGTGGTTCAAAATCACGTGGTGTTGTCCTCGGACCTTTTCCTTCGGGTTTGATACTGGACCGTCGCCAATAACCCGTTTTGTTGCTCCAGTGAGACGTTAATTAAAATACCTACCTACCAAGTCTGAGGGGTGGCGGTCGCTATAGAAACGGTTCGTTCATTTTGAGTAGGGGTGACTCTCGGAGAAGTTTCAACGTTTCATGGCCTTTTCCTAAAGCCCCTTTATACAAAAAACTAATTTGGGTATTTTTTAAATTTTCCTTTATAGCTCCTGTATTTCTGTTAGGGAAATTCAGATTCCTCGATGCGCAAGTTGTAACGAGCTTTTTATAATAACTAATCTTAAAAATAAGGTAGAAAATTTTAAAACTTGCTTTTAGATTGATCACGAGTATTATAATATTGAGGTAAGAAAAATTATCGTTCGAATCCGTATAAAACTATGCGAACTTTATAGCTTTATAAAAAATCGATTAATAATCAGTGATGAAAGTCATTAGCCACCAGTATTTGAGGAAATTATATAAGGAGGTAAGAACATGTCATCTCGTGTATATACTATATGTGGATGTGATTAATTTCGGAACAATTTCTTTTGTTTGCACAAATAATTTCTTTGCTCGTGTTTCTAATATTTATCCGCTCTTTAGGTGTGTGTGTAGACTTTGCGGACCCGAGTGCTCCTGTGATGTTTTCTTTTCCTATGGGGTTTGCTGTCTTTAAAAACACGGGGGTCAATCTCCCGGGATACCAAAGCGAACTTTTCTGCTTTCCATTCCACTATATTCCCGATTCCTCTTTTTCCCCCTTTCACAATATTTCTTTACTTGAGGTTGTCTGGTGATTGGCACAGCTTGGCCAAATATGGCCCTTGCGCCATGAAACCTACAACCCACCAATCCCTCTGGGTGCGATCTCCAATCACGAAAAATGTTGGGTCTGAGTTTCGGTATCACAGGACGCATTTTTAAGTCGTAATCGTGGAAAATATACGTTTCCATTCAGAGGTTATCGCAATCGTAGGTGTCGCCATCTATTAGCCATTTGTGAAAATAAAATATTACGCAGAAAAGAGCGAGTTACTTTCCACCTGAACTTAATATTTATTTTTCATAAGTTACATATGGGCATTATATATAATTGTTTTTGATCAAAATATTAATTCCTCTAAGCAGTGATGCAGCTATGATTTCATTTGGGGAGTCCAAAATCGACAACCCAAGCATATATTCTTGCACTAGCCATTGCATTTGTCTACATCTTGCGACATAACTGTCTCACCTATATAGTTTATCAACTAAATAAGATGAGGAAATCGAAACATACTCCAAAAGCGGGCAATTAACCCTCCTGGTGGTTGACTCGACGAGGTATCTCGTCATTAACAAAACTAACTCGGATCTTGATGAACAAGATATTTCATTGCAAAAGACCTAACCAGATGTCGCCATCAGCAAAAAATTGGCAGTATCTTGATGACGAGATATCTCGTCATTAGCAAAATTGGTCAGATCTTGATGGACAAGATATCTTGCAATTGCAAAAACCTGACCAGATTTTGATCTCGCCATCAGCAAACAATTGGCAATATCTTGATGACGAGATATCTCGTGATTAGCAAAATTGGTTAGATCTTGATTGAAGAGATATCAGGGTTAAGACAAATAGTGTGAACTCATGGTATAAATGTTTCACTTGCAAACGTACATATGAATACTATCCAATTGAATCGGCGAAAGTTTAATACTTTATTTGAATTGAAGTTAGGAAGCATTGTAGTATTCTTGCTACAACAGAAAAGGAACAGAGTTTAGTGAATCCGACAAGTTAGACAGCTGTGAGAAATCTCAAAAATGTATTATAAAAGAAATAAAATTATACAGAAATGAAGAGTTTAAAATTTTATTTCTTCCTTTAATTTTAAATATTATGGATTGTGATTTTAATTTTTTTATAACAAAGGTTAAAAAGGACGAAATGCTCCACCAGTTCATAACTCAATTTTTCAAAAGTCAGCTTTTTTAATTTTCTTGAGAAAGTTCTGTATGTAGTTTCCGTAGAGAGAGAATGTAGTAACTTTAATGTAGGTTTCTTGATTCTTGTTCATATAGATTTGGAGTGCTGAAACTGTTTAATATAGACCTTCTTTCCATGGCTTGTATAATTCTTTCTGTTTGATTTTTAATTCCAAGAAATAATCGAAAATAATGATGCGCATCACATATCTGCGTCTTTCTCAACGATGACATAATTTCGATCGAAGTTGAAAAATCCGCAGTCCATTCGACTTGAATTTGATCTTTCTTTGCAGTGACTTGGAGTTACGTAACCGGAAGCACTGCGAGTCATCAGGACAGCACTTTCTAAGCAATTAGCCTTTTCATAATCTGAATCTCCGGTGATTTCATCCAACAGAACAATTACCTGGCGTTACTCGGGTTGAATTGGTTAAATATTGATTGAAAAGTGATCAGACTAATCACTTTCATAAAGAAATGTAAGCATCCTTTAAGTGTATGGAAAATAAATTTTTTAGCCCAACTTTAACTTTTTCATAATTTCTACAATTTACTTCAGACTGAAATATGTATATATGATATCCATTTCACACTCATCGCATCTCCGTTGTAAGACAAACTGCAAAAGTTATACAATGGTGACTACTAAATAAGTCGATTTTTAGTTTTGGAGTGATTATGAATGATTAGTTCATTTCATGGCCTTGGTAGCCCGGTTGGAAGAGTAACTGACTAGCAATCGGAGGGTTGCGAGTTCGACTCCAACAAAAGACCGTCATGTACAAAGGGGGGATGGTGCACGTTAGATCTCTCGTGGTCTCAAATGCCCTCACTTTGGCGTGTTGTGGAAGTTTGGAGAGTAGGGCGTCGGGTGTTATCTCGTCATTTGACCGTGGTTCAAACTTACGTGCTGTTGTCCTCGGATCTTTCCCTTGGGGTATTGACCCCGGACCGTCGCCAATAGCCCGTTGTGTTGCTCCAGTGCTACGTTCATTAAATACCTACCTTAAGTTCATTTGCTGTTGAAAATGAACTTCCAGCGTAGTGCACTCAGTTTTCTCATCAATATGTTTTGACTTGTGGCGCTCTTGCACCAGGGTTGCGATGTTTCCGAATTTCATTATCATTATGAGAGGATGACAAATTAAATTGATACGATATTGGGTGATTAATTTATTTTGAAGCAAATACATTTTTTTCTTGAAAATACCATTCAGCGGCACATGGAAAAACGTAGCTTGTTTTAAAACTAAATGTCGTTTACTACAGACAAAGCAAAGTCAATCTATTACAACTTTTTAGAAACAGAAGGTTAATTTCAGAGTTTTTAAAAAAAATAAAATACCTGTTTTCAACGAATGTTTCACAGGCATCTAAGTTGCAAAAGAATTTCTTCAACTTGTAAAGTAAGCAACCTCGACCTTCTGTCACTTACGACAAAACCGCTGCTTATAGTATACTAGCTGAATTACTCGGGTTGAATTGTCGTATAATTCATCGTAATATTACTCAATATTATTCCTATGGAGATTTTGAATTGTTTTTAGCCCTCCTGCAGACCCAGGACAAATCGAACGGGGTTAATATACAGCCTACGTGTCCCGCAGAATTCTACAGGATGAATGTACCGAATTTAGTGTGAATTGGTCTGACATGGATCGTATAAATACGCAGTTATTCGTATGAGGATTTTGAATTGTCTTTAGCCCCTGTACCATATCGACGATAAAAAAGACCGCTTTCTATAAAAATAATCTTATATTATCATAAAAATTTACATTCCAATAATAAAGCTACAGTTTAAGAATTCACAGACGGGATACATAAACGATATAATACTGAGCGATTTTCAGCGCAACCCCATCCATCTGCGATTCATCGCACTCTAAGATTCTAAAAACCTCCAAGGTCATCTTGAGAGACGACTCCTGTAGACGTTAACTCTGACGTCATCTGCACAGCCAGACCGGGAGAGAGCGCCCCCTAGCAAGTGCTCTGTCCAGTATGACGGACGTTACACCCCTCTGCACACCCAAGACACCAAGAACGGGGGTTAATATCTAGCCTATGTTACCCGCAGTGTTCCAAAGAATAAGTGTACCAAATTTGGTGCAGATTGGTCAAACGGTGTAGATTTGTGTAGAGAACAGACAGATGCCAACCCTGCTTCATATGTATAGATTGTTTGAAACTAATTTCAGGAGCTGTATGCCCAGTCGTATAGCTGTTGCGGCGTTCTGTTCGCATCCATTCCCAACTTCGCGTCTTTTTATTCAGAGGACATCAACAACGGAGTCGAGTGCATCCGACTGCTCAACGAGATTATCTTCGACTTCGACCAGGTGAATATTATGCTGCTTCGGCCAAAGCACAACCCTGTCTAACGCCTCCTGGTAGTTGGCTCGACGAGGTATCTCGTCATTAGCAAAATTGACCAGATCTCAATGGACGAGATATCTCGGCATTACAAGAAAACTGACCAGATCTCGAACTCCCCATTAGCAAAACTGACCAGATCTTGATCTCGTCACCATAAAAAAAATCGGCAATATCTTGATGACGAGATATCTCGTTATTACCAAAATTGGTCAGATCTTGATGGACGAGATATCTCGTCGAAACCAATTGGAAGGCTAGCTGTATCGCACTACGATACGTGTCTGTTTTATTACCTGGTTTATAATGTTACTATGACTATACTTTTTTGCCATAGAAGCAGTCCTCTAAAGTAGCATTTACTTCATTAAAACAAGATCGTCAACACAGCACGTGATATAAATCATAAAATTTAAATTCAATGAATTCCCGGGAAACTACACTTCAAAAACTGGATGCGTTTATTTAACATGAGAAAACAATTTTCTCTATAAAAGTTTCGTGCTAGAGTATCTGTATAAAAATTTAAATTTCTTAATTTTATAGGCGTATAACTCCTCGTAAAATATACAGGGTGATTCTGCGGTCATGGGACAAACTTCAGGGGGTGATAGAACACAATGAAAAAAACACTTTTCCCCATAGAATGTAGGGTCGCAAGTGCAGCGGTTGGCCGCTAGAGAGCGCAGTCAAACGCTTTTATAAAAGCGTTCCGTCGGCGATGCGAGGCCTGCATCAGGTGTGGTGGTCGACATTTTGAACAGCTTCTGTAATTGTGCATTTGCGTTGTACTTACCGACTGATGTTTGTACATATCGTTTCATTTCCATGTGAAAAGTTTCTCATGTTTTGTACATGTCATTTCTTGCTTACCAGTTGTTCCCTGTACTTATCTTTAATTTATGCAAATCTGTTGGTATTTCTTTTCGTTGCGTGTATAAATATACCGATGAATGTTTTCTTTTAAAATAATTATGATCTGACTCCGTTAAAAGATTCTTTTATTTTTCATTTTCTTACACCGTTAAAAAACGTATTCTTCAGAATCACATCTCAAAACTAAAAACAAAAAAGGTTGTTGCCAAACGATGAAAACTAAATAGCTGGCAGTCCAACAACACAACAATCAATCAACAAATAAAGATATTTTCACTTTTGGGAAATGCCGCTACATTACTCCCCTGCCAGTAACGAAGTTACGTTAAAGAGAATACTGAAAGATTAAATATATGAAAAAAAAATTATATACAAAATGTACAGCACTACTCTCTGAATCTAATGGACTTCCTAACAGTTCGTCCTGAACGAGTTTGTTTTTGATCAGGAATTATTTCCGATTCAGGAGCGTGTTTAGTTTCATCAGTTTTATGTTGTGCAGGTGTTTCATTTTTACAACATACGTTTTTCGTGTCAGGAGTAGGTTCTTGTAGAATGTAAGCAGGTTTTAGCCTGTCGACAGATACTGTAATATGTTTACCCTTTATTTCGAGTGTGAAATACTTATCAGCTTTGTCCGTGACTAGAAATGGTCCGTCATACGGGGGTTCAAGTTGCTTTTTAACCCTGTCTTTACGTACGAAGACATGTGACGTGGTTGCTAAGTCCTTCGGAACAAATATTTTTTGGATATACTTCTTTGAGACGGTTCTAGGTCTGATGTATTTCATCGTTTCCTGTAGTTGGTTTACGTAGGTCTCGGGTGTTGTGTGAATTTGGGGTTCTTCAAAAAATTCTCCGGGTAATCGGATGTTTTGTCCGTAGACCATTTGGGCAATGGTATGGTTGGAATCTTCTTGAATTGCAGTGCGTAGACCCAATAGAACAGTTGGAAGTGTTTCACTCCAGGCTGGGTTACCATGTGCTATGATAGCTGCTTTTAAAGACCTATGGAGTCGTTCTATTTTTCCATTGGCTTGGGGATGGTAGGCCGTTGTGTGTTGCAATTTTATGCCGCAGATTCTGGACAGGATGTTGAAAACCTCTGATCCGAACTGCGAACCACGGTCCGTTACCAGTCGGCATGGTGTACCAAATCGTGCAATCCAATTGCTGTAAAAAGCTTTTGCAACTGTATCTGCCAATATGTTTTGTAGGGGAACCACTTCCATCCAGTTGGTGTAACGGTCGATGCAAGTGAGGCAGTATATGTTACCGTTGGATGGTGGTAAAGGACCGATCAGGTCTATATGAACGTCACTGAATCTTTCTGATGGCAGTTGAAATTCACCATAACTGGATTTTGTATGACGATTTATCTTGCTCTTTTGACAAGGAATGCAGGATTGAGTCCATAGTCGAACATCTTTCCGAATGTTTGTCCAGAAGAATTTTGAAGTCAGCAGTTTAACTGATGCTTTTATTCCAGGATGGGATGCTCCATGAATTTGTTGAAATATCTTCATTCGGTGAGATTTGGGAATGTAAGATCGGATGTTGCTGGTTGATGTTTCACACCACAAAAACTTTCCAGAAGGTGGCGGGTATTGCTTGAAATTCAGGGAAGTTGTGGATGTCTTTAAACTCTTTAATTCTTCATCTTGATTTTGTTCGTCAGCAATTTCATCATAATCTATTAAGGAAATTTCCTCGATTCTGGATAAGGTGTCTGCTATGATGTTATCTTGACCTTTGATATGTCGAATGTCGGTTGAAAATTGAGAAATGTATTGCAGATGACGAAGTTGACGAGGAGATGCCTTTTCAGGATTCTGTTGAAATGCAAATGTGATTGGCTTGTGGTCGGCAAATATGGTGAATCTTCTTCCTTCGAATAGGTGTTTGAAATGTTTGATGGAGAGATAAATACCAAGTAATTCTCTATCGTATGTGCTATAGTTCTTTTGTGCATTATTCAACTTTTTGGAATAAAATGCGACAGGTTTCCATCCATCAGATTCATACTGTTGGATCACTGCTCCTATTGCCGTATCTGAAGCATCTGTATTAAGTGACAGAGGTACGTCAGATCTTGGAAATGATAGTAGTGCAGTGTTAGCCAAATCTTCTTTGCATTTATTAAACTGGTCTTTAGCCTCTTCGGTCCACCCAATTTTTCTTCTATCCCTTTTTCTCGCTCCTTTAAGGTAGTCATGTAGAAGAGATTGGTTCTTAGCTGCATCTTTCAGGTAACGTCGATAGAAGTTAATTATACCGAGAAATGTTCGAAGTTCGTGAATAGTTGTTGGAAGTTTGTAATCAATGATGCCTTGAACTTTGTCAGGTAAAGGAAGTGAGCCTTGAGGTGTTACTAAGTATCCCAAAAATTCGATTTCCTTCACTCCAAAGACAGATTTAGAGATATTGATGCGAAGACCATAATTATTGAGTCTTTCAAAAACTGATTTGAGGTGATTTTCATGTTGTTCTTCACTAGTAGATGCAATGAGAATATCATCCAGGTAGGGAAAAACAAAATCCAATCCCGAGAATACTTCATTTATGAATCTTTGAAATGTTGCTGGAGCATTCTTTAAACCAAAACTCATTACGTTAAATTCGTAGAGTCCAAATGGTGTGACAATGGCTGTTTTGCATTTGTCTTCTTCTGCAATGGGGACTTGGAAATAAGCTTTAAATAAATCTATCTTGGAATATATGGTAGTACCTTTTAAAATGTGATGAAAATCCTCAATTCTGGGAATGGGGTATCTATCAGGCACTGTCCTGGCGTTGAGCTGCCTGTAATCTCCACAAGGACGAAGAGAACCATCTTTCTTCGTAACCAAATGGAGAGGGCTTGACCATTGACTACTGGAAGGTCTTATTATGTTGTTATCCAACATGAACTTAAATTCTTGCTTTGCTGTGTTGAGCCTTTTCGGGTCGAGCTGTCTCGCTTTGGAATAAACAGGTTGACCGTTAGTAATGATATGATGTTTAACATGATGCTTTAAATTTGAAATAAATAAATTTGGTTTGGAAATATCAGGATAATGTTCCAATAACTTGGAAAATTTTGAAGCTTTGTTCAGAAAACTGACATCATTGTCCTCACTGATGGAAGCAACATCACCAGTTACACTTAGTTGGGTTACTCCATCCAGCAACTTCTTTTTATGCAAATCAATCAATAAATTGAATTTGTTAAGGAAATCGGCTCCCAGGATACCTTTATTAATTTTTGCAACAATAAAAGGCCATTGGAACTCACGTCGAAGTCCTAGATCCAGAGTTAGCATTTTAATACCAAATGTTTCTATTTCTGTACCGTTTGCAGCATATAGCTTATAATCACTGAATTGTTTGTCTTGAGATGTCGCAGGAATGATGCTGACATCTGCTCGCTGTCCACTAAGAAACGCGCTTTCGATTTTTTATCTTTTATAAATAAGCGAAATTTGCGACAATCCTCAAAATTGTAGTCAGCAGCAGAGCTTGCCGCATTCTCTACTGCATACTCGCGTTTCCCGGACTCGAATTATTATCATTAGCCCAACTGCAAGGCTGTGTACACTTTTCAGGATAGCACTTCGTTCCGAAGCGAAAATGATAAAAACAGTACTTTCCTTGGGGATTAAATCTTTTCCTTGAACTACTTCGTGTTCTTCCTCTAAAGTTCTGAATGTTTCGTGATCGGGGTCTTGAAATGTGATCCACACTTAATTTTGCAATTTTTTGCTCGAGTGCCTGAATTTTGGACAAAAGATCACAATTTGAAGAAACAGATGTGGTGGCACTGCAAATCTCATTCTGCGGATTCATGTCTGCAATCTTGTCAGCCATGATGGCCAAATTTGGTAATTCTTCCTTACTGACGAGTATAATATTCCTCATAGAATCGGGCAACTTTTCCAGCCATAGTGTTTTAATCAGCTTTTCCGATACATCGGAAGTTGCCATAGTTTTCAGTTTCTGTAACAGTTGACTGGGTTTCATGTTTCCTAATTCGATTCCGGTAATCAGGCGTTTGATTCGAGTGCTTTCACTCTCCTTAAATAAATCTAGCAGCCTCGTTTTTGATTCCGAATATTTTGTACTAGAATCCTTTGTTACAATGTCCCAAATGTTCTCAACATATTTCGGTTCCAATTGAGAAACCAAATAATTGAATTTAGTTTCCTCAGACACAATTCCATTGATTTTGAATTGTGCTTCAACTTGGTAAAACCATATCTCAGGCCTATCGATCCAAAAGGGAGGTATTTTGACACTCACCTTGTGGAGTTTGGGCATCTCATTTTTTGTTGTCAAGTTCGTCTCCGGTCATCTCACTTCTGTTTTTGAATTCGTCACCGGCGAGATTATCTTGAAAAACTGGGTCACCAGTTTGTTGGTATTTCTTTTCGTTGCGTGTATAAATATACCGATGAATGTTTTCTTTTAAAATAATTATGATCTGACTCCGTTAAAAGATTCTTTTATTTTTCATTTTCTTACACCGTTAAAAAACGTATTCTTCAGAATCACATCTCAAAACTAAAAACAAAAAAGGTTGTTGCCAAACGATGAAAACTAAATAGCTGGCAGTCCAACAACACAACAATCAATCAACAAATAAAGATATTTTCACTTTTGGGAAATGCCGCTACAAATCTAATTGTATTATTTCGTTTTGTCAAGCAGTTATTGATGTTTATTCGACATTAAAGCGTTGTTTCCATATTTCATGCCTCTTCTTTCCAACTTGCGTCGGACCGTGTGTTTGTGCCGAAATGGAAAGCGCTCTCTAGCTCATTCTATGGGGAAAAGTGTTTGTTTCGTTGTGTTCTATCACCCCCTGAAGTTTGTCGTATTAGTTTAGACTCACCCAATAGACATTCGATGGGCTTTTATACAACCGTTTGTCTGCGCTCTCTAGCGGCCAACCGCTGCACTTGCGACCCTACATTCTATGGTGAAAAGTGTTTGTTTCGTTGTGTTCTATCACCCCCTGAAGTTTGACCCATGACCGTAGAATCACCCTGTATAATATACCAAATTGTACACAGGATTTTCTAACTGGAAGGAATTCTATATCATTCTAAATTGAACTGTTTAACTACAGAATAATGGAGTGATACATTTTATTAAATTGGATAACTTATGAAGGACTGTTTGACCTCACATTCTTTCAATTTATTTACTGTTTAGTTCAAAATTGTATGTTATAAATTAATTGGCGTTTCCTGAACAGTTACTTGATGAAGAACGCTTTAGACCTTTGGAGAAGATCAAGACCATCAGCAGCACATACATGGCAGCTTCTGGCTTGAATCTAGGCAGAAAGGTAAGGGAATGCTTCTTTAAATTTACAAGTCGTACCGAATCCCCTCATATGCTTACAGAATCCGCCACACAACGATTATACCAAGCGATGATTCCATGTTGAAAACACCCTACGAAGTTTTCGATTGAACGTGCCATTCCTAGGTGGTCCGCGGTAGCCCAATTGGTAGATTGACTAGCAACCGGAAGGTTGCGAGTTCTCCAACCAAAGATCGTCGTGTACAAGCGTGCGCGTTAAATCTGTAGCGGCCTCAAATGTCCTCACGTTGGTGTGGCGTGTAAGTTCGGAGAGTGGGGTGCCAGCTCAGGTCTGACCTCGTCATCACCATGATTCAAAATTACGTGGTGTTGTCCTGGGATCTTTCCCTTCGGGGGTTGATCCCGGGCCGTCGCCAATAGCCCGTTGTGTTGCTCCAGTGCGACGTTAATTAAATACCTACCTACCATTCCGAGGATGCAGGGTCGTTCCTTGGTATGAGGTCCACGCGCAAACCTCAGCAAGCCGCCCCTCTTCTAAAAGACATTTGGTTGGTAGAGTCGAGGATTAGCAACCTGAGTGTCTCGAGTTCGAAACTCTATGCAACTAAAGACAGGCGTGCACGTGGCGGCTGATGCTCGTTAAATCTGCCTCCTCCAATGTCCTCACGTTGGAGTGGTGTGACGGTTTGGAGAGTGGTTTGCGAGCTCAGGTGTTGACCTCGTCATCCGTCCGTGGTTCAAGATGACGAGGTATTGGCCTCGTAACTCTTTCTTCGGGATGGATCCGGAATCGTCGCCGATACTCGGTTGTGTTGCTCCAGTGCGACGTTAATTCACCTACCAACCGCACTGTAATAGGAGATGTTATAATATCCGAAATCTGTTCGCCGATTCTTTTGATGAGGTCTCAGCTGTAAACTCATATTTCTTGTCTGTTTTTTCTAGTATAAGTAACTATTTTCTCTGCAGGGTCCAGATGAATGGGGTCATTTGACCGCTTTGGTGGATTTTGCTTTCGCGATGCGGGAAGCCCTGGACGAACTGAACAAGCATTCCTTCAACAACTTCAAACTACGCATTGGTAAACAGTCTTTTTCAAACCATTATTTCCCAGATCTTTTTAATACCTCGTTTTACCATATCTTTCGTTTTTCAGGATCATTGAAAACAGGTTTGTAGATACTTAACATCTTCATTAAATAAATATGTGATACTAAAATAAATCATACTGTCACTATTACAATTTACTTAAAAAGCACTTGAAAAATTCGAAAATACTAAGAGACACATCTCCTTTAGGTGTTTACGGGCTTCACGAACCGAGGTACACGAATGATCTTTTCTTTCCCCCATGGGGTTTACCATCGTTATAATAAACACAAGGATCGCTCTCCGGGACACCCTTTTTCTGCTTTCATCCCACTGCTCTGTTCCCCTATTATTCTGCTTTCCTTTTCACGATACTTTTTACTTGAGATCGGTCTGTCTTATGTTTGTTGCAATATGGCCCTTAAACGCCATAAAACCCAAAAACAACCAATTGAAAATACTTGAGATATTCAAAACATGAAACCAAACCTTCGTGCAAATTGATGTTTAATAATTTAAGGTTCTGGCAAATGTATCCTTGTAGTAACAAGTCAATTTTGTCACGACGAGGTATTTCGTTCTTAGCAAAATTGACCAGATCTTGAACGAGATGTCTCTTGGAAACACTAGGAGGGTTAAATCCAAACCACACAAACACCAACCAGCCTCTAGCTCTGATCACAGCAGTAAATATTTTAGACATGGATTCTACAAGGTATTGGTAGATATTGTATGTCTTGTGTCTGGCGCAGCATGGCCAAATATGGCCCTTGCGCCATAAAAAATCCCAAGAACAACCAACTACAAGGCATTGGAATCGATGCACAGGAGTATTGACCCATGCTGACCTAATAGCAGCCCTTGGATGGTTCAAATTGGATAGCTGCGTTTTTAGGCTTCCGAATGAATCTCATACCACAAATGCACAATGGGGTTGAGATCAGGTGCACAAATATTTTTCTCTAATGCCCGGCCAATTGAATATTCATTATGGCACTACAAGGACTGATTAGTGAACCACTTGTCATTCTGACAAGTGGTTCACTATTCACTTGTCTGATGACACTGAATGTTGAACCACTGAATGTTGATGACACTGAATGTTGAACCCTGAATGTTGATGACACTGAATGTTGAACCATACCTCACTTACATTCTAGACACAACTATGGAGACCACACATCAGACGGACCTTTCGATCCAGAAGACAGCACCCTGATCTCTAGACCAATTGGTTGGCTAGGTGCATAAACATATGAACAGGCATAAAAGCGGACATGGCTCTGATATATTCAGTCACTAAGTTACTGTGAGTACTCAAAGTATTCAAAACTTCATGAAAACATATCCAACCGTTTGGACCTATTACATATACACCAAACGCGTAAGTCATTGATTTTGCCTTAAAATGGCCCAATATAACTTGAAATAAGGCGAAAATATTCAAAATGCACAAATAATCTATTTTTATTATATCGATACAATTGTTCAGTCAGATGAACCATAAAGTCCAGATGGAGCCACCAAACTGTGTTTCTCCCTGCGACGCATTGGAGATTAATTTAATAAAACAAAAGACCCCACGAGGAAGTAGAAACATAAATCGAATGGTGTAGAGGTAGAAAAGGAGACGCCAGGTCTCGATGCGAACGATCTTGATGTTCAGGGCTTCTAGAGCCCCTTCTGTGGTCCTTTTGGTGTAGTGTTCAATTTTGTTTTGTGTATGTGGTGTTTAAAATAAATGTTAAGACTATTTAGTCATGTCTCAATCAGTCATAGACAATATCCCTTTCGTTTAGAATGCGGGGAAAACGAAAGTTGACTACAATGAAAAGATTTCTAACTCGTGAAGTTAGAAACAGACTGCATTATTACAATACAAACACTTTACTCATTTCTCGAATTCCGGCATCATGGTGATCTGGCGGTGTGAGAGGTTTGAGTTAGTGCATATTAATGATCAGGTCCCTCCGCAAGCAGTTTCTAAGTGTTTGCACATTCAGAAAATTGTACTACTCCATAACTCTTCCCTCTGACGGAAACATGTGAATTGTGTCGTTTCAGGTATAAGCCACGGACCGCTGGTCGGTGGAGTCATCGGGGCCAAGAAGCCCGTGTACGACATCTGGGGGAACACCGTCAATGAAGCGAGCCGGATGGACTCCACTGGAACCTTTGACAAGATCCAGGTATGGAACAACGTCACTCTTCTAATTCACATTGTAAAACGGCACCCAAAACCCTTGGCCAATTTTCAAAGGAAATGAACCCTCTGAGTGTAATGAGATTTCTTACGCTTTTGCCCCACAACACACTTCATGACAAATTAACCACGTCTTTCGAAAGAATCCATGAATTCTTTCAACCGTTAGAAAGATTCTATTGCTCCTTTTCTTGGAATATAATCTTTTTAGGATCGATTCCATTGGCGGATTCTGTAAAACAGAATCCTTTGGAAAGATTCTATTGGTGGTCGTCTTAAATTGTAATCCTTTGGAAAGATTGTATTGGTCGTTTCCTTAGATTATACTTATTTGAAAAGATTGTATTATACGTTTCCTTAGAATATACTCCTTTGGAAATATTGTATTGGTCACTTCCTTAGATTATGATCATTTGGAAAGATTTTATAGGTCATTTCCGTAGATTATGATCCTTTGGAAAGATATTGGCCCAATCTAGAAAAAATACGTTAGAAAGATACTATTGCTCCTTTCCTTTGGAAAGGTTTCATTGCTCATTTCCTTAAAATGGAATCCTTTGGGAAAGATTCTATTGATCATTTACTTAAAATAGAATCCTTTGGAAGGATTCTATTGGTCAAGAAGGTCGAAATTGGTTAGAAGTCATCCAGGAAAGACTGCAGGTTCCGAGGTAGAATTATGCGTGTGTACACCAGAGGTAAAAGAAAAATGAAAACCCCACAAGAAGGAAGTCTACACCCTTAAAAATCTGAGGCATTTGACAGTTTTAAGCTGCTTCGAACTGCAAAGCCTATTTTAATAGAATCGGGAAGGCCGAAAGATATTTGAAGTCCAATTGAAAAACAATGTCGCCTGTTAAGGAATTTGGGTCAAAGCCGTGGTACAAGCTGAATCGATTACAAGCCCTGCATGATTCTATTCGTGTCTTGCAAGAAATAAAACATCGAGTCACTATGGATACTAGTGAAAGGTGATAAGAAATAGTTGCTTTTAAGACAGGGAAAAGAGTAATAGTTGGGAAGAGAGATTTATTGATATCAACTACTATTTTACCGACGAACGGGCTGACAGGTATCCGAGCAGGAATATACTTGACTCAGGATAGGAATATAATATACTTTATGTGACCATTATAAAAATTTCGAAAGTTTCTCAAGCGAGTGTCCAGTTATTTAGTGGGTTTTACAATATACTCTACCCATAATTTATCTATCAATGACTAAAATACATTATAAAACACACTTAATTATTAAATAACCACATCTTTCTAAAGAATCCATGGATTCTTTCAATTTTTGAAAGATTCTATTGCTCTTTTCCGTGGAATAGAATCTTTGGAACGATTCCATTGGCCCATTCTGTATAATAGAATCACTGAGAAAGATTCCATTGGTCTTTTCCTTAGTTTATAATATTTTAGGTAAATTCTATTGATCATTTCCTCAGAATAAAATCATTTGGAAAGATTCTATTGGCCTATTTTGTAGAATATAATCCTTTGCAACGATTCTATTGGCAGAATCTGTAGAATATGATCTTTCGGTGCGATTTTATTTTCTCATTATGTAGTATAGCATCCCTTGGAAAGTTTTTTACTCCTTTCATGAAATAGAATCTTTCTTTGAAACGATTCCATTTACCCATTCTGTAGAATATAATACTTCAGAGTACGTTTCTATTATACCATTCCTTAGATTATAATCCTTTGGAAAGTTTCTATTGTCCTCTCCTTAGAATAGAATCCTTTGGAGAGATGATGCGTAATTTAATATTTTTAATGTAAACTTTGCATGATGAATAAATACATTACGGAAATTGTCATACTAGATTTTTTTAACATCGAATTTCATTTTCATAAAATCTGGTTGCATTCGAAATGAATGTATCCAAGTATGCAAAATGTTGTCATTGTGTTGGGTTTTAAGTGCAGTATGACTCTAAATGAAGTAATAGTGACATTTTTTACATATACCATCCACCCCTATGTATAGTAGTTAAATTGGGAGAAAAAATCGATGGGGTCGAAGTAGACTCGCCAGCAATGTCCTCCAAGCAGTTTCATCGAGATATCTCGTCCATTTAGATCTGACCAATTTTGCTAATGACGTGATACCTCGTCATTAAGGTACTGCCGGTTTTTTGATGATGTCGAGATCAAGATCTGGTCAGTTTCAACCCTCCTGCTGGTTGTCAAGATCTCGTCACTGGCAAAACTGACCAGATCTTGATCATGTCATCATAGAAAGAATTGGTAATATCTTGAAGATGAGATATCTCGCCGTTAGCAGAATTAATCAGATCTTGATGAACACGATATCTCGTCGAAACTACTTGGAGGATTAATAACGTCGAGAAACCTCGTCGAAACTACTTTGAGGATTAATAACGTCGAGAAACATCGTCGAAACTACTTGGAGGATTAATAACGTCGAGACACCTCGTCGAAACTACTTGGAGGATTACTAACGTCGAGACACCTCGTCGAAACTACTTGGAGGATTACTAACGTCGAGAAACCTCGTCGAAACTACTTGGAGGATTAATAACGTCGAGAAACCTCGTCGAGACAACCATCAGGGTTGAAGGTAGAGCTATGAATGTTCTATCGTGTGTTTATGATCGTGAACAGTAGGTGTTAGTAAAGTTGTTATTATTGTAATGTTTTCCATTCACACTACTATTCACTATGTTACCAATTGCACACCAAAATCAATGTTCAATCGCCTTTAGTTAAGAAGTATTGGAAACGAAAACAAAAGTGCACTCGCGGTACAAGAGCACAAAAATGGCCATCCGCTGTCACGAACTGCCATTCATCCACTCGACCCACCACTTCTGATTGTCACGAAATGTCATCTCTGCTTATCGAACGAAACTAGCGCTTTGTAACGGCCTCAGTAACACCGGAGTTATCGCGAGTTTGATTCGGTCTCACAATTGCTCTAATCTGTATCGTACCTTAAGACGCAGTTTCTACTTCAAAACAGAATTGTTTACTTATCACTTGATTATCGTGCAATGGTGATATAAAATTGCGATAGTGATAACAATAAAGTTTAAACTTGTCGACTGTTTTTTTTAATGTAGCATAGTTTTTAAAGTAGTTATTTGATGTAAGTAAAACAGATTTATTGAAATTCTTTATTATTTTTAATGGAAACAAAGTATGTATCATCGGCACAATACAAAAAGAAAGACAACTCCATGACTCACTATTGTGTATTAAAAAGTAATAGCTCTGTTACTGGCAAATGTCGATATTCTCTGGTGAATGTCAGCATTCATAGTCGCTTGGTGTATGTCCGAAATATTTGCTAAATGTTATTATTTCCCACTTACACCGGCAAATGTCGACCTTCAGCATGCACTGATGGTGAATGTTGAATAAAAATATTTTTGTTACGTTAAGACAAAAATGCAACTTTTTAAATCATACTTTATTATTAAAACATATTATAATAAATGTCAAAATAGGAGAAATCTTAAGTAACAGCACATGTAAATAAACTGTTGAACCTAAATCGAACAGTACATTCTAAAGGAGAAAAGAAAATAATACTGTCGTATCTGGTTCTATTTAATGGGTTATCAGCGAATCTCAGGCAATGCAGACAGCACAAACATTTATTATATAACAAAATATTTACAATTTACCAAGGAGCGTCCTACACGACCACTCCATCACCATATCATCCGAATATCTGCTTGTTCGATCGTAACACACTCTGACGGTGCTTTTAGCGCCATCTGTAGGGTGATTGAATCCCTAATACGACATCTCCCCCGCAAGATATGGGTTTGGGGTTTTCTCAAAACATAAACACAGATCTGAATTTAAATATTATGGACTCAATCACCTAAATATTATTACACCATATCAACAGTAAAGAAAAATGCAAAATAAAAATATATATACATATAAGAATAATAATGCTAATAAAATACGAAAGCATATAATAACAGACATTATGCTTAAAGTCACAATAATAAATTTGTCACTACTTCTCTTCAGAAAATAGTCTGGATAATGCATCAGCATGAGGCATTTTGACTCCTGGACAATGTTTTATTGTTAAGTTATATCTTTGAAGAGCAAAAACCCACCGCTGTAGTCGTGAAGATTGTGGAGCACATTTTGTAAGGTATGACAAAGGGTTGTGATCAGTGTACAGTTCTATTTTGGACCCGAAAACTAGAGTTTCAAACTTCTTCAAACTCCACACAATAGCGTACGCTTCTCTCTCTATTGTAGACCAAGCTTGTTGAGTTTTATTCAACTTCTGGCTCACATATGCAATAGGTCGGAGTAATCCTTCGATTCCTTGGGACAGACAAGCGGCGATACCATACTGGGATGCATCACTGTGTATTATGAACGGTTCACTCATAACTGGAGTGTGCAAAGCTGGAGCTTTCATTAGAGCAGATTTCAGTTTGTTGAAGGCAACTTCGTGTATATCCAGCCAAGGTAAATTTTCAGGAATCCTCTTTTTTGTTAACTCTGTAAGAGGTAAGGCAATCTCTGCATAGCAAGGTATATATTCCCGATAATAATTGCACAATCCAAGCATGCTTCTAAGTTGTTTCTTGGTCTCAGGTACAGGTATTTGAGCAATTGCTTTTATTTTGTCTGGATCTGCTTGATGCCTTCCAGATCCGATAACATGACCTAAATATTTGATTTCAGGTCTTGCAAATGTACATTTGTGTAAATTCACAGTAAACTGTAGTTCTTCTAATTTTGAAAGAATAAGATCCAAGTGTTTTAGATGATCACTCATGTTGTTAGAAAATATAGCTATGTCGTCAATATATGCACGACTAAAATCTCTGTATGGTGCTAACGCTTTGTTCATTTCTCGTTGAAAAGTCGCAGCAGCATTTCTCAAACCAAATGGCATTACTTTGAATCTATACTGTGCTCTGTGAGTCTTGAAAGAAGTAAAATCACGACATTTTTCTTCCATTGGGATAGCCCAATATCCCTTCAACAAGTCAAGTGTAGAAATAACATTTGCTTTCCCTATGCTGTGAAGTAATTGAATGGCATCTTCCATAGGAAAATCATCAGCCTTTGTGACAGCATTGAGGGATCGATAATCAACACATAAACGCATGCCTCCATCCTTTTTGTTTACACACACAACAGGATGAGCGATTTCTGCAGAACTTTCTTCTATTAAGTCCAATTCAAGTAGCTCTTCAATTTGGGTATCTACTTGTGATTTCAAAGATTCTGGTATCCTATAAACATATGGTTTTGTCCTTTCTTTGCCTTCCTCAAGTCTTATTTTGTGTTCACCAACTTGTGCAACTTTCAATTTTCCACTAAATAAATCTTTATGCTTCTGTAATATCTGAATCAGTTGACTTCTTTCTTTCTCATGTAAATCGTATAAATTTATTTTCCAAATTTTATCAGACAGTTCTTGTTGATATACAGTTCTAGGAGAGGCATGAATTTCACCAAATTCTTCATCATCTTCAAAAACAATACCAACTGCATTCATTCTTGGGTAATATCTCCTTATCTTATTTACATGGCAGTGTCGTACTTTTCCTTCAGGAAGTTTCACTTTGTAAGAATGTGGCGATGGATGCTCGACTATCTCCCCAGGTCCGGTCCATCGTGCATATAACTTGTTGGAAGAATCTGGAATTAGTAAGTAAACCTGCTCTCCTAATTTAAATTCTTTGGATCTTGTGCGGCGATTAAAATAATCCGTGTAGGCTTGTTGTTTTCCCGATGCGATAAGTAAGGCTTGGTCGGTTGCTCGTTCGAGATTTATTTTGAGTTCCTGGAGATAATCTACGACTGATTTGTCCATATTCAAAGGTATAGGAATTTCTCCACACCAGCTAGATTTCAACACACTCAGAGGACCTCTTGCTTCTCGGCCATACATCAACTTGAATGGAGATACTCCGGTAGTACAGTTAGGAACTTCTCTATAAGCAAATAACAGAAACGGAATGTATTTATCCCAATTACTAGGATCTGTTCGGATAACATGATGAAGTGCATTTTTAAGAACTTGATTATATCTTTCTACAAGTCCATTACTGGCTGCATATCCTGGTACTGAAAATCTAGGAGAGGATCCTAAGCGATTCATGAATTCTTGAGTAAGTTTCGATATAAAGTTCGTACCTTGATCACTTGCTATAGTATTTGGTATTCCAGTTCTCATGAAAATTTCCAACAGTGCGTCACATGTCGCCTTAGCAGTTAAGGAACGCAAAGGAATTGCTTCCGGCCAGCGAGAATGTTGATCAACTAAACATAACACATATTTATGACGACGAGCTGAGGGAGGCTCAATAGGGCCTATAATGTCCACATTAACACATTCAAATGGTAATTCCGGTCTGAGAACAGGAGTAATGGGAATTTTATCAATCATTTTCTCTGGGCTTCGGAGTTGGCATTCTTTACATGTTTTACAAAATTCGGCGATTTCACTAGTCATGTGAGGCCAATAAAAACTATATCGTATTCTTTCATTCGTCTTTTTCATTCCCATGTGACTTCCAAAAACAGATTCATGAGCTAATTTCAAAACTTGAGCTCTTCTCTTTTGCGGTAAAACCAGTTGCTGAACGGTCTCTCCTAATATTTTATCTTTGTGGAATATTAATCCATCAATAAAAAAGAAGTTTCCCTTTCGAAGTGATAAATTTTTTCTTATTTCTTTTAACGTATCACAACTGTTTTGTTCTTCACGAAGTCGAAAGCTTTCACTTTTGCACGATAGTATTCCGCTTTCTGGTGATTCTTGTTCTGATTCATCATTTCCGGTTTCAGCGCAGACTAAATAATCCTTTTCTTTCACTGGAAAAACACAATCCAATCTGTTACATTTAGGAATACATGTTTCTTTTCCATCTTCTGTTGAGCATTTTAGTAATTCATAAATATTTGGGGGTATAATGCACTGACCATGAACTTTGTCCGTTACTGCTGCAAGTATTTCAATCGGACGGCAAAGTCTATTTTCATCTTCGTTTTTTAATGAAACTTGGAATTTTGCTAATCCAGCTTCAATTTTTTCTCCGAAAGCACTAGTTAAAATTATTTTTCCCTTTCCAGTTTTTGATTCAGAAATAAAATTTGAATTGAAAACTGGGATTTGAGCTCCAGAATCGATCAGGCTTTTCAGTTCTCGATTATCTACGAGAATGTTTACATATTGAAGAGAGTTCATAGGAACATTTATTTTTTCTTTCACCAGATGCTCCGATCGTATTTCAGCAGTTAATATTTCATCTTCTGGTTTCTTTTCTTTCTTGCTAATATTTGTTGATCTGCTGTATCTTTTAGGACAATCTCTTGCGAAGTGCGATAAACCACATATGTAGCATTCCCTTGAAGTTGTATTTCTAGTGCTTTGGTAATCTTCTCTCGTCTTGAATCGATGTTCTCTGATGTGAGGGGGTGCATATTTCCGGTCTATGGAATTTTTCGTTTCTTCTCTGTTGTAATTAAAATTCTGATGTTTGAACGTATTCGTTTGATTCTCCTTCCAAAATGTTTCCTTCACTTTTTTGTTTACGCAATTTCGAACGTTTTCGTAATCATCTAGTTTATTTGCAATTTCTTCTGGTATTTTGAATCGAGACCATTCGTCGATGAAATGATCACGGATTTCCGATGGCACTTTACGCTTAATCTGATCAGTAATAATTAAATCAGACAGTTCTTCAAAAGTCTTTACATCCAGTCCTCTTATCCATTCTTGATAATAATTTTTAAGTTCATAGGCGAAGTCACACCACGTAATTTCGGGTTTCTTGTAGTGTTTCGTAAACAATTGGTGGAACCTTTCAGGAGTAAGTTTATATCTTTTTAGTAAGAGTTCTTTCACTTTTTCATAATTATCCGTCACTTCTTCGTTTTCTCTGGCAATTATTTGCGCAACGTCATAGGGTAGGAATCCTATTAGGTATGACACCCAATTTTCTTTCTTGATTTCCGTTCGTTTCACTTGACGCTCGAAGAGAACTAAGTAGAGGCTTATATCGTTAGTTTTGGGATCAAACTTCTGTAAAATACTTTGCAAGTCAAACCTCGGCTTCATGTTTACATCAGTTTGTTGAATTTCAGACCCATTCTTCAATCTTTCGTTTTCTAGACGCATCTTCTGCAACTCGAATTCCATTTCTTCTTTCCTTCGTCTTTCTTCAACTTCTAATTCTTCTTTCCTTCGTCTTTCTTCAACTTCTAATTCTTCTTTCCTTCGTCTTTCTTCAACTTCTAATTTTTCTTTCCTTCGTCTTTCTTCAACTTCTAATTTTTCTTTTCTCCTTCTTTCTTCTATAATAGTATTTAAGAGTTCCTTCACGAACGGTTCATCATAGTTTTTATTTTCGGTTATAACTTTCTTTAGCTCAATTACAACCATGTTTTCGGTATTCAATATCCCCATTTCGGTAGCAACAGTCTTTAGAACTTCCTTTCTTGCTTTCGCCAAGAACGCCATAATGGGATCACGAAACAAAACTGTTCGATTTAAAACGAAAGTTCCACAATAAAGTTCCGAAAATCAAATTCAAAATTCACTTTGAAGCATTTCAACAAAAATCTTTACACCATTCTTCAATGTTCTTCAAAAGTAGTATTTAGCAGGAAACAAATATAAAAGTTCACAACAAGGAGCAGGACTCACCATGAAAACAAAAGCATATTTCCTCATTAAAATCCTGTCGTTTGCGCCAATGTCGTATCTGGTTCTATTTAATGGGTTATCAGCGAATCTCAGGCAATGCAGACAGCACAAACATTTATTATATAACAAAATATTTACAATTTACCAAGGAGCGTCCTACACGACCACTCCATGACCATATCATCCGAATATCTGCTTCTTCGATCGTAACACACTCTGACGGTGCTTTTAGCGCCATCTGTAGGGTGATTGAATCCCTAATACGACAAATACCAATAATAAACTTACGCATAAATTATGGGATTAACGTTATACAATCTTATTTATTGCAACAACTTAAACTGAAGGCGGAGAGGCCACAGCCAGAGAGGCCTCTCCGCCTTCTCGTTTCGACCCCACCAGAGCTTATCTGTGCTTGTTGACATACACCGACGATGGTCCGAATGTATGAGAATATAACCAAATATTCGGTCTTTTCATCGACGTATTTGATATGTGTCGACATTCACAGGAGAATATTGACATTCTCTAATTTCGGTCTTTCACGATAACAGCTCTATCAAATCACGAACCAATATTTTTATTAAAATAGTGAAATTACTATACAAGCAATTTAATGTTCACACCTATGAGCAAGATATACACCTGGGCTCTGCAGTTCTAATAATCAAAAATATATTAAAAGACATAAATCCAGAGTGGTTGATAACAAAGTATAAAAAGTGGGGAAAGTCCAAATACTACATCCCTGCCGGCTGTTGATATATCGCGGTGGCGGCTTTTAGATTGTTGACAGGGCATGATTGACTTGCAAAGCTTTAGCATCGTTTGGTTGCCATGAACTGCAACCTCGTTTGGAGTGTTTGGCATTATCAGGGTAAGGCGTCCATACACATTATTGCAAGGCTCGAGAACTTTTGAAGCAGATGGAAACCTGTTGATCTTTCCGCTACCCTTTTGGTTCTATGCTCTAATTTCATGTGCGATATAGTGACACATGGGAGTTGATAGAAGTTATTATCTAAGTGCCTTTGCAATAAAATTCAGATTATGTAGAAAGATTATTTAACCCTCCTGGTGGTCATTCTCGACGAGGTATCCTGTCATCAGAAAAACTGACCAGATCTTGATGGACGAGATATCTCGTCATTAGAAGAAAGATGACCAGATTTTGATCACCAAAAAGTCGGCGATATCTTGACGATATTAGGAAAATTGGTCAGATCTTGATGGACGAGATATATCTTCGAAACCACTTTGAGGATTAAATCACTTTTTTTCTGTTTCTCTGAAAAGAATAGAGGGTGTGACGCTCCAAAATTGACGTCTTCTCAAATTATTATTTGATGTGGATTCATTTGGAAAGATCAGCATTCGAATTTTACAGCCACAACATTTATTACCACAAAACAAGGACAGACATTAAGATATTTACAGTTAACTTGTTAAATCATCATTTCATGATCTCTCTCAGCACAACAGCGCCGGCCAATTCTCTACACACTTCAAAACTTCAGAGGCGCGCACAGCGCCCTCTTTTGCTCAAATTCTCATTGGCCGTAACAGAGGGGTCTTGTTCTTGAGCCAGCATCCCCAATAACGATCGCGCAACTGAATCTCTGAATCTCTTTCAGGTTCCCAAGGCGACGGCCCAGATCCTGGAAGCCCACGGGTATCTCGTCCAGTTCCGGGGACAGGTGACCGTCAAGGGCAAGGGCGAGATGGAGACCTACTACGTCCTGGGTCGCCGCAAGTCCGTGGGTCGCCAGATGTCGGTGGGTCGCCACCCCAGCGTGCACAAGAGCCTGGCGGCGGTGGTGTACGGTCTGGTGCGGGCGCGAAAGAAGGGACTCGGTTCCAGCCTCAGCGTCCCCAGCCCGCAGCGGAGGCTGGCGCCCCTGGTGCCGCCCCGGCACAAGCTGCACAGGATCCTGTCCGAGACCCCACACCCCGGCCGGCGCAAGAGCCGGATGCGGGAGCGACGCATGACGGACGCCGGAGGAAGCAGTCACTCCTATCCCGACATGAGGAACGTCATTGATATTGACTTCAAAGGGGTGTCGTGACGGCCATGCCACTTGTGACATATCCAGACAACAGAGTGTGACACTTTTACTTATGTGCAACTTTCTGAAAGTCGTTACTGGGGAATACATCAATCTGGGTCATGCGTTTTAGGACATGGATCTTTTCTACAGTGGTGGATTCACCTATTGCTTTTTAAGAGATGTACCACACTTGTACAATAGGAACTGAGGGTAATATGAGGAACGTCATTGACACTGACTTTAAATGTGTGCCACGTCGCCAGATAGCGATACTTTTACTTTATGTGCAATTTTCTGCTTAAGGTCGTTACCGGAAATAAGTCGTTCTGGGGTCGTGTGTTTTAGGACATGGATGGATGGTTTCTGCAGCACTGGATTGACTAATTGCTTTCAAGAGTACCAGTTGTACCACACTTTCAGAAGATGAGTGTAATATCCCAACATGAGGGAATTCCATCGTCATTGACTTTAAATATGTATCGTGACGATCATGCACTTGTAACGTCGTCAGATGGCGACACTTTTTGGGTCGTTACTGGAAACATGCCGTTCTGGGTCATGCGTTTTAGTGAGAACATGGATATTTTTTACAACACTGGATCACCAAATGACACCGATAGTACCATGTCACATTTGAAGAAGATAAGGGTAATATCCAGACAATGAGGAACGCGTCATTGACATTGACTTTGTGTATCTTAACGGCGAAGCCACTTGAAACATTGTAAGACATCGACACTTTTACTTGATGTACAATTTTCTGGTGATGGTCGTTAACCTTTTACATCATTCTGGGTCATGCTTTTTACACAACACGGATCGCTTCTACAGCACTTGGTACATCAAACGGCACCGATTGCTTTTCAAAAGTACCAGGTGTACCACATTTGTAGAGAATAAGGTCATGAGGAACGTCAATAACATTGACTTCAAAGTGGTGTGGTGAAGTCATGCCACTAGTCATCGTCAGATAACAGTACGACACTTTGTACAATTTTCTTAAGGTCGTTACTGGAAATACGTCGTTCTGGGTTACACGTTTTAGGAAATGCTTGTACAGCACCGGATTCACCAATTGCTTTTAAGAGTACCAGGTGTACCACACTTGTGGACAATAAGGGTAATATCCCTCCCGACATGAGGAATGTCATTGACTTCAAATATGTACTGTAACGGCTATGCCACTTGTAACGCCATCTAATAGCGACACTTTTACTTTATGTGCAATTTGTCTGAAGGTCGTTACTGAAAATACATCGCTCTGGGTCAAAGGTTTTAAGACATGGATCATTTCTACAGCACCGGATTCACCAAATGGCACCGATTGCTTTCAAGAGTACCCGGTGTACCACACTTGCTCAAGATGAGGATAATATCCCCTAATGAGGAACGTCGTTGACATTGACTTCGAATGTGGTCAGATAGCGTCACTTACTGAATGTACAATTTTCTGGTGAAGGTCGTTACTGGGAAAACGTCGTTCTGGGCAGTGCGTAGCAGGATATGGACATCGACAACATTGAATTCACCTATTGTTTTCAAGATTAACAGATATACCACTTACAGAAGACGAGGGTAATATCCCAACATCAGGAACATCATTGATATTGACTTTAAATGTGTATCGTGACGGTCATGTAACTTGTAACGTCGTCAGATAGCGACGCTTTAATGTACAATTTTCTGCTGTAGTTCGCTACTGGAAATACGTTGTGCGCTTTAAGACAGGATCGCTTTTGCAACACTGGATTCACCAATTGATTTTATGAGTACCAGGTGTACACTTCGGGGCTCAAGAGAGTACCAGGTACCACACTTTTAATAAGATGAGGGCAATATCCAGACATAAAGAACGCCATTCACATTGATTTCAAAGGGGTGTGGTGACAGCCATGTCTCTTGTAACATCGTAAGACAACATAGTACGATACTTACATTTTATGTACAATTTTCTGAAGGTCGTTACTGGAAATACGTCGTACTGGGTCATACGTTTTAAGACGGATCGTTTCTAGAGTGTGGATTCACCAATAACGAATTTTTTGTCTCATGAGTGCTTTTAAAAGTGATAGGCATAGCACACTCAGGTGTAAGAGGGTAGTTCGTCGGTACCATGATATCGGGCCCAAGAGTGAAAGGGACTCCGAAATGTGTAACCTTTTTATATAATATAGTATTAGTGTAGTGATGTTCATACGAGTAGGAAATGTGTATTTGTCGCTTTCAATTTATGTCAATATCTGAAGGTGACGCTAAAAATACTTTCTGTGCCATGCTTTTTAGTAGATGGATCGTTTCTACAACGTTGGATTCATCAATTAAGATGCTCTTCGGATTGTGGTTGGTTGTGTTTTATAGAGGAGAGCCATATTTGTCCAAGATGCTCCAGACAACGTCAAGTACATAGACATCCATAAGGAAAGCTTTTACCGTCACAGAGAAATGCATCCACAGAGGAATCAAACATGCACAGCATACAACTCAGGTTGTTTGCGTAATGGGCAAACCCAGAGCCACAGCAACCCTAGATATTCTTCGGAGTTTGGTTGAGTTGCATTCTGTTGGTTGAGGGCCATATTTGGCCATCAAACACGAGACAAACAACATCAAGTAAATGGACATACACACATAAGGAAAGCTTAACTGACACAGAAGAGAGAAATAAACTCATGATAAGTTACAGGAATCGAACCAACGCCACCTGCAACTCGCAATTTGCTAGTTATTCTGCTTATGAGTGCTTTTTAAAGTACTAGGTGTACCACACTTTCAGGAGATGAGAGTAGTATATCAAGCCCTCTACCGGGTTGATGCTATCATGGTGCGTCGACTTGACGCGACTAAATGTGAAAACTTCTTGTACTGTCATGTGAAGATGCTTGGAAATGCTGACAATAATAAAAGCTGTAAACGAGTGTGCAAAGGAAAAGAGAAAATGTGTGCAAGTTTCACATCAAGTACTTGGGGTACTTGTATTTCGTGAGGGGCCCGTCACCTATATTAGTTCTGGGGCTCGGAATACAGATGTATCGGGCCTGCACTATGCACAGCTCTTCCTCCAAGAACGTATTCGAGTTCCTTTTTTAATCCTCCTGGTGTTTTTTTTTTAGTCGAAAACCGTCCTTTAGTGGCCAGTCCTCTGATACGAAAACCTATTCCAAAATGTCACCAGTTCTGGGCAAGGGCAATTTGGTTTTCCAAATTGGAGTAACAGGGCATTCTATCTCGTCATTAGCAAAATTGACCATACTTTAATGGACGAGATATCTCGTCGAAACCACTTTTAGGGTAAAAGGTAAAAAAATAATTTAGTCAGCCGTTTATGCAGTTTGTGACAGTGATCATGACCGTGCAGTCTTTGTGACGCCTGTGTATGTTACTTAAAATGCCAGACTGATTTAAAAGCACAGTGGATCGCCGTTTTCGTGTCCACTGTGAAAATTGGGGTATTTCGAAAAAGAACTGAGAAAACATGAACTTTTAGCGTTATGACACGCGTTTCTGTTACTAATCCCCTTGGTTAAGGTGAAACCTAGACCAAATTCAAAAGACCGTGTTTTTCAGTGACACCGATGCAATCCAAAGTATGGGATAGAATTGCTGAGGTTGCGTAGCATGGACAAGTTGGATATTTCTCAACCCTCCAAGTGCTTTCGACGAGATAGCTCGTTGATCAAGGTCTGACCAATTTTTGCTTATGACCAAATATATCGTCAAGATATGATGATGACGAGATCAATATCTGGTCAATTTCCATCTAATGAGGAGATATCTCATCCATCAGGATCTGACTAATTTTTTTGCTAAAGACGAGGCATATTGTCATCAGGATACTACAGATTTTTTTTATGATGACGAGATCAAGATCTGGTCAGTTTTCTTCTAGAGGCGAGATATCTCGTTGATCAAGATCTGACCAATTTTTGCTTATGACCAAATATATCGTCATCAAGATATTTCTGATTGTGTGTGATGATGACGAGATCAAGATTTGTCAGTTTTCTTCTAGTGACGAGATATCTCATCCATCAAGATCTGACCAATTTTTGCTTATGACCAAATATATCGTCATCAAGATATTTCTGATTGTGTGTGATGATGACGAGATCAAGATTGATCAGTTTTCTTCTAGAGGCGAGATATCTCGTTGATCAAGATCTGACCAATTTTTGCTTATGACCAAATATATCGTCATCAAGATATTTCTGATTGTGTGTGATGATGACGAGAACAAGATTGGTCAGTTTTCTTCTAGTGACGAGATATTTCATCCATCAAGATCTGACCATTTTTTGCTAAAGACGAGGCATGTGGTCATCAAGATATTGCCGATTTTTTATGATGGCGAGATCAAGATCTGGTCAGTTTTCTTCTAATGACGAGATATCTGGTCAAGACTTGCTAATGGTTTAGATAATAACGAGATACGTCGTCAAGACAACCCACCAGGAAGAATAATTCCTCTGACTCAAATCGCATCTTTTGTGGCCGTTTCTAAGTCTCACCAGATCAGTCTGGTGCAGTCTCGAACCTTTAAAATGCATTATGACACTTGTAACAGATGGTATATATACTTTAAAACCTCCTTTTCAACCTAACCTTTTCAGTGTGGAATAATTGTACTTGATACGATTCAAGGCTAGAATTTTTCCAATGTCCACAAGTGTGATCCGTGATCTAGTAAAGATATTTTTATATGTTTAACAAGTACCATAATCATCAAAATATTTTTTGGTTTCCACAAATTCGAGTAAAATCATGCTTTCGCTTTGTTATGAATTTAAGTTCAAGAGGTCAAGATAGACTTTCGAAGAGGCAGTGTTTTAAGTGAACAGGTTGACCTAATTGTCAAAGCTAGCTTTGATTAAACCAGTAAACGAACTTTAAAACAATTGTACTTGTGTAAATAAAAGTAACATTGCAATTCACTTCATGTAAATGTCCGCAATTCCCGGATCTGTGTAATTGTAAAACCTTTACTCCTTTGTAATATTAAAAACGGTGTTTACACAGCACTTGTTATATTTTACCCTGCATCTATTTCAGAATGCACTACTAATACAACCAGGCATCTAATTTTTAAAAAACATGTCTTTTCATTTCAATACTAAAAATATTCATTGAACTTGAATAGTGTTGCAGTTTGTAATGTCGTGTACAAACATTTGTATGAAAATACTTTTGATGTATAAGTATACTTTTAAAGTTCATTCTATCAATTTAACTTCCGAATCTTCCAGCGAATTCATTAAAAACCCCACTCTTGTAAATTTGTTATCAAGGTTCTCCTAAATGGAATTAATTATTCCATTTGAATTGTTAGTTCAACAAGTGTTTAACCATGACTACAGGAATTCCCTTTCATTGAACAATGAAAGTGATAATGTTGAGCCTAGTCACACTGTTTCCTAACCTTTCTATGCTTGTAAGTATGCTGCTTTATAATCTGAAGATTTTCTTTTTACTTGGCTGGTTAATGTAGGCCATCAATTTTAACAGCGACCTTCTTATGAAGTAGACGAAGCATATGGGCGGAGTCGCTGTCGTAAGATCTCAGAAGGGTAAGTCACGTGGGCTTACGAATCGACTCGGGCCGATTGGGAATCAAAGCTCAGAATAGTGGTTTTAATCACTCTGGATAACGATTTTAACCATTCAATAATTTGTCCGGCATCAGGATTCGTGCTTTTTCCCACAATCACGTGATAAAAGTTCAAACCGAGCGATTGGGTAAAATAGCATCAAGCTGGGCGAACATACACCGTCTGTTTCATTAGAAGATCGATGTCGCACACTTGTATGTCGTAATTATGGCACTAGTGAGCTTTACGGATGGTGAAATGATTTAAATTGTGTAAGATTTATTTCATCTCAACAGTTTAATTTTGAACTTCTTGACTAGTTCACCAATAATTTCAAGTAACACCCGTATAAACAATTTTGAGCATTATTTTTTATTACAAAGTATCAGATAAATTGCTTCAAACCGATTTTTTAAAGCCACTTTGGAGAAAAGGAACTTACTGTTATTATTTTTACAGTTACTATTATTTTTTGAAAATAAGGAAAAGTATGTCTGTTTTTTTGTCAGATTGGCAAAAATATACAATGCTTTTGGTGTGCTGCAGTACTTCAGTAATTAGTCTGCCATGAGAGGAAAAAGACGATGTTGATTGAAACGTATATAAGACCTCTCAAAAGAATTAAGGACGGAAGGAAATTTTACATAAGGTTAAATAAAACACGGAACTGTAAATATTTGCGTTGGTGCTGAATGCAATGATTTTTACTTGAAACCTTTAGCTAAGGTTAAAAATAAGTTTTTCTTGCTACGACAGTTATACACTAGAAAAACTGCTCGATGCAATGCGATTTTGTATTTACTCAAACAGCTTCAAAAAGTTTTTTTCTTGATACGGAAGTCATTCATTAGTAGACTAGTCGATGCAATATGATGGCCATTTCGATCACTAGTCAACATAATCCAACTAGTCGTATTAACTCTAAGTGTTGCTTTAGTCATTGGTGATGTCAGTGAACCTGGTTTCACCCTAAATTCTTCAGTTTCAGTCTGAATATATAAATTATGTACAGTCGCGGAAAAAACAACCGAACCACCCTTTTTATTTCGAGCACTATTCATAGTACAGCAAATTCAAAGATATCATTCAATAGGGAATAACATCCTCTACAAATTTAAATGCAAAACAATTGCATAAGGGGACTTCTTCATGTTAAATTTTGCACAAACAATAAAATTTCCAATGGAAACACCATGTTTTAATGCCTTTATCAGATTTTGCATCGTTAAATTAGACTAAATATGAAATTTCATTACTTTACTATCTTTATATCCGGAGATATTCAATGTTGAAGTTGCTGTCAATTTCAGGGATCATCTCCACATTTCAAATTGCTATTCGTAGATCGAAATTAATTGTAGTGATAGCTACCCGAATTTCATATTTGAACAATATTTCAAACGTATTTGTCAGCGTGCAACAATCCGAGAATTGTATTTATTATGCAAGTGAAAATTATTCGAGAATTACATTATATATTTATTATGCAAGTGAATCAAACCGAGAATTATCCGAGGTTTGTCAGGCATTTTTTTTAAACTTTTGGTTGCCCTTAAAATCGCAATAATGATGAAAATTTAATGTAACTCAAAAACTAACGATTGGAATGAGCTGAAATTTTGCATGGTCATATTAGAAGTCCTGAATCGATTCCCATCAAAATAGAGTAAGATTCCAATTCAAAAAATTTTCCAACGTTAATTTAATAACTATTGCATACCAAAAAATATTTTAAATAAAATATTTGGTGGATTTTGTTTGGGTTGTTTAACAGTAACATGATACAAAATATCAGCGCTATAGAAATATTATTTAGGAAGATATCCATAAAAGTATAAGAAACTGATTTAACATTAGGAGCTCCAATCTTTCTGTACTCATAACTTCGAAATGGTAAGACCTAATGCAGCGAAATTTGATATCTGAAGTTAAATTTTGATATAGATTCGAAATAGGGTTTCCAGTTGAAGTTATAAAGTTGGTGCTCAATTTAATTTGAAGACGGGCCCCTTATGCAAATTTTATGCATTTGAATTTATAGAAGACATTACTCCTCACAAACGCCATCTTTGAATTTTCTCTACTCTTAAAATTGCTCGAATGTAGAGGGGTGGTTCGTTTTCTTTTCCGCGACTGTACATATAAAACATATTCCCATACATTTGTCAAGACATGCATTTGTCAAGCACTCAATTTCTCTATTGTGTAAATTAGCCAAAACCTTTCACACCATTGATGTGGTTTAGGAAATCCCTTTAATACTTAGATAATATTTTCATTGGAAATCGATATTTTTGTGATTATTGTGAAATGTATTTTTCAATGTTGATTGGTGTCGATGTTTTTAAGAAACTATATTGTATCCGATCCTGTGTAAATTTGTGGGAAATCAATGTATTTTTGTGCTGTTGTGAAAGTTATTTATACATTAAAAAAACCTATAAGCGGTTGTGTGAATACTTATTTAACAGTGAGCCGCGACGCACTGGCTGTCGAGAACGGCACGAAAAAAGTAACCAGTCTCATTAAATTTCCAAATGTTAAAAGTAAACTGCAATTTTAAAATTGGTCTAGATTGGCAGACCATCGGGTGCTTGTGAACATTAAATCTCGTGGCCTCAAATGTTCTCACTTTGGTTTGAGTGGATGCCAGTTAAGTTGTTGATCTCGTCATCTGACCGTGAATCAAATTTACGAGGCGTCCTATCTTTCCCTTAGGTTTGATCCCGGACCTCACTCCAGTGCGACGTAAATTCAACTACCAACCCTATCTCTCAAGGACTGCTATCCTATAAAATTTTCTAGGTATACTAAGACTAATATACATAGGTCGTGATGTAAATATTTTAGCATAATATAAAACAATTCAGGAAATGTAATATGCATAAGTATTTAGGTTGGTAGGTAGTTGGATTTACATCACACTGGAGCAACACAACGGGCTATTGCCGAGGTCCGTGATTAATACCGAAGGTAAAAATATCCGAGGACGACACTTCGCCAATTTGAACCATGGTTAGATGAGGTCCCACCTGAACTGACACCCCTACTATCACACCACGCTAACTTGGGGACATTTGACGCCATGACCGATTTAACATGCACAAGCCCCAACGTACACGACGGTCTAGTTGGATCTAGTTTCGAACTCAATCCTTCATTTGCTTATCTACTAGTTTTCTAACCAGGATACGCGACTCCTAGGTATTTAATTAACGTCGTACTAAAGAAACACAACGGGCTATTGGCGTCGGCGGTCCGGGATCCATCCCCAAGGTAAGGACGAGGACAGCACTTAATTTAGAACCATGGTCAGACGACTAAGGGCCCCTAACAAAATAGAGAAATACACCCGAGATTTTCCGGAATCGAACCGTAGTCTGCTAGTGCGGCTGTTATGAGCTACAAAATACCCCAACTCAGGTGTGACACCGTCATCTGAGGTAGTTCAAAATTAAGTGTTGTCCTCGATCTTTCCCTTCGGGTTTGATCTCGGACCTTCGCCAATAGCCCGTTGTGTTGCTTCAGTGCGACGTTAATTAATCTATGGTTGCCGCGGTAGCCCAGGTACAGGTAGGTACTTAAATAACGTCGCACTAGAGCAACACACAGGCTATTGGATTAGCAACCGGAGGTTTGCGAGTTTGAAACTCGGTCCAGCTGAGGTGTTCTCTCCATCTGACCATGATTCAAAATTACGAAGCGTTATCCTCGATCTTTCCCTTTGGGATTGATTCCGGAACGTCGCCAATAGCCCGTTGTGTTGCTCTAGTACGTTAATTAGATACCTACTTAACTTCCATAGTTGCCAGTTTTGCAAAAGATCGGAATTGGTGTCAATAGCGTCGGTATTTATAAGTGTAATGACAACAGGATCCACTACAATTTCCAGCAACTGTACCATCGGCCCCAATGGCTGAGTTGGAAGAGTCTCGGTCTCGCATTGCGGAGGTTTGCAGTTCGGTCCTTGCAGGACTTAATCTCTCACGGATTCCACTTTTACTAGAAATTACTAAAAATCTTTGCACTTGTGTATTTACTTTCAATGTTTCCATCCATGGTTGCTACAGCTTGGCAACCAAAATAAAAGGATTTGGTGTCACTTGGCGAAATTGGCGTCGCTATTTATTTCCAAGTATAGCGTCAACATGATCCACTACAATTCCAAGCAGTTGTTCTGTCGGCCCCAATGGCTCAGTTGGAAGAGTCTCGTCACGGAGGTTCGCAGTTGTGTCCTGCACCTTCCACTACACTAGGTTGAGGAAAATTGGAGAAAAGAATTTGGGGGTGGTCGTTTGATTCGGCACGGGGCTCGGAGTTGGATGGGGCTGAGCTAGAAGGTGTGAGTCAGGGTTGGGTCCGAGATCTCCGCAGCAGACAGAGTGTAAGGTTAGGCGTCAGGAGGCGGAGGCCTCGCGCGGAATTGTGTCAGGGACGTAAACTCCTCCAATTCGCACCTGATTGCCCACTCCACTGTGAGAATTGGTGACGCCAGGGCTCCTTCTCTTCTCGACGCCCCGGCGTTGCCACCGACTCTCACCACGAAGTGGGCAATCAGGTGCGAGGCAGAGGCGTTTTGCAGTCTTTAAGGATTGGAAGATGGACAGAGGTAACGATGGTTGCAGGAAGATCTATGATGAGTGCAGCCTCTTCTGGGTCTTTTTTTTTCTCTTTACCTTGCTATCGCTTCTTTCAGCTCTATGCACAGCAAAAAAGGAAGGCTAGAGAAGAGATAACAAGGTTAAGAGAAGAAAAAAAAAAAGATTCAAGAGGTTGCACCACTCATCGGACATCTTGACTCTTCATAGATCTCTCTTCCAATCCTTGAGGGCTGCAAAACGCCTCTGCCTCGCACCTGATTACCTACTACGTGGTGAAAGTCGGTGACAACGCCGGGGCGTCGAGAAGAGAAGGAGCCCTGGCGTCACCAATTCTCACCGTGGAGTGGGCAATCAGGTGCGAATTGGAGGAGTTTACGTCCCTGACACAATTCCACGCGAGACCTCCGCCTCCTGACGCCTAACCTTACACTCTGTCTGCTGCGGAGATCTCGAACCCAACCCTGACTCACACCCTCTATCTCAGCCCCTTCCATCCTACTTCAATCCCAGCGCCGAAAGAAGCCGAATCAAATGACTGACCACCCCCGAATTCTTTTACTTTCAAATTTTCCTGAACCAAGCGGAAGGTGCAGACCTGCGAACCTCCGTGATGCTCGACCGAGACTCTTCCAACTGAGCCATAGGGGCCGACAGTAGAGATGCTTTAAATTGTAGTGGATCTTGCTGAATTACACTTGGAAATAAATAATGGAGACAATTTCGCCAAGTGATACAAATTTCGATCTTTTGTTGCCAAGCTGTGAAGAAAAACATCGAAAATAGATACAAAGCGAGAATTTTCTACTGACTACAAGCGGCCTGTTATTTCGATTCCTTCGAGGACCGAACTGCGAACCCCTAGTACACCGCAGCTCACCTACCTCTAGGATAGTATTCGTGACGGAGACTCTTGCAACTGAGCCATTGGGCTGTCCGTGCAACTGCTTGAAATTATAGTGGATCCTGCTGAATTACACTCGGGGAATAAATATTGACGCCAAGTACAACGATTTCGATGTTTGTTGTCAAGCTGTTGCAATCATGGAAGGAAAACAGGAAATAAATACAAAAGTGCAAAGATATTTCGTATTTTCTAGTAAGTATAAAAGTGGCTTCCGTGAGTACAATACCGACAAGGACCAAACTGCGAACCTCCACAACGCTTGACGGAGTCTTCCAACTGGGCCATTGGGACCAACAGTACGGATACTTGAAATTGTAGTGGATCCTGTAGCGATAAACTTCGAAATAAATATTGACGCCAAAACAGGAATTGAATTTCTAACATTTGTTACCACGCTGTGACAATAATACAAGAAAAACAACCGAAATAAATTTACAAGAGCAAAGATAACTAGCATCTTCTAGTTATACTAGTGTGGCCACCGTTACTTCGACAAGGACCGAACTGCGAACCTCCAGATTTCGTGACCAAGATTCTTCCAACTGAGCCATTGGGGCCGACAGGACAGATGTTCGAAGTTGTACTCTTTGATCGTAACGTTTACACTTGGATATAAATATAGCGACACAAATTTCGATCTTTTGTTGGCAAGCTTAGTCGATTCCGGTAAGGACCGAACCCATAGTACACCGCAGCTTTGCTGCTCTTCTACCTCAAGTATAGTATTCGTGGCGGAGACTTTTCCCACTGAGCCATTGGATCCGGCAGTAAAGCTGCTTGAAATTGTACTGAATCCTGTTGCGATACATTTGGAAATAAATAGCGACGTAAATTTGACAAAGTGGCGCCAATTTCGAAGTTTTAGTTCCATGCTACGCAACTGTAGAAGGAAAACATCGGTACTAAATATACAAACGCAAAGAGTAATTTTTTTTTTACTGACTAAAAGTGGCCTCACCATAAAATCGTTTTCTGAAAGGACAGGACTGCGAACCTCCAGAATTCGAAATTCTCCCAACTGAGCCATTAGGGCCGACAGTACAGCTACTTGAAATTGTACTCAATCCTGTTGTATTAGAAATAAATAGACGCCAATTTTTCGAAATTATGGTGGCAAGCCAATGCAATCATGGATAGGAGGGTATTTTAATTAACATCCCACTGGTGCAACCCAACGATCTATTGGTGACGGTCTGGGATCAATCCCAAAGGCAAAGATCCGACAACACAACCTAATTTTCAATCATGGTCAGATGACGAGGCAACACCTGAGCTTCCACACCACGCCAACGCGAGGACATTTGATGCTACGATAGATTTAACGTGCACGAGGTCACGACAGATTTAAAGTGCACCAGCCCCCTTTGTACACGACGGTCTTTCGTTGGATTCGAACTTTCGCAACCTTCCGGTTGCTAATACGTTACTCTTCCAACCGGGCTTCCGCGGCCCCATCTTTCTAAGAAATCCATGGATTCTATCAACCTTTAGATTTTATTGGTCCGTTCCATAAAGAATTTCTTTGGAACGGTTCTATTGGTTCTTTCTTTGAAATAAAATACCTTGGAAGTATTCTATCAGTCCTTTCTTTCAGAATAGAATCATTTGCAAAGATTATTGGTTCTTTCCTTAGTTGATAATCCTTTGGAAATATTCTATTGTTTCTTTATTTAGAATAGAATACCTTAGAAAGATTCTATCGGTTAGAATTCCTTGGAAAAATTCTATCAGTCATTTCATAAGAAAATAATTCTTTAGAAAGATTTTAGTGCCCCTTTTCTTAGAATAGAATCCTTTGGGATGATTCTATTGGCCAAGAAAATCAAAATTGGTTCGAAGTCATGCAAGGAAGACTAGATTGCAAAGTGGAATTAATTATGTGTGTGAACCCTTCAAAGCGTTAAACAGTCCAGGCAGGTATTTAGAAAATTGCTATGCGTATACAATACTAAATGAGTATTTCGTGTGCAAGAACTGTATTTGACTTTTTTCAGGCCTCTTCACGCTAAAGACAGCATAGAAATTTTCAATGAGATATAATATTCAAAGCTTCAGTTGATCGGGTATTAGTGCTCAGTTGCATATTTTATTTGCAGTGTCAGTTTTAAGTGATTTTAAGGTGTAAAAGTGGGTGGATACAGCGTAAAATCACTTTCCAAATAAGCAATAATTATTGTACAATATGAATTCTTGAATACATATTGTACTATAATTATTGTATATTCATATTGTATGAATTATGGAATTAGTAATTTTATTATCAAATCAAATTTCCTATTAAAATTATATTTCTTCATCACATTAACGAGCAGCAAAATTTGTAAATATCAAACTCAACAATGAAAATAAAAAACTATTTTTAATTGATAAGAATAAATTGCTTTCAAATGTAACAATACATATTTTCTCTGAATGCTTTTAAACAAATAGGTTTAAAACATATTACGTATCGATTGTTAATCAAGCATTGTTAACAGTTCCGCTTAGAAAGATTTTTTCATTCATGTTATGTCTGTCAAACTGACAACTGGTGATTTTTAAAGCTTTGATCAAGTGAGATTATAAACGTTTGATTAAAGCGCTTTTTTGGTTGTAGAGGAAACTTCCGCTGCAACTTATCTGCAAACAGTACTTTTTAGTGCTTTTTGCGAACAAACAGTACTTTTCAGTGCTATCTACAAACAGTACTTCAAGTGCTATTTACGTCATTACAGACGACTTATCTACCTTCCAAGATGCTGGACTGGTGCAGGAAACAAATGTAAGTGTGCCTCGTACTCTTAGAGAATTTATTATTTTTCATACATTTCAGTCTTTAAAACTTTATTTGCTCTTTTTTTAACATAAATGTAACTGCTTCCCTTTGCTGTGTCTTGCCAGGAAAAATAATTTATTCTAATTTGCTATTTCAGAAAGAAGTTTCGAGAGAAGCGTAGAGAAAAGAAGCAAGCCAAGAAAGAGGCAAAGAAACAGAAAGCAGAAGAAAAGCCATACGTCGAGCGCGACTACCTCGCAGCGTGGAATGCCGAACATCCCGAGGAATTCATGGACTTGCGTCTGCGAACCATCGAAGACGAAATGGCGGATAGGGCTCTACTCGAGGCGCAAAGGAACTCCATCGAAAAAACAACGAAGTTAACAGTGCAGAATCTGCCGCAGATCCCAATGGAGATGACGATGGCTTTGACATCTTCGTGAAAAGAACCACAGGCGGTCCAACTTGCCCTGCTGCCTAGAAGACTGGATTGGATGATCTTGAAAATACGGCCTCTGGAAACAAGACTCCGGACGACACCGAAAGCAACGGAACGTCGGCCCAACCTCTCCAACTGTTGGATGAGATCACCGGAGCATCAGATGCTGAAGAGCCCTGCTCAAATAAAAAGGCTCGCTGTGACAAGACACCAAATGCTGTCCTGATGAAGCGCAGTGCTTCTGTCCGTCTCAAAAGAGGAGACTCTGAACAGGATCCGATTTCGAATCGAATGAAACGTGGCCTTCTACTTTTCGGACGAAACGATGCCATCGTAACCAACAACGCCGACATCAGATACATCATTCTTTACGACACTTTCTTGGGACTAGAAGTTAAGACAGGCAACGAGTTGTACAAGCCATGGGAAGACAATGATCTCTTTGGAAACGATCAAGTTCGACGTTGCTTCAGCACTCCATACCTTCATTAATGAGAATCAACAAATAGAACTTAACGATGTTTCACCGAAATCCGTTTACAAAACTTCACAAACTGACTTTTGGAAATTTCGTTTGGCTGAATGAGAACCTGCTATTCCTTTTAACTTTTCTATTTCAAAAGCACAATCCATAAAATTTTGAATTTTATAATCAATAAAAATAGTTTGATCTCCCTCCAATTTGTGTGTATTTCCTTGACCGTTATATCTTTAAGACACGTTTGAACTTCCTAGGTATCTAATTTTGTGTCAGCGGCCTTTTTCATGTAATGGTAAGAATATAAGAGAGAATACTTTATTTATATATTAAAATAATGCATTTTAAGATAATGCCGTTTGACACATAACTATCTTGACCTTCTCTCGTCTCTTTTTTGCTGCGCATTAAAACTGAGGTCGAGGGAAAAAATCAGAAGCTGCAAACATCATCATATAGATCTTTACCTCTGTCCATCTTCCAATCTTTGAGACTACAAAACGCCTCTGCCTCGCCTGATTGCCCACTTCGTGGTGAGAGTCGGTGGCAACGCCGGGGCGTCGAGAAGTGCCCTTGCGTCACCAATTCTCACCGTGGAGTGGGCAATCAGGTGCCAATGGGAAGAGTTTACGTCCCTGACACAATTCCACGCGAGACCTCCTCCTCCTGACGCCTAACCTTACACTCTGCTGCGGAGATCTCACAGACCAAACCCTGACTCACACCTTCTAGCTCAGCCCCATCCAACTCTGAGCCCCGTGCAGAATCAAAGGACCACACCCAAATTCTTTTATTCTCCAATTTTCCTCAAACAAGTGGAAGATGCAGGATGCAACTGCGAACCTCCGTGATGAGACTCTTCCAACTGAGATATTGGGGCCGACAGAACAACTGCTTGAAATTGTAGTGGATCGTATTGCGTCACACCTGGAAATTAATACACAATTATAAGAGATTGAGTATTTCCAGCAAGATTTGACGAGGGTCTCAGTGGGTTTGCCCATTGCCGCTCTAGCTGAATACCTACACAACAATGCAGATTCGACTCCCATAACTTACCTCGTGTGTGTATACGCACCTGTGGCAGTGAAGAGCTTTTCTTGTGTTGGAGTCGCCGCGGCTCAGTGGGTTTGACCATTGTGCTGGATCCTGTTGCATCACACTTGGAAATGAATACGTAAGGTAGGTAGTTGAATTAACGTCGCACTAGAGCAACACAACGGGCTATTGATGATGGTCCGAGGACACCTAATCTGGCGCCCCTCTCCAAACTTTCACGACATATCTAACATGTACTTTGGTTGGATCGAGTCTCGAGCTCTCAACCCTCCGGTTGCTGATCCGCGACTCTTCCAACTGGGCTGTCCTTGAGGATTGGTAATTTTTAATTGACGTCACACTGGATCTCGTCCATCAGGATCTGATTAATTTGACTGACGATTTCAGTCACCAAGATATTGTCTATTTTTTGTGATGACGAAATCAAGGTCAGTTTTTTGATATCAAGGTCAGTTTTTTTCCATCTCTTCCAAGATCTGGTCAGTTTTGTTAATGACGAGATACCTCGCATGTATGCAAAACCACCAGGAGTGTTAAAGGCGGTCCCACCCTTTTTTTATAAAAAACCGATGGAGCCGAAGTAGATTCGTCCGCTTTGTTCAAAGGTAGAACTACGCATGTCCTGTCTTGCGTCCTTAAGATCATGAATGAAATACATAGTAGATGTTGGTAATGTTTATTGTAATGTTTTCAATTCTCACTAGTCCATTTTGCTTACTAATTTCAATTTTTTAAATTGAAAACTGCTTATCGTATTTTATTTTATATAGGAAAATACTGTTATTTTCTAAAGTCTTGGTTATATATCCTCTTATACACGGCTTTAATCGCTAGCACTTTAAACAGTTTACGAATTAAAGCAATCAATTATTACTGTAGGTAGTTGAATTAACTTCGCACATGAGCAAAGCAACGGGCTGTTGGCGACGGTCCGGGATCTATCCCGAAGGGAAAGATCTTCGTAATTTTGAACCACGGTCAGATAACGAGGTCAACACCTCAGCTGGCACTCCACTCTAAACTTCCACAGCAACATGAGATCACGACAGATTTAAAGTGCACCAGTCCCGCGAACTTCTTTGGTTGGATCTAGTTTCGAACTTGCAACCCTCCGATTGCTAATCCTCTACCCTTCCAACCGGATTACCGCGGTCCTAATTTTGTGTTGCATTTACACGCCTAACTGAACCAAGAAAACCGCATAATTTTAGCATTATCATACAAACATTAGTATGCGGTGAACTTGGACATTAAATTTGCATTTTTACACCTTTTGGTGCACTATAACGAACTAAAGCAGTCTAATTTTTTCATTAAATTGCAATGCCTGTACATTTCTTGGGACACAATTCGAAAATTATAGCAATCTTATGAACTGAACTATTGAGTAAACGACATGCACATTAAATTTGCGTGTTTTACAATATCAAGATACAAATTATATACACATTGTAATAGTGGTAAGCACTGAAGTCGTCGAATTAGCATTAAACCATACTCCAATTTGAATAAAGCTGGCTTGCATATTATAGGACTCTACCGCACGAAGCAGTTAACTATCTATGCATTTCATTATTATATTATTCACTATTGTAAGATATTGGCTTATTATTGCAATTAAGGGCAGGATCTTACATCCCTACTCACTCACAAACACGAAAACTGGATCACTTTTACTTATCAAACTATAAAGTATACAGTTTACGGTACACATGGCCTGAAAAGGACGATTACCCACAAACAGCTTGGCAGGGAACATGTTGAGCAACGTTGTAAACAGTCGGGTATCTACGCACAAAACTCGTAGGCTCGATCCAATAAGCCCTCGTAGAGTAAAGTAGAGCGAAAATAAAAACTTAGCCAATTTGCATTGCAATGCATAAGTTACGTGGATGTCCTTAATCTTGTAAACACGAGTAAAGAACTAAGACTGATTAGCATATAATACCTTTTTAAAAAATTAAAGTTTACATTCCGCTCCAAGCCCTCAAGCCTCTACGACATAGCGATTATTAAACACTTTCTACCTCCGACTTGAAATCAGTCGACGAGCATATAAACTTCAAAATGAAATCAATCAATTTACCTCAATCCACTTTGCAAAGAATTCATGACCAGCTATCCAAAACGACGTGTACCCCCCATCGATTATAAAACTACTAATTCAAATAGTATTGTATTGAAGGCAAATAAAACCCTCACGCCTTCCTTTCTAGTATTCTTTTGAAGCTCGAACACTGGTTGAGTTGAGATATGCACTTCCCATAAAAATTATCGTCATCTGACCGTGGTTCAAAATTACGTGGTGTTGTCCTCGGATCTTTCCCTTTGGGATTGATCCCGGACCGTCACCAATAGCCCATTGTGTTGCTCCAGTGTGACGTTAATTGAAATACCCCCCCCCCATAAAAATTATTCTCCAATCTACTTGCGGAGCCGTCGTGGCTCAGTGGGTATGTCCACTGCGCTAGCAACCTTCGAGTTGTAGGCGGTGCAGGTTCGATTACTGTCAGGTGCGTTCCTCCCGGGGTGTATTTCTCTCTTTTGTGTCGGTAAAACTTTCATTGCGTGTCTATTACTTGATATAGTATGTCTTGTGTCTGGCGCAACATGATCAAATATGATCTTTGAGCCATAAAACCCCCAAAACAACCAACCTATCTACTTGCTCAGTTGTGACCTTGTCATCTGACCGTGGTTCAAAATTACGTGTCGTCCTCGGATCTTTCCGTGGTTCAAAATTACGTGGTGTCCCCTTGGGAATTGATCCCGGACTGTCACCAATAGCCCGGTGTGTTGCTCCAAGATCGACGTTAATTAAAATACCTACCTACCAGGCCAACCCTTGACAGGCCTTAAGCCCTTTGCTGGCATGCCGGGACACCTGGGGTTATAAGTTAAAAATTGTCAACAAGGAATTTTACAAGGTGGTGGTGGTTCCATAGAAGTATGAGGTGTCTTTACTGTTTCTGTGTGGGTCTTCTGGTTCTTGCCAACACGTCATTAACCTGTAATCATCGACCTTCTAATGGATCAGACAGAACATGCGCGCGCAGCTTCATGTGTTGGGTTTTATCGATTGAAGACAGAGTTTTTATACATTAAAAATAAATTTTATTACGTGACCAAGTCTTATGGTTTAAAAACATACAAGAAGTCTGATCAGATCATGATCCCCAATCTCCTCACTTATATTTGGTATTTGGTATTTTCAATTAACGTCACACTGGAGCAACACAACGGGCTATTGGTGACGGTCCGGGATCAATCCCAGAGGGAAAGTCCGAGGACAACACCACGTAATTTTGAACCGCGGTCAGATGACGATCTCACTTATATACATACAAAGATTTACATATTCTTCTATATTGATGTGCCCCACACGGCACTATAATTGGAGGTTTGAGACCGATTCCAACATGCGGCCCCATCGGTTGTAAAACCTCAGCAGATGTATTACAATTCAATATATATATTTATATAAATCTAACAAAATATTTTTCTAATAATATTTTTAAATTTATTTAACAATAAAGGCTTTGTTAAAAAGTCAGCCAAATTATTTTCCGATGAAATATAATTTACGTTAAATAGTTCATCTTTTATTAATTTACGAATAAATTTGTACTTGATATCAATATGTTTAGTTTTCTGATTTTCCTGACTATTTTTTGAAAAATAGATAGCAGATTGATTATCACAATATACTTGGGGTCTTATGTAATCACACAAACTTAATTCATTTATAATTCTACTAAACCAAATAACTTCTTTAGTGCAATAAATTCAGATTCCATTGAGCTAAGAGCTATGCACTTTTGTTTAGAAGATTTCCATGATATTGGGATGTTACCAAAATAAATTAAATAGCCACTGCTTGAATGTCTGTTTGTGAGACCACATCCCCAATTTGCATCAGAAAAAGCAATCAAATTTGAACTTTCTACATTGGAAAGATTAATTTTAAAATCCTTTGTAAGAAAAACATAGTTCATAATATCAACAACGTAAGACCAGTGTTTGTAAGTATAACCATTACAAAACTGAGACATTATATTAACGGCAAATGCAATATCTGGTCTGGATCTATCTGACAAAAACGATAAACATCCTATTAAGGAACGATAGGGAAATTTCCTCATTAAATCATTTTCAATTATTTCTTCCTCTTTAACCTTATCAGGTAAGTTACAACCAATTTTAAAAGGTAAATTCACAAAACTTTTAGGAAGATCTTTGAATTTTGACATTAATTTTTCAATGTAGGTAATTTGATGTAAATAAATCGAATTTTCAATTTCTTGAAAGTTTACGCCTAACAAATATTTAGTTTTACCTAGGACTGTAAGATCCAATTTTTTGTCCAATAATTCGATTACTTCATTTATCAAATGTTCCCTTTTTGAAAACAAAACCATATCATCTACATAAACAATTAAAATTACATCTTTAAATTTGTAGACACAATTACACCAATTTAACTGAGAAAATCCTAATTTAGTTAAAATACCGTCTAATTCCAAATTCCATTCTCTACCACTTTGATGCAGACCATATATAGCCTTTTCCAATAGACATACTTTGTTTTCGGATCCTTTCAGCACAAATCCTTTTGGCTGTTTCATGTATATAGTATCCTTAAGGTGTCCATATAAATATGCACTTTTCACGTCAACTTGACAGTGATACCAACCCAACATAGAAATCAATAGTACAAACAATAATCTAACAATAGAAAAATTCACAACTGGTGAAAAAATATCTTTAAAATCAATGCCGGGTTTTTGCTTAAAACCTTGAGCAACAAGACGAGCTTTATACCTTTTAGGTATATTGTTTTCGTCCATTTTTATGCTGTACACCCACTTACTTCCAATTATGGTTGTATTTGGGGGGGTGTCCACTAATTTCCATACTTGCCTATCCTTCATTATCTGAATTTCTTCATTCATGGCAGTATTCCATTTAATTTTATCCTTACTTGCTTGCGTTTCTTCATAACTTTTGGGGATTTCGACATTGTAACACTGATCATACATGTCGTACATCTGTTGGTCTAAAAAATTAGATTCATCACTAGAAGTAGATGGCACATTAGAAATATCCACATTAGGATGTTCAGTTTCTGGCTTAAAATTGAAATTTACAGGATCAAACCTAATCTTATTTTTAGTACAGTACTTTTTAATATCATTTAAAGATCTCATTCTCAAATTTTCAGGAGAATAATAGTATACATCTATCCTATTGCTTTTATTTCTAGGTTTTTCGATTCTTCGCCAATTTGAAATGTTAAGACTTTTTAAGTCCTCAGTTTTAACTAAATCTTTAGAATCTAAAACTTGAGTTTCACTTTCCGATTTTACTTTTATATTTTCATTTGATTGATAAATAGGAATATTAGAATTAAGATCGAAAGAAACGTACTCAAAGTTTTTACCAAATAGTACATCAACAGCTTTCTTACTTTCGTCGATATGAACATGGACTGTTTCAACTATTCTCTTCTCGTTTGGGATATATATTCTGTAACCTTTAGTTTTCAAACCATATCCTGTCAAAATACCAAGTTTTGCTCTGGGTTGTAATTTATTTCTCTGTATTTTAGGAATATGAATATATGCCAAAGAGCCAAAAATTCTAAAATGTTTTACTGATGGTTTGAAACCAGTCCATATTTCGTTAGGAGATATACCCTCAGTTAATTTGTGTTCGCATCTATTTTTAGTATGAATAAATGCTAAAAGTGCTTCTGACCAAAATTGTGGTTGTAAACCACTGTCTTGAAGCATAGCTCTGACACAATCCATGGCTGTTCTATTGAACCTTTCTGCAATGCCATTTTGTTCAGGGGTATAAGTTGAAGTTCTTTCGATTTTTATTCCTAGATCATTTAAAAACTTTTTAAATTCTTTGTGACAAAATTCTAAACCATTGTCAGTTCGGACACATTTTAACTTAACATTTAACTGTCTTTCAGCTCTAACCAAGTATTTTTTAAAGTAATCAAAAACTTCATTCTTATTTCGAATAATATAAACAGTTACTTTACGTGAAAAATCATCAATAATAGATAAAAAGTATTTGTTTCCACCTAGAGAGTTAACTGGAGCAGGACCCCACAAATCCATATGGATCCTTTCCAAAACATTTTTAGTTTTCCTTTCGTACATATAGTTTCTTTTTAAGGATATTCTAGTGGATTTAGCAATAGCACAAATCTTACAATTTTTATCTATATTCTTACAATTAAGTTTTTCAATTCCTTTTACACAATTAATTTTACTCATATTTTCAATTAAGGGCATGTTAACATGACAAAACCTACGGTGGGCTTTTTCTAGATCTAAACCAGTTACATATGTATAATTTTTAATCTTGGGATAACCTTTCAAGATATACAATTTTCCAATTCTGGGAACAGTAAACAAATATTTATTATAACTATTATAAATAATCATTTTGTTATTTCCCCATTTAATTTGGTTTCCCACTAGATCAATACGAGCACCACTAATTAAATTTCTTCTCATATTAGGTGAGTATAACACATCTTTTAAAGTTATATCATAATTTCTGTTTCTATCTAAAACTGTAAATTGAATATCACCCATACCTAATACTTCCGAGGTGCTGTCCTTGTCTCCGACTAGGATCTTCTGTGGTGGTAGTTTTCTGAATGTCGTAAACATATCACGTTCTTTACAGAAGTGAGCAGTTGCAGCAGAATCAATGAGAAATTCCCTCGGTCTTTCATTTGGAAAATTTGAAACTGCATAGGCACGTTGAAGATCAGTTTTTGGATTGTCCTCCATATAAAATAATTCACCACCAGGTTTCTGCCGATTGCATTTCTTGAAGCACTTCGATTCGTAATGTCCCGACTTTTTGCAGTAGTTGCAGAATGGTCGCGGCCCCATACGACAAACTGTCGACTTTCTTGGGCTTGAAGGAATTAATTCAGGGTCCAGTACGCATCTGCTGTGATCAGGAGTAGACGCCCGTGTCTCCTTGTATCTAGATGACTTGTTTCTTGTAGCATAAGCATCGGCCACGATACTTAATTTTGTGTCTTCGTCCTTCCGCTTCAGGTCGATCCGGCTGGATTCTGTTATTAAATGTTTAGACAAATTGTCTAGCGTGAACTCGTTGTCATCCATCCTGTATAGCAGTTGTACCAGATTATCGTATTCGTGAGGCAAATGTCTTATTAGTTGAAAGCAAACTAAAAGGTCTGGGATTTCGAATCCACATTCTTTTATCTGTAACAGCTTCTCATGCACTCGTTTGCAGAAGAGTCCAATGGATTCGTCCTCCGGCTGATAGCGGATTGAAAAGAACTCGTCCACAAGGCCTGCCAATCGTGCTCTAGATGCTGGTTCAAAGTTGGTCTTTAATATATCCCAGGCTTCCTTACCATCCTCAGTAGATGAAATTAAGACTTGATATTTTCTGTCTATGCCCTGGTAGATAGTTGTGTATGTCCTCTGTTTCCTATAACGATAGTCTCTTTTTTCTTGTTCTGGAGCATCTTCCAATAATAGAGGTTCCGTTTTAGTGATAAACTCCCAGCAGTTCCGGTCCATTAGCAATATCTTCATGTCCGTCTTCCACGTGGCATAGTTGAAATCCGATAACTTCGGGAAGGAAAACATGGACATTTCTTGAATCCCCATCATACTGGATACCGGTAGTGGCAGAATTCAGGTTCAGCTTAAGGTCTGTGGCCCATAACCAATTGTTGGGTTTTATCGATTGAAGACAGAGTTTTTATACATTAAAAATAAATTTTATTACGTGACCAAGTCTTATGGTTTAAAAACATACAAGAAGTCTGATCAGATCATGATCCCCAATCTCCTCACTTATATACATACAAAGATTTACATATTCTTCTATATTGATGTGCCCCACACGGCACTATAATTGGAGGTTTGAGACCGATTCCAACATCATGTTAGTTCTGCCGATTGCTCAGTCTGAAGATCTGTCACGTGGGTGTGGGAAAAAGCATGAATCTTCGTATGGACAAATTATTGTTTGATTAAAGTGATGATCCAGCGTAATTGGAAACACTAATTCTGCGTGCGCTTCGATAGCCAATCGGCCCACGGCGATTCGTAAAGTCCACGTGACTCCCCCTTCAGAGATCTTACGACACCGATTCCACCCACATGTTCTGTCTATTTCATTGGACGGTCCAATCGCTTTGTTGCTCTGCTGGTTGACATCTGCAGTTCTTCGTGGACTTCTTTTTACCCTCGCCTTCTGCCTATTGCATTTCTTGCTCCCTCATTGTGTTGTCTGTCGTGTTTGGCGCAGCTTGGCCAAATATGGCCCTTGCGCCATAAAACCCGAAATCAACCAACGTGGAATTCATGTATCACTACAACGATAGGATTTTACAAGCGGACAGCCGAGCAATTCACTTTGTCATCGGATCCAAGTTGTTCAAAATTGTTTGTAGGAGCTTTCTGGACAGTTCTGATGGTTGATGTGGCCACTATGTTCGCCCGACCTGAACGCAATAGAGCATTTGCGGGACGTGATGGAAATGTCCATTCACGCTCGATCCTACTAATGACAGGAAGGGTGGTTTTTCATACCGCATGGGGCAACATCTCTTCTGGCCACTTGTGGAATGGATTCCACGTCGTTTCCACACTTCGCCGGGCTACAGACGGTCATACATGTAACATCAGGTATACGCAATCACGAAGACTTGCGTCAGCCATGTGGAATTCCGAAAGACGCAACCAGAGCGCATATTGCATCATCGAGACCCCCAGCAGCAACGTTGCAGCCAGCCATTGGATGAAATCAACCAATGATGATCAGCCAACGCCCAAGTCGCAAACACCTACCCAGAGAAGGAGCAGAGTCAGGGAAAGATGAAGACGGTTAAGATGTAGCTCAGGAACTGGCTAATTTGCAATCACCCAATAGTTTTAATTTTCATCTGTATATAGTTTCACATGTAAATGCTTATATCCAAATTAAATTGCTTAAAATCATGAGAACTCCCGCCTCCAATCCATTAAAACCAAAGGACGAAGCAACCCGTCCATAATACATACATGACATTCAATAGCTATCCCATGACTTTTGGCACTTCAGTACAGAGTGGATATAATTGCTTATCTGTCAGTTTACTGTCTAATTTTCCAATAGACTAATGCCCTCAGCGGAACGTCTCCTTTAGGTGTGTACGGACTTCACAGACCCGAGATACTCCAGTGATCTTTTCTTTTCCCATGGGTTTTACTGTCTTTGGTAAACACAGGGGTCGCGAAAACCGAAAAAAACCAACGATGTTTTCTGCTTTCATCCCATTCTTCTATTCCTCAATCCCTCTTTTTTTCCCTTTCGCGACATTTTTTACTTGAAGTTGTATGTCTTGTGTTTGGCGCAGCTTGGCCCTTGCGCCAAACACAATCTGCAAAACAATCAACCATCACTTTGCAAAGAAAATATTTCATTCCTTTTACTTTTTCAACTTTTTGAACGTTTTTTTTAACTTTTTCATTTTATGGTGTTCATGTACATAGTTTTTAAATTGTTTCAAAACTTTGCTATTTGCATATTTTTTAACTGTTTTTATTGGGTATATATAATATTGCGTTTGGCGCAGTTGGACCGCTTGCGCCATAAAATCCAAACAACCAATAAACTGATAACCGTAATTTAAATATTTTAATTATAACTCGTTAATATTAAAACATTTTAATTTAAACATTAATTTGACATTAAAATTTTCACACAAATTTGAGATTTTAATTTTAACATTATTTTGACAGATTTCAATTTTAACATAAATTTGACATTAACAGTGAACTGTTATTTAAATATTTTAAAAAGCATGAAATAAACTTGTCCAATTCCACATTTTTCTATTGAAAGTCCTACATACCTCCTAGAAGCACTATCCCCTCTGAAATTTCCCGATTACAGAGGTGGACCAAACTGTTTCTGATATCGCTAAGTTTCGCAATTGATAGTTAACTGGAATACCAGGGAGTGTTTCAAGACACCTATGACAGCAAACAGGTCTTGTTTACATTCATTTCGACTTTCTGTGACTGAATTCAAATCTAAAATATATTCTACAGAATATTGTGAAAACGGTATTCGGTTATCTGATCACATTTTCTTGGCGACAAAAGAGACATCCTCGGCGCCAATTGCATTTACTTATGCTTTCCGCACTTTTTTCTACTTTTTGGTTACCTCCTGCCATATTTTCTTGGCGACTATTTGGCGATGAAAGAGACATCCTCGGCGCCATTTGTATTTACTTATACTTTCCGCGCTTTTTTCTACTTTTCGGTTACCTCCCGTCACATTTTCTTGGCGATTCTTTGCTGACAAGACATCCTCAGAGCCAATTGTATTTACTTATGCTTTACGCGCATTTTTCTACTTTTCGGTTACCTCCGATCAAATTTTCTTGGCGACGAAATATAAACACTAAAATAGCAAAATAAATATTTTGCCGCAAAATCTTCGAAGAGTATTAAAAATCTAAAAAGAATCTAAAAAGAGAAAATATATATAAAGACATTAAAAAAGTTTTATAGAAACACTCACTACCGATAGGAAACACAATATTATTGTAACAGTAATTGCATGGAAAGGATTTTATTTCTTGCAAGTTTTTTGGTCAGATAAACTCCTCTAAATTTGTATCTGAGTGGTATCTAGAAATGGAAGGTGACCGGAGGTAACTGAAAAGTAGAAAAAAAGCACGGAAAGCATAAAAAAGTAAATGCAAATGGCGGCGAGGATATCTTTTGTCATCAAAAAAGGCTCCAAGAAATTGTGACAGGTGATAACCGAATAGTAGTGGAAACAAATTAAACCTTTATAAACGTTCAGGACTGAATTCATTTCTGCTGGTCATGTTTTTCCTATTCTCAAGAAAGGAAATACAAATCAAACAAAATATTTTTGTTCTTTTCATTTATCTACCTTTTTGAATACTTAATTCCATTCAAAAAATATTATGCTAGATTGATAAAAAAAATACACGCAGATCAATTAGAAGTATGAAAATTTTAATAAAACATTTCTCACAATTAAATAAAAACATCTTTAGAATCATCTAAACACAAATCTTCATCCAAAATACATTATACGTTACAATCCATACACAATTGTACGTATGTTTATTATTGCATACGGTGTTCGTAATTGATAGTTAACTGGAGTATAGTCACGTATTTCAAGACATCTATAACACCACAAATCTTCCCATTCATTTCGGTATTATGCGACTGAATTCAAAATTGAAAAATTCTACAAAAATGTAAAAACAATTTAAACTTTCATATATGACTGAATACATTTACGTTCATGTTTTACCTTTCTCAAGGGAGGGAATATCGGATTTCAAATAACTATACTCCTCAAACCGTATTTTAAATTTTTGGCTGTTTTTAAACACTATTGAACTCGGTCCAACAAAGACCGTCGTGCACAAGGGGGCTGCTGCACTTTAAATCTGTCGTAGCCTCAAATGCTATCACGTTGGCGTAATGTGTAAATTTGGAGAGTGGGGTAACAGCTCAGGAGTTGACCTTGTCATTTGACCGAGGTTCAAAATTACGCGCTGTTGTCCTCGGATTCCCCGTGGGGATTGATCCCGGACGGTCGCTAATAGCCGTTGTTATTCCAGTGCGACCTTAATTAATTGCAATTACCATTACCATCTACACACTATTCGATTCAAAATACTTTGAGATTGATAAAAAACAAATTCACGTAGATCATTAAAAAATATTAAAAATTCATTAACAATTTTTCTAATAAAAATGACTTCCGAATCACCAAGACACAAATCTTATTCCGAAATATTCAAGCACTGAAACTTATTAAACACAGCTGTGGCATTTATAGAAGTATCTTCAGTTTTTACCTGACGATTCTGGCTTCCTTTGTTCTTTCTTCTAAGCCGGTAGCCAGCGATTCGTTCGTAGCGCTCAGGAGATACGTTTTCCAAAATTTTTGTTTTCAACAAACTGAAAATCTCTCTCAGCGGGCTCTTCGTACCAAGCAGTTCAGCAACAAACGAATCAGGATTCCGACATGATATCAGTTCCTTCGTCAAGTTCTGGACTAAAGGTCCCGAGAAACTTTCATGCATCTTGGGTTGTTCGAATGGCCAGCCAAGCAACATATTCAAGCACACCGAATACAAAATGCAAGTCTGCAGTTCGCTGAAACAGTGAACTGTGCATACGATGAGACGATCGCGCCAAGGGAAAGTCGGCTTCCGTAGATACTTCTTCATACTTTCTGCCGCTGACAACGCATCTGCTTCTACAATGGTATCTACTGCGACCGATATGGTGGCATGCATTCCAGTATCAGAAGCACTGCTGCTTTTGCTCTCGCCCGTAAGAGGTCGCTTTAGAATATAGTTAAAATATATTAAATTTATAACAAGAGCGTATACAAACTCTTCTCTGGGTTTCAAAGAACAGTTTTTCAGCCAGTAATTTATACAAGCGAACAACAGCTGCAGTTCGCGAGGCACCGATAATATATGAGAAACCTCTGTGTCCAGCACAAGGGATATGATATCTTGTAAGGAGCTCTTTTCCATACTATAAACATCACACAGGTCTGGAAGTGGGATTCCATTTTTAAAGGTAAAAATAGGCATCACACTTTCTGTAACTGGAGATCCTTCGCGTCGATCAAACTCTTCAATGCAGCTGCGGCAATTTTTATCTTGGCAATTTTTATGCTGCAAAAGAAGCCCATAAATGACCTGTCGAATGTAACGCGAACACGTATAGCTGCTTTCTAGCGAAGTATCCTCTACCTGAGAAGGTAAAAACATCCTATGGTGATTAATGATGTTCAGGAACAAAGAAGTAAGCTTCCCTTCGTGAAACGAAACCATAAAAGGAATAGGCAACGCTTGCCCGCATTGAGTAGTTAGCTTTCCATCCGTTTTCAAAGCTTCCTCGAGTCTCTTCAGATCTCCTTCTATCACAAAAGTCAGATTGCATTTTTGCGTACTGTAGCTTTCCAAAGACTGGACGATCATGGATTTCACGCTGTCTCTCTTGCTGTCGCTGATGTGGCTCAGCACTTGGACGATTGCCTCGTCCAAGCTGAAGTTCGTCAACCAAATCAAGAGCTCGATTATCTTCTTTTGCTTTGGATCGAATTTCAGTCCCCTGATCATTGGTTTCGAGATCTGGATACTGGAAAAGAAGTTTCCGAAAATCCTGGCGTCCACATAGTCGTTCCCGATCAGAGTTCCGAACAAAGGCAACATGTTTCTGTCGATTCTAGGAAAGTACGAGAGGAAATTGTCGATATGGTAAATATAACACTCTATGTACCTGCACTTAACGCCATCGATGGTCGTTTTTATCACAGAGTCTACCACAGATGAAAATGGTACGTAGCCTTTACGAATATCAAAAATATAGAAATCGCTGTCGGCACTCAGGACAGGGCAGTTATAGTAGTTCGCGAGAGCGGTTATTTGGTCATCTGCTTCGAAGTCGCACTGAGCAAATGGTATGCCCATTTTTGAGAGCACCTTTCGAAATACTTGTTGCAAATTGATGGGTAGGACATTACCATCACATTTTTCATATTTGGCGATGCTGTTCGATAGTCTTGTTACCAAATTTATTCTTGTCTTCCATCTCTGTAAATGTTTTTCAATTTTGCGATTGCTTTTGTCATGTCCCCCATCAAAAATGACAATTGGTCTGACGTTACACTTCAGGAAAAGTTTGAAGTATCTTCTTACAACAGTAGAAAATCTATAAAAAATAAAGTCGTAAAATTTACAATAGGAACATTAATACGCTGCATTGGTTAAAGCGATAAAGAAAAACTTTTACATGTACAACTAAGGTGCCAGAAAGACACCAGTCTAGTATTTGATGGGCAACACAGGGGAGGGTAGAACTGCCGAAATAAGACGGGGCATGGGCTTCACGAGCTTGCCAAAAAAAGCCGCCAAGAATATATGACAGGAGATAACCGAATAGTAGGGGAAACAAATTAAACCTTCATAATTACAAAACTTCATGACTGAATTCATTTCTGCTGGTCATGTTTTTCCTATTCTCAAGAAAGGAAATACAAATCAAACAAAATATTTTTGTTCTTTTCATTTATCTACCTTTTTGAATACTTAATTCCATTCAAAAAATAGTTTGCTTGATTGATAAAAAAAAACACACAGACCAATTAGAAGTATTAAAATTTTAATAAAACATTTCTCACGATTAAATAAAAACATCTTCAGAATCATCCAAACACAAATCTTCATCCAAAATACATTATACATTACAATCCATACACAATTGTGCGTATGTTTATTATTGCATACGGTGTTCGCAATTGATAGTTCATTGGAATACAGTCACGTATTTCAAGACACCTATAACACCACAACTCTTCTAGTTCCCATTCATTTCGGTATTATGGAACTGAATTCAAAATTGAAAAATTCTACAAAAATGTCAAAACAATTTAAATTTTCATACATGACTGAATACATTTATGTTCATGTTTTACTTTTCTCAAGGGAGGGAATATCGGATTTCAAATAACTATACTCCTCAAACCGTATTTTTAATTTTTGGCTGTTTTTAAACACTATTGAACTCGGTCCAACGAAAGACCGTCGTGTACACGGAGGTTGCTGCACTTTAAATCTGTCGTAGCCTCAAATGCTATCACGTTGGCGTGGTGTGGAAATTTGAAGAGTGGGGTGCCAGCTCAGGTATTGACCTTGTCATCTGACCTTGGTTCGAAATTACGTGCTGTTGTACTCGGATTGCCCGTGGGGATTGATCCCGGACCGTCGCTAATAGCCGTTGTTATTCCAGTGCGACGTTAATTAATTGCAATTACCATTACCATCTACGCACTATTCGATTCTAAATACTTTGAGATTGATAAAAAACAAATTCACACAGATCATTAAAAAATATTAAAAATTCATTAACTATTTTTCTAATAAAAATGACTTCCGAACCACCCAGACACAAATCTTATTCCGAAATATTCAAGCACTGAAACTTATTAAACACAGCTGTGGCATTTATAGAAATATCTTCAGTTTTTGTTGGACGATTCTCTCTCTGGCTTCCTTTGTTCTTTCCTCTAACAAGCCGGAAGCCATCGATTCGTTGGTAGCGCTCAGGAGATACGTTTTCCAAAATTTTTGTTTTCAACAAACTGAAAATCTCTCTAAGCGGGCTCTTCCTACCAAGCAGTTCAGCAACAAACGAATCAGGATTCCGGCAAGATATCAGTTCCTTCGTCAAGTTCTGGACTAAAGATCCCGAGAAACTTTCATGCATCTTGGGTTGTTCGAATGACCAGCCAAGCAACATATTCAAGCACACCGAATACAAAATGCAAGTCTGCAGTTCGCTGAAACAGTGAACTGTGCATAGGATGAAACGATCGCGCCAAGTGAAATTCGGCTTCCGTAGATACTTCTTCATGCTTTCTGCGGCTGACAACGCATCTGCTTCTGCAATGGTATCTACTGCGACCGATATGGTGGCATGCATTCCAGTATCAGAAGCATTGCTGTTTTTGCTCTCGCCCGTAAGAGGTCGCTTTAGAATATAGTTAAAGTATATTAAATTTATCACAAGAGCGTATACAAATTCTTCTCTGGGTTTCAAAGAACAGTTTTCCAGCCAGTAATTTATACAAGCAAACAACAGCTGCAATTCGCGAGGTACCGATAATATATGAGAAACTTCTGTGTCTAGTACAAGGGATATGATATCTTGTAAGTAGCTCTTTTCCATACTATACACATCACACAGGTCTGGAAGTGGGCTTCCATTTTTAAAGGTAAAAATAGGCATCACACTTTTTATAACTGGAGACTCTTCGCGTCGATCGAACTCTTCAATGCAGCTACTGCAATTTTTGTCCTGGCAATTTTTATGCTGCAAAAGAAACCCATAAATGACCTGTCGAATGTAGCGCGAACACGTATAGCTGCTTTCAAGCGATTTATCCTCTACCTGAGGAGTTAAAAACGTCCTATGGTGATTAATGATGTTCAGAAACAAAGAAGTAAGTTTCCCTTCGTGAAACGAAACCATAAACGGAATAGGCAACGGTTGCCCGCACTGTGTGGTCAGAGTCCCATCCACTTTCAGAGCTTCCTCGAGTCTCTTCAGATCTCCTTCAATCACAAAAGTTAGATTGCACTTTTGCGTACTGTAGCTTTCCACAGACTGGACGATCATGGATTTCACGCTGTCTCTCTTGCTGTCGCTGATGTGGCTCAGCACTTGGTCGATTGCCTCGTCCAAGCTGAAGTTCGTCAACGAAATCAAGAGCTCGATTATCTTCTTTTGCTTTGGATCGAATTTCAGTCCCCTGATCATTGGTTCCGAGATCTGGATGTAGGAGAGGAAGCGTCCGAAACTCCCACGTTCCACGTAGTCGTTACCGACCAGAGTTCCGAACAGCGGCAACATGTTTCTGTCGATTCCAGGAAAGTACGAGAGGAATTTGTCGATGTAGTAAATCTGACACTTTATGTATTTGCACTTTACGCCACCGATTTCCGTTTCTTCCACAGATTTTACAGATGACTGCCGTATGAATCCCTTGCGAATATCAAAAACGTAGAAATCGCTGTCGGAACTCAGGACAGGGCAGTTATAGTAGTTCGCGAGAGCGGTTATTTGGTCATCGGCTTCAAAGTCGCACTGAGCAAAGGGTATGCCCATTTCTGAGAGCACCTGTCGTATACCTGACGCAAATTGATGGGTAGGACATTGCCAGAACATTTTTCATATTTGGCGATGCTGTTCGACAGTCTTGTTACCAAATTTATTCGTGTCTTCCATTTCTGTAAAAGTTTTTCAATTTTGCGATTGCTTTTGTCATGTCCCCCATCAAAAATGACAATTGGTCTGACTTTGCACTTCAGGAAAAGATTAAAGTGTCTTCTTACAACAGTAGTGCATCTATAAAATAAAGTTCTAAAATTTACAATAGGAACATTAATACGCTGCATTGTTTAAAACGATAAATAAAAACTTTTACATATACAACTGAGGTGCTAGAAAAACACCAGTCTAGTATTTGATGGACCACCCAGCGGAGGGTAGAACTGCCGAAATAAGATGGGGCATGGGCTCCACGAGCTTGCCAAAAAAGTCGCCAAGAATTTGTGACAGGAGATAACCGAATAGTTGGCGAAACAAATTAAACCTTCATAATTACAAAATTTTATGACTGAATTCATTTCTGCTGGTCATGTTTTTCCTATTCTCAAGAAAGGAAATACAAATCAAACAAATATTTTTTCTTTTCATTTATCTACCTTTTGGAATACTTAATTCCATTCAAAAAATATTTTGCTAGATTGATAAAAAAATACACACAGACTAATTAGAAGTATTAAAATTTTAATAAAACATTTCTCACGATTAAATAAAAACATCTTCAGAATCATCCAAACACAAATCTTCATCCAAAATACATTATACGTTACAATCCATACACAATTGTACGTATGTTTATTATTGCATACGGTGTTCACAATTGATAGTTAACTGGAGTATAGTCACGTATTTCAAGACATCTATAACACCACAAATCTTCCCATTCATTTCGGTATTATGCGACTGAATTCAAAATTGAAAAATTCTACAAAATGTCAAAACAATTTTAACTTTCATACATGACTGAATACTTTTATGTTCATGTTTTACTTTTCTCAAGGGAGTGAATATAGGATTTCAAATAACTATACTCCTGAAACCGTATTTTAAATTTTTGGCTGTTTTTAAACACTATTGAACTCGGTCCAACGAAAGACCGTCGGGTACACGGGGCTGCTGCACTTTAAATCTGTCTTAGCCTCAAATGCCCTCACGTTGGTGTGGTGTGGAAATTTGGAGAGAGCAGTGCCAGCTCAGGTATTGACCTTGTCATCTGACCGTGGTTCAAAATTACGTGCTGTTGTCCTTCGGATTGCCCGTGGGGATTGATCCCGGACCGTCGCTAATAATCGTTGTGTTCTTCCAGTGAGACGTTAATTAATTACAATTACCATCTAAGCACTATTTGATTCTAACTACATATCTTTGATATTGATAAAAACAAATTCACGCAAATCATTAAAAAGTATTAAAAATTCAGTAAATATTTTTCAAATAAAAATGTCTTCCGAATCACTCAGACACAAATATTAATTCGAAATATTCAAGCACTGAAACTTATTAAACACAGTTGTGGCATTTATAGAAGTATCTTCAGATTTTGGCTGGCGATTCTGGCTTCCTTTGTCCGTTCCTCTAACAAGCCGGAAGCCATCGATTCGTTGGTAGCGCTCAGGAGATACGTTTTCCAAAATTTTTGTTTTCAACAAACTGAAAATCTCTCTGAGCGGGCTCTTCCTACCAAGCAGTTCAGCAACAAACGAATCAGGATTCCGGCAAGATATCAGTTCCTTCGTCAAGTTCTGAACGAAAGGTCCCGAGAAACTTTCATGCATCTTGGGTTGTTCGAATGGCCAGCCAAGCAACATATTCAAGCACACCGAATACAAAATGCAAGTCTGCAGTTCGCTGAAACAGTGAACTGTGCATAGGATGAAACGATCGCGCCAAGTGAAAGTTGGCTTCCGTAGATACTTCTTCATGCTTTCTGCGACTGACAACGCATCTGCTTCTGCAATGGTATCTACTGCGACCGATATGGTGGCATACATTCCAGTATCAGGAGCATTGCTGTTTTTGCTCTCGCCCGTAAGAGGTCGCTTTAGAATATAGTTAAAATATATTAAATTTATCACAAGAGCGTATACAAACTCTTCTCTGGGTTTCAAAGAACAGTTTTTCAACCAGTAATTTATACAAGCTAACAACAGCTGCAGTTCGCGAGGCACCGATAATATATGAGAAACTTCTGTGTCCAGCACAAGGGAAATGATATCTTGTAAGGAGCTCTGTTCCATACTATACACATCACACAGGTCTGGAAGTGGGCTTCCATTTTTTAAGGTAAAAATAGGCATCACACTTTTTATAACTGGAGACCCTTCGCGTCGATCAAACTCTTCAATGCAGCTACGGCAATTTTTGTCCTGGCAATTTTTATGCTGCAAAAGAAGCCCATAAATGACCTGTCGAATGTAACGCGAACACGTATAGCTGCTTTCTAGCGAGGTATCCTCTACCTGAGGAGTTAAAAACGTCCTATGGTGATTAATGATGTTCAGGAACAAAGAAGTAAGTTTCCCTTCGTGAAACGAAATCATAAACGGAATAGGCAACGCTTGCCCGCACTGGGTGGTCAGCGTCCCATTCGCTTTCAGAGCTTCCTCGAGTCTCTTCAGATCTCCTTCTATGACAAAAGTTAGATTGCACTTTTGTGTACTGTAGCTTTCCACAGACTGGACGATAATGGATTTCACACTGTCTCTCTTGTTGTCGCTGATGTGGCTCAGCACTTGGTCGATTGCCTCGTCCAAGCTGAAGTTCGTCAACCAAATCAAGAGCTCGATTATCTTCTTTTGCTTTGGATCGAATTTCAGTCCTCTGATTATTGGTTCCGAGATCTGGATGTAGGAGAAGAAGCATCCGAAACTCCCACGGTCCACGTAGTCGTTACCGACCAGAGTTGCGAACAGCGGCAATACGTTTCTGTCGATTCCAGGAAAGTACGAGAGGAATTTGTCGATGTAGTAAATGCGACACTTTATGTATTTGCACTTCACGCCATCGATTTCCGTTTCTTCCACAGATGACTGCCGTATGAATCCCTTGCGAATATCAAAAACGTAGAAATCGCTGTCGGCACTCAGGACAGGGCAGTTATAGTAGTTCGCGATAGCGGTTATTTGGTCATCGGCTTCAAAGTCGCACTGTGCAAAGGGTATGCCCATTTCTGAGAGCACCTTTCGTAATACCTGACGCAAATTGATGGGTAGGACATTGCCATCACATTTTTCATATTTGGCGATGCTGTTCGATAGTCTTGTTACCAAATTTATTCTTGTCTTCCATTTCTGTAAAAGTTTTCCAATTTTGCGATTGCTTTTGTCATGTCCCCCATCAAAAATGACAATTGGTCTGACTTTGCACTTCAGGAAAAGATTAAAGTGTCTTCTTACAACAGTAGTGAATCTAAAAAATAAAGTTCTAAAATTTACAATAGGAACATTAATACGCTGCATTGTTTAAAACGATAAATAAAAACTTTTACATATACAACTGAGGTGCCAGAAAGACTGGTACACCAGTCTAGTATTTGATGGACCACCCAGGGGAGGGTAGAACTGCCGAAATAAGATGGGGCATGGGCTCCACGAGCTTGCCAAAAAAGTCGCCAAGAATTTGTGACAGGAGATAACCGAATAGTAGGGGAAACAAATTAAACCTTCATAATTACAAAATTTCATGACTGAATTCATTTCTGCTGGTCATGTTTTTCCTATTCTCAAGAAAGGAAATACAAATCAAACAAATATTTTTTCTTTTCATTTATCTACCTTTTGGAATACTTAATTCCATTCAAAAAATATTTGCTAGATTGATAAAAAAAATACACACAGACTAATTAGAAGTATTAAAATTTTAATAAAACATTTCTCACGATTAAATAAAAACATCTTCGGAATCATCCAAACACAAATCTTCATCCAAAATACATTATACGTTACAATCCATACACAATTGTACGTATGTTTATTATTGCATACGGTGTTCACAATTGATAGTTAACTGGAATACAATCACGTATTTCAAGACATCTATAACACCACAAGTCTTCTATTTCCCATTCATTTCGGTATTATGGAACTGAATTCAAAATTGAAAACTTCTACAAAATGTCAAAACAATTTAAATTTTCATACATGACTGAATACTTTTATGTTCATGTTTTACTTTTCTCAAGGGAGTGAATATAGGATTTCAAATAACTATACTCCTCAAACCGTATTTTATATTTTTGGCTGTTTTTAAACACTATTGAACTCGGTCCAACGAAAGACCGTCGTGTACACGAGGCTGCTGCACTTTAAATCTGTCTTAGCCTCAAATGACCTCACGTTGGCGTGGTGTGGAAATTTGGAGAGTGCAGTGCCAGCTCAGGTATTGACCTTGTCATCTGACCGTGGTTCAAAATTACGTGCTGTTGTCCTTCGGATTGCCCGTGGGGATTGATCCCGGACCGTCGCTAATAATCGTTGTGTTCTTCCAGTGAGACGTTAATTAATTACAATTACCTTCTAAGCACTATTTGATTCTAACTACATATCTTTGATATTGATAAAAACAAATTCACGCAGATCATTAAAAAGCATTAAAAATTCATTAACTATTTTTCAAATAAAAATGTCTTCCGAATCACCCAGACACAAATATTAATTCGAAATATTCAAGCACTGAAACTTATTAAACACAGCTGTGGCATTTATAGAAGTATCTCCAGATTTTGGCTGGCGATTCTGGCTTCCTTTGTCCGTTCCTCTAACAAGCCGGAAGCCATCGATTCGTTGGTAGCGCTCAGGAGATACGTTTTCCCAAATTTTTGTTTTCAACAAACTGAAAATCTCTCTGAGCGGGCTCTTCCTACCAAGCAGTTCAGCAACAAACGAATCAGGATTCCGGCAAGATATCAGGTCCTTCGTCAAGTTCTGAACAAAAGGTCCCGAGAAACTTTCATGCATCTTGGGTTGTTCGAATGGCCAGCCAAGCAACATATTCAAGCACACCGAATACAAAATGCAAGTCTGCAGTTCGCTGAAACAGTGAACTGTGCATAGGATGAAACGATCGCGCCAAGTGAAAGTTGGCTTCCGTAGATACTTCTTCATGCTTTCTGCGACTGACAACGCATCTGCTTCTGCAATGGTATCTACTGCGACCGATATGGTGGCATACATTCCAGTATCAGGAGCATTGCTGTTTTTGCTCTCGCCCGTATAAGAGGTCGCTTTAGAATATAGTTAAAATATATTAAATTTATCACAAGAGCGTATAGAAACTCTTCTCTGGGTTTCAAAGAACAGTTTTTCAGCCAGTAATTTATACAAGCGAACAACATCTGCAATTCGCGAGGCACCGATAATATATGAGAAACCTCTGTGTCCAGCACAAGGGATATAATATCTTGTAAGGAGCTCTGTTCCATACTATACACATCACACAGGTCTGGAAGTGGGATTCCATTTTTAAAGGTAAAAATAGGCATCACACTTTTTATAACTGGAGACTTTTCGCGTCGATCAAACTCTTCAATGTAGCTACGGCAATTTTTGTCCTGGCAATTTTTATGCTGCAAAAGAAACCCATAAATGACCTGTCGGATGTAACGCGAACACGTATGGCTGCTTTCTAGAGAGGTATCCTCTACCTGAGAATGTAAAAACATCCTATGGTGATTAATAATGTTCAGGAACATAGAAGTAAGCTTCCCTTCGTGAAACGAAACCATAAACGGAATAGGCAACGCTTGCCCGCACTGAGTGGTCAGCGTCCCATCCGCTTTCAGAGCTTCCTGGAGTCTCTTCAGATCTCCTTCTATCACAAAAGTCAGATTGCACTTTTGCGTTCTGTAGCTTTCCGCAGACTGGACGATCATGGATCTCACGCTGCCCCTTTCGCTTTCGATGAAGTGGTTCAGTACTTGATCGATTGCCTCGTCCAAGCTGAAGTTCGTCAACCAAATCAAGAGCTCGATTATCTTCTTTTGCTTTGGATCGAATTTCAGTCCCCTGATCATTGGTTTCGAGATCTGGATACTGTAAAAGAAGTTTCCGAAAAACCTGGCGTCCACATAGTCGTTCCCGATCAGAGTTCCGAACAAAGGCAACATGTTTCTGTCGATTCCAGGAAAGTACGAGAGGAAATTGTCGATGTGGTAAATGTGACACTTTATGTACATGCACTTAACACCATTGATGTTCGTTTCTACCACAGAGTCTTCCACAGATGAAAATCGTACGTAGCCTTTACGAATATCAAAAATATAGAAATCGCTGTCGGCACTCAGGACAGGGCAGTCATAGTAGTTTGCAAGAGCGGTTATTTGGTCATCGGCTTCGAAGTCGCACTGAGCAAAGGGTATGCCCATTTTTGAGAGCACCTTTCGAAATACTTGATGGAAATTGATGGGTAGGACATTGCCATCACATTTTTCATATTTGGCGATGCTGTTCGACATTCCTGTGACCAAATCTAATCTTCTCTTCCATTTCTGTAAAAGATTTTCAATTTTTCGATTGCTTTTGTCATGTCCCCCATCAAAAATGACAATTGGTCTGACGTTACACTGCAGGAAAAATTTGAAGTACCTTCTTACAACAGTAGCAAATCTATAAAATATAAAGTCGTAAAATTTACAATGGGAACATTAGTACGCTTGCATTGAATAAAACAATAAAGAACTTTTACATATACAACTGAAGTGCCAGAAAGACTGGTACACCAGTCTAGTATTTGGTGGGACACCCACGTGAGGGTAGATCTGCGGAAATACGACGGGGCATGGGCTCCACGAGCTTGCGGAAGTATTCTGTAGGCACTGAACACCATACTTGCACAGCGGTCCTGGTGTATTCCGAGCGTAAGGTTTGTTTGTTCCACATCGAGTTGCATGGCATCGCGGATGTGTTCGATAACGTTAAGATCTGATTACTTAAGTGTGAATGGGAAATTTCCAAACTCAGATGAGTGTCCCTCTAACTATAATTTGGTGTGTCTGGACTTGTACTGTGGCGCATTGTCCTGTTGGAAGAGGCTAAACCCATCAGAATGAACACAGGACATGAACGGGTGAAACTCTGTCAGAAAGGATGCACACATAGCATTCGCCTGTCATAGAAGTTTGTAGACATACCAGAGGTCCCGTTGAATCTGATAAACAAACCCTATACAAAGCAACCATTAGTCTGTACTCGTGATAACCCTCCATTCTCACGTCTTTAACAGGCCTAGATGCCTCCATAGATGGTTATCGCTTTACATATGCATTGAGAGACGTAATCAATGGCGAGCATAGGTCGCTTTGCGTATTTCAAGTCGTATGTAGTAAATTCTTAGTCGACATTACAATGAAGAAGCTACGGTTATCTAAATATGAGGAACAGCAATACATTGGAAGGAATCGACTTGGTAACAAATCAAAATTTAACAATAAATCATCAAATATGTATCGAATTTGCAATGTTGTAAATTGCCATGTAAGCTCGCAGATTGTCCGCTTTCGGACCTCAAAAAATCCAACCCAACGTAAGCTGTTTGAATTGCGTTGATCGCAACAATCGTAAAATTTCTCTAAAATTTTCAAACAATAACCAGAGTAAATAGCTATTGTACTGACTTGCTCAAAATTTTAAATTATCATCACAAGGAATACTCCTTTTTTTTGGTTCAAACCATTTTAATGAACTCACAGGACACAGTACAGGCACGACACACAACACAAAATAATAAAGGTAGTAAATATCAAAAACGAAACATCTCAGTCTCGATCACTCTCCAAAAAACACAACCCACACGTCTCTCGCCACACACGTTCTCAACTCTTTCCTTTCTCAAAGTCCTTCTGGGCATGCGCAAGAGCGCCATCTATCTTAGTCTGAAGTCTTTACAGACTTATAAACTCCTCCCCACAAGGAGGAAACTTTTCTCGAAGAATGAGGGAAAAGTTTTGATGACTCCACTGCCTGAAAAAGTCTCCAGATAGGTGCAGTCATTGGAAAAGTTCAAGAGTTCAAGTACACAAAATACACTGCACATGTACCAGATTATAGCAATCAGTGCCTTGAACTCAAAAATATTATACAAAAAATTATATACTTATTAAAAATTTAGGAAAACAATTTACACTAATGATAAGAAAAATTTAAAATTTTCACACATATTACAAATATCAAAATAAACAATAAACTTACTAATATAAAATAAAAGGATATGAGGTTTATGGGATGCGACTTAATGAATCAGCATTTTGATGCTGTTTCCCCCTCTTATGGACAACCTCATAATTGAATGGCTGCAGGATCAAAGCCCAACGTAAAAGTCTAGGGTTGGTTCCCGTATTTTTGTCCAGCCAAACAAGGGGATTATGGTCCGTCTGGATGATGAACTTCTGGTGTCCATCCAAATAACATCGCAGCTTTTGGATGGCGAACACGATAGCTGCGCACTCTCTCTCGATGGTACTGTACTTTTGTTCTGCATTTGAGAACTTCCGACTCAAGTACATGACAGGATGTTCCTCACCAATGTCATTAATTTGGGACAAAACGATGCCAATCCCAAGATTTGACGCGTCACATTGGACGAGAAACTGTCTCGAGAAATCTGGACTGTACAACACCGGATTCTCCGACAACCGTTTCTTTAAATTGTCAAACGCCTCTTGACAAGCATCAGTCCATATGACAGCAGCACGACGATTTTTTCCTTTCAGCAGATCTGTAATTGGTGCTGAGAGGACTGAAAAGTCAGGAATGTATTTTCGATAATACCCCGCAAGTCCTAAGAAAGATCGGATCTGCGTCTTAGTCGCAGGGGTCGGAAAGTCCTTTACAGTTTGGATCTTCAATTCTCCAGGTGTTCTCTGGCCCTGACCAACCAAGTGCCCAAGATACTTTACTTACGCACGAGCAAACTGGCACTTAGAAGGCTTGATGTGCAGATGAGCTGCATTCATCTTTTCTAAGACGGTTTTCAAATGTTGTAAATGATCTTCCCAACTTAGGGAATAGATGGCTACATCATCCAAGTAAGGGCATGCAAATTCTCCACAGTCTTTCAACAGTTCGGCCATCAAACGACTAAAATCATAAGGGGCATTTTTCAAACCGAATGGCAATCTCAACGGTCGAAATGTCCCAAAACTGGTTACAAAAGCTGAATATCTTTGGGCTCGTTTACTCAGAGGTATTTGCCAATAACCTCGGGTCAAATCTAGAACGGTGATATACTTGGCAGCTGACACTTTTTCAACAAGCTGCTCAATGTTTGGCAGAGGAAAGTACTGGGTTCTAGTGACCTTGTTGAGTCTTCGATAGTCGATGCACGGTCTTGCATCCTTTCCTGGTACTTCTACCAGAATAAGAGGAGAAGTAAAATCAGATTCTCCTGGCTCAATGACTTTGAGCGACAGCATCTTCTCCACTTCCATCTTCAAAATTTCTGTTTGGCGTGGAGACATCTTGTAAGGTTTGGCACAGATGGGCCTCTCAGATTCAAGCTCAATGTCATGTTCAGTAAGATCAGTACACCCCGGCTGGTTTGAGAATGAGCTAGAGTATTTTGATAGCAACTCTCTCAGCTGCTCCTTCTGATCTTCTGACAAGCGACCATTTTGTTCTATGTCTTGCCAAATTTGTGTCATTTCCGAGACTTCAGGCTTCTGCTCGAGACTTGGAATGTCCTCCTCGTTGTCACAGTTCCTAATCTCTTTTAGACAGATTAAATTCACATTTTCGGGTCTCTGGAAATATGGCTTGAGCATGTTCACATGGTACACATGGGATTTGTCTTTTTCTGGAAACTGCACAATGTAGTTGGTTTCGGAAAGCTGTTTAACGACTTTCCCTGGGCCGATCCAATGAACTGCCATTTTGTTAGGCCTAGATGTAGCGACAACCAGCACAAGGTCGCCTTCACAAAATTTACGCTTCACAGCCTTGCGATCATACCATAGTTTTTGTTTGTCTTTGGCGTTCTCCATGTTTTGGACGGCTAATTCTTGACACCTTTTCATGCGGTTTAGTAGCTTGAAGACATATGATACTACGCTAGTCTTCTCTTCCTCGCTTTCCGTCAAGTTCTCGTACAGTAGAGTCATGGGAGTCCTCAAATTCTGTCCATGAACCAGCTCAGCTGGAGTATATCCAGTACTGTCATGAGTAACAACTCGTAGAGCAAACAGGGCATGAGGTAAGATTTTCTCCCAATCAGGTCCTGACTCCAGACACAGGACTCGAAGAATTCTCTTCAAAGTTCTATGTAGTCTCTCCACAGGATTGCTCTGGGGATGATGTACGGAACTCCACACTACTTTAACTCCAAATTTCTCCAGGAACTCCGTTGTGAGTGCACTTGTAAACGACGTTCCTTGATCGCTTTGCAGCTCCCTCGGGAAACCCATCCGACTAAAGATTTGCAGGAAACTATCGACCACGGTTGAAGAACTAAGATTTGGGACAGGAACTGCATCGGGATATTTGGAAGACATGCAAATTGCAGTGATGAGATACCGGTTTCCAGATGGTGTAGTAGGTAAAGGACCACAAGCATCCACATTAATCTTTGTGAAGATCTCCGAGATGACAGGAACGATCTTCATGGGTGCCTTCTTCTTATCCCGAGGTTTCCCGACTCGCTGACATTGGTCACAAGATCTGACAAATTCTTCAACATCTTTGTAACAATTCGGCCAAAAAAAAGTTTTAAAAAGAGCATCTTTAGTCTTGGTCACTCCTAAGTGAGCCGCTGTTCCTTCATGAGAAAGTTTCTTTAATTGGTCCCGAAACTTCTCTGGAACAATCAGCAGTTTTCTCTGTGTACCATCCTTGTCACTTTTCAGATAGAACAGCATTTGATTAACGATTGCATACTTGGTTTCTTTTGCTAACTCCTCAGCTTCTAGGAAAAGTGGTTTCAACTCTTTACTCTTGCGCTGCTCTTCGACAAAATCATTCCGTGAGGCTTTAATCAGATCTGGAAGTGAGGCTTCTTCCGCCATAGGCAATACCTCTCCGTCTTCCTCTGTTAACACGGTACTATCATTCTCTTCTCCAGGACTCGACTCAACTGGATACTCTTCAACTTCGGCTGTCAAAAGACTTTTCTGAGCTCTCGTCTGAACTGCATTAATAACTTGGATCTCCAGCTCCTTATCTTTTTTCATACTCTCGATCAGAGCAACGGTTTTGTTACTTAGTAGGTAATGCTCTTGATCCAGAAAACTGTCTCTTACAGCAGCTTTCGTAAGGACATGTCCCAATTCGCAGTTCAAATCAACTTCTGCAATGGGCAAGCAGACCGGGTTGTCTACTAATGGAGAAGCGAGCCACACATGCTCACCTGTGTACATATGTGGTTTGATAAATTTTCTGGGAATAAGATCGATGCTGGCACCAGTATCTCTCAAGATAGACATTTGGGCTCCATTTACTGTCCCAGCACTAGTATAAGGAGACATCAACTCAGGCACGTGTCTTCCAAAGACTTCATTGGCAGCTACTACTTCAGATCTCTTGAGCTTTGGGCATTGGGGTCTCAGATGTGATAACGAACCGCATTCATAGCATCGGAGCTGTCTTCTCTTTTCAAACTCTCTTTCACGGTTTTCATTGCTTGCGGGTTCGGTTTTGACCGGATGTTTGTTCTTGTCATCCTTGAATGGTACTTTGGGTCTACTTCCACCAAAATGTCCCTTTGAACCTTGATAGCCATACTTCTTTGGAAATTCCTTCTTCCTGAAACTCTGCCTGATGGTTTCGTACTCCTCGATCACTTCTGCCAATTCAAAAGGTGTCTTCAACTTCATCCATTTGTCAAGAAAATGCTCCTTGATTTGATCTGGTACACGATACTTCAATTGCTCGGCAACGATTAAATCTTTTAGTTGCTGAAAGGTTTCAATTTCCAATTCAGCAAGCCATTCAGTGAAGTAGCTGTACAGTTCATGAGCATAATTTCTCCATGTTTTCTCTGCTGTTTTCTGATGTCTGTAGAAACACTGTTTCAATTTTTCAGCGTTCATTTTGTATCGTTTCAGAATGAGATCTTTCACAACATCATAATTGTTGGCCACTTCAGGAGGTTCTCGGGCAAGCATGTTAGATAACTCGGCTGGCAAAACGGCCAGCAAATAAGCCACCCAGTCCTCCTTCGGCACTCGAGCCATCTCTGCTTTCCGTTCGAAATTGATCAAATACAATCCCATTTCATCCCCTTTTTCGTCGAATTTGGGAGTGATTTGGGTAAGTTGGATTTTTCTGTTTCTATCCGCCCCATTTTCAGATCCTTCTTCAGACTGGCGAAATTCCTTCTGAGCCACTTCTAGTTTTTTAATTTCGAGCTCATGTTGTCTGACCCTTTCCCGCTCTTGTCGTTCTTCTTCACGAATTTTTTCTTGTCTAGCTAATTCTTCCTCATGAATTTTTTCTTGCTTAGCAAATTCTTCCTCTTCCAGTCTATCCTTTATGACTCGTTCCATTATTATCGTTACCTCCTCCCGATCGAAATTTGGGCTTTTTAAAATTATTTGTTTAATATCTGCAACCTTGCACGAAGCTGGTACCTTCTCACCAATTTCTTCCGCAACAGCAATTAAGTCCTGCTTTCTACCAATTGCAAGAAATGCCATGATTAAGGGCCAGGGGAAACACTATCAAAAACCTATATTAAGGTATTAAATTCCAACAGATTTCACAAGACTTTATCAAAGAATTAAATTCGCTAATTCTACGTTACAACTTTCTTACCGAACAACCAAAAATCAATAGAAATAATTTTCGAACACATAAACAAATTAAAATTTTCATTCATTAAAACAATATTTTTTTAAAGATGTTTTCAAATTGAGAAGAAAATAAACAGTTAAAGAAAAGTTCAACTAAAGAACAGCTGTTTTGAAAATAATACTACAATTAAAATACTATTCAGAATATAAACTCGACTTTCCTGTCTAATCAAGAAAAGGTATTGCAGTTCAAAAGAATTCCCTTTTCTCTATGAACAATTGATTCACACTCAGAAGCATAAATGCACACACAAAAATATAAAACAGAATATCATTCTTTTCCTTTTTTTTTTTTTCGTCAACGAACACAGGAAGTGAATAATTCAAATCCACACTTTCGGATTTTTTTTTTTTCGAGTTCTTTTTCTGAACACAAAATGGTCTCACATTTGCCAAATTAGTTACACAAAGCAATTTCAAATTACTAACAAAAATTTCCTTAAGTACACAAGTTAGACATTCAAAATTCCGCAAAATAAATAAACAATTCTAAGGGGTTTCTTAGTTATTTAAATGAGCAACAAATGAAAATGACAATTTCAAAACACTCCAAAACTCTTAAATGAATTTCCGATTCATTCAGAAATATAACAAAATATTTTCCAAAGCAAAATAACCCAAGACGCACTAAATATTGAAAATTCTAGGCATTTGGTGCTGTTGACAACACTCATCAAAAAGAATTATACTTGTAATTCAAACTATATACTTCTACACCAAATTTTTAATTCTATTTTGAATCATACAACAGAATCAAATCAAATTTTAACAACACTTCAATTGTCATCAGATAGCATCATACAAAAGAACACAAAACAAACTAGGCTATCTCAATTTAAAATTTTAAAATAATTCTCTTTTCTCAGAAAACAAAACTCAAACTGACCATTTGAATAGTTCTAATTCTAACCATTCAGAACAGAAAATTCTTTTTTTATATATACCACATGAGTGTCCTAAATTTTCTTTTTTTTACAATCAAACAAAATTTTAACTATATCAGTCTAGCTAAAATAAGAATAGTTTTGCAAATCAACAGAATAAATTTGCCTTTCAAAATCAGACAAAATTTTAACTATATCAACCTAGTTAAAATAAGAACACTTTTTCAAAATTACCACTCAATTTTACCAAACAAAATTTTAACTATATCAGCCTAGTTAAAATAAGAACACTTGCAAAATTGCAACTACCTTTCACCAAACAAAGTTTTAACTATATCAGCCTAGTTAAAATAAGAACACTTTTCGAAATTATCACTCCTTTTACCAAACAAAATTTTAACTATATCAGCCTAGTTAAAATAAGAGAGCATTTTTGCATATTACAACTGCCTTTTACAAAACCAAAACTGCATGAAACCAAAACAACGATTCTTCAATGAACCAAAACTCAACATGCAAAACTTTACAAATTACAATTAAAAAGGCACTGTTGCTAATGAAATCTGGTACTCACCCAATAATTTGCACTGGAGATATCAGCAATACCAGGATCGTATCCAAACGGCTGCCACCATTTCTTCGTAGTCTGTACTGACTTGCTCAAAATTTTAAATTATCATCACAAGGAATACTCCTTTTTTTTGGTTCAAACCATTTTAATGAACTCACAGGACACAGTACAGGCACGACACACAACACAAAATAATAAAGGTAGTAAATATCAAAAACGAAACATCTCAGTCTCGATCACTCTCCAAAAAACACAACCCACACGTCTCTCGCCACACTCGTTCTCAACTCTTTCCTTTCTCAAAGTCCTTCTGGGCATGCGCAAGAGCGCCATCTATCTTAGTCTGAAGTCTTTACACTATGCATATGATGGCATCACTGAAGGTTTTACTAACAGCGTCCTAGAATTTAGGACAGGAGCTTAATTCCCGAGCGTTTTCGATTCCACCCACAGTAGTCGACATTTTACAATCGCCAAAGGGCCAGTTCGTAAATGAAAATCAACCATACGAGTTGTACAGTAATGGCATCGAACATTCCAAAGGTTTTTGTCGTAGTCGAAGTAGCTTTATTTTAACAAAGAATCTGAACATTTTCATTTTACATGGGATGTTCCTGCCTGGATGGAATATTGATCTATCTGGAATATCTATCTAGAATATTCCGTCTAGAACATTCCAGATGGAATGTTCATTTCATGGATCATACAGGAATATGTACAAACGAGTAACAGCAGGAAACGATAATTTTCTGCATTCAGAACCATAAAGTATTTATCGCTCCATTGAATTTGCAGTTAAAGAATATGCAATAAATTATAACACCTTTAGTTTTTCCAATAGCCCGTTGTGTTGCACCAGTGTGACGTTAATTAACTACCTACCTATCAATATTTTGACTTATGGAGCTTTTTCCAAAGGGATGTGGGTTAAAGCTCACACCGGCATCTATGACGAGGTGGCTGACCAATTCGCAAAAATTGTTTCCTTTTATGGTGAAGAGATGAGATCCCAATTCCTTATTACTATTTAAATAAATATTTAAAACCTCCACAAAACCTAATCACACAATGGCAAACTACGAGTAATTATTATTACTTATTATTACTTATTATTACTTATTACTATTTAAATAAATATTTAAAACCTCCACAAAACCTAATCACACAATGGCAAACTACGAGTAATTGGAATTTAGCGAAGCGCGAACGTTATTTACACGATTTTATTAGATATTTAGCCGAACATTATTTAGTCTCAACATCTCTACTCATATTACAAATAGATTTTTTTTCTTTTTTATCTCACGGACCATGATCCGCGTTTTATCTTATCAAGATTTCACATACAAAATATATCATTATGCCCGTGCGGTATAATTGGTGAAGCGGATAACTATTTATTTAAATGTGAACCCAAAGAACATCTTCACTTAACAGAATCTACAGTTTGAAACACACATGGCTGAATAAGAATATAGTTTGTAAAAAAAGTTTCCGTACGGAGATAAAAACGGCGTATAAATTATAATAATTTCTAAAGAAATCTCACCAAAGATTCAGAAACTGCACAAGAAACTTATTTCATATTAAAGAATGTGTTGGCAACAAAAATTACTTAATTTTCACAAATAAAAAGTAATTATAATTAAAACTTTGAGAAAAACATACAAAATGGAAGGCAAAAAAAGTTTCCGTGCGCACTATGCGAATTGATTAGAACATTAGTCTCTCTAGTTGTCCCCCGCATTCAATTATTATAACTATCGAATGAAAAAGAACTTCAGTACTATAGTGTAAGTAATTATTTCAAACGATTTTTATGCCAGTAGATCGCCTAAAATGGAAAATACGATAGCTTTCTTATGTTGGTAATAAAGTTGAGAAATAACGGCTTATCAATGGGGAAAATATTGGTGAAATCGCAAACAAATCTAAATCTAAGGTAAAAATCATTGAAAGATATACGAGGAGTGTTCAAATGAAAAGGTACGAAACGTCGTAAAAAACAAACCGGTTGAAATTTGAATATGCCGCTTTGGGATAACGTAGTGAGACATCTAAGGAAGCGAATGCACGAGTACCGGCGTGGTTGTGCGCATGCGCGGGCGCCCGCACATGACGCAGAAGAGAAGCATGCAGTTGTGTGTTCCGTCCAATTGACGCGGCAGTGCGTGTGAGGACATCATGGCGTTCACATTGCAAAATTCGACGATTGAGGAGCAGCGAGGTGTTATCAGATTTCTGATTGCGGAAGGTGTTAAACCGGTAGGTGAGACACTCCGTAGCCTACGCAAGTCCATCAAGAGCAAACGGCCTGGGCTGCTCACGGAGGGAGTGATTCTGCTCCACGATGACGCGCGTCCACACGTCTCCAGGGTCACACAAAGGGTACTGGCCAATTTCAAGAGGGAGCAGCTTGAGCATCCGCCCTGCAGCCCGGACATATCGCCCTACAACTTCCATCTGTTTTGTCCGCTAAAAAACATCTCAAAGGGAAGCGCTTCAACTCGGACGACGAACTGAAGGACACAGTGGAGGACTGGCTCTTGTCACAGCCACAGGAATTCTGGGAACAGGGAATCCTTCGGCTCGTGAAACAGTAGGATAGTTGTGCTCAGTCCTCTCGTGATTACTTTTGAATAAAGACTTCAATTATACCCACAGTGTCGTTTCGTACCTTTTCATTTGAACACCCCTAGTAATTAGGTAGAAACTGGAAAATAGGATCTGATCCGGAAGACATCATAAATTGAGCAATATACACTAGGAATACACGACGAATTAGTACACCACAACTTGCATTCTTGTTGAAAACTGATTACAATATTGAAATATAACCCCAGACTGTAAGAAAAATAATCAAAAAAGGTGGCCACAATGGTCATGTTACACGTAAGAAGCCATTCATTAGCAAACTTAAGAAAAGAAAGCGTCTTGAGTTTGCAAAAAGGCATCAAGTAAGCCCTTAACTTTCTAGAATTCTGTATTTTTCAGGGATGAATCAAAATTTTGTCTCTATGGTTCAGATGGACGAGTCATGGCATGGAGAAAACCAAAACATCAAATGCAAACAAAAACTAATGTAGAACTGTAAAACAAGGCGGGGGAAATGTAAAGGTATGGGGTTGCATGAGTTCTATTGTGTACAATTTATATTTTGTTGAAAATGTCCTTGCTAGTGCTACGAAACTGTCTCTTGGAAGACCACTTATCTTCCAAAAGGACAACCATTCAAAATAATGTGCAACGTTCTGCAAAGAATGATGCCTTGTGGCGCAGCAACTTCAGTCTCCTGATTTAAACCCCATGGAACACTTTTGGGAAGAAATCGGTCGTGAACTGAAAAATTATGATAGGCAGAAAAAGATAACCTGAAATTTGTCGTTATGGACATCTGAAACAAATTTACTTCAGAAAAAAAAAACTTGTAGAAGTCTTGCCTAAACTTCAGAGGTCATTAAAGCAAAACACAGGTTCAACTGACCATTAAATGATGAAACATGGTGGGGAAATAAGATTTAATGAAATATTTTTCACCGTACGGAGACTTTTTTTGCCTCGTATTCGGCACATTCTTGTGTTATTACGAATCATGCATTAAATTATATTAATATTTTTTTGTTTAAATGCAATAGAAATTTTCTATGAAATTATGCTCATCTGTTTTTCCATTTTTATTTCTTCAATAATTATATTCTGCAAGTAAAGCCATTCATTTCAAATAGTAAGTGCGTACGGATTTCAACTTCGAATCTACTCAAAAACAGAACACATTGATATTACCTAACAATGCTCAAATGTGAACGCATTTCGATGTCAATTCAGATGCATAAACTCAGAATTCTAAATGGAATCAAAATGAAACATTGATTCTGGCATTGGCATATACCAAGTAGAAAAATAACATTTTTACTATCAGTGGGTTTTTCTCGTGCGCTTATTCGTTTCCTACAAAATTAAAGTTAAAGTAGTTGAAATCGTGTTAAAATTTGACTTTTGAAATTAATTTCCATCACTATAAAATTTTCAAATTATTAAATGTTTTTAATTCGTTTTATATCATCTATCAAATATTCGGAAATTGTTCATTTTTAAGGGAATAAAAAATTGGTTCAAACATAAAGAATTAGAATTTAGATTCTGTAAAAATAATTTTATAAAAAAAGTTTCTCCAGCAATACTGCTAAAGCAATCTGAATTTGAAATCGCTCTTATCTGTGAACTTTCACAAAAGGCATTTGTTTTTCAGATTTGTTCCACCTTCTTTTCCTATCTAAAACTCAAAAATTCGAAGCTCGATTTACAATCCTCGGTATGTAAATTACTTTCGTGCAAAATTTCAGTTTTCTACATTGCGCAGTTTTTCTATAATGCGAATGAACAATCTCCACAAATTCATTTTATTGATATAGATTAGATTATATCTTTTCCACTTGATATTTTTCGAACATTCGTTCGGATCGATTATAATTTTAATCTCAATTTTTAATTTTAGAATTTTTTTAACGTATCAGAATTCTTGTAGTCCTTATGTTTTCCTGTTTGGAAAACCCATCTTTTATACCTATTGTTTTCCCTGTTACAATCGATTAATATAATGCATGATTTAAAGCATCAGAATTCATAGTCATTCTAATATTTTCTCGTTTGTTTTCGTAAAAAGCATTTAATAGTTTTTGTATCGATTCGAGCTATCTCATAATCAAAGTAAATGCTAAGAGATTTCTTTTTTGTAATGAGATACTTATCTGACGTGTTATTTTATCGACATTTTTTACAACACCGCTTTTTCTGTTTAGTGATCTTTTGGGTGATACATTTATATAAGAGGTAGATTAAAATTTACCATTTAAGAATACAGAAATATATTAATAATTGTTTTTCAAAACTATTTTACTTGGAAATTGTAACAAGTTCTACTGCCATAAATGTTTTTTTCTGATAACAGAAAATCGCGAACTATTTATATTTGAACTCCTGTGTAGTCTGTTGTTTTTGTTGTATATCTAATTATTGAATGAATAAAAATACTTTATTATATTTTTGTTTAAATAATGTTTCTCAGACAAAATGTAGAGATCTAATAAATCACTATTTAAGGAATATTCGTATTTTTTAAAAGTATTCACGTCAAAAATAAAAAACTGAAATTATTAAAGCAAGTATATCACACTGGTTACTAATAGTTTTCATAAATTAGAGTGCACCAGATATGTACTAAACTTTTAGATTTAAAAAAAATTGATGTTATACATCTAGAATATTAGCTGTTTAAGATCATAAGTCATGGTCTTCTAAATCAAGGAGTAAATAACAAAGTACGTTGTAACCATAAGTAAAACCAAAAATGCGTCTTTCTATGAGAATAAACGCACCCTGTCGTTTCGTTGCTATGGAAACAAAGCGGGACTGGTTGCCATAGCATATTGGCTTGTCACATATTCCAGAGCACCACCATCTATGCGAAATGCTATATTGTATCTCTTTCCATTGCATCCTGTTACAGTGACGTCTTATTTATGAGTAGTTATATACTCTGTGAAACCAAAACAAACCTATATATCTAAATCTAATATATCTAAATAATCAATAGTTACATCGAGGTTTTTTTTCTAAAGATTTAAGTATATTATTTTTGCATGTGGAGCAGTTAATATTTCTTACAACCTTTTGAGCTACATAACTGAGAAATATAACTGATTATTCTCATGATTTTGAGAGAATTGAATATTATTAGTTTCAAAATGGAACACGTTCAAACTAAAATAACGAAACGAATTCTCAAATTTTGACCAGCTATTGCAAATAAAAACTAATAATCCCATAACTTCGAGTTATTTCTACACATCATGGTGCATAACTTCAAAAAAGAATTAGTTAATTCAGCATCATAGTATGAATTACGAAAACAATTTCATCTAATTATTCCTTTATTCAATTAGGTAACATACAGAAAAATTCCTCATATTGTTGCACCATTTCTGAAGTCATGTCATCTCTTGGTATATATAATTTCATACTCTATCTCCTTTGGTGTCTTGAACTTAGCAGGTAAAATCATGGATAAACAGTTTGGTTGTCCCGTAAACATTTGTGCAACCCTAAAAGTGGTTTCTACGAGATATCTCGTCCATCAAGATCTGACTAAATTTGCTAATGATGAGATATCCCGTCATCAAGATATTACTTATTTTCTGATGACGAAATCAAGATCTGGTCAGGTTTTTATAATGACGAGATATCTCGTGAATCAATACCTCGTCATTTTCTCTAATAACGAGAGATACCTCGTCGTGACAAAGACCACCAGCAGGGGTTAAAAAAAGGGTCATTCTTGGTGGTGTTACTGAGAAAATAGCGAATTTTGGTTCCAAAAAATAAATACATCCTACCCATTTTATTATTTTCAATAGCAATTCTCAACTTCAAAAAGCAACATTTCTAACGGTTAATTAAAATCAATTAATCTATCTTTCAATTTATTTAAAAATCAGTTGATTTGAGTCGGTGTACCCTGTTCAAAAGGTAGGTAGTCGTAGCACTGGAGAAACACAACGATCTATTGCCGACCGTCCGGGATCCATCCCAAAGGGAAAGATCGAGGACACCTTGTCATTTTGAACCAGTCAGACGACGAGATCAACACCTGAGCTGGCATCCCATTCTCCAAACTTCCACAATGCGCCAACCTGTAGACATTTGAGGCCACGACAGATTTAACTTGCAACAGCCACGAACACGACGGTTTTTGGTTGGATCTAGTTTCCAGGTAGGTAATTAATTAACGTCGCAGTGGTAGGTAGGTAGGTATTGGTGACGGTTCGGGATCAGTCCCCAAGGGGCGAGTTTCGAATTCGCAACCCTCCGGTTGCTAATCCGTTACTCTTCCCTGTTCTAAAGAATTCAAAGTGTTCACACTTACTTATAGTAATCTCCACCATAAACACAATCCAACTTGGTCGAATAATACAAGTGATGAATTAGATTATTCCCATCTATGATGATTGGAGTATCAAACAACTTAAAGGGTTTCGAAAGGTGAGGATTGTTGTCGAAGAACGTACTCAAACCGCGAATACCCATCCTGCGAGAATTAGTCAATCGGGGAAAAATAATCAATCCACCTCCTTAATCGATTTTCAGAGGGTGTTCTGATTTCATTATATTGAAAGCTGCATTGTGTATCAACATATTCAGCTGCTTATCAACATATAAAGAACAATGAATAGATTAAGGGCAACTGTTAGATATTTGACGGGACACTTCCCCTCGTTTGGTAACGGAAGTTCTGAAACCGAAAGCACGAGTCACTGATAATAAAATTTCCAATTGCTTTTCCGCTCAGCGTTTTAATTCTGTGGCCTCGATAGCGCAGTTAGAGGTAGTTAATTAACGTCACACTGGAGCAACACAGCGGGTTATTGGAGATGGTCCGAGGGTATTTCAATTAACGTCACACTGGAGCAACACAACGGGCTATTGGTGACGGTTCGGGAGATGGTCCGTGACCAACCACCAAGGGAAATATCCGGGGACAACACGTATTTTTTTTTATCACGGTCAAATGGCGAGGTATAACTGATCTGGAACCCCATCTCCAAACTTCCACACCACGCCAACGCTAGGACATTGGAGGGCACGACAGATTTAACGTGCACCAGGCCCCGTGTACAAGACGGTCTGCGGCTGGACAAAGATTCGAATTCCCAACTCTCCGCAAGCTACTCCACGTCTTTTCCAACTGGGCTGCAGTGGCCCGTAGCGCAGTTAGATTAACTTACGGAATGGCATTTTTAATTAACGTCACACTGGAGCAACACAACGGGCTATTGGTGACGATCCGGGATCAATCCCAAAGGGAAAGATCCGAGGACAACACCACGTAATTTCGAACCACGGTCAGATGACGAGCCTCGAGGAAGGGAATATAACAAACAAAATATTTTTTAAACATTTATCTGCTTTTCTTTTTTAATATTTAATTCCATTCTAAATAATTTTTCGTTAGATTGATAAACAAATAGACGAAGACCCAACTAAACAAGGATAAATATTTATTAGAATATATCTCACAACTAAAATCAATTTTCATCCAAGATACTCAAGCACTCAAACTTATTAAAAACACCTACTGAGCATTTTCCAGACACGGCAAGTGCCTGCCTGGCAATTCTCTAGTTCGAGGATTTCGCTTTTCTATTTTCTAAAATTCTTGCTTCCAACAAAGTGAATATCGCACTCAGAGCACTTTTCCTGCCAAGCAGTTCCGCGACAAAGGAATCAGGACGCTGACGAGACAGTAGTTCTTTCGTCAAATTGTAGAGCAAAGTTCCCGAGAAACATTCATGCAGTTTGGGATGTTCGAAAGGACAGCCAAGTAAAGTATTCAAGTGCACTGCGAATAAAATGCAAGTTTGCAGTTCACTGAAACAGTGAACTGTGTGAAGAAATAAATGCTCTCGCCAATGCAATTTCCCAAAAAACTTCTGCATGTTTCGAGCTGCCCATTCAGTATCAGCTTTTTCGATGTTATCTATGGCATCCTGAATCCCACTGTCAGATGCAGTGCCCTTTTCGCACCTAAACGGTGGTTTTAAAATATAATTAAAATATATTACGTTTATAACAAGAGCGTATATAAACTCTTCCTTGGGTTCCAGCAAACAGTTTTTCAGCCAGTAATTTATACAAGCAAATATCAGCTGCAAATTACTAGGCACCGATAACATATCAGAAATTTCTGTGCCCAATACAAGGGATATGATAACTTGTAAGTGGCTCTTTTCCATACTGTAGACATCGCATAGATTTGGAAGTGGGTTACCATATAAAGTAAAATTTGGCATCAATTTTTCTGCGAAGGTACTTGAACTGGGACTACTTCGGAGTCGATCGTACTCTTCAATCTGAATACAGCAATTTTTGTTGTGGCTGTCCCTATCGGTCGTGGAATGCTGCAGAAGAAACCCATAAATGACCCGTCGAATGTAACGGGAACACACGTAGCTGCTATCGAGAGAGACATCCTCCACTTGAGAAGATAAAAACACCCTGTGGTGGTTAATGATGTTCAGGAACACAGGGGGGAGATTCCCTTTGTGAAACGAAACCATAAACGGAATAGGCAACGCTTGCCCACACTGAGTGGTCGGAGTCCCATCCGCTTTCAGAGCTTCCTCGAGTCTCTTCAGATCTCCTTCTATCACAAAAGTCAGATTGCACTTTTGCGTCCCGTAGCTGTCCACTGACTGGTCTATCATGGATCTCAATTCGTCTCTCTCGCTTCCGCTGAAGTGGCTCAGCACTTGGTCGATTGCCTCGTCTAAGTTGCTGAAGTCCGTCAACCAATTCAAGAGCTTCAATATTATACATTGGCGTCGTCCGACGTTCAGTCTCCTGAACTTTGGTTCCGATATCTGGATGCTGGAAAAGAAGTTTTTGAAAATTCTTGCGTCCACGTAGTCGTTCCCCATCAGAGTTCCGAACAGCGGCAACACCTTTCTGTCGATTCCAGTAAAGTGAGAGAAAAACTTGTCCTTGCGGTAAATGTCACACCGTATGCACTTGCGCTTCACGCCATCGACGGTCGTTTCCCTCTCAGTAAAGTCCACTTCTAACAGCCGTATGTAGCCTGCGCGAATGTCCAAAACAAAGAAATCGTTGTCGTCGCTCATCACGGGGCAGTTGTAATAGTTGGCAAGTGCGGCCACTTGTCTATTAGCCTCGAACTCGCACTGAGCAAAGGATATGTCCGTTTCTCTGAGGACGCTGCATAACACTTGATGAAAAAGGATGGGTAGGATTTCACCACCCATTTCTGGGTATTTTGTAAGGTGTGTTGTTGTATCCAATCGTAACTTCCATTTTAAAAGGGTTTTATATTTTAGATTATTTCTGCCGCAACCCCCTTCAAAAATGACGATCGGTCTTATGTTACATTTCATTAAAAGAGCGAAGAATTTCTTTACAGCAGCGGCGCATCTGAAAATAAAATTCGTAAAATTTACAAACTAGCAAAGAGATTATATTTGAATGGTTAGGTAGGAAGGTATTTTAATTTACGTCGGCACTGGATCGGCACAACGGGCTATTGGCGAAGGTCCGAGATCACACCCGAAGGGTAAGATCCGGATTGAATGTTGAGGTTTTATGGCGCAAGGTCCAAATACAGACAAGCTGCGTCAAGAGCAAGATAAAACAATAAAAATTATGTAGGTACAAAGGTTTTATATGGAGTGTAGAGAAATGCAGTGTGGGAGAAATCAGTTCAGAAAATTATATTAAAAATTAATGTACCAAAGTGTTGATTTAAGATGTTGACTTTATAGTGACATGATGTATAACATTAAATGTACATTTTGGATATGAAAAAAAGATTAGATGAGATTTAGAAAACCAACTGAACGCAAAAAAGCGAAAAGGTTTGAATGGGTTTTTCCCCAACCAAATCTTGTAAGTTTAAAATTGTAGTTTTAAAAAATCTTTACGGATGATTAAAAGCAGGACATATAATTAAAATATGAGGGAAAGATCTGAGGTAATTTTGAAACACGGTCAGATGACGAGGTCACACCTGAGCTGGCACCCCACTTTACAAATTTCCACACCACGCCAACATGAGGACATTTGAAGCCACGTGCACCAGCCCCTTTGTGCACCACGGTCCTTGGATGTTATTCGAACCCGCAACCCTCCGGTTGCTAATCAGTTACTTTCAACCGGTCTACCTCGGCCCTATATTTGAATGGAAGAAAAATGTAAAGCAAAACCAAACTCTGAAAAAGCAATCCATTTAAGAGCACATTTGGAGAATATCTACAGCGATCAATTTATTCTGTTATAAAAATTATTAAAATGAGTTTAGAATTTGTTAAGAAATTCTTTTCATATCGTTCAATTTCACCTCGTTTATATCCGTTCAGTGTCACCTAAAAGAAGTCTTTGAAGTCAGCCTCTTAAAATAAATATTTACATTGATTCGCAGGAAGCAATTTTAGCAATTAAAAAATGCTTCACCAGTTTGGATCCTCTTTTGAAAAAATAGCCCTTCTAATATTAAATTTCAATAAAATAAATTTTCAATGGATTCCATCACATGTTGGCATTTCGGGCAATGAGAGAGCTGACTTATTGGCAAAAGCTGGAACAAATAAACAACCTGACACAAGAGAAAGTAGTCATGCTCTCAGAGGACGACCAACTGAACACTTTCTCTATGCTTGCCAGGCTCCGATCTGGTCACTTGAAAAAGATTATTGTCATTGGTGGTCAGAAATCCTTTCCCACCTGTATAAAGTGCGGCTTATTTCCAGTCTCCTTCACACATCCTGAATTGCATTGGAGTCATACATGAAGACATTTTTAAGGACATTGCAAAAATTCATTTTTGCAGACTCAACGACTTAGAGTAATTTCTTTTTTTACACTGTGATAAGAAAGATGTCACCTCGAGTATGTAAACGGTTATTCTAAACTAAATAAAACTCGTGAAAATCAAGCTAAAATATACCAATTGAAAAACCTTCAGCAACAAAACAGTATGAAATGCCCCATGATATTAAAATATAAGTAGAATGAATGCCCTAGTTTCTATTTTTAACACTAAAAAACAAACATTTGAACTTCTAATATCGTTTAGAAACTAGTCACGTGCGCTTTACCAAACTAAAGTAGTCCGAAACGCAAGATTGTTTGGATTGGGATTTTTATGGTTGGTTAAGCAGTGCCATATTTGGCCTATAATGGTACTGCTTAACAATTAATCATTTGCGCCGAACACAAGACAATGTCAAGTAAATATATCGTGACTGGATAAAAAGAGGGAACATAAGTAGTGGTCAATTCCCAAGGGACAAATCCAAGGACAACACCACATAATTTTTTTGGGGGGGGCTATTGGTGACGGTCCGGGATCAATCCCAAAGGGAAAGATCCGAGGACAACACCACGTAATACATAATTTTGGACCACGGTCAGATTGAATTTTTATGGCACAAGGGCCAGGTTTGGCCAAGCTGCGAACCACGGTCAGATGATGAGAACACCACTCTCCAAACTTCCACACTGCGTCAACGTGGACATTTGAAGCCACGAGAGTTAACGCGCACCAACCCCCGTGTACACGACGGTTTTTGGCTCGACCGAGTTTCCTCCGGGCCATATTTAGCCAAGACCTCTAAACAGATAAATAATTTCCCGTGAAGAGTCACTGAAGATGTTACCGAGTGAAAGCAAATCTTTAACTTATTTAAATAAAATAGCATGCATGTGTGTGCGCTAGTTTATTTCTCAACTTTAATAATGAAAATGTAAAGGTTAATTAACGCTTTTGCTGATACGTTCAATTCGACTCAAGTTCAAAGACCCGGTCAATTTAACTTAGCCCTCCAAGTGGTTTCGACGAGATATCTCATCAATAAAGATAGGAAAAATTTCGTTAATGACGAGGTATTCCGTCAAGACAGACGACCTTTTCACGATGACGAGGTATCTCTTTCATGATTATCTGGTCAGTTTCGCTAACAAGACGAGATACCTCGTTGAGGCAACCACTAGGAGGGTCGAGCCAACACACTAGCCACCGGAACGATTGGTCGGCGTTTAATTATGTATCTTTAACCATGATTTCTATAGAACCACTTGTGAATACCTTGTACAAGAGATATAAAATATTCACTTACTCATGGTAATCTCCACCATAACGGCAATTCAACTTGCTATTAGTTTGCAAGTAATAACTCAGATGATTCCCATCAATTACGACCGGAGTGTCGAAGCACATATATTCTTCTAAAAGCTCAGGACGGTTTTGGGAAAATGTAAATAAGCCTCGGATATCCATCAGGAGGAAAATATTAGTCAATCGGAAAAAGTCAATCAGTCTTCAGTCGATATTTAAAAACAGTACCTTGATTTACATCGAAAGTTGTATATATTTAAAATTGCACCAGCGTGTAAAAAATGCATGGATTTCCGATAGTCGAGACGGATTTAAACATGTACATGAGCCAGTCTTACGTTCGTTTTCTCCGGCAGCCCCAAGTCCCATTCTAAACTCTGAAGTTTTAAAACGAGTTAACTACCGTAATAAAAGTGAAAGTTCGAGTACTTTGGTTCAGTTTCTCACTTAGTATTCATCTGACCGTGGTTCAAAATTACGTGGTGTTGTCTTCGGATCCCTTTGGGATTGATCCCGGACCGTCACCAATAGCCCGTTGTGTTGCTCCAGTGTGACGTTAATTGAAACACCCCCTGACCGTGAATTGATTGATCCCGGTAGGTAGGTATTTTAATCAACGTCGCGCCGGACCTACACGACGGGCTATTGGCGACGGTCAAATCCGAAGAGAGATCCGACGACAACATCGCGTAATTTCGAACCACTGTCAGATGACGAGATCACACCTGAGCTGGCACCCCACACTCCAAACTTCCAAGCCAACGTGAGGACATTTGAGCCCCCTTTGTACACGATGGTCTGGATTCGGACCCTGACTGATCCCTCAATAGTCCCATGTGTGCTGCTAAATTTAACTACCAATCAACCCTTCGGCATTGATCCCGGACCACCGCCAATCCCACGATGTGCTGGTAAGCAAACTACCTGCCTCGAGTCTGTCCCTACGAAATTGGGGCCACGGTAGCCCAGTTGGAAGAGTAGTGGATTAGCGAAACGGAGAGTTGCGAGTTCGAAATTCGATCCAACCAAAGACCGTCGTGTATACAGGGTGAGTCTAAATTATTTTTACAAAATAAGAGGGGTGGTAGTACCCATCCAGACAAGCAATAATTAGCATGGAACATAGGGTCGCATTCCACTCTGAGAGGCAGAAAAGAGTCAAATTAGAATTTCAACATGAACTTACAACAGTGTTGGGAAAGAACGATACCAAAAGTAGCACAATCTGTTTTATTAATCAGAGAAAAACTCACAGCAAGTGCTCAGAGTGGCTTGGCCTCATCGCTCACCGGACTTCAACCCACTGGACTTTTTCTTCTGGGGTCAATTAACGTCACACTGGAGCAACACAACGGGCTATTGGTGACGGTCCGGGATCAATCCCAAACAAAATAAATGGAAACAAGGAGATTTGTCTGATAAAATGTTATGACTACTATTTTTGTTCAATTAAAGAATTGTTAACATTTACTACATATCTACACATATCGATGCTATTGCTTGGTGTCATCTTAGCTAGATTAAAACTTGTGAAAAGCACTTAGTGATTGATTATGAATATCAGTCCGTGTTTGCATATATATATATCTATATTTTATTAACGGACGTGGCACAGAAATCAATATTTGTTCAGTGTCGAATGGCAACAACGGATATAAACGATATAAAATCGACCGTTACGATTTTATATTGTTACCATTTGTTACTTTTCGACCGTTACCATTCATTAATTTTGCAGAGATAAGCAGCTGATAATAATATTTCTAAAACAATATGGAAGAACTCGCCACTCTAATGAAATTTTTCTAATTCCAAAAAGCAGCGAGAAAGCTGGAAGATAGAAATCAGCATTGAAAAGAAAATATGAGCGAAAAGGTTTGGCTTCAAGAAGCCGAATCGCTGTGAACAAGGGAATGAGTAGTTAGTTAATTAACGTCGCATTGGAGCAACGCAACGGGGTATTGCAGGGGAATGGGATGAAATTGAATTGGACTTTTAGAACTTAGTGCCAGATCAGGTGTTTACCTCGTCATCTGGCCATGATTCAAAAATACGAGGTGTTATCCTTGAATCTTTCCCTTGGGGATGGATCCCGTACCGTCAACAATAGCCCATTGTGTTGTTTCAGTACGACGTAAATTCAACTATCTATCTGTCTATGGGGGGTATTTCAATTAACGTCACACTGGAGCAACACAACGGGCTATTGGTGACGGTCCGGGATCAATCCCAAAGGGAAAGAACCGAGGACAACACCACGTAATTTTGAACCACGGTCAGATGACGAGGCAACACCTGAGCTGGCACCCCACTCTCCAAACTTCCACACCACGCCAACGTGAGGACATTTGAGGCCACGACAGATTTAACGTGCACCAGCCCCCTTTGCACACGACGATGTTTGGTTGAATTCGAACTCGCAACCCTTCGGTTGCAAGTCCGTTACTCTTCCAACCGGGCCACCGCGGCCCATCTGTCTATGGAAATATTCTGTTTTCTGTGGTTAAAAGTGACGAGGTTGATCCTGGACCGTCACCAGTAGCCCGTTGTGTTGCTCCATAGACGTTGAAACAAAAGTAGATTGAGCACTGCTATTTGGATTAGCTTCAACAAGCCGGTAATTGAATTCATGTGGAGTTGCGGAAAAAGAACACGACATTCTGAGATCAATCTCGAAGGGAAAGATCCGAGGACAACACCTCGTCATTTTGAACCACGGTCGGAAGACGAGATCAACATCTGAGCTTGGAACCCCACTCTCCAAACTTGCACACAACGCCAACGTGAGGACATTTGAGGCTACGACAGACTTAAGCGTCGCGTGTATTGAGCACAAGCCTCTATACAGGGTGAGTCTAAATTGTTTTTACAAAATAAGAGGGGTGGTAGTACCCATGCAGACGAGCCATAATTACCATGGAACATAGGGTCGCATTGCACTCTGAGAGGCAGAAAAGAGTAAAATTAGAATTTCAACATGAACTTACAACAGTGTTGGGAAAGTGAATGAACGATACCAAAAGTTGCACAATCTGATTGATTGATCAGAGAAAAACTCACAGCAAGTGCTCAAAGTGGCGGCCACGAGTGTCGTTGCACAGTTCACACCGGCAAAGGAATGACTGGCTCTCGAAGATTCCTGGTGTGTTAATTTTGTCTGCACCTATTCTCGCTACGAGATCTTCAGCCGAGTCCACAGGCGTCTGGTACACTAAAGATTTCATGTGACCCCAGAAGAAAAAGTCCAGTGGGTTGAAGTCCGGTGAGCGATGAGGCCAAGCCACTCTGAGCACTTGCTGTGAGTTTTTCTCTGATTAATAAAACAGATTGTGCTACTTTTGGTATCGTTCTTTCCCAACACTGTTGTAAGTTCATGTTGAAATTCTAATTTGACTCTTTTCTGCCTCTCAGAGTGGAATGCGACCCTATGTTCCATGCTAATTATTGCTTGTCTGGATGGGTACTACCACCCCTCTTATTTTGTAAAAATAATTTAGACTCACCCTGTATACACGACGGTCTTTGGTTGGATCGAATTTCGAACTCGCAACTCTCCGTTTCGCTAATCCACTACTCTTCCAACTGGGCTACCGTGGCCCCAATTTCGTAGGGACAGACTCGAGGCAGGTAGTTTGCTTACCAGCACATCGTGGGATTGGCGGTGGTCCGGGATCAATGCCGAAGGTTTGATTGGTAGTTAAATTTAGCAGCACACATGGGACTATTGAGGGATCAGTCAGGGTCCGAATCCAGACCATCGTGTACAAAGGGGGCTCAAATGTCCTCACGTTGGCTTGGAAGTTTGGAGTGTGGGGTGCCAGCTCAGGTGTGATCTCGTCATCTGACAGTGGTTCGAAATTACGCGATGTTGTCGTCGGATCTCTCTTCGGATTTGACCGTCGCCAATAGCCCGTCGTGTAGGTCCGGCGCGACGTTGATTAAAATACCTACCTACCGGGATCAATCAATTCACGGTCAGGGGGTGTTTCAATTAACGTCACACTGGAGCAACACAACGGGCTATTGGTGACGGTCCGGGATCAATCCCAAAGGGATCCGAAGACAACACCACGTAATTTTGAACCACGGTCAGATGAATACTAACTGAGAAACTGAACCAAAGTACTCGAACTTTCACTTTTATTACGGTAGTTAACTCGTTTTAAAACTTCAGAGTTTAGAATGGGACTTGGGGCTGCCGGAGAAAACGAACGTAAGACTGGCTCATGTACATGTTTAAATCCGTCTCGACTATCGGAAATCCATGCATTTTTTACACGCTGGTGCAATTTTAAATATATACAACTTTCGATGTAAATCAAGGTACTGTTTTTAAATATCGACTGAAGACTGATTGACTTTTTCCGATTGACTAATATTTTCCTCCTGATGGATATCCGAGGCTTATTTACATTTTCCCAAAACCGTCCTGAGCTTTTAGAAGAATATATGTGCTTCGACACTCCGGTCGTAATTGATGGGAATCATCTGAGTTATTACTTGCAAACTAATAGCAAGTTGAATTGCCGTTATGGTGGAGATTACCATGAGTAAGTGAATATTTTATATCTCTTGTACAAGGTATTCACAAGTGGTTCTATAGAAATCATGGTTAAAGATACATAATTAAACGCCGACCAATCGTTCCGGTGGCTAGTGTGTTGGCTCGACCCTCCTAGTGGTTGCCTCAACGAGGTATCTCGTCTTGTTAGCGAAACTGACCAGATAATCATGAAAGAGATACCTCGTCATCGTGAAAAGGTCGTCTGTCTTGACGGAATACCTCGTCATTAACGAAATTTTTCCTATCTTTATTGATGAGATATCTCGTCGAAACCACTTGGAGGGCTAAGTTAAATTGACCGGGTCTTTGAACTTGAGTCGAATTGAACGTATCAGCAAAAGCGTTAATTAACCTTTACATTTTCATTATTAAAGTTGAGAAATAAACTAGCGCACACACATGCATGCTATTTTATTTAAATAAGTTAAAGATTTGCTTTCACTCGGTAACATCTTCAGTGACTCTTCACGGGAAATTATTTATCTGTTTAGAGGTCTTGGCTAAATATGGCCCGGAGGAAACTCGGTCGAGCCAAAAACCGTCGTGTACACGGGGGTTGGTGCGCGTTAACTCTCGTGGCTTCAAATGTCCACGTTGACGCAGTGTGGAAGTTTGGAGAGTGGTGTTCTCATCATCTGACCGTGGTTCGCAGCTTGGCCAAACCTGGCCCTTGTGCCATAAAAATTCAATCTGACCGTGGTCCAAAATTATGTATTACGTGGTGTTGTCCTCGGATCTTTCCCTTTGGGATTGATCCCGGACCGTCACCAATAGCCCCCCCCCAAAAAAATTATGTGGTGTTGTCCTTGGATTTGTCCCTTGGGAATTGACCACTACTTATGTTCCCTCTTTTTATCCAGTCACGATATATTTACTTGACATTGTCTTGTGTTCGGCGCAAATGATTAATTGTTAAGCAGTACCATTATAGGCCAAATATGGCACTGCTTAACCAACCATAAAAATCCCAATCCAAACAATCTTGCGTTTCGGACTACTTTAGTTTGGTAAAGCGCACGTGACTAGTTTCTAAACGATATTAGAAGTTCAAATGTTTGTTTTTTAGTGTTAAAAATAGAAACTAGGGCATTCATTCTACTTATATTTTAATATCATGGGGCATTTCATACTGTTTTGTTGCTGAAGGTTTTTCAATTGGTATATTTTAGCTTGATTTTCACGAGTTTTATTTAGTTTAGAATAACCGTTTACATACTCGAGGTGACATCTTTCTTATCACAGTGTAAAAAAAGAAATTACTCTAAGTCGTTGAGTCTGCAAAAATGAATTTTTGCAATGTCCTTAAAAATGTCTTCATGTATGACTCCAATGCAATTCAGGATGTGTGAAGGAGACTGGAAATAAGCCGCACTTTATACAGGTGGGAAAGGATTTCTGACCACCAATGACAATAATCTTTTTCAAGTGACCAGATCGGAGCCTGGCAAGCATAGAGAAAGTGTTCAGTTGGTCGTCCTCTGAGAGCATGACTACTTTCTCTTGTGTCAGGTTGTTTATTTGTTCCAGCTTTTGCCAATAAGTCAGCTCTCTCATTGCCCGAAATGCCAACATGTGATGGAATCCATTGAAAATTTATTTTATTGAAATTTAATATTAGAAGGGCTATTTTTTCAAAAGAGGATCCAAACTGGTGAAGCATTTTTTAATTGCTAAAATTGCTTCCTGCGAATCAATGTAAATATTTATTTTAAGAGGCTGACTTCAAAGACTTCTTTTAGGTGACACTGAACGGATATAAACGAGGTGAAATTGAACGATATGAAAAGAATTTCTTAACAAATTCTAAACTCATTTTAATAATTTTTATAACAGAATAAATTGATCGCTGTAGATATTCTCCAAATGTGCTCTTAAATGGATTGCTTTTTCAGAGTTTGGTTTTGCTTTACATTTTTCTTCCATTCAAATATAGGGCCGAGGTAGACCGGTTGAAAGTAACTGATTAGCAACCGGAGGGTTGCGGGTTCGAATAACATCCAAGGACCGTGGTGCACAAAGGGGCTGGTGCACGTGGCTTCAAATGTCCTCATGTTGGCGTGGTGTGGAAATTTGTAAAGTGGGGTGCCAGCTCAGGTGTGACCTCGTCATCTGACCGTGTTTCAAAATTACCTCAGATCTTTCCCTCATATTTTAATTATATGTCCTGCTTTTAATCATCCGTAAAGATTTTTTAAAACTACAATTTTAAACTTACAAGATTTGGTTGGGGAAAAACCCATTCAAACCTTTTCGCTTTTTTGCGTTCAGTTGGTTTTCTAAATCTCATCTAATCTTTTTTTCATATCCAAAATGTACATTTAATGTTATACATCATGTCACTATAAAGTCAACATCTTAAATCAACACTTTGGTACATTAATTTTTAATATAATTTTCTGAACTGATTTCTCCCACACTGCATTTCTCTACACTCCATATAAAACCTTTGTACCTACATAATTTTTATTGTTTTATCTTGCTCTTGACGCAGCTTGTCTGTATTTGGACCTTGCGCCATAAAACCTCAACATTCAATCCGGATCTTACCCTTCGGGTGTGATCTCGGACCTTCGCCAATAGCCCGTTGTGCCGATCCAGTGCCGACGTAAATTAAAATACCTTCCTACCTAACCATTCAAATATAATCTCTTTGCTAGTTTGTAAATTTTACGAATTTTATTTTCAGATGCGCCGCTGCTGTAAAGAAATTCTTCGCTCTTTTAATGAAATGTAACATAAGACCGATCGTCATTTTTGAAGGGGGTTGCGGCAGAAATAATCTAAAATATAAAACCCTTTTAAAATGGAAGTTACGATTGGATACAACAACACACCTTACAAAATACCCAGAAATGGGTGGTGAAATCCTACCCATCCTTTTTCATCAAGTGTTATGCAGCGTCCTCAGAGAAATGGACATATCCTTTGCTCAGTGCGAGTTCGAGGCTAATAGACAAGTGGCCGCACTTGCCAACTATTACAACTGCCCCGTGATGAGCGACGACAACGATTTCTTTGTTTTGGACATTCGCGCAGGCTACATACGGCTGTTAGAAGTGGACTTTACTGAGAGGGAAACGACCGTCGATGGCGTGAAGCGCAAGTGCATACGGTGTGACATTTACCGCAAGGACAAGTTTTTCTCTCACTTTACTGGAATCGACAGAAAGGTGTTGCCGCTGTTCGGAACTCTGATGGGGAACGACTACGTGGACGCAAGAATTTTCAAAAACTTCTTTTCCAGCATCCAGATATCGGAACCAAAGTTCAGGAGACTGAACGTCGGACGACGCCAATGTATAATATTGAAGCTCTTGAATTGGTTGACGGACTTCAGCAACTTAGACGAGGCAATCGACCAAGTGCTGAGCCACTTCAGCGGAAGCGAGAGAGACGAATTGAGATCCATGATAGACCAGTCAGTGGACAGCTACGGGACGCAAAAGTGCAATCTGACTTTTGTGATAGAAGGAGATCTGAAGAGACTCGAGGAAGCTCTGAAAGCGGATGGGACTCCGACCACTCAGTGTGGGCAAGCGTTGCCTATTCCGTTTATGGTTTCGTTTCACAAAGGGAATCTCCCCCCTGTGTTCCTGAACATCATTAACCACCACAGGGTGTTTTTATCTTCTCAAGTGGAGGATGTCTCTCTCGATAGCAGCTACGTGTGTTCCCGTTACATTCGACGGGTCATTTATGGGTTTCTTCTGCAGCATTCCACGACCGATAGGGACAGCCACAACAAAAATTGCTGTATTCAGATTGAAGAGTACGATCGACTCCGAAGTAGTCCCAGTTCAAGTACCTTCGCAGAAAAATTGATGCCAAATTTTACTTTATATGGTAACCCACTTCCAAATCTATGCGATGTCTACAGTATGGAAAAGAGCCACTTACAAGTTATCATATCCCTTGTATTGGGCACAGAAATTTCTGATATGTTATCGGTGCCTAGTAATTTGCAGCTGATATTTGCTTGTATAAATTACTGGCTGAAAAACTATTTGCTGGAACCCAAGGAAGAGTTTATATACGCTCTTGTTATAAACGTAATATATTTTAATTATATTTTAAAACCACTGTTTAGAGGCGAAAAGGGAACTGCATCTGACAGTGGGATTCAGGATGCCATAGATAACATCGAAAAAGCTGATACTGAATGGGCAGCTCGAAACATGCAGAAGTTTTTTGGGAAATTAAATTGGCGAGAGAATTTATTTCTTCACACAGTTCACTGTATCAGTGAACTGCAAACTTGCATTTTATTCGCAGTGCACTTGAATACTTTACTTGGCTGGCCTTTCGAACATCCCAAACTGCATGAATGTTTCTCGGGAACTTTGCTCTACAATTTGACGAAAGAACTGCTGTCTTGTCAGCGTCCTGATTCCTTTGTAGCGGAACTCCTTGGTAGGAAGAGTGCTCTGAGTGAGATATTCGTTTTGTTGAAATCAAAAATTTTAGAAAATAGAAAAGCGAAATCCTCAAACTAGAGAATTGCCAGGCAGGAACTTGCCGTGTCTGGAAAATACTCAGTAGGGGTTTTTAATAAGTTTGAGTGCTTGAGTATCTTGGATGAAAATTGATTTTAGTTGTGAGATATATTCTAATAAATATTTACACTCTTGTTTAGTTGGTCTTCGTGTATTTGTTTGTCAATCTAACGAAAAATTATTTAGAATGGAATTAAATATTAAAAAGAAAAGTAGATAAATGTTTAAAAAATATTTTGTTTGATATATTCCCTTCCTCGAGGCTCGTCATCTGACCGTGGTTCGAAATTACGCGATGTTGTCGTCGGATCTCTCTTCGGATTTGATCCCGGACCGTCGCCAATAGCCCGTCGTGTAGGTCCGGCGCGACGTTGATTAAAATACCTACCTACCGGGATCAATCAATTCACGGTCAGGGGTGTTTCAATTAACGTCACACTGGAGCAACACAACGGGCTATTGGTGACGGTCCGGGATCAATCCCAAAGGGAAAGAACCGAGGACAACACCACGTAATTTTGAACCACGGTCAGATGACGAGGCAACACCTGAGCTGGCACCCCACTCTCCAAACTTCCACACCACGCCAACGTGAGGACATTTGAGGCCACGACAGATTTAACGTGCACCAGCCCCCTTTGCACACGACGATGTTTGGTTGAATTCGAACTCGCAACCCTTCGGTTGCAAGTCCGTTACTCTTCCAACCGGGCCACCGCGGCCCATCTGTCTATGGAAATATTCTGTTTTCTGTGGTTAAAAGTGACGAGGTTGATCCTGGACCGTCACCAGTAGCCCGTTGTGTTGCTCCATAGACGTTGAAACAAAAGTAGATTGAGCACTGCTATTTGGATTAGCTTCAACAAGCCGGTAATTGAATTCATGTGGAGTTGCGGAAAAAGAACACGACATTCTGAGATCAATCTCGAAGGGAAAGATCCGAGGACAACACCTCGTCATTTTGAACCACGGTCGGAAGACGAGATCAACATCTGAGCTTGGAACCCCACTCTCCAAACTTGCACACAACGCCAACGTGAGGACATTTGAGGCTACGACAGACTTAAGCTTCGCGTGTATTGAGCACAAGCCTCTATACAGGGTGAGTCTAAATTGTTTTTACAAAATAAGAGGGGTGGTAGTACCCATCCAGACGAGCCATAATTACCATGGAACATAGGGTCGCATTGCACTCTGAGAGGCAGAAAAGAGTAAAATTAGAATTTCAACATGAACTTACAACAGTGTTGGGAAAGTGAATGAACGATACCAAAAGTTGCACAATCTGATTGATTGATCAGAGAAAAACTCACAGCAAGTGAATATCCTGAAAACAAATTAAACCTTTAAATTTCAAAAGTTCGTGACTGAATTCATACCTGGTCATTTCTTCAATAATCAAGAGAATAAGTAAAACTATAACAGGTAGGTGAGCGGAGTTTAGTCGAGTAAGCATCTCTGGGTAAAATTAACACAATTTATTTACATTTTGGGTACAAATTGCGAAGAAACATAAAGTGAGACAGGACCACAGCGCAATCACGCGCCTGGAAGGAAGGGGCAGAACTTCTTTTTACAAGGAGGGAAAAAATGTTATTAGTTCGATGACGTACTTGGCGACGTGCCAAGAAGGGGTTGAGTGTTTTCGGGGTAATTAGGCTGTCAATAGTTCAGTTCACTTTCAATGCACTAACAGTCTGATCCGCTGCAAAACTCAATATATTTTTTCCAAAATATTTTAGTCTTCTTAACCCTCCAAGTGGTTTCGACGAGGTATCTCGTTCATCAAGATCTGACTAATTTTGGCAATGACAAGATATTTCGTCATCAAGATTTTATCGGGTTTTTATGATGACGAGATCAAGGATTAGTTTTCTTCTAATGACGAGATATCTCGTTAATCAAGACCTACTCAGTTGAGCTATTGACGAGATATCTATCTCTTCGAGACAACCACCATAGGGTTAAATACTTTATTACATACTAAATAATTTTTTGTTGGATTGATAATACAAATACACTCAGAACAACTAAAAAACATAACAAATTTATTAAAAAATTTCTAGCAACTAAATAAAAATGTCTTCGGAATCATCCTAACATATCTTCATCCATAATACTCAAGCACTGAAACTTATTACATGATGCGCTTACAGAAACATCTTCAGATTTAGCTACAGGACTCTTCCTTCTTTCTTTTGATTCGTTTCACGCATTCGGGAGACATTTTCTAAAATTTTTGCTTTCAACAAACTGAAAATCTCACTCAAAGCACTCGCCCTACCAAGCAGTTACTCAACAAACGAATCAGGACTCTGGCAAGAAGTCAGTTCTTTTGTCAAGTTGTAGAGCAAAGTACCCGAGAAACTTTCGTGCAGCTTGGGGTGTTCGATAGGCCGGCCAAGCAGCATATTCAAGTACACTGAATACAAAATGCAAGTTTGCAGTTCACTGTAACAATGCACTATCTCAATCTTTAGAAGATTACTTGCATTGAACATCGGCTTCCTTGCATATTTCTTCATGTTTACTGCAGCTGATTCAGCATCTGCTTCTACAACGTTGTCTATGGCAGCCAAGATGGTGCCCTGCATTACACTATCAGATGCATTGCTGTTTTCGCTTTTCCCCGAAAGAGGTCGCTTTAAGATATAATTAAAGTATATCAAATTTATCACAAGGGCGTTTACAAACTCTTCTGTGGGTTTCAAAATACAGTTTTTCAGCCAGTAATTTATACAAGCAAATATCAGCTGCAAATTACTAGGCACCGATAACATATCAGAAATTTCTGTGCACAATACAAGGGATATGATACCTTGTAAGGATCTCTTTTCCATACTGTACACATCGCATAGATTTGGAAGTGGGGTATCATTTTTAAAGGTAAAAGTTGGCTTCACACTTTTTGTAACTGAAGAGCCTCCTATCGATCGATCAGACTCTTCAATGCAGCTGCAGCAATTTTTGTCCTGGCAATTTTCATGCTTCAAAAGAAACCCATAAATGACCTGTCGAATGTAAAGCGAACATGTATAGCTGCTTTCTAGCGAGGTATCCTCTACCTGAGAAGATAAAAATGTGCTATGGTGATTAATGACGTTCAGGAACAAAGAGGAAAGTTTCCCTTCGTGAAACGAAACCATAAACGGAATAGGCAACGCTTGTCCGCACTGAGTGGTCAGCGTCCCATCCGCTTTCAGAGCTTCCTCGAGTCTCTTCAGATCTCCTTCTATCACAAAAGTCAGATTGCACTTTTGCGTCCTATAGCTTTCCACTGACTGGTCTATCGTGGATCTCAATTCATCTCTCTCGCTTCCGCCGAAGTGGCTCAGCACTTTGTCTATTGCCTCTTCCAATTTGAAGTGCGTCAACCAAATCAAGAGCTCGATTAATTTCTTTTGCTTTGGATTGAACTTCAGCCCCTTGCACTTCGGTTTGGAGTGTTCGATAGAGGAAAAGAAACTCTTGAAACTGCTGGTGTTTGAGTAGTCGTTCCCGATCAGTGTTCCGAACAACGGCAACGCCTTTCTGTCGATTCCAGGAAAGTGCGAGATGAGCTTCTCGATGTTGTAAATGACACACTCTATGTACTTGCACTTAACGCCATCGATGGTCGTTTTTACCACAGGAGCTTTGATAGATGACAGTCGTATGAAGCCACTGCTAACGTCAAAGATATAGAAATCGCTGTCTTCGCTCAGCACAGGGCATTTGTAATAGTTGGCAAGAGTTGCGATTTGGCCATCGGCTTCGAAGTCGCACCGAGCAAGGGGTATGTCCATTTCTGAGAGCACATTGCGAAACACTTCTTGACAATTGATGGGTAGGACATTGCTCTCGTCAGATTCTCCATGTTTGGCTATGCGGTTTGTTAAAGGTAACCGACTCTTCCATCTCCCACATTTAGTTTCATATTTTCTATTTGATTTGTCAGTACCCCCATCAAAAACGATGATTGGTTTAATGTTGCACTCCCGGAAAGTATCGAAGAATTTCTTTACAGCAGCAGCATATCTAAACAAAAAAATTTGTGAAAATTAGAAAACTAGGAATGTGTTTACATTGAAATAGAAGAAAACATTAAAGCAGAACTAATCTCGAGGAAGACAATCCATTAAGGAGACCTGTTGGTTGTCTCGACGAGGAATTAGCAAAACGGACCAAATCTTGATGCACGAGATATCTCCTCATCACAAGAAAACTGATCGATCTTGACCTCGTCCTCATTAAAAATCGCCAATATCTTGATGACGAGGTATCTAGGAATGTGTTTACATTGAAATAGGAGAAAACAAAGCAAATCAAGAAATAAGTGTTACGAGTGCATAGAAATACGGAGTATTGAAACGCATAAATAATAAACTGTGAACATGCTCAACTCTAAAGTTATATCACCGTAGGATTATATTAGAAAGGTCATACATAAGTCATAAACCCCTCTGATGGCGTTGCAAGCCGATATATGGCGTGGCATAGAGTCAAACAAAACTTTTATGCTATCCTAAGGCAAATTATGCCAAGCATTCTGCAGATGCAGATCCTTATACTATTTCGGAATGGCCAAGCATGTCTCATACATGCTCAATGGTAGACCGATTCAGGGATCTTGCTGGGCCAAGGAAGGTGTTGATCTGCTGGACGTATCGCTGTATTATCAAACTACCTCATTCAACAACTAGAGAGGCCGCTGTTGGAAGAGTAACAGATTAGCAACCGGAGGGTTTCGAGTTCGAAACTCGATCCAACCTAAGACCATCGTATACGTGGGGCTGGTTAAATCTGTCGTGGCTTCAAATGTCCTCGCGTTGCCATGGTGTGGAAGTTTGAAGAGTGGGGTACCAGCTCAGGTGTTGACCTCGTCATCTGACTGGTTGAGAATGACGAGGTGTTGTCCTCGGATCTTTCCCTTGGGGATGGATCCCGGACCGTCGATAATAGCCCATTGTGTTACTCCAGTGCGACGTTAATTCAACTACCCCCTCTCCACTACTAGAACGGACCGACTGTCGCAAGTGATGCTTCTTCGGACCATTACATTATGAGTTAAGGCGTCACGCCGCTCGGCAGAGAACTAACAATGGTAGCGCTGGCCGGGTGTCTGCCCCACACGAATGAGGAGATCATCTGGAAGGAGATCTGCCCTACGACAGAGGCGGCATTCGTCATTAAACATGATTCGTTGCCATTCCATGCCAAGACACCCCTTCAGACAGAGTCGAAGATGTTCTGCAGCTCTTCTGAATTTTCTGTACACAGCTTAGCTCTTAGTGCAACGATAGATCGTATTTTACTTTTCGAATTGTCAATTGAAATTTTTAACCATGTGAGGTGTTCGCAAGCATAATTCCACCTTGTAACCTGCACAGTCTTCCCTGCACGACTTCTAATGAAATGACCAATAGAATCTTTCCAAAGGATTCCATACGAAGGAAAGACCAATAGGATCTTCCAAAGGATTATAGTCCAAGAAAGGACCAACAGAATCTTACCAAACAATTCTGTTCTAAGGAAAAGACCAATAAAATTTTTTCAAAGAATTTTATATAACGAAACGACCAATAGAAATTTTCCAAAGGATTCTATACAACGAAAGGATCAATGCCAAGACAAGATGGAGGTCAAGTAAGGGGTATACACAAAGAAAGTATTACTGAAACAGAAGAGAGAAAAAAAGGGGAATCCCCTTGGCAGTGAGCAGAACCACTGAGCTACGAGGATTCCCCTTTCCATGTGGAATAATGCGAAAAATGAACCAAAAGCACTTTACATGATACATACTGGCTCAATATCTTTAAAACTCAGTTTCTACTGATCAGATTTGTGAGTGACATTTATTTCCAGCGACTAAAGCTAAAAAATACTTGTTAGGTATCCCAACAAATATTGTGTTGGGATACAAACAAGGTAACTTTATATAATAATGGTTGTATTTATATCTCAACCATTATTATATAAAGAGTTACCTTGAAGAAGGGAAACATAATTTCTTTAAAAAGGGGTGTCCTAGTTAAAAAGAGTGTTCAGTGAAAAAGGGGATGTTAGGGTATGCAGGGGTGCCCACAGGGGGGATTATGGCGCAAGTTGCGCCATCAGAATTTTTTGGGCTGGTAATATGAGAGGAAAATTCAATGGTGTAAAAGCGCTAATCCCGAGAGAATGTCCCAAAGCGCTCTATATATGGTGTTCTTCGCACAGATTTGCGTTAGTTGTGGAAAAATCTATGGACATATGCCCCAGATGAAAAATCTATTTTCTCTTATAGAGGAATTATGTCTTCATATCAGGTCATATATGATCTTTTTACTACAAACTTGGACAAGGGTCCGACCAAAAAAAGGAGACTGAAAAGAGTGCAAACTACAAGATGGCCAAGCAGAAATGATGCACTGCAAACAGTTGTCACCTGCTATGACAATAAAGGAGACGTTGCATAGTTTGTCCATTGACAAAAAAGCTGCTAATGGCGCAAAGGCACTGGCAACTGGCCTGTGGAAACAAATGATCGATTTCGAAAACATTTGCTCTATACGTGTTGCCTCAGCCATTTTCAAAGTGTTGTCACCAATCACAATTGTTCTACAATAAAAAATAATCGATTATAGCAGTATGTCAAAAATTGTTGCTGAAACCAAAGCTAAACTTGTAAGAATGCGAAGTGAGTCGGAGTGGAATAAAGTGAATGATTCAATTCTTGCCTTCGCTGATGTGAATAATATTTCGCAACCACACTGCAGAAGCAGAAAACGTAAGACGTTTATGGATGAAATGGCTATCGATGAAAGAATAGATGATCCTCTTAAGAGGATCAAAGTGGAACCTTATTTTCACGTACCAGATTCACTTATTAAACAACTCAATGACAGATTCTCTGACAGTTCTCTTTCTATAATCTTACAAATGGCAGTTCTTTCACACGAAGGAATTTTGAAAATTGCAAGAGAAAAAGAAAAACAAGGATATAAATTCTTGACTGATTCTTCATCAGTGAAAGACTTGTGTGGGTTTTACGATCTTGATAGATAATAGAGGAACTAGAAACGTTTGCAAATAATATATATATATGAAACGATACCTAAAAATAACCCCCTAAGTACAATTTTCACTACAGATCACCCCTTAGCGGTTCCCTTTTATCCCAGTCTTTGTCTCCCTATCTAAGTGGTCAATATCTTGCCTTTCACTTTTGAACTCAAGCCGTCTCGTTAACTGGACCTCCCACGGACCTCGTGACTCCCTTTCACCTTTGAACTCAAGCCGCCTCGTTAGCTTAGACCTCCCAAGGACTCTCCTGCTTTCAAATCGCATATGTAAGATCACATTCCCCCTTCGTAAAACCACCGACTTCTACCAATGAAATTTCGTGTTAAATCCCCTGGTCCAATAATATTTTTCTTAATCCTAATCCCTCTAGCGAGATCTTTGTAAACTATTTATTTTTTCACGAGTCTCTTGGGCTAAGGAGCCCTCAGAGCCGTTCCAAACTCCAAACCCTCAACAACCTCATGATGTAATTACTTGTCTACTGAAATAATAAAGAATTGTTATGGAATCTGCATTACACTCAATATCAATGGATCATTCTCTCCGGTTGCCTTACACCACTCTTGCCACTCTCGTCACGACTGCAGGCTTATAAGATCTGTTATTATGACAGATTTTTAAGTCGACAGGATAGCAACTTGTGGTTTGGGAACCTCACCGTGAAGTCTCATTTTGGAAGTTTTAAGAAATTGAACGGACTCTCATCACTACACCAAAATGATGTCTAATAGAGATGATTCTACTGCCAGCTACCCAGTTTCTGAAGAGTTTTCGGAAAGAATACTTTCAAAAATAATAGCATTTGATCCCAAAGAAAATTTCGACGTTGAAGCGTGGATCAAGTATTTTGAGTTAAAAACAACCAACTATGCAACCTCAAGAATCGAACTAATCTCACAATGCTTAAAAGGCGAAGCGTTGAACTATTATTTAAATCATTGTATCGTCGAAACCGAATGGGCTAATTTACGTCAAGGACTTATCAACTATTTTTCAAGGACCTCTCTGATATCTTTTGATACCTTCATCTCTACAACGTGCGACAAACCTGGAGACATTGATGAGTACTTCAAAAAGAAATTTGACATTGGTCAACGATTACACCTTTCTGACCAAATACTACTCCAAGGACTAACAAATGGTTTGCCTCGGAATATTAAGGAGCTCATCATCGTAAAAGAACCATCAACCATTACGGAATGGTTAAGAGTTGCCCGCACGTTATGCAGTCAATTACCTGATGACAATCAACAAGGAAATAGCAGAATGGACCGAGTACCCGTTCCCGCAGCAATTCCCCGTCCAGAATTTCGACCCCGGCAAAGATTTCCGATGCGGCCGAGATTTTGGATGCCTCCCGTGCACAGAGAGCCCTTCAACTACCGTGACCGACGTTTACAGGACCGGAATCCCCCTTGGAGAACTTTCCCTCAGCGAAGTCTTCCTCCACTACCTCAGCTCGCGTATCAACCAGCTACTCAATATGGACAAACTCCTGATTTGGAATGACCATTCCTAAAAGTGACTATTTTTTGTGGTCACAAAACATTCATTGGATTGTTGGACACTGGCACGAGTGCAAATATCATTCCTGAACATTTACTCAGACATTTGAAATATGAGACAATAACAGTGAACCCTAAGATACAAATTCAACAAGCAGTTGGTGCTATTCGGGTAAGTGAAATTGTTTTGATCAGTATTACAATTGGTTGCATTACAAAACAACTTGAATTTTTGGCCATCAACTCTGCTTTAAATTATGCATTGCTAAATTTAGAAACTGTGAATCTATTTAATTTGAAGATCAATTGCAAAAGCAGACAAATATTTCAATTCAATCATAATGTAACTTCAAATGCTCCTATAAGTTGTGCACAAATTTCCCATCATTTTTACAATCAAGGTTATTCACAATATTCTAATAGTGTTCAACATAATAATCTTGGATCATGTGAGAATACTACTAGTAAGAATACTTATGATGAACAATGTTCAAAAATTGAAAATATGAAATGTGAAAATATGTACTCTTTTGATAAGAATGATAGTATTGGGAATTGTACTGATAGTAATAACATTAAGGACTGTACTATTTCTAGTGTTAATTCAAATAATGTGAATAATATCAATTATGGTATTAACTCTGGTGGCAAATTAACTGCTCTAATTAATAAATACAAAAAGGTTTTTGCCAACAATAAATATGATGTAGGCTCAATTAATTTAGAACCTCAACGAGTTATTCTAAACTCGGAACTGCCAATTGCTTGTCGCCCATATAGAGCCTCGCCTAAGGATAATGCAGAAATCAAAAAACAAATTGACGAACTTTTGAAGGCAGACATTATCAAACCTTCTTACAGCCCTTATGCTGCTCCTGTAACATTAGCTTACAAACGAGATGAAAACTCCAAAACTCGTTTATGCATCGATTATCGAAAACTAAATGAAATTACTAAAACAGATTCCGAACCCATTCCTCGTATCGATGCTGTATTGGATCAATTGTCCCATGCAAAAATATTTTCAACACTAGATTTAGCCTCTGGATACTGGCACATCAAAATTAAGGATCAAGACACAGAAAAACTTGCATTTACCTCAAATTTTGGTTTGTACGAATGGAAAAGATTACCTTTTGGATGGAAAAACGCCCCTGCAATATTTCAACGTGCTATAAGGCAAATTCTAAATAAGCATCAAATTAAATTTGCCCTAAATTATTTTGATGACATAATTGTATTTTCCCAAAATTATGAAGAACACCTGAAACATTTAAAAATCATCTTTGAGATATGTGAGAAAGAGAACGTGAAACTCAAACTTTCAAAATGCAACTTTGCAAAAACGAAAATAAATTTCTTGGGATATGAAATTGAGAACAGTACTTACAAACCAAGTAATATTAACGTTGAAACTATCAAAAAACTTCAACCACCCAGAAACACCAAAGAGTTGCAAAGATTTCTTGGTAGTGTTAATGTCTATAACAAATTCATTCCAGATTATGCGAAAATTCGAGCCCCTTTGAATAACCTTCTTAAAAAAGATGTAAAATATAAATGGTCAGAAGAATGTCAGGCCTCATTTAAGAAACTCAAAGATATCTTAATCTCTAAGCCTGTGTTAAGTTTATTTAACCCGAATTATCCCTGCCATTTATACACCGATGCCTCAGGAGAAGCAATTTCAGGAATTTTAAAACAGGAACATCCAGATGGTTCCTTACACCCAGTTTCCTTTTACTCTAGAAAATTACGACCTTACGAGAAAAATTACGCGATAACAGAACTTGAATGTTTGGCTATAATAGATTCCGTCGAAAAATTTTACTGCTATCTTCATGGAAATCACTTTACTATTTATACCGATCATGCTGCCCTGGTTTGGCTCAAAAATATTAAACACCCAACCGGTAGGCTTTTTAGATGGTCATTGAAATTGTCTATGTACAATTTTACAATTAAATACAAAAAGGGATCTACTAATGTAGAAGCTGACATGTTAACTAGAAACCCCATAAATCATCACGTGCTGCCAAGAGCACAATTATTAACTCATTCTGAGCTCAAAGAAAGTCAAGAAAATGATAATGTTTGTAATCGCAAATACAAAAAATTGGATAATCTTTGGACAATTAGAAAACAAGGTTTGAATAAAGTTGTTGTCCCATTTTCACTTCGTTCAAAATTGTTAGAGAAAGCACATATTGAGTATGGGCACCTAGGAGTGTCATCAATGTTAAATTTATTATCGCCACAATATTATTGGCCTGGTATAGTAAATGATGTTAGAAATTATGTCCGACACTGTGAAGTTTGTCAATTGAATAAAAGGAAAAAGCAAAAGAAATATGGCTTGTTAAAATCCCTTCCCACAAGTCATGAGCCTTTCGAATTAATTTCCGTGGATACAGTTGGCGGATTAAGCTATTATGGCTCTCCAAAAAAGTACCTACATATTTTAATAGATCATGCAACAAGATATATTTGGACATTCCCTTCAAAAAGTGTGACATCAGATGCTTATATTAACTGTCTTAAACAGGTATTCCAAATTCAAGTTCCAAAGAAAATTCTAAGTGACAGACATGCAGCCTTCACGTCACCCAAATTCAAGCATTTCTTGCAAAAATATAACGTTACTCAATTACTAACTTCTGCACACAGACCTCAAACTAATGGTAAAGTTGAGCGCGTCAACCAAACCCTCATAACTAGGTTGAAATGTAAAATTAATGCTCAAACAAATAGTACTCCTTGGACCCAATTACTTAAACAAGTCACGGAAGAATACAACAACACTCCTCATTCGATTACTACATTCCCACCTACTTATTTAATGCATGGAAAACTTCCTTATGAACCTATAGTTGAACCAAATTTGTATCCGCCCATTGAAGAGGCCCGAAAAATTGCCGAAGAAAAAACTAAGAAATTCCATGAGATTTCAAAAAAGAGATATGACACCCGTTTTACTAAAAGTGATTTTAACATTGGAGACTCTGTAATGTATGAAGAATTTGTTTATCCCAATAGTCGAAAATTAAATCCAACTTTCACAGGACCATACGTTATCCTGAAGAAACTTTCTGACGTAAATTATGAAATAAATAGGCCTAACCCTCTCCACAAAAAGGATTCTGAAGTAGTGCATTCGACTAGATTACGTCATTTTTACCCAGCATCTGATTATCAAATGTCTCCTCTTCCAGTTAGAAAAAGTAAAATTCCCATTCGAGTTGCTAATTACACCAAAGTGTCTGTTTCGAAAATACCAGTTCTTAAGGGAAATCAGAGTACCCTCGCTTCACATCTTCGCGTAAAACCAAGTAGCCCTAGTTCTCGTTCAAAGAGAATATAATGCGCATGGAATTTACGACTTTCGGACAAAGAGGGAGAATTTTCTCCCCCCAAAGCTTCGCTTTTCATTCTTTCTTCATCCCAACTGGTTGTGACCCCCGTCGAAAGCCTTCTTTATCTCTTCCCATCTCCAATTCAATACAAACCCATCGTCCAATTATTTTTCCTGTTTGTGCATTGTCGCTACTGACAAGGCTCTGAAAAAGTTTTGCCTTTAATTATTTACTTTTGTTTCAAACGGTTTTAAAATTCAAACATTAGATGTGAAGTAATTACAAACATCATATAAATGAAACTTACATGATGCATGAAATGTATTCAATGAAGAATTAGCAATGTGTCGAATAATGTAAATAATTTATTTTTATATTGAATAATGTTTATTATGTATTGCAATTTATTTGAATAACCGTCATTGTTTATTGAATTATTTTATTGTGTTAGTATGGGATGAACCGACTAAAGTATCTATTTCTCTTTTGTATTACTTGTAACATGTCCTAATCTTTCTACCTAATAATATAGAAAGTTTTTAGGGTAGTTCTTTAAATTTTTATCGTACGAGGACACTGATGAAAAATACTTTTCCTCAACATTCCAGTCTCTCATTACGTATTTTTATTTTTGTACTGTTTGATAATGAAATGATTGTACTGATAATGATTTTATACTGATGAATGAACGAAATTTCACACATATTGATCACAGAATACATTGATTTTGAAGTTAACAAATGATTAAACAAAAATTCATTATACAACACGGCACACACATATTCAACGTTTCAGGATGCTTGACGTGAATTAGTAGCTTACAATGAGCAGTTACTCATTTAGAATATACGGAGCTCATTTCTAGCCTACTTACAGTAACGCTCTCGTAGGTACAGACATCACTGACATGTCGGTACTGCTACAGAGAAGTCGTCTCCATTGCACATCTAAGTTCCTGAGTTATTTTTTTTTATTTTCCTTTTCACAGATTTTGTTGCGTCAAATTAATGAATAAGATTGTTTAGTGATGTGATTATAATGTCGTATATGGTTCATCACCAAAACTTACAATACTGTATATTTTTTCAGTCACCATGCATAGGAAATTTTGATAAAATACATGAAAAATGTTTGAATATTTTGGGAATTGTCACTAAGTAGAGGACATATGGAAGCTTTTATGAAGGTGTAAGGATAAATTTTGAAGTCCTTATGCTAGATGTTTTTTACTTTCATTAATCATCTACTAGTTGATATTTGTAAATTAATATTGTATTATTTGTGTATCAAGTGTTTATGTATCATATTTGTTTTGAAATGTCATTTTGTATCTTTATTATATTGTATGTTTTGTACTGTTGATAATTTAGTGAAAGCCTTTCTGGAACGGTAAGACTTTCCCTTCTAAATGGGGGGGATATGAAACGATACCTAAAAATAACCCCCTAAGTACAATTTTCACTACAGATCACCCCTTAGCGGTTCCCTTTTATCCCAGTCTTTGACTCCCTTTCACCTTTGAACTCAAGCCGCCTCGTTAGCTTAGACCTCCCAAGGACTCTCCTGCTTTCAAATCGCATATGTAAGATCACATTCCCCCTTCGTAAAACCACCGACTTCTACCAATGAAATTTCGTGTTAAATCCCCTGGTCCAATAATATTTTTCTTAATCCTAATCCCTCTAGCGAGATCTTTGTAAACTATTTATTTTTTCACGAGTCTCTTGGGCTAAGGAGCCCTCAGAGCCGTTCCAAACTCCAAACCCTCAACAACCTCATGATGTAATTACTTGTCTACTGAAATAATAAAGAATTGTTATGGAATCTGCATTACACTCAATATCAATGGATCATTCTCTCCGGTTGCCTTACACCACTCTTGCCACTCTCGTCACGACTGCAGGCTTATAAGATCTGTTATTATGACATATATATATATATATATATATATATATATATATATATATATATATATATATATATATATATATATATATATATATATAAGAAAATTGTAAAAATAGGACACCAGGCACATCTGACTTTTCAGGAGGTGAAAATGAAGTTGAAGTCCGTAAAGAGATGGAGATGAGGAAGATTCAGACCATGATGAGTTGCTTTTGTCTTTTGATCAGTGGGTAAAAAGAGGCTTAATTAGGCCTTACAGATGCCTGCAGTATATGTCAGCATTTCCTAAACTCACCATGCTGTGTCGTATCCTTTTATCGTTTACCTGTCACAAGTTGCTCAGCGGAAAGGACGATGAGCCGTTTAAAGATTGTAAAGAACAGGTTAAGAAGTAGCTTAGGGGACGATTGGTTGTCAAGCTTATTGATACTGTTGTGATCAAAAGAAGGGTGATCAGGGGAAGGGAGCACTGAGCCCATTTTATGATGGAAGGCTATCCGTCTAGCATATTGTGTAAACCCTTGATGGTTTTTCCTCCGAGACGATTCATGTGAAATCCCTACCTGTGTTTATGTCGAGCAATTGGTGCACGACCCCCTAAGACCTGCTGGAATCCAAGCGTCACCTGTGACGTCAGGTCACCTGGAAGTTTCCGACCAATCACTGCTCGCAGTGGCATGACGCGGCGAATTTGAGGTGGCTAGCCCAGTGCGAGAGCGACTTTTAGGGAATTCTGGTTGGACAGATGGTATTTTTTTTATGCCCATGGAGGAGGAAGGACAGGGGCAACTCAACCTTTGAACTCTGGGAATATAAATAGCTTGGTGAAGGCTGACTCGGCTCTTCCCTTTTTGGACTTCTCCGGTCTCGCTTGACACGCCGATTAAGAGCTCGGACCCGAAGTACGACGACTTGACGGAGATGAAGATAGCTCCCCAGCTAGCCTCACGTTGGTGAAATAACCAGAAAATCCGATTACAGCAGACCTCCAATGCTTCGCCACAGCTAGCCTGCCGACCAGTGGTTTAAGTTTCGGGTTGGACAAACCGACGTCCCTGGGAAAAATTCCGTGCCTCTCCCGATCCAGCACCGTGCCTCTCCCGATCCAGCACCGCGCCTCTCCAGATCCAGCACCGATGAGGAGACTCCCGATGCCCGATCACTAGGTTATTCAGCAACGCCCGACTCCTGAAAACCCAATTCCATCCACCCGGCAGAAACAGATAGGCAAATATCTCTTGTATATTTCTTTCTTGCTTATTGATTAGGTCATGCTCCCGTCTTTATTTTGACACTAATCGTCTCGGATGGGAAATTCAGCTTATATTGAAATGTGAAACTAATTATTATATGTAATGTTATTCTTGGCCATCCAAAAATAGAAATCCAGAATTTGTCCTTTTGTGTGGCTATTTTGTCTAGGTTTCTTTTGCACATGTTTTAAATGTTTAAAAAATAAAAGTGTTTGTTCACATTGATCATGTATCCTTGCTATTCCTGTACATCATTTTAAACACAGCACTATCACAACTTATAGTCAGTAAGAATCTTTTACATTTCAGGGTTATTGCTCATTTAGCATTGTAACCATATTAATAACCAAGGGGAATTCTACCAACCCAAAGGGCTTTAAAAGAATAATTCCAACAAATTGATCCTGGTCACGGCACCAATTTGTCAAATTGGTCACGGCACCAATTCCAACAAATTGGTGCCGTGACCAGGATCAATTTGTTGGAATTATTCTTTTAAAGCCCTTTGGGTTGGTAGAATTCCCCTTGGTTATTAATATGGTTACAATGCTAAATGAGCAATAACCCTGAAATGTAAAAGATTCTTACTGACTATAAGTTGTGATAGTGCTGTGTTTAAAATGATGTACAGGAATAGCAAGGATACATGATCAATGTGAACAAACACTTTTATTTTTTAAACATTTAAAACATGTGCAAAAGAAACCTAGACAAAATAGCCACACAAAAGGACAAATTCTGGATTTCTATTTTTGGATGGCCAAGAATAACATTACATATAATAATTAGTTTCACATTTCAATATAAGCTGAATTTCCCATCCGAGACGATTAGTGTCAAAATAAAGACGGGAGCATGACCTAATCAATAAGCAAGAAAGAAATATACAAGAGATATTTGCCTATCTGTTTCTGCCGGGTGGATGGAATTGGGTTTTCAGGAGTCGGGCGTTGCTGAATAACCTAGTGATCGGGCATCGGGAGTCTCCTCATCGGTGCTGGATCTGGAGAGGCGCGGTGCTGGATCGGGAGAGGCACGGTGCTGGATCGGGAGAGGCACGGAATTTTTCCCAGGGACGTCGGTTTGTCCAACCCGAAACTTAAACCACTGGTCGGCAGGCTAGCTGTGGCGAAGCATTGGAGGTCTGCTGTAATCGGATTTTCTGGTTATTTCACCAACGTGAGGCTAGCTGGGGAGCTATCTTCATCTCCGTCAAGTCGTCGTACTTCGGGTCCGAGCTCTTAATCGGCGTGTCAAGCGAGACCGGAGAAGTCCAAAAAGGGAAGAGCCGAGTCAGCCTTCACCAAGCTATTTATATTCCCAGAGTTCAAAGGTTGAGTTGCCCCTGTCCTTCCTCCTCCATGGGCATAAAAAAAAATACCATCTGTCCAACCAGAATTCCCTAAAAGTCGCTCTCGCACTGGGCGAGCCACCTCAAATTCGCCGCGTCATGCCACTGCGAGCAGTGATTGGTCGGAAACTTCCAGGTGACCTGACGTCACAGGTGACGCTTGGATTCCAGCAGGTCTTAGGGGGTCGTGCACCAATTGCTCGACATAAACACAGGTAGGGATTTCACATGAATCGTCTCGGAGGAAAAACCATCAAGGGTTTACACAATATGCTAGACGGATAGCCTTCCATCATAAAATGGGCTCAGTGCTCCCTTCCCCTGATCACCCTTCTTTTGATCACAACAATACTACACTATCTACAATAAGTATTTGGACACATGTGATAGATTAAAAAACAAAATTTATTCATATTCAATAGTCGGTAGAGCTTCCACGAGAGGCAATTACAGCCTCAACCCTCCGGGGCATGCTTTCCACAAGTCCTTGTATGACGGTTGATGGTATTTTCTTCCACTCGGCTTGGAGAAGACATATAAATTCCTTCACCGATTTTGGACGGTTGTTGCACCCCTTAATTCGGCGATCCAACTCGTCCCAGAGGTTCTCGATAGGGTTCAGCTCTGGGCAGGCCAGTCCATTCGATTAACCCCATTGTCACCATACTAATCCATGGTGGACCTCGCAACATGACAGCTGGCGTTGTCGTCCTGGAAGTAACATGGGTCCAACCCGTAAAACTGCCACAACGTAGGAAGCACAATGTCATCCAAGATAGTGCAGTAGGCGTCGGCGTTGAGCTTACCATGAATTGGGACCAAGGGTCCCAGTCCATACCAGGAGAAACACCCCCAGACCATAATTCCACCTCCCCCGAACTTTACTGTGAGCACAATGCATTCTGGCAGGAGGCGTTCTCCAGGCAGATGCCAGACCCTGCCATCCGAACGGTAAAGGGTGAACCTTGATTCGTCGCTCCAGAGAACCCGTTTCCACTGATCTACGGTCCACTTTCGACGTGCTTTGCACCACATTAACCGAGCAGCGCGGTTGTGATCAAAGGCTTATGGGCGGCAGCACGACCATGAAAACCAAGCACATGTCCTTCCTTACGGATGGTATTCGTCGAAACAACACTCCCGGATGCCTGTTGAAACTCCTGGAGTATGTGGGCCATCGGTTGGGTGCGGTTCTTCCGAATTTCTCTGGACAGCACCCGTCGGTCTCTATCTCCCAGTTTCGTGGGTCTGCCGACTCGGGGCACATTCCGACAATCACCGCTCACCTTCCATTTCTGAATCACATAGGCCACTGTCGATTTTTGGGTAATTCAGCTCGCTAGATATGTCCCTTAAGGATCGGCCATTTCTGTGATACCCGACGATTACACCTTTCTCGAAATCAGATAACTCTGCACTTCGTGGCATCTTGCATGCGACTAATGCCAATGTTGTTTCCTACACGATATTTTAACGGCATCGTCATTTGCATGGGTGTCCAAATACTAAATAGGAGATAGTGTATCATCTGAGAATGAAAGTCTCAAGAAAATCGCAAATGAAGAAATTATCGAAAAGGTTGCCATATCAAGTGCACGGAGAAAAAGATTATTCTGTTAAAATCTTTTATAAATAGAGTACATAAATCCCTATGCTTAAAGAATTTATTTTCTGGTCATACTATAGATTTTTTCAACTTAGAGTGTTCGAATGTTTTCTCTTCCCTCCGCATAAGATAGTTGTCACTACTCTAAAACAATTTAGTTTTTAAAGTTTTATGAATTCGTACGCAACTCGTGTAAACATTACGATAATGCTCATATCAGTAGTTTTTACACATTTAGTTCGTTTTTTCAATATCCGATTACTGAATTATTGATCTTTATTGATGTGTTCAATTTTTTTTATATTCTATTCTTCCATTCACTCAATTTTAGAGTTTTTTTATAAATATAAAAATTATTCTTATACAAAAGATCAAAGTAAAACATTTGTTTTATTCATATAACACTCAGAATCTTTCAAAACAACTGTTTTTACTATATTATAGTTATTTTCATTTACAAAGTGTAATGTCATTCTTCATACATGAAATTGCTGTTATAAATATAAACTATTCATTTTCCTAGCTGTTTTGGTTTTATTTATCTCATCCAAATTTATCTCTTGATTTTATTTATCTCTAATGATTTACAAAATACGAAATGTAGAGCTTTGAGTGGATTCAGTTGGAAATTTGAGATTCCAATGAAAGTTATATGTTTAACTGGATTTGAGGGGGGGATTTGCGCCATTGGGCTTGAGGGGGTTGTGCACCCCTAGTCAGATGAACGATTAAATCCTTTAAGGGGGTATGGTACCCAAATTGCTGAAATCTGCAATTTTGAAGTTTAGTTGTAATTTTTGGAGATTTTCAGGTAGATTTTAAGTATAGTATACAAAATGTAAATTAAAAGCAATTAATTTTAAAAAATTAAATTTAAAAAATTTGAAAAGTTTTCTTTTTGATATAAGTAGAAAAATAATTTGGCTAAAATTTTAATTTGAACATTTTTTTAACATAAAAATATGTAAGAAATAAATTGTCTTCACAGTTTTTGTAAATATGATTCAGAAAAAAAAATCAATAAAAAATAATGTAAAAAACGTGATTTTACCCCAAAAATATTGTTTTGAAAAATCATAATAAAAAACAAACATATATTTCAGCAATTGCTGAAGACAAATTGAAGAAAGATATATATAATAATTGCTCCAAATTTCATTCATATCCGTGCAGTAGAATTTGAGTTGTATCAATTTAAATTTATAAAAATATCAAAAATCACTTCTATGAAAAAGGCTGTTTTAAAATTATGCAAAATAGCTGTTTATGAAGATATTCATCTGAATTTTTTTCAGTAATCTTTCACATACAAGTATATTCCAAGTTTAAATTTCAACAAAATGTTAATATATGTACAAAAAAATAATTTTTAAAATTTGGAAAAAGATAAAAAAATTTCATCAAAATTTTTACATACAGAGAAAAATATTAAAATTGCTGCTGTTGGACAATAATATATTATAACAAAATATAGATCTATTAACAAAATATATTTAACAGCATATTCAACAATAGCCGTTTTCGAAATCGAAACTAACGTCAAATTTTTTCACATCAAATATCCAATTTACATTCAAAATAAGGTGGAGATGTCGAATCAGGAGCACTAGCGATTTATCGCCAAACATGGTAACCTTGGTGTTTTGATTCAGCTTTATAGCAACCCTATGCAAAAGGTTTTTCGCGTAGGAAAGTCCACGTTTTTTTTAATGAACATACTGGCTTTGGACGCCATCTTGATTTGGCGACAAACATGCCCCGGATTCTACATCTTTACCCAAAATAAGCAATCCAAAAGATACGAACAAGTGTTAGCTAATATATTTTACTTCGCTTCTTTCCTCCTACAAAGGAAACATTATTTTCAACTGAGAGAAATGGATACTATGTAGAGGTTTAACTTTCGTTTGTTTATGTTATAGTAGCAGACGAAAATGGGCGTGGCTGGTGACAACTTCAGTATTTCAATTTTACCCAATAAATTTTTGTTGTAATAAACATTTTGTATTAAAACGTCTCTCTCAAACACACTATCCCTTTCCTTTTGAATGCGGGGACTGAAGAAAAAAAATTATTTAAAAGAAAAATATTTCATCTTCAATATATTTAAACTTTTATTTAAAAAAAATTAAAGATTGATTATCACGTCATGAGGTACTGTACTGAACATAAATCTACGAATCCAGGATTGAATAAATATTAAACTTTTTAAAGGAAAGAAAATTTTAAAGGTTGATTTAAATCAAGATGCCGACTTGATCCACTATTTCTTTAAAATATCTTGATTTAAATCGGCATTCAAGTAATTTAAAGCTTCCATACTTATCGTAATCTCCACCATGAACATAGTCCACCTTGTCCCGAAAATACAAGAGATGAATCAGATTACTCCCATCTATGATGATTTTAGTGTCGAACAACTTATGGGGTTTCGAAAGATCAGGATTACCGTCGATGAACGTGTTCAAGCCTTTAATACCCATCAGAAGTGAATTAATTGCCAATCTAGAAAATAATCAGTCCTTTTTCAGAAACAGAACCTTGATTTACATTGGAAACTACACATAACTTTATCAGAGAACGATGCATAGACTTGCGATAGTAGTCGAGATATTTGAATATTAAAACATGTGCAGTCCGATGTGTTCGTTTTCGTCTCACTTAACCCAGGAAATGCAACACAAGCCTTTCAGTGACGCAGAAGCAACCCGTCATATGAGTTTTAAAAAAATAACAGATCAACCTACTTCCTCAACGTAGTATTTATAGCTCGATTTGGCTAAGAGTGGTGAAACGATTTGTTAATATCACTTGCTCCATTTATTTCTTCGAAATTTGCGGACTTGGTGGGACTGAATATTATATTTGGAACCTTTAAATCCGTAATTGTGTTTATTTTGCCACAAAAATTACCAAACGCTTGTTTTGATCTTAATTCAGACCAGAATATGATGTTCAAGTTAACTAATTTGTGGAATTCTTGAATTTTTAACTGTATTTAATGTTTTTACTTATTAAATAAACTTTTCTCGTCGTAGAAAATATCCTATAGAAATGTCATTTTCCTTGTAAAACTAATTTGAATAGTTGCATGAAACAAAATAATTTTAAAATTATAATTTCGTGTTGACTTTTGCTTTGTAAACTGACTCTTTTGTCTATCCCCCCCCCCCTATGCTCGTTCCAAACTGCTACTAGCGTTGTATCTCAATTTAATATTTATTTGAGCACGTGCAAGCTGCTATTAGTATTCTAATAATCTGCTGTGTACACTAATATGAATTTTAAATTATTCTATAACTGCAACTATAATATGGAACAATAAGTATTTTACATTTTCAATGAGATCGTTTTTTTCTTGTACTGAGTTACTCGTTTGTATATACTTGTGTGATCCGTCTAAAATACCTCAAGCTAAATTAATTATATAATTGTTAAATAAACACACTACATTTTTTTTGCAACTGATAAATAACCTATGAAGCTAAACAAAACAAACAAGTGGAATTTAGTTTACCACAGAAAAAATTAAACATTTGTTTCCAAAAACGTCTGCTGATAGATAAAAACAATTTAACTTTTACCAATTTCCATGAAAAAGGAAGGTCTGTATATTAGCAAAAACATACACATAAAAAATGTGCAATTTTCACTTCTGATAGTTTTAATTTCACTCTAACGAAAATTTTGTGTGAATATCATTTTCCATAGTAAACTGGAAATTTATTAATCTAGAATTACAATGCATATCATCCAAACTGCCTTTTTATTTAGCCCTCTGAGATTTCATAGTGGTGTAATACTGCTTTTACGAACATCACATTTGATGTCTAAATAACCACATCTATTGGTTAAAAGAATCCCAAGATTCTATTTGGTCAAGGTCAAAACTGGTTAGACGTCATGCAAGGAAGACTGCAAGTTGCAGAACGGATATATGCGTGTGAACCCCAGAGGGTTAAAGCACGAAAACAGACAAACAAAAACAGGCAAAGATTAACAAATGTTTAAAATGCCTTTCCAAAGGTACCTAAATGAGTTTAGATTTTTATAAATATACTGAGCAATGTTCTCGCCTAGTATATTATTTTCATATGGTACATGAAAATAGAAGATAAAAACATCACAAAACTTACTTCTAGTTCTCAACTTCCAATGTATCGAGCATCTAAAGTGTAAGACATGCGGAGAATAGAGCAATAAAAACGCTAGTTTGCTGTGTTACCTGTCCATTGGTAAAAGTTCCGCAGAACACCTGCTTGGCGACCTTCGCTTCCCGATGTGCAATAACTAGCCGAATGTTGCAAACTTAAGTCACCAATAGTTCTGATTGCATTTCAGAAAAGTGGAACGTATTTCTATCAATTTTTTGAATGGTTGAAATTTATTTTTTAACAATTAGACCAGAACTCCAACCATTCCATAAATATCATTTGAGAATTCTGTTTACATTTATTTGAGAAATTTTCCAACCTTCGTATAAAACCACCTCAGAAACAGGACTCATTTAAAACTCACTGAGAAACAGTATTCAAATCCATCATGAGTTTTTAACTTTGGAAGAGTCCAATCAAAATAACAGGTAGCACGAAGAACGAGTCGAAAAAATTCAATATATCCAGAAATCCCTTTTCTCCAAGAGGTTTCTTAAAATATCTCTAAATTAGCTCTAGCTTCATTATTTATTCAAGAAAACAAACACGGACGATAAGTAGGCGGAGACAAAAGCAAGCGATCTCTAATATTGTATAAATATCGCCAAAAGTTCAAAGAAAAAATATCGCCAAGCAGGTGCTTTGCTGTGAAAGGTATTTATACATTAAAATATAAACTGCATGTTTTATTATCGCATACGGTGATAACGGTAGTTAACTGGAATACAGAAATTCCTGTTAACTATATACATTCCATGTATTTAGACAATATACTAGTCTCCTTGTTTCTATATCCATTTCGATATTCTGCGACTGAATTCAAACTGAAATACAGGTATACCTGTATATACAGAAATACCTGTATTCTACAAAATATTCTGAAAACAAATTAAACCTTTCCATAACCTAACTACTGCATTCATTTCTCTTCACTTTTTACCTTTCCGCAAGGAAAGAAATATAGGATTTCAGAAGCTTGTTCCTCACACTTTATTCAAAATTTTCAGCCGCGTTCTAAACATCTTGTTCTATTCTAAAAAAATTGAGACATTAATAAAAAAAAATACACTCAGACCATTAAAGCGTATAAAAAATTTATTAAGCACTTTTTAAATAAAAATGTCCTCAGAATCCCCCAGACAGAAATCTTCATCCACAGTACTCAAGCACTGAAACTTATTAAGCATAGCTGATGCGTTTTCAGAAACATCTTCAGCTTGGTGATTCTTGCTTCTTTTGTTCTTTTTTCCTTTAGCAGGCTGAGAGCGATCGATTCGTTCGAAGCATTCAGGCGGCACATTTTCCAAAATTTTTGATATCAACAAAACGAATATCTCACTCAGAGCACTCTTCCTACCAAGCAGTTCAGCAACAAACAAATCAGGATAAGGTCGAGACATCAGTTCTTTTGTCAAGTTGTAGAGTAAAGTTCCCGAGAAACTTTCATGTAGCTTAGGGTGTTCAAAGGGCCAGCCAAGCAGCATATTCAAGTACACTGAATACAAGATACAAGTTTGCAGTTCACTGTAGCAGTGAACTATGTGCAAGATGAGAGGATTACCCTTGTTGAATGTCGGCTTCTGTAAATACTTCTTCATGTTTTGTGCAGCTGATTCAGAATCTGCTTCTACAACGTTGTCTATGGCAGCCAAGATCGTGGCCTGCATTCCACTATCAGATGCATTGCCGTTTTCGCCCGTAAAAGGTTGCTTTAAAATATAATTAAAGTATATTAAATTTATCACAAGAGCGTATACAAACTCTTCTCTGGGTTTCAAAGAACAGTTTTTCAGCCAGTAATTTAAACAAGCAAATAACAACTGCAAATTACGAGGCACCGATAATATATGAGAAACTTCTGTGGCCAGCACAAGGGATATGGTACCTTGTAAGGAGCTCTTTTCCATACTATACACATCACACAGATTTGGAAGTGGGCTTCCATTTTTAAAGGTAAAAATTGGCATGACACTATCTCTAGCGAGGGATCCACTGCGTCGATCAAACTCTTCAATGCGACTACAGCAATTTTGGTTGTGGCTCTCTGTATTGGTCGTGGAATGCTGCAAAAGAAACCCATAAATGACCTGTCGAATGTAACGGGAGCACACGTAGCTGCTTTCGAGAGAGACATTCTCTACTTGAGCAGGTAAAAACGTCCTATGGAGGTTAATGATGTTCAGAAACAAAGAGGGAAGATTCCCTTCGTGAAACGAAACCATAAACGGAATAGGCAACGCTTGCCCACACTGAGTGGTTAGCGTCCCATCCGCTTTCAAAGATTCCTCGAGTCTCTTCAGATCTCCTTCTATCACAAAAGTCAGATTACACTTTTGTGTCCTGTAGCTTTCCACAGACTGGTCTATCATGGATTTCACGCTGTCTCTCTTGTTTTTCTTGAGGTGGCTCAGTACTTGGTCGATTCCCTCGTCCAAGCTGAAGTTTGTCAGCCATTTCAATAGTCCAATTATCTTCCTCTGATTTGGATTGATTTTCAGTCCCTTGCACTTTGGTTTGGGAAGCTGGATGTTGGAAAAGAAATTTTCGAAACTTCTTGCGTTCGCGAAGTCGTTCCCGATCAGAGTTCCGAACAAAGGCAACACGTTTCTGTCGATGCCAGGAAAGTATGAGAGGAACTTATCGATGTGGTAAATGTAACACTTTATGTACTTGCACTTAACGCCATCAATGGTCGTTTCAACCACAGAAGCTTCCACGGATGACAATCGTACGAAGCCTTTGCGAATATCAAAAATGTAGAAATCACTATCGTCGCTCAGTACAGGGCAGTTATAAAAGTTCGCAAGAGCGGTTATTTGGTCATCGGCTTCGAAATCGCACTGAGCAAAGGGTATGTCCATTTCTGAGAGCGCATTGCGAAACACTTCTTGACAATTGATGGGTAGGACATTGCCAGCACATTCTCCATATTTGGCGATGTGGTTTGTTAGAGTCAGTCTTGTCTTCGATCTAAGTAGGATCGTTTGAAATTTTCGATTTGTTTTGTCATAACCCCCGTCAAAAATGACAATAGGTCTGATGTTGCACTCCAGGAAAGGATTAAAGTATTTCTTTATAGCAGCAGCATATCTGGAAAAAAAATTTGTAACATTTACAATACTAGCAACAGGATTACATCTGAATAGGAGAAAAATGTAAAACAAAACACAAGTTGAAGAAAGCAATCCATTTAAGAGCACAGTTGGAGATTGTCTACAAAAACAACAATCAGTTCATTCTATCATAAAAATTAAAAGCATGAATCAAGAAGCATTTAAGAAATTCTTTTTTTTCGATCAATGTCTAATAAAACAATTCGGAACGTCCCAATCGGACCCCATTAAACTACAAGTAGAATGAACGCCCTAAAATTGCAATTGTAACATTCTAAAAAACAAAAATATTAGAACTTCTAATATCGTTCATGTTCGCTCTTTACCACTTTCTCCAGAAATTCTACCAAATAAATAATCAGGACAATAATGTCAATCTTAGATTTTAACAATCGGCTTAGATATATAGTTTTGCTTCCTTTGCCTCAGTTCTCAATCTTTTAGTATGTGCGGTAACTAAATATAATTTAGAGTAGAAATTTGACAACACTCATCGATCTTTAGCCTGGAGAAATGTTGTAAAGGAACTGGAATTTCTGTGGATGGCCCAAAATGAAAGTATGGATGTGAAGATGTGACTGTTTAACTAATTTTGTAAATAGGCAAAAAGAGGAATTAATTTTAGTGGTCCCAGTAGACAAATTATGCCACTTGATCAACTTCAGCTTATGAGACAAAATGTGATTTTTAAAAACGCAAGGGCTATCTTAGAGAACAATTCATGAATTGAGTCAACAAAATTTTTATACAAATAAAATACTTAATTTTATTTATTTGCTGGTTATTACTTTTGTATTTTATTTCTCAGTTAAAGCTATTATTGGAAATTTTACTTTTCTATTTAAATATTTTGAAATACGTTAAAATGAGTCCACTTGACAATGCCATGATCCCCTCTAACAAATGTAGTCAATCATTAGTAAACTTATTTAATTACTAAGAAACTTAGATGATATCAATAGAAAGGAACATCATAGCACATAGGAAAGAAAAGAGGGTAATTTGCATATCATGAATCCACTTGGCAACAAATCAAGATTTAACAATAAATCGGTCCAAATATGGCACCAAATTTGCAATTCCAAAGCAAGTTCCGTGTTTGAATTGCTGCTTTGCTCGCAACAATCCTGGATGCTGTTTATGAAGTAAAGTAATTTTTCAAGATGGGCGATTGTCACCAATATTTTCTAGTGGCAATACTTTTGTTAGGTAATAAATCAAGAACATGCATATGTATGAAGCAAATTGGTCTTGTTCCCCAAGTTGGTGCTACTATGAATGCTGGCAATCCGATTGCATCATGTTTCAATTGCGAGCAGAAAAAAATGCAATATGCTAGTTTAGTATGAAGCAGACGCTGAAGAGAGAGAGAGATAGAGAGAGATCTCCCCCACCAAGAAATTTAAAAAACTAAATACGTTCTAAATAACGTTTTCCCGACAATCTAGCAGATTCCGATGTTTTTCTTTCATGGTTGGTGCCAAAACTTCGAAATTGGTGTCCGTTGGAAAACTTTCTCCCTAAAGAAAAATCCGAAAAATATTTTTTCCATCCTGAAAAAGTTAAAAAAGGGAATTTTCTGACCTTTGATGAATTTTTTAAAACGTCAAATTTTCAAAAAGTCGCCAAAATTTTGAAACAAATGAACTTTTGAGACGATTTTGCTTAAAAAAATGCTGCAAGCCCTGCAAGATTGTTCGGAACCTAAGGACTAATTTTAAGAAATTAAAACGAAAAAGGCTTTAACTATCAGAACATGGGGCTCTTGTACCAACTGTTGATTTGATTTGTGCTAAAAGACACATGGGAGGAGTAAGTCTCCACCCACTGACATCTGAGTTCTAACTTCTGGTCCTATTGTAACAAACTAAACTGACAATTTCTTTGTTACCCTTTCTAGAGAAAATTTATGTGCCTCTCAAGTTTTTAGGAGAAATTCCTAGTATTAGTATTGCAGAATGTATAATTATATCTATGATAGCAATTTTAATTATTTGATTTCAAACAAATATAAACTAGGACACAATTGTGGAAAGTTACTCTGTGTGTACGACACCCAGCAATGTGTGTTGTAGTAGGAAACAAATGTGTGTTGTAGTAGGAAACAAATATGTGTTGTAGTAGGAAACAACTAACATGGGACTACAGCAGTCTTTTTCAAACTTTTTTTTACCTAAACATTACCTGATATTGTCTGGCACGGCATGGCCCTTGTGCCATTAAACCCCAAACCAACCCTTTACCTAAACATAAATCTCAGTGGCTTCTTTATGTATATAAAAAGCCAACCAATCGGTTTAGAGGTCAGGTTGCTGGCTTTTGGATGAAAAGGTTCCTGGTTCAAATCTGGGGTAAAGCATGGATGTTTGTCTGGAATGAATGTGTGGTCTCCCTATAAACCTGTTGTGTCCAGTATGTCCCCCTGTAGTGTACCAGGGTAAGGCAAAGTGGTTCACAAATACACACTTTTAGTGCAGTGATGGAATAGTTCACTTTATTGACCAGGCAAAAGAATAAACAACACAAAAAAGATCATGCAGTTTTCTTGATTTACTGAAAATTGAAACAGTCGGAGTGGGGAAGATACAGCACAATCAACAGGAGGCTTCGCAGATTTAGATCGATGTAGAAAAACGAAAACCTAAACGCATCCAAAATCACCGTTCTTCCGAAAACAAACAAAAAAAAACGAACGAAAAGCATCCTCCATTCTTATAGCTCCGTACCTTTTCAAGAAATAATCAATTGTTCCAAAATTCATTGTTTCAAAATAATGTTTATGAATCCACCTTTGAAGTGCCATGATGAGTAGCGTTCAATTGACAAGGCATTAGGAAAAAAATTGCACAAAAAATTGAATTGATTAAAAATTTGCAATTAAATGCAAGAACAATACAACATTCTGAAAGCACACTGCGACACTGCAACTTGCCCCCTCTCCAATAATTTCCCCAAGTTGGCATCACTGATAGTGGTGGATGAAATAGTTCTATACTCGAGGCAATAGTTCTAACTCTACTTAAGTTAAATTTATTGTACGGAATACCCAACAAGTAAAAAGTCTAAGTGTAAATGCAACAATCTAATTTGCTTTGAGTAAAATCGCATACTACATGTCACATCAGCAAAAGATTTTATGCGTTAAAAGTGCAGTGAAACTTCGATTAACCGTCAGGGTCGGGACCGGGATTGTGGCGGTTAATCGAATAGATGGATAACAGAAAAACCTTAAACAACCCATCCATTTCATATGAACGAATGATAAAAAATGCACGTTTACGAACTGGAAATACACTACATGTATTTTATTTTGCAGAAACAAACAATATACAATTTGCATTAAGTACATATTGTTACATGAACTTACGCTCTAGACGTACATACATATTCAAATTTTCTTTCGTTTCTTCGAGGCTCGTGCTTTCTGAGCGGCACAATGTTCCGTACTTTACGAAGAAGTATAGTATGTATACATGTGTGTACGTACTAATAACTTTTAATATTTAATTAACTTTTAATAAAACGGACTGACGGTTAAAAGAGTGACGGCTAATCGAAGTTTCACTGTATTAAGACAAGTGTGATTAAAAAGATGAAAGCATATAATGTCAAAATAAATATTCCACATTTTCAATTTATATATCCAAAATTTTATTCAGCATTAATTTATTCAAAGGTAAATTTTAATGTTTCAGAAATTGTTTTTATGGCAGAAGCCGTCCTTTCTATGAAAAGCTATAGTCAATTATTCAAACCTAAGTGACGTACTGACCTACATAAATGATGCATTTCTTTTTCCTCCTTGGGACATGCCGTCCACCACCTATCTCAACCCCTTCGCTGCGTACAGTAAGTCTGACACTACTCCAGCTGTTTTCCAACTGCATTCCCTACACCGCTGTCAGTATGAAACTTACGTACCAGTTTTTACGGATGGGTCCAAAGGAGGGGGATATGTAGGCTGTGGAATAGTCTTTCGAGACTCCACTTAAAGTTACAGCCTACATCCATCCTGCTCGGTATACACAGCTGAAGCCGTTGCAATTTATCACGCGCTTCAGCAAATAAGTTCCCAGCACCCACGGTACATTCTGTGTGTACATTGACAGCATGAGTGTTTTACAACAGCTGGAGCAATATACCATCATATGCCATCCTGTCGTGTCAGATGTATTTACCACCTTACGTACATTAAAAAAGCAGGGGTTTTCATATTCTCTTCTATTGGGTCCCGAGTCACGTGGGCATCAAAGGTAACAAGCTTGCTGAGTGTTGCTAAAGCAGCTTCTGTTTCACTGCAGCAGGCCGTTCCTTTAACTGACATCAAGATGTCCACAAAAGAACTTTTCACCTCATTGTGGCAAGAGTCCTGGGATTTGCAAATCACCAATAAATTGCATTCCATCAAACCATTTATTCATTCACGGCCATCTGCCCCAATGCTAGGGACTGATGTCAAACTGACTCGCCTTCGCATTGGGCACACGCGATTTACTCATCGTCATCTTTTGTTGGGCGAGAGTCCCCTTTTTGTTCTTCATGCTCTTCAGATTTTACAGTTCATCATATTTTAATTGTATGTCCTGCTTTTAATCCTCATCGCCGAAATTTTTTTTAAAGTACAATTTTAAACTTACCAAGATTTGGTTGGGGAAAATCCCCATCCAAACCTTTTTGCATTTTTACGTTCAGTTGGTTTTTTACATCTCATCTAATTTTTTTCCACTTTCAAAATGACTCATCAATCTATTTTATCAAATTCTTTCATAATTCAATCTTTTAAATTTCCAACCATCAAATTTTATGCATATACAAATTAAATCATTAGTTATGCTACAGTCAATGGTCTTATTTTTATCATCTGACTATTTGACTCATCAATCTATTTTATCAAATTCTTTCATAATTCAATCTTTTAAATTTCCAACCATCAAATTTTATGCATATACAAATTAAATCATTAGTTATGCTACAGTCAATGGTCTTATTTTTATCATCTGACTATTTGTATATTTCTATTCTCATCTACACATTTTACATGTTTATATTTTATCTTTTGTCTTGGACTTGATTTTTCAATCTTGTACTTTTATTGGGTTATAGTCTGTCCTGTGTTTGGCGCAGCTTGTCCGCTTTTGGACCTTGCGCCATGAAACCCAAACATCCAATCCGTTATAGCCATACAATTCATTTCCGTTAAAACCATACAACTCATTTCCGGCCCAACTAACAATAAACAATTACAGAAAAAAGGTAGTTTTAATTACTGCATCTTAAATGACTATAAAACCTACACAAAACAAATTAATAAGCATTACAGTGAAAAATTAATTATAAGACTAAACAGCAGGTATAAAATTCAAGTTTTGTGATTCATTTGAAGCTATAATACACAAAATTCAATAGCGGCTAACTTGAAAATGTGCTGTGATTCATTTGAAGCTGTAATTCACAGAATTCAATAGACGTTAACTCTTGACACCATAAATAAATGAATCGTACGGCAGTAACGAAAGGAATTGCGTGATCCAGTAAACCACGTTTTTTATTTTGCCACCTTTTTCTTCCCAGCATGAACGAACGGTACATAATGTTTCGACTTCGAGTCACATTTTAATTTGATCAGGTGGTTATTCGAACTCAATCTTTCTTTATGAATATTTCTTTCTTGAAGAAATAGTATTGCGGTTTGCCCATCTCGTGGCAATTCATGAAATCCATTGTACTAACAAAGGAATAAGTTAAAATGGCGCCAAAAAACATAAAGCTGGTATGGAAATAGAGCCAAGAAATATGCAAAAACGTGCCTAATTGGCGCAGAAGTTTATTGATATGGCTACAACGGAAAAGTAACTACAAATATATACAGGGTGATTCAAACTCAACGTACGAACTTTTAGGGGAGGTAGAAAACACAAAAACAAAACAGAATCACGTAGGAATGTGTGACCGGAAACCCCAATCTGATCAGCTGGAGCAGTGGTGCGCAAACTATTTTCATTTCCGGCCCCAATTTTGTGTACTATTTTGTCGCGACCCCTGGATAGACAATAGACGTTTATTAATCATCAACGTAGTTAAAGTTGAATTCTTTTTGGGATTTGCGCTTATGTTTGTGCCTTATTAGAGGTTTGAATAAAACACGTAATTTTATGTAGCAATGGTTTTATTTATGCATATATGGGTATAAATATTTTTTTAATGGAAAAATACTTTTTAAAAAAACTTACAACATAAGAATTCAATGTGAGGTATGGGCTTGAAAAGAGCTCATGATTGCTTCTATGTTCGGATCTGTATTGGAAATCGCAAGCCGAAGTCATCCTCTGGATCCAATCGAGATCAATATTTTGTTTTAATGGCAACTAATTTTGAAAAGCCAGTTTCACATAAGTAGGTCGATGCAAACTGAATCAAAATTGCCTTTTTCTTCAAATCGGCATATTCGTTTCCAATCGATAACCAAAATTTTTGGCAAGTCAGACTTAAATTGAATGCGCATTGTTTCGTCGCTTGAAACATCAATTAACTGTTCTTTTTCATTTAAAGAGATTGGATTGAAAAATGTCAAACGAAAATGGATCACGTATCCATCCTAATTCATTATCTGGAAATTTTTCGAACCTTTTCGAAAAGTTTTCTCCTAATTTTATTATGACGGGTAATGATGTTTTTAAATATCAAGAAATCTATATTATTTTCTTTAGTAAATTCTGAAAAGCACGGGAACATGTCTGTTTTTGTTCAATTCTTCTTGCCAAAGTATCAGCTTATTCTTAAAAGCTTCAATTTTACTGCTCGATGTTAAAATGTGTGTATTCTCTCCCTGTATACTTAAATTCAAATCGTTAAGTTTTTCGAAAATATCAACCATGTTGTTTTTCAACCAACGAGTTTTCCAAGCCAATCTTCATTAATGAATGAACTTGCCAATATATGTTACTTTTCTACCAAAGAAATGTAAACTTCGTTTCTCAAATCGAAAATACGTCGCAGTATTTTGCCGCGTGAGAGCCATCTGACTTCGGTATGCAGTAATAATGTCTCATACACAGAATCCATCTCATAACAGTATTGAAAAGAGACGACTGTTTAGGGCACTGTTGCTTTTAATGTATTTAATTACAATAACAACATCCTGTAATATCTTGTGCAATTCTTCATCAATGTCTTTTGCAACAAGAGCTTGTCTATGTATCATGCAATGGTTGAATACTATATGGGGAGCAATTTTCTTTAAAAACCCTCTTAGTTATTTATTACTACCTGTTAATGCTGCAGCACCATCAGTGCAAACCGCGACACAGTGTGTCCAGGTAAGGTCATTTGTTTCAAAATATCTATTAATAATTTCAAATATTTTCTCTCCATTTGTTTTTCCTTCCAATTTTTTACAATATAAAAAAATCTTCTGATATGTCTTCATAAAAATAACTCTCATAAACAATTAATTGAGACAGTTTAGAAATGCCAGTAGTTTCGTCACGTTGTAGAGCAAATACAGGAGAGTTTTGTAATCGATTTAACAGAACTGATTCTATATTACGTAATATGGCGGAAATTCGGCGAGACACGGTATCTCTTGATAATGGTATCGTTTTTAAATCGTTACCATATTTTTCTCCATGCTTAATTGATGTCATTTTAATTGCTGAAGGAAGAATGAGTGATTTACACCAATTGTATGTGGTTTCAAATTTTCCCCTGTTAAATATGAAACTTCTTAGGATGCCCGTAAAGCCTTCTCAGTAATTGTGTATTTTTCAAAAATACATTTTAATTTTTCATACTTTCAGCTCGTTTTTTAAAAAATGTTTCAGATTTATTTGGTTTCCAAATGTCTTTTTAATTTAACAGGTTTCATACTTTCATTTGCTAATTTATCCCTGCAATTAACACACAACGAATGTTCTTTCCCATTAACAACGCAATATGTAAATCCATATTTAATAAACTCTTGATATTTTCTCAATTTTTTATTAGATAGCACATTTCGTTCGATATTTTTTTATGTAGAAACAGTGCCATTGGATTCATTCACAGTTTTCTAAGTTCATTGGATGTTGGTCCATTATTATCATTTGTATTGTCATTCTTTTCATTTTCTGAATGTTGGGTACCTATTTTTAGCCATTTATCAATCACGAGGAAACTAAAACAAAATTATAAATATACAATATTTCATTTCATTGCGTTTGTTCAATCACGTGCGGCTACCACGTGGGAAGAAAATAAAGTCCGGGATTACTCTGTATAAATCATGTTTATTTGTAACTTATTCAGACGAGAATTAAAGAAAAGAAAACTTAATTATAAAAGAAACATCTCTTTATACCAATTGCACATGTTCGCTCCTTAAAATAAAAAAATACAACGCTAAAGTAAAAATTTACACATGGTAATCGAGGCAAGTAAATATCTCAACTGGTGTTGCCAGTCGAGTACACATCAATATTGTACAGAAGTTAGTGAATCATAACATACAAATATTGGAGCTTACTTAAAAAATACAACGAGTACAAAATTAATTTTGTGATTTTATATAATTATGCTTGACATTACTTACTCCTAAGAGGTAAAATATATATTTAAAAATTACAATTAGCGTTTATTTTTCAAAATTCATCTTACTATGATCTTAAATTTGTACTCGCACTTAAACTGCAAAAGCAGGCTTTGTTTAGTGGGCCGCCAACTGTAATCCAAAAACAGAACTAACTGTTCCCTTACACGTTTTAAAATAGCAACTACCTTGGTAGCGTTTCCAACGAAATATCAGTTGAGGATAATTGATTTTCGAAAAAAATCAAAAACGAAAAAAATAATACAAAATATTTAAAAAAAAACAGTTTTTCTTTATAAAGATTTTTATATGTATATTGATTTTTTAATTGTTTATTATTGCCCCTCCGAGCACGCTACTAAACTGTCCTATACTTAAAAAATATGTTATGTACATACCCGATTGCAAATTTTACTTAAAATTAGCAAAAGCAGTATATAAACAGAATTTACAGAATGCACTTGAATGAAAGTAAGAAACAGCAAAACCGAACTACTGAGGCAAAGACGGAAAGAACTGCACGGTCCTAGCTGTGATCAGTATAAAGACTAAATAGCAGGGGTGCACATCTAGAGTGAAAAAGCTGTAGTAAAGATGGCCACTGCTAAACGTCAGACCGACCCAAGTTGCATATGAATCCCACCGGAGAGCAGGTAAAGGGCATCTCAAATTGACAATTATCTTTTATCGCTGTCTGTTCGCCTGCCGGTTGCCGAAGTATAGATATTCTATACTAATAGACAATTGTATTCGTAAAAAAATATAGTTCTTTTTTTATAAATATTACCTCATTTCACTATTTTACTGGAACCTGATACTGGTTGAAGAAAATCCTTGAATTTTTTATTGTCAAATAAATTTCTTTGAATTTGGCGACCCACAAAAATTTTCAAGCGACCCCAACAGGGGTCGCGACCCACGGTTTGCGCACCACTGAGCTGGAGGATAAACGAAGATGCAGAAATGACAAGCCAATAATGGGTGGAAAAACTCTTTATTTAGCGATACTTTACACTAGGACAGTATGTGTACACCTTAAGTTTCACAGCAAGTGCTCAAAAGTTCTTACCAACGCTTGAGGGCGCTGTTATCCGCTGTTCGCCAGCGCTGAAGTTGAAAGGCAGAGCTAGTCATTTAAAGCTCCGATTGCGAACGCTGAAGTGGCGGACATGCACCTTGTGTATGGTGCAGTTGACGGCAACGGAAGGGCTGTGGCACAGTTCCATGCCGAACGGTACCCAAACAGACGTGTGTACCGCATCACCAAATGTTTTGGAATTTGCATCATAACCTGCGTGAATACGGGACATTCTGCAGCAGCAGGCATGACCCGTCTTTCACTGTAACCTATAGAACGAGATGAAAGAAGTATCTCCGATCAACACCTATTACAGGTGGAGGTAAGTACGACGTCATACTCGTGAAATCTCTTTAGAAGGTAAGAGAAATAATCCGAAAGGACGGACTCACCTCTCAGTTAAAACTCCAAGAGGACCGCACGAGCGAAGGAGGGTGCGAAGAGCGTGAAAGGGGAAATCCTTTCCATCCTTACAGGGCGGCCACGAACGACACGCACACCTGCCTTCGAAGAGAAGACATTGCGTCGAGTGGAAGAAGCTCCTTGGAGCACATTACACAGGGAGCATTTACATCTATATCATTTGCAACGGGTCCAGTCATTACAGTGAGATTATCCTCCGTGTGGAATTCGCGCGCTGGTACTTGGACAAATGCAACGTGAACCCGGCGTTTCCAACCTTCAATCTGTTCACGGATGAAGCCAATTTCTCTCGTGGAGGGATCTTTAATCAACACAATGTCCATGTGTGGAGTCACGACAACCCACGAAGTATGTGCACCCATGCTGCCCAACAACAGTTCTACGTGAATGTATGTGCGGGTATTATTGGTGATTACTTAATCAGGCCATGCCTCTTACCACCCCGACTGGATGGCCGGAAATATCGCATGTTTCTGGAGGAAATACTGCTGGAATTACTCGACATTGTTAGTGTCTGTTCGGCGTGCAATGTGGTTCCAGCACGATAGGGCTCCAGCTCATTTTTCCCGTGCCGTACGTGATTACTTGAACAGAACATTTGCGCCTCGATGGATTGAGCGTGGTGGACCCGTCACATGGCCACCACGATCGCCCGATTTATCCAGCCTGGATTTCTTGTGGGGGACCCTGAAAGCCATGGTCTACGAGACCATAGTTGACTCTGACACCGACCTCGTCGCAGCTGCAAACGTCCGCGAAATGCCGGGTATTTTTGAAAGGGTTCGACAATCAATACGTTGCCGTTGTGAAGCGTGCATAACTGCGGATGGTAAGAACTTTGAGTACTTGTGAAACTTATCGTGTACACGTAGTCCTAGTGTAAAGCATCGTTAAATAAAGAGTTTTTCCACCCATTATTGGCTTGTCATTTCTGCATCTTCGTTTATCCTCCAGCTGATCAGGTTGGGGTTTCTAGTCATACATTCCTGTGATTCTGTTTTGTTTCCAACCTCCCCTAAAAGTTTGTACGTTGAGTTTTGAATCACCCTGTATAATCAAGTTGACTCAAAGTGTATTGGAGTATGTGCTGGTATTAAGTTTTCCAACTAGAAATGGTACATTTTATTTTTCTTTCCTCGAATCTTAAGCAATTTATAAAAACTAAAATTCTTTATTATTCAGAACAATAAAGTAAGGTAGATAGATATTTTAATTAACATCACACTGGAGCGACACAAAGGGCTATTGGTGACGGTCCGGGATCATCCCAAAGGAATAAATAAGGATATTTTTCAGTCTAAGAACATTTTTTAATGTGAAATATCTCATGACACTTTTTCCATTTTATTTTTTAAGATTGGGCTAAATAATTTAATTTGAAACTTCTTAAAAACTTGTTAGACATTAGCCATGCAAATTACAATGCAGTTTCTAGGTAGAACACACACATAAGACAATACATATCTGTACCTCAGAACCAGACGAACTTAAGTCCAAAAATGACGATTTTCAGGTTATTACAGTTTTGCATGTAGAACCTGATTATGCATCAAGCCATAACAACTTAAGTCTGAAAAAAATCTCCTTTTACGATTTACTAGGGTTATAAGAGCTTAAGTCCTAACCTTTGTTTGAGCCAGACAAACGTAAGTCCATCCACTCAAAAAGACAGTTTGTAGTACTTTCATGTATAAAAACTAAGACTGTTGGTAGACAACGGAAAAGAGACGGCATAAGAAACAAAATCGAGAGCCATACATTTATTTTTAACTTTAATAAGGAGGAAGTCATTTGCAAAACTTTTTCCTGAATATGCTTTCTATTTCTGAAACCTTCATGAGAGTTGCTTTAAAAAAGCCAGTGAGTCTGGTTTAGTAACGCCAGACCTTAGGGGAAAACATATTCCAGCAAATAAATTACCGAGTGATAGCTTAGAATGGATCAAAAACCATATTTCAAAGTTTCCGGTGCCAAAGCCACTACAGCAGGGAAAGATCCAATGTATCTTAAATGTTTGGGCAATCACCTTAACATTTCCACATAGTACTTACTCACTGTATGTAGATGAATGCGAAAAAGAAAAAATTAAACCAGAGAAAACGTGGATTTATTCCAAAGTTCTCAATGAAGATTCCAACTTGTCTTTCCACTCAGCGGATAATGACAAAACTCAATGAACTTAAATTACAAAAAGAAAACCACCTGGAAGAAGCTTCACGTGGGTATGAATTAAAAAGGGAAGATAAACTCAAAGGCCGTGCTAATCAAGGTTTGAGAGTCGGTTATGTCTGATCTCCAAAAATGTTTTCCAACGCCAGATTTGAAGAACTCCCAAAGTTTTTACTCAAGAAAACTGGGCATTAAATAGTACAATTTATGACGACCGCTGACAAAACTTAGTGTATGATCTGGGATGAAGTTACAGCCGGTCGAAGAGGTAACGAAATAGCATCATGTTTATTCACATGGGCGAATGAAGAGCTTCGAAATCCTGATAGGTCTACTGAAAACTTAACAGTGTGGACAGATAATTGCAGTGGCCAAAACAGGAATATTAATATGATTTTCATGTACCCATGGCTGTTGGAAAAGTTTCTACTCTAAAAGAAGTCAACCATAAGTTCCTACATGCTGGACACACCCACATGGAAGTAGATGACAAGCACAGTGTGATAGAGAGAGCGAAAAGGCAACTAGAAAAACCACACTATTTTCACCACAAATGATTGGGCCAATTGCATTGCTTCATGTTTGTCGGGATAGGTCGTGTGGAGATCCGAGCTGATCGCCTGAACTTATACCTTGGACCGATCGCTAGGGTGTTACGAAGTGATACGGAGATTAGGACTAACACAATTTATTTCTCTACCTAAAAACTATGTACAGCAACCGTTATCTCAAATTCATGGAACAGCCTACACGCTGCCACTTGCATTAATTCTGTAAAAAACTGCGCTCGCTCCACCTGCGCGTGGAAGCCTTCAGTTACTAGTTCAAAACTGCGCTCGCTCCACCTGCGCGTGGAAGCCTTCAATTACTAGTTCAATTCTAACTCACTCTCGCTGAGTCAGGAAAATAGTTTCTACCAGTCACCGGATTTCAGCGGACATCTGCACGTGTGGTTAAGTGGATCATCAGCCGTTTGCACATCCTCACACGCCGCCGCCAAGAGGAAAACAGATTTTTTTTCCAAAAAAAATCTGTTTTACTAATAATATTGGCCGAACATTTGTGGCAACCGGTTAGATCAGGAGTGGTTACCCTCTCAACCCAAGAGAAATCAAGGGATCCAAAAAAAAATTATGCATAAGAACATTTATACTTTGCAACCACTTTTCAAGCTAATATTAGATCTTAACATCCAAATGCTATATCTATTTACACCACAAACAATCAAATATTGATACTCCCGAACTCCAATACCTTTTCATTCTAAATTGATCCAATCTACAAAACCTAACCTAAAGTATTGCAAAAATAACATTCGACTAACACCATACATATAAAATTAACCATTATTTACACTATATTTAATATACATCTTAACTCTCCATATTTAGTTATAAAAAAATAACAATCTCATCCAAATATGCTACCAAGCCTTTATTGATCGACCTCTCTTTCCAAGCGGGAGAGAGCATCAGCTCCCTGATGATAAATCCCAGGGCGATGGGTCAACTTGTAATTCCACCTTTGAAGGGCAAGTGCCCACCTAGTTAACTTGGGGCTCTTAGGAGTTGTCTCGACCAGATATTTTAGCGGATTGTGATCAGTTATGATCTCCACAGTGTTACCCTGCAACCACTTATCAAATTTTTTCAGTCCAAATAACACGGCATAGGCCTCTTTCTCAATGGTAGACCAATTCTTTTGGGTGTTATTCAATTTTTGACTAACAAAAGCAATTGGCCTATAGTTTCTATGTTCGTCCTTCTGGGTCAAACAACATCCAATAGCGTAGTGGGACGCGTCTGTGTGGACCTGGAAGGGTTCGACGGCATTGGGGGTGCTTAACGCAGTGACCTCACATAACGCATTTTTCAACCGGAGGAATGATTCTTCCTCGCGTTTCCCCCAAAATACCTTTCCCGATTTTTTCCCTTTTGTCAACTCCGTTAAAGGGGCTGCTATCTCTGCATAACCAGGAATGTAAGTCCTATAAAATCCCATCAGTCCTAGAATGGATCTGACTTCCTTTTTTGATACGGGTCTTCTCAACTGTTTGATGGCTAATATTTTGTCATTGTCAGGAGAGTGCTTTCCCCCTCCTATCTTATGTCCTAAGTATTTTATCTCTTTGGATGCAAATATGCATTTCTTAAGTTTCACCGAAAATCCGAGATATTCCAGATCAGATAAGATTTTTTTCAAGTGTTCTAAATGTTCTTCCCACGTTTTAGAGAATATAACAATGTCGTCTATATAAGCTTGCGCATAAGCGGAATGTTTGTGCAACACTTGATTCATAATGCGTTGGAAAGTTCCCGAAGCTCCTGACAATCCAAATGGCATCACTTTCCATTGATACACCCCGTTGTGGGTGGAAAATGCTGTCAAAACTTTGCTCTCGTCCTCCATTTTTATTTGATAATATCCCCTTTCCAAATCCAAGCAAGTTAACCATTCGGCCATCCCCGCAGTGAAGATCAACTCCTGCATGTCCTTCATAGGATAACTGGGCACTTTTGTTATCAGATTAAGCGCCCTATAGTCAATGCACATTCTAATCGAGGCATCCTTCTTCGCGACACATACAATGGGATACGTAATGTCTGCATTGGACGGCTCCAAAAGACCCAATTCTAAAAGTTCTTGGACTTGCCTATCCACTTCTGAACGGTATGCTATTGGTATGCAATAACTATGTGGTTTTCTCCGGATGGAGTCAGGCAGCAATTCAATCTTGTGCTGACTTACTCCCACGGGTTGTATTGGTCGGCAAAAAAGTGTTTCGAACTTACACAAGAGTCTTTTCAATTCTTCCTCCTGTTTAGGATTTAAGTACGGTGTCGTGATCATTTTCACTTCTTGGGTGAACTCGTCTCTTGCTTCGACAATTGGAGCGTTTTCTATGTTACCAAATTCTTCCTCACCTTCAAAAATGACATTTACCGCGTTGGAACCGACCACAAATTCCCTTATCTTGTTCTGGTGAACGTGCCTCATCCTATTGTCTGGCATCTTTATAATGAAAGAATGTTCATTCTTTTTCTCTTCAATGATTCCGGGACCTTGCCATCTGGCCAATAATTTGTTTGTAGAATCTGGCAAGAGCACGATGACTTTATCTCCCGGCTTGAAAGTCTTTCTTGTAGACCTTAAATTATAATAATGGGCCATTTTCCCTTGTTGTATATTAGATGTTATCTTGGCTTTCTCTGCGGCCTCCTCCAGTCGGGTTTTCAACTTCTCCAGATAGACATGTATTGGGGTTGTATCCAGCTGCAAACCCTCGTGTCTTCCCGTCCAGGTATTCTTTAGAGTCGACAAAGGACCTTCTGGCTTCCGACCAAAAAGCAATTGAAAAGGCGCTACACCCGTTGTACTGTTCGGGACCTCTCTGTATGCCCATAAAATGAACGGTATTTTGGTGTGCCAGGTCCGTGGTTCTTCCTTAATGGTGTGATGTAACATACTCTTTAAAGTTTGGTTAAATCTTTCCACTAACCCGTTTGATTGTGGATATAATGGTGTGGAGAACCGTGGAGTTGAACCCATTCTTTTTTCAAATTCCTGAGTCAATTCAGCGTTGAAATTTGTACCATTGTCCGAGGCAATTACGTTTGGCACTCCAGTCCTCATAAAAATAGATAATAAAGCTTCACACGTTGCTTTGGCTGTAAGACTCGTCAAAGGGATCGCCTCAGCCCACCTTGTATGTTGGTCTACCATACACAAGATAAATTTGTGTCCTTTAGAACTTGGAGGATCTATCGGTCCTATGATGTCCACATTGACCACTTGGAAGGGCAATTCTGGCCGCGCAACGGGAGTTATTGGGGCCCTATCTTTGTGTTTGACCTTTCTCGTCAACTGACAACCTTCACATGCTAAACAAAACTGTCTCACGTCTCTTGATAGCCCGTTCCAAGAGAACGAATATCTAATTCTTTCTATTGTCTTCCTCGCTCCCATGTGTCCCCCAAACACTGAGCAGTGGGCTAATCTAAGAACCTCTTTTCTTCTACGTTTAGGAAGAACCAATTGACATACATTCTCTCCAAGAATCTTGTCTTTATGAAAGACCAAACCATCGTTAAAGAAAAATCCTCCACTACCTTGCTTAGCCTGTTTTCTGGTCTCTTCCAGCTCTCTACACTCCTCTTGCTCTTTACGGAAGCTTTCCGTCTTCGATATCCCTTCTTCCTGGTCTCCGTCGGTGCTTTCTACCACTAACACTTCTGTGTCCTTATTCACTTCAACGGAATTCCCTTCTGTGTTCCCCTCTTTTGTAGGTGGTTCCAAGATGTTTCCACTACCAATATCGGTGGAAATTAATTCCTGCTTTCCTCTAAGCATGTCTCGGATATCTGGTGGCAACAGCACATCTTCCACCAATGAGGGAGCAACTGCGCAGAGGACTTCTTGGTGAAGCACATCACCCCTACCTCCTATGATCAGTCCTATGGGAACGTTCATTAACGGGCATTTCTCCGCTGGACCGAAGATTCCTTTAATAAAGATGGACGATTTCTCTTCCAGCGACAGATTTTGTACAATATCTTTCCGTATGACGGTAATTTCAGTCCCAGAATCAATTAGGGCTTTTGCCTCCCTCCCGTCAACACTAATTAAGATTCTTTCCAAGGGGCAAAGATTGTCTCGCCAGGATCTTTCCTTAAAGGATACAACTTTAGCTACCACCGCCGTTCCGCCAGTATTCAGTGTCCTTTTCTCATCCCCCACACCGCTTTCTTCAGTTATGATCCTATTCACGTTCGCTTTCCTTCTATTATCGTGATCTGATCTTCCTTTATCCGACTTTGGACAGAACCTCTTCATGTGTCCCTCCATTCCGCATGAGAAACAAACAAGCCTGGAATTATGTTTCGCCGGTTCTGGTTGAGTTCTGTGATAGGTTCGTTTGGTGTCCTGCTGAGATATGTGGTATCCACCGTAACCTCTTGCATCATACTGGGTCTTGTATCCCGAATTTGTCTTCATGGTGGTACTTGGCTGTCTCTTGTATGTTCTACGAACACATTCGTATTCGTCTACCTTTTCAGCCAGCAATGAAGGTTTTGATATTTTCCCCCATTCATCGATAAAATGGTCCCTGGCTTCCTGTGGCACTCTTTTCTTGACTTGATCGGCTATCATCAATTCCTTCAGACTCTCAAAATCGGAGATACCAAGTCCTTCGATCCATCCTTGAAAATAATTGGTTACTTCATAAGTAAAATCTTGCCAAGTTTTATCAGGACTTTTTTGATGTTGAATGAACTTCTGGCGAAATCCCTCTGGATTCATCTTAAACTTCTTTAACAAGAGGTCTTTAATGTGTTCATAATCTTCTAATCCCTCTTCCGAAACCCTCGCAATCAATTCTATTATCTCCAAAGGCATTAGGGTCAAAAGACATGATACCCAATTTCTTTCATCAATTTTCCTCCGCCTAGCTTGACTTTCGAACAGGGAGAGGTATAAAAGGATATCACCCTCTTTCATTTGGAATTTGGGCATGTATTTCGTCATGTCGACCTGTATATCGGTAGGACTACTTCTTCCTTCTATGGAATCATTGCTTATCCTTATTCCTGCTTCTATCCTTAACTTTTCTAGCTCAAATTCTCTTTGTTGTTTCTTTCTCTCCTTTTCCTCTTCTCTCTCCTTCTCTTCTCTCTCCTTCTTCTCTTCCCTCTCCTTCTCTTCCATCTCCTTTCGTGAACTCACTATCGTTTCAAGCATCTCCATCACGAATTCGACTTCGTATGACTTACTTCCTGTTATGAGATCTTTCAGTCCTATAACTTTAATATTTGGATCAGGAGTTTCCCCTAACTCCAATGCTAAAGTAAATAGATCGCATTTCTTATATTTTCCCAAAAAAGCCATATTCACCAATATATTTTCCTTTCTAACTGGTATTAACTAAAAGACCATTAAAATAAAAACCCTTTTCAGCTACTGATTGACTACCCCTAGCATATATCACAATTGTTTAAAGAGAAAAATAATGGTTCACCCTAAACTGATAACGATGACATGTGAACAATAACACTGACGTGTCACATGAGTTAACGCTCAATTCGTAACTCTGAAATTCCAGCACTGTCGTGCTTTAAAAATACCTTCTGCCACTCCTGGTGTATCACAATTCTTCAAGAGAAACTATAATCAGCACTTTTGGCTAAGAACACTGACGTGTCACCTGCGCTGTCGCGCAATTCTAAAATTTGAAATACGGATGTATTTCCCGCACTGCCGTGCTTCAACTACACCTCATCATTTAACAAACAAATATGCTTCACCTAACATTTATTTAGCAATGGATCCCTGATTATTTCTCTTAAAAGAAAGGGTAAACAACACTCACCCGGTTCGTCTGCTTCACCAGGATTTCGCGTAGCCTCGCCGTCCGTTTCCTCAGGATTTCTCGTCTCTGGTCCAATCTTTACTGTTCCCGGTTCGTCTGCTTCAACAGGGTTCCTCGGAATTTCTCGTCTCTGGCCAATCTTTACTGTTCCCGGTTCATCAATCTTTACCGCTATCGGTACATCGATCTTTACCACTCCGGGTACATCATTTTTACCGCTGCCACCATCTTATTGTCGGGATAGGTCGTGTGGAGATCCGAGCTGATCGCCTGAACTTATACCTTGGACCGATCGCTAGGGTGTTACGAAGTGATACGGAGATTAGGACTAACACAATTTATTTCTCTACCTAAAAACTATGTACAGCAACCGTTATCTCAAATTCATGGAACAGCCTACACGCTGCCACTTGCATTAATTCTGTAAAAAACTGCGCTCGCTCCACCTGCGCGTGGAAGCCTTCAGTTACTAGTTCAAAACTGCGCTCGCTCCACCTGCGCGTGGAAGCCTTCAATTACTAGTTCAATTCTAACTCACTCTCGCTGAGTCAGGAAAATAGTTTCTACCAGTCACCGGATTTCAGCGGACATCTGCACGTGTGGTTAAGTGGATCATCAGCCGTTTGCACATCCTCACAATGTTCAAAAAAGAACCCCTTTGTAGTGAGAAGGATATGCTTTGATGACTTTCTTGATGTTTTCTACTTGAAGAGCAAAGAAGCTTCTGTTTCAAGGAAGAAAAACACAGACAACGAACCATTTTTGATATCCAACGCAATGTGGTTACAGTTTCGTAGAGACAGCAAGTTGTACTATAAGACCAGTTTCTCAGATGATACTTTAAAACTATTGAATTTAAAAGAAATCAGAGAGAACAAAGGGTTGTTATGCCAGCGACGATCCCAAAATTGAGAGTAACCCAAAACAAGTACAGAGACCTCATGAATTTAATGCAGTGGGTGCCTGAAGAGTATAGACCTTTCTTTGAAAACCTTCCACATGGAGAGAAGGAAGGCAAATTTCCTGAGGATGACTCAACCGCTCTAGAGTATTGTTTTTGCTTAAACTGTAGCTTTTAAGCCATTTACAACATTACAACACTCAATCTGTACATTAAATATATATATATTTTTTATTCTATTTTATATATTTTATACAATATTAAATATTTTTGTGCTTTCTCTGTTTTTGATAGTATTAGACATTGTTTTACAACGGATTGCTCGTGTAGTTTACTTGAAACACCTTTTTAAAGTGCTATGTAAGTCCTAAAACAGGTTTTTGATGCAGAACCACAATAACGTAAGTCCTGTCTTCATAAGCTATAAAATTACATAAAAATTAACCAACAATGGATAACTCAACAATTTCTATTGTTAACAATCAATTTTTGCAGGCTAATTCAAATACTAGCTTTCTAGCCAGGCAACGAGATTCTTCTTTTCAGTTTTTATGCTCTCCCGAAAAGTCGGCATAATGTGACTTATGTTCGTCTGGTTCTGAGGTACAGATATTAGGGTTTAGGAGATGTAGTCATGGAAAAATAACCGAACCACCCACTATTCATAGTAGAGCAAATTCAGAGATATCATTCAATAAGGAATAATGTCCTTTACAAATTCAAAATGCATTAGGGAACATCTTCATATCAAATTTTGCACAAACAAAATTTCCAATGGAAACAGTTTTGATGCTTTAATCAGATTCTGCATCGTTTAATTGGTCATTTCATGACTTTACTATCTTTATATCCGGAGATATTCAATGTTAAAATTGCTGTCAATTTCAGTGATCATCTCCTCATTGAAAATCGCTATTCATACATCGAGATTAATTGTAGTTATAGCTACCCGAATTTCAAATTTGAATACTATTTCAAACCTATTTGTCAGCGCGTGCAAACGATCCGAGAATTATATTTGTTATGCAAGTGCAAACGATCCGAGAATTAAATTTATTATACGAGCTCAAACGATAATATTGAATTGTAATCATGATTAAAATCTGATAAAAAGGATTTTGGAATTGAAAACAGTTCGAAACGGAGAATGTTGATCGATGTTTTGTATAATTTTGTATCGTCTTTAGTGTTCTTGATAAATGTTAATTTTTTTTAATTAGCGGTCGTCTCCATGTACGCAACCAAAAAGCCTACCAACAATTATTTAATACAATCGAACTGATATTCCGATCAGCCAAAAAGTGAATAGTGTAATTCAATTGATCATTGATTAGTAGAGTTCATCTATAAGACACATAACTGGTAAAAGGCAATGTATTTTACATTACATAAATGAAATTTCCAACCATTTTTCAAAAATTTAAATTCCTCAGGTTTGTTAGACGTTTTTTAAACTTTTGGTTGCTCCCTAAAATCGTCATAATGAGGAAAATTTAATGTAACGCAAAAACCTGAAATTTTGCATGGTCATATTAGAAGTCCTTTTGAATCAATTCCAATCAAAATGTAGTAAGGTTTCAATTCATAATTTTTTCAATCATTAATTTAATAATTATTATTGCATACTAAAAACTATTTTTAAAATAAAATATTACATGGATTTTGTTTGGGTTCTTTAACAATAACATGGTACAAAATATCAGCGCTATAGAAATATTAATTGAGGAAGATATCCATAAAAATCTGAGAAACTGATTTAACATTAGGAGCTCCAATTTTTCTGTACTCATAACTTCGAAACGGTAATACCCAATGACATGAAATTTGGTATCTGAAGTTCAATTTAGATATAGATTTGAAATTGTGTGTCAAAATAAGGGGTTTCCATTGGAAATTATAAAGTTGGTGCTCAATTTAATATGAAGACGGCCCCTTGTGCAAATTTTATGTATTGGAATTTATAGAAGACGTTAGTTACTGTCGAACGCCATCTTTGAATTTTCTCTACTGTTAAAATTGTTCGAATGAAGAGAGTTGGTTCGTTTTTTTCCCCCGACTGTACCATGGCAAAGTTTTATATATTTTAGATTTTCTCACTGAGAATATAAAAATACTTTTCAAAACACAATTTTTGATTGACTTGTGTTAAGAAGTTTCGAATAACTCTTTAAAGATAAAAATTAAATTTGGGAGTTGTTGCCTTTATCCTTTCATTTGAATTCTACTCAAAATACAAATCCTTTATACTTTACATTCAAGATTAAAAAATTAAGCATTTAAATTCGAGAGATTTATTTTTTCGTGTTTTAATAAATATTGTGAACTAAATAAACTCATAAATTATAGATACAGTATAATTATCGTGCTTTTTTGTTACCCAGCTCATTTCAAAATTTAAAGTGGTAATAAATTGTACATATTCTTTCTGTACATACAGTGGTGGTAAAATGGCTTCATTAATGGCATGCTTGTCTTCAACACAAACACTAAAGTTTAGGGGCCATGGTAGCCCGGTTGGAAGTTTGACGGATTAGCAAACAGAGAGAGCCAAATTCGAATCCAACAGACAGTCGTGTACAAAGGGGACTGGTGCACATTAAATCTGTTGTGGCCTCAAATGTCCTCACATTGGCATAGTGTCGAAGTTTGGAGGGTGGGGTGCCAGTTCAGGTGACTTTGTCATCTGACCGTGGTTCAAAATAACATGTTGTCCTCGATCTTACCCTTCGGATTTGATCCCAGACCATGGCCAATAGCTAGCTGTTGCTCAAGTGCGAAGTTAATTAAAATACCTACCTAAATAAAGTTTCCCCCTTTCAAAGGAGATATCTTGATTACATTGTTTTCTCAAAGAAAGTAAAGGAATTATGTGCTTGCATTTAAAATTCCATAATTACAGGCATGATACTAGATCAACATTTCACTGACGTACACTAATTTTAATTAAGCTCAGTTGATTTGCTTCCAAGGGGTAGGTATTTTAATTAACATCGCACTGGAGCAACACAACGGGCTATTGGCAACGGTCCGGGATCAAACCCAAAGGGATAGATCCAAGGACAATATCACATATTTTTGAATCAGTCAGATGACAAGGCAACACCTGAGCTGGCTCTCCAATCTGCAAACTTCCACACCACACCAACGTGAGGACAATTGAGTCCACAACAGATTTAACATGCACCAGCCCCCTTTATATATGCCGGTCTGGTTTGATTCAAATTCATAATCTTACCGGTTGCTAATCTATTACTCTTTCAACCAGGTGCTTCCAGCGGGTTTTATAAGAAATAAAGAGCACTCAGTACTCGGTTGTAATAAAGAAAATAACTTGCATTGAAAACTCTGCTTCCTTTATCAAAAATAACAATTATCCTCAAAAGAGCATCAATTCAAGTATACATCTCTAACCTTACCATGGAGAAGAGGATGTTAAAAATTAACCAAAAATATATACAAGATATATAGACTGGCCCCATACATTTAAACTCAGCTTCTGCAGCTTATATTAGCAGATTTGTGATGAACCTGACAAAAGAGAAAAATATTTGGTCAGTTGTAATTGTCATCCCAGTTTATACTATCTCAAGAGTATTTTAAGTAGGGAAAGAGATAATTTTCAGTTTTAAAAAAAGGGTCGTTTTGGGGGTACTACACTGAGTAAAAGCAAAATACTAACTTATTAAGCTCTTGATTATCATGTCATGAGGCCATACAGTAGTGAAATGTGTGTACTGTACATAAATCTTAGGTACCTTACGAATCCAGGAATATTAAGTAGAATATTAAAAATTTTCAAAGGAAAGAAAATTTGGTACAGCTGCAGTCTGTGCTGCGCGGAGTGGCAACGACTCATGGCACGTTTTTTGGCGCACTTTTAAGCAACTAATGCCAGCTGATGGTAACCCATTTTTATCTCGTATTTTCTCTGGTTTTATGGTTAGGGTTTTCGTGTTTTTATGGCAACCTTGTCAGGATCCAGATCCTTCTTTTTTCTGGATTGTTCTATTTATTTCCGACACGGTCAAGTGCTCTCGCATAGATTGTTCTTTTAAGTTCTGACAAGGTCGATTTTGTGTTATTAGTTATCTTGGTATACCAATATCTTATTATTTCTTAAGATGCCTTCTGTTTTTAGTGTAGTTGATAAGTTTCAAGAGAATTTTTCTCGAAACTTAAAAGTTTATTTTTTCTGGTGGTAGACAAACTTACGGGAGTGAGGGCTAATCGTTAATTTAGTTATGAGTTGTGTTGCGATAAAGAGCTTTTCTACTTTTTAGAGGAATCGGGATTAATTAAATCAAAATTTTCTTGCGATAAATGCAACGGGGAAATGACGTTTTCTGTGAGGAATTCAGTTAGCGACGGATACACTTGAATTTGTAGGAATCGTCGGGATAATAAGCCATGTCGTAGCTACAAATCGATCAGACACGGGACATTCAAGATTTATATATTTAATTCCGTTAAAATTTTTTTGGTATATTTAATCCAGTTTTGCAATGTTTCACTAGTTAAGATGTGATTTCCGTTAAAAAGTATTTTTGTATATTTGTGTATATTTAATCCAGATTTGCAGTGTTTTACAAGTCAAAATGTTTTGACAAGATTTATATATTTAATCCATAAGTATGCAGTATATATTCAATTTTGGAAGATTTCCTTGGCGACATAAAAAGTGCGCCAAGAACAACGTGTTGCCACTCCGTGCGGCACAGACTGCAGCTGTACCGAAAAGGTAAAGGTTGATTCAAGTCAAGATGCATCTTTACCCATGATTTCTTTAAAAATCCATTGATTTAAATCGGCATACCCTGTTCAAGGAATTAAAACTATCCATACTTACTTATTGTAATCGCCACCATAAACACAGTCCACCTTGTTCCTAAAATACAAGAGGTGAATCAGATTATTTCCATCTATGATGACTGGAGTGTCGAACAACTTATGGGGTTTCGAAAGATCAGGATTGTTGTTGAAAAACGTACTCAAGCCTCGAATACCCATCAGATTATTAAATAGGAAAAACAATCAATCCAATTTTTGCAAACGGTATCCTGATTCACACAGAAAGCTGTACATATATTTAGTTTTCTCTTTTGAAGATGATACATAGATTTGCGAAAGTTATTCTCGAGATATTTGATTGGAAAAAGAAACACGAGTTCGCCACCATAATAAAAGTAGAAGTTGGAGTGGTTTCGTTAAGTTATAAACATTTAAATTATTTCTAAAGCCTCGTTTTAAAAGCTTTTTTCAAAAAAAAATTGTTTTTTTTTAACTATTGATATCGTTAACAATTTCATGACCATTGATTTTAGCAAATGTGTAATTTCGATTGCTGACTCTCTGCAAACTTTACAGAAATGTCAGACTACCCTTTTAATGAAAAGTAAAATTCTAATATTCCTTATTAAAATCAAACACAAGAAAAGAAAGGATATAGTTGAAATTCTCTTGAATATAAATGTTTACATCTGCTTACTATTGATATTAGACTTGAATCTGGCAACATACAAGTTTGTTTTCGATAGATCAAATTTCCAGGAATTGCGTCATTTATTTTCTTCTTCGGTTTTGAATCCGTAGTTGGACGCATGCGCCATGAAAATTAGAAATCGTGTAGAGATCGAAAGCAGAGCAGACAGAATGGAGTTTAAACATGCAATAGAATTATTTAATCGATTGGGATTGGGTGTAGTTAAAGAACGAACACCAGTCTGAACTGTCTGTTCTGATCAAATTAGCTGAAAAATTCTGAATCTTTCAGTCATTTCCACGTAAATAAACAGCAATAATTCACCTTGTAACTAGCGAAGATGTGTGGCTGCATCACGAAACTGTGGAAATAAAAATATTGCTGAATCCTAAATTATAGCTCTATTTAAAGACAAACTTAAGGTATAAATTCATCCCCATTTGCCGATGACCTTCATTTTTTTCTGTCAAACTAATTAGAGCGTACTTTAAACCGTTGTGAAATTTGTGTCGCGTTTGTTTTCACCCAAGGATATGATTGAATAAAATTTTAAAACACAATCTAAGATGAGAATTTATTTTTTGTAGCTATAATCAATCTTTTAACTTTCGTGTACTTGCAAAAATAAAACGTCAACTGTAACGGGTGTTCTAAGAATAATGAAAATCACGCATCGGTGATCAAATTTGATTTCGATCACTTCGCGATGGCTTAAACATGTAAAGTGAAGCAGTTAATTTATTAGTGAGCATGACATATTCTCCCTCATTTTCATTTCTGTTTTTAAACAATTTATTTTAATCCCAGCTTGGCCCACTAAGGGCACTTTGTCCTGTATTTTCCAGGTCAAAAGCCTTCTTTTCAGGAAGCACTTTCTTCAATTTTCTTAATTATTTACCTGTGTAACCACTCTGAGTATCTTGCACCCTTTGTATGGTTTATTTTTATGACAACACAGGGTAAGTACGGATTGTTTTGCAGCATTTTTATGCACATGTTCTCTTTGCTAAAACTTTTAGTATTTTGCTTTTTTATTGTTAAATTTATCCTTATGTATATTTTCATATCAAATCTGTCAAAATGGTAATCATGTGGCAATTGTGTTTCCATTGCAATTTTCTGGCTATTTTCTAGGACCTATAAGTTTCAAATTTTTAAAAATTTTAAATATGTACCATTTTAAAAATTCCATCAGATATTCCAGTTTGAAAATCCATTTCTGTTGCTGAAACTCAATCACAATTTTTAAGTGATTATTTTATCTGTAGCACTACCCTCATAAAATTTTGATTTTCTATTTTCATGCTTAAAGTTTATTACTATTTATTTATTAAATGTGCAGTTTTAATTTTGATACGAAATGTTGCTCAAACCATTCACAACTTTATTCGAAACAACAAAGTACTTGTGTGAGATCTTTTGAAATGTTACTAACTATGTATGTAACAATTCGGTGTTCACTTCATAAGTATCTTTCTCCAGATATCGGTTTTAAGATGGCTGTTACTATTTTACATTTTAATGACTGCTACAATGTGGAAGGACAAGCAACTGAACCTGTGGGTGGAGCATCGAGATTTTGCACTGCATTGAAAAGTTTCAGCGACTTGAACCCTCTCATCTTGTTCAGTGGAGACATTTTTGCACCATCTATTAGTAAGTTAGGTTTCAGTGACATGCAAAACAAGTATAAATTTGCAATATTCTTTCATTTTATCTGATAATTTAAGAATTATAATCCAAAATTCTGGTAGAAGAATTTTTTATCAATTGGTTTTAATGAAATGATTTAAAGGTGGAACCAAAAGTGGGTGGAACTTTGATATAAAGACATTTTTGTGGCAATGCTTTTGGAGTACTTTTGTTGCCAGTTTTGGCAGGCAAAGGCAGCCTTGCTTTGTTAGTATTATGGCAACCTTGCGATTATTTGAATCTTTAATTAAATTTCATTATCTTTTTTTTTATTTTACCATGCCCAAGTAACTCTAGTTTACTAGAATTAATGTGATCTTTTATAACATTCATATGAAATAGTCTGGTTCAATTAGACTTAAAAGTTTCAAATTATTTAACTTGGACAAACAGTATACAATATTTCAGAAAAAGTTATCTTATTTAAAAGTCAAAGATTTTATCATTGAAGTAAATATTTACCTAGTAATAAGAATAATCTCTCAGTTGAATGGATTTGTTTGTATGTTTAAAATTCTTTTTGTTAATTTTTTTTATTATTTTCCTCTTATCCTAAAACAATGTCTTTTCTAAGAAATTCTTCCTTGGTGACATAAAAAGCATGCCAAAAGTGTTGCCACTAAAAAGTGTTTATATCAAAGCTACCAATTAGTGAAATGAGTGAAAAGTGTGCAGGTGGAGAGAGGTGTCAATATTTAGTGGATTGAAGAATTCTTTATATTAATGACTTTCAATTCTTATGTTTTGGTTGTTGCTTATTTTTCTTGGTCTAGATGCCTGCTTGACCAAGTCCAACAAATCATTCGTCCTCGAAGAAATTATGTCCTCAGGATTTGGGAATCTGAAGGGTTTCAATGCAGGAAAGAATGTTATTGCAAGAAGTGTGTTCCCTTTGCACTTAAGACAAACTGGAAAGCATGTTTCACCATTCAGGAAGATACTCCTTAAATGACCACTTTGTAATCTAGATGAAGCCATCTGTCCCTCTTTTCTCTTTGTTAAACTAGAATAGACCCGAAATTTTCCCTAAGTGTCAGTCATGCTTGGGAGGAAATTTGCCACATGACATTATTTAAAAGTTTTGCTTTGGAGAAGAACATGCCAAATAAGAGAACTAAGCACCCCAAGAACATCAGAAGAACCCTCCTTGGACAGTCTATCGGTAACGTCATTTTCTCTGGTGTCAATGTTGGATGGTATCCATTGATAATGGATTTCAATTGGAGACAACATATTTTTCATTTTTTTGTATGATTACAATGCTTGTTTGATTTAATTCTTATACTACACCTTGAAACAAGAAAACAGGGAGTACTCTAGAAAATGAAATGTGCTCAAAATTTTTAAGCATAACAAGTGGCATGTATTAGTTAATCTGAGTGGAAAAAGAACTTTGTAATGGTTCTAAAAATATTCACAAGAGCATGCAATAAATAGCACAAAGCAAGTATTAAAATTTGGTTCTTGGAAGTTCATATTTTATTTTCGTGTATCATTATTGGGGAGGCTGATGTGATGTACTGGAATGTGAACGTGAGAAAAAATGTTTATTGCAGTGCCATTACTTTAATATTTCATTATAAGTAATTAATTCATTATATAATATGAAAGTATGGCAATGTCCCCAGAGTTTCTCCACCACTACTCTATGGCTCTCTACGGCTGTATCTAAACTAGGCTCAGTTGATTAACAACTAGTGTTCTAAAACCCCATTTAAATCTAAATTAAACACTTTAAAAACTCATATTCAAAAAAAATTTGCTACCTCTGCATTTAAACGAGCTATTGCTTCATGGTGTGAATAATTTTAAAAATAACATATTTTTCCCATTTCATCAAAGGTATATATGTCATCACACATCTCAAATATTTAAAATAACTTACTGATTTCATTTGATACTATGAGGGTTAAGGACTAAGAATATAAAAATGTGTTTCTCTCAAATCCATCAAGATTTTTAAAAAATTGTTATTAAAAAGATTTTATTATTTACTTTTGTAGTGAGTACGTTCACTAAAGGGGAACAAATGATACCTGTGTTGAATTCGTTTGGAGTGCACTGTGCTGTATTTGGAAATCATGACTTTGGTGATTATAATTTATGTTCCCCTTTATATATTTTATTCAATAAATAACAAATATGCATTTTAAAGTGTGAGTTTAAAATTTGTACTTGAAAGTTTAACTATCAAAACTGCAAGTTTATGATTTTTAAAATAAATGTATACTTTAAAGGCAAACAGAGTAGAATTTTTACGTACTGTTTTATACTTGTTTTTTTTTTACTTTTGATTGCTCTCTTTAAGATATTAAGCATTTATTACTTATTGATCTTGCTATCAATAAATTAATAGCTTTCGGGGCACATCTCTTTATGTCATAGACCTGAGGTACTGTAGTGATCTTTTCTTTTCCCATGGGGTTTACTGTTGTTAGCAAACTCCAGGGAACCCATGCAATCTTTTTCTGCTTGCAACCCATTATTCTATTCCCCTTTCTTGACATTCGTTACTTGATATTGTCTTGTGTTTGGCACAGCTTGGCCAAATATGGCCCTTGCGTCATAAAACTCTCAAACAGCCAGCCAATAAATTAATAATTAACTTAAGCTTGGAAATCTTTTTAAAATTGTTTCTAATATAATATATGAATTAAAAAACTAGATTTTGGTGTGGATGTGCTGACTGAGTTTGCAGTAAGAACAACATTTCCTTGGTTAATCAGCAATGTTATTGACAACGAGACTGGAAAGCCATTGTCGAATGGACTCGTCACTCACGTTCTGGAAAATAATGGAAAGAAGGTGAGTTATGCTTTTGTTTCAGAGTTTTATAATTTCTTTTTATGCTTACTTTAGGCATCATTGGGTGGGAAAAACTGACCAGATCTTGATCAAGTCATCACAAAAAAATCCGATATATCTTGATGACGAGCTATCTCGCCATTAGTAAATCTTGATTGACGAGCTATCTCGCCATTAGTAAATCTTGATTGACAAGATATATTGTCGCAACCACTTAGAGGGTTAAGCTCATCAAGCACTCGTCAATTTCAAACAATTGATGTGATTATTTAACCATTAAATGTTGTGTTGAGTAAAAATAATAGTATTATTTCTGTAAATTTGTTAGTTTGTTGATAATATTTATTCTGTATTCAGTTTGGAATAATTGGACTTGTTGAAGAGGAATGGTTGGCAACTTTAGCTACAATAGAAGCAGACGAAGTGACATACTTTGATTTTGTGACTGAAGGACGTAAGCTGGCTCAACAATTAAGAGAACAAGTAATGGATTTGTTAATTGTTACTTTTTCATTTATTAACAGCAATATTTGTAGAGATGGTCACTTAATCTTTGCTATATAATTTATATGCTATTATATATATTTTCTATAATTACGGTTCCATATTCCAATTTGATTTTTAAAATTTTGTTAAAAAATTGTATTCAAAATTAGAATTAGAAAAAGTATTTGCATGTAAAATGCATAAGGCAGATGTCATCTACACAGCCAATTATAAAATAAAGATGTAACTTTTTGTCTTGTATTTGTTGTAATAAATTTGCACAGCAATTAGTTGTATAGTAACATAGGTACATATTTTATCATTCAATCTAACTCTGTTACTAGTACTAATTTAAATTACTTCTGAGACAGTAATGTATTCTGAAATTCTAATGTTAAATTATTATTACCATTAAAGAGTTTTTAAACTGTATTATTCCTTACAAAATTTTTATACTAATCTATAAATTTTGTATTGCATTCTGTATTTTTTTTATGAAGTACCATATATAATTTTACAGAATTCTAATTCATTTTTCTATAAATTTTTTAAAGAAATCTCTATGAGAGGCATTTTTTGTGAAACCAAATGTAAGTGGCTGTAATGTTTCTGCAGCAAAATGTGTATGTATTCCAAATATAATGTCACTTGGGTTGTTTTTCGAATATGATTTCCGCATGTCACCAATAACAATTCCAAAGAATGAATTTCAAACTGATATATGGTAGTTGATTGGTCAACAACAGTTAGATAAAATGCAAAATGTTGGCAAGATGGCATTAGTCAATATTTTATGGTAATTATAATATGTATCATGCGAGAACATTTGGAAAACAGAAGTAAAATCTTTGCAGGCCATCTGGTTTGTTTTCTTACACTGAAATTGTCTCATAGAAAACTATGGACATTTTAAGGAATGTGTTGAGAAATTATAATGTAGAATTCTATATAAACTGCTTTTGTATGAAAATACGAATAGTGTACAATATACAGGGTGGGTGAAAAGTCCATGACACATTTCAAAATTTAATATAAAATCAACCAATTGTCATATGAGTGTGCGGTTTTCATTAAATAGCTTTACATGGCATCAAGTTTTTTTGGCATAAAAATAGTTCAATTGTTTGCACATAGATGGCGCTATTTGTATAGACTAGCTTGCATTCCAGCTATGACGACCCCAACGGAAAGAGCAAAAACTATTATGGCTACCTCGTTCTCCAGATTTAACCCCCCTTGATTTCTTGTGGGGGACAAGGTTTACTCCTCGCGGATGGCGAACATTGAAGAATTGAAGACACGAATCACACAAGTAATCAACACTATTCCGCTATCCATGTTAGAAAATATGTAGATTGAAATTGAGTATCGGTTAGATGTGGCTCAAGCCACAAAGGGTGCCCACATTGAAATATGGTAGTATGTAGTGACAAAAATGCTCTAATAAATTCTAATATGTATTGTAATTATTTATGTACAATTTTTATATTGTTTTTCGGTAAGTGATCTATGCGTTAAATTATGAAGTTTTTTATGCCAAAATAAAAAACTTGATGCCATGTAAAGCAATTTTGTGAAAACTGCACTCTCATATGACAATTGGTTGATTTTATATTAAATTTCGAAATGTGTCATGGACTTTTCACCCACCCTGTATTATCTACGGGAACTTAAGATACCAAATTTAATTTCAGTTAATCAACTTGAATACCTAAGTTTAGTTTAGTTAGTCCTGTATTAAAATAAGTATTTTGTCCCTGTATTAAAAATTAGATAACAATTTCAAAATCATACTTTACTTTATGCAATTATTTTACATAGAGTTCTCTATACATACAACTAGGGCATCTATAGAGGTTTTTAACGCAGAAAATGTGTGTTAAAATTGATGTTTAATGTTAATAATAAATGTCTATTGTAGGAACATGTAGATTATGTTATTGCCTTAACCCATATGAGAACACCGAATGATGTGCGCCTTGCAGAAAATGTGGAAGAGATAGATCTGATACTTGGAGGACATGATCATGTTTATGAGATCAGTCAAGTATGAATGCTTATATATTTTATCAATATCTCTATTAAGTAGGGGCAGCGGTAGCCCGGTTGGAAAAGTAACAGACTAGCAACCGGAGCTTGCTAGTTTGAATCCAACCAAGCTGTTGTGTGCAACGGGGACTGGTCCACTTTAAATCTGTTAGTCCTCAAATGTCCTCACATTGACATGGTGTGGAAGTTTGGAGAGTGGGCTGCCAGCCCAGGTGTGACCTCGTCACCTGATCGTGGTTCAAAATTACATGGTGTTCTCAGATCTTTCCCTTCTGGGGATGATCCCGGACCGTCACTAATAGCCCGTTGCGTTCTTTCAGTGCGACATAATTAAATACCTACCTCTAACCAGTTTTGACCTTGGACAATAGAATCTTTCCTGGGATTCTTTCAAGCAATGGAGGTGATTATTTTGTTATATGTGTTATGGGATAAAAGCAATACTGTGCTACTCAGGAATCTCATGGTACTCTGAGGGTAAATATGAACCTAAATCCTGAAGTGAAATTTAAATAATTGAAATAAACTTGCTGATTATGGATACATTTCAATGTTTTTGATTATTTCATTTCCTTGTATTATAAAGTACTAGCTGAATTTACCTGGCGTTGCTCGGGTTTAATTGGTTAAACGTCGATTGAAAGTGATCCAAAAAATCACTTTTCTGTCACAGAAAATGCAATTATAGAGAAAAAATAAGCGAGCGCAAAATTATTTTTAAAACTGAGATTTTTATAGCTTCTACAATTTACTTTAGATCCATTTCACATACTATAGGTAAGACAAGCCTACAAAAACTGATACTGAGATGACTATATACAGAAGTCGATTTTGAGTTTTGGAGTGATTGTGAATGCCCTTTAAGTTCATTTTCTTAAAAAAATGACATCGTATTATTAGTCACTTTTTTCTTATCAATGATTTTTTATTTGTAGCACCTTTCACCAGGAATGCGAATTTCGGAATTCCACCATCATTATGAAAGGCTGAAAAATCATATTGATACGATATGATCAACGTTTTAAGCAATTGCACTTTATGCTTGAAAATTCCATCCCGCATTTTACAGACGGGATACATAAACGATATTATACTGAGCGATTTTCAGCGCAACCAATCCATCCGCAATTACATCATATTCTTAAGATTCTTAAAGAACCTTGAAGATCATCTTGAGAGGCGACTCCTGTAGATTTTAACTCTGACTCATCTGCAGTCAAAGCAGAAGAGAGTGCCCCTAGCAATACTCACTGTTATTCCTATGGGGATTTCGAATTGTTTTTACTCCCTACAACAAAAAGAAAGGGGGTTAATATGTAGCCTACATTACCCACAGGGTTCCAAAGTATTAGTGTACCTAATTTGGTGTAGATTTGTATAGAGAACAGATATACAGACAGGTGCCAACTCTGCTTTATATGTATAGATGTCCTTTTTTTCTTCGTTGTTCAATACATATGATTGTTAAACTTTTTATCCAAATTTTTTTTGTGAATTAAAACTTGTTTTCTCATTTAGATAAATGGGAAGTACATCATCAAGAGTGGGACAGATTTCCAGCACTTTTCTAAAATTTCCTTGATTTTTAATTCGAGTTCTGTGGATATTGTAATTGATAAGGTGACAGTGACATCACAATTTGACCCAGATCCTAGCCTGGATGAAGAGTTACTCAAATACAAAGGTCTGTATCTTACTATTTCATTCAACTGTTATTTTACTTATGCAGTAAATCGTTAATAGTGCTAGTGCCTCCCTACCTTTACGCATGACCTGGAAAGATTTAGTTTAAAAGTGAGTTGTGGCAACCCTATTCTAGAATAAAATATTTCAACTCGCATTTTCCTCTCGTGACGTCTGTTCTGGCGATGGTAGATGTCTTGCTCCATTGAAACAGTCATTGACGATTTTTCATTAGTTTTTAATCTATTAGTAGTTTTGAAGTTTTGCATATTTTACTATGTGTTTATCTAAATCGTTAATCTGCTTAAAGTGTTTACTTAGAAAAACGAATACATAAAGTAAACCTAAAAGTTCGTTTAAATCACGAAATCAACAGTCATACAAAGGCATATGCATAAAACCTTGTTTAAATGCATGTTTAACCACTGTGCCAACTTAATCTGAATATGTGAGATTCAATTTTTGTGTTTCTGACTACTCCCAACTACAATTCAATTACTTATTAGTTATTAATATTGGATTTCAGTTATTCACTGATAAGAAAAGATTTATTCATTTTCCAAGTCTTATTTTGGCATCAGTAGTTTATATTTTGATCAATCATTTGAAAATCATTGCCATGGTCTGAACATAATTTTGTGATCCTTTATTTTGCAGATGTAGTTGAAGGGAAAATGGATGAAGTTTTAGGAGAGTTTTTAGTTGATTTAGATGGAAGATTTTCAAGTATTCGAACACAAGAAACAAATTTAGGTTTGTATGTGTACAATTTATGTGATATGTATGGGAAGAATATAAATGAGTACAAAATCCAAGTCCAGTGAAACTTCGATGAACCATCAGTTTCTGTTAACCATCAGTCCGTTTTATTAAAAGTTAATTAAATATTAAAAGTTATTAGTACGTACACACATGCATACATACTGTACTCATACACACTATACTTCTACGTAAAGTACGGAACATTGTGTGTGCCTCTCGGAAGGCAAGAGCGTCGAAGAAACAAAAGAAAATGAGACTATTTTAAAATTTGAGTATGTATGTAGTACGTCTAGAGCGTAAGTTCATGTAACCATATATACTATACTGTACTTAATCTAAATTGTATATTGTTTGTTTCTGTAAAGTAAAATACATGTAGTGTATTTCCTGTTCGTAAACGTGTATTTTTTATCATTTGTTCTTATGCAATGGATGGGGGTGGGTTATTTAAGGTTTCTCTGTTATCCATCTATTCAATTAACCGTCAGGACCAGACGGTTAATCGAAGTTTCTCTGTACAGAAATTATTTTTAAAAGGTTGTGTTTGCTTAAAAATATTTGTGACAGTTAAATAAGATGAGGTAGATATTTAAATTGGAATAAAAAGTAGAATTAAATCTGTCATTCTCTCTTAAAGCATTAGTATGATATGTAGATATGCGAATACATGAAATGTTATGTGAGCAACAAAAATCATTTTCTTTCTTTTATATTTCTACTTTTCCTAATTTTTGATTACTTAAATAAACTATAGAAAATAACTTGAGTTCTTACCCCTAACGGGCAGTGATACCAATCTTTATCTTTCACCCTGTGTTTCTATGGTTATGTTATGGGAATTCCCCATTTACGAGTGATCATGTGACATAAAAGGTTATCTTGTAGGCAGAAAGGAAACCCAGTGAGTGAGAGGGAAAAGTATACATATGCTGACTTGGACTCTGTCTGTTTTTCTAAAATATGTGTGTCTTGTCCTAATTGTTCTTTTCATTTATGTGCAATTCTGTAACTTGTAATTCTCCCAACAGTAATTAGCAATAGGCATAGAAGATTTGAAACATCAAATCTGCTCGCCCAGTTTTTATCTTTACACCAAAAAAAGAAACTAGGACAATGACCACAATTATTATGTAATCCAATTTATTTTATTATTGTATAAGTACTTTATGCAATATTAATATTTATTTCGATAAACAGGGGCTTTCAAAGGAACTAGGACCCCCAGAGTCCTCCCCTCCTTTGGTGTCACATAAAAATATTAGTTTAACCCTACAAGTGCTTTCTACGAGATATCTCGTTCATCAATATCTGACCAAGTTTACTAATGACATGTCGTAATCAAGATATTACCGATTTTTTTTATGACGACAAGATCTGATCACTTTTCTTCTAATGATCGTGATTGTGTTTTCTTCTAAAGACAAGCTATCTAATCCAACATGATCTGGTCAGTTTTGATAATAACAAGATTTCTTGTCAAGACAACCACTATCAGGGTTATGCAACAAAAGTTGCAAATTTTTCCTGTTATCTTTTTATGTTTAGCTTAGGAATGTAAATATTATTTTGTGTACTTTTAGGGAATTTCGTTTGCGACATCATGTTGTCTGCAACACATTCCGATGTAGCCCTTCTGAACTCCGGGACTTTGCGATCGGATAGAATTCATTCAAAAGGACCCTTTACTATGAGAGATTTAGTAACCATACTTCCGATGATGGATTCATTATTAGTGATCAGTGCTTCAGGTATTGTTTGTTTTTTGGTCTGGGGATTTTTTCATTAGAAAAACTATGTTAGATTTTAAACTGGGATGCTATTTAGCTTCTATTTTAACGTTACTTTAAATTAGTTTGCAAAAAATGTTTTGTGACTTATTTAGGAATCTATCCAGATATTAATTTATTTTGCCAGAATTCATGTTGTTGACAGAAAGAAATCTTTGCAAATGTTCGAGGAACAAGCTCACAAAGTTCATGTTATTGTCGTAAAATATTTTTGAAAGATTAAGTGTTCAAGGACATCCTTCTTTCCAATAAATTTGTTTATCTTTTAATGTAATTTCTTTTAGAAAACTTGACTGCTTCTTAACTCCTTTTATGAAGTGTTGCAATTTGTTCAAGTTTCAAAATTGTTCTATATGATTTTTGCTTCCTTATCCATTGAGAGACTTTATTTCGCGATTGTAAGCCCAGATTCAATCATCAGGAAAATAAAAATGAAACATTCCTTTATTTGACTGAAAAAGTATCAGCTTTTGGAAATTATTATAAAATTGCTAAGTAGCGAACTGAAAGTACTAAAGTAATTGAAAGTGATAAACTGATGAAGGCACAGAAAATCCAACTATCTGACTATGAATCAGAAACATTCAAACTCCTAATTTTATTTGTGCACTACCACTTCTATTGGCAAAATAGTTTCAGTTAAAAGCATTTGTTTGGATGCAATGTACACTTGATTCCAGCTTGCAGACCAATTTTCTCTGGATTGGAGTACTCTTTCAAGTTTTGGTTTGGTAACTCAAAAACTTGGAAGATGCTGTTCTTATATAGAAGGAGGGCTGGTATCCAAGTGGTTTGCGCACTGGCACTCAGTTCTAGGCTCCTGGTTTGAATCCGGGCTTAGGCCTGGTTCTGAATCCACTTTAAGCCTTCCCTTACGTAAAATTTCTATAGAATTCTATGCAAATTTCTGTAGAATCCTGTAGCATTATGGCTTGTTTTTCTGTAAGCTCTATAAAGTAACCTCTATATAGAATGTCTGTAGAAACCTATAGAAGTTCATTTCTTTTTTTCATGACTTTACTTTCTATAGAACTTCTCTAGAATTTTTTTCTATAGTAATGAAATATCATTGACCTAGAACTCTGGAACTCTAAAAATTTTTGTTAAGGGTTAGGTACTGGTCTAGTTATCCTTCATTTAGCAAAAAAAAATGACGATAGAGCTATCAATTAAATCAATAGGCATTATTATTTATCCATTAAGTTTTTCATTAACCCTCCATTTGTTGCACCAATCCTGAGAAGTACAGTGATTTTTTTCAATGCTACACACTGAAAAGAATAACTGAAAAAATGTATTATGTATAATTTATATATTTTTTGCAGTTATTCATTTTTTAATGTCCACAAATATTCTACATATTTTTAAATGAATTATTCACGTATGTGTAACTAGAAAAGAAAACATCATGCACCTTTCTTAGATGCAAAGCAATTTCATTTGCTAAAATAGACGCATTGACTAATGGAGGGTTGAAAGTAATAATATTCTCCTCGGAAGTTTAGCCACGCAGGGCTAAGCATATTTTTAACAGAAATATGTATTTTTAATTTTTAACTGAAAAATCTGGTCTTTAAGAGTTTTTAAATTCAAACTTTAAACTCTTCAGATTAATTTTATGCACAAAGAACTCGTGTTAAGCGATGTATTAAATAACTATTGTTTGCTGTTTCAGGTGAGCAGCTATATAAGGCCTTAGAAAATGGCGTTTCTCAGTATCCTAGGCTGGAAGGTAGATTTCCTCAGGTTTCAGGGATAAGTTTTGCCTTCGATCCTTCGAAACCGGCTGGACAAAGAATAGACTCAAAATACATTAAAATTGGAGATGAATATTTGGACTTTTCGCAGGTTAAACTTTTTTCGTGTTTTCACTTCTCCAATTTAAAATTATGCACTGCTACTTTTATAAGTATTTTTTTAGTGTAATATTAGTTAATTATTTTCTTTTATACTAGTAGTCCTGCACATAGCATCTTTGCTCTAAAGTTTGTTAATTGCTTGTCTATTGATGGCACAAGGATACACATTTGATGTCTATTTATAATTTATATACTGTTTGAATCCAACCTAAGACCAGTGTGTACAAAGAGGGCTGGGGCACATTAAATCTGTCGTGGCCTCAAATGTCCCTACATTGGCATGATGTGGAAGTTTGGAGAGTGGGGTGCCAGCTCAGGTGTGACCTCGTCATCTGACCGTGGTTCAAAATTACATGGTGTTCTCTGAACTTTCCCTTCGTTTTTGATCCTGGACCGTTGCCAATATCCCGTTGTGTTGCTCCAGTGCAACATTAATTAAAATACCTACATACCTACCTTGTAGTTTAACATTATGGAGTTCCCTCGCTCAAATCAAACACGTTTTCACTAAGCAGGAAAATTGCCGAATAAATCCCGTAGAAGTTAAATTTAAATTGCTTATATCCATTTGGTTGCCATTCTCCAATAGACATAACGGCTATTTCTGTGCCACGTGTTAGTGAAACAAATATATAAAATTGCAAGTTGAGAATTTTAACCATATCAACTCAATTTGAAAAACAAAGCATAAAATTGATTACTATATTGGTATTTTTTCTATTTTTATTCAATGGTCTCATTCAGTGTCATGAAGTATCTTGATCATCGATACTTTTAAAAACCTTGATATTTATGTTGCTTTTTCAATATAGTGTTACAGGCTAGTCACGAAAGCGTACTTATGTCAAGGTCGAGATGGATATGACTGTTTAAAAAATTGCCCAGTTCTGGTGAGTGTCAACTTTTTCTATTCTTAAAGAAACATGTCTTTTAAAACAGTGGCATCATTTAGGGGGCAGGGAAAAGCAAGTGCCCCTCCTTGAGTTTAGGATTTATTAAAATTAACAACTGAGTAGTACTTAGTATATGAGAACTGTACTTTTAATTTTAAAATATTCTCATAAACACATAAGAAATAAAATTAGATTTGTTGGGGCCAATTGTCCCATTTGGAATGCGGCAGAAAATTCATGAAAGTGTTAGGCAATGACATCTACAATTAACCAAAGGTGCAATTTGCTACATTAGTGATTTTTATCTAAAAAATGCATTTTTTCATTAACTCTGAAATTAAAATTTCTTTCTTTTATAAGGGCCGCAGTTGCCCTATTGAAAGAGTAGCTGATTAGCAACCGGCGGGTTGCAAGTTCAAAGCTCAATCCAACCAAAGACCATTGTGTACATGAGAGGAGTGCATGTTAAATGTGTCGTGGCCTTAAATGTCCTCGCGTTGGTGTGGAGTGAAAGTTTGGAGAGTGGGGTGCCAGCTCACACACAGGTGTTGACCTTGTCATCTGACCGTGTCTCAAAATTATGAAATATTCTCAGATCTTTCCCTTCAGGACTGATCCAGGACCATCACCAATAGCTCGTGTTGCTCCACTGTGACGTTAATTCAACTACCTACCTTCATATTTATATCAGTTGTTTCTGTTTCTCTGCATCCACGTCATATCAACAGAAAGTGTATGTACAAACTATTTGTGGAAACTGGAAATTTAAGAAAATTCATGTTAGAGGAGTAGGTAGGGAGTTATACCAAATCAGGTCTTCCCTAAAAAGAATTTGCCTTCCCCTAACAAAAACCTAAATTATACCTATGTTTCAAAAGTTTACTTTGAAAATTCTTTTAGTTTATTGTTTATCTCTTATATAGATGAATGAAGAAGAATGTCCTGAATTGTGTACTATTGTGCAGAATCATTTTCATGCTATCAAGGTACTGACAGGAGCTGTGGAGCACAGAACAAATCACAGACAAAGTTTGATCTGTTTATCTCGGAGGTACGGAATTTTATTATCATGATGCTGATTGTCCTTTGTTTTATTGCACTGTTAAAAATTGTGCATTCTGTTACATTGCTCTTTTCAATCTTGTCCTCAATGAATTACCAGTTTGTAGAGAATAGACTAGTATTTCACCCTTACTCATAGTTTGAATGGATCAGCTTGGATAATTAAGAATATTAAGATAATGTGTTAGATGTATTATGTGCCTACTCGATTTTCATGATTAGTTTGTCACTATGACTGGTAATGTTTGCAGGAATACATAATCCATATGCTCCCGATCCACCACAGGGGCCGTCATGGCTCAGTGGGTATGTCCACTGCGCTAGCAACCTTCGAGTAGTAGGCGGCGCAGATTCAATTCCTGTCAGGTGCATTCCTCCATGGGTGTATTCCTCCATTTTGTATCAGTAAAACTTCCATTGTGTGTGTCTGTTACTTGATGTTGTATGTTGTGTCTGGCGCAGAATGGCCAAATATGGCCCTTGCACCACAGAACCCCCAAAACAACCAACCAATCTAATCAACCACAGCCTTTAAAGAGATCAAATCATAAAATAGGTTCCCAAGATGGAGGACTCAATAGCTGATTTAGGTAGTGTGTAATTACTGCACATATCTTCAAAGTCTATAAAAATATTTTTTTAATTTTATCATCTGGTACGAGTTGAATGAAGTGCTGTCTGTCAAGCACAACTACCCTCTGGGGGCACATATATCCTTTAGGTATGTACTGACTTCGCAGACCTGAGGCACTCTAGTGATCTATTCGTTTCCCATGGGGTTTACTGATCTTTATAGTAAGCACGGGGGTCATGCTCCCAGAATACCCAAGTGATCTTTTCTGCTTTCATCCCACTACTCTATTCTGTAATCCCCTTTTTCCGTTTTGAGACATTTTTTACTTGACATTGGTCTGTCTTGTGTTTGGCCACACACACAAATATGGTCCTTGCGCAAATCTAACCAACTAACACAAGAATTGCTCCTGCCATAGCCTGTAACCTTCCCTTTGCCATAGAAGGGCCGTGGTAGCCCAGTTGGAAGATAACAGATTAGTGACAAGAGGGTTGGGAGTACGAATCCAACCAAAGACCGTCGTGTACAAAGAGGGCTAGTGCATGTTAAATCTATCATGGCCTCAAATATCCTCACGTTGGCATGGCATGGAAGTTTGGATAGTGGGGTGACAGCTTAAGTGTTGCCTCGTCATCTGACCATGGTTCAAAATTACATGGTGTTGTCCTTGATCTTTCCCTTTGGGATTGATCCTGGATCGTCGCCGTTGTGTTGCTCCAGTGCGACTTTTATTAAAATACCTACCTACCCTTTGCCATACAACTGGATCTCATCCCATTTTCCATAGGAATTTGGATATGTGTTCTAGTTTGTCACATTGGCACACTTAATAACAAATTTTAAATATATTTGTTATGATTTTCATTTGTTTTCAAGAATGTCTATACTGTTTAATTACCCTTTTTTACTACCAGGGCGTTTGCTGAAAACACTGGAATTATACAGTCCCTGTTTCCATAGCAATCCCAACCATCCAGATTTTGCAACAGGAGCAGTTCTCATGATGGACAATTTCCTGAAGTTTTTGTACCTGTTAGAAAATAATCCCCTTATTATCTGTATTTGTTACATAAATTTGAATTTTTTTTGTTTGTCTTCTCTACAGGCACAGTGCTGTAAAAATACTGGAAGAAGTTGGCAAATTTCAAGTTCACAAGCCCAATGATCATCGAGATGTATGCGACTCTTCCATGGTGCTGCCTGCAATTGTGGATGTTGAGAAAGTTCAATGCAAGTTGGCCCCCAAAGTTGCGGATAGAGTTTTAGTTATGGATGAAGAGGTAGGATTTTTCATCCATCAACCACATATATTGAAAAGTATTCAATATAATTATATCCTGTGGGCGTAAAAATTTTATAAATTTAATCTGAATTGGAAGTGTTGAGAATCACTATGGCTATCAACAGTCTGCAATCAGGAGTGAATCCCCCTATTTTCCCTTTTGTTACATTTTTTACTTGACGATGTCTTGTGTTCGGTGCAGCTTGGCCAAATATGGCTCTTGCGGCATAAAACACCAAAACAACCCACAGGAAAATCTGGAAGAGAAAATATCAGAATGTACCTCACAAACTATGACCATCAATATTCTCACAACATTAATACACACATAATACTCAACATATAAACACTCTAATATTTGAGATTGTACACAATCTCAAACATTAGACAGTGCATATTGACAATAATTGTAAGAACTTTCCTTGGGAATTGGCGACAGTTTATATATTCCTGTAAAATCTCCCTCATTAATATCTGGAAAGCATAATTACTGAAATTCACATAAAGAGAAAATATTAAAATGTACCTCAGAAACTAACCATCAGCATTCTGTAACCAGAGGAGTGAAAGTTGATAATAATTAAAGGAATCAACTTTCTGTACTGATTGTTCACAATTTCAAACAGTCTATTGATTTAAGAACCAACTTTCCTTGGGAATTGGGGTGACGGTTTTTATATATTCCTGTAAAATATTCGACTGAAATATCTAGAAAATATAATTACTGCAATTCACATGGAAGAGAAAATGACAATATATCTTGAAACGTGCAGTGACAGATAGGGCATCGGGAAATTCCCGAAAGGCCTGTGCTTCAAGAAGGCAGAAAAGCCTTCTAGAGTTTTCAAGTTTTCGTCAAAACCACTTGGAGGATTAGGCCGTTTCAGTCCTTAAGGTACACTTGTTTAAAATCGCTGACATAATTATCTAAGCCAGTCTCCATAAAGTATTTTGCATGTGGGCCTGGTGAGCTTACCCTCTTCCTACAAATGGACTTTCCAATATGATCTGCCTTCTCACCAATACTATGTTTCTCTCGAATAAGAGATGATGCAGATTCAGCTGAATGGTACAGCTTTGATGTAAAACCTTTTTTTTGGCATGCTTTTTATGCCAAGGAAGAATTTCTTAGAAGCATTGTTTTAGGTTTGGCATAAAATAATTAAAAAATTAATTAAAAGAATTTTTAAAATAGAAAAAAATCCACACAACTGATTATTCTTACTACTACTGGGTAAGTATTTACTTTAATGAAAAAATCTTTACTTTATCTAAAATATTGTTATAGAAGTGTGTCCAATTAAAATGATTTATTAGTTTTAAATCTAATGGAATCAGACTATATAATACGAAAGTTCTATAGCCAGGCTATATGTTATAAAAGATCACATTAATTCTAGAAAACTAGAGTTATTTAGGCATGGTAAAATGAAAAAGGTAATGATTTTCCAAACTTGAAAAGGTATTCAACTAATCGCAAGGTTGCCATAATCCTAATAAGCAGGGTTGCCTTTGCCCCTACTATAAAAACTGCACCAAAAGTGTTGCCACAAAAAAGTCTATAACAGAGCTCCTACCAACTGAATTCCTATTTATTTTTCAGGTACAGGCAAAGCTTGAAAAGGAGAGAAAGGACATCCTCCATTGCGGTGTCTCGATTATTTACGAAACTGATGGAGAAGGGATCATCTGTGATAATTCTTAGTCATTCGCTGTTTTACCTGGTTCAGATATATAAAAATTGTTATTTGGGGTAGACAAAATTTTAGGGTTATTTGTTGCTACACCCAAAATAAAAAAAAACTTCAAATGAATGGGTACTTATATGTTTATAAAGTCTTTAGTGATAGTTTAGTGTTGATATAAATTATATTTTGTACTCCTTTTACTTGAAAATGTTTTAGAATTTAAAGAGCACATATACTTAGTTCTTAAACAAATGTACTGCTTAACAAAAATATGAGCTTTTTCCTGTTCAAAGGACCATTATGATTTACTTAATGTTATAGTATATTTTTATGTATTTAAATAAATGGTTGTGAGAAAAGATAATAGATTTTCATTCGATTATAAGATTAACTACACTGAAAAGAAAGGACTTGGTATTTTGATAACTATTAGGTAGGTAGTTAAATTAGCATCGCACTGGTGCAACATAATGGGCTATTGGCGACGGTCTGGGGTCCATCCCAAAGGGGAAGATCGCGAGGTCTACACCTCATGATTTGGAATCGCGGTCAGATGATGAGATCAAGACCCTAAGCTAGCACCCCACACCAATGTGAAGACATTTAAGGCCACTACAGATTTAATGTGCACCAGCCCCCAGTGTACATGTTGGTCTTTGGTTGGATTGAGTTTTGAACTCGCAACCTTCCTGTTGCTAATCCGCTACCCTTCCAACCAGGCTACCGCTGCCTTGATAACTAATAACAAAGTCTTGTGTTTGAAAATGTTTTGAATTCAGAACATGGGATACTTTATTCACAGTTCATTCTTGTGATAAGCATAAATTCACTTTCATGAGTTAGTGAATTTTTCATTACAAAGCTGAGTAGTTAGTGTTGCATTTCAAATACATTTGGCCTATAAAACAACTTAGTATTGCACTGCCTGTTTTTATATGTCATTTTCTAACAGTTTTTTTTAAAGTAATTCAATGACATCTAAACCTAATGGATCCTTTTGTATTGTATCTGTTAACTATCATTAACATTTTCAATTTTTTTTAACCATTGTTAACACTTTCTAGTAAAGCTGGCCTCAATAGCAATAAGCATAAGTGTGATAAATGTGCAGATGCCTATTAAGAGTTAAAAATCGTTCACGATTAAAATAAGGCTTAAAAGTCTCATTATCTTAAAATTTAGAACTTCTATTCATTAGAATTCACTTTCGTGAGATTGCGAATTTTTCATTATGAAGTTAAAAGTAGTTAGTGTTAGATTTCAAATACATTTGACCTATGCAAAACAAGTTAGTATTGCACAGCATGTTGTTTTTAAATGTCATTTTTTAACATTGGTTTTTAAGTAATTCAATATAACATTCAAATTAATGGATCCTTTTGTATTGTATCTGTTAACTATCATCAGCATTTTCTATTTTGATTAACCATTGTTAACACTTTCTAGTAAAGCTGGCCTCGATAGCAATAAGTATAAGTGTGATAAATGTGCAGTTGCATATTAAAAGTTAAAAATTGTTCATGATTAAAATAAGGCTTAAGTCTCATTACAAAATGATACCTTAAAATTTAGAACTTCTATTCTCTAATTCTATAATGTAAATGTTTACCCATAAATGAAACTAGTTTTAGAAGGAATATCAAATAGTAAAAAGTAGATATTGCCACTAGCTTTTTATACGTTTCAACTTTGCAGTATTAATTTTATCTCGATTCTCAGAATTTCATAAAACATCTTTAAATATAACAGATTTACACAATTTATACTTGGATACACTTATTGAAGGATTTAATTCATCATAAATGTGTGAATTGTTTATGGTTAATTAAAATACATTTTCTGTGTTTTCCACTAATCCTGTAATTTCCTTACACTATCTAACAGTTATAACTTATCTTCCAATTAAACTTTCTAATGTTATTGCACTTGAATTTCAATAAGTTAACCAAAAATAACTTATAATATTCTAAATCAACATGTGCCTTTTAATAAGTAGTAACATTTAAGGTTTTAAAGCTTCTTTATTACAGTAATAATAGGGTGTTCATATAATAGTATATTTTACAATTTCATGTTTATGTAATCAAAATATTCATAATGTACTTATAATAAATTTTAAAACTCTTGTGGACATCTAACTTACCTTTCTACAAGTACCACTTTAAAAATCCAATGAATCTATTTCTCTGGCACAATTCTCTCCAGATCTAACATGCAATCAGTTTTCATTGTTTAATTTTTATATCCTTATACAAGTAATTATTGTACCTCATCAATATTGCAAATTTTTATCCATTTTGGCTTAATTTTTAGTAACGTTCAAAATTTGGTAGATTTTATGTACGTACTTGGCAGACTAGTCTCTAATGTTGCTTATGTGTATGATCGAGGCTTTAATATATCCTCGGCTTAGAGCTAACTCATTAACTGACATTTTTTCCAAGATAATTCTTATTTTTATGATGACGAGAAATACAGGGTGGGCGAAAAGTCCATGACACATTTCAAAATTTAATATAAAATCAACCAATTGTCATACGAGTGCGGTTTTCACTAAATAGCTTTACATGGCATCAAGTTTTTTTAGCATAAAAAATATTTAAATTGTTTGCACATAGATGGCGCTATTTGTATAGCAGTAGCTTAGTAATTTTTGCTTGCAATCCGCAATTCCAACTATGACGACCCCAACGGAAAGAGCAAAAACTATTATGGCCACCTCGTTCTCCAGATTTAACCCCCTTGATTTCTTCTTGTGGGGGACAAGGTTTACTCCTCACAGATGGCGAACATTGAAGACACGAATCACGCAAGTAATCAACACTATTCCGCTATCCATGTTAGCAAATACGTGGATTGAAATTGAGTATCAGTTAGATGTGGCTCAAGCCAAAAAGGGTGCCCACATTGAAATATGGTAGTATGTAGTGACAAAAATGCTCTAATAAATTCTAATATGTATTGTAATTATTTGTGTACAATTTTTATATTGTTTTTCTCTAAATGCCACCTATGCGTTAAATTATGAATTTTTTTTTTACCAAAATAAAAAAACTTGATGCCATGTAAAGCAATTTCATGAAAACCGCACTCTCATATGACAATTGGTTGATTTTGTATTAAATTTTGAAATGTGTCATGGACTTTTCGCCCACCCTGTACATTGTCACACATTGTAATCTGTTTAAATATATAGTACTACCAAAATGCTTAATTTTTACTTAAAAATTAATAGCTGGTCTTTAAACAGCTGTAGTAAACGAATTCTTTTGCCAGTTAATGAGTATCTGCTCTAAGCCGGCGATATTTTAATCGTTATACAAATGCACTGAAGTTAAAATCAGAATTTCATTTTGCAATATTTGTTTTATTCACTTTTGTATCATTCATGAATTTTATAAAAAAAATATTTGAATCCTTATTTTAAACACATGGAATGGTTTAAATTTTTGTAGAACAAAAGCTAAATAGAATTCCGGAGTTCCTTATATAAAGCTGGAACATCTAATCCTATGCAATATATAGTTAAGTTTGATGTAGATACTTCTACAATTTTTTTTCATAGTACTTAAACTGTATTTGTCTATATATTTTTTTAGATCCGAGTATTAGATGCTGCTTTTAAGTTGTAGATTTGAATGGTGCAATTTTGTGATAAATCTATTTAAATTCTGCAATAATATAAGGTGCCTTTTTAACAGGTTTGTTTACTCTAGTCCATTTTAGATTTTACATAACATATTTTTATATACTTTTTAATGTCTGCTCAATGTTTTTAGGATATATTGAAATGGTGTTATTTCAATCATAAGAATTGAGATTTCAATTGTATTTAGTTTTGTGTTCCAACAAATTGATTCAGATCTGATTTATTTTGTGTATATCAAATGCTTGTTTTTGACAAAAAAAACTTTACGTGGAGAATATGAGCATTATTTGCTGAATTTTTAATTTTATTTTTTAGCTTATACTATATCTGTCGCAAAGTATTTCATATTGAACGAAATATAAATTCTAACTTTTGAGTTTTGTGGCATTAATCTACGAAATTTATTTAATTTTGTTAAATGAATTTCATAAATACTTTCGTTATATTTATGTGGGCTGTTGAGTGTAAAATCAAATAATAAATTGATTCTAAGTTATTGATTGATTATTTCTAGAACACACAAGCATCAACATGTATATGAAATTTGTTCCGAAACTTAAAAATAAGGGACAACTTTTGGGGAATGTTTCATATTGTCGGCTTACAAGTGAAATAGTTCCGAGAAAAAATTCTACTCCCTAAAGCTTTACTTGGTAAATGTTCCTCAAGAAATCTAACATTCATGCAAAGAAAAAATAACTTAGTGGACACTTCACCAGTTTAAACTGGTCTTGAAAATTTTGACCTATTGCGTTTCAATTGCAAAACCAATAATATGCATTTTCTTCAGAAGCCACTTTAATTGGTTTGCTTTTTATTTTTACAAGGATACATAAGTAGTTGAATTGATGTTGCACTGGAGCAATGCAACAGGTTCTTGGTGACTTATGGATCAATCCCCCAAGAACAATACCTCGTAATTTTTAACCATGGTTTGAAGAGGTCACACCTGAACTTTACAAACTTCTATACCATGCCAACCTGGGGACATACTAGATTAAACATACACAAACCCTCACATACACGAGTCTGGTCTTGAACTCTCTGGAGCAATACAATGGGATATTAGTGATGGTCCAGGATCGAGGGAAATTATGAGGACAATACCTTGTACTTTTAACCATGGTCATACCTAAGCTAGCACCCCACTCCAAACTTCCACACCATGCCAACGTGAGGACCTTTGAGGCCATGGCAGATTTAACGTGCACCAACATACATGGCAGTCTTTGGCTGGACCGAGTTTCGAACTCCCAACCCTCCTGTTGCTAATCCGCTACTCTTCCAATTGGGCTACCGCAGTCTTGTTAGGAACCAACCTGCAATGTGTGTATAGCAACAATAAAATACAAGACAAAGGGTTGATTGCAATTCCCAGTAATCATTCTCATCCAAGAACTACATGTTTGTGAAATAGTAATTAATTGAATTCATATATACCTAAAAAAGATAAATCATTTTATTATATTAAAATTATACAATAAAAATTGTTAAAATTTACATATTCATACAACAGTCTTAATTTATGATGCGTTTCGACACAGCTGAAAAATATTTTTTTTATGAACACAAATCTAGTTATACGTAGTCCGTAAAATCGGTGTAGTCTGCTGGCTCAGTTTCAAATGCATAGTTTTCTGCATTCTTAGCCTTCCATTCTTCTTCGACCTTGGAGGAAAGACGCTTTATGGCACGAAGGCGTTCCAGCCAATTGGAAACTTGAGTGTATTTGTTGCCTTGGATTCTTCGGCTGATTAACATAGATGCTAGCTGTAAAATCAAAATTAGTTTTGTTTGAAATGATATACGAAATACATATCTAATATGCGAGGGGTTTTCAGTGTGGACAAACCTGATTGTCTGCTAATATACTTCTGCTGTCCAAATGCTCACATGATTCATATTAGGGTTACTTTGAAATGTAGTTTATTGGTATTTAATTATTGGTGTTGACCAATCAACTATCAATTTGGAATTTTTATAGGCATAGTGCTGAAATAGTATTCAAAAACAAGCCAACTGACGTCACGTTCAGAATATATAGGAAATGCATATTGCCATAGAAACACTACCAGCACCTATATCTTGCTAGTATTACCATTAGTTTCTTGGCACACTCATGAGAATGAATTCAAGACCAGCTCCCGATAGCAGTGCTTCAAACTTGAAAGTTTGGTTTTAATTCAGAATTGTTAATTACTAAGGTTTTATATATCAAATGCAGGGACAAAATCAAATTGTAATTAATATTGAAATTTACATTTTACTTAACCTGTCTTTCTAAAAATGTTTGGTTTTTCTTCATGGATCTGAAGATAAAATAAACACATAAAACTTGTTTTAGCAAATTCTCATATGAACAGACATTCTTCAATACTGGGATACTGGTTATTTTTACATTTCTATAAAGACGACATCAATACTCTGGTATTTAATATCAATAAATTAAGATACTTACATTGGCATGTAAAGCCATTTGTCGAACAAAAACTGGCAAACTCTCATCCGATACTATATACGACTCTGTATGTCCAAATGATTCTTTCATTTCTTCAAGAAAATGAAAATATGTAATCAGTTACAGATTTTTAAATGTTATGTTCTACTATGAAGAAACACATGAAAAAATATCCAAATTTTCAATATAAACTACATGCAGCAGTTTACTAACAAAAATCTAATCAGTCAAACCCAGATATAACAATGACAGACTGGTATGAAAAGATAAAATTTAACTCAGATTTTCAAATATACTTCATAATACAAATTTAAAACTACAATAACCTCCAACGTATTGTGCTTGAGGACAACTAAAGAAAGCATTGAGGCACAACATAATAAAGGGTTATTGTTTATTGATAGAATATCAGTATCCATTGTTTTGAGCTGGTTCAACAAAAGCAGTGACCAAAAGTACATTAAATTTATACTTAAAATTTAGAATATTGGCCTGTTTCATTGCAAAAATGAAAGATACAGGAAATTTAAATTCTTGTGTGGAATAGTTAATGAAAAGTCCCCACCCCTGACTATACCAAGGCTTTTAAAAATAAATAGCAGTTTTGCGAGTGCAGTTTATTTCACTTTCAAACAGCAAGTAGGTAGTTGAATTAATGTCGCACTGGAGCAAAACAATGGGCTACTGTTGACAGTCTGGGATCCATCATCCCGAAGGGTAAGATCCAAGGACAACACTTAGTCCTTTTGAACCCTGGTCATATGAGGCATCACAGCAAAAGAGCCTATATCCACTCCCAGTAATTTTCCAGTATTTGCGAAAAACTGTTGAAAAATGGAAATATGAAACCTACTGCCGCGACACCTGATGTTTGATTGTATTTTTCCCATTCGATAAAACCCTCTGACACATCAACAATTTACCAGTATATGCGTTGAGCTGCACAGCTGTTAGAACAGCTTTGAACTCATTTTCAACCGAAAATGGATATAGGCCCTTTTGCAGTGACACGCCTCATATGACAAGATCAAAACCTGAGCTGGCACTCCTCTCTCCAAACTTCCACACCAAGCCAATTTGGGGCCCTGACGGATTTAAAGTGCAGCCCCACCTACAATATGGTCAAGTTTAGGACTTGCAATCCTACCAGCCAGGCTACTGCTGCCCCTGTAGACAAGCAGGTAGAAATTTGAATGGTCATCTTACCTGCAGTTTTATGGCTCACTGTCACAACATTACAGTTGAAGTCTTCAGGCTTTACAACAATGCATGCATTTGTAACGTGGCCCTATAAGTAGATTGGTAAGCATTCAATAATGAAAGGTATTAAGGATGAGCATTTCAACTTTATAAAAATCCATTGATAGCCAGTAAAGTTTTTAATGCGAGACATTTACTCAACTAAATAGGTTTCATGATGGCTATTTCAAAACAATTTCAAGTTGCAAGTTTTTAAAATCTTTCCTTTTACTAATATTTAAAGTGTTACTTTCCTGTAGAAAAAATCATTTTAATTTAACCTTAATTTTCTACTTTATCATAAAAATTAAATGTGTATCAATTTCTGTTAGCGAATTTTTACAAATAAATTCTCTACTAGATGTATAAAGATAATAGTGAGGTTCTCTGGTCATACACTGAGGGATGTCAACAGGAAGGAACCATTTGATCCCGAGGGATGTCAGTGGGGAACGGTCATTCAGGTTCTGTGAGGAGATGGAAAGAAAATGTTGAGAGTGAAAAGGGGTTAGACATGGACAAGGTTGAAGTTCCAAAAGTTGGTAGGGTTTTTATGGTACAAGACCATATTTGGCCATGCTGCACAAGACACAATATCAAGTAATGGACAAACACAAAATGTTACTGGCAGAAGAGGAAATACACCCAAGAGGAATCAGACCTACCCTACCTATAATTCGCAGGTTGTTAGTGCAGAGTGGGAACATGACAGCCCTGTCATGCTCCAAGACTTGGAATGCTCGAGTTTTTGTAAACATAAAATATGTAAATAGCATATATGATATACAGAATGATAAATTTATGTTTAAAGAACATACCTAAAAAGCATCTTTAGTGGTTGTAGTAAGAAAAGGGAAAGAATTGTCACAATATTTATAGTATTTCAAAGATTTTGCTATCAATGATTGAAATAACCTTCATCCTCAATCTATACTTATAAAGCAGAGTTGGCATCTATCTGTCTGTTCTCTATACAAATCTACATCGTTTGACCACTATACACCAAATTTGGTACACATTCTTTGGAACCCTGCAGGTAGCATAAGCTACATATTAACTCCCATTCTATTTGTCTTGGATGTGCAGAGGGGTGTAACGTCCCGTCAACCTGGACAGAGCACTTGCTAGGGGACGCTCTCTCCCAGTATGGCTGTGCAGATGACATCAGAACATCTACAGGAGTTGCCTCTCCAGATGTCCTTGGAGTTTTTTTTAGAATCGTAGAGTATGGTGCAATTGCAGATGGGTGCAGTTGCGCTGAAAATCGCTCAGTATCATATCATTAATATATCCCATCTGTAAATTCTTAAACTGTAGCTTTAATATTGGGATGTAAATTTGTATGATTTATTTAAAGTGGTCTTTTTTTTATCACTGATATGGTACAGGGGGCCAAAGACAATAAGAAATCTTAGGAATAACATTGCATATTTATACGTTCAATGTCAGACCAATTCACATTAAATTTGGTACATTCATCCTGTAGAACACATAGGCTATATATTAACCCCCATTTGATTTGTCCTGGGTCTGCAGGGACTAAAAACTATTAAATATTCTCAGTTATAGTTATATATACATCTTTAAATCATAAAAATAAAGTTTAAAACAATTAGAAATATTTTTGGTGCTAAATTTTTATCCGACATTTCTCATTTTCTGAAAACATGCACCGATTCAAAACACTATTCATCAATATATTTCCCAGCACTTATAAAGATAAAATAACAAGAATACAATGGGCATAACTTGCTTCAAACTTTACTCACTTTAATAGTGGATACATTAAAATCTGCTCCACCTTCATTATACGCTATCATTACGTAGTCATTGGCAATATGCTTCTTTTTCTCATTCCTCATTTTATCCGATTCTTTGTTTCGCATGAATGTTGCCTCGTGAAACACCACTGAAATTAGTTTAGAATCATGTAATTATAAACTGAAACAAAATTACGAGTTTAACAGATACGATGAAAGAGCCATGTACTGATTCGATAATTGTTTACCCAGACAACTCTTTTGCATACCTCCCAACTCCTGAATTAAAAAAAAACAGGACATTAAGACAATCATAAGGAAACTAAGAAAAAGTGTAAGAAACTATTTCTCGTGATAGATTTCTGCTGTTAATATACCACATGAGAAGCATGTGGGATAATGTTCTCGACTTGACCAAATTAGACCCTAAACAGCAAAGTTGTGGACGATGAAACTTTTGGCTGTAGCTTTCAGTTACTCTGCCAGACAAATATGTAATGAGCTAGAGCAATACATACTTATGTACCATGGATGTAGTGTGTGGTAATTGACAAGACTCATTTCTTCAATCTATATCTGTACCTTGGTAGAAAAGGAACCAATGTCTATTATACAAGTTTTTAGAAGCAGCTTATTTAGTAACTTTATTTTTAATACAGAATACAATACTTTCCAATGTTTTGACACATTGATTCATATTGAATTGACAGGAGGACATTTGTACCTTTTTCAATTATAACTTTTATTATCTTGAAGTGATTAGTGGACATAACTCAAATAACTTGGACATTGGTCTTTTTTCTACCAACCAGAATTCACCAATATAAAGATGGTATTTCCAGGGCTGACAATCAAAACACTTGTGAAATAGTAGCATAAATGTTTAAAAATAGTTGCAAAGTCTCCTTTTTAACCCAATTTAGTAGCAATTTTAGTTACAAATACAAAATGAATCAGCTAAAACACAAAATATACTCTTTGTATACGAAACAAACGTTGTAGATCTTGCCATGAAATTTAAATTTAAAAATTATAAAACTAAATATTTTAATAAGGTTTTCATAATAATCTAGCCAACCAGATTCATCTATCTTTCTTTTATGGTTGGCACCAAAACTTTGAAATTGGCATCCATGGAAAATTTTCTCACAAAAAAAATTCTAAAAATATTTTTTGTTTACCATTAGATAAAAAAGGGCTAAATTTTCATTAGCTTTTAACGAATTTTCCAAAAAGTCGCCAAAATTTTCGAAAAGTCACCAAATTTTTTTTAAGAGCTTTTGGCATGATTTTGCTTAAAAAGATGCCCCTAGTCACCCAGGTAGAAAAACAGCAGCAAAAAGTTTCCTGTGGCAGCCCTGTATATATTTACAAATTTAAATATTTTTCACATTTTATTATATGGTAAACGATACCCATATTATATCGAAACCCAAAGCACTGTTGATCTAAGTCAAGACAGAATCAGGATACTTACCCTGCATCACATCATCGTGCCATATTAAAGCATAGTCGCCATCTTCACCTCTTGTATCAAGCCCTCCTAGATATGTTGTGTGAGGATCAATGTCAGTAAGCTTCGCCAGGCGTCCCAAACCTCGGAGGAAATCAACATACCTTGAAGAGCCACCTGCATTACTCAGAATGGCAACTTCATCGTCTACCTGTGAAACATTTGCAACTGAGTCCAATTTACGAGCTCCTACATACAGTTTCTGCGCTGGTTCATAAATAAATATGCATTCATTGTACCATTAAGAAATAAAAATAGACCTTGAGATTTTATATCCTTCTACATCACTACTGGACATATTAGAGTATAGGTAGCTTAAAATCTGAAAAATAAGTGTCTTAAAATAATTATTCCTAACACAAAAGAGTCTTAAAAATAGGTATATTTTGAAACCTTAGTGTGCTGTGCAATTTTGTGTCTGACTTGCGTGGAACCTTACAAACTTAAGATGCAACATTTTTCAAAACTTATTTTAATCTTAAACCATTTTCTATCATTTAAAAATATGTTTTATTAATGCTTGTTAAACTACCAAACCATTAACTCGTCAAAATAATTGTTATGATGCTTACTCAGTTATTTCAGCAATAATCATAATTCTTTCCAATTTTGTATTATTATGTGGTAATCAATAGGAATTTCTTACATACACATCAGGTTTTTAATGCTTTCAATTATCATAGTTTTCGTACTATTCCGGTAAATTGTTGTAGGTTTCTGTTTGTAAAGAGAAAAATATCACCAACAGAATGGAGAATGTATCACATACCTTACACAAGTGGTGCAGGTCATGTTGGTCAACTACACAGGCATTAAAATTCAGATTACAACACATAGAATGTGCCAAAAATAAGAAAATCAATAAATCTGCCAATTTTGTTTTTCTCATTTACAATTGAGAGTTTCTCATCAGTTTGGACCACTTTCGTTTATTTAAAATCAATCTCTGAAGTTTAATCTTGAGTGAAACATTAGAGAAGCCTTATCTATTTTTGTGACTAATCCGACACACTAGTAAGTGACACTAGTGCTCCCTTATTTTACACAGGAAGAGCTTAATTAGAAAAGTGAGCAGTGAAAACACCTATCAAAAGTAACATTTAAACTCTAGTTATCCTCTTGCTTAACTTTGATACTGACAGTGGAAGTTTCGTTCCACCAAAATAGCTAGACCATTTTCATCTTTATTAGTCATCTTTTGAAACTTTTAATGTTTGACTATCAGTTTGGCAAAGGTTTCCATCTACTCTAAAACAAATTGTGTAGAACAAGAAACCTTCCAACTTGTATTGTTGAGCTATTAATCTGAACTTCAAAGATAATTAAATTTCGAAAAGTTGTAATGCAAGTTCTCAAATTATAAATGCTAGAATTCAAGAGCTTGTAGAAACGATTTGATAAAATTCAATTAAAAGCTATCCTAATTTGAACTTCAATGAAAATGATGCAGAACACTAATTTTAAGGGTAAAGGTTTGCACTTGTCTATCTCGGTAAATGGTGAAAAAAATAACTCGTAACTAAATTAATTTACCTGGCCTGGACCAACATAAACAACTCCAATCTTATGGCAGTCATATGGCGGTATGTGATCAAGCACGGTCAAAGCTCTATTATTAGTCTGGAAAAAGAAATTGACAAGATTAGACTTCTATTTTTAGAGCCAAAAGGTTTTGCAATAAAAATATAAATTTCTCATACTTACTTCACAATGTGGTATAAGAAGTGGTTTGGGAGATGTTATGCCAAATATACTATCTTGAAACAGTTGTAGGAACACAAAACTAAAGAGAATAGAATAAGTAATTTGATAAAAAGGAAAACTATCACCTTCACAAACGGTCATTAAAATTGAGAATTTATTACATGCTAAGGTTAAAATGATTATTTGATTTTAAACACCAATATTAGAAATGCTGTCTTTCTTATGCAACTGATTTTCCATAAAATTCACTTGAGACAACACTAAAGATGCATGAAAACAAAAATTCAGTCATTGAATCCAATTTAATCATCCATCTTTAAATAACAATCTACGATGATTGTAATTACAAATTTGGTGTCCATCAAGCTGAAATGGTGCGTTTTATAATATTTTAATGTATTAAAATTGAGTAAAATTTCAAATAAAAAAGGACAAAAGTCACTTTGACCTTTGGTGAACTTTCAAAAATCGCCAAAATTCTCGAAAAGATGCCGAAATGTTGGATATAGGAGCTTTTGAGACAGTTTTGCTTAAAAAGATACTCCTAGTCGCCAAGGTTAAAAAATAATAGCAAAAGTCACCAGTGGCAGCCCTGCATTTGGGAGTACCCGGATCCTTTCACAAAAATATTGGGGCCCGACTTGCTTGGCATACGGTGGACTTGCAAGGCAGCATATATGGTTCATACCATTAAAAAAGTTGCCAGTACTTTCCCAATGAATGTTGTTTGTGGTTATGGAAAGGTTGTTTCAACTCCAATAAATTTTTAATTCTCACCTGGGACTCATACCATTCCTTGGGTTCACTTCAGATGTCTTGGTGGAGGTGTCAGCACCAGTTGGGCGGTTAGGACTCATGACCGAGATGGTGTGACCTCGGTCTCGAAAGGAAGTAGAAGTAGAGGGCTGTGGCTGAGCTGAAACAAACATCAATTCTTTAACCCTATGCATTTTAAAACGGTTTCGAAGGTTGGTTGATTTGAGGTTTTATGGCTCAAAGGCCATATTTGACCATGCTGCGCAATACATACAATATCAAGTAATAGACACACACACAATGAAAGTTTTTACTGACACAGAACAGAGAGATACACCCAGGGAGGAATGCACCTGACAGGAATCGAACCAGCGCCGCCTACAACTCGAAGGTTGCTAGCGCATTGGGCATACCCACTGAGCCACCAGTTTCGAAGAAAGAGTACAGAACATTTTCTTGAACTCTAGCCATAAAAAGAATTGAATCATTCATCTCTAGTCTTAATTGTTCATACAATTAGATTGATTGTTGAGTGTTTTTAGTTTTTTTATGGCACAAGGGCCATATTTGGCCAAGCAATACCAAACATAAGACAACGTCAAGAATGTCATGAAAGGAAAAATGAGGGATTCAGGAAGAGCCATGGGATGAAATCAGAAAAAGATCGCTTAGGTATCCAGGGAGCATGACCAGCATGTTTACTAGACAGTAAACCCTATGGGAAAAGAAAAGTTCTCTAGGGTACCTTGGGTCCGTGAAGCCCGTACATCTAAAGGAGGGCTCATACAATTAAATTTTTTATAACTTGAAATATAGTGGACACCCACATAACACTGGGATTGTCATTGCTATTTGAACCATATGGGTTGATTATGGACTAGGTAGGCAGTTGAATTAACGTCGCACAGGAGCAATACAATGAGCTATTGGAGACAATCTGCTATCAACCCCAAAGGGAAAGATCCGAGAATAGCTCATAATTTTGAATCACACTCAGATGACGAGGTCAACACCTGAGCTGGCACCCCTCTCCAAACTTCCACACCACGCAGTTTTGTTTTATTTAAAAAGGTTCAAGTACAATATTATTGGTTGTTGGTTGGTTTGGGAGTTTTATGGCACAAGGGCCATATTTGGCCAAGCTGCATCAAAGTCATACAAATACGAGAGGAAAAAAGACAAAAGCATAACATTTTATAATAAGAGGTATTGAGATGATATTAGAGGCATTATAGAGAGAAGCATTAACAAGGTTAATTAAAGATACATAATGATCCAAAACCTTTGATTTTATTTCATTTTTAGTTTTGATTTAGAGAGTGCAGAAATAACTCAAAACTAAAAAGAACCATACAAAATAGTAATGAATAAAACAATTCAAATCATTAGAATATTAGAATAATCCAAATTAAATAGAACGTCAAATTCATGTTGATAAATAACATTATTTTAAGCAAAATTTGAAGGCTTACTTTTAAAACCCCTGTTAGAGCCACTAATCTGAAAAAATATGCAACTTACTTTCACTACTATGCTGCCTCTTTCCTATAGGAGCAGAATTGATACTTTCCCGTTCAAATTGCGGACCAGATTCTGTGGAGGAACTTTTACCTTTGCTAAATGGAGCAAAATCTAGTTTCAAGTTCTTAGATTTTGCCTTTTCAGGAACTCCTAAAAAATAAATTACAAGACTACAGAAAACTCATCAAAAATGCATCGAGGATTGTTTTGAAGTTAAGCGTAATTTCCGACATTGAAACATGAGGACAAAATTAATTCAGGTTTCGCTTTCTAGGTTCTTTAGAATATCTAACTAATATCAACCTTTGGTGGTGTGATCTATACCTTCAATTTACAGCAACCAATTCCAGTTTTCCAGTTACTTTATTGAATACAGCACATGCACATTATTAGAGGACAGAATCAAAAGAACATACAAGGCAAGTAAAAACTACTCACAAAATGCGAACTGAAACTAAGGAGTGTGAAGCAAAACTGATTAGTTCTCTCTCAAAATACGAAAGGCTTCGCAACATTATAATGAAGATACTATCTGTAATCTACAAAATACATGGAATGAGCATTTTGGAAGAAAAAGTTTCTTAATTTTGGATGATAAAATTAAATTTTGCATCGGCTACGAAGTATTTAACATTTGACAAGTATGCTTATACTCTATAGAAAGTTGTATGACCGAGATAGGAAGTACAAATTACCTTTTCAATAGCAAATCAAAATGAGAGTGAAAGAGATGTTTCATTAGCCAAAAAAAGTAACAAAGCAGGTTGCCGGACTATGAAATCAATATAAAAAATATGGAAGCAATTAGCTGTGGTTGTCACTAAGTCCACATGCAAGAAAAATATTGCAAGCTATAGCAAAAGTAGTGATACAAATTGCATGTTGACAAGCAGTTTCTATCATGCATCTATTTGCACATTAACTTGTAATATATTTTGCCCGCTATGCAGACATATATTACACCCCCCTTTGTTAGAATTCTTTATCCTATCCCAAATACTACATTATTCAAAAGTATCAAAATAAAGAGCATTGAGACAAGAAACATGCAAATTAGTTGCAATTCAAACTTTCATATTTTACTTGAATATGCAACCAGAAAAATTGAGTGATTCTCAAACTAGTAAGGGTTTCTGTAAGTTGCATGGATGGTCCTGGTTTTTATTTTATGGTAACCAGGCGGAAAAAAACTTAATTTTTGATCCATGACTTCCGGAAGCTGAAATAGATTAAAACAAGTGAAGAAACTAAGCAACAGCAAACAAATTAAAACCATTGTGAACAAATTAAAAGTCAGCGAACGAACTTTTACTATGGCTCCTCTTTACCTTGAGCTTCGAATGTTCACTGGTTCATAACACGCGTCATCTACCACTTCCCAGTCAAAATAATAATTATATACAATTTTTTTCATCACACAAGTAAAACATCATGTAGGCCATACTGTCTACCACGAAAACTGCTCCAGATACAAAGTCTGTTACTAAGGAAGAGACAAACCATTTTCTGTAGGGAATTCTGGAAACAGTTTATCACATTAACAAACTTGGAATCTTGGCAGAAAAGATGTCTAAAACAGGAAGACCAGTTTCCCGAGCACTAGTGTTCGTCAAGATTCCAAGAACACACATCCTAATCTCCTCACACACGTCCATCTTTTCACAGGAGTGCCTGTTAACGAGCCTCCAGAATGGATATGAAAAGGCAATCTTCCCTTTAGTCCTGTGCTCTCCAGGTATTTCTAAGATAAAACACATGATTGCAAGGGGCTACAGAATGACTTTTAAGATGAATGTAGATCCACAGCCAAAGCACTTGAGGTGGGTAGGTACAGGTACATTAATTAACATCACACTGGAGCAACACAACGAGCAATTGGCAACGATCTGGGATCAATCCCAAAGGGAAAGATCCGATGACAACACCACATAATTTTGAACCATGGTCAGATGACGAGGCAAAATCTGAGCTGGCACCCCAATCTCCAAATTTCCACACCACGCCAAAGTGAGGACATACGAGGCCAGAGTGGATTTAATGTGCACCAGCCCCGTTTATACACGATGGTTTTTGGTTGGATTCGAACTCGCAATCCTCTGGTTGCTAATCCGTTACTCTTCCAACTGGGCTACCACTGCCCACAAAGCACTTGAGAAGTAGTAGCTTAAATTTTTTAAATAGTAGCAAGTCTTCACTTCACCCCTATTTTAGTAAAAATTTTAGTTGCTAATATAAAAAAAGAATCAGCTGAAACACAAAATGTGCTAAGCATAAACAAATGTTGAAGATCTTGCCAAGTGTCAAAAAGTCAAATTTTTTTTTTAATTAGTAGCTTTTGAGATGATTTTGCTTGAAAAGATACCCAGTCATGAAGGTTTAAAAATAGTAGCAGAAAGTCGTCTGTGGCAGCACTGATGTTGTTATGCAATGAGGGGGGGGGGGGAATTTCAATTAACGTCACACTGGAGCAACACAAGTTATGCAATGAAGGATAAAAATTCTACAATTACTTTGCTTCAATGAAGAAGGCTGTATCGAACTAGCAGGCTGTTTGCTTTCAAACTGGTCTTTTTCTAACTCTGTGCTTCCTTCCAGTGAAGACTGTTTAGATTCAAGAGATGAAAACCAGCCCGTATTCATGTCTGGACTCGAATTTGTGCGGCGCATTGGAGGAGTTGATTTCTGGTTAGAAGCAATTTCAATTGCCCCTTCACAAGACAACTCTTCTGCAAAACAAAGAAAAAAGTGCTTAAAACCATTCAAAGCACATATATTATTAATTTAATCCCTTGAACCAATTGTTTGTACAAAAATGATTAATGATTAGGTTTGTGCAACTATTGCAATTAAAACAGACTTTAACTTTACTTATACAAAACTTTTGCAATTCATGCCATTATTCATTTCTCATAAGTATTTTAAAATAAGTTGTCCCAGAATGTCTTTAATGATTTTTATTGCCTGAAAAAAATATAAACCTTAAAAAATTGTTCAATGTATAGTAATTTTTAATAAATAAGGAGATGACAAAGAGAATGCACTCATTTCCAAAAATATCAGTCTGGAATGCAACTTTCTCATGGACACATTTTCCCCATAAAAACAAAATTCCAGTCATTGATGAAAAATAACATTGATCAGACAATTATGCCCACACAAGCAATATAAAATTAAAATCCATGTAATGTACAGTGCTTATCAAAATCAATGTTTTGTTTGGTAATCAAATAGTACTGAGCATGCATCTACTAAATGTGTAGATGGTCGGTTGGTTTTTTGGGGTTTTATGGCGCAAGGGCCATATCTGGCCATGCTGTGCCAGACACAATACAATATCAAGAAATTTACACAAGACATACAATATCACGTAATTGACACAGTGAAAGCTTTACTGACACAGAAGAGAAATACACCCAGGGAGGAATGCACCTGGCAGGAATCGAACCTGCGCCACCTACAATTTGAAGGTTGCTAGCACAGTGGGCATACCCACAGCGACACGACGGTCCCACTAAATGCGTAGAATGAAATAGTGAGTCAAGTTTCCTTTGCACTAGAAATTATTATAAAATTAAATTTGTATTTTATCATATTTTGTTTAAAGACCAAATTTGTTCAAATTTATTTTTTTAAATATATTAAAATAATTATGTTTTATATTTTATTTTATCTTCGGAATATATCTTGTTCGATTGCACCAGGGAAAAATTTTTAGTTCATTTTTAGTTTTTATTTCACTAAAGAAAATTTGTGATTCATTACTGTTTTTCTAATGTTCACTTTATGCATATTGCTTCATTTATAGAACGTGAAATCTGCATTAATACGGCGGACTCATGTACCAAGAAGTTCACTCATTAATTCAAATACTAGCAAAATATTTTTTCCTTGAGCTTTGTGAAATCATGATAGAAAATATTCATGAAATGGGATTATTATGCAAATTGAATCACAAATAATTTTTATGCAACAAAAGGGCAGAGGCACATGAAGTTACGAAAACACTGATTTATAGTATTAAAATTTAGAGTATATTTAAATTAGCTACAGTAATTTATAAGCATAAAATGACAATTTTATCTTTATCAAGGATTATTAAATTAATTTTAAATTAAATATTAATGTTAAATAATTCTTGATAATATTAATTAAAAATTAAGTTTATCAAGTATAAAATAAACATGGGCAACAACCATAAAACCAGATTACTTTCTACAGAAAGAAATTGAAATTAAAGTCCAGTTTGATTTTAAGAAAAACTAACTCATTTCAGATTCAAGGAGACTAACAGCATCACTTTCAGAAGGCGAGTCGGCGTTGCTTTCAAGCTCTTTTTCTATCTGTGGTAGTACTAACGAATTCAGGACAGAGAGAGGAACATCCTGCAAAAATATTCGACATTAGAAGTTGATTAACTATAAATTAACAGAGAAGTCTAAAACATAAGAAGCATCAAAAAATGACTAATTAAGGTGGAAAAGATATCTATTTATATAGCTATTACAGTGGAACAAAACTTCCATGAGGACCAAAGTATACGAGAGATAAACCCGAGTTTAAATGTTATCTTTTAACAGTGTTGCCATAACTCGTTTTCTTAATGAAGCCATTCAGGCTACATATAGACAGGAAAGCAATAGTATCATTCAAGGAGTCAGATAAGGAGGTTATTGAATTAACATCAGAGGAACACAATGGTTTATTGGCAAGGGTCAGGGATCAATCCCAAATGGAAAGATCTGAGGACAACATCTCGTCACACCTCTCTCCAAACTTCCATACCACGCCCAACATGAGGACATTTGAGGTCACAACAGATTTAGCATACACCAGCCCCCAGGTAAATGAGTCTTTGATTGGATAGTTTTGAATTCACTACCTCTGGTTGCCAATCCGATACTCATCCAACCGGTCTACAGCAGCTCCAGAGTCAGATAAGGTAAAAATAGGAAAGGCTTCTCATGTTTAACTTGAGAACGAATTTCTACGATTGGACCACTAGTTTTGAATCTAAAGAGGGGAGTTTTTAAGCTTTAAATATTCAACTAACAGTTTGACATGAATACAGTTTCATTTCTTAAGATGATTTATTACAACTAGCAGACACGTGCATAACATCTGCCCTAAACTTTCTTAATTGCTTACATCTACTGATGGTAAAGTATAGTTACAGATTTAATCTTATTTCAGTAATTGATAGCGAGTATAGCATACCTCTAAAATATATATACAACAGCGTTTCATTTGCTTTTACAGGTGTTAATCCTTATTTTCAATAAAATGCATGGCAAAACGTACACCTCAGTCATGTTACCACCAATTGGATTCTAAACATCTACTTCAATTTCATCCCTTTCCCTCGTTCAAAGGCAATCCAGCATTTTTTTAATGAAAATCTATTTTGCTCATGTTTTCTTTTCGACATGAATACGTCTTTAAAATCGGTCCTGGGGTCTAAGGTGTATGCATTGGGGGTCATCGGCAGAAACTGAGTATCATGAAAAGTGTCAAAGCCCCATAACTCCAGGGGGAATCAGCCTATGAGGATAAATGACCAACCATCATGTAGAGGAAGGTGGGCACTGTTGACCAGGTCGACCACTAATCCACTCTCCCTGACCTTCGTACTGCGTGGGGGAAATGAGACATTTAAAACATAAGCTGACCTGTTTAACCGCTGTAACGTCAGTTCTAATCGACGGGTTGTGGCGAAAGTGTGCTTAAATTGAAGAGAACGACGAGTTCTACAATTCCAATTGACTAGTTGACCATTTGTGGGAAAATTGTGTGCAGTGGAAAGTGACGATTCATCGAAGATTTCACTACGGAGTCAAAATATTACACTAAATTTCAATTGCGGCATAGGAAACGTAAACAGGTTGAAAGAGCAGTTCAAGACGAACAAAATGATACCAAGAAGTCTAAACCTATGACAAGTGTGAAGAGATCTAGAGCTTACCGAAGACGCAAGAAGCATGCACGCGTTCGCGGCGACATCGCTGGACCATCTAACGAGCTGCTACCAAGTTTGGAAACACTACCAAGTACTAGAGTCATGAGCTCTTCAGTGTAGTTTTAGCAATATTATGCAGCTCCATAGGTCAAATAGAACATATTTAAACTAAGCGTCAAAATTTGCAAAGAATCATACAACAGTCGATTTCACATTGTTTATATCTGTTGTTGCCATTCAACAAATAACAATGACTTCGGTGGCACGTAAGTTAGTGAAATATATAGTGATGCTGCACAGCAGGTAGCATATGTAGTATACAGGCAGAATATGGATGGTTGGCTTCGGGTTTTATGTGGCACAAGGGCCATATTTGACAGAAAATACAACAGAACATTATTAAAAATGCAAACAGCTTACTATTCTAATAAAACTCTTAAGCAGTCTAAGGAAAGACATGCAACAATGAAGTTTAGGAAAAGATGAAAAGGTAAAAATTGGCCCTGAATTGAAAATTTAAGCGAATGGAAAATTCACAGAATTTCTAGATGTTGAAAAACAGCAACTCTCCGAGAGGTTTGTTCTGTAAAGCTAAATAGAGTTGGTTGATATATTATGTTTGAATCACGGATTATTCCAATGTAAAAAAAATAGTAACTTTTTAATTATGAAATAACCTAAACATCAACTCTGCTCAAAATTCAATGTTTTCATTAAATCGTTTACAGGAAAATGGAGATATTGATAGAAAAGAGATTGAAAATAAAGATTTGTGGAAATCTAAAATCTGAAATAAATTTGCAAACTGCGAAAACAATTTGACACTAAATTAATAATGTGATTTTATTTGTCTAAAGCAAACCTCATAAACAATAGGACTAGAAGAGAGCTATGTGTCAAACATAAATTCAATGCAATAAATGTGTATTTACCAGAGGGGACGAAGGTAAAAATAGTCTATTTTGTATTTTCATCATCCATGATGTGTTCCCTGTTGGACGCCGAATGTGAACTTCAGCCCAGCTGGTGCACCAACAACCGCAAAGGTGGCCTCCTTTGTCTTGCTTATCTTTGTCAGCTGAGAAATGGGCAAATATGAACAAATTAATACATTCTCATTGAAAAGACAAATCAAACACACTAGGCTGATAGAATTAAATGCAGTCTTCAAACCAGATCAGGGCTGACACAACCAAAGAACTTGCGAAATAGTAGAATAAATTCTTAAACACAGGTAGCAAAAAAAGTCTCCTCTTAAACCCTGTTTTAGTTGTTCAGATACAAAATGAATCGAGTGGAACACAAAACATGCTAATTAAGTATGAAACAAACGTTTGAATATGTTGCCAAGAAATTTCAATTTTAAAATTTAAATATATTCTTAAAGGAATTTCATGGCAATCTACAACCCACAGATTCTGAAGTTTTCCTTTCAGTTGCCATGACTTGGCGCCAAAACTTCAAGATCGGCATCCCTTGGTAACTTTTCTCTACAAAGAAAAATCTGCCAAAAAATTTGTTTTTCATCCGCAATCAGTTAAAAAAAAAAAGGACTACATTTTCATTGACCTTTATTTCATTTTCAAAAGTCAAAGTTTTCAAATTAGAAGCTTTTGAGACAATTTTGCTTAAGATAGCCCTAGTTGCCAAGGTTGAAGAACAGCAGCAAAAAGTCATCTTAGTCGCTTGTAGCAGTCCTGCCAGATGAACAAGTTCTAAATTAGAAAAAGCTGTGTCTAAATATTTATTGTGTGGCTATGTTCTCAGCGAATATAAAGAATATGCAAGCAAAATATCAATATTTAAATTAATAACAGAATTAGATGCTAATGACCGAATTCCAAAAAAATGGACATAAAAGAAAAATGCGCTTTCAGAAATAATTATCCCTTTAGATTTAAAGCAAAAATTTACCGATTAAAATTTTTTTTTCAAAATTAGAAATTAATATATTTAAACCAAGACAATTAATGAACTAAAATTTAGAATGAAATAAAGAGAATACTTTTCTGTACAAAATAAATTACGAAAAGCAAGAAAAGAGAGCAAGCAGTAACATGTACTTCCCCTTCAAATAAATCACTTTCAAAAGTGGAGGATGGGGAAATTTTCAACAAAAACTCAATTATGCTAAACAGAGGAGCCAAAATGGGCTACTGATGGAATAATGGGAAGAAATCCCACAAAATTCACATACATAAATTTAGGCCCTAGCCATAACATGATTAAAAATTTAAGGTTTATTATTTCAATTTACTGCTTAATATTATGACCAGATACTCTTGTAATATAATATTCAGAACATGCTTACGAAATAATATCTACTTTGGACAAAAAAAAATGCCTCTAGTTCCAAATTAAACCTAATTTGGACATTTTGATTTCATTTTCCACAAAACTTCTTTTGATAATAAAAATGTATCTAATTTTTTTATATAATACTTTTAAATTCTATCAAAATCAACAGGGTCTATAAAATGGATCATTTTAAGATTAGCAAGTCTAAACATTTTTCTTCTAAGTAGGTAAATGCATTAATTATTCTCACATTTCCAAATTGAAAATATTGCATACAGAGAAATCAAAATTTTTCTTTAAAAAAAAAAACTTTTCAAATACAGCTGTTGAATTTTTGGTCATTCTTTAAGTTGACCTATTAAGATATTTAGAAGTCAAGTAAAACAAGTTTAACAAAAATGGGCTGCATTTAAGTTATTTTTCTTTCTAAATGATGAGATTAAATGATTTATTACATATGTGATGCAGACTTAAAAAAAAAACACAATTTTATAAGAAAAGACAGTTTAAAGACAATTACTTTCATTGGCTGATACACTAGAAAACCTGTCTGTATCAGGCAAATAGGAAGTATGGCGCCTGAAAGTAAAGAAAGTGGGTTAATATTAAGAAAAGTGAAGGAAATTACCCCTAACTTAAAAAAATATTAAAGATAAGAATCCAAATAAACTATAGTGATTTAAACTTTTATAAATTATATTTCAAACCAGCAACTGGAAAGATTTAAATCACTATACTGAAAGAATTCGATCAACTAATCTAAATTTGTTTATACATTCCATACTTCTTGGGTTGTAAGATAAATGCAGAAAAAAGTAAAAATAAATTTCACAAAAAATTTAGGCAATTTAAAAATCTTATACCCAAAAACTGAATTCAGAATTCTTGTTAAAGCTTTTCATTTTCAATTTTAAAACAAAAATTTCTTTAAAGTACAAGAACCTCCATGCTGAAAGATCAATCTACAAGAGTTTTTTCATCATGTTTGAATAACACACAAACCTACCGCGAAGTTTTGTCCTGGGGCCTTGAATAATGCAGCATTATGTCATCTTTTGTTTTGTTTGCACTAGTGGCGATTTCTTCAGATAATGTTGTATTCCTGCGCTGAACAGCAGAACGATGCCTTTTTCTTTGAAGAAGGAACTCTTTGGGTTCAGAATCAGCTGAGGTCTCCGGTTCCATAAATGCAGATTCATTATCTAAAAAATTCAATAACACTTAAGTGCCAAAGTGACTTGTGCAAACTAATAAGAGGCGCTGGCACAAGTGGTGAAAATGCCGATTGGTTTGAGCGCGTGTCGCTTTGCACCTTGCACTTCCTATTTGAATTCAGCTTTACAGTACTGAATTTCCATCAATAAAAAAGTCATTCATACTTTAATCCAATTTTCTGCAGAAGGTAGGTATTTTAATTAACGTCGCACTGGAGCAACACAGTGGGCTATTGGTGACGATCCAGGATCAATCCCAAAGGGAAAGATTCGAAAACAATACCACGTAATTTTGAACCATGGTCAGATGACGAGACAAGACCACGTAATTTTGAACCATGGTCAGATGACGAGGCAACACCTGAGCTGGCACCCCACTCACCAAACTTCCACGCCAACGTGAGTACATTTGAGACCACGACAGATTTAACGTGCACCAGCCCCCTTTGTACACGACGATCTTTAGTTGGATTTGAACTAGCAACCCTCAAGTTGCTAATACGGTAATAATTACTCTTCCAACTGGGCTACAGCGGCCCATTATTCTGCAGAAAAGAATTATGCTGAGAAAATATTTCAGCTTTATTAAACTTCAAAGATTGGTATGTTTGGCTTGTCGCTCAATGGCCCCTTTTTGATAACATGATATAAAATGGAAATTTTATGGGTTAGTAATGATAGAACAGGATGTTTATGATCTAGATATTTTGAGAGATAGCTTGCCAAAAATAGAAACCAATACTTGATTTATTTTACTGAACACTTTTTCAATGAAATGCAAATTTTGAAAAAGCAGTATCAAGTATTCAAACAGATTTTTTGCACAGAATAAGAAATTTAGATAAAAGTTAACTTCTAAAATGATAATTCCATTATTTTCATTGTTTTAATTTCACAATTTATTAGATATGAAGTGTACATGACATTCTGTAGATCGAGAGAGCTAATCTAAATTCATTGCAGAATTAATTAAAAGCTAAAACTTAACCCTGAATTCTTAAAACAGAACCGATGCAGTTAACGCTAGAAATCACTTACCAGATTCTTCAATTTTACTCATTTCATGGGAAGAGGTATAACACAGCTCACAGAGACCATGCTTAAAAGTTTTAGTCCCACAGCCACTAGTCGTGATGGTAATGATTTTATTTCCGACTAGCCAACTTGATTTTTGACCTTTCTCCAACAAGAACTCAGCAACAGGTGATCTAATAAAAAGTGCACAAGTTCAGTTGGTAGGATAAAATGAAACAATTAATAGAACAATCAACTGTAACCATAGAGTACAATATTTCAACTTCTTTCATGTAAAGGGAAGAAAAACTAATGCACAACACAAGATATAGAATAAATTTTTCAATTCAAGGTTAATTTTAATTTTAAAGGATGTTGCAAAAAATGCACACAATGTGACTAAATGCGAAGCTATCACATTTAGTTTCAATGAATATCCTTAATAAAACTAGACTAATGAAGGATCAGTGAAATCTAGTCTCACCTTTGTGGAAGATTTGTACACATTCCAAATGTAAATCTTGTCATTAAATCCAATCCAGTTTCCATTAGTTCAGTGTGCAATTCTAGAATGGCCAATTCAGTTCTGAAACCACATATCAAGCCTTACTTTATCATATCTTAATTGCACAAGTGTTGGAGGATATTTTTACAGTAAAAACCACATAGAAACATTAAACTAAAAATAAGACATTGATCGCTTCTTTCAAAATATTTGCATCATGGAGTACCACAAATTATTTAAGTGCCATAAGCAGAATATTTTATTTTGCTGCCTGTCTAAATGAAATTTTAGTGACAAAACTTTTTCTAGTCCAGTTTCCTAAAATAGTTTCACACACAAAACTTACAAACTTCACTACAAAAAGATCGATAAAAGTTACTGAAATAAGCTAATTACATTTTTCCATGACTAAGTTAAATCTACATTAAGATCTGAGCATCAGATATAATTTCTAATCTTTTAATAATTACTACAAGAAATGCAAATTGGTAGATGCAATTGCAACCTTCTTGGGTGTAATTATAGAAAATTTGCAATTTTATACATTAAAATTTAACCTGTTATCTTTTACTTAAAAAAGTCCTGTTTGGTTTACTGAATTGTAATGGGATGCAAGAGGCCAGATATAGGCCACGCTGAGCCAAACAGATGACAAGAAACCAAGGTTAAAAGTTTAAAATTACAAGGGAAGAAAAAAGCAGGACAGGCGAGGGTTAAACAAAGGTGAGGACAAATCACTAGGGCACCTTGGGGTTGTAATGCCTGTGTTTACTTTAAGAAAGTAAGCCCTCTGAGGAAACCAATTGAATACAAGGAAACATTTTTTTAACTTAAAATTTTCTTGGTAAGTTCATGAAAAGTTAAATTTTGTATTTTATGCATATGCAACCTCTAGTAAAATGATACATCCTACATAAACACTTTCTAATTAAAAAATGCTTCCATGAAAAATGATTTAAATAGGTAATAACCCATTTTTAATGAAAAAATTTTACTTCGAGAAAAGCTCTCACAAGTGGGTATAAAAATTAAATACTTAGAGCAGTTCAGTTTAGAGATGTTTGTAATCAATTGAAAAATACAGAATCCACACTCAATTAAGAAATATTTAGTAAACAACCGAGTGTGATAATTATTTCATTACTTTCATAGCCATTAATTGTTCAAACTACAACGAATAAAAGATCACAAGCAATATCCAAGTTCGAAAACTAGGATAAACGACTTACCTCTCTTCATCAGTCAAACTGTCATCCCGAGGAGAATTTGGATTATTGCGAGATCCCTGAGTTTGACCTGCTGAACTTTTCTCATCACGAGGAGCTTTTGCATTACCCTGATCTAAACTCTGGCTAGAAGTACTTTTGCAATCACTACGTGGAGGTTTTATATTGCTACGAAGTCCCTGAAATAGAAATTAATTTAATGTTAATAACTAAATCAATGATACCAAACCTAAAATCCAAAATAATTAAACCCATGGACTTATTTTGTAAAAACATGTTTAATAATTAATATCCAAAACATTCAGCTGTATAGTTTAGCTCTGGCAAATTCGCATTTGAATCACTTGATTGTGAACTAGTATACTAGTTAAATTAGGTTGGTTCGATTTCATGGCATAAGGGCCATATAACGTCAAGCTGTGCCAAATAACGTCAAGTAAATAAACTACACTCAAACAAGGGATTTCATTTTACCCTCACCTGACTCTACTTTTTGCTGTTATACACAAAAAGTAGACAGGCAGGTGAGGGTAAAATGAAAGGAGGAAAGATCAAGATTGTTAAATTGGGTAGGTAGTTAATATCACACTAGAGTAACATAATGGCCTATTGGTGGCGGTCCAGGATCAACCCCAAAGGGAAAGGTCAGAGGATAACACCTTGTAGTTTTGAACTAGTCAACTGACAATGTCAATACCTTAACTGGCACCCCATTCTCCAAACTTCCACACCAACCTGACGACATTTGGGGACATGACATATAACATGCACCACCCCCATGTACACGATTGTCATTGGTTGGATCGAGTTTTGAACTCCCAACCCTGTTAAATTACAAGGTCCCTTAAATATCAACAATGCATTCCTTTAGTTAATGTCTCAGAATTTATCATTCTGTTCCAGAAGCGATAGCAGTGATTACGAGATGGCAAAACAAATCACCCATAGTGATAACCATTGAAGATTCCCTTCCCCTGGCAAGCTTAATCATCTTATTACACGAGTGGACTTCTCCAAGGTCATCTGCCTTCTCACTGCTACTCTATATTGTAAGATGCACGCTTTTACTTAAAGTAAAAGAATGCCGATTTAGCATGTTTTTAATTATCTTGGTACATATTTATTCTACCTCCACATTTGTACTCATACTGTTACAAAATAAAAATTTTCATTGCATTATACACAAAACAAATCTGAAGGAATCAATACATTTTACATGTATATATATGATTCCTTCATAAACTTTAATTACTTTCCTAACAACTCATTTTGTGTATTAAGAATGGAGTCACATGCAAGATTTACGATCACACAAATCTACATAACAAATGTTCAAAGTTTACTGAATTTTTCAAAGCCAATGTTACCTTAGTTATGAACTTGGCGAAATCTCTTCGAAATGGTATGCGACATTTCAGAAACCACATGGATAAAACGTGATGTGCTAATGCAACAGTATATTGATTAAACCTGCAAAATGATGAGTTAGTTTTCTGACACAAAATGAAATTGTTACAAGAGTATGGATGTAATTTTATAAAACTTACTTAAATGGGTTGGTATAAGGAAGTGCTATAGCAAAAATACTCATATATTGATCTTCTACAAAAGTAACATACAAATGAGGTAATCGAATCAGATCTGAAAAGATGCAAAAAAAATAGTTCAGATTCCCTCATAAAGCTTATTAATTCATTACCTTAATTCATAATTATTACCTCAATTTAAACTCTAATGAGTAATACATAATATACAATCAAAATTGGATGTAATTAAATTAATTTAAGCATTCATTTTTAAAATTCATCGAAACAAAAAAGACAATTTAAAGTTCATAGAAACAATCCTTTCAAGATTTCACATCTATGGAAATTCAAATAAAATACATTCTGATGTTAGAGTTCATGCAAAACTATTGACAAAAAAAAATCCACTAAATAAAAAAAATCTACCATAGAAAGATATTTTCATCAGAAAACATTTATCTCAACCCTTAAACGTTTTAACAAGAAAAAAAATTCAGGGACTACAGTCAATCACATTGCATTACAATACACTGCTGGTCATTGAAAATACACCATGAGGGATAAGAAATTTCAAAGTCAAATTTATTACACAAATAACATAAGGCACAAGGACAAAATGATTGAAATTACAGCTTCATTCGACTTGTAGAGAGAAATCAGTATTTTGTGTAGACACCATGGTACGGAATACACAACGGACCACTGGAGATGGTCCAGGAACCATCCCGAAGGGTAAGATCCGAGAATAACACCTCAGCATTTTGAATTAAGCTCAAATGATGAGGTCAACACCTGAGCTGGCACCCCATTATCCAAAATTCCATACCATGCCAACGATAGGCCAGGATTGATTTAATGACAGATTAACAGACAGCCCCCACATAAACGAGTCTTTGGTTAGATCAAGTTTCAAACTCGCAACCCTCCAGTTGCTAATAAAATACTCTTCCAACCAGTTCACTGTGACCCCATGAAATTCAAGGATTTAAAATAGAAACTGACACCTCCAATTTATATTTTTTAAAATTGTTGATTTTGAGTAGGGTTTTATCAATTTTTATATTTTGCCACTGAATTTTTCCAAATTTTACTAGGGGATGCCAGGGCAGCTGGGCTTCCATGGATGCTACTAAAATAACTGAAAACATGTTCACTAAAATACATTAAAAACTTCAGTTATAATTTTAAAAATCTTACTTGAGAGAAATTCTAAAACTGAAACTGCAACTATTTTAGTGGCTGAAATTTTCGACAGTTTAAGCAGCACATCTGGCAGTAATTTGTTCATGGAGTTTTGCATTTCCAACAGACACAATGTTAACCCCACTATGCAGATCTTTGCACTTCTTGATACCAAACCAGATTGCAGAGATCTGATCAATAGCCGCTAGAAAACAAGAATACAACATGTAATACAATATTCGATGAAACTTTATTACGACTTCTTATATTTAACCTTCCAAGGAAAAACTCCAAAAGATTCTTGAGACATTAAAACCAACAAGCAATGATCAGAAATGAAAAATGCCTAAATATAATTTCAAGTGCCAAATTAGTGGCAATTGTGCCAAATTGGATTTCAAGCAATTTAAATCAGAAAACCAAACAACCTCGTTCTCTACTGTTATTTGCTTAGCAGCAGTTGGAACTCGGCGAAACTAATTTGAAGATATTTTATAAAAAATGACACCAAATATATGGGAAAAATAAATTGCATTTTTTCTTGAGTTTATGATGTATACTTTTCTTAAAGTTCCATAACAAAGGTTTTAAGACAATCTAACAACCACTAATTTTTCTATCTTTTACTTTCATGATTGCCATAGCTTGGTGCCAAAACTTCGAAATTGGGATCACTTGAAAATTTTCTCCCTAAAGAAAAATCATGATTCTATTTAAATCCCGAAGACTTCCAGAAAAGTTAGCATGTATGAAATATCGTTCCTTCACGTATTGCTATGATGTGGCACCAAATGACGAATTTCATTTGAAAATTTCTCACTGAAAAGAAAACCAAAAAGATGTTTTCCCATTCAGAAACCGAAAAAAAAGGGGATTTCCTGGAAGACTTCCAGTAAATCTGGAAGAATTAGTAGGTATGCAAGGTGAGAGTGGGACAACTTCAATATTTTGCGATTCTCACTGGCTGGCTGTTTCTGGTTGCATGCTTCTTGAATTTTATTTAATTTAGTTATTTTGAATACAATGTCCTCAAGTGAATTAATTGCATGATGTGAATTAGCCCATTCACTGCTTATTTCAAGTATGCAAAATTTCCATGCAAATATACACTGCTGGCCACCGTAAATGCAACACCCTGAAGGAAGCATGCAAATAATATGAAATTTACAACATGCATTAGCGGAGGTGAGATATGCAAATGATTAGAATTTCAGCGCAGACGCACATCAAGCGCGCCTGTGGCGCCACTTCAAAGAGCTATTTAAGGCTTGGAGATTTCGACGATTTCAAGTACGGCAATTGTGTTTTTCTTGTGGTTTTTTCAAAAAAACGATCAATTATGCCTCGTAGAAAACAGCGATCATCTTTTGATCAAATATCCGAGTTCGACAGAGGAAGGATAGTGGCCTACCGAGATTGTGGGTTATCTTTCAGGGAAATCGGTAGTCGTGTTGGACGAAACCAAACAACTGTAATGCGGATATGTGATCGTTGGATGCAGGAGGGACCGACGTGTTCGATCGCATCCACCTCAGTGCACCACTTCACGTGATGACAGGCATATTGTGCGTATGGCAGTGACGGATCGCTCAGCCACATCACGAACCATAGCACAGCACATTCAGTCTGTACCGCATCATCCAGTGTCTGCGCGTACCATTCGACGCCGTTTACAGCAGAGTGGTCTGTCTGCAAGACGTCCATTGCTTCGTCTACCCTTGACGCAGAACCACAGACGTTTCCGCCGCCAATGGTGCGATGAAAGGATGTGGACGGCAGAATGGAATGAAATTGTCTTTACTGACGAGTCACACTTCTGTCTGCAACACCACGATGGTCGGATTCGAGTCTGGAGACACCGTGGAGAGAGGATGCTGAACAGCTGCGTTATGCACCACCACACTGGTCCTGCACCGGGTATTATGGTATGGGGCAGTATTGGATATCACTCTCGCACTCCTCTAGTACGCATTGCCGGTACTTTAAACAGCCAGCGCTACATCTCCGAGGTGTTGGAGCCAGTTGCCCTTCCTTACCTTCAGGGCTTGCCCACAGCCATATTTCAACAGGATAATGCGCGACCACACGTGGCACGCATTGTCCAAGGGTTCTTCGTCAATCGCCAGATTGAATTGCTTCCCTGGCCAGCTCGCTCTCCGGATCTTTCGCCGATAGAAAACATGTGGTCCATGGTTGCTCAACGGTTGACCCAGAATACATCCCCAGCTGCCACACCAGATCAACTTTGGCAACGTGTGGAAGCTGCTTGGTCTGCTGTACCCCAAGAACACATCCAAAGTCTCTTTGAATCAATGCCGAGGCGTGTGGCAGCGGTGATCTCCAACAATGGCGGCTACTCTGGCTACTGATTTTGGCAGGAACCACACTTCACAGAAGTCTATAAATTTAATCATTTGATACTTGGTCAACATGTTATCTACAAAATAAATTTTGTTGTGATATCTCTTGTCTTTCTTGGTGTTGCAATTTGGGTGGTCAGCAGTGTATTTTGCTGTTTTGGACAAACCTTACAAATATCAGGCAGACTGACAGTGCACAAAACATGGAAAGTATTGATTTTGCTATAAAATGACACTTAAAATGATGTAATTGAAATGGTTGGTTCGGTATTTTATGGTGGAAGGTCAGATTCGAACAAGCTGAACCAAACACAAGACAACATCAAGTAAAAAATGCCGTGAAAGGAAAAAAGGATTGGGAAATAGAATAGTGGAATGAATGAAAAGATTGCATCTCGGGAGCCTGGTCCCTGTGATTACTAAAGACAGTAAACCCCATGAGTAAAGAAAAGATCACTAGAGTACTTTGGGTCACCTAAAGGAGATTTGTACTCACCTAAAGGAGATTGTTCCATTTCAATTTTGCCCTCAGGAGCACGAAATATTTTCAGCTGATTTGGCATACTTGTAAACATGCAGATATGGCATGCATAAATTTGTTTAGTCTGAATTCACTAAGCTACTAAAACTGCATAAATACAAAAGTTTAATAAATAGTTATTTTTTGCATACTTGAAAACATGCAGTTATGAAACAGACAAACATTGATACCTATCCATTACGTCACTTAAGTATGGAAGACAACATTTCATGAAAATATATTCAGCCATTTTGGCATACCACAAATATACAAGCAGACATGAAATGTGCAGAATTAAATTACACCCAACTGAATATTAAGTTGAAAAGACAAACAAGTTTTGAACAAAACACTTCAATTTTATTTGTATAAAGACAATATGTAACATTTAAGATACTGAATCAAAAATAATTAAATCATACCTGGATGTGACCTTCCATATTGGCATGATAGGATGTGAAAGCAACTGCACATGGAAATATGTAACCATGAAATTCAGTTCTATTAAAACGAGCAGGTGCATTTCTGAGGCTCTCATAAACTCCATTACTTCGCTCATTAATCTGCAATTGGAAAGGCAAAATAAATCTTAGAAAAAAACATTTGTATTACTTAGTACAGGAGCGACCCAACGGACTATTTGCGACAGTCTGGGATCACCCCGAAGGGAAAGTTCCAAGGACATAATTTTGCATCACGATCAGATGACGAGGCAACACCTGAGCTGGCACCCCACTCAAAACTTCCACACCATGGAAGGGTGAGGACATTTGATTTAACATGCACCAGCTCCCATGTACATGACAGTTTTTTGGGGGGTTGAGTCCAAACTTGTAACCCCCCCCCCCAATTGCAAATCTGCTACTCCTTCAACCAGGCAACCACTGCCTGAAATCATCACAGGAAAGAAAATATGAACAAAAATAGGTTTAGTATCAAAAAGTTAAATTGTCTTTCAACAGGGGAATTGGATGAAATTGACGTTCAGAATCTAACTGTGGTAATTTGACTGAGTTCCTTTAGCCATGTATTTTAGTGGAAATAATTATTAATACCAGTTAAAGTAAACAAAATGCTGTTATAGTTTCAGAAAATTTTATTTCATTTAGAGGTGTGAAATCTATTTAGGGATGCTGTAGTCACAATAAATGAATTGAAATAAGATATGAAATCCAACTGAAAACAATTTGCCTTCAATAGGTATAAGTAATTAAGAAAGTAGAGCACAGATGCAATGCACACTGATCTGCTAGTATTAACTAAAACCAATGTGGCATTAAAAGATTATTGATTAAGTACATTTAAATTAAAATTACTTAATGTGCGTATAGAAATATTAAACAAAATACAGGGTGTCCCAAAAAGGTTGTTCCGCAATTTATCTTTTTACCATTTGGAGATAGGTAGGCAATGTAAATTGCAAAAGTGCACCAAATAAGGTAAGTAATTAAGATATTGAATAAAATTATCACGTGATAACAATTTAAGCGGATACAGTTTTTAATTTGTATACAACCCCTCTAGATAAAAATCTGAGATAGCAAAAATGTTCCTTATCTGTGTCCCTATCGTTAGTAAAAAACCATATTTCTGTAGGTTGAATAGTAACGGAGATACAAGAGTTTCTATTTTAAGGGGGCCGTATCTAATCTAGAACGGAAACTTACCCATGGCCAAGAATGAAGAGCTAAGTTCTACATTGCTGCAGATGGAAAAATTTCCTTTTATTTTTATTTAAACCATTTTTTCTACAATATTTTTTATTAAAGATTACATTGTCTACTATTATGCATTGCGATTTTCATCTGCAGTTGCAATACTACATTACTTTGCACAATGTTGCACTTTCTGACTGAAAAAAATGCTTTTTAGCATTGTGTATGCGGTCCCTAATCTGACTGCTTGAACAGCTGTGCACAAGCGGTATAAGTCAACTTTTTTGCGTCCTTATGCCTCCGTTACCGTTCAACCTACAGAAATGCAGTTTTCTGCTAACGATAGGGATGCAGGTAATTAACATTTCTGCCATCTGGGATTTTTATCTAGAGGGGTTGTATACAAATTAAAAACTGTATCCGCTTAAATTGTTATCACTTGATAATTTTATTCACATATCTTAATTACTTACCTTATTTGGTGCACTTTTGCAATTTACATTGCCTACCTATCTCCAAATGGTAAAAAGATAAATTGTGGAACAACCTTTTTGGGACACCCTGTATAGTAATTTCACAATTAATTAGTCGGGTGCACTCTTATAAAAATTTAATAACATGAAACATTCACAGTTCATACCATTTGACAAACTGTTGAGCACAATGTCCCGACACTACAATTGCTTCTCAGTATTAGAGATTTGTTCTGTAACAGTATGGGTATTTCTTTCAGCACCATCTCTAAAATTCTCCAATCTCTCTCCTAAGTGATAAGAAATGTCAGAACATTAAGTTGAGTATTAGCAGGCATAAACATAAATAATTTGCCAGATTATATCGAATTAACATACTAGGATTATTAGCATGTTTTCCTTCATTATAATTACATATTATCAAATGCATTGAAAATACATGATGAATTTCAAGCTGCTAGTTATAATTTTTAAGTTTGGTTGGCTTTAAGTTTAATGGCGCAAGGTCCAGTAATACAATTTTTAGAGACATCGTAATCTCTTGTTTTTTTCAAATTTTAAGTGTATCTTAATATAATCAGTACTTTAATTAAATTACAAATATTTATTCCATAAGTTCTAATTCGAAATATTGTTGGATATTGAATTGTTTAAAGGAAAGAAAATATTTCTACATTTTAAACTAACAGATTCATTTACACATTTAAATATTACATAAACAATATCACATGTTTGGAGTATGAAAGAAAAATTCTGACGCCGAATATCACATCATTCCAAAAAAAAAAAAAACATTACTTGCATTGGCCATTTCCACAAATATGAATATAACAAATAAGATACAATTTGAGGTGGCATGGACATAAATCAGTATTTCTAACACATATTACCTCTTTAAGAGAAGAAATAAGGACTAGAAAACCTCTGTCAAAGCTCAAATAGGAAATGGATGGAATAACAGCAGAGGGAGATGCTGGCGGAGGACTAGAAGGAACCGATTCTCCGGGCTCCCTGGTTGGACTAGAAAAACAACAAGTTATTGTTGTGATGGGCAATCCTACTTCATGATAAATAAAATCCAATCATTAAGAGCCATTCAGTCAGTTCATGGTTCAATTAGTTGGTCTAAATGAATAGCTACAAAATACAAATAGAATCATAATACAGCTGAACCTTTATTTAAGGTGCACTTGTACAATAGAAAACTTTTAATTTTGACTAAAAATCCAGTTTTAAAATCATTTCAGTGTGAAAAAAATCAGATTAATTTAATCATTAATTAATGATGTAATTTAAAAAATATGCTAATTAGTTAGTTATATCTAACAGTGATACCTCAAATTGTAATTGGTTCAGAAAGACCTTATTTTATACCTTTTCTTTATCCAGACTAAATAAAAACGATTTAGCTCTTTGGTTATCAACTCCCTTAACGACCTAGTTGTGGGAATGAAACAGTTAAAGGAGAAATGTCACTTAAAGTTTGATAAAATTTCGTAACGTGCAGAATGTATAAACATTTGCACCATAGGCGGAATGAGGATATAAAATATCATAAAAGAACTATAAGTGCATAACACTAAGTGAATAGCTTAAAAAGTGAAAGCTCGTTAAATAATTTTTTATTTTACTTTTTAAATACGCACATTAAATTCAGTTTAAAACTTTAGGATCTCTTAAGACCACTGAATTTTGTTGCTGCGATAATTTTTTTTATTCCACAAAGGTAACATACCCAGCATCACACATTAGATATACACTATGTCCTGTTCCACTACCGGAAAGAACCCCAACTTGTTTGTAGTTATTGGCACGGATTTCGAAGAAAAATTCTAATATCTGAAAATAAGAAAAGCAGAATTACAGAAACCTTTTAAAGGAGCTTTTTTGGAAAGTTCTTTCAAAATAAAGACAATCAACAAAATATGATAAAAGAAATCAAACCAATAAAAGTGGTCAAAATAATTTGTATTATTTTTGTGTTGCCTAAATAATATTCATAGCGTTTGTCTGTCATCCAATATGGCCCGCATTCAAATCCTGGTTTGTTAGTGATTGTACCTGTTAAGAGTAACAGAGCTTTTCCCACTAGGTATTTTCACAAATAGCCTTCAGTTTTCCCCTTGTAGTACCAAAGGTCGAAGAGGTCAGTTGGGAAATAAAAGTTATAAAAAACTTGTACTATTTTATAAGTTCACTGAAGAAATACATCAATCAAGATTAAGAAAAGGTTGTTAGCTATGAAACCTAAAATTGTATTAGTGACAAAATATTTTAGATCTTTTAACAATTTTAAATTTAGTGAAATCCTGCAAGCACATTTTACAGAGTCATTTCTTTTGTTGTAAATGCAGAATCCTAATCCAGACAAATTTTTTCAGCAATGTAAAAATTTTAGTGCTTATTTCACAGGCTTCTGAGAGGAATACAATGGCATTGAATTATTTAGTCTACCCGAGAACTTATCAAGAAAAAATACCAAATACATATTAAGTGTGTTAATGAGAAATATATTTTGGGTTTTGTTATCCCTAGAATCTTTTTGCAATTCTTACAATGTATGAAGTTGAATCAAAAATTAACAGTGCTAATAATCACAATACTTCACTTATAAATCATTTGCACATAAAGTATTTGGATGCAGTAAATACTTAAAATTCTTAATTTTAAACTCACCAATTTTCTTACTTTCACCGCTTCATCAGCATAAGAAGGATTATGGTAATGTTGCTGCATGTGTTTCACAAGGAGAGTAAAAACCTCAACACAATGAATAGAAGGCATCAAAAACAGTTTCCTCTGAAATGAATGTTGGTAAACTTAAAATGCATAAACACTTAGAAGCACATATAAATACTATTTCAGGATTGAAAAGAGCAAAAAGTTAAACATTGAAAATTCATACCTAAAAGCAATTCAAATGGCACCCATTATATAAACTCAAGTTTCGAAATATAGTCTAGTGAAATTGAACTAAAGACAACTAAGAGATTCCATTTGTAAGCCAAGTACAATACAACCCAAACAATGTATCCAACATTTTATTATCCAACACAAATAAAATTTTCTGCCTAGATAATAAATCAGATTAAGATTCATTACAATCAATTTTAGTTAAATTTAAAAATGTAGGTGAAACATCTAAATATTTTATTTTATACAAGGCTTGATAGAAAAATACACCAAGAAAAACACAAAATAATCTTCAAGAGGATTAAAGATACCTTGAAAACATAAATAAGTCCTTCTACAGCAGCTATAACATCAGAATACGACTCCCTAGATGTATCACTTCCATGGATTTTCAAGTTTTCCAACATTCTTTTCATAATCTGCTTGCACATATAAATTAAAAATCTTAAGTTATAGTTGTAAGTAAATTTAATATTTTGTAATAAAACAAAATAAATCCAATACATATTGTTTAACCTAAACAGCATGATTCATTAGATAAACAAAAAATTCCCAAACATCCATGCAAAACATACGCAATTAGGTATCAAATACCCATTTTATAACTATATTGCCTATATTAATATTAAAGAAATCTATATTATACATCAGTCATTAAATAAATTAGTTCTTTAAAACTGATGGGTAAATCAAATTTCCTAAGATAATAAATATTCAAAATTAAAATAAGATTTATGTAAATATAAAGTAACATTACCCTTTCAAGAATATCTAGGACATCTAAGAAAAGGCTGCTTGTTATTGATTCTGCCATAATAATTAGGAAATCTACCACTGCTTTCCTCACAACATCCGATATTGTATCAGAATTCGTTAAATTTTGCAGAATGGTTTGATCAAGTACATCATCCTAAGTATTCAAAATACTTCATTACTTTACATTGTTATATACACAGTATAAATAGTTTACACAGCAGAAATAGTCTGACTAATTTGGAATATAAAGGAAAGAAAACACAATTTTCAATGACAACCCTCAATTTGGACATCAAATACATCACAATTTAACAATGAATATTTAACATCAAATACATACACAATAACAATGAATGCTGGTGTCATTTCATGGATTCATTTATGGATCATGAGACAAGAAAAATTGGAGAACTTAATGTGACATAAAAAATGTAATGTCATCGAAAAATATGAAATCTGAACAATTTATAATCTGAAAACGACCCTTCAAGCAAGTTTTATACATATGGTTTATAGAAGATATTCCCTATTGAATAGTACCTTTGAATTTACTTTTCTGTGAACAATGCATGAATAAATGACACCATTTTGACCAGTTTACATTAATTATTTTTAAATATGAAAAACAAGTGAATATATTAGAAGACAGAGTAGGAACTTACATCCAAGACACGTAAATTTAACAGCCGTATTTCACGGAGGACTTTCAATACTTCAAGCTGAACTAGAGATCGTTTCTCATTTCTAAAGGCAAGAATAGAGAAAAAATTAGTCCTTAGTTGGAAAGAACAGTTTCAGAACCAAATTAATCTTTCTACTCAAAAAGTGCTCGAGTTAAAAACACATAAAAAAAAGATTATATGAACACGACATTTGATTTCCCATTCCACTGAAATTAGATTTAAGAAATATAATAATAGGAAATATAATTGGTATCATGTCCACCAAGAGACAAGTTTAACTATGAGTAGATAACAGCCCTTCATCTCTATGTGGGGAAATAAAGTTTTCCCCTTAGGAAATTCATCCTAACTCTGCAAAGCCACCAAGTAGATAGTTAATTAACATTGCACTGAAGCAACACAACAGGTTATTGGCAACAGTCCAAGATCAATCCCGAAGGGAAAGATGACAAGGTCAACACCTGAGCAGACACTCTCCAAACTTCCACACCATGACAACATGAGGGCATTTGAGGCCACAACAGATTTAATGTGCACCAGTCCCAGCATACATGACATTCTTTGTTTAGACCAAGTTTTGAACTTGCAACTCTCCAATTGCTAATCTGTTACTCTTCCAACTGGAGCACCAAAATGGCTGGACATGAGTTCCTTTGGGATGATTTCAGTTTCAAGGCAATTCCTGCAGTTTTGTTAAGATCTTGTTTCATCCTTCTCAGAAGGCGAACATTTTGACTACGGCCGGAACAAGTCATCCCATATTCAGATAGCGGAATAAAAGCGCCATAGTGTAAAAGTTAATCTCATGAGTTTCGGCGATTGCTCTGTTCACATTTAATTTAGACTTGATGACTTTTTAATGTCATTTGTACTCCATTACTTTTGAATATGCATTTCAAGGTCTGTGCTCCCTCACTTTACTCCATTATGCAATCATGGTTACATCTGTGCAATTGATGCACTGAACTTATTTACCTCACTTCAGTCAAGGCTGAGGATAATTTGGTAGGTAACATGTAACATTGGTAATGGTTTGGTATTAACATCGCACTGGAGCAACCCAACAGACTATTGGCGACTATCTGATTGCTAATCCACTACTCTTCCAACTGATCTACCATGGCTCAAAAGATAATTTGGAATCCAAACACGAAACAAAAGTGCAAAAATCATACTCAGATTCTAAAATGATAACAAAGAGGAAGGAGGGTGGAAGTGTTGTCTCAGGATGACTACTTAAAGTAATGGATTAAAATTTTATTACATGCTTGTAGTTTGCTTATAACAAAATGTAACTGTACTTTGGATAACATTAAGTCCAGTAAGAATTTGCAATGTTGTTATAAGATTTACATAATTTGCTGCTTCAGTAACACTCTAAATAAGCCACAATACTCACTTAAAGAATTTCTCGAGTAGTTTATTCAAATTCAGCATGAAATTTGGCTTGAATGAACTTATATTCTCTGCTCTGTATAAAACTAGGCGTATGACCGATTGCTCCTGAAAAAGTATTTTACTTTTTAATCACATAAAATATAACACATTTTTCAAAACAAAAAGTATCTAGAATAAAATTATGATGTGAAGTGATAAACTCTTTCATCAAGTTATTACAGGGAAAGCTCAAACTATTTCGTTTTATAACGTTTAAGTAACAGATCTTGATACAAAAACCTAAAGAAAAACTAACTTAATTTTTGCAAATTCTTGGCACACTTAATTTTTGCAAATTCTACCTAGTAAAATGAAGAGTTGGTTGGAGTTTTATGGCATAAGGGCCATGTTTGGCCGAGCAGTGTCAAAAACAAGACAGATAACTTCCAAGTAATGGACAAACACAATGAGAGCTTTACTAACACAGAAGAGAGAAATACATCCAGGGAGGAAACGAGCCTGACAGGAATCGAACCTGCGCCACCTACGTCTCGCAGGTTGCTATGCAATGGACAAACCCACTGAGACACGACGGACCCACAAAAAAAAGGTAAGTATTTTAATTTTTGTCGCACTGGAGCAACACAACGAGCTTATTGGTCCAGGATCAAACCCAAAGGGAAAGATCCTAGGACAACGGGTCATTTTGAAACATGGTCAGATGACGCAACACCTGAGCTGGCACCCCACTCTCAAAACTTCCCCACCATGCCAACGTGAAGGCATTTGAGGCCACGACGGATTTAGCGTGCACAAGCCCCCTTTGTACATGACAGTACTTGGATGGATTCAAACTCGCACCCCTCCGGTTGCTAATCCGTTACTCTTCCAATCGGACTACCGCGGCCTCCACAACACAAAGCAAAACGACGCATTTAGAAATAAATTATTGAAAATGAAAATACATTTCAGCTGCATAAATTCACTTCAGTTCATAACACAATTTAAAAGAGAATGATCCAATTACGCTTCTTAAGAACGAGTAACTGTCGACAATCTTGCTTAAGCTCTCGTAAGAATGACTGGCACACTTCTCCTCGGCAACTGTTATGAAGTCGTTAAGTTCTTTGACGCAAGGATCCATCGGAAGAGCGAAATTCTGAAACTGAGAACAAATACGAAGATCAGAACTTTCCGATGCTTATAAGAACTTTACATCGAACACAATTCAACCGACTCACCTCAGGGTATCCTTGAATTGTTTCGACAATTTCGAATATCGTATCCCAAATTATACTCCTGTATTCCAGTAGGTCACTACATTCCACAATTAATCTGCTCAGGGCCAACAAAATTTCACGAGCAATCATGAAACTCTTGCTCTCCAAAACCTAAGGAACAAAGATTAAACATAACTTACTTATTTGTGGAAAATTAAATAAAATCTCAGAGAATATGACAAATTTTCCCCTAATGGTGGGTTGATTTGGGTTTCATGGCACAGGGTCCAGTATTGGACAAGCTGTGCCAAGCAAGACAATAAAAATCCATTAGTATGTGAAATATTCAAAACATTGAGCCAAACCAAGCATAAAAAGTATATTAAAAGCAATACAAAAGTGCAACATGTGGAGTAAACATTAAATTTTGATCAAAGATTGACAAAGCATAAGATTAAAATTTGCCATTATTAATATAAAAAATTATACTTGATACAGATTGACGTTAAAATGTTGGCCAGCAACAAGGTGTGTAACATAAAAGGTATGATTAATGGTTGTGAATAGTAAAAAATATCAAATTAAGTTTAAAAAGCCAAAGTCATTTAAAAATGAGATTTAATTAGGGATTTTCCCCAATCAAATCATGTAATGTTAAAATGTCTATTAAAGTATAGATGACGGTGATGATTAAAAGTAGGACAGTCAATTGAGGCGTGTAGATTCAAAACCGGCTCAATCCATTTCCATAAATTTTACAGGAGACACTAGCGTCTATACTGGAAACGTTGGATTGAGACACTTTTGATCTAAACCCATGAGTTTGAATGCATTTTTAGACTGGATTGAGCCACTTTAGGTCAATATTGCTTTGCTAGGTGATGTAGTGCATTCAGAACTTCTGAAAAATAAAAAAACTTTGGCAAAAAATGTGGATTGAGCTGGTTTTGAAACTAATCACTTCAATTAAAATATGATGAATTGTAAAAGGTAGGTATTTTAATTAACGTCACACCGGAACAACACAACGGGCTATTGGTGATGGTCCGGGATCAATCCCAAAGGGAAAGATCCAAAGACAAACCACGTAAATTTTGAACCACTGTCAGATGACGAGATATCACTTGAGCTGGCACCCTACTCTCCAAACTTCCACACCATGGCAAAATGAGGACATTTGAGGTCATGATGGATTTAATGTGCACCAGCCCCCTTTGTACATGGTCTGGTTGGGTTTGAACTCGCAACCTTCCAGTTACTAATCCATTACTCTTCCAACCAGGCTGCTGCAGCCCGAACTGTAAAAGCAACCAGAGGCCCTTCACCTAAGAAAGATGCCTGTGTGTAAAACGTGTGTCCGATACGTAAGCGAGTTACTTGTTAAGCTGTTGTGTGCTCCAGTCAATACTCCACTCATTCCACGTCTTGAACAGCTTGTTGGAGATCATCGTACCCCTAATGGTGGGATACAAAGACAAGTTGCCAAAACACAAAGAAAATTGGTAGGGACGCAAACCAGTTTCGATGTGAATACTCAAACATGATGTTCGATTGTGGATGGAATGAAGACAGAAAATATGAAGGATTACATATTGTGAATACTAAACAATTAATTTACAGTTTGAACAATTAAAGTGCAGTTTGATAGTAATATAGAAGGATAATTTTACTAATTAAAGGCCTGTGATTGTGGTGTAGTTTGGAAGCTTTCGAATGATACCACTTACACAGTCCTCAGACATGCGACTGACATTTATAAAGATAACATATCCAGGTTAAAAAGATGCGTTATGTAAACTTAACGGGCTAACAATCTAGCGCAGAGAAAGGTAAGAAATGGAGAATGCTTGGAATCGCACAGTTGAAAACGAACACAGCACGGTGAGACTTAAATTTTATTAGTAGAATAAATATACATAAAATATTGCATGCAAATTAGAAACGGGAGCCAACACTGCTCAAACATCAAACGGACATGACAGGTACATTGTAGAATCTAACTTAATATACAAACCAACTCTGCTTATATATCAATCTGACCAATCAGAATATAAGGGCGTTTCACATGCAAAACTGGTCCGATTCACATATCTATTGAAAGATCCAATCCAGAGCAAATAGCTATGCATGCTTAGCTATTTGCTATGTGATCCAATCGATCAAGAGTGACATGATCTGAGGTGAACCCAGACTGTTTAGTCAAGAGAACAGGAGAATATCCGACATTTATCTGATTAATAGAAAAAACACTAACTCAAAGGAATAAAATATCAAAATATTTATAGCAAGTACCTTTAAAAAAGATGGCAAGACTGCATTTGGAGGAAAGTTTAATGTAGAAACTCTGTTTGAATCCCACAAAGCCATGCCAATAAAGTAAACTGCCCCACGAATAACAGCTTGCTTCTGCTTCCTGAAGAAGCAATGATAATTAATGAATTTTTATGGACAGTAAAATGAATTGGTTAATAAAATTTGACTACTTACATTTCTTGAAGAATGTCGCACAATACATAAATGCCAGGAATCCCGAGATTTGTACCAAGTAAATTCCGCATTTGCTGTAAAAATATTTTGTATAGAGGTGATTAAAATAAGATCTATTAAAAGCATTTCATGAATAATGATACAATTTATTAAAATTTCAAAACTTTCTAGATTCCATACTTTTCTCTCCACAAGATTCAATAATAATGTACTTAAAAATTATAATCCATAATTTTAGGAAATGCAATACCAGTAATACAATAAATATATGTAGGTCGAAAGGAATTATTCGAAATTGCTCAATACACGTTGTAATACTGATACTATTGGGTTGATGCTAAAGTTCGTCCCGTTTTGGGTGTTAGATGGCATTGCATCGCAAAACTGCAGTGTTATCTATTTCACATGTGTATAGTTTTGATGTTGTTTGAAAAAAGGAATTTCAGCGAGTACTTGGGGGAAAAATTATGTTATTTGGATGTTTTTAAATTTTGTTAAGCATTAAAAACGGCAGAAAATAAGGAGAATTTTCAACATGCTTTTTTATTTCCAAAAAGGCAAGAATGCTTCACAGATACAAAAGATTATATGTGTTGTGTAAGGTGAGGGTGCAGTTGACAATTCCATGTGCAGTAAGTGGTCCAGAAAGTTTCTTCACCTGGATCACTTCTTTAGCCAGAAACCTCAAAACTTCTGAGTGTGGGATTACGCAGCTACCGGAGAAACAGAGAAAGTTTACCGAATTGAACGGCACATACTATGTTGATTAAATGTAATTTTTAGTAAATAAAATTGTTCTTCAATTTTTTTAAAAAAATACAGGATGAACTTTTGCATCAACATGATATTTTAGAGCAACTGTATTCTTGTATGTTATTTATAATTGCTATTTCATAAACGAGGATGTTTGATACTAATCATTCACAAAAAAGTATATTGAAGTACCTTCCAACTGCATTCAACCAATGTTTCTACATTTACAGTGACACACAAAATAGATATAAAGGAGTTTAGCACCGATCTTGGAAGATGGCTGTAGCACAAGACCGCCTCTAAGATATTTAGACCCTCCTAAAAAATAAATTGTGGCCCATTAGATGCAATGTATGAAGTTTAGCACTAATATAGTGTACATATATAATACAAACTAATTTGATTACAACAGTTAGACACAAGATCAAGAGGACTCTAGTCTTAAATATTAAAAAAAATCTGAAGGTAACAAATCCAAGTTCACTAAAATGTGAAATTTAACCAAGATCAAAATTAGAGAACGAGTACTTTTAAAAGCTGGAGATCAAACATGGAAATAATATATAAACTTTTGACAAAAATGATGAATTTTTAACTCAGCTCTGAATTCCAGTTCCATCAACTAGGGAGAATTCTTGCCCCTCAAAGTAGATTCTTAGTCACTTCATGTTGAAAGGAACCTGGATAAACCCTGGAACCCAACAATAAAAATATTGGGGCCCCAAGGTGTTCTGGATCCAAGGACTTCGCAACACTTTACCCGATAAAGCAAGTTAGTCTTTGGTTGGATTATAAACTCGCAACCCTCCGGTTGCTAATTCGCTACTCTTACAACCGGGACCCTAGATTTTGCGGTAGCCAGTAGAAAAACGTGACCATCTTCCTGATTAATAAAAATATTTTCACGTCACAAACTTAATTTTTCACTGATTTTATCACTAATTTTACCTTACTCTGGATAACCTTACCTTACTACTACAGAGTGTCCTAAAAGTTCCCGTACTGACGATTCGTGAGTTTATTATACAAAAACAACAAACTTTAAAACAATTATTTTTATGCTAATACTAATCCCCAAACAATAGATGATCTGAAAATTGCCATTACTCAAAGGATACAAGTCACTCCCAGCATCTTGAAACACGTTTCTAAAAATAAGCGCAAACAACTTCAGCTTTGCCTCCAAGAAAGAGGCTGACATTTTGAACATTTATTATAAATGCGAGTTCAAATTTTTTTCCTACGTTATGTTAAAAGTGCTTTTCATTATTAGCATAAAAATAATTGTTTTAAAGTTTGTTGTTTTTGTATAATAAACTCATGAATCGTCAGTACAGGAACTTTTAGGACACTCTGTAGAAGGGTAAGGTAAAGTTCAGCTCTTTACCTTACTACTTACTTTACCTTACTTAGCTAAACTTTACCTTACTACTTTAACATCAAGGGTACACAAAATTCGTATTTTTACTAGAACAATGAAATTATTCTTCCTATGCCACAAATTAAGTCACTTGTATTCATCTTTCAAGTTTGATGGGACCTGACTCAATCATAAAAAATGGAAATCCCCAAGGGTTAGTCTTGGTACCTTTGATGAAGATATTTTATTGAAACTCATCACTCATTGATATTTTAATATTTTACTCCTCCCATTTGAAGGGCCCAAGGGGTTCTAGGGCTGCCACAGCCAAAGCACTTGTGAAATAGTAGCATCATCAGCAGAAATTTTTAAAAATAGTAAAATCTCTTAAACCCTATTTTAGTCGCTCAAATACAAAATGAATCAGCTTGAACACAAAATGTGCTGATTAAATATGAAACGCATTATAGATCTCACTAAGGTAGATAAGTAGATATTTAGTTAATGTCGCACTGGAGCAACACAACGGGTTATTGGCGAGGGATCAATTCCAAGGGGGAAAGATCTGTGTGTGAGGACAACACCATGTAATTTTGAATCACGGTCAGATGACGAGGTCACACCTGAGCTGGCACCCCACTCTCAAAACTTCCACACCATGCCAATGTGAGGACATTTGAGGTCACAACAGATTTAACATGCACCAGCCCCCTTTGTACACAACTGTCTGGTTGGATTTAAACTCACAACCCTAGGTTGTTAATCCACTACTCTTCCCAACCGGGCTACAGTGGCACCAAATCTCACTAAGAAATTTAAACTTCAAAAATTAAACAACCAAATATATTTTAACAAGGTTTTCATGACAATCTAGTAACCAGATTCTGATGGTTTTCCTTCATGGTTGTTACATCTCGACACCAAAACTTTGCCAATGTGCCTCTTGGAAAACTTTCTCCCAAAGAAAATTCTGAAAAATATTTTTTCCATTTGCTATTAGTTAAAAAAAGGGAGTTAAGTATTCGTTGACCTTTGGTGAATTTTCAAAAGTCATCAAAATTTTTAAAATAGCGGCTTTTGAGACGACTTTGCTGAGATACCCCTGGATAAAAGTTGAAAACTAGCAGCAAAAAGATACCTGTGGCAGCCGTCATTTTAACTAGTTAAATACTTAAAAAACTAACTTGAACATCTTCCATACGGCTTGTCTGGCAGCACATCTTCAAAATATGGCTAAAAAAAAAAGAATCAAATAAAATATTATAGCAGTTTATTTAATTTGACTGTAATTGCAAGCACACATTTAACAACTTACTCGATAAAACCTTCAATGATATTATCATCAAGGTAGGCAGCATTAAACTTTATTACATTTGTCACGAGTTTCAGAAAATCAGTTGATAAATCAGGCACCATAAAGTCAAGAAACCGATGTAACAGAAACGAACCTGAAAAATGTAATGCACATTTGAAAATATTTTTTTTTAAATATATACAAATAAACTTTACATCATCTATATATAAAGCAGAGTTGGAGTCTGACTGTCTCTGTTCTCTATACAAATCCACACTGTTTGACCAATTCACACCAAATTTGGTCGTCTTTAGAACCCTGCAGGTAAAGTAGGCTACATATAAAACCCTGTTCTAGGTGTGCTAAAACGAATTCAAAATTCCCATAGGAATAACATTGAGTATAAAACCATTGCGTTTTTCTTTGAAAGAGAAGTGCTGATCACTTTTCAATCAATATTTAACTAATTCAATCCGAACAATATCAGGTAATTCTGCTAGTTTTTATATAATCTTGAAACAATGATCAATATTTATTCATTAACATCAAACACACAAGCAGAGTACCAAATAACTAATCTAATTAGAAAATTATAAAAAGCATGCTTGAGTACCAAATTTTGTGAAGTATAATTGAAATCTCAAATTTAATTTACACATCCAAATTTTTTAATAAAAACATGTTTCCCAATACCTCAAATAAGTCTCATTCTAGCACATCAGGTAATAAAATTAAGACCATTAAGTTCATTTTTTGATATACACAGATAAGTTGACTTATTAAAAGATAAAATCTTTATAATTGTAATGAGACACAATAAAACACGAACTGAAAAAGTGTACAAGAAAATAGAAATTATAATTTAGACAAAAAAAAAGAATCCAAGAACCATCCTCAAATTATATTTCGGACAAATTTTAATTAGTTCTAATGGTTTTCAATGTCTAATTATGTTGACAGAAAACCGAAAAACCCAAATATATTTTTAAATACTTCTATTGCATATCAGAATAACTTTTAGCAATATAATAAACAAATAGGATAATTTATGTATACAATATAAAACAGAATATAAACCAAAATATTTTTGATTCAAAAATACTTTCGTTCAAGTAAATTGGGAGAATTTTTACCAATTTCTTCTTCAAAGTAGCTTATATTTTTTCCATTGTTAGTCAATGCTTTTAGCATCACAAGCCTATAACAGAATAGAAAATTTGGATTATTTTTAAACATACACAGGAAAAAAATTAAACAAAAATATGTGATTCAGTAACTCGCTTTATAAGACACTACCAGTTGAGAAGTAGGTTAAATGTTCTCGCTCAGGTATGTTTTGGAGTAGAAAAAAAATTATTTTGACAATTTGGAGTAAGTGCAACTAGTTTTGGAACAAGCACTTTGTCAATTTGGAACAGTTCTAAAGCTGTTTTGGAACTGATTCACATTACTTTTATTACAATTGCCCAGTGTGGCTCCAGTGCGACATTAATAAAATACCTACCTCTCTAATCATAAAATTTTAAGGTTGCAAATTTACAATCCTTAACCATTACTTCTAAAAATTACATTATATGCCTATAGTAATAGTCCTTTTGAGATTGCTACCAGAGTCTACTGCATTTCCAATAAGGTAAAGTAAAATTACCTTGGGCCAATGTCCTCTTGTATGTTGTGGCATATTATCATTCTGAATAAGTACGTTCGCATTATGTTCAAGTATTCAATCTGCAAGGAAAATGTTTAATATTGTAACATTATAGAAGATTGCACTTTAACTTGTACATAATTCTATAAAGAATATTTTATAAAAGATAAATAATCAAACCAGAAGGATTTTTAAGTTTATCAAGATGCAATTTAAATTTCTATACTTAATCTTAATTGTTTTGAACACTTCCACTTCGATCATGCCTTTTTATCATTTTTTATACCACACAAAGCACTTAATTACATTGAATTGATAACACTGTGAGGTTAATATTTATATAAGGGTTTGACAATCAATTATTCTCAAATAAAGAACTACCCATATTTTGGGAAGAAAAGAGTAAGACATTTGATATTCTTTTTAGACATTGCCTAATTAACATTACTAACTATTGTGAAGTTTACTACATGTACCAGCTTAACTCTGAGCATTAGCTTGTTAAGTTACATAACTGACATCACACAAAAATACTAATAAACACAATGAAAATCTTCAAGAACAAATGCAATATTTTATTTTTATTTAAAGAATAAAAACTAATATTCATGGGTTAAAGCATTCATAATGACTCTTAATATTCGTTTACATTTTCAACTCTGTTTATAACTAAAAAATATTTTCAAAAACATTAATTTGAGAAAACTGCTTTTATAAGAGTTATCTAGCAATTTTTTTTTTACAAATGGAAATCGGGATCTATGAGAAGCTCAGACATGAAACCTGTATACAAGAATTCAGAATTTGTTACAAATACATGCACATATGGCCATAAAAATGCAAGCAAAATGTTCCAATTTTCCTCTAAATTAAAAAAATCTAATCACAAGAGCTGTCTTAAGCTTTTACAAAAACTGTGAATAAGGGTTTTAAGATCTCTATTTAGATTCGTATTAAATTGTTAGGATGGTAAGAAATGCAACTAAGAGTATTATACTGAAAGGTAGCATCTCTACCCATAGGAGTGTAAACAAATTGGTTTTCAGAAATATACAAAGTTGCAAGTACTTTGAATTCTTTTGCAGATTATTTCAAACTCTTAAAAGTGAAATTTATAAAAAGACGTGACTATGCAAGAGAAACAATACTTCCTGGAAATCATTAGTTAGACTTCCTGATAAACTAAAACGAAACAATGTTTAACTTTACCTGGCCAAGTATGAGAGCACAATAAAACTGAAAGACTTCGTGCCTAACTTCAATAGGTTGCTGAGGAGTAATTAGATCTTGAATTCGCGTGCATATGGCTTCAACTGCATGCTACACAGAAAAAGAAAAAAATGTCAAACTTAAAAACCACATCTTTGATATTATTTAAAAATAACATTTATACTTAGTTTTCTCTTGTGTTTTATTTTGGTCCTAAGGATGGTGGGTGTTTTTCCACCGAAATGAGTATTGACTAGTTTGTTGCTTTTGTATCTTTATAAGTCATTGTTGGAAGTTTTATAATTAACTATCATCGTTTCTTGGGTTTTACTTTGGAGGTCATCTGTTTTTATGCTTTTGGAAGTGGGTTTGACCAATATGTGGAAACATTTAAAAAGGTTTCTAGAATTTGTGTTCTCATCATTACAAATGTTTACGTTAAGAATGTTCTTGTCGTTGCAGCTGTTTGCGTTAAGAATTCCTAGACTAGCAGTATGTCGCGCAAGTTTTCTCCGTCTGCATGTCAAACCATTTGGTTTTTATTCATTTATCAGTATTAATTGCTATGGTTGAATAAATTATGTTTTCTTGTTACCGAGATACTTATTGCACAGTTGATAACATGCTAAAATAACATTGAACAATTGATTGCTGCTAGCCAGCATTTGAGTTGGGGTTCTTCCGGAAGCCAGGACCAGAACTACTAAAGGTATACCAGAACTACTAAAGTGACTGCAAAACCGGTTTCAGGGAAACCGGTTTTGCAATCATCAGTTTCCCTGATCCAAATTTCGAAACCAAAAAATCGGTTTTACGCATTGGCAACCCATAAGAGAAACTCACCACAACAAGGTATACCATGCTATGCACACTGATGCAAACAACTAAATGTTTAGTGTTTACTACCCTATCAGAATAAAAATTCAACATTATTACGTCTGAGGTATTAATGCCACATGAGTCACACATCACTTTAGTGTGTGACACAACATGACCTACTTCTCCACTGACCAATCATAATAACATGTAGATGGATTCTCAGCATCAGTACCAATGAGCCAGACAGTGGATCCTCATTGGTACCAATAAAATGTAAAAATAAAAATAGAGAAGAAATTTATATCACATGTCATTTAGGAAGAAGCTCAACTCTGCTACCACTGCCACAAACAATAAATAATCATACTATCAAATACTTCCTTGAAATAAAATAACTTTTTTATTTCAACCCATAATAAAGCATGGCCAGTCATATTTTCGAGGAGTTTAAACATAGCAGTGATGATTATTCCATTTGGTGTCATTATCTTCATGAAAGAAATGGTCAACTAGACAAATGCAAAAATGTTCTAAAGAAATAAAATGTGTTGGCAGCTCAACAGGTGCATTACATACACACCTAAAAAAGATGCATAGTATTTTCATTTTGAAAAGTACCCATTTCGGAAGAAAGTCCAGCAATATCATCTTCGACAAATATAACAAAATATTTTAATAATATAGTTGATGACGAGTTGCCAGCAGTTTTATCAAGAATGACAGCGTTGGATGGACTTCCTTTTTCCGTATTTTGCACTTCAACTGATCTTCGTAAATCGCTCATTGCAAGGGGATTTCAAAAATTCCAAAATCCCCAAATACCATTCAGAAATTAGTGGTTGCCTATTCTCACAAAGTGCAGGCAGCTGTTGTCAGTGAATTTAATGGGCTAAAGTTAAAAGGATATAGAGCGAATCTAACTCTTGACGAATGGACATCAGTAAGGAATTGACGATTTTTGAATATCAATTGTCAAAAATAATTTTGAAGTCTAGGTCTGATTCGTGTACATGGAAGTTTACCAGCTGAGAGATGTGTCGAAGTAATTAGAAGAAAATTGGAAGTTTTTGGTCTGCCTTGATAAAGAATGTATAGCATGTATCACTACAGATGGAGCATTAGTCATGAAAAAAGTAGGCAAATTGATTGTGCAACAGCTCTGTCCAGTGCATGCCATTCAGCTTGGTGTAATCAAAGTGCTATACAAAAAAGTACCTATCGAAGTTGAAAAAATAACTCACAATCGGATAATGAACCTGAATCGAAATGTGACTCTCAGAATCTAAAGGAGAGAATATTGAATTGGATATTGACAATGATGATTAGGAATTGGAAGCTGAAAATTCATTTGAAAATGGGTTCAGTATTGCTTACTCAGATGATGTAGATGGAAATTCGGCTTCAGATGTTAAACATGAAACCATCTTACCACTTATTACAAAAATTAGAGTGGTGGTACAATTGTTCTGCAAATCCCCAACAAAAAACGATGACATACTGTAAAAATATGTGAAATTGGAATTTGGTAGAGTACTCATTGATTTTAGATTCAAAAACACATATGGAATAGTTTACTCAATATGTTGGAAAGGTTCAACAAATTAAAATCATATTCAGAAAGCCCTAATTGATTTGTCATAGCAAATTTCATTCTCTGAACAGGATAATTTATTAGGATACTATTTCTACCTTATTGCCAGTAAAACTTACAGTGGAAGCATTATGTACAGATGATGCAAATCCATTGATTGCTGACACTGCTTTAAATTTCATGTTGATGTCTTTAAATGATCTTCGTACTACACTCGGTAATGAACTGAAAGTATCCCTAGAATTAAGAATTCAAGAAAGACGCACTAACACGTCAACGGTACTTCAATTCCTACATAATGGGTATCGAACAGGTGATAAAAGATTGGAATAAGTGTTTAAAAAGTTGGGGAAACCGGCTATCAATTTATATAAATAACCTGATAAAACATTTATCACCGTCTTCTTTAACACCAGCACAGTCCGATGCAATATCAACTTCAATGACAAAGATGATGTTGTGGAAAATCTTCTGTTTTATACATGGGACAATTGCTGCAGAGGGCAATTGACAAGGAGCTTGCTGGTTCTGCATCACTGGATAATTTGTACTAGTGATTTTGAAACAGAAATTGAAAAAGATGTTGCAGTATTGGAAAGAGGGGAAGCCAAAAGCACAATTAAGGAGCTGTGCTACAAATACCTGCTCACTGTTCCACCGACAAGCATTCTCATCATCAGGTCAATTCGTAACCAAAATAAGATTGAGGTTGAATGATGTCTCCATAAATTCACTGTTTTCTGCAAGCACTTTAATGCCAAAAAAATGCTAACTGTACTGGCAGGTGCTTTTATAGCTCTCAATATTAGATAATAATCATTTTATGTATGGAAGTTACATACTTAAGAAATAAATTTATTTAATGTTTGTTACACAAATAGGGTTTTTCGTATTTTTTACAAAACCGGTTTTTAAATCGGTTTTCAAGTTTTGGGAAAAAAGAAAACCGAAAAACCGGTTTTGCATTTTACTAAAACCAAAAATATATCCTTGTAAAATTGTCATTAAGTTTATATAACTCTGAGGATTTTGCTATTTCTATTTCTTGCTATTTGTTCATGAATGTTAGCTACTACTGATTTCAAATTTTTGATAGTAAAATTAACTGAAATTCAATTAATTTAATTGAGATGCAATTTTTATATAAAAGGAGCCTGAGATTTACACTTGGTTAAAGAGAGCTGTGGGTTAAAAAGGTTGTATGATGATAAAAGATCTATATGGCCTATGCTACGAAGTCTAAGATGGAAGCTACAAGATCAATTAATTAACAAGATTAAATTATTGACCAGTGCAACTCAATTATAGTAAAAATTAGCATGTGCCAAGGCATTTTTGATATTTAACTGATACTTTTTACTACTTGCCCCCCCCCTAAAAATTTTTATGAATAAAATGCTTCAACATGACGAAAATTCATACAAGAAAACAGAAAATTCTATTTAAAAAAGATTACATTTAAACTTAACTTACTTCTGCAAGCTTTTTAGTCAGGACATTATCATTTAATTCTTTTAAAGCCTTTAATCTGTGACTTGTACTGTTCTCATTACTAATATCCTAGAAAAGAAATAACAAATTTTTTTATGAAAATGCAGCAGCATATGTATTAGAAAATACTTCAAGAGCTGAAATAAGAATTTAATGTTACTTAGGTTACTTAATGTTTGTTAATACGACATTTATTACACATAACAAAATTTGTAGTTGACTACATGTCTTTAAAGACTTGCGATTTCATATTTCACCAAAACTTACAATTTAAATAAACTAAAATCAACTTTCTTAATACAGACAAAGAAATTCATAGCATGATATAAACTTAAGGAAGCCTTTGAATAGAACACTAAAATATTCAGATGTTTGGAGCAAGCATCTATCCAAGACCGATATTTGAACCCGGGATCTGTCATATTAAGAGCCAAAGCAGGATGGTAGGTATTTTAATTAACATCACACTGGATTAACACAATGGGCTATTGGCGACAGTCTGGGATCAAACCCAAAGGGAAAGATTCGAGAACACCACGTAATTTTGAACCAGTCAGATGACGAGGTCAACACCCGAGTTGGCACCCCACTCTCCAAACTTCCACACCATGCCAATATGAGGCCATAACAGATTAACGTGCACCAGCCCCCTTTGTACAGGGCGGACTCGCAAACCTTCGGTTGCTAATGTGAAACTCTTCCAACAGGGCTACCGTGACCTTGAGCCAAAGCCAGGAACTACTCTTGTTGGACCAGCTTTCTTATCTGCTATGAAAGGGGTTATATTTTTCTTACTAAAGGGGAAAGAGGCAAGTCCTTCGTCATGGTGGAATGAGATAAGCACATCCACTTACTTGATGGGGTCAACATACTGAAGAGTATCAAACACCAACACACTCCCATGCCTAGTATTGTGAGACACTGTACCAGTTTAAATAAATGTTGTTGGTGATGAATAAAGAGCATGCTACTGAGGTGGCATGTCTATCCAAAATGTTAGAGCACATTTTTCTATACATTATTTCATCTATATAGTAAGTACATCTATATTATACTATGTTACACTATATATACAACATACAAGAAAAAAGTAGTTTAGTCTCTTGGGATAATCAAGTCCTGATGATTCTCAATGAATCGCACCATGCCAATAATTTTTATCCTCGAGCCCTTGTTATTAACGATGTCCTGAGCCATGCGATTTTAAGGTGGTTAGCAGGCGTCCTCATATTCCATGATGCTGTAAAGGGGCAAGCTATGATGTAATACAGAGGTGTGCTGATTTCACCACAGGAGCAATTTTTTTAATTGATTTTTTTAAACCTCGTTAGGTAAAATGGAAATGGGCCATGTCCTATTACTCACACAATTACCAACTTAACATTGACTAACCTAACTTATTCCTACTTAAATAAACATCTAAAGGAAATGTAATTACACAATGGCAAACTAATTGGGATCTAGCCACCACAGGACAGAATCAAGTCATTCTTACCCACTGCCAACACCCACTTACATTACAAATAGATTTATTTTTTATTACACGGTCTGTTTAACTTATTTATCAAGATTTCACATAAAAAATACATCATTATTTAAATGTAAATTCACCAGAACATCTTCATTTAACAAAACCCACATATAGTTTAAAACACATGACTGAATATTATAACTTAATATCTATACTGATGAACTGCAAAAAATATTCCAAATATTTAATCAAAAACATGTTGTGAGAGTTTTGACGATCTCTACCATTCCTTGGCATTTGGTATGGCAACAAAAAAAATTGAAATCATGCCAAAGCAACAGTTAACTAGGATTTACCTATTAATTCAATAACTCTTAATTCAATCACTGATCCTTAATAAGATGCAATACCATACCGATACTTTTATAAATTTGCAAATCCGTCACAAAACGTTAGTCCTTTGGACTAATGTGAAAGATACTACACAGCTCACTAACAGAAAAATAAAAAGCACAAGACATAGAAGTGAAAACTTCAATTCTGTTTAACTCACTTTTAACACATCAAGAGATACTGTGTAAGGTTCTACTTGCATACCATCAAAGTTATAAGTATAACTCTCTGCCCTTCTAAAGAAGTTCTTCATTTTTTCAGGAAATGATTTTTCTCTTTTGGACATTTTGAAAGCCTTTCACCTATTTAATGAAAATTATTCAATACTCGCAATCTGATATCTTTTTTGACGAAAATGTAAAAATTATCAAGATTTACACAACATCGCTCTATCAATAGCCTGAATGTAAATAGAATACTGATGTGTAGTATATAAAAAATTCTCTAGAAATTCACATAAACAAGACCAAGGAAGTTCATTTAAAAATGTGATTATAATTAATTCTGTAATTTGACAAACTATCAAATAAGAGAAATTGTCAGTTTCACTATGTATAGTAAATAAGATGAGCCACAGTACAACCATGTAAACATGTTTTGTTATGGTAAAATATCATGTTTACCCAAACCATGTGAAATTTTAAATTTTTACTACGTATATAAAAAAAGGTATTTATGCATTTCAAGAAATGAGAGGTAGAAAATATCCAGGGTAATAAATACAATTTATAAATTTAACTCAGTAGACAGAATTCTTGGAAAAACATTCAGATTCCATAATTTGTAAAGGCAACTTCTGGACATCTTTGAAGTATGGAGACATGTGGAAAAGTCATAAATTTCATGAATTTTGTATAGCTAAATTACAACCCTCTCATATAATAAGGATAGTGTCCCTCTTTGCTAAATATGCACTGGCAAGAATGAGTCATCGCCTTAAATGCTCCAAACTTTATGAAAACTTAATAAAACGTAAGCTTGTTTTTTATCTTGCAATGCATTCTCACTTTTTAAAGAATTTAGAATGTTGATTTCACCCCTAGATTATACACAAATTTAATCCACAACGAGTAGAAGGAACGAGAAGTTTATTTGTAATTAGAAAACTGAATCGAATTCAATAACTGGTCAAATTTCTGTAGTGCACCAGACTAAGCGTTGGAACAAATTAATTGAAAAATTTTATTGAAATCCGTAAGAAATGTTAAAAAAGTTTTTAAATCTAATCATTTTATCAAGCAAAACAAAGATAACCTGGTATTCAAAGCAATACACAATTCGAATTAGGTGTTCGATCAATATGCAAAAGAACTTTCGAACCAGCTACAGTTGTTCAAGTACCTTACACAGAAAAGAACAGAATCACAATGAATTTTCTTATATATTCAGTCACCGATGAAGTGACAAGTCTTGATTTCAAAACCAAAATATGCAAATACAATCGCGGTAAATTTATAAAATGCTCTATTTTGTTGCCAGATAGTTAAGAGAAACCAAAAATAGAAGACTGAAAAACACTTGTCTTAAACAAACACAAAAAGTAAAGCTAAACAATTCATAACGAAATTTTTTAATAAATTTCAAACGACAATTTTTAATAAAAATTTTCATTTTTAGTGTCTTAAACTCGTCACTCAACTACCAACTACTGAATTAACTTGGTTATGATACTAGGTAATGAAATCTGGCAACATATGTGTTCTGTTTTATTTATTTATTGTAGTTAAACAGCTACTTGGCGTTGACGACCAAAAATCTCAGCACACCTTTGCAGCTGGAGAATATAAATTGATTTGAAAATAAACCTTTTCTTTTTCATCACGTTTTTTCCACATATATTTAAAGATGCCTGATCGTGGTACGTAATATCTTGTCACATGCACTCCTCAATTTAACACGCTTGAATATTCTGAAAATCGAATATTATTTCAAGAGAACCTTCAGAGATAATATATATTTTTAAAAATTTCTGTCAAGATGATTAATCCCACCGAAGATGAGATTGATAAAATTGTCCATTCTTTGTATATTACTTTTTATTCTGTGGTTACAAATTCTTCGTGCAATGAGTTATGACTGATTTTATATGATTTATAACTTGTTTAATATGATTTTATAACTTGTATGAAATATCCACTTTACCCCATACGATGGGGTAAAGTGGATATTTCATACTCACTGGATAAAGTGGATATTTTTATACTCACTTTACCCCATACGATGGGGTAAAGTGAGTATAAAAATAGCCACTTAACTAAAAATATAGGTTAATTATGAAGAAAAAACATTCAGTATGTTCTTGAATAATGCAATGTATATATAATTCAAAGAAACACCCCTTTTTTAAAACTTGTCATTGCTAAATTATACTTTGAAATTGAAAACAGTTTTTTATACCCACTTTACCCCACCTGACCCTAATTTACCAAACCAATTTTTTCTAAATGGTAACTCATCCAATTACTTAATTTAGAGTATTTGGTTGTGGTATATTTGTTTTATATAGGAAAGAAGGCCATCTGGTTTTATTTAATTGACGTGTAAATTTAAAAAAATCTTAATGAGGAGTCCTAAACAAATATCTCCATATTCTCTATCTCTTAAGATAAGTCTTGTCACTATTCTTCTAGATTTTAAATCTTTTTGGTCATAAGTTTACTATATTCAAGCACTTTTAAAATTTTAATGTTGGAATTGGAAATTATTATTTGTAATTGAAAGCTGTTATGTTTCAGATCGTGAACATGAGCCATTCTCAAATCCCCTGCCACCTACTGATGCAGGCTCGAGAAATGACGACCATTCGTAAGAATCTTATTTTATGCATCTTGTGATTAGTATAACATTTCTAACTCCATTTTCGAATTTTTCATTGACTTCAAACTGTTAACATTTTAGTCGTGTTTTATGAAAATCAGTTTTAAAGTTTTCTATGCAGATTTATAAGATGGCACAAATAATAATTTTACAAACTTATTACTCACCTAGTTGAAATTGTAGTTAATATCCTTCTGAGTACCACTAAAGAACATAGTTAAAGGGTATGTAATATTTGCCAGAAACTCATATTTTATATGTTATCTTTAAGGAGTCATCATCCCATGACGAATGAAGACTTCCGAAAGCTTTTGATGACACCAAGAGCTCCAGCTCACTCTTCTGCCATCCCAGCTACAGAGGAAATGCATGTTCATCCACCGTAAGTCTTATTTGAAATCTCTCTTTGTTACTAAGTAGGGTACTTTTCCGTTATAGCCATACCAACTTTTTTGGTGCCATTTCAGCTTATTCCTTTGTTAATACAATGGATTACATGATTTGGGATTTGCCAAGAGATGAACAAGCGGCAATACTATTTCTTCAAGAAAGAAATATTCTTCACTAAGAAAGATTGGGTTTGAATAATCACCTAATGAAATTAAAATGTGACTCAAAACTTAAATTGTTATGTAGCCTTCGTCCATACTGGGAAGAAAAAGGTGTCCTAACGAAAACGTGGTTTACTGGATCACTGATTCCTATCTTTCCATACGATTCATTTTTTATGGTGTCAAGGGTTAACGTCTATTGAATTCTGTGAATTACAGCTTCAAATGAATCACAGCAGTAGATTGGAATAATTATATGCAAGAAAAGTGGTATGTCTAACATAAAAGTACCCTAAGTTCCATGAAACCACTAGTGGTTCAAAATAAGTCGTATCTTGAACATTTTCCTATGTGATGTCAATCAACAATTTATTGCTTCTATAGTGACTCACTGTATGTAGAAGCAGCTCATGTGTATGATGTCACACATTATTATATAATGCCGAGTGGAAACTTATTCTTCCTCTTTCACCATGCGCGCCGGCTCACATTCTATTTTGTTATGTTTAAATAAGTTCTATGTTGGTTTATTTCCAAGCATTTACTTTCATAAACACTCATCACTATGGGTCATATTACTTCTAACAATCTACTCTAATCCATCTGTAAATACAATTTGTACTGTAAATTACCCCAAAAATGTCTATTGAGGAAAAAAGCCTGTCATGCAAATAGTCATTAAAAGTCCATTCCCTCGTCATTGCAGTTCAGCTTTGCCATGTTGATATATGAGTTGTTTTGTTTTTAACAAGTCTACTTGTTAAATTAGGAGGCAGGTTAAGATGTAAACAACATGTACTCGCAATTGGCATGGCTTCTGGATCTTTGTTTTCATTCAGTGCTCAAAGTGGTAGCAGTGATTATGAGTTCGAGGAGTAAAAAAGCATCTATGACAATTGTCATGCATATGGCAGCCCACTTCTCTGTAAGCTTACCACTTTTAAAAAAGTCAACATGGCCAAGGTCATCTGCCTTATCATCAGAACCACACTACGTATATGTGAGGGTTTATCAATGTAATTATAAACAGTAACGTAAGAAGTATGGAAGTTTATGGGTATTGGTGTTTACATAATTGTATTTATTTAGGAGGGTAGCCTCGTAGCAAGAGTAACGGATTAGCAACCGGAAGGTTGCGAGTTCAAATCCAACCAAAGACCGTCGTGTACAAAGGGGGCTGGTGCATATTAAATCCATCGGGGCCTCATATGCCCTCAAGTTGGCATGATGTGGAAGTTTGGAGAGTGGGGTGCCAGCTCAGATGTTACCTCGTCATCTGAGCGTGGTTCAAAATTACATCTTATCCTTGAATCTTTCCCTTTGGTATTGATCCCGGACTGTCACCAAATAGCCCATTGTGTTGCTCGGTGTGATGTTAATTAAAATTATCTACCTGTATTTATTTGGTAAATTTTCACCATGAACCAATGCATGTCACAACTTCAAACTTTCGTATAACGAAAATGAAGAGTATACCATCGACATATTTTTAGAGATATTAATTGCATACTTCAAAATTCTAAATAAAAGATTAAAGATTCCAAATGCAATTTGAATGACAGTTTCAACTCCAGCTTAAAAAATACATGATATGAATGTGATGAAAGCAATGTTATCAATTGGAAAGTGGTAAAGTGAAATTTCTCTTGCATTTTTAAATGTATATATTTATGTATTGCTCAATGTCTTATCTAATTTATTAGATCGAAAAAGCAAGATAGTGAATCTGATGATGATGGGGAAGATAGCACTGATGATAGAGCTGAGAAAAGAAAAAGGAAAAAGAAGTATGTATATATCTCCTTAAAAGTTATATATATGTTTCTGCATTTTTAATACATTACATTACTTAACATTCTTACTTTTCAAGTATTGAAATTTGATTTAAGTGGAGAATACTTATTTCATTGCTTTTGTATATTATAGGTACTATGCTACTTTGAATAGGCAACAGGAAGACAAATTAGCAGAGCTAGCTCAAAAGTATAGAGACAGGGTAAAATATATTTACATGTTTCATTTTTGTGTGTATTTTCCTTGTTCATACTTTTGTATCTAAATTAAAAATATGGAAAATCATCTTTTCGAGTCAAGATGATATCCTATGCCTTTGTGTCGCTTGAAATAACACTATTTTAATCAATTTTGTTATTTTTATGTCAGAAAGGCTTCTGAAATCTGATTTGTAAAAATTTGCAAATGTTTATTCTCAATACCTTTTTAAAACAAATTTTGATACCAAGTCATGTGTCTGAATTTTAACTCTGGTGCTTTATTTCAAATGATTTCTCAGTAAATTTTTAAAAAACCCAGAAATTCTTCATTTGAAAAAAGAAATTCTGAAAATTTGTCATTTGACACTGAAATCTTTATTATATAGTTAACAGTAAAAATATTTTTTTAAGCGTTTGAAATTATTTATTTCATATCTATTGAATGTATATATTTTATAAATACATTTGTTATGAAATGTATGCTGTATGACATTTTGTAAATGTAACTTTTATAGAGCTAATATAACTTTCAACTTTTATTCTGTAATCTCAACAATTTGTTATTTTGTTGGAACCGAAAATTCTACTTCCTGTTGAACCCTCAATTTAATACTCTAACAATTCATTTTTTAATTTAGTTTCATTATTATAATTTTTGTTTTGATTTCTATTTGACTTTTTAACTCATTGAATCACCTTCAGAATTTAAAAAATGTATTTAATCTAGGCTAAAGAAAGGAGAGATGGAGCTAACCCTGATTACCAAAATGAAGACCCCATTACATCTGCTGCTGGATATCGTGCTGTTGCTCCTGATGCTAAATCGTAATTAAACTTTCATAATATTTTGCTTATTTTCAAAGCAATGTTACAAAATAAACAAAGTCAAATTTCATCATGTAGTTTACTAACTCAAACATACTTCTGGACAATTTTATTCAATAAAATACCAATATCTTGTGTGTAACTAGTAAAAGTTTTTTGGCTAGATTTTTAGCATAGATGCAAATATCTGGAGTAAAATTGAATTGGGGATTAGAATTAGATATTAACATCTTTATATTTTATTTAAAATTAAATTGCTGTATATTTAAAATTTTAATTAATTTCATATTTTTATTATATATTTTTTGCAACTGTTTGAATTTGAGCATACTTATCTTGTATGTAAGTTTAATATATATTATTAAATTTATATCTATTTATATTATAAAAAGTGTCCATTCATTATAGTCAGTATATTGGCAAAATTTGGTTTCTGAATTGCAAGTACAATGGAAATGCTCCGGGCACAGATTAAGCCATGGAAATTTGTTCTGTAAAAACTGAATATTGAAGACGATAAGAAGAATATCTGATTGTTTTGGAAGAGTGTGTAATACTTGAAAGTTTAAGATTACATGACCTCTTGAATAGTGGACAATCCATTATAATTTTGGAATTCTTTGAAATTGCTGACCTAAAATTTTTTAAAGTGGCTTGTAATGATATATGAAGCCCTTCAACTAGTTTATTTTAATGAGGATTTTAAAGTAAAACGCATGCTAAAAATCAAAATTTTTATCCTATCAAGAGTAATTTTTAATAAACTGCCACTATCAATCCAAAGACTGCACAATATTATATTTCCATTACACATATAAAAATAAATGTATGCCATATTGATATTTCTCTTCAAATCTTAACATAAATTAATATCAAAATCCTAGCAGAAGTTAACTTTTAAAGCTGACCAGTCTGGCCAGGGCACTAGATCGAAAGATTCCTGGTTCGAATCCTGGATAAGGCATGGATGTTTTCTGTCTGGAGTGAATGTATGGCCTCTAGAAAAGGGTTGTGCCTTGAATGTATAGTATGTATATGAGGTGTAATGTGAAGCTGCCAGTTCACTAAGGTAAAGCCAAGTGGTTCACAATTCCATCCTTGCAGTAAGTACCATGAGGATTAATGTTCAATTGACCTGGCATAGGAAAAAGTTAACTTTTAAATATAAGAAATTGTGAAAATTCCATTCTTACAATGTTATATTTTATATGAATTGTTTTAGCCCTGGCTTATTTTATTGCACTGATAAAACATGTATTTACATTGAAACTCATGAATGCAGATGTCATTAAAGAGGCATAACCTGTGTTTTAACACATTTCAGTGGACTCGATGCAGCTGAACGTAGGAGACAAATGATTCAAGAATCCAAATTCTTGGGTGGTGACATGGAGCATACTCACTTGGTGAAAGGACTAGATTATGCTCTTTTACAGAAAGTAAGGTTCATATTCTTTGAAAAAGGTAAAAATGAGTTATTTGCTTTTTTTTCGAACTGCATCAATTTAACCTTGATTTTGTTTCAGGTGCGTAGTGAAATTACCTACAAAGAAAAGGAAGAAGAGGAGTTGGAGACCATGCTTTTAAAGCATAAGTGAGTATTTTTGTGGATTTGTATTCAGGGGATGCCTTGAATAATTTAATAAAATGTTCTGTGACATTTTAATGTATTGCTTTTTGTTATTGCATAAATGTATTGTTTTACTATCAAAACCTTGTAAGTCATCAAAATTTTTAATAATTAATTTTAATAATCAATCAAATTTTTCGGAAGTGATAAAAAACTAGGTACCAAATTGTAGAACAATTGAGATACCAGTTTAAAAATTCGGTGATAATGGCTTTTTGCATATTTGTAACCAAATAATGTTAAAACCTCATAAACCAAAAGAATTGGACTTGTGAGGTTTTGATTGTAAATTGACAGCATATCATATCAGTACTGTGTTCCCCTCACTCCTAGCTCATTAAGTAAACTGGTAGAAAATCGATTGAGCTTAATTAGCAAGAACCTCTTAATATTCACTAAAGCAAGATATTCGTCTAGTGTCATGCAAAATGGGGAATCCTGCCCACTTTTCTTTTCTCATCTCTGGTTAGATGCCATTTATGCTCTAACCTGGTTACTGATACAGTTGCCATAGTTTGCCAAGTTGGATAACTTAAGGTTCAGTGGACATTAACCTGTTTTCTTATAATTAAATTGTTTGGTACCATGTTACGTAGGAGGAGCAAAGTTTCATCTAATGGGAGCTACACTATATCAAAACCAAATAATGAATATGTACTTAATTAGTTAGGACTGATGAAAGTAAAAAGTCAGTGAACAGGAGCATTTCTTTGAAAATTATCTATCAATTATCTTCCATTTTTAAATGTCTTAAAGTATTTTTACCTATGCCATAAGTAATAAAAATGTTATTTTCTCCTTAGGGACAAAGACGAGGAAGAAGAGATTCAGTTTAAAACAAAATTAGGTTGGTTCTACTTTGAATTATTTTCATTTCGGTGCTAATGTTGCTTCTTTTCATTTATTTTCCTTTTTTTTACCCAACTACAGGAAAAAACATCTACCGTCAAGTCTTCAAGCATCGTTACCAGGAGAGAAGTGAGCTCTTCCTCCCAAATCGAATGGCTTACATCATTGATTTGGAGGATGAATATGCAGAGAGTGACATTCCTACTACGTTGTTGAGAAGCAAAGCAGACTGTCCCAGTTTTGAGGTATGCAGATTTGACCACATGGATAACGATTCTTAATTAGAATTTCTAATATATTTTTAATTTGCAGGGTTGCCACAAGCTTCAAGGAACCTTAACAAGGCCTGATTTATCATATTGAACAAAAAGGCCCTTTTAAAATTTACTGAAAATATTTTTACAGGTTTAGTTTTTACACTAATGCTGCATATTTAATTTCATCTGCACTCAAAAACCAAGGTAAATGATACTCATCCAATGTAAAGTGTCATAAAAATTCTAGAGCTTAACCTTCCAACAAGGTATCTCGTCCAAGATCTGGTCAAATTTGCTATGACCGAAATATCTCATTGAAACAAAACTGCCCTATTACCTCTTTGAGGCACACGATTTTAAAGAAAAAACCCCATGTTGCACAGAATTCTTTATTCGCTTATTCAGCTTCAAAATTAGTATAAATCATCCAATAACATGTTTTTTTTTATTTTAAAACAATTTATTCACTCGTAATAAATTTCTACAAAAAGTAACCTTTACCGTTATGAAACTGCACCGCACAATTCGCCAACCTTAATCACGACAGTGTCAACAACTAACTAATGTGTTTTGGCATGTGTAAATTTGTGTTTCCAGTTATTTAGACATTTAGCGTTAGTTCATAGCATTGCCAATTCAATGAAAAACTTTAAATAAAATATCAAACTGTATGACTGAGTAATTTCAACTTTTTAAGGCAGGTTAAAATATATCCCACCATGCATAAAAAGCTAAGCAAAAGGTGGGACAGTTTTTAACCCGCCTAACCCCAAAGAGTTACTTGAAGGGAAATGAAGATCCAAGTCAGAAAAACATTGTCCCTTGTCAGAATTGGTGACAGTTTGGAATAGGTTTTTACACCAGAGGCTGGCCACTACAGGGCAATTTTCAACATGAAGATGCACCACTAGGAGGGTGCATTACGTTAAGTATACATTAAATCTTCAAAGCTGTAAGTAAAAGATGAGAATAGCTTTCTGTTTCCATCAATTGCACTTGTTCGGTTGTTTGTTTCACTGATTGAATTCAAATAAGCTATTTATGTTACAAATTATTTGCTGCCATATGCAGTTCTTTTGTAATATAATGTAAGTTTATGCAGAAAGCTCACGTGTGACTGTTTGAAAGCTATTTGTTTCTAATCAATAACAGTTTATCTAGTAATTTTCTTTTTAAATGAAATGTATAATCATAACTGTTGGTTAAGTATTATGACATTGTAATCAAACATTGGTAATTTAAAAATGCAATTAATTTTGCCTTAATAGTTTTAATATTCATAATGTGATGGTATTGCACATGTGGAAAAATACAATACTCTCTCTATCTTATTACTCAAATATTCAAGTGAAATTATGTTTTGTATATATATATGTATGTATTTCTACAAGATCCTGTTAATGCCTTACTGAAAGCTGTAAATCATCTGTTTATGTATTTAAAAGCTGATCAGTAAAAGAACAGTTTTTAAATTGAGATATCCCCTTATGTACTAGCATATAAATACCCGCGCTTAAATATGTACAAAACTTGATTTTTTTCTGATAATGAAATGTTTGACAATTCAAGAGGTATGAAGTCATTCTTAATGTTGATAATGTACCATATACATAATTTGTAAATGCACAAATGACGAAAACATTCTTGAGGATATTATCCTTCATTTACAAAGTTTTATTTTGTTTAATTTTCAGTCACAAACAACTCTGACCACCAATGATATTGTGATCAAAAAATTGACACAAATCCTGTCTTACCTGCGACAAGGACTTCATAACAAGAAATCAAAAAAGAGAGATAAAGGAAAACTCAAAGAAGAAGAATCCAAAAGACCCAAACTTGCAGATGATAGGTTAGTATAGTCGATTCCAAGGACTATAGAATCTAATTCTATAGTCCTTGGAATCGACTCTTTTAGGAATTAGTTGAAACCTTGTTAGAAGTCTAAATTAATTTCTACTTGTGGCATGGATATCTGCTTTACAGAATTCATTTTATGTAATTCTAAAAGAGTTTAGACAGCTGGCGGTATAAAAGCCAATTATGATTTTTTTTTAAATTTCATCAGCTAGATCATATATCAACTGTAATTTTTGGAGGAAATGAAATTGTTAATTATTTTTTACTAAGTACCCTGTGTGATGACTTGGTGCTATAAAATCCTGTTAATTGTGATTTTGAATTATTTAAAAAGCGGTCTAATGACTCTTGTGTAATAAAAGATAAACAAACTTCCTTTTTACTGAAGGAGTTTCGATAACCCGGTTGGTAGAGTAGCAGATTGGTAACCAGAAGGTTGCGAGTTTGTTACTCGATCCAACCAAAGACCGTCGTGTTCGTAGGAGCTGGTGTACGTTACATATCGTGGCCTTAAAGTAATCACATTGTCATGGTGTAGAAGTTTGGAGAGTGGGGTGCCAGCTCAGGTGTGGTCCTCATCATCTGACCGTGGTTCAAAATGACGAGGTCTTGTCCTCATATCTTTCCCTTTGGAATGGATCCCAGACCGTCGCCAATAGTTCATAGTGTAATTAGTTCAACTACCTACCTACCTTTTTACTGAATATGTATTTCATGGGGAATATAATGTTTTTGTTTAAGAATTTAAAAAATAACCTTTATTGCAAATTCTGTTATTATTTTATGAACTGCCAAGACAAACGTGAATTTGTGTGCATGAAATATTTGCATGGGGTGTCCTCTAGTTATAAATTATATTTAAACTTAATGCCCTAATAAATTCTTGGAGCTCTATCTTTTTATTTTAATGTTTTACTTTCCTAATAACGTTATGGTGGTGATGTGGCTCAGTGGGTTTTTGACTACTGCCCTAGCAAGCTGTAGGCGACGCAGATTCATTTCCTCTTTGGGTGTATTTCTCTCTTCTGTGTCAGTAAAAAGTTTCCATGTGTGTATATGGACATTGTCTTGTGCTTGGAGCAGCTTGGCCAAATATTGCCGTTGTGCCATGAAAACCAAACCCAACCTAATAAGTTTCAAATAATGGCAATTTTAAAAATTACTCTGAATTTGAAGTAGGTTAGATATTTTATTTTGACTCATTCTCTTTAACCACAAAAAGTAGCTTTTGTAGACATGTGATTCTCATAGTTTTATGCTTTGTCATTCATTAGCTTATCCAACTACATAGTTATATTTTTTGCAGTATATTTGGAGATATTGGTGATTATGTACCATCATTGGAAAAGAAAGGAAAATCAAAGGATAAAAGCTCCAAATCGGACGAGAGGAAATCCTATTTTGAGAAACCAAGAAATGATGCAAGTTTTTTCATTATTATTTTTTGTTGGTTTAAAATATTCTGTTACTGTTTTGATCTTTCCAATTTTGCAAATTCAAATCTGCTTTGAACCAAAATGTGTTGTACTGATTCAAAAATGTTCTAACATTTGAAATTGTTTTCTAAATTTATAAAGGCTAGTTTATTTTAAATTATTGAAATTATGAATATGTCTTAAGTTATTTTGTATTATCAAACTCTATGTGCCTTTTCGTTTATAGAAATTTTTATTTCAGGAAGAAAAGCGAAGAGAGGAGAAGCAGCGTGAACGTGCTCTTGTAAGTGGAACCTTTTGTTATATTCATAATTTTAACTGTTTATCATGAATGGGTTCGTCCACTGCACTAGCAACCTTCGAGTTTTCGGCAGCACAGGTTCAATTCTTCCCTGGATATATTTCTCTTCTGTGTCAGTAAAACTTTCCTTGTATGTGTATATCTACTACATGATGTTGTCTGTCTTGTGTTTGGCACAGCTTGGCCAAATATGGCCCTTGTGCGAAATCAACCAACCTTGTCAACGTCTGTGTGGTAGCCAAGTGGTTGGTGCTCTGGCCCTGAATTCAACAGGCTCTGCGTTGGAACCCCAGACTAGGCACAGATTCTGGTAGTGATTAGTATTCCGCTCTAAGACTTAAGTTCCAGTCTAATTAGCCCTCATGACCCTCAAACCCAATCTAACATTTCAATACCATTTTCTTTATCAAGAACTGAACTATACATCTGTTTTGCAAGATCAGTTTCAATTGGGAATTCCAATCTCTATTGCGATGGGTTTCAACAAGATAAAGGTAAAAGCAGTAATTCCAACTTGGGAAATTAAGGAGCCAAGTAAGGCCCCAATTATATCATTAGGTAATCTATACTATTCAAAAAATAATGGTTCAGAACATAAAAAGAAATTCAAAAAGATGTTGTCGAATTGATGAGTCTGGCAAATGTATTTCGGGAATAATTACAGAGTTCTTATATTTGCATTGTATCATTAAACCATAATTTATATTGCAAGTACAATTTTGTTTTTAAAAATTGTGATGGAATTCAATTGATTTCAAATAAATAAATTACCTCTAGATATGATTGATTATGTATTTAAATTTTATATATTTTTAGGAATGGGACAATATACTATCGAATGACTTTGGTGAGCACTCTGAAGATCGTTCCAAGGATAAATCGTAAGTTCACGCATAGTACTTAATGGATTTAATTGCATAAAATATTTTTAGTTCGTTTTCTGTATGTTAGGATAACTTGTGAAACACATGCAATATAGTACAGCAAAAATATGAATGTTACTTTGAATTTTTAGCATTTTACTAAAGGATTGTCATAACGATAAAATATTTCTTTCCAGCATACTTGGTGCTCTTAAAGGAGACGATAGCAGATTAAAAGCAAAATTAACCCACAAATTGGAAAGAGACATGCCTGAGAGTTATGCTGAATGCTACCCTGGGTAAGATAAATTAAAATTCATTCATCATTAAATCTATTTCATTAGGAGAAATGTACCATTATAGCAATATTTTAATCCCATATTAACCATTACTACATTATAATTATCTTAAAACTACCTCTAGTTTAAAAATATAATCAATAGTTAACTATACAGTGTAAAGTAACTCTTCTATTTTCAGTTTTTATAAGATAATTTTTAAACAAGCATTGGTTTAATTCCATTTACTTATAGTAGATTCCAAGTCAATATTGCTTGTAATAATTTTGCTTTTATTTTAAGGGCGCCTGAAAATGAAGATGCAGTAGCTGACAGTGATGATGAAGTTGACTATTCGAAAATGGATATGGTAAAATATTACAGAATTCATTTTTAACTGGCTTGCATTGTTCTCTAATGTTACTATCCTTTGCAGATTTTTATCCTAGATTATGATAAAGTTATGTAAATTTATTTTTTAATGAATACATTTTAGGGTAATAAGAAAGGCCCCATTGGACGTTGGGATTTCGACACACCTGAAGAGTATAGTGAATATATGAGCAATAAGGAAGCTCTTCCAAAGTAAGAAAATTAGACTGTTTCTCAATTGGAAGATTGTAATAGTTATCTTCAAGTTTCTCAATTTCTTTATAATGCTACAAAAAATATCATAAATAGGTCTTTTTTATCAATGATTCATTTGAATGGTTTCATTTTTAAATTGTTAATAGAAGCTTGTGCATACAGCAGCAGTGTGATTATATTAGGAACCAAGACCACTTCTTGGATTACTGGAAACTTAAATAATATAAACAGTAACATAATATAGCCTATACGAAATACAAAAATTTATTGTGCTAATGTTACTATTATTGCTACTGAAAGATACATGAAGATAGGATTAAGGATAATCTATACTCGTATTTGTGTGTCAGTGTATTTATTGTGATAATTTTAGTTACATTGAAAAAGCCCTTAACAGTATTCTGTTTTGTAGCACTTTCTTGCCTCCGAGCACAATGTCATACACTCTTTGAGTATGAGTGTGTCAACACACTCATACTCAAAGCTTTAAAAAACAGCTAGGATAACACTCGATTAATCAGAGCTTGGATAATCAAGGTTCTACTGTGTTTACATTAACTCTTCTAGATTAAAAATTGCACGAAATGTTTCCTATTTTTGTATTTTAAAACTTGTTAAATAAACCTTATAAAAATCCCACAACATTTTCAAATGCCATTATCATTTGATCAATTGCTCAAGAAAAGGGCAGTTTTTCAGAGAAAAATATTTTCCCAATTTTTTGTAGTTCTGTTTCTAATACAATGTCTTTCAAAGTAGTATGTGGGAATATTAAAAAATCGTTAAATTTTTGAACGAAACCCACATTATCAAAGCATCACTTGCTTGAGAATTTTATGTGTGCAAGATAAATTTCTATCTTAAAATTTTGAACTTTTCTAATCACTTAAAAAACTCCTGCATAAAATATTGAGCATTAATTTGTACGAACTGACATAATTGGTTAAGTAACTACTTATTACTATCTAAAACCCCAACTTAAACAGAAGAATAGAGGTGAAGGTCGAAAAAGTGTTACAGCACATAACAAAATTGAATCTTGAGTATCCTTAATTTTTGCCACTAAAATGAAAAATAAGTTACATTTTAGATTTGTGTCTTTAAACTGTTTAACTGATTTTTAATGCCAAAAGTCAAATAGATTTTATGCACTTGAAAAGTTCCCTGGATAAAATATGTTTCATTGCAGAGCTGCCTTCCAATATGGTGTTAAAATGGCTGATGGTAGAAAAACCAGAAGAACTGGAACTGGAAAGCGAGATGAGAAAACAAAGTTGGATCGAGAACTTCAGAAAATCAATCAGGTGAATATCTTGTAACAGTTTTAATCCCCTGAGGATGATGAGACGCCAAGAGTAGTATAGTATAGCTTTTACCCCACAACACACATAATGACTAAAAAATCACATTTATTGGTTGGAAGACTAGCAGATTAGCAAACGGAGGGTTGCAAGTTTGAAACTCGATCCAGCCAGAGACTGTCGTGTGTATGGGAGGGCTGGTGAATGCTAAATCTGTTGTGTCCTCACATTGGCATGGTGTGGAAGTTTGGACAGTGGGGTGCCAGCTCAGGTGTGACCTCATCATCTGACTAGTTTAAAATTACAACTACCTACCTTTACAATTGTAAATTATCTATTAAAGCGATGCATGATATTCATGCACCAACGGAAACTGCGACGTAGAATACGTTGGAAAGCTAAGTGTTACTACAAATACTTGATACACCAAAACTAAAATCTGGCGATAATGGGGCCGCGGTAGCTCGGTTGGAAGATTAACGGATTAGCAACCGGAGGGTTGCGAGTTTGAATCCAATCAGGGATCTTTCTCTTTGAGTTTGTTCCCAGACTGTAGCCCATAGCCCATTGTGTTTCTTCAGTACAATACCTACCTGTGGCGATAATTTAATTCTAATCTTAAAAGTTGCAACCCCAAAACTTGATACCATGCATACTCATGAAAAGATGTAGTTAATGTGTGTTTACCATAAATATATATTACATGCAACCCAAATTTGCTATGTCTTACAAAGTATAAATATCTTGCACTTGATATGTTATTTCCACTTTCTTTTATAATGCTTTTATATTTCTTTGGCTTTTATTGCTTTCCGGAGCTTGTCCCGTTTTGGACCTTGTGCAATAAATAAAACCCCAATTATACTGACCAACCTTAATTGAAATGAATCAATGACCTTTTAACTTGATTAATTTGCTCCTAATTTGAAAAGCTGAAACCCAAACCTTACCATATATATACACACTAAAATATGTAATTAATGTGTTTATCTACCATATATATTACATCAAACGAAATTCATTTCATTACTGTATGAAACAGGAAATTTGATGCTAAACTAAAGGAAAATTTTAATTCATTTGCCAAATATTTTATATAATTAATTCTTTTGAAGTTTTTAGTATAACAGTCTAAAATTATGTGTTTATATAAAGTTTAGTTATCTAAAAATGTTTCGTTTTGTTTTTCAGATTATCGCTCGTCGTAAGGATGGCGATTCATTTGCAAGTGGAGTGTAAGTAATTGTTGTTTTCATTTTATGCTGCGAGTGTTTGTAGAAGTTTACTTTAGCGTAAAATTTATTTTTCAGGGGAACTCCAGAATACAAGAGACCACGGTATTGATCGATCTCTGGACATTTCTTTTACTGAAATACATATATATATGCTCCGACAATGTAAATGAGAAATTATTCATTTTGTAAATAGCTATATAAATAAAGATTCTTTTTTGTCTTCTCTCAAGATTAGTTTCACATTTTTGAAAAATTCATTTATTACGTACTTTTTGCATCCTCTATACATATTACGAATTGTTTTTGATTTCTAAAGAGGATATTCATTATGAAATTTCAAAAGACAACTAAAAGTAGATAGTGAAATTTTTTACCCTTTTATAGATTTTCTCCTTTACAATGCTTGATTCTCATGCTACTTGAAGTGGAATGGAAAAATTAGTTTTTAGATTGAAACTTTGAATAAAATTCTTGTTTGAGGTTTTGTAACATTTTTTATTTACTAATTTTCTAATGCTTTTATTATGGGATCCTATCAAAATCTCTGCAGACAGCTTAGAGAAAATTTTCAAGTTAAATATTTTCTGCCGTCCTAGTCAAGAAGGCAATAAATATCTCCCGTTTGGACTTTATTATTGAGAGTTAAAATGCTGCATATAAAAGCATGTGATGCCTCATGACACTAGAACACAAAATACACTCATTCAAACAGTTGGTTGAGTGATTGTACTGTTATCTAGGAGGGTTGTTGTTAAGTACTAGATACTTATATTAAACAACATGTAACCATTGCCAATTCAAAAAGCTTGACCAAACTTGAAGACAATGCCTAAGTGACTAGCATGTTAGTGTTAATGATGAATACTTTACTTTGTCTTTTTTATTACCACTTTTATTGGATTGTAGGCTGCATTTAGGTTGGTGTTAAAGTTTGTCCCGTTTTTTTGACAAAAATTGAAGAACAATTTTATTTACTAAAAAATACATTTAATCAATATAGTATGTGCTATTCTGTTCGATGATCTTTCTCCATCTCTGGTAGATGCCATCAGCCTCAGTCAGTCATCCAGAACATGCATCTCTAAGATTAAAATAGTTTTCACGAAACTTTCTGAACCACTTACAACATGTGGAATCGTCAACGGCACCCTCACTATACACAAAGCATATGTTGAAAATGCTCCTTATTTTCTGCCATTTTTAATGCTTAACAAAATTTAAAAACAACCAAATAACATAATTTTTCCCCCAAGTACTCAATTAAATTCCTTCTTTCAAACAACATCGAAACTTAATACATGTGAAGTAGATAGCGCTTTGTTGTTGCGATGCAATGCCATCTAGGGCCAAAAACGGGACGAACTTTAGCATCAACCCAATATATAGGTATTTTGATAAGTATTTGAATAAATAAGATAATTCTTTCTAACTTCTGACTACAGAAACGCTTTTAACAATGAAATTTTTCCTTTAACCCTCCTGGTGGTTGATGAGGTATCTCATGTCCAGCAAAACTGACCAGATCTTGATGAACAAGATATCTCAGAAGAAAATTGACTTGATCTTGATGAACAAGATATCTCAGAAGAAAATTGACTAGATCTTGATCTTGTCATCAAAATATTAGCAATAAATATCTCGTCATTTGCAAAATTGGTCAGATTTTGATGGACAAGTTATCTCGTCGAAACCACTTGGAGGGATGAGAATAAAGACCACTTTATTACCTAGTACCTAACTGTAGTACTAGGTAACTTATAACTAGTATAGTGGTCACAGCGTTTTGTCTGCTATCCAGTAGGTCCCGGGTTCCAGTACTGGTTTGTAAGCTTATGAACGTTATTTTCCCTGTTAGGAGTAATGGTAGCTTACCCACAGAATGCTGCCAGCTCTCCCCTTGTGCTGAAGTCAGTGGTTATGCATGAAAAAACTATCAGGTATTAGAAAATAAGTTATTTGTGAGTTAAGACTTATTTAATATTTGTACTTTTAGACTTGTTCTATATAATGTTGCCATATAAATGCTTTGATAATTTAAGTAAACTTTCTTTAATTTTTAAAGTACAGTGGTACCTTGAGATACAAGCCGTCACTAGGTCGATTTTTTGCCTTCAGTTACGAGCCAGAATTTGGTATACGAGCTTCACACAACCACCACTCTGCTAGAATCCCGAGTCTTGCGCGTCGTTCAGTTCACATGTTTACCTCACCCGATGACAGTTAACGTGCCACAAAAATCAATCAATTTCTTAATTTGGTTTGACATTTATTGTCAACTGCCACCGGAAGGCCAGAGTCCTTTTTTTTTCCTTTTTTCTTTTCTCCGACCAAACGCGTCAATTCTGAAAAACGGGATGATGTACAGTTAATTTAGCTAATTTTTTTCTTATAACCAGAGTCCAAAGGTGAGTGTAAAGAACAGTGGTTTGAAAAGGAAAAAGGTAATATCCATGGAATTAGAGTGAGATAATAGACAAACATGAGTAAGAGTAATAGACTTGACAACGCAGTACGATCGCACTACTATATGTACTATTCTGAAGCAGGCAGGACTCGATAAAATCTATTCCAGCTAAGGCTATAACTCAGCTACAATATTTGTTCATTATAAAAAATGGGAGTGGTTTTTGGGGGGCTGGTACGAATTAATCTTATTTCAATTTAATGGGGAAAATTGATTTGAGGTAGGAGCATTTTGACTTTCGAGCTCGGTCATGGGATGAATTAAACTCGTATCTCAAGATGTCACTGTTCTGTAAAAGCCACTTGAACTTATAAAAGCCTTCCAAGATGCTGCTTGGAACCAACATGTCCCTAGGTTCCAACATCTTTGAAAGGCTTTCAGTCTACTCTAACGATCTGCTCTTGTAAAATTTTATTAACTTTTTGAAAAATCAAGATTATCTTCCATCAGTATTATTTATTGCACCTGAAACCTGTATAGTTATAGAAGAATGCGATTTTAGTCTTCAGGCATACAATCAATTGTTTGCTACTATTATAAAATACATTATCAATTTTTTTATCATATATTTAAAAAGTATATTTTAGTGGCAATAATGAAAGCAATGCATTCTTTTAAAATGATTAATCAAAATTCCAATTATTACAGACGCTAGGTTGTTTCTTCTACCTCTTGCATTGCTTGTAACTTTTTCTGAATTTCTTGTAATATCTACGAAAAACAATCAAATAAACGTCTTTTAAGAGATTTTTCTTCGTGGTTTCCTATTTTTCAAACTAAGCTATGAACAATTAGTCATAAAGCAAGGAATATAACAAACCATAAAATTAAAATTTATTTTTTATTTAAATACTTTTATATAAAAGTCCTTGTATCTACATAATTAAACTGGTTCTATGTAATAACGTTAGTTAAAATATTTTTACCTTTGGTGGCTCTTTCTTCCGCTCATCCAAAAATTTGAGAAATGCTTTAGTTGAAGTTGAATTCAGAAGTTCCAGCTCCTGAAATAAAAGGTAGTAAATTAGTAACAAGCTTATGAAATGAAACTATTTGAAATCTTTTAAGAGTGAAAACAAAAAAAAACGTTCTGTTGTAGTATTACAAAAAATACTAATCAACGATACGAACAATTTGTGAAATGCTGGATTAAGGTTATGAAGTCCACTGATCTGTCTTTTGTGTTTAAGATTTCCTGTTGAAATAGAATATGGTAATTTTTAAGGAACGAAGTCAGTCAGGTTTGATAGAGTTGACCATTTCTTCCTTTACTCATACTATACATAGAAGTAATGTATAAGCCTTTTATCGACCATCTGAATCACACCTAAGCTTATTCCCTAAGTCAAGCCCGGTTGGAAGAGTAGCGGATTGGCAACCGGAGGGTTACGAGTTCAAATCTAACGAAAGACCGTAGTGTACAAAGGAGGCTGGTGCACGTTAAATCTGTCGTGCCCTCGAACGTCCTCACATTGGCATGGTGTGGGAGATTGGGGTGCCAGCGCAAGTGTTCTCGTCCTCTGACCGTGGTTCAAAATTACGTGGTGTTGTCCTCGGGTCTTTCCCTTTGGGATTAATCCAGGACCGTCACCAATAGCCCGCTGTGTTCCTCCAGTGTGACGTTAATTAAAATACCTACCCTAAGTCATGGGGAGCCGTCGTGGCTCAGTGGGTTTGCCCACAGCGCTAGCAACCTTCGAGTTGTAGGCGGTGCAGGTTTCGATTCCTGTGAGGTGCATTCCTCTCTTCTGTGTAAGTAAAGCTTTCACTGAGTGTGTCAATTACTTTATATCGTACTGTGTCTGGCGCATCATAGCCAAATATGACTCTTGCACCATAAAATCCCCGAAACCAACCAACCCTAAAGTCGTGGCATTACTTTTGAGAAAGTAATTCATGATTTCATTGGTCCCACCAACTGTCTACGAGTTGCATGCAGCGTAGGTTCAATTGCTGTAACTTACCCTGAAGTGTACTTCTCTCTTCTGTGTCGGTTCAAATTTCTTTGTGCATGTCCATTACTTGACATTGTCGTGTGTTTGATGCAGCTTGGCCAAATATGGCTCTTACGACCATGAAACCCAACCCACCGAACTTATTTGTATTTTATATTTTGCTTTCTACATTCTTTTAAATACACTATATGGACAAAAGTATTTGGACACTGCGTGTTTTTGAGAAAAAGTGCTTTATTCTATTTAGTAACGGGTGGGCCCTCCTTTTGCTTGTATTACAGCTACAACACGTCGAGGCATACTTTCCACAAGTTCTCTATAAGTCCGGGCAGGAATAGCTCGCCATGCCTCTTGCTAGGCTGTGAGAAGAGATTGTTATGAAGATGGGCGTGCGCGTGGCGGTGTCGTACCCATCACTCCAGTTCGTCCCACAAGTCCTCGATCGGATTGAGATCGGGCTCTGAGCAGGCCAGTCAAGCTCATTTTCAGGAAACTAGTCCAGCACACGTTTTTCAGTATGACATGAAGCTCGATCCTGTTGGAAGAAACAACCATCGTCGCCGTAGTATTGCCATAGTGTAGGCAAGGCCGAATGATCCAGAACGTCGTGGTACACGTCAGCGTTCATGGTACCAGGTACATAAAGCAATGGGCCGAGTCCTAACCAGGAAAAACAACCCCATTATTTGTCACTTTTCTGCAGTGTCCAAATACTTTTGTCCATATAGTGTAAGTGCAAAGCAATGCAATTTTTCATAAAGCGCATTTGAGATTTGTTGTTTATCATTATATTTTTAATCATTAAGGTTAGATTCCTGCAATTTACTTGGATTTACTTCTGCTGCATCAGTTAAATTTTCCTTGTGCGTAGGTCCATTACTTGACATTGTCTTGTGTTTTCGCAGCTTGGCCAAAATATGACCCTTGCATCATAAACCCAAACTATTTTATTTGTATATGATATTTTCTTTCTATATTCTCTAAAATAAGTGCAAAATAATGTAATTTTTTATATAAAGTGCATTTGAGATTTGTTTCGTTGGTCACTATATTTTCAATCACAAAGTTATGCTAAGACGAAATGGAAATGCTTTTACCTCAGAGCTAATGCTGCTAACTTGTTTTTCTTGAGAATACCAAGTGTCCGCAGGTAAATAAAAGCCTTGTTTCATCGTTCCTTTTTTCCTCGTCTCTCTTTTATTACTGTCCTGAAAATGCGTTACATTTTACTTTATAAAATAATAATTAAAAGTTTGAAAAGTCTTTTCATCTGAAAAATATTTTCATCTACTAAGTAAATTATCTGTTACAACACGTTGAACAACCTCTTATAAACCCTCTAGTCTCTTGGGTATAATCTCATCTATTCATTATAGCTTCTCAAATGTTTAAATCCTAAAAACTGATTTTTAAGATAAATATTCATATGTCTCATTGTAGTAACAAAGCTGAACTTTTGATCACTTTCCTCGACTCAATATAATCTATGAACTGATTTTTTTTAATTAATTTATTTGTTCAATTTCAATCAGCATCACAAACTATTTTTTTTCTTAAATTCTCTTTGATAACGAGAATAAATAAAACTTCGATTTTTTTTATCTAAATGGGATTTTTTATCTTTCGATGATTATTTTATCATTTGCCTTAAATACATTGTTTTGTTTTTTAATTATTCATGGTTTAATAGTTGTGACTACGGTAATTTTTTGCTACACAAGCGCTGATTAGACCATAGACGTGAAATATAAGTAGACTGAGCATTGGCATTTAGAGGAGCTTCAAACAATGTGACATGCAATCACGGGACTACGTGTCAACTAGTAGTTACGTGACTGCTCTGAAAAATTGTCTAGGTCGGCCGATTGGGTATCTTATCGCCTCATTTGGAGATGTAACATCTATTGACAAGGTAGGTGTGTGAATGCGCATTTCTAGAGTGGTGAAATCGCCCAAGTATACTTTGTCGCACAGACCAATCAGATGAATCAATGGATGGTCACCTCCGGTCCCATGGACCAATCAGATCATGAATGTTCTTTTCTTCCTGGTGGACAAAAGTAGTCCAAGGATCACGTTACTACTAGTTTGGGGCACAAAAAAGTTACCATTACCCACTCTACTTTTATAATTCCTCTATAAATTAGAACAGGCCGTACAACTTAAAATGAATTCCGAACTGCTACAAACATCCATGCGCAGAGCAGGATTCAAACCTAGGGTCTATTGGACCTAGGGCCAGAGGTTTACTTGGTGATAATTTCTTTGAATACTATTGCAGCAGCCTAAGATAATATACCTTCTTATGTCCTTTTGCTCCATCAACTCCATCCTCATGCTTCTTTAACTCAGAAACACTTATTGTTTGAGGTGGTCTGAGACTTGGGTCTACCACTTTTGGACGAAAAGCCTCTTGCACTATTTCAGGTCTCAAAAGTTTCTCAACTGCAGGCGAATCTTCTGATTGTCCTTCGATCAATTCTTCGCATGCCTTGCAAAATTCCGCTGTGGATATTCTCAAGTGATCTTCCTGGAAAAGAAAATGTGTATACATTTATCATTTAACAGAACTAATGTAAAAAATGTTTGGATTTGGAATTTGATGCTCCCTAACAACCAACAAATCATCTAATCTGTAGGCGGAGGAGGTTTGATTCCTATACCCTGGCTGTATTTCTCTCTGTGCTAGTAAAATTTTCCTTGTATATATCCATTTACTTGGCGAAGCTTGGCCAAACATGGCCTTTGCAACATAAAACCCAACCAAAAATTCATCTGGGGATTACCAAAAAAACGATGTAACGAGGGTGATTCTACTTTTGTTAATTAACGCTTTTGTCTCGTACATCAAATCTGTTCATTGAAAGCTTTACTGGAACATTGAAGTAGTTCACAACACAGCTGATGGCGGAAATAATTAGTTACAACGTCCACAGTCAGTCCCAGAGATGTGGGTAACCGATTGTTATCACGAAGTATCTAATGGAAGGTAGGTAGGGAGACGGCGTCGTAATTTAGAACCACGGTTAGGTGACGAGGTTAACACCTGAGCGGGCAACCCACTCTCCGAACTTCCACACCACGCCAACGTGAGGACATTTGAGGTCACGACAGATTAACGTGCACCAGCCACACGAACATGACGGTGTTTGGATCGAGTTTCGAACTCGCAAACCCTCCGATTGGTAATCCGCTACTCTTCCAACCTGGCTACAGCGGCCCTCAAGTATCTAATGGAATATGCTGCCATCTAGACCATTTTTATGCCCTCTGGCATGGCATTTTTAATTAACGTCACACTGGAGCAACACAACGGGTTATTGGCGACGGTCCGGGATCAAACTCGAAGGGAAGGATCGGAGGACAACACCACATAATTTTCCGGTTGACAGTCCGTTACTCTTCCAACCGGTATCAATGTCAGGAAATTGTTGGGAACCCATGCACAAAATTACGAATGCTCGGAATGTTGTGAGTTCGAATCCAACCAAAGACCGTCGTGTACAAAGGGGGCTGGTGTACGTTAAATCTGTGGGGGCTTCAAATGTCCACACGTTGGAGTGGTGTGGAAGTTGGGAGAGTGGGGTGCCAGCTCAAGTGTGACCTCGTCATCTGACCGTGGCTCCAAATTACGTGGTGTTCTCCTCCGATCTTTCCCTTCGAGGGATGATCCCGGACAGTCACCAATAACCCGTCGTGCTTCTCCAATGCGACGTTAATTAAAATATCTACCTACCTGATATTGATCTGGCCTGAAGCGTTTAAATCCGGAAAGTGCGAAATATACGTATATGAATCACTCACGGCTAACTTAAGCTTGTCTTCTATCGATGGAGTTCTTACGCCTTCCTCTTCGTCCAGTCTATTCAGGAGAACTAAATAGCGGTTGGTCTTCACTTTGTGTTCCTTCAGATTCTCGAGAATTTCACTGCTCTCTTTCTCGTTGCTGTCCCTGAAAGAACATTTTTGGAAGAGATGGTCGCCTTTTATTATTTTTAGAAGTATAAACGAATATAAACTATGTACCTTTGTATCTCTTTTCCGACTTGTTTTCGTTCTAATTCTGAACTCAAAGTAATATCTTCATAGTTTTCTATTTTAATCTATAAAATATATGGTCACGATTTTTCAAAATGAATAAACACGTCGATTTTCTGCAGTGTCACAAATCAAAAGACACACATTTTAAGTTAGACCAACAGGAGGCATGCCCGTATGTAGTCACGGAAAAAACCGAACCATCCCCTTTATTTCTAGCACTTCATAGTAGAGCAAATTCCGATGTCATTCAATAGTGAATAACGTCCTCTACAAATTCAAATGCAAAAAAAATGCATTAGGGGCCGTCTTTATATCAAATTTTGCGCAAACAAAATTTCCAATGGAAACACCATGTTTTGATGCCTTAATCAGATTCGGCATCGTTAAATTAGTCTAAATATGAAATTCCATGCCTCTACTATCTTTATATCCGGAGATATTCAATGTTAAAGTTGCTGTCAATTTCAGGGATCATCTCTATTGAAAATCGATATTCGTAGATCGAGATTAATTGTAGTTATAGCTATCCTAATTTAAAATTTGAACACTATTTCAAACGTGTTTGTCAGCGCATGCAAACGATTCGAGAATTATATTTATTATGTAAGTGAACGCGATTCGAGAATTACATTATATTTATCATGCAAATGCAAACGGTCCGAAGTTTGTCAGACGTATTTTAAACTTTCGGTTGCCCCCTAAAATCGCAATAATGAGGAAAATTAAATGCAATGGCAAAAACTAACCATTGGAATGACCTGAAATTTTGCATGGTCATATTAGAAGTCCTGAATCGATTCCCATCAAAATATAGTAAGATTCACTTTCATAATTTTTCAAACATTAATTTAATAATTATTATTGCATACTAAAAACTATTTTTAAAATAAAATATTAGGTGGATTTTGTTTGGGTTGTTTAACAATAGTGTAGTACAAAATATCAGCGCTATGGAAATATTATTTAGGAAGATATCCATAAAAGCCTGAGAAACTGATTTAACCTTAGGAGATCCAATCTTTACTCATAACTTCGAAACAGTAAGACCTAATGACATGAAATTTGGTATCTGAAGTTAAATTTTGATATAGATTCGAAATTGTGAGACAAAATAGGGTGTTTCCATTGGAAATTATGAAGTTGGTCCCTTATGCAAATTTTATGCCTTTGAATTTATAGAAGACGTTAGTCCCTGTCAAACGCGCCATCTTTGAACTTTCTCTTCTGTTAAAGTTGCTCGATTGAAGAGGGGTGGTTCGGTTTTTTTCCCGCGACAGTACGTGGAGGAATGTAATTATGAAACAGTTCTAAGTTATTTTATAAAATAAAATAAAAAGAAAGATCAAGCTCCAACCTTGATAAGAGTCATATTGCCTGACTTCTGCTCATCTATTGATAACAAATACTTGAGTTTTGTTTCAATAAGTGATATTTTTCGGATGCATTAATATTTATTAAACGTTCTGGATTTGAAGTTGGTCAGCCCTTTTTTCTATACTACGTACAAGTGCACCAATAGGGAACGGCCCTATTGATCACAGTCGTTTATATAAATACCACTGCCGCCATTTCGTGATCTTAGCGGGCCGCGGAAGCCCAGTTGATAGAGTCGCGGATTAGCAACGAGAGGGTGCGAGTTCGAGACTCGATTCAACCAAATACCGTTGTGGGGACTGGTGCACGTTAAATCTGTTCGTGGTCTCAAATATCCCCACCTTGGCTTGGTGTGGAAGCTTGGAGAGCAGGGTGCCAGCTAAAGTGTTGACCACGTCGTCTGATCGTGGTTCGGAATGACGAGGTGTCCTTGGATATGACGAGGTGATCCTTGTCCCTTCGGGTTGGATCCCGGAACGTCGGCAATAGACCGTCTTGTTGCTGCAGTACAACATAAATTCATCTACCTACCGTGGTCTTAGGGAGTCTATGAATTCTAACTAATTCAGAGATAGAGTGATGCTAGAAAGAATTAATGCAATGTCATGTGCCCAGAGCTGTTCCTGAGTGGTGTTCTGGGCGTGCTCTTGTAAGTAGTCAGAACAAATAGGGACGACCGAAAGACAGTCCAACTTTAAATAAATATATTCAACAATGAGTTTTCGATGTTTTTTCAGTAATGGTAATTAATTAACGTCGCACTGGAGCAACACATAGGGCTATTGGTGACGGTCCAGAATCATCTTCCGAAGGGAAAGATCGAGGACAATACCACATAATTTTGAACCACTGTCAGATGACGACGTCACACCTGAGTTGGCACCTCACTCTCCAAACTTCCACACCACGCCAACGTGAGCACATTAGAGGCCACGGCAGATTTAACGTGCACCAATCCCCTTTGTACACGACGGTCATTGTTGGATTCAAACTCGCAACCCTCCGGTTGCTAATCCGATGCTCTTCCAACTGGGTATCCACGGTATATTTTTTCGGAATACATGCTAGATGAAGGAGAAATCAGACATATTTTAAAAGAGGGCGCAAACACGTTGAGTTTGCGTTGGGGCATTCATACATCAGGGACCGCCGTGGTCAGGCCCTTTAAAGCCCTGTTACTCTTTAATCATTATAACTTATTACCTTTTCGAAGTCTTCCATTAGGGTCTTTCTTCTTTCCTTTTCCACCGACTCATCTATGTCTTTTATGCACTTTTGCTTGCATTGGGTAGAGGCCATCGACCTTTGCCATGGGTCGAAGTTTCTGTCTCGCAATGGGGAGGAATCCTTCTCGAACCTCCACTCGGCTGTCTGCATGTGGACCTTCTTGGTGCATTGGCTCTGGTGGTCCTTGCAGCAGGTGGGCGAGAAGACCGAGTAACTGAAGAAAGTACCTTTGTTCACCATGACATCTTACATAAACCGAAAACAATAAACACTTTAGCCATAATAATTGCGATTTTTTGTTCAATGGGTGGAGCACATGAACAGGATTCAGACATGTAAACATTGAAGGTACAGCTGTATTATAAGCCTCTTTTGGTGGTAACACTCTTGGCGCTTTTTTGGCGCACTTTTTATGTCGCCAAGGAAATAATTCTTAGAAAAAAAATCGTTTTCTTAAACGGAAAATTATAAGCTCTACCAGAATGTAATTATGCAAAATAAACGATTACCCATTACCTCACTTCCGAAAGTTTGCCTACCACCAGAAAAATTAAATTTCAAATTTCGCGAAAGATTACCCTGAAACTTATCTACAACACTAAATACAGAAGGCATGTTCAAATAGAAAAAGGTAACGATTTTCAAAAGAAAATAGCGAGAAACAATACAGCCTGATGCGACTGATTGGACCGAGAAAATCAAACTGAACGTTTGAATTCTTACATACATTAAATGGAAAATAATTGGGGGGGGGGGAATTTAATCCAATCTCCGAAGGGAAAGACCCGAGGACAACACCTCGTAATTTTGAACCAAGGCCAGATGACGAGGTGACACCTGAACTAAGACCCAGCTCTCCAAACTTCCACACCACGCCAGCGTGAGGACATTTGAGGCCACAACAGATTTAACTGTCACCATCCCCGCGTACACGACGTTCCTTGGTTGGACCGAGTTTCGAACTCGCAACCCTCCGGTATCTAATCCGTTGCTCTTCCAAATGGGCTACCGTGGCCCTATATTGAATGGGAGTTTTGATGAATTGAACAAATGCTTGCAAATTTTAAATACGCTTAAAAATTAAAATTAGGTGGTCTGGCAATACCTAGGCGCTAGACCGCATCATAGTAAAACCGAGTTCCCTTTAAAAAGGGAGAGGTAAAATTTATGAAAATTCCAGCTAACACAGGTGGTGAAATGGATCAATAAAATAGTTTCGGGGAACCCACATAAATAAAAAAATATATGTGTGTTCCTTTCTCTTAAGTTGTTCCACCTCTCGAGTTTTTTCTTTCTCTTAAATTATATGCGAGTTGTACGTTACTTGCAAAACTGGTAAATCAATGCTATAAACTTTAAGCAAAAATCGGTACAACAAACTGAATGCATGGCTGAAATAAATTTACACAAAAACCAATCAATCTTTAGAAAATAATGTCACGATTCATTGTCATCAACATTGCAAAATATTGAAGTTATACCTCGGACAGCTATTCGTGTCTTCATCTTCGTTGAGCTTCATTACAAGATTCAATTCCTAGATTAGATACTCTTCGATTTTATTGCTTTACTTTCTAGTTCACCTGTGCAGCAAAAGTATTCCGTGCATTACCGGATACTTGGTTATTACTTCGTTACCATGGGGACCAAAAATATCGCAGTCGTATCAGATCAAAGTTAATTCTTTACCCAGCAACTTCGTTTAGAATTGGATTTGGAGTGGATCATACAGCCATTCACTATGATGCTTCCATTTGGAGTGCTTCCATGTGTCCGTACAAACAATTTACGCGCAAGTTCAACGTGAAGCTAGTCGAAAGAATTCTAACAGAAGAGTTCTAAAGATAACAAAAACTAAAAGTTCTAAGGATATTTTTTAAGTGTTGCCACAACTTGCATCTAAAGAATAAAACAAAACTGATATAAATGCAAACTGTTCTTAGTTCTCCGCGAGCCATAATATCAATGTGCGCAAACGATAATCATTTTTCATGGCCGCAAACGATAATTATTCGACATACGCGCATAGAGTTGTTAAAAAACTTGTATTCGATTTGGATAGGATGTTTTTCGAAACTTTCAGGATGTTAGTTTAGAAGCATTGGTTAAAATCTAGTTGTAGGTACGGCCGATGAGTTTGGCATTAGTTGGATGATTACAATTATTATTGATGGGTGATACACTCTCAATTGTGATAACCCCGCTCTTCTTCCCGATTACCTAGATGGATTACCAGAATGAAAGTTGGCGACCACCTCTTTCCATCTTGGCGACTAAAAACTAACGTGAAGCTCAAGGCCGCACCGTCAACCAGATTTTAACCGGATCATTTATAAAATGCATTATTTTTTTACAGATGAATAACTCTTTTTCATTTTCATTTAACCTTTTTAAAGTATTTTCGAAAATAAAGTTCTGACAGAATTCTCTATAAATTTCAAATTGGGAAGAAAAAGATGCTTGAAGATTTTCAATCTTTTGACCTTTCCGTAAAATTTATATATTCTTATTTTTTAGTTCTTTCTCTTCTCCATTTCCTTGGTACCATATCACAACTGCTGAAAAAATGCAAAAAATCAAGTTTTTTAGGCCTTAAATTTGAAATTCTTAACTTTAATTTTCTTGACAGTTCTTGAGTTCCTGTGAACTGCGGAATGAGATTTTTCTGTACAGTTAAATGTAGACGAAGCCGTGTTTTTATACTGGAACATGCTTCCAGTACGTATTACGAATGTGACATCACTGGCTTGTTTTTCAAATACGATTTCAACACGTCGCCAATACAAATTTTAAAAAAAATTATAATGAAGTTAATTGGTTAATGTCAATTAGATTAAACACCAAAGTTCGCCAAAACGGCGATTAACTACATTTTAAGGTATCCCTGATATGTATCATGCGAGAGCATTTGGGTAGCTGAAAGTAAAGTTTCCGTGTGGTTTATTTGTATTGAAAACCCCTCTAATTCGTATTCTGCATTGGGTAGTCGGAAGTTAAAATCGTCGACTTCCGGCGGTTTGCTTGTTTAGACACTTAAAATCACTCTCATTCATTATTTTTGTGTTATTTAGTTTTAACATAATATTGATTACAGTGAAAATACAAACTAAGATATATTATAGTTTAAATGTATTTTAATCTAAAAAAAGACAAGATTTCGCATCGGAAATAAAAGAAAACTGCAATTTTAATTTATTCTCACAATATATTTTTATTTCACAAAATTACAAAAAATTATGCAAAGTGAATATGGTAATTTTTAAAAACATGAAAAATAAAGTAAAGGAAATCTGCTGTAGTAAAGGTCACCTGTTAAAACTAACCGTAATTTCGATACTTTGCTTTCCCAGTTATGCACGTTATGTTTATTGCATGGCTGTTCTAACATTCGCTGTTAGTGAAATACTCGCAAGACTACGAACAGGTGTTCTTTAAGTCCTGTTGGCGAAGATAGAATTAGGATAACTGTTCTTTCGTAAGATTACATTACACATGTACTAGTTGGCTGTATGTTCATAGTTTATGAAAATTTTATTCCATCTTGTTACACAAACCAATACTAGTAAAGGTACTTCTAGTGAAATTGGACGTTCTTCACGGAATTTTTATTGTCAGAAGTTTAAATACTAAACAACGAATACGAAAGTAAATTTCAGACCCTCAGTTGGAAAATTTACATGATTTTCAACATAATATCGGCTTACAAGTGAAACATACTAAGTCAATATTTTCAAGGTATGGAGTTTTTTAGCTTTTACAGACTAGAATGAGGTGATGTCTAGACTAGCGAAGTCTACAAAGTCATTTTTGTTTGCTCGAAGATTTCTTCTTGACAAACACTTAGTGAGTATAGAATAATGAGTAGAATTTTTCTCCTTCACTTTCTCAGAGCTATGTTTATTCACTTAGTGTGTTTCACTTGTAAGACGGTAGATGTTAGTAAGTTTTTCTTGGTTCTGCTTGATGGATACAATTTCGCATTTGCATACCATGTCTTACAACCGGGTAATACGAATTCCTTACATTAATGAAACGAGTGGACGACAATTTCATATAACTACAGTGGTACCTTAGATACGAGTGCCTCAACATACGAGTTTTTTTAGATACGAGCCGTCACTAGGTCGATTTTTGCCTTGAATTACGATCCAGAATTTGAGATATGAGCCTGCTTCGGTGACGTCACAGCCACCACCGCTCAGATTCCCGAGTCTTGCGCGTCGTTCAGTTCACTTGTTTACCTCACCTGATGACAATTAACGTCTGTCACAAAATAAATCAATTTCTTAATTTGGTTTGACATTTATTGTCAACTATCACCTGGAGGCCCAAGTCCCTTTCTTATTTATTTATTATTATTATTTTTTTTTTTCATTTTTCATTTCTCCAACCAGATGCGTCAATTCTGTAAACGGAAAAACGGGGTGTGTACAGTTATTTAGCTAATTTTTTTCGTATAACCATGAGTCTAAAGAAGGTGAGTGTAAAAAACAGTGGTGAGAAAAGGAAAAAGGTAATATCCATGGAATTAAAACTTTAAGACGAACTTAGACAATTCCTGTCTTACCTGGGCGTGGAATTGATTATGAGAAGTTGGAGTATAATGAGTCGATGTTTTAAAAAGTGCGTACCCGCATATTGAACGAACAAAAACCTTGGACATTTGCAATACTGATGTCTTGAACAGACCTGGGGTGGCTTATTTCTGCAAATAAATCTGAAAAACTCTTGCACTTTATTCAAAAATATTCATTTTACCATGTGAAGATTTCAAACAGAAAACCTACGCTTTTTAAGATTTGCAAAGAATATGACTTGTAAAAAACTAGATCGCAAACAAAAGCCTCTTTGATTCTTTAAATAAAAAATAATATAAAACTCTTGATATTGAGAAACCTGTTCATGTGACCAGTTTCAGTATGATCTCAAATGAAAACCTCTCTCGCAAGGCAATAGAGCCATGTATATCTATTATTATTACTTTCAGTTTTGAATAAAATACATTTTCTTATATTGTTTTTATATTTTATGTATAGCTCAGAAATAATTATATTCATTGGCCCTTAATTATAGAAATAACATTTAAAGGAATTATATCTATCTTATTGAGAAGAAATTCCATAAGCATTGATACACAAAAGAATAATGCAATACGTATCAACACTGTCATTCATAATTCTCTGACCAAACTTTAAAGGTTGGTAAAGTGCAACAAAATAAACATTTTTTTTAACAGAATATATCCTCAACTTTTGGGTGTAGGCGCCAACCCTGGCCAAACATTGACAGATAATCGTTGCCGTTAAGCGTGTGGCCATGTAGCGTGCGCACAAACATGAGCATTATGCACATTAAATATCCCCTAACGACTAAAAGAGGCTTCATCAGTTAGACCAAACATGAGGAATAATGCTGGAAAATCTGTATGTGCTGAATTTTTGTTGTAGAAACCAATCGACGAATTCTACGCACAGAAAAGCAATCCTCAGGTCTCAATGTCTGGTTGGTTGGTTGTTTTGGGGTTTTATGGCGCAAGGGCCATAGTTGGCCAAGCTGCGCCAAACACAAGACGGGCAACTTCAAGGAAAGATTGACATGAAAGGGAAAAAAATAGGGATTTGTGAATAGAATAATGGAAAGCAGAAAAAGATCTCTTGGGTATACCGGGAGCGTGACATCCGTGTTCACTAAAGACAGTAAGCTCCATGGGAAAAGAAAAGACCACTAGAGTAATTCGGAGCTGTGAAGCCCGTACACATCTTAAGGAGATAGGCCCTAAGGGCGTTAATAATCGGGATATTCAGAGCACAGAACGTAAGCACGATTCTATAAGAGAAATGGATAAAAATATTGCTAAAACAACACAAATTCTAATTGATTCAGTGCCCCTCGATTTAGTAGTGCTACATGCAACTAAATGCAATAAAAATTATTTTTGGTTTTATTGTTTCTGAAGGTAGGTATTTTAATTAACGTCGCACTGAAGCGACACAACGGGCTATTGGTGACGGTCCGAGATCAAACCCGAAGTGAAAGATCCTAGGGCAATACCACGCCATTTTGAACCACGGTCAGATGACGAGGCAGACACCTGAGCTGGCACCCCACTCTTCAAACTTCCACACCATGACAACGTGATTACATTAGAGGCCACGACAGATTTGATGTGCACCAGCCCCCTTTGTACACGGCGGTCTTTGGTTGGATTCGAACTCGCAACCCCCCAGGTTGCTAATCTGTTAACCTTCCAACCGGGCTACTCCTCCCTTGTGTTTCTGAACTAAACACGCTGAATATATCCTCAATTTTGTGACAATTTTATATTTAAACCTATCTAAAAATATTATTGCGAATATGGAATTGCTTTTTAGCCAAAGAAGTTTCTAAGTGTGTACACTACCATTCCTATAAAAAATTAAGTTCAAATTGTTCTTTACTTCATAGTTTTGAGCTGACGAGATCAAGATCTGGTCAGTTTATTCTTCTAGTGACGAGATATCTCGTCCATCAGATCCGACCAATTTCGCTAATAACGAGATACCTCGTCATCAAGGTATTGCGATTGATGATGACGCGATCAAGATCTGGTCAGTTTTCTTCTAATGATCGTGATCGTGTTTCCTTCGAATGACGAGATATCTCGTCCAACAGATCTTGTCCGTTTCGCTGATAAAGAGATACTTCGTAGAGACAACCACTAGGAAGGTTGTTCAGAACTCGTATAAACAGTAAACTCTGCTATATTTGAATACATCATTACCCAACCTTAAGAACAATATTGCTAAACGGAACAAAATTTCCAAATAGCAGGTGGACAGCTTGTCTGACATCCAAATCACTTCACTGAACAGGTGTCTGATCGTCTTTCGGCAACTGCATTTCTCAGTGTATTTAAAACATGTTTCCACTCAACTCGAGTTTCAAAGACAGTTTGGGCCTTGCTGCACTATGACCAACTATCGAAAGCTTTTGACTTCGGTGAGTATATATTACGAAATAAAATATTTTTTTTGTTTTGACACATTTTTAAATCCGCTAATATAGATTATTTAACTCTTCTACAACGCATGATTAAAGAATTAATAAAACTGAAAAGCAGAATGGAAGATCACAGAGAGAGAGAATTGTAAATGTGTCGGATTTTCGTTAGAAAAAATAAGTGTGTAGCATATAGTAAAAGAAGTACTTCTCTCTTAAGAATTGAGTTGATTCCGATAAAAAAAACAGAAACAGATTATAAAAATTATACGCGTAACTTTTTTTAATTGCAATGTTCGAATTCCCTTCTAGTAAAGGACCATAAATGAATCTGAATGGTCAAAATCCATATTTAGCAGACTCATCATACCTTGTTTGACAAAATATGACCGTAAAGTTATAAAATTAAACATCATAATAATTAGAATTTTGGCACCGTGTTATACTTACTATGAAAAATATCCGTTGCTTAAACTACAGCTGCATGCGCTGTGATTCGTGTATTCTGCAAGTCTAACTTTCAGTTTCAACATTATGATTTTCGCAGTCCAGTAGGCGTTATCCTCGGAATAAGGCTTCATTTCAATTTTGAATTTATTCAATTATTGCCCAGATCGCTATAAGAAAAATAAAGATGGAGGTACGAACGTTGGACAAGATGTCTTCTCGATTTTATTTTCATTTTTGATTCGTCTGTTAGATTGAATTTTGTGGCTAGGCAAGCGTATAAGCAAAGGGGCCAGGATGAAGGATATCTTAAATCTGGAAGTAGAGAAAAGTACCAGCTAAGACTTCATGTTAAGAACTCATTTTTGCCAAGACTTACAATGGCATGATGGCAAAAATCTTTTCTGATGGCTGGCATATTAGTTTTGGTCTTCCAATTAGATGTTCATGGAACATGTAAAATGGTAAGATGATAATAATAATTGACCACACCTTTATTGTAGGAAATGGGCTTCTGGATTGTGATGCTCCTTATAATTCCTGTTGCTATCGGAGTTGTAGACATTGCAAGCGTTATATGCCCTGGAGGACAGTACGAATGCCCTGACAGTGAGTAACCTTCAAATTAATCTGAATTATTAAGGGATTAATGATTAATGCATCCATAATGTTTCAATACCAATGGCAGCAATGAGTAATTTCCAAAGATCATTCCGCTTCCGCTTCTTGATTAGACATCGCCTACGCAATCCACAACGAGACAGAATTGGGCATTTTTTTTAATTCCAATGCGTGGTTGGGTGTTTGGTGAAACTTTATTAATTGCTATTAATTTATTAATTACTTGTTAACTTTTTAAAAAATATATTGTAAAATTTAATAAACCATACCAAAGGGTTAAAATATTTCGAGGAGGGCTCAAATCTTGTGAACCCTTCCTCTAAATACTCTTCTGGTCGCTCATATCTAGGAGAATAGAAAATAGATTTTGTCGCTTTGTCCAATCCCTCCACATTCAGCGTGTCTGGCGCAGCATGACCAAATATGGCACTTGAGCCATAAAACCCCAAAACTAACCGACTCCATTCAGACCTAGCCCATAGATGGATTCTTCGCTTGCTTAAACAACCGTTTAGATTTCTACAGCCTATGCCCAAAGAGTTTCAGGACTTCGGTTAGAAAAAACATGAAAAGTAATATATTTACAAATTATTGCTTCTTGCCTTCAAAACAACTGCTTTGGGAATCAGCACAGAGCTTCCAGCGTTTCTGAAACAGTTCTAGACTGGTATGTCTGTGAGTTGCTTTGTCACATCTGGTTGGATAGCTGGAATGTCTGCAAGACACTGTCCTTTTAGCGTCCGTTTTATCCTAATCTGGTCTGTGAAAGGGACGCTAAAAGGTAATCTGGTCTGTGAAAGGGACGCTAAAAGGTAATCTGGTCTGTGGAGATTTCAGGTTCATTGGACGTCTCTAACTAAAAGCAGCTGCCTGTTTGACTTTAAAGAGGGACAGTATTTGTGTAGTAATTTAATAGAGTGAGATTTCTGTTACAGTAAAGGGGGAGGCAACTGCTCGGTTTGCCTATGAGAAGGATTTTCAGCGTAAACAATCCAGACGGAAAATGATTTTACTTCTGTTCCGAAAAAGTTCTCGCATTATACCGTATACTTTAAAATGGAATTTATCGCCGTTTTGGCGATCTTTGATGTCTAATCTAATTGACATTAATCCATTAACTTCATTATCAATTCTGAATTCATTCTTCGTAATTTGTAACAAGGCAAATGATGTCACGTCCGGAATACGTACAGGAAGTATGTTCCCACAAAACACAGCGCCATCTACCTTTAGCTGTACAGAAAAAGCCTCTTATTCCCCACTTCATAGAACTCAAGAAAATAATTAAAGATAAGAATTTCGAATTTAAGGCTTTATTCTACTTGATTAAGATACATTTCTTCCACAGTTATGATATGGTCGGTTTGTTGGAGTTTTTCATGGCGCAAGGGCCATATTTGGACATGCTGCGCCAGACACAAGACATACAATATAAATCAATAGACTATGGTACCTTCGGAGAAAAGAAGAGACAAATGTGATGTTTGATGTTCATTCTAATTCGCGTTGACAAATCAACCATCATGCATCATTTAGGAATTCATTCTTTGAAAGTTTTGTTGATGCCGTGCTGAAATCTTATTCGAAAAACAAGCCAAGTGACGTCACTTTCGGAATACACAGGAAATGTGTTCAGCCGCATTAACACTACCACCACCTACCATTTAGCGTGACAGAAAACTCCTCTCGTAAATGTCGTAACATTAAAGAGACATTGGCACGAAATCGCCAGCTTCAGATTTTTATTTTTAACTTAGTGTAAGATTCCCATATCGGACAGTTGACGGGTCCAGTACACGTCAATTTACGGGCCTAGTACCATGTTAGATTATGGACCCCAGTACAGGTTAGTTAACGGGGGCCCATCAGCAGGTTAGATGATGAACCAACGTACAAGTCAGTTTATGGACTCACTATCAGGTTAGATTACGGACCACAAGTACAGGTAAGTTGACGGGCTCAGTATCAGGTTAGATGATGGGCCCCAGTACAGGTTAGTTGACTGACCAAATACCAGATCAGAGGATGGACAAAGTACATGTCAGTTGACTGGTCCAGGACCAGGTTGGATGATGGACCCCATTACAGGTCAGTTAACGGGCCGAATCACAGGTTAGATTATTTGACCCCAGCACAGATTAGTTGACGAGCCAAGTACTAGGTTAGATGATGAACCCCATTACAGACGAGTTTACGGGTCCTCTACCAGGTTAGATGATGAACCCCATTACAGGTCAGTTTATGGGCCGTTACCAGGTTAGATGCAAGGTTAGACACAAGTATCAGTTTAGAAAGCGGGTCTCTCGTTTAATCAAAAATATGTATTCCAGTACTCCCAGCGTTTAATCCTCCAAACGTCACGTGACTTTCAGTAATTTAGTACTGTTTTTGTCACGCACACATAATGACTAGACAACCACAGTTAGGTCAGGAGCGTCAAAACATTTTAGAAGTTATGCAGGGTAGACTGCAGGTTGTAGATCATATATTTATATATGACTGGATCCCCCTGTTGGAAGAGTAACGGATTAGCAACCGGAGGGTTCATGTCCAACCAAAGACCGTCGTGTGCAAGAGAGGGCTGGTGAACGTTAAATCTGTCGTGGCCTCAATTGTCATCATGTTGGCGTGGTGTGGAAGTTTGGAGAGTGGGGTGCTCGTTCAGGTGTTGACCTCGTCGTCTGGTTCCAAATAACGAGTTGTTGTTCTCGGATCTGACACTTCGGCTTTGATCCCGGACCATTGCCAATAACCCGTCGTGTTGTTCCAATGCGACGTTAATTAAATACTTACCCACCTCACACGCACAGCACTGGAATATACTTCTATGACAAGGACAAACTTAAAAAATAAATAAAACCTACAAAACGTTTAAATAAATACTTTTTAAATACCGCCACTTTAGACATAGGAGCTCCGGGCTGCCAGCTTGTAGCCCTCCCCCTTAGCCCATGCCTGTACCATCATATTAGTAGTTGAATTAACGTCACACGGGAGCAACACAATGGGCTATTGGTGACGGTCCGGGATCAATCCCAAAGGTAAACACAAGGATAACATCACGTAATTTTGAACCATGATCAGAAGACGAGGTCAACAACTGACCTGGCATCCCACTCACATAGGCCCCTCTTGTGGGAGTCTCCAACCATACTACATTGATTACACCATTTTATTAACGAAAATGTCCTTCTAGATTCAACGTGCTGCCCAATTATGCCACCAGGTTATTATGGCTGCTGCCGATACAGCAAAGCTGTCTGCTGTCCTGACCTCATCCATTGCTGTCCAGAGAAATACGAATGCAGAGGCAATTATTGCTACCCCAAATCCAGTTAATTGTGTGACTACCATGAGAGAATTGTTTCAATTTTGATACGAATGATGTAATGGATCGTTTTGCAAATAAAGCTGTTGTGTCTTTTCAGTTAACTGAACGAAATTATTGGTCAATGTAAGAGCTGAGTTCCTGCATTGTCATATGAAGTCTTTCTGAACAGATTTCCATCAAAATATACGAAGACTAATACAGAGGCTGTTCGGACATTTTTTTGAACGATTTTAATGGACTGATGCTTCATTTTTTACATGAAATTTTTGTGTTTTAAATGTTCCATTTGATAGCTCTTATTGTTAACTATCTTTCTACACCTTAATTTCTATGGTAATGATTTTGGTAGTATCGACAGTGGTATTTTGTCCCATTCTTGTTCCACAGTATTCCAGTCCTTGAATGGTTTTGGGTCGACGTTTCGATAATACCCTTTTTAAAAGAAAAGCAAAAAAGTCCATGGATGAAACATCTGGAGATTTAGCAGGAATATAGTAAAGGGACTTGATACCAGTTTCTTGTTCCATTTTTTCCAAGAATTTAATAGTCGATTTAGATGTGTGTCTGCTTGCTTTACCCTGATGCAGTTCTACGGATTGTTGGCACTGTGGGTAAAGATATGGTATTTCTTTTTTGAATATTGGGGATAAAATAGGGTCTTGATAATATGTGGGAGTTGATTTTTACATTTTCCCTCTTTTTTTACTTTTAATTTCCCATTATATGAAAAACCGGCAACAATCATAAATCTCTTAGAGAAAGTTCTCGTGTTCACTTTGCTATAGTGATTTGACTTGGCGGATTCTCTTTTAAAATTAAAGATCTTACCTTGCAAATATTCTCAGCAATTTTTTCTTTTTTGGATACTTTTTTCCACTTTTACGTTTCTTCCTTTCTCATTAATAATATTACTTATCGTACCTTTAACTATCGAAAAACCGTAACTTTTACAGCGTTTTTGAATAATTGAATAAGCCTAATTCTCTTCGGAAAGAGAGGAAACATAGCCTTCCATCCATTGCTTATTTAAAGGCGCCATTTTGAAAGTAAACAAAACTAGCAGTTAGCAGACGATAAGTTATACTTTAACTATTTAACTGGCTGTGAAAATAAAATTCTTTCGTAGCATACAATTTTTTTACAGCTCATGAAAATCGTTCAAAAAATGTCCGAACAGCTTCTGTAAAATGTTTTCTAATGCTATTTTCACAATTAATCGTCTCCGTAATTTCGGTTGTGCTGCTCCAGTGCGACGTTAATTAGCTGCCTACTTACCTAAGTGGTTCCGACGAGATATCTCGTTCATCAAGATCTGACGAAATTTTGCTATGACGAGATATCTCGAGGAGGCAACCACCAGGAGAGTTAACTAGCTTTACTACCCGAATTTGCACAAGAGCCTTCGCTTAGACAAAGTCACACCTCTGTTTCCACCGCAGTTTCGTTGAGTCGTCAAACAGCTTTCCGAGCTTTGTCCGCCTCCGATTGCACAGCTCTCCGGATATGTTTATCCGGCTCACAGACCAGATATGACAATACAAATTTTTATCAGGGCCGCAATTCAGATACGGTCTCCGGACAGGTTTACCCAGCCCACAGTCCATATAAAGTTCACCAAATGTTCGTTAGGACAGCAGACCAGATACTGGACATTGCCCGCTGTCCAGATACTGCCCTCAGGACAGTTTTACCTAGCCCGCAATCCAGATACAATCCACCAAATACTTTTTATCAGGTCGGTCCTCCAAATCGGCATAACTAGCCTGCAGTCCAGATACAATCCTACGCAGTTTACCACAGTCGAGATCGGTCCTGTAGTGCTGGTTTGATTTATCGCTGGACTGTTTGTTACCCTTTGCAATTGTATATTAAGAGAAAATGTCAAAAGGGTTAGGGGATGCTCACAAGTATATCGTCACTGGTTAAAATTTTGTGTAAGATAGTTGACGGAAATCTGAACTTCTTTAATTCAATGTATTATATTTTTTTCTTTAACAACTGTATTAGGTGTTGTGAAAATTATCTTAAAGATTTAATAGCAGAAAATAATTCTAACTTCCTCTTTTAAACTTAATGAGGTTAACACGAGTTGGAATAAAATGAAAAATAAATTCACTAGTTAAGAAATGACTGCCTCAATAAATATTTTACTGATGCATAAAATAAAAATAGTGAAAACAGATAAGAAGGTTGCGTGCTCAAATCACGTCTGAGTCATCACTGAAAGCTTTCATTAATATTATGGATACATAATTGCTTATGCTTTTGTAAACGCAAATTTATTTTAGGACAATTACGCATAGAAGTATTATTAACGTGAAAAGTTATCTATATATTAATACGTGAAGAAAAAACTTTGTACCCCTTTTTAAGCACATTGCGCGCACGGAGGAGTATGAGATTTGGCATAATTTGCCACCACATAAGTTAGTATTGAAAGTTAATTGCATCGTTTTGCTAATCAGAAACTTAAATACAAAGGAAGCATTAGTCAATAGAACAAGAATGCGCATCAAATTTATGCATCGTAATACTATTGATTGGGAAGTTTTAACTGAAACAGCACGCAATAAGAGAATTTTGATTTATCGTATAAATTTAACCATATTCCGGAACTATTTTACCATTTAACTTTCAAAGAACTCAATTTCTAATTATACCTGCATTTGCGATGACAATAAATAAGTCTCAAGGACAAACATTCGAAAAAATTCGAATTTTATTGAGGCAGCCAGTTTTTACACATGGTCAATTGTACGTCGCAGCAAGTAGAGTTCGATCATTCGATGGTTTGAGATTTTATATTTCAGAATATAATGGTCAAGGGCATTTAGCAGACGATGAAAGAGTTTTTACAAAAAACATCGTCTACACAGAAGTTTTGAATCATTAAATTCATTGTCGAACTATTTCAAGTTCAATGGACAACATTTATTTTTTTAACCCCACCCGGTTTTTTTTATTCAATAAAAAATATATAAAAAAAATACGAAGCACGTATTCCTTATTTCATTTTTTGGATTTACTTTTTATTTAAATTTTATATAATTTGAAAAAGATAGGCAAATTAACTGTGTAGCCTTGGCGAAACCTGTGCCCAGTATAGCAATAAAAAAAACACCCAAGAAAATGTCAAACAACGCGTTATTGTTTTTTAGATATGGCTTAACCAAGCTATACCGCATTTTTCCTATGACGTATTTGTACATGCTCGCAGCTTACGTAATAGAACAAAATTCAAAAAATTATATGCAATGAATATAGAGGTATACTCTTTGACAAAAGAACCTTATTAACGTTCAAACTTAAAAATTAAATGAATTATGGTCGAATTTCGACCACTGGGAGACCACTAGTACATATAATGTTTACAAGATGGAAGGTAACTTTTTAAACCATCTACTTAAAGTTATTAGCTACCCAATTTTAGATTTTTGGTTCAAAAACTAAATAAGTTGGTCTATATATGGATTTTAAATTTATCAAAGTGTTCAAGTAAATAACTCTTGACAAATTTTATAATTTTAAGTGTGTGCAAAAGTTCTGTGCTGGATTTTTATTATTAAATTTGTATTAATTATTGTGTGTGTGAAATCAATATTTTATAAATACGAAAGATAAATAAGAAACAGTAAACTTATAAAATTTATTGTCACATTCATCACATTTTAAGTCCACTGAATAAAACTCATAGAAACATGTAGCTATTTACTACCCATCTTCTTTCTTCATATTTAGGAACATTAATAAAAGGAACAAAATAATAATTTTAAATACATAAGAACGGAATAAATAAATTTTTAGCAGGTACACATCTCTACAAATTATTATTACGAGTAAATATAAATTGTTTTACTTATAGTTCTAAAAATAATAAATACAAAATTATTTTTATTTTTTTAAGGAATGGAACCTTAAAAGTTTAAGTTATCACAGATTTAGCGCTTTAAAAAAAGAGTTTTTTCAACTTAAAAAATTATAGAAGAGAAATGTTTCGCTCAATTGAGGAGTATGTTTTGTGTACATAAATTTTCACAAATATACTTAATTTGTTAAAATACTGTATTTAGAGAGAAAAAATTTAAAAGTGTAACCTTTTTAGGTAGAAAACAATAGAGTGGAGATTTCATTTCGTTGTGGAATATGTTTTTATCACCACCACGCTTTTTTATCGAGTTAAAAAACGATTTAAACAATCTAATTCAGTATGATTTATCTCAAGATTAAAAAATATAAGGAAGAAAGATAAAACTGACTTAAAAGTGGAAAATAATTCAATTTTAATTCCATGTTTATTTAAATACGAAGCAAAAAAATCAGGATGTTAAGCAGACGTTTTCAGAAAAGGAACTTTCCAGCAGCGCGGATTATTTGGAATTAATACAAAAGAAGTTTCATTTCATTCTCTAATTGTTTGCTTTTCCAATTTGCTATATTGCATGCTTTATTAACAAGAATAAAAATACGTCAAAACAGGTACAATATTTAAATTTCAGTTCATGCGCTATTTTTGTTTTTCATGTAAGAGAACGGCAATTTGTTTTTCGTAATTCTAGTAAAAAGTTATAGGTTCAAGGGGAAAGAAAAGCTCTTTTGTCAAATACACAATCTTATAATGAAAGATATTACAAATATTTTAAAGCATGACAAAAAGGTTCCCTAAAGCGCATAAATGTGGTTCACATTTATAATACGGTTTATGAAATGATTTAATCCTATTTTTAACAAATCGATTTTTATTTTATTTATAACTAGCTGAATTACCCGGCGTTGCTCGGGTTGAAATGGTTAAATGTTGCTTGAAAAGTGAATTAGAATAATCACTTTTCTTTCACAGAAAAATGCAATCATTTAAGTTGTACGGAAAATACGTTTTAACTTTTTCATAACTTCTACTATATACTTCGGACGCAAATATATGCATTTAATTCCTGAATATATTGCAATATCTAAAAGATTAAGACATAAATACGAACAGAAACGAAATTCCGACGAAAAAATGCAGAATTCTAAAAAACGAATGATGCGCAGTGTCGAATTTCGACTGCCTGAGTGTATTCTGAAACAGAGCAATTCGAAAAAAGATATTTGAAAATATTGATAAAGACGATAATGAAATTTAGTAATGCTCAAATATGACTGCAACATTTCGCTGTGTTAACTCAAATAGACAAACACGGGATGCTAAATCAAATTTATAAAATAATAAAAATTAATTCTGGTTTCCCAAATCTAAAATAACAAAATTACGCTTTTATAATTAATGAGTTGAAGTTTTTCGTGTTTCATTACAAAATGTAAATTATGAATAATGAAATATTTTAAATATCCTTTTATTATCAAACAAATATTCATGTAAATATATAAAATTCATATAGAAATAAAATAATAAACTTTAATTCAATAATGCACATTACACCTGTCAAATAAAGTAGGAAATACTTATACAATCAACTAAAAGTTAGATTTAGTAATGCTCAAACAACGGCAACATAGCTTTGCCCGGGTATTTATCCCAATCTTCTATTGGACAGGAAAAGGAATGAAATCAATGTATAGTGTAAAATCAAAGTAATTATATTAACAGGTTCTAAAAGTATAAGTACAGTACACGCATTATAAAGTAAAATATTTTACAAATTCACTGCAATATAAATTTAACACAAAACTTGATTATACACAACATTTTTAGTTTCACCTCCGGGAGCAAGAATAAATAAATTCTTGGGTGAACCCACCCTCGAGCAACCAACATAAAGTTGTCCGTGGGAGAAACACGGCGATCTCAAATCCACTCCGCAGTACTTGATAGACTGCCCCTGCGACTTGTTGATCGTGATCGAGAACGCAAGTCTTACTGGAAACTGCAATCTCTTAAAGTCGAAAGGGAGATCCGTCGGAATGAGTGGTATCCGTGGGATAAAAACTGTTGCACCCTCTCCCTTTCCTGTCAAGATAGTCGCTTCCATTACATTGCCCAGCAGCTTCTTGACACACAGCCTCGTGCCGTTGCAAAGTTTTGGCGGGTCGAGGTTCCGCAGTAAAATAACCGGAGATCCCACTTTAAGTAAAAGACGATGTGGTGGCAATCCAGCCGGATCAAGCGAGTTCAGGAACTCTGGCGGGAAATTGACGACCTCATCGGCATCTACTACGGTATCGATGGACTTGTATTCACTGACCACGCCTGGTAACATGACAAGTATTTGATTGTTTATGTCGTGGACGTCTTCATTTTTAGCAGAAAGAATGGCCCTCTCTCGCAACCAGTTCAAATCGTGATAGTTTTGGGAAACAGACGGATAGACTGCATCTATCAGCTCTGAGACGGACGACACCAGATTACAAAAATCGGATGGGAATTTAATCTTGCCAGAAGACTCGACTGCCAATCTGCCTTCTCCGATCTCCAGGAGTTTGTCTGAGAAAATTTGAGCACTCTCATCCCCCAGATGTACTCTCATGTTTTGCTTCAAAGTTATCTTTCGCACATGTCTCCACAAAAACGAATGTTTCAAACATGCATGGATCTCATCGGCCGGCGTCGACTTCGGGATGACGGGCAGAGTTTGACGAAAGTCTCCACAGAGGAGTACCAGAGCTCCTCCCATCAGGTTGTCGTTTCCTCTCAGATCTCTCAGAGTGACGTCGAGGGCCTCGAGAGCTTTCTTGTGAGCCATGGTGCATTCGTCCCACACGATTAATTTGCAAGTCTCGAGCACCTGCGCCCGACCACTTGCCTTGCTTATGTTGCAGGTAGGATTTTCCTGCCTGGCGATGTCAAGTGGCAACTTAAGTGCAGAATGGGCCGTCCTCCCTCCTTCCATTAACGTCGCCGCAATTCCCGAAGAGGCGATGGCAAGAGCAACTTCTCCCCGAGTCCTGATTTCGGCCAGTATTATATTAATCAAGAATGTTTTCCCTGTGCCCCCAGAAGCATCAAGAAAAATGATACCACCTTGTTGTTTTGCTGCCTGATCCATGATAATTTGGTATGCGTTTTTCTGATCTCGATTCAGAAATGGCTTCTTGTCCGCGACGTATGCACTCAGCTCTTCGACGTCGTAGTTCGTTTCTCGCACGTAATCTGCGCGAAGTACGTCTCGTCGATCTCTTACTGGTGCAGGCAGGCCCAATTGCAGTAATGTTTTATTTGTCATGGCCACACATTTGTCCTCAAGAATAACCAAAGCCTCGTTGAAAATGTCCGGACCAAACGCGATTTCTAATGTCGGGGTTTCCCTCCGGACTTTGGCGAGTATATCCTCACTCAGGGCCTCCTTATACTTTTCCCATAAAGTGTTTGGATTCGATGGACTGCATGTAGTCAATATTATAGCAAACAGGTTTCTGATTTGCTCTGGTAGGGAGATCAATTCGGCTTCTCGCAACGTGTCATCCCAGTGCTGGTCTCCTTCCAGCAAACCCAACTTCTGACAGGCCTCTCTAAATGTCTGGCATACTTCGTCGTTTACCGTTCTCATCTCTGCGAAAGATCTAGGTCCTCGTACCGAGTGAAGAAGCATCCTAAGGAAATAGCATTCGGCGTTGTTGGGGTGAACAGTGTACACTCGACCCAAGGCGTCACTCGCGACTGCATCATGTCCAGGGACGGGCTGGCCAACTTTTCTCCTACAGAAAATTTTCCTCGACGCATTCCACGTGTAATATCGAGGTATCTCAGGATACAACAAAGTCCTCGCAAAAGGATCCTGCTGACACAGTTGAAAGAATGCCGTCAAAGTCGTGTTTGGTGGCTGATCAATCACTCTAGGGGCGCTCTCTGTTGTGAAATAAACTCTCTGACCATTTTCTAAATGGACGCTGAGGTGAACAACAGTAGGGTGTCTTTCGTGAATCGAAAAACCCAGTATTCGCCAAACTGCCTCGTTACTGCTGAGGTATCTTCCCAATTGATACCGCGTCACTTCATCGTTCGATCTCTCGTCGCTGATACCGAAAACAGCCATATCACTACCTTTGTTGACATACTTGCACACATATTTAATCGATTTCACACTGTTGCAGTACTCCACGTTGATGTGTGCCCGAAACATTTTCGACAGCAGCGGCGAAAAGGGCACAACCCACCTATTGTCGATTTCTATTTCCGTGTTGCTGCGTATCGTTAGTTTCGCCGTGAACCCTCCATCTTCCGGAGCCCGCCGTCTGTACAGGGGATAGCCGTCATTTCCAGTTTGTGTCTCTTTAATCAATTTTCTAGGGTATTTCTTGGTACACTTTCCGTCCTTCATACACGGAGAAATGGGATTGAGATTTCCACACGGTCCGTGGATCATGTTTTTCGTTACCACTTCAAAAAGTTCGGGATCTTGTTCCGGGTCTGGCAACTCGGCAGATATAACGTCATCGATTTGAGTGGGCTGAATGTTGTCCGCTAACCAGATCAAATTGTGCGAGTGTGGCAGCCCTCTTTTTTGCCATTCAATCGTATACATCCAGCATCTCGGCACTCCAAATACATGGCCCTTTGTTATAACGTCAATCAGTTTCAACTGCTTCTGTTTAAATACTCTCGCAATCAAGTCGTGGCGCTCACTGGGTAATTGACCATTGGTAAGAACCTCCTTGATCTCCGTCCAAGTGGGATTGCAGGTGAAGGTGATAAATAAGTCTGGTCTCCCGTACGTCCTCACGTACGTCATAGCATCTTGTGTGTATTCGTGCATGTGTCTGGGACTGCCTGTAAATGTAGCTGGTAGTATGACTAAGGCACCGAGGTTTTCAACGTTCCCGTCATTTGCCACAGCATCTCTCAGGTGAATATATTCGTCAACTCTCAGTTTACGTTGATTTAGACGAATGTAAAGGAGACGTTCACTCTCGACTTTAGCGTACATATCGACGATGAACTGATGAAACAATTGCCTGCAGTTCAATACGTGGTTCTGCCCAGTATCTCGAACCATTAATCTGTACGCATAGAAATCCATCGCTGAAACTTTCTTGCTCGTTGTTTCACCTGTTCTTGGGTTGATCTGCCTCAGATTAAATTGATATCCATCTTCACCATGGGGGAATATTACTGGGTACTGCAGAGCATCGTAAGATCGATGTGTTTCCGAAATACGCTGCAATGATTCACCTCGTCGTTGAATAACGATATCCCGTTGATGAAACTCATCTCCTGATATAACCACCGCGACTTCATCTGCTTGAGGAGAGTTAAAACGCCGCTCGTGTTCGCCTGCTGGTCTTCGGTCTGCTCTTATGACTACTTTATATTCATCTGTTGGCATATGTTCCAATGCTGTTTCAAACGTTTTAATAAGATTATTGTGCTCATGAAACATCCTCTGTAAGTTTAACACAATCTGACGTCTTGTTCCCGAGATGTAGGCGCACCTCTGATCAGTTTCCATTTGTTCGTTTTGAATAAAATATAGTTGTAGAAATTTTGGTGGTTGATCTGGCAGCGGAAGCAACGATCCCGCTCTATGGTAAACCTGCCCTTGCACCTTGAATGTCGACGGAAATCCGGGCTGTCCAACAACTGATGTGGCGCCGAATGATGTCATTTGGAAACATGAGTTGTATTTTCTGATGTTACTTAGAAAATGCTTCGACTCTGACGTATCTCCTGATGTGTAAGTCAAAAGGTCTTGTGGTGGTGGTTCCAGTTGGCAAAGTTTAACTTTTCCATTTTTGCAGCAAATACCAGTAGACTCTGATTTAAACTTTTTGGCTTGACAGTAAGTACAAACCATTTCCATTTTCCCGATCGTAACACTTGCATGCATCGAGTAGTCTTTATGTGAATCGTAGTGAAATCCTTCCAGTGCTAAGCTAAAATGGCTCGCAGTCCGTGATCGTTTGGCTCTATCTCTCTTATCCTGTAGTCGGGCCTCTCGCTGCTGTGCCGTCTCTGTTGCTCTAGATGTAGTAGCTCTATCTCTCTTATCCTGTAGTCGGGCCTCACGCTGCTGTGCAGTCTCTGTTGCTCTTGATGTAGTAGCTCTATCTCTCTTATCCTGTAGTCGGGCCTCACGCTGCTGTGCCGTCTCTGTTGCTCTAGATGTAGTAGCTGTCTCTTTCATATCCTGTAGTCGGGCCTCACGCTGCTGTGCCGTCTCTGTTGCTCTAGATGTAGTTGCTCTATCTCTCTTATCCTGTAGTAGGGTCTCACGCTGTTGTGCCGTCTTTGTTGCTCTAGATGTAGTAGCTCTCTCTCTCGCAATCGCAAGTCTTCTATTCCTCTCCTCGGAAGTTTCTTGACTACGCTCATTTTTCATCATCTTAGCCGTTGACTGCACTTGGCCGATTGCCTTCCGCTTCCTTGGAGGCATTGCTACAGCAAAGAAATCTGTAAAAGAATACAAAAAGCTATTTCATAAAATAAGCAAAAGGCACACTCTCACTGAGCAATGAAATCTATTATAGAATACAAAGAAAAGCTATTTCATAAAATTAGCAAAAGACACACTATCACAGAGCAGTGAAATCTGTCATTAAAAAGTTATTTCATAAAATAAGCAAAAGGCACACTCACTGAACAATGAAATCTATTATAGAATACAATAAAAAACTAATATAAACTGAATGGTAAAACAAATTTAAAATTGTGAAGTACTTACATCAGTTTAGGAGAATATCAAACTTTTAACACAAATAAAAAAAATTAATGCCTTACTTAAAAGCTGTCAATCAAAATACTCAAACACAGAATTCTAAATCATGTTAAAAATAAACTTTTATTCTGGTGTAAAAAAAGCATTAATTCTGATCCCATTAAACTTATTTAAAAAATTAAGCAAAAGGCACATCTCACTGAGCAATGAAATCTATTATAGAATACAATAAAAAGCTAAAATTAACGAAAAAACGAATTTAAAATTATGTAGTACTTACATCCGTTTAGAAATATAAATCCAAAATGTACGCTATCACTGTCGAATAAAGTAGGAAACACTTATACAATCAAAAGAGCGAAATAAAACTGCCAGATTCACTGAAAGATGATAAACTGGAAGACTTACCGAGTTAGCTTCCTTTAAATACGACCAGCTAAGAATCGAGTGGGTGCTGGAATGTTCTCCACCATGAGTCCAATTAAGTTTCCGTTTCCCCAACTTTCTAGAAAGTTCTACAAAGTTTTATAAAAAAAGTAAACATTAATTCTGGTGCTGCCAGATACCGAGTAGCAAAATTACGCTTTTATGATCAATGAGTTTTTCGTTTGTGCTTTTCGGAATAACGGTGCTTGGTTTAGAAATAAATATAATCGGTGTAGACAAATTAAACTGAATAGATAAAATTTTTTCAAAAAGCAGAAGGTCGATTTTACAGAATTTTTCAGAAAGAAAATCACTGCTTTCAACGGAGGATTCACATGTATCTATTCCGGACATTTTAAAATAAGTTACACGCCTTACCTAAAAAGCCTCGTGAAACAGAATTCTACAAATCATTACGTATTCGATAAATTATTTAAGGAAAGTTGGTCGAAATATACACCAACTTTCCTTGAAAATAATCCTTGAACTCCTGAAAACCTTTCCTTGAATTTCCTTGCAAACATAAATATTTTAAAATATTCTTTCCCCCTTCATCAATAAAATATCTATAATTTATTTACATCATGGGAAGAACTAAAAAGTCAGTTCAAACATAAATACTGTAATTTAATTTGTTTCGGAAAAAATTGTTTTTCGATCAACAGTGGTAAAGCAACCATCGCTGCCTAAAGCAATCAATCTATGCTCAATGTTATTTCTATTGCGATTTCGAATAGTTTTTAGCCCCCCAGGGCCAATAGAACGGGGGTTAAGAGTTAGCCTATGCTGACCGCAGTGTTCTAAATTATAAGTGTACCAAATTTGGTGTGGATTGGTCAAACGGTGTAGATTTGTATAGAAAATATACCCACATACACACACACACACATCCTATTTTATATATATAGATTCTTAAAAGTTTCAAAATTTATCTTTTATTTTAATTATTATTATTATGTAATTCCACTGATGGGTGCATACAAAACAATTTTGTTCGGCAAGAAATAATTTAAATTATGTACTTTCAATTCATAATATTTTTATTGTGTAAGACGCGAAAGAACATAGTGACCCTAATTGGCGTAAAAAAAATAATCGCCAAGACAGAGAACAATTTCGCATATTTTTAAAGTTTGGTTTATTATTTTTAATATTTTAAGCCTGTACAATTTAAAATAATAAACACATTCGAACATCAGTTATTTTATTTTAAACATTATTTTAGATATATATTGATAGCAAATCTATGAAATCTTTTTTTATAGAACGGGAAATGTCCGCAGGTTGTATTAAGAATTCCTAAGTTAGAACATCTATATTTATCATACTAGCGTAGCAAATATTGAAAAACACAAAAAACAAATGTAAAATTAAAGTAAATCGCTCACCTGTGAAATGTAATGTTTCCACCTTTAATAAATTTGTAATTATATAAATTTACACAGCACGACAGAACCATGTTAGCTTTCACTTTCAATGCATTTGCTATGGAAGAAGGAATGCGCAAACTATATGCGCGTTGGGGAAAGAGTCTAGGGATCACGCGACTACTGTTTTTGGTCACATGATCATGCGGACATAAAAAGGTTGTCAAGCTCACTCTACTTTTATATCTCCTCTATGGTTGCTCCAGTGCTAGGTTAATACAATTACCTGCCGATTTTGATCAGTCTCATGGAAGGTACTTTCTTTTCGACTATTTTTAGTTTGTTGATCAGAACGCTATCTAGCCCGTTGCGTTGCTCCAGTGTGACGTTAATTAAAATACCTACCATACATACCAATCGAACGCTATCTAATTCGACATGAGAGACGTTTTCTGTCTAGTTAAACAAAGGTGCCTATGGTGTTTCTGCGGCAATACGTATTTCTTAGTATTCTGAAAGTGACGTCGGTGGGCTTGTTTTTCTATGATTTCAGCACTTCTGTCATGCGATAGCATTTGGACAACAGACCATCTTCGCAGACTATATGGTCTCCGAAAATCCCCGCGATATATTCATAATTTTTCCAGAAATGTTTTCGGCAGTGGTGGCTCAGTGGGTATGCCCAGTGCGTCAGCAACCTGCGAAGTGAAGACGGCGCAGCATAGATTCCTCCCTTGGTTCCCTTTTGTGTTTGTAAAACTTTTGTGTGTCCATTACTTGATTTTGTCTGTCTTGTGTATGGCTCACCATGGCCAAATATGCATCTTGCGCCATAAAACCCAACCAACCAATCCAGGAAAGTTTACTCAAATAGAATTCTTTTCACTTTTAGATAGTTCGTTATATTGCTCCAGTTTTATGTTTATTTCCACTACCTACCTTTCCACTTTTAGTCATCATTTTTATTAAACTATAACTTCAACTATATTATTTTAACGGCGACCATTTCGGAACATTTAACTGTAAGCAAAATTCCCACGAGTGTGATCGTCGCAGTAAACCACGATTAAGATCGGAAATGTCACACTGTTGATTTTTTTCAAAAATTTATTTAAAGGTTTTTTGGATTTGTGGAAAAAGCATCGAAGACACATTTCAAAATGGCGGGAGAAACTGCTTTGGCCAGACAGCTTAGTAAACTAGCTGTCCCTCAAACTAGTCTGCTCTTACAAGATAAAATTAGAAAATCCTTCCTATTCGATCACCGAGATGCCGCGGCTTTGGATCGAGATGTCTTTTACTCCTATGGTACCACCGGCTTGGACAAACTCAAGATTATCAACCCGCTGTTCGAGAAATTCGAGCAAAGCCTATTTAGCGTGCTCTATATGGGATTTGAACGATCGGTGCAAACCGCTAGCGTCAACACGAAACTGGATGCGAAAATCGTCGAGTTCCTGCGATTGCTGTCACCGTATTTCCTGACCGATTCTGCTCACCAGGCTTTGGAGTGGTTAGTATACCGGTTTCACATCCATCTGTACAATGCCGATGAATTGGTTGCTTCAGTACTCCCCCACTACTACACATCTACTTTCGTGCGTGTTGTCCAGCTGCTGAATCTTGAAAATCCAAACAACAGATGGGCCTGGTTGAAGCCCCTGCAGAAGTCGGGCGTCCATTTGGAGTTCGGAGCCATTTTGAACCGCTTCAACACCGATGGGGAGTTTCGGAAGCTGGTCTGCAATCTCGCTCCCAACAGCTTTAAGGTGTTCAAGTCTCAGCAGTCAGCCGCCAAGCCGATCATTTCCTTTTCCATGTGCACCATCCTTGGCGCCCTTGGCAGATGTGGAAAAGTCACAGATAGCACGATCACATTTCTCTTTCCCTACATCTTGAAGGGCCTCAAATCGAATTACAACACGTACGTCGCAGCCTCTTACTCAGTGATCTCCAAAATAATCGAAGTTGTCCAGCTGAAAGACGAGCTTGTCACGGACATTTTGATGAAAGTCTTTCAAAATCTCATGAGCGATCGTGAAGAAATGTCATTTAAACTTCTACTGAATGTCTTTCAGAGGCAACCTATCAAGTTCTTGACAAAAGAACTGTTCCTGGTCTTGTTATCAACTAATGGGTTTTTGAATTGCTTAGTCATGTTGTCGGAAGATTACGATTGCACGTCCCTCTTAGCAGCTATCATTAAAAGATCAATTCCTGCTCTCTTAGGCTTAAAGCTAAGGCATCCTGCCTCCAACAAAGCCAAGAAACTATTTAAATTTGTGGCTAAAATGTTGCGATTAGTAGTGCTGAGTGACAGAACAGTTCTTCTGTGCTTTAATGTGTTGCTGAATTCGTATTCTAAACTTCAGGTGGAGCAAAACTTTGATCAGAAGACTTTAAAAAAAGCTATTAAGCTGTTGCTGAAGCAACTCGAGACAAGCTATCCCAGCTGCTTTGATAAAGCCATAACTCAATACTTTAAGAAAAAGAACATTGAAAGTAATAATAAACTCTTAAAATTGATCAATAATTCAGTTTGCAGTGTGAAAAACGAACTTGTTCCAAGGATGCAAACAACGTTAGTACTAGGGATCAATCACGCCAACCCAAAGATACGACAATTTTCCACCAGGTATCTGTTAAAGCGAGCTGGTTCAGATCGACTGGTCGAGATGGCTGATGCTGATTTTGTAGGGAGCTCGATGTACGAAAGATTGTTTGACGATTCTACAGATGTAGTGTATGCAGTTTTGTCTTACCCAAAGACATTTTTTCAGTTTGTAGAAAAAAAGAAAGCTCTCTTAGGGTTCAAGCATATTTTAAATAGAAAGACCGATGAAAATATAAATTGGTATCCAGCACAAATGGCCTGCCTTGATATCATTTGTGATTATTTTGCAGATGAGGAGGACTTAATGTTTGAGATCTTTGTTACTGTCTTGCCTTTTCTATTTCCTTTAAAGAAAGCATCCATTAAAGGATTTGTCCGTATTCTTAATTCCAAACTTAATGATTCTCTTCCTGTTGTTCAAGTACTTGAAATACCCAAGTCAATTCAGTTGGACCCAAAATCCAAGATGACTGACAAACAGTTGGCAGAATTGAATTGTGCTGTGTTTTCTTCCACCAGAAAATATATTGAAAAGTTGGATAATGTCAGGAAATCTTCCTTTGTGTCATATTTGATAGATAATGAGAATTCTAATTCTTTTCTCACACTTTATGTGTATGCTGTCGGGCATGCTATTATATCCTTTGAAGAACTTGACCAAAAAGAGGTTTGTGTGCAACATATGTTTGAGTTTCTCAAATCATTTTCTTATCCCAAAGCATCCATTGAAAATGCTATTGATATAGATGAAGAAACCCTTGCCCAACAGTGTGTTGATTCTCTCCATAAACAACAGTTCCCTGGTGTAGTCGTTTACTATACATTTTACAAAATTGTAAAATTTATAAAACTGGAATATAGTTCAACTGATGCTGCTCCATGGGAACTTCAGGACAACTCTCGACTCACTTCTTTTAACATTTTAACTAAATTGCTTGAGTTCTGCCTTAAGAAGTTTGCTGGTGATAAACTGATCCTTGCGGATGTTTTTAAAAGCATGCTTTCTGCATTGATTGATTCACAGTTTCAGACCCCTCAACATTTGTTTGGCTTTTTGTCCTCATTGTGGTCCAATGCTCTTGAAAATGTGCCAGTTACTCTTCAAACTGCTGCATTGACCATAGCCGATGAATTTTGTAAATCGAGCAGTTTAGACTGGTTTTTCGAGAACTATGCATTTTGCATCAGTTTGCTGAAAGCAATCGCTTCCCTTGAAGTTGAAATCCGGAAGTCATCCTTGGCTTTGCTTTCATCTTTGCTCCAGTGTTCCAAGAAGTACTCATCTCCATTAAAGTATCTAGCTGAAGACGTGAATGGAAATTCAGAAGAGATAATCGTTGACCATCGGCAGTGTTTCTATCTTTTGAATAATTGGTTAGCTCCGGCAATCGTCATCTATGGCCGACCAAACTACAAGTCAATTTTAGATTCTGATACATCTGAAGACCTCCAAAAGAAATACTCTGTTCTGGATAATTTTATTCAACTACTCGCAAGTAACAGCACGGTAAATTCCGTCAAGTATTTAATATTGTTAAGCTTACAGGAAACAGACAGTGTAGGTGTCCTTACAGCTTATATTCCTGTCATAAATTGTTTCTTACAGCAAGCCAAAGAAAATGATGAATCCTTAGATAAGCTTTCTTTGGAGATCATTGATTTACTATTACAAAAATTCTCTCCCGTAACTGCATCTGCATTGCAGGATAACTCTATAGAAACAGAAAATTTTTTCAAATACTTGGAAGTAGTTGAAGGGGGTGATAGCAAATGTGCAGGAATTCAAATGTCAGTACTGAAAGTTTTAACAAGGGAATTTTTTACTGCAATTCCTTCCATCCCAGTTCAGAAAAAACTGCTTAAGACTCTTTTGAACATCTACATGAACTCATCTTCAGAGATAGGAGGCCAACTAAAGAAAGTATTGAGCAAGTTGTGCACATTTGTGTACCTAATCTTAAAGGATTTTCAGAAGAAAGAAGAAACTGCGAAAAAGACCACCACTTTGAGAGAAGTTAAGAAATCGAGGATCGCGGAAGGTGCAACCAATACTGTGGAGAGCAAAATGTGGAAACAAATAACTGTTCTTCTGGAAATAATTCAGAACAAGGCCAAATTAGATAAGAGGGAACTGCTGATACCTGAATTGTTCAATCTTCTGAACAAAACACTTAATTTTGACAATACACAGTCTTCTGTAGAGTATGTGCGACAATTGATTCTGTCGAGTATTTATAACTGCTGCCAGCATCTGGGGAGAGAAGGCCTGGATGAAAGGCAATTCCAGGTAGAATTGATTGTACAATGTATTAGATCCTCAACCAATCCTAAGACTCACCATCAGTCTCTGTTGCTGCTGAATTTAGCAGCCACGATCTTTCCAGATTATGTTCTGAACAATGTCATGTCCATCTTTACCTTTATGGGATCCAGTCTTATTCGTCAGGACGACAGCTACAGCATTCAAGTGATATCTCAGACTATTGAAACCATTGTGCCATCTCTTCTAGCGGCTAGTAACTTCCAGGAGGAAAACGAAGCCATGCAAATAGTCTCCTCTGTGATCCGTGTCTTCGTGGATTCTCTATCTGATATCCCCAGGCACAGGCAGTTACCACTGTTTTCTAAATTAATCACCACTCTTGAGCCATCAAAGTATCTCTGGGTACCTTTGGCACAGATATGTGACCAGTATGCCACTGTGTTTCATGACATGACATCGGAAGATCTTGATGACCGAAAACTATCCCCAACATTGGAATTTGCTGTGAATCTCCACAAGCAGTTCTCTCCTTCTGTTCAAGTTGACACATGCATCAACTTACTACAGTTACTTTCCCAGCTTCCAAATAGCAAGGAGGAATCAGGTGATACCACCAGTTTCAAAGAACCCTTTGATGTTGCCAATCATACAGATCAGCAGTTGCAAATATACAAGTACAACATATTATCTTATATTAATATCTGGCTTTCATCACAATCCTTTGTCAGCCAAGTGTCTGAATTGGACTCTAAAGCACAACTTGGTTTGGAAGAGAAATACGAAACCTTGCTAGAAAAGGCATTGCATTACTTACAACATCAGCGGGACTTAAAGCAGGATGCAGCACAGGACAACAGAAATAGATACAGCCTGTTTTCACTTCTCTATGAACTTGTGGGCCACATCAATGCTCTGTTACCTTGCAGCTTATTCATAAGAGTAGTCCGTCGCTTGCTTCGAAATCCAGAATCAGTCATTAAGAAGAAGGCAATAGAGTTACTAAACTGCAAATTGGAACAGCAACAGCATCTGTTTACTGAAGAAAATCATGCCTCTCTACTGAAACTGTTAAATCCATTGCTGAAAGTGGTGCAGGAGTTTGAAACTGGGGATAGCAATAGAGTCGAGAATTCTGTCTTGAATCAACAAACTGCATTATATGCTCTGCATTTGCTGACAAAATTGATAGGTTCAGCATATCCTAAAAAGTTCCATAAAGTGCTTAATTTAGCTGTTCGGATACTAAAAGACAACCAAAATCAAGAGCTGACTGTTAATGCCTTGCTTTGCCTTGCACAATTATGTGTCTCTTTAAATGTCAAAGTACTGCCACATTTGAACACATTCATGCCAATCATTGTTGATCTTTTAACTGATTACAGAACTCTTGATTTAAATGATTGTCTGATTTTAGGTATAATTACAGCCCTGCAAAGCCTTGTAGAAAACTTAGGTATGTTTTTGAGTGTATACATGCAGTCTTTGGTGACTGGTGTTTGCATGCTTTCAACCAAATACCTTGAAGCCAACAAAAAAACAATACAAGAAAAGTTACTTAGCTTCCAAACACTGCTGGCAAAAGATGTCAGCCTTAGAGTAATGCTGACAGCTCTGGAGGATAGTTACTCAGCAATTTGTTCCCAAGATCCAAATGCTGTAGTCCCACTAATGCACATTCTTGAAAAAAAATTAGGCTTCTGTAATTCTGCAGAAGTAGAATCCTCCTTGTCTCAACTGGAAAAGTTTTACATTCTGGTGCTGAGTTTCCGAAGTTCTCACTCTAACTCTCCAACTGCAAGGGAATCCATCTCCCTTGTTGAGACCAGTATAATTTCTGCCCTCAAATCCTTTGTCGTTAAGGTTTCTGTCACTAGATTCCGCCTTTTCTTCCAGAGGATTTACCAATGGGTTGTAGCTACTGAAGATAGTGAGGAAGAAAGACTGAAAGTATATACCTTTTATAGTCTCACCAATGAGTTGTCCAAGACATTAAAAAGTTTATTCATCGTTGCAGCGAAGTACTTCTTGAAGCATGCTGCATCTGAGTTGGATTCAAATAATTCTTCCAAGAACGAAGAATTGAAGTCTTCTAACAACACTTCGATGGTTACCCAGCTTCTAAGTAACATTCTTGATACTCTGAACACCTGTTTTGTGTATGACGATGGACATCTTTTGGACAAGGACAGTTTCGATTGCTTACTGCAACCCTTGGTTGATCAACTAAATAATCTTAATAGTGATGAAACAGTCTATCAAGAAAGGATTTCCAATCACTTGAACAGTTGTATTGCACATTTCATGGTGGCAGTATCAGATAACACACTGTGGAAGAAACTGAACTATCAAATTTTATTGAAGACGAGGCATGACTCTCCTGTTGTGAGGTTTGCTGCCATTCAAACAATCCGAGAGGTTGTGACTGTCATGGGCGACAATTATCTCGTCCTGCTTCCAGAGTCCATACCTTTCTTAGCTGAAGTGATGGAGGATGAAAGCTCTGAAGTAGAACATGAATGCCAATCAGTTATTGAGGAAATGGAGAAGATTTTAGGAGAACCAATTAGAAAATATTTTTAAATGTGTAATTTTAAAAAATAAAGGGAAAATTCTTTGTATTTCTGTTTTCATACATCTATTCTATATTGTTGAAAATGTGTTAGTATTTAACATAAAACAAATTTCGACTTACAAGTGAAACATCGAGTCAAGAAACAGTTCTGAAAAACTAGAGGATTTTTTTTAATTTATGCAAAGGAAAATAACTAAGTGGACTTCAGTCTAAAGATAACATTCTGGTCTAGAAAAGCATTAATGAAAATTTTGACTTAGTGTTTCACTTGTAATGCGATGATATAAAATGTGTTGAATAAATGTACAGTATAAAGTATTTTCAAATTGTGTTTTAACAAATTCTATAAATAACAGTCTTAAAATTAAAGTACGTTAATGTTTCAATAACAATTTAATCAATTGCGAGTTTGACAAAATTTAAGTCCTAAAAATATTTTTAATATTGAAAGAAAAACATCGTTTATCATTATAACAAGTAGGGTAACTTGTGTAACAAAACAATTCTTTGATTATCTTTACGAATTTTATAGTTAAATACAGGAAACTTGATGTATGATGAGAACAGAAAAGCAATTACAAGATTACTTTAAACTGAATGTACAAGTGGTGGGATAAAGTTGGTAGTCTATGCAAAAGCTATCTCATTAATTATAAACCCTGTTTGATGGAAAATAAAACTCACATTATATTTAAGTCCTTTAAAAAGTTTTTCAATCAAAACATTTTTAGTAGTAACATTGAGAAGATCCTGGTGGCCTCTTGTTTGTTTTGATCCAGTCATGTGGGTTATAATTGTCGCCTTTCTAAAGATATTATATTTTTATTGTTCTCCTGAGCTAGATAAGACTTGTTAAGAGATTCCAACATTATTTTTAATGCTAATTGTTTTTAAATGAAGTGGGGTAAAATGGTTATAACTTTAGGCATTGATGAAACTTTTGGGAGTTGAATGCAGAATTGTGAGGATAGAAAAGGCATTAATTTCAAAGAATGAAGTTCAATGTGTTGTAAGCTTGTCACAAAATGAAATAAATCAAGCTTCACTGGAAGTAATATTTAATTTTCAAGCAACTTACTCACCAAATAAAGTATGTTCACTGTTAAAGGACCTGAAATCAGCCATATTAAAACCCTCAACTCCAATATCAACTGATTTTAGAAATGCTCAGAATTCATTGAGGAAAAGGGTTCAAAAATATAGGTGAGGTATTAACACAGGCTCTACCATCCTAGAGGATTTATTTCAATAAAGATAAGATTGGTCTAATAAGAAAAAATACGAGGCTCAGACTGAAAATAAAGTTAAGGAAATATTGAAGAACCAAAAAGCAAATTTGACAGCAGCAATATTAAACAAGGTTTCTGGGTCATACATAGGCAAGAAATCAGTTCCATAATTTGTTGAGCAAGTAACACAAGTCGGGAAAGATTCTCGAGTTAGTCTATATATTTTTCTAGGAAAGGGAGATGTTGGCATAATAGATATTGGAAATATTTATACATTTAATAATCATGGACAGTTTTGATACATATACATGTAACCTATATTTTTCTCAAAATTCATGTTAACATAAATGTTTTATATATCAGAATTTTTGATTCAGTGAAATGAATACTCAAACATTATTTAAGTACATCTTGAGCTACAGCATTCAAAAATATTGCATTTTATAAGTTTGACATTTAGAAGACTAGTAGTAGCTGAGCAAAAATAGTTAATTTAATAGTATATTTAACAAGTATTGTTCTTTTAATACGTATCAATTATATTTGTGTGTGTTCGCCATTTAATGATTTTTTTACTTCTCTGAATTACCCCATACAATGGGGTAAAGTGGGTATAAATATAGCCACTCAACTAAAAATAGATTTAAATATGAAGAAAAAACATGTGCAGTGTGTTCTGGAATAATGCAGAAAACACCACTTTTTTAAAGCATGTCATTGCTAAATTCTACTTTGAAATTGAAAACATTGTTTTATATACCCACTTTACCCCACCTGACCTTAAATGTGCAGTTTGAGAATTGATTTTTTTGACATAGCAAAATTTAATGAGTACAAATTAATTTTTTTAAATGTTTTTAGAATTATTTGGAATATATATATTTGGATTGTGTTAGTAATCTAAAACAAAGTATTTAATTACTTTATGTAAGAAATTTATAATTTTAAGTTCCTTTATCAAACAAAAATGTTTATTAGAATTTTAAATAGCTTATTGATTAATAGAAAATTTGTAATTATTATTTGAAATAGTTGTACAAAAATGATTTTTCATTAAACAAGATGAATTTCTGAATGTAGCTCAATAATTTATAAAAACATCACAAACGATATATGCTAAATAAGAATTTGGTTACATACAAGTACATTGGGATTTTTATTTGGTTTAAAAAATCCTTATACTTTTTTCTAAGTTGTGATTAGAAAATCGGTTTTTATTTTAAATTATATTCTCTAATGGTATCTATATTTTTTTATTTGTTGACTGGTTTTACGAACCCAGCTTGTAACTGGAAACATTTAGCATTACATAAAATTTTTTATAAACTAAAACTTTATAGCATTAAAAAATTAGTTATTTATCTATACTAATGTCCCACAAAATTAAACAAATCAAATATCTTTCATTAAGGATTCCATTTGATTACTTTTTGGTGAGTATTGAGATAGTTTTTCCAAGGTGATTTTAGTTTCAGGCATGCATGCAATCTTAAGAGTACATCCCATTGAAGTTTTAGTGAATTCAACTGAATAATTTTAATATTTTGTTATGAAATTTTTATTTCTTTTAAACAGAGACAGTTTTGTTTCAGTGAGAGAAAATCATTCGTATTCCAACTGATACATGCTAAAAAGGGAATTTGAATGGATCTTAGCAGTGAACAAATGCTAAATTTAAGTACTAGTATGAAAAGCCATTATTCATGTTAACTCACTAGTTGCAGATTAGAAATTCCACTTAAACAGGTATTGGTAAGTAGGTATAATTAATATCACACTGGAGCAACACAACGGGGCTATTGGGGGCAGTCCGGGATGAAACCCGAAGGGAAAGACCGAGAACACCACGTAATTTTGAACTGTAGTTAGATGAGGTCACACCTGAGCCAGCACTCCTCTCTTAACTTCTAAACAGGCATGGGATCATCCGGTATTAAAATAAAATGTTTTATAAAATTCTAGTGGTTGAAGGTTTGAGAGTTAGCGATCAAGAGCATATTAGCGAATGAGTATTTTTTAAGCATTAATTCTCAATTCACTCTACTTTAAGTAATTCAAGTGACAGACTGACCATCTTGTCTAATTGGACAGAACGAATTCTAGAAGTTGAAAGTTTCAACCCAGTGATATATTTCTAAATAAGTTGCATTTTAGAACAGCAAAATTTGGGAATTCAAGTGGGAGATACTGTTAATAAACTAAACTTTGTTCAAAATTTATAAGTCTTATTTAAGGTAGGTAGTTTTAATTAACGCCACACTGGAGCAACACAAATGGCTATTGGTAACAGTCCGGGATCAATCCCAAAGGGAAAGATGACACCTCATTTTGAATCGCGGTGAGGACAACTCCTGAGCTGACATTAGATAAGATTTAAAAACCCAATTGAGAGTAAAACGCGAAAACGTTTAAATGGGGATTTGCCATTAAATTGGGGACTAGTTGTAATGCAAACAAAATCTGTTCCACAATTGGTGTCTTTAGCAGATTCTTGTTCCAAGTTTGGTGCTGTAAGAAATAGCAGTGATGACGAGTTAGCAAAGGGAAACATCCATGGTGATCACCATTCATGCTTTAGCATATGGTTGCATTCTCCTAACGTGCTTTCAGACCTAAACTGACCCAAGGTTAACTGCCTTCTTGTTGCAGTCATACACCATTATCCATATATGCACTTGGATACAAATTTTACAAAAAGTGACCGATACTGTAACTATCAAATTTGTAGTTCTTTTTGTGAAATCAGATATTTCAACAAATTTGATTTAATTGTGAATGGTAGGTAGATAGTTGAATAAACATCGCATTAGAGCAACACAATGGGCTATTGGTGACGATCTGGGACCAATCCGAGAACAACCACCTCATTTTGAATCAAGGTCAGATGACTAAGTCAACATCTGAGCTGGCACCCCACTCTCCAAACTTCCACATCATGGTCCAAACTTCCACAATGTGAATGGTTGGACAATAAATACTTACATTTCTAATATGTTCATAAATAACATTTTATTTAAGTTACCTTGAAGTTTCCTTTCTCTTTCATCTGTATAGGTAATTTTTACTATCAATTTCACATCCAGAAAATATTTTTGTTAGGCTAACAATTTTTAAATGTGTTATGAAAGATAATTCAGTTTAAAGAAAAAGGATTAATTAAAGAATGCATGTAAAATCACCACTCTATACTTAAAGACCTTAGATAGTTATTACTAAAAATTACGATTCTTAATATTTCTACACTCAACTCCTGAATACTATAAAAAATTACCATCTAATAAAAGCTTTTGTTTTTTGCAGGTTCCTCTTAAGAGTAAATATTTAAAATTTGGTTCCGTGGATAAGGAGTCAAAGGGTACAAGTATACATGATTATATTTTATTTATTAGACATTGAGACAAATTCGATCTTGTAGTTGAAAAAGTAATCAGCCCATTTAATTCGCAGAAAATATTTTTAAAATGAAGTGTTTAAATTGCTGTCAATAATTAAATCAAATAATTGGGAAGATTTCTGCGATTTTTCCATGGAACTGCATTTGTTGAAAAACACATTGAAAGCAGTAAACAAATTAAATATCATTTAAGGTAAATTAACTCAGTCAAAAAATAACTCACCATGTAACATTTTCAAAGAATTTTTATTATAAAATAAAAATTGATAAAAAAAGGAAAACAAAATAAATGCCCACAACAAAATTGAATAAGAATACATTCAAGATCTAAAAAATAGTACACTTGGCAAAGTAACAAGTTTAATGATAAATGCAACTGAGATAACTTGAATCTCAACCTAGTTCTTTGAAGAAAACAAGAATTAACAATTACAAAATCATAACCATAGTAAAACAGAACCAAGAAAAACAAAATTCAGAATTGGTTTTTCTTACATTTTGAATCTCTGCTTCCATTTTAAAGACTTGAATTTACATTTCATTCAGTAGTGTTATCCAAGTACATCTGTACAACTCATAATTTATTATATTTCTGATCAGCTACCATCTTTTTAAGTACACAAAATATCAGTTCTGAAGATTCATAACTTTAGTAGATAAAAGATTAAGTAGATAAAAAAAAGCAAAAGTGAAGATAAAATTCATATTGTAATAATCCCAATGTGCAGTGTTAAGTTTTCTTTTTGATTGGTTGGCTTTTATAAGCACAAGTTATTCTGGCTAAAACCTGTGCAACATATTGTGTATGTGATTATAAGTTTTTCATTTAAAATGTTCAAAGAAAGCTTCTCAAAACTGATAAATACAAACTTGAATAAGGAATGAAGCCAATAGATAAAAATTTTAAATACTCTTAATGAAACCAGTCATATAAATTACTTTCATTCAGTAGTGTTATTCTGACTATTTTCATTTGGGGACTTTTGTTTTTGTTCATCATTAACAGTAGGTTGTTGTATTAACAGATAGAGTACAGATTGCTAGAACAAACTGATCAGAATTTGCATCATGCAAGCTAAGATATTCAGAAATGACTGGATCTGAAAACAAAATTTAAAGATACGAAACACAACTGACTGTTAATTTCCAACTCTGGTTTGTGATAAATAAAACTAGGTCAGTACAGGATGGATCTTGTAACAAGTTAAGTTCTTAAATGTAATGTTATGAAACATTAAGATTTTAAGTGCCACGTACTTGATAAATTTTAACCGAAAAAAAAAATGATAAAACACAACAAAATGTAGTTAACAACCATAAAGAAATGCAGAAGAAAAAATAGAAAGCAGCATTATAACCACTTTCATTAAAAAATTCCAATCGAGTTCTCATCACAATTTATGGAAAATGGCATCCAATACATTAGACATCCAACTTTCATGTAGTATGCATCGCCTAAGCTTCACATCGCACTGGCTACGATTCGGACAACAGTGCAAGCGGTCTGAGCAGCAAGTTGCATTCACATAGGGACAGCAACCAAATTTCCCCTGCGGTAACTCGCAACAGGTAGATTTAGAGTCACATTGGGTCTTATCAGGACAGACAATATCTTTTACATCCTGCGAAATTTCCTTGGCCTGCACCTTGCGGAGTGATGTTGTATTCATCACTCCTTGGCTGCAGTACTGCGATGTCGCATCACAGTGCATGTTTTCGGGACAGCAGTGAATCTTGTCTACACAGCATTGTGCATTAGGAAATGGACAACAGCCCCAGTCTCCGGTTTGTGTCTTGCAGCAAGTGGTCAAGTCAGGGCACTGTAATTCTGATGAGGGACACACCACATTGGTTGCATGTTGCGAGCTTGCACGGATTAAGGCCAATCCATTCTTTGGGAGTTGAGGCCTAAGAGTTTTCTTACGGTACATTTCGGACACAAACCCGTCGCCGAGGCATTTCCCCGCTTCCACGTCGCATGTTGTACCATTTGGACAACAATGGACGCCATCATTGCAACAGACAGCACCAGACATGGGACAGCAACCATACTTTGGTATCTGGCCGGGTGGACTCTTGCAACAGGTTGTTTCATCAGGACAGGTAGCCTCTCCACCAGGACAAACTATATCGTTACTTTTTATTGAATGGAGGCTTGTGCTCGTGTTTGTACTCTGATAACACATACCAGCAGAACATTTGGTATCTGCTGGACAACAGTGGATATGATCATCGCAGCAGACAGCATTTTCTAATGGACAGCAACCATAGGATTTGTCCAAAAGTTCACAACATGTACTGCCTGGCAAGGAAAGAGAATAGTGTAAATAATATCAATCAAAATCTAAATTTTAAACAAATATAAAATTACTCAATGAAGAACCACCTCAAAGTTTAAGAATGGTTCAAAGCAACTTCTGCACAGTTCAAACCAGGGCAACTTTTTTGCCCAACTCACCAGAACGCCAGTGCGAAAAGTATATCCCGAAATAAAGCAACAAATCTGAGTGTTCCAGATCAGTTTTCAAAGTGACGAAAAACAGGATCACCAAACATGTATTATCAATCAGCATAATTACATGCAAAACTCGAGTTTTCAGGTTTTCTAGCCTGTCTGGTAGGTAGGTAGTTAATTAACATTGCACTGAAGTAACACATCGGGCTATTGGCTACAGTCCGGGATCAAACCCGAAGGGAAAGATCCATGAACACCGCATAATTTTGAACCATGGTCAGATGACGAGTGCAACACCTGAGCTGGCACCCCATTCTCCAAACTTCCACACCATGCCATCGTGAGGACATTTGAGGCCACAACAGATTTAACATGCACTAGTCCCAGTGTACATGACGGTCTTTGGCTGGACCGAGTTTCGAACTCGCAACCCTCTGGTTGCTCCTCCAACTGGGCTATCGCGGCCTTGCCAATCTGGAACTTATCTGGGGATCGTGTGGAAATTTTTTTTATCTGCTTTCACTCAATTCTTTCATTGTGATAACAAAAACAGCAGAAATTTTGCCTGGGCCATTTAAGATGTTTTCATTGGCATATTAGATTTTTTACATCAGTATGCTGGGATGGAAAGCCAGAATTACTACATAACCGGAAGACTTGAAATAATATGAATAACATAAATGAACACATTTCTTAAGTTAAAATATATAAATTGATACATAATTGAACTATGTCACTAGAGCATATACTCATAATTTTTGAAGTCATTACAATCCAAACTCTAAAAGTTTATATTGAAATTTAAATCTAGTTATATTCACATACATGCAAAACCATCAGTGAAAGAGGAGTTACCATATTTGTATAATTATTGCTTAAATTTGTTATTATTCACTTGCACAAGCGAGTGTTGCTCCTTTTCTGGAGCAAGAAAAAGTATAAAATAAATTAAAATTAAGGAATTTTTTATGCAATATTGATTTTTGGCATTTAGTAGAGTAACACAATCCAAACTTAGTTGCAATGTTTAATAAATGTTAAACAAGGAGGGGCCTATGTTAGTGTAGAAGGGGTGTAACTTGGACCCATTTTTACTATTCCGAAATAAAAATAAAATTTCATGAAATGCGATAGCATTCATGAATACATTGTTATGAAACCATGCGAATAGAACACATCAAGCTGAAACTGAGCATTGGGTTAATCACAATGGACTAATTGGTCATTGCTTGCCTTTTTGTGTATTAGATATGTATATTAATTAACGTTTGCTGTCTTTTGTAATTCCTTTTATTCTAATTTGCACTGGCAGCATTTGAGTGATATTTAGAATTGGAATGGTAAAATTTGAGCAGAACTGTCATTACCATTTGTTTATGTAGACATTTATTCAGTGAATTTGTTTCGACCAGTTCTGAACAAGCAACTATTAACCATTCGGCTGATGAAATAAATTGGTGGAAAAATTGTGCACCACTGAGATGTTTTTTCTATCAGTTTTACCTTTAAGGTTGTTATAAAAGATAAGTAGAGCTCCTCCATTAGGAAGTGCTGGCTCTATGGGCATTTTATTCCTTAAAGAGCTTATGATTCAATAAAATTAATAAACAAAATTAAATCGAGACAATAAAGTATTGAATAGTAAAAATAAACATTGAATTGTTTCAAATTGTATGTAAATTTTTATTCAGAATTCATTCATTCTGAGATCACTTTGAAGTGTCTCAAGAACTATATTTTAGTGGAGGAAGGATCCACTTGATAGTATAAACACACATTTCCAAGTTAGGTTGTAGTATAGTTAGTTGTAGAATAGGATTTGACTGAAAGAATCAAGGATCATTATAAAGTCTTACTGTCAGGACATCTAGCCGTCCCACCAGGACAGACATGCTTAAGTCCGAGAGCTATTGGAAAAAGCAACACAACAGCTAAGATCTTCATATCCTGAAAGAAATAACATCACTAAATACAGATACAAATGTGCTCAGAGGAAATAGCTAATAAGTAGACTTGCTGAAAGATACGAATTAACTGAAGGATATAACAGCTATTATCAACTATATATTTTGAGACATGTGAATATTTTTTGGTACTGAAAAACAATAAAATTTTGCTTGAATATGAATTATATTCATGGATTAAATATAATTAAAGAGTATAATTCATAGGCAAAGTCCACTGTAAACTATATTTATGTTAGTTGGTGCTCAAAACCACCTGTTGCACATGGGCTAGACATTATTTGCACAACCTCACTTAAACATGCTCATTAAGCAAGAACAGCTTTCAGTTACCAATTTTTAATAAAACTTAATTTGATATCCATCATTAAAAATATTTTAAACCCTATCACATCACAATGCTTTTCTTCCCTTATGATTCTACCAAGATAAAATTTCCTATTCACATATCTGTAATACTAGTTTTTTCCTATTTTAGTCACGAGTTCCATGCAATTCTCAAGAGAAAATCAGAAAAATCATCATTTGAATCTTGCAAAATCAATTCTTCATCCAAGTCCTCTTCAGAACTATATCGTCACTACCACGCCAAAGGCACCAATCTGCATTTTGGTCATTTTCACCTAACTGCATTTTTCGAGTCACCATTTCATGTTTTATACTTTGACAAAGCCAGAAATCAACTTGATTCTTAGTGGAAATGCCGATTTTCATAAGAAAACCTTTGAGTCGTAACTTGATTTTTCCTGAAGCATCAAAACTGAACGCATTTTTGTAAAAACGTCAATTTTGCAGATTAGTGCCTTTGGTGATAACAATGTGTACTCTTTCCTCTCTAGAGAAGAATCTTAGGTAACATTTTTTTCAAGGAATTCTTTTTCTTTTGAAGTTTCTGTTAATATTCTAGTCCTCCCTTTGTCTAACATCTCAGCTTTTCCTAGGAACATCCTTTTGATAAGGTCGAATTATTTTAGGGGATACTGCTACAAATGATTTTTCCAGTTTAACTAAATGCTCTATGTTCATCACTGTTCTAGTTGAAGGACAAATCAATGGAACATAAAACCTATTATCTGTTTTCGATTTTGGTATCTGTTGAATGCATCATAAAGTCAATCAGTTACAGAAGACATTAGAAACTTGCCACTAATGTTTTCATTCACAGGTCTTATTCCTGTCACCTTAAATCTTGCAACCATCTTTATCTATCACAAAACCTTTAATATAGGCTTTTCCTACAACAGCCTTATTGGCCATTAGTATATCAAGAACAGGGAGTCTAACTTATTAATTCCAGATGTAATTAATCTCTATTATAAAAGGAAGTGTTTGTGTGTACGTGCAGTGTCCAGACGAATCTATAGCACAGCCATGAAATTTGGCACACAGGTAATCCTAAAGGTGACTGAATGTCCCTCGAAGCCCGAATTTTAAAATTTAACCTAGAAATTTTTTTAATATTTTGTGCTGCGAGTGTAGCACCTCCTCCGCTATGACATATATACGAGCAGACCAATCTGACAAATACTTAACGCGCATGCTATCTCTTCACTAAAAACATCCCTTCTCACATTGAAATGATGGCGTAGTGGGGTAACGCTCTGAAATCATGGCTTTGGAGGGAGACCTCCTGAGTTCGAACACGGGCAACGGATAATTTTTATTTTTCGCCTCTATATAATTTTTAAAAATAGTAAATATACTCTAATCCTTCCAATTTTTCTGTACTTACTTTTACTTTATCTTTTTTGAATACAACACAATTATTTTTAAAAATTTAATTGATTTTATGCAGCTTTTTCAATTTTGAAATACTGGTTTCTCTGTATTGTCCTTTTTCGTACCAATGAAAAGCAAACCACTGAAGCTCACCCCCCTACATATTCGACTCCAAGTACCAAGTTCCTACCATCAAGAAATTTTCTGCAACTCAGTTAATAAATTACATGAAATGAAGTTTTTATTACTGTTTAATTTGGTTTTGATTTCGCTGACATCGTGATTAATTTAGGTTTGTCGGAATCAGTGAGGTGACATAACAAGACTTTTTAAAAGTATAGCATTATATTTAAAGATTTAATCACATTTTTATTTTAGTAGGGTTATTTCATAACTTCTTTTGAATTTGTATAATTTCTGTATTGGTATAATACAAATCTATTGACACTACATGACAGATGTAAACTACACAAGAGTTTTTGAACACATTGGAGCCATCTGGAGTACCTTCGCACATATTACAGCTAGAAATTGGGGCACCGATTATGCTTCTCAGCCACTGAAGCCACCATCATGACTGGACATGCCACAGGCGAAGACGTATTCATTCCTAGGATCCCAATCATCCCTTCGGATCTCCCATTCCAATTTAAATTATTTTAGTTCCCTGTTCGTTTAAGTTTCGCCATGAGCATACACAAGGACAATCGAAGAAAGTTGTAGGACTCAATCTAATTAAACTGTGTTTCTCCCATGGTCAACTGTATGTGGGTTGTACAAGAGTTGGAATAGCAGAGAATCTTTACATCCCAGCTCCAAATGGAAAAACATTCAACATAGTGTATCATGAAGCTCTCTTAAGAAAGAATCAGTGAGATGGAAGGAATGAGGCGACATGCCCGTGTCATGTCGGTTGGTGGTGGGACTCATTCTTAAATTATTATTTTCTTTTTAATGTTTTCAGAATCAGTGAGGACAAACAAGAATGAGGTCATGGGCAACGCCATGCAGGTACTGCTAGTAAATATAAATTAAGCTTAGAATGAAATTTTAGAAACTGGTTTTGCTTCATTCATCTATGTGAGGCCTCAGCCTACTACATAGAAGTTTTATCTAAACTGAATATTAGAATATCAATTGCAGGCATAGTTATTCAACTATTCACTAATTGTTGTGCTTGTAATAATGACAAACAAAAATGTTACATAATTAATTAATAACTAAATAAAATCTGAATACAAGACAAACTACAAAAGATTTTGCACCATGGACCAGTTTACGGTACATTTTCAAGAATATTGCAACCCAAACAAGGGGTTTGGGTGTCAATTTCAGTAATCCATCATTTTATTGTTTTCAGGTTGGGTACTGAGTAAGGATATAAGATTAACACACACACACAAAACATATATAAAAATTATCCATTCCATTGGGGCTTAGACACGCTGACATCATCGTTGTAATAGTGAAATTCTTGACATTGGTGTTTTCCCATTTCCATCAGTTATTGATAAACAAATTTAATATTATTTAGATAAGATTAGTGTTCTGCTATCCCAAAAGGATTTTTTAAGGTCTCTTTTGTTGCATGCCTTCAATTCTAAATATACATTTGGATGTGTTTTGTAGTTACAATACATGCAGTGCATTCTCTAAAATTGTATTCATAATACACTAGAAGTCGAAATATCTCAAAAATGGTTTTTGTAGGTTTTAAAAGTCCTTTTAGGTGTTAAAGCTGTTTTAGTTTCTATTGATCGTAAACACCAAATAAGAAAATTTTAGGTGCTATAAAATTTACATATTTTATTCAGAACATGCAAAATCGTTTACAGATTTAAAATACAGCACACAGAACTAAATAGGTAAAAACCAAAGAATCCGGAACCAACTTATAAGCATATGGACAACTGTCTAAGATTCAAAGCTACTCTTAAAAACTGAAATGCTTAAGAATTCACTTTTACTCGATCATCGTACAGTGTAAAAACTACGGATATTCCCGGCATTTACTATGTTGTTTAAAATACAGAAATTCTAAATCAGAACAACAAGAAAAAGAACAGAGCACTAAAACTCGACTTCAAACAATGAATATTTTTATGACAAAAACACGTTAGAAATGTGAAATACTAAGTTGACATCAGATAATTAGGTGGAGATGTCAAATCCGGAGCACTAGCGATTTATCGCCAAACAATAATTAAATCAGCATCAATATACAAAAACCGGGCATGCACTTCTATTTAAATCAATATTTTAAAAAGTGAAATCATTTTCACACAATTCAGCACACAAAATTTCTTCGCTAACACACATTAAACTTAAAATCCAAACAAACCATGCAATTTAACATCGGGGAACAAAGAACATGGAACAAAGCAACAGTGCCGACGGAGTTTATCCGTAAAAAACAAAGAAAGACAAACAAAACACAAGATTATTGCAAAACTTACGAAAAATTAATAGTTTCACAGGACAAATAAGCCAATTTAAAGTGATCTGACAATGATAAGAGATAAGATTTTTCTTGTGATTAAAATCTCGTGATATGGTTCGACCGTTTATTTTTTATTTTTGAGACTTGCGGTTTCGGCGGTTTTGTTCGCCTCTATTGCCCTTTTTAGTTAACTGGTTTGTGGTATTTGAATTGGTATTTTCAATTAACGTCCCATTGGAGCAACATAACGGGCTATTTAACTGGTTTGTGTCAAATAATACTGAGATAAGATTTAGGTTTCGTCTGCCACTCTACAGTCATTTATTAAAGATGTGTGGGTCAAATTAAATTGGAGCTTGTTTTTGAGGTAGGTATTTCATTAATGTCGCACTGGAGCAACACAATGGGCAATTGCCGACGGTCCAGGATCAAACCCGAAGGCTTGTTCTTTTTATAGTGAATTTTGAATTACTTCATACTCTCAACGGGATTTTAAGTCAGAACTTGCACCAATCCACGGTTTATCCTCAATTAGGCCTCATTAAAATAACTTTTTTGGTAATTTTTGATGAATACTATATTCTAACTGGTGTTCTTTTCGTAAAAATTCACAAACAAGTCTTTTAGCAAGGGTCATGTAAAAGGAAATGATTTTAAGTTGTTGCAGAGGAGAAAAATACCAGAAATATGACTAATGAAACTTACAGGAATTGAATATGTGCCTTCTACAAAAGTTTCTTTTGTACAGCTATATTCCGAAGACATTAAGGCTTTGGTAACTTCACTCGCAACTTGTTGCGTAATTTATCATTTTACTCCATTGCAAGTTGAACACAACGCGATAGTTAAAAATTGATCCCAAACATCATCAAAACGGCAATAAATCAAATTACTTCTTAACCGGAAGTATTTTTTCTTCTCCAGTAATTTGTCTATGTTTACACTAGCTTGTGGAACGTTGAAAGGTGAAAATCGTCCGGTTTCGTGAGTGGTTGAGACATTTTCTATTCTATCAAATGAGAATTGTCTTGGACAATGATTTTTCGCCAACCTTGAATCACCAAAACATGGAACCCTTCTTAAAATTTTCATTTGCAATCCGTATTATTTTGTGTGCTTCATTTCATTCATGTGCTCTGTAGATATAAAATGAAATAAAAAAATGGCTCCATGCTTTGGCGATTCAAGATTGGCAAACTAGATGTTGACGAGAATTTTCCACAGCAAGAAAACTGAAAGTGAAGCTAAAAACCTTTCTATCCTGCTGTGCATATGGATGCAATTCCAAATTTCTGGAAGGTGAAAACAACGTTTCACAGGTGAGCGATTTACATTTATTTAAAAAAAAAGTATTTTTTAGAAATGCAATAGTGTCTTAATATTTTCTGGTACAATAAAAGTTTTTCTGACTTGGTAATTAATATATTTCGAACATTTCCCGTTCTATAAAACATTCCCTATCTTTGTAATCAATGTATATTCGAAATAATGTTTAAAATAAAATAATTTAATCGGGTGCGTCTGCATTTATAAACTGTGCATCGATAATGGCTTGAAATAGTAAAAATAATAAATCGAACTTGAAAAAAATTACGTTGAATCGTTTTCGATCTTTGCTATTTTTTTACGCTAATTCGAATTGTCTAGTATGTTATACGATGAATAATGTTATGAAATGATAAAATGAACTTGAATATGTACTTAAAAACTTTATTTCTTGCTGAAAAAAATGCTTAGTAACAACTTATCTGTAGGAGAATTGCAAATAAATGAATAAAAGAAGTTTGAAACCTAAGGTATTATGTACATTGATTTGTTAAAATATCGTTAAAGCATCTCGTAGAACATAAATATTAAACATATTTATATTCACAGTAGATAACTTTGTGTGTGATGAATGTAATACTTTTTCCAAATATATCTAATATTTTATTCTAATTGTACATAAAATATACAGTGGCTCCCAAAAGTGATCGTACACTTACGAATTTCAATGAAATACTGCTCTATCCATTAATAAAAATTAATATTTCAGAATGGGAATTTTTTAATAACATCTATAACTTGCTCTTAACAAAACTACATAAAATGTTTTAAAAGCATAGTAAAACTTTTTTTTTGGAAAATCAATAATCAAAAAGTAACAAAAAAGTTACATCACAAGTCTTCGTACACTTTAAAAAAATCTCTACATATTAGTAAATATTGTAATATTTCGGTAAATAAGTACTTAGTAGGATATCCTATAGCATCCACAACAGCTTTTAAACGTCTGGGAATATAGTTCACTAGTTTTTTGTAATTTCTGCATCAATGTTCCTCCATTCTTCAATCATTACTGTTTTTAGTTCGCTTTTCGTTTTAATGTCGTGTCTTCGTACTAATCTCCAGTTCTCTCCAAATGTGTTCTATTGGGTTTAAATAATCCGGGAAATGAGGTGGTGTTTTCGGAACTTGTGGACAATTATAGACACCAGAGGCGAACGTTGAGAGCCGTGTGCTTAGGATCGTTATCAAATTTTGGGCTGATATTTTAAATTGTCTTTTAAAATATTTAAATAAAGAGCATGATTCATTATGCCATCAATAAATACCAAATTACCTAGTCCTGATGCTGACATGCACCCCCACACAAGGACACCTCCACCGCCATACTTTACTGTTCCAACTAAGTTCTTGGGATTAAGTTCCTCATTTTTTCTTCTCCATACAATTATACGCCCATTGGAACCAAACATGTTAAATTTGCTTTCATCTGCAAATAAGACATGATTCCAATACGTTTTGGGCTTATTGATCATTGATTTTGCGAAGAAAAGCCTAAGCTTTCTATTTTTCGCACTTACAAACAATTTTCGGCGGGCAGAATGGCCATTTAATCCAGCTGATCTGAGCACTCGTCGAACAGTTTCAGATGAAATTGAGATAGAAAATTTTTCAGTAAATTCTGTAGAAATTTTTACAACACTCAAACGTGGATTTTTCACATATTTTCTAACTATAAATCTATGATCACGTTGAGTTAACTTTGCCGGACGACCTTTCCTTACCTTGTTTTCGATCCGATTTTCTTCTTTAAAACGTTTTATCACATACTACACCGTAGAATGGGATAAATTTGCTAATTTAGAGATATTCCAAACTGATTTACCACTACTATGATGAAAAATAATCAATTTTCGAATGCTGTTCGTTGTTTCCTTACAACTACGAGCCATTTTTAAATAATAAATAGAATATTACGAAGTAAGCAAGCAAAGATTAAAGCCAAACGATTATTTAAATGTCACACAATGCAAAAATAAAAAAAGCGATAAATGATAGTTTTATTTATGAATTTATCCGAAAATGTTTCGGTGTACGATCACTTTTGTGACGTGTTCTTTCTCTGCCTCCTTGCATTTTCATTTTTATAAAATGAAAATGAGTAAATATTTTTTTAAAGAATGTTAGGTTTTATTCAGAATCACATGTAGATGATATGAAAAAATATTGGACTTTATATTCGAATTCAATTCCAGGCTACAGCGCTTTTTCTACAAATTTTTAAAGTGTACGAACACTTTTGGGAGCCACTATATGCATAAAATATTTTTATTCTTCAGAACTATTGTTTGTTGAAAGAGCTTACTTAAAATTGAAAATTGTTTTTAGTGTACCGTTTTTAATTGAAAACCTATGTTCAATTAAGTATTGCCTATCTATTTCTTGATGTATTTATTCTGCTATGTAAAACTTAGCTAGTGTCCAACAAAAAGAGAACAATGCAATACAACTTACGACTGGAATAACATAAAAGTAGAGAGAAATTTAACTTTTTTCGACCTAATTCAATGCAATCAGCGCAGCTGAAAATGTCCTTTTCGAGAACATCTGCTTGACATTCCTAATTTTGCTTCTCATATAGCATAAATAAAACAAAATAAGGATTCATTCTTTTCCAATTCCAAAGCATTTGTTTTTCTTCCTTGCGTTTAGTAATTTTGGGATAAATTGTATAAAAGTAAATAATTTTTCTTAATTTCTGAAAACATTTGTCTTTGACAGTTTTTTCGATTTGTGAAATAAGCGCGACAGCGATAAAAACGCTTTCTGCAACGAAATGAAATCCTTAAACGAATAATCCTTCTGGCAAGAGGGAGCACTTTTTAATTATTTCCTTAAAAATATAGCACATTGAATAAATTTAAAAAATTAGTAAGACTGAATGCATACACACATTAACTCTTGGATTAAAGGTGTGGAGAGTACGCGTATTTAATTAAATAGTATATCTCTCCATATTTAATGTATTATATTCAAATGCAAATGTGCTATTTTTCATAAAATGGTATTGTTTCATTTTCAACATATTTCCTTTACTACATTTGTATATCGTTCCTCGGTATCCCTTGTTCACTGGTGAAAAACTCCGTGGGAGTACGCTTTGAAAATCTTGGCACCTTGACAAGAGCAGAGGATGCGTGATCTCTATTGCGCAATTTTGTAATGCGCATGCGTGTACACGCGGAGCGAGGAGAATTTTTACACTTCGACTCTTCGTATGTTTTTCGTATCGTGTTGTTTTTCGTTTTGTCAATAAATAATTATGTTCTTATTCTTGGAGTAGTAATTAAACACCACAAAGAAATATTTTTCATCTTGATGCCATTTTCTTACATTGAGAAAATCTAGTTTTTTAGTCTTGAATTTGTGATAACTTTTCCAAAAACAAAACATTTTAGGCATTACCCCTCGAATGATTCAAAGTAATTTTGTGTTCACGAATAGTATAACTTTAAAAACTATAGTCATTCCATATGGGGACACCTGATGGGCGTTGCACCATAGCCACGGATTGTTTTCAAATTTTCACCATGGATAGATATGGTAGTGAAACAAATAAATCACATTTTTTTTAATATTTTGTACAATGTTAGCTGAGATACAGGAATTTAAAAATTGGTCAATTTTACAAAATGGCGGCCATCTTGGATTTGCCGCAGTCGCCCTAACGTGAGAACTAATAGTTCAAATTTAATAATTTTAGTATTAAATTAAAACCATTTGTTTCAGGAATGTATGCAAAATAAAAAAATAAAGGGAAATTTACATTTTAGTGGATTTTTTTAAAATGCAAATTGAAAAAAAAATCACTTAAAAGGGCTACAGGAAAAAAGAACCCTCATATTTTTCTCTGAAACTTTGTAGAAATACTAAGTAACATAGATACTTTTAATCTGACAAAAATTTGTGGTTTCTGAATAAGCTATTCTAATGATAGCATATGTATTTCAAAAAGGTGGTCATCTTACAGTGCAAATACGACCATCGCTTTAAAGAATGGTGTAACGCACGCTATACTTCCAATCCTGAAATGTAGATGTCGCCACGATACAGATAGACTTTGGCGTGAACTTCCATCGTACTGTAAAATTTTGATCAGAGAGAGAGCTTGGATTTTGTCGAGAGCAGACCGTCCCGGTCTGATGCCCGATTTTGGACTATGTTAACTTATTTTTTCCTCTAAATGTTTTCTTTCAATTGTTTTGTACGGTGTTAAGTACCGTTCTTGTTAGATGTAATCCGTCCCTTGTAACTGTGATTTCTAGAGTAATTAAACATGTTCTAAACATTACCTCGAGATTTCTTTTTTTTTATTACTTTTGGTTTAACACCAGTAATTATATTAATGACAGTTACAATGGTCAAATTTGAATTTTTATGTGTTAATTCAAAGCAGGCTCGCATTGAATGTTCAGATATCAATACAATATCAAATTAGTCCTATGTAATTTTTAATTTCTTTTATAACATAGTTGTCTTTGGAAAAGTTCTTTTAAGAAGTACAGTGCATAAGTTTTTATTCATTTAAATTATTAAGAAAATACTTTACAAAATGTTTGGCATTTTATATATTTAATTACAATATTTCTGTAAAAAAATTCACATTTATGCTTAAGACTATAACAGGTGGGTGAGTGGAGTTTAATTAATTAAGCATCTCGGGGGGTAAAATTAACAAAACATTTATTTACATATTTACATTTTGGGTACTAATTACGAGAAAACATAAAAGTATTACAGGACCACAGCGCAAACGCGCGTCTGGAAGGAAGGGGCAGAACTTCTCTTCCTTAAGGGGGAAAAATGTCATTCGTTAGATGACGTACTTGGCGACATGCCAAGAAGGGGTTGAGTTGTTATGGGGTGAGTAGTAGTTCAGTTCAGTTCACTTCCAATGCGCTAATAGTTTGATCCGCTACACTCTTCCCCTCAACCTGCAATCAACCGTCCTCGGGAGGCAGGTTGCACGACGTGGAGGCTGTAAACGGCGAGGTGGACCGGAAAGGTAATGTCTCTTTTGGGACCTCGATGATGGACAACCACGTGTATCATCAGAATTGCTGGCATCGGCAGAAGGATTCTGCTTCTCCTTGTCATCAGGCAACTTCTATGGTCGTCCCCTTCTGCGAATCGGCGCCACAGGTCGGGAATCAGGACCGTTGTAGGGTACAAGGGCTGACACATGGTAGTTTCCTACAGGTGAAGAAAGATCATCTTTAGCAGCAACTGTATAAGAGATAGGAGACCTTTGTGACACAATTACATATGGGCCATCACGCCGGGGCATAAATTTTGAGATTTTGCCTTTCTTAGCCTGACTTATTGGGTGCAAAGCAACCCAAACGTTGTCACCCGTCTTAAACTGAGGTGATGGTTTACGATTCTTGTCCGCATACTGTTTATGCTTGTCTTGACATTCTTCAACGCGATCTTTTATTTGCTTTGTGAAAGCGGCAAATTTTTTTAGATAAGGAGTTATCTCTGGAACGAAATTGTCATTATCTACAACACTTCGAAAATCGTGCGAAATATCATCTACAGTGCGCAGCTCTCTACCAAACTGCAGATAAACAGCAGTTTGTCCTGTTGAGTCGCACTTGGCGGTGTTTAAAGCAAAACTAATAGTTGGTAACTTTTCGCTCCATGTGGTGTGGTCATCACCCACTAATATTGCCAAACGTGGTTTCAAATCTCGGTTCTTTCTTTCCACAGGATTTGCTTGAGGATGATAGACTGGTGTCAAAATTTGTTCAATATTTAAAAGGTAGCATACTTGTTGTGTTACGGCACTTATAAATTGGGAGACATTGTCACTAATGACTCGTCTTGGCAACCCGTATCTCATAAAAACTTCCTCAATCAGAATTATTGCACATTCCTTAGCAGTAGCGTTGGTTAACGCAAACAGTTCTACCCACTTAGTGGAGCAGTCTTCTATGATGAAGATCCACCTTTTTCCATCTTTTGTCTCGGGTAAGGGCCCAAAGAGATCTAAGGAAATAGTTTCAAATCGCTGTGAGTAGATAGGTGTCTGAAGAAGTCCAGAGGGTGTTTGGTTGCTAGGTTTGTACCGACAACTATCAGTACAGTTCTTCACATATTCGGTAATGTATCTTCTCATACCAATCCAAAAGTACCGCTTTGCTATTCTGCTATATGTTCCTTCGATTCCATAATGACCAGCTGTTGGTGCATCATGATGTTCTTTAAGAACCTTCTCTCGTTCTTGAATAGGTACAACCAGCTGAGCCTCTTCCGACTCAGAGTCAGGAGAATCTATATATATATAAATGAATCCCTATTTCCCTTGGTCACGGCATCACGCGTGAACGGCTGGACCAATTTCGCTAATTCTTTTTTTGTTGTGTTTGTTATTGTCAGGAGAAGGTTCTTATGAAAGAAAAAATTAAGAAAGTTGCGCGGAACATTAGAAAATTTAAGAAAACTTAACGACCATATTAACTTTTCTAATGTAACCTTCTTAGTGCTTTTGACAATATAAACTTTTCTAATGTAACCTTCTTAGTGCTTTTGACAATATAAACTTTTCTAATGTAACCTTATGGCGTTTGACATAACTGTCAGTTGTTTGACAGTTGGCGCGATTGACAGAATGCGCGCTGCAAATATCGTTTAAAACAGATGCATCGGTCGGAATCTATATATATAAAATAGGATGTGTGTATGTATATTTTCTATACAAATCTACACCGTTTGACCAATCCACACCAAATTTGGTACACTTATACTTTAGAACACTGCGGTCAGCATAGGCTAACTCTTAACCCCCGTTCTATTGGCCCTGGGGACTAAAAACTATTCGAAATCGCAATAGAAATAACATTGAGCATAGATTGATTGCTTTAGGCAGCGATGGTTACTTTACCAGTGTTGATCGAAAAACAATTTTTTCCGAAACATATTAAATTACAATATTTATGTTTGACTTTTAGTTCTTCCCATGTAAATAAATTATAGGTATTTTACTGATGAAGAAAGAATATTTTAAAATATTTATTTTTGAAGGGGAAATTCAAGGAAAGGTTTTCAGGAGTTCAAGGATTATTTTCAAGGAAAGCTGGTGTATATTTCGACCAACTTTCCTTAAATAATTTATTGAATACGTAATGATTTGTAGAATTCTGTTTCACAAGGCTTTTTGGGTAAGGCGTGTAACTTATTTTAAAATGTCCGGAATAGATACATGTGAATCCTCCGTTGAAAGCAGTGATTTTCTTTCTGAAAAATTCTGTAAAATCGACCTTCTGCTTTTTGAAAAAATTTTATCTATTCAGTTTAATTTGTCTACACCGATTACATTTATTTCTAACCCAAGCACCGTTATTCCGAAAAGCACAAACGAAAAACTCATTGATCATAAAAGCGTAATTTTGCTACTCGATATCTGGCAGCACCAGAATGAATGCTTACTTTTTTTATAAAATTTTGTAGAACTTTCTAGAAAGTTGGGGAAACAGAAACTTCCTTGAACTCATGGTGGAGAACATTCCAGCACCCACTCGATTTTTAGCTGGTCGTATTCAAAGGAAGCTAACTCGGTAAGTCTTCCAGTTTATCATCTTTCAGTGAATCTGGCAGTTTTATTTCGCTCTTTTAGTTGATTGTATAAGTGTTTCCTATTTTATTCGACAGTGATAGTGTACATTTTGGATTTATATTTCTAAACTGATGTAAGTACTACATAATTTTAAATTCGTTTTTTCGTTAATTTTAGCTTTTTATTGTATTCTATAATAGATTTCATTGTGCAGTGAGAGTGTGCCTTTTGCTTATTTTATGAAATAGCATTTCTTTGTATTCTTTCACAGATTTCTTTGCTGTAGCAATGCCTCCAAGGAAGCGGAAGAATATTTTTTTTATTTTCAGTTGAATTTTTGTTTTTAAAAATGCCAGCAATTAGACGTACAAACTTAAGTCGCAGAACTCGCAATACTACAAGTCAATGATATACAAGAGCAAGCCAAACTGACGAGCAACGCGGAATGAAGTTGAACGGAATCGAAATCAACAACATAGAAATGTTGCGTTTAACCCCTATCGAGCTGCATTTAATTATAACGTGGAAATCGATTACAGTTCACAGCAAATCGTTGCTATTGGACCAATGAACGTTGTGTGTCAATATTGCAAGGCATTTAAGTTCAAAAATGAAGCCCCTGGATTGTGTTGCGCGAGCGGTCAAGTCAAATTGACGCCATTGGTACCGCCACCAGAATCACTACATTCATTGGTTTCCGGAAATGGGCCAAATTCTAAACATTTTTTGACTCATATCCAGCAATACAATAATTGCTTTCAAATGACGTCATTTGGCGCAACAAAAGTTATTCGAGAAAATTTTATGCCAACTTTCAAGGTAAGTATATTGAAAAACAATAAACTTTTACCACCACGTGCCAGATGCAAAATACGTTGGCAGCTTTCAATTGAAATGGTGTATTAATTGAAATGGCTTAAAGTACGTTTGTAGCTCGGTAAATTGCCAAAAGCAGCCAGAAGTGAGTGTGTTTAAAAAAGTTGATGGGGAATGGCAGTGCTGACAAAGTATTTTGAGAGCCACATGGTGGTACAAACAGTTCGCTATACAATATCCTATATTACATTTATTTATTATCTGTTTACCTTTGCAGATTCAGGGTCAAATATATCATCTAACAGGTTCCTTATTGCCAACGCCGGATAGTGACTACAAATTTTTGCAAATTTATTTTATGGGCGATTCAGCAAGACAAGTCGATCAGCGTTGTGCACACAACAATTCGGTGAAAAGACCAATTGTGGAACAACTCCAAATGTTTTTCCATCAACACAACGAATTGGTTGCATTATTCACGACCGTATTAGACCGCATGCCATCTGATAACCACAAAATTGTCATCAAAGCCGATAAGACGCCTGCAGGACAACACGCAAGACGTTTTAATGCGCCAACAATTGATGAAGTCGCTATTGTCGTCGTGGGTGAAAATTTAGAAAACCGAGATATTGTTTTACACCGGCGTAACGATCAACTGCAGCGTGTGTCCGAAACACATCGATCATATGATGCGTTACAATATCCTATCTTATTTTGGCAAGGTGAAGATGGGTATCATTTTTCAATGAAGATGATAAATCCAGTTACAGGTAAATAAACAATCTACGTTTACTACCTTTATCACAACGTTAATTTATGTTATTATAACACAAAAATTTGTTTATAGGCTCCGAAACTAACAAAAAAGTTAGTTCAATGAATTATTATTCATACAGACTGATGGTTCGGGAAAATGAGGACAATCACATCTTAAAATGTCGGTGTCTCTTTCACCAATATGCTGTGGATATGTACGTGAAAGTTGAAACTGAGCGATTGACATTTATCAGGTTGAACCAGGCAAAACTCCGTTCTGAGGAATACATTCATCTTCGGGATGCCATCAATGCTGACGGAAATGCACAGAATGTAGGCAGAACAACTATTCTCCCAGCAACATACGTCGGAAGTCCGCGACATATGCATGAATACGCTCAGGATGCTATGTCGTATGTACGTCATTATGGCACACCAGACTTGTTTATAACGTTCACATGCAATCCACGGTGGACAGAAATTCGACAAGAATTATTTATTGGCCAATCACCCATTGATCGCCACGACATTACCGCAAGGGTGTTCAAAAGAAAATTAAAATCACTCATGGATTTCATTGTTAAACATCACGTGTTCGGCGAGACGCGCTGTTGGATGTATTCAGTCAAGTGGCAGAAACGCGGATTGCCACATGCACACATCCTCATTTGGTTGGTAGAGAGGATAAGACCGAATGAAATCGATGATGTGATATCTGCGAAAATTCCAGATAATGATGAAGATCCATTGTTACATGAGGTTGTTGCAAAAAATATGATTCATGGTCCCTGTGGAATATTAAATCCCATTTCTCCGTGTATGGTTGACGGAAAATGTTCAAAACGCTTTCCAAGACAATTAGTAGCAGAAACTATTAGTGGAAATGATGGTTATCCACTTTATCGCCGGCGATCCACTGATGACAATGGAAGGTCGACAATAATCAAAGTGAATCAGCAGGACATTGAAGTTGATAATCGTTGGGTTGTTCCGTTTTCGCCGTTACTCTCCAAGACATTTAAAGCACACATAAATGTCGAATTTTGCCATTCCGTAAAATCTATAAAATATATCTGCAAGTACGTGAACAGTGACATGGATGTGTTCGGAGTTGCTGCCGAAAATTCAAACGATGAGATCACTCATTTTCAAATGGGCCGCTATGTTAGTAGTAACGAGGCGATGTGGCGTATTTTTTCATTTCCTATACATGAAAGACACCCCACTGTTGTTCACTTGGCCGTACATCTGGAAAATGGTCAAAGGGTGTACTTTACAACGGAAAACGTATTACAACGAGTTGACAGGCCGCCATCGACAACATTGACCAGCTTCTTTGAAATGTGCCAGAATGATGACTTTGCCAGAACACTGCTTTATTCCGAAATGCCAAGATATTATACCTGGAATCAATCGTCAAAGAAATTTCAACGACGGAAACAAGGACAGCCAGTTCCAGGTTACCCACAAGTATTTTCCACCGATGCACTAGGACGTCTTTACACAGTCCATCCCAGCCAAGACGAGTGTTTTTATTTGCGTTTACTATTAGTCAATGTTCGTGGCCCAACATCTGCGAACTGTTAATGGTGTATTGTGCGGCACATACAGAGAAGCCTGTCAACGTTTGGGATTGCTAGAGAATGACACTCATTGGGGCCACACTCTCGAAGATGCTGTGATTTCGTCAAATGCTAAACAAATACGAACATTGTTTTCCATAATTTTGTCTACATGCTTCCCATCAACACCGATTGATTTATGGAACAAATATAAAGATCACATGGCCGAAGATATATTACATCAGAAGCGACTTAGAACATCGAATGCAGATTTGCAAATTAATGAAGAAATTCACAATGAAGCATTAATTTTAATTGAAGACATGTGCTTGATGCTTACCAACAAAGGATTAATACAATTAGGAATGACAACGCCCAATCGCCCAATGCACGACGCATTTAATCAAGAGTTGAGACGCGAAACCCAATATGATTCCGAGGCATTAAAAGAAAGCGTTCTAAGAAACGTTCCCCTTTTAAATGAGCAACAAAAATATGCCTACGATACGCTCATGAAAGTAGTAAACGATGGAACTGGCAGATTTTTTTTCTTAGATGCTCCCGGTGGAACTGGGAAAACGTTTTTGATATCATTGATTTTGGCAACGATTAGATCGCAAAATGGTATCGCACTTGCACTTGCTTCGTCAGGTATTGCAGCTACGCTGTTGAAAGGCGGTCGAACAGCTCATTCCGCACTCAAGTTGCCGTTGAACATGCAAATAAATGAAACTCCAACTTGCAACCTTTCGAGAAATTCCGCGATGGCCAAAGTGTTGCAGCAAAGCAGATTAATAGTTTGGGATGAGTGCACGATGGCACACAAAAAATCTTTGGAAGCATTAGACCGCACGTTGCAAGATTTACGAAAGAACCAAAACCAGTTTGGTGGTGCAATGATTTTATTGGCAGGTGATTTTCGCCAAACATTACCAGTAATACCACGATCAACGCCAGCCGACGAAATTAACGCATGTTTAAAGTCGTCCATTTTATGGAAATACGTTAAAACGCTCAAATTAAATATGAACATGAGAGTCGAATTGCAGAACGACCAATCTGGAGAAGTTTTTTCCAAACAATTGCTCGATATTGGTAATGGCAAAATATCTGTTGACTCATCGTCTGGATACATTACATTACCTACCAATTTTTGTCATTTTACTGAATCAAAGACCGAACATCGAGAAGGTTTTCCCAAACATTGCTCAAAATTACAAAAATCATGTTTGGTTGAGCGAACGAGTTATATTGGCTGCAAAAAACGTTGATGTCAACGAAATGAATTTTCAAATTCAAAATAAGATAGCTGGCGAATTGATGACATACAAATCGATTGATTCCGTCATTAACCAAGATGATGTTGTCAACTATCCAACGGAATTCTTAAATTCGCTGGAATTGCCCGGATTACCATCTCATAATCTGCAATTAAAAATCGGATCGGTAATAATTATGTTGCGGAATATAAACCAGCCACGTCTTTGTAATGGCACCCGACTTGCGGTGAAGAAATTAATGAACAACGTCATCGAAGCCACAATTTTGAAAGGGAAGTACAAAGGCGAAGACGTTTTGATTCCACGGATTCCGAACGACATGCCATTCGACTTTAAACGGTTACAATTTCCAGTGCGGCTAGCATTTGCAATGTCGATAAATAAATCGCAAGGGCAGTCGCTAAGTGTTTGTGGCATCAATCTTGAAAATCCATGTTTTTCACATGGCCAGTTGTATGTCGCCTGTTCCCGTGTCGGAATACCAACAAAACTATTCATATACGCGCCAGAAAATAAAACTAAGAATGTTGTGTATCATAAAGCATTAGAATAATAAACAATATGTTTTTGGAATAATTATTTTTTTTATTAATTATACCAATTCAAATTCAATATTCATAGTTAAGACAGGACAACGTCTGTCGGGTCAGCTAGTATCTATATAAAACTCCTTGGTTCATGAGGTAACCTCTCTCAGAATAGTTTGCAAAATTCTCGTCTTTTTCGGTACTCTCAAAAGAATCGATAATTTTCCTGAGATTTTCATCTTTCAGTTGCTCTTTTCGAATATCTCCTGGATTACGCGAGGGCATATCAATGGATATGGTACACATTTCACAAGTTCCTTCCGTGTGTTGACAAAAAGGTCTAGACAGCATGCCAGCTATAACGTTAGCTTTACCTGGAATGTATTCCAACTTCAAGTTGAAGGATTGAACCTCTAAAGCCTATCTCGCTAATTGTCCAGTAGGAGACTTTAAATTCATTAGTCATTTAAGAGGCTGATGGTCAGATGCAACAGTGATTTCTTGCCCTTCAATGTAAGCACGGAACTTCTTCAATGCCCATACTACAGCTAATGCTTCACGTTCCGTTGTCAAATAATTTCTTTCAACACTTGTGAGTAATCGACTGGCATATTCGATAGGATGCTCTTCAGGTCCAGTACCTTATAAAAGAACTGCGCCCAGTGCATAGTTACTATCATCAGTTCGAATAGTGTAAGGCTTGGTTGAATCATTTTGACTAAGAATAGGTGGACTAATCAAAAGTTGTTTCAAGGTTTGAAATGCATAATCTTCTTTACCCCATTTCCAGCTGACATTCTTCTTTGTAAGATTGCTTATGGGTCTTGCAACTTCTGAAATAAATATAATTCTGAATAAGTTAGGAATAAATCTCCTGTACCACGAGCAGATCTGTAGAAATGACTGCACTTGTTTTACAGTCCTTGGGGGTGGCATTTTCTGAATGACAGCAGTTTTCTCTGGATCCACTTCCAAGCCAGACTTTGTTATGTAAAGTCCTAGATATTTAACACGGTTACACGCGAAGTGACATTTCTCACGGTTAGCATGCAGCTTAAATTCTTGTAGTTTCTTGAAAACAGCTTCTAAGTTATAAAGATGTTCTTGAAAGGTTTCAGACAATATGATAATATCATCTAAATAAGAAAGAACTAGAACATTTTTCACCGAATTCCGAAAATTGTCTATTAATCTCTGAAAAGTTGCAGGGGCGTTCTTTAACCCAAAAGGCATTCTGCGATATCTGTAAGTTCCGAAAGGACAAATTAAAGTTGTCTTATCACGATCTGCAGGGTTTACTTCAATTTGATGATAACCTGACTTTAAGTCAATTGTAGACATGTATGAGGTGTGCTTTGCGTCATGAAGCAAGTCGTCCATCCTGGGGAGGGGATAATTATCAGTTACTGTGATTGCATTAAGTTTTCGGTAATCAATGCATAAGCGCATTTTCCCATTAGGTTTAGGAACTAATACTACAGGTGAAGCGTACGGAGATTCACATTCTTCTATAGTAGCATTTACCAAAAGTTCATTCAATTCTTTTTGTAAAACTTCTTTCTTGGCAGGGGACATGCGATAAGGTGGCAGCGAAACAGGAGGATTCTTTCCTGTATTAATATAATGTTGAATCTTGGGAGTTGCTTCTTCCCCTGATCGGAATATACCTGAGAAATTCTCTAACAATGCGTTTAATTCTGTTTTTTGTTCTCTAGTGATGTGTCTTCCTTCATCGTCTCTCAAATGTATTGAATTGACATCATCATCTGCTTTTGCTACTTCGACAGTTCTTTGGAAAGTGTCTTCAGCAAAGGGAAACTTTCGTCTCGGACAGTTACTAAAAAACCAGTGGTGGTTTGGAACATTCAACACTATTTTGGCTTTGCGCAAAAAGTCTGAACCTAACAGAGTTCGATTGTCTTTCGCTGTTGGAAAGGCTAATAATTCGGTTCTGACCAAACGTCCTTCAATTTCGATATCTACCTGGGCTTTGCGTACCTCGGTTTCTCTCTCAAAACCATCAGCAAGTGTGACGTTGAGAACTGTTGCTTCAAATTTTATTCCTTTTTCTCTCAAAAGTCGGTATAACACTTCACCAGCAATCGAGTTACTCGCTCCAGTATCAACACATGCTATACCATTCATCCCATTTATTGTGATTCTCAATAGGGTTGTTTGAGATTGTCGAACTGAACACGAACGAAGATGTAAAGAGCTAAATTCTGTTCCTTCCACTGTTGTAACTGGAGAACAGGTGGGACATTTCGGCTTTATAACTCCCACTTTTCTGCATCCATAGCAACTAAGTTGAGGTTGGTCCTCACTCTTAATGTCGTTTCCAGGATGAAACGTTTTCGTTTTCTGTGGATCAAACTTGACATTTCTAGGCTCATTTCGTGGTCGAAACTTCGGAGATTCCTTTTCCTTAGGTTCTTGAATTACGTTTCTCGGTTTCATACTTCTGACTTCCTTATAGGCATCTAATTTGTCTGCAACTCATTGGGATCGATCCAATCAGACCAATGGTCAAGGAAGTGTTCTTTGTAGTCAGGAGGAGTTCGTTTCTTTATTTGGTCAGCAATCGTTAGATCCTTTAATTGCTCAAATGTTGTAACGTTCAGTTCTGTAAGCCAACCCTCAAAGTAATTTCGTAAATCGAAATAATAATCGCGCCATGTACTATCGAGACTTCTGCGATGTTGTACAAAAAGTTGGCGGAATTTTTCAGCCCTCATTCTAAAACGCTTAAGTAGAATCTGTTTAATGTGATCATAATTCTGAGCATCCGCATCGGTCTCTTGTGCTACCAACTTAGCAATGTCACTTGGGAGGAGACCGATCAGATAAACTACCCATTTCGTAACTGGTACCCTCAAAAAGGTTAACTGCTTTTCAAACAAATTTAAGAATAAACTCATATCGTCCGTTTTCGCATCAAAGCTAGGGACTAGCCTCTTCAACTCTAGTTTAGGAAAATCTGTGTCAACAGTAGACAGAACAGATTGTGAGTCGGTGTTCGTATTTATAGCAATTGCCTGCAATTTTAATTTTTCTAGCTCAAACATTCTCTCCTTTTCTTTTTCAGCAGCAAGTAGTTCTCTTTCTTTTTCAGCAGCAAGCAGCTTTTTCTTTTTCAGCAACAAGTAGTTCTCTTTCTTTTTCAGCACGTTCTTCTTTTTCTTTCCTTTCACTAATCATACTATTAAGTAATTGCTTAGTGAATTCTTCATCATATGTTGCGCTTTTTAGTATAGCATCTTTAATATCGATTATCTTAATATTATCATCGATAGTAATATCAAGTTCATTTGCTAATGCAATCAAGTCCTGTTTCTTACCCTTAGCCAAATATGCCATTTATTTAAAACAAGGGTAATACAAAATAAGCAATTCTACTATAGCACTAATAAATCAAAATGTAACATTGATGGCATTCACAATTTAATCATAACAAAATATTCATGCATTATATTCATAATCAATTCAAAATAATGCAAAGCAACAAACTAATAATATTTCAAATCATAATGGACAGTATCATAACATGCAAACGTTAGATTTCCAAAACATAAATATTACTCCAAATCAATACTTTATCAGTATCATTTATAAGCATCTAATTTTCCAAAATTTAAGTATGATTCCAAATCAATACTTCTATCAAATATTTCTTAAAACGGCTAAAACTATTTCTCTTCTGTTTTATAAATAATACTTCTGTTTCCGGAAATCTGGAGAAACTCCAACTCGGAATTCACCATAGAATTCTATTTCAAAACAAAACTTCAATATTTAACGACACGGTGGACGTTAATTCTATTGAAAACAGAAGTCTTTACAAGTTACTAATACTTATGTAACTATATCTTCTCGAGATACAAAACAATTTTTATGCTACTTATAGCATTTTCAGATAGTAATTAAGAAGTACTCATCTGTAAAATTCCGTCTGCTGGAATCGTCATTCAGGAATCCAAACTCCAACTGCGTAGTTCGTTGATAACTTCAGGCATTTGTAATCCAAATTCGAACAGGCTTGTTCATAAATTGGGTTTAAATCCAGGCCACGACGTAGGGCGCCATTTTTATAACAAGGTGGGTGAGTGGAGTTTAATTAATTAAGCATCTCGGGGGGTAAAATTAACAAAACATTTATTTACATATTTACATTTTGGGTACTAATTACGAGAAAACATAAAGTATTACAGGACCACAGCGCAAACGCGCGTCTGGAAGGAAGGGGCAGAACTTCTCTTCCTTAAGGGGGAAAAAATGTCATTCGTTAGATGACGTACTTGCAGATACGTAACTAGAGGGGGGGGGGGGCAGACGGGGCATTTGCCCCGGGCGCCGGATTCGGGGGGCGCTAAATTGGCCGAGTATTTTTTTTACTATAGATATTTACGTATGATAACAAATGAAGAAGAAAACTTATTAGTAGACTACAAAAACTATATAAGGAGCTAAATGTAGAATGTGTGAAGAAATGGCAGGAAAGCTTAACCTAGATCCTCTTTTTAAAGAAGTACGGAGGAGGAAGCAGCGAATGTTTGATGAGAAGGGCGAAGTTGAAAGCAGAAGAAAAAAGTTCAGATTATTGATTATACAAATAGATCGGATTCTGAATGAACTGAGGCAAAGGTTTCAAATCATTCAAAACATGAAGTTTATTTGGTTTCCTCAATGGAGCTCGGTTTGAAATAATGAATGGAGAAGAATTGAAGAACCAGGCACTTGAGTTAGCTACCACATATAAAGAAGACTTAGACAAGGACTAGTTGCCGATAGAAGTGGAGAGTTTTAAGTATCATGCCTTGGATTTAAGCCCTTATATGAAAACGGCTTCATCAGGTCTTCTGACGTTAATATATTGAACGGACTTGAAGACACGACCACCAACATAATGACAGCGTTGAGAATTTTCCTCACGATACCAGTCTCAGTCGACTCAAATTAAAGGAGTTTTAGCAAACTGAAGATCATAAAAAATTACATCAGAAACTTAACAGGACGACTAACCAACCTGAGCATATCAATAGAGCACAAGTTAGCTTCAAAGCTATCTTTTGAGGACATTGTGAAAATGTTTGCAGCCAAAAAAGCCCGTAAAGTTAAGTTTTAGTTCAAGCTTTCTGTGTTCAAATTAATTTTTTCACATTTTGGCAATATATTAAGAAATTGTGAAAAATGCCTAAGTATAATACTCAAGATAACTTGAGTACAATCTGTTATTATTAATTCTTGTTCCAGTTTTCCAAAATCCTTGAATGGTTTTCGGTCGACGTTTCGATAATTCTCTTTTTAAAAGTCCAAAAGCACAAAGGTCCATGGGTGAGACATCTGGAGATTTAGCAGGAATATCAGTAAAAGGTTATTTATTGACTTGATACCAGTTTCTTGTTCCATTTTTTCCACGAATTTAACAGTGGATTTAGATGTGTGGCTGCTTGCTTTGTCCTGATGCAGTTCTACTGATTGTTGGCACTTTGGGTAAAGATATAGTATTTCTTTTTTGAACATTGGGGTAAAATAGGGTCTTGATAATATGTGGGAGTTGATTTTTACATTCCCCTTCCTTTTTACTTTTAATTTTCCATTATACGCAAAACCGGCAGCAATCAAATCTCTTAGAGAAAGTTCTCAAGTTAAAATTACAAAGTTGAACCACGTTTTAAGATTTTTCTCCTCTTTTATGATAATAAATTGTTCTTTTTTATTGCAATCTTTTAAATACACCCACGCCTGGTCTATTGTCACAACATTTTTCCATCTTTCTCCAGGTAAATGCTTCTCATACAGAATTCTGCAGCGAGTTTTGCTTTCTGCAATATGTCGTGGAGATAGACAATCAACATTGTATTTTTTGGCCTTAAGATTTAAATCAATGTTAATTATTTAATTTGCAGTTGAAACTGAACTTTAAATGACTTTGTAATAGTCCTTTGACTTGGCGGATTCTCTTTTAAATTAAAGAAGCAACATTGATTAGAGGAAGCTAAACAGCAAAATCTTGATCAATATTAAAAAAAACTTGAAACTAAAAATTCATCCGTCATTGCTCAATTACAAAATTTCAATTATTGCACTGATGTCACAAATTCGTCATACGTTGAGGCTTAGGCTCAGTTGAGAAGAGCGAGCAGTTTAATAGGAAGTAGTGTAGGAACAGCTTGAGAGCAGGTAGTAGTTTAGGAAGAGAATGGTATCGTACTGACTTGCTCAAAATTTTAATCACTAAAAGCATCACAAGGAATACTCCTTTTTTGGTTTAAACCACTTTTAATAATGTCAAGTACAGGCACGACACAACAAAAAATAAAAGATAGATCACATCAAAGTTGACACATTTCAGTTTTGATCATTACTTTCTTTAAAAACAAGTGTCCCACCACATCAGCTACCATCTCTTTTGTCTAACCAAGTCCTTTTGGGAATGCAGAGAAGTGCCATCTAACTCTGCAGAAGTCTTTACAGTATGTATAGCAGAGCAAGGAACAAATCAACAGGAAAAGGAGTCGAGAACTAGGATAACAGCTGTGCTTCCAACTTAGCATAATTGAATGAAGGTATGACGCAACTTATAGCAAAGGAAAATTGGAGAAAATGCTTATCAAAATTTCAATTTTATTCAGTAATATAAAAATCTGAGTAGAATGTTTCTTTTAACAAAAGGAACAGATCAGGCTGTTCCTGTTTTGAATAGATGAAGAGCTGGTTCATTTGCCCAGAGAATGAGGACATCCAATCTCATTTCAGTTTTTAATAGTTTCTTATAAGATTGGTCAATGGTGTTTGTGTTATGCACCATAGAATATATTTAGCACCAATGCCTCTTCTGAATGCTACCTTCCGGTCAAGATAGTATGCATTTGGTTCTCGAGTATGCTGTCATTCTAATTTTCCATAGGTATAATTTCAGTTAATACTTGTGGGACAAATTTTTTTAGGGAAGACTTGATTTTGTACATATCATATTGGCATATTCCCTCCCAATTCTAACATAAATTTCCTGAATGAATGTCCAGTTTCAAGCAGCTTTTCTTATCTTGTATGTATTGTACGTGCACTTGCTGTTAACATGACGTAGATGCAAACAAATGAAATCACAATTGATACAATAAAGAAATTCTAATTTCAATTAAAAAGATTTTATTTGTTTAACAGCAGATAAAAACCACTAATGTAGCAAAGGTGACATTCTGATTGGTTGCTGGGTGATGCCGTTGCCCATAGAAATTTCATGAATTTTTCTATTACATTCCGAATGGGACATTTTACCCCAACAAATCTAATGTATTTCTGAAGTGTTTATAAAAGTGGTATATATTTTAACATTAAAAGTTCACATTTTTCCGTTATAGTGCTGCTTAATTATTAAGTACCATTAATAAATTGTTTCCAATTTTTTTTATACAGCTACTTTAGAGCAAGAGGTAATTACCACTACTCTTATAAATCAAAATTATACCATTTTTTGCATCAGATCAGCAAGAAATGTAATATATGGGTTGCTGTGGAACTTTAATTACTTAGTTTGTGTGCCCCGATACCGAAAATTTGAAATCGAAAGGTTGAAAATTGCTGCTCTAGACTTCTAAACATTATATTGGTAGTTGTTCATTCAACTGTCAAACTACATAGAAAACAAAGAAACAAGACAAAGTATAATTTTCAAAATTTATTTGCTCTGACACAAGTTGAACAGCTTCCATATTATACCTTAGAAAAACTGAATCACACAGACAGCAATATAACGATGAAATCAAAGCCACAAATGAGTTAACAGTCCAAGAAATGAAGTTTTGCGTAATCGAGGGAACACTTAAAAAATTGTTCCACCAGATGTCCTATTTAGAGGGCTGCGAATGCTCGCAGGGCATGAACACATTTACAGAGCAACTTTCTGTATATCACATATAAACAGTAAAATGAATGTACAGGGAAAAAAGGAACATGTTTACATCACTTAAATCTCTTCTTAAATAAAGGAAACTCTAAAATGTCCAGAACTCTTTCCTAAACGACAATTTCGGATATTAATGCAAATCACAGACCATACAGAAAAGAAATCTATACAACGAAAATAAATTTGTAACTATTCCTATAGTTGAAAAGTTCACAGGCGAAGAGGTATTGATTTACCTCAAATAAAATTTCCATATTTTAATTCTTTAAATACAATTACATCTCTTTTTTTACAATTGCAAAATATTCACCAGGAATAACCTGATTCTTCAATTTTGATAAAGCATTGTAAGACAGAGATAGATTGATATCTAGACTATTATTTATTAAATGAAATACATGGATGTGTATAAGATTAGATTGTCCTATATCAATTCTGTAAACTTTACTGGCTTGAAATGTATCATGCTATTTTCGACCAGTGTTCATCAATATAAATATTTTATATATGCATTTTCAGATTTGTATTATCTTGCATATTTCACTATTAAAATGAACAATGACATCAGACAGAATTGTACACACATAAAATGGTTTCAAATGTAAAGCCTGGGGATGTTAGGAAAATAAGCAAATATCAAATTGTTATTGCATACAAACATGAAATATCATGCACGTAAACAAGTTTTAAGAATATGTAAAGTAACAAATATTTGCTTGCTTAATTATATTAAATTATACGATTTGAGAAGCATATGAACATAAATAATTTTCAATGACTAAAATTAAAAAACAAATTTTACACTTATTACGAAAAAGAAATCTGATTCTTATCAAAGTGTAACCAAGAAAAGGTTATAACTTCAATAATTTATTTTGCCAATATAAGGAGCAGTGCATTTTTACAAGATTCAAGTCAGCAAGAAAATTATAAACCTTAAAAGTATGAATATTTAGCAAAATGCAGGATATAAAAACTCTAATATCTAATATTTGAAAAATTAATGTTCAAGGATGCAGTGGACAAATATAAATCTTAACAAATTTATCAGTATTGTAGATTACATATGAAAAGTAATTTATAATGAATGAATTTAAAAGAGAACAGGCTAAAGGAATTTAAAAAAGCACACTGGGCTACTTCATCGCAATTTAAATAGAGAATAATTTAAATACCTAAAAATTTGCACATTAATACACACTGGAATTTTTTTATGTATAAATAACACTTATAAATAACAATTGCAAAAACAAATTTAAAAAATTGGGTAACACGATGAATGGAAATTGAATAAATAGTTAACCTTAAATCCAATATGCATTTTTAATGAGGGTAAAATGGGTTTGCCAATTTAAACACATGCCACTTAAGCAGCAAAACCACTTCACAGAATTTTGTAAAAGCTAGTAGGTTTCCATGCAAAAAACATTTCTATTTCCAATTATGTCCAGAATTCCATCTAGAGTAAATATAATGGCACATAGTGTAGGCATCTTCAAGGACACAGAAATAGTTCGAAGTCTATTTCTTGTAGAAAAAAAATGAAAAAAAGTCTATCACATATTCAGGAAAGCATTCCCAAACTGCCATTCCCACGTATGAAGTTTGTTTAAATTAAGACGTCAAGCATAAGAGGAACAGCATTTGAGTATACTGTACACTGTTTAAAAAAAAGGATAAAAAAGATCAAGCCAGACTAGGCCCTGTACGACTAGCTGCCCTGGATGCAGAGCCATAACTAGAGATGCACAATGAAGAATAAACACAAGTTTTTCAGCTCACTCGTAGAGTCCTTACAGAATTGTAGTGACTACAGGTAAAATAAATAAATTCTTTCTTTTTAGTTTCTTCGACCGTAATGGAAAAGTCAGCTTCAGTGTCCGTTTCTAAGTAAAGCTTCTCTCAATTAGTCAATTTGTAGTAAGCAGCATTGCAAAAGCTCGACAGGCAAGAATGACTATCGCGTATTCGATAGTTCCTAGTTATGGCAAAGCAAATTCATGCTTCCCACGACACGGATGCTGCTGCAACACACATGATGCTTCCAATATTTACACGTTATATACAGGCTGATTATCAACAATAAGTACTGAGATTGTAGTGGGGGCATTCGGGCTGGACGCGACTGACGACCTTTTCCCCATCCAAGACGGCCATCACCACTGTGTTGTCAACAGGACAGCGCAACAAGTCGGGCAAATTCCACTCGTGCTCGCCCTGCTGTGGCTGGTCGTTCCTCTCTATCTCAGTGGCGACGCGGTCCTGCTCGACAACGACGGTAGAAATGTTATCGGCCTTGGTGTCGTCCACGGAACGTCTGTGGTTCCGGTGGCGCCTCCTGTGCTTGTCTGGGGAATGTCGTCGTCCAGTGCCATATTCGGCGTGCCCTGGGTGACGTGGCAGAATGAGAAGCGGTCGTTGGTCGTATCCGTAGCTGGAGGACGAGTGCTGGCTGACGTCGGAGCGGTAGCAGTACTCGCCGCCGAGGGATCTCGGGTGTCCGGAGTAACCGTAGTCGCCATCAACGCTTTCGTAGATGTGCTCGCTGAATGGACCGTACAAGTCCCCTGTGCCAAGATACTGACGATCCATGCGACGTTGCCATTCATAGGGGAGCCAGACTTTGCACGGGGATTCTTGATGGTCGATGACTTGTCCGTTGTTTTGGTTATAAATCTCAGCACCTTTCTGTAGTGGTCCGTAGAATTCTTGTTGGACTTTAGGGATATCAGCCGTATGGTTCTCCTCGATGGGGTTGCTGGTCGAGGTGGTATATAGGGGACCTGTTAATTATAAAGATAACATTATTTATCATTAAAAATGCAAATAATGTAATATGCATACATGATGACAAAGGTGATGGTTGGGTTTTTATGGCACAAGGGCCATATTTGGTTATGCTATGCCAACCACAATAGACAACACCAAGTAATAGACACACACAAGAAAAGTTTTACTGACGCAAGAGAGAAATATGCCCAGGGAGGTATTGAACCTGACAGGAATGAATCATTACCTGCAGGTTGCAAGACCAGCGAGCATGTTCACTTAGATAATGAAACAGAAACGAATTCACAAGTAATTTAACAATATACCTGAAAATGTAGTATTGCTTTCACCCCACAACACATAATGAATAATAACCACATCTATTGGTTAAAAGAATCCTAAGGATTCTTTTGGACCAGAAGACCAAAACTAGTTAGAAGCCATGCCAAAAAAACTACAATTCAGAGTGGATATATGTACGCATGGTTCTCTGAGGGTTAAAATCTGTTCTTGCAAAATAATTGGGAAATTTTGACTTTCAGGAAAGTTAGCACCATTTGTATATTTATAAAAAAATACTTCCGGCTTATGAAAATAAGAGAGAATGGCAACGACGAAAGAAATAATTTCTTGAGTTTACAAACTCACATTCATTATTGGTTGGTATGAACAAATATTGATGTAGTCTTATCAAAATGTGATGGTAGATTTTAGTGCTTAACATAGACCAACTAATAATCTATTCTATTCTTTTTCGGATTACACAATAGTGAATTAAAAATAATTTTAAAATACCTAGTGTTGTGGAAGTAAGGTTGACAGAGCAGTTTCCTTGCTTGATTGGGCTTTCTACTTCCTGGCAAACCTCCTATAGAAGAAAAAGTAATTTAATTTCCAAGGTTAATTCATTACAATTTATTCATTGAGATTACAAATTAGCTTAGTACAGCTTTGATAAAGACTTTTTGAATGTTTTTGGCATGCTTTTAGTAGTGAGTTGTGGCAAGCAAAGGCAACCCCACTTCATTTGGATTATGGCAACTTCACGAAGTGAAAATTTTCATTTCCGGTTTTTGTTCTGGAATATTTTGAAATGTTATCCTTTGTGTGTGTGTGTGTGTGTGACTTTTCCAATTCTTTTCAGTTTCCTGTTTATTTGAAGAATTAAAATTTTGTATTTTAAACATGTAACAGTGCAGTGACATCAGGTTGCATCCTTTTATTTGAATATCTTATAAATTTTTGTAAATCTTATTTTACCATGCCTTCTGTATTTAGTGTTATAGATAAGTTTCAGGGTGTTCTTTGAGAAATTTGAAGTTTAAATTTTTCTGGTGGTAGGGCAACTTTAGGAAATAAGTGAGAATTGCTAATAGTTTATTCCGTAAACATCTTTGTCGGGAGATAAGTAGTGTTTTTCGTTATTTTTAAATTATTTTCAGCTAAGCCAGAAATGGTGTTTTTTCTGACATTCTTCCTTGGCGACAAAAACCAAGCCAAAAGCATTGCTACAAGTCTTTATAGCAAAGACAGACCATAGGTTTGGTCATTAGAAAACCATGCTACTGATTCCTGGTTTATAATTGTAGAACAGAACTTTTAAAAATTAAATCGCGAACTACGACCGAGCAAAAACATGGCCCAATAATGGCCAATATTCCATTAAACTTGCATATACTGAAAATGTCTATTTTTTTTAATCTCACAAAAAGAGGTTATTTCTTGCATAACTTGAAACTTGCAAACTAAAGCAAGATCGAATTATTCAATACTATCAACCAAAATTTGTCAATAAGAAATAATCAGCAAAGTTTAATTGTAATGAGCATCAAAAAACCAGAAATAATTAACAATTACCTTAAATTCTATTTAAAATTCAGCAGTCATGCTGTTATTGCAAACAGTTGTCAGATTAATATATTATGTATTAACATACAGCACAACATATAACATTTTCATTTAAAATTGATATTGTCAATTCTGTATAATACAGCAGAATGAAAGGTCACTAAAAGTCCCAAGAACAGCATGAAAGAAACACATTGCATGCAAAACATGCGTTTACATTCACATGAAAGTAAATTTACTTCAGCTAATGAGAACAGCACCATAATTTTTCCTTTTTAGAGGTAAAGACAGAATTTAAGGGAAGAGAAATGAAATAGGTTAAAGATATTTTGTAAGAATCAAAAAAGCATTTCATGCAGAAAATAAACAATTTCATGAGGGGAAAAAGTAGAACAGAAAAGTTAAACAGTAGCATCAACATACAAACAATAACAGCATAGCTCATAACATTAACAAGTAAATAATAATGTATAATAGATTCAAATCAAATGAATTTGCAGATTATACACATTTAGTTAATGAGTATATCTTAAAAAACACCTGGGATGGTTTTCATCAGTCAATTTTAGGGGCATATATAGCAAAGCATAATGAAATTTTAAATATCGAAATTCTAAAATTTATGCTTTTGCTTTTATTATTTTGGAATCTTTTGAATTCCCAGGTCTAAATTATCTTTAATTTAGTATAAAAACTCAAAGGCACCAGACAGCTTAATGCCTGATGCCCTTTAATTCAGCTAGAACATTACATTTTTTAAGTCTAAAAATTAATAGTTTTTGGTTTGGGTTGTATAACTGGACCTTTCCCCAGATGAAGACTAATTAAATCAAGACATACGTCTTAAAGCAATTATTTCTGGTTGTTTTTAAGACGCAAGGGCAATAGTTGGCCAAACTGTTCGAAACACAAAACATTGCCAAGTAATGGCATACAAATACAAGGAAAAATGACAGAAATATACCCAGGGAGGAATTGAACCCATGCCACCTTACAACTTATAGGTTGCTAGTGCAGTGGTCAAATCCACTGAGTCATGATGGCTCTGCAACTACTTTTGGCAGATAATTAGGGATACTTTATAAAAAGAATAAGAGGAAAATAATCAGGAAACTCCACGAGTAATTTAAAATATTTTTAACGAGGACTTGAAATATTTTGCAGATGGGAAAACTTTTGAATAAAGCTTAATTTTATCTCCCTAATTTAACCAGAATAGTAAGGTCGTTTGAGAGAAATGTAAGAAAATCGACAAATAGAGCTGTACTGCATTGTGTTTCTTTTGATTCGAGAGTAAACAAAAACTCATGCAATGAAGGACACATGCTGTCTAGGGTGCAGGAAAAATACCTGAGGGACTATGAGTGCATACAGAGAGGGGAGGGCAGGGATTACCCACACTGTGTTGGCCAGGGGAACCGGGGGTCAGAGCAGCAGGTGGTGGCAGGTTGCCCTTGGAGCGTTGCAGGGAGCCCAGAAGAGAGCACTCGCCAAGACGTTCTAATTCGGGTTGGATCTGAAAAGAGAAGCATCATTAGGACCTTATTATGACAATGTGAATGGACATACTCTGTCAATGCCTCTATTTAGAATCACACAATTTTCAAATATGTATTATTGCTTTTACCCTCTACACGCTTATTCAAAAATAACAGAACTTTTAGAATACTTTGATTTGTTGGTCTTTTATGGCACAGGGAGCAATATGGTCATACTGTGCTAAACATAAGATTAAATGTCAGTTAAAATTTAAAATCAGATAACATTCAATTTTTATAACTAGTGATACATGAGGTAAGTGAAGGGGTCATGACGAAATTAATTGCTTTGGGTATAACTCCATAGTGCAAAAGTCAGATTGAATTTAAGTTTTGAATTTAACCAAAGTGTACTATGAAACAGGATTAATTAAAACAAGTTGGTTGAGGGTTTTGTGGCATAAGGGCTGTATTTGGCCAAACAGTGCCAAACACAAGACAATGCCAAGTAATTGCCTAAAGAAAGGAAAGGGAGATTGCTTGGGCATCCTGGGGTTGTGACCCCCTGTTTACCAGAGGCAGTTAACCATGGGAAAAGAATGGATCACTAGAGTACCTCGAGTTCGTGAAGTCCATATGCACATAAAGATGTACCCTTGAGGGATCATTAAAATAGGGCATAATATATGCATTCCCGGAGGAAATATAAATGTATCAAACCTTTTCATCCGTTATGCAGTAAAAGAGCAGTATAAAAATTCCTTGGCAGGAGTTGAGTATTGTGAAGGCATAGGCAAGGCCAAGAGTTTCCTGGTGCAAATACAGTAAGCCAGTAGTCCATGTCATTCCCAATATGCACATCAGAAGTACAGCACGGCGAATATGAGACCTGGGAAACGTACAAAACATGTCACAAAAACAGGACAAGAAAATGAAACGAGTTTCAATATTCGACCTAAACTGGAGTTGGAAAGCCTAGACGCTAATACATAGTGGAACACAAGAGCTTTATTCTTACTTGATTTTAGACAGCTTTGCTTCTTCTTTCCCTTTGATTGCAGTGGTAAGGCTAGAGTGATGGTACAATATACAGCTAGCAACACAAAGAAATACCATGCCGCCCTGCAGAGATAAAACACTTTGTAAGTCACAGCAACGTTGCTTTTATAAACAAACAACAAATATAATCACTCAAAAATATATTTGTTAATATCAACATATTATTGGGTACTGTATGACTAGAGGTTTAAATTCCGAAAAGGTTGGTTGGGTTTAGACACTGCCAAACACAAGACAGGCAACAATCAAGTAATGGACAGACACAAGGAAAGTTTTATTAACACAGAAGATAGAAATACACTCAGGGAGGAATTGAACCTGCACTGCCTACAACTCACAGGTTACTAGGGCAGTGGACACTTTTTATCCCAATTATCTGTGGGTTGGTTGGGTTTTTATGGCACAAAGGCATATTTGGGCAAGAGCTCTGCCAAACACAAGAGACAATATAAAGTAATGGACACACACAAGGAAAGTTAACTAACACAGGAAACACAGGGAGGAATTGAACCTGCACCAACTTCAACTTGCAGGTTGCAAGCATAATGGGCAAACCCATTAAGCCACTGTAGCCCCTTTTCTCTGTAGAAGTTACAAGATTACTAGCCAGCTTAAATAGCATTTGAATGGCAATGAACTGAACGAGTTTAGAGATTTAAATTCCCAAAGCATAGGTCGGCTTTACATTTGGCTCAAGGTCTAAACTAGGCCAAACATTATAATTAATAATTATTCTAACAAGAAATTGTTACATAGATGTTTTCAGTTAAATTATGCTGGCATGTTGGCCATAAATAATAAACGTGCTTACTCCAAACTAGGAGGAATAGTAGTTACTGTCAGTGTTTTCCCACATAAATTAGTTATTTTATGTATTTATACATATATTTGCTCAATTAGTTAAATCCCTGATATGCAGTTTGTCTTTGGTTGTAATTGGATAGATCAGTTATTTTGACATTTTTATATTGAAATGCATACAAGTTGATTAAATTATTTAAAATAATCTGGAATCAATTTAGTTATAAGCAAATATTCAATGGAAGTCAAAATTAATTACTAACGTAACCAACACATTCCACATAAAAGAACCAAATTTTTATACCAACTTACAAAATAAATTCCAACAGCGGGTCCTATGAAGCTAAAAATGAAATAATTATCCGAACGCAGCCAGCACAGACGATCCGTTCCGTAGCTCTTGCAGTCCACTATCGCAGCAATGCTGACAATGACAGCCGGCACAGAATACGCGAGACCGTAGTACCAGACCCACCGAGATTTTTGCGGTTGGGATATGTCGGCTAGCTCCACATACAGCTGAAAGCACTCCAAAAATGCCCAACAAATAGTGGCCAAGAGTAAATATTCCAAGAGGGCAGCAAGTATAGCGCACAGAACTGGAGCCCAGGTCTGCTCGATGCCAGTGATCAGGACAATCTCAGTCAGAAGCAGGCATAGGAATATGTTTCGGTGAACAGTGACAGAATCTCCAACCAAGCTCCTGAAACAAGATAAATTCGAGGTAAGTTCAGGCAGTATTTACAATTATGCACATATTTACAGCTAATGAAATTTTACATGAACAAAATCTACGTTTTGATGAAACATTAGTCAAAAATTAAAAGCTGAGCATTAAGAGCAATGAAGATAAAACAAGAAATTGTCAACAGCCATTTCATTGTAGCAAAACGCCCATCAGGACAAAATAAAAAGAAAACTAGAGTTTAAATGTTGTCAATCCCATTAGATCAGTTTACATCCCATTACAGACTTCTGGGAATAAGAGGATTTTTCCAATTGCAACAGACCACTGTAAACCATTATTTTACAGGGTGGGCAAAATTGAAATGAGGAATAACCATTTCATTTGCTAATGTTAAAATTAAGTACTTGCTACATTTGAGTGAAAGATTTTTTAATCCAAGTCTACAGTAAACTACATTATAAAAAATGCCAATCCATTCGATAAAATCTTTTTCTTTATAAACGACCAATTTATATAATGTTTTAAAACATTTTTCTTATTTAGTTTAGAGATCAGCAATGTAATGGAACTTTTCAAATATTTGCAGACTACTAAAGTGATGAGAAATACTAGTCTACATATGCTGTCTTCAAATATGCTGTAGACTACTATTTTAGACTAATCTCTGGTCAACACACTAAGGAATGTTGGTCAGAAGGAACATATCGCGAGGGTCATCTCATTGGCATAGTCCAAGATTTAGAACTTTGAACTCATGGAAATAAATATATAGTAGTTAAGTACCCATGAAGCATCACTCTTCATTAACATATACAGATGATTAAGAAAAGAACCAAACACACATATATCGTTACAAAAGATATTTCAGTTTATTGTGAACATAACCTGGAAGATATATCAATATAAGATTTTATAAAAGTGCATTAAAAATTAAAACATACCTTAGAAGAAAAATAGGAATGACGGTCACAATTAAGCAGATGATACAAATGCCACATCCTATAGTGATTGTCACATGCAAAACATCTTGAGGAACAGGAACATCCTGAAATCGAAAAATAAAAGCTTGATTATGCATCCATTCTAAAATAATCCATTTAAAACTATGAAACTTTAGTAATTTAAAAATTTAACAAACATGTTATTTCCAAAATTTTGGCAGGAATAATATAAAAAAGTTAACAATGAGATTATTGCAATTACCTTGACATCAGCTACTTCCATAACAACTGCAAAGTTAGTTAGATGATTACATGCACATGAAGTATGTGTTGCATTGGTAGATTGGACCCAACAGCCGACATTAGACCATTCCCTAAAGACAAATTTAAATTAAGATTTACAACAAATTATTGAACTCGATCCTTCATGGAATTTTACTAGTTAAAAATTGAAGCATACACCACTGATAATTTAACACCCATATCGACATTTAAAAAAAATCATAATCTATGTAATGCAATAACTAACCTGATGTCAAAATCCCAAAACACGCATGTAGGATTTGTCATATTTTCTTCCTGAAATGCAAAATCATTTTAGAGGATTAACAAAATCAGATGAAATGTTTTAATTTGCTAATATACAAGTCATGAAAAGCTTCCACAAATCAGTTTAAACATTACATAGGTTAAAAGTCTTTTGGAAATCTTCCAATTGACAAATGATACCACAATTGCTTTAAAATCATTTTAAGAGTTTCTAATACCCTACCCTTAGCTTTACTAACTGGAAACAAAACAAGTAATTTATTTTCACTCAAATTTGTTGGTTGTATTTGTTTTATGGCACAAGGGCCATATTTGGCCAAGCTGCACCAAACACAAGTCAATGTCAATTATGAAAAGAGATGTAGAGAAAGCTCACACTGGCATCCTGGAGTCATAACCTCCATGTTTACCAGAGGCAGTAAATGTGTTACCAGAGCAGTAAACCCCATGGGTAATTAATTAACGTTGCACTAGAGCAACACAACAGGCTATTGGCGATGTAAACCGATGGGAAAGAATGTAGCACAAGGGTACACCAGGTTCGCGAAGCCAGTACATACCCAAGATGTATCAGAGGGGACAAAATTTTAGAGTAAACATTTATTAAATTCCAAACTATGAACTGCACTGATTCAAACATTAATATTCTTAAATAAGAAAACAATACAAAAAAGCATTGTAAAAGAAATTGGCAAATAAAATGCATTATCTGAAAAATTACCTCTAAATGCCTAAAAGTAACTATCACTGGCTGGGAGAGTCTTGTCATTCCCGGTTTGCCAATCGAAGCAGCGATCACCTTGGAATTTATGCGCCAACTGGAATTCCGTTTGTCACTTCGAAATGTGTACCCAGGTTCCGGCTTTAAGAGGTCACCTAATCCACTGTACACTACGAACACCACTTTTGCAAGGCCTGGAACAAATTAAATATTTTAAATAAACATAAAATGACTACTTTTAAACAAGACTATAAAATGAGTTATCTAGACAATGGTTTTTCAATATCAGTGCAGAAAAATTGATTTTGTCACATCTCAAAAATATACATCCTCTTAAAAAACAATACAATGTTGTCTAAATACTGATTCTTGAAAGCTGAAGAAAAGAAATTATATATTCTATGAAGTCAATTAACCTTAGTTATTATTAACTAGATTACTGCAGTTCCTAGAGTTATTGTCTTCATTATTTGTTTCTTATTCTTATAATAAACACATTGAATGGCTAATTTAAGCCATGCAGAGATGTGTGATTTGTCTATGATCATTATTTACTAGACTAAATAATGACCATTATGTAAGTATCAATTATTATGAAAAGTGGTCTGTCACATTTTTTTTTGTTTCTATATATTCAAAGCTTTGCATTTGGATAAAAATTATGAAAATATCTGCTTACAATGTAAATTTTTTTGTTAATTTGGTAGTTGCTATACGAATTAAGCAACAAACAATATTTTAAAATTTGTGACAGGCCACTTTCATAATCATTGGCACAATTAGATGTTCCATGAGAAAATCGCAAGAGTAGAATGAGTATCTAATGATCAAATGGCACTAGTATCACCATTTTAAATTCAGTATATGTAAGTTCAAGACAAATTAGAAATCGAAGACTTACCATGCTTTGATATATCCAAGAGTGTCTGTGGAGGGAGCACCAGAGTATCATCCATCCTTACCCATGCTGTTTCACTTGTTTCGCCACGAAAGTCATCTGACACAGGAAACTGAACAGGAGTGGGTGTTCTAGCATTTAACACTTGAACAGACAACACTGAAACAGAATAAAATAAACAATCTCATTTTGTTGAATTTATAATCAAAGCTTTTAACCCTCTGGATACAGGGACCGGCCCAACCAGCCGAAAGTTTCGAGTCCACTCGTTACGAAAGGCTCGGATTCTTTCAGACCTCAAACTCCTGAAAAATCACCGAAGCCCATTATGATTTCCATCCCCTATTTTCTGTGCTACAAAGAGACCTGTGCATGAATAGCCTTATCTTCCCGTTGACAAAGATGTCAGGGTTATCGATGGGAAGCCTTGCAAATTGTTTATCCTTGAGCATCTAGTCTGAGAGGTTGAGTAAATGAAAAGAGATCCACTTAAAAAGTTACCGCCGCCCTTTCAGTTTACCCGTGAAGAATTTGTCCCTTATTTGGCATACTCACGACCCGACAATAGAAGAAACTGGCACATTAGATGATAATGGGATGACACATTCCTTCTCCTGGGGGAAGCATTGTAAAGGCCGTTTCGGCCAGTTTCAGTAAGTTGCCTGTAAAGCCATTGGGCCGGCTGCAGTAACCAAAGAAGGAAATGATATTCTGCCCCAACGTATGCAGAGGGTTAAATCATGAGTATGATACAATTAACAGATGGAATGTCTTAATGACCCTGCACACACAAGCACAACTAATTTTTTCCAGGTTTTGAGAAACATTCAGTTTAACATTTAAAACATTTACTTAGTATAACGATATGAAAGTCTGAGGAGGAAAATACGTTACTCGACTTAATTTAATAGTGCAACCATTTTTACTTTTATCACAAATTTGAGTCATTTTGCAGGACTGCAACAGTCAGAGCACTTGTGAAATATTAGCAAAAAGTCTCATCTCAAGAAGCAATTTTAGTTGCTCTTAGATACATATTTCACCCATTAGCTATTTAAAAAAGACATTTTCTTTGACCGTTGGCGAATTTTCAAAATGCCAAAATTTTGAAAATACGTAGAAGGTTTTGAGAAGATATCACTAGTCACCAAGGTTGAAAAATATACATGTAGAGTCAGTCACCTGTGGCAACCCTGTATTTTGTAGAGAAATATAACACTTATCAGCAATTCAAATTTATCCTTTAGTAGGGCCCAATTTTAAAGGTTTTTAATTTCTAGGCCAATTTAAGGAATAATACTTACAGATATTGGCTTCAGCTAAAGTAAAGGAATCTTCTTTTCCTGAAGAATGGGCCAATAGCATCGCACTCTCTTCCAATCCATCCAATAAGGAAGAAGCAACTCTTCTTCGATCTGTAGCAGGAAGATCTTTCCAAGCAGTCTGGCCTTGCTTTAATAAATTACTGATTGTTTCCACAAGGGACTATGAAGAAATATAAATAGTACATTAAAGCTTCTTGCAGAGTAAGAGACAGTAGTAGTCTTACATGAATAAGTAAAATCAGTTTTGAATGTACAGGAAATAATGTTAGTTTTTTAATATTATTTTTGCATAAGGTTGGTGGGGTTTTATGGCACAAGGGCCATATTTGGGCCAAACACAAGACAGACAATGTCTCGAAAGGAAATAGAGGGATTGGAGAATAAAGCAGGATGAAAACAGTAAAAGATCGCTTAGGTATTTCGGGACCACGACTCCTGTGTTTATAATATAAAGATAATAAACCCCAGGGGTAAAGAAAGGTCACTAGAGTACCCCGATTCCATGAAGCCCGTACACACCTAAAAGAGATGCGCCTTCAGGGCAGAGGGCAAAACTTATGGTGAAGAATTTCAAACAAAATTAGTCAATTTAAACTTGAACAAAATGCCTTATAAATATTCAGTAAATTTTGTATTCAATAAACATAATTCAGATTGTCACTTCAACCAGTATTGTTTTCTTAGTTTCGTTATGAAAATATTTTTCTTCTTTCATCACAAACCACTTCATATTTGTTAGCAGTAAGCATAAGAGTTAAACAAAACCTAATTTTCACTTTTATTTAGTTGAATACCGAAATAAAACAAAATTACCTGCAACAATTCTCGGAGAACATGATAGCGATGCCACAAATCGTGGAAATTCTCCATTCCATTTATGGCACGAGACAAAGTCTGCTGAATGACTTCTGCAATGTCTTTGAGATCATCTGCATACAGAGGCTTGATGAAAGTCATCAAAGCTAATTCAGTGGCTACATTATTGATGGATTCACCAGCTTCAATCTAAAAAAAATATTATCCTTTTTCATATAAAAAACACCCATATTTATATATAATCAAGATGGTGTAATTTAATTTTACTACATTACGAAGTAATAAATGTTGATTCCAATGAAATCAAATTTGTGTAATGTCATTAAAGGTAATTTAAGTAAAGAATAATTGCATCATTTCTTAAGGTCAACATAATTAACCTATATGCTTAAGAAGCATTCATTTCATGTTATGTCAACTACAAAGTGTCATAATTCAGTTTCAATAGAAATTTTAATCAATAGTTTTATAAACATTCCATACATACAATTCTGGTTTAACAGCTCTTATGTCACTTTATTACTAGTTTTCACATTAATAAAGAAATAATAAAATAAGTAAACTATTTATCTATTAAAGTAATGCATTGTTATGAAAATTAATCAAAATTACTTTTACCAAAAATAATCAACTGAAATGTTTCCCAGAAAAATATCACATTGGATTGAGTTTCATGCCAGCCTATGCTTATGATACTCTGGATAAACAGTTAAAAATACGAAAACTTCATAACCTAAGCCAACTTACCCTTTTCTTTAAGTTAATAACCCAACCTGATCTACACTCTCTTAAATCAGGATAAGGAGTCATCCAACGCACTGGGTCACTTGCACATTGCCACCGAGCAAGACCTTAAAACAAATCAAATTAATTTCATCAAAAACCAGTTACAAATATTTTAAGATCACGTACTCATTTGCATAATTATGGGATCAGAAGCATAATTCTACAAATGGAATAAAATCTGACAAATTAAATTTTCATACATAATTAATTTCAGTATCAAGTGGGAAAACTGCATTACCTGTCGCTCCTCCCGGACACCTATGAATTGCTTGGGTGCCTGCCTTCGTCCAATTCCATTGAATATCGCTCATCTGAACAGGTGGGCAATGGTTTGGTGGAAAGACAGGCAAGGTAGTGGTTCTCACTGTGGTGGTTGATTCTGCTGTGGAATAAAAGAAAAAATATTCTCAGTTTGGAATACAATTAAATGGAAGTAAAAATGTCAATGAAATAAATGAATAAAAATAATATATATTTTAAAAATAAAAGTTCCTCATCACATCAGCTCTGGATACTTTAGCAAAACCTTCTTATGTGACACAATGTTATAATTTTTACATAAATTATTTATCAGTTGATCGAGAAACAATTAAAAATATTGTCCTAAATAATGATATTGGGTCATCCTGAAAGTTCTGTGGTTTTTCAAATCGAAGCGAGTTTTCTTATTACTATTTTGCTACCGCAGATAAGGAGTGACCTTGATTGAAGCACATGTGTAAATTCGGTCTTTTCTGCTTTCACTGCATAATTCTAACTTGAGTTGTGGCACAATTTTTGTTTCACTGCAGTGCTAAGAATGGAGAACCAAAAAGTTCATTTTCGTCATATGCTCTTATTTTAAGAAAGGAAAAAATACTAGTCAGACTGCTTGTAAAATTTGTGCTGCATATGGACAAAGTGCTGTTTCTGATGACACAGTTTGAAGGTGGTTTGATAAATTTAAGTGCGGAAATTTCAGCCTCGAAGATGATGCCCGCTCTGGACGACCATCCTCTGTAAATGAGGACCTATTAAAAGATGCCATTGTTGAAAATTCACGTTACACAGTTCAGGAACTATCAGACTAAATATTCCAAAAAGTACAGTTCATGATCATCTGAAGAAGATTGGGTATGTAAGCCGCTACGATGTATGGGTACCCCATACTTTAACACAACAGAATATGCTTGCTCGAATTTGGGCATGTGATTCTTTGCTGAAACGAAATGAAGAAGCTCGTTTTTTGAAACGGCTCATTATTGGAGAGGAGAAGTGGATACTATACAATATTACAAGAAAAGGATCATGGATTAAGCCAAATGAATCTCCCCAACTAACATCGAGAGGGGGCTGCACCCCAAAAAGGTAATACTTTGTGTGGTGGGACTACAAAGGAATTGTTCATTATGAATTGTTGGCACAAAATCAGACAATAAATTCGGAAAAATTGTTCTCAAATGGCAGTATTAAAAGCAGAAATCGAAGCAAAGCGGCCAGAACTGACCAATCGTCGAGGTGTTGTCTTCCAGCATGACAATGAATGTCAGACAAAGACTTATTGAGTATGGCTGGGATGTTTTATGTCACCCCATATACACCAGACCTTGCCCCCTCAGATTTTCACATCTTCAGGTCACTTCAAAATTCTCTGAACGGCCTGGAGTTCAATTCTTTGGAGACTGTCCAACACTTTCTTTACAAATAAGCCTAATGATTTTTTTAAAAAAGGAATTTTCCAGCTGCTGGAAAGATGGCAAAAAGTCATAAGAAAATGTTATTGAATCACATAAGCCCCATTTTGTTAAGTCTTTGGTACTGCTCTCTTCGTTGGTACTGATGATAGAAAAACCGCAGAACTTTCCGGATGGCCCAATAAGCAAATTGCTTTCACTTCTACATCCTGGTTAAGACCCGAAATTCCTTGCACAGAAATCTCCCAAACTAATTTTTCACTGTATTAAAATACAACTCTTAAGGCTAGCTATGATGTAAACAGGAATAGATATGAATAAATCAGTTACATTAAAATCAAAATTTAAGAGCCTTACAAAGTGCTGGGCCAAATATAATTAATATATTATGGAGCCTTTCGGATATTGAACAAAAAATACATGCCAAAGAAAAATAGCTAATACACTTTTTGAAATGAAAAGAAATGAGTAATTGACAGTAGAAAGCATTTTTAAAGTAAAAATAATCGTTTTTGAAAATTTAGGGATAAAAATATTTAGTAAATGCATCTTTTCTCAACCATTCATGATGGGGCCTTTTGGGAGAATCGGTGGAATTGGTCTAGGGTTAGCCATGCCTAGAAGTAATCGGGAAAACACAGAATATACATGTGATAAATTATTTAACTCATTCATATTCAACCCAAAGTAAAATTTAAAACAAATGCATTACCAATTATAAATAAATTTTCAAATTTAAATGCACAATAACCGATATATTACTCAAAAAATCACAATGAAAGCGAGTAAACGACAATCTATCAATCCTTACCAAAGTTTTCACCCACATCCAGAATAAATAGCGATTTTAAAAGACAATTGTGATTTAATTTCAACATATTTAGTATCAATCCCTAAAACTTCAAACAGTAGTAAATAGCACAAGGATTGTAGTAACTTACTACTAGGCTGAGGAGTCGAGGTGACTAGGAATACGCTCTCCTGGGAGTACTTTTGAGTTGTGGTTGTAGTGGATGTGGTACTGCTTGTACTAGATGGCGAAGTCACAGGAAGAGTAGCATCAGGATCCCCAGATGTCTCCAGGACTGTGCCTAGAGTGGTGTCAGGGGTAAGGTCTAGATCAGCAGGTGACGAACTATTGGCAAGAATGGTTGATTTTCTTGTGGTGCTAGTAAAAAATGAAGCTGCAAAAGAAAACAGCAGTCTTTAAGTTTGATAAAATAACAAAGAATAACTTTAGTTAGTAACAGAATGAAATAAGTTTACTATATAATATAAATTTAATTTTCATGTACTATTTATTAGCTTCTTGCTTACAATACTCTATTATCTTAAATCAGGTTTTTAAGATCATGTCTCAAGATTCCTCAACTTCAAAAGTTATTAAAATTTGTTAAACATTTTGCCAGTTTGATGAGATGCAAATTTTAAAATTTACTTTTTAGAATTTCTAATCACAAAAATACATAAAACAAGTGGTCAAGACGCTCTAAGACTGAAACAAACCAATAACAAAAAATACTTTGACCAGCAATAAGGCCCTTTTTGTCAGACAGAAGACTCGTGTAAAATAGGTCGTTAATCCCTTGCGCTGGATGCATTAGAGTAAATTAACATTTAGATTAAATGCAAGCCAAAAGAAAAGATTAGTTCACTCTTAGGAGAAATGGGACTTATAAGCGACACTTACGAGAAACACACTGGTATTGGACTTCTAAATATTTCAGCGTGCCGGGACAAGGATCTCCGAATATAGAGCTGGAAACACCAATTCCACAGCTGGTTTTTTGACTGCATCTAAAAGCAATTTTAAAAAGTCATTAACAAAACAAAAGATAACAAGAATAGATTATGAAATTGTACAGAAATATAACAAATAGTGTAGTTCAACTTTTATCAGTTATAGTAATAACCAGTGTTAATTTTGATGAATTAATTCTAACACAAAAAGTAATGAAATCTGTCTCTTCTATACATTAAAGTAGATTTTATAAAATATTAGATCACATACAAAAATATTAGTTTCAAACACATAAGTAGGAAAAGGTGTTCTCTAATTATGAAGGAATAATGTCACAATTATGATAAAAACCTGCTTTCATATTAACAGTAATTTTGTACAGCACAATTGCAAGAGCAAGTGTTTATTAATAAATGCCCCCAAATAATATGCAAATACATCACTTTAGACTATCATGCATATTTTTAAACAAAAAGATCGACATCTAGTCAATCAATATTTAAAACACTGCAATGCTTTTATTTGAAGAAAACGTAACAAGAGACCACTTTAGGATATAAAATTTCCATACCTATCTTGCATAATTAGGAAAGACCTGTAAGACATGCAGTTGACACTCCAATCCACATGGCCATTATCATTGCACATACTGATACTAAATCGCCCATAATTGGCTCGGATTAATCGGATAACTGTGCCGTCATGACATCCAACATTGAGCTCATTGCCTTCACAGGAATATGTAGTTTTGGAGTCACCCCGATCTGTTTGGGAAAGAAAATCTATGAAAACTATAATTTCACATCTCAATGCAAAACAATATTCAATTTCACCACGCACAACAGGGATATAGCAAATGATCCAACTGCCGACCACGAGCACTGTTCTCAACTCCAAGACTGAGTGGCAACAGTCACTATAAAAACAGGGCTTGTTCACTTTGAGTAGGTAGGTAGGTAGTTGAATTAACACCGCAATGGAGCAACGCAACGGGCTGTTTGCGATAATCCGAGATCCATCCCGAAGGGAAAGGTTCACAAGAATAACACCATGTAATTTTGAATCACAGTCAGATGACGAGGTCGACATTTGAGCTGGCACCCCACTCTCCAAACTTCCACAGCATGCCAACAAAAGGATTATCATAACAGATATTCTGTGAACCAGCCCCACGTACACGATGGTCTTTGGTTGGATCGAGTTTCGAACTCGAACCCTCGGGTTGCTACTCCAATGAGAACCGAAGTAGTCCAGTTGGAGTAGTACTTCGCCTATCATTTTAAGTGACTGTAAAGGATGATGCAACATCATTTTGCTTTTCATGAATGTTGATGGTGGAAAGAGGTAGTTTACTAGATCTTGGTGACAAGGAACTATCTTAAAATATTCTCGAATTGTCACAAAGTGTGCAAATGTAACAAACTTTAATACATTTCTTCAAACATCCCTTGTGGAAAATAGGATAAGATCCGTTTCTATGGCAACAGTTGGGACCACTTCTCGTGGTAAACCATTACATATTCTCCCAAGATGTCAACATTAAACATTTTAAAGATAACTTTAAATAAGGGGTGTTGAGATTTTAGTGATTGAAAACCTGAATGAACCATTTAATTATTTAAGTTTCCTACATATTTTAAAAATTAAGATAAGAAAAATGGGAGAGAACTACAATATATAAGTGATTCCACTTTTGTGTGGCTCCAAACAGAAACAGTGATAATAATTTATATAGCCTTATTAGACAACAAACATCCAAAATTCCGATGCCATTAGTGATATTATAACAGCCACCATGAATATATTGCAAATGAAAAGTATTTTAAAGTGGAAACTGAAAACGACTTTTTAAAATAGTTGACGAACGATCAATTTGCTTTTTAAATTGAGAAATATATAATTCTGGAAATTTTATAGGAATTTAAATTTAATATAAAAATTAATTGTTAAGCGTTTGAACAATGTTGAAGATTCATAAAAATGTAGCCTAAAATTAAAATATCCCATTTGACATCTTGAGCAGATTCAATGAGTTTTACATACATTTATGCAATTGCACAATTAGAGTTGATGCATGATTTGGGTTATATTAGTATATTGTAATGTGTAAATATATAAATTTTTCAAGTGTGAAAAATTGTAAGTGGGTTAGTTATACATTGCAATAAAGATCTGCAGTAAAACAAAAACATTTTAATAAAATTATTCGTAATATTTCGGTTAGTAAATTGGAAAAAATTTCATATTGATTGTTCTCATGAAAACTTTATTCAGCAACATGGAATAATTACCTAGTGATGGAGGCCTAAATGCTTTTGATGGTATTGGAACTGTAAACAAAATCAAAAGAAAACAAAATTCTAAATAACGGAAATAATAAACAAAAAATAAAATAAATAAGCACAATAAATAAGAATAAATACAAAATATAAAGATCGACTTAAAAAATACAACAAAGAATCTATTTAAATGAAAATTTCAACTGATAAAAATATTAAAGTTATAAAATCAAAACAATTTTGGGGCTAACAGTAAAAAGTTTATAATAAACTTAATTATCAATATACAAATAATTCATGACAAAATCTACATAATAGAGTGGATAAAATCTCAGAAAAATTTATTTGAAGAATTGCTTTTCTTTTCTTTCAGTTAACAATTTTAATTGCGACAGTCAAGTGTCAAATCAGACCCAACTTGCCTTTCAGATAATTTTATCAATGAATTACAATTCCTTCCAGAATTACATTCTTTAAATGAAAAGATTAAAAAAAAATGCCTGATACGAACATTAATTCTTGTTACATGGATTACCATTTAGTTTAATTTTTTTAAATGTGTAAATCTTTCTTCAAATATTCCGCGGTAAAACTGGAACAGAATAGTATCCACGAAAACGAAGAATAAGTCACTTCGTTTCCAGTTTCGCGTAAAGATGGCGCCACTCATGTCGCAGCTGACAGTAATCATCCGTCATTGGATGGAAACACAAGACATGCCTTTGACAGTAAAGAGACTGTAATGGAGATAACTTGTTTTTGCAGGGCTCGCGCTCTCGCGGCCATTCTTTTGATATCCTGCACTTCAAAAAATCTGAACCGGTTTTATCGAAGCAATTTGCGCGTCTACGTCCATGTTTTGTGCAGCGGAAATTTCACTGGGCCTCGCTTTCCGACCTCTCTTCTCCCTCGGGCAGAGGTTCGCGTTTATTTTCTTTTCTTCGTGTTCCTCCATGTATCTGTAACTGCATCTCCAGCGAAGTTTCTTTCCCGTTTTCGTCGAATGATTTAATAGGCGATTTCGGGCATTTTCGTCGCCAGGATTCGAACTTTCTTTGTGAAAGTTGAGGTCATTGAACATAGCGGGTTTGTTCTACGACGAATGAAAACGGTCGGGAAATTAGATTAACGATCCTATTACACACGAATGGAATTCTGAAGTTGAGTGTTCAAAATGAATCTAACTCGTTTTGCCGTTCGAAAATGATTCCATGAATTTTTCCTAACACTTAATAACAAACAGTTTGATCTAATTAATGAAATATTTAGTATTCTAGCAGTAAAACAGCAGATAATTTTAAAGGCAGCATGTTTATTGCAAAATACTGGTCAAACTTTGAGATATCACCTCCTTGATTGGTACACGGATGTCAGGCACGATATATCCCTTACGAAAACGAAGAATTCTATAGAATTCTAGATTTCTATTGAGAAACGAAATTTCGTTTCTAGAGAAAAAAATTCTTTAGAGATGTTCTGTGGAAAAGTAAAGTGAATCAAGAAGTTTCTAGATTTTAATAGAGGTTACTTTATGGTTGGTTTTTCCCTTAGCTCTATAATTCGATAGAAATGTTTATAGAAAGTTTTCGTAATGGATCCCTCCAACTTTCAACGCTTATTTATTACTTGTAGTTCAGTCTTAGTCTGGGTTGATTTTCAAACTAATTCCTGTTTGTATCAATTTCATTAAGTTCAGTACAGAAGTCTGGCTCTGGCGAAGTCGTTTGAGTCACGTGGTTTTGAACAAGGCCATTCGTTAGGGGTCAGGTTGAACCTAAATCATGCGCTACCACAATTAGCGTGGTTTCTGGTTGCTAGTTTGTCGTTCGGTACTGAAGTTGGCGAAACAAATAACCAACCACGGCATAATTTTACGCAAGGCAGCCCTTTCCCCTGGCGAACTTATTACCTTTCTGCAAAGACTTCCCCGATGTCATCTGCCTTCTCACCGGATTCGTATTATTGGGTGGGTGCAAATGAAATGTCCGATGAGAAATAGCTTTGGGAATGATCCCCATACAGCTAAAATTACCTACAAGCTTCCGGCATCTTACGTCAGAGCTATCACGCGTGTGAAGTACAAGTTCCAGATTTAATTTGTTTGGGCATAAGCGGTGCTTCCAAATACAACATGGGAAACTCAGATTTGAGAGTCATCTTCCTTTACGAATTTAAACTGAGACATTCTGCTGCAGTTGCTGCTCGAAACATTAACACATCATTCGGGGAGAATACAGCCAATGAACGAACCATTCGGCGATGGTTTGCGAAGTTTCGGAGTGGGGATATGGACCTGAAAAACGAACCACGTGGTCACCGAGAAGTTGCAGTTTCTGACGATGTTCTGCTAAGTGTGGTTGAAGCTGAACCACGGAAAACATGTCGTAAGATAGCGGCCGAGCCAAGTGTCCACCACACTACAATTGTTCGTCGTCTGGCTGCACTGGGTAAGGTCAAAAAGATGGATTCTTGGGTGCCTCATGAATTGACAATTGCCAGGAAGTCTGCATGGCTCCTTTCCAGGAATGAAAGATAACCTCTACAGCAGCGAATCGTTACCTGCGACGAGAAATGGGTCCTTTATGACAATCGGAAACGATCTGTACAATGGTTGAGCAAAGCAGCCTCCTGGACGCCATCCCAAGCCACCCTTACATCCCAGGAAAGTTATGCTTCTTGTATGGTGGTCTACAGCTGGAATAATTCATCGCATTTTCCTGCCAAGTGGCCAAACCATCACTTCAGGACGATATTGTGATGAATTACGTCAGATGCACCGGAAATTGATGATGAAACAACCGGCTTTGGTAAACATGCATGGCGTTCTCCTCTTGCAAAGATAACGCCAGTCCTCATGCCGCACAACGGACGATACTGACACTACGCGAGTTGGGCTATGAAGCGATGCCTCATCCCCTTACTTATCCCTACAGATTTTCATGTTTCGTCACCTGGATTGCTTTCTGTCTGGTAAACGGTTCATCCAAGATGCGGAGGTTCACCGTGCAGTTGATGACTTCTTCGCATCCCAGTCACAAGACTTTTCGTTCCAGGATCATGGCCTTGTCAGACAAGTGGCAACAGTGTTAATTCAAAGGGAGATTATTTCGAGTAGGTCAGGTACTGTATTTTTCAGTTATCGACATCGAAGTGTGGTGGTCATTTTCCGGACATTTCATTCGCACCGACCCAATATATACTTTTATTTGGAACGAAAGTATTTTTGATATGTAACACAGGAGCAAACAGTTACTACGAATTAGGTTATTTCCCAAGCGTAAACCCACACAACTCGAACATAATGATGTCCTCAATTACTTCGAACTCTTAATATTACTTCCGCCACAGTAAGTCCACCTTCTTCAGCAACCGCAGCCACATTTCAAGACCCCTTAATTTGAAATGCTCGAATCAGAGTACCCAGCACCGACGGTAACGATTCGAGGTCCATAATTAATTTGCACACGGCATAACCACGTTCTTAATGGCAACAGCTGCACTAAATAACGGTCAGCAAACACGCCGAAGCATGCACAATTAACAGGAGTGCGGACTATTAAACTACAAGTGATATTTTTGCAACGGCCTTTAACCATTCGAAAACGGGAACTCCTTGCCACTGACTGGAAATTGGATACAATCCAAACGATCAACATACTCGACCTTAAAGTACCCGGCCTCAGCTCAGTGGGTAAACACTCGGCAGCGAACGAAATTGAGCAATTAAAATAACGATAATCGTTCTAATTGTACTGAAGTGAAGAGGCAGTCAGACGGAACATTTTTGAAGGAACCCTTTCCGAGAGAAGGCATGAATGAATTTCTTTTCAGTCAGTTTTCCCTTGCACTTTCGAATCGTCGAACGTAAACATTTCCGACTCGATACGAATTGCCCCCGCCTGCGAAATGATTATTAAAATTTCTCTCTGGGGTTCGTTCGGCGGTGATTTAGGAATGCTTCTGTCCCGGAATGATATGGACTGCGTAAACCGAAAGCGCTTGAAACTATTTCATTAGATGGTTCAAAGGACTGTTAAAACTCGCCAAATCTTCCATAAGAGAAGCAATGTTGGCTGAGGGCTAATAAAATCTAGCTGTCGTGTGTTTATCCTTAAGTTTCGTTTAGATTGGTTACATATATTAACCTTTATCACACCCAGAATATTATAACATGCTTCACTGGCTAGCTTGGCAGCTTTCTGCCTGTTGGATTCATAAGGGATTTCTGAGTGTAATGTTGCTTTTTCCCGTACAGCGCACATAATGACCACATATATTGGTTGAAATATCAGGATAAGGTAGGCAGTTGAATTAACGTCGCGCTGGAGCAACACAACGAGCTATTGACGATGGCTGGTAATTCTGAAGTCAGATGACGAGGTCAACACCTGAGCTGACACCTCACACTCCAAACTTCCACACCACGCCAAGGTGAGGACATTTGAGCCCACGACAAATTTAACGAGTACCAGCCCTCACGATCTTTGGTTGGATCGAGTTCGAACTCGCAACCCTCCGGTTGCCAATCCGCTACTCTTTCCAATAGGACTACCACGGCCCAAAGAATATTAGGAAAGATTGCTCAGATCGAAACAGTAAGACTGCAGGTTGTAGAAAGGATATATACGTGTGAACCCCTCAGATGGTAAGGGACACAGCCTCAGCAGATGAACGTTAGAAATTTGCGATAACATCTGTTGCAATTTATGCGAGAATCACTAAGCTTTGGAATTAATTCATTAGCTCTACGATATTTCCTGACATTAGTCTAATATTTTTAATAGTTATTCGCAAAATGTCACTGATTTATAGGGCCGGATTTACCCCTTTGCCAACGTTAGGCCTAACTTATAACCAAATACACCTATATCAATCTGATCACAAAATGTGTCAAATCTTATTCATTTGTTTCAATTGTGATAGGTCTTGTTTTCATAACATGTCAAAGTAGCACATCACAAAAATATTTTTGGCCACCAAAAATCCCCAAATGTCAATCTAACTTACCATACCGTCTACTTAGAAATACTAAGTTGGAATACCTCAAACGACCGAATTTATTGCAATTACAACAGCACTCAGAAAAAGTATCTTACCCCAGAATCTTTTACAACTGATTAATATTTTTTTTGTAAAAACGAATGGAAGACGTTTGAGTTTGGTACACTCAAAAAAATTGTTTTTCCGCTCCGTTGGAAAGGTTAACAACCCCAATTTTCAATATCAAAGACATTAAACACTTCTGGCAACATTCTCCTTTCATCATTCCATTCACCTGCAGAGAGCAGTCATTTTAATTCCATAATAACTGCTTTTCCCAATCACCACAGGTGGCGAATACAAATTTCGGTTCGAATTCACCAGTTCCGAATTTAAAAAAACCCTCTAGTATCATTCACTTGGCGAACTGCCAAGAATTAAAATGCAGCTAAGTGACTACAAACAACGCTACCCAATACACATAAACAACGAAATTAAAAAGATCCGCGTGTAGAAACAAGAAGGCAGCTGGTTATGCCGAGCGAAAACACTTACACTTCTACTTTTAAAAACTGCCAAGTCCTGTACCCAGTAACGGGTTCCAAATGAAGAGGTCAGTCGGTACAATTAATGTTGAAGTTCCTTTGATTGAGTATTGTTTCCTAACGATTCACAAACATCGTGATTGAGGTAGTGAATAGCATGTACTACAGCGTTTCCTGTTCACTTACACCAGCCTTGGATCAGAGAAACCCTATTCGTATAATCATTTGTTATTGCATATTTTTTGTTACGTCTCGTGGATGTGCATACAAATATATAGCCGCGGTTACCAAATCAGAGATATAGGTGCCTCTGAAACGAGCAATTACTACTCTAAAGAAATATGATTAAGTTTTTACACCTTTTGTTATGTCAATCCTCGATACAAAGAGTAATGAATGGTTTGTTTGTATTGGATTCATTTATTTTAAGCTATCTATTGATACTTGGTTTTAATAGTTGCATTTTTTCGCGTTTATTCTATTGTTGAGCACGTAACAATAGCTCATAGTAAGAGGTTCCGGTATCGTTAAGTACATGTTGGTTTGTGGTAAATTGTGGTTAGTTGGTTGGTAAATCGTGAACGCAGTCAATTTTTATCAATATGGATACGAATCAGTCGAATGTAATGCATTAGTAGGAGTTTTAAGAGCATTGACTCGATAGGAATTAACACTAAAAATGCTGTTCCTTAGTTAACGAGAAGGGAATATCAATTTAATCGCCTAATACATATAAATATCATGCGTATTAAACCACAAAAATCACGGGAAAACTTGGAAGAATTTTGCTGCAAAAGAAATGGCGCTTACGAAATTCGAAGTCGCCATTTATTCGCTTCTGAAACACACAGGATGGTTTTATTACTCTTCAAACGAGTAGTAATGGCTGATAAAAAGTGAGAATAAAAATAATCACAGTAGAAAAGAAAAGGGCCAAAGAAAACAAAACAGGTCATTTCGGGATAAAAGGACACAAAATAAATAAACACAGAAATGATGTTCTCCAACTGACGAGATAGTTGAAATGGAAGGCAAAAACGATCACCAAAGCAGATAAAATCGTGGGAGAACAACACAATTATTTTTTTCCCCGCTCTTTTGTTCGGAGCAAAGAAAGCAGACGATATGAAGAGAACCGTTCCTTTTAGCCCCGCGGTTCATTACTCATACCTTGAACAAACACGATGAGAAAAAAGTTAGGAACTGTAAACTGGAGTCGGGTCGTTTTGGTTCATTGTCTCCCTGGCTCTAGTGGTGTTGCCAGCTGATTATAATTATCATTTTTGCAACGTTGATTGAACGATACTTCGAATAATGTAACAGCGAAATGGTTTTATCTTCAGGTAAAAAGTTATATTGTATAAAAAATGAAACTTCCTTCTGAATTAACAGAACAAGCGCGTGCATTGTTCAGCATAAATTCTTAATACCAGCAGGTCTCCTTTTAAATCCTTAGTAGCTCAGATACCAAAATGAATCGTCTAAAACACAAAATGAGCTAATTAAGCATGAAACAGACGTCGAAGATCTCGCCAAGAAATTTAAATTAAAAAAACTAAATTTTTCTTAATTAGGTTTTCATGACAATATAGCAACCAGATTCAGATGTTTTTCTTTGATGGTTGCCACGGCTTGGCGCCAAAATTTCGAAATTGGCTAATTTGAAAATTTCTCCCTCATGAAAAAAATCCGAAAAATTATTTTTTTTTTCCTCGCCCGCTATTAGAAAAGGGACTAAATTTTCGTTCACCTTCGCTCAGTTTTCAAACAGCACAAAATTTTGAAAATAGCTTTTGAAACTGATTTTGCTTTAAAAAAAAGATGCCCCTAGTCGCCAAGGTTGAAAACAATAGTAGCAGTCACCCGTGACAGTCCTGTGCCTGCTGTGTTACCATTTTCTCATATCGATACCCAATTTTTTTTCACTAATTTATTATTGTTCACAATTCGATTTGGTGTTTTACTACTTTTTCTTTCATGTATAATACATGGCACAATGCTGATTAAATAATTCAACAAAAAAAAATCATGCAATATTGACTTTCGTTTATAGAATTGGAAAACGAAAGTTCTTTTATTACTGCAGTCGACTATACAAAAGGCACGTTTCTTTCCTTGTATTCTGAATTAGTGTCTTCTACTGTCCCAGAAATCAGGAGGGCGGTTGAAAGTTTTACCAAATGTCACGAAAAGTCAAAAGGTCGGAAAAGATCATAAAAACTAACTGACAAATATAAAAACAAAAATTATCAAACGAGGAAATCAGTCGAACCATTTCCAGATGGCGTTGTGTCGTTTCGAAGAAAATTCCAATTAAGTTTCCACAGATGCTAACTTAATTTTGCGATTCTGAGTAATGTCTTTTTGTTCGACATTCCTTTGCAAATGGTTCTATATTCTTTAGGAGCAAAAGCAAAACATTTTCAACTTGAAATGCTTTATTACATTTTCAAAATACGGCTCAACATACGTTCTGAATAAAAAACTCATTCAAAAATCCTTCGACTTCATAATTAAAATTAGGTTCACAAATTGTACGGACATCAAATTGCTATGAAAGAAAAAAAAGACAAAAACGAATTCGCAATCTTCCCAAACAGAACACGCAACTACACTAATTCCAAACAAAAAACGATAAACGCAGATCTATAAAAACAACCAAACCCAACGAAGGCAGTTTCGGATATAAACAAAGCAATTAATCATTTTTCTCCCAGCTCAGAATTTTGAGCGATTAATAATAGAAAGGAAGGGAGAAAGGAGAAGAAAAAAAATAACCAAAACCGCACACATAAATGTGTGATTGATAAAAATCAAAGAAACTCCAACAGAGGGAGAAAAAGTCGATGATACACATCCGTGAGTGGAGTAAGAAAACAGCTCAACTCGGAGCAGATGACCTAACCTGACAGACTTCGCACGCGAATATTAATTTCAATCACAATCGTAACCAAGAACGAACAAAAACACGTCGGATGAGGTCGGACGTGCCGAGACGAGGCACTAAATTTGAGAGCAACACACAAATTACACACTTAGGCATTTCCTTTGCCCATTTCTTGTCCCTTTTTCCCTCTGAGGTCAGCAAAATCTATTACCAGAGCTCACAAGGGATAAGAGCAATAAGAAACGCTTCCCATTCTAGTGTTCGCATGACGGATTAAAACTAGACAAAGCTGAAGATTCTACTAGGACAACACAATTTGCCTACATGGCGGGAAAAACTATCAAACATTTTCACTGGTCGATTAACCATTAACGATATTTTGGATATTACATTTCCTAATCTCTATTTTTATATTTATAATGCAGAACCCAAACATCGGAAACTATTTGTTTACAATGTTTTGATTCTACAATGACACGGCAGTTTGTCAACATGGCGGAAAGACAAAAATTTTCAGTCTTCTGTTTCAGTAACGATATTTTGGTTATTCCAACATTTCCTAATCTATTTTTAATACAGCGTACAGAATCGAAACAAATAGTTTCCAATGTTTTGATTATTTTAAAGTTAATTCATCAAAACTGTGGACAAAGTTGAAAATTCTGCAATGACACGACAGTTTGCCTACATGGCAGAAAGAACTATCACAAAGATTTCACCGCTCCATAGGAACTGGACGCTCGGAATTCAATGGCCATTATCAAAACGAAATACCGACCAATCAGAATTCGTTTTTGTTAGCAGTTCTTATTTTGGATTCGTAAGTAATCGAAATTCTACCCAAATCGATTGGAACTGAACGCTTGGAATTCTATGGCCATTCTCACCAAGAGATACCGACCAATCAGAATTCGATCAGCACTCACAAAAACAAATTATCCCAGCAGTAAACCAACCAAACCGACAGAATTTAGCAATGCATTTGAGTAAAAAAGCACGAAAAAGCAAGAACTTTTACAACGATTAGGTCGAGGCCTCAAAAACTTTCCCCAAAAGCCGTTGCGTAAATGATAGACATTCGGAAAGCCTTGCATTATAATGGATACGTGGGACTCTGGTAAAGGCGTGTTGGGTAGGTTCGGCTCTAGGAGGTAAAAAAAAAATGGCGGGGTGTTATAAAACAGAGTTCATTTTCTAAAATGCCGAGGAAACGTGGCAAACTTTTTCCACTAGGATGTTTCGGAAGAGCAGCGGCTGCACCCAAAAGAGCGTTTCATTATAGATGCACTTTTCTTTTAAAGTACGTCGCCGAGTAAATTATATGCTCATGCGCGTTCCGTGAGGACTTGGAGGTCTCTTGCAAGAGGTATATGGTAGTCATCGCTATTCAATGACCGAAGAACCACGAATTAAGCAGAGAATTTTTGAGCACTTAAAATTTTACGAACTTTGTATGAAGAAATAAATATTTAATTCATGTTCCGATGAAGGTAAGGAATTTTTGCAGCTTTTCCCAATTTGTTTATACGTATATAAAAAAAAGAATCGGAACAAAATGTTGTTCGACGTTGGTATTCAACTCTGAACTAAAATAAAATTCCTAATAAATATACTGATTAAAAAGGCTTAAATATAAATTATAATCCAATGAAATTGGCCTAAAATATTAGTGCTTGAGCTGGATTATTCTAGGCCAGCTGGATATTGAGGAGAGCTTTGACGCCAAGGTCATATTTAGCCAAGCTGTGCCAAACACAAGACAGGGTCAAGAAATTGCGAAAAGGGTGAAGAGGGGAAAGACTGCTTGAGGTCGCGACCCCCCCCCCATATTTACCAGAGACAGTAAACCTCGTAGGCTAGATCACTAGGGTTGGTTCTGGTTCACGTAGCCCGTAAACACCTATAGATGTACCCCCGAGGAAAGGGAAGAATCGAACCTGCGTCGCCTATAACTCGCAGGTTGCTAGCGAAATGGGAAAACCCACTGAGCCAAGACGGGTCCCATTTCGAATGGGAAACAGAAATTAAAATACTCGTCTTCCGGTGGTTTGTCTGCACTGAAAAATCACCCACAAAAACAGAAAACAACTCGACTGTGCAACATCCGCCATTACAATTTACCCAAACAGGTTCACATTTTTCAAAGGGACGGCCATTGAAAAGAACCAATGCATCAGCCAAACGATTCATCAGTTCACAGACCATTGGGTTTGGGAGACGCAGTCCTCACGTTTGCTCATTTTGATGAGTACAGACCCCATCCGTCGTCTGGCTTCAAAGGAACGGGTAATATGGTTCGGCGTAGATCTTATAAATGATGGTGAGTAGGAAACCCTTCAAAGGATTCGCAATTACTTTAAAAACCACCAAGCTCCAGAATAAAGTTACCCACGACCACCCGAGGTGCCCTGCCAGTCCATTATTAGAATGTTCTCTTTTGCGTTTATTCGATTTGTTTTGCTTTCTTTACGAACGATCGCATTAGATGCGAAAACAAGGCAACAAAGTGATTTGCATCTTTCTGAGAAAACTGGTAAGGGACACTAGTTCTGTGTACGGCGCCGTCTAAACTAAATCACAACCAACAGAATAATTTTCAAAGGAACGGGATTCAGTGTGGTGTTGTTCGGATACGAAAGTTTCAAGCAACTTTTTTTTTATTAAATAATTCGAAAGTCGAATTTATAGTTACTTCAAAGTCTCGCGACGCATGCATTTCTGGAAATGTGAGATTTTCCTTTCGGAACAAATTTCATTCCCTAATCGTGTTGCAAGAGTTCCAGGGAAGACAATACCAATTCGAATGTTCCAAAAAAAAAAATTATCGATATTTTGCGCTGGGCGGTTAGGAATTTGATCTAATTGGTGCTGACCAATCAGCTATCATATCAATTTGGAATTGATTTCAATTTCTATTGGCGATATGTTGAAATCGCATTGGAAAACAAAAAAGTGACGTCACGTTCGAAATACGTACAGGAAGCACTTTCCGTCGCAGAAACACTAGTCACCTATATTTAGCTTAATCCTTCTGGTGGTTGTCTCAACGAGATATCTCGTCATTAGAAAAGAACTGACCAGATCTTAGACTCGTCATCAGAAAATCGGCAGTATCTTGATGACGATATTTCGTCATTAGCAAAATTGGATATTGGGGTTTTATGGCGCAAGATCCAAAAGCGGACAAGCCGTGCCAAAGACGGAATATGACCCAATAAAAGAGGAAAATTGGTCAGATATTGATAGACAAGATACCACGTTGGAACCACTTGGAGGGTTAAAAGAGAAAGCCTCTCTCAGCATGAATAGAACATCGGCTTGGGTTTGGCAACATTACTTCCGGTTGGATTGAAGATGGTTAAGAACGATTTACCTCAGCAAATGCACGTTAGAAATTTGAAATGAGCGAGAATCTGTTCGCTTTTTGCAGTGATAATTTCCTCTAAGATATTTTTAGACAAGTTATTCGTAAAACGCCAAAATTTGATTTGCAAGGCCGCATTTTACCCTTTTGCCAAAAGGTATTCTTTGTTTTACCTCTCATTCTTTTTATTTGACAAACAAATGTTTTCGACCGAAAGCGTTGGATTCTGTGAAGCAAACCTTCCTTAAGAGAGCAAACTCATTAGAAAAGAGCCTCCTACGCAGGAAACTGTCCCTTTCAGCTAAAAATCGCATCTTCCATCGTTTCAAAAGGTTTAGCGTGACTCCAGAGTGGGATAAACGCAATGAAAATAAGCCTAATTTCCGCAAAATAATACGCCAGTTGGGGTCAATACCTATCTGTTGTGAGTCAACAGGTAAAAGCTGTAATTTGCTTAGCGCCCTGCGGTTGCAAAACCAGGGGCTTAAGTTTCGGGCCAAAGCAGCTAATAAATATTCAACAGATTTTCATGTTTAATGCAGGAGGGGAAAGAATTTTAGTCGCATTAAAAGTCACGCATTCCGAGGCAAAAGAGCTTTTGTGGGCAAAATTATCGAGTTTCTGCGCTTTTGAAAAAGGCCCGAGTAATGTATGCTCGCAAAGTACTCGAAATGTATAATCACCCTCTCTCTACAAGCCCTCGAGGTTATGGAAGTTTGTGCGCGAAAACCCAATCGATAGCAGAGAGGATCGAGTTGCTAAAATTACCCATCGATGGTTAACGATGTATCGATTAAAAGCGAATTTTCGGAGTGAAAGGCGGTTTAATTTGCGCGATCTAGGTCTAAAGCGATGGGGCCGTTGTTTATCGCCATTTTCTTTTGGCAAACTTGCGAGCTGGGTTTCGAGAAAGCGAGGCTAAAAGCAGATGCGAGTTCAATCGATTCAGTTGATTGGTGGTTTTAATAGCCTCCCACATGCTAAAGGCAGTACATCCAAGTTTAGGCTTAAGAGCGCTGTTACACACATGTAATGACGTAATCGCGCGGGAATACAGAAATGAAGTATGCACCGACTTTGTTTCTGAGAAACTCACTAGAAACTAAAAAATAAGACTGGAAATTGAAAAAAAAAAATGTTCCTTGTTTCAAGGAACATTTTTTTCAATTGAAAATTTTCAATTCAAAATTCTTCGAATCGTATTTTCAATGTTTTCCTTTATACCAGTTGCTAATTGCAGAATTCGTAATTAAGAAAGTAAAAAATTACAATCTGGAAAAGTAATTTCCATTCTTGCAAATATTTAAAATAAAACTAGTGTTCATTGTACTAATTTTTTTGTCAAGAATCGAATGAGGTCTTACCATTAAATACAGATTTAAGATCAAATGCGGCCGTTGACGCCATGTTTTTGTGGTGAGATCGAGTCATTCTACAATTAAAAACAGCAAATCGAAACAGAATTACAATGAAAAAGTTGTTTAGAGGCATGAAATGTCGATGCAAATTCGGTTATGCATGGAACAATCGTATACATATTTATTAAGTTAGCATTAGCAAGCATGTGGTAGTGATTCAACATTTGTTTACCATAATTCAAAAGCTAAAGGAAAATATCTGGGAAATGACGTGGAAATTGGCGAAATAAACCACATGTATTATCGTGGTCTAATGTGTCACGAATGAAATGAAACAGCAATTTTTCCGGTTTTCTTCTCGAACTGATTTCTAAGATCCTTGACCGTGGCGACGAATGGACAAGCAAACCCAAACATTAAATTTATAATTTAAATTTTCAAATAATAAACTTTCGAACATATAACACAAAATAAAATTGATGGTCACTAAAAACAAAAACGCAGCATAAATAAGTTAACTAATGTTCGGCAATTCCTTTTTTCATTCGCATTTTTTTACTTGACGTTGTCTTGTGTTTGGCGCAGCTTGGCAAAAAATGGCCCTTGCACTATGACTCCAAAAAAGTGAACCAAGCAGCGACTCTTCAAATTTATCTCACATAATAGAACAGTTGGCGGAAAAGCAGCCAACTGTAATATCGCCAAGTAGAATGATTGCATCGTTTTGTTTGGGTTTAAAAATGACGGCAGATTCAGAAAAGGACAAGCTGGACCAAACGCATGACAGTCAAAGTAGAATCTTGTCGATATTACAATTAGAAAAAAAGGCACGCTTTTCGTTAACTTGTCTAAGAAAACAAACATTCCACATGAGGACCAAGGAATTAAACATTTAAGCATGATGCGTCACAAAAGAAAAACGCATGAGTTAAAAACCAAACGACTCTTCAAAATAAATCCCCAGCCACACAAGGACATCTCAACTCACGACTTCCCTTGAAACAGACAGAACAAAACAAACCCTGCAAGACGATCCAAGCCTGGCATTACGCAAAAACAAAAGCAAACCTATTCCTTCAAACAAAACTGAGGAGCGCAAATACTCCTTTTCGCTTTTATTCGGACCGAGTTAATTAGATTCAAGGGAGAAACCGTCGGCCATCGCTGAAATCGCTGTCCCATCCCTAGCAATCACGGCGCTTTAATGGCTGCCATTTACTGCTCCAACAGGTGAAAGGACTGGAAAACGAGAAGTCGACGGCCCTTTTTGCACCGCTACCCCCCCCCCCTCCTGCCTCCCTCTCGAGCAGGTAGAGGATTCAGAGAGGTAGACAGCTGAATTTACGTCGCACTGGAGTAACACAACGGGCTACTGGCAACGGTTCTTGTTCAATCCCGAAGGGCAAGATCCCAGGGTAGATGAGGTTAATCCAGGGTCCCTCGTCATTTTAAACCAAGGTTAGATGAGGAGGTCAACGTGATCTGGCACCCCTCTCTCCAAACTTCTGCCGCAAACCAACGTGGACATTTCAGGGAGATTTAACGAGCACCACTCCCCACGTGCATGAAGGTCTTGGTTGGATCGAGCTTCGAACTCGCAATCCTCCAGTTGCTAATCCGCTATTTTAATTAGGGTCGTACTGGAGCGATGGGCAGAGCAACGGGCTATTGGCGACGGTCCGGGCTCAATCTCCAAAGTTTTTTTTTCAAAGGATGAGATATATATATAAGGGTTGATTGGGTTTTTATGGCGCAAGGACCACAATGAAAGTTTTACTCACACAAAAGAGAAATACACCCAAGGAGGAATCACTTGCACCGCCTACAACTCGCAGGTTGCTAGCGAAGTGGGCATACCCACTGAGCAAGACGGCTCCCTGATAAGGGTTTCAAGACAGTTGATGAAAATTCGGCTGGAGACAAAAAAAAATTGAAAACTAACGAAAGAACGGGCTGAATGAAATTCCAGACAAACATCCAAAGAGGTCGTGGAAGACACTTCAAGAAAAACGACATGAGAAACAAACCATCCTACAGTGTGGGAGGCGACCGGTCTGTTATACGCCACTGTCACTAAAACCGTGTAGAGATAAAAAGGACCCAGAATCGCCGGGACAGGAAGTATATTGCCTCCTTTAGTCACTTTTGACGGATCGCTGGTTCATCCAGACAAACTGCAGGTGCCGACCCCCTCCCCCACCCTGTGCAAACTTTAATACACCAAAAAATACACCGCCGAACGGAGATAGTGTCCTTCCCCCGTCGAGCCATTTGTCCTGAAGTGTCCTCAACAACATCTCGAGAGAGCAGTACAAGTTTTCCGAGTCATTTTTTATGTGGCGCTCTGACAAACTCCGGCGTTGTCCTGAGGCGATGATTCTTAGAATTTTCGCTGCAAGCCTTGTATCGGGATCTTGTGGGTTAAGTCTTTGTTTCAATGAAGCGAGATGTTTTGGGTTTGTTAGATGGATGAAACTAAACTATTCGGTTGTGTTTAATTATTTACCGAGTACCCATTTTCAGTTTGAGCTAACAATCTTGTGTTTTACAACAGATTCCCAACTTGCTACTTTAGCCTAGACTTATCAAGCGTACGATTTTGAAGCGGGCGTTTGGAATGTTTCTTGTTTTTGTTTAGTGCTCATTCTTTTAAATTTAATTTAACATTCTATTGCTCGTTTCCTTAGATTCCTTTGGAAAGATTCTGCTGCTCGTTTCCTTGGAATCCTTTGGAAATATTCTAGTGCTCGTTTCCTTAGAATCCTTTGGAAATATTCTAGTGCTCGTTTCCTTAGAATCCTTTGGAAATATTCTAGTGCTCGCTTCCTTAGAATCCTTTGGAAATATTCTGCTGCTCGTTTCCTTAGAATCCTTTGGAAATATTCTGCTGCTCGTTTCCTTAGAATCCTTTGGAAAGATTCTGCTGCTCGCTTCCTTAGAATCCTTTGGAAAGATTCTGCTGCTCGCTTCCTTAGAATCCTTTGGAGAGATTCTGCTGCTCGTTTCCTTAGAATCCTTTGGAGAGATTCTGCTGCTCGTTTCCTTAGAATCCTTTGGAGAGATTCTGCTGCTCGTTTCCTTAGAATCCTTTGGAGAGATTCTGCTGCTCGTTTCCTTAGAATCCTTTGGAAAGATTCTGCTGCTCGCTTCCTTAGAATCCTTTGGAAAGATTCTGCTGCTCGCTTCCTTAGAATCCTTTGGAAATATTCTGCTGCTCGCTTCCTTAGAATCCTTTGGAAAGATTCTGCTGCTCGCTTCCTTAGAATCCTTTGGAAATATTCTGCTGCTCGCTTCCTTAGAATCCTTTGGAAATATTCTGCTGCTCGCTTCCTTAGAACAGAATCCTTTGGGAAGGTTCTATTGGTCAAGGAGGTCAAACCTTCTGGGAAGTCATGCAGGCTGCATGGTGGAATTGTCTCAACCCTCTGAGGGGTTGGCACGCACATCAGTTCACATACAGTCCTTGAGGTTAAAAACATGAATTTGTAGTCTATTTTACACTATCCGAATGTTAATTACCACCCAAACGAATTCAAGAAACCAGTAACCCTGACCTTTTGTTCCAGGACGTGTTCCATAAGCCAAAAACTCGGAAGAAACCCAGAACGTTCTTCGGCATCTGAACCCTAATTGTACCAGAATCCAGATATCCCACTAACTCAAGCGTGCGCCGCAAAATGGCGTATTCCACTGGCATAATGAAGGCATATAAATGCATAGACGCATACGATTGAGGATAAGGGAGGCAGAGGCGAAAACTGTAACCGCATCCGCCATGTCATACGACGCGAATTAGGAATCCTATCAAAACGCGGTTTCTTTTTTCCCTCGGTAATTTAAAACGAGAAAAATGTGTCAAGTAGCATGAGAGCAAACATCAAACGAAATCGGAAGGTTTAAATTAAATACATATAGCTGTTGATATCGCTATTTTTAAAACTATTAATTTCCGCAGCAAGAAAAGTGTACGCGCAAGCGAGATATTATTTAGCGTATTTTGGAAAGAATGAAATCACTTCAAATATTTGTTTTCGCTAAAGCAGTCGTTTTCATATTTAATTTCTTCGAATGATTTTATGGCAGGTTTTATTCGTATTCTGGGGAAAAAGGATATTAAATGAGATGTGGAGGTACTACTTATTTCATTCATTTTTGTAGTTAATCGGGAATTGTTAACTCATTTTTGAGAAAAAGTGGATATTTTCTCCTGAGCATTTAATATCCGCATTGGTATATATTTAATTCTGATGACATTTTAAATGAGACAGAAAATATTCTTTAAAATACATAAATTTATAGTTCAACGCAACTTAAAAAGATCCTTTTACGTACATGAATTAATTATTCAGTGAAACATTCTTAAAATTAAATAATCTGTTAAATAACTAGGTAAAAATGGTGAGTGAAGAAAAAGCGTTTTTCAATAAAAATAATTGAAGTTAAGAGAATAGATTTACATATTTATGCAAAAGAAAATTCGAGTATCAATTTAAACCAATTTAACGCAATTGCTTTTTCTTAAAATACTTAGTTTAAATAATTTACTATTGCACACTATAACAGTAAATTATTCACGTTTCAGTATTTAATATAAAAAATAGGCCTTCTGTTTAAATATATTCGTAGATATTTTAAATAACGTCGCACTTGAGCAACACTATGGGCTACTGGCGACGGTCCGGGATCAAACCCGAAGGGTTAGATCCGAGGACAACTTCATGTTATTTTGAATCACGGCCAGATGACGTGGTCACACCTGAGCTGGCACCCCACTCTCCAGACTTCCACACAACGCCAACGTGAGGACATTTGAGGCCACGACAGATTTAACGTGCACCAGCCCCCCTTCTACACGGCGGTCTTTGGCTGGATTCGAACCCTCCGGTTACTAATCAGTTACCCTTCCAACCGGGCTTCCGCGGCCCCGTATTAGAAACCGGAGGGATGCAGGTTCGAAACTCAATCCAACCAAAGACCGTCGTGTACGTGGGGAATGGTGTACGTTAAATCTGCCGTGACATCAAATGTCCTCACGTTGGCGTGGTGGGGACAGTTTGGAGAGTGGGGTGCCAGCGCAGATGTTGACTTCGTTATCTGATCATGGTTCAAAATGACGAGGATCCCCGGACCGTTCGCCAATGACCCGTTGTGTTGTTCCAGTGCGACATTAATCCAACTACCCGCCCAATCTTAGAACGCAAACGCGAGCATGTACTGCGCACATCTATTTTGTATTAAAAAGTATAGATTTCTTGTTACGAATAAGATCAGACATAAAAATGTGAGATATTAGAAGCTAGCGTTCGTCTAGCATTGTAATTTTAATTGCAAATAAATCAAATATAAAGCACGCATCGTTCGTTAACCAACATAGCGCACTTGACACCATCACCAAAATAACTCAAAAAATTATTTAAAAAAAAATCGATCTCAAAAATGTATCGTTGAAACAATAGGAAGCGCGAAGCGGAATGCCATCAACAAAAGATCGATTAAATCAATACCTTAAGACCCAAAAAAATAACCCAATTTATGATAAAGAATTCAGGTTATTAGTATTCACAACAGCTCCCCCCTTACTGACAAAAGGGGGACTTTCGTGGAAATGCAAGCGATAAATTAGTAAGTGTAACAGGCCCTACCGATCACTATCCCCAGGGACCCAATCAAAGATGAGTTCCGGTGCGCTACTTAATTGTATTCGGTTGCTAGCATCAGCTTTTAAATAGTACGAGTCTTTATTCCTTTATAATTGGATGCGCAAACATGTCCTAGACTTTCAGGAGCAATTGAATATTGAAGCTCTTCTGTGCTAGAACAAACGCGAGAGCAGGACGCAAATTGGCGGCATTAGAGTTGGTGTAAAATGAATAGAACGGCACAATTCTGCAGTTAAATTAAGTACGTGCACATTTAAGAGACTGGGATCAGACAAAATGGAGGCTAGTACTTAGTCCTTAGAATAAAAAGCGCGATAAATAAGTTTTTAAAAGAGCAAATCAAAATTAATTGGCGATACGCAAATTTACACTTTACAAATTTTAATTCGATGCGCTAAAATTTTGTTACTCCACACATAAAAAGCGCTTTAAATAAAATTTGAGTGAGGTAATTTGAATAAATTGTACCTACTCGTGAAAAAGCGAAAAATAAATATTTTTTTTACGGAAATCAAATCAGGAAATATACACCAATTATTTTTTAAAAAAAGATGAAATTCTACAAATTTCAAATTGTCGCCGAGTAAGGATTTTAATTTTTCAAACATCCAAAAGAAAATTGAACTTTTTTGCAGTCTATTTTCTCTAGAAAGTGGGTTTGAATATTTTCAGTCGATTCTGTACTCGTATGTAAACAATCGATTTTATATTAACAAAATACATTAGATTCATCTTCTCAATATATACTATATTCACATATAAACAATCGAGTCATCTTCAATCGATTCTAATCACAAAAACATTCGATTTATCATCAATCGATTCTATTTTCGCAAAAAAACATTCCACTTATCTTCAATCGATTCCATATATAAACAAAGAACATTCGATATATCTTCAATCGATTCTATATAGTATAAATAAAAAACATTCGATGTATCTTCAATCGATTCTAGATTCGCAAAAACATTCGATTTATCTTCAATCGATTCTAGATTCTCAAAAACATTCGATTTATCTTCAATCAACTCAATCGCAGGCTTAATATTTTTCTAACACATCTAATGCAATTGGTTTCGCTTCGAAGAGTGGCTGTATAGAGGTAAAAAAATCGAAACCCCAATAAAAATCCATAACGAGCGATAATTTGCAGCAAAATATCGAACATCAAGTATTCTCCAATGTGTGGTAATAACAACGATATAACGAATATCACTTGAGAAAATGGTCGTGCAAGTCGTTGAACCTCAGCGTCAAGAAAATGGCGGAAGAGTTCGAAAAGTGGGGAAAGGCTTTTGACGACTTTTTTGCAAGATCTTGCAAAAACAGGAATAGAATAAAAAGACTGGAAGAGGATTTCGGAATCGGAGAAAGAGGAAATAGAAGCCATACTGTTCTGTTAACTCAAACTGTTTAATTAAACCGCTGGCAGTGCGAGCTATTTTTTTTCATTTCATCTTATCGAAGTGTTTCTAAAACATTCGATATTCGAGAGGGAAATAATAGAGGGAGACCGGTACAAAAAACAGTACCAGAAAAAGCCACACTAGGATTAGGAATTCTAGAATTAAAAGGAGAAGCAAACGATAGGAGAAAGAAAAAGGTTTCATCGAAAACGGAAGGTAATTTTTTCCCTCTTTCCAAGTTGTAGTTTGCAAAGGAGAATGATTTGCGCAATTTTCTTTACTATTTTTCTATTTTGCGAACTTGAATCTGTGTGGTTGAAAATAAACGGAAATTGAAACTAGTTCCGGACTCCGGGGAATATATATCACGGCGGTAAACGGGGAAACGCAGGGAAAAAAGTTCTCGGAGACGGATTATAGAGTATCTAAAAGCGAAAGGACGTAGTACTTCTAACCTTTTAAAGAGTAAAATGATGATAAAGGATTGTGCCGGTAATAGTAGAATATGGTGCAATTGGATATTTCTCTTTCAAATGTTTCAGTTAAATTAACCGAAGTATAGTAGAAAACGGAACCTAAAATTTTAACTCGACTCGTTTTTGTTGGGTTAGAATATTTAAATTATTAATTTTATCTAAATTCAATACAAAAGGAAAATTCTTCGTCATGGGCATTAATGTGGCTTAATTAATTGGCTTCATTAATGTGGCTTAATTTAAACTCAACGTTTTTTTTGCTATGTGAGAACTAATTAGAGACTTTGCCTTCAAGGACTACAATACAACGCACAAATAGTGCTTTAAGAATAATTAAACGTGTACTCATCCCATTTACCAAATGAAATTAAAAATTAAACAAAATGATGTTTTAAAAAAGTGGAAATTATTTAATAATGTTATTAATCGAGGAAAAGAAAAGCAGAATTCCAACAAAAAATACATAAAAATATTCCACCAGCAGATGACTTAATGAATTCTTATAAATATACTTTACTTTAAATGTTATAAATCATACACTACATCTAGCGTTTAGCATAGTTTAGACTTGTTGCATGAGGGCTAATTAGACGGGCACCTACGGTTAAAAAACGGATTCCGAACCACTTCGAACATAAATGCCTCAACCAGGATTCGAACCCACAGCCTGAAGAATCGAGGGCCAGAGGTCTAATGACTGTCATGCCGGCTTCAGTATGAGTAGGTAGTTAATTAAAGATTCACTGGAGCAACACGAGTGACGGTCCGGGATCAATCTATCTAGGAATCGGATATATTTTGCAGTTAATTCAACTGAATACTGAAAAGCGAATTATCATGTACCAAATAAAATTAATTTACATGAAGTCATACAATGGATAAAAGAAAATTATAAATACATTAAAAAATCATAAATATGAGGTAGGTATTTTAATTAACGTCGCACTAGAGCAACACAACTCATTAATATGAGAGATCTCGGAATGAAGTGTTTCTTAGACGAAAACCATTAGTAACACGTCTCACCAAGTTTCAAATAGCACCGATTCAAATCACACAATCTGCATACAACTCCACATCAAACGACATTACATATCTGCGTACCGATTCGAAATGTTCAAACCAGACACACACAACACTGTGCTCTCCAGAACGGGCAAGCAACAACCCGTATTAGCACACACCACTGCGCAGCACCCGCGACAATTCAACTCAACTCGAATTAGCGACAATTACAAGCATTAGAGCGCGAGCAGGGATGGAAAATGGCCGGGTTCCGGTTTCCAGAGCGGCGCACCGGTTAGAATAATGTCCGTATCCTTTTAACTCAATTAAAGAGTCCCATTCATTTGGAGCGCGCAGACTCCTTCGGTTGGGGGCAATGTCCCGGAACGTATTTATTTAAAAAGGGACCCCGGGACTTATGAGATTTATGGGGGCTTATTTTGTGTTTGCGGTACTTTTCCCGTTTTAATTAAGATGCCGTCTCTCTCTCTCTCTCGAGTCTAGGGGCACTAATTGCGGTATGTTCCCGGGTGTTGGAAGAAAAAAAAGAACAAATTAATTAGAAAACAATTTTTGTTGTTGCGCCCCCTTGCTCTATTAATTCTTTTAAACGGGCGGGGTGATACTTTTTGAAAGCGTTCCTTCTTTGTCTTCCGAGTTTCGTTGTACTTATTACGGGGCGAGTTGAAAAAGATAGTGTCACTCGTATAGGGAAACATGTAAATTTTATTACGTTTCAGACTAAACATGGCGGCAGCTTGGTTGGTTTTGTTTTGTGGGACAAGGTCCACAAACGGACATGCTGTTGCAAAAGCAAAACTGAATATTCTGCTTTTCCTTCCTCATTGGGGCCGCGGTGGCCCGGTTGGAAGAGTGACGGATAAGCAACCGGAGGGTTGCGAGTTCGATTAAAACCAAAGACCGTGTACAAAGGGGACTGGCGCATGTTAAATCTATCGTGTCCACAAATGTCCTCACGTTGGCGCGATGTGAAAGTTTGGAGCGGGGTGCCAGTTAAGGTATTGACCTCGCCATGACTGGTTCAAAATTACACGATGTCTTGGATCTTTCCCTTCGGGATTGTCGAATCCAGCAGAAGATCGTCGCGTACAAAGAGGGCTGGTGACGTTAAATCTGCCGTGGCCTCAAATGTCCTCACGTTGGCGTCGTGTGGTTGGTTTTTGGGGTTTTATAGCGCTAAGGCTAGCGTGGAAGTTTGGAGAGTGGGGTGCCAGCTCAGATGCTGCCTCGTCATCTGACCGTGGTTCAAAATTACGTGGTGTTGTCCTCGGATCCTTGGGGATTGATCCCGGACCGTCACCAATGGCCCGATGTGTTGTTCCAGTGCGACGTTAATTCAATTACCTACCTTCCTCATTGTGTTGTCTGTCTTGTGTTTGGAGTAGCTTGATCAAATATGGTCCTTGAGCCTTAAAACCCGGAAACAACCAACCAAACGCAGGACGGAATCGAACCTAAATATAAACGAAATTCTCAAATAAACACCAACCAAATTTCCGAGTTGTGTAGTATTGCTTTTAACCCACAACACGGGAGAATCTTTTCCTTCCTCCACTGTTTGGACAAAGTTCGGAACAAGTGGACTTTTACAAGTCTGGACGATTATTGTTAATTTGCGATGGCAGTTAATAACAAACACAAAACAGTGAGTTAATAAATAAAAGGCATTATTAACTGTTAGAAATTGGACGTTTACGGTTTATTTAAACAGGCAGGAATTGCATAAACTGTCATTTCAACTTTTTTCACGTCCTTTTCACTAATTTGTTTTAAATGTTATTCAGTGAGGAGAAAAGACAAGGGTAGTAGCCATAGGCAAAGTCGAGTATGGCGATAGATAATTATGTTTCGCCAACTCGTAATTACTATTATCACTTCTGGCGGCGCCGACCGATAAACTGAGCCAGAATCCGCGCCAAAGACGCCAATCAAGGGGATGGATCCCTCGTTTACACTGAACCCGCCTCCAAATTTAACGAATAAACGTCAAAAACCACGCGACAAATACCAACTCACTGGCCTTATAGCTGAACTCAAATCCCATGAAAGAAAACTACATTCTTTACGGCATGTTATTTTTTTAGTCTAAATTCTACAAAAACAATCACTCTAAATTCATTCCCTTAACAAGCTCAGACCCCACACAATCAAACAAAAGTTTGTTTTTCCACCCCGTCGGCCTTTCCATCTGGCAACGGTGGAGATCCAGAGGTTATTCCTTTTAAAAACCAATGAATAATGCCGAAGCCAAGAAATGCCACGACTTTAATTAACATTCTTCTCCAAGAGATGAGCACCAACATAATAACCACCTTTTGCATCTTAATAGCCTGATAGCTTGCTCTGACATATCGCACTGGCAAATTTACTGCGGAGGAACCGGTTATTCCATTTCACGGCTCCCTTCAATTGAAGGGAATTGTATTTATTACCGTTCCACCGTTCGTGCGCGCGTTTCGTTTCTTGATTTATTTACCACCTGTTTACCTTAAGTCTTGCGATGGCTTTTGGAGCAAAAACCGGAATTCGACATCCATCGAGTTCGAAACAAATTTTGAGTAATATCCTTTTCGGACGCGGAATTTAAAGAGCTAAGCCTAAGTTCCATCGACCTTCTTATGAAATAGGAGTAAGTGCTATCTCTTCCGGTCTCTTGGTTTGAAGATCTGACACGTGGTGGATGGGTAGGTATAACTGGAGCAACACAACGGTCCTGGATCCGTACCCGAAGGGATAGATCCGAGGACGACACCTCGTCATTTTGAACCACGGTCAGATGACGAGGTCAACACGTGAGATGGCACCCCAATCTCCAAACTTTTTACCACGCCTGCGTGAGGAGACAACGAAAGATTTAACGTACTCACGGTTTCCACGTACACGTTGGTTGGATCGAATTTCGAACTCGCAACCCTCCGGTTTCTAATCCGTTACTCTTCCAACCGGGCTACCTTGACCCCACGTTGTTGTGGGTAAAAGCATGAATCATAATGGGGAAAAAGTATTGATTGGTTAGCGTGGTTAAAAACACGAATCTGCGCTTCCATAGCCAATCGGCCAAGGCGATTCATATAATCCCACGTGATTTACCCTTTCGAGATCCTATGACAGCGACTCCGTCCATAAGTTGTCTATTTCATTAGCTCGATTTTTTTTTATTCTGGACATAAAAATTAGAGATACAACGCTGAGCATTTAGTAATATGTCTTGTTTGGTTTCTTGGCGCAAGTGGTATATTTGGCCAAGCTGCGCCAAACGCACAAGACACTATGTTACCGTGAAAGACCGAAATTGGAGAATGTCGACACATACCAAATACGTCGGTGAAAGATCGAATATTTCATTACATTCTTGTACATTCGGACCCTCACCGGTGTATGTCGACAATCACAGATATGCTCTGGTGGAGGTCGAAAAGAGAGGAGCCGAGGTTTTTTTTTTTCCGATACCCTAATTTATACTGAATGGATACTCCAGTGAATCGTGATCTTTTTCTTGAAAAGTTAAATGCATTAATTGTGGGTAAACGAGAAGACGATTGTTTTTATTTTTCTCAAGAAAAGTACTCTAAAATACTTTCTGAAACGTTACGAACCTCAAAAACAATTTCCTCCTGCTCAAATTGGTGATACTGTACGAATACAAGTCCCTGATGTCGACCGCGGTCGTACAGATAGCCGAAATGTGTTAGTCAGTTGTTGGAATAGAAGACTCCGACTTCTATAAACTGGCAAATAAAAATGGTACCCTCAAGCAGCTTTACACACGTAATCAGTTCGTAATTTGTAAAGAAAAGTTACTTTCCATAGATGAGATTTCTTTTTAAGAAATGTCGCTGAGAGAAGCAGCTGCAGCTAATTCGAGAAGCGGGGGGCAAGGCTATACACGCTGTCATTGCAAAAGGAAGTGTTCCACAAATAAATGCAGTTGTAAAAGCAAGGGATTCTTGTGCAATTCAAAGTGTCATAATAGTTTAAGTTGTTGCAATAAATAAGATTTGAATCATAATTAAGTAAGTTTTTAATTTCTATTATTTTCTTTTCTCATTTAGAATGTACTGTTTGTTTTAAGTTCTTGGTCACTCCTCTCAGAAAGAGAGGCGAAAAAGTTACGTCACCCTTGTGACGTTTTATCGCGACTGAAATACGGAGAAGAAAATATAAATCTCCGACATGTTCAACATTCACCATTAGTGCATGGTGAATGTCTACATTTGCCGGTGTAAGTCAGAAATAAGGGTATTTATCAAATATTTCGGACAAACACCAAGCGACTATGTGAATGTTGACATTCACCGGTGAAAGTCGACATTCTCCAGATTTCGGTCTTTCACTGTAACAACTACATTAAGTAAATGGACATGCACACAAGGAAAGCTTTACCCACACAGAATTTGATAATCAGTTAAGATTTTTGCTCATCATATGGTTTATATTTATAACATCACCGCCATGAAAAAAATGTTGCAAACTTGGAAAGCTGTGATCGATACCAGAAAATAAAGCATCAATGTTTTAAATCGTAGGCTTCAAATATATACATCTCTATTTAATACCCATTTTCAACTCTGGTATTTAAAGAAAAGGGGAAAATAAAAAATATATAAAAGCAACGACCCTGGCCTTAATGCGGGCTTTGAAAAATCCTAGCCATCATTAAGAAACTCTCGCACATTCAAGGCATTTACCAAGAGGTGAAAACTAGCTCATTACAACGATTGCTTAAAACGGCATGCAGCACTCCAACTGCGCTTTATTTTTATTTAGATAATTCCTTTTTTACGCTAAAACTGTCGACGAATGAAAACTAAAACCTTTTGACGCTTCTCGTAGGGGCAATCAATTACTTGTCATTCCAAATGGTGGCGTAAAAAACAGAACTCGGGAGTTCATTTCGGAGTGAAATATTTAACGCCTTTTCTTAACTTTTTTTTCTTCCCACCACTCCAGCATATAGTAGCAGAAAAGAACTTGAGGTTGATTTTAATTTTACTCATTACCCTAACGAACTTTTATTTATTCATAAATGCTTATTTTGAATACAAATTAATGAGAGCGATTTGTTTTATTTGATTTCTCGATGAAATTTTTTCTTTCTTTTGGCGAGACGAATTTCCATAATTCCCCTTTTTTTTTCGTCTGAAAGAACTGCGCATTATACATTCCTAAAAATCCAAGGAAATAAAAATTCTACGACTGTGTGATTAAGTTCCAAATACTCGAGAATAATTTTATTTTCTTTATTTCCCCCATCCAAACTCGAGATGAAAATTAACTTTAATACACACGAGTTTTTTTTTCTACCTTGCTTTCCATCTAATTTTCGTAAACTATAATATGCAAAAAAAGTGAAAATTATTTGAAAATGCTTATTCGTCGTTTCTGAATTAATACAATCTTGTCGCATTTGGTTTGTTGTTTTTACCATTTAATTCAAATTGTTATCGGTCGAAGACGAGCAAAATAATTGGGGTTTTATGGCCATATTTGGCTATGCTGCACCAGACCAAATATCGAGTAGACACACACACCATGAAAGTTTTACTGACAAAGAGGTAGGTATTTTAATTAACGTCGCATTGGAGCAACACAACGGGCTATTGGCGACAGTCCGGGATCCATCCCAGAGTAAGATCCGAGGACAACACCTTGTAATTTTAAACCACGGTCAGATGACGAAGTTATCAATCACCTGTGATGGCACTCTACTCTCCAACCTTCCACATCACAACATGAGGACACTAGAGATTTAACGTGTATCAACCCCCATGTACACGACGGTCTGATTGGATCGAGTTTCGAACCTCAACCCTCCTCGAACCGCGGTCGAAGACGGGCAAAATGGCGCTTCGAAGCTGTTTCCAAACCGATCGTTCTAAATTATCACTTTCGTTGCCATTTCGACTAACAAAAACCCCACGATTTTAAAAAGTCTGGTAATGAATTATAATTTTTAGAGTAATTTTTGAAAAACTGCTCACGGCTTATTCCAATGCATCAGTTTCCATGGCTCCATTGTGAGTGATTGCTGACAAGAGAACATTCATTTCACACCTCACCACGCAGGAGCAGACGATCACGATTCGAAAATGATGCATTGCTACCCACAAAGACGAAATTCGGGAGTCTAGTATTTTTTTAATCATTCGCACAGACGATTCTGTTATTTACTATTTTTGCGCGCTACATTTGTACTCACGCATTTAACCCTTCTAAGGTCACTAATGCTAACGGTGGCCCTTCTCGTACTTCCATCCTTGAAAAAGTTAAAAATATATTTTCGCGTTGGTTGTAAATCAAGTATATATAATAGCTGCTCCTGCGTAAAAAACATTTTCCAAAAATCAGCATTTGTCGACATGAAATTACTACAACTAATTGTGAAATCCATATCTAAAATACTGTTAATAAGCCACAAGAGTTTATACGATTATTTTTTTTAATTTCTCAAAGTCATTATCACAAGTAGGTATTATAATTAACGTCACACTGGAGCAACACAACGGGCTATTCACGACGGTCCAGGATCAACCCTCGAAGGGAAAGATGCGAGGACAACACCACGTAATTTTGAACCACGGTCAAATGACGAGGTCACACCCGAGCTGGCACCCCACTCTCCAAACTTCCACACCAACCTTAGCGCCAAAAAACCAACCACACGACGCCAACGTGAGGACATTTGAGGCCACGGCAGATTTAACGTCACCAGCCCCCTTTGTACGCGACGATCTTTGGCTGGATTCAACAATCCCGAAGGGAAAGATCCAAGACCGTGTAATTTTGAACCAGTCATGACGAGGTCAATACCTTAACTGGCACCCCATTCCAAACTTTCACACAACGCCAGCGTGAGGACATTTGAGGCGACGACAGATTTAACACGCACCAGCCCCACGTACACGATTATTTTTGCTTGGATCGAATCTCGAACTCGCACCATTACGGTGGCTAGTCCGCAACTCTACCAACTGGGCTACCGCAGCCCCTAAAACAGAAAAACCCTTTCACATTCATTCTTGACACTTCGAATAAATTAGGCTCATAAAAAATTAATGTCTCTCCCATTCAACTTGGTTCAATTGATCGGTTTGATACAAACCAGTTTAATCCACATTTCGACATGGCTTAAACCTCCTCACTGCACGAATCGATTGACTAAACCTTCACAAACAGCATTTTCCACTTCAAGTTCTGACATCCTAATATAAGGTTCCAGACAACACCGGGCGCAGCTTCCTTTCAAAATAACTTTGTTGCTCGCCCCTGAATTCAAAGCAAAGGCCCCCACGGCACGAAGCGTCTCACGCCCTAAAAGCCATTGCGCATGCGCACGAGCAAAAGGCACTCGGAACTTGGAAGAGACAGTTTTTTCAAAGCGAATAAAGAACGTTTTTTCCGCTAATAGCTTCTTGTGTGTCTTGTTTGTATTTTTTTACCTTCATTTTTGTACCCCTCTTGAATTTCTTTTTTTCTCTCATTGTTGCTTCCAGGATAAAAGTGATAATTCGGAGAGTGAGTAGTCTGTCATCATAGACGTGTCTTTGTCGTCCAGGAAACTCCATTTTTTTTCTCTCCCTACCTTTCATAACAACGTTTTTTTCCCTCGCTTCGTTTGCTGTTTTTTAAAACCAGAAAAGAAACTCTTAAAACGATAAAGATGAACGACCCTTTCTAAACTTAGCGCATTTTTTTAAACTGGGTCCTTTAAAAAAAGAGGGGAATATTTAAACACTCATTGAGAACATTCTGGAGCCAAATTAGGTTTGAAACAACTCGAAGGGAATTAATATCCGGAATATAACTGATCGTTAGAGTATCTGATTTTGAAATTAAAACATTTCTGGAGTGAAAAAATACGTCACGATTTTAATGCACCTGATTTCGGCATGGCTTGATTGGTGTTTTTGTTTCTGAAATAGAATTTTTATTAGATATTAAAAAAACATTGAGTCACTCTGAACAGAAAAAAATATTTATTTCAACTACCACAACGAAGTTATTTACTTTTGAATCTGTCCTTTCACTGAAAAAAAATTGGTTGAATCCATCTTTAAACTTCTACGATACAATTACAATGCAACAGGATTAGATATTAGGTTGGTAGGTAGTTAAATTAACGTCGGACTGGAGCAACACAACGGGCTATTGGCGACGGTGCGGGATCCATCCTGAAGGGAAAGATCCAAGGACAACGCCGTCATTTTCAACACGGTCAGATGACGAGCTGGCTCCCCACTATCCAAACTTCAACACCACTCCAACGTGAGGACATTTGATGCCACGACAGATTTAACGTGGACCAGCCCCGTGTACACGTCTTTGGTTGGACCTAGTTTCGAACCATCCGGTCGCTAATCCGTTACTCTTCCAACCGGGCTACCGCGCCAGATATTTGATGGACCTCTGGGATATGCAGTACACACTCGGAAATCCTTCCACGAAAACTGACCTTAAAGTAACAGACCGACATGTTTACACCTGGACTCCAAACCATTCCCCTCCCCTACGCCAATTCCCTGACCTCTGAACGATCGTAGCTTACATCTCAACTCAACTCACTCGCCGATCCTATCGTTGACGTCTTTTTGCAAGTTGGAATCTTCCGTTTTTTCATGCATTGCTATGCATCATTTCAGACAATCGGCCAATCCAGCATTAAACGCGCAATCACGACTCGTAAACTCTCGTGACACATGTACGTTTTTAAAAAAAAGTTCAATGCATTTGCTTTCCCTCGTAAATCTATTAACTCATAATTTTCATCGGTCGTTTTAGTAATGAAAACAAAATCAAGCCGTAAGCGCGATTTCTTTCGTATTTATTTTTGCTTGGGAAGTTGAAGCTTTTTAAAAACAGAATACAGCCTGCTGTTCTTTGGATAAAACCACCAGTTAAAGCCTTCGTAAACATGAATTAAGTGGGATGGCGTTATGCTGATAGGGTGTTATTGAATGGCTCAATCCGCAAACGATTTTCCCCGATAGTTTAAATTGGATTGTTTTGAATTCGGTATTCGCGGTGTTGATAACAAATTCAATGCTATTTTAAAGGAATGTATATTGCTGTGTTATTGTCTTGTTTTTAAATCTATTACCCGAAAAGGTATTGCCCTCATGAACTCAGTAGATAAAATTATTACCGTTGCCAAAACTGGAAAGCTATTTCCTTTAAAATATTGCCAAATTGGATTTTCCATATATCCAATAACTGCGTCGGTAGCCTGGTTGGAAGAGTAGCGGATTGGGAACAGGGTTGCGGGTTCGGAATCCAAAGACTGTACATGGAGGCTTAAATCCGTAATGTAATGGTCTCAAATGTCCTTACGTTGGCGGGATGTGGAAGTTTGGAGTGGAGTGCCAACTCAGGTGTTGACCTCGTCATCTGACCGTGGTTCAAAATTACGTGGCGCTGCCCTCGGTTCTTTCCCATCGGGATTGATCCCGGACCGCTACCAATAGCCCGTTTTGTTGCTCCACCGCGAAGTTAATTAACTATCTATCAATTAGATTAAGCACAGAACGTCGCCAAAAAGGCGATAAACTACATTGTAAGGAAACTACGACACGTATCATTTGGGTAGATGAAGTAAAAATCTCCACTACTTGTCTGGTTTGTTCAGGCTGAAAATCCCTCCCCATGTTAGGTCACTGAAATACTTTAAAAAAAAAATAGATTCTTTTCAGGGGTAATATCAATGCAGTCCACTAGGTAGGTATTTAATTAACGTCGCATTGGAGAAACACTACGGGCTATTTGGCGACGGTCCGGGATCAAAACCCAATCGGAAGGATCCTAGGACAACACCACATAATTTCGAACCACGGTCAGATGGCGAGGTCACACCTGAGCTGGCACCCCACTCTCCAAACTTTCACACCACTTAACACATTTGAGGCCACGACAGATTTAACTTGCACCAGCCCCCTTTGTACACGACGGGCTTTGGTTGGATTCGAACTCGCAACCCTCCGGTTGCTAATCCGTTTCTCTTATCAACCAGAAGAGTAAACTTTAAATACCCATTTTGACAAACATTCTAAACGAAATTTTAACCCAAATCTCAGTCGAAATTACAGGATAAAAGCGAGAAAGGATGCAGAGGTATATTTCACACACACTCACATTTAAAACCTAAACCTCCCACAGGAAATTGTTGCTTTTGTGAAGGCATATCTTGTTATGTATGCGTCCGGTAAAACCTCTAAAAATCCAAGCTACTACTATTTGCATAAAGACCAAAATATACTTTTTTCGCCACTGCCCTTTTACAAACTTTTATTTATTTACCTCCTCCCTTCTCTCCCTTAAGAATACTCAGTTTCTTCCAACGTTCGAAAGAATCCTAGTTGCGTTTGAGGAAAAAGGCCTATATCGGATAGTATGGCGAGATTCATCTCCAACTCTTTTTACTTCAAAACCTCCCTTTTTTGCATTTCTTTCTGTTTCGTCCCAAAGAATTCTTTTCACGTCTGGGCTTGATTTTCGAATCTGAAATTTCCACTTTCGGAATTTCCCGTCTCTATCCCGCATTTTTTGCCGTTCTCCATTCCATTTGGGTTTTTTATTTTGTTCCATTTTTTTCGCAAGGCTTTCTTCGAGAGAATGGAGATAGATGAGAAGTGCAAGTAATGCCGTTTGTGTAGAGCCGAGCACAAATTAGTCAACTCTCCGTTGTAACTGTGTATTCTGTGCATGGGTGTATTGCACGATTACAAACATGCATAAAAATGGCATGCATATTTCATATTGTTTTATAAAAAACTAGCTGAATTATCGTTGCTCGGGTTGTAATATTATTCAATATTATTCCTATGGAGATTTCGAATTGTTTTTAGCCCCCCTACAGACCCAGGACAAATCGAACGGGGCTAATGTAGTGTCCCGCAGAATTCTACGGAATGAATGTACCAAATTTAGTGTGAATTGGTCTGACATAGATCGTATAAATACGCAATGTTATTCTTATGAGGATTTTGAATTGTCTTTAGCCCCCTCTACCATATCGACGATAAAACAAAAACCACTTTCTGCAAAAATAATCTTATATTATCATAAAAATTTTCATTCCAATAATAAAGCTAGTTTAAGAATTTACAGACGGGATACATTCATGATATGATACTGAGCGATTTTCAGCGCAACCGCACCCATCTGCGATTGCACCATACTCTAAGGTTCTAAAAAAACCCTCCAAGGTCATCTTGAGGAGACTCCTGTAGATGTTAACTCTCACGTCATCTGCACAGCCAGATCGGGAGAGAGCGCCCCCTAGCAAGTGCTCTGTCCAGGATGACGGGACGTTACCCCCCTCTGCACACCCAAGACAAATAGAACGGGGGTTAATATTGAAGCCTACGTTACCCGCAGGATTCTAAAGAATAAGTGCACCAAATTTGGTGTAGATTGGTCAAACGGTGTAGATTTGTAGAGAACAGACAGATGCCAACTCTGCTTTTTATGTATCGATATATAAGGGTAGGTATTATTTCAAAGTGAAAAGTACTTTTCTCTCTGTTGAGAAGAATTAAATTCGAAAAGGATCGTTTTCTAATCGTTAGTTCATTTAGTATACACAAGTACAAAAATCAAGATGTGCAATCAGATGTGAAACCAGTGCCACAAGTAACAAATTAATATTCCACAAGGCTGCCATAGCACTTGCGAAATAGTAGCCATTAGTAACAAATTTTTAACTAGAGTTGCAAAAGTCTCTTAAACATAAAAAGTGCTCATTAAGTATGAAACAGTCATTGAAGATCTCGCCAATAAATTTCAATTTTGAAATTAAAACGCTAAATATTTTCTAAAGATTTTTATGACAATCTAGCAACTACAAATTCCTATTTGGTTTTCTTCCTGGTTCCCACGGTTTGGCACAAAAACACCGAAATATTGGCGTCCCTTTGGAAATTTTCTCCCTAAAGAAAAATCCGAAAAACATTTTTCCATTCGCTATCAGCTTTTAAAAAATGGGACTAAATTTCCGCTGACCTTCCGTGAATTTTCGAAGTCGCCAAAATTTTGAAAATAGGAGCTTTTAAGACTTTTTTGCCTAAAGATACTTCTTGTCGACAAGGTTGGAAAATAGTAGCAAAAGTCGCCTGGACTAGTATAAAAAAAACCGTCATTTTGCACTGCCCGGAATGAAGATGAATTTTAATTTATTAAAATCAGAATTTCAAGTTCAATTTAAAATTCAACAGGACATGTACAACTGCTTTGATTGCTTGTGAACCTTATATGCAAATAATTATTTAAGAAAAGAATTTTTCCACCCTTCAGACTTAGGTCAAAGGAGTCTTGTCCCGTTCTATACGTTTCTATAGAATCACTACGTTATTTCTTTGTTGTACTATAATTCTGATTTTAGATTTATTCTACCTCGGTACTAGGCCTCGTTTGTACTCTGGTTTTCGGGGAGAAACGTTTGTTCGAAAATATAAAAAATGCTTATTTCCTGGCTTTACAGAACAATAAATTCCAGATTTTAGCGTAGGAATAAATTAAAATAAATATATTTCCCCTTTTTCTTTCTCTTAAAGAGGTAAATTCAAACCAATCCCAAATCGATGCCAAACAAATAATGAAAAGGTTTAATATCACCATCCATTTCCAACATTTATTCTCATTGCGAAATAGAGATGGAAAATATCTCTCATTTTCGAACAAAAGCGAGTTGATTAGAAACTGAGAACGTGGAAGGGTCAAAACCCGGAACACGAAAAAAATGGCACCTTTTAAAAAATAACAAACGCCAGTTAAGATCGAACAGTGAGTATTTGTAATAACTCATTCAAGATATTTTCATTTATTTGCTTTAAAAAAACAAAAACGATTTCCATATTTTCAAAAATATATCCATTAACTACACGAAAGCACAAGTAGCCGAAAACCTTCGTTCTAAAAGAAAGTCTCCTCCATAAAAGATCGAAGCGGTCAGAGAAACAAAACAATCCGGATGGAGAAAAAATGAAGGCTAATTACTTTATCAATACCATCGGGACTCATTAAAAAATGAAAGGACGCCAAATGATGAGTTTTTTATTGATTTGGCGGGACGAATGATCTTACGCGGTGCAACGGAATCTTATTTCTTCTTTTCAATTTCTTTTTTTTCTTCTGTATTTCTCTTATTTCCAGGAATTAATTTTTTTACCACCCCAACTTTATCATTAGTTTCTGATTAAAAAGAGGGAAATGGGTGGGAAAATGTTGAGATTTCTGTTATGACCTCTCTTTATTTGACGCGATATGTCTCATTATAAGCAGGGATATTTAATTTTTCGTTCAAGTCGGGTTTCATTTCGGAAGCACGTTTCGTTCAGTGTCTGAAAATTTAATTTCAATCGGCATCACGTAGAATATGTTGGGTATGGTTTTGTGAGGCAAGGGCCATATTTGGCGAAACTGCGCCAGACAAAAGAATTTCAGACACAATCAGAAAGACAAAATATAGTAATTTGAAATTAGTTAAGGTTGATTCGGGTTTTATGGCGCAAGGATAGTCAAGGGAAACGTTCATAAAATTGATGTCAGAAATTGATAAAAAATAAAATTTTTGTAGAGGATTTCCCAAAAGGTCTTTTAAGATTGGTTTGAGGACTATACACATATGGCCAAACTGCACCAAACACAAGATAACATTAAGTATAAAATGTTAAAGGGGAAAAGAGGCATTGGGGGACATAGTGGAATGAAAATGCAAAAGATCGCTTGGGTATCCCGGAAGTGCGACACAAGTCTTTTAGGGTTGGATTTGATACTCCAAATCGGATTTTACGAGTATTTGGCCAGCAGAAGCAAAATCCTCGCAGTCTGGTTTGTTTAAAGTGAGAATCCCTCTCATATGATCGAATATTCATCAGTTTAAAACATAATGCAACGTTTTGATTGAATGCATAGTTTTATCGCCTATTTCGCCAAGCTGCGCCAAACTCAAGGCAGACAACGTCAAGTAATGGACGAACAGCGGAAACTTTAATGACACAGAAGAAAGAAATACACCCAGGGAGGGTTCGATTGATTGTTGGGTTTCATGGCGCAAGGTCCAAAAAAGGACAAGCTGCGCCAAGCGGGGAGGGAATCGAACCTGCGAAAACTACAACTCACAAATTGCTAGCACAATGGACAAACCCCCTGAGCCACGGCGGCCCCTGCAATGTGTTTTGGTATTGTGACAAATGAAAAGTGCAAATGAACAGTTCTCCATTAGCAGATGAGTTGCGTGCACTGCAAAGATTCATCACCCGGTTATGTCCGGAAAAATCCCGCAATGCCACAAACCACACAATCGGTCGGTCTGGCACACATACCAGCCCCATAATTTACGACCACCCCTAACAAACGACGTGTCTTTTTTGCCCTAGACCATCAAGAATTCTCTACAAGGAAAGACGGAGTCCGTAAGTCAGTTTTAAATCCATCACGTGTTCTTTCCAGTGATCGTCAACCCTTATCGAAATGACAGTATATTTACGGCAGGAAGATGACACTTGTCGTCATCTGACTGCTTTACGACGATCTTCGGATCGAAAAAGAAAGCCATCAAACACAACTTTAACCGTGCAATAGATGAATGTATGGCATTTTTAGATAGTGGTTGGTGCATAACTAGATATTTCACTTTGGGAGGAAGAAATCTGGTTTGAGGTTAAGAGTCAGATAGCCCGAATAGGACCGGTGTGCTATAAATATATTTTTGTGTCCCCTTTCAAAGCGATAGGTATTCGAGATTATGGGCAAGTGACATTTTCCCATGATATACCGAGTCCTGTGTATATTGAGATAACTGAAAGTGAGGGGGAGACATGAGTATGGGCCCATTCTTTTAGTGTAGATTAGGTTTTTATCGGTAGCTGAAAATATGCCATATGCACAAGCTCTTTGGCTGCCACAGCCAAAGAGCTTGCGATACAGTAGGCATTAGTAGTAAATTTGAAAAAATAGGTCATAAAAGTTCCGTTAAACTCTATTTTAGAAGCAATCTTTGCTAAATCATACTAAAGCACAAAATGTGCTAATTAATTATCAGATGTCGAACATCTCCAAGAAATTTAAATTGTAATTTTTTCTTAATACGGTTTTCATGACAATTTAAGCAACCACAGATTGCGATGTTTCTCCTATCATGATCACCACGTCTTGGCGCCAGAACTTCGAAATTGGCGCGTTCTTTGGAAAAATTTCTCCCCGAAAGAAAAGTCCAAAAATATTTCTCAGTCCTTTAATAGTTCTATCTTTATTCTGTCTGCTTTTGGTTGGTTGACTTTTATGGTTGGTTGTTTGGGGTTTTATGGCACAAGGGCTATATTTGATCATGCTGCGACAGACACAAGACATATAATATAATATAATGTAAAAGTGAAAGTTTTACTGATACAGAAGAGAGAAATACACCCAGGGAGGAATGCACCTCACAGGAATCGAACCTACGCGCCTACAACTCGAAGGTTGCTAGCGCATCATTCAAAAATATTCGGTTATAGTGAAGTCGACTGAACCTGTCAAATTTCGAATAGGCATCATACAAAACACGCGGAAAATTTCAATCCTTACCAATCCGAATAGAAATTACAAGTTTCTGAGCAACCTATTCAAGACGGAAAGGAAAGTCAGAATTAATGGAAAACTACACTAGAGCTATTCCGTTTCCTACTAACCAAAAGCACTTCGAAAACACCCACAAAAGAACTCGAGAAATTCTTGGATCAAAAAGCAGCACCGCAACTCGAAAAATAGTTTATTTCAGAAATCACTCCAAGCTAAAGGGCGAAAAATACACAACACCACGCAAAAGGACCCCAGGACACACGAGTTGGTGGAATTTCCTTCAGTATTCCAAACTAGCGAAATATCTTTTTGCCGGAACCCAGGCCGGGAGAATATCTACCCACTGCACCAAGTGCGTAACGCAGCAGCAAGCAAAAGAAAAAGTCGTCAAATCTGTCAAAGTTCCCCTCGGGGATATGGCAACGGTCGCGATTTGTCGACCCCCTTTCCGCTTCCGTTTCCCTCATTAGCATATAAATTACCTTTCACTCCAAAATGATTTCCAATAAAATAAAAAGGGACCCGGTACACAAATATAAAAAATGTCTGCGACGTTTTCATTTTTGTTTGGATGTGTATTATTATTTCCGTCTTATTCGTCTGTGCTTACGACGCTATCATTCACAGGTCGATTTATCTATAAAAAGGCTTAGTTTGCAGATTTTTGTCCGTAATTTTATGTTCGTTGCAAACGATTCTATAATCTTGCATCAAGGGCAGGGCCATGCAGAAGGGGCGCTACAGGGGCTCAAGCCCCTGCTCTTTATTTGACGGACTTTTCCAAAAAATGTCTTCATTGTGAAATTCAATAAAAAAAAATTTCGGTTTATCTAGTAAAATTTTGTTTAAAATGTGAGTTAATGCTTTCATGAGCACATCTTCATATGTAGGGGCTTCACGAATCCGAGGTATTCTAGTGATCTTCTCTTCTCCCGTGGGGTTTATTGTCTTTGGTTTGGTTTTAAGGCGCAAGGGGCCATGTTCGACCAAGACCAAACACAAGACAACGTGATGTAAATGGACACACACAGAAGGAAAATTTTATTGATAGAGAAGAGAGAAATAATCTCAGGGAAGAATCGGACCTGCGCCGCCAACTAGCAAGTTGCTGGTGCAGCGGGGATACCCACTGAGCCACGGCGACTGCGATTTCTGTAGGGTCTTGACCAACAGTACCTGGTCGGTTGGTTATTTTCGAGTTTCATGGCGCAAGGGCCATATTTGGCCATGTTGCGCCAGACACAAGACATACAATATCAAGTAATAGACACACACACAAGGAAAGTTTTACAGAAGAAAACAGAAATACACCCAGGGAGGAATGCACAATGGAGGAAGAAAAAGCAAGGGTAAAAACGAAAGGGGGGGGGATCATTTGAGTACCTCGGGGTTGTAATGTCCGAACACACCGAAAGATGCGCCCCCTAGGGCCAACAGTACCTGGGCATGCTCTACATTAGAGATCGAGAATTCGTGACAAAACAATTCTCGGACAGTATCCATGATCAAACGATTATTAAAAAGAAACCCGATCACCCAGAAGAAACAGGAAATCGGCCAGGAAGCGACATTAAAATCATTTACCTCGGTTTTGCATATACAGTCCATTTTATTATCCCCACCTCCAATTTATAAGGCACGTACCGATTTCCGGGTTCGATTCGATTTCCCGGGTTTCGAATCGCCTTTCCGGATCTTCTAACAACCCTCAAAAACGCTCGAACCATCACGAGCGAGAGCGTGAACTCTCGCTAAAATTCAAATTGCGAATGGACCAGGATATTGGAAACGCATAAGATTTGTCTGGGGCACAGATCTGGGATTCTCTCACGAACCAATGGGGGATGAGATCGAAAAGGACGATGGGTTTCTCGGAAGTGTTGGCGAGATAAAAGTGGAAGATGCTTTGGGTCCCTTGCAGCTATTTGAAAGATGGACACGATATGCGTTTGAAGGGAGCTACTAGTTCTGGTGAAATTGCGTTCGGAAATAGGACTCAGTCCGATCAACGTTAATAATGGAGTCTGTTAATGTGGGGCAGCTTTTATCTTTGTTGCGTAGTTTCAGTATAAAGATAGAAATCCCTCGTTAAATTGCGTATAATATTTTCTCAATAAGGTTTTCACGACAATCTAGCAATCAGATTCAGATGCGTTTCTTGCATGTTTGTCCCGGTTTTGCGCCGAAACTTTAAAATTGGAGTAGCTGGAAAAATTTAAGAAAAATCCTAAATATTTTTCGTCCGCTAGTTGAAAAATGGGGCTAAATTTTCGTTGACCTGGGTTTAATTTAAAAAAAAAAAAAAAAAAAAAAAATTGCTAAAATTTTGAAATTAGTTTAAGATTTTACTTTTCGTTACTCCAAGCCGCCAAGGTTGAAAAAATAGTTTTTGCCGACACAGGAGAGAAATACACTCAGGAAGGAATCGAACCTGAGAGCAAAACTCGCAGGTTTAGGCATACTACTGAGCCACTTAGGAGGGTCTTTTGCTACATTTAAATTACTTTAAACATCGAGGGACTAAAGCGAAGTATTTGGGATACAACAGAGAGTGCGGTATTAGAAACTTTCATTCTCAACTTTCGTTTCATTTTAAAATGTTGGTAAAGAAAGGATTCCAAATAAACAAAAGCCCACGAGAAGTTCCAAAAAGAGGAACGGAAGAAAAACGGGAAAGTTTTCATCTTTGTCAAACGGTATTCGCTTTTATCTAGGAAAACGTATTTCGAAATCTGGACTCGGCAGGGAAAAAAAAAATTCCTTTTCCCTTTCCCGATCTCCTTTTCTCAGGCAAAAGCCTTATTTTTCAGAAAACTTTTTTTTTCACCTTTTCCTTTTGGTGGGGAGTTGTGGTTGTGTTCTTACCTTTCCGTTTCATTTGCATTTCGGAGTAAGATATCAATCTTTCGGTGGTGGACGGGAGTTCGAGTTTTTCCCCTCCTTGGTGTCCTGCCTCCACAATTTACTTCTTTCTTGCCACCATCGCTAAGATCTTCGTCGTCTTGCAGAAATGAAGCGCAAAAGAGGGACCGTTTAAAAATTAAAAGTCCTCCACCCCTGCGTTTGGCGATGGACGATAGTTACAGTGCGGATGTTTTCAAACTGTCGCGGTGTCGAAGGGTAAGTAGTTGAATTAACTGCACTGGAGTATCTCAACGGGGTATTGGCGACGGTCTGGGATCAATCCCGAAGGGAAAAATACAAGGATAACGCCTGGTTATTTTGAACCAATCAGATGACGCGGCCAACACCTGAGCTGGCCATCCACTCTCCAAACTTCCACACCAAATAAACGTGAGGACATTTTAAACCACGGTAGATTTAACGTGCCCTCACGTATACGACGTTCTCTGGTTGGATCGAGTTTCGAACTCGCAACCCTCCGGTTGCTAATCCGTTACTCTGCCTACAGGGCTGCCGCTATCCTCAAGGGAGCCAGGAGATTGATTGTGCTCTATTCTGTTACATTACTGTGCTCTATATCTGTTACACTACGTGTGCTCTATATCTGTGATATATTAGGTGTACTGTAATATAAAACCAAGAGAAACCCTTTGCTGTAAAAACCATTTTATAGCTTGCTGTATAGGTCATTTTTGGTTGAGGCTTTTGTCTGGTTGCAATCACTATCAGGTTGGTTGGGCTTTTTTTTGCGGCATTTGGCCAAGTTGAGTCTAACACAAGACAGCCAAGTTGAGTCTAACACAAGACAGCCAAGTTGAGTCTAACACAAGACAATGTCAAGTAAATGGCATACATACAAAGATGAATTTTACTGACGCAGAAGACTTAAGACACTCAAAAGAGATGCGACCTATGGTATGAAAAAGAAATCGAACTAGTGCCACCAACAATTTACAATTGCTAGTATAGTGGTCAAACCTACATTTTAAATACAGTGGAATGGGGTTTTATGGCGCAAAGGCCGTATTTGGCGATGCTGCGGCAGACACAAGACATACAATATCAAGACATGCACACACAAGAAAAGTTTTACTGGCACAGTAGAGAAATGCATCCATGGAGGAATCGAATCTGCGCCGCCTACAACTCGCAGGTGCTAGCACAATGGGCAAACCCACCAAGCCATATTTTAGATACGGGGAATCGTGGACCGGAAAACATCCCGAGATTAACTTGATTTCGAGTAGAGTTGGTGTGATAAAACTCTAGAAACAGGACTCGTGCCAAATCGATCCTAACAAGTTTTATCTACCGTGACAATTTTTGCACTTTTTAACTCCTCCCTATCCATCTCCATCTTTTTTTCCCTCCCTTTCACACTCATTTCATCCCGATATACATTTATATTTCCCCTACTGTAGCAACCAGAACCCTCATCAGAACCCGAAGAGGGAGAGGAGCGAAAAGCTGTTTCCAAAAAACAAAACAGAAAAATAATCCCTCCTCGTTCCCCCCGAACGTTGCTGCAAATTGCAAAAATATCTCGACAGAAGAAAAGACATCCCTTAGTTTCCACAGAGAGATTAGAGATATCATACGGCACACACAATTAAGGTGGCGAACTGCGAAGAATGTAGTTCCTGTTGACGAGGTAGGTAGTTCAATTAACGTCGCGTAGGAGCCAACACAATGGGCTATTGGCGCAACATCTCATTTTGAACCATGGTTTGATGACGAGGACAATACCTGAGCTGGCACCTCGCTTTCAGAGCTTCCACACACGAACGTGAGGACATTTGAGGCCACGACAGATTTAAAGCGCATTAGCCACCACGAGAAGGCTTTTCTGTAAAACTAAATTTTGAGGGCGCTTGTGTTTTATAAACCCGTGGTATATCTAATGACATAACTTGGACGCACAGTAACAGGGATTATACCTCAGTAATTTTCAGATGTGAATACTTCCTAACATATTAATATATACAGTGTATATCAGCTTGTTATGGGATCGGGATAAGAGGAGGGAGGTTTAGGTTAGTCAACGGACGGCCGAAGGGTAACTACGGCCCTGTAGTCGATCCCAAACCAAGCAAAATAAATCGACTGGAAACCAAGCAAAATAAATCGACTGGAAACCAAGCAAAATAAATCGACTGGAAACCAAGCAAAATAATCGACAGGAAACCAAGCAATAAATCGATTCGAAACCAAGTAAATAAATCGATTCGAAACCAAGTAAATAAATCGATTCGAAACCAAGTAAATAAATCGATTCGAAACCAAGCAAAATAAATCGATTCGAAACCAAGCGTGCTGATTTCGTATTGATTTATTTTGCTAGCGATTTATTTTCGATTCGAAATCAAGCAAATAAATCGATTCTGATTGCAATAAAAATTGCCGAAACTATTCAATTGGATAGAACTTGCGGGGATCATGGGAACTTGTATATTTTTTTCAATATACCAAAGGAAATATTACTAGCTATAAAATCAGCAAACCCTTCGCCAAATCCATTCCAAACGGATAACATCGACACTAATGCACAACCGACGGGACACGGATATTAAATCCAGCACTAACATCAACGACGGAAACAGAACTATTCGAAACACATTATTAAAAAAAAACCCAAACCAATAATGGTCGAAACTTCGCACCGGTTTCCGCGGAGAAAACTTCAAAACCCAGCCATCCAAAAAGCCTCAGGAATCGAGATCTCCTAATGACGGAAATCAATCATTCAAATTACGCTCTCAGTCGGGCATTTATCAGAGCCGTAACCTCAACGGATCCGCAAATAGATCCCAAACATACATCAAGGGGTAAACACGGAAATCTTTTCGGGCAAAATTCATTAATCAACAATCGTCCCCGCAAATCTCCGCGCCAGATTGCAGCGGGCCCAATGCTAATTACGTGTCAAATCGGGAAAATCTAGTGATCCCAGTTAAAACTCCTGATCCTGGTTTATAACTATATTTTGAGAGTATCGCTGCCGCATTATTAATATCTCATTAGGAGGGTTGTCGATGGAAAGGTTCCGGGTGGGGATCGAACACGCAGCGGGAGGCAGACGGTGAGAAATATTGCGCATTGGAATATCCGGGGCATCTGGTGGAAGCCCTCGAGCAATTTCGACTTTGATGACGAATAGTTGCTGCAGAGGGTTTCATCGAGGATTCTGGACAGACAGTGGCTGTGGAAGGGCGACAGGGGTGGAGGCCCCGTGAGGCTAGTATCTAGAGGGGCGGAATTACCAAAATATTTATTAAGTGGATTTCCTTGCAAAAACTTCGAAGACTTACTTCCTTGTAGAATTGTTTTTCAGTGCCATGTGAGTTGAAAGCAATGTGCTTTCTTGCACTCCAATCTTTGGGCAGGCCACACATTGGTCCAACATCAGTCCTGAATTACGACAGTGAATTATGACTGAATTACGATCAGTCCTGACACCACAGTGGATGAATTACGCGTGCGTAGCGACATGATTTCTGTACAGAAATATTGTACACATGCGTATATATGTTTTGTCGTTATGCTGCTCTGGTGTTTCCAGGTTTAGAATATAATTCTCCTTACCCCTGCAATAGTGTTGTTTTTCAGGAAAGAGGGAAGAACCTAAGTATTCAAATTGTCTCCTCGGGCATTTGGAGAGGACACGGACGTTTGGTGCAAGCAGACGTTTGGTGCAAAACCCTACAATTTTATTTTCAGATCTGGATGCAATTACTTTCTTGGTAAAATCTATCTCAAAATAGTGTACTTAAAACACCGAGTTGCGTTTTTTATACGAGTACTTAAATAATTTCGGCTGGTTGGGTTTTATAAAGCAAAAGGGCCACATTTAGAAACGCTGCTTCAAACAAAAGACAGATAACATCAAGTAATGGACATACGCGTACAAAGGTTTTCTGATACAGAAGAGGGAAGTACACACAGGGAGGAAACGACCCTGACCGCCAACTCTCAGGTTGCAGGAAAGTGGGCAAACCCAGACCCACGACGGCCCCCTACATAGCTTCGATCACGTATTGAGAAGCATTTTCACAAGCCCATTCCACCCAAATTACATGCAGCAAGTTACAAAACGTTCATTCTTCTCCGCGCATGGAAACAACTATCACCACTCCAACGCCAGATGCGTCCGAAGTTAATAATCATAAAATATATTAATAAAAGGCACCACTTCATATGCGAGGCCTAATACTGATTGATGAGAGCAAGAGCAAGACCCACCCACGTTCCCTGCCTCAAATAATTAACCCTACCCATTCACGGGGGAAAAATCCAAGCTGACAGAAACTAGATCAACCCCATTCAAGAACGAGATTGCGATCCTTCAGAAGGGTTGTGGGGGCAAGTCGACCTCTTTCCCGTGAAAAATGGAACCCTTTCGAATTACATACTTCAATTAATATCATCGCGGCCTCCATCTGCCAGGAATACAAACAGGTGACGAAATTGATCGGGAACCCTTTCTCCAGGGGTGACCCGGCCGAGATCATTGAATGACGTCACGCAACCCCCCCCCCCCTCAGAGGATTACGATCATAACCCCATCCGAAGGCCCCGGAGCGCGGTTTCGCTTGGTGGCAAGTCCACAGATGATGGATCTCTGGAGTGAAGGTCCCTGGTTCTGTTCCTAATTCAAATTCATGGTCAACAATTTGGTGGGGTAAACGGGGCGCTTCATTACACCCGGACGGGCGAGCAAGGTCAGGCAAACACGCCGGGGTTGGAAGGGGGAGGCGTTAATCCTACAAGGATTCACAACTGGGATTGTGGAGTTGTGGATCTGCAAACGGAGCCATTGAGGGAAGTCCCAGCGGTAAACAGGGCTTCGTTTTTAATTTAAATTCATGACTTGTAATTTTTAATGGAAAAGGCGGCGGTAGAAGGTCACAGTGGGAGGAGGGTGGGATCACTGCGGGTTTTCAATATTCAGGAGCAGTTTAATATTTCGAATGAGGCGTTTCGCGATTGGTTTGCCGCTTTACGGTTATTGTCTTCTACATGATGGCCGACTAGACCGTTTCTTCGCGATTATTGACTTAATTTGAAATGTATAAACGGAAATTAAGAGGAAGTTAGTTCATCAACATCGCACTGGAGCAACGCAACGGGCTATTGGTCTCGGTCGGGGATCACCCCGAAGGGAAAAATCAGAGGACAACGCCTGATCATTTTGAACCATGGTCAGATGACGAGGCCAACAACTGAGCTCGCACTCCACTCTCCAAACTTCCACATCACGCCAAAAGTGAGGACACTTGATGCCACGGCAGATTTAAAGTGCAATAACCCCCACGTACACTAATTGTGAGGGAGCACCCAATGATTAATACGCAGTTATACCTGCCGAGACAATCACCAACATCCATGTACTTACAAACCAGGATTCAACTGGGTGGTCAAACACCAACGGTAGAATTCACAGCATTCTTTATGTAGTTTCTACCATAACTGTAGAATTCACACCCTACATTAACCCTTCAAGTGGGTTTGACGAGATATCTCGTCCAAATATTGCCGAATTTCTTATTATGATGACGAGATCCAAGATCTGGTCAGTGTCCTAATGACAAGAAACCTTGGTGAGAGAACCACCAGGAGGATTAACCCTCTTGATGGTTGTCTATAACTGTAGAATTCACATCCTACATCAACCCTCGAAGTGGGATTGATATATATATATATATATATATATATATAGATTATATATATATATATATATAGTCAAAATATCGCAGAATTTTTTGTGACGAGATCCAAGATCTGGTCAGTTTCCTTCGAATGACGAGAAACCTTAACGAGAGAGCCACCAGGAGAATTAACCCTCTTGATGGTTGTCTCGACGATGATCAAATCTTGACACGAGATATCTCGTCATTAGTAAAACTGAGCAGATCTTGATAGACGAGATATCTCGCCATTAGGAAAAAAAATTGACCAAATCTCGACCTCGTCATCATACAATCGGCAATATCTTGATGACGAGGATTGGATGTTGGGGTTTCATGGCGCAAGGTCCAAAAGCGGACAAGCTGTGCCATCTTGATGACGAGATATCTGTCAATAGCCAAATTGGTCAGATCTTGATGGACGAGATATCTCGTCGAAACCATCAGGAAGGTTAAATCCTGGTGGTTTCTACGTTCCCCAAACCGTTCCATTCAAACCTCCGCCGCTGCATCTCTTGATATATATATCTCCTCCCCGCCCGCAAGCGACCGACAATTTCACAAAACTCCATCCCCTCAGAGCAAGCAGCAAGACGGGCAAAACCCGAGGGATGCGTTGTCACTTCAGTTCGCCAGGCATCGTCCGTCTCCCTTTCTATTAAACAGCCTCAGCGGTCGCGCATTAATGTGCAATGTCAACTTTCATTAGTTGGGCGCGACAGTTGAAAAGCGTGCCGCCCCGTGAGGGCGGATGTGCATATACGGGGTCGGTCATACGCTTCGGAGGATCGAAAAATGCAGGGGCTTTCGCGAACTGCCCCCTCGGGCGGCGGGTTTCGTACGGGCGCAATTAGGCAAAAAGCATTTGCTCCGCGGTCGAAAAATGCAGATCTTAAAGGATTTGAGTATGCACGTATAATTTAATCATGGCTAAGAGTACAATTTTAACGGATAAGTTAAGATTTGGTTTTTAGCTCTAAAATCACTAGCTCGAGTTAGACCAGGACATTAACCCTCCTAGTGGTTGTCTTGATCAGAAATCTGGCCAGTAACAAAACTGACCAGATCTTGATGGAAGAGATATCTCGTGATAAGAAAAACTCATGATCATCTCGTCATAAAAAAATCGGAAATATCTTTATGACAAGATATTTGAAAAACCATTTGGAGGCATAAGAGTTATAAAGCAAGAAATATAAGCAAATAGTGAAATAATTTCTGGTTACTTTCCCGCTAGAAAACGAAAAATCCAAGGCTAACTAAACATTTCTCAGAAAGGTCTCAAGTAGAGCATTTTTTACGATTGGTTGGTTTAGTTATGATGCAAGGACCAGATTTGGCCAATACTTTTTCTGTTAAATTGACACACAATGAAAGCTTTTACAGGCACAGAAAATACACCTAGAATAAACTAGGGCAAAGGGATTAAAGTGGTATCAGAACCGCAACGAGCATGCCTGTCATAACTTGGATTCGAACCCAGAGCCTGAACAAAAAGCAAGGAATGCTGAAATGAAATGCCGTGTTACATTTATTTATATCACATTTTAGGTTGGTTGGTATTGGGGTTTTATGGAACAAGGGCCATGCTGCGCCAGACATAATACAATATCAAGTAACTGACACACAGTGAAAGCTTTACTGACACAGGGAGGAACGCACCTGGCAGGAATCGAACCTGCGCCACCTGCAACGCGCTGTGGGCATAACCACTGAGCTACGATGGCCCCATCTTCTCATTTTAGAAATAGAGATAAATTCGTACAGGTTAGAAATGCCACCCCACCGCAATTTATGTTCGTTCCATTTGTGGACGCTCCCTTTGAGCAATCATAACCGCACGATATTTGCATGCAAATGACCATCTCTTTGTCACAATGTCCAACAAGGTAAGGTGTGTCCACCAGGCAACGGAACAGCTTTCTAGCATTATTCCTGCACGTGATAACATTATTCTATACTTATCGTTCGGACATCTAAACCTTAAGTTGCATGAAGTGAGTCATGTTGCTGGTCCCCAGAGAGCTTTCACAGAAAATTCAGTGAAGATATATATTCTAATAACCCAGACTTATGAAGCGTAGAATAACAGAAATTCGTAAGCGTTATTTACAATTTAACGTTACAAATTTTGTTATGATTGGTTTTATCACTTTCTGCTACACAGGGGCTAATTAAATTAGACCAGGACTTCAGATACAAGAAAGACAAGACCAGTACACGAACTGGGTCTAAAACCAAGAGCAACAGAGTTGACTCCTCGACTATCGAATTTGAGGCAAATTGTAATCTCGTACTAAAGTTAGTGTTTAATAAATAAAAAATTGTGGCCTAAACGGTAATCTGTATAGAATGGTTGGTAAGATCTCATGACTTCAATTGGAGCCCACTGAGCGAACTCCTTGTACAGTCTGGTGGGTTTTGATGCTTTTCTTTGGAATTTCATCTGTTACACATATCCGACCAAAAATCAACATTTTAAACGCTCTCTTCACATAAATATTTATGTAATAAAACCCGCATTTAAAGTCTTAATTTTAAGCAATCCAATTTATTACCATTTGCAAAACAAAAATATTCAAATTTCCCTGGAGAAATTAACTAAAATCGAGGAACCAAAAGCAATCCCTACAAAACCATTAAAATTGAAGACGCTTTAAAAAAAAACACCCCACTATTCCCAGATTTATAGTACACCAATATTCGACGAAAACAAAGAACCAGCCCGAACGACGCTGTCTTGGCACGGCCAACTCTAAAAAAGGGCATAATCCTCAGAGATTGTGTGCAATAATGAGAATGAAAAATGATGTGATACTTCATTTAAGAAACATTTTTCAACGCTCTTCATCTCTTTTGATCCCTTAATAGGCAATCAACTTGTCCGCGCGGCAGTATCTTCTCCGCATACTTTGACAGTGCGTCTAGATTTTTATCGTCGGTTAATAAGGATTTTGGAGCCGCTTTCTTTTTCCTGTCTCCCCTAGGATCGGTTGCTCTCGGTATCATCTGCCCACTGCATGTTATGATTGCGCGGAAATTACTCGTTCCTTTATCGCGGCTAATTTGTTTAGGATTTGTATGGATGGTTTTCGGACGGTTAGATATCCCATCGACTGAAAATGATGCGGGATTGATGAAACCTAACTCGGCATGGAATTCTCGAGGTTTCAGAGGCGTTTGTCTTGACGGGATTTTACAGCTACAAATAGAATAATCAAAACATTGGATTTTTGGTTGGATGGATTGGATCTTGGGGTTTTATGGCGCAAGGTCCAAAAGTGGACAAGCTGAACCAAACACAAGACAGAATAGTCCAATAAAAGCGTAAAACATTTAAAAATTAAGTCCAAGGCAGATTTAAGCATGTACAATGTGAAGATGATAATAAAAATATTTAAATAGATCATCTGAGGCATTACTAATGAGACTGAAGAATTTAATTTACATATGTACAAAATAAAAAATGCATAAAATTGTGGAAGTGAAATTTAAACAGCCGAAGATGGACAATCCAGACAAGTCAGAAGCGCTACACCACCACTAGCATGATTGTTTTTTTTTTAAATTATCTCTTACGATATTATATCTTCTAATTTTGTGCATACTGCTGGTGTCAAAAAAGTTTCCTGCAGACGACGACATACAGGATGCAACAATCAAAGCCTCCACATTATCAACATGGTTAATTTTTGGTTGGTTTGGTTTTTGTGGCGCAAGGGCCATATTTGGCCATGCTGCGCCAGACACAAGACATACAATATCAAGTAATACACACAATGAAAGTTTTACTGACACAAGAGAGAAATACACCCAGGAAAGAATGCACCCGACAGGAATCGAACCTGCGCCGCCTACAACTCGAAGTGAATTTTGGATAAGCCAGGCCACTCTATAATATAAGGTTGGTTGGGGTTTTATGGCGCAAGGGTCATAATTTGGCCATGCTGTGCCAAGCACGAGACATCAAGCAAAACACACACAAGCAAAGTTTTACTGACATAGAAGAGAGAAATACAGGCAGTGAGGAATCCAACCTACTCCGCCTACAACTCGCAGGTTGCTTGAGCAGTGCACAAATCCAATTAGCCAAGGAGGTCCATTATAAAATAAGGAATATATTCTAAAGAAAATTATTTACTCTTAAGTTCTTCAGAAAACATCTTTTTGAATCGGGCGTATTTATTGGCGAATTGAAAATGTTTCAGTCGTCTCAAAAGCATTCCAATGCTATGAATTACTCTTAGCCAAGCCGCACATTACTGCAACATCAGTCCTGAGACACAAAATTGGCTAATACGTATGCGTATCAGTCTACACGTTTTCTGAATAGAGAACCCTGGTTTTACAGTTTAATAACCGTGCTTTTTCTTCACTGTAATATAGCTCAAAATGATGAAAACTTCTATACCTATGGTTAGGCATAGTATAATACAGAAAAAGAAATCCTAATTTCGTACATTAACCCTTGAAGTGTTTCGACAAGATGTGTTGTTTTGTTAATGACGATATCTTGTCAAGACAAAACTGTCCTATTACTCAAGGGGAATGAAGATCCTAGTAGGAAAATCAACTGTACCTAGCCCAGAAATGATGACAGTTAGGAAGAAGTTTTTGCACCACTACAGAGCAGTTTTCGAAGCGAAGATCAACCACCAAGAGGATTAAGCAAGAATCTTCAAACTTGAAATGCGGGAATTCGACTCGACAGCTTAACATGGGATTTCTGTCAATGGGTACAGCTTAGACGGACCGATACAAAGCTGCAAGCCTAAAAACTAACCACTTAGCGAAATCCAGCGACAATTCAAAAGAATTTATGGCACAACCGTCGCACCCTCCCCGGCCTGAATACATCACTGGAACACGACACACAAATATGCGATAGGAACAGGGCATTCATCATTATAATGATGGCGGGTACCAGAAACAAAAATACAACCACTCTTTTTCCCCTTCCATAAAAAGTCCAAGCAGAGAAGGAGCAATAAATACTCCCCACTCCAACCATAGCTGGCTTTCTAAAGTTACATCTGGTCCCCGCTGCCACCGAAAGTGATTTAAGATTTCCACGTGATGACGCGCTCTATTTTTGAAATTCGTTTGACGGCGCGTTAAAATTTAAGAACATTTAGCGGCGACGCGTCCTTCCGAGGCAGCGTCGGGAAAAGAGGAGTAAACCACAGCGCTGTTTAATTCACTGCTTTGGTGATAACTTACACAATGTAGCCGCCTTGAGTTGTCACTTCGAATCTTGTAAGCCAAGTCTATCACTTACTTGGGACTGGTGTGTCCCCCCGCCGCCCTTGCTAAAGATAGAATGTTCGGGAAAGACATGGCAGGCGTTTTGTTGTCGCAGAAGGGGAGAGGAAGACACACACGGAAGAGACGACGTCGTAAAGATGTCGCGGAGGACTTGTTTCCGGCGCATAAATCCATGCGGAAACAAAAGGGTGCTCAATTCATCTTCACCCAGAGTCAAACTTGAGTTGATCTAGCTTGAAGCCAGGTGCGGGCCCTCATCTCCACTTAACAGGCCCCAGTACCAGAGTAAATGACTGAGAGGGATCTCAATGATATATTAGATGACGGAGGTAAAAAATGTGTGCATATCAGGCGATCTACGGTACCAGATACGACGGGGGATCTGCGGTATACCAGATACGAAGAGGGCCACCTATGTACCCGATCAGGCGTCCCCGGTACCAGATAGACCACGGGGGTCTACAACACTAGCTCAGACGACCAGTGGTACCAACTCCGACGACCAGTGGTACCAACTCCGACGACCAGTGGTACCAACTCAGACGACCAGTGGTACCAACTCAGACGACCAGTGGTACCAACTCAGACGACCAGTGGTACCAACTCCGACGACCAGTGGTACCAACTCAGACGACCAGTGGTACCAACTCAGACGACCAGTGGTACCAACTCAGACGACCAGTGGTACCAACTCAGACGACCAGTGGTACCAACTCAGACGACCAGTGGTACCAACTCAGACGACCAGTGGTACCAACTCAGACGACCAGTGGTACCAACTCAGACGACCAGTGGTACCAACTCAGACGACCAGTGGTACCAACTCAGACGACCAGTGGTACCAACTCAGACGACCAGTGGTACCAACTCAGACGACGGGGGTACCACATCAGACGATCCCAGTATCAGATTAGATTGTCTCCAATACCAAGCAAGAACAATAGTGCGGTATAACATGAAATCCGAGTGTGCCAAATTGGATAAGGGGTCCCCAGAACCAAGTTATCGGTCTTTTCTAAATTATGTGTCTTGTCCTAATTGTACTGTTGCTCGTTTATGTGTGTATGAACAAACGTGGAAAATTGAAAATATCAAATCTGCTATCCGAGTTTTTGTCTTAACACCAAAGAAAACTAGGACAACAAACACATTATTCATGTCGAAAACGGAAAGTATTCACCGAATTTGCCATCCTGAAATCCGCCGTTCTAAGCTCAAACCGTTTAGAAACATTGCCTCTGCCACCTGTGCCGTTCGCCAATCACGACGTCACAAAGGCCTCGCATTAACAGTACGCACCACGTTCCAAAATTAGCCCTACCCTTCTCATCAGACTTGATTATCAGTATCGGGAGGGAATTTCCCATTCAGACACGGGGGGAATCGAGAGTGGATGCATTAATTATACGACTCGGAGGACACTACACCAGTCAAATGAGGGAGGAGGGGAAAAAAATAATTGCCACGAGGAAGACCGGGCTCTAATTTGCATGGCGACATAAGATGTCGTCTAATCAGCCCTTGCATCCATCCCTTTTTTCCTAATATCGAGAAGCAGGACCTTCCCAAAGAAACGGGGCCCGACATTTTTTGTTTCGTTATTTCCAACACGTACTAGTAATCTATTACAATAAAGCCCCCCGCCTTGAAAGGAGTCTCTCGATGAGGAGAGGATGTGCCACGTAAGACAGGGGGTGGATGAATTTAGAACAATCCCGTCGTACAAGGACCCCCGGTCTTTTAATTTCATTAAGGAGAAGGGGAAGATGTCGGAAGGATGATAAAAAAGTATAATACGTGTTGAGCATGCAGTTGTGTGTAAGGGGTGTATCAATTCATTAATGTATGGAGGGGAAGCGAACAAAAAAGTTCCCAAGGAAGTGCAGGGCCAGAATTGGTTGTAGCGCGAGGATTTCCGAGCTGGGGTCTCCTCGTGGGGGTAATAAGATTTTCGAAGGGGGCGTTAGCGTGTTTCAGCGTAAGGATGAATAATTACCACCAAAAAAAAAGAGCAAAAATTATCAAGCTCCCGACAATCGTTGAGATAATCACTACTTATAGAGTTATTTCGAGTTTAGAGAGCAACACGTATCGGTGTGTGGAGCGCATGCGTATTTCAGTATTTGGTGTCGCAGGACTGATGCTGGACTAATGTGTAGCTTGCCTCAGATAGACCATATACAATCAACAGTTCATTGAGTGTTATCTAGCGTTTAATAAGAATGAGATATTCATATATACATGAAAAATCACCAACTCGGAAAGATAAGATACTGTCTTTTTCAACAGCGAAGCTTATCAAAACGATAGTGCCCAACAAGACGACTCGGTCGACTGTTTTTATGGCGCAAAGGCCCTATTTGGCCAAGCTGCGCCAGCTCGTACATAATAAAGATGTCCCCGAGGGGTTTTTGACACAGGAGAGAGAAATACATTCAGGGGATCTAACCTACAACTCGCAGGCTGCTAGCGCATGGGGAAACCCACTGAGCCACGAGGACGAGTCTGATTTAACGAGAATCAGACAACAGGGATTGCTCAGTAACTACCCGAAGGCAACAACGCCCTTACTTAGCAAGTCCAAGTTTCACTTAAATTGCATCAGGAAACAAGACTTCATTACTAGAAACCAGATATTTTCCATAATCCTTCACAGAGCAGTAATGAAGGGTTACATCACACCCGGACGCAGCAATTCAGTCACCAGGCTTGAAGCAACCTCCGAAATTCATCAAGTCCCCCCTCTCCCGATGCCAATCCGAAATGGCAAAATTATTCATCCGACGCACGACCCCGCTGTTAGAGCTATTGTCTCTCTCTCTCTCTTCATCGTTTGCGAAAAGTGCTGATGCCATCGGACAGGATACAAACTCCGCATAATAACCCGAGTAGTCTTTTCCACCCGAAAGTGTCTGATTAAAGCCAAATTTGGGAGAGTGCATTGACGAAGGGGGATTAGAGAGAAGGATTTGCCGCTCGCCGGCCCGAAGAATATAACTGATATATTGATTGTTGCCAACGCTCCATTAGATTAATTAAAATTAATCATTATTCATGGCAACACAAGCGGCTTTTGCGATTTTTAACATTTTGAGTCAGCCGGTACTGCATTTTAATTAGGGAGCACATATCTCAATAAAAATTGTGTAGCTTAGCTTCGCGGATCATAATTTACGTCCGGGGGAAAAGATTTAACAAGACATGCTGATCGAGGGAATTTGAGAGGGAGAAAAAAAATTAATTAGGGGTATGTGCCATTCAATGACACGAGCTTGTATCCTTATAGTTTAGGGTTTGTTTAACCTACTCCTGAGTTTGGTTAAGTGTATGGGAGCATGGTTTATAACCCTCCTGGTGATAGTCTCCATGAGGTATTTCGTGATCAGATCTTGATAGACGAAATGTCTCGTGAAAAGCAAAATTGGTCAGATCTTGATGAACGAGATATCTCGTCGAAACCACTTAGAGTGAATAGGAGATTTAATATATATATATTAGCAGACCCGTGCATAGTATCAGAGCTTAAACTTTTTAATTACTTATTGATGGTGATGAAAAACACTAGTTTGCGCTTCGATAGCCAATTGGCTCAAATAAATTCCCAAGCGCACGTGATCCACACGAGATCTTACGATAATTCCGTCCACACGATACGTCTATTTCATTAAAAGATCAACGGTTAGCTAAGCAACTCAGTCAAAAATAATCAATAGGAATGGATTGGTTAAGTTGTGTCGAGACAATATCGATAACAGCATATTCAACTTGAGTCGTTCGAGTTTGATTTGTTTCCCTAGTCATTTTTTGCTACTTGGAGGGTCAATAGGTCGTATTCCAAGAGTGTTCCGTCCATTGTCGTTTCCTAAACGAACCCGTTCTTTTGGACAAGGAAAAACGGTACTGACTATTCTGACACTTGACTGACAGCAATTGCAGCCGTCTTTAATGTTTTGGTACCACTGTAAAAAAGTGACGTGCTAAGATGAAATGTCGTGTTAAATGATTGGGACTTACCACCTCCTCTTCTGGCGCCAGTTGCCAGAACCAAATAGCTCAACGAAAGGATGCACATAATCCTATACGCCCAATCCATGGTCATCTGCAAAGGGAAAAGAAAATACTCGATGAGTAAACAGCACATTTTATACAGTAAAAATTCAATCACAAGGTTCACTCTTCAAAGCAGAAAATTTAGGGTCTTATTTTTCATTTTCAACCCTCCTGGACGATTTATCTCGTCATTAGAAATACTGACCAGATCTTGAAACTCGTCATCGTACAAAAATCGACAATATCCCGATGACGATTTCTTGTCATAAACAAAATTGGCCAGATCTTGATGGACGAAAATCTAGTCATAAGCAAAATTGCTCAGATCTTGATGGACGAAAATCTAGTCATAAGTAAATATACCTCGTCCATGATGGCTTGTTGGACGAGATATATCGTCCATCAAGCCCATAGTACAGGAAATAATCATAATCTGCTTTGTCTACGTTCAAAAGTTTTAAAAACTACTTACCAAAAAAGTGGAAAAATAATGTAATAGATGCAAACCAAATAAAATTCGGTTGAGTAACATATTTCAAAACATTTGTAAATTCACATATTTTTCGCCGTACACACACATAAAACACGTACAAACAATTCTATCTACAGTGTATTCTTTCTCAACCTCCTTCTATATTCTTTTTCCCATGCAATACAATCTACTAAAACCCACATTTTCTGTGAATAAATTGCAGATTCAACCATCAGATTGAATAAAAACATTCACTGAAAGTTCAGCAAACTAATTTCATCGACAAATCTTTTCGTACCTACTGTTTTCCGAAATTCATACATTCGAGCGCATTGGTAACGTTCCAGCGCAAAGCCACAAAGCTATATTCTTTTTCTGTCGGGGTTTACTCGTGCACCGCGCTATCTAGTGGCAATTTATACAAATATGCAAAAATCAAATCGATTCCGGTAAGCAAGTAGGATAAATTCCTCGGGGATAAAAAGAAGCGCACCAATAACACGATCAGTTTATTATTTATTCCTGTATAGAAAAGAAAAAAAATCTCGATTCTGGTGTGCAAGAGAACACAGAATCACGCGCTAGCCCCCCCCCCCCTCCCCTGCACGTGTTATAAGTATTTCTGATTGCTAAGTTTAACTCGCCGATTCCTGAGAGGGTTTTCTTGGAGCGGATACCGTTAGAAAAAGGAAAAACTAATACTAATTACATTACGGCTTCTGCAACCATCCAATACGATATTGAGTGGAGTTAAGTTGTGGCGTTCCTTCTGGTGCAAACGCACCAAAGGGAAAAAAATGTAATCGTCGATGTTTCTCTGGTTTTGCTCGGGGAAAAAGTGTGGGTTCTAACCTTTAATAGACTGGCTCTTCTTACCTTGGAAATATTTTCTGGCGCTGGATTTTACTGCGTGCGTGACATTTTGGTTTGGTTGAGGGGAAGTATTTTTTTTTTTATCAGTCAATGTGTGTGAATTTTATTATTTATTAAATTTAATTCACGATTATGAATTTCAGTTTAAACAAAAACTTCCGGAGATTAGATTCTTTTGCTTTTAAAACCGATTTGATTTTTCGCCATTTTGGCGAAGTTTGGCGTTAATCTATAAAATAAGCGACAAGATGAAATTTCATTTGAATAACTTTGAAGTTAAGCTGAATTCAAATAGGAAGGGCAAATCGACATGCGCAGTCCAATCAGCCGCTAGTGCAGGCACTTCTGATTGGTCTGCGCGTGTCCCTTTGAGCTTCCTATTTGAATTCAGCTTTACGAAAGATGTTATCAAAACACTAGCGATGTCTGCATTTATCTTTGCAGAAAACCCCTCTTGGAGAGGTGGGTTGTTTTGGGTTTTAGAACCAAGGACCATTTGCAGCCAAGTTGCGCCAAACATAAGACAACGTCAAGTAGAAAAGGCTACTCAGTAGAACTTGCGCCTTTTTGTCATGGTTAAAAATAATGGTCTAGAATGCATGTTACCATTCTACTTTTCTAACGATATTAGTTGAAATAATGTTTCAAAATTTTTACAACAGTAAATTACTTAAGCCAATAATAGCATCGAAAACATGGAGCTTGTTAAGGCGCCGTCTGCAGTCAAAAGTAGGAACTAAATACACTTCCCCAGCCCGAAACGCTGAGCGAAACTGTTTAATATTCACTTTGACTGAAGTGTCCAATGTCGAACGTTTCTGAAAAAACTGTTTTTCATCGAAAACAAACTTCACTTGGAAACGATCTAACGCCGTGAGAATAAGACTTCCAAAGTTGCTGCCATGAAATTAAGAAGAAAAACAGGTTTAATGAAGTCCTTCCTCTTATAGCAAGGAATACATTATAATCTACTTTAACTCCAATCTGACAACTAAGTAAAAGTAGGAGTTTTGGAAACAAAATGGAAGAGAATAAAAACAAAATATAAAAAAAAACAATAAGCGAGATATAACACAACGAAGATGATACACGGTATATCTTGAAGTTTCTAAGGGAAAAAAGGAAGAAAAAAAAAGGAACGATTCTTTTTATTTTTTCGCACTCACTCCTCGCAGTCAGACCATCTCACCTCTCAGCTCAAACCCCCCCCCCCCCGCCATCTTGGCAAGTTTCGGAACACTTTATTAAATTTCACTTTCAACTCGCTGACAGCGAAATGAAAAAGCAAAATTCATCAAGGGGATTTCGACTTTTACTTATTTATTCTTTTTTATTTTACTTATTTATTCTTTTTATTTTAGAAAAAAAAAGGGGGCAACGAAAATTTTCGACAGCAGCATCCGAAGGGGGAGGGGGCGTCGAGAAAGGAATGCGAGGGAAACGATAAGGAAACACTTCGATAAGGGGGTCGGCCTGGTCCCATTCCCACACGCGCTTCCGAATTTTTTTAATACCCTCCCGCCATCGTTCGTGTTTTCTAAATTGGCAACGATGTCGGGAGATGAGGTGACTAATAATAAAAACAATAAGGCGATATAAGAGCCCAGGAAAAGGAAGGAACCCGATATAAAGTTGCAGTTGTATTTTCAGAACGAAATGCTCAGACTTGCGCGAAAACTTCTGGAAGTTGGTGTGAATTAAAAGTAATGCAGCTGGGCTGGTGTTGAGAAGTTTCAAATGTCAGCAAGATTGGAGGAAGGAAACTTTTCGGTAAATTACGTGTGTGTTTACGATTACTATTCAGATGTAAAAAACTATTCTTCATTTCAACGTTCTTAGGATTTATAAGTGCAAAAGCAAGGCTCGCAAAAGAAATACAACTATTTCGAACACACTTCAAAGATTTTATAAGTCGCAATACTGACGGTGCTTGAGAGTTGATTTTTAAGATAAATATAAGGAATGTAATCTGAATGGGGAGTTAAATTAACGTCGCACTGGAATAACACAACGAGCAAATGGCGAAGGACCAGGTTCAATCTCGGAGAAAGATCCAAGGACAACACCTCGTAATCTTGAACCACAGAAAGGATGGTTGGTTTTTTTGGATCCTATGGCGCGAACAAACAACGTCGAACACCTAGGGAGGAATCGAACCCGACAGGTGTCTCATGTATAAAACAAACCGTAGCGCTTATGCTACGAGAGATTTTCAATGCTCTTCACTTCAGCTGTCCGAATGCTCCCGCATCATGCATATCGAGATTACCTTATAATGTAGTTTATCGCAATTTAATACACGTTTCCTGTATGTATTCTGAACTTGACGTCAGTTGCCTTACGTTTGGAATACGATTTCAGCACTTCAATAAAAATTCCAAGCAAATTCTGAACTGATGATAGTTCATTGGTAAACACCAATTAGATCATCGCCTTTTAAGCAACATTGGGCATCTAAACTATATTTAAGGTAACCCAATATTCATCGTCCGATAACATTTCGACAGCAAAGTTAAATATTCGTAGACCGTCTGGTTTGTGTATTCACACTTCAAATCCCTCATATTTAGCTTGACAAAAATTGCCTCGTATACAAACCCCTTAGTTATATTGTTGGGTTTTTATGGCGCAAGGGACATATTTGGTCATGCTGCCGCCAGACAATATCAATTAATGGACACACACAAAGTTTTAGATACAGAAGCGAGAATACACGCAGGGAAGAAACGAATCTGATAGCCAATGGAACCTGCTACAATTCTCATGTTGTTAGCGCAGTGGGCATACCCATTGAACCACGATGGCGGTACAGAAAAACCTAACAAAATAAACCATTTTCCGTCGTTGCAATGGTTTCTAACGAAACCATCCACATAAAGCGTTTCTATTGTTTCCCCCAGAGAAATAGAAAACCCCAGAATTCGTTATGCAACGAAACGAAACTTTTTAATCTCCAAGTCGTGACCAAGCCATGTCGTCGGACAATTTATAAATATATATATTTTTTAATACAACATATATGTATCGACGAGCAAAAAAGGGAAAAACTTTTCCCCTCCAATGACGAAGTCAATAGATACACAACAGAATTTCTAACGTCAATATTTGGTATTCTTTTCGTTGCCTTCCCCAATAGGGAATTTCGGTTCTACTTTCTATAAATAGGGAAAATTGGTTAAGGAGGAGGGAGGGAAGGGAAAGACCTCCAGAGATGCTTCCCTGGAAGTTTTTTTCTCCCGTTTCGATCCAGCCAGAAGGAGAAAAAAACTTGGCGATTACTTGGAGTCTCTCAAGCTGGACGTTTTCCATTTGTGTTTTTTAGGTTTGTTGTGTTGTTTTATAAGTTTATTTGGAGGGTTTCCTTGGATATTTTTTTTAATCTACAGGGTTGGGAAAAGTTAATTAAGAAATAGATGGATTTCCAGAATCATGAAAACCTGAGCCGGGTGGGAAAGATGGTTTTGATGAAGGATGGAGGAAATTAAAATAATATTTCGGGTAACAGTGGAGTTAGTTGCCGTGGAAACGGTTTGTTTTTAAAAATCGAGTGATAAATTCATTAAAATTGATGAAATATTTTACAACAGGTTGGGTTTATGCAAGATTACTTGGTTTAGAGTATTTTGTCGCAAGGGCCATATTTGGCCAAGCTGTCCCAAGTAAATGAACATACACAAAAGATAAGCTTTTCTGACACAAGAGAGAAATACATCCAGGAAGGAATCGAACCTGCAACAGGCAAACCCATGGAGCCAGGTTACTCAGTTCTCAACATTTTGCACATTGCGAAAACATTTTTTCTATTGCCATAGAAACGGACCTTATTCAATTTTCCATAGGGGATACTTCAAATGGATTGAAGTTTATCACATGGGCGCACTTGATGCCGTTTGATCGGTTGGTTTTGAGTTTTATGGCACAAGGGGCATATTTAGCCAAGCTGCGCCAAACACAAGTCAGGCAATATCGAGTAATTCTGGAGGTAGGGAATTAACGTCGCGCTCTGAAGCAACACAACGGTCTATTGGCGACGGTCCGGGATCAATCCCGAAGGGAAAGATCGAGGATATCTCGTCAATTTGAATCACGGTCAGATGAGGTCACACCTCAGCTATGAAAAGAATGGATGGGGAGGAGAAAGTAGACAAATCGCTTGGGCATCCTGGGGTCGTGAACCCCATGGGAAAAATAACTATCACAAGGGAACCTCAAGTTTATGAAGCCTGTACAAACATAAGAATGTCCCTTTGGAGGAAATATATTTGTAGATTTTTTTACTTGTCGCCGAGATCTATACCTCTCCGTCGCCAAATTTCTCGAGTCACCCTTCTCAAAGTGGACGAGCTGTTTCTATAGCAACCGCAACCACTCAGACTTTGTGTCGGAAGCAGTTCTAGTGATATACAGACTGCTTCTTGACCCAAAATACCAGACGAAGTAAAGAAATCCATTCCATTCCCTCTAACTTCCCTTTTTTCCCACATTAGGATCCGAACAGCTTTTTTCACCTCCGCCACTAGGTGCCACTTAAACCCCGACGTCACAAAGCAGACGATAATTGCCAGCTTAACCTTGTCCCCAGACGCAGAAACCGCATTCTCTCTCCAGATAGAGAGGGCAGAAAACCACCTCCTAATGAAGTTTCGAGAGCGGGTAATTAATGGGGCATTGTTTGGGCCGAAGCTGTGCGAAGAATCCAAACCATATTTCGAGCAATGCGCGAGAAAAAATGAATGCAGAGGTAGACTCCGCGGAGGCAGAGAACGCTCGGGTTCTATTCGCTAATGACATCCATCCCCGGACACATTCGAATGTAGATGCGGAGGGTTGTTCGACTTCCCTGCCCGTGGAACACTGCGTTCTTTTGATGGTCGGTGCAGCAAAAAATGCGGTGATCCGTCTTGGCTAACATGAGACGCTTTGTTTTGGGAAAATAAACATTCACTTGTGTCAACGCTTAAGAGACAAGTCCCTGTCCCTAGTGTGACAGCCTTGGGCTAAAATCCTTATTCGCAGAGAATTTAGTTTTTTGGGAATAAAATGCATCAGAATGCCACGTGAAAGCAGTACTGTTTGCGAGATTCACGACTTCAAGGACAGTATGAATATATACAAGGTTCCCCCAACTTGCCCCTTGAGTACTCTAGACAAAATGAGTGAAGATCGACTTCGTTATTGCACTGAATTATGGTTCGTAGCTCTATCAGACTGATTGCAACAGCCCTTGTAAAACCTTAGCATAAATTTTTAAAAATAGTATAGGAAGTCTTTTCATAAACCCTATATTTTAGTTACTCATGTAAGTAATTAACATCGCACTGTGAAACAAAACGCAACGGGCTATTGGCGACCGTTCGGGATTGGATTTTGGGGTTTTAAGGCACAAGGTCCAAAAGCGGACAAGCTTTGGACCTTGGACTTTTCGACAAACACAAGACAGAATGTGACCCAATAAAAGTATAAAATATTGAAAAATTATCGATCTAAGATAGAGATAAAAGTACATGTCGAAGATATTATTTTTGATTAAAGATTGGCACAAGATTAAAATTTGCCAATATATAAAATCATGGCTGATATGAATTGGTGACTTAAAACATGTTGCCTAACAAGGTTTATAATATAAAAAGGTATGAGTAATGAGTTGAATAGTAAAAATATCAAATGAGGTTTAAAAAACCAATGTCATTTAAAAAAAGAGAAGGATTTTCACCAATCAAATCTCGTAGATCTAAAATTGTGCTTTTAAAAAATTTGATACGATGGTGAAAAACAGGTCAGGCGACCGTTCGGGAGTCATCCAGAAGGGAAAGATTCGAGGAGACTTGATCAATTTGATGGCAGGTATTTAATTAACGTCGCACTAGAGCAACACAACGGGCTATTGGCGACTCTCCAAGATCGAATCCGAAGGGAAAGACCGAGGACAACACGTAATTTTGAACCACGGTCAGATGACGAGGTCACACCTGAGCTGGCATCCCAATCTCCAAACTTCCACGCCAACGTGAGGACATTTGGGGCCACGACAGATTTAACGCGCACCAACCCCACTTGTACACGACGGTCTTCGGAGATCCGAACTCGCAACCCTCCGGTTGCTAATCCGTTACTCTTCCAACCGGGCTGGTCAATTTGAACACGATTAGATGACGAGGTCAACATCTCACCTGGCACCTCTCTTCAAACTTCCACACCACGCAAACCGGAGGACATTTGAAGCCACGACAGATTTAACGAGCGCCAGCCCTACAAGATGGTATTTGTTTGGATCGAGTTTCGAACTCGGAACCCGCCGAGTCAAGGCGGGGCACCCAGAACCCATGACCTGTCCTGTGTTCAAGCCTACGATGAATTCACGTTCGGTAGACCCGACACTGGATAAAAGTTTCCCCATTATTGACCACAACCTTTCAAAATCCATTTCTTCCGAACCTCAACAAAAATCCACCTGCGGACTTAGGACACCTTTCTCGCCATCGTCAGCTGCGATTAATAACAGAAAAAAAAAAGATGTTTCGGTAAAGAGTTCAATTTGTAGCGTTTAATATTGATATCAGCCAATCACGACCGGGTTAAAAAATAACAAGTCACTTATTAAACCAGACGGCTCACAATAGAATAAAAAAAAAGGATGCGCCCGCCAGCGCCATCTACAAGCATGCCTCCGCCATTAATGACATGCAAAAGCCAGATCCACCCAACTGCTTGACACTCATAATTAGCGTGTCCGCTGATCCTACATATTTATGTCCCGCAGACTTTTTCTTTGTATCTTCACTCGTAGCCGGGACAGCCCTAGCCGCTAAGCTTTTCATTTAGTTTCGCAGGGGCTCGATATTATTACCGCCGCCCTTCGTGAGGGGTGTAGCTGGGCCCGACTTCCCACTCCCAATTTATATGCAGATTATTCTTTCGGGGCTGAATTTCGTATTAAGAGGAAAATTGCGTTTTGAATTCGGGAGTGAGTAGTTTAAAAACTTCCCGGCAGGTGAAGGTTTTCTTGTGTCGAAAACAATCTCTTCTCGGCCTTTATTTTCGAGGGGGGGTTTAAAACGAGAAAAATCCAATCTGCCAGCCGAAGGAAAAACAACTAAAACGCGCGAGAGAGGATGAGGACTGATAAAAATCGACTTAACACTGCGAGAAGCGACTTTGTATCATTTGTATTGTTGGAGTTGTATGTATGCTAATATTCCCTTTCGCGCTAAGGGAATGGAAATTGCGATCCTAAGCGAGAAAAGTCGAAAAGAATGTTTTTCTCGACCTAGTTTGGAACGAAGGAATTGGACGTGTTGCTATCCCATACTAGTTTATTTCTCTCATTTAGAGTATGGTAGCTGTCGTATTAGGGATTCAATCACCCTACAGATGGCGCTAAAAGCACCGTCAGAGTGTGTTACGATCGAAGAAGCAGATATTCGGATGATATGGTGATGGAGTGGTCGTGTAGGACGCTCCTTGGTAAATTGTAAATATTTTGTTATATAATAAATGTTTGTGCTGTCTGCATTGCCTGAGATTCGCTGATAACCCATTAAATAGAACCAGATACGACAGTAGCATTTCCCCAGTTAAAATTTTGGTTGATATTAAACACAACCACGAAACAAGACTGACAAAGCACTTGTGAAATAACATAAATTCTCAAAAATAGTAGCAAAAGAAAATCGATCAAACCTTATTTTAGTAGCAGTTTTAGTTGCTCATACAAAAATTAATCGGCTAAAAAAAAAAACAAAAAAAAACATGAAACAGACGTTTAAAGATTCTGCCAAAAAATTTAAAACTAAATAGTTTCGTACTTCGGTTTTCGTGACAATCTAGTAGCCGCCATATTCCGATATTTTTCTTTTAGGGTTGCACGACTTGGCGCAAAACTTGGCGTCTCTTGAGAAATTTTCTCCAAAAGAAAAATATGAAATATAAATTTTTCATCCGCTATTAGTTAACAAAAAGAACCTTTTCGTTGACCTTCGGTGAATTAAATTTTTTTTAAATTAGTAGCTCTTACAACCAAGGAGGAATTGAACCTGAGGCTCCAACATGCAGGTTTCTAATGCAGAAGACGGACCCGTCTCGTTACGACGGCCCCTCGAATAATATGGATTAAATGGATTATAAGCATTTTTAAGAACCTGAACACTACTCTTATAAAATACACACTGCGTCATCATTAAACGTTCCGCTGAAACGCAACACAGAATGCGACTTAATCAAACAGGGAAACGCCGTTTGGAAAAACAAAGATGCAGTCTGATTTTGACTTGCCAACGTCATGAATTTGTCCCCAGATAGACAAGGAAAAACACTTTCACTAAAATTAATCGCTCAATGTGAAAAGTTGACATGCGCGTTCACTCAGACAACAGCAAAGAAATCAATCGCAAACACAAATAACGTTTCTTAGACAACAATACAACAAGCTAACCAAAACTGAAACATCGGGTTCCTTCCATTTAAAAGACGCCACGAGAAAAAAAGTAAAACTGATACCAAAAGAACAGCTGCATCCCCACAGAATCTACCAGACATTGTAATTTTTCTCATTAACAGTAAACGATTATTCTATTCCAAAACAGTTCATCAACACAATGGTAATGGGTACAAGCACATCACTCGCTGACAAACTGACGAAAAGTGCATGAAAAGGGAAACGTTAAAAATAAAAAAAGCGATAAATGTCGGAATCCAACTGCCTCTGCCACCGCATAAGGCTAAAAAAAATCGTTCCGAATTAGTGTGAACTTCCACATCTGGCGTGAAGGTGCGGCACGAGAACTGAAGTGAAAGGAGGCAGGGAAACGAAACCTGACGTTTTGTCAGTCACGCCGAATAAAAGAACATGTCGTTAAAATTTTCGTCTCACACAAATAAAAGAAATTATACTGCACTAATAGCCGTACTAAAAATATAACCAGCAAAAGAATGGATGCATTTGCATACATAAAGAAAGCGGCCATTGGTTTGGGAGGAATATTTTCTCACAGTAAAAGTACACCATAAATGAAACATGCGTAAAACAAACTCAAACATAATACCAACATTATAGGAACCGAAAGTGTTGGTTGATTGTAAGTGTTGGTTGTAGATATTGGGCCGCGGCAGTCTAGTTGGAAGAGTCACGGATTAGCAACCGGAGGGTTGCGAGTTCGTAACTAGGTCCAACCAAAGACCGTCGTGTACGCGGGGGCAAACGAGTGAATGAGAAGCTGTTACAGATAAAAGAAGGTGGATTCGAAATCCCAGACCTCTTAGTTTGCTTCCAATTAATAAGACACTTACCTCACGAATACGATAATCTGGTACAACTGCTATACAGGATGGATGACGACGAGTTCACGCTAGACAATTTGTCTAAACATTTAATAACAGAATCCAGCCGGATCGAGCTGAAATAACACTGCATAACGAGCTGCACGTTAAATATGTCGTGGCCTCAAATGTCCTCACGTTGGCGTGGGGAAGATTGGAGTGAAGTGCCAGTTCAGATGTTGACCTCGTCGTGACCTCATGTTGTTCTCGGATCTTTCCTTTCGGGATTGATCCCGTGCCGTCACCAAAAGTCAGTTGCGATTGCTTCAATGCTGGTTCATATCAGAAATAGACGTTTTATTGTTTAGAATGTCGCCAAGTTATTACAGAATCTTCCCAACACTCGCACTAGTGCTCAAATCAGGTAGGAAATTGAATTCACGTCGCACTGGAGCAACACAACGGTCCATGGGCGACGGTCCGGGATCAATCCCGAAGAGAAAGAATCCGACACTACTGCACAGAATAATTTGGTTATACTTTACACGTTGAATCTCGATTACATCTCGATACCCATTAAAGAGAAAGGCGAGAAGAATGCCCAATAAAACGAAACAAAGACGCTAAACGAGCTGTTCATTTATTAATACAATGGGTATTTAACGAATATCAGTGCAGAACAAAATTTAAAAAATCACCTGAGCTACACAACTATGCGCGATAACGTATAAAAAAAAGCAAAACGAAAAAAACCATTTGGATAGATATTGAACTTGTCACGGCTATTAAACACAATGAGTACAGCTGAAAGGAAAATAGTCGGAATAGAGTGAAAAGTTTTTTTCGAAAGTATTTCATTACAGATCAAAATGTGATTAGGAGGGTCTCGAATCATTTAAAAGTGATTAAATGCTGTGTCTAATTAGATATGAAACCTAAATTAAGAGGACGAGGGTGTAGATTTCTCTTGGTGGAAATGATATCAAACAAAACGATGGATTTAATGATCACTTAGTTAATGCTTATTTTTCTTTAATTATGTGCTCAAGGAATTCATTTCTGAATGTAGAAAAATCGATTCGTTGTATATGATTCCCCTATTCGAAACTTAATCATTTGTGTTTAGCATTTACAGGGCTGTCATTCCCAAAGCACTTGTGAAATAGTAGCATTAAGGTAAGCGCACACTAGCCCGATGATTCCGGGAGAGTATAAAATCCGTTCCGTCCGTACAATGCGGATGACTCATCAGAAATTTCCGAGCCGGATGTTAACGTTATACATTCTCAATCGTGTTTTTCTTATCCTAATCCAAGTTTGTCTTTGCCATGATTCAAGATAGTGAAAATGTCAACAGATTTCAAATCTAAAATTTTACGTTAGATCGATACCGAAAACATGATTTTCTTTAAAAATTGTTAATTTTTCAAGTCGTAACTAATCTTTTTGCACATTCCTTTTGCAGTAAACAAAAACGGAAGTATTACCTCCAAGGGAATGAATGTCGCCGTGGCCGGCATTTCCCTCTTCAGTTTCTAAGTGAAATGCCGATGCTCCGAATGCAGTACGCTAAATTAATCCGATCCGTCCGTCCAATGAGAAATAGTGTGCGCTTACCTTTAGTAACCAGAAATGCTTAAAAATAGTAACCAAAAGTCTTCTCTTAAACCCTATTTTAGAAGCAATTTTAGTTGCTCAAAAACGAAATAAAAAAAAAACCACAAAATGTGCTAATTAAATATGAAACAGATGTTGAAGATTTCGCCAAGGAATTTAAATTTTAAAATTATAAAGACTGAATATTTTCGTGATAAGGTTTCCATGACAATCTAGTTACTAGATTCAGATATTTCTTTTGTAGTTGCAACGGCTAAGTGCCAAAACTTTGGAAATGGAGTCCCTGGAAAAATTTCTCCCTAATACTTTTCCGTCGCTATTAGTTTGAAAAAAAGGAAGGGGATTAAATTTCCGTTGACTTTTGATGAATTTTCAAAAAAGTCGCCAAAGTTTTGGAAATAGCTTTAGAGACGATTATTAAACATACCCCTAATGGCCGAGGTTGAAAAATAGCAAAACGTCACCTTTTATACAGACGCTTGTGGCGTCCTTGCAATTATCTACGTTTTAATTCATATAATTAGAAAATTGTAAAATAAAAACAAATTTGAACATTAAAAACAGCAACGCATACAGCTAACATCTTATAGTGAAATTGAAGAGCTTCGGGCAACATAGCGATAAGCCACTTTTTAAATTTACAACGGGATAAATTCTCAATCTTATCCTTAAAAAAAATTCCAAAATTATAATGGTTTATAAACTATTCAACAGGTCAGGTTATATTTTTCAAGTATCATTCAATCAGAAATTATTTCGATCCTCTTGAATACATGATTTTTTCATCACAAAACGTTTCTTTGGCTCAGATATTATTCATCAGTTGCCCGTGGCTCTACAATTAAAAAACATCAATCACCATTTCGTTAAAACACCGACAAAGTTAAACGTTTCGAACATTTATTGAGTATGAAAATGTTCTGTCGTTCCAAAACTAGGCAATAATGTAAAGAGTACCGTTTCAAACAGACATTTGGCTGTTGACAAATGCCGATAGGTAGGTAGTTGAATTAATGTCGCAAGGGAGCAACACAACGGGCTATTGGCGAAGGACTGGGATCAATCCCAAAGGGAAAGATCCGAGGACAACACCACGTAATTTTGAACCACGGTCAGATGACGAGGCAACACCTGAGCTGGCACCCCACTCCCCAAACTTCCACACCACGCCAATTTACTGACTCAGGAGAGAAATACTCAGGGAAGCCACCTACGAAATTATTTTCTTACAAAGTGCCAGACAGTCTAATAAAGCCCTAGAGTGGCTACAGATAACCGTAGAACGACATAAACCAGACAACTTCGTTTTCAAAAGTGAACAGGCACACAATACTGGAAATCAAAAAGGTCGCGACAGAATCTTTTAAGTAGCCAAAGCAAGCAATGACGAAGAGTCGGAAAACCGTCCTAACAAAGCTGCATAAACAAAACAGCAGTTGCTTTAACACGCGATCAATGAACCTCCACAACAAAATGTTTACTTCGGGTGTTGGGATTGCCTTTTGTGTATGCATATCCTCTTTATGCATATTATCCATCGCTTTAAAACCTCCAGCTGTCTCGGCTGCAACAGCCACGAAGTCTCAAGAAACCTCCTTCCGAGGGTGTTCCGTGTTCCGCAGTTTTTGTAACATCGGGGTGGCAGACCTGAATCAACAGTGAAGTGACAAGAAATGACAGCGGAACGACGTCAATCTCGTCTATTCTCGTGCGATACGTGATAAAGCGGGAGTTCGAGGGATCATATCTCGGGGGAGGGAGAACTTAATCCTTGGGAAGTCAGAAAAAGAAGCTTTCTTCCACCAAGACATGATCTTTGGAGAATCGATGTCTCTTTGTTGAAGGCAAACGCTAGTCTTCTCCTGCAAGGACCGAAATCCATACGCTTTCTACAAGAATTTGTACATGTGCTTGAAAAGAGTCAACATTTTGACTGGTAAACTTACGACTGAGAAAGCCATTTCAAATTTTGCAGATTCTATATATGCTTGAGGTTAGTTTGGGTGGGTAGGTATTTCAATTAACGTCGCATTGGAGCAACACAATGGGCTACTGGCGACGGTTCGGGATCAAACCCGAAGGGAAAGATACGAGGACGAGGTTGGTTTGGGTTTTGCGGCACAAGTTCCGTTAGCGGACAAGCTGTCCTAAACGCGAGATTAAACATACCCAATAAAAACAGCCAAAGAAACAGTAGTCTAAAAGTTATGAAACAAATACCATAAAAAGACCAAGTTAAAAACATTTAAAAAGTTGAAAAACGTAAATACAGGGATGAAATGTTTTAACACAAAGAATGATAGGTGATTGTTAAAAACCTTTTTACTAATCATTAGAACTAAGTACATCCAAGTACCGAGTTGTGTAACAGAGGAAACGGTATCTCGAAATTCCAGCGCAATTTTTTTGAGGCCCATCCCTGACAAGCCCCAAGAGGGAAGGAAAAGAACTTTATTGGAAAGGAAGGGGCATAAAGTCGAGAGATCTAAAGGAAAGTCCGAGAAAACAAGACTCATTTTCTCTCCGGTAATAGCGTACGGATGGCCTTCCAGCAGCGGATGATAACATACTTGGAAGCCAACTTTAATAACTATAACCGTCTCGAATAAAGAGGAAAATAGTTAATGGACAAAAGACGCCAGTGGCCTTATTTTCGCCGTTGGAGTTAGTTTCTAATAAATGCGAGATGGGATGCTCAGATTCGTAAGAAATTTCTGGACGGTTTAATTACTTGCATTGAGTATGGTTCCTGCTGATGATAAATTTCGGTTATTGGCAGGGATGATGGATTGACTTCCGCTTAACCATGATATAATTCCTCAGAAGCTTCCCCAAATGGCATTTAGTTTTCATGCAACGAAATTTCAAAAAGTGTCGGTTTTTAGTTTTAGGTAGGTATCTTAATTAACGTCACACTGGAGCAACACAAAAGGGCTATTGGTGACGATCCGGAATCAATCTCAAAGGAAAAGATCCGAGGACAACACCACGTAATTTTGAACCACGGTCAGAGGACGAGGTCACACCTGAGTTGGCCCATCCCACTCTCCAAACTTCCATACCACGCCAACGTGACATTTGAGGCCACAACAGTTTTAACGTGCACCAACACCCTTTGTATATGACGGTCTTTGGTTGGATTCGGAACTCGCAACCCTCCGGTTGTTAATCCATAACTCTTCCAACCGGGCTACCGCGGTCCCTGAATTACTGAGAAATGAAATAGTTAAAATAAAGAACCAAAATTAACCACAAAATGGCAAACGTTATGACCACAAAACTACTTCAAATAAAATTCGTGAAGTAAAAAGGCAGCCTAAATTTCAAATACCATGAACTCGTTTAAATCTAATTCCTACAGATCTTGCAAAGGTTTACAGTTTTAGGATTCTGTGGGTTGAATTACAGGTCTACCAGACAAAGCACTTGTAAAATAGTAGCATAACTTTAAAAAAATAGATGCAAAAAAGTCCTCTGAACCCTATTTTAGTAGCAATTTTAGTTGCTCAGATACGAAATGAATCAGCTAAAACACTAAATGTGCTAATTAAGTATGAAACAGACGTTCAAGATCTTGGAAAAGAAATTTAATTTAAAAAATAATAACTAATTATTTTCTAAAGGTTTTCCACGACAATCTAGTAACCAGATTCCGATCTGTCTCGTCATCTGAAAGCGATTCAAAATTACGTGTTGTCTTTCCCTTCGAGTTTGATCCCGGACCGCGTCACCAATAGACCGATGTTGTCCCAGTGCGACGTTAATTAAAATACCTACCTATCGATATTTTTCTTTTAAGGTTGCCACGGCTCTGCGCCAAATTTCGAAATTGGCGTCACTTGGAAAATTTTCGCCTTGAAGAAAAATTCCGAAAAAAAATTCTGTCCACTACGAGTTAAAAAAAGGGACTAAATTTTTGTTGACTTGTTGAATTTAAAAAAAAAATCGCTAAATTTTTCGATAAGTCGCTAAGATTTAAAAATCAGTTTTTGAGGACGACTTATTAAAAAAATACCTAGTCACCAAAGAGAGAGTTGAAAAACAGTTCAAGGATAAAAAGTCGCCTGTGGCAGACCCGCGAAGTATTTAATTAAAACTATTAATCACAAAAAGGAGAATTCACTCTTCGAAACAAATTTAAAGCATTCGGACGTTTAAATCAATTGATTAGTTTCAGTTCCAACAAAAAATCGCAGAACACTCAAGAAAAAAACCCGTCGGTCATACCTCAGCAGCTACATCGCACAAATTCCAAGTGAACAGATTGCGTTAAACGCAGCGCCAATTACACACCTTTTCCCAACCAATTAATTAAAATCGTGTCACCATGTGACCGCCCACGACCCGAGCCCGAGGCCCAAACCGCATCAATAGCAAATCGATAAAACATATCAATCAAGCAGGCCTACGCCCACACAACTCCTCACCTAATTTGCTCCCGGCTGAATTGCAAACCCCCTTCCAACAATAACTGCACATGACTCACTCGATGCGTTTTCCTTGTCCCAGGTGGTAAAATATATGTCTGTCTGAGTGCGGCCATGGTCAGTTGTCAATATTACATCCGAATATCCAATGCTCTCAATTGTGGCCACCGGAGGGGGAGTTCAAGTGGCGCAGACTAGAGGGAGGAAGGTGGTACGCGTGTTATGGAGTCGTTGAATATGCATGGGTATGACTACACCTGCTGTGCTGAACGCGAAGTGGGATTGAGCAATTATTGTGGATGGATGGGCTGCATCTGTTTCGGATGGATGCAGTGTTTTCTGCACCGGTGAAATATTATACAAGGCTGTGGAGGAAGACATCAAATCACTTTTCGTCCACTCGAACACATGTAAATTCGTAATCGGGTAAAGAATTAGCTAGTGCCATCCAGGTAATTGAGTCGTTAGACCGGAATTTTCCTTCAGATGTCAAGCTCGCGTTCATGTATTTTTACATTGATGGTGATTGAATTATTTTTCACGAATGTTGTACAGGTTAACTTATTCTAAGAGCTTCTAATTTGGGGGTTTTAGGGATCATATTTGGCCATGCTGCGCCAGACACAATATAAAGTAATAGACAAGACACAATGAAAGTTTTAATGACACAGAAGAGAGAAATACACCCATGGAGGAATTGAACCTGCGCCACCTACAACTTGAAAGTTGCTAGCGCAGTGAACATACCCCCTGAGGCACGACGGTCCCTTCAATTCTTGATGGTTGGTTTAGAGTTTGACACAAGGTCAAGCAATAAACAAGCTGAGCAAACAAAATTTAAAGCAGATTTTAAATTGAATCACTTTGTGCACTAAAGTGAGTTAGTCGTTAACGGCAGTTCGTAGAACTGCGCGCGGCAAGACAGTTGTTTTTTATTTAAGGGGTATTTTATGTCATTCTGTTACTATTTCTTGTTTGTAATTTGTTGTTTATTTGACCGTTTCAATACAAAATTTTTTTTGTTTCTACTCTATCAATAGTTTTATTTGTAGGGACTATCGCTGAAATGTATTCCGGATGTATCCGAAAAATTTTGTATTTGTAAAATTTGTCCGAAAAATGTATCCGAAAAATTTTGTATTCCGAACCCGGAGCGGGTCCGGAATACAAAATTTTTTGTTTCTACTCTTTCAATAGTTTTATTTGTAGGGACTATCGCTGAAATGTCAGGAATTAAAAATTAATTCGTCCCTAATTTCATTTTTAGGTCGGGTGCATTTTATCTACAAGAGAACGACATGTTTAGATTTACGACTCACAAGATCTGCTGCAAAAAAAATAGGATTTCCGAGATTCGGCGACATAAATCAAACCAATCACAAGACTCAAAATTATACAATAACAAACACACGGCAAAACAGCAATTCTATCGATCCTTCCAGCAACATCCCGGGAGGTCAAAATCTTACGATTATTTATTTACGACGCAAGATCTGCTACAAAAAATAGGATTTAAGATTCGGCCTACAAATCAAAGACCAAACCACAAGACTCAAACCACCAATCATACAACAATAACTACGATAAAACAGCAATTCCATCGATCCCATCCAGCAGCAAGGTCCTTGGGAGGCCAGGCCTATGCGTCACAAGCATCAAGAGGGTACGGTTTTAAGGGGCATTAGGTACGCATTAAAAGCTGCATGTTGACCCTCTTACCACCCACCATGAGAGAGAAGCAGCCCCACTTGAGCCGCGATCCCCTCTCCTGCGAGCCATGTGAAGCGTCCTTGTTGCAGGACCTCCTACCCTTCCCCCCTCGTGACCCAAAATGAAAATAACCCGTGACCCCGCTCTCTTTTGTTCCAGTCTCCTAGAGACACCTCCACCGGTTGGGTGACGGAGATGAATGGGACCCCTTCAAGGCATCGGGTTCTTATTGATGTCTGGGGGAGGAACATGCGATTTGCACGCATTCCTGGCTGTGGTCTAGAGTATGCAGTTCGGCAATGCTTGGGGTTCTTGTATCGGGACATGTTCCTTTTAACCATCCGAGTGGTTTTGGAGAGATATCTCGACCATGTCTGACTAATTTTGTTGATGACGAGTCCCGTCATCAAGATATTGCCGATTTTTTTTATGACGACGAGATCAAGATTTGGTCAGTTTTCTTCTAATGACGTGATATCTCGTCTGTCAAGTTGGTTGGGTTTTCTGGCGTCAAGTAAATGAACATTCACACAAAGGAAAGCTGTAGAAATACAGAGGATTGATTGGTTGTTTAAGGGTTTTATGGCGCAAGGGCCATATTTGTCCATGCTGCGTCCAACACAATGCCAAGTAAAATTACATCGTGAAAGGAGAAAAAGAGGGATTGGGAATAGAGTAGATCGACGAGAGCAGGCTAAGATCTCTTAGGTATCTCGGAAGTGCGATTCCCGTGTTTACTAAAGACAGTAAACACCATGGGAACGGAAAAGATCGCTAGAGTACCTTTGGTCCGTAAACACCTAAAAGAGAGATTGCCCCTGAGGGCCATGTCCATCAAAATCCGGTCAGTTTTTATAATGACGAGATGCCTCATCGAGATAATCACAAGAGGGTTAAGTACCATCATTGAATGCTAAGGTTATTCGAAATAGTGTTGGTTGGTAGTTGAATTTACGTCGCACTGGAGCAACACCACGGGCTATGACGGTCCGGAATCAATCCCGAAAGGAAAGATCAGACAGAAAGCAGCAATTTCACCCGTCAATCACTGCTTTTTTCGTCGCTGATTGGCCGATACGTTCGATCCGCATGTCTCTAGTGTAAAGCATGCTTCAGAGAGGGTTCGACTCACTCCAACTTGACCAATAGACCAGACGAGAATCCGCACATCTGCTACATGCGCGACGAAAATTCTTTCAATAGATGGTGGTTATGAAATGTATTCTGGGGTAAAACAACCACACCTCTGAAATCGTGTGACGACAAAGCTTGTTTTACACTAGAGCAACGCGGACGTGCAATCTGCAGCCAATCATTGCTTTTTCGTAGCTGATTGACCGACGCGTCCGATCCGCAGTGCTCTAGTGTAAAGCATGCTTCAGATGGTTTAATCTCACTCCAACTTGACCAATAGACTACACGACCGGAATCAGCACAAAAACTGCTGCATGCTCCCCTAAAAACCTGCCCACCCGAGAGTAAGGCGGTGACTAAACCCGCTGCCAAATTGCAATGCGTAATGAACGGAAAAATGAATCTCTGGCGTCATTTGCTGCCTCGCATTACGGCCCGACGCCGGCCTTAAGTCGCACCGCGGGGGGCAATAAAAACTCACTTAGGCCCGAAAGCCCGGCCAGATTTGTCCTCCCACAAACCTAAAAAAAACGCAACACTTACGCGCCCCGTTATAATGTCCCGCTGTCTTTCCGGATGTTTCACGAAAGATGGGGCTCCTCCCACCCAGTCACAAATGACGTCACCCTCCCCCTAACAACCAGGGGGGTGGAGAGCAGCCGGATCATTCGGTTCACGGTCCAACGCACCGGTTCGTCTCTGTCGGTCCTCTCTAATTATTACTGTCCGTCTGTACCGTCCTCCCAAAAAGAGGGACAGAGGGACAGACAGAAAGATTCGGTTTCGGGGTTTAATTGGAAACGGGCAGGAAGCGAGGGGTGGGATGGAAGTTTTCGATAATTAGGAAAGCCACAAATAAAGTCAGGAGTCGGTATTAAGAAAGGAAATGAGCAATATCGGCTGAAAAGGGAGCCTTACAAAGGAACGGTGACTGATTTACGGGGGGATGTATCTGTTTAACTCAAATGGGCCGGCCAGGCTTTTAGGCTAATGGGCCTTAGGTAGAAAGGGGGTTGAGGTCAGTGGACAATGTGGGGAACGAGGCTGGTTGGAACACCCTAATGCGTGCGAGTACTTTTCATTACAGGGTTACATTTGAATACAAATCTGTTTTTGAAACAAGAGGATGGGAATAGTTAGGGGCTAACAGCGGGGGATGATCAACCATTCGAGTTGGAAAATTAGAAGATTAGATTCGGGTAGAGGTTGTTTAATTGTATTAGCAGCGATCGCAATTCGATTTGCACCACCCAGCCACCTTGCGCGCGGGTAAGTATAAAGGCCTTATCTCAAAGGGGTTATAGAGAGGTTGGTTGTATAATCCTTTGATTATAAACCTTTGTTGTGGTGGTTTTCTATGGCGCAAGGGCCAGATCCAGCCAAGCAGTGGTTTTTTCGTCCAGTAAATGGGCAAACACACACACGGAAAGTTTTTACTGACACATAACAGAAATACTCCTTGGGATCGTTACAGGAATCGAACTTGTGCCGCCCACAGCAGGAAGGAAAGTAGGTGTAGAAATTTCATGCAGTGTTGAAAGACCTGCGATTTTTTTTTACATAATTCAACATCTCAAGGTTACTTTGTAGATAGAAAGGTAGGTAGCTGAATTTACGTCGCGCTGAAGCAACACAACGGGATATTGGGCTATTTTATAGATGAAGGACCTTGTTTGAGAGTCTACTTCTAGATGATATGGACACAAATCCCGTTATAATTTGTTCGAAATTATTCTTATTATATTTTGAAAATTATGAGTAAAAACAGGTTTCATTTGGTTAACCGTAACAGTGGCAAAACTGTCGCCGAGATTTTGAAAACTCGATAGTAACAGAATTAAAATTACACCCAAACAGGAGTGATCAAAAACATGCTTACAAACTAATAGATCCAATCCAGAGCAGAATTTTCGTAACACAAAGGCGACTACGCGAAGTTGATAATACCGATGAGATTGGCTTTACAACGCTGAAATCCAATCACAGTTGAATACTAAGCAAATCACCGTTATTCACTTACTCTGATCCGTCTCACCCAATCCTCTTCTGCTAAAAAAAGACCGAAAGCAATGATTCGTTAAGCTGATAGAGAAATTCAAATAACGCTGACTTGGAGAACCTAACTGGTTTCCGCAACAAATAACCTTCATTAAGACCCGGAATCAATATCCACGTGAATCCCGAAACAAAAAAAGATTACACGGCGAATGAATGGCAACACAGTTTTCCATTACAAAAATAAAGGATATAAATCTGCTACAAAAATCTGTTCCTCTTTTACAAATAATCATTTTCTTCATATCACTTACAAGAGTCCACGCTTCATTGGTGGAAAAGAATAGCCGACAAAGCAGAAAGGGGACAGCTTGATTAAATATCGGTTTCTTTTTTGTTTGGAGGTTTTTCTTTCTTTCCGGGAGGGCTTTTGTTGTGCCAGCAAATTTGTTACACAAATTTATTATCTTGGTCCGGTGGATTTTTTACTTTTCATTTTTCAAACGAGGGTTATAGTAGCATGATTTTTACGTAGGGGTATACGAAAAAAATATTTAACCGGATAATGTCCGCGGATAGTATTTCATTAAAAATATGATTATCCTTACGAATATTCGGAAAAATAAATTACGTCAGCGAAGGAACCGTTTTTTTTACGATATCAAAATATTTGCAGATTAATTATTCGCGACAGTATGATAAACTGGTAAATGATGTGAAAGCAAATATAGGAGTGCCTATACGGTAGGAGGCCCGAGATTAAATGCATATATTGAAGTGGGTCTGGTATCAAAATTTGTCGGGGAACTTTTTTTTTTTTTACGAGTCCTCTTTTTCAGTTTGTTTTTGAACAGTGAATGGCTGGTTTGGGGTTTTATGGCGCAAGGGATTGGACAAGCTGTGCCAAACATAAGACAACAACGAGGGAGGAAAAAGCGAAATGTAGAAGGGTAGGCGAAGGTAAAATAGAAAGGACAGATCACTCGGAATTGCGATGCCCCGTACACTAAAGATGTGCTGAAGAGACCCTGAAGACATTTCAGTTGTTTTTCAACTGCGTAAGCTGGACTTGTTCAAGAGAATTGTCGAAACTTTAGCAGTAAAATTAACTTCAATTCCGTTCACGGGAGACACCTTTTTCTTTCAGAGTTGATAAAAAAAAATTCTGGCAAATTTAGGTTAAATATATTTTTTTTTACAAGATTTGGGTGCAGAATATTTTTTTTCGACTTTAACTGTCTGAACACTGGACTCGGGACACACAATAAAACGTCTGAACACTGGATTCGGGACACACAATAAAACGTCTGAACACTGGATTCGGGACACACAATAAAAGATCTGAACACTGGATTCGGGACACACAATAAAAGATCTGAACACTGGACTCGGGACACAATAAAAGATCTGAACACTGGACTCGGGACACACAATAAAAGATCTGAACACTGGACTCGGGACACACAATAAAAGATCTGAACACTGGACTCGGGACACACAATAAAAGATCTGAACACTGGACTCGGGACACACAATGGACTCGGGACACACAATAAAAGATCTGAACATTGGACTCGGGACACACAATAAAGTCTGAACACTGGACACACGATAAAACATCTGAACATTGGACTCGGGACACAATAAAAGATCTGAACACTGGACTCGGGACACACAATAAAAGATCTGAACACTGCACTCGGGACACAATAAAAGATCTGAACACGACTCGGGACACACAATAAAAGATCTGAACACTGGACACACTACTGTTCGAAGAATGAACATTTTTGGCAAGCCACATTGATCGAGCATGCTCCCAGACATACACATGCGTACTCCGTTTTGTACAGAAAACGCATGCGTATTTCGTATTGCAGGATGGATGTTGGACCGACGTGTGGCATAACATTCATCAAAACAAAACGATTCCAACTGCTTTCTACATAAGCAGACGAAGTCTTCCCAACTCTCATCACACAACTTTTCTCTCATTAGAACCAGACACAGGAATCCCAAAAATCCTCATGATATCGTGAAATTCAATTGCAGACAAAATTTTAAGGAACGTTTTCGGGGGGGGGTCGCGACATGCATGAGGGGGGCCGGCCAGTCAGCACACATCACAATGGGGCGTCACGAATCCATTCAGACGTGGCCCAATTATCCACAGTAATTTCAAACGAAAAAACTCTTTTTGAAAACGATTATAACTCGTGCAAAATGCGGAGTCTGTACATACCCCTGATGGAATAATTTCATTCCAGATTGCTCTCGAAAACGCGCCTACCCCTTTTCCTCCAACATCGTTTTGCGTGACCCATTACACTCGCTCAGTATCGTTTGGGGGGTTTTTTAAATAAGAAAAATTTGCGCTCTCAGTGATGTATTTTAGGAGGGCAACACACGATTGGGCCTCCCTTTGATGATGGAAAAAGAAATGAATTAATAGGGGCATGTGCAATTGCCTCCCCCAACCCTACTTTCCAAGCGCGCTTACCAATTATCCAAAACTGAGGTTCTGTAAACTCCTTTTTACTTCATTTGCATTTTTGGAATTGGCAACGGCGAAGAGAGGTCTGTTCTTTTTTGATACCTGCTTGTTATTGTTCGGTGAGGAGTTTAATTATGGTAGTTTGGGTTTAAATATTTAGCCAAACTGCGCCAAACACAAGAAAGACAACGTCAAGTAAAGGAAAATTTTGGATGACTGAAGACGAATACAGCCAGATTCTAGGGTTTGGTTTCGGGTTTTATGATGTATGTGCCATACTTGGCCAAGCTGCAAACACAAACCAAGGGATACAAGGGAATGAAAGCACTTCAAATTTTGGGTTGGTTGGATTTTGTAATACAAGGGATGCCATATTTGGCTAAGCTACGCCAGTCAAATAATAGACATGCACACTAAGTTTTGCCGATACAGAAGAAACGTACTCAAGGTTGTTATAGGAATTGAACCTGCGCCGCCTACAAGTTGCTATCGCATTAACCAGACCCACTGAGTTAAGAATTCGTTAGTTCTATCTTCTTGCAAGTGGTCAAAAAAATCAAAGAAACAGAATGTTTCTTTAAAACATTCAGTTTTATCGTTCTGGATAATCCTGAACACGAAAGAACATTTAAACTCCCACAAAAACATAAAACATAACCACTGAAAAAAAAAATCTGTCGATGGAAAATAGTTTTATGACCAAATCGTAAGCAATTAAAAAAAAGACAAAACCGAAATCATACCATCAAAAAAGCCAGCCACCATTTTATCAGTCACACAAAACAAAATTAAAACCATACTTTACCCAAGGGCCCACAACTCAGCAACAATAAAGCAATCTCCAAAACGTGCGCTCGCGATATCGAAGAGAAGTCGAACGCTACCCAAACAAAACACACACCACACGAGGGAACCAAACAAATAAAGATGGAGGCTAAGATGGAATCAGAAAACGCACGGGCGTATCTTTCCCACCCGGGATGTTATCCCTCCGTAAATGATCCCGGGTTCATTCGGCTTGGCTGAACATCGATACAGAAATTAGAATACTGTTTCGGAGATGGTAACCAGCGATGAACATGAGCTGGCATAAACGGATTTCCAGTCACGCGCTAGCATTTTTCACAAGGATGTTGGGAGATGTGCAGATTCGATGATTGTTTCCGAGTACGCCCTCTAGATATGGAATAGTATTCGGTGGTTGTTTTAGTGGTTTGCTGGTTTTGAATGGGTACATTTAATCTGTTTTTTCCCCAAGTATTCTCATTCAGAAAGAAACCACGGCACGTATTTTGCATTGATTTCTCCATAAATGCCAATACGATCGGCACGATGCGATTAGAGACCGTATTTTTAGCTGCTTTTTTTTACCTCTATTAACTTTCTAGGTTGGTTAGTTGTTTGGGGATTTCGCGGCGTAAGGGTTATATTTGGCCAAGCGGCGCCAAACACAAGGTAGGTATTTTAATTAACGTCGAAATTGGGGAGGCAACACAACGGGGCTATTGGCGGCGGTCCGGGATCAATTCCAAAGGGAAAGGCCCGAGGACAACACCACGTATTTTTGAATCACGGTCAGATGAAGAGCTGGCACCCCAATCTCCAAACTTCCACACCACGCCAACGTGAGGACATTTGAGGCCACGACAGTTCTAACGAGTGCACCAGTCTCCTTTGTACACGACGGCCTTTGGTTGGATTCGAACTCGCAACCCTCCGGTTGCTAATCCGTTACTCTTCCAACAGGGCTACTGCGGTCCTGCCAAATACAAGACATCGTCAAGTAAAAAATGTAAACGAAAAAGGGTGATCGGGAAACAGTAGTGATGAAAGAAAAAGATCGTTTGGGCATCCTTTGAGCGCGACCCCCTTGTTTACTAGAGACTAAGCCACATGTGAAAAGAAAAGATCACTGGAGCACCTCGGGCCTGTGAAGACCGTACACACTTGAAGGAGATATGGAAGGAGTTGGTAGGGCGACATTTTATTAAAGGCCTCTTATTGGTTCTGAAACACAGGATTGTTTTGCCACTTTTTTTAACATAGTTGCCAATTTTGAGACCTACGGTTCCACAAACATTCAAGCCTTCACCGGAATTGGCTTTACCGAGTCGATGATAACCCTTCCATCATCAGGTAGGTTACTTAATCGCGATACATTAAAATATGATTTAGATTTTGTAAGAAAGACTGAAAAATGTAATTGGTTGAGTTTTGCAGTCAAGCTGCACCAAACACAAAACTGATAACGTCAAGTAATGGAGATATGAACACGAGGAAGTCTTTATTGTGGCACAGAAGAGTAATACTCCATGGGTAAGCCACATGAATCGAACTTGCGCTGCCTTCAATTAGCAGATCAGATGTACTTGGAGTTGAGATGAATATAGCAGAAATAGAAAATTCCAAAGCTCTTGAAATAATCAAGAAATAATGCAACCCAATTCCAGTATTTAGAAATACCAATTCACTATTCGGATTATTAAGTTTCCTTTCAATAGAATTCTTACTGAAAAAAAGGTAGCCTAATCGGGTTTATAGTCGAATTATGACAAGATTTTACAAATTATGACGAGTCTTACTCTTGAGACGGTCCAAGGAATAATTGTAAATATTAAAAAAATACATCAAAGGCGTATTGAGATTGATACATTTTATGATCATAAATCGAATCCAAACTTATTTCGATTAACCTCATTTCGCACAAAATAAAAGATACTAACACAAATTAGGCAGAACTGGGACAAACCATAAAATGCTTGCAAAATAATCCTCCTGCGAAGACATTTTCATTCCATGGGGATTAAGCACCGATTTTCCCACCCTATGAAACTAATCCCGATCCGTCATCTAAAAGGAGATCGCTCCCAAAAGACAATTCTCATCTCAAAATCGGCCTCGGATCACAGGATCCGAATAGAACCGCAAACGCCCAACAGATGGCGCTGCAGGCTCGCGTCGAATCGCCTAATCAAGATGGCGGGCGCCAGATTCCTCTAAAAGAGCGGGTGACAGAATGAATGAGCATGTCGCCTGTCAAAGTCAGGACTTGTTTCTTCCGTAGCAGGGCGGCTAAATAAATAGGAAACAGCTGCTTTTCCGTCGCGTATGAATTCTGGCGAGTGAATTTTTCGGGACCCAGAAAGGAGTTTTTGAGGAATATATGTCCCCAAATTAAAGAGCGCGGTCTGAGAGGCATTCTTTTTTGGAATCATTTATCTCGCGTCAGGGCGGCAAGTATTCCATAAAGAACGCGGTAGGGTGTTTGAAAAAGGCGCAAGGCTTCTGATCCGTGTTTTCGGAAGCGGGGGCTATTTAACGCGAAACAGGAAATAAATGTCGGTTCCCATAAAACCTCTCACCGTACCTTAAAGCAAGTGATTGCGGTTTTTTTTAAGGGTAGGAAGTTGAATTTACGTCGCATTGGAGCAATAGAACGGGCTATTGGCGAGTCCGGGATCCAGATTCGAGGACATCTAGTATTTTGTTACTTCTCCGCGACTCAAGCAACTGTGGACTACAGTAACCCCTAAAATTTCAAAGGGTAACAAAAAAAAACCTCGATCTTAAAGATGGGCATATGTAAATAATAATATACATTACAACACCTAAAATTTTCAGTTTTCGACATTTAGAATTAAATCAAGTTACAAAAGTCAATGATTAAATCGTCTAAAAAACAAAATTTAAAGACAAACATCACAATACGATGACAGGAAACCTACAACATGGTTCCATTTCTACTGAACCAAACAGGCTTCTTGTCAAAGAACGAAAATAGTTATGGGCAGCGCAGCGCCGTCTGAAGTGATAAATTTCTTTACAAACTTCGTTAATTATCTGAATTCGGTGTAAAAAAACGAGTTTGTATGAACTAGAATACTTTTTTGAATTGACTTTAAAAATCCAATTTTTTGCAATAGGTCATTGGTTTATGCTTAAAATCATTTCAATGTGAAAAAATCAGATTAAGCTAATAATTAATTTTCTATTTTAGATGTAATTAACTAATTAGCATGTTTTCTGAAGTGATCTTAAATTCTAATTTGTTAAGAAAGACAATTCCTTTTGAAAGTTACTCGTCATATTCTTCTCGTGTTTTGACTCTCAATCAAGTTGCTAGAGGGAATAGTTTTTTTGATAATTTTTTTCCCCAAGTATAAAAAAAATTATGATTTTTTAGGAACCATTTAAATATTAACTAAAAATGCATTTCTTAACTAATAACTATGGTTGAGTCAAAACATTCACTGCAGAGATTATAACGATACAAAAATAATTATAACAGATAAATTCATTGGTGAGTTATCACGCTTGAACAAAGCATCATATTGCAAAACCAGTTCCGAAATTGAGTTTTAAAGTTTTGGAAACGTGTTTGTACATGTTAGTACATGTCTTCTTAGTTGGGGGCGCAATCCCTCCGCTCCGACTAGCTGAAGTCACTACGTAACTGAAAACCCTCGTAACTAGAAAAAGATTCCGAATATTTACAAGATCGTTTCAAAGCTAAGGAATTTTGATCGTTTGAAAGCTAAGGAAGCAACTGAAAGAAAATCGATATTCGGATCCATTTTCGTGTTTTCTTGTGTAAACACTCCTTAAGGTGTGTTTACATTTTTTTAAATTTTGACTTTATCCAGTTTTTCTACAATAGGTCATTGGTTTGAGCTTAAACTCATTTTATTGTAAAAAATTCTGATCATTAAATATCAAATTTAGATATAATTAGCTAATTAGCATGTTTTTTGAAAAGTGATATCTCAAATTATGTGCTCAGAAAGACAATTCCTGTTGAAAATTATTCCTAATATTATTCTTCATGATTTGACCCCCCATCAAATTGCTAGCGGGAAAACGTTCTTTTTTACAATTTTTTTCACAAAGGATGTCTAAAAAAAAAAAATCAAGATTTTTTCAGGAATTTGAACATTTAAAAATCAACTAAAAATTCATTTCTTAACCAATAACTTCGACTGAGGGTCAAAACATCCACTGTGTCATTATATAGATTATAATGACACAAAAGTAATTATAATAGATCAATTCATTGTTGAGTTATCACCGTTCGAAAGAAGCATCCTATTGCAAAAACAGTTCTTCAGAAATCGAGTTTAAAGTTTTGGAAACGTACTTGTCTAAGGTGACAGTACCTAACCCAAACCCTTGTAACGTGAAAACTGTTTCGAATATTTACAAGATCTTGGTATCGTTTGAAAGCTAAGGGTTGGACAATATTTCGGATTATTAAAAAATAGATCGATATTTTGGTCCATTTTCGTGATTTCTAGTACACCTTAATAGGAAAGAGAACAATCCGAGGAAAACGGACAAATCAAGCAGCGAAATCGGTCGGAAATCAATCCATAAACGGCCCCCTTAAACTCCAGAACATCAGGTCACTTCATTCCCCATATGCTCTCCCCCTCCCCACGCTTTAACGATGCCATAATTCATGTCCAGCAAGAAAAGAGAGGTGGATCCTCAACGAAAAGAGAAATAAAAAAGAATAAAGCATCGAGTGAAAAGTTCCACGTAACTCAAGGACAGGCATTGGAGTTTATCACGTTCTTTGGGTTCTTGTTTATGATCGCTTGCTTTCCTCCTCCCTTTGTTATTCTTTAATTTCGATGGGTAATAAAAGAATATTAAATTCTAAAACCGGGAGTCGCCCGCCGCTACAGTAAATGCCGGAGTTTTACACTCGAGTTTTTATTGTTGTGTGCTGGAAATGCCCGTTTGAGAGGTTTCGAAATATGAGGACTATTGTTGGGGTCGGTTGTCTGGAATGCGAGTTCAGAGATTCCTGTATTTCTGCTGTTTAAGTGTTAGGCCGTGAGTTTCGTGGAGCTTTTGGAAAGTTGAAAGTGAAAGGGACATAAACGGGTATGCGATGAAAAGAGGGAAATTCTGTTCTGTCCTCTGCACAGGTTTGGTATGTCAGACTTGATAAAAAACACCATAAATATGACCGAAATGTTTCCCAATAAAAATACAGTAGAGCTACTTGTTTGCTTGAAATATTTTCATGCTCATTCTCCCGCTTTTCGACAATGCAGCTATAAGTTACTCAAAATCATAGCATCGTGACGAATGGGATGTAAATATTTTTTTTATAGAATTTCTTCAAATATTGGTTGGTTGTTTTGGAGTTTTAAATGGTGACATTTTGCGCCCAACAAAAGACAAATGCAAGTAAAAAATGATGTGTCCAAAGAAAAAACAGGGATTTGGAATATAATGGATAGGTAGTTGAATTAAAGTCGCACTGGAGCAATGCAAAGGGCTATTGGCGACGGTAAGGGATCACTCCCGAAGGTTAGGTAGAGAATTAACGTCGCACTGGAGCAACACAACGATTGTCGACGGTCCAAGAGAACGATCAGAGAACACCACCACGTAATTTTAAACCACGGTCAGATGAGGCAACACCTGATCCGGTACCTCTCTAAACTTTCCCACCACGCCAACGTGAAGACATGCGAGGACACGACAGATTTAATGCGCACCAGCCCACTTTGTACACGACGGTCTGGTTGGATTCGAACTCGCAACCTTCCGGTTGCTAATCCGATGCTTTTCCAACCGTTCCGGAGTCTCTAAAACGGTTGTTTCACACTGAAAATCCCTCGTATTAAAATTTACCCGATTCTTTAAAAACAATCGATTCCGCATTCAAAACCACTCGGTCTTATATAGATCGATTATTACCATCACGGCAGATTGTATCGCCGTCCCATCAACTCCGTATCCCGTTATGTGAAAGGCGTCGCGAAAGCGCCATCGCAATTAAGGCCGAAGCTGGAGGACACAGGGTAGTTAGCCTGCATAATGAAGAGGGGCGCGAGGGCATAAAACGGACGCCCGTGTTCCGTCCGTGTTTAAGGGCTGTCGTTAATTGAGGGGGCCGCCGAGCAGAAAGGAGCCAACGAGCGACGCCGAATGCCGCTGACGGATTCGCCCGGACCTCAGCGCGCTGGTGACAGGTCCGAGCGAAACGCCGGTGCACAATGCGATGCGATTTTGGTTCGGGCCGGTTGTGGTCAGCACGGACCGCGGCTGAAGCGGTTTCTGGGCGGCTTGCTCATGAGCGAACACATGATGCCACATCCCAAGATAGGTATTTTAATTAAGGTCGCACTGGAGCAACACAATTGGCGGAAGGTCCGGGATCATCTCCCGAAGTGAAAAAGATCCGAGGACAATACCACGTAATTCTGAATAACGGTCAGATGACGAGGTCACACCTGAGAGAGAGAGAGAGAGAGCCTGCACCCCGCTCTCCAAACTTCCCCGCCACGCCAACGTGGAGATTTGCGGTCACGATTTAATGTGCACCAGCCACCTTTGTACACGGCGGTCTTTGCTTGGATGTCCGTTACTCTTCCAACCGGGCTACTGCCACAGCCCAAAGCACAAGGGAAATAGCGTAAATTTTTAATAGTAGCAAAACAGTCTCCTCTTACTTGTTCAGATACAAAATAAATAGGTTGGCTGTTTTGGGGTTTTATGGCGCAAGGGCCATATTTGGTCAAAAAAAATCGGAGCGCAAGAATGTCCTCGCCAACAAGTTTGACAAGATATGGCGTTTCGATGTTATTTGTAAAATAAAGGGGTGGGTCACACGCGAGGCGTTTTGAGCAGCGCTATCATGGTGCCGCGAACTGGTGGGCGAGTACATTTCTATTGATATTGTTACACGGTTTAGCAGTGCTTGTTGAATCCTACACGACTGTCGATCATCTGTTTCCCTTTACAAAGTCGCGTCATCTCGCTAACTTAATGTTTTTTTAGGTGGGTGACACAGGAGACGACTTAAGCAGCGCGACACAGGATCGCTTTTCCTTCCCGAAAGCGAAGAAAACCGGTCGTATTTGTCAGTGAAGACATTTAAGGCAACGACAGATTTCACATGCACCAGCCCCACGTATTTGGTTGGATCGCGTGTCGAATTCGCAATCCTCCGGTTGTTAATACGCTACTCTTCTAACAAGGTACCGTCGTATTTATCAGTTTCAAGGATTTGCACCAATCTGCAGACTTTCCAGAATTTAGTATGCACGTTTTAACATAGGCTATTCATGGCGATAACAGTATTCTTCTTCTCAATGCATGTTGTACCGTATTTTATCAATGATACTCCAGTCCGAGGTTTTTTAACGAAAAGTAACACGAGTTGAATATAAAATTCTATTAATTTCCGCCGGATAAATTAATCCGAATACAAAAAAAAATCGAAAAAACTACAGGACACTAGAAAAACTGATAATTTCCTTAAAACAAAATGAATAATTCAGCAACCGATGTTCAAAACCCATTTTAAAATTCTCGTCAAGAACTAATGCCACCAAAAAAAAAAGGAACAACGGAATGAGCTTTAACAAATCCTCGGAATAAATCTTTAACAGAAAATGAATGGTATGAGTAGGAGCAATAAAAAATGCACCCCTGGAGGAAAAAAAAATTTAAAAAATCGAGCAATGATTTTCTCGCGATAGTAGCAAGAAAAAGAAAAGGTATAAATGAAGTTCGGAAGATGTAGGTTTTCCAAGGTTGGGGAAGTTCCTCAGATATATTGGATTAAGAATTATGTTCGAACCCGATATCGATTTTCGGACGAAATGAAAATGGCGAGAGAATCCGACGGGGTGAGCCTCGGGACGGAGGACGGATTTTCGCCGTGAAGGGGGCGAGGGCGAAATTGAAAAAGTTTAAAATAAAAAAAAATGAAAGAATCCCACGATTTCGTCTCCTCCTGACGATAGTTTCCGCAAACGGCAGCACACGAACAAAGCAAACACGGTTGGTTGGTTTGTGGTTTTATGGCGCAAGGGCCCATATTTGGCCAAGCAGAGCCAAACACAAGACAAATATCAAGTAATCGTAGAAAAAAGATGGAGAAATGTAGGTAGTTAATGTCGCACTGGAGCAACACAACGGGTTATTGTCGACGGTCCGGGATCTATCCTGAAGGAAAAGATCCAAGGACAACAACGCCTCGTAATTTTGAACCACGGTCAGATGAGAACACCTGAACTGGCACCCCACTCTCCAAACTTCCATACTATGCCAACGTGAGGACATTTGAGGCTACACAGATTTAACGTGCACCAGCCCTACCCCCGTACACGACGGCCTTTGGATCTAGTCTCGAATTCGCAACCCAGCGGTTGCTGATCTAATAGGTGTTACTAGATAACGTTACTCTTCTAATAGAGCAACCGTGGACCTATTGCAAGTTGGTTAAGCTTTTCCCTGTCACAAGAGCCATATTTAGTAAAGATGCGCCGAACATAAGACAGACAACAAACAAAAAATATCGTTAAATTGAAATAAAGGCACTGGGGAACAATTGGTTGGTTTTGGGGGGTTTTATGGCGCAAGGGCCATATTTGGCCATGCTGCGCCAGACACAAGACATACAATGTCAGGTAATAGACATACACAATGAAAGCTTTACTGACACAGAAGAGAGAAATACACCCAGGGAGGAATGCACCTGACAGGAATCGAACCTGCGCCGCCTACAACTCGAAAGTTGCTATACATTGGGATGAAATCAGAAAAAAGATCGCTTGGGTATAACGGGATCGCGATCCCCTTGTTTACTTAAAGACAGTAAATTCCATAGGAAAAGATCGCAAGAGTACCTCGGGTCCGTGAAACCTAAAGGTGATGTCCCTGAAGGCAGATGTATGTCAATTTCGCCCCCATTTCCAAACAGTCTGGCACGAGATAAGACTCAGCTGCACGAGGTCGTTAGAAGCGAAGTGAAGAAAGAACAGAGCTAGGACATAATCGGGAACAAATCACGTTCGGAGCAAGAACTTTCGAATTTCCAATTAGAGCAGTGACGTAAAAAAAAAATGGCAGACCTCCCACGAAGTCTCCACTTGTTGATGACTCACAGAAACATTTCGAGAGTCGGAAAAAATTGTGTACACACGACAATTTCCCGATCACCGCTAACAATACCAGGAAATAACGCCGATAAAATTGATTTAATACCCAATAAATTATCACCAGGAGCGAATACTTCAAACCCTTACCAGCATTGTTCTTCAGGACTCAAATTAGACAGGCACAATTAGATTTTGTGTTTTCGAGAACCCAAAATAGGCTGCAAATTGATGCGCAATTAAGGCTTCATTTACTCACTTTACGCATACCAGAGCGAAGTCTCAGCCCTTTGTACACTAAGACTCGCGGTATAATTTAAGCTCTGGCCGGCGAAAGCGAATTCTGAATTGAATTTGAAACCCCTCTTTCCTTCAAAACTTGCTGATGCACTTTGAAGAGATTATTCAAGATGGCGGATAACAGCAGAAATTTTGCACGAGTAATAAAGAACACATTAAGCTTACTAAGACTTAGCTCTTTTCTGAGAATGGAACGCCATTAGCGGCTTTGTAGATGTTCCGATTTTCGGGACTTTATGTGGTTAATTAGTGCAGGTCTGAGAATTTAGAACTCTGCTTAAATTGTGTTCCACTTCCATCAGAACTGCCCATCATCAAAGAACATTTTAGACCATTGTTTAAACTTCGAATTTCATTGCGTAACTCCAAGACAGGTCGCGAAATTTTCCACCGTTTTTCAAACAGAGTTTCACATAACTTAAAGGTTTAAGGTAGGAAAAAGTAGTCTTCAGGATTAGAGAACACTACCCTGGAATTCATAAATCATGCTTACAAATTCCGGAGTTAAGATTAAAGAACGGAACTTTAAAAAATGCGATTGCGTTTTGAAATTGTTCATCTGATTTATATTTTACGCATCCACTATTTGAGTACATCTGATTTATATTTTACGCATCCATTATTTAAAATACATCTGATTTATATTTTACGCATCCACTATTTAAAATACATCTGATTTATATTTCACGCATCCACTATTTAAAATACATGTATATTTTGGTTAGATCGGTTTGGTTTTATGGCGCTAGGGCCACACCTGGCCAAGCTGCGCCAAACACAAGACAATGAGGGAGGAAGAAAAGCAGAAGGGTAGGCGAGGGTAAAAATGAAAAATCACCCGGGAACCTCGGGATTATGATGCCCGTACACATTTAAAGATGTGCCCCTGAGGGCTTGCACTATTATAGAATTTCTAGCATACTTTTTGTAAATAACGCATCCAACTTCCTCGTAATTTACAATTATTTCTCGTCTCATGTTTACTCTCATATGGTCCAACCCTGATGGTTGGACCTGAATTGACAAACAGGGCAGTTATTAACACAGGTGTGTCTGTTATTTACACATCTGCAAATAACAGACCACCGATATAGGGCATCCAGTACAAGCAACCTGTACTCCAACACCGAAAATTCCTCGACAGCACTAATCACCACCACACATCCCCTCACCCCCAAAAGAGATCTTTTATTCATCTCCCTCCCAAAAGCCCAGGACCAGTCAGTGGAGGCGTTTAAACTGCGATTTCGTAAGCGCTGGTAATTATAATAAAGCCAAAACCGATTCGGAATGAGTGTTATGTATATTTCATGGAGTCTCTGGGAATGGGATTTGGGAGAAGGGGGTGTCAATCGGGAAATTTCGCACCCCCGGCGCGTGTACTCTAATTTAGGAATCCGGGCGGCAAATGAACCGGGACGGAGGATCGATGTGCGAAATACCAATTTTTGTTAATGATGCGGAAATGCGGTGAATTGAGAGATTAGATCGATCGGGTAGTGGTCGGATTTTAAGGTAAACAGTGTAAAAAATCGATCCTTTTAATGAAATCGATCCTTTAATCAAATCGATTTGTTTTAGTTGCTAAAACGCGCTCCCACATTGACATCCGAGAAATGACATAGACACTGACTAAGAAGAGGGTTCTCCAGATGCTGTTGGGGTGTGCCTGATGCACGAGTTCTCCAAAACAAATTTCGAATAATGCAATGTAGCGAATTCCTCCCAACCATGACTGGTACCCGGGTAAAATTATAAATTGCGAAGAGGGCACTTTATGAAGTTCCCAAATGGACAAAAATATTTTCCTGTTTGTTCCACGGCAAGAGGGGGCGATAGAACGATTGGAAGAGTAGCGGATTGGCAACCGGGGTTGCGCATTCGAAACTCGATCCCACCAAATAATGTCGTGTACGTGGGGGCTGGTACAGGTTTAAATCTATCAAATGTCCTCACATTGGCGTGGTGTGGAAGTTTGGAGACTGAGGTGCAAGCTCAGGTGTTGACCTCGACATCCGACCGTGGTTGAAAATGACGAGGTGTTGTTTTCGGATCTTTTCCTTCAGGATTGATCCGCACCGTCGCCAATAACCCGTTGCGTTGCTCCCGTGCGACGTAAATTGAACTACTTCCCCTAAGGGCAAGGGGAACACATCTCTAATAATCATATTCTTTCCTTTATTGGAATGAGCCTTTCAGACTCAATCCAATAAAGCTAGGAAGTCATGCAGGGAATACTGCAAAACGAATATATGCATGAGAACCCCATAGAGACTAACTTGCACAAAAGAATAAATTTTTGATTCCTGTCTCGCTAATTTTCACATCTTTATTATAAATACAATCAAGATTTTAAACTCTTTGAAATTCAGTGAATTACAGTGCAAAAACTTTACAGGGAGCAGAACCTTTTTGTTAACTTCAACTAGTTCTTTACTAGTTGAAATATAACAATAAGTACCAATCGCAAAGCTAAGAAAATGAATTCCAATTTCATCGGATTTGTTCGCCTAGCATTGTATTGGTTTTATTGTTAATGTTTATTATACTTTTAATTACCTTGACTTCATAACAGCCCCTTTCTAAATTTCTCGGGCCCTCCTCTCACCTCTGGCCCCCGGAAACCATCATACCAGCATCAATTCATCCAACCCGTTTCGCAACCTGACAAGCTTTCCTCTCAATATCCATGCACATGAAGGAACTCGTTATCAGACCGATTTGTATAAACCGTATCTTTAATACACTGCAGGTGAATACAAATACACAAAGCTCGATATAAATATGGAGGAACAGTTGACATAAGCATATGAAAGTAGACAGCGATCCATCAGAGGTCCAGCTATAATTGAATGATTAAAGCGGCGTGGCTACTAAAAAATTCAAATACGGTGAAGAATTTTAATAACCGGTATCAGCATAGATATTATCGATCAATATCATGTTTTATAGATTCAGGTAGGTATTTTAATTAACGTCGCACTGGGAAGCAACACAATGGGCTATTGGCGACGATCCGGGATCAATCCCAAAGGGAAAGATACTACGTGATTTCGAACCACGGTCAGATGACGAGGTCACACCTGAGCTGGCACCCCATTCTTTAAACTTCCACAACGCCAATGTGAGGACACTTGAGGCAAAGGCAGATTTAACGTGCACCTTTGTACTCGACGGTCTTTGGTTGGATTCGAACTCGCAACCCTCCGGTTGCTAATCCGTTACTCTTCCAACCGGGTTACTGCTGCCCTTTATAGATTCAGATGAAATGAAAAAAAAAATACTTGTGCTGCCGTGGTAGTCAAGATGGCGGTATATCCAGTTTGGTTGATTAAAGCTAACAGTTGGTTCTTGCCGAGCATAAATATTGAGTTACCCTTCGATGTATCACATCTTCTATTGGATCAAGAACGCACGATATAGCGAAGATTGAGACACATTTACTTATTAGAGAAAAGTGCACAAATTGTACATAATAATGCGCGTGTTTTATTTTAAAAATACGTAAAACTAAAAATCCGTCCATATGGTAATAGAGGTTTTATGACCCAGGCCATTCAGCCTACCAACATGGATTTAAGGCCGGACGAGGGATCGGGGGTCGTAGCGTTTGTCTGCCACCCAGCAGGTAGTCGTTAATGTCGCACTGGAATACCAGAAAGGACTATTGGCGAAGGTCTGGTATTAATTCCGAAAGGGAAAGACCCGAGGACAACACCTCATTTTGAATCACGGTCAGATGACGAGGTTTTTTTTGGTTGGATCGAGTTACGATCTCGCAACCCTCCGGTTGCTAATCCGCGACTCCACCAACTGGGCTACCGCGACCTCCCTTTTCAACCTTCCAAGTGGTTTTGTGACTAGATATCTCATCCATCAAGATGATCACTTTTGCTAATGACGAGAACATATCAAGTTGTTGCCGATTTGTATGACGGCGAAATCAAGATCGGGTCAGTTTTGGTCAGGTCAGATCATCATCAGATCAGGTCAGATGAGAAATACCTCGTCGGGACAACCACTAGGAGGGTTAAAAGAAGGGAGAATTCTACTCACTATATATACTCGATATGGTTTCTGATTTAGTGTTTCATTTGTAAGCCGACGATATAATTAAAATATCTAATGCACCAGAAAAATGGGGGATTTAAAGAAAAGACGACATTTTAAGTATATTTTCGTCTAAAAAGAAAAATGTTACAACTGGACAACTTTTTCCAGATCCATTCGTTATGGTCTTCGACTCGACATACGAGAAAAATTGTCGAAAAACAGTTTCGGAAGATAAAAAAAAACCACTCAATCCCATTGCATCAAATTTTCGAAAAACAACCGTCCCGACGACTTCCAATTTATTCCGGTCTCGAACGCGATTCAACCCCCGATCAGAACTCGAACCGGGAGGGGCGTATTCCATTCGGAAGCACGAACCTATAATTTACTTTCCCAGCGACAAGCATTCTCAGTCAGACGATAATACAACCCGATTGAAGGAAAAGGGAAGCGGGCCCCCCAAAAAAGAACACGGGAAAACAAAAACAGAACGGGGGAAAATACGTCATCCCCACCAAATACATTCCGGACGACACTCTGTAATTTTATTCCGAAAAGAACAAAGCGTTCGAACTGATCTGAAATGGGAAAAAAAATGGGAAACATTGAACTATTAGCTCCCTTAACCTCCTCAGCTAGCGAAACCTTCCAGGTAATAATATCTATCATTTGAAAGATGTCACTAATAGAACTGATGGGTCTGGGTCTTTTTATTCTTTTTTTCGTTCGATGGAAATCGAGGAAGAGTGGCGCAAGGAGAGGTAATGAATTCAATTCCATGGAAGAAATCTATTCGTCGCCATTTTTTAAGAACCCTTATGTTGGAGTGATCAGATTTTTTTTCTCCTTACCAATTCATAAAAAGGGAAGGTTAGGATGGCATTTTGGATGGCTGTGGGACTCGAGAGTTCATTTCAGAACTGATGCGATTAAAAGATTTACTAATAGAACGGTACTTGATGGTACACTTTACTCTTTATTCCTATCAATTTATCGAAAGTCGGCGATATGTATATAAAACTTCAGTTCTTCCACATCGAAGTTATCGTGAGTAAACCTTAAAATGGCGCACGAATTTATTGCTTTTAAAATCGCATTCAGGTAGGTATTTTAATTAACGTCGCACTGAAGCAACACAGCGGGCTATTTGCGACGGTCCGGGATCAAAAAAGGGAAAGATCCGAGGACAGCGCGTAACTTTGAATCACGGTCAGATGACGAAGCAACACCTGAGCTGGCACCACTCTCCAAACTTCCACACCATGCCAACGTGATGACATTTAAAGCCACGACAGATTTGCCAGCTCCCTTTCTACACGATTGGTTGGTTATTTAGGGGTTTTATGGCGCAAGGACCATGGTACACGACGGTCTTTGGTTGGATTCGAACTCGCAACCCTCCGGTTGGTAATCCGTTACTCTTTCTAATCGACTCTTACCGCTGACTCTTTCCAAAAGATCCGTTTACTTTTCCCGAACGATCCGTTACTATTACCACGGACCCCTATATAGAAGGGAAAAAGTTTCTATTCCAATCAAATACCACCTTCGATGAATATTATAATACATAACCATCAGGAGGTTTTCAAAAGGAAAAGACTTTTCTGAGTTGCAACAATAATCTTCGATACGCGAGAGTCGATGAATTGACAACACCCAAATGCGAATCTATTCCATATATGGCAAATGCCATTTAAACTATTTAATTCCGTCATTCCTTTCCAAGTCAAACGCCCTTCAAAGCGTTCATAATCGATTACATTTCCGTTGACCCAATTAAAAACAGCACAAAAACAAAAAGTGAACAAATCCCTGACACATCCCAACATTCATTCCAAGTTAATAGCCAACTTTAAAAAAAAAATGGTCGCCCGGACTTGGGCCACTTGCGCCGCGATCCGTCTCCGCCGTTTCAATCTCCGCCACGCCTCGCCGTTCACGTGACTAAAGACAGGTGAAATCTGGAAATCTTCGGGGAAGGTTCCGCGGCGTCGAACTGTCAAATCGGTCGGCCGATCGACGCGCAGCTGCGGACGGTCCCAAGCGCCGCACGAACCGTGCCTGTCGTCGTCGGAGGCGCAAAAAGCTGTCAGGAGGCCGCACGGAAAGCGGTTTATCGAACAAAAGGGGATGAAAGGAAGACGAAAGATTTTTCGATGTATTGGAGAGGAAATGTGGGGAAATTTTTTTTTTCAAACTTTGTACAAGTATGGCACAAGAGATGGATAATGGCTACGCTGCACCCCAATTTACCAAAATTTGTGTTCAAATCTTAGATTAAGAATACTAAATTTCTTAACCTCGTCAAAACCCACTTAACTCTCCTAGTGGTTGCCACGACGAGGTATCTCGTCACATTAAAACTGACCAGATATCATGGACGAGATATCTCGTCGGAGGGTTAACCCCACACAAATTGTTAAACACAAGACAGACAACATCAAGTATTGAACATACACATAAAGTTTTACTGACAGGTGAGAAATACATTCAGGGAGGAATCGAATCGTAGACGCCTCAGCTATTTTTTAGGACGCCTCAGCTATTTTTAGGACGCCTTGGCTATTTTTTTTTTAGACGCCTCACCTATTTTTTAGGTATCTTTAGAATTATCATTCTTCAAGCAAAAATAAGAGATCAGGACCTTTTAAAGGTTATTTTTAACTTTTTTCAAGCCTACATTTAGCAGTAAGGTTACATATAGGGTGTTTCCCTAAGGGCCATAAAAGAAAAACTTACATTTAAATTATTCGAATGACGAAAAGTAGTGCATGGTGCATATGTTGAAATGTACTAAACTTGCAAAAAAAAAAAAAAAAAAAATTACAAGTTCTAGGTTTGATAATGACGGATCCAGTTTTAAAAGAATCCATTTTTAATTAACCTATCAATGTTATATCCCCGATTTTTGACGACACTTGACATTTATCTTAGTTTATGAACTGAAAAAACCACATCAACGTGAGGACATTTGGGATCATGACAGATTTAACGTGCAGCCGCCGCGGACAAGACGGTCTTTGGTTGGATCGATCCGCGACACTACCAACTGGACTACCGAGACCCCGTCTTCGTACAGAAGACGAGATCGAAAACCAATCTAACGACACCAAGCAAACAAAGCATCTGTTCGCGTCTAATCACAAAACTTTTACTCGAATAAACGTGGATTCAAAATAAAAAGTCAAACTCCTCCCCGTGCCAATCAGCCGCAATCCAAATATTGAATTAAAGGCAACAGGAAAAACCTCCCCAAGAAAATAAAAGGAGCCACGCAATCGATTGAAGGACTTTTCAATCTCCAAAGCAGAATGATGTAAAACGGAGATCCAGCACCTGAAAAACCTCAATATCGTCTTTCGGTCTTTGAAAATTTGATGAAGCGACATCAATATTCCCGACTGCGGTCGTGTTTTTTGCCTTCCGCGTCGCATTAGGTAATGAAATTTGCCCACGTCGTGCAGACCGAGTGTGGCGGGATCAGATTTTATGGAGGTTTATGCTCCTGGGGGATGTAGGAAGGATGCGACGAGACTGCGGGGTTTACGCGCGCGGCAATCGGGTTCCGAGGAATTTGGGCGCGCGTCGTAAAAGGGAACAAGATCGAAATGAATTTTAGAGCAGCGTGGTCGAGTTAAAAAAGGGTGAGGTATGCGTTTGGTTTGAAATTTTGAAAAAGATGTCTCTAAACATACAGGGTGAGTCTAAATTGGTTTTACAAAATAAGAGGGGTGATAGTACCCATCAAGACGAGCCATAATTAGCATGGAACATAGGGTCGCATTCCACTCTGAGAGGCAGAAAAGAGTCAAATTAGAATTTCAACATGAACTTACAACAGTGTTGGGAAAGCGAATGAACGATACCAAAAGTATCTGATTGATTGATTGATGGGAGAAAAACTCACAGCAAGTGCTCAAAGTGTCGTTGCACAGTTCACACCGGCGAAGGAATGACTGGCTCTCGAAGATTCCTGGTGTTGTGTTCATTTTGTCTGCACCGATTCTCGCTACGAGATCTTCAGCCGAGTCCACAGGTACACTAAAAATTTCATGTGCCCCCAGAAGAAAAAGTCCAGTGGGTTGAGGTCCGGTGAGGCCAAGCCACAGGTCCGCCACGTCCGATCCACCGTGCGGGATATGTGGCATTCAAGAAGTGCAGGACCGTGCTGGAAACTGTTGTAAGTTCATGTTGAAATTCTAATTTGACTCTTTTCTGCCTCAGAGTGGAATGCGACCCTATGTTCCATGGTAATTATTGCTCGTCTGGATGGGTACTATCACCCCTCTTATTTTGTAAAAACAATTTAGACTCACCCTGTATATGGGAAAATTGTACGCAAGTAACTGATTTAACCCTCTGAGAGCCAGTCAGATTTCTGAGTAGTGTAGTAACGTTATAACCTAACCACATCCATACTTGGTTGGCTGGTTTTGGGTTTAATGGCGCCAAGCTGCGCCAAACACAAGACACGTCAAGTGAAAAATGTCGTGAAAGGGGGAAGAGAAATTGTCGAACAGAGTAATGGGTTGAAAGCAGAAAAGGATCCTTGGAGCGCGACCGTGTTTACTTAAGACAGTGAACCCTATGGGAAAAGAAAAGATGTATCCAGGGGGCACGACCCCGTGTTTACCAAATACAAACCCCATGGGAAAAGAAAAAAAATTACTCAGATACCTCGAATCCGTGAAGCCCGTACACATCAACAGGTGGTGTACCTGAGGCTGTTGATTGGATGGATTTTATGGTTTGAATCAATACGAAACGCAAAAAGCTGTCACGAATCGAGCAATCGGAAGTGGAAAGAACCGAAGCACGCGAACGGGACAAAGCTCAAAAAGCTGTTCGACGACGCAACGGAATTGGAGATAACAGGCGCGACTTGGTCGGAAGTAGCAAAAACTCGTGGGGTATACAGACAGTAAAGCTCACAGTATATCATAATTAAAACTATATAAATAATTATTAAACTGAGTAAAGCTGTAAAAACTTCAGGTTTTAGCCGCTTGCAAAACATTGTTTCATTGTATTATTTTATTGCATTATGCATATCTTTTTGCGAAACGAGCTAATAAATAATACAAAGCTAAGATAGTTCCTTTTTCGGGACAAAAGAAAAGACTGACAAACTCTACTCGACATTTCTTACGGCAGGTGAAACAACTTTAAAAATAGCAGAAATATTTCTGAATAAAGGTTATTTGTTCACGTTACATCCCTTCTTCGGTCGCAAATACACACAACACGGCTTCTGCCGAAACAAACACGAAAACTTCGCGAAAGAATAAGAACGGCGGCATTATTTATGCAGTACTTTTCCCAAAACAGCTGCATTGGATCTATTCTGACACTTGAAGCATTTCATGGCAATACTTTTTCTAGGGGAATGAACCAACGAAGTCTTTAGAATTAGCAATCAATTTCAGGTGTTTTATCAGAAAATGTTGCTGAGAAATTTGAGGCTAGAAGCAACATTAAATCCAGCCACAATTTTTTTAAATTTTACACTGTCACACCCAAAATATTTTAGATGAGGCAGAGTAAATATCTTTACAATAACATCTAAAACGAAAATCCGAAAAACAATTGTTTTCCCTATTTGTGGGCCTGTTATCGATTAGTTTTAGATTTCTCGTAAAAATTCTCATAACGTAAAACTATTTGAACAAAGTTGTCAAAGAGAGAAATGGTTTGGATTTCTAATCCTCAATTGAACTGGTTTCGTTAAAAAAAATATTAATCAAAGTAAGATTTCCCTATTTTCAAATAGGAAAGCGTTGAATTAACGTCGCACTGGAGAAACACAACGGACTATTGATGACGGTCTGGGATCAATCCCGAATGGAAAGATCAGGGGACAAACCTCGTACTTTTGTAACCACGGTCAGATGAAGAGGACACCTGTCATTTTCAGTAGAAAGGGCTTTTCTGTAAAGCTTAAAGTAGAGGGTGCTAGTTTTGTGGGTGTTCCACTTTCCATTTCATTCCGGAAAGAGGAATATAACTACAGATTAAATTCCTAACGGAGTATTTTTTTGATCTTATGTTTACATCGAAATAATCATGCTGCAAAAATTGCAAAATTATACTTACGGAAGCGTTAAGTTTACGAAAGTTTCAACACTACAGGAACATTTTCAAAAATTTTCACTTTTTTACTCACCTAGAAAAAGAAAGAAAAAACATTTAACACAGGCGCCACACAAAAATGCAAGGCACATTTATGAGAAAAAGTAACAAGGCTACATGTATAATCAAAGCAAGAAACCGGTAGACGCACTATGAAACGCACATAAACTCGAGAAAAGATTCACGCTCAAGATTTAGGCAAAGGAAACGAGAAACTTAATTAAAACTTTCAAAAAGAATGGCTGGGAGAGGAAAAAAGTTTAAGCAACATTTCTGGGAAATCGCAGAGGCGCATAAATTGTCTTCCACGTGCACGTTAGTGCTGCTAACTCCCATTCTCTTCCTCGAGGAAAGAAGGGCGTCGGGGCGCAGGCCATGCCCGCCCCATTAGGGAAAAACTGGGGCGCGGAGCCATACCACACGCCATAATAACGCAACGCTGCAACACGGCGTAATAACACGTTGCAAATATGTAATTTAAAACTGCCAAGTGCCGTGAACTGCCTCATCACAGTAGCTGGAAGTCAAAAACGAGAACGAAGGGAAAAAAAGGAAAAGGAAAACACAAAAAATGGAATGGAGGTTTATGCTGCTTTTTGAAAAAGTCGTTTGCGCGGCGGTGAAATAGACTAATTATGCTATTTCTGGGGCCTTTTCCGTGAGGAGGGGGAGGGGGACATCCTGCGGAACAATGGGAAGTGGAAGGGGGTCGACGCAGCTCAAACGATTATAAGCATTATCGCTGCTCGGCGAAGTAAGCGGCGTAAACAGTGTATAATCTGCGCTGTTGCCATTCGAGTAATTTTTAAACAGGAGCCAACGACTTGTTTCGAGCGATGGAATGGGGAGAAAATATCGTTTGGTGTAATTTCTATCCAGTGAGTCAAAATGGAAACCGAATACCTCCAGTGGCATTGGTTAATAGTTAGAGACTCGGAACTTAATTTTATTCATTTCGAGTATAATTGGTAGATTGTATGTGGCATTTTCTGTCAAGATAAACAGGTGGCTGCTTTACCTTCTAACATAGGAAGGTGAAAGGGTGGCTAAGGACTGCTACAGAGATGGCTCCCAGATCTTATGATCAATAGCAGAACGCGCTCTACACATGTCGTGGGCAAAGACAGACCACCTGTCCGTACTTAAAAAGCAACTGCGCAGATCATCTCCAGTACCTTTTCATCACTGCTACCTCAGTAAAACACCAGAACTGTAAATTTGCTCAGGAAAACTCCTGAATTTAATTGGAGTCAAACATGAAGACATTTTTGAGGACCCATCTGCCATTACCCCAAAACTTTTTTTTTTGCAGACTCAATGACTACGTGTAATTTTTTTAACACATAAGACATAAGTGGCGTGGCAGAAGTGTTTTTGTAACGATAAACATTTACTGTTCGTATTTTGAAAGTGACGCTCAACGAGTTAAGATTCAACGCCAACGTTGGCACAACGGCGATAAACCACATTTTAAGGTTACCCCAATACGTATCATGTGAAAGCATTGAGACAGCAGAAAATCTTCGCAGCCCAATCAACTATCATGTTCTGAATTTTTCATGGGAATTTTTCATAGGAATATCATTTATAGGAATCTATCATGTTCGGAATTTTTCATAGGAATATCATTCATAGGAATCTCATGTTCGGAACTTTTCATAGGAATATCATTCATAGGAATCTCATGGTTTGGAACTTTTCATAGGAATATCATTCATAGGAATCTATCATATTCGGAATTTTTCATAGGAATATCATTCATAGGAATCTATCATATTCGGAATTTTTCATAGGAATATCATTCATAGGAATCTATCATATTCGGAATTTTTCATAGGAATATCATTCATAGGAATCTATCATGTTCGGAATTTTTCATAGGAATATCATTCATAGGAATTTTTAATGGTTCTAAAACAGACGACTGTCCGATTTTCGTTGACATTCTTGGATTCTTCTAATAGTAAATTCAATTAATATTTTCTTTTAAAGAACATTTAAAGCAGTGTTCTTTGATTTCAAAAGAAAATTCCCCGCCGCCAACGTCTGTTCGGTTATCATTCGATACTCGCTGTAACCTATCCATGTTTGATATCTGTCTACCCCAATTTTTAATCAAAGCGAAAACGTAGCCATTTGAGCTTTGACCGCCCAGACTCCAAACGACACCTGAAAAGTAAGAATAATTGATTGCGCACTTGTGGTGGGGAACCTGGCAACGATATAAAGGGCGAACCAGTAATCGAAAGGGATGCTGACCGGAACCATTAGATATCGTTTTCAATGAGTTTTCCACGTTTCTTTTGGGAACATACTTCTTTCCTTATGAAATAACGAAAAGATAAAAAATAGCAGATACAAAAGGAAATAAGCTCTGATGAATTCTAGCAGAGCGACAAAAAAAATGAACTTGCGCCACTTTATTAAAAAAAAAAAGGAACAATATTCCGAGACGCCTTTTTCATTATAGCATCTTTTCTAATCATTACTACAAAGCTTGTATTTTTGTTATTAGGAAGCCTGGAGATCTTCGATTCGTTTTTTCCCCCCACCTTGAAAATGGGTATTATTTTCTTCAGGATAAAAAGATTTTCGTAGTTTGTTGGTTATTGGATAAATAAAAAAAATTATTAAAAAAGCTGAAGAGTGGCAACGTTTTAATCAAGTTTAAAATTGGAATTGACGTTATTTTACAACATTTTACTTTAAGTTTCATTCAACTTTTATTTCGTTTTTATTTTTGAAACATCAGGCAAAAACCTTTTTTATTGAAAATTCAGGGCAAATTGGTAGGGTTTCCACTTTTAGCAAAAAAGTTTAGATTTTCCACTACTATACGCATTTTTAACTCTCCTGGTCTCGGCGTGGTATCGAGTCATTAGAAAAACTGACCATATCACGATACGTGGATATCCCGTCATTAAAAAAAAACCTTGGATGCGACATCTCGCCATAAATAAAAATGGTCAGGTAGATATTTAATTAACGTCACACTGGAGCAACACAATAGGCTATTGGTGACGGTTCGCGATCAATACCAAAAGGAAAGCTCCGAGGACAACACCACGTAATTTTGAACCATGGTCAGATAAAATTGGCCACATTTGATGGGAGAGATATCGTCGAAACCACTTGGAGAGTTGAGGCTACATTTAACAGATCGAAGTATATTAACCAGAGCACAGAAACTTTCCCGGGTAAGCACCCGCAAAATCCAGTTTTTGGTTTTCAGACGCAGTTATACTTGTCCGCGACCAAGTGTCATTGATATTGGTTTTAGCGAACGTAAGGAAAGTTGGTTTTTGCTTTTAAGGGCCATATTTGATCAAGCTGCATCACAAAAACAGAAACTCACAAGAAAAAAATTTACTGATACAGAAGGGAGAAGGTAGGTAATTAACGTCGCACTGGAGCAACAAAACGGGCTATTGGCGACCGTCCGGGATCAATCACGAAGGACAACACCTCACCATTTAGAACCACTGCCCGATGACGAGGTCAACACCTAAGCAGGCACCCCACTCTCTAAACTTCCGTACCACGACAAAGTGAGGATATCTACAGCCACGACAGATTTAAAGCCCTCATGAACACGACGGTTTTAGGTTGGATGGACCCTCTGGTTAATAATCCGCTACTCTTCCAACTGGGCTACCGCGGGCCCACAGAAGAGTGAAATACACCCATGGTAAATTACAGAAATCGAACACTTCCCACCTACACATTGCAGGCTGTTAGCGCAGTGGGCAAACCCATTGAGTCACCCTGCAAATGTAGCTGCGAATAATTTTCATGGACGGCGCTACCAGTCACGCGCTCGACAATGAACGGGGTCTGAACGACGACAATAGACGACAAACAAACCTAAAACTACAAACGAAAACCAAATGTCACCCCATCAAAGGAGCGAATGGACACGGAACGAGAATCCACATGGCAACTGATTACAAACACATGGCAGGGGAGGCTCACTTAGCAACGTCATCACGTGTGTCGCGCCCAGAGTCATTTGTTTTGTGAATAATTAGGGAGATTAATATCAGAACTAATGATCGAGCGACTCAATTATCCGCATGCCTCGAGAGACGGGCATTGCTCAAGACACGGCTGATCCGTCGGTGGTTTTAAGAAGGTAGGCGGAGATTTCAGGGATGTCATAGCCAAAGTAGTTATGAAATAGTGGCATTAATAGTTAATTAGTACCATTTTTTAAATAGTAGCAAGTCTTCTAAAGTAGTAAAGAAAAGCGAGAGTAAAGGTTTCTGATACTCAATTGTGTGAATTTTTTTTTTCTATATTAAAAGAAACATTTCCTTATTTTCAATAGAGGGTGTTAGTTTTGTGGGTATGTCCATTTCATTCCAGAAAATAGCGTGCAGTTTAAGTTCCTAAAGCACGGAAGTCACAGCCAAAGGACTTGTCAAATAGTAGCATTAGTGACATAAATTTTTAAAAGTAGTAGCCAAAAAAAGTCCCTTATTTTAGTTGCCTTAGTCACCTATTTTATTTGCAATTTCCATTGCTCAAATATAAAGTGAATCGGCTAAAGCACAAAATGTGCTGATTAAGTATGAAACAGACGTTGAAGATCTCACCAGGGAATTTAAATTTAAAAACTGTAAGACTAACCATTTATAGTAGTTAATTTAGAAGTTAAACATAAAATTTATATACACAAGTACAAACAAACATTAAAATATCTCGGGGAAAGGTTACAGGGATGTGTTCACGATAGCAACAGGCGTGAAATTCTTTTGTTCTCACTTTTTATTCGGCAATAGTTCTGAGGTTTATAGCTCCGCAGCTGGCGCTGGGTCGTAGTTCACTCTCGTTACAAAAGTAATTATTTTCTTCAAAAGGTAGATATTTAATTAACGTCGCACTGGAGCAACACAACGGGCTATTGACGAAAAAGGTTTTCATGACAATTTTAGAACCAGATTATGATGTTTTTCTTTCACGATTGCCACGGCTTAGTGCCAAAACTTTTTAAAATTGGTCCCTTTGAAAATTTTCTCCGGAAAGAAAAATATTTTCCCGTCCGCTTATTGTTATGAGACTGTTTTCGTTGACCTTAGGTGAATTTTCAAAACGAGTCGCCAAAATTTTGAAAATAGGAGCTTGGGCTGGTATTAAACAAAATCGTCTCAAGTACTTTCATTCCGACCAGCGAGCTGTAGAGGCGTATCCATCCATAGCAGTAAATACTATGGTTTCATTTTCAATATCACATTGCTGCGCTTGTTTTTCCTTCATACGAAAGATAACAATAAAATGAAGAAAATACGTGATTGAAAGAGTGCGAGACTGTTCCTTTTCATGCCTTTCCGAACATTTTTTCATTCTCTGAACATATCGGGATATTATTCTGAGAATACGCGGACCACCCTCATGCGGCCTGTTCCCAATCCTCCTGTTCGACTTTCCTTTCGCCAATTACATAGCCTGCTGGAATATCTCCCTCCCCCCACAATAAGACCTGTTATTATTCGGGTTCTCGTTCCAAAGTTCGAAAATCCCACCATCGACCTTTCTCTGGTGGAGAGAGGGAAAAAGTTCGCAACACCCACAAAATCTAATCGCGCAAAATTGCGAACCTTAATAACTCTGTTCCTCTTTTCCCAAAGTTTTGTTGGTTGCTCCACTGTGCCACATACTTTCCACCCCTCTTCTCAGCACCACCCTCGCTTTCTTTTCTTTCCCGTCAGGAAGCCTCAAAAATTCATTATGATTATTCATTATTTTTCACCTCTTCCGAAGAAAAAGGGGGAACTTCCTCATCCTCATTATTGCACACGATTTGGCAGGGGTGGAAGCCTGAGAATAAACAAGTAATAAAAGCCGCCGTACAGTGGAAGTCTTTGAAAGTTGCCACCATAGAGAGAGAATCTCCCAATTTTTATCAGACAATAGAAACACTCGAATGAGGGGAGGGGACGGTTCATTGGAAGGAAGGGTGGCTGCGAAGTATTGTTTTCGCACGTGCGTCGCTGGCATTGCTGGAAATCCTTTCTTAATTTTTAACTTTGTTCCGATCCTATCCCCTTTCTTTTGATATCTTTATTATTTCTTTCATGGGAATTCTCTTTTTGCTGGTGTTTACGGGGGTGGTATTGTTTCTGTTATTCGGGTCGCGCCAGTAATTTAAAAATTTGAAGAGAAGGGGGAGGTTTTGCATGTGAAAAGGCAACCGAATCGTTTGTCTTGCGGGATTTTTTTTGTTCTTTATTATCTCCTCCCCTCTCGCCTTATAATTGTATTGGGCGAAGGGGATGCTGGAATTTATAACTCGATATTTCTTCGAAGATAGCATCTTAGTGGCGGGGACTCGCATTTTTATTTCATTTTTTTTGTTTGAAAAGAACGACAAATTATCGAATTTTCAGATGATAGCGGATGTCGGGGAGGGGATGAAAAAGATTTCCCTTATTCGGGGGTGAAAACGGGGGATGCAGTGTGTGGACGCAAGAGGTGGTGGGGAGATAATGAGATTTCGTGATTATCTGAATTTCGGTTTGCTAATAATTAATCGTCGCACTCTTATCCCAATGATAGAATACGGGAAAACGGTTTGGGTGGGAGAGTATTTTTAATTATATTTTTATCGTTATCTTCATTCCCTGTGACCCCGCCCCCTTTTCCACATAGCTTCGGGAGATTTGGAGCGGGGGATGCAGGCGAGTGTTAAAGTTTGGTTGTTTCCTCTTACACCCACGCTCAACGGCTCCCCCTTTTCCTGGAGTGAGTTTTCCATTTGAGTGATTAATGGACGGTCACACAATTCGGGAGTCGCTCAAAACGGGAAAAGCGCAGCAGTGGCCGGTTGGGAGACAAAAAAAAGGATTTCGAGGGATCGAGTCTGATAGGGAGTAATTAAAATCGCATGCGTTGGTTCGTTTGGCGAAAGATAAAATTTTGAATTAGTGGTGTATCATTTTCGTGGAGAAAACTTTCCAAGGGAAGTTGCTGCGAACCGTCAACAGTCAATTAAAATCTAGTCCGATTTTTGATAGCGTTTAGTTTTCAACAGTTTTATAGTAGGATCTTATTTGGCTTATCGTCAAGCACAATAAAATTCCACTAAGCAGATTCACAAGCTTAGATCCAAACTGTTTCCTCGTCGTAAATGGTTTTCGGCTGCCGAGGGGGTTTTGATGATTCCGAATATCTGGGAACACAAAAAAAGCAGTTCCTCCAAGTCTGGTCATTTAGAGCTAATGGTTGTAGCCAGATTCGTAAATAAGTATCCAAGTGTTGATGCTTAAAAAACACTGGTATGATCACTCAGTCAACTGATTGAGCGCTCTTACTGTTTTTTTAGCGTTGTGAGGATTGTTGTTGGGGTTTTATGGCGCAATGGCCATACTTTGTCAGACATAAGAAATACAATATCAAGTAATAGACATGCACATAATGAAAGTTTTACTGACACAGAAGAGAAATACACCCAGGGAGGAATGCAGCTGACTGGAATCGAATCCACGCCGCCTACAACTTGCAGGTTGCTATCGCAAAGGGCTTACCCACTAAGCCACGACGACCTTTAGCATTGTGAGATAGTTAATTAACATCGCACTGGAGCAACACGAGCTATTGAAGACGGTCCGGGATCAATTCCCCAAGGGAAAGATCTTAGCATAACACGTAATTTTGAATCACGGTCAGATGACGAGGTCAACACCTGAGCTGGTGCCCCCTCTCTCGAAACTTCCACAGCATGCCAATTGAGGCCACGACAGATTTAACGTTCACCAGCCCCCGCGTACACGATGGTATTTGGCTGGACCTAGTTTCGAACTCGCAACCCTCCGATTGCTCCAACCGAGCTACCGCAGCCTACAGGAGATACCTGTAGAAAGAAAGTTCCCGTTTTTACACCTTACCTTGCAAGAATTAAGTAAATTCAGACTTAAACGCCGAAGGAACAAGAACTTCCACAATCCAGCGGGAGATGGAGAAAACCTAATGTCGCCAACGTAATAACAGTTCCCTTTCCTCCAGTAAAGGTTCGAAATCGCAATAAAACTTTAAAAGTCGGAACTTCGAGGGGGAAAAGAACAAAAAAAAAAAAATCAAGACCGCAGCGAGAATTACTCCTCAATAAAAGGCGAACTCTTCAACTCGGTTTGGGGTCGAGCAGAAAAAGAAAATAAAAACAATTTTGAGCTAAAATTCACTCCTCCCCAAATCCTCCCTTCCCAAGGGAATTCCCACAGAAAGTCCAAAATATATATATGAAGCCCCTGGGCTACTGTAACACTTCCAGCCGCTTTAATAAAAACGCCCCCTTCCAAATAGTCTTCCAGCGTGGTTGGACGCCTGGGGAAATCTTGTATAACTTCAGAGATGCATGTATTAGCCTCTTCTAAGGCAAAGGGAACTGGCTAAGAGTTGGGATTTTCTGTGTTTTTTTTCCTCGAATGCCCTTTTCTCTTGCAGAGTGAAGACACAAAAAGGAGAAGACTAGTTCTTGGGAGTAATTACGGTCAGAGTGACCTCCTGGCGACCTTCGGTGTAGATCACTCGACTCGAATTAATGAAAAAAAAGATAATCGGAGGGGGCGACTCGACAGGGATTCGACACATATTGAGGAGTATTCTCATGTCGGTGGTTTTTGAGAGGAAGGTAAAAACTCCGGTGCCCCTCGAAGAACCTGTCATCAGTTACTGTTAACCCTTCGAGGGAAAATGCATAATTCTATCTTGCAATCTAGTCTTCCCTTCATGACTTCTAACCAACTTTAACCTTTTTGACCCATAGAATACTTCTAAGGAATTCTACTCTCAGAATGGGCCAATAGAATCTTTCCAAAGGTTGAAAGAATCCATGGATTATCAATCATCCAAGTCGTTTCCGTACTGCCCAGTGCACCCGCAGAGTTCCCGTACTACTCCATGCAGCACATAACGAACTACTCCATGCAGCACATACCGTACTACTCCATGCAGCACATAACGTACTACTCCATGCAGCACATAACGTACTACTCCATGCAGCACATACCGTACTACTCCATGCAGCACATACCGTACTACTCCATGCAGCACATAACGTACTACTCCATGCAGCACATAACGTACATGCAGCACATAACGTACATGCAGCACATAACGTACATGCAGCACATAACGTACTACTCCATGCAGCACATAACGTACTACTCCATGCAGCACATACCGTACTACTCCATGCAAGCAGAGATACAGGACGCACACGCAGAGTTGCCGTATTATCCTAGTACACAAAAACTTACTGTACTACAAAGAGTGTTTTTTTGGAAAGCAACGCTGGCAATACTATCAAGTATAGAGAGCAGACACTGACAAGTTGGCAGCGTTCTTGGCGCTTACCAAGTACATAAAAGGTTACGCCAATTAAATAGTGGCGCCAACTGTCACTGAGATATGCACTCCGCGAACAGCCGGATTCTAAGTACATCCAGTTTCTTTCAGACAACCACATCGATTTAAAATTCACAATTTGACCAATCAAGACTGGTTTTACTGCAGCCCGAGACGCTGCGCCTCAATCAAATTTCCCTAATTCCGAAATGGTCTACCAATCTAGTGGTCCCACACAAACGGATGAACCAACCGTTGCAAAGCAAGGAACTGCCCCCACAGATCCGATAGACGAAATCTCATCAGTATCCCTGCAATTCAGGGCTTTTTTCATCGAATGTTTTTGGGGTTTGTTAGAGGGAGTTAAGTAAAGGCTACGGAAGGGTGGAGCGTAATTGCGGGATTCAGTGGGACTTTTTTTTATTTTTAGGGTGGCATTGTTCGCTTGTCGCTTGATGAACATCCATTCATTCCCAATCAGATAAAAACCGGCGCACCGTATTTACAGAAACGGGCCTCCCAATCGAATAAACGGTTGGAGTTTCTAGGAGGAAAACGGGGAAAGGTCTACTTTTCAGAAAGTGATTACTGTGACGCTATTTGAATTTTGGGGGGTGGTCTGAAATTTCGGATGGAGTAGGTCTTAAAGATGAGCGTAGGAGGGATGGATCCGAAATTCAGCAAAATCAGGCATCAAAAATCAATCTTTCGAACAAGGGAAAAAGTTTCACTTTCATTTACAGAAAAAATGTATACGTAGGACAAAGGCCGTTGATAGTGAATGCAAAAATTTGTCTGAGCATCGGCAGATTATGACGTATATTTCACTAGTATTGCTTTTCCCACAAAAAACACAGTACTCAAAAACAGACATATTTATTGTGATTGGAGAATGGTTGTTTGGAAGGTTTTATGGAGCAAGGGCCATATTTGGAAAAGCTGCGCCAAACACAGGACAGACAGCTTGAAGTAAAAAAATGTGTAAGGCTAAAAAAGAGGAATAGAATGAGGTGTAAAGCAGAAGATCGCTTGAGTATCCAGGGAGCGCGATCCCATGTTTACTATAAAGATAGTAAGCCTGGTGTTGCATTTGCAATATTGTTGAACTTGGATAGCTTGGAATAGATTCGTCGAAGATGGTAATTAATTAACGGTGTACTGGAGCAACACAAAGGGCTATTAAGATTGGTCGACGATTAATTGATCAGAACTTGCGTCATACAAGAGAAATATTCAGAAAACTTGGTCGTCAAAACAAAAATTTAAAGGTAAAAACAACAAACGTCCACCATTTCAAACCCTGAGTTAATCCTCCTGGTGGTTGTCTCGTCATTAGAAGAAAACTGATCAGATCTTGATAACGAGATAACTCGTGATTAGCAAAATTGGTCAAAGTTTGATGGACGATATCTCGTCGAAATAACTTGGAGTGTTTTAAGTCAAAATCAGAGATGTCCACTGCAAAAACAATTAGTCTTCAACGAAGATTCCACATGAACGTGATCAACAGCAAGGCCAGAGCAAAGATAACAAACACAACAAGGCATTTTTTAATTGGGAACAATGCAAAAAACCAACTCATCTGAACAAAGGAAGGCACCCATTCATTCTCCCTGGCCGAAATCACAAGGGCTTATTCTTACATCGAGCTTTGACCCCCCTCGTATGATGGATAAATTAATGCCATTTGCACGCAGACATTTGGGACTGTGTCCAACTATGCACCGGTACCACGTAGTAATGCCTGTCAGCCGATAGACCTATAAATATTTCAATTAACAAAAGGCTTTGCGGCGTGGTAGCCGTGGACTGCCAACATTTTCGATTTCTCGGTGCTGAAACACAGCAGCCTACCGTGACAAACAGTCCCCTGTGTTGCTGCTCGCTTGCTCTTCGAAGACAATAAGTGACTGGGTACGCGGAAAAAGGGAGCCGCGGTATGAGGAAATTCGTATTAAGAGTGCGTCGGCTCGGAAACATCGCAGTCAACACAAAAGATGGTACTGTTGGATCAGAACTGATTGCGGCACTAACAAGACAAGAGTGCAACAGAAACTTGGTTGTTGCTTTCCTTTGAAGATGGTTTCATCGGTGTAACCAAAGTTCATGCTTATTTCGTTAATTGAAGCGTCATTCAAAGCGCTTGGTTGTTTAGTTACTATCGCACTGGAGAAACACAACGGGCTACTGGTGACGGTCCGGGATCAATCCCCAAAAGGGAAAATCCGAGGACAACATCTCGTAATTTTGAATCAGATGACGAGGTAGCGCCTGAGCTGGCACCTCACTCTCCAAACTTTCACACCACGACGTCATTCGAAACGAAACGTGGTTTAAAAGTAGGATTGGTTGCCTGTGTTTAGGTTTTTATGGTGGCTATGGCCATATTTGGTCAAGCTACGCCAAACGCAAGACAACGTTAAGTGAAAAATGTCGTGAAAGGGAAAAAAGAGATTGGGGGATAGAGTAGTACGATGAAAGCAAAGAAAGATCGCTTAGGTATACGGGGAGAACGACTCCCGTGTTTACGAAATACAGTAAACACCATGGGAAAAGAAAAGATCAGCAGAGTACCTCGGGTTCGTGAAGCACATACACATCTAAAGATTTCATTTTGTCCATCAAGATCTAATCAGTTTTGCTAATGACGAGATATAACGTCGAGACAACCAGCAGGATCGAAAGTCAAGGACATAATGCGTTATAACCATAACATGTTTTAGCTCTCTTAGGTTGTTGAAATATACGAGCTACATTACTTAAGGATCAGGTATATTAGACTTTATCCGATCTCTCCGTCTTGTTTATGAGGAAGCTATCAGATTTCAAAACTTTCATGAATTCAATACTCCGCAGCATCCCCTAAAAGCTTTTCATGAACATTCTAAAAGAATCATGGCGACGAAAGACAACGAGTACATTCCCATGAAATAGAATACATTCCAAAGAACTTCCGAAAGAAAATGATACCGCGCTGCCATATTAAATAAAATAGTCCGTTCCAACGGAAGGTAAATACTCCAAGAAAACAAAAGATACGGATGTCAAATCGAACTAAAGCAGGAGTAAAAAAAATATTTTCCCGAAGCATAAAAAATTCATGCACCCTCTCAAAAAAAGACATGAATTTGACGTATGTTTTTGGAACTGCACCAGCAGCGAATGATATTCTGTATCTTACGCAAATTCAAAAAAAAAAATCAAGATGGGAAAAAATATTCCGAGTTTTTCTTTTCCTGCTTTTGTTCCAATTTAGAAGGAAGGAATGTATAAATAAATAAAACATAATATGGTATTCCACGTTACAGGGGGATATGATGAAAATAAATATTTTCCCTCAAAATAACACAAACCTTGACGGCGAAATCGAATTGTACCCTTTCCACAATGTAGAGTAAAGGATATGTCTCTCTTTGAAAATTTGCCGACTTTCTTCTGCGGAAAGAAGTGAAGTTGGGTATTCCGAATGTTTTTATTCCGCTCCCCCCTTGCTTTATTTTTGCAGGAAGTCTTCCAGGAGAAACATGCTAAGCAACTTCACTGTCAGTCACTAGAAACTTCACTTGAAGGAAGTACTATGCAAGAGAAAAAGAATGGTGGAAAATCCCATGTACTTGGGGATGGATCCTTACTGGTAAAAATCAAAGGTTGGTTTGTGTAATGGCGCAAGGTCCAGCAATGGACAGGCTGCGCCAAACCCAAGATAATGCAAACCAGTAATAATAAGAAACGATTAAATTAGTCTCTAATTGACAATAAAAATATATTTAAAATTATAGTACACATAAGTTTATTGTAGATATGATTCAGTTTAGATGATATAAAAGGTGCAAGATAAAAAGATGCAATGCAAGTAGGTCGCCATCGCAAAAGGAATTATGAAGGCTAAAATATATTACAGGAGAAATTGTGATAAGATGGGGTATCCCCATTAGACTAGTTCTCAATGGACGAGATATCTCGTCGTCAGAAAAGTGACCAGATCTTGGTCTCAAGATCGAGGTAGGCATTTTAATTAACGTCAGCAACACAACGGGCTATTGGTGACGGTCCGGAATCAATCCGAGGACAACATCACGTAATTTTGAACCACGGTCAGATGACGAGGTCACACCTGAGCTGGCATCCCTCTCCAAACTTCCACACCACGCGGACATTTGAAGCCACGACAGATTTAAAGTGCACCAGCAGCCCCCTTTGTACACGACGGTCTGGTTGGATTCGAACTCATAAACCTTCGGTTGCTAATCCGTTACTCTTCCAACCGGGCTACCGTGGTCCTAAAATATTACTGGAGAAATTGTGATAAAATGGGGGATCAAGTCGACTATTAAAATTCTAGGTGAACATACTTCCATTATCACTCCTGGTGGTTGTCTCGACGAGATATATCGTCGTTAGCAAAACCGATTCGATCACAATAAACGTGATATCTCGTCATTACAAGTGATCAGATCTCGTCATGATAAAAAAAATCAGCAATATCTGGTTGACGTGATACCTCGGTATTAGCAAAATTGCTCAGATCTTGATGAACGTCGAAAGTAATCGGAGGATTAAACCAACAGCAAAGGGCTAAATAACACCACAGCGTGCTCAAGACTGAATATATTCCCACCATCCGTCAAAGATTCATCCACCATAAAATATTCCCCCACCAAGTTCACAAAGTTTAAAAAGCCACCCATCTTGCACCAAGCACCCCTCTTCCATCCAAAGTCTTCATCCACAGGCGCTAACACAGCAACTCCTCTGCTAAAGGAGGATGAAATATAAGATTCATTTGTCTAGAGCCGCGGGAGGCCCAACATGCATCATGTCCGAGGCAGCAGCAGCAATATATATCCACGGCATAAATAGAGATGGATAGATTGCATAAATGTATTATAAAGTGGGAGATGGAGTTTGGAGGCCAATAAATTAATCAACAACGGAGTGGAAGCGAACGGACTTTCTGGAAAATAACGGATAGGTGGGTTGGATATAGAGCGGATCCGGATGCAGAAGTGGTAAAGTGCTTTAAAGAAGGTATTGATTGGGACTGGTGGTGGTTGGCAAGAGTTATTTCATTGCGCTTGGCCCATCCGAGAGGGGAGATATGGAGTAAGAGAACGAAGTCGACAAGCACTGAAAGAGCTCTTGCGAAATGGTGTATGCTACCGTGGTGGTTCGAGAAGTTGAGATGCCGATGTAGTTGGATGGATTTTTATGGCGTAAGTCAATCCTGGTCAAGCAGTGTTTTCTCCATAAATTTAATGGACATACACATAAAAAAGTTTTACTGACACAGGAGTTTGGATTGGGTGTTGGTTTATGGTGCGGGATCTGTTATACTGCGCCAAACATAGAAAGAGTGGAGGGCAGGTTTGGTTTAGGTTTATAGTGCAAGAGCCGAATTGGCTATACTCGCCAAACAAAAATGTAATAAAGTAATTCAAATAAACTCACAAGGGAAGGTTTAAGAACATTTTTGGGGTATGGATATATGGCCCAAGAACCGGATCGGCTATGCTGGGCCAAACGCAAGATCAAGTAATGTAAATAAAAAGTTCTGATACAGAAGAAGTTGTTTGGGTAGATTTTTTATTGCGCAAGGGCCCATCTTTGGTCAAGCTGTGCCAAACACAAGACATACAACTTTAAGTAATGGATACACACAAAAAGAAACTTACTGACACAGAAAAGATAAATACACCGAGGGTACGTTTTGGGAATCGAACATGCACCGCTAGCTAGCGCAGTGGGCAAACACACTGAGCCACAGCGAAGATAGAAATGAACCCAGGGTATAGATACAGGAAGACATTTTCAGTTGATTTTTTTTAAGACGCATAAGCCAGATGACCAAACATTATCTAAAAGTTTAGCAGCTATTTAAATAATGGATTTCACATAAGACCGATGTGAAATTAAATCGAAGTATAAACTCCAAATACATTTCATAAAAACTAATGACCGACAAGAATGAATAAGTTCGGATCTCTAAAAAGGTAAGAGATGCATATGTATCAGAAAAGCAATCGAAGTTCTTTCGGATTGGAAACTACGTTTCTTGAGAATCCATCCTCTTTGATGGATCGGCTACTGAATAGTTAATCACGTCGCCATCGACAATGCGGGCCGCGTAGCATGTAAATCAATTCGGAAACCCATCGAATCGTTTATTTGAAACTCATTAGGAGGGCTCGGTATTTGGTCTGGAATCTCCGGCAATACCCGCATCTCAACTGGAGTAACAGGCAGGCAAATTTGTATTGGTAAAACAAATCGAGATCGCGTCAAATGTGCTTCGCTGCCGTTCTAAAGAGGCCGCTAATTGTTTGGAAATTAGTCGCAATCGATCAAAAAATGCGAAGTTTTGCTCAAATGAGCGGACCCGATCAATGAAATGTTAAGATTGTAACAGAACCAGCATATTTTGACAAATTCCTTGCTACTTAGCCTATGCGGTTTTTCCGCCAAGCTAAATGAGGCTATCAGAGCCAGTGGCCTAACACACAAAAACGCCATTTTTTGGCACCTACAGTTAACACCTACATTTAATGCGTTTGCCCCCAATATGGATTTTAATCCTCCCTAAATCATATTGTGGATAAATAAGGTGCCAAGAAAATCGCATTTATCTCCATTGGGTATGTGGGTGGATTAGGAAGTGTTTCTGGCGCGGAACGTGACATCTGTACGTATTCCGAAAGTGACGTCATTTGGCTTGTTTCTTGAATAATTTCAGCCGACAAAAATTGCAAAGGTAGGCACTTCATTAACATCGCACGCACTGGAGCAATACCAATGCCCATAGGCGACGGTTCGGGATCAACTATGGAGAAAGATCCGAGGACAACACCTCTCTAGACCCTCACCTCTTCGACTCACCAAACGGTTTAGAGTCATTAGCGAAGAGGTGGAGAGAGAAAGGACATCTCGTCATTTTGAGCCAGTTGGATGAGGTCAACACCTGAGCTTGTGTCTCACTCTCCAAACTTACACACCACGCTAATGTTGAAGCCACGACATATTTAACGTAAACCAGTCCCCACCTATACGACGGTCTTTTAGTTGGATTGGATGTTGGGATTTTAGTCCGAAAGCGGACAAGCTGCGCCAAACACAAGATAGAATATAACCCAATAACAGCACAAAACATTTTAAAATCAAGACAAAGATAAATTTAAAACACGTAAAATGTGTAGATGAGAATCAATCTTGGTTGGATCGAGTTTCGAACTCGCAACACTGGTTGCTAATCCGCTACTCTTCCAACTGGGCTGCACCGCCTACAAGTCGCAGGTTGCTAGAGCTCAGTGGGCATATCCACCGAGTCCCCAACACTATTAAAAGAGGCAACTAAAGATTAGAGTAGATATATACTCCAGGTTTTTTAAACAATAACTGTTTTGTAAATAACGTTATGCAAATTGCTTCATAAAATTCCATAACATTCAATGAGAAAAAGGATCCCGTCCAAACGACGCTGAAACCTCCCCAGTGGTGATTAACGTCGGGTAGACAAAGTGTAATTGATATATCCCACCAAAGGAAACTTTTACCGGGTATATTTAATCAAGCCGTTACGCCACTCGTTACGGAACATTTCTTCCGTAGTGGAAAAAAGACGCAATTTGGTGAATTAAAACTAATGTATCCGGTGGAAAAGCCAGTATGTGCGCCAGACCAATTACACTGACAAATGAAGTCAAATGAGCGCAATAGTCTTCCATAAAGCGAAGTGAAATTGGATCGCTAATAATTTCACTAATGCACTAATGATTGCTGTGTTGAGAGTGTTCCGCTGCCCGTGTATGTGTGTGAAACCATAACCTCTTCATGCAGTCGTTTAGTATTTGAGTTGACAGTATTCGGTGCACTTTTAATCACAAGAGAAATGCATTTTCAGTGACAACATAAAATTTGTTCAAAAAATATTTTGTACTAACACTGCACAAATAAATGCAACTCGATTCCAAATTGATGAGCTGTGATGGAAAATGATAAGAGTTAACGTCGCACTGGAGCAACACAACGGGCTATTGGCGACTGCCGTTTAGGAACCCAGGAGTGGCCGGTACCATGGCACCAGGACGAAAGGGGGCCCCGGTAAACGAAACCTTATACTTTTATGTGCAGTTTCTGCAAACAGGTAAGTAGTTGAATTATTGTCGCATTGAAGCAATACGACGGGCTATTGGCGACGGTCCGGGATCAATCCCAAAGGGAAAGATCAGAGGACAACACCTCGTCATTTGGAAGCACGGTCAGATGAGGAGGTCAACACCTGAGCTGGCACCCCACTCTCGAAACTTCTCACCACGTAAGGACATTTGAGGCCACGACAGATTTAACATGCACCAGCCCAACATGTACAAGGTCTTTGATTGGATCGGGTTTCGCACTCGCAACCCTCAGGTTGCTAATCCGCTACGGGCCCCGAAGTATGTAAATGAAAAAGGGGGAAATGTTCATTTCTGAAAGTTGAGTACTTGACAGATATTTGTATTTATTAAAATGTTCTTGATCTATGCTGGTACTAGGGCCGTCATCCAACAAGGGCCCGATGTGGCATACACTCGTGAATATTGAAAGTCCACAAATGTCTCTAGACCAGTTCTAAGTACCGAATAGCAACTTTAAATTTGCTTGCGTTGAAATAATTTTTTTGAGGCATTCACAGAATTGGTCTTCAAATTGTTGCTAATCAGCAATATAAACTGCTTTCACTTGGATTTAGCAAGTCGAAGCTCATTGAAAGAGCAAGAAACAGGCACGATTCGACTTTCTAATTCTCATGCCGATCAATTTTCCAATCCCTAAACTAAATAATAGTGAAGTAGAACCAAGCCCCCCAAGACATTTCAACACTTTACATAAGATCGTGCGCGAAAAGCGAACTTAAGAGAACATAACTCAGTGAAACGTAAATACTAACCCAGAGATATTTCCCCCAAGAGTATCCTCAAGATTATCATTTGTCACATCTATCGCATCATAATGCAAGCAATCACACTAAAGGATTGCAAAGTGGTAATTAGGGCCTTTCGTGGGGAGATGTGAGAAGGGATCGACTGGGGCTTAAAAATGAAAATCGAAGGACTAGGGCACGCGAAGTGATCTTTCACGCTCACTAATTGCTTCGCAATTTGTGAAATCAAAGTGGCTATAGTCTGCGCATTTCAGAAGTCTTCAATTAACATATTTATAAGGTGAGACAATATCCATTTCGGAAACGTGATTACACGCGAGTGCTGTGATGACACGGTAATCAAAAGATTCTTATGGTTCCACGAAGAGAGATTAGTTTCAAAATGCAAATGTGCAGATTATGAGCGTCCTTTGTTTCTACAAAAGTCACGGAGCAGGCTAAAGAACTAGGCACGTGAAGTTTTAATTTGAGAATCCCAACAGTTTCGGAGGTAAAACTTTAACAGGCAAAAATTATATATGAAATTTGTTAGGCTTTATGGCGCAAGGAACGTATTTAGCCCCGCTGCGCAAAATATAAGTAAATGGACATACACTACTGATGCAGAAGAGATAGGTAGTTGAATTAACAGTGTGATCACTGGAGCAAAGCAACGGGCTATTGGCGACGGTCCGGGATCAATCCCGAAGGGAAAGATCCGACTGATACAGAAAAGAAATACTCAGGGTAAAATCGAACCAGTCTTTTGGACTTGGACTCTCTATATAAGGGGACTACTAACAATCATTAATTTCTCGAAAAGAATTGAAAATCAGGTGATTCGGGATCAAACAAAATTACTGATTGTAATGAGGAAACGTATGCATTTCATTAAATAGACTGAATAAGAAAGGAATACAATAGCATATAATAAATACGCTTAAATGCTAGCTATTTCTGTCACATTTATAAAAAGCAAAGCACAACTGAATTAGTGGACAAATTAAAAATATAGTTTTGCTTGCAAAACGTCAGATGGGATTTTTAGTTGCCATCATATATTTGGCCATTTTAAAAGTTTTTAAATTTAAGATTTGTAATTTATTTTCGACTTCGCGTACCACTTGAAAGATGTATACGTATGGCAGACGGTACAAATATACATCAATTAAACGCAAATCGTCGGCTTACAAGAGAAACACCAAGTCGAGATTTGAGTTTTTCTAGACCAGAATGTGACTGGCCAAGTCCACCAAGTCATTTTTCCTTTGCATGAAGGTTAGATTTCTTGGAAAAAACTTAGTGAATACAGCTTATTTCCCCTTCGTTTTCTCAGAACTTTATTTGACTCAGTGCGTTTCACTTGTAAGCCGATGATACATAGATGCAAAACAGTCAGGCTCATAGCCCACTTAACTGACGGGTTTGTCGCTCTACCGTCGTCTTTTGCTACACGAGGGCTAATTAGACCACCCACCTCAAGCAGGAAAATGCTACACGACCTTCACCTTCAAAAGATCAGCCAGAAAATAATTCGAAATCTAGCCTTGAACTCGCATGGTTTAAGACAAGTGGACTGAAATAACAAGCACACATTATATGCAAAATAGAAGCTACCTCGCAAGACTCAATCATGGATTTGAATAAAGTTTTAATTTATAATGGAAGGTTATGGAACCTTACTAGCTAATAACAATGCGCACCACTTATTAAATCGCACTCCAAGAGAGCAAAAGCATAACAAAAGGCGTAAATTGGAACTACAATACTTAAACCGCGAGTCCTTGAGACATTCAAAACTACTGATGAATTTTAATGGGTCAATGCTTGGGTGTGTTATTCCGCATCGGCAAGATTCGGAATTTATAAATAACAACATCCGTTAAATAAAATTAAAAGCGAGAAATGGGAAGGATCGACACGTCGCTCGTTCGTTTGGGGTTTTACGGCTCAATATTCGGCCAAACTACGCCAAGCACAAGAGAACTTGAAGTAAAAAAAAGAGAAAGGGATTGGGGAGAATAATTTGATGAAAGCAGAAAAAAAAATCACTTGAGTACCCCGGGAGCTTACTAAAACCCCGGAGTGCTACTAAAGACAGTGCTACTAAAGACATTTTTTCTTCACCCCATGGGTGAAGAAAAGATGACTTGAGTACCTCGAGTGATTGAAGCCCGTACACTCATGAAGGTTAGTTGAGTTGAGTTTAATGGCGCCATATTTGGCCACGCTGAGCTTAAGACATACATACAACATCAAGTAATGGATAGTTTTACTAACACAGAAATATAGGGGAGGAATCGACTGCACCGTCTACAACTCGCGGGTTGCTAGAGCAGTGGGTATTCCCACTGAGCCAAGACGGTCCCATACACCTGAAGATGTGCCCATGAGGGCCTGTAATTTTTTTGGCGAAGTATAAACCTCACTTTCGAGGAGCGTCCACGAGAAAATTCCCACCTCAGATCTTCAGCAATCATGACAAAAAACAACGCTCAAGAGATGGAATGAGCAAAAGTTGACGATTTCGCTTGCAAACGGGGTTGAAAAACAACACGGAGGGTCGGTCAACGCACCTTTTCGAGAAATTCCCCAACCACCGAACAGTTTTATTTACAACCGGACATCCAGAGTAAACCTTTTCGCCTTGCAACTCCTCCCAACCGCAATCTATTACCCTTCTTGAAAAGGCAGGAAACCGGCATGTCGTTTTGAAAGCTCGGGAACACTCAGAACCATCGGGAGTGGGAAATATTTCATTTTTCTTTCTCATTCCACATAAATTACGGTTAACTGTGGAAATTTCTCGCATATTCTTTCCTCGGGCCTTGTTTGACTGCCGCAATTGATTGAGGGCGGAAGATTCCGCACTGTCAAAATATTTGCTGGAGCACGAGTCGAATTCGCAGGGGGGGGTTGTCGAGATGGAATGAGATTTCTTAAGATTTTCGAATATTTATGCGGTGAAGGGCCGCTAGGCATGTTCAGACAAGTCGGAATTAGGAATATGCGATTTCAATCCAGACACTGCCAAAGCATTTGAGAAGTAGCATTAGTGGTATAAATGTTTAAAAAAATAGACTTTTATTTAGCCTTATTTTAGCAATTTAGGATTCCTAGATTGTTATGAAAACCTTATTAAGAAAATGTATGTTTTTTAATTTAAAAATTTAAATTTCTTGGCGAGCTCTACAACGTGTTTCATATTCAATAAGCATATTTGTGATGCTGGCGGTTTGATTGTATCAGCAACTAAAATTTCGATATTTTTCTTTCATGGTTGCCACGGCTTGGCGATGAAACTTCAAAAATGGCGTCCCTCGGAAAATTATCTCCCAAAAGAAAATGCGAAAAATATTTTTCGTTCGCTATCGTTTTAAAAAAAGGGACTAAATTTTCGTTGAAGTTTGGCGAGTTAAAAAAGTCGCCAAGATTTTGAAAATGGGAGCTTTTGAGACAATTTTTCTTAAGATCCCTAAGTCAAGATTGAAAAATAGCAAGACTTATGGAAACCCTGCGATTTTTAAGAATTCTTTCATAATCGCAAAGTGGTTTGGGAGGTTGTAATGGGTTGGGTTTTATGGCATAAGGATCATATTTGGTCAAGCTGCGCCAAACACAACAGGCAAGATCAAACATGGTTTAGGTTTCAGTCTTTTAATAGCGAGACTATTTGGCCACAAGACACTAATTTTGGACAAACGCACATAAGGTAAGTTTAACTGTCACAGAAATGCAACCAGGGTGAGTTACAGGGCCGCCTATAACTCCCAAGTTGCTAGTGTGGAGGGCAAACCCACTGAGCTACGGCGGACCGATGATCGCTACGTGAATTTTGAATTCAGGTGTGCGACTTTTTAATATTGGGAAGCGAAAACCTTCAATAGAAAAACATTAACCCAAAGAAAAAAGGCTTAAATTAAAACATTGAGTTTGGCTCAAACCAGTTGAGCTTTCTAAGATACCACCGCCCAACTGGCGTAGTGGTCATACGTTGGTCTGATATCCTGTAGATCCCGGGTGTTCGCACCACCCCCAGAGTGGCCATCTCCCGTTCTTTTATTAAATATTATAGATCAGAACTAAACAAATATAACTCAGCGTTCTCAAAATCCAACGACCAGTGTTACAATCAGGCGCATAGATCAGGACATACCGCCGTCTCAATTAGCCAGTCATCAAGAGAAAGAAATCGCTAATACCAGATATTTACCATCCCTCGCACCGGTGCACACTTGTTGCATGGTCACCGCCTCGTTTTATTGGTCACATCCATGCCTGACCTGGCGACACATTCATTTCATATGGAAATTAAGTAACAATGGGCCGATGCTATTGGTATTGAAACCCCGACACGCATGCGCACAAAGGGCATGAAACGAAAATAAAAAGGGGATGCATAAGCTTCAACCGACCACGACGACCTGTTCCAAGAACGTATCTGGGGATTGAAAAGGTTTTTTTTACGAGCACAGGATGGGGATGTCTGATGCGTACAGCAATTTACCATAATTTTTTGTAATATTATTACTTTTTTTACTTTTTTTACGATGGAAGCAATATCCGAGGCGAGCGTTTCGGCAGAATCCAGAAACAGGAGCGGGGAATTTTATTTCGGAAACCTGTCATTTATTCGATGGAAATGATGGAAGTCGAAATGGAAATGGGGTTTGGACTTCCTTGTTTTTTTGTGGCAATGAGAGGGGAAGGAATGCTCTTTTCGGTTGTGGAAAATGTGTTGTTTTCAGACGACAGAAAAAGTTTTGTCTTATTTGTTACTAGCGATGCAAAAAAGGCCTGTTTTCTACCAGAAATGATTCCATCGCTTCAGTATGGATAAATTTATCCCTGTATATTGTCTAACACCCGCAATACATAAGAGACAGTTGGGCTATACTGTAAGCACTTGGCGAAAGAAAATTTTAATTAAGAGCATGCTACGAATAAATAAGAGGTTTAAATTAAGAGCATGTTACGAATAAATAAAAGATTTAAATTAAGAGCATGTTAAGAATAAATAAGAGCATGTTAAGAATAAATGTGATGAAGGGTTTGAAAAATAACTATTCCTTGTAGTCATAAAAATAAAAATTCCACGTTAAAGTATATCTTAAAATCAATTCACTGTTAACGGCGAATCTTAGGAATCAAACGTTCAACTTTTCCTGGAATCAGGTAGGTAGTGTATTTAACGTCGTACATGAACACAAGGGGCTGTTGGTGACGGTCCGGGATCAAACCCGAAGGGAAAGATCCGAGGACAACACCTCATCATTTTCAACCTCGGTCAGATGACGATGGAGACAACCCAAGGCTGGCAACCCATTCTCCAAACTTCCACACCACGCCGACGTGAGGACATTGGAGGGCATGACGGAATTAACGTGCTCCAGTCCCCTTGTACACGACGGTTCTTTGGTTGAATTCGAACTCGCGGTTGCTAATCCGTTACTCTTCCAACCGGGCTACCAGAATTCAATTAGAAAAAAAAAACAGAACTGCGTTGTAGTTTTATTCCATCCTCATCCGGAAACATGATTGGATTGGAAGTTAGGGTTTTATGGCGCAAGGTTCAAAAGCGGAAAAGCTGCGCCAAACATTTCCAGAAACATGAATACGACGAGGTAAACACATAATGCCAATAGCAGCAAAACAACTCAATAACATCTAGTGGTCAGTTCCAAAGAAAAAAACAGGTTGAGATCCCATTTTTTCAACCTCTCAAATCTGTTGCGCAGCAAGAGCTTTTGCGAATGGAAAGGGCGACTGTTTCTCCTTACTCTTTGTTGCACATATAAATATTCATCCTGGAACATGCAATTACGATGTCTCTATTATAATTCCGTTCTCTAAAATTGCGGTCCACCTTATTTCGCAGCATCCATTATATTCGAGGTCCTTCGAACCGTGAAGCGTTTTGGGGTTCCAGAGAGAAGAATAACAAACAGGTGTTTTTCTTTAAGAAAAGTAGGGCGACCACTGAGAGAACGGAAACCCTGAATGACGACACCAGAAATAGAACGATATTATCCGAATCACATAATACCCCCCGAAATATTGTATCACAATCATTCGTGATTGTATGCGATTGAGGTAATGATAGTGCGTCGTGTCCTGTTTAACTCGGGCTATTTCCGAACTTTTGGAAGACTTCGACACAAGTTGAATTCAATTTTGTCACCCATTTCAACCTACATCGTTGTCACAATCATTGAAATTATACATGTAATAAAACCAAGCAGTATCCTGTTTGGCGATAGCTATTTTCGAATTATTGGGAGTAATTCGAAGACTTCACAAAGGGGAAATACCATAAAATAAAATCTATTTTGTCACTATCTAGATATTTGAAGAGATTCATACTGTGTGTGTGTGTGTGTGAGATTAGACATGCAAAACCAACAGTCCTATTTGGCGATGTCTATTTTAGAGACAGACTTAGATAGTTGAATTTTAACCTCGCGCTGTTGAAACACAACTATTTCGACGATCCGCGCTGCTTTAGTTTAAAACAAGCATCACAGAAACTATCATCAATAAGGACGATCACAAACCGGGATTCGAACTCTGGACAACTAGATGACAGACGAACGTTGACTACTATGCCAGATAGGCGGCATTTTACTTTATTAAGACAGAAAATTCAAAACTCACCACTTTATCCACCTGGTGGTTGTAACGACGAGGTATAACATCAGCAAAACTGACCAGATTTTAATGGACGAGATATCTCGTCATTAGAAAAACACCAGATCTCGATAGGTAGTTGAATTAACGTCGCATTGGAGCAACACAGCGGGCTATTGGCGACGGTCCAGTATCCATCCCGAATGAAAAAATCCTAGGACAACACCGACATTTTGAATCGCGGTCAGATGACGAGGTCAGCACCTGCGTTGGCAGATCTCGATGAACTCGGTAGGTATTTTAATTAACGTCGCACTGGAGCAACACAACGGGTTATTGGCGACTCTCCGGGATCGAACCCGAACGGAAAGATTCGAGGACACCACGTAATTTTGAATTATACAATTGGAGGGTTAACAGAATAAAGGCTCTCCCCAATACAAACGTCAATGCAGGCTCAGGAATTTGCATTGCGTGTTTATACACATCCACGTGAAAAAACTTGAAATTGTACCCTAGTGAAACATTTCGACAACTGGGGAAGAAAGTTCACACTCGACTTCTCGCTAATGTCTAAACTCTGATTTTTCAAAAGACGCGTGTCATTACAGAACAGTGGGTTCAACAGCGTAGATTCCGCACCATTTCGCAGACGCGTTTTCCATTCCGACTGAGCCGATTTTCAATGATAAAAGTTCAAGAAAAGGTAATCAACGCCTCTCACGTTTTTACTAGACAATGATCCATTTTCTCTTCCGTTTATTAATATCAAAACTTCTCCAGAATGAGGTCACTTTCGAAGGACAGCATTCGGCTCCTTCCAGAAAACGTTCTCTCGAGTGATGAATGAACCCCGAAGGCCGGCTCCCCAACTTTCCGACAATAAACTAGTTGCCGCGTGTAGGCGTGTCATTGTCTTAACCATCACGATTACTAGCAGGAACTAGTGCGGAGATCTTTTCATTACGAGCGCAGCGTGCGATGGGACTATTAGCCGTGGAAGCGCCGTTTCGGAGAGAAAGTGAAGGCTTTCTGGTGAAGAATTGCTTTGTTTAAAAGTTAATAATGGATAGGCATGCAGTTGAATCAACGTCGCACTGGAGCAACACAGAGGACTATTGGCGACGATCCGGGTATCTATACCGGAGGGAAAGATACGAGGACGCCTCGTAATTGCGATCCACGGCCAGATGACGAGGTTGACACCTGAACTGGCACCCCACTCTACAAACTCCCTCGCCACGACAACGGGAGGGCCACGACAGATTTAACGCGTACCAGCCCCTGCGTACATGACGGTCTTTGGTTGATTTTGGGTTTTATGGCGCAAGATCCAGAAAAGGATAAGCTGCGTCAAATACAAGATAGAATGCAACCCAATAAAAAGTTAAGTCAGACCAATAAAGTAGATATAAAATGTCAACTGAGATTAAAATACAATGAAAGTAACTAAGATTAAAATATTGATTTTAAAAGGGTAAAAATGAGTTTTATATCGATGGTGATATTGACAACTGATGAAATGTGGTTTGGTATATAAGGTATAAACAAAAACATTTATATGAAGTTTAAAAATCCAATGAGGTATAAAAATTTAAATAGATTCGGGTGGGCATCGACTGTCTATGGTTAGATCGAGTATCGAACTCGTAATCCTCTGATTGCTAACGCGTTGCTTTTACAACCGGGGCTACCAAAGTTAATAATGAGCCAAGTCGTCATTAATTTCGTTACACGATACACCATAGAACGTTTGTCCTTCAACTCGCCGGTTGCTATTGCAGTGGGCGAACCCACTTAGAACGACTGCCCTGTAGAAATTAGGGCGTCACTATTGTTGTCAAACTGTTGGGGTGCGATTTAAAATTTATTGTTTACATGGATGTCAAACAGGACCTGGACTTAAAGAAAAATGACTCAATTTTTCATCTTTGATGGATTGGTTGGGTTTCATGGCGCAAGGGCCATATTTGGCCGTGCTACGCCAAACACAAGTCGGTATAACGTCACGCAATGGACATACACACAAGGAAACTAACACAGAAGAGAGAAATACATCCAGTTTTACTAAAATAAAAATAAATACATCAAGTTTTACTAAGAGTTACCCGTCATTGATCTGTTGGAATTTGTCATAAAAGCGAAACGAAAAATCAAGACCAAAATGACGACTGCTCAGAACCTGGTCGCAAAACAAATTTTATAAGCGTAAAACACAACCCCAATTTCGAACCCTGTTCGAAAGATCACACGATAATGGATGTTCGCCAAAGTAGTTCTTTAATCCCGAGATCACTGCAAATAAACGTCCGCTATGTATTAAGTTGTACTCCACAAAATCTACTAGAGCAAACATAATAGACAATGCCCAGCATTAAGAGGATTTACATCGGAAGGGGCAGGTCCAGTAGCAGAAACGGAACATGGACCTGTTATCCCAGTTAAAGCTCCCAAGATGCATCCAGAATCTTGTAACTACAAAATAAGTGCAAAATCAACGGCTATTATCAACATTCTAAGCTCACGAAAGGGGATGAAAGTAAAGTAATCAAAAACTAGGCTCTCCGTGCTCTTTCCCTTAAACAATGGTACATGAAAGTTAGCTCTAAGACCTTAATCTATGTGTGCTTCCTAAAGAACGAGTGATTCTTTCATTGTGTGGGATTTTATCGGGTTGGAAGATAGGGAATTTAAATTCAGACAATGGGACTTCTTGAAGTTAAAAAGAAATTAAAGGAAACGAGACAGCTATGTTGGTATTGTGGTTTACTTTTGTTAGTTACTTTTGAAACTACACAAAAGGAACTATTGTAAGTTTTTGTTGGATGGAGATATTTGAATTAAATTCGTACTGAAGCAACACAACGGGCTATTGGTGACGGAATCGATCCCGAAGGGATGGATTCGAGGATATATATATATATATATATATATATATATATAACACCTCGTCGCTTCAAACCACGGTCAGATGACGAGGTCACACCTGAGCTGGCACCCCACTCTCCAAACTTCCACCACGCCAACGTGAGAACATTTAAGGCCCGATTTAACGTGCATCAGCCTCCATGAACACGATGGTGGTTGGATCTGAGTTTCGAACTCGCAACCCTCCTATTGCTAATCCACTACTCGACCAACCGGGCTACCGCGGCCCTATATTAACTGGAGAACTGTATATTGCAAAATGAAATTAGAGGAAAATACCCAAGAATCCTAATTCGTTGCGTTAACACCTAAAATTAATTCCACCAGAACACTAGTTTTCCGAAAGTGTCGAAATTTTAAATGCATTTTTCTCGGAATGGTTGGACCGCGGTAGCATAGTTGGTAGAGTCGCGGAGGGTTGGGAGTTCGCATCTTGATTCAACCAGACCGTCGTGTTCGCGGGGTGATGTTGCACGTTACATCTGTCGTGCCCTCAAAAGTCCTCAAAGTCGCGGCGTTATACTACACATGGATTGAATTAAAATAATCAAGATAAATTCACTCCCAAGACAGATTGGAAGGTTAAATTCAACAGCCATAATAATATCCAATCTTCCAACACCCAGATTACCACTCCACATCACTCAAACAAAATCACAAATCCACATCACAAAACAGGCGCACAAACACGACACAAACCCCAAAGTCTTTTGAAGCTGACAACTTCTCGATGAGGTTTAATCGCATCAAAAGAGAAGCGTGAGGGCAAGCAGGTACAGAAGGAAAAAAACGGGCGATTAATTTCAAACTTTTATCACTTGCAAGGCTCCCAGGCAATTAATAACGATATTACGCTAAAAGCATAAAGGAAACTTATCTTTGGAAAAGCGCAGATATTTCAGCTGTCAATTTTCTTAAGCAACCGATATATTTCCTAATGGAGGGAGAAGTTTTTGAAAAGGTTGGCATTGACAAGTTCGAAGATAACGAATCGTTTGCTATGTATCAGGGTTGTATCAGTTCAAACCCCACCCATGAGCGCCTTTGACAAATGGGAGGCCTAATTACGAGGAATCGAAAAAGAAGGTCCGCAAGAAAAAGGGCGCTACCGCCTAATGAATATCACGACAGGGACATAACCCGAAGGGTGCAATATTTAAAACCCGATTCACGAAGGTGGCGTTTCGATTGACGGATTCGTGTGGTGTGCGATAACATTAATCAGTGAGATTTTATCCCGTGTAGAAATACCGCAACATCTGCAGATAGATACGACGAAACTTGGTTGGGTTTTATAACCCTCCAAGTGGTTTCGACGAGATATCTCGTCATTAACCCTCTTGGTGGTTGTCTCGAAGCGGTGTCTCGTCATTGGCAAAACTGACTAGATCTTGATGGACGATATATCTCGTCATTAGAAGAAAACTGACTAGATCTTGATCTCGTCGTCATAAAAATATCAGCAATATCTTGATGACGAGATATCTCGTCATTAACATAATTGGTTGGGTCTTGATGTACGAGATATCTCGTCATTAACATAATTGGTCGGGTCTTGATGTACGAGATATCTCGTCATTAACACAATTGGTTGGGTCTTGATGGACAAGATATCTCTCATTAAAACAATTGGTCGGGTCTTAATGTACGAGATATCTCGTCATTAACACAATTGGTCGGGTCTTGATGTACGAGATATCTCGTCATTAACACAATTGGTCGGGTCTTGATGTACGAGATATCTCGTCATTAACACAATTGGTCGGGTCTTGATGGACAAGATATCTCGTCAAAAACTACTTTGAGGGTTATGACGAGATCAAGTCCTGATTATTTTTTCTAATGACGAAATGCCTCGTCCAAGCTATCTGGTCAGTTTTGCTAAAGACGAGATACCTTGTGGAGACAACCACCAGGAGGGTTAATGGAAACAGGGCAAGATCTGCCTAAGCAGAGACAAGTGCTGCTCGCATTTATTAATCAACAGTTAAAACTTGTATTGTAACCTTAAGGAACTTATCAATATAAAAAACAAACGAGCAGAGTTAAACAAATTAGGTTGGTTTTTATACGGCGAAAAACACGCATCAGAAAACTTAAAATAGTGGCGTAAATAGTAACACAACTCAAAAAAAGTGAATTTTATAAGAATCGATCCGACATGCGCGACGAGTAGAGTATATTTATTAATCGCTCAACATTAAAAACTGGTGACTGCAACCTTAAGATACTTATTAATCCTCCAGTATGAAACAAATGAGGTATTTTAATTAATGTCGCAGTGGAGCAACACAACGGGCTGTTTGAAACAAATGAAAAGAGTTAAAGTTCGGTTACTTTTTATGTGGCGCAAGGACATTTAAGTGACACAATTTTATTTTGAAGGACTTACAGCAAATATCGAGGCTTTTTAAGGCCCGTGGGCAAGAATAAACAAATCGGAAATATGTTGTAGATTGTCTTCTCCGTGAACTCCAATTCAATATTAGCGGTTCTGCAGTCATCTTTAATCTGCAAAAAGTAACGCTTTTTTATCCGACCCGAAAAGAAAAATAATTCTCCCATCCCCCTCGTTCGATTCCTGTGTCGTCTGCCATCGTCACCAAGAAAACCAGGATCTATTCCCTACAAGATCCAGTCTTCCTTCCCGGATAAAGTATTCAGCAGCTATCCTTGCAGTGAGCGCCAAGGTACATCATACATTCATACATATATATGGGTGATAAAACTGGAGATGGGGTACTGTGGTACAAAAGGTGGGCCTCCGTCGGGAGTGGGGTGGTGGTGTCGGACAAACGGTAAACATAGAGGGATGTTTGACGCCTCGGGTTCTCATGCCAGGGAATGTTTCCTGCATTTATTTATCTTGGACCCAGAAATGCTGAGAACAGCTGTGAAATCTATGAATTTATGATGCTCGGCGTCTGGTGTTGGTGTTGGTGTAAGGGGGTCGGTGTGGCAAATCGTTTGCGTGTGATGGGCAGTGTGTTTTGGGGACGTTTTCTTGTCCGTTGGAACGTGTCGGGTTGGGGTGATGGGGAAAAAAGGCGGTGTGTTGGGTGTTTTTTATGGGTGTAATCAATTTAAAGCGCTGCTGTTGGAAAGGATGGATTCTTTTTTTTTTCTTTGATACTGAATAACTTTCGAACAGTACAAAAAGCTTGTTAGGAGCAGGGTTCGATAAAAATTATTTTTTTTAGAGGACGATTCTCGAATTATATTGCATTCAAACTCCATTTACAATCAATCGAAGATATAAAAATAAACATACAAAAAGGAATCTTGATACACGTTATCGAATAATTGCAAAGGGTTCACAGGTTGATTGGTTTCTTATGATGCAAGGGCAAGATTTCGCCAAGCAATCTTTTATCTGTGTAAACGGTTTATTTGGGTTTTATGGCGCAAAATCCGTTAGCGTCAAGTACATGGACATAGATAACGGGAAAGGTTTTACTGACATAGAAGAGAGAAATACACCCAGTGAGGAATCCAACTGCGTCGCCTGCAACTCGCAGATTGTAAGAGCAGTGTCAAAACCCACCGAGCAACGGCGACTCCTACACACAAGATTGGTTAGTTTTGGATTTTATGGTGCAAGGGACAAGCTGCAATATATACGAGGAAAGTTTTACTGATACAAGATATTGATTGTTGGGTTTTATGGCGCAAGGACCAAAAAAGGACAAGCTGCGCCAAGCGCAAGATAAAATCATAAAAACACTACTGATACAAGAGAGAAATGAAACTAGGATAAGTAGCAAAGTAGGTAAACCTAACGTCGCACTAGAGCAACACGACGGGCTATTAGCGGCGGTCTATCCCGAAGGGAAATATCTGAGGACAACACCTCGTCATTTAGAACGACGGTCAGATGACGAGGACTACACCCCTGAGCTGGCACCCCACTCTACAAACTTCAACACCACGTCAACGAAAGGACATTTGAGGCCACAACAGATTTAACGCAAACCAGCCATCTCGTTCACGACCGTCTTTGGTTGGATCGGGTTACAAACTCGCAACCCTCCGTCGCTAATCCGCGACTCTACCAACTGGGCAACAGAGGCCCTTTCATTCAATAAGACTTTCCAGCAAAACGTTATACTACACTTCGAAAACAAGGTTTACACAATCAGCACCGACATAACAATCCCATAAATGTCGAGAACACAAACAACCCCTTTCCTGACAAAGACATCCCCAGACACCAAAAAGCTTCCACAACACAAACACTCCTTCAAGCAAGCTCGAGCAACAATTAAGATCGGCTTCCAGCGACAAGACTGCCCGGGTAAGTAGGTAGTTTTCCATCGACCCATCGCAGAAAAAACAATTCCCTGGGTTCGATCCCTGATTTGTTCCAAGCGTAGAAAACATTTTTCCTTGAAAGCACAATCGTGTCTCGCGCAGGAACTCCCAATACGAGCCGTCACAAGTTTTCACGTCGACTTTCTTCGTTTTTCATACCTTACTTTTTATTTTTTTTTTACGGGGGACTTGTTTTTAGCTGTTTAAACTATTTCGATCCAGCGGTTTTCGTTCTTTTTCCTCCCTCCAAGACGGGTCCCAAGAGCTTGGAACTTCGTTGCAGAGAAAAGTGTTCTAAGAGTTATAAATATTTTCACTGTTTTTAAAAAAACGTATCCGAATTTTAAAAAAATTTTATGCATTTGGTACAAAAGCTTTAGTGATTTGAATAAAGGTTAGGTATTACGAGAAGTCGGTTTGTTTGGGGGTTTTATGGCGCAAAAGGGGCCATATTTGGCCCTGCTCATAAACACAAGACATACGAAATCAAGTAACAGACACGCACAATGAAAGTTTAAAGAGGACAGAAGATAAATACACATAGGGAGGAATGCACTCGACAGGAATCGAACCTGCGCCGCCTACAACTCGAAGGTTGCTAGCGCAGTGGACATACCCACTGAAACACGACAGTCCCTACGAGAAGTCGAACGTGAATGGCAATCAGCTTTATCTCCTCAGCTGCCGAAATGTTTCTTGTGTAATTTTAAATTTATTTCATTTTCCTGGATGTGTTCGTCAAAAAAAAAAAATCAAATGAAAAATTGAATATACCCGCCATAGATCTGTTAATTTCCTAGTTTACGTTTCTTCCACGCTTATTTCATAATCCCTAAAAAGCTTTCTCTTCCCAACACTTTTTATTGGTTAATCCATAGAAACACTGTTAATGACTGACTTTGTTTGGATTTCTTTATGATACAAGAGTCAATTTGGCCAAGCTGCGCCAAACACAAAATGGACAACATCAAGTAATGGACATAGATTGATTGTTGGGTTTTATGGCGCAAGGTCCAAAAAAGGACAAGCTGCGCCAAGCGCAAGATAAAATCATTGTAGTATTATATATATAAAAATATTAATAAGTAGTGTTTAAGAGAAACGAGCGCAAGAAATTTGTCATAGAATAAAATGTAAAATTTATGAATATATAGTATATTAAATAGCTTTTAAAAACCAATTGTATTTAAAAAAAGGGGAAGATTCGGGTGTGGGTTTTCCCCTATCAAATCCTGCATAGTTAAAATAGAGCTATTAAAATATCTACGACTATGATGATTAAAATCAGGGCAAACTATTAAAATGTGATGAATGGTAAAAGGAGTATGGCACAAAGGAGCATTTTCTCGAAGTAATAAATGACGATGAGTGTAAATCTGGTATGTCCAATGCGGAGGCGAGTCAATTCGACAGGACATACACAGAATGAAAGCGAGAAACTGACTTTATTGGCAAAGCAATACACCCAGGAGGGAATCGAACCTACGCCGCCAACAGCACTAGCGCAGTGGAAACAGAGCCACGGCGGCGCCTTAGATTGTAGATGGGGTTTTATGGCGCAAGATCAAAAAGCGGATAAGCTGCGCCACGAGACAGAATATGACCCAATAAAAGCATAAAAAGTTTCAAATTAATAGTCCAAGACAAAGATAAAAGATGCATTTAAAACATGTAAAACGTAGATGAGAATAAACATATTCAAATAGTCAGATGATAAAACAAGATCAGCAGAACTAATCAAACTGGAGAATTTGTTTTGTATAAAATTTTGGGTGTGAAATTTAAAAGACCATAGGTTGTAGAAAAGAATAAACGGTTCATTGGTCGGATTCTGCGCCAAACAAGCGAAAGAATTCCAAAGTTATGCGTCAAAAATGACGACTGGATCCAAGCACTCATGAGGAACCTGGATTGCAGATGTGTGGGGGCCCTAACAGTCAATGGCCACATTAATCTAAGTTCTACGCTAGCCGTTTAGAAAAATAGTTCTATAACATTTTATACATGAAAACCATAGTTAATAAGGAGCATTACGAATCGCGTAAATGTTCGCAGCGACAGTTTTTTTTATCTGTGCACGTGTAACAGTCTCAAGTTTCTAGCATCATACTTAACGATAAAATAATTGTTGGCTTTGTCGATTGGAGCCAAAGGACATTAAAGTTTTTGAGACATTATTTAAAAATTAATTTTATTGAAACCAACTCGTATTTACAAGCATACATCCAAAATCAAGACGTCTCACCTTTAACATTATTTCTTCTGCTGTCTTTTATACACTGAAGATTAACATAACTTTCTACTTTCATATACACCATACGGCACTATAATTTCAAGTCCGCTGCAGAGGTTTGAGACCGATTCCAACAATAATCACAGTAACAGATGCAACGTTCCTTAACAGAGATAAACAAATTAAGAAGTTTCGTTCCTAACAGATAATCTCGAGTCATCTGGCTTTGAATTTTATCACATTGTTTAATATTTTTTTGTCAACATATCCGCAGGCCGGATAAACCCATTTCGAGGACCAGACCCGACGATCGTAGTTTGGGCAACCCCGGTTTAAACTATCCCTTGCATCGTTCTTGCAGCAGTTTTTCTTTTTCTTAAGACGCCCTTACTCCCTCCCTCTTCATTTCGAACATACTATTTTCGAACGGCTTTACACATTTCGCGTTCACTTCACCCACACACAACCCCCCCCCCTCTTTCACAAATTTTCCGAAGGGTTGTGGGTTATTTTTTTTATTATTTCCATTTTCACCTCCCCTCCCTAGGTTAAATAAACCAAGTTAAACAGAGGTGGCTTTTCTTTTCTAACTCCTTCGGGAAACTCGGCTAAAAAAAGTGGTGCTGTTAGTGAAAAAAAGTTTTCTCGTATACAGAGAAATGCGCTGGTTTTATTTTGATAAAGCAAGAAAGAAAAGTATTAAGGAATAAAAAGGTAAGCTCCGGTGTTTAGATTAGAGAAGAAAGGTATAAAGAGGTGAAAAGGGCCGTGTTTTCACTTTTTCATTTCGCCCTCGCGGAGTTAGACGATGGAAATTTTTACTTTTCCTCTAGTCGCGATATCAAACAGACCCTGTACTATGATTAATACTCCTTGTGTACTATGCATATATGATCTGAGCAAAAGGATGGAATAATAACGTGGAATTACAGAAATAGGGTACGAAAAGTTAGTCTGGTTTATTTTACTTTGAGCATTTTGTATGCTTTTTCAGACAAGTCTAGAATGGAATCTGGGTTATTAAAGTACAAGAGGATGCTGGATTAGTGTTTGTGTGGAACTTCAAATGTTTTAGTTTAATCATCCGTTAATAATTTAGTTTACTGGATATAATCGCTTTGACCGACTAAAATAATCAACATTCCAACAGGAAGCTGTTTTCTAAAAATTTGTAAAGGAGAAAGACATGTGGTCGGTAGGGTTCTAAGCATGTTTGACCAAGTTACGTAAAAAACACGAAAGTAATGGACTTACACAATAAAAGTTTTACTTATAAAAATTCACTCAACTCAATCAATCCTTGGGCGTAATTCTAAGGTGCAATGGTATTTTACAGGAGTTCGAGATGCGCTGCCTGCAACATGTATTTCACAGAAGAAAAAATCCAGGTTAATTTTGCAGTGCGTTTTTCTTTCGAAACAGACCAAATTTGTTGCTCTATGGTCTTTGCTACACGAAGGCAATTACGACCTGGACCTACGCCTTAGAGTGGTCCTGTCATTGCAATGACGAGCTATATAAAAATGAGAACCCTGTTATCTCCTTTGCCATGTGTTTTTGGTCAGATTGTATTTTATGGCGCAAGGGCCATATTTAGCTATACTGCGCAAAACGTCAAGAAAATGCACACACAAGGAAGGTTTTATCGGCACAAAAGACAGAAATACACCAAGGGAGGAATCGAACTTGCGCCACCTACAACTCGGAAGTTGCTGGCGCAGAGGGTAAACACTGAAACTACAGCCGCCCAGCGTTTTATTTGGAAGGTATGTAGTAGTTGAATTTACGTCACACCTAAGTAACACAACGGTCTATAACAGCATTTTATTTGGAAGGTATGTAGCTGAGTTTACGTCGCACTGAAGTAACGCAACGGTCTATTACAGCGTTTTATTTGGAAGGTATGTAGCTGAATTTACGTCGCACCGAAGTAACACAACGGTCTATTACAGAATTTTATTTGGAAGGTATGTAGCTGAATTTACGTCGCACCGAAGTAACGGTCTATTACAGCGTTTTATTTGGAACATGGAATGTTTTCAGAAGGGCTGAGTGTTGAGGTTTGCACGCGCATGGCCAACACCTCAAGAACGGTCCCGAAACCATTAAAACACAGCACGGAAATCACACAACACGACAAACACCCCCAATTCCATTAAGAACACTTTCTACAACACCACAAATCAGGCGATGGAAAATACTTAGTAAAGAAAAAAAAAACGCCAACACAAACAGCACCCCAACTTCATTTAGAAAACAATCAATGCACAACAAGCACAATTTCCTCTCGAGAGGAAAAGGGGGCACTACCTCGACCTACACAAGTCCCCGCTTTCATGGTTATGTTTTCCGACTGCCTGAAAGCGGGATAATAATTAATAGCCTTATCTTCGCCTAAACACATCCCTGCATTAATTAAAAGCTTTAGTTGCGACGGGAAAAGAAAACGGAAAAAGACGCGACGCGCGTTCGCGCTAAGTGGAGGAGGCAAAACCAATTAATGCGCACCTATTAACGGACAGTAGGTGAACTAGGTGCGCAAAAACACGCTGCAACACCCCCTCCGGACCACTTCTAATTAGTCCTTAACAATGCCGTAGGGGGGGTGCGCTGAGATAATTGACGTCGTGTAAAGGGAACGAAGTTTTGCTGAGGCGTGATTGTGTTTTTCTTTTGTGAGGAAAATGATGTGATAAATTTTGACGGAGGGAACACATCACTTGTTGACACAGCTCGCTTGGAATTGGGATTCATTAGGCTCGGAAGGGGTGGTGATAAAGAAGTAAGGGTCGGGACCCAATTCTGAAGTTGCAGCCGATAAAGGGGGCTCGATTGAGTTTGGAAATGCACAAAAGCTGCGATTCAAACTGCAATTCGGTGCAAATTAAACATGTTTCTTTCGATATTTCTGATTTGGAATGGTAAATTCGGTGACTTGGAATGAGATTGCTAACTTGATGGGAAATAGAGACAGAATTGCGTTTACGGCCGATAGATGGCACTGCAATCGCTTTTCCTCAATTTCTCTCAGCCTCGTTCAACATTCCCCGTGATGGTACAAGTTTCGCCGAATTATCAAACACAATTACACACAACTTTGATTGAATAGTCATTCCTAGCCATTTGTTTCGATTTTGTTGGGTTTTTTCGAAATTTATTGCTTAGCATTACATATTTCTCGATGTCTTTGTTTAAATGCTCTCTCAATTGTGTTCCCTTCAGTTATTTTCCAAAATCAAAATGCAATTGCAATTATTCTGAAATGCAATTTGTTATAAAGGACATTTATTACAATTTTTCCAACAAAAACTTTCCTAAAATTTAGTAGATTACTGATATGAGCAGCAGTCGCACTAGAAATAAATCAGTTGGCTGGGTTTTATGGCGCAAGGGCCATCCATATTTGGCCATGCCGTGCCAAACAAGACGGAACGTCAAGTGATGGACATGCATAAAAGGAAAGTTTTACTGACACAGAAGATAGAAATTCACGAAGAGGAATCCAACCAGAAATAAATCGGAAGTCTGAAACAAATCAGAATACTAGAAATAAGTACCAAATGGTTGGTGTAAACGAGCTAATTTGAACATTTGGAAAACAATCGGTTAATTTTGCAACTAAATTTTAAAAAGGGGATTATTTGCACACCCACTATGCCTAGTTATTCGTTTCTAGAAAACAAACCGTTTAACTCAGCGATGAACACGAAAAAAAGCAAAAAACAGTGCCATTTTTAATATCTGAATCACGTCCACGCCGGAATCGATTCAAAAACAGTTCAGAACATTTAAAAGTCGTTAAAGCAAGTACCATACAGCCGAGCAAAAAAAAAGTACTTTCCCCCATCAGCACAAAAACACATATTTCATCAAAAGCAAAGCATGAAGGGGAAAAAAAGGCAAATTAGAATAAAATATTTACTCTTTCCTTCGCTTTGCCCTTCCTCATTTTCTTATCGGATGATTCGAAACGATTGCTATACTATTTATCTTAATCGTTCCCGACAATGATTGATCTGCAGACGATTAAGCATTTTCAGGCCCAAGAGCAAAAGCAGGGAGGGGAAAAATAATTTTCAAATAATCCCTCCTCACCGTTAGATGATTTATAACATAATAGCTCCATAAGACCATACAGAAAGCATCTTATAATCATTTATTTCGGAACTCCGTTTCTGAATCAGAACGCCTTCACTTTTTTCCGTTTTTGTTCTGTTTTGTGTGCGAATGGAAAACAATAAGGATAATGTTTACAGTACTGCGTGAAAATGCGAAAGTTTTTTCCATCTTTATTCTCGTTTCCACTGCGCCATTTCTTTCTTTCCCGCTTTTTTTTGAGTTATTATACTTCCGTTCCGACTTTGATGAATGTTCCGAGTATCGAAAAGGCATCGATATATTTTGCAGCCAAACCAGCTCTGGAGAGCGTTTAAAATGTTGGAACATTTTCGTGAGTTTTGTTTCGCAAATTACAGTTTCTGTTAGGGGAAATAAATTAATATTTGTGTTAAAGAGAAAGTGATGAATAGAGCATTTGTGAAACTGGAAACAATAGAATTCCATGCAATACAGGACAAACTTTTTATCCTATTGTTCCGGTTCTATCTTACCGCTATCTGCAACGAAATATGCCATCGATGGAATCATTAATACCAGAATTTGAAATAGTTCCGGACAAAGATAAAAATGCGCATATTGTTTTTTGAAATATATACTTTCCACACAATAAGCTTTATTAATAGGTTGGGAGAAATGGGCGTGGTTTTGTTCAGTAGTCATAAAACTGTAATGATATTGTAAATACATAGATTTCAAAATTGATGGCTAGTTCAAAACAGATATAAATCGTCTGACAGATACGGGGATAAAATAAAACTTGGAACGAATTTCTTTTCGATTCAGAGCCAGATGATTTAAATAAATTTGAATATTTTAAATAATGCATGAACTAAAAAATCTACTACTTTTCGTATTAATCATTTGGTAGCACAGTTGCATGCCTTGGTTTAAATTGTTGGTTACATGAGCAATAACTTTAATGATATCTTGCGTAAATATTTCAATGACCAGAAAAAATAATACTAAAACTCCCGACTGGTTTCGACGAGATATCTCGTCCATCAAGATTTGACCAATTTTGCCAATAAGAAATCTCGTCATGAAGAATGCCGACTTAATTCTGGATGAAATATGACCGTTTTTTTTTAAGGACTAAATCAGGATCTTGCCAGTTTTCTTCTAATGACGAGATATCTCGTCCATCAAGATCTGGTTAGCTTTGCTTATGACAAGATACCTCGTCAAGGAGGATTCTGAAATGTTGCTCATAAAAGCGAGAAATAAAGATGACAGCTTCATAAATATATATTCGTGTTGCTCTTTTTCGAGAAGTGACATAACACAAAAAGTTAATATTTCAGACCCAAAAGATATTTTTCTTCTGAATTTGAAAAATTCGTTCAAAATTTTAATTAAGGTACGATATGAATTGTGCGAGAGCGTTAGAGTAGCGGTAAGTAAAATCTTCGCAGAACCGTCAGGTTTGTTTGGCTATAGCTGTGTCTAAGAGTTGTCTGCAAACTCCTCTTTAGCCCTCCTGGTGGTTGTCTTGACGAGACACTACGACAAGAAAACCACCAGGGCGGTTCGTCATTAGCAAAACTGACCAGATCTGGATGGACGAGATATCTCGTTATTAGAAGAAAACTGACCAGATCTTGTCATTACAAAAAAACAGCAATATCATGACGACGAAATACCTCGCAATTAGCAAAATTGATCGATTTTGATGGACGAGATATCTCGTCGAAACCACTTGGTTGGTCGATTTGGGTTTTATGGCACAAAATCCAAAGAAAAAGGATAGGCTGCGCGAAATGCAACGAAATCACTTGAAGGGTTAATATTAGAAACATACAGCCAAAATGAACTCGACTGAGTAGCAAGCAACAGACAGGAAAAGTAGAAACTGAAAATCTATGAAAATCACTGGACTCCTTATACCCGATTTCACCCCATTCTCATTTCTTCCACAACCCCTCTCTCAATCCCTCCAGAGTGACCGCTTGAAATTCAATGAGGGGCAAATGCGACAGAAACCATCCTTTTTCCCCTGTCCTAGTATATTTTTTCCCTCTTCTTTCGGCATGGAACTTAAGCCCCTACGAAAGAGTTATGGGAAGGAGAACGTTTTTCCTTCCCTCGTACGTCCTGGTATTAAGAATCGGAAAGGGGGGGGAGGAGGGACAGTACACAGTAAAAAAATATAAGCTCGAGGCTTTGTAAAAAAGGATTTAACGGCGTTTCGTGGATTATCATTACGAGGTTCTTTGTGTGAAATGAAAATTCCCGCCTCACTAAGAACTTGCTGGATGTGTTCGCGTTCTAATTTGCATGTTGGAAGGAAAGACATTACGGATGGGGGTGTGGGGTGGGGAGAATACATAGAAAACGCATTCGATTTCAATTGTAATTTTATCGCGAAGAGGGGGATGAGTCAGAGTTAACAACCCGAATTAGTTTTGTGTAATGCTCTAATTGATGGGGTTTTTTGTGTTTGTTGCTTTCTTAAAAATAGCGTTCTGATGCGAATTTTGTTCTGGTGCTGAAAAATTGTTCGTGGGAAATCGATTTCCATTTCCTGAATCTGTCGAGTTGAAAATAAATTGTCGCAAAAGAATCTCATTTTAGAACTAAATTATCACTCAAACGAGACAAATTTTTCCCCCAGATTACCATTACTGAAGTATTATTTCTGTATAGGATAAATTCGGAATTGATCCCGGACAGGTGCCAACTGACCGTTGTGTTGCTCCAGTGCGACGTTAATTCGACTACCTATAATGCCGACTTGTTTCTTAAATATGGCTCTTGTTTACTGTTATTTTATTGTTCAGCGTATTTTCGCCTGCACCTTTAATGATGCAAAAACAATCAAAACATGGCACTCACCCCTTATATTTACAATAAAAAAAAGGCCTGTGGTTTAACAGGCGCTAGGTTCGATTCCCGAGGGGTAAATTGTAGTCCAGAATCCGCTGAATCCGCAACCGATTGGTCGAGTTGTTAATCCCGCTACTCGACCAATCGGGCTACTGCGGCGCAGGTGCGATACCATGAACAAAAGTACAAAAAGGTGCGATATAGCAAGATTCGAAAAAATAAAGGTTGGTTGTTTTGGCGTTTTATGGCGCAAGGGCCATATTAGGCCAAGCTGTGCCAAACACAAGACAACGTCAAGTGAAAATGGGAAAACAAAAGATTGATTGGGGAACAGTTTTGGGTTGAAAGCGGAAAAGATCGCTTGGGTATCACAGGAGCGATACTCGCGTATTTACAAAAGACAGTAAACCCCATGTGAGGAGAAAATATCACTAAAGTATAGAAATAAAGGCACGCCTTTTCCGCAAAATCACGCGTCTGTCTTTAAAAATGTAAAATTGCAGAGTTAAACCCAAAAATAGATTGTTTAACCTTCGAAAATAAAACTAAATACGGCAGAATAATTTTATAAATACAAAATCCTTTCATTCATCCCGAGACAATTATTTTACCAATTCAGTTTCGTAAAACTATTTGAAGCTCCCATTCCCAGTAAACCTCTTGAAATTCCAATTCTAAAGAAATTGAGATTCTATCTGCTGTTCGCAAGTCGAAAATTCATCGAGAAAATAGCGAAATCGAGCGATATAGCGATTTAGTGTTACTAGAATGCATTAATCCGATTTGCTCATATATGCGAACAGACGTCGAAAGAATTCAATACAACTTCCATGTATTACAATTTCATACAAGCTTTATCAACATTGCATTAAAATTAAATGACACTCGAAAACATACTTGATGTTTTAAAACCCAGCTTCCGATAGATGGGAAGCTTTCAGTGTCGCTTTTTGCTTTCGACAACTGAAGGGCAGAGGATAAGAAACGGATGCGGAAACAGGCAGTAATCTCTCGGGGAGAAAGAAATATGCAGTTCCGTCGAATAAACCCAAACAGAAATAGGGATGATTGCAATTCTGCGTGTAAGAACTGCAGAACTAAACTACACTCAAATCTTGAGTCGCGTCTGCTTCATTTCTGTAACTAAAAACGTAGTGGATTTCAAAATAGACACGGTTCACGTTATTAAAAGATGAATTTTTGGTTACAAAGATAAAAGTTAGATATCAGTAAATACAGAGTTACACTAAAAACAGTATAATCGTTACTTTAACCAGTTTCTTTTTGATACTTTAATACACACGTAAATTAAAGAGTCTAACGTATTGGTAAGAAAAACAGAATGCAGTTGACAGAGGGTATAATAAATAAGATTGCTTTTTAAACTCCATACTCTACCGTACACAAAACATTCCAGATTCTGCGGGATTTCCATTAAATTACATTTATGTTACGAAACATTGACAGTTGTAAATATATTACTAAAATCTGTTTCTCTAAAATGCTTCCAAAAGTGATAGAAATAGAGATGAAAAATCGATGGGTTTTTTCTTTTGATTTCTTTGTTGACCAAATCTTAAAAGAAATTTTTGAAAACTAAGCCAGTTTGGTTAAGGTTTTATCTTTTACTAAACTCAAATCCTTGTTCTTGCTAACGTGTTGTATAGGGTGTGAATAAAACACTAACAAAAATCATCAATGCATAGTTTTTCAACTTGTGTTTAATTGGCCACTGTCGTTAATTTACGACACATTGTATGGAACCTCTCGAAAAAGTATTAATGTTAACATTAATTAAATTAAATCAGGCGCTGATGGATTTGATTCGTAAAATTCCTCACTTTTAAATTTCAATAACTTTTTTCAATATAAGAAAGTAAAATGATATTTTAAGATACTGGCGTGAAAATCCCAGATGGTTGGATTTCATGGTGCAAGGGCCATATTTGGCCAACTGCGCCAAACGGGTAACGTACGTAAAGTAAATGACGGACACACAGGGAAAGATTTACTGACACAGGAGGGCGAAATACATCCAGGGTAACTTACAGTAATTGAGCCTGCGCCACCTATAACTAGCAGGTTGCTAACGCAGTGGGCAAAAACCCAATGATCACGTAAAATTCCCGAAAATAGGATCGTTGAAGTGACAAGGCTTTTATTAATCAAGTCAGTGTTTGGTTTCTACGTAACCATCGTGAAAAACGTAACTAGCCTAGTAGTTACTCTCGATTCAGCAAGCTGGGGTCGGATTGGTTGAGTTTTAATGACGCAAGGGTCATATTTAGCCATGCTGTGCCAAACAATATAAAGTTTTCGACACAAAGAAATTTTTACTGATACAGGAGAGAAATACACCAGGAAGGAATCGAACCTCAGTAAGTCAGGATCGAATACCAGTCAAGGCATGGATGTTCGTTGAGGTTTGAAATCCATTTGAATCCTCCAAGTGATTTCGACGATATTAAGGTCTGACCAATTTTGCTAATAACGAAATATCTCGTCAAGATACTGCCTTTTTTAGAATGACGAGACAAAGATCTGATCAGATTTTACAATAACGAGATCTATCGCTCATCAATATCTGGTCGTTTTCTTCTGAGACATCTAATCGAGATAACCACCAGGAGGGTTAAATCATAGGATTCGGTCCAATTATCATTTCTGTATCGAAAACTGACCATACCAGGTAATTACCGCAATAATCCTACTCAAAAAGGAAACGACGAACCTAACCAAAACCCCATTTCCCAAACCTCCACAATAAAACCCCATTAATTTTTGCACCCGCCGTCCGGAAACGAAGTTGCCGGACGGACACCCCAGAACAAGGCCAGGGAGGAATTAATCCGGCCCGATAAATCAGAGCTCTATTAACATGGATCCATGGGTGGAAAATGCTAATCTTATCTGTTGCTAATGAATCCGGCAATCCGAGCTATCTCACCTTGATGCGAAAGAGGTCCCGGACGCAATGCGATAATAATTGATTCCGCTTGGCCGGACTAGATAGAATGCGAGGTGGAGATAAATATTGGCGCGCAAATACTCGAAGGGACCGGACGGCTGAAAGGGCACTCTGCGTTTGTCGCAAGTTGCGCGTTTGGTTTGGCGACTGATGTTACGAAGAGGCTGGTTGGGTTTTATGGCGCAAGGCCCAAAGCTGTGCCGGACACAAGACAAAAATCAAAACTGATCAAATTTAACAATTTCAAACTGAAACTAGTTGAAGTGTAATCTAAATAAAGTTAATAAAATTGATGTCAGGGATGAATAAAAATAAATTTTTGTTGTAAGGATCTATAAAAGGTCTTTAAGGGTCTGATTTGAAATTCCAAATCTGATTTGTCTGATTATGATGTCTGATTATGGTTATTAAAAGCTTTACAATTCAGTCGAAATGTGTCGAGCTGTTAAATGACAAGAGGTTCCCCCTAGCAATAAGTGTCTGTAAAATGGGTATGATGGCCTATGCTGTCTTAACAGTATCTCATTTTTTCTCTATTTATGTTGCGGAATTCTATAATTAGATGGTTGTATATAGTGCAGCTTATTTTCGTTATTCCAAGAATCTTGTCAGTTTGCATTTATTGCTGCCTTTAATGACGATTAGTAATAAGCCCATTAAGGAAAGTCGTGCTTGTTCCATTTATTTTACGAATTGATTGAATTTCGCTGCTTGGGTTGTCGCCATATTTGGCCAAGCAAAAGTTAGAAGACGTCAAGTCATGGACAGACGCAAGGAAAGTTTTACTGAACAGAGAAATACAGGAATCGCCGCCTATAACTAGTATTTCAAATTCGTTTGAAGCAGTGTCCAGGTTATAGACACTAGACTTGTAACTTTTAAAGTTGTTTTTTTCGTTCAAAATTCGATCGAGACCTATCCTGGCAATCAGAATATACATGGATTTAATTTAATACAGCAAGAAAGTGAAAATGCAGAAAAGGAAATTACGTTTTGACGATTGAGTTTTGCGTTGGGTTCAAAAATGGACATACACACAAAATGAAAGTTATAATCTGAAACAGAAGAAAAATACACCTAGACTAAGTTACAGGAATCGAGCCTCTAACCGCCTACAGGTTGCTAGCGCAGTGAACAAATCCACTGCGATCGATTTTTAGGACCTTGTCATTTTCGATGGCCATTTTTTTTCTCATTTGCCATGATGCAAATGAACCGTTAATTAAATTCAGAACTGTTAATTCTATTCAAAATGTGAACACGATCAAGTTCAGACCCAATCATAACAATGTGTTCACACACATACACGAATATAGATTGAAACTCGCGTCCAATTAGAACATCTCGGTAAAGTGGCTTTCCTGATCCTGAGCTACAATTCTTACACTCCCACTTACAGCCAAGTTTCGAGGACAAAATGAAACGAGAAACTCCGGAATGGGTTCAGAAAAGCAACATGAAAATGTATTAAATATGAGACTATGCAAAGCACTTCCCGTCTGGCTGAAACAGAAGATATCTCAGTTGCGAAATATTCACTCAAGATTCCGCATACATCAACGGAAATTACTTATGGGGCAGGGTAGGATTGCATTTCAGTTTTCCAACCACCCCCGTTCGGTTTATGATATAGAGCCTGGATCCAAAAATATTTTATCCAATTGAGTGGGGCAAATGGAAAATTTACGCAGTAAACAGGGAACAATGGAGTTATTTTCTTGAACATTTTTCTTGTCTCGATTGTTTTATCAAAATATATTCGAAATTATTTGTGTGTAGAGAATAACCAAGTCATCGTAAAACTTCCATTTACAAAATAGTATCGGATTACATTCAAATTAATCTCGAATTTGAGAGCAAGTTTCCAGTGAAAATACGCTGTTTGTTTTCATTGGAAACGTTCGTGCAGAAGATTAATAAAATAAAGTTATTTATTTTAATTTGATTTTCGAATTTCTTTTAATCGACAATAAAGGGAGTAAAAACGACTTTTAGTAACATAATAAAAGGATAAACTACTTTTTTAGTTGATCAATATGTAATTCAAAAAGTGCATTCATACCAAATTCGCTAAAAAGATCATCGAAGAAATTTCTCAACTCTATCTGGACGTTTTTTCAGTTGATCATTATGCAATCCAAAAAGTACATTCATAGGAAAATAGCTAAAAAGATCATCGAAGACGGAATTCGTCAACTATACAGGAAATCTGATGTTCATGTTCGGTTTTCATTCGAATCTAACTTAAAATGTACTGCAGTTGTATACTTCCCAAGGCTACAAAAGGATAAAAATCTAAAGAAATTAAGAGATGCTAACGACTTTAAAGCGCAAAATGATTAGTGATACAATGAATAAAATGTAGCTCAAACGGTGACTTTACGGGACAAAATAAACAAAATATCTTGCCAATCTACTGGATGTCTTCTGAGTTCCCAACATGAAGCTGTTCTGTATATCTTTCATCAACTAATTACAAAAACGGAAAATGTCAAAAATCGCAGAAACCTATACTAACCAACTTTAAGCGCATAATGATGCTAGTATTCAAACTACATTGGAAACTTATCGACTAGATGAGTCCTAATTTTTTTAATGCCTTGATGTTTTCCGATTTTCCAGTGTGGAGCTGTGCGACAATATTTTTACCAATTACACTATTGGAAAAATGTCACAATCCATAAACTTGGATAACTTTCTGCGTAAAATGATACCAGTTTCCGCATTCAAAATACCTAGCTAACATATCGAACAGGCGTGTCCTTATCTTTTTATAGTCGTCTACCGATTTCACAACGGGGAGCTATTTTGCAACACTTTTCCCAACTAGTTAGTCACACAAAGGAAAAATGTCAAAAATCACAGAACCCGAGATTTTAACCAACTTTAAACGCACATTGATACTAGTATTCAATAAACTTATCGACCAGATGCGTCCTAATCTGTTTATTCTTCCGATTTCTCGACGGGAAACCGATTTGCAACACTTTCCCAACTAATTATACTGATAGCGGGTTCTGCTAACAACAGTAGCCGGGACAAAAGCCCCAATCTGGACTTCCCTTCCCCTTTTCCAGGAACATAAACCACGGCCAATCCCTCATTCATTCCAAGATTCCAGCTTCTTGGGTGGTCAAGTGAGGGAGGTATATGGCATCACATCCAAACCACAAACAGAATGGTGGTCGGTTGAAGCCCAATAAAAAAAATGGCTCTTCTGTTTGCATGGTAAACCAAGACATAAAAACCCCAAGAATAGATTGAGTTGTAAAACAGCGGCAGGATTGGTGATATCCAGGGAACTTTCTCCAGGCAAGGACAGAAGAAAGCGACATCTTGTCTCGTGCCCGGGGCACGACAGGGAAGGGACGCCAGTCAACCCCCAAACGGGTTTTGAGCCAGCTTTCCTCCCCCTTCGAATTATAGGGTTGTGGATGAGTGGAACAGGACAAAAATGTGCGATACCGTCGTGTACCAGATATTGCCATTATCTTAGGCAATAAATAAACGAGTAGAATCTTGTAGTGGTTCGAATAATGCTGTCCATTTGGGACTCTTAAATGTTCCAAGAACAAAGCACCAGAAGGTAAAAAAAATGTTCTCGATATGAAGAAAGTGGCGTAAACTACCTCTTGGAATCTTGTCATTATCTCCGAAAATGCTGGCATTTTTTGTCAAAATGCTAACTTGCAGTATGCGGAATATGTAAATTAGCGCGTTTTCTTCGAAGTATATTGTTGAAATCTGCACGTTTGAGCTGTTGAAGGTTTAAAGAATAATACACTTTTGGGAAGAAATTAAAAATGTTCGCGATACTAAAAAATGGCGTAAAATATCCTATGGAATCTTGTCATCTCGGAAAAGTGACATTTTTATCGAAACGCTAACTTGCGTCGTAACAATTTAAGCAGGGAATAAGTAATGATTAGCACGTTTTATTTTTAAAGTACATTGTTCGAAACTAATCTGTCAGTAGCATGTACTGAGCATGTTTTGAGTCAATTGAAGATTCCAATAATGCACCAGACGTCAAAAATCTTTAAGAATGTTCGCGATGTGAAAAAAATGGCGTAAAACATCTAATGGAATCTTGTCATTATCTCGGAAAAGCTAGCTTAAGCATGAAACAATTTAACCACGGAATAAATTTTGGTAAGCACGTCTTATTCAACATTTTAAGTAAAACAAACCATTGATAAACTGAATGGGGTGTATAAAGTCTTTATATTGCGATCTTGTAGTAAAACGTAAGTCTTGTAAAAAAATCTCGCAAATTCGCCTTCCAATTAGCATGTTCGCACGTTCATTAGTAAAACCATAAAAGAATTTCCAAGTTTTTTAAATGACGTTAGAAAAATCACTTCGCATTTCGTTGACGTGTGCCAGAGTCACGTATTTATTAGCCTCATTTTACGTTCTTTGTATCAATTGCGAATTCCGCTGTTTTATTTTTCCATTCATGAATGCCAAACGTGGCATGGGCAAAAAATGGTGAAGCGTTCTTCGGTGGAATTTCAAGTTTAGGGCGGATAGTGCGGTGAAGATTCTTAAAAGTCGTGACGACGCTAAACATTCTACCGTGATTGCTACGTTGCTTTTCACGTGTGTTCATGAAAAAACATCCAAGAATAAAAAGTTTATACTTTTCCATTGACTAGTTTTTCGGATAATACAACTTAAATTTTGAATCGCTCGTATGTTTTCGATCAAAGGCTCGATTTTACTCTGAAGTTTTTCTAGAATAAAATAAGTGACCAAAATAATTAAATTTTAAGACAACTTTGACCAAAATGAATTTCTTAACACGATAAAAGCTAAAAACAAAAAGGGCAAACTGAAATTCTATGATTGGAGTGTTCTATAGATTTTTACGCAAATAATCAATAAAATTGCGAGATTACGAGGCTTAAAAACAATTTTTTTAACACAATGAAAGCACCAGTGGCGTTAGTCTTTCTTACCCAGTTCCAAAAGTTGGACTGTTAGTAAATTCTACGTTCAAAACGCAAATAACTCGTTAGTGCAATAAATCTACGAACAGATAAAGGATTAAGAATCTTGGCAACAAAGTAGAAATCTAAAATACATAATTACTCTGAAGATATTTTTCTGAATGTTAAACAAAATCATGAATTATATCGCACAAATCGCAAGTTTCGAACATGCTATTCGATGTTTATTAAAATGGTTCATTTAGAGCTTTTCTTTTACATAGAATAGATTAATTATTTAACTAACACTATTTAATAGTTAACTTAGGGAGAAAATTCTAATTAAATGCTTTGTTTTACTAATAATCCAATTTCAGAAATAAAAACCTGGAAAGAAACAAAAATTTCGTTAATAGATAAGACTTACCTTTTTTCGATGGCTTCGTGCGTAATAAATAAGTCCAAAAACACAAATGTATACGTATAAGCTGGAGAATATCACAAAAACACTATGGTGGAACCGTCCGGAAAAGTTTTACGAAACATCCATTGGCAAGTAGTACGAAACACTAAATCACACTTAGTTGTATAATAAATAAAATGATCTTTGAAAAATTCACATACAATTCTGCACACTAGACGAATGCACTAATCTACTGAGTATAAAGTACAGTCTGAACACTCATGCGACATTTGAAATTCTCAAAACATCGGAACAGCAATGAAAGTTGCAGAGAAAAAATCCACTCTATTCACAACTAGCACAAAAATTCGGCAACATTCTTTTTTATTTTTCTCTCGCTAAATCTACAATTACGAATACAGTTAAGGAAAAAATCCACTCGCATCAATAATTAAAACGAATCGTTTGCGACGAGATTAATCCAATATGCGGCCGCGACGGAACGATGTTCGAACATTATCCGAAAAGACGATAATTCGCGTTTCCGACGATAAATCCATTATTCGCAGCACATAATCCGTCAAATAATTCGCAAACTCGGTGACATTTCTCGTTGAGAACCAACGTCCAACGCGCACTGTTTCGCGAGGTGGTTGACTTCGTTCGATGCTCGAGCGGCCAGATTTTTTTGTTTATTTTTTTAGCTGAAGCAGACGACTGTATCCAGACCTCTTCACTCTACGAGGCACGAAGGCTCTCTGAGATATGAGCAGCTTCGATGGAACCCAGGGAAAGAGAAGGGGACGGAGGTGCGGGTGAGGGGAGAGAAAAATTCCACTTCGTGCTGTGAGGGCCGTGACGTCACAAGCCGGGCCTGCACTGGTCGCCACCAAGCGGCGATTCTGCTGAGTAAGCATAACTTCGCCTTGAAATCTAAAACTATTTCCAAATCGTCTGCTGTGCAATGTGGATGATTTTTTTATTTTTAAATTGATCTCGTTTTACGCATTTATGTTCTGTAAAGTACAATTTAAACGAAATTATTGTTCATCAGCAAATACGAAATTCATAAACATTACTTGTGGAATAATTGTTTTACATAATTTTGAATGCGAACGTTGTTGCAGGCAATAAAATATTTTCAGGATGTTGGCGTAGTAGAGAGATTTTATGTGCAAACAAAACAAAACAAAACGATCAGCGAAGATTTTATTCCGGCTTTCCAAATGCTCTCGCAATAGCCCGTTGTGTTGTTCCCTTAAAATGAAGTTTATCGCCGTTCTGGCGACGTTTGATGTTTAATCTAATTGGTGTTGACTAATTAACTATCCAGAACTTTGACCAGCAAATGACAAACTATTAGTTTCAAATTAATAGAAACACTAGAAGAAATTGGATTTAAGGTGTTAATTATGTGAGATTTGGGTGAGAAAAAATCTAAATTTCGAAGGAATTATCCGGAATAAAACCAACGAACAGTTCATTTTCAAATCCAATACAAGAAACATCGGGGTTTTTGCTTGTATTTCTCTCATCTTTCAAAGTTATTAAGAAACCACATCCTTAGCGAAATAAAACTACCCTCTGGTAAAGTGATTCAAAAATCCATGTTTGAAAAGTTGGAAGCAGATTCGGACGAATTGAAAATATGCCCCAAATTGTCATGGGGCACATTCAAGTTAGAAAGAATGAAAGGCAAATGGTAATGGCCTCACAACTTTTGACGGATCACGTTGCAAAGGCATTGGACTATTATTTTCAAAGTGAGAAGAAACTACGAATTTCATATCATTCATGGTTGTTTTGTTGTTTTCAATTCCAAGACTCCGATAAGTGATAAAACCTTGCAGTTCGGGTTTGGGCTCAAACCGGAGTTCTAGATTGATGTTCTACACCAATGGTTCTTAACCTTTTTAGTGATCGCACCCCCTTGAAACTAAAAGTAAGTTCTCACTTCCCCTTGACAAACGTGTTCTATTTATTTAGGAAATTACTTCTATTGCAAGATAATTTATTTATTGAAAAATAAACGCATATATTTACATAAACATACAAAATATCTCAATTTTTAATGGCCTATGTTGTTTATTCATAGTACTTTTAAATCGAGGCTCCTTTTCTGAAAGAGCCACGTGTAAGTCATCACTTGTATTGAAGCGATTTCTGGCTTTTTTTACGTGCAAAAGTGATGAAAATTCCATTTCACACAGGTAGGTGGTGGCAAATGAGTGTTTGCAATGCTGCTTTTGCCAGGTGTGGATAAGATTCTAACTGTGTACACCAGAATTCCAAGTTCAGTTTTCAAATTCCATTTGAATACGTGCATTGGCTGGTATTTCAATAAGATCGTCTTTTATTAAATCGCTGTCGTCCATCGAAACTTCTCTCGCACCCCTGGAAAGGCTTTCTCGCACCCCCAGGGGTACACCACACCCCAGGTTAAGAATCACTGTTCTACACAAAGCAAATAATATTCAAGAAGTCAGAGTTGTCAAACATGCTACCTTTCCAAAAAGGATGTCTAGTCACCATTTCATCTTTAATTTTTTAGTTGGATTGGATTTTATGGCGCAAGGGCCATATTTGGCCATGCTGTGCCAAATAAAAGACAGACAGCATCAATGATAGGTAGTTGATTAACGTCGCACTGGAGTAAAGAGAACGGGCTATTGGCAATGGTTCGAAATTTTACGACCAACCGCTACCCATTGACTTCAAATAGACTATGACAAATAACTTTATGCAATAAACTCTCACTATATTGTGTTCTAGTGCCATAACTAACGATACACGTGATGAAGACCAGTTTGTGAGTGTTCAGTTATTTAACTCTAGTTAAAATTAACGAATTAACCGAGGTTGAAGAAACAGAAAAGGACACATTATTTGAAGTGGATATAGTGCAGTCACTGAACTCAATAATTGAAGATAATGTTCGAACTCAATCATTAGCAAATTATGGAGCTTCAACAGTTGAATCATCTTCATTTGAGAAGACTGCTCTAATGAAGCATTAAGATTTATTGCCGGCTACATTGCTTTTAAAGTGCATAAGTCTGGGAAATAATACTGCATATATTCAGCAGGCTAATGAGAGTGGATTGGGGCTTTATCTCGAGGTGGTTTAGTTTTAGCAACAGTGTTGGTTTGAAAAGGTAAAAGAACTTGAAAAGTGTTTCATGCAATTTCATGGTCCTATGCAATTAAATAATTGTCAAAGTGTAATAAGTAAATTAGAAGAAATTAAAATTTTCTTATGCAAAATGCTTCAGATCTTAAACGTTTTGCAGGAACATTTTTCAGAATTAAACATGAACTGTGCCACTGTAAAATGAAAGAAATTTAAGAAATCTCAAACCATCATGAAGGGATAGTTGTCACCTTGTTGAAGATGTTTTATCTCATGGGGTAAGTTGATTTTTTAAAACTTATTTATTTTCTTAATTTATGACTAACGCATCTACAAGAGGTTCAGTCCTGAATTAAGACCCCACTTCTCAGACAACACAAGAAACCCAATATCAAAATTACGTGTTGTCCTCGATCTTTCCCTTTGGGATTGATCGCAAACCGTCACCAATAGCCCGTTGTGTTCTTCCAATGCCGACGTTAATTAAAATACCTACCTTAAGCCGTTACAACGAAAGCAAAAAAGCAAACTGCTTGACGTTACTAGGTTTTACAAGGGCCGCAAAAATCCAGTTGAAAGAGCAATGGGGGGTATTTCAATTAACGTCACACTGGAGCAACACAACGGGCTATTGGTGACGGTCGGGATCAATCCCAAAGGGAAAGATCCGAGGACAATACCACGTAATTTTGAACCACGGTCAGATGACGAGGCAACACCTGAGCTGGCACCCCACTCTCCAAACTTCCTCACCACGCCAACGTGAGGACATTTGAGGCCACGACAGATTTAACGGGCACCAGCCTCCTTTGTACACGACTACGTGGTGTTGTCCTCGGATCTTTCCCTTGGGATTGATCCCGGACCGTCACCAATAGCCCGTTGTGTTGCTCCAGTGTGACGTTAATTGAAATACCCCCCCCCTTTGTACACGACGGTGTTTGGCTGGATTCGAACTCGCAACCCTTCGGGTGCTAGTTCGTTACTCTTCCAACCGGGCCACCGCGGCCCTGGAAGAGCAATGGATTAGTAATCGCAGGGTTGGGAATTCCAAAAACTAAGTCCAGCCAAAGACCGTCGTGTACGTAGGGACTGGTGCGCGTTAAATCTGTTGTGTCCCCTTTGGCGTGGTATGGAAGTTTGGAGAGTAGGATACCAATTCAGGCGTTGATCTCGTCCTCCGACCGTGATTCAAAATGACGAGCTGTGCTCGGATCTTTCCCTTCAAGATTGATTCCGGACCGTCACCAATAGCCCTTTGCGTTGCACCAGTGCGACGTTAGTTAAATACCTACCTATCTACAGCAGTCTTGGGATCGTTCACTTCGGAATTGATCCCGGACCGTCGCCCAATAGCCCGCTGTGTTGCCCCCCAGTGGGACTTCAATTCAACTTCCTACCTAATTATGCGTTAAATTAATATTCGCTTGTTTTTTCTACTTCTCTCTGTGACTACCTCTCCATTCAATGCTAATGCACTGCTTTTAGCAAGACACCACTGCGATCACGCAATGACTGATCTAATAGTACGTCTGTCACTTCTACTTCAGTCCGTTTTCAAAAATGTTAATTGCGTCTCGAATTATGGTTGAAAAAAAATAAATCCTAAGCTAATGCTCGTCTGTTCAGCACAAATAGAAATGAACAGGAAAAGAACATAAAGAGAAAGATGAATTTTTTCGACAAGCAGGTTTTGAATATTTTGGATCTCAAGAAATGGACATTGGAGTCAATGATCTTGTTTGATATTTTTTAAGGGAGAACTTCCACATAATAAGGCCCGGAGGGCGAGTAGCCAAATCTCTGGACCTCAATTGGCATAAAAGCATCAAAAATTTACCACTAAAGAGGTAGGTAGTTGAATTTACGTCGAACTGGAGCAAAACAACCATCAAAAATGGAGAGATTCCAGGACAACACCTCATTTTGAATCAGATATCGAGGTGAACACCTCAGTTGATACACCACTCTTCAAGCTTTCCCACCACACCAACGTAAGGACATTTTAGGGGGATTTAACGTGCACCTGAACCCACGTCCACGATGGTATTCAGATAGATCGTTTCGAACTCAAACCCTCCGGTTTGCTAATCCGTTGCGGGCCGCAGTAGCCCGGTTGGAAGAGTAACGAAACACGGTTGCGAGTTCGAATCTAACCAAAGGCCACAGTGTTCAAAGGGGGCTGGTGCATGTTCAATCTATCGTGGCCTCAAATGTCCTCACGTGGAAGTTTGGACACTGGGGTGTCAGTTCAGGTGTGGCCCCGTCATCTGACCGTGGTTCAAAATTAAGTGGTATTGTCCTCGGGTCTTTCACTTCGGGTTTGATCTCGGACCGTCGCCAATAGCCCTTTGTGTTGCTCCAATGCGACGTTTATTAAATACCTGCCTATCGTTGCTCTTCCAACTGAGCCACCGCTGTCCTAAATGGTATTGGTATTGGTATTTTCAATTAACGTCACAACGGGCTATATGCTGTCCTAAATGAAAATAGGAAACTTCAAAAGATATTAGTCAACATGGATCGTAAAAGTGTAGGAGTTAATATTTGAGAAGATATACAAATCATAAATACTATCAAGATAAATACTATCAGGGGAGTATTTCAATTAACGTCACACTGGAGCAACACAACGGGCTATTGGTGACGGTCCGGGATCAATCCCAAAGGGAAAGATTCGAGGACAACACCACGTAATTTTGAACCACGGTCAGATGACGAGGTAACACCTGAACTGGCACCCCACTCTCCAAACTTAAATACTATCAGGATAAATACTATCAGGATACTATTAGGTAGGTATTTTAATTAATGTCACACTGGAGCAACACAACGGGCTATTGGTGGCGGTCCAGGATCAATCCCAAAGGGAAAGATTCGAGATACTATTAGGAGCTGGGGCCCCCAAATGCTCCCTTTCTGCCTATGCTCAACTGATCCCGTACTCTCACCAAACTCATTCATTTTCGCTTTGGCGTTCTTGATTTATATTCAAATTCTTGCGTAATCAAGCATCGGGCGAGTGAATTTAATTAGAACTGATAATTAATTTAAACCCTAGTTTTAAGGGGCTGCACGTCCTACCAGACGGCATTTAATTCAAACATATCAATCTTCGGGACACTCCTGCGAACAAATACAGCCCCAAAACGCCGTTCTTCCCTCTCGGGAGAAGAACGGTCTCTCCTTGTTCTCGGAGTTTGTGTGCGCAGTCTGCAAAATATTTTATAACTTGGAAACAAAGTGAAAGTTTTGTGGGAAATATGGCTGTCTCTCACGCGAATGGACCATGAAGTTTCCCCGTTGCGCGAGTCTGCTGAAAATAAACTGGAAAAGCTGCAGGGTTTGAGCAGGAGGTGGTTTTGATGGATTTTTAAACGTTTGGGTGAATGGGGATACGAACCATCACCTTTTCGCTCGACTTTTCTTAACCCTTCTGGTGGTTGTCTTGATGAGGCATCTCGTCGTTAGCGAAACTAACCAGATCTTGATGGACGAGATATCTCGACGAAACCACTCGGAGAGTTGTGTGGGCTGGTGAACGTTAAATCTGTCGTGGCCTCAAAAGTCCTCACGTTGGCGTGGAAGTTTGGAGAGTGGTGCCAGCTCAGGCGTGGACCTCGTCATCTGAGCGTGATTCGAAATGACGAGGCGTTATCTTGGATCTTTCCCATCGGGATTGATCCCGGACCGTCGACAACAGCCCATTGAAATTGCTTCAGTGCCTACGCTAACTACTTACTACCTTAGTAACACTACCAATAACTGCGCAACTCTTATAACTGTGTCATTTGTTCCTGGTTGCATTGCGAAGTAATGTAAGTAACAAGATTGATCAATAACAAGATTGCGACAAAGTATCAAATTGTTTCAAGATTTTCAAAACGTGACCTCGGAGCAAAGAAGGTAGGTGATTATTATTACTTTTTTTGTAAATTAAGCAAAATTGTCTTGGTATTTTTTTGTCAGACCGGCAAAAAAAATTTATTTTCGTGAGCTGCAGAATTTTAGTTATTAGTTTATGGGTGTTATCAGAGGTTGAAGAAGTTTGGAAAACATTGACCTAAATTATACAGATCATCCTTTATTGACGTACTCAGAAGACTTCAAACATTGGATAAATCCATTTACTAAATAAAGGGGTGGGGATAGCTGCAGCACACCCCACCCATACGAAATTTCTACAAGTTCTTCAAAGCGTAATCGATGGTAAATCTTCCGAGGTGTCAGGTTGGCAAGAATAATGCGATCGCTGTTCCAGAATGAACTTTGCCACCGTCTCTGTCGATGGGGGTTGTTGACCAGGAACCAAAGAACACATTTTGATTTCCTGCTCTATTCCAAAATGAAGGTGCCCATTCACAGCCCCCATTGACAGCGAAGTATATTCAATTCCAATATAAAGATCATATTGAGACCTGGCTCTGGACCTTTCTAATGAGACCACAAAGAACACCGTGAGAGGGGTGTGGAAGATGCGCATTGTTGTGAATTTCTGTGACCACCCTCTACATTTCCTCCAGTCACAGTCAGTCCCTTTCTGTGAGTGTCGTTGGGACCTAGATTTCCGCTTCATCACACCACCAATGGAGCCCGATTCTTCGCCGGGTCGGGATTCTTTTCTTGCGGCTTCACTCACTTGTTGCATTGTTGGAGGGGGTCCCCTGTGGGTTTTACAAATTTGTTGCGAATACCTGGTGCCCCCCGGAGGGGGGGACCCGATCGCTTCTTGGCATGGGGAAGTCGTAAACACGTCGCAGGTGTGAAGATCTGGAATGGGACTGTTCGATTCGAGTGCGTGGTATGTTGAAGCTGGGGATGGTTTTCGATGTGTGTTGGCGATCGCAACCGAAACGTCTGGGAGTGGATGTCGGTTTAGTTTTCAGATCTGTTGTTGAATCAGGGTCATTCTTGAGCTGATTCGTGTAGAAATTAGGAATGGGCACTTTGGGTCAAAGTATCGATATTCGGGATCGATCTATTTCGAAGGACGTAGTATCGATACACCTAAAATATCGGAGAAAAGAATCGATCCGTTAAGTATCGATATTTTATTACCAGTACAAAAGCTTTTGTTTCCTTCTTGAATCACGGTCATTCCTAAGCTGCCCGAGTGCATATTAGGAATGGGCACTCTGGTTCCAAGCATCGATATTGTGGATCGATCCGTTTCGAAGCACGTGTGTCGATGCACCTAAAATATCGCACAAAAAGAATCGATCCGTTAAGTATCGATATTTTATTACCAGTACAAAAGCTTTTGTTTCCTTCTTGAATCACGGTCATTCCTAAGCTGCCCGAGTGCATATTAGGAATGGGCACTCTGGTTCCAAGCATCGATATTGTAGATCGATCCGTTTCGAAGCACGTGTGTCGATACACCTAAAATATCGGACAAAAAAGAATCGATTCGTGAAATATCGATATTCTATAAAAAAATTATTTTTGGTTTCACATCATCCCGTGGTTTTCTCTCGTTGCACCCCTCTTATTTATACTGGCGATTAACATCGCTTTGGTATCGGACTAGCATTACCTAACAAAAGTATCGAAATACCAATACGAACGAATGCCGGTCCGATACCCGGTTTTGACGGGTATCGGACCGGCACCTCAATAAGTATCGGTCTATGTACCTGAACGCAGACCGATACTTATTGAGTATCGGTCTATGTACAGGTACAAATCGCTTGGTATCGGACCGCTTTCGGCTTGGACCAACTTGGTATCGGATTAGCATCTCATAGGAAAAGTATCAAATTGGTCCGACTCGATTTGTACGCATGCAGGTTCGATACCCAGATTTAACGGAACGCCGGCGACGATTTTTATCAAAATGAATCGATCCACTAGCATGTATTATGTATTTCATATACAACTTTTTAATAACAAAATCATTTCGGGAATATTAGTAATTGAATTAATGTCGCACTGGAGCAACACAACGGGCTACTGGCGACTATCAATTCCGAAGGGGAAATCCGAGGACAACACCTTGTAGTTTTGAACCACGGTCAGATGGCGAGGTCAGACTTGAGCTGACACTCCACTCTCCAAATTTCCACATCACGCCAACGTGAAGACATTTGAGAGCATGGCAGATTTAACATGCACCAGCTCCCACGCACACGACGGTCTTTGGTTGGATCGAGTTTCAAGCTCTCAACCCTCAACTTTTTAATCCGCTACCTTTCCAACTGGGCTACCGCGGCCCAGTGACGTCACATTTGTGGGTGTATTCAATTTTTATAAATCTAACTAATTAGGATGGATTTATAGATTTAATTATTAAAAATAGTTTTTTTATAAACCTAATTAACTAAGAAAGATTTATAGATTTAATTACTTAAAATTTAACTTTTAGAAACAAATTTTTTAAAGCGATCTAATAAGAATGAGGATCAAAAGATTTAATATTGAAAATATGATCGGTAAAAACAAATTTTCATAAGCTTATATAATTAGGATGGATTTATAGATTGAAATATTAAAAATTTAGTTATTAAATAATTTCTTGGATAGAGTAAAAAAAAGTATCCAATCTAAGAGAATGATTAGTTTGAAAATTATTGCAGTATTAGAAAGTGAAATATTTTCAAGCAATCATTTGAATTTCTCTTTAAATCTGGATTGTAACAAAAATCCGCCGAAATATTGTTTCTTTTCTGAAATATTCCAAAAGAAAATAACAAATTGATTTCGGGTTGCTTTAAGATTCTTGTACATTTTGAATAAATAATAGAAACGCTTTTCTGTGTCGGAAATCTGTTTTATTTCTGTAAATAAATATTAAATGTAAAGCAAGAGAAGTTGAAAACTCAGTAAAGAATCCAGTTTTCGCCTTATTTACCAAGGACTATGATTAACGGTTTAGTCATCAGCATATTAAGAAGCAAGTGATTATCACACACAATTAAACTGAGATTCGGGAAGTTTAATTATGCATAGATGAGCAGCTATGAGAGATGATGTAGTTTATTAGAACCCTTCAAAGTGCGCTTCTTTCTATTCTGATTATTTATTTCCCCCTGCAGACAAGTTGTTTTAATTAAAAATTGATCAGAATCACTTTAATGTAATTATTTTTTAAAATATCTATTTTGAATTTATTTATATACACTTTTAAACTTCAAGGGTTTTTTGTCTACAATTTATAGAAAACAGCCGCAATAGCACGGTGGAAGAGTAACAGATTAGAACTCCTTCGAAACTCGATCCGAATAACCTTTATGTACGGGGGTCTGGTTGGCGTTAAATCTATCGTGCCTCAACTGTCTTCACGTTGGGGTGGTGTGGAAGTTTTGAGAGTGGGCTGCCTGCTCAGGTGTGACCTCGTCATCTGACCGTGGCTCAAAATTGCGAGGTGTTGTCCTCGCAACTTCCCCTTCGGGATGGATCCCAATAGTCCGTTGTGTTGCTCCAGTGCGACTTTAATTCAACTACCTACCTTCCTACCCTAATATAACTCACTCTCTGCACAGCTGAGAAGTTAGGACTGGTTTAACAGCATGGTTGGTGCATGATCAACTAGAGAACTGGTTTGCATTAATCCAGCTGACTTAAACTAAAGAAACCGACGGGTTTTTTTTATCCCGTGTCCATTGACCTCCTGTAAATCTGATTTGCAGTGAAGACGACAGGATGAGAAAGCTTGATCTCCAAGCACGAATTACTCTTTCCAACGAACGATTTCAATTGAAATATACTCTCCAATTACTCTCAATCACCCGACCATTGCGTCATTCAATTTGCATCATTAAACGTTCTCCCAGCCCCTCTGCCATACAGGGATTATCACGCCATGTTTTGCTGCCTAATTTGAGAGCAAGTGAAAACTCGTTTTGTGAGAGATCCAATCAATTTCAATACTCAGTCTACGAATGGATTTAATATGGACATGACGCTGTTCCTACGAGCTTTATTAGCGTAAATTTTCCTTTTGTATTGTCTGTTTAGATATACAATACGCAGTAAACACTGCTTTTGAACAAGACGGTTTCATCACCCATGTTCGATTGTTTGTCTCCAGTATGGTATATCACCAATTCCCAGCTTTTTTTTTCTATGAAGCGAATGAAATAAATGGCTAAGTGGTACGTAGGTATTTTAATTAACGTCGAACCGGAGCAACACAACGGGCTATTGGCGACGGTGCGGGATCAATAACGAAGGGACGACACCACATATATTTGAACCACGGTCAGATGACGAGGTCACACTTGAGCTGGTACCCACTCTCCAAACTTCCGCCCCACGCCAACGTGAGGACATTTGTGGCCACGACCGATTTAGCGTGCACTAGCCCTCTTTGTACACCACGGCCTTTGGTTGGATTCGAACTCCTGTTGCTAGTTCTTTACTCATCCAACCGGGCTACAGCTGCCTCGAAATATATACTGGAAAAATGCACATGTTTTTCTCATTTTAACAAGGGAAAATTGAAAATGGCGTCATACTCGTTACGTGTATGTTCAAGCTGTAGAACTACTGTTCTCAGTCAGAAGCGGGGCCGTCATGGTTCAGTGAGTATGCCCACTGCGCTAGCAACATTCGAATTGTATTCGGAGCGCAGATTTGATTCCTGTCAGGTGGCATTCCTCCCTGGGTGTATTTCTCTCTTCTGTGTCATTAAAACTTTCATTGTGTGTGTCTGTTACTTGATATTGTATGTCGTGTCTCGCGCAGCATGGCCAAATATTGCATTAAAACCCCCAAAATCAACCAATCAATCAAGCACAAACACACACAGAATAGCTGTCCAAAAGAGTCATTATGTATATACATGTCATTGGATCCACGGAAGAGATCGATCAACTCGGCATTTTATCTCCCACCTGAAAACTCGCGACATTATCTCAGGTGAGCATGTCCGGTCGAGTGTCCAGTTCATCCAGTCGAGCTGTCGGCGTGGAATGCACATGAAGATCGATTCGGCCCGCGAGGTCGAGTGTATCTTGTATCTGGGTGGAAAACAAATCGCATATCTCTGCTTCATTGTGTCGGACAAGACTACGATCAAGATGGATGGTGTGATTGCACTTCTTGCGCTAAGTAGGGCAGGAGGGCAGTTTCGGGGTGCAGGTGGTCGACACTGTGTGCGACTAATGTCCACCAGATGCTTGTAGTCAGATCAACCCTTTTCTATTTGGGTCCTCACCCCTGCTGAGTATAGAATAGAACTTCGAATGGTGGCATGGCCGGTCTTGCAAAGTGGGAGGCCCGTTTCGATCAATCTCTTGAAGGCCCCTCCCCCAAAAATATTAAAAAGAAAATGATTAATTGAACGAGGATTCTTGAAGTGAGGTGAATCGAGTAGTTTTAGCAAGGAAATACATTTTTGATAAAAAAATATTGTTTAAGTGTTTAATAATTTTTGGATAAAATTATTTAATAATAAATGCACCTTTTCCCATTACCATTACATAATGGGGTCCCTTGGAGAGGGTGGGGCAATTTGGGGGAATCAGTGGAATCGACATAAGGGAACAGCGAACTTTCATGTTTAGCAGTTATGGGATTGTTATGAAATTTGCAGACTGTTTTCTGCTAAAACACGCATACAAGGTTCAATACAGAAGGTTGGCGGGGTGTGGAAGTTTGGAGAGTGGGGTGCCGGCTCGGGTGTGACCTCATCATCTGACCGTGATTCAAAATTACGTTGACCTTGGATCTTTCCCTTTGGGGGTTGATCGCCCATAGCCCGATATGTTGCTCCAATGCGACGTTAATTAACTATCAACCAACAAATACAGATAGGTAGGTAGGTATTTTAATTAACGTCCCACTGGAGCAACACAATGGGCTATTGGTGACGGTCCGGGATCAATCCCAAAGGGAAAGATCCGAGGACACCACGTAATTTTGAACCACGGTCAGATGACGAGGCAACACCTGAGCTGGCACCCCACTCTCCAAACTTCCACACCACGCCAACGTGGGAAAGATTCTTGGACACCTTTTGAATCGCGGTCAGTTGACGAGGTCAACACCTGAGCTGGTGCTCCACTCTCCAAACTTCCACACCACGCCAACGTGAGGACATTTGAGGTCATGACGAATTTAATGTGCACCAGCCCTCTTTGTACACGACGGTTGGCTGAATTCGAACTCGAAACCCTCCAGTTGCTAAACCGTTGCTCTTCCAACCGGGCCATCGCGGCCTCCAACCAATACAGAAGACGATTGGTTGGTTTGAGGGTTTGATGGCGCATGGGCCATATTTGGCCATGCGACACAACATCAAGTAATAGACACAATGAAAGTCTTACTGACACAGAAGAGAGAAATACACTTAGGAAGGAATGCACTTGCAGGAATCGAACCTACGCAGCCTACAGAAGAGAGAAATACACATAGGTAGGAATCGAACCTGCATCGCAGGTTGATGAGGCAGTGGTCATACCCATGGAGCCACGACGGCCCGATCCAATCGCAGCATCCCCTCGTTACTGCTCTATTTACTGGCATTATTTACAGCAGCCGGATTTCGTAGCACAACCCCGACCAAACTCGTCAAAGCGAATTTCGAAACGCGTAGATTTTGTCATCCAGCACATCGGTACTCACAAAAGCCCTCCTTTCAGGTCGTCAAAGTATTGACATCGGCACTCCTCGATCTCAACAATCGAAGGATTAGAACGTTCTCTTTAGAAAACGGAGCCCCCCGCCAGATAAGGCGTCTTGCAACCGGTCTGGAACTATTATGATACCCGTTCCTTGACGATCGAGTCCCACTAAATGCTTCCATTGAAAGGGTTTACCTCCATCCGGATATTCCATTCTCTAGTGAAGTCTTCCAGAATGAACTGAGAAAAGAACACAGGTGGGGTTGAGGAGGACGGATAGGACTCTAGGAGGTCCGGATTTTAGAATTTTAAAGTAATTATCTGTCTGCGGGGTGGAGATATCTATTTCAATGAGAGGTCTGGGATTTCGCGTGCGCTTGCCCCTTTGATGTCTTTCCAAACGATCTCTTCTATTGGGATATGTTCCGCATTGGTGTGTTCTTTCTTGCCAGCGGATCAGCCACGTGCCGTAGTGCTCCCCCTTGGTGACCCTGATTGATTCCATTCAGACAATGTTGTATCGTTGTCATCGTTATGTTTGTTGAGATTTCTGTATTTGGAAGTTCACATCCATAAGCGTGCTCTCAGGGAGGCGTCTTGAGTATCCAAATTCTATATTCGAATATAGAATATTCGGATAAAATATTATTCGATTCGAATCTATATTTGTTGTAATCGGTCTCCAAACCTCTGATTTACAAACTGTATTCTAAGAATGCCTCGTGATTCATGTTAAACATGATTATGGTAGTTTGTACTTGAACAATGAAAGTTTTACTGACACAGAAGAGAGAAATACACCAACGGAGTAATGCACCTGACAGGGATCGAACCTGCGCCGCCTACAACTCGAAGTTTGCTAGCACAGTGGGCATACCCACTGAGCCATGACGGCCCCTGGCGCCAGTCCGGGATCAATCCCAAAGGGAAAGTAGGTAGGTATTTTAATTAATGTCGCACTGGATCAGCACAACGGGCTATTGACGACGGTCCGGTATCAACCCCAAAAGGGAAAGATCCGAGAACACCAAATAATTTGGAAGAGTAGCCGATTAACAACCGGAGGATTGACGAGTTCGAAATTCGATCCAACGAAAGACCGTAGTATACGGGAGGGTTGATGCACGTTAAATCTGTCGAAGCCTCAAAAGTCCTCACGTTGGCTCGGATCTTTCCCTTTGGGATTGATCCCGGACCGTCAGCAATAGCCCGTTGTGTTGCTCTAGTGTGACGTTAATTAAAATACCATACCTACTTCACGTTGGCGTGGATGTTTGGAGAGTGAGATGCCAGCTCAGTGATTCAAAATGGGGTATCCTAGTATCTTTCCCACCGGGATTGATCCCGGACCGAATAGCCCGTTGTGTTGCTCCAATTCCTCCAACGCAACTTTAATTCAGCTACTTACCCTTTCCATTCAAATAAAATTATTCAGTGCAATCATTTTATATTTTTAAATATGCTGGGATTCAAAAACGACGAAGGAAACTAGCCTGCCTTGACCTCTGAGATGTTGAATCAAAGGTGTGTCTACAGAAAAAAATTCACCTGTTAATCTATCCCCAATCTGGAAGCTGGAATCTAGATCGATTGGATGTCTTGCCGTCAGGAGTCAATTGTTTGGGTTGTGCCGTCTTGGAAGTTATCAACAATTCCCATCTAGAAGTAACTATACCAACAGGAGGAAATGTTTTTGCTTATTGTGTAGTCAAACTAAAGACACTGATTTGTGTGGTTTAGGAGCTTAATTATTTTCCTTTTTATGTCTCGGTTTGAGCATAAGCTCTTAATCTATAGTAATGACATTTCGGCTAGATATTCCATTTAAATTTTAGATTTTTTGTATGTTTTGATCGAGAATGTCTTAAATTATCTACATCAAATATCTTTCATTTTCTTGAGTGAGAGAGAGTGAATAGTTTAGCAAGAAGTGTATGGTTTGTAATCCTCCGGTACCGGAATGCTTAGCATAATTCTGTTGTAATGATTGCTTTTAAAAGCGTTTTTTTTTTGTCAATACTGTGGAGATTTAAATCGCAAGGGAAAGTAGGATCATTTCTAGAGCACTGCCGAAACCAATATATTGGAGCTAATCGGACTGCCATTTCATCTTTATCATCATACTAATTTCTAGAGATCAGTTATTTTTTTAATAGCAGTTGAAATAGCAGTGATATTTCATAATAAATCTTAGCGACTGCTATCGAAAAAAATACCATTATCCATAAAAGTTACTACGAAAACAGATGAGCAGTTAACATTAGCTATTGCAATCAAATGGAAAAGGAACTTGCAATGACTGAAACGTCATCTGATCGAGGTTCAAAAGTACGAGGCTTTGTCCTTGGATCTTTCCCTCAGGGTAGGAAGGCATTTTAATTAACATCGCACTGGAGCAACACAACGGGCTATCCGGGATCAAACTCGAAGGGAAAGATCCGAAGACAACACCACGTACCTTCGAGCCACGTTCAGATGACGAGGTCACACCTGAACTGGCACCCCATTCTCCAAGTTCCACACCAAACGTGAGGATATTTGTGGCCACGACAGGTTTAACATGTACCAGCCCCCTTTGTACACGACAGTTTGTACCCTTTGTACAGACAGGTATTTGTTTGGATTCGAACACGCAACCTTCCGGTTGCTAATCCGTTACTCTTCCAACCTGGCTACCTCGATCTTATCCTTTGGGATTGATCCCGGACCTATCTACTACCAACCAACCTCCTATCCCTACCTACTTACCAACCTCGCTACAGCACAGCCCGTATTAAACTAAATTGATCAGTTAAATAAATGTTAAAAATACGTAGGCAGGTAATTTAATTAACGTCGCACTGGAGCAACGCAACCGGCTATTTGCGACGGTCCGGGTAAAAATAGGTAAGTAGTTCAATTTACGTCGCACTGCGGCAGCACAACGAGCTATTGGCTACTGCCTGGAATCAATACCGAAGAGAAAGACCCGAATTAAATTTTCAAAAGATTGGAATTTCTGAAAATAGTATTTTAAAACAGTGTTGAATATCCTAATATTTTAGAGGAGCCGCTGGCAGCCCAATTGGCAGGGCAGCGGATTAGAAACTCGGTCCAGCCAAACTCCACCGCGTACACGGGGACTGGTACACGTTAAATCTGTCGTGATTTCAAACATCTTCATGTTGGCGTGGTGGGGAAGTTTGGAGAGTGAGTTCCCAGCTCAGGTGTTGACCTCGGCATCTGACCGTTGTTTAAAATTACGAGGCGTTGTCCTTGTGGATCTTTAATATCGGGATTGATCCCGAACCGCCACTAATAGCCTTCTACACCCACCTCCTCCCAGCTCACCGATAGGTGTAGAGCCTTCCCTGGGAGGAGGGGGAGACAAACCCCCAGCCAATCAATGGACCAACATTTATTAAAAAAGAAATTCACAAATACATAGGCCAACAGTGCCCAACCCAAAACATGCAAAAGACGACCGGCACAGGCCGGTTTACAGGTCTAAAACTATATAAAATATTAAAAATACATTAATAAAAAACCACAAGATACAGACAATATAAAATAGACAAAATACACAGGAAATGATGATAATTATATGTGTACATATGAAGATGACAAACATGTAAAATAAAATATAAATGTGATATAATAAAAAGTAAAACTTAAAATATTTAAAATTGGGCCGGACCTAGTCCTTGGCCCACTACTTACGAGGGGAGCCAGGAAAGGGTTAGGGTTTAAAATTCGATTGTTTAGTTATCAGGGGGCGGGTCCGCAGTCACCTCCCCGGCCGCCAGCACACTTAATCTAATTTTATTGATTGATATTTTATTATTTATTATGTTGGCAAACCACTTTGATAAGTTTTGTTCATTAGGTTTTGTGATGTAGTGTGCCAAAGTGTGCTGGGAGTCGAAGAGATAATGATCTGTGTCCCCCAACCCCCCACAGGAACATAGATCTGAATCCCTAAGCTTGAACCTTAAAGGCAGGCTCCTCATCACGGGGGACTTCAATGCCCGTTCCCCACTATGGGGTTACTGGTACGAAGATATCAGGGGCAGGCGGGTGCTTGACCTCCTGCAATACATTCTCTTTAAATATATTAAATATTCCGGACAAAGGGCCTACCTTCGTTGCCCATACTGGGAAGGGATGGCCCGATTTAACTTTGTTTAGTTCAGATGTTCGGGACCTGGCAACAAACTGGACCGTTTTAGTCACTAATAGCCTGCTCCTGTGCGACTTTAATTAACTACCTACCGTCCTTTCTTTTTACAATTATACGAGGGGTGTTCAAATGAAAAGGTACGAAACGTCGTAACAACCAAACCGGTTGAAATTTGAATATGCCGCTTTGGGATAACGTAGTGAGACATCTAGGGACGCGAATGTACGAGTACCGACGTGGTTGTGCGCATGCGCGGGCGCCCGCACATGACGCAGGAGAGAAGCAGGCAGTTGTATGTTCCGTCCAATTGACGCGACAGTGCGTGTGAGGACATCATGGCGTTCACATTGCAAAGTTCGACGATTGAGGAGCAGCGAGGTGTTATCAGATTTCTGATTGCGGAAGGTGTTAAACCGGTAGGTGAGACACTCCGTAGCCTACGCAAGTCCATCAAGAGCAAAAGGCCTGGGCTGCTCACGGAGGGAGTGATTCTGCTCCACGATGACGCGCGTCCACACGTCTCCAGGGTCACAAAGTGTACTGGCCAAGCTCAAGAGGGAGCAGCTTGAGCATCTTCCCTGCAGCTCGGACATATCGCCCTGCGACTTCCATCTGTTTTGTCCGCTAAAAAACATCTCAAAGGGAAGCGCTTCAACTCGGACGACGAACTGAAGGACACAGTGGAGGACTGCTCTTGTCACAGCGACAGGAATTCTGGGAACAGGGAATCCTTCGGCTCGTGAAACAGTGGGATAGTTGTGCTCAGGCCTCTGGTGATTACTTTTGAATAAAGACTTCAATTATACCCACAGTGTCGTTTCGTACCTTTTCATTTGAACACTCCTCGTATTACATTTCTGTCTTATGTCTGGTGCAGTTCTGCCAGAGATCCTTGCACCATAAAAAAACCAACCCAACTCTGCACTCAGCAACAGACACGTATCAACTTCCAACAGCCCGCTGAGAATCAATTACCCTAAATTGCCCGTTTCTCTTTTCTTTCCACACACACACCACCAGGGTATCGTCTTCCACCCCAGCGCGTGGGGGGCATTGCCGAATCCCTTAAAGAAACCCCCTATGCTTTCCCCCAATCGAGGCGATGAGACGTCTTCAGTTGCAATTACAGCCCCAGAAACCGCAATGCCGGGGCCCTTGCCACCACCTGTGATTCCGCAATTTGTGTGAAACTTTTCAAGCTAGGTGGGTAACCAAAGCTGGAATGGCATCACCTCCTGATTTACAATCGATCGGGTGGCAATCGCTCGCTGGGGGTAGGTGCTCCAGGGTCGACCACCGGCGGTGGGTTGAATATCATTGTAGGTTTTCTGTGGTTTGTGCCTGAGGTGGCAATGGGTGTTCGCTGTGGTTGGGATAAATGGGTCGTTAACACGCTGGTGGTTGAGATTTGAGCATGATTCTTCTTGCAAGACGAATGGGTGAAACTGAGGGTTTCGTTTTCGAAAAGATAAGGAGGATTTTTTTTTTTAATTTTCACCTGTGGAAGCACTGTTGCAGGAAGGTATTCAGGAAATAATTTCTGACGGAGCCCATGTCGTTTCTTCCGGTTTTTTATTCCAATCCATAATGGTTCTTTCTTATCCCTGTGTAAAAAAAAAAAAGAAATTACTCTAAGTCGTTGAGTCTGCAAAAAAAAGTTTTTGGGCAATGGCAGATGGGTCCTTAAAAATGTCTTCATGTATGGCTCCAATGAAATTCAGGATGTGTGAGGGAGAGACTGGAAATAAGCCGCACTTTATACAGGTGGGAAAGGATTTCTGGCCATCAATGAAAATAATCTGTTTCAAATGACCAGATCGGAGCCTGGCAAGCATAGAGAAAGTGTTCCGGGACAAATGTAAGGCAAGTAGCTCTCCTGGTGTTCCACTGAGGTACCAGTGATGCAAAGGTACTGGAGATGATCTGCGCAATTGCTTTTTAAGTACGGACAGGTGGTTGTCCTGCACAAGACCATGGCATGGGTAGAGCGCGTCTGATATTGATCATAAGATCCGGGATCCACCTCTGAAACAGTCCGACTTGGCCACCGTTCACCTTCCTATGTTAGCCCGGTAAAGCAGCACAGCCTTCACGCCTTGGGTGGCCCTACTAGGAGTACTAGGAGGTCGTCCTCCTAGTACGTCCTTCTAGGAGGTCCTACTAGATGGACGTACTTCGCCTGTACTACCCTCTCGCCACGATGAGGCTAAAGGATTGAGGAATTCACCACTCACTGGGAGAACACAACGGGCAGTTGGCGACGGACCGGTATTAATCCCGAAGTGAAATATCCGAGAATAACACCACCCCCAAGACCCCCCTTCTGTAACAGTCGTGCACTGTCAGCCCCCTCTTCTATAAGCGAAATACTAGACTCTTACTGGGAATTGTGAGTTCGGTTAGACGCATCCTGTCAAAGTGTGATGGAAAACATCAATTTCGTAGACTGCATAATCAGTGGTGCATTTTTAAAGAGAGGCCGCAGCCTAGAGGGGAAGTTCGGCGATTTTTGGCAGGGAAAAATGAGTACTTATTCTATTTAATAAAAATACAGTAACTGCCCGAAATATCACGCATCCGTCTGTACCACTTTTTTACTTGTCCTCAATGAATTTCTGATTTGCATGCAGGAAATCAAATCTCAATCTTTGGAAATTAGAGAGGGAACTTGTTTCAAGAGTTTTCCTTCACTGAATCGGGGGCCGCGGTGGCCCGGTTGGAAGAGTATCGGACTAGCAACCGAAGGGTTGCGAGTTCGAATCCAGCCAAACACCGTCGTGTACAAAGGGGGCTGGTGCACGTTAAATCTGTCGTGGCCTCAAATGTCCTCACGTTGGCGTGGTGTGGAAGTTTGGAGAGTGGGGTGCCAGCTCAGGTGTTGCCTCGTCATCTGACCGTGGTTCAAAATTACGTGGTGTTGTCCTCGGATCTTTCCCTTTGGGATTGATCCCGGACCGTCACCAATAGCCCATTGTGTTGCTCCAGTGTGACGTTAATTGAAGTACCCCCTTCACTGAATCGGTAAAAACAATTTGAATGACTCGAAAAGTATATCAACGTCGCACTGGAGCAACGCAACGGGGTATTGTCGATGGTCAGTGTACAATCAGATGAACTATTAAGGGACCAAAAATCCTCGTTTTGGTGAAAAATTTTCGATTTCTTTTTTAATTTGTTCATTTTATAGGCCACACATTTAGGATTCCAAAAATGCTTTGTTTTTGTTTTTACGATTACTAGAAGCAACGATATAGTATAAATAATAAACCTGAAGTGAAATTTCGGATACCGGAAGGGGGGTCGACATTTAAAGAGATTTTGAAATGAAATTTTGCCACAATGTTTTATTCATTTGTAGCTATGTTATGAACCAAAATTTAACCTCTCTATATTTTTGTATTTATTTTAATGACTATTCTTTCGAAAAAATGAGATTAAAAAATGAAAAAAATGAGTTTTTGTACAAAGTTTGGAATATTTCAATAACTTTTAGAACTACTGCAAATCTTTTGGTTCATAGCACAGATAAATATGTTGGTTATGCACTGTATAAAAATTATTGAAATATATTCATTAGAATTTGCTATAGGAGGTATGGCGTAAATGTAAATTTTCACTAAAATTCTGCTAAAAATTGCCTATATTTTGGAAGTTAATGAAAATTTAATTGAAATTGCATTTAAATTCGTAGTTTTACACCCCATTTTAATTAAAAACATGTATGCTTCAGTAAAATTTCATGTATTTAATTGAAATTGCATTTAAATTCGTAGTTTTATACCCCATTTTAATTAAACACATGTATGCTTCAGTAAAATTTCATGTATTTAATTGAAATTTCATTTAAATTCGTAGTTTTATACCCCATTTTAATTAAAAACATTTATGCTTCAGTAAAATTTTATGTATTTAAAAAAATGCTTCGTAGTCACATACCTTAAGAATCCTCCATGAAGAATCCTCCATGAAGAATCCTCACTCCTTCAAGTGGAAGAGTTGAAACGATTTCATAGACTTGGAAAAATCAAATACGGAGCAGATGCGGTGAAAGCAAACCTGCAAATCTAGAGCACCAAACTGTGAGACGTCAGCGAAATTAAATACGCGTCTTTAGAACGTGTTTTGTAATGAACTTGTGGTGTAATAAACTTTTTGTGGTTAAAAATGTTTTCTCTCAAACACAATCCCTTTCATTTTGAATGCGGGTACGAAAGGAAGGTGACTACCAGGGATCCATCCGAGGACAACACCTCAGTTTGAATCACGGTCAGATGACGAGGAAAGTGTTTCCCGCACGGATCTCGAATGCGACGTTTTCTCTTTGGAGTTAGACTGCGTGGTAGTAATGGTAATGATAGTTAATTAACGTCACACTGGAGCTATTGGTGACAGTCAAGGATCAATCCCTGAGCGAAAGACACAAGGACAACGCCTCGACTTTTGAACCACGGACAGTTGACGCGTCAACACCTGAGCTGGCACCCCACTCCCCAAACTTCCACACCACGCCAACGCGAGGACATTTGAGGCCACGACAGATTTAACGCTCATCAGCCCCCTTGTTGACGACTGGCTGGACCGAGTTTCAAACTCGCAACCCATCGTTTGCAAATCCGTTACTCTTCCAACGGGGCTACCGCAAATAGGCTTATCCCGAGCAAACAGATCAGGTAATTAGCAATACACTCCGCCGAGCAAACTGCTTGTCTTCTCCTCCTACTCGGAATTAAATAAACCAACGCCCCAGTGTACACCGGTTACCGATCCGAAATTTTCAAACCCTTCGGAGCATTAAATAAAATCGCGGAAACCCATTTCTCCTCCTCCATAACTGGGTTTTGCTCACGGTAATGTCTACAGCGCCGTTTCCTGAAATCAAATAAACGGGCCCCGCGCAATTCATTTTTCACTTCGTCGGTTTAGCAGCTTTATTCGCCCTTCCTTGTATTTTTCGTTCTGAATAATTAATGCCGGCGGTGAATAGCGAATGCGATTTCCAGTCCTAGTCGCGTTAATTGTACTAGTTAGTTTAATTATTCCGCTATTGGGTGATTCACTATTGTCGAGGAGGGATCTTCTCAAAACAAATAAACCCCGCTAATGAAATGCGTAGTCCGGGGGGCGCACCTGGATTGGCTTTGCTCAATTAGGCGTTTTTCTGGCGTAATGTAATTTTTGCGCTGTTGCGTTGGCTTGTAAGCGACCCACTTGTCTTGAGTTGATTTGTTTGCGACGAAAAAACTCGGCAGGATTTCGTTTTTCTTTCAGTTTAAATTTTAATGAGGATTAATATTTAAGGCGTGCTCTATTTTACTTTTGTACAATGTGTAAAATGAGGTGGTTGGTTGGTTTTGTTGTGTTTTATGGCACAAGAGCCATATTTGGCTATGCTGCGCCAAACACAAGACAGACAGCGCCAATTAATGGGCATACACACCCAAGGAAAGTTTAACTAACGCAGACAGAAATACATATATGTTGCCTACAACTAGCAGTAGCCTACAACTAGCAGTCTGCACAGACGAAATACACTATATGGACAAAAGTATTTGGACACTGCATGTTTTTCAGAAAAAAATGTTTTATTATTCTGTTTAGTGAGGGGTAGGCCCTCCTTTTGCTTGTATTTACAGTTGCAACACGTCGAGGCATACTTTCCGCAAGTTCTCTATAAGTCTGGGCAGGAATAGCTCGCCATGCCTCTTGTAAGGCTGTGAGAAGAGATTGTTGTGAAGATGGGGGTGCGTGGCTTTGTCGTACCCGTCGCTCCAGTTCGACCCACAAGTCCTCGATCGGATTGCGACCGGGGCTCTGAGTAGGCCAGTCAAGGAAATTCACCTCCTTTTCAGGAAACCAGTCCAGCACACGTTTTGCAGTATGACATGGAGCTCGATCCTGTTGGAAGAAACAACCCTCGTCGCCGTAGTATTGCCATAGTGTAGGCAAGGCCGAATTATCCAGAACGTCGAGGTACACGTCAGCGTTCATGGTACCAGGTACATAAAGCAATGGGCCGAGTCCTAACCAGGAAAAACAACCCCATATTTGCCGATTTTCTGCAGTGTCCAAATACTTTTGTCCATATAGTGTATGTCCATTAGTGTATAAGTAGACTAAGCATTGCTATTGAGAGGTGTATTAAAAAGTATGGACTGCGGTTGGAAGAGTAACGGATTAGCAACCGGAAGGTAGTGAGTTTGAAATCCGGTTCAATCAAAGACCTTCGTGGTACACGGGGGCTGGTGCACGTTACATCTGTCGTCGTCTCAAATGTCTTTACGAAGGTGTGGGGTGCAAGTTTGGAGAGTGGGGCTCCAGTTCATGTGTTGACCTCCTCATCTGAGCGTGGTTCAAAATTACGTGTTGTTCTGGGATCTTTCCGGGGCCGTCGTGGCTCAGTGGGTATGCTCACTGCTCTAGCAACCTTCGAGTTGTAGATGGCGCAGATTCGATTCCTGTCAGGTACATTCCTCCCTGGGTATATCTCTCTCTTGTGTCAGTAAAACTTTCACTCTGTGTGTATTTCTATTACTTGATGTGGTATGTCTTGTGTCTGACGTAGCATGGCCAAATATGGCCCTTGCGCCATAAAACCCCCAAACCAACCAACTTCCGATCTTTCCCTTCGGGATGGATCCCAAACGGTCGCCAATAGCCCAATGTGTTGCTCCAGTGTGACGTTAATTAACAACCTACCTCAAAAAAGCGTGACAAACGTGTCGACTAGTAGTCACGTGACTGGAAAAATTAACTTGGTTGCCTATTTGGCATCTTATCGCCTCATTTGGCGATATAACATCTTATGTACAGGACAGGTGTGCGAATCCGGATTTCTATAGGGTTGTGATCAAAGTGGTGAAATCGTCTACTATTTCCAGTTCAATTAATGGACCAATCAAATGATGAATCAATGAATGGGAGTCTTCTCCCGTCCCGTGGACCAATCAGATGATAAATATTAGGTTCCAACCAGAAGACGAAAGCAGTCTAAGGGTCACGTTACTACTAGCTTTGGTCACATGATCCTAGTCACATATAAAGTACTTTTACTCTACTTGCATACTTCCTTTATACTGGCTAGCGCAATGGGCATACCAGAATGATGCAGTGGGTAAAATGACGAGGTTTTTCTTCCGATCTTTCAATTCTGGATGAACGTCGCCAATAGTGCCGTTGTGTTGCCTCCAGTGCGACGTAAATTTAACTACCTACCGAAAACGTACATAAAATATTACTCTCTTGAACATGCGAAAAATTGGGGTTGACGGATTACCAAGAGAGGAAGTAGAATTTTGGCATTAAGTAGTTCCTGGTTTCAGTGTCTTACAAAATGAAAAACAGCGTTTCAAAGCTACCGTTGCATAATCCTAACCAAAACAAAACCACTGCAAAAAAATAGAGTTTACAGTAGCTCCAAAGGAAATTCACCCAAAATATATACACTTTTTTCGTCCATCTCTACCGACATCGTTCCTTTTCTGTAACAACCCCTTCTATCGCTGCTAGAAAAAAGGGGGGAAATCCCCAAGTCGGCAGTCTCAAAGGAAGACGGAGTGTGCGCATGCGCATCGGTGGAAATCCTCTGACGGAAAAAGGCAGGTACCATTGTGTTTATGCCTGTCTATATATATATGCATTTAAGTATCGTTTTTCTGTGCGTATGTATTTATATCCGAATAGAAATGCGGGAGATTCCTTATGCATGAAACCGACAAAAGAACAAAGGTACAACCATCTGAAATATTTTTTTCACTTTGCTTTGTAGTGTAGTTTCGCCAACGACTGAATTTTTGTGCATTTTCGGGTGATTTGTGCATTTTTGAAGAGTTCCTGCATCTTCTTGGGTCTCCCGGGGGTTCGGGAAGGGAAAACGACACTAGTGCATCGGTTTGAAAGGGGAGTTTCGGGGGGGGGGGGAATGGGCAGGGTTTGTTTTGGGGGTTGAAATGCATATTTAGTTCTGTTGCAATGAGCCTGACACCAGCACACCATCCACCTTCGAATGAAACAAACGGAGCGCGCGTGCGCGGCTTCGTGTTATTTCTCCCGATCGCTCGGATGGAAGGCAGGTAGGCATTTCAATTAACGTCGCACTGGGGTGACGGTCCGGGATCAATCAAAAACGCACGGTTGGAAGATCTCCGAGTGAAGTCCATTCGGGTATCGGGGTCGATAGTTTAATTCAAGTCGCACTGGAGCAACACAACGGGATGTTGGCGACTCCGGGATCCACCCCGGAGGGAAAGATCCGAGGACAACACCTCGTCATCGGTCAGATGACGAGGTCGACGCCTGAGATGGCACACCACTCTCCAAACTTCCACGCTAACGTGAGGACATTTGAGGTCACGACGGATTCAACGCGCACCAGACCCTACGTACACGGCGGTCTTTTGTTGGATCGAGTTTCCAACGCATAACCGTCTGGTTGCTAATCCGCTACTCTTCCAACCGGGCTACCGTATTTCCGTGGTATTGGTCGAAAGCATGAACCGTAATGTAGGACTAATTGACGAGAAAGATGGAAAATACTGGTTTGCACTTTGATAGCCAATGGGACGGACTCGGTTCCCAAACCCACGTGACCTGCACTCCTGAGATCCTACGTCTGTAACTCCACCCACGCGCTTCGTCTGCTTCATCAGGAACTGGTGTTTTTATCATCACGCTGGGTAACCACTTTAACCAATCAGTGATGAAGCTTTTCCCCACAATCACCTGAATAGCCCGTTGTGTTGCTCCAGTGCGACGCTAATTAAAATACCTTCCTACACACAACCCCTCACAGATCTCCAAACCGAGCGATCGGAGGAAACAGCACAAAGCTGCGCTCACATATTCCGTCTATTTCAGTAGCCCGGTTGGAAGAGTAACGGATTACCAAACGGCGGGTTGCGAGTTCCAACCGAAGACAGTACAAAGGGTGCTCCTTAAATCTGTCGTGGCCTCGAATGTTCTCACGTTGACTTGGTGTTGAAGTTTGGAGAGTGGGGTGCCAGCTCAGGTGTTGTGAACCATCTGACCATGGTTCTAAATTACATGGTGTCCTAGATCCTTCCCTTTGGGATTGGTCCCGGACAGTCGCCAATAGCCCGTTGTGTTGTTCCAGTGCGACGTTAATCGAAAACCTACCTATATTTCATTGGAAGGCCAATGATCAGAAGGTCCATGCAACACACGACAGTGTCTAGTGTCGTGGATCATATTAACGTCTGGGATGGACAGAACACGACACTTAGGCGACATGAATATCGGAATGTTACTTTGCATTGCATTACATTGTATATATTATATGGTACAATCTTAGATTACGTTTAGAGCCATGCTCAGTAGGTAATCATTTTCGGAGAATCAAGGCGCGACGAATTTCCGTGAATTTATTTCATAACATTGCATCTCTGTAGACGAAACCAGTGCGTGCCAATATCACTAACGGTTCTTTCTTTTCTCTATACTAAAGACGACTTTGTACTACAGATTCTTTAAATTCCCATTTTATCATTTCCGAATATCAGTATGTTATTAATAGTTTTATACAGGGTGAGTCTAAATTGTTTTAACAAAATAAGAGGGGTGATAGTACCCATCCAGACGAGCCATAATTATCATGGAACATTTGGTCGCATTCCACTGAGAGGCAGAAAAGAGTCAAATTAGAATTTCAACATGAACTTACAACAGTGTTGGGAAAGCGAATGAACGATACCAAAAGTATCTGATTGATTGATCAGAGAAAAACTCACAGCAAGTGCTCAAAGTGGCGTGTCGTTGCACAGCTCACACCGGCGAAGGAATGACTGGCTCTCGAAGATTCCTGGTGTTGTGTTCATTTTGTCTGCACCGATTCTCGTTACGAGATCTTCAGTCGAGTCCACAGGCGTCTGGTACACTAAACATTTCATGTGCCCCCAAAAGTCAAGTGGGTTGAGGTCCGGTGAGGCCAAGCCACAAGTCCGCCGCGTCCGATCCATCGTACGGGATATGTGGCATTCAAGAAGTGCCGGACCGTTCTGGAAAAGTGTGCTGGGGCTCCATCGTGCATGCTCGACGCGCTTCGACTTTACTCTTTTCTGCCTCTCAGAATGGTATGCGATCCTATGTTCCATGGTAATTATTGCTCGTCTCTACGAGTCTTCAGCCGAGTCCAGGCGTCTGGTACACTAAAGATTTCATGTGCCCTCAGTAGAAAAAGTCCAGTGGGTTGAGATCCGGTGAGCGAGGAGGCCAAGCGACAGGTCCGCCACGTCCGATCCATCGTGCGGGATATGTGGCATTCAAGAAGTGTCGGACCGTGCTGGAAAAGTGTGCTGGAACGATGACTTGTTCATGCTCGACGCGTTTCGACTTGACTCTTTTCTGCCTCTCAGAGTGGAATGCGACCCTATGTTCCATGGTAATTACTGCTCGTCTGGATGAGTACTATCACCCTTCTTATTTTGTAAAAACAATTTATACTCACCCTGTATATTAAAGAAATATTATACATCTTATACAAAGAAATCAATCTTTCTAAGTCTTGGAAAACCAGCGCCAACTTACACTGCTATCTTCGGTTGGATCGAGTTTCAACGACTCTATCAACTGGGCTACCACGGTCCCCTATTGCATATCAGTAACAATGAATCTAAATACGTACTGTTGTCAGGATGCCGCAAAGAAAAGATACTGAGTTTTGCTGAATGTTATGTAGGTGCAGGTTGTAAGACAGCACTGCATAACTGCATCGGTAACAGTCTAAATAAATACTGTTGTCAGGATACTGAAATGAAAAGCAACTGAGTTCCGCTGAATAGAAGGTAGTGGAGATTGTAAGAATTTTCGAGATAGGTAGTTGAATTAACGTCGCAAGCAACATAACGGGGTATTAGCGACGGTCCGGGATCAATCCCGAAGGGAAAGATCCGAAGTAGGTAGGTATTTTAATTAACGTCTCACTGGTAGAAACGCAACGGGCTTTTGGCGACGTCCGGGATCAATCTTAAAGGGAACAATACCACGTAATTTTGAATCACAGATCCAAGGACAACGACTGGTAATTTTGAACCATGGTCAGATGACCAGAACACCTGAGCCGGCACCCCACTCTCCAAACTTCCACACCAGCGTGAGGACATTTGGTTTGGTGTTTTATGGCAAAAGGGCCTTATTTGGCCATGCTGTGCCAGACACAATACAATATCGAGTAATTAACACACACTATGAAAGCTTTATCGACACAGAAGAGAGAAATACATCCAGGGAGGAATGCAACTGGCAGGAATCGAATCTGCACCGCCTACAACTCAAAGGTTGCTAGCGCAGTGGGCATACCCACTGAGCCACGACGGCCCATGCGGACATTTGAGGTCACGACAAATTTAACGTGCACCAGCCCCCGAGATCTTTGGTTGGTCTTTAGTTAACCCTCCGGTTACTCTTCCAACTGGGCTACCGCGGCCTCGGAAAGAAGATAGTGTACACGTTGTAAGATATTTCACATAACTGGTATTGATGGACTATGAGTCTATATAAATATTGTTAGAATACCCGAAAAGTAATGGTAATTTTAATTAATTAACCTCGCACTAGAGCAACACAACGGGCCTTAGCACCGAAAGGAAAAGCATCTTTCTGCTGAATAGAATGTAGTGCAGGCTGTAAGATGTTTCGAAACTGCATCAGTAGCAATGTTTGGAGCCTTTTTCAAGAACGCCGCAAGAAACCATACCCTCAGAGACAGTCCAAATTTTAGCAAGGCCAATAGAAATTACGTAATTCCCCAAAACATTTCTCTACAATGCGAGACATGTTTCAGGTTATAAAATCTCAATTATGTTAGCTCTCGTTTTCTTAAGTCACAACGTTATTAGTTAAATTTAACAAGCGGCGCTGCAATAAATTTTAAATGGCTTCAATCCATTAAAATGAAGAAATTGCACAATATTAGGAGTATGGAATCACAGTTGGGAGTTTAAAACTATTGAAAAAAAGACGGTTACAACACTGGTAGAGCTCGAGGATTATTGTTCTGCTATTGTATGGGCATATTAAGAACGCGTAGGCATGGAAGTCGGTAAAGGAAACCTTGAATAATATATGGATCTGCTTGTGGTAAGAGTTCCCAAATAGAGTCTAGACTTGAAACCATCAATTTTCTTGTTTACTGAGCCGTCTTTTAGAGAATTTCTTCTAGATATTTCATACTATGAGTTATTGCTGCATCGTGTGGCTTGGCGTTTGTGAAGAAAAGCTAACAATTTATATACCTGTATGCTTTTAATTTAAGAACTGCGTTGCTATAGAAATAATACATGCACAGCCTTTTTGGATGACGGTGGATGTGATGCAAGGCAGCCTAAGAAAAATCCAGAGAAAACATCCATTTCCATCTGCATTACTCGAGTAAATTATGAATAATGTGGCAATAATAATTCAGCACATTATCAAAACTTTTTTAATTATTTCAGGGTCGCGATAGCTCGCTTGGTAGAGCAGCGGATTAACAGCCGAGTTCGAGACTCGATCCAACCAAAGACCTTCGTGGGGATGGTGCATGTTAAATCTGTCGTGGCACCAAATGTCCTCACGTTGGCGTGGTGCGGATGTTTGGAGAGTGGGGAGCAAGTTCACGTGAATGACATCTGAATGGCAACACCTGAGCTGGCACCCCACTCTCCAAACTCCCGCACCACGCCAATGTGCGGACATTTGAGGCCACGACAGTTTTAACATGCACCAGCCCCCGTGTACACGACGGTCTTTGGCTTGACAACCTAGTTTCCTTCTGAGTTCTCTTCCAACTGGGCTACCGCTGACACAGAGAAAAGAGAAATACACCCAAGGAGGAATCGAACCTGCAACGCCTATAACTCGCAGGTTGCTAGCGTAGTGAGCAAAGACGGCCCCGCAATGAAGAGGACACTGCATTGTTTGTTTTCTACAAAGGGAAGGTTCCTCTACTCGAGGCAGACAAAAGCCTGCAAATGACTAAACAATCATTTCACGCAATTACGAGTCGACTTGCAGAAACGACCAAACTTCCCGTTTTGCTTCCAATTCCACCCGAACCCCAACACAAGGTCCACCACCGCTTGCCTCCAGCATCGATCGCACAAACACATCCCCAACCATCAAACCCCCATCCGTTTACAAATTTATTCACTCAGCAGCCTCCACTGGCAGCCTCACCCCAGCAAAGAGTTGAGAACCCAGTCTGTCTGTCTACCCCGTCCTCTAATTAACCGCAACCGTTTTGAATTTCCGATTCACCCTAATCCCCACCATTCATATTGGCGCATCCCTTCGCTTCCTGCAGCGGGGTCAGCTGACCTCTTGCGATGCACCCCCCATCGAACTTAACATCCTCCCCTTTAATGCGCATACGCCACCCACCATATGGCAGAGACACGGTGTTGATGTACGAATCCAAGAACTGCGATTTGTTGCGTCAAGGAACGGATTACCTAGTGAGTGAGAAGAGATCCCTGAAGTCGACCCCCTTATCCGGGAGACGTAAATAACTTCTCCCTCTGACCAGATAAAAACGTTTCCCGTTTGAAAATTCGGGTTTGGTTGCTGTTAATACTGTATTTGATTTCAGTCTTGCGTGGTTTTAGGTTTTGATCTTAGTTCTGCTTGATGACTCATGCCAAAATCTTAGAGGAATGTCAACCTAATCCTCAAAAATCAATCAATCAACGAGATATCTCGTCACTAGCAAAATTGGTCATATCTTGATGGATGAGATATCTCGTCAAAACCACTTAGAGGGTTAAAAACCTATTTGAATCCGCCTTCAGGACTACGACTAGCACATCGGAGAGTTGGAATGAGCTAGTCGAGTATTTTTTTTTAAGTTTTATTTAATTTGTTATAAGTGTTCACTATATATATAGTTCACATAAAATAAATGCATGTTTAGTTCAAGCCACTGAAATATTCTTCGTATATTTGAATAGATTTGGTCTAGAGCTATAAAACGAAACCACGCACAATCGTCGCTGAGTTCACAGTGCTCGGGATAGACTGGGTTCTACACTATGGTTCCTTCCTGGGCGCATTTCTCTCTTCTGTGTCGGTAAACTTTCATTGCGTGTGTCTATTACTTGCTTTGTATGTCTTGTGTCTGGCCAAATATGGCCTTGCGCCATAAAACTCCCAAATCAACCAATCCCCGGCCCATGGTCGTCTGACAGTGCTTCAAAATTACGAGGCGTTTTCCTCTGATCTTTCCCTTCGGGATTGATCCCGTACCGTCGTCCAATAGTGTTGCTCCATTGCGACGTTAATTCAACTACCATCAAACAAGGCTCGAGAACAACCTTGTAACGCTCGAATCCATCAGACTAGTTGTCAGTTTTATGAACAATCAGAGAGTGTCTATCATAAGTAGATTTTGGACACTAAGCTGTTTGCTAGTGTATACTGCTCCGATCTATCACTTTCCATTTTGATACATCACAGCACCGTGGATTCGTCACGCTCTACGAGCAAGCTCCAAACGCTGGAATCAACTGTTGATTTGTTATTTGGTGACTGGATGTACCGTCCGTTACAGAACCTCAGGGGCACATATTTTTTAGGCGTGTACGGGCAACCCAACCTCGAAGTACCTGAGTGATCTGCCCTTCCTTCTGTTTTACTCTCGCCTGCAAATTCTGCTTCTCCCCTCCCTCGTTGTTTCGTATTTGGCGGAGTTTGGCCAAATATGGCCCTTGCGCCATAAAACCCGTAACCAACCAACAGTCCGTTACATTACACATCGCTGGTAAGTAAGCTTGCTTAAGGCCCGGTGCACACATCCGATTTTTAAACGTGCGGCACCGTAAGTGCGGTCTGAGATACAGATCAGATAGTGTAGTGCACTCATACCTCCGGCGACGTACGTCCACGTTGCGTGCAATTTGTGCTGCAGTTCCGCACGGTAGCCGTTCACACTACTCCGGTCTCACAATACCTTGTTCTCTATTGAGCGGTGCACACATCCGTTATTTTTATAGCAAATGCGACGTATTATTACATGAATTAATCATATTTATATAGTTGTTCTTTAAGTTTAAAAAACACAAAGAATATGAATCGAATGTGCATATGAATTGTAATACGAATAGATTATTAATAAAACTGGGTACTTGCACTCTATTTCCCAGATAAATGATATGGAGAGGCAGGAATAAAATACTGGACGCGAAAGAATACAAACTCCGGATAACAATTTATAACTGGTTTAATTGTATCCTTTACAAGAGATTTCATTAAGCGATTTAGAGTTTGGTTTGTAGTGGGTGCACGAATTCCACAGTCCGATCTCTTTCAGCGTTCCAGCAAGACTGACTCTCTCAATGAATTTCGGTTCGGAGTCAGAATGCTTGTTCTGTTTATGTTCCTGTTCAACACTAGTTTGCATTTTTCGTGGCGTGACCTTCTCTGGCCTTACTCAACAATAGTAATGGCGGTAAATTTTGATGATTTGGATATAGAATTGTTTATTGGCGAAGGAAAAAGGTATCGTAAAGTATGGAATATCGCCGCAGAAAAATATCATGAGCGAACAAAGAAAAGAGGAGCGTTATTCTTTAACGAAAATATACAGCACAGTGGTTACAATGCAAGTTTATACAGAATATTATGTTAATTTTTATCGCACAGCTACCATTTCCAATGGAGGTGCGGAGAATCTCATCCAGGTACTTTGAGATATAATCTTGTCAGTAATTTTTCCCGCAAGCCCGTCAAATGATCGAGCACTCATTCGGAAGTAATTAAAAAACTTATCTGGGTTTTCTCGTAAATTCGCAAAAGATGTGTAAAATCTACCTCTTGTAAGTCTTAAATCAGTAAATGGATGCCTATTTTATTTCAAAATATATTTTTTGTACACCAAGTAAGCGAAACAAACACGTTTTCTTCTATAGACATCCATCGCAACTGGCGGCCAAATGAGAACAAGTGTCATTTCACGGTGGTGTGTGCATAGTTGGCTATGGCGAAGCAGCGGCGCCGTACGTTTAAAAATCGAGTGTGTGCACCAGGCCTAAGGCCCACAGCCGAGTGTTGACATAAGAGTCTAAGAACTGAGATTTGCTGTGTCAAACAACGGATTAACCCGATGGAAAAGGATACTTGAAGTCACCCCCTCTTCCAGGAAACGTAAACTGCTTCCAAGGTTCATGTGGGGTTGGGATAAAAATGTTTCCTATGTGAGAACTTTTTGGTGTGGTATTCAGTTTCATTTCAAAATCTTTGACGATAAACTATGTCGTGCGATTTGTGACATCAAAAATGCTGTCACAATGATGAAATGCACATTGAACATTTATTCATAAAGTTCTGAATCACTATTGGAAACTTGCCACGAGAATTCCTCAATGCACAAAGTATACCCTTGTCTATTGCCGTAGAAACGGAACGCATCCTATTTCCTATAGGGGATTTCTGAAGAAATGTATTCATGTTTGTCACATTGGCACCCTTGATGGCAAATCGGAAATATATTTGTTAAAATGTTTTACTTGTCGCCAAGAGATGTATACCACTAAATTACCTATATCCGCAGTCAACATTGGCGAAAAATTAAACAATCCTTCCCGAGTCTTAGGAAGGTGCACTTTAAATCTATCGCGGTCTCAAATGACAGGTTCACCAGCTCAGGTGATGACCTCGTCATCTGAGCGTAGCTTAAAATAAGGTGTCCTCGGATCTTTTTCCTTCGGGATTGATCCCGGACCGTCGCCAATAATACTGCTACTTCAACTGCTATCGGAGTAACAGTTCATCACTATTAGAAACTTCCAGAGACGGATAAACCGAAACAAAATTTGCTCGTTGCGTTTTAAATATGTTCCGCGCAAATCATTTCCAGGGCATGTGACATTTTCTGTGACATAGCACCAGTATGTGTCAGACATGAGCATCTCTTCAATGACAGATTCCGAATTCGAGAATTCTGTAAAAGTGTTCACTGTTCTTTCGGAAACGCATTCTTGCATTGTGTCCAAACGAAAAGAACCTTACTCATCGAAAAATCCTCCCGAGTCCATGACCGTGTCCTTCGAGGGCGTAAATGACCGCTTCAGTTGACATCGAATCGGAAGTTGACACGAATTTAGTGACGAATGACCTGCGCCAACAGGACCGTGAAGAGCTTTCTTGATGTATTTATTGACTGGCAAGTTTTATTTAATTTTGACAGAAGCTACAGCCGTTTGTGTTGACTCGATTAGTTCGTCATCTCAAGAGATGGCTTGTTTTGAGAAGCATAGTAAGTGATGTGTAAAGGTAAATGGTCTTGAATACACAGAGAACTCTTCATGACGTGTAACTCGAGTATGTCAGTATCGCTTTCGTAGAGGGATCGATTTAATACTGCAACAGGATAAGCATTGCTTGTGAACAGAGCTGATCTTATGGTTGGAGGGCGATTTCTGAACAATTTTAATCCAGTAGAAGTATGCTTACAGCTTAGTTGGAAGATGACGTTAGAATAACAGCTGAAACCAGCATACACAGTTGTCATCTGACCGTGGTTCAATAGCTCGTTGTGTTGCTCCAGTGTGACGTTATTTAAAATACATACTGACCGTGGTTCAAAATTAGGTGGTGTTGTCCTCGGATTTTTCACTTCGTGAGTTGATCCCGGACCGTTCCCAAAACCCAGATGTGTTGCTCCAGTGCGACGTTAATTAAATACCTACCTTCCTACCTACACTTCGAGACTGATCCCGGACCGTTCGCCAATAGCACTTTCTGTTGCGTCAGTGTGACGTTAATTACTGGCTACCTATCTTGATGTATTGACTGGCAAGTTTCATTTATTTTTGACAAGCTACAGCTCGTTGTGTTGATTAGTTCGTCATCTCCAGTGATGGCTTGCTTTGAGAAGCACAGTAAGTGGTGTGTAAAGGTAAATGGTCTTGAGTACTATATACTGGGAATCCTTCAGTGACGTGTAACTCGTGTATGTCAACATCGCTTTTGAAGAGGGATCGATTTAATACTGCCGCAGGACAAGTGCTGCTTGTGAACAGAGCTGATCTTGGGTAGAGGACAAATACCATGAACAATTATAATCCACTAAAATTAAGCTAACGGCTTAGGTGGAAGATAACGTTGTTACAACCTCTGAAATCAGCATGCAAAATGTAAATTGGAGTAATTTATCATATCCTTGACTGGAATTTCGTATCCGAAAAAATCCCTTGGCACTAGACCGTTATGTCGCTCCAGTGTGATAAGTAAATTCAACTAAATACTACCCAACATGACATTTAACGTCGATACAAAAATTTAAATGGGCACGGTGGCTCAGTTGGTAGAGTCGCGGAGGGTTGCGAGTTCGAAACTGCCCAACGAGTACGTGGGAGACTGGCACACGTAAAATCTGTTTTGACCTCAAATGTCCCCACGTTGGCGTCGTGTGGGTTTGGAGAGGGTGCCAGCTTACGCGTTGACCTCGTCATCTGACCGTGATTCAAAATTACGTGATATACTTTCAAAATACCTTCTTGATGTATTGACTGGCAGGTTTCATTTAATACTGCCGCAGTATAAGTGTTTGTGAACTGAACTGATCTTAGGGTAGAGGACAAATACTCTGGAATACAACGTTCTGATAACAGGTAGGTATTTGATTAACGTCACACTGGAGCAACACAACGAGCTATTGGCGACGGTCCGGGATCACTCAAGGGAAAGACCCGAGGACACCACGTAATTTTGAACCACGGTCAGATGACGAGGTCGCGCCTGTGAGCTGGCACCCCACTCTCCAAACTTCCACACCACGCCAAAGTGGGGACGTTTGAGATCAAAACAGATTTAACGTTCACGATCCCCCGTGTACACGACGGTCTCTGGATGGACTCGAACTGAGCTGCCACTGCCCCTGCATACAAGGAGTGAATTTGAGTAATTTATCATATCGTTGACTGGAATTTAGTAAACGAGAAATATACCAACGTGACACTTGGTTCAAAATGACGAGCCGTTGAAATCGGATCTATCCCTTCAGGTTTTGATTCCGAACCGTCGCCAATAGCCCGATGTGTTGCTCCAGCGCGACGTTAATGAAAATACCTACCTCAGACAAATTAAATGCCTGTCTTGTTTCCAAATTATACTATATTGGAGTTAGATAGGTTAAAAGCTCCGGCTTAACTCTTCCAGCAGTTAGTGACTCTGCTAAGTGAACTTTGGGTTATGGGATTGCGTAGTATGGCAGGAATCTGAGTAGTCATAACTACTAGTTACGTGGTGCTGTCCTCGGATCTTTCCCTCTGGGATTGATCCCGGACCGTCACCAATAGCCCGTTGTGTTGCTCCAGTGTGACGTTAATTGAAAATACCAAAATACCAAATACCATAACTACTAGATCGTAATCCCCGATCCCATTGGGTTTGCTCGCTTCTGATTCATGCATTAAGGAATGAGTGATTTCTACACTTCGCTAAGCTTTCCCAGAATGGAGAGGAATTTGTGTCGCTTAGAGTAAGTACCACAGGATGGATGAGTCCTTCCAAAACGACATAGTTTGGTTTGTTCACTCTGATGTCTTTTTTTTTCGCTACTGAATGCCTAATTAGACCTTAAGAAAAGTGAATACCGAATCTCCAATCCAATATACTGGGCCGCGGTGGCCCGGTTGGAAGAGTAACGGATTATCAAACTGCGGGTTGCGAGTTCCAACCAAAGACCGTCGTGAACAAAGGGGCTGGTGCACGTTAAATCTGTCGTGGACTCAAATGTCATCACGTTGACTTGGTGTGGAAGTTTGGAGTGGCTGCCAGCTCAAGTGTTGACCTCGTCATCTGACCGTGATTCAAACTGACGAGGTCTACATATAAAACTTCTAAGATTATATAATACTAAAAAATAATTGTGGTATTCGAATACTTAGAAAAAATACTTGGGTGTTTGAATACTTTAGACGAATACTTTTATGTTCGAGTACTCTCGTATTGGAATATTTTAAATGAATATTTTGGTATTCGAATACTTTGGATGAATACTTTAGCAATCGAATATTTTGGATGAATACTTCAGTAACCGAATACGTTTGATGAATATTTTGGTATTCGCATACTTGGATGAATACTTTAATATTCGAATATTTTGGATGAATACTTAAGTAATCGAATACGTTTGATGAATGTTTGGTATTCGCATACTTTGGATGAATACTTTAATATTCGAATATTTTGGATGAATACTTTAATATTCGAATATTTTGGATGAATACTTTATTACTCGAATACAACTAAAAAGAATCGAGTACAACGAATACTTTCAAGACGAATTTGAATACTCCCATCTCTAGTAATAACCCTGTATATTCAAAGAAAGCTAAGTTTCTAACATATTGCTACAACCCATCTGGTCTGAGATATGCCCTTCCATTCTTTTCCACATCGAGGCTAATATCCGGTCATGTCCAACAACACAACACGACCCCATTTCCAGAAACCGCCCTCACACTGAGATCTCTGCAACCAGTCAAGCGAACATCGCCCGTCCGTCAAAAGCACCCCCTTTACCGATATCAGCGTAACGCCGACTGATTGACAGCAGGCCGAAAAGCCATTTTGTTTTCCCATCAGCACAAAATAAAAAGAGTCCCATCTTTCGGTAACGTAATCACAATGCAGTGCAGGGGCAGTCCCAGCTACAAAGCGGCGGCGCTCTTGCAAAAACATCTGCCTGTAATTACTGCCCGCCAGCGACTAATGAGCACCGACTTTGGAAGTCATCCGTCAAATCTGGGTCCGGTAGGTCTTTGGGAAATGTCTCTATTACTCTCCCAGAACCGGAGGAGAGTGGAGCGGTCCGGGTCCTTCTGGTGATCGTAAGATGTTTATACCCGACAGAAGGAGATGGATTCGGTGGACGCTATTGAAGAAGATTGTTTCATTCATTTCGGTAGACTTCGTTTGTGGGTTGATGGTTTCGTTTTGATACTCATTCATCAAGAAGCACTTCAGGCGAAGCAAATTACAGCCTGTTCTCGGAAAGGGAATTGAATCGGGATATATCACAGGTCCGTGTTCCCTTTAGCGAACTGTGCAGTCTGGTTCCAACAAGGGAGTCTGTTTTGGACGCGTCAATTCTTTAAATAAGGTGATAGGATGGTAGTTGAATTCACGGCGCAGTGGAGCTAATAACGACGGTCCGGGATCAATCCCTAAGGGAAAGATCCGGCCTCGCCATTTTGAGCCACTGACAGATGACGAGGAAACAACACCAGAGCTGGCACCCCACTCTCCGAACTTCCACACCACGCCAACGTGAAGACATTTGAGGCTAATACAGATTTAATATGCACCAGTTCCCGTCACGACAGAAGGATTCGGTGGACGCAATTGAAGATTGTTTCATTCATTTCTGTAGATTTCATTCGTGGGTTGTAGCTAAGTTTTGATACCCATTCATCAAGAGGCACTTAAGGCAAAGCAAATTACTTCCCATTCTCGGAAAATTAATTAATTGAATTGGGGGAAATAACAGGTCCGTGTTCTCTCCAGCGAACTGTATAGCCAGGCTCCCACAAGACAATCGAGTCATGTGGTTTTGGACGAGTCAATTTACACTATTAATGTGTGATAGTTTGTTGGAAATCTATCTTCGTCTCAACCACAGCACGTAGAGATCTGAGAGGTGTCAAAATACGCAGAATAAACTGGGGAAAGTTTTTCCGTCCCTTTAAAATTTTCAAATATTTAAATTTTAACGTAAAATGTTCAAAAAATTACCTGATTGGACAGAGTGCCGTGACGTCACTGGCTGATTCCGTAACGCTTTTGTAGCGGTTTTTGCCCCAACTTTTTTATTATGTTTTTTTTGTCAGACTTGACTTAAATATTCCTGTTAAATTCGAGAAAAAAAAACGTAGAAAATGTTCAAAATTCAATATACAGTACGTTTTCGTGTCTAACATTTTACTGCTTTAAATAAACATTTAATACACTACTTTTTCGAGCCTTATATTTTACTTCTTTAAGTAAGCATTATTTTTTGTAATTGTTTCGCATCCAATACAGTAAACCTGTACAACTCAACTCTTCAATCCATCGTAATTTGGAATTTCAAATTGTTTACTGCTGCTTTTGTAGCGATTGCTTTTTGCGTTGTAATTACTCTTTTTAACGACAATGTCAAAAAGAAAACATTCCATAACAAGCAATTCAGCTAAAAATAAACTACGTGAAAGACGTCGCAATGAATCTAAGGAACAAGCTACCAATAGAAGACTGGTCGAAGCTGAACGTCAGGGTGAAATTCAGAAATTTACATGAAGACTTGCAATGAGATGGCGAAAAATCTAATGTCGTTTACTAACAATCACTTATCCCGTGACACATTAAACCATAAAACTTTTAAGTCCGAATAACAATGATAAATTTATAGAATTATATAACAGTGAATCTATAAGAAGGCATGTAAAAAAGAGTAAAAAATTCAAGAGGGAGGCATTTACTAACACGTCCTCCGCAACGCGGGGCCATACAGCTAGTTCTTTATATAAGGTGATAGGTTGGTAGGTATTTAATTAACGTCGCACTGGAGCAACACAAAGGGCTGCTGATGACGGTCCAGGATCCATTCCAAAGGGAAAGATCGAGGACAACACCTCGACATTTCGGCCACGGTCAGATGACGAGGTCAACACCTGAGCCCGGGATGGTGTCGCCAACATCCCATTGCGTTGCTCCAGAGCGCAGTTAATTCAGCTACCTACCTCAATTGAAAAAGATTAATCTACTTCCTGATTTCATTCCCACGGGATCTATTTAAATAGAATCATTCATGCTAATTGAAAAAAAGATTTGCAGTTCATGTCGCTGTTTCCGAGGGAGTCCCACACGGACGTCCACCGACCGAACCGCTTTCTCAAACGTCTCAAAGATTACCGATGGCTCGTAAACTCTCCGAAATCAATGAATCGCAGACTGACCTTGGCGTGAAGAGGTCTTTTCTCGCAGTAATTAAAGAGGGAGTCGTGCGATCCGGGACACAGACGGACGTGTAATTGCATTCATACGCCTCTTTCGACAATTAACTCACGGCAAGCCATCGCAGTCGGGAGGGAGGGGAGATTGTTAATTGATTTTTATTCATTAACTCACCTACGCCGTCGTAAGTCTTCGCGTTCTGCGGAGGGATGGAGATGAAAGGGATGTCTTCTTGCGGGATTGGTTGGTTTTCGGTCTCTTGGCGGAAGGGTCATGTTTGGCCAAACACAGGACCGACGGACGTCAAGTAAAAAAAGTCGCGAAGGGGAAAAAAAGGAGTGAAATATAAGTAAACTGAGCATTGGCTATTGAAAGGTGGGTAGGTATTTAATTGACGTCGCTCTGGAGGCAACACAACGGGCTATTGGCGACTGTCCGGGATCAAATCCGAAGGGAAAGATGCCACGTAATTTTGAACCACGTTCAGATGTCACACCTAAACTGGCACCTCACTCTCCAAACTTCCACTCCAATCCAACGCGAGGACATTAGAGGCCACGACAGATTTAACGCCCTCTGTACGCGACGGGCTTTGGTTGGATTCGAACTCGCACCCTCCGGTTGCTAATCCGTTACTCTTCCAACCGGGCTACTGCGGCCTTGTTTATTGAAAGAAGCTTCAAAGAGTGTGACCAGACTGGTCACGTGACTGCTTTGTGAAATAGACTCGGTTGACCGAATTGTAGTGTTGACCATGGTCGTGAAATATAAGTAGACTGAGCATTGGTACTGAAAGGGACTTCAAAAAGTGTGACCAGAATAGCAGTCACGTGACTGCTCTGTGAAAAAAATTGACGATTTGGCACCTCATCGCCTCATTTGGGCGATCTAACATCTTATGACAGGTAGATGTGGGCGAATGCACATTTATAGAGCGGCGACGAAAATGGGAAATCAAAAAAGCATGGACCAACATGTCGACTAGTAGTCACGTGATTCCTCTGAAAAAATCGACTCGGTTGACCCGATTTGGCATCTTATCGCCTCGTTTGGCGACATATCATCATATGACAGGGGAGATGGTTTATTTGCATTTCTATAGTGGCGTCAAAGATGGTGAAATCACCAAACACTACTATGTTGCACGGGCCTTTCAGATGATGAATCAATGTACAGGCGTCTTCCGTACCGTTGACCAATCAGATGATGAATGTTCGTTTTCACCCGGCAGACGAAAGTGGCCTAAGCGTCACGTTACTACTGATTTTGGTCACCTTCCTGAGCAGATAAAAAGGTGCTTAGTCTACTTTTAGGCAGGTCGCTCCACCCTGCTGGAAGAAACAGTATTCCAATACCTGAGACTTGATCTGCGCATAGAATTCTTCATTTTCACACGCTGCTTTTTTCGTGGCCCTCTCGTTTTTTCAAGATTAAATGTAAACTTTTTCATCGAATTCTGGTAAAAGGCGACTTTTGACTCGAATAGAAAAGGACACGGGTTCCTCCAGCCCTCCCCTTCCACCCAACCCCGTCTGACACCTGTATTGTGCAGGAAAGTCAGCTGGCAGATGCTTCTTCACTAATTCAGAACAAAGTGACTCAGATAAACCACCTCCCACTAGCAAAACCGAGAACCCGCGATTTTCCTCGTAGCCCAGCTGTAAAATTCGCTTCCTACAACGATCCCACAGCAACTCCCACCTGCATTCAAAACAAGATCCAACCCCATGGTTACAAGCCTCCCAGGACTCATCTCATGGTCACCAACACAAAACAGGTGGGGAAAAGACGAACAGCAACCAATAGTCATTATTACTTCGGGGCCATTGTGTACCATGGGTGGTCAGTTCCACCCCTCTACGAAGATGGACGGACCTGACTTCAGACACCCCTTCCTCTTTCTTGTAAACAGCACCGTTGGGGCAAGATCCTGCCCTGCATCTTTGCCCGTATGGACAGGGGAGGGTTAATTGAGCCCCTGGAAGACGAAGGGGATAATGGATTATCCCAGGGGTTGTCTGGCATGCGTACGAAAGCGGTGGGGAGGTTTGCTTCGCATTATGGGATAGAGGATTGGGTCTTATCTGTACGAAACAGTCAGAATCTTGGCGTCGTGCTGAAATACGAAATGGGGTTGGTTTTCTATGCTGGATGAGGTTGGTTGTTTTCGGGTTTCTAGAGCAAAACACAAGGCAGACAACACAATGAGGGAGGAAGGAAAAGCAGAAAGATAAGCGAAGGTAAAAATGAAAGGGAGGAAAGATCACTTGAGTACCTCAGGTTTGTGATGCCCGTACTCACGTAAAGATATACCTCTGCGGGCGCTGGTTACGGTATTGTGAAATATTAGATTCTGTTGCTTTTTCTACTAGATATAGTCGAAAACTATGGTCATTTATATGCATATACAGGATGAGTCTAAATTGTTTTTACAAAATAAGAGGGGTGATAGTACCCATCCAGACGAGCAATAATTACCATGGAACATAGGGTCGCATTCCACTCTGAGAGGCAGAAAAGAGTCAAGTCGAAACGCGTCGAGCATGAACAATTCATCGCCTCTGACGTCGTTTTGTACCTGCCTACGTAGCATATCTCCTAAGCAAGATGGATCGGACGTGGTGGACCTCTGGCTTGGCCTCACCGGACCTCAACCCACTGGACTTTTTCTTCTGGGGGCACATGAAATCTTTAGTGTACCTGTGGACTCGGCTGAAGATCTCGTAGCGAGAAACGGTGTTGCCGCAGACAAAATTAACACGACACCAGGAATCTTCGAGAGCCAGTCATTCCTTCGCCGGTGTGAACTGTGCAACGCCACTTTGAGCACTTGCTGTGAGTTTTTCTCTGATGAATCAATCAGATTGTGAAACTTTTGGTATCGTTCATTCCCAACACTGTTGTAAGTCCATGTTGAAATTCTAATTCGACTCTTTTCTGTCTCTCAGAGTGGAATGCGACCCTATGTTCCATGGCAATTATTGCTCGTCTGGATGGGTACTATCACCCCTCTTATTTTGTAAAAACAATTTAGACTCACCCTGTATAAATATGAGTATAAACATGCTTTGTCTGCGTACGTTGCGGCGATATCCCCAGCTGACACCACGGTCACAAAGCACGATGTCTATTTTTACCCACTTCCCCACTTTCAATGTATATTTCTAGCCTGCGTATATGGGTGAAAGTGGTCCCTCAACTACCCCCTTTCACATTCGAGCTCTTTCGAAACTAGTGTCTCATTTTAGCGATGGCTCCCTAGGGTGATCAGTTCTGCGCATGCTCGTGGACGATTCGATTTTCGACCGTAGGTAGATACTAAACTCGAGAAAAGTGATTCGATTCGATTCTTTCGCGACTTGTTTCCACTCAGCGGGCTGTTATAGATATCAAAATTCGTTTTTATGATTGTTTTTTTTACTTGGGAGTCTACAAATTTAAATATCTTCAATGATTTCGAAGCAGATTTCTTGTTCGACCGCTCACGAAGCCTATTCACATTCATGTCGCCGAAAACCAAGCAGGGAAAGGAATCGAATCTAACCGAAGAATCAATCTGGAAAGAATCGAATCATACACTTTTTCGCCATGTACCCGCCGTCGAAAATCGAATCGTCCACGTGCATGCGCAGAACTGATCCCCTTACGGAACCATCGCTAAATTGAGACTAGTCCTTTTTTGCGATTCTTATTCATTCGCACCTAGAGTGGCAGGACATGGATGCCTAGGCCTATCTTGATAAATTGAATTTGTTTACGTTTTCAAAATCCTTTTCTGATTCTACAGGCCTTAGTTATCCACATACTTAAAATAAAAGATAAAAGCCTAAGTAGAAACCCTACCGCCACCTATATTTAGCTTAACAGAAAATACCTCTCATGCAACCATAGAAGTAAAATATAAGAAGACTGAGCAGTGCTATTGAGAGGAGCTTCAAAAAGCGTGACTAACGTGTTGACTAGTAGTCACGTGACTGGAAAAATTGATTTTGTTGGTCGATTTAGCATCTTATCGCCTTGCTTGGTGATATAACATCTTATCAAAAGGTAGATATGGTGAATGCGTATTTTTATGGAGCGGCGATAAAAAATGGTGAAATCGTCAGTCTATTGTCACGTGAATCAATGAATGTTAGTTTCCATCCAGCTGACAAAAGTAGTCTAAGAGTCACGTTACTACTAGTTTTGGTCACATGATTCTGGGTGCATAAAAATTTTGCTATTGCTCACCCTACTTTTATAGTATTTCCTGTATGCATACAACCGTGTAAAATAAATTATGTAAACTCATAATTTCTTATGCAACATCTACAATTTTGAACTCTCTTACTACTTTTTTAATATAAAAATACCCTAAAGTAAATTCATTTTCTCACGCAAAGCTTCTAAAAGTAAATACTCTTCCTAATAAAACCCACGGGGTTTACTGTCTTTAGTAAACACGGGTGCCGCGCTCCCGATGTACTCAAGCGATCGTATTCTTTCATCCTATTATTATTTTCCCCCAATCCCTCTTGTCCCCCTTTCACGGACATTTTTTATTTGACGTTTTCTTGTGTTTGGCTCAGGTTGGCTAAATATGACCCTTGTGTCATAAAACCCTCAAACACCCAAATAATGCAACCAAAAGGCCGTCATGTTGAAAGAACAATACGTCTGATGATTCATTGACTCTTTTCAGGGGCACGTGGTAGTCCAGTTGGTGAAGTCGCGGATTATTTACAGGAGGCTTGCGAGTTCGAAACTCGATCCAACCAAAGACAGTATTGTACGTGGGATCTGCTGCACTTTAAATCTGTCGTGGCCTGAAATATCCTAATATTGGCTTGGTGTCGAAGTTTTGAGAGCGGGGTGCCAGCTCAGGTGTTGCCTCGTCATCTGACCGTGGTTCAAAATTACATGGATCTTTTCCTTTGGGATTGATCCCGGACCGTCACCAATAGCCCTTTGTTTTGATCCAGTGCGACGTTAATTAAAATACCTACCTACACAACTCCATAAAAACGACGCGTCAGCCGAAAGAACCAGGCGCACCAACTCTAACTGAAATCCCAAAACGAAACGCCGAACTCTGGAGGCATTCTCAACTCTGACGCTCACGCGCACTAATTGTCACTTAATTGGTCGGTTAATAACAACTCAGCACGATCCCAATCGATTGGATCCCAAACGCATAACTACGACGTTTAAAAATAACAAGGCTAATTACCATTGACTTCTACATACGGAAAATAATTCCGCATCTGAAAGTTCTCCTCGCAGAAGACTTCAATGCAAACAGGGAAATAATTGCAGTTTTATTTTATTTCCACTCTAACTAGAAAGAAAATACTCATTTAAGGCCCTCCCTTTCTACGGGCAGGGCCTAATATAGCATTGCTTTGATCACATTCCCTTTACTCTCTGTTCGTAAGATAACTAAAGTCTTTACTTTCGTTTGAACTTTAATTGGAGAGGGAAACTTGCTCTTCTCTGTTGGAGATAGTTTTCCGAAAAGAATGCGAAAGTGCTCCGTCTGGGGGAAGTTTTTGAGAAATGTTTGTTAGTTATGCGACTGGGAGTTTTCGAGGAGGTGCAGATTTTATGTGAAAGCTTGTGGAATAAAATAAATGCAGGAAAGTTTTGAATAATGATAAATGTCCTGTATTCTATAGAGGCGCTGTTGGTTTACTCACTGCCATGGAATTGTAGGTGGCGCCAATGTCGTACTTAGGGGGCAATGGCTCCGAAACGCCATTATCTAGAGACTTTCAAAAGGCATTTCAGAAATATTTATTAAAAGTGGTTTTTCTTGGAGACGTCTTAAATATTTGTCCTTGTCACAGAAATATTTTCCAGTGCCAAGTGTGTGTGTGAGAGAGGAACTTGCTTTCTTACAATCCTTCTTTAGAGGGCAGCGATAGCTCAGTTGGTAGAGTCGAGGATTAGCAACCGGAGGGATGCTAGTTCGAAACTCGATCCAACCATCGTCGGGTAGGTGGGGCGCTGGTGCACGCTAAATCTGCTGTGACCTCCAATGTCCTGACGTTGAAATGGCTCGATCTTTTGTTAGTCTTAATGCAAACTAAATAATTGCAAAAAAATATTGAGAACATGTTTTTTACCAAATTTATATGGTTCGAATGAATATATTTTGTTCTAATTATCCTTATTTTAAATTCGTACGTTTATAAATCTGTCATGGCCTTAAATGTCCTCACGGTGTTGTGGAAGTTTCGAGAGGGAGTGGCAGCTCAGGTGTTGACCTCGTCATCTGACAATTTTTCAAAGTGACGAGGTGTAGTCCTCGGATCTTGCCCTTCGGGATTGATCCCGGACCGTCGCCAATAGCCCGCTGTGTCGTAAATTCAATTACCAATCGAATATGGTTTCGGCGCTTCGACAATAAAAATTCCAAAGAATTTATTCCGATTGGGCACATGATAGTTCTAGGTCGATTAGATTGTACGCCAAGCGTCACCAAAACGGCGATGAACTCCATCTTAAGATAACCCCGATGCGTATCATGCTTGAGCATTTGGATTGCCGGAGTAAATCCTTCGCTTTCCGTCTGGTTTCCTTTCACTGAAAATCCCTCCTCATAGAATCTTTATAAGTTTCTGCGCGGTTCGCGTCATGCTTTGCATGTTTAACCCTCCTTGTGGTTGTCTCAACGAGATATCTTGTTATTAGCAAAACTGACCAGATCTTGATGGACGAGATATCTCGTCATTGGAAGAAACCTGACCAGAACTTGACGAGATATCTCCTCATAAGCAAAACTGGTTTGATCTTGATGGGCAATATAACTCGTAACCATTTGGAGGGTTAAAAACAATTTGATTGAAACTACCCATAACTCGCTAAAGGTTTTATCTTATTGATTGTTTATATTTTTTATTCTTTTGAGTGGGGCGGGACAGGGCTACGACCTGTAATGATCCTAAGACGGCCCTGCATTCAGAAATTCCACAAAATGGCGTCGGAATCACTGAAGTCAGTCCAAAACCTTTACTCTGAAAGACTCAAATTACAACGCACCCATACCACTCAGCTAGCCATCTTTCAAATTAAAACCTACAATTAATCCCTTCCGAAGGGAGAAAAAAATACATATCTCAGCATTACCACAACTGAAACATTACCCTCCTGGGGTAACGAGAAAAAATAGCCCCAACACCAAACTTCAACCATTTCCCACAAAGACAAGATGAATTGGCGATAATGATGATAATCAGCAACCAACAAGCCCCCAGCTGTACCTTCCAGTCCAAACAACCCCTCCACTCGTTCAGTTCTGGTGGGTTTTTTTTCCCTCTTGACCAGTGGTCGTTTTCCTTTTATCTCTTTCTCGAACAACAGAACGAAAGGGGGCTGGCAGATCACATCCCTGAAGGGGTGGTCGAGGAAAACGCACATCGGCGGCTTTGAAAAAAGCTGATCGCTATCTAGGCACCTTGAGGATGGATCGCGCTGGGGTACACGGGTCTGGTTATTTGTTTTCCTTTCCATTACTTACCCTTTCCCGAGCCCGTTGGCATTGTTTTACGATGTTTTGCCCGGTTTTTACGAGTGGGTTAGGTGCCTGACAAATGGGGGTGTCCCTTTTTACAAGCCGAAAAGCAGATCTTTGGCTGCTTTATGGGAGGGGGATTTTGCCGCCGTAAGTAGGCCTTGCTTTGTGAATATTCCAGCGGTGGTGTCGCTTTTTTTATGCGTTGGGGAATATGGCGTCGCTGATTTGGGGGTTTTAAGGTAATTTTCTACCAGGTTTTGTTAAAAAGTTCAAGGGTGTGTCGAAAGAAAGAGCATAAAATCTCATGTGTCGACTTGTGATTTTGTAGCTACTGGAATACCTGGGATTAGCAACCAGAGGATTGCGTGTTCGAAACTCGGTCTAACCAAAGATCATCGGGTGAGTGGTTGCTGGTTTACGATAAATCTGTCGTGGCCTCAAATGTCCTCACGTTGGCGTGGTGTGGAAGTTAGAGTGGGGTGCCGGCTCAGGTGTTGACTTCATCATCCAACCGTGATTCAAGATGACGAGGTGTAGTCCTCGATCTTTCTCTTCGGGATTGAACCCAGACCCGTCGCCGAAAGCCCACTTGTGTTGCTCCAGTGCGATGTTAATTAACTACCTACCGAACTAAATACCTGGGATATAACACATAAAGAACTACTACTCGAGAAGAATTTTTTAGAATTTAATCAAGTTTCGCATTTACTTGACGTTGTTTGGCACAGCTTGGAAAAATATGGCCCCTGCACCATAAAACCCAAACAAACGAACTAACTTCAGCAACGGCTAGCCATGGTGTGAAGCAGCTAGAAGATACCAACCACCAACATGAACAATACAGAGGAAACAGCCCAACCACGAATCGGTTTCGTAACAAGCGAATTTAGTAATATGGCAATAATGACATGCAAATCTCGTTTTACAAGTTCCCTTCGGATTCGCCGCATGTTCACTGTCACTAAACTTCCTCGTGTGCATGTCCATTTCCCCGACGTTGTTTGGTAAAGCTTGGCCAAATATGGCCCTTGCGCCATAAAACCCAAACAAACCAGTCTCAGCAACAGCTAACCATCGTATGAAGCAGTTGGCAGATGCCAACCGCCAACTAAAACAATGCAAAGGAACCATTGCCCAACCACGAATCAGTCTCTTACAAGCGAGTTTAGTAATATGAGAATAATGGTTGGTTTCTTGGGTTTTTATGGCGATGTTAGGTACGGCAAGGCCATATTTGGCCTTGCCGTACCTAACAGGAATCGAACCCTACGCCGCCAGGAACTTGCAGGTTCCTAGCGTACCAAGCCACGATGGCCCAATGAGAATAATGACATGCAAATTTAGTTTTACAAGATCCCCTCGAATTCAACACATGCTCTTAACAGACAATGGTTTCATTATTTCTGGCTCACCACCGTCCATGCAGTCAACTTTCGAGAACCAAATCGAAACGACAAGCGTGAAATCCATGGTCAGCAACCCTAGTGGACATCAGGAAAAACAAGGCCGGGAATCTCCCCAGGGTCATTGACTCCCCCATCCCTGATGTTACCTAAATCCCATCTCCACCCTCCGACCAGGGGTATTAGAGGGGGGTGCTGCCAGATGATCTGGCTGAATAGAGAATGTCGATAGTCATTATGCTCATTAATTCTTGAACTCCTTTGATTTTTCGGACCGCTGCGGATATGCCCATAAGATACCCATCGGTTCCGGTGGGGGTGGGAAGGGATGTGGTCCCATGGGGATGCTCCAGGAGGATTTTTTCCTCTCTCCACCCCCTGCTTGTTCTGGAACAGAATGGAGTGTTTTGCGCCGTTGATGGAAGTGGGAAAGTGTGATGCTGGAACAATTCGATTTCGTGGGGTTTTGTTTGTTGGTTCGGTTGGCTGCATTGAGTTTTTTATGGCGTATTTGGCCAAGCTGCGCCAAACGCAAGACAGAACGTCAAGGAATGGGCAAACACACAATGAAAGTTTTACTGACACAGAAGAAAGGAATACACCCAGGGAGGAATGCACCTGACAGTAATCGAACCTGCGCCGCCTACAACTCGATGGTTGCTAGGGAAGTGGGCATACCCACTGAGCCCCGACGGCCCCAGGGATGAGAGTAGAAAAAGATCGCTTGGGTATCCCATGAGCGCGTCCCACGTGTTTGCTAGACAGTAATCCCCATGGGAAAGGGAAAGATTGCTAGAGTACCAAGGGTCTGTGAAGCCAGTACACACCTAAAGATGTGCCCCTGAGGACACAAAACTTTAAAAAAAGACTAAATATACACGTACACATCGTGAGGTATGTAAATTTCATCTTGCGTGTTGAGTGTCGTGAGGATTTTTTGCAAATGTGATGGTGGTATAATCGTGACCAAAGCAATTGATATAATGCAACTATTTAGGTGTATGTACACACTAGAACATTTTTTTTAAATTTTGACTTTAAAAATTCAGTTTTTTCACAATAGGTCATGTTGGTTTGTGCTTACACTCATTTTAGTGTGAAAAATTCTGATTGAGCTACTCATTAATTATCTAATTTAGATATAATTAGCTAATCGGCATGTTTTTTGAACAGCGATATCTCAAATTCTAATGTGTTCAGAAGGACAATTCCTGTTGGAAATTATTCCAAATATTATTCTTGTTTCGACCCTCCATCAAGTTGCTAAAGGGAATACGTTCTTTTTTTACAATTTTTTTCACGAAGGAAGTCTAAAAAAAAATCAAGATTTTTTTCAGGAATTTCAACATTTAAAAATCAACTAAAAATTCATTTCTTAACCAATAACTTCGACTGAGGGTCAAAACATCCACTGCATTACATAGATTATATAATGACACAAAATTAATTATAATAGATCAATTCATTGTTGAGTTATCACTGTTCGAAAGAAGCATCCTATTCTAAATATAGTTCTTCAGAAATCGAGTTTAAAATTTTGGAAACGTGTTTGTCTAAGGTGACAGTATCTAACCCAAACCCTTGCAACTTGAAAACTGTTTCGAATATTTACAAGATCTTGGTATCGTTTGAAAGCTAAGGGGTTGGACAATTTTTTGAATTATTAAAAAATCGATCGATATTTTGGTCAATTTTCGTGATTTCTATGCATACACACACCTTAATATTTTTACAAATATACAATGAATGTATAATATTATATAGAAGGCCGAATACAGCAAAGCGTGCTGTTCCCCTCATTAGCTCTGTCTGGGTGTCCACCCTTTGCGTTCAAACACTATCGGCCAAATGACCCTATTGGACATTTTGAGACGACTAATGTCACATACTGAACACCAAGTCAGTTTCTGAGTGGTGTGCTGCTCATGCCATTGCACGTAGTCAGGAATATGATAGAAGGGGTCAATTCCAAATAAAAAACACCCACCTTTAAGTCACCATCAACGTATCAAATTTTCTGAAAGTATAATTTTAAATCTGCGAGATTTGAATGGGAAAATCCCCATTCAAACCATTTCGCGTTTTTACGTTCAGTTGTTTTTTAAACCTCATCTAATGTTTTCCATCTTAAATTTCACTCAAAATTTTATACACATGTAAATTAAATTCTTCAGTTTCATTAGCTATGCTGCAAACGATGATCTTGATTTATCATCTGACTACTGTTTTTGAATATTTTTATTATCTTCTAGACATTTTACATGTTTTGAATCTACCTCTTATCTTTATCTTAGACTTAATTTTTAGATATTTTGTGCTTTTGTTGGGTCATATTCTGTCGTGTTTGGCGCAGCTTGTCCGCTTTTGGACCTTGCGCCATAAAACCCCAACATCCAATCCAAATAAAAAGGCTCAGTAAATAAATACAAATGCGATTAGGTTGACATTTTAGCAATAATAAATTGACTAAACTAATTACATTATTGCATGTGTTTCGATGAACGGTAGCAAGGAATCTATGATTGTGATCTTAAGTTTCAACTGCTTTAAAACAAAAACGATTAGTTTAAACCATGTCTGAGAGGCGGCGTGCTAAGGTTTGCAGGTGGACAAAGTTACTGCATTTGACCGCCTGTGTACTTGTTCATACCATAAATGAAATCAGTATTGTACTTGTTCATAAATCGAAAATTCATCGAGGGACAAAAAAGGTTGTTTCGAGTGGTTATTCCATTTGACTAACTTGTCTAAATGATCATAGCATCAATGAAATCCATGTTTGACTGTTCACAAATGGAAAACTCATCGAGGGATAAAAAAAGACAATACATCGAGGGATTACTACGTTTGATTACTTGTGTATCATAAATGCCATACCAAAAATGAAATATGTGTTCCACTGTTCACGAATCGGAAATTCATCAAGGGACAAAAAAAGACGATATATCGAGAGGCTACTGCATCTGACTACTTATGCAGTTGATGGTACCATTAATGAAATCCATGCTCTGACATCAGGAGCTCTGTTCAATTTCAATGCCTACAACATGTAGAACCACATCCCAAACAGTATGGGCATATCTCACATCTCCAAATTCAATAGCGAGTAATTTCCCATTGAGGGGGGAAGTACACCCCCAAAAAAACCGACACCTGATACTGACTCTTTCCATTAACTCGCCCAACCCCCCGTTCTGACGTAATTAAAAGCCCTCCCACCCCCGCTTAATTTCTAAACCAATTAAACCCCCGGCGGTCCGATACGATTGCCATCATCGATGCAATCGATTCGAATCGGCGCTAATGAAAGATGAGTCAAGGCGAGGAAACCAGACCCAAAGTGGGAGTCATCCCCCTGAAGAGAAGTCCGAAGCCCACCCCCCGAACCGGGGAATGAAAGCGCCCGTCTGCTCCTCCCCCCAATGGGGCCGTCTGGATTTCTGCGGGGGGTCGAAAGGTCGATGGAAAAGAAAACCAGAATGCTGTTTTTCTTCGGTTTCTTCCATCATAATCTATTTGTTTTCCCGAGTAAAAGAATCGTACAAACTGTAATTAAGTGGTTCGTTGTGCCCGTAATTTAGGATGCAAAATGTATTGCCGTGTTTTTGAGTTTTTGTTGTGTATTGCTGCTGAGGAGTAATGGCAGAGTGCTCGCAGAGGTGATCGAACCTCTTCAGAATGGGAAGTTTTTAAGAGGTGTATGATTAGTGGAAGGAACGGTAAATACCTATCAATTTTGCTTTTGAGTGGAGAAGAAGAAAAGGAATTGTGGTGCCATAAAACACCGAATAACGAGATGCCTAGCTCCAAACAAGGACGGAAAAACAAATGAGCTATGGAGTCTCGAAAGCTGAAGGGAATTTTAATTACCGCTGAGAGTTGTATTCTTTTATCCACAGAAGAATAAAAGCTGTGTTTTGTGGAGTCCCAGGAACCACATGAAATGTTCCTGGTGTTACAAAAATAAACGTGCTTGCTTGCTAGCCATCGCCCAATCTTGTCTGTTGGGCCATTTGAGACCAGTAGAGACGGGAAAGCTTCCTCGGTGTCTGGTTCTTGGTCCAAGGCCGGGCACTGATACAGGTGGGCAGCATCCATGACGCCTTGATAGCACAGAGGGCATTGCGGGGAAGGCACAAGTGGAAAATTTTTTTTTAAAATGTCGAAGTTAGCTTGACTCTGAGCATCACGAGATTTCCGAGTTGTGTAGTATTGCCTTTACTCCACAGCACACACGATCAATAAATAATCACACCGATTGGTTAATCCTGCAAGTGGTTTGGGCCAGATACTTCATCCGTCAAGATCCGACCAATTTTGCTCATGAAGAGATATCTCTTCAAGATATCGTTATCGACAAAGGGCACCAATCTGCATTTTGGCGATTTTCGCCTAACTGCATTTTTCGAGACACCATTTCATGTTTTATACCACGACAAAGCCACGAATCGTCTTGATTCTTAGTGGAAATGCCGATTTTCATGAGAAAGCCATCTTTGAGTTTTAACTTGATTTTCCCCGTAGCATCCAAACTTTGAACGCGTTCTTGTAGAAACGTCAATTTTACAGATTGGTGCCTATAGCGTGGTTGTAACGATATATATTGCCGATTTAATGATGATGACGAGATCAAGATCTGGTCAGTTTTCTTTCAATGACGAGATATCTCGTCCATAAAGATCTGGTCACTTGCTGATGACAAGTAACCTTGTCGAAACAACCACCTGGGGGGTTAAAAGCATCTGAGCTCGTGCGAGCGTTCCGTGAATTTAATTTCTATTGCGCGCGACTGCTAATACGTATTTGTAAAACATTGCTGTCTCGATATCATGTTTATCAACGCGCAAATTATATCAGTGAATTAATTTTGAATTAAGCTCGCGGCAAATTGTAACCATGATATGGAATCTGATGTAGAATTAATTTGGGAATTTGGAGTGAGTGCAAGACGGTTCATCCGCGTTCTTTGTGGGTTTGTATTAGTTTATTAATAAGGGTCGAAATTTCTCTAACAAGTGTTCGTCTCCATGTGCAACCGAAAAGCTAATCTACAATTATTTAATGCCAATCTTTCTGATTCTCTTATAACCCAAAAAGTGGTTAGAGGTCTTCATGCCCAAGGTGAATTAACATCATAGTAACGGATGCTAGTTCGAATCCAACCAAAGACCATCGTGTACAAGGGGGCTGGTGCACGTTAAATCTGCCGTGGCCTAAAATGTCCTCACGTTGGCATGGTGTGGAAGTTTGAAGAGTGGGGTGTCAGCTCATGTATCGACTGGTCATCTGACCGTGGTTCAAAATTACATGGTGTTGTCCTCGATCTTTACCTTCGGGATTGATCCCGGACCGTCGCCAATAGCCCGTTGTGTTACTCCAGTACGTTAATGAAAATACCTACCTGTCAGGAGCAGCGACGTGAAATATAGACTGAGCATTTCTATTGAGAGGGGCTTCGTAAAATGTGTCCAACATATCAACTAGTAGTCACGTGACTGCTCTGTGAAAAATCGGCCGATTTGGCATTTAGCTGGACGAAAAATGCGAGTCAGCTTCTCGTCGCAGTTGCACATTTTTTCTGTTTCGAAATAAATACACTCTGCGAAATAAGTCTTCCTGTGACGAAGATTGCCTGTAGATCGATCTACAAATTCAAGCTGAATTTAGATTTCCTCTAGACAACGAATAAAATCGACCGTTCCATCCGAAACGTTAAATCGGGATACAACTCTATCTAAAGCATCTATTCAATTCAATGGACACTCGGCCAACGAACTGTTATACTCTTCTCACATCTTCACGTAAATCTGATCCGAAATTGGTCAAAAATGTAAATACCCTCAATTAATACACAAAATTATGCCACAGTGTGTCGGCACCACATGGTCTGTTGATGTCCTGGCTTCCTTTTTATCCGCTGCGCTTTTTAAGTATTAAACAGAGAAACTTAATTATCCTCCGAAAAAAGCGTCAAATGAGAGGAGAAAGACAATACTTCATTGAATATGAATGTTTTTAAATGTTCCTTGAACTTTTTATGAATGTTTTTTGTGTTCGTTCCTATGCACGACGGAAGTTGTCTAGAAATTTGGCACGCGTTTTTACGTATTCCCTTCAGCCTTTAATCTGCATTTTACAAAAAAGTATTTTCGGTTGTGCACTTTGCTTATGTTTATGGATTTTCGCTACCGATTTTCCTACACACCTTTTAGTTCTTATCCTATTTCTAACGGTTTGATCCCGGACCGTCACCAATAGCCCGTTGTGTTGCTCCAGTGTGACGTTAATTAAAAATACCTATACCTATTACTAACGGGACCGGTTGCAAGAGTAAGGGATTAGCTACCGGAGGGTTGCGAGTTCGAAACTCGGTCCAACCAAAGACCGTTGTGTACCTGGAGACTCGTGCATGTTAATTCTATTCAATGTATTCACGTTGGTGTGGTGTGGAAATTTAGAGAGTGGGGTGCCAGAACAGGTGTTCACCTCGTCATCTGACCGTGGTTAAGAATTGCGTGATGTCCTCGGATCTTCCCCTTGGGGATGGATCACGGACCGTCGCCAATAGCCCGTTGTGTTGCTTCAGTTTGATGTTAATTAACTACCTCTTTCATAAAGACGCATAATGTGGTTGGAGTAATTGTCCTAAGATCTCAGAAGTATATGTCACGTGGCCTTGGGAATCGCCTTGGGCAGATTGGTTATCGAAGCACAAACTCGGATTTATTATCACGCTCGTGAATTGGGATTCGTGCTTTCGCTCAATACCACGTGATATGCGTTCAAACCGAGCGATCGGGAGAAATAGAGTGAAGCTGCGTGTACACACACTGTCTATTTCACTGGAAGGTTGGTGATTTCGGTAGCCCTTACCTGAGCCTATATGTTCTATGATATATATTCATGGCGATACCTCAAGACGTACCGCCTCAAAACTTCGCGTATGATGTTTAAGAAGGAAGTAGAAACACGAAACTTACCGGATTCACAAAGAATTGTATGTCAGGAAGGGGTGCTTATGAGGTTCGATGGACTGGCCGGATGCACCCGTAGCCTGGCCACCACGATCATCCGATCTATCACATTGATTTCTTCCTCTGGGGTACCTTAAGAGCATCGTGTACGAGACCACCATTGACTTCGAAATTGTCTCATAGCAAGTTGCAAAAGCGGCTATTGTGGCTGCAAGAGTCAGTGAAAAATCTCCAAGTTTCTTAAAATGTCGAGTATGATGATATTTTGTACAGTTTGCCCTTGATTTAGATAACAAATATTAATCCATTAGTTTTCATCTTTATCTTTTTGTAAAGTGTTTCGTCATTAAGGGAGACAAAAATCTGTGACTCTTTAGAAATTTTTAATATTCTCCATTATAATAGCCACCTTAAAATTGTTTGTCTAGTAGACCACTCTACAATAGTTCCATAAAAGGAAAAATAAATTTTAACCTTCTTGAGAATAGAATATTTTCAAATGATTCTATTATAAGGAAAGGAGCAATAGAATCTTTCCAAAGGAATCTATTTAAGGAAAGGAGCAACAGAACTTTTCAAAAGGATTCCATTCTAAAGAAAGGAGCAACATAACTTTTCAAAAGGATTCTATTCTAAGGAGAGTACCCATAGAATTTCGAAAGGTTGAAAGAATCCATTGATTCTTCAGAAAGATGTGGTTATTTAATCATTGTGAACCAAAAACAACACTACCATACTCGAAAATCTCGTGACGCTCAGTGTTAATATCCAAACTCCTCGACTCTCAACCCTCCAAGTGGTTTCGACGAGTTATCTCGTCTTTCAAGATCTGACCAATGACGAGATATGGCTAATGACGAGATATCTCGTCATCAAAACATTGCCGATTTTCTTTATTATGACGAGATCAAGATCTGATCAGTTTTTTTCTAATGACGAGATATCTCGTTCATCAAGATCTGATCAGTTTTTTTCTACTGACGAGATATCTCGTTCATCAAGATCTGATCAGTTTTTTTCTAATGACGAGATATCTCGTCGAGAAAACCACCAGGAGGGTTAAATGAGCATTGTGTTTAATGATTTTTCACTGTGGACGTATTCATACTTTTTTCTGAGTGATTTACGTCTGTGCCAGCAAAGCTTTCCTTGTGATTCTATGTCCATTACTTGATATTGTGTCTAGTGTCTGGCGCAGCATGGACAAATATGCTGACGACGAGATCAAGATCTGGTCAGTTTTCTTCCAATGACGAGAGACCAGAGCTTGATGAACGAGATATCTCGTCCATCAAGATATGACCAATTTTGCTAATGACGAGACAAAACTGCCCTATTACTACAAGAGGGAAATGAAGATTCAAGTAGGTAAAACAAATCGCCCTGGTCCAAGAACGTGAGGCAGTTTTCAGAACGGGATTTTGCACCAGAGACTGTCAGGGCAGTTTTCATCGCAATCATAAACCACCAAGAGGGTTAAAAAACCTCAAGTCCTCCTTACACCACCCCGCTGCGAGCATTACGGAATGCCTTCTCTCGCAATAGAGCCCGCATTAGGGAAGTTGCTGCAGTATGCACTTCCCCATAAGCCACGTTTCCACATGACAGGGCCGGGCACTAGAGAGCCGCGACATAAATCATCGCGTCCGCAATTCCGGGCTTATGGTACACGGACCGGTACGGACAGACAGCTCGGGGGTAGGGAGGCGATCAGGCGGGAAAAGGGACACGCATGCTGCCTCCCCTCCAAATTCTCTGAGGGCATATCTCCAGGGAAGATGGTGGGAGGAATATCTTCGGGGAAAACATGACTTAGAAGATAGGAGAGAGAAAATATTGTTTTCTGGAGTTGTTATCCAATAGACCAGTGGTCCCGTCGGCAGGAAGAGAGTTTCTAATAACTTCCTAGTTCTACTTACTTTTACTAGTTACTACCTACCCTGGTTCTACTTCCTAGATACGCACCTAATAGTTGCTATCTACCCTGGTTCTACTTCCTAGATACGCACATAATAATTGCTATCTACCCTGGTTATCTTTCCTAAATTGTATGCTAGTTACCACCTACCCTGGTTCTGTTTCCTAAATAGTACGCAGGTACTAGTACCCTGGTTCTACTTCCTAAATTGTATGCACATGCTAGTTACCACCTATGCCTGTTCTACTCCCAAAATGGTACGCAGGTACTAGTACTGCCTACCCTGGTTCTACTTCCTAATAGTATGCAGATACTAGTTACCACCTACTGTGATTCTACTTAAATTGTGCCCATATACTAGTTACTACCTACCCTGGTTCTAGGTATTGAATTGTACGCACATACTAGTTACCGTCTATCCTGGTTCTACTTCTTAAATTGTACTCACACACATACTAATTACCACCTACTCTGGTTCTACTTCCTAGAGTGTACACACATACTAATTATCCCCTATCCTTGTACTACTTCCTAAATTGTACGCAGGTGCTAATATTACCTACCCTGGTTCTACTTCCTAAATTGTATGCACATACTAGTTAAAACGTATCCTGGCTCTGTTTCGTAGATTGTACGCATATACTTGTTACCGCCTACCCTGGTTCTACTTCTTAATTGTACGCACATACTGATTACCACCTACCCTGGTTCTACTTCCTAGATTGAAGGTACAAATTAGTTACCGCCTACCCTGGTTCTACTTCCTAACTTGTACGCACATGCTAGTTACCCTGGTTCTACTTTCTATATTGTACGCATATACTAGTGAACTCATACCCTGGTTCTACTTCCTAACTTGTACGCACATGGTAGTTACCCTGGTTCTACCTTCTATATTGTACGAATATACTAGTTACCTCCTACCCTGGTTCTACTTCCTAACTTGTACGTACATGCTAGTTACCCTGGTTCTACTTCCTAACTTGTACGCACATGGTAGTTACCCTGGTTCTATCTTCTATATTGTACGTATATACTAGTTACCTCCTACCCTGGTTCTACTTCCTAACTTGTACGTACATGCTAGTTACCTGGTTCTACTTTCTACGTATATACTACTAGTTACCGCCTACCCTGGTTCTACTTTTCCTAGATTGTAGGCACATACTAGTAACTACCTATCCGAACGATAAACGAAACCAGAACTTCATCAAAAAATTGACATATCCTAGCAAAATCAGTTAACACAGAAATAAATAAAATCACCTATTCTGTCTCTAGAATTCAATGACAACATAGACAAATTAGACGACACGCTTCTTTCTACTCATTCTACACAAAGGGTAACGAACAAAAGACGATGATTTCTTACAAGAAATTAAAACTGACGTAGAATTCTGCCCTTATAACTATTTGACATCTCATTTCATAATTCTTCACGTTCCGTGTCCGAAGATCGGTAACTCGTAGAGAAGTTCAAATATCTAGTAAGTTCTGAGTCTGCTGTAAGAAAACAAAGGTTTGCATATTGTTTCCGAATCCATGTAATCCAGTTAACAAATAAAGACAATATTATGCGACATTTGTTTCACATCTGAAGTAGAGTGTAACTCAATTTTCGTAAGGCTATTGGAAAATTTTCAAATTATAATGAGCTTAGCTAAGACTTCCGAAAAGCAACGAGGTGTCACTTTTATTTAACTCATTATATTTTGTTTCTAGCGCTAAGAGCATTTCGAGGATCCTGGACAATGTGCTATTAAGGAATATCTTTCCTGCTTGTGCATTTATTGATTCCTTTGACCTCGGTACTCAGAACCATTCAATAATGTTTTGGTCAATTGGTTTTTCTTTAGTGATGTTCCTGTTTGATAAGTCACTAAATTACAATCCCTGTGCGACTTGGTTTTTTGTGTACATGGTCTTTTGGGCTCGGTTTCTATGCGACTTGCAGAATATTGTCTTTTGCACTTTGTCCCTCTGCTACGGTAGCCCGGTTGGAAGAGTAGCAGACTAGCAACCGGAGGGTTGCGTGTTCGAATCCAACTAAACACCGTCGTGTACAAAAGGGGGCTGGTGCACGTTAAATCCGTCGTGGCCTCAAATGTCCTCACGTTGGCGTGGTGTGAAAGTTTGGGGAGTGGGGTGCCAGCTCAGGTGGTGCCTCGTTATTTGACCGTGGTTCAAAATTACGTGGTGTTGTCCTCGGATCTCTCCCTTTGGGATTGACCCTGGACCGTCACAAATAGTCCGCTATGTTCTCCAGTGTGACGTTAATTAAATATACCTATACCTACCCTCTGCGACTTGTATAACAAAGTCTTTTGGATTTGGTCTAGGTTATGCATTGACCAAGTGAATTAGCAACAATACCAAAGATGGGTATTTCAAAATTCTCTACTAAAATTTCAATGTAAGACAGAAGACGATGACAAATATTTGTTGTCTTTTTTTGTATGTCCATTGATGTCAAATACTGTTAAAGTACCACTTATGACGACTTGATAGGTTCATATTTGCTGATTCAAATGAAGTAATCGGTTATGTTTGAAGAAGGTTGGCTAAGGGCTGAAATGTTCCTGTGGCTATTCACGCAAAAATGTGATTGCAACGAGTTGATGGACAAGAACTCTTAAATCGGTGGCAGTATCACCCACGAGGTAATGTAATTTTTGGGGGGACTTCGACGAGTTGGCATTTGTGTCACGTGATTTTGGAGTCTATTCGCTAAATTAGAGGGGAAAGTTAAACATAAAACAAATTCCACAATTGGCATTGGAGAATGGGGTTCCAGATCAGGTGTTGACCTCGTCACCTGACCAAGATTCAAAATTCCAAGATATTGTCCTCTGTTCTTTCCCTTCAGGCATGACTCTAATAGCCCGACCTGTTGCTCCACTATGACGTTAATTCAACTATCTTCCTACCTACTCACAATTACCGTCTAGTGCGGTTTCTGATTTCGAGTTTATCGTTCGATGCTGGACACCTACGGCAATCACCATACATGAGTGTGGTACCCCTCTCCCCTACGCGAGCTCGACCACCTTTGTACAAATAGACTTATCCAAGGTCATCTGCCTTCTTACCGGTACACTGAGGTTGCAGGATTAACAACTGGATTGGTTGATTGGGATTTTATGGTGCATGGGCTGTATTTGGCCATGCTGCGCCAGACACAATATAATATCAAGTAATCGACATACACACACAAGGGAAGTTTTACCGAGACATAAGAGAGAAGCACATCAGGGAGGAATCGAACCTTCACCACGTCGACCCCAAACAACCGGATTGGAATTTCAAATACAGAACCGGACGTGTTTGTACAGAACTTCCGCCAGCAGTCTTCGAAGTAAATCTGGACAAAGTAGTGGGATACGATTACGGAGGACCCTTCAACGGTTCCTTCATTCTTTGCAGAACCTCCCACAAATCCAGACCTCCATCACCATAAAAAAGATGGCCGACAATAAACAAATCAGGGGGTAGGGGAAGATCCAACGCAATTTTTCCCATCCTTCTTTATAAATCCCTCACGTGATACCGTCTCTCACCCCCCTCTGGGATTAGGGGGGGTTGAAAGGAACAGTCCCTCAGGAACTTGGTGAAATCGGTAGATTTTTATCGCATCATCCATTTAAGGGATGGTATTACAACAATGTTTGTGGTGCTTGGATTACATTGTATCAGTCTCATTGGCTGTGGCCCCCTTCTTTTTATTCCAGTTGAGAACGGGGCGTATCTCGAACAAACTGGGGGACTTTAAAAGCATCGATCTTTATCAGGCCAACCCTGCTTTTTATCAATCCCGCTTTTGTGTTAACAAAGCTTTATTTGTGTTTAAACTTCTTGGGGGAGGGTGTATTTATTTTTTTTTTTGCAGTGGAGTGCTGTTTGTGTGTGTAGGGGGATTTGGCAAGGCTATTGCAAGGATGTAATGGTTGGACATTAATGTTCATGTTATAGCGATACGAATGACAGAGTGCGGTAGAAATTATTTTATCCAGACAAGAGAGGAGTAATCCATCATCCCGATGATCCATGGTCCTTAAGAGTTCATCGCAGTTCAGCGTGGTCTCATCCTCCAATAATGGCTTCGGGGCCGATTACTAGACTGAGAAGGACATCGGGTTACAACATAGAAGCATAGGAAGACGTTTATTTATTAATCTATATTTCCGGTTTAATCCTTTTGACAGTATCAATAACAGCGTTATCCATCCTGTACTCGATACTATTAATGCATTAATTTTGTCGTTCTTGATGAAGGCACAGGAAATTGATGACATTTTTATTGCCATTTGGGAATGAGTTATTTTTCTAATGGGGTATTGAAAATGTCAATTATAGAAAAAGCGACAATTTTATTTCATTTATTCTGTGAACCTGCATTTTAAGGCATAACTGTGTAAGATCTGAGTCCTTTTTTTCTCATACATTGTAAAGATTATATATATATATAAAAATAAATCTGGCATCCAAGAGGTGAGATCTAGCACTATGTTCGCCCATCCAGTGCAAGTCTTCATCACATACGGTCTCAGTATCAGTTTCGATGACGGGCCCCAATCGCTGTATAAATGACGAATCTAAATACTAATTTAGCTGACGTACCCAAGTACCAATTAGATGACGAGCCTTAGTACCAGTTCAGATGACGAGGTGACGGACATTTGTAACAAATAGTACCAGTTCAGATGACGGGGTGAAGTACTAGATCAGATCACCGACCCAAAAGAGTACCACTTAAGATGACGGAGTCCAGTACCTGTTCAAATGACGGACCCAAAAGAATGCCAGTTCTTTATGGGCTCATGTACCAGTTCAGATGACGATCCTCAGTGCCAATTCAGATGATACGCCTTTGTAAGAGTAATAAGGTAATAAGTGTCTGGTAATAAGGTTCGCCATCGTTCAGATGGCGAGTCTTATTACCAGTACAGATGACGAACTCAATTACTAGTTCGGATGACGGGCCTAAATACTAATTGAGGCGACGAACCTCAGTATCAGTTTAGATGACGGTCTCCAGTACTTCAGATGAAGGACTCAAGCGAGTGCCAGTTCAGATGACGATCCTTAGTACCTGTTCAGAAGACGGGATCAAGTACCAGTTCATATGACGAGTCTTAGTATCATTTCAGATGACAGGCCTTTGTTACAGAGAGTGCCAGTTCATATGACGAGATTAAGTACCAGTTCAGATGCCGGACCCAAGGAAGTGACAGTTAAGATGAACTTTAGTACTAGATAAGGTGAACGTACCCAAATACTAATTTAGGTGACGTATCCAAATACCAGTTCAGACGATGGACCGAAGAGCGTACCAGTTCAGATGACGATCCTCAGTACCAGTTTAGATGATCATCTCAAGTATTAGTTTAGAGAACGGACACAAGTGTACCAGTTCAGATGGATCCTCAGTACCAGTTTAGATGATCATCTCAAGTATTAGTTTAGAGGAGACGGACACAAGAGAGTATCAGTTCAGATGACGATCCTCAGTACCAGTTTTGATGATCATCTCAAGTATTAGTTTAGAGGACGGACACAAGAGTACCAATTCAGATGATGATACTCAGTACCAGTTTAGATGATCATCTCAAGTATTAGTTTAGAGGATACGGACACAAGAGAGTACCAGTTCAGATGACGATCCTCAGTACCAGTTTAGATGATCATCTCAAGTATTAGTTTAGAGGAGACGGACACAAGAGAGTACCAGTTCAGATGACGATCCTCAGTACCAGTTTAGATGGTCTTCTCAAACATTAGTTTAGAGGTCGGACACAAGAGTACCAGTTCAGATGACGATCCTCAGTACCAGTTTAGATGACCATCTCAAGTATTAGTTTAGAGGACCGACACAAGAGAGTACCAGTTCGGATGACGGGCTCAAGAACCAGTTCAGATGACGAGTCTTGATATCAATTCAGATGACGGGCCTCTGTTACCAGAGAGCGCCAGTTCAGATGACGGGCTCAAGTACGAGATCAGATGAAGGGCCCAAATTCTAATTAGATGTCGGACCCAGTCCCCAATTTATAAGACGGCCCCTCATTCAATTAAAGTTATGTATTTAAAAGTACCAAAGTTTAACTCGCACAAACGTCTTTTCCCTTCGCACCTCTGTATATTATAATACCTACATTGGAAAGATTCATACATTTTAAACTTAGGAAAACGACAACACATTAGAATACAAAAACATGATATCGATCCCTCCGAAACACGAAAGGGTGAAGGTGATGGTTCGTACTCGCATAATTCAATCCCAGAAACGAATCGCGTTTTATTACACCAGGCATTTTCCTCAGATCCGGCCATCCAAAATTAATTTCCGGACTTAAAACTCCAGGCGTTCCGCAACCTGATAATTCGGTTAAACACAGAGAAACACGCCGAACGGGATAAGACTGCAAATTTACTTTGCAGCAGCCTCCAAACTGCGTAACTAAACTTTGCTTTACAAACAATCCAGTTTTCGGAAACAAACATTCCCTTAAATGAAGGGCCCGGAACGAAATATCCGAAAATATTGGCTGTTAAAATTCAAGACAATTTGCCGCGTTTGCCAATTTTGCCCTCTTTTGGCCGAGGGGAATCCAGTGACGTCGTCAGGGGGATTTGTTTATTCAGAATTAATTCCAATCCCGAAAAGTTTTCCGGTATCCAAATTGCGATTTAGAAAGGAGGGAGAACGTAGGAGTTATTATGCCGCATTAATATTCCCCCTTTTCTACCAATTACAGATTCTCCCTTTTGCCTCGTAGTAATAACATTCCTTTTGTTAACCACGCTGGGAATGTTGTCTCGATATGTCTCTTTGTTTCGGTGCAGGGGATTCGGGGGCCAAAGTGAGGTAAGTCCTTAAGACCGGCTCATTGTGACTCGAGAAAATGCGACGTTGCATTCGAAAACGCGTCCTGAAAGTAGAGGTTGGTTGTTGGGGTTTAATGGCGCAAGGACCATATTTGGCCATGCCCAGATCGTAGAGGAAATATAAAAGTTCGGCAATAAAAACAAAGAGTCAGAAATGGCAACCCCAAGTTCATGTCACCAAAACTAGTAGTCACGTGACCCTTAGGCTACTTTCGTCTAAGTAGCAATTTACCTCGTAACTTTGAACCACGATAGGATGACGAGGTGAAAACCTGAGCTGGCACCTCACTCTCCAAATCTCCAGACCACGCGAGGACATTTGGAGCCACGATAGATTTAACGTGCAGCAGCCCGGTGTACACGACGCTCTTTGGTTGGTTTCGAATTCGCGACCCTCCGGTTGCTAGCAGTTACGTAGTTGAATTAGCGTCGTATTGGAGCAACACAAAGGGCTATTGGCGACGGTCTGGGATCCATCTCAAGGAGAAGGAGGACAACACCTCGACTACGAATTAAGAGGACACCTCGTTACTTTGAACCATGGTCAGATGAGGCCGACACGTGAGCTTCACAAAACTTCCATGCCAACGTGAGGACATTTGAGGTCATGGCAGATTCAAAGTGTACCATCACCCAAGTACACGACGTTCTTTGCTTGGAGCTAGTTTTGAACTCGGGATCCTCCGGTGGCTAATTCTTGACTCTACCAACTGTCCTACCTCGGCCCCTCCAAAAAAAGAAAATAATTTCATAAACATTACATTTGCAACAAACATTCCTTTGGATGCCCTGCCGTCTGGATTCATTGGGCAATCGGTTTTCGCTTACCACCACACTTCTGCTCTGTTGAAAATGAGAATATCTTTTACAAAAAAGGAAATAACAAGGCACATAAAGATTCCATTTACGCTAGACTCCATTCGAGGCAAAGCTCCCACGAAAAGATGCCATATTGAAATTAAAGGGCTTTGAGAGAAAACTCACCGACAAGGAGCAGGACAAAAATCTTTTTTTCCCAAAAAGGATCTGGTAGGGGGGTGGATTCGAAAAAACAAAGCCCCACCCCCGCGTTCCTTATCCGAGGGAAGAGGGGCTTACAGCGCGCTTTTCTATATGGTAATGCAATTTCACGAATTCCTAAAAGGGCAGTTTTGCGTACAGGATCGTCTAAGAATGTAACAGAATGAAAAGAAGAATAGGAAGAAAGAGGAAAAAAATCCATTTCGTCCTAAGAAGCTGGTCTCGGGCTGCAAGAAATCTCCAGTGCACTCCTGGAATCTCAAAGGGAGGGGTGGTTGAGTTGTAGAGCAGCCGGAGAACAAAAAAAAAGGAAGGTTCGCCCAAATAAAAGGAGGACATGTCTAATCCGCAGGAACGTGACGAAGATAAAGAAAATCAGATCACCCCGCGACCAAGCGTATGCAAAAAAGGCAGTCTTTGTTCCGTCCTCTATTTTTTTTTCGCTCCTAAGTCCTCGGTCCTCTCCTGGTCCTCATTATCCAAGTTTGTGTTTTTCACAATACTCTGTCGAGTATGCAAAATTGCGCCTCTAGTTCCGTGCAAGGTATCAATGCGGAGTGGATTGCTTGATTGAAAAAGCATCCGGAGATTTTTTCATGTCGTCCCCACCACAGGGGAGGTGGGTTTTTTTTCCTTACCCGGGGAGGTATGAAATCAGCGAAAATTTAGATGAGACGGGTTGATTAAAACTAATTAAAAATTCCTGGCTTAATTTCGCTTTTTTTTTTTTGCGCCGTCTGGCATCCGTGAGACAGACTGGAGGAATTTTGTGAGGTCGGAAGATTAGAAAGTGTTGATTAAATTAGAAATTACTCTGAATTTGTCATCGGTAGCCCGGTTGGAAAAGATATCGGATTAGCAACTGGAGGATCGAAACTAGGTCCTACCAGATACCGTCGGGTACGTGGGGGCTTGTGCATGTTTAATTTGTCGTGGTCTCAAATGTCCTCACGTTGGCGTAGATTGGAAGTTTGGAGAGTATTGACACCTTAGGTGTCATCTGAATCGTGATTCAAAAGTAGGAGGTGTTGTCCTCGGATATTTCCGCCCTCATGGAGACATCGCCTTTAGGTGTGTACGAGCCTTACCGACCCGAGGTATTGCGACGATCTTTCCTTTTAGCATTTACTGTCTTTGGTAAACATTGGGGTTGTGCTCACGGGATACCCAACCGTTCCTTTTCTGCTTTCATCCCACTACTCTGTTCACTAATCTCTTTCTGGCCATTTTTTCACTTGGCGTTGTCTTGTGCTTGGCGCAGCTTGGCCCAATATGGCCAGGCTGAGTCAAATATGGCCCAAATGGCCATTGCACCATAAAAAGCCAAAACAATCCACCAAAAGCTCTAAGCCTTCTAGGCGAGCTGGGAGATGGCGGGTCCTGAAAACAATCCACCAAAAGCTCTAAGCCTTCTAGGCGAGCTGGGAGATGGCGGGTCCTGAAAACAATCCACCAACATGGCATCCTTCCCCTCTGGATGGATTCAGGACCGACGCCAATAGCCTCTTGGGGTGCTCCCAATGCGACGTAGATTCCACTACCTACTTTCTTTTTCGTAAAAGATATGCCCATTTCCAACAGGTAGGTGGGTACTTTAATTAAAGTCGCACTCGAGCAACACAACGGGATGTTAGAAACGGTCCGGGATCAATCCCCAACATTTCCAACAGACGATATGCATGGTGGTACACGAAACTCGATAGCCCAATGAATCAGGACCCAAATCTGGTTCGGAAGATCTAATTTCGAATGATTCTAATGAGTTTTTCTCCTATTTCGTTTATTGGCGAAAGCTCCATCACTCGCTCTTGCTGATATATTTGAGTCTTTCTAGGAAAAAGTACTCGGTAGATCAATGAAAAGAATTCGATATTGGATACGTAAGGATATATGCATACGGCAGTCATCTTGATTTTGCTCTATAACTTTATTTTTTACAGGAAAAATATAGTAATGGGGTGATTAATGAACGTCGTACTAAAGCAACACAACGGGCTATTGGTACGGTCCGGGATGAAACCCCGAAGGGAAAGGTCCGAGGACAGCACGACGTAATTTTGAAAAACGGTCAGATGACGAGGTCAACACCTGAGCTGGCACACTGCACTCCAAACTTCACGCCAACGTGAGGACATTTGAGGCCTCGACCGATTTAACGGCACCAGCACACGACGGTCTTTGGTTGGATTGGAACTCGCAACCCTCCGGTTGCTAGTCCGTTACTCTTCCAACCGGGCTACCACGTCCCGATCCCTTTTGAAAGAGGTTCTTTATCCTGTTTCTTTTTGGTCCTTTTTCTGTCAAGGTCCTTTAATTTCGATGTGGGATCTTTTGGCGGGAGGGCGCAGTTGGAAGAGTAACGGACTAGGAACAGGAGGGTTGCGAGTTCCAATCCAATCAAAGACCCGATAAAGGGGGCTGGTGCACGTTAAATTTGTGGCGGCCTCAAATGTCCTCACGTTGGCGTGGTGTCGAAGTTTGGAGAGTGGTGGTGCCAGCTAAGGTGTTGACCTCGTCATCTGACCGTTTTTCAAAATTACGTGTTTTTCAAATTACCCCAAATCTTTCCCTTCGGGTCTGATCCCGGATCGCCTCGCCTATAGCGCGTCGTGTTGCTCCAGTGCGACGTTAATTGAAATACCTCTCAGCGGGAATCAGGTCTCGAACGGAGTCTTGCGCAGATGGAATCTTCCTGCGGCTCTTTATTCCCTTTCGGTATAAACATATTCCCATTTTCAACAGAGCAGGGGTGCGGTGGCAAGCGAAAACCGATTGCCCGATGAAAGGAGACGGCAGAACATCTAATCTCGTTCGGGTGATCTGGTTTCGAATGATTTTAATGAGTTTTGCTTCCAATTTTGTTATTGCCAACAGCTCTATTGCTCCTCTTACTCATGAGCCCGAGTCTTTCTGGGAACTGACGTAAAAGAACTCCGCGGATTGGTTACTCAGCGGAAGGGATGCATGTATGCAGACTCTAAACATCTGATGAATTTGCTGGATGGAGCTGAAATAATCTTTTGCAGGAGAAATATCGATTCTAAGTAGTTTTGTGTTTCCTGTTTTCACAAATAGAAGCAAAAACAACATTTCTAGCATTAGAATTTTAAGTGGTGTTTATTACACTCATACAAATCACTTTTGGAAAGACTTTTATCCTGTTTCTTGTCCCTTGTCGGTGTGTTTTCTCTCAAAGACTTTATTTCAATGTGAGATCTAATGGAGGGAATTCGACCTCGAATGGAATCTTTATTTATACAAGGTGAGTTTAAATTGTTTTTACAAAATAAGAGGGGTGATAGTACTCATCCAGACGAGCAATAATTAGCATGGAACATAGGGTCGCATTCCACTCTGAGAAGCAGAAAAGGGTCAAATTAGAATTTGAACTTACAACAGTGTTGGGAAAGCGAATGAACGATACCAAAAGTATCTGATTTATTGATCAGAGAAAAACTCACAGCAAGTGCTCAAAGTGGCGTTGCACAGTTCACACCGGCGAAGGAATGACTGGCTCTCGAAGATTCCTGGTGTTGTGTTCATTTTGTCTGCACCGATTACGAGATCTTCAGCCGAGTTCACAGGTACACTAAAGATTTCATGTGCCCCCAGAAGAAAAAGTCCAGTGGGTTGAGGTCCGGTGAGGCCAAGTCACAGGTCCGCCACGTCCGATCCATCTTGCTTAGGAGATGCTACGTAGACAGGTATAAAACGACGTCAGAGGCGATGACTTGTTCATGCTCGACGCGTTTCGACTTGACTCTTTTCTGCCTCTCAGAGTGGAATGCGACCCTATGTTCCATGGTAATTATTGCTCGTCTGGATGGGTACTATCACCCCTCTTATTTTGTAAAAACAATTTAGACTCACCCTGTATATGTAGCTTCTTATTTTCTTTTTGTAAAAAATATTCCAATTTTCAACAGAGCAGAAGTACACTCAAATCAAATAGAGTAAAAATAAAACAGAAACCTGACGAATGAATCTCGCAAAGGTTGAATTTATACTTTTATATCCTTTCGTTGCCATTCACCAATAAACAATAATCGATTTCCGAGCTACGTATGTCAGTGAAATTCTAATTTTTAAGCTTTTCGTCGAGGTTGGTTTGGTTATTTTATTAGGTTTTAAGGCATACTTGCCAAACACAAAAGGCATAAAAGCCTGCCCCAAACACAAAACAGAAAACACCAAGTGATAGACATACACGCGCAAGGAAAGTTTTTACTGACACAGAAGACAGAGCAGAAATGTACCCAGGGAGCAATCGAACCTGTGTCTTCTCCAACTCGTAGAGGGCATACCACTGATCCACGACGACCCTCTTTTCTTCGAACTATCAGAGGCACATCTTTAAGTGTTTACGGGCTTCAAGAATCCGATGTATAACTAGTGATCTATCATTTTTCCATGGGGCTTACTGGTAAACACAGGGATCGCGACCCCGGATGTCCAAGCGATGTATCTCCTTTCCTCCCCTTTTCCTTTCTTTTCACAATTATTTGACGCTGTCTGTCTTGCGTTTGGCGTAGCTTGACCAAGTATGGCCCTTACGCCATAAGACCTTCAACCAACCATACTCGTCGAGGAATAAGTTAATAATTAACTGAATACCTTCACACCGTGGCGTACCGAGACCTCTCCACAAACGAAACCCACGACCACTTTTCAAAAATCTCAACCCCATCCCCAAAGACATCATCAACGTCAAAATCACGCACCCACTCCACTCTACATCCCCATCATCCCCTACATCTTTAACAACCCTATCCCCCTAGCCTAGACTTAAGGGAACTGCAGGGACCCAACCGCGGTTAGCCACAAATGCCTCTTTATGTATGAATGATATCCAATAATAAGTTTCCTTCAAAAAGCTTTAAAAAAACCCACCCACACTGAGGATGAAGAGGAGTGAGGGTGGAATGTATCCTCTTTCTACGACTGGGGAGAGTGAGGTGCCCCCCGTTTAGAGAGTGCTCACCCCTTTTCGATACGCAAGATGACGTATCGTTCTCCCGGGATCCATGAAGTCGTTTATCATCCTGCATCCATCATCGAGGCCGTTATGCGGGAATTGGCAGGGTTGGATATGGTATGGGAGCGACCGCTGGCTAAATTGCGAAATTCATTCTCGCTCTTCTTTGTGTCTTGTAATGGGTATCGTGTATGAGATAAGCGGTGGCTGGTGCGAGATGCTTGGGGTTGTTGGAGGAGGCTGGTTTAACCCTCCTGGTGGTTTGTCTTCGGGTCGTAAACCACCCTGTAGTGGCCAGCCTCTGATGCAAAAACCCTGTTCCAAACTGTCACCAGTTCTAGGCAAAGGATAATTTGTTTTTCCTGCTTGGATTTTCATTCCCTTTGGAGTAATGGGACAGTTTTATCTGAAGGAGGTATCTCGTCATTATAGCGAAACTGACCATACCTTGGACGAGATATCTCATCAGAACTACTTGTAGGGTTAATCCTCTTGGTGGTTTATCTTCGTGTCTAAAACTGCCCTGTAGAGGCCAGTCTCTGATGCAAAAACCCTGTTCCAAACTGTCACCAGTTCTAGGCAAGATACAATTTGTTTTTCCTGCTTGGATCTTCATTCCCTTTGGAGTAATAGGGCAGTTTTATCTGGACTAGGTATCTCGTCATGCGAAACTGACCATATCTTGGACGAGATATCTCGTCGAAACCACTTGGAGGGTTAAATGTGACTTGGAATAGACAGAATTTAGGTATCTCAATTTGGCATATAAGAAGCACATCTCTTACGATAGCACAGTGGTTATAAAACTGAGTTTCTTCAATACTTGAGGTCAACTTAACTTGATACAAATTAAATTTGCAAAATACAAGAGAGGGATTCTTCAAGCTACATGCTACGCATGTTAATTGTAACATGCATTGTATGTACACGTGACAAATATAATAATTCACAGTTTTGATCAGTCTTCGGCTACTCTTTAAACCATTGTATTAAAAACTTCCCAAGAGCCACATAAACAAGGAAATCCCACAATCTTCAACCCATTGCTACAATGTCTCTAATTACCAACACTTGTTTTATTTTAGGCTTCCAACTGGACACAATCATTTAGACTGAAAATCATTTGTGTTCACAATAGTTGCAATCATATTTGTGGTAGTGTACAGGATCGTTTCTGACGCATTAACCGCCCACCCCCACAAAAAAATGCTTTATTTTCCAAAAAAAAAATCACTCACTGTAGTGTTCTTTGAATAATCTAAGGTAAATTAAGTATAAAATATGCAGATTCATAAGTATCTTTCATCCAAATCTCAAAAAGAACGTAAAGATATGGATGAACAAAGTATGAAAACTAAAATTAGAAAATATATACCTGGATATCTTTGTTAGAAACCGTATTTTAGCTGGGCCTATTTTTCTCACTCAGGAACGGACCTGGCAATATGAAGCGTTTCAACTGTCTAATTACGAAGACGTGTCAAAATGATTACAGGGATATTTTAAAGTGTGTCCACTCTCTGACTTATGATACTGTTATGACTTAACCCTTTCGGGCCTAATGGGTATATACGTCCCAGAGATTTGATTGGGTAAATAAATCCCACTTTTGAATGGGTTTTTACGTTTTCAGGAATTAGGGAATAAAAATATGACTAAAAAAAACCTGGCAATACTTTCAGATTGCAAATGGCGGACTTATGTTTTTGAGCACGCCCATTCATTCTGATGAATTAGTGACCGTGCCCAGAAGCCATATCCCACTGCAATATGTACATGAATGAGTTGACCGTTGTGATGAAATGGCTACTTTTTATGGTCATGGCAGAAAATCAGACCAGTGGTGGAAAAAGATTTTTTGGAAATTAGTTACGATTTCTATTGTGAATGCATGGATTACGAAGTGTGATGTGGAACATAAAACAGAATCACTATTATCATTCATGGTCCCCTTGGCTGAGCAACTAATAAATGTTGGAAGGGAGAAAGCAAACACAAAAAGAACGCGAAAGTACGGTCGTCCGTCAAAAAGAGCAAAAACTACTATAAATTAAACTACTTTTCATAGTTAAATTTTAATCATGCAAAAGTCGGAGCGAAAGGGTTAAAAGAAGACATTTACACGACAAATTATTCGTGTTTGCAATTGTGATTATATTTGTTTTCGGCAATCACCAACAGCGCTCTTAATTGCGAAGGCGCTTCAAGATGACCACGATGACATTTGAAACCCCTTCTGACTTATGATACTGACGAGACCCCCAGAGCGCAATTGCGCCTACAGAGACGACGGACTCTTCTCATTTAACAATCCCCACGGCATTATTCGCTCGCAGCGGACGTACCATAAAAACATTAACGCCATCCGAGAGCTTATGGCCATCTTAAGTAACAGGGGAAATAAGAAAGAAAACGAAAAATGTGCGACCAAACAGAAAATCAACAAACAAAGGAAGATCGACATTTTGAGGACGGCACGGGAGAGAATAACAAAAAAAAAAGAGAGAAAGAAGTGGGAGATCCAATAGCAGTCTGCAGGTCACAAGAAAATATTGCCGAAAGTCGTTGTTTGTACCCCCACTCTACTGCTACAAATAAGAGATAGAGAGCCAGCTCCAAGAAAAAGAATGGAATAAAATAAAATGGGGAAGAATGAAAAGGAAAAAACACAGCTAACGAAAGATAGCTGCACAAAAAGCAACGTTGAGGCCGAAGAAGGAAAAAAAAGGAACAAAGAAAAGGCATATATATAGATATATATATATAAAAGGGAAGTCTGGGAAGATAGAGTGACTGAAAGCTGGGGACATAAGTGAACCAGTAGGGGAAAAAATGGTAATAAATGGCGGAAAAAAATCTCGTGGAGTACATTCCATGTTTCTTTTCCTCCCTGGGTTTCCCGGATGCGACGCCAATGGCCATCGCCAAAGTGGGATGCGATTCCGAAGACAATGTCCCGTTCCCAAGTAGCCCCCCTTTTTTTCTAGGGATAGTGGGAGAACTGGACACGGGATATTCCAATATTTTAAATATCAGTTTCACTTATGTTTTAACTTGGCTCGCGGGAGTTTGTGCCAGCATGCGTCGTAAATTCTTCCTGAATACTGTCTCCGAATGGGGCTGTAGCCCGGTTGGAAGAGATGTGGATTAGCAAACCGGAGAGTTGCGAGTTTGAAACTTGAACTGACCAGAGACCGTAAGGGGGTGGGGCTGGTGAATGTTTAATCATAGTGTGTGTCGATTACTTGATATTGTATTGTGTCTGGCACAGCATGGCCAAATAAGGCCCTTGTGCCATAAAACCTCATACCAAATGTCCTCACGTTGGGGTTGTGTGGAAGTTTGGAGAGTGGGTGCCAGATGAGGTGTTGACCTCGTCATCTGATAGCGGTTCAATATTACGAGGTGTTGCCCTCGGATTTTCCCCTTGGGACTGATCCCGGGCCCCGTCGCCAATAACCCGCTGTGTTATTTCAGTGCGACGTAAATTCAACTACCTACCTACTGTTTCCAAATATTTTGTATCGGGGTAACCTAGAAAAAATTTCATATCTGATCTTATCGCTGCTCCATTTTTTAGAAATCTGAATCTAATATATCTTCCTATAACATTAGAAAGGCCAAACACATCAGGACTAATTTATGCAAATGGTGTTTGCTGTACGGCGATTCAAAAACCAAAATTCCTAGATTTTAGGTACTATGGCGACAAATCTATTTCTTCTGTCAGACAAACGTAGAAAGGCGTTCGAAAACAGTCAATTTTTAGTCCTTGTGGCAAAATAGGTGAAAATTGGGAATATTCTAGCCGTGATAATGTTATACACAGGAAGAAATGCTAGACTCAGATTTATAAAAATAGAGCAAGCGATAAGGAACTAGGAATGGGGGAGGGGACATTATGGCGCTCAGTGAATCGGCCCTTTGGAACGTGACACTGACCCCAGATTAGATCAACAGTACGGCACTTTTATTATTCTCTTCTGAATGAGGGGTGTTTAATTCCAAGGGGAATTTCACGTCTCTCGTTTACAGGAAGAAAAGGAATTCTTGGAAGAGGGTTTTTTGTTGGTGGAGGTTTCATTTTCTCCTACGCAGGTTCTCGAACATTGCAAGGAAAGTGGTTGGAACCAGTGGCGCACCCAAGTGAGGGGTGTCTGAACCCCATCGGCCATTCCATTTGGGTGCGCCACTGGCAAGTGAAATGCTAAAATTCCCAGAGATTTGAGAACATTATCAATTGGAGTGTATTTTTATAATTTTTAAAATTTTTAACTTTTCAAGGTCTTTCCACGAGATATCTCGTTCACGATCTGGTCAATTTAGATAAGGACGAGATATCTCGTCGAGGTAAAACCGTCCTATTTCTGCAAGGGGAATGACAATCCAAGTAGGAGAAACAAATTGTCCAGAACTGGAGCAGTTTGGAACAGGTTTTTGCACCACTGGACACTACAGGCCAGTTTCCGACACGAAGATGAAATACCAGTTGGGTTAATGATAGGTAGGTAGTTGAATTAACCTCTCACTGGAGTACCTCAACGGGATATTGGCGACAGGAGATCCCTCAGGGAAAGATCGAAGGACAACACTGCGTCATTTTGAGCCAACGGTCAGATGACGATGCTAACACCTGAGCTGGAACCTCACTCTCCAAACTTCCACACCACCCCAACGTGAGGCCATTTGAGGCTACGACAGATTCAACGTGCAGCAGCCACCTTTGTACACGACGGTCTTGATGGATTGGGCTTCGAACTCGCAACCCTCTGGTTGCTAATCCGTTACTCTTCCAATTGGGATACCGGAACCTTTACTATCTACTTTTCCAACCGGGGTTACATCTTCTTTAGCTGCGTACGGGCATTACAACCCTGAGGTACCCAAGTGATCTTTCTTCTGTGAGCTTGTTGAATTATAATTTGATTGTCGCGAGAGGGCGCCACTGTGAGTATGGTATGTATAGACGTTTTTGTTGCAGTGTAAGAGAGAGAGACGGTTTGAGTAAGTGATGTGAGAGACGGTCTGGGACCGTCCGTTGCAAATGTTATTTTACGGAGGACCAGTGGGTCGATTCATATGTGAAAGAGGCACAGGGTGCCATGTATATATATTAGTTGTACATAAAGTTGTATATAAAGATTATTAGATTGAATTTTCGTGTTGCCATCCATCGAGACGCCTACATAGAAGTTCGTCGGTTGGAAATAAGCGACAACAAGAATCAGAAGTGGGATATTTGACCGTGGATATTTGACCGTGGATATTTGACCGTGGATATTTGACCGTGGATATTTGACCGTGGATATTTGACCGTGGATTTTTGACCGTGGATATTTGACCGTGGATATTTGACCGTGGATGGAACAATTACATGTATACAACAAAGACTTAATCAGTGTGAAATCTAAACGAATCATCTGGAAGCCGAACATCGCTGTATGTACAAACGGAACTCAGGACTAACTCCTAACAATTTAAGAAGGTATGTGGCATGAAATTTCTGAAACTCCGTCTAGAAACTCCGTCTTGGTGCAATTTATTTTTTAATCTCTGTGTGAAATTGTGTTGAGGAGTTTATTTTATTTTATTTTATATGTTAAATTGGTTAAGGAACTTTGAAATAGTGTGTAAAAATGGCATTTCTTGCAAAATCGAAAAAGGTAGATCTAATTTCTTTAGCGGAAGAATTAAATATAAAATTACCTGATCACGCAGTCGTTATTGAAATTAGAGAGTTAATTACGAAAAGTAAGGATTATGATGAGGAATTCACGCGTGATTTGTTAAAAACGATAGTAAGTACCAGAGAAGAAAATCAAAAGCTAAACGAACGTGAATTAGAAAGACAGAAAAACGAACGTGAATTAGAAAGACAGCTAAACGAACGTGAATTAGAAAGACAGTTCGAACTAGAAAAATTAAGAATAGAACAAGGTAACGTATCTAACGAAAGCGAAAATGGAAACCAAAATGAAATTTCTAGTAATTGCATGATTACTAAAATAATGCAACGATATGAAATGAGAGATGGAGACATCAGTTTTTACCTCATATTGTTTGAACGACAAGCGAAACGTTTAAATCTAAGTCCTGAGAATTGGGTTAGTCATTTAGTTAATTTATTACCGTATGAAATTAACCAAATTATCGCGAGAGTTCCGGAAGAACTTTCAAATGACTATGGACACATTAAAGATTTACTATTAAAAAAGTTTAAATTAAGTCCGGATAAATTCCGACAGAAGTTCTTTGACCATGCCAAACTACCCAAAAATACATGGAGAGATTTCACGTATGAATTACAAAACTACTTTGACGAATGGTTACGCGGAACTAATGTAAGTGATTTTGATGGTCTCAGAGAGTTAATCATAACAGATCAATTAAAAAGAAAAGTTCCCGTTGTAATGAAAGAACATTTCGTGGACGAATGGGTAAAAATAGTTAAATCGTCAGAATTAGCGGATAAACTAGATCAATATGAAAATGTACGAAACGAAAGTAACTTGTCCAAATTCAAAAACGGAAATCAAAATATGTATGAAAAAAAATACGAATTTACGTCTAGACCGAGATCACCGTTGAATGAGTCAGCTCGATATGAAAGAAAAACAAATCCTAATTTCAGTAACGGACGATTTACGACCAGGAGTAATAATAAATACAATAGTCAGACAGAATGGCGGCGTCCAATGCAGAAAGATAGTAGATGCTTCATTTGTAATGAAAATACGCATTTCGCTAGAGCATGTCCTAAACAAAAAAATAAATTCGATCAAATTAGAGGGCAGGGTGTTAACAGACAAGGAGAAAGAATTGAACGGAATGAGGGAAGCCACGTGTCGAAAAGAGATCACAGTTTAGTGACGACTAGTGAGGGCGGAATAGACAGTGAGACATCATCTTATGTTAAAATTGCACGGATAAACAAGGGTTCGTTGGAGTTTGCAGCTCTGATTGATACTGGGAGCGATTCCGTTATTTGTAGGAATTCTGTAGCGAAAAAGTTAGATCTAAAAATAGAACCAGCTTCGAACATAATGTACGGATTTGGGAATGTCAAATTGTGTGCCGCGCGCGCGCTAGGAAAGTCAACAGTAGATATTTCCTTGGATGGCGTTGAAGTAAAAAGGGTTGAAATGCTTATTGTTAGAGACGACGCTTTACCGCACGACTTGTTAATTGGGAGATCATTTTTGGATCGGGAGAACATATCGTTTGCTCGCATTGGGAATAAATTTCATGTTTATTATGCAGAGGATAACCCGTTTGCTAACATGGAATGTGAAAAGAATTCGGACGTAAGAGAATTGAAAACGTCTAGTAAAGTGTTACTTGAAAGAAATTCGGTGAATTTTGTAAGGGCTCAGACCACCTTGGTAAATGAAGGCTTGGTAATTATAGAGGGAGAAGAAGGGTGTTACGATTCTTTGTTAGAAATAAAAGATGGTGAAACCGTAGTTCCAATGATTAATGTGGGAAATGAGAATGTTTTATTGAGGAAAAATCAATGTGTAGGAAGAGTTATTGAATTAGACCCCATTTGTTTGGTTAATGAGGAGAGTTGTTACGTAAACGTGATAAAAGAAAATAAGCGTTTAATCGAAATGAGTGAAATTAAATTTGACGAAGGAACATCAATTGAGAATAGAAGTGAAATTTTGAAGTTAGTCAATGAGTTTAGGGACTGTTTTGCACTGGAATTGGGTGAATTAGGGTGTACAACGCTAACTAAAATGAGTATTAAGGAAGTAGAGGGGAGTAAACCCATTAGTGTACGACCTTATAAAACGAATGCAACTGAGAGAGGGATTATCAAGGATGTAGTGAGGGAATGGAAGGAAAACGGTATTGTTTCTGAAACACGTTCGCCGTATGCTAGTCCGGTACTATTAGTCAAAAAGAAAACAGGGGAGCACAGGTTAGTTGTTGATTACAGGAAATTAAATAATCAAACAGTTAAAGATAAATTCCCGTTACCTAGAATAGATGACTTACTTGAATGTTTAGCAACTTCCACAATGTTCACAACGCTAGATTGCGCTCACGGATATTTACAAATACCATTGAGTGAGGAATCAAAATTAAAAACCGCGTTTATAACACCGGATGAAACGGGTCAATTTGAAAGAATGATTTTTGGATTAGCTAATGCACCGGCGGAGTTTCAGAGGTTAATGCACCATGTCTTAGGGCCACTACTGAACACAAAAGCTTTGTGTTATTTGGACGATATATTGATACCAGCCAAAAATTGGTACGAGATGATGGAAAGACTGAGAGAAGTACTTGAATGTCTAAGGAAGGCTAACTTAACACTCAAATTACCTAAATGCGAATTTGGGAAGAAGGAAGTTGACTTTTTGGGTTTTGTGATCAATGAAGAAGGAATAAAGCCAGGAGTAAGGAAAGTGGAAGCAATAGCGAAGTTCCCACAACCTAAGAATGTTCATGAAGTTCGCCGTTTCTTGGGTTTGACTGGTTTCTTCAGAAGATTTGTTCCGAAGTATGCTGAGAAGGCAGTACATCTAACTTGTTTAATTCAAAAGGACAAGGACTTTGAATGGACGGAAAAACAGGAAAATGCTTTTCGAGAACTCAAGGGTAATCTGACCAACAAACCGATAGTTGCTCATTACCAGCCCGAAGCATTGACTGAGGTACACACCGATGCTTCATCTGATGGACTCTCAGGTATACTCCTACAAAGAGGAACAGATGGTCGCTGGAATCTAGTGTACGCTGTCAGCAAAAAGACAACACCGGCTGAAAAGAACTATCATTCTAGCAAACTAGAATTGATGGCGATAGTGTGGACTTTGGACAGACTTCGACAATTTCTGCTCGGAATAAAATTTACTATCGTCACCGATTGTCAAGCCTTAGTCTATATGAACGCAAAGAAGTCGACAAATCCTCAAATTGCCAGGTGGAGCAATCTTATTCAAGAATACGATTTTGAAGTAAAACATAGACCAGGTATGAAGATGTCTCATGTAGATGCAATGAGTAGAGCTCCTACCTTAGAAGCTGATGACACGATGACTGAATTGATCGAAAGGAATCTAGAAGTTTATCTAACGATGTCCGTTGACGAACAAATCCTTATGATTCAACGAGGAGATCCCGAATTAGATAAGATCATTTCCATTTTCAAGAAAGAAAAATTTGAAAGAACAAAAGCCGACAACCAAATTATTGCAAATTACGTTTTCAAGAGAGAAAGACTGTATCGAACCATAAAAGACAATGGAAAAGAAAGACTGCTTTACGTTATACCTAGATCCATGCGCAAAAGTACTGTAGTCAAGTTTCACGATCTAATCGGACATTTTTCAGTTGACAGAACTGTGAATAAAATTAAGGAATTGTATTGGTTCCCAAGAATGAAGCGCTACGTGAAGAAACACATATCGATGTGCTTAGAATGTTTAGTGAACAAGGTTCCCGGAGGTAAACAACAAGGACTGTTACATCCTATTAAGCCTGGAAAGAGACCATTTTCCATAACTCACGTCGATCACTTGGGTCCATTTGTAAGAAGTTCCAGAGGTAACCAACACTTACTGGTCATCATCGATAATTTCACGAGGTTCTTACGATTGATACCTGTGAAAAGTACGAAATACAGCTACATTCAGAAGGCATTGAAAAACTTCATCAACGACTTTGGTTTACCAGATCGAATCATTAGTGATCGGGGTTCCAGTTACACCTCACAAGGTTTAGAGAAGTTTTGTCGAGAAAATGGCATAGCTCATACTCTAAACTCCACAAAGCACCCACAAGGTAATGGGATGGTTGAGAGAGCTAATCGCACCATTATCCCAACCATAGCAACGTCCATGGAAGACCATAGACACAAAGACTGGGACTTGAGAATGAAAGAAGTGGAAAGAAATCTAAACAATGCCTTAAACAAAACAACTAACAAGACCCCTTTCCAAATGTTACACGGCTACTCACCAAGATTTAATGATGGAATTTTACGAAAACAAGCTGATGAGAGTGCAGAAGGATGGACTGATCCTGCGGAGATTCAAATCTCGACTCGAGAGCGAATAGAAGATATGCAGAAAAAGATGAAGGATGCTCATGACAAGAAGAAATGCGGAACAACTACTTATAGGTCAGGACAAGTTGTTGTTATGAAAAAAGCTCCAATACCGACAGGAGAACCAACAAAAACCCAACCAAAATATCGAGGTCCTTTAATTATAACTGATGTGCTACCAAGCGACACCTACAGAATCACTCAACTTGGGGAGAAGAGCAAGGGACATTCTTACACCACTACTGCACACGTAAGCCAGTTAAAGGCATGGCCGAACCAAACTGATTCTGATACAGAGGACTCATCAGATGAACTCAGTGATTTTTCAGACAACAAACTTAATGACTCTGAACTGAGACATAATCCAAAGCGTGCCTGTACTAAGGCAATTTTCTACGGAAAATAATAATTAAAAAAAAACAACTAACTGGTTGATTATAACTGATTCAACCTTAACTTCAATTTGTTTATATTGAATTTAACTGATTTATTTGTTATTTGTTGATATTTTTATATTCAATTAATTGATTTATGTAGTTTGATAATCATGTGCATGATTTCTATAATTTTCAATCATGTTTATTAATATACTTATATTATTTTATAACATTAGTAGCACATTCGAGGGCGAATGGTTGTCAGGAAAGGCCGAATGTGAGCTTGTTGAATTATAATTTGATTGTCGCGAGAGGGCGCCACTGTGAGTATGGTATGTATAGACGTTTTTGTTGCAGTGTAAGAGAGAGAGACGGTTTGAGTAAGTGATGTGAGAGACGGTCTGGGACCGTCCGTTGCAAATGTTATTTTACGGAGGACCAGTGGGTCGATTCATATGTGAAAGAGGCACAGGGTGCCATGTATATATATTAGTTGTACATAAAGTTGTATATAAAGATTATTAGATTGAATTTTCGTGTTGCCATCCATCGAGACGCCTACATAGAAGTTCGTCGGTTGGAAATAAGCGACAACACTTCCATTTCATTATTATTACCCACGCCTACCGACCTACTTTTTCTCCCCCTCATCGTGGTCTGTCGCAGCTTGTCCACTAATGGACCTTGCTCCATAAGACCCAAATCAACCAACCCTCATTGTGGTATCTGTGTTTGGCCCAACCGGCCTGCTTTTTCTCCCCCTCATTGTGGTTTGTCGCAGCTTGTCCACTAATCGACCTTGCTCCATAAGACCCAAATCAACGAACCCTCATTGCGGTATCTGTTTGGCCCAACCGACCTGCTTTTTCTCCCCTCATCGTGGTTTGTCGCAGCTTGTCCACTAATGGACCTTGCTCCATAAGACCCAAATCAACCAACCCTCATTGTGGTATCTGTTTGGCCCAACCGACCTGCTTTTTCTCCCCCTCATTGTGGTTTGCCGCAGCTTGTCCACTAATGGACCTTGCTCCATGAAACCCAAATCAACCAACCCTCATTGTGGTATCTGTTTGGCCCAACCGACCTGCTTTTTCTCTCTTCATTGTGGTTTGTCGCAGCTTGTCCACTAATGGACCTTTCGCGATAAAACTCAAATCAACCAACGATCATTGTGGTATCTGTGTTTGGCTCAGCATGGCCAAATATAGCCATTCCTCCATAAAACCCGAAACCCGAGTTACAGCCGTCCTTCGAATTGGCGTACGAATCGGAAGGTCGCACTGGCCTATCCGGTCGCATTGACGAACGAGTCAAAATGCGTCGTGTATTTTCTGTTATCTCGTGCAGTCGAGCTTGCGTTATGCTACTGTTGAGAGCGTACCTGACAGAAACAAAATCGATAGCCATTAATTGGAGAACGCATCCCCGATAATTGATTTTTCGATGATGTATTTGAAATACTCGATCTTTCCCTTCCACAGTCGCAGGACGGTCTCCGGAATAACAAACGCGGACTACCCCCCTCCCCCCATGACGATTCCCGCTCTCTTCTCGGTCACGTGGGGGGGACTGTGGTGTATTAATAAGCTGTAAGAAATGTGGCAACTTATAAAAATGCATTGGAGTTGCTGTTGCTTAATTGGGCTCCATCCATCAAGGCACGAGCTAATCACGCGTAATAACGACTAATGACTGGCTGCGAGAATGTTGTTGCTCGTGATTGATATCGATTGTCCGATTGTTTTTTGTTTAAAGCGATTGGATTTTTGAATGTATGCGATGTATCGAACATGGTTCGGGGGGCGTGGTTGTGCATTCTGCAGTTACAACTCAACTCAGTCATGGGATAGAGGTGGAAAGGATTTGCATTGGAAAAAAATCGCACAACTTATGAGACGACAAAAAGCGGGCGAGGAGTAATTCTTTTTAATGCGAAGCTGAAATTTCGGGTTATCAAATGCTCACGCAGGTAGGTACGAGAACAACGAACAACCGGGATCGAACCCACTCGACTGGAATCGAATCTGCACCGCCTACAACTCGAAGGTTGCTAGCGCAGTGGAGATACCCGCTGAGCCACGACGGCACCAGAAGTGCAATTGTAGGTGGGTGTTTAATTGACGTCGCTCTGGAGCAACACAACGGGCTATATGCGACGGTCCGGGATCAACCCCCATGGGAAAGATCCGAGCTCGACACCACGGTCATTTTCAACCACGTCCAGATGACGAGGTCACACGTGAGCTGGCACTCCACTCTCCAAACTTCCACACCACGCCAACGTGAGGACATTTCAGGCCACGGCCTATTTAAAGTGCACCAGCCCCCCTTTGAACACGACGGTGTTTGGTTGGATTCGAACTCGCAACCTTTCGGTTGCTAATCCGTTACTCTTCGAACCAGGTCACCGCGGCCCATAAAAGTAGGCAAAATATAACTTGCACTTTGCCTAGAACTGGTGAGTTTGGAAGTGGATTTGGTATCAGAGGCTGGCAACTAGAGCATTTTTCGATGCGATAAACCACCAAGAGAATTGAAAAATGGGATATGGACTGTGCACTTAATCGTTTAAACCCCCCCTGGTGATTGTCTTGACTTAGTATCTCGTCATTATAAGAAAACTGATCTCGTTATCATAAAGAAATCGGCAATATCTAGATGATATCTCGTAATTGGCCAAAGTGGTCAAATCTCGATGGACGAGATATCTCGTCGAAACCGCTTGGTGGGATAATTCATGAATCCGTCTTTGTGAAATTAGAGGAAGAGGAAAATGCAAATGAATAAAGTACTGGTGGTTATAGTAGTGAAGTATACAGGGTGTCCCGAAAAGGTTGTTCCGCGATTTATCTTTTTACCATTTGGAGATAGGTAGGCAATGTAAATTGCAAAAGTGCACCAAATAAGGTAAGTAATTAAGATATGTGAATAAAATTATCACGTGATAAAAATTTAAGCGGATACAGTTTTTAATTTTTATACCATTCCTCTAGATAAAAATCCGAGGTAGCAAAAATGTTCCTTACCTGTATCCCTATCGTTAGTAAAAAAACATATTTCTGTAGGTTGAATAGTAACGGAGATACAAGAGTTTCTATTTTAAGGGGGCCGTATCTAATCTAGAACGGAAACTGACCAATGGCCAAGAATGAAGAGTTAAGTTCTGCATTGCTGCAGATGGAAAAATTTCCTCTTATTTTTATTTAAACCATTTTTTCTACAATATTTTTATTAAAGATTACATTGTCTACTATTATGCATTGCGATTTTCATCTGCAGTTGCAATACTACATTACTTTGCACAATGTTGCACTTTCTGACCGAAAAAAATGCTTTTTAGCATTGTGTATGCGGTCCCTAATCTGACTGCTTGAACAGCTGTGCACAAACGGTATAAGTCAACTTTTTTGCGTCCTTATGCCTCCGTTACTGTTCAACCTACAGAAATGCAGTTTTCTGCTAACGATAGGGATGCAGGTAAGGAACATTTCTGCCTTCTCGGATTTTTATCTAGAGGGGTTGTATAAAAATTAAAAACTGTATCCGCTTAAATTGTTATCACGTGATAATTTTATTCACATATCTTAATTACCTTAATTTACCTTACCTTATTTGGTGCACTTTTGCAATTTACATTGCCTACCTATCTCCAAATGGTAAAAAGATAAATTGCGGAACAACCTTTTTGGGACACCCTGTATAGTGTGAAGTATATAATTTTATTTATCAGTTGCCGATAATAGAAGTAAGATAATTATATACATAGAGGAGACTGTTGTACCTACGGACAAAATTCACATTTTAATTTTTCTCAGCCGCTGGGAAACATATTTTCATCAAGTAAAACGCTCAGGTGTTGCTCTAAACCTTTGTAAATAAAGTCATATTTTTTAAAATCTAAAATTTTGTATATTGAATTTTAAAAAATTCAAAATTTGGAGATATGATTTTCGTCCTTAGGTACAACAACCTGATATACCTATGGACACACCTGGATTTACATACGGACATAATATAAAAAGTTTTTCTCCTCCATACTCCGAGGCATCATAGGCAATTTTAGTGATTTCGTATCTAAAAAAATCAATTTAAAAATTCTCTTATAGGGCCTATAACTTTACAACTATGTTATATGGTTTTTACAGAAAACCAAAAATGAAACTATTTCGTAGGGAAATTTGAAGAAAAACCGAAAATAATGACGAATTAATAATAAAAATAAATTCAAAAGATAGCCGATGTACCTGCGGCCACAAACGATTGTGTCCGAAGTTACATAACTTTAGTGTCCGAAGGTACAACGTGGGCCATTTTATTTTCTAAAGTATGTTTACACTAGAAATCACGAAAATTGACCAAAATATCGATCTATTTTTTAATAATTCAAAATATTGTCCAACCCCTTAGCTTTCAAATGATACCAAGATCTTGTAAATATTCGAAATAGTTTTCAAGTTACAAGGGTTTGGGTCTTGTCACCATAAACAAACACGTTTCCAAAACTTGAAACTCGATTTCTGAAGAACTGTTTTTGCAATAGGATGCTTCTTTCGAACAGTGATAACTCAACGATAAATTGATCTATTATAATTACTTTTGTGTCATTATAATCTATATAATGACACAGTGGATGTTTTAACCCTCAGTCGAAGTTATTGGTTAAGAAATGAATTTTTAGTTGATTTTTAAATGTTGAAATTCCTGAAAAAAATCTTGATTTTTTTTTAGACTTCCTTCGTGAAAAAAATTGTAAAAAAAGAACGTATTCCCTTTAGCAACTTGATGGAGGGTCGAAACATGAAGAATAATATTAGGAATAATTTCCAACAGGAATTGTCTTTCCGAACACATTAGAATTTGAGATATCACTGTTCAAAAAACATGCTAATTAGCTAATTATATCTAAATTAGATAATTAATGAGTAGCTTAATCAGAATTTTTCACACTAAAATGAGTTTAAGCACAAACCAATAACCTATTATGAAAAAACTGGATTTTTAAAGTCAATTAAAAAAAATGTTCTAGTGTATACATACACCTTAAATAAATAGATTATCATATATAGTTTACGAGATATAAGCGTGACAAATCTGGCCATTTTATTGGGGTCGATAATTTTTGTAGACTTCAAAAAGCGGGCCGAGTTTAAAGACGTATTCACATCAAAATTTGCTTAGAGGATTTTGAAGATAGGCAGATACACAAGATGGAACTGGTCAACATTTATTCAGGAAGTCATTTCCAACATCCCCCCCCCCCCGGTTTTCTTTTCCAAACGAAAGGCCGTAATACTGAAGGAATATTTCATGATTTTTGACTATTTACAGATATACCAACGTCCATTTTAATTTTAGTGCGATAAACTTCGATTTATTAATTAAATTAGCTTTAGTATGCATTTTTTTTATTGTTTTTGACGTGAATACATCTGTAGAATCGGAGCAGTACTAGGGGCATGCATAAGAAGTCGAGCATTACAACTGTTTTGTCTTTTGATTTAAGAATTAGAAGAAACATCCTGAATATAAATACAGCGTCGTGTAGAGAAAGGATGTCCATACCTGATATGATCTCCAGACCGAGTGCGCAGGCGCACTGGCATGGGAGGGCAATAGGTCGAAATTCTACGGTACTGGGCTAGCTTTGGGCCAGTGTAACTTTGGATTCCGTGGAGTGGTGTCATTCGAAAGCTACTGAACTACCTTATGATCACAGATCTTTTTGTCAATAAAATTGTCCTTCAATATTAATATCCATAATTCAATATTACGTGGTGTTGTCCTCGGATCTTTCCCTTTGGGATTGATCCCGGACCGTCACCAATAGCCCATTGTGTTGCTCCAGTATGACGTTAATTGAAATCCCCCCCCCATAATTCAATATTAATATTCCACAATTGAACATCAGGCCCGAGTATTCAAGTAAAAATTACAGTTTGCGTCTTCGACACAACCCATTTTTTTAACATTCAAAATAATTCGGGGGATTGAAAATGACTACATGTTCTCCTCGGATCTTTCCCTTCGGGATAGATCTCGGAAGGACGCCAATACTCCGTTGTGTTGCTCAAGTGCGACGTTGAATCAACTACCTACGATGTGGGATTTAAAAACATCCGCTAATTCCGGCATTCTTTCTCGGGATAAAAACTATCATCTAGAAATTCATTTATCGAAAAGTTGAAAACCGCTTGGCGAGTTTGCAGTCTCGGTTTCATTTCCCAATCGGCGATCCCTCGCCAAGAGTGGCTCTCTCCCATTGATGGAAGAAGACTGTCAACTGAGAGTGGATCTGTCAAGGGAAAACACAAGCGTTGTCACATGACATATGTGGTGCCGTCCTCTCCTTCGTCCACAGCCACTGGACTGCCCTCTTCCACCCCCCAGACTGTAGTTTCTGCAGTAAAAGTAGACTAACAATGGCACTCGTTTCTTGCAGACTAGTTGGAATTCGAGAGGTAAAGAACTGTCATTGGTCCACTCATTTCGACATTGGGTAGGATGAAATTGAATGGTTTGGACAGTGTGGTTTGATTGCATGTATATATATCGGCCAAAAAACAAATCGCATTGTATTCGATTTTTTGGGGAAGGAAATTTTATTCCGAAATAGTATTTTGGATTATCCTGACACAGTTATATACGCTTGATTTGCAAAGTTTGTCGCAATGCAATTTTCTTCTACACAAGGGCTAATTAGATCGAATTTCCGTGTGGTTTGTCACTCATTGCTGCATGAGGGTTAATTAGACTTACGGCTTTAAGTGCACAATCATATCATGACAAGGGATTCGAACCTAGAACCAGTTGAACGAATATGCCTATTCCACTGTCCGTTTTCCTTCGATGTCACGGAAAAGTAAAAAAAATTACCCCACCTGTCCTTTCTCTTTTCCTTTTAGAATACGTTTCCCTTTCCTGGGTCAAAAGAGATCATTGAAAGATAGGTGGGTAGTTGAATTTATGTCGCTCTGCAGTAACACAACGGGCTGTTGACGATGGTTCAGGGGGGTATTTCAATTAACGTCACACTGGAGCAACAAAACGGGCTATTGGTGACGGTCCGGGACCAATCCCAAAGGGAAAGATCCGATGACGATGGTTCAGTATCAATCCCAAACGAGTATCGAAAGGAAGCTAAAGGAGAAACAGCTGGATAATGAAACCAATGTAGGTAGGTAGGTATTTAACGTCGCACTGGAGCGACACAACGGGCCATTGGCAACGGTCCGGGATCAAACCCGAAGGGAAAGAATCGAGGACAACACCAAGTAATTTTAAACCACGGTTATATGAGGAGGCAACAACTGAGTTGGCATCTCTCTCCAAAATTCAACACCACGCCAACATGAGGACATTTGAGGCCACGTCAGGTTTAACGTTCTCCTTGGTACACGACGGTTTTTTGATTGGATTCGAACTCGCAATCCTCCAGTTGTTAATCCGTTACTTTTCCTACTTGCGGCCGAACGTCACACTGGAGCAATAACAACGGGGTATTGGCGATGGTTAGGGGAATGAAGAAGCACCATGAACATTAAAACAACCCCAAAACGTTTCAAGAACTGTCCATTGTTTCCTTCCCTGCCCAAATCTGATCCAAACCAAGCCCCATTCTTCTCCAATTTGTACCAACAAAACGCGAGCCGTCTTTACCACCGGTCTTAGACGACTCTATCAATGAGTCAGCATGTCGAAAGGTAGTCTGCACAGATAACCTGCTCTTCTTTACTCATGGCCGGATTAGATAAGGAAGAAGTCACCGCATCCTCGGCTTGGATGAGGGATTCCTTTGAGGAAGGGGTCCCCAGAGGGGAGGGGGGACCCCTCAGAGCCTTAACGGGATTCTTTTTTCGTGTTCTCGATTCGAGCAGGGGCGGAACACGATCTGGGAGAAGTCTCCGGAAACTAATCTCGCTTTTTCTGAATGGGAAATGGATCTGTTTATCTTTTATATCTTCTCTCCCCCGCACTAATCATCAGCTCGATGCGTTTTGGTTTGGTTGGTTTCTTGTTTTCGCGGCTTCTTCCCGATGATCGGTAGTTGTTCCGAGGGCCGTTCCTGGGGCATTACCTGCCCACGAGCAAACCTCGATGAGCCGCCACTAAGAAAAGTTTAGTTTTCAAAATATAAATAAATCTAATAGTGTGCCTTTTTTGTAATATAAAATGAGTATAAAATAGGAAGAATCATAAGTAACTTTTGCCACAATTGAAGAAAGCACCGAACAGAAAAGACGAATAAAACTGCTTTAATATTTCCTCTATGGTAGTATTTGGTACAGGTCACAGTAGCCCGGTTGGGAAAGTAACAGACTAGCAACCAGAGGGTTGCGAATTCGAATCCAACCAAAAACCGCCGTGTACGAAGTGGAGGCTGGTGCACGTTAAATCTACCGTGGCCTCAAATATCCTCACGTTGGCGTGGTGTGGAAGTTTGGAGAGTGGGGTGCCAGCTCAGCCGCGACAACGTTTGAAAACACCACGTAATTTGACCTCGGTTCAAAATTACGTGGTGTTATCCTCGATCTTTCCCGTCGGGTTTGATCCCGGACACTCGCGAATAGCCCGTTGTGTTGCTCCAGTGCGACGTTAATTAAAATACCTACCTCCTATTTAAAGCAAAAGCATGCACGGGTAACGGAAATTGTTTTAAAATTACAAATTCGTACGTACAAAATTTATCAACACAATCAATTTTCGTTAAAAATTTTGTATATGCAATAAAATTGTTTTCCCCCTAAGAAAAATAGTATACAATTTACTACCACCATTCATCGGGCCGCAGCAGCCCAGTTGGAAGAGTAGCGGATTGGTTCGATACTTGACCCAACCAGACTTGTATAAGTGAGAGCTGATCCTCGTTAAATCTGTCATGTCCGTTGGCGTGGCGTGGAAGTTTGGAGAGTGGAGTGCCAGCTCAGCTGTTCTCGTCATCTGACCGTGCTTCAAAATGACGAGGCGTTGTCCACGATATATCCCTTCGGGATTGATCCCGGACCGCCGCCAACAGCCCGTTGGGTTGCTCCAGTACGACGCTAATTCAACAAACCCCATCATCCATCTGCACTGGTTTATGAGATAAGATTGACCCTAGGGTTGAAGCCCATCAGCCACCACCAGGGGGCGTCGATTTGTGGAGCACCCTTTCCAGTTCCGCTTCGTATGTAATTTTATGTCAACACATTTGTGAGACAAAAGTGCATGAAATGCAAAGAAAAAAAAACGGAAACGGATACATTGTTTATCAGATGGGGGGCACCACGTTTCTCTTCACTTCTCTTCGCACCCTCACGGCCCCCTCGCCACTTAACGAGTTCCCAAGAAATCGCAAACGATCCCCATATCGCATTCCACCCTGCTCGACCCCACCTCCGCGAATCTGTACCTCTCGAGGAGCGAAGCCTGACACATCGCCCGCGTTTCCGTCGACATATTTACGCGACGCGTTCCGTTTCTCACCACCATGTGGCGCTCGATATCGCGTTTCACGTCGGATAATGGGCGCGATAATTGTCGGCGAAAGGAACGAAAAAACGGGGCTGGTGCTGATGGATGGATGCGGTTGAAAACGATTTCGAAATCGTTGCGATCCCGAGACGTGCATGTTTCCTGTCTCGGGAGGGGTGGTGTGATTAAGACGTTCTGTTGTCAGGGTGCGTTATGTCTTGCGTCACTTCACTTCTCGTGTTTCCGATCTGGGCGTGAAGTTCGCTCGCGGTTGTGGGGTACGGAAGCCTCACGGTGGAAAGGAACGAATTTCGATTTTTTTTTTGCGTTCCACGGATTGTTCCCGAGCTTCTAGGAAAAATGGTGATTCCGAACATGCGGGGGAGGGTGTTTGGAAGTGAAATTGCACTTCGGGATCCATCCCGAAGGAAAATATCCGAGGACAACACCTCGGCAACCACGGTCAGATGACGAGGTCAACACCTGAGCTGACACCCCACTTTTCGAACTTCTACATCACGACAACCTGATGCCATTTGTGGCCACGACCTATTTACCGTGTACCATCCCCTTGTACACTTCGGTTGAATCGAGTTTCGAACTCGTAAACCTCCTGTTGCTAATCCTCTCTACCAATCTACCGTGGCCGATCATCTGTTGATAAAATATGAGAGCTTGAAGCTCATTAATTTGTTTTTCTCCACAGTGAGACACAGATTGGCATATATACATAAAATATCAACTTTTAGGTTTACTCTGATCGATAATTGAAAAAGTTTACTCACTCACAAATATGTTGGGTCGCTGAAGCCCAGTTGGTGGAGTCGCGGATTAGCAATCGGAGGGTTGCGAGTTCGATACTCGGTCCAACTAAAGGCCTCCGTGTACTTGGCTGTTGGACATTAAACATGCCGTGTCCTTCCACCCGGATGACCTATAATCCCAATTCGTTAAGCAAAATTGTTCTGCACATTATTTGCAAAGAGGTTGATCGGTTTAAAAAGTTCCCAATTGCTACATTACGCAACATAAGACTTAACAGATAGCAATGGGAGGTCGTGAGTTCGAAACTCGACCCGACCAAAGACCGTCGTGTTTGTGGGGGCTGGTTCATGTTAAATCTATCGTGGACTCAAATGTGCTCACGTTGTGGAAGTTAGGAGAGTGGGATGCAACATTACGCAACATATTAACAGATAGCAATCGGAGGATCTTGAGTCAGAAGCTCGACCCGACCAAAGACCATCGTGTATGTGGAGGCTGGTTCATGTTAAACCTATCGTGGACTCAAATGTACTCACGTTGTGGAAGTTAGGACAGAGGGATGCCAGCTCAGGTGTTGACCTCGTCATCTGACCGCGATTCAAAAGGTGTCTAAATTTTTCCCTTAGTGACTGATCCCGGACCGTCACCAATAGCCCGGTGTGTTGCTTCAGTGCGACGTTAATTCAACTACTTACCTTGGGAACAATTAAAACCTAGACGCGAGTTCCGCATTGCCAGATACCGGATTCGAAATCGCACTTTTCGACCCCAAAAGAAGACTGCCCTAGAAGAAAAGTAACGTAATTAGAAATAATGGACTGCCAACTCCGATTCCGTCTGGCCCAAAGGAAGACGCTAAGCCTAACGTAAACCCAACGGGCAGTCGGTTTCTTACGCGGTCCGTGCGTAATACGCGCACGCTAAGTACATTAGGACGAAATTTAATATTCTGATAAAGAACAGGGAGGTGAGGAGGGAAAAAAAATGTCGCACGTGAGGCAAAATAATTAGATTTAACCTCGAGGAATAGTGACGAGGTCGGGGAAGGAAAAAAGGATATATTTGACAATTTCGTTACTGCGCTCAATTTAATTCCGATGAGGGAGAATAAAAATATTATTTGCTGCCGGGGGAGTCTTGAGTGAAGTGAAGGTGGAAAAAGGGTGACAGAAAAATCGGGTTAATTTGTGTGTGGGGTGTTTTTCTGCGTCCAGACTAAGCGGATGAATGGATCGATTAAAAACAACCTGAATATGTACTTTATTTAAATAAAATAACCAAAAAACTGTGTTTATTTGAGAAGTCGAAATCTATTGTTTCCTTTATTGGTAAGTACACTGCTGGCCACCGTAAATGCAACACCCTGAAGGAAGCATGCAAATAATATGAAATTTACAACATGCATTAGCGGAGGTGAGATATGCAAATGATTAGAATTCCAGCGCAGACGCACATCACGCGCGCCTGTGGCGCCACTTCAAAGCGCTATTTAAGGCTTGGAGATTTCGACGATTTCAAGTACGGCAATTGTGTTTTTCTTGTGGTTTTTTCAAAAAAACGATCAATTATGCCTCGTAGAAAACAGCGATCATCTTTTGATCAAGTATCCGAGTTCGACAGAGGAAGGATAGTGGCCTAGCGAGATTGTGGATTATCTTTCAGGGAAATCGGTAGTCGTGTTGGACGAAACCAAACAACTGTAATGCGGATATGTGATCGTTGGATGCAGGAGGGTACGACGGACCGACGTGTTCGATCGCTTCCACCTCAGTGCACCACTTCACGTGATGACAGGCATATTGTGCGTATGGCAGTGACGGATCGCTCAGCCACATCACGAACCATAGCACAGCACATTCAGTCTGTACCGCATCATCCAGTGTCTGCGCGTACCATTCCGGACCGGACCCACTTCCCCCCAGCTCACCGTCAGGTGTAGAGCCCTTTCTGGGGGGAAGGGGAGACTTCCAGCATTTATTAAAGCAATTAAAATTTTACATCAAAAGGCCAACAGGGCCAAACAATAAACGACGACCGACACACTGTCGGTTTACAAACACAACCAAAAATGGTTAATTACATAACACAGTGAATGAATGAATGAATACATAATAAATATATGAGTGAAAATGACATATAAAATTCTGTACAAATTTATATATGAACATGATATAAATAAGGGATGGATATGAATTAAAATGAAATTTAAAATTGATTAATTTAAAACATTTAAAACATTTAATAAACATTTAAAAACATTTAAAAGCATTTAAAAAGCAAAGCGGGCAAATAAAAGGGGAGAGCCACCAAGATAAAGTCTAGCTAGTCAAGGGGCGGAGGGTCAGCGGTCACCTCCCCGGCCGCCAGCACACTCTGTCCAATTTTATAAACCGAAAGTCTATTGGACAGAATACCCGCGCACCACATAGACGCATTCGCGTCTATTGGCGCGTACCATTCGACACCGTTTACAGCAGAGTGGTCTGTCCGCAAGACGTCCATTGCTTCGTCTACCCTTGACGCAGAACCACAGACGTTTCCGCCGCCAATGGTGCGATGAAAGAAGGATGTGGACGGCAGAATGGAATGAAATTGTCTTTACTGACGAGTCACGCTTCTGTCTGCAACACCACGATGGTCGGATTCGAGTCTGGAGACACCGTGGAGAGAGGATGCTGAACAGCTGCGTTATGCACCGCCACACTGGTCCTGCACCGGGTATTATGGTATGGGGCGGTATTGGATATCACTCTCGCACTCCTCTAGTACGCATTGCCGGTACTTTAAACAGCCAGCGCTACATTTCCGAGGTGTTGGAGCCAGTTGTCCTTCTTTACCTTCAGGGCTTGCCCACAGCCATATTTCAACAGGATAATGCGCGACCACACGTGGCACGCATTGTCCAAGGGTTCTTCGTCAATCGCCAGATTGAATTGCTTCCCTGGCCAGCTCGCTCTCCGGATCTTTCGCCGATAGAAAACATGTGGTCCATGGTTGCTCAACGATTGACCCAGAATACATCCCCAGCTGCCACACCAGATCAACTTTGGCAACGTGTGGAAGCTGCTTGGTCTGCTGTACCCCAAGAACACATCCAAAGTCTCTTTGAATCAATGCCGAGGCGTGTGGCAGCGGTGATCTCCAACAATGGCGGCTACTCTGGCTACTGATTTTGGCAGGAACCACACTTCACAGAAGTCTATAAATTTAATCATTTGATACTTGGTCAACATGTTATCTACAAAATAAATTTTGTTGTGATATCTCTTGTCTTTCTTGGTGTTGCAATTTGGGTGGCCAGCAGTGTAATTTCATTACCGTCGCACTAGAGCAACACAAAATAGCTGCTTCGAAGCTCGCTTCAACTGAAGACCGTCATATACGTGGAGGCTGGTGTACGTTTGGAGAGTAGGGTGCCAGATTGGACGTTGACCTCGTCATCTGCCCGTGATTCAAAACGCCTCGTCATTTTGAGGTAGGTGTTTGATTAACGTCGCACTGGAGCAACACAACGGGATAATGGCGACGGTCCGGGATCAACCCGCGAAAGGAAAGTTCCGAGGACAACACCACGCGGTTTTGAACCACGGACAGATGAGGTGAACACCTCAGCTGTACCCCATTCCACAAACTTCCACACCACGCCAACGTGAGGACATCTGAGGCAAAGAAAGATTTAACGTGCACCAGCTCCCTTTGAACACGACGGTCTTTGGTTGGATTCCTAATCCGTTGCTGGTCAAATATGGCTTTTGCGCCATAAAATCCCCCACTAACCAAGCAACCAACCTAATCCGTTGCTCTTCCTACTGGGCTACCGTGGCCTATTTATTCCTTGGAATTTTTATTCCAAACGAATAATAGGCTACTGTAATCCAGTTGAATTAACAGCCGGAGGGTTGTGAGTTCGATTCCAACCGAAGACCGTCGTGCACAAAGGCGGCTTGTGCACGTTAAATCCTTCTTTGCTTCAAATGTCCTCACGTTGACGTGGTGTGAAAGTTTATAAAATGTTTGAAGAAAGTTTTCGAATCCAACCAAAGACAGTCGTGCCAGCTCAGGTGTTGACCTCGTCATCTGACCGTGGCTCAAAACTACGAGGTACTGTCCTCGGATCTTGTACGTTCGGATTTGATCCCGCACCGTCGCCAGTAGCCCGTTGTCTCGCTCCAGTGCGACGTTAATTAAAATACCTACCGGTCTACCTGATGTGGCCCTTGACCACAAAACCCGAAAACAACCATCCAAGCGTTCCGACGATCTGCATAGCAAAGTAACAAGTGACAAACAAAAAGCATCACCAGTGATAAATCACCTCGAGCCGTGATTGAGAGGACTCCCGCGTTTCCGCAATTTCCTGTGTCCAGCATACGTGCTCGCGGAACCATGCAGGCCGAACATTTTTCAGACCTAGCCCTGACAAGCATCAGGTGTTCGAGGATTCATTAGGTTTTAAATTCAGCGAGGGCGAAACAAGCGACGGGGCTTGACGAGGGCTGCCCCTTCTGTTTGTTTGTGCGGTGGGTACTGGAACGGATGACCGCTCCGCCATTTTAAGGCATGCCAATGTCCATCGGGGAAAGATGAAACAAGTTTCTAGAACTGAATTTGAAACGCGAAACGTCTGGGAAACGAAGAGAGCTTTTTCTATTCGTAGCTGCATCTTTAAAATTATCACTGATATCTATTATGGCGTGCTTTTTCGGGGCTGTTGCTGGCCATTAGATTGGTTGGTGGTTCGGGGTTTTATGGCGTAAGGGATATATTTGGCCATGACACAAGACATACAGTATCAAGTAATAGACACACATACGAATGCCTCACTTGCCAAATCGATTAACTCCATAAAACAAAAAGTTGAGAAAGATGATAAAATAGTATACATTTTTTTTTAAATTCCTTTTAAATTATAAATTCAAATAAACGATGTAGACTGTATTAATGCAGATGTATCTTTTATCTAACGACATATACACTGCTGGCCACCGTAAATGCAACACCCTGAAGGAAGCATGCAAATAATATGAAATTTACAACATGCATTAGCGGAGGTGAGATATGCAAATGATTAGAATTTCAGTGCAGACGCACATCACGCGCGCCTGTGGCGCCACTTCAAAGCGCTATTTAAGGGTTGGAGATTTCGACGATTTCAAGTACGGCAATTGTGTTTTTCTTGTGGTTTTTTTCAAAAAAAACGATCAATTATGCCTCGTAGAAAACAGCGATCATCTTTTGATCAAGTATCCGAGTTCGACAGAGGAAGGATAGTGGCCTACCGAGATTGTGGATTATCTTTCAGGGAAATCGGTAGTCGTGTTGGACGAAACCAAACAACTGTAATGCGGATATGTGATCGTTGGATGCAGGAGGGTACGACGGACCGACGTGTTCGATCGCTTCCACCTCAGTGCACCACTTCACGTGATGACAGGCATATTGTGCGTATGGCAGTGACGGATCGCTCAGCCACATCACGAACCATAGCACAGCACATTCAGTCTGTACCGCATCATCCAGTGTCTGCGCGTACCATTCGACACCGTTTACAGCAGAGTGGTCTGTCCGCAAGACGTCCATTGCTTCGTCTACCCTTGATGCAGAACCACAGACGTTTCCGCCGCCAATGGTGCGATGAAAGAAGGATGTGGACGGCAGAATGAAATGAAATTGTCTTTACTGACGAGTCACGCTTCTGTCTGCAACACCACGATGGTCGGATTCGAGTCTGGAGACACCGTGGAGAGAGGATGCTGAACAGCTGCGTTATGCACCGCCACACTGGTCCTGCACCGGGTATTATGGTATGGGGCGGTATTGGATATCACTCTCGCACTCCTCTAGTACGCATTGCCGGTACTTTAAACAGCCAGCGCTACATCTCCGAGGTGTTGGAGCCAGTTGTCCTTCTTTACCTTCTGGGCTTGCCCACAGCCATATTTCAACAGGATAATGCGCGACCACACGTGGCACGCATTGTCCAAGGGTTCTTCGTCAATCGCCAGATTGAATTGCTTCCCTGGCCAGCTCGCTCTCCAGATCTTTCGCCGATAGAAAACATGTGGTCCATGGTTGCTCAACGATTGACCCAGAATACATCCCCAGCTGCCACACCAGATCAACTTTGGCAACGTGTGGAAGCTGCTTGGTCTGCTGTACCCCAAGAACACATCCAAAGTCTCTTTGAATCAATGCCGAGGCGTGTGGCAGCGGTGATCTCCAACAATGGCGGCCACTCTGGCTACTGATTTTGGCAGGAACCACACTTCACAGAAGTCTATAAATTTAATCATTTGATACTTGGTCAACATGTTATCTACAAAATAAATTTTGTTGTGATATCTCTTGTCTTTCTTGGTGTTGCAATTTGGGTGGCCAGCAGTGTAGAAAGTATAAGATAGAATATCCTTGGAGAAATCGTTATTATTACTACAATTTTTGCCTGATTAAGGGAGTTAATCGATTTGGCAAGTGAAAGAAAATTATTAATTCAAATTCAGTCTTCAAATGATTTTTTTACTACAAAAAAACTTCATTATACACATTTTTTATGAGATTTTAGCAAAAATGAATAATAACTGTTCTGTTACATATATTACGAGTATTATTACTTTGTTTAAATTGATTCATCAGCAATATAAATGATGTTTTCTTCGTTAGCTGTATTTGAGCTCCCGTCATTTTTGTGTTTGTTCGGACTGTACGTACAAATTCCTTTCATTTTCTTTGATGTTCGGTTTTTACTTTGACCCACTGTATATAAGAAGTAGTCAATTGCTTTGTTAAAGAGTGTTTTAACTCAATTTTTATTACGATTTACATTAGAGTATGGAGTTAATCAGATTGGCTTCTGAAATAAATCATTTATTATTCAATGGTTAAAAAAAATTTTGTCATTTAGTGGTGTTAATACTTATTATTAGAGACATTTGTTTCGAATATATACAGTTAGGAGTCAATCAAGTGCTTTGACATTAAAATTTAATAAAATTCAGAAAGTGGAATTAATCGATTTGGCAAGTGAAGCATTCATACAATGAAAGTTTTACTGAAGCAGAAGAGAGAAATACACCAAGGGAGGAATTTGGCCATTAGGGGGGGTATTTCAATTAACGTCACACTGGAGCAACACAACGGGCTATTGGTGACGGTCCGGGATCAATCCCAAAGGGAAAGATCCGAGGACAACACCACGTAATTTTGAACCACGGTCAGATGACGAGGCAACACCTGAGCTGGCACCCCACTCTCCAAACTTCCACACCACGCCAACGTGAGGACATTTGAGGCCACGACAGATTTAACGTGCACCAGCCCCCTTTGTACACGACGGTGTTTGGCTGGATTCGAACTCGCAACCCTTCGGTTGCAAGTCCGTTACTCTTCCAACCGGGCCACCGCGGCCCCGTGGCCATTAGGAGAACATCTCCTTTAGGAGTGTACGGGCTTCAAGCACCCGAGATACTCAAGTGATCTTTTCTCATCCCATGGGGTTTACTGTCTTTAGTAAACACGGGGTCGCGCACCCAAAATACCCCCGATTACTCATTTCTAATTTCCAACCCAAATATCTACTTTCATCCTATTACTCTATATCATCGTCACCGTGATTCAAAATTATGTGGTGTTGTCCTCGGATCTTTGTGTTGCTCCAGTGCGACGTTAATTAAAATACCTACCTACACATATGAGAGTTTTTACTGATACAAGAGAGATCAAGAATACGAGATTCTAAGGGAATTCTAGAACCGAGGCAGCCAGGCTGGGAGAGTAACGGATTTGCAACCGGAGGGTTGCGAGTTCGAATCCAACCAGACCGTCTTGTACAAGGGGGATGGTGCACGGTAAATAGGTCGTGGCCTCGAATGTCCTCGTGGTTGAAGTTTGGAGAATGGGGTGCCAGCTCAGGTGTTGACCTCGTCATCTGACCGTGGTTCGAAACTACGTGTTGTTGTCATGGGATCTTTCCATTGGGATTGACCCCAAATATGGCCCTTGCGCCAAAGATCCTCAAAACAACCAACCAACTGATCCAACCAAAAGGCCGTCATCAAAAAAGGCCGCACGTGGGAAACGCATACCCTGGAACAGCTCTGTACACTCTGACAATGTCGAAGTATTCTGAACGTGATATCAGTTAGCTTGTTTTTCGAATAGGGGGGGCTGGTGCACGTTAACTTCACCAATAAAAATTGTAAAGTATAAATTCCGAATTGATGTATGATAGTGGATTGGTCAACGTGTATTAGACTAACACCAAATCTTGCCAAAATCGCGATAATCCAACCAAAGATCGTCGTGTACGTAGGGTCTGGTGCACGTTAATTATGTCGCAGCCTCAAACATCCTTACGTAGACGTCGTGTGGAAGTTTGGAGAGTTGGATCTTTCTCCTCGTGATTGGATCCCATACCGTCTCCAATAGCCCGTTGGTAGGTAGGTATTTTAATTAACGTCGCACTGGAGAAACACAAAGAGCTATTGCCGACGGTCACGCCTGACCCCACTCTCCAAACTTCCACATCACGCCAACGTGAGGACATTTGAGGCCACGACAGATTTAAAGTGGAACCAGCCCCCTTTGTAGACAATGTTGGATTCGAACTCGCAACCCTCCGGTTGTAGTCGTTACACTTCCAACCTGGCTACCTCCACAATAGCCCGTTGCGTTGCTCCAGCGCGACGTTAATTCAAATACCCACCAACCTATTTTATCGTGAGAGTTTGAGTTTTACCTTTCTTTATGCAAAAACTGGGGGTTTGTTGCACTTTAAATCTGTCGTGACCTCAAATGCTCTTCATCTGACCGTGGTTCGAAAGCACGAGGTGTTGACCTCGTTTTTTTCCTTCGGGATTGAACTACCCACCGCACTGGAAAGATCGAAGACCCTTTCTGTAGTCCATCCCTTTTTCAAAACCCCCCTCGATAACCGACACCGCCATCGGGGAACGACCACCTTTGGAAAAAGTTTCAAACATCCAAAACGCCCATTTAAACGCTCTTACATCAAACGTTTTGCTCTGTTGAGATTTTCGGGGCATTTCTGTTTCTCCAAACGTCCTTTCCACCTCACCGAGGGACTCAAAACAAAAGCCAGGGCGTTTTCCTCATTACGGACTAAAAGGCAGCCCCGAACTCTCGTTTTGAATGATAGTTTATAAATACCTCGCGTTCGCTATTTTGGAAAGATTGGCGTTTGGATGCCGTGACGACCACCGTGTGTATATTTGATCCATGATTGCCTATGTACTTCGGGTATTTTGAAACCACCGAATGGTGGTTAATGGTTCTTAACGTTTCTTGGAAGGAAGCTTGCGTTTTTGCCTCCCATGTTGTGAGGTTTACGTTTTGTTTGGAAAGTCGCTTTCCTTTGTTTACTTTCTATCTATTCACTGAACCTTTAGTTTTAGTTTTACGCTCCCGGTGATCGTCTCGGTGAGGCATCTCGTCATTACCGAAACTGATCCTGGGTAGGTAGTTGAATTAACGTCGCACTTGAGCAACGCAACGGGACGGTCCGGGACCAAACGGAAATATCCGCGCAATTTTAAAGCAAGTTCAGAGGACGAGGTCACACCTGAGCTGGCACCCCACTCTCCAAACTTCCACACCACGGAGATTTAACCCGCACCAATCCCCTTTGTACACGACGGTCTTTGGTTGGATTTGAACTCGCAACCCTCCGGTTGCTAGCCCAACTATATATTTACTCTTATAGTTACTCTTCTAGTTGCTATACAGGGTGAGTCTAAACTGTTTTTACAAAATAGGAGGGGTGATAGTACCCATCCAGATGAGCAATAATTGCCATGGAACATAGGGTCACATTCCACTCTGAGAGGCAGAAAAGAGTCAAATTAGAACTTCAACATGAACTTACAACAGTGTTGGGAAAGCGAATGAACGATACCAAAAGTTGCACAATCTGATTGATTGATCACAGAAAAACTCACAGCAAGTGCTCAAAGTGTCGTTGCACAGTTCACACCAGTGAAGGAATGACTGGCTCTCGAAGATTCCTGGTGTTGTGTTCATTTTGTCTGCACCGATTCTCGCTACGAGATCTTCAGCCGAGTCCACAGGTACACTAAAGATTTCATGTGCCCCCAGAAGAAAAAGTCCATTGGGTTGAGGTCCGGTGAGGCCAAGCCACAGGTCCGCCACGTCCGATCCATCGTGCGGGATATGTGGCATTCAAGAAGTGCCGAACCGTGCTGGAAAAGTGTGCTGGGGCTCCATCGTGCATGCTCGACGCGCTTCGACTTTACTCTTTTCTGCCTCTTAGAGTGGAATGCAACCCTATGTTCCATGGTAATTATTGCTCGTCTGGATGGGTACTATCACCCCTCTTATTTTGTAAAAACAATTTAGACTCACCCTGTATAGTCACTTTTCCAACCGGGATTTCGCGGCCCTTACAGACAGAAGAGAAAAATACATCCAGGGGCAATAGCTTAACCAAGAACTCCCAGGTTGCTAGCGCACTGGGCATACCCACTGATCCACGACGTCCCCAGTGAAGACAGGAACCAGATGAATGGAAGCATTGAGACAAAAACAAAATGGCGGTGAATTGAGGTCCAAAAATAAAGAGATTGAAACTTGTGTAAAAAATGGGAGTTATTAGAGAAACCTTAAGGGAACAAATTCAAGCGAATACAAAATTGAAGTTGCTCAGTTTGTTTTGTGTATTACATTCCCAATCATTCTTATGCAATCAACAAATTACAAGACTTTCCGAAAGCAAATTCAATCTTGCTCATCACCTGGTTCATATGATCATGATGAGCGATAAACAATTCTCTGCTATAACAACAAACACATCAACCGAAACCACATGATCTTGGGAAACAGTTCCGTGCAATTAGGAGCTCCCCCGAATCGGAAACAATCCTCACTCAAAGAGTAACTTAAGAGAAAACCTTGCATAAAACAGCGCTTGAGGGAAAAATACTCTCAATGTTACTAAGACAACGATTAATTGGAGAGAAATTTTTGGCCCATGAAAAAAAAGAACCTCTTGAAAATTCCCCACAGGGATTTTCATTCGATTCCCGATCGGTTTTTCCCCATTCATTTGTTTATTATCGTGTCTAAAGATTCATTTTTCCACCCCCGCGGCTATATTTGGATCTGATTGGATAACTTTTATCTCCCCTCCCCAACCTTATGTTTGTACTGCTTCAAGAACGTTTTTCTTTTTCCATACCTGGTGAACTGGGGTTATCATGTTCGAATCGCTCGATTTGGAAAATGCTTGGTGGCTCTTTTGGAAATTAATTTGGTTGTGGCCGAAAACGTTCTGAAAAATGGGATGGAACAAAATGGCGCCTTGGGTAACGTTTCGAAGGTAGCTTAAGCTAAAACACTCGATTCGTTTCGAGGGAAGAATATGGTAAATAAGTTTTCGTCTGTTTCTCCCCATTTTCAAAAGTTCTTAATGTGGGATTGGGGCCTTTCTGCTTATCACTGCGTTTGATACCAAGACTATACTATGTGCTCACACTGTTTCACTTCGGTATTAGTAGGCAAAACTGCTATTTTGCGATAACAGTGTTAAATGTTATTGCAAAACAGTAATAACATGATAATAATTTTTACCAACAGTTAATTATAGCAGTTTTGTCAACAATTAGCAGATAATTCAATGGTTATTAAAAACTGTTTGAGAGTGATGTTAACGATCAGTTTGGTAGCTGTTCCAATCAATTGTAAAGTAATTTTTAAAAATTATAGGTGAATCAACTTTTTAATTTTTAAAAATATTTTCACAAATTTATTTTAATTATCAATTTAATTTAATAATTTTTAGTCACTGCAAAAGTTACTTTAACATTTGATAGCAATAGAATCTTTTATGGATAAAGATGCGACGTTAATTAATTACCATTACCATTTAGTTATATTTTTCACCAGTTATTTCTTTTCGATAACAGTTGCTAGCTGTTATTGTGAAATAATGCTGTTTTGTAACTGCTATTGAAATAATAGCCCACTCCTATCCGCTATTTACACTCAGTTACGGTCATTGTTCAATTGATCGTTAAACAAGTTTATTGAACCATGAGCTAATTATTTATATTAATTAGTCTTAAGTATAAAATATATAGCCACGAATTGTTAAGAATTTAAATTTAGTGTGATTTCTTAAAGAAATATTTATTCATAGCCTGTTACAAATAAACTTGTAAAAAAATATTATATTCAAAGCCGTAAGTAGCGTAAGAAATTCAAGACAAAGCACTATATTTGGAATTATAAAAGGGGTTAAAAAAGGACATGAACGTATGCAATGTCATAGCTTGTTTCCCAAACAATTCTTCACATCAAATTTTGAAAAACATCGTTTCGAATTCGGTCATTTCTTTTTTCATCACAGAAGTATGAACTGCAACGAAAATAATCCATCTGAAATTAATATTGCTATCACAAACATTCGCTAAAATTATTAGCGTTTCGACCAATCTTTCTCGAATTAAATATCTTTTTTCAAAATTCAAAAGCATAGAACACGATACGCTTCCTCAATTACAACTATCAGAACAAAACACGCTGGTTTAAATAATTCCACCCAAACGATCTTTTCCCTTCAATTCTGTCATTCAGCTGCATAATCGTTTTTTATTATTATCGTTTTATTCGGCTCTAGACGACAAAGTAGAATGAAACTTGAACGGATTCTTCGAGAAAGGAGGAATAAGCAGAAAAAAAAAAGAATATCTAAATCAAGTCAAAATCGGCTCGGCTTCGTCGAACCGTAATGCAACAATAATAGCGACAGAATGTCTCAAGGTATTTTCATTTTCCGGTAGCTGCGTTTGCTCCGAAAACCGCAACTCAACTCCACTCATATTGCGTCATGATTGCTGTCAATCACAAATCCAAAAAGACGGCTGATCCCGCCCCCTTTTTTTAAATGGAAGCCGTAGAAACTTTGTCAATTTCTTTTTCTTAGTGATCTTTTTTACACACTCGCGTTCTGGCGTTGACATATAGTAAGTCACCAGTTTTGTCGTTGATGCGAACGGTTTTTTTTCTGCATTTCTTTCGAAAGAAGTTTTGAACATTCCACCCAGGTCAAAGCAGGGTAGATATGAGCTGCGAATTGTTCCTTTCAAGAACATTGTTTAGAAGTGAAATTTCAATCGTCATTTTTTTTGCTTTGAAACAAATGTTTTTTTTTGTTACATTGCATGCTAGGCTTAAATTATTTATTATTTTTTGTCATTATTATTTTCCAAATATTCGAAGTAAGCTTTCAGAATTAAGAATATTAAATCATTTCTCTGTCTTGTTGGAATGTTATAACTTTTCTATGTAGTACAGCAAACTTTTGTTCTTTAGCCGCATTCTGGCAACTGTCCTGCTTTTTAAACTGCTTTGATAGATGATTCTAGCGGTACAATAGAATTTGATCAGACAGGACGGGGGCTTTTCCATCAAGTTTTCATCCACTTAGGGGTTGGAAGAATAACAGATTAGCAACCGGAGGGTTGCGAATTCGAATCCAACCAAAGACCGTCGTGTACAAAGGGGGCTGGTGCACGTTAAATCCGTCGTGGCCTCAAATGTTTTCGCGTTGGCGTGGTGTCGAAGCTTGTAGAGTGGGGTGCCAACTCAGCTATTGCCGTGGTTCAAAATTACGTGGTGTTGTACTCGATCTTTCCCTTTGGGATTGATCCCGGACCGTCACCAATAGCCCGTTGTGTTGCTCCAGTGTGACGTTAATTAAAATACCTACCTACCATTCATTTTACTTTATTGACGAGCAATTGGGTCGACTTTAGTCTTGGAAGAATACCAGATTAGCAACCGGAGGGTTGCGAGTTCGAAACTCGATCCAACCAAAGATCGTCGCGTTCGTGGGTGCTGCTGCATGTTAAATCTGTCGTGGCTTCAAATGTCCTCACACTGGTTGGAAGTTTGTAGCAGTCATGGGATGCAGCTCAGGATTTGACCTCATCATGACCACGGTTTTGACCATTGTTCAAAATTACAAGGTGTTTTCTTCAGATCTTTCCCTTCGGGATTGATCCCGGATTGTCGCCGATAACTTTTTGCGTTGCTCCAGTGCGACGTTAATTCAACTACCAACCATCGACAAGCAACCACTATTTAAAAATTTTTTGATTTTATTCAATAATTAAGTTTTTGCAATCTGTACAGAAAATGCAAAATTAATGCATTTTAGTAATTTTATAACTTTCGTTTGAAGGCTGATTTTTTTTTACTTATTTTTCTGAGATCGTGATTTTTTCTTTTATACATCATTATTGTTCTATGTAATTTTTGTTTTGTGCTCATATGATGTAGTTTGTGTGTGTTGTATAACTGCACTGTTTTTTTTCTCTGTTGCATCTTCTGTATTTTTTTTTTTTTTTTGCTGTCATGTCCTTACGAAAATTTTTTATATAGTTTATAGAGATTTCTAGAGAAACTAAGTTTAGTTTCTATAGAAAAAAATTCTACAGAGAAAACGTGCTCTGATTCTATAGAATACTGTAGGAATATATGTTCCTATAGGTTCTACAGAAAAGTGAAGTGAAGCAAAAGAAATAAGCTTCTATACTATTCTACAGAATTCTATACAGGTTACTGTTCGAACTTATAGATAAACGTGTCATGCTTCTATAGGATTCTATAGACCAAATTATATAGAAATTTTTTGTAAGGAGTAACTGAAGTAATCTGTTTGACAGTATGAATAAATAAATATTCGAGGAACACTCAATCAGAATCATTAGTCAAGTAACTGGTGCGAATTCTGTGTTCTTTCAGTCAGCAAGCAATTGGATTAGAAACATGTATTTGTTTACTCGGATGGTGAAAACACATTTATTTTGTCTTACAATCCCAGCAGAGGTGCCATCTGGTGTGAGAAAACGTATTTGCCTAACATACTACACATTCTCATAAAAAAAAATCACAACATGGGTGTTCAAAGTCTGAATGCTTTTGAAAGTGTAATAAAAATGTTCAGACTTCAAATTAAATTAATTAATTCAACAAAGAACAAATAAACGACAATGAACACACAACCGAACGAAAGAAAACACCTGCAACTCTTATTTGACGCCCTCTAACGGTGTAGAAAAAAACCCGCTTGTTTATCACCATTTCGTTAGAAAAGAAAAACTATCTTACGGATATCTGTTTTCAGCAAATAGCAAAACTAACAGTTTCGGGGAAAAAAGCGAGAAACAGCTCAAAGTGATCAAATATTTACACGTAAATGACACGGACTCGGCCCTAAACATCACCCAGACTGACGAAGAAAAAAAAGCAGGAAACGGTCTCCTCTACTTCAAAGGACATAAAATATCCGATAAAACTCAAATATTTATCCACTTTTATCTTCTGACACCGGGACTTTTTTCCCCTTCTCAAAATTACCTCTTCTCAATTCGCGCATCTATTCACAACTCACAAACACAAGTTTAGCAAACGAGCTCCAACACAAAGGGCAGAAAAAGAGCAATAAAGGGCCACGACGAGAGAAATAAAGCTAATAAACAAAGAATAAACAGTACTTGTCGAATATAAAGACAGCAGACTAGTGATAGCTAGCGGTACAAGTCAAGGTAAGGATTCTGAATAGTTAGGTTTAGTAAACATCCGTAATATAGATTGGTAGGTAGCTAATTAACGTCGCACTGGAGCAACACAACGGGCCATTGGCGACGGTCCGGGATCCATGCACAAAGCAAAGATCCGAGGACAATACCAGGTCATTTTGAACCACTGTCAGATGACGAGGTCAACATACGAGGTTTTTATATGAGCTCTAAAATAACTGCTGTAGAAGTGATTTATTTAACTATATACATTTTTCATTTTATATGGAATGTTCTAAATGGAATATTCTACATGGGAAATACATTTCATGGGTTTGTACATATTCCACAAGAATATGTACAAGCGAATAACAGTAGAAAAACATGAGAGTAAAGCAGTTAAATAATAAATTGAAATATATTTAGCAGATTATTATAATACTTGGAGAATCTTGCACGTCCACAAATCAAATATAAATCAGTAACCTCTAGAAATCTGTATAGATTGTCTGTAAAAACCTCTATAGAATTCTGTATAATCTCTTTTGTTTCACGACTAAAAATTTTCTATTGAACTTCTCTATACAATTCTCGCATGAATCAGCTCGTTTTCTCTAGAATTCCTATTGAAACGAAATTTCGTTTCTCTAGAATTCTATAGAATTTCTATAGAAACGAAATTTCGTTTCTCTAGAATTCTATAGAATTTCTATTGAAACGAAATTTCGTTTCTCTAGAAATCTATTGAATTCTATGCAACTATGAAATTTTTTCGTAAGGAGCAAAACAGTGTCGGCTAGATAAGAAAAAGGTGTACGTTGAGTTCTAAGAAGACGCAGACATCTTTCTGTGTCTGAGAAAGTCAGGTTTCTTTTCTTCGCAGGATTAGGGAAAAGAGTTTCTAGGACCATGTATTATGCACTGATATCCAACTAGAGTACCCAATTAACATCATTACAGTAGATTTGAGGGAAAAACATGTTTTAGGGGCTTGTAGGAAGAAGGAAAAATAGTTGGTTGGTAGTGGGGAGGTGGGTTGGTTGGTTTTTGGGGTTTTATGGCGCAATTAGCCATGCTGCGCCAGACACAATACAATATCAAGTAATTGAGCCAAGACATACAATATCAAGTAACTGACACACACAATGAAAGCTTTACTGATACAGAAGACAGAAATACACCCAGGGAGGAATGCACCTGGCAGGAATCGAATCTGCGCCGCCTACAACTCGAAGGTTGCTAGGGCAGTGGGCATACCCACTGAGCCACGACGACCCCGGGAGACTTTTGCAAGCAGTGGTGCAAATCGAAGGTTTTTCACTTGTGAGAATTGAAAAGGCGAAGATGTTGGGTAAGCACATGTTAAATCTACAGATCCCGCGACCAGGACCGCCAACTCATAATGGCCCTTTGCAATCAGGGGCACATCTCCTTTCGGTGTGTATTTGCTACACGACCCCGAGGTACTATAGAGATCTTTTCTCATCGGGTCTCCTAGGGGCTCTAGGGCCAGGGTAGACCAGTTGGCACCCCGAATTTCCACATCACGCCAATGAGGACATTTGAAGCCGCGGCAGATTTAACGGTGCAGATGATTGCAAAGGGCCCCTAGGAGTTGGCGGTGTCCTGGTCGCTGGACCTACATATTTAACAGGTCCTTACCCAACATTCCCACCTTTTCAATTCTCACAGGTGAAAAACCTTCGACTTGCGCCACTCCTTCCAAAAGAGTCTCGCTAAACCCTCCTCCTCACCAAACAATCAACTATTTTTTCTTTCCTCTACAAGCCCCTAAAACATGTTTTTCCCTCAAAACTCCCGTCGAACATTTTTATGCATATCGGGGGGCAGACGCGGGGGCGATGGAAACATGGATTTCGGATATTCCAACCGCCAGATGTTCCGACCGGTCCACTAGGATTTCGCATTCGATGGAAGGATGGAAACAAATAAATATTTCCACTCTCCCTCCCTTCTTCTGCAGGTGTGTTTTGGGGGGTGAATTTATATTACTTATTTTCCTGCGGGAACGATAAAGACAAGAGGAAGGTGTGGGAAGGATTTTTCAAAAAGGTTCGAAAGGGGAATGTGGATTGGGATGATTTTCTTGCGAAGTGCGTCTGGGAGATTATTTCGAGGGTTGGCCTTGTTCCTTATTGAAATGGATTGCTTCGAATGTGTCTTGATGCATTGTAAGGAGGTGGGTGAAAGTGTGGCGACAACGATTTTCGTCGGTCTACCAAAGTAGGTAGACTGACGAAAAGTGTTGTCGCCGAGCTTTTTCCCAGCTTTTTAGTGTTGTTTTAAGACGAAGAGAAAGCGAGGGATTTTCAGTGTAAAGTGACAAACCAGACGGACTCGAGGGTTGCGAGTTCGAAACTCGAGCCAAACAAAGACCGTCTTCTGCATGGGGGATGGTGCATATTAAATCAGTCGTGGCCTTAAATGTGTGGAAGTTTGGAGAGTGGCGTCATAGACGTGAAATATAAGCAGACTGAGTATTGCTATTGAGTGCTTTCAATTGCTTCAAAACTTGACCAGCAAGTGCCGACTAGTAGTCACGTGATTGCTCTGAAAAATGGACTTGGTTGGCTGATTTGGTATCTTCACCTCGTTTGGCGATATACGCTATATGGAAAAAAGTATTTGGACACTGCATGCTTTTCAGAAAAAGTGCTTTATTATTCTATTTAGTAACGGGTAGGCCCTCCTTTTGTTTGTATTACAGCTGCAACACGTCGAGGCATACGTTCCACAAGTTCTCTATAAGTCCGGCCAGGAATAGCTCGCCATGACTCTTGCAAGGATATGAGAAGAGATTGTTGTGAAGATGGGCGTGCATGGCGGTGTCATACCCGTCGCTCCAGTTCGTCCCACAAGTGCTTGATCGGATCCAGATCGGGGCACTGAGCAGGCCACTCTAGCTCATTTTCAGGAAACTAGTCCAGCACACGTTTTGCAGTATGACATGGAGCTCGATCCTGTTGGAAGAAACAACCATCGTCGCCGTAGTATTGCCATAGTGTAGGCAAGGCCGAATTATCCAGAACGTCGAGGTACACGTCAGCGTTCATGGTACCAGGTATATAAAGCAAGGTGCGAAGTCCTAACCAGGAAAAACAACCCCAAACTAAGATGGATCCTCCGATTTTTTGCAGTGCCCAAATACTTTTGTCCATATAGTGTAACATCTTATGATAGGGTAAATACGTGAATGCACATTTCTATGGAATGGTGACAAAAGTGGTGAAATCGCCTTAAGTCTACTACTGTCAGATGATCAATCAATGGACCAATCATATGATGAATGTTAGGTTCCACCCAGCAGACGAAAGTAGTCTAAGAGTCACGTTCTAAGAGTCACGAAATCTTTGATTTCGGGGATCGATCCCAAACCGTCGCCAATAGCACGTTGTGTTGCTCAAGTTCAACGTGAATTCAACTACCTTCCGACCCTAAATGGAATTAGTAAAATTTGAGTACATAGATAGTATGAATGGGGAAGGGGAGAAGAAATTTCTGTTTCCAAAAATATTCTTCCGTATTTAGCATTATTTTAAAAGGTATTGTCGTCAATTTTATGTTTTTTCTTCAAAGTTGCATAACTTTAAATGCAAAAAATACGCAACGTTTGCATTCTTATTTCAAATTGGAAAGTTTTATCGTTTGCAATCGATCTGTCGTACTTTCTTATCCCGAAGTATTGGGATATATCAAGGGGTTAGTGTATTGACGAATGAAAGAAATCACCCAATCCCTGGCTTTAATCCTCATCGTAAAATTATTTTGTTGGTATTTTTAGTTATTCAATTTTACTTTAACTTGAGAATTAAGCAAGACATTATGATATTTCATTCTCTGAGGAGTTCTTACGCATACTACATAACGTTCTGTAATCCAGTCTTTGCATTACTTCTCACCAATTTTGACATTCTTGACCAATAGAATCTTAATGATTCTTTCAACCCAAGATATGGTTATTTTGTCATTATGTGTGCTGTGGGGTAGAACCAACATTACAGTACTCGGAAATCTCGTGACGATCAGAGGATTCATCTAATTATGATTCTTTCAACCAATAGATGAGTTATTGAGTCATTATATGCGTTGTGGGGTAGAACCAACACTACAGTACTCGGAAATCTCGCGAATTAATCACGGTCAAATCAAGCTTTCGGGCAGGACTTTGATCAAGGGAATTTATTATGATTCTTTCAACCAATGGATGAGTTATTGAGTCATTATATGTGTTGTGCGGTAGAACCAACATTGCAGTACTCGAAAATCTCGTGACTCTCAGAGGATTAACCATCCAACCTAATCGCAAACTGAGTAATTTTTAATGAAGGTCTACATTTCATACATTTCCTCCATATCGATGCAACATTACATTAATTTTCTTAAATCTAATACAACTGCTGGATCAGCGAGTCCCTAATGAGTAACTAGTTCGTCATACACATGCATCGATACTGTCCTAACACATGGACTCCTGTTCAATTAATTTAAACTGCCGGAACTGCCTCTTCCGCTCAAGCAACACGTATCAGTGTTTGCCGGTCATCAGCTCTCGTAATCGTAATGAATCATCAATGGGCCCGGATTAAGCGCCCTGAGCCTCGATGCAAACGCTTAATCCTTGCACAATATCTACAGCTTAACGTTCGATGGATTGCGATTCAGTAGGGGTAGGTTCTTCGATCGAATGGCTGGTTTGATTGGTAAAAATGTGTGTAGGAGTGGGATTTTCGTGTAAACAAACCATACGGATAGAGGAGATTTTACTTGGGGATCGAGGTTTTTATCGAGGTTGCTTTGAAATGTAGTTTTTCGCAGGTTTGAAGAATCCATACAATTGGCTTTCGCCAATCAGCTATCATATATCAATTCGGTAGGTAGGTAGTTAATTAACATCGTACTCGAGCAACACAACGGGCTATTGGCGACTGTCCGGGATCAATCCCGAAGGGAAAGATCCGGACATTTTGAAACCACGTTTAGATGACGAGGTCAACACCTAAGCTGGCACTCCACTCTACAAACTTCCACGCCACTCCAACGTGAGGACATTTGAGGCCATGACAGATTTAACGTTCACCATCTCCGGTATACTTGAAGGTCTTTGTTCCGAGTTTCGAACTCCTAACACTACCGGTTGCTGATCAGTTACTCTTTTATATCAGAAATGTAATGACTCAAAAAAGTAGTTACTATGTTGGAATAATTAGGGGAGAATATTTTATAGGGGAAAGGTTTTGAATTCCTAAGTTAACTCTAGAAATTAAAATTTAAAAAAATGTTAAACCTTTCAAAATTATGTGTATTGTGCGTTTTACTACAAATCAACCTCGCAGCAATCTTGTAATAGGTATCAGAGTTACAGAAATTTCAATTTGTCTGAAGTTTCATAAAATTAGAGGGCAATAAATTTACTGCAGAATATAAATTTCATCATTCTAATTACATTGCATTGAACTGTGAAGTACTTGTTGCAATTTACGAATTGACGTTGCTTCCAACATACCTCACCTCCTAAAGGCTTCATGAAATGTGACAGTTCTAGGAGTGCCCTACGGAACAGGTAGTTTTCGTCCAACGCGTTCTCCCTTCCTCTCGCAGACCAAAAGCAATGAAAGACACCAACACCAAAAGCCTTTCGAGGTCCAACGGTATCTTTCATCCCATCCCCGAGCTCCTCCCCTCCATCTCCACCCCAAGAATAAGCCTTTCAGACCCCATTTCCGTGCGGGCGAAACCGTACAAAGGCCCACAGGCCTACGCAATGTCCTCCACCCCAGAGGTTGCTAAAAAGCAACACCACATTTCCCTCGAATAAATATATTATGGACACACGGCTGCCGCATGGGGGTGGCGGTGGGTCCAGTCTCCAACGGCTTCCAGCGGCCAGTGCCGTGTATCATTGATGGCGATATCCTTCCCGGCTAATGGATTGGTTCTTTTCTTAATTGAATGCAGAGAAGTTTCTGCCGCTGCTCCTGTTGCCACGCTCATGTCCTTTTTTTTTTGCTCCTGTTTTCTTGTGGTGTTGTGTTTCCAGGACACGCGGGGGTTTATTATCCGTTCAGCACCGTGACGGACATAGAAAAGGATGGAGATGGACTTGCGTCGCTGGGGGAGGGTTGTTCTGTGTACAAAGGACCCGTCACTCAACCCCCGGAACGGAAAAGGCTGGAGGTAGGCGAGGTGGTGGCGTTCGGATAACGGGGTGTCGATGAATAGCATCGAATACTTGTCTCACTAGAAACTAGAAAAAATAGAGACATATAGTAATTGAAAAATGTGGGTTCTGTCCATACAGAACTCGTTTCTAGCTTTTAGCCCTCCTGGTGGATGCTAGATTTAACGTGCATCAGTTCCCGCGTACACGACGGTCTATGGCTGGTCTATGACTCGAACTCGCAAATCTCCGATAGCTAATCCGTTGCTCTTCCAACTGGGCTACTGTTGCAATGGATTTCCAAACATCGATTTTACAGGGCAGGTGTTTATAAAGTTTCGTCCGCACTAAACTAGAGTTCGTCACTTCTTCATTAGTCCTCCTGGTGGTTGTTTCGACGAGATATCTCGTCATAACCGAAATTGGTCAGATCTTGATGGACGAGATATCTCGTCGAAACCACTTTGAGGGTTAATACTCCTTCGAGGATAGAATTTCAGAGGATACTGTCCTTTTCCAACTGTATTGTCGGACAAATTTATCTCAAATTCCCACCTTTTCAGACTGCATTTTTCTTGTTAGCCCCACGACACGTAAGGCTATAATGATTCGCTCACTGTACTGAAGATATTCATTACATGATATTTTATTAAAATAAAACGCAGTGGATTTTATTATTATAAGGAACAGTTTTCAAACTTTTTGACATGCTTGAGATATTTCCATAAAAGGATGCATAGAAAAATTCAAGGTCGAGAATTCACCTTCAAACCTAAGACACCTGCATCCCGCTGAATCCATTGTTTACAGGAAAGCCATTCACAACGTTGCAGTTCCACACACAAACTCAGACATACCTCGCTTCAATCCAACTTTCTATGAAAATAAAACTGGCAGTTCCTGGTTGGAAGAATAACGGATTAGCAACCGGAGAGTTGCGAGTTCGAATCCAAGCAAAGACCGTCGTGTACAAAGGGGGCTGGTGCACGTTAAATCATCGTGGCCTCAAATGTCCTCACGTTGGCGTGGTGTGGAGGTTTGGAGAGTGTAGTGCCAGCTCAAGTGTGACCTCGTCATCTGACCGTGGTTCAAAATTACGCGGTGTTGTCCTTGAATCTTTCAGTTCTGGATTGATCCCGGACTGTCGCCAATAGCCGTTATGTTTCTCTAGTGCGACGTTAATTAACATACCTACATATCCGACCAATCCATCGTCGTGTAAAAACCAAAACATCAAATCCAGCATATTTTCGAAATAGGCATCAATTCCAGGTACCTCCTGTAGAAAGATAGGTCACCAAACTGGAATTCTTCGAAGAGACACTAAAAGATCCTGCCTCCAATGTGACAGGTCGAACCTGACACCCTGACTAACGAAGATTCGGGAAAGCCCAGTAGAAACTAACGAACTGAATGTAATAGAAACTGACTAGCTGAATGAAGTAGACACTGGCTAATTAAGATTCGGGAAAGCCCAGTAGAAACTGACGAACTGAATCCAGTAGAAACTGACTAACTGTCGCCGATAGCCCGTTGTGTTTCTCTAGTGCGACGTTAATTAGCATACCTACCTATCCGATTAATCCATCGTCGTATAAAAATCAAAACATCAATCCAGCATATTTCCGAAATAGGCTTCAATTCCAGGTACCTCCTGTAGAAAGATAGGTCACCAAACTGGAATTCTTCGAAGAGACACTAAAAGATTCAGCCTCCAGTGTGACAGGTCGAACCTGACACCCTGCCTCCAGTTGAACCCGTAACTTAACACCACGATATTTACGACACTGCCAGCTCCAGATACCATCACAAGACCCATCCTCCTTAATCCGTCATCATATAATAATCGCCCAGCAATAAAATCCGTGTCTTTCTTCCTCCGTACGTACCTGACAGCCCAATATTCGATGATAACCCCAGATAAAACGAACCGCAAGGAACACAATGAACAGGAAAAACTCACCGACACCATACGAAGTTATTCTCTTAAAAAAAGTTTTGATAAGGTGCTTGTTCGAAGCGAGAACCAGAGAGATATACAAACAGTGCCTTAACTGGAAGTGCAACCTGATAACGCCCCCTTATACATCCGTCCCATCAAGCCCCGTAAATCAAAAATATCGTGCCAGTAATTTGGAAGATATTTTTATGACCTCCATCATAATCTTTTTATTTTGTTTTTTATCATCATTATTTTTTTCCCCTCCTCCGTTTCGAGAAGGTAGAGGGTCATTTAGGGATGATCGTCGAAGAAGAATGGCTGCAAGAACGAGCAGATTGAGAAGTATTACACAAAGTACGTCATTCGAGGGTGATAATAATGGTAACAAAACTCTCCGCCGTTTGGATTTAACCTGCTACAATGCCTCTATTTTTTCGCGCCCCTTTCCCCACTCTACGCCGGAGCCCTCGTTTTGGCCCTACTCTTTCTTGGAGCTTATTTCCAGAGAATGGCTACATATTGAAAATTACGAATCGGCCGTTTTTTTTGGCTGTGTTGAAGCTGATAAGTAATCAGGGCAACTCAGTGTGTGAGGGAACCGTTAAATTGATAAATTCCGGCAGGAAGCATTACGATTTTCGTGGGTGTTGTTTGTTTCGTTTGATGCCCTTTCCTTTTATATTGTTTCTATGAGTCGAGAAAGGTACGAATGTATTCTTTTTTCGGTATTTTTAAGGTGCGAATTTGTACTTTTTGGATGAGGTAAGTTACTGAGGTTTCGTCTCGAGTTAAGGTATGTAGCTAATTAACGTCGCACTGCAGAAACACGACGGGCTATTGGCGACGGTCAGGGGAGATGAATCCCGAAGGGAAAGACACCTTGTCATCTTGAAACACAATCAGATGAAACACTGAGCTGGCATCCTACTCTAAAACTTCTACACAAAGCCAACGTGAGGACACGATAGTTCAACGTGCACCAGCCACCTTGTACACAGCGGCCTTTGGTTGGATCGAGTTTCGAAATTGTAACCCTAGTTCGCTAGTCTTCCAACCAGGCAACCCCGACCCCCAAAAATCTGGAAATTAATGATATTATTTTTAAAATTTGGTTTGATTTGACGTGCAAAATTCAATGGATGAGTGCTTTATACTCCATTGTTGGGTTTAAGGGAGATGTGGAGGTAGGTAATTGAATTAATGACGCACTGGAGCAACACAACGGGCTATTGGCGACGGTCCGGGATCGTCCCCGAAGGGAAAGATCCGAGGACAACACCTCGTAATTTTGAACCACGATCAGATGACGAGGTCAACACCTGAGCTGGCACCATTTTATGTGGCCAGAACTAGTAGTAACCATAGAGGAAATATAAAAGTACAGTGAGAAATGTAACCTTTTTATGTGCCTAAGGATCATTTGACCAAAACTCGTAGTAACGTGACACTACTTATGTCTACTGGGTAGAACATAACTCAACAGGAAATTTTCTAACTCCCAGCGATTGGCATTGAAAATTATACAATGGGATATCAGCTATTAAATTTATTGTTTTTAGCGTTTTAGACTTTAAATAAGCCGAGGCTATATTAAGTGTGTTTCAAATTTTATTGTTTTGAATACGAAAAATATATCGACTTAAATAACCATGGCACGACGTAAATAATCAACTCTTAAAATAAAATAATTATTTAAGTGCATAAATTCTAAGAAATTATAAAAATTATACCTTTCAAAGAGATGAAAATCAAGATTTTTCATTTTTAACAATTTGTTTTGTTTTATGATGGCAGAAATTAAAGAATTCTAGGATTACCTAAAATGTAAGAATTATGACGAGTAATAGAATTTTACGAGTTACTGAAATGTAAGAATTACGGCAATTTTTATGCATCGTAAGATATTAAAATCTGCTGGTATTTAAAATAAAATATACCATTAGTTACAATTATTGAACGAAAGGCTAAAAGTGAAATCGTTACATCAGTTTTCGATCGTGAAAATAGAATAATTATGATTAGTTCGATAGAAATTATAATTTAGTTAATCATCTCAAAAGAATAACTTGTAACACTATTTTACCAAGCATTTTTTAGTCTAATGATTATCTTAATCACACATTTTGATTCTCTAGAGAGTTAATTAGAATCAATGAGGTTATGGAATGAGAAAAAATTCCAAAATGGAAATGGAAGAGAAAATTATTTTAGAAATTTATTCTAAGCCGAATCTTCTTTCAAACGACATAGATCTTCATTTATGAAAACGATCTTCATTTATTCTACCGTTAGAGCTTTTTTATCTTGTGAGGTCGTATTAACTTTCTCTTTCAAAATTCGTTTAGTGAAACTTTCGATTTTTTTATGCAAAATATTATAAATTACAAGAAAAGTATCTTTTGAAATAATTAACTGTCTACGAAACTCTTTTGCTTAGAAGCCATTTTTAATCATTTGCGTATAAGCCATTCCTACGAGGAATATTCTGATTGTGTGATATTTTTAATTTATTTCCAGTATTCTGGATTTCTTTAAAATAGATTTATTTCTTTAGGTAGAATGTATATGCAATCAGGCAGATGATTAGCTAAGCAGGAAGATTTTGTTTTGCGAAAAGTAGATTTATGGATCATTATTTAAAATGCGCGTTCTTTATTTTAATGTTTATTAAATTGTGTTGTGGTTTACTATTTGTGTTTATGGTATTATATTAGGAAAATATTCGCTGTTGATTTGATTTTTTAAATGCTTACACTTGATTTATTTATCTGTTTGAAAATTTTAGATAATTGTAAGCGTTTTTCTATTTGGTTTCTTCGGTATATAGGTAATTGAATTAACGTCGCACTGGAGCAACACAACGGGCTATTGGAGACGGTCCAGGATCAACCACGAAGGAAAAGATTCGAAGACAGCACCTTAGTTTTGAACCACGGTCACATGAAGAGGTCAACATCTGAGGCACCCCACTCTCCAAACACCCACTTCACCCCAACTTGAGGACACCAGAATTTTAACGTGCACCAACATGCTACAGCGGTCCGGTTTGGTATCTTAATCTGCTACAAAAGAAAATATATTCCCTGTTTTATGGTTGTGTTTTAGCCCGTTGTGTTGCTCCAGTGCGACGTTAATTAAATACCTACCTACCAAACCCTCTAAATTACCAGAATTTCAATTTTTAAACACAAAAGGTATTAATTTAACTATAAGTCCGGTAAAATTAAAATTCACAGTATAATTCTATTTTCAATACACGTATTAATTTTTACAACACATATTTGAATTTTAAAAAAGTTTAGTTTTTATAACATAAACTACAGGTACTAAAACAATTTGAAACCGTAACCGTGGTTCGTGAATAACGATCCCCGATTCGCTGATCTAACGGAACCAAAAAAAATAACAATTATTAACCAACCTAAATCAATTTCCGCAATCATTTTTATTCCGAACCCCTCTAAACTATTTTAATCAACTCAAAATTAAGATTACGATTATCGACATAGAATTAAAAAAAAATCGCCGCGTATATAATTATTGAGATTATGACGTCAGATCGGAAATTATTACCGAGTTCAAAACCGCTAATTCCGAACGAATCCTATTCCTGGAGCGATTCGCGTTTTAGAAACGAGGAATAATTCCTACTTTCGTCGAAATGAAGTGAATTAATGTGAATATAATGAGCGGACTTAAAAAGGAGACCCACGTTTAATCGATGTTTGCCCTGCCTTCATTTAAATGTATTTGCATTATTTCAAATGAGTAATTTGAAACTAATTGTGCTTTAGTTTTTGGGATATTGCATATTTAATAAGATACCCCTTAAGCCTATCTAATCTCACAACATAATCTGCATAGTTTACTTCTCATGTAATACAGCCCTTTCAGATATTGCCTCACGCAATTTTTCTAATGGAAGAAGTGCAATCGATGTTTATTTTAAACGTTCCTGCCTTTTTACTTCATTGGTTCTGATTTACAGAATCGTTTCTTAAATCGAACCGTCAGTTTTATTTCGGCGATTTTAGTTTCTGCTGCTTTGAATAAGAATTTCTCAGGCGAGATGATGAATAATTCCTCTACCCTTTGAGCGTTACGAAATTTCTGACTAGTGTTGCTTTCAACCCTCTCTTTCTAAAGAATCAACTGATTCTTTCCAATTTTAGAAAGATTCTATTGGTCCTTTCCTTAGAGAGTAGAATCCTTTGAAGAGTTTTTATTGACCTATTCTGTTGAATACAATCCTTTGAAATGATTCTATTAGCCCATTCTGTATAATAAAATCCTCTGGAAAGATTCAATTGTTTCTCTTCTTAGAATAGAAATCTTTGGAAAGATTCAATTGTTTCTCTTCTTAGAACAGAAATCTTTGGAAAGATTCAATTGTTTCTCTTAGGATAGAAATCTTTGGAAAGATTCAATTGTTTCTCTTCTTAGAATAGAAATTTTTGGAAAGATTCAATTGTTTCTCTTCTTAGAATAGAAATCTTTGGAAAGATTCAATTGTTTCTCTACTTAGAATAGAAATCTTTGGAAAGATTCAATTGTTTCTTTTCTTAGAATAGAAATCTTTGGAAAGATTCAATTGTTTCTCTTCTTAGAATAGAAATCTTTGGAAAGATTCAATTGTTTCTCTTAGAATAGAAATCTTGAAAGATTCAATTGTTTCTTTTCTTAGAATAGAAGGTTGTACCGGTCTTTTCCTTAAAATAGAAACCTTTAGAGAGATTCTATCGGTCCTTTCCTTCAAATATAAACCTTTGGAAAGATTCTATTGCTCCTTTCCTTAGAGTAGAATTCCATGGAACGATTTTATCGTTCCTTACTTTAGAATAGAATCCTTCGGAAAAATTATATTGGTTAAGAAGGTGAAAACGTATTATAAGTCGGGCAGAGAAGACTGCAGGTTCCAACGTGCAATTATGCGCGTGAAGCCATCAGAGGATTCATGAACACTATCTTTGGCAGGTATTCAGAAATAATTTCCGAGGGGACTCAATCTTTCCACCCGCTCTTCCATTCCAATCCAGTAATCATAAACGAATATTTTTGACTGTTTTCGGACAAATCTACCTGGATTTTACCTGACTGCTGAAGGCAACACAAGACCCTTTCTGCTGTAAAGGCATATCTTAAAATAAGTTTAATTTTGAGTTGTCCTCCCTTCCAATTAAGGGCCACGGTAGCTCGGTTGGAAGAGTAACGGATTAGCAACAGGAGGGTTGCGAGTTCGTGTACAAAGGGGGCTGGTGCACGTTAAATTTGTCGTGGCCTCAAACGCCCTCACGTTGGCGTGATGTGGAAGTATGGAGAGTGGGGTGCCAGCTCAGATGTTGTCTCGTCATCTGACCGTGGTTCAAAATTTCGTGGATCTTTCCCTTTGGGATTGATCCCGGACTGCCACCAATTAGCCGTTGTGTTGCTCCAGTGTGACGTTAATTAAAATACCTACCTACCTGTTTAAAGTCTCTGAAGTACTTTTGGTAGACTGGTATCCTATCAGCTACAAACGCATAATTTAAATTTAGATTAATTTTGAGGTTTAAGTTTGAGTTCCAATCAACTTTCGAACAGTGCCATTTCGAAACTGGGAACTCTACTTGGAACGGAGACTCGTTCCACTCTGAACAATTTCGCTCCCTGGGAACTTTATTTATGGCGGGTTTTACTGCGGAACAGATGCTGGTGCAAGATTCCCCACATCCCTCTAGTAACTTGATAGGAATCTAAAAACTATGAAAGCCGGACGGCCAACAAATAACACCCCGACTACAACAACAAAAATAGCAGTAACAGGAAGAAAAAAACTGCTGTTTTTCATTTACCACCCATATCCCTTCTGATCTCGGACTGGAGGAGCTATAAAGATAAAGGAGCTCCCGGACCAATGACCGGAAAACAGTCGTTATTATTTCGGATCCGGAAACGGGATTTTCCGGAAACCACAGGGGGAAAAAACGCGCAAATAATAATGACCGAAAAAAAGTTAAATAATAGGAAGTTTGTTCTCTGCCGGGATAAATGATTCGTGACATCAAGTCCTGTTTTTCGGAAAATTTCTCAAAAGTTTTTTTTATCCCGTTCCTGTTTCGGGAGAGCCGGATTACCCCTGACTTCCGGGTGACGAGAACCGGGCTCAAGAAGGAAAAAAGATTGAGTTAAATACTAAAGGGATCGTGTGAACGTTGGTTTACTTTTGTAGTTGGTTCTGATCGGGAGATTTTTGAGCAAGAACTGGAATTCTTTTCGCTGGGGAAAGATTGCGGTGACTTAATTCTCTATTCATTTTGAAACTTAATTTCGTGTTTTTGTTTTCCTTCTCGTTGTCATTATCGGGGAAAAATAATATGTATTCTACCAAAAATAAATTTGTTTTGAAAATCAACTAGAGGCAGGTAGTTGAATTTATCCCGTCGCACTGAAGCACCTCAACGGGCTATTGACGACGGTACGAGATCAATCCAGAGCATAGACGTGAAATATGAGTGACCAACATGTCGACTAGTAGTCACGTGACCTCTTTGTGAAAAATTTACTTCGTTGGCCTCATTTGGCGATGTAACATGTATTATGACAGGGTAGATGCGAATGCGGATTTCTTTAGAATGGCGGCAAAAATGGTGAAATCGCAAAAGTCTACTACTATGTGATCAATAAATAGACCAACCATATCATATGATAAATAATTAGACCAATCAGATGATGAATCAATGAATGGGCGTCTTCTCCCGTTCCCGTGGGCCAATCAGATGAATGTTCGTTCCCATAAGGCAGACGAAAGTAGTCTACGGGTCACGTTACTACTAGTTAAGATTACATGATCCTGGGCACATAAAAAGGCCACCATTGTTCACTCGACTTTTGTATTTACTCTAAGGATCCGAGGACAACACCTCTTAACTTTGAACAATGGCCAGAAGACGAGGTCGACACCTGAGCTGGCATCCCACTCTCCAAACTTCCACACCACGCCAACGTGAAGACATTTGACTCCTCCCACAAACGCGACACAACTCAAAAGGAAGATTTTATTATTTCAAGTAGTTTTTGCTGCTTCAGACCAATCTAGTTGCGCCCCTGTGTCCTCGGCAGTTTCGTTGCGTCGACGAGCAGCTTCTTGAGCTTTGTCCGCTTCACGCGCTCGTGGTCTTTCCTCGGCTCGTAACGGCTTTTGACGTTTTCTGTTAATTCGAAATTAATTAAAATTTGGTCTCTTGCGTAACGACCTATTTCAAATTCTACTTATCTGGTTCTAAGAGATTGATGTAGAGAACTGAAAACTGGCGTTGCCGCTACTTCGCCGTAGCCAACTATGCACACACAACCTTGAAATGACGCCTGTTCTCATTTGGCAGTCAGTGGCGATGAATGTCTATCGAAGGAAACGTGTTTGTTTCGCTTACTTGGTGTACAAAAAGATATTTTGAAATAAAATAGACGTTACTGGATGCATCCATTTACTGATTTAATACTTACAAGAGGTAGATTTTATACATCTTTCGCTGATTTACGAGAAAACCCAGATACGTTTCTTAATTACTTCCGAATGAGTGTTCGATTATTTGACGAGCTTGCGGGAAAAATTAGACAAGATTATATCTCAAAGTACCAGGATGACACTCCAAAATTCCATTGGAAATGGTAGCTGTGCGATATAAATTAATATAATATTATGTATAAACCTGCATTGTAACGATTGTACTGTATATTTTCGTTAAAGAATAGCGCTCCTCTTTTCTTTGTTCGCTCATGATATTTTTCTGCGGCGATATTCCATACTTCACGATACCTTTTTCCTTCGCCAATAAACAATTCTATATCCAAATCATCAAAATTTACCGCCATTACTATTGTTGAGTAAGGCCAGAGAAAGTCACGCCACGAAAAATGCAAACTAGCGTTCAACAAGAACATAAACAGAACAAGCATTCTGACTCCGAACCGAAATTCTTTGAGGGAGTCAGTCTTGCTGGAACGCTGAAAGAGGTCGGACTGGGATTCGTGCACCCACTTCAAATCAAACTCTAAATCGCTTAATGAAATCTCTTGTAAAGGATACAATTAAATCAGTTATAAATTGTTATCCGGAGTTCGTATTCTTTTGCGTTCAGTATTTTATTCTTGCCTCTCCATATCGTTTATCTGGGAAATAGAGTGCAAGTGCCCAATTTAATTAATAATCTATTCATATTCCAATTCGTATGCACATTCGATTCCTATTCTTCTTTGTGTTTTTTAAACTTAAAGTATAAAAGTATGATTAATTCATGTAAAATAATACGCCGCATTTACTATAAAAATAACGGATGTGTGCATCTCTGAAGAGAACAAGGTACTGAGAGATCACAGTAGCGTGCACGGCTACAGTGTGGTGACGTGTGGAACTGCGGCACAAATTGCACGCAACGTGGACGTACGTCGCCGGAGATATGTGTTCTCTACACTATCTGATCTCCTGTATCTCAGACCGCACTTGCGGTGCCGCACGTTTAAAAATCGGATGAGTGCACCGGGCCTAATGAAGAAGTAGCGAACTCTATTTTTGTGCGGACACTTTACAAACTCCCGCCCTGTAGAATCGATGTTTGAAAATTTATTACAACAGGGCCGTGTAGCCCAGTTGATAGAGCAACGGGTTAGCAATCGGGGGTTGCGAGTTTGAAACTCGGTCCAGCCATAGACCGTCGTCTACATGGGGGCTAGTGCAAGTTAAATCTGTCGTGGCCTCAATATCCTCACGTTGGCGTGGTGTGGAAGTATGGAGAGTGGGTGCCAGTTCAGGTGTTGTCTTCGTCATCTGACCGTGGTTAAAAATGCCGAGGCGTTGTGTCATTGGATCTTTCTCTTAGGGTTTGGGGCAGCGGTAGCCCGGTTGGAAGAGTCACGGATTAGCAAGCGAGTTCGAATCCAACCAAAGACAGTCGTGTACAAAGGGCGCTGGTGCACGTTAAATCAGTTTGGAGAGTGGGGTGCCAGCTCAGTTGTGACCTCGTGATATGACCGTGGTTCGAAATTACGTGGTGTTGTCCTCGGGTCTTTCCGATCACGGACCGTTGCAAATAGCCCATTGTGTTGCTCCAGTGCGACGCTAATTAACTACCAACCTATCCACCATCCCAACAGAGTTAAAGATAAATTAATACAATCACTTCGAACGAATCAAGCGGACGGAAGAATTCGTTCCTATTTCTCGTCTCGAGAATCTCACCGTCACGGTCACAGAGACGTTACTGCAGACGACATTGTTGTCAAAACAGCCCTTCCAGGAAATGCAAATTCGCAGGCGTCCGTGATTCTTTTTATCTGTCACTCCTCGTTCCAAAAGAACAAAGACGCCGGAAAAAATGGCGCAACGTCAAAACCTAAGAGAAAGAATGCTGATTAAATCAGCTGAGTGGAAGAGAACGGAATCTTTAGAGAACGCCGGCGTAATTAAATTAGAGTACAGGGGTCTCTTCCGAAACAGAACTTTCGAGTCGGGTGAAATATTTTATAATTCGCAGAGTGAGCTTCATTGGATTACTCTCATTAGTTTGGAGTAGAAAATATATCTTTCTCTGTTCTGTGCCATATTTTAATTTTCCTTTTTTCCCCATTCCTGAATGCAGCTCTTAATTTTTATGAGCTAAGTTTATTTGTTTTTTAAAAAAATTCGTTACTGGATCAATTTGACAGAGTTTAATGCCCTGTATTGTAGTAACCCGGTTAAAAGGTTGCGGATTAGTAACGGGAGGGTGGCGAGTTCGAATCCAATTAAAGACGGTCATGTACATGGGGCAGTGGTCTCCAAACTTTTTCACTTGAGGGCCAGATTGAAAAATCCTGGAAGTCAGGAGGGCCAACAACACACACACATATATATGTGTGTGTGTGTATTGCGCATGCTGCATCGGCTGGGTTTCCGCGGTCCGGGTCTGGCCCGCGGGCCGTAGTTTGGAGACCCCTGACATGGGGAATGGTGTACTTTAAATAGATCGTGGCCTCAAATGTCCTCACGATGGCGTGGTGGGGAAATTTGGCCATCTCAGATGATGGCCTCGTCATCTGAGCATGTTTGAAAATGACGAGGTCTTGTCCTCCCTTCAGGATGGATGACCTCGTCGATAGCCCGTTGTATTGCTCCAGTGCGGCGTTAATTCAACTACCCACCCTTTCACACTAAAACTAAACACCGAACGTCGCCAAAACGGCGATAAACCACAGTTCCTAACCGCAAACATTTTTTCATCTCTACTAGTTTGTGTTTACACTGAAAACCTCTCATAAGCGAATACCTTTCGACGTAACAGCGAATGAAACTTCAATAGTGATGAAATTTCGAAAACCACTCGACGCCCTTACCCCAAAGTTCCAGCTTCTGCATCACCGCGTCGCTCCACCACCAACGGAACCCCGAAACCACCCACCATTCCAACACCAAAGGGAACACAAACTCCTTCCACGAAAAGATCCGCGGACCATTAGCTCCGATCAACGCGGCGCTTTCGCAGATACCAACGATCTCTTTAAAAAAACACAAAGTCCCACACACACGCGCAGAAAAAAGGCCTGCGTGCCGGTATTTCCGTAGGCCGTTAACATAAAACACCAACGCAATAAATAAAGGCCGCATTTCGTCATCGGGGCCATATGTATTTATATGAATTTACGACGCGGGGCCATATTTATGCCCCCTACCGGAATAGTGTGGAGACAAGACCTCCCAAATAGGGAAGCTTCACCGCAATCATTTATTCCCGATTTTACTGCTGTGCGTCGAAGAAGCACGGGTAATGAATTCTGCCTACCTTTCCTGCAGATATGGAATGGAGATATTGTGCTCTCCTTGGCGGATGGCTTCTGCCGGTAAGGCCGGTTGGTAATTTATGGATTGAGTGGCGAGGATTTACAGTGAGGTGGCGGTCGTGAATTAGGGGAGTGAGTTTGCGGGTTGGTGTGGAATATTCCGTGGGTTTTGAGATTGCTGTTAATATTGTTAGTTTTTGTTGTTTGGGTGAAGATTTTATTTGATTGGCGTTTGTGGATCTAAATGGGTAACTTTTATAGAGGCGGTTGGGAAAGTAGGACGAGTTGCATTCGGGTCGCTTCACACCCCAACAGAATCCGGGTCAGTCTGAATCCAGTAGGGACTGACTAGCGAAGATTCGGAGAGCCCGGTAAAAACTAGTATAAACTGACGAACTGAATCCAGTAGAAACTGGCTAATTAAGAATCGGGAAAGCCCAGTAGAAACTGACGAAATGAATCCAGTAGAAACTGACTGGATGAATCCAGTAGAAACTGACTAACGAAGATTTGGGAAAGCCCAGTAGAAACTAACGAACTGAATCTAGTAGAAACACTGACTAGTTGAATCCGGTAGAAACTGACTAACGAAGATTCGAGAAAGCCGCTTCTATAAGAAATAGCTTCTTCGTCTTAAAACCTTTCACACTGCGTGAATAGTGCAGCTGTAGCCCGGTTGGAAGAGTAACCGATTATCAATCGTAGGGTTGTGGGTCCGAAAATCGATCCAACCGAAGACTCGTGTACGTGAGGACTAATCCACGTTAAATCTGTTGTGGCCCCAAATGTCCTCACAGTGGCTTGGTGTGGAAGTTTGGGTAGTAGGGTACCAGCTCAGATGTTGACCTCGTCATCTGACCGTGATTCAAAAATATAAGGCCGTCGCTAATAGCCCGTCGTGTTCCTCCTGTGACGTCAATTCAACTACCTACCAATATCAATACTTCATGGATCGATATTTTCGATCCGTTATTTCAGGTGCATCGATACTTCTTGCTCCGATACGGATCGATCCAAGATATCGATACTTTAACCTAAAGTGCATACTGACCGCATACATGGACACCCACTCTGCAATTTAACCACCACAGATTCTCCTCCCATGAAGTGGTGACTTCATGACACTCGCCAAACCACACACACGACACCGTTCAATCAAAAGACGCCAAGCAACCGAGGACAAACGGAAACCGCAAGAAATCATCATCCAGTCACACTTCCAAAAACTCCACTCCGTCCTGTATAAGGGGGCTGGTGCGAGTTAAATATGTCGTGGCCTCAAATGTGCTCACGTTGGCGTGGAAGTTTGGAGAAAGCCAGCTCAGATTTGAGCTCATCATCTGACCGTGGTTCAAAATTGCGAGGTGTTGTGTCCTCGGATCTCTTCCTTCGGGATGGATTCCAGACTGTCGCCAATAGCCAGTTGTGTTGTTCCAGTGCGACGTTAATTCAACTACCTACCTATCAATATCGATACTTCATGGATCGATGCCTTCGCTCCGATACTTCAGGTGAATCGGAAAAACATGGTTCGATACGGATCGATCCAAGATATCGATACTTTGACCAAAAGCGTCCATCTCTGTGCTGACCACTCGTCATCTGAAAATGATTCAAAATTACGAGGTGTTGTCCTCGATCTTTCCCTTCGGGGATTGATCCCGGACCGTCGCCAATTACCCGTTGTGTTGCTCCAGTGCGACGTTAATTCAACTACATACCTACCTATCAATATCGATACTTCATGGATCAATGCTTTCGGCCCGATATTTCAGGTGAATCGGAAAAACATGGTGCGATATGGATCGATCGAGTATATCGATACTTTGACCAAAAGCCGTCCATCTCCATGCTGACCACTCGTCATCTGAACGTGATTCAAAATTACGAGGTGTTGTCCTCTATCTTTCCCTTCAGGGGTTGATCCCGGACCGTCGCCAGTTACCCGTTGTGTTGCTCCAGTGCGACGTTAATTAAATACCTACCATGCTGACCGCAAATACGGACCACCCCAAAACAATCTCTGAAATTCAACCATCACTGTAGGTAGGTAATAGAATCAACTTCGCACTGGAGGGATTCAATGGGCTATTGACGAGGGATCAACCCCGAAGGTAAAGATCGGAGGACAACACCTCGCAATTTTGAAGCAGTCAGATGAGACACTGAGCTGGCACTCCGCCAAAGTGAGGACATTTGAGACAGAATTAACGTGCACACGATGTCTTTGGATCGAGTTTCAGTCTCGAAATCCTCCGGTTGCAAATCCATGGCCCTTGCGCCATAAAACCCCAACAAACCGAAACCAAAAGGGTTGCAAATCCATTGCCTTTCCAACTCGGTTACAGAGGCCCTCTCGATGAAAATGGAAACCGCAGCAAACGATCACCCAGTCACACTTCCAAAAAAGCCCCACTCCAAAATAATGCCCCCAAAAAATCCAGTCGATCATAAATTGGCTCATATGAGGAACGAAATCTTTATATAATCGTCGCGGAATTCCAGGAATCTCGTGCTCTTGTTCCGAACGGAGGCAGGCAGTGGTGTTTCACCTGGGCAACAACGTCACGTGACGGATGACTCGGATGAGTTATTCGTTCCACACACACACACCCCACCTCCCCTTTCCAATCCTGGAACAGAGGGAATGTCGTCTGCGAATAAATAACTCCTCTTTCTGGAAATTTAGGACTCCGGAAAATAAAATAAAAACGAGGAGAGGCACCAGACGATTGGGTGGGGTGTTTTGGGGAGGAAAAGTGCCGGACGTTGGTTCGAGATATCGTCTGGCGTGCGTCTGAAAGATGGAAGTTTTTTCCCAATTTGCCCGGTTTTTCCCCGGGCTAAGGTCGTGGATCGGGGAATTCGTGAAATTTCATCTTAAACACCTATTTTGGGAAACTGTTGTGTGAAGGAAAATCCGTCATTGAGTCAGGAATTTGGAAATTGTGAGGCTGAAGGCTCTTTTTCATTGGGTGACACCAGGGCCACCCCCTCTCCAGAAATGCAGACAGGTTGCCGGGGCAATTTTCCTTAGTGCATCCCAGCAAGCATTCGATATATCGTTGTCGAATCTTTTCCTTTGGGATCGATTCCGGACCGTCACCTATAGCCCGTTGTGGTGCTTCAGTGTGACGTTAATTAAAATACCTACCTACCTAGATATATCGTTGTTCGATAAGGCAGGGCGCAGTAGTCGGGTTGGAAGAGTAGCGAATAAGTAACCAGAGGGTTGCGAGTTCGAAACTCCCACAAAGACCGTCGTGTATGTGAGGGATGGCACACGTTCAATCTGTCGTGGCTTCAAATGTCCTCACGCTGGCGTGGTGTGGAAGCTTGGAGAGTGGGGTGCCAGCTCAGTTGTTGACCTCGCCATCTGACTGTTCAAAATTACGTGGTGTTGTCCTCGGATCTTTCCCTTTGGGATTGATCTCGGACCGTCACCAATAGCCCATTGTGTTGCTCCAGTGTGACGCTAATCGAAAATACCATACCAAATACCTAAGATCTTTCCTTTCGGGATTGATCCCGGACCATCGTCAATAGCACGTTGTGTTATTTCAGTTCGACATTAATTATCAACCAACCAATCTAATATAAAGTTAGCTGAGAAAAGTAGGTAGGTAGGTATTTTAATTAACGTCGCACTGGAGCAACCCAACGGGCTATTGGCGACGGTCCGGGATCAATCCCGAAAGGTAAGATCAGAGGAAAACATGTAATTTTGAACCACGGTCAGATGTCACACCTGAGCTGGCACCCCACTCTCCAAACTTCCACACCGTGCCATGTGAGGACATTTGAGGCCACGGTAGATTTAACGCATACAAGCCCACACCTACACCACGATCTTTGGTTGGATCGAATTTCAAACTCGCAACCCGCCGGTTGCTAATCCGTTACTCTGCCAACCGGGCTACCGAAGCCCACTTTTCCACCGGATACAAAATGAAAATAAATACAGTAGCCGTAGCTGGTCGGGTTTTTTGAGGTATACAATATCAAGTAATAGACACAGTGAAAGCTTTACTGACACAGAAGAGAGAAATACACCCAGGGAGGAATGCGCCTGACAGGATTCGAACCTGCTCCGTCTACAACTCGAAGGTTCAGTGCGCCGTAGGCAAATTCGTATTTTAAAAATACGTTTAAGTCGTGCTGCTGGCATTGAATTCATAACGAATGGAGGCATTATCAATTACCAAGTGAATCAGGTTAAATGCAGGCTGCATTCGCCAAAGTTCGCTAAGTTGGCGTCTTATCAGCAATGCTCACCATTACCATTTGGCTTTGGGCTTGGCAACAGAAATCGAAATAAATCGCACCCGAAAGCCGCATCTTTAACTAAAATATTGCCAATGATGCCGAAAAGGAAATCTCTGAAAGGTAGGGTAGTTAAATTTACGTCGCACTGGAGCAACACAACGTACTCTAAAAGCTGTGAAAGGAATGAAAAGATAATTTAGAGTGTTTCCAAAATAACTAGCTATAGCCCGTTGTGTTGCTCCAGTGTGACGTTAGTTAAACATACCAATACCAATCCGAAATAACTAGGGGGCCGCGGTGGCCCGGTTGGAAGAGTAACGAACTTGCAACCGAAGGGTTGCGAGTTCGAATCCAGCCAAACACCGTCGTGTACAAAGGGGGCTGGTGCACGTTAAATCTGTCGTGGCCTCAAATGTCCTCACGCTGGCGTGGTGTGGAAGCTTGGAGAGTGGGGTGCCAGCTCAGGTGTTGCCTCGTCATCTGATCATGGTTCAAAATTACGTGGTGTTGTCCTCAAATCTTTCCCTTTGGGATTGATCCCGGACCGTCACCAATAGCCCATTGTGTTGCTCCAGTGTGACGTTAATTGAAATACCCCCCCCCCGAAATAACTAGATTGATTTTGCTGACCGAAAAAGTAATTGGTAAAACTTAAAAACACGGTACCGGTCACTTGCCAAATTGGCGACTAAGTTTCGTCGCCAAATGTATATTTCGATCCTCCGCCAAATACGATATCTTCGACTTGTGCAGTAAGTGGAAGTGCCACGTACCAAAATCCTTCCTCGGAGTTCGAAAAAGTAAATGTTACCTGCAATATGTCGAGGAATAATAGAATGTAACTTTTATTTCGTCGTCTCCTAGAATCTCAGTGCAAGTTAAATCTGTCGTGGCCTCAAATGTCCTCACGTTGTCGTGGTCGTCAAGCTACGTGGTGTAGAAGCTTGGAGAGTGGGGTGCCAGTTCAGGTGTGACCTCGTCACCGATGTCCTCGGATCTGCTTTCAATTCTGGATTGATCCCTGACCGTCGACAATAACCCGTGGTGTTGCTCCAGTGCGACGTTAATGAACTAACTACCTACCTCCTAGAATCGAACCACACTGCTTTTGGGATATATTGGTATCTTCAAATCCGATGTATAATTGGTAAGTCTTTCTTCACTTATTAAATTATATTGAATTGATACTTATTTATCGAAATTGGTGAAACTTCATTTGTATGAATGGTTCGCCCACCGAGCCAATGGGATTGGTTGGCAATCTTCCGGGGATTGGCGAGCAGGAATAACCCCCCTGTTCGTTTGACCGATATGCTATTGTGTGATATACACTAGCATGCAGAATTAATGCATTCGAAACTTAGATCTTCGAGGCTTTGTACAAATCAAAAGGAGCAATATAAGACTACGATTCTGCATAAACGTAGTGCTTCATTGTTAGACTCTTAAAAGCGATTCAAAGAATCTTGCAGAATGCGTACTACACATAAGAATGTTTCAAAAGTAGTTAAAATGAGAATAAAATCAAGGTGGCAACGGTTTCGAAAACGCGATCTTTAAAATTCTCTGAACACTTCAAAAGCCAGAGATCAGTGTTTAAAATCCGAATCTAACCGACGCACCAGAAACTTGAAGCAACTAAACTTCTCTCAGCAGGTCATGCAAATTTCGGAATTTAATTCCGACGGCCCTACACCTGTTTTAATCATTCTCCGAAAATACGTTCTTTTTTAACTCATTCGAACCGATGGAAATCTACCCTCTCAACCTCACGCGTTGATTCCGAAACGGGTATATAATATTAAATTTAATCAGAAAACTGGCTAGTCTAAATTAATTCCCCACGAGAATTTTCGCGAAACCTTTTATAACAATCTTTCGTCCTCTAACTGCATGTAGTATATCGCCAAACCCTTATTGCAGTAGGAATTCCAAAAGCATTAGCATATTTTAGCGCCGAAATCTATTCGAATGCAAATTCGAATTTAAACGGACAGACTCCGATATTTAATCTAATGAAAAATAAAACAGCTCGCCCGAGTTGAGTTGCAATTAAAAAATAAAAAAATTCCTTCATCAGAAACCGCTTGGAATTCCTCCTTTTTTCCAGACGATATTTTATTTTTATTCTCCGCATTGTTTGGTGTTAAATTGGAATAAGATAACGAGAGATTCAAAATCGTGCGAGTTTTGGAACTTAATTACATAAAATCCGAGTGTTTGAATGAATTTATTCGATTCACGCGTTCTTTTAGAGCTGGGAGTTTAGTGGGAAATTTTCAATTGACCTGGCTGAAAAGGGCGTTCTTTTTGATCTCTTGAAAAGTTTCAATTTTATCAGTTTTGGGAGAAACAGTTTTAAATCTTCGTTGTGTGAGCTCGGGAAAATCGTTTGAAGTTTCGAAGGCGAACGAAACGAGATCTGACTGCGTTATTAGATTTTTTTTAGAAACTTTTCAGTATTCGACGTAAATATATTTAATTGTTACCATGTAACAAAACCGGGAATTGGCGATTTCTTTCTCTAATATTTAACTCTGCTCAGCACATTTAAATCAGTATTCGTCCTCTAATGACCAATCTGGTTTAATTAAATTTTCGAAGTGCACTTTCGAGTAACTGTGTCTAAATAGAACTATTTGAATTCGATTCTCGGTTGAATGTCACAACTAATTATCTTTCTATATCTCTTAATAGCGGTAGCCCGGTTGGAAGAGTACCGGATTAACAACTGGAGAGTTGCTAGTTCGAAACTCAATCCAACTAAAAACGTCTTGCACGTTAAGTCTCGTTTCCTCACGTTGGCGTGGTGTGGAAGTTTGGATGGTGGAATTCCAACTCAGGTGTTCACCTCGTCATCTGACCGTGATTCGAAATGACAAGACGTCCTCTGATCTTTCCCTTCGGGATTGATCTACCTTCCACACCACGCCAACGTGAGGACATTTGAAGCCACGACAGATTTAACATGCACCGGCGCCCTTTTGTACAGACGGTCTTTGGTTGGATTCGAACTCGCAATCCTCTGGTTGCTAATCCGTTACTCTTCCAACCGGGCTACCATGAGCCCCAAAGTTCTTCAGAAAACCTAGAGATACAACAGAAATTCACACATCGGAAAAGCAATTGTCCTAGAGAATTCTTCATACAAGAATTCAATGTTCGAAGAATTCCCGGCCCATTTCTCAGATGCAGACGATAGACTTCGTTACAACTAAACTCTCCTCGTTAGTTAAGGGAATTCCGAAAGGAACAAAAGTTTAATTACAGTTACGGGTTTGCTCTCGTGAATGCTAAAGACGCATCTGTCAGCAATCCCGAAAAGTAATTGTCCCTTAACTTCGCCATAATTCAGCTCCTGCCGTCTTGCCCTACGTAACAAATCAAATCCTGTTGAACGATTTGGAAGGGATAAAAATCAAGAACTTCATTTTCAGTTCCGAAACTTCTTTTTATTTTCGCTAACTACTGCTCCAGAATACAAAAGAACCTGTAGGCTTGGGGAACGGGAGAAATAGATCCACGCGAAACGACAGAAAAAAAAATTCTGAAATATATAAAAGAACAAGAATCGAAAGGGCAAAAAAAAAAATGGAATACTTTCGGAACGTTCTCTGTTCCTTGATTTATAATATTCCATCGAAATTCTTCGATGAACTTTTTCGGGGTTCGAATCGTTTGAAACAATCGCGGCAGCTGTCAGTCGAAAGGAAACGAAAAAAAAATTATGGCAGTGAAAGTCGTATCTGAATTTTGTTATGCTTTACGGGCTTTGGATTCGTGAGTTGAGAATTTCGTCGACTCTTTTTTTTTTCAACCCTCACGCCTCATAAATTCTTTCCTTATATAGGTTGAGGCACGCTACTCTACGGAAAGAAACTTTTTGTATGAATTATAATATTCATTGAAGGGAGTGTGCTTTAATTATGGAACTTTTTTCCCTTCTATACAGGGTGATTCTACGGTCATGGGGCAAACTTCAGGGGGTGATAGAACACAATGAAACAAACACTTTTCCCCATAGAATGTAGGGTCGCAAGTGCAACGGTTGGCCGCTAGAGAGCGCAGTCAAACGCTTGTATAAAAGCGTTACGTGGGCGATGCGAGGCCTGCATCAATGTTGAAAAGACAGCTGCAATCATGTTCCACTGCCAGAAATCTCTCAAAACTACCCAAACTCCAACTTTATGGTCAATCAATCCCTTGGTCACTTCAAACCAAATATCTAGGACTTATCCTAGACTCAAAATTAAACTGGAAGCTACACATACAACATATACAGGATAAATTTCGTCACTGTTTTTTTACCCCCGGAGTTCAACACTTTCTATACACAACAAGAAAATCATATACCTTTCATTTGTCAGGCCAATGATAACATATGCTTGACCAATCTGGGTGGGACTAATGATGTGAATCTAAAGCGCATCGAACAGCTTCAAAACATCTTCCTTAGGCAAATATCGAATGCAAGACGGTATTATCGCAACAGTGATATCACCAGAGCCCTCAATATCCCAACCATAAGAAAATTTATCTATAAAAACTCTCGCAAATTCTTTCTCCAAATTAATAATAGTCATAATGCAGCGGTGCAGGAAATAGAAATCTACGACCCAACCCTCCCTCAAAATAAATCCAGACCTAGGCGCACCCTCACACTGAGCAGCTGAGATCACTGACTTATTTCATTAAAATTGATCCTTTTTCTTCCTAACTCCTAAATTTTACCGGATTCTTGTTTATTATCTAGCTTTTAATTTCAATACTTAACTCAACAAGGCAAATTCCAATAAGTCAAGCTCTATGCTCAACATCGGAGATTTAGGCCCCTGCGGGGCCATGTGCTGCATAAATATATCAACACACACGCGAGGCCTGCATCAGGTGTGGTGGTCGACATTTTGAACAGCTTCTGTAATTGTGCATTTGCGTTGTACTTACAGACTGATGTTTGTACATGTCGTTTCATTTCCATGTGAAAAGTTTCTCATTTCTTTCTTACCCGTTGTTCCTTGTACTTATCTTTAATTGATGCAAATCTAATTGTATTATTTCGTTTTGTCAAGCAGTTATTGATGTTTATTTGACATTAAAGCGTTGTTTCCATATTTCATGGCTCATCTCTCCAACTTGCGTCGGACCGTGTGTTTGTGCTGAAGTGGAAAGCGCCCTCTTGCGACCCTACATTCTATGGTGAAAAGTGTTTGTTTCGTTGTGTTCTGTCACCCCCTGAAGTTTGTCATATTAGTTTAGACTCACCCAATAGATATTCTATGGGCTTTTATACAAGCGTTTGACTGCGCTCTCTAGCGGCCAACCGCTGCACTTGCAACCCTACATTCTATGGTGAAAAGTACTTGTTTCGTTGTGTTCTATCACCCCTTAAAGTTTGTCCCATGAACGTGGAATCACCCTGTATAGCTCGTCATCTGACCGTGATTCAAAATTACGTGGTGTTATCCTCGGATCTTGGTGGCTCAGTGGATATGTCCATTGTGCTAGCAACCTTCGAGTTGTAGGTGGCGCAGGTTCGATTCCTCCCTGGGTGCATTTCTCTCTTCTGTGTCAGTAAAGCTTTCATTGTGTGTATCTATTACTTGATGTTGTATGTCTTGTGTATGGCTAAATATGGCCCTTGTGCCATAAAACCCAAAACAACCAACCTTGGATCTTTCGTATTGGGATGGATCCCGAACAGTCACCAATAACCCGTTTTGTTGCTCCTTTGTGACGTTAATTAACTGCCTACCCAAATTAAATATTTAATTACTGATAACAAAAGACAAAATGAGAGACATTCGATGGAAAATTCGAGACCTCGGCTATTAATTAAGCTATCGACTGAGAGACCCAGAAGCTTCTATTTTCTCACCAAAATATTGTCCAATCTCAGTTGAATACCTCAAGTAAATATTCACGTTTTTGAGCGAATAAAGATTAAATTACGATTCATTCTCACGATACACAAAATCATGCATATAAAATGTAATTTAAGCCCCGAACACAAATAGTTAAATTATTTATTTTATATTAATACTTTAATAAAATAAATATACTTTATAAAATTTAGTATTAATACTTTATAAAATAAATACATTATAAAATTTTATATTAATACTTTATAAAATAAATACTTTAGAGCTGAGTCCAATGACTAATGCAAGAATTGGCCAAAAGAACAATTTTAATTAACATTAAGCACAAGACAAAACAATTACAAGAATAAACAAACATAAAAAGTTACATCTCGGGGGAACAAAACTTCAGCGCGTCAGTTCTACGCTCGCCTTGGGAAACAACTAGAGAAAAATGGTTCATTCTCTTTCGCGGAGAGTGTGTCACGTGGTCCGCCATCGCCAATCAAGGCGCATATCGCTGAGATACACGTTAAGGGGCTGATGCGTTACAACCTCCCCCTCTGGCTCCGACGACGTCCCGACGAGGAGTCAGCATTACGTGCTTTAGGAGGGCGTCCTCTCTTTCTTAGTGGGACCACAGGAGTACTGTCAGTAGCTTTACATGCCTTGAGAGCTGAAGAGTGATAAACTCCTATAGGTGTGGTCGGATTTTTGGGATCTGCAATTTCATAAGTTGTAGGTGACCGTTGAGTGAGCACCACGTAAGGTCCGTCACGTCGAGGCATGAATTTGGCAGTCCTTTTATTTTCTGCGTTACTCACAGGGTGCATGGTGACCCAAACGTGATCACCAGGACTGATCCGATGTTCTATAAAAGGGGTAGGCTCTCCCCCTAGCTTGAAGGTAGACTCAAATTTCTCCAACAAACCATTCATCTTTCTGCGCTGATCGGACGTTAAATGTTCTCCTTCATCAGAACGCAGTGAGCTTGGTGATATACCTTGGCTGTATGAGAGTTGCTGGTTGCAACTTGAACGTTCATCTTCTTCATGAAAATTTCCTTTGTTGCTACAGTTGTCGACAGGCTGTTGACTCTTTACTGGTGGGTCTTCAACAGATAGAAGATATTTTACAGGGATATCTTTCTTGAAACCAATCTTCCGACAGGGATTGTCAGAGAAATGCCAATTTTTGTTCTTCATGTCTAGAACAATTCCGGGCTTTTCCAAAAAGTCGGTTCCTAGTAGAGTACGATTCTTTTTTGCATTTGGTAATGCCAGCAAATTCAGCGAAACTGATTTTCCTTCAATCTCTATTTTCACCATGGTGGTGCAAGCCTCTTCAGTTGTTTGACAACCATTTGCCAAAGTCATTGTTACTACTTCTCTTTGGAACTCTACTCCTCTCTTTTTTAATTGGTGGTACATGATCTCTCCAGCGACTGTTCTGCTGGCACCACTATCAACACAAACCCTGGCTCTTACTCCCGATATACAGATATCTATTAGCGCTAACGGGGATGCATCGGTGTGACAGGTATACATGCGGATAGAGTTCGCTTGGAATGGCTCCCTTCTTGTCGATGATGAACAGTTTTTGCATTTTGATTTGATGGTTCCTGGTGCTCCACATCCGTAGCACGATATTTCTTTCTTCTCTTCCATACCCCTTGGTGTAATTCTGCCTTGTGCAAAGGAGTCCCTCCTACTTTGACTGAGGACCCCGGGATCCCGCCTACTGTTACTGGGAATCCCTGGCAGACTTTGTCTATTATCTCTTTGTTCCAATTGTGATTGTTGGGTTCTATAGTAATTTCTTTTTTGGTACACGGGTTTTGTTTCATGTTGCTTCGGTGGAAGCTTCGGGTTGACAGTACGTAAGTTGTCGTAACTGTCCATCTTCTCCACTAGGTCACTTGGGGTGACCCATTCGCTCCATACGTCCAAGAAATGGTTCTTAACCTCTGAAGGAACACGTTTTTTCATTTGATCCAGGATCATGAGGTCTTTCAATTTCTCAAAATCCGTTATGTTCAATTCTGCTAGCCATGCTTCAAAATAGCTACGCAGTTCAAAATGGAAGTCCTTCCATGTGCTCTCAGGACTTTTCTTGTGAGTTGCGAAGAGCTGTCGCATTCTCTCAGCACTTAATTTAAATCTCTGAAGCAGCATTGTTCTAATGTGATCAAAATCATGAGCCTTCTGTTCTGGTTCTCTGGCGATGAGTTGTGCCACGCTATTAGGTAATAGGCCCAGGAGATAGGCAACCCAGTTATGTCTCCCTACTTTAAGAACTTTCATCTGTCGTTCGAATAACTGAAGAAACAATGTCATATCACCATCATTCGGATCAAAATCAGGTAGCAACTTTTTCAAGTTAAAGTTGGGTTGATGGTCTGCAGACAGATGATTAAAACCAGAGACCTGCTCCAATTTCTGTGATTCTACCTGCAGACGGAGTCTTTCCAACTCGTACGCTCTTTCCCGTTCTATTCTTTCCTTTTCCTCAGCCTTTTCCCGTTCTATTCTTTCCTTTTCCTCAGCCTTTTCCCGTTCTATTCTTTCATTTTCACGTGCTATTCTTTCTTTTTCTTCTGCTTTCTCTTTTGCACGGTTTTCGCTTATAGACAGAAGCAGATTTTTCGTGAAGTCTTCATCATAACTTTCATCTCCAGTGATAAATCTTTTTATATCAACTACTCTAGCATCAGCAGGTATTTCGATGCAGAGTTCATTCGCCAACTCTATCAGGTCACATTTAAGAGCTCTTGCCAAATAAGACATCTTTAGGTTACGAAGTGTACAAATAATTTTGAATACGAAAGTAAACAAGTTCAGTAAAAAAATTTTTAAAATAGATCCCACACAGTTTGTTTTCAAGAAAAAAAAATTAAATTAATGACCACTTCTTATAGGTACTACTTGTTTAGCATTGTTAAACAAATTACTTTTAAAACATTAACATTTGTCCAATAACACTTAAACACATGTTATTTATGAACATTAAATTCCAAAACACTTTTAAATATTCAAAACCAAAACATTAGATAACATTCCACTCGTGAGTTAGTCTTATTTCAATAATACTTCAAAAGAAATGATAAATTCTCGTAATATTTCAAAATTCCAAAAGAATACCAATGCTTAAACAAAATGAATCCATATTTCCTAATATCTAATCCTTAAAGGCATAATATAAACACATTTCTGCGCACGTTGCACTTGTTTCATACATAGATTAACAAAACCAATAACTCTCAAAAGGAAATCGCACAATGTAGCTCAAACACAAAATAAAGAAAAAAATTGCTTTAAACATCTAGAAAGGTTTTTTTTTTTAATGCAGCTGGCAGAAAACAGACCTTGAATCTATTGAGTTATGACTCATGAACATGACCGAATCAGAATGCGATCGGTTCTTGCACTTTTAAAACGAAATAACGCTGTAGCTTTCGTTTTTTGAACACAATTAATTCACACCACTTAATATTTTTACAAAGTAGCTTATTACAAAATGAATACACATAACGTATTTTCAAAAAAACTTATTCTAGCAGTACACTTAATCAAAACAATACTACTTTGCACTTTTACTTTAAGAACAAAACTTTTCACAAAACACAAATACTTTGCACTTGTGAACCAAAGGAATAATAACATTTAAAGAAGTGATTTCACACTATATTTTAAACAAGAATACTGTTTGAACACAAAACGAAACTTCAAAATTCTGTTGCTGGACACGGGTTGGCCAAATCGAAAGTACTGCTAGACAAGAATGATTTTAAACAAATTAAAATAAACTTATCTCATTCTTCATCACCACTTGGGGATACGAGCATAAGGATGATCCGTGGAAGGGATTTCCACCTATATTCAATAGGATACACCTGGGATGAGGCTTCCTAAAATAGTGAGTTCGACGCCGCTGCAGAACACTAAAACCATGGCTTTTCCTACCAGTATGCTAACTCGGGATGAGTTTCTAAACATCAATGAAACACAGGGTGTGTTTTTCTTTCAATACCAACAGTATTGGACCTAGATTCCTGAACAAAAAACGAGTTGTTCCCAAAGGCTTTAATTCGGGCCACAAGATTGGGCGTCAATTTTAGAGCTGAGTCCAATGACTAATGCAAGAATTGGCCAAAAGAACAATTTTAATTAACATTAAGCACAAGACAAAACAATTACAAGAATAAACAAACATAAAAAGTTACATCTCGGGGGAACAAAACTTCAGCGCGTCAGTTCTACGCTCGCCTTGGGAAACAACTAGAGAAAAATGGTTCATTCTCTTTCGCGGAGAGTGTGTCACGTGGTCCGCCATCGCCAATCATGGCGCACATCGCTGAGATACACGTTAAGGGGCTGATGCGTTACAATACATTATAAAATTTTATATTAATACTTCATAGTATAATTATTGAATATTAATAATTCAAAAAGTAACCATATTTGTCATTTACATTCACCCTCCTAGCGGTTGCCTCGACGAGATATCTCGTCATTATCAAAACTGACCAGATCTTGATGGACGAGATATCTTGTCACTAGAAAACCGACCCTTGATTTCATAAAAAGAAATTGGCACAACTTTGACGCGATATCTCGTCAAAGCAGAATTAGTCAAATCTTGATGGATGAGAATCTCGTCAAAACCTCTTGGAGGATTAATGCTGTGATAATTATAATAATTAAGTAGCTTAAAAGTACTTTGAATGTGATAATTGTGTACTTTATATTTGTTTCAAGAAATCGCACCGAAATGTAAAAATACAGAATGTTTTATTAAAAAACGTATTGCGGAAGAATCTATTTTTTTATAGAGAATTCTGTAGGAATATTCAAATAGAACTGAAATATCTCAAATTTCTATTAGATAATTTATTCCGGTTTACGAAATCTCGAATGTTCTTAGAATATTTATTTACTTTATCCACGTTATCGGTCTAATTATAGTTTGTGTAGCAAAACTAGGTTCAGTCCAAGACCGTCGTGTCGTCATCTGACCGTGGTTCAAAATTACGTGGTGTTGTCCTCGGATCTTTCCCATTGGGATTGATCCCGGACCGTCACCAATAGCCCGTTGTGTTGCTCCAGTGTGACGTTAATTGAAATACCCACCCACCCCAAGACCGTTGTGTACATGGGGGCTGGTGCACGTTAAATCTGTCGCAGCCTCACGTTGGAAATTTGGAGAGTGAGATGCCAGTTCAGGTGTTGTCTCGTCATCTGACCGTGGTTCAAAATTACTAGGCGTTGTACTTGGATCTTTCTCTTCGCGATTGTTCCCGGTAGGTATTTAATTGACGTCGCACTGGAGTAACACAGGGCTATTAGCGACGATCAGGGATCAAACCCGAAGGGAAAGTTCAGAGGAAACACCACGCAACTTCGAACCACGGTCAGATGACGAGGTCACACCTGAGCTGGAACTCCACTTCTCCAAACTTCAACACCACACCAAAGAGAGGACATTTGAAGCCACGATTTAACGTTCACCAGCTCCCTTTCTACACGACGACCTCACGTTGGCGTGGTGTGGAAGTTTGGAGAGTGGGGTGCCAGCTCAGGTGTTGCCTCGTCATCTGACCGTGGTTCAAAATTACGTGGTGTTGTCCTCGGATCTTTCCCTTTGGGATTGATACCGGACCGTCACCAATAGCCCGTTGTGTTGCTCCAGTGTGACGTTAATTAAAATACCCCCCACCCTTCTACACGACGATCTTTGCTTGGATTCGAACTCGCAATCCTCCGGTTGCTAGTCTGTTACTCTGCCAACCGGGCTACAGCGGGCCGGGATCGATCCCAAAAGCCCATTGTGTTGCTGCAGTGAAACGTCAATTAACTATCTAACTTTGTGAAGCAAAAAATGGTCGCACAGACGCAAACAAAACCCACTTTCAGAAACAAAAGCTGAATTTAGACAAATCCGATCTACAACGAAACTCAATTTCATTCAACAGAATATTTCAGACGATATCTATCAACCACTAAAGCAGACCATTTCATTCCAAAACCCCTGCGAACGTTCCACATCCACCTTAACTCATCCAAAGATTTGATTTCTCATCGTTTGCAGCCGTATTCAGTTTCACGCGTTTCCAGATCCTCGGAGAATAAATTTGCGTTTCGAGAGCGCACCCGGAGAATTGCAGGGGCTGCCTCGGATTCCTCCCCCTACATTTCCATTTAAAACAACCAATGACGTGTTTCGTGAGGTTGATGCGCGTACGGATTGGGAGTGACATCGACAACAGTTCGAGAACTCTTGTCTGCTTTGGTTGCGATCGGTGAACTGGGGCTGCGTTTGCGAAGTGCAGGTGGTTTGGAATGGGTTTAGGGGCTAAGTGTCGGGTCTCGTTCCATGTCCGCCATTTTAGGCCACTTAAACTTAAGGCCAACTTGATTTTATTACACATGTTTGTGTTACGAAGTAGACACTTCCACCACAAAAATATAGATCCAAAACACTCCGCGATTTGTCTCAGAATTTATGATGGAAGGTATTTTAATTAACGTCGCACTGTCGCACTGGAGCAACACAAAGGGCTATTGGCAGTCCCAAAGGGAAAGCTTCGAGGACATTACTTAATTTTAAACCACTGTCAGATGACGAGGTCACGCCTGACCCCACTCTCGAAATTTCCACATCACGCCAACGTGAGGACATTTGAGGACACGACTGATTTAACGTGCACCAGTCCCTTTTGTAAAAGACGGTCTTTGGTTGGTTTCGATTTCGCAGCCCTCCTGTTGCTAGACCGTTATTCCTCCAACCGGGCTGCAAAATTTAGGATGATCAGATATAAAATGTATAGGCTAAAGCAAAAAATGTGCTTGTTAAGTATGGTTGGTTTGAGTAGTTTTATGGCGCAAGGGCCATATTTGGCCATGCTGCGCCAGACAATACAATATCAAGTAACTGACACACACAGTGAAAGCTTTACTGACAGAAGAGAGAAATACACCCAGAGAGGAATCGAATCTGCGCCGCCTACAACTCGAAGGTTGCTAGCGCAGTGGGCATACCCACTGAGCCCCGCCTGTTAAGTATGAAACGGACGTAAAGATTTTGCTAGAAATTTAAATTTAAAAATTTAAAAAGTCAAATATTTCCTTCACAAGGTTTTCATGACAATTGAGCAATCAAAGTTTTTCTTTTATGGTTGACACGGCTTGGCACCAAAACTTCGAAATCGGTGTCCCTTGGAAAATTTTCTACTTGATAAATCTGTTGCGGGTTCGAATCCAACCCCCATGGACCGTCGTGTACGCGAGGACTGGTGCATGTTACATCAGTCGTAACCTCAAATGTCCTCACCTTGGCGTGGTATGGAAGTTGGGAGAACTCAGGTGTTGACCTCGTCATCTGACCGTGGTTCAAAATTACGTGTTGTCCATGGATATTTCCCTTCGGATTTGATCCCGGACCGTCACCAATAACCCGCTGCGTTGCTCCAGTACATATAATACCTACCTAAGTAAGCTCCTAATGCTACTGTTTAAAGAGTTCTTTGAGATTCCAAAACGTCCAAAAATGGAAGCTTCCCGCAATCCACGTCCCTTGCGATCCGGACGTGTTACCCAAAGTGGGAGACATCAGCCCATCGACATCTCAACTCGTCATCCGTCCCGTGGTCGAAGAGCCGACTGCCGTTTCCCAAAGTGAAACCACGTCGCCCCATCCGACGTCGATTATGGAGAGCGAGTGCCGGGCAATCCCTGCCGGATGAGTTCGATCCGCAGATTGTTCCATCTCGCGTATCGTCTGCTTAAAGTGTAACCATTACGTGTCACTGCCTGCGAAGGGTGGCAGCGGTGTGGTCGGGAGGAAGTTCCCAGAGAATTTCCGATGCGGGGAACTGGGATTCTCGTTCGAAAACTTGGGTTTTTGTTGTTCGAGTTGAGTTGTTTTTTCGAATGCATTTCCTGGTAGGTAGGTGGTTGAATTAACGTCGCACTTTTGAACCGCGGTCAGATGATGAGGCAACACCTGAGCTGGCATCCCATTCTCCAAATTTCCTCACCATGCCAACGTGGACTTTTAAGGCCACGATATGTAACATCCACAAGCTCCCACGAACACGATCCATTACTCTTCCATCCGAGCTAGCGCGGCCCGAAATGAGCAACCAGAGGGTTTCTAGTTCGAATCCAACCAGACTCGTAGAAAAGGGACTGGTGCACGTTAAATATGTCGTGGACTCAAATGTCCTCACGTTGTGGTGGTGTAGAAGTTTGGAGAGTAGTGTACCAGATCAGGTGTGACCTCGTCATCTGACCACAAAAATTATGTGGTGTTGTCCTCGGATCTTTCCCTTTTGGTTGGATCCCCGACCGTCGCGGCTCAATGGGTATGCCCACTGCGCTAGCAACTGTCGAGTTGTAGGCGGCGCAGGTTCGATTCCTGCAAGGTGCATTCCTTCCTGGGTGTATTTCTCTTCTGTGTCAGTAAAGCTTCCACTGTGTGTCAGTTACTTGATATTGTATGTCTAGTGTCGATTACTTGATATTGTATTGTGTCTGGCGCAGCATGGCCAAATATGGCCCTTCCGCCATAAAACCCCATAACCAACCTGACCGACGACAATAGCCCGTTGTGTTGCTCCAGTGCGACGTTAATTAAAATACCTACCTAGTATATCTATGTACTTGTTTCGTCAATCAACAAACAATTCTATTGAACACTGCTGAGCGAAGGCTAGAGCTTATGAAATCAGGAAATTGATACCCATTTTTAATGAAAATTTCTAATGCTACAACTTGACAAATGAAAGGAAGCTCAATTATTATCTTCATTTGAATCCCCTTTGATATTCTTTGCATGGTGTGTAAGAGTTTGGAGTTAGCCAGTTCAGGTGTGACTTACTCATCTGACCGTAGTTCAAAATTACTTGGTGTTGCTCTCTGATCTTTCCCCTTGAATTATTCCCGACATTCGCCAATTGCTCTTTATGTTTCTCAAGTGTGACATTAATTAACTACCTATCTTCAATATTCACATTTTTGAGTAACGTGACTTTTATCGAGAAAGTACGAAGCACTAAACATTAAAAAGTAGTAACAATAGCAGATTAAAATGAAATGTATCTACCGTTGCACCACTGTTACCCAACACCGCTGTTACGAACACAGGACGTTATATATAACCTCTCATTCTGTTGCAAAGTCGTATAATTTGACTTGTTGCACGATCGGACGCAGCGCCGTAATTATGTCGAACGATTTCGAAAACTTAGTCGCATTAAACTTAAAATTACACGCCGCCGCCAAACAGCGTGTGACACGACGTTCCTTCCATTAAATATTACATATTGCTGCCAGAACCGTCGAACAACTGCGAGGGCCATTAAAGCTTCGAATGACATGTTCCATGCAGACGACATCGGACGATATGCGGAATTGAAACTGGCAGCGACAACCGTCCTGGAGTAAACTTACTCCTGGAAGGAAATGGTGGAAGAGTGTTTATCGTCTGCCAGCTAATTCGAAGTGAAGCGAACGGAGCTAAAACTGTTTCGAGAAGGAGCAACCGTCGTTAATTCGAAAATGGTTCCAAACTGTTGGTGGACGAGATTACTCCGAACAACGAAACAATATCTTGGAATATAAATTCCGCAGTTTCCGATAGGAACAAAGTCTTGTTCGTTTCGAGAACAATAACAGGACGGTTCTTCTGTCTTACATTGTTCGGGAAAATGGCGACATGAGCCGTTCGAAATTTATATATGGGCGTCTGTTTTAAAATTAATTGGTGAATTATTTTCCGCCAATGGAACAAATTGTTCGGAAGGGATTTTAATACAGGAGAAGAGAGTGCCGCATAACATTTTAAGTTTATTTTAATGACCAGATGCTTTCGAAGTTTGTTCGCAGGAGCAATTATTCTTGCAGATTAGAATCTCGATCCCGTATAAACGAGATTAGAGGACGCGATTTTTCGAATATTTTCGCAGTTGCTGGATTCGACAGCTGCTTCGTTGTGTTCCACCTGCTGGAAATATCGTTTTGTTATTCGAATCATAATCAAGTTCTGATATAAATATTCTCAAAGAAATTAAATCGGGCACTTTATAGCATAATATTGCATAGCGCTTTATAGCATAATATTGCATAGCATAATATTGCATGCTTTCGGGCATAGCGAAATATTGAGGCCTCATTGGTTGAATAATCCGGAGTCATGAAATCCTGTTTCATGTTATTCTTTCGAAACGAACTCGGGAAAACAAATTCAAGGTAATGGTTATTAATTAACGTCGCACTGGAGTAACACAACGGGCTATTGGTGACGGTCCGGGATCAACACGACGATCTTTGGCTGGTTTCGAACTCACAACCCTCCGGTTGCTAATCCGTTGCTCTACCAACCGGGCTACCTTGGACGGTTAAGAACACATTTGAATGCTTGCAGATTGAATGTTGAAGGTTAATTATTTCGTATGGGTGAGTTTTAGAACTCTCCTATATCACATTCGCAAGAAATAATCTCGTTAAGTCTCAAAAAGAGTACGTTCGCAAAGAATTAAATGCTTCCATTTTGAGTCCCCCGGTAGCCCGGTTGGAAGAGTAACGGGTTAGCAACCGGAGGGCTGTCGTATACATGAGGGGCTGGTGCACGTTAAATCTGTCGTGGCGTCAAATGTCCTCACGTTGGTGTGGTGCGGACGTTCAGAGAGTGGGGTGCCAGCTCAGGTGTGACCTCGTTATCTGGTTGGGTTTTTTTTTGCCTATTTTTAAACCTATTATATATATATGGATAGGATGTGTGTGTGTATTTTCTATACAAATCTACACCGTTTGACCAATCCACACCAAATTTGATACACTTATACTTTAGAACACTGCGGTCAGCATAGGCTAACTCTTAACCCCCGTTCTATTGGCCCTAGGGGGCTAAAAACTATTCGAAATCGCCATAGAAATAACATTGAGCATAGATTGATTGCTTTAGGCAGCGATGGTTGCTTTACCAGTGTTGATCGAAAAACAATTTTTTACGAAACAAATTAAATTACAGTATTTATGTTTGAACTGACTTTTTAGTTCTTCCCATGATGTAAATAAATTATAGATATTTTATTGATGAAGAAAGAATATTTTAAAATGTTTATTTTTGCAAGGAAATTCAAGGAAAGGTTTCCAGGAGTTCAAACTTTCCTTAAATAATTTATTGAATACGTAATGATTTGTAGAATTCTGTTTCACAAGTTTTTTAGGTAAGGCGTGTAACTTATTTTAAAATGTCCGGAATAGATGCATGTGAATCCTCCGTTGAAAGCAGCGATTTTCTTTCTGAAAAATTCTGTAAAATCGACCTGCTTTTTGAAAATTTTTTTATCTATTCAGTTTAATTTGTCTACACCGATTACATTTATTACCCAAGCACCGTTATTCCGAAAAGCACAAACGAAAAACTCATTGATCATAAAAGCGTAATTTTGCTACTCGGTATCTGACAGCACCAGAATTAATGTTTACTTTTTTTTATAAAACTTTGTTGAACTTTCTAGAAAGTTGGGGAAACGGAATTGTGTTATTTTAGATTTGGCAAACCAGAATTAATGTTTTATCACTTTATAAATGTGATTTAGATTCCCGTGTTTGTTTATTTGAGTAACACAGCGAAATGTTGCAGTCATATTTGAGCATTACTAAATTTCGTCAATCATTATCGTCTTTATCAATATTTTTCAAATGGCTTTTTTCGAATTGCTCTATTTCAGAATACACTCAGGCAGTCGAAATTCGACACTTTGCGCATTTTCGTTTGTTGGAATTCTGCATTTTTTCGTCGGAATTTCGTTTCTGTTTGTCTTTATGTCTTATTCTTTTACATATTGCAATAAATTGAGGAATTAAATGTATATATTTGCCTCCGAAGGTATATTTTAGAAGCTATGAAAAAACTAAAATGTATTTTCCGTACAACTTAAATGATTGCATTTTTCTGTGAAAGAAAAGTGCTTATTCTAATTCACTTTTCAAGCAACATTTAACCATTTCAACCCGAGCAACGCTGAGTAATTCAGATAGTTTACAAATAAAGGGGGAATATTTACAGATTAAAGATAGTTAACAATTTCACTTCATCGGGTATTAGTTAGACAATGCCGTACGCCATCTTCTTCTCGCGTCATCGTTCTGCAACTGTCCCTGGACTCTGGGAAAATCGTCCTAAGCCAGTCCGTCTAGACTTGGCGACGTTTTTTCATTTCCTGTAGTACACACAGGGAGTGGCAGATGGAATACTGATCTTTAAAATATTACCCACATATATTACAATTTTTTTAAACGGGAAAATATTTTATATATTTTTTTAATAATTTTTTTTAACTACAGGCACACTAAACCAGTGGATACCACAGTTCGTGGTTCATTTACCACTTGTTCCAGCTCGCTGGAACAGAAAACTAGAAAGTTATTCGAAAAAGTTATCCCGAAGATGTCAGGGCAAAGATTCACGGCTACGAACAAGCAATTCCCAGACTTGCCACAAATCCAGAAACCAAGAGAAAAACACCCCAAAAAACAAAAACATTCCTCCCAAAACTCATGCTCACAGATCACAGAACACGACCAACCAACCTTTTCGAACAGAAAAAGAAATAAGTGCGCGTTCGAATTTTTTTTCCGACTTTTTCGTTCAAATCTCTTCTAAAGTTCTACATAATGAGAAATAAAACACCCCAGGAGAGAAAAGTGTTCGAGAAAGAAGGGAATATGTAAAAAAATGTCTCCAAATACTTCTGTTCGGAAAAAAAGTAGCGTGGAACCGTTGTCGTCTGCAAACCGTGATCAAAAACACGAAAATTGTTGTTTATGGCGGCGCCATTTCTTTTTCTTCTCGCTGCCGAAGCGAGGAGAGCTGTAAAGCTCCTGCTTCTTTCCTTATGAAGTGTGGGAGATAAATATCTCCCTCCGCATCAGAATTGTAGGAAAAGAAGATAATGTAGGGTGTGTGTGTTTTTTCCCAAAAAAATGAATATTTTTTTCTCTGTTCAACCAGAAAATGATCTTTGGAAAGACCTTTGAGGTAGGGCCGCGTATTTTCGTGTCATGGGCGTATCAGATGGTCATCCTTCGATGGGAAACTCGTTTCACAAATAGAAATCTTTTGGAAAGTAAAACAAACCACCACTGCAATGTAATTCGCGTGTTCCGATTTGATAGACATGAGAAAATAGGAAATTCAATTCTTACTTCCTCTTTAGTTGGGTAGGTATCTTAATTAACGCCCCATTGGGGCGACACAACGGGCTATTGACGACTGCCCGGGATCAACACCCGAGGACAACACCACGTAATTTTGAATCACGGTCAGATGACGGCGGCAACACCCGAGCTGGCATCACTCTCCAAACATCCACACCACGCCAACCTGAGGACGCGAGAGATTTAACGTGCACCAGCTCCCTTTCGTACACGACGGTCTTTGGTTGAGATTCGAACTCGCAACCCTCTGGTTGCTAATCCATTACTCTTCCAACCGGGCTACCGCGGCCTTCTATTGCTTGGTAAGTACGTGCGTGTATTTTCTAAAGGCCCCGGCATCTAACGTAGTATAGATGCGCTGATTTTACAGGCTGTCTGTCTGGAGCAGTTCGCGTGGCAGACAGACAACTTGAAATACATGTGTATTTTCTGTTGGCCCCAGCATCTAACTTAGTATAGGGGACCTGGTTTCAGGTGTTTAGGCCAGGACGGTACGGTAAGACGGAAATGTAAAAAAACATATTTGCTGGTTTGTACTCTTGCGATCATTTTTGCTGCAAGACTAAAGTTGCTGTTTTGCACCTTACGATCATTTTTGCTGCAATATAGTTGCTGGTTTGCACACTACGATAATTTTTCTTGCAAGCATATGGTTGTTTTTCTCACTACGATCATTTTTGCAGCAAGAATGTAGTTACTGGTTTGCACTCTACGATCATTTTTGCTGCGAGACTAAAGTTGCTGTTTTGCGTTCTACGATCATTTTTGCTGCAATATAGTTGCTGGTTTGCACACTACGATAATTTTTCTTGCAAGCATATGGTTGTTTTTCTCACTACGATCATTTTTGCAGCAAGAATATAATTGTTTTGCTCACTACGATCATTTTTGCAGCAAGAATGTAGTTACTGGTTTGCACTCTACGATAATTTTTGCTGCAATATAGTTGCTGGTTTGCACACTACGATAATTTTTCTTGCAAAAATATAGTTTTGCTCACTACGATCATTTTTGCAGCAAGAACATAGTTGCTGGTTTGCACTCTACGATCATTTTTGATGCAAGAATATAATTGCTTTCAAACTTCAGAAGGACTACCTTTTCGATATCGTTTAACTATTTTTCTTTTCATTCATTGCAGTGTTAATTTCGGGTTCGAATGTCTCCCACGAATCCGAGGATTCGGCCAACCCCAGGTGGCAGCTTCGTTAATTAAACCACCTGCAGCTGTCTGCGTTTTTTCGAACAAACTGGAGCGTGTGGGGTGGAATTCTACACGGGGTGGTCTTGTCGTCTGGGTGGAGTTCTTGCATCGGGCCCCTCACTTATTGCTATTTGGATGCCATGGCTTTTCCGTCGACAGGTTTCCGCAGTTATAAATATTCCACGCTCCTTCATTTGGGGTTTATTTCAACGTAATACAAAAACCTGGGCCCTTTTCTGTGGGGAAAGATATTGGGTATTTATTTCTTGGCGACACTCCTGTTCGCTGATGTGATGGGGTTCGGCATTTTCCAACAGGTGCGGCCACATGACATTTTCTCTTTCCCTCCCGGTTATAGTATGGACACCTGTGGCTCAGCATCCATCTAAGCCCAAAATCTCGGCATCCCTAGTCAAGAATCGTAAGTCATTGACTGAATAAAAGAAATCAGATTATAAATACAGAGTTTATTTTTGACAGATGTCAGCGGACACCAGTTTCGATTCCTATTGTTCACTTTCGCCCGCACTCTATCGTCACGACTCTGATGCCCGATCTTCATGGCGTTTGGTGATTTCTGTGTCTGATTGGTTAGCGGCATTCGCCATGCGCAGTCGGAATCATGTCTACATTCCCTATCTCGCTCGTCATCTGATCGCGATTCAAAATTACGTGTTGTCCTCGGATCTTTCCCTTCGGGTTTGATCCCGGACCGTCGCCAATAGCCCGTTGTGTTGCTCCAGTGCGACGTTAATTAACTACCTACCCCATGTCTCATAGATGCTGGTCTCAGCTGATATGTGCAGTTAGTCCTCGCGCGTGTTCTATCGGACTTCACCTTCGAGCCTGACAGCGTCGACGCATGGATTGCCGTACAAACTGGCCAGCTGCCGCGCTGCCCCCGATTCGAGGTGGCACTGCGGACATACTACATTTGAAGCCACGACAGATTTAACGCGACCAGCCCCGCCGCACACGACAGCCTTTGTTTGCACACTTTCAAACTCGCAACTTCCAGTTGCTAATCCGTAACTCTCCCAACAGGGCTACCGCGCCGACCCCCCACTACATGGAAACTCGACTTTGAAAAGTGGCCACAGGAAAATTAAAAACCCGAAAGAACATCAAAGCACCAAAAGAATATCAAAATGGCGACTTGTAACGCCACATCAAAGAGAATAACTCTGCCGCTACTTAATCAAAGCGACTGCATAAAACCCCCCGCTCCCATCTCACTTCAGTTCGAAATGAAATTCGACGCAAAGTGAGGGGCTTTACCATCCCAGCTCGAGATTAATTTCGAGCAGCCAGATTCGGAATAAAACACCCGAATCTCATCCCGGTTTTTCTTCTTCCTGTCCTCTTCTAGTGGCAGTATCCCTTTCTTTCTACAAGAATAAAACTGCAAGCGATTTTCGTCAAACTCGCCCTCTCGTCATTTCAGTTGTTTTCCTCCCCTGACCCTATCCCCTGTAGCAATTGGCGTCATACATTTCCCGTTTGGAGCTAGACAACTGAAAGCCGCCATCTTTATTTTTTCTCGGCGCGCCGTTTGTTCTTTTATTTATCGTTTTTCAAAAATGACGGTGTCTTTCGTTGAGGGGAGGGACACAATGGAATGAATAGCAGATAAGAATGGATAGAGTGGATAGATGGAATAAAATTTACTCCGTGTTACGGTGATTGGGTCATAGATATATTTTTTTCCCACAAAATGGCATTCGAGGATACATTTTCGCTTTCTCGGAATTCTTGGACCGCCTTTTAAAAGTTCTGTTTATATTCTAAAACGGTTTAGTGAAAAAGTTTCTTTTTCGTCTTATAAATTTGGGACATTAAAATTATTTTTAAAAAGTTCCATACTTTTTATTTTTGAAAATAAAATTTGTTTCGGTAGGTAGGTAAGGCCGCACTGGAGCAATACAAAGGCTCATTGGTGACAGTTCGGGATCCATCCCGAAGGGAAAGATCGTAGTACAACCCCCCGTTCATTTTGAGCCACTGTCAACTCGATCAGATGTCAGATGAGAACAACACTAAGGTTGCCACCTTAGTGTTGTTCTCATCTGACAGTGGCTCAAAATGTGGCAGTGGCTTCAAACCCGAAGACAACGCCACGCAATTTCGAACCACGGTCAGATGATGAGGTCACACTGAGCTGGCACCCCACTTTCCAAACTTCCACGCCAACGTGAGGACATTTGAGGCGACGACTGATTTAACGTGCACCAGACATCACGTACACGAAGGTCTTTGGATGGACTAATCCGGTTGCTCTTCCAACTGGGCTACCGCGGCCCTATTTTTTTTTGGAAATTAAAGAATTCTTAAAACTGGGAGAATTCCTAATGCGCAGCTTCCAATTTTCTAAGATTGCTATAGCACCTACCTGTTGCATTGTACCTTTCGCAATTTTAAAATGTCATCTTCAGGTGTGTACGGGCATCACAGTCCCGAGTGATCTGTCCACCCACCTGTCTTACCCTCGCCTGCCCTTCTGCCTTTCTATCCTCTCTCGTTGATGTAAGTAGCCCGGGTGGAAGAGTAACGGATTAGCAACCGGAGGGTTGCGAGTTCGAATCCAACCAAAGACCGTCGTGTACAAAGGGGACTGATGCACTTTAAATCCGTCGTGCCTTCAAATGTCTTCACGTTGGCGTGGAAGTTTGGAGAGTGGGGTGCCAGCTCAGGTGTGACCTCGTCATCTGACGGTGGTTCGAAATTGCGTGGCGTTGTCTTCGGGTTTGATCCCGCACCGTCGCCAATAGCCCGTTGTGTTTGCTTCAGTGCGACGTTAATTAAAATACCTACCTCCACAACTCTAGTCGCTAATGCTTAGACCCTCGAACGACTCGCTATTGTTCCAATCTCCCCAAAACAGGAATTTTCAGAAAGAACAGCGGCCGAAAATCCACCGAAAATTTTTTTTTATTTCCCGCTCAGATTTCTGTCGTTCTTTTCGCTCGAAATCAGACGAGCACGCCCCCTCGCGGTGATTGATAGCAAACTACAAAGCGCGTCAGTGGGACTTTGGGTGGGATTCTTTTCGTATTTTTAAAATGCTGACACCGAAGCTTTTTATGCAATAGCGATAAAAAAGAATCCCACACCCAGATAAAGACTTAAAAAGCCCGAGAATACGTACTTCAGTAGTTTTTTCTTCTTTTGCTCGAGCTTCCAAAGAGAGGAGAAAAGTAGCTGAGCATACTTTTTTTGCAGAGTAATCAATTTTTTATTTGTTTCACTGTCATTATTTGTGAGATTTCCTCTTTCTCTTTCCCTGATTTAATCTGACTTTGATTTCTATCTTGGTCCTTTCTTGCGTTTTCTAATTTTCGCTCAGAGCGCTTATGTAAAGTTTCAAGACGCATCTCTCTTTGTTGCCTCGGAAATCGATACTCTGATCCAAGAGGGTGGATAGAGTTTAATAAAAATTAATTTATCCAGTTATGTAAAACAGGGGCCCCCAAGTGGGCTGGCTGGCTGGTGGGCTTATCTCTCTCCAAGTCCATTCTAGATAAGGGAATCTCGAATGGTCTTGACTTATCCCCTTTGATCCACGCATTCAGAAGATAATTTCGGATGTCTTCTCTCACACAATAAAGCTTTTCTCGTTTGATTAAAGTATCTTCATTTGTTTAACTTGTATGATTGACGTACCTACAACATGTAGAACTTGTATGATTGACGTACCTACAACATGTAGAACTTGTATGATTGCCTCACATGTTTAATTGTGTGATTAACGTACCTTCACATGTTTTACTAATGTGTGATTGACGTACCCTCAAGACGTGTTTTACTCGTATTATTGAAGGACTTTGAACATGATCATTAAAGTACCTTCACGTTTTATTCGTCTGACTGACGTACCTTCAACATGTTTGTTTTTCTTATCTTCATATGGTTTACGTGTATGTTTACCGTAACTGACATGATTTACCCATGTGATTAACGTATCTTCACATGTTTTACTTGTGTGATAAATGTACCTTCACATGGTTTACTTGTTAAATTACCGTTCCTCACATAGTATACTTGTGATTACGTAACTCACATGGCTTAATTATGTGATTAATGTATCTTCAACACGTTTTACTCGTATGATTGACGAACCTTCAACATACTTTACTTGTATGGTTAATGTACCTTCACATGGTTTACTTGTATGAGTACCATACCACACATGTTCAGTTGTGTGATTGACATATCTTCACATGTTTTACTCGTATGATTGAAGTACCTTCAAAATGTTTTACTTGTACGATTAGCGTACCACCAGATGGTTTACTTGTTTGATTACCGTACCTAATATGGTTTACTTATGTGATTAACGTACTTTCGCATGTTTTAATTGTGTGATAAACGCACTTTCACATGTTTTACTTGTGTGATAAACATACCTTCATATATTTAACTCGTATGATTAGCGTACTTTCACATGTTTAACTCGTGTGATTGACGTACCATCGACATGTTTTACTTGCATGATTTGCTTGTATGACTACCACATCACACATGGTTTACTTGTGTGATTAACGTACCTCCAACATGTTTTGCTCGTACGATTGACGTTCCTTCAACATGTTGTGTTTGTATGATTACAGTAGGCTTCACATGGTTTACTTGTATGGTTATCGTCGTACCTCACATGTTTTTCCTATTCATGGGTTTAAACAAAACTCGATTTACGTAGACAAAACTAACTCGAACGTTCTAACTTTTGCAACATCGCGAACATTTCAGGGGGGGTCCCAGGGCATCCCTCTGGAAACATCCCCGGGTTTAACCGAATCCATTCACCCCCAAATCACATCATTAACGACGCAATCTGGCCATTCAGACTGACTGGACCGTCAACCTCACCCACTGAGGTGATGTCAATCTCGGCCATCAATCGCCCCCTCGAACGTACCGTCAAAGTGTGAGGGTGCATCGAAGAAATCAACCACCGCCTATTTTAAGATGATGTGCTGGGGCGAGGAAATCCCCTCGTGAATCATGGCGCCGGATCGTTAGCCCACGGGGGGTGGGAGAGGCTTAAGGGAAAGAAAGCGGAGCCTCGTAACAGGAACAGGTAGGCTATATTACCTTTTTCTTTCGCTTTTGAAATATTTATGGCACACTTTAGCAGCTGCGAAAAGTAAAAGCAGGAATCGAAACTCCTTAACGCGTTGGTTGCGAGGAAGAGAGAATCAAGTACTTCTTCGCCTCTTCCATTTAAATACGGGAACTGTGGGAGTTAGGTTTTGGTTAGAGTTGGGAAGATTCAGAGATGAACTTTCGAAATCTACCCGTATATTGCCTGAAAAGGAAAAGAATGTTGGAGTTGCACTTGATGAAGATTCAGATGTTGAAATCATGTATATTGCCTGAAGAAGTTAGGTTCAGGTTATAGTTGTACTTGGTGAAGATTCAGAGATGAACTTTTGAAATGTGCCCTTATATTGCCTGAAGAACAAAAAGAGGCTTGGTTAGAGTTGCGAAGATTCAAGGATGTTTTCAAATCTGTCCGTATATTATCTGTAGAAGAGCAAAATAAGTTAGGTTCAGGTTGTACTGGTGAAGATTCTAAGATGAACTTTTGAAATCAGCTCGTATATTGCCTGAAGAAGTGCAAAGCAAACTAGGTTCAGGTTAGAGCTGTACTTGGCGAAGATTCAGATTTTTGGAATCATGCTGTATATTGCCTGAAGAAGTGCAAAAAAAGTTAGGTCCAGTGTTACTGGCGAAGATTCAGATTTTTGGAATCATGCTGTATATTGCCTGAAGATCGACTGAAGAAGTTAGGTTCAGGTTAGAGCCGTACTTGGTGAAGATTCAGAATTAATTCTGAATGAGAAGGAATAAATGAGGTAATTTTTCTTTCTCACAGTAAAGCACTACTCATACGCAATATGTTTTCACCGCAATAAAAGTTTATGCGCAGAAAAGCAAACATTTCAGGAATTAATGCTTTAAAACATACTAAAAACCATAATGTCACAAAGCCGTATATATGTAGAATTTGTCTTCGAATATCTCGTTTTACAATTTTCAAGCTTTTAACTTCTATACTTTCTTTATTTTTTCAAGCCTAATTATTACAATTAAAAATAAAAACCCTGTTTCCAATCACTAAATATCAGATCAGACTGGAAAATATGACAGCTATAAAATATACCAAACCTTATATTAAACAATTCCATTACATGGTATTGCATTTCTTTTGCATTAAAAGTAAGCCATATATTTTATTTATAATCCATTAAAAGATAAATTTATGAACTCTATGCACAAAAGAAGCATGTTCATTTATTCTGAACTGAAAAGCATTTCCAACAGTTGTTTCGAATGGCTTTGGAATCGGACAATATGGAGCAAAACAATAGAAACAATAAATGTCACATATAAATATTGAAAAGCAACATCAAACGTTACTTCCTGATACAGACAAAAAGTATAATTCCCATAAATACTCAAGATTAAATCGTTCCAAAATAACATTGCCTTAACCTTATAAGAGAAATATAAATTTATATGATTTATTGTTTCTCTGATATTAGTGGTATTAGAGCAAAACGAATTACCATTCACACAAACGCATGATTTACAGAACTTAATTATTCCATTCTGCAAGATTAGTTTATTCTTCCGGAATCATAAAAGTTATTCTCTAAGCTGCGTGGAGAATTTTTTGCGTTTAATTCTGATAGTAAACCTCATCTATTGTTCTTTTTATTAATTTTATGCTATCCTCCCCCATAAATTATGTAGTCATATAATGGCTTTATTATATAGTTATCTCTATCTTTACTATTGCTGCAAGCTGTTAAGAAAGCGTTAGTATGTTTTAATTACGCTATGTATTCAGTGCTTGTGATAAAGTTGCATGCATTAATAAAATAATATATGAACTTTTTTTATTAAAAAACTTAAGATAAAAGTTTTTACAAATGCGGCTACATCTGGTTAAGAACGAATAAAAGCTATTATTACGTTGTATTAAGATCGTTTGCTTTGTTTTAAGACTTACTAACGGTCCAGTTAATTATAGTTATTTCTCATTAAATAAGATTTCTTTTCACGAAAATTGCAACCATTTTCTCAGTTTTTTTTAAGTTTGGATGCAGGGATTATTTTACGGAGGAATGAGCTCCTGTAAGTTGTTCTAAAGAGAATATTTGGAATTCATGTAACATAAGGATTCCAAAAATGGCTTGCTTTCATGTAAGCTAAAAAGTATTTACATTCCAAAAATGGCTTGGCTTTTATCTTTATGACAAATAAAAGTTCTTAGAATTTTGAAACATTTTTAGATACAATAGAATGTATACAAAATGGTGGACTACAGACTATAGTTAAAATTTACACGAAATCGTACCTTTAATACATGAAAAACTGTTTATTATTTTTTTGCTATGATTGAATAAAACAATTATCTTTTGCTTAGATATCTAAAAACTGTTTCATCTGCCTAAAATTATTATTTTATTTTGCCAAACGATTATCCTCAACTTTAATTGAGTTTTTATTTCCATTTCATAGTTGGTAGTTATCAGTCGTCCATTAGAATTGTTTTATTCTTAAAGTGTTTTGGAATGTAACTTCACACTGTAACTTTGGAATGAATATAACTTCACACCACAATTGAAATTGTTTAGGAACTAAAATTATTTAAAGAATAAAACTGCTCATTCGTAAGTATTTCGTGATTTTAATAGAAACTAGAATGTTTTCCTTATTAGAATGATTATATTATTATTTTTAGATAGGAAAAATTTGATCATTGAAACTTTTAAAATTCTGATTTTATTGTTGAAATCATTCAATTTAGTACTTGATATCATCAATGTTGGAATCACAAAAGTTATTCTTTTTGGAATTGTCTCATTAAAATATTTCTTAAAATTGAACTGTTATTACTCCCTAATTTTTTAATGGTAATACAAGCGTTTTTGGACGAAAAATAAAGGCTTAAAATACAGTATGAAACAGGTTTTAATATAATGTTTAGTTGATTAGCTGATATCTAGCAGTAGATGAACCAAGAACTGCACATTTCTTAAAAAATAGTTTTTTAACAAAAAAGTTATTAACAGTTACTATAAAAACATTCATTTATCAAATTTTACTTAGATGATATTTGTTCTACGACTGTTCAGATTTGATAATAATCACTATTTTCCTCAGATATAATGATTCATTATCTACAATAATTTTCATTCCTTGATAATGGATTTCCAAATCTTAGTAGCGAGTATAATTAATGAACTCGCATGAAATATAAAAAATGGTTTATTTATGTGTGTTTCCTATTATTTTCTTTAATCATTAATTTCCTTACTCTTATTACTTCTTTTGAAATGCATGAAGCAGTTAATAGTTCCATGAATATAATAGTCAGGAATAAAAAAAAATCTATTTTTAAACCCTTGAATTAGAACTAGATGGGGATCCATATCAAACAGAATTTCATTATAAAATATTTTAATACGATTTTATTTCATTCAGTAATATCAGAAAAATAAAGGTTTCAGTTTTCAAAGGTTATCTTTGTGAGCTGTTTTTTTTTTAAATATCTGCTATATTGGTTCTATTGTCTCAAATAAAAAAAAATTTCAGAGCGCATGGAATATTTGTTCTCTTTCAAAGGATAATTACTTTTGTAAAAGTTAAAAAGAAAAAATTAATTATAGATTTTATTTTCAAGAATTTTTCCTGAAATTTATTTTTATCTTTACAACGGATATCACCCAGGGAATTTTAAATGAGTTTTGAAGATAAATGATTTCTAAATCATTCGGATGTTATATCAAGCAGCATTAAATTTGTTATTGTACAATCATGAGCAAATTCTTGAAATGATGCAGAATATAGAATATTTTGGTTTCGAAATTATTCCATTATTTGTTCTAATCTATTGGAATCACAATTGATTATTGACGTCATTTCAATTTTAGTTCTAGTGGTTTATAAAATTTTCGATTCTAGATATAGCTAAATGTAAAATTCTTTGGTTTGAAATGAGTTAATTACTAATTCAACCACCATAACCATTTGAAAAGCCCAATTTCAAAAACAATTACACCATTTGGACTAGTGAAATGATTTAATTATTGTTATTCCGAAATTAACACAACTCTTTGTGAAGTTATGAGAATTATTTGATTCATGTATTGGCTTAAGAATTATTCAGTTATATCATAAAAAATTAAAAACACACATCAATACCCATTCTCGAACATATTCGGATATCTAACTACTTAATGCTAAAACAATTCGAAAAAAAATCGGATGCAAATCTCGAAATCGCTTGCTTATCAAATTCATTCGACAATTTCCGATTACCAATTCAATTAAATCGATTTGGGGAACTATTCCACCCTTATAATTAAAATAAATTTAATTATATAATTCAAATGAGCTCAAGTGAAGAAATTTGAGGGAATTGAATCACTAAAATTATTCGGTTATTCAAATCATAAAACATACCAATGACATTCTTGAATGCATTCGAATAATTCCATATCTAATTAAATGTTAAAAACAATTCGTTCCGAATCGAAATCGTTTGATTATTCAATTCGTTCCGTAATTTCCTATTACTATTCAACCGAGACAAACGATAAATCAATCACTAATTTTTTGTTTCAAGCGATTCGAATAAAAAAAAGTTTATCAACTGAGACTTTCCCGCGTTCCTTACTAATTCTAAGAGACCCCAGGTGAGAGCTGTCCCATGGAGGAAAATCGATTTTTCCCCTTAAAAGTCTATCCATTATACACCAATTACTCAAAACCGTGGCTTAATCTCCGTAGGGATCTCAACCACTAAATTTCCCTGATCTTTAATATGGATTATTCAGGCAGGTGGATTAACAACAACAAAAAAGTCCCACCGTCGCAAACGATTTTGATGGATGGGCCCATCCGGAAAAAAAGCAGAAGTTATCTCCTTCGTTCTTGACAATCGATACTATCGAAACTAATTATGACTCGAGAGACAACTATTGCCAGATTTCCTTGCCAATATCGTCTGCCCGATATCCCCTGAGGCCGGCTTTTTCGACATTTTAAAGAAGGCGAGAACTTAAATATTAAATAGAATCTTTTCTGGACCGGGCCTTTCGGATTGGGGAACCGCTAATTGCTTTCCTGTTAATATCGTTTTGAGATAGTCGGGGAGGAAGAAACATCTCAACTCGGCTCTTGTGTGTGGGGATCCGTTATTTTTTAATTTATGAGGTTGGGATAATTTGAGGGTTGGGTAGAAGATAATTTCGTTAATGAACCGACCTCAGTCGAGGTTCCAATTTTTGTTCCAATCTCTTATATCGGATTGAAATTATTTTGTATTTTAACTAAGATTTTATTTTTGTGGGAAAATATATTCTAAAATGACTTCGCATTTTTTAACGTTTTGCAATTTTTTTTCTTTTTGCTATTTTTTTGGGAAAGTCTTTCACACACACACACACACACACACACACACACACACACACACACACACACAAAGTTTTTCAGATATCGAATGTAATGAGGTGATGTTTCTATACACACAGGTTGATTCATTATACATGTTTCAGTATGTACCAAGGCTTCTACAAAAGGCAACTTTTGCTACTATTTTTGAAGCTTGGCGACTAGGGGTGTCTTTAGAAAATCGTCTCAAAAGCTACTAATTTCATAAACTCACCCTGTAAAGTAATATAATAGGAATATAACTATTAGAAATGCATAATACATGGTCAAGCAGAAATAATTAAAAATTGGACACGAGAAAATGTAAAGTAGGTTTATTTTTAAAAGACAAACACACATTGATTTACAACAGAATCACAACTGAATTGCATCGAATATATACAGTAAAATTTCTTGAAAGCTTTGTGATGCCATTCCCAAAAATATAAGTTTTAATGAAAAAAATAGTGCTATAGAAAAATATCATTTGGTCTACAAGTCCAATGATATGAGCTTGGAACTTTATTTTCTTTTAATTATCATAGCACATTAAATTGTCGCATTTTATCGTTTGCACAATTCCGGCAAATGTTGTTAAAATTGTGGCAGCATATTTCATCGAATACTACTTTGTCAACATTTAAAAAGATCTCTAGAATTTGTGTTCTTATTGTTACAACTGTTCGCATTAAGAATTCCTCGACTAGCTCTATGCCGCACAAATTTTTTTCAGTCCATTTGATTTTTATTCATTTATTAGTATTAATTGTTACGTTTGGTTAAATTATGTTTTCTTTTTATTGAGATGCTTATGACAGTTGATAACACGCTGAAATAACATCGAATAATTTATTGCTGCTAGTCAGCATTTGAGTTGGGTTCTTCCGGAAGCAGGAACTGGAACCCTCAAACTTACTAAAATATTCTGAATAGCTGCATTCTATTTTGGAATATACTGTTCAAAGGTACGTACACCTGTCAACGTGCAGCTTCCAAATGAATCATCTGCTCCTTCCATGATGAAAAAGCATAAGGATAAAAAGAACCATCTGTTTGATTTTAAAATATCGAATTACCAGATAAAAAAAATGGCGGCACACAATAAATCGAAGGATCAAACCCAACCCGATTGTATGATAACCTGGCAACCTTTCATTCAATCTCTAAAAATCTACCAGTGTTTTAAAAACACATCGAAAATGGCTTCAATGTGGGTCAGTGAATTATTAAATTCAGATCGAGCATTTGACTCAGTTCAGTGTGTCATGAAGTTCGCTTATCCCCTATCGAATGGCCAGCCATTGATTTCGTTCAAGAGCTCTATAATCCTTATTTATTTCGTAACGTTTATTTTTTTTCAGCTCGCGCCATTAAACGCAAGGCATAAAAATAATGGTGTCAGTAATTAGAGGGATAGTTCAAGAGTTCGCGATAAAAAAGTATAGAAAGTTGAAGTCTAGGAATTTTTATCGTTTTAAGTTTTTTTCTTTTTCCTTGTATTTTAAAAGCTTGGTTTGTGTGTGGAGAACGATTTTTTGTGTTTTTAGGTGCAGCTGCAAGGAGGTGAAAAATTCGAATTTTTTACTTTTCTTTTAATTCTTGTGTTTGTATTGGGCTTTTTATTTTCGTAACATTTCCAAAGGAGTGGTTTGTGTCTTAAAAGAAGCGTTTATTTGCGGAAATTAGCATAACAGCACATCGACAAATCAAGAGACTGTTAGAGCAGGAGGTTCCACAATCGCAGACGCCAAACGATTTCTTAGCGGTGAGAGGCTTCCAAATTTATTTATGAAGGATGGCAGGCAACACGGGCGGAGTGTTTCTGGACAGTGTAGGAGGAATCCCCCCACTGTGATAATCCCTTTAACCTCGCGTTGCCAGTTTTTTCGAACATTGAAGAAGAAAGGGAAGGGACATCCAGGTGTGTTCTGCCATTAATTAACATGTGCCCCATCTGTTCAGGGAGGCGTCGTAATTTAAGTCATTTGTTGCAATATAGCAACGTTATTGCCACTAAAGCACGAAAGGAATTTGTTAAATGAAACATTCTGTAGGTAGGTGGTAAGGGATGATATGAAACTTTGTTTCTTTTTGACGGCTAAGGTTCTAAATTGTTCTATGTACGTTTTAGTTGCCTCAACTCTCCGAGTGGTTTTGACGATATCGCCCTCGGGGGCACATCTTTAGATCTGAACGGGCTTCACGAACCCAAAGTACCCTAGTGATCCCATGGGGTTTACTGCCTCTGGTAAACATGGGGACCGCGACCCCAGGATGCCCAAGCGACCTTTCTATTTCCAAGGCCAGGGTTGGATGAGTAACGGATTAGCAACCGGAGGGTCGCGAGTTCGAATCCAACCGAAGACCGTTGTGTACCTGGAGGCTGGTGCATGTCAAATCTGCCGTGGCCTCAAATATCCTCAAGTTGGCGTGGTGTTGAAGTTTGGAGAGTGAGATACCAACTTAGGTGTTGACCTCGTCCTCTGGTCTTGATTCAGAATTACTAGGCGTTGTATCAGTTGGGAGAGCAACGGATTAGTTACCAGAGTGTTGAGAAGTTGAAACTCGGTCCAGCCAAAGACTTTCGTGTAGAGAGGGGCTGGTGCATGTTGAATCTAGTGGCATCGTGTCCTCACGTTGGCGTGGTGTGTATAAGTTTGGAGAGTGTGGTGCCAGCTTAGGTGTTGACCTCGTCATCTGACCGTGGTTCAAAATGAAGATGCTTTGTCCTTGGATCTTACCCTTGGGGACTGATCCAGGATCGTCGTCAATAGCCCGTTGCGTTGCTCCAGTGCGACGTTAAATCAACGTACCTGGGCACATAAAAAGGTCACTCTTTTATACCTCCTCTATGACAGGCAAATGCCATGGCCACTATACAATGGAAGTGGCTACTACCTAAACTGAACCTGCGGGGATCAAACTAACGATCCAATCTTCAAGAAACCATCCCCTCCACTCCTGATTAAGTGCATAAAGTCTGAATTAAAATTTTAAATGAGCCCACTTCAGCCAAGGGAACCACCGAAGTAACCGGAGACAATCGCCCGCCATTCTGGCAGGACACGTAATCCTCGTCCCCCATCTCGCAGCGCATCCTTCAAAATTTTTGCCCAAATGCAATGGCGGAAATTAAATTTAGCCCCTCCGGTTGAAACCATTAGGGGAATCAGAATTTTAAACTATTTACACCATTAAGATGCGCCGGCAACCTCCCCAGCGGGCTCGGGTTCATGGCAAATAACGCCGGTGCGTTGTGCGCATAATTAACGGAATCATATCCAGTGGATGAATAATGCAGCAGGATGGATGGGCTAATTGCTATCAAAATTCTGTCCTTCCGCTCACCGGAGCTTCCTTTTATCGAGAATTAGTTGGGGGATGAATTCCCCTTTCGGTTCTGCATGGTTTTATGTGGGTCGGGGAATTCCAGGCATGGGATGCTTCGATTGGTTTTCGGTTTGATTTGGTGTATGGGGAATCGGTTGGAATCGATTCAAATCGTAATTGTTAAGATGTTATGGGGTGGATTTGCCTCTGTGCTTCCGCACCACGAACGATATTCCCCCTGAACTTCTACCGCAGATGCTCTAGGGATGGGCACTTTTGGTCAGAGTATCGATTCTTATCGCACAAAGAATCGATACACCTAAAATATCGGAACAAAAGCATCGATATTCTATGACAAAAAGCTTTTTAACGACTGGGGAGCCTCTAATGACACTACCCCACCTGAACTTCTTCCGCAGATGCTCTAGGGATGGGCACTTTTGGTCAGAGTATCGATTCTTATCGCACAAAAAATCGATACACCTAAAATATCGGACCAAAACCATCGATATTCTATAACAAAAAACTTTTTAACTACTGGGAAGCCTCTAATGACACTGCCCCACTTGAACTTCTTTCACAGACGCTTTAGGAATGGGAGCTTTTGGTCAAAGTATCGATATTTTGGATCGATTCATCTAAAATATTGGACCAAAAGTATCGATCTATAGGGTATCGATATTCTATGAAAAAAAGCTTTTTGAACTGGGGAGCCATGAACGACACTGTATCCCGCTGAACTTCTTCCGCTCTAGGTATGGCCGCTATCGGTCGAAGTATTGAAAGTCTGGATCGATTCTTATGAAAGTACATAGTATCGATACTCCTAAAAGATCGGACCAAAAGTATCGATCCATGAGCAATCGATATTCTATGACAAAACTTTTTGAATTGGGAAGCCAGTAACGACACTGTACCCCTCCTGAACTTCTTTCGAGGCGCATTTGGTGAAAGTATAGATATTTTGGATCGATCCGTATCGATTCACCTAAAATCGAAACAAAAGTATCGATCTATAGGGTATCGATATTCCATGAAAAAAGCTTTTTGAACTGGGAAGCCATGAACGACACTAACCTCCTGAACTTCTTCCGGATGCTCTAGAAATGGATACTTTTGGTCAAAGTATCGATATTCTAGATGGATTCTTATGGAAGCACATAGTATCGATACTCCTAAATGATCGGACGAAAAGTATCGATCCATAAGGTATCGACATTCTGATAAAAAAAAGCTTTTTGCTTCATAGTACCCCCTGTTTTCTCGTTGTCCCCCTCCCCTTTATTTACACCAGTGGTTCTCGTCGTCTTAGTATCGGCGGTTTTAGCCGATTTGACCGAATGACGGTCCGATAGCCGGATTTAGCGGTATGAGTACTTTACGAATATCGATCCCAGTACTGGTACACTTGGAATCATAGTATCACTTTCGGACAAAATCAACATGGTATCGTAATAATATCGGAGTGGTCCGACCCGGTTTGAACGGATGACGGTCCGATACCCGGATTTCACCGAATGAGTATTTGCAGAGTATCGGTCCCCGTACCAGTACGAATAACCTTGAGCCGATCCGATATCTCTTCCAGAAAATATTAGTCCGATACCAAATTGATACAATTCGAAAGCAATCCGATACCAAGCGATTTGTAACGGTAGGAAGGGTAGATCGATTCTTTTCGGATCGATCCAAAATATCGGGAATCAGAGCGGTGAAAGTCGATTCCTGAAATATCCATTCAGTATCACTCGCAGTCCTTAGCGCAGCGCATGTGACAATGTAAATATACGTCAATAAATGTAAATTAGTGTAAATTTTAATTCTCGTGAAAGGGCGCGGTAGCCCGATTAGTAACCGGAGGGTTGAGTTCGAAACTCGGTCCAACCAAACACCGTCGTGTCCGTGGGAGATGGTGCACGTTAAATCGGTCGTGGCCTCAAATATCCTCATGTTGGCGTGGTGTGGAAGTTTGGAGAGTGAGGTGCCAGCTTATGTATTGACCGCGTTATTTAAAAGTGGTTCGAAATGAGGTGTTTCCTCGGATGTTTCCCTTGGGATTGATCCCGGACCGTCGCCAACAGCCCGTCTTGTTGCTCCAGTGCGACGTTAATTAACTACCTTCAACACTTGGCTTCTTCTCTGTCTAGTAGTGGTACCAACCTCAAGATTCGAAAGAACCCCAATTAAGACACCCCTATTTTTCCCAGGAGCATTTCTCCTTCATCGTGCTTGACATCTTTGTCTGCTGCATAGCCGAACTCGAAGGGAATTTCATTACATCAATGTAAGTGCCTTATTTGTTTCAAGCATTCATCCCCAACTGCATACTTAGTGTCACTGGGAGTTCGGTCTTTTTCCCCTCGACAAGTTTCTTTTTCTAACTGTGTTCCATTGTTTGTAGTAAGCACCCATTCTTTTAAAAACGTTCCATGGAATGGGGAGGAGAATTTCTCTCATCTATTTTCTGCATTGCTATCATTCCCGCCCCCCTTTTTTCCGTTCTTCGCGGAATGGACTCATTTGTTCCACAAACAATGGGGAAAAAAGGCACCTCAATAAAGGAGTCCCATAACTAAAATTGTTCGCTTTAAGCACCCATAAATTTATGGGACCGTTGAAAGAATTTCAAGAGTCGTCGGAGTTCGTTCGAAAGAGTTGCGTTTGGGGGAGGTGGGGTTGTTTTTAAACTTCCGGGGGTTTTGAGTATGAAGGTTTTCTATGAATGTAATTTTTAACTCAATTAAGATAAGGGCCGGAGAATAAATCCTCAAAAAAATCAATTTTTAACTATAAATATTAATATAACCTGTTTTGAAATATTAATATAATCTGTTCTGTTAATATAAAGTTCCAAAAAAATCATTTTTGGTATAGCTTGGTATAAAGACTTTTATGGTGGCAACTCTTTTGATGCGTTTATTGGCGTACTTTGTAACGAGTTGTGGCAGGCAAAGGCAACCCTGCTTTATTAGGATTATGGCAACCTCGCGATTATTTGAATCTTTCATTAATTTTTGTAAATCATTTTTTTTTATTTTACCATACCTAAATAAATAGTTTGCAAGAATTAGCGTGATCCTTCATAGCATTCATATTATATAGCCTGGTTCGATTAGATTTAAAACTGCTAAATAATTCAACCCTGACAAACTTCTATAACAATATTTCAGAAAAAGTAAAGATTTTTCATTTATAAGTAAATAGTTACCTAGTTGTAATAGGAATAATCAGTTGTGTAGATTTTTTTCATTTTTGAAATTGTTTTCGTTGATTTTTTAATTATTTTCTGCTAAGCCTAAAACTGTTTCTTCTACGAAATTCTCCCTTGGCGACATAAAAAGCAGGTAAAAAAACGCGACAAAAGCGTTGGCACAAAGTCTATCAAAGCTATAGCTCAATTTTTAACTAAAAATATTAAGGTACTCGGGGAAATAAAATCCTCAAAAAATCTATTCTTAGGTTTTCTTTTAATTTCTAGATTTCATTAAATATTTAATTGTACTAGATTTCATTAAATATTTACATTATTTTGAGCTTCAGATTTTCAAGCTTAATAAGGTGTTACTGTTTTTTGTAGCTTGTTGAGCACTTAAAAAATATTTTAATGATGCAAACGTTCTCCATATCGAGCTCTTAAACCCTCAGGGGTGCACACGCATTAAACTCTTTCTGCAGACTTCCTTGCGTGATTTCTAAACAGTTTTGACCAATAAAATCTTTCCTAGGATTCTTTCGATTATTGTTATTGAGTCATGTATATAGTGGGGATAAAAGCAATATTACATTACTCAAAAATATCTTGATGTTCAGGGGTGACTCAGTGGGTTTGCCCACTGCGCTAGCAACCCTCTCCCTTGGTGTATTTGTATCTTTTGTGTCAGTAAAACTTTGTATGTATGTCCATTACTTGACGTTATCTTGTGCTTGACCAAATGTCACCCTTGTGCCATAAGAATCCAACCAACCTTATGATCATACGGTTAAATGACTTCTAATAAATGACTTTTCAAAAGTGAACTTTTCGCCACATAATGTACATTTAAAAACAATCTGCCAAAAATGAGCACTTGAACTTTTTCTGAAGTTATCTTGACTCCAATACACGTTTTATAACCAGAGCTGTTATGGGTATTTAAATACATATGTAAAATAAAAAAACACGAATTTTGAAAAATTCGCTTTTTCAAGCGATTTGGCAGTGTATCATGTGTTTAAATTATTGTGCCAGGTGCTTAACTATGCAGGCGATAAATAATGAAAGAAAACATTAAGAGTTCCAGGTTCGAAAATGCCATTAGATTTTGATGGCAGACGATATTTTTTCGAGACTAATTTTTTCATTAAAATTTATATTTTGGTAATATCGTAAAACTTTTTAGAAGCATTCTGTAATGAATCACAAACAAACGATGTTTACTGTTTTATATAACGTAGGTTATTATTTATTTATTCTCATTTTTCTCTTATACTGTACTGTTTTTCTCTAAATAAATCTTTAAAATTTCTTCTTTGGAATTTCTAATTGTTTCTACTCGACAATTTCATCAGAAAAAAATTGATAAGAATAAAGTGGCAGTTTAAATTATTTACAACTATCCAGTGAATATATGATAAAAAAAGTTGAGAACCTCTGATAATAGATTCTGGTTATTATCATCCGCGTAATTAGATCAACTGTAATGTGTCACTTTTCATATGTGCTTACAGCAATCCTTTTAAGTCCATAACCCTGTTACTAAAAGTAACATAAAAGGACCTTAAAGAGTAAAAAAGGGGATAAAAATAAAACTGCAAAGAGAAACTAAAAGGAAAAACAACAAATGCAACAACAAAGAGAGTATTAGTGGGAAAATGATAGACATGTGACAATAAAGAGAAATTAACTGTATAAGGAAAATGATAGAAATACAACAATAAAGAGAGAGGAGGAAAGGTGGCAGAAATCTAACAAGAGAGAAACTATAAGAAATGTGATAGAATGCAAGAATAGAGAGAGTAACAGTATCAGCAGTAAAGTGATGGAATGAAACAATAAAAAGAGAATAATTGTACAAGAAGAAATGTGATAGGAATGCAACAATAAAGAGAGATAACTACAAGTACAATATATTGATAGAAATGAAACTATAAAGAGAGAAACTGTGTATAAGAAGCATGTAACAATAAAGAGAGTAACTGTATCAGAAGTAGTGATGGAATGAAACAATAAGGAGAGAATAACTGTACAAGAAGAAATGTGATAGGAATGCAACAATAAAGAGAGATAACTACAAGTATATTGATAGAAATGAAACAACAAAGAGGGGATCTGTATAAGAAGTATATTGACAGGAATGAAACAATAAAAAGAGTATAGCTGTATAAGAAGAATGTAATAATAAAGAGAGTAACTGTATAAGAGGGATAAAGATGCAATAGATAATAGCTGGAAAACGAACAGTGCGAAGAATGCTAGTTTAGAAAAAGAAAAGGTTATTGAAATGGAGGAAACAAAAAAATTTCTCATAAGATTCTTTTTAAAGCACCGTAAGTCACAATATATTCATTCGTGACGAACTACGGTTCGGTGGCCATTAAAATATAAGTGGATAAGAAACGCCACAATTTATCGCCAGCTAAAAATCCATGCGACAAAACGACATGCCACTCCAAAGGCGTCAACAAGCGTCATGCAATCTAAATCACATACCGCGTTATTGCTTGAAAAAAAAGAAAGGAAAACCCACGAATAAAACAAATTTCTCGCGTGCGGCTTCGTTCTTTGCAAACGACAACCAAAGCTCGAAACTCACACCTTCCAAAAACGCCCAACACAAACAAAATCGGTAAACTCCCGAATAAATCGATAGCACAGCCTCTTTTAAAAGTGCCAGTCACGTTTTAGGCATCCTATCGTCGTCTTTAATGGCGATTACAGACTAAAACATACATCCCTACAACTAAACTCCACTTGGAAACAATCTCGGAAAAGAAAAGCAATCCCAGTCTTCATTGGTCCTCCGAATCTGTGCCTGGAAGCACTATCTCCAATAACCCTCATGTGTTTGATTTAGCAATAAAAATAAAATCCCTACGATAGGGATTTTTTTTATTTAAAAAGGGACAAAATATTACTCCAATTTGTCATAGAAATAGCTGTGGGCTCGGGTTTGTTTCGGAAAATGCTTTGGAGCCTAAAGCTCTGTCGCATATAACGGTACATACGGCATTATTGTTATTATCCTTTGGAGCAGATGTAGTGTTTCGGCTCTGCTAATAACGACCGGTTTCTGAAAAGCTATTGAAGAATCATTCGATCGCTTGCGTTTGTTTTTATTCGAGTTTTTTGGCGCTTTTTAAAAAAAACAACACTGAGTTCGCGTCGAATTCCAATTTTCTTAGAACTTTTTGTGTTTTGTTTCGATGTTATGCAGTTATTTATTATTAACTTTCAACTTGTTCGTGCATTTTGGTAAGACCGATTATAGAATATTTTTCGGTTATATTATTTCTGAAACTGAGTTTGGCAATGCGTATGATTGAAGAAACAAAAATGCGTGACATCACTGATTTGAATGGGATTTTTTTCCACGAACCAATTTCATTTCCCGAAATTGTTTCAATATTTTAAATTTCAGTTGGCATGACTGAAATATTCGAAATGAATCACCAACTTGCGTACTTCATGATGCTTTCACGTATCAATCTAAGTGCCCTTTCTTCGATTCGAATTTCAAAAAGTGAGTTCGAAAAGGCTTTCTGTTTCGTTTCGTTGTAAAACGAACACTGAAAGAATGCAAGATGTTTTCATGATTAGCATTTGAAATTTTTAAAAATATATTGATTTTGATAAATTTTATTCGGTGAATTTATTTTTACTTTCTAAGAATGCTGAATAAGAATTTATGCTGAAAAAAGATAATTAATAAGTTTGGAATAAATCCTTAATCTATTCACAGGCATTGAGAAATCTGGCGTTCCCCTCTTAGAAATGGTTAAAGTTAGGTATATAACCATTATGGGTACATTGAGACTGTTCAGGGTTTAAATGTTTTCTCATTTCATGTTGAGATGTCTGGGAAACTCGGCAATGACAACAAAAATTTCCAGTGGTTGTGCATAGCTATACAACCTGTCTCCAACACGAAGTATATTTTGGTAGACACTCTTTCACACATCTTGCTAAATTGGTGACTGGCGGACGTGATTATTATGAACACGCGCACTTAAAAAAAAAAAAAATAAGCCTCGTGGTGCTTTTGAAAAAAAAGATGGCGCTCTCAATAATCGCCACACGCTTCGACAGAAAGACCACAGTGAACAGTATTGAATAGCCAATCCTTTCCAAGAACTGTTTGAATCTTTGTGATAACAAGACACTGCTTCTATCACAGCTTCCCTCTTCATTGCCGCATCTTATTTGGAAATAGCTGTACGTTCTCCCACTCGACTGCTAAAGGCAACACAGGACAGTCAAACGGTGGCAATGTTCCATTTCACGCTCAGGCATACGGAAGAACGTCAGTGATCTTTTTGGCTTCTTTCAACCAATAAATGCGGTTATTTAGTCATTATGTACTTATGGGGGAAAAGCATACATACTACACTGCCCAGATATCTCGTGACGACTCATAGAGTTAAAAGAAGCAAACAGGTTGCTCAATTACATGAAGTCTACCAAAACCCACTTTGACCAATCCAAAGTGAATGCGGGCCGCTGTTACCAGGTTGGAAAGTAGCCGATTAGCAACGGGAGAGTTGCTAGTTCGAAACTCGATCCAACCGAGGACCGTTGTACGTGGGGGCTGATGCACGTTAAATCTCTCGTGTTCTCAAATGTCTTCACGTTGGCGTGGTATGGAAGTTTGGAGAATGGGGCATAGAGGAAATATAAAAGTAGAGTGCGCAATGGCAACCTATTTAAGTGTCCAAGGATCATGTGACCAAAAGTAGTAGTAACATCACTCATGGACTGCTTTCGTCTATTATGAGAAACCTTTACATTCGTCATATGATTGGTCCACGGAACGGGAGAAGACGTCATTCACTGATTGATCCATTGATTGTTAATCTAACATTACTTTGGCGATTTCACCACTGTTATCGACAATAGCAACGCGGATTAACACACCTTCTCCTTTATACGATGTTACATCGCTAAGAGGAGAGGCGATAAGATACCAAATCAGCCAACCAAGTCAATTTTTCAGAACAGTCACGTGACTACTAGTCGGCATGGCATATTGGTCGCACTTTTTAAGCTCCTCTCAGTAGCAATGATCAGTCCGCTTATATTTCGCGTTTATGGAGTGGGGGCCAACTCAAGTGTCAAGACCGTCATGTACAAAGGGGGCTGGTGCACGTTAAATCTGTCGTGGCATAAAATATCTTCACGTTGGCGAGGTGCGGAAGTTTGGAGAGTGGTGCGCCAGCTCGGGCATTGACCTCGTTATCTGACCCTGGTTCAAATTGAATTTTGCATGCATTCGCTTCTTGGTGGGTGGATTGTTGAATTAACGTCTCACTGGGCGCTACACAACAGGCTGTTAGCGACGAAGATGAGAGGACAACACCTCGTCATCTGAACACGGTTCGAAATGACGAGGTTTTGTCCTCTAATCTTTCTCTCCGTCGCTAACAGCCCGTTGCCGTAGCTCCAGCGCGACGTTAATTTAACGAAAAGCGAGTGCATGCGAAATTCAATCAAATCTTCACAACTTGGGACGTCACGGAGATTTTTACTCCATTCCGTTCGAACGCTCGCGAAGCAAAAGAAGAGAACCCAGCAATGAAATCGCTGACAGATTGGAACAAGCGCGGAGGGGGTAATAGCAGACGAATTACACGCTCGATAACAGATCGTTTGTTACTTTTTGATTATGCTGGACACATGCCAATCGGCCGAGTTACGAGCCGGTACAATGGCGACCTTGAATTTTTATGAGCGACTCTCCGACCTACGGTACTAAAAGAGGAATAAAACCCTTCGACTGAGACGAGCTTTCGAGTTTGTTTTCGTAATTGGCCGACAATTAAGCGAATGGTTTTGCTTTTATTTCGCTCCAGTTGGATAGGTTTTAGTGCTGCCACAGCCAAAGAGCTTGTGAAACAGTAGCATATATTTTAAAAAAATAGAAAGACGCCTCTTAAACCGTATTTAAGTAACAACTAGCTGTATGGCCCCGCGTTGCGGAGGACAACGTGTTAGTAAATACCTCCCTCTTGGATTTTTTACTCTTTTTTGCATGCCTTCTTATAGATTCACTGTTATATAATTCTGTAAATTTATCATTATTATTATTCGGATTTAAAAGTTTTATGGTTTAATGTGTCACGGGATAACTGATTGTTAGTAAACGACATATTAGATTTTTCGCCGTCTCATTGCAAGTCTTCATGTAAATTTCCCAATTTCACCCTGACGTTCAGCTTCGACCAGTCTTCTTATTGGTCGCTTTTTCCTTAGATGCATTGTGACTTCTTTCACGTAGTTTATATTTAGCTGAATTGCTTGTTATGGAACGTTTTCTTTTTGGCATTGTCGTTAGAAAGAGTAATTACAACGCAAAAAACAATCGCTATAAAAAGGGCAGCAGCAAACAATTTAAAATTCCAAATTACGATGGATTGAAGAGTTGAGTTGTACAGGTTTGCTGTATTGGATGTGAAATAATTATAAAAAATAATGCTTATTTAAAGAAGTGAAACATAAGGCTCGAAAAAGTAGTGTATTAAATGTTTATTTAAAGGCAGTAAAATGTAAGACACGAAAAAGTACTGTATATTGAATTTTGAACATTTTCTACGTTTTTTTCCTCGAATTTAACACGAATATTGAAGTCAAGTCTAACAAAAAACATAATAAAAAAGTTGTGGCAAAAACCGCTACGGAAGCGTTACGAAATCAGCCAGTGACGTCACGGCACTCTGTCCAATCAGGTAATTTCTTGAACATTTTATGTTAAAATTTAGATTTTTGAAAATTTTAAAGGGGCGGAATAACTTTCCCAGTTTATTCTGCGTATTTTGACCTCTCTCAGATCTCTACGTGCTGTGGTTGAGACGAAGATAGATTTCCAACAGACAAACTATCACACGTTAATAGTGTAGATTTTTGTTGCTCTGATACAAATTGAATCTGCCAAAACATGAAATGCGTAAATTAAGTTCGAAACAGACGTTGAAGATCTCGCCAAGAAATTTCAATTTTAAAATTAAAAAAAAAATTATTTTCCAAAAGGGGTTTTCACTGCAATCTAGCAACCACTAATTCCGATGTTTTTCTTTCATGGTTGCCACGACTTGGCGCCGAAACTTGGAAATTGGCATCCCTTGGACAATTTTCTCAAAAGAAAATCTGAAAAATGTTTTTCCCGTCCTCAACAATTTAAAAAAAATCTCGTCAACTGACTGCTATCTGACTATTTGTGTGCGGATGTCTAATACTTCATATTATGTGTCTTATGTTTTGCGCAGCTTGGCCAAATATGGCCCTTGCGCCATAATCCCCTAAAAAAGACGGAACCCGGAACGTCGCCAAATAGCCCGTTGTGTTGCTCCAGTGCGACGTTCATTTAACGACCTACCCATAACAAAATAGGCCTTTGCGGTGAGCACGGGAGCGATTGACCAAACAACATATTTTTGAAAATTTTAGAAATCTTTTAATACCTTACATTCAAGCTCAATTTTCTTATATCGTCAAGGGCAGCGGTACCCGGTTGGAAGAGTAACGGATTAGCAACCGGAGGGTTGCGAGTTCGAATCCAACCAAAGACTGTCGTGTACAAAGGAGGCTGGTGCATGTTGAATCTGTCGTGGCCTCCAATGTCCTGGCGTGGTGTGGAAGTTTGGAGAGTGGGGTGCCCCAGCTCAGATGTTGCCTCGTCATCTGACCGTAGTTCAAAATTACGTGGTGCTGTCCTCGGATCTTTCTCTTTAGGATTGATCCCCGACCGTCACCAATAGCCCGTTGTGTTGCTCCAGTGTGACGTTAATCAAAATACCTACCTATCTTATTAAAAAAAATTATCTTTTTTTTTATTGTGTGGTCTTTCAACAACAGCAATGTTTTCTGGAAAACATAAAGGAAGTCCACCATAATGAGATAAATATTTTAAAACACGTTAAAGTGTTTTCGATTCAATTACAAATTGTTTTCGAACCGCTTTTTTGGAATTCCTCCCAAAGCGAGGGCGCGCCACTTAGAACCGGAAACCATTCCTACCTCCCGTTAAGTTAATTCGATCGAACATTCTTCGACATTCCTAACCGCAAAAAGCAGGTCAACACCGCAATTTAAAACACACACAAAACCTCGGCTCCGCAATTCAAAAAACTCGAAGCGAACTTCCAGAACACATGGAACTTTAGTTCGAACGAAAGAATACCAGATTGATTGGCTTCGAACGCCCCGCAGTTTAGCGGAATTACTTTGTCAGTGCAAAAAGAAAGCTGAAACTCGGATATAAACCGAAGCGGAAAAAAAGCAAAATAAAGACTTTTCGGATAAGATAATTTTTTAAAGCATCTCTACCAAAACCCCTAACAGTTAATCGAATTGATAGGAGAACAAAGAGTAACAATTAACTCAAAGAAAAATTCGATTTTCGCTACGTAATTGGATTTATTTGGAATCGTTTATAAACTCTCTTAGCCAATCAGAAAGTCCTACGGTAAAATGTTTTCGAAATGGATTCTTCAAAAAACGGACTCGGTTTACTGGTGCCTTTTTTCACCTTTATTTGACTTCCTAGCGCAGTTTTTTAAATTCTTATTGTTTCGCTCATTTAATCACTTAACACTTCAGGGGAAATTAATTTATTCAAATTCTTGTCGTTGCCTAGGAGGGTTCGAATCGAATGAATTTTTCTGAGAAAAGATGAATCAGTCGATGGCGACGCTGAAGATAATAAAGTAGAGGTGGGCAGTTGAATTAACGTCGCACTGGAGCAACGCAACGGGCTATTGGCGACGGTCTGGGATCCGTCCCGATGGGACAACACCTCGTGTACAAAAGGGGCTGATGCATGTTAAATCTGGCCTCAAACGTCCTCACGTTGACGTGGTTTGGAAGTTTGGAGTGCCATTTCAGGTATTACATCGTCATCTGACCGTGGTTCGAAATTACGTGGTGTCATCGATCTTTCCCTTTAGGATTGATCCAATAGCCTGTTGTGTTGCTCCAGTGCGATGTTAATTAACTACATACCTACCTTCCAACCGGGGTAGTTCAGCCCCGATAATAAAGTATGTCTCGTTTGTGGAAAACTAGGCACGTCTTTCTTTCATTCTCTGTTAAGTCTATGAATGTTTGATAAAAAGCAGTTTGTGATGTCTAAGCTATCCTGAATTTTAATTGTCATGGTGAACCAGTATTTTTTGTTTTCGGTTTTAATGGGCGTGGATCGACTTTTACAATTGTTTCTACCAATTGTCAGCAGTGTAGTGTAACATGGGTAGCTTTTTTCCATTCTACGCTCGGTCTGTTGGCCATCAGTCGACAAGCAGCCCAACAGGGGAATGATTAAATAGGGTAAAAAAAAATCTACAGAATTTACAATCGTATCGTCATAAATTTTAGGGCAATCCTTGAGGTGCAATCATCTTTCAGTTAGCAAAGGGGACAGATTGCCGATCTTACTTCTCCAATACGGTTTTAGAGTCATTCTAGGTAGTCATGCCCAGTAAGTTGATTGGTTTTGGGCCATTTTTGGCCAAGCTGCAAGACAGGTAATGTCAAGTAATTACGAAAAGAAAGGATGGAGAGAAATAAGTAGAAAATGGCTTGGGCTTCCTGGGGTCGCAATCCCCATGTTTACCAGAGGCAGTAAACCCCATGGGAAAAGAATAGAACACTAGGGTACCTCTGGTTCGTGAAGCCCGTACACAGCTAGAGAAAATGTGCTCCCGAGGGGTCATATCCAGTAAGCAAAGGTGACAAATAACTGTTCTCTCTACTCCAATTTGTACGTAGTCACGTAAGAACGAAGTCAAGTAAGAGCTCAGCCAATAGAACCGTTCCAAATGATTCTATTCCAGGGAAAGCATCAATAGATCTTTCCAAATAATTTTATTCGAATGAAAGAAGTACGATCTTTCCAAAGGATTTCATTCTAAGGAAAGGGCCTATAGAACCGTTCCAAAGGATTCTATTCCAAGGGAAAGAGCCAATAGAACCGTTCCAAAGGATTCTATTTCAAGGAAAAGGTTAATGGAACCGTTCCAAAGGATTCTATTTCAAGGAAAAGGTTAATGGAACCGTTCCAAAGGATTCTATTTCAAGGAAAAGGTTAATGGAACCGTTCCAAAGGATTCTATTTCAAGGAAAGGGCCAATAGAACCGTTCCAAATGATTCTATCTCAGGGAAAGCATCAATAGATCTTTCCAAAGAATTCTATTCGAATGAAAGCAGTAGGATCTTTCCAAAGGATTTTATTCTAAGGAAAGGAGCAATAGAATCGTTTAACAGGATTCTATTCCAAGGAAAGGACCAAAAGAATCTTTCTAAAGGTTGAAAGAATCCGTGTATTCTTTCAAAACACAGAGGCGGTAATTAAATCAAAAGATGTGTTGTGGGGGAAAAGCAACACTACACTACTCGGAAATATAACTTAGGTTTTTTTTTTATGCAGAATGAGAGACATTTTCAGTCAAGCTAAATGTAGGTTGATCCCGGACGGTCGCCAATAGCCCGTTGTGTTGCTCCAGTGCGACGTGAATTAACTACCTACCTACCTTCAGAGTTAAAACACAGGGCGCTCGTTTTCCCTTTTTCGTAACTTGTGGCGCAATGCTCGAGTGAAATTTTTAGCCTGTCGCTTTATATTTAAAATTAAGGCCAAAGTGGCGATAAATAATTTCATCGGAAGCGTCTTTTCTTCTGCGGCAATTTGTGTTTGAAAAGCCCTACCATGTTCTCGAAAAAGTTCTTTGAGTTCGGATTATACCCAAGGCCGAAAATAACTACCGCCAACGCGCGTGGCGGCTTCAACCAGACTTTACACAATAAAACTTTAAAAAAAGTTATAAAAGAAACCCCGCTTCGCCTTAACCGACTGGGATCCTTTCAGAACAACGGAACAAAAACGCTTTATTTGGAGCAAGTGTCGCTTCGGAATAAGCTGTTGCCAGATTGAGCAAGCGGGGTATTTCCAAACAGGGAAAATGGAACAACGCGACCCCATCCGAAAACGAAAGAAACATCTTGTTTGTATCTTTCCCGAAATCTATTCACAAAAGAAGCAGCAATATCACCCGCGATGAAATTCAATTCCACGCGCCGTTGCCACTCGCGGGAGAGAAAAGAACGAAGCAAAACACAAAAAAGCGCCGAAAGAGGAAATTAATTTCGAAATTGTTGAGACCTGTGGAAGGAGATCTCGAATAAAGGAGTCCTTTGATTTTGACGGACGGAATGAAAAGAAACAGACGAATAAAGAATATAAAACGATAAAGAAAAGAGTCAGGGGAAAGTATAAAAAGATTAAGAACGTATTAACCTTGACCCTTTCCCCCTAAATCACTGGGGTCCAACGCTGTCGCGAGATGGCGGCCATTTTCTCTTTTAACCTCGATCCACCTTCCTTTTCTTACCTGAGGTTTTGTAAAGCCGCAACTTTTCTTTCGCGAAAACAACGCCGAGATTATTTCGGGAATAATGTTCGCAGAGTGGTTGCCATTTTTATGCGTTTTCTTTCGAAAATTATTTATTCATTGTGTGTTTTCAGTGGAATGTTTTTGGTGCGTCGTGAAAAATGATTTTTTTTGACCCACGAAATTCTTTTTCATTTAACGTTGTGTTGTAACGTTGCTCTAGTACGACATAGGGCCGAGGTAGCCCGGTTGGAAGAGTAACGGATCCAACCAAACACCGTCATTTACAAGGTAGGCTGGTGCACGTTAAATCTATCGTGGCCTCCAATGTTCTCACGATGGCGTGGAAGTTTGGAGAGTGGGGTGCCAGCTCAGGTGTGACCTCGTGACCTAACCTGATTCAAAATTACGTGATGTCCTCGGATCTTACCTTTCGGGTTTGATCCCGGACCATCGTCAATAGCCCGCTGTATTGCCCCAGTGCGACGTTAATTAAAATACCTACCTACCAGTGCGACATAAATTCAACTGCCAAACCAAAACTTTCTCCCTTTTGTAGAAATCGGAAGAACACTCTAGAGGAATCTTTCATTTTTTAGGTAATGGTAATTAGTAATGGTAATTCATTAACGTCACAGTGGAGCAACACAACGGGTTATTCGCTGCGGTCCGCGATCCATCTCCAAGGGAAATATGCGAGGACAACACCACGTAATTTTGAACCACGGTCAGATGACGAGATGAATACCCGATCTGTCACCCCACTCTCCAAACTTCCACGCCACGCCAATGTGAGGACATTTGGGGCCACGACAGATTCAACGTGGACCAGCCCCCGTGTACATGACGGTATTTGATTGGACTGAGTTTCGAACTCGCAACCCTCCAATTGGTAAACCGTTACTCTTCCAACTCGGCTACCGAGGCCCTGTAGAAACCGGAACATTTTAAAGGAGTCTTTCATTTTTTAGGTAATGGTAATTAATAATGGTAATTAACTAATGTCACACTGGAGCAACACAACGGGCTATTGGCGACGGTCCTGGATCAATCCCGAATGGAAAGATCCGAGGACAACACCACGTAATTTTGAACCACGGTCAGATGACGAGGCAACACCTGAGTTGGCACCCCATTCTTCCACATCACGCCAACGTTAGTACATTTGAGGCCACGACAGATTTAACGTGCGCCAGCCCCTCTAGCTGGATCGAGTTTCGAACTCGCAACTCTCCGATTGCTAATCCGTCGCTCTTCCAACTGGCATATCACGACCCCTTAGTTCCATAGGACTTGTATATTTAGAGATAATAGAGTGACTGATATTTCTGTGTTTAGATTTTGATATAAAACATTTCTTCCTTAAATTTCAGTCTATACTCACTAGTAAGCTCAGTAGTTACCCATGTGGATGTGGACTTTGAAATTGAAAATTCAAATTTGTAATCATACCCCAAAATAAATGCTGTTTTGTTTCTACTCTAGGTGTCTGGTGACTTTCGTCAGTATAGTGTATGTCTCAAACGATAATTTTTGGATCTTGCCATTTTTCTATAGAACGAGGCAAAATATAAATGTAAAACAAATATTCCCCAAACTAAAAATTATTAAGTTTTTCTCGAATATTTCTCCCTGTTTGTCCCGAAAATTTTTTTAATGTATTCATTATCACATAAAACTGAAACCACAGAAACAAAATTTTCGAATTCGTTCTAATATTCGGAATTAAACCATCAATAGGCAGCAGAATTAATACGCGTTCCAATTACTAGACTTTAAAGAGCAAATTATTTTACAATCTCAATAGGAAGCATTCCGAATTTAATGGATTTTCAATTATTAAAGTCTTTCATGCAGACTTGATGCGTAGTATAATTTTCGGGATCCTTACAGAATATAAAACTGTTTACAATTGCTAGAATAATTCCGAATGTTTCTTAAATTAAATGCGTTTCGCGATGAATATTTGGAACGGTAATCTCAAAGGCGAAAAATAAATGACATATTTTCGGAAAAGCTTATCGGAGTTTTCGTAACTTAATTGGATGAGTTATAACTGAGAATCAGATGTCAAATTATTCGACAAGCTGGAATTAAAAATTCTGACACATTCTAATCCAAGGAAAGACTTATACAGCATCATTAAAGCATCATACTTTCTGTATAATCCCTCAAGGAAAAGACCAGCATGATTCTTGGTTTTTTTTTTGCCAATTTAAGTTAGATTTTTCTTTTCCGTCGAAATTAAAGAGATGGTTTTAGTTTTCTTGCTCTAAAGCAAGCCAATCTTTAGTGTGGGTTATTTAAAATATTTAAAAATTAATATTTTAAATGTTTTTATTGGGGCTTTATTGGACGTTTGAAAAGACATCTAAAGATACGACTAAATTACATCAAATTAACCCTTACCTGGTATTTATTATAAGAGCCTTGTATTGTTCTACAAAAAATTCTATTTTTTATTTTTAACCCTCCTGGGGTTTGTCTCGTCATTAGAAGGGTCGCAGTAGCCCAGTTGGAAGAGTAGCGAACCGGAGGGTTGCGAGTTCGAATCCAACAAAAGACCTCCGTGTGCAAAGGGGACACGTTAAATCTATCGTGGCCTCCAATGTCCTAACGTTGGCGTGGAAGTTTGGAGAGTGGTGTGCCAGCTCAGGTGTGATCTCGTCATCTGACCATGGTTCAAAATTACGTGGTGTTGTCCTCGATCTTTTCCTTCGGGTTTGTTCTCGGACCGTCGCATATAGCCCGTTGTGTTGCTCCAGTGCGACGTTAATTAACTACCTATCTAGGGGACTGAACTGTGCTGGCTCATAAAATTAATTGACTTCATTATTAAAATTAATTGGCTTCATAAAATTATTGACTAGTCAAAATGGTCCAGTCTCCTAGAACCTTAGAATACCTACTTTGTCTCGACGAGGAATCTAGCCATTAGCAAAATTGACCAGGTCTTGTTGGACGAGATATCTCGTCGAAACCACCTGGAGGTATAAAGTTTGTACAGGTAGCAATAAAATCCAAATCAAAACAGTTTCATCATGGAATTTTCTCTTCCAAGTGAATTTAAACGGAAAGCGTCCTTAAGTACAATTTATTTAACGTCGTTATACCTCGGCTTTGTTATCTACCAGGCCACCGTTAATACTCTATTTATTCAGGAAGGAGGAAATCAAATTGTTTTCTTTTCAACTCCTCATAGACAGCAGACGCTACCTGCGGGGGAAGAGAAAGCAGCGAATCACGTTTTAAGAACCCCGTTAAGGTCGCAGTGAAGAAAGGGGGAAGCTTCATGGGCGAACAATTTAAGGTCAGGCCCACAAAGGGGCTCTTTCGGTAATCGCAAAGTAAAAACTCATCACGTGCTCTTTAGTTTTCGTTTTTTTTATTAACATTTTATTTTTATTATTTCGCTGCGATTGTTACTTCCTTTTCGCGGAATCCTTTCGAAATTTTTTTGATTTCGAGTTTCGAGTAATAAAAACAGAGAAGAAACAAAAAAATTATATTTCGACTTCTCTCTGGATGTTGAAACGAAGACGTTTTTCCCAGTTTCGTTCTATTTTCGACGGGAAGAATGGAAAAAGAAAGCCGGCCATTTTGCCATCAAGGCAAAAATCGTCTGCTGCCCCCCAGAATGAAAAAAAAAGGGGGGAATCAAAACGGCTGCGGCGTAGCCGAATTTCAATTTTCCAGCCGCTTGCTTGTTATGAAAGGGGGCGAAAATAGAATGAAGTGTATTAGAAAATGCCGGGATCTTTTCCTTCCTTCCATAGTCCTTCGAAAATTCGAAATAGAAAAAAAAACCGAGAAGCTTTTTTGGAAGATTTTGAAGCTTTCCGGAATTTATTCTTTTTTCGCTCCACACTTTAAAGTGAAGCTGCATTTCTAACGGTAAGATGATAAAGGTTCTTAAAAGGGAGAATTTTTCCTGCACAAGCTTTTTCGATAAACGTTCGAAGGCAGAAACGCTTGCTGTGCCCCCTACTCTCGAATTTTTATGATTCCCAAATGAAATCTTGAGGCACAAAGGGTTAAAAATATCCCAGGAAATATAAGATGTCAAAAGCTGTGTTATCATGTTTTTTTCTCTTCTCTTCTTGGATGTGACATAGAGATTGAATTTTCCTTTTAAAACGCGGCGTCGCTTGGCATACGTTAAAGTGGATGGATTCTCAGAGCGAACGAGACTTCAGGTGATATTGTTGATATCACTGCTTTACATGCGTTTCTTTTTCCTATATCTAAATAGAACTTTGGATGTAAAGGTTCTGTTATTCGATGAATTCTGTATGTTCTCGGTTCTTTTCACCAACAAATTGAGCTTGTAGTGCCATGGCGACTAAAACACTTCAAAAGAGGGCGGAATTGTTTACTTGGCTTCACCCTGGTAGGTAGGTAGTTAATCAGCGTCGCACCGGAGCGACACAACGGACTATTGGCAACTGTACGGTATCAATCCCAAGAGAAAGATCCTAGGAGAACATCATGTAATTTTGAACCACCGTCAGATGACGAGGTCAAAACCTGAGCTGGCACCCCACTCTCCAAACTTCCACACCTCACCAACGTGAGTACATTTGAGTCCATGACAGATTTTAAGTGCACCAGCCTCCGTGTACAAGACGGTATTTGATTGGATTCGAACTCGCAACACTCCGGTTACTCTACTAACTGAGATACCGTAGCCCTGGCGTTACGATGGAGATGAGTTTACGCTGCACCCCCACATACATTCAAGGCACAAACACAGACGCGAAATCTAACCATACTGAGAATTACTATTGAGCGAAGCTTCAAAAAGTGACCAACGTGTTGACTAGTAGTCACGTGACTGCACTGAGAAATGAATTTGATTGGTCGATTGGGTATCTTATCGCCTCATTTGGAGATGTAACATCTAATAACAGCGCAGGTATGCGAATGCGCATTTCTAGAGGCGACAAAATGATGAAATCGCCGAAGTCTACTTTGTCCCGGGGACCAATCAGGTGATGAATCAATGGACGGACCCGTATACGATTTCTTCCCGGAAGATGGACATATTCTAAGTGTCACGTAACTACTATTTTTGGTCACATGTTCATGAGCACATAAAGTTACCGTTGTTTACTCTACTTTTATATTTACCTCTATAAAAGGGAAAAACCCGTTTATAGAGGCCGAACATTCATCATGCCTTCCCCCGGATTCGAACCACGGACCTTTCAATCGACAGCAAGCATCAGCACTATTGGTCGGCACTTTTAGTGTTTCAAATACTATTCTCAACGGTTTCTTCACGCTTCATACCTAACCCTCTGGGAAGTCACGGAGAGAGTTGAATTAACGTCTCACTGGAGCTACACAACAGGCTATTGGCGACTGTCTGGGATCCATCCCAAACGGAAAGATCTGAGGACAACACCTGTAATTTTGAACCGCTGTCAGACGACGAGGTCACACCCGAGCTGCCACCCCACTCTCCGAACTTCCACATCATCCCAACGTGAGGACATTTGAGGCCATGACAGATCTAACGTGCACCAGCATCCCTTCGTACACGACTGTCTTCGAACTCGCAACCCTCCGATTGCTAGTCCGTACTCTTCCAACCGGGCTACCGCAACTTCCAATAGAAAATAAAGGGGGAGAAGGAACAAATTAAACCGTATTCACACGGGGATGTATGTCAGAAAAAGCCTCCCGAATTTTCTAGAGAGTAGTAGCGACTTCGTCAGTTTGGGTCATCGTCATTTTAGACATTGACTTTGTACGTGTAACATGTATCATTTCACGAATGACGTAAACCTAGCATGTAGGGAGGCTAACGGAAACAGACCTGCCGCTATGAAATTGTATCGTCAACGATACCCCCGACTGGTTTGCACCGTATCCTCAAACGTTTGCACCCAAATGCTTACTACCTTTCTGAGGGTGGACTCATCATCAAATCATTCCTTCACAACAGAGTCGCATCTCACTCGAAACAGGCCTTATAGATAATCAAAAAAAGTAAAAGCAAAAAAATTGCCAGCTTTTATGTTCGTGATCTTTTTATGAGAAGCCTCCACCACAGCTAATTAAAGCCACCCTCCACAAAGCAATTGTCTTACAGCCCTTTCGCCTGGCATGCCTACCTTTCTAGAAGTGAACTCGACCAGTCATCTGCCTTCTCAACAGAGCGGCACCGTACTAGAAACAGACCCAGATGAAAACAGAAAAAGTTGTCAGATTTACGGTTTGATTTCGTTTTTTTATGATAAACCTCCACCACAACTTATTAAAAGCCACATTCCACCACCCAATTCCTCTTCCCACCCGAGCAACAGCTGAAAGAACCACCAAGACACCCCATATCGAATGACACCCCCATTATTATTACCATACGCCACTGACTATCCCCTCAAAACACCGCGAGGGGAAAAAACACAACCGGGTAAAACCCGCATTATACAGACAAGACTCCTGCCCAAAAGAATTCCGTAATAACCCCTAGCGGGACTCCCTCTAAACTTATTTTTAGTTCCAGCGGAGAAGAGTATATGTAAAATAAAACCCTCCTCAATCCCACCTCTTTGTTTCGTCTCTTTCTCTTAGTTTGGGAAGGGAGACAATTTGAATATATATTGTGTGGTTTAGAGCCCCTTGCATGAGGACTGCGTACAGATTGTGCCACGGGAGGGCAGGGGAGGGAAAAGTAGCTAAAAGCTCTTTCGAATCGCGAAAGTATTCTGTGTTTACGGAGTTTATATATATAGCTTCGGATTTGTGTGGGAGAGGTTCCTTGTGCTGGAGAAGCGAATGTGAAGACGGAGTGCATAAATTGGGGTTTTTCACTTTTCGAGTGTTGTGTGTAACAGGGCTGTTCGTGGATGGACGGTATTGTTGGAATCGGGGGGCTCTGATTCTCATCTGTGACACAACAGTTCGACATGTGATGCCAGTAATCTAACAGATTCTATAGGATGGATGATAATCTTTGCTTCAGTGAGCTCCAATTCTCATCTGTGACATGGTAGTTGAAATGTAATGCCAGTAACCTAACAGAGTCTATAGGATGGATGGTAATCTTCATTGGAAATCTTTGCTTCTGTGATCTACAATTCTAATCTGACACGATAGTTCGAAATGTAATACCAGTAACCTAACATAGAGTCTATAGGATGGATGATAATCTTCATTGGGAATCTTTGCTTCAGTTGGCTCCAATTCTCATCTGTGATATGGTAGTTCGAAATGTCAAGCCAGTAGTGTATCATATTGTCTATGGGATAGACGATAATGATGTATCCGTGATGTTCATTGGGAATCGTTGCTGCAGGGGACACGATGCTATAGGTAATGTTCATGTCAAAGATGAGATTCAGTGGACACGACAGTTTGAAAGATAATGTCAGTAGCGTAACATAGTGTCTATGAGATGGATGGTAATGTTCATTGGGAATCGTTGAATCAGTGGACTCTATTTCTCATATGTGACTTTACGAAATGTAAAGCCAGCCTAGTGTAGTGTCTATGGATTGAGTGTTCATTGGGAATTGTTGCTTCAGTATCCTCTAATTCTCATCTATGTTATAGCACTTCGGAATGTAAAAATTCATATAAATGGTTTATTTTAATCGTTAACCGTTTAAATTAGCCATTAAGTGATTTTTAAAAACTTTCTAATTCAAAATTAAACTTTTTCTGTTTATTTTGATAAATTTAAAATTTTTAATTCAATTTGTATTATTTCTATTGCTATTCCAATACCACTTATCGACAACTGTTAATAGTTTGGATAACAGTTAACTGTTTTTCCTATAATAGTGTTTTTGAAATGATATCCCAATAACAACCGTCGACAACTGTTCATATTTTCCATAGCAATTGCTAAATGTTATTTTACAATTGTTGAACTGTTTCACTTGAGATCCAATAACACTGTTTGAAATGCCATTCCAATAACATTTGTCGACAACTGTTCATATTTTTGATAGCCGAAATAAATTTAACGATTATAATAAATGTTATAAATTTACATAAGTGGTTAGTTTTAACAATTAACTGTTTAAATTAATCATTAAGTGATTTTTCTTTTAAAGTCATTAAGTGATCTCTCTTCTAAACTTTTAATACAATATTCAACTTTTAATTTGTATCAAATATTTTTAGAAATTTAAAATTTAATTTCAATTGCTATCCCAATACCAAAAATTGACAACTTTTAATATTTTGGATAACAGTTGCTAAACGTTATTTTCCAATAATACTGTTTGATCTGCTCCATTTGTTATCCCAATAACAATTATCATCAACTGACAATATTGTCGATAAAAGTTAGCCGTTATATATATTTTTTTCCCGAATAACACGGCTAGTTGAAATGCTATCCCATTATTTGACAACTGTTCATATATTTGATAGCAGTTGCTAAATCTTATTCTCTAATAATACTGTTTTATTTCAACTGCTCCATTTTTTATCCCCAATAACATTTATCAACAACTGATAATTATTTCGATAGCAGTTACTATTATATCCCAATTACACGGCTATTTGATATGCTATCCCAATAACATTTGACGATAACTGTTCGTATTTTCTATAACAGTTGCTAAATGTTATTTTTCAACAACACTGTTATTTGAACTGCTCCACTTGTTATCCCAATAACACATCTCTTTGGGATTGATCCCGGACTGTCACCAATAGCCACTTGTTCCAGTTTGACGTTATTTAAAATACTTACCCAATAACATCTATCAACAACTTAGGATATTTCTGATAACAGTTGCCAGCTGTTATTTCCCAATAACACCGTTATTTCAATTGCTATAAAAATAACAGCCCATCCTATTGGTCTCCAGTACACTTCGTCGTCCGAGCTGACTTCATTTCCCATCACAGCAAACACACATAAAAGAGAATCCCATCACTTATTCATAAAAAGACGGCTGGCAACCCTATCACTCACACGGAGACAAAAAAAAGATGAGATCAGAGAGACAGTGACATAAATATTCGATTCATACCGAACGTATTTTTTCATACATTTTTATGTGCATGCAGTTTTTTCACTGCCGAAAAAACGGAAGGAATATTTCTGCTATAAATCCCGCAGACGAAAAAGTGATATAAATGTTTCGGGGCGGTGTGACGGTCGGGGGTGTACGTAGCAGGTGGGTGGAATGGGCTGAAAAATGACTCGGTCTGGTGGGATCAGTGCGAAATTTCCCAGATTTTGTTTTGCCGGTTTTCCGCTGAGATCATCACATTTTGAAGATATTTTGAAATCCTACCGGGTGAACTAATAGATGTAGAACAGTGCACAACTTCGCTTGCTGCGGGCCGGATTGCGAAAAAAAGCCTCCCGCATTAGTTTGAAAAGAAGGGGAAGATGTCAGTAAGGTAGGGACTGACAATGATTCGATTTTCTTTAAAAGTAATTTCGTCGGCTTACGATCGAAACACTAAGTCGAAAAGCATAGTTCCCAGAAAGGAAGGTGGCAGCAGTAGCCCGTTTGGTAGGGTAGCGCATTAGCAGTCGGTTTGTTGGCTTTGGGGTTTTATGGCGCAAGGGCCATATTTGGCCATGATGTGCCAGACCCAAGACGTACAATATCAAGTATTAGCAGTCAGGGTTGAGAGTTCGAAACTCTACCCAACCAAAGACAATCTTGTATGTGGGGGCTGGTACACGTTAAATCTGTCGTGGCCTCAAATGTCTTCACATTGGCGGGGTGTGAGAGTGGAGAATGGGGTTCCAGCTCAAGTGTTGACCTCGTCATCTGATCGTGGTTCAAACTGACGAAGTGTCATTGGATGTTTCCCTTGATTTAATCCCTGACCGTCGATAATAGCCCATTGTGTAGCTCCAGTGAGACGTTGATTCAACTATCCTTTGTAATCTCAGATGGTTAAGTAAATAATGCTTAGCTGCCTGCCACCGTTGTGAAATGGTTGAAACACTAAAACTGCCGACAAATCGCTGTCTTCTCGATCGATAAACAATAGCCCGCTGTCTTGTTCCAGTGCGACGTTAATTCAACGACCTACCAACCCTCTTATAGGACTGACACTCTTACATTTGCTTTTACGAAAATTGAGCGCACTCAACTTTTTTAGAGCTGATTAAAATTGAAATAATTTTTCCTCTCTTCTCTAGCTTCAATGTTTATAGATAAAAGACCCCCAGAGGTCATAGTCCACTCCTGGTATAGAAGAACCATGATCCTTGTCCAGTCTGTAACGTTTAACCCTGGTGGTGGTTGTCTCTACAAGCATCTCGTTCTTAGAAGAAAACTAACTAGATATTGATAGACGAAATATCTCGTCATTAGAAGAAACTGACCAGATCTTATAAAGAAAATCAACAATATCTATCATTAACAATAGATCTTGATGGACGAGATATCTCATCAAAACCACCTGGAGTGCTAAGAGGAATTTTAATTCCCCACGAGGTACACCTTTGGGGGAGGGGCAGGGTTAGAAATTAAATGCAAAAATCTAATCGTCAAGCGCATTTAAACATTTTCCATCAGTCACCAAAATTTTCTATTTGAGGGCAATTTAAAAATTATTTCTTTTTGTACGGGGTTATGTATAAACATACAGTAAAGTCTGGTAAGGTCATTTGGACCTTATTCTTTTTAAGGTAATATTTTATTCCCGGAGACTATCATAACTGCCGATCCCTCAATATGAGAGACTGGGGAATATTAAGTTATGACGTTGAATTGTTGTTGATACCATACTTATTCCACGGCGATTCTTGGGCAGTTGCTGTGAAAGGTTTAAACTTGCCCTTCTACAGTCTACTGTAGAAATCGACGAAGCAAAATTCTTCAAATTTTGACCGCCAAGTGGTTTGTCGAGATGTCTCGTCCATCCAGATCTGGTCAGTTTTGCCAATGAGGAGCAACCACCAGTCAGTTTTGCATGCAGGCAACCACCAATTAACCCTCCTGTGTGTTTATCTTTGAGTTCAAAATTACCCTGGTAGTGGCCAGCTTCTGGTGCAAAACCTGTGCAAAACTGTCACCAGTTCTGGACAAGGGACAATTACGAAAGTGGGAAACGCCCTCTGTTTTAACTTTAAAGGTAGGTAGGCAGTTAATTAACGTCACTCGGGAGCAACACAGCGGGCTATTGGCGACTGCCCGGAGCTGGCACACCGCATTGCAAGCTTCCAGACCCCGCTAACGTGAGGACATTTGAAGCCACGACAGAATTAACGTGCACCAGGCCCCGCGTACTCGACGGTCTTTGGTTGGACCGAGTTTCGAACTCGCAACCTTCCGGTTGCTAATCCGTTCTCTTCCAACTAGCGTGGCCAAAATCGATCCTTAGAGAAGCCAGTAATTCAGAGATCTGTGTTGAATCCGTCACCAAAATATTCCAGAAACCATTAAAATCCTTTCAACTGATTCCATACAAATAGCTCAACGTCTTGAATACATCGGGTAATACATCCAATACATCGGGCAATCGTGGTACCAATCCTGTTGAAGTCCAAGAATACCTAGACATTCAAGAGGCAATTGTCAATAGAGAGTAGTCAGCCTTAGTTAATAGAGAAGCCAGTAAGTCAGATCTGTTGAATCTCTCCAAAATATTGAAGAAACCATTACAATTTCCAGCTGATTCTATACAAATTGCTCAACACATTAAATAATCAACACATCGGGTAATCGTGGCACAAATCGTGTTGAAGTCCAAGTATACTTAGTCAATCAATTGATACTTCAAGAAGCCAGTAAATTATAGATATCTGTTGAATCTATCTCAAATGTTCCTAAACCATAACGATTCTTTCAGCTGCTTCTTCACAAATTGCTCAACACCTTGAATAGCCAATACATCGGGTAATCGTGGCACAAATCCTGTTGAAGTCCAAGAATACCTAGACATTCAAGAGCCAATAGTCAATCGTCAATCGAGAGTAGTCAGTATTAGGCAATAGAGAAGTCTGTAAGCCAGTGCCAATCCTGTTGAAGTCCAATAATGCTTAGTCAATCAAGAGACAATTATCAGTAGAGAGTAGTCAGCCTTAGTCAATAGAGAAGCCAGTAAGTCATAGATCTGTTGAATCTCCAAAATGTTGAAGAAACCATTACAATTTTCAGCTGATTCTATACAAATTGCTCAACACATTAAATAATCAACACATCGGGTAATCGTGGCACAAATCATGTTGAAGTCCAAGAATACTTAGTCAATCAATTGATACAGAAGCCGGTAAATTATAGATATCTGTTGAATCTATCTCCAAAATGTTAAAGAAACCATTACAATTCTTTGAGCTGCTTCTATACAAATTGCTCAACACCTTGAATAGCCAATACATCGGGTAATCGTGGCACAAATCCTGTTGAAGTCCAAGAATACCTAGACATTCAAGAGCCAATAGTCAATCGTCAATGGAGAGTAGTCAGTATTAGGCAATAGAGAAGTCTGTAAGCCAGTGCCAATCCTGTTAAGTCCAAGAATGCTTAGTCAATCAAGAGGCAATTATCAGTAGAGTAGTCAGCCTTAGCCAATAGAGAAGCCAGTAAGTCATAGATCTGTTGAATCTCCAAAATGTTGAAGAAACTATTACAATTTTTCAGCTGATTCTATACAAATTGCTCAACACATTAAATAATCAACACATCGGGTAATCGTGGCACAAATCGTGTTGAAGTCCAAGTATACTTAGTCAATCAGTTGATACTTAAAGAAGCCGGTAAATTATAGATATATGTTGAATCTATCTCCAAAATGTTGAAGAAACCATTACGATTCTTTCAGCTGCTTCTATACAAATTGCTCAACACCTTGAATAGCCAATACATCGTGTAATCGTGGCACCAAATCCTGTTGAAGTCCAAGAATGCTCAAAAGCACCCGCAATCCAATACCATTTAATCCATTTCTTGTAAGTCCCGAAACCGTTACACCAATCTCGTGAAGTACAAGAAACGTTAAAACCAATAAAAAAAACTGGAGTACTTTTTTCAACAACGGCTTCAGGGTAAAAAACCTTATTGCCAGCAAATCCCAATTCCAAATACTTTTTTTACAACCCATTCACTGCGATAAAAATCTTCAAGGGCCTTCTGGAAAGGGTGCTTTTCTGCAGAACGTCTGGGAGTGAAGAGGTTATTCTACGTTCTTTTTGGAGCGTTTTTTGCTACATCTCTTCCCCTCCTCCGAACTGCATTTTATCTCGTTCTAGGGTGTAGAGAGGGAGGAAGGGAGTTCGAAAGTGGACAATCTACTTTTCTGAATGGGATGGCTTTCTCTGGATGCGCAGAGTACATAAATCACGTGACTGCCTTGCTTACTTTATATTCAAATTTTTCATGATCATTTTATTTATTGGGTTGGCAACGTGGAAATGTGAGAGTAGACGGCTTGGCGGGGTGATACCAGAGCCCCTTGTAGAGTGGTTTCCCAGGAGCACACCCGGGATTTTTCTTTGGAAGGGAACGAGGAAGTGGTCATCATAGTGCTGGTATTCGAGGAATGTTTCCAAAGCTCTGGGAATTGAGTTATACATTTTTTATTCTATTGATTTTCATCTACAGGGGAGAGGGTGTGATTACATAGTGGGGTGAGTAACGGATTAGGAGAGTTGCGAGTTCGAAACTAGGTCCAACCAAGAGACCGCCGGGCACGCGGGGGGGTGCGCGTTCAATCTGTCCTCGCGTTGCTGTGGTGTGGAAGTTTGGAGAGTGGGGTGCCAGCTCAGGTGTGACCTCGTCATCTGACCGAGTTCAAAATTATGAGATGTCGTCTTCGGATCTTTCTCCTCGGGATGGATCCCCGACCGTCACCAATAGCCCGTTGTGTTGCTCCAGTGCGACGTTAATTAACTACCTACCTCGAGAGTTATGCAAATAACAAGAATGGTAATTTCGCAATTACGGATGCGGTTAACGAATTTCGAAATTTTCGAGAAGCAACGCCTTTTTTCCATCGCAATGTGATGGGAGCAGTGAAACACTAAAATAGGCGTTGAAGTTTGACACGATTGGACAAGAGCACTGTCAAAAAAGATGAGCGTGAATGACAAATGAGGAAAGAAAGGCAATAAGAAACCACAAAATACTTTATTGCAAATGCTAGTGCCAATTGGCGTTTTGAGATGGGTACTTGTGATGCAAGCAAATTACCTTATCACTTCCTGTTGCCTTTCAATTAGCTCAGACTCATTTTGGACCGTCCACATGAAGGTATCCATTGAAAAGTTATTCATTTTAGGTTTTATTTTCGATTGTTGGGTCGTTCTGTCGAACTGAGATATGGCATACCTAGATATTTCTGATATAAATTCAAATAACAGAATACTCTCTTAGTCATATACAAGACCTTATGAGCCCAATCTGATCAAATGCTCCGTGGCCATAGAAAATGGTATGGCCAAATATACTGTTCCTTTCTTCAGTGCCTATCTCATTTGCCCACATTCATTTGCAACTATTTTATGTCCATACAAGTCGACGTGTGAAGGAATCCTTGAAAGGTTATTGATTTAGGTTTATTATTTGGTAGTGTCGCGGATATGATATCGCAAAATTAACCCTCCTGGTTGATGTCTCCACGAGATATCTCGTCGCTAGAAAAACTGACCAGGTCTTGATTGCCGAGATATCTCGCCATTGGAAATAATTGGAATACAGATCTTGATGGACAAGATATCTCGTCGAAACCACTTGGAGGGTTAAATGTGGCATGTGCACCGATATTTCTGAGATAAATTTAAATAATTGAATATTCCATGAGTCATCAGAAAGACGATGAGCCCAGGCAATTTGCCCAAGGGTTCCGTTGGCCATAGAGAATGGTACAGCCAAATGTTTGGTGTTTTTCTTCAGTGCTTCCTACTTCATTTGCAAGATAATCAAATTTCATGTCCAAGCAAATCAACATCTGAAGGAATCATTGAAAAGTTATTGATTTAGATTTATTTTCGATAGTGTTGGATATGGATATCTCCAACAAATTTGGCAAGCTGACATTTCTGAGATAAATTCAATTAATTGAATATTCCATGAGTCATCAGATGGACTCGATGAGCCCAGAGTGCTTGCTCCATGGCCACAGAAAATGACACGTCCAAATGGATGGTTCTTTTCTTCAGCGCCTACTTCTCTGTGAAGTGGAGCCAAAAGAAATCCAAAATGGCTTTCAGCATATGAAATATGAGCTTTTTTATATTTTTTGTATGGGTGATTAATTCGGAATTGAACTAGCGTATTTCATCTCGTCCGTCCTCTATGTTATGTCTCGGGAGAAGAACAGAAGAAAAATGATTCCGTTCCGTTTTTTTTTCTTCCGAATTTTTTTACTGCAGACGGAAAGACAGATGGACAGAGAAAGAGGAGGAAGGAACGAAGGAGAGAAAAAGTCGAAATTCTTTTATTCCATTCCTTTATTTATGAATTTTACATCGCTTCCCCCCCCCCCTTCATTCCATTTCGGATGATAAATTTAACGCAAATCTTTATGTAATAGAATGGATGGGGGAGCATAGAAAAAAAAGAAAAAAAAAAGAAATTCCACTACTTTATGTTATACCCTGAATGAAAATTTAAATTCAATTTGACTAGTGCTTCGCATGAACAAAAGATGGATTCATATTTACGGTTGTTATTATTTATGCTCGCTTAGTTGGGTAATTTATCTTTCTCGAATGGCAACACGGAGGAGAGATCGCTTTTTTAATCTTGAGATTCCAACGTGTGCTCATTTAAAAGAGGTTTGGGAATAGACTTATTTAGTTGAAAGAATTTTTTATCTGTCAGTTAATACATAAGAGTTAATAAGGCACGTCACTTCTTTTTTTTTCTATAAAATATGGTTGCAGTAAGTTTTGGTTAAAGTGCCCAAACTTTTATATTAAAAGTGAGCCTGCATCATTGCTTGATGCTTTAGTAGAGTTATAAAGGCACTGTAAATTCAGTCAACCAAAAAGTACTCATTGTTATTAGCCGTTGAACAAGCTATAAGAGGCTTTTTCAGTAAAGCTGAATAGAGATACGTTGAGCTTTGTGGTAGAAAGTTCATCATGTACGTATTCCACATTGGAAGTTAATCTTTTTTACCTGTGTTTTTGTTCAGATATAATTTAAATTTAATTTGAGACCACGACAGATTTAACTTGCACCAGCCCGCATACACGCGGCCCCTAGATGTTAAGAAACGCATTTTAAACACATAAGGTGTTTAGTATAAAAACAACAGTTTTTTTCGAAACTTCCCCAACAAGCTACGCCGCGTTTACCGAATTGGAAGAATCACGGAGGGTTGCGAGTTTAAAACTCGTTCCAACCAAACACCGTCGGGGCTGGTGCACGTTAAATCTATCGTGGCCTCAGATGTCCTCACATTTGCGTGGTGTGGAAGTTTGGAGAGTGAGGTGCCAGCTCAGGTGTTGACCTCGTCATCTGACCGTGGCTCAAAATTACGTGGTGTTGTCCTCGGATCTTATCACTGGTTTGATCCCCGAGGCCAATAGCCCGTTGTGTTGCTCCAGTGCAACGTTAATTAACTACCTACCTACCTTGTGTCTGGCGCAGTATGTTCAAATATGGCCCCTCCGCCATAGAAACCCCCCAAAACAGTTACAACATTGTGTTGTCTATCTTGTGTTTGGCATAGCTCCACCAAATATGGCCCTTGAGCCATAAATTCATTTTATTCGCATGTATTTTAGTTAACGTCGCACTGGAGCAACACAACGGGCTATTGGCGACGATCCGGGATCAAACCCAAGCGGAAAGATCCGGGGACAACACCACGTAATTGCGAACCACGGTCAGATGCCAAGTCAACACCTGAGTTGACACCCCACTCTCCGAAATTCCACACCCCACCAACGTGAGGACATCTGAGGCCACGACAGACTTAACGTGCACCAGGATTCGTACTCGCAACCCTCCGATTAATAACTCGTTGCTCTTCCAACCGGGCTACCGCGGCCTCCATAAAACTCGAAACCAACTAACCCTTCCGAATCGAATCCATCGCCCGTCATCTGACCGTGGTTCAAAACATGGTGTTGTCCTCGAATCTTTCCCTTTGGGACTGATCCCGGGCCGTCTCGCCAATAGCCGGTCCTGTGGCTCCAACACGACGTTAATGCAACCACCTACAGCTTCAACATCACTATTTCTCGTTGAAACTCCACTTTCTTGACGCTTTCATACAATTCTACCTCGATTAAACAAGAAAAAATCGACATCGCATCTTTGGGGTGCTCCATCAAATTTAATTACCGACTCCAATTCCTCATCGCACGACCCTTAGAACAAGTCCCGTAACTTTTTCCACCCGGCGTTCTAAAAGCGATCTAATTAACTCCACGCCACCCCCCGCCACTTATTAACTAAGTCGTTGCCATGGTTAATTAATTAGGCATTAAAAGGCATTCGCCGAGAAGGCAAGGTTTCTTCGGAGATCCGAAACGTGGAATCGGGAACGGGGGGAGTTGCAGACGATCCGAATCATTTAAAATTAAGCCTTCCTTCCTTTTATGGGGAGAGATGGAATTTTCAATATTCTCGTCGGCGAAGTGAAGTGAAGTCGGTAATTAGAGGAATCCAGCCGCTGAGATCTTAAATAGGTTCTTGATAAGTGTGTTAGCGATTCTGGAATGACTTGGAGGTATTTGATCGTTTGAGGGGGTGTGGGGAGAAAGTGGGGTGTAGGAGCGAGGTGGTTGTCTTCGAATCTAGCTTTGCGGCTTGAAAACGATTTTGTCGACTGTTCTGTTTTTTGCACAAGCATGCAGTAAGTAGTATCGTACTATGTATCACTTCATGATTTTAACAGGGCTAAAAGGTGACTTTTTGCTACTATTGGCTACTTGGGGTGAGAAATATCGTCTGAAAAACTATTTTCAAAATTTGGGCCCTTTTTTGGAAAATTTACCAAAGGCCCACGAAAATTCAGTTCCTTTCTTAACTAATAGCAAAGGAAAAAAATATTTTTTTGATTTTAATTAAAGAAAATCCAAAAAATATTTTTGATTATTAGGGCCACTATAACCCGGTTGGAAGAGTAACGGATTAGCAACCGGGGAGATGCGAGTTCGAATCCAACCAAAGACCGTCGTTTACAAGGAGGGCTGGTGCACGTTAAATCTGTCGTGGCCTCAAATATCCTCACGTTGACGTTGTGTGGAAGTTTGGTGAGTGGGGTGCCAGCTCAGGTACTCGTCATCTGACCGTGATTCAAAATTACGTGGTGTTGTCCTCTATCTCTCCCTTTGGCATTGATCCCTGACCGTCGCCAATAGCCCGTTGTGTTGCTCCAGTGTGACGTTAATTAAAATACCTACCTCGTGCATCGAGATCTGTTTCGTTGGAGACGATGGGAATTTGTCAGGACAACCACCATGAGGGTTAAGATTCCCCCCACAGGTGCGCCCCGAAACGAATCAGAACGATACCTCGCTATAATTCCCGAATACCTCACGTCCACCTAACACAACTCAACTCAACCATTCTCTTTTTGTGTTCTAAACTGGGTGGTTTCGAGCATGTGCTTCATTGAAAACCATTCCACCTCGGGTTTCTCCTACACCTAATGGCAGCTATTACCCCCTCCCCATGCCTTCCATAACAGAGTGGGTGTCCAGCAGGAGAATTAATTCCTCAACTCGGCATCATTAAGCACCGCGGCAGACGGGTTCGTGGCAACCTTGAGGGGCAGAAACCTGTTCGACGCTTCCTGCTCTTCTTTAGAAGAGGACCCGTCTCTCTGAGAGGATGGCCCAAGGGTCAAGGGGGCCCTCTTGCGGACGGGTCAGAGCCTCAACCGCTCGGATGGTTTATGGCACCGACAACCTGTGGAATGATCCTCTTGGCCGCGGAAGAATGGGGAGATTTTTTTTCCCGACGATTTCTTTTTGAGTTGGGATTCTTTTGGTTTTGTTTCTCCTTGGACAGGTCGGGACGTATCACTTTCGGAGCACCAGCTGCAAAACAACTCAACTCCACATCATAATTCGGAAAATTAGTGTGCATTGTAACCACCTTCTATTCTATTCAAGAACCCAAGTGTCTTTCAAAGCTCGTCTCTTCATCTGACCGTGGTTCAAAATTACGAGGATCCTTAGATCCTTATCTATCCTCAGATCCTTCCCTTTGGAACTGATCCCGGAACGTCACCAATAGCTCGTTGTGTTGCTCCAGTGCGACATTAATTAAATACTACCTACCTTGGGTCCTGTGTTATAGGGTGTTTTAGCCTTTCAATAGATATCAGCAATTAAGAAAGCTCTGCGCAAATGCCATGCCCAGGTGGGCTATTAAAAATGACTTAACCACCTCTTGTTTCAGCTTTTGTAAATACTACATATTAATTAGTTAGTCCCGGGTTAAGTTAGTTAAAGCTTATTAGTTCTCCCCGCCTCATAAGCTAAAAAAAATAATTATTTTCAGAGGCTTATCTCTCTCCGTACTGCCCTTTTAAATAATCTGCCCTAATTTAGGCTCTTGATGTATCCATGCCTTAATTATATTAGTTACGCATTTTGTCGTCGCCCCTTTGGCATCAGCTAAGGGGCCTTTGAGTGTAATCTTTGGTAATTATAGGAAGTTCTAGGACGCGTGATGCGGAGATAACGAGATCTTGCTCTCCCTGGGAAATGATTTAAATAATGAGCGCTTACTTAGAACGATAGCATGAAAATAATGAGATCTGGTGAATAAAAATTAAAGAAGTATATTTCACACACACAATCGGCAAGTATTGACAATAATTGCTTTAGTTGCAAACGTTTTTATGATTTGGTGAGTAAGTACTTGAATTAACGTCGCACTGGTTGAAGACAAAGGGCTATTGCCGAGGTTCCAGAATCCATCCCGATGAGAAAGATCCGAGTACACCTCATCATTTTGTACCGCGGTACACTTCTGCAAACTTCCGCACCACGTCAATGTAAGTACATTTGAGGCCACGACCGATTTAACATGCACCAGCTCTCGCTTATACGACGGTCTTAGGTTGGGTCGAGTTGCAAAAGGAAAAAATTCAGTTTTACGTAAATGGATTGGTTTTGTTGGGGTTTTCATGGCGCAAGGGCAATGTTTGGCCATGCAGAGCCAAACACGCAATATCAAGTAATAGACATACACACACAGTGAAGGTTTTACTGACACAGAAGAATGAAATGCACCCAGGGAGGAATCGATCCTATGGCGCCCTCGACTGGAAGGATGCTAGTAGAGTACATGGAATATATATTTTTATTCCAATGCGGACCCTGGAATGTAGGTAGGTGTATAATTAGCGTCGCACTGGAGCAACGCAACGGGCTATTAAAACCCAAAGGGAAAGGTCAGAGGAAAACATCACGTAATTTTGAGCAACGGTCATATGACGAGGTCACACCTGAGCTGGCACCCCACTCTCCAAAGTTCCACACCACACCAACGCGAAGACATTTGAGGCCACGACAGATTTAACGTGTACCAGCCCCCTTTGTACACGACGGTCTTTGGTGGGATTCGAACTCGCATCCTTGCGGTTCCGTTATTCTTCCAACTGAGCTACCGTGCCTGGAATGTATATGATAGGGATTTGGCGGGCGAGACAAAAGATGCGAGCACTAAAAAATGCCAGCATAATTTTTCAATAAATTCCACAAACAGGTTGTTTTAGAATGGAATATCCCTTTACAAAACCTTCCCCTGGAAAAAGGATTCTTTAGAATCCATCTAATGGCCATCGCCAGACGATAATTTATATCCCTCACAAAGACTCTCACGACGTATTTACGACGCTTTTTGACGCCATTTTACAATTACGGCCGACAAATAAGATCCTGCGCTACTTTATAGGCATATTACCACAAGACACCCCCGGACTTTTTGCCAGATTTCTGGTATAAAGACCCCACGCCGAGGGCTAACGATCCAACCGAACTTTTTCACGGAATCCCCCTTTTTAAAACCTCTCCTTTACGCTCTCCTCATTAATCCGACGCTGCGACGACCCCGTAATCCGGTCAAACGATGTCCGCTCCACTGCTCGGACGACCGGGATTAGGCGCAAACGATAATTCCGAGAAACTGTTCCCCTTTTTTCTGTTCGTCACGACCTCACGGCGAACGTGTGTTCGAAGTGGAGGAAGTCTTAGGGAGGCTTAGTGGTGTCTATAAACAGGACTTATTGTTCTAAAAGGGGGAAAAGTGAGCGCGCTTTTTCCGTGCGGAAAAGACGAGAGCTCGAAGCGGATTACGGGCCGGAAGATGCCTTGTGGAAACAGGTGGAGGTTTCGTGCACCCCCTTGGAATTCGGATTTCGAAGTATTGCGGTTCGCGACTTGGAATTGTTGTCGCGAAAAAGATTCTCTGGAATCACTGAAGGTGACGAGATTCGATAGAAAGTTTATAAAAAAGGTTTGGGCTTAGCTTCAGACGATCTTTTAAGTCAACTCCATTCGCCGTTCGTTCCTTTTCCTCCAAGACAACCCATTTTTAGTCCTAAGTTGAAAGGACCCCGGTAGCCCGGTTTGGAAGACTAGCAACCAGAGGCTTGCGAGTTCGAAACTCGATCCAACCAGACTGTCGTGTATGTGGGAATTGATGCACGTTAAATCTGCCGTGACTTCCAATGTCCCTACGTTAGCGTGGAAGTTTGGAGAGTGGGGTGCCAGCTCAGGGTTTGACCTCGTCATCTGACTGTTTGAACTCGTCATCTTTCTCGTTATTGTGATTCAAAATGATCCATTGCCTTTGGATCTTTCTGGACCGTGGGCAATAGCCCGTTGTGTTGCTCCAGTGCGACGTTGATTAACTACCTACTCCCTAAGATAAAAAAGGGAGCTCAAAAGGCAGTTGTTCCCAATCCTGTCAACTCTTGATGATCCAAACATTGTTAAGTCATGCCCTGATTCAACATAGAGATGGGCGAGGATGTATCGATTCTTTCATCTCTCGATTCCCGATCTTTAGGATCGATCCGTAAAAAGTGGATTGATACATTTCGGTGAATATTGTTACAGACCATCGGGAACAATACGAAGCGATTCGATTATTTTAAATCGTGGATTAAGTTAACTTTCTCTGCACAGCATTAGTTAGTCTGGCTTTCTCGCCTCTTGATGTTCAACAGCTGGAAAAGGAAACATTTTTTTTCATCAAAGTCACTACTCTCGAGATGAGCCATACTGAATCGATACTTTCGTTGCTCCACACCCGATTTTTTAGATCGATCCGCAAAGAAAAGATCGATTAGCCGGATCGATTCATTTTAGTGAATATAGTCGCAGGCCATCGGGAAGAATAACAAACGAATCTGAGAAACACGCGGCTTTGCAAGCTTACAAATTATTTGCGCATATATCCTCAAAACGATTTGATCCGCCAGTTTCAGTGTTATGGTGAAGTACTTGCAAGCCAAATATACCTCGATAAATTGTAATCTCTAGTCACGCTTTCTAGTTATGTGTTTAGTCATTCACTCCCTCTTTTTTTCGGCTCTAGAGCTTTTTAAAGAAACGACTTAGGAAGGTTTTAAAGACCGATTGACACTGACCTTTCACCGCCTTTCGCATACCCTATCATCTCTGTCAGTTTCAACTGAGTTCGAATCCAACCAAAGATCGTCGTGAAGAAAAGGGGTGCACGTTAAATCTGTCGTGGCCTCAAATGTCCTCACGTTGGCATGGTGTGGAAGTTCGAAGAGTGGGGTGCCAGCTCAGGTGTTGACCTCGTCATCTGATCGTGGTCCAAAATCACTTGTTGTCCTCGGATTTTTCCCTTCGGGATTGATCCCGGACTGTCACCAATAGTCCGTTGTGTTGCTCCAGTGTGACGTTGATTAAAATACTTACCTTTTTATTCTCGCTTTCTCATTGGTGGAAGTCATATTTAAAAATTTCACGAGAAATTGCTCGCGTGTAGGTATAGGTGGGTATTTCAATTAACGTCGCATTAGAGCAACACAAAGGGCTATTGGCGACGGTCCGGGATCAAACCCGAAGGGAAAGATCCGAGGACAACACCACGTAATTTTGAACCACGGTCAGATGAGACGCGAATCGGAGCCTAGCGTAATTTCGCAACTAGAATTCGTTGAAGAAATATTTATATTGTTTTTTACGGCGCGTGTGAATTTGCATTCCCGACACACAAAAATTCAAATGCAAGTTGCATCGCCCGCATTTTACAACTCCATAAAAAACCAGGGTCGGACCACGAACCGACCCCCTCGGGCATTCCGAACGACTTTCCCTCGGGAGCTGCATCACCAAGATCGTTTTCAAGTCACTCACTCCTCAAACCAATAAAAATATTCCAAACGACAATCGCTCAAGCCGAAATAATAAAAGCCGGCAGAATTCCTGAGGAACGCCAATAAAAGCTCGAACAGGGCATAATTGCAGACGATCCTCACAATTACGGACATCTAAATTCAGCTCTGCTACTCGGCGAACAGATGCGCGACAGTCGCGAAACATCCTCACTTCACTTGAGATCGTTTTATGGGGAAAGGCGAGTTGCAGACGATACGTGTCTTTTCTTCTGGGACACTTTTTTTTCGTCCCGCCCGGTGGAGCGTTTAGCTGTAGAGCCGCTTCCGCTGGTCCTTTTTCTTAAATCGAAGGGGTGGCATAAATTTGGAACATATTATGCAGAACAAAAGCAAACGACGCGATTGCTTTTTTCGGTTGTTTCTTTTCGGTGTTTTCGTGGAGGCTGTTGCTGGCGGGGTGTCGCGGAAGAAATGACCCACTGCGTTGGGATCGGACGAAGACACTCTTACAACATGTGTCGCATGTACTAGCGACTCCTTTTTTTTCTTTGTGTTATCTAGGAGCTTAATTGAATAATGTACTTGTAATTGCTTTATTGACTTAGCAAACGTATTTAGCTGCGGTGAATGATCGAGACTTGTATTAGCCTGTGTTTCGGCCATTCGATAGCTCAATAATACTCAAAACTCAGATACTCTAGTGGACTGTTTATTACTCATTACTAATACTGGAAGATGCTCTCTAACACCTTCGCCCAGTACAGACACAAGCTCAACTGGCTTGCTGCCAGAAGATACATTTTAAACTGCTCCACCTAGATGGCGCTTTACAAAAATAAGAACTACACGCTTTAACAGCCTGATCAATGGAGCTATGGGGGAGAGTGCAAGTTAAATCTGTCGTGGCCTCAAATGCCTCCCCGTTGATGTGGTGTGGAAGTTTGGAGAGTTGAGTGCCAGCTAAAGTAACCGGGATCGTTTCCTCGGGATAGATCCCGGACCTTCGCCAATAGCCCGTTGTGTTGTGTTTCTGTTAATTAACTACCTACCTGATCAGTGGCGCAACTAAAGGGATAGGCATTTAATTAACGTCGCACTGGAGCAACACAACGGGCTATTGGCGGCGGTCCGGACAACCATCCAAGGACAACATGTAATTCTGAACCACGGTCAGGTGGCGAGGTCACACCTGAGCTGGCACCCCACTCTCCAAACTTCCAACGCCATTCCAACGAGAGGACATTGGAGGCCACGACGGATTTAACGTGCGCCAGTCCCCTTTGTAAGCGACGGTCTTTGGTTGGATTCGAACTCTCAACAATCTGGTTGCTAATCCGTTACTCTCCCAACCGGGCTACCGCTGCCCGAGTGTCTGCTCTAAGTCGACGATATTAAAATAGCTTTTCATTTGAGGTAGGTAGGTATTTTCATTAACGTCGTACTGGAGCAACACAACGGGCTATTTTTCTTCAATTGAAAAGTTATAAATTTGTCAACCGACCCGCTCAGCACCAGCGAAAAACGCTTTTATTTATCAAAATAAATTTACAGGTCCATTTTAACAATTTTCTAAGCAGCAGCGCTTCATTATTTACTTCACATGATTTACAAAATACCTATAATATGCACTAAAATAACAGGTATTCATAATACCAAAAAATCATAAATACACATATCAAAAATATTCACAAATACAAGGAATATATATTGGCTTAATACTGGCTTAAATGAGACGTCTAGATCTCACTACATAAACAATTCGTATACAAAATTACCAAAATACAGTATATACAATTTAATCATATAAAGTCATAATATACAATATGCCACACATTAGATTAAACCAGATGAAAGTCATTACATTTTACAGTTAATATGACAATCAATTGCTATAAATACTTTCCATTTTAAAGTGGAAAGGAAACCGTAACAGGTACAATAATATTAATAATTTCGTAGAAGCAATACCCCTCTATAGCACATGAATATCCTACACAGATACTAAGTTACTTGCGTTCTATACAATATATACATCACTAGAATATACCATTGCAATAAATTACAATTATCAAGATACAAAATTATTATTCCAAACTTAATAAGAGCCACGAAATTTAAATATCCCATACTAAAGAACCTTTAGATTGGAGGATGACCCCTCGACAAATTCGATTTGAAGCAGACCCCTCATCAGCAACCAATGAGGAACAGCCTTATCTTCAATTGAAAAATGCACTTCTGGTCTTTTCACGTCATCATGAGATTGGTTGAATCTCTGATAGTCTATATTTTAATAAGTAAATACAAAATTATTCGCAATCTACAATAAGTGAGGTATGGTAAAATTACACTATTCTTTGTCTTGAGAGAGGTGTTTGTAAAAATATACAGAGTACCCACATAGGGGGTCGCAGGTACCATGGTACCTGGTCTCGAGCTCTAAGGCGAGGGCGGGAAAATCCTTTATGCAGTCTGTTCTGTACGTTTAAAGAAATACAAATCGTTTCATTGTGTTTATAAATAACAAACCTAATTCACATGAAGGATCGTCGTTGCTCGGATATGCCCACTGCGTTAGCAACCTTCGAGTTGTAGACGGCGCAGGTTCGATTCCTGTGAGATGCGATTCTCCGTGGGTGGTATTTCTCTACTCTGTATCAGTAAAGCTTTCATTGCGAGTGTTTGTCTATTAGTTGATATCGTGTGTCTGGCGCAGCATGGCCAAATATGCGCCACAAAAAATCCAGCCAACCTAATTCTCCTTAAGATAAAGACTGTATAGTCGTTTTTCTCTATTTCTCGGTCTTCCTTTGGCTGAATGGGACTCGGTAGCCCGGTTGGAAGAGTAACGCACTAGCAATCTGTTAGTTGCGAGATCGAATCCAACCAAAGATCGTCGTGTACAAAGGAGGCTGGTACATGTTAAATCAGTCGTGGCCTCGAATGTCCTCACGTTGGAGTGGCGCGGAAGCTTGGGGAGTGGGGTGTCAGCTCAGGCGGGACCTCTTCATCTAACCGTGGTTCGAAATTGCGTGGTGTTGTCCTCCAGTCTTTCACTCCGGGTTTAGATCCCAGATCGTCACCAATAGCCCGTTGTGTTGCTCCAGTGCGACGTTAATTAAAATACCATACAGACGCGAAGACCACCACCAGGAGGGTTAACGTACTACGAAATGTATTAGCCTGAAAGTTTGTCTCTTGCAGGTAAATTGTCCGGTCCAGGCAAATCACATAAGTGCAACTTTCGCTTGCTTTAGCAACCAATCAAATTGCCATAGTACAATTCAAAATGAGGTAGGTAGGTAGTTAAAATAAAACGCCGCACTGGAGCAACCCAACGACGGTACGGGATCAATCCCCGTGGGAAAGATCCGAGAATACAAAATGAGTAATCAATTTGTAATTACTGTGCTTAAGTATTTCTAAATCTGTTGACGGTTTTTCTGTTGATGAGCTTGACTAAAATTCGATTTGAATGGATTTAAATTAATCTCAGCGTTTATTTTTATAACATCTAAGAAGATTTCGGGTATGCTTGGACCCTTCAAGCCCCTCTGACGTATAGTAGTACAAAGTAATTTTTAATGAGATTTTACTTAACCCCTCAAATGGTGCGACGAGATATCTCGTCCATCAAGATCTGACTAATTTTGCAAATGACGAGATATCCCATCAATGTGTTGCCGATTTTTTTTATGACGACGATATAAAAATCTGGTGAGTTTTCCTCTAATGACGCTGCATGGCCAAATATGGACCTTGCTCCATAAAACCCCAACAAACCAAACCTCTAATGACGAGATATCTCGTTCGTCAAGATCTGGTCAGTTTTGCTTATGTCGAGATGCCTGTCAAGACAACCAGTCGATTGGGTACTAATGCTCGATTGCATATTTTATTTGTATTTTCAATCTAAAGGGACTTTAAGCCGTAGAAGTGGATAGAATTAGTGTAAAATGAAACAAATGAGACTATAACTTACAAATATAATATTAACAATAATTCTAGCTTAAATTTGGAATTTAATTACACCAAAAACATTTAAATATCTAAGCAAAATATCTATTAAAATTGTAATTTTTTCACCGCATTAATTAGCAGTGAAATTTGTACATATTGAATGCAACAATGGAAATAAAAACACTTCTTTTTTATAAGAATGAATTGCTTCTAATTATATAACAATACATATTTTTCAGAATGCTTTCAAACAAATAGATTTAAAAGCCTAGCCTTTCTTTTCGATTGTTAATCGAGCATTGTTGTGAGTAAATAGTATCGCTCACAAAAAGATTTCTTCATTCATCTTCTGTCTGTCAAACTGACAACTGGCGATTTTTTAAAACTTTGATCAAGTGAGATTATAAACGTTTGATTAAAGCGATTTTTGGTTGTAGAGGAATCTTCCGCTGCAACTTATCTGCGAACAGTACTTTTTTGTGCTTTTTGCAAAGAAACAGTACTTTTTAGTATTACCGACAAACAAGCAGTACTTTTCAGTGCTATCTACAACAAAACAGTACTTTTCAGTGCTACCTAAAAACAGTACTTTTCAGTACTATTTACGTCATTATTACAGACGACTTATCTACCTTTCAAGATGCTGGACTGGTGCAGAAACAAAATGTAAGTGTGCCTCGTACTCTTTGAGAATTTATTATTTTTCATACAATATTTTGTCTTTAAATTCATTTACTCTTTTTTAACGTAAATTTAACTTTTGTTTCCCTTTGCTGTGTCTTGCCAGGTAAAATAATTTATTCTAATTTGCTATTTCAGAAAGAAGTTTCGAGAGAAGCGTAGAGAAAAGAAGGAAGCCAAGAAAGAGGCAAAGGAACAGAAGGCAGAAGAAAAGCCATACGTCGAGCGCGACTACCTCGCAGAGTGGAATGCCGAACATCCCGAGGAATTCATGGACTTGCGTCTGCGAACCATCGAAGACGAAATGGCGGATAGGGCTCTACTCGAGGCACAAAAGAACTCCATCGACAAAACCAACGGAGCTGACTGCAGAATCTGCTGCAGATCTCAACGGAGAAGACGATGACTTTGACATCTTCGTGAAAAGCAGAACCACAGACGATTCAACTTAGCGATAGAACTTAACGATGTTTCACCGAAATCCGTTATCAAAACTTCAAACTGACTTTTGGAAATTTCAATTGGCTGAACGAGAACCTCATAGTTATTCTTTTTAATTTTTCTATTTGAAAAAAAACACAATCCATGAAATTTTGAATATTAAAATCAATAAAAATATTTCGACCTCCCTCCAAATTATGTGCATTGTTTTTATCTTAATATCTTTAAGACATATTTGAACTTCTTTGTGTCTCAGTAACTTTTTTAAGGAAGTGGTGAGAATATAATACTTTTCTGCATCTATATAAATAATGGGTCGCGGTAGCTCGGTTAGTAGAGTAACGGATTAGCAACCGGAGGGTTGCTTTCGAATCCAACCAAAGACCATCGTACAAACGGGGCTGGTGCACGTTAAATCTGTCGTGGCCTCAAACGTCTTCACGTTGGCGGGGTGTGGAAGTTTGGAGAGTGGGATGCCGGCTCAGATGCGACCTCGTCACCTTATCGTGATTCAGAAAAGTGGAGGTGTCCTCGGATCTTTCCATTTGGGATAGATCCCGGACCGTCGCCAATAGTCCGTTGTGTTGCTCCGGTGCGACGTTAATGGAGATACCTTCCTATTTACATTGGTTGCAGCTCTATTTACTCTAACTTTACAAATTTATTTTTTTGCCCGATGTAAATATATCTCCACTCTATTCACATCCGACAAAAAAATAAATTCGATTTCAGCTACTTCATCCATTCCATTACTCAAATTTATTTCCAACCTCGCTTTCATCTCACTCATACAAGCCTTCGACGCAAATTCGATCCTGAAAATAAAAAAAATCGATTCCCTCTATCCCGTGCACACTCGATTCTCCCCCCACTACCGATTTTCTCCAAACACACGGGTAAGCGCCGCCGTTTCCGATCCAATTAAAAACCGTCGTCCCATTAGGGGGTCTCCCTACCTCATTGAATTCAAATGGAGTGGTAACTCCACATGGAGCACGAAGACGACCCCTTCCTTGCTTTTAGGGACACCATTAACTTCTCCATTGACCCCCGAAAGATTCCCGACTCACGGTCTGGGTGCAACTGCTAGTAGATGACCCCCAATATGGGGTAAGTGCCCCTTAAGGTTGGTTTAAGGGGAGGAAAGCGGGGAGTCTGAGCGGAAGAGGGAGAAGATTTTTCAGTTGAGATTTCAAATTAGTTTGTCTCTGTTCCTGCAGTCGGATATGCTGAGATTGGATTAAAAAAAGACAAATCGAATGCTTAAATTCAGACAACCTTATAATAAACTCCATTACACAATTGGGACGCTGTAGCCTGGTTGGAAGAATAACGGATTAGCAACCCGAGGTTTGCGAATTCGAATCCAACCAAAGACCGCCTTGTAGAAAGTCGGCTGGTGCATGTCAAGGCTGTCGTAGTCTCAAATTTCCTCACATTGGCGGGGACCGTTGTGGCTCTGGGTATGTCCACTGCGCTAGCAACCTTCGAGTTGTAGGCGGTGCAGGTTCGATTCCTGTCAGGTGTATTGCTCTCTTCTGTGTCAGTAAAACTTTCATTGTGTGTGTATATTACTTGATGTCGTATATCTTGTGTCTGGCGCAGCATGGCCAAATATGACCCCCCAAATCAACCAATTAACCTCACATTGGCTTGGTGTGGATGTTTGGAGAGTGGGGTGCCAGCTCAGGTGTGGCCTCGTCATCTGACCGTGGGTCATAATTACGTGGAGGTGTCCTCGGATCTTTGATCCCGTACCGTCGCCGATAGCCCGTTGTGTTAGTCCAGTGCGATGTTAATTAAAATATACCTACCGTTCTCCCTTGTTTCTTTTCTGCAGAGACAGTACAAAACAAATTCTTTTAGGTCACAATTTGGTAGAGGGAGCCCACAACTACGTCAAATTTCGGTTGTTTTTAGACTTTATGACTCTAGGGTCATATTTAACCAAGCTCCGCCAAACACAAGTAAAACGTCAAGTAAAGGTAGGTAGGTTGGTAGTTAAATAACATCGCACTGGAGCAACATAAGGGCTATTGGCGACGGTTCGGGATGAATCCCGAAGGGAAAGACAATACAACGTCTTTTTCAACCACGGTGAAGTGACGAGATCAACACCCCACTCCCCAAACTACACTACCACAACGTGAGAATATTTGAGGTCACGACTGATCTAACGTGCACCAGTCCCCACGGCAATCTTTGGTTGGATCGAGCATTGGCAACGGTCCGGGATTAATCCATAAGGGAAAGATCGTGTGGTCATTTCGAACCACACGAGGTCAACACCTGAGTCGGCACCCCACTCTCCTGACTTCCACACCACGCCGCAATTACATTTGAGGCCCCGACAGATCTAACGCACACGACGATTTTTGGTTCGATCGAGTTTCGAACTCTCCGGTCGCTGATAAGCATATCTACATCTGGGCTACTGCATCTCCTTCCCTATGAAATGCGATAAAGTCGGTTTCTACCGGGACAGACAGGCGCAAACTTTATGGCAGGAGCAGTTCTTGAAGGCGAACAGCACACGCATATGACTTACATCGAAACAAAGCAGAAAGTTCCATTCCATCTAAAGCCGGGTTCACATCGGCCGCGCAGAACTGTTCTGTTCGTCGCTGCACGAAAATGCGCAAAACCGAGGACGGACCACGGAGCGAGGTGTTTGCGATGGCACGGCTCGTGCTCAGCTTGTTCCATTGTGCTCGCGTGCGTGCTGGAGGTTGTGTGTACCAAATTGGACTTGAAACTTTTTGTTTAAAACAAATTGTTTAAATGTCCCGTTCTTTACAGAGTCGGTGCATAATCGCGAGTGCTACGTATATTGTCATGGACGATTCATTAAAGAGAAAGGGGAAAACACGAAATCTGATGGCTCCATGAATGATGGAGTGTCTGGTCCGTGTAGCAACACGGTACAATATAATAAGAACACACACAAGCAATATCGAAACCCCGATTGTATGTTATCGAGGGACCAGAATCTAAAAACTACGAATCAGAAAAAGGTAAAACCGATGTCGCAGAAAAACCATCTTTCCAGATTGGGGACGAGAAAATCTCCCGTACGGAAAGGGAGAAAGCGTAAAATCGTGCTTTGACTGGGTTGAAACGTGTGTAGTGGTTCGGCTAAGAATGGGTTTTATTATTAATAGAAATAATGATATTAACAGAGTGAACACGAACCGGATCGTACGGCGAGCGAACTGAGATGCCGTCCAAATACAACGTGCACACTTTCCTTTGATGTACCGACACGTAGCGGATCGCCATAGCGCGTGTTCGAAGTTGCACAACATGGCGCAGTTCGCCGTCAGAACTTTCGCCTTTGTTCGGTTCTGCGCGGCCAATGTGGACGTTGCTTAAATCCGCGTCCACACCTGCTGCGCTGCACTAAATAAAAGCGAGCAGCGCGGGCTGTTCTGACGGCGAATTGCGCCATGTTGTGCAACTTCGAACGCGCGCTATGGCGATCCGCTATGTGTCGGTACATCAAAGGAAAGTGCGCGCGCTGTATTTGGACGGTATCTCAGTTCGCTCGCCGTACGATCCGGTTCGTGTTCACTCTGCTAATATCATTATTTCTATTAATAATAAAACCCGTTCTTAGCCGAACCACTACACACGTTTCAACCCAATCAAAGCACGATTTTACGCTTTCTCCCTTTCCGTACGGGAAATGTTCTTGTCCCGAATCTGGAAAGATGGTTTTTCTGCGACATCGGTTTTACCTTTTTCTGATTCGTAGTTTTTAGATTCTGGTCCCTCGATAACATACAATCGGGGTTTCGATATTGCTTGTGTGCGTGTTTATTATATTGGTCCGTGTTGCTACACGGACCAGACACACCATCCATTCAAGGCGCCATCCGATTTCGTGTTTTCCCCTTTCTCTTTAATGATTCCTCCATGACAATATACGTAGCACTCGCGATTATGCGCCGACTTTTAAAAGAACGGGACATTTATATAAACAATTTGTTTTAAACAATAAGTTTTCGGTTTAATTTCGTACACACAACTTCCAGCACGCACGCGAGCACAATGGAACAAGCTGAGCACGAGCCGTCCCACCACAAACACCCCGTTCCGTGGTCGGTCCTCGGTTTTGATCATTTTCCTGCAGCGTCGAACAGAACATTTTGCACGGCGCAGTTCTGCGCGGCCTGTGTGGACCCGGTTTAAGAGAAAGTTCGAAAAGAAGAGACAAAACCGCGACGTGTTCCAACTCCAACGGCCTTGTCCGACCCAACGAGAAAAAGAGAGAAAATGTTTCCATTTTCTGTCCTCCCTCCCGCTTCGTCAGCATTTCATTACCGTCTGCGGTGAAGTTTGAAGGACTCTGGGAAAGAGACGCACACATCTCATTTGTGTGACGTAATGCAGAGCTGCTCCAACAGGATGCCACACACCTCGCCACGTGGGTGTCCTCCGTCCGGCCAATGGCGACTCGGCTGGCCAACCGCTCGGTCACGCCCCCTTTTTTTTATTTTGCGCAACTTCCAAACACCGGAGGAGACGGGGTGGATGGAACGAAACGAAAGAAAGCGATTTTGACCGGGTGTCCGTCCACCGCGCAGTTTCGACATGAAATCGAGCGTTTGCGACGAGGCCTGAGTGCGTGCTATTCAACAGGGAATGGGCAGGTCGTTGATTAACGTCGCACTGGAGCAACACGGGCTATTGGTGACGGTCCGGGATCGATCCCCAAGAGAAGGATAACACCTCGTAATTTTGAACCACCGTCAGATGACTAGATCAACACCTGATCTGGCACCCCACTCTCCAAACTTACCAACTTGAGGATATTTGGGGCTGCGACAAATTTAACGTGCACCAGCCCAGTACTCGAGGGTCTTTGGGGCCACGGTTGGAGGAGTAACGGATTAGCAAGCGGAAGTTTACGAGTTCGAATCCAAACGAAGACCGTCAGGTAAATGGGGGCAGGTGCAGGTTAAATCCGTCGTGGCCCCAAATGTCCTCACGTTGGCGTTGTGTGGAAATTTGGAGTGGGGTGCCAGCGCAGGTGTTGCCTCGTCATCTGACCGTGGTTCAAAATTACGTGGTATTGTCTTCGAATCTTTCACTTTGGGATTGATCCCGGATCGTCACCAATAGCCCATTGGGTTGCACCCAGTGCGACGTCAATTAAAATACCTACCTACTGAAGATTCCCCAAACTAGTAAAGAAAATCCTTCATATTTATAGTTATCTGTCGATGAACATTGCCACGGTAAACCAGTTGGAAGAAACGCATTAGCAACCGGAGGGTTGCGAGTTCGAATCCAACCAAAGACCGTCGTGTACAAAGTGGCTGGTGCACGTTAAATCTGTCGTGGCCTCCAATGTCCTCCCGTTGGCGTGATGCGGAATCTTGGAGACTGGAGCGCCAGCTCAGGTCATCTGACTGTGGTTCATCCTCGGATCTCTCCCTTCTGGATTGATCCCCGACCGTCGCCAATAGCCCGTTGCGTTACTCCAGTGCTATGTAAATTCAACTACCAACCTGGAATTCTTTCAGACGATGGGAGTTGGTCAAAAGAATTGCGACGATTTGCGAAAGAGTTACGACGATGTGACGCTAAATCGTCGTAATTCTTTCAAACCAACTACCGTGTGTTGAAAGAATTCCAGGTTCGTATTAACGTTGCACTCGAGCAACACAACGGGCTGTTTCTGAGGGTCGGGGATCAATCTGGGATGGGAAGATGCGGGGATAACACCTCGTTCATTTTGAACCACGGTTAGATGACGAGGTCAACTCCGGAGCTGGCACCCCACTCTCCAAACTTCCACACAACGGCCACGACAGATTTAACCTCTACCAGTCCCCACGTACATGACGATCTTAGGTTGGATCTGGTTTCGAACTCGCAACCCTCCGGTTGCTAAACCGCTACTCTTCCAACTGGGCTTTCCGCGTCCCCTGATTTCTTAGGGAATTGGAGCAAGACAAAGCTTTTACAAATCGTGTTTATTTAAATAGGCTGGTTGATTGGATTTTAGGGCGCAACATATTTGGCCATACTGTTCCAAACACAAGACAACGTTCAGTATTGGTCATACGCACACAAGGAGAGTTTTACTGATATAAAAGATAGAAATACATCCAGGGAACGTTATAAGAATCGAACTGCAGCTCACTGGCTGCTAGAGCAGTCGCAGTCACGACGCTAGAACAGTCGACAGCCCTGTATTTATGAGGAACATTTCAAGATTCACTGCACACATTGTTTGGAAGTGAGCTGGAACAACTTCGCGTAGTTGTATTGCTCCAGTACGACATTAATTCAACTAACAATATGGGTTGGTTGGTATTGGGGTTTTATGGCACAAGGGCCATGCTGGCCCAGACACAAGACATACAATATCAAGTAATAGACACACAATGAAAGTTTTACTGACACAGAGAAATGCCCCCAGGGAGGAAACTAACATCATGGGATTCTTTCAACCAATGTGGTTATTGAGTCATTATGTGGTGTCGTGTGGGAAAAGCAATACTACAGTACTCGGAAATTTCGTGACGCTCGTCGTGTTAAGAAACCGATTCCTACTATTCATTCGAACGCATTTTAAATCATCAGTTGTACGAACAAAGTGAAACCTCGAAACGAGACAAGAATGAACAATGGAAAGTTATAACTTCTCAATTTCGGGGTGGTTGGGAAGATTAGTATTCTCATCCTCGGTATTCGATTCGGAGAAAAGGCGAGAGGAGGAGGAGAAAAAAGGGGGATGGATTCAGAAACAAAACGATAATTTGTACTCACCCCTACTCCGATCAGCGTGCATAAACAGGCCCATGCATGGGTAATTAGCTAGTCCTCTCCGGTCCGTGGTTCTTCAAACCGGTGTTGCCGACTCCCCCCTGGGGAGAAAAAAAAACAAAACAAAAAGCCAAGATCGCTTGCAGACCAAGTGGGAAGGGGAGGTCAGACGATATTTAGCTATTGGGCGGGCAGCGAAGATCTCTTTCGGCAATGGCAGCCTGGCCCACCCTTATAGACTCAGAACACGATACCTTGAGAAAGAACACAAAAAAATCGAACCGCAAAGAGATAGGGGGAGGTACGAGGCACCGGAGTGGAAAAAAAAGAACAAAAAACTGCCCCGTCGAAGATTTATAGACGGTACTTAATGAAGACATTATTAACTAGCCCGATTCATAACAGCAAAAAAGTTGGAATCGGAATTAAGTATCGTCTGCGCATATATGCCAGCTCCTTTGATCGTTTGGTAAAGGCGACGGGTTATTATTGCAACCCCCAGTTTCGTGTTCGTTTTTTTGCCGTTCCACATGCCAGTCAAACTGTTTTGTTTTTGCCTCGCGCTTGGTTCGAATGTGTGTGTATTTAAATGCTGTTTTAAATGCCTTTTCGGAAGTCGAGAATCGTGAGTATTCGATGGTTTTCCAACTCGCTTTATTATCGGTGTGTTTGATTGTTATCGCTGTTTGTTTCTTGAGCGTTGAGTGCTTTGGTTTGTCTTTAATGTGTTGTGATTTCTCCCTCCGATTCGGGAGATCTTAAAACTCGATATTTAATTGCTGTTAAAGGAGCATGTTGGCTCTCGCCTTACTTGGATGGGGTTTGAAATGCGATCGTAATTTCTTTTTGCGATGCGATCGTTCGTCTGGTGGTTATTCGAGTTTTGTTGTTGGCTATTTGAGAAATAACTCTTGTAGCCAGTCCGTCCATTAAAAAAAAACGAACGTGAATGATAAATAAACTGGCGAGTAGATTGATCTCGGGCCAGGAGACCAGATACGGCCCTTCAAATATTTTTATCAGTCCCGCTGATTAGGTATGACGTTCTGGATAGGTTTAACCGACTCGCAGTTAAAATAATACATTCTCTAAATAGGTACATCGTCATCTGAAAGTGGTTCAAAATTACTTGGTGTTGTCCTCGGATCTTTTCCTTCAGGTTTGACCTCGGACCGTCGCCAATAGCCCGTCGTGTTGCTCCTGTGCGAGATTAATTAAAATACTTACCTACCTGAATAGGTACAGCTGGCCTACAGTTCAAATACGGCCTTCCTGATAGATATAAGACTCGCAGTCCAAATACTGCCCAACTGCTCACAGTCCAAATGCTGCTCTTCGAATAGGTATAACTGGCCCGCAATTCAAATACAGCCCTCTGGATAGGTATAACAGGCCCGCCGTTCAAATACAAACCTCCGGATAAGTTTAACCCTCTTGGTGGTTTATCGTCACGTTGAAGACTGCCCTGTAGTGTCCAGCCTCTTGTTCAAAAACCTTTTCCAAACTGTTACCAGTTCTAGGCAAGGCACTAAATGTTTTGCCTACTTAGATCTTCATTCCCCTTGGAGAAATAGGGCAGTTTTGTCTTGACGAGAAATCTCGTCGGAACACTTGGAGGATTAACCGACTCGCAGTCCAAATAAGTTCCTTCGGATAGATTTAACCTGCCCACAGTCCAAATACGGCCCGCTGGTCAGATACTTCCTTCCAAGTAGGCTTGCCCATCGCGCAGACCAGATATTCTGGATTGTACTCATTCATAAAAAAATAAATATTTAAACTAGTAAAAAAAACAAAGCAGAACCTTGCGTTATTTCGCTAATAGCTACGTTGAAATTGTATATATATATATTGTATATATTATTGCATATATGGGGGGCATAAGGGACTTAAGGTTGTGCGACAGTGTTTTAATTATTGAAACCTTAAACCTCCTAGGTGTTGTCTTGACGAGGTATCTCGTCATTAGCAAAACTAACCAGATCTTGTTGAAGGAGATATCTCGTCATTCGAAGAAAACCTGATCACGATCATTTGAAAAAATCTGACTAGATCGTGATCTGATCCTCATAAGAAAATAGGCAATAACTTGATGACGAGATATCTCGTCATTCTAAACATTGGTCAGATCTTGATGTACGAGATATCTCGTCTGAACCACTTGGAGGGCTAAAAAGCTTTCTTTTAACCCTTTGAGCGTCACGAGATTTCAAAGTTGTTTACTGTTGCTTTCACCCCATAACACACTGAACGACCAAAAAACCCAACTTTCTAAAGAATCTCTCTTTGGATTCTTTCCACCTTTAAAAAAGATTCTATTTTTCCTTTCTTTGGAATAGAATCTTTCTTCGGAACGATTTTAATGGTCTTTTCCTTGAATTGAATTGTTCGGAACTATTTTATTGGTCCATTCTATAGAATAGAATCCCTTGGAACGATTCTATTTGTCATTTCCTCAGAAGAGAATCATTTGGTTAGATTTTATCGGTCCTTTCTTTAGAATAGAATCATTTGGAAAGATTCGATTGCTCATTTTCTTAGAATAGAATCCTTCGGAAAGATTCTATTAGTCGAGAAGATCAAAACTGGTTAGAAATCATGCAGGGAAAATTGCAGGTTGCAAGGTAAAATAATGTGTGTAGAGAGGGTTAAGAAAAAAAACCTGTTATACTTGTATCCAAGTTAGAAAAGTTAACATTTCTATTTACGATTAAATATTTTTCCTTTCCTTCTATTTTACAAATGGGACAACTATTTCGGAATAAAACTCAAGTGTTAAATGCGACACTTAGTTTGAGATCGGAAATATAAATTATCCCATAATATTGGATCTAATTATCCCTCATGTAACAAAAAATTGCCCATAGAAGCGACAAACCAAACCGATAATGTTAGTAATTATTTCTGTAAAACGAAATAAATTGTTCTGGAAATAGTTACATCTATGCATATAAAGCAGAGTTGGCGTCTGTCTGTATGTTCTCTATACAAATCTACACCGTTTGACCAATCCACACCAAATTTGGCACACTTATACTTTGGAACCCTGCAAGTAACGCAAGCTACATATTAACCCCCGTTTTCTTTAACCTAGGTGTGCAGAGGGGGCTAAATCAATTCAAAATTGCCACAGGAAAAGCATTGAGCATAAAACGATTGCGGTACGCAACTCAGTTTGTTTTACCAGTATTGATCGAAAATCAAATTTTCTAATAAAATTGTTTTAAGAGTATTGCTCGGGAAAAAAAAACAATTTTTTCCGAAACGTTATATTTAAACAATTTAAAATTCTAATTATGATTGAACTGATTCTTTATTTCTTTCCACAATATAAATAATTTAGGAATATTTGAATGATGAAAAATGGATATTTAAAGTATTTAATTTGCACAACTTGCATTTTGTAATGGAACATGAAAAGCCAAAACAAAAAACTCATTGATCATAAAAGCGTAATTTTGCAATTTGGTATCTGGCTACGCCAGAACTAATGTTTTATTTTATGAATTACATTTAGAATTCCGTGTTTGTGTATTTGAGTTAAGTCAGAAATATTGCCGTCATATTTGAGCATTTCTAAGTTTTGTAAATTTGTGTTCTTTTTGTAAATAATTCATTATTGCCTATTAATATTTTTCAAGCGTCTTTTTCGAATTTCCCTATTTCAGAATATTCTCATGACGTCGAAATTCGACACGCTTGCTCAGATGTTTCGTTTTTCAGAATACATTTCTCAATGACCAGAATTTCGTTTCTGTTTGTATTTATGTGTGTTCCATTACTTTCCATATTACAGATATATTACTTAGGAGTTAAATTTTAATGAATTATTTTTATTTTCTGCCAAATACCACTAGACATGGGCAATTTCTTGGTTGTATATGTATATTTCGACGAACTTTCCTTACGTCTTTGGTTAAATACGTTATAGTTTGTAGAGTTCTGTTTCATAAAAATAAATGGAAACCTTTTTTAAGTAAGGTGTATAACTTCTTATTTTAAAATGATTGATAAAGTTAAAATAAAGTTATTATAAAATAAGATATGTTACGTTAAATCAAAACGGGTTGCCATACGTTGTAGTTCAAAGATATTTCTAAATTTTGACATATTTTCATTACAAGACGATTAAAATCAATTTAATTTATATTTCTTTTCATGTTTCAAGGGTATTATTGAAAGCTGTACTCCATAGTCAAGTAACTACGTCTATCATTCTAAATAGGTACGTGGTTTCCATATAGAAACTGAGTCTCCCTATTGAAAAAAGTACCTTAAGGATTCGATTTAAAACTAAATTTTTCTGTTGGAGGAAAGCGAATTTTAAATAAAACTTTTCTGATCTTCGAATATCACAGTAAGGACGTATGTAAACTAGGACTGTTGAAAAATAGAAATTTTTTGTCTGAAGTGGCAGAAGGTCGAGGTTGCTTACTTGAAGTTGGAAACTGTTCTTAAACAACTTTGCTTTCAATGAATGTTTCACAGGTAGCTATGATTTTGTAAAAAGTGTAATCGAATGAGTTTGCTTTGTCTATACTGATGACATTTGTTTTAAAAACAAGCTCCGTTTTTCCACGTGCGGCTGAATAGAATTTTCAAGAAAAAAAATATGTGCTTCAAAATAAATTAACCACGAATGCCGTAACAGCTTAGTTTCCCATCCTCTCACAATGATAATGTAATTCGAAAACATCGAATCCATGGCTCAAGGGTACCACAAATAATAAATATTGATTGGAAAACTGAGTGCAAGACTATACGGCTGAAAGTTCCTCATTTTTACTGAAAATGAACCTAATTGGCATTAGTAATCACTCCAAAACTCAAAATCTGAAGTTATCTCAGAAAAGCTTTTGTAGTTTGTCTTACAGTAAGAGTGTGATGAATATGAAATGGATTATAATGATGGATATATTATGTATACATATTTGCGTCTGAAGTAAATTGTAGAATCTAAAGTTAAAACGATGTTAAAAATTATTTTCTGTACACTTAAATAATGATTGCATTTTTCCATGAAATAGAATCAACATTTAACCAATTTAACCCGAGCATCGCCGGGTAATTCTACTAATGGTATTATAAAGCAACTGGAGTTTTAATACAGAAAAAACTGGAACAGGAAAAATTTCGTCCAATTTCACCATTGAATTCATAGCTATAAATAAGATTCTTGGAATATCATCAACATAGCAAACCGAGGGAATTATTATCTTTAATGATTCCAAATCTACCTTAGAAGCAATTGCAAAGGGCCACTCAAAATGGGCCCAAGATGTCCATTTACTTCACCAACTTGTGTGCTTGGAAAGAAGCTGCACTTTTCAGTGGATTCCCGCACATGTGGACATTGAAAGAAATGGAGCTGCAGATCCATTGGGCAAAGGAAGCCAGACAATTCAACACTGAACAAACCCCAATAACACTTACTGGTGCTAATAGTTTGGTAAAATTCAAACGCATATCACAAAAAATTAAAGTAAAACAACAAATTGGGGAAATTAACACCGATAAAAAAAACCACCACACTATTCAGATCCTGAAGTTTACGACTTCAATTCCTATAATGCAGGGGTGTCAAACTCAATTAAAACACGGGCCATTTAATGCAATTGGTAAGATTCACGCGGACCACATCACATTTACAAATTTTATTAAAATTATATTTTGAAGTGAGGATTCAGGAATATGGATAGGATAATTAAAACGCATTATGTAATTAAGTGAATTTAAGGTAAGAATTTATAATATTGCTATATAATTGCTTTTATTTAAACGTTTAATTAATTTAATGTATTTATAAAACTAAAATTAATTTATTTTTTACCGGAAACTTGCTAGCGCTTTCGTCCTACTAGTTTTCCAATATCGATTCAAAGACAGAACAGAAAAATCTTCATTATGGCAGATAGATGTTTATCAGTTAATATTGATCTGTAGGCCGTTTTATTTAATTTCATGGACGAAAATAGTTGCTCACACAAGTACGTACTCCCCAAATAGCCTAAAATTTGTGCAGCAAACTTTTTAATTTCTGGGTATTTTTCACCTAAATAAGAATATATTTTAGGAATTCCAACTTCTCGATATTTGTCTTTTAAAACCGAATCATTCTGGAAATCAATTAATTCCAGTTATATCGAAGTGGAGCATTTTCAACTTCAAAGGAAAAGGGCCTAATAAAAAGAGAAAAAAAAATGTTGTAACTCCTTGAAATCATTAAAACGTTTATCGAATTCGTTTTTGATTTCTTCAATTTTACCACACTATTGTAAAAAGGAGCAATATTTGAACTAGAACATCGTGGGTCACATGCGGCCCGCGGGCCACCAGTTTGACACCCCTGCTATAATGTATCCCCTGCAGCTTAATTAATTGCGACTCCAATTATAGGACCGCGTTCCGTCACCTATAAATTGGGATAGAACTCGACTGGACCATTAATTGTATCGCCGATAACCTTTTAATTTAGATGTAAATTTAATAATTCTACTTAACTTCTTTCATTTAACCCATTCTAATATTTTAATTTTAGCATGCTGCAAGGGTATCACGCACATTCGACTTCCAAAGTTAAGCACTTTCGATCGCGGTCAGTATTTGGGAGGGTAACCACTTGAGTGCTGTCCCGGTTCGAGGGTGTGTTATAAATTTAAGGCTCCGCTGATTAATTAAGCTATCCAGCCCATTCCACCTATATTTTTGCCGCGGTTGGAGAGTAATGGATTAGCAACCGGAGGGTTACGAGTTCGAATCCAACCAAAGACCGTCGTGTACAAAGGGGGGCTGGTGCACGTGTTAAATCCGCCGTGGCCTCAAATATCTTCATGTTGGTGTGGTGTGGAAGTTTGGAGAGTGGAGTGCCAGCTCAGGTGTGACCTCGTCATCTGACCGTGGTTTAAAATTAAGTGGTGCTGTCCTTGGATCTTTCCTTGGGGATTGATCACGGGCCTTCGCCAATAGCCCGTTGGGTTGCTCCAGTGCGACGTTAATTAATATACCTACCTATCACCTATGTTTTATTCAATTTTCTTTTCATTTATGCTCTCTAACATCCCGAATTCCCTATTTATGATCAGATTAACACCACTGGTTCAATAACTGAACAGGAATTAGTAGTATTTATTGTTGTTTTGAAAATAAATACACTAGAATATATTTTTGAATATTTGACTGTTAAGTTGGATCTTTTATGTGAGAGGGATTTTCAGTGCAAAGAGAGCAAACCAGACTGCGAAGATTTAGCTTCTGCTGCCAAAATGCTCTCTCATGATACATATCGGGGTTACCTAAAAATAAAGTTTATCGCCATTTTGGCAAGCTTTGGCCTTTAACCTAATTGGTGCGACCAATCAACTACCATGATTCGGAATTCATTCTGTGGAATTTTTATGGGTGAATCGTATTCGAAAAGCAATGCTCGAAGCAGTAGAAACTCTTGCACATCTGGATAGCAAAGCAAGTTCTGTACAATATAAACCATTGTATTCTGTCTCATAATTTCTAGTTTATTTCAAACGAAATGCTTATATTACATGAATGTATAATACTTAGTGGTAAAAACGTGATATTTATGTCTGAGCGTATGACAGATATTTTTAAGCCAATGTTTCAGTGTTTTGGATTAACAGTGCTAATTTTAATGACAAAATTGACGAATTTCCTAAAATCTAATATTTTTTAACTGATTATAATAAATATCGATGTATTGAATCCCATGATGACAAAACGTGTTTTATGTTCTAAAAATATACATGCATTTTATGATATAAAAATGTATGCAGAATTTATCTACATTTTTATGTACCTAAATGTATATAAAAGTCACATGTATCAGAAATATTAGTTTTGAGTGTAGTTCTGAAAAGAATTTCGGGAATGGTTTCTAAATAAAATCAAATTATTTTTGACGGAGATGTAATTTTAGAAAAGTAATATTTCGCTTGTATTTGTGAAAGCAAATAAAAATTGTCAAAATTATTTTATACAGAAATAAAACCGCAAATTAAGCATCTAAACTAGAATGTACAGTAAAACAAATCTATAAGCAGATAGAATGCAAACATAAATGACATCACAAATTTGCAGTAATTCCTTTATAAATTTCACTTTTTAAGATAAAAATGCTGGAATAAAAAATGATTGAAATATTACAAATTAACAAGAATCATTATTTACTCAATTTTGGGAAATGAAATGCATTTTCTCTGCTTCATATTCACGTTGAATTAACTTACAATTTAAAATCATGTGAATGCTTTGTTCACTACTGTACACCAACAAAAATCAAATCTCACGGAATTCTCATTGCAGTTCATGAATAATTCCCATAATTGATGTTATCCAATTATTTTTAAACTTGAAGAAATTGAGTAAAATATTTTTGAAGTTGGAAAGCTGATTCGATGGTTCGTTCAACTCAGACAAAACAAAAAATGGTATCAGAATTCTTGTAGAATCTGAATATCCAGTTTCAGTTTCTGCTTGGAATAAATTAAATAGACCAAATTAATTCTCGCATCATATTTCTGAAATTCGTATGTATTTATTCATTTCCATGCAGGTAAAAAACATTAATTCTTACCAGGCGCCATTTTTTCCTAAGCTCATTTTTACGTTCCATCTTCGCCATCCGTCTGTTCTTTTGTACAACCTTTCAAGGCATCTATAAATAATTATTCCTTTCTCATATTACAAGATAACAGAAAGAAATGGCTAATGTTGTTGATTCTAATCACAGCCGTTGTCAAAACTGTTCTTAAGAAGCAAAGCGGAATAACAATGGAATAAATTTAATTAAAAAGACAATCAGTCCGCTCGTTCTGCAGTCCAGATGTTCGAACAGAGGTTTTTGACAGCTTACAGGCAGATGGAAGGAGAGAGAATGACAGATCTTTTCCACTCGAACGCAACAAATAACATTATGTTACAAATCACGGGGAAAATGTATTATTCCTTTGTTTATCTTGAAACACGAATTTTTTCCCCAACAGTTCAGGGGAACAAAGTAATTTAGTCGCCATTTTTTTCGTTCCTCTCTTCAGCTCAGTTCTATCGTTCGGCTATCAGGTTTTTTGACACATCTTACAAATGATTTTTATCCCCCTGAAATCGTTTCTTTCCCCTCAAACTGGGAATAAATAATTCCAAGACAGGGGAAAACGAAAAAAAAAAATGGCGGGCGATTGTCGTAATTGAATGATAATAAGGTAAAAGAATCGCCCTCCAACGAAGCATTGACCACGTAATTAAGTCCACATAATAGGGGGAACCTTTGACATTTAAATTGAATTTCTTTTCCTTTTTTTGTCTTTTGTTTCTTCCTCTCTTTTTCTTCTCGTTCCGTTTTTCGGTCATACATTAGTGATTCTTTTATTTCGGCTTTCTTCGCGGCTTTTGTGTCAATTGCCAGCTCCTCTAGACGAAATAGCCTTTGTGTCGAAGTTGTTTTCTGGAATTCCTTCTCCTTTTTGCATTTTATTGCGCAAGGTTTTAATCAAACACCGCCGCATGGATGTTCTATTCGAGGATAAAGGGGAAGAGGGGACAATTTCCCACCTCCTGAACTTGTTATTCCGAACAGGAACAAAGAGTAATGGAATATTTTCTAGAATATTTAAGTAGCCAAAGTTCAGTTCAAAATCGTACTGTCTTCTATTCAAGCTTTAAGTATTTTCACCCAGCTTTCTTAATTATTTACTTTCAATACATTAAAGTGTTTGTTTAGTTACCTTGTATAAATACTAACTGATATGTTTTCAAGACATTAAGTTATCGTACACTTTTAAGCATGTATAAGGATATTAACAGCTAGTTTGAAGTTGAATACCTTTGTAGCAGTTCTTTGACAAATTGGAACAATGTGGTATTTAAAACGGCAGCCATTTTGATAACTTGGAACAAGTGTAATGAGTTCCAGAGCATACATTTGTTAATTCAAAGATTCAAATAAATTTTGCGACGTTTCATATTAAGTACTTTGCACATATACCAAAATTCAGTCTGCTAAATTTTCGACAATTAATCAACCAAAAATTTTAAAACTGAGAATTTCGATTGTCAGAAATTTTGGAAACTGAGATATTCCACCAAAGCACACAATAAGGAAAATCGAAAGTTTTCTGGAAAATTGATAGAGCACAATAGTCAGAAATGAATGGATCTACGGAACATTTTCATCCGTAGAAAAGCAAATGATCTTGAATTCATGCACCTTTGAAATCATTCTAATACTTGTTACGTACCTAAAACGAACCAAGAAGGAAATAAAAAATAGGTTTAGTTTGGTAGACCTCTATATGACCATAAACCAACAGGAAAAGTAAACATGGAATCGTATTATTTGTTTGAGATTGCAAACTGAAAATAAGACATAAAAGCAATGTAAACTCGAAAAAAATAAAACAATTTAACTTAGAAAGTTCTACAAATATAGAAGAGCGAATTAGGAAAAAAATTGTGGCCACTTTGATGGTACTTTAGGCTTAACATTAAAGATATCTCTCAAACAAGAACAAATAAAAGCAGAAACTGGAGTTTATAAATACGAATTTATTTCATTCAGTGTTGCTGAAACTATCGTTTTATAAATAAGATACTATTCATTTGGAGTTGTCAACTCCTGCTCTTTGGAAATTATATTTCAATGAGAACGCGATCATCAGCTATTTTTGTAAATAATTATTCCATTCGATATTTTCTGTTGTGGAAACTTGTCCTTGGTAGCACTGTTGGTAGAGAATCGGATTAATAACCGAAGGGCAGCTCAGGTTATAACTTCGTCATTTGACCACGGCTCAAAATTCTTTTCCTTGGATCTTTCCCTTCGGAATTGATTCCGTATGGAAAACCCCGTAACCAATGGACCATTGTTGTACTCCAGTTCAACGTAAATTCAATCCTTAATATTTTAGTGGAACCTTTAGCCCTGATCCTCAATCATAACTTACCTCCTTGAATGGGGGCCGTCATGGCTCAGTGGGTATGTCCACTGCGCTAGAAACCTTCGAGTTGTAGGCGGCGCAGGTTCGATTCCTGTCAGGTGCATTCCTAACGGTGTATTTCTCTCTTCTGTGTCAGTAAAGCTTTCACTGTATGTGTTTGTCTGTTACTTGATATTGTATGTCTTGTGTCCAGCGCAGCATGGCCAAATACTCTGACGTTCATGACCGCATCGAACTCTAAATCAGACACAAGTTTTCTATTGGGTTGATGCAAAAGTTTGTCTCGTCTTTTTTGACAGAAATTGAAGAAAAATTTTATTTACTAAAAATTACATTTAATCAGTATAGTGCGTGCCTTTCTGTTCGATGGCCTTTCTCCATCTCTACGGCAGCTGCATAATCCCGCGCTCATAGAAGTTATGAGGTTTCTGGCTAAGGAACTGATCCAGCTGACGAAACTTTCTGAACCACTTACTGCACGTGGAATCGTCAACGGCCACCCTCACCCCACAGAACACATACCTTCTCTTGAGTCTGCGAAGCATTCTTGCCTTTGCGGAAATATAAAAGCATAACATCGAAAATGCTTATTTTCTGCCATTTTTAATGCTTAACAACATTTTAAAAACACAACCAAATAACACAATTTTTTCCCAAATACTCGCTGAAATTCCTTCTTTCAAACAACATCAAAACTTTACACGTGTGAAGTCGATAACCCTTCGGTTTTGCGATGCAATGTCAGCTAGCGCCAAAAACGTGACACACTTTTGCATCAACCCAATAATATTTGGTCCAGTAAAATCCCTTCAATTTCGCGTCGGATAAGACAGGAAACTTACTAATCAGGGGCAAAAAGCAGCGTCCATGCTCGGAGCAGTCCAAGCTTGATATGAAGGGGTGGTAATAGAACTTCCTCTGGGTTGAACAAGCTCGGCTATATTACATTCTTGGTAACCAAGTTCCAAGTCTTGACTGAGGGACCATTCCTTTTCAGTCGAATGTGTATTCTTTGCTCGGCTGCTTCACTCGTAGAGAAAACGTGGATGATTTGTATTCAGAGCCCAAAAGCTCTGTTACATGCTTAGGAAGACTACTAAATCAGTTTGTTTTGATTTGAAGGTTGGGATTCTCGTTATTTCAGTGCTCAGGAATTAATTCTTCGTCATCGCCTTCAGCTATTTCTACTAAGTAGTAAGCAAACAGTGGAATCCAGGTTTGTAGGGATTGAAACATCAGGTCTATGCGCCACACGTCTAAGAGCCTACTGTCAGATTAAGGTGTTAAGCATCGCCACCTATATTGTGTTTACGCTATTTCGATAAGGATTAAGCTTTTAAGATTGGCAATGGTTCCAAATGTTCGTTGTCGTTTTGTAAAGGCTCAGGAAAACGTAAGAACTTCGTGTATAGATTTTTGTGAATAGAGTTTATGAAGAGGCAGATACGGGATACTTTTTCAGTCATCTACTACATACTGAATATTGCGTTTAAAATGCTACCATTACTCTTTTAGTAACAGGGGCCTATTTTGCATAAAAAAATAACAGTTACACTTGTATTTTGGTTTCCTCCAGATCGTTAGAAGGGACCGTCGTGGCTAGCAACCAAATCTTAGCAGGTTCGACTCCTGCCAAGTGCATTCCTCCCTTGGCGTATTTCTCTCTTCTGTGTCAGTAAAGTTTTCATTGTGTGTATGTCTATTACTTGATATTGTATGTCTTGTGTCTGGCGCAGCAAGGCCAAATATGGCCCTTGCGCCATAAAACCCCAACAAAGCAGCCAACCAAATCGTCAGAATGTCAAAAGCAAGAGTTTTTCAATACAAACATAGCAGACTTTATTTGGAACCCACTGTTTTTCTTGATCATTAAGTTTCACACCAAAACAGGCATTAAAATGTTCCGCCTCTGCTTCTGGATAACGAACTTTCCACGTATGTAACAAAGAATGTGGATTGTTTACATAACCTCTAGAAGGCCATTTTTCTTTTCAACCGCATAAAGACACCACACAACACTCGATACTGAGTCCAGAATTTTAAAATGACATAAAAATTGGTTGGATGTGTGTCGGGGACACAAACAGTAATATTGACGTGAATGCTTGGGCCTGATGTTGGATTGCGGAATGAATGAAGCAGGACGATTGAACGATTGTTTATTGTGACTATACAACAATTAATTTACGGTTTGAACGATTAAAGTGCAGTTTCATACGAATATCGAAAACAATTTTATTGATTAAAGGACTCATTGTATCGTAGTTCGGTAACTTGCTTTCGAATGATACCACCTGCGCAGACCTCCACGCAATCCAAAGTTATTCTGAACCAAAGCTCGCCCAGAATTTCGACATATTTATAGCAAAAAATTCGGTCAATTTTGTTAGATAAATCGATGGTTATGGATTTGACAAGACACCATTTCCTCGAATATTAAAAAAAAATTTGTTCGTCAAACGATATCTATATGTGTATAAAGTAAATAGAAGTTTATTTTTTTTTTATCTAAGATCACTTGGAGTTAAGAAATCATACCAATCAGCGACCACGAATCTTCGAGTGACGTCATGGTCGAGGACGTTAGCACGCGTGATTATTCGCGACAGTGATAATTTTTGTCGATACTTGAAACGATAATGTTTGGAGAGTGGGGTGCCAGCTCAGGTGTGACCTCGTCATCTGACCGTGGTTCCAAATTACGTGGTGTTGTCCTCGGATATTTCCACTTCGGGTTTGATCCCCGATCGTAGCCAATAGCCCGTTGTGTTGCTCCAGTGTGACGTTAATTGAAATACCCAACCCGACGTTAATTAAAATACCCATCTACCTTAAAAGGATAATAAATAAACGAAAGACTGTTTAGAATTATTATTTGATTGAACAATTTCGTCCTTAAGATATCCCCTCGAAAGTGATAATTTTACAGAGCAAAAATTCGTTTAAATTAACTTACAAACTGCAAAAAATGTCTACTAATTGTTAAATTGCATGTTCTCTCACGAATTTTACGATGAGTTTCCAATTTATACGAAAAAGATAATGCACCACTGTCTTTTTGTGTGCACTACTATGTACTCTAAAATAAAATAATAAAAACGGCTTTTTGAAAGTTTTAACCCTCCAAGTGGTTTCTACAAGATATCTCGTCCTTCAAAAGATCTGACCAATTTTGGTAATGACGAGATATCTCGTCATCAATATACTGCCGATCGTTATGGATTTTCGATCTTTATGTCGAGATAAAGATCTGGTCAGTTTTCCTCATACTTGTTGAACGAGATATCTCGTCCATCAAGACCTGATCAGTTGCTAATGACGAGATACCTCGTCCAGGGGGTTAAACAAAACTCGACTTGGATATTATTCTCTCTGAAAATTGACTGTTACGAAATGCAAAGGTACGTGACCAAAAGAAAAAATGTTGAATTCTGAGTGAACGATACTACGTTTTCTGTATTACTGCCAGTTTAAAGACAACGAAAATATCTAGATACTACCGTCTATTATTACAATAATTATGTGTGCGTAACAAACTACAAACCTTTCTACACAACATTTATTATTCTTTTTCGATACAATGCATAGCAGGTTCAACACTCTAGAACTTTGATAAAAGCGATGAAAAAAATATATTCCACGCGCAGTGATCTGTGAAATCCCAGCATTTAGCGAAACCGCATAAAATCCCCGATCCTATTCGCTGCCATAAAATTACAATTATAATAGAAAAACATTTCTTTAACAATCGCGATAAAAAATAGAACTCTAGAATAAGTGCGAAGGAGAAAAAAATGGCGCATCCGAAAAGTCGTTTGCGTACGAATAACCGAGATAATTTCTTTTCTATATTTCCCTTCGGAAGGCTTCGGAACTGTTCTATAGAACTTCGCACGGGGGAGAAAGTTCTTTTTCGTATCCGGTGTTACTGCACGAGGCATTGTACGATATCGAACAATACGCCATCAATCATGGGCATTGAGTGATTTTACCAGGAGAATATCGAGAGAAGTAGTAGTAGTACTTATTCAAGAGAGCTCTGAGGAAACCGAACAAATGGAAAAGGTCGGTTGCAGTCTAGGAGTTAGTTTTCTCTCGCCGGCAAACGATAACAATTCCAAAAATTCATTTTTTTGGGGTGGAAAAAGGAAACATTGAAGGTCGAAAACCGCATTCGGAAAACGAGGCAGTTTAAATGCGGCTAGGAAGACGCAATTGCGCGGCATTTACGCAAATTGTGTGATTGTGTCATTAGGGCTTTTTAGTGGCAGGAAATTGCCTAAGGATGCCGTTTGAGGACGATGTGTGTCAGTGAATCGAAGTGAAATGACGGTGAGAGGCGTCGGCGTCTAAATCGGTGAATTAGAGTTAAATATAGGAAGCTCTGATTCGTTCCATGATAAAAATGCTTTCGCAAACCTCAAATGCGATCAAATTATAGGCATGTTTGTTGATCGGGTTGTGACAAGACAGTACAACCAAAAAGTACTTTATAATAGAGATAGGCTGCACTGCTGTATATACAGCTGTATTGCAAGTTAATTTTTGTAGGGGTGACCAAAGTTCATCACAATACTCCCCCATTAGAATTGTGTCTGGCACAACATGGCCAAATATGGCCCTAGCGCCCATAGAACCCCAACAAACCAAACCCCCATTAGAATGTAAAAATGGCAGAATTCGATAGGTGGTTGTCTCGTTAAGGTATCTCGAGGCAACACTTAAAAAGATCTCTAGAATTGGTGTTCTTATCTGTGCAACTGTTTGCATTAAGAATATTCTTATCGTTACAACTGTTCGCGTTAAGAATTCTTCTACTTTCAGCGTGCCACGCAACTTTTCTCCGTACGCATGTCAAACCATTTGCTCTTTATTCATTTACCAGTATTAATTGTTACGTCTGAATAAATTATGTTTCCTTGTCCCTGAGATGGCTTATAACACGCTGAAATAGCATCGAATAATTGATTGCTGCTAGCCAGCTTTTGAGTTGAAGTTCTTCCGGAAACCAGAACCGGAACCACCAAAGGCGGTGACCCCCAAAACTTGATAACGCGATGTTCCGTCATTTACCAAATCGGTCAGATTTTAATGGACGAGATATCTCGTCGGTTAACAGATTGACGATTGCTTGAAACTGAGAACCGTATTAAGATTGAGGTATACTTGATGTAGTATTAACCCTCTTATGGTTTATCGCGTCGCAAACTGACCAGTAGTGGCCAGCCTCTGGTGTGCCAAAGCCTATTCCAAACTGTCACCAGTTCTGAACAAGGAACAATTTTATAATAGGGCAAGGATTCAATTAGATCTTCATTCCCTTGAAGTAATTGGACAGTTCTGTCTCGACGAGGTATCTGGTCCTCGTCAAAATAGACCACATCTTGGACGAGATATCTCGTCGAAACACTTGGAGGGTTTACAAGACTTATAGTCGGGAGTTAATACAGTTGTAGAGCTCCCGAATTCTCTCAATTTTACAACCCTGAGTGTCACGAGATTTCTTAGTACGAAGCAATGCTTTCCCCACAAGACATAATGATGAAACAACCACATAATGACTGACCACATCTGTTAGTTTAAAACAATGCTAGATTTTTTTGATCAGCTAAAGATAGAGAAAAAAAGAAAGAGCTAAAGATTTTATTGATTAAGAAGATTCAAAATTGGATAGAAGTCATACAAGTTATGCGAGATTTCCTAACTTACCATTGTTTTTTCTCCACAACAGACATAATGACTAAATAACCAGATCTATTGGTTAAAACGATGCTATTGGTCAAGAAGGTTCAAAACCGGTTAGAAGTCATGCAGGGAAGACTGCAAGTTGCAGAACGAATCTTGAACGAGATATCTCGTCGAAACACTTGGAGGGTTAAGATCTGGGTGTGTGTACCGGTATATAGTTCGAGTAGATATAGTACTTGAATTCATTGCTAGTACTGAGGTTACATATGTAGATATTGATATTTTAACCCTCCAAGTGGTTTGACGAGATATCTCGTCCATCAAGATCTGAACAATTTGACTTGCTAATGACGAGATCAAGATATTGTCGATATTTTGATGTCGACGAAATAAAGATCTCGTCAGTTTTTTTTCTAATGACGAGATATCTCGTCATCTGGTCAGTTTGGCTAATGACGAGATGCTTTGTAGAGGCAACCATCAGGAGGATTAAAAGGAATTTAAAAAATTTTTCGGGGTTAAATTTGAGTTAATGTACAGATTTTGGTCTACCACGACAGTAATCCAAGAAGTAGTGACTTGCATACAAAGGTCTGTTGATTCATAAAAAATCAAAATGGCTTAAAATCCAATCTCAATTTTAAAGATTTGTATCCGAAAACATTTTATTAATGAGGAAATCTGAAGAAATCACTTTTTATATCATAAAATAGTGAAATCCATTGAAAATCCGCCTTCAAGCAGAATAGAATTAAATTGTTATTTCTAGTTCAACCAAATACCAGGTGCAAACAATGATATTTAGACTCAAAGCAATCTAATGTGAAGACAAAATGCAAAGAAAAAAAATCTTATAGGCATTGATTTAACGTTTTCGTTTCACGTTCTACTTTTTACGTAGGTGGCTGAATACTTGAATGTTTTGCTATTATAGGATAAAATTTACTTCTAAGAACCAGAATAAAAAATAGATCACTCTTTAAACTATTTTTCAGACTTGCTTATATCTAAAACATTTTCTGCGTCTACAGAAAATAGTCCCAAAATAATGAAAGTTTTTTACCAAAATGGTTGATAAATGTAGTGAGGGTTGTCATGCGTGAAAACTATTTCTGAGAACGTGTTTATAAAATCCTTATATTTCAATATCTTTGTTTATCCACGGAATGACAATTCGAAGAATGATTCTATATGCATCATTTTGTTTTAAAATTCTAAAGACAAAACTGCGGTGCCACCGACGTTTCCTGGCTAATTAATCAGCATATGAGATTGTTCCAGTTAAACGACGATTCGAAGAATTTGAAATGAGCCATTTTGTTCTTAAAATCAAGAAGTATCACCAACATTTAAATGCGGGGATAACATAATCTTCGTTCTGGGGACTTGTTTGGATGACAGAATAATTAGAAATATGTTATGCTTTTTAAAATGACGGAGCTAAACGTTGCAGCGTTATCAATGTTTATTTCAAGAATAAATTTATTCCAAAAAGGGAAAAAGGACATTGATTTGGTATTTAAAAGACGTTCAACAACAACCATCAACATTTTACCGAAGACCAATCAGCTTCATCACTCGAAAAAATCCATGCTTAATTTCAGAAGGATCGCAAATGCGCCATTTTTTTAAAGAAAGGAAACAAACTTTGCAGCGCTAAAGTTTATTTAAACATCAACGATCTGAAAAGCTTTGGATTACAATTCCAAAAACTATTCGAAGAGCATGTTTTATTTTGAAATTCAAAACACAGCATCCTTATAGACATTTGTGCGACATGCGGGACAATCAGCATCCACACTTGTAAAAGGTCAAAACATTTTTGAAGATGAAGAATTCCAAATACGCCATCTTGTTTAAAAATTTATGGAACTAAAAGTTGTATCTGTAGTTTGAAGGATGTACTGTGTGAAAAGGCTTTGGATAACATAGTTTTGTTTAAAGAGTTTGGTTTTGGTATTCGAAGCACATGATATTCTACAATACCAACATCGACGATTGACACGCGGTAAAATTCCATACATGACGAGGAAAAGAATACTTCTAAATGAGCCATTTTGTTTCAAAAATAATGTAGATAAGACGTTGCCGAAGTTTTAATGAAGAAAAAGAATTCACATATACTCTATATCAGAATTCGGAAAAATAAATGGCATGTCGCATTTTGTAAGACTAAACACCTTTGATCGTGATCTTTTGGCAGAAAAGTTCTATCTATACCAGACGCAACGAATAATTCTAAACGCGCCATTTTGTTCATAAATTGATGGAATTCTGTAGTTTGAAGGGGTTTGGGATAACAATTCTTAAAGAGAGTTGTTTTGGAATTTGAAGCTTGAAATTCAACAATATCATCAACGATTGACACTCGATAAAATTCCATACATGACGAGGAAAAGAATACTTTGAAATGGGCCATTTTGTTTCAAAAATAGTGTAGCTAAGACGCTGCCGAAGTTTTAATGAAGAAAAATAATTCACATATACGCTATAAAGAACTATTACAATTCCGAAAAATAAATAGCAAGTCGCATTTTGTAATTCACAAGACAAAACATCTTTTGATCGTGATCTCTCCGCAAAACAGTTCTATCTATACCAGACGCATCGAATAATTCAAAACTCGCCATTTTATTGAAAAATTCAAAAACAAATTCCACATTGTTGGGCAATCGAATCTTTACTCGAGCCATTTTCTTTGAAAAGGTTTTCGAGGGAAGAATGGCAACGGAGCAAAAGTAAACACTACCCTTATCCCAAAGAACGTTTAGAGGCACAGTGTTTTCGGCATCTGCTACTTCTGTCTTTTCAATGGCCCGTATAATTACCCGAAGCATCTGGGGAACCCTACGAACGACAAAAAAAGTCATCGTGTTTTGTTTTGCTGAACGGATCTGCTGTCCTTACAGATTAGCTAAAGACAACAGTTTTCTCTTTTCTGTCTGTTTTTGTGCCTGTTTCCTTAGTGTAACTTTATTACGCTTGAATGAATACACAGAAAAGCCAAACATTCTCTGGAAGCTTTACCCGAAAACTTGCCAGCAGAAGAGTCAATCACTGAAAATCTAAACAGAGGACACCCAAAAGAAAACAACCGGTATAGGGATAGATAATAAAGTTGCATAACTCTACCTAGTTTATTTACTTTGTTTTTGTAATTCGAGATGAACGAAATAGAATGCTCGTACTCGTTATTTACTTGAAATCCAGTCATTTTGGAAGAATATTTTGAGATGGAAGAAATTGTAATTTTGGATTGGGGAATCTGAACGAGGAAATTTTAATAGTTTCTGAGAACCATCAGAAAACATTTTTGTTTCATTCTTCGAGGTAAATTAACATTTTGTTATGGTTTCAAGCAAAATACACAAAAGTTTTTCATGCAACATACCGATGATTTAAGAAACTACATACTTCTAAAGCAAATGCTAGAAATCTATACGTGTATGCTGTCTGGTTTGATTTATCAACAATCATTTTTAATATATGATGGTTAAGTCTATTTAAAGTCATGCTTTCATTTTACAGAAGTTGAATATAAACTTCAGGAAATTATACTGGGGGTGATATATCTCTCCACGCGGCGCCCCCTGGACAAGCTTTGCTGAACCAAACAATATACAGCATTTGCAAAGCGCTTTATAAAAATGACAAACAAACCTTTTCAGTGTCTGTAATGGTAGTCCTCATCGGCATGCTTTGGAATATGGGTGGTCTAGATAATGTGAAATTCACTGAATTTGCAACAAGATACAGACGTATTGGCCAGATATTTTCGAAATACCCTGTATAGCTTCGGGAAACTATTGGTAGAATATGTCAAGTAAATTCCTAATAATTTCATATAGTTTGTGTTAAGATTTATATTTATTTGCCTATTTGTGCACATAAAAGATTCTAATAATCAGCTAAATGTATTTTAATTTATTGTTTAACAGCTTTGCGCGGTCATATATGTTTTTCTACTTTTACACGTTTTGTACATATTCCTGTGTGATCAATTTAGAACATTCTATCTAGAACAGGGATGCACAGACTGCGGCCCTCCGATGATTTGCTGGCGGACCGCCTAACCATGTGCTATTTTAACCTTAAGCTACACGATAGGTAATTTAGGTTAAAAGTTCGTTGCTAGATAATGCATTAAAATGCGCAAGTCTCTTTGGGTCAACATATATCTGAGAACAAACTTTTTGAGTCATGAATTGAACAACAAAGCGAAAAATAGGAAAATTTAGAATCAATTTTGTGCTTGACTACTTAAAAATCGAACCAAACATTAGAACAATTGTTAAATTAATGCAATATCCCGCATCAAATTAAATTATTTATTTACTTTTTATTATCTTTGTAACAATATAAATAATAAATATAAATAAATAAACAATATATGATAGATAACTTTCATGGGTTTTTTTGGCGACCCTTCCATAAAACGCAGGGAATCTATGTGACCCTTGGTATTAATAAGTGTTCATCCTTGATCCAGAACATTTAATCTTGAATGTTCCTCAAGAACATCCCATGTAAAATAAAAATGTACATTTTATTTTACATGGGAAAATGTACATAAAATCACTTCGACTGCAACAGCTTGCACATGGGTATATTGGTAATTATATCGAAGCTATCATTTCATTACCCCAAACATTCTATATTCTCCAACTTTGGGGAATCCTGGCAAATAACTAAAATATACTGAGGGAGGAGACATAAATTATTTATATTTGATTACCTTATGATTTATATTTTATTACTAGCAGAATTACGCGGCGGTTGAATTGGTTAATTAACTTCCGCTTTCGTTAATAAATTGTAATTTCTATTCATCACATATAACAGTTACCACTCTAATAAAGGTACACAGGTGTTAAATACACAATTTCACAAATGTAAATAAATATCATATTTAGCATTTTACGTTTTTGTAGAATTTAAATCTTTAGTAAGAAGTCTCTAGTGTTACCCAGAATGCATAGTATTGTTCAGAGTATGCATATAAATACCTTGTATGTCGTTTTAAAACAAAAGCGTTTTACAAAACTGTCATACAATGATTCAAAATGTTTTTTAAACTAATTAAACCATTACTTACCTTTATTACAGTTATTGAAAGAAAAACGTCAAATTGAAAATGCAGAAATACATTTTAAAACAGATTTAAGAAACGCTTCACTACAAAATAGATTCTTGAAATATAAGGGACACAAATTAAAAAAAAGCAAACGATTAAAAAGTACCAAGGTTGCCATATTAACTACCAGTAATATTTTAAAAGATCTGTTCTGTACATTTTATTTATAATGTTTTATTCTCTTTATCGTCTGTTCAAATATTCAGAATATTTTATATTTCGTAAAGAAAAAATAAGACTAAAAATAAATAAAGTATTAGAATTTAAATTCCGCAAAAATAGTTTTTGGAAAAATAATTGATTTTCAACAGCACTGGTAAAACAATCCAAGAAATTGCAATGCTCAATATAACTTCCAGCTACTCCAAAACTACCAAATTATGGTTGATTTAAGTACAGTTACTCAATTGTTTTAACGCGAAACTTGCCTAAATATAAGCAAAGAAATTTCAAATAACGTATTCACTAAACTAAAATATGGTATATAAAATATAGAACATCGCATTAAAATATGTTAAATAAATTTTATGTGATACTTGTACAAACACAAAATCAAACAGAACGGGAAGACAGACTTACGCAATCAAGTAAATAAATCTAAGTACTCACAGTCTCTGCAAAGTTTCATGAAAATATATTCAACCGTTTGGACGCAGTATACACATACAGACACATGGACAGACAGACACCAAGCGCGCAAGAGACGGATTTTGCATCAGAAGGGACCAAAACGGATAGAAAACTTGAAATGGGTCGAAAATATTCAATGTACAAACACTACATTCTTATTTATATAGATTTGTTCACGTGAATGATGCTCCGAGTATTCTAATAATTTCCTAAGTGTATTTTAATTTATTATTTAACTGCGTTTCTCGTACGAATATGTTTTTCTACTCGTTTTGTACATATTCCTGTATAATACATCTGGAACATTCCATGTAAAACCAGAGACGTAACTAGAGGGGGGCAGACGGGGCATCTGCCCCGGGCGCCGGATTGGGGGGGGGCGCTAAATTGGCCGAGTATTTTTTTACTATAGATATTTACGTATGATAAAAATGAAGAGGAAAAACTTATTAGTAGACTACAAAAACTATAAAAGGAGCTAAATGTAGAAAGTGTGAAGAAATAAATAGCAGAAAAGCTTAACCTAGATCCTTTTTTTAAAGAAGTACGGAGGAGGAAGAAGCGTATGTTTGATGAGAAGGGCGAAATTGAAAGCTTATGAATTCTCAGAAGAAAAAAGTTCAGATTATTGATTATACAAATAATAGATCGGATTCTGAATGAACTGAGGCAAAGGTTTCAAATCATTCAAAACATGAATAGTTTATTTGATTTCCTCAATGGAGCTCAGTTTGAAACAATGAATGGAGAAGAATTGAAGAACCAGGCACTTGAGTTAGCTACCACATATAAAGAAGACTTAGAGACAAGGACTAGCTGGCGATAGAAGTGGAGAGTTTTAAGCATCATGCCTTGGATTTAAGCCCTAATATGAAAACAGCTACACCATCAGGTCTTCTGACGTTAATATACAAGAACGGACTTGAAGACGCGTCCACCAATATAACGACAGCGTTGAGAATTTTCCTCACAATACCAGTCTCAGTCGCCTCAAATGAAAGGAGTTTTAGTAAACTAAAGATCATGAAAAATTACTTCAGAAACTTAACAGGACAACAACGACTAACCAACCTGAGCATCATATCAATAGAGCACAAGTCAGCTTCAAAGCTATCTTTTGAGGACATTGTAAAAATGTTTGCAGCCGAAAAAGCCCGTAAAGTTAAGTTTTAGTTCAAGCTTTCTGTGTTTAAATTAATTTTTTCACATTTTGTCAATAGACTAAGAGACTGAGAAAAATGTCTAAGTATAATACTCAAGATAATAACTTAAGTGAAATCTGTTATTATTAATTCTTGCTCCACAGTTTTCCAAAATCCTTGAATGGTTTTCGGTCGACGTTCCGATAATTCTCTTTTTAAAAGTCCAAAAGCACAAAAGAGGTGCTTTTGGACTTTTGTCTCATCCTTTCTCACAAAAGGGTGAGACATCTGGAGATTTAGCAGGAATATCAGTAAAGGGTATTTATTGGCTTGATACCAGTTTCTTTCATTTTTTCTACGAATTTAATAGTGAATTTAGATGTGTGGCTGCTTGTTTTATCCTGATGTTCTACTGATTGTTGGCCCTTTGGGTAAAGATATAGTATTTCTTTTTTGAATATTGGGGATAAAATAGGGTCTTGATAATATGTGGGAGTTGATTTTTACATTCCCCTCCTCCTTTTTACTTTTAATTTTCCATTTTATGCAAAACCGGCAACAATCATAAATCTCTTAGAGAAAGTTCTCACGTTAAAGTTACAAAGTTGAACATTTTAAGATTTTTCTCCTTTTATGATAATAAATTGTTCTTTTTATTGCAATCTTTTAAATATACCCACGTCTCGTCTATTGTCACAACATTTTTCCATCTTTCTCCAGCTAAATGCTTCTCATAAAGAATTCTGCAGCGAGTTCTGCGTTCTGCAATATGTCGTGGAGATAGACGATGAACATTGTATTTTTTTGGCATTTTTAAGATTCAAATCACTGTTAATTATTTTATTTACAGTTGAAACTGAACTTTTAATGACTTTGTAATAGTCCTTTGACTTGGCGGATTCTCTTTTAAAATTAAAGATCTTACCTTACAAATATTCTCAGAAATTCTTTTCTTTTTTGGATACGTATTTGGAAGTATTTTCCCACTTTTACGCGTTTATTCCTTTCTCATAAATAAAATTACTTATCGTACCTTTAGATAACGGAAAACTATGACTTTTACAGCGTTTTTGAATAACTGAATAAGCATAATTCTCTTCGGAAAGGGAGGAAACATAGCCTTCCATCCATTGCCTATTTAAAAAGGCCATTTTGAAAGTAAACAAAACTCTGAGTTAGCAGACGATAAGTTATACTTTAACTATTTAACTGCTGCGAAAATAAAATTATTTCGTAGCATACAATTTTTTAGAGCTCATCAAAATCATTCAAAAAATGTCCGAACAGCCTCTGTATTTATCATAATTAAATATCCTATTCTAAAGCAACAGTCTGTTGATTTTGATGCAGCCCACACATATCCCGATATCATTTGATAAAACCTTTTTATTTCATTTGCAGCGATTATAAGTGTCAAATAATATACCAAACATGCTACTCTCAGATTATTTGTCAATGAAATATCTTAGAATTAATTAGGTATTTTATCTTGTACTAAAAATGAAATTGCTGCAAATTAATCTATATACCTTTGAAATCAAGCATTTACCATCTAAGTTTAATATAAAAATTCGGACTAGTGGAATTAATGCGTGGTGGCGATATCAGGTGTTGTCGGGGAGGGTTTTCATTTGGTTGGTCGGTGGTGGGGGGGCGCCAAGGCGAGTTCTTGCCCCGGGTGGAAACTAGCCTAGTTACGCCTCTGTGTAAAACATTCCATGTGGAACATTCCATTTAGATCATTCCATCTGCAACCTTCTATCTGAAATATTCCATCTAGAACATTCCATCTAGAAAATCCCATGTAAAATGAAAATGTAGATAGTTAAAATTAAGTCAGTTCGACTACAACAGTTTTCTTGGGTTCCTGTGTGTCATATATGGAGTGAAATGCGGTGGCTTTAAATTTCCACTCAACGTGTCACCTGGAAGACACTAAGGTGGTCAAAAATGATTTGATAATCGGATGTCACGTCACGTAGCGACCCCTGACGTCGCCCGGTGCAATAACTGTCGCACAAAACCTTCTTTACTACCGTACAGGAGGTACGGGTGCAGGGATTAGCTCCGTGGGAATGGGAGATATGTTGCAAATGGGCGAAATTTGATGTCAAACGGATGAGATACGGCCTTTTTTTTAGAAGAGCTTTTAACCGTCTGAAGGGTTCACACTAACTACTAACTAACACCAACTCACATTCCCGTGCCTAGTGTCGTGAGACACTGTACCAGTTTAAATAAATGTGGTTGGGATGAATAGAGCATGCCACCGAGGTGACATGTCTATCCAGAATTTAGAGCACGTTACATTTATACATTATTATATCTATACAGTAATTACATCTATATTATACTAAGTTACACTATATACATATATACAACATGAGAGAAGAAAAAAAGTAGGTTTTTCAGTCTCTTTGGATGATCAAGTCCTGATGATTCTCAATGAATCTCATCATGTTAATAATTTTGATCCTCGAGCCCTTGGTAGTAGCAATGTTGAAGGGTTCACACGTATAATTCCACCTTGCGAAGTGTAGTTTGTGTAACAAGAAAATACAAGTTAAGTAGTTGAATTAACTTCGCACTGGAGCTGTTGGCGATGGTCCGGTATTAATCCTGAAGGGAAAGATGCGAGGGTGCCTCGTCATTTTGAATCACAGTCGGATGACGAGGTCGACTTCTTAGCTGGCATCCCACTATCTAAACTTCCACACCACGCCAACGTGAAGACATCTGAGGACACGGCAGATTTAACGTGTGTCAACACCCCGTACACGATGATGTTTGGTTGGATCGAGTTCCGAACTCGCAACCCCGCGTTTGTTAATCCGCTACTCTTCCAACCTGGCTACCGACGGCCCAGAAAAAGAAAAGAGAACATGCATATACAAAATACAGAAAGAACAACAGATACAAAATACAAAATGAGAACAACAGATACAAAATACAAAAGGTTAACAACGGATACAAAATTCAAAAAGAGAACAACGGATACAAAATTCAAAAAGAGAACAACGGATACAAAATTCAAAAGGAGAACAAGATACAAAATACAAAAGGTTAACAACGGATACAAAATTCAAAAAGAGAACAACGGATACAAAATTCAAAAAGAGAACAAGATACAAAATACAAAAGGTTAACAACGGATACAAAATTCAAAAAGAGAACAAGATACAAAATACAAAAGGTTAACAACGGATACAAAATTCAAAAAGAGAACAAACGGATACCAAATACAGAAAAGAGAACAAACGGATACCAAATACAGAAAAGAGAACAAACGGATACCAAATACAGAAAAGGGAACAAACGTATACAAAATACTAAAAATAGAACAAACTTATACAAAATTCAAAAGTGAACAAACGTATACAAAATTCAAAAAGTGAACAAACGGATACAAATCACAAAGATAGCAAACATACAAAATACAAAAAGAGAACATACAGATCCAAAATACAAAAGAGAACAAACGAATACAAAAAGTGCACAGATACTAAATATAAGATTTAAATGAATAGCACACTATCCTATTGACAGGTGTGATTCAAATCATAGCTACCTAAATTAGAGAAACTTGCATTAACGTGTGCACTTTATTTGTCATGTATTAGAAATGAGAATTAACACTTTAAAACTACACGAAATGCTGCTTAATAAATTTTTGGTTAGTTTCACTTCATTTGGAGGCATGAAATCTGCATATCGATGATTATATTCATTTTAAATGTATTTATAATGAATGAAGTGTGAGTAACGACACTGCCCATCAACAAATACAAGTGAGAAGCTTGAGGGCATTTACATTATGAGCAGAATGCTAGTTGAATTTAATTTCAATAAGTTCATGGGAAAACTAGTCAAAAAGGACCTTCCAACTGATGGGAATCGCTGTAGCCCAGTTGGAAGAGTAACAGATTAGCAAACGGAGGGTTGCGATTTTGAAATTCGATCCAACCGTCATGGACGTGGGTGGTGAACGTTAAATATGTCGTGTCTACAAATGTCCTCACGTTGACGTGGTGTGGAAATTTGGAGATTGAGATGCCAGCTCAGGTGTTGACCTAGTCATCTGACCGTGGTTCAAAATTACGTGTTGTCATACCTCCCTTCTGGTTTGATTCCGGACCGTCGCCAATAGCTCGGTATGTTGCTCCATTGCGACGTTAATTAAAATACCTGCCTACCATTTCATCATTACTTCCACACACGACTGACATTAAACTGGACATATATTTCGAAACTAAAATCCAATTGAAAATAAAACATTCATTGTTACTTTGGTTGAGATGTGATATATTAAAAAATATCAGAGGAATGAATAAAAGGAGTATTACTGCACTCAAAAATGAATTTTCGAAGCAGTCTCGCATTTCGGAGTTATAATCTCAACTTATAACTCGAGTGCAAATCAATAACTCCAATCCAGTCTTTTTTAGCACTTAGTACTTAGTCTTTCAAGAGATTTGCTTTTATCTCTGGGTGGATTAAAACTCCTTTTGTTTTTGCGAGAATTTAAAAAAAAACGCGAACTCGACTAAAAAAAAGAAAAAAATGCTCAAAAAGACAAAAGCAAAAAAGAATCTGTGAATGCGATAAAGCTCAACATTCTTTTCTTTTCCAGCTTTCCTTTGCATCTCAAACCAGGAAATCTGTATTCCGCGAAGATTTTTATCCTGCAACTCGTAAAACAAAACGCCTTTTTCCTGTTGGAATCGAAAAAACAAAGAGGGTGCCGGATATTCTTTTAATTTTTTCCACTTTTATACTGTGGGCACAAATTTGGTTTAAGCGTCTTTAAAAATGCTAAGGCACATGTAAAAGCCACGAAAGAAAAAAAATTCTCTGAAGAGATATATATATACGTACGGGTGCCAAAGCAGAAAGGTTTCCGTGGAATCAGTGGAATTGAAAGGAGGCAAAAACAAAATAAAAATAAAATGGTTACTTTTGTATTCTTCCTTTTCGAAGAGTATCTAAAAAAGCCCCTAACGGAAGAAGGTATTATAAAATGAATGTCCTCCCTGCTTTTAGGTGAATACTGAAGACTACCCACAATAGAATAAAAAAAAACTAGACGTTTAAAAAAAATTAGAAAACCGAGTAAAAAAAAATTCTGCTCGTGAAAGAAAAACCATTTAGCTTCTCTTCTGTTTCGAACATCTGCCGAGAAGCGTTTTTTTATTAATTCTATTTCACTTTGCGTTTGATAATTTATGCGATTTAGAAGCTTTTTTTCGTTCTTTTCCTTAATCTAATCTTCCCCTCAAACGATAAGACCCATTGGATTTTAATGATAAAAAGGAATAGTTTTTAAGACTAATTACTTTAAGGAACACGGTGTAAGATTTCTTCGTTATTTTTTTTACCTTATCTGCTGTTAATTTAGTTAAGTGTTGGTTTTTTTATAATTTGCTTTAATGTTTCAGAATCATATTTTTTACGCTTTCTCCTTAAAATCCAAATCCTCACTGAGCCTTTTGCAGTTTCTTAGATAAAGTGCCATTTTGAAGGTTTGCTTTTCTCTCATTTGACTTTCAAAGCACTTCGCTTATTTCGGGAACAATTTAGAAACATAAATTGCACTAAATCGTTTCCCTGTTGGTTTGCTTTGAGAAACCTGTGTGTACATAGATGAAACATTAAGCGTTTTTCACAGCATAAAAATTGTTAAATCACCTTTTTTTACCTTCATAACACTTGAATTGCATTAAAAGAGACGAAACCAATTTTTTATTATATCGCATTTGAAAGTAAATTTCTTTTGAATATGAAATGCAACTACTAATTGAAATTTTGAATTCAAAATTTTACATCCTTAAGTAACATTAAAATTTCTGTTATAATTCGGTTTTACATTTTTAACAATGACATTGCATAGTGCTTGAAAAAATTAATATTAAACATTGTACGGAGCCCTCTTTACTTTTGTAGGTATATATGACAGGTACCTAAGAATAAAAATAGAAGGTAGGTATTTAATTAACGTCGCACTGGAGCAGCACATCGGGCTATTGGCGACGCCCCAGAAGGGAAAGATCCGAGGACAACTCGTAAGTTTGAACCACGATCAGGAGGTAACACCTGAGCTGGCACCCCACTCTCCAAACTTCCACACCACGCAAACGTGAGGACATTTGAGTCCACGACAGATTTAACATGCACCAGCCCCCTTTGTACACGACGGTCTTTCGTTGGATTCGAACTCGCAACCTTCCGTTTGCTAGTTCGTTACTCTTCCAACCGGGCTAACGCGGCCCAATAAAAATAGAAAAGAATACAAAGCAATAATTGCAAAGAATACATTTATAAACAAAGCGTATTAAAAAGAGTCACGGTCAGATGACGAGGTGTTATCCTCGATTCTAAATGACGAGGTATTATCCTCCTATTTTTCTCTTCGGGACTAATCCCTGATCATCGCCAATAGCCCGTTGTGTTGTTCCAGTGTGACGTTTATTCAACTACCTACCTGTAACGCATGTTATACTTTAGCTACGTTTATTATTTAGACATTTATTTACGAGTTTTGTAATAGCTCGGTAACCAGCCAAAGACCGTCGTGTACACGGAGACTGGTGCACGTTAAATCCGTCGTGGCCTCAAATGCCCTCACGTTGGCGTGGAATTTTAGAGAGTGAGGGGCCAGCTCAGGTGTTGACCTCGTCACCTGAACGTGGTTCCAAATTACGAGGCGTTGTCCTCGGATTTTTCTCTTCGGGACTGATCACCAATAGCCCGTTGAGTTGCTCCAGTGCGACGTTAACTACCTACCCTAGTGTTTTGTCTGCGTATATACCTTCTGAATACGTCCCTGGAACGGTTGCGTAAACTGGAATGTAAAAATCTTCGCAAAACTCAAATACTCGATCTGTTTTCTATACTGTTTTAATACGCCATAGGTAGGTAGTTAATTTACGTCGCACTGGAGGCAACACAACGGGCTATCGGCGTCGGTCAGGGATCCATCCGGAGGGAAAGTTCCAAGAACAACGCCATTTAATTTCGAACCCTGGTGAGATGACGTCAACATCTGAGCTGATACCCCACTTTCCAAACTCTCGCAGTGAGGACATTTTGAAGCCACGACGGATTTAACGAGCACCAGACCCCGTGTACACGACGGTCTTTGGCTGGATCGAGCAAAACACTTTGGATAATATTACTCGTAAATAAACGTCTAATAACTTTCGAACTCGTAACAACTCCGGTTGCTAATCCGTTACTCTACCAAATGGGCTACCGCGGCCCCTTAAGACACCAAAGAAACCCCGCACACTCACACTCGCTTAACATTCAATTATTCCAGAACCTTCGAACACTTTGGTCTCATTCCGTTCGTCCGGGGTTTTCGCACTGTCAATATTAACCTGCTTCCTCCAGATCCGAAAACCAGTAGTTGTTCGGTTCGAGTGGGTCTTGAACTTCAAAGCAACGAAGTGTGTGCGTTCACTTATGTACTTGTACGCTGACGAGCCTCAAGCACCTGTTGCTTGCTTGCTTAATTAGGGGGTCGTTCTACCCTACACCGATCCGTTGGTTATCTCAAAAGGTACGGAGTTGGTGTGGTTGTTCAGGGAGCTTAGTTTATTCGGGTCACGACAGGTCATTCCCTCCGACAAAAGACCGTCGTGTACAAAGGGGGCTGGTGCATGTTAAATCTGTCGTGACCTCAAATGTCCTCACGTTGGCGTGAAGTTTGGAGAGTGGGTGCCGGCTCAGGTGTGACCTCGTTATCTGACTGTGGTTCAAAATTATTTGGTGTTGTCCTCGAATCTTTTCCTAAGGGTTTGATCCCGGACCGTTACCAATATCCCGTTGTGTTGCGTCAGTGTGACGCTAATTAAAATGCCTACCTACCTTTCTTCCTCCAATAGACCGTTGTGTTGCTCTAGTGCGACGCTTATTGGCTCCCCACCCCTTTCTGCATCCATTGCATACAAAATAACTACGACAGCTTCTCCTCAAAGCACAATACATAGGCCTACGTGGCCATAGAGGAAACATAAAAGTACAATGAGCAATAGTAACCTTTTTATGTGGCCATGGATCATGTGGCCATAACCAGTAGCAACCTGACCCTTTGACTGCTTTCGTTTGCCGTGTAAAAATGAACATTCATCATCTGATTGGTTCGTGGGACGTGAAAAGATGACCATTCATTGATTCATCATTTGATTGGTCCGAGCGAGGTAGAAGACTTCGGCGATTACACCATTTTCATCGTCACACAAAAAACCCCATACATTTTGCATATTTGTCTGTTCATTTTGTATGTATGTTAAACATTTTGTCTGTATGTCATACATTTGTATTTATTCTTTATATATTATACATTCGCATGTCCATTTTGTATATTATACATTCGCGTATCCATTTTGTATGCTATACATTTGTGTGTACATTTTGTATGATATACATTTGTGGAACATTTTGTGTGCTATACATCTTGTATATTTCATATTTTGTATGTATGTTATACATTTGTATTTCTGCTTCTTCTGATTGGTCCGCGGAACGGAAGAAGAGGACCATTCATTGATTCATCATCTGATTGGTCTGAGCGACTTAGTCGACTTCACCATTTTTTATCACCATTCTATAAATTCGCATTCACATATCTATCCGGTCATCAGATGGCAATGCCCCTTTATATATTTCCCCCTGGCGGAGTTCTCCCCAAGTTGAAAATCAGACCCTTTGGTGGTGTTCCCACACACATGTCTTTTCTGCATGACTTTTAAACGGTTTTGAACTTGATCAATAAATATTTTAACAGTAATACAAATAGTTGTTCATTCTATTAACAGCTGTAAAACAATATGCGCACAATTCCTGTAGGTCGATATGAATTTCTTTGCTGGTAGTCCACAAAGCAGTTCTATAAACGCTAATGGCAGTTAATTAATGTCAGCAATACTTAATCTCCTTGGCTATAATTTCATAAGTAATTGGTGCATTCGCCTAAGAAAAATCTCGAATTGTTCACGAGAAGTCAGCAGTTAAGGATACGTTTCAGCAAAAAGACTTCAAAGATTAAGGTCCTTACCCTTAATAAGTTTCAAGTGGAAATTCTCCAAGATCAAAACATCCCTCACTAAAGACTGCGATTTTGATTCGAAATGTCGATAGAAGAAGCGGAGTCGAAATCCGAACAAAATACCAAGGGTGTGTCGAATGGAAACTTTCAAGTTCCGAAAACCAAAACCCTAAAATCAAATTTTGTATCAACATAATTGCCAAAATTTGTATTGAAACATAATTGCCAAGTACCACACGCAAAGATCAAATCCCAATGGCGTTTATCTATTTCCAATGCCTTTGACGTACCACCATCAACTCAGGTGGCCCCGCAACTAAAAAGGCTGAATCGAAGGTGTGGCCCCTTAAGGTAGGGTTAATAAATACGCAAAATCTTTGCATTGAAAACTCCAATTTCTCTGCTTGGGGAAATTCGATAGGGAAAATTCAATGGAAAATATTCCACAAAATGGCGTCTTTCAAAAGGATAGCGGACAAAAGCACAAATAAAGCCAGCTAAAACTATTCTTCTGAGTAATTTATGGTCGGTCCAATGACCCTCTGTTATTGGTCGACAGAACCGTAAAAGATTACTGCCCCTTTAAGTTCTTCTAATTAATTCTGATTGTATTTTGAGACTCATTATACAGCAGTTTCTGCTCCGATACATAATTATAAAAGGCGCCATTTTCTTTTTACCCTTTGAAATTTTAAATCTCCTTTAGTTTCCGGTGCTAATTAAAGGGATTAGAGTGAAAAGCGATTTTAAAAAGTAACCGACCCCGTATCATATTGCGGGGTGAAAAAGGAAGAAATGGAAGCTTTAGAACACGCCGAAATGGATGAATTCGATTTGAAGCGGTTTTCCCTTTATTTTTATTATTCTTTTTCCGTTCGACGAAATAGCAAACGATAAATTGGGTCCGGCTACGTAAAACCGTAACTAAATTGGGGACCGGGGAACGAGCACAACAGAATAAAATTGTTCTATTTATTTATTTTTTATTTTCTACTCCAATTCTTATATAAATTATATTATTTTTTTCGTCCTTCTGCAATCAAAGGGAAGAATTCTAGTACTCCAAAAAAGGCATTGAAAGATAACAGCAAAAAAATAATAAATAACTCGATAAAATAAAAAGCACTGGGCGTTTTCGAAGAGGGAAAAAATGAATGTTCTTTTTTTCGTTTCGAATTTGATTACACGGCAGGGCGACAGACAGCATGAAGATCGAATTTAAAAGCTACGTATCAGACGAGGAAGGATGGAATGAAGATTTTGTTCTTATGAATTGTTCTTTCAAATCTGATTATCTTGCATTCGCTCGCTCGTACGAGGGCTGTTTTCGATTCCTACAGTGGAAAAGATTGGAGATTCTATTTTCTGGTATAAACTCTGAACTATTTGCTTCAATTTTGGTACAGAGAAAATGATGCACCAGCTGTATCTAAGCCGTCAGTTTCAATTTACACTTGTGCCCGTAAACATACAAGGGGGAGAATCTTCATTCTTTACGAGGGCCTTGATATATATATTCAGGATACTTATTTCGAGAATGTTTCGATTTAATTTTGTATCTAGTACTCCTTACTTCCTGTATATGCACTCAGTAGATAGAAGTTTTAGACTTCCTTCATTTCTTGGGGCCGTCCAGTTGGAAGAGCAACGGATAAGTAACCAGAGAGTTGCGAGTTCGAAACTAGTTCCAGCCAAAGACCGACGTGTACGTGGAGGTTGGTGCACGTTAAATATATCGTGTCTTGAAATGTCCTCAAGTTGGTCGTTTGGAGTGTGGAGTGCCAGTTCAGGTGTTGACCTCGTCATCTGATCGTGGTTCAAAGTGACGAGGGAATGCATGTTAAATCTATTGGCCTCAAATGTCCTCACATTGGAGTTATGTGGGGGTAAAGGCTCAGGCGTTGATCTCGTCATCCGACCGTGGCTCAAAATTACGAGGCATCTTTCTCTTGGGGATTGATCCCGGACCGTCGCCAATAACCCGTTTTGTTCCAATGCGACGTTGATTAACTACCTCCTACCCTTTGTTACTTCCTGTATATCAGGGATGCGAAGACTCGTTAAGATGGTAAGTAGGTAACGTAATTAACGTCGCACTGGAGCAACACAACGGGTTATTGGCGACGGGAAAAACCCAATCGGAAAGATCCGAGGACTACACCACGCAGTTTTTATCGATCAGGCGACGAGGCCAACATCTGAGCCGGCACCCCACTCTCTAAACTTCTTCACCCCGCTAACGTGAGGACATTTGAGGCCACGACAGATTTTATGTGAATCAGCCCCATCTATACACGACGGTCTTTGGTTGGATTCGAAAGCAACCCTCCAGTTGCTAATCCGTTACTCTACTAACCGAGCTACAGCGACCCATTATTTATATAGATGCAGAAAGGTATTATATTCTCACCACTTCCTGAAAAAAGTTACTGAGACACAAAGTTGAAGACCGATGAAGTTCAAATATGTCTTAAAGATATTAAGATAAAAACAATGCACATAATTTGGAGGGAGGTTAAACTATTTTTATTGATTTTAAAATTCAAAATTTCATGGATTGTGGGTTTTTTTTCAAATAGAAAAGTCAAAAGGAATAACTATGAGGTTCTCGTTCAGCCAATTGAAATTTCCAAAAGTCAGTTTGAAGTTTTGAATACGGATTTGGGTGAAACATCGTTAAGTTCTATTTGTTGATTCTCATTAATGAAGACATGGAGTGCTAAAACAACGTTGAATTTGATCTTTTCCAAAAAGAGCATTGTCTTCCCATGGCTTGTGCAACTCGTTGTCTGTCTTGACTTAGTCTGTGGTTCTGCTTTTTACGAACATGTCAAAGCCATCGTCTTCTTCGTTGAGATCTGCGGCAGATTCTGCATAGTCAACTCCGTTGGTTTTGTCGATGGAATTCTTTTGTGCCTCGAGTAGAGCCCTATCCGCCATTTCGTCTTCGATGGTTCGCAGACGCAAGTCCATGAATTCCTCGGGATGTTCGGCATTCCACTCTACGAGGTAGTCGCGCTCGACGTACGGCTTTTCTTCTGCCTTCTGTTTCTTTGCCTCCTTCTTGGCTTCCTTCTTTTCTGTACGCTTCTCTCGAAACTTCTTTCTGAAATAGCAAATTAGAATGAATTATTTTACCTGACAAGACACACAGCAAAGGGAAACAGAAGTTACATTTATGTTAAAAAAGAGTAAATAAAGTTTTAAAGACTAAAATGTATGAAAAATAATAAATTCTCAAAGAGTACGAGGCACACTTACATTTTTTTTCTGCACCAGTCCAGTATCTTCAAAGGTAGATAAGTCGTCTATAATAATGACGTAAATAGCACTAAAAAGTACTGTTTTTAGGTAGCACTGAAAAGTACTGTTTTTAGATAGCACTGAAAAGTACTGTTTGTTTGTAGGTAGTACTAAAAAGTACTGTTTGCTTGCAAAAAGCACAAAAAAGTACTGTTTGCAGATAAGTTGCAGCGGAAGATTCCTCTACAACCCAAAATCGCTTTAATCAAACGTTTATAATATCACTTGATCAAAGCTTTAAAAATCGCCAGTTGTCAGTTTGACAGACAGAACATGAATGAAGAAATCTTTTTGTAAGCGCTACTGTTTACCTGCAACAATGCTTGATTAAAAATCGAAAAGTAAAACACTGCTTTAAAACTATTTGTTTAGAAGCGTTGAGAAAAAAAATGTACTGCTATAATTAAAATTAATTTATTGTTACCAAAAAAGCCTGATTTTATTTCCATTGTTGCATTTTATACGTACGAATTTCTCTGCTTGTTAATGTGATGAAGAAATATATAATTTTAATACATGATTTGCTTTGATATTTATGTGTTTATAGCGTCATTAAATTCCAAATAAGCTAGAATCATTGTTATTATATTGCATATTATAGTCTCATTTGTTTCACTTTATACTAATTCTATCCACTTTTACGCCATAAAATCACTTTAAATCGGTAATACACATAAAATATACAATATAGCATTAATACCCAATCGACTGAAGAAATGCTTGTAACCCTCCTCGTGGGTGTCTGGACGAGGCGTCTCGTCATTAGAAAACTGACCAGATCTTATCGTCATAAAAAAATAAGCAATACCTTGATCTCAATCTATCTCGTCATTAGCAAAATTGGTCAGATCTTGATGGACGAGATATCTCGTTGAAAGCACTTGGAGGTTTAAGTAAATCTCATTAAAAATTACATTGCATTATCAAACGTCAGGGACGTATGCAGTTGGGAACTTGGGGACCCAGGCACCTTCGAAATATTCTTGATGTTATAAAAATAAATGCTGTGAGATTAGATTAAAACTATGCAAATCGAAATTTTGTCAAATAGCAAAATCGTATACAGATCTGAAAATACTCAAGTGCAGTAATTGCAAACGAAATATTCATTTTGTATCGAATTATAGCAATTTGATTGGTTGCTAAAGCAAGGAAAGATTCCACTTATGTACTTAGTAACTGTTTGGATGTGACAATTTACCTGAAAGAAAGGATTTCGCGCTATTACATTTTGTAATGCTTTAACCCTCCTGGTGGTTTATCTTCCCGTCGTAAACCACACCGTAATGGCCAACCTCCGATGCAAATCCTGTTCCAAACTCACCAGTTCTAAGCAAGGGGCAATTTGTTTTCCCTTGGTTCATTCCCTTTTAGAGTAATAGGGCAGTTTAGTCTCTAGAGATCTCTTGCCATTTGCAAAATTGACCAGATCTTGGACAAAATATATCGTCGAAGCCATTCGGAGGGTTAAAAGCCTGAAATCTCTTCACCCTGCTTGTTCCACATCACTTCAAGTACCAATGCAAAAGCACTACAAAAACCCAACATGAGAAACCTGCCAAACTCAAGCACTTTGTTCATCCTCAAGCACAAACAAGACATCTGTCCCATTGGGACTCAAACAGCCTCCTCGATCTCCAACGATATCATACAGCACTTAGCACAGACAAAACCCCCAATTCCAGCACTTTCTGCCATTGAGAAAACCACTTCCGTCCCCAACAATCGGCAATCCACGCTGCGACACAACCCCTCTTTGCTGGAAATTTGAACCAAGATCTGTGGCAATAGCGATACTTGTCACCATCCTGCTACTTGTCAACGATACGACCACTCTGTACTCGAGATCTATTAGCGGTCGCTTCTTGTAGCCCTTTCTTCAAGGCGGTAGAACCCCGTTTCTTCAAGTATTGGCACAAATCCCTTTCTAACCTAGGCCCAGGTGGAATATGAATGAAACTCGAAATATGTTTTCGGGTTGGGGGAGATACTGAGGGGTGGATTCTGAAGCACTCTGGGGGTGGGGGATTTATAGTTCGAATCGAAGGCTCAGAAGGGGGGGTTTGAGAATGGAACGATTTATTGACGGATGGGCAAGGACAATGGACTTTTCTTATCCTGTTCTCCAAGACGTCGTTCGGTTTGGGATGAAAGGTATTTGTTGAGTTGACGGGAGGGGGATATGGGAAGGGGTTGATCGTTTGGAGGGGAGGGAAGTGAAGCGATCGTATTTGCCGATGAATGATTTTAAATGGTATTATGTGGAACTGTGCGTAAGATTGGGATTAAGCGCTGTGATTTGGAGCTCTTTGTGGGGAAGGCACAATGGGGGTGAGACGGTAAATACCGAATCCTTTTGGAACGTTGCTTATTTATGAGGAAGGGTTGAATTGGATTGGGGACTGCTGCTCTGAAAGTTCTGGGCAAATACGTGATAAAGTGAAGAGATCATAGAGACGTAGAAGAAAAGTAGAAGGGTTGGATCTTTTAAATCGAACTTTTATTAGGGAAATAGTCAGCAATTTTCGAATTACTAGAAGGGAGGTGTGTTTTTTATTTTCTATTGCAAGTGCATGTAATGAATATCATGTGCATGAACTATGTAGTATGCAAATCATAACAAACAGATAACAAATAATTTTAAAAGCATGTTCATTTGAAAATTAGCAGATTTCAGAAATTTTTATTTTGTAAGAATTACTTTTTAAATTCGCTCGTGCAATCTGTTCTGTCTAGCTTAATATATATTCGACATACGATGTAGCCTAGGCGGAGTTTGGGGAATTGCAACCCTTCCATGGTTTCGTAGTGTAAACAAAATAATGTGAAATTAAAGTTCATTTATGTAATGTTTTCTTTTATTTCTATCTTGTCTTCAAAACAACAATCAGATTAATATTTGTTCTTGAAAAAAAGTCGGGCATAAAAAATGAACTGGAAAACTTCCAATCAAAGTAGAGCAGAGACATCGAGGGTCGAAAAAAGGAAAGTACACGGGGGCAGGTGCACGTTAAATCTGTCGTGGTCTCAAATATCCTCTCGTTGGGGTGGTGTTTAAGTTTGAAGAGTGGGGTGCCAGCTTAGGTATTGACCTCGACATCTGAAAGTGGTTCGAAATAACGTGGTGTTGTCCTCGAATCTTTCCCTTAGGGATGGATCCCGGATCGTCGTCCCCCAGTTGGAAGAGTAACGGATCAGCAACCGGAGGGTTGCGAGTTCGAATCCAACCAAACAACGTCGTGTGCAAAGTGTGCTGGTGCACGTTAGATCTGTCGGGGCCTCAAATGTCCTCACGTTGGCGTGGTGTGGAGATGGAAGTGAGAGTTCAGGTGTGACCTCATCATCTGACCGTGGTTCAAAATTACGTGGTGTACTCCTTTGGGATTGATCCCGGACCGTCACCAATTGCCCGTTGCGTTGCACCGGTGTGACGTTAATTAACACCCGGATCGACGTCAATAGCCCGTTGGGTAGCTCCAATGCAACGCCAATTGGAGCAACTCACCTACCTTTCGTGTAGAGAGCGGTCTTCGGGATCAATCCCGGACCGTCGTCAATAGCCCGTTGGGTTGCTCCAATGCAACGCCAATTGGATCAACCCACCTACCTTTGGTGTAGAAAGCAGTCTTCGGGATCAATCCCGGAACGTCAATAGCCCGTTGGGTTGCTCCAATGCAACGCCAGTTGGAGCAACTCACCTACCTTTGGTGTAGAAAGCAGTCTTCGGGATCAATCCCGGAACGTCAATGGCCCGTTGTGTTGCTCCAATGCAACGCCAATTGGAGCAACCCACCTACCTTTGGTGTAGAGAGCGGTCTTCGGGATCAATCCCGGAACGTCGTCAATAGCCCGTTGGGTTGCTCCAATGCAACGCCAATTGGAGCAACCCACCTACCTTTGGTGTAGAAAGCAGTCTTCGGGATCAATCCCGGAACGTCAATAGCCCGTTGGGTTGCTCCAATGCAACGCCAATTGGATCAACCCACCTACCTTTGGTGTAGAAAGCAGTCTTCGGGATCAATCCCGGAACGTCAATAGCCCGTTGGGTTGCTCCAATGCAACGCCAATTGGATCAACCCACCTACCTTTGGTGTAGAAAGCAGTCTTCGGGATCAATCCCGGAACGTCAATAGCCCGTTGGGTTGCTCCAATGCAACGCCAGTTGGAGCAACTCACCTACCTTTGGTGTAGAGAGCTGTCTTCGGTATCAATCCCGGACTGTCGGCAATAGCCCGCTGTGTTGCTCGAGCGCGACGTTAATTAACTACCTACCGAAATAAGATTCCGGATCCTCCACTATCGGCGATCGCGAATCCGAATTCGAGACTACGACGACTCTGAACTACAAGACGACAGTCTGGAATCTCATTGAATATTCTCGAACATAACACTCCGAGGAAATAAATCCGGACACCTGTCAGATCAAATCGACAGCCCTGGCAACCACTACCCACATACGGGACATCCGATCTCCCCATTAGTCAAAAGAAAACCGAGAATTTGACAAAACTCAAGAAGCGAGAGATCTTCGAAACCCCAACGCGTGGCGTCATCCCAGAAACGTTACACTCCATCCTGACGCGTGTACCAATAGAGTTGACAACAAAATTCGACACCAGCCCGGTAACCGATCCTCCTCCCTGATGGAAGGAAAAGCGCGGCCCATTGAAAGGAAAGGGGGTAATGCCGCCGTTATCTGATAGGGGCATTAATCCATCTTGCCCATTCGATGGACAGGAATCAAATCCGGACAGATGGACTGACAGGTAGGCTCGAGGAGGAGCTTTGTTGCTGGGTCGGGTTTCATTTCTTTTTTGATCTTCTTGCGAAAGCTCTGAACAGGTTCGTTGTTTTGGAGTTGCCTCTCGATCAGGTGCCCTCAGGGAAAACGTCTTTAGGTGTATATGGGCATCACAAACCCTAGTGATCGATTCTCCCCTTTATTTCGGCCCCGTTGGAAGTGTAACCGATTTGCAACCGGAGAGTTGCGACTTCGAATCCAACTGATGAAAAAAAAAATTTGAAATTCAGAAAGTTTTACTTCAAATTTGAAATTAAACTTTTTATTTTTAGGAGCAGCACTTGAAATACATTTACTCACTAGAGTAAACACTCAGCACTAAAACATGGAGACAAAAAGCAAGGGACCAAACACCAAAAACGAGATATAGAAAAACAAATAAACATCAGTTAATCTGTCTGTAGGCTCGAATCCAGCCAAAGACCGTAGTGTATATAATGGGCTGATGCATATTAAATCTGTGGCCTCAAATATCCTCACGTTGGCGCGGTGTGGAAGTTTGGAGAGGGGGTGCCAGCTCAGATGTGATCTCGTCATCTGACCGAGGTTCAAAAGTACGTGGTGTTGTCCTCGGGTTTGATCCCTGACCATAGACAATAACCTGCTGTGTTGTCCGAGAATGACGTTAATTAAAATACCTACCTACCTCCAATTTATTTTACGCCCTCAGGGGCACATCTTTAGGTGTATATGGGCATCTCAACCCCGGGGTACTCTAGTGATCCTTCCTTTGCCCATGGGGTTTACACTAGTAAACATCGCGCACCCGGGGTACCCAAGCGATCTTTATTTGCTTTCCTCCCACACTGCTGCGTTCATCAATCCCTCTTCCCTTTCCACGATGTTTTTCATAAGACAAAACTGACTCTTTTAAACTTCACACCACTTGATCCAGTGCCATGTTAGTTTAGCCGCACCCCAATAACTTTTTGGCGGCCAATTGAACAGTAATCATCACGGCACTATTAGGATGGGATTATGAGCCACTTTAGATTAACCGGGTGCTTGACGGAGGACGGGTTCCCCTTACACCTCACATGCGTACCATACAATCAAGGCACAACCCCTTCGTGTAGAAAGGCCACATATACTCTCCAGACTGACAAACATACATGACTTAACCCGGATTCGAAACAGGAACCTTCCGATCCAGAGGCCATTTTCCTAACCAGAAGACCAATTGGTCTAACCAATAATAAAAAGTAGATTAAGGAACACGCGAAACTTGAAATACATTGAACACATAAGAAAAACAAACATTTAAGCACTTAATCAGACGATTAGGATTGGATTTGGGTTCTATGATGCTAGGTCCCAGATTACTGTTGAGTACTTACACATGTGTGGTACGCTTTCCAGGTTTATATTTTCGTAAACAAATCCCATAAATAGAAAGAGAAGTTCCTCACTTGACCCTACCCTCCTGGTGGTTGTTTCGACGAGGTACCTCGACATTAGCAAAATTGACCAGATCTTGATGGACAAGATACCTCGTCATTAGAAAAAACTGACCAGATCTTGATCTCATCTTTATCAAAAAGTGAGAAATATCTTGTTGACGAGATACTCGTCATTAGCAAAATTGACCAAATCTTGATGGACAAGATACCTCGTCATTAGAAAACTGACCAGATCTTGATCTCGTCATAAAAAATGAGAAATATCTTGTTGACGAGGTACTCGACATTAGCAAAATTGACCAAATCTTGACGGACAAGATAAATCGTCATTAGAAAAAAACTGACCAGATCTTGATCTCGTCATCATCAAAAAATGAGAAATATCTTGTTGACGAGGTACTCGACATTAGCAAAATTGACCAAATCTTGATGGACAAGATACCTCGTCATCAGAAAAAAATTGACCAGATCTTGATCTCGTCATCAAAAAATAAGAAATATCTTGTTGACGAGGTACTCGACATTAGCAAAATTGACCAAATCTTGACGGACAAGATAAATCGTCATTAGAAAAAAACTGACCAGATCTTGATCTCGTCATCACCAAAAAATGAGAAATATCTTGTTGACGAGGTACTCGACATTAGCAAAATTGACCAAATCTTGATGGACAAGATACCTCGTCATCAGAAAAAAATTGACCAGATCTTGATCTCGTCATCAAAAAATGAGAAATATCTTGTTGACGAGGTACTCGACATTAGCAAAATTGACCAAATCTTGACGGACAAGATAAATCGTCATTAGAAAAAAACTGACCAGATCATGATCTCGTCATAAAAAAATGAGAAATATTTTGTTGACGAGATACTCGTTCTTAGCAAAATTGGTCAGATCTTGATGAACGAGATATCTCGTCGAAACCACTTTTACGTTAAGTGTTGTAGACTAAAAGTGGTGGTTGTCTCTACGTCCTCAGCAAAACTTACTAGATCTCTACGACAAGATATTTCTACAGTAGCAAAATCGGTCAGATCTCGACGAAACCACTAGGAGGGTTATCATGTCGAATACACCTGTAACATACCACAACACAAAAAAGGACAAGGACAAAAGTCAAATTCGATGAGCCTGTTCCTCCACACTGTCTTGTTACCGAAACCCCGATTTTTTCCCCCTTCCCGATTGTCTCTTGAGAGAGAAATAAAAATCTGTCATGAAAATGCCATTTCACCGTATCGCCACAAAGACACTGGAAAAAAAAAGTTTCCCACGAACACTCGAACGGTGTTGCCAACGCCAGGAACCCGACCCGCGCGGACACGCAATTACAAGTTCCGTCCAAGTGTTCCATCCATCAAGAACGGATGGATGGTCTAACGATAGCACGGAATTCGGGAAGGGACACTTTTGTTTTTGCCATCTTCGATACTTGATCGATGCCCTCGCTCTTCAGGACCCACGAAATAGACATCAGTAATTGCCCGGATGGGTATGACGTTGATGAGACAGGCACATTCTTCGTGCATAGGAGGAAAGGAAACTTCTGCCCCGATGACGACAACCTATTAAAACAACGGAGCCTTATTTTGTCGGACATCGCTATTTCATGCATGACGGATTGGATTTCGGAAGATCGGGGCTTGGGGTTGTGTTGAGTATCCATAGTCGACACTTGTTTGTGTTGATCTTTTGCGTTGAGCAAATCGTTCGTTTGGAGAGGTTGGATTTTGGGTTTTATGGAATCGCCTGCACCGAAGACAGGATTGTAATGATGAGCTGCAGAAAGTAGAGTCTAAAAAAGAGAAATGAAGAATTGAGTCATGTGTGGAAATTAAATTAATGTGCATAATTTTTTTAAAAGGATTGAATATTGAAAATGTAGATTTAAGTCACGTTGAAGTTATAAGAAAGGGGACATTTAAAAAAAGTGAATGTTGTGTAAAAATGGAAAAGAAAAATTGTGAATTTACTTCAATCAATTTACCCTCTTCAATCATTCGTAAGGCTGACATACAACAGTATAAATATTAATCTCTATTTACAAGTTCATTAGTGAAAAGGTAGGTATTTTAATTAACGTTGGCACTGGAGCAACACAACGGGCTATTGGCGACAGTCCCAAGGGGAATCATCCGAAGACAACACCATTAATTTTCAACCATGGTCAGATGACGAGGCAACACCTGAGCTGGCACCCCACTCTCCAAACTTCCACACCACACCGTGAGGAAATTTGAGACCACGACAGATTTAAAGTGCGCCAACCTCCTTCGTACACGACGGTCTTTGGTTTGATTCGAACTCGCAACCCTCCAGTTGCTAATCCGTTACTCTTCCAACCGGGCTACCGCTACCTCCTTAGCCGAAAAGATCTTTGGAAACGTCACTAAAGCAGGAAAAATATTAACGGCAATCCATACGCTTCTAAATGTAGCTACGAGCGCTTTGCAAATAGTGTCATAGTGAGTTCACTACATCATTTCGTAGACACACACACCTGTTATAATCTATACTTCACAAGCTCCTTAGCAAAAAGATTTTGGGGAACATCACTAAAGGAGGAAAATATTAACTCAATCACATATGTGCTTGTAAATGTACCTGCGAGCACTTCACAAACAGTACCTATGCAAACAGCCTCTACATTACCTCATATAGAAACATACAACACCTGAAACTTCACAAATTCCTTAGCAAAAACATTTTTGGGATCACTAGAGGAGGAAAAATATTAACTCAAGCATATGTGCTTGTAAATACCTACGAGCGCTTTGCAAAAAGTGCCCCTGCATCACTTGATAGACAATTACAACACCTGTTACCGTCTATACTTTCCAAGCTCTTTACCAAGAAGGTCTTCGGCAACATCCCTATGGCTTGACATCACAATATCAGACGCCACCATCAATGTCATCTAAATACCATATCGAATATCGCACACATCGCCAAATCTCCAAATCCCCGACTGCAGGAATTAATGGAGATTATTCCTACACCCAGGGCAAATGGGACATTGGATACGGGGCCCACGGATTAGGGCCCCAGTTCCTTTTAATTTTTTGTTGCCTCCGCAGAAGGGCCCATTCAGGAAAACGGATACGCCTGCCTTCTAAGTCCATTTTCCGATGGCGAATGCAGCTAAACGCTTGTTCGCTTTTTGGGGAACAATTGGCCGAAGGACGGATTAACCAGGGATCGGTTTAATCTGCTCAAGTGAGAGACTGGGGGGTGCTCCTGGGTGATAGGGAACGGGCAGCTGTTCTCGAAGGGGTCAACAATGAGAGCGGCGAATGGGAAAAGAACGTTGTGGGAATGGGAAGGTCTGTTCGGGGGCCTGTTTTTCTGGGAGGTGCTTTCAGGTCTGCGCGGATTATGCGATTTGGAGGGTATTTTGTACTTGGGTGGTGTTGGGGATGGAATGGAATTTTCGTGAATGGGCGGTGTGTTCTATTCGACATATGTTGGTGCTATTAATATTTAAATTGGGCGTATTGTGTTTCCGTGTTGCAAATCGCCTTGATGTTTTCGGTTTTTTTGGGAGTTTGAAATGGAAGGGTTGTAATATGGGAAAGAAAAGCAGGTGGAAAAGTAACCAGAGCATTCGATGTTTTGCAAAAGACGCGAAATTCGGTCCTTTGATCTTCTGAGGTCGGTTGGGGTTTTATGGCGCAAGGGCCATATCTGGTCAAGTTACGCCAAACGTAAGACAACGTCAAGTGGAAAATGTTGTGAAAGGGGAAGAAGATGGATTGGAGAACAGAGTAGTGGGATGAAAGCGGTAAAGATTGCTTGGGTATCCGGGGAGCACAGCACCCTTGTTTGCTAAAGACAGTAAACCCCATGGGTAAAGAAATTGAGCATCAGGAGACTTTCAAGAAGTTTTACTTCCAAACCCACATCATGATTAAATAACCATATCTATTTCCTTAGAGTATTCCAGGAAAGTTTGTATTGGTCAAGATGGTCAAAACTGGTAAGAAGTCATGCAAGAGGAAGACTACTTACACAGTGGTTATATGCATATGCACCCTTCAGGTGGTTAAATGATATTTGATAAACGGATTTTGAGAATTCGACAATTTTTTTCAAAATATCTGTTCGAGAATTTCACCGCGACGAATTTTATAACGTCACACTGGAGCAACACAATGGGCTATTGGTGACGGTCCGGGATCAATCCCAAAGGGAAAGATCCGAGGACAACACCACGTAATTTTGAACCACGGTCAGATGACGAGGTCGACACCCGAGCTTGCACCCCAGTCTCCAAACTTCCACGCCATCGTGAGGACATTTGAGGCCACGACAGATTTAACGTGCACCGGCCCCCTTTGTACACGACGGTCTTTGGTTGGATTCGAACTCGCAACCATCCGGTTGCTGATCCGTTACTTTTCCAATCGGGCTACCGTTGCCCCATGTCTTATTTGAAACGCCTCAGTTCTAATTGATTTAAGAGTGGATTTTTCTTTCTACACCCGGTTAATCTAATTGAGGTTGAGTTATTGGGGAAATGTACCGTCTATACTTTATCGGACTTTTACTATTAATTGGGGAAATGTCAAAGGAAGTACTTGCATCATTAATTGCTTTAGTCTGTTTTCCCAAAGAAATTTTTCGATTTACAAGCATTTAAAAAAATTGCATGACTTTTAGTTTGGAATAGCTTAAGATTCGTGTATTCTGAATCAAGATCCACCTTTCAACCCTCCAAGTGGTTGCGACGAGATATTTCTCTGGCCGATTTTGCTAATGACAAGATATCTCGTCAAAAATCGGTAATATCCGGACGAGATATCTCGTCATCAATATCTACTCAGTTTTGCTAATGACGAGATATCTCGTCCATCAATATCTAGTCACTTTTGCTAATGACGAGATATCTCGTCCATCAATATCTAGTCAGTTTTGCTAATGACGAGATATCTCGTCCATCAGTATCTAGTTAGTTTTGCTAATGACGAGATATCGCGTCCATCAATATCTAGTCAGTTTTGCTAATGACGAGATATCGCGTCCATCAATATCTACTCAGTTTTGCTAATGACGAGATATCTCATCCATCAATATCTAGTTAGTTTTTCTAAGAATGGGATATCTCGTCCATCAATATCTGGCCAGTTTTGCCAATGACGAGATATCTCGTTCATCAATATCTAGTCAGTTTTGCTAATGACGAGATATCTCGTCCATCAATATCTAGTCAGTTTTGCTAATGACGAGATATGTCATTCATCAATATCTAGTTAGTTTTTCTAAGAATGAGATATCTCGTCCATCAATATCTGATCAATTTTGCTACTGACGAAATACCTCGTCGAGACAACCACCAGTAGGATTAAAGGGCTCGTCATTCAATCTATTACTGGGGGCATAGGGTGGAGATGGGAACGGCTGCGCCATCTTTGGGAAGTTATTTTGGGGTAATAAGACCCCAATTGCTTTTTATATGTGACTGCTTTGGGGACCACTTGTTTCTTTCGTGCATTATACTAACCATATCGTCTGTGTATTTATATTATACATGTATGTTTGGTGGTAATTACATGTAGATAAAGAAGTCACAACGGGCTATTGGCGACGGTCCGGATCAATCCCGAAGGGAAAGATCCGAGGACAACACCTCTTCATTTTGAACCACGGTCAGATGACGAGGTCAGCACCTGAGCTCCAACCTAAGACCGTCGTGTACGTGGCGACTGGTGCACGTTATATCTGTCGTGGCCCAAAATGTCCTCACGTCGGTGTGGTGTTGAAGTTTGGAGTGGGGGTGCCAGCTCAGGTGTTGACTTCGTCTTCTGCACCATGATTCAAATTGCCGAGGTGTTGTCCTCGGATCTTTCCATGGAGATTGATCCCGACATATCACCAATAGACCGATGTGTGTTTTTTCAGTACACACAAAATAAAATTATCACACAAAATCTCCACTGGGCCGGTAGATAGGTAGGTATTTAATTAACGTCGCACTGGAGCAACACAACTGGCTATTCTCCTGAAATGGATTTGCCGTGTATGACAAACTATCCAGATGGAAGGAGAAGATTCAATACCGCAACCCAAATGCTCTCGCATGATACAGATCGGAGTTACCTAAAATGTAGTTAATCGCCGTTTTAGTGGCGTTTAATTTAATTGGTGTTGAACAAAGAAATATCAAATTCCGAATTGGTATGGGCGAAGGGCTGAAATCGTATTTGAAAAACGAGTCACGTGACGTCACGTCCGGAATGTAAACAGGAACAGGTAGTGTTGCATAAACGCTCCCGTTTCTTCATTTAGCTTGACAGAAAATGCCTCAAACGAAATAGCTCTTTCAAGCTCGCCAAAAGAAATATCTTTCAAATCAATGAAATACGTTTAATTTTCTTTCACGCATTGTAATGATACACATGAACGCTTAGGCCCTGTTCGAGTCCGGAATGTAAACAGGAACAGGTAGTGTTGCATAAACGCTCCCGTTTCTTCATTTAGCTTGACAGAAAATGCCTCAAACGAAATAGCTCTTTCAAGCTCGCCAAAAGAAATATCTTTCAAATCAATGAAATACGTTTAATTTTCTTTCACGCATTGTAATGATACACATGAACGCTTAGGCCCTGTTCGAGTCCGGAATGTAAACAGGAACAGGTAGTGTTGCATAAACGCTCCCGTTTCTTCATTTAGCTTGACAGAAAATGCCTCAAACGAAATAGCTCTTTCAAGCTCGCCAAAAGAAATATCTTTCAAATCAATGAAATACGTTTAATTTTCTTTCACGCATTGTAATGATACACATGAACGCTTAGGCCCTGTTCGAGTCCGGAATGTAAACAGGAACAGGTAGTGTTGCATAAACGCTCCCGTTTCTTCATTTAGCTTGACAGAAAATGCCTCAAACGAAATAGCTCTTTCAAGCTCGCCAAAAGAAATATCTTTCAAATCAATGAAATACGTTTAATTTTCTTTCACGCATTGTAATGATACACATGAACGCTTAGGCCCTGTTCACATGGGCTTTTTCTAAGAATTAAGCGCGTTTGATAAGAATTTTCGAGCATTACCATGTGTACACCGCTTGGGCTTTTTTCGAGGTCAGTTTCCGTTATGCATTAAATTGTGTTTTTTTATTCCCTTAATCCAAGTTTCTTTTGAATGGTTAGATAGTCAAAATTTGTACGGATTTCAAATCAGCGTAAAATTTTACGTCAGATCGGTACCAAAAACATCATTTTCTTTGAAAAAATTATCTTTTTATCAATAGTCGCAACTAATCTTTTTGCAGATATTCCTTTTATACTAAGCGTAAGCGGAAGTATTGTCTTGTTTTTAAAGGAAATGTCACTTTAATAAGATATTTGTTGCCCCTCATTAACTGTTTTAATTTTACAGCCATTAAAAATAGGATGAAAATATTTCTTTCACAATCTAAAATTGATTTCCCTGTGTTCGCAAGAGCAAGTGGATTTGGTTAACTTACAAAAGTATAAAAATGACTATAAAATGCCTAAAATAATCTAAAAATATTCAAAATGACGTAAAAATTTGATATTCTTTCGATTTGTAAAACATCCGTTCCCTAATTGCCTGTGAATAAAGTGTTTTTCAACTTCAACCTTTATACATAAATAAATGCAATGTAATCGACTTGCTGACCAGAAGTGACAAACTAAACAGGTAAATCTTTCGTAACGCATAGTATACGATGCGTTTCAGAGCAATGCAGATGCCATCAACCTCGATTGTAAATTTTTGCACGTTAGTCAAAGTTAGTTAGTTAGTACGTTTTTCAAAGTTTTTCGAATGACGGGATTATTTTGGACTAGGAACCGGAATGAACCAGCGGATCACAGAGAAACAGTGCTTTATGCAGTTCAAATTGTGGCATTATTAAACATTTTCATTAACTCTAAAATCCTAAAGTATTTGTTTTTTACTGTCAAGACTAGAGGGAAAAAACCTATAATCTTCACTCTCCAGTGTCGATGATTCACCCACCAATAAAAATAGCAAGGATTTTTTTTTGTGTTAAGGGGTGATCACGGATTTTTGGGCTCAAGAAGCTAGCAGATGAATCATTTGTAATGTGTTTAAGCGTAAGTAAAAGCGAAACTGCGTATGAAAAAAAATTGGAATATTTCTATAAATCCTTAAAATTTTTAAATTGACAGTGTAAAATAAAAATATATCCCTCAAAAAACTACATTTCTAGAACCAGGAAATTGGAAACGGAATTTATGTTTATATGGCATTGTCTACAAAGTACTATCAAAAGGATGACACGCAAATAAAATCCGGTACTGGTGATAACCTTCCTTTTTTGTTATTTTTGCAGGTTTTATCGTGTTTCCTACGATCTAGAATTAATTTTTATTTAATTTTCCTTCAAATAAATCTCTATACTTCTTTAAAACCTATCTCTAAACATTTTAATGTATCAGCACAAATAACACATATAACAATAATTAGTTTTTTAATTTTTAAACACAATTTTCCCTGAGTTCCGACTATCCGAAACGAAAACTAACCCTCCAACCTACCCTCTTTCAGGGGTTTTGTAGCACAAATGCAACTACGAATGGAATAACGACTGGGAAATATTTCAACTAAAATTTGATTAAAACCCACGATGAAACGAGAAGATTACGTTAAAAAACTAAAAAAATCTCAAAGGAAAACCATAAAACAGTATATATCGAAAACCAGGAGATTGTTAATAGAATTTGCGTCTATACGTACATGTAATATAAAAATTTCGATTAAAATAGAAATAACACTAACTGCAAGATTAAAATATAAATTCTATGAAAAATAAGCTCACAGTAAATTAAGTTCAGTATATCGGAAGTTCATTTTCAAAAGTGATATCGAGTTCAATGTAACACGAGGATGTGAAAAATGAAATTGAAACTTATCTTACGCATTTGACGTCGAGGACAAATAAAAAAATAACTTTAAAGTTTAGCTTTTAAATTGGATATTTTATTTTAGCTTTATTTTAAAGACGTTTCCCGCACATGAAAACTAGATCGGACAGTTGTCGGTATACGTTATCTCAGAAATAAAATTACCCACTATCCCCTTTAGTTATAAACTATCACATTTTTACAAGTTTTGTGTGAAAGCAGGGAAAATTTCTTCAATAAATCGAATACGATTAATTTCCTCATCCTATTTTTAATGTCCATAAATGTAAAGCAGTGGATTAAGACAAAATACTCCAATCAAGTTATATCTTTTCTATTAAAACGAGATGAATACTCCCTTTTGTGTTCGTAATGAATATATTCGTCAAATGCGTATCGCGGAAATATTAAAGTTACAGTTGAAAAACTATTTATTTAAAGTAAATCACATTTTAGGTATCGATCTAGTGTAAAATTTTCCGCAGATTTCAAATCCGTTGAAATTTTCACTCTATCTTTAACGATCGCGAAGATAGAAACTTGGAGTAGGGGAATAAAAAAGCCCTAAGGAGCATCAAAACGCGTGTCATATGAACGGTGCAGAAGAAACCTATGCTTCTCCAAACGCCTTCTAATCGCTTGAACGACCGGAGATTGTTGAAGCGCCGAAGCTATCTAGCGCTTGGATTCTCGCGATTTCTGCATGTGAACACTCCAGTAGAACTCGATGTGCTTTGGCTACCCGCGTTTTGTTTTGACGTAAAACGCGCGTTGGAAAACGCGTCATGTGAACGGGGCCTTATTCAAAAATGCATAGCTATAAAATGAATAACGATTACTCTGACAGTCCAGACATAACATAAATGCAGTGTTATCTTTTTACTTCCAGATGTAACGACAACGTGCAAAACAAATACCAAAATTGAATGCAATGATTCTTTTCCGAAACGCTGAATCATAGTTTATTGTTTTAAAACCGAGTCCTCCTCGAACATACCCAATGAGTCTAGTTCTTATTTCTGCTGATTTAACGAAAATCCTGTGCTTCAGTCTTGTTTTCTTTTACCGACCCTAACATCGTGGATCCAATTTGCTTAAAATCAAGCTTAATTCTCTATGAAACTGAATATTGTAATTGAGATAAAACGTTGGATTACATTAATCCTAAAGGATCTATCAAACTTCACATTTGTCACAGAATATCGAATGCCACCCGTCTTGGGGGACATCGCGGCTCAGCGCCACGCGCCCACTGCGCTAGCAACCTGCAAGTTCAAGATCTCCTCGACTTACGACCGAGTTCCATTCCGACTGACAGGTCGTAAGTCGGGGATTTATATTTTTCAACACTTTCATTCAAACGGGTTATAAAAATAGTACATAAAACACAAAAATTCAATCTATGTATGTATAATTATTGTACATAATGTGCAAAATACGTAATATGTGCTCTATTGTATCTTTTTGTCCCTACCAATGTAGTTATTTTTATTTATTTAAATTTTGTGGTCGTAAGAGCGGATGGTTGTAAGTCGCATAGGTCGTAAGCCGAGAAGGTGTAGTAGGCGGCGGAGGGTCGATTTCTCCCTGGGTGTTTTTCTCTCTTCTGTGTCAGTAAAACTTTCCTTGTATGTGTAGGGTTGTGGTAGCCCGGTTGGATTAACAAAATTAGCGAGTTCGAAACTGGATCCAACCAAATATCATGTACGCGGGTGTTGGAGCTCCTTAAATCTGTCGTGGCCCGAAATGTCCTCACGTCGGCGTGGTTTGGAAGTTTGGAGAGTGGGGTGTCAGCTCAGGTGTGACCTCGTCATCTGACCGCGGTTCAAAATGACTTGTTGTCCTCGAATCTATCCCTTCGGGTTTGATCAAGGACCGTCGACAATAGCCCGTTGTGTTGCTCCAGTGCGACGTTAATTATACACCACCCAATTTGTGTATGTATGCACAATACTTGGTATTGTGTGTCTTTTGTTTGGTGGATCATGGCGGCCATGAAGCTTGGTCGCTGACCAAAAGTTTGTCATCCGCATTTACATTTTATGGAAACTTTGATTTTGAAGAAATGGTAGGTAGTTAATTAACGTCGCACTGGAGCAACACAACGGGCTATTGGCGACAGTCCCAAGGGGAAAGGGTATTGGGGGGGGTATTTCAATTAACGTCACACTGGAGCTACACAATGGGCTATTGGTGACGGTCCGGGATCAATCCCAAGGGGAAAGATCCGAAGAAAACACCACGTAATTTCGAACCACGGTCAGATGACGAGGATGATATCAAAGCTGGCACCCCACTCTCCAAACTTCCATACCACTCCAACTCGAGGACATTTGAGACCACGACAGATTATCGTGCACCAGCTCCCTTTGTATACGATGGTCTTTTGGTTGGATTCGAACTCGCAACCCTCCGGTTGGTAATCCGTTACTCTTCCAACCGAGCTACCGTGGCCCATTTTAAGAAATGGAACTTATTTTCTTCTGGTATATCTCGTTTGTTGTGTTTCAAGGTAAGTCGTTATTGAAAGATATGAAAAATAACCTTTAGAAGCAGATTTTCCGTTATTGAGCTTTGTACAATATCGAGCTCTTTTTCAAAAATTTTCCCTGTGATCAAAAATCCCTGTATAATTTATATATGTTTTAGAAATTTTTGGGATTTCTAAAAGAGAATGTTATCTAAGGATGTTCTTAAGAAATATATCTTTGTTTCTTTGATAGCATTTTTCAATGGAATTTTATATAATTCGTAAATCTCGGCGGGAATTTCCCTCTTCTGCATCCGTAAAGCTTTCCTTCTGTGTGTTTGTCTATTACTTTACGTTGTCTAGCTTGGTTTGGCGCAGCTTGGCCAAATATGGCTCTGCGCCTTAAAACCCCAAACCAGCCGACCTATTTTGTCACATGCGATCGGCCGTAAATCGTCCCACACTCTCCGCGTTAAATATAATCCTATAACACAAGGCTAGCTCTCTCAGGCAATTAAGTTTATTCTTACTAACAAAAGACATTACATTTTTACAAACACGAACACTAAACATTTGACATTAATTAGAAACAATCGTTATATGGGCACTGTATCATAATATTTAAGTTTAAAAAGATTCTCGGGGAAGAAGGGACAACTGTTCTCCCTCACTACTTTGTCCTAATTGACGGGTCTCATTCAGATTCACGCAGGGGAGCTGTTCTGCGCCTGCGCGTCTTTAAAGTCTTAGATGGCGTGGTATTAATGTCCGCGCTACAATCTCCCCCTCTGGTTGCGAAAGCGTCCCGATGAGGAACCAGAACAGTCTTGTTTGCCAGGGCGGCGTGGCGGACAGCTCTGTTGAGGTGATCGCACTCCAGAACGTGAAGAGGTAGTTTTAGTCTTTGGTGGACGTCCTCGTTTCTTTAGTGGAGCCACCGGCTGAGTGTCTCTGCTCTGAGCAGGAGTTAGTGCAGATATATGGTATGTTCCAAGAGGTTCTTCGGGAGATTCGAGTCTTGAGACTACGTATGTTGTCGGCGATTTCTGTGTTAGGATGATATATGGACCATCCCTTTTTGGAACAAACTTGGCAGTATGCTTTGAGTGAGCTTTGCTAACAGGATGTAGGGTAATCCATACTTTATCTCCAGGAGAGAAGTACAACGGTCGTCTGCGACGATCAAACTGTTGTTTTCTTTGATCGTGCTTCTTCTCGATCCTATCTCTGATTTCGGTGGAGAGTTTCGAAAAGCGTTTTAAGTATGGCGTTATCTCCGGAATGAAGTTGTCGTTTTCGATAACAGACGTTAAATTATTCATTACATCATAGATGGTACGTAGTTCTCGGCCAAAATGTAGAAAGGCAGGAGTAAATCCTGTAGTTTCACATTTATGAGTATTCATTGCAAAGCGAATACACGGAAGTTTTGTTTCCCAGCTATCGTGTTCGTTGCCCACGAGAATAGCCAATCGTGGTTTAAGATCTCGATTCTTGCGTTCTACTGGGTTTGCCTGAGGGTGATAAACAGGCGTGAGACATTGGTCGATTTTAAGGATGAAACATACTTGTTGTAAGACAGAACTTATAAATTGTGGTCCATTGTCACTTATCATTCGTCTGGGAATGCCATATCTGAGAAATATTTCTTCCACGAGCGTGATGGCACACTCTTTAGCAGTAGCTGATTCGAGAGCAAAGAGCTCTATCCATCTGGTAGCACAATCTTCAACTATAAATATCCAACGTTTATTAGTGGCCCCTTCGGGCAAGGGTCCGAACAAGTCAATTGATAGAGTCTCGAACCTTTGTGACTGGACAGGGGTTCTTAACAGTCCTGCGGGTTTCAAATTGGTTGATTTATATCGGGCACATTCTGGGCATTTCTTCACATAGTCAGCAATGGAAGACCGCATTCCTGACCAATAATAACGTTGTGCGAGTCGGTGATAGGTTCCTTCTTCACCATAGTGGCCAGCAGTAGGAGCATCGTGGTACTGCTTTAAAACGTCACTTATTTCATGGGAAGGAACAACAAGTTGTGCCTCCTCGGTGTCGGCATCTGGAACGTAACGATATAGTACTCCTTGATTCATTACAAATCCTCGCTCAGTCCAATTGGCAAAATTTTCATCCTTCTGGGAAGACTCAAAACTTTCAACAATCTGACGCAGGTTGTCATCTTTCAATTGGGACTCACGTACTTCTTTAGTACTTTTAGAAGGTAGGTCTGCTGCGAAGAAGTGATCAACTTCACACTTGTCACTTTGACTTTCGGCAAAGGGTCTTGACAGCATGTCCGCTATGACATTGGATTTTCCAGGTGTGTAGCAGATCTTAAGATTGAACTCTTGTATTTGGAGAGCCCACCGAGCTAGTCGACTGGAAGGGGACTTCAAGCTCATCAACCATCGTAGAGGCTGGTGGTCTGATGCTACAGTGATCTCAGCACCTTCTATATATCCACGAAATTTCTGAAGAGCCCACACCACAGCTAGTGCTTCTCGTTCAGTTGTGCTGTAATTCTTTTCTGCTGCGGTCAGAAGACGGCTGGCATATTCAATGGGGTGTTCATCTGGAACTTCACCTTGAGAGAGTACAGCTCCCACAGCAAAACTGCTCGCATCCGTCCGAAGCATGTACGGTTTGGCAGGATCACATTGCTTCAAAACAGGAGGGGAAATTAGCAACTGTTTCAAGGTGTTGAAAGCCTTTTGTTCCTCTTGTTCCCAATGCCAAAGACTGGTCTTCTTGGTAAGATTGCTAAGGGGTCTAGCAACATTAGAGAAATTCGGAATGAAGCGTCTGTACCAGCTACATGTTTGTAGAAAAGACTGCACTTGCTTCACATTTTTGGGTTCAGGCATAGCCTGGATGGCGGATGTCTTCTCAGGATCGACTTGTATACCATCTGAAGTTATGAAGTGTCCCAAATATTTAACTTTTGAGCATGCAAAATTGCACTTTTCGCGATTTGCTCGCAAGTTGTAATGCATCAGTCTTTGGAAGACTTTTTTCAGATCTTCTATGTGCTCTTCAAAGGTCTGAGATAGTACAATAATATCGTCCAGGTAGGACAGGATACTCACATCTTTCAGACCATTTTTGAAGGCATCAATCAATCTTTGGAAAGTTGCTGGTGCATTCTTTAGTCCAAAGGGCATGCGCACAAAACGGTAGGTTCCAAAAGGACATGTAAAAGCAGTTTTGTTTCTGTCAGCAATAGAAACGTTCACTTGGTGATATCCGGCTTTTAAATCAATGGTGCTCATGTACTGTGTGTGTTTGGCAGTGTGGAGAAGATCGTCTATCCTTGGTAAGGGATATGCATCAGTTTTGGTGATAGAATTCAGCTTCCTGTAATCGACGCAAAGACGAAAAGTTCCATTCGGTTTGGGGACCAAAACAACAGGAGCAGCATACGGTGATTCACAAGGTTCGATGATACCTTCATGTAGAAGTCTGTTAAGCTCAGCTTCTAGAATTTCTCTTCTGGCTGGAGAAACTATATATGGAGGAACAGCAACAGGTGGTCTGTTTTGTGTGTCAATATGGTGTTCGATATAGGGTGTAGGATCTCCCCCTAGTTTGAACAATTCTTCAAATTCAACACTGAGAGTGGTTCTCTGCTGTGTGGTAAGCATGGTTCCCTCATTTTCTCGTAAGGATTCAGCTTTTACTCCAGAAACGTATTCCGAGTGTGGAGACTGAGGTAGGTGAATGTCCTTTTCGAAAGGGTATTTTCTGTAAGGGCTATCAGAAAAATACCATTTGTGGCTCTTAAGGTCAAGAACCAGGCCTGCATTATGTAAGAAGTCAAGTCCTAGCAATGTTCTGTTTCCTTTGGTGTCAGGCAAAACTATAAAAGAGGTTAAAATTTTTCTATTTTTTATCTGGACATTCACCTGGGTGGTGAGGACTTCAGCAACAGAAGATCGTCCATCAGCAAACGTCAAGTTGATCGATTCTTTTTCAAACTTCGCACCTTGTTTCTGAAGAATTTTGGACAAACCCTCTCCAGCAATGGAGCGTGTGGCTCCGGAATCAGCACAGACAATTCCATTAACTTGGTTGATTCGGACAGGAAGGAAAGCAACCAAAGCAGAAGGTGACTAGGAGGTCGTAACAGCACTGAATTCGGTTCTGCCCTTTGCAGGAGCACAGGTTGGACATTTGGGCTTGGTTACGTCAGGTGTGCCACAACCATAACAGTGGATAGTAGATGTTTCTTTCGGTTTTGTATTCTCAAATTTCTTTTCATGGAACTCTTTTTTGGGATGCAAGTATCTTTCCGTTCTTTCTACAGGTTTGAAGAATGGTTTTCCTTTATTTGTAATAATTCCTTCTTTCTTGAAGTTATTTCGGTGAATCTCGAAGGAATCCAACTTTTCCACCAGTTCCACAGGCGAACAGAGGTATCCCCATTCATCTATATGGTGGTCTTTAAAGTCAGAAGGACATTTCTTCTTAATTTGGTCCGTTATTACTAGGTCTTTAAGTTTTTCGAACGTATCCACATTAACTTCTTTGATCCAACTTTCAAAATAAGTTCTGAGTTCAAAATAGTAATCCCTCCAAGTGGATTCAGCACTCTTCTTGTGAGTCGCAAAGAGTTGTCGAAAGCGTTCAGCACTCATCTTAAATCTTTTTAGGAGAATGTCTTTAACATATTCATAGTCTGAGCTCTGTCATCAGGTTCACGTGCGATGATTTTAGTAATTTCACTTGGTAAAACAGCAATTAAGTAAGGTACCCACTGTACTTCCGGAACTTTTAGAAATTTCACTTGTCTTTCAAATAGGTGTAAGAAAATAGAGATATCATCAGTGTCGGGATTGAAGTTAGGAATTAACTTATGCAGTTCAAATCTTGGGTGTTCAACATCTGTAACGCTTGCTGACACGTTATTTTTGGCAACGAGTTGGGATTCTGCTTCTAATTGAAGTTTTTCTAATTCAAAGTCTCTCTCTTTTTCGATTCGTTTTATTTCAGCCGCTCTATCTGTCGCCAGTCTTTCTAATTCAGCTGTTTTTTCTTTATCAACCCGTTCCTCGATAACAGTTGATAGCATATTTTTTACAAGTTCCTCTTCGAAGTCTTCGGATTTAGTTATAAGGTTCTTAAGATGTATAATTTTTAAGTCATCAGTAATGTCCAGTCCCATTTCCTTAGCCAAATTTCTGAGATCTTCTTTTCTACCTTTCCCCAGAAACGCCATGATTATTTATTTATTGAGACCAAATGCAAAGTTTTGACTTTAAGTTATTTTATAAACATTCAGTTATAATGACACATTTATATAAATAGTGTTCAAATTCCACAGTATTTAAATCAATTTTCAGAGTTTACCAAGATATTAATAAAATACTAAATGAAATCCACAGATAAAATATCCGCAGTTCAACCCAGTAAGAAGTGAAACCGAAACTGAATATTAATGTTTATAAACAATCCCAAATGTAATACTATTTCTGACTCAACTACGAAGATACATTCTTAACACAGTGTTATTTAAAAGGAACACATAAATACACTTCGAAAAATCATAGATCAAAACTCAAGGTTAATCAACACGAATAAAATGAGCCATAGTATAAAATGAGTCACTGGTTTTCTTTTTCTGAATGTTTCCGGTACACAAGTAAAAGAAATATTCTTACTGCTTGAAGAATCAATTTTTCAATATCACAATTTTTAAGAGTAATCAAATTAAATTTAACTTAACATGTTTTCAAAATAGCATTGGATGTGCATTTATACGAGATATGCATGGATTGCAAAATGCTTAACTGGTCATGCTACTTTACAAAACTAAGTAATAAGCTACTCGATCTACTTCCGTTTTCGAAATCATAACATAACATACTAATAAGGATAGCACTGGGTGTGCTTCATAATAAAATATGCCTGGTTGGCAAGATAATAAAATGCTTTAACGTAATTCACATATACTTATCAATGATAAGATAATGAATGGAAAGTAGCATAATATAAATCAACAAGATTACGGATATTAAAATAAAATACATAAATGTACTTATCTAAAAATCAGACTTTATATCACATCAAATAACCTGGGCACCTGGATGGTGTATATTGCAATTCTTCAGACAGGGGAGTCTAAAAATTAAAGTGAGTTAGGACAAAGAGGAAGAGAAGGAAAACATGGCCGCGGGTTGGGCGCCAATTATAACACAAGGCTAGCTCTCTCAGGCAATTAAGTTTATTCTTACTAACAAAAGACATTACATTTTTACAAACACGAACACTAAACATTTGACATTAATTAGAAACAATCGTTATTTGGGCACTGCATCATAATATTTAAGTTTAAAAAGATTCTCGGGGAAGAAGAGACAACTGTTCTCCCTCACTACTTTGTCCTAACTGACGGGTCTCATTCAGATTCACGCAGGGGAGCTGTTCTGCGCCTGCGCGTCTTTAAAGTCTTAGATGGCGTGGTATTAATGTCCGCGCTACAATCCTACGTTGAAAACCCGAGAAATAAACCATCGCGCGCGCGCGCGTTCCGATAGCCAAAAACTAGACAAAAAACTTCAATCAAAAAACTCATATTTTTAAAAACAAAATCACCACAAACTGGCCACTTTCAATCCAAAATCGCTCCGAAGCAACAAGAGCTTCGAAACCGATGCATAAGCGAGACTTACCACAACACGCATAAAGTGTCCGCACAAAAAACGAGGAATCGAGGGAAGAATTAAAAGGACGAGGCTAAAAAAAAGCGTATAGCAAAATGGGAAAATTGAATCTTCTTGTCAGCAACACATTGTATCTGATTACCCTAGAACATTCCTGTCCATTAAATCCCGTGTCCTTAAGCTCCGCTTTCACGTGCCTTTCAGTGATATTAGCGATCAGAATTTTAAAGTCGGCCTTAGGGGGTGGGCTACAAAAGTACGTGAGAGCGATTTTAACGGCAGGAGTTTTCTGTTTGCGGCTTTTCGAAAGTTGACTTGCCATTTCATCTATTCATAACCTAGGTCGCCTATTCTACTCTAGGGATGTAAGGCTCGTTCAAGGGGATGATTGTTACGAGGATTAGACAATGTATCACAGGCGAAATTTGTATGTGTAAATAGATACAAAATGCACTTACAAAACATGCATACAAAATGTACATACGAATGCATAACATACATACAAAATGTACATACAAATTACAAAATGTATAACATACAAAATTATGCATACGAATGTATAACACACATAAAATGTACATACAAATGTATAACATACGTATAAAATGCATATCTAAATGTATAACATACATAAAAAATGTACGTAAAAATTGCACAATTTATACAAAAAACATACAAAACATACATAAAATCTATAACACACACATAAAATGTACATACAAATGTAATCCCATTGAAAATTTGTATGTGCATATAAAATGTACATACAAATGTATAACCATACACATAGAAAATGTATACATAAATGTACAACATGCAAACAATAAATGTTTGCATGTATGTTGTACATAAATGTACAACATACATGCAAAATGACATACAAATGTATTACTTACAAACAAAATGTATGTACAAATGTATTACATACAAAAAGTACATATAAAATGTACATACAAATGTATAACCATTCACATATAAAATGTCTATATAAATGTGTAACATACATACAAAATGTATATACAAATGCATTACTTACATACAAAATGTATTACTTACATACAAAATTTTTGTACAAATGTATAGCAACAAAATGCATATGCATATACAATATGTAAGTGTATGTTATACAAAATGTACAAACAAATGTATGGAACAAATAAAATGTATAACATCAAAACAAATGCATAACATACATACAAAAATAAGCAAACACAAAACAAATACGTAACAAACATACAAAAATAAACAAAATGCAAATACAAATTACGAATACAAAATTTTCAAGAAAGGACGAACAGCACTGTCTATCACGAGAACTGCTCCCACCGCTGAGTCAGCGACTGTCTGTTGCCGTAGAAACTGACCTTATCCCATTTTCCAGAAGGGATGCTCGAAGAAATGTATTCACTGGTGCACTTGAGGACAAGTTAGAAACTTATGATTTCTATTTGTCAAGATCCTTGTAAACTATCCCTTTCCGCAATCAACATTCACCCTATAAAAAACTAAGGCATACACAAGTCTCCCCTACTCAAAATCTCAAAATAAACGGGTCCTGTCCCTATAGAAGGGCAGAGGTAGCCCAGTTGGAAGAGTAGCGGATTAGCAACCGGAGGGTTGCGAGTTCGAAACTCGATCCAACCAAATATCGTCGTCTACGTGGGGGCTAGGGCACGTTACTTGGGTACTTATATAGCCTTGCATCCCGTGCACCAATTAGATGATGAATGTTCATTCCCAACCGATAGACGAGAGTACTCTAAGAGTCACGTTACTACTAGTTTTGGTCACATGATGTTGGGCACATCAAAAGGTTACCATTGCTCACTCTACTTTTATATTTCCTCTATGGAACCTACGTCTTGATGTGGATTTCTAACCACTGAACATCCCAGATCGGGATTCGAACGCAGAGTATGTTAAACCAGGACCAAAACGCTAACCACCCGGTTACCATGGATACAATTAAGAGAATTAAAGCACTATGGATGATTAATTAGATTTAAAGGTTGAAATCGTGGGATGTTTGCCGCTTAGATGGAATCATCCTACATAGTTCTTAATCTTTCTATGCACTACAACCACCGCGTGCGTTGATTCAAACCGAAATTATCCAATTGCAAACGATATTTTAATTCCATCATTAATTTGTACGCGTTCCCCTTTTCCCAACCATATAACATCATCACCCCCCTTCTGTTGATACCTGACACTGCTCTGCAGACGATCAGCTCTCGCATCCACTCCGAGCCGTGTAACCTGGCCCCCGCGTCCCCTTTTTATCGTCTGATCAATAATGCCGCGTGGATCGTACAGGTGGGTAGGCCAACAATGCCCGCTCGTTAGATTGCGTTAATGGAATATGATGTCAAGTCATTCCTGTTTTTCGGTTTTCTTTACGTGTCCCTTTTTCTATTAAAAAGATGCGGCATTCCTGCGACGATTCGGGCATAAAGAGCAGACGATATTTTCTTTAGAATTAATTTTTCTTGTTTGGCAACAGGAGTATTTTGGGTCTGTATTTTGTTTCGCGTCAGTTTCGTTTTTAACTCACCTCGTGGTTGTTAAGACGCTAATGACGAGATATCTCGTCAAATAAAATTAGAGGATAAAGGAATTTGTTTTCTTGAAGAATTTTTGTGTTTTGGAAATCACATTGATAATACGAAAACGATTAATATAGATGATAAAAACAAGATCATAAAACTGGTCTATAGCTGTTTTGATGGAACGGCCTCCGTCATCACACAGGGTTAAAATAAACGAGGAAAAACTAGTTTACCCTCGAGTAGCTTAAAAGGGTTGGTGGAAATGCTGTCTAAACCTATGTTCGAATAAAAAATGTGAATTCCATCGCATGGCATTTGATTGATTTTGAGAACAGTTAACTGAAAATTTTATTTTAGTATTTAGAATATAACTTGAAAAAGATTAATTCAATCTACTTAATTTTCAGCCTACACATAAAAGCAATTTATTTTATTAAAAAAGCAATGAACGAAAACGAAATGTAGAATGTGGAATTCGAATGAAATAAAAACGCGTCAAATAAAGAAATGAGAAAATGAAAATCTCAGAACGTTTCCTAATAGAATTTGTCACCAATAGCCTGCTGTGTTTCTCCAGTGTGACGTTAATTAAAATACCTACTTACCTAATAGAATTTATCTCAAATTATAGTAGGATCTTTCCCTTTGGATTTGATCCCGGACCGTCGCCAATAGCCCATTGTGTTGCTCCAGTGCGACATTAATTAAGATACCTACCTCATAAATTATGGTATCACATAAAAAAAACTCCGCCTTTCTGTGCCATTAATTATTAAGATCTTAACGATTATGGAAAAAAATTAAATTAATGGATCTAAACGATAATGCGCTTTAAATGTTAGTGAAATCATATCTATGATCAACATTGGCTTAGCACGAAAATTATCGTCTGCTTTAAATTGGATGCCAACTTCTTTAATCACTATTTCATTGCAATCTACATATTTAATCGCAATTACACTAAAAAACTAAACTTAAATCAGTACCAAAAAACAACCTCAAATTTGATAAACAGGTAATTTTCGATTTCTATCAGATTTCTTTCGAACAGAAGATTGCTTCTAGAACGAAAAGAGTCGTTTCTTTTCCATTCCGAATGCTTTGGCCAAAATTTGAAATCCGGTTCACAACCACGGTTATCAGCAAATCGTCTAAAAATTTCATCAAACGACCGAAAACTTACCCGTTTTTTTTTTCATTCCCGGCAACAACGTTCGAAATTCGAAACATGTCATCTCTGGGACTTAATGACTATAACCGCGGTGGTCGCTGAGAAAAGGTTCGGCGAAATTTTTGGGTGAAAAGTAGCCGGTTTTGGAACGCTATTAATCGAGTCGAACCACCGCCTACGGGTCGACCAGAAAACTGGAATTTATCGCTCAATTTTTTTTGTTCCTCTACCCTTTCATAAACCCAGCCATTCATCAAAATTTTCCTCCTTTTTCTCCCGAGTACGTTTTAATTAATTTCGTGGAAATCAGTGAGGTGGTTAAACAGAGCAACCCCGACCGAGGTTGAACGTTCGAAGGTAAAGAATTAGCCAATTAAAATGGCGGAATGCTATTTCGGAAGACAAATTGACCAGTTGTTCGGTTGATTTACATGTTTGGAGAAGCGAACCTCAGACTTGGGGTTGAGGGATCGATTTATTGAAATAAATTATTCCTGTCAGCTGTATGTTTTAGAATTGTGCTTTGCGTGAGATGGATCCTCAGAATTTTACACTTGTGGGAATTTCGATAGGTATTTTAATTAAAGTCCCACTGGAGCAAAACAACGGGGTATTGGCGAACAGTCCGGGATCAATCCCAAAGTCAACAGCCACCTCTGCACACCACGGTCTTTGAGTTCGAATCCAACCAAAGACCGTCGTGTACACAGGGGGCTGGTGCACATTAAATTCGTCGTGGCCTCAAATGTCCTCAAGTTGGTGCGGTGTCGAAGTTTGGAGAGTGGGGTGCCAGCTCAGGTGTTGCCTCGCCATCTGACCGCGGTTCAAAATTATGTGGTGTCGATCCCTTTGGGATTGATCCCGAACCGTCGCCAATAGCCCGTTGTGTTTCTCCAGTGCGACGTTAATTGAAAAAACAAAATATCGCCACAAAAGTTACGAAATCGTAATTTTGTTCACTTAAGACAATGTATCACAGACGAAATTTGCATGTGCAAATAGATACAAAATGCAAAATGTACTTACAAATTACACAATCTGTAACATACAAAATATACATACAAATGTATAACAAACACATAAAATGTGCATACAAATGTCATCCCCTTGAAAATTTGTATGTATATATAAAATGTACATACAAATATATAACCATACGCATATAAAATGTATATGTATAGCATACATACAAAATGTATACATGCTATACATTTGTATATACATCTTGTAAACATACATACAAAATGTATGTATGCTATACATTTGTATATATATTTTGTATACATTCATACAAAATGTAAATATGCTATACATTTGTATATACATCTTGTAAACATACATACAAAATGTATGTATGCTATACATTTGTATATATATTTTGTATACATTCATACAAGATGTAAATATGCTATACATTTGTATATACATTTTGTATGTGTGCTATACATTTATGTATACACAAATGTATTATTTATATACAAAATGTTTGTTGATCCCTTTGGGATTGTTTCGGGACCGTCTCCAATAGCCCGTTGTGTTGCTCCAGTGCGAAGTTAATTGAAAAAAGTACCAAAATACCGCCACAAAAGTTACGAAATCGTAATTGTGTTCACTTAAGACGGAAACAAGTATAAATTTTTAAAGTAACCGATTTTTTTCAAGTCCATTTCCAAGCCCGCATTCGGAAACGCAAACGATCCGAGTGTGTCTCGACTCCGCCAATCAGATTATCCCCCGACGATTACGAACGTCACACCAAAAGGAACAATGACACACAAAAAGATAGATGTTTGTATTAATTGAACAAGGCCTAATGGCTTTCGAATAATAAAGAACCTCCAAACAAAGGCCCCTTTCCCTGCAAACGGAAAGAATATCAAAGCTTATCAGATAAGAGAATTTATCATATCCTACAATTATGATGGCGTCAAATTTGATTAATGTCTCTTGAAACTTTGTTGCTGAAAAAAGCTCATTGAAAAGGCTTCGCTTGTAACCACTGTCGGACTTATTTATTGAGAGATCTTTTAGTGGGGGATTTCTTTGAATGAAGTGTGTTCTTTTTGTGTGTCTTGTATGCATGTGGGGGGGGGGTGAGGTAATGTAATGGAATTACGAGTCCTGTGTGATGGAATATTGTTTTAGAGAATTCTTTTTCTGCCTGTTGTTGGGAGTGAAAACGATTTCTGGGTGTAGTACTTGATTCGAATGGGGAAAAATCGCTTGCGTCGGTCCTGAAATCAATCATTCTTTGCGCGAATTTCTGTGTTTGGAATTTTAATTTTTATTCGAGTTATGCGTTGCAGTGTTTTGAGGTAAAATGTTCTGGAACGGTGAAATTCAACAGCTCGCGTGCTTCTAGTATTTTAAAAATATTTTTGTGTCAGTCTGAAACGGTGGTTTTTAAACTTTTCGGTTCACGCACACTTTGAAAATTAAGTATTTTCGAAGACCCCTTGAGATTATAAAATTATATGGGGCGTACTTAGATCTGCATAGGACCCACAATGGACCGTATTTTCACTCTAACCCTCCAAATTGTATCGACGAGATATCTCGTCCATAAAGATCGGACCAATTTTGCTAATGACGGCATATCTCGTCCATCAATATCTAACCAATTTTGCTATTGAAATCTGGTTAGTTTTGTTACGATGAGATGATAATGCCTCATCGAGACAACCACCAGGTAGGTAGTTGATTAACGTCGCACTGGAGCAACACAACGGGCTATTGGCGACGGTCCGGGATCAAACCCGAAGGGAGGGATCCGAGGACAGCACTACATTATTTCGAACCACGCTCGGATGAGAAGGTCACACCTGAGCTGACACCCCACTCTCCAAACTTCCTCGACAACTTGAGGACGTTTGAGACCACTACAGATTTAACGTGCACCTGCCGCCCCACGCACACGACAGTCTGGTTGGATTTGAATCTGCAAACCTCCGGTTGCTAATCCGTTACTCTTCCAACCGGGCTACCGCGGCCCATCATATATCTACGAACAAGCTTTTCAGTCATGAATATTATCGAATCGAAAAATAGGAACCGCTTGACTAATGAAATTTTTTCAATCAATTTTGCGCTTGGCTACTACAAAAATCGAATGATTAAAACAACTGCTAAATCAATGCAGAGTCATGCGTCAAATTAAATTTTGTATTTGCTTTTATTATCTTTCTTTGTAACAATATATGATAAATATAAATAAAATAAATGTAATATGATAGATCTTTCATGTATTTTTCCATCCTCCCTTAAGTCACAATGAATCTACAAGGTTATATCAAAAAGTAAGGTGAATTTGTCTCTAATAAAACTCAGAGTTTTTGTGTAGCTAATTAATTTTTTTATATGTTGAAGTACCAAGGTGATAGAAGTGTGACGGCTTGTAGAAACCTCTACGTCAACCCGTCTGGTGCTTAGAGCCAATCAAAGATAGCGCATCGACTTGAGCATTACTCCAAGGAGGAGGTGCGCGGTGTCATTCGTTTTTTATGGACCAAGGGGAAAAACATGTGATATTCATCGAAAATTGTTGGAAGTCTATGCAGAGAGTGTTATGTCGCAGAAACAAGTGTACGTGTGGTGTAACGACACGAATGTGGCTGTCGTCGATGCCATGATTCGTGAAGACAGAAGAGTGAGGTTGCATGATATTGCAAATGCATTGCTCGTATGGTTCAGTGAGCAGTATTACCATTTTGGATTACCATTTGTTTGGCCCCTGAAGAAACACCTCCGTGGGCAGCGTTTCCATACATTGGAAGAGGCACAACAGGCTACACTTACCTGGTTAGGGAACCTGGAGCAAGATTTCTTTGAAAAGGGCATGGATGATTGGGTGCCACGTTGGAATAAATGTTTAGACCACTATGGTTCCTTTGTCGAATGATAGTGTGATACGATTTATCAAACATAATAAATTTTCATATATTAATCTCTGCACGTTTTTCTGTCAATCCAAAATTCACCTTACTTTTTGATACCTTTTTGTACAAGGCCCTTGATATTAACAAGTCTGTATCCCTGGTCTAGAGGTTAATAGCCCGTTGTGTTGATCCAGTGCGACGTTAATTAAAATACTACCTACTTACTTATCCTGGTTTAAAGGAAAAGTATAATTTTATCAAAACTGTTCATTTCAAAACAAAAAATATCGCTTGTTTTATCAGTGCAACGTAATTTAAAAATAACACGATTCAAAATGTCTTAATTCTAAAAATACAAAACGTTCCTAGTTTCAACAACTTTGTGAAGATTGAAGGGATAAAACTAAAGTGATTAAATTCTCAATCAAGAATCAAAACATTTATCTTTTTTTCCCGAAAAGATGTCTGTACTTTTATAATTAGATCTCCGATCAAACAGCATAACATGAGATTTAAAATGTTCAAAAACTACTAAAGTGTTAAGTGAATTAATTTTTAATACACGTTTATCACATTTTATGTTTGGAACATGAATTTTCGTGGACATACAGGAAAACACATCCATCTTTTAACTCAATTTAATACTATTTTCCAGATTTTTTTATTTATTTTTCAACGTGTTATAATTAGGAAATAAACGTTACAGATTCTGATTTTTATTTGCTGAACATTTTTCAAAAACTTATGGCAGCTTTGCTAACAGAAAATGCATACATCTCGAAATAATAAAGCATTTAAATCTGTTCGTATTGTGCGAGGAAAACGAATTCGCCATATTAAAGATTTCACATTTTTTAGTTACTTCACTTTTTTAAAAGGAACAATTGCTTTTTCAATTAACTAAATGCTTTGTTAGTAAATCCAATCTACCCTTTTTCCTGTTTTGATTTTCAATAATTGAACAGCTCAGTAAATTTTCTCTAATAATCTCTTTAAATTTTCTAAATTAAATCTCGAAGGAGAAAAAGAACCTCTCTTCCGATTCCATCTCTTGATTTAATTTGCTTTATTTGGTTGAAATATTAGTTCAGCAGCATGAACCCCGTAATCCTTTTTCTGTAGCAATTGAACTGTTAAAATCTAGGCAGTTTTAAAACTGATGTTCCATATAATTATTATCTCCCCCCTGTGTGTTTAGTTTTTGTTCCTTTCCGAAAATGATTAAAACGGAAGTTCTTTATTCGAGCGTGATTTTAAACAAAATTTATATCTGCATTTAAGATCCTCAAGTGTAATTCAGCAGAGCAGTTTTGTTTGGCTCTCAATTAAGTTTTCCCTGCTACATCCGAAAATTCATTTGATTGTCTCAGTTAGCTGTACTCGTAAAGAGCTTTTCATTTATAATTACATTGATGGTTTTGGAATAATATTTTCCGAAACGCCACTTAAAAAAATAATTCGATTTTTTTTCCGCGATAAAAAAGTCGGAAATGAGATATTCGGAACGCATTTATTGGATTAAACATTATTTTTGAGCTCTAATAAATAAGAGGTTATGAATTTATTTTTAAATATCGTCTGCAAAACAAAAGCGAAGGGCATAATTAGGATGGAAGAAAAAGAATATGGCCGTTAGAGGGAGGAATTGAAGCAATTGTATAGTAATCGCTTTATATCCCCCCCCCAATTAGGAATTATAATTATAAAATAAGTAGCAAATAATTAGCAAAATTAAAAGATGATTTGCTTAGTCATGGACGATTTTGAATTAGCAAAAAAGGAAAGTGAAGTGAAAAAGCACGTTTAGTTGAAAATTAAAACTCACAATAGAGATGAAATATGGCCGCAATTATTCTTAATAATCTCTTAAACCATAAATGTATTTAAAAACCTTCCGAGGATTATCCGGTGTTTCTTATGTTACACCGCAATTTAGTTCGATTAATCTTAAATACCTTAAATTAATGATTTGGTGATTTGACGAAATAACTAATCATTTAAAAAAATGTTTGTGTTATAGCTTTGGCCATAGTAAGTAGATCAATACCGATTTGTAGGTAGGTAGATAGTTGAATTAACGTCGTACTGGAGCAACACAACGGGCTATTGGCGATGGTCAAGGATCCATCCCAAAGGAGAATGACTCGTGATTTTGAACCTCTGCCAGCTTGCGACCTGGGTGGCAGGTTCCGAGCCGTTCATCCGGTTTTCTTCCCTGTCAGGAGGAAAAGGAGTGGTGTTTGGTAGCGTTTCCCAAGTCGCCTCGTGTGTCGCTCGCGTAAGAAATCAACAGGTTATGGAGGTCGAGAGACATGTAAATCACGGCCGAGTCGTGGATGGACGAACGTCCCATACGATTTGGTCTCCACGTGACAGGACCGGTAAAAATGTATTCAACACCCGGATCGTCCCGGACAGAGATCCGAGGACAACACCTCATAATTTTGAACCAGATGACGAGGTCACACCTGAGCTGGCATCCCACTCTCTGTACTTCCGCACCACGCCGACGACAGGACGTTTGAGGCCACGACGGATTTAATGTGCAACAGCCCCCCTTGTACACGGCGGTCTTTGGTTGAATTCGAACTCGCAACCCTCCGGTTGCTAATCCGCTACTCTTCCAACCGGGATACCGCGGCCCTCAAAACCGATATCAGTTTTATAGAGTGAGTTTCCCAAATATGTCTTCATCTGACAATAGTTCAAAATGACGGGTGTTGTCCTGGAATCTTTCCCTTCGGGATTGATCCCAATAGCCCTTTGTGCTGCTCCAGCGCGACGTTAATTAAAGCCTACCTACCGATTTGTGTTTTCTGTATGAGTAATATTTATCTTGCAAGTTTCAGGGCCACTAACCATGAAAATATCGAGTGTGTCCACAAAATTATTGGGGGTCGGACTCAGGAATTCGTGTCCTTACGATTTGATGCCCCGCGTCACAACCCACCCCTGACTCCGCGTCTTTAATCAGGCGAACAAATTACGAACACCCTCTATTACCAAACAATTTCCACTTCATCTGGCAACAAGCGCGCACGTCGCCCCCCCCCCCCCTCCCACCAGAAATCAACCCCCTCCGATCTTCGTTCGGGCTTAACTCGATCCCTCTAATCCCCACCCTCGTAGAGCCACCCCCAACACCAACAGCCTACTTGACTTGATCCGTGGGAAAATCGGCTTCATAATTAAAGAAAACAACCACCGGCTGCCGTAATTCGATTTCATAGACGCGGGATTGAGCGCTAATTGTGCGGCCGGGGCTTAGGGCCCGGACACCGGGCGCATCCGGCCGTAAACCCTCCCGTAATTACGCCGCCGAATGAAGTGAATTATGAAGGAGGCAGTCTTTGGATCCGGATGAATTTGATGGGAGTTATTGGGTTTCGGGGTGTTTCTGTGTGTGTTCTCCTGGTGCTGTTGTTTGCGTTTGGGGGACCGGGAAGGGTTTGGATGGAAAAAAGTTCCGGCAGGTGGTGATTGAGGTGTTTGATGGGATGGAAAGTAAATGAGGTGGGAAAGTCGGGGATTTGTTCGTGATCTTCGTGTTTGGGAGGATGGTGATTTGGCATTTTAGGTGTGGAAATAGTTAAAGGAATGTTTGGGGGTTATATCAGCATTCAGTGTCAATTTACAGGACTTACAAACATTGCATTGAGCAGAACCTGTTGTGCTCTTCACCAAATTCTAAACGGAGCGTGGCTCAGTGGGCATGCCTAAGCAACCTGTCAGTTGTGGGTGGCGCTGGTTCGATTTCACCCTGGGTGTATTTCTCTTCTGTGTCAGTAAAAACTTTCATTGTGTGTGTGTCTATTGATGTCGTATTTCTTGTGTCTGGCACAGCATGGCCTTGCGCCATAAAACTCCCCAAACCAAGCAACTAAACACTTTTTTGCCTTAATTCAAATAGCGCAGGAAATACATAGATCATATCGTCGCATTATCGTGTTGGCCACAAAGGGAGTGTCTCCAAGATCGCCCAACATTCCTATAAAGACAATCGCAATTCTCTTCTGTGTCAGTAAAAACTTTCATTGTGTGTGTGTCTATTGATGTCGTATTTCTTGTGTCTGGCACAGCATGGCCATAAAACTCCCCAAACCAAGCAACTAAACACTTTTTTGCCTTAACTCAAATAGCACAGGAAATACACAGATCATATCGCAGTACTACCGTGTTGGCCGCAAAAAGGAATGTTCAAGATCTTCCAACATTCCTATAAAGACAATCGCATTCCGAAGGGCGATAGGCTCTGCTCAATGCGATGTTTGCAAGCAGAACACTAACACACCTAACATTGACTAACATTGAATTGAAAATGAATGCTGGTGACTCCGCAAACTATTTACCGAAAATATATCAATATCCTCTCGAATACCAAGATCAAGATCAATACCAAGATCACGAAATGGCGCAGCTTGTGCTTTTTTGGACCTTGCGCCCCAACAATCAATCAATCAATCAACCAAGATCACAAAGATTTGATGGAAGCTATTGGGTTGGGGAGGGTGTTTCTGTGTGTCCTGGTGCTGTTTGCGTTGGGACGAGGAAGGAAGAAAAAAAGGAGGTTGCGGCAACTAGTGAAGGGTTGTTTGAGGAAGTAAATGTGGTGGGAAGTTTGGGATTCGTTTGTGATCTCGGTGTTAGGGAGGATGGTGATTTGGTATTTTCGGGAACTAAATAGATTAACCCTCCAAGTGGTTTTGACGCGATAACTTGATCGTCAAGGTCAATTTTCTTTTTGACTAGAGACGAAGGGATCTTGATGGAGATACCTCCTCCATCAAGGATCTGGTCAGTTTTGCTAATGACGAGAAATTTCGAGACAACCACCAGGAGGGTTAAGGAATGTTTAGTGCCACACACATCAGCATTCAGTTTCAATTCACCGTGGGAGTTCTATTTATAACCATCGCTTTGAGCAGAACGTGTCCTTTCCACCAAATTTTAAACACTTTCTTGTCCCAACTCAATCGGCACAGAAAATACATGCGCATCCCATATATATCATAATACTGATGTGTTAATCACAAAAGAGAATGTCTCCAAGACCATCCAACATTGCCGAAAAGACAATCGCATTGAAAAGGACAACAGGTTCTGCTCAAAACAGTGTCTGTAAATATAACACTCACAGGGAACTGAAACTGAAGGCTGTGGTGTGGGACTCCGAATATTTTTATTTACTTACCGAAAATACCAAATCACCAAGATCACAAATCCCCAACTTTCTCTCCTCATATACTTATGACAGAGGTAGGTACTTGAATTAGCGTCGCACTGGAGCAATACAACGGATTGTTCAGGACGGTCCGGGATCAATCCGTAGGACAACACCTCGCCATTTTGAATCACGATCAGATGACGAAAACAACCCCTGAGCTGGCACCCCGCTCTACAAACTACCTCACCAACACCCAGTTGGTAGTCGTGGAGAACCGTGCCCCCAAAGTATAAGACGAAGAAATGGAATTATAAATAATCAATGTTATATAGAATTATAAACATCATTTTTTGTTTCAAGATGCTTCTTTAAAGTTCTACGATGCCATTCTTAAAGATGTTTCAATGAAAAAAGTGTTATAGTATGCCACGAAAAGTCCAATATCGGTTATAAACCTGGATTTCCTTTTCGTGTTCTGTCAATCCCTTGTACAATTAGGCACTAAGAAATATCCATTCTTTCAAGAAACAATATCAACAGTCACAATATTCATACATCAGTATTTTCTGCCCTCGGGAACACATCACCTTTATGTGTGCATGGGCTTCACGGAATCGAGGTCCTCTGGTGATCTTTTCTTTCCCTATGGGGTTTACTACCTTTAGTAAACACTGGTTGCACTCCCGTGGTAGCCAAGCGATCTTTTCCTGCTTTCATCCCACTACTGTTTCCCAATCCTTTTTCCCCTTCCACATGTTTTACTTGGCGTTGTCTTACTTGGCGTTGACTTTCACAGTGGATTGAAGAACTTGATGGCCGGACCGGCTTAGCTTGGCATAGTTTGGCCATAACGGCAAAACAACCAACTCAGAGCAAGATACAGGTACCTTAGATACCGAATTAAAATAAAAGACGCCGTTATTACTTGTGTATAAATAATTTAATAAACTGTTATGTGATTAAATAATTGTTTGATACCTAAAGAAAAGTATTCTCTATTCTTATAGTATATGTATAGAGATATAAAAGTAACCTTTTCGGGGGAGGACTGGGAGATCCCCTCTAAACCCCTCCTTGTGTTGATGCTACACATTCATAGGAGATAGATATATACTCAGATTAACGGTGGCTAGAAATCACATAAGCAATTAGATGCTTATTCCGTAAGCAGCTTAACGCCAATTATTAAGTCAATTATATCGCGATTAATTTGACTCTCAGCTAGTCCTGATTCAGTCATTAAAGCAGTCGCTCGAAATGGCTTCGATAATTCCCCGTGTTACACAAACAAATCGATCCTATTCATGTCTCGCGAGTTAAAACTCCCAACCAATAAGGTGAATCGTGCCGTATCTTTATTGCATGGGGCTGTATCATACAGTCCGTTTTGCACTGGTTGCAGCTGTATAACTTCGTCAAACAGCATTACGCAGAGGGCTTTGGCTGCATTAAACTCCAATCAGGCCGCCGGATCCGGCCGGTCCGGCTGCGGGCAGGCAGGGACGGTGCCGGACAATTAACGCTCCAAATCCCCCATTTCGGAGGACCAAATCCGCCCGGATCATCGATCGGGCAGAGTTCGGTAATCCGGACTTTCACAGTGGATTGAAGAACTTGATGGCCGGACCGGCTTAGGCGGCTGACGATTGGATTCCGGACGATTACGGGGAGGTGATTGGGTGAGGCGATATGGAAAGGTGCGCGGATTGGTTGCTTTGTTTTTGAGCGGGAGGATTAAATTCGATTTGGGGTTGGGCTCATGGAGTCCTATGGAGGCTTAATGGTTTGGGAAGGTCTTCAGTGTTCTGATGGATATATACAGGGTGAGTCTAAATTGTTTTTACAAAATAAGAGGGGTGATAGTACCCATCCAGACGAGCAGTAATTACCATGGAACATAGGGTCGCATTCCACTCTGAGGCAGACAAGAGTCAAATTAGAATTTCAACATGAACTTACAACAGTGTTGGGAAAGCGAATGAACGATACCAAAAGTATCTGATTGATTGATGAGAGAAAAACTCACAGCAAGTGCTCAAAGTGGCGTTGCACAGTTCACACCGGCGAAGGAATGACTGGCTCTCGAAGATTCCTGGTGTTGTGTTCATTTTGTCTGCACCGATTCTCGCTACGAGATCTTCAGCCGAATCCACAGGCGTCTGGTACACTAAAGATTTCATGTGCCCCCAGAAGAAAAAGTCCAGTGCATTGAGGTCCGTAGGCAGGTACTAAACGACGTCAGAGTCGATGACTTGTTCATGCTCGACGCGTTTCGACTTGACTCTTTTCTGCCTCTCAGAGTGGAATGCGACCCTATGTTCCATGGTAATTATTGCTCGTCTGGATGGGTACTATCACCCCTCTTATTTTGTAAAAACAATTTAGACTCTCCCTGCATTTTGCGACTGTAGTGGCAAATCTCGTGACATGCGTCAAATTTTAAAACCCGGCCGTACGCTGAAGCAGCACGTGACGAAATATGCGACACGCGCATGCGCACTCCGTTTCTGTAAAGAAAACATACGACAAAAAGACAACATGTCGAATAGTAGTCGCGACAGTACAGTAGTTTCCCAGACGCGACAGTAGGCACGATAGTCTAGTTTCCAAGGAGACGCGGTAGCCCGGTTGGTAAAGTAACGGATTAGCAACCGGAGGGTTGCGAGTTCGAATCCGACCAAAGACCCCCGTGTACAAAGGGGACTAGTGCATGCTAAATCCGTCGTCGCCTCAAATGTCCTCACGTTGGCGTGGAAGTTTGGAGAGTGGTGTTGCCTCGTCATCTGACCGTGGTTCAAAATTACCTGGTGTTGTCCTCGGGGCTTTCCCTTTGGTATAGATCCCGGACCGACACCAATAGCCCGTTGTGTTGCTCCAGTGTGACGTTAATTAAAATACCTACCTACCTAAAAGTAGTTTCCCAAAGCAGTCACTTGGTTGGCCGATTTGGCATCTTATCGTCACATTTGGCTACATGACGTCTTATGACAGGATAGAGTGTGAACGCGCATTTCTATATATAGAGTGGCGACATAAATTGCGAGCGTCTACTATATCGCGAGGAACAATCAGACGATGAATTAATGGATGGACGCATTCTTCCGTCCCGTGCACCAAACAGAGGATGAATGTTCGTTCCCACCCGGCTGACGAAAGTATTCTAAGGAGCACGCGACTACTAGCTTTTGATCGCATGATCCTGTTAACCTTTATAAGGCTTAGAACCACACGTTAGAGTAATAAAACTTCACATTTCCTTAAACTTCGGGCGTCATCTGACCGTGGTTCAAAATTACGTGGTGTTGCCCTCGATCATTTCCTTTGGGATTGATTCTGGACCGTCACCAATAGCCCATTGCGTTGCTCCAATTGTGACGTTAATTAAAATACCCTAACCTTCGGGCATGGTACGGGTACATGGGGTACCCACATTGGGCCATTCAAAACCAAGGGTACCCCACATTCCCATGTGGGGTACCCTTGGTTTTGATCTTGATTAGTAAAACCACGTAGGAACTATAAATTCAGAAATATTTTTATGTAGGAGTGAGATTTAAGCAATGGGTTTTTGGGATTCATCTTTCAGTATTTTAAAAAAACATTTTACCATCCGCATTTCAAAATCCTAACATTTTATTTTTATTCCACTACTCTAGGGAAACTACTCTGAAAATCGAAGACGTCTAGGAAAGAGGTTAAACACACAGCAGAGATGCCGGGTTAGTGTAAGAGTATTTCTCCATCCCGACACTGTCAAAGCTTTACTTGTCTATAACCATTTCTTGACAGCGACTTAGATTCCGATCCCCAAGATGCTAGTCGGAATATATATTTACTGAAATACTTAAAACATCTTACAGGTTTCTTTTACCGATTTCGAATTCACCTCGGAAAAAATATAAAACAGTTTTCATCAGAAAGACGGGTTAAAAACTTTATGTTGTACGTTTTTATTTTTGAGTTCTGCTGTAATATTTGGTAGCCAGATTGGAAGAGTAACGGTCTAGCAACCGGAGGGTTGCGAGTTCGAATCTGACCAAAGACCGTCGTGTACAAAGGGGGCTGGTGCACGTTAAATCTTTCGTGACTTCAAATGTCTTCGCGTTGGCGCCGTGTAGAATTTTTTAGAGTAGGGTGCTTGTCATCTGACCGTGGTTCAAAATTAGAAGGCGTTGTTCTTGGATCAATCCTCGAGTGATGGATCCCGGGGGTTGGCAATAGCCCGTTGTGTTGCTCCAGTGCGACTTTAATTTTTTACTGGTAGAAATTTCTATTGGTGACGTTCTGAAATGGTATTCAGGTAGGTAGGTCATATTAACGTCGCACTGGAACAATACAACGGGCTATTGATGACGGTCCCGGATCAACGCGGAAGGGAAAGGTCCGAAGACAACACCACGCAATTTTGTACCACGGTCAGATGACAAGGTCACACCTGAGCTGGAACCCTACTCTCCAAACTTCCACACGACGCCAACGTCAGGACATTTGAGGCCACGAGAGATTTAACGGGCACCAGCCCCGTTTGTACGAGTCTTTGGTTGGATTCGAAAGCAACCCTCAGGTTGCTAATCCGTTACTCTACTAACCGAACTACCACGACCCATTATTTATATAGATGCAAAAAGGTATTATATTCTCACCATTTCCTGTAAAAGCTACTGAGACACAGTTGGATACCGATGAAGTTCAAATATGTCTTAAAGATATAAAGATAAAAACAATGCACATAATTTGGAGGGAGGTCAAAATATTTTTATTGATTTTAAAATTCAAAATTTCATGGATTGTGTTGTTTTTTTTTTCAAATAGTAAAGTTGAAAGGAATAACTATGAGGTTCTCGTTCAGCCAAATAAAATTTCTAAAAGTCAGTTTGAAGTTTTGAATACGGATTTGGGTGAAACATCGTTAAGTTCTATTTGTTGATTCTCATTAATGAAGACATGGAGTGCTAAAACAACGTTGAATTTGATCTTTTCCAAAAAGAGCATTGTCTTCCCATGGCTTGTGCAACTCGTTGTCTGTCTTGACTTAGTCTGTGGTTCTGCTTTTTACGAACATGTCAAAGCCATCGTCTTCTCCGTTGAGATCTGCGGCAGATTCTGCATAGTCAGCTTCGTTGGTTTTGTCGATGGAATTCTTTTGTGCCTCGAGTAGAGCCCTATCCGCCATTTCGTCTTCGATGGTTCGCAGACGCAAGTCCATGAATTCCTCGGGATGTTCGGCATTCCACTCTGCGAGGTAGTCGCGCTCGACGTATGGCTTTTCTTCTGCTTTCTGTTTATTTGCCTCTTTCTTGGCTTCCTTCTTTTCTCTACGCTTCTCTCGAAACTTCTTTCTGAAATAGCAAATTGGAATAAATTATTTTACCTGACAAGACACATAAAAGGAAACAGAAGTTGCATTTATGTAAGAGTAAAGTTTTAAAGACTAAAATGTATGAATAATAATAAATTCTCAAATATTACGAGGCACACTTACATTTTTCTTCTGCACCAGTCCAGCATCTTGAAAGGTAGATAAGTCGTCTGTAAAAATGACGCACAAATAGCACTAAAAAGTACTGTTTTTAGGTAGCACTGAAAAGTACTGTTTGTTTGTAGATAGCACTAAAAAGTACTATTTGTTTTTAGGTAGTACAAAAAGTACTGTTTGTTTGCAAAAAGCACAAAAAGTACTGTTTGCAGATAAGTTGCAGAGGAAGATTCCTTTACAACCCAAAATCGCTTTAATCAAACGTTTATGATATCACTTGATCAGAGCTTTAAAAATCGCCAGTTAGCAGTTTGACAGACAGAACATGAATGAAGAAATCTTTTTGTAATGTATACTGTTTAGCCACAACAATGTTCGATTAACAATCGAAAAATAATGCTAGGCTTTAGACCTATTTGTTTAAAAGCATTCTGAAAAATATGTATTGTTATATAATTAGAAGCAATTCATTCTTATAAAAAAGAAATGTTTTTATTTCCATTGTTGCATTCAAAATGTACAAATTTCGCTGCTAATTAATGTGGTGAAGAAATTACAAATTTAAAAGATAATTTGCTTAGATATTTAAATGTTTTTGGTGTAATTAAATTCCAAATTTAAGCTAGAATTATTGTTAATATTTTATTTGTATGTTTTAGTCCCATTTGTTTCATTTTATACTAATTCTATCCACTTCTATGTCTTAAAGTCCCTTTAGATTGGTAATACAAATAAAATATGCAATCGAGCATTAGTACCCAATCGACTGAAGACATGCTTTTAACTCTCCTCGTGGTTGTCTTGACGATGAATCTCGTCATTAGAAAACTGACTAGTTCTTGACGAACGAGATATCTCGTCATTAGAGGTTTGGTTTGTTGGGGTTTTATGGAGCAAGGTCCATATTTGGCCATGCTGCGTCATTAGAGGAAAACTCACCAGATTTTTATATCGTCGTCATAAAAAAAATCGGCAACACATTGATGGGATATCTCGTCATTTGCAAAATTAGTCAGATCTTGATGGACGAGATATCTTGTCGCACCACTTGGGGGGTTAAGTAAAATCTAATTAAAAATTACTTTGTGCTATTATACGTCAGAGGGGCTTGAAGGGTCCAAGCACGCCCGAAATCTTAGATGTTATAAAAATAAACGCCGAGATTAATTTAAATCCATTCAAATCGAATTTTAGTCAAGCTCATCAACAGAAAAATCGTAAACAGATTTAGAAATACTTCATCACAGTAATTACAAATTAAATACTCGTTTTGTATTCTCGGATCTTTCCTACGGGGATTGATCCCGGGCCGTCGTTGGGTTCCTCCAGTGCGACGTTTATTAACTACCTACCTACCTCATTTTGTATTGTACTATAGCAATTTGTTTGGTTGCTAAAGCAAGCGAAGGTTGCACTTATGTGATTTGCCTGGACGGGACAATTTACCTGCAAGAGACAAACTTTCAGGCTAATACATTTCGTAGTACGTTAACCCTCCTGGTGGTGGTCTTCGATTCTGTATGGTATTTTAATTAACGTCGCACTGGAGCAACACAATTGCTATTGGTGACGGTCCGGGATCTATACCAAAGGGAAAGCCCCTGCTGAAAAAGTATTCGAAAGACGAAGTTCGGACACAGGTACAGGTACGCAGAAACACTACGGCCACCTGCATTAAAGCTTGACGGAAAATTCGTTCCTTAGGACTATCCCATGTCCTCAGGGCTCGTTCCCAAGACCATTACGATTTCGCCTCAGTGGTTATGTTAATTTATGATAAACCCACTGCCACCGTGAGGTGTCGTTAGCGCGACTATTGTTTTAAAAGACCCAACTGTGACCACGCCTCTGTCACGCATGGCCTGCACCCAATGCCATCGAGGGATGCTCCGAAGGGGGGTCGAATGGAAGACAATCGCGGGACACTCGACCGCATTCGTGTCTCGCGAGAGAGGAAGTGCTCTCGGTAGTCATTGGTAGACGACGGTTCCACGGCTTTGTGGGTTCTTGCTCGGTTCATAATCCCGGGGAAAGGAACCGCGTGCGATTGATTTCTATCGCAAGGTGGTTGTCTGTCGAGGGGTCTCACGAAGATGTGTGGTCTCACACAATCCCGGGCTTTAAGTGGCTGTCCTCTGGCACGGGATGGTTAGGGGTGATTGATTCGATTGATGGAAGATAGCGTTCACGGTCCGTGCATAATTGTTTTTTCAAGGTGATTCGGACTTGGCTGGCTGGAGTGGGGGAGGTAGCACAACAGGTGGAAATACAACTTAGTATACCCCTTTCGAACTTTGAGAGGAGGTGGCCTTACACGGGATTTCGTGAGTTCGTCCTACAACAGTATAATGATTGGTTTTGGGGTTTTGTGCGGCAAGGGCCATATTTGGCCACGCTGCGACGGACACAAGACAGACATACACACACAATAAAAATTTTACTGATCAGAGAAGGTGAGTAGGTATTTAATTCACGTCGCACTGGAAAAACACAACGGGCTATAAGCGGCGATCCGGGATCAAACCCGAAGGGAAAGATCACCACGTAATTTTGAACCACGGTCAGATGACGAGGTCAACCCCTGAGCTGGCACCCCACTCTCCAAACTTCCACGCCAACGGGAGGAACGTTACTCTTCCAATCAGGCTACCGCGGCCACTCACAGAAGACACAAATACACCCAAAGGAGGACAGGAATTGAACATGCGCCGCCTACAACTCGCAGATTGCTAGCGCAGTGGGTGTTCTCACTTAGCCACGACGGCCCTACTACAGGATAAACTCCCGAAAAGTTTAGGTCTGTGGTAGCCCAGTTGGAAGAGTGGAGGGTGGCGAGTTCGAAACTGTTCAACCGAAGACTAATGTGCGTGAGGGCTGGTGCACGTTAAATCTGTCCTGGCCCCAAATGTCCTCACGTTGGCGTGGTGTGGAAGTTTGGAGAGTGGGATGCCAGCTCAGGGGTTGACCTCGTCATCTGACCGTGATACAAAATTACGCGGTGTTGTACACGGATCTTTGTCTTCGGGATTGATCCCGGTCAGGAGGTAGGTAATTAATTAACGTCGCACTGAAGCAACACAACGGGCTATTTTTGACTCTCCTAGCTTACACGCCACGCCAACGTGGGGACATTTGATGTCATGATAGATTTAACAGTACTAGCCCCTACGTACACGACGGTCTTTAGTTGATCGAGTTTGGAACTCGCGACCCTCCGATTGCCAATCCGTGAGTCTACCAACTGGGCTACACCACAATCCCGGCAGTCGTTGGGAAATTTAAATACTGAATAACTTTTTCGCATTGCAAATGAATCTTAGTCATCACTACAAGGGCGGCATCGTGAACCACTTGGCATTACTCTGGGGTGGTTCACTTTACACGTCATTCCACATGTTGCATGTTCAGGTCAAACATCCATGATGAAGTTGAATCATAGGATTGGTTAATATTCATACAAAGGAGTATCAAAAAGTTAGGTGAATTTTTGATTGACAGAAAAACGCGCGTGCAGAGAGAGAGAGAGAGATGAAAATTTATTATGTTTGACAAAAATCGTATCACTATCATTCGACAAAGGAACCATAGTGGTCGAAACATTTATTCCAACGTGGCACCCAATCATCCATGCCCTTTTCAAAGAAATCTTGCTCCAGGTTCCCTAACCAGGTAAGTGTAGCCTGTTGTGCCTCTTCCAGTGTATGGAAACGCTGCCCACGGAGGTGTTTCTTCAGGGGCCAAACAAATGGTAATCCAAAATGGTAATACTGCTCACTGAACCATACGAGCTATTCAATGCATTTGCAATATCATGCAACTCTTCTGTCTTCACGAATCATGGCATCGACGACAGCCACATTCGTGTCGTTACACCACACGTACACTTGTTTCTGCGACATAACACTCTCTCCATAGACTTCCAACAATTCTCGATGAATATCACATGTTTTTCCCCTTGGCCCATAAAAAACGAATGACACCTCCTCCTTGGAGTAATGCTCAAGTCGATGCGCCATCTTTGATTTGCTCTAAGCACCAGACGGGTTGACGTAGAAGTTTCTACAAGTCGTCACACTTCTATCACCTTGGTACTTGCAGCATATAAAGAAATTAATTAGCTACACAAAAAACTCTGAGTTTTAGAGACAAATTCACCTTACTTTTTGATATATCCTTGTAGAATCAAAGCAGTAGTTATTACTTTTAGCGCAATCCAACGCATTTAAAAGCTTTCAAACCGTTTAATATTACTTAATTTACTTATAAAACATGTTCCAACAGCTTGGGGCTAGTATGCGATTTTCATTCCTGGGAAAATCCAGAACCAGTCTGTCACACTAATCACAACACTCAATAAGTGTGCAATATCCCACTTCTCAGACACAAGTTATATGTAAATGAACTACTTTCCCTATTTGAATCAGATACAAGACATTATATCTATATATTCATAAATGGTGTCTTACCATGCATAAATAAATAATCAACTACGTGATTTGCTCATTATTCATGAGCCGGATTTAGCTGACGCAAACTTTTGAAAGACGTGGTTTATTTTTTTATTTTAAAATGAAGGACATTATTGATGATTCATTTAATAAATATTTTTTTCTCGGTGAACTGAATATATATTCATTCACATTTCATTTCCATTCGAATAAAATCTACGGTGCAATATATCATTTTCATATTGTTGTTGCGGCATCCCAACTTATAATCAGCTATATAAATATTTTTTTTTCAAATGGTATGGGTTTTAGTAGCGGGGCATTTCTCTATTAGCTAAGCCATGTGATTAATGCTACAGTTTATTCCTTGATATAGCCTCGTATCGGTTGACATCTTTCCGCCATGTTTGTCGTTTGTGATTAATGAATTCCATTTTCTTAGAAATGTCGTTCCATCATCATTCGTCCAGAACGACTTAGCAGATGACAAAAAGAAGCTTATCGGCTTCTGCAGTGTCGAGACCTGACCTTCTCTGACCAGTGCTGGCGACAGTTTCCGTTCCCGAAGATTTCCTTTGGAAATTGCAAGTACTTGCAAATTCCCTGATGCAAACCGTCTAGTCATGTCGTAAAAGGGTATATGATCGTTCCTGTTCCAAAGGATTAGTAACGGATTAGCAATCGGAGGTTTGCGAGTTCGAATCCAGCCAAACACCGTCGTGCACGAAGGGGGCTGGTGCATGATAAATCCGTCGTGGCCTCGTATGTACTCAAGTTTGCCTGGTGTGGAAGTTTGGAGTGTGGGGTGCCAGCTAGGGTGTGACCACGTCATCTGACTGATTCAAAATTACTTGGTGTTGTCCTCGCTTCTTTCCCTTCTGGTTTGATCCCTGACCGTCGCCAATAGACCGTCGGGTTGCTCCAGGGCGACGTTAATTAAGTACCTACCTTAAATTGTTTATATATGAGAGGCATTTTCTGTGAAGCTAAATGCAGGTGGTGGTACTGTTTCCGTGGCAGAATGGCAATTAGATTACGTTGCCGGAAACGGCGACAAACTACATTTCAAGGTAACCGCCTATATGTATCATGCGAGAGCATTTGGATAGAGGAAGTAAAATCTTCACTTTTCTCGCTTTTTGTTTGTTTAAAATAAATTCCGAATTGATGTATGGTAGATGATTGGTCAACGCCAATTAGAATAATTGCCAAACATTTCCAAAACGGAGGCAAACTACATTTCGGGTAATGGTAATTACTTAACGTCGTACTAGAGCAACACAACGGGCTATCGACGACGGTCCGGGAACAATCCCGAAGGGAAAGGTCAGAGGACAACACGTAATTTTGAACCACGAACTACATTTTGGGAGTTGAGGTTATATTAGGTAGGTAGTTGAATTAATATCGTACTGAAGCAACTCTACGGGCTATTGACGATGGTCCGGGATCAATCCCGAATATTTGAAAGTTAAGAAAATGTGTAAGTGGTGTTTAAAAGAACTGCCAAAACGTTGTGAAAAATAGTCTTCCATATTTGAGCCCATTGTGCTCCAATGCGACGTAAATTCAACTACTTACATTTTGGCAAGATGTATTTGTATAAGAATGTGCAACTGAGGTTACAAAGAACTGCCAAGAAGTTGCAAAATGCAATCTACATTTGAGCCAATTGTGTTTGGTGTTCCAGTGCGACGTAAATTCAACAACCAACTACCATTCCATATTTGGTAGGTTGTAGGTATTTTAATTAACGTCACACTGGAGCAACACAACGGGCTATTGGTGACGATCCGGGATCAATTCCAAAGGGAAAGATCCGATGACAACACCACGTAATTTTGAACCACGGTCAGACGACGAGAACAACATCTGAACTGGCACCGCACTCTCCGAACGTCCCCAGGGCCGCGGTAGCCCGGTTGGAAGAGTAACCGATTAGCAACCAGAGGGTTGCGAGTTCGAATCCAGCCCAAAACCGTCTTGTACAAAGGGACTGGTGCTCGTTAAATCTGTCATAGCCTCAAATGTCCTGGCGTGGTGTGGAAGTTTGGAGAGTGGGGTGCCAGCTCAGGTGTTGCCTCGTCATCTGACCGTGGTTCAAAATTACGTGGTGCTGTCCTCGGATCTTTCCCTTTGGGATTGATCCCGGACCGTCACCAATAGCCCGTTGTGTTGCTCCAGTGTGACGTTAATTGAAATACCCCCCACCCCTGACCATGGTTTAAAATTACGTGGTGTTGTCCTGGGATCTTTCCCTTTGGGATTGATCACCAATAGCCCGTTGTGTTGCTCCAGTGTGACGTTAATTAAAATACCTACCTTCCGAACGTCCACACCGTGAGGACATTTGGGACCATGACAAATTTAACGTGCACCAGCTTCCACAACGTTCCTTGGTTGAATTTCAAATTTGATTTATCTTTTTGATGCCTTTAAAATTGAGGCGTGGATCAATGGACAACTCAGATTGCTCGAAAAGAAATGTTATCCAGAATAATCGAATTTAACTTTCCTCGTATAAAATCAGATTATTAATTCCCAGAGCAAAGAACGAAGGAACAAAAGCGACAGGATTAATGCGAAACCCACAACTAACAAAAGAATGCCAGCACCCCGCGAGAGAGATATTAGAACACCGTAATCGAACCCCTCCATTTTGTTCGCTGCTCACCGAAGCCTCAAATTCCACCAGACGTCAACTCCATCAAGCTCGAACACTCACGCGAAAAACAATCCGACCCCCCCTTTGTTTGCCGAATTAACAAGTTCCCAATAAAAGTATCTCAGAACGATCAGACGATCCTTCCTTCGTCAAAGGGTGCGGTTCCGTTTTTTGCTCCTCCCGTTTTTGTTCTGTTTCGAACCGACTTTCACCTGGTTGAGCGATTTCGTTCTTTTCCGAAAAGTGTTCTAAATAAACAAGCCTCGCTGGAAGGAGCCGGCAATTAATTTGCCGTCGCTATCGTTTGCTTTTTCGTTTCGGGGTCCATTGTTGGGGCCGACAGCTAATTCGTTCGGAACAAAACGCCTTGGAAATTGACTCGTCTTATCGAGGGGGTGCAGTTCCGAGACAGGTGTCTCGTATCAGGTGGTGCGTGCATTGATTTAGCGCGGCAGTGTCTGCCTCCTTTTCGGTTCTATCTGCTTTTTAATGACCCTTCCAGCTTTTCGCTGAGAGGGAATTAATGATCGTCATCTGGAGGGCAGAGGAAAAAAAATCAGCCACGGTATGTGTTAATTTGTTTGAATGCGTTGCGCAACCAACTATAGAAGCAATGCGATATCAGTTCACTACCAGTTGGGTAGGTATTTAATTAACGCCACACTGGAGCAACACGACGGGCTATTGGCAACGGTCCGAGATCAAATCCGAAAGGAAAGATTCGAGGACAACACCACGTAATTTCGAACCGCGGTCAGTACCAGTTGGGAGAGCAACGGATTAGTTACCAGAGTTGAGAAGTCGAAACTAGGTCCAGCCAAAGACCTTCGTGAAGAGAGGGGCTGGCGCATGTTGAATCTGTAGTGGCGTCGTGTCCTCTCGTTGGCGTGGTGTGTGTAAGTTCGGAGAGTGGGGTGCCAGCTCAGGTGTTCTCGTTATCTGACCGTGGTTCAAAATGAGGCTTTGTCCTTGGGGATTGATCCTAGATGGTTACCAATAGTTGTGCTGCTCCAGTGCGACGTTAAGTAACTACCTACCCAGTTCAGTAAGAGATGCTTCCAGGAAAATATAGGAGGGCCATCGTCGTCCAGTGGGTATGGCCACTGCTCTAGCATCCTGTGAGTTGCAGGCGGCGCTGGTTCGATTCCTCAGTGGGTGTATTCCTGTCTTCTGTGTCAGTAAAACCTTCACTTGCGTGTGCGCCTATTACTTGATAATGTCTGTATTGTGTCTGGCGCATCATGGCCATTGCGCCATGATGCGCCATTTTCCATAAGAAACTAATGTGTCTGAAAATCTCAGTATCTTCCATAGTTGTGAAATTAACTCTTAAAACGTCTATTCTCCAAGCGGCGAAATCATACTGACTCAGTGGGTATGCCATCCTTCGAGTTGTAGGTGGTGCAGGTTCGATTCTTGTTAAATGCATTCCTCCCTGGGTGTATTTCTCTTTTGTCAGTAGAAACTTTAATTGTGTGTGTCTATTACTTGGTATTGTACGTTTTGTGTCTATATGTCCATTGCGCCATAAAACCCCAAAGCGGCCAACCTTTCAGACCCGGAAGAGAAAGACATTCCTCAACCGAAGACAGCCGTTCGGAAGAGGGTAGGTGAACAATTCCATCCAATTTATTCCCACAGAGTCTATGGGTTCCTGTCGACTTCATTACCGGCTAATAAATGCAGCGGATAAAATCCCTAATTGGGGATTATTCCCCAACTTAACACACAAAAGCGGGCCCCGAAATCAAAACATTAATCCCCATAAAAGGTAGATTGCGACCTCCATTGCTCTCGGGTGGCGTAATCCTTTGGGAAAGCGAACCTGTCACTCAAAAATTTAATTGGGTCTTAGCGCTGATTGAGACCGTGCATAATGAGCCCTAATCGGGCCGCTTCATTGGGTGCCGTTTGGGGTTGGCCTGCGACAAAAGGTCCGAACCATTGTCCGAGTTGGGAGTGCTGGGTTCATGAACCTCTGGGAGGCATTGTGGAAGAGACAGGCTTGGCATTGAGCAGGCCCTGTTGTCTTTTGGAATGCGATTGTCTTTGTGGGAATGTTCAACTTGAGGTGTGACCGCTATACTTTCCCACTTTGTACAAACACTGAGCTGCTGTCTTTTGGAATACTATTGTCTTTATGCATCACATGAACTCATGCATCACACATTCATACTTTCTGTTTTCACAAACACAGCAGACCCTGTTGTCTTTTGAAATGCTATCGTGTTTATGGGAATGTTGGACTTGTGGTATGACCACTGTACTTTCACACTTTGTACACATATTGAACAGATCTTGTCTTTCGGAATGCTATAGTGTGTATGGGAATGTTGGACTTGTGGTACGACCACTATACTTTCACACTTTCATTGTACAATTGTACAAGTATTGAGCAGACTCTCTTGTTATCTTTTGAATGCGGTTGTCTAAATGGGAATGTTGGACTTGTGGTATGACCACTATATACTTTCACACTTTGTACAAACATTCAGCAGACTCTGTTATCCTTTGAAATACGATTGTCTATATGGGAATGTTGGACTTGAGGTATGACCACTGCACTTTCACACTTTATACACATATTGAGCAAACCTTGTCTTTCGAAATGCTATCGTGTTTATGGGAATTTTGGACTTGTGGTATGACCACTATACTTTCACACTTTCTATGTACAAGCATTGAGCAAACTCTCCTGTTGTCTTTATGGGGATGCTGGACTTGTGGTATGACCACTATACTTTCACACTTTCTAATACAAACATTGAGCAGACTCTCTTGTCTTTGGAATGCTGTTGTCTTTATGTGAATGTTGGACATATTGTAACGATCATACAGTCATACTTTCTACATTTTTACAAACACAGAGCAGACCCTGTTGTCTTGGAATGAGAATGTCTTTATGTAAACGTTGGATTTGTGGTGTAACTCCATATTTACCCACTTTATATCAACATTGAGCAGATCTTGTCTTTTGGAATGCAATCTGTTTTAAGGGAACGCTGGACTTTTGTTAGGTAGGTAATTAACGTCGCACTTGGAGCAACACAACGGGCTATTGGCGACGGTTCGGGATCAATCCCGAAGGAAAAGATACAAGAACAAAGCCTCCCAATTTTGAACCACGCTGGTCTTTTGGCGTTACTTCCCATATTTCAGCACTTTCTATTTACAAACGTCTAACAAATCTAACGTTCTTAGCAAAATTGATCAGGGACGAGATATCTCGTCCAAGCACTTGGAAGGTTAAACACTATTTTTAGATTGATTAGGTTGTTGCTCTATAGTAAGCTCTTATGCGAAACTAAGCACCATCGCGGGACACGGACCATACAAAGGGTTAACGGTTTATTTATCTCCCAACGGTCTAAGAATCGACTAGCTAAAAATCGAGAACCCGATCAATGCAATCGATTTTGAACACTGGAAAAAGCGCATAAACCAGCATTCTATCAACCCGATACAGACGATAGTTCCAGACTGATGTCCACCCCGGCGTAAAGGAAATTCGCTCAGAATCGACCACCCACACGGAAACCTCGCATTCGCGAAACCACCTCGTCCAGAAAACACGAAACACCGCATTTACATCAACACCTCCGCTGGGAAGACACCACCCACGGCAGAAACTGCCCGAGCATTCCAAAATTGGCCAATTAAGTGCACCCCCACCACCCCGAGAAACCTCCCCCCGATAAACTCTTCCCCACCGAATTTCCAGTGCGTGGACAGGAATTTATCGGCGCAGAACAAACGATCGAGATGAAGTCTGAAATCCGGCAACGGAAACGGATTCTGCCAGGGGTGTCTAGGATTCAGCAAAGTATCGGAGAAGGTGGTTGACCAGCAGAATCCGCGGAATTTGGATATTGGATCCTCATAGAGAAGGTGGAAAAGTCAAATTTCGTGGTTGTAATGGATGTTGAATGCGTGCTGTTGTAATGGATGGGGGTTTTAAGTATGGGTTTGCTGGCTGGGGAGAATTAAGTTGGTGTTAAAGACGTTGGATGCGTATTGGATACTTTAACCGCTCGGTTTTGATGCTTGTATTGTGCGGCGAGAAGGAGACGACCTTGGAACTGTCGATTCTTTGAATAGATGTGAAAGCGCGTGAGAAGGCTGCCATACGGAAGCATGAAAGGCGATCGCCGTGGATGTTTCCTCTTCAATTCTTTATAAATGCTATCGCTTTGGGGATCAACATAGACCGAGAATCCACGCTAAAGACGGCAGTAGGTAGGTAGTTAAACTAACATCGCATTGGAGAAACAACGGGGTAGTGGCGACGGTCAGAGAACCATTCCGAAGGGAAAGAAAGATCCGAGAACAACACCTTGTAATTTTGAACCACAATCAGGTGAGAAGTGAAGGAGTCTCCGATCTTTCCCTTTGGGATGGTCGGTTGTCCCGATAGTTGCCAATAAACCATCGTGTTGCTCAAGTGCGACGTTAATTCAAGTTTTCACGGAATTTTACTGACATTGCATCGACGAGAAATCGCTGGAAAAGCCAGTTTCGTGTTTATAATGTATGTTAAACGGGATGATCATTTTAATGTGTTATCGGACTGAATTAAGCTAGCCGAGGGATCTACACATGTTACAGTTCGTTATGAAACAGAATAATCAAGAGTAATTCTTAAGAAATGATTCATCTTTATGAAATTATTTAAATCGTAGTTGTCAGAAAAAATGATCGCTCCTAATTACAGGGTAACGCCAATAAAACGTGTTATTTGCAGTGTATGACAACTTTTCTCGTACGGATGTATTCATTAAAGGGGTATTCTAATTTAACCTAAGAGGGCCTTCGAATGAGTGGTTTAGTAAATGGAAATGGATTGTTCGGGATTCTTGATGGATGATAGCGATTGATAGCAATAATCTGCTTAAGTAATACTAAGTGTGAGAAATGATTTCAGTCTAACGCTAGATAATTTTCAGCTGTTTAAAAACTTAAATTTGATTTCTGCGAACGACATATTCTAGACATCTTAATTTCAATCAGGCCAGGTGAATTATTTATAATTTTTTGCAGGATCTTTAAAGGCTTTTCATTTCGTTGAAAATACTTGGAGTGCTTCTACTTATTCCAGGTCCGCAGTTTGGCGAGGGGTGTTGACCTCGTCATCTGACCGTGATTCAAAATTACGTGGTTTTGTCCTCGGGGGGGGGGTATTTCAATTAACGTCACACTAGAGCAACACAACGGGCTATTGGTGACGGTCCGGAATCAATCCCAAAGGGAAAGATCCGAGGACAACACCACGTAATTTTGAACCACGGTCAGATGACGAGGCAACACCTGAGCTGGCACCCCACTCTCCAAACTTCCACACCACGCCAACGTGAGGACATTTGAAGCCACGACAGATTTAACATGCACCAGCCCCCTTTGTACACGACGGTGTTTTGGCTGGATTCGAACTCGCAACCCTTCGGTTGCAAGTCCGTTACTCTTCCAACCGGGCCACCGCGGCCCGGTTTTGTCCTCTGATTTTCTCCCTTTGGGGTTGATCCCGGACCGTTACCAATAGCCCTTTGTGTTACTCCAGTGCGACGTTAATTAAGATACCTACCTATCTCAGAACGAAATTTTATATGGACTCAGATTGGTAAGTAGATACTATTTAATTGACGTCGCACTGGGCCAACACAACGGGCTATTGACGACGGTCCGGGATCAATCCCGAAGAAAGATCCGAGGACCACGTAATTTTGAACCACGGTCAGATGACGAGGTCATACGTGGACTCAGATTGGGAAAATGTTCTGTAGAGGTCATTTCTCGGTATCTGATACTTGATCTGGCATTAACGAAACAGCCTTTTCTCCGCCCTGCATTTCAAGGTGTTTTGATTGAAGAAATGTAAGTTGATATTACACCTACTTTTTTCGTTTGATATGTTTAGTGATTCGTCATTGCATAGCATGGAAATATCTCTTATAAATATGTTTTGGGTGTTATTGATCTTAGAATATTAGGTCTTATTCAAAAAACATTGTTCTGTGAAAAATGGTGAGGGACTTTGAAACTTTTTATTGCAAGTTAAAATTGACGTGTCTTGAAACCATATTTAATTTTCACACCAATTTTTAAGACAAATTTTCTTTACTCTTTTTAGGATATGGTCAGCTTCGTAAAAGTAACAAGTAAATCTAGTCAATAGACGCATCACTTTAACCTAATCGCGTTGTTAATAGTCCATGTCAAAATTTATTAACCTGCTTTAAGCAATTTGAAGTCTCATCTCTTAGATCACGTATTAAGTGTTAAATTGGATTGATTATACATCGAATACTTTCGCCTCCTTTCCAATTGTTTATCGTTTTTGCGTTATTAATGCGAAATTAGTTCCTGCATTTGGTGCCTGTTTGTCTTTATACTGACACTACGTCCAAACTATCGGATTTATTTTGATGAAATTTTGTACACTTTGAGTACTCACACTTAGTAACTGAACTCAACAGCACCAGTCTTTCTTCCAGTTTAATCAATGTTTGTGTTCGTATATTTGTGCAAGTGTAACATACAATTAATTCGATGTTTTCTTAAAATCTTATAGATTTTATGAAACATACTGGTATATAATGAACACGTTATTTAAATTTCCTTTGCCTACATTTTAAAGCAAATTTTGCGCCAAAACAGTTGAATATCCATACTAAAATCGGACAGCTCAGATGGTGCTTCGTCATCTGACCGTGGTCCAAAATTACGCGATATTGTCCTCGATCTTTCCCTTCGGGATTGATCCCAGACCGTCACCAATAGCTCTTTGTAATTGCTCTAATGCGACGTTAAGTAACTACCTACCATAATAAAACCAACCTTAATTTGTCATTTAGGAGAATATGGAATATAAGCGTGGATAATGCATGGAATGAGCGTCAGAATTAGTCGGATTGTTTTACCAGTACACCTGGAAAATCAAATTATTTTTACGGAATATGAATTCTAATATTTTACTCCTTTCTCTTTACGAAGCCTAAATAATTTACGAATATTTGGGACAGATAATATAAAGAGAATGAAATGTTCAATTTTGCACTAGAGCAAGACAGAAAAAAATTTTGAAAATTATTTTTTTGCTTCCGACTTTTTCAATTTTTTGCACTTTTTGAGGAAACCTTACTAAGGAAGGCGGGTGGATGGTAACATTCCTCGGCGCTGTTCATGCTAGTCCGTCAACGGCCTCTTAATAATCATACCCCACGCGATTGCTTGTACCGAAAAAAATGTGGGGCCGCGGTAGCACGGTTGGTAGAGTAACGGCTTAGCAACCGGGAGGTTGCGAGTTCGAATCCAACCAAAGACCGTGTACGCGGGGTCTGGTGCACGTTAAATCTATCGTGGCCCCCAAATGTCCTTTGCGTGGTGTGGAAGTTTGGAGAGGTGTACCAGCTCAGGTGTGACCTTTCCATTCGGGTTGGATCCCGGATTATAGCCAATAGCTCATTGTGTTGCTCCAGTGCGACGTTAAAATCCCTTACCTGTGACAGTAAAACTTTCATTGTGTATGTTTATTACTTGATACTGAATGTCTTGTATCTGGCTTATACGCGGCCACAAAAACCCAGCAGACCAGCCAACCTTTTTTTTTTGGACCATCAAGAATATTGCGAGTATGTCCTTGCCTCAACTCGGAGCCGTTTTGGATCAGTGGGTATGCCCACTGCGCTAGCAACCTTCGAGTTGTAGGTGGTGTAGATTCGATTTCTGTCAGGTTCATTAATCCCTGGGTGTATTTCTCTCCTGTGTCAGTAAAACTTTCATTGCGTGTCTATTACTTGATGTTGTATGTCTTGTGTCTGGCGCAGCATGGCCAAATATGGCCCTTGCGCCATAAAACCCTCAAACCAACCAACCAACCTTGCCTGAACTCAAAGCAAGAGGAATTGATCGATTACCCGATTGTTGCATCTTCTGAAAACCAACGATTGCAGGAAAAAGATGCGAACCTGTACTGGTTTAAATATACCAAAAAAGGTCCTCGAGGCCACGATGCTGATGACCTCCGTCCTCCAAGCCCAGACTGGTAGTACGTCTCAATTCAGATACGCTAACTTTATCACTTGTCAAGTCCTGCGCTTTTCCGAGGCATTTTCTGAGGTATGGCACTGCGCTTGCCAAACCGAAAACAGTTGTCTTCATCGTGCGGCAACATGACAAATGGCCGCAGCGAATGGCAACTTTCTGCTGATCGGTGATAAATCGGTGTCGTGTCTGGCCCGGGTCATACCCCCCTTTCTCTCTTGGGACGGGTAGATATTCGCTCATGTGAAGACGTATTGCCTGCAGAAGTGGACGGGCTGAAGTCTTCTCACGATTGCATTTGGAATTCCTTGGGATTCTGCATGTGGTTCTCCAAACAGCAGGTGGAGGCTATTCGAAAGAGTACACACTTACCATCACAAAAACAACTTTAACGACGACTGATGAGTTTTGGGGGTGACTGGGTCGGGCATGGTACTACGATGTATAGATCATAAATGGAATAATTTGGAAACGTGTAAACAAATTCATAGACACTCAGACTCCTTATCCGGAAGATGCACTGCGTGCCAAAGCCTGGGTCGAGGTAGCCCGGTTGGAGGGGTAGCTGACTAGCAATCGGAGGATGGCGAGTTCGAATCCAACCGAAGACTAGAAAGGGAGCTGGTGCACGTTTAATCTTTCGTGGTCTCAAATGTGCTCACGTTGGAGTGGTGTGGAAGTTTGGAGAGTGGGGTGACCTCGTCATCTGACCGCGGATCAAAATTGCGCGTTGTCGTCGGATCTTTCCCTTCGGTTTTGATATCGGACCGTCGCCAATAACCCGTTGCGTTGCTCCAGTGCGACGTTAGTTAAATACCTACCCCAAAGCCAATGACTAACTGGAACGCAGCAAGGTGAAAAATCTTCTGGATTCGTGAGTGGTTGAGACATTTCCTATTGTATCGAATGAGAATTTTCCTGGGCAATGATTTCTCGCCAACCATAAATCGCCAATCCATAGAACCATTTTTTAAAATTGCATTTGTCATCCGTATTCACTTCATTCATGCTCTGCTTTGGGATTGATCCCGGACCGTCACCAATAGCCCATTGTGTTGCTCCAGTGTGACGTTAATTGAAATTCCCCCCCCCCATTCATGCTCTGCTGATGACAAATGAAATTAAAAAATGGTTCTTTGCTTTGGCGATTCAAGATTGGCGAGATAGCGTTGGCGAGAAATCATTGGCCAGGAAATTTCTTTACTCACGAAGCCAGACTATTTTCACCTTGCTGCTTCCATGAGCAAGCCAATGTCTTCCACTTGCAAGCCAATGTCTGATCGGATTGAATCCTACCTGGATGTATTTCTTTTGTGTCAGTAAAACTTCCATTTTGTGTATGTCTATTACTTGATATTGCATGCCTTGTATCTGGCGCAGCATTGCCAAATATGGCCCTTCCGCCATATTTGACGCGAAGACATTTGAAACCATGGTCATTCGGTGATTGATTATAGTAGGACAATGGTACAAAACATGGTGGCGAAAAGCATTTTCATCCTAGATTTACAACGAACTGATTCCCAGCGCAAAAAGGGGCCGTCTTGGCTCAGTGAGTATGTCCACTGCGCTAGCAACCTTCGAGTTCTAGGCGGCGCAGATTCGATTCCTGTCAGATGCATTCCTCCCTGGGTGTATTTCTCTCTTCAGTGTCAGTAAAAACTTTCATGTGTGTGTCTATTGATGTTGTATGTTTTGCGGGTTATTGATGTATGTTTTAAGGGGGCCCTTGCTCCATAAAACCCCAAAACATCCAAGTAACCCAGCGCAAAAACCTTTAAAGATTTCCTATTTTGCTGGGAATTTTATGAAAAATACTTACAAGAATATATCAAAAAGTAAGGTGGATTTGTCTCTAAAACTCAGTTTTTTGTGTAGCTAATTAATTTTTTTATATGTTGCAAGTACCAAGGTGATAGAAGTGTGACGGCTTGTAGAAACTACTACGTCAACCCGTCTGGTGCTTAGAGCCAATCAAAGATGGCGCATCGACTTGAGCATTACTCCAAGGAGGAGGTGTCATTCGTTTTTTATGGGCCAAGGGGAAAAAAACATGTGATATTCATCGAGAATTGTTGGAAGTCTATGGAGAGAGTGTTATGTCGCAGAAACAAGTGTACGTGTGGTGTAACGACACGAATGTGGCTATCGTCGATGCCATGATTCGTGAAGACAGAAGAGTGAGGTTGCATGATATTGCAAATGCATTGAATAGCTCATATGGTTCAGTGAGCAGTATTACCGTTTTGGATTACCATTTGTTTGGCCCTTGAAGAAACACCTCCCTGGGCAGCGTTTCCATACACTGGAAGAGGCACAACACTTACCTGGTTAGGGAACGTGTAGCAAGATTTCTTTGAAAAGGGCATGGATGATTGGGTGCCACGTTGGAATAAATGCTTAGACCACTACGGTTCCTTTGTCGAATGATAGTGTGATATGATTTGTCAAACATAATAAATTTTCATATATTTATCTCTGCACGTTTTTCTGTCAATCAAAAATTCACCTTACTTTTTGATACTCCTTTGTAGTAAATAACCAAAATTTTGTTTTTTGAGGTAGGTATGTGAAAAAATTGGATGAACAAAAATTGGATGACTTTAAACGAGTGGAAAGTTAGATAAAATGGTAGGGTACTTCCTTTTGTGACTCAAACGGATCGATTTAGTGGATACTAGGGAAAACACAATGGAGTTTTAAAATTTTTGTCTCCCGCCCTTGGGCCAAACATAAAAAATATTAGGGGGAGGGGCTATGAGTTGGTGCGCCTGCAGTCATGAAATGGATTAAGGGCCATTTCTGTGTTCTAAAATTCCGCGAGAAACAACAGATTCCGCCCGAAATAAAACAACCACCACAGAGATCATTAAACTTTCCCTTGAATGTGTCTGCATTATATATACCTCCATTACATTTCAAGCAGAAATACCCCTTCCCGGGGAAAAAACCTCCATCAGGGTTATGTGGTGCTTAAAGTTGAAAACGACTAACACGAAGGAATGCAACTTTCCCTAACGATTTACCCACCACAATAATTGGCGCGAGTTTAACGCGGAGAACCGTCTAAAAAGAAAGGACTACTTCCACAGCTTTTGTTTAAAAACAAAAAAATAAAGCGCAATCGCCTCAACAAAAGGAAAACTTTTATAACACTCTTTTAATCTGAAACAAGAACGATTAATCGCAGTAAATTACTTCAGTAAGTCCCTTCGATAATCCCCATACAAGCAATGGGATCTGATTGGTCAGATTTCTTCCAAGCCGCCAGCCGTTTAATTTTTTTCTCTTCTCTTCACTTCCTTTTTTGTACATCCTTTTTTTGCTAGCATTCTCCCCCTTATCCCTAGGCGTTGTCGTTATACAAGGAGCTAGCTTATCAGCGGTGCACACAATATGGTTTAATCGGTAAAATTTGTCTTCTCTGGGTAGATTGCAGGGGGCGAAAAATCGGGGTAGCTGAAAAAAAAAATTCGCCCTTCTATATCGCAAAATTATTGGACATGTCAAGGATTAAGCATTAAAATAAAAAAAATCGGGAAAGTTTCTTTTTCTCAACAGCACACAAAAAATCTCTCCGGCTTCCATTACTGTATTGAAAATATCTCTGGATCAACCTAAAATTGATTTTTTTTTCTTTAAAAAAAAGTTTCGTTTACTTTCCTCTTTTTTCTCCACTTGCGTTGGTATCGTTGCCTGTAACGAGTGGTGTTTAAAAAGTGATGCAAGTTGAAAGTGGATGCGGCCGTTGAAATATTCATGAGAAGTTTTTTCCGTGTTCATTACCACAAGAATAATTTAATAGTGTTGCCGTAATTCGCACGGGTTTAAGAATAATTTTTAAAAATTCCGTAGTGGCGTTAACTATTTTGAATTTCTCTTTGCTGGTCGCGCTTTTCTATTCAAAGCAAAAGAATGCGCTTTCAAAGCTTTGAATATTCTTTTCAAAGTAGAAAATAATACTTTTTTTAGAGCATACACAAGAGACGGAAAGGCAAAACCTTCGCAACTTGTATGTAATGAGAAAAACATCTGTTAAAAGCTTCCAGATTATATAATCCTCCTTTATATTAGATTAACAGCCGGCGTAGTAACCGTTCTGGCCCTCGGCTCATCAGACTCTAGGTTCGAATCCTGGTTAAGGCATGGTTGTTTTCAAAGGTTCGGTTGATTCGTAATGATTGTTTTCGCGTTTTATTGCACAAGAGCCATATTTGGCCAAACTTCAAGTAAATGGACATACATAAGCAAGGAAAGCTTTACATATATATAAGGGGTTGGCATTGGGGTTTTATGGCGCAAGAGCCATATTTGGCCATACCTCACATAGAAGAGAAAAATACACCCAAGCAGGAATCAAACTTGTCCCGTCTATTACTCATAGATTGGGAAAAACGACAAAGCCACTAGATGTCGCAGATGTCTCCAAAGACTAGATATTACCCACAAGATATCACAAATATCTCCAAAGAGCAGAGCCAAAGATGAGATTATCCATAATATATCATAGATATCGCCAAAGACAACAGAGATTAGCCACGAGATATCACAGATATCTCCAAAGAGCAGAGAGCCAAAGACGAGATTATCCATAATATATCATAGATATCGCCAAAGACAACAGAGATTAGCCGCAAGATATCACAGATATCTCCAAACACGAGAGATTTAAACTTAAAATAAAGGCTAAATTAATTTGATACTCTTCGGCATGTGTTTTCGAAAATGTCTAGTGACTCTTCATACCAACGTCTTTAAAAATAAATGTCTTAAAATTCGTATTTGATTGATCAAAGCCTTTCACGATTTTAACAAAACTAACCGTAGAGCGACAAATCAAACCAACCCCAGATTTCAACCGAAGCAACACAATTATCACGGACCGATGTTAAACCATGCTAAACTCAATCAGTTCATTCATCAGAACAAAACAAAACCATCCGCATCCGTCCAAATCCCGTCGCTAATAGGGAATCACGGCCTAATGGACTTCCACCGACCTTCTGCGAATCGATCGCAGCACGAACGGTGTCCACGAGATGATTTTTGAACAGGAACCCCCCTCCGAGGAATGTCCGGCATTAGCGCCGGCCAGAGGCTAATTTCCCTTGATCCCTGGCCGGGGCTAGCCCTTGATGGACGATCCGGCACGGCCGCCGTGGCAAGTGCCATGCATCACTCCCCGGTGCCGTGGCACGCGATCGTCTCCTTTGCAAGAAGTGGATCGCGGAGTCATGGCTTTTTGGTTTTGTTGGGGGCATGCAAAACAATCTCCACGACGCGGATCTGGTGTAATGAGACAGGTGGTTGTTGTGGGAATCTTAATAGGGGTCGGTTTAAGTGTCTTAATGATTGGGGTGCAGTGTTGGTAATGTCTGTCGGATGAGTTTGCGGCGTGAGTTTAATAATGGATGAGTTCAATGTGGATCTGATCGAATGTGTTTCGCGTTTTAAAAACTGCAATAATTATACCATGTGGTGGAGATAAATAGGAATCGAGTTTGCATGAGTGAAATAATTTTTGTTAAAAAATTTGACGCTTATTATCTACCAACTGCTTCCAACACCAAGTCTGGGGCAGTCGTGCTCAGTGGGTATGCCCACTGCGCTAGCAACCTGCGAGTTGTAGGTGCCTCAGTTTCGATTCCTCTCTGGGTGTATTTCCCTCTTCTGTATTAGTGAAACTTTCCTTGTGTGTGTATGCCCATCGCTTGACATTGTCTTGTGCCTGGACCAACTTGACACAAAGTCCGAATGGTGGCGGTCTCTGTAGAAACAGGCCTCGTTCATTTTGAGTAGGGTGGTTCTTGGGATGATATATTCTATTGGGTTGATACAAAAGTTCTTCCCTTTTTTGTCGCTAGATGGCATTGCATCGCAAAAACGGAAGTGTTATCTACTTCACACTAGTAAAGTTTCGATGTTTGAAAGAAGGAATTTCAGCAAGTACTTGCGGAAAAAATTGCTTGTGTTTTTAAATTTTTTAAGCATTAAAAATGGCAGAAAATAAGGAGTATTTTCGACATATGCTTTTTTGTTTCCAAAAGAGGCAAGACTGCTTCTCAGACGCAAAAGAAAATATCTACCTCAGAACCAGACGAACGTAAGTCGCATTATGGCAACTTTTTAGGAGAGCATAAAAACTGAAAAGGATCTCGTTGCCTGGCTACAAAGCTAGTATTTGAATTAGCCTGCAAAAATTGGTTAACATTAAAAATATACATGTTTTATCCATTGTTGGCTAATTTTTATGTAATTTTATAGCTTAAGACAGGACTGAACTTACGTTATTGTGATTCTACATCAAAAACCTGTCTTAGGATTTACATAGCACTTTAAAAAGGCGTTTCAAGTAAACTAAAACGAGCAATCGTAGTAACAATGTCTTTAATACTATCAAAAACATAAAGTACAAAAATATTTAATGTTGTATAAAAAATATTTAATATTGTATAGATTGAGTGTTGTAATGTTGTAAATGGCTTAAAAGCTACAGAGTAAGCAAAAACATTACTCTATAGTGGTTGAGTCATCCTCAGGAAAGTTTCCTTCCTTCTCTCCATGTGGAAGGTTTTCAAAGAAGGGTCTATACTCTTCAGGGACCCACTGCATTAAATTCATGAGGTCTCTGTGCTTCTCATTATTTATCTTGTTTTTGGTTACACTCAATTTTGGGATCACCGCTGGCATAACAACTCTTTGTTCTCTCTGATTTCTTTTAAATTCAACAGTTTTAAAGGTATCATCTGTGAAACTGGTCTTATAGTACAACTTGCTGTCTCCTTTGAAAAGCTGTAACCACACTGCATTGGATATCAAAAATGGTTTTGTCTGTTTTTCTTCCTTGAAACAAATGGAGCTTCTTTGCTCCTCAAATCAAGAAAGTCTTCAAGGTACATCCTTCTCACAACAAAGGAGTTCATTTTTGAACATGAAGCAATACAATTGGTCCAATCATTTGTGGTAAAAATAGTGTTTTTTAGTTGCTTTTTCGCTCTCTCTATCACACTATGCTTGTCATCTACTTCCATGTGGGTGTGTCCAGCATGTAGTAGGAACTTATGGTTGACTTCTTTTAGAGTAGAAACTTTTTCCAACAGCCATGGGTACATGAAAATCATTAATATTCCTGTTTTGGCCACTGCAATTATCTGTCCACACTGTTAAGTTTTCAGTAGACCTATCAGGATTTCGAAGCTCTCCATTCGCCCATGTGAATAAACATGATGCTATTTCGTTACCTCTTCGACCGGCTGTAACTTCATCCCAGATCATACACCAAGTTTTGTCAACGGCTGTGTCATAAATTGTACTATTTAATGTCCAGTTTTCTTGAGTAAAAACTTTGGGAGTTCTTCAAATCTGGCGTTGGAAGACATTTTTGGTGATCAGACATAATGACTCTCAAACTTTGATTAGCACGGCCTTTCAGTTTATCTTCCCTTTTTAATTCATACCTACGTGAAGCTTCTTCCAGGTGGTTTTCTTGTAATTTAAGTTCATTGAGTTTTTTTCATTTTTAATTTCGCAGTCTAGTTTGTCGTAAACATCACAAGTGCCATTATCTGCTGAGTGGAAAGGCAAGTTGAAATCTTCATTGAAAACTTTGGAATAAACTCACTTTTCTCTGGTTTAATTTTTTCTTTTTCGCACTCATCTACATACAGTGAGTACATTGTGGAAATGTTCAGGTGATTGCCCAAACATTTAAGATACATTGGATCTTTCCCTGCTGTAGTGGCTTTCATACACCGGAAACTTGGTTTTTGATCCGTTCTAAGCTATCACTCGGTAATTTATTTGCTGGAATAGGTTTTCCCCTAAGGTCTGGCGTTACCAAATCAGACTCACTGGCTTTTTTAAAGCAACAATGGACTTACGTTGTGCAGGTATTGGGTAATGCTCCAGAGCCATTATGTATTAAGTGGATTTACGTTTGTCTGGCTCAAACAAAGGCTCAAAAAAACTTACGCTCTTATAACCCTAGTAAATTATAAAAGGAGAAATTTTTAGACTACGTTGTTACGGCTTGATGCAAAATCGGATTCTACATGCAAAACTGTAATAACCTGAAAATCGTCGTTTTTGGACTTACTTTCGTCTGGTTCTGAGGTACAGATATGTGTTGTGTAGGGTGAGGGTACCGTTAACGATTCCACGTGCCGTAAGTGGTTCAGAAAGTTTCGTGAAAACAATTTTAATCTTAGCGATGCACCACCTTCTGGACGAAAGATTGAGGCTGATGGCAACGAAATATTGGCGCTAATTGAAAGTGATAGGCATAGAACACAACTCTAGAGATCGGAGAAATTCTCAGAATCAACCAGTCAACAACTGGAAGGGAATCATTTATTATGAGCTGTTACCTGAAAACCAGACCATTAATTCGGAGAAATGCTGTTCACAATTAAAGCGAGCAATCGACCAGAAGCGACCTGTTTTAGCCGACAGAAAGGGCATTGCGTTCCATCATGACAATGCTAGATCACACGTGTCTGGCCACCCGACACAAACTTTTATAACTTGACTGTGATGTTTTGGTCCATCCACCGTTCTCTCCCGACCTTGCGCCCTCTGACTACCATTTATTTTAGATCGCTTCAAAACAGCCTTAGCTGTATATATAAATATAAAACTTTACTTCCTTGGAAGACTTCAAAAATCACCCTGATCAGGAAACCTCAGAACTTCTGAGTGCGAGATTATACAGCTACCGTAGACACAAAGAAAGGTAATCGAACAGAACGGCAAGTACTACATTGATTAAATGTAATTTTTAGTAAATAAAATTTTTCTTCAATTGGTCAAAAGAACGGGACGAACTTTTGCATCAACCCAGTATTTTATTTTTCGCGAATTTTGGAGACGGAAAGAGGTAGTTTAATGGTTTAGATCTCGTCAACAGGTGAAAACTATTATGCATGTTTCCATTTTGTCGCCAAGTGCTCCAATGTGACTAACTTGAACACATTTCTTCAGCATCCCCTGTGTAAAATAGGGCAAGTTCCGTTTCGATGGCAACAGACGGGCAGATTATGTGTCCGAAGCAGTTCTCGTGGTAGACAGACAGTACTTGATACTGCGGGACCGTTGCTGAGGCCTTTAGCTTCCCACGTATAAACCTCAATAAGCCGACCTCTTCAGAAAAATGTTTCCTCTTCCAAAAAACAATCATCCCGTATAGTACCTTTTTTTAATATTCCAATGTAAATCAAGTATAATATATGCAGATGCATGTCTTATCAAAATCGCAAAAACGGAACCTAAAAATTTACGTCAGGAAAATGTATGACAGGAAATTTTGTTATTGGAAGCATACTGTGCTGCATTTGCACCGATTGGAAGATCCAAGAAGGAAACACAAATTGCTCCTTGCCCAGTACGGGTGACAGTTTGGAACAGGTTTTTGCTCCAGGGGCTGATCACTACAGGGCAATTTTGTACGTGAAGATAAGCCACCAGGAGGGTTAAAGAAAAAAATTCACATTGGGGGGGGGGTATGTTTAATAATCCCCTCTAAAAAGGGATCATTGTTGCCAGTTCCTCCCTCACTAAACCCCCTCCTCTTCAAAATAATACCAGCGGCCCGCTTTCTTCACAATCCGATCCGCAACACCCAGGAGGTTGTGCTCTCCTGCTTCACAGCATAGAACCACCTGATGAAAACAGACCAACAACCCCCGAACGCGTCCAACATTCTTCAGTCCCCATACATTCGAAACGCACCGAACCGCGACAGGTTTCGAACCCAGCGAATATCGAACCGCGAAACTGCAATCCCAAGGACAACGCCTCGTAATTTTGAAGTCAGATGACGAGGTCACACCTGAGCTGGCATCCCACTCTCCAGACTTCCTCACCACGCCAACGTGTGGACGTTTGAGACCACGGCAGATTTAAGGAGACCCAGCACCCACTTACATGATCTTTGGTTGGATTCAGTTTCGAACTCGCAACCATAATTTTGCTAATCCACTACACTTCCAACCGGGCTACCGCGGCCCTACACATACAGAGGGTGGACAAAATAATATGAACACCTGTGAAATGAGACAAAATCTTTATTAATAGGCTGTTGGCCCTCCTTTTGCATCAATTACAGCTGGTATCCGTCGTGGAATGGACAAATACAAGTCATGCACAACAATTACAGGGATACGTAGCCACTCCTCCTGCAAAAAGGTCACTAATTCAGAAAGTGTCGTTGGAGGTGGAAACCTACTGCGCAGTTTGCCCTCCAAAATAACCCACAAAGGTTCAATTATATTAAGATCAGGGGTCACACGAGGTGTTGCAGTTCATCATCGCGTTCATCAAGCCAGTCTCCGACAATTCCAGCAGTGTGAATGGGAGCTTTATCATCTTGGAACACAGGTCGAGAATCAGGGAACATAGTTTGCACCATTGGATGAAGATGGTCGGCCAGAATACTGACATAAACCGGTGCTCTAACCCGCCCTTGCAGGACATCAAGTGGGCCGAGACCACGGTGAGACATCGCGCCCCACAGCATCACTGATCCCCTCCATGCTTAACAGTAGGAAGGAGACAGTCAACATCAAAGACTTGTGCTGGCGTTCTCCAAACGTAAACACGTCCGTTAGTCTGGAATAATGTGAACGACGATTCGTCTGACCAGATGACATTCTCCCATTGTTGTGTCCAATTCTTATGGTCGTGACACCATTTTCGTCGTTTCAAGGCATTGCATGGTGTCACCAATGGTTTTGGAATAGCCGCTCTACAGTGTATGTTTGCTGCATGCAGTTCACGGCGGATAGTTTTTGTCGATACACCTTCCTGTAGATGTGTGTTCATCTCAGATGATATCTGGGATGCTGTTGTCATGTGCTTTTTGGAAACAATCCGCTTCAAAACCCTTCTGTCTTTATCACTCAACTTCGACTTTCGTCCACTGTTATGCTTGGCAGATGATGTCTTTCCCTGTTTGCTGCAGACTGTCATTACACGGTACATCTCCCCACACCAACAAGGGTGGCCGTTTTCGTTACTGAGGCTCCGGCAAGACGGGCTCCAACAATCATACCTCTTTCGAAATCTGTGAGGTCAGCCATAACGAAGTTTTAACGCCCCAATATATTTCGCATCCGAACGCTACCACTGCTACTAATAGACTGATGTGTGCACATTTTCGCCCGCGAGGTGGCACTCTACGACAGGTTCCGTCGAGTGTTGTTTTTTTCACAGGTGTTCATATTATTTTGTCCAACCAGTGTACAAGGAAAGTTTTACTTACACAGAAGAGAGAAATACACATAGGGAGGGGAATCGAACCTTCGCCGCCTACAACACCAACCACCTGATGAGAACGAACTGAGATCAAGCCCCCGAACGCATCCAAGATTCTTCAGTCCCCAAACATCTCTATAACCCGAGCGCAGGATACGGCTATAAATTCAAAACCCGCCGAACAGCGACAGATTTGGAACCCAGCGAATATTGAACCGTGAACTGCAATCCCAATATTGATCATCCGGACCAATACTCCTCCACACACATAAATACCCCGCATTCACAGCGAATATTCGCGTTAATAGCCGAAACCGCATATTCTCTCTGCAGCAGCGAAGAGTTATTGACAAAGACATTAGCCGATGCGATGATTGCAATTGAATCGACCCAGAGCTGGAATCAGAGGCAGCTTCGTAGTGTTTGTTGTTCGCCGGGTTATGTGCGAGGGTTGTTTTTTGGTGGGGATTTGGTTGTGTGCTGGAATGCGGCCGAATTGGGAGATAAAACTTCGATTAAGTTTTGGTTTTGGGGAATGGAGTATGTATCGGGGTTGGTGGGAATGAAGATGCCAGAATTAAGCTGTAAGCCGCCAAGGCGATCCGTCAATTCAATTTCTATTGCGCGCCAGCAACTGCTACTTGCGTACTTGTAAACGTTATTAGAGCATACTTGTAAATGTTATTAGAGCATACTTGTAAATGTTATTAGAGCATACTTGTAAACGTTATTAGAGCGTACTTGTAAACGTTATTAGAGCGTACTTGTAAACGTTAGAGCGTACTTGTAAACGTCATTAGAGCGTACTTGTAAACGTTATTAGAGCGTACTTGTAAACGTCATTAGAGCGTACTTGTAAACGTTATTAGAGCGTACTTGTAAACGTTATTAGAGCGTACTTGTAAACGTTATTAGAGCGTACTTGTAAACGTTATTAGAGCGTACATGTAAACGTTATTAGAGCATACTTGTAAACGTTATTAGAGCGTACATGTAAACGTTATTAGAGCGTACTTGTAAACGTTATTAGAGCGTACTTGTAAACGTTAGAGCGTACATGTAAATGTCATTAGAGCGTACTTGTAAACGTTATTAGAGCGTACTTGTAAACGTTATTAGAGCGTACATGTAAACGTCATTAGAGCGTACTTGTAAATGTTATTAGAGCATACTTGTAAACGTTATTAGAGCATACTTGTAAACGTTATTAGAGCATACTTGTAAACGTTATTAGAGCGTACATGTAAACGTCATTAGAGCGTACTTGTAAATGTTATTAGAGCATACTTGTAAACGTTATTAGAGCGTACATGTAAACGTTATTAGAGCGTACTTGTAAACGTTATTAGAGCGTACTTGTAAACGTTATTAGAGCGTACTTGTAAACGTTATTAGAGCGTACTTGTAAACGTTAGAGCGTACATGTAAATGTCATTAGAGCGTACTTGTAAACGTTATTAGAGCATACTTGTAAACGTTATTAGAGCGTACATGTAAACGTCATTAGAGCGTACTTGTAAATGTTATTAGAGCATACTTGTAAACGTCATTAGAGCATACTTGTAAACATTATTAGAGCGTACTTGTAAACGTTAGAGCGTACATGTAAATGTCATTAGAGCGTACTTGTAAACGTTATTAGAGCGTACTTGTAAACGTTATTAGAGCGTACTTGTTAGCGTTATTAGAGCGTACTTGTAAACGTTATTAGAGCGTACTTGTAAACGTTATTAGAGCGTACTTGTAAATGTTATTAGAGCGTACTTGTAAACGTTAGAGCGTACTTGTAAACGTTATTAGAGCGTACTTGTAAACGTTATTAGAGCATACTTGTAAATGTTATTAGAGCATACTTGTAAATGTTATTAGAGCGTACTTGTAAACGATAGAGCGTACTTGTAAACGTTATTAGAGAGTACTTGTAAACGTTATTAGAGAGTACTTGTAAACGTTATTAGTATATTTATTAAGTACGTGCAAACTATAATATTAAATACATTTTTAACTATGCGCACTCTGTTGTATTTGTAATTATGCACGTACAAACTAACCATATGGAATGTGAAAAAAATTCATTTGGAATTTAGGTATAGATAGGTAGTTAATTAACGTCGCACTGGAGCAACATAACGAGCTATTGGCGACGGTCCGGGCTCAATCCCGAAGGGAAAAGATCCAAAATTTAGAATTGGAGACTAAGAAAGCGTTGATCTGTGTGATCATGGTATGTCTAATTTTTTCTAACAAGCGTTCATCTCCATGCGTGCAAATGTCCTCGGGACACATGTCCTTTAGGTGGTACCAGCTCAGGTGTGACCTCGTCATCTAACCGTGGTTCGAAATTACGTGGTGTTGTCCTCGGGTTTGATCCCGGACCGTTGCCAATAGCCCGCTGTGTTGCTCCAGTACTACGTTAATTAAAATACCTACCTATACCACAACTTAGAGGTAGACAGTAGGTCCAGTTGGTAGAGTCGTGGATTAGCAACTGGAGGATTACGAGCTCGAAACTAGATAATGAGGCACTGCTTCTACCTCTATCACAGCTTCACTCTTCGTTGCTGCACGACCTCATTTGGAAATCGCCGACCTGCAGTCCAACTCGGCTGCTAAAGACAACGCAGGACATTTAAACCGTCGCAATCATCCTCTGCACGATCACGCATACGGAAATGTATCCGTGATCTTTTCTAGCACATATACCACTCGGATATACATACTTTGTACATTCGAGACATGTATGTATATACATACACCATTTGGATACCTCGTGACACGCAAATGGTTAAAAAATAGTCGACAACATGTTGTTCAGCTAAATGTAGTCTCCCTTATCCAAAGTCAATGATGACTATGGTAGCCCGGTTGGAAGAATAATGGATTAGCGACTGGAGGGTTAAGAGTTCGAAACTAGGTCCAGTCAAACATCGTCGTGTACGTGGGGACTGGTGCACGTTAAATCTCGTGGAAGCTTAGAGAGTGGGGTGCAAGCCCAGGTGTGACCTCGTCTGACCGTTATTCAAAATTACGAGGTCTTGCCCTCGATTTGGTCCTCACGTTGGTGTGGCGTGGAAGTTTGGAGAGTGGGGTGCCAGCTCAGGTGTTGCCTCGTCATCTGACCGTGGTTCCAAATTACGTGATGTTGTCCTCGGGTCTTTCCCTTCGAGATGGATCCCGGGCCGTCACCAATAGCCCGTTTTGTTGCTCCAGTGCGACGTTAATTCAATTACCTACCCTCTTAAAACTCATTGCGTAAGACAAACGTTCAACAGAAACGTTTGTCTAAATGTTAGAACTGATCGAAGCTTTCTTGCTGTTAAAGCTAACATTTCGACTTGATATGTATTACCTTGTTTCTTATTACATCTTGGCTTTAAGATCCAGAATAAGATTACATTTCTTTTCTTATGTTTATGATAAATATCCAAGCGAGAGAAAAACGCATTTCGATCTGAATGATTAAAATACCAGTTTCTCTTATTCAATTGTCTGTTTTTTTTCATAACAAATAGTGGAGTTAGTTCAGAAATTAAATCCCGATCTCCTGGTTAAATTGGATATTTTTTAGTTTTTTCAGACGCTCGGAATTCGGCTGGCATTCTTCCCTGCCCCCAATCAGAAAAATCTCGTTTGTAAAGTTTACGGATTTGTCAGAAGCAGCATTTCGTCCCTTCAATCTTTTAACCGAAAGCTTTCCCTTAAGAGTCATCCATTTTTTAGTTTTTCACTGCTTTCCTCCCTTCTTATGTAAAACCATCGGGCTTGTGGAAAAACTTCGCTGTTGCCACCAGAAAAAAAAGAATTAATAAGACAAAAAAAAGTGTCGTAATAATCGTTTGATATTTACGAACGATCAAAAACACGAGGCTTAGCAGCCAACGCAGAATTACTTGTGGGCGGGGTTATTAAATTCCTTTCAGCCGTCAGGAAAAGATCGTCTGAAAAATAAGGATCCGATTCATTTATTTTTACCGTTGCCATTTTCGGGGGAAGAAATGTAATCGCTTTGGTTTTAACGGGAGATTTTCGTTATCAAAGCAAACAGGCGTCGAATTGGGAAAAGGTCCCTATCTGCAATTTTTAAATATATATATAACACTGGATTATAACTGGTTAGAATTGTCTTGGGCCCCTTTTGCTGTCTTTTAGAAAGAATGTTTTCATAGTTTGAGCTTTTGTTGTTTTTCGGTTTGTGAAAACTGTTTTGAATGGAGTTTGACTGATGTTACGATTGGATGCCATTTTTGGAACTACCCAATCAGAATCACGAAATTACGTGGAGAAGATTATACGTTTGTAGAAAAAATTTAAAAACGTTCTATATACGTTAAGGCTTAGTGGATTTGATTGAAAATAGATTCGGAGTGAAAGTTTATTATTTTAGCGTTCTGTAATATTTCTCTCTATTATCTTAACTACGAAAATTACTAAATGTTTTTTACTTAGAAATATAAGTGAATTCACCAAGGAAATTATCGCTATTCTGACATTTCATAAAAACATTTGAAATACCAATTACGAACACAACCAAAAATTAAAATGAAATCCATCTTTTGTCAACCATGATTCAGGGCCGTTTGGCATGGTGTGGAAGTTTGGAGAGTGGGGTGCCAACTTAGGTATTATCTTGTCATCTGACCGTGGTTCAAAATTACATGGTGTTGTCCTCGGATCTTTTCCTTGGTGGATTGATCCTTGACCGTCACCAATAGCTCGTTGTGTTGCTCCAGTGCGACGTTAATCAAAATACCTACCTAACAAACAAGATTCTTGAAATAGAATCAGATTAAAAGGAAACTAATCAATGAGTTACTTTCACTTCTCAATAAAATTATTAATAAGTTTCTAAAATAGAAATTTCCATGTAATTTACAAATTAAAAAATTACCATATTTGATTTCCAAGAAATAATTTATTTTTTCTGAAATAGTATATTTGCTCAGTTCAATTTCTAATTCTTAAAACGCTTAAAATACGTTTACTTTGAGATATAAAACTAATTTTATAATTTTCAATTAACGATAAAAATTTTTATAAGAATATTTTATGTATCTTTCAGTTTACCTTTTTCAATTATCAGTCTAGTTGCGACTTCTAAAAGCTTACAGGCAGAATACGAATATAAGACTTTGGAAAAAGTCATTTCATTTTTAGAAAAAGTTATTCTTTTGGAATTAAATTCTTTGTCAGCATTCGAAAAATTTGTATATATTTCCAGAAAGCAAATAAAAATTATACCACATATTAAGGATAATGTTAACTCAAGAATTTGTTTTACTATTATTATTAAAATAATTATAGAGTATAAACACATTTATAACTTCATACAATATTACAATTTTATTTTTTCGTTAGCTTTTCTTCAAAAAATTGTGATCCAAAAACTAAAGAACGTTCTAGAAATTTAATTCGTTTGCAGACAAAAGATAATTAAATTTTTTAACCCTCTAGTTTAATGAGTATGTTAGAGTGAAGCCAAATTATTTTTTGTAAGGATGTTAGCATTATATATTTGCGATATTGAATTTCGGAACTAAAAACGTATTTTATTGGATAGCTTTATTTCAGAGCTTGAAAAATTATACATTTATTTCTTATTAGAGAAAAAAGTTAAATTTCATAATTATTGACTATCTAAACAGAATCTAACCAGTTTATATTCACTTTGTTTCTTTAAATTTTATGCTTCATATATAATTAACGAGGAAAAAATAAGTCGTTTGAAAAGCTGACCCAAATGAAACCAATTCTACCAATTTAAATTGAATAATATTTAGTTTCTTGAACTTTCTTTAACGAATGCAGTTTGTTGTTATTGTATAATTCAAAATGTCGAAGTAGCTGATAAAAAGATAATAATTATTATTAAATTCAGAATTGGATTAGATAGAATGGGAAATTTTTTTTAACTCTTACAAGAAATTAGACCTATCAAACGATCATTTATTTTTTAGTTTTACTGGAACTTAAATTGGAAATGTATGAGTAATACGATTATAAAACTAGAATTGGATAGAATAGTTGAATTTTGCATTCTTACAAAATTAGAGCCTTATCAAACGATATTTCGTAAACATTTTTCGTTTTGCAGGAATTTAAATTGGAAATGTATGAGAATTTCCAAAAGCAATTTCAGATTATAGTGTTTCGCCTTTTGTATGAATTTTAATGCTATTAATATATTTTAGATACCGAAGTAGAAGAAATTATTAGACTTAGAAATCCGAACTTGCTAGTTTTGTAACATACCCATTTTATTGTCATTGGTTCGCTACTTTGATGGTTGGAAGAGTAAATTGCACGTTAAATCTGCCGTGGCCTCCAATGTCCTCACGTTGGCGTGGTGTAGAAGTTTGGAGAGTGGGGGTACCAGCTAAGGTGTGACCTCGTCGTCTGACAGTAATTCAAAATTACGTGGTGTTGTCCTCGGATCTTTCCCTTTGGGATTGATCCCGGACTGTCGCCAATAGCCCGTTGCGTTGCTCCAGTGCGACGTTAATTAAAATACCTACCTACCTTGACGAATCGGCATTCTAATTTCAATGTTTTTAATTAGGGAAAATGGGTAAGATTCTATGCGAATTTTTAAATTCTGGTTCATTAATCAGACTAATTTATTTTCAATAATTTTTTTTATTCTTATAGGTGACTAGCAAAATTGCCCAATCTCACTCGGGTTGAATTGGTTAAATGTCTATTGAAAGTGACCAGAAAATAATCACTTTCCTCTTTCGTAGGAAAATGCCAAATCGTTTAAATGTAAGTAAAGTAATTTTGTAACACCTTTTCGACATTTTTATAAGTTCTACCTATTTTGAACACAAATTCTATAAATGCAAATCTATCCATGTAATATATTTCATATATATCGCACCCCTGCTAAAGTTACAAATTGGCGAATAATGAGACACTAAGGTAACTGCTACAAAAGACGATTTTGAGGGAGGATTAGGAATTCCTTAAGTTCTATTCCTATAAAATTGCTCAACTCAATCCGTAAAAATACTAATCTACTGCGGATATTCTCACGTAATTTGCCTGCCAATATATTTTATTTGTAGCACTCTTCGAATTTCGCTGCCATTAAGGGAAAGATGACAAATTAATTTGATAAGATATTAATCCACCAAGTCTTAAAAGTGGATACGTTTTTTTCTTGAAAATTGCGTTTTGTAGCAAGCGCAATAATAAAAGAACTTGCTTTAAAATTTAATGTCTTCAGTAGTGATAAAGCAAAGGTAACTTATTACCATTTTTTTAATGGTAAATCAATCTGACAGCATTTCTTCTATAGAAAATCATTGTTTTAAACAAACTTTCCCTATATAAGTTGCTTAAATATAGCTTCAATTCGTAAAATAAGCCACTTTGGTCATCTGTCGCTATGACAAAGATTTTGTAATATTTCAAAAGTCCTAGTTCGGCTATTTTTAACATTAACGTTCTTTCAATAATGGCAAAATTCCACTTAAAATTTGCTTTATTCTAACTTACATGCCGCTTTTAACAGAATACTTTGTGCTGTTGTGTGTGAGGAAAAGGAATTATAATTTATTAAAATGATAAATTTTTAAAATAGAATTTAAACAAAATAAAAGTAGTTGGGAAAAAGTTCTAAAGATATAAATTCGTGATTATTTTTTATCTCCTGATCTCTCACAGTTACCACAACTTAAAACTCAAATTTAGAATTTAAAAATACGAAAGTAATTCAGAGCGAAAAAAATATCACTGCACGTGGCAAAAGAACACGAGTTTCCGTTTTGTTGCAAAATATCGTCTGTCCCAAATGTTCGGAAATAGTTTTTTTATTTTGCAAAGAAAATAAATAAGGCTCAAAATAAAAAAGTATTTTAATTTAAATTCTGCAAAAATAGTTTTTAAAAATAATTGGTTTTTTGTCAGTGCTGGTAAAACAGTTTAAGTAATTGCAATGTTCAATGTGCATTCCAACTTCTCAAAAACCACCAAATTATGGTTGATTCAAGTAGTTACTCGTATGTTTTAACATGAAACTTTCTTAAATACGTAAGCAAAGGAATTTTTAAAAAATAATGCATTCACTACACTAAACTATGGTTTATTAAATGTAGAACATTGGATTAAAATGTTTTGAATAAATTATAAGTGATACTTGTACAGACACAAAATCGAAAATAGAACGGGAAGACGGACAAACAAACTTACGCAACCAAGTTCAGTCAGTAAATGAATGTAAGTACTCATAGTATGCAAAGTTACATAAAAATATATTCAACCGTTTGGACGTATCACGGCCACACACATACGGACAGACAGACAGACAGACAGACAGACAGACAACAAGCGCGCAATAGACGGATTTTGCATTAGGACCCAAAACGGAGAGAAAACTTGAAATGGGTCGAAAATATTCAATGTACAAACACTCCATTCTTATTTATATAGATAAATTGAATTTTTGTTTAGTTTTTGTATTATTTCGATACTTATAGAATTACTAGCAGAATTAATCGGCGTTACTCGGGTTGAATTTGTTAACTTCCGTTTTCCACCCTCCATAAAGGTACTCGTCACCTAACTGATTCAAAATTACGTGGTGTTGTCCTCGGATCTTTAACTTTGGGATTGATCCCGGACCGTCACCAATAGCCCTTTGTACTGCTTAAGTGCGACGTTAATTAAAATACCTACCTACCAATAAAGGCACACAATTGTTAACTACACAATTTCACAAATGTAAGTAAATGTCAGATCTAACATTTTACATTTTTGGGGGGAATTTAAATTTTTAGTAAGAAAGAACGGTCTAGAGTGCCAGTGTTACCCTGAATGCATTGAATAATTGAGAGTGCATATAATGCCTTGTATGTCATTTAAAAACAAAGCCTAAAATTATCATATAATGATTAAAAAAAATTTAAAAGCTAATTAAACATTTACTTACCTTGATAAAAAAATATCCTACGAAAAACATCAAATTAAAAATTCAGAGAAACATCTTAATACAGATTTAAAAAAAGCTTGGAACGAAAAGTGTGTCTTTTCACTACAAAATGGATTTTTTATATTTTAGATCAATGGTAGCCTTGTTGGAAGAGTAGACGTTTAGCAACGGGAGGGTTGTGAGTTCGAAACTCGATCCAACCATTGACCTTCTAGGACGTGGGGGGTTGGTTACACGTTAAATCTGTCGTGGCCTCAAATGTCCTCACGTTGACTTGGTATGAAACTTTTGAGTGGGGTGCCAGCTCAGGTGTTGATCTCGTCATCCGACCGCGGATCAAAATTACGAAGTGCTCTCTGATCTTTCCCTTCTGGAGTGATCCCGGACCATCGCCAATAGCCCGCTGCGTTGCTCCAGTGAGACGTTAATTCAACTAGCTACCTAATTTTAGATTAATAGTAGCACTTTTCCCTCCTTAAAAAAAGCCATTTTATATACTCTATGAAATCTTCATTTCTTAACTCTCCTGGTGGTTGTTTCGAAGAGATATCTCGTCATTAGAAGAAAACCGGTCTGATCTTGACGAGATTTCTCGTCATTAAAAGAAAACTGACCATATCTTGATCTCACCATCATAAAACACTACAATATCCTGATGACATCTCTGGCCAAATATGCGCCATAAAACCCCCCCAAAAAACCAACCAACCTGATGACATCTCATCTTTAGCAAAATGGTTTAGATCTTCATGGACTATATATTTCGTCGAAACCACCATGAGGGTTAAAACCGATGCCACTCAAGGTTAATTACGCGGTAAACAAGTCCCGACCTTCCGATAAAATTCGCATCCCTCACATCGCAAGAATTTTGACGCCCCAGACGAGTCCAGTAATTAATCGTTTGACAACCTCGCACACACACAGCCCGAATGTCACAAACACGACCCAAAAGAACAAACTCCACTCCGACCTTCCCTCTGGGCATACCACCCAATCATTAATAACATCTCTATGTAGCAGAAAACGCTAATGGCACGTCGAGGCAACAGGTCCTAATTTTGTAGCAGCGGCCATTAAAAAAAAATCGTCTGCGCAAACGATTTTCATTTTTTCCAATTCCCCTCTCTCAACCCTTATTATTTTTTAATGGAGGGGTCATTTTCATCTAATATTGGTGTGGTCGTCGGGATCGTTGGTGGTCAACGCCGTCCGGTGCGCGGTAGGTCCAGGGGGTTGAGAAACCACTGGCGTTCGGGAAGACGTATAAATTAAATCCTGAGTGTGCATAAATTAGGGGTCGAGGTATTCGGATGTTGCAACACCCTGGTTTATTCGCTGCGTCGTCTGTTTGAAGGCAGACTGCGTTTTGGTTGGATGCGTGTGTGGGATTCGTGTCTGGAATCGTCTGAAGGGGTGTTCCAAAGTGATCTGTCCTCCCTTCTGCCTTACCCTCGCCTACCCTTCTCCTTTTTAATTTTTTCCCCTCCCTCGTGCCCGGTTGGATCAGCAACCGGATGGTTGCGAGTTCGAATCCGACACAAAGACCGCCGTGTACAAAGGGGGCTGGTGCACGTTAAATCTATCGTGACCTCAAATGTTCTCACGTTGGCGTGGTCTGGAAGTTTGGAAAGGGGGTTGTCATTTAATTTTATACCAAGGTCAGATGACGAAGTGTTGACCTGGTCATCTGACCACTGTATAAAATTACGAGGTGTCTTCTGAATTTTCTGGGCCCCCCCTGTAGTCGAGAGTGAAAAGCAACAGGAGGGTTGCGAGTTCGAAACTCGGTTTAAATTAAGACCGTCGTGTAACGGCTGAAGCACGTTAAATCTGTCAGTCTCAAATGTCCTCACGTTAGCGAGGTGTGGAAGTTTGGAGAGTGGGGTGCCAGCTCAGGTATGACCTCGTCATCTGACCGTGGTTCAAAATTACGTGTTGTCCTCCTATCTTTCCCTTCGGGATTAATCCCGGACCATCGCCAATACCCCTTTGTGTTGCTAAAGTGCAACGTAAATTCAACTACCTACCTGATAACCAACATGGCTTGTCATAATCTGAATCCGAAAAAAGCATGAAAAATAGTTTTTATCGCAACTCGACAAAAAACACAACGAAACAATAAATCGAAAGATATATTTCGCACAAACGTATTCCTATCTATTGACTTCAATCTGACCGTGGTTCAAAATTGCGTGGTGTTCTAGAATCTTTCCCTTTGGGATTGATTCTGGACTCTCGCCAATAGCCCGTTGTGTTGCTCTAGTGCGACGGTAATTAAATACCTACCTATCTAATAAAAGTGGGGTGCCAGGATTTTGAACCAGGTGTGTTGACAGCGTCATCTGACCATGGTTCAAAAAGACGTGGCGTTATCGGCTCTTTCCCTTTGTGATTGATCCCGGACCGTCGCCAAAAGCCCGTCTTGTTTCTCCAGTGTGATGTTAATTAAAATACCTACCTATCCAATGAAACACGACATATCTTTCTATTTCACTTCCCTTAGATAAATACATTGCATCGAAACAACCTCAACAATCGAAACTCCAACATTCACAGCCAAAGCATCTGACGTTAGAATGACCGCAAAAACCACATGAAATGAAGAATTTTATTCTTTTTTACACCCCGCAACAGTTCAAGAACATAAAAAAATCTTTTCGCACGCAAGAACGATGCTACGTCCCTCAGAAAATAAACACGTTTGCATCCCTTCAGACGATATTATTTTGCGTTCTTTTTCTGTCGCGTGCATTATGTGAGCTGGAAATCTGAATTTAATTATACCCCTTTTCCAGAAAGCTTTACGCTGGCAATAATTTGTTTTCCTGGGGTTTTATAAAGAGACTTGAAGTATGTATAAAAAAATAAAGCAATTTCCTCCCTAGTTTCCCACAAAAGCATCGTTCGAGAATACCTGGAAGTTTAGGCAGAAGGGTATGTTATTATGTGTCAGCTCGACTGCTGCTTCAGAAAGTTTGAATCTTTTTTTTTACCCCAGTACGGTTTGTTTGTTTCAATCTTTCCTCCTTGGTATTATAATCTCTGCGAATGCTTCCGTTTCGGGAGCGACAAACAAAAAATTTTTGTGTGTAAAAAAAAAAGTTTTTCTTCCATTATGTTATCAAGAGACTCGGTGTTTTGTAGGGGTGAAAAATAAATCCCTACTCCCCGTATCACATATGCAGGAATGGGTCGTTTTGCATATGGAAAATGCTGCAATTACGGTGTGGAAAGCTTGAGGAGTTGAGTTGTATGCGCCCTGATCGCTTGTTTTGAAAAAGCGTCGCGCGGGTTTGGGGGAAATTTGAATGAAATTTTGATTTCTTTTCGCCTTGAAAAGGGAATGGGAGGATATGTCGTTTTGTGTTGTTTATTTATATATTTAAACGAGTGTTTTGTATAAGTGACGCATCTTGGCAGCCGAAACGGCTCGTTGACAGGGGGATTTTTTTACTGGTTGGTTTATTTTTGTCGGTGAGCGCTTACAATATATCTCTAGCTCTTTGCCACTTTGAACAGTGGGCGGCCCCATCGGATCTCTGGTTTTATGAAATTGCTCGATTTCGTCCTTTTCACTCGCTTGCGTGGCACCTTACTCTCCGAGATTCCGCACCAGGTTGGTTATCAAGAGGATGACGCATGGAGTAAGATGACACAGGGGGCGACTTGAGCAGGGGGCAACCTGGAGTGTGAATACATTTCTACAGTTCCTGTCACAAGGGGCCCACCAAATCGCGCGCGATGTTCTCCTTTTAAGCCTGGTCCATACCGCTCGCGCAGAAGTGCGCCGTGCAAAATGTTCTGTTCGTCGCTGCACGAAAATGCGCGGAACAGAGAAGGACGGACCACGGAGCGGGGGTGTTTGTGGTGAGTCGGCTCGTGCTCAGCTTGTTCCATTGCGCGTGCGTACTGTAGGTTGTGTGTACGATATTAAACCGGAAACTTATTGTTTAAAACAAATTGTTTAAATGTCAAAGTCGGGATATTGCTGTGTATATTATCATTTATTAAAGAGAAAGGGGAATAAGTCCCCATTTTTTTTGGTTCTTTATATGGTAATTATTATTGTTGGTTGGGTCCCACAACGCCGGTTGTTGGCTATATAGTAGGTGAATCACCCTTTCAATGTTGCTGTGGTTCCAGTCCATTTTTTCCTGCTAAAACAACTTAGTAGGAACAAAAAAAAACAGTAGGAACGAAATAATGATATCAGCAGAGTGAATACGAACCGGATCGTACGGCGAGTGAACTGAAATGCCGGCCCGAATACAGCGCACAAACGCTTTACTTTGATGTACCGACACGGAGCGAATCGCGTTTGTTCGTGTTCGAAGTTGCACAACATTGCGCAGTTCGCCGTCAGAACAGCCCTCGCTGCTCGTCTTCGTTAAGTTCTGCGCAGTTCTGTGTGGACGCGGCTTTAGCGACATTGAGATGGTGCACAAAGGAGTTCGTCGACACCTTTCAAGTCACCAACAAATTGCATTGCATGCATCATTCATCGGTGGCCAGTGTCTTTAATGCGGAGGAGAGATGTCAAACCGATCCGCCTTCGCATTGGATATACAAGATTAATCCATCGTCATCTTTTACTAGGAGAGCGTACACATTTGCTACTCATACTCAATTTCCTGCTTATCACATTTTAATTGTCTGTCCTGTTTTTAACCATCAACGTATCAAATTTTTTAAAAGTACAGTTTTAAATCCGAGATTTGATTGGGGAAAATCCCCATTCAAACCTATTCGTGTTTTTAAATTCAGTCGTTTTTTTTTAAACTTCATCTAATTTTATTCCATCTTTTAAATTACACTCTCAAAATTTTATGCTTATGTACATTAAATTCTTCAGTTTCATAAGTTATGCTGCAGACGATGATTTTGTTTTATGATCTGACTAGCTGAATTACCCGTCGTTGCTCGGGTTGGAATGGTTAAATGTTGCTTGAAAAGTGAATTAGAATAATCACTTTTCTTTCACAGAAAAATGAAATTGTTGGGTTTTATCGATTGAAGACAGAGTTTTATACATTAAAAATAAATTTTATTACGTAGCCAAGTCTTATGGTTTAAAAACATACTTTTAGAAAACAACAAGAAGTCTGATCAGATCATGATCCCCCAATTTCTTCACTTTTATACATTCAAAGATTTACATTCTTCAAATTTATGTGCCCCACACGGCACTATAAATGGAGGTTTGAGACCGATTCCAACATACGGCCCCATCGGTTGTAAAACCTCAGCAGATGTATTACAATTCAACATATATATATAAATCTAACAAAATATTTTTCTAATAATATTTTTAAATTTATTTAACAATAAAGGCTTTGTTAAAAAGTCAGCCAAATTATTTTCCGATGAAATATAATTTACGTTGAATAGTTCATCTTTTATTAATTTACGAATAAATTTGTATTTGATATCAATATGTTTAGTCTTTAAATTTTCCTGACTATTTTTTGAAAAATAGATAGCAGATTGATTATCACAATATACTTGGGGTCTTATGTAATCACACAAACTTAATTCATTTATAATTCTACTAAACCAAATAACTTCTTTAGTGCAATCGGTTAGTGCAATAAATTCAGATTCCATTGAGCTAAGAGCTATGCACTTTTGTTTAGAAGATTTCCATGATATTGGGATGTTACCAAAATAAATTAAATAGCCACTGCTTGAATGTCTGTTTGTGAGACCACATCCCCAATTTGCATCAGAAAAAGCAATCAAATTTGAACTTTCTACATTGGAAAGATTAATTTTAAAATCCTTTGTAAGAAAAACATAGTTCATAATATCAACAACGTAAGACCAGTGTTTGTAAGTATAACCATTACAAAACTGAGACATTATATTAACGGCAAATGCAATATCTGGTCTGGATCTATCTGACAAAAACGATAAACATCCTATTAAGGAACGATAGGGAAATTTCCTCATTAAATCATTTTCAATTATTTCTTCCTCTTTAACCTTATCAGGTAAGTTACAACCAATTTTAAAAGGTAAATTTGCAAAACTTTTAGGAAGATCTTTGAATTTTGACATTAATTTTTCAATGTAGGTAATTTGATGTAAATAAATCGAATTTTCAATTTCTTGAAAGTTTACGCCTAACAAATATTTAGTTTTACCTAGGACTGTAAGATCCAATTTTTTGTCCAATAATTCGATTACGTCATTTATCAAATGTTCCCTTTTTGAAAACAAAACCATATCATCTACATAAACAATTAAAATTACATCTTTAAATTTGTAGACACAATTACACCAATTTAACTGAGAAAATCCTAATTTAGTTAAAATATCGTCTAATTCCAAATTCCATTCTCTACCACTTTGATGCAGACCATATATAGCCTTTTCCAATAGACATACTTTGTTTTCGGATCCTTTCAGCACAAATCCTTTTGGCTGTTTCATGTATATAGTATCCTTAAGGTGTCCATATAAATATGCACTTTTCACGTCAACTTGACAGTGATACCAACCCAACATAGAAATCAATAGTACAAACAATAATTTAACAATAGAAAAATTCACAACTGGTGAAAAAATATCGTTAAAATCAATGCCGGGTTTTTGCTTAAAACCTTGAGCAACAAGACGAGCTTTATACCTTTTAGGTATATTGTTTTCGTCCATTTTTATGCTGTACACCCACTTACTTCCAATTATGGTTGTATTTGGGGGTGTGTCCACTAATTTCCATACTTGCCTATCCTTCATTATCTGAATTTCTTCATTCATGGCAGTATTCCATTTAATTTTATCCTTACTTGCTTGCGTTTCTTCATAACTTTTGGGGATTTCGACATTGTAACACTGATCATACATGTCGTACAGCTGTTGGTCTAAAAAATTAGATTCATCACTAGAAGTAGATGGCACATTAGAAATATCCACATTAGGATGTTCAGTCTCTGGCTTAAAATTGAAATTTACAGGATCAAACCTAATCTTGTTTTTAGTACAGTACTTTTTAATATCATTTAAAGATCTCATTCTCAAATTTTCAGGAGAATAATAGTATACATCTATCCTATTGCTTTTATTTCTAGGTTTTTCGATTCTACGCCAATTTGAAATGTTAAGACATTTTAAGTTCTCAGTTTTATCTAAATCTTTAGAATCTAAAACTTGAGTTTCACTTTCCGATTTTACTTTTATATTTTCATTTGATTGATAAATAGGAATATCAGAATTAAGATCAAAAGAAACGTACTCAAAGTTTTTACCAAATAGTACATCAACAGCTTTCTTACTTTCGTCGATATGAACATGGACTGTTTCAACTATTCTCTTCTCGTTTGGTACATATATTCTGTAACCTTTAGTTTTCAAACCATATCCTGTCAAAATACCAAGTTTAGCTCTGGGTTGTAATTTATTTCTCTGTATTTTAGGAATATGAACATATGCCAAAGAGCCAAAAATTCTAAAATGTTTTACTGATGGTTTGAAACCAGTCCATATTTCGTTAGGAGATATACCCTCAGTTAATTTGTGTTCGCATCTATTTTTAGTATGAATAAATGCTAAAAGTGCTTCTGACCAAAATTGTGGTTGTAAACCACTGTCTTGAAGCATAGCTCTGACACAATCCATGGCTGTTCTATTGAACCTTTCTGCAATGCCATTTTGTTCAGGGGTATAAGTTGAAGTTCTTTCGATTTTTATTCCTAGATCATTTAAAAACTTTTTGAATTCTTTGTGACAAAATTCTAAACCATTGTCAGTTCGGACACATTTTAACTTAACGTTTAGCTGTCTTTCAGCTCTAACCAAGTATTTTTTAAAGTAATCAAAAACTTCATTCTTATTTTGAATAATATAAACAGTTACTTTACGTGAAAAATCATCAATAATAGATAAAAAGTATTTGTTTCCACCTAGAGAGTTAACTGGAGCAGGACCCCACAAATCCATATGGATCCTTTCCAAAACATTTTTAGTTTTCCTTTCGTACATATAGTTTCTTTTTAAGGATATTCTAGTGGATTTAGCAATAGCACAAATCTTACAATTTTTATCTATATTTTTACAATTAAGTTTTTCAATTCCTTTTACACAATTAATTTTACTCATATTTTCAATTAAGGGCATGTTAACATGACAAAACCTACGGTGGGCTTTTTCTAGATCTAAACCAGTTACATATGTATAATTTTTAATCTTGGGATAACCTTTCAAGATATACAATTTTCCAATTCTGGGAACAGTAAACAAGTATTTATTACAACTATTATAAATAATCATTTTGTTATTTCCCCATTTAATTTGGTTTCCCACAAGGTCAATACGAGCACCACTAATTAAATTTCTTCTCATATTAGGCGAGTATAACACATCTTTTAAAGTTATATCATAATTTCTGTTTCTATCTAAAACTGTAAATTGAATATCGCCCATACCTAATACTTCCGAGGTGCTGTCCTTGTCTCCGACTAGGATCTTCTGTGGTGGTAGTTTTCTGAATGTCGTAAACATATCACGTTCTTTACAGAAGTGAGCAGTTGCAGCAGAATCAATGAGAAATTCCCTCGGTCTTTCATTTGGAAAATTTGAAACTGCATAGGCACGTTGAAGATCAGTTTTTGGATTGTCCTCCATATAAAATAATTCACCACCAGGTTTCTGCCGATTGCATTTCTTGAAGCACTTCGATTCGTAATGTCCCGACTTTTTGCAGTAGTTGCAGAATGGTCGCGGCCCCATACGACAAACTGTCGACTTTCTTGGGCTTGAAGGAATTAATTCAGGGTCCAGTACGCATCTGCTGTGATCAGGAGTAGACGCCCGTGTCTCCTTGTATCTAGATGACTTGTTTCTTGTAGCATAAGCATCGGCCACGATACTTAATTTTGTGTCTTCGTCCTTCCGCTTCAGGTCGATCCGGCTGGATTCTGTTATTAAATGTTTAGACAATTTGTCTAGCGTGAACTCGTTGTCATCCATCCTGTATAGCAGTTGTACCAGATTATCGTATTCGTGAGGCAAATGTCTTATTAGTTGAAAGCAAACTAAAAGGTCTGGGATTTCGAATCCACATTCTTTTATCTGTAACAGCTTCTCATGCACTCGTTTGCAGAAGAGTCCAATGGATTCGTCCTCCGGCTGGTAGCGGATTGAAAAGAACTCGTCCACAAGGCCTGCCAATCGTGCTCTAGATGCTGGTTCAAAGTTGGTCTTTAATATATCCCAGGCTTCCTTACCGTCTTCAGTAGATGAAATTAAGACTTGATATTTTCTGTCTATGCCCTGGTAGATAGTTGTATATGTCTTCTGCTTCCTATAACGATAGTCTCTTTTTTCTTGTTCTGGAGCATCTTCCAATAATAGAGGTTCCGTTTTAGTGATAAATTCCCAGCAGTTCCGGTCGATTAGCAATACCTTCATGTCCGTCTTCCACGTGGCATAGTTGAAATCCGATAACTTCGGGAAGGAAAACATGGACATTTCTTGAATACCCATCATACTGGAAACCGGCAGTGGCAGAATTCAGGTTCAGCTTAAGGTCTGTGGCCCATAACCAATTGTTGGGTTTTATCGATTGAAGACAGAGTTTTATACATTAAAAATAAATTTTATTACGTAGCCAAGTCTTATGGTTTAAAAACATACTTTTAGAAAACAACAAGAAGTCTGATCAGATCATGATCCCCCAATTTCTTCACTTTTATACATTCAAAGATTTACATTCTTCAAATTTATGTGCCCCACACGGCACTATAAATGGAGGTTTGAGACCGATTCCAACAAAATCATTTAAGTTGTACGGAAAATACGTTTTAACTTTTTCATAGCTTCTACACTATACTTCGGACGCAAATATATGCATTTAATTTCTGAATATATTGCATAGGTAAAATATTAAGACATAAATACGAACAGAAACGAAATTCCGACGAAAAAATGCAGAATTCTAAAAAACGAATGATGCGCAGTGTCGAATTTCGACTGCCTGAATGTATTCTGAAATAGAGCAATTCGAAAAAAGACATTTGAAAAATATTGATAAAGACGATAATGATTTATGAAATTTAGTAATGCTCAAATATGACTGCAGCATTTCGCTGTGTTAACTCAAATAGACAAACACTGGATTCTAAATCAAATTTATAAAATAATAAAACATTAATTCTGGTTTGCCAAACCTAAAATAACAAAATACGACCAGCTAAGAATCGAGTGGGTGCTGGAATGTTCTCCATCATGAGTCGAAGGAAGTTTCCGTTTCCCCAACTTTCTAGAAAGTTCTACAAAGTTTTATAAAAAAAAGTAAACATTAATTCTGGTGCTGCCAGATACCGAGTAGCAAAATTACGCTTTTATGATCAATGAGTTTTTCGTTTGTGCTTTTCGGAATAACGGTGCTTGGGTTAGAAATAAATGTAATCGGTGTAGACAAAATAAACTGAATAGATAAACATTTTTCAAAAAGCAGAAGGTCGATTTTACAGAATTTTTAAGAAAGAAAATCACTGCTTTCAACGAAGGATTCACATGTACCTATTCCGGACATTTTAAAATAAGTTACACACTTTACCTAAAAAGCTTATGAAACAGAATTCTACAAATCATTACGTATTCAATAAATTATTTAAGGAAAGTGGGTCGAAATATACACCAGCTTTCCTTGAAAATAATCCTTGAACTCCTGAAAACTTTCCTTGAATTTCCCCTTCAAAAATAAATATTTTAAAATATTCTTTCTTCATCAGTAAAATACCTATAATTTATTTACATGGGAAGAACTAAAAGTCAAACATAAATATTGTAATTTAATTTGTTTCGGAAAAAATTGTTTTTCGATCAACACTGGTAAAGTAATCATAGCTGCCTAAAGCAATCAATCTATGCTCAATGTTATTTCTATGGCGATTTCGAATAGTTTTTAGCCCCCTAGGGCCAATAGAACGGGGGTTAAGAGTTAGCCTATGCTGACCGCAGTATTCTAAAGTATAAGTGTACCAAATTTGCTGTGGATTTGTCAAACGCTGTAGATTTGTATAGGAAATATACACACACATCCTATTTTATATACTTATTGTTTGAATATTTTTAATTCTCATCTTCACATTTTACGTTTAAATCTACCTTTTATCTTTGTCTTACACTTTTAATTTTTAAATATTTCATACTTTTATTGGGTCATATTCTATTTTGTGTTTGGCGCAGCTTGTTTGCTTTCGGACCTTGCGCCATAAAACGCCAACATCCAATCCGCGCTTGACGATCGACTATCCACGACCACGCTACCTCTCCAACCTATGTACACTGCTGGCCACCGTAAATGCAACACCCTGAAGGAAGCATGCAAATAATATGAAATTTACAACATGCATTAGCGGAGGTGAGATATGCAAATGATTAGAATTTCAGCGCAGACGCACATCACGCGCGCCTGTGGCGCCACTTCAAAGCGCTATTTAAGGCTTGGAGATTTCGACGATTTCAAGTACGGCAATTGTGTTTTTCTTGAGGTTTTTTCAAAAGAAAACGATCAATTATGCCTCGTAGAAAACAGCGATCATCTTTTGATCAAGTATACGAGTTCGACAGAGGAAGGATAGTGGCCTACCGAGATTGTGGATTATCTTTCAGGGAAATCGGTAGTCGTGTTGGACGAAACCAAACAACTGTAATGCGGATATGCGATCGTTGGATGCAGGAGGGTACGACGGACCGACGTGTTCGATCGCATCCACCTCAGTGCACCACTTCACGTGATGACAGGCATATTGTGCGTATGGCAGTGACGGATCGCTCAGCCACATCACGAACCATAGCACAGCACATTCAGTCTGTACCGCATCATCCAGTGTCTGCGCGTACCATTCGACGCCGTTTACAGCAGAGTGGTCTGTCCGCAAGACGTCCATTGCTTCGTCTACCCTTGACGCAGAACCACAGACGTTTCCGCAGCCAATGGTGCGATGAAAGAAGGATGTGGACGGCAGAATGGAATGAAATTGTCTTTACTGACGAGTCACGCTTCTGTCTGCAACACCACGATGGTCGGATTCGAGTCTGGAGACACCGTGGAGAGAGGATGCTGAACAGCTGCGTTATGCACCGCCACACTGGTCCTGCACCGGGTATTATGGTATGGGGCGGTATTGGATATCACTCTCGCACTCCTCTAGTACGCATTGCCGGTACTTTAAACAGCCAGCGCTACATCTCCGAGGTGTTGGAGCCAGTTGTCCTTCCTTACCTTCAGGGCTTGCCCACAGCCATATTTCAACAGGATAATGCGCGACCACACGTGGCACGCATTGTCCAAGGGTTCTTCGTCAATCGCCAGATTGAATTGCTTCCCTGGCCAGCTCGCTCTCCGGATCTTTCGCCGATAGAAAACATGTGGTCCATGGTTGCTCAACGATTGACCCAGAATACATCCCCAGCTGCCACACCAGATCAACTTTGGCAACGTGTGGAAGCTGCTTGGTCTGCTGTACCCCAAGAACACATCCAAAGTCTCTTTGAATCTATGCCGAGGCGTGTGGCAGCGGTGATCTCCAACAATGGCGGCTACTCTGGCTACTGATTTTGGCAGGAACCACACTTCACAGAAGTCTATAAATTTAATCATTTGATACTTGGTCAACATGTTATCTACAAAATAAATTTTGTTGTGATATCTCTTGTCTTTCTTGGTGTTGCAATTTGGGTGGCCAGCAGTGTACTTATTCAGGTGACAGACGAGGCGACTTGTGAATCGCTACCCGGGTTCGCTTTTTCTGGACTGGGGAGAAAACCTACTGACCAGCTGGGAACTCGCCACCCGGGTCGGGAGCTGACCGAGGTTCAATATTACGAGGTGTTCTCAGACCTTTCCCTTCAGGATGGATCCAATAGCACGTTGTGTTGCTCCAGTGCGACTTTAATTCGACCACCTACCTCTAAAACTTGAAAACTGCAGTGCGTGTTAATCATTCAAAATTGAATAGGTACGTTTTCGTAACCGAATCGGGGCCGCGGTGGCCCGGTTGGAAGAGCAACGGACTAGCAACCGAAGGGTTGCGAGTTCAAATCCAGCCAAACACCGCCGTGTACAAAGGGGGCTGATGCACGTTAAATCTGTCGTGGCCTCAAATGTCCTCACGTTGGCGTGGTGTGGAAGTTTGGAGAGTGGGGTGCCAGCTCAGGTGTTGCCTCGTCATCTGACCGTGGTTCAAAATTACGTGGTGTTGTCCTCGGATCTTTCCCTTTGGGATTGATCCCGGACCGTCACCAATAGCCCATTGTGTTGCTCCAGTGTGACGTTAATTGAAATTCCCCCCCCCCCGTAACCGAATCGAGATGAAAAGAAGCGAGATCTGGAAGGCGCTTCACACGTCGCCTCGTGTTACAGCTAGGGTTGCCATATGCCCCGGTTTGAAAGGGATTTCCCTGGGATCCGTGACAGGTGGTTGGTTTGTCCTAGTTAGGAGAAAGATATAGGGGCCGCGTTTTTTTAAATATTTATAGGGTCGTTTCCATACGATAAAATTTGTCCATTTTGAGTGTGCTGTCCCCAATATCCAATTGTAGCCTTCTGCTAAATAAGTTTAGGGATATTCTGTTGAAAATAAAAATTTCGTTTTTGTTTAATTGTATTGCTTTTTTCTCGTGTATTGCGAGTTCGAAACTCGGTCCAGCGAAAGACCGTCGTGTTCGCGGGGGCTGGTGCATGTTAAATCTGTTGTGGCCTCGAATGTCCCCACGTTGGAGTGGTGTGGAAGTTTGGGGATTGCTCGGGTTTTGACCTCGTCATCTGATCATGATTCACAGGCCCGTTGGAAGAATAACGGATTAGCAACCGGAGGGTTACGAGTTCGAATCCAACGAAAGACAGTCGCGTACAAAGGGGGCTGGTGCACTTTGAATCTGTCGTGGCCCCAACTGTCCTCACATTGCCCAGGTGTGGAAGTTTGGAGAGTGGGGTGCCAGTTCAGGTGCGACCTCGTCATCCGAACGTGTTCAAAATTACGTGTTGCTGTCCTCGGATCTTTCTCTTCGGTTGATCCCGCACCGTCACCAATAGCCCGTTGCGTTGCTCCAGTGCGACGTTAATTAAAATACTTACCCGCCCGTGGCTCGAAATTACGAGGCCTTGTCCTTTGATCTTTCCCTTAAGGATCCATCCCGGACTGTCACCAATAGCCCGTTGTGTTGCTCCAGTGCTATGTTAATTAACTACCTACCATTTCTTATTTAAGTGGGGTAATCTGTTAGACAGAATAAATATTTTTGTATTTCACAAAATATTTATTTTTATAAATATTTTGCATCCGTTTTAAAATTTTGAAACAACTTTTATGTATGGAGTGAAACTTAATTTAGTCATTTGGAGGTTGAGTTTTTATGGCGCATAGGTCATATTTGGCCATGCTACTCGAAACACAAGACAGATAACACCAAGTAATGGACATATACACACAAAGAAAGTTACATTAACACAAGAGACCGCCGAGAACTCGCAAGTTGCTAAAGCAGTGGGCATACCCACTGAAAAGACGTGTTTGCAAGTCACTACTTGTGTCTCAGATTTCAACTCAAAAATGTTCCTCTATTCGAGATTTCTTCACTTGCGTTCCCTATACCCATTATAATATTCGATTCCCCTTATACGTATCTAAGAAATGAAAAATGCGCTGGATACACTCCTCTATTTTTTTGTCGTTTGCAGATCCATTACGATTATGGGTCAGGGTGGCTGGCTGGGCAACACCGGAGAAAAAGTAGGAACGTGCAGATATTTTTACGAAATTGGTCGCAAGGGGTGAAGAATAAAAAAAAAGCAGACGATAAATAAACAAACAAACGTAAAAGGAGAATCGAAGAGATCGACTCATTTTTTCAACCCGATTCCGAAACTACCCTGGAAAAAACCCCGAACGAGAAAATAATGGAGAAAGGGCACACTTTTTTCCTTCTTCACTTCTCTTCGTTCTGGAGACACAACGTATGAAAACGATTAAGAAAACGAAAGCGGCGGGGGGGAAAAAATATAATTTGCCGCGCAGACGATATACAGAAAAAAGTTCTTTTTATGTCTTTTCCCTGAAAAATCGAAAGGAAAAGAAATTAAATCACTTTCGGTGGTGGCTTTCCTAGGGGTGGAATCGAAATATTAGGGAGTCTCGATCTCATTCATGTTTTTTTTTTTGTTCCACTGTTCCCACCTATTCTTCTTTAATAGAAGAATGGCATCACCCCCACCATATACCTTCTTGAGGTGTGGTGAAAAGACTAAGTTTCGGACAAAATCGTTTGGAGCTTCTTTTTTCTGTGCTAAATCCAATATCGATAGAAGAATTAAAATATATTCTGCCCCATCCTATGTATTGAGTGTAGAAGGCAGCTAAAATAACTGTCCAGGACTTCAATTCCGTTAACTTTTATACTTCTATGGACTTGAGATCGCGGTAGCCAAGTTGGAAGAGTAACGGATTAGCAACCGGAGGGTTACGAGTTCGAAACTCGGTCCAACCAAAGACCGTCGTGTACACGGATCCCGGTACACGTTAAATCTGCCATGGCCTCAAATGTCTCCACGTTGACGTGGTGCAGAAGTTTGGAAAGTGGAATCCCAGCTCAGGTTTTGACCTCATCATCTGACTGGTCCCAAATTACTTGGTGTTCTCTTATCTTTCCCTTGGGATTGATCTCCGATAGCCCGTTGTGTTGCTCTAGTGTGATGTCAATTAACTACCTACCTATGGACCACTGTAAGCTTTCGAGGCCTGCATTACGATTTTAGATTATTGCTTATTAATATTAAATTATATTTTAACCCTCCAAGTGGTTACGACGAGATATCTCGTCCATAACGATCTGACAAATTTGGCTAATAATGAGCTATATTGTCATTGAGATATTACGGATTTTTTATCAAGATCTGGTCAGTTTTCTATTGACGAGATATCTCGTCCATCAAGATTTGCTAAGGGTTTTTCTGATGACTATATACCTCGTCAAAACAACCCCCAAGAAGGTTAAGAAATGTTTAATTTCTAGATTATAATATAAATAAAAATTACTATATTCACGAATTACATATCACCGACAATTATAAAAGGTTGTTATAGAATCTAAAGCAATTTTTCCAATTAGTGGGATTTCCAGTGAAATATAGCCCGGTTGGAAAAGTAACGGACTAGCAACCAAAGACCGTCGTGTACAAAGGGGGCTGGTGCAAGTTAAATCCGTCGTGGCCTCAAATGTCCTCACGTTGGTGTGGTGTGGAAGTTTTGAGAGTGGGGTGCCAGCTCAGGTGTTGCCTCGTCATCTGACCGTGGTTCCAAATTACGTGGTGTTGTCCTCGGGTCTTTCCCTTTGGGGGATGATCTCGGACCGTCGCCAATGGCCCGTTGTGTTGCTCCAGTGCGACGTTAATTAACATACCTACCGGTGAAATATGTGTTCATGTTCGTACCGAGTGATATGTCCTCTCTTCAGTTTTACCTTCGCATACCCTTCTGGTTTTTGTTTTTTTACCTCCCTCGTTATTATCTTGTGTTTGTCGCAGCTGGACCAAATATGGCCATTGATGCCATGTAACCCCAAAACAACCAACCTTCAAAATAAAATATTTAGTTGAATGATAAAAGATTAAACAAATAAGATTTGTGCTTGTGGAGAACCTTATTTTACACTTTAAAGAACAATTACCCCTTTGCCATGCTCAGAAACTTCACTCACGCAATTCACTATAACAAGTGCACGAATTTTCTTTCAGCTTTGAAACTTTATTACATCTCATAATCGAAAGTTTAGATGATTCCGTTGGCCACAATCGCTTGAGTGACTGTTATAATTGACTGCGAAAGGAACCCCCACATTCCATCAGCCACGTACGCTTTGTTCTATTGTGTACGCGGAGTTTGTATATCCTGGATGGCAACAAGCGAAGCGATCGAACGGCAGATTTGATTACTGATGGCACCATTTAAAAATACATAAATGGCGTCGTTTTAAACACGCCTTCGAAATTCAATAACAGACGGATTGGAAACGGCACGCAAACAGCGATAGGAGTACGAACAAATATCAATAAGTGCTGTAATTTTAAGGACTCCTTAAGCACCAGGTCTCACGCGAAGCGTTAGACTAACACACTTAGATATCAATTTGACGTAATGAACTTTTGCAAATACCGTCATATAAATGCCGTTATTAGGAAAGACTAGGAATCAATAAAAGGATTAGATTGCACGGAAGGATTGAATAGCAGCTTGTACACATTTCACTTTGCAAGTTGGAATTTAAGTAGTAGAATTAAGCAAGTTGGAATTAAGTCCCCACAGGAAAGGGTCATGATACGACAGCAGCTAAGGTAGCTCATGAAATATAAATGTTTTTTTCTTATAAATTGCGATGGGGTTGTCAAGTGGTATAGCCAGAAGGAAGGGGTTTAAGGTTCCAGGCCCCCTTCCAAAAGTGCTAGTTCCTGACTTAACCCTCTGAGAGGTTCACAAGCATCATTCCAATGGATTCTATTCTAAGGAATGCGCCAACAGAATCGTTCCAATGGATTCAATTATGGAAAATACACCAACAGAATCGTTCCAATGGATTCAATTATGGAAAATACACCAACAGAATCGTTCCAATGGATTCTATTCTAAGACATGCATCAACGCAATTCTTTCTAAGGAATATGCACCAGCAGTATCAATCCAAAAGATTCTATTCTAAGGAATGCACCAACAGAATCGTTCCAAAGGATTCTATTCTAAAGAATAAGAACCAAAAAAAAAATTTCCAAAGGATTATATTCTAAGGAAATTAGCAATAAAGTATTTCTAAAGAATTATATTCTAAGGAAATTAGCAATAAAGTATTTCTAAAGAATTTATTCTAAGGAAGTAGCAAAAAAGTATTCCCAAAGGATTCTTTTCTAATTAAAGGATCGGTACACAATCTGCCCAAATAATTCTTTCCTAAGGCAAGGTCCATGTCAGGTAAGAACCTCCTTTGTCTACGCGACGCTCTGTTTATCTTGTGACTGTTTCTTCCAGTTCTGAAACCATAAGACAAAATAGTTGTAACGCTCGACTTTTCATGCATGCTCCCAGTACTGGTCCGATTTTAAAGAATGTTCACGTCATAAGAGATTTGAGGTTAGCAACCCTGTTATTAGGTATATAAACCGCTAACTGACCACACAAGAAGTCTATTTTGTTTTTATCTTTAGTTATGTGCAATAAATTCGTGTACTCTTTAAATGAAACTATTTATCTAATCTCTATCAAACAATAACTTGGGCAATGCCATAAAACTCATTAAATAAATATAAAAAACACTTAACACGTGTAAAAATTAATATCATAAGCTTTGGGAAAGTCCTGAGCATAGAAAAGTTCGTTCACTACCTCTACTGAAGAGTAGCTAAAATAAAACAAAAGAGAAAATTTTTTTGTATGAACAAACTAAACCTCTTCATTGCGAGACGTGGAATGAATTAATAAATATCATGTAACAGCATAACCAAAGCTTTTAGTATCCCAAAAAAACTTTATAATTTCATCGTAACTTCAATGTCAATTCAAAACCTTGTTCTTTTCAAAACGTGATGATATCATTACTTCGTCAGCTTTTATTGTAATCCTAATGAAATCGTTTTCCAGACCATTCACCAAACGACATCTATCCCTTCGGGTAGGTCCGGAACCCCGTAGAACAAGAGCCTTTCTGTTACCAGCAAAAAAAAAACTCCCCTAATTGAATTGTCTTTCGCATTTAAACGCAAGCCTACACACCTGTCGTAAGTATTACACTACAGCTGCTAAACCGCTCTTACTTGCTCGAAATCGGAGCTAAGAACCTCCATGTCTTCAACTGCCTCCAACAAAAAGACGACTCCATAATTAATAACTTAATAACACATCTCGAAACAACAACGACAGAAGCCAATCCTCGACGAATGAGAAAAAAACCTCTTTAAAAGTCCTCGATTGTTTAGCTTAGTGATACACAAGTATCATTATATTCAGTCAAGACGGGGGTTGGGCATATTAAGGACTGTTCGAAGGGGGGATTGACAGCGTGGGGTCTGTCTGTCTGACCGTCCAGGTGAAGTCGTAACCTTCTCACTGCGAAAGTCGTCGGGGGGGGGGGGGAAGAATAATAAATCCGAAGGCGGCATAATATAACCAGTTTTCGTTCCCTAATGATACAGACTTCCAAAGTGGAGGGGAGGAGCAAGCGATGTGGAATACTGGTTTCTAATTGGTCGGGGCACCAGCCGATTGTTTTTTTGTTGTTCGCTTTCTTCTATTACTTCGGAGTCAGTCACGCATTTGGCTCATCTGTTAAAAGTGTCGAGACTTTTTTGCTACTTTTTTTTAAATCATTCCGAATATGTTTGTGAACCCATCTTTTTTTTTTTTTTTTGGTTTCGCTCGTCACAGCCTTCGCGATTTGCTGCTCCGTGTTTTGTTTTATTTTTTTGAAAAAATCGTCGGGATGGATAACTCCCCGTTCGCCGCCAGTCGCGAAATTGTTGGCGGGGTTTTCGGATTAATTTGGCGAGTGATTGGCGAGCAATTAGGGGAAGTCCGAGTTCGGATTCGTTTGGACAGACGTATCAGCCATTTTGTTTGTGGTTGGTTGTGCGTCGAATTCTCTTTACGGCAATTCACACGAGATTTCCGAGAATAGGCGTATCTACGGAAGGGGCTTAAGCCCTTCCCAAACCGTGTAAAAAGCAAAAAAATATCCTTATTCAATTCATGGATTGCTTTAAAAATCGTGTATAAAGGTGTTTTGATATTTTTCTCCTAACAGGTCAACTAATATTTATTCATTATTTTCAGCCTATTAACAAAAGTACCCTGATTTACTCAAGTTGGATAAAATTGAAAATTTTAAGTAATTCATTGAAGCGTTGGCACTTTTCCCTTCAATTCAGCTTCTATTAGTCTTGGAGTAGTAGTCACTTTAAAGCTAGTCTCTAGACAACACTCTCCGAAACTAGTCTCCTGAAAACACATTTCGAAACTAGTCTAGGTAAGACATTCAGAAACTAGTCTTTAGGTTATGCACTCAGAAACTAGTCTTTAGGTAAAACACTCAGAAACTAGTCTTTAGGTAATGACTAAGAAACTGGTCTTTAGGTAAAACACTCAAAAACTAGTCTTTAGGTAATACACTCAGAAACTAGTCTTTAGGTAAAGCACTCAGAAACTAGTCTTTAGGTAATGACTAAGAAACTGGTCTTTAGGTAAAACACTCAGAAACTAGTCTTTAGGTAAAACACTCAGAAACTAGTCTTTAGGTAAAACACTCAGAAACTAGTCTTTAGGTAATACACTAAGAAACTAGTTTCTAAGTAAAACACTCAAAAACTAGTAGTCTCTTGGGAACACACTCCAAAACTAGTCTAGGTAATACACTCTAAAACTAGTCACTGGTTAACACTCTAAAACACTTTATATTTCAAAGAAATTTTAAAATATCCCCTAAATAAAATGTAGATAAAAATGTAGCACCCGACAAAAATATAGCCCCTCCAGATTAAAATCCTGGGTGCGCCCCTGATTGCATTATTACTTTACATCGTCGGCTTAGAGCAGAAACTCATTAACTGACAAAGAATTTTTTACTGTACACCAGTTTAAAGACTAAGTATTAGTTCTTTCGTCAAAAAATGGAAATTGTAAGCATTTTGATAGCGCTATATATCTTTTAAACATATTACATTAGTACAATATATTTCTCATGATCATGAAAATAAGCATTTAATGTCTTCGAAAGTTAATGAGTTTCTGCTCTAAGCCGATGATATAACTAAACAACCATATCGATTGGTTGAAAGAATTCTATTGATTGAAAAGGTCAAAACTGGTTAGAAATCATATAGGAAAGACTGCATGTTGCAGAACGTATTTTAGCAATATTTAGTCAAGCTGCTCCAAATACGAGACAGTCGAGTAAAAAATGTGAAAAGCAAAGTATGACTGTAAATGTCAAGTAAAAAATGACAATAGAACGACTAAACAAACGGAAGAAATCAAAACCTTCGAAAGAAATGTTTGAAATCATTAGAAATACTTAGTTGTGTGGTTTCAATTGAAAACTTTATTATACTAAAAGAGCAAAGCGATCTGCTCAGAATGCAATGTGTTTGGTCAATGGTATGTATGTGGGAAAAACTTACATGAAGCATTTAAATTCCTTCAAGGAAAAATGTCCTCTTGAATAAACGCCCACACGTTACTGCGTTAATTTAAAAATATAGTGCACGTTTTATCGCCTTATACAAATCGTATACAAAGTATTATGTGCTCCCGTTAAAAACGGTTCCAACGCAACAAAACTGCTGTCTTCACTAACGTTTAATCAACAAATCACTCTTACTTTTACTTATGCATTAGCCTTCGTAGTATCCCAGTGTTTTATTGGATTGGTATGACACTATGATCAATCATTGTTATGGTAAGAACAGAACAGATTATGACAGTTTTCCAACACCAAAAAAGTTCGTACATATTGCCAGAGAAATAGAGCATTCGGCCAGAGAAAAAATGGTATTTTTTCACGAGAATAACGTAGCAAAAATCGAAATCTTACCGAAAATGTAAGAACTTTTGATGCTTGCATCACATCACCTAATAGACATACGAACGTAAATTTTGTATATGTCGTCAAAGAGTTGAATTTATGAACTCAAAAAATTTAGGTGTGGAAATATTGTTTCGATCTACAATGGATTCCCGTTATAACGAATTCCATGAACTCTATTCCACGAATCCTTCCATTCCATGAATCTCCCTACAACTAAAATATTTCGTTGTTTTTACGGAATTGCTGTAAATTGATTACGTAAAATTCCATGTTAAGCAATTTTAACCCTCACTATGTGGTTTGATCTGTCGCCCTACGATCATTTTTTGCTACACGAGGGATAATAAGATCACGACACCTACGGCTTAAACCCCTTAAGCCGTGGACAAGTAGGAAGCACAAAGCGATGCGCGTAGACCATTCGGGTGTCTGCGCGAGCGGTGAAAACGCTCTGATTGGTCTGACTGTGTCGATTTGCGTCTTGCGCTTTCTGATATTTCTGAGTAGTATAGTATTGCTTTCACTCCATAATACACAACTCTTGCTGCTTTACTTGGGGACTCTTGTACAATCTGCTCCTTACTGTTGATTACTCTACATTTTTAAGAACTTTGTTTCCAGAATAACAGTTTTATAAAAAAATTGTCACTATTAGTAGTTCATCCGATCTATACATGTAATACATTTGTGGAGTATGTAGAAATAAAAATTATGTATAATGAAATAAGTTGGTTGAAGACCGTAGTTTTGACGTTTATACTCTCGCCTTATGTTGGATTATGGAATGAATGAATGAAGCAGACAAGAAATTTGAACGATCGTTTACTGAATAATTAACAATTTGAACTATTAAAGTGCAGTTTGATATTAATTGAGAGATTGAATATTAATTGCAGAGTAGTTCAGTATCTTTCGAATGACACTACTTACGCAGTCCTCACTCTACGCAATCCAAAGTTGCACTGGCCCAAAGCTCGCCCATCACCGTAGGATTTCGACGCATTGCGCACTCCCTTCCCACTCACAGTGCGCCTGCGCACTAGGTCATGTTAGGTGCGACCATCCTTTGCTTACACGACGCTATATTTATCTTATGGATGTGTCTTCTAGTTCTGAAATCATAAGCAAAACAGTTGTAACGCCTTTTTTGTAACGGCTCTACTTTCATCCACACCACTCAGTACTGTTCCTATTTTAAAGACGGATTCATGTCAAAAATATGACTAAACAAGAACATTAGTTAAAAGAATGCTAGAAAAGATTCCATTGGTCAAGGGCGGGTCGTCGTGGCTCAGTGGGTATGTCCACTGCGCTAGCAACCGTCGAGTTGTAGGCGGCGCAGATTCGATTTCTGTCAAGTGCATTCCTCTCTGGGTGTATTTCTCTCTTGTGTCAGTAAAACTTTCATTGTGTGCGTCTATTACTTGATGTTATGTCTTGTGTCTGGCGCAGCATGGCCAAATTGTGCCATAGAACCCCCAAACCAACTATTCGTCAAGGTCAACTGACAGTGATGCAGGGAAGACTGCATGTTGAAGAACGGATATATGCGTGTGAACCCGCCAGAGGGTTAAAGTGCTCTTGCCATATGCGTTACTTGATATAAGAGCACTAAAGCTAACAGAAAAATGCAATGAAAAAATTTCGAAAGTAAAAATGTATTCTAAAATAGGTATATGGTATGGAATATTTTTTTCAGTGGAGGCAAAAAATTTATAAGTTCACCTGATCAGAAATTAACTTTACAACTTTTGATATCTTGTGTTTTATTAGAAGAGTGTTTTGTGATTTCGAAACCGATGTAGCACGATAAAACTTTTCGTTATAACGAAATTATCAATAAAACGTACCATCGAAAATTATAAAAAAAACAATGTTGTAATGTTTTTTTTTAAAAAGAATCAGTGTTGTAATGCTTTTTTTAAAAAAAGAATCAGTGTTAATTTAATAAAAACGGATTTGGTCGTATCTACTGTGTCGAGAATCTAGTATTTCTTTTCAGAAAAACAAGGTTTTTGTTCAATCGAATTTCCCAACACTTAGATTGTTTGTAAAAAATTCTTCCATATATGTGCGCATCTAGAAAAGGAAGGGGTTGACTGTCTAGAGCACCCCGTTCCTTAAAGGGCGTCATTTCAAACCTGTATTTAAAAGTTTTGTAGTTTTTCTTGGAAAAAGGTTTCATGCTTTTAGTCGCAATCCTTTGTCACAGATTGTATTTACCTACGGCAATTCATTATATAAAGTAAGGGTTAAGTTACAGGATTGTTAGTCCCTAAATTTGCAAACGAAATATTTAGTATAGATTTCGTTTGTCCCCTTAAATAATAGTATAGCCCCCTAGTATATACTATCTCCTGTTCGCTATCCCCCAAAGAGAGCAATGGAGTTTATTGTCTTTAGTAAACACGGGTGTAGCTCACGGGGTAACCACACGATCTTTTTCTGCTGCCCTCACATTATATTATCTCCAATCCCTCTTTTTTTTTCTCTTCCACGACATTTTTTACTTGACTCTGTCTTGTGGATAAAACCTTAAAACAACCAATCAAAGCAATGTTCATTGGTTTGCAATCTCCCCAGCACTGAAAAAGTTTGATGGTTATTGAGAAAAAAAGTATATTAATTTAACGGATAAGAGTATCAAGATAAAAAGTGTGGAAAGGCATTTTGGACTTCCAGGATGGGCTTATCATGGATTATGTGACCCCCCCCCCCAAAAGCACCTTCCTAGGAGAAACCTGGAATCGTCGTGTTTTGGTGGGTATGCCCACGGCACTAGCAATCTGCGAGCTGTAGGTGGTGAAGGGGTGTATCTCTTCTGTGTTGATAAAACTTTCCGTGTGTGTGTATTATCATTACTTGGTGTTTTTTGTATTGCGTTTGTCACAGCTTAGCCAAATGGCCCATGCGCCGTAATCCCCCCAAAACCAACTAACCTAGGAGAAATTTTGCCTCTAAATTGCCTTCGTCTCTTTAGTACCTTATGACTAATGCTTGACGGTACAACTTGAATTCATTTTTGAAATGCGAATTTGAAATCACTCATCGCAATCTTCGATTTTGTTAATGACGAAACAGATCGATATATTACCGAGTTTTTGATGATGCCGAGATGTATAGTCCATCAAGATCTAGTCAGTTTTGCTAAAAGCGAGATATCTCGTCGATACAACAACAACGAGGAGAATGAGTCTGGTAAGGAAGTTAACTTTCCTCGGGCGGGCAGATTTGATTCGATGGGATGCTTGATCAAGTCGAAAAAACAAAGTCGATCAGAAAAACAAACACAAAAGTGGCCTTTTTTTCGCCATGTAAAGGCTCGTTCTCGCGAATCAGTTTAATTGACCGATTATAGTTGATCAACAAAAGTTGAATGAAAGCTATAGCGAGACCTTTGTTTCAATAGAGTTGATCAACTTTCTAGTGCAGTGATTCTCAACCTTTTTTTTGTCTCGGCACACTTTTAACGATTTCAAAATTTGGCGGCACACAAAGAAAAAGATAAGTTTAAAAGTTGTTTACTTACTTATAATAGTGTTATAATAGCACTGTGTAAAATAGTTTATGATAATAATTGTGAATGTAAAATAAAATAATATAATAAGTACTACAAAAACAACAGTACGTTTATTAAGGGATTAATTACAAGGTAATAAGAATACTTTTAATGAGAAATTTGAGCTTTATTTTTTTTGATAATTTCATTTATATTTGGTCGTAAAAATGACAATGCTACTCTCATATCGTCTTCTACATGTAACAGTCTCGATCTTTTTTCGTTTTTATGTTGGTCAATACTAAAAATCCGAATTCACACAGATAAGATGTAGAAAATTGTAATAATATTTTTAAAGCTTTTTGGCTATCATGGGATAATCGCATCTAATGTTAATCCAAAATGAATTAATTGATACTTCCGAATATTTTAAAATTAAATCTCGATTATTAGAAAGCGAAATTAGTTCTTCCTCTTCATTCAAAGTTAATTCAAATACAGAAATATTCGTTATCACAAATGGATTACGAACCCAATCATTTTTATATCTAAATTTGGGAAATAATGAATAATTCTCTCCTCTGATCAAATGGTCAATAACAATTTTATGAATAGTTTTATTAAAATCTTTTGGGACTGACTCAAACTTTTCCAAATTGCCTTCCTGAGCTTTATTCTTCCATAAAGTTATTTGTTTTTGGAATCCCACCAGTTTATCTGTTGAGTTTAATATATTTTCTTTCGGCCCTTGCATACTTGAATTTATGTTATTAAAAATAACAAAAATGTCTGATAAGTAAGCTAACCATAAGTAGCACACCATATTTCATCTTTCAACAAATGAACAAAATCATAATTTTTATTTTCTAAAATTTGGCGGCACACTAAGAATTTGGCGGCACACAAAAGTGCCGCGGCACAGTGGTTGAGAATCACTGTTCTAGTGGATCAAGAAAATTTTAACCCATTCAAACTTTATCGTTCAAACGAGAGTCATCCACCATTTGCTTTCAAGTTGAAACTTGTCTTGAAACGTGTGAACTTCAGTTGACTGTCAAGTTCGCTGTCAACTGGTCACGCCGCACGTGCATGTGTTTTGTTTTTAGATATAAAATACTAAAAAAAATAGCCTCAAGTAGTCTGAAAATGTGATGTTAAGGTTTTAGAACTGTATCATAAGCATGATTGTCTTTGGAATCACTGACTGGATAAATATAAAAATAAAGATGCAAGACTTTGCTTTGGGTTCTATTGTCAAAGAAATGGAAATTGCTGATTTGAAGAACAAAATTAAGACGATTAGGAAGATGTATAAAAAAGAACATTCGTTGGGTTGCAAATAAAAAAAAGTGGAATGGGAACAGGAATTATACGTGCCAAATATATACGTTTCTGGTCATTTTTGCTTATGTTACATAAAATTGTTTTTAGTTCTTTTAACAAAACTGTTACTATCTGTACAACTTCACGCATAACTGCTTTCGACGCCATTTAAAACGGAAACTCTTGATCAGTTTCTATTGAAATGTGTGAACAAAAAAACTGATTCAAGTCATATTCAACTATTGTTGAACAACTATAATCGGTCAATTAAACCTGATTCTTGAGAACGCGCCTTTAGAGAAGTGTATATTTCCCTAATATACGTGGTATCAATCGGTATTGTTTGTATATTGGCGCATGCCAACAAATGTTTACACGCAAATAAAATCAATCGCTCCGGGATTAGTTGTCAGTTTTGCCGTTTCGCTGGCGTTCAAATTCGCTTGGTTTGAGTTATGGAATAATAAAATATTTAAAAAATCGTCTGAGAAAGCAGGAAGAAAGTCGGGATGTATAGCTTGAATTTCATCAGCATGTCGTCTTTCGTCGCGATACGTCGCCAAATCCTGCAACCCACGTCCAACGTATGCGTGCAGTCTGCACGTGACGTCACGACGATATTATGAAGACATCCACCAAAAAGCATAATTATAGGCGTCTAAGACAGTCATACCTCCCTCCCCGCATCCAAACGCTCCGCAATACTAATTGAAGGCTTCGGGGCCCTTCCCCCGGCCGTGATCGGGGGGCCCCGGTTGGGCCACCCAGGCCCTCGATATTATTTATTACCCACCGACCTTTATTTTTGTAGGGCGCCCTCTTCTTGGCTCACACGAACTTAACCCCCGCGATCGCCCGAAAGTATTGCGCAGATGTAGACGAACGTGAACTTTTTTGTTTCGGTGCATTCCGTTTTACTTTTGAATATTGGATCACGTGATCTCTTATTATTTGTCCGATCATGAAAGCGATTATTGTTTGAGTTTTCAGAAGTCTTGTACTTTTCAAACGGAACAGCCGTTTTGTTTCTATCAAGCGAATTTTTGTTTCCATCAAGATAATAAATCAATATTATGTGCGTCGTTTGCTGTAAATATTCTCATTAATTATTCTAAATGTTTCATTATAGACAAAGTGAGATAACCTTTTGTTTCGGTGCATTCCGTTTTACTTTTTATACCGGATCACCTGATCTTTTATTATTTTATTCATTTACGAAAGCGATTATCGTTTAAGTTCACAGAATAAAACGAAGTCGAATTACTTTTCTAACGGAACAGCCGTTTTGTTTCTATCAAGTAAATTTTTGTTTCCATCTAGAGAATAATCAATATTATATTTGTTCGTTTGCTGTAAATATTTTTATTAATTCCAAATGTTTTATAACGGGCGAAGTGAACTTTTTTCGGTGCATTCCATTTTACTTTTGAATATCGGATCACCTGGTCTTATTCGTTTACGAAAGCAATAATCTTTTAGGTTTTTAGAATAAAACGAAGCCTTTTGAATTACTTTTCAAATGAAACAGCCGTTTTGTTTCTATCAAGTGAATTATTGTTTCCATCCAGAGAATTATAAAAAAAATATTTGTCGTTTGCTGTAAATATTTTCATTAATTTCAAATTTATTACAAAGTGAACTTTTTTCGTTTTGGTGCATTCCGTTTTTTTTTAATGCTGGGTCACCCGGTCCTTTTTATTTATTTGTTTACGAAAGCAATTATTTCTTGTGTTTTCAATATAAAACGAAGTCTTGAATCACTTTTCAAACGAAACATCCGTTTTGTTTACTATCAGGTGAATTTTGGTTTCCATCTAGAGAATAATCAATATTTTAAGTGTCGTTTGCTGTAAATATTTTCGTTAATTATTCTGAATGTTTTATTTCAAAGTGAACTTTTTATGTTTCGGTACATTCACACAGTTTTACTTTGGAATATTAGATCACGTGCTATTTTGTTTATTCATTCGTTTATGCAAATGGTTATCGTTTAGGTTTTTAGAATAAAACGATTTGAATTATTTTTCAAACGGAACACCCCTTTCGCTTCTATCAAATGAATATTTGTTTCTATCAGGAGAATAATACACAATATATTTACCATTTGCTGTAGATATTTTCATTAATTCTGAATGTTTTATTACAGATGGTGAACTTTTTTGTTTCGGTGAATTTCGTTTTACTTTTGAATATTTGATCACGTGGTATCTTATTATTTTACCGTTTACGAAAGATCTATTATCATTTGAGTTTTTAGAATAAATACAAAACCATGAATTACTTTTCAAATTGAACAGCTGTTTTGTCTCAAGTCAACATTTATTTCCATCAAAAGCATAAGTAATATTATATTTTGTCGTTTGTTGTAAAATATATTTTTTATATCATTCTAATGTTTTATTTGGATCGTGAATTATTTTAGAAGTCATTATTTAATCGCAAAAGAAGATTAGGGAAAAGAAAAGTTTGGCTTAAAGCTTGGAAGTTTTAAATTCTAGTGTTGCATCAAACGATGATTAAATTTATTTTTTAGAGTTAAGAAAATGGAAACAGCTCTTAGTATAAGATATATTTTAAATGTTATAGGTTTGTCATGTTGAAATTTGAAAGGAATGGTACCTTCTACAGAAAAGAGACAAATTTGAAAAGTTGATTTTATTAGAGAGCCGAAAGAAGATTGCAAACCAGTAAGCATATTTTATTTACCCATACCATTTTAAACCAAATACTGAACCATTTTAAGGAAAACAACTCAAAATCTAGATTTATTTTTACGGAAAAAGTTTAAAAATAAAGCTAAAATATTCTACTTAAAAGCTAAACTTGAAGTTATTCTGTTGTAAGCTCTCGCTTCATAAAAATATAAAATTCGTAAGATGAGTCGCAAATATCATACGTACATGTGGTTTCTGTATTTGATCAGGTTGGAAATCTACTTAACAATGTCTAACACATAATTTTGATACGTGAAACGTGAATTTTAAAATAAAAACTTTCAGGAGAGTAAAAAAGAAAAAGTTTTATAGGGGAATTAAAAAGTGCACACATTCGAAACTTTGCCATAGCCATTTCCGAACTTCTAAGCAGGTATTTTGTCCAATACAACAGTAAGTTAGCAATGTGGAAAAAAGCATTTTTTTCTCATTCGATAGCTTGAGACATTTGACATGTTTTTTCCGACAACTGCATACTTGTGAACCATCACATAGGGTATTTATCATCTGTCATCACATTTATCACTTTATATATTGCTTAAAAATCTTACTTACATTATGGATTAATGTATTCAAAATGTTCTCTTCGCAACAGTGCTTGATTTGTATTTTGATTTATCGTCTGATTTTGATTTTTTTGTACTTATTCGCACTCGCTTATTTAGAATTCGATAAATTCTGTTTTTATTTAAATCGTATTCTACCCTTTAATTGTTGAATAGCTGATAAAAAAATCTTGGTTAGAAATTCTTAAATAAATTGTCAACATACTTGGTAGAGATTTAAAAGAAAATTTTTTTATTAAAATTAATATTTCATGATCTAATGCTTGCTTAGAATATTCTGTCAACGTTTTTATTTGAGAAATGTGTATTTAATCACTGGTATAGGGAGCCGATTATTCTCGTACACTTTTCCCTATTGATTATTTCCCTTTGTTATAATTCTTTAACGTTAGGTTTCTTTTCGTTTAACTCTTTGAAATAGACTTGTTTTTTATATACCTTTAAATGTTTGAAAAATGTCTTTTTATCTCAATTAAAACTGAAACTAATTTCGTGATATGGAATGTAAATTTCTTTTGACCAAAAAATAAACCAAAATACTTTGGAAGTATTGCACGAGAACTTTTCTATCACAATAGCTTGTGTATTATATCCGACGCTGTGGTTATTAAAATTTATTTTGTTTGAAAAATATGAAATATAATTTTCGAAGTTTGAATAAAAGTAGATTTAACACTAGGCTTTTCTGAAATGATTAAAATATTCCATTGTTAAGGAACGTATACAAATGTTTTCTCCATGGTTATTGTTTTGCGACTGGAAAATAATAGCTTATATCGTATTCCGCTTTCAAAAGTTACGCAAAATATGAAGATTTGTTAGACGGATTTGATTTTATTGCTTGTTTATTATATTTTTAAATTACTTAAGGGTTAGAACTCAGCGCTTTAAAGTAATCAGGTTTTCTAAAACTTATATTTCCTCATCATATAGCATCTGAAGTTATTTTCTAAGCAAATACGCCAATTTCTTGTGAAATTGTCAGTAAAAGTATGACCATTTATGTGAGGAGAAATAACAGGTTACCTTTTGTTGCCATTAGATTAAAACAAATACTTTTGAGCCAAAAAGATTTTATTAAAAAGAACTGGCCTTTTAAAAACATGTCATTTTTTCAGATATCACTCTAGAATATCTAAAATTGTATTGTAGACCAATTAAAGTTTCTGAACTGCTTTAAAAACTTTGAAAGGTAATGCGGTAATCTTTATTATCCTTCTAGACTTTTGAAAAATATATTGTATTTTGTTTTTAAAATACAGACTTCAATTATTCTTGGAATTTCCTCGACCTCGTATCTCTTATTCTTAACAATAGTTTTTAAAACAATAATTCTCACAGGACAATTTCAATAAATAGGTAGTAGGTTTAGAATTTAAAGTCGCCGTCATTTGAAATTCAGAATCACCCAAAGAATATTGCGAAAATTGTGCAGTTATTCTTTTCGCAAATTGAATTTAATTTTTATTCTTTAAAAGCAAGATTATATAAACAGACTGCATAATTTTACGGTGTTTTGTTACAATTTTATGCATCTATAGATAAATTATTTCATTTTCAGATCATTGCAGGGTAGTTTATTTTCGTTTTGAAATTTGAATACTTTTTTTGATTCAAACACATCGCATATTGCTGAGAATCTATTTCATGAATATGATTTAAATAACGGAAAAGGGAAATGAGACAAAGAAAATGGCTTTTCAAAACTAGTTTAGAGTGCATGTATTCCAATGTAAAAATTATCCTAAAACTTTTATTAACAGATGTTCAGTCAATGAGATTGAATACCGTTGAAATGTCCGATGTAGTATATTTAAAAATAAAAGAATATTCATGTATTTAAATTAAGCTTAAAAATCTACGAATGTTGGTTATTTGGAAATCACAATGCAGTTGATCCAGATAAACATTTTCTTTTTTTTTAAGGTAAGAATAAACATTAGATCATTCTATATCCAACGATATAATATCATTTTGAATATGGTCTTCCAAGAGCAGTTGAATTTCCTCTTGTATCATTTTTAGCTGTTAAACATCCTTGTGGTTTTCTCGACGAGGTATCTCGTCATTAGCAAAACTGACTGGATCTTGGTAAACGAGATATCTCGTCATTAGAAGAAAACTGACCGGATCTTGATCTAAAAAAATCGGCAATAACTTTGACGAGATATCCCGTCATTAGCAAAATATCTCAGATCTTGATGGGCGAGATATCTCTCGCCGAAACCATTAGGAGGGTTTGATGGAACATCATTGCAATATCCCTTAAAATGCTTAAATAAAGAAGAAACCGAATTTTTACACCACGTTCATGATTCCTTTCTACTTAACCGTTTTAAAACAGCTTTTAAGTATGCTCTAATTCGGATTTGAATGGGGTATGAAATATGTGTAACGATACTGACATTAGGTACAAGCAATAGATCCAAATGCTCTGCGCAAATTGACTTGTTATGAAACATTCGCCTCAAAAATTGAAACGTATTGATAAAATGAAAAATGGCCTGTTTGATATTTCACTTAAAACAAAAAAAAAGCTTATTCCAACAAACGATATTTTCTCATTACTGTTAACTAATAGCTATATTTTAATACTGTAAGTTTTTATATATTTAGAACTGTTTGTGCGCTTGGGCTGGATAATTATCGTTTGCTCGAACATCGATATCTTGGCGAAGAGAAGAATTGAGATTAGTTTGTGCCGTTTTTTATTTTTGTTTTTATTCTTTGGACGCCAGTTGTGGTAGTATTTAAAGAAAGATATCTTTGGAATTTGTGTTCTTGTTATTCATAACTGTTCGTGTAAAGAATTTTTCGACTAGCTGTATGCCGATTTAACTTTATGCCTTAGCGCAAATTTCGTACGTACGCATGGAATCACTTCTGGTGAAATCATTATTTTAGAGCCAACGCCTCTGTTAATGTAAATATAAAGTTTTAATTATATAGTCCACTTATTTGAACTTACTACATTACACTGAACAAAAACTGAAAATTCTAGGTAAAATATCAATATTACAATTCCATTGATAAAAAATTTGGTGTTCTGCTTCTTGGAGTCTTGATTGTGATATAAGATGTTTCCTACGGGTGGTTTTTATAAATCTAAATGTATATGACTGGTGTTTTTGTGATAGATCGTGTTTACTGTATGTATTCTGTGTTGGGTAATCCGAATTAAAATTGATACAGCTTTAATTTGAAGTCTTTGAACTTTTGGCGTGTTTTTTATGTCGCCAAGGAAGAATTTCGAAAAAAAACCCGTTTGAGACTTAGATGAAAATGATGAAAATTTAACGAAAATAATTTTGTAAACAAAAAAATCCACACAACTGATTATTCTAGCTAGGTAAATATTTACTTTAATGAAAAACATCTTAACTTTTCTGAAATATTGTTATAAGAGTTTGTCCAAATTAAATAATTATAATACTAAAAATATAAATTTCTAGTTTTATGTATAGAAAGACTGTAAATACATGCTTCTGCATGCTGCAAAATTGCTACAAATGTAGACTCCATTAGAGGGCAGTTTTTCAGCTTGCAGAAGCATGTATTCAGTTTTTAATAATAAAACAACAAAATGAATTGACGAGAAAATTCTTTCGGCTGGAAATCGTTTGACTCTCGAATGTTTGGTCAATTATTCCAAAGTACCAAAACATCGGTTGATTAGGTTTTCGTCTGGGAAAGAATATACTTTCTCATTAAAGTTCAATCAGTTCCCGATTTCTAGCTATCTTAATGAACGAAAAAGAACAAAGGAGTTATTTGTTTCGTCGAAATCACAGGGTGGCACCGAAAGAGAATATAATATCAAGCTTTGCGTTTATGTTCGACCTCTATTTTCACGAAGAGTAAAAAAAATTCTCTTCGGCACCGTCCTAACCAATGAGGTATTATTGCAAAAAAATTCGAATTTGATTTGCTGGAAATTCAATTCTGGAGACGAAATGGCGAATCAGTAATTAAAGGGTAATCTTAAATATTTTTCATTTTAATATAGAGGAGAAAACATCAGAAGAATTTACTATTGACGATTTTGAACCTTCGTGGTAATAAAGCAAAACTTAGAAAAGACAAACTTAGAATCAACATGACGTCATCATTTTTGTCCTAAAATTGAATGTGGTTATTTAAATTGTAGAAATTTAACATTTATCAATCAACGGGGTAGATTATCAAGATATCCTTTTGAGGATTTTCTGTAAAGAATGGCAGAGCCTCCATTTTAGTTTACCCAAAACATTCTATATCTATCTTTTGCCGGATAAAAATACAAAATAACGGACCGATTTAATGTATTCACTTTCGAATAATAAGCGAAAAAATAAAATTATTAGAACCCCGCATATAAGGGGCCCGTGTAGCCCGGTTGGATGAACAGCGGATTAGCAACTGGAGGTTTCCGAGTTCGAAACACGATCCAACCAAAGACCGTCGTGTACTTGGGGGCTGGTGCACGTTAAATATGCCTTTGCCACAAATGACCTCACGTTGGTATGGAAGTTCGGAGAGTAGGGTATCAGCTAGGTGCAAAATGACGAGGTGTCCTCGGTTCTTTCCCTTTGGGATTGATCCCGGACCGTCGCCATTAGCCCGTTGTGTTGCTCCATTGAGACGTTAATTCAACTAGTACCTGCCTACTAACTTGCTGCTGTGTACGCGTTCTAATACCTTGCATGGTATTTCGTATAATGTAGATAAGTCTACTAATTTTGTAAATAATTTTAATATTCTTATCTTATGCTTGCTTGTTCATCAATGATTTCACTGCTGAATTAAGTTGAAGATTTATTATTAGTGAATTAAAATTTCCCTAAAAACAATTAAGATAACCATATCTCGAAAATCCGTCGCTAATAGGCCGTTGTGTTGCTCCAGTGCGACGTTAATTAAAAAATACCTACCATACCTCAAATTCTGTGTAGGGTTTATCTTTTGACAGAATAAAAGTTGCCGTTTTTGGAATATCAAAATTAACTAGCATAGATAAACTAGTAAAAGTAGCTAGTATAAATAAGATAAAAAGCAAACGACCAATCCAAAACAATTCTAAATGAACCGACGCTGATATAGATTCGAATCAGTCAAAATTTAAATGAAACACGTCAGAAGGCTAAAAATTCTTCGACGGATCAAAGAAACGAAATATTTTCATATCATTAATTAATTCGTTTTAAAACAATGGAGTTACAAAATAACTCGGCGGTTTGTTGTTAACCTAATTATCTTACCTTTTTCTGAATTTAATTGGGAACTGGTTAATTCCGTCGGTTTTCGGGACGGGTATTTGTAATTAAATCCAGAAACTGGTTGTTTTTGTAGATCGAATGAAATATTTGTAAGGGTGCCATTTTCGGAATTTTTTAGCTTGTTTGTGTCAGATAAGGTGTGCTTCTCACTGTTACGGACTTGGTTGATGTTGTCACGAAATTTATTATTAATTACTCTGCGATAAATCTTTCCATTGTTAGCTCGTGATCGCGAGGCGGTTTTGGAATTTTTCTGCGGGATGGGATTAATTAATTTTGTTCGCACCGTGCGTTGACGCAAATGTTCTGTGATTGGAATTGAACCATCTGTGGAATATTTGCTGATGAGTTACGCATCGAACCGGGAACTTATTGGAACGCTTTTGCTTTCTGAACTGAGTCATACGACACTGTCATCTCTTGATGTTGAAATTCAATCTCGCAATAAAGGAATTTAGGAAGGAATTTTCGTTTCATAAAAATTGTAACTAGACCTGATATTAATTGATTCCTTTTTGTGTTTCTGACTTAAAAGCCATTTTCACCTGTCGAAAGAATTGTTCTCATAGTCAAGTCTTGTATAGGGTGTCCCAAAATTCACATATTCGTTTCATATTAATTGATTCCTTTTTGTGTTTCTGACTTAAAAGCCATTTTCACCTGTCGGAAGAATTGTTCTCATAGTCAAGTCTTGTATAGGGTGTCCCAAAATTCACATATTCGTTTCATATTAATTGATTCCTTTTTGTGTTTCTGACTTAAAAGCCATTTTCACCTGTCGGAAGAATTGTTCTCATAGTCAAGTCTTGTAAAGGGTGTCCCAAAATTCACGCAAGAAGTAATTTTGATAGAAAACACAGGTTTATAATTAAAAATTGTAAATTTTGTATTGATTCATAAAGTATACAGTATAGGGTTATGTATGGAATAGCATATCGAGGGTAAATGGCCTCCACGGCTTTGCTGGCACTCTTTTGTTGAAATTTTCCCATGACCGTTTTGCATAAATGTGCCTGAATTTCGTTGATACAGCGCTCAATTTCCTTCTTCAAGGCGTGGACTTGTTGGCATAAACCTAGACTTAAAAAAAATCAAAGAAAAAATCCAACGGCGTTAAATCGCATGATCTGGGCGGCCAATTTTGGTCACCAAAACGGGAAATTACACGACCAGGAAATGACTCATGGAGTAATTGAATTGTTTCTCGGGCTGTATGGCATGTGGCACCGTCTTGTTGAAACCACATGTCGTCCACATCCATATCTTGCAATTTAGGCACGAAAAACTGGATTATCATGTTGCGATAGCGAGCACCATTAACTGTTATTGCCTGACCAGCCGCATTTTAATAACCCTGAACTGTCCATTTTTAATAACTTCCATTTTTAATAACCCTGAACTGTCAGCTGTCACGCCGTCTTTTTTTCGTGGGCAACACTTTACCGCACAAATGGCGCAAAATTCAAATCTTGCGTGAATTTTGGGACGCCCTTTTAATTTCTTAAATTTGTATAATTTTTTTGTTTGCAATACACTTACTGTTCGTCTACCAATTCCTCCCGCCGCTTAGTGGGATCGTGGTAGGCCAATTGGTAGAGTAACGAATTAGCAAACGGAGGGGAGCGAGTTCGAAGATCCAACCAAAGATCGACTAGTTCACGGGAGCCGGTGCACGTAAATGTATCGTGGCTACAAATGGCCTCATGTTGGCGTGGTGTGGAAGTTTGGAGAGTGGGGTGCCAGCTCAGGTGTGACCTCGTCATCTGACCGTGATTCAAAATTACGTGGTGTTATTCTCGGATCTTTTCCTTCGGGTTTGATCCCGGACCGTCGCCAATAGTCCGTTGTGTAGCTCCAGTGCGACGTTAATTAAAACACCTACCTACTTTTCGTCCCTTCAGTTGACACTGGGGAACAGTTAATTAAAGATTGGGCGGTCGTGCACCCCTAAAAAACCGTTTGGACGGGAAGGAGATCTTCCCAATAAATAGTTCGAGATTTACGACTGATGATCAGTGGTGCAGGTGTTGATCTCTCTGACACCGAGCCGTTACTATTCACGTTACACTGCCTACTAGGTGAACTGCTCCCTTCACAAAGTCTGTACCTGTGTGTTACCGTGGAAAAGGACCTTGTTCCTTTGCTTGAAGAAATTTATTCAAGTTTCTCGCATGGGCACACTTTGTGACACATTGGAAATATATGTGTGAGTAAAGTGTCACCCTGGATCAGTGGGAGCTTCCGCTACGTTAGCAACCTGAGAGTTAGTTGTAGGCGGCGCAGGTTCGAATCCCCCCCTGTATTTCTCTGTTCCGTATCAGTAGAACTTCACATTGTGTGTTTGTCCATTACTTGATTGGCCGCCGTAGCCCGGTTGGCAGAGTAACGGATTAGCATCCGGAGGGTTGCGAGTTCGAATCCAAAGGGGGCTGGTGCATGTTGAATCTGTCATGACCTCATGTTGGCGTGGCGTGGAAGTTTGGAGAGTGGGGTTCCAGCTCAGGTGTGACCTCGTCATCTAACTGATTCAAAATTACGTGGTTATCCTCGGAACTTTCACTTCGGCTTGGATCCCGGACCGTCATCAATAGCCCGTTGCGTAGCTCCAGTGCGACGTTAATTAAAACACCTACCTACCATTACTTGATATCGCCTGTCTTGTGTCTGGCGCAGCATGATCAAATATGACCCTTACGCCATTAAACCCAAAACCAACTCAGTATATCGCGATTTTTTCATATTCCCTCTAGGAGCGGGATACATCGCAAGGCTACTTTAGTATAGATCTATATAATAAAGATCTATGATATAGACATGGGACATATATCTATCGGAACGAGGGTCTATAAGTTAAGACAAAACACATTATTTTTGAATAAAAGGAAATGTACTCTCACTCAACTTATGAGTTCTTAGAAATCCAGACAGATACCTCTCCTTTATCCCTCAGATTTATAAGTCACCTCTCTCGAAAGTATTCTTCCATAGTTTATCCACAACTTCAATTTCCCCCAAACCATAGCGGCACACACACAAAAAATCCCAAATTTAATATCGCATTGTCTTCCTCCTGTTTTTCCCAGTTTTCCTCCACCACCACCCCCGAAAAAAAGGGAAATACCATCTCCATTTGTCAGCCGGCTTTCATTCCGGAAGAGACAAGAATAGATGTATTCATATCTGTATATCTATTCAGAAATCCTATCGCCCACTCGTATTTAGGCGCGGGCACTATCGCAAAAATCACCCCTCCCCCTGGAACACCCCTAATAAAATCGAACTCCTCGGAACAAATACACTCGGAAATTGCGAATTTCTCCCGAATCAATGGCCGGGAAAAGGGGGGGGGGTGGATGTTCCGGGAAAATTCCGGAGGGGTGGAGATGATTCCCGTCTTTTTTGCTCTCTTCATATATAAAAATACACGCACTCCCTTTCGCAAAACCCGATATATGATGAACCTCATACTTCTTAAATCCCGAATCCATCTGGGCTCTCAGATATATTGCTGTTGGGTGGCTGAGAGAGGCCAATATTTTAGTTTCCTGCTTCGCTCTTTGATGTATAGGGAGCGTTGAGCTCGTATTTCTCTCCGAGTGCGAGAAATTTCGTCTCGCTTTTTCTCTTAAGTGGGGTACTGTCGAGTGGAAAATGTTGAGGACTGCTGAGGTGTGGGGTCAACAGTGGTGTGGAAGGAAACAGCAAGTCATGGATAGAAGCAAGAAAATCTGATGTTTAATCCTTTGAGCTTCAAGTGATTTCCGAGTAGTGTAGTGTTGCTTTTGCCCCACAATATGCATAACTAAATAATCACATCTATTAATTGAAATAATCTTTCGCCCTTTGGAAATAGTCCATAGGATACGAATCCATTGGAAAGATTCTCTTGGTCCTTTGCTTAGGATAAGAATCCATTGGAAAGATTCAATAGGTCCTTTGCTTAGGATAAGAATCCATTGGAAAGATCCAATAGGTCCTTTGCTTAGGATAAGAATCCATTGGAAAGATTCTCTTGGTCCTTTGCTTAGGATAAGAATCTATTGGAAAGATTCTCTTGGTCCTTTGCTTAGGATAAGAATCTATTGGAAAGATTCTCTTGGTCCTTTGCTTAGGATACGAATCCATTGGAAAGATTTAATAGGACTTTTGCTTAGTATGAGAATTCATTGGAAAGATTCAATGGGTCCTTTGCTTAGGATAAGAATCCATTGGAAATATTCTATTGGTTCTTTACTTAGAATTCAATCCTTTGGAAAGATTCTGTGTGTCTCTTCTTTAGAATAGTATCCTTTGGGAAAATTCTCTTGGCCTTTCCTGAGACCAGAATCCTTTGCACATATTCCATTGGTCATTTTCTTAGAATTGAATCCTTTGGACAGACTATCGGTTCTTTCCTTACAATCCGCCTTCCTGAATACCTGAAATAATTTATATCACGCATTAAAGATCTCCATGCGACATATCCAAAGCAGTCCATAGTCCGCTTCGGATATTTCTCTTCCGGATTGATGACGGACCGTTGCCAATTACCCTATTGTGTTGCTTCAAAGCGACGTAAATTCAACCTACTCACAGTCCGCTTCGGCACAACTTGTTCTTTCCCAGCCACAATTACACATAATTCAACCTTCAAAATGATGTCTCATCAAGGAATCTCATTCCCTGAGCTGACGCATTTTCGACAATTCTTCCTCTTGTACTCTCATTAGAGGGACCTGCATGAAGATCATTACGAAAGTAGTCCTTAAGTGTCACTGGGTTAGAGGAACCGTCATTGTGTAACCATAACGAGTTCTCCAAGTCACGAATCATTCATCTGACTCGTAACAGATTTGCACCCAGGTATTGTGTGGTCCTTGAGAGATGCAGGAAAGCGTGAGTCGGACCGAGTCTTTAAGAGAGTCTTGTGGGTGTTGGATGGTCTTCCTGAATACCTGAAATAATTTATATCACGCATTAAAAGACCTCCAACCATAAAGGCCCAGCGGGTAATTATTTCTCCATCAACCTCCCAGCGATGATGAGATCTCGGCGCTGAACTTTGAGGGCGTCGGGTAGGCTTAACAATTCCGCGTAATTGTTTAATGATAAGGACTTGTAAAAGGCAGAGTGGCTTTGGAACGTCATCACCTCCCGTGGAAAAAACCCGATTAACTTCTGGCTGATCGTTTGGAGGGAGGTAATTGGCTGGGACATGCGACAACCTGCTGTTAGGTCCTCTGGAGCAGTGGATATTGATGGAGCATCGACGTCTTTTGGGTTTGGGGTGTTGTGGAACAGAGTCGGGCTTCGGACATGATTTTTCTTGCGATGTTTTTTGGAATGGGATGGGTGTAATTAGGGGATGGTCGTGTTGGATCGGAAAAGAGTGGGCAGGTGGTTATCGTGATTTTCGGAGTTTCAGATTGACGTTCGAAAGAGATCAATGCCACCGAGCCCAACTGTTTTTGTTTACGTTTTTGCTGTTCTCTGACTTCAACAACAGACGCCAAATGTGCTCCATGCTTAGCGCATATTCTAGTTTATGGTGTTTAGTTGAGTTTCGGTTGGTTTTTATGGCAGGGTCATATTTGGCCAAGACACAAGACAGACAATGTCAGGTCATTGTAAAGTAAGGATGGAGAGAAGAAAGTAGAGAATGGTCGCTTGGGCATCCTGGGGTCGCGACCCCATGTTTACCAGAGGCAGTAGACCCCATGGGAAAAGATTAGATCACAAGGGTACTTCGGGTTCGTGAAGCCCCTTCACATCGAAAGATAAATCCCCGTTTCGAATTGATGTTCGAAAGAGATCTATACCGCTGAACCCTTCTACAAGAGTTCGCTTTTGCTGTTTTCCGACTTCTACAGCAACCCCGCGGTAGCCCGGTTGGAAGAGTAACGGATTAGCGACAGGAGGGTTACGAGTTCGAATCCAACCAAAGGCCGTCGTGTACAAAGGGGGGCTTGTGCACGTTAAATTTGTCGTGGCCTCAAATGTCCTTACATTGAAGAGGGGTGCCAGCTCATGTGTTCTCGTCAACTGACTGTGGTTCAAAATTACATGGTGTTGTCCTCGGATTTTTCCCTTCGGGAGTTGATCCCGGACCGTCACCAATAGCCCTTTGTGTTACTCCAGTGCGACGTTAATTAAATACCTACCGATTTCTACAACAGACGTCAAATATGTTCCATACGTCGCATCTATTTGAGTTTATAACGTTAGTTAATTTTTTGTTAACTCGTATTATATAAAAATAATAGGGATTTCTGGGAGTTGAATATTTATGGATTTCAAAGGAAATCAAAGAGCTGAATGATTGGTTTGTTTTTCGCTCTATGGTTATTTTTTCAACACAAGGGCCAATTTGGGAGAGATCAGAATCAAGTGGATTCGAAATCGCAAAAAAATGCTTTTTTTGTATTTTTTTGGCTACATCAATAATCTACGTTCAAGAAACTTCGATTATCAACAAAGACAGTTTAGTTAACATATTGCTATTTGAAATGAAATGCTTTATTTTGAATACATAAACCAATACAATTGATTCTTATATTGGCAACTATATTAGATTTAAATTTTATGTATGAGAATTATGAATCAACGTAATTCAATTTCACCTCTTGCATTCCTGTAATGTGTCGTTTTAAAGTTATTTGATTTGTCGCTCTGGAGTCAATTTTTTTAGAAAAAAAGAGGGGGTAATTCGACCGGGACCTAAATTTTAAAGTGGATTCCAAACCACTACAAACATCCATGCCCAGACCCATTATCCGAACCACGAGTCTGCTTTTTAATGCTTTTAGTCCATATTTTGAAGTTGGTTTTGCTGTTTATGTTTGTTTTTTGTATAGATCTGTTTGTATCGAAATTAATTTAGTCCTGCGTTTGGCACAGCATGTCCATGATTGGACCCCAACCAATGAGCCACGAGTCTGTTGAACTGAGGGCCAAGAGTTAACTACCAATCACTTTAAAGGAAAATACGTTATAATATGCACTTTTGTGTCAATTTATTGGACTTGTGGATTAACGTTTTGAATATAGTGGAAAATCAAAATATACGAGTCATACTTAATGAAGTTTTGGAGGTGAAATTTATGAGACTTTTCGGTAAAGTTTGGTGCTCAACCGAACAAAAAAGAATTATAATTTTCGTTCCAGAACCTTCAAATCGATATTGTACAACACTTGTTCCCGAATATCTGAAATGTTCTCAACGAGTCATCTCCCCAAATCGATGGCATAGCGGTTTCGAACAAATTCGGCCATTCCTCACTCAGCAGCCGAAGAGTGGAACGTTCTGCAGACGATCAGGGGTCCCTGGAGACGCCCCTGCACTCTGCAGATAAAATTTCTGGGTTCCTCCGCCCCGCCCTAACGGTCGTTTTTAACAGCAGCCGTATTATCTTACGCTTCATTAAGGAGCAAACGATTTCTGCCGGAAAAAGAACAGGTTCCCTCTGCCCCTCCTCATTATTTTTTCGTTCCTTTTTTCATTCGGCGTCCCCCTGCTCGTTCGGTATGAACTATGACCGGAGCAGATGTGATTAAGACCGAAGATTTCGAAGCCCCCTCCTCGTTCTCTTTTGCCAGTCGTTTGCAGAAAATTATCGTCTGCTGCTGGGTTTTTGGGTTCTTGTTTGATACCGAATGTGATGAGGATGAGGTCGAAGTATTTTTTTGGGAGATCAGTTTTAAATTTATCGCCCATTTCAAGTGTAATCTTGTGGGAGCTTCACAGACGATATTGAATCGATAAATAGAGAAATGGGATCGGATTTTGCATTCCTTGTTCCTTTAAGTTCTTGTTCGAATACTTAATGTTTTCTTTTTTTTATTATTATTTTCCCAATATTACCCACTTAGAAATATTTACTAATTCGATGCAAGAAAATTTCAAGACAGTTTACTTTGGAAAAACAAACACAGCGGAGAATAACAGAATCAATGAATTACAATGCATAGAATAAATATCGTGAGGTTACTGGAATTTTCTAGGATACCATTCCGAAAAATAATAGAAAATAATAGTTATGGAAAAATATCGTCTGGAACCAAAAGTCCAATGGTGGTTTTAAACTGGAACTAGTTTTCCTTTTAAATTATTTATGGTTGCACAATCGATATATTTTATCGTTTGCACAGTTCGACACAAGCCAATTTTAATGTGAATAGAAAAATACGTATATTGCCATAACAGTTTAATGCAGCTCCTCAAAGAAAAAATCTCTAGGCGCCGAAAATTAATCGGCTTTTGAATAAGGCTATTAATTTTTGGCATGTAATGTAATGTCAGTTTTGTTTTCTAAGTTTAAAAAGCTGTAAATAATTTCATTGCATTTGTAAATAAGGCTATTCATGTGGAACTAGACAGGAAATACTTTACAAATTTCTAATAAAGATATGTGAGCTATATGCGACGTAGATTCGATTCCTACAACTTAACCTTGGGTGCATTTCTCTCTTCTGTGTCAGTAAAACTTTCCTTGTGTGACTTTGTCTAGTGCTTGTCACAGCTTAGCCAAGTATGGCCCTTGCGCCATAAAACCCAACCAACCAATAAGATTATACGGAATCCTACAAATTTCAGGGGGCCGCGGTAGGCCGGTTGGAAGAATAACGGATTTGCAGCTGGAGGGTTGCGAGTTCGAAACTCGATCTAACTAACGATCGTATTGTACGGGGGGTTGCACGTTAAATCTGTCGTGGCCACAAATGTCCTCACGTTGGCGGGGTGTGGAAGTTTGGAGAGTGGGGTTGCAGCTCAGGTGTTGACCTCGTCATCTGGTTGAAAATAACGACGGATCTTTCCCTTCAGTGTTGATTCCGGACCGTCATCAATAGCCCGTTGTGTTGCTCCAGTGCGACATTAATTCAACTCCCCATCCTACAAATTTGAAACTAACGAATGCTTAGAATCTTTAGTCACTACCGTAAAATTTACTTTCTCAGTGTCATTATTTTCGAGAGTATGCGATAAAACCAGTTGTATTCCGAGTACCATTCAAACGATGCTTTTTCGCATATTCGAGCACCCCTCTTTTCCACACCTGGCATTCCAAACCCGATACGTTCTCTTTTCTTCTCACTATTTACTTATTTACTGATATTGAGTAGTGCAGCAACCTTTAGTTTACTTTTCGCACTCCTGCTCCTACCCGGTTGTTTACCCTACCCCGTGTTAGTACGTTTACCCGCATCCTCATTCACGTTGTCCGCCCCCGGAGAATACCCAGAAACACCCCTACTACTCTTTTGTTCCCTTTTCTTTTGAGGAAAACAGTGTTCATTACTCACAGTATTCGTTGTGTGATAGGTGAGTTACAAAAAAGTCTGCCTTTGTCTTTGTGTCAGGTATTGGATCGTTTAAGCCGAGGAGTATTATGGATGGACAAAACTATTATTTTACGATAACAGTGTTATTCAAAATAACAGTTAGTATTAACAGCTAATGACAGTTTTGTTGTCAGTTGGCTCCTAACATTAAGTCAGCAACTAAATTTTCCGGACGGTTCCTTTTCTTTCAGATATTAACTATTTAAATTAACCATTATAACAAGTGGTGAGTTGAGTAAGCAACTCGGGATTGAAATAAACTGAAATGTATTTATATAGTTTTTACATATTAAGAGAAAACATTTAATAGGTAATAAGACAGGACCACGGCTGGGAAGGAACCGACAGCTAGTCAGCAACGACCAATAGTTCAATTTGCTACATGGGAGTCCGATGGCGTAGTTGGCAATACGTCAATAGTTCAGTTTGCTACGCCATTAACTAATTTACAAAAATTAGTTTCTGCCACTCTATTTTTTTATCATATATGAAGTTTGTTTAAATTTCTCCACTGCTATCTCAATAGCATTTATACTTAAATGTTAATATTTCCGATAACAGTGGCTAGCTGTTATTTTGCCATCAAAATGTTATTTTAACTGCTATCGAAATAACAGCCCTACCACTACTCACGTGCAAACTTGTTGCCTACACTTTGGGATAGCAGTGAATTTGATTTCTGCTTCCAAATGTGCATCTCCAGGTAGGATCTTACATCCGGGCCACGGATCGTTCCTGCAGTATTTATTTCGTATGAATATTCACTGCAATGACTTCTGAATCTGGCATGGAAGCACACACACACACACACACACACCCAGACCACTATGAGTAGGGAGAAAATGGGGATACAACGCCAGAGGGGGAGCCAGGGAGCTGGGGAGCCAGGGATCGGGAGTTGACTGCTGATAAGGTGTTGGGAGGATTGTTGATAAGGGGCTTTGAGGTGGTGACGTTGTTGTAATTTGGTGGGGGGGGGGAATGAGAAACCACATATTTTGGAATTAAAAAGGAATTTTGTGGATTTGAACTGAGGACCATGGGATTTGTAGTGCAGTGCGTTATACGTTAGGTTGTAAGAGCTATGGGTGGTGAATTAATGTAGTGTTTGCTTTTTTCTTAATACTAGGAATGCGTTATGGGACTTGGTTTTATTTGATGAATAATTAATTTTTATTTTCCAATTAGTTGTAAGTGTGTTGGACTCGTAGAACCATCAAGTGATTTTAAAAGGTTAACGAATTTATTTTTGTCATTCATTCTGGGAAGGTGCTATGTTTAGAAAATGGTAGGGGTTTTTAATTAAATTTTAAAAGACATGTCAGCCAGGTGGAAGAAGTAACAAAAAAGATTTATTTTCTAGCTGCAGCATGATACTTTAGACAGGAGAATTTTTTTTTAAAGAAAAACAATACTATGAGGGATTCGAACTCTACAAAAGGTAATTGCGGCCGGCCGTTTTTTTACACAAGCTCTTTAACCGTTCGATCACCTACTTTTTAGAATACATATAGAATACTAGCTCGTGAAGTTACATCTTAAGGGAGTGAAAGTATGTTTTCTTTATTGAGCCCATGTGAAGAATGAATATGAACATAACGTTGAATTGACAAGTTTATATCCAAAGTCTGCGAATTATATGTAATGACAGAATCTAGAACTCTCTGGAACGTGTGAGAATATGACTAAGGATTTATGTGCAGATTAATTAAGATAACAGAAGGAGTTAAACACGTAGTCACCGATAGGATACAATCTTAAGTAAATGAGAAAGCTTTTAAACGCATTGCTATTTAGGAGAATGGTGTTGTTTTTCTGATTGTGAGAAAAGCAAATGAAACAACATCATGCCAATGAATCACATATGACATGCCCGAACTGGAACTTTCTATAGGGGTTTTAGCTATGAAATAGTGACGAAGGGATTATCTTAATACTCTAACGTTGTAACTCGGAACATAAGTAATTGAGGCCAACCAATATATGCGAAGATTTTAAGCGTATGAACACTACATGTAAGATAGAATTTATAATACGGAAACCTTTTTTATATTTTAATGAATTTATATACAACATGAGCTTGAAGAAAATGTGAATGTTTAAGGGTGAATGTTTTGTAGGGAAAATTATTATTACAATTTGAGGGGGAGGACTTTGAGATATGAATAGGACACACAGGCATAACGGTGTATGAAACATTACATTTTTAGGTAAATAAGAAGTAACTAACCAAAGATTTATAGTATACATATTATAAGCGATGGCAAGGAACCGTATAAGATTGATATTATTAGAAGCCTCTGGAACTTGTGAGAATATGTCTAAGGATTGTTTTTGCACGTGTAAGTTAATTAAGATAACAGAAGGAACGGAGTTAAACACTGAGTCACAGATAACGATAGAAACTATTTGATAATAAGAGGCTTTTTAAAGCATAGTTGGAGCATCTTGGGTCTTTGAATTACTTTGCATCTTGTTTTGGGGTTTTTCTGCCCTTTTTTACTGTTTTTAAATAAATCATGGATTCTAAGGACATTAGACCTGCAAAGAAAATGCGTGCAGACAAAGAACTGTGTTTGCAGAAATATTGTAAAGATTCTTTATGTTATGAGTGTGGTAAACTGTTTACAGATCGTGAAGGCTGGGCATATTTTCGTCGATTGGAAAACGAATTAACGTACTTAAAGAAAGAGGAAACTACTATTGAAATTTATGGTAAAAAATGTACTGTGCCTCGGCAACTTGTAGCATACGGAGACGTAGGAATAAGCTATGCCTTTAGCGGATCTTGTATTGCAGCCAAGCCTTGGTCTCCTTTACTATTGGAAATAAAGGCAGAAGTGGAACGAATAATTGGCACAAGATTTAATTTTGTGTTGGTGAACCGTTATAAAGATGGTAAGGACTGTATAGGTGCCCATAAAGACAATGAGGAGGACTTGGATCTTAATGCACCCATAGCGTCTGTTTCATTTGGACAGAAAAGGCAATTTGTGTTTTCTAGAAAGAACTACAATTCTCTAAAAATTGTTCTGGAAAATGGAAGCTTGCTTGTGATGAAGTATCCAACAAACCAATTTTGGTTTCACAGCTTGCCCCGTGGGAATGCATTATGGCCTAGAATAAACTTAACGTTTCGTAAAATTCTTGTATAAAGCAGCGATAAAACCACTTATGTGCCCCCGAACTAGAACTCAGTGTCGTACACTAGACGATATTGCAATTTATCTTTGCCTTTCTGAATAGTATTTTTTTTATAAATGCTTATATCTTGTTGTTTTTAAATAAATTTTTTAGCGTGTCTTACCACATATACTGTATTTAGGATTATTTGTTTTTTCATTACATAATTTTATAAATTGTTTTTAAAATGCAAGATCTGAAATGAAATTTTTCTTTGCTATAAAGATTTATGTTTTTAAGTTAGATGTTTTTACTCAAAAATTAATTATACATTAGATGGTATAGCACATATTTTTAATGCAGAAATTTTGTTTTAAGTATTGTACACACTTAAGTAAGAGTAAACTTTTGAAAACTTTACAAGACCCATACCATGAACGTACACATTTTGAATAAGTTGTAATTGTATTGAAATCATTTATGCTATAAAATCTAAACCAACTGTTATTTTTTAATTAATCTTTCCTTGCATATTTTTTAAATAAATCTTCCTAAATTTTAGTGATTTAATTTTTATTATACAGATTTACAAACTGTTTTTGGATGACATGTCTTTTAAAATTTAATTAAAAACCCCTACCATTTTCTAAACATAGCACCTTCCCAGAATGAATGACAAAAATAAATTCGTTAACCTTTTAAAATCACTTGATGGTTCTACGAGTCCAACACACTTACAACTAATTGGAAAATAAAAATTAATTATTCATCAAATAAAACCAAGTCCCATAACGCATTCCTAGTATTAAGAAAAAAGCAAACACTACATTAATTCACCACCCATAGCTCTTACAACCTAACGTATAACGCACTGCACTACAAATCCCATGGTCCTCAGTTCAAATCCACAAAATTCCTTTTTAATTCCAAAATATGTGGTTTCTCATTCCCCCCCCCCACCAAATTACAACAACGTCACCACCTCAAAGCCCCTTATCAACAATCCTCCCAACACCTTATCAGCAGTCAACTCCCGATCCCTGGCTCCCCAGCTCCCTGGCTCCCCCTCTGGCGTTGTATCCCCATTTTCTCCCTACTACTATGCTACCACCTGCTCAATCACAACTCATCTACACATCAAGGAACCAGCAACACAGCACTATGACTCCTGGCTGTTCTCCCCTTATTACAAAGAAAAATCATACAAATCGTGATTTGTGGCCTCCAGGGAAGTTTGAACTGAAGCAAGCGGTTTAAATTTTGTCGACTTTGATGTGCATAATTTTCCTTGGGCCTACCTCTTTTCACCTAAAGATAACAGCCCTTAAATTCAGTGTCTCTTGCCTCTTAAACCCTCACAGAAAAATATATTTAGAGCAGCACCTGCGTGTGCATTTCATAGCTTAAAATTACTGGTTTACATCACAAAAAAAATTATTCCTCATCCTCATCTAGTCATCTTTCACGTCATGGGAATTTTTTTTTTACCTTAAACCCTTCGTAGGGTCGGTATCCTATGATGGAGTTGAGTAGGATCTTACTCCATCTGCGACAGAAACAACTCCTTAATTTTGTTTTGGGAAAGGAACTTGTATAAATATTTCCTACGGACACCACCACGAAATAGCATCAGCCAAGGAGAGCATCACAAACAGCCTTCAACAGGTGGAATAAGAATCTTCATCTTTTTAATCACCCCAGCTGTGTGTGTGATTAAAAACAACTCTTAAGGTTAATCGAGGGAAAGAAAGTTATGGAAACTATTGTACAAATGTTTCCTGCATGTACTACACACTATCATGTAACACACTATCAAAAATCCGTAAGAGCAATGGAAAGCATCATAAACATCTTTCTACAGGTGGAATAAAACTTCATCCAGTCACTCCAATTGCGATTAAGAACAATTTAATTTTGGGAAAAATGTTTGGAAACTTTTACAAATGTTTCCCGCATGTCCTCGAACACACCGCCAAGAAACCGTATAAGCCACGTAGAGCATCTCAGCCTTCTACAGGTGGTAAAAGATTTCATCCAATCATTCACTACGATTAAAAACAACTCAAGTTTTATTTTGTGAAAGAAAATTATGGAAACTATATATATTATAGAAATGTTTCTCCTGAATGTCTTCAAACACATTCCCAAGAAACCATATCAGACACGGAAAGCATCATAGCCAGCCTTCTACAGATGGAATTAGTCTTCACTACAGGTGGAATTAGTGACTCCAACTACGATTAAAAACAACTTTAAATTTTGTTTTGGAAAAAGAAATCCGAAGCAAATAAAGTACAAACCCACACGTCCTCGAACGGCTAAGGTCAAACAAAATAAATAAAACATTTAAACCCCATTAAATCCAGTCAGTTATTGAACGTTCCAAGTCAAAAACCACTTCCCTACACCAAAGATTAAACATACGAAAGTAATTACAAAGTCAGATTTTCAAACCACCGGGGAAAAAATCAATTTCCAAGGGAAATTACTTCCCGAAATCGCAATTACCTAAAGCAAAAAAATAAAGGAAAGAAGCTACCAACAACTTAACATGAATTTTTACTCGAATGGCAGGATCTGTCACGTGTCACACCCCCATTTGCATAATGACGACCCTGTTACTCGACACAGAGCTCTGATGACTGCGATAGCGCCATGCCGAATAAAGTTGTCGAATCAATTGATTGAGATTCATTGATTGAGGCCCGATGCTAATTCTGGATGCCCGAGGCGTTTGAACACGAGTATCCGTTTCCTATCTGTCCTTGCCTCAATAACGGTGATTGCTTGAAATCGGCTATCAAGTGCTGTATTACATTACTATGTATGAAGTGATTACTTATCTGTGCGGCATCTCTGCATTTGGGAAGTGGTCGTTCTTGAATGGAAGAAAGTACTTGCCAAGGTTCGGGGATTAGGTAGTTATCGCGATGGAAAATTGTACGTAAAAAAATAATGACCACTTTGTTCGTTAATGAGAATTATGTGAAAACACTCTGCTATCAGGGAGTGGGTATGAGTGATTTATAGTTGACAGCAGACTTCTATTCATCATTTGAATTACATTTACCTCTCGATGTTTGGGCCATTGTAGCCCGTTTGGATGAGTAACGGATTAGCAAACGGAGGGTTGCGAGTTCGAAACAAACCAAAACCGACGTGTACGAAGGAGGCTGATGCACGTTAAATCTGTCTTTGCCTCAAAGGTCCTCACGTTGGCTTGGTGTGGAAGTTTGAAGAGTGGGGTGCAAGCTCAGGTATTGGCCGCGTCATCTGACCGTGCTTTAGAATTACGTGGTATCGTTCCCGGATCTTTCTCTACCGTCGCCAATATCCCGTTGTGTTACTCTAGTGCGACGTTAATTGAAATACCTACCGTCGTGTACACGGGGATGGTGCACATTAAATACGGCGTTACTTGGAATGTCTTCATGTTGGCATGATGTGGAAGTTTGGAGAATGGCCAGCTCAGGTGTTGACCGGGTCTTCTGACCGTGGTTCAAAATTACGTGTGTTGTCCACGATCCTTTGCTTGGATCCCGGACAAGTTGCCAATAGCCCGTTGTGTTGCACCGGCGCGACGTTAATTAAATACTTACCTACCATCTATGTGAAGATAAATGTTGGCAAAAATGCTTCATTCGCTTCATTGATAAGAAAAATTTAGCATATTTTGATTCGGTCAAGGCAATCTGGCCATCGTCATGTAATTCAAAAATAAAAATTGGCTCATGTCTGTATTTTCCAATAAAGTTTTTCCATCAAGAAATAACTTTTGTATGGTTTAATAGTTAACAAAGCTTTTTCTTTCTGAGAATTAACTTAACTACGAAAAGGACTAAAAATATAGGCCGAAAAAACAGCCAGCAACCGGATGCTTGTAATCGCTTGACAAATTGGTACGAGGCCAAATTCTAACGAGTTCTCAGAGTTTGAAATAATTGTTGGTTATTTATTTTATATACATTTGCTTCTTTTTCGCACTGAGTGTCACATATACGTGCTTTCTAGCACGCATAGGATAAGTCCGCTTCAAAAGAAGTGACATTTCATTTGTAGGTTGCCTCCCGAAACAGATCAAATAAATAATATAATCTACACTATTAATGTGTGATAGTTTGTTGGAAATCTATCTTCGTCTCAACCACAGCACGTAGAGATCTGAGAGAGGTGTCAAAATACGCAGAATAAACTGGGAAAGTTATTCCGCCCCTATAGAATTTTCAAAAATTTAAATTTTAACATAAAATGTTCAAAAAATTACCTGATTGGACAGAGTGCCGTGACGTCACTGGCTGATTCCGTAACGCTTCCGTAGCGGTTTTTGCCCCAACTTTTTTATTATGTTTTTTTTGTCAGACTTGACTTAAATATTCGTGTTAAATTCGAGAAAAAAACGTAGAAAATGTTCAAAATTCAATATACAGCACTTTTTCGTGTCTTACATTTTGCTGCTTTAAATAAACATTTAGTACACTACTTTTTCGAGCCTTATATTTTACTTCTTTAAATAAGCATTATTTTTTATAATTATTTCACATCCAATACAGCAAACCTGTACAACTCAACTCTTCAATTCATCGTAATTTGGAATTTCGAATTGTTTACTGCTGCCTTTTTTATAGCGATTGTTTTTTGCGCTGTAATTACTCTTTTTAACGGTAATGCCAAAAGGAAAACGTTCCATAACAAGCAATTCAGCTAAATATAAACTACGTGAAAGACGTCACAATGAATCTAAGGAACAAGCTACCAATAGAAGACTGGTCGAAACTGAACGTCAGGGTGAAATTGGGAAATTTATATAAAGAATTACAATGAGACGGCGAAAAATCTAATATGGCGTTTACTAACAATCAGTTATCCAGTGACACATTAAACCATAAAACTTTTAAATCCGAATAATGATAATGATAAATTTATAGAATTATATAACAGTGAATCTATAAGGGCATGCAAAAGAGAATAAAAAAATCCAAGAGGGAGGTATTCACTAACACGTTGTCCTCCGCAACGCGGGGCCATACAACTAGTTAGTATAAAAGTAGGTAGTTGAATCTAATCCGCAATGGGAGCAACACAATGGGCTATTGATAATGTTCCGGGATACATCCCGAAGGGAAAGATCTGAGGTAGGTAGATATATTTAATTAACGTCGCACTGGAGCAACACAACGGAAGATTGGCAACGGCCCGAGATTAAACCCGAAGGAAAAGATTCGTAGACAACACCACGTAATTTTGGACAACGGAAAGATCCGAGGACAACACCTTTATTTTGAAACACGGTCAGATGGCGAGGTCAACACCTTAGCTGACACCCTGCTTTCCAAACTTTCACATCACGCCAACGTGAGGACAATTGAGGCCCACGATAGATTTAACATGCCCCCCATACACGATGGTCTTGGTATGGATCGAGTTTCGAACTCTCAACCCTCCGGTTGCTAATTCACGACTCTATCTACTGGTCTACCGCTGCCCCGAGAATGAGAAGGAATTTCTGTTTTCCGTGTTTAGTAATACTTCGAAAGGTGCAAGGTATACAAGAGATTTTGTGATACGTAAACCTTTAGTTTTATATAATTTTAAATAAATAACGCGTATATTTATGGATTTTTTGTTTCGATAAGTACATTTTCCTTCGCCCTTGTCAAATCGAACTTTTCTTGTGCCCCTAGAAGCGTCACGTTTGCACGGTGTGGAAGTTTGGAGAGTGGGGTGCCAGCTTATGTAAGGACCTCGTCATCTGACCGTGATTCGGATGGACCCCGAACCGTCGCCAGTAGCCCGTTGTATTGTTCCAGTGCGACGTAAATTCAACTGCCTATCTTCCACCAAGAAGTGCGGTTTTTCGAGAGATTACTGCATATATCAGTTTCACCCGAGCTTATTACCAGTGGGTATACCCACTGCTCTAGCAACATGCGAGCTGTAGGCGGAGCTTGTTCGATTCCTCCCACGGTGTGCTCTCTGGTGCACATCTCCTTTTGTTGTGTACCCGAGGTACTACTCTAGAGATCTTTTCTTTTCACATGGGGTTTACTGTCTTTAGCAAACACGGGAGTCGTGCTACCGGGATATCCAAGCGATCTTTTTTCTTTCGTCCCCCTAACTCTACTCCCCAATCCTTCCCCTTTCATGACATTTTTTACTTGATTTTGTCTTGTGTTTGGCGAAGCTTGGCCGAATATGGTCCTTGCGCCATAAAACCTAAAAACAATCAACCTCCCTTCGTGTATTTCTCTCTTCTGTATTTGTAAAACTTTCCTTGTGTGTACATTCATTACTTCCGCAACATAGCCAAACAGGACCCTAAAACCAAACCAACTCATTTATGGAAAAATGCGGGGATTTTGCAGTCCGAAGAACATGCAGTAACATGCTGATTAGGATAGAAATAACAATGCAATTGCGAGTTAAATACTTCGGGTAATCAAGAGGAAACAGATTTCTGCCTTGAAGGAAGTAGCTCGAAGTTTCGGTTGAAATTCTTCTTTCATCGGTAGGTGTGGTTCGAACTGCGCCACTCCTTCCGGTCCGAAGGATATAAAACAGGTGTTTCCTCCCTCGTGATCTTCATAAAAACTTGTACTCCTTCACAAATAAATAATTATCATCGCGGAATGAGATTGATTAATGAAGGTCATAAGACTCGTTTATAGTTACTTAAAGAATCTGGGAACTCGTAAGCTAAAGAAATGAAGTAAACTTAAGCTTTCGGTGTGATTGTGTAGACGATTTCCAAATATTCTGTTCTGGAATCAATGTACCTTTTATTGAAAGACAACTCCAAACGGCTATTAGAATTGTAAGAAAGTGGGCAAACGAAAATGGTTTTGTTTTTTCTTCGCAAAAGACTGTATGTGTACATTTTACTAGAAGACGCGGACTTTTTCCTGATCCAGAACTTTTACTCGACGGAACTGTTATTCCAGTAGTTCCAGAAATAAAATTTTTGGGTATTATTTTTGACTCGAAGTTATCTTTTCGATCTCATATCAAAGTATTGAAACGAAAATGCAACCAATCATTGAATATTTTAAAGGTTTTATGTAACACAACTTGGGGAGCTGATTTTATTTCAATTTTAAAAATTTACAAAGCTGTTGTCCGATCGAAACTCGATTATGGGAGTGTAATATATGGATCTTCTGCTAAGTCTGTTCTTCAAGCCCTGGATACTATTCATCACCAAGGCCTCCGATTATCCCTCGGAGCTTTCCGCACTTCGCCAGTCCAGAGTTTATATATAATGACAGGCGAGCCGGATTTAAGACATCGACGTGAGAAACTTACCCTAAAATACTATTTTAAGATTAAAGCCAACCCTTCTCACCCATTGCATAATAGAGTAACTAACCCTAAATTTGGAAGTCATTACTCATTAAAACCTTCATTCATACCGTCACCTGGTTTTAGAGTCCGTACCATAATGAATTCATTAAACGTTGACAATCTGGGAATATTTCCTAGAGAAAACGAACCTCCACCTTGGAATGATAAAAATCTACTTACCATCAATGACTTTTCACATTTTACCAAATCATCAACCCCCGATACCATTTATTTACAATTATTCCATTCCCATAGAAACAAATATTCATCTTTTAAAACAGTTTTTACTGACGGATCTAAGAACGGGACAAATGTTGGAGCCGCGGCCGTTTTTGATAATACAACCATTGCTAGAAAATTGCATGGGTGCTGCAGTGTCTTCACTTCAGAGATCTACGCAATAATTTTAGCCTTAAAAACGATTTCTACACACACTAATAAAAACTGGATCTTGTATACCGACTCTAAAAGCAGTATCGAATCCCTATTAAACTATACACATAAAAGTCATTCCTTGGTTTTAAAAGCAATGAATTTGCTCCTAACATTAACAGAAAATGATTTTCGGATATTCTTTTGTTGGATTCCTGGGCATGTGGGAATCCGGGGCAATGAGAAAGCGGATTTGGCAGCCAAAAACGCAACATTGATTATAAACTCCAATGTCCCGATCCACGACATTAATAGTGTTTTAACCCAAGCCATAAATTCATCCTGGCAATCCGCTTGGGATTTGGAAAACCATAACAAACTTCATGATATTCAACCATCTATAAAGGGATTTAGCAAAACAAACTTAAATAGAAATCATCACGTAAAACTGACAAGGCTCCGAATTGGACATTCCTTTTTTACCCACAGACATTTACTGCTGGGAGAACCAGCTCCTCTCTCTCTCTCTCTTTATGCTCATCATGCAATAGTATTTTTTCCATAAAGCACATATTGACGGAATGCCGGAATTTTAATCGTCATAGACTAAACCGATTTGGTATCTCCCCTATTACCTTAACAGACTTGTTGATGGACCCACATCATAAAAACTTATTTTTATTCCTTACTGACATTGGTTTCGCAAACTTTATTTAGATTTTATAATCGACTGCAACATACACAACTGTACTGAATTTTATTACGTGGCTTTCTGACTCGCTCTAAATAAATACCAGTTATGAACTAGCTATTGTTTGGCGCAGCATGGCCAAATCTGGCCCTTGTGCCATAAAAAACCAACCAACCAACCAACTAAAGAATCTGGATTTTGGGTTTTTCGACATAGAGGCATGCTTACAGTGATACTTTTGAGGGAGGAAAAGTAATAGAAAAACCTCATATCTATCCTTCAAAACTGTCAACGTAAGCAGGACCTTTCATTGAACACGTCTCGTTGTTGTCTTATGTTTTGGAGCAGCTTGGACAAATGTGGACCTTACGCTATAAAAAACCCAACACGTATACGATTTTTTTATGCTATGGCGGTTCTGTAGTTATAAACTTAACCTTCCTGGTGGTTTATCGGAGCCGTCGTGGCTCAGTGGGTATGCCCACTGCGCTAGCAACCTTCGAGTTGTAGGCGGCGCAGGTTCGATTTCTGTCGGGTGCATTCCTCCCTGGTTGTATTTCTCTTCTGTGTCAGTAAAATTTTTATTGCGTGTGTGTATTACTTGATAATATATGTCGTGCCTTGCATGGCCAAATATGGCCCTTGCGCCGTAAAACCCAAAACCAACCGCCCTCACAAGCACACCTCATTTAGTTGTTCACGGACCCGAGGTACCTGAGTGTTCTCTTCTTTTCCTATGGGGTTTACTGTCTTTCGTAAACACGGGGTCGAGTTTTTCTGCTTTCATTCCACACCCCCTCTTTTTTCGCTTTCACATTTCTCGACGTTGTCCTGTGTTTAGCGCAGTGTGGCCAAATATGGCCGCTGCGCCATAAAACCCAAAACCAATCAACAGTAACAACCGTAGCTCCGCATCAGCACGAGCCAGCTAGGAAAAAAAACGACGCGTTAAAAAAAAAAAGATTTAGAAGCGTTGAGTGGATTAAAAACTCCAAACACCCCCTTCTCCCAAACAGCTTTTGCAGCAGATCAAAAGACAAAAGACAGCAGCCATTGATCAGAAAAGACCGAACCCACAAGGACACGCGTAATCCTTTTAAACCCACTTCAAAAGCCGTAACAAGTGCATTGCAAAGAAAACCGGAGGACCGAAATAAAAGAAGCGTGTCTGGACATGCTCCGGCGAGACAGATTGCCACAGAAAGCCCCAGCACTGATTGAAAGGGAATTGGGACCCGACAGTGGGGGATTTCTGGTTTAGTTAATCTCACTTTTCTTTAGATATACTACTGAAAAGAAAAGGAGAAATAAAACTTTATTTCTTCCTCGCGGAAAAGTGCGTGTGCTGTCCAAGGGAGCCGTTTCTTCTTTCTCTCTTTGCAAGTGTCGGAGGACTTGATTGATACTGACACCCATAGCTTCGATGGGGATCCTCGGGGCTTTGAGGTGTTCCATTTCTCTGGACGACCCCAGGAAATTGTCGGGAGGAATCTGTATTGAATTCGGGGCACGGAAAGGGGGAAATTTAATCAACTTGTTGATGGCTTTCACGAGACTGATTTGAAGACATTCTTTGCTGACTGCTGGCGAAACCTTTCGAATGGTTTGACCAATGGAGCCCTCAAGTTCTTTATGAACAACCTCAAGCTCTGTCGTTTTCATGTGCCGCCGAAGCCCGGTTGGAAGAGTAACGGATTTGCAACCGGAGGGTTGCGAGTTCGAATCCATCCAAAGACCGTCGTGTACAGAGACGGCTGGTGCACTTTAAATCTGTCGTGGCCTGAAACATCCTCACGTTGGCGTGGTGTGGAAGTTTGGAGAGTAGGGTGCCAGCTCAGGTGAGACCTCGTCATCTGACCGTGGTTCAAAATTAAGTGGTGTTTTCCTTGGATCTTTCCATTCGAGTTTGATCCCGACCGTCGCCAATGGCCCGTTGTGTTGTTCCAGTGTGACGTTAATTAAATACGTACCTACCATTTACTTGACGTTGCTTGGCGCGTCTTACAGCTCTTGAGCCATATAACCCAACTCAACCTCTAACAGGTCAAACCTGCAACCAAACTCTTTAAGGTATCTGCCTGCCTTTAAAACATGAATTTTGGTCAAAATATCGAAGTTTTAATTTTGGTCTAGTATTGTAGTCTGAACTTTTTCTTTCAAATTCTGTTAAAATTTTGTTTCTAAGTAATTTAGAACTGGAGTCATGGCTGTTTTTATATTACTACACAGCTGAAGTTCATGCACATAAAGTTATTTTTCCAATTTTCTTAAAATTGATGTTTACATGTTTTTGCTTTACGCAAATTAGCATAACTCTAAAAGTAAAAGTTCAAATGCTTTGAAATTTTGTAGGCATGTTGTACAAATATATATGCAGGGAATAGACTACAGCCATGGTTAAATATTAATTATTTTCTGATTTAGTCTTTTAATTCATGACGCGCAAAAGTTTAGGGAATTTTTCAAAATGTTGTAATCGAGTTCCCATAACTTCAGGCCGATTGGTACTTCAGTAGGGACGATTTCAGTAATAAGTATACAGGGTGAGTCTAAATTGTTTTTACAAAATAAGGGCGGTGATAGTACCCATCCAGACGAGCAATAATTACCATGGAACATAGGGTCGCATTCCACTCTGAGAGACAGAAAAGAGTCAAATTAGAATTTCAACATGAACTTACAACAGTGTTGGGAAAGCGAATGAACGATACCAAAAGTATCTGATTGATTGATCAGAGAAAAACTCACAGCAAGTGCTCAAAGTGGCGGCCACGCGTGTCGTTGCGCAGTTCACACCGGCGAAGGAATGACTGGCACTCGAAGATTTCTGGTGCTGTGAGTAGTATACGGGTGCCTATACGGGACGGAAGTGACGTCATACCACGTGACCGGAAGTGGGTGGTGCCAAGTGACGTCATACCACGTGACCGGAAGTGGGCGGTGCCGAGTGACGTCACACCACGTGACCTGAAGTGGGCGTGTCCGAATGACGTGACGTATTGTTTGTTTACATTTTGGACTTGGAATTTTTTTTTTGTCATTGACTTCGTGCAGGCGTTGAGTTGTTTCAAGATGGCGTCGTTTCGTTGCCATGGTGACGAATCACTCGCGTAGTGCCATCTGGTGGCGATATTCGAAACCCTATTATTTTTAATTAAAAAGCAATTTCGTGGATTCGAACCGAGGACCATAGGATCCGAAGTCAAGCGCGCTATCCGTTAGGCTGTAAGAGAGTTAACTTAATGTGGTGAATTAATGTAGTGTTGGATTTTTTCTCTCTTTTGGACTTGTATTTTTTCTTAGTATTAGGAATGGGTTATTTTTAGAAAATGGTTTGAATAATTGCATAGGGGTTTTAATAAATGCTTTTTCAAAATGACTTATGGCGCCATCTAGTGATTTTAAAAGTAATTAATCTAAGGAACGAATTGATTTCTTAATGGTTTTACTTTATTCATGACCAGGGACGTCAGTGTGTTTACGTTTGGGACTTGGATTTTTTTCCTTCTGAGATTTCGATGTGACGTCACGAGTATGTCCATCGAGCAAGTCTGAACTTGAAAAAAGCCAAGTCTGAACTTGAAAAAGCCTACTCACAGTACATTTCCTTACAAGATTTAATTTTGTGTTGGTGAACCGTTATAAAGATGGTAAGGACTGTATGGGTGCCCATAATGACAACGATTTGGATCTTTATGCACCCATAGCGTCTGTTTCATTTGGACAGAAAAGGCAATTTGTGTTTTCTAGAAAGAACTACAATTCTTTAAAAATTGTTCTGGAAATGGAAGCTTGCTTGTGATGAAGTATCCAACAAACCAATTTTGGTTTCACAGCTTGCCCCGTGGGAATGCATTATGCCCTAGAATAAACTTAACGTTTCGTAAAATCCTTGTATAAAGCAGCGATAAACCACTGATGTGCCCCCGAACTAGAACTCAGTGACGTACACTAGACGATATTTGGACAACGTTGCAATTGATCTTTGCCTTTCAGAATAGTATTTTTATAAATGCTTACATCTTGTTGTTTTTAAATAAATTTTTAGCGTGTCTTACCACATATACTGTATTTTGGATTATTTGGGTTTTTTTATTACCATGGTTTTATAAATTTTCTTTTAAAATGCAAGATCTGAAATGAAATTTTTCTTTCCTATATAGATTTATGGTTTTTTTTAAGTTAGATGTTTTTACTCAAAAATTAATTATACATTAGATGCTATAACACCTATTTTATAGCAGAAATTTTGTTTTAAAATAATAATATACACTTAAGTAAGAGTAAAAATTTTTGAAACTTTACAAGACAAATACTATGAATATTTTTTCTTGTACATTTGAAGAAGTTATAATAGTATAAAACCCATTTATTCTATAAATCTAACTTAAATGTTATTTTTTAATTAATCTTTCCTTGCATATTATTTTTTGCTTTGAATAAATCTTCATAAATTTTAGTGATTTAATTTATATTATATAGATTTACAAACCTGTTTTTGGATGAAATATAAGGATTTTATATTTTAAAAATTAATGTTTTTACTTAAAATTAATTATATATTAAATACTATTACACGTATTTTTTAATGTTGAAGATTTTTAGAAAACATTTTACAATTGAAACATATACATTAAATATTATGACAAACACTTAAATGCAGATCCATAAGGGAATATTGGAAATCTTTTTAATGCTTACACCTTTCTATTTTAAATAAACTTTTGCTTGTCTTACCACATACACTGTATTTTGGATTATTTGATTTTTATTACCCATGGTCTTATAAATTTTCTTTTAAAATGCACGATCTGAAATGAAATTTTCCTTGATTTTGAGATTTACTCAAAAATTAATTATACATTAGATGCTATAGCACATATTTTATTGCAGAATTTTTTAATATTATACACTTAAGTGAGCGTAAAATTTTTGAAACTTTACAAGACCCATATTATGAACATGTTTCCTTACACATTTGAAGTAGTGAAAAATAGTATTAAAACCCTTTATCCTGTAAAATCTAAATTAAATATTATTTTTAATTAATCTTTCCGTGCATATTATTGTTTACTTTAAATACATTTTCATTCATTTTAGTGATTTTATTTATATTATAAAGATTTACAAATTGTTTTTAACAAAATTTTCTTTGATATAAGGATTTTATATTTTAAAAGTTAGATGTTTTTTACACAAAAATTAATTATATATCAAATACTATTGCACGTATTATAACATTGAAGATTTTTAGAAAACGTTTAACAATTGAAATATATACTTTAAATATTATTACAAACATTTAAATGCAATTTGCTTTTTATTTTTAATTTTACAATTGAGACATTTTTAAAAGTTTGGTTCTTAAAGTGTGTGTTTTATGCATAGTAAAAAAATTATTATAAAAAACCTGTAAGAGTAAAAAGAATTTTATGCATTAATTTCAAACTTTACAAGACCCATACCATGTTTCCGTGCACATTTGAAGTAGTGAAATATAGAATTAAAAACCATTTGTCCTTGAAGTTCTAAATTAAAAGTTATTTTTCTTTAATGCTTTTTCAAACCACACATTTTACTAAATATGAACTTTTATTTATTTGAAAACCTTATGCACATCGTACAATTAAATTGCACAGCAAAATACCAATACTGTACGAAGCTATGAAGTATTTTACAAGATACTTTGGTACTGTTTTCTTAATTTTAAGTGTTCTACATTGCTATGTTAAATGGATAGTAAGTGGTTTTTCTGTTTTTGAAAATAATGTGTGCACATCTGTGCTGCTAAGCAAATTAACTTTTGCCCTTTTCTTGATATTTAATGCATAATCTAAATATTTACTGACACCGCTGATAGTTTTACCCATGAGTAAAATTAAATAATAACTGAAAATTTTAAGTATTAATGTGAATTTTAAAATGAACAAATATTATTAAAATAATGGATTAAATCTGAATTTTATGTATTCTTAAAACAATCTCTGCAAAAACCAGCACAGACAATTCTTAAACAGATTGAAGGAAGCCACATGGAAACAAAGTTAATGGAAGCACTTTTTATAGAAAAAAACATAGTTCATATATTTTACACAAGTAATACATTGTAGTGTAAAAAATAACTTTAGTTTTTTACATACTTGCACAGACGCATATTTCCGACAAGCCAATTATTCGATGCCGCCACCTAAACTTTTGGGCAATGCAAATTATTTTTGTGATGACCACATGATAGTTTTTGGAAATCAAGTTGATATTCGGAAGTGATACATCTAAGCGTTTCTTTTCCATATGACCACCTTTGTAAGCAACTAGGTACTGAGTGGCCCTCTTGGTCTGATCGTACAATTCTAAAAGCTTAGAGTCTAAACTTTCTAAGGGAGCACAATTTGCTATGTCATGAGACTGAAATGAAGAGTACATACGTAATTTTTAACATATCACACAGTTGTACGATCTTTGCACTAAGTTTATGCTCAGACGATAAGTTAAAACGAATACTTGAAGCTACTTGCGATTTTTTTACAGCGATATATGCATATTTACGTACTAAGAAACTTTCTTGAGTCTGAAATCCATCAAAATCCACAATTTCACAAATATTAAGCATTGCTATTGAAAAGCGTTAGCTGTTCTTGGAAAAATAATTGTAAACTGGAGGCCACGAAGAACTGGACTATATAACACCATACACTTACTAATCATACTCATCAGTAAAGTTAAAATTTATCTTTTGCGTTCCATAGTTACTCACAAAAGATAAGACTAAGTGAAGAATGTACATACTCAGAAAACATGGTGTTTGTGATAATGCGCGAAATAAAATTTTGTGTTATAATACAAGAAGATTTTAACGAAAGGATATACTTAAATGTGCGTTTGATTTTTTTTTTACTCTACCACGTTTATGCGCCTAATGCAATTCAATTCTACGACTAAACTTGAGCAAGAAAAAAATATAACCAAATATAATTTATAAGAGAAACGCATTTTGACTTTCTTTAAAACGAGAACTTTAAAGTATACTGAATTCTCTTGATTCTGCAGTTTTATGTTTTTTCTAAAATTACATCAACGAATTGAATTATTTATTTGTGGGCACACACAAGTCTTTGCCCTTGTTGAAAGGAAACTAGTATCTTTGACAAGTACCAGATTTTTAAAAATTGATTAAGAGAAGAACCTTTTTTCATGGAATTTAATTCAATCTGCACCATAATTTTACACTTAAGAGTAATAGAGCATAATATAGTTTTAAGGAAAATGAATAACCATTATGCAAATTTGAAGCCCAAAAGTTCCAAACATGTCTATGCGCCTATCTACGTTTAGAGATTGGCCAACGCACAGACGTTGACCTTAGAGACCTAGCCGAAAACGGATTGTATTATACTGGTGTCTTGGACGTGATCAGGTGCTATTGGTGTGGCGAAGGGGCTTGAAAATTGGTAAAAAGAAGATGTAGTGAGACACAAACACAAAGTTTTATCCAAAATGTTTGGTAGCCCATAGATGAAATTGTACAGGTGCTGGATGAAATCAACAACAATAATACCAATGATTTTATAAAAAACCCGATGTATAGCTTTACCCCTTATACAACGACAAGGACGAACGACTTTGAAAAATTTGCAAGGAATCGGAAAATGAATGCTACTTTACAGCCTTGCGGTCATTTGGGGACATGCATGAGATGTACGAAGAGTCTTTCAACGTGTCCTATGTGCCGAAAAGCATTTAGTAACTCCTGTTTAAGGCACTCTTTAAATTTCTTTAGTAAATAGGTTTAACATGTAATGAACAAACGACTAATAATTAAAATAGTCAATATATTTATAAGGGTGTATAAGTCTTTCCTACACGACTTTTTCCTTAATAAAGAGTCTTAGGGTTTTAGAATCTCAAACTTCCTTACTAATCTTTTTACTGAAGCACTTGTGCCAATTTAATAACTTGCAACTCAATACCACCCTTTTACAATTGGATTTTCTTCCTCACCATGTTCAGTATATCACTTGAAATTGCATCTACTGCATGTACTAATAAATAGACAGTTTAGTAACAAATGTACGTTTTAAAATTTTGTGCAAAATATTGGTTCGGCACATAGGACACGTTGAAAGACTCTTCGTACATCTCATGCATGTCCCCAAATGACCGCAAGGCTGTAAAGTAGCATTCATTTTCCGATTCCTTGCAAATTTTTCAAAGTCGTTCGTCCTTGTCGTTGTATAAGGGGTAAAGCTATACATCGGGTTTTTTATAAAATCATTGGTATTATTGTTGTTGATTTCATCCAGCACCTGTACAATTTCATCTATGGGCTACCAAACATTTTGGATAAAACTTTGTGTTTGTGTCTCACTACATCTTCTTTTTACCAATTTTCAAGCCCCTTCGCCACACCAATAGCACCTGATCACGTCCAAGACACCAGTATAATACAATCCGTTTTCGGCTAGGTCTCTAAGGTCAACGTCTGTGCGTTGGCCAATCTCTAAACGTAGATAGGCGCATAGACATGTTTGGAACTTTTGGGCTTCAAATTTGCATAATGGTTATTCATTTTCCTTAAAACTATATTATGCTCTATTACTCTTAAGTGTAAAATTATGGTGCAGATTGAATTAAATTCCATGAAAAAAGGTTCTTCTCTTAATCAATTTTTAAAAATCTGGTACTTGTCAAAGATACTAGTTTCCTTTCAACAAGGGCAAAGACTTGTGTGTGCCCACAAATAAATAATTCAATTCGTTGATGTAATTTTAGAAAAAACATAAAACTGCAGAATCAAGAGAATTCAGTATACTTTAAAGTTCTCGTTTTAAAGAAAGTCAAAATGCGTTTCTCTTATAAATTATATTTGGTTATATTTTTTTCTTGCTCAAGTTTAGTCGTAAAATTGAATTGCATTAGGCGCATAAACGTGGTAGAGTAAAAAAAAAATCAAACGCACATTTAAGTATATCCTTTCGTTAAAATCTTCTTGTATTATAACACAAAATTTTATTTCGCGCATTATCACAAACACCATGTTTTCTGAGTATGTACATTCTTCACTTAGTCTTATCTTTTGTGAGTAACTATGGAACGCAAAAGATAAATTTTAACTTTACTGATGAGTATGATTAGTAAGTGTATGGTGTTATATAGTCCAGTTCTTCGTGGCCTCCAGTTTACAATTATTTTTCCAAGAACAGCTAACGCTTTTCAATAGCAATGCTTAATATTTGTGAAATTGTGGATTTTGATGGATTTCAGACTCAAGAAAGTTTCTTAGTACGTAAATATGCATACATCGCTGTAAAAAAATCGCAAGTAGCTTCAAGTATTCGTTTTAACTTATCGTCTGAGCATAAACTTAGTGCAAAGATCGTACAACTGTGTGATATGTTAAAAATTACGTATGTACTCTTCATTTCAGTCTCATGACATAGCAAATTGTGCTCCCTTAGAAAGTTTAGACTCTAAGCTTTTAGAATTGTACGATCAGACCAAGAGGGCCACTCAGTACCTAGTTGCTTACAAAGGTGGTCATATGGAAAAGAAACGCTTAGATGTATCACTTCCGAATATCAACTTGATTTCCAAAAACTATCATGTGGTCATCACAAAAATAATTTGCATTGCCCAAAAGTTTAGGTGGCGGCATCGAATAATTGGCTTGTCGGAAATATGCGTCTGTGCAAGTATGTAAAAAACTAAAGTTATTTTTTACACTACAATGTATTACTTGTGTAAAATATATGAACTATGTTTTTTTCTATAAAAAGTGCTTCCATTAACTTTGTTTCCATGTGGCTTCCTTCAATCTGTTTAAGAATTGTCTGTGCTGGTTTTTGCAGAGATTGTTTTAAGAATACATAAAATTCAGATTTAATCCATTATTTTAATAATATTTGTTCATTTTAAAATTCACATTAATACTTAAAATTTTCAGTTATTATTTAATTTTACTCATGGGTAAAACTATCAGCGGTGTCAGTAAATATTTAGATTATGCATTAAATATCAAGAAAAGGGCAAAAGTTAATTTGCTTAGCAGCACAGATGTGCACACATTATTTTCAAAAACAGAAAAACCACTTACTATCCATTTAACATAGCAATGTAGAACACTTAAAATTAAGAAAACAGTACCAAAGTATCTTGTAAAATACTTCATAGCTTCGTACAGTATTGGTATTTTGCTGTGCAATTTAATTGTACGATGTGCATAAGGTTTTCAAATAAATAAAAGTTCATATTTAGTAAAATGTGTGGTTTGAAAAAGCATTAAAGAAAAATAACTTTTAATTTAGAACTTCAAGGACAAATGGTTTTTAATTCTATATTTCACTACTTCAAATGTGCACGGAAACATGGTATGGGTCTTGTAAAGTTTGAAATTAATGCATAAAATTCTTTTTACTCTTACAGGTTTTTTATAATAATTTTTTTACTATGCATAAAACACACACTTTAAGAACCAAACTTTTAAAAATGTCTCAATTGTAAAATTAAAAATAAAAAGCAAATTGCATTTAAATGTTTGTAATAATATTTAAAGTATATATTTCAATTGTTAAACGTTTTCTAAAAATCTTCAATGTTATAATACGTGCAATAGTATTTGATATATAATTAATTTTTGTGTAAAAAACATCTAACTTTTAAAATATAAAATCCTTATATCAAAGAAAATTTTGTTAAAAACAATTTGTAAATCTTTATAATATAAATAAAATCACTAAAATGAATGAAAATGTATTTAAAGTAAACAATAATATGCACGGAAAGATTAATTAAAAATAATATTTAATTTAGATTTTACAGGATAAAGGGTTTTAATACTATTTTTCACTACTTCAAATGTGTAAGGAAACATGTTCATAATATGGGTCTTGTAAAGTTTCAAAAATTTTACGCTCACTTAAGTGTATAATATTAAAAAATTCTGCAATAAAATATGTGCTATAGCATCTAATGTATAATTAATTTTTGAGTAAATCTCAAAATCAAGGAAAATTTCATTTCAGATCGTGCATTTTAAAAGAAAATTTATAAGACCATGGGTAATAAAAATCAAATAATCCAAAATACAGTGTATGTGGTAAGACAAGCAAAAGTTTATTTAAAATAGAAAGGTGTAAGCATTAAAAAGATTTCCAATATTCCCTTATGGATCTGCATTTAAGTGTTTGTCATAATATTTAATGTATATGTTTCAATTGTAAAATGTTTTCTAAAAATCTTCAACATTAAAAAATACGTGTAATAGTATTTAATATATAATTAATTTTAAGTAAAAACATTAATTTTTAAAATATAAAATCCTTATATTTCATCCAAAAACAGGTTTGTAAATCTATATAATATAAATTAAATCACTAAAATTTATGAAGATTTATTCAAAGCAAAAAATAATATGCAAGGAAAGATTAATTAAAAAATAACATTTAAGTTAGATTTATAGAATAAATGGGTTTTATACTATTATAACTTCTTCAAATGTACAAGAAAAAATATTCATAGTATTTGTCTTGTAAAGTTTCAAAAATTTTTACTCTTACTTAAGTGTATATTATTATTTTAAAACAAAATTTCTGCTATAAAATAGGTGTTATAGCATCTAATGTATAATTAATTTTTGAGTAAAAACATCTAACTTAAAAAAAACCATAAATCTATATAGGAAAGAAAAATTTCATTTCAGATCTTGCATTTTAAAAGAAAATTTATAAAACCATGGTAATAAAAAAACCCAAATAATCCAAAATACAGTATATGTGGTAAGACACGCTAAAAATTTATTTAAAAACAACAAGATGTAAGCATTTATAAAAATACTATTCTGAAAGGCAAAGATCAATTGCAACGTTGTCCAAATATCGTCTAGTGTACGTCACTGAGTTCTAGTTCGGGGGCACATCAGTGGTTTATCGCTGCTTTATACAAGGATTTTACGAAACGTTAAGTTTATTCTAGGGCATAATGCATTCCCACGGGGCAAGCTGTGAAACCAAAATTGGTTTGTTGGATACTTCATCACAAGCAAGCTTCCATTTCCAGAACAATTTTTAAAGAATTGTAGTTCTTTCTAGAAAACACAAATTGCCTTTTCTGTCCAAATGAAACAGACGCTATGGGTGCATAAAGATCCAAATCGTTGTCATTATGGGCACCCATACAGTCCTTACCATCTTTATAACGGTTCACCAACACAAAATTAAATCTTGTAAGGAAATGTACTGTGAGTAGGCTTTTTCAAGTTCAGACTTGGCTTTTTTCAAGTTCAGACTTGCTCGATGGACATACTCGTGACGTCACATCGAAATCTCAGAAGGAAAAAAATCCAAGTCCCAAACGTAAACACACTGACGTCACTGGTCATGAATAAAGTAAAACCATTAAGAAATCAATTCGTTCCTTAGATTAATTACTTTTAAAATCACTAGATGGCGCCATAAGTCATTTTGAAAAAGCATTTATTAAAACCCCTATGCAATTATTCAAACCATTTTCTAAAAATAACCCATTCCTAATACTAAGAAAAAATACAAGTCCAAAAGAGAGAAAAAATCCAACACTACATTAATTCACCACATTAAGTTAACTCTCTTACAGCCTAACGGATAGCGCGCTTGACTTCGGATCCTATGGTCCTCGGTTCGAATCCACGAAATTGCTTTTTAATTAAAAATAATAGGGTTTCGAATATCGCCACCAGATGGCACTACGCGAGTGATTCGTCACCATGGCAACGAAACGACGCCATCTTGAAACAACTCAACGCCTGCACGAAGTCAATGACAAAAAAAAAATTCCAAGTCCAAAATGTAAACAAACAATACGTCACGTCATTCGGACACGCCCACTTCAGGTCACGTGGTGTGACGTCACTTGGCACCGCCCACTTCCGGTCACGTGGTATGACGTCACTTCCGTCCCGTATAGGCACCCGTATACTACTGCTGTGTTCATTTTGTCTGCGGCAACACCGATTCTCGCTACGAGATCTTCACCCGTGTCCACAGGCGTCTGGTACACTAAAGATTTCATGTGCCCCCAGAAGAAAAAGTCCAGTGGGTTGAGGTCCGGTGAGGCCAAGCCACAGGTCCACCACATCCGATCCATCGTGCGGGATATGTGGCATTCAAGAAGTGCCGGACCGTGCTGGAAAAGTGTGCGACGTCAGAGACGATGACTTGTTCATGTTCGACGCGTTTCGACTTTACTTTTATCTGCCTCTCAGAGTGGAATGCGACCCTATGTTCCATGGTAATTCTTGCTCGTCTGGATGGGTACTATCAAACCACTCATTTTGTAAAAACAATTTAGACTCACTCTGTATATACAGGGAATAGACTACAGCCATGGTTAAATATTAATTATTTTCTGATTGACAGTCTTTTAATTCATAACTTGCGCAAAAGTTTAGGGAACTTTTCAAAATGTTGTAATCGAGTTCCCATAACTTCAGAGATATATGTGTGAAGATATACCATATACTTCAGAGATATACCATGATAATAGTCTATTCCCTGAAGAAGTTCACTATAAACATCAAATTTACAAAACAGATATGATTACTTTTGGAGTTATATCATTCTGCGTATCGGCATATTTTACTGCAATTTTTACCTTATTTTTCTATCTAAACAATGAACGAATTATCAGATGCTTATATTTTATGTGCTGTTCCTAGTTGTATGTTGTGTTTAATCATAAAATTTAAGTTAGAAGTAAAAATTTAAGTAATTTCAAAGAATGACCCCCGAAGGCAGGCAGATACCTTAATCGTCGCCACACACCACCTGTCTTAAAACTCGAAGTCAGAACAGGCCGGCCTTTCTTTCGCAACTCCAGAAGAGAATAAATTCCCTTCGCGCGTGATTAATAACTTTTTAATTTAAATGTAAATCGGCCGCGCCCTCTGACGGGAAGAAATATCGGTTCCTCTTGGCAGCAGTCGTGGTCAGCTTCCAGGAGGAGGTTGCGTATGGAGAAGGGTGATTAATGGGAACGTTCCGAGGAGCGTTACTGGTCTGGGGTGACCGGCGGGGCTGGGTACAGGTGGTTGATGAGTGTCTTGCTGCTGCGGAAATGTGGGTGAAACGGTAGTTGATGGATAGGACGTGTTGGTAGATAGCTATTTTGATGGGGTATTGAAAATCTGAACTGGTTTATTGGGTAGGTATTTAATTAACGCTCTCTCTCGTCACAACGGGTTATCGGTAACGTTCCGGGATCAAACCCGAAGGGAAAGATCCGAGGACGTCACATCATTTTGAACCACGATCAGCTGACGAGGTTCCATCTGAGCTGGCACCCTACTCTCCAAACATCCAAAGTGAGGCCGTGACAGATTTAACGTGCATCAGCTCCCTTTGTACACGACGGTCTATGGTTGGATTCGAACTCGCAATCCTCCGGTCGCTAGTCCGTTACTCTTCCAACCGGGCTACCGCGGCCCAGTTGAAATAGGGGTCTGGTGGTAACGTTAAGAAATACCTTCCACAATTGGTGTCTTTAGCGCGCGTTCTGGTTGGAAGTTTATTCTTCTGTGCCAAAAGAGATGACAATGATAACGAGTTCGAAGCGGGAAAATATCCACGGCGATTGCCATGCATGCTTTAGAGTATGCTAACCTTCTAACACGCCTTTCACACTTATCGACTGACTCCCTCTGCTAGTGCACTATAAGGAAACTTTTATGTTTTTCGAATAGTTAATCCTATAAGTTCAACTACATCAACCAAGTAACGCAGTAACTTTTGTATGTTTTTGTATAGTTAATCCTATAAATTCAACTTTATCAACCAAGTAATGGCAGTAACTTTGGCCTGGTTTCCGAAGTGTTAATCTTATAAATTCAACTGCATCAATCAATAATACAGTAACTTTGGTATGGTTTTGCAATTAAGACAGTTAACAAATAGTTTGAACCAGGGTCCTGGCAGTTAAAAATGGACTGGCGAGTTTCTATTGGGTAGAAAACTCCACATGGGCTGGTATATTTGAGGACTAAATGGATCGGCATTTATGAGAAAATTTGTCATGAGAAAATTTACGACCTAAAGAAAATTTACGACCTAAAAGAAAATTAACGTCCTGAAAGAAAATTTATGTTAAAAGGAAATTTACGTCAAATAGAAAATTTGTCATAATACACACTGCCAAAAGTTAAGCACGAAGCGGTAAATGCGAAAAAATCGACAAGCTTTGATTGACACGAAATGCGGCAGGAAAGTAGCAAATACGTTTATACATGAAACAAAACAAAGAATTGCATACAAAGATGAAAACAATATTGAATTTTCATAAATTATAAGATGAAGTCATATTGGAGTCATTAACAAAATGATGTTTAAATCTAAAACAAACAAAACCGACATTAATAGGTACGTGACCACCCCTCATCCTCATGCAAAGTTTACAGCGTGTGACCATGCTTTCCATGAGGTGATCAACCACCCCAGAGTCAAGTAATCGCCATTCCTCCTGTAGAGCAGTTTGCAACTCTGAGAGTGGGAAACGTGCAGACACAGCACGGCCGAGGGCATCCCAAAGATTTTCAATGGGATTAAGGTCGGGCGAGTACGCCGGCCAATCCATACGCACAATCTTCTCACTCTCCAGGTAGTTGTCGACGATGTTGGCTCGATGGGGACGCGCATTATCATCCATTAAAACGAAAGCAGGACCAACTGCTGCAGCGTACAATCTCACAGTGGGTTCTAGGACTTCATTCCGATACCGGACAGCCGTCACAGAACCCCGTCTATAGGTGGTTGCAGGTCGGTGCGATATCCCAACGAAATCCCTGCCCACAACTTGATGCTTCCACCTCGGAATGCGTGATGCTCGATGATGTTCTGGGGCCGATTGCGTGTGCTTTGTTCTCTCCAGACCCTTACACGCTTGTCATCTGGCTCCAGGGCAAATCTCGACTCATCCGTGAACATAACGTTGGCCCAATCAGACAGAGTCCAATTCACATGTTGCCGACACCACTTTAATCGTGCCCCTCTGGATTGGACGGATAGAGGAACACAACTCGTGGTACCCGGGCGTACAGTCCATTCATGTGTAGCCTTCGGTGAACAGTAGTGGCAGATATCGTCTTACCAATGGACGCTGCAACCATAAATGTCACGTGTGGTGGTCGCTCTTCGATTCCGCTTGGCTAAAACAGCAATATATCGATCTTCCGCGGGGGTTGTAACCCTTGAGTGATCGGCCACAGGTCTTCGGACAACTGTTTGGCTTGTTTGGAATAGTTTCCATGATCGTGAAATGACGGAATGATGAACGCCGAAGAAAAGAGCAACATCTGTGATTGATTGTCTTGCTTCAAGGCGTCCCACAGAACGCCAGCGCTCACTATCTGCCATTCGTCTTCTAGAAGCCATAGAAACACGCCTGTCTTAAAAACCAATCGTATGAAAGTTCTAAACACTTTTTATCAGCATTTACATGAAACTCCTCTAACCCTTCACAATGCTGGCTTCTTATACGACTGCCTTTTTTGCATATTTCTCGACACGAAACCGTGATTGGCTGTTACAGAACATATTTGCATACTTCCATCTACCTCTGCAGCGAAATGCAGCCTCTCAAAATTCGGATTGGCTTCCGGAAACTAACATTTTCCTCTCCGTGCTTAACTTTTGGTAGTGAGTGTAGAAAATTTGTCATAAAACAAAATTTACAATTTGTCCAGTCAGTAACGAAGCACTAAGCAAAAAACTAATCTTTTAGATTTTTTTAGTATCATCCGGATTAATAGACCCCTTTTCAAGTTTGTTTACAAGCTTTCACGTGAAGTTCAGTTCATACCTCCGACGAGGGAACGGACTTTTTCTAATCGTATATGGCAAATCAATATCCTCGTGGCTCTAAAGAACTATTAGATTTCCGTGGTTCTTGGAACTAACTATTCGACTATTAGATGTCAACTCGGAAATGTTGCGCAATTGAGTTATAGCATGTATGTCCATTGCCAGAATTGAAATACATTCAAAAGGATGAAAATTCGTGGAAAACATTTTGATCAATTAGATACAATAGTAAACACGAGTCTTACGAAACAATGGGTTTGTGTTTCTACTCCCGAAAACCTACTAAAATTGCAAAGGAGCTTCATCGGATTTCTGCGTATATAACGTTTGTCCAATTTAAAATTAACTACCTGAAGAAAATATACTTTCCTTTAAGAGCCAATCGCTGTTTTGGCTGTACTTAAAGAGTATTACCTCCGATACTTAAAGGCTGACCTGTTGGAAGGGTAAGGGATAAGCAGCAGTAGGATTACGAGGTCGAATCCGTCCAAGGCCGTTGTGTACAAAGAGGGCTGGTGCACGTTAAATCTGTCGTGGACACAAATGTTCTCACGTTGGCGTGGTGCGCAAGCTTGGAGAGGAGTGCCAGCTCAGGTGTGACCTCGTCATCTGACCGTGGTTCAAAATTACGTGGTGTTGTCCTCGGATCTTTCCCTTCGGGTTTGATCGCGGACCGTCGCCAATAGCCTGCTGTGTTGCTCCAGTGCGACGTTAATTAAAATACCTATCCTCCGACACTTCAATGGGGCCGTCGTGGCTCAGTGGGTGTGCCCACTGCGCTAGCAACCTGTTAGGTGCATTCCTCCCTGGGTGTATTTCTCTCTTGTGTCAGTAAAACTTTCATTGCGTGTGTATGTCTTACTTGATATTGTATGTCTTGTGTCTGGCGCAGCATGGCCAAATATGGCCCTTGTGCCATAAAACCTCAACAAACCAACCAACCGAAGCTTAAACGTTTGTATGGTACAGCTATAGAAACACGTCATGAGCAACCACTTGCAATGTATGTATTGTGCGTGTTTTCAGTTAAATAAGAAGGAAATGCTAAAAAAAATCAAAAGACCGTTTTACGTGGAGGCTGGTAGACGTTGAATCTATCCTGTTTTTCAAATGTCCTCACATTGGCGTGGTGTGGAAGTTTGGAGAGTAGGATGCCAGCTCAGCACCGTGGTTCGTCAGGTGGAGGTATTGTCCTCGGATCCTTTGGGATGGATCTCGCCATTATGAAGTTATGTTTCTCTAGTGCAACGTAAATTCGACTACTAATCAACGCATTGGTTGAGAATCCTTGGAACGAGGACAAGGTCAAAACTGGATGAAAGTCATAAAAGAAGCACTGCTGGTTTCGCTGTGGGTATAAGAATGTGAACCATCACCTTAAAGGATTAGTCCTCAAGAAAATAAGATAAATCTCCCTATAATCGCATCCCAATCTACACATACGAGATACTTTTTCTGTAAAGCTAAATGTAGAGGGCGCTTGTGTTTTTGAGGTTTAGTTTTAAAGTAGCGATATATGTAGATCCAAATAAAGCCTATACAGGGTGAGTCTAAACTAATACGACAAACTTCATGGGGTGATAGAACACAACGAAACGAATACTTTTCCCCATAGAATGTAGGATCGCAAGTGCAGCGGTTGGCCGCTAGAGAGCGCAATCAAACCGCTTGTATAAAAGCCATAGAATGTCTATTGGGTGAGTCTAAACTAATACGACACACTTCATGGGGTGATAGAACACAACGAAACAAACACTTTTCCCCATAGAATGTAGGATCGCAAGTGCAGCGGTTGGCCGCTAGAGAGCGCAATCAAACCGCTTGTATAAAAGCCATAGAATGTCTATTGGGTGAGTCTAAACTAATACGACACACTTCATGGGGTGATAGAACACAACGAAACAAACACTTTTCCCCATAGAATGTAGGATCGCAAGTGCAGCGGTTGGCCGCTAGAGAGCGCAATCAAACCGCTTGTATAAAAGCCATAGAATGTCTATTGGGTGAGTCTAAACTAATACGACACACTTCATGGGGTGATAGAACACAACGAAACAAACACTTTTCCCCATAGAATGTAGGATCGCAAGTGCAGCGGTTGGCCGCTAGAGAGCGCAATCAAACCGCTTGTATAAAAGCCATAGAATGTCTATTGGGTGAGTCTAAACTAATACGACACACTTCATGGGGTGATAGAACACAACGAAACAAACACTTTTCCCCATAGAATGTAGGATCGCAAGTGCAGCGGTTGGCCGCTAGAGAGCGCAATCAAACCGCTTGTATAAAAGCCATAGAATGTCTATTGGGTGAGTCTAAACTAATACGACACACTTCATGGGGTGATAGAACACAACGAAACAAACACTTTTCCCCATAGAATGTAGGATCGCAAGTGCAGCGGTTGGCCGCTAGAGAGCGCAATCAAACCGCTTGTATAAAAGCCATAGAATGTCTATTGGGTGAGTCTAAACTAATACGACACACTTCATGGGGTGATAGAACACAACGAAACAAACACTTTTCCCCATAGAATGTAGGATCGCAAGTGCAGCGGTTGGCCGCTAGAGAGCGCAATCAAACCGCTTGTATAAAAGCCATAGAATGTCTATTGGGTGAGTCTAAACTAATACGACACACTTCATGGGGTGATAGAACACAACGAAACAAACACTTTTCCCCATAGAATGTAGGATCGCAAGTGCAGCGGTTGGCCGCTAGATAGCGCAATCAAACCGCTTGTATAAAAGCCATAGAATGTCTATTGGGTGAGTCTAAACTAATACGACACACTTCATGGGGTGATAGAACACAACGAAACAAACACTTTTCCCCATAGAATGTAGGATCGCAAGTGCAGCGGTTGGCCGCTAGAGAGCGCAATCAAACCGCTTGTATAAAAGCCATAGAATGTCTATTGGGTGAGTCTAAACTAATACGACACACTTCATGGGGTGATAGAACACAACGAAACAAACACTTTTCCCCATAGAATGTAGGATCGCAAGTGCAGCGGTTGGCCGCTAGAGAGCGCAATCAAACCGCTTGTATAAAAGCCATAGAATGTCTATTGGGTGAGTCTAAACTAATGCGACACACTTCAGGGGGTGATAGAACACAAGGAAACGTACACTTTTCACCATGGAATGTAGGGCCGCTAGAGGGCGCTTTCCATTTCGGCACAAACACACGGTCCGACGCAAGTTAGAGAGAAGAGGCATGCAATGTGGAAACAACGCTTTAATGTCAAATAAACATCAATAACTGCTTGACAAAACGAAATAATACAATTAGATTTGCATCAATTAAAGATAAGTACAAGGAACAACGGGTAAGAAAGAAATGACAAAACATGAGAAACTTTTCACATGGAAATGAAACGACATGTACAAACATCAGTCGGCAAGTACAACGCAAATGCACCATTACAGAAGCTGCTCAAAATGTCGACCACCACACCTGATGCAGGCCTCGCATCGCCACGCTTTTATACAAGCGTTTGACTGCGCTCTCTAACGGCCAACCGATGCATTTGCGACCCTACATTGTATGGGGAAAAGTGTTTGTTTCGTTGTGTTCTATCACCCCCTGAAGTTAGTCGTATTAGTATAGACTCACCCTGTATTTCCAGCAAGCATTAATTCTCCTGTAGGTTGTCTTCTCGAGGTATATCGCCATTAGCAAAACTAACCAGATCTTGGTCTCGTCATCATAAAAAAATAGGCAATATCTTGACGAAATATCTCGTCATTAAAAAGGGCCGCGGTAGCCCAGTTGGAAGAACAACGGATTAGCAACCGGAGGGTTGCGAGTTCGAAACTAGGTCCAATCAAAGACAGTCGTGTACGCTGGTGCTGGTGCATATTAAATCAATCGTGGCCTCAAATGTCCTCATGTAGGCGTGGTGGGAAAGTTTGTGTTCCAGCTCAAGTGTTAACCACGGTCATACGACTGGTTCATAATTACGACGGGTTATCCTCGAATTCTTCCCCTCGGAATGGATCCCGGACCGTCGCCAATAGCGCGTTGTGTTGCTCCAGTGCGACGTTAATTAACTACCTACCTCGTTATTAAAAATTGATGGACGAGATATGTTGTCGAAACCACTTGGAGGGTTAAGCTTACTCAGAAAGATGAGGCTGCACCACACCAAGCGAAAAACCTCTCGAAACGTCAAGATTTCTACCAAAGTAACGCTGCTTTTGAAGACCAACAGCACACTCTACCAGAAAGGTATATCTTATCCATCAACGCCAAGACAGTCCCTGACACTCAGCAGCAACACTCCTAATCCAGTTAAGTCTCACTTTGCGTCACTCCTGGTCCAGATTCGAACGTCTTTTTATGTGTGGGGGATAGATTGCTCCCTCCTTTCCGTCCCCCCTCTTTCAAGTATCCATCAGTCGACTGGAAGGGGCGTCTGCGGTCTTGAGGATGTGGGGAATGCCCCGCTGCGCCCTAATCTCCCTGTGGCGTGTCCCAAATGAAGAGAGATGACGGAATTTCGAGATGGGTTTTGATTGAATGAGCTTTGGGGATCGGGGACGGTTAGAGTAACCCAATGAAGTTCATTTGGAGTTGAGGCAGCTGGGTGTTGTTGAATGGGAGCTTTTGGGTTTGATGGTTGGGATGATTTGAAAGATGCTCCCCTAATGGGGTGTAGTAGTTTTTTGTAACTGATTAGTGGGATGTTGTCTGGCCTACCCTTCTGCACTGTAGTCTTCATGTTGTTCGTCGCCTTCATGGATAAATCTCATTTAGATGAGTTGGGCTGTCGTGGTACAGTGGGTATCTAGCAACCTGTGAGTTGAAGGTGGCGCTGGTTCGATTCCTTCTTGGCTGTATTTCTCTCTTCTGTGACAGTAAAACTTCCATTGTTGTGTTTGTTCATTATATGATATTGTCTGTCTTGTGTCTGGCACAGCACGGTCAAATATGGCCCTTGTACCATAAAACCCCAACTAACCTTTAGGTGTGGACGGGCTTCAAGGACTCGAGGTACTCTAGCTATCTTTTCTTTTACCATGGGATTACCGTTTGTGGTAAGCAAGGGGTGGCTTACCCGGGATTACACAAGCGATCTTTATCTGCTTTCATGCCACTGTCTGTTTCACAATTCCGCTTTTTTCCCCGTTTCAGGGCATTTTTTACTAGACGTTTTCTTGTGTTTGGCCAAATATGGCCCTTGAGCCATAAAACTCCAAACCAACCCCCAAACAACCTCCCTTGGTGATTGCTATTTGGATATTCTGATGGAAATTAGCAGTGTGGAGGTTTTATAAATCGCTCAAGGAACCCAAGACGTATGTGTTTAAAAATCTAACAATATCGGCAAATTCATTACTAGGGAGATTTTGTTTTGGTTAGAGGTATACATAGAGAGAGAGAGAGACCGTCTGTGTGTGTATTTAACTGATGACGTTCAAATTTGGAGTGATTAATGGTATTTTATTTCTTGCCCCTCGATCCTTTCGTTCCACATTATTGTAAAGTACCCACGTTTCAACACCCGTCACGATTGGTTTTAGAAACGCTCCGTTTTCGTTGCTTTTAAGTATCCGAACTAACTTTTTGGCCAACCCGATAAATAGCGGTAATTTGGTCCCAACGGGAACGCCAAGAACAAAGAAACAAACGTCGTCAACACGGAAAGGACATGTTAACACGTTTACACGGACTCGGAGACATGGCATGTGGGACCCATTTCCCTGCCGGGCGAGACTCGAACGTCGACGACATACTAAAGACGCGGTTTAGATAATTTCATAACATATTTTCTACAATCATTTTACGCCCAACGCATTAAGGGACGTGCTGATACTGTCAAGCACACAATTAGCACGCCGAGACCTCTTTCTTGGCCGTGTCAGCGATTGACGAATCTGGAGGAAGTCAACGTATCGCGTGTGCGAGGATTCAGGGGTAAATTAGTTCCGCAAGTTCGCCTGGAGTCTTGTTCTCTGTTTGGGAGGGTCCTGCTATGAATCTCTAATAAGGGTTGTTTGCTTCAGGGTACCTAAAAGCGGGGATACCATGGTACCAGGTCGGGATCCTGAGCTTGATTTGGTTCGCTTGACAATAAGACAAATGTAGGAAATACTTCTGTTCGGAATGCATCATTAGTCTATTTCTCCTAGTATATCGAGAGGGCGTCGTGGCGTTGGTATGTCCACTGCCCTAGCAACCTTCGTGTTGTAGTAGGAGCAGGTTCGATTCCTGCTAGGTGAATTCCTCCCTTGGTGTATTTCTCTCTTTTGCGTCAGTCAAGCTTTCACTGTATATGTCAATTACTTGATATTGTACTCTGGCGCAGCATGACAGAATATGGCCTTTGCGCCATAAAACCTCAGTCAAACAACCAACCATATCGATTCCTGTCAGCTGCATTCCTTCCTGGGTGTATTTCTCTCTTCTGTGTCAGTAAAACTTTCATTGTGTGTGTATGTCTATTACTTGTAATTGTATGTTTTGTGTTTGGGGCAGCATGGTCAAATATGGCCCTTGCGCCATAAAACCCCAATCAAACAACCTAGTATTTCGAGGTACCCGAGTGATCTTTATATCTTTTCATTTTTGCCTTCGTCTACACTTCTCCTTTTTTTGCTTTTTATTTCTCTGTTATTTTGTTGGTCTTGTGTTTGGCACAGCTCAGGTGTTGACCTCGTCATCTGGCCCTGGTTCAAAATTACCAGGCATTGTCCTTGGATCTTTCCCATCGGGATGAATCCCCGACCGTCACCACCTTCGCGTTGTAGGCAGCGCAAGTTCGATTCCAGTCAGGCGCATTCCTCCCTGGGTGTATTTCTCTCTTCTGTGTCAGTAAAACTTTCATTGTGTGTCTCTCTTTTTCTTGATATTGTTTGTCTTGTATCTGGCGCAGCATGGTCATATACGGCTCTTGTGCCATGAAACTTCAAACCTAACCAACCCGGATCGTCGCCAATAGCCCTTTGTGTTCAGTGCGACGTTAATTAGCTACTTACCTTGTGTTTGGCGCAGCTTGTCCAACTGCCCTTACGCCATAAAACTCCGAAAACAACCATCAAATTTCTCAATATTCATCTGACCGTGGTTCAAATGAGGTGTTGTCCTCGGATATTTCTCTTCGGGATTGGGCCCTCAGGGGCATATCTTTATGAGTGTATGGGCATCACAACCCCGAGGTACCCGACAGATCTTTCCTCCCTCATTGTGTTGTGTGTCTTCTGTTTGGCCGAAGATGGCCCTATAACCCAAAACCAACTAACAATTCAAACCTGAATTTTTAAAAGATCTGGGTGTCTCGAAAGAGTGAATGAGAAGGGATTTCTGTTTTTAACCCACTGAAGAGTTTGCACGCATATATCAGTTCCGCAACCCCCTTTTGACTTTGTGGCTGCTATAGCCCAATTGGAAGAGTTAATCTCAAATGCCCTCAAGTTGGCGTGAGAGTTTGGAAAGTGGGGTGCCAGCATAAGAGTGTTGACTTCATCATCTGACAATGGTTTAAAATGACGACGTGTTGTCCTTCGGGATTGATCCCGGACCGTCGCCAATAGCCCATTGTCTTGCTGCAGTGCGACGTTAACTCAACTACCTACTTAGAACTCACAATTTACTTTGCCGATATTGACTATTAAATGGTGCTTTCTATTACAAAAGTGAGCGTTAAATACTCTATAAAAAGACTATTTAATCACGGGAAAGTTTATAATTAGTAAAAGTTTTGTGAGTTATTAATAGGGAAACTAATATTAATTAAGAATTTTTAAGCAGCTTTACGTGTTTTGTTGTAGTATTGATCGCGTACATAATCCAAATTTGAATTATTAAAGAATAATTTTCTCCAACAGATTGTATTTTTTCTGTTTAATGTACCTAGATTAGAAACTATTAAGTTATGTAATTAACTTCATGCATTTTTATAATTATCTTTTTTCCTTATATAACTGGGATTATTTAACAAGTCATTAAAAAGATACAATGTATCATTTTACATAGGTTACAACTATACCAAAGAAATTTTATTTTAAGAATCTTATTATAAGCCTATCTTCTATGTTAGCTGAATGTATCATTAAGCTTTTTAATAACTCCTTAGTGGGTACTTTTTCTCGTCTTTTTTAAAAATTACAATTGGAAGTTTTCTTTTTATCTCGATCATATTGTCTGAATGTGAAATATATTTTTAATCGTTATTCCTTCATATATCACTTATATTAGCTTTGATGTACATGTTTTAGCGAATATATTTAAATGATATCCAGTGAAAATATATGACAACTATAGTCGACATATTGGTCACACTTTTTGAAGCTCCTCTTAATAGCAATTGTTCAGTCTACTTATATTTCACTTTTGTAGGTGATTTATCTGTTTTTATGCATTTCACCTTTAATCCTGGACTTTTTTGTCTCTTCAAATCCATCATTTCATCTATTACACCATCGTATTTTAACTACAAATTTCCTATTACTTTTCGGCCGTGGTAACCTGGTTGGAAGAGTAACGGATTAGTAACCGGAGGGTTACGAGTTCACATCCAATCAAAGACCGTTATGTACAAGGGGACTGATGCACGTTAAATCTATCTTGTCCTCAGGTTTGCGTGGTGTGGAAGTTTGGAGAGTGGGGTTCCAAGGTGTGTGCTCGTCAGGTGTGTGCTCGTCATCTAACCGTGGTTCAGATTTACGTGTTGTCCTCGGACTTTTCCTTCGGATTTGATCCCTGATCGTCGCCAATAGCCCGCTGTGTTGCTCCAGTGCGACGTTAAAGTACAAATACCACAAGTGCTTTGGCTGTGGCAGACCTGGTTTGGCTTGTCCATTGGTGGTTCTTGCGCCACGAAACCCAAATCAACCAACCAACTAACCAGTACTTATCATTGATCGAATTGGTTACTTAACTCACTTAACGAAAAAGGGAACCGAAAATCTCATGGGGAGGGGTAAACAAACTAAATAAAAATGACTTTAAACTTCAAAGAAAGGATAATTTTCGACCTTGAAACTCCAAAAAGGTGCCTACCAGTTTACAAAAAAAAAAAAGCATCCAATCTTCAAAATCCAGACTCCAGCACAAAAACAGAAGCACTCCACCTCCCAACTCTGCAAAAACTTCCCCTCAGCGCTTGATTACAGGCTGAAATCTGATTTCTCTGAAAGCGACCCGACTAATTTCCCAGACCGAAATCTACGAAAAAATTTTCAATTTCAAATCACCCGGCACTTAAATCATCACTCCTGACAGAACCCATCAAGCCCCGAAGAAGCCACCATTCAGAAAAAAGTCCTAGATCAACCACTGCTCCAAGAGATTCTGCAGAAAAAGCAATAAATAATCCTCCGATCTTTTACAAAACACGGTCGATATCTCTGGTCGGTCTTTGGAGGAAAAGATCCAAAAGATCTTTGAGGAATCCGTAGTGATCCGAAAGCTATCCATCATCCGGTTAATGTGACACCCGATGGACCCTCCTTCCTAATAACCCGTCATTAAAAATTGGTGGGTCCCCCACCCCTTTCGGTTGCATTTGTCTTCAGCCGTCCAGGTGAGGCGCCAGCTGCTTTGTGGTTGTGTACCCGGGCCGAGTTTTTTCCCACCAATTGCTGCCCGCCGCGGACTTTGGGGTTCCGTTTTGGATGCAGGCCTTTGAACCGATCTGCCACGGAATCTCGGATGCCTTGGTCCATCGTCTTAGACCATTAATCTTCAAGGATTCGAGAGGGAATGTTGTGTAATTGATTTCGGTGAGCTTTGGAGCACTGATACTGAATGTCTGAGAGGGTAAAACGTGCTGGTTTCAATTCGATTGGGGTCAGTCTCGGAAAATGGGAAACGTTTTTTGTACCCTAATGTGCACATTGTTTTCCAGGTTTGAAATTTACACCTACATCGTTATTAAAACAAAATTGTGCCAAGGAAAAGAGATATTTGAGTAGATATTGCTATTTGAGCCCGTCATCTGATTGGTATTTGTTCCCCCATCGGTATTTGAGCCCGTCATCCGATTAGTATTTTAGTAAAACATCTAACAGCTTGTACAAAGGCCAAACATCAAAATTTGGTACTGGGCCAATCATCTAAGCTGGTTTTGGGTCACTCATCTAAGCTGATACTGGAGCCTACCGTTTAAGCTAGTACTGGAGCCTACTGTTTAAGCTAGTACTGGAGCCTACTGTTTAAGCTAGTACTGGAGCCTATCGTCTAAGTTAGTACTAGTGCCTATCGTCTAAGCTAGTACTGGGGTCTATCGTCTAAGATAATACTGGGATCTATGATCTAAGCTGGTGCCCTTCATCAAACCAGGTCTGGATTGGAATTGGAGTTCTGTGGCGCAAGATCCTAAAACATACCTCTGTCATCTGACCGTGGTTCAAATTTACGTGGTGTTGTCCTTGGATTTTTTCCTTCTGGATTGATCCCGGACCACCGCTAATAGCCCGTTGTGTTGCTTCAGTGCGACGTTAATTAACTACCTTCCCAAATCAGACCAGTTGCGCCTAAAACGGTCTGGAGCATGATATCTAATTGGTACTAGACCTTGTCGTCTGGAGGTTTGTTTCAGTGAACTCTCTTTTCTAATACCCCTCTCATTAAAAACTGGTGGGTCCCCAGACCTTTCGGCTGCTTCAGCTGTTACGGTGCTGCGACAGCTGCTTTGAGGTTGTTCCCACCAATTGTCCGCTACTGACTATGGTTCGATTAACGGTTACCTAATTAGTGTTTACAATTCAAATTGCCTAGTCATTGTTTCACAATTCAATTAGTTTCCCAACTTCACAATTATTGTGCACACTAATGCAAAGTGACATTCCAACATGAAAGAACAGCAATTGCGAGCAATTATTATTATTTTTTTTTTACATCAATAAAAGTTTCATCTTTACAACAAAACAATGCCAAAGAAACTGAGGTATTTAATTTTCCACGTCGTTGAAGATATGCTTGACCCCGTTTTCGTCGAGACCCACAAGTCCACCGACCATGCAGACTCCGTCTTTGCACATCTGGTCATCAAGAAACAAAAATTGTTAGACATCCTCAACATTCCAAACATAGTATTTAAATAAATAAAAATATACAACACCTAACGCAATAGGTAGTAACAGTTTTAGAAGGGTATGTGGTCTTTTTGGCCGTCATCTAAATTGGTACTGGGACTAGTCATCGTAACTGGTACTAGGGTTCGTCAAACTTGCACTCAAACCCATCATCCAAACTGGTACTGGGACTAGTCCGCTAAAGTGGAACTGCAGATCGTAATCAAAACTGGTAAATGAGACCCGTCATCCAAACTGGTACTGGAATTAGTCATCTAAACTGGTACTGAGATTAGTTGTCTGAACTAATCCTGGGATTAGTCGTCTAAACTGATACTAGGGCCCGTCATCCAAACTTAATGGGCCCATTATTCAAACTGGTATTGGAACTAGTCATCTAAACTGGTATTGAGACCCGTCATCTAAACTGGTATCGAGACCCGTCATTCAAACTGGTATTGAGGCAGTTATCCAAGCTGGTACTGGGACTAGTCATCTAAACTGGTTCTGTTTCTTTGTCAGCCAAATTGGTTCTCAGACTCATCTTAACTGGTACGAGTCATCCAAACCGGTACTGGGGACTCACCAAACTGGTGCTTGTACCCGTCATCTGACCTGATACCGTCATCCAAATTGACACTGGTATCCAAACTGGCACTGGTACCCGTCATCTAATCTGAACTGGTATCCTTCATACAAATTAATACTGGTATTCATCATCTAAACTGTACTAGTACCGTTCATTCAAGCTGATACTGCGACCCAGACTGCAGATGTGTGGGGGTTTGAATAAATAGCTAACAAAAGGCAAGCTTTTTCTTTTATCGAGTATGATTTAGTTTTAAAACATTTTCTCTAAAGTATTGCAGAAATGAAAACAAAATTACTTTGAAATCTTAAGTGCTCGATAGTTATAACAACAATGCCGAAGGGATATTCATAAATATTTTGTTTGCATAAACGATTATGCTGAATTATTTTCCTTTCGATGGCATTTTTAAGAAAATTACTCCAAGAAAAGCTTAAAATATAGTATTCGAATAAAACTGACTTCAAAATAATCCTTAATATGAGTTAGATTGAAAGTACTCGATTCTCCATCAGTGATAATCTTTAATCGCCTTATCGAAAAATTTCTTACTTCGAAATATAAATTCTTAATATTTAACAAAATTTAAATTATTTTACGTCTAAACCATAATAAAACTCGACTTATTTTACGGATTTTCTTCCTTTCTTGCCTGGAAGCTATATGACGGAACAAATGATTCTTAGGATAATGAGACCAATTTATTTTTGACTCTTAAAATCACCCGAGTGTTAGCGTCGCGAAAGTAATGCACGAAAATTGCTGTTATCTGCAATTTAAAATAGGCATCAGAATCCTCAGTTTTATGATTATTTTGTCGCAGTAAGTGTATATATCTTTTATATGTTGCTAAATGGAGTCGATAGAAAATTTTTGTTGAATATAAGTAGGGTAACAAGACAGCTATTGACTATAACTATTAAAGCAATAGTTATACTATAAATTCATGGAAAAAATAGTAGAAATAGTTCAAGTTGAAATTCATTGTAACTTTTCCTGAATTACTCTACTTTAAGCTGAATAAAGGGTTTCATACAAAAGATTATCCCTGGAATTATTTTGCAATATATGGAGAATAAATAGTGCAAAATCGGTTATTGACACCTTATGGATGAGTAATTGATACCACGGTTATTGACCCTTCATTTTTATTTAGTTTATTTTTGCAGTATAAATGGACTTATGCAAAGGAAACTGGCTAATCTATATAACAAAACATGCTCTTTTCTTAGAAATGCATAAGAAACCGTCCTCTTAACTAGTACCTTGTTTGTACAGAGGCTGTTCGGACATTTTTTGAACGATTTTAATGGACTGAAGCTCAATTTTGTACAAGAAATTTTTGTGTTTTAAATGTTCCATTTGATAGCCCTTATTGTTAACTATCTTTCTACACCTTAATTTCCATGATAATAATGAATTTTGTAGTATCGACAGTGGTATTTTGTCCCATTCTTGTTCCAGTTTTCCAGTCCTTGAATGGTTTTCGGTCGACATTTCGATAATGCCCTTTTTAAAAGTCCAAAAGCACAAAAGTCCATGGGTAAAACATCTGGAGATTTAGCGGGAATATCAGTAAAGAGTATTGACTTGATACCAGTTTCTTGTTCCATTTTTTCCAAGAATTTAATAGTCGATTTAGATGTGTGTCTGCTTGCTTTACCCTGATGCGGTTCTACTGATTGTTGGCACTGTGAGTAAAGATATAGTATTTCTTTTTTGAATATTGGGGATAAAATAGGGTCTTGATAATATGTGGGAGATGATTTTTACATTTTCCTCTCTTTTTACTTTTAATTTTCCATTATATGCAAAACCGGCATAAATCTCTTTGAGAAAGTTCTCCCGTTCACTTTGCTATAGTCCTTTGACTTGGCGGATTCTCTTTTAAAATTAAAGATCTTGCCTTACAAATATTCTTAGAAATTTTTTCTTTTTTGGAAGTATTTTCCACTTTTACGTTTTTTTCCTTTCTCATTGATAATATTACTTATCGTACCTTTAGCTATCGAAAAATCATGACTTTTGCAGCATTTTTGAATAATTGAATAAGCATAATTCTCTTCGGAAAGAGAGGAAACATAGCCTTCCATCCATTGCTTATTTAAAAGCGCTATTTTGAAAGTAAGCAAAACTCTGAGTTAGCAGACGATAAGTTATATTTTAACTACATAACTGGCTGTGAAAATAAAACTCTTTCGCAGCATACTTTTTTTAAGCTCATCAAAATCGTTCAAAAAATGTCCGAACAGCCTCTATACTTCTTGATTACGGTTATATCACCTTGATGTTTACAGTTTGAAATTTTTTTAACACAGCTGACTTCTATGATTCTATGACATGAAAGCTTATTTTTTAAATTAAAGATTAGGGTGCCAACAAAGATGTCTATACTGTCTAGTTTACCCTAGTTTCTAGCACACCCTGTGCATCGAAGAGGGTAAATAAATTTCATCCAGCGGGAAATTCCCTAGAGGCTGGTGCTTTTAGGAGTCCGGCAAGTCTCAATAGAAAAATAATGCGGCATTAGATGAGTTTATTTCATACAGTAATTTAAATGTTTTCCCCAATTAGAATGACAGGTAGGTAGGTGAATTAACATCGTACTCGAACAACATAACGGGCTATTGGTGACGGTCCGGGATCCATCCCGAAAAAAAGATCCGACCACACTATTTTGAACCAAGGTCAGATGACACTAGGTCAACACCTGAGCTGGCACTTCACTCTCCAAACTTCCACACCACACCAACGTGAGGGCATGGCAGATTTAACGTGCACCAGCCCCTCACGTACACAACGGTCTTTGGTTGGATCGAGTTTTGATCTCTCAAACCCTGCTTATCCGCTACATTTCCTAGCGGACTACCGCGGCTTTAAAATGATAGTAAGCTGTTACAGATAAATAATGAAAGTAATTCCATACATCAGCGATTTTCAACCTTTTTCATCTCATGACACAAAATAATTAATTCTGCTGTATACCTAAAAATATATACTTTTGTCAACCTCATGAAAAAGTACGATTTTACCTGATTTACACACAAATATTAATTTCCAAATCTTTGAGCTCCAAAGTGACATTAAAAAGTTTTTGAAACAATTTAATTTGATACTTTGCAATACAAAAACAGCATTCAAAGTTATTGACACGGGTATTGAAATTATTTATGAACACTTTTGTCAGGACCTCAAAACTAAACCGTTGAAATGAAACAAATCTTACACAATTTACGAGGCCACGGTAGCCCGGTTGGAAGAGTAGCAGATTAGCAACTGGAGGGTTACGAATTCGAAACTCGATCCAGACAAAGACCGCCTTGTACATGTTGTTGGTGTGCATTACATCGTCATGACTTCAAATGTCCTCACATCGGCATGGTGTAGAGAATGGGGTGCCAGCTAAAGTGACGACTTCGTCATCTGACCATGACTCAGAAGTGAAGAGGTGTTACCCTCGGGATTGATCCCGGACCGTCTCCAATAGCCAGTTGTGTTGCTCCATTGGTACGTTAATTCAACTACCCCCACAACAACGTGACAGATCTTTAAACCGAGCGACCTGAGAAAATAGCATGAAGCTGCACGCACGTGCTCCTTTTATTTCATTAGTAGATCGATGATTTTCGAAAGTCATATAACACATGTAATGACTCAACAGTGCGATAATCTATTGTTTGAAAATCCTTTGGACGGATTCTATTGGTTAGAAGTGATGCAGGGAAGTACTTACCCCGGTGGGTGCTACTCCGACGATATCGCAACAGAGCTGTCCGTCTATGGCCTGTATCTGCTGGGTTTCATTTTCATACACGCACATGGGCTTGCATGTCTCCAGAGGGATCTGAAAGAAATTCATATCAGAAAAAGTATCACGTTTGATGTATTTGTTCCGCATTACGTTATTAGTCCATTATCCTGCATATAGATCGATGAAATATTCAATTATGAGTGAGTCTTTAATATTACCTTGGATGCTATTAAACGCAATTTCATTTTAAATTTATAGAACGTCGGAAATCATAATTGAAACTTCAGAGAGGAATTTATTTTAATTTTTGCCTTTAATGAATACACTTACGCTTTTGGTTTTTATGAAATTTTTATAGGTTTATTGAATGAGTTTGGCACTTCAGTTTTAAACTGGAATAGTTTACAATAATTTAAGTAAAAAAAATCATAACAGGTTTCTTCATGGCTTAATAAAATAAAACAGTTTTAAGGGGAATTGGAATTTTAATAATACTGTTTTTGAAACTTTTTAGATAATTGTGGGATTTTTTTATATGCTCTTTCAAATGATACTTCATTTTTATTTCAACTCCTATTAGACATTTTAAAAATATAAAAACCTTATAAACTGAATTAAATTTTTTGAAATTTCGAACTTTTTACTTCATTTACTCGGAATGAACAGTTGCTATCTTCGAAGCATTGGATTAGCGACTTCCCTTTATTTGTTGGAGACAAGTGTTTTGCTAATGTGCTTAATAGAGAATGTATACAAGTGTTTGTAGGATTCTTTGTGTGTAGATGCAATTCTATTTTGTTCTTACCCGCATCACCAATCTCAGCTTTCTGCCATTTTCAATTTCCTTGCACATTCGAATGTCATCCAGACTAGGAATCCACGGTTGAACAAAGCCTGGTTTGGGCTTTGTAGGTAGATTCAGTTTAAAGGAGTGAATCACAGTCTGAAACAAATATAAAAGAAGGAAATTGAATAATTAATAAGTAATGGCATTAAAAATTATTGGATAATTCTTGGAGAGATCTCTTCAGTTTTAACTTCTATTACATTTATCTAAAAATATTTTTGACTGATTATGACGAGATTTGACTGATTTTGACCAGATTCTACAGATTTTGACAGCTTTCGTACAAAATCTTGTGTGTCTGGAATATGCATGAGAATATTCTTTTAAATAACCTGAACGAAAATTGCAAAGAATGCCATAATTTCAATTTTAAAATCTTACCACACATGTATAAATATATAACCAATATCCAACTATGATATCGTACTTTATATTATTATTATAAATACCAGTGGGAGAGAGATACCTTTTAGTGATGACGTCTGGTAATTGATTATTGCTTTTTCTTTCGTATACTCAAATTTCATTTTTAAAATGAGCAAAATTTGATTTTATTTAGTCTATTGCCAATACTTTTCCGTGCTGTATAAATGTCTGCAACTATTTGAACAGCCAAAAACTTCTCCAGTTATCTTTTCATATTTTTGCCATTTATATTTGCGCAAAGGTTTTACAAAATACCTTAAATTTCTGGAAACTTTCTAATGCCCTTGAGTGTAAACAAGACGAGGACTTTACATCCAATACTGAGTGTGTACAGGAAGCACTTTCTACCACAAAACACTAGCGCCATCTACATTTAGTTTTACAGAAAAACTTTCCATTTTCCCTTTAATGAAATTTCAAGAGACTGTACTTGGAAAGTTGTTTATTTAAAATGTAATCCTTTAGTTTAAGTAGAATTTAAAAGAACCTTTCCGAAACGTTTAAATTTATGTTGCAGAAAAATCTTGAAATTCTAAACATCTTTGAAATTCTAGGCTTCTGAGATAGAAACATTTTCAGTTTTCCATAACAAACTAAGAATATCCAGTTTAATGTTTAAGGGTTTGTTATTAAAATTCAAATTTTAAATTCGCGACGAAGGAACTAATAAAATGTATGTTGCGTCTGTATTTTTGTAGTTTTCTTTCATAAGTTATATTTCTGAACAAAAGACTCAGTGTGCCAAAGAAACTAAAAACTTAAATTACATTTTAAGGTAAGGGAACACTAGTCCCCATCGCATGGATCGGATTTAACTTACAACATTGTTTTGAATGAAACATAATACACCTATCCGTATCAGACGTCGGCAATTCCGACGATGATTCCGGAGAGAATAAAATCCGTTCCGTCCGTACAATTCGGATGACTGATCCGAAATTTTCGAGTAGAGTGGACACCGGATGTTGACGTTATACATTAAATTATGTTTTTTATTCCTCTAATCTTTTTAATCTAAAGTTAATTTAAGTTTTTATCTTTGTGAATGGTTCAAAATAGAGTGAAAAGTTCAACAGATTTCAAATCTGCGTAAAATTTTGCTTCAGATCGACACCAAAACATGATTTTCTTTAAAAAAATTGTTTTTTTAATAGTCGTAACTAATCCTTTTGCAGATATTCCTTTTATGCTAAATAAAAACGGAAGTTTTGTATCCAAGGCACTGTCGACATGTCCGGAATTTTCCCGTTAGTTTCTAAGTGAAATGGCAATGCTCCGAATGCAGTGTGCGCAGTACACTAAATTAATCCGATCCGTGCGATGCGTATCGTCCGTCCGATGAGGAATAATGTGCGCTTACCGCATTTTTATGACATAGTTTGATTTTTTCTTTCACCTTTAAACATCCTTTAAAAATAGTTTCTCAAGAATATATAAACACTAGCCGGGGTGTGGCATTAAAATCTATGCTAAAAATTCTTAATTATTTATATTTATTGATGCTGGTAGTGTTGTCATTACATTTCCTGCCTACAAATAAAATAAAATTAGTCAAAAGTACAGAGCAGCATTTCGTGTACTTAAATATTTCGTGTACTTATTTAATGAAACTTAGATCAACAGTCAGGGTCGGGACCGGGACGGTTAACCGAATAGACGGATAACATAAAAATCTTAAACCTAAACCCACCCCCATCCATTGCATATGAACGAATGATAAAAAATGCGCGTTTACGAACTGGAAATACACTACATGTATTTTATTTTACAGAAACAAACAATATACAATTTACATTAACTACAGTATAGTATATACATACAATTCATACAGGTAAGTTCATGTAACAATATGTATGTACATATTGTTACATGAACTTACTCTCTAGATATACATACATATTCAAATTTTAAAATAGTCTCATTTTCTTTCGTTTCTTCGAGGCTCGTGCTTTCTGAGCGGCACAATGTTTCGTAGTTTACGTAGAAGTATAGTATGTATGAGTACAGTATGTGTGTGTATGTACTAATAACTTTTAATATTTAATTAATTAACTTTTAATAACGGACTGACGATTAACAGAAACTGACGGTTAAAAGAGTGACGGTTAATAGAAGTTTCACTGTACTTTCTAACAGGTGTTAGATTAGTCCCCGGACCGTCGCCAATAGCCCGTTGTGTTACTCCAGTGCGACGCTAATTCACTTACCTATTAGTGTGTTCGGGCTTCATGAACCGAGGTACTCTGGTGATCTTTTCTTTTCTCATAGGATTTATTGTCTTAAGAAAACACGGGGGTTGCGCTCCCGGGATACCCAAGCGATCTTTTCCGCATTCATCCCATTAGTTCATTCCCAATCCCTCTTTTCACTTTCACGATATTTATACCTCGACTTTGTCTTGTTTGGCGCAGCTAGGCCAAATATGGCCCTTGCGCCATAAAAACCAAAAACAACCAACTCAGCAAGTTACAAATATCTTAGATACCGAATTAAAAATAAAAGACGCCATGTTTTATGCAATAAGTAAATGCATCCTTAAAATCAGCACGATCCGATTTTAATGAGCAATCTCTACACAAGAAAAAAAAACCACTTTAAAGAGATTACAGCAAAACTATATACTGAAATCATCTCAAGGGATTATTCTTTTTCGAATATTTCCCCCCCTCCGAATAACTATGCGATTTAAATCAGGTGCTGGAATTCTCCAGAGATGTAATTTGATTATTATAAAATATGAATTCGGTCTTCATAAAAAAATTAATTCGTGCTTTCTCTTCGATTCTTTGGGTGCGAAATTTCTCCAGTTCGAATGAGATATTAAGATTCTTCGAGACAATTTTAACCATTACATGATTCTGAATTCTAATTAGTAAGTGCCGCAGCCAAAAAAAAGTTCTTTTATTTGTCGTAGTGCTCAGAAGTGCAAAATTGTGTAATGATTTCTTTCAAATAAATAATTTCTTCATGCATTAATTAGACTTATGTTTAAAAAAAATACAAAACTTATTAATTTCAGAGAAGCTTATAAAGAACTCTTAAGACAAAAAAGTATTCCGATGTTTTCATGGTAAAAAATTTAATTGAAATTTACAAGCATAACTCGAACTAACAAGCTTTTCTTAGGGGTTTATAATTTTTAGAAGGTTAATTAAAGTTTAGAATACCCGTGTGTTTCGTTAGAAGCCGAGGCTTCAAAGCATTCTAAGAAAATGCCATCTATTTTTCGTGACAGCGCTATTCAAGTAAAAATTCCCAAATGATTCACGTGACTTTTATTCATTTAAAATATTGGACTTAATTATAGAGACAAAATTTATTCAATAATGTGTTAGTTAACTTGATTATGTTGACAAAGTGAAAAAAGACTGAAGTTCTTTAATAATTGACGTTGAGAAACTATTTTTTTATTTTAAACAACACTAGAAAATCTTAAAAATACAAATTTACGTCACCCACCGAAAACACATTTCAACAATTTAGGTGTATCTAAAAATCTAGAAATCACGCAAATCGAACAGAATATCGATATTTTTTATTGATTTAAAATATTTTCCAACTCCTTTGTTTTCAAACGATACCCAAGATCTTATATATATTCGAAATAGTTTTCTAATTGCAAGGGTTTCGATTGATCTGTTTTTACCATAGACAAACATGTTTCCAAAGCTTTAAACTCAATTTCTGAAAAACTGTGTTTTTGCAATAGGATGCTTCGTTTAAACAGTAATAACTCAACAATTAATTGATCTATTGTAATTATTTTTGTGTGTATCGTTGTAATCTATATAATACAGAGGATGTTTTGACACTCAGAGTTATTAATTAAGAAATGAATTTTTAGTTGATTTTTAAACGTTAATGTATGCTGAAGAAATTTTGATTTTTTTTATAGGCTTCCTAGGTGAAAAAAATTGTAAAAAATCTATTCCTTGCAACTTTGATGGAGGGTCAAAACATCAAAAATAATATTAGGAATAATTTTCAACAGGAATTGTCTTCGTGAATAAATTAGTATTTGAGATATCACTGTTCAAAAATATACCAATTAGCTGATCATATCGAAATTACGAAATTAATGATTAGTTTAATCTGATTTTTTCACACTGAATTGATATTAAGCACAAACCAATGACCGCGATTGTGTAAAAAAAATGGATTTTTAAAGTCAAAATTAAAAAAAAAAGTTTCTAGTGTATACTTACACCTTAAATAGAAAAATGGGGATAACTTACGCATGCCGCCAGCAGAAAGACAACAGCCAATGATAAATTCACAGACGACATTTTACTTCTTTTTCGTGAGCACAAAATAGAGTAATTGTGTTTTTTCTGCGAACGTATTTATACTCAACACCGAGAAAATGTTCCTTTTCAAAACTGGTCGAATTTTTAATTTTTCTAGAACCAGCCATCACAATATTGATAGTCACTGTTGCGGCTAATTGACCTCTCACTCAAAACTAGATGCCTGTCAATTTATAACGCACTCTCTGTTTAAAAGCTGGATGTAAAAAAAGCAGATTGTGATGCGTGTTTTTCTTCGATGAAAGATTAGCTGTCTGATTAGAAGTGATTGACAAATTCAGAAGTGGACTTTTGGAAGAGTTTAATATCCACTCTCATCAAAGCTAAACTTTCGCGTTTATGTTGCTGTCAGAGCGTACAAAGATTGTTATTGGAGCGAAAGGTAATTTTGTATGACGTGCATCAGCGAATTACATAACATTGGATAATACCATTGTATCGTGAGACAAAAAGAATCCCTTTTATCTGGTATTGTGATGCGTTTCTTGCAAATTTAAGTTTTGCAATTACAATAATATGATGAAACAAACTTTTCTTAACCCTCCAAGTAGCCTCGACGAGATATCTCGTCCATCAAGATCTCACCAATTTTGCTAATGACGAGATATCTCACCCATCAAGATCTTACCAATTTTTCTAATGACGAGATATCTCGCCCATCAAGATCTTACCAATTTTGCTAATGACGAGATATCCCGTCCATCAAAATCTTACCAATTTTGCTAATGACGAGATATCTCACCCATCAAGATCTCACCAATTTTGCTAATGACGAGATATCTCACCCATCAAGATCTCACCAATTTTGCTAATGAAGAGATATCTCACCCATCAAGATCTTACCAATTTTGCTAATGACGAGATATCTCACCCATCAAGATCTTACCAATTTTGCTAATAACGAGATATCTCGTCCATCAAGATCTGGTCAGTTTTGTTAATGACGAGATACCTCGTCGAGACAACCACTAGGAGGATTAAAATGTATGAACCCTTGATGAATCGAGCTTCTTGAGGGAGAAGAAATCGATATAGCTAAGTCCAAGAAAAACTTGCTTATTAGAAATAAAAAGGCACAAATTATTCATTAACAGGTGTTTTTAATACTAATAAATAAAGCAACCTGTTAAACACAAATTCGATGGAAAAACTTTTTAAATGCATAGCACAATACAGTTAAACCCTTTGCGATTTCGATTCCTTAAACCTTTTCCTCACAACACATTCCTCCCTTTTTTCACAATCACTTGACATTGTCTTTTGTTTGGCACGGCCTGGCCAAATATGGCTTTGGGTTTTATGGTCCTTGCACCATAAAATCCAAAACCAATCCATGTACACGACGGTCTCTGATTCGATCGAGTTTCGAACTCACAACCCTCCGGTTGCTAATCCGCTATTCTTCCTTTCCCCGCGGTAAGTAGAATAATGAGCAAATATTGTGAATGCGTCCAGATTGGTAATTATAATTCCCCTTTGTGTTCATATTTTTGTAATTTCTTTATCATCCTCTAATTACCGGGTAATCGAATCAAGACCTCTTTAAACCTCTGATGAGTTCATACGCATATATCCGTTTTATAACACCTGTAGTCCTCGTTGCATGCCTTTACACCAGTTTTGACCTTCATGACAAATGGAATCTTCTCGACGATTCTTTTAAACTAATGTGGTTTTTTAGTCATTACTAGCTGAATTTACCCGGCGTTGCTTGGGTTTAATTGGTTAAACGTAGATTGAAAGTGATCCCAAAATCACTTTTCTGTCATAGAAAATGCGAATATAGATAAAATAAGCGAGCGCAAAATAATTTTTAAAACTGAGATTTTTATAGCTTCTATTTACTTTAGATCCATTTCACATACTATAGGTAAGACAAACCTACAAAAACTGATACTGAGATTTTTATATATACAAAAGTCGATTTTGAGTTTTGGAGTGATTGTGAATGTCCTTTAAGTTCATTTTCTTTAAAAGAAATGACATACATAGTATTATTGTAGCCAGTTTTTTTCTTATCAATATTTTCTTATGTGCAGCACCTTGCACCAGGAATGCGAATTTGAAATTCCACCATCATTATGAAAGGCTGACAAATCATATTGATGCGATATCATGATCAACGTTTCAAGCAATTACACTTTATGCTTCAAAATTCCATCCCGCATTTTACAGACGGGATACATAAAATACTAAGCGATTTTCAGCGCAACCGCATATATCTGCGATTGCATCATTCTCTAAGATTCTAAAAAAGCTTCCTAGGTCATCTTGAGAAGACTCTGTAAAGACCTAACTAAGATAGACTAAGAGACTAGACTAAGATAACCTAGACTAAGATAGATGGCGCTCTTGCGCATGCCCAGAAGGACTTTGAGAAAGGAAAGAGTTGAGAACGAGTGTGGCGAGAGACGTGTGGGTTGTTTTTTTTGGAGAGTGATCGAGACTGTGTGAGATGTTTCGTTTTTGATATATACTACCTTTTCTATTTATGTTGTGTGTCGTGTTTGTACTGTGTCTGTGAGTTCATTAAAATGGTTTGAACCAAAAAAAAGGAGTATTCCTTGTGATGATAATTTAAAATTTTGAGCAAGTCAGTACAGACGACGAAGAAATGGTGGCAGCCGTTTGGATACGATCCTGGTATTGCTGATATCTCCAGTGCAAATTATTGGGTGAGTACCAGATTTCATTAGCAACAGTGCCTTTTTAATTGTAATTTGTAAAGTTTTGCATGTTGAGTTTTGGTTCATTGAAGAATCGTTGTTTTGGTTTCATGCAGTTTTGGTTTTGTAAAAGGCAGTTGTAATATGCAAAAATGCTCTCTTATTTTAACTAGGCTGATATAGTTAAAATTTTGTTTGGTAAAAGGAGTGATAATTTCGAAAAGTGTTCTTATTTTAACTAGGCTGATATAGTTAAAACTTTGTTTGGTGAAAGGTAGTTGCAATTTTGCAAGTGTTCTTATTTTAACTAGGCTGATATAGTTAAAATTTTGTTTGGTAAAATGGAGTGGTAATTTTGAAAAGTGTTCTTATTTTAACTAGGTTGATATAGTTAAAATTTTGTCTGATTTTGAAAGGCAAATTTATTCTGTTGATTTGCAAAACTATTCTTATTTTAGCTAGACTGATATAGTTAAAATTTTGTTTGATTGTAAAAAAAAGAAAATTTAGGACACTCATGTGGTATATATAAAAAAAGAATTTTCTGTTCTGAATGGTTAGAATTAGAACTATTCAAATGGTCAGTTTGAGTTTTGTTTTCTGAGAAAAGAGAATTATTTTAAAATTTTAAATTGAGATAGCCTAGTTTGTTTTGTGTTCTTTTGTATGATGCTATCTGATGACAATTGAAGTGTTGTTAAAATTTGATTTGATTCTGTTGTATGATTCAAAATAGAATTACAAATTTGGTGTAGAAGTATATAGTTTGAATTACAAGTATAATTCTTTTTGATGAGTGTTGTCAACAGCACCAAATGCCTAGAATTTTCAATATTTAGTGCGTCTTGGGTTATTTTGCTTTGGAAAATATTTTGTTATATTTCTGAATGAATCGGAAATTCATTTAAAAGAGTTTTGGAGTGTTTTGAAATTGTCATTTTCATTTGTTGCTCATTTAAATAACTAAGAAACCCCTTAGAATTGTTTATTTATTTTGCGGAATTTTGAATGTCTAACTTGTGTACTTAAGGAAATTTTTGTTAGTAATTTGAAATTGCTTTGTGTATAACTAATTTGGCAAATGTGAGACCATTTTGTGTTCAGAAAAAGAACTCGAAAAAAAAAAATCCGAAAGTGTGGATTTGAATTATTCACTTCCTGTGTTCGTTGACGAAAAAAAAAAAAGGAAAAGAATGATATTCTGTTTTATATTTTTGTGTGTGCATTTATGCTTCTGAGTGTGAATCAATTGTTCATAGAGAAAAGGGAATTCTTTTGAACTGCAATACCTTTTCTTGATTAGACAGGAAAGTTGAGTTTATATTCTGAATAGTATTTTAATTGTAGTATTATTTTCAAAACAGCTGTTCTTTAGTTGAACTTTTCTTTAACTGTTTATTTTCTTCTCAATTTGAAAACATCTTTAAAAAAAATATTGTTTTAATGAATGAAAATTTTAATTTGTTTATGTGTTCGAAAATTATTTCTATTGATTTTTGGTTGTTCGGTAAGAAAGTTGTAACGTAGAATTAGCGAATTTAATTCTTTGATAAAGTCTTGTGAAATCTGTTGGAATTTAATACCTTAATATAGGTTTTTGATAGTGTTTCCCCTGGCCCTTAATCATGGCATTTCTTGCAATTGGTAGAAAGCAGGACTTAATTGCTGTTGCGGAAGAAATTGGTGAGAAGGTACCAGCTTCGTGCAAGGTTGCAGATATTAAACAAATAATTTTAAAAAGCCCAAATTTCGATCGGGAGGAGGTAACGATAATAATGGAACGAGTCATAAAGGATAGACTGGAAGAGGAAGAATTTGCTAAGCAAGAAAAAATTCATGAGGAAGAATTAGCTAGACAAGAAAAAATTCGTGAAGAAGAACGACAAGAGCGGGAAAGGGTCAGACAACATGAGCTCGAAATTAAAAAACTAGAAGTGGCTCAGAAGGAATTTCGCCAGTCTGAAGAAGGATCTGAAAATGGGGCGGATAGAAACAGAAAAATCCAACTTACCCAAATCACTCCCAAATTCGACGAAAAAGGGGATGAAATGGGATTGTATTTGATCAATTTCGAACGGAAAGCAGAGATGGCTCGAGTGCCGAAGGAGGACTGGGTGGCTTATTTGCTGGCCGTTTTGCCAGCCGAGTTATCTAACATGCTTGCCCGAGAACCTCCTGAAGTGGCCAACAATTATGATGTTGTGAAAGATCTCATTCTGAAACGATACAAAATGAACGCTGAAAAATTGAAACAGTGTTTCTACAGACATCAGAAAACAGCAGAGAAAACATGGAGAAATTATGCTCATGAACTGTACAGCTACTTCACTGAATGGCTTGCTGAATTGGAAATTGAAACCTTTCAGCAACTAAAAGATTTAATCGTTGCCGAGCAATTGAAGTATCGTGTACCAGATCAAATCAAGGAGCATTTTCTTGACAAATGGATGAAGTTGAAGACACCTTTTGAATTGGCAGAAGTGATCGAGGAGTACGAAACCATCAGGCAGAGTTTCAGGAAGAAGAAATTTCCAAAGAAGTATGGCTATCAAGGTTCAAAGGGACATTTTAGTGGAAGTAGACCCAAAGTACCATTCAAGGATGACAAGAACAAACATCCGGTCAAAACCGAACCCGCAAGCAACGAAAACCGTGAAAGAGAGTTTGAAAAGAGAAGACAGCTCCGATGCTATGAATGCGGTTCGTTATCACATCTGAGACCCCAATGCCCGAAGCTCAAGAGATCTGAAGTAGTAGCTGCCAATGAAGTCTTTGGAAGACACGTGCCTGAGTTGATGTCTCCTTATACTAGTGCTGGGACAGTAAATGGAGCCCAAATGTCTATCTTGAGAGATACTGGTGCCAGCATCGATCTTATTCCCAGAAAATTTATCAAACCACATATGTACACAGGTGAGCATGTGTGGCTCGCTTCTCCATTAGTAGACAGCCCGGTCTGCTTGCCCATTGCAGAAGTTGATTTGAACTGCGAATTGGGACATGTCCTTACGAAAGCTGCTGTAAGAGACAGTTTTCTGGATCAAGAGCATTACCTACTAAGTAACAAAACCGTTGCTCTGATCGAGAGTATGAAAAAAGATAAGGAGCTGGAGATCCAAGTTATTAATGCAGTTCAGACGAGAACTCAGAAAAGTCTTTTGACAGCCGAAGTTGAAGAGTATCCAGTTGAGTCGAGTCCTGGAGAAGAGAATGATAGTACCGTGTTAACAGAGGAAGACGGAGAGGTATTGCCTATGGCGGAAGAAGCCTCACTTCCAGATCTGATTAAAGCCTCACGGAATGATTTTGTCGAAGAGCAGCGCAAGAGTAAAGAGTTGAAACCACTTTTCCTAGAAGCTGAAGAGTTAGCAAAGGAAACCAAGTATGCAATCGTTAATCAAATGCTGTTCTATCTGAAAAGTGACAAGGATGGTACGCAGAGAAAACTGCTGATTGTTCCAGAGAAGTTTCGGGACCAATTAAAGAAACTGTCTCATGAAGGAACAGCGGCTCACTTAGGAGTGACCAAGACTAAAGATGCTCTTTTTAAAACTTTTTTTTGGCCGAATTGTTACAAAGATGTTGAAGAATTTGTCAGATCTTGTGACCAATGTCAGCGAGTCGGGAAACCTCGGGATAAGAAGAAGGCACCGATGAAGATCGTTCCTGTCATCTCGGAGATCTTCACAAAGATTAATGTGGATGCTTGTGGTCCTTTACCTACTACACCATCTGGAAACCGGTATCTCATCACTGCAATTTGCATGTCTTCCAAATATCCCGATGCAGTTCCTGTCCCAAATCTTAGTTCTTCAACCGTGGTCGATAGTTTCCTGCAAATCTTTAGTCGGATGGGTTTCCCGAGGGAGCTGCAAAGCGATCAAGGAACGTCGTTTACAAGTGCACTCACAACGGAGTTCCTGGAGAAATTTGGAGTTAAAGTAGTGCGAAGTTCCGTACATCATCCCCAGAGCAATCCTGTGGAGAGACTACATAGAACTTTGAAGAGAATTCTTCGAGTCCTGTGTCTGGAGTCAGGACCTGATTGGGAGAAAATCTTGCCTCATGCCCTGTTTGCTCTACGAGTTGTTACTCATGACAGTACTGGATATACTCCAGCTGAGCTGGTTCATGGACAGAATTTGAGGACTCCCATGACTCTACTGTACGAGAACTTGACGGAAAGCGAGGAAGAGAAGACTAGCGTAGTATCATATGTCTTCAAGCTACTAAACCGCATGAAAAGGTGTCAAGAATTAGCCGTCCAAAACATGGAGAACGCCAAAGACAAACAAAAACTATGGTATGATCGCAAGGCTGTGAAGCGTAAATTTTGTGAAGGCGACCTTGTGCTGGTTGTCGCTACATCTAGGCCTAACAAAATGGCAGTTCATTGGATCGGCCCAGGGAAAGTCGTTAAACAGCTTTCCGAAACCAACTACATTGTGCAGTTTCCAGAAAAAGACAAATCCCATGTGTACCATGTGAACATGCTCAAGCCATATTTCCAGAGACCCGAAAATGTGAATTTAATCTGTCTAAAAGAGATTAGGAACTGTGACAACGAGGACATTCCAAGTCTCGAGCAGAAGCCTGAAGTCTCGGAAATGACACAAATTTGGCAAGACATAGAACAAAATGGTCGCTTGTCAGAAGATCAGAAGGAGCAGCTGAGAGAGTTGCTATCAAAATACTCTAGCTCATTCTCAAACCAGCCGGGGTGTACTGATCTTACTGAACATGACATTGAGCTTGAATCTGAGAGGCCCATCTGTGCCAAACCTTACAAGATGTCTCCACGCCAAACAGAAATTTTGAAGATGGAAGTGGAGAAGATGCTGTCGCTCAAAGTCATTGAGCCAGGAGAATCTGATTTTACTTCTCCTCTTATTCTGGTAGAAGTACCAGGAAAGGATGCAAGACCGTGCATCGACTATCGAAGACTCAACAAGGTCACTAGAACCCAGTACTTTCCTCTGCCAAACATTGAGCAGCTTGTTGAAAAAGTGTCAGCTGCCAAGTATATCACCGTTCTAGATTTGACCCGAGGTTATTGGCAAATACCTCTGAGTAAACGAGCCCAAAGATATTCAGCTTTTGTAACCAGTTTTGGGACATTTCGACCGTTGAGATTGCCATTCGGTTTGAAAAATGCCCCTTATGACTTTAGTCGTTTGATGGCCGAACTGTTGAAAGACTGTGGAGAATTTGCATGCCCTTACTTGGATGATGTAGCCATCTATTCCCTAAGTTGGGAAGATCATTTACAACATTTGAAAACCGTCTTAGAAAAGATGAATGCAGCTCATCTGCACATCAAGCCTTCTAAGTGCCAGTTTGCTCGTGCGTACGTAAAGTATCTTGGGCACTTGGTTGGTCAGGGCCAGAGAACACCTGGAGAATTGAAGATCCAAACTGTAAAGGACTTTCCGACCCCTGCGACTAAGACGCAGATCCGATCTTTCTTAGGACTTGCGGGGTATTATCGAAAATACATTCCTGACTTTTCAGTCCTCTCAGCACCAATTACAGATCTGCTGAAAGGAAAAAATCGTCGTGCTGCTGTCATATGGACTGATGCTTGTCAAGAGGCGTTTGACAATTTAAAGAAACGGTTGTCGGAGAATCCGGTGTTGTACAGTCCAGATTTCTCGAGACAGTTTCTCGTCCAATGTGACGCGTCAAATCTTGGGATTGGCATCGTTTTGTCCCAAATTAATGACATTGGTGAGGAACATCCTGTCATGTACTTGAGTCGGAAGTTCTCAAATGCAGAACAAAAGTACAGTACCATCGAGAGAGAGTGCGCAGCTATCGTGTTCGCCATCCAAAAGCTGCGATGTTATTTGGATGGACACCAGAAGTTCATCATCCAGACGGACCATAATCCCCTTGTTTGGCTGGACAAAAATACGGGAACCAACCCTAGACTTTTACGTTGGGCTTTGATCCTGCAGCCATTCAATTATGAGGTTGTCCATAAGAGGGGGAAACAGCATCAAAATGCTGATTCATTAAGTCGCATCCCATAAACCTCATATCCTTTTATTTTATATTAGTAAGTTTATTGTTTATTTTGATATTTGTATTATGTGTGAAAATTTTAAATTTTTCTTATCATTAGTGTAAATTGTTTTCCTAAATTTTTAATAAGTATATAATTTTTTGTATAATATTTTTGAGTTCAAGGCACTGATTGCTATAATCTGGTACATGTGCAGTGTATTTTGTGTACTTGAACTCTTGAACTTTTCCAATGACTGCACCTATCTGGAGACTTTTTCAGGCAGTGGAGTCATCAAAACTTTTCCCTCATTCTTCGAGAAAAGTTTCCTCCTTGTGGGGAGGAGTTTATAAGTCTGTAAAGACTTCAGACTAAGATAGATGGCGCTCTTGCGCATGCCCAGAAGGACTTTGAGAAAGGAAAGAGTTGAGAACGAGTGTGGCGAGAGACGTGTGGGTTGTTTTTTTTGGAGAGTGATCGAGACTGTGTGAGATGTTTCGTTTTTGATATATACTACCTTTTCTATTTATGTTGTGTGTCGTGTTTGTACTGTGTCTGTGAGTTCATTAAAATGGTTTGAACCAAAAAAAAGGAGTATTCCTTGTGATGATAATTTAAAATTTTGAGCAAGTCAGTACAACTCCTGTAGATGTTAACTCTGACGTCATCTGCACAGCCAGACCGGGAACGAGCGCCCCCTAGCAAATGCTCTATCCAGGATGACGGGATGTTACACCCCTCTGCACACCCAAGACAAATAGAACGGGGTTAATATGTAGCCTATAGTGTGGATTGGTCAAACGGTATGTATTTGTATAGAAAACAGACAAATGTCAGCTCTGCTTTATATGTATAGATGTGTGTTGTGGTTGGTTTTGGGGTTTCATAGCGCAAGGGCCATATTTGGCCATGCTGAGCCAGACACAATACAATATCAAGTAACTGAATGTGAAGTGATGCAATATCAAGTAACTGAATGTAACGGAATGTCAAGTGATTGTGAAAAAGGATTGAGAGAAGGATCGCCTGGGCATCCTGGGGTCGCGATCCCCATGTTTAGTAAACCCCCATGGGAAAAGAATAGATCACTAGGGTACCTCGGGTTCGTGAAGCCTGTACACACCTAAAGATGCGCCCCCGATGGGGTCATGTATGTTGGTGATAGGCAACTATTAACATTTTCGACCTGTTACTTTGCAATAACACTCACTAAAACTGCCATCGAAATAACAGCCCATCACTCCTCAGTGCTCACATTCGGAGGCAAACTTGCAGACCACCAACAACTACAGCCCATGAAGCTTTACGTAAACAACCTCGTAAACAAGTACAAAGATTCGGTGCTCAGAGAAAACAGCACTCAAGTATTCTCAAACCAATTCCTCAAACGAACGCCCGACATCAAGATAAAAAAGAGCACCAACAAATAAAGCCTGCCTCAACAGGACGGTTGAAATCGTCCATTGTCACCCAAGAAAAAGAAACGTTGTCATTTCGGAAGTTATATTGTCCTGTTTCCGTTGTCTTTAAAATTGCGTTTCTCCGACAAAGAAACAAAAAATCCCTCCCTCTCTTCCCCTTTTATTTATTTCCCCCCTTTTTCCCCTGTGTTAGTTATTTTTTCCCAGAATTCTTTTCCACTTGGCTTCAGGTCCTCGAAAGCGTCGTGCGGTATTAGCCTTTCCTTTCGAAACAACTGCCATACACAATTTCCGATTGTTTCCCGTTGTTATGCATGGACTTGTCTGTTTTTTTCTGAATTTTTTTTCGTTTTCTGTTTCGTTTGTTTGTGTTTCTTTCAGATTTCGAGGATAAAGGTGGGGTTGGATGTAGTCTTTGGAAGATGTCTGGAAGTGGTTTTTCCCCCGCGAATGGGTGGTATCGGTATTTTTTGGGATGGTAGGACGTATATAATAACATTCCTTGTTCCGAGAGTACCTTAGCTCAATACTTTGTTTTCTGTCCTGTTAGAACTAATCTAATCAGATGCTTGGTTTCAGATTTCAACGTAGCTATTTGCGAAATAAAGATGGCTCTGTTTTGCTACTATTTTAGAAATTTTTTCTCTTATAAACGACCATCCTTTCTAGGTAGGTATTTGAATTGACGTCGCACAGGAGCAATGCAACGGGCTATTGGCGGCGGTCCGGGATCAAACCCGAAGGGAAAGATCCGAAGACGACATCTCATAATTTTGAACTCGGTCAATGACGAGGTCACACCTGAGCTGGCACCCCACTCTCCAAACTTCCACACAACGCTAGCGTGAGAACATTTGAGGCCATGACAGAATTAACGCGCACCAGCCCCCTTTGTACATGACGATTTGAGGTGGGATTCGAACTTGCAATCCTCTGGTTGCTAATTCGTTACTCTTCCAATCGGGCTACTGAAGCCTCCAACCTCTCTGGTCTGCATCAGGTAAACTTCAGTGCAGTCTACGGGCCTGTTAAACCTATCCTGAAGGACGTATATTCTCTGCTGGCCGGATAAATCTATCCTGAAAGGCGTATATTGTCTGTTGGCCGGGTAAACCTATGTGGAGGCCGTATCTGACCGGCGGGCTGGGTAAATCTATCCTGAGGAGCGTATATTGTTTTCGGGCCGTGTAAACTTATTTTGATGCGCCGTTTATTGTCTGCGGACTGGGTAAACGCATTCGGTGCGCCGTATTTGGCCGACGAGCCGTGTAAACCTATTCGGATGTTCGTATATCGTTGACTTAAAGCAGGAACTCATAAAAATCATCAAGGACATTTGAAGCCACGATAGATTTAAGGTGCACCAGCCCCCTTTATACACGACAGTCTTCAGTTGGATTCGAACTCGCAACCCTCCGGTTGCTAATCCGTTACTCTTCCGACCGCGGCCCCGAAAATGCGAGAGGATAGCAATAAAATTTCTGACAAAGATAGAACAGTATATAACTCGACCAGAGCATGCTTTTCAAAATTAACTTTCGCTCTAATAGCAATCTCACCTACGCTGCTGCCAGTAGCATAAAATTAGAAGTTTAAATTTGATGAGGGAGTGGGGATATTAAACTTCCTCTTCTGAATTTGTCAATCACTCCTAATCAGACAGCTAATCTCGCATCGCAGAGAAACATGTATCACAAATTGTTTTTACATCCCGATTTTAAACAGTGAGCGCATTTATAAATTGACAGGCATCTGGTTTTGAGTGAAAGGCCAATTAGCTTCTACAGTAACTATTAATATTGTGATTGACAGTTCAGAAAAATTGAAACTTCAACTACTTAACCAGAGTTAAAGAGGAAAATTTGCTTGATATTGGCATAAATACGTCTACATGAGCATCGGGAAGCAGCTATCTATGTATTTTTGATAAATCGCGCTTAGAAGTTTGGTATTTTTTGGGAAATCCTAATCGAAATCTGAGAGGCATTTTCTATCTAGCTAAATATAGATGGCGCTAGTGTTTATGCAATGATACGTGTTTCCCGAACGCATTCTAACGTGGTGTCAGTTCGTTTGTAGGTAGTTAATTAACACTGGAGCAGCACGACGGGCTATTGGCGACTGTCATACCGAGGATAACACCTCGTAATTTTGAACCACGGTCAGATGACGAGGTCAACATCTGAGCTGGCACCCCACTAGTAGTAACCAGTAGTGCATGGGGAATACAATGGAAGGGGGCGTGTCACCTGTCAATCATCCCCGTTCTCCTACGGGGGGGGGGTTGCCCTACCATCTATCGGTAGGTAGTTAATTAACGTCGCACTGGAGCAGCACATCGGGCTACTGGCAACGGTCAGGGATCGATCCAGAAAGGAAAGTCCAAGGACAACGCCTCGTAATTTTGAACCACGGTCAGATGACGAGGCAACACCTGAGCTGGCACCCCACTCTCCAAATTTCCACATCACGCCAACGTGAGGACATTTGGGGCCACGACAGATTTATCGTTTACCAACCCCCGTGAACACGACGGTCTTTGGCTGGACAGAATTTCGACAGGTTGCTAGCGGAGTGGGCGAACTGAGGAATCCACTACATCCAAGTTGTCCCAAGACATCGCCAGAACCGACCTACGAATACCGCCTCGCTTATATTTTCCCAAGTCCCTCAACGCCCCAAGAGTCACGAGTCTCATTCAAAAAGAAAGTCTTGTGTCATGCAGAGTTGCTGTCAGGTGGACTACTCTATAATTTCTCAGCCACCCTCTCCCCTTCCCTTTCGGACGCTGGCTTGATGAATAGCAGGCCTACCTGTCCGTACGTCTCAGGTAGAGAGGGCTCCGATTTCTCTTCTTTCTCCCCCGGCTTCTCTTCTCCTGACGCCTTATCTGAGGTCCGAATCTCTGTAATGCTCCGCTCTCCGATTTCATTGTGGAGCCTTAATGGGGTGAATGCCGAACGCGTTGTTTGTAAATTGTAGCCTTTTCTTTTTAATCTGTTTCCTTTTGCTCGCTGCCGACTGAGTGCGCGGGTCGGGCCCTGGAAGGATGGTCGCTTTCTCTGGGTTAGTCCGTTTGGGGTGTTGCGATCGGAGTTTCGTTTTCGTTTTGGGTGTCTGGAGAGGGAATTGTTTATTGGCTTGGCTAGTGTTTGGAGTCGCCTCTGTTGTGGCCTGGATGTGTTTGTCTAGAGCTCTGCATTTTGTTCACACTCAATGGAATGCTAAACAAGTGGTGTGATGCAGTTTGTGCTTGATGGAGGTGATGTTTGGTCCTTTTGCTCGCTGCCGACTGAGTGCGCGGGTCTGTTCCTTGGAGGATGGCTGCTTTCTCTGGGTTGCTCTGTTGGTAGTGTTGCTATACGAGTTTCGTTTTCGTTTTGGGTGTCTGGAGAGGATTTGTTCATTGGCTTGGCTAGTGTTTGGAGTTATCTCTGTTGTGGCCTGGATATGTTTGTCAACAGCTCAGTGTTTGTCAACAGCAATGCTAACCAAATGGTGTGATGCTGTTTCTTTCTTGATCGAGGTGATGTTTTGGTCACAGTTGATTCTCTGGGTTAGTCAGTTTGTGGCGTTGTGATTGGTCTCGTCTTACCGTGTGTGGAGAGGAATGTCTATTGATTTGGCTAGTGTTTTGAGGTCGTCTATTGTGGCCTGGATGTATTTGTCAACAGCTCTGCGTTTTGGTCACATTTGATGATAATTTTGGATACATTTGACGCTAACGAAATGGTGCGATGCTGTTTGTGCTTGATGGATGTAATGTTTGATCATGTGCGATCGGGATTGTTTATTGGCTTGGTTAGTGTTTGGAGTCGCCTCTGTTGGGGCCTGGATGTGCTTGTCTACAGCTCTGCATTTTGGTCACACTTAATGGAATGCTAACCAAATGGTGTGATGCAGTTTGTTTGGTCCTTGCTCGTTGTCCTTGGAATGCTAACCAGATGGAGGTGATGTTTGGTCCTTTTGCTCGCTGCCGACTGAGTGCGCGGGTCTGTTCCTTGTCTGTTCCTTGTAGGTTGACTGCTTTCTCTGGGTTACTCTGTTGGTAGTGTTGCTATTGGAGTTTCGTTTTCGTTTTGGGTGTCTGGAGAGGGATTGTTTATTGGCTTGGAGTCGTCTCTGTTGTGGCCTGGATATGTTTGTCAACAGCAATGCTAACCAAATGGTGTGATGCTGTTTTTTTCTTGATCGAGGTGATGTTTTGGTCACAGTTGATTCTCTGGGTTAGTCAGTTTGTGGTGTTGCGATTGGAGTCTCGTTTTACCGTGTGGAGAGGATTGTCTATTGATTTGGCCAGTGTTTTGAGGTCGTCTATTGTGGCCTGGATGATGTATTTGTCAACAGCTCTGCGTTCTGGTCACATTTGATGATAATTTTGGATACATTTGACGCTAACCAAATGGTGTGATGCTGTTTGTGCTGAATGGAGGTGATATTTGGTCATAGTTGATACTCTGGGTTTCTCCGTTTGTAGTGATCGTAGTTTCATTTTCGGTGTCTGTAGAGGATTTTCTATTGATTGGCGATTATTTGAGTCGTCTCTGTGTTGGCCTTGATGCTTGCAATAGATCTACGTTTTGGTCACATTTAATGGAAAGCTAACTAAAAGGTGTGATGCACTTTGTGCTTGATGGAGGTGATGTTTGTTCAGCTGATTGTATGGGGTATTTGTAGTGTTGTGATCGGAGTTTCGTTTTCGGTGCTTGTAGAAGATTGTCTTGGCTAGTGTTTGGATATGATTTGAGTCCTCTGTTTTGACCTGGATGTGTTTGTCTAACTGCTCTGCGTTTTGGCCACATTTAATTGAATGCTAACCAAATGGTGTGTTGTGCTTGACGGAGGTGATGTTGACTTGACTAGTCAGGCTTGGCATATTCAATGTGTGGCCGACTGTGAAATGCAGTACATGTGCTTGATGGAAGCGATGTTTGGTGACAAATAATGTTCATTGATTTGGTTAGTGTCTGAATGTTGTACGAGTCGTCTCTTGTGTCTTGGTATGATAGTGGTACCAATTTGCGATAGCTTGGCCGTTTAATCGGGCTTTGTGTATTCAATGTTTGGTGGTCTGAAATGCAGTATCTGCTTGATTGAGATGGCATTTCGTCATAATTGAGAAGATTGTTGATTGTTTTGGCAAGTGAGCGTCTCTTTCAATACAGGCCCGGTTCTGTTTGTCATCGGCTTTTTCTTATGGTTAAGTACACTTTAACTCAATGCATATTAAAATGTGCAATGCATATTTAAGCACAATGAACATGTTATTTGGTCACAGTGGGGAAGTGTTGATTGTGGTGAGATCAGAATGTTGCCTTCGAATAAGCACTCATTGGTGTGTTAGTGTAGCTTACCTGTCCTAGGCAACTTTGCGTTTTGATGATACTGATACTTGGCACATTCAATGAGAATTTTTGCAAAGCAATTTAATTGGTTGAAATAACGAGCAGTCGTGGTGAGGGCCTAGTTGATAGTCTGGTATAATTTCAAACGATGTTCCACAATCAACAATTATTTCAACACTGAGAACAAATATCACCTCCATCACAAGCTGCATTGCACCATCTTAATATGCGTCCAACTGGCTAAACATAAGCCAAATGCAAAGCAGACCACAATCCCAGCATGTCCATACAAACAGATCAATAAAACTATTTGAATTCTGCTCAGACTCCAATCAAACCGATCAACAATTCTGTAAAATCATAACGAACCTTCTGGGCCGCGGTTGCCAGAGTAACGGAAAGGTAGGTATTTAATTAACGTCACACTGGTGCAACACAACGGGCTATTGGTGACAGTCCGGGATCAACCCCTGAAGGGAAGGATCCGAGGACAACACAGCGTAATTTTGAACCACGGTCAGATGACGAGGTCACACCTGAGCTGGCACCCTTCTCCAAACATCTACTCCAAGCCATCGTGGGGACATTCGAGGCCACGACAACCCCCTTTGTGCACGACGGTCTTTGTCTGGATTCGAACTCGGAACCCTACGGTTTCCTAATCCCTTACTCTTCCAACCGGTCCGAGTAACTGAAATAGGAAGGAAGAGTAATGAATTTGAAATCGGAGGATTGCGAATTCCAAACTCGATCCAGTCAAAGACCGTCGTGTACGTGGTAGTTTTACGTGGTAGTTACCCCTTTGTATATGACGATTTGAGGTGGGATTCGAACTTGCAATCCTCCGGTTGCTAATTCGTTACTCTTCCAATCGGGCTACTGAAGCCTCCAACCTCTCTGGTCTGCATCAGGTAAACTTCAGTGCAGTCTACGGGCCTGTTAAACCTATCCTGAAGGACGTATATTCTCTGCTGGCCGGATAAATCTATCCTGAAAGGCGTATATTGTCTGTTGGCCGGGTAAACCTATGTGGAGGCCGTATCTGACCGGCGGGCTGGGTAAATCTATCCTGAGGAGCGTATATTGTTTTCGGGCCGTGTAAACTTATTTTGATGCGCCGTTTATTGTCTGCGGACTGGGTAAACGCATTCGGTGCGCCGTATTTGGCCGACGAGCCGTGTAAACCTATTCGGATGTTCGTATATCGTTGACTTAAAGCAGGAACTCATAAAAATCATCAAGGACATTTGAAGCCACGATAGATTTAAGGTGCACCAGCCCCCTTTATACACGACAGTCTTCAGTTGGATTCGAACTCGCAACCCTCCGGTTGCTAATCCGTTACTCTTCCGACCGCGGCCCCGAAAATGCGAGAGGATAGCAATAAAATTTCTGACAAAGATAGAACAGTATATAACTCGACCAGAGCATGCTTTTCAAAATTAACTTTCGCTCTAATAGCAATCTCACCTACGCTGCTGCCAGTAGCATAAAATTAGAAGTTTAAATTTGATGAGGGAGTGGGGATATTAAACTTCCTCTTCTGAATTTGTCAATCACTCCTAATCAGACAGCTAATCTCGCATCGCAGAGAAACATGTATCACAAATTGTTTTTACATCCCGATTTTAAACAGTGAGCGCATTTATAAATTGACAGGCATCTGGTTTTGAGTGAAAGGCCAATTAGCTTCTACAGTAACTATTAATATTGTGATTGACAGTTCAGAAAAATTGAAACTTCAACTACTTAACCAGAGTTAAAGAGGAAAATTTGCTTGATATTGGCATAAATACGTCTACATGAGCATCGGGAAGCAGCTATCTATGTATTTTTGATAAATCGCGCTTAGAAGTTTGGTATTTTTTGGGAAATCCTAATCGAAATCTGAGAGGCATTTTCTATCTAGCTAAATATAGATGGCGCTAGTGTTTATGCAATGATACGTGTTTCCCGAACGCATTCTAACGTGGTGTCAGTTCGTTTGTAGGTAGTTAATTAACACTGGAGCAGCACGACGGGCTATTGGCGACTGTCATACCGAGGATAACACCTCGTAATTTTGAACCACGGTCAGATGACGAGGTCAACATCTGAGCTGGCACCCCACTAGTAGTAACCAGTAGTGCATGGGGAATACAATGGAAGGGGGCGTGTCACCTGTCAATCATCCCCGTTCTCCTACGGGGGGGGGGTTGCCCCCATCTTGTTTTGTGACGTCATCGATAACGTCAGTGTGTTTACGTTTGGGACTTGGATTTTTTTCTTTCTGAGATTTCGATGTGACGTCATGTAGAGTAAAGTGGAGTTGTAGGTGTTCTGCTTGTGGGAGTTTTTTTATAGTTTATCTACTGATGAATGGCAACAGTTCAGTTTATTTCATTGGGAATGGCAACACTCGGTGCGACCTATGTGACGTGATGATTATGTCCGTCGAGCAAGTCTGAACTTGAAAAAAGCCAAGTCTGAACTTGAAAAAAGCCTACTCACAGTATATTTCCTACGCCGTTTACGCGGAGGAATACATGTCCTTTGACCAATAATATTATTGCACGGTGATGTCATTTTATTTTGGCCAATGAATGGTTATGTTAGCCAAATAAACTTTAGAACTCCTGAAGTACTCAGAAGTCGCAGCATTCAGTTTTGTCGTCTATCACGAGCATCGTTCCCTTAACGTGAATTTGTTTTTTCCTTGTCGAGCAAGATGGAGAAAGCTAATGATAATACGAAACGAAAATTTGTGGAAGATATGCATGGTCCAGGAAATGTCAAGAGGATTCACAGTAACCCAAGAGTAAGTATTTGTCTTATTTGAATTATTTTTTGTGAATTCATGATACTTAGACACTTAGTATATCCACTGAATATTTTACATGTCCCTTATACCTTTTCTAAATTTCTTTTCAGGGTGGATGCTTTGAAGAAGATAAAATTCCAGATGGGATGTTTGATATCGGCGATTCTACATTCGTATACTCTAATATTTTCCGAGGAGATGCATTGGTACACATTCGACGTTTTAAGAAGTACGGAAAGACTTTTTATCCAACGAAAGATGGTGTGACACTCTACCCTGGATGGGTGGAATTTATCATGAAACCTAGGGCGTTACCGCAAAAACCCAGTGATTTGAAGGGCTCTTTTTTCTTGCCAGAAGAAGAGTTCAAAGTCGATAGTGCGGACTTCGAGAACTTTACATTCACTCGATTCCAAACCATACAAAGTGGTGACACAATTAGAAGGAGTATAACTCTCTCTTTTTCTCAGTGGACTGAAATGCAGACGCAGTACAACGCTATTGCTGCGTGTGTTTTGGATGACGTTTATGGCGCAATGGATCTATTAGGTGCCTACAAGTGTTTTGAGGACTGTTTAAACATCAACAATTATCTACCGGAATCTTTAGATGCAAGCCTTGGGACTGAATGCCTATTAGAGCTCCTCAAAAACGCGTTAAGTGACTGTCTAAAAGAACGAGGATTGAGAGATCCCGAAATAATAGCCGAGGAACTATGGGCGAATCGGATTGAGAATTTTAATTCTGCAGCCTTTGCTGTGGAGTTAATAGAAATAGCTGATACGTTTTACGGGAGATTGTGGGATCATAAGGACTATTTGTGCCTTTCAAAACCTGCAATGTATGTCACCTCGCGATTTTTAAAAAGCATTAAGTTACAAGATGTGCTGAGAGAGGTAAGAGATGTGTTCTGTCCACCAGATACCTATGAATATTTTGAAGATTGTAGCTAAACATTGTCTTGTACTTTTTCAATGCGTTTAATAAATTCTTTGTTAATTCTTATTTTCTTTTAGTCTTTATTTTCATCATACCTTTTTGTTTTTCATAGTTTGCTATTTTTTCTAAATTCCCCCAACAAAAATGAATCTTAAGTGTTACATGTTGTGATTTAATATATATGTATTTCCTTCGTTTATTCATTGGTGACGATTGCCTAGAACATAACTCCTCTCAAGAGTATATAATTAGCATATTTCTTAATCTTCTAACAGTCACCATGAATGTCGCCATTCGGTTAGATCATAACCGCTGTTGCAATGGAAGAAATTCTGAATCAGACATATCGGACTCCCAAACTTCCCGGCAGCTTCGGTGGTATCAATGCTTTACAGCGTGCTTTAAAAGGTCGCGTGAAAAGAAAACAGATAAAGAATTGGCTACAAACGAAAGATTCGTATACTTTGCACAAGCCTTTGCGACACAAATTCCAGAGAAATCGTGTAATAGTAGGAGGATTAAACGAACAGTTTCAATCTGATTTAGTTGACATGCAATCTCTCGCCCCTCATAACGACGGGTATAAGTATTTACTTACTTGCATTGATATTTTGTCTAAATATGCATGGGCCCTTCCTCTGTTAGATAAAAAATCTACAACTATAATTCGAGCTTTTGAAAAAATATTTTTGGAACGTACTCCTCAATCTTTACAGACAGATGCTGGGAAAGAATTTACAAATAACAGGGACGCCTTTTTTGGGGGCAGAACCAATGCAATCAAACTGTTTCACGAAGGGCCAGCAAAATATATAGATTTCACCAGTTTATATCCATGGTGTAACAAGTATTGCAGGTAAATATATTGATGAAAATTTATTCTATGAGAGAATTTGTATGTTTTATGTTGATTACAACCTTTCCTTTGTTTAATTGCATTAGGTATCCTGTTGGTCATCCCGAAATCGTAAATAAGGATTTTAAGGATATTAGTCAATATTTTGGAATGATAAAATGCAAGATTCTACCCCCCAGAGGACTCTACCATCCGGTCCTACCGTATCGAAGCAATGGCAAATTGATGTTCCCACTGTGTGCTACATGTTGCACTATCTTAAATCAAAACCTCTGCACTCACTCAGACGAGGAGAGAGCCCTTGTAGGCACTTGGGTCACAGAAGAGGTAAAGAAGGCAGTAGCCAAAAATTACCAGATCATCAAAGTAAGTATACGCCAACCACAAACCAAAAACTTATCTTTGATACTCTACTTGATCCATGATTTATGTTTTTCTTTCATTTTTTTTAGATATACGAGGTGTATCATTTTGAGAACTCGTCTACGGACTTATTTCAGTCCTACATAGACTTGTTTCTAAAAAACAAGCAAGAGGCGTCTGGTTGGCCCAAGGATTGCAAGACGAAAGATGAGAAAGAGCAATATATCAAAGCCTACTTTGAAAATGAAGGGGTGAAACTCTCGATGGAAAACATAGAACACAATCCTGGAAGACGCGCAGTCGCCAAACTTGCCCTCAACAGTTTTTGGGGTCGTTGGGGCATGAACCTCAAAAAAACTCAACTTTCATACGTGAATACGTATGAGAAGTTGAATAAATTATTAGTTGATGCCACTAAGTCTGTAAGTATTTCCTTTTTTTCTTTCTTTTTTTTTTACTACCCCGTTCCACAACAAATATATATATATATATATATATATATATATATATATATATATATATATATATATATATATATATATTATTCTTAAACTAAATACATGCTCATTTTTTTGTATTCCTAACAGGTAGAAGATGTGTATTTCCCCACTGAGAAAACGTGCGCAGTTCAATGGCGTCAGGGCGAAGAGTTCCTTTCCCAGGATACTAGTACAAATATCTTCATTGCGGCCTTCACCACATCTTACGCTCGACTAAAACTGTATGGACAATTGGAAATTTTAGAACAGAATGTTCTGTACTTTGAAACGGATTCCATCGTATATGCATCAACGGGGGAACATGATCCCGTTTTAGGGAACTATTTGGGAGACTTCACCGATGAGCTTGATGGAGACACCATCCAAAAATTTGTAGCTGGTAATAATCTTTTTTTTTCTTTCATAATGATGATATTTTTTGTGAAAGCTATCGATTTATTTATTTATATTTTATTTTTCAGGAGGACCTAAGAATTATGCCTATATTACGAAGAAGGGGAAATCAACCTGTACGGTCCGTGGGTTTACCATGAATTTTCAAAATAGCCTCGTTATTAATTTCGAGGCCATGAAGAAACTTGTTTTAGATCTCAATACCACCACCACTCTGATGATGCCTGAAACAGCTAAAATAACTAGAGATCACAAAAGAAGAAGAGTCGTTAACAAGGAAGAACGAAAATGCTACAGACTTGTTTATGACAAGAGAGTGATACAAGATAACTACTCAACACTTCCTTATGGATATTAGACATGCATGTCTAACTATCATAAGGAGCGTGAGGTTTGTTCTGTGATGAGAATATAATCGAAATCACTTGATCGTGTGATTTGATTTTCTCTGAGATCAAATCTTAATATAATTTTTTTTCCAATCCATATCAATTCTTTTGACAAATACTGAATGTTATCGATGATTTAATGTCTCAATTATAGGGGGGGACCCTAGGTTTACTCATTTATTTACTAAAGGGAGTCATCATAATATTTTTATAATATTATATTTATAGTACAAAATGTGTTTTCACGAAAGGAAATCTAACTTTTAATTGTTTCTTCAAAATGAAAATTGTTTTAAGAGAGAGAATAAGTGATTTAAAAATGAATTCACATAAATGCAATAAAAGAAAAAACAATATTTTATTCATATTTTTGAGAAACAAAAAAAATACAAGTTAGCTTTTTACAATTTCAGCCATTTGCTTGAAGACAGTCTCTTTATGGATTTTTTAGGTTTGGCATACATAGTTTTCACATCAGTTAAAATTTTCACAAATTCTTGAGGAAAATGATTTAATGTCAGTATTTTCTTAAACTGTTCAAAGGCCGCTGGTCTTCGAATTCTGTTTCTCAAAAGAAAATTGACGAATTGAGTAAGATTTGAGCCTGGAATAATCTCATCGTTCACTTTGACTGCTTTTTTCTGATTCCAGGAAATTTTATGGTCCTTTAAGAACTGCATAATTTTCACTGCAGTTTCTTTATGTTTCAGAGGAACGGATCCAAGAACTTCATTTTCTATATCAAGATTGTTTTCAGGTGGTTGCTCAAGAAGTTGTTCTGGGTGAGGTTTTACAGAATTAGCATCTGGAAATGAGGCATATTTTTGCAAAATCTGAACGTATAACTTGGCCTTTTCATCGTCACCCATTTTTTTTTTCAAAATACTTTGGATCTGCGTATCTAAATCACTCAAATGTTCCTCTTCAAATTGCTGCATACGGTCTAACGGTACCAGTGCAAACTTTTTGCTATGTTCCATGGATAAGGGATGATAGGACAGTTAGTGCAGCGGGGATGAGAAAGGGTAAAAATCCGTCACCTTTTTGTACTAAAAGACGCCTTTTTCTATAGAGAGGCACTCTCTTCTCAGCGAGTGTTCTCAAAGTTCTCTTAAAAGGAACGAGTCGATTTTTGGTACGCTTACTGATTAGAAGGTTTCCCTTTAAAAGATTTAATACAGATTCACAAATTAATTTAACCAGACAATTTGGGCAATTTTTCAATACAGCTGCTTTTCTTCGACTCTTCTGTAACAGTTTCAGATATTCCACATCCTTCTGAGAGGGCATTTTGAAGAGAAATGATTTCTGCAGCTTGCACACTTTGTTTTATATAAGCTGAGTAGGCACTCGCTTTAAACAAAGCGCAACAATGAAATCCAGACGGATGATGAGAACAAGTCACTGAAAGTTTTCTTGCAGGTAAATCTTTGATCTTGGGGCAATCCAAGCTTTCAATATTTCGTCCTAACAGATTTTCTAAAAACTTGGTCTTTTCTAGTCCTTTCACATAAATAGTAGAATGAACCGATGATAAGTATTGTAAAATAATACGTATAGTACTATAGGGCAGCGTACCACTGTTCCATTCCAGAAGATGTTTGTTTCTTATAATTCTGCAGTGAAAATTATGCAGTTCTTAAAGGACCATAAAATTTCCTGGAATCAGAAAAAAGCAGTCAAAGTGAACGATGAGATTATTCCAGGCTCAAATCTTACTCAATTCGTCAATTTTCTTTTGAGAAACAGAATTCGAAGACCAGCGGCCTTTGAACAGTTTAAGAAAATACTGACATTAAATCATTTTCCTCAAGAATTTGTGAAAAATACTTATTTAACTGATGTGAAAACTATGTATGCCAAACCTAAAAAATCCATAAAGAGACTGTCTTCAAGCAAATGGCTGAAATTGTAAAAAGCTAACTTGTATTTTTTTTGTTTCTCAAAAATATGAATAAAATATTGTTTTTTCTTTTATTGCATTTATGTGAATTTATTTTTAAATCACTTATTCTCTCTTAAAACAATTTTCATTTTGAAGAAACAATTAAAAGTTAGATTTCCTTTCGTGAAAACACATTTTGTACTATAAATATAATACTATAAAAATATTATGATGACTCCCTTTAGTAAATAAATGAGTAAACCTAGGGCCCCCCCCTATAATTGAGACATTAAATCATCGATAACATTCAGTATTTGTCAAAAGAATTGATATGGATTGGAAAAAAAATTATATTAAGATTTGATCTCAGAGAAAATCAAATCACACGATCAAGTGATTTCGATTATATTCTCATCACAGAACAAACCTCACGCTCCTTATGATAGTTAGACATGCATGTCTAATATCCATAAGGAAGTGTTGAGTAGTTATCTTGTATCACTCTCTTGTCATAAACAAGTCTGTAGCATTTTCGTTCTTCCTTGTTAACGACTCTTCTTCTTTTGTGATCTCTAGTTATTTTAGCTGTTTCAGGCATCATCAGAGTGGTGGTGGTATTGAGATCTAAAACAAGTTTCTTCATGGCCTCGAAATTAATAACGAGGCTATTTTGAAAATTCATGGTAAACCCACGGACCGTACAGGTTGATTTCCCCTTCTTCGTAATATAGGCATAATTCTTAGGTCCTCCTGAAAAATAAAATATAAATAAATAAATCGATAGCTTTCACAAAAAATATCATCATTATGAAAGAAAAAAAAAGATTATTACCAGCTACAAATTTTTGGATGGTGTCTCCATCAAGCTCATCGGTGAAGTCTCCCAAATAGTTCCCTAAAACGGGATCATGTTCCCCCGTTGATGCATATACGATGGAATCCGTTTCAAAGTACAGAACATTCTGTTCTAAAATTTCCAATTGTCCATACAGTTTTAGTCGAGCGTAAGATGTGGTGAAGGCCGCAATGAAGATATTTGTACTAGTATCCTGGGAAAGGAACTCTTCGCCCTGACGCCATTGAACTGCGCACGTTTTCTCAGTGGGGAAATACACATCTTCTACCTGTTAGGAATACAAAAAAATGAGCATGTATTTAGTTTAAGAATAATATATATATATATATATATATATATTTGTTGTGGAACGGGGTAGTAAAAAAAAAAGAAAGAAAAAAGGAAATACTTACAGACTTAGTGGCATCAACTAATAGTTTATTCAACTTCTCATACGTATTCACGTATGAAAGTTGAGTTTTTTTGAGGTTCATGCCCCAACGACCCCAAAAACTGTTGAGGGCAAGTTTGGCGACTGCGCGTCTTCCAGGATTGTGTTCTATGTTTTCCATCGAGAGTTTCACCCCTTCATTTTCAAAGTAGGCTTTGATATATTGCTCTTTCTCATCTTTCGTCTTGCAATCCTTGGGCCAACCAGACGCCTCTTGCTTGTTTTTTAGAAACAAGTCTATGTAGGACTGAAATAAGTCCGTAGACGAGTTCTCAAAATGATACACCTCGTATATCTAAAAAAAATGAAAGAAAAACATAAATCATGGATCAAGTAGAGTATCAAAGATAAGTTTTTGGTTTGTGGTTGGCGTATACTTACTTTGATGATCTGGTAATTTTTGGCTACTGCCTTCTTTACCTCTTCTGTGACCCAAGTGCCTACAAGGGCTCTCTCCTCGTCTGAGTGAGTGCAGAGGTTTTGATTTAAGATAGTGCAACATGTAGCACACAGTGGGAACATCAATTTGCCATTGCTTCGATACGGTAGGACCGGATGGTAGAGTCCTCTGGGGGGTAGAATCTTGCATTTTATCATTCCAAAATATTGACTAATATCCTTAAAATCCTTATTTACGATTTCGGGATGACCAACAGGATACCTAATGCAATTAAACAAAGGAAAGGTTGTAATCAACATAAAACATACAAATTCTCTCATAGAATAAATTTTCATCAATATATTTACCTGCAATACTTGTTACACCATGGATATAAACTGGTGAAATCTATATATTTTGCTGGCCCTTCGTGAAACAGTTTGATTGCATTGGTTCTGCCCCCAAAAAAGGCGTCCCTGTTATTTGTAAATTCTTTCCCAGCATCTGTCTAAAGATTGAGGAGTACGTTCCAAAAATATTTTTTCAAAAGCTCGAATTATAGTTGTAGATTTTTTATCTAACAGAGGAAGGGCCCATGCATATTTAGACAAAATATCAATGCAAGTAAGTAAATACTTATACCCGTCGTTATGAGGGGCGAGAGATTGCATGTCAACTAAATCAGATTGAAACTGTTCGTTTAATCCTCCTACTATTACACGATTTCTCTGGAATTTGTGTCGCAAAGGCTTGTGCAAAGTATACGAATCTTTCGTTTGTAGCCAATTCTTTATCTGTTTTCTTTTCACGCGACCTTTTAAAGCACGCTGTAAAGCATTGATACCACCGAAGCTGCCGGGAAGTTTGGGAGTCCGATATGTCTGATTCAGAATTTCTTCCATTGCAACAGCGGTTATGATCTAACCGAATGGCGACATTCATGGTGACTGTTAGAAGATTAAGAAATATGCTAATTATATACTCTTGAGAGGAGTTATGTTCTAGGCAATCGTCACCAATGAATAAACGAAGGAAATACATATATATTAAATCACAACATGTAACACTTAAGATTCATTTTTGTTGGGGGAATTTAGAAAAAATAGCAAACTATGAAAAACAAAAAGGTATGATGAAAATAAAGACTAAAAGAAAATAAGAATTAACAAAGAATTTATTAAACGCATTGAAAAAGTACAAGACAATGTTTAGCTACAATCTTCAAAATATTCATAGGTATCTGGTGGACAGAACACATCTCTTACCTCTCTCAGCACATCTTGTAACTTAATGCTTTTTAAAAATCGCGAGGTGACATACATTGCAGGTTTTGAAAGGCACAAATAGTCCTTATGATCCCACAATCTCCCGTAAAACGTATCAGCTATTTCTATTAACTCCACAGCAAAGGCTGCAGAATTAAAATTCTCAATCCGATTCGCCCATAGTTCCTCGGCTATTATTTCGGGATCTCTCAATCCTCGTTCTTTTAGACAGTCACTTAACGCGTTTTTGAGGAGCTCTAATAGGCATTCAGTCCCAAGGCTTGCATCTAAAGATTCCGGTAGATAATTGTTGATGTTTAAACAGTCCTCAAAACACTTGTAGGCACCTAATAGATCCATTGCGCCATAAACGTCATCCAAAACACACGCAGCAATAGCGTTGTACTGCGTCTGCATTTCAGTCCACTGAGAAAAAGAGAGAGTTATACTCCTTCTAATTGTGTCACCACTTTGTATGGTTTGGAATCGAGTGAATGTAAAGTTCTCGAAGTCCGCACTATCGACTTTGAACTCTTCTTCTGGCAAGAAAAAAGAGCCCTTCAAATCACTGGGTTTTTGCGGTAACGCCCTAGGTTTCATGATAAATTCCACCCATCCAGGGTAGAGTGTCACACCATCTTTCGTTGGATAAAAAGTCTTTCCGTACTTCTTAAAACGTCGAATGTGTACCAATGCATCTCCTCGGAAAATATTAGAGTATACGAATGTAGAATCGCCGATATCAAACATCCCATCTGGAATTTTATCTTCTTCAAAGCATCCACCCTGAAAAGAAATTTAGAAAAGGTATAAGGGACATGTAAAATATTCAGTGGATATACTAAGTGTCTAAGTATCATGAATTCACAAAAAATAATTCAAATAAGACAAATACTTACTCTTGGGTTACTGTGAATCCTCTTGACATTTCCTGGACCATGCATATCTTCCACAAATTTTCGTTTCGTATTATCATTAGCTTTCTCCATCTTGCTCGACAAGGAAAAAACAAATTCACGTTAAGGGAACGATGCTCGTGATAGACGACAAAACTGAATGCTGCGACTTCTGAGTACTTCAGGAGTTCTAAAGTTTATTTGGCTAACATAACCATTCATTGGCCAAAATAAAATGACATCACCGTGCAATAATATTATTGGTCAAAGGACATGTATTCCTCCGCGTAAACGGCGTAGGAAATATACTGTGAGTAGGCTTTTTTCAAGTTCAGACTTGGCTTTTTTCAAGTTCAGACTTGCTCGACGGACATAATCATCACGTCACATAGGTCGCACCGAGTGTTGCCATTCCCAATGAAATAAACTGAACTGTTGCCATTCATCAGTAGATAAACTATAAAAAAACTCCCACAAGCAGAACACCTACAACTCCACTTTACTCTACATGACGTCACATCGAAATCTCAGAAAGAAAAAAATCCAAGTCCCAAACGTAAACACACTGACGTTATCGATGACGTCACAAAACAAGATGGGGGCAACCCCCCCCCCGTAGGAGAACGGGGATGATTGACAGGTGACACGCCCCCTTCCATTGTATTCCCCATGCACTACTGGTTACTACTAGTGGGGTGCCAGCTCAGATGTTGACCTCGTCATCTGACCGTGGTTCAAAATTACGAGGTGTTATCCTCGGTATGACAGTCGCCAATAGCCCGTCGTGCTGCTCCAGTGTTAATTAACTACCTACAAACGAACTGACACCACGTTAGAATGCGTTCGGGAAACACGTATCATTGCATAAACACTAGCGCCATCTATATTTAGCTAGATAGAAAATGCCTCTCAGATTTCGATTAGGATTTCCCAAAAAATACCAAACTTCTAAGCGCGATTTATCAAAAATACATAGATAGCTGCTTCCCGATGCTCATGTAGACGTATTTATGCCAATATCAAGCAAATTTTCCTCTTTAACTCTGGTTAAGTAGTTGAAGTTTCAATTTTTCTGAACTGTCAATCACAATATTAATAGTTACTGTAGAAGCTAATTGGCCTTTCACTCAAAACCAGATGCCTGTCAATTTATAAATGCGCTCACTGTTTAAAATCGGGATGTAAAAACAATTTGTGATACATGTTTCTCTGCGATGCGAGATTAGCTGTCTGATTAGGAGTGATTGACAAATTCAGAAGAGGAAGTTTAATATCCCCACTCCCTCATCAAATTTAAACTTCTAATTTTATGCTACTGGCAGCAGCGTAGGTGAGATTGCTATTAGAGCGAAAGTTAATTTTGAAAAGCATGCTCTGGTCGAGTTATATACTGTTCTATCTTTGTCAGAAATTTTATTGCTATCCTCTCGCATTTTCGGGGCCGCGGTCGGAAGAGTAACGGATTAGCAACCGGAGGGTTGCGAGTTCGAATCCAACTGAAGACTGTCGTGTATAAAGGGGGCTGGTGCACCTTAAATCTATCGTGGCTTCAAATGTCCTTGATGATTTTTATGAGTTCCTGCTTTAAGTCAACGATATACGAACATCCGAATAGGTTTACACGGCTCGTCGGCCAAATACGGCGCACCGAATGCGTTTACCCAGTCCGCAGACAATAAACGGCGCATCAAAATAAGTTTACACGGCCCGAAAACAATATACGCTCCTCAGGATAGATTTACCCAGCCCGCCGGTCAGATACGGCCTCCACATAGGTTTACCCGGCCAACAGACAATATACGCCTTTCAGGATAGATTTATCCGGCCAGCAGAGAATATACGTCCTTCAGGATAGGTTTAACAGGCCCGTAGACTGCACTGAAGTTTACCTGATGCAGACCAGAGAGGTTGGAGGCTTCAGTAGCCCGATTGGAAGAGTAACGAATTAGCAACCGGAGGATTGCAAGTTCGAATCCCACCTCAAATCGTCATATACAAAGGGGTAACTACCACGTAAAACTACCACGTACACGACGGTCTTTGACTGGATCGAGTTTGGAATTCGCAATCCTCCGATTTCAAATTCATTACTCTTCCTTCCTATTTCAGTTACTCGGACCGGTTGGAAGAGTAAGGGATTAGGAAACCGTAGGGTTCCGAGTTCGAATCCAGACAAAGACCGTCGTGCACAAAGGGGGTTGTCGTGGCCTCGAATGTCCCCACGATGGCTTGGAGTAGATGTTTGGAGAAGGGTGCCAGCTCAGGTGTGACCTCGTCATCTGACCGTGGTTCAAAATTACGCTGTGTTGTCCTCGGATCCTTCCCTTCAGGGGTTGATCCCGGACTGTCACCAATAGCCCGTTGTGTTGCACCAGTGTGACGTTAATTAAATACCTACCTTTCCGTTACTCTGGCAACCGCGGCCCAGAAGGTTCGTTATGATTTTACAGAATTGTTGATCGGTTTGATTGGAGTCTGAGCAGAATTCAAATAGTTTTATTGATCTGTTTGTATGGACATGCTGGGATTGTGGTCTGCTTTGCATTTGGCTTATGTTTAGCCAGTTGGACGCATATTAAGATGGTGCAATGCAGCTTGTGATGGAGGTGATATTTGTTCTCAGTGTTGAAATAATTGTTGATTGTGGAACATCGTTTGAAATTATACCAGACTATCAACTAGGCCCTCACCACGACTGCTCGTTATTTCAACCAATTAAATTGCTTTGCAAAAATTCTCATTGAATGTGCCAAGTATCAGTATCATCAAAACGCAAAGTTGCCTAGGACAGGTAAGCTACACTAACACACCAATGAGTGCTTATTCGAAGGCAACATTCTGATCTCACCACAATCAACACTTCCCCACTGTGACCAAATAACATGTTCATTGTGCTTAAATATGCATTGCACATTTTAATATGCATTGAGTTAAAGTGTACTTAACCATAAGAAAAAGCCGATGACAAACAGAACCGGGCCTGTATTGAAAGAGACGCTCACTTGCCAAAACAATCAACAATCTTCTCAATTATGACGAAATGCCATCTCAATCAAGCAGATACTGCATTTCAGACCACCAAACATTGAATACACAAAGCCCGATTAAACGGCCAAGCTATCGCAAATTGGTACCACTATCATACCAAGACACAAGAGACGACTCGTACAACATTCAGACACTAACCAAATCAATGAACATTATTTGTCACCAAACATCGCTTCCATCAAGCACATGTACTGCATTTCACAGTCGGCCACACATTGAATATGCCAAGCCTGACTAGTCAAGTCAACATCACCTCCGTCAAGCACAACACACCATTTGGTTAGCATTCAATTAAATGTGGCCAAAACGCAGAGCAGTTAGACAAACACATCCAGGTCAAAACAGAGGACTCAAATCATATCCAAACACTAGCCAAGACAATCTTCTACAAGCACCGAAAACGAAACTCCGATCACAACACTACAAATACCCCATACAATCAGCTGAACAAACATCACCTCCATCAAGCACAAAGTGCATCACACCTTTTAGTTAGCTTTCCATTAAATGTGACCAAAACGTAGATCTATTGCAAGCATCAAGGCCAACACAGAGACGACTCAAATAATCGCCAATCAATAGAAAATCCTCTACAGACACCGAAAATGAAACTACGATCACTACAAACGGAGAAACCCAGAGTATCAACTATGACCAAATATCACCTCCATTCAGCACAAACAGCATCACACCATTTGGTTAGCGTCAAATGTATCCAAAATTATCATCAAATGTGACCAGAACGCAGAGCTGTTGACAAATACATCATCCAGGCCACAATAGACGACCTCAAAACACTGGCCAAATCAATAGACAATCCTCTCCACACGGTAAAACGAGACTCCAATCGCAACACCACAAACTGACTAACCCAGAGAATCAACTGTGACCAAAACATCACCTCGATCAAGAAAAAAACAGCATCACACCATTTGGTTAGCATTGCTGTTGACAAACATATCCAGGCCACAACAGAGACGACTCCAAGCCAATAAACAATCCCTCTCCAGACACCCAAAACGAAAACGAAACTCCAATAGCAACACTACCAACAGAGTAACCCAGAGAAAGCAGTCAACCTACAAGGAACAGACAAGGAACAGACCCGCGCACTCAGTCGGCAGCGAGCAAAAGGACCAAACATCACCTCCATCTGGTTAGCATTCCAAGGACAACGAGCAAGGACCAAACAAACTGCATCACACCATTTGGTTAGCATTCCATTAAGTGTGACCAAAATGCAGAGCTGTAGACAAGCACATCCAGGCCCCAACAGAGGCGACTCCAAACACTAACCAAGCCAATAAACAATCCCGATCGCACATGATCAAACATTACATCCATCAAGCACAAACAGCATCGCACCATTTCGTTAGCGTCAAATGTATCCAAAATTATCATCAAATGTGACCAAAACGCAGAGCTGTTGACAAATACATCCAGGCCACAATAGACGACCTCAAAACACTAGCCAAATCAATAGACATTCCTCTCCACACACGGTAAGACGAGACCAATCACAACGCCACAAACTGACTAACCCAGAGAATCAACTGTGACCAAAACATCACCTCGATCAAGAAAGAAACAGCATCACACCATTTGGTTAGCATTGCTGTTGACAAACACTGAGCTGTTGACAAACATATCCAGGCCACAACAGAGATAACTCCAAACACTAGCCAAGCCAATGAACAAATCCTCTCCAGACACCCAAAACGAAAACGAAACTCGTATAGCAACACTACCAACAGAGCAACCCAGAGAAAGCAGCCATCCTCCAAGGAACAGACCCGCGCACTCAGTCGGCAGCGAGCAAAAGGACCAAACATCACCTCCATCAAGCACAAACTGCATCACACCACTTGTTTAGCATTCCATTGAGTGTGAACAAAATGCAGAGCTCTAGACAAACACATCCAGGCCACAACAGAGGCGACTCCAAACACTAGCCAAGCCAATAAACAATTCCCTCTCCAGACACCCAAAACGAAAACGAAACTCCGATCGCAACACCCCAAACGGACTAACCCAGAGAAAGCGACCATCCTTCCAGGGCCCGACCCGCGCACTCAGTCGGCAGCGAGCAAAAGGAAACAGATTAAAAAGAAAAGGCTACAATTTACAAACAACGCGTTCGGCATTCACCCCATTAAGGCTCCACAATGAAATCGGAGAGCGGAGCATTACAGAGATTCGGACCTCAGATAAGGCGTCAGGAGAAGAGAAGCCGGGGGAGAAAGAAGAGAAATCGGAGCCCTCTCTACCTGAGACGTACGGACAGGTAGGCCTGCTATTCATCAAGCCAGCGTCCGAAAGGGAAGGGGAGAGGGTGGCTGAGAAATTATAGAGTAGTCCACCTGACAGCAACTCTGCATGACACAAGACTTTCTTTTTGAATGAGACTCGTGACTCTTGGGGCGTTGAGGGACTTGGGAAAATATAAGCGAGGCGGTATTCGTAGGTCGGTTCTGGCGATGTCTTGGGACAACTTGGATGTAGTGGATTCCTCAGTTCGCCCACTCCGCTAGCAACCTGTCGAAATTCTGTCCAGCCAAAGACCGTCGTGTTCACGGGGGTTGGTAAACGATAAATCTGTCGTGGCCCCAAATGTCCTCACGTTGGCGTGATGTGGAAATTTGGAGAGTGGGGTGCCAGCTCAGGTGTTGCCTCGTCATCTGACCGTGGTTCAAAATTACGAGGCGTTGTCCTTGGACTTTCCTTTCTGGATCGATCCCTGACCGTTGCCAGTAGCCCGATGTGCTGCTCCAGTGCGACGTTAATTAACTACCTACCGATAGCTACCTGTTGTAGGCGGCGCAGGTTCGATTTCTCCCCTGGGTGTATATCTCTCTGTGTCGGTAAAACTTTCGTTCTGTGTATATTGTCTGGCGCAGAATGGCCAAACATGGCTCTTGCACCATAAAACCCCCAAAATCAACCAAAGGAAACCAATCAAGCCGCGCCAAACGCAACGTTGAAAACGAGAATATATATAAATCTGCTCGCGCCAATTTCAATGTAACTTGTGCGAAATGACGCTAGGTTCTGCTTTGCTACTTTTTAAAATATTTTTTGACTTTCTCCTGGTATCCGTATCGAGTCTGCGGAGCACGTAAACCTGTTCGGAGGACTGTATTTGGCCGGCGGACCGGGTAAATTTCTCCCGACGGTCGTATGTGGTCTGTGGGTCGGGTAAAACCTATCAGTAGAGCCTTACCTAGTCTACAGTCTAGGTTAAACCTAAACCATCAGGAGGGCCGTAGCTGGTCTTCGGGCCTGGTAAACCTATCCGGTGGGCTGTATCTGGACTGCAGGCCAGATAAACATTTGGATGTATCTGGTTTCCGTGCCTGAGATCAATCTATTCGCAACAACTTATTTATATGCTCCTTTATCTTAAGCGTACGGAGGACCACCATAGCCCGGTTGGAAGAGTAACGGATTAACAACCTGAGGGTTGAGAGTTCGAATCCAACCAAAGACCATCGTGTACAAAGGGGGCTGGTGCACGTTAAATCTATCATGGCCTCACACTGGCGTGGTGTGGAAGTTTGGAGAGTGGGGTGCCAGCTCAGGTGTGACCTCGTCATCTGATCGTGGTTCAAAATTACATATTGTTGTAATTTTTCGATTTGGGTTTGATCCCGGACCATCGAAAATAACCCTTGTGTTGCTCCAGTGCGACGTTAAAATACCTACCTACGTTACGGTGTTCGTGAACACGGAGAGAATTGCTACTTTTCAAATAGCTGAAGACAAATTGGACTTCTGATAATTCCAGTCAAGGACGATAAACACGTAAATATATGACATTTTTAAAATGTATAATGTAAAAGGTAAATGATATTTGTGCGTGTAAATTTTAAAGACCACCCAACCAAGTGTCAAATTTCAATGAAACAACAAATGAGATAAGTAATCACACTAGTTACTAGCATATTTTACTAACGAACCAACCCAAAATAACTACCCACTACGAAAATGAAATTCCAAAAACAGCTTTTCCGATTGTCTTTGTAAACACTTCAAAATACTGAAACTGATTGCATTCGAGACGTAGTTTAAAAACGGAATGTCTTATTGTGTACACCCCGAAATGGAACAGATCACTGTCGGAAACAATCGCTTTTGATGTCATTACACTAAAACAGTATCACAACCCGTAAAAGAATGAAATGTTTTGCATACTTAGTTACAATTATTAACTGAACGAATGAAAATAACAATCTCCTTTGTTTGTGAAACAAATACACGATAAGAGCATTGGAATAACTAACTACAACGTCAATGTATATCTTTTCCAAATGTGTTGCCTGATGCTATTAGTGCAAGAATTAGGTTTCTCATTTTTATGTTGCAGTTATGATGGAAACAATGTAATCAGTGTAAGAATTGAGCTTTTAAAGTTTAGGTAAATCTTACAAAAGAGACAGGTCCAATTACAATGATAGGAGAAATTTATTTTTTGAATGTTTCAAACTAAGGATAGTTTCTAACTGGGTAAACAGTAGACAATTATAAATGCAATGTACTTAATTTAATAGATTTAAATATATTTTCACTGAAGTATATTTTTCCAAATATGAATATTAAATCAGCATATCTTAGAATGTTGGTTAAATATGTATTGGTACTATGAGGAAAATGACGGTTTATTTTACCGGATAATGTTGAATTATTTATATATACACTCTATATGGACAAAAGTATTTGGGCACTGCATGTTTTCAGAAAAACTGCTTTATTACATTTAGTAACTGGTAGGCCCTCCTTTTGTTTGTATTACGGCTGCAACACGTCGAGGCATACTTTTCACAAGTTCTCTATAAGTCTGGGCAGGAATAGCTCGCCATGCCTCTTGCTAGACTGAGAAGAGATTGTTGTGAAGATGGGCGTGCACACACATGTCGGTGTCGTACCCGTCGCTCCAGTTCGTCCAAGTGCTCGATCGGATTGAGATCGGGGATCTGAGCAGGCCAGTCAAGCAAATTCGCCTCATTTTCAGGAAACCAGTCCAACACACGTTTTGCAGTATGACATGGAGCTCGATCCTGTTGGAAGAAACAACCATCATCGCCGTAGTATTGCCATAGTGTAGGCAAGGCCGAATTATCCAGAACGTCGAGGTACACGTCAGCGGTCATGGTACCAGGTACATAAAGCAACGGGCTGAGTCCTAACCAGAAAAAACAACCTGATTTTCTGCAGTGTCCAAATACTTTTGTCCATATAGTGTATATATAGTATATTCATGATTTTTTTCCTTTTAATCAAAATGTGTGAAATCTTATTTACTTACCCCTCGTCGAGACAACCACAAGGAGGGTTATCTAGTCATCAGCAAAACTGACCAGATCTTGACGAGGTATCTCGTCAAGAAATATCTAGACGATATATCTCGTCATTAGAAGAAAACTGAGCAGATCTTGATGGATGAGATATCTCGTTTTTTGGAAGGAAACTGACCAGATCTTGATCTCGTCATCAAAAAAAATCGTCAATATTTTGATGACGAGATATCTCGTCAGTATGTATCGCCGAAATCCCTGGAGGGTTAATTGTTTCTCTATTGAAAAATATCCAATTAGGAAGCGAAAATAATTAAAAATACAGTTAGATAAAAGAGGTAAAACAAAACACTTCACTAAAGCAGATAACTCATTGAATCGAAACCATTAAAAAATATATCAACCTCCGAGAAAGAATTATACAGTTTAAAAGAATATCCATAGCAAAATTATTTAACATTCTTTTTTAAAGGTTTAACAAAAAATAATTGATACAGTTCTGGTGATGTATACCTGAGAACGATAAAATTAATACAAGGAAACATGATAGTTTTATGGATTTTATTTGGATACGGTTTGGTAGAATATTTGCATATTTATACTCGATTATTTTCTCAATTTTTTTTTGGTTTTTCTTATATTTAACTCGGATTTCTTTCATTCAGCTTCTGACAATTTAGAATACATTATTTTCCACCAGTGAAATCAAGTAAAATAAAACGTCTGTAACATTTTAATGAAGCAAACCTTCCATGATATATATATAAATGAATTTACTTCTTTCAAAAAGTCGCCAAAGTTTTTAAAATAGAAGCTTTTGTGAGACAATTTGGCTTTAACTCTCCTGGTGGTCATTAGCATAACTGATGGACGATATATCTCGTCATTAGAAGAAAACTGACCAAATCTTGATGGACGAGATATCTCGTTTTTGGAAGAAAACAGACCAGATCTTGATTTCGGCAATATCTTGATGACGAGATGCCTCGTCTTTAGCAAAATTGGTCAGATCTTGATGGATGAGATATCTCGTCGAAACCCCTTGGAAGGTTAAAAGAAACCCTTAGTCGCCAAGGTTGAAAAACATCAGGAAAAAGTCGCCTTTTAAGTCTCCTATGGCAGCCCCGAATCTGCAAACGTAAAAACAAATATCTTCGTTTTTTAAAATGGTTAACATGTTTTAAATCATCACTGGTACATTAATTTTTAGTACAATGTTTTGAACAACTTTTATCCTGATAAAAATTCTTACTCTAGTTTTATCCCATACTTTTAAAACTTTTATATCTACATAATTTTTATTGTTTTATCTTGCTATTGGCGCAACTTGTCCGTGTTTGGACCTTACGCCTTAAAACCGAACATCCAATCCAATCCGTTTTTAAAATAGATTAAAACCGGCATTCGGTCCAAACAAAATCACCCTCACCAAACAAACCACCGAAATCACGCCGAGACCACCATTCTCCAAAAACAAACATATTTCATACTTTTGTTGGGTTACATTCTGTCTTGTGTTTGGCACAGCTTGTCCGCTTTTGGACGTTGCGCCATGAAACCCCAACATCCAATCCGATCCAAAAACACAAACCCATCGCTGAAATTCTCTTCATTTGTGCCCGATCCTCCGTTCAACTTTAACCCGGAAAAAAAAAATCGCAAAAACAGCAACAAAACGCAGAAACAAAAAGCCCAAAAAAGCCAAGCAGAAGGGGAAAAAAGCTTATTAAAGCTTTTTCTCTGTTCATAACACTGGAAGCCCTACGGCACTGAAAACTGATCATAAAATCGACTTCGAGGACTCCTCACCAGTCAGCGGCGGGGCAAAAAAAGGCAAAAACAAAAAGTGTTTTTTCAATCATCATCTCGGGTCACATCTTCTGCCAGACCACTGGGGAGGGGACCGGAATTAATAGGGGCCCCCTCTGGCCCTATATACAAGCCGATTGATCAGTCAATTACATCTTCATATGCCGTTGTTATTACGGCTTGGAGGATGACTGTGATGATATGGTGTAGGGTGGGTGTTTTTTGTTTTTGGCCTCCTTTTTGGCTCCGTACGCGTGGAGACTGGATGGGGGAGTCGGTTCTGATCGAAGGGGGATGCATAAAGCAGGTGTTTTGCGCGGACTTTTAGGTGTTGGATTGGTTAATTGGTTCGTTAAGGTGTATGCTAGACGATTTATTTGAAATCTTGACTTTAAAAATCCAGTTCCTTTAAAAGAGGTAATTGGTTTATGCGAAGAATAATTCCAGTGTAAAAAAAAATCAAATTGAGTTAATCATTAATTATCTAATTTAGATCTAATAAGCTAATTAGGACTTTTTTGAGAACAGTGATATCTGAAATTCTAATTTGATCAGAAAGACAATTCCTGTTAGAAATTATTCCTAATATTATTCTTCATGTTTTGTTCTTCAATCAAGTTGCTAGAGGAAATATTTTTTTTACAATTCACCAAGGAAGCTAATGATGCCATTTCACGAGTGCTTTGGTTTAAGGCAGCCCTGCGTTTAGTGGTCTGGTCCTCTTTTAAATTATTTGAGGGATTCAAAGGGAGGGGGGCTAGGAGTGGGAGTCCATATTAAGTGAGTTTTATAACGAATGATTCAAAAGGAAACAAACTGATTATGCTTGAAGTGCGCGATCTAGTTTCGGTTTTGATCATTTTTTTGGCCTGGTGGAGTTTTATGAAATGCTTGGTACTGATGAAGTTTCACGAACTACATTTAGTTAGCAGATCGTGGTTAAGTAAATATTCAATTCATATACAGTTAATTATTATTAATTTCAACTATTCCCTATCAGTTATAAAAGATTGTAAGAAAACAATATTCATGATTGGTTGGTTTGCGGTTTTATGGCGCAAGGGCCGTAATTGGCCAAGCTGCGCCAAACATAAGACAGACAAGAAAAAAAATGTCGTGAAAAGGAAAAAGGGATTCGGGAATAGAATAATGGGATAAAAGCGAAAAAGATCGCTTGAGTATCCCGGTTGCGCGATCTCCGTGTTTACTTAAGGCAATAAGCCCCATGGGAAAAGAAAAGACTACTAGAGTACCTCGGGTCCGTAAAACCAGTACATACCTAAAGATGTGCCTCCGAGGACGAATTAGATAATTCTGTTAGAAGTTTGTTGATGAATTTTAATTGGATAAAATTATTCATTAAACGATTAAAATCACGGTAGTTCATTTTTAAAATGTTTGATAAACCCTTATATTGATTTGTTTCTAATTATTACAAGTTTCTTTTACATAAACCTTTTGAAATCCTTTTGAAAATCATGATTCATCAAATTTAAATTTTATTAATTTCTGTTTGCCGCAACTGTAAGGTTTGAAAGCAACAAATTTCGTGGTCCATTGAGTCTAATCGTTTTGTCAACTTGTGTTTACTGATCGACTTCATTTCTTTATTTTACGAGGGCTTATTTTAAGTTTTTCGCACCCAGAAACAAATCCACAGCCCATTTTTAGAACTTGAACGAACCCAGAATCCACTGCTTCAATCTAGTGCGCCGAAATGTATGGCTTACAGACAGAAGAGTTGTCAAAAATATTTTTCTGTAAAAGTTTTTCTTAAGGTTTTCTGGAAGAAATATGTTTGAATTCTTAATATTTAGGTCAACATCTCCCGAAACGCGTGGAAAGCTTTCAGCGGTATCATTCGTCAATTCCCCTGTACTCTACTACAACCAGGAAAAACAAAATAAAAAAAGGCAGTTAAACTGGCCGTTAAAACACTCCTTTCCAGTAAACAAGCTCGAAAAAAGACAGATGGCAACGAAGTACACGTCTGCGAAAAAGGACAGAAGAATTCGATGTTTAATTCATCGCTTTTCTCTTCCAAACGAACCCTCGTCTTTGGAATAAAATAAATGTCCGAAACTATGTCTGTTTTCCGATGCTGTCAAACATTACTTCACTTCCAAGTTTTTAAAACTACTTTTTTTTAACTAATGACTCCGCTTTTTAAGTAATTGAGTTATAAAAGGGGGACCTCGACTGTTGCCAAGAAATTAACTGTTCGCAATTAAAAAGAAGGGAACGCCGAACCGGAATTCGATTTCTGGGCTCGCGCTGTCTTGTTATTACAAGTCCATTCAAAAATCGTCCGTGTTTGTTTTCGATCGTTTTTTTCCCTTTTTCGTCCCGCTTTTTCCCTTTTTCTGCGGCATATTTTATCCCTAACGAGATGTACTTAAACGTGATAAAAAGGGGGAAAGTGTCGTTAATTGCTGTGGTGCCTCTCGCGAAAGGGGCTTATGGAGTAAAACTTTAACAAAAAATGGAGGGGAAATATGAATAAAATAAGAACCCCGAACAAAAATAAACGAATAAAAGTTAATTGGCGTCACATAAAAATGAAAGCGAACCCATCTCGACGTAGTTTTAAAGAGGGAAATGTCGGCGTTAGCCGAAAAAAATTGCATTAGAATTTATTGTTCACGTAAAAGAATTTACGGATTATTTTTTCGTTGTTTGTCAGCTTATTTTTCTAGCATCTTGAGCCATAATACATTTTTTAATAATTAGATGCATACGAAATGGTTTGAAAGCGAAAATATTTTTAAAGAGGTGAGTTACCGAAGAAAAAAAAATTGGTTTACTGCACGTCGTGATTTGCCTAACTCGTCAAGGCCTGCGATTTGGAGTTGTAAAAAATGTCGTTGGATTGTGTCACGTGATTGAAACGACGAAGCAAATTAAGAATTTACGACCCAAGTTTAATTTGATGAAACAAGGCAGAAAACAATGGTGTTAAATAATTTGTTTTCAGGGTTTTATAATTTTTAGTTTCCTACTGTTATTACTTATTAAAATGCTTTGTTTTGTAGTTAGTTGACTAATGTCATTTAATAAATTATTTCATCGTGTTTAATCTTAAAATTGCTTTTTTAGAACTGTTCTTTATGCTAGTTTTGAATATGCTTTTATGTAACGATCTTAGGTACAAATACTTGGTGATATGTTTGCTGCAAATTCCTGTTGGATTGCCGTGGTTAAAAATTACATGGTGTTGTCCTCGGATCTTTCCCTTGGGGATTGATCCCGTACCGTCAATAGCTCGTTATGTTGCTCCAGTGCGAAGTTAATTAACTACCTGTTAGATTGCTGTATAATTGCATACAGAATCGGTTCATCTCAACAATTCAATATGAACTTTTATGAGAAATATAGATTTTTTTAAATATTTCTACAAATGAAATGCAATATTTTTTCGTTTTTCAAATAAAACAATAGTTATTTTGTGTTCATCAAATGAATAAGTATTCATTTTGTAATAAATTTAATGAATCAGTATTCGTAAAGGGTACGACAGTATTCGGTGTATATCAATATTCATAACGGGTAATGGACATATACAAGGAAAGGTTTACTGAAACAGAAGGCAGTTGAATTAACGCGTACTGGAGCAAAACAACGGGTTATTGGTGACGGTCCGGGATCAATCCCGAAACAAAAGATCTGACGACATCTCGTCATTTTAAACCACGGCCAGATGACGAGGTCAACACCAGAGCTGGCACCCCACTCTCCAAACTTCCATACCAGGCCAATGTGAGGACATTTGGGGGCCACGACAGATTTAACGTGCACCAGCCCCCCACGAGCAGGACGGTCTTTGGTTCGATCGAGTTTCGAACTCGCAACCCAGATTTAGGTTAACTCGAAAACCATATATCTACTCGATCATTGTATTTCGTTGGACCAAATCCACGCAAGGAAGCAAATTCAAATCGTCCTCGGATTGATCCAACAGCTCTGTGTACAAGAGTCGGAATATCTAAAGGAAACGAATCTCTTAAGACCGTATTCACAATTCCGAGTTAAGCTGCGTATGAACGATAATCCCCTGATTATCGAAGAGTCCGTATTCACAATTCCCGATCCCAGATTTAAATCGTCATTTCGGTGTTGAATTTTGATCCTCCGAAATCGGCGGTGTAACACTCGGTTGAGGGTTGACGCATGCGCAGAACTAGTTCTTTGAACGAAACAAAATGGATGACACGCTTCATTCTGTGTTAAACTACTGTGCTAAACTTAGCATAAATGAATGATCGGATTTTAAACATTTGTGTTTTCAAAACTATTACACATAATATAATCAGTAATACATGAAAAATAAAGAAAAACATTCCAAGGTTTTTCAACACTCAATGAAACTTAAAGAACAGTGATGCATTAAGAACTCTTGACAGTGTAAAACTGCAAAATGTGTGGAACGAACTTGATTACAGATTAGATGTTTGTCGTGCTACGAAAGGTTTACACATCGAACATTTGTAACTGAAAAAAACTTGGAATGTTTTTCTTTATTTTCAAGTATCACTGATTATACAGAAGCTGTTCCGGCATTTTTTTGAATGATTTTAATGGACTGAAGCTCAATTTTTTACATGAAATTTTTGTGTTTTAAATGTTCCATTTGATAGCCCTTATTGTTTGTTAACTATCTTTCTACACCTTAATTTCCATGATAATAATGAATTTTGTAGTATCGACAGTGGTATTTCGTCCCATTCTTGTTCCACAGTTTTCCAGTCCTTGAATGGTTTTCGGTCGACATTTCGATAATGCCCTTTTTAAAAGTCCAAAAGCACAAAAGTCCATGGGTGATACATCTGGAGATTTAGCAGGAATATCAGTAAAGGGTATTTATTGACTTGATACCAGTTTCTTGTTCCATTTTTTTCCAAGAATTTAATAGTGGATTTAGATGTGTGGCTGCTTGCTTTTCCCTGATGAAGTTCTACTGATTGTTGGCACTGTGGGTAAAGATATGGTATTTCTTTTTGAATATTGGGGATAAAATAGGGTCTTGATAATATGTGGGAGTTGATTTTTACATTTTGCCCCTCTTTTTACTTTTAATTTTCCATTATATGCAAAACCGGCAACAATCATAAATCTCTTAGAGAAAGTTCTCACGTTCACTTTGCTATAGTCCTTTGCCTTGGCGGATTCTCTTTTAAAATTAAAGATCTTACCTTACAAATATTCTCAGAATTTTTTTCTTTTCGGAATACATTTTTAGAAGTATTTTTCCACTCTTACGTTTCTTTCCTTTCTCATTAATAATATTACTTATCGTACCTTTAGCTATCGAAAAACCATGACTTTTACAGCGTTTTTGAATAATTGAATAAGCATAATTCTCTTCGGAAAGAGCGGAAACATGGCCTTTCATCCATTGCTTATTTAAAGGCGACATTTTGAAAGTAAACAAAACTCTGAGTTAGCAGACGATAAGTTATACTTTAACTATTTAACTGCTGTGAAAATAAAATTCTTTCGTAGCGTACAATTTTTTTACAGCTCATCAAAATCGTTCAAAAAATGTCCCAACAGCCTTTGTATTATGTGTAATAGTTTTGAAAATATAAATGTTTAAAATCCGGTCATTCATTTATACTATCCCTGTATTCTAACTAAGAATTCTCAAATATTAGATATGGTAGCGGGGATTGGTACCGAATTTATAAAAATTAATGCGTGTGATGAGACTGGTGATGTGATCAGCTTTCGGAATAGCTAGGAATAGTTGACCATAGATGCAAAGTCGTCGAGGAATGAAAATGCTTTTGTGGATTTATTATATATAAAAGAAAAATCACTGTTAACGCACCAATACTGACGAGTCCAAAAGTAAACGGTCTGCTTTTTCCTTCTTCCTCTCTCATTGTGTTGTCTGTTTTGTGTTTGGCGCAGCTTGGCCAAAAATTGCCCATTGTGCCATACAATTTGAAAACAACTAACCAGAACTAACGGGATACATTGATTTTTCAAGGATTGAGTTTAATTCCTTCTTTCTTAACCCTCCTGGTGGTTGTCTCGACGAGGCATCTCGTCATCAAAAGAAAACTAACCAGAGCTTGATGGACGAGATTTCTCGTCCTTAGAAAACGACTGACCGGATCTCGATATCGTCATCACAAAAATCGTTAATAATTGACGAAAAATGGTCAGATATCGATGGACGAGATATCTCTTTGAAACCACTTGGAGGGTTAACTTAAATATCCATATAATTCCAATCTGAAATCAAATACCTTTACATTTCTCTATTTTCTATTTGCATACTCGAATAAAAAATGTGTTACTGAAACTCTCCCGTACGCATTTTGTTAAAATCGCAATTTGGAATCAAATCTGACGGCGAAGTGTTTGGCCAGTAGGGTAGGTAGTTACTTTAATTAACGTCGCACTTGGAGAAACACAACGGGCTATTGGTGAGGGTCTGGGATCAAACCGGATGGGAAAGATCCGAGGACGACACCACGTGATTTTGAATCACGGTCAGATGATTAGGTCAACAACTGAGCTGGCACCCCACTCTCCAAACTTCCACACCACGCCAACGTGAGGACATTTGAGGCCAAGACAGATTTAATATGCACCAGTCCTCGCGTACACGGCGGTCTTTGGTTGGATTCGAACTCGCAACCCTCCGGTTGGCAATCCGTTACCCACTGAGCCACGACGACCCCTGGAAGAGTATGTCCACTACGCTAGCAACTTCGAGTTGTAGGCGGCGCAGGTTCGATTCCTGTCAGGTGCATTCCTCCTTGTGTGTATTTCTCTCTTCTGTGTTAGTAAAACTTTAATTGTGTCTGTCTATTACTTGATGTTGGACATCTAGTGTCTGGAGCAGCATGGCCAAATATGGCTTGGCCTTGCTGGCCAAATATGGCTTGGCCTTGCTGGCCAAATATGGCCTTGCCACATAAAACCCTCAAACCAAGTAATCAACCGTTACTCTTCCAACGGGCTACCGCGTTGGCCAGTATGGAATGTTTAGATTTGGGCGTGTAAGAGAAATGCAATATCACGTGATCGAGAGAGGAGACATTAGTAGCCAATCACAGCTGACGTATCACTTCAATCGGTAGATCACTTAATTCTTGGTTTGCGATTACGGTTCTTGGGTAATCCGTGGTTTAACCCTGACTCACGGATCCAAAGATTAACCCGAGCCTCGTGAATGCGTCCGTTTGCAGTCTCTAACTTAATACCACATCCTAAACGACTTTAGAATCTGCATTAACCTCCCGTCCTAATGATATCGGCGAGATAACCACTGACGAGGGGTGGAGTAGGGGGTCTATCTGTCTTACCGTCCTTTCACGTCTCTCCAAATTGCAGCTCTTCGTGTGGTCCGGCCATCTTCGCCGACAGTAGCAGTTTGTTAAAGGTGTAATCTCTGACGCCTTGTGCGTCAGTGTTTCTTTGCGAGGTGACGTTTCTTTCTTTTGTGACAGCTGGTTTCGCCATTCGGAACTGACTTGGTCCGCGGACTGCTTAAATGATAGATTCCGTTTTCGGAGGCGTCCGTCTCTTTTGATTCGGATCGGGTGTCTTATGAAAGCCGACAAGTGGCTTTTGTCGCGAGAGCGTTCGGTTTTTTCTTTTTTTGCTGATGGGTTGTAATGGTGCATTGTTCTTTTCTTTGGGGGAATTTGTGTTCGCCTGTGTTCTTGTATTGTTGGCGGATGATTTGGAGGGTGTGGCTTGGACCACCTTGGAGTTGGAATGGATGCTTGTTTCTTGGAAATGTGTCTTTTCGGAATAAGTGTGACGAAACAATGATGAACGTATCACTTTTTGATGCGTGTGTTCCAGATGGTGGTTATGAGAGAAACGAAGAGAAACTGATGCAGAAATGACAGTTCAGTCAAGCGCTGCGAAGTAACAGTATTCAGTTAATATCGGAACCCGAGTTCATTTCTTTCCCACAGATTTAGTCAAAGCAATATTTGTTGTCTTTAATATGATAGGATGTATTCGCGTAACGGGCCATCGTGGCTCAATGGTTATGCCCACTGTGCTAGCAACCTTCGAGTTTTAAGCGGCGCAGGTTCTATTCCCCTGGGTGTATTTCTTTCTACTGTGTCACTGAAACTTTCATTGTGTGTGTCTATTACTTAATATTGTATGTCTTGTGTCTGGCGCAGCATGGCCAAATATGGTCCTTGCGCCATAAAACTCAAGCCAACAAGCACTCGCGTAACAAAGATATGATGTTTTGCGCCATTTTCTAGATGATTGGTTGGGTTTTGTGGTACAAGAGCCATATTTGACCAAGCGTCAAAAAACACAAAACAACGTCAAGTACATGGACATACACAAGGAAAGTTTTCCTGACACAGGAGAGAGAAATACACCCAGGGACGATCTGAATCTGACAGGAATCGAACCTGATCCGCCTACAAACCGCAGGGTGCTAACGCAGTGAGGAATCACTGTACGACGGCGACCTCTTTCTAAATGTGAGGCCTATTAAAGGTTGGTTTTTCCATGAGGTTGTGGAATTTTTAGGGCCCGATCAGGACAAGAAAAGCCAAGCATTGTTCATTCCATCAAGTACATGGTCGTAGGTAGGCATTTTAGTTAACGTCGCACTTGAGCAATACAACGGGCTATTGGCGACGATCCGGGATCAAACCCGAAGCGAAAGATCCGAGGTTAACCACGTAATTTTGAACCACGGTCAGATGAGTTCACACCTGAGCTGGCACCCCACTCTCCAAACTTCCGCACCATGCCAGCGTAAGGACCTTTGAAGCCACGACCGATTTAAAGTGCACCAGCCCCCTTTGTTGGGGTCGGTCTTTGGTTGGATTCGAACTCGCAACCCCCCGGTTGCTAATCCGTTGCTTTTCCAACCGGGCTTCCGCGTCCCCTCAAACATATGGTCATACACACAAGGAAAGCTTTACTGACTCAGAGGAGAGCAATAAATCCAGGGTGTGCATCAGGAATCGAACCTGCACCATCTACCTCCCAAGAACAGGCAATTTTATCACCCTCCTGGTGGTTGTCTCGACGAGGTATCACGTCCTTAGTAAAAATGATCAGATCTTGATGGACGAGATATCTCGTCAAAACCATTTGGAGGGTTAAGTATCGATGGTACTTACTAGGGAATAAAAATTACGGACCCTCAATATATATACCGGTTAATTAGGATGGAAGTTCTGAATACCGGTATTTACCTGTTCCTGTTCTGTTACCTATTCTGGTTTTGAGGGTATCTGTTTTATTTCGGATTGTGTATTTTACAGTAGCATAGTGAAACATTAATTGAGTGACGGGATTGGATCGAGGTCTTCGGTAGTTGAATTTCGTCGCACTGGAGAAACAACGGGCCATTGGCGGCGGTCCTGGGTTAATCCCTGGATGATAGATTCGAGGATAGCACCTCGTCATTCGCACCCCACTTTCCAAACTACCGCACCACGCGAAAGGAAGGACATTTGACACGACAGATTTAAAGCACACTCACGACGGGCTTTGGTTGGATGGAGTTTCGAACACTCAACTTTCCGTTGCAAATCCGCGACTCTACCAACAGGTCTACCGCGGCCCTGGATCGAGGTAGACCGGTTGGGAGTAGAATTTCGTCGTACTGGAGCACCAGAATGGGCTATTGGTGGCGGTTCGCGATCAATCTCGAAGCGTGATTGTATCGAAAACACAACAAATATGCTTCAGTTTGGACAATCTTTGAAGTCAACTCCGTTCGCCATTTGGAACTCCGTCCAGAAACGTAACTAGGCTAGTTTCCACCCGGGGCAAGAACTTCCCACCTACCACCGACACCCACCGACCAACCAAACCAAAACCCTCCCCGACAACCATCTGATATCGCTCCACCACACATTAATTCCACTAGTCCAAAAATTTTTTATTCAACTTAGATGGTAAATGCTGGATTTCAAAGGTAAATAGATTAATTTGCAGTAATTTGATTTTTAGTACAAGATAAAATACCTAATCACCTTCGCCCTTCTCATCAAACATCCGCTTCTTCCTCTTCCGCACTTCTTTAAAATGAGGATCTAGGTTAAGCTTTCCTGCTATTTCTTCACACATTCTGCATTTAGCTCCTTTATAGTTTTTGTAGTCTACTAATACGTTTTCCTCTTCATTTTTTATCATACGTAAATATCTATAGTAAAAAAATACTCGGCCAATTTAGCTCCTCCCCCCAATCCGGCGCCCGGGGTACATGCCCCGTCTGCCCCTTCTAGTTACGTCCCTGCTTGCGCCATTAAACCCCAACATCCAATCCATTCCGTTCGCCATTGTTTTTTTCCACTAAGGCAATACGCTACAAATAATTTTTAGCTGCAAGTTGAGTTTAGGTAGTTGAATTTACTCGGATTGTCGCCAATAGCCCGTTGTGTTGCTCAAGTGCGACGAAAGCTCAACTGCGTACCTATCTTTATTTACTCCTGTAAGTCACTTTAGTTTTAAAACATTATATTGTTCACTTCTATCAGAAATTTGTATCCTGAGGTGTTCTATTGTTGGCGAGTGATTTCCCGAGAGGAGTTCGTTGGTTTGGGTTTTTTTATGGCCCAAGGGCCATATTTGGCCATGCTGCGCCCTGTCCAAGACATACAATACCAAGTAATAGACACACAACCGTGTATCTCCAGTGCGACGTTAAATTAACTACCTACCTTTGAATTCAGTTTTGATACAAATGTTAGAAAACAATGAGAGAGAGAACATCACTTTTCGATCGTCCGTTTCCTGATGGCAAAGAAATCAAATGAAAAAGTGTCCCTCGTCTCTTATTAAGTATGACAGAGATAGCAGAGCGAAACGAAAAGAAAGTCTTGACGAATCTTCCCATGTCGGAAATGACAGTTCAGTCAAGCTCTGTTTGAAACGACAAGCGTTTAGTTTATATCCAAGTTTATTTCTTTCCCATAGATGTATCGCAAGTATTTTTCTTCTCTTTCATAGCAATAGGACGGTCTTCGCATAACAAAGGAGATGTGACGTATTGCACCATTTTCTAGATGTGAGATTTTTTAAAGACGGGATGAGCAAAACTGTTATTTTATGATAACAGTGTTAAACTGTTATTGCTATTTCGAGACAACAGTTATTATTGATTGTTAATGTTGTCGGTCTCGTTATGTGTTAGCGACTAAATTTACCGGTTAACTGTTAGAAATTTACACAACGTTATTTTAATCGTTGTTTACTTTCGTCATTAAGTGATTTTAAAGTATTATGTTTTACCAACTTTTTATTTTCGTCAAATGTTCTAAATATTTTTATTTTTTAAATTTAAAATTCAGTTCAATTGTAATCGCTTTACAGCTGACCCAATAACATTTGATGATAACTCAATATTTCGATAACAGTTGCAGACAATTATTATTATTTGCAATATCTATTTAAAAACTGTTATTTTGTAACTGTTATTTCAACGCGGTAGCCCAGCTGGAGTCGCGGATTGGCAACTGGTTGCGAGTTCGATGCAACCAAAGTTAACCACGTTAAATCTATAGTAGCCTCAGATGTCCTCACATTGGTGTGGAAGTTTGGAGATTGGGTGCCAGCTCAGGTGTTGACCTCGTCATCTGACCGTGGTTCAAAATTACGAGGTGTTCTCGGTCTTTCCCTTCAGGGTGGATCACGAATCGTCTTCAATAGTCCGTTTTATTGCTCCATTGCTACGTTAATTCAACTACCTACCATCGAAATAAATTAGTTTTCTGGAATGGAGACAATTTATAAGCAGCATATTTCAATGAAAAATAAAAACGTACGACGTATGTTAAAATTAACTCTGACATTTAAATAAAATTGATAAATTCAATACTTTTTTTACCTGCCACTCGCTACAAATTTTACAAGTAGGTAGTTAATTAAAGTCGCACTGGAGCAACACAACGGAATATTGGCGACGTTCCGCATAGGTAAATGTAGTTAATTAACGTCACGCTTGGAGCAAGACAACGGGCTATTGGCGACTGTCTGGGATCAATCCCGAGGGGAAAGTCCAAGGACAACGCCTCCTAATTTTGAATCGCGGTCAGATAACGAGAACAGCACCTGAGCTGGCACCCCACTCTCCAGACTTCCACACCATGCCAACGTGAGGACGTTTGAGGCCACGACAGATTTGACATGCATCTGTCTCCACGAACATGACGGTCTTTGTCTGGACAGTTTTGTACTAGCAACACTCCGATTGCTAATACATTGCTCTATTAACTGGGCTACCGTAGTCCCAAGATAAAATTAGGAGAAAATTTCTCTAAACTGTAAATAAAATCGATAAATTCAATACTTTTCTTACACAGCAGTCGCAACTAATTTTACAATAATAAAGTAACTTTTACCTGTATCCAACTTCTAACGAGGGCAGCGGTAGCCCAGTTGGAAGAACAATGGATTAGCAACCGGATTTTTTCGAGTTCGAAACTCGGTCCAGCCAAAGACTTTCGTGTACGTGGAGACTGATGTACGTCAAATCTGTCGTGGTCTCAAACACCCTCACATTGGCGTGGTGTGGAAGTTTGGAGAGTGGGGTACCATCTCAGGTGTACACCTCGTTATCTAACTGGTTCAAAATGAGGTGTTCTCGGATCTTCCTCCGGGATGGATGCCGAAGCGTCTGCGTTGTGTTGTTCCCAGTGCCACGTTAATTCAACTCCCTACCTGTGTATATACATGTTATAGTAAAAAAATCATCTCATGTTCGAACACTACTTGTTCGATCACTCTCTGAGGCAAGATGTTTATAACCGTATAAAAGCGGAAAAGATTCTCGAATTCAAAAGATTCCAGGCGCATTAAAACCCACTGCTTAAGGGGGTTAAGGCAAGAAGCAAAAGTAAAAGCAAGCTTTCTTTATCGCTATCTACTGGCATCGTAAAGTCGTAAAACAGCCAAATGTTTTGCCCTCGGAGTTTTTTTTGCCCTGCAATAACGCACATTTTCAGCTAAATATCGAACGCAAATTCTCCACTTTACGATGCTGATTCGGCAGTGAGCAATCCAATAAAAAAGGATCACTACCTTTTACACAATGAAGTTCCACCAAGTATCTGTAACGAAGATTTTCGGGAGGTTTCTTATCGGTTCGAACTAACGCAAATTATTAGATTGCATCTGGCAACAAGGAATTTCTTTTAATAGTAGAGTGGAGGTTGATTTTTTTCTTTTGGGGAACTTTATAGAACTTTCTTTTTTGGAACTTTTAAATAATTTCGTAAACGAAATGGTTTGTTCATTGGATCGAAAGGCTTTTTTCGATAGTGGCGCAGAATGAAAATCTTGAGTATAAAAGCATTCTTAGAATAAATTTCGTACGTGGGATATCTTGTTTGTCATTTTACTTTTTTTCCGCATTGAAATTTAATTTTCCGAAATGTTCGGGATTGACCCCCCACCGTCACCAATACCCCGTTCTTTTGCTCCAATGTGACGTTAATTTAAATACCTACCAACCGAATTAAAATTTCAGTCTGATGCAATTAGTTTCTTTCACAAATAAAAAAGTTTTACATTGTAAAATTTACAGTTTTGCTGTGTGAAATGACGAAATTTTACACTTACTAAACAAAAGTTCGACACTTTGTTTTTTACTCTTCCAAGTGAGCCTTAAGTTGTTTACACACAAAAAATGTTCTTTGTTGTCAAGAACAGAGAGGTGGACCACCGGAGTCATGTTTGGCACCTCTCTTAGGCAAAAATGGTCCTTGCACCATTAAACACAACCAACCTCTGAATCATGTAAAAATACTGTACTGAAGCATACAAAAAACTTGTCAGCTATTGATCCACTTTACAAGAACTGCTATGCAATTAGAATAGAATGAAGGAACAAAGATAAACAATGAAATAAATTAAATTCTAAATAAAAAGACTGAATCAAAATGCATAATTATTACATTTATCTATGGAGTATTTATCTGATTAGAAAATCACTCAAATGACAGACATGAAAATGTTCAAACCTTAACAAACATTTGTAGAATTCCAAACGATTTTGGACCTTGCATTATGAACCCAAGCAACCAATCAACTAGAATACCAAACAATTGGAGTATTCTGTATCACAAGCATTTATAGAATTCCAAACGATTTCGAAACCTGCATTATAAAACCAAGCAACCAGAATTCCAAACAATTGACGTATCATGTATCATAAGCATTTCTAGAATTCCAGACGATTTTGAACCCTGCAAACCAAGCAACCAATCAACTAGAATTTCAAACAATTGAAGTATCCTGTATCACTGCATTAAAATCTATGAATATCCTAAACATCTGCTAAACGGCGTAACTATCAGATCTACTCATAGCAATTTACCAAGCTTTCAAACAGAAACACTAATGACACGAACGAGAATATATTCACAGATGTACTCGCACATCTCAATTCTTTTTTTCAGCGCCATTTTTTTTTACTTTGTCTCAGCAAACGATAAAAATCGCGTCTCATTTGAAAGGCAGTAATTGCGAATTCTAATTTAAACTCCATGGAGAAAGCTTCACGTGCTGGCTCGCACATCCACACTTCGAATTTTCGTGCGAAGAGTTCGGCAGATATGGCTTCTTAATGACCGCATTCCGTGGTCAGAAAGCCACCATCCCGCACTTATTATTATTTCATTTCCATTTTTTATGAGCTTTTTCTGGAATATTCGAACCCCTCTCACTTTCGTTCTGGAAAGAAAGAACAAATAGAAATACATCGGAGGGAAAACTACTTTCCCGCTCCGACGCTAATTGTCGATCGTGCTTCATTAGAGTGGCAATGGCAATGGAATCGTTTGCTTGTTTTCGGAATTTTTTCAGTGCCTACGAGATTATATTTCGTGATTATTTTGCTAGGAATAATGGCAACGTGGTTATCGTGTTCGTTGGGAAATTGTTTTGGTTTTGACGTTCGCTGTGTTAAGTTCAAAATCGTATGATTTTGTTGATTGGAGATTACAAAGATTTTTCAGTTCGTATTCCACGATTGAATTGTAGAAAATTATCTGTCTCACTCAGGGTAAGATAATTATTTCTTCTAGGATGTAATTCATTTCTAAATACAGAGACGTAAGTTATATAACTTTCATATGCAGTTTGAAAATCTTCTAAATATTCCCGTTTGGAAATAACACATATTGCCCAATTCCCATTACGAAAACAAGACAATGTTTTGTTTTGAACATTCTGACACTTCACCTTTGTCCTTAGCCCGATTGGAAGAGTAACGGATTAGCAACCGGAGGGTTGCGAGTTCGAATTCTACCAAAGACCTTCGTGTACAAATGGGGCTGATGCACGTTAGATCCGTCGTGGCCACGTTGGCGTTGTATGGAAGCTTGGAGAGTGGGGTGCCAGCTCAGGTGTCGACCTCGTCATTTGACCATAGTTCGAAAATATGTGGTGTTCTCGGATCTTTCCCTTCTGGCTTTATACCAACCGTCGCCAATAGCCCGTTGTGTTGCTCCAACGCAACGTTAATTAAAAATACCTACTTTTGACTTATGAGACGAAGTTTTTGGGGTTTTCAGATTTTGGGCGTTTGTACATTTGTTTAAATGGGGGAATTTAAAAAAGAATGAACATTTAATTTTTTTTATCAAAATGTTTGTTCAAAAAACGTATTTCTTTTATTTCCAGGGCATTCTTCGTAAGCATCTTAGAATAACTTCAAATTTGCGGCATGGAACAGGTAAAAAAGAAACAAATGTCTTAAAGTCCTAACATAAAATTTTGCAGTATACATTTACAATTTATTACAAGTAATATCAGTCAACAAGTAATAAAAAGTAATCATTTGCTTGAAAAGTAACTCCTTAGACAATTTCATTTCATTACAATAAACAAAATAAATATTTAGATATTAAAGCGAAAACAAGTAAATTTTCATTCAATTTGTTCCAAGATTTATACTTCTAAAAAGCAGTAACAAATATTTATTAAGCAAACATTTATGTAAGGAAAACAGCATCCCAATTAATTACTGTCGGTGAATTTGTAAAAGTGTTTTCAGCACAAATATTAAACATACAGCATTTAAACAGCTTTTATTTAAAATCTAGCTTTAAAATTAAACATTCAATGATCTTGCAGAAGCAATTAGAAGAAAATTGCAAAACATCTAAGCAGCTTATAGTATAATGTGCTCATGAGTATTTTTTTGACATGTACTGTTTATAAACGTCACATTTTATTTACCTTGTGGGCAGATTACTGTCCGATAGGGTATTTATCGTTTGAAGAATAGACGCCCATTCCAATTGCATAATATAGAATCATTCAATTTTCAAATCACTGGCATTGAAACGTCATCTTCTACAAATGGAATAGAACATTGCGCATTAGAATATTCCCTAATTACCGGAGACAAGCATGTTGCCAATCAGGCGAGGAAAGTAAAACAGAAGCAGAAAGTCTCGGTACTTTCGCAAACGATTGTCAGATTTGATGGGAATAGTGTCCATTTTCGTATTCTTTTCGAATATTTTCTTTCGTAGCTGTCATCTGCAGAACAAAGGGAGTGTAATAAACGCAGACGACAATGTTGACAACTTGAGAGAATGGAAGGAATTAAATAAAAGTAGGGAGCAGTCCAAGAAATAAACAAAACGAAAATAGAGAAAAGGGGGAACGAAAAAGAACGACGGGAGAAAGACTATCTTCGCGAAGGAGAAAATAATAGGTTTTTCAAAGACTCGAATCTTGTCCCTCGAATTTTTTTCCCGCTTTTTACGGAAAATGATTTCTCCGAATGGCAATTGGTTAAAAAGGCTTCAGGGTTCCCGGCTCGGAACACTCAATTGGGAAGAACAAAACTGGAGAGAAAGTTTTGAAATACGCGTTCGAATTTTTCGCATTTTGTTTTTCTGCAGCCGATGTATTTTGAAGCGCTCTGTTTCTTTTATTGTTGGTCTGGGGAGTTACACGTACGACGCTTTCGAAATGTATTTTTGTCAGCTTCAATGCTTTGTAGTTTCTTTTTTTTATAACTTTTAAACGCCATTTTGCGACGGTGAAGTCTAGTGAGGGAAAGTAATTTCCAATATACCGCGATTCGAGATTTTTACTATCAAAGCGGTGGCAACAAAAAGTGAGAGACGTCAATCAGAACGTGGATAACTATATTGGAAAACTTCTAGTAGCGGCCATCCAAATTCTAATGGGGCCGTCCTGGCTCAGTAGGTATGCCAACTGCGCTAGCAAAGTGCGAGTTGTAGGCAGTGCAGGCTCGATTCTTCTCTGGGTGTATTTCTCTTTGTGTCAGTAAAACTTTCTTTGTGTGTATGTTCATTACAGTGCGTTGTATGTCTTCTGTTTGACGCGCATGACTAAATATGGCCCTTGCGCCATAAAACCTCTAGCCATCACCACCTTGTTATTGCTCTGACTGTCAGCCCACTTCACTTCACCTATAGGTTGGTATTTTTAATTCGCACTGGAGCTATTGGCGACGGTCCGGGATCAAACCCGAAGGGAAAGATCCGAGGACAACACCACGTAATTTTGAACCACGGTCAGAGCTGGCACCCCACTCTTCCAACTTCCACACCCGCCAACGGGAGGATATTTGAGGCCGCCACGACAGATTTAACGTACACCAGCCTCCTTTGTACACGACTGTCTTTGATTGGGACTCGAACTCGTCACACTCCGGTTGCTAATCCGTTACTCTTCCGACCGGGCTACCACGGTCCCACTCCACCTATAAATCGTTAAACGTGGAAACATTTAAAAAACATTTATGTTACATAACTGAGTTGTTCAACTTATTCTTTGCTACCTGCAAACATTGCGACAAATTTACAAAATCCAGCTTAAAATATAAGAATTGTTTCATAAATAATTTTTATTTTGTGACTGTTTTCGAAGAATTCTGTGTGGGTCGCGGACGAGATGTCCTCAGATCTTTCCCTTCGGAATGGATCCGGAACGTCACCGTTGTGTTTGTTGTTCTAGTGCTGCGTTGATTGAACTACCTACCTAACATTTACGGTAGTTTTCGTTGACAAGCGTTTTTGTTCTCAACGTTAAACATTTTGGTGACGAAAATTTGGCGTTGTAAAGAATGCGAAAGTATTTCCTACAGTTTTGCATGCGTAGAAAGCATTAAACCGTTGACGAAGCAAATTGAGAGAAATCCAAATTAAAGATTTTCCCTTCATAAGTCGAGTAAAAAATTTGTTGTGTAAACTATTTCCTGTTGTATGATTTTATTCGAAAACAGCAATTACTTTTTACATATCAACTGTACGGAACTGAAACGAACACGCCAATTACGGAATACCTAGAACGATTCTATGAGCCTCCGCACCTTGATTTATAATTAGAAAAATTTATTTATGAAAATAACTGAAATTAGAAGAAAAAATGTTTATATTGTGGGTCATTGCAATACAAATCGACTATTCTCGAAGAAATACCAGCTGGAATCATAATCGTCTGAGCGAACAGAAGTTCTGTTTGATATTAAAAAACCTTATTAATCATTGGTTGTGATAGTTTACTTAAAAGCTGATGTAAATCGACCGTCCTTACATAAAAGTAATTGATTTCATTCCATTTTCAGTTCCTGCTGAACCCCATTCTGGTTCCGTATCATTCCCTTTTAAAAACCGCATTTTGGGGTTTTGTGTCGAACTTCTAAAAGGTAGCTATTACCATCTATTAGGAAACGGCATTTATTTTTGTCGTTCTTTTAAAACACTCGGTAGATATTCGAACGAAAAAGAACAAATTTTGCTAATGCAAATATAGCAAAACGAAAAAGTCGTTCAGCGAATAGAATTCGTCTTTTATCTCGAGAATCAGCAAATTATTTACCTCAAGCGATCATTCTACAAGAAAAAATGAATTCCAATTACAATGGAGCAACGATAAAAACGAATTTATATTTACCATATCGTTTGCGCACGAGTTCCAAGTTTCGCTGCCAGATCGAAATTCCTTCGGACTCGTATCTGTTCCATCGTAAATAATTCCGGGGAAATTCCTTTGTCGAAAAAGGCAAATACTCGATCTATTGGCTAACCAAATTAGCCATTATCAGCCACAATCAGTTAGAGTGAGGTTTCTTTCATTTTTGAACGCAATCTTTTTCATATTTTACGGGAATAAAAGAGGTGAAAGTTACAGTTTGCGGAAACTACCCTGCGCTGGCAGATAACGTAGCTTTATCGTCGCTTAGTGTTTTGAGGGTACATTTAGCCTATCATTAAGGAAATAATTTCGTCTGCAATATTGCAATCTACAAGCCCATAAATCATTTTATTAATCATGCAAAACCTTGAAAAGGGATTTTTTTCGATACCTATTTTCCCTTTTGTGGAGCTTTCACTGGAATCTCAGAGGGATTATTAATGCTTTTTTCCCCCTTTTTTTTCATTCTTAAATGTTTCGTAGTTTCGCGTTGTATAAGAGAAACGGGCTTTTTCGAAACTGTTTTTTACTGTTCCATATTTGAAATTTTTATGGTGTATCAGGAGGTAGTAAATGTGAAAATAAGACGGTCATAAAGAAATCGCTTTCATTTGCCTCTTGGGGGCCGTGGAAAATAATAGTGCTATCGAGTACGGGCTTTTAGGTTCGTAAATACGGCTTATTTAATACGGCTCCTATTTTCGGAGACGTCGGCGGAGGTTGTTGTTTTTTGTAAGAACTGAGATTCCAGAATATTGTTTTGGCTATTGGGTTTTGGAGATGGAAGAAAACACTGTTGACGAGCACTCATTGTGATATAAACTTGTTATAGTGGCGGAATAAAAATGAAGTGTTTCACAACGAAAACTATCGTCGCGTTTCAACTCTGTTATCTGCCATTTTAAAGTAGAATCTACGGTTTCCACGTTTTGTATATGTGTACCCATACTACTTCCAAATCGGTGGGATATATTTTTATGAAATTTTGTGTACTTCGAATACTCAGTAATTTAGTGAATGAGATATTCATCGTCAGTCTGTCTGCTTCTTGTGCTCTTTTGGAACATGAATTACCCCCTAATTGAATCAATTATTCTAAATTCGATCTTTTCTCCAATTTATAGAACCGTGGCTCAGTGGATATGTCCACTGCGCTAGCAACTTTCGAGTTGTAGGCGGCACAGGTTCGATTCCTGTCAGGTACATTTCAGTCTGGGTATATTTCTCTCTTCTGTGTTAGTAGAACTTTCATTTTGTGTGTTTGTCTATTACTTGATGTTGTATGTCTTGTGTCTGGCTCAGCATGGCCAAATATGACCCTTGCGCCATAAAACCCAAGCTAAAGGTGCTGAAGCTTGGCCAAATATGGCCCTTGCGCCAAAAGACCCAAAACGAGCCAACCAAAGGTTGTGAAAGTACGAAGACCACTGGCGTATCCCATAACACAACCCCGCTACCTGTTGTTGCACTGCGTTTCAATCCTTGTAATGGATGAACTCCTTCGTTTTATTTGTACGGATGACGGGCCCGTGTGATGAATGGACCCATTAGCCCACTCAATGAAGGGAAATCGTTTTTCGAAAATAAGTTCTTTTCCCCGCGAACTGTAACCGTGTTTATCCTTAATTTGGGAAACGTGATCGGCATCGGTAATGAAGGCGTGAGGGCCGCCATTTTGAGGAATGCATAATTTCCGAATGCCGGCACGGAAAGGAGCAGATGCTGGGGAAGTATCGAGAATGTCTAGTTCGGGGGATTGGCGGTGTTTGACGAGGTAGATGCTCGGTGCTTTGTCTTGTGGAAACTGCTAAAGGCCAAACCAAATTTTGGTTTTTGTTTCTAGGAAATTCAATTCGTGAACGAATGTTTAGTGAGGACAGATGTGTTAGTGCAGTGATTCTCAACCACTGTGCCGCGCAATTCAGTGTGCCGCCACTGCGAACATTCAGAAGAATCAATTAATTCGTTCTGGATTAATCTTAGATACGATTATATCCCACAATCTCAAAAAGCCTTAAGTGTGTTATTACAACTTTCCACATCTTATTTGTGCGAATTCGGATTTTCGGCTTTGACCAACATAAAAACGAAAAAAAGATCCAGACTTTTAAATCTGGATCACGAAATGAGAATATTATTATTATTTTTAAGCCCAAATATACGCAAATTAAAGTTATCAAAAAACACCAAGCTCAAATTTCGCATTAAATGTAATTTGTAATTTTATCATTAAATAAACATTTTGTTTACTTTGTAATGGAATTTCATTTTATATTTCATTGAAAATTATTATCGTATGCTATTTTTACAAAATATATTTTAGGTACATCAATCAATTAACCAAGTAAAATTCCTTTAAATTTATCTTATTGTTAGTGTGCCGCCAAATTTTTAAATTATTAAAAGTGTACCGTGACAAAAAAAGGTTGAGAATCACTGTGTTAGTGTTAGAACGAATATTAGTGAACTGGGAAACATGAGGATCGCGACCCATGAAATATATAAAACAGCGCGAAAGATACAACGGTGAATTTGATTATTTTTCATTCCCGCACAAATGTTCAATTAACATAAACCAATCCGTTCATTTAGTGGATCATGATGGGCATCATACTAATAACGGGATCGATCAAAAAATGATCACGCGTCTCCGAAAGGACGTCGAAATTATTTCTGATTATCTTTTCCCCGAAACATTCGCCCTCAATTGAAGTCAAAAATGGGAAATCCCCCATCCCCACCAAAGGCGACAGCGTCCAACAAACGAAATGCTCGCAAAGTGAATGAAATGATGATGAGGAAAGGTAATAACAAGAGCCAAGTCACACCGACTACTTTAATGACTCTAATGGATTCTGACATCGTTAATGCGCAGATAAGGCACAATGGACGAGGCCTTTGTTGTCCATGACCAGAGGAATGGCACGATTCTTTCTGGATAATGGCGCCTCTGAATCTTGATAATGCATCGAGTAGTCAGGTCAATGCGTAGCTGTGTTTGGGATTTTCGGGACGATGTTATTGTAAGTTTTTGCTCTGGGAATATTCAGCGGCTGTTTTGTAGTCGAATCCGCGGTCCTCATGACGTTATCATCTGTTGATAATTTTTTTTGTTGCGTGTATAGAACGGAAAATTGACCCGTGGAGATATCAAATTTGAATATTCGTGTGGGAAAACTATCGGCAGTCAGGTTCGTTTCCTCCCTGGGTGTATTTCTTTCTCTTTGTCAGTAAAAATTTTCCTTCTGTGTGTATGTGCATTTACTTGATGTCTTGTGTTTGGCACGGCTTGGCCAAATATGGCCCTTTAAAAAAATAGTGGAGACCATTTGGTAGAGTCACTGATCAGCAACCGGAGGGTAACGAATTCGAAACTTGGTCCAGCCAAAGACCGTGTACTGGCTGGTGCAGGTTGAATCTGTCGTGGTCTCAAATGTCCTCATATTGGCGCGATGTGGAAGTTTGGAGAGTGGGGTGCCAGCTTAGGTGTTGACCTTGTCATGTAACCGTGGTTCAAAATTTCGTGGGGCTGTCCTTGAATCTTTCCCTTCGGGATTGATCCCGGAACTCGAATTTCTCTTCATTAAGAATACTATACAATTCTAAAAATTTAGTTTCCTGTAGAATTTTCACTAAAAATTTGTCGTTTTCCAAAAGTAATGTACAATTCCAACTAAGAATTCGTCATTTTCTAAGAGTACTGTACAATTCTAAGAATTTATCATTTCTATCAGAACACTACGATTCTAAGAATTTATCATTTCTATAAGAACACTACAATTCTAATAATTTTTCATTTCTATAAGAACACTGTACAATTCTAATAATTTTTCATTTTTTAATAATTAATTATTTCTATAAGAACACTACGATTCTAAGAATTTATCATTTCTATAAGAACACTACAATTCTAATAATTTTTCATTTCTATAAGAACACTGTACAATTCTAATAATTTTTCATTTTTTAATAATTTATCATTTCTATAAGAACACTACGATTCTAAGAATTTATCATTTCTATAAGAACACTACAATTCTAATAATTTTTCATTTCTATAAGAACACTGTACAATTCTAATAATTTTTCATTTTTTAATAATTTATCATTTCTATAAGAACACTACAATTCTAATAATTCGTCATTTTCTAAGAGTACTGTAGAATTCTGAGTTTATCATTTCTGTAAGAAAACTACAATTCTAACTAAGTATTTATCGTTTTTCCATAAACCCTGTACATCGTATCACATTTAATTGAGATACTATGCATGCTATATAAGCAAAAATGCAGAACTTCTTAAATAATTACAACAAAAGAAGTTCGGCATAGCCTCAAGGTTTCATTTTCTAGCGCACTAAATATTTTTCATCTGAAAAATAAATTATTTTCACAATAAAAAAGACTATTTAAGTTACTTATTGAATTTATCGTCTAAGTATTTATCGGTTTTCTAGAAACCCTGCATATTTAATTTCTCATAACTTAATTGAGATTTTCAATTTATAGGCAAAACTAAGAATGTATCATTTTCTAAGAATTATATACAATTCTAAAAATTTATCGTTTTCTAAGAATACTGCAATTATAAGAATTTATCGTTTTTTATAAGAACGCTGCTCAGTTTTAAGATTTTATCTTTTTCTAAGAATACAAAACAGTTTTCACTAAAAAATCTATCGTTTTCTAAGATGTGCAGTTCTAACTAAGAAATCGTTATTTTTAAGAATACTGTACAATTATAAGAATTTATCAGTTTTATAAGAATACTGTACAATTCTAAGAATGCATCGTTTTCTGAGAATACTATTCTAACAAATAACGACCTTTTTATAAGAATAAAAAACAATTCTAACTAAGTAGTTATCGTTTTTCCATTAACCCTGTATACGTCATATACTTAATTGAGATACTATGTATGCTATATAAAAGCAAAAATGAAAAACCTTTTAAACAATTCCAACAAAATAAGTCCAGCATAGCCTCGAGGGTACTCAATTTTCTATCGCACTAAATACTTCATTGGAAAAATAAATTATTTGCACAATAAAAAAGGACTATTTAAGTTACTTATTGAATTTATCGCCTGTTTAGAACTACGATATCTCTTTTAATGGAATGAACGATGGAACTAGCAAAATAATAAACGAGCCTAAAAAGGGAAATTTAAGGATGAAATTAAGGAAGAAATAAGGACATCCAACTTGCCTCTAGCTTTAAATTGTGAGCGCTCTTATGAAATTATCTCGCAACTTTACTTAAAGCTATCTTCTGTATGAAATATACGTTCTATTTAATTTCTAAAGTAATCATGTGTAAAAAAAATCAAACAATTATTCTTCACTGTTTCTCCGTGTTGCCATTTTTTCTGATGGAAATACTTTCGCGTAATAGGAAACTTTCTTGAGTGTTTTATAAATTAAAACACGAAAATTAATTAGATGGATAAATAATTTCGTGAAAACTCATTTTGCGAAAGAAGACGAATTCGTTCGCTTCTTTATACTGTAAATAAACGCTTTTAAATAGAAATGACGAAATCAAACTAAGTTGTTTCCTGGATGGTGTTATGGAAATAAACAGTTTGAAAAAGGATTTTCTTGGATTTATGTTTTCCCTGTAAAAGACAATAAAAAATTCATTTTTCCCCTTTTGACTTAGTATGCGTGTTTTCGTTGCATAATTCTAATGCTATTATTTTTAAAATATTGAAAGTAAAAGCCTCTTTCGTCACAAGAAAAGTAAGCGGAGAAAAGGCTTTGGGATGGAATGATTTCAAAAGTTTTTCTCTCACTTAATTTATATATTTTTCGAAAAGTTCCTCCAAAAATTGAGTCTTTATTTTTAGGATGAGTTCTTTTACGACGTTAAGACGAGTATTAAAAACAAAGATATTTTTGTTTCACGCTTCTCAGTGTTAATTGTATACGGTAGTATTTAATAATTGAATAAGTGGGTGCAAATATCATGATTAATTTCAACGCGAATTTGCAAATATGTATCGCATTAAAATGAAATTGCGATATTTGACTTACGACTTAATTCTAGGATTATAATTCTTCAGTTTCTACAAATTAATATCGGTTACTACTGCAAGTAGTAACTGGTAAACTAGGTTAAGCTACTAGTACTGGTAAACTAGGTTAAGCTACTAGTAACTGGTAAACTAGGTTAAGCTACTAGTAACTGGTAAACTATATCAAACAAACTAGTCGTGACTCAGTGGGTTTGCCCACTACGCTAGCAACCTGAGAACTGTGGGTGGTTCAGGTTAGATTCCTACCTGTGTGCATGTCTCTTTTTGTCAGTAAAACTTGTGTGTATATCCATTTTCTTGACGTTGCCTCTCTTGTGTTTGGCGCCGCTTGACCAAATATGGCCATTGCGCTATAAAACCAAAACCAATCATACTATTAGTAATTAGTAAACTCTATCGTACTAGTAGCAACTAGAGTAAGCTATATATTCATACTAGAGAACAACTAGTAAGCCATATATCTTACTAGTAGCAACTAGTAAGCTATACGTATGTAATAATAGTAGCAATCAGGGGCGTAACTACGGGGGGTGCAGACGGGGCATGTGCCCCAGGCGCTGGATTGGAGGGGGGCGCTAAACTAGCCGAGTATTTTTTTACTATAGATATTTACGTATGATAGAAAATGGAGGGGGGCGCCAAGGCGAGTTCTTGCCCCGGGTTGAAACTAGCCTAGTTAAGTCCCTTATAGCAACTAGTTAGTTATACGTATGTAATAGTAGTAGCAAGTTGTAAGCTATATGCCATACCAGTAGTAACTTGTAAACCATGTCATACTAGCAGTAACTTGTAAGCTATATCATGCTAGTTGTAACTATTTAACTATCGCACAAATAGCAACTAGTAAACTATCTTACTGGTAAACGTTGTTTCTAAATTGTGTTTTGTTTTGGTCTTAACAGTGGTGGGCGTGTTTGATCCATCGAAATGGTCTAAGACTGTTTTGTTTTTAATATCTGTTTTAACCCTCTTGGTGGTCGCCTCGACGAGGTATCGTCACTTGCAGAACTGAACAGATCTTGATGGACGAGATATCTCGTCATTAGAAAATTGACCAGATCTCGATCTCGTCCGTCGCCAATACCCCACTGTGTTGCTCCAGTGCGACGTTAAGTGGACTAGCTACCTTGATCTCGTCATCATAAAAAAATCGCCAATACCAGATATATCATTAGCGAAATCGATCAGGTCTTGATGGAAGAGAGGGTTAATCGTTTTTTAAACTTGATTACCTTCCGTTTCGACTTCTACCTGTAGGTATAATATGGGGATATACAGCGATATAGAATCTCATATCATACCGGTGGTCAAAGGCCTCACTTAATTTGTGTCCAGCGCAATTGTTTAGCAAATGCCCGAACAAAGCGCATAATCGAAGCGCAGTTAGTTATGCGGCCGGCTGTGGTGGAGCGGACGCTAATCTTGCATTTAGCTGCAACAGCATGGATCGGGATCGAATTATTCACGCACTTAGCATATTTGCATGCCCTGATGGCCCCGTGGTGTCTGAAGCCGGAAACCCTCCTGCGTATTGCTCAGTGCAGAAGGGACGCGAACATGCAATGGAGTATACGGGATAACCATTTCAATTTGGACATCGTTACTTTTGTTGACTGTGAAGTCGTTGAGTTCCTCCTTTTCTATTTTACTAGAAGTTGGTTTCCTTACCTCAAGTCCCTAGGTGTGTACGGGCATCACAACCCCGAGATACCCGATTGATCTTTCTTCCTTTCATTTTTCTGTCCTGCTTCTTGTTTTCCTTCCTCCCTCCCTCTTGGTGTGGTGTGGAAGTTTGGAGAGTGGGGTGCAGTTCAGATCTTCTCGTCATGTGACCGTGGATCAAAATTACGATTCGTTGTCCTCGGATATTTGCTTTCGGGATTGATCCCGGACCGTCGCCAATAGCCCCTTGCGCTGCTCCAGAGCGACGTTAATTAACTACCTACCTTAAATTTCGGAGGTGTTGACCTCGTGACCGTGGATCAAAACGAAGAGGCGTTGACTACCTTCCTTCCTCATTGTGTTTGGCGCAGCTTGGCCAAATATGGCACTTGCGCCATTAAATCCGAAAACAACAAACCTTATCGTGAGTTTTCCACGTAAAATTGTTGTGTTGCTCCAGTGTGACGTTAATTGAAAATACCAATACCACGTAAAATTGAGGCACAGGAACTGTAAACAAATAGGAGCAAAAATTGGCTGTTTGGTTGGGTCTTTATGGCGCAAGTCTATCGGAGGTTGGTCACCACCGGGCAGTTTTTGACTAAAAGATAGACCACCAGGAAGGTTAAGTTCCAAAACTCTCACCAGCTTACGGAACTTGGCGGTTTCGTGAAATTTGGGAGCCGAAAAACTTGCGACTTCCAAAGACTTTTCTTAGAATTCTAGGGGATCTGTGACGGGATTCTCCATTGATAGCTACCATGCGGTAAAACCTGATAAAATCTTTTACTAATAACGAGGCCAAAAGGGGGTAATGTAGATCGAAGTATGTAAAACGAACTGTCCATTGCCGAGAACTGGCGACAATTTCAAACAGGCTTTTGCATCAGGTAGGTAGTTATTTAACGTATTACTGGAAGAACTACAACGATCTATTGGCTACGGTCAATCCCGGAGGGAAAGATCCTAAGACAACGCCTTTTAATTTAGAACCTCACTCAGATGACGATCGCAACACCTGAGCTGGCACCCTATTCTCCAAACATCCACGCCACGTTTTGCATCAGCGGCTGACGAGTACAGGGCAGTTTTTGACAAAAAGACAGACCACCAGGAGGGTTTAGCTCCCAAACTCCCACCGACCATCCCAACCAGCTTACAGAACTTAGCGGTTTCGCGAGCGGAAAAACTTTTAGAAGACTTCCAAAGACCTTTCTTCGAATTCTGCAGGCTCTGTGACGGTTTTCCCCATAGATGGCTACCATGCGGTAAAACCTGATAAAAGAGAAAATAAGCCAGGGAAAAAAATTAAGAAAAGGAAAGCCCGGAAAAAAAAAGGGAGAAGAAGCCGGTCATGCGTCTGACAGTTGATAGATGATGTGCCTCGCCAATGATGAATTGGCGCACCAGAAGACTGGCTTTTCGCCACCCGCTCCCTGGACACGAATCCTGGACACCACCGCAGTCTCGGCTCGACGTGCCCTGAATCCGTGCCGGGACAAAATTTCCCGATTCATCCTTTTCCCGTTTTTTTCCCTGGAGTGTCACCGAAAGGAATACTGAATGGAATCGACCTTTTTTGTTGCTTTTTGGAGTCCGTGCCGACTTTTGGAGCAAGATCAAGTGCAGGGTTTGATTGGCCTAAATTGGGTCATTTGCTTATTGACCATTCAATGACTCACGCGACGTCTATGTCGTCATTCCTCGTGTGAAATGGCCGTTTGTTTTCAATCGCGCATGTTGTGGCTCAGTGTATTTGCCCACTGCGATAGTAACTTGAGAGTTGTAGACCATAGACGTGAATTATAAGTGGAACTGAGCATTGGCTATTAAGAGGAGCTCAAAAATTAGATCCCAGCTCAGGTGTTGACCTCGTCATCTGACCGTGGTTCAAAATGAGGCGTTGTGCATGGATCTTTTCCTTCGGGATGGATCCCGGACCGTCGTCAGCAGTCCGTTGTGTTGCTCCAGTGCGACGTTAATTAACTACCTACCACAAAAACTGACCAACATGTCAACTAGTAGTCACGTGACTGCTATTTGAAAAATTGACTTGGTTAGCCGATCTGATATCTTATCACCTCTTTTGGGGATATAAGATCTTGTGACATTGTAGATGTGTCAATGCTGATTTCTAGAGTGGCTACAAAAGCGGTGAAATCGGCAAAATCGATGATCAATTAATGAACCAATCAGATGATGAATCAATAGATGAGCGTCTTCTCCAGTTCGGTGGACCAATCATGATGAAGGTTAGGTTCTATCCAACGTACAAAAATAGTCTAAGGGTCACGTGACTACTAGTTTTGGTCACATGATCCTGGGCACATAAAATGGTTAGCACTACTTTTATATTTCCTCTATGTTGTAGATGACTCAGATTCCATTCCAGGACCGGATCTTGATCTCGTCATCATAAAAGAACGGCAATACCTTGATGAGATTTCTCGTCCTTAGCAAAATTGGTCAGATTTTCATTGAAGATATATCTCGTCGAAACACTGAAACTACCACGTACTCTTTTAGTAATGCTTGATAGATTTTACATCCATAAGCTGGCATTGGAAAAAATGTTGCATATAATGTAATTTATTTCGAATTTGTGTATCCCAGGATGCCCAAGCGATCTTTCAACTTTCTTCTCCTTTCTTTTCACAATTACTTGACAGTCTGTCTTGTGTTTGGCGCAGTTTGGCTAAATATGGCCCTTGCGCCATGAAACCTAAAACCAACCAATCCATATTTTCTGCGATGAATAAATAAGATCTAATTATAAGATTCGAAGTGTCTTGTATATGCATTCACAAACACATCGATACAAAAAACGCATGAATAGATTCCCTCAAATATTTGAACTGCTTCACAGTTCCGTGAAGACTTTTTCCTCTACTTTTTGTTTAGAACAAAGTGGCGAAGCCTCCAGAAACAGCAGTGCCTCGCAAAACAATATTGATCTTGTAGTTAATTAGTCACTCAGAATAATTCCCGAAGTAACGAAATTAGGATTCTTTTTACACACCCGGCGAAATGAAAAATTCCCGGGAAAAGAACCACGCGAAAAAACCCCAGAATTCGAACAAACATTTCTCTCCTTCGAAATAGAATAAAAAAAATGACGAGGTATATATGATCGGAAAGTCAATTTGGCAAGCCCTCGTGCGGACATTATCAGTTCTTCCAAGCGCCCTCGAAAAAATTATTTGATTGCATCAATTCATCAAATTAAAGCTTAGCAGCTTTTAACAAAATTCCCTTTTCTTGGAGGGAGAACAGGGAAAAAAATTCCCCGGAATAAAGCTATAAAAAGGATGAATGTGTTCTTCAATAAAGGTTTGTATTTGACGTCTAAACAAATGCGGGCTCGTCCAATCATATAGCTGAGAGGGTTCGAGGGGGCGTTCTTGGGGGTGGTGGAGAGGAGGCAAGAAGTGCAAACATGGCGTGCAAGCCACAAGGAAGATCAAAAGCAAAGAGAATTTCAGGTAGTCGGTAGGAAAAATAAACAAGTGGTGGGGAAATAATGCTTATTTGTTTCTCTGGGGACAATAATTTTTGTTTTGTTCTTTATTCCGTGTGTTTTCTTGTTTTCCTTTTGTCTTTTTGCATATCTTTTTCTATTTTTTGCTTTCGGGATGTAAGGAAACCAAACTTCTTTGGAGGGTACGGATTGAACATGCGAAGATGGCAATGTGTTTTTTGATCCGGGCGTTCGGAAGGTTTTACTTTTAAAGAAATACACTGGCAGTACACGTAGGTAGTTGAATTAACGTCGCACTAAAGCAATACAATGGGCTATTGGAGACGGTCCGGTATCCATCCCGAGGGAAAGATCCTAGTACAACACCACATTTTGAACCACGGTCAGATGACGAGGTCAACACCCGATTTGGTAAAATAGGTAAATTGGCGTTTGCATAGTAGCATTTATCACCAACCATCTACAAATCTAGACATGAGTGGTGAGATTTGTTACATAATTTAGTAGTTTCATCTTACGATCTATGGAATACGGATGGATGAAACGGGGTATAATTTGATATTCCCAATGCAGGGAGGGCCGCGGTAGCCCAGTTGGAAGAGTAACGGATTAGCAACAGGAGGATTTCGAGTTCGAATGCAACGAAAGACCGTCGTGTATAAGGCGAGCTGGTGCACGTTAAATCTCGTGGCCCCAAATGTCCTCACGTTGCTGCGGCATGGAAGTTTGGAGAGTGGGGTGCCAGCTCAGGTGTGACCTCGTCATCTGACCGTGGTTGAAAATGACGCGGTGTTGTCCGCGGATCTTTCCCTTCGGGTTTGATCCCGGACCGTCGCGAATAGCCCGTTGTGTTGCTCCAGTGCGACGTTAATTAAAATACCCATCCACATACCTACCCAATGCTGGTCACTTATAATCCAAAATGCGGAGGATACTATTCGTTACAAACCAAATATTATATTAGATTTGAAACAGTATGATTTGAGATTTCCCTCAACCAACCTTTGTCCAAATTACGGTTTCAATGGTTATACTAAAAGAGGTAGATGGATTTACGTCGCACTGGAGCAACACAATGGGCTGTTGCTATTGGCGACGGTCCGTGATCCGTCCGTTGTCACTCCAGTGCGACATTAATTAAAATACCTACCAACCAACCGGGATGCATCCCTAAGGGAAAGTACTGAGGTCGATACCTCATCATTTTGCTCCACGGACAGATGAGATCAACACCTGAGCTGACACCCCAGTCTCCAAACTTTCACACCACGCCAACACGAGTACATTCGAGGTCACGACGGATTTAACGTTCACCAGCCACCATGTGCACAACGGTCTTTGGTTGGATCGTGTTTTGAACTCGTAACCTTCCGACTGCCGATCTGCTACACTTCCAACCTGGCTACCGGGGCCCTACAAAATGTGTTAATGTTGTTACTACAAAGTCCCGGCCGCAATGTCGATCATTTTGCAAATATTCTCTGCACCTATGTCTTAGTGCTGGGTTCAGCCATTCAGGGGTGCATCATGATAGTGAGGTGGGACTAGAGGGAACACTAAGACAAAGTGCATTGGAGTTCTCTCTAAGCTCACTATACAAGGAGAATCCTTTTTATCTTCGCAAATACATCCCGTCTATCCGATCCCTCGGGGTTTGATTGTGGAAACCCCCCCCCCATTCAAATATTTTTAAATTCTTATGTACTATTGGTTTTTGATTTTACATTATCATATATTACTTGCATCATAAAATACACCGTGTGAATATTCACTTCATCATTTATACAGGGCGATTCTACGGTCATGGGACAAACTTCAGGGGGTGATAGAACACATCGAAACAAACACTTTTCCCCATAGAATGTAGGGTCGCAAGTGCAGCGGTTGGCCGCTAGAGAGCGCAGTCAAACGCTTGTATAAAAGCGTGGCGATGCGAGGCCTGCATCAGGTGTGGTGGTCGACATTTTGAACAGCTTCTGTAATTGTGCATTTGCGTTGTACTTACCGACTGATATTTGTATATGTCGTTTCATTTCCATGTGAAAAGTTTCTCATGTTTTGTCATTTCTTTCTTACCCGTTCTTCCTTGTACTTGCCTTTAATTTATGGAAATCTAAATGTATTATTTCGTTTTGTCAAGCAGTTATTGATGTTTATTTGACATTAAAGCGTTGTTTCCATATTTCATGCCTCTTCTCTCTAACTTGCGTCGGACCGTGTGTTTGTGCCGAAATGGAAAGCGCCCTCTAGCGGCCCTACATTCCATGGTGAAAAGTGTACGTTTCCTTGTGTTCTATCACCCCCTGAAGTGTGTCGTATTAGTTTAGACTCACCCAATAGACATTCTATGGGCTTTTATACAAGCGTTTGACTGCGCTCTCTAGCGGCCAACCGCTGCACTTGCGACCCTACTTCTATGGGGGGGGGGGGAAAGTGTTTGTTTCGTTGTGTTCTATCACCCCCTGAAGTTTGTCCCGTGACCGTAGAATCACCCCGTATACTATGCATCGTTTTGCTGGACAGTATATTTTAATCCATCATCCCGCTGAATGCAGTTTTAATATAACTTAATCAACCATTCATCATGGTTTTAATGTTGGTCTGGTGATTAATGTACTTTGAATCAGTCACCTTGCGCTTGGGCAGCTTATCCATCTATGCAACTTGAGCCATAAACCCAAACCAACCGATCCCTCAGGGGCATATCTTTAGCTGTGTACGGGCTTCACGAGCCTGAGGTACCCTAGTTATTTGTTCTTTTCCCAAGGGCGGCACCGCGGAAGTCCAGATTAGCAACCGGAGGATACGAGGTCGAAACACGATCCAACCAAAGACCATCGTATACACTGGGGTAGGTTAAAACTGTCGTGGCCTCAAATGTCCTCATTTTGGCGTGATGGCGAATGTTTGAGAGTTGGGTGCCAGCTCAGATCCACTTTCCTATGACCTCGTCATAGGATCGCGGATCAAAATGAGGAGTCCTCAACCTTTCCTTCGAGATGGATCTCGGAGCTTCGCAAATAGCCCGTTGGTTTGCACCAGTGCGACCTTAATTCAAGTACCTACGTTTTGTTCGAATTCTTGTCTCTCCCTTCTACAAGTGCGAGTAGAACGTAAGATCGAGAGTGGCAATTGAGAGGAAGGAGTGAGAAATTCGCTGGAAGGTAGCTAAATATCTTGGGACGGCCAAAGTACAGCGCCGTCTGTATAAACGAGCATCTCTTTGCAAATACATCAGTCTACCCGAATTTCCGTGAGAAAAGTTTCGTCTCTTCCCCGAATCCACAGAAATACATCCCATCTTCCGATCAAATCCAGACATCGACCAACTCAACACACGCCCCCCGACAACCGAAGCCAAAATAAACCCGGAGAAAGTACAAAATCTCTTCCAGCCCCGAAGGCAGCTCTATGGAGCAGGGGCACACAGTTAATGCGTTTGCCCCCCTCTCCTTGGCACGTCCAGCCCGGAATCTTCCCGAAAAAACCCGGAATGCCATCCGTGGGAGGGTTGCCGTAGAAAAAAATCCCAACTCATACTGTCGCCAAAGAAGCATATTTAAGCCCGGTCTCCAAGAGCCGGGGAAAAAAAGACACGGAATCGATTACGACTTCGATTAATCGCCTCCCGGATTCCGGGAGAGGGTGCTTCAGGATCGGGAATGGAATTAGAGGATGGAGGTCATAAAGGCCCTCCTCACGTTTCTGGCGGGGACTGTCAATCCGGACGCCAAGCTCTCCCACCTGGAATTGCTTCATTAAAGAGGCATTGGCGGGCATTCCGGCAAGTGTTGGGGTTTATGTGTTTACAATAAATTCCCAAGTGGTGCCGTTTTTATCCCCATAAACCCGTGGCAGGGGAACGTGTAAGTGCCGATGTGGTACAATAAAATCGAAGGAGGTGGTGTTATAAGAAACTTTAAATACCTCTCCCACAGGCATGTGGGAATGAGACACTTGCTCGCGGAGGAGCAACTTGTTTCTTTTCTTATGAAAAAGGGTAAGTGGATAAATGAGCAGTAATGGCTGCCGGAGAGGCTGATTTCATCTTATCACCGTCTCTTGGTTCTTAAAACGTGGAAATAGCTGTGGTATCTGAGTAAATATTGATAACAAAAAAGAGGGAGCGAGTTTAAAATGCAAATTGCTGTTATTAGAACGTCCATGGGGTTGGGTAAGAAGGATGAATTCTATGGGGAATAGGCACAGATTTCGCCATTTCTTAGATACCATAACTACTTCCACGTTTTAAGAGCTAAGTAAATATTGGTAACAAAAAAGAGGGACCGAATTTAAAATGCAAAATGCTATTAGCATCACCCCCGTAGGGTTGTTTAAGAATGAATTCACCATCTCTTAATGCTTTAGACATGAAAATAGTTTTCTGAGTCAATATTGATAAGAAAAAGATATCTATTTAAAATATAGTTAGTAGGGTTCCCACTCATAAGTTTGATAAGAAGAATTAATTCTGGGTGTTAAGTAGATTTCATCTCATCATCCCTTAGATACCATACCTATTTCCATGTTTGAGAACTAAGTAAATATTGAGAATAAAAAAGGGACGGAATTTAAAATGTAAATTATTAGCAGAACTCGAGTTAGGTAGGATGAATTCTGTGATGTGTAGGTAGATTTCATTTTACATAATATCTTGGTTCTTAAGATATGAAGATTTTTATCGTAGAGTTGTTTACAGGATGCCCATACAACAGTTTTGATAAGAAGGATGAATTCTGGTGCTTTTTCCTCTTATTATCTCCTGCTTAATATGTGAAAATAGTTTTATTATATTATATATATTTAGTTTATTACATATTTATTATAGATTTTTAGTTAGCCAATGATAGTTTTTTCTAAGAATTGATAAAGAACGAAAAGAATAAGTTTAAAACGCAAATTTTTTTTGCAAAACTTGGTCATTGTCTTGGAAGATCCTTGGAAGGATATAGATACAGATTAGCAGGATGCCTTCTGCACCTTAACGGCAGACTTCCAAATCATGTATTTAGTTCTCAAGACAAAAATAAATATGCCTTTTGAGTAAATATCGATAAAAAAGGAACCGAGTTTAAAATGTTTGTAAATTGTTTTTTAGCAAAATACCTAGCATTTTAAAGTGATTTACTTGGATATTTCTAAACAGGTGTAAGGGGAACACTTGAATTCAAAATCAATTGGCTTTTGAAGAACGAATCGTGATACTTTTTTTTCATTGTTATCTTATTTCGCATAAGTGAAATTTAAAACTTCGGGAAAATGGTATTATGAAAGTTATTCCATAAACAAAAATGTATCGATCATAAATCGAAAGACAAAAAGCAAAAATTAAAAGTGAGTGTAGTATAAGCTTTTATTATTATAAACCTGTAAGAAACAAGAATATATCTTTTAAATTAACGATAAAAAATACTTACGAGTTTAAGTCCTCAATAATCCTAGTGTAATTCTATCATCTGATTTCATTAATTTATTTCAAAAGGATTATATCTGGATCTTGTACTTATTTGAACCAATTAAACAAGCTTCTTGGGTGCATTTTCCTTGGACTTGGTACATTAAGGCATTCGCAGATTTTATTAAAGAATATTTTGGAAAATTATTAAATATCGGGAGTTGATATATTTTAATGACTTCAATTTAATAAGTAATCTGCCTCAATGAAGTGTTTCATTTCATCTCATCTATCCATACTCGTGTACGTACTTTTTCTTGTATAATATATAGTTCTTTTCTGCAATTAAATTTTTTTCTGTAGAGAACCAACAATTAACCCTCCAAGTGATTTCGACAAGATAACTCGTCCATGAAGATCTGACCAAATTATGTTTCAATTACGAGATATCTCGTTATCAATATATTACCGAATTATTTTATCGATGAAGATATCAAGAGCTGGTCAGTTTCTCTAATGACGAGATATCTCTTTATCAAGATATTACCGAATTCTTTTATTGATGAATAAATCAAGAGCTGGCCAATTTCTCTAATGACGAGATATCTCGTTATCAAGATATTACCGAATTATTTTATCGATGAAGATATCAAGAGCTGGTCAGTTTCTCTAATGACGAGATATCTCTTTATCAAGATATTACCGAATTCTTTTATTGATGAATAAATCAAGAGCTGGCCAATTTCTCTAATGACGAGATATCTCGTTATCAAGATATTACCGAATTCTTTTATCGATGAAGATATCAAGAGCTGGTCAGTTTCTCTAATGACGAGATATCTCTTTATCAAGATATTACCGAATTCTTTTATTGATGAAGAAATCAAGAGCTGGTCAGTTTCTCTAATGACGAGATATCTCGTCCATCAATATCTCATCAGTTTTGCTAACGAGGAAATATACCTCGTCGAGACAATCACCAGAAGGCTTATGTAAATCTTATTGTTACAATATATCCCCCAAGAGGTACCATTAAACTTCACCCGATCCAATCCACATGTTAACCTTAAATCGACAATTCCCTAAATCGAAAGAGGGGATGGCCAGACAGCATTCGACACCGACGTCCCCCCCCCCCTAAAATCCGGGCCAAGATCCGGCGATGTTCCAGCCAAGAACGTGTTCCATATTTTATGGAGGGAAATGGACTTAGAGTCTGCCTGCCCTACGGATTTCAGTTATTCATGGGTCAGCCTCCTCATTTATTGATACGGATTCACGTCTTCCAGACTGGCGGTACAAAGTTTCGAATTCGAATCCTCTTGGCGTGTTGTGGTGTCGTGATGCCACGCATGGGTCCATCTCGATTGCACGTGGTGTCCGTCTGGCTGGACGTGCTGCTGCGACATGAAGGGGTGGTTGGAAGGTTCCCTGTCCTCTTGGAACTCGAGGCCTCGTTTTTGCTGTGTGAGATTTCCGTTGGGGATTTATGAGTCCCGGCAATGCGTTTTGACAAGTGTGCCAGCCTATACTCGGGACCAAGTTAACTTGATTACGCAGATAAAGTCTCACGACGTTGATTCGCTGAGAGTGAAAACACGCACTGCTTACGTCACGAGCGCGAGAGATTTTATTCGTTGGGATTGTAAAGGATGTGGGGCAATCGGTTAAAAAAATATATTAAAACGGTGAAGCGTATTTTCAAGTTAAAGTGAAGTGGGACAAAGTCTGCTGAATATAAAACATGTTTGATTAAAGTAGTCTAGATATGTAGGTATTCAATTATTCGAAATTACGAGGTGCTATCCTCAGTCTTTCCCTTCGGGATTGATCCCTCACCAGTAGCCCGCTGTGCTGCTCCAGTGCGATGTTAATTCAACTACCTACCTTCCCACGAGGGAAGTCGGTAAAATGTATAACTGGACTTAACACGCACTTCCAGTAGCAACGGCCACTGGTAACAGGATACGGAAACTGGTTTAATCATTTCTATAATTACTCAAATAAGGGATACAAGGACATAATTCTAGTGCTCACGTTAGTGCACAATTGTGCAATCTAACGGAAAGCTTGTCCGTGAGCACACTGATCGTTTAGTTAGTCCATGAATATCTAGTCCATTTCATGTTGAGACATCAGTAAGGATATTATGCATATTGCCTTTACACATCGACCTTCTAATGAAATAGAAAGACCTTGAGCAAGCAGCTTCATGTATTTCTCCCGATCACTCGGTACAAAGATCTTGATTTGGTCTTTTTATTTCAGCCGGCTGATTGGTTACGAGTGTCCAGAACTGGTAGACCAGAGTTAGTGCATAGTGGACGAATCGAAAAGAGCAAATCAGAGCAACTCTTTTTTGCCTGTCAGTCTTTGCCTATCTGTAGAGAATTCTGTATAATCAAGTTAAGTTATGACCTCAAGTATAGTTATTCCTAAGTAGGATAAAATAATACTTTCCATGCAAAAAAACTCAATTTTATTTTACTATATTTGCAATTACCATCTAAACTAAACTTGTAATGAGTGAACTACGAGCGCAGCACCAGCTGCGGAGCTATAAACCTCAGAACTGTTGTCGAACAGAGCGAAAATTAACAGTTTCACGCCGGCTACGATCATGAGCACACCCCTGTAACCTTTCCCCGAAATATTTTACATGTGTGTCTACTTGTGTATATAAATTTTTTTTTAACTTCCAAATTAAACTTTTGTAAATGATTAGAAGAACTCCAGGTTACAACTTAATACTTGAGAAACGTGAACACACAATTGCCATTTTCTCGAAGACAAACCAAGTGTCGTCTCTGTCTCCTCGGCAGTTTCGTTGAGCAGCTTTTTGAGCTTTGTCCGCTCCAAGTGCTTGTGTTCTTTGATATCTCATTTCGTGACAGTTTTTGATGTTGTAAGTCGATTCGAGTGTTAATAAAAATTGGCCTCTTGCGTAATATTCCGTATAAAATTGTCCTTCAACGGTTCTCTGGAAACGACGCTGCGAGCTAATAAAAGTTGCATTGTCCTACTAATTCGAAAGACAAAATAAGTTGAAAATTTCACGACACCAGATCTCGGCGTTTGCGAGTTTTTGTTGCTTCATGTATGTTATCTGCTTTGTTTAACAAAATCAAAAATACTTCTACCCGAATAGACCTCCGTCTCTTCCAGCTAAACTACTATACACAAATGTTATAGGCATTCACCAGACTGTTACCATCCGGTTCATCTAAACCCAAATAAAACCCCCGAATCCGTCAATACTTTTTTATCGTCACGCTGTTTGCAAACGACTGATTTGCACAAGTTAAGCCTGTTTTTCGTCGTAGCATTGTCTGTCAGCGATAAATCACGCATGCTTCCCCAGTGCGGAAAGAGTTAAAACAGTGCGAAGAAAAAAGATTGTTTTCCACACTTTTTAAATGGGTTTTCGTTTGGTTGCTATGGCGACAGAGCGGCCCAGACTACTAACTCAAGCTGTTAATTCAGCTGTCGCAAATGAGTTTCTTCTTTAAAAATAGCCGCGCGTGAACTTCAGCATACCATTTAGCAGAAATTAAGAGTGAATTGTTCTTTGAGTTAACAATAGATTCCGACGGCTGAAAGTAAGTCATCAGTGGAAGTTGCTAGCGATCTAGAGGTTATTTTCTCAACCTAACTTAACCCTGTTATTTAGCTTGCTGGAATCTTTTTACACCTCCCTTAAGGTAAAACCATGTTATAATTATTGTTGAATTTGGCGAAAGCCGTTCATCCTTACCGTTTTAAGCCAGATTATGGAAGTTAATTATTTACTTTTACGTATAAATGCTTATTTACTTTACACTTATTTAGAGAAAAAAACAAAATTCGATACATATTTTCTCCTTTCATCTATTTAAGAATATACACGGTGATTCAAAATTCCTTGACCAAAAGGGACTGCGGTAGCCCGGTTGGAAGAGTAGCAGATTAGACACTAGAGGGTCCAACCGAATGGTCGCTATCCACTATTTGGTCGAATCCAACCAAAGAACATCGTGTATATGGAGGCTGGTGCCCCTTCAATCTGTCATGACCTCTAATTTACTCAGATTGGCGTGGTGTGGAAGTTTAGAGAGGGGCACCAGCTCATGTGACATCGTAATCTGACAGTGGTTCAAAATGACGAAGTGTTGTCCTCGGATCTTTCTGTAATTGATCCGCCAATAGCCCGTTGAGTTGCTCTAGTGCGATGTTAATTTAACTACCTACCCTGACCAAAATTTAAAGGACAGTAGGATGATTTAAACTAATCACCTATCTTCAAATATATGGCCACAACTGTTGCTCGTGGGAACTAAAACAACTCGCGTGCTCGTGCCCGAATTTCTCTCAACCTCGCGTAGAATGTCTTTCATTTCTGGAGTGGTCCAACTTCTCGCCCAACCCGCATCATGTCTGCTGAAATGAAAAGTTCCGGTTTCACAACGCTGGCGGTGCAAACCATAGGCGTGAAATATAAGTAGCATTGCTATTGAGAGGAGCTTCAAAAAGTGTGACATTAGTAGTATTAAAGAACAACATTAGTAGTTGCTGTTATTGCCCTTATACCGATTGTCTGTCATATTTGTATCTGTCTGTCCCTATATAAATGCATTTTTATTTACCATCAGAGGAAGGGTTGTTGAATGGCTTTTTGGGCCTTTTGGGCACCGCAGGTGACCACTTACCTCGATATGAGTCAGGTTGAAGTGGTGTCTGGGTCACCTACGGGAAAGTGGTTTGAACCCACCCGTAGGGAGACGCCACAATCACGGTTATGACCGTACTCACCCCGTGGCTAGAAGTCTCGCCTTCATATCTTAATGCTTAAATTACAGTTCTAGATCAAAGTACACAAATATTTACAAAAGAAATCAAACATTACATACATTAGCAAATATAAATCTACAAAGGCACATCACAATAATTTACAAGGCTTACCCCTGTAATTTATATAGGATTGTTTATGTTAAGTCATTCATACAGAACTTGCCTTAAGAAATAGATTATCATTGACTACCGGGCAGACAAAAGTTCTACAAATGTGTTTCCTGATTTGATTTATATGATTTGTTTGAGTTAAAAAGAATTGTTGATTGAAAAAATGAAATGGTTGAGTTGATACGGATTCATTTAATGATAGAGAAATTAAATTGATTGATTTCACAAGTATTTCATTTTCTCTTATATTCATCCACAATTATATGGCAAATGTTTAATCCTCCCTGGTGGTCTTATCTCGTTATCTCATCATTAACAAACTGACCAATTCTTGACGGCAGAGATATCTCTTCATTAGGAAAGATCTTGATGAACAAGATATCTTTTCATTGTAAAAAACTATCATGATCTTGACATACCAAAAAAATATCGGTAATACCTTGACGAGATATCTCGTCGAAACCTTTTGGATTGGATGTTGGGGTTTTATGGCGCAAGGTCCAAAAGCGTCGAAACCACTTGGAGGGTTTATCAAAGGTTTAGAATTCAAATTATTGTCTTTTGATAGTTGCAGTTTAATCGAAACTTAGAGCCAATTCAGAAATAATTCAAATTATAATTCCTGTGCACTGGAAAGACTTTGTTGTATGCTAAGTTTTGTACAAAGCAGTTTCAAATTCGGAATATGCTAAGAGAATCAATTTGTGTTCGAGCAAGAAGTAGAGGAAGTTAAGCCACGCAGAGATAGAATTTGAATATGATGAATGATATAAATCACTTTTAAAATATACGGGCCATATTAAGTAAACGATGTCTGGACGAACGAAAAGGTATGCAATACGGTTTCAGTTGTGTTAACTACCAGATAACAACAACAAAAGAATGAACATGTTAAATTATGAATATTTTCTCGCCTACATTTACATATCGGAAACGCAGAATTTATTCTAAATATATAAGTTCCAAGTGTGTATACAACGTCATAAAAATATTCCACTTTTAAATAAATAACATCAGTATTTCAAGGGACTAGAAAAACAAATGAGCGAAAAGTTTTTTCCAATGCCCCCATTCTGAAAGCATCTTATACAAAACAACTTTAAAATATTCCTGCAAACGATCAAAAAACAGGAACTATAACTTCCACTGCAGCCTCGGAAAAGCAATTTAATTAAATTACCAAGGACGATAATGAGTAGAGACCAGCTTTTACGCTTTTATTATTTTTTTTCCCACATCCACATTTCTACATTATTATTATTTTTTAAAAGCACATCTAGTAAAGGGCTTAAATTAATTCAGTACAATTTCTGCGTTATTATTTTTTAAACATCTTTTCCCCGCTTTTGTGGAGGAGGTGTTGTTTTATTAAGAAAATTGCTGAGCAATTTCCTCTAGACATATGAAATGCTTTGCGTGGAAATTTTTTTTTGAAAAAATTATAATTAAAAAGAAGTTTTTTTGGATGGAACATTTTTTTTAAATGTTTTTTTTTTTTATTTCAATGTCGGTTGAATGTGATGCAGGTAAAAAATTGCCTAGAAGAGGCTTTACGTTTTGAAGCTAGAATGAAAATGAACAGATCTAAAGCAATTAATTTTTACATCTCTTAAATTTGCTACGGAAATTAGTCCGAAACGCAAATGAAAATGATCTTGTACAGTAGAACAAATTTTTTTTTTCATTTCACCTAACGTAAGAATTCGAAACAATTCAATATAAGGGTTTATTGAAAATATTTAAAATGTACTACCCTGATTTTAATTATTTAATGAATAATTTTACCAAATTCAAATTTGTCAGCAAATTTCTAACAGCATTAATTTTTAATCGGATTCATCCTCAGAGGCATCTTTGGCTGTGCACGGTCACGGTGGCGTGGTGTGGAAGTTTGGAGAGTGGGGTGCCAGCTCAGCTGTTGCCTCGTCATCTGACCGTGGTTCAAAATTACGTGATCTTGTCCTTTTCCTTGGGGATTTGATCCATGACCGTTGACTATAGCCTATTGTGTTGCTCCAGTGAAACGTTAATTAAAATACCTACCTACCTTGGCTGTGTAGGGATTTACGGACCTAAAATACTTTTGTAAATACGGGTATCGCGGTCCTGGGGCACCCAAGCGATCCTTTTCGGCTTTCATTCCCACGATTCTATTCCCTAATTTCTCCTTTTTTCCCCCTTTCTTGGCATTTTTTACTTACCCTTATAATATAATTAGACTGCGTATCAATTAATTGACTATGCCTGTCTTTTGTTTGGCGCAGCTTGGCCAAATATGGCCATATCGGAATCTGGTTGCTAGATTGTCATGAAAACCTTATTAGGTAGGTATTTTAATTAACGTCGCATTAGAGCAACACAACGGGCTATTGGCGACGGTCCGGGATCAAACCCGAAGGAAACCTTATTATAGGAAAATATTAAGTTTTTAAATTTCTTGGCGAGATCTGCAGTCTCTGTTTTATACTTTAGACGATCATTTTGCTTATGAGCAACTAAAATTACTAAAACAGTTTAAGAGGTACATTTTTTGCTATTATTTTTTAAAATGAATGCTATTTCACAAGGGCTTTAGCTGTGGCAGGTTTCTACGTGGCACCAAGAAATGAAAACGCAGCATACAGATTAACATAAGGATGCCGAAAACAGATTATGCACCAACCTTACCCATGCAAAACCATCCAGCCTGGAAAAACAAATCTTAAATACCACCGCCATACCTAAAGCACAGATACAGGGTGTTTCTGGACTCTCATCAAGGCTCCACATCATAATGGCCCGCGATTTAAATATTTCGTCCTCCTTTCAGACCAAACAAACAAGTTTAACCTCCCCTCCAAGCCCCAAACACGTGTTCATTGCAAAAGAGAACAAAAAAAGAGAATCTTCACCGCCGAAAAGCGCTCTTGAATTACAACAGCCAAGGTTGCAGCGGGGTCAAGCGAACAAGAAAATGCTTCCTGACAAGTGTAACGACCACGGACGAGAAACATCCCAACAACACCACACACACAAAAAAAGAACGAAACTTTGCCTCCCTTGGCGAAATGGAATCTCCCTAAAAAAATGGAGGGGAGGAGGATGGAACAGGTCAGCAATTAGCGCAGCGCAGGCTGTACGACTTAATTTCAATGGCCGACAGGACTTTGTCCCACGCGAGCCGAACAACAATGACGCCCTTTTTGGAATTAATCACTTCTCTCTGGCAGGGGTTAGAAGAAGCAACCACCGCGCTTGATTCATTGCGAATGCATGAATTAAAATCGCGTAATTACCGATCGGGGAGTGACATTCATTGCGGTGTCGCCTGGCACCGCACAAGATGTGCCGCGGCAGCGGGCCTTCCTCCCCCCCCGCTTTTAGGAAGCCGCGGGCGCCCCCGATTTTTGATTGGATGGCGATTTTTCTTTCCGTGGAGCTGTTGTAGCTGTTTTTAATTGCAATCGCTTTGGCGTGGCTTTGAGAGTGTTGATGGGGTGGTTCTTTGGAGGATGGCATAATCCGGTTGCTGCATCTTGATTATCCGGTGATTTCCGGGAGAGGAATCTGGATAAAAATGGAAAGAATTCGAACTCGTGAAAATTAATTTTTTTGTCCGGTTGAGGTTTTCTGATTTGTTGACTGATGAGTCTGTTCTATGAGGCGGCCACACTTTTTATTAGGGGTATTTTGGTTTGTGGGTATTTGGAAGGAGGACATTTAGAATCTTGATTATCCGGTGAGTTTCGGGAGAGGAATTTGGATAAAAATGGAAAGAATTCGAACTCGTGAAAATTATTTTTTTTATCCGGTTGAGGTTTTCTGATTTGTTGACTGATGAGTCTGTTCGATGGGGCAGCCACACTTTTTATTTGGGAAAGGGGTATTTTGGTTTGGGGGTATTTGGAAGGAGGGCATTTAGAATCTTGAGTTTCCGGTGATTTCCGGGAGAGGAATCTGGATAAAAATGGAAAGAATTCGAACTCGTGAAAATTAATTTTTTTTTGTCCGGTTGAGGTTTTCTGATTTGTTGATTGATGAGTCTGTTTGATGAGGCGGCCACACTTTTTATTAGGGGTATTTTGGTTTGTGGGTATTTGGAAGGAGGACATTTAGAATCTTGATTATCCGGTGAGTTTCGGGAGAGGAATCTGGACAAAAATGGAAAGAATTCTTAAGGAACTCAATTGATGAAACACTTTTTCTATTCAGCTGGGTTTTCTTTTAGTGTTGTATCGCTTGAATTTAATGGTGGTATTTTGCCACTTTTAAATTCAGGTGATGTAATTCATATGGAATTTACAGGAAGGTGGTATTTTGCTTAGGGGATATTTTGGAAGAGGATATTTGGAATCTCTTGATTCTCCGGTGATTTCCGGAAAAGGAATCTGGATAAACAAGGAAAGTATTCCTGAAGAACTCCAGATAAGGCATTTTTTTATTCAGTTGGGTTTCTTTCGGATTTTCTTACTTGAATTATAAGTCTTATGTCCTATGGGGCAGTCAGACACACTTGTTATTTAGGAAGGTGGCATTTTGGCTTGGGGTTACTGTGGAAGAGGGTTATTTGGAATCTTGATTATCCGATGATTTCAGCAAAAGGAATCTGAATAAAAATGGGAAGAATTCCTGAGGAACTTCCCTCTACAGATCTGACACCTTTATTCAGTTTGATTTATTTCCTTTTAGATTATTGTTTCACTTGAGTTTAATGATTCTGTCAGATGGGACAGCTTGTTTAAATAACTTATTTTTGATCTCAATTTATAGTTCTCTTATCGGGAGTTTTTGGTTGAATGAATAAAAAGGCTCGTTTCAAAAAGGAACTCTGTTTAGTTTAGGTATGTTAGCGGAAGTTTCATGAAATTACCTTCATCTGAGCTTTTAGTCTACTAGTCACTAATTTAGTAGGCTAAATTTTACAAGAATCCTTTGCAAAATTGTCGGTGAAATTTGAAAAAAAAAAAAAAAAGTTGAATTCTAATAAGACTCAAAGGCATGTCTAAACGAATTCAAGTTTCTAGTTCATGCCTAGACTAGTTAGACTAGTCGCTAGCCCAGGACTAGCGACTAGTGTTTCTCGGACCAGATATGTACGAACCTCCAACTGGAGGTAATTGATCTTCAAGGTTCAACGACATGTTTGACAAAATTTAAAGAATTTTGCTTTTTTGATTTCTACAAAAACCTGGTAAAGGGTATGTTTAAAAACTTGATAACGACTGCCTTTCAAATATGAAGCCTCTTCGGAAGCACATTTGTAGGAACAGTTTTTCCCACTGCTCTAACAACCTGCAAGTTGTAGGTGGCGCAGGTTCGATTCCTGTCAAGTTCCAGTCCTCCCTGGGTATATTTCTCTCTTCTGTGCTAGTAAAACTTTCCTTGTGGGGGTGTGTCCATTGCTTGACATTGTTTGTCTTGTGTTTCGCGCAGCATGGCCAAATATGGCCTTTGCGCCATAAAAAAACCCACAACCAGCTTTCAGCTACTAGATGATATTCAGTCATTTCGTGAGTCGAGCGGAAAAAGCAACACTACACTTAGCAATCTCGTGATGCTCATATGGTTAAGGTAATTAAGTCTCTGCTGATCAAATGAGAGTTAATTACCAAGCATTGTTGCACCATGCAGCTTTAGACTTCTTGAGTTATTAAATCTTCCCTAGGGTTATTTTAACCAATAGATGTGACGACTTTTGGCATTTAATCTAACACGCATTGGCCAATCAAGTATCATACATCAGTTCGGAATTCATTCATTGGGATTTCTATTGGCGATATGTAGAAGTCGTGTTCGAAACATCGAGCTTCTAATAAAATAGGCGGAGCATGTGTACCCAGTTTCATGCTATTTCTTCCGATCGCTCGGTTTGAAGATCTGTCACGTGGTTGTGGGGGAAAACACGAATCCTAAATTATTGATTGATTAAAGTGATTATCCACAGAGATCAAAAACACTAGTTTGGGCTTCTAAATCGATACCTAAGCCCACGTGAGTTACCTTTCAGAGATCTTACGACACCGTCTACATAATCTGTCTATTTCATTAGAAGGTTAATGATTCGAAAAAGTGACATAATTTTCGCAATACGTACAGGAAACATGTTCTGCCGCAGAATTATCACCACCACCTACGTTTAACTTGACAGAAAATGGCTCTCATTTCCATACTGCAGACTTCCCGGCATGCTTTCCAACCAGTTTGTACCTCCTTGACCAATAGCATCTTTCCATCATAGTAGATAGAAAATGAGAGTTCTGGCGCATAAGGGCAGGAAGGGCAGGGAGAGATTGGGTAGGAGGGGAAGATTTGGGCAGGGGTGATAAGACCGTTCCGGGTAAAACAATCAGCGGTGTGCGTAAATATTTAGATTATGCATTAAATATCAAGAAAAGGCAAAAGTTAATTTGCTTAGCAGTACAGATGTGCACACATTATTTTTAAAAACAGAAAACTCACATGCTATCCACTTTAACGTAGTAATGAATTAGATGTAAATTAAGAGAACAATATGAAGTATCTTGTAAAATACTTTATAGCTTCGTACAGTATTGGAATTTTGCTCTGCAATTTAAACTGCACAATATGCATAAGGTTTCAAATAAAAGGAAGTTCATATTTAGTAAAATGTGTGGTTTGCAAAAGCATTAAAGAAAAAGGACATTTAATTTAGAACTTCAAGGACAAATGGTTTTAATAAACTATTTTTCACGACTTCAAGTGTGCAAGGAAACATGGTATGGGTCTTGCAAAGTTTCAAATTAATGTATAAAATATTTTTACTCTTACAGGTTTTTTTTAGTATTGTTTTTTTTACTATGCATAAAACACACTTTAAGAATCAAACTTTTAAAAAATGTCTTAATTGTAAAATTAAAAATAAAAAGCAAATTGCATTTAAATGTTTGTAATAATATTTAAAGTATATATATTTTCAATTGTTAAACGTTTTTTAAAAATCTTCAATGTAATAATAATATGTGTAATAGTATCTAATATATAATTAAGAGTAAAAGCATCTAATTTTTAAAAATATAAATCCTTATATTTCATCCAAAAACAGTTTGTAAATCTGTATAATAAAAATTAAATCACTGAAATTTAGGAAGATTTATTTTAAAAAATACGCAAGGAAAGATTAATTAAAAAATAACAGTTGGTTTAGATTTTATAGCATAAATGATTTCAATAAATTACAACTTATTCAAAATGTGTACGTTCATAGTACGGGTCTTGTAAAGTTTTCAAAAGCTTACTCTTACTTAAGTGTGTACAATACTTAAAACAAAATTTCTGCATTGAAAATATGTGCTATAACATCTAATGTATAATTAATTTTTGAGTAAAACCATCTAACTTAAAAACATAAATCTTTATAGCAAAGAAAAATTTCATTTCAGATCTTGCATTTAAAAACAATTTATAAAATTATGTTATGAAAAAACAAATAATCCTAAATACAGTATATGTGGTAAGACACGCTAAAAAATTTATTTAAAAACAACAAGATATAAGCATTTATAAAAAAATACTATTCAGAAAGACAAAGATAAATTGCAACGTTGTCCAAATATCGTCTAGTGTACGACACTGAGTTCTAGTTCGGGGGCACATAAGTGGTTTATCGCTGCTTTATACAAGAATTTTACGAAACGTTATTCTAGGCCATAATGCATTCCCACGGGGCAAGCTGTGAAACCAAAATTGGTTTGTTGGATACTTCATCACAAGCAAGCTTCCATTTTCCAGAACAATTTTCAGAGAATTGTAGTTCTTTCTAGAAAACACAAATTGCCTTTTCTGTCCAAATGAAACAGACGCTATGGGTGCATTAAGATCCAAGTCCTTCTCATTGTCTTTATGGGCACCTATACAGTCCTTACCATCTTTATAACGGTTCACCAACACAAAATTAAATCTTGTGCCAATTATTCGTTCCACTTCTGCCTTTATTTCCAATAGTAAAGGAGACCAAGGCTTGGCTGCAATACAAGATCCGCTAAAGGCATAGCTTATTCCTACGTCTCCGTATGCTACAAGTTGCCGAGGCACAGTACATTTTTTACCATAAATTTCAATAGTAGTTTCCTCTTTCTTTAAGTACGTTAATTCGTTTTCCAATCGACGAAAATATGCCCAGCCTTCACGATCTGTAAACAGTTTGCCATACTCATAACATAAAGAATCTTTACAATATTTCTGCAAACACAGTTCTTTGTCTGCACGCATTTTCTTTGCAGGTCTAATGTCCTTAGAATCCATGATTTATTTAAAAACAGTAAAAAAGGGCAGAAAAACCCCAAAACAAGATGCAAAGTAATTCAAAGACCCAAGATGCTCCAACTATGCTTTAAAAAGCCTCTTATTATCAAATAGTTTCTATCGTTATCTGTGACTCGTTGTTTAACTCCGTTCCTTCTGTTATCTTAATTAACTTACACGTGCAAAAACAATCCTTAGTCATATTCTCACAAGTTCCAGAGGCTTCTAATACTATCAATCTTATACGGTTCCTTGCCATCGCTTATAATATGTATACTATAAATCTTTGGTTAGTTACTTCATATTTACCTAAAAATGTAATGTTTCATACACCGTTATGCCTGTGTGTCCTATTCATATCTCAAAGTCCTCCCCCTCAAATTGTAATAATAATTTTCCCTACAAAACATTCACCCTTAAACATTCACATTTTCTTCAAGTTCATGTTGTATATAAATTCATTAAAATATAAAAAAGGTTTCCGTATTATAATTTTATCTTACATGTAGTGTTCATACGCTTAAAATCTTCGCATATATTGGTTGGCCTCAATTACTTATGTTCCGAGTTCCAACGCTAGAGTATTAAGATAATCCCTTCGTCACTATTTCATAGCTAAAACCCCTATAGAAAGTTCCAGTTCGGGCATGTCATATGTGATTCATTGGGTGATGTAGTTCTAGCATGTCATTCATTTGCTTTATTCACAATCAGGAAAACAACACCATTCTCCTAAATAGCAATGTGTTTAAAAGCTTCTCATTTACTTAAGATTGTATCCTATCGGTGACTGTGTTTAACTCAGTTCCTTTTGTGTTATCTTAATTAACTTACGCGTGCAAAACAATCCTTAGTCATATTCTCACAAGTTCCAGAGAGTTCTATATTCTGATACTTTCCCTGTCATTACATATAATTCACAGACTATGGATATAAACTTGTAAATTCAACTTTATGTTCATATTCATTCTTCACAGGGGCAATAAGGTATTCACAATAAAGAAAACACATACTTTCACTCCCTTAAGATGTAAACTTTCTTCACGAGCTAGTATTCTATATGTATTATACTAAGTAGGTGATCGTCGTCGAACGGTTAAAGTGCTTGTGTAAAACGGGCGGCCGAGATTACCTTTTGCTGAGTTCGAATCCACCCTCATAGTATTGTTTTCTTTAAAAAATTCTCCAGTTAATTCTAAAGTATCACGCTAAAAGTCTACAGCTAGAAAATAAAATAAATCTCTTAAAACTATTTGTTACTTCTTCCAGCACTAGATGGCGGTACGAGTCATTCAGCCTAAAATTTGAGAAAACCGCGTAAATCTATTTTATTTTATATATCATACTATTTTCACTAAAGGTACGTTTACTTGTTCAACCCCTCACTAGATGGCGCCACCAGTTATTTTGTAAAATCATTTATTAAAACCGCCATGCAATTATTCAAACCATTTTCTAAAAATAACCCATTCCTAATACTAAGAAAAAATACAAGTCCAAAAGAGAGAAAGAAACACTACATTAATTCACCATCTTAAGTTAACTCTCTTACAGCCTAACGGATAGTGCGCTTGACTTCGGATCCTATGGACCCGGGTTCGAATCCAAGAAACTCCTTTTTAATTAAAAATAATAGGGTTTCGAATTTCTCCACCAGATGGCACCACCAGTGATTCATCACCATGGCAACTCCAACAAAACGACGCCATCTTGAAACAACTCAACGCCTGCATGAAGTCGATGACAAAAAAAAATTCCAAGTCCAAAATGTAAACAAACAATACGTCACGTTATTCAGACACGCCCACGTGGTGTGACGTCACTTGGCTCCGGTCACGTGGTATGGAAGGGCAGGGAGAGATTTGGAAGGTGAGATTTGGGCAGGGGTGACCCGGAACGGTCTTATCACCCCTGCCCAAATCTTCCCCTCCTACCCAATCTCTCCCTGCCCTTCCTGCCCTTATGCGCCAGAACTCTCATTTTCTATCTACTTTTCTATCTACTCATCATTCTTTCAACCAATAGATTTGAAATTTAGTCATTAAAACTGCTGGTGGATGTCTCGACATCGGCAAAAACTGATTAGATCTTGATGAACTATATATCTCGTTATAAGAAAATTGACTCTATCTTGATTTTATCATGGAAAAATTCAGCAGTTTCTTGATGACCAGATGTCGTCATTAGCAAAGTTGGTCAGATCTTGATGGACGAGATATCTTGTCCGAACCACTTGGAGGGTAGTGTTGTAGAGTAAAAGCAGTAGAGTATTTCTTGGAAATCACGTGATGCTCAGATTTACAAATCTTTATTAGACTCTTTGTTAGACCCTTTATATTTATTAGATCCTTTATATTTACGGGATCGCGTTAGCCCAGCTGGAAGTGTAGAGGATTAGCAACCGGATGATTGCGAGTTCGAAACTCGGTCCAACCAAAGACTGTAGTGTACAAGGGGCTGGTGCTTGTTGAATTTATCGTGGCCTCAAGGTGGTGTGGAAGTTTGGAGAGTAGAGTGCTTGTTCAGGTGTTGACCTCGTCATCGGACCCTAGTTCAAAATGATGAGGTGTTGTCCTCGAATCCTTCCCTTCGGGATGGATCCCGGACTGTCGTCAATAGCCGTTGTATTGCTCCAGTGCGACGTTAATTAACTACCGTAGTCAATAGCCCGCGTCTTGCTCCTGTGCGACGTTATTTAACTCCCTACCGTCGTCATTAGTCCATTGTCTTGTTCCAGTGCGATGTCAATTAACTACCTACCGTCGCCAATAGCCCCTTGTGTCGCTCCAGTGTGATGTTAATTAACTACCTAACCTAACATTTATATTTATCCTTACGTAAAAACCTTTCCTTTCATGGATACAGCTAACCTTTTTCACCAAAAAAAAACGCAAACTCATAATAAACTACTTATTTAAGAAGCTCAAACGACACCACTATTCCCTTTTTTTTTAACCTAATAAACCTCCGAGGAATTCCCGAATCGATTCGACACCGAAAAGAACAAAATAAAACCCCGAACAAAAACCCGTTGCCCCCAACAACGAATCCAGAACTCGAGCCTCGAAAATCAAATAACTAGTTTTTAAAACTTTCCTCTGAAGAAGGAAACAAAAAAACAAAACCCAAAAACGAAAGTGAGACATAAAGCCAAAAACCATCCAAAAAATTCAACGAGCAAAGCTGCCCCTTTCCACATTGTTATGCAAAAGAGACAAGGGGGGGAAAGGGTCTGAAATTTACACGCCTGGCTAAAGAAAACTGACAACTAACTATCTCACCATGGTAACGGGTTGGTAGACTACTTTTCTTCGCACAAATATCAGCACACAAGTCGAATAATACTTCACAATGGGTTATACGCTCGAGTAAACACGATAACAAATTAGATTTGTTATCATCGGATATTTGCCTCCCTAATTTGCCCCACAGTGATGCAGGATCAGCATATTGGTGCTATAAATATTTGCCCCGTGCCGGATTATTGGTTTTTCGATATTCGTTATCAAGGGGCTGAAGCACCCCTGCCGTATCGTCTGTCAGGGTTGGAGAAAGAGAGAAAAAAATGTTAAAATATCTCCGGTTCTCGTAATTTTGGTGTTTGTTTTTTCCCGCGTGATGTGTATTGGTGTTTGTTTGATAAATTGTTTTAATACACGTGGTGGTGGTGGTCGAATGCTGAGGTTCGTGTTCAATTTTCCGTTTTGGGGTAGAGATTTATTGTTTTGAGTAAATAGTGACGGTGGAGATAGAAATTAATCCCTGTTTTTTGGGTTTTATTTTCATAATTTTTAACCCTCAGGGGTTCACATGCATAATTCCACCTTGCAATGTTGCCTTCCCTGTATGAAATAACCAGTTTTGACCTTCTTGACCAATATAATTTTTTTCCAAAGGATTTTATTCTAAGGAAAATAGCAATATAATATTTCCAAAGGATTCTGTTTTAAGGAAATGACAAGCAGAATCCTACTAAAGGATTCGATTCCAAGGAAATCACCAATAGAATGTTTCCAAAGGATTCCTTTTCAAGGAAAGGTACAATAGATTCGTTCAATGGGATTGTATTGTAAGAAAAAAACAATAGCCTATTTACAATGGGGTTCTATTCCAAGGAAAGGAACAATGTAATCTCTAAAGATAATAATCCATGGATTCTGTCACCCAATAGGATGTGGATATTTAGTCATTAAGTGCTGTAGGGTATAAGCAATATTCACTTTGAGAGCTTAGAATGTTAAAAATAAGCATGCTATTAGGTGGTAGCTACAGATTTCCGTGTGGTGCACAATTTTGTAAAAAAATTATAGCCATTTTTGTAAGGTAAGGTCAAGATGACGTCACACCGTCAGTGCGGAGCTGTTAATTTGGTGCGGGACGGATTTCTCCCCTAAAAACTAAACAAGGCGCGAAAAGGAAGTCTTGGGCTAGAATAAGAGTAAAATGGCAGCGGTGGTTTGTTCTCTGCGTTGCTCTGAAACAATACGTTATCCGTTATTATTAAACCGTGTATATGGCAAATTTGATCAAAATAAAGGTTTAAACCTTATAAAATGTTTTTTTAATTGAGATGAAAGAACTTTACTATTTTTAAAAAGCATTCCCAGCAAAATAAAAATTTTCTTAAATTTCTACTTTTTAATCCTCAATTTTCTATTCTTTCTGTAACCTATACTCTGTTCTGCGAGATTTCTAACCTGTTTTGACCTTCTTGAGCTATAGAATATTTCCTGGGATTCTTCCACCCAATAGGATGTGGTTATACCATTAATTGTGTTGTGGGGGTAAAAGCAATAGCCATTAAGCAATAGTCATTAAGTGTAATATGGGTTAAAAGCAATACTACTCAACTTAGAAACCTCGAGGTTATATTTTTATTTTAAAATTTATAGTATAATGTTACATATAATTCATAGTATAATATGTCAGGGACGAGGAGCCCCAGCAACGCGAATACTGTGCCTAGCAACGCCAATCAGGAGATCCCTTCCGTGACCTTCAGATGGAACGGATATACTTTTCTTCAAAATAAAACGAACTTTCTTGAACGTGAGAGGAAAAAGGAAGTATGTTGGTTTTTCGAACTATCTGAACTCAATTTCGATTTCTGTAAATACCTGTACATGGTTTTAATTCCAATCCAATTAAATAATTTAAAATGTAGTTATTTTCATTTAGTTCTGCCCCTTATTTCCTCTCCAGCAAGATACAAGTCTATCAAGACTTTACTATAAATTTTATGTAATATATTTTAATATTACATAAAATTTATTGAAAAATACTGCGAGCGCTTGCACGTGCTCACAGTATGTACATATGTCTACATAACACCATAGCCATTTAAACTAAGGTCAGGTTAACACTATTTAACAATCCTGCCTACACATTCCTCAGTCTCAGAGAACCCTTTCAAGACCACTGCGCCAAAAAGGTGTTTTTAATAATAAAATCTTTAAGTGAAGCATACCACCAAGAATGAATGCATTTGGCATTTAACAAAAGTGTTATTTTAAAAAATTTTAAGGGAAGTCACATCTGTTCCTTTATGTCTCAATGTCCACAGAGTACTTCTGGGCATCAGAATATCAAGTGAGAACATTTATACATAATTTTACCCTAAATATTACGGTCCACGGCAGCCGAGTTGGAAGAGTCGCAGAATAGCAATCGAGTTCGAGACTCGATCCAACAAAAGACCGTCGTGTACGCGGGGGCTGGTGCACGTTAAATCTATCCTGGCCTCAAACGTCCACGTTGTCGTGATGAGAAAGTTTGGAGAGTGGGGTGCCAGCTCAGGTGTTGACCTCGTAGAGGCGTTGGATCTGTTGCCTCGGGATTGATCGCGTACCTTCGCCAATAGTCCATTGTGTTGCTCCAGTGCGACGATAATTAACTACCTACCACCTCGTTTGGCGATGTGACATCTTATGACAGGGTAGGCGTGGGAATAAGCATTTCTATAGAGTGGTGCAGTCGCTAAAGTTTATGCTGCGCAGACCAATCAAATAACGAATGAATAGATTTACGTCTTCTCCCATCCTATGGACCAATCAGATGATGAATGTTCGTTTCCACCCGGCAGACGAAAGTCTGTCGCGTTGCTACTTGTTTTTGTCACGTGTTCTGAGGGGTGAATCTTTGATGGCGATCTTTCCTGGAGAACTGAGGGTGATCTTTCCTGGGCACAGAAAGATTATTGGTCACTCTTTTATATTTCCTCTACTGTATGTTTTTATCTGACCGTGTGGGCCGTAGTGGCTCAGTGGGTATGTTCACTGCTAGCTACCTTCGAGTTGCATGCGGCGCATATTCGATTCCTGTCAGCTGCATTCCTCCCTGGGTGTATTTCTCTCTTCTGTGTCAGTAAAACTTACATTGTGAGCGTATTACTTGATATCGTATGTCTTGTGTCTGGCACAGCATGACCAAATATGGCCCTTGCGCCATATGGACCCGAAAAACCGACCATCATCCGACCGTGGTTCGAGATGAGGTGTTGTCCTCGGATATTTCGCCTCGGGATCGATCCCGGACCGTCACTAATAACTCCAGTGCGACGTTAACTGAACTACGAACCGCCAGACGGATTTCAAAAACTTGGACGCAAAAGCTCACCCCCAAACCAGAACAAAAACAACGAACTCCAAAGCCCCGGTGTGTTCTGGTCCTCCCTCCCTGTTCGTCAAGGGGGCGTGTGACAGAGGCGAGGGAGTGAAGACAAGCATGAAACTAAATCAAGAGGACGAATAAAAGGAAAACTATGAAACGGAACGGCGAAGAAGAGAAGAAGCGGAGGAATTTCAGATGCAGTTTTTTGCTCCGCTTCGGCTGCCGGGACAATGCCAGCGTGGGAGGTTTGGTGGGTTGCCCGTCACGAATTCGTCTCCCCTTCTCCAAGGAAGGGTCAGCGCTGGAGAAGCCCATTACAAGCCACTAAGAGATTGGTGACTGCTCCTTTTCCTCTCTCTAACATTTTAAACGAGATGGGTTGCCGCATTCGGCTGACATTCTCCATTTCGGGGAATTCAATCTCGTACTCGCCTTAGAGCAGAAACTCATTTAACTGACATTTCTAGGAGAATTTTGACGCTAAATGATTTGCGCTTCGGGATTATGAGAAATAAATTTCTGTTTGAAAGAAAATATAACCTAAAAATGTTAGCTTTATTTGTGACCTAAGAACTACGTAAATTAGTCTTTAATCGGCTGCGCTGTAAATTTTTTTGCCATTTAATGAGTTTGCTCTAAGACGACGATATATGAATGCCTCACTTGCCAAATCGATTAATTCCATAAAACAAAAAGTTGAAAAAAAATGATAAAATACGTAGTATACGTTGTTTTTAAAATTCCTTTTAAATTATAAATTCAAATAAACGATGTAGACTATTACTTCAGATGTATCTTTTATATAACGACATATAGAAAGTATAACATAGAATATCCTTGGAGTAATCGTTATTATTACTACAATTTTTGCGTGATTAAGGGAGTTAATAATTTTCTTTCACTTGCCAAATCGATTAATTCAAATTCAGTCTTCAAATTTTTTTTATTACAGAAAAACTTCATTATATACATTTTTTATTAAAGATATTAGCAAAAATGAATAATAACTGTTCTGTTACATATATTACGAGTATTATTACTTTGTTTAAATTGATTCATCAGCAATATAAATGATGTCTTCTTCGTTAGCTGTATTTGAGCTCCCGTCATTTTTGTGTTTGTTCGGACTATACATACAAATTCCTTTAATTTTCTTTGATGTTCGGTTTTTACTTTGACTCACTGTATATTAGAAGTAGTCAATTGCTTTGTTAAAAAGTGTTTTAACTAAATTTTTATTACGATTTACATTAGAGTATGGAGTTAATCAGATTGGCTTCTGAAATAAATGATTTATTATTCAATGGCTAAAATAATTTTGTCATTTAGTGGTGTTAATACTTATTATTAGAGAAATTTGTTTCGAATGTATACAGTTAGGGAGTCAATCAAGTGCTTTGACATTAAAATTTAATAAAATTCAGAAAGTGGAGTTAATCGATTTGGCAAGTGAAGCATCCATATAAGTCTCGAAACACCATGGGAGTACCTACGGAGTGGACTATGGGGGCTTAACCTCCCCTGACCTGAAAAACAGCAATAAATATCATTACTTAATTCATTGATTGCATTAAAAATCGTGTATAAAAGTGTTTTAATATTCCTCCTTCAGAGTGGCACATCTTTAGGCGTGCACGGGCATCACACCTCCGAGGTACCCGAGTGTGATCTGTCCTCCCTTCTGTAATACCCTAGCCTGCCCGTCTGTTTTTTGTCCTCCCTCGTTGCTGTCTTGTGTTTGGCGCAGTTTGGCCAAAATATAACCCAAAACCAACCCTTTTGGAAATTCAATAGCCCTCAGAAATACATCTCCTTTAGGTGTTCACGGGCATCACAACTCTAATTATCTGTTTTCTCCCGGGCCGCGGTAGCCCAGTTGGAAGAGTAGCGGATTAGCAACCGGATGGTTGCGAGTTCGAATCCAACCGAAGACCGTCGTGTACAAAGGGGTCTGGTGCACGTTAAATCTCTCGTGGCCTCATGTCCTCACATTGGCGTGGTATGGAAGTTTGGAGAGTGGGATGCCAGCTCAGGTGTTGCCTCGTCATCTGACCGTGGTTCAAAATTACGTGGTGTTGTCCTCGGATCTTTCCCTTTGGGATTGATCCCGAATCGTCGACGATTGCCCGCTGTGTTGCTCCAGTGCGACGTAAATTCAGCTATCAAACAACCACGTTACATCTGTCGTGACCTTAAACATCTTCAGGTCGTCGTGGGTGTGGAAGTTTGGAGAGTGGGGTGCCAGCTCAGGTGTCGACCTCGTCATCTGACCGTGGTTCATAATGATGAGGGGTTGTCTTCGGATCTTTTCCTTCTCGACCGATCCTGGACCTTCGCCAATAACCCGTTGTTTTTCTCCATAGCGACGTTAATTCAACTGAATACCTACCTCGAAGTCAACAAAAACTTATCCATTGCTTTTAGCCGATTTACAAAAGAGCTCCGTTTTTTATTTGATTTGCTGGTGTTGGATAAAACAATTGGACATTTTAATTTTGTCCTTAAAAAGTTGGCACATTTGCCCTTCAATACAGCTTCTATTAGTCCTTGGAGGAGTCACTTTAAAACCGGTCTTTAGGTAAAACACTCCAAAACTAATCTACTTAACATACGCTGAAACTAAATAAGTAACATACTTTAAAAACTCATCAGACTTTTTTGAATTTTAAAATCATATATATTCATATCCCTCCATATTCATATCCTGGGTGCGCCCTTGCTAAAACACTGTTCTATAGAACAGATACAGTGATGATACCTTTGTCTTGTGATTGACACTAATACCTCCCCGCCCTGGAAAGACTTAATTATACGAGCCAGTTTGGCAGCACTATTATAGGATATTCAAACTCGCATTTCCATGTTTTGTTTACTTCTGTTCTGATGAAGGTGGCCATTTTGCTTCACCGAAACAGCTATTGACCTTTTTTATTACATGCTTTAATATTTATTAGTCGTATAGTGTTGTTTTTCTGATGTAATTCTTCAAGTTATTTAGGTTTCATACTGCGATCATTTCTTTATCTCGTCAACCTCAAGCACATCTTTACGGTTCCAGTGATCTTTTCTTTTCTCATGGGGTTTGCTGTCTTTAGTAAACACGGGAATCGAGCTCCCGGGGTACCCAAGCGATCTTTTTCTACTTTCATCCCACTAATTGTTTCCCAATCCCTCGTTTCTCCCTTTCCCCACAATTTTTACTTGAAGTTGTCTTGTTTGGCGTAGCTTGGCCAAATATGGCCCTTGCGCCACAAAGCTCCAAAACCAACTTTATCTCGTCACACATTATAGGGGGTCGCCATTGCTTTGTGGGTTTGTCCACTGCGCTAGCAACCTGTGAGTTATAGGATTCGCGGAATCGATCCTTCCTGTGTGTATTTCTCCTTTGTCAGTGAAGCAAGTAGGACATTTACTTGATGTTTAACGCAGGTTGCCCAAATACGGTGGCCATGAAACCAAACTCAATATATGCTAAACACGTGGCTAAATTTCATAGCGATCGTAACACAGGCTTCGGGGTGTTTCGATTTTTGGGGTAGAGGTATTTAAATATTTTAACCGTCATTTGGCTTTTACTGTTCAAATAATTACAATCGTATACTGACATTTTTCTCATTTTATATAAATTTAGGAAATAGGTAATCTGACTACACCATAATCTATCCGTCCTTTATTTCGAATAGAATCCTTTGGGAAGATTCCACTGCTCATTTCCTTAGAATAGAATCCTTTGGGAAGATTCCACTGCTAATTTCCTTAGAATAGAATCCTTTGGGAAGATGCCACTGCTCATTTCCTTAGAATAGAATCCTTTGGGAAGATTCCACTGCTCATTTCCTTAGAATAGAATCCTTTGGGAAGATCTATCATTCAAGAAAGACAAAATTGGTTGGAAGCCATGTAGGCATAACTGCAGGTTGCAAAGTGAAATTATGCATGTGAACCCACTAGAGGGATCGTGGCTCAGTGGGTATGCCCACTGCGCTAGCAACCTTCGAGCTATAGGCGACGCAGGTTCGATTCCTGTCAGGTGTATTTCTCTCTTCTGTGTCAGTAAAACTTGCATTGCGTGCGTGTCTATTAATTGATATTGTATGTCTTGTGTCTGGCGCAGCATGGCCAAATATGGCCCTTGCGCCATTAAACCTCGAGCCAGCAACCAACCCACTAGAGGGTTAAATACAAAAATTATAAACGCCTGGTGGTAGCATAGCATAACTTTCCCTTGTGCCATAGAAATCAAATCATTTGATCACAACATGTAACATTCATCTGCTCGACACCGATAAGTTTTTACGATTTATTTAACCCTCCAAGTGGTTTCGACGAGATATACCGTCCATCCAGAAGTGACCACGTTTGCTAACGACGATACATCGTCATGATGTTATTGCCGATTATTTTTATGATGACGAGATCAAGATCTGATCAGTTTTGCTAATGACGAGGGTTAAAAGCCTTAGAATGCATTAGGAAGTCCAAAAAAATACCCTCCATATTCCATAGACTAATGTATGCGTCATTGTCGATCTTTTTTACAGCAGTTGTTTTCCCACCCGATATCTCCGCAGTGGATAGCGTAACAATGTAAAACCGTCACAGCTTTACGGACCGTGACAACGAGGGACAGAGACGTCAAAAATTTATCTTTTCCACGGCAAAAACACTTCCCATTTCTACATTTCTGTTCCTCGGTGTGCTGTCAACGGGGGTAGGAAGTAAAAAAAAGGCACTTTCAAAGCCGAGACTGGCATTCTTGACGTGACAGGCGAATCCGGAGATAATCTCACAAAGACCCAATCAAGTTGACAACAAAAGACAACACTTGACGACGAGAGCAGGTCAGTTCTGCGTCGTGACGAAGATCGAAACTCAACAAAGCAAGTTTGGACGGTCTCTGCTAAAGACGTCGGCTTCGTTCAATCGGAAGAAAAGTTTCGTGTTCTTCGAATTTCATACTTTTGATCTAAGTACTCTGACCTAAAACAGAAATTTTTTGTTACTTTGAGTACGATATTTAGAACGTAAGAACTCAAAACTCTTTATGGTTGATTATTAATGAAACAAGTTAAACTCAATTCTTTTGGTAGCTGTCTCGGCGAGGTATCTGGTCATTAGCAAACTGATCAGATCTTGATGGAAGAGATATCTAGTCATTAGAAAAAAACTGACCAGATCTTGTCTCGCCATCATAAAAAAATCGGCAAGCTTGACGGGTTGGTTGTTTTGGGGTTTTATGGCGCAAGGGCCATTTTGGGCCAAACTCTGCTCCAAACACAAGACTGCACGTGGAGTAATGGACGTATACTTGAAATATTGTAGACTGAGCATTGCTATTGAGAGGAGCTTCAAAACAATGTGATCAACATGGCGACTAGTAGTCACGTGACTTCTTGAAAAATTGACTTGGTTGTCCGTCCGATACGGCATCGTATCGCCTCGTTTGGCGATGGCATCTTATGACAGTGTAGTTGTGTGAATGCGCATTTCTATAGAGTGGTGGCAAAAGTGGTGAAATTCCCAGTCTCACGCAGACCAATCATTAAGAATCAATGGTGTTCTCCAGTACCGCTAGCAAATCAGATGATGAATGTTTCCACTCAGCAGACGAAAGTAGTCTAAGGAACACGTTACTGCTAGCTTTGGTCACATGATCCTATACACATAAAAGGGTTAGTTACCATTACTCTTTTGTATTTCCTCTACGGTAGTGACAACGACACAGAAGAGAGAAATACACCCAGGGTAAGATACGGGAATTGAACCTGCACTATCTACAACTCACAGGTCGCGTGGTAGGTAGTTGAATTTACGTCGCACGAGCAACAGAACGGGCTCTGAAAAGAATGGAATTTTGCCTCACCAGAACTGGAGGGTGACCTCTATGGGTATTGACTTGGTCCGTTCACGAGATAATATTTGTTTACTTGTCATGCAATCAAACATGCCACTCTGCAAGCAACCTACGAATTGTAGGCGGCGCAGGTTCGATTTCTCTGTATATTTCTCTCTTCCTGTGTAACTTCCTGTGTAAGTAAAACCTTTGTGTTTCCTTTTACTTGATGTTGTCTGTATTGGTGTCAACTTCACTGACACAGGAAAGGTATATGCACCCAGGATACGGTAAACCGATAGAAATTAAACCCTCCAAGTTTTTCGACGAGATATCTCGTCCAATATCTGGTCGATATCTGCTAGGACAAGATATAGAATTGAGACAAATCTGCCCAATTACTCCTAGGGGAAAATAAAAATCCAAATCTCGGAGCAACAAATTTTCCTTTGCCCAGAACTAGTGACAGTTTGAAACAGGCTTTTGCACCATGGGACATTACATGGCGAAGATAAACCACACCAAATAGGGTTAATAATTTGAATTTGCTATTACTTTGGGGGGTGGCTGAAATCTCACTACTCGGGTACGCCACTGTATCGACCCCTGTTCGATGTTCGAAACACCAGCTGTGCCAAACGCCAGACGGGCCTCTAGCCCGGTTGGACGAGCAGCGGATTAGCAACCGGAGGGTTGCTAGTTCGAAACTAGGTCCAACCAATGGTCTTGTACACTGGGGTGCACGTTGAATTTGTCGTGGCTTCAAATGTCCTCACGTTGCCGTGGTGTGGAAGTTTGGAGAGAGGTGCCAGCTCAGGTTTTGACCTCATCACCTGACCGTGGTGATTCAAAATTACCTGGTGTTCTCGGCTCTTTCCCCTCGGGATTGATCCCGGACTGTCGCCAATAGCCCGTTGTGTTGCTCCAGTGCGACGTTAATTAACTAGCTACCTAGCAACCACCAGACAGCGTCAAGTATCGGATATTCACACACAAGGGAAGCTTCACTGATTGAAGAGAGAAAAGCACCCAGTGTAAGGCAAACCGACAGGGATTTAATAATAGTTTTTGTTATTACTTTGGGGGTGGTTGAAACTTATCTACCCAGATGCGCCACTGCACCGACCCCCGTTCGATGTCCGAAACCTGAAGCATTGCCACCTTCTCGAGGGGTCACCCAGAACACAGCGAGGGTGCTCTGCACCCGATGACAAGTGTTGATGAAGGCCGGGATCGAGCGAATGTATCTTCATTCCGTCCTGACCCGAAGGCATGCCCTGTCACGGGACGAGGAGTAACGGTCTGCAGTCGTTGAACCCTGCGCAGTTCCTGTTCCATCAGCCCTCTGCAATAATTGATGCGCAGGCGAGGAAATCAGCGCGGTCCACCCTCGCCGGGTGACCCCCCAGGTGGGTGATAACGGGGTCATGTGCGTGAACTCCTCCCGCCGTTCCCAAGGGTGGTTGCACGACGGAGCAGGTCGGCGAGGTGGTTTTTAATTTGTGGCCCTACTGTGTCATCTGGGTAACAACGCTGACTTGAAAGGGTTGTTTCGGTTTGGGAAAGTCCTCTCAAACGAATGCCGAAATTTCATGGATTTTCTTGGGTAGCCCGGTTGGAAGTAGCAACTGGAGGGGGGGTTGCGAGTTCGAAACTCGATGCAACCGAAGATAACATGGAGACTGGTGTAAGTTAAATCTCGTGATCTCAAACATCCTCTCTGTGGGGTGAGGTGGATGTTTGGATAGAGTGGGGGTACCAGCTGAGGTGAGTCCTCGTCATCTAACCGTTGGTCCAAATGACGAGATGTTGTCCTCGGATTTTTCCCTTCGATAGCGATTTCCGGACTGTCGCCAATAGCCCCGTAGTGCGTCGCTAATTCAACTTATGTACCTTTGATTTTTTTTACTTTACTGCTTTTTATTCTAAGATTATGTAACTATCGATACTGAACAAATTTACGTCTCTTGTGATTGATCAAGTTCACATAAAAAAAGTTTCTATGATCTTTAAATAAAATGTCCCTTATTGGAGTAGCTCAGTAGGTTTGTGTAATGCGCTAACAACCTGTTGGCGGCGAGTGCAGATTCGATACCTTTTACTTACCATGAGTATATTTTTCTTTTGTGTTAGTAAAGCTTTCTCTTTCTGTTGGTCGTCGACTCCTTGTGGCCGGAGTCGTAGAACCTGCATGTCACCAACAAATTGCATTGTATCAAACGCATCATTCATCAGTGGCCGATGTCTCCAGTGCGGAGGACGGATGTCAAACTGACCCGCCTTCGCATTGGACACATGATTCACGCATCCATTTTACTAGGAGAGAGCGCACACATTTGCAACTCATGCTCTACTCATTTTCCTGTTTATCACATTTTAATTGTCTGTCCTGTTTTTAATCATCAACGTATCAATTTTTTAAGCACGATTTTAAATCTGCGAGATTTGATATGGGAAAATCCCCATTCAAACCTTTTCGCGTTTTTCCGTTCAGTTGGTTCTTTAAACCTCATCTAATTGTTTGCCATCTTTTAAATTTCACATTCACAATTTTTATATTTGTAAATTAAATTAATCATCATTAATTCTGCTGCAGAAGATTAACTTGTTTCATTACCTGACTATTGTTTGAATATTTTAATTCTCATCTCCGTGTTTTTCATGTTTTAAATCTCTTTATCTTGACTTTTAATTCTTAAATATTTTATACTTTTATTAGGTTGTATTCAGTCTTGTGTTTGGCACAACTCGTCCGCTTTTGGACATTCCGCCATAAAACCCTAACATCCAATTCTCTTTCTGTTAGACGGTGGGTGTGGAGCACATGGACCGAAGACTCTTCGTCTTCAGATCGAAGTACTTGATGTATACAGTAAAACTTTGGTTTTCTTTGGAAGTAAAAATAGGGACTTGGAATTCGATCAGGTGAGTGGAGAAACCTTTCAAAAGTACTTGATTTTGTCATAACCCTTTAGGAAGTACTCGATTTATCAGGTGATGCCTCTGCGAGGACGTCCGATGTTGGATAAGAACTTTTCCTGTTAAGTTGTCTGTTAAGTACAAGACAAGGTTATTCGTAAAAGGTTTCCATCCTGGTTCTCCTTTACAAGTGGCATCGATATAATCTTGAAAGACAAGGAATCTTAGAATATCCTACATTAATGAATGGTAACCCTGGGTTAGAGAGGTTTCGATTTCTAATAAAATCAGCTTAGATTGGCGCATTGACGGTTTACTACTGCCGTTTTTCTGATGCATTAACCCTCCAAGTGGTTTCGATATATCGTCCATCAAGATCTGACTGATTTTGCTAATGACGAGATAGACTGACATCAAGGAATTGCTGATTTTTTTATGGCGATAAGATCAAGATCTGGTCAGTTTTCTAATTCCTCGTCAAGACAACCACGAGTAGGGTTAAAAGCATTTCTTCAGTCGATTGGGTATTAATGCTATATTGCATATTTTATGTGTATTACCAATTTAAAGTGATTTTATGGCGTAAAAGTGGATAGAATTAGTATAAACTGAAACAAATGAGACTATAACATGCAATATAATAACAATGATTCTAGCTTATTTGGAATTGAATGACGCTATAAACACATAAATATCAAAGCAAATCATGTATTAAAATTATATATTTCTTCGTCACATTAACGAGCAGAGAAATTCGTACGTATAAAATGCAACAATGGAAATAAAAAAGCAGACTTTTTGATAACAATAAATTAATTTTAATTATAACAATACATTTTTTTCTCAACGCTTTTAAACAAATAGTTTTAAAGCAGTGTTTTACTTTTCGATTTTTAATCAAGCATTGTTGTGGCTAAACAGTATAGATTACAAACAGATTTCTTCATTCATGTTCTGTCTGTCAAACTGCTAACTGGCGATTTTTAAAGCTCTGATCAAGTGATATTATAAACGTTTGATTAAAGCGATTTTTGGTTGTAGAGGAATCTTCCGCTGCAACTTATCTGCAAACAGTACTTTTTTGTGCTTTTGCAAACAAACAGTACTTTTTAGTACTACCTACAAACAAACAGTACTTTTCAGTGCTATCTACAAACAAACAGTACTTTTCAGTGCTACCTAAAAACAGTACTTTTTAGTGCTATTTGCGTCATTATTACAGACGACGTATCTACCTTTCAAGATGCTGGACTGGTGCAGAAAAAAAATGTAAGTGTGCCTCGTACTCTTTGAGAATTTATTATTTTTCATACATTTTAGTCTTTAAAACTTTATTTACTCTTTTTTAACATAAATGTAACTTCTGTTTCCCTTTGCTGTGTCTTGCCAGGTAAAATAATTTATTCTAATTTGCTATTTCAGAAAGAAGTTTCGAGAGAAGCGTACAGAAAAGAAGGAAGCCAAGAAGGAGGCAAAGAAACAGAAGGCAGAAGAAAAGCCATACGTCGAGCGCGACTACCTCGCAGAGTGGAATGCCGAACATCCCGAGGAATTCATGGACTTGCGTCTGCGAACCATCGAAGACGAAATGGCGGATAGGGCTCTACTCGAGGCACAAAAGAACTCCATCGACAAAACCAACGGAGCTGACTGTGTAGAATCTGCCGCAGATCTCAACGGAGAGGACGATGACTTTGACATCTTCGTGAAAAGCAGAACCACAGACGATTCAACTTGACGATAGAACTGAACGATGTTTTACCGAAATCCGTTTTCAAAACTTCAAACTGACTTTTCGAAATTTCATTTGGCTGAACGAGAACCTCATAGTTATTCCTTTGAACTTTCCTATTTGAAAAAAAAAACACAATCTGAAATCTTGAATTTTAAAATCAATAAAAATAGTTTAACCTCCCTCCAAATTATGTGCATTGTTTTTATCTTAATATTTTTAAGACATTTGAACTTCATCGGTATCCAACTTTGTGTCTCAGTATCTTTTTTCAGGAAGTGGTGAGAATATAATACTTTTTTGCATGTATATAAATAATGGGTCGCGGTAGCTCGGTTAGTAGAGTAACGGATTAGCAACCGGAGGGTGCTTTCGAATCCAACCAAAGACCGTCGTGTATAGGTAGCGCTGATTCACATAAAATCTGTCATGGCCTCAAATATCCTCACGTTAGCGTGGTGAAGAAGTTTGGAGAGTGGGGTGCCAGCTCAGATGTTGACTTGGTCAACTGATCGTAATTAAAAACTGCGTGGTGTAGTCCTCGGATCTTTCCCATTGGGTTTTTCCCGTCGCCAATTACCCGTTGTGTTGCTCCAGTGTGACGTTAATTAAGTTATCTACTTACCATCTTAACGAGTCTTCGCATCCCTGATACACAGGAAGTAAAGTGTAGGAGGTAGTTGATTAACGTCGCACTGGAGCAACACAACGGGCTATTAGCGACGATGCGGGATCATCCCTCGAAGGGAAAGATCCGAGGACAACACCACGTAATTTCGAACCACGGTCTGATGATGAGGTCACACCTGAGCTGGCACCCGTTTCTCCAAACTTCGCCAACCTCAGGACATTTGAGACCACGACGGATTTGACGTGCACCAGCCCGCTTGTACACAACGGTCTTTGGTTGGATTCGAAATCTCAGTCGTCCGGTTGCAAATCCGTTACTCCTCCACCCGAGCTACCGCGGCCCTTTAAAAAATGAAAACACGCACCAGCCAGGGCCGAACTCCAAATGTCACGTAGCAGATGGAGGGGGTTACGAGTTCGAAACGCGATGCAACCGAAGACCGTTGTGTACGTGGAGGCTGGTGCAGGTTAAATTTGTCGTGACCTCAAACGTCCTCAATGTGGCATGATGTGGACTGTGGCATTATCCGTACGAAAGGTCGTGTTTAGGTGTTGCCTCGTCATCTGACGGTGGTTCAAAATTACATGGTCTTGTCCTCGATCTTTCCCTTTGGGATAGATCCCGGACCGTCACCAATAGCCCGTTGTGTTGCGCCTGTGTGATGTTAATTGAAATACCTACCTACCTTGTGGCCGGAGTCGTAGAACCTGCATGTCACCAACAAATTGCATTGTATCAAACGCATCATTCATCAGTGGCCGGTGTCACCAATGCGGAGGGACGGATGTCAAACTGACCCACCTTCGCATTGGACATACACGATTCACCCATCCATTTTACTAGGAGAGAGCGCACGCATTTGCAACTCATGCTCTACTCAATTTCCTGTTTATCACATTTTAATTGTCTGTCCTGTTTTTTAATCAAATTATAAATTTTTTTAAGCACTATTTTAAATCTGCGAGATTTAATTGGTGAAAATCCCCATTCAAACCTTTTCGCGTTTTTGCGTTCAGTTGATTTTTTAAAGTTCATCTAATATTTTGCCGTCTTTTGAATTTCTCACTCAAAATTTTATACATTTGTAAATTAAATTATTCATCATTAATTCCGCTGTAGACGATGACCTTGTTTTATTATCTGACTTATTTGAATATTTTTATTCTCATCTCCGTGTTTTTCATGTTTTAAATCTATCTTTTATCTTTATTCCTTTTATATAGACTTTATTTTCTTATAGACTTTTAATTCTTAAGTATTTTATACTTTTCTTGGGCTGTATTCAGTCTTGTGTTTGGCACAGCTTGTCCGCTTTTGGACCTTGCGCCATAAAACCCTAACATCCAATTCTCTTTTTGTTGGACAGTGGGTGCTTAGCACATGGGCCGAAAACTCTTCGTCTCCAGGTCGAAGTACTTGATGTGTACAGCAAGACCTTGGTTTTCAGAAGTTTCTTTGGAAGTATAAATAGGGACTTGGACGTCGATCAGGTGAGAGGGGAAACCTTTCCAAAGTACTTGATTTTGTCATAACCCTTTAGGAAGTACTCGATTTATCAGGTGATGCCTCTACGAGGACGTCCGTTGTTGGATAAGAACTTTTCCTGTTAAGTTGTCTGTTAAGTACAAGACAAGGTTATTCGTAAAAGGTTTCCATCCTGATTCTCCTTTAGAAGTGGCATCGATATAATCTTGAAAGACAAGGAATCTTAGAATATCCTACATTAATGAATGGTAATCCTGGGTTAGAGGTTTCGATTTTTAATAAAATCACACTTAGGTTGGTGCATTGACGGTTTACTACTGCTGCTTTTCTGATGCATTAACCCTCCATGTGGTTTCGATATCTCGTCCATCAAGATCTGACTGATTTTGCTAATGACGAGATATCTCGTCGTTATCAAAACTGGCAAGATATCTTGCCATCAAGATATTGCCGATTTTTTATGATGGCGAGATGATCAAGATCCGGTTAATTTTTTTTAATTGACGAGATATCTCGTCCATCAAGAATTTGTTGTTTCTCGTCATTTAGAGAAAAATTAACCAGGTCTTGATCCCGACAAAAAATATTGGCAATATTTGGACGAGGTATCTTGTCATTAGAAAAAATTGGTCAGATCTTGATGGACGAGATATCTCGTCGAAACCGCTTTCAGGGTTAAATGTGACCACGATGGCATACGAATGGGATCACATTTCCCTGGAAGTTCACCAGCAAGATATTTAACTCCTTATGTGCGTGTCATGCACGTCTCCAAAATAATAAATTGTCATTGAAGAAATAAGACTAGTAAATGACAATGGTGCACAGCTAAAACCTATAACCCTGTAAAGTGAATTTTGTAAAAGCCATCCTTTAGTATTTGCATCTAAGGCCAAAAGACATCAATATTCAGCACGAATGTGTGCCGACGTTTGAACGAATTCCCAAAGCAACCGCAGCTTCAGCTAGATCCAAATCGAAAGAAAAATGTTTTAAATCAATAACGAAATGTACACACAACAAACTCGACAATCACAATTTCCGTGAAGAAATTTGTAATTCAAAGCGAGCAAATTAACTCGTTTTTGTCCTCCAGAAAACCAAAGCTGTCGAAAGCAAACAAATCCAAGTGCACCACCGCAAATACTTTACAGCCAATGAAAAGCACACAATTATTTAGAAAGATGACTCCGCCAGAAATGCCGTCACAACCGACAAATGTTTTGCATGTCAAGGCATACACTCAAAGCAAACACAGCGTAATTGGCATCGCATGTCACAAGAAAGGCACACAAAAAGCACCGAACCGGCTTCAGATTGTGTGCGAATGAATTATAGATAAAGCTAATTTCACTGATGGCAATTCATTTACCCATTCTGTCGTAATCTTTCCCCACAATTACACACACTTCTTTCACCCCGCTGAACTAATTAACTTTTTCAGCTCCATCGAACATCCAACAAACCCTAGAGATTGATCTAATTAATATATATATTCACAAAAAAGCTTAGCGTGCCAAACAATAACATGTGTTCTTGAAAAGCATTATGCTCTCAGCTGTCAGGGTTGTTCAAACAGCTCCGTCCGCTCAATCAAACGTCAGACCTATTGCCGTCTTAATTACCCTTTATTTAATAAAAGTTTTCATTTTGAGTGTCTGTCTGTTTAGCCCAGTCTGTCTCTTGGGCAAACAGAGATTTCATTAAGCGTCTTCGGACGTTTGATATGTTTGCTTTTGGCATAGGTGGCCATTTTCTTCGGCTGAGTTGCTGACAAGGCGTTGCGACAGGCTTTCGTTTACCTCTTTGGTCATGGTCACGGGAAAGATTGTGGATTTATTTAGTAAGGTTCTGGTCCACTGATGACTTCTTTCTTACCCAGTGTAAAAAAATACACAAATCATTGAGTCTGCAGTAAAAGTTTTTGGGCAATGGCAGATGGGTCCTTAAAAATGTCTTCATGTATGGCTCCAATGCAATTCAGGATGTCTGAGGGAGAGGCTGGTAATAAGGCCGCACTTTGTACAGGTGGGAAAGGATTTCTGGCCATCAATGAATATAATCTTTTTCAAATGGCCAGATTGGAGCCTGGCAAGCATAGAGAAAGTTTTCCGGTGCAAATTTAAGGCAAGCAGTTCTGATGTTCCACTGAGGTACCAGTGATGAGAAAGGGTACTGGAGATGATTTGCGCAATTTCTTTTTAAGTACGGACAATTGATCGTCCTCTGAGAGCAGGACGGTGCTTTCTCTTGTGCCAGGTTGTTTATTTGCTCCAGCTTTTACAATAAGTCAACTCTCTCATTGCCCTGAATGCCAAAATGTGATGGTATCCATTGAAAATGTATTTTATAATTTTTATTGAAACAATATTATAAGGGCTATTTTTATCAAAGAGGATCAAAACTTCTTGATTTTGAGCAATTTTCGAGGCTTGCTGGATTCTGCTGATTGAAATGTCTTTTGATGCAAGATTTCATCTGAAATATTTTGAATAGTTGCGACATGTGAGGTGATGCCTTAGGTTTTATCAATGTAACGAGAAGTTAGGGATCTGTTGACAAGGGGTTGCGATAGACGTTCGTTTACCTCTTTGGTCATGGTCACGGGAAAGATGGTTTATTTAGTAAGGTTCTGGTTCACCGATGATATTGTCTGGGCCTCTTGATGTTGAGGGATTTTAGAGGCCTAATAATAGCTACTGGATTCTGATTGAAATTTATTCTTTTGATGCAGGATTTCATCTGAAATATTTTGAATAGTTGCGACATTTAAGGTGATGTCCTGGGTTTTCATCAATAATAATAAGAAATTTGAGGGACCTATAGGTTTGCAACACACGTTCGTTTACCTCTTTGGTATTTATTGATAAGATTGTTGATTTATTTAGCAAGGCTCTTCTGGGGGTCCACCAGTGATATTGCCTGGGCTACTTGATGGTTTTTTTGACAGGATGTCTTGTGAAAGTGAGCAATTTTAAGACATAATAATATCTAATGAATGCTGTTGGTTGAAATTGAATTACCTTTTATGGTGCAACAAGGGGCTGTGATTATCATTGGAAGTAGTCTACATAGTTGTAACATTTAAGATGTCTCGCGTTATCAATAATACGAAGGTAGAGGGATTGACAAAGGCTTGCAGCACCCGTTCTTTTGCCCCTTTTGTCACGGCAACGGGAAATATCTCGATTGATTTAGTTAAGTTTAATGTTCTGGTCCAACATTGATATTGTGAGCTTCTTGACCAATGGTTTTGTGATGTAAATGAGCAATTTTTGAGGCCAAATAATAACTAGTGTATTCTGCTGTGGTGAGTTGCTGACAAGGGGTTGCGACATACTATCATTTACCTCTTTGGTCAATGGTCACGGGTAAGATTGTTGATTTGTTTAGTAAAGTTCTTCTGGTCCACCGATGATATTGTCTGGGCTTCTTGATGTCTTGAGCAATTTTCGAAGCCTAATAATAGCTAGTGGATACTGCTGATTGAAATTTCTTTTGATACAAGATTTCAACGGAAATGTTTTACACAATTGCGACATTTAAGGTGATGTCTTGGGATTCTTGATGTCTTCTAGATCGATGTCTTGGTGTAAAGAAGAAATTTTTGAGACCTAATACTAACTATCGAGTACTGCTGGTTGAAATTGAATTTCTTGTGATATAGGATTTCAACAAAGGGATTGCAAATATTATTGGAAATATTTGTCATAGTTGTGACATGCAAGGTAATGTCATAGGTTTTCATCAATGTAATGATAATTTAGTGGTCTGTTGACAAGTGTTTGTAACGTTTAAGATGATCTCTTGGGTTTTCTTCGTTCGTTTACCCCTTTGGTCATGGCCTCAAGAAAGGTTATTGATTTTAGTAAGGTTCTTTTGCTACAGAGGGATACTGTCTCGACTTCTTGATGTCTTGTGGTGGAAATGAGCAATTTTTAAGACCTAATGGATGCTACCTAACTAATAATAACTAGTGGATTCTGCTGTGGCGAGTTGTTGACAAGGAGTTGCGACATACGTTCGTTTACCTCTTCGGTCAGTGGTCACTGGAAAGATTGTTGATTTATTTTGTAAAGTTCTGGTCTACCGAAGACATTGTCTTGGGTTCTTGACGTATTCTTGATCGATGTCTTTGTGCAAAGAAGCAATTTCTGAGAGCTCTGATAATAGCTATCGGATACTGTTGGTTGAAATTGGATTACTTTTGCAAGATTTCAATACGGGCGTGCCAATGCCATTGGAAATATTTTGTGACATTTAAGATGACGTTTTGTGTTTTGTTCAACAATACCAAAATGTATACCTAGCCTAAACGATTTCAATCCTCAGGGGCACATCTTCAGGTGTATACCGACTTCAAGAACCTAAGGTACCCTAGAGATATATTCTTTTCCCATGGGTTTTACTGCCTCTGATAAACAGGGGGTTCGCGACCCACAATGCCCAAGCGATCTTTCTCTACTTTCTTCTCTCCATCCTTTCTTTTTACAATTTACTCGACATTGTCTGTCTTGTGTTTGGCGCAGTTTGCCAAATATGGCCCTTGCTCCAAAAAAAAAACACACCAAAAACAACCAACGTAAACTATTTAAAAGGGATGGTGCACCAGGCTTCACATCGACCCTGTAAGGATCAATCTTCCGAGTGATTTCGGCGAGATATCTCCGAACCGGAGATCGGACCAATTTTGCTAATGATGAGATATCTCGTCATCAAGTGATACTGCCGTTTTTTTCATGATGACGAGATGAAGATCTGGTCAGTTTTTCCCAATGACGAGATATCACGTCCACCAAGATCTGGTCAGTTTTGCTAACGAAGGGACAACCACCAGGAGGGTTGAGAGCGTTATTCTCGAAACGATTTTCTGTCTCGTGCCCTTCGGCGTGGCGCCGAAATCGCGACGTGGCTTTACACCAAGAACAAAATCACGACCCTCAACATTGAAAAATCACCCAGCTCAAGAAAAATAAATTTTTTAATTTTGTAGTTTTAACGAAACCTACGCATGTCTCTTTTTCAAACGGGGGGGGGGGACGGCGCATGCGCAGTAGAAACCCGCGTCCGATCACGTTCCCTGTTTTTTTTTTACGAGCCGAGCGCGTGATTAATGTTCTTCGATGCTCTCGCGGCGATTGCATCGGGTTGCAGAAGGGGGTGCGCGACGACTAATTCCGTTCGCTTTGCATACTCGGAGGGGGCATCCGAAGCAAAAAGGCGGCGGGAGTCGTGACCGCTCATAGCGGACGCGTAATTAGTTGCTTTTTCTTGGGCCCTTTTTACAGTCCATAAACATGCGGCCGTCGTAATTAAATGGGGGTTCTGTTGGGCGGACATTAGGCGCTGTTCGGTTTACTTTGCGAGGGGATTTTTTGTTGTTGTTGAAATCGAGTGGAGCGAATTGATTGGTGCAGATTTCAGAGGTGCAGATGCTTTTTTTAGGGGGTTGGGATCGTGCTGATACGCGAGAACAAGGTTTCCGAGAGATAGGGGAGGGCTTTGTTTGTCTACTACGAGGGCTATTATCGCCACTAAGGGTGGCGGTGGTCTCTGTTGAAAAGGGTGTCTCCATGGGTTTGGGCACAACCTGCCGATTTTAAAATTCACATATTGCCACCGTCAATATAACGTCTGGTATTTTGATGAACAATATCAATATTTTTGTGTGTTATTTATCAGAAATAAATAAAGGTAATTTTTTGAAGTAATTGTTGGCACTTCAAACCCTTTGTCTGGACGCATGTCTCAAAACAGAAGAACCGATAGAAGACCGATAGTAAGCGGTGGTTTCGATTCCTGTATCTTACCCTGGTTGTAGTAGTTACCTCTTCTGCGCCAATAAAGATTTCCTTGTGTGTATTAACATTTACATGACGTCGTCTGTCTTGTTTCGGGCACAGCTTGGTCAAATATGGTGCTTGCCCCATAAAACCCCCAAACCAATCTACAGGGTGAGTCTAAATTGCTTTTACAAAATAAGAGGTGTGATAGTACCCATCCAGACGAGCAATAATTACCATGGAACATAGGGTCGCATTCCACTCTGAGAGGCAGGAAAGAGTCAAATTAGAATTTCAACATGAACTTACAACAGTGTTGGGAATGAACGATACCAAAAGTTGCACAATCTGATTGATTGATCAGAGAAAAACTCACAGCAAGTGCTCAAAGTGGCGTGTCGTTGTACAGTTCACGCCGGCGAAGGAATGACTGGCTCTCGAAGATTCCTGGTGTTCATTGTGTTCATTTTGTCTGCACCGATTCTCGCTACGAGATCTTCAGCCGAGTCCACAGGCGTCTGGTACACTAAAGATTTCATGTGGGCCCAGAAGAAAAAGTCCAGTGGGTTGAGGTCCGGTGAGGTCAAGCCACAGGTCCGCCACGTCCGATCCATCATGTGGGATATGTGGCATTCAAGAAGTGCCGGACCGTGCTGGAAAAGTGTCAGGCGATGACTTGTTCATGCTCGACGCGTTTCGACTTCACTCTTTTCTGCCTCAGAGTGGAATGCGACCCTATGTTCCATGGCAATTATTGCTCGTCTGGATGGGTACTATCACCCCTCTTATTTTGTAAAAACAATTTAGACTCGCCCTGTATAGGATAGAAAGTTGAATTAACATCGCACTGGAGCAACGCAACGGGCTATTAGCGACGGTCCGGGAACGATCCGAGGTCATTTCGAACCACGGTCAGATGACGAGGACAACACCTCATCCAGAAAACTCCACTCTCCAAACTTCCACACCACGCCAACGTGAGGATATTTGAGGCCACGACAGATTTAACGTGCATCGGCCCCATGATGGTCTTTGGTTGGGTCAAGTTTCGATCTTCAACCCTCCTGTTGCTGCTAATCTGTTGTTCTTCTAACCGGGCTTCCGTTGTCCTTAACCTCTGTAGGAACGAGGTTCATTTTGAATAGGGTGACTGTAGTGGATGTGTGAATTTTTTGTTTTTCACGTAAGTTAACAGCGGAAAGAGGTCTACCACGGGAACTGTGCCTGCCACTAAGTCCGTGGTGGCGATCACTATAGCAACAGGGCTCGTTCAGTCCTGATGCTTTAATTTCATTTGTTTTTTTGGAAATGTTGGTGTCGGAGGTAGTTTGCTAATAGACATTCTTAGCAACAGTTATAATTCATGACTCATATTTCAACTTGAATATAAGTTTCTTCAAGCTTTCCAATAAAAAAATTAGACTGTGTCCGTTTCTTTGACAACAGAGTGGCTGCAGAAATTCTCGTGGTACACTGACAATAATTTAACCCACCAAGCGGCATTGATCTCGTCTATCAAGATCTGACTAATTTTACTAATGACGAGATACCTTGCCATTAGTGGATCTCGCTTTGCTAATAACGAGATATCTCGTCATCAAGATATTGCCTATTTTTTTATAATGACGAGATCAAGATCTAGACAATCTTTTCAAATTTCTCGTATCTGATATCATCCATCAAGATCTGGGCAAATTTTTTTCTTATGACCAGATACCTCGGCGAGACATCCATAAGGGTTAATAGTATATATCTTGACAGAAAAAGTAAAAATAATAGCACATGTATTTCCAATTTTATCAGTAAGGGTGATAATGTGATAAATTCAAATGCTTTTTGCAATGAAATAACTTAGTACAATAGTAAGCATGTATTCATAATACATGCATACTTACTATTGTAAGAATTAGAAATAGATTGCTTAGAATTAAAAGAATGCATGCTTACAACAGAAAGCATGCATTCTTCTCGTCAGTTTAACCCTCCAAGTGGTTTCGACGAGATATCTCGTCCATCAAAATCTGATCAGTTTTGCTAATGACAAGTTTTAATGCGGTATCTCGTTTAGACAACCATCAGGAGGGGTTGTCTAACGTTGGTAACGTCTGGTATTTTAGTAAAAAAATATTTATTTTTATACCATTATTTACCAGAAATAAGAAAGATAATTTTTTGAAGTACTTAATTGCTCTTTTAAACTTCTACTCTAGACGCTTGTCTCGAAACAGAAAGTGCCGTTGTCTCCAAATAAAATAAATCCGTCTGAAATTTTTTTTAGAAACTTAGACACTTTTTAGCAAGCTATTTTAAATTCGGTTGTGTTTGCATGGACTAATGGGGATTTATCGTCTGAGATATTGTTTTATACAATTATATTGATTTATGGTGTACTTTCTGACGTAAGTTATATTTTATTCAGGATAAATATAACTATTTGTGATAAATACATCATTCATAAAAAATATGTATGAATATAACACCCGTTATTTATTTTACCAAACAACATTTATTTATAAGTAAAAAAAATCTTAAAATATTTATCTCACTTTATGTGTTTAATCTGATATGTATTTTGCAGACGATAATAATTTTTTTTAGCGAGTCTTGAATTTTTGATGAAAACTTTTCAATCGATGTTTTTAATCTTTAAAGGGTTTCAAAATTAAATGGATCTTTTATAAATGTTCGTTTGCTAGGTTGGAACGCGAAGAGAAAACAATTACTTAAAAAATGTTCAACGATATTTGTATGACGAAACTCTTGTAAAATATATTAATGAGATAATTAAGAATGTATTAAAAATATTGTATCGACTTCATGCTTTCCTGTTTTACTGTCAGAGAATATAAACACGCAACATAACAAATATATCAATCTTTACTTTTGTGTCAAAAATAATCTATTTTCACTAGTACTTAAATAATGGTTAACCAATAATATATCACAGAAAATGTCAACGGATAGATAGTTATTAAATCTTAAGCATCTTTGCCATCAAAATGAAAAACTTCCATAAAATAAACTTTTCTCCTAAAATATTAAACCCAATCGATGAGTGTGGGCCGTGGTAGTCTGGTTGGATGAGTAACGGATTAGAAACCGGAGGGCTGCTAATTCGAATCCAACCAAAGACCGTATACAAAGGGGCTGGTGCATGTTAAATTTGTCAATGGCTGAAATGTCCTCACATTGGCGTCGTGTGGAAGTTTGGAGAGTGGGGTGCCAGCTCAGGTGTGACCGTGATTCAAAATTACGTGGTGTTGTCCTTGGATCTTTCTCTTTGGATTTGATCCCGGACCGTCGCCTATAGCCCGTTGTGTTGTTCCAGTGCGACATTAATTAAAATTCCTACCTACCAATTGATGTGTAAATTATTTGAATACCTAAGTTTAAGTTAAAATTTCCCTTAGTTTGATTTGGTTTAACATTATCCAATCAATCTAAACTGTTTGTTTTCATTTGAATTTCTGAATATTAAATTCTTGGCTTATGGGATTTGATAATTTTCATAAAATAATCTTACAAAAATATTTACACACGCTAGTCATAATTAATGATCATTAAGCAAACCATGATATGAACTAAAAAGGAAACATTCAAAATATAATTGCTTCAAGGAATGATTAAACCTAAGTTCGTTAATTAGAAAGTTTCTATAAAATTAAATTTAAAAAGATTCGTTATACATTCGGGAATCTCCTGATCTGAAAAACTTAACTGACAAATTAGGACGAACACTAAAATCTGGAATAAAAGAAAAAACGTTCTAATTAAAATGTAGAATAGAAGAAAAATAGGCATAATACTGATTAAAATTTTGAAGCGTTGATAACATTCTTAATTCTTATTTTTATTCCATAGCTGTAAAATAACTTGACACATTAAGTCAGGCTTAGTAGGAAAGTATAAAAAAGTTTCCTTTTTGATAACTATTACTTAAAAGCTATTATTGAGCATAAAAATATCAAAATGAGACGAAAAATTGCTAAAAAATAATTATCGTCAGCAAAATAAATATCAGATTAAACACATGAAGTGAGATAAATATTTTAAGATTTTTTACTTATAAATAAATGCTGTTTGGTAAAATGAATAACGGGTATTATATTCATACATATCTTTTATGAATGATGTATTTATCACAAATAGTTATATTTATCCAGAATAAAATATCTTACGTCAGAAAGTACACCATAGATCAATATAATTGTTTAAAACAATATCCCAGACAAATAAATCCCCATCAGTCCATGCAAGCACAACCGAATTTAAAATAGCTTGCTAAAAAGCGTAAGTTTCTCAACTTATTAAAATTTTGAAGTGTTGATAACATTCTTAATTCTTATTTTTATCCATAACTATAAAATAACTTGACACGTTAAGTCAGGCTTAGTAGGAAAGTATAAAAAGTTTCCTTTTTGATAACTTACTTAAAAGCTATTATTGAGCATAAAAATATCAAAATGAGGCGAAAAATTTGTATTTTTGTATAAAAACTTCTGAACTTTTCTTCGGAATTTGAATTGGGATTCTTGATTTTCAAAGGATGTTTTTTGCTTCATATGTATAAAATAGTAATAAAAAACTTTATTTACGCAATCGGTCAAAAGGCAAATGATGATATATCAATTAAACAATGGAGCATTTACAACGACACACTCATAATAACAAGTTCTATTCAATTTTTTTTCGACATGTGCCTTTTTCTCACCAAAATATTATTCTTTAAAATTTGTTTTCAATGAAAATGGTTTGTAAAGAGAAAAACTTTATCAATTTGCAATAAAAGAATTCAATTACAAAGTATAACTTAGTCAAATGTAACTGTTGCATAAAAATAAATAACAGAAAATGCTATTTCTAAAAATTAGTTCGTTCATTGAAAAACATTTATTTAAAATGTGATCATTCCGTTTTAATTGCAAAATAAAATAATTTCCCAGGTGGCCTGATTATTTGAAAACAATGAGATAATATCAGTTTATTGTATTTAATTTAATTCATAGCATACAAACAAATAAATGAATTTTTTGGTACTGATTTAAACAGTTCTTTTCGTCATTTTAATAAAACTAGCACAAGAATTCCTCCGTGAATTATTTTGGTAGGAAATCACTGTTTTCGCGATCTGCAATTCTATTTATTTAAATTTTAAAAACCGTCGTGTACAAGGGGGCCGGTGCACGTTAAATCTGTCGTGACCTCAAATGTCCCCCCCACGGCTTAGAGAGTGGAGTTCCAGCTTAGGTGTTGACCTCGTCATAAGACCGTGGTTTAAAATTACGAAATTACGAATTAAAATTATGAAACCCAAAATCAACCAACCTATCAGGTTCGAGACCTCCCTGGATTATTTCTCTCTCCAATGTGAGTAAAACTCGCGTGTGTATGTCCATTTACTTGACGTTGTTTGGCGCAATTTTGTCAAATGTGGCCCTATCAATCGAGTAGGACTGTATTTAATTAAGTTATTGATTTACATTAATATTTATTTACATTTTGTACATCGTACTATGTAGAGGCCGTGGTTTTGAAGGTAATAAATATTCAATATGGCTGTGAATACTTTGGTATCTGAATACTTTTGTACGTATGTGAATATTTTTCATGAATGCTTTCGTATCTGAATACTTTAGATGAATACTTTTGTATCTAAATTCTTTGGATGAATACTTGTATCTGAATGGATTAATACTTTGGATGAATACTTTTGTATCTGAATACTTTTGTATCTGAATACTTTTGTATCTGAATACTTTTGTATCTGAATACTTTGGATTAATACTGTATGTATTTGTATGCTTGCTGCATGTATACTGTATGTTTGGATTAATACTGTATGTATTAATCCAAACGGATGAATAATTTGTATCTGAAAGGATTAATACTTTGGATGAATACTTTTGTATCTGAATACTTTTGTATCTGAATACTTTTGTATCTGAATACTTTTGTATCTGAATACTTTGGATTAATACTGTATGTATTTGTATGCTTGCTGCATGTATACTGTATGTTTGGATTAATACTGTATGTATTAATCCAAACGGATGAATAATTTGTATCTGAAAGGATTAATACTTTGGATGAATACTTTTGTATCTGAATACTTTGGTATTTGAATGCATTGGATGTGTACTATTGTGTTTGAATTCAATGAGAAAGAATCGAGTGCACGAGTACTTTTGTATCGAATGCTTTTGTATTCCAATACTCCCATATCTACTTCTGCCCGCCTCCGAAAACAATACCCATGGCTCCCATGATCATCATCCCTGGGTGCATTTCTCTCCCCTGTGTCAGTGAAGCTTTCATTGTGTGTGTATGTCTATTACTTGATATTGTATGTCGTGTCTGGCGCAGCATGGCCGAATATGGCCCTTGCGCCATAAAACCCCCAACCCATGAGCATCAACATCGAATTGAAACTTCACGCTTTTAATGTACCCAAAAGAAAGAAGCCGAGCATGCAGCTTGAAGTGGTATAGTAACAGTTAATAATTTGTTATTTCCACCTGCTGTATCACACATTCGAACACTGTACAAAACAAAACAAAAACCAGTTCCATCAAAGAACAAAAACGTCGTAAAGAAGAATTATACATCCATTAGTTACACTCACGTTCCAATAATGAATACCCTTCGAACCGCGCTCGGACCTTCGATTTCTTTTTGTTTTCCTTCTCCGCGCTCCAATGGAACGCTTGAGAACGCGTTCTTTGTGGGTTAGTACAACTCGGAAAACGCCTTTCTTTAATCCAAAGTCATAAGCAAACGATCACGTAGAACTTAGCGATTTGTTCCAACAACGAAGCCCATTGATAGGGCATCCTTTTTATCGAGGGCGCAGGCTTATTATCCGTTAATAGAATGTTCCTTTTAAAGCGGAAGTGGCTGTCGAACACTGCAATTAAGGAATCGCTAGGGTGGAATAAATTTTTTTTATCTCTAAAACCCATAATAGAGAGAAGTAAGCTCGGTTGTGTAATTGTATTAAACATGGGGGATTCCTTTTGTTTTATGTTGAGTCATTGCTCAGAAGCAGCCAGTGCTTTGAGAGGAGGGCGGGGCTTAGGGTGAGTGGAAGTTGTAGTTTGAAAAAATATTCGTGGCTGATTTGGTAATACGTGGAAATCCTATGACTGGTTTTTGCAATTTGATTTGGAACTGCGTTTTTGTTTTAAAATACTTCAGGATGAAGAATTTAGATTTTAAATTTCATCATAATTTCATGAGGCAATCTAATTCTATAAAAAACATGCCAAATAAAGACACAAATTTACTTTTTAAAAACCGAAAACTGATTATATTTCAGTTCTTTATTGCAGATACAAAACATGATTCCACCAGAAAATAATATTCTACATCAAAATGATTGCGTTTGTCTGTCATCTAGTTCGTCCCAATTCAGACCGCTGTAACCTGGATGAAAGAATGACGAATTAGCAACCGGGGATTGCGTGTTCGAAACCCGATCCAACCAAAAACTGCCGTGTATGTTGGGGCTGGTGCACGTTAAATCTCATGGCCTCAAATGTTCTCACGTTGACGTGGAGTGAAAGTTTGGAGAGTAGGGTGCCATCTCACAGGTGTTGATCTCATCATCTGACCATGATTCAAAATTATGTTATGTCCTCCGATCTTTCTCTTCGGGATTGATCCCGAGCTGTCGCCAATATCCCGTTGTGTTGCTCCATTGCGACGTTAATTAACTACCTACCTCTTGTAGATATGAAGCACAATTCCACCAGAAAACTATATAGTTCTAAATCAAAGCGACTTAGCGTTTATCTGCCACCCAATTTATTGCAGGTTCGATTCGGGGCAGAGGTAGCCTAGTTGGTATAGTCGCAGACTAGCAGCCGGAGGGTCACGAGTTTCAAACTCGATCCGACCCAAGAAATGTATCGTGCTGAGGTGCTGACCTCGTCATCTGACAATTAATTCAACTACCTACCGTTACATAGTCCTATAAAACCGTAACATGAGAATTCTACTAAATGTAACAAGTTATACCTTTGCGAGTGAGTAAAAACAGTTCCAAATCTCATTAAATGAAACAATGATGAGTCTTGCCGAAGTATACCCTTGAATAGAGACAGCGAAACACTCAAATGCATCGCGTTTTTTTTACGAAAAAAGTCTTATTCCATAAATGCCTCGTAGTCTTATCAAACCGAATATTTTACATTAATCGAATTCCACATGTCATTCATAATAAAAACCACCACTTATCTCATTTTAATCACCCTCCAAACCTAAAACGCAACCACTTCTCGACGCATTCTTCCACCGACGCACAACACCCCTCAAGAAAATAGAAAACTCAATTCCGAATCTATTGGCAATTCAGTGACTCGAGAAAATAAATTTACACAAAAGAAAAAGGCGCCCCCCGGAAAAGGACGGAAGAGTTAAAAAATTCCCGCCCATTTCCATATAAAGCAGGAGTTAATATCCACCGCAAGTGGAAGATGACTCGTTTCAAGCCCTACCAACTTTCATCTACATATTTTAAGTGTACTGTCAAATATCAGTGGGTTAAACTCATTTGAATAAGGTTCGCGTCCCCAGCTGATGTGGAAGAAGAGTAGCGCGCGAAAGCTGTCGAAGGGAGTTAAGATTTCGGCTTATGGCTGGTGACTGCTGTTGCGACGACTTTTAAATTGTGTAGCGGATTTCGAGTAGGGGTGGTTTGAGGGGTTCTCCTGAGGCATGGAAGTTATTTCAAAGAAATAGATTCAGATAAGGGCAATAACATAGTCGGGTAAATTATAACGAATGATTGTTTCTGTTATAACGAAGTGAATTTTTAGATTGATTGGGGCTCCGTACACTGTACTGACAGAAGTCATTAGACATCTAGAGTAGAAACAAAGCTAGCATTTATTTTGGGGGTCTGACTAAATTTAAATTTTCAATTTCAGACTGCACATCCACATGGGTGACTAGTAGTGAGTATAAACGAAAATTTAAGGAAGGAATGTCCTGTAGTGTGTGCCTATAATAAGGAATGTCCTAAAGTGTGCCTATAATAAGGAATGTCCTATAGTGTGTGCCCATAATAAGGAATGTCCTATAGTAAATGTGCATAATAAAATATATATCAAAATCCAAACACCAAAGTAGAAATCACTTTATTATCCCTAAATATACAAGTCCTAGGAAACTGAGGTGGCTCAGTGTGGGTATGTCCACTGAGTATTGCAGGCGACGCAGGTTCGATTCCTGTCACGTGAATTTCTTCCTGGGTGTATCTCTCTTGGGTGTCAGTAAAACTTTCATTGTGTGTATGTCTATTACTTGATATTGTACAACATGGCCAAATACGGCCCTTGCGCCGTAAAACCCCCAAACCAACCAATCTAGGAGACTGAACTGCGCTGGCGCTCCTTCATAAGGTAGGTAGGCATTTATTAACGTTACACTGGAGCAACACAACGGGCTATTGGCGACGGTCCGGGATCAAACCCGAAGGAAAAGGTCCTAGGAAAACAGACCACGGTCAGATGACGAGGTCACACCTGAGCTGGCACCCCACTCTCCAAACTTCTACACGCCATTTACATCTTGGCCTCAAATGTCCTCACATTGGCGTGATGTGGAAGTTGTTAGAGTGGGGTGCCACCTCAAGTGCTGACTTCGTCATCTGACAGTGGTTAGAAGGGTAAGGCGTTGTCCTCTGATCTTTCCCTTCGGGTTTGATCCCGAGCCGTCGCCAATAGCCCGTTGTGTTGTTCGAGTGCGACGCTAATTAACTACCTACCTTTTCAGTTAACTTAGTCATACTAATATAATGTGTAAAAAATAAATAATATATCTTTTCTTTCGCACGCTATTATTTATATCTCAGTTTCTCGTTACGCTCTTTAATTCTTAATATATTAAAGAAACTACAATTCAAGGGTAGAATAAATTCAACAAAAATAATAAAATGAATCTACGCTAACACTGAAAATTGGATTAAGCTATGTGTTTGGATGGTAAACATGGAATTTTAAACATTCTTCCCAAAAAGTACTCCCACAGACATTATGCTTAGATTATTATCCCATACAATTGTTCTACTTAATTATAAGATACATTTTCCTTGTGAATATTTAAATCAACATTATATTGTATTCACGTAAGAAAAAATTAAATCTAGTTTCAAACCGCCGTTTTATGTTTTTAAATTTTCGTTAGATTGGTTTTATAGGATAATACCCTATGTTGTAATTCGGGAATATAAGTGTTTACTTTGATTAACTAAACAAATTTCGCTCTAGAAGTAAGAATTTGCGATATCGAAATTTCGAGAAGCTCTACTCTTATACTAATTCCTTAAATAAAATCCCCTAGTTAAATTCTGGATATTTGTATTTGCCTGTAGATTAAATTGTACTCCCGATATGTTGTAGTAGTTATTTTAAACTACTGTAAATAGAATGTTTTAACCATCTAACGTATGTAATATGCTTTTTATTATGAAATTAGTCTGGAAAATTCTTGAATCCAACGAATATCATTAAAAATACGTTATTTTGCATTCCACCTTGATTAGAATACGACGAAGAATTATTTTGTAATGAATATGGAGTTTATTGTTACAAAAGGGACTGAGAAGAAATACAAATTGGTATACTCCAATTATTTGGAACGGAATTACATCAACTGAAGGAATGTGCATTTTTAAATCTTGGGAAATATGATTTTAATATTTTAAAAGTGCATTAGTGTATTAAGTGAATTTTAAATAAGAAAAGTTGGGAAATGAATACTAACCCTCAGAATGATTCACATGCATATATCCTGTCTGCAACTTGCTGTCTTCCCTGCATGACTTCTAACCTATCTTCTTGACCAATAGAATCTATCCTCGTATTCTGTCAACCAATAGATGTCGTTATTTTTCCATTGTGTTGTGGGTAAAAAGTAATATTAATTACTCTGAAATCTCGTGGTGCCGCGGTAGCCCGGTTGGAAGAGTAGCGGGTTAGCAACCGTCGGGTTGCGAGTTCGAAATTAGGTCCAACCAAAGACCGTTGTGTACACTGATGCTGGTGCACTTTAAATCTGTCGTGGTCTCAAATGTCCTCACGTTGGCGTGGTGTATAGTTTGGAGAGTGGGGTAACATCTCAGGTGTTGTCCTCGGTATCTGACTGATTCAAAATGACGAGGTTTTGTCCTTGTATCTTTTCTTCCTCCCTGGGTGTATTTCTCTGTTCTCTGTCAGTAAAATTTTGATGATTGTGTGCGTAGGTCTATTACTTGATATTCTATGTGTTGTGTCTGGCATAGTATGGACGAATGTCCATTGCGCCATAAATCCCCAAACCAACCTCGGAACTTTCTCTTCGGGATAGGAAGAGTCGCGGATTATCGACCTGAGGGTTGCTGGTTCGAGACTCGTTCCATACAAAGAGCGTCGAGTGCGTGGGGATTTGTGCACGTTAAATATGTCATGGCCTCCAATGTCTTAACGGGGCCGTCGTGGTTCAGTGGGTATGCCCACTGCGCTAGCAACCTTCGAGCTGTAGGCGGGCGCAGGTTCGATTTCTGTCAGGTGCATTCCTGCCTGGGTGTATTTCTTCTGTGTATGTCTATTACTTGATATTGTATGTCTTGTGTTTGGCGTAGCTAAGCCAAATATGGCCCTGGCGCCATAAGAACCCCCAAAACTAACCAACCAATGCCCTCAAGTTGGCGTAGTGTGGAAGTTTAGAGAGTGGGGTGCCAGCTCAGGTATTGATCTCGTCACATCACCGTGGTTCGAAATTACGAGCTATTTTCCTCGGATCTTTCCCTTCGGGATTGTCTCGATTACCAATAGCCCATTGTGTTGCTCCAGTGCGACGTTAATGACTATCTATTACCGTTGGGATTATCCTGGACAGGTCGCCAATAGTTCATTTTGTTGCTCCAATGAGACTTTAACTACCTACGTACCGAAACCTTGCTAGGCCCAGACGGTTCAAACTCCCTTTTACATCAGATATTCATCTTGTACTCAAAGACAGATATGGATGCATTAAAAATAATGTAAAGGTTTATCACATAAAAACAAGAAACTGAGCTCGAATCGATAAAGATTGAAGAGGGATGACGGTAGCCAATCCAGCATCAATCTTCATCTCCAATTACGTTCCTAGATGCTCAGTCTAGGTTGACCGATCACCCCTGCCCTAATCAGTTCGAACCCCCTCACGAATGTTTGTGTTTGCAGAAATAATTAAGTAATTATTTAATCATCATCGCGACTAAATATTATATTTAAAAATGAATTGATCTTTAAATAGGGAGCAATTGGTTGATCACTTGTCGTTTCACGAATGCAAATATAGAGATCACTGAAGATTGACCCATCCACCTGAAAGTTTAGTCATGGAAGATATCAACTATATATATATATATATATATATATATATATATATATATATATATATAGTTGATATATATATATATATATATATATATACGTAGTTACTGTCTCAAAATTTTTAACGTTATCTACTATATTAATGTGTGATAGTTTGTCTGTTGGAAATATATCTTCGTATCAACCACAGCACGTAGAGATCTGAGATAGGTGTCAAAAAACGCAGAATAAACTGGGAAAGTTATTCCGCCCCTATAGAATTTTCAAAAATTTAAATTTTATCATAAAATGTTCAAAAAATTACCTGATTGGACAGAGTGCCGTGACGTCACTGGCTGATTCCGTAACGCTTCCGTAGCGGTTTTTGCCCTAACTTATTTACTATGTTTTTTTTGTCAGACTTGACTTAAATATTCGTGTTAAATTCGAGGAAAAACGTAAAAAATGTTCAAAATTCAATATACAGTACCTTTTTTGAGCCTTATATTTTATTTCTTTAAATAAGCATTATTTTTTTTTATTATTTCACATCCAATACAGCAAACCTGTATAACTCAACTCTTCAATCCATCGTAATTTGGAATTTCAAATTGTTTACTGCTGCTTTTTTTATAGCGATTGTATTTTGCGTTGTAATTACTCTTTTTAACGACAATGCCAAAAAGAAAACGTTCCATAACAAGCAATTCAGCTAAAAATAAACTACGTGAAAGACGTCACAATGAATCTAAGGAACAAGCTACCAATACAAGACTGGTCGAAGCTGAACGTCAGGGTGGTATTGGGAAATTTACATGAAGACTTGCAATGAGACGGCGAAAAATCTACTGTCGTTTACTAACAATCAGTTATCCCGTGACACATTAAACCATAAAACTTTTAAATCCGAATAATAATAATGATAAATTTATAGAATTATATAACAGTGAATCTATAAGAAGGCATGCATAAAAAGAGTAAAAAATCCAAGAGGGAGGTATTTACTAACACGTTGTCCTCCGCAACGCGGGGCCATACAGCTATCTCGTCATTAGAGGAAAACTGACTACATCTGTCATCATAAAGAATTTCGCAATATATTGATGACGAGATATCTCGTCATTAGAAAAATTGGTCAGATCTTGATGGACGAGATATCTCGTCGAAACCACCTGGAGGGTTAATTTTAGACTGCTCAATCTTAAACAAAAACTAGTTTTAAAAGTGCGGAATTGAAGTTCAACTATCATCTGGCAGAAGAGTTTTAAGTTGTCACGAGAATTACAGCACTGAAACTCTTGGATGAAATAATTCCACTTATTTTAAGGTGTTTTTACGTCCTTCATGTTTTCCATTTTTCTACTCTTGAAGTATATTTATAAAACCAGCTTTCAAGATTTAGGTTCCCCACTTCCAAAGCCTCTTCACAAAGTCGTGCATGGGATTCTTATTGAAACATTTACTAGCGAAGTGTCTTTAACATCATACAATTATCAAAACTCTAAGCATCTCTGCTCTGCTAAGCTGTGGAAGGGCTCCGGGCAGTTCAGTGATTAACCACAAAATATGTTCCGTGTTGAAAAAAATTAAATATTCAAGTGGATCAAAAGAATTTAGGATTGTTTGAGTAAGTGCTTAACACTTGAAAGTTTAAGATAACATAACCTCTTGAGTACTGGGTAAACCATTATAATTCTGGAATTTTTTAAGGCTTCAAAATTTCTGCTGAAAAATTTGCTCATGTTGTCCGATACCCTTCATTTGGGGGTATTTTTATATTGGGTTTAAGATCACTTGTCGTTTAATCATAAACTAACGTTTTTGAAATCTAATCTAAAATAAAGTCAACAACTTAATGTTTTAGTTGAACCATTCACCGTTAAAAAATCTTTAAAGTCGTCCTCAATAGAGGGAGTATCCTTACAAAAATAGATTTGAACATTTGTCGGTATTTTTATGGGTTGTATGTATTAAAAGAAAGTTTTATCCAATCTATTATCTCTTGTAAATCCAAAGGTAAATAACATGAAATTTTTTGGGTTCCAGTTTGAACCACCAATATATTAATGCTCATACATTAGAGAGGCTGCGGACATTTTTTGAACGATTTTAATGGATTGAAGATAATTTTTTTACATAATTTTTTTTTTGTTTTCAATATTCTATTTGATAGCCCTTATTGTTAACTATCTGTCTACACCTTAATTTCCATGATAATAATGACTTTCGTAGTATCGACAGTGGTATTTTGTCCCATCCTTGTTCCACAGTTTTCCAGTCCTTGAATGGTTTTCGGTCGACGTTTCGATAATACTCTTTTGAAAAGTCCAAAAGCACAAAAGTTCATGGGTGAGACAACTGGAGATTTAACAGGAATATCGGTAAAGGGTTATTAACTTGATACCAGTTTCTTGTTCCATTTTTTCCCAAGAATTTAATAGTGGATTTGGATGTGTGGCTGCTTGCTTTATCCTGATGCAGCTCTACTGATTATTGGCACTGTGGGTAAAGATATGGTATTTCTTTTTTGAATATTGAGGATAAAATAGGGTCTTCATAGTATGTGGGAGTTGATTTTTACGTTTTTATCCACTCTCTTTACTTTTAATTTTTCATTATATTCAAAACCGGAAACAATCATAAATCCCTTAGAGGAAGTTTCGTTAGATTCTTTGAACCACGTTTTAAGATTTTTTCTCCTTTTATGATAATAAATTGTTTTTTTTTATTACATTCATTTAAATACACCCACGCCTCGTCTATTGTCCCATTTTCCAAAGCTAGATTGTCACAGAATTCTGCTTTCTGAAATATGTCGTGGAGATAGACGGACATTGTATTTTTTGGCCTTTTTAATATTCAAATCACTGCTAATTATTTTATTTACAGTTGAAACTGAACATTTTGAATGACTTTGAAATACTCCTTTGACTTGGCGGATTCCCTTTTAAAATTAAAGATCTTACCTTCCAAATATTCTCAGAAACTCTTTTCTTTTTTGGATACGTATTTGGAAGTATTTTTACACTTTCGCGTTTTTCTTTTCTCATTAATATTACTTATCGTACCTTTAGCTATCGAAAAACCATGACTTTTACAGCGTTTTTGACTAATTGAATAAGCATAATTCTCTTCGGAAAGAGCGGAAACAGCCTTCCATCCATTGCTTATTTAAAAGCGCCATTTTGAAAGTAAACAAAACTCTGAGTTAGCAGACGATAAGTTATACTTTAACTATTTAACAGCTGCGAAAATAAAATTATTTCGTAGCATACAATTTTTTTACAGCTCATCAAAATCGTTCAAAAAATGTCCGAACATCCTCTGTATTAGCTTTATATTATTAATGCTCATACATAGATCATACATTATTATCTTTATATTATTAATGTTATTAAATTTCTAAATATAAAGATCAAGAACTCAGTGTTTCATTCGAACTATCCATTGCGAAAGCGCCTTTAAAGTTGTCATAAACCATAATAAATTAAGGAATCCTTAATAGGTTTGAATATTTCTTGGCCTTTTATGAGTTTATATATAAGAATATAATGTACCTCTATTCTATTTAGAAATCCAATGTAATATCAAATAAAATTTCAAGTGCTTCCGGTTCCATTTCGAACCCTCCACACATAAAACCATCCTCATGCTACAATGGATTGGCCATTTCTCTCCTCTTGCTCTAATCCATTATTAGCTTTACATTATTAATGTTGCTAAATTTCTGATATGTGTTATTAGTGTTTCACTCGAGCAATCCATATTCTAAGCATCTTCAAAGTCGTCTACATTAACCTTCACAGATTAAGCATTCCATGTACTGGATTATACGTTTGAGCATTTGTAGTCGTTTTGGTATTTTATATGTGAGGCGTTTAGATTCAAAACCAGTTCAATTCATTTTCATAAATTTACAGGAGACACCAAAAACGTTTGACAGCCACGTATCATGGTTTAGATTTTGTATTAAGTTTTATTGGGAAGGAGGGCGGTCTCCAAGCATTTAAGGCATACTTTTAATATTGTAGTATTTCCAGGTTACCTAAAATTTAAATTTAAATTTTAGATTTAGCCGGTTTTGAAGCAATCCGGGTAGATAACCAATTTTTTTGGTGGAATAAGTGGAAATTACTCTCAATTTATCGGCCTAAGACCTCACCTCTTTTTGTAAACCTAGTTTCAACAGAAAAACAAAAGAAAAGATGTCTGTCTACTCAATTCTGATTTTAGGTAAAAAAAAGTAAAAGTGGAGTGAAATTTTTTATTGAAAAAAATGTAAAAATGGTCATACATTGTAAGTCAAATTGAAGGTAAAATATATCAATTTAAAAGAATGAGATAATTTAAAAAATGAAAATAAATTTATTCATTTAAATTAGAGTTTTCTGTAGGGTCGATGTTTTCACACATCCCTTCATTTTCTGCCTAGTCTTCTGGTCTTGTACTATTATTTTCAATGACTTCCTTATAAAACTCCAAATTCGAGAGCTCCTTCCACTCTTTACCAAAATGTTTTGTTAGGAGGTTCGCCACAGCCTTAATCTATGCTGGAGCCACAGGAACTCCGATTGGTACTTCAGTAGGGACGATTTCAGTAATACGTATATAATGTACGCTTTGTATGGGCAGACGTAAGTGACAGGAGCGCTCCTAGCGCCTGGACTGGAAACGTTGGATTGAGCCATTTTTGATCTAAACCCATGAGTTTGAATGCAATTTTAGATTGGATTGCGCCGCTTTAGGTCAATACCTCTTTGCTAGGTGATGTAGTGCATTCAGTACTTGTGAAGAATAAACACCATTTTGCAAAAATTGTGGATTGAGCCGGTTTTGAAACTAATCGCCTCATATAAGAATGTGTCTAATCACTCGAAATCTAATGTAATATCAAACAGAATTTCTAAAGCTTTATGTTCCAGTTTGAGCCTTCCACACATTTCGAAGTCATTCTCAGATTCCAATGGATTTTCCATCCTTTCTATAATGCACTGGTGTTTTTACTTGATTTGTTATCCAAACAATTATTGGGCCGTCGTGGCTCAGTGGGTATGCCCACTGCGCTAGCAACCTTCGAATTGTAGGCGGCGCAGGTTCGATTCCTGTCAGATGCATTCCTCCCTTGGTGTATTTATCTCTTCTGTGACAGTACATCTTTCATTGTGTGTGTCTATTACTTGATATTGCATGTCCCATGTCTGGCGCAGTATGGCCAAATATGGCCCTTGCGCCATAAAACCCGAACAACCAACGAATTATTACCTTTCCAAAATAGAAATGGCCTTCAAGGGCACATCTCTCTTTAGGTATGTATGGGCTTCTCGAGGTACTCTATTGATCTTTTTCCCCATGGGGTTTACTGTCTAGTAAACACCGGGAACGCGCTGCAATGGTACCCAAACGTTCTTTTTTTTTGCTTTGATCGCACAACTCCATTCCTCAATACCTCCCCCTTTCACGACATTTTTTTATTTGACCTTGTCTTGTGTTTGGCGAAGCTTGGCCAAAAATACGCCATAAAACTTTAAAACGACCGACCTGTACATCATGCTGACATCCGTGCATGACTTTTTACCAGTTTTGACTTTGATCAATAGAAACCTTTTCTAGAATTGCTTCAACCAATACGTCAACTGGCTCAGTGGATATCCCCACTGCGCTAGCAACCTTTGAGTTGCAGGTGCGATTCCGTTTTGGGTGTATTTCTCTTCTATGACAGAAAAATTGACTTGTGTGCATGTCCATTTGCTTGACGTTTGGCGCAGCTTGGCCAAATTGCGCCACAAAACCTTAAAACGACCAACCAAAATAAAAATATCAAGAGCTTTGTTTCACTGCCGAATCATTTCGAAGTCATCAGGATCCAGTAGAGTCACCTTCTGATCTAATATACTAACTTTATATCAATAATGTTACCAACTTTCTAAAATCTATTAGTGTTTTACGCGTACCATCCATATGCAAAAGTCGTCCTAAGCAGCTTAACCATGCCCTGCACCAAATATACCAGAACATTCTCAGGCACTTTTACCAAGTTGAAGCATCTCTAATACGCTACTAACTTTATATCATTAATGTTACCAATGTAACTTTCTAAAATGTATTAGTGTTTCACTCGAACCACCCACATCCAAAGTCGTCCTCGGCAGCTTAAGCATCCCGTTGGAACCATCCCCGGGCACTTTTATCAAGTTTATCACATCCTTCATCCCTTCCATTATCGACTTCCCCGATCTAAAACAAAAGCACAGCCCTCCGCTGCTGTGGCTAATTACTCCCCGACTGAAAAGGCAGGATCGCCCGGTAGACGCAAGCCGGCCGGCATCGCACTCCGAACCTCAATCATACCATTAAACTCTCAATCCTTCCATTAACTCCTCGGGAACACCCTCGTATGGTGCGGACAGGGTTCCCACTTTTCAGCGGCGAGTTTCTGGAGGGAGGCTATTAATCATCCCATCTAAAACCTCCGGAACCCGGGTATTAATTAATTTGTCCGCATCTTCTTTCGGGGTTCGGCTGGCTTTGGGGGAAGTTCGCGTTTACTGTAATGGTTCGCAGGGAAGAAAGATGGTGGAGGACTTGGGGTGTGGAGAGAACTGTTTTTTTTGTTGGTGGTGGACATTGGTGGGTCTTTTGTGGAAAGTGATTGATGAGTGCTGGACGGTGTTCGGCAGTACCATTATGGCGACTTTGTATTTGGGAGGCTGAATCTTTACTCATTGTTCCATTGAATATTTGGAGAAGAAATTAGAAAATACCTTTTGAAGGTTTTGGTTGAATTTCAGGATGGTCCGTTTACTATAATGGTTCTTTTCGGTTGGTTCTATGGCGCAGGGATCACATTTGGCCATAAAGTCCAAACACAAGACAGACAACTCGGAGGAAAGCAAGATTGCGGAGAATTTGAGGTGTGGAGAGTTTCTGGGTTTCTTGATTGGTGGTCGAGGTCATTGGTGAGTCTTGTGGAAAGTGTGATTGATGAGTGGTGGACAATGTTCGGTGGTACCATCATGGTGATTTTGTGTTTGGGAGGCTGAAGTTTTACTCATTGTTCAATTGAATATTTGGAGAAGAAATTAGAAAATACCTTTTGAAGGTTTTAGTTGAATTTCAGGATGGTCCGTTTACTACAATGGTTCTTTTCGGTTGGTTCTATGGCGCAGGGATCATATTTGGCCATAAAGTCCAAACACAAGACAGACAACTCGGAGGAAAGCAAGATTGCGGAGAATTTGAGGTGTGGAGAGTTTCTGGGTTTCTTGATTGGTGGTCGAGGACATTGGTGAGTCTTGTGGAAAGTGTGATTGATGAGTGGTGGACAGTGTTCGGCAGTACCATTATGGCGACTTTGTATCTGGGAGGCTGACTCTTTATTCATTGTTCCATTGAATATTTGGAGAAGAAATTAGAAAATACCTTTTGAAGGTTTTGGTTGAATTTCAGGATGGTCCGTTTACTATAATGGTTCTTTTCGGTTGGTTTTATGGCACAGGATCATATTTGGCCAAGCTGTGCCAAACACAAGACAGACAACTCTCCTTTACGGAGGGAAGCAAGATGGCTGAGGATTTGAGGTGTGGAGAGTTTCTGGGTTTCATGATTGGTGGTCGAGGATATTGGTGATTCTTTTGTGGAAAGTGATTGGATGAGTGGTGGACAGTGTTCGGCGGTACCATCATGGTGACTTTGTGTTTGGGAGGCTGAAGTTTTACTCATTGCTCGATTGAATATTTGAGATGAAACTTCTACAATACGTTCACGCATATTTTAAGAATGATACCATTGAGGGTTTTGTTTGGCTTTCGGAAAGGTCCGTTTACTCCAGTGGTTCTTCTTTTCAGTCAGTTTTTGTGGCTATTTGGCCAAGCTGCGCCAAACACAAAACAGACTTCTATTTGGAGGGAAGCAAGGTGGCGGAGGATTTGAGGTGTGGAGAGAGATTTTGGCTTGGAAGACATGGGTGGTGATGATTGGTGGACAATGTTCGGCAGAAAAACCATGGAGACATTTGGAGTGTCTGTATTTGGGAGGCTGAAGCTTTACTCATTGTTCCATTGAATATTTGGAGAAGAAATTAGAAAATACCTTTTGAAGGTTTTAGTTGAATTTCGGGATGGCCCGTTTACTATAATGGTTCTTTTCGGTTGGTTTTATGGCACAGGGATCATATTTGGCCAAGCTGTGCCAAACCCAAGACAAACAACTCCCCTTTTTGGAGGGAGGCAAGATGGTGCAGGATGGTATTGAGAGGTAGAGAGAGTTATTGAGGTTTTTTGTTCGTGGGTCTTTTGTAGAAAGCGTCATTGGTGATGGGTTGACGGAGTGTTCGACAAAACCTCCATGGGGACTTAAGGGGTGTCTTTGTGCACTTAGAAGACTGAAGTTTTACTCATTGTTCGATTGAATATTTGAGAGAGTTCGAAAATACGTTTATGTTATCTTTTTTTAACTGACGCAGACCAATCAACTGTTATAGTTCAATTCGGAATTCATCCGTTGGAATTTTTACTGTGGGAGTGCTGAAATCGTTCGAAAAACAGGCCATATGACAACACATTCGGAATACTTACAGGAACTGCATAAACACTACCGCCACCTTCATTTAGCTCGACAGAAAATACCTCTAATTGTTGAAGTTTCGTAAAATGTTTAATTGAATTGAAACAGAATACAGGCATCCACTTGATTCGTAACTCTTTCGAAAACTTGAATACATTACATTTCTACTCCGTCTTCTGTTTATAAAAAGAAATCGACCATTCATGTTCCAGAAAAACATTTTCATTTCCATTAGCGCCGAAACGGGTGATGGATCTGAATGTAACAATCCAATGGGAATTAACATTGCATTAATGTATTTTTTCTTCATAAGTGACCGCTAAACTACAGATGAGAGATTATGAAGGATCGAGCTTGTATTTGGTGCATATTAAAGCAACGAAATTATACAAGGAATCAGATATAAAATCCGTGACCATTGTAGGCTGAAATGTAACTGGAAGAACATGAACATAAAGAATATGCAAATGAGTTCGACCGAACCTGTCCATTGTAGATTGTTAATCAGAACGCCCAAGACATTACCAGACTCCGTTACAAATTTTCACGTCGGGCGCGTTTTTCATAGGGATGGATTGGTTTCTTTATTGCTCCAGCATTAGGGTTTACTCCTGGGAACTTTGAATTATACACTCATTGTAATGAATTTGAACTTGAATGGATTTGGGATGTTTCATATTTTTTGTGGAAGATTTCCTCATTAAAAAAGCCCTCAGGGGCTCATCTCCTTTTGGTGTGTACGGCCTTCACGGACCCGAGGTACTCTAGTGATCTTTTCTTCTCCCATTGGGTTTGCTGTCTTTTGTAAACACGGGGATCGAGCTAGCGGAATATCCAAGCGATCTTTTGATGCTTTCACCCCACTGCACTGTTCTCCATTCCCTCACTTTTTCCTTTCGCGACATGTTTTACTTGACTTGTCATGTGTTTTTCGCAGTTTGGCCAAATATGGCCCTTGCGCCATAAAATTTCAAAACGACCAACGTTATTTAAAAAAAAAACACGTTATTTTTTACTTCTGTCCGTCTTTCGACGATTATTAGGTCTTGTAAATGCGTTCCAATAATTTACAGAAGTAAGGTACAGATGGAATGATTTTGGAATTAACCCTATAGTCCTTAACCCTACAGGTGGTTTTCTTCGCGTTGAAAACTGCCATGTAGTGACCAGCCTCTGATGAACCAAACCTCTACAAACTGGCCTAAGCTTCTGCTTTTTGCTTTTTCTTCCTCCCTCATTGTGTTGTCTGCTTTGTGTTTGGCACAGATTGAGCCCAGAAAACAGCCAACCTGTTCCAAACTACCCAGTTCTGCACAAGGTACAATTTTTTTACTTGGAATGTTCATTCCCTTGAAGTAAATAGGGCAGTTTTGTCTTGACGAGGTATCTCGTCATTAGCAATACTGCCCAGATGCCGATGGACAAGACATCTCGTCATTAGCAATACTGACCAGATGCCGATGGACAAGACATCTCGTCATTAGCAAAACTGATCAGATGCCGATGGACAAGACATCTCGTCATTAGCAAAACTGATCAGATGCCGATGGACAAGACATCTCGTCATTAGCAATACTGACCAGATGCCGATGGACAAGATATCTCGCCATTAGAAAACTTCTCAGATGCCGATGGACAAGACATCTCGTCATTAGCAATACTGACCAGATGCCGATGGACAAGACATCTCGTCATTAGCAAAACTGATCAGATGCCGATGGACAAGACATCTCGTCATTAGCAAAACTGAGCTGATGCCGATGGACAAGACATCTCGTCATTTGCAAAGTCGATCTTATTTTGGACGAGATATCTCGTCGAAACCACTTGGAGGGTTGAAATGGTTATGACTAGGTATGCTATAAATTATACTATGGATTTTAAGGCTTCTGAGATACATAAATATTATCTCACATTTGATATAGCCATGAAATATGTGGCAGAAAATTTAGATTTGTCCTGATTGGTCACAACTGTCAAGATAACAGCATAAAAATATACATTGTATAACATAGTATATTTAGTGAGCTTGATGTAGTTATAACGGCTAAAGTTACTAAATTTTATACCACTGTTCATCTGATGGATTAGTAATTCGTAGTGAATTGTATTGCTTTAAGAGCTGAGCATTAGATTATATATAAAAGCAAATTTAATTTTAAAATACATTTGCGTGAAACTGAATTATATCGTGTCAACAACGAATATGTTTATCATAAATGTGGGTTCTTTAACTAAATTTTAATTTCTACAACTTTCTAAACAATTTAGTTGCGATGTATAATACCGTAAAATTCTCAATTTAACAAATGAAACATGAAATTCATTTGAAAATACTTAAATTTCTGCTTCTTCTAACTATTCAGCTTCTGAAATATTATATACGAAGGAATATATTAGGAAAGTTTCAAGTTTCTTTAACATTGAGCGACTGTATTTTATTCTCATTACCTGTGAGAAAACTTCAAAATTATCAACCAAAGGTGTTTACCTTTTCCCAAGTTATTAAAATCGGAGCTTTTGGTTTAGAACTTCCAGTGCATTTTATCCGATACAATCTCTCATCCTTAAAAATAACTTCTCACTAATAATAACAAACATTAAACACTCTCGAAAAGTGTTTTTACTTTTAAAAACCCACCATTTTAAAACCACAACAAAACAAAATTATTTCTCCTCGCTTTTGAAAACACCACATACGTTTATTAAAAATATAGTTTTGAAGAGTGAGGATTCCATTCAAAGAGTAAAAAAAAACCGAGGAACGAAAAAACTTTTAAAGGAACGGTTTACGCCGAAATTAATTTTCTTGTGAGCGAAAGCATTATTTTCGGTTTTTAATATCGAGTTCCAAAACGATCTTTGGCATACTTAATATACATTAAGCGTGGGCATTAGATTAAAGATTGGAAAAACGGATATTAACAACAAAAAGCGCGGAGAAAAATCGAAAGCATTAATTTTGAGCTACAGCGTAAAAGGGGATATTATTTTAACCAATACAAATCAATAGCCTTGGGCAATATTAGTAAAGACCGTTAAAACCGCCGAGGAACCGCAATGTTGCTTTCCTCTGTCAGAGGCAAGGGTTTTTTAATGAATGCTTGAGCTATGAGAGTGAATATTTGTTGGCTGGTGTTCGATATATCTGACAGTTTCTCAATCAGCGTGAAGCAGGTTTCCATCATTGTTCTCGCTGGGTTTAGCTAAGCTTTGGTTTTTGTAATTTCCAGGCAGCTTTCAATTTTGTTTGGGGATCGATATTTCATCAGATCGGATCTTTTGGTTTCTTTGATAAGTCTCGTTAAATCTCTTATCTGCATACATCTAAGTGTCGGCGTTCATATTTGAAAACTTATTTAACCCTCCGAGCGGTTTCGACGAGATATCTCGTCCATCGAGATTTGACGAATTTTCCTAATGACGAGATATATCGTCAATAAGATATTGCCAATCTTTAATGGCGAAATCAAGATCTGGTCAGTTTTGCTAATGACGAGATATATCGTCAATGAGATATTGCCAATCTTTAATGGCGAAATCAAGATCTGGTCAGTTTTGCTAATGACGAGATATATCGTCAATGAGATATTGCCAATCTTTAATGGCGAAATCAAGATCTGGTCAGTTTTGCTAATGACGAGATATAACGTCAATGAGATATTGCCAATCTTTAATGGCGAAATCAAGATCTGGTCAGTTTTGCTAATGACGAGATATATCGTCAATGAGATATTGCCAATCTTTAATGGCGAAATCAAGATCTGGTCAGTTTTGCTAATGACGAGATATATCGTCAATGAGATATTGCCAATCTTTAATGGCGAAATCAAGATCTGGTCAGTTTTGCTAATGACGAGATATAACGTCAATGAGATATTGCCAATCTTTAATGGCGAAGTCAAGATCTGGTCAGTTTTGCTAATGACGAGATATATCGTCAATGAGATATTGCCAATCTTTAATGGCGAAATCAAGATCTGGTCAGTTTTGCTAATGACGAGATATATCGTCAATGAGATATTGCCAATCTTTAATGGCGAAATCAAGATCTGGTCAGTTTTGCTAATGACGAGATATATCGTCAATAAGATATTGCCAATCTTTAATGGCGAAATCAAGATCTGGTCAGTTTTGCTAATGACGAGATATATCGTCAATGAGATATTGCCAATCTTTAATGGCGAAATCAAGATCTGGTCAGTTTTGCTAATGACGAGATATATCGTCAATGAGATATTGCCAATCTTTAATGGCGAAATCAAGATCTGGTCAGTTTTGCTAATGACGAGATATATCGTCAATGAGATATTGCCAATCTTTAATGGCGAAATCAAGATCTGGTCAGTTTTGCTAATGACGAGATATATCGTCAATGAGATATTGCCAATCTTTAATGGCGAAATCAAGATCTGGTCAGTTTTGCTAATGACGAGATATATCGTCAATGAGATATTGCCAATCTTTAATGGCGAAATCAAGATCTGGTCAGTTTTGCTAATGACGAGATATATCGTCAATGAGATATTGCCAATCTTTAATGGCGAAATCAAGATCTGGTCAGTTTTGCTAATGACGAGATATATCGTCAATGAGATATTGCCAATCTTTAATGGCGAAATCAAGATCTGGTCAGTTTTGCTAATGACGAGATATATCGTCAATGAGATATTGCCAATCTTTAATGGCGAAATCAAGATCTGGTCAGTTTTGCTAATGACGAGATATATCGTCAATGAGATATTGCCAATCTTTAATGGCGAAATCAAGATCTGGTCAGTTTTGCTAATGACGAGATATATCGTCAATGAGATATTGCCAATCTTTAATGGCGAAATCAAGATCTGGTCAGTTTTGCTAATGACGAGATATATCGTCAATGAGATATTGCCAATCTTTAATGGCGAAATCAAGATCTGGTCAGTTTTGCTAATGACGAGATATATCGTCAATGAGATATTGCCAATCTTTAATGGCGAAATCAAGATCTGGTCAGTTTTGCTAATGACGAGATATATCGTCAATGAGATATTGCCAATCTTTAATGGCGAAATCAAGATCTGGTCAGTTTTGCTAATGACGAGATATATCGTCAATGAGATATTGCCAATCTTTAATGGCGAAATCAAGATCTGGTCAGTTTTGCTAATGACGAGATATATCGTCAATGAGATATTGCCAATCTTTAATGGCGAAATCAAGATCTGGTCAGTTTTGCTAATGACGAGATATATCGTCAATGAGATATTGCCAATCTTTAATGGCGAAATCAAGATCTGGTCAGTTTTGCTAATGACGAGATATATCGTCAATGAGATATTGCCAATCTTTAATGGCGAAATCAAGATCTGGTCAGTTTTGCTAATGACGAGATATATCGTCAATGAGATATTGCCAATCTTTAATGGCGAAATCAAGATCTGGTCAGTTTTGCTAATGACGAGATATATCGTCAATGAGATATTGCCAATCTTTAATGGCGAAATCAAGATCTGGTCAGTTTTGCTAATGACGAGATATATCGTCAATGAGATATTGCCAATCTTTAATGGCGAAATCAAGATCTGGTCAGTTTTGCTAATGACGAGATATATCGTCAATGAGATATTGCCAATCTTTAATGGCGAAATCAAGATCTGGTCAGTTTTGCTAATGACGAGATATATCGTCAATGAGATATTGCCAATCTTTAATGGCGAAATCAAGATCTGGTCAGTTTTGCTAATGACGAGATACCTCGTCGCGACAACTGCCAAGAGGGTTAAATCAATTTTTAATTAATATGAGCATCGAGGGGCCCATTAAAAACCCCCTACAGAAATAAAATTAATGTATGGGAGGGAAACTGGACTAGGCCCCACGTATTTAAATATTAGGACCCATGGGGATAGGCCCCATAGGTCCTAATATTTAAGGTCCTAGGACTTGATGCCTGCATCACCTTTAATCCGTCCCCCAGTCGCAAAAGGGTCGCCCAGTTGGACAATCTCATACAGTAGCCCAGTTGGAAGAGCAACGGATTAGCAACCCTAGGGTCGCGAGTTTGAAACTAGGTCCAGCCAAAGACAGTCGCGAGTGTGGGGCTGGTGTATGTTAAATCTGCCGTGGCCTCAATTCTCATGTTGGTGTGGTGTGGAAGTTTGGAGAATGGGGTGCCAGCTAATTTGTTAACCTCGTCATCTGACCGTGGTTCAAAATGGCGAGGCGTTGTCATTGGATATTTTCCTTAGGGATTGATCCCGGACCTCCGTAATTGACTGCCTACCCAATCTCGAACCGTGTATTTCAGTGAAGATTGACGCGGTTATTTATATTTCCCTTATGGAGGGATTCATATCTCCGTTCTGCAACCTGTTGTCTTAACAAAATCGTTTGTACCGCCTTAGGATTCAATGCTTTTTCCCACAATCACGTGACAGATATTCAAACCGAGTGATTGGGAGATATAGCATAAACCTGCGCGCACATACTCCGCCTATTTCAATGGTCGGCGCCGTCGTGGCTCAGTGGGTAGGTTGTTAATTAACGTCGCCCTGGAGCAACCAAAGGGCTATTGGCGACGGTCCGGGATCCTTATCCCGAAGGAAAAGATCCAAGGTCAACGCCTCGAAAGTTTGAACCACCGTCAGATCACAACTCCTGAGCCGACACCCCACTCTCCAAACTTCCACGCCACGCCAACGTGAGGACATTTGAGGCCACGACAGACTTAACGTACTCCAGCCCCTCTGTACACGACGGTCTTAGGCTGGCCATAGCTTAGTGGGTTAGCCCACTATTTGTGTATTATAGGCGGCGCATATTCGATCTCCTCGTTGCATTTCTTTCTTCTGTGTCAGTAAAGTGTGTGTACGTGCATTGTTTGATATTGCCTCATGGCCGCGGTAGCCCGGTTCGAGGAGTAACGGATTACAACCGTAGGGTTGCGAGTTCGAATCCAGCCAAACACCGTCGTATGCAAAGGGGGCTGGTGCACATTAAATCTGTCGTGGCCTCAAATGTCCTCACGTTGCCGTGGCGTGGAAGTTTGAAGAGTGGGGTGCCAGCTCAGGTGTGACCTCGTCATCTGACCGTGATTCGAAATTACGTGGTGCTGTACTCGAATCTTTCCGTTCGAGTTTGATCCCGGACCGTCGCCAATAGTCCGTTGTGTTGCTCCAGTGAGACGTTAATTAAATACCTACCTACGTACCGATTTAAGTGAGTCTTCGCCCCTTCCCAAATCCATTAAACCGTCATAGTTACATAGGCGCGGCCGAAACACGAGTAGGCGCGGTGCACCTCTGAGATAAGTCGCTCTTTAAACGCAATAAAACATGAAAACAAATCGCTGAAGATGTGAAGTAGAAACAAAATGGACTCGCCGCGTACTTGGGCTGATTTCTTGTTTCAATAATTATTCATCATTTGCTCGCTTTAAACTTCGAGATGTCATGATCGTGAAACCTAACCGCGAAGGCGTGGCGTGTCTGGCTTATTAAAGGAAACGGAACGGAGGAATTGATATGAATTTCAAACAACTCAAATGTTGTCGCATCAAGTTAAAAAATGAGATTTTGTCTGGAAAAAAATCGCAAGATTTAAAAGAGGTTATAAAAACTTAAGTTAGTAGGCGCGATGTATTGGTATAAAAGTGCTGTAATTAATCTTGCTGGTGGTTGTCTCGACGAGGTATCTCGTCATTACAAAACTGACCTGATCTTGAGGGAAGAGATATCTCGTCATTACAAAAACTTACCTGATATCTCGTCAGAGGAAGAGATATCTCGTCATTAGGTAGATAGAAGAGATAGGAAGAGAAAGCTCGTCATTAGGTAGATAGAAGAGATAGGAAGATATATCTCGTCATTATAAAAACTAACCTGATCTTGATGGAAGAGATATCACGTCATTACAAAAACTGACCTGATCTTGAGGGAAGAGATATCTCGTCATTACAAAAACTGACCTGATATCTCGTCAGAGGAAGAGATATCTCGTCATTAGGTAGATAGAAGAGATAGAAAGAGATATCTCGTCATTACAAAAACTGATCTGATATCTCGTCAGAGGAAGAGTTATCTCGTCATTGGGTAGATAGAAGAGATAGGAAGAGATATCTCGTCATTATAAAAACTAACCTGATATCTCGTCATTAGGTAGATAGAAGAGATAGGAAGAGATATCTCGTCATTAGGTAGATAGAAGAGATAGGAAGAGATATCTCGTCGTTATAAAAACTAACCTGATCTTGATGGAAGAGATATCACGTCATTACAAAAACTGACCTGATCTTGATGGAAGAGATATCACGTCATTACAAAAACTGACCTGATCTTGATGGAAGAGATATCTCGTCATTACAAAAACTGACCTGATCTTTATGGAAGAGATATCTCGTCATTAGGTAGATAGAAGAGATAGGAAGAGATATCTCGTCATTAGGTAGATAGAAAAGATAGGAAGAGATATCTCGTCATTAGGTAGATAGAAAAGATAGGAAGAGATATCTCGTCATTAGGTAGATAGAAGAGATATCTCGTCATTATAAAAACTGACCTGATCTTGATGGAAGAGATATCTCGTCATTAGGTAGGTAGAAGAGAGAGGAAGAGATATCTCGTCATTATAAAAACTAACCTGATATCTCGTCATTAGGTAGATAGAAGAGATAGGAAGAGATATCTCGTCATTAGGTAGATAGAAGAGATAGGAAGAGAAAGCTCGTCATTAGGTAGATAGAAGAGATAGGAAGATATATCTCGTCATTATAAAAACTAACCTGATCTTGATGGAAGAGATATCACGTCATTATAAAAACTGACCTGATCTTGAGGGAAGATATATCTCGTCATTACAAAACTGACCTGATCTTGATGGAAGAGATATCTCGTCATTATAAAAACTGACCTGATCTTGATCTCGTCATCAATGAAAAGCAATATCTTCATTCGGAATTCAATCGGCATTGATGACGAGATATCTCGTCATTAGCAAAATTGGTTCGATCTTGATGGACGAGATATCTCATCTTGGAGAGTTAATGTTTTTAATTCAATAGGGGAAAAGGCATAGGAAGCCGATGCCAAACGCAGTCTCTAAAGAGCATCCTCCTCCATCCGTCAAGATAACAACCCACCATTAACCCAGCCGATCTAACCCAATCCCCAAGAGCCACCGCACTCGGACGATGGAAAACTCTCAACAATAACCTAAATCAATGGTAGCCTTTTTATACCCCCACCAACAACTAAATACCCTGCGTGGTCAAGGGTTTTGTGATGGCCCGAGCATCAGCTGCGCCCGCCTGTAATGATTGCGATAAGGTCGATATGGTGGTAATTGTGGTTTCTGCCGGAGGGGGCACTGATTACCCTCTATGGCCTAATATGCTGCCGAGATGTAGAGCGTAACGAGATGGGCCGATGCCTTTTTCCCCGGCCATAACGACGTTCGCCTCCTAACTTGTTGATTGCTCTGAAGGAGTGAGCTTGTTTTTGCTGGTGAGTTTTTTGCTTTGGTTTATGGTGGGTCTTTGGAGCACAAGTGATGTGGTTCTAACTCTGACGCGAGTTTGTTTTCGAAGGTTTGGTGCTGTTGTGTTTCGTTGTGCGATGTTGGTTGCGTGGTTGCTGTTCCATGAAGCTAGGCCACGCTACGAGACAGACGCATCAAGGAAGTAGGTAACCACCAGAAGTGCTCCTGGGCCTGTTCTTTTAACCCTTCAATTGGTTTCGACGAGATATCTCGTCCATCAAGATCTGACCGATTTTGAAAATAACGATATCTAGTCGTCAAGATATTGCGGATTGTTTGATGACGAGATGAAGATCTGGTCAGTTTTCTTCTAATGACGAGATATCTCGCCCATCAAGATCTGCGTCTGCATTGACGATATATCGTAATTGAGAAAACCATTAGTAAGATATCGCCGATTTTTTTTATGATGACGAGATCAAGATCTGGTCAGTTTTTTTTATTGATGAGATATCTCGTTCATGAAGATCTGCTAATGGTTTTGCTAGTAACGAGATATCTCGTCCAGACAACTACCTACCCGGAGGTTTGTGGGACTTATCAATTTGATGGTCATTCCTGAGTACTTTATAAACGGACGAGATATCTCGTCATTAGCAAAATTGATCCGAACTTGATGGACGAGATATCTCTTTGAAACCACTTGGGTTAAATAAGGTACTACTGGCTCGCCGACTCGCGTTTCCCATTCCTTGGGATCATTGAAATAGTATTCTAATCAATCTTTCCCAAAACATTCAAAACAATGGAATTAACCGAATTGTCTCCAAAAGGGTTGGGTCAGAACACGACCACATAGATGGAATCTGAAAATTTCCGGCCCAATCGAAGGAGTTCATTAAGAACCTCGAATCCGTTGTCCCATCCGCCAAACCGTTTTTCAACACCAGGGGGGCGTAAACCTCCCCCTGAATAAATGAATCGTCTTGGATTACCTTGTGCGTGGACCCTCCCCCAATGTTGTTTCTTTCCCTTTGAAATAAAACGCTCGGTTAGTCGTCGAAATTTAGGTTAATTGGCGGCCGCTCTCCTCCCCCGGTGGTTAATCGGTTTTCCTTTCCTGTTAAGTGGCCAGGCTCGTCGGAACTTAACGGAAACAGGGATTGATTGAGACGTTTTAATGGAGCTGGCTTTCTCTGACGTTCGCTGCTTCTAATCAATGCAAACATCAGCGTCTCGTCTCGTCTGTATTCTTCCGTTAAATAAACCTGAGACATTTCATGTAGGTCTTTGGATGAACTTACGGTTTTTGATTAATTTCGGAAACTTTCCTTTTGGTGTAATAGACGTTTCATGTAGGTCTTTGGATGAACTTGTGGTTATTGATTAATTGTGGAAACTTTCTTTTCAGTATAAGAGACTTTTCGTGTGGTCTTTGGATGAGAGAGAAGTTACGGGTTTTTTGATTCATTTAGGAAACTTTCTTTTCAGTGTAAGATATTTAATGTAGGTCTTTGGATGAACTTGTGGTTATTGATTAATTTGGGAAACTTTCTTTTCGGTGTAATAGACGTTTCATGTATGTCTTTGGATGACCTTATGGTTTTTGATTAATTTTGGAAACTTTCTTTTTAGTGTAAGACAGTTAATATAGGTCTTTGAATGAACTCGTGGTTATTTATTAATTTTGGAACCTTTCTTTTTGTGTAAGAGACTTTAAATGTAAGCCTTTGGATGAACTTACGGTTATTGATTAATTGCGGAAACTTTCTTTTCAGTGTAAGACATTTCTCTCTCTCGTATAGGTCTTTGGATGAAATTACGGGGTTTTTGATTAATTTTGGAAACTTTCTTTTCAATGCAAGAGACGTTTCATGTATGTCTTTGGATGAACTCGTGGTTATTTATTAATTTTGGAACCTTTTTTGTGTGAGACATTAAATGTAAGCCTTTGGATGAATTCTCGATTTTTGGTTAATTTAGGAAAAATTCCTTTAGGTGTCAAGTGTTTCATGTAATCCTTTTGAAGATCTCTTAGTTTTGTAAAATTTCTTTGGTTATCAGACATTTCATGTAGGATTATATTTGGATGAACTCAGTTTTGGGAAAATTTCTTTTGTGTATCCGAGACATGTGATGTAAGCTTCTAGGTACTCTCGGCTTTTGATAAATTTTGGAAAAATTCTTTTGTGTATTAGACGCATTTCATGTAGGCCTTTGAATAAACTCTCGGTTTTTTAAAAATTTTGGAACTTTTGGAACAAATTTACTGTTTGGAAAGAATTTTTTAAATATTTTAAAGATGTCGACATTCCCATCTATATACTTTTAAATGCCCTTTAATGAATGACAGTTCAAAACTTTTATGCCACATAATGTATCTTTTCAAAAAGCTATCATAAAAGCTTGAAATTTTTATGCGTTAATCTTAAGCCTCGAATACAGGCTCTATCCAGAGCTTTCATATATATTTAAACACATGCAAATAAAAAAAACTGAAAAAGTTTACTTTTCAAAATATTTTGCTTTTTAAAAAGTTTACTTTTCAAAATATTTTGCTTTTAAAAATTTACTTTTCAAAATATTTTGCTTTTGAAAACGAGTACTTTTCGAAATATTTTACCTTTTTCTTAATTACTTTTCAAAATATTTTGCCTTTTTCTTAATTACTTTTCAAAATATTTTGCTTTAAAAAAATGTACTTTTCAAAATATTTTGCAGTGTGTGTGCATGTATCGCATTTTAATAATAGAAATATCAACAAAGTGGGCTGCCTGATTAAAATATCTACAATCATCCAATAAATATGTGGCAAAAAATATAGAGCCTCTGATAATTAGATTCTGGAAAAGGTATTTCAAGTATTACTCATTTTAACATGAGGGAACAACGTTAAGCTCGCCTTAACCACATTCGAGCGTAATCTTTTCATCCCTCGGTTTTTGATTCAAGACCTTTCAATTACTTAAATTTGTTTGTACCTCACGATAACCATTTTTACAAAACATCCATCAAATCAATTTAATTACAGCCACCTCCGCAACATTAGAGTCGGAATTTTTTTCCCCCAACACAAGTGACTTCTCACTACAAAACACTTTCGACAAACTCTAATGATCCAACACCAACTCTCCACTTATTTATTTACTTAATTCACATCACTGTTTTTTCCCCACCTCGTGTTGACATCCCCTTGCAAAACTTCCAACGAAAACCCTCACGTCATATTCCTGACGTCGCCTGTCGGGGCCCGCTTCCGCCCCGGCGCGAGGTAATTAATTAAATATTGCGTGAAGTCGCGAACTTTACTCTTTGTTAACCTCCAAACTAATTAATTACAAACTAATGCGCGATATTTTGCTGACGCGGCGTTTATAGCGCGTCAGGTCCGTGACGTGGGATCAGTTACGGCAGGATGCGGTGAAGAAAACGAAGACCATTTTCGTGCGAGAGGAACTGCTTTTGTGGCGATAAAGTAAAAGGCTGGTTCGTTTGCCTCTTCCCTGATTGACAGCATTCCCCGATATCACACGATCTTGTTAATGAAGATGAATAATTAAGCTGTGAGGAACTTAGCTGTGGTAGTAAGGTTCTATTGTTCTCGCCTTGCTGGTGAAATCTGGTAAAAAAATTTCTGCGTATGCCTTCAAACTAAATATGGAGCGTAACCCTCAAAGTCTTTTCAATTAAATACCTCGTCCATCAAGATCTGGTCAGTTTTGCTAACGACAAGATTCCTCGTCCATCCAGATCTGGTCAGTTTTGCTGATGAGAGACCTCGTACGTCTAGATGTGGTCTGTTTTGCTTCTGCCAAGTCCCTCGTCCATCCAGATCTGGCCAGTTTTGCTTCTATCGAGTCCTTCGTCTATCCAGATCTGGTCAATTTTGTTAAAGACGGGATTCCTCGTACATTCGGATCTGGTCAATTTTGCTTCAGTCAAGTCCCTCGTTCATCCAGATCTGGTTAGTTTTGCTGATGAGAGACCTCGTACGTCTGGTCTGTTTTGCTTCTGCCAAGTCCCTCGTCCATCCAGATCTGTCCAGTTTTGCTTCTATCGAGCTTCGCCTATCCAGATCTGGTCAATTTTGTTAAAGACGGGATTCCTCGTACATTCGGATCTGGTCAATTTTGCTTCAGTCAAGTCTCGTCCATCCAGATCTGGTCTGTTTTGCTTCTGCCAAGTCCCTCGTCCATCCAGATCTGGCCAGTTTTGCTTCTATCGAGTCCTTCGTCTATCCAGATCTGGTCAATTTTGTCAAAGACGGGATTCCTCGTACATTCGGATCTGGTCAATTTTGCTTCAGTCAAGTCCCTAGTCCATCCAGATCTGGTCAGTTTTGCTGATGAGAGACCTCGTACGTCTAGATGTGGTCTGTTTTGCTTCTGCCAAGTCCCTCGTCCATCCAGATCTGGCCAGTTTTGCTTCTATCGAGTCCCTCGTCTATCCAGATCTGGTCAATTTTGTTAAAGACGGGATTCCTCGTACATTCGGATCTGGTCAGTTTTGCTAATAACGAGAGACCTCGTACATCTAGATCTGGGTTGTTTTGCTTGTCGAGTCCCTTGTCCATGAAGATCTGGTCAGTTTTGCTTCGTGGTCTCTATTGTCCTAGTTCTACTTGTGATTTCTGGTAAAATATTTCGTTGAAAATCATCCGTGTGCCTTCAAAATTAGTTGCTGCTTGACTCTTTAAATGGTTTCGACGAGATATCTCGTTCATCAGCATCCGACCAGTTTTGATAATGATGAGATATTTCGTCAAGATATTTGCCGATTTTATGATGAAGACGAGATCAAGATCTGGTCAATTTTGCTAATGACGAGATGTCTCGTCATCAAGGTACTACCGTTTTTTATGATGACGAGATCAAGATTTTGGTCAGTTTTCTTCAAGTGATGAGATATTTCGTTCATCAAGATCTGCTAATGACGAGATACCTCGCCGAGACAATCACGAGAAGGAAGGTTAGAGAGGTTTTAGTCATGCCACTACAAGGGCGGAATTGTGAACCACTTGAAGTTAAAACGGTGCACCAAGGTTCACAAGGTATGCCATACATTCAAGGCACTACCCTTTAGAGGCAAGACATTCACTCCAGGCGGACAAACATCCATGCCTTACCCCGGATTAGAACCCATTACTCCTGCGCGACGTTAATTCAACTACCTACCTGACTGAGTTTGCGTTTTGGAATTCAGTGGAAAATCCATATCTTACGGGGCTTGTTGTGGAACAGTGAGTTTGCCCATAGACGTGAAATATAAGTAGACTGAGCATTGCTATTGAGAAGAGCTATAAAAGCGTGACCAACATGTCGACTAGTAGTCATGTGACTGGACTGAAAAATTGACTTGGTTGACCGATTTGGCATCTTATCGCCTCGTTGGGCGACATAAAATCTCATGACTAAGTAGGCGGGAATGCGCATTTCTATGGTGGCGACAGAAATGGTGAAATCGCCAATCTCTATCGCGAGGATTAATCAGATGATGAATTCCGAAATGGAAAGCGCCCTCTAGCGACCATACATTCTATGGGGAAAAGTGTTTGTTTCGTTGTGTTCTATCACCCCCTGAAGTTTGTCCTATGACCGTGGAATCGCCTTGTATAATGTGGTTCTTAAACAGCAGCCAATATCACCAACCATATATATCTAAAATGCCAGCAAAACGACTTCTTAACATAAACTTATATGATCTCAGTGTAAAAAAACCCAGAATTTATGGCGTTTTTCCAGCTGAACTATGTCCCAACCACGCAGGTAGATATTTTAATTAACGTCAGACTAGAGCAACACAACGGGCTATTGGTCGGTCCGGGATCAATCCCAAAGGGAGAGATCCGAGGACAACACCGCGTAATTTTGAGCCACTGTCAGTCCCAACCACGCATAATTTCAAAACACACCAACCTCGATTACGATTAGATTGGTTGGTTTGGGGATTTTTATGGCGCAAAGGCCATATTTGGCCATGCTGCGCCAGACACGACATACAATATCAAGTAATAGACACACAATGAACGTTTTACTGGCAAAGAGAAATACGACCAGGGAGGAATGCACCTGACCGGAATCGAACCTGCGTCGCCTACAACTCGAAGGTTGCTAGAGCAGTGGACATACCCACTGAGCCACGACGGCCCCCGATTACGAAAAGGGCATCTCCATTATCCAGAGGGCCGCGGTAGCCCGGTTGGAAGAGTAACGGATTAGCAACCAGTGGTTTGCGAGTTCGAATCCAACCGAATGCCGTCGAGTACAAAGTGGGCTGGTGCACGTTAAATCTGTCACGGCCTCAAATGTCCACGCTGGCGTGGTGTGGAAGTTTGGAGAGCGGAACGCCAGCTCAGGTCTTCTCGTCATCTGAGCGTAGTTCCAAATTACGTGGTGTTGTCCTGGGATCTTTCCCCTCGGGACTGATCCCGGACTGTCGCCAATACACCCCGTTGCGTTGCTCCAGTGCGACGTTAATTAGCTACCTACCGAAGCGAGCAACAGGTTCGATACCTCCCTGGGTGTATTTCTCTCTTCTGTGTCAGTACAACTTTCCTTGCGTTTGTATATCCATTTTCAGGCATGTATTTGGCGCAACATGGCCAAATATGGCCCTTGCGCCATGTAACCCAATCCAATCAACAAAAGTCAGCAGCGAAAAAGAGCACACTGCTCGAAAAACGCAAAGATCTACCATCAAATGAAATTGAATACAAATTTCCTAAACGCACACACACATAAATCAACTTACAGAATGTTTAAAAATGGGACACCATAAGAAAATTGCTCCAACAGAATCGAACAACTCAGCAACACCGAATTTCCCAAAACCCACCCGAACTCCCTAATTGAGCAACTTTCCACTCACCTTTATTCAATATCCGATAATTTCCCCACAAACTCAATTCAAGGTCCACAACCATATAATCACACGTGGGCGTAGCAAGTCGTTTGCAACACCCCCGTTCGAACGACCCCCCCTCGCAGTCTAAATGCGGAACTTTCCAACATCGGGCCAGACCTCCTCTATTCCCTAACCAGGAATAACAGTCTTGCGCTACCACTGTCTCGCACTGCTCACAATGTATTAAAAAAATGGCCGACATTCTTGATTGCTGGGTTCTCCTCAAAAAGGTTCGCGAAAGAATAAAAAAGAGCCGTCTATGAACCAATAAATACCCGTGTTCGACGGTTGGCACGCACGTCTGTTATTAGTTGTTCCCCTGGGGGTGCAGTGGAACACGATCGTCCATAAATGCTAGGCAAATATGCTTGCGGTCCCTGAGGTCTAACTAGACTGCTTTAGTTTTCCCGAATTAATAAATGGAAGAGTGTGGGGATGTGTCCATATTTTCGGTGATGTTTCCGTCAAACTGGATAATAGTAAGTAGGTATTTTAATTAACGTCGCACTGGTAGCAACACGACGGGCTATTGGCGACGGTCCGGGATCAAAACCGAAGGGAAATATCCAAGGGACAACACTACGTAATTTTGAACCACAACGACAACACCTGAACTGGCACTCCATTCTCCAAACTTTCCCACCACGCCATCGTGAGGACATTTGTGGCCACGACAGATTTAACATGCACCCGCGTCTTTGGTTGGACTGAGTTTCGAACTCGCAACAATCCAGTTGCTAATCCATTACTCTTCCGACTGGGCTACATTGGCCATAGGGGTTAGTGGAATCGACTTGTTTGGGTTTGGGAAATTCTGCTGAGTCAATTATGCTTGAGAGGTTTTCTTAGTGTCCAATGCTTAAACATTTGAGTACTTAATTTGTGTGGAGGTTTAAGAAAATTATCTGAGATCTTCACATACATATCCGATTATTTTTCGCTGGTGATTCAGTAAATTAGACGTTGCAGTTCATTAGAGTTAATGATGTGTGTATAAAAAGTTTTAATGTTAAGGCGTTCATACAGAGATGAACGAACGTTCCTTATATGAGCAATGTAAAATTCTTCGTGATTTATGTCCATTTAGAATATTTAATATCTATGTTCATAAAAGCAGCCTTATCATACTTGAGCAATGTCTGAGCTATTTCACTTGTAACTTAGCAATGGTTCAGCCTCATATTGGAAAGATCTTTTGGGTCCTGCATTTAGACTGTGGCGGTGTTGTAGAAAGAGGGGTGTTGCAAAAGACTTGTTACGCCCACGTGTGATTATATGGTTGCATACTATAAATTGGGTTTTTGGGAGAAATTATCGGATATTGAATACAAGTGAGTGGAAAATTGCTCAATTAGGATTTGCGGGAACGTTAAGGACATGTGGGTTTGAGAAATTCAGTGTTTGCTGAGTCAATTATGTTTGAGCAATTTCTTTTGTGTCCGTCGCCAATAGCCCATTAGGCTGCTCTAGTGCGACGTTAATTAAGATACCTATCTCCTTATAGTGCCCGGTTTTTAAACATTCGAGTTGATTTATGCATGTGTGTTTAGGGGAGAACGGACTTCCCAGAGAAATTTGCTATATTTTGTGAAGGCCTCTGTTCTAGCCATTCTTTCAAGTCACAAGAACTACATTGAATCGCCCTTTGTGCTCAATCAATTTCTGATGACATATTGAAGTAGGTAATTGACTTAACGTCGCACTGGAGCGACACAACGGGCTATTGGCGACGATCAACCCCCAAGGGAAGAATCGAGGACAACACCACGTAATTTTGAACCACGGTCAGGTGACGAGGGCAACACCTGAGCTGGCACCCCACTCTCCTAACTTCCACACCATGCAAACGTGACATTTGAGACCACGACAGATTTAACGTGCACCAGTCCCCGGGTACACGACGGTCTTTGGCTGGACCGAGTTTCGAATTCGCAACCCACCGGTTGCTACTCCGTTGCTCTTCCGCGGCCCCTGAAATTATGCCCTTCAAAAACAAGATTTACTTTGCAGTAGCATTGGTTTGACTGAAGGACTATTTAAAATTCTATCTCCATTTTAAAAGCTTTGCCCAGAAATCAAACACTTCTTTCTATAGGGAATGATATTCCATCTGAGTTATTGGAATCCATTGAATTGGCTACGTCAACATCTGCCTTAAGGTATATTAAGAGCCATCTTCATACAAGATGGCTTAGCTACACGGTAGCTTAGATAATTAGACCAGGAAACTTCGTGTAAGAAGCAATGTTTAACAGTTTCGCTTAAGTTTGCTTAGGGAATTGAGAAGTTAGAAGTTCATTTCAGAGAGCTGCTCAATTCTGTCAACATCGGGAAATGTTTAAATTGCTTGGTTGGAAGTTTATTTAGAAAGATTAGTATTTACAAGGTGCATTTATCCACTAGTTTCCAACAGTTGAGAATCGGTAGGTAGGTATTTTAATTAACGTCACACTGGAGCAACGGGATATTAGCGACGGTCTGGGTTTAAACCCGATGGGAAAGATCCGAGAACACACATAATTTTGAATCACTGGCAGATGAGGTCAACACATGAGGCATCCCACTCTCCAAACTTCCACACCATGCCAACGTGAGGACATTTGAGGCCACGACCGATGTAACGTGCACCAGCACCCGTTTACATGACTCTCTTTGGCTGGACCGTTTGCGTTTACGAGATAACTTGTACTCGTAGTTTGTAGTCAATCAAAAATGTCTTCCATATGAAATTTATACAGACAATGAATGAAGTGGGACCCCAAAAAAGTACATTGACAAAAAAACTTATCGATCTCTCAACTCATTTTTTAATCACCAAAAACAGACCACTTCAAAATCTGCACACTCAGCTCCAAATCGCACCTTGAACACTCGCTCTTCAGATACAGCTTTCCAAAAAAAAAAAAAAACTCGCCAAAAAACTAGGCATACGTTATACGGCGAGCGAAAAAATAATACCCAAAAGCCAGGAGGCGCCGGCATATTTACTCCTTCATTAAACACCCCCCCATTTTGCAGAAGAAAACAGAAACACAAAAAAGTGAATTGTCTGAAGAGTTTCCAAGTCACAGTTCAGAAAAAAAATAATTTGGCGAGAAAAAAAAATGAGCGATTAAGCTTGCTTTGTTGCGCTCTGCACTTCTTACCCGTGTTAATGGTAGGGTCAGGGGGTTTCCGTAGTAAGCACTTTTCTTTGGAGCGGGTATTCTCGCCCAACATGAGGTTAAACTAAAGGAGGAAGATAATGAAATAGTTGAAACAAAGAGTTTAGACTTATGCTCCACTTGGTCCATTGAGGGCTTTCCACGGCTTAGACGCGGAAATTACTTCGGCGTGAAGTTTTTCATAAAAGAACAAAAAAAGAGGGGTGGATAAGAGCTCGATTAATCTGAGGAGGGAGTTGCGTATCAGAGTGGGGGTTCTTTTGAGCACCTTTTAAGCAAAACTTTCTAAATTTCTTCATTAAGAAGTGCAGAATGAAAATCCACCTGTAATAAATGGTTTGTTGGGATTTATGGCACCATATTTCGCAAAGTTGCGCCAAAAGACGTCAAGTAAATCGACATACACACACACAAGGAAAGCTGACACAGAAGGGAAGAATCAAACCTCGCAGGAATCGAACCTTCGCCGATTATACCACGCAGGTTGCTAGAGCAGTGGACAAACCCATACAGGAAATATAAAAGTAGAGTGAGTGATGGTAACCTTTTTATGCGCCCAAGATCACCAAAACTAGTAGTAAAGTCACCCGTCGTCTTTCGTCTACCGAGTGGAAATGAACATCCGTCATCTGATTGGTTAACCGAACGGGAGAAGACGTCCATCCATTAACACAAACACACGGTCCGACGCAAGTTGGAAAGGAGAAGAGGCATGAAATATGGAAGCAACGCTTTAATGTCAAATGACCATCAATAACTGCTTGATAAAACGAAATAAAACAATTATATTTGCATAAATTAAAGATAAGTACAAGGAACAACGGGTCAGAAAGAAATGACAAAACACGAGAAAGTTTTCACATGGAAATGAAACGACATGTACAAACATCAGTCGGTAAGTACAACGCAAATGCACAATTACAGAAGCTGCTCAAAATGTCGACCACCACACCTGATGCAGGCCTCGCATCGCCACGCTTTTATACAAGCGTTTGACTGCGCTCTCTAACGGCCAACCGATGCATTTGCGACCATACATTGTATGGGGGAAAGTGTTTGTTTCGTTGTGTTCTATCACCCCCTGAAGTTTGTCCCATGACCGTAGAATCACCCTGTACTTATCTTTGTCTTAAGATCCTATCCTATCCGGAGGTTAATCATTTCGAAACTCGAATCAATGCAAGGAATGGATCAACACAATGATGAAGGAATGTTGGGGAAATATCAAATCATACTATATATGTTTCAATCTAAAATTATGATAGGTCTACGTAACGAGCATTTTCTCTTGTACTTTGGATTATTGGCGTCACCGGACTGTGGTTCAAAATTACGTGGTGTTGTCCTCGGATCTTTCCCTTGGAGGAGTGATCCCTGACCATCCCCAATAGCTCATTGTGTTGCGACGTTACTTAAAATACCCACCTTATCTACCTTTGGATTATTCGTGACATGCATTGGGAGTAGAAATTATACCACGTTTCATCGTAATACGATCCTATTAAATTATGTAACAAATTTTACCAAGCACGACCAGATTTATGGATGGTTAATGACATGCTACAATGAAAACTCTCTTTAATACTTGAAACAAATTCAGCCGTAGATACTGATCTAATTAGTCTTCAAGTATGAAAGTGATTGTGAACGCGATGAACTAGACCAGTGGTGCGCAAACCGTGGGTCACTTGAAAATTTTTGTGGGTCGCCAAATTCAAAAAAATTTATTTGAAATAAAAATATAAGACTTTTTTTCAACAAGTATCAGGTACCAGTAAAATAGTGAAATGAGATATTTATAAAAAAAGAACTATATTTTTTACGAAAGCAATTAGTTTTCTTTTCTTTAATTCTCGTCTGAATAAGCCACAAATAAACATGATTTATACAGAGTAATCCCGGACTTTATTTTCTTCCCACGTGGTAGCCGCACGTGATTGAACAAACGCAAAGAAATGAAATATTGTATATTTATAATTTTGTTTTAGTTTTAATACCCTCATGATGGATAAATGGCTAAAAATAGGTACCCAACGTCTAGAAAATGAAAAGAATGACAATACAAATGAGAATGATGGGTCAATGAACTTAAAAAAAACTGAATGAATTCAATGGCACTGTTTCTGCATAAAAAAATATCGAACAAAATGTGCTATCTAATAAAAAATTGAGAAAATATCAAGAAGAGTTTATTAAATATGGATTTACATATCGCGTTGTTAATGGGAAAGAACATCCGTTGTGTGTTAATTGCAGGGATAAATTAGCAAATAAAAGTATGAAACCTGCTAAATTAAAAAGACATTTGGAAACCAAACATAAAGAATTAGCAAATAAATCAGAAACATTTAAAAAAAAAACGAGCTGAAAGTGTGAAAAATCAAAATGTATTTTTGAAAAATACACAATTGCTGAGAAGGCTTAGACGGGCATCCTTAGAAGTTTCATATTTAATAGGAAAAAATTTAAAACCACATACAATTGGAGAACTACTCATTCTTCCTTCAGTAATTAAAATGACATCATTTATTCAAGGAGAAACATATGGTAACAATTTAAAAACGATACCATTATCAAGAGATACCGTTTCTCGGCAAATTTCCGCCATATCACGTAATATAGAATCAGTTCTGTTAAATCGATTACAAAACTATGTATTTGCTCTACAACTTGACGAAACTACAGACATTTCTAAAGTGTCTCAATTAATTGTTTATGTGAGATACGTTTATGAAGAAGACATATCAGAAAAATTTTTATGTTGTAAAAAATTGGAAGGAAAAACAAATGGAGAGAAAATATTTGAAATTATGATATTTTGGGGAAACAAATGACCTTACCTGGACACACTGTCGCAGTTTGCTCTGATGGTGCTGCTGCATTAACAGGTAGTAATAAAGGACTAAGAGGGTTAATAAAGAAAATTGCTCCCCATACAATATTCAACCATTGCATGATACATAGACAAGCTCTTGTTGCAAAAGACATTGATGAAGAATTGCACAAGATATTACAGGATGTTGTTATTGTAATTAATTACATTAAAAGCAACAGCTCCCTAAACAGTCGTCTCTTTTCAATACTTTGTGATGAGATGGGTTCTGTGTATGAGACATTATTACTACATACCGAAGTCAGATGGCTCTCACGCTGCAAAATACTGCTACGTATTTTCGATTTGAGAAACGAAGTTTACATTTTTTGGTAGAAAAGAAACATATTGGCAAGTTCATTCATTAATGAAGATTGGCTCGGTAAACTCAGTTGCATGGCTGACATTTTCGAAAAACTTAACGATTTGAATGTAAGTCTACAGGGAGAGAAAACAAACATTTTAACATCGAGCATTAAAATTGAAGCTTTTAAAAATAAGCTGATACTTTGGCAAGGAGAATTGAGCAAAAACAACACAGACATGTTCCCGTGCTTTTCAGAATTTAATAAAGAAAATAATATAGATTTCTTGATATTTAAAAACACCATTTCCCGTCATATGATAAAATTGGGAGAAAACTCTTCTAGATAATGAATTAGGTTAGATACGTGATCCATTTTCGTTTGATATTTTTAAATCCAATATCTCTTTCAATGAAAAAGAACATTTAATTGATGTTTCAAGCGATGAAACACTGCGCATTCAATTTAAGTCTGACTTGCCAGAAATTTTGGTTAACGATTGGAAACGAATATGCCGATTTGAAGAAAAAGGCAATTAATATTTTGATTCAGTTTGCATCGACCTACTTATGTGAAACCGGTTTTTCTTAATTAGTTGGCCATTAAAACAAAATATCGATCTCGATTGGATCCAGAGGATGACTTCGGCTTGCGATTTCCAATACAGATCCGAACATAGAAGCAATCATGAGCTCTTTCCAAGCACATACCTCACATTGAATTCTTATGTTGTAAGTTTGTTTAAAGTATTTTCCATTAAAAAATATTTATACCCATATGCATAAATAAAACCATTGCTTCATAAAATTATGTGTTTTATTCAGACCTCTAATAAGGCACAAACAGAAGCGCAAATCCCAAACAGAATTCGACTTTAACTACGTTGATGATTAAAAAAACGTCTATTGTCTATCCAGGGGTCGCGACAGAATAGTAAATAAAATTGGGGGGCGGAAATGAAAATAGTTTGCGCACCACTGAACTAGACCATCAAAAATGAGTTTTGCTTAGTTTCATTGAACTATGCAGTTTCATTTGCTGTTAATCGATTTTTAAAAAGTGAACTGCAAAAATCGTTCAAGTTTACTAGTGATTGAAGTTGAATGTTTAAAAAACTACACTTTACAACAGTACTATATGCACAATTTTGCACAAGGCGTCTAAAAATATTCACAAAACAGGTTACAGCTCTGTTAAATAAAAAGTGAGTGCGGAATTTATCGATCTAAAGTTTTTGAACTGCTGTGAAAATTATTTCTGAACTACATGCTCTAGTGATGAGTTATAAGGATACTAGAAATATTGTAAGGTATCAAATTAAAAATAAATCTAATTGCAAAATTATCAATCAATTATTAAATAACCAAACGGTTAAAAATTCGAAATGAGCAGAGAGAATATTAAATAATTTAACTAATTAGTTTTCCACACAAGCACGATATAATGAGAAAAATATGTAATACTGAATATATATGTAATAAGTAAATATGTAGAGCACATAACGAAGCATATATGGAAGGCGTATGTAAAGCATATAATATATATATATGTATATATATATAAGTATATATATATATGTGGGGGTGCTGGTTTGTGGGCGATTGGCAACATTACGAAAGTTTTAAAGAATAACTAAATTTAATGAGATTTATGAATATTTACAATGAATTTGGTTTAGACAATTAAAGTTAAGTGCACAGCACAGACATCATAAACTCCATCGGCGCTCGTCGCCCGTCAACATTGCACAGTCTAACGCTACGTCCGTCTTGTAGCTTCGTCGTCTTCCTTCTGTGTCGCTTTTTGACTGCGTTCCTCCAATGCGCGGAATGGCTGCGCAGTGGTCGGAGATGACATCAGCGCGGAGGTGCCCTCTAGTGGCAGTCTGGGCACCACATATATATATAAGTATATATATATATAAGTATATATATATATAAGTATATATATATATAAGTATATATATATATATATATATATATATATATATATATATATATATAAGTATGAAGAGACTAAAAATTTCAAATATATGTACTTTAATGATAAATGTGCTTCATTTTTTATTCTGATTCATTAGTTAAGAATTATGCATGTATGCAAAAATAAAAGCTGCAGCTAAAATCTTCAAGAAAACAATGATACATATAATACACAAATAATTATCTCTTAATTAGTAATTCTAACTCAATTGTTCTGACTTTTAAAAAGACAGAAGTAGAACGCAAAACGTTTTACCTTTCTAGTTAGCAAAAAAAATTTAACCGCAGGAAAAAGAATTGCCACGAACTCATATCCGATTCAGTTAACACTAACATCACTCCGTTACTATTGTAGCATCATTCCGTTAAAACTATCACATCGCTCCGTTAACAATAATGTAACATCATTCAGTTAAAACTATCACATCAATCCGTTCATACTCTAACATAATTCCATTAACATTAATAAGAAATTAACCCGTTGATAGAGGTACTAACGCAGCCAATTTAAAATTCCATTTGCAATTTCAGTTTGAAACCAGGAACTTTGTATTGCAGGTGCAAGTTAAAGATTTAAATAGGTTTTTGTCTTGCTGTCTACTTGCTGGAAATAACGAATTGAAAATGTTTAATTTTGTAGATGTTAGTATGTAGGAAGACCGAGCACTTGCCTAAGCGATCGAGTCTGGTACGTATCCATGGCAACTTTGCATACGACTTTATGAAAGGACGATTAGATCAATGGAATAGGCTTGCATGAGCTCCAGCATCTGGGTGAGCCAATTTAGAATCCTATCGCTATTTACGATTTCAGAGTGTGAATCCAGACTCGGAGTGTTGCTTGAGCCAGTTTGGTATTGCTGGCAATGAAGGTTTCGAATTCATTGGAGAACAAGTTGTGGTAAGGTGGCCGGAAAATTAATCCACTGACAAATTCAATCAGTTCTTTGTATTGGATGTCTGTCCGCAAGAACTAACATGTCTGAAACTTAATTTTTGGAAATGTTAGTCTGTAGAAAGTTCTGCCTTGGATAAGTACCATACTGATCGAGTCTGGTAGCATCTGGCTCAGCCAATTTAGAATCCTATGGCCATTTGCGATTTCAAAGTGTGAATCCAGACGCACAGTATTTCATGAGCCAGTTCGGTATTGCTGGCAATGAAGGTTTCGAATTCATTGGAAAGCAAGTTGTGGTAAGGTGGTTGGAAAAGAAATCCACGTGCTGATTCAAGCAGATCTTTGTCTTGGTGCCTGTCTGCAAGGACCAACACTTCGAAGACGTTTTCCTTGGAGAGGTTGGCTTGTAGGAAGATCGAGCACACCTGTCTCAACGATCGGATCTGGTACTTATCCGCTGCTGTGTACAACTTCATGGCATTATCAGTACGAACGATGTCCACAGAATCGGTGTACATGAACTCCAGCATGCGGCTCAAGGTCTTAGGGTCCACATCGGTTATGTCCACGACGCCCGTCTTCTTCTCGGTGGTGTTATGGTCCAGCATGGCGCAGAACACGGGTGACCTGAAACAGAGGACTGCCCTGTGGGCAGGTAAGACCACGTCATTCACTTTCAGACTGATGTCGTGGGCCCTCTGTTCGGTGTAGAAGGACTTGAGATCTTCCACAATGGTACCGACTTTGTCGTCGGTTGGTGTTTCGTACGCGAGGGACACGAAGCTGTATTCTTTCATCTGTGACAGCTCTATGCCAGTCGAAATGGCGAACTCGAAATGTAATGTCAGCTCGTCGTTTGGTAGGCAGAGTCTTCTGTTCTCGACCAGCTTGGGTTTGGTGAAAAAGCTTGGGAAATTCCAGATAGCTTCCGACTTCGGGGATGCGAAGCTGTGTTCCCCTTTCTGAGACAAATAGGCTCGTCCGTCCACGTCCAGCACTGCGATCCGGCACACGCGAGGAAGAGGGTTCCGGATTCACTCCCGATCATTTTCCGGATGTCGATCTGGATCTTCTCGTCGGCGTCCTTCGGATAGACGAGCAAAGTGAACGGCGGCACACGTTTCGAAAGGCAGGCCACCGGAAAGGCCACCTTCTCACCGGGTTTGAGGGAACTGAACCGTCTGACAGGCCAAGTCAAGGCCCTGCGTTCCACGCCTATCCTAGTGCGTGCCGCGCACTCTTTCATGTACGGGTATATCTTCTTAAAAATCTGTCCCACCTCTTTGCTGGTCGCTGCGTAGATTTCTTCAGGTAATTGGACGCCCTGCTCTTCGGATGGCATGTTGTATAGGCAAGCCACTAGCGACTTGACCACAGGGGTGGTTTTAACGGCCAGCGATGGACCAGCCTCCTCCGACCACAGGTCACACTGAAGTGTTAGAACGTCCGATGGCAGGAATAGGTGTTCACTCTGCAAAAGCGTCGTTCTGGCAATTAGATTCGGAGTGGATGATGTCTGTCTGGCAATTGGTCTCTGAGTGGATGTCTTCTTGGCGATTAGTCTCTGAGTGGATGATGTCTGTCTGGCAAATGGTTTGCTTTCGGAATTGAACTCGTGTCGCCGCATACCGGCAGCGATGACCAATGAGAACTGCCAGTGCACCATAACCGATTGCGGTCCGCTGTCGTTTTCTCGAACTAGATCGCATGCGATGTGAGCATCTGTATAGCCTCTAGGGTAGAGGTTCAAATGCCATTCCGTCTTGTCTACCGTTCCCATGGTGAAGGAGGGACTCGTCAAGGCAATGCCCTGTTCGTGGTGGCACATGCTGAAGTTCTCTATCCGCCAAGTGAACCGGAACTCTTCCTTTTCTGGTGTGGATTCGAGAGACATGGTGATGAGTCAAGTCTGATCACTTCAAGTAGTGACTGCTGTGATGAGGCAAGTATTGGTTTCTTCAAGTAGTGATTGCTGTGATGAAGTAGTTTGTTTGCTTCAGGTAGTGACTATGCTGTGATGAGTTAATGGAGGAAAGTCTGGTCGCTTCAAGTAGATACTATGCTGTGATGAGTCAAGAAAGGCAAGTCTGGTCACTTCAAATAGTGAGTGATGTGATGAGTCAAGGAAGGCAAATCTAGTTGCTCCAAGTAGTGACAATATTGTGATGAGTTAGGAAAGGCAAGCCTGATCGCTTCCAAGAAGTAACAATGCCTATGATTAAAGTAACATCATGTGTTTGGTTTCGTTAGATAGGCTAATCAGAAATTACCTTATTCCTGTTATCAAATGATGAGCAAGTGAAAGGAATAAAAGTGTCGACTGATATGAGTCCGGTTCCTAAAAACTGTTATCTTTTTTAACTTCCAATAAAGATAAGAACCTAGATGAAAGCTAAAACAATTTATCTGAATCGAAACTTGTCTACCTCTACCAGTTGATAACAGGTTCACAATGAAATGAAAAGAGGACTATTTATCTTCTCGATCGTGGTTCTTACCAACGGTTTCGAAACGAAATTTTGCGAAAATACTAAATTTCTACTGATATAACCAGTCCTTTCGCAACGAATAACTTGAAATATGCAGTGGGTCGCAAAGGTATTCGTCCACCTCACAATTTTTACTATTTCCATGAATTCTCTAAGGGTGTAGTTATTTCTGGATCTTGTGCCAAAATCTAAACTAAGGATGTAGTTAAAATTTCGATCTAAAATTATACCATACAAAAGCTGTCTTTCTGTTTTAGCCTCCCATCAAAACACAATCGAATAATCAAAAGTTTTGCCATATAAATCTAAATAATCTAAAATTAGCATGACCTATGAAATCAGACACAAAAACATTTGGCCACCTATCGTTAAAAGTACAAATGTGAAACAAAAACGTAAAAATCAATGTCTAAAGATTTTGTTTGCATTTTGTCTTTCCTCTAAACTGTTTTAAGTCTAAGTATCATTGATTGCATCAGGTATTTGGCCAAATTGGAACCAATATCATTCTATTTTGCTTGAAAGACTAGACTGTTTTAAGTCTAAGTATCATTGATTGCATCAGATATTTGGCCAAACTGGAACCAATATCATTCTATTCTGCTTGAAAGACTAGACTGTTTTAAGTCTAAGTATCATTGATTGCATCAGGTATTTGGTCAAACTGGAATCAATATCATTCTGTTTTGCTTGAATAAAATGAAGCAATCGAATAAAATTGGTTCCAGTTATCGGTGACACCTTGACAAGATATCTCGTCATCAAGATCTAGTCATTTTTGAAGAGAGATACCCCGTCGAGACAACCACCAGGGGGGGGGGTAAAAAACCATACCGCCTACCACTGCCACGACAGTATATTCCAACAAAAAAAAAATTCCATTCAAGACATCACATTCCATTTTTCAATAGCTGATTGCAGTCTAAGTAAAGAAGGACTTCAGATCCCTCTTCAAAAGAAAAGGAAAACGCCTTAAGTGCCTTTTATGTGGTCGGGGCTTTGCAAAAGGTTCTGACCCCTTCTTCGACTTCATGGACAGAGATTTAAAAGCGCTGATTGCTGGTCATTTTCGAGAGGAAGCGACTAAGCGATTCTCATCCGTCTAAAAAGTGCACAGATACTGAACGAAACGAGTGCGTTCAATTGACGCAATTCAACAGCTGCCATCAAGCAACAGGTTTCTCTCTTGAGAAGAGCAAAGACCCCTTTAATGAGTTTTAAGTTCCGTATTTGTGCCGATGGTGCTTGCAGATTTTAAGTTCCCATGCGCAAAGGTGTGGTCCTTATACAATCAGATGCCATAAAGCGCTGAACTGACTGATGTTTGTGGACTTAAGGAAAGAGTACATTTGTGTAATTCTGTTTTGATTTGTCAGACGCTTGAGGTTTGAAGGAATTCATTTCCTGTTTTTGACTTCATTAAGCGAAGTATAGCGACTTCCTTACTGATTCTGATGTTTAAATGAGTCATACTTAAAGTACATTTTTCAGAAACTTATTGCCGGCAATTTATTTTTACCATGTATTCATTAGATAGTTGTGGATATTTTAACCACACATTTCGCTAACATTTTTTTCCTGCTGATGTAATTCTGTACCTTTGTAGAAAAAGGGCCAAGTACATTTGTGTAATTCTGTTTCGAGTTGTCTCTTAGAAGATTAAGGTTTGGAGAAATCGTTTCCTGTTTTTAGCAATTAAAGTAACCCGGAGTATAGCGCCTTCCTTACTGCATATCATGTTGTAATGGGGCCGTAAGCTTTCATCGCGTGTCTGTATTACTTGATATTGTCTGGCGCAGCATGGCCAAATATGGCCCTTGCGCCATAAAACCCCAAAACCAACCAACTCATGTTGTAACGAGTCATACTTGATGTACCTTTTTCAGAAGCTTTACTTTTTTACCATGTATTCATTAGATAGCTGTAGATATTATAATCCACTTTCAATGAATCCCTTCTCATATCAATTCTAGTGGTTGTCTCTAAGTATCTCGTCATTATCAAATCGGACGAGTCTTAATTGATGAGATATCTCGTTATTAGAAGAACACTGACCAGATCCTGATATCTTAATCATCAAAAATTCAATAATATTTTGACGACGAAATATCTCGTCATTAGCAAAGTTGATCAGATCTTGATAGATGAGATATCTCATCGAACCACTTGGAATAAGGGAAATGGCATAACCCACTGTTGACTAAAGGAGGTTCCTTACAGACTAACGTCATTCAACCGATTAATGTCCCAGGAAATTTTCACAAATTGAAGATCTGCAGTAATATTATATGGAGAATTCCCCCACTTATGATTGGTACAGGGAAATGCTTTGGAGGGGTTATGCGATTGAAAATCACAGAAGGCTTTGTTGACATTCAGAAATGGCCATACTAGCACTTTCAAATTTCAAAATGGACGTAAAAATTTTCCTGTTTGTCCTAAATTCATGACTTAGACTAGCATGTTTGAATTTCCATGACCTTTTGGAGAATCCTTTGGTGGTTTCGGACTTTTTCAAGACAAGTGGTTTCATGGACTTGGTCTAGTATGTTTGAATTCCCATGACCTTTTGGAGATTCCTTTGATGGCTTCGGACTTTTTCAAGACGAGTGGTTTCATGGACTTGGTCTATAGCATGTTGAATTCCCATGACCTTTATGAAAATCCTTTGGTAGTTTCGGACATTTTAAAGACAAGTGGTTTCATGGACTTGGTCTAGCATGTTTGAATTCCCATGACCTTTTTGAGAATTCTTTGATGGTTTCGGACATTTTAAATACAAGTGGTTTCATGGACTTGGTCTAGCGTGTGCTAAATCGGGAGGAATTAGAAGCAACAGATATTTTAACTATACTCTTCGTCACCATTTTTTTTCTTGATATAACTCTACCTTTGTAGAAAAAGGACCAATGTCCATTTAAGTTTTTGTAACAGCTGATTTAGTAACTTTTATATTACTATTTTTTAATGCAGCGTACAAAAAATATTTTCCATTATTTCGATCCTTTCATAATCTATTGACAGCAGGACATTGGCATTTTTTCTGTTAAAACTTTCATTAACTTGAAGCGATTGTGGAGAAAACTAAAGATCAGCGAATTTGGACATTGGCTTTCTCTACAAAGGTACAGAGTTATAATGTGATACGCAGCCAATTCAAATTTTTTAAATTCTGCTTATCGATTTTAATATTGATAGGAGGGCCGCCGTAGCCCGGTTGGAAGAGTAACGAATTAGCAATCGGAGGGTTGCTCAGTTTGATACTCGGTTCACCCAAAGTACGTCGTGTACACGGGAGCTGGTGCACGTTAAATCCATCGTGGCCTCGAATGTCCTCACGTTGGCGTGGTGTGGAAGTTTGGAGAGTGGGGTGCCAGCTCAGGACATCGTCATCTTACCGTAGTTCAAAATTACGCGGTGTTGTCCTCGGATCTTTCTCTTTGGTGTGGATCCCGGACCGTCACCAATAGCCCGTTGTGTAGCTCCAGAGTGACGTTAATTTATTACCATTACCAAAATAAACGTCACCAAAATGGCGATAAATTACATTTTAAGGTAACCCCGATATGTATTATGCGAGAGCATTTAAGTAGCGGAATAAACTCTACACTTTCCTTCTAGTTTGTTTTCTCTGGAAATTAATCTCAAATAACAAACTCGTTAAAAACCATTAACAAACTCGTTTCACAGCTGAAAATCCAAAACCATTTTCCAATACTTCTATCAAGGTTATCCCTTATTTGTGTAAGACTAAGATACACACCACTTTCGCAGCCTGTGTCAACTTGTAGGGAAAACTGAAACTTATTCTTTTCCCATCCGCCATTTTCCCCTCTCCGATAGGGATTTTTATAATGAGATTGATCCTTAATGGCTTCTTTTTTTGACAATGGAATTAGAGGTCTTTGTCCAATGGGAATTGAGCGTTCACGGGGAAACTGGAGATGAATAGCTCTGGGTTATGGAATATCGGTAATTGAAATGGTGTCTTCTAATCGAAGTACGATTTAATAATTAAAGTAATTCCCTTTTTTTCATTAATTAAGACATATTCTTGATGATCTTACTAAGTGAAACATTGACAGAATTGCCTAATGGCTAATGTTCGTTTCGCTGGATTGCACGAATTTAATCGAGTAACGGAATTGCTCATATCAGATGGCTGAGTTTTTGTTCCATTTTTGCTGGGTAGTTAGTGTAAGGAGATTTGACTGCTAGGTAATTTTTCGGTATCCAATTTTCGCTCTTTTGATCTTTAATCTAATGCAATGGATGGATTACAATGAAGAAGAAAAAGTCTGGAATTGATTAGGCTTCGAGTTTCACACTTGATTTAGAAAAACAAAATGGCTGACTTCGGAAATTTGGTGTAACAGCAGTTTGCTTTTCTGTTGCACTTTTGTAAAAATTGTCGGAGGAATATAAATTATGAAAAATAATTTATAGAAATAATATTTTGATAAATAGATGGCGAGAATAGTTGACAAAATTATTTTTGGTCTTGTTTTTAAGCAATTTCTGTTCCATTTTCATTTTACTTTAAAATATTACGCTATTTTGTTTTTTATTGTTAAATTAATTATAAACAAAAAAATGTCTGAAAGGAAATGACAAGGAAGAAAGTTTGAGTTTTATTTTTTAATTTTGTATTTTTAAAATTTAAAATTTATATGCAAATTATTTTTTCACACAAATTTAGAAATCGTATTTCAAAGAATATTTTTATTAGTCGTTATTAAAAGGTGTTATTTTCAAGCAAAATAAAGCTGTTATTAAAACCTTTAAAAGTTAAGAACTGGGTGAAGTGTATTTTTGAAAACAAACTTTCGTGTTCATAAAAGTATTCAAAATTCGAAGCCATCTTGTTAAATTTTCACAACCCAACTAAAATATTCGAAAAAAAAAGCATATGGCATGAGATTTCAGAAGACTAAAAAAGCATTACATTTCCGCAACCATAAAATATTCATCACTCCGTCCTTGTATCTATTTATTATTTTTTATACTTGCCGAGCCGATATATTACTCAAAGCTCACAACCAAATCTTCACATCCGTACGTGTCCCCAGAAAATGGCAACTGTCGCAAAAAGGAAGCCCCAAATGGAATAAATTCCACCATCTACGGACATAACTTCCGATCAAAGTGCCATAACTTAAAGAACTTGGGCTCGTGGCAGGTGAAAAAGAAATAGAATCACAAAAACAAAAGAAATGGCGGGAAAAGAATAGAATAGTAAAAAAAGAACGATCTTTTCCGCACACAGTTCTAACTTAACATTAGACTCTATGGCTATCAACGTCAACTGGGCAGACGATTTTACGGCTCTACATTCTGAGCTATGCCTCATTTCGTGTCCATTTATTTTCATCTGTCTTTCGGCGCACATGAAAAATGCAGGAATTGTTCGCGGCTCGGAATACAGAGCGTGCGCCATGTTGGATCTGGTTTGAAATAATAAAAAAAGGCGAGGGTATTCCGGGGTTAAATGTTGGACAGCTGATCTCGATGTGAAATCGGTTTTTGCACGAGGCGATAAGTATTAATATTCTTGTACGAATTTGGATTCAGTTTCACCAAGCTGTGCCAATTTGAAATATATTGAATTAGAATTTGGACTTGTTCGCGGTTCGGAATACTGGTAGGTTGGTATTTTAATTAACGTCGGCACTGGATCAACACAACGGGCTTTTGGCGACGGTCTGGGATCAAACCCGAACATGCGACATGTTGGATCTGGTTTGAAAGAATAAAAATAAAACACAAAAGTGAGGGTATTCCGGGGTTAAATGTTAGACAGCTGATCTCGATGTGAAATCGGTTTTTGTGCAATGCTGTGTTTATTAATTTTTTTTCGTCATCTGACCGTGGTTCAAAATTACGTGGTGTTTGCCTAGGATCTTTCCCTTTGGGATTGATCCCGGACCGTCACCAATAGCCCATTGTGTTGCTCCAGTGTGACGTTAATTGAAATTCCCCCCCCCTAGGATCTTTCCCTTTGGGATTGATCCCGGACCGTCACCAATAGCCCGTTGTGTTGCTCCAGTGTGACGTTAATTAAAATACCAACCTACCGTTTATTAATTTTTCTGTACAAATTTGGTAGGGGCCGCGGTGGCCCGGTTGGAAGAGTAACTGACTTGCAACCGAAGGGTTGCGAGTTCGAATCCAGCCAAACACCGTCGTGTACAAAGGGGGCTGGTGCACGTTAAATCTGTCGTGGCCTCAAATGTCCTCACGTTGGCGTGGTGTGGAAGTTTGGAGAGTGGGGTGCCAGCTCAGGTGTTGCCTCGTCATCTGACCGTGGTTCAAAATTACGTGGTGTTGTCCTCGGATCTTTCCCTTTGGGATTGATCCCGGACCGTCACCAATAGCCCATTGTGTAGCTCCAGTGTGACGTTAATTGAAATACCCCCCCCCTGTACAAATTTGGATTCTGTTTCACTAAGCTGTGCGAATTTGAAATACAAGTATATCGGATTTGGTTATGCCTAGAATCTGATAGTGATCGTTACTGAAGTTCAAAACACATAGTTACCAATAAATCTTTGGTAAAACCATGAAAACTCCAAAAGAGGTAAGTTTTGTTTATTTAAAACTGGATAAAATTGAGATTTGCTAATTTAAAAATAAGTTACAACCTCGTGTTTCAAAATATATTGTCGGCATCTTTAAAATCCTTGTTTCGAGAAAAACAGTGATTTCAAACGTTTAAAAGTTCTATACTCAAGAAAAAATGGCGTTATGGAGGAAGTTTTGTATCAATTATTTTGCTTTGGCGACTAATTAGAACTCGTGTCTCATTGGCACAGTATAAAGCATCGAATAATAATAGTCTAGAAAATATATTTAAATGAAAACAACCCAAGTTGTCGATTCGTAATTTTGGCATGATGCAGTGAGATTGTTGGTTTTGATCGCATATTAATTTTTTTTATATTTAATAAAATTTACCTGTTTTCGGTCACGAAAATGGTGCGTTCAATGGAAAACAAATTGAATTTTAAAGAAAGATTCATGGGTACTATATTAAATAAATTCGATTTTGTAACAATACTGATGTCTCTGGAATTCTAAAATGATAGTTGAATTTTGGGGATAATATTGCTTGTATTTGTGATTTATAAATTTAGCATATTTTATAAATGATGAAAACAAATTTCTGGTCTAAAATGGTGTTCATATATTTCTATTAAAGGGACAAGTGAAGAATAATTCTGACAGCATTACGAGTACGTATTGGAAGAGATTCAAATTGAAAAATATGAGAAATCTGCTTTAGGGAATGTTCTGAACTTGATTCCTATCTTATTTTAAATTATAAATAAGAGAGAGAAATTTCAAACTACGGCACGTTTTTAAAGTTAGGAATCCAAAATTTGTTTAATTCTAACTACAACTCGACAAATTTAAAGAGAAATAATTCAGAACAAATTTTTAAAATGGATTACGAGTAGTGAATTTTAACTTCGGACAAATTTTAAAAGAACAATTGAGAACAAACTTTTATAATTCAATTATAAATAATTATTTCCAAACTACAACAAATTGAAAAAGAACAATTTAGAATAAATTTTTGAAACAATTACTAGATCGAGTATAGTTAATTATTTTGGTAAAGGAGAAATTCTCGTTTTTTAGAGGGATTTTCAGTGTAAACAACTCATCAGAGACGAGGTTTGAACTTCCGGTTTCCCAATGCGGAATATACAGACAGGAAGCACGTTTTACCACGAAAACACTAGGGCCATCTATATTTAGCTTTACAGAAAAAAGTATTGCGCACGATTTAAAAAAAGCACTCTAGCGGAGGATTGCTAGTTTGAGACTATCCAAAGACCGGTAATGTAAGTGGGGGCTGATTAAGTTAAATCTGTCGTCGCTTCAAATGCCCTCACGTTGGCGTGGTATGGAAGTTCGGAGATTGGGGTTCCAGCTCAGGAGTCGACCTCGTCATCTGACCGTGGTTCAAAATTACGTGGTATCGTCTTCGGATTTTTCCCAACGGGATTGATCCGAAGAGCTGTTATGTTGCTCCAGTGTGACTTTAATTCAACTACTTACCTCCCTACCGGCAGTCTAACAGAGGATTATAGATACTTCAGCCAATGAGAACATCTATTCGTTTTCAAATACAAATGTTGAAAATTGACATTACCAGTTTTCGCTCATCTCGAAATCCAGCAGCAAATCTGGCTACCAGCTATCCCCACTCCAAAAAAAAAACCACGTTCAATCCGATGTCGGCCATGTTCCGTGAAGATAAAACACTTTTTTTCCGGTTCGAGCCGATACGGAAATAGATAAAATATAGAATTCGAAAGCGGTGTTCATCAACAAGCCGAAGACAAATGAAGTCGAAGTCGCAATGAAACAAAGATGGAAAAAGGAAGAAAATAAGTAAGGAATGGTAGGGAACAGGGAAAGAGAAAAATGATAATAAATGCGATTGTGACATTCAGAAATATTGTACTGGGTTCGCACTGCGAATTCGAATTTCGTTCGAAACCACGATTTCTTTGCTGAGGATAACATCAGTGCCGTTGTGAGGAAAACATAACTATTTTTTTTAGTTTGATATATGACAGAGGACTGTTATCACTTCCAGAATGAGTTTCTAAGTGATACTGTCTGCATAAGGGTCCGACTGCATATTGCAATAACATTCTGATAATCATCTGCATTCGGCATTGATAAAAGGACGCGATAGTTTTTAATTCTCCTGGTGTTTATCGTGACGCTGTATTTCGTTATTAGAAGAAAACTGGCCAGATCTTGATGGACGATATATCCCGTCGAAACCACTTGGGGGGTTAGCTTAGTTCCAAAATGAGATTGGTTGGTTGATTGTAGTTGAATTCATATCGCTCTGGAGAAACACAACGGGCTATTGCTTAATTGTGGATAAAAATTAAGGTTTTCATAATCGTGGTTTTTATAAATTTGTTTGATCTAAACTTTTTTGGTGTAAACATCAGTTTAAATGCGTGTACCTTCTAATGAATTAGACGGAGGATGTTGGCGGAGTCACTGTCGTAAGATCTCAGAAGTGTTGGTCACGTGGTCTTGGGAATCGACTTGGGCCGACTTGCTACCGAAGTGCAAGCTAGTGTTTCTGTTATCCCACTCGATAGTTTAATTGTTATTTATTTACAATTATCAAAAATTACTTAACAACTATCAATTACTCCAAGTTCTCTACAATTATCCAATTACAAGGGCCGCGGTAGCCCAGTTGGAAGAGCAACGGATTAGCAACTGGAGGGTTGCGAGTTCAAAACTAGGTGCATCAGAAGACCGTTGTGTACACGGGGGCTGGTGCACGTTAAATCTATCGTGGCTTCAAATTGGCGTGGTGTGGAAGTTTGGAGAGTGGGGTGCCAGCTCAGGTGTTGCCTCGTTATCTGACCGTGGTTCAAAATTACGTGTTGTCCTTGGATCTTTCCCTTGGGGATTGATCCCGGACCGTCGCCAATAGCCCGTTGTGTTGCTCCAGTGCTACTTTAATATTGACTAATTATCCAATTACAGAGAATGAAAAAAATTTTAATCCAAAAAATGCAAGAAAAACTACATACGTTATTCCAGTTAGATAATAGATGAAATAAAACACTTCATTGTAGTGGATTTTTATATTGAAATCACTAAAAATGCATCAACCTTTGAGAATAGTACAGTTTGAAAAGTCTGTAGCAAAATGGTTACATAGTTTCCTTTTTTAAAGATTTCACAAAAATTATTAAGCTCATTACCCACTTCGCTAGCAACCTGCGGGGTGTAGGTGATTCCCCCTGGGTGTATTTCTCTCTTCTGTTATTACACGGCATATTTCATGAGTTATCAATTACGCTTCATATTTTTCTGATTAATTCCACAAAAGAAATGATGTATCCGAGTTTCTCTAAATGCAAAGAGTGTGAGTATAATCTCGTAATTTGGTATGTTCGGATCAAAACTTAACATGCGCTTACATTAAACGCTAATGCAGCGATATACCAGATCAATTCTTAATCGAAAAAAGTTTTGTTTATGTGTTTACGCTAAAAAAAACTCTTATAAAATATTTTTTAAGTAATTGAGTTTAAAAATAAACGTAAGTAATTCAATTCATAAAATAAACTTAAAGGCAATGGAATTTTTAAAACTGACGAAAGTACCATGGAATACATGTTCTCGAAACAACTCCATCACACCTGATGACTGAAAACTTGGCAGGTGTTGAAGCTCAAAACAGATGTTTCGAGTGAAGAATTTTCGCCATTTTCACCCATACAATGCTCTTGTTGATTAGGGATTGAAAAGCGTAATAAGCAAATGTCCACTTTCAAAAACTGCCATCGTCTGGTACTTTATCATAAATGCATCCTGTTAACAACCTGTTCAATCACTGACGTACGAAGAAATTTGGACAGACAAGTGTTTAGGCACTGAGTGTTTTTGAGCAGGCTTTCGTCGGTCAGGTTATAATTACCGTCATGCGAATACACAGGAAGGTATTCTAATAAGGAAGAAAGGGGACGACTAAATATTGCAGAACTGCTATAACGTGTCAACAAATTATGGTTCAACGGAAATTGGTCGAGAGTTTAAGAGGGGTTTTGTCAAGTTAAATGTAGGTGGCGGAACGTGTGCACGTATTCGAGACGAATACGATTTCAGTACTTCGTCAATAAAAATTCCAAAGAATTAATTCCGAATCGATAGTTGATTGGTCAATGCCTCCTAGATAAAACGCCAAAATGGCAAACTACATTTCAAAGTAACCCCGATTTATATTATGCAAGAGCATTTGGGTAGCGGAAGTAAAATCTGTGTTTTTAGTCCCCCTGGTTTGTTCGTTCACACTGAAAACCCCTCATGAAATTTCTCATGAATCCAGCTAATAAACATTTAAAAGAATGAATTCCGTAGCTGATTGGTCAATGACAATTAGATTAAACGCCAAGCACCACCAAAACGGCGATAAACTACATTTTAATGTGACCTCGATATGTATCACGCGAGTTTGGAGAATTAAGGTGCTAGCTCAGGTGTTGACCTCGTCATCTGACCGTGGTTCAAAATTACGTGGTGTCCTCGGATCTTTCCACTCGTGATGGATCCCGGACCGTCTCCAATAGACCTTTGTATTGCTCCAGTGCGACGTAAATTCAGTACCTACCCCTGGTTTGTTCAAACTGAAAATCCCACTCGTGAATTTTATAATCCATATAAATATTTTAACTTGCTTGGCACAGAAATCGACGTCTTTTGTATATTGAAGTTTATACCAGAGGGATATAAATAATAATTAATCAACAGCTACGTGATTCATTTGTCACTTTTGTTTAAATATACTTGATTTGAGATATTGAGTTGCATAATGGGAAAATTAAGCGAAAGAGCAAGCTTTTCTAATGATATTTAGAAATCTGATTACAGATGGCAAAGAGAAATCTGAAAGATAGATATCGCGCAGAAAAGAAAATTAAAGCCGAGACAAAAGGTAGATTTCGACACCAAAAAATACCGAATTGTCTTTAAATAAGTGAATGGAATGCATTTAAAATGGACATTCAGAAACTAATTGATGGTAACATGACAGGTGTGAACTTTTTGCTGTGCACTGTATTGGACACAAGAATTAACATCAGTGAAACTTGAAAGACTGCTTAACATTTTGATAAATTTTGTAATTCCACTTATAGTAGGAGGAATGAAGATTGATGCTTGTAAATATATATGCTTCTCATTAGGAGCTCTTACTATTACTGGAGTTTATTTGTATACATAAAATATAAATCTTCTACACCCTCAAAATGTCTAGAATTTTAACTTTTAGGTAAGCAAACAATAGGCAAACATTGTACAATTTGTAATGAAAATGTACAGGGATAATTTCATAAAATATAAAACATGAATTTGAAAACGTATAACGTAGAACATATCGTCGGCTTAAAGCAGAAACTCATTAAGTGACAAGATGTTTAATTTTACTGCACAGCCTAGGATTAAAGACTTACTTTAGCTTTCAGGTGAAAAATAATTAAACATTTTAATACTAGTATATTTTATTTCAAGCCGAATACAATATGACAATTTCTCATGAAAATAATCATTTAGGATAAAAAAATACCTTTCCTAAAAATATCAGTTTGAGTTTCTACTCTAAGCCGATGGCATCATTGACTTTAAAAAATCATTTTTCTGTGGCTCTGGAAACAGTAATTTTTCTATTTTTTGACAGTTATTTATTTTATACGTATACAGAGGCTGTTAGGACATTTTTTGAACGATTTTAATGGACTGGAGATCAATTTTTTAGATAAATTTTTTGTGTTTTAAATGTTTAATTTGATAGCCCTTATTGTTAATTATCTTTCTACACCTTAATTGCCATGATAATAATGACTTGTAGTATCGAGAGGTATTTTGTCCCGTTGTTCCCGTTTTCCAAAGTCCTTGAATGGTTTCCGTCGACGTTTCATTAATACACATTTTATATGTCCAAAAGCACAAAAGTCCATGGGTGAGACATCTTGAGATTTAGCAGGAATATCAGTAAAGGGTATTGTAATGTATGGTCAATCAGTAAGTAAGTAATCAGTATGGTCAGTAAGGGTATGGTCAGTAAAGAGACTCGATACCAGTTTCTTTTTCCATTTTTTCCAAGAATTTAATAGTGGATTTAGATGTGCGGCTGCTTGCTTTATCCTGATGCAGCTCTACTGATTGTTGTCACTGTGGGTAAAGCTATGGTATTTCTTTTTTGAATATTGGGGATAAAATAGGGTCTTGATAATATGTGGGAGATGATTTTTACATTTTTTCCCACTCTCTTTACCTTTAATTTTCCATTATTTGCAAAACCGGCAACAATCATAAATTCCTTAGAGAAAGTTTCTTTAGATTTTTTGAACCACGTTTTAAGACTTTTCTTCTCTTTTATGGTAATAAATTGTTCTTTTTTTATTTCATTTAATTAAATACACCCACGCCTCGTTTATTGCGACATCTTTCTCCAGTTAAATGCTTCTCATACAGAATTCTGCAGCGAGTTCTGCGTTCTGCAATATGTCGTGGCGAACATTGTATTTTTCGGCCTTTTTAAGATTCAAATCACTCTTAATTATCTTATTTACAGTTGAAACTGAACATTTTATTGACTGCAATAGTCTATCGACTTAGCGGATTCTCTTTTAAAATTAAAGATCTTATCTTACAAATATTCTCAGAAGCTCTTTTCTTTTTCGGATACGTATTTGGAAGTATTTTTCCACTTTCACGTTTTTCCTTTCTCATTAATATTACCTATCGTACCGTTAGCTATCGAAAAACCTTGACTTTTACAGCGTTTTTGATTAATTGAATAAGCGTAATTCTCTTCGTAAAGAGCGGAAACATAGCCTTCCATCCATTGCTTATATAAAAGCGCCATTTTGAAAGTAAACAAAACTGAGTTAGCAGACAATAAGTTATACTTCAACTATTTAACTGCAGCAAAAAAAAATTCTTTCGTAGGATACAATTTTTTCTACAGCTCATCAAAATCGTTCAAAAAATGTCCGAACAGCCTTTATTCCGGAATTGAAATTGTTAAATGTGGAAACCTTCGAACGGTTACATATAATTTAATTTACCTGTTTGGTTACTTAAATTATCTGTGTTTGTTTTTAGAGAGAAATATTAAAATAAACATTAGAGATAAAGCATTCCGTAGTAATAACATAAATATGACGCAATTAATCAAAATTAGGTGGTAACTTCTATGAACAAAACTTCCGATTTTCTTTAGTACTCCGATCTATTAAACTTCATCCAACCAAAGACCGTCGTGTACAAAGGGGGCTTGTCCACGTTAAATCTGTCGTGGCCTCAAATGTCCTCATGTTGGTGGGATGTGGAAGTTTGGAGAGTAGTGTGCCAGTTCAGGTGTGTGAGCTTGTTGAATTATAATTTGATTGTCGCGAGAGGGCGCCACTGTGAGTATGGTATGTATAGACGTTTTTGTTGCAGTGTAAAGGAGAGAGACGGTTTGAGTAAGTGATGTGAGAGACGGTCTGGGACCGTCCGTTGCAAATGTTATTTTACGGAGGACCAGTGGGTCGATTCATATGTGAAAGAGGCACAGGGTGCCATGTATATATATTAATTGTACATAAAGTTGTATATAAAGATTATTAGATTGAATTTTCGTGTTGCCATCCATCGAGACGCCTACATAGAAGTTCGTCGGTTGGAAATAAGCGACAACAAGAATCAGAAGTGGGATACTTGACCGTGGATATTTGACCGTGGATTTTTGACCGTGGATTTTTGACCGTGGATGTTTGACCGTGGATATTTGACCGTGGATGGAACAATTACATGTATACAACAAAGACTTAATCAGTGTGAAATCTAAACGAATCATCTGGAAGCCGAACATCGCTGTATGTACAAACGGAACTCAGGACTAACTCCTAACAATTTAAGAAGGTATGTGGCATGAAATTTCTGAAACTCCGTCTAGAAACTCCGTCTTGGTGCAATTTATTTTTTAATCTCTGTGTGAAATTGTGTTGAGGAGTTTATTTTATTTTATTTTATGTGTTAAATTGGTTAAGGAACTTTGAAATAGTGTGTAAAAATGGCATTTCTTGCAAAATCGAAAAAGGTAGATCTAATTTCTTTAGCGGAAGAATTAAATATAAAATTACCTGATCACGCAGTCGTTATTGAAATTAGAGAGTTAATTACGAAAAGTAAGGATTATGATGAGGAATTCACGCGTGATTTGTTAAAAACGATAGTAAGTACCAGAGAAGAAAATCAAAAGCTAAACGAACGTGAATTAGAAAGACAGCAAAACGAACGTGAATTAGAAAGACAGCAAAACGAACGTGAATTAGAAAGACAGAAAAACGAACGTGAATTAGAAAGACAGCTAAACGAACGTGAATTAGAAAGACAGTTCGAACTAGAAAAATTAAGAATAGAACAAGGTAACGTATCTAACGAAAGCGAAAATGGAAACCAAAATGAAATTTCTAGTAATTGCATGATTACTAAAATAATGCAACGATATGAAATGAGAGATGGAGACATCAGTTTTTACCTCATATTGTTTGAACGACAAGCGAAACGTTTAAATCTAAGTCCTGAGAATTGGGTTAGTCATTTAGTTAATTTATTACCGTATGAAATTAACCAAATTATCGCGAGAGTTCCGGAAGAACTTTCAAATGACTATGGACACATTAAAGATTTACTATTAAAAAAGTTTAAATTAAGTCCGGATAAATTCCGACAGAAGTTCTTTGACCATGCCAAACTATCCAAAAATACATGGAGAGATTTCACGTATGAATTACAAAACTACTTTGACGAATGGTTACGCGGAACTAATGTAAGTGATTTTGATGGTCTCAGAGAGTTAATCATAACAGATCAATTAAAAAGAAAAGTTCCCGTTGTAATGAAAGAACATTTCGTGGACGAATGGGTAAAAATAGTTAAATCGTCAGAATTAGCGGATAAACTAGATCAATATGAAAATGTACGAAACGAAAGTAACTTGTCCAAATTCAAAAACGGAAATCAAAATATGTATGAAAAAAAATACGAATTTACGTCTAGACCGAGATCACCGTTGAATGAGTCAGCTCGATATGAAAGAAAAACAAATCCTAATTTCAGTAACGGACGATTTACGACCAGGAGTAATAATAAATACAATAGTCAGACAGAATGGCGGCGTCCAATGCAGAAAGATAGTAGATGCTTCATTTGTAATGAAAATACGCATTTCGCTAGAGCATGTCCTAAACAAAAAAATAAATTCGATCAAATTAGAGGGCAGGGTGTTAACAGACAAGGAGAAAGAATTGAACGGAATGAGGGAAGCCACGTGTCGAAAAGAGATCACAGTTTAGTGACGACTAGTGAGGGCGGAATAGACAGTAAGACATCATCTTATGTTAAAATTGCACGGATAAACAAGGGTTCGTTGGAGTTTGCAGCTCTGATTGATACTGGGAGCGATTCCGTTATTTGTAGGAATTCTGTAGCGAAAAAGTTAGATCTAAAAATAGAACCAGCTTCGAACATAATGTACGGATTTGGGAATGTCAAATTGTGTGCCGCGCGCGCGCTAGGAAAGTCAACAGTAGATATTTCCTTGGATGGCGTTGAAGTAAAAAGGGTTGAAATGCTTATTGTTAGAGACGACGCTTTACCGCACGACTTGTTAATTGGGAGATCATTTTTGGATCGGGAGAACATATCGTTTGCTCGCATTGGGAATAAATTTCATGTTTATTATGCAGAGGATAACCCGTTTGCTAACATGGAATGTGAGAAGAATTCGGACGTAAGAGAATTGAAAACGTCTAGTAAAGTGTTACTTGAAAGAAATTCGGTGAATTTTGTAAGGGCTCAGACCACCTTGGTAAATGAAGGCTTGGTAATTATAGAGGGAGAAGAAGGGTGTTACGATTCTTTGTTAGAAATAAAAGATGGTGAAACCGTAGTTCCAATGATTAATGTGGGAAATGAGAATGTTTTATTGAGGAAAAATCAATGTGTAGGAAGAGTTATTGAATTAGACCCCATTTGTTTGGTTGATGAGGAGAGTTGTTACGTAAACGTGATAAAAGAAAATAAGCGTTTAATCGAAATGAGTGAAATTCAATGTGACGAAGGAACATCAATTGAGAATAGAAGTGAAATTTTGAAGTTAGTCAATGAGTTTAGGGACTGGAATTGGGTGAATTAGGGTTTACAACGCTAACTAAAATGAGTATTAAGGAAGTAGAGGGGAGTAAACCCATTAGTGTACGACCTTATAAAACGAATGCAACTGAGAGAGGGATTATCAAGGATGTAGTGAGGGAATGGAAGGAAAACGGTATTGTTTCTGAAACACGTTCGCCGTATGCTAGTCCGGTACTATTAGTCAAAAAGAAAACAGGGGAGCACAGGTTAGTTGTTGATTACAGGAAATTAAATAATCAAACAGTTAAAGATAAATTCCCGTTACCTAGAATAGATGACTTACTTGAATGTTTAGCAACTTCCACAATGTTCACAACGCTAGATTGCGCTCACGGATATTTACAAATACCATTGAGTGAGGAATCAAAATTAAAAACCGCGTTTATAACACCGGATGAAACGGGTCAATTTGAAAGAATGATTTTTGGATTAGCTAATGCACCGGCGGAGTTTCAGAGGTTAATGCACCATGTCTTAGGGCCACTACTGAACACAAAAGCTTTGTGTTATTTGGACGATATATTGATACCAGCCAAAAATTGGTACGAGATGATGGAAAGACTGAGAGAAGTACTTGAATGTCTGAGGAAGGCTAACTTAACACTCAAATTACCTAAATGCGAATTTGGGAAGAAGGAAGTTGACTTTTTGGGTTTTGTGATCAATGAAGAAGGAATAAAGCCAGGAGTAAGGAAAGTGGAAGCAATAGCGAAGTTCCCACAACCTAAGAATGTTCATGAAATTCGCCGTTTCTTGGGTTTGACTGGTTTCTTCAGAAGATTTGTTCCGAAGTATGCTGAGAAGGCAGTACATCTAACTTGTTTAATTCAAAAGGACAAGGACTTTGAATGGACGGAAAAACAGGAAAATGCTTTTCGAGAACTCAAGGGTAATCTGACCAACAAACCGATAGTTGCTCATTACCAGCCCGAAGCATTGACTGAGGTACACACCGATGCTTCATCTGATGGACTCTCAGGTATACTCCTACAAAGTGGAACAGATGGTCGCTGGAATCTAGTGTACGCTGTCAGCAAAAAGACAACACCGGCTGAAAAGAACTATCATTCTAGCAAACTAGAATTGATGGCGATAGTGTGGACTTTGGACAGACTTCGACAATTTCTGCTCGGAATAAAATTTACTATCGTCACCGATTGTCAAGCCTTAGTCTATATGAACGCAAAGAAGTCGACAAATCCTCAAATTGCCAGGTGGAGCAATCTTATTCAAGAATACGATTTTGAAGTAAAACATAGACCAGGTATGAAGATGTCTCATGTAGATGCAATGAGTAGAGCTCCTACATTAGAAGCTGATGACACGATGACTGAATTGATCGAAAGGAATCTAGAAGTTTATCTAACGATGTCCGTTGACGAACAAATCCTTATGATTCAACGAGGAGATCCCGAATTAGATAAGATCATTTCCATTTTCAAGAAAGAAAAATTTGAAAGAACAAAAGCCGACAACCAAATTATTGCAAATTACGTTTTCAAGAGAGAAAGACTGTATCGAACCATAAAAGACAATGGAAAAGAAAGACTGCTTTACGTTATACCTAGATCCATGCGCAAAAGTACTGTAGTCAAGTTTCACGATCTAATCGGACATTTTTCAGTTGACAGAACTGTGAATAAAATTAAGGAATTGTATTGGTTCCCAAGAATGAAGCGCTACGTGAAGAAACACATATCGATGTGCTTAGAATGTTTAGTGAACAAGGTTCCCGGAGGTAAACAACAAGGACTGTTACATCCTATTAAGCCTGGAAAGAGACCATTTTCCATAACTCACGTCGATCACTTGGGTCCATTTGTAAGAAGTTCCAGAGGTAACCAACACTTACTGGTCATCATCGATAATTTCACGAGGTTCTTACGATTGATACCTGTGAAAAGTACGAAATACAGCTACATTCAGAAGGCATTGAAAAACTTCATCAACGACTTTGGTTTACCAGATCGAATCATTAGTGATCGGGGTTCCAGTTACACCTCACAAGGTTTAGAGAAGTTTTGTCGAGAAAATGGCATAGCTCATACTCTAAACTCCACAAAGCACCCACAAGGTAATGGGATGGTTGAGAGAGCTAATCGCACCATTATCCCAACCATAGCAACGTCCATGGAAGACCATAGACACAAAGACTGGGACTTGAGAATGAAAGAAGTGGAAAGAAATCTAAACAATGCCTTAAACAAAACAACTAACAAGACCCCTTTCCAAATGTTACACGGCTACTCACCAAGATTTAATGATGGAATTTTACGAAAACAAGCTGATGAGAGTGCAGAAGGATGGACTGATCCTGCGGAGATTCAAATCTCGACTCGAGAGCGAATAGAAGATATGCAGAAAAAGATGAAGGATGCTCATGACAAGAAGAAATGCGGAACAACTACTTATAGGTCAGGACAAGTTGTTGTTATGAAAAAAGCTCCAATACCGACAGGAGAACCAACAAAAACCCAACCAAAATATCGAGGTCCTTTAATTATAACTGATGTGCTACCAAGCGACACCTACAGAATCACTCAACTTGGGGAGAAGAGCAAGGGACATTCTTACACCACTACTGCACACGTAAGCCAGTTAAAGGCATGGCCGAACCAAACTGATTCTGATACAGAGGACTCATCAGATGAACTCAGTGATTTTTCAGACAACAAACTTAGTGACTCTGAACTGAGACATAATCCAAAGCGTGCCTGTACTAAGGCAATTTTCTACGGAAAATAATAATTAAAAAAATAACTAACTGGTTGATTATAACTGATTCAACCTTAACTTCAATTTGTTTATATTGAATTTAACTGATTTATTTGTTATTTGTTGATATTTTTATATTCAATTAATTGATTTATTTGGTTATTGCTGATTTATGTAGTTTGATAATCATGTGCATGATTTCTATAATTTTCAATCATGTTTATTAATATACTTATATTATTTTATAACATTAGTAGCACATTCGAGGGCGAATGGTTGTCAGGAAAGGCCGAATGTGAGCTTGTTGAATTATAATTTGATTGTCGCGAGAGGGCGCCACTGTGAGTATGGTATGTATAGACGTTTTTGTTGCAGTGTAAAGGAGAGAGACGGTTTGAGTAAGTGATGTGAGAGACGGTCTGGGACCGTCCGTTGCAAATGTTATTTTACGGAGGACCAGTGGGTCGATTCATATGTGAAAGAGGCACAGGGTGCCATGTATATATATTAATTGTACATAAAGTTGTATATAAAGATTATTAGATTGAATTTTCGTGTTGCCATCCATCGAGACGCCTACATAGAAGTTCGTCGGTTGGAAATAAGCGACAACAGGTGTGACCTCGTCATCTGACCGTGGTTCAAAATTACTTGGTGTTGTCCTCGGATCTTTCCTTTCGGGTTTGATCCCGGACCGTCGTCAATAACCCGTTATGTTGCTCCAGTGCGAGTTTAATTAAAATACCTACCTATTAGACTTCATGAAATGATATGCAATTATAAGGTACATTGAATTACGTAAAAAATTGAATTCATAAATTACAAACTATTTTTATTTCACGTATAAAAGCAGATTTGGTTTTCCAATACTATAAATCTAAAAGCGTGCATTCGAAACAGTTTATTGATTGCTTTGGAAATTGGATAAATAATTTGTCAAAAAATCTCCCGAATCGATACCCAAAGAATTCGATACAAATAAACCAGTAATAAAGAGGAGTGATAAAATTAATCTTAATTTTCGTTTCTACTTCATGTAAATGCCACTCTTATGTTTCTACTTCATGTAATTACTTTATGACACAAAAGTTGTACGCGATTTCGTTTCACTATCAGTCGACGGATGTCATGCAAGATATAAATAGATTATAGTCTAGAATTTCTTTAACGGAAACTGAAAAGGAAAATGGATTATGTCTACGGAAGCTCTTGAATTCCAAACTTCAGCTAGATTCAAATCCATAAATCAAACAGATTCGACTTTATCGATCATGAGAAAGTTAACATAACTTTTGATAGTTACTAGAGAAAAAGTTAAGAATTGCAGATTTTTCCTTCTTGTGCTGTTGCATTATAGTCTTTTCCCCAAGAATTCATTGGAAATTTTATCGGTTATTTTTTCATATTGTTTAAGTAGTAGGTTGGTAAGTTGGATTTACGTCGAACTTTGGAGTTACACAACGGGCTATTGAGGACGGTCCGGGATCAATCCCCAAGGGAAAGGTCCGAGGAAAATACCACGTAGTTTTGAACCACCGTCAGATGACGAGATCACACCTGAGCTGGCACCCCACTCTCCAAACTTCCGCACTACGCCAACGTTAGGACATTTGAGGCTACAACAGATTTAATGTCGATCAGCCTAAACTTAAATGTGGTTGGATGAGGTTTCTAACTCGCAACCCCCTGTTTGCTAATCCGCGATTCCACCAACTGGGTTACCGCTGGTCCATATTGTTTAATATAAGTATAGAAAGGGATGATATCTTCAGATTAGAAATTCCTTCGAATTTTTCCAAACTTCCAGTTGTGATAGGTTGCCCCAAAACAAACCATTTTTCGGCAGAATGTTTGTCCACTAATTGTTGCGAATAAGCGAGGGTACTGTTTGGTGTGTTCACAAATCGTTCCTTTTTTAAACTTCGTCATTCGCAACTCTGATTTCGCATGTGATGGAGCATTAAAGCTCGATGTCCCATTACCTGTCAATGTGTTGGCAGTGTTAGCGCCTTCGCGTAACAGATGCGGACACACATTCCTTGACAAAAAGGTTAGTTTTGATGTCAAGCGCCCTTTAAAGTCCGTCTAAGGAATTATACGAATCCCCTTGTATACATCGTGTAAATATTCGCTGCGTCAATTATTATATTGTACATCGCGTTACTGGACAATGTGTTTTAAACTATCATCTCACTGAATGCATGTTTAATACAAATTAATTACTCATTCATCATGATTTCAATGTTGGTCTAGTAATAATTACATCTTGAAATCTATTTTTATCTTGTGCTTATCCATTTTTGGATCTTGCGCCATAAAACCCAAAACAACCAACCTACCTTAATCTTTCATACGTATTTCATTATTCCTTGTCGTCAATAGCCCGTTGTCTTGCTCTAGTGCGACATTAATTAAAAATACCATACATTATTCCTTTTTGTACAAATGCTTATAGAATTTCTTCTCAATAAGATAAATCTTATCATTCCTTTAAATATTATTTAGATAATTAGGGGTCGGTGAATAAGTATTTCTTAATGATATATATGTTATAAAAACAATATTTGGAGTAAATGTTAAAAAGAAAATGTTTTTTTATCTGTAAACTTGTTAGATTCATATCTTATTTAGAGTAGGTTTATGTCTTTAAGAAACAAATGCACACAGGAAATAATAGCCAAAAAATAAGTTTATTCATTTTCGAAAATGCCAAATATATAGTACGAATGTGAGATAAATTCAATCAAAAGTAAGCCGAAAAAATAGTTCCAAAGTAATAATGCTAAATATTCATGATTCTATTGCTTTGCGAGAGATAAGTTTTCATTTGAGATCATATTGAAACTATTCACATGAGCAGGTTTCTCGATGTTATCAATTGAGTTATATATATGTTTATTTTTTATTTGAAGAATCGAAGAGGTTTTTATTTGTGATCTTTTCCATCAGTTATATTCCTTGCAAGACTTTTAAAACATGTTTTCTGTTTGAAATCTTCACTCGGTAAAGTAAATATTTTTGAATAAAGTACAAGAGTTTTTCTGATTATATGCAGAGAGAGCCTCCGCGGTTCCGTTCAAGACATCAGTATTGCAAACATCAAAGGTTTTTGTTTAATATGCAGGTACGCATTTTCTAAAACATCGCCTCATTATATTCCAACTTGTCAATTCCACATGCAGGTAAAAAAGGAATTGTCCACGTTCGTCTTAAAGTTTCCTGAAACGAAAGAAAAGCGACACTTAGAAACACAGAAGAATTCACACTAGTCAAATTATTAAATTATATTATTTCTGAAAAGCATTTTTTTCGTTTAAGACTCAAAGAACAATCGAATTCTCTTACCTTTGGATCTAAAATAAGGGACTCCTCCCAAGCACATTATACGTCTTGGACTGGTTGTTAAATTCGATACCCATGTCGCTTAAAAAGACGACAATTGGTCCCATTGTTGGATGGTATTTAACGATCATTTCATCTTTAAAGTCGTCGTCAGTCTTTTGGAAATATTTGAATTCCACGATCTTGCTACAGAAGAACTTCCAATGGCCTATTTCGGTCCTCGTGTATTGGATGTCTTCAGACACTTTTCTCAAGGAAGCCAGCAAATCATTTTTCAGATCGAAAGCCCTCGGATCGTTGGAGTTGAAGTCGAGTTCTCTCATTTTCTCTTCCAGCTTCACGACAATGTCGCGCAACGCCTGAATTAACGAATATGCTCCGGCCATGTATTGTTCATTGAGCTTGTGCTCTTCCATTTTGTCGTTGTGAAGACCCATGAACTCCAACCTTCTACTGATGCTTTCTAATCCTCTTGTCATGCTTTTCAGGACCCTTACAGCCACTTTATAGTCAGCCGAAAGACTGTTGTCTTGCTCTTGCAACTGCTGATCAGCCTCGGGTGGAGAAATTGGAATTGCCTTTCTAATACCAAATAAGGGCGGCCCCAAGACTTGAAGGGCTTTCTCCGGACGACTGTTGAAATTAGCACAATCAATGAGGGAATAGTCTCCTATTTTGTGACGTTCTGTCCAATCGACAGCGCACTTTTCAATAATGTCAGAGGGCTTGCCACAATCTTTTCCAGACTCCTGCTCAGTTGAAGTGCACAATTTATTCCATCCTTTAGGATCTGCACAGCCATAATTCATTTCGTCATTCTTCACATTTTCATACTCTGTTAGACTCACATGTTCCGTCCACTTCCGAGGTTCTTCGTTTTTATCCCAAATTCTATCCTTGAACTGGATGCCATTATCTGTATCGATTTGAATACTGTCATCGACAGCGCACTCTCCAATAATGTCAGTGGGCTTGCCACAATCTTTTCCAGACTCCTGCTCAGTTGAAGTGCAAAATTGATTCCATCCTTTAGGATCTGCACAGCCATAATTCATTTCGTCATTCTTCACATTTTCATACTCTGTTTGACTCACATGTTCCGTCCACTTCCGAGGTTCTTCGTTTTTATCCCAAATTCTATCCTTGACCTGGATGCCATTATCTGTATCGATTTGAATACTGTCATCGACAGCGCACTCTTCAATAATGTCAGTGGGCTTGCCACAATCTTTTCCAGACTCCTGCTCAGTTGAAGTGCAAAATTGATTCCATCCTTTAGGATCTGCACAGCCAGAATTCATTTCGTCATTCTTCACATTTTCATACTCTGTTTGACTCACATGTTCCGTCCAGTTCTTCCGAGGTTCTTCGTTTTTATCCCAAATTCTATCCTTGACCTGGATGCCATTATCTGTATCGATTTGAATACTGTCATCGACAGCGCACTCTTCAATAATGTCAGTGGGCTTGCCACAATCTTTTCCAGACTCCTGCTCAGTTGAAGTGCAAAATTGATTCCATCCTTTAGGATCTGCACAGCCATAATTCATTTCGTCATTCTTCACATTTTCATATTCTGTTTGACTCACATGTTCCGTCCAGTTCTTCCGAGGTTCTTCGTTTTTATCCCAAATTCTATCCTTGACCTGGATGCCATTATCTGTATCGATTTGAATACTGTCATCGACAGCGCACTCTTCAATAATGTCAGTGGGCTTGCCACAATCTTTTCCAGATTCCTGCTCAGTTGAAGTGCAAAATTGATTCCATCCTTTAGGATCTGCACAGCCATAATTCATTTCGTCATTCTGCACATTTTCATACTCTGTTTGACTCACATGTTCCGTCCAGTTCTTCCGAGGTTCTTCATTTTTATCCCAAATTCTATCCTTGACCTGGATGCCATTATCTGTATCGATTTGAATACTGTCATCGACAGCGCACTCTTCAATAATGTCAGTGGGCTTGCCACAATCTTTTCCAGACTCCTGCTCAGTTGAAGTGCAAAATTGATTCCATCCTTTAGGATCTGCACAGCCAGAATTCATTTCGTCATTCTTCACATTTTCATACTCTGTTTGACTCACATGTTCCGTCCAGTTCTTCCGAGGTTCTTCGTTTTTATCCCAAATTCTATCCTTGACCTGGATGCCATTATCTGTATCGATTTGAATACTGTCATCGACAGCGCACTCTTCAATAATGTCAGTGGGCTTGCCACAATCTTTTCCAGACTCCTGCTCAGTTGAAGTGCAAAATTGATTCCATCCTTTAGGATCTGCACAGCCATAATTCATTTCGTCATTCTTCACATTTTCATACTCTGTTTGACTCACATGTTCCGTCCAGTACTTCCGAGGTTCTTCGTTTTTATCCCAAATTCTATCCTTGACCTGGATGCCATTATCTGTATCGATTTGAATACTGTCATCGACAGCGCACTCTTCAATAATGTCAGTGGGCTTGCCACAATCTTTTCCAGATTCCTGCTCAGTTGAAGTGCAAAATTGATTCCATCCTTTAGGATCTGCACAGCCATAATTCATTTCGTCATTCTGCACATTTTCATACTCTGTTTGACTCACATGTTCCGTCCAGTTCTTCCGAGGTTCTTCATTTTTATCCCAAATTCTATCCTTGACCTGGATGCCATTATCTGTATCGATTTGAATACTGTCATCGACAGCGCACTCTTCAATAATGTCAGAGGGCTTGCCATAATCGTTTCCAGACTCCTGCTTAGTTGAAGTGCAAAATTGATTCCATCCTTTAGGATCTGCCCAGCCATAATTCATTTCGTCATTCTTCATATTTTCATACTCTGTTTGACTCACATGTTCCGTCCACTTCTTCCGAGGTTCTTCGTTTTTATCCCAAATTTTATCCTTGACCTGGATGCCATTATCTGTATCGATTTGAATACTGTCATCGACAGCGCACTCTTCAATAATGTCAGTGGGCTTGCCACAATCTTTTCCAGACTCCTGCTCAGTTGAAGTGCAAAATTGATTCCATCCTTTAGGATCTGCACAGCCAGAATTCATTTCGTCATTCTTCACATTTTCATACTCTGTTTGACTCACATGTTCCGTCCAGTTCTTCCGAGGTTCTTCGTTTTTATCCCAAATTCTATCCTTGACCTGGATGCCATTATCTGTATCGATTTGAATACTGTCATCGACAGCGCACTCTTCAATAATGTCAGTGGGCTTGCCACAATCTTTTCCAGATTCCTGCTCAGTTGAAGTGCAAAATTGATTCCATCCTTTAGGATCTGCACAGCCATAATTCATTTCGTCATTCTGCACATTTTCATACTCTGTTTGACTCACATGTTCCGTCCAGTTCTTCCAAGGTTCTTCATTTTTATCCCAAATTCTATCCTTGACCTGGATGCCATTATCTGTATCGATTTGAATACTGTCATCGACAGCGCACTCTTCAATAATGTCAGAGGGCTTGCCATAATCGTTTCCAGACTCCTGCTTAGTTGAAGTGCAAAATTGATTCCATCCTTTAGGATCTGCCCAGCCATAATTCATTTCGTCATTCTTCATATTTTCATACTCTGTTTGACTCACATGTTCCGTCCACTTCTTCCGAGGTTCTTCGTTTTTATCCCAAATTCTATCCTTGACCTGGATGCCACTATCTGTATCGATTTGAATACTGTCATCGACAGCGCACTCTTCAATAATGTCAGTGGGCTTGCCACAATCTTTTCCAGACTCCTGCTCAGTTGAAGTGCAAAATTGATTCCATCCTTTAGGATCTGCACAGCCAGAATTCATTTCGTCATTCTTCACATTTTCATACTCTGTTTGACTCACATGTTCCGTCCAGTTCTTCCGAGGTTCTTCGTTTTTATCCCAAATTCTATCCTTGACCTGGATGCCATTATCTGTATCGATTTGAATACTGTCATCGACAGCGCACTCTTCAATAATGTCAGTGGGTTTGCCACAATCTTTTCCAGACTCCTGCTCAGTTGAAGTGCAAAATTGATTCCATCCTTTAGGATCTGCACAGCCAGAATTCATTTCGTCATTCTTCACATTTTCATACTCTGTTTGACTCACATGTTCCGTCCAGTTCTTCCGAGGTTCTTCGTTTTTATCCCAAATTCTATCCTTGACCTGTTTGCCATTATCTGTATCGATTTGAATACTGTCATCGACAGCGCACTCTTCAATAATGTCAGTGGGCTTGCCACAATCTTTTCCAGACTCCTGCTCAGTTGAAGTGCAAAATTGATTCCATCCTTTAGGATCTGCACAGCCAGAATTCATTTCGTCATTCTTCACATTTTCATACTCTGTTTGACTCACATGTTCCGTCCACTTCCGAGGTTCTTCGTTTTTATCCCAAATTCTATCCTTGAACTGGATGCCATTATCTGTATCGATTTGAATACTGTCATCGACAGCGCACTCTTCAATAATGTCAGAGGGCTTGCCACAATCTTTTCCAGAATCCTGCTCAGTTGAAGTGCAAAATTGATTCCAGCCTTTAGGATCTGCCCATCCATAATTCAATTCATCATTCTCCACATTTCCATACTCTGTTTGGCTCACATATTTGGACCAATTTTTCCACTGTTCGTCTTTATCCAAAATTCTATCCTTGACCTGGATACCAGTGCCGATATCGATTTGAATACTGTCATCGACACCACCTCTTTCACGGTACAGGTCTGTCACACATCCGATGCCATCCTCATAAACTTCGTCTCCTACATCCACTGCAATCAATGCTGTACGTTCATTACGAGCGCACCGCCTACCGAAGCGGGTCCTAAAAGGACAGAAATACATTGCTAAAAATGATTTAGTATAATAATGTTGGAATAAAATTTAATAAATGTCTTTAAGTATTTTAAATCGAACCTTTTTTTTAGATTAGAAAATGGCAGCATTTCAATAGATATTGTTTTTAAATAAAACTTAAAAGGTTTATGAATCGTGTAAGATAACTTTTTATTTGGAGAAATAGGTTTTAAAAAAATATTGTTAAATGAGTAATAAAATGTAAATATCGTCAAAAAATAAAATTTTGTGTCTAAAGACTAATAAATAAATTTTAATAGGTTTTTTAATTGCCCCTATAATGTTACCCATATCTCTTAACCACCATTGCAGAAGATTGAGGCTTGCGATCTAACTAGGTAACCAAAAGCAAATTTTTAATTTTGTAGATGAGAAGCAGTACTCACACGTTACGCTTGATCCACTTCAACATTCCGTACGACTTTGCGAGATATATATTTATTTAAATATAATCCCAATTATGAAATTCGCTAACAGGTTTTTTTACAAAGCTCTTAGTCAAAATTTCAAATCGTAATGAAGATTATTTTGTGAATTTTCAGTTGTTGCACTACGGTGCATTGTTGTAAATCAAATTTCGAAAAGCAACAATTGCAATGGACGCAACAATAATTTCAAAGAATGAGACTTTAGATTTTACAGTTTGACTATTGTTGAAAATGTAAGTAACAATACTATACTATCGATATATCGTTAAAGATACAAGCTGTACATCTCGCTACATACGTGCTTTAATATCTTTCTTTGTATATATGGAATCTGAAAATTATAGTAATTCCAAAAGTAATCATCATTTTTTATTTATGAATTTAAAATATCAGAAGCCACAACACTTTCGGAAGAGGGTATCATACCAGAACCCCTATTATATAAATCTATCGTATGCTTGAAATGAGAACCTTTTCCCTGAATCTAAGTGTAGATGGCGCTTGTGCTTTTGTAATAGAATGTGCTTTCGGCACGTGTTTCGTATTGGATAATTAGAATTAAAATGTTCGTCTTTCCGATGGTTTATTTCCACGAAAATCTCTTAATATTTATTTTAACTAAAACATTTTATCCTTTGCTTCCAGGGCCGCTGAAGTCTAGTTGGCAGAGCCACGAATTAGCAACAGGGGGATTCGAGGTCGAAATTCTATCCAACCAAACACCGTTGTATACGTGGGGGCCTTCATGGCTCAGTTGGTATGCCCACTGCGCTAGCAACCTTCGAGTTGTAGGCGGCGAAGGTTCGATTCCTGCCAAGTGCATTCCTCCCTGGGTGTATTTCTATCTTCTGTGTCCGTAGTAAAGCTTTCACTGTGTGTCAGTTACTTTATATTGTATGTCTTGTGCCAATTACTTGATACTGTATTGTGTCTGGCACAGCATGGTCAAATATGGCCCTTGCGCCATAAAATCCCTAAAAGCCAACAGTTGTGTACGTGGTGGATGACGCAATGCGACTGTCCGGGATCAATCCCGATGGGAAAGTTCCGAGGTTTTGAACCACGATCAGATGACGACTTCGACACCTGATTTGGCAGCCCACTCTCCAAACTTCCACACCACGTCAATGTGAAGACATTTGAGGCGACGAAAGATTTAACGCGCACCAACCTCCACGTGCACAACGGTCTTTGGTTGGATCGAGTTCTGAATTCGCAACCCTTCGATTGCTAACCCCCACTACTTTTCCAAGTGGACCCTGGGGCACGGTAGCCCGGTTGGAAGAGTAACGGACTAGCAACAGGAGTGTTGCGAATTCGAATCCAACCAAAGACCGTCGTGTACAAAGGGGGCTGGTGCACCTTAAGTCTGTCGTGGCCTCAAATGTCCTCACGTTGGCTTGGAGTGGAAGTTTGGAGAGTGGGGTGCCAGCTCACAGGTGTGACATCATCTGACCGTGATTCAAAATTATGTAGTGTTCTCGGATCTTTACCCCGGATCGTCGCCAATAGCACGTTGTGTTGCTCCAGTGCGATGTTAATTAAATACCTACCTAATTTCAACGTTATCTAACTGGCTGAAAAATACGAGGCGTTTCATCCGATCTTTCCCTTCAGGATTGCTTCCGGACCGTCGCCAACATCTCCAGTACGACGTCCATTCAACTACTTTTACTCCTCATTTAACAAGAAACATTTTGAGAAACGCTCACCGAAAAGAAACAACTATTTTAGAGAATTAAAAGCACCTTATTATATAAAAAGGCAGAAAGAAACGAAAGAGTTCCGTAGTTTCCAACAGACTTCGGAGCGTCTGTCACGTGGTTGATGCATCGGAAGGGCACAGTCCCGCGCAAAAGCAGCAAAAAACGGAACAACGCTGAAGTAAATATGACGTATCGCTCCCTTTTAAAATGCGTTGCCACAGCATTCCGGCTAATAAGCTCGGGCGTGAGTCGATAAGTGTTTTCACGGTTGTACACAATGAAAATGGATGTGCGGTCGTCCGAGGTTACGGAATCTGCCGTCCCAGCCTATTCTTTTCAAAAGATTTCGGGCAGAGCAAAAAAACCCGGCGTTTTTATTTTCGCGTTTAACGCCCGCCTTAAAGCCGCGCGGACGATCACTCAGTGGAATATTGTTCGCTAAGTGACGGTGTCACTTTTCAGAATTTATATTCCTCGCTTGTAATGAGTGGTAAAAAGCAACTCCCCGAGGAGTTTTCCGGCCTGCCACCTGCTAGGCAACGCATAATAATGCGAATTAATTGTCTTTCAGCTCTCAGAGCGGCGCGTAATTTCCGAGTAGGTTTTTTCCCCACAACACGTTCATAATAACTAAATATCCGCATCGATTGGTTGAAAGAATCCTATTGGCCCAGAAGGTTAAAACTGGTTGCAAGTCGTGCAGGGTAGTCTGGGACGTATAAAAGCGTTTGAACCCAACAGTGCTAAGTCTATCTATGAATTCCGGGGCCACTGTAGCCATATTGGTAGAGTAACGGATTAGTAACCGGAGGGGTGCTAGTTCGAAGCTCGGTCCAGCCAAAGACCCTCCTGTTTTTAAGGAGTCTGGTGTATGTTAAATCTATCGTGGCCTCATGCTGGCGTGGTGTTTAAGTTTGGAGAGCGGGGTTCCAGTCTCGTCATCTGACCGTGATTCATAATTACGTGGTTTCCTCGGATCTTTCTCTTCGAGATGGTTCTCGGACCGTCGCCAAAAGCAGACAGATTTGACATGCACCATTCCTCACGTACACTGCAGTCTGGTTGGATCGAGTCTTTAACTCGTTTCGGTTACTAATTCGCTACCATACCAACTGGTCTACCATGGCCTATATAGATGAACATCCCCATATGGTACATTAGCTATTAATGAATACAGGGATAGCTGGGTTAGTTGGTTGTATTTTTTATGGTACGAGTACCACATTTGGCCAAACTGCCAAACACAAGACAAGCAGCGTCAAATGGGCATACGCATACAAGGTAAGCTTTACTGACACAGAAGAGAAACACACCAAGGGAGATACCAACCTGCGTTGCCTACAGTTCGCAGGTTGCTAGCGCAATAGGCAACCGCTTTAAGTCACTGCGGTTCCCTGAGACACGTCCGTGGTAGCCCGGTTGGAAGAGTAACGGATTAGCAACCGGAGGGTTGCGAGTTGGAATCCAACCAAAGACCGTCGTGGACAAAGGGGGCTGGTGCTGGTTAAATCTGTCATGTCCTCACGTTGGCGTGGTGTGATAGTTTGGAGAGTTTGATGCCAGCTCAGGTGTTCTCATCTGACCGTCGTTCAAAATTACGTGGTGTTCTCAGTACTTTCCCTTGGGGATTGATCCCCGACCATCGCCAATAGCCCACTGTGTTGCTCCAGTGCGACGTTAACTTAAATACTTACCTACCTGCCCCAATGAAACTGGAAGGACGCACACATACTAAAGCACTTACGCCATCTGTAATTAGTCTATCAGAAAAACCTATCATGCACTCCGCTTACATATTCCATTAAAAACTCTAAAATGAAAACGAGTACGCCATCTGTTCTTTATAGTTTAAGATACACCGTCCTCCATTTTGAAATTTACAAATAACTGCGCCTCGAAACACGAACGAGAAATTCTATTAAGGCCTCCGTCGTAAATCACCCGGAAAGGCCTCATTAAAATGCTAAAAACGCACATTTATAGAAAACAACTCTCCCTCCGAGACTGATTAGAGCCCCTAGAAAACTAAAGCACCCCGACTGCTTAAATCCCTGATGACTACTAATTCTCTCTGAGGCGTCTGGGTCACATTGTCCCGGACGCAAACCGGGACATCCCGATGCAAAAAAAATAAACGCCATCGTAAAACAACAACTTCGATTTCTTGTGTCTCGAAGTCGCTAATAAAACTTCAAATGACCGTCTTCTTGCGACTCTTTTGTCGAAAGTCGTTCCGATTCCTCCTGGGGCCTTCGGAAAGCGAGCCTTCTCCTGTAGCCAATTACATTAATTGGCCTCTTTAAAACGCCATTTGGCTTTTATGCTTGGCTTTTTTTTTACGTGTCCTCTTCGGGCGTCGCTCATTATCAAGGAACAGCCGTTAATCGATTTGGTTCCTCCGATGCTGCTAATTTGCGCTTTGGAACGCGTAATCCGCTTAACGTCGGGTGCAGATCGGAACCGCTCTTGAAACCGCAAGTTCTGATGGGTTGTTTTGCGTACGCGACGCCCTCAAAGCAGCGGCGATACCGAATTTGAAATTGGGTTTTGTCTATACCCAGTACGCCACTTGTGGTGTTGTCCTCGGATCTTTCCTTTCGGGATTGATCTCGGATCGTCGCCAATAGCTCATTGCGTTACTCCAGTGCGTCAATTAAAATACCTTCTCCAAAATACCTTCCCAATTAAAATACGACCCCAAATACAGTACGCCACCTGTATTTGGGGTCGATTGAACATGAATTTGTAGGTAGGTAAGTAGTTAATTAAAGTCGCAATGGAGCAACACAACGGTCGACTGGCATCCGTCCCGAAGGGAAAGGTCCAGGGACAAAACCGCTACATTTTGAACCACGGCCAGATGACGACCTGCGCTAGCACCCCACTCTCCAAACTTCCATACTACGCCAACGTGAGGACATTTAGGGCCACGACAGATTTAACAATCACAAACCCCCGAGAACACGACGGTCTTTGGCTAGACCAAGTTACGAACTCGCAACACTCCGTTTGGCCCCTGCTGTGAAGATGTATTTACACTTATATTTTTTAATGTTTGTTGGTGAGAGATTTTGAAATTATCACGTAACAGCTGGTTAACCGATTTTGTACCTCCAATGCTGTTAATTTGATCTGCGGAATAATCCGCTTAATGTCGTATACAGGGTGAGTCTAAATTGTTTTTACAAAATAAGAGGGGTGATAGTACCCATCCAGACGAGCAATCATTACCATGGAACATAGGGTCGCATTCCACTCTGAGAGGCAGAAGAGAGTAAAGTCGAAACGCTTAGAGCATGAACAAGTCATCCCCTCTGACGTCGTTTTGTACCTGCCTACGTAGCATATCTCCTAAGCAAGATGGCTTGGAGGACCTGTGGCTTCGCCTCACCGGACCTCAAACCACCGGACTTTTTCTTCTGGGGCCACATGAAATCTTGAGTGTACCAGACGCCTGTGGACTCGGCTGAAGATCCCGTAGCGAGAATCAGTGTTGCCGCTGACAAAATTAACACAACACCAGGAATCTTCGAGAGCCAGTCATTCCTTCGCCGGTGTGAACTGTGCAACGACACTTTGAGCACTTGCTGTGAGTTTTTCTCCCATCAATCAATCAGATACTTTTGGTATCGTTCATTCGCTTTCTCAACACTATTGTAAGTTCATGTTGAAATTCTAATTGGACTCTTTTCTGCCTCTCAGAGTGGAATGCGACCCTATGTTCCATGCTAAGTATGGCTCGTCTGGATGGGTACTATCACCCCTCTTATTTTGTAAAAAACAATTTGGACTCACCCTGTATATAGCGACGCAGATTGGAACAGCTGAAAAACTGCAGTTCTGATTGATTGTTTTGTATGCGCGACACGAAGAAACAGCGGTAATTCCAATTCAGGATATGAAATTCGGTTTCGTTATGCCCAATGACACCAATAAGCGGCATTTTCTCGAATACGATTTCAGCACTTCGACTATAAAAATGCCTAATAAATTCCGATTTGATTTTTGATAGTTGATTGGTCGACTCCCCATGTCTCCAAAACTACGATAAACTACATTTTAAGGTAACCCCAATATGTAAGCGAGAGCAATTGGGCAGCAGAAGTAAAATTCTCGCAGACCGTCTGGTTTGTTTGCACAGAAAATCCCCTCAGAAAATGATATATCTCAGAAATGGGAAAATATCTCAGTAAATGAAATATCTCAGAAATGGGAAAATCATCTCAGAAAATTCCCTTTGGAAGGTAGCTAGCTATTTTCAGACAGCCAAATATTAACTTATTCCTGTCAATAATTTAGTATCGGTGTACTTGGGATAGTACAGTAATTTAGAATCCTTATTCTTAGGATAATTCAGTGATTAGAATCCGAGTTCTTGAGGTAGTGCAATAAATAGAATCTGTACTTGGTATACACTATAGTACATTAATTTAGAATCAATGTGAATAAATATAGTTTCAGCCCACTACCTTCTTTTGACTTTCCGCCACTGATGGGATTTTGTTTAAACATCTTATTTAATTACTTCTTTTCTGAGACAAGAGAGAAATACACTCAAAGAGGAATTGAAATCTGCGCCGCCTATAACTCGCAGGTTTCTAACGCAGTGGGCAAGCCCACTCAACCACTTCGGCCTTAGTGTTTTATATAAACATCTTATTTAGTTACTGGTAATATTTCAATACCTCCCTATCCATCTAGGGACCTTAAAATTACTATGTTAGTTGACGCCCGTGTGAACGCTGCTTCTTGAAGAGTTTGGTAGTTAATTAACGTCAACTGCAACGACAGAACAACGGGCTATTAGCGACGGTTCAAAATCCATTCCGAAGGGAAAGATCCGAAGACAACATCTCGTCATTTTGAACCACTGTCAAATGACTAGGTCACACCTGAGCTGGCACCCCACTCTCCAAACTTCCACACCACGCCAAAGGGAAGAGATTTGAGACCCCGACAGATTTGATTCACCAGCCCCTATGCACACGAAGGTCTTTGGCTGGACCGAGTTTCAAACTCGTAACCCTCCGTTTGCTAATCCGTTGCTCTTGCAAGTGGGCTACCACTGCACCATTTATTTTAGGACAGCGCACCATGCCAACATGAGGACATTTGAGGCCACGACAAATTTAACATGCACCAGTCCCCTGTATACGACGGTCTTTGACTGGACAGTTTCGAACTCGTAACCCTCCTGTTGCTAATCCGCTACTCTTCCAACCGGGCTACCGCGGCCAGCAAAACCACTGAGCCACGATGACTGAGATGTGTTTTGTAGAAACTACTTATTTAGAAACAAATAAGAGTAATTTTTCTTCACGAGCCCCTTCCGTTAAAGAACCTTGGCCCTCTTTAAAATTACTAGGGGTAGGCAAGGGGCTTAGGCCTTTGTTGACGCCTATGCCGGTTTATGAAGGCGACGGTATTGACTAATGAACAAGACCAGCGAATTAGCGGCTGCCGGTTTTATCGCAGTTTGCTTTTTATTGCAGTTTCGTGCAGTTCGCACTGCGGGGGGTTATTAAAGTGAAACGGTTTGTGTCTTTAGATGCCTGCACTTAAAGAGGGGATGTTTTGTTGGGATTTGTTGTTTAATGAAGCCCATAATGTTGTTCGTGTTTCGAGATGCATAATCGCGGGTGCACGAAATTGACGTGAAACAGCCTCAAAATTATGATTCCGCCTTTTTATGTAGTTTTCGGGTTGTTTATTGGCGTTCATTACCAGTCAAGTACCTAGTTAAAGAAACGAGATGGCACTACGTATTTGTATATCCGGCTTCCTGGACAAGGAGGGATTTGTTGGCTCTCGTTTGCCACATGTCGAAAGCTAATAACGTAAGTGGTCCTTTTTGTTGTAAAGAAAAGAGATCTATTAAAAACTTCAAAGATCTGAACGTTTTCTGTATAAGGCATTTTCAGTCAAGCTGAATGTAGGTGGTGTTTCTGCGGCGATATCCTGTACGTACTTCGAACGTGACGTCACTTGGTTTGTTTTCGGAATACGATTTCACTACTTCGCCAATAAAAATTCTATAGAATGAATTCCAAATTGATATAGGTAGTTAATAACCGTCCCACTGGAGCAACAGAACGGGCTATTGGCGGCAGTCTGGGATCAATCCCGAATCGAAAGACATGTTTTAAATCTATCTTTCTTTTGGACTTCATTTTGAAATATCCTGTACTTTGATTGGGTTTCATTCTATCTTGCGTTTGGCGCAGCTCTTCCGCTTTGGACCTTGCGCCATAAAACCCTAACATCCAATCCAATCGCGAATCGAAAGATCAGAGGTCAACACCTCGTAATTTTGAACCACTGTCAGATGACGAGGTCAACACCTGAGCAGTCACATTATTTCTCCAAACTCGCATGATACACATATCGAGGTCACATTAAAATGTAGTTTATCGCCGTTTTGGTGACGCTTGGCGTTTAATCTAATTGTCATTGACCAATCAACTATCAATCAATCATCCATTCGGAATTCATTGGGGATTAATCCCCAAGGGAAATAACCGAAGACAACACTACGTGATTTTGAACCAGGTTCAGATGACGAGGTAAGATCTGAGCTGGCACCCTCTCTCCAAACTTCCACACCACGCCAACGTGAGGACATTTGGGTCCACGACAGATTTAACGTGCATCAGCCCGACTTATACACGACGATCTTTGGTTGGATCGAGTTTCGAACTCGCAACCCTCTGGTTGCTAATCCTTTACTCTTCCTACTTGGCCACCACGCCGTTGTTTAGTAAATGGACAAATACACAGAATTTTTTTATAGACACAGAAATACATTCAGGTTGCAGGAATCGAACCTGCGGATCGCAAGTTGCTAGCGTAGTGGGCAAACCCTCTGAAAAACGGTAGTCCCTCATGTTAATGAAATAAACTTAACCGGAAACGCTGCACAATTTTTTTTAATCACCTGATTTAGTCCACACTTTCAGACACTAAAGGCTAAATTCTTTTCTAAGCTGACAGAAACGCATCTAAGTTTGCAAAACCCATAATCTACGACCGCCATATTACATACACTCATGTTTCCATTCTTTAAGAGACCTATCTCGAGAAGAGAGCTATTACGAACAAATCACTTAAAAATCGCTCGTTCTTTCCGTGTAATCGCAAGCGATATATAACCTCAACCCCCTTGCACAAACACCTCAACCTCTTCACCAAACGATCCTACCATACAGATCCGCATGGCAATAAATAACATTGCAGCTGGTTAATAACTCAAACGAAAATTAAATCGAAAAAAACATAATAATAAAGAATCTCGACGCAGACGATAATAAAAAGCGGTGACCCGGTCGTTCGAAAAAGAGCGATAAACTCTCACTTAAAACTTTCTTTCACACATTCCCCTCTTTCTATAATATTAATCTCTCAGTGACAAGTTCGGATTCTGATAGCGGGTTTTTCAACCCTCCTACTTATTTTTTGTTTACTTATTTTTTTACTTATCCCCTTTTCGAACATGCTGAAGGGGGTTCGCAGAGATACATAGGGACTTTTTTGAAAAAATATATGTGACTATCTTTCACGGTCGGAAGGGATGGGAAAAGGTGTGATATTTTTTTTATTCCGTGTTCGAACGGGCGGTTGGGGGGGGGGGGTCGAAGGGAGGAGTGTACCTGCAAGCTATGCGAGTGTTTTCTTGCGGTGTTCGAAATTACGTCTTCACCTTAGGGTGAAGTTCGGAAGAGTTCTGACGTTTTTAACTCGGAGGATGTTTGAAAAATCGTTCGTCTCGTCATGGTTATCGTTTATTTTTCGTTCGTTTTTCTGCGTGTTATTTTATCGTCTGCTCGCGGGGACTGCATTCGATCATGCGGGGTGAGTGTTCCTTCGGATTTGTTTGATGTTCGACGGCGGGGTGAGTGGAGCATAATCAGGGGCTGCGAGCTTTTGTTTGGGAGGGGGAGTGATTGATTGTGGGCTAGACTTGGGAGGGTGGGATATAAAACGATATCTTCACACGATTTTTGTGAACACTGAACGAGTATCGAACCACGTGTAACACTTCAAAAAATTAAAATATCACAATTTATTGTTTGGTGATAAACCATTTTAATTTGTAAGTAGAATCAAGAAATATCCTGGAATATCAAGGAAGAGTCGATGAATAACGTAGAGCACACCTCAAAGAATATCAGTTCCATTTTAATTTGTAAATAGAATGAAAAAATATCCTGGAATATCAAGGAAGAGTCAATGAATAACGTAGAACACATCTCAAAGAATATAGTTCCATTTTAATTTGTAAATAGAATGAAGAAATATCCTGGAATATCAAGGAAGAGTCAATGAATAACGTAGAACACATCTCAAAGAATATACAGTAGTTCCATTTTAATTTGTAAGTAGAATTAAGAAATATCCTGGAATATCAAGGAAGAGTCGATGAATAACGTAGAGCACACCTCAAAGAATATCAGTTCCATTTTAATTTGTAAATAGAATGAAGAAATATCCTGGAATATCAAGGAAGAGTCGATGAATAACGTAGAATATATATATTAAGAGTGAATAGATAATATAGGAATTAAGAGTCAATGGATAATATAGAATATTAAGAGACAACGAATAGTGTATAGAATATTTAGAGACAATGAATGGTGTATAAAATATTTAGAGACAAGGAATAACCGTAGTATATCAAGATTTAGAAGCCCATCCCCGAGATCAAGCACACATGTAGGGATATATCGTCATAATCAATCGCCTCATTCCGAGTCACGCCGTCTTGAAACGCCAATTTGAAGCTACACACTCAGTAAATGCCCTCGATTATATCATTTGAATCCTCCAAGTGGTTTCGACGAGATATCTCGATGAACAAGATCTGAACAATTTTACCAATGACGATATTTCTCGTCAATTAAGACCTGACCAATTTCACAAACGACGAGATATCTCGTCAATTGAGATATTGCCGATTTTGTGATGATGACGAGATCAGGATCTGGTCTCTTCTAATGACGAGATATCGGGCCCATCATCTGGTCAGTTTTGCTTGTAACGAGACTATCGGGACAACCACTTGGAGGGTTAGGATTCTGTCGACAGAATTCTGATGCATTCCATGTAACTCTACACCCACCCCCTTCCTGGCCCACGTCAAACAAAGAACGTTGAAGATGAAGAAGAAAGAAAAGCAAAAGAAGACAAGGCAAAAGCCGCTTCACCTACTCCTCAGGGTGTGGTTTCACTTTGCCCGGGATCGTCGAGGGGTGTTGTCCCGACTGGGAGTGTCCCACCTGCCCAATCAACGTCGTCCTAATGAAGACCTCTGTCATGGAATACCGCGATTACACGCACCGGCCGTTATTGATTCATTCCATTTTAATTCTGCCCTCCCTCCCCCTAATGCGTGGGTGGACAACACGATGTTACCTGTCAGGTACCTTCTGGAAACTGATTCCTCGGCTATTTGTGTTGCTTCGTGTCCGTCTGTCTGCTTTTTTCTTCCGAATGTGATTGCTTGCCCGGATACGTTTATTTCCGAAATTGATATGGAATGGAGGATGTTTTAGGATCAGGGCTGCCACAGGTGACTGAAAGGCGACTTTTTGTTTCTCTTTTCGAAACTTGGCGACTTTCGAAGCGAGATCGTCTCAAAAGCTCCTGTTTTCAAAATTTTGCAATACATTTTGAGGTAACCCCGATATGTACCATGTGAGAGCATTTAGGTAGGGGAAGTAATATCTTGACGTTCTGTTTTTTTTTTGCCATACTGGAAATCCTCTCAAAGTTCAGGTCACATTGGCGTGGTGTTGAAGTTTGGAGAGTTGGAGACCAGCTCAACACAACGGGCTGTTGGCGACGGTTCGGGATGGATCCAGAACCGTCGCCAATAGCCCGTTGTGTTGCTCCAGTGTGACGTTGATTAAAATACCTACCTAGTAGTCAACTGCCGCGGTAACCCATTTGGCAGAGTAACGGATAAGCAACCGAAGGGTTGTGAGTTCTAAATTTGGTCCAACCAAAGACCGTGGGGTCTGGTGCACGTCAGAAGCATGGTGGAAACATTCCAAAGAAACATGATGGCCGCAGTGGCTCACACACAATCAGTTTTTCCAATATTTTAACAACCTATGAATTATTACCGGTATAAGTTCGATTCCTGTAATCCCATTGCTTGTTTACGCTGGATGTATTTCTTTCTTTAGTGTCAGTGGAAACTTTCCTTGTATGCATATTTTCAGAATTGATCCCGGAGCGTCTCCAATAGCCCGTTGCATTTCCCCAGTGTGAAGTTGCCTACTTACCTTCCTACTTTGTGTGTCTGCGTTCATTTCTTGACGATGTCTTTTATTTTGTCACAGCTTGGCCACACACAAATATGGTCTTTGCGCCATAAAACTCAATGAACCTTCTCCTAGTAAAGGAAGGTAGGAAGTTAAATTAACGTCGCACTTTAGCAACGCAACGGGCTACCCTCCTGTTGCTAATCAGCTACTCTACCAACCGGGATACTGTGGCCATCCTCATACTCAAATGTTATTTTAATTGGATTGAAAAATTGATGGAATCTGAAGGTCATTTGCGACTTTGTGGTACACCCATATGCCTCGGCACGGAATACCAAGCACTAATCTAAGAGTCCACGAATGACAGATGTTAATCGCTGATGCAAAGCCTTTTCCAAAGAAACTTGTTTCTTCTTACATAAAGGGGCCGTCGTGGCTCAGTGGGTATGTTCACTGCGCTAGCAACCTTCGAGTTGTAGGCGGCGCATGTTCGATTCGTGTCTGGTACATTCCTCTCTTCTGTGTCAGTAAAACTTTCATTGTGTGTGTCTATTACTGGATGTTGTGTCTGGCGCAGCATGGCCAAATATGGCCATAAAACCCCAAAACCAACTTGTTACATAACACCCGAACAACCATCACCAAGTATCAGGCGTCGCTAAACAGTCCTCTTTAGTGGCACGTCCACAAAAGGCACCCAATCCGGACAGGTGGCACGCTGCAGACCGAAAGCATGTTTACCTCCCATACCCACCTCCCGCAGTGGCATCCACGCCTCGTCCACCCCATCGCGAAGAGTCGCTAACAAGACATGAGCCTCGACAAGACAAGACCTCGCACAGGCCATAAATCCACTCTGCTTCAAGCACTTCCGTAAGCCGTTCAAAATCCAATTCCTGTAAATAACCCCAACGTAATCCACGAGAGAAGCGTAATTCCATTCAGCACAATCGATCAACCGGGCTTCAAAATGGCGGAACACCCAACAGAAAGGGACCGCGTATCGGAGACGGCGATGCGCCTATCCCGATCGCAAAAGGAACACGAGGACCATAAAAATCGGTGTCGCAAACACGGGTGCCACCGTGCCAGGGAGGGTCGGATTGTTATTTTTTTATGTTCTGGAGGTCGGGGTATTGAATGGACGGGTCATGCGAATCCAGTATGGTCATGTTGCAGAACGGATTCATAAACCGCCTTTTGTGGGAGCGATTTTCGGGGGGTCGCGGATAAGAAATGAGTCCCCTCAGAATTCGATGCAGTCAGAGGGGACAAACTGATTCTTTTCACGCGTTTTGTTCGGGTCTTTGTCGTCGTCCCGGGGTGGAGAAGTGAGCAAGGGACGTCGGAAAAATGCATGGTAAATAATGGAGCGTGAAAAGGAGCGTAACTTGACAGACCTGATGCAAGTGAGTTGCAGTTTCCGCTGAGGTTTGCTAACTGGCGTTGTTGCGGTTTCAAATTAAAGCGTCGCCAAGGGTTGGCGAGGTGTCGCCAACAGTAACAAGAGTATGTCTGTGACTTGGTTAAAAAGGTCTAATATTGTATCATAAATTCTATCTTTATTTATCTATTACCGACTCAAGTGGTTCACCATGGTTCAAAATGATGAGGTGCTGTGAGATTTGAAATTGAAATAATTAAAGTGCCCTTGATGAAAAATTAGAACATTAGAGTAGTAATTGGAATATCAGTTCAGAAGGAATAAACTTCGTAAGAAATTAGATGGTCGGTAGGCATTTTAATTAACATCACACTAGAGCAATACAACGGGTTATTGGCGATGGTTCGGGATCAAATCCGAAGGGAAAGTCCAAGGACAACACCACGTAATTTTGAACCACGGTCAGATGACGAGGTCACATCTCAGCTAGCATCCCACTCTCCAAACTTCCACACCACGTCAACATGAGGACGTTATCAGTGGCTTTTATATTTCTCATTTGCATCTCTTTATGTGAATATTTAGAAACTACTAAATTTCGAGTGACTACTATTCACTTAGTGCATTTATGTTACCATTTCAAAGTTAATATGGAAGCATTAGAGAACGCGTTATCAATAATTAAAAAAATATCTATGTTCGCTTAAGAGCAAAGCAAAAAGCCCACCTTTTCGAAAAGATGTTGATCGAAAGCATGCAGTTGTCAATTAGCGAATTAGGTCTCACAATCATAATGACCGTGAGAGAGTAATCAAGTAGTCATTCTGCTCTCTTCGGAACGGCATCTAAATGCAATTAGGGATGTCGCTCACTTGATGAATGTTGAAAGTTGAGATTTCGATACTGTCGTAATTGTAATTTAACGAGCTTCATCCAAATGCCTTGGAGTGGGCATTTTTTAACAAAGGAAATATGTGCGATCCTCACACAAATTACCAAATATGTGTGCGGGCCGCGGTGGCCCGGTTGGAAGAGTAACGGACTAGCAACCGAAGGGTTGCGAGTTCGAATCCAGCCAAACACCGTCGTGTACAAAGGGGGCTGATGCACGTTAAATCTGTCGTGGCCTCAAATGTCCTCACGTTGGCGTGTTGTGGAAGTTTGGAGAGTGGGGTGCCAGCTCAGGTGTTGCCTCGTCATCTGACCGTGGTTCAAAATTACGTGGTTTTGTCCTCGGATATTTCCCTTTGGGATTGATCCCGGACCGTCACCAATAGCCCATTGTGTTGCTCCAGTGTGACGTTAATTGAAATATCCCCAAAATATGTGTGCGATTTTCAGAGGATATTCGTAATATACTATTTATACTAATACCTATTGTTTTGTTTTATATTACTCTATAGTCAAAAAACTGCATTCTAAAATAGTATTAACATTCGTGTTGTATTTATAGCTGTAATTTGGACACTACCGTTGAAAACTACATTGCTATTTTAGTTTGTTGTATTCATATCTCCTCCAAGTGGTTTCGGTTAGATATCTCATCTATCAAGATCTGACCAATTTTACTAATGACGAGATATCTCGTCATTATCTCCAAGTGGTTTTGACGAGATATCTCGTCCCATATCTGGTCAATTTTGCTAATGATGTGTCAAAACTGCCCTGTTACACCAAGGGGAAAGAAGATCTAAGTAGGAAAAAGAAATTGTCCCTTGCCTAAAACTGTTGACAGTTTGGAACAGGTGTTTGTATTAGAGGCTGGCCAACACAGGGCAGTTTAACCCACCAGGAGGGTTAAGATATTGCCGATTTTTTATGATGGCGAGATCTAGATTGACCAGTTTTGCTGACGAGGGACCTCCACGAGACAACCACCAGGAAGGTTAACTAGCATCTGCGCTTATCTTAATTTCTTATAATCTGTTGATGGCAAACATTTCATCTCTCTCAATCCACTTTTATAATGAACTAGCTGAACTACCCGGCGTTGCTCGGGTTGAATTGTTTATAATTTATCGTAATATTACTCAATATTATTTCTATGGAAATTTCGAATTGTTTTTAGCCCCCCTGCAGACCCAGGACAAATCGAACGGGGTTAATATATAGCCTATGTGTCCCGTAGAATTCTACAGGATGAATATACCAAATTTAGTATCTGAGATTGATCGTATAAATACGCAGTGTTATTCATGAGGATTTTGAATTGTCTTTAGCCCCCTGTAACCATATCGACGATAAAAAAAAACCACTTTCTACAAAAATAATCTTATATTATCATAAAAATTTTCATTCCAATAATAAAGCTAGTTTAAGAATTTACTGACGGGATACTTAAACGATATGATACTGAGCGATTTTCAGCGCAACCGCACTCATCTGTGATTGCACCATATTCTAAAAAACCTCCAAGGTCATCTTGAGAGGCGACTCCTGTAGATGCTAACTCTGAAGTCATCTGCACAACCAGACCGGGAGATAGCGCCCCCTAGCAATTGGTCTGTCCAGGATGAAGGGACGTTACGCCCCTCTGCACACCCAAGACAAATAGAACGGGGGTTAATATGTAGCCTACGTTACCCGCAGTGTTCCAAAGAATAAGTGTACCAAATTTACTGTAGGAATGGTCAAACGGTGTAGACAGACAGATGCCAACTCTGCTTCATATGTATAGATATAGCATCCATATTCACATAAATGGATTTCATACCTCTAAATGAAATAAAATTATCCAAAAATGTGTTACAGCGTATCGTTTACTTTAAGTGATGTTAATTTCTATTTCCAATCAAATGCATGGCAAAAATCACCCCTCAGTTATGTTACCACAGCAAGATTCTGAACGTCTACTTCAATTTCATCGTTTTCTTTTCTGCGAAACTTTAATCTTCCAGATTTCTCATTTCTTTCTGTCATCAGACTGTTGAAGAATTTCATTAGAGTGGCGGTTTCTTGTAGTTTTAGCAAGATCGTGCAACTCAATAGTTCAAATGAAATATATTTAAACTAACCCGCAAAATTGGCAAATGAATCCGGTAACTTTAATTTTTATTCGTTGAGCCATTCGACAGCAAATACCATCGATTTCTGTGCCAGGTACATTTGTGAAATACTATATAGATGTGAATCTGTATTATGATTGTAATGCTATATTAGTTGAAATGCATTGTTGAATGAAAACAGGCTATTCAAAAGTTTTTGCATATCAATATTTGAAGATTGCCTTTTTTGCTTACTTTTTTAACTAAAAATTTAGTTTGTCTGTACGGTTATTTTTTTTCGCTACATGAGATTTAATTAGACCTTTTAAATTAAATTTATTGTGACTTGTTCTTGCGTTAAGAAAAGTTCTAGCTATTAAGTAATTTAAATAAATAACCTCATGTTTCTGATGTTAAAGGTTGCAAATGTGATTCTATATAGTATTACTTTAAAAAATATATAAAAGAAATCTTTTTAGCAGCTAAAACTTATTGAATCTGAATACTCCAAAATTATCCGATTTGATCGTTCTCATGTCACCATATGAAAAGAAGTGTTTCAATTACGTCTATGTATTGCATAAATTTATTTTTGAACATAAAAAATTACAATTTGAGTACCGAATTCTTTTATATTACAATATAGGCCTCTACTAAAGGAAGTATATTCACAACTTCGAATGCTCAATATTGCAAGAAGCTAATGAACGAAGATAGTATTGCATTATAAGCATGAAATATTGATTACTAATTCTAATGCTCAACATTGAAAGATATTGATGAATGAAGATTTCCGGCCCTAGTGTTCAGTATTATAGGAATAAAATATTGACTGTTAAAGGTAGTATTTTTCACAATTCTGTGAATGCTAAAATAGACTGATAACTACTGACTATACTAAGCAGAATGTCTTCTGTTTTCGAACAGATGCCCAAAAAACTGTTTCGAACACTCAGCACCTTCTGGCTCTTGAACTCCTCCATTGATTCCTGTCCTCACGTTCGAATCAAGCACTTGTTATTTAATTTAGATCAGGTTTCTACGTTCTCGTAACTCTACACCCTCTTCCTGCGCGTCTTAGATGGAAACAAGCTCCACCAAACAAATACGGGGAAAAAGGACAACCAAACTCCACACTCCCATTCATTCATAAAAGCGAAGCAGGTAAAAAAAAGAACATTAGCCTCCCCGCAAAGTACGCCATTGTGGAGAACCTTTTCTCGCACAGGACAGATGGCTCATGTACGTACAGGCCAAGTACACGAACACTGATGCACACCAACAAAAAGCGCATCAGGCGAGAACTTTCCAACCCCACAAAAAGAACAAGAAAATAAAAGATGCCTCTCCCCTCCTCGAAGGGAAAATCCTAGAGAAACCCCTTTGTGAACAGGTTGTCTTCCTGTCCAACTCGGGTTTCTGGGTTCCTTTTTTATGTGGGGAGGCAGGTAAAAGGCTGTTTGTGTGCCGTTTCGCTTTCTCCACAAAACATCTGTCCAACTTTTCTGATGGGGCTTCGCTGCCTTATCTGGACTCGTCCATCGACAGATGCTAATCTACAAGCAGTCCCTCTGTCACCGATACCTGATGAAGTCAACTGATTGCGAGATGTGGACCACAGATAGCGCAATAAGTCGGCGGTATCGGTGTAATTCCAGAAGTACGTCGACTCGAGGAAGGAAATTGTTGGGACATGGAAAGGGGCCCCACCGTTAGGGGGACCGGAATCCGAAATGTCTACAAAACTGCCACGAGCATCTGAATGGACATTGAGACGTTAATCGCGAATCGAATCCCTGAATAATGCATAGTCCACGAGATGTCTTGATTGCTATCCTCTGGTAGTACATAAATATAATTCCACTTTCTCGAGGACGTATACCATTATTACGAGGCCCATTCATTGAAACTTATCCCCGTATTAAGCACTAAGTCTTCTTGATTGATCAAGCGCTGTCCATCATTTTAAAATAGTTGTAGGATTACGGCTTCATTTTAGTGCGATTAATCATAAGCCCAAGACCTTCAATTTACGGTATGAGCGATTTCAGGTTGGGTCAATTATTAATCCCGAGTTCTGTGAGATTATACTGATTCCAAAAAAAGTGGTTTGTGAAAGTAGGATTTGCATGATCAATCATAAGATTAAATTTTTCGTTTTTCTGCAAATAGTGTTTAAGTAATTTCAAGGTGGGTAGTTTAGTTTGCGAATGTGGTTTTTTTTTATGCCTAGTCGAGTTTCCAATCAATCAATACGTAATCCAAGCCGTATTCTGCTTCCCATGCGTTTTGATGAGGGTAATATATTCAGAGTTTTATACATAACAATCAAACATTGGTAAGAATACGTGGACTTGTTATTTTCCATTGATTTACAGTGAATTGATTTCTTACTATTAATGGTATACGAAAAAAGAACACATCAATTTAAGCAATTTTTTTAAGGTTTTCAATTATGAGAATTCTTCCTCAAATAGAATTAGTATGACTAATATATAAATCTGATTGCTCTCTCTCTCAAATTTCAAAGTAGCTATTTGCAAATCTCCAATATTTATTTTTTATGAATGAGTGCCTTTTTCTAGGAATATCTGGTGTCTATTTGGTCTGCGGGCCGAGTAAACCTAATCAGGGGAGTCTTATCTGAACTGCGGGCCTGATAAAATATTTGGAAGGTTGAATATGTTCTGTGGGCACGATAAAAATATATTGAGGGCCGCATCTGTTCTGCAGGCCTTATAAAAATACTTGGAGGGCCATATCTATTCTGCATACCTGATAAAAATATTTTGAGGGCCATATCTGTGCCTGATAAGAAAATATTTAGAGGACCCTATCTGTTCTGCGGGCCTGATAAAACATTTGGAGGGCCGTATTTGGTCGCTACGACTGACTTATGTTACGCTTTGATTCTTTCGTGAACAAGTTGGTTAAACTTCATCCCGACGAGAACTATTTCTCAAAAAGCTAAAAATATTTTCTCCTTCAGCTAGAAATAAAACAGGTTATCTTAAGTACCCTATATTTACTCTAAATACGTCCTTCTCAAAACTTAATATGTAATCTCGTACCACTTAAAATGAAATTAACCAAACAAATTTCTCGTGTGTTTTGTTTCCAACATCTTAACAGTCCACGAACATGCATTGCTATTTAAATCAAAAGAATGCGATATTTAATCCCGGTAAAAGATCTTTCCTCTTGCCATATTTGAATTAAATTTGATAAATGATACCTATATCAAGTATAAGTGCATTTAAAATATAGATTATTATTTTAAATGAAAAGAAAAAACGAGAAGTTTAAGGGGCTGCAGAAATTTATGAAAGGTTGATTAACTCACGTCTGCTTGATTAAAGAATTCCAGTTTGAAAAGTTATTAAATATATTTTATAAATTGAATTATTTGTTATAATTTATTTAATATTTCTATAACGCTTGATGTATATCTGATATAATAGTCTTTTATCTCGATAAAACACTAATATAATAGAGTAAAGAAGAGAGAATAAAACACTAATATAATAATCAAGTAAAAACAAAATATACCCACCATAAACACACAAAGTGATTTCTTATATTTCAATACTCTAAACATCATTAATCACTCATTAAAATTTCAGATGTCACGTTACGAGAAGGCATGACGATCTGATTGATAAAGAGAAAACCGAACGAAAATAAAAATTGATCGGAATTCAAAACAGCTCACCGTCTTAAATTTAAAAAGACTATTTAAAAAATTACAAATCGGCGTTGCGTGATGTGTCTGATAAAATAGCCGTCTCTTGACTCTGCATAAAACACTCACAAATCATTAAAGACGAAGTAAAAACAGAATACACACTCACCACACACACAAAGTGATTTCTCGTATTTCAATACTTTAAACATCATCATTCACTCATTAAAATTTCAGATGTGATTGCGAGGCGTGTTGTGATCTGACAGATAAAGAGAAAAATTGATTGGAATTCAAAACAGCTCTCATGGTATTAAAGCTAAAAAATATAATTTTAAAAAGTACGCAACTTGAAAAATGATTATAAAAACTTGTACGAGGAGGTGGGAAGTATCTGTCAGGGCTGAAATTGAAAACTTTTGTCCTAGCATCAACTAGCTGTTCTTTCTTTTCTGTACAAACAGCTCCTAAAGTTAATCACATAGATGGAGTTTCAACCGTGTCTCGTCAGCCATTTCTAGCAATTCCTGCTTTAAAGATATGTATTTGACAGGTACCGTCCATGGCTGTAGGGTTAAGAATAAGGATTATTTTGAATGGGAAATATGAGGTATTTTCTGTCAAGCTGAATGTAAATGGTGGTAGTTTCTTGCGAGTATTCCGAACATGACGTCACTTGGCTTGTTACTCGAATACCATTTACCCATGTCGTCAATACAAATTCCAAATAAGGAATTACGAATTGATATAGGACCGCGGTAGCCCGGTTGGAGGAGTAGTGATTAGCGACCGTGGGGAGGGATGAGTTTGGGACTCGATCCAACCACTGTCGTGTACGTAGGAGCTGGTGCATGTCCTCTGTCGGGGCCTCAAATGCTCCCACGTTGGCGTGGTATGGAAGTTTGGAGAGTTGATCTCGTCATCTGACCGTGGTTCAAAATTACGTGGTGCTGTCCTCGGATTTTTCCCTTCTGTTTGATACCGGACCGTCGCCAATAGCCCTCTGTGTTGTTCCAGTGCAACGTTAATTCAACTAACCTACCAGGATTGATGTCATAGTTGATTGGTCAGCGCCAATTGGATTAACCCTCCTGGTGGTTTTTCTTTTGTTCGAAAAACCCCCTGTAGTGGCCAACCTTTGCAAAAACATGTTCCAAACTGTCCCCGGTTCTAGGCAAGGAACAATTTGTTTTTCCTTCTTGGATCTTCGTTCCCCTTGAAGTAATAAGGAAGTTTTGTCTCGAGACGAAATATCTTATTAGGAAAATTGACCAGGTCTTGGACGAGATCTCGTAGAAACCACTTGGAGGGTTAAACGCCAAACGTCACCAAAGCGGCGATAAACTACATCCTAAGATAACCTCAATAAGTGTCATATGAGAGTACGTGGACTGCGGAAGTACAGCTCCCGTGAGAAGTCAGTTGAATCACGTGGTTTTGAACGAGCCTATTAATTCAATTAGGAGACTGGTTGTAACATAAAAAAATCCCTTACACAGTTGGATGTCTTTAGTATGGATTCCGGAGCCGAAAAGGCGATAGCATTGATAACGAGATGGCAGGGGAATACCATCCACGGCGATCGCCATTCATGCTTTTGCTTATGACAGCCTTCTAGCTCGCTTTCGCATCTATTCTGAAATAAACTGACCCAAATTCGATTGACTTTTTCCGGGAGCAGCACTGCAAAATCTTCGTATTCCGTCTAGTTTGTTTTTTCACTGAAAATCCTCATGGAAAAATTAACGATGCCATGAAAATAAACCAACAGTTAAATTGATGTTTTAATTTTTCATAACTTGTTATGCGTTAAATCTCAATAACACCTTACAATGTTACTTCTTTAAGCGTGAGTTAATGTGGGTTCTAGAACGATACTCTCATAAATTAGTTTTAAATTGCGGTAAAAGAAGATAAACACATCCTCTCTGAACATCAAACAAAACTTATGAAAAAATCGTTTGCTCATGAAATGTTGCCATCTCGAACGAAGCTTTTAAAATATTAATTTATTCTTAACATACATTTTAACAATGGGAAGAAAGCCAGCACCTATGAATGATGAATTTCAAATGTATAAATGGAATTAATTAAATTGTATTAATTTCACGTTGGTAATTAAAATAAGGAACATTTATTCAAACTTATTTTGAAAATAAATCTAAAAGCATAAGCGTATGCATATGAACAAGAAGAAAAAGAGAATACTTCAACAACGATTTCTTAGCAGGTGTTCGCAGAAATCGTTTAATATTTGATCGAGATAAATATATTCTTACACATGTGAAAGAGAAGTCCATAAATAAAACGATTTTATAATGGAAAACAATCTAATTGGCTTTGAGCGTTCAAAGAGTATCCATGCTTATAAAAATGGCGCAACAAAACCCACATTAAAGTTTTAATTAAGTTTACTAAATTGAATAGGGGATAACCGAAATTCCAAGAAGGAAATACAATACTATTGAACTCGCAATTCGATTGTAAACATTGAATTGCTAATTGTTTACGATGAAAAATATACTTTACAAATATTTCCCAAGAATTTCCTTTGCTGAAAATTTCTTCGAATTTTCTGCTAATACAACTGCGTAACAATTCCTTGCATTAATTAAAATAGGATATTGATAGTTCTTTTAACTGATTCAAATATTTCCGCGTTAATGTTCTGTGCTGCATTCGATTCTCGAATATATAGACTAATTAAAGAGAGAGTTCATGGAATAGGACATTGATGTGGTGGTGCGAAAAACATGAAGAAATGTGCAGTGTGTAAGGATTTACTTTTGAAACTAGGGCAGCGGTAGCCCGGTTGGAAGAGTAACGGACTCTCAACCTGAGGGTTGCGAGTTCGAATCCAACCACAGTCCGTCGTGTACAAAGGGGGCTGGCGCACGTTATATCTGTCGTGTCCTTCAATGTCCTGATGTTGGTGTGGTGAGGTAGTTTGGAGAGTGGGATGCCAGCTCAGGTGACTTCATCTGACCGTGGTTCAAAATTACGTGGTGTTGTCCTCGGATCTTTCCCTTTGGGATTGATCCCGGACCGTCACCAATAGTCCGTTGTGTTGCTCCATTGCGACGTTAATTAAAAAATACATTCTTGAAACTGAAAAATTTCAAAAGGGGTTTTTATAAGTTTTGCTATCAAATACGATTTCATAAAATTGGTGAAGATAATATTAACCCTTCTGGTGGTTGCTTCAACGAGATATCTCGTCATTGAAAGAAAACTGACCAGATCTTGATGGACGAGATATCTCGTCATTAAAAGAAAACTGACCAGATCTTGATGGACGAGATATCTCGTCATTAAAGGAAAATTAATCTAGTCATCGTCAAATAATCAGCATCTTGATGTCGATATATCTCGTCACTATCAAAATTGATCTGATCTTTATGGACGAGATATCTCGTCAAAACCACTTGTAGGGTTGAAGAAAACAATAAGAAATGGAATAGTGTTTAAAAAATTGATATTTTTTGTAAATATTAGTGCATAAATTCTAGTTTTATTGAATTGAATAAACTGCCCAGATTTGGTACTTTGCGTAAGTGGCATTGATAATAGCAAGGAACATAATTTTGTTTCTCATTTTAGAAAATAAATATATTTTTGTACAAAGAGATTGATTAAAATTACTTAAGAATACTTATTATATTAGTAGTAAATAATACAATATTATTTGATAATGCAATTATACGGAAATAAATTAAACTATTTTGTAATTCAGCGTATTTTTTATACAAGTATCATACTAAGTAGGATGCTCAGTTTCTTTGTAATGTTGTTTTCCCAGCAGGAACTGGTAGCTTGCTGGAAAAATAAAACTCAAGGTGTAAAATTAAATTTCCTCGTTGATGTGTTGTTTGCTTTATCGCTCTCGGTCGCAAGTCTCGACCAGGTATCTCGTCATTAGCAAAATTTGTCAGGATGGACGAGATATCTCGTTGAAACCACTTGGAGGGTTAGAAACTATTTAAATCGGAACCTATTGCTTGAGGTGAATTTAAACCACAAGATCTTTCATTTTCACCTGATGTTAACATGAATTTGGATGCATTTTTCCCTCTTTGACTATCGTCATGGAGGTATTTTTTTAAACTGACAGCAAATATTGTTTTTATGTCAATTTAAATAAAAAAATAGTGTTTTCTTTTTTTTTATTTATAAACCTAGCATTTGTAGATAAAATTTGTAAAATCTGCATTTGACATAAAAGTGTTTAAAAATCTCAATTTAGAAATTTTGTTCTATAGCTATTATCTACATACTACTGAGGACTAACTAAACCAGGACCTACGGTTTAAAGGGGAGCACATGGTGAATCGAACCTTTCCGAAATGAGCTGACTGACCCTCGAGATGACTATTTTATACCAGCCAAATGAAAGGTAACAATTTGTATAAAATAGTGTTTCCCAAACAATAGAGTATTGTATTTTTATCAACTGTTTTACCCTCCTAGTGATTTGGACGAGATATCTCGTCCATCAAGATCTGGTCAGTTTTGCTAATGACGAGATACCTCGTCAAGGAGGGTTAATTTAAATGAAGATTTTCCCTTTCCACTTTTGAGACGATCCCAATTTTTATACTTGTTTTTCTCGAACACTGGGTCTTGGAACGGTTGTTCTTTAGACGAATTTTATCGTCTCAGAGTGAGGACTGTCCATTCGATATTTAAGGCACACATCACCGAACTTCCATTTTCCCATTAGGCAGGGGTCGCCGCGAATCCAACCCTAACTCCGATAAACGACCCAACCCACCCTCCCCAGAAAGAATAGACTCTCCCAGGGAAGATAAGAGCCGCTTCAATTTAAGAAAAATCCCTCCGACCCAGGGAAGGAACCGGAAAACCGTCCAATTGTTAGCCTGCAAACGATCTCCCTTTGTCGGGGAATCTGGGAGAAGCACCCCCACTGCACACCTTCACAAAAGCAGGAAAAGGAGTCCTAAACCTTTAATCCGATGGACCAAATGAGTCCCGATCGATCCTTCTTTTTGGTGCCGGATCAAGCCACGCAGCACGTCTTTTGATGCCGGATCCCAGACTCTGAATGGCGTCCTTATCGTTCGGATGGCAGTGGGACGACGACGTGCATTTGGGAGGGGGGACGTGGAGTCATTTCGGTGGAGGGGGGTCGATTGCGGAGTGGACCCCTGTATCGGGATTTGGGTTCTTTTGTTTCGAAGGGATTGGTCGTGATTGTTGGGATTGGGCTGCCCCGGTCTTTTGTGTTCGTGGAGTCGGATACAATCGGGGGTATTTATTGAGTACGTGTAGCGTGAGATTGGCGTTTCAAGATGGCGTGTCTCGAAATGAGGCGATTGATTGAGTGGGGCGATATATCCCCACTTGTGGGCTTGATCTCGGGGATAGGCTTCTAAATCGTCGGAAAATAATGGACACACGCAAGGAACATACAAACGCAGAAGAGAGAAATACACCCAGGGTTTGTTTCAGGAGTCTAACCTGAACCTCCATAGGTGCGGCGATATATCCCCACTTGATCTCGGGGATAGGCTTCTAAATCATCGGTAGGTCCTTCTATATCATTTTAATTAATGTCGAAATTGGAGCAACACAACGGGCTATTCGTTACTGTCAGGGATCAAACCCGAAGGGAAAGAACCGAGGACAACACCACGTAATTTTGAACCACGGTTAGATGACGAGGTCACACATGAACTGGCACCCCACTCTCCAAACTTCCTCACCACGCCATCATGAGAACATTTGAGGCCACGGCAGATTTAACGTGCACCAGCCCCCTTTCGTACACGGCGGTCTTTGGTTGGATTTCAACTCGCAACCCTCCGGTTGCTAATCCGTTACTCTTCCAACCGGGATACCGTGGCCCCTCTAAATCATCGTCTCGTCATCTGACAGTGGTTCAAAATTACGTGGTGTTGTCCAGGGATCTTTCCCTTTGGGATGGATCCCCGACCGTCACCAATAATCCGTTGTGTTGCTCCAGTGTGACGTTTATTTAAATACCTACCTAAATCATCGTCAATTAATAAACATACATGCAGGGAACGTACTAACACGAGAGAAATATACACAGCGTTTGCTATAAGAATCGAACCTGAACCTCTTATAGTACTCAGACTGCTTGCTAGTGTATTGTCAGTCTACCATAACTGCTACCACCGAAGTCTGCCTGGCTGTTGCTGTAGTAACGGATATTATCCGTAGATGAAATATAAAAGTAGAGATAACAATGGTAACTTTTTATTTACCCAGGACCATGTGACTTAAACTAGTAGTAACGTGACCATTAGACTTTCGTCTACTGGAACCCAACATTCATCATCTGATTGGTCCACGAAACGGGAGAAGACGCCCAATCATCGATTCGTCATTTGATTCGTCATTTGATTGGTTCATTGATTGAACTGATTCTAGACTGGTGATTTCACCACTCTATCCCTAAAGGCTTCTAAATCGTTAAGAAATAATAGACATACGTGCAAGGAACATACTACCATAGGGGTCGTTGCTCAGTGGGTATGACCACTGCGCTAGCAACCAGAGAGTTAAAGGCGATGCAGATTCGGTTCCCCTGGATGTACTTCTCTTCTGTGTCAGCAAAACTTTCATACTACGTGTATGTCTATTCCTTGATCTTGTTTGTCTTGTGTCTGGCGCATCAAGGTTTTTATGCCATAAAACCCTAACCAACCATACTACCACAAAAGAGAGACATGCACCCCGAGTAAGTTACAAGAATCGAACCTGTACCTCCTACAGTACTCGTACTGCTAGTGTATTGTCAGTCTACAACGAAAACTACTACCACACTCAAGTCCCGTTGTATCTCAAGTTAATCAAAGACTTGCAAAAAGGGAGAACCATCAGATTCGATTGTTGTTGGAGGTCAGTCAGACAATGTGAAATCCGACTTCGTTTTCGATCTTCGTTTTGAGCGTGCGTTTACCAGCAGAACATGCTCTAGACCACTGTCTGTTGCCGTAGAAACGGACCATAGGGAATTCTTGATGAAATGTATTCAAGTTTGCCAGAAGGACGATGACAATCTGGATATATATTTGTTTTAATTGTTGCCGGAGATCAGACAGTCTGAATTCCGATTCCGCTTTGGGTCAAGCTCTTCGTTTTGAGAGTGCATTTACCAGTAGAGGTTTAGTATTGTCTGTCTATCACAAGAACAGCTCCAGGCCCAAAGTCTGCCACGGTCTGTTTCCGTAGAAACGGACCTTATCCTGTTTTCTATAGGGAATGCTTGAAGTATGAAATGTATTCAGCTTTGTCAGAATGGCGCACTCGATGATAATTTGGAGATACATTTATTTCGATTGTTGCTGTTGGTCAGTGAAATCCAACTCCGTTTTGGGTCAAGTTCTTTGTTTTGAGCGTGTGTTTACCAGCAGAAGTGTAGTACTGTCTGTATCACGAGAACTGCTCCAGGCATAAAGTCAGCCAATGTGTGTTGCCGTAGAAACGGACCTTTTTTAATTTTCCATAGGGGATGCTTGAAGAAATTCAATTTAACTTTTCCAGTGTCACGAGATTTCCGAGTAGTGCAGAGTTGCTTTTACTCCACAACACACATACATAATGTCTAAACAACCATATTTATTGGTTGAAGGAATACTAGGAAACATTGGTCAACCAGGTCAAAACTGAGAAGTCATCCAAGGAAGAATGTAGATTGTAGAACAGATATATGCGTGTGAACCCCTCAGAGGGATGTTTGTCACTCTGGAGGACTTAATTATAGTTTGGAACCATATTAGATAAGATTTTTATCTTTCTTTTCACTTCACCAACATCCGTATATCTGTCTTTTAGAAAATTTAATCCCCTAGATGTTTTTAGACGGATTAAAATCAAAATAATTTTCTCTCCTCTATATAGAAGTATATAGTGCAATGATTTATAACCTTTTCCATCTCATGGTACACATTACTAAAATTCTGCGGCATACCAAAAAAATCTATAATTTTTTTTTGATTTGACGAAAAAAGGGTATAATTATTATTGATCTATAAAAAAAGGACTTGCCTTTTATACTCCCATGTGACTCTTAAAAATATTTTTGAGATGCTTATAACAAAAAAGTAATACACAGAATTATTTATACTGGCGTTATATAAAAAAAAATATTTGTAGCACTTGAAATTATTTGTGAACACATTTGCCAAAAATTCAAAATTAATCAGTTAAATTCTTTCACAATTTAAAGACGTATCACCATCCGTAAGGTTAACCCGTGCCTTCCTTGCGGCGCATTTGTTAAAATTCACTAATCTAGTTAGTCTAGTCTAGTTTAATAGATACGAGACCTTCTCGGGTAAGATAGAAGCAGCTCGGCGGGGTGTATGCAGTTCTACCCTGCTATAGACTGATCCAACCCCATCGAATCCAGCTACTCTTCGAAACCTCTTGCCTATAGGGTAGGAACTTTTTTTTCTGAAGAGCGCAAGAGACAGACTTTCTGTAGAAATAGGTCCCTCGGTGACAACTATCAGCGAGTCTGTTTTCGAAAGCTCCTGTCATTTCGAGTGACGGCGTCTGCTCAACTTTAAGATGCGAGGTAGATTATGGTTTGAGGAGTTTGGCACTGCTCTCAGGGAAGATGGAAGTTTCCCGGCACACTTCGAGTCGCTACGAGAGGCATTTTATGTCAAGCTAAATATAGGTGGCGGTAGTGTATCTGCGGTGTTACGTATTCCGCATCGACTTTTTTTTTATGAAATGGGGGGGGGGGGTCGGTGTCGTAAGATTTCAGAAGTGTTAGCAGGGCCGCCATAGGCGACTGAAAGGTGACATTTTGATGCTATTTCCAAACTTGGCGACTGGGTATATTTTTAAGCAAAATCGGCTCAAAAGCGGGACGTGGTCCGGTTCGGAAGAGTAACGGATTAGCAAGGGTTGCGAGTTCGAAACTCGGTCCAGTCATAGACCGTCGTGTACACGATGCTGGTACTATCGAGGCCTCAAATGTCCTCACGTTGGCGTGGTGTGGAAGTTTGGTGCCAGCTTCGGTTTTGACCTCGTCATCTGACCGTCGCTCAAAACGACGAGGCGTTGTTTTTGGATCTTTCCCCTTGATTGATCCCGGACCGTCACCAATAGCCAGTTGCTTTGCTCCAGCGTGACGTTAATTGAAATACCTACCTACCGTCTCAAAAGCTTTTATTTTGAAAATATTGGCGACTTTTCGAAGTTTTGACGCCAAGCCGGGCAACCATGGAAGAAAAAAAAAATCGAAATCTGGTTTCTAGATTGTCATGAAAACCTCGAGAAAATGTTTTGTTTTTAAATTTCTTTGCAAAGTCACGTTATGCTACGAATTACGGAACAGGTTGCCAAAAAACTAGTGACCTCTGAATTTAGGTAGGTAGGTATTTCAATTAGCGTCGCACTGGAAAAACGGGTGACTGTCCGAGATTAATCCCGTCGTGTATACGTGGCTGGTACACGTTAAATATGTCGTGGCCTCAAATGCCCTCACGTTGGCGTGGTGTGGAAGTTTGGAGAGTGGGTGCCAGTTCCGGTTTTGACCTCGTCATCTGACTGTCGAAATAACTAGGGTCGTTGCTTTTGCATCTTTCTCTTAGGGATGGATCTCAGACCATCGTCAATAGCCCATTGTGTTGCTCCAGTGCGACGTCACCTACCTTGAGATCTGTAGACGATCGCTTGGTAGCGAGTCCCATCCTTGAATACAACCTGTGGTGCAGTTCGTTCATTTCTGGACCTGAGCCATAACACCCAAACTAAACTGCACATACAGATATCGAGCTAACTGCTTGGAGTTTCTTGGTTTCTTCAAGTCGATACTCTGGCCTCACTTTGGCGTGGTGTGGAAGCTTGGAGAGTGGAGTGCCAGCTCAGGAGATGACCTCGTCATCTGACCGTGGTTCGAAATTAAGAATCGTTGTCCTAGTATGGCCAAACACAAGACTGACAACGTCAAGTGTTTGGCGCAAGCAAACACAATGAAAGTTTTACTGACACAGAAGAGCCACTGAGGACAAAGCCATTGAACCAAAGCCTCCCATCCCTGATTTAGGAACCGAATGCATCTTTCAGGTCTAACCAACAAGATGACACTGGATTCAATGATCCCACAAATTAAGGATATTATTCTGGGTTAGTTATGTGTATAAGGGACCCTGTATAATTAAAACATTTTATTGGATATAAATGGAGATACATTTAAGAGGTTTTTGCATTTGCTCTCAAGCAAAGCTAGTAACGGAGAAAACTGTCTCTATTTTGATCTCCACAGAAACTTCTATTGAAGTGGTGGCCGGTTGTAGAGTAGCGTATTAGCAACTGGAGGGTTGCGAGTTCGAAACTCGATCCAAACAACGTGGGGGCTGGTACACATTAAATTTGCCATATCAAATGTCCTTACTCTTGCATGATATGGAAGTTTTGAGAGTGGGATAGCAATTCAGATGTTGACCTCGACATCCGACCGTTGTTCAAAAACACAAAATATCGGATAGCCCATTGTGTTTCTCCAGTGCGATGTTAGTACAATTACCTACCTACCTCAATCGAAGTAAGGAAGTTATTAAAAATATAGTATCTATGACTTATTAAAATTATGTTCTTATTAAAGCCGAGGCATGAGCATACTTATCCTTGGAGACTTAACAGAATCATTTATCTTTCATAATATGGTGAGTTAGCTTCGATTCATTAATATCTTATTACAAATTGACAAAGGCTAAATCAATATAATGATAAATGAGTCGATTGTTTACGCCTAAATGTCCAATGAGACAGCTACACAAACACATTGAATCATAACATTTACCAAAACGAATCAAGTATGTAGATAACCATTGGCAGGCTTCAAAAAAAGAAGCAAATCGATTCTCTGAATCGAAATTGAGTCATTATCCGATTCAACTGTCTTCATTTTACGGGATAAGAACATTACAATAAGCAATCTCTTCTGAGAACTGTTCCGGATAACGAAAACGACTTATCAAATGCGAGTTCTGACTTTCACCTGCCATCGAGCGTTTCGATGATTTTAATCTTCATCGGATTTTCCCTTGAGAAGTGAGGGCTCCTCCACTCCTTCGTTCTATCTGATTTAGGTAGACGAATGATCCATTGTCTACTTAAGCGAGCGTCAGACTCCTTGTTTTATTTTGATCGAAGACTTGCAAAAAGTGGGGACCACCAGATTCGATTGTTGCCGGAGGTCAGACGGTCTGAAATCCGACTCCGCTTTGGGTCAAGTTCTTCGTTTTGAGCGTGCGTTTACCTTCAGTGGTGTGGTACTATGACGAGAACTGCACTATTTCCATAGCGGATGCTTGAAGTATGAAATGTATTCCAATCTGTCAGAATGGCGCACTTGATTACAAATTGGAGGTACATTTGTTTCGATTGTTGCTGTTGGTCAGTGAAATCCAACTCCTTTTTGGGTCAAGTTCTGTTTGAACTTGCGTTTACCAGCAGAGGTACTGTCACCATGACGAGAACTGCTCCAGGGACGAAGTCTTCCATTGTCTGTTGCCGTAGAAACGGACCTTATCGTTAGTCTTATTTCGGTAGACGAATGATCCATTGTCTACTTAAGCGAGCGTCAGACTCCTTGTTTTATTTTGATCGAAGACTTGCAAAAAGTTGGACCACCAGATTCGATTTTTGCTTGAACTGTCAAACGGTCTGAAATCGGACTCCGTTTTGAGCATGCGTTTACCAGCACATTTGTAGTACTGTATCTATCCCGATAACTGGCTTTAGACACAGTTTGCCAATGCCTGTTGCCGTAGAAACGGGAATTCTTGATGAAATGCATTCAAGTTTGTCAGAATGGCGTACTTGATGACAATTTGGAAATATATTTCTTTTAATTGTTGCCGGAGGTCTGACAATCTGAAATTGGACTCATTTTTTAGTTTATTTTGGGAGTTTAACAGCAGAGTTAGTACTGTCTATCCATTACGAGAATTGTTTCAGGCACAAAGTTTCTCCCTGTCTGTTGCAGTAGAAACAGATATTATATTTCATAGCGGATGCTTGAAGTATGAAATGTATTCAACATTGTCAAAATGAGGGACTTGATGACAATTTGGAAATATTTTTGTTTCGATTGTTGCCGGAGGTCAGACAGTCTGAAATCCGACTCTGGTTTAGGTCTTTGGGTCAAGTTCTTCCTTCTGAGCGTGCGTTTACCAGTAGATGTGTAGTACTGTCTGTACCATGATAACTGCACCAGGCAGAAAATGTTCCGCTGTCTGTCGCCGTAGAAACTGACCTTATCCAATTTCTCATAGGAATTCTTGATTTGTATTAAGTTTGTCACATTAGCATACTTGATGACAACTTTGATGTGTATTTAAGATTTTTACTTGTCGCCGAGATCTATACTAGCCTGTTTACCACAAGAACTGCTCCAGACAAAATCTGCTGCCTTAGAAACGAACCGTATCCTTTTTTCCTTCATAGGGGATACTTGAAGAAATGTATTCAAATTTGTAAGAATGGCGCACCTGATGACAATTTTAAAATACATTTGTTAAAATTTTAGCTTGTCGCCGAGAACTATACTAGTAAACTACCTTCCTTCCGTCAACATTCGAGAAAAACAAAACAGAATTGCGTCGTCTCCCAATCACCCCCACTCAAAATAAACGAGCGCTGTTTCTATAGCGACCGCCACCACCCAGATATGGTATCGGAAGCAGTTCTCATGATCTGGACAGACACTTGTATCTGGAAAATAATTTCGGAGGGGAATATCTCCAAACTCTCCCGGTTTCCTATCCAACTCAAAAGCCATTTAATGACTTTTGACAGTTTTCGAGAGTCTAAGAGTCTTACCTGTGTGATGCATATTCAAAGCTTTTAAACGAAATATTACGAAATTTGCACATTTTTCGTCAAATTTCATGATTAAGACAAAAGGCACTTATAATTCAGAGTAAAGAGCACAGGCCGAGCCCCTGTAGCACCCCCAGTGCTCAGCCCTGGTATCGGGGTGCATGGGAATCACGTCCTTGAGACGTCGTGGATCAGTGGGTACGCCCATTTCTCTAGCAACATGCGAGTTGTAGGCGGTGCAGGTTGGATTCCTCCCTGGTTGTATTTCTCTGTGTTTCAGCAAAACCTTTCCTGTGTGTATGTCTATTTCTTGACGTTATCTATATTGTTCTTGGCGCAGCATGGTCAAATATGCACCATAAAACCCAAGCAACCATTCAATCATGTCTGGATCACAAAGATGCCTGTGTTTTTCACTGATGCAAACTTCGAATTGCTGGCGAAGCAGGTTTGATTCCTCCTTGGGTGTATTTTTCATTTCTGCATCAGTGAAACTTTCCTTGCATGTGTATGTCCATTATTGGAATTGCCTGACTTGTGTTTAACGCGGCTTGGCCAAGCATGGATGGTCCTTGTACCATAAAAAAGAAACAAACAACCGGGTCGCCAACTGTTGCTTATAGGAACCTAAGAAGAGTAATGTCTTGTTAACTTCTGCATTGACTCCATATCAATCCAGTTGTGACCTCGTCATCCGACCGCGGTTCAAAATGACGAGGTGTATGTTGTCTTTGGATCTTTACCTTCGGGATGGATTCCGGACCGTCGTCAAAAGCCCGTTGTGTTGCTCCAGTGCGTTGTAAATTCAACTACATATCTCCACATCATTCAGAATTAGAGCAACACGTAGGCGCGGTAGATACACCATTTCATTAAAAAAATAAAATTTAATAAAGTAAATTTAACTAGATAGGTAGGGGCAGGTAGTTGAATTAACGTCACACTGGAGAAACACGAGGGGATATTGGCGACAGTCCGCGATCAATCTTGAAGGGATAGATCTGACAAGACCTAGTAATTTTGAACCACGGTCAGATGACGAGGTCAATATCTCAGATATTGACCTCGTCATCTGCCCTCCATCGTTGTTGTGTTCGGCTAAATATGGCCATTGCGCCATAAAACCCCAAAACAACCAACTGTTACCAGCGATGAGTGGGAGGAATTTTCCAAGAGATATTCTATGTTCTATGGTACCGATTTTCAAACCTTTTTGTTATCATGACATACTTAAAACAATTACTAAAATTTTACGGCACACCAAAATTTTTTTTGTTGATCTTACAATAAAGGTATAATTTTGGATTGATTTACAAAAAATCCACCAGCTATTTTCAGCCCTTTTTGCTTCGAAGTTGCTTTTTGAAACAATTTGTTAATACTTAGTAATAAAAAATAGTACTAAAAATTATTTATACGGAAAAAAGTGTGAACGTGCTAGTCAAAAGTTCAAACCTTACCCGTTGAAATTAACTAGAAAAGAGCACATATGTGCACAAGTAAAAATTGGAATTGACATCAACTACATACAATATTATGAGCGTATTAGAATCAGCCATCCTTTTCTAGAGCATGATTGAGTAGTATTTATATACGCCTGGGACATGCGCAAGAGCAATGCGTTGTAAACATAAAATAAACTCCCATTTCGAGATGTCAATTTTGATACAGAAATTGGAATAGCTGCTGTTGAACGGTGTTGCCAACTAGTCACTAGAAGTTTTAAATTGTAATCTGTCAAAGTTTAAAAATAATAATTTAGATATTACGATTTCTATTTTATTTTTGATCGTGCGAGATGCTCCTAGTATTTAAATAACCTGCTAAATGTATTTTAATGCGTTGTTTGTTATTTAACTGCATTACTCGTTCGTATGTTTTTTCACTGGATTACTCGTTTGTAAATAGTTATTTGTAATCCATCTAGAATATTCCATGTAGAACATTCTATCTGGAATATTCCATGTAGAACACTCCATGTAAAAATCAGTGTACTTGTCAAAATAAGCAGACTAAAACAGTTAAGTAGTAATGTAAAAATAATGTAAGCTTAAAAACACGTACATTTTTCATCGTACTAGAATGTAGGAACCATTCTCTAGAATAGAGAATTTCCCTCAAACGGAAAATGTTCTCTATTTGTGCAAGGGTTAAGAATATTGAGTACTTGGATTAAAAAGCTGTATTTCATAACGGGCCCAGCATGTAATCTGAATTCCAGAGTGCAGATATGAAGCATAAATTTACTCTGAACTATACGTATACTGTTTCTTGTTACTTTGCCGAGTTTCTAGTCATTTGACGAGATTTTAGTAACTCATCACCAATTACCAAATCTGTTGCTTATTTTTTGAATCTTAAATACAATGAATAAAGTTATTCTGAATTGGGATTCATAGAGGATTTCCAATCTGCCTTCCAAAATGTATTAGTTCTCGTCAATGCATTTTGATTTTTACGTATAATGCCTCCATACATATGAAATGTTAAATTACATCTCTTAAATACTTTCCCAATCTTCAGTTTCGTTGGCAATACCTCAAACAGTGGACGATACATAAATACATTTAATTTCTATTTTGTTATATTATATTGTATTTGGGGGGTCTAACAAGTGTTCTATTTTACTCCAAACAAAGAGATCCCATTTCTATTCCACAAACCACAAAGTCGTAATATGAATACAACGAGTTCATATAAGAAAGTTCTAAAGATTGCATATGTTAAAAAAAAGAAGAAACAAAAAAGGTCTAAAAACGGAGAAACGGTGCATGATATTAATTTCCCACAAATATTTTAACCGTATTTAGATAATGTTATAACTAAACAATTGCCAAAAGAAATACTAAAATAACACTTATTTCATCCATACAATAGAAGCGTACTCAATACAAATGTTTAAATTGAGTGATACCAGTGGCGCCATCTTGGGATAATATTAAGTTCTGTATATTAATATTCATATGCAAGGTTCTTAATTATTCATTGTTAAAATCAACTTTTCTTTTCGATAACTATTGTCTTCGATTTTCCAGCCATAATTTTCAAACAAATTATTCGAAACGCCGTATTTGAAATTCGATTTGGAATCCGGAGTGTTTTAAAACGAAATGACCACACCGTTATTTTAATTTCTACGGTAATTTTTATCGCAAAAATTAAGCAACTTCAATATTAGGGGTATTCCCTAATTGGCTTTCAGTAAGGTGTTTTGGATTCTAAAGTACACATATTTTTCGGGTACTCGAGCCAAAATGTCACTTATATACCTATCCATACCTTAAAACAGTTCCATTTTGAGAAATTAAAAGACAAGATAAAGTCGAAGAGAAATTCTTTAAATAAATTTGATTCTAAATACTGCATCGAAATGGAGTTGACGTCGCATTTCAATGTGTATTTATCATACTTAAAAATAATTTCACTATCGTAATGTTAGATTGTTATTACAATGGATGGTGAATATTTCATTAATATCTGATTGAAAGTGTCAATTATTTGACCAAGGCATAAAGGGTTTATTAATATCCACACTTCCAAATTAAATTGACTGCGTGTCCAAGATGTAATGGATCTCTTGACTAATGCTGACACATGTTACGTTTACTGGACGTCAAGTTATTTATTAGCTTTAAGGTAGATTGCGTAGTTGAATTTTCATCATACTGGAGCAAGATAACGTGCTATTGACGACGATTTGGGATCAATCCTGAAGGGAAAGATCTGATGTAATTATGTAGTACCACTCCGCAAGGCGAAGTCAACACCTGAGCTGGCACCCCACACTCCATACTTCCTAACGTGAGGACATTTGAGGCCACGACCGATTTAACGTGCAGCAGCCCCCACGTATACACGATGGTCTTACCTCGTCGAAACAACACCAGTAGAAGAAAACTGACCAGATCTTTATTTCGTCATCATAAAAAAACGCGGCAATATCTTGATGACTAGGGCCATTAGCTAAATTGGTCAGATGTTCACTGACGAGATATCTCGTCGAAACCACTTGGTGGGTTAAATCTGTTTACGACATCCAGGATGGAATCATACGCTGAGCTACTACTGAAGGTTAGTAGGTAGCTGAATTAACCTCTCACTGGAGCGTTAGAACGGGCCATTGGCGACGGCCTCGTAATTTTGAACCACGGTCAGGTGACGAGGTCAACACCTGAACTCCCACCCCACTCTCCAAACTTCCACACCTTGCCAGTTTGAGGCCACGACAGATTTAACGCGCGCCAGCCACCTCGTATATTTTAAATTACTCTTTCAAAATTTTATGCATATTTAAATTAAATTCATTAGTTATGCTGTAGACGATGATGGTCTTGTTTTTATTATCTGACTATTTGAATATTTTTATTCCCATCTACACACCCATTATTCTATTATACTATTCCCATCTTTTAAATATTTCATAGTTTTATTGGGTTGTGTTCGGCGCAGCTTGTCCGCGTTTGGACCTTGCGCCATAAAAACCCAAACATCCACTCCAATCCTACGCGACAGTCTGGTTGGATCGGGTTTCGAACCGGTTGCTAATCCGCTACTCTTCCAACCGGGCTTCCAACCAACTAATACTGAAGGATTTAATCTGAATATAAAGGGAAAGGATATGCGTTTCCCATTCACAGTAATTGTAGCTTACACAAGGGGATTTGTAACAGGTCTTCCACCCCCATTGAGCCATACCCCAGAATAATGACATTATCATTAGCGTTCGGAGATATTCAGGGATTTTCGAGTGGGTTTCTACGGTTAGCAATAACCCCGGAGTACAAGTCATGAAGTACCATTGATTTCCCATACGCACTCCTACGAAATACCGGTACCAGTACAAGGGGGTGGGGGAAGCGCGTGTAGCTCCTAATCACCTCCCTTCAAATACTTAATTCCGAAAAATATCAGTAATATAAAAAACGGGAAAAAGGATTGTTACCCTGGGTGAAAAAAACGAAAGGGGTGGTTTTCCAGTCACATCCCCCTAAAAAAATGCTAATCGAAATCCTCGGGCAAGAATTCGCTCTCGGGAAAAGACTGGGATTTGAGATATTGTAAATTTGTTATAATTGGAAACGGGGGGAAATGATTTAAAAACGGCTCGGATTTCGGATTCTGCCCGGGCACAATCTGCAAAAAGTTTAAAAAAAAATTGCGTGTAATGAATAAAATCTTAATATAGATTAATGAAAAATATGCGGAGAGACTTTTCGCGGATTGTCACCGCTAGTGCTGATTTTTGTTGAGCGGAGGAGTGGGTGCTCTACCAGCGCCATCTACACGCGATCGAAAGCAAAAGCAAGAAAAGTTCATTTTTCATCCGATACCGAAGCGGTCGGTTCTTTTCGATTTTTTTTGTGAGTTCTCTGCTCAGAGATCGTTTTTTTTTTCGCGATCTTTCTTTGCTTTTGGATCTATTCTTTCCCCCTATCCTGGAAATCCGGGGTCGATTGGCAAAGTGCGCCCCTCTTATCTCCCCCCTCGCCACAATTTGAAGAATCTTCTGGATAAATGCGGATTGAAGTGTCGCCCGTGCGTAGTGTACTTTTTCGTTGGGAACTTTGCTTCGAAGGAAATAGTTTTTCGTTCGTTTTTCAATTTGGTGATAAAAGTTCGCAATTATCTGTTTTGCGTTGGCACTCCTGTCCCAAAATAAATGTCACATTTGCACATTTTGGTTTCGAATATTAACCCTTAGAGTGTCAAGTGATTCACCAGTAGTGTCATGTTGGCTTTCCCCCAAGGCACATATGACTAAATTACAACATGAATTGGTTGAAAGTAAAGATATTGGTCAAAAAGGTTAAACTGGTTAGAAATCATTCAGGGAAAACTGCGGGTTGCTTATTTCGTAGTGTAAAGTTGCCTTTTCCCCACAACACATATAATGAAGAAACAAACACATCAATTGGTTGAAAGAATCAGGAAAGATTGTAGTGGTAAAAGCCAGAACTGGTTAGAAATCATTCAGGGAAAACTGCGGGTTGTTTATTTCGTAGTGTAAAGTTGCCTTTTCCCCACAGCACATATAATGAAGAAACAAACACATCAATTGATTGAAAGAGTCAGGAAAGATTGCAGTGGTAAGAAGGTTAAACTGGTTAGAAATCATTCAAGGAAAACTGCGGGTTGCTTATTTCGTAGTGTAAAGTTGCCTTTTCCCCACAACACACATAATGAAGAAACAACCACATCAATTGGTTGAAAGAATCAGGAAAGATTGTAGTGGTAAAAAAAAGGCCATAACTGGTTAGAAATCATTCAGGGAAAACTGCGGGTTGCAGATATCGTAGTATAAAGTTGCCTTTTCCACTCAAAACACATCAATTGGTTGAAAGAATCTGGAAAGATTGAAGTGGTAAAAAAGGCCAGAACTGGAAAACTGCGGGTTGTTTGTTTCGTCATCTAAAGTTGCCTTTCCCCCACAACACACATAATGAAGAAACAACCACATCAATTGGTTGAAAGAATCAGGAAAGATTGTAGTGGTAGAAAAAGGCCATAACTGGTTAGAAATCATTCAGGGAAAACTGCGGGTTGCAGATATCGTAGTATAAAGTTGCCTTTTCCACTCAAAACACATAAATTGGTTGAAAGAATCTGGAAAGATTGTAGTGGTAAAAAAGGCCAGAACTGGAAAACTGCGGGTTGTTTGTTTCGTCATCTAAAGTTGCCTTTTCCCCACAACACACATAATGAAGAAACAACCACATCAATTGGTTGAAAGAATCAGGAAAGATTGTAGTGGTAAAAAAAGGCCATAACTGGTTAGAAATCATTCAGGGAAAACTGCGGGTTGCAGATATCGTAGTATAAAGTTGCCTTTTCCACTCAAAACACATCAATTGGTTGAAAGAATCTGGAAAGATTGTAGTGGTAAAAAAGGCCAGAACTGGAAAACTGCGGGTTGTTTGTTTCGTCATCTAAAGTTGCCTTTTCCCCACAACACACATAATGAAGAAACAACCACATCAATTGGTTGAAAGAATCAGGAAAGATTGTAGTGGTAGAAAAATGCCATAACTGGTTAGAAATCATTCAGGGAAAACTGCGGGTTGCAGATATCGTAGTATAAAGTTGCCTTTTCCACTCAAAACACATCAATTGGTTGAAAGAATCTGGAAAGATTGTAGTGGTAAAAAAGGCCAGAACTGGAAAACTGCGGGTTGTTTGTTTCGTCATCTAAAGTTGCCTTTTCCCCACAACACACATAATGAAGAAACAACCACATCAATTGGTTGAAAGAATCAGGAAAGATTGTAGTGGTAAAAAAATGCCAGAACTGGTTAGAAATCATCCAGGGAAAATTGCAGGTTGCAGATATCGTAGTATAAAGTTTCCTTTTCCACTCAAAACACATCAATTGGTTGAAAGAATCTGGAAAGATTGTAGTGGTAAAAAAGGCCAGAACTGGAAAACTGCGGGTTGTTTGTTTCGTCATGTAAAGTTGTCTTTTCCCCACAACACACATAACGAAGAAACAACCACATCAATTGGTTGAAAGAATCAGGAAAGATTGTAGTGGTAAAAAAATGCCAGAACTGGTTAGAAATCATTCAGGGAAAACTGCGGGTTGCAGATATCGTAGTATAAAGTTGCCTTTTTCACTCAAAACACAAAAGGACAAAATAACCACATCAATTGGTTGAAAGAATCAGGAAAAAAGTGGGTAAGCAGTTCCCACTGTACCGTAAGGGTTTGGTTCGCGAATACTTGCTCGGCCTCCTTCTTGCGTCTTCGGTAAGCTCTAGATCTCTCAGCACTTGTTATAGGTTTAGACTTCTTGGTAGCACTTTGTTCGTCTTGAACTGCTCTTTCAATCTGTTTACGTTTCCTATGCCGCAACTGAACTTGGGTGTGATATTTTGGCTTCGTAGTGAAATCTTCAAATCGTCACTTTCCACTGCACACAATTTTCACACAAATGGTTTAAACTGTCAACTAGTCAAATGGAATTGTAGAACTCGTTGTTCTCTTCAATTTAAGCACGACCCGTCGATTAGAACTGAAGTTGCAGCGGTTAAACCGGCCACCGTATGCCCGAAATGTGACTCATTTTCCCCACCACGCGGTACAAAGGTCAGAGTGGATTAGTGGTCGACCTGGTAGACGCGGCCTACCTTCCTCTACACCATGGTAGGTCATTTATCCCCATAGGCTGATTCCCCCTGGAGTTGTGGGGCCTTGAGCTATCAACACTTTTCGTGACGCGCAAGTTTCGGCCGATGACCCCCATGCATACCCCTTAGACCCCAGGACCGATTTTAGAGACGTATTCACGTTGAAATTGTGGTAAAAAAGGTCAAAAATGGCTAGATGTCATGCAAGGAAAACTACGGGTTGCAGATTTCCTAGTAGTGTAGAGTTGCCTTTCTCCCACAAAATGAGCAATGGAATCTATCCAAAGGATTCTATTCTAAGGAAATGAGCTTTGTAGTTTTCCCAAAGTATTCTATTCCTAGGAAATGATCAATAGAATCGTTCCAAGGGAATCTACTGAAAAGATAAATAGAATCTTCCGAAAGGTTGAAAGAATCCATGGAATTCTGTAGAAAGATGTGGTTATGTAGTCATTTAGTGGGTTGTGGGGGAAAAGCAGCATTACAGTACTCGCAAATCTGACGCTCAGATGGTTCGTGTAAAGTATTTTGTAAATTAAAATCAATTATTCAAAATAACGTGCATAAAAGTACTACAACTTAGGAACACTATGGTTTGAAGCTGTTAATTATACTCATGTCCAATTGTATCTTTACATACCCAAAAATAATGATGTTCCATGAAATATCCAATCGATGTAATCCATTTTTGCAGGGAATATGTGAAAGACCAGCGTAATTAACATTATCCAATCAAAAGTGATCAAATGGTTTCTGTTATGCAAATCAAAGCGACAAAAGATGACATTCCATATTAAATTTATAAGTCTTAATTTTTTCTGCGTTATTTTTTTCTGAACTCTCATTGTCACATATTATTGCCATTTTTATTGTTTCATGCTGCAGTTTTATATCATATGCAGTGCTTTAAAATTTTTTCCTTTGTATTTACGTGTTATGATGTTATGTATCATTTCACACAAATTCATAAAAAATTATAGTTCACAGTTTCTGAGAAATCCGTGATTTCATGCATGTAAAGATAATTTTGGACATGAGTGTATTAAGACGTTCATACTCAATACCTGCTTTTCATCCAGGAAAACAGACGGATTTTTTTTGCATCGATGTGTTTTCATCCTTCCTCATCCGCATCATTCACACTCACACAAAAACCGGCCTCCCGAAATGACATCACCCATGACCCCGAACATTCCACCAATCTCGCACTCCGGCACTAGGGTGCGTCGCACAAATCCCAAGCCCGCTTTTCGAGAGCGAAAATGATATTCATCCTTTTGTGCCTCAGGTCGATCCGTCGCCAAGAACGGACCCGTCCAACCTCTTGATTACAGAGCCCGGCGAACCTTTTCGCGTTTTCGGAACGCACCCGAGAATTTTCTTCACAGTGCGTGCGTGCAGAGGGGGAGATACCTTTTGTGGAGGGACGGCTTTCGGAAAGTGGATTAAATTTCGAGGGAGTTGTTGAAGTGCCGTGTTTCTATGGGAGAAGGAATGTCATTATAAGAAGTGAGCGGTCTACGGTTATTAAGACGGACGCCCCGCGTTTGTTTCGTGCAACACGAGGCTGGAATTAGGACGTACGGTTTCTTGGATGCGGGGATTTGGAGTTGGGTTTGCTTCTTTCTGAGGTTCTTTCATGAAAGAGTTAAGTGTTTCTTGGCGTTAACTTCTTAATGGACCTTAAAGGTCAGCGGAGACTCAATTGAGCAATCTCCTGCTAACTGAAGCAAGATGTAATTTCTTTTCAACGGCTTCATGTCTGGTGAAACAGCATCCGCCTTGCTCTGGAAAGTATTCAGAGGGTTGTTTTGAGGTTCGGGCACCCCGGGAAATATTCTTGATGTTCCAAATTTCAATGGAGAGCGGCGGTAGCCTGGTTGGAAGAATAGCAACCGGAGGATTGCGAGTTCGAAAATCTACCCAGTACGTACTGTACGTGTGGAACTGGTGACGTAACTTCCAATTTCAGGCCACGACCCGGTATCCCGGTTGGAAGAGTAACACACCAGCAACCGGAGGGTTGCGAGTTCGAATCCAACCAAAGACCCGACAAAGGGGGCTGGTGCACTTTAAACCTGTCGTGTCCTCCAATGTCCTTACGTTGGCGTGGTGTTGATTTGGAGAGTGGGGTGCCAGCTCAAGTGCGACCTCGTCATCTGACTGATCCAAAATGACGTTATCCTTGGATCTTTCCCTTCGGGATGGATCTCGGACCGACGCCAATACCCCGTTGTGTTGCTCCAGTGCGACGTTAATTAAAATACCTACCTATCGGTTTAGCTAACGACGAGAAACCTTGCCGAGGCAACCACCTGGAGCTCTGCTAATGCATTCTGTTTAAAGGAAGGAAAATAGGGAAAAATATGAGGATTGTCGTAAGGAAAATACTAACATGTTTTACTGATATAAAGATACGTAATAGAAGTATGCCCATCAACCTTGTAATAAAATAGATTGTAACATGTGGATGGAGTGTGTTAAAAGACCTCAGAGATATCGGTCGCGGGGAATCGACTTCAAATCGTGTTTTCAATTGCGCTCGATAATGCCATTAACCGATCAATAATTCGTCCTACATTGGTATTCGTGCTTCCTCCCAATACCACGTGACCTTCGCCTGGAGATCCAACCGAGCCGATCGGGAGAAATAACACGAATACACGCGCACTTCTGTCTATTTCAGAAGATGAGTATGCCCGAATGAGTGCATCAAATTTACTTTTAAGATATTTTCACTCTTACAGCATGAGAGGTATTCTTAGTGTAAACGAACCAACAGAAGATGAGGATTTTATTTCATGTTAATCATAGAGGAAATATAAAAGTAGAGTAGTACTAGTAACCTTTTTGCGTGCCCAGGATCAGTGGACCAAAGCAAGTAGTAAAATGACCCTCAGACGGCTTTAGTCTGCCTAGTGGAACCTACCATTCATCATCTGATTGGTCCACGAGAAGGGGGAAGACGCCCATCCATTGACTCATCATCTGATTGGTCCGTACGGCAGAGTAGTAGACTGATGATTTCACTACTTTTGTCACCACTATAGAAATGCAGATTCACATGCTTTGTCATAAGATTCTATATCGCCAAATGAGGCGATTAGATGCGAAATCGGCTAAGTCAATTTTTTAGAGCAGTCACGTGACTACTAGTCGGCATGTTGGTCACACTTTTTGAAGCTCCTCTCAATAGCTTTATCATCTGACTATTTGAATACTTTAATTCTCAAATTCGCATTTTTGCAGGGGCTGTGGTAGCCCGGTTGGAAGGGTAATAGATTAGCAACCGGAGGGTTTCGAGTTCAAATCCAACCAAAGTCCGTCGTGTACAAAGGAGACTGGTGCACGTTAAATCCGTCGTGGCCTCAATGAAAGTTTGGAGAATGAGGTGCCAGCTCAGATCTTGCCCTCGTTATCTGGCCGTGTTTCAAAATTACGTGGTGTTGTCCTCGGATCTTTCCTTTCGTGTTTGATCCCGGACCGTCGCCAATAACCCGCTGTGTTGCTCCAGTGCGACGTTAATTAAAATACCTACCTCCCATCTCATGTCGTTGATCGACATGGTCTATTTGGTGCGAGCGAATTTAATTTTCATCTCATCCATGCATTTTAATTATTCCATGTGTGACATAATTATATCTTTATAATCAATTTTTAATGTGGACTTGGTTGTCTATATTGATTTGTATTTTTAAAAATCTTTTTTAAAATTTATTTGGACATTTTATTGTTCCATTAAAAATCAACCAACCTTTACTTTATACCAGCAGACCCACGTTTGAAATTGAGTAGAAAGGATTCAGGCTTTCTTAATTCAAATTAATTACAATAATTATCACAGGACTGTTCTGCATTCCAATTCGATTCTTCCCGTACCTCCAACAATCCCAAGGAAAAATATCCTCCTTCAAATCTGTTCCATCCAATCTCGTTGGCTATGAACACGAGATATGCCAGGCGACGTCATCAATCCGCCTAATTTGCTGGCTCTTTCTTTTCGTTGTTGCTCAAAGCCGTTGGCTTTGCTCATGGCCGTATTGTGAGATAAAACACGCGCATTTCAAAGAACTGGTCTGAATTGCTTGTATATAGTGATGGCAGTGTCTTTACTGACCTCCTAAACCTTATATTTAAATCCGTTTATTGTCAATATAAGCATTTGTACGCACATTCCGCATCTAAAAGCGGAATAAAAATAATCGAAAAGTTTAAATGCAATTTCTTTGTACCGTTCTGGTTTTAATTCTTATTTCCAAGAGCGATGGATTAGCAGCTCGAGGGTTGCGAGTTCGAAACTCGGTCCAGCCAAAGACCGTTGCTGGTGAAACTTAAATCTGTCATGGCGTCAAATGTCCTCACTTTGGCGTGGTGTGGAAGTTTGGAGAGTGGGGTGCCAGCTCAGGGGTGACCTCGTTATATCTGACCATGATTCCAAATGACGAGGTGTTGTGATCGGATCTTTCCCTTCGAGATGGATCGCCAATATCCCGTTGTGTTGCTCCAGTGCGACGTTAGTTCAACTATCTATCTTATATATTAGTTTGAAGCGGGTAGATAGTTAATGTCGCCCTGGAGCTACACATGAGCTCTCCAAACTTCCACATCACGCTAACGTTAGGACATTAGGCCACGATGGATTTAAATAGCACCTACGTACGCGAGTAGGTGGTCTTTGGTTGGATCGAGTTTTTCGAACTCGTTTCTCTACGGTTGCTAATGCTAATCCGTGACTCAACCAACTGGACTACCGTGGCCCTAAATTCCCAGGGTAATAAAAAATATTGTTTTGATCTTAATGATGTTCATATATTTATAATAAATATCCTATAATACGAACATATTTTAGGTAGGTAGGTATGCTGCATATTTTAGGTAGGTAGGAACAATGCTGGCTATTGGCCCCGAAGTGAAAGATCCGATGACAACACCACTTAATTTTGAACCATGGTCAGATAACGAGGTCACACCTGAGCTGGCACCCTACTCTCCAAACTTCCACATCACTCCAACGTGGGGATATTTGAGTCAACGACAGTCTATACACGACGGTCTTTGGTAGATTCGAACTCGCAACCCTCCGGTTGCTAATCCCTTACTCTTTCGCGGCCCTCGAACATGTTTCAGATATTTTCGAGCCATTAATATTTTTTCCGGTTAACCCTAAAAATTAACGGATTGAGAACGAAGATCCCTCGCGTGAAATAATTTCCATCCCGAAATTTCCCCGCATCAACTATTCACTCGTCACGTCTCTCAGATTACTTCACTTCAGAATCATTTATTCCATCACGCAAACGATAACGAGGTAGGGCCGATTTTAAGACAACCGGGGGACTTATTCCGAAATAACAGTTAAAAGAGGCACGAGGAAGACACAGGCCCCAAAACTTATTATAAATTTTAACGAAGTCCAGAATCTTGAGAAATTTATTAAGATCCCAAAGCGCAAGGGGTCGTAAATCACGCCACCTGTAGGCGTAGGGGGGCGGTTTTGCGGAAATTATATCCGACTCGGGAGTCATTCGAATTTTGGTTGTTGGGTGAGGGGAAATTCCCGAAGAGAAGCCGAATTATTGCGTTTTGCAATTAATAGCTTCCTGGGTTTCCGAAGCTGAAATTGGGGAGGATTCTTGGTGTAGTCATGAGGTGTTATCGCAGACGTGTGGGGTTTTAATATGCGTGGCTCGGGGAAAGTTATGTTGGTTTGCGAATGAGAATCAGATAAATTTGGAAAATTTCTTCCAAATTTAGTCTTCTAGTCTAATAATTTCTTCTAAATCTAGTCTCCTTCTCGTCTAGTAATTTATTCTAAATCTAATTTAGTAGTATCTTTTTTCTAAATCTAGTCTAGTAATTTCTTCTAAATCTAATCTAGTAATTTCTTTTTCTAATTCTAGTCTAGTAATTTCTTCTAAATCTAATCTAGTAATTTCTTCTAATTATAATTTAGTAATTTCTTCTAAATCTAGTTTTCTCATCTAGTAATTTCTTTTAAATCTAGTCTAGTAATTCCCTTTTTTCCAAATCTAGTCTTCTAGTCTAGTAATTCCCTTTTTTCCAAATCTAGTTTTCTAGTCTAATAATTTCTTCTAAATCTAGTCTAATAATTTCTTCTAAATCTCTCTAATCTTCTAAATCTAATCTTCTAAATCTCTAGTCTAGTAAACTTCTAAACCTTCCAGTTGAAATTCAAGGCCCTATTTGGTCATGCTCCGCCAAACGCAATGCAACAAGGGGAAAATGTCATGAAAGGAGGAAAATGAGGGTTAGGAGTAGTGGGATGAAAAAGAAAAAGATCGCTTGGGCATCCCGGAAGTGCGACCCCCTTGCTTGCTAACGACAGTAAATCCCATGGAAAAAGAAAAGATCACTGGAATGCCTTGGTTGAAGTCTTAGGTGTGGGAAGGACTCTTGAAGAATAACTATATTTCCACTTTAGGCAATCAAACTTTATTGAAGTATTATTTTAAGTAGCATATATCCATGTAAGCCCCACGACCGTCAGCAATAGCCGGTTGTTTTGCTCCAATGGGGCATTAATTCAGCTACTTACCTACCTTGTAAGCCCATAATATGTGTAGACGGAAAGGATTTTCAGTCTACACATATTATTCAGTGCAAACAACCCAGATGGAAAACGAAGATTTTACCTTCCTCTATCCAGATGCTCTCGGCATTATACTTTAGAGGGTTACCTTAAAACGCAGTTTATCGTCGTTTTGACGACGGTTGGCGTTGCCATGCACGGTCAGACGAGGTGTTGACCTCTTCAGCTGACCGTGGTTCAAAATGGCGAGGTATTGTCCTCGGTTCTTTCCCTTTGGGATTGATCCCGGACAGTCACCAATAGCCCGTTGTGGTGCCCCAGAGCGACGTTAATTAACTATCCACCTATAAAACCTGAAAAATACATTCTTATATTCGCTCTTTTATTTTCCATATTATTTTCATCTGTTTTACGCTTCCACCCATTGTATCAAAGCACAAGGAAACCTTCCACGGAGTCCTCTCAATTCAGCCTCCATGGCGAAAAGGGAGATAAAAAAGGGAGATAATATATCTCTCTTCCGCAAGAGTAATTTAATTCCCATAAAACGCTTAATCAGGCTGCCCACAGGAATCCTTCCTTCACAAATCTGAAAAGCAGAAACGCAACAAACAAAACATTAATTCATAAGAAACTAGAAGTCTCCGGTTTCCACCCGAAGCATTAAAGCACCGTGGATCATCTTCACAACATAATGGACAGGGTGGAACCTTGCCTTTTATACAAGGGCTATTAGGTCGTGAAAAATATATAATCTTTACTTTTACTATAATAATAATACGCGGGTGAAAAAAAAACTAACTGTGAACCGTGGGTGGACACTCGGTTTCGTTGGGGAATAGTGTTACAGAAACTCCGATTGTTTGAGTCCAACTAGGGCATGTAGTACTGTGAGTTATGACTTGTATAATTGTTTCTTTTTTTGGAGCCTCGCTAAGTATAGTGGTGGATTTTTTTTGTGTGGTTTTTCGGTCTTAGTAAAGGCAAATGGGGTGTGAGTGCGGTTCTGGGAAGCGCATTGTTGGGTGATTTTCCGCGGACATATTTAGAGCGGGCGTTGTGCGGTAATTTGGTATTCTCTGCGGCAGGTTCCGAGGAAGGAATGAAGAACGACTCGGGTCATTGGTCTTTTCCGTTTTCTTTTGAAGTCTGAGACTTTGTCATAATTCGCCATTGTAGTCTCTGGGATTTATGTCGCGTTGTTGCTGTACTTCCTCCAGTGGGAAATTGGCTTCAAATTACACGAAAAAAGGTTTTTGAAGAGCCGTTTGCGGAGGTTGTATCGTAGCGGTGGTATTCAAGTAGGGCAAGCGTGGTAACTTTACGTGCCTAGGATCATGTAACTAGTAGTAACGTGACCCTTAGGCTCTACCCGACAGACTAAAGTAGTTATACATTCATCAACGGACTGGTTCACAGTATGAGAGAAGACGCTCATCTATTGATTTATCATCTGATTGGTTCATTTGTGACGTGTAACATTATATGGTAACTTTACGTTCTCAGGATCATGTGACCGAAACTAGTAGTAACATGACCCTTAGGCCCTACCCGACAGACTAAAGTAGTTAAACATTCATCAACGGATTGGTTCACAGTATGAGAGAAGACGCTCATCTATTGATTTATCATCTGAATGGTTCATTTGTGACGTGTAACTTTATATGGTAACTTATCATGGTAACTTTACGTGCTCAGGATCATATGACCAAAACTAGTAGTAACATGACCCTTAGGCTCTACCCAACAGACTAAAGTAGTTAAACATTCATCAACGGATTGGTTCACAGTATGACAGAAGACGTTCATCTATTGATTTATCATCTGATTGGTTCATTTGTGACGTGTAACTTTATATGGTAACTTATCGTAGTAACTTTACATGCTCAGGATCATGTGACCAAAACTAGTAGTAACATGACCCTTAGGCTCTACGTGACAGACTAAAGTAGTTAAACATTCATCAACGGACTGGTTCACAGTATGAGAGAAGACACTCATCTATTGATTTATCATCTGATTGGTTCATTTGTGACGTGTAACATTATATGGTAACTTATCGTGGTAACTTTACGTTCTCAGGATCATGTGACCGAAACTAGTAGTAACATGACATTTAGGCTCTACCCGACAGACTAAAGTAGTTAAACATTCATCAACGGATTGGTTCACAGTATGAGAGAAGACGCTCATCTATTGATTTATCATATGATTGGTTCATTTGTGACGTGTAACTTTATATGGTAACTTATCGTAGTAACTTTACGTGCTCAGGATCATGTGACCAAAACTAGTAGTAACATGACCCTTAGGCTCTACGCGACAGACTAAAGTAGTTAAACATTCATCAACGGATTGGTTCACAGTATGAGAGAAGACGTTCATCTATTGATTTATCATCTGATTGGTTCATTTGTGACGTGTAACATTATATGGTAACTTATCGTGGTAACTTTACGTTCTCAGGATCATGTGACCGAAACTAGTAGTAACATGACATTTAGGCTCTACCCGACAGACTAAAGTAGTTAAACATTCATCAACGGATTGGTTCACAGTATGAGAGAAGACGCTCATCTATTGATTTATCATCTGATTGGTTCATTTGTGACGTGTAACTTTATATGGTAACTTATCGTGGTAACTTACGTGCTCAGGATCATATGACCAAAACTAGTAGTAACATGACCCTTAGGCTCTACGCGACAGACTAAAGTAGTTAAACATTCATCAACGGATTGGTTCACAGTATGAGAGAAGACGTTCATCTATTGATTTATCATCTGATTGGTTCATTTGTGACGTGTAACATTATATGGTAACTTATCGTGGTAACTTTACGTTCTCAGGATCATGTGACCGAAACTAGTAGTAACATGACCCTTAGGCTCTACCCGACAGACTAAAGTAGTTAAACATTCATCAACGGACTGGTTCACAGTATGAGAGAAGACACTCATCTATTGATTTATCATCTGATTGGTTCATTTGTGACGTGTAACATTATATGGTAACTTATCGTGGTAACTTTACGTTCTCAGGATCATGTGACCGAAACTAGTAGTAACATGACATTTAGGCTCTACCCGACAGACTAAAGTAGTTAAACATTCATCAACGGATTGGTTCACAGTATGAGAGAAGACGCTCATCTATTGACTTATCATCTGATTGGTTCATTTGTGACGTGTAACTTTATATGGTAACTTATCGTGGTAACTTTACGTGCTCAGGATCATGTGACCAAAACTAGTAGTAACTTGACCCTTAGGCTCTACCCAACAGACTAAAGTAGTTAAACATTCATCAACGGATTGGTTCACAGTATGACAGAAGACGTTCATCTATTGATTTATCATCTGATTGGTTCATTTGTGACGTGTAACTTTATATGGTAACTTATCGTGGTAACTTTACGTTCTCAGGATCATGTGACCGAAACTAGTAGTAACATGACCCTTAGGCTCTACCCGACAGACTAAAGTAGTTAAACATTCATCAACGGATTGGTTCACAGTATGAGAGAAGACGTTCATCTATTGATTTATCATCTGATTGGTTCATTTGTGACGTGTAACATTATATGGTAACTTATCGTGGTAACTTTACGTTCTCAGGATCATGTGACCGAAACTAGTAGTAACATGACCCTTAGGCTCTACCCGACAGACTAAAGTAGTTAAACATTCATCAACGGATTGGTTCACAGTATGAGAGAAGACGCTCATCTATTGACTTATCATCTGATTGGTTCATTTGTGACGTGTAACTTTATATGGTAACTTATCGTGGTAACTTTACGTGCTCAGGATCATGTGACCGAAACTAGTAGTAACATGACCCTTAGGCTCTACCCAACAGACTAAAGTAGTTAAACATTCATCAACGGATTGGTTCACAGTATGACAGAAGACGTTCATCTATTGATTTATCATCTGATTGGTTCATTTGTGACGTGTAACTTTATATGGTAACTTATCGTGGTAACTTTACGTTCTCAGGATCATGTGACCGAAACTAGTAGTAACATGACCCTTAGGCTCTACCCGACAGACTAAAGTAGTTAAACATTCATCAACGGATTGGTTCACAGTATGAGAGAAGACGTTCATCTATTGATTTATCATCTGATTGGTTCATTTGTGACGTGTAACATTATATGGTAACTTATCGTGGTAACTTTACGTTCTCAGGATCATGTGACCGAAACTAGTAGTAACATGACCCTTAGGCTCTACCCGACAGACTAAAGTAGTTAAACATTCATCAACGGATTGGTTCACAGTATGAGAGAAGACGCTCATCTATTGACTTATCATCTGATTGGTTCATTTGTGACGTGTAACTTTATATGGTAACTTATCGTGGTAACTTTACGTGCTCAGGATCATGTGACCAAAACTAGTAGTAACATGACCCTTAGGCTCTACCCAACAGACTAAAGTAGTTAAACATTCATCAACGGATTGGTTCACAGTATGACAGAAGACGTTCATCTATTGATTTATCATCTGATTGGTTCATTTGTGACGTGTAACTTTATATGGTAACTTATCGTGGTAACTTTACGTTCTCAGGATCATGTGACCAAAACTAGTAGTAACATGACCCTTAGGCTCTACGCGACAGACTAAAGTAGTTAAACATTCATCAACGGACTGGTTCACAGTATGATAGAAGACGTTCATTTATTGATTTATCATCTGATTGGTTCATTTGTGACGTGTAACTTTATATGGTAACTTATCGTGGTAACTTTACGTTCTCAGGATCATGTGACCGAAACTAGTAGTAACATGACCCTTAGGCTCTACCCGACAGACTAAAGTAGTTAAACATTCATCAACGGATTGGTTCACAGTATGAGAGAAGACGTTCATCTATTGATTTATCATCTGATTGGTTCATTTGTGACGTGTAACTTTATATGGTAACTTATCGTGGTAACTTACGTGCTCAGGATCATGTGACCAAAACTAGTAGTAACATGACCCTTAGGCTCTACCCGACAGACTAAAGTAGTTAAACATTCATCAACGGACTGGTTCACAGTATGAGAGAAGACGTTCATCTATTGATTTATCATCTGATTGGTTCATTTGTGACGTGTAACATTATATGGTAACTTATCGTGGTAACTTTACGTTCTCAGGATCATGTGACCGAAACTAGTAGTAACATGACCCTTAGGCTCTACCCAACAGACTAAAGTAGTTAAACATTCATCAACGGACTGGTTCACAGTATGATAGAAGACGTTCATTTATTGATTTATCATCTGATTGGTTCATTTGTGACGTGTAACTTTATATGGTAACTTATCGTGGTAACTTTACGTGCTCAGGATCATGTGACCAAAACTAGTAGTAACATGACCCTTAGGCTCTACTCGACAGACTAAAGTAGTTAAACATTCATCAACGGATTGGTTCACAGTATGAGAAAAGACGTTCATCTATTGATTTATCATCTGATTGGTTCATTGATTGGTCATCTGTCAGTAGTAGGCGATTTCACTCTTTTTGTCGCCTCTCTAGAAAGGCAGATTCACATACCTACCATGTCGAAGTGAAATATACGAGGACAACACCTCGTCATTTTGAATCACGGTGAGATGACGAGGTCAGTACCTCCTCGTCTGATCGTGCATGGCAACGCCAAACGTCGTCAAAACGGCGATCTTCTGCATTTTGAGGTAACCCTCTAAAGTGTAATGTGACATTTGAGGCGACGACTGATCTAACGTGCACCAGCCCTTAGGTCACGTACCTGACGGTCTTCGGTGGGATCGAGTTTCAAACTCTGAACACTCCGGTTGCTAATTCGCGACTCTACCAACTTGTTCCAACTCTTTTCCGTTTTCTTTTGAAGTCTGCGAGAGACTTTGTCATAACTTGCCATTGTAGTCTTCGGGATTTATGTCGTGGTGGGTGCTGTACTTCCTCCAGTGGGAAATTGGCTTCAAATTACACAATAACGCTTTTTTTAAAGGGCCGTTTGCTGTGGTTTTATGTGGAGCTTTTGACTTCCATGAACCTTATACAAGCCGCACATTAATCGGCATGCGCATGCGCACTATGTTTCTGCACAGAAAACGCGTCCGTACGCATGCGTATTTCAGCCAATTTAGTGTCGCAGAACTGATGTTGGTCTAATGTGTGGCTTGCCTTGGAATCATTTTAGGTAAAAAGTATATTTCCCAAAGTATATTTCTGGGAAGATTCACAGATTCGAATTAGATGAAATCGTTGGAATCATTTTCAAGTAAAAAATGATTCCAACGATTTCATCTAATTCGAATCTATCTTCCCAGAAATATACGCATCCCTGTTGATAGAGTCTGATTAGCAACCGGAGGGTTGCGAGTTCGAAACTCGATCCAATCAAAGACCGTCGTGTACTTGAGTGCTGGTGAACGTTAAAATCTGTCTTGGCCTGAAATGTCCTCACGTTGGCGTGGTGTAGAAGTTTGGAGAGTGGAGTGCCAGCTCAGGCGTGACCTCATCATCTGACCAGGGTTCAAATTTACGAGGTGCTAATCCTCGGCTCTTTCCCTTCGGGATTGATCAGAGGATAACACCATGTAACCTTCCCAATACCTGTTGCGCTGCTTCAGTGCGACGTTAATTCAGCTACCTACCGCGAATTAGCATTTAAAATTGACGTCATTAAAAATTTCGCTTCCACTTTTGAATCCATCCACTCAAGTCTAAAAAGACATCTTTTCAACAACCACTCACCCGATTACTCCTACAACAGGACCAGTCGGCAAACGTTCTTTCATCTCGATCATCCCTGTCATCACCCCGTGACAGACCCAGTGGGCACGGTCACAGACCCTGAAATTAAAGGTTTTCGTTACAATTACCGTCGGTCTCTTCGGAGGTCGTGCTTATAAAACCGTGCAATTTCCATCCGAAAGCTTTAATTACGGGTTCGTTTACAGAATAAATTAGGTGCAAATTCCACGCTTGGTGTTTAATTGAATTTAGGTTGATAAGGGGATTCATACCGCCAATCTAAACGGTGTATTTAAAAATTGGCTATGAGGAATAAATGAATGGTTGCGTCCATTAGTTTTGGACATGGAAAGAGTTATTTTTTCGGTAAATGAAGACCAACGAATTACCAACCACTAGTGAAATGCAATGATCTTAGTCACCACTGCAAGAATTAACTTGTAATACAGTGGTTTTTATTTATGTGGGTGGGTAGCTAATCAACGTCGCACTGGATCAACACAACGATCTATTGGCGACTGTCTGAGATCAACCCCGAGGAGAAAGGTATGAGGACACTAGTCGTTTTGAACCATGGTCAGAAGACGAGGTCCACACATGAGCTGGCACTCCACTCTCTAAACGTACGCACCATGCCAACGTGAGGACGTTTGGGGCGACGACAGATTTAACGTTGATTAACGTCGCACCGGAGCAACAAAGATCTATTGGCGACGGTCCGAGATCAACCCTTAAGAGAAAGATCTGACGACAACGCCTCGGACCGTCACTAATAGCCCGTTGTGTGGCTCCAATGTGACGTTAATTAAAATATCTACCTACCCTTTGGGATTGATTAAGGACCTTCGCCAACAGCGTGTAGCTCCAGTACGACGTAAATTCAACTACCTACCAATCATAAACGCAGAATTTAGATTCCTACTACCGAAACACCTCGCCATAATTTAATAGCCCTCTCCTTGTAAGTAAAAAAAATGCTAATTACGATTGTTAGCTCTTCTATTTCTCCAGTCATTCCTTGCGGGCCCAAAATGTGCGTAATTCAAAGAGTTTAGAGAAAAAAGCTACTTTCAAGTGAATAAAAAAAAGCATTTGCTACATTGTAGAGTAATGACTTAATATTTCGTGGGAAGACAGATGAGGAAAGGATAATAAAAATGACCGGAGATCTTGTACGTGACACTATTTCCTGATGACGATAATGTGTGGTTCGCAAGTTAACGACGCTCTTAGTTACAGTGACAATTTTTATGAATTTTAATTATTGTAGAAGGTGTTAGAGAATTCACGCATATTTGTAAACGTTAAAAACTTTTTAGCGACAGCTAGCTTTATTATCGCGAGTTTCTTGAATACTGAGCAGAAAGACAAAAATAAAAAATAGAAACACGAAATTTGTGTAAGGTTCGATCGATACAAATTTGGTCATTGTCGCCATTTTGTTTCTGCATATTTTACGCTACGAAGATAGGTACTGGGCCATCGTGGTTCAGTGAGTTTGTCCACTGCGCGAGCAACTGCGAGTTGAAGGCGACGCGGGTTCGATTCCAGTCGTATTCGATTCTCTCTCTGGGTGTTTTTCTCACTTCTGTCAGGGGAAAAATTTTGTTGTGTGTGTACATCCGTTATTTAATGTTATACTTATCTAGGGATCAAGTCAGTTGTGTTTCATCTAACTCACGAACCTAAGGGAAATATCCTCATCTGGTATACAAGGGAAATTTTTTTGCCGACTAATGTTGTAAAGCAACAATAGTAACGGAGGAATACAAAAAGGTTTGTATTTGAATTTACGTTGCACTGGAGCAATACAATGGGTTAATAGTCTGATTTGTTTGCTTGCACTGAAAATCCCTCTCATTCAGTGATTAAACCAAAGGTCAAGGTAGGTATTTAATTAACGTCGCACTGGAGCAACACTTTCCGCCAGGGGAGACCCCGCGCCTATCCTTGTGAGGATTTACCGGTTTAGTAGTCTCCCTTGGGAGTTCATTAGTTTTTTTTATTCCAGAGTCACTGTTTGGTTTTCTTGACGGTCAGCTGGTGGTCATACGGTAACTAAATTTATGTCGTTGCTATGAAATCCTATCCTCGGGATTGCAGGATATCTATGATTTTACAAATGTTTTCTCTGCATTTCCTATGCTTTAGTGCTAGGTTTAGCCATCCTGAGGTGGGTCTTGGTGATGGGCATCGCAGGTGGAGTGAGCTTGTGAGGGGACATTCCAAGGCATAATGCATTGGAGTTCCCTCTATACCACAGGAGCATTGGTTGGTGTGGGATAAACCGAATCTGTGGAGATAGCTAGGCCATGACCCGTTATAAACTGCAAGAGGCGTCTATTTTTGATGCGGGTATCCATGGAGACATTTGGGAAGAGATCGTATGTTGAGAGGCCTGTGTCGTCTGTGTTCCATTCTAGCTGCCACTGTTGAAGGATATGGTCTCTAGTGAGACTCTTGAAGTGTGAGGCTGGAAGGGCTATTTTGTCCTCTGGAGCATCTTTGTTTGTTGCCGCTTCCCTGGCAAGACTGTCTGCTTTTTCGTTACCCTCGTGTACTGGAACAACACAACGGGCTGTTGGTGCCGGTCCGTGATCCATCCCGAAGGGAAAGATCCTGGGCTATACCTCATCATTTTGAACCACGGTCAGATGACGAGATCAACACTGGATGGCAATCCACTCTCCAAACTGCCACACCACACCAACGCGAGGACATTTGACCCCACGACGGATTCAACGTGAACCAGCCCACGTGTACTCGACGGTCTTGGCTGGACCGAGTTTCGAACTCCGGTTGGTAAACCATTGCTATTCCAAGTGCTCTATTCTTCCCCGAAAATGTTTGAATTCTCAGTTAAGGAAAAACTCTTCCTCCGTTCTGTGTTTCTCGTATAACCGGTGTTCTGCTTTGAGTCATCCCGTTCATCTCAAAAGGTGGCTCCTTTGATCCGACATTAAACCAAGTCATACTTGTACCGTCCTGAGGACGCTAACTGGTATTAGTTACGAGACTCATGCGTACAAGACTCAACTAAACATCCACCCTCTCAACAACTTAATTCCGATGCAGACATTTCGGAATCCAAAGCCCAGGGACGTCCGAAACAGACAAAATGGGCATTAAGCGATTCAAATCCAAATTAAAACAGGTAAACAGAGGCTGTGGAGCATGAAGGGCCCTAATCCTCGGCCTCCGTGTTTGCTTCTGGCGGGACGAATAAATCGCATTTCATTCTTTAAGGTCAGGGGATAGCCCACTTCGAATTTATTTCGCTGAAGATTTCTCGCGAATAAACCCTATTGAACGGCACCCGAGCTTCCTCCGTTTGTGAAATTAAGAGCGGAGTCAAACTGGTAGAGTTGAAGTGTATGAATTATTAAGGGACGTGTTTGGATTATTCAGTCGCGAGGCTTTGGAGATGTTTAATGCGCTAGGCCTAGCCGGTTCGTTCGTCTGTTGCTGAGTCTGTCGTTCTCTGGAAGTGAATTGGGACCGCGGTAGCCCGGTCGGAAGAGTCGCAGATAAGCAACCGGAGGGTTGCGAATTCGAATCCAACCAAAGATCGCCCTGTCCAAAGGGGGATTGTGCAAGTTAAATCCGTCGTGGCCTCAAATGTCCTCACGTTGGGGTAGTGTGGAAGTTTGGAGAATGGGGTCACATTTCAGGTGTTGACCTCGTTATGTAGCAGTGATTGAAAATGACGGTGTTGTCCTCGGATCTTTCCCTTCGGGATGGATCCAGGATTGTCGCCAATTGCCCGTTGTGTCGCCAACCGCCCGCGCGGGCCAGAAGTTCTATAGCATGTCCTAAGGAGATTCAGAAGCAACTCGTAGACGCGAAATACACTGCTGGCCACCATAAATGCAACACCCTGAAGGAAGCATGCAAATAATTTGAAATTTACAACATGCATTAGCGGAGGTGAGATATGCAAATGATTAGAATTTCAGCGCAGACTCACATCACGCGCGCCTGTGGCGCCACTTCAAAGCGCTGTTTAAGACTTGGAGATTTCGACGATTTCAAGTACGGCAATTGTGTTTTTCTTGTGGTTTTTTTTAAAAAACGATCAATTATGCCTCGTAGAAAACAGCGATCATCTTTTAATCAAGTATCCGAGTTCGATAGAGGAAGGATAGTGGCCACCGAGATTGTGGATTATCTTTCAGGGAAATCGGTAGTCGTGTTCGACGAAACCAAACAACTGTAATGCGGATATGTGATCGTTGGATGCAGGAGGGTACGACGGACCGACGTGTTCGATCGCATCCACCTTAGTGCACCACTTCACGTGATGACAGGCATATTGTGCGTATGACAGTGACGGATCGCTCAGCCACATCACGAACCATAGCACAGCACATTCAGTCTGTACCGCATCATCCAGTGTCTGCGCGTACCATTCGACGTCGTTTACAGCAGAGTGGTCTGTCCGCAAGACGTCCATTGCTTCGTCTACCCTTGACGCAGAAACACAGACATTTCCGCCGCCAATGGTGCGATGAAAGAAGGATGTGGACGGCAGAATGGAATGAAATTGTCTTTACTGACGAGTCACGCTTCTGTCTGCAACACCACGATGGTCGGATTCGAGTCTGGAGACACCGTGGAGAGAGGATGCTGAACAGCTGCGTTATGCACCGCCACACTGGTCCTGCACCGGGTATTATGGTATGGGGCGGTATTGGATATCACTCTCGCACTCCTCTAGTACGCATTGCCGGTACTTTAAACAGCCAGCGCTACATCTCCGAGGTGTTGGAGCCAGTTGTCCTTCCTTACCTTCAGGGCTTGCCCACAGCCATATTTCAACAGGATAATGCGCGACCACACGTGGCACGCATTGTCCAAGGGTTCTTCGTCAATCGCCAGATTGAATTGCTTCCCTGGCCAGCTCGCTCTCCGGATCTTTCGCCGATAGAAAACATGTGGTCCATGGTTGCTCAACGATTGACCCAGAATACATCCCCAGCTGCCACACCAGATCAACTTTGGCAACGTGTGGAAGCTGCTTGGTCTGCTGTACCCCAAGAACACATCCAAAGTCTCTTTGAATCAATGCCGAGGCGTGTGGCAGCGGTGATCTCCAACAATGGCGGCTACTCTGGCTACTGATTTTGGCAGGAACCACACTTCACAGAAGTCTATAAATTTAATCATTTGATACTTGGTCAACATGTTATCTACAAAATAAATTTTGTTGTGATATCTCTTGTCTTTCTTGGTGTTGCAATTTGGGTGGCCAGCAGTGTATAAGAAACCTGAGCATTGCTTTACAGGGTGTACCAAAAAGGTTGTTCCGCAATTTATCGTTTTACCATTTGGAGATAGGTAGGCAATGTAAATTGCAAAAGTGTACCAAATAAGGTAAGTAATTAAGATATGTGAATAAAATTATCACGTGATAACAATTTAAGCGGATACAGTTTTTAATTTGTATACCACCCCTCTAGATAAATATCCGAGGTAGCAAAAATGTTCCTTACCTGTATCCCTATCGTTAGTAAAAAACCATATTTCTGTAGGTTGAATAGTAACGGAGATACAAGAGTTTCCATTTTAAGGGGGCCGAATCTAATTTAGAACGATGGCCAAATGTGAAGAGCGAAGTTCTGCATTGCTGCAGATGGAAAACATTTTGAACATGCGTTGTAAATTTCCTTTTACTTTTATTTAAACCATTTTTTATACAATATTTTTTATTGAAGATTACATTGTCTACTATTATGCATTGCGATTTTCATCTGCAGTTGCAATACTACATTACTTTGCACAATGCTGCAATTTCTGACCGAAAAAAAAATGCTTTTTAGCATTGTGTATACGGTCCCTAATCTGACTACTTGAACAGCTGTGCACAAGCGGTATGAGTCAACTTTTTTGCGTCATTATACCTCCGTTACTGCTCAACCTACAGAAATGCAGTTTTCTGCTAACGATAGGGATGCAGGTAAGGAACTTTTTTGCTATCTCGGATTTTTATCTAGAGGGGTTGTATAAAAATTAAAAACTGAATCCGCTTAAATTGTTATCACGTGATAATTTTATTCACATATCTTAATTACCTACCTTATTTGGTGCAATTTACATTGCCTACTTATCTCCAAATGGTAAAAAGATAAATTGCGGAACAACCTTTTTGGGACACCCTGTAGAGAGAACTTCAGAAGGTGCCAAGAACATGTCGGCAAGTAGTCATGTGATTGCTCTTAAAAACAGATATGTTTGGCCGATTTGGTGTATTGATACTAAGCTTGGCAACATCTTATGATAGGGTAGGTTTGGAGAGGGGGTGCCAGCTGAGGTTTGACCGCGTCATCCGATCGTGGTTCAAAATTACGAGATGTTGTCCTCGCGAACCTTTCGTTTTGGGCTTGATCCCCGACAGTCGCCAATAGCCAGATGTGTTGCTCCAGTGCGACATTAATTCAAATACCTAACTATCTACGGTTGAATGTTCAACAAAACCGGTTCTCCCTCGCGAAAATAAGAATATGCGTGAATATTGTCTAACACTTTTAACAATAACTAAAATTCATAACAATTGTCACTTCGTAAACTAAGAGCGTCGTTGACTTACGAACCACACATTATCATCCTCAGGAAATAGTGTCACGTACAAGATCTCCGTTCATTTTATTACCCTTTCCTCATCTGTCTTCCCACCTAAGATTAAGTCATTACTCTACAATGTAGCAAATGCTTTTTATTCACTTGAAAGTAGCTTTTTTTCTCTAAACTGTTTGAATTACGCACATTTTGAGCCCGCAAGGAATGACTGGAGAAATAAGAAGAGCTAACAATCGTAATTAGCATTTGTTTACTTGCAAGGAGAGCGCTAATTAAGTTATGGCGAGGTGTTCCAGTAGTAGGAATTTAAATTCTGCGTTTATGATTGGTAGGTAGTCGAATTTACGTCCAACTGGCTGTTGGCGAGGGCCCTTGAACAATCCCGAAGGGAAAGATCCGAAGATGACACTTCGTCATTTTGAAACACTGTCAGACGCCTGTGCTGGATCACCAATCTCCAAGCTTCTATATCCAACGGGAAGACATTTGGGACCACTACATATTTAACGTATACCATCCCCCTTCTTACACGATAGTTTTAGTTCTGAGTTTATGATTGGAGGTAGGTAGTTGAATTTACGTCGCACTGGTGCAACACGACTGGCTATTGGCTAAAGGATCAATCCCGAAGGAAAAGACCCGAGGAAATAATGTTATTTTCAACCACGGTCATATGACGAGGTCAACGCCTGAGCTGGTATCCCATTCTCTAAACTTCCATACCACGCCTATGTGAGGAAGTCTGAAGCCATAACAGATTTAACATGCACCAGCCCCCCACACACGATGGTCTTTGTTTGGAACGAGTTTCGAATTCGTAAGTCTCCGGTTGCTTACCCGCGATTCTACCAACTGGGTTATCGCGTCTCCTCTATTTTTTTGGAAGTAGTTAGATAAATATAAATTTGTTTATATCTTAATAGTAGGTAGAATGCATTGCTTGTATGACAAATTATATATATACAGTAAAATGTAGGGGAATTGCAACAAGGGAACTGAGGGTGTATAGTTGAATGTAATGTTATGTGGTTTATGAGGTGGGATCAGTGAGGTGGCAAAATATGATTATTTCTCTTGTCAGGAATGGCAAATAAAAAGTGGATTTTGAAGAACTAGATTTAAATATTTGAACAGAAGCTCTACCGCCAGATACATTTAGATGGACAGAAAATGCCTCTCATAAAGAAATTGTCTTGATATCCTGACCCTCCAACGGTACTGTATTATTCAGCTGTTGTGCATGATAAAATTGAATACACATAAAATTGCATCGTTTAGAATTCATGTTCTGAAAGTAACTAATCTTTGCGTTACAACCAATTTAACCTTAATTTAGTGTTGCTTTTATGTCACAACTCTTAATGACTGAATAACACCTTTCTAAATTCCACGGATTCTTTTAATCTTTGGAAAAATTCGAGTGGTCCTTTCTCTAGAATAGAATCTTTATTTGGAACGATCCTATTGGCCCATTCTATAGAATAGAATCGTTTGGAAATATTGCATATGTCATTTCCTTAAATTTTGATACTTTTGAACGTTTCTATAGCTCATTCCATAAAAATAGAATCTTTCTTTGGAAGATTTCAATTGGTCCTTTCCATAGAAAATAATTGTTCTTTCCAAAGATACTTTTGGTCCTTTCCTTAGGACAGTCTTTCTTCGGGACGATTCTATTGGTTCTTTCTTAAAAAAAAAGAATCGCTCTTGCGAACGATTATTTTGGTCCTTTCCTTATAAAAGACTTCTTCTCTGAAACGATTCTATTGTTCTCTCCTTAGAATAGAATATTTCTTTGATATGATTCTATTAGTCCTTTCCTTAGAATGGAATCCTGCTTTGGGGCGAATCTCTCAGAACTTTTCTAGGATTTGAATGCGTTGGAAAGATTCTATTGGATCATTCTGTAGAATAGAATCCTTTGGAAATATTCTATAAGTCATTTTCTTCAATTATAATACTTTTGAACGTTTCTATTGTTCATTTCATAAAAATAGAATCTTTCTTTGGAATAATTCTATTTGCCTTTCATCAGAACAGAATCTCTCTTTGGGTTGATTCTATGGGTCCTTTCCTTGGAATATCATTTTCCCTTCAAACCATTCTTTTGTATCTTTTCTAAGAATAGAATTCTTCTCTGGTCCAATCCTATTCGTTCCTTCCTTTGAACAGAATCTTTCTTTGAACGGATTCTATTGGTCATTTCCTTAGAATGGAATCCTACTTTGGGACATATCTCATGGTCCTTTTCTTGGATTAGAATCTGTTGGAACGATTCTATTCAACCATTCTGTGGAATAAATAGAATATCATTTGGAAAGATTATGTTGGTCAAGATTCAATATTGGTTAGAAGTCAGCAGGGAGGACTGCAGGTTGCTAAGTGGAATTACGTGTGTGAACCCTTGAGAGGTGTGGAAAATTTATAGGTAGATCGCCACTATACTGGACTGAAGGAGAATATTACTTGTAAGATGTTTAGAATAAGATCTTAGTGTAGCTGTAAGAACCTCACATCTCCTCTGTATATAATGTACTTACGCTAATCTTCAATAAATAGTATGTAGAAAATTAACTTGACGTGCAAATAACTTGAGTGAAGGTGAAAAGAAATAAATAACCCAAAGAACCAGCGAGAACAAACTGAAAGTAAACGAAACAGCGTCAAGAGGGTAAAACATTTCAGGCAGATATTTAGAAAACTGCTGATAAGTATACAATACTGAATGAGTATTTCTTTTGCAAGAAATGTATTTGACATTTTTCAGACCAGTTTACGATTTTTCTACTTATGTGCTAAACGAAACTTTGATTTCCACCGATTAAACTAATGCCGGTATTAATTTTTATAACACCAACATTTCGGCAGGTGATCGGCATACTTTCCTGACGTAAGATAGAACATTGCTGTGTGTGTTCGCACCGTTCGTATCTCCGTGACAGTAGTTGGCGCTACTCTTTAATTGGCGTAACTTTTCATGTACTTGGCGAGCGCCAAGAACGTTGCCAACTCCTCAGATTGTGCCTCATCTCTTGACGCAATAAGACGATATCTCCAGCCGTTCTATCAACCATTCTTTGTGCTTATGCGTTGTGTTGCTCTAGTGCGACGTTAATTAATTGACATTACCATTGTGCTTAGGTAGGTAGTTAATTAACGTCGCAGTGGATCACCACAACGGGCGACGGTCCGGGATCAATGCCGAATTGAAAGATCCAAGGACAATACCACGTAATATTGAACCACGGACAGATGACGAGAACACCTGAGCTGGCACCCCACCCTCCAAACTTCCACACCACGCCAACGTGAGGACATTTGAGGCCACGACAGATTTAAAGTGCAACAGACCATTTGGACACGACGGTCTTTGGTTGGATTCAAACTCGCAACTCTCCGGTTGCTAATCCGTTATTCTTCCAACTGGGTTACAGCGGCCCTTTGTGTACTTAGGATAATACATCTTTGTACTTAGAATAGTACTGCAATCAATAGAAATGAACATTAATTAGTCCACTGAAGTTTGTATTTTTGTGCCAGCTTCGACAACTGCAATTTTTAATGACCTAATTTAAGATTTAGTTGATCGAGTATTGATGCTCAAATGCATATTTTATTTGTAGTGTCAATTTTAAGTGATTTTAAGTAAAATGCGGGTAGAATGACAGCGTAGAATCAAACAAATAAGGCTATGTACACATCATAATGATTCTCGCTTTATTAATGATTATTGTTAATTTAAAGACGCAATATTTAAGTATCAAATCAAAATTTGCATTAAAATTAAACATTTCTTCATAACATTAACGAGCAGCAAAATTTGTAAATATCAAAGGTAACAATGGAAATAGAAGAAAATCTTTTAATTGGGAACAATAAATTGCTTTTAATTATAACAATGCACATTTTTCTGAATGCTTTTAAACAAATAGATTTAAAGCATCGTATTGCTTTTCGATTGTTTATCAAGCATTGTTGTAGCTAAATATTATCGCTAACAAAAAGATTTCTTCATTCATGTTACGTCTGTCAAACTGCTAACTGGCGATTTTTAAAGCTCTGATCAAGTGAGATTATAAACGTTTGATTAAAGCGATTTTTGTTGTAAAGGAAACTTCCTCTGCAACTTATCTGCAAACAGTACTTTTCAGTGCTTTTTGCGAACAAACAGTACTTTTTAGTGCTATCTACAAACCAACAGTACTTTTCAGTGCTATCTACAAAAAACAGTACTTTTCAGTGCTACCTACAAACAGTACTTCAAGTGCTATTTACGTCATTACAGAGACTTATCTACCTTTCAAGATGCTGGACTGGTGCAGGAAACAAATGTAAGTCTCGTACTCTGAGAATTTATTATTTTTCATACATTTCAGTCTTTAAAACATTATTTACTCTTTTTTAACATAAATGTAACTTCTCTTTCCCTTTGCTGTGTCTTGCCAGGTAAAATAATTGATTCTAATTTGCTATTTCAGAAAGAAGTTTCGAGAGAAGCGTAGAGAAAAGAAGCAAGCCAAGAAAGAGACAAAGAAACAGAAAGCAGAAGAAAAGAAATACGTCGAGCGCGACTACCTCGCAGAGTGGAATGCCGAACATCCCGAGGAATTCATGGACTTGCGTCTGCGAACCATCGAAGACGAAATGGCGGATAGGGCTCTACTCGAGGCACAAAAGAACTCCATCGACAAAAGCAACGGAGCTGACTGCGCATAATCTGCCGCAGATCTCAACGGAGAAGACGATGGCTTTGACATCGTGAAAAGCAGAACCACAGACGATTCAACTTAACGATAGAACTTAACAATGTTTCACCGAAATCCATTTTCAAAACTTCAAACTGACTTGGAAATTTCAATTGGCTGAACGAGAACCACATAGTTATTCCTTTTGACTTTTCTATTTGAAAAAAACCACAATCCATGAAATTTTGAATTTTAAAATCAATAAAAATAGTTTAACCTCCCTCCAAATTATGTGCATTGTTTTTATCTTAAATATCTTTAAGACATATTTGAACTTCATCGGTATCCAAATTTGTGTCTCAGTAGCTTTTTTTAGGAAATGGTGAGAATATAATACTTTATATCATTAAAATAATGCATTTTAAGATAATGCCGTTTGACACAACTATCTTCGACAAACGTGAATCCTTTTTGTTCCTTGTTCGAGTGGTAAATTCTGTCCCTCAATTTAACAGGCTCTGGGTTTGAATACCTTTCTGGGCAAGGATATTCGTTGTGAGGGGGTGTAGTTGAATTGGCATCACACTGGGCTATTGGTGACGATATATTCGTAGTGGTTCGGAATCCATTTAAAGTCGAAGTTCCCGGTTTAATTAACCTCGTGCAGCACGAAAACGACGGTGGAGCGATAAGTAAAACCTGTTTTGTTATCAGTACCTAACTCATACCTCAAACACACTGTCTTGATAACATTGCCACGTAAACATCTGCATTTGGTGTATGTTCTACTTTATCTTTCAAAATAATCTTAATCCTATGAGCTTCGGGGCCGCGGTAGCCCGGTTGGAAGAGTAACGGATTAGCAACAGGAGGGTTGCGAGTTCGAATTCCAACCAAAGACCGTCGAGTACAAAGGGGGCTGGAGAACGTTAAATCTGTTGTGGCCTCAGGTGTCCTCACGTTGGCGTGCGTGGTAGTTTGGAGTGGGATGCCAGATTAGATGTTTACTTTGTCCTCTGAACGTGGTAGAAAATGACGAAGTGATGTCCTCAGATCGCTCCCTTCGGGTTTGATCCCTGACCGTCGCCATTACCCCGTTGTGTTGCTCCAGTGCGACATCAATTAACTAGCTTCCTTCTTATGTGGTGTTGTAGAGTAAAATCAGTAGTCTATTACTCAAAAATCTCCTGATGCTCTTATTTAAGTAACGGTCTTTGGTTGGATTTGAACTCGTAACCCTCAAGTTGCTACTCCGTAACCCTTCCATCAGGGCTACTACGGCCCCACTGCATAAGGAATCAATAGTCACATCTATTGATTGAAAGAATCATGAAAGGGTTCTACTGTTCAGGAAGTCTGAAAGTGGTTGGAAGGTCATGCAGGGAAAACTGTAGGTTCCATATTGGAATGATATTTACCTAGAGATTTAACCCTCCAAGGTGGTTTCGACGAGATATCTCGTTCATCAAGATCTGACCAATTTCCCAAATGACGACATACCGCCATCAAGATGTCGACAATTTTTAAATGACGAAATCACGATCTGGTCAGACGAGATATCTCGTCCATCAAGATCTGACCAATTTCCCATATGACGACATATCGCCATAAAGATGTCGCTAATTTTTAGATGACGAAATCACGATCTGGTCAGACGAGATATCTCGTCTATCGAGGTCTGGTCAATTGTGCTAGTGACGAGGTGACGTGTCGAGACAGTAACAGAAGGGTTAATTTTTGAAATTTTCAGACAAAAGCTCTGAACACAGCCGCATTTCAAAACCAGACAACCCGAATGAAAACTAGTTTGAAATTGTGTTGCCACTAAACGAGACCACAATTATTCTCCATACAAAAAAAAGAAAACCCCACTGTGTCAGTATCGAAGGCAACAAAATTGAGCGGAACGTTCTGAGCGCACGATATTTATTTCGAATCTTCTCACTCCTTCGAACCGCACACGACACTATCAAAATGCCTAGACGCGTTCCTCACCCCAAGCTTCATTTTTCTCTTGCTTCGGGACCAAACGATTTCGTGGACCGCGTGTGTGGTGGCCACCCAGGACTGCCCAATTGGCATTCCTCTGATCCCGCCCCTGGACCTCGCTTATTGTGAGGTCCGCAACGACGCTCATCATCTCTGGTTTCATAACCATATTTCGAGTCGTAGCACAGACCACACTTCTAGATCGTCTGCAGAAGAAAATTCATTTTTTGCTCATTTCTTTTTCGCCGGTTGAGCAGATGAAACATTTTATGGAAACTCTTTTTCATTTGTAATTTATTTTATAAAACCGAGAGACGCTGATTCTAGTTGAATGAAAAAAGTTTTAATGTTTTAAAATGTTTTGGTAAATGTTGGTAGAAACTGTTTAGAATATTTTTCTGTTGATTAAGTGGAAATTCTATAAAACCAGACGTGATAGGAATTTTTTATTTTGCAATCTGTTAAATCTTGAGTGAATTTCCTATCGTTTCATAACTATTTTGGGTCGTCGTAGCACGGACCACATTTCTAGATCGTCTGCAGAAGAAAATTCCTTTTTTTGCTCATTTCCTTTTCGCCGGTTGAGCAGATGAAACATTTTATGGAAACTCTTTCATTTGTAATTTATTTTATAAAACCGAGAGACGCCGATTCTAGTTAAATGAATAAAGTTTTACTGTTTCAAAATGTTGGTAGAAACTGTTTAGAATATTTTTCTGTTGATAAAATGAAAATTCTATAAAACCAGATATGATAGGAAATTTGTATTTTGCAATCTGTTAAATCTTGAATAAAGACTTTCCTATCGTTTCATGACTATTTTGGCATATATTCGTAGCACAGACCACCTCAGATCGTCTGCAGAAGAAAATTCGTTTGCGTCTGTCGGTTTAATTTATGAAGAATTTTGCTCATTTCTTTTTCACCGGTTGAGCAGATGAAACATTTTATAGAAACTCTTTTCCATTTGTAATTTATTTTATACAACCGAGAAACGCTGATTCTAGTTAAATGAATAAACGTTTAACTCTAGATTTGAAGAAGTTTGGTAAATGTTAGAGACGGTTTTGAAGAATTTTTTTCTGTTGATTAAATGGAAATTCTATAAAAAAAGACACGATAGGAAATTTTTATTTTGCAATCTGTTTTAAATCTTTATAGTAAGGAATGTCTTATCGTTGCATAACTAATCATTTCTTTCTTCGGTCATACGAAACGTTTTATGGAAACTCTTTCCTTTTGTAATTTATTTTACCGTGTCGAAGAACACTTATTTTAGTTACATATAATACAGTTTAACTTTAAATTAAAAAAACTAGATATTGCTAGAATAAATTATGAACTGTGTTTTGAAGAATATTTCTTTTGAGTAAATGAAAATTCCATAGGGGAACCAGACATGATAGGAAATTTTTCTTTTGGAATCTGTTTTAAATTTTGAGTGAAGAATGACTTATTAAGCGGTTTCAAAACTGATTTGAGTCGTAGAGTGATTCAAAATTATGTGGTATTAACCTCGGATCTTTCCTTCGGGTTTGATCCCGGACACCGTCGCCAATAGCCCGTTGTGTTGCTCCATTACAACTTTAATTAAAATACCTCCCTTGAGTCGTAGAGCAGACTACGAGATCGTCTGCAGAAGAAAGTTCATTTTTTATTCATTTCTTTTTCGCTGTTCAAGCAGATGCTTTCCGTTTTTGTAGCTTATATTACCATTTCAAGAAAAACTAGTTATATAAATTAAATATAGTTTTATAACACAAGGCTAGCTCTCTCAGGCAATTAAGTTTATTCTTACTAACAAAAGACATTACATTTTTACAAACACGAACACTAAACATTTGACATTAATTAGAAACAATCGTTATATGGGCACTGTATCATAATATTTAAGTTTAAAAAGATTCTCGGGGAAGAAGGGACAACTGTTCTCCCTCACTACTTTGTCCTAACTGACGGGTCTCATTCAGATTCACGCAGGGGAGCTGTTCTACGCCTGCGCGTCTTTAAAGTCTTAGATGGCGTGGTATTAATGTCCGCGCTACAATTTGAAATTTCAAAATTTAGATAAAAAATCTAATAGGAAGTTCTATTAGCTTGGGAGGAAGATAAACATTTTTGTATTGAGTTAATCAAAATTCCATATATACAAAATTTAAATAAATTAAAGATCATACCATTTTACAGTTTTATTTGGATCGTAAATGAAGAATGTATCACCATTTGCATTCGAGCAGATGAAACATTTTTAGAAACTTTTTCCATTTGTAATTTATTTTACCGTTTCAAGAAACACTGATTGTCTTTTTTTAGTCAAATATCATTTTATTTCCTCTTAAGTTTTTAAGAATTTGATCGAAAATTTTACAAACCATTTTGAATTGTGCTATGCTCTTTTCCAAATCCACCATGTTTTTTTTTTGTTTAGAAATGTCATTAAAGAAGGTAACTGACAAATCTTATGAATTTAATGGCAGTATATATTACCCCAGGTCATCATGGGTGGTGCTGCCACTTCGAACCCATCGTGAACTGTGTGTGGAGGATGCATGCCTTAGTGGTGGACTTTGAAGATATTTTTAAAAACTTATCAAACTCATAAAAATGTTAATTTAAAAAAATTCATACTTATGAAGCAGCGTGATTAACGAACCGATTCGTTTTTCGTTAACTACTGTATTATGAATGCCATAGTGACTGACCAGAACAAGTTACTTTTACCATACAACACAAATAATGCTATTTATAATAAACATTTAAAATGATTCGGTGTTGCTTGTGAACCTAAAGCACATGATTTGCATAAAAAAATCGGTAATTTCCGTTAGACACGAATCGATAACTTCAGATATGCATAAATCGATAGCTTCAGTTATGCATGAATCGCTAATTTTAGATATGCATAAAAGAATCGCTAATTTTAGATATGCATAAAATAATCGATAATTTTAGCTGTGCATGAAAGAATCGATAATTTCAGATATGCTAGGAACGATATCCTCAGATGTGCATGAATAGATAACTTTAGTTATGCATGAATCGATAACTTTAGTTATGCATGAATCGATAACTTCAGAGATGCATGAATCGCTAATTTTAGATATGCATAAAAGAATCGCTAATTTTAGATATGCATAAAAGAATCGCTAATTTTAGCTATGCATAAAAGAATCGATAATGTTTCTTCTATCCGAGATCATATAAGTTTCCTAAAGACTAAATAAATACTAAAAATTTATTCACAGAACGCAATCTAATTGTTTTTTCAATGCAAATAAAATCAACAGACAAAACAAATAGAAGAAAGAAGGAATTTTCTTGTCTCGCGGTCATTGTGTTTAAGATTAAATAAATCAAACCATTTCTTGTGACGATATTCTTTTTGGTTATTTTTTTCGAAATCACGACTGAAAGGACCGCATGCAAATAATGTTTACTTTCGAGCGTTCGATAAATTCTGATTACATATCCTACTGACGTCCGAAATTATTGGTCATTAAGGTGAATAGCCCCTCGACAACTAAACTCGTCCTCGTTTTATTCTTATTTCCAGGAGAAAATCACAATGGCGTCACGTAAATAGCCTCCATTTACGGCGAACGGGGGAAAGCAGGGAAAAAGCCGCGGCGACTCGTCGAGATTTTCATTCGAAATGCTCCGAGTGTTATTCGATAAAAGCGCTTTCGGATCGGCCATTGTTCGAAACTAACAAAGAGAAAACGAACATCCATTCCGAGTTTGAGTTAACTTTGGAATCAATCGTTTGCCTAAATAGATGAACTCCTTCGGTAGCTAGGGGGAGCGTTTTACACGCGCGGAAAACCATCCCCTCGTGAAATTCGCGGGGGAAATTACTGAGAATCGTCTGCTGCGAAGTGTTTGGTCCCATGCCAAAGGCTGGGAAAATAAGCTGAAGTGCGATTGTATCCCTTTTTTTTAGGCCTATCTTTTCGAAAAAGGAGGTACAGTCGAAAAGTAATATTGATGTTTATTCAAGAAGGGACAAGAAGAGAAAAGGACAATAAATGTGGGAAATAATGAAGGAAAAAAAGGTTCGGGAGAACATTTTGTGGGGTGGAAGTCCACAGATTCGAGCCTTTTTTGTGTAGACTCAGACGATTGTTCTTCCTTTATCGTCTGGGTCGTTTTAATGAAATTCTTCTCATATTCTCACGCTACCAATTTGTTATGCTGGGTTACAAATGAATGCAAACCTGTTAGAATTAAATTGAACATCAGAGCACGGTATTATGTTCTGCATACGTAATATTCACATGAATTTAAATTAGTTTGTATGTTTAATGGCTTTTCACACCGGTACTGATACTGGGTTCCACACCGACACTTCGAATCCCAGTATCAGGTAACATGATAGCACAAGCAGTGGCGTATAACCCACTAGGTTCGCGCCTATATTTTAATAAGGCCTATATTTTCATAAAGGAAGTGCAGTCGAAAAGTAATATTGATGTTTATTCAACGGGACAAGAGAAAAGGACAATAAATGTGAGAAATAATAAAAAAAAAGGCTCGGGTGAACTTTACGTGGGGTGGTAGTATACAGATCCGAGCCTTTTTTGTACAATCCCAGACGATTGTTCTTTATCGTCTGGATCTCTTAAATGAAATTCGTCTCGTATTCTTACACAACCAATTTATTATTCTGTGTTAAAAATGAAAGAAAAACCTGTTAGAGAATTATTAAATTAAACGTTAGGGGTTCAGCGTAATGCTCTGCATACGTAATATTCACAAGAATTTAAATTAGCTTGCATGTTTGTATAGTTTAAAAGATGGCTTTTCGCACTGGGATTCTGATACTGGGACCCCACTTTTTGCCCCATTATAAGCTAAAATGATAAGCCCCAGCAGTGGCAGATGACCCACTGGGCCATGACGCTCCAAAATTAACGTCGTCTCAAATTATTATTTGATGTGGATTCATTTGGAAAGATCCGCATTCGAATTTTACAGCCACAACATTTATTTTCACAAAACAAAGACAAGAACAAACATTGAGACATTATTTACCAGTTAGCTCATTTCATCATCCTCTGTTCTCTTTCAGAACAGAGCCGGAAAATCACTACACAATTTAACTTCTTCAGAGGCGCGTACAGCGCCCTCATTAGCTTAAATTCTCATTGGCCGTAACATGGGCGTCCTCCTCGGTTATTTTTTAAAAAGAGGGCCGCGATTTTGTGAGTTTCATTCGATTCATAACCTGTTTCCTTCAAATTTTCTTTTCAAAATCTATGATCAAAATTTGAATCAAAATAGTGGATTTAACTTTACTTTTTTCTATTACACATATCTCGTCCATAGGTCTGACCAATTTTGCTAATGCTTCGTCATCAAGATGTTATTGAGTTTTTGAAGACGGGATCAAGATTTGATCAGTTTTCTTCTAATGGCGAGATATCTCGTCCATCAAGATCTGGTCAGTTTTGCTAATGACGAGATATCTCGTCGAGACAAAGAGGGTTGAGAATTCGCTTACATATAAAATCTTTCGAAGAATGAGTGAAATTTTTATTACATTGTCTCTTAGTGATAAGGACCGCGGTAGCCCGGTTTGAAGAGTAACGGACTAGCAACCGGAGGGTTTCGAGTTCGAATCCAGCCAAAGACCATCGGGTACAAAAAGGGCTGGTGCACGTTAAATCTGTCATGGCCTCAAATGTTCTCACGTTGGCGTGGTATGGAAGTTCGGGGAGTTGGGTGCCAGCTCAGGTGTGACCTCTTCATCTGACCGTGATTCAAAATTACGTGGTGTTGTCTTCGGATCTTTCCTTTCGGGGGATCACCCCGGACCGTCGCCAATAGCCCGTTGTGTTGCTCCAGTGCGACGTTAATTGAAATACCTACCTATTTTTTGTATAAAGTATAACAAAAACTTTCATAATTAAATATTCATAGTTATAGTATCCAATAGTATTTATCGATTTATTATAGCATTTTAATTTATATTTTTGTAGCACACAAATATTGAAATAGATATTTGGGTCAACAAATCTTAGAATTAAGGGGTCCTCATTGTGCCTAGGGACTTAAAACAACTTGCTCCACCGCTGGGCCCCAGAATTAGGTTCACGGGCCCCTCATTTTGCACAAATGTGCGTTTCAAGTACTCAGTGCTTTAATTTCATGCGTTTTTCTCTACCCTTTCCACGGGACTCGGTAGCCTAGTTGATAGGGTCGCGGATCAGAAACCGGAGGGTTGCGAGTATGAAACTCGATCCAACCACAGATCGTGCTTGCTGGTGCATGTTAAATCTGCCGTGGCTTCCTCACGTCAGCGTGGTCAGGACAGTGGGGTGTCACCTCAGGTGTTGACCTCGTTATCTGGTTCTAAATTCGGAGGCGGCGTCCTTGGATCTTTCCCCTTATGGATTGATCCCGATAGTCGGTGGTGTTGCTCCAGTGCGACGTTATTTAACTACCTACCGATTTCATCCGTTTTTTCAAGGAGCAGCGAGCTCGAGACTCCTGGGGCTTTTGTGGCTCAGTGGGTATGTCCACTGCACTAACAACCTTCGAGTTGTAGGCTACGCAGGTTCGATTAGTCATGTATTTCTCTCTTCTGTGTTAGTAAAACTTTCATTGTGTGTGTATGTCTATTACTTGATATTGTATGTCTTGTCTGGCGCAGCATGGCCAAATTTGGCGCCATAAAACCCAAAAATCAACCCACCTGATACCAGCAGAGTGCTAATAGAGTTCGCGATTTCTACAGCACATCAAACCGGACATTAACAGCCAATTTGAAGCAATAAAACACGTATGGACATGCATGATATTTAACCCCCGTTTGTTTTTACGAGTGATGTTTCTATTCCCTGCAAAGATCTCAGTTCCCCTGTCCCAGTGGAGCCCGAAGTATCGCGGCGAGGCCGTAAATTTAACTAACCACTTGTTCTGGGGTTTAAGTGGGCGATAAAAGGGAGGAAGAGTGCACCTTTGTAACTTAATGAGGGGGGCATCGCGTGCAGTTTTGCCGTTTAGGCCTAACTCTTCTGGTGGCTGAAGTCGTTATGGTTAGTTCTTTTTTTGGTTTTTCTGCGGCCAGAGCTGTTATTTTGGTGTGGGCAAGATGTCGGGGGGGGGGGAGGAAGGGTGGTGTTAGTTTTTTTTTAACTCTTGATTTCTTTTGTTTCGGTCAAGCGGTCTGTTTCAGAGGTGGTTTCGTGATTTGGTTCCAAATGTTCTGTGGATTGTGCTGTTGATGAAACAACCGTTCCCTTTTGGGACCAGGGACATATTTAGGAGGGTGGAGAATGTTCTTGATAGCAACGAAAATAACTGCTGCTTTTGGTTTAATCGACGAAAATCAAAGTTTGGTCACTGGTTTGATCCCGAACCGTCGCCAATAGCCCGTGTGCTATGCATCAGTGCGACGTTAATTAAAACACCTACCTACCAAAGCAGTTTCGACCAAGCAGTCTGCACAGACGTAGTTTCCTGATTGGTTCCAAATGTTCTACGTTAAGCGTAGGATTGAACTGTCGATAGGAGGGCTGCGGTGGCCCGGTTGGAAGAGTAACGGACTAGCAACCGAAGGGTTGCGGGTTCGAATCCAGCCAAACACCGTCGTGTACAAAGGGGGCTGGTGCACGTTAAATCTGTCGTGGCCTCAAATGTCCTCACGTTGGCGTGGTGTGGAAGTTTGGAGAGTGGGGTGCCAGCTCAGGTGTTGCCTCGTCATCTGACCGTGGTTCAAAATTACGTGGTGTTGTCCTCGGATCTTTCCCTTTGGGATTGATCCCGGACCGTCACCAATAGCCCATTGTGTTGCTCCAGTGTGACGTTAATTGAAAAGAAAAAAAAAAAAAAAAGAACTGTCGATAGGAGATTTTCCTGTTGATTTAGAAAGGTAGTATTTAAGTGTTTAAATTAACGTCACACTGGAGCAACGCAACGGGCTATTGGTAACGGTCCGGGATCAATCCCAAAGGGAAAGAATCCGAGGACAACACCAATTTTGAACCACGGTCAGATGACGAGGTAACACCTGATCTGGGACCCCACTCTCCAAACTTCCACATCACGCCAACGTGAGGACATTTGAGGCCACGACGGATTTAACATGCACCAGCCCCCTTTGTACACGGTGGTACTCGGTGTATCATCTCGCAACCCTCCGGTTGCTAATCCGTTACTCTACCAACCGGGCTACCGCGGCTAATAGAGAGGTGAAGCATCCTCCGAAATGTTCTTGATTTACAATATAACTACTTAGTGAGTCCAAAGCTAGTGAGGGGTCGATCTCGTCATCTGACCGTGATTCAAAATTACGTGTTGTCATCGGATCTTTCCCTTTGAGTTTGATCCCGGACCGTCCCCAAAAACCCGTTGTGTTGCTCCAGTGTGATGTTAATTAAAATACATACTTACCTACCTCGGATCTTTCCCTTTGGGATTGATCCCGGACCGTCACCAATAGCCCATTGTGTAGCTCCAGTGTGACGTTAATTGAAATACAAATACAAACAAATCCAGGACTGTCACCTCGGTTCGTCGTGGCTCCGTTGGTATGCCTCTTCGCTAGCAACCTTCGAGTTTTAGGCGGCGCAGGTTCGATTCCTGCCAGGTGCATTCCTCCCTGGATGTATTTCTCTCTTTCTCAGTAAAACTTTCATTGTGTGTGTTTGTCTGTTACTTGATATTGTATGTCTTGTGTCTGGCGTCGCATGGCCCAATATGGCCCTTGCGCCATAAAACTCCGAAAACAACCAACTAACCCGAATCGTCCCCAATAGCCCGCTGCGTTGTTCCAGTGCGACGTTAATTACAATGCCTACCTACCGAATATAACCAATAGTTCTTGAGCTCTATACCAAGCGACGGTAATTTTCTTCGCTTGAATCCTGTTTCCTTTCAGTGACCCAATAGCCCGTTGTGTTCCAGTGTGACGTTAATTAAATACCTACCTTTCAGTGACCATGAGATCATCCGTGAATTTTGTTTTAATGAAGATAGTTTTAAACTTCTGAATATATTAATGTAAAAGATCTACCCAGTTCTTTTGCGCAATTATTTCTCACGGAAGAACGGATATTTCAATACGGGTTTGATCCCGGACCGTCGCCAATAGCCCGTTGTGTTGCCCTCCACACACACACAGTGCGACGTCAATTAAATATCTACCTACTTTCTCACGAAACGATGTTGTGTTTCGTGGACACAGTTTGCAAAACTTCGGTAGAGGAACACCTTATACTTGATCTGACGGGAACCAAACAGCCTTTCCTCAACCCTGCATTTCAAGGTGTTTTGACTTGGAAGAAATGTAAGTTGAAATTGTACCCCCTTTTTGTATTTAAGGTGATTCGATATTCTGCAAATATCCTTGAAAAATATGGTTTCCTATTGAGCTTAGAACAATATTAGGCTTTTTTCCTCCAAACAGTATATTCTGTTAAAAATGATGGATGACAAACTTTTTAACGCAAAAGTCAAAATCGATGTTTTAAAACCATATTTGATTTTCGCGACTTATAAATCGTGTTTTCTTTACTCTTTCTAGGCATTTGGTAAAATCACTTCGTAAAATATAACTTGTTATGTTTTACAAAGTGCTTAATAGGCGCATAATGTAAGCATAATTGCATTTCTAAGAGTCCATGTGTCAAAATTTACCGTACGAACTTGCTTCAAACAATTTGAAAATTCTTTCTGGGCGTCTATCTTCTCACTACTCAATTTTAAAGTGTTAAATTGTTTGAAAAATACATATTTTACGTCTGAATGTTTGAAAGGACCTTTGTCGGCAACTTTTGATAACATTTTCTGGAGATTAGTAGGTAGTAACATTTATTGAGTTGATCCAACATGCCACAGGCAGTTACTAGAAGTTTCCAACGTCTTGAGCCCTCAACGATATGTTTTAACCCTCCCTGTGGCTTATCTTTGCGTGGAAAACTGCCCATGTGGTCCTTGATGCAAAACCTTTTCCTTTTGAATCTTTATTCCTAGAGAGTAATAGGAGTTTTGTCTCTCCCATACATCTGTTCATTGACAAACTTGACCAGACCTATTGATGAACGAAGTTTCTCCTCGAAACTACATGGAGGGTATAAAGCAAAAAAAGAACAATAAAGAAATACGCACTTGAATATAATTTGATCAGCGTAAATCGAAGTTTCGCATATTCCACAGGTAAAGTGCGCTTGGGAGTCTGAAAACAGTCAAAAATTCTTTTAACGTATTCCTCGTTTAGTATAACCGGCTTTCAATTAGAGTAGAAAAATGGAGATTAATTGCCCCACCCCTTAAAATTATTTTTCGAATACGCGCTTGGCATCTGGCTAACGTTTAACTTCAGACAAGCTTTTTTTATGATTGATTTTGTTTGATTCTAAATATTTTATGTTGCGAATTTGCGCTGTTGATGAAATTGCTTGTCTTAGACACTAAATTTTGATTTAACAGCGGCTCTTCAAAAGTGGTTTCTGGAGATTGATCAAGGTAGTTCTTTCATTGGCTACGAATGTTCGATGCTGGATTGGATTCTATGGTTTTTGTTCCATGGATCGGTTTACATTGCTGATTTAAGTACCGTTCCCTTGGGCTCGAACATTCGACTTTACATCAGTTTTTCCAAAGAAATCTTTGAAACAAGTAGTTCTTTGATTGGTTCCAAATGTTCTACATTGGATTGGTCGGATACTTGACTTTGCGCAAGCTTTCTCAAAGTTGTTTTGATGATCAGAGTAGTCCTGATAGGTTTCAAACATTCTGTTTGATTGTACTCTGTTCTATGTATTGGATTGCTTTTATTGATGAAAGTCTGTTCTGCGCCATAAAACCCAATGTATCTTCGTTATAATCATGGACCTTAAAATGAAAAGACGGAGCATCTGCCCGCAGCTTCAAGAAGGATGAAGGTTCTTCCAGTTGCTCGGTTTGAAGATCTGTCACTTGGTTGTGAGTCAAAGCCTGAATCCTAAATTATTGATTGGTTAAAGTGATTATCCACCATGATCAAAAACACTAGTCTGCTCTTCCATAGCCAATCGGATAAGTCGATTTGTGATTTACCCTTCAGAGATCTTACGACTCCGCCCACATGATCCGTCTATTTTATTAGAAGGTCGATGGTAATAATACGTGTATTCTAGCTTTAATAAGAATGAACGAACCTCAAAGTGCTTTCTGGTCAAAGCATAACTTTTTATAAGCCGTAAATATAACTTCCCAAGCAGTGTTAATTGAACAAGATGAGAACATCGACAGTTTGCGAACTGCATAAAATATTCTAAGAAAAGAATTCTATTTAAATAATAGACCAGAATTTGCCGTTTTCTAAGATGGAGTAGATTTTATAAAAATATATGACTGGTGAAATTTAGTTTGTTCTGTCATACTGTACCAAAAAGATTTCTAACATATACCGAATTTCCATTCGAAAAGAATTTTCGGATGCTTTCAGATTTCCAGACGGAATATTACATCATACTATTTACTCTTGCTTTTTGCGACTGAGTTATTTTATTTTGTAATTTTCTTTACCCAGTACAAGAGACTTGTTCCTGTTGCCAAGGTACTAATGCAAACTTCGAATGTCGGAATATTTCTCGGAACTTCGTGGAATAAATTTTTGTCGATTCTAAGAATTAGAAGTCAAATGTAAGAATATTTTAGGTACAGTTATTTCTGAAAAGAACCCTCTCCCATTCTGGTATAAATTCTCAATGCAGGATAAATAAATTGTTTTTAAAAGATTATGAGAGCGTTCTTTTGCAGGTAGAAAAGCAACCTTATTTTAATGCGAAATAACTTTTTCTGAGGAATGTATTTGTTTTTCTCTTAATTGAAAGAGTTTGGTGGGGGTACTAGATAATATCAATTTACAAAGTTAAAAGCCCTTGCCAATATAATTTATATAGGTAGGTTAAATTAAAGTTAGACTAGGGAAGCCGCAATGGGGTATTGGCGACGGTCTGGGATCAATCCTGAAGGGAAAGATCACAGACCAGAGTTCGTAATTTTGAACCACGCTCAGGCGACGAGGTCAATACCTTAGCTTGCACTCAACTTCAAACTTTCACACCACGCTAACGTGAGGACATTTGAAGCCATGACAGATTTAACATGCACCAGCCTCCACGTAATTTCTTTTGCCGGATCTAATTTCGAACTCGCAACCCTCCGATTGCTAATTCGTTACACTTTAACCGGGATACGGCGCCCCCTCCATTATAATTATCAAATTTGAAAATTAACCTACAATTGTATATTCGCAAATAGTAAATAAAGTATAAGATCATGATAGAGAAGGACATAATTATCGGTCATAACACATTTTTTTGACTCATACTCTATGTTCAATGCGAAGCCGATATTGAAATAATTCTATTAAGTGTACGCTTTCTTAATTTTACGTTATGCATTGTGGCAACGTAGTGATGAAACTTTCCCCGGCCAAAGTGAAAAATTCTTTTTAGATTTAAAAATATTTCCAGTCGTGGTTATTAAGTTATGTTGCATAATGCTTGTTATTAAATGAGTTCCTAGATAATATTAATCTATGGAATATGTTAGCGATAAATGAAATCAGGATTGAAGGTAGTTGCGTTTTATGTATTTCGAAATTGGTTTTGAATATATAGTACTTATAATCCCACGTTAATTCATAATTCGTGTAACAACTTTTTAATTATTCTGTACCTTGGTAGAAAAGGGGCGTAAGTCCAAATTCGATGATTTTGAGTTGTCCACAAATCGCTTCAAAGTAAGGAAAGTTATAATAGAAAAAATGCTCTTATTGCATTATGAAAGTGTAAAAACATTGAAAAGTATATTTTTACGCTGCATAAAAATTTAAATTACTTAAATCAGGTGTTATTATATACTCGCGAAATCGACATTGGGGGCGCTTTATCTACCTAGGTTTATTTTGACTATTTTCATTTTTAACGTTTCCGAAAGTCGTGGATTAGCAAACGGAGGTTCGCGAGTTCGTTGTGTACGTGGGGCTGGTGCACGTTAAATGTGACGTGGCCTCAGATGTCCTTACTTTAGAGTGTCGACCTCGGTCATCCGACTGGTTCAAGACAAAGAGTTGTCTTCGGATCTATCCCTTCTTGATGGGTGCCCGTCGTGGCTCAGTGTTGATGTCCACTGCGCTAGCAACCTTCGAGTTGTAGGCGACGCAGGTTCGATTCCTGTCAGGTGCATCCTCCCTGGGCGTATTTCTCTCTTCTGTGTCAGTAAAAACTTTCATTGCGTGTGTCTATTACTTGACATTGTATGTCTTGCGTCTGTCGCATAATGGTCAAATATGGCCCTTGCGCCATAAAATCCCCAAAATAAACCCTTCGGGACGGAACCCGCCCAATAGCCCGATGTGTTGCTCCAGTGCGACGTTAATTTACTACCTACCTAAATTCTCTGGGTGCGTTTCTCCTTTCTGAGTCGGTTAAAACTTTCCTGGTGTGTTTAAGTTCATCTACTTGATATTGTTTGTCTTCTGCCTGCAGATTGGCCAAATATAACCCTTGCCCCTCAAGTTCATTATTTGATTAATTTCATCTACTTGATATTGTTTGTCTTCTGCTTGGCACAGATTGGCTAAAGACTCTTGCCCTTCAAGTTCATTACTTGATTAAGTTCATTTACTTGATATTGTTTGTCTTCTGCCTGGCACAGATCGGCCAAATATGACCCTTGCCCTTCAATTGGCACGAAACCCAATCAACCAACCCTTAAATTAAAAGTAAAGTAGTATCAAAATAAAATCAATCAGTCGTCCATTTCGATTATCCGCATGCCTCCAGGTGGACGAATAACCGAGTTCACTGAAGTGTGACTCTTCAGCGACTTTCCAAATGTGTTTAATTTAAACAAAGACAAACATGTCGGGGTTTTTGTCTGTGGATCTATTGTATAAATCACTTCCAGTCGCCCAGTTCATTTTCCTCCTCAACTGTTCGGGGCTCAAACATGCGTGAAAGTTAATTGGATTACTCATGTGCAGTTAAACTTATCTCATCGCTGGGCTCTCCTTGGGCTCGGTGGTACTCTGATGGCAGGGTCCGTGTGAACCGCGTCCATTTGTGGCCACCGGGACTCGATTGCGTGGACTGATTTGCGCAAGTTCGAAACATTGTAGCTGTTGCTTCGAAAGAGGTAGGTTTTTAATTAACGTCGCACTGGAGCAACGCAAAGGGCTATTGGCGACGGTCCGGATCAACCCCCGAAGAGTAAGATCCGAGGACGACACAACGTAATTATGAACCACGGTCAGATGACGAGGTCACACCTGAGCTGACACCCGTCTCCAACGTGAGGACATTTGAAGCCACGAGATTTATTTTACACCAGCCCCTTACACTACAGACTACTTGGATTCGAACTCTGGTTGCTAATCGGTTACTCGTCTACCGCGGCCGTTTCGAAAGACTCCCAAGAGAAAAAGCATTTCTGTGAGACGCTAAAGCGAAATGTAGATGGCGCTAGTGTTTTTTGTGGTATAGCATGCTTTCTGTGCTTCATATATACAGGGTGTTTCCGAAATATTTGGCCAGATTGTAAGGGGTGTTGACATGTAATGACGTGGTACGTAAATGAAACATAAATGACAAAATAAACATTTCTGACAAAGACTGTCCGGAAAATTCGTTTTGTTGGTTGAGGGCGCTGTTAGGTCAGTCGATAACATCGTGATTCTGTGGAGTGAGGTGTCATTCCACGCTCAGATTTTCAACGGCAAGCTCCAAATTCCGAGTAGCGATGCAGAAGCCAATTTATCAGTTTTCAGCATAGTATTCTGAGCGCATTTAGAAATTACTTAAGTTAAGGTAATGTCTATGGACAACTTAAGAAGTATAAATCACGATAAAAAGAAGGAATGAAACAAGCAAACAAAAAGCGCTGAAAGGTAGGTTTGTAGGTAGTTGAATTTACGTCGCACTGGAGCAACGCGCGATTGGCGACGGTCCGGGATCAATCCCGAAGGGAGAGAACCGAGGATAACACCTCGCCATTTCAAACCACGGTCACACAGAGGTCAGCACCTAAACTGGCACCCCATTCTCCAAACTTCCACGTAAGGACATTTGAGGCCACGGCAGATTTAACATGCACCAGCCCCACGTACATTAGTCTGGTTGGATCGAGTGTCAAGCCCTCTGGTTGCTGATCCACGACTTTCATCAGTGGGCCGCGGTAGCCCAGTTGGTAAAGTGGCAAACAGAAATAAAGAATTGTGAAAATTGCCAACAGAGTGAAAGTGGAATGAACAAAAAGAACGGGAACAATTTAGAACTAAAGTAGCGAACAAAAAGAATAAAAAATTGGGAGAACTTAGAAATAAAGAGACCATAAATAAAATAGTGTCGCAAGTTTTTTTTACGTGGCTCAGTTATGCAAGACAAAATACTTCATACTCATTACCCGACACCATTATTAGATAATCCACGTGACTCTGACCTACCATTCACAGCCCTCACATTTTCTCCGTTTTGTTGCCACTCTCGAAATCAAAATAGTTCTCTCGAATCACACAAAAAATGGCTTCACAATCGATGTCGCGAATCTTCACAATAGATCCCTATAAACGGAACAATTGAAAACAATGAAAGTTTAAGGAAGATAATTAAGCAGCGAGAGGGAAGAACAAAGCGAACTAGAAAGAATTTCAAACCTTGTACAGTGTAATTTGCAACGCAGAATACAGTCTAATTAGCCGTAGTTAACCTCACAGTTGAATAGAGAAAAATAACTTTTGTGACAAACCTAACTATCTTAGGATAAACTAATGAAGTGGAAAGAAAATGGCGTCTTTAAAAGCAGTCGGCTGATTTGCATGAATATACAGTAAATATTGCAAAAGTCTGAGTGATCAAATGGTAAAATATGTATTATACATCGTCAGAGCAGAAATCTCAAATGTTTGCTTTGTGAAGCAACGAAGGGGAAATACTCGATACAATTTTATGCAAATTATATACTAACATTAAAGGCGATTGCTTTTTCCTGTCACGCGTATTTGGAGAAGTCTTTTGGAGTTGTTTATTCTAAGAATATTTTGGTAAAAATGATTTATCTTTATGCAGAAAATGATCAGTGTTCAAATAATGGCAAGATTAAGGAACTGAGGGATGCTATATCTTTCTAACTGTAAAAGAAACTCTGAAGACGCTTTTAAAGTAAGAGAGGTTGAATGAAAGAGCGCATCATAAAATGCCTTCAAAATATAAGAAAGCAAATTGAACATCGAAATTTTTTCTTTCATATATCTTGAACCTATCGTAATTCTTTGGTGTAATAGTTTTTTGAATATAGATTCAGATTACTGTACACACGAGTCGATTTGGCGCTAATGTTTGCTACTCGTTTATTTTTCTTTACCTGCTTTACGACATTCTATTGACTTTGAGTTCATTAAATGGTACTCCATTTTGAGTCGATTTCAGCGTACGAGATTTTGCATCTTTAATATTTTTTCGTAATCAAATTTAGGCCGTAGTTATAAATTCATTTTCTGTTTATTTTGCGATTTCGAATAAATGGTCGACGCTAATCATTTAATTCTATGGCAATGAAGAGCTCGCAATCCATTAGTGAGATACTTGGAAACCCTGTACATGAGCATCCTAACCATCTTCAAGACATTCAATCTACCTGCTACGAAGAACTCGTAATATATTATTGATATACTTGGCAATCCTTCACAAGGACAAATTCACTTTCTCCAAGACAAATCATTCAATCCAATGGCTACGGAGAAATCGTTGTCCATTGGTGACAACCTTTGCAAGGACATGTTTATCATCTCCATCGAAACAAATAATTTAAACTATGGTTTAAATTATTTGTTTGATGGAGGCTACGAAAAACTCAGTCCAATGGTGACATACCAGACAAATCTAAACAAGGATATCGTCACTATCACCATTAAAATATACATATATATCATCCAATCCCTTTGCTATGAAGAATTCATAGTCAGTTTGACTCATTGGCATCTTTACCATCTCCATCATAAATCATTTTATCCATTGGCAACGATGAACTTGTTGTCCATTGGTGAAATGCTAGGCAATCAATTACAATGACAGTCATCACTTCCATCAGGATGAGTTATTCAATACCATTTTTTACAAAGAACTCGTAGTCCTTTGACTACGTAGTACTTGGAATCCCTTTACAATGACATCTTCACCAATGAATTCGTTGTCGAAGGGTGAAATGCTTGGCAAAATTTGCAAGGACATTTCACCATCTCCATCAAGACATGTCATTCCATATATTGACTACGAAGAATTCATAATTCATTGGTGAAATACTTCACAACCCTTTACAAAGACATCCTCATCTGTATATATACACTGAAGGGCCAAAAGTCATGGGATAACTCTAAAATCGCGTGCGGCCTTCTTTAGCTCTGAAGTGCAGCAACTCGACGTGGCATGGATCAACTAGTAGGCGGAAGGTGAGATTTTCAGCCATGCTATCTCCATAGCCGCCCATAACTGCGTGGTTGTGGTAGGTGCTGGATCTTGTGCACGAATAGCTCTTTAGATCATAATCCAGATATGCTCCACTGGGTTCTTGTCTGACGATTTAGGTGACCAAATCATGGAATTGTCCAGAATGCTCCTCAAACCGGTCGAGAACAAAATGGGTCGGGTGACACGGAGCGTTATCTTGGAACATTCCATCGTTATTGGGGTAAGTGAAGTCCATAAAAGGCTGCAAATGATCACCAAGCAGTAGATAAAAATAGCGATTTCTTGTCAATGACCGGTTCAGTTTGACCAGAGGACCCAAGTTATGCCTTGTAAACACTCCCCACGCCATTATGGAACCCCTACCTGCTTGCCCTATGCCTTGTTGACAAGTTGGATCCATAGCCTCATGAGGCTTGCGCCTCACCCGAACTCGATCAACTGGAAACGCGATTTATTAGACCACGCTACCTTACATTAATCTAGCGTCCAATGCATGTGTTCGTGGGCCCAGGTACGGCGCTGAAGCCGATGATATGCTGTGAGTAAAGGCACTCGAGTCTGTATTTTGCTGTCATATTCCATCAACCCCAAATTTCGCATGCACGGACCTCAGACAAGGCTTTAGTGAATCCCTCATTTTATTTGGCAGTCAGTTCACGCAGTGTCGTTCGTCTGTTAGCATGGATGCTTCTGCTCATGTGTCACTGGTCTCGATCATTCGGCAGACGTGGCCGGCCACTGCTCTGTCATTTGTGGAAGTTAATGCCTTCCATGAGGTACTCTCCATACATCCTTGAGTGAGGAATCTTAAAGGTCTCAACTTCCGAAATGCTATGCCCCATGCGTCGAGCTCAAACTATTATTCCACGTTCAAACTTGATAGATTCTCGTCGGGTAGGTTATTTAATGTTTTACAAGCTGTCCAATAGACAGCACTGATTAACCATCTGACTCTTTATACCCTTTTAAAGCGACGTGAGCCTCTTGTAAATTTGTATACTGCTATCCCATGACTTTTGGCACCTCAGTATTTATCATGATACCTACGAAGAACATCGGTGACATACTCTGCAACCACTTCCATGGACATTCAATCCAATGGCTATATTTGTATATGGTTTATATATGGATATAGAAACGTATGCATATGCATGTTTCATTGTTATGCTCACTTTGCAAATCTTATAATCACAAGTCTAACCAGTTAAGTTGTCCTACGGGATGTAGTGTCTGGCATTACTTTTGTTCTTTACTTGTATTCGTTCTGTATTTTGATTGTAGATTAGGCTGAGGACCTTTTGGGGCTTGACGGATGCCTCGTATAGCCTTACAGCCCCTGAGTAGGCTGGGTGGTTAGGGTTTTTTAAAAATCCAACAGCTACGAGGAAATTGAATACACCAATTTTCACATTTCTCAGATAAAAAATTCTCTATATCCTGACTGACATAATTATATGTCAATCTGACAAAACATTTTAGCAGAGGAAAGGAATTTAAATTACTTGAAACAGGTGACCAAAGATGTCTTCCTCGAAGTAGTGCACCATTTGGAGTCCCCTTTACCCTTTCTCTTATACCTCCCCAACCGAACCCTTTACAAATCGGACATTCGCAGCGGTGATTTGTTTCCCCTTCTTATTTCCAGTCGATGAAAAGAAGTTTCTTTTTCCTATAATGCAAAACCGATACCCAATGAAGAAACTTTTTTCTTCTCTCCCGCCTTCATTTTATTATTATTTTTTAAACTTTTTATTGCCCTCCCTATTTATGGGGAAAAAGTCTAAGGAGTTTAATCTGAATGCGTAATCTATTAGCTTATCTTTCTTCTGCTACCACTCCGCCGTCTATCTATAGGCTGTAGGAAGCCTTCTGCTAACTACATTGGGGGGCCTTTTTTCCTGCACCCTCAAATCCATTTATTGCTTTTGATAAATAAATTACCATGACACTCCGGTAACCATACATCAATTGGAAGGGGTAAAAGAATGACTCTCAACTCGAAGAGGGACACTTTAACAAATTCAGTGGCTTTTTGCTTTTTGGTGGCGACGGTTTTATGGTCATTGGTTGCGTCTGGTTCTGGAAAAAATGTCGCTAACTTGACGCTGTATTGAATGGCGTATGTCGATTATGTCTCTTGATGGAAGTATCGAAGATGTCTTTCGGTTTTAAGTTTTATCTGGAATGTTCTTTCTTGCCAATGGATTGAAGGGATGTCTTGGTGGCGATGGTGTGTTTGACGAGGATTGCCAGAAGTGTTGCAGATGGATTGTGAGTTCTTGATTACTAACGGATGCATTTATGGAGTATGTGTCTTGAGGAGATTGTGACTGTCCTTGTAAAGGATTGCTAAAAGTGTTGCTGATGGACTGAATTCTTTTCTGCCAATGGATTGAATAATGCGTGTCTTAATGGAGATAGCGAATATGCATTTGCAAATATTTCTCAAATGTATTACATGAGAGAGCTTCATTGCCAATGGAATGATTGATGCTTTTGTCAATTAAGTGTCATCGTCGAAATAGGGTTATCAAATGTATCACGAGAAAGTGCATCGTGAGTATTTCGTTGCCAATGTATTGAATGTTACATGCATCGATTATAAATCGGAAAGGCGAAAATGTTTTGTTAAAGATTGTCAAATGTGTCAATAATAGAATATAAATTCTCTGTTTAGATTGGATGATTGATAATGAGTTGATTATGTGCCTTTACGAAGATGGTAAAAAAGTATCTTTAGAAATGTAGCCAATTTAAAGACGGACTTATTGGTTGGAAAGAGATTTCATAATATGTTGATGAAAATTGCGATGAATATTGTATTTTTAACAACCACTTGCACATCAAGGACCCCACAAGTTCAGTTACAAAAAGTATTGAATAACAAACATTGCTAAATTGATCCAGCGATACTTGGATAGAAATGCGTTCTTTAGATTCATAGGTGGATGATAATTCTCATAACCACATATGAAGATATCGACAGATTAATTGAGTAACGAGGCAGGTAAAGGAGGTAACTTTAATAAAAGTTAATCAAAAATTAAATAAACATAATACACTGACTAGTCTACTAGCATAGCGTCTTTTTACAAATTAAAAAAAGGCTTAACATTAGTTCTAGTATCTCAATCTTTGATAGCTGCATTCTCAAGATATTTTTTTGGCGGTTGGAAGAGTAACACAGATTAGCAACTTAAAGGGTGAGAGTTCGAATCCGTCACACTGGAGTCCAACCAAAGACCGTCGTGTACAAAATGGCTGGTGCTCGTTAAATCTGTCGTGACCTCAAATGTCCTCACGTTGGCGTGGTGTGGAAGTTTGGAGAGTGGGGTGCCAGCTTTCAAAATTGCATGGTGTTGTCCTCGGATCTTGGCTTGATCCCGGACCATCATCAATAGCCCCTTGTGTGGCTGCAGAGCGACGTTAAAGTACCTACCTACCTCTAAAGATATTTTAATTCGCAGCCAGCACGATTGAAAGAAAAAGCGAATTCAATTTCATCCATTGCCAGAACCACGCGACTCATTTTCATACACAGACTGATGCCACCGCAGATTAAATAGAAAGGGAAATAAACAGTGAAACGGGAAAATTCATACCTTTTAGATAAATAGAAATAAGTGCGTAAAAAATCGATTAAAGGGAGATCGGATTTGGGTATGCGACATAGATAAAAGTACAAACTTGTAGGATATATAGGGATAAGATTGTAAATACGATACTATATGTAGAAAAAGTGAAAGGAAAACCACAAATGTGAACAAATTGTATAAGTTTCCGAAAAAGAAGAGTTATATTCTAAGAGAATAACAGTTGAAGAGTTATATTCTAAGAGAATAACAGTTGAAGAGTTATATTCTAAGAGAATAACAGTTGAAGAGTTATATTCTAAGAGAATAACAGTTGAAGAGTTATATTCTAAGAGAATAACAGTTGAAGAGTTATATTCTAAGAGAATAACAGTTGAAGAGTTATATTCTAAGAGAATAACAGTTGAAGAGTTATATTCTAAGAGAATAACAGTTGAAGAGTCGTAGATCAAAAGGAAACAGAAAGTTTCAGATAACAAAGAGAATGGTACTATGTATATATAAAATAAATAGCGATATTAAGAAACATAATAAACGACCGCATAAATCAATTGAAATATGAAGACTAAGGAAGGAAGATAGAGGGAACTATATATAAAGTTAATAAGATAAAATAAGATACAAGACGTACGTATTTTCTAGATAATGATGAGTAATTGAAATGACCGAAGTTGAAATATTAAGTTTCGCAATCTGTATAAGACCAAACAAAAAATATAGTTGTCCGTTTAATGTCATAAATTCTAACAAAATGTTCACAATTGAGAACATAATTAAATTAGTAATACCTGGTCGAGCGATATTACTGGTGAACACAGGAACGCAATCTTGACATAATACTCTTTTTTGCATACATACAGAGCACTATTTACAAAGACTTTGGACATCGTACCGTGCACTCCCAATCTGTTCTAAACTAAAAAAAACTATAATTTATTTGACTTTATTAGCGGCCAGGCCCTGTTAGATGTGCCAGTATTTTATGTGTATTGAATTTTCATTAAAGAAGCTTTACATTTTTATCTACTAGTTAATCCTTGTATCAGTCTTCATAAGGAATCACCTCCTTACAACAGAGGGGGCCACGGGTACCCGGTTGGAGGGAGGAATAACGGCCTAACTAGAGGGTTGCGAGTTCGAATCCAAACAAAGACCGTCGGGTACAAAGGGGGCTTGTGCACGTTAAATCTGTCGTGGCTTCAAATGTCCTCGAGCTGGCGTGGAAGTTTGGAGAGTGGGGTGCCAGCTCAGGTGTTACCTCGTCATCTGACCGTGCTTCAAAATTACGTGGTGTTGTCCTCGGATCTTTCCCTTCGGTGGTTGATCCAGAACCGTCGCCAATAGCCCGTTGTGTTGTGCTCCAGTGCGACGTTAATTGAAAATATCTACAATTCCTACCGTACAACAGAGCGCACGTGATGTGAATCTCACAGGTGGTTATTCGTGTACTTAGTGATGGAGAGTTTAAAATTGAAGTGGTTAACAGGTGATTTGACACACCTGAGTGGGACCAGAATTGTGTCTTACGAGATGGATTAAAACTAGCTTTTTCATAGGTTGGTTGGTATTTTAATTAACGTCGCACTGGAGCAACACAACGGGCTATTGGCGACGGTCCGGGATCAATCCCGAAGTGAAATCTCCGAGAACACCACGTATTTTTGAATCGCGGTCAGATGACGAGGTCAACACCTGAGCCGGCACCCCACTCTTCAAACTTCCACACCACGTGAGGATTTGAGGCCACGACAGATTCGACATTCACCAGCCACCGCGCACCCGACTATCTTTGGTCGGATCGCGCCTGGAACTAGAAGCCCTCCGGTTGCTAATCCGCGTCCCTACCAACTGGACATCCCCGAGTGACAAATTTCCAAACCGGCGAATCAGCAAACAACCACCTGCATCTACCGACAGGCACTTTGCAGACGCATCCCCGAGATTGTTTCATGGGAGGACGCCTATCAGAATGATTTCCGAAGGAGTCAGAAAAGGCCTGACAGGCCGTAACCGTGGCCACGCACGGAAAGTCCCGATGCACGACCAATTTGTCTCGCCATTGTCTGTCCGTCCCACCCTTCCGAGCGTCTTCGCCACAGGTGGCAGGGCAGCGGAGTTGCATCCTTTCGGCCCACGTCGAGCCCTGCGAGGGGGCGGGGCCTGCGAGATATCATTACGTGGGACGTCAGGCGGATGATGTCACGGGGATGATCGCGTCATGAATATGCCGTCAAGGAGAAAGGGTGTTGGAAGGAATATGCAAAGTGGTTTCTTCTTGGGGAGAGTACTGGAACAGATACACTGCAGAGCAGGATTTCTGGTTCGGGGTTTTTAAGAGCAGTGATTCAATTCGACGTTGTAGCATCGAGAGTGGTCCTTCGGCAGACCGTAGCACACCAGCCTATAAATAAAAATAACCACGCTTGTGAAACAGGTGGGTGAGTGCAGTTCTGTGCAGTAGGCATCTCGGGGTAAAATAAACACAATTTATTTACATACTATATGAATTTACCCGGCGTTGCTAGCCTATAAACGATATGACACTGAGCGATTTTCAGAACAACCCATCTGAGATTGCACCATACTCTAAGATTCTAAAAAAAACCTCCAAGGTTATCTTGAGAGGCGACTCCTGTAGATGTTAACTCTGACGTCATCTGCACAGCCAGACCGGGAGAGAGCGCCCCCTAGCAAGTGCTCTGTCCAGGATGACGAGATGTTACACCCCTCTGCACACCCAAGACCAATAGAGCGGGGGTTAATGTGAAACCTGCGTTACCCGCAGGGTTCCAAAGAATAAGTGTGCCAAATTTGGTGTGGATTGGTCAAACGGTGTAGATTTGTATAGAGAACAGACAGGCCAACTGCTTTATATAATATATATGTATATAAGTATATATGGTACCGTAAAAAAGACCGAAATTAGAATGTCAATATTCTCCGGTGAATGTCGACACACATACCAAATACGTCGGTGAAAGACCAAATATTTGGTTATATTATAGATTCGGACCATCGCCGGTGTATGTCGACAAGCACAGATAAGCTCTGGTGGGGGTCGAAACGAGAAGGCGGAGAGGCCACAGCCAGAGAGGCCTCTCAGCCTTCAGTTTAAGTTGTTGCAATAAATAAGATTGTATAACGTTAATCACACAATTTATGTGTAAGTTTATTGATATTATTTTCTTTTCTCATTTAGAATGTACTGTTCGTTTTAGGTTCAACAGTTTATTTACGTGTGCTGTTACTTAAGCTTTCTCCTATTTTGACATATATCATAATGTTTTAATAATAAAGTATGATTTAAAAAGTTGCATTTTTGTCTTAACGTAACAAAAATATTTTTATTCAACATTCACCATCAGTGCATGCTGAATATCGACATTTGCCGGTGTAATTGAGAAATAATGACATTTAGCAACTATTTCGGACATAAACCAAGCGACTTTGTGAATGCTGACATTCACCGGAGAATATCGACATTTGCCAGGTATCGCTCTTTCACAGTAACATATGTGTATATGTATGTATATATATGTATATATATGTGTATATGTATATACATGTGTATATGTATATACTGTATATATATGTGTATATGTATGTTGTGGATTAATATGTTAGAAGTGAATTGAGGAGAGCATCATTACTATTAAATATTGTTTTAATAAAATCTAGGGGAAAAGGGGGTTAATTACAGGGGTCAATTGTGTACAAATATCAGATTAAACATCAAATCATAGTGGGATTAACATCCTGGTGGCACGTCCGTGCAAAGCCACGTCTTAACATCAAATCGCTCGGAGTCAGTCTGCGGGGTTCGCGCCTTCTGGCGGGAAGTGCTCCGATTGGTCTTTGGGAAATGTTTCCCGCGCTTTTTGGAACGGGGGCAGGTTGGCACCTAGACATTCCGACACTCGTCCATCTTGACATGTCAGGTCCTCCTGACACGCTGGGCAGTGAAGAAACCTGAAACGAGAAGCAAAAACAAAAGAGGAAAAGTTCGAAAAAAAATATCTGTCAATGTCAGCATTTGTAGATTGTCAACATTGAGCACGTTGGGGATGCTTCGGCCTTCCATTGTGGGAAATTTTCAAGGACTGATAAATGCACTGGTGTAGCAAAGAGAACATCGTGGTCTGCTCATCGTGTGTGCTTTTCATCGTAATAACATCGTAACCATTGGTCATGGTTAATAGCTAATGTAGCTATACATCGTTGCCATGGGACATCGTAGATGGCGTTTACAGGAGTGGACATCAGTAAATATTTACACAGGAAATGCTCATGGTTTGCAAACATGTTCACGTGACAGTTCGTTGGCTTGTTGACAGATTCACAATAGATTTGCTGACAATTTTCAGAAAAAGTTTTTCATTTTCAAAAGTAGACATAAAAATAAAAAATAATACAAATAAAATGACAAAGATAATAAAGTTAAAGTTCAAAATCAGTTTCTTGACCACAGTTTCATGTTATCAGCTGACGTGGAAGTTACATCTGGTCCTTCGTGTTGACCAATTTTTTTAACATCATAACGATCATGAGGGTGTGTTGCTGTAACTTCGTAGGGTCCGAAAAATTTGAGTCGTAACTTAAGGAGTGTTCCAAACTGAGTACGTTTTATGGCGACACGGTCACCAACTTTGTAAATGTGGGCCTTTTTTCTGTGTTTATTGTACTGTCGTCGGCTTTCTTCTTGCATTTTGAAGATGTTTGTTTTAGCTTCGTTTCTGAGAATTTGTTTTTCTGTTATTGTGGAGCATATATAAGTGTTCTTCGTCCAAAATTTGTTTCATGTGTAGGTCTTCTTTTTGTTTCATTTTTATTCCGATCAAAAGTTCAAAGGGTGTGAATTTTGTGCTTCTGGGAGCTGTACTGTTCATTATACGCTGGATATGTGGGGCAAATTTGAACCATTTTTCGGGTTCGTTAAGTGATAATTTTGTGAAAATCGGGATTAATGTACCGAACATTCGTTCTATTTGACCATTACCACGTGGCACTCCTGTTGTAATTTGTATATGTTCGATTGATTGTTCGTTGCAATAATTCTTAAAGTCGGTTGACTTAAAAGCACTACCTTTATCTGTTATGATTCTTGAGGGGTTGCCAAAAGTTGTTTGTTGAAGAGTTAGCTTTTGAAGTGCATCTTGAGCAGAAGTAGATTTAGTTGGATAAAGCCATAAAAACTTTGTAAATGCATCAATAACTGCAAAAATGTATTTGTAATTTTTATTTGTTGATGGTAAGGGACCTAGAAAATCACAGTGGTAACAGCTTAAGGGTTCGTCGCCTTTCGGAATGGGATTGAGCAGTCCTTCCGGTTTACCGGTTTTGCGTGAGGATAGAATGCAAGGGATGCAATTCGAAATTACATCTTGCACTTGATGTGTAAGATTTGGGATGTAAAAGTCTTGTGAAACAATTGATTCAGTTTTGCGTGAGGCGAAATGTCCTTTTAAATGTGCATTTTGAATTATTTCTTTTTGCATGCTTTGTGGCACAACTAAGAGTTCATCATCTTTGTTCATTTTGAACAAAATACCATTTTTTAAGAAAAATTCAGTTGAAGGGGTTGTTGTTATCATTTTCTTAATTTCTGATATAAACTCATCATTATCTTGTGTTTCTTTAATTTTTTGGGTTAGTTCGTCAGGTGTAATCACAAGAACGGGGTAGCGACTTAACGCATCTACATGTTGCATTTGTTGTCCTGATCTGTGTAATAGTTCGTAATCAAATCCTTGAAGGAATAAAGCCCATCGTGCAATTTTGGGGGTTAAATCTTTCTTGGTCATTGTTTTCTGAAACGCTTGACAATCTGTGAATATTTGGAATTTAGTGCCCGTTAAATAGTGTCGAAACTTCTTAAGGGATTCTATAATTGCTAATACTTCGAGTTCATAACTGGAGTATTTTTCCTGTTGAGGTGATGTTTTCATACTCATATATTGAATGGGGTGGAAGTGTTCATCAGAATCTTTTTGTAGTAGGATTGATCCAAAACCTAGTTTGCTTGCATCACAATGCAGTTGGAGAGGTGAGCCTTGTTGATATAGGTGTAATACAGGATCGGAGGATAAAGCTTGTTTCAACATTAAAAAAGCTTTTCGTTGTTCGGGGCCAAAATGAAATGGAGTAGAATTTCTTAACAAGTCACTTAAGGGTCTAGCAATTAGTGAATAATCTTTAATAAATTTTCGGAAATATCCCGATAAACCAAGAAAGCTTTGAACTTGTTTCTGAGTTTTCGGGGTAGGGAAATTTTGAACTGCACGTGTTTTGTTTACAGAGGGTCGAATGGTACCATCTTCTATTACATGACCTAGGAATTCAATTTCTCTTTGGAGAAAACTACACTTTTTGAAGTTAAATTCAAGACCAAACTTTGAGGCGGTATTGAAAACTTGTTTGAGTTTACGAAGACCATCCTCTTCATCAGAAGCAGGAATAACAATATCATCCAGGTATATTATGACAATTCCTTGTTTTAACAGTTCACGAAATACAATTTGGATATATCGCTGGAAAATTAAAGGGCTTTTGTTTAATCCAAATGGGACCTTGTTGAACTCGTATTGATTGGAGTGAGTTACAAAACTAGTGTACTTGCGGCTATCTGGATGTATGTCAACATGATGGAAAGCATTCCGGAGATCTAATGTAGAAAAAATTTGAGCATTTTGTAAGCTGTCAAAGATGTCTTCTATCAACGGTAAGGGCTGTCTGTCTCGGATTATTTTGGAATTCAAAAGTCTGTAATCAATGCAAATACGCGTTGATCCATCAGGTTTTTTGCATAAAACCATAGGTGCACTAAAGTCGGATGTACTTTCAGAAATTATCTGGTCCTTCAACCATTGTTCGATTTGTTTGTCTACCTCTTGTTTTTCAGCGATAGACAACCTTCGTGGACGCTGTGCAATGGGTGTTTCATCCGTCAAAATGATTTTCATTTGTAAGTCGGTACTTTCGGTTTTGTTTGGTTTGTAATTTGAAACTAAGTGTTCAACCTTCTGTCGGATTGTTTTGTTTTTTATATGTTGAAGATCTAAGGAGTTGACATCTTCTACTACATTAACAACATTAAGAAGGAAATTTGGTTCATCGTTGATAAGAGAAATACCATTTTTACCCACTTTAAATTCAGCTTGTTGGATACAGTCAGTTCCTAAGATTGCCTTGTAGGGAATTGAATGAGTTGGAACAACCTGAATTTTGCAAGGAAAATTGCTGTTTTCAATTTTGATATCACCATGAAAAAAACCAAGAGGGTGAACTTTGGTGTTACCAATTCCAGAAAATGTGATTTGGGATTTTTCAAGTGGTGGGGATCCAATTTCTTTGTGTACATCAGTGTTTATTAAACTAGCTTGTGCTCCAGTGTCAATTAGACTACGAAATGTGACAGTTCCAAGGGTAACTTCAATTTCCATGGGACTTACGGGATAATGTTCTTCAATAGCAAGTGAATGAACTTGAGCTTTTGGTTCACTGGAATAGTTTGTAAATTTTGGCGTTTGAGCAGCTTTTTTGGGACATTCTGCAGAACGGTGACCAAATACATTACAGGAGAAACATTTGTAACCTTTACTTTTATGTGTACACTCATTAGAAATATGAAATTTACTACCACATATATAACAGTGATTAGTGGACTTTGCAACATTAGAAGATTGCTTGGATCTTTGATAATTTTGACTTTTATTAGAATCATACCTTGGGCGATAAGAGTGATCAATAAAATCTTTTTTATGGTTGCTTACATTAAACAACTTCTCATACACTTTTAATTTCTCTTTAAATTCACCAAAAGACTTACAACCATATAAAATTATTTTGTTATGTGAATTATCAGGTATACCATTTATAAAATATTCAAGGGTTGAAGCACAATCAATATTACCATGACTTGCAATTTCTCGAATAGCTATTAGATATGCAAATAAATTTTCTCCAGGTTTTAATTTACGGGAACATAAAAGATTATGTAAGTCAACACTTGAAATACATGCTTTAAATTCATCTAATAAAGAATGTTTTAATGCTTCAAATGTATCAATACCTCTTAATGTTTGTGCATATAATTTTGCAGAGTGCAATAGACAATGCTTAGTAAAAACAATTTTTTGCATGTCATTAGATAAATTATGAAATAAAAACAGTTCTTCGAGTTCTTGGATAAACAATTCAATGGGGTAATTATCTTCGGATGAAAAAGGTCGAATTGTTTCAATTAAATCCTTCAGACAAAAATTAATGCTGAAACTCTGTTTATTTTCAGACGCAAAAGGATAAACAGTTTCTTCTTTTTTGCGAGACCGCGAATCGTTGGAAAAAGGATTCCGCATTGGTTCAAAATCAAAAGCGGTTTCGTATATGTGTTTTGTATCTTTCGATGAGCGCTGCGTTTGTTCGTGGCCTTGACCAATTGCTGACACATTTAAATTCGTGAATGCAGAACTTTCACGCTGGGAAAAAGAACTTTGATTTTCTTGTTCCGTTTCGCTTTCACCGCCTGAATCATCATTCGAAGTTAGAAGCGAAAAATCTTTTAAAGAAGTAATTATCGCGTCGCAGCAAAGGGATTTGTCTTCTAAAATTTCAATGTGCAAAATATTGCAAATTGTAATCAGTTGTGGAAGTGAGAAATCTTCCAAAATTTTACTCTTGATAGAGTCAAAGTCTGTATCATCAGAAAAACCAGAAAAATTACGAAGATTTTGTCGACATTTTCTGTCAAGTTCTGTATTCGGAAATAGAATTTTATGCAGCATTTGCACGTTTTTCGTGCTCGACGTTTTTATGGATGAAGCAACATGTGGAATTGTTCCAAGAGTCGTCATTTTCAATGTAAATGCAATGAAATCTAAAATATGTGAACAGAAAACACTCACATATAGTCCTGGTTAGAATCTCCGTCGTTTTTGGCTCGTCAAATCTCGTCTTGGAGAGAAGCTCCGTCGTTTTTGTCTCCTCAAATCTCGTTCACTTGTAGGCACCAGAGACAGCATATATCCATTTGTAGGCATCGCAAAGTGGCATCGTCGTTATCCATTCGGATCGTCGTATCTTCTTAACACTTGGCGTTGCACTACTTAGCTTTACAGCTTGCAGCTACTTAGCTTTACAGCTACTTAGCTTTACAGCTTGCAGCTACTTAGCTTTACAGCTTTCAGCTACTTAGCTTACGATTGAGAGGCAACGGGAGGCCTGAGCCCCCATGTTGTGGATTAATATGTTAGAAGTGAATTGAGGAGAGCATCATTACTATTAAATATTGTTTTAATAAAATCTAGGGGAAAAGGGGGTCAATTATGTACAAATATCAGATTAAACATCAAATCATAGTGGGATTAACATCCTGGTGGCACGTCCGTGCAAAGCCACGTCTTAACATCAAATCGCTCGGAGTCAGTCTGCGGGGTTCGCGCCTTCTGGCGGGAAGTGCTCCGATTGGTCTTTGGGAAATGTTTCCCGCGCTTTTTGGAACGGGGGCAGGTTGGCGCCTAGACATTCCGACATGTATATATACACTGCTAGCCACCGTAAATGCAACACCCTGAAGGAAGCATGCAAATAATATGAAATTTACAACATGCATTAGCGGAGGTGAGATATGCAAATGATTAGAATTTCAGCGCAGGCGCACATCACGCGCGCCTGTGGCGCCACTTCAAAGCACTATTTAAGGCTTGGAGATTTCGACGATTTCAAGTACGGCAATTGTGTTTTTCTTGTGGTTTTTTCAAAAAAACGATCAATTATGCCTCGTAGAAAACAGCGATCATCTTTTGATCAAGTATCCGAGTTCGACAGAGGAAGGATAGTGGCCTACCGAGATTGTGGATTATCTTTCAGGGAAATCGGTAGTCGTGTTGGACGAAACCAAACAACTGTAATGCGGATTTGTGATCGTTGGATGCAGGAGGGTACGACGGACCGACGTGTTCGATCGCATCCACCTCAGTGCACCACTTCACGTGATGACAGGCATATTGTGCGTATGGCAGTGACGGATCGCTCAGCCACATCACGAACCATAGCACAGCACATTCAGTCTGCACCGCATCATCCAGTGTCTGCGCGTACTATTCGACGCCGTTTACAGCAGAGTGGTCTGTCCGCAAGACGTCCATTGCTTCGTCTACCCTTGACGCAGAACCACAGACGTTTCCGCCGCCAATGGTGCGATGAAAGAAGGATGTGGACGGCAGAATGGAATGAAATTGTCTTTACTGACGAGTCACGCTTCAGTCTGCAACACCACGATGGTTGGATTCGAGTCTGGAGACACCGTGGAGAGAGGATGCTGAACAGCTGCGTTATGCACCGCCACACTGGTCCTGCACCGGGTATTATGGTATGGGGCGGTATTGGATATCACTCTCGCACTCCTCTAGTACGCATTGCCGGTACTTTAAACAGCCAGCGCTACATCTCCGAGGTGTTGGAGCCAGTTGTCCTTCCTTACCTTCAGGGCTTACCCACAGCCATATTTCAACAGGATAATGCGCGACCACACGTGGCACGCATTGTCCAAGGGTTCTTCGTCAATCGCCAGATTGAATTGCTTCCCTGGCTAGCTCGCTCTCCGGATCTTTCGCCTATAGAAAACATGTGGTCCATGGTTGCTCAACGATTGACCCAGAATACATCCCCAGCTGCCACACCAGATCAACTTTGGCAACGTGTGGAAGCTGCTTGGTCTGCTGTACCCCAAGAACACATCCAAAGTCTCTTTGAATCAATGCCGAGGCGTGTGGCAGCGGTGATCTCCAACAATGGCGGTTACTCTGGCTACTGATTTTGGCAGGAACCACACTTCACAGAAGTCTATAAATTTAATCATTTGATACTTGGTCAACATGTTATCTACAAAACAAATTTTGTTGTGATATCTCTTGTCTTTCTTGGTGTTGCAATTTGGGTGGCCAGCAGATTATATATTTATTTATGTGTGTAGATTACGTTCAAATTAAGAGAAAACATTTTGTAAGACAGGACATTTGTAGCAAACATTTTGTAAGACAAAGGGTTATCAGTTCGATGACGCACTTGGCAATGTGCCAAGAAGGGGTTGAGAGTTTATGGCGTAGTTGGCTGGTCAACACGCCAATAGTTCAGTTCGCTTTCAACGCGCTAATAGTTCGATTTGTTCCACGCTCTAATAAAGGTCAGTGCTATGCTTGTCATGATAACAAGTCCAAAGTCGGAACGCAAAAAAATGGTGTAGATATTTGGCGAATGAGACCATTCGGGATGAGTGAGTACACATGTGGATACGTAGAAAATTCCAGTAAAGCCTTTTTACCCTCCTAGGGGTTTCGACCCGATACCTCGTCCATCAAAATCGGACCACTTTTTCTAATGACGAGATATCTCACCAAGATGCCTTCAAAGGCGCATCTACTTTAAGTGCTTCACGAATCCAAGGTACTCTAGTGATCTTTACTTTTACAATTGTTTTCTTTAGTAAACACGGATATCGCGCTCTCGGGATACCCAAGCGATCTTTCTCATCCCATTCTATTCCACAATTCCCTTTCACGACGAGTGCGGTGCCAGCTCAGGTGTTGCCTCACCCACCGTGGTTCAAAATTACGTGGTGTTGTCCTCGGGATCTTTCCCTTTGGGATTGATCCCGGACCGTCACAAATAGCCCGTTGTGTCGCTCCAGTGCGACGTTAATTAAGGAACCTACCAATCTACCCTTTCACATTTTTTACTTGTGGTGCTGTCTTGTGAGCGCAGTTTGGCGAAATATGGCCCTTACGCCATAAAATCCCAAATCAACCAATTCGTCATCAAAATATTGCGAATTTTTTCAAGGTGACGATATGAAAATATCTGGCGTTTTCTTATAATGACAAGTATCTCGTCCCTCAAGATCACGTCATTATCGCTAATGACCGGATTCCGCATCGAGACAACAACCAGGGTAGTTAAAATCGTTCAGTTAAGTTGACAACCTGTAACAGTGGTTGTGAATTGATTGTAGGGTGTTTGGAATGGCTCTGAGCTCCTTTTAGGGGCTCGTTAGATAATTAATGTTAAAAATAAGTCCGCTAGGAGTTAAGGATATAGAGGATGATATATTGGATAAGGGATCCTATTAACCACTTAACGCATTTACCCGTGTCTGACGCGGGCGCTCTTGTATCTCGCGTTATTTTATTTTTAATGCCCCCACAACTGAAATTGCAAAAAATAACTTACACTATACCTATATATTAATTTTCTGTCAAAAAAAACTCGATCATTTTTTTTACCAGTTTTTCCGAAAAAAACTCGTGCTTTAAGTGGTTAAGAAAGCTTGTCAGAAATGGCGGTCTTTCTATGAAGTTGCACGTGCATCTTGTGTATAGATGGAATGTATCGGTGATCAAGCGAGTTGAGAAAAGTTGAAAGTGATTACAAGATTTACTAGGGGTCTTTAGAGCGCAGAATCTTTCTTTATGGAGTGTAGACTATTCGGGAAGTGCCTTAGTTTTTTTTAAATGTAAAATTGGAATCCAACTGTAAAAAGAAAACCCAATCAGTACGCTTCTTAAGTCCAAGGGTATGTTTCGAAAATGAGAAATATTGAATGCAATATAAAATGTGCATAAATAAATGTAATAAGTCTCATAAACATGTTTCCTAAACACTTAAGGTATGCTTTTTATAATACCAGCTGGATTACCCGGCGTTGCTCGAGTCGAGTTTATAATTCATCATAACGTTACTCAATGTTATTCCTATGGGGATTAGATAACTGTAAAGTTCAAAGCATCATAAGTGCTTATATGTGAAAATTATTATTTTTCGGAGAGAGGTTTGATTGGGGTTGCCTCTAAACAGAATACAGACAGCGTCAAGTAATAGACATATACACAAGTAAAAGACATACACACAAGTAAAGTTTTACTGACAGAAGAGAGAAATACATCCAAACACAGTACACAACTCGCAGATTGTTAGGGCAGTGGGCACACCCACTGAGCCACGATTGCCCCTCATTGTAAATGGATTGAAATAAAATTAAATGTGAGTAATAACACTTCGCCATCGATAGCTACAAGCAATTATGAAAGCTTTGCGCAGATGCTATGTGCGGGTATTTCTGATTTTTTCGCTTTCTTAGATTGAGTTTATGGGAGGAATCAAACCTGTTTCGCTTACGTTTCACAGGTTGCTAGCGCTGTGGGCGAGACCCATTGAGCTACACCCCGGGCAGAGGATTGGAATTTCGCAAAAACTGAGAAACACTGAAACGATTCCGCATTCATATATGGAAAAGCAAGAGATCAAAAGAGTTCATGTGTTTTCATATTTAATTTCATATAACCTAGAGACTCGAGCGAATGACATTTTTTAAAACTATACCTAGTACTTAGAATAAAATTCGGAATCAAATATGCCTAATGATTTCACGCTTGGCGTATCTTGATAACTAGGTATATATTTCAGTGCTTAAGGCAGGTGACAAAATTGGAATGCATATATATACATCATAAAATATACAGATGCGTCCTTCATTCCTTATAAATTATTCTTAATAATATATATTAATTGATAAAACATGTTTCATGTCGAGCTGCCTGAAAAATAAATTCCGACCAACAATGGCTTGCGTTCGTCTAATGTCCTCAGAAAATATTCTACCGAGACTTAATTTTCATATTAATTTCATTAAAAAGAAAGAATTCGATGGGACCTAGCCACCCAACCGACAGTTGCAATTAAAAATATCTTCCAACACGCACATTTTCTCCTGGATTACCATACGAAAGAGATGGCTTCCCCGCTTTACAGATCGTCCTGTACAGGAAAAGGATTTTCGGCACTATAATTTCACCACCATGCGTGCATGAAGACAGGGTAATTGTTATCACGCTTTAATTGTGCAAGCGCTGGGAGACAAAAAAAAATTTCCATTGACTCTGAGCAGATTGCATACCGCTGGTCTTTGTTTCGTCCACAATCGTAAAAAGATTTCCCTAAACTCACTAATCTGATTCGAAATGACGTGCAAACAGCGTGGCCAATCGCAAATGATAGTTCGTCCCAGAATGCGCGTCGGCAGATGTCATTATGGAGTCGGGTATCGAAAATTAGCATTATTCAATGCAGGTGGCCTTTCATTGTAGACATTTGGTAATTGTGTGGCATTTATGTTGTCTGGTTGACGATTTGTGGCGACGAAAATGGGAAAAAACTCGTTGGTCCAGGCTGATTGCTTTCATCTATATTAAATTGAAAATATTCCTTCCTTTACGTTAGTTCAGACACAAATAGCTTTCCTTCGTTACCGTCGCCTCATTAAGTTTGTAATAATAACAATGAATCTTGCAAATGCGTCTATTCTCACAAAATGAGTTGATTAATATAGGTAGGTAGTTAACGTTGCACTGGAGCAACACAACGGGCTATTGGCGACAGTCGGGGATCAATCCCCAAAGATCCGAGGACAATATCACGCAATTTTGAACCAAGGTAAGATGACGAGGCAAATACTTGAACTGGCACCCCACTCTCCAAACTTCCGCACCATGCCGACGTGAGGACATTTGAGGCCACGACAGGTTTAACGTGCGCCAGACCCCCCTGTGCACGACTGTCTTTGGTTGAACCGAGTTTCGAACTCGCAATCCTCTTGCTAATCCGTTACTCTTCCAACTGGTCAAGTTATTGGTTGGTTTCAGGTGTATGTACACAAATAGATTTTAAAAAATTTTGACTTTAAAAACCAATTTTTACAATAGGTTATTGGTTTATGCTTAAAATCATTTCAGTATGAAAATATCAGATTGAGTTAATCATTTATTTTCTAATTTAGATAGATTAATTAACATGTTTTTTAACAGTTATATCAAATTGTAATTTGTTCAGAAAGACAATTCCTGTTGAAAACTATTCCTAATATTCTTCATGTTTTGACCTTCAGTCAAGTTGCTAGAGAGAATAGGATTTTATTAAAAATTTTTCAACAAGGGAAGCATAAAAACATCACAATTTTTCCGGGCATTTTACGTTTGAAGATCAATTCAAAATTCATTTCTTTACTGACTTTAATTGAAGGTCGAAACATCCATCGTATTATATAGATTATAATGATGCAAAAAGAAGCATAGCAGATCAATCCATCGTTGAGTTATCTACATTTGGAAAAAAGCATCCTATTGCAAAAAGTTCTTCAGAAATTGAGTTTAAAGTTTTGGAAACATGTTTGCACAAGTTCGCAGTACCTAACGGCAAAACCCTTGTAACTAGAAAAATATTCCGAATATTTACAAGATCTTGGTATCGTTTGAAAGCTAAGAAGTTGGAGAATATTCTGAAGTAATAAAACAAATATTCTGGTAGATTTTCGTGTTTTATAGTGTATATGTTACCGTGAAGGACCGAAATTAGGGAATGCCAATATTCTCCGGTGAATGTCGACACACACATACCAAAAACGTCGGTGAATGACCGAATATTTGGTTATATTATACATTCGGACCATCGCCGGTGTATGTCGACAAGCACAGATAAGCTCTGGTGGTGTCGAAACGAGAAGGCGGAGAGGCCTCTCCGCCTTCAGTTTAAGTTATTGCAATAAATAAGATTGTATAACGTTAATCACATAATTTATGCGTAAGTTTATTATTGGAATTATTTTCTTTTCTCGTTTAGAATGTACTGTTCGTTTCAGGTTCAACAATTTATTTACTTGTGCTGTTACTTAAGCTTTCTCCTATTTTGACATATATCATAATGTTTTAATAATAAAGTATGATTTAAAAAATTGCATTTTTGCCTTAACGTAACAAAAATATTTTTATTCAAACATTCAGCATCAGTGCATGCTCAATGTCGACATTTTCCGGTGTAAGTGAGAAATAACGATGTTTAGCAAATATTTCGGACATACACCAAGTGCTGTCCGAATGCTGGCATTAACCAGATATCGGTCTTTCACAGTAACATATACATACACCTTCAATGGCGCTAAGTTCATAAACAGACAAGCTACCAGATAAAATAATAAAAGCAATAAAGTTAAAATATAGAACTAGTAACATAGCAGCAATAATTCGTCAGATGAATGGATAACACTAGAACTGGCACTCCAAACTACTACACCACACCGAGGACATTTGAGGCCACGACACATTTAAGATGCACCAGCCCCTTAGTACACGACGGTCTTTGGTTGGATTCGAACACGCAACCCTCCGGTTGCTAATCCGTTACTCTTCCAACCGGGCTATCGGAACTCATAGGATTAAGATTATTTTGAAAGATAAAGTAGAACATACACCAAATGAAGATGTTTACGTGACAGTTATGAATATGGTTTGTTTGATGTATCCAATTAGGTACTGATAACAAACAGGTTTTACTTATCGCTGCACGGTCGTTTATGTGCTGCACGAGGCTAGTTAGACCTAGGACTTTAAATGGATTCCGAACCATTACGAATATATCGTCACCAATAGCCCAGTGTGATGCCGATTCAACTACACCCCACACTACTAATATCCTTGCCCAGAAAGAGCCTATTAAATTGAGGGACAGCATTTACCATTCGAACAAAGAACAAAAGAAACAGGATTCACGTTTGTTGAAGATAGTTATGTGTCAAACGGCATTATCTTAAAATGTATTATTCTAATATATCAAAAAAGTATTATATTCTTACCATTACATGAAAAAGGCGGATGACACAAAATTAGATACCGCTGAAGTTCAAATGTGTCTTAAAGATATTAAGATAAAAACAATGCACATAATATGGGGGGGGGGAGGGAGATTAAAACATTTTTATTTATTTTAAAATACAAAATTTCATGGATTGTGGTTTTTTTCAAATGCAAAAGTTAAAAAGGAATAACTGAGGTTTTCATTCAGCCAAATGAAATTTCCAAAAGTCAGTTTGAAGTTTTGAAACGAATTTGGGTGAAACATCGTTAAGTACTATTGTTGACTGTTATTAATGAAGACACGGAGTGCTGAAATAACGTTGAACTTGATCGTTTCCAAAGAGAGCATTGTCTTCCCATGGCTTGTACAACTCGTTGTCTGTCTTGACTTCTAGTCCCAAGAAAGTGTCGTAAAGAATGATGTATCCCATGTCGACGTTGTTGGTTACGATGGCATCGTTTCGTCCGAAAAGGAGAAGTCCACGGTTCATTCAATTCGAAATCAGATCCTGTTCAGAGTCTCCTCTTGTGAGACGGACAGAAGCACTGTGCTTCATCAGGACAGCATTTGGTGTCTTGTCACAGTGAGCCTTTTGACTTGAGCAGGGCTCTTCAGCATCTGGTGATCTCATCTAACAGTTGGAGAGGTTGGGCCGACGTTCCGTTGCTTTCGGTGCCGTCCGGAGTCTTGTTTGCAGAGGTGGTATTTTCAAGATCATCCAATCCCGTCTTCTGGGCAACAGGGCAAGTTGGATCACCTGTGGTTCTCCTTTTCACGAAAATGTCAAAACCATCGTCTTCTCCATTGAGATCTGCGGCAGATTCTCCACCTTCAGCTTCGTTGGTTTTGTCGATGGAATTCTTTTGTGCCTCGAGTAGAGCCCTATCCGCCATTTCGTCTTCCATGTTTCGCAAACGCAAGTCCATGAATTCCTCGGGATGTTCGGCATTCCACTCTGCGAGGTAGTCGTGCTCGACGTATGGCTTTTCTTCTGCTTTCTGTTTCTTTGCCTCGTTCTTGGCTTGCTTCTTTTTCTACGCTTCTCTCGAAACTTCTTTCTGAAATAGCAAATTAGAATAAATTATTTTAATACAAATTCTGATTTAATACTTAAATATTGAGTCATTAAATTAACAAGAATCATAAATGAAACGAGAATCATTATGATGTGTAGATAGCCTAATTTGTTTGATTCTACGCTGTCATTCTACCACTTTTTACGCCTTAAAATCACTTAAAATTGACACTAAATAAAATATGCATTTGCGCATCAATACTCTATCAACTAAAACTTAAATTAGGTCATTAAAAATTGCAATTGTCGTAGCTGGCACAAAAATACAAACTTCAGTGGACTATTTAATGTTTATTTGCATTGATTGCTGTACAAAGATGTATTATCCTAAGTACACAGGGCCGCGGTTACCCAGTTGGAAGAGCAACTGAAGAGTTGCGAGTTCGAATCCAACCAAAGACCCTCGTGTACAAAGGGGCCTGCTGCACGTTAAATCTGTTGTGGCCTCAATTGCCCTTACATTCGCCTGGCATCGAAGTTTGGAGAGTGGGGTGCCAGCTCAGGAGTTCTTGTCATCTGACCATGGTTCAAATTGACGAGGCACTTGGATCTTTCAATTCAGCATTGAATCCGGGACCTGCACCCGTTGTGGTGATCCACTGCGACGTTAATTACCTACCTACCTAAGCACAATGGCAAGGGTAATGGCAATTAATTAACGTCGCACTAGAGCAACACAACACATAAGCACAAATAATTGTTCCTAGAACGGAACGCTAGAGATATCGTCTTATCGGGTCAAGAGATTACGCAAAAACTGAAATTGGCAGCGTTCTTGGCGTTCGCCAAATACGTGGAAAGTTGTGCCAATTAAGGAGTAGCGCCAACTACTGTCACGGATATACGTATGGCGCGAACACGCATAGCAATGTTCTATCTTACGTCATTGAAGTATGCCGATCACCCTACCGAAATGTTCGTGTCGTGAAAACTAATATCGGCATTGGTTCAATCGGTGAAAATCGGAGTTTCGTTTAGCACACAAGTACAAAAATCTTAAACTGGTTTAAAAAATGTTAAATACGTTTCTTGCAAAGTAAATACTCATTTAGTATTGTATACTTATCAATTTTCTAATTATCTGCCGAGACTGTTTAACCCTCTCACAAGGGTTCATACGCGTAATTCCACCTAGCAACCTGCAGTCATACCTGCCTGACTTCTAACCAATAGTGATCTTGACCAACATAATAATTCCAAATGAGATTCTATTTATTCTACAAAATGGTCCAATAGAATCGTACCAACAGATTCATATTCTAGAAAAGGACCAAGATATTCGTCACAAAGTGTGATTCCATTCTAAATAAAGGACTAATAGAATCATCAAAGAAAGATTCTATTCAAAGGAAAGAGCAATATAATCGTTCCAAAGAATTCTATTCTTAGGAAAGAACAATAGAATAGTTTCAGAGAAGGAGTCTATTCTAAGAGGGCTAATAGAATCGTCGCAAAGAATGACTTCTAAGGAAAGGACCAATAGAATCTTCCCAAAGAAAGATTGTTCTAAGGACCAAAAGAATAATTGGAATGAATAATTCTTTTCTAAGAAAAGGACCAATAGAATCTTCCCAAAGAAAGATTGTTCTAAGGACCAAAAGAATAATTGGAATGAATAATTCTTTTCTAAGAAAAGGACCAATAGAATCTTCCCAAAGAAAGATTGTTCTAAGGACCAAAAGAATAATTGGAATGAATAATTCTTTTCTAAGAAAAGGACCAATAGAATCTTCCCAAAGAAAGATTGTTCTAAGGACCAAAAGAATAATTGGAATGAATAATTCTTTTCTAAGAAAAGGACCAATAGAATCTTCCCAAAGAAAGATTGTTCTAAGGACCAAAAGAATAATTGGAATGAATAATTCTTTTCTAAGAAAAGGACCAATAGAATCTTCCCAAAGAAAGATTGTTCTAAGGACCAAAAGAATAATTGGAATGAATAATTCTTTTCTAAGAAAAGGACCAATAGAATCTTCCCAAAGAAAGATTGTTCTAAGGACCAAAAGAATAATTGGAATGAATAATTCTTTTCTAAGAAAAGGACCAATAGAATCTTCCCAAAGAAAGATTGTTCTAAGGACCAAAAGAATAATTGGAATGAATAATTCTTTTCTAAGAAAAGGACAAATAGAAATCTTCTAAAGAAAAATTCTATTTTTATGGAATGAGCTATAGAAACGTTCAAAAGTATTAAAATCTAAGAAAATGACCTATGCAATATTTCAAAACGATTCTATTCTACAGAATGGGCCAACAGAATCGTTCCAAATAAAGATTCTATTCTAGAGAAAGGACCACTACAATCTTTCCAAAGATTGAAAGAATCCGTGGAATTTAGAAAAGTGTTATTCTGTCATTAAGAGTGTTGTGATATAAAAGTAACACTAAATTAGATTTAAATTGGTTGTAACGCAACGATTAGTTACTTTCAGAAAATGAATTCTAAACGATGCAGTTTTATGTATATTCAATTTTATGCACAACAGCCGAATAATTAAGTAGCGTTTACTGGTTGCGATTTTGGGGCTTATGTGCTTAAAAGTAAAGGACACCAGGCCAATTTCTTCCTCAACTTGCGAAATATTTTGTGTTTGTTTTGTGCCTGGTGATTAATAGCCTCCCTCGCATACGTATTATGCAATGTGCTAGTTATCTTTCCCATTGTTCTCGTATGATAATTTATTATGTGTCATAGCAAGTGTGTTCTTGTTGGCTGTTACGATAATTTATTTATCTTACCGCCAGTCTGCCAAGTTTTTCATTGCTACCTTCTGTAATATATTTAAAAGTTATGGTCGGGCATCGCGCGCGCGCGTGAAATATGTTCAAGGCCTTTTGTAAAAACTATTTTTCATTGACCGATTTTGAAGTAGTATATTTAGATAGTAAATTAGATACAGCTTTGATATAGACTTTTTTGGTGTGCTTTTTGAAGCGAGTTGTGACATGCAAAGGCAACCCGGCTTTATTTAGATTATGGCAATCTTGCGATTATTTTAATCTACTAATTTATGCGTCATTACTTTTTGTGATTTTACCATGCCTAAATATTCTAGTTTGCTTGAATTAATGTGATCCTTTACAGCATTTATATTATGTAGCCTAACTTAAAAGTAATAAATTATTTAGCTTAGATAAACTTCTATAACAGTGTTTCAGAAAAAGGAAATACTTGTAAGAATAATCAGTTGTGATTTTTTTATTTTTAAAATTCTTTCCGATCATTCCTTTTTAAATTATTTTTAATTAAGCCCTAAAACTATAATTTTTTAATTAAGCCCTAAAACGCTAGCCCTAAAACTTTGTTTTTTTTCTAAGAGATTCTTCATTGGCAACAAAAAAAAGTTCGCCAAAAATTACTAATTAATAATAAATAATAAAAGAAATGAAATCGCCCCAAAAAACCGTTACAGCTCAAACTAAACTTTTTTCAAAGCAGATGTTTCATTTTCGTGGTAGATTTTAGTGGAATGTTTTGGAGGGTATTTTTAATGCAAACAAAACAGGCTGAAATCAGATTGCTTTCTGTCACAAAATGCTTTCGCTATCTTGGTTACCTTAAAATTGTAGTTTATCGCCATTTTGGCGACGTTTGACCTTTAATCTTATTGGTGTTCGCCAATCAGCTATCATAAATAAATTGGTTTCGATAGCCCGGTTGGAAGAGAAGTGTATTAGCAACTACGGGGTTGCAAGTTCGAAACCTAGATCCAACCAAAGAGCGCCGTGTACGTAGGGGCTGATGCACGTTAAATTTGCCGTGGCCTCAAATGTCCTTTGGCGCGGTATGGAAGTTTGGAGAGTGGGTTGCCAGATTAGGTGTTGACCACGTCATCTGACCGTGATTCACAATTACTAAGTGTCCTCGATCTTTACCTTCGGGATTGATCCCGGACCGTCACCATAGCTCATTGTGTTGCTCCAGTGCGACGTTTATTCAACTACCTACGAAAACATAAATTAATTGACGATAAACTTAAATTGTATTCGAAAAACAAATCGTGACGTCACGTCCGGAATATGTACAGGAAGCATGTTCTGTCACAAAATCACTACTGACACCTACATTTCGTATGAGAGAAAAACCTCACACAGATGTAGAAAAGTGTAATAATTTAAAAATTAAATTTTAAAAAGAACCTTTTCTTTTATCATTAACTATACTCTTACATTTATATATACTTCTTTCTATGAATCTTCAATGACTTTTCATGTCACTTTTATTAGTTTACTTAAATTCTAAATGTGACTCATGTAAAATATATTTACTCCTTAATACTTTTTATAAAACAAGTAAAAACAGCTTCAACAAAACAATTTTTTTAGTAAACTTGTTATGCTACCAGCTTTTCTATTTTCCGTATTTAACAACAAAAATTTTTTTCCAACCATTTCTTTCGGTTTACCTGTTTTTAATACTCTGAATGCGAGTTGCGTTACTTAAATGCATTTGTTTCCCTATTTATGTGTTGCAACATTTATACAATGTTCAAAAGTAATGCGACCAAACTTTGAATCAGGGATTAGAAGCAATCCCAGAGAAGCTATCCAAGCAATAAATTTTCTTTTGATAGGTCTTTAGAGAATACAAGGCTCTGAATAAATTCAGGAAAGCATATTTTTCTGTATTTAAGTTGTACGATTGCATTTCTGTGTGGTTTCGTTTTAAAATAACTTCGTATTCGATTAAACTTGATAAACTGTTATACAATATAATACAAACAGTTCCGTTATACTCAATATAAGGATTATTTTTGCTCTGAACATCCCGTTAATACAACGGAGCCGCAGAAGCCCGGTTGGAAGTGTAACGGATAAGCGACCGGAAGGTTAATGGTCCGAATCCAACCAAAGATCGTCGTGTACAAAGGGGAGGGTGCACGTTAAATCTATCGTGGCCTCAAATGTCCTCACGTTGGCGTGGTGTGGAAGTTTGGAAAGTGGGGTGCCATCTCAGGTGTTGACCTCGGCATCTGACCGTGGTTCGAAATGACAAGGTGTCCTCGGATCTTTCCCTTTTGGATGGATCCCAGACCATCGCCAATTGCCCGTTGTGTTGCTCTCATGCGATGTCAATTCAACTACCTTTCCATGAGATTTCCAAGTAGTGAAAAGGTTTTTTTATCACTCATACTAACTTTTATATAAAAATGGTTAAATAACCACATGTGTTGGAAGAAACCTAGGAAAGTTTCTATTGGTCAAAGAAGTCAAAATTGGTCAGAAGAAATGAAGAGAAGATTACAGGTTGCATAACAGATATAAACTCAAAGGGTTAATTAAATATTTTGTTTTTATGTTAGTACCTTTACTATCTGGCTTCGCCTGATAGTTTTTACTTCAGACAAACCAAATCGCGCCTCTGCTTCCCCAGCAGTTTCGTTTTTCGTCAAACAGCCTTTTGAGCTTTGTTTCCACTTCACGTGTTAGTGTACTTTCCTTTTCCGATTGTTCGACTCGTGATATTGTTTAACATTTTGTGTTCATTCGAATTTGATTACGAATTGGTCTCTTGTATGATGTTCTATGTTAAAATTTACTTCTATGATTCTAACGCCATGCTGCGTAGCATGTTGCAAACAATTGACCTTGAAATTCGAGACAATAACTTGTGCAGATTTTATGACCAGAGCTGAGCATTTCAGTATTGTTTCAAGCAGCTTTCTGCTTGTTTACGTATTCATTGTATTACGTCATGCATTCAAAAATATAGCAAATGGTAATTTTATACAATAGGTAAGGCACTAGGATTTACTTTTGTACACATGAAAGTTTGATAAAGAAAGTTTGAAACCGTCAATTAACATGAGTTACTGATTTTTGACTGAAAGGTTTCAGTATACGCATTTTCAATTGAAATGTTTTTGTAAGAATGGTTGATTGAGTGTAGGTTTCCCATTCGATAACCCAGTCACAAATCAAGATATTTCTTCCAAATTATTTTCCATTAAAGCTAGATGTATACGAGGGAAAGTCAAATTATCCGCACTTTATTTTTTCAATTTACACAAATGTAGGGGGTTGTCTCCTTCCTCTTCGATGCACTTGGTCCAGCGGTCCACAAGTTTGCGTATTCTCTCCAAGCAGGTTTTCGGTTGGTCATCCAACCATTTATGCACCACTTCCCCACTCCTTTGTCCGTCTAATCTGCAGAGAACAAGCTACAGTGTCGATGGTAACTCGTCGGTTTGCCAGTATCATTCCTCGACATTGCTCAATCTTCTCGTCGCTGGAGGTTGACGGGCATCCTTCGTGCATCACGCTCGTCCTGCCTCTTAAGCTTCTCAATCCACTCACACTTGTACGTGGTAGAGCACTGTCCCCGTATTGTGTTATAAGCCTCCGATTAATTCCAACCTCTGGTACACCTTCCGACCAGAGAAATCGGATCACAGCTCTTTATTCCTCTTTGGTGCACGCTGCTAGCGGAGCGGCCGTGTTTACACTGAAGCAGAAGCAAGACACTCAAATCAAAACTCCGGTAATGTGATCAGTATCAAGCATGTAACTAAGCATGTATGTGCAGAAGGCAGTGAGGCAAACCTAGAATATGCTATAGCAAAAGTGCGGATAATTTCTCACTTATCCTCATACATTCAGAGAAAAACCAATTCAATAAGTTCAACAACAAAAATATTTCCCAATAAATCGTTTTATTCATTATTCGTTCTTGATAATTTCATACATTCCTTCTTAATAATTTCATACATTCCTTCTTAGCGGTTAAATAATTCCCATATTCCCTGAATATCTTTTAATTCTGTCATTCGCTCTACATTCGTTAATGTTAATATAAAGTGTTCCATACATTAAGTGAACATAATGAATGAGTGCTTATTCGATACATATTAGTCATCGTTTTAATTGTAGTTTCACGTGATATAAGGCTATTTAATGTGCATTCAATTTTTGGCACTTTACATTAGTTGAGTAAATGAAGTTTCTAGCCATTTAAGTCCCACATGAATTGTTGCAAAACACCGCACGACGAACGTATATGAGTGTTATTCATGAAAATACTTTAGAAGGAAATTTTTTAAATTCTCTAAATACGCAAGTTTTATTTACTGTTTAGAAATTGATATTTTTAAGCTAAGTTATGAGATGTTTTTGGTTACATTTAGGATCTTTAAATAATTCCCCTATCCAAATAGGTCCCTTGTACCATAAAAGCCCAACCAACTCTAAACTGATTGCTGTAGGGGCATAAAGAGACGAGACTCATCTAATTCATTTAAGTACACGGCTGACTGTGTAATGGTTGTCCCCCAAATATTTATTAATAAAGGAATTCGATCAAAAAGCATTTGGAAAATATGCAAAACATTTTCTGGTTGTTGACGGTAGTTGAATTAAAGTCGCACTGGAGCAGCACAATGGTCTATTGGTGACGATCAATCCCGAAGGGAAAGGTTCGAGGAAAATACCTCGTCATTTTTAACCACGATCTGATGACGAGGTCGGCACGTGAGGTGACACCCCACTCTCCAAACTTCCACATAACACCAACATGAGGACGTTTGAGACCACACCAGATTAAACGTTCATAAGCCCCCATGTACACGACGGTCTGACTGGACCGAGTTTCGAATTCACAACCGTACGGTTTCTAATCCACGACTCTTCCATCTAGGCTACCGCGGTCACCCAGTTTTCTGTAAATTTCCCTTTCATTTCGAAAGGAGGGATTGATTCTGTACGGAGATGTTATGAATAAGTGATTAGAGATGGTTGACCACACTATAACAATTTCTTTCATAATTCGTAATGAATGTAAGTCATTAAACTGTTACAGTTTATAATGACTATTAATTCGTAAAATAGCAGTTATTTAAGTTTAAAATTACTATAATTTCATTTGAACAATATAGAAAAGTATTTCCTTCATGCATTTCATTTGAAGATGCACTCTGCGAAAAGAAGGGTCGCGGTAGCTTGGTTGGAAGAGTGACGGATTAGCAACCTCAGGGTTGCGAGTTCGAATCCAACCAAAGACCATCGTGTACAAAGGGGGTTGGGCATGTTAAAATCTGTCGTGGTCTCCATTGTCCTCACGTTGGCGTGGTGTGGAAGTTTGGAGAGTGGGGTTCCAGCCCAGGTGTGACCACGTCATCTAACCGTGGTTCAAAATTAGGTGCTGTTGTCCTCGTATCATTCCCTTCGGGGGTTGTTCCCTAACCGTCACCAATAGCCCGTTGTGTTGCACCAGTGCGGCGTTAATTCAGTACCTATCTGCCAAAAGATATCGATAAAACCATAAGCCAGTGTTGGACCGGAATGAAACTTACAATGCGATGTACGTGAATAGATGAAGAAATGATCACAACATCAAATATAGAGGACACTTTATTATTACAATTACACCAGGAATGTCATTAATTAGTAAGTTACAAAGCCCCCTCTGGCGGTCATACATGCCGGTATATGACTTGGAATGGATTCAAATAGTCTGTATGCTCTCCTGTGGGTTAATTATGCCAAGCATTCTGCAGCCTGCTAATCCAGATTCCTTATACTAGAGTGGTGCAGTTGATGGCCTTGCATACCCGTACATGGTCAATGGCAGAGAATTCTGAAGGTCTCTATCCATGGAAGGGTTTCAACACCACTACAAAATAATTTACACTCGGTTCCCACTACAAAATGATTTACACTCTGTTCTCACTACTTCATAATTTACATTCGGTACTCACTTCAAAATAATTAATATTCAGTTTCCACTACTATTTAATTTACATTCGGCTCCCACTACTATATAATTTACACTCTGTTCCCACTACAAAATAATTTTGACTATGTTCTCACTACTTCATAATTTACATTCGGTACTCACTTCAAAATAATTAATATTCAGTTTCCACTACTATTTAATTTACATTCGGTTCCCACTACTATTTAATTTACATTCGGTTCCCACTACTATTTAATTTACATTCAGTTCCCACTACAAAATAATTTACACTCGGTGTCCACTACAAAATAATTTACATTCGGTTCCTACTACAAAATGACTTATATATGGTTCCTACTACAAAATGATTTGCATTCGGTTCTCACTACTAAATAATTTACTAAATAAACACGCCGGCATAATGAGGAAGACCGAAGGTAAAAACAACCTTTTGTGCGAGAAACCGCGATCCACAGGAATTATTGATTTGCACCCCACAGTTCCAACCACTTCCTCTCCCCATACCACATCAATTCCTCTTAATAACCGAAACAGTTTTTTACAGTTAATGAAAGTTTACCGAAACAGTTAATGAAGATGGACAAATGGGCTAGCGCAGAAATGAAAGCTCGTAAAAAGCATACAAGGGAAAAAACGGGCGACCAACAAGGACTCTTCCAACCGGGCTACCGCGGCACCGATGTTCATAGGATTAAGATTATTTTGAAAGATTAAGTAGATTATGCACCAAATGTAGATGTTTACTTGGCACTATTATGAAGACTATTTGAGGTATCAATTAGGTACTGATAACAAAACAGGTTTTACTTATCGCTCCACGTCGTTTTTGTGCTGCACGAGGTTAATTAAACCGGGAACTTCGACTTTAAATGGATTCCGAACCACTACGAATATATCGTCACCAATAGCCCAGTGTGATGCCAATTCAACTACACCCCCACACTACGAATATCCTTGCCCAGAAAGGTTTTCGAACACAAAGCCTGTTAAATTGAGGGACAGAATTTACCACTTGAACAAGGAACAAAAAGGATTCACGTTTGTCGAAGATAGTTGTGTCAAACGGCATTATCTTAAAATGCATTATTTTAATGATATAAAGTATTATATTCTCACCATTTCCTGAAAAAAGCTACTGAGACACAAGTTGGATACCGATGAAGTTCAAATATGTCTTAAAGATATTAAGATAAAAACAATGCACATAATTTGGAGGGAGGTCAAAATATTTTAATTGATTTTAAAATTCAAAATTTCATGGATTGTGGTTTTTTCAAATAGAAAAGTTAAAAGGAATAACTATGAGGTTCTCGTTCAGCCAATTGAAATTTCCAAAAGTCAGTTTGAAGTTTTGAAAACGGATTTCGGTGAAACATCGTTTTCTATCGTTAAGTTGAATCGTCTGTGGTTCTGTTTTTCACGAAGATGTCAAAGTCATCGTCTTCTCCGTTGAGATCTGCGGCAGATTCTGCACAGTCAGCTCCGTTGGTTTTGTCGATGGAGTTCTTTTGTGCCTCGAGTAGAGCCCTATCCGCCATTTCGTCTTCGATGGTTCGCAGACGCAAGTCCATGAATTCCTCGGGATGTTCGGCATTCCACTCTGCGAGGTAGTCGCGCTCGACGTATGGCTTTTCTTCCGCTCTCTGTTTCTTTGCCTCTTTCTTGGCTTGCTTTTTTTCGCTACGCTTCTCTCGAAACTTCTTTCTGAAATAGCAAATTAGAATAAATTATTTTACCTGGCAAGACACAGCAAAAGGAAACAGAAGTTGCATTTATGTTAAAAAAGAGTAAGTAAAGTTTTAGAGGCTGAAATGTATGAAAAATAATAAATTCTCAGAGTACGAGGCACACTTACATTTGTTTCCTGCACCAGTCCAGCATCTTGAAAGGTAGATAAGTTGTCTATATTGACGTAAATATCACTTGAAGTACTGTTTGTAGATAGCACTTGAAGTACTGTTTGTAGATAGCACTTGAAGTATTGTTTGTAGATAGCACTTGAAGTACTGTTTGTAGATAGCACTGAAAAGTACTGTTGGTTTGTAGATAGCACTGAAAAGTACTGTTGGTTTGTAGATAGCACTAAAAAGTACTGTTGGTTTGTAGATAGCACTAAAAAGTACTGTTTATTCGCAAAAAGCACTAAAAAGTACTGTTTGCAGATAAGTTGCAGAGGAAGTTTCCTTTACAACAAAAATCGCTTCAATCAAATGTTTATAATATCACTTGATCAGAGCTTTAAAAGTCGCCAGTTTACAGTTTGACAGACGTAACATGAATGAAGAAATCTCTTTTTGAGCTATATTATTTACCTACAACAATACTTGATAAACGATAGAAAAGCAATACGATGCTTTAAACCTCATTGTTTAAAAGCATTCTGAAAATTATGTATTGTTATAATTAAAAGAAATCTATTGTTCCCAATTAAAAGATTTTTTCTATTTTCATTGTTAGATTTGATATTTACAAATTTTGCTGCTTATTAGTGTTATGAAGAAATGTATAATTTTAATAGAAATTTTGTTTTTACATTTAAATATTCCGTCATTAAATTAACTAGAATCCTTATGTGTACACAACCTTATTTATTTGATTCTACGCTGTCATTCCTACCCGCATTTTACACCTTAAAATTAACACTACAAATCAAATATGCATTTGAGCATCCATACTCGATCAACTAAAGCTTAAATTAGGTCATTAAAATTGGAATTGTCGAGGTTGCACAAAAATACAAACTTCAGTGAACTAATTAAGTTTATTTGCATTGATTGCTGTACTCTTCTAAGTGCAAATAAAGAAGTATTAAGCACAGGGCCTCTGTAGCCCAGTTGGAAGAGTAACGGATTAGGAACCGGAGAGTTGCTAATTCGAATCCAACCTAAGACCTTCGTGTACAAAGGGGCCTGTTGCACGTTAAACCTGTCGTGGCTTCAAATGTCCTCACATTGGCATGGTGTGGAAGTTTGGAGAGTGGGGTGCCAGCTCAGGTGATCTCGTCAGCTGACCGTGATTCAAAAGGACGAGGCGTTGACCTTGGATCTTTCAATTTGGTATTGATCCAAGGCAATACCAAATTGAAAGAAACGTTGTGGTGATCCAGTGCGACTTTAATTAACTACTTACCTAAGCACAATGGTAATGACAATTAATTAACGTCGCACCAGAGCAACACAACGCCTAAGGAGAAAGAATGGTTCCTAAACTAAACGCTGGCGATATCGTCTTAAAGCGTCAAGAGATCAGGCAAAAACTTAGAAGTTAGAAGCGTTCTTGGCGCTCGCCAAGTACATGAAGAGTTATGCCAATTAAGAAGTAGCGCCAACAACTGTCACTGAGATACGAACGGCGCGAACACACACAGAAGTGTTCTTTCTTACGTCAGGGAAGTATGCCAATCACCCTGCCGAAATGTTGGTTTTATAAAAATCAATAGCGGCATTGGTTCAAGCGTTGAAAATCGAAGTTTCCTTCAGCACACAATTACACAAATCGTAATCTGGTTTGAAAAATGTTAAATACATTTCTTGCAAACGAAATACACATTTAGTATTGTATACTTTTCAGCAATTTTCTCTAAATACCTTCCTATACTGTTTAACCCTCTCGAGTTCATACGCATAATTCCACTTAGCAACCTGCAGTCTTCAGTGCCTGACTTCTAACCAATATTGATCGTCTTGACCAACGTAATCTTTCCAAATGAGATTCTATTTATTCTACAGAATCGTCCAATAGAATCGTTCCAACAGATCCTAATTCTGGAAAAGGACCAAGAGATTCGTCACAGTATGATTCCATTCTAAGGAAATGACCAACAGAATACGTTCAAAAAAAGATTCTATTCAAAGAACAGAACGAATAGGATCGTTCTGAGAAGAATTTTATTCTAAGAAAAGAACCAAAAGAATCGTTCGAAGGAAAAGTGTTATTTCAAGGAAAGGACCCATAGAATCGCCCCAAAGGAAGATTCTATTCATAGGAAAGGACAAATAGAATTCTCTTCCAAAGATTCTATTTTTATGAAATGAAAAATAGAAACATTCAAAAGTATTATAATCTAAAAAAACGACTTAATGAATATTTCCAAAGGATTCTATTCTACAGAATGGTACAATATGATCATTCCAAATGAAGATTCTAATCCTTAGAAAGGACAGAGATTCGCCCCAAAACAGGATTGCATTCTAAGTAAAGGACTAATAGAATCATTTCAATGAGAGATTCTATTTAAAGTAAAGAACAATAGAATAGTTCCAAAGAAGAATTCTATTCTAAGGAGAGAACAATAGAATCGTTTCAGAGAAGGAGTCCTTTCTAAGGACCAAAATAATCGTTCGAAATAACGATTATTTTCTAAGGAAAGGACCAATAGAATCGTCCCAAAGAAAGACTGTTCTAAGGAAAGGACCAAAAGGATCATTGGAAAGAAGAATTATTTTCTTAGGAAAAGACCAATTGAAATTTTCCAAAGAAAGATTCTATTTTTATGAAATAAGCAATAGAAACGTTCAAAAGTACTAAAATCTAAGAAAATGACTTATAGAGAATATTTCCAAAGGATTCTATTCCACGGAATTGGCCAAAAGAATCGTTCCAATAAAGATTCTATTCTAGAGAAAGAACTACTAGAATGTTTCCAAAGATTGATAGAATCCGTGGAATCTAGAAAGGTGTTATTCAGTCATTAAGAGTGTTGTGATATAAAAGCAACACTAAATTAGGGTTAAATTGGTTGTAACGCAACGATTAGATACTTTCAGAATATGAATTCTAAACGATGCAGTTTTATGTATATTCAATTTTATGCACAACAGCCGAATAATTAAGTAGCGTTTACTGGTTGCGATTTCGGGGCTTATGTGCTTAAAAGTAAAGGACACAGGCCAATTTCTTCCTCAAAGTTCGAAATATTTTGTGTTTGTTTTGTGCCTGGTGATTAATAGCCCCTTTCGCATACGTATTATACAATATGCTAGTTATCTTTCCCATTGTTCTCGTATGATAATTTATTATGTGTCATAGCAAGTGTGTTCTTGTTGGCTGTTACGATAATTTATTTATCTTACCGCCAGTCTGCCAAGTTTTTCACTGCTACCATCTGTAATATATTTAAAAGTTATGGTCGGGCATCGTGAAATATGTTCAAGGCCTTTTGTAAAAACTATTTTTCATTGACCGATTTTGAAGTAGTATATTTAGATAGTAAATTAGATACCGCTTTGATATAGACTTTTTATGGCGTGCTTTTTGAAGCGAGTTGTGATAGGCAAAGGCAACCCGGCTTTATTTGGGTTATGGAGACCTTGCGAATATTTTAATCTTAATTTTTGTAAATCATAATCTTTTGTGATTTTACCTTGCCTAAATGATTCTAGTTTGCTAAAATTAATGTTATCTATTATAGCATTCATATTATGTAGTCTAACTTAAAAACAATAAATTATTTAACTTGGACAAACTTCTATAACAGTGTTTCAGAAAAAGGAAATGCTTGTAAGAATAATCAGTTGTGTTTTTTTTCTTTTTCTTTTTTTTATTATTTTTTTTAATTCTTATCGTTAAGTTTTTAATTGTTTTCCGCTAAACCTTAAACGGTGTTTCTTCTAAGAAATTTTTCCTTGGCGAAATAAAAAGCTTCACCAAAAATTACACTACTTAATGACAAATAATAATAAAAAAAGAAATCGCACAAAAAAATAGAGTTGCAGCTCAAACTAAACGATTTTTGTAGCAGATGTTTCATTTTTGAGGTAGATTTTATTAAAATGTATTGGAAGGGATTTTTAATGCAAACAAACCAAACTGAAATCGGATATTATTTTCTGTCACCCAAAGAGCTCCGTGTAGGTGGGGCTGATGCACGTTAAACTTGTCGTTCCCTCAAATTTCCTCACATTGTCGTGGTGTGGAAGTTTGGAGAGTGGGTTGCCAGATTAGGTGTTGACCACGTCATCTCACCGTAATTCAAAATTACTGTGTTCTGGCATCTTTACCTTCTGGATTAATCCCGGACCATCGCCAATAGCCCGTTGTGTTACTCCAGTGCAACGCCAATTCAACTACCTTTCCATGAGATTTCCAAGTAATGAAAAAGTTTTTTTTATCAGTCATACTAACTTTTATTTAAAAATGGTTAAATAACCATATGTTAGTTGGAAGAACCATAAGAAAGTTTCTATTGGTCAAAGAAGTCAAAATTGGTTAGAAGAAATGCTGCGAAGACTGCAGTTTGCATAACAGATATATGCGTGTTAACTCCTCTGAGGGTTGGTTAGATATTTTGTTTTTATATTAGTACCTTTACTATCTGGCTTCGCCTGATCGTTTTTACTTCAGACAAACCAAATCGCGCCTCTGCTTCCTTTGTAGTTTCGTTTCTTCGTCAAACATCTTTTTAAGCTATGTTTCCACTTCATGTTGTTAGCTTACTTTCCTTTTCCGATTCTTCGACTCGTGATACTGTTTGACATTTTGTTTTGATTCGAGTTGGATTACGAATTGGTCTCTTGCGTAATGTTCTATTAACTTTACATTCTAACGCCATTATGCGTAGCATGCTGCAAACAATTGACCTTGAAATTCGAGACAACAACTTGTGCAGAATTTATGACCAGAACTGAGCCTTCTAGTATTGTTTCAAGCAGCTTTCTGTTTGTATACGTATTCTTTGCATTACGTGATGCATTTAAAATATAGCAAATGGTAGTTTTATACAATAGTTAAGACACTAGGATTTACTTTTGTACACGCGAAAGTTTGATAAAGAAAGTTTGAAACCGTCAATTATCACATGTGTTACTGATTTTTGATTGAAAGATTTCAGTATACGCATTTTCAATTGAACTGTTTTTGTAAGAATGGTTGATTGAGTGTAGGTTTCCCATTCGATAACCCAGTCACAAATAAAGATATTTCTTCCAAATTATTTTCTATTAAAGCTAGATGTATACGAGGGAAAGTCAAAAATTATCCGCACTTTATTTTTTCAATTTACACAAATGTAGGGGGTTGTCTCCTTCCTCTTCGATGCACTTGGTCCAGCGGTCCACAAGCTTGCTTATTCTCCAAGCAGGTTTTCCGTTGGTGATCCAACCATTTATGCACCACTTCCCCACTTTGTCCGTCTAATCTGCAGAGAACACTTGTCAATGGCAAACTCCGGTTTGCCAGTAATATTCTATGTTAAACTTTACTTCTATGGTTCTAACACCATGCTGCAAAGAATTGACCTTGAAATTCGAGACTATAAGCAGTGCAGGTTTTATGACCAGAGCTGAGATTTCGAGTTTTGTTTCAAACAGCTTTCTGCTTGTTTACGTATTCATTGCATTACACGATGCATCCATAAATATTGTACAAATGGTAGTTTCATACAATAGTTAGGACACTAGGATTTACTTTTGTACACGTGAAAGTTTGTTAAAAATAGTTTGAAACCGTCAATTAACACATGAGTTACTGATTTTTGACTGAAAGGTTTCTTCGGTAATGTAACCACAGTAGTATCAACTCTAAGCATGTATGTTCAGAAGGCAGACAAACCTAAAGATGTGTTATAGCGAAAGTGCGGGACTTATCTTCCTAGTCTCAGAGAATCCCCAATTCTATAAGTTCAATAAAAATATTTCTTAATAAAGCGTTTAATTCGTTCTTGATAATTTCATTCGTTCTTAATGATGGTTAAATAATGTACACATTCCCTGACTAGCTTTTCATTCTGTCGTTAACTCTGCATTTGTTAACGTTATTAAGTGTACCATACATTAACAGAACATAATGTAAGAGTGCTTATTCTATACATATTAGTCATCGTTTTGATTATAGTTTCTCGTGATATAAGGCTATTTAATGTAGATTAAATCTTTGGCACTTCACATTAGTTGAGTTAATAAAGTTTCTTACCATTAAAATGCCGCTTGAATTGTTGCAAAACATCGCACGACGAACGTACATGAGTGTCATGCACGAAAATGCTTTTGAAGTAAATTTTTTAAATTATCTGACTACGTAAGTCTTATGTACTGTTTAAAAATTGCAATCTTTATGCTAAGTAATGAGATGCCATATTTTGTGTTGTTTTTAGTTACAGTTAGGATCTCTAAAATGATAGGCATGGCCAAATATGTCTATAGCCATATCAAACCAGCTCTAAAATTACTGCTGTAGGTGCATAAAAGACTCATCTCTTTGTTTAAAGTATGTATAGGGTGAGTCTAAATTGTTTTTACAAAATAAGAGGGGTGATAGTATCCATCCAGACGAGCAAAAATTACCATGGAACATAGGGTCGCATTCCACTCTGAGAGGCAGAAAAGAGTAAAGTCGAAGCGCGTCGAGCATGCACGATGGAGCCCCAGCACACTTTTCCAGCACGGTCTGGCACTTCTTGAATGCCACATATCCCGCACGATGGATCGGACGTGGCGGACCTGTGGCTTGGCCTCACCGGACCTCAACCCACTGGAATTTTTCTTCTGGGGGAACATGAAATCTTTAGTGTACCAGACGCATGTGGACTCGGCTGAAGATCTCGTAGCGAGAATCGGTGCAGACAAAATGAACACAACACCAGGAATCTTCGAGAGCCAGTCATTCCTTCGCTGGTGTGAACTGTGCAACGCCACTTTGAGCATTTGCTGTGAATTTTTCTCTGATCAATCAATCAGATTGTGCAACTTTTGGTATCGTTCATTCCCAACACTGTTGTAAGTTCATGTTGAAATTCTAATTTGACTCTTTTCTGCCTCTCAGAGTGGAATGCGACCCTATATTCCATGCTAATTATGGCTCGTCTGGATGGGTACCATCACCCCTCTTATTTTGTAAAAACAATTTAGACTCACCCTGTATATACTCGAGTGACTGTACAATCGTTGTTCCCCAAATATTTAAGCCGTGGTAGTCCAGTTGGAAGAGTAACGGATTAGCAACCGGAGGGTTGCTAGTTGGAATCCTACCAAAGATCGTAGTGCACAAAGATAGCTGTTGCACGTTAAATCTGTCATGGCCTCAAATATCCTCACGTTGGCGTGGTGTGGAAGTTTGGAGAGTGGGGTGCCAGTTCAGATGTGACCTCGTCATCTAACCGTGCTTCAAAATTACGTGGTGTTGCCCTCTTTCTTTCCCTTGGGGATTGATCCGTGACCGTCACCAATAACTCGTTGTGTTGCTCCAGTGCGACGTTAATTAAAATACCTACCTACCCCAGATATTTATTGATATATAAATTGCATTAAAAAGCATTTGGAAAATATGAAAAACTTTTTTCCGGATGGTTGGTGGTAGTTGAATTAACGTCCACTGGAGCAATGCAACGGGTTATTGGCGACGGTCCGGGATCCAACCCGAAGGAAAAGAACCGAGAACCACACCTCGTAACCTTGAACCTCGGTCAGAGGAAGATATCGACTCCTGAACTGGCACCCCACTCTCCGAACTTCCACATCATGCCAACGTGAGGACATCTGAGGCCACAGAAGACTTAACGTGCAACAGCCCCCCACGTACACGACGGTCTATGGTTGGATGGAGTTTCAAACTCGCAACACTCCGGATATCAGTCCGCTACTCTTCCAACCGTGCTACCGCGGCCATCCTTTTTTCTGGAATTTCATTTGACTAGAGGATTGATACGATACGTAGATACATGAATAAGTGATAAGATATTTGACTCAACACTAGCAATTGCTTTCATAATTCTTAATGAATGAAGGCCATTAAATTGCTACTTCTGATTATGAATATTGCTTCATAAAATATCAGTTATTTAAATTACTCTAATTTCATTTGAAGGATGTAGAAAAGTATTTCCTGTATGTATTTCACTTGAAGATGACACATTAAAAAGAAACACGAAACACCACGAAAACAGTCTTCGACCGGAATGAAGTACGTGTGATGGATATAAAAGAAAGGAACGCAATATCAAATCTAGAGGACTCTTTATTATTGAAGAATTGCATCAGAAAGGTCATAAATTAGTAAATTGCAAAGTCCCCTCTGACGGCAAAACATGTCGATACATGGCTTGGCCTGGAGTGAAATAGTCTTTATGCTATACTTTGACAAATTATGCCAAGCATTCTACAGCCTAAACCTGATCCCTTATACTCCGCGAGAGATGCAGTTGACGGCCTAGCATATCCCATACATGGGCAATGGGAGATTAAATTGAGGGTCTCTGCCCAAGGAAGGTTTTCAACTCCACTACTAGATAATTTACTATTCGGTTCCCACAGCTAATTTACATTCGGTTCCCACAACTAATTTACATTCGGTTCCCACTACAAATAATTTACATTCGGTTCCCACTACAAATAATTTACATTCGGTTCCCACAACTAATTACATTCGGTTCCCACAACTAATTTACATTCGGTTCCCACAACTAATTTACATTCGGTTCCCACTACAAATAATTTACATTCGGTTCCCACTACAAATAATTTACATTCGGTTCCCACAACTAATTTACATTCGGTTCCCACAACTAATATACATTCGGTTCCCACAACTAATTTACATTCGGCTCCCACAACTAATTTACATTCGGTTCCCACAACTAATTTACATTCGGTTCCCACAACTAATTTACATTCGGTTCCCACAACTAATTTACATTCGGTTCCCACTACAACTAATTTACATTCGGTTCCCACTACAACTAATTTACATTCGGTTCCCACTACAAATAATTTACATTCGGTTCCCACAACTAATTTACATTCGGTTCCCACAACTAATTTACATTCGGTTCCCACTACTAATTTACATTCGGTTCCCACTACAAATAATTTACATTCGGTTCCCACAACTAATTTACATTCGGTTCCCACAAATAATTTACATTCGGTTCCCACAACTAATTTGCATTCGGTTCCCACTACTAATTTGCATTCGGTTCCCACAACTAATTTACATTCGGTTCCCACAACTAATTTACATTCGGCTCCCACAACTAATTTACATTCGGTTCCCACTACAACTAATTTACATTCGGTTCCCACTACAACTAATTTACATTCGGTTCCCACAACTAATTTACATTCGGTTCCCACTACAACTAATTTACATTCGGTTCCCACTACAACTAATTTACATTCGGTTCCCACAACTAATTTACATTCGGTTCCCACTACAAATAATTTACATTCGGTTCCCACAACTAATTTACATTCGGTTCCCACAACTAATTTACATTCGGTTCCCACTACTAATTTACATTCGGTTCCCACTACAAATAATTTACATTCGGTTCCCACAACTAATTTACATTCGGTTCCCACAAATAATTTACATTCGGTTCCCACAACTAATTTGCATTCGGTTCCCACTACTAATTTACATTCGGTTCCCACAACTAATTTACATTCGGTTCCCACAACTAATTTACATTCGGTTCCCACAACTAATTTACATTCGGTTCCCACAACTAATTTACATTCGGTTCCCACTACAAATAATTTACATTCGGTTCCCACTACAAATAATTTACATTCGGTTCCCACTACAACTAATTTACATTCGGTTCCCACAACTAATTTACATTCGGTTCCCACAACTAATTTACATTCGGTTCCCACTACTAATTTGCATTCGGTTCCCACTACAAATAATTTACATTCGGTTCCCACTACAACTAATTTACATTCGGTTCCCACAACTAATTTACATTCGGTTCCCACTACAAATAATTTACATTCGGTTCCCACAACTAATTTATATTCGGTTCCCACAACTAATTTACATTCGGTTCCCACAACTAATTTACATTCGGTTCCCACTACAAATAATTTACATTCGGTTCCCACTACAAATAATTTACATTCGGTTCCCACAAATAATTTACATTCGGTTCCCACAACTAATTTGCATTCGGTTCCCACAGCTAATTTGCATTCGGTTCCCACAGCTAATTTGCATTCGGTTCCCACTACTAATTTGCATTCGGTTCCCACTACTAATTTACATTCGGTTCCCACTACTAATTTACATTCGGTTCCCACTACTAATTTACATTCGGTTCCCACAAATAATTTACATTCGGTTCCCGCTACAAATAATTTACATTCGGTTCCCACAACTAATTTACATTCGGTTCCCACAGCTAATTTGCATTCGGTTCCCACAGCTAATTTACATTAGGTTCCCACTACTAATTTACATTAGGTTCCCACTACTAATTTACATTCGGTTCCCGCTACTAATTTACATTCGGTTCCCACAAATAATTTACATTCGGTTCCCACAAATAATTTACATTCGGTTCCCACAACTAATTTCCATTCGGTTCCCACAACTAATTTACATTCGGTTCCCACTACTAATTTACATTCGGTTCCCACTACAAATAATTTACATTCGGTTCCCACAACTAATTTACATTCGGTTCCCACAAATAATTTACATTCGGTTCCCACAACTAATTTGCATTCGGTTCCCACTACTAATTTGCATTCGGTTCCCACAACTAATTTACATTCGGTTCCCACAACTAATTTACATTCGGCTCCCACAACTAATTTACATTCGGTTCCCACAACTAATTTACATTCGGTTCCCACTACAACTAATTTACATTCGGTTCCCACAACTAATTTACATTCGGTTCCCACTACAAATAATTTACATTCGGTTCCCACTACAAATAATTTACATTCGGTTCCCACAACTAATTTACATTCGGTTCCCACAGCTAATTTACATTCGGTTCCCACTACTAATTTGCATTCGGTTCCCACTACAAATAATTTACATTCGGTTCCCACTACAACTAATTTACATTCGGTTCCCACTACTAATTTACATTCGGTTCCCACAACTAATTTATATTCGGTTCCCACAACTAATTTACATTCGGTTCCCACAACTAATTTACATTCGGTTCCCACTACAAATAATTTACATTCGGTTCCCACTACAAATAATTTACATTCGGTTCCCACAATAATTTACATTCGGTTCCCACAAATAATTTACATTCGGTTCCCACAACTAATTTGCATTCGGTTCCCACAGCTAATTTGCATTCGGTTCCCACAGCTAATTTGCATTCGGTTCCCACTACTAATTTGCATTCGGTTCCCACTACTAATTTACATTCGGTTCCCACTACTAATTTACATTCGGTTCCCACAAATAATTTACATTCGGTTCCCGCTACAAATAATTTACATTCGGTTCCCACAACTAATTTACATTCGGTTCCCACAGCTAATTTGCATTCGGTTCCCACAGCTAATTTACATTAGGTTCCCACTACTAATTTACATTAGGTTCCCACTACTAATTTACATTCGGTTCCCGCTACTAATTTACATTCGGTTCCCACAAATAATTTACATTCTGTTCCCACTACAAATAATTTACATTCTGTTCCCACTACAAATAATTTACATTAGGTTCCCACTACAAATAATTTACATTCGGTTCCCACTACAACTAATTTACATTCGGTTCCCACTACAAATAATTTACATTCGGTTCCCACTACAAATAATTTACATTCGGTTCCCACTACAACTAATTTACATTCGGTTCCCACAACTAATTTACATTCGGTTCCCACAACTAATTTACATTCGGTTCCCACTACTAATTTGCATTCGGTTCCCACTACAAATAATTTACATTCGGTTCCCACTACAACTAATTTACATTCGGTTCCCACAACTAATTTACATTCGGTTCCCACTACAAATAATTTACATTCGGTTCCCACAACTAATTTATATTCGGTTCCCACAACTAATTTACATTCGGTTCCCACAACTAATTTACATTCGGTTCCCACTACAAATAATTTACATTCGGTTCCCACTACAAATAATTTACATTCGGTTCCCACAAATAATTTACATTCGGTTCCCACAACTAATTTGCATTCGGTTCCCACAGCTAATTTGCATTCGGTTCCCACAGCTAATTTGCATTCGGTTCCCACTACTAATTTGCATTCGGTTCCCACTACTAATTTACATTCGGTTCCCACTACTAATTTACATTCGGTTCCCACTACTAATTTACATTCGGTTCCCACAAATAATTTACATTCGGTTCCCGCTACAAATAATTTACATTCGGTTCCCACAACTAATTTACATTCGGTTCCCACAGCTAATTTGCATTCGGTTCCCACAGCTAATTTACATTAGGTTCCCACTACTAATTTACATTAGGTTCCCACTACTAATTTACATTCGGTTCCCGCTACTAATTTACATTCGGTTCCCACAAATAATTTACATTCGGTTCCCACAAATAATTTACATTCGGTTCCCACAACTAATTTCCATTCGGTTCCCACAACTAATTTACATTCGGTTCCCACTACTAATTTACATTCGGTTCCCACTACAAATAATTTACATTCGGTTCCCACAACTAATTTACATTCGGTTCCCACAAATAATTTACATTCGGTTCCCACAACTAATTTGCATTCGGTTCCCACTACTAATTTGCATTCGGTTCCCACAACTAATTTACATTCGGTTCCCACAACTAATTTACATTCGGTTCCCACAACTAATTTACATTCGGTTCCCACAACTAATTTACATTCGGTTCCCACTACAACTAATTTACATTCGGTTCCCACAACTAATTTACATTCGGTTCCCACTACAAATAATTTACATTCGGTTCCCACTACAAATAATTTACATTCGGTTCCCACAACTAATTTACATTCGGTTCCCACAGCTAATTTACATTCGGTTCCCACTACTAATTTGCATTCGGTTCCCACTACAAATAATTTACATTCGGTTCCCACTACAACTAATTTACATTCGGTTCCCACTACTAATTTACATTCGGTTCCCACAACTAATTTATATTCGGTTCCCACAACTAATTTACATTCGGTTCCCACAACTAATTTACATTCGGTTCCCACTACAAATAATTTACATTCGGTTCCCACTACAAATAATTTACATTCGGTTCCCACAATAATTTACATTCGGTTCCCACAAATAATTTACATTCGGTTCCCACAACTAATTTGCATTCGGTTCCCACAGCTAATTTGCATTCGGTTCCCACAGCTAATTTGCATTCGGTTCCCACTACTAATTTGCATTCGGTTCCCACTACTAATTTACATTCGGTTCCCACTACTAATTTACATTCGGTTCCCACAAATAATTTACATTCGGTTCCCGCTACAAATAATTTACATTCGGTTCCCACAACTAATTTACATTCGGTTCCCACAGCTAATTTGCATTCGGTTCCCACAGCTAATTTACATTAGGTTCCCACTACTAATTTACATTAGGTTCCCACTACTAATTTACATTCGGTTCCCGCTACTAATTTACATTCGGTTCCCACAAATAATTTACATTCTGTTCCCACTACAAATAATTTACATTCTGTTCCCACTACAAATAATTTACATTAGGTTCCCACTACAAATAATTTACATTCGGTTCCCACTACAAATAATTTACATTAGGTTCCCACTACTAATTTACATTCGGTTACCACAACTAATTTGCATTCCGTTACCACAACTAATTTGCATTCGGTTCCCACTACAACTAATTTACATTCGGTTCCCACAACTAATTTACATTCGGTTCCCACTACAAATAATTTACACTTCGGTTCCCACAACTAATTTACATTCGGTTCCCACAACTAATTTACATTCGGTTCCCACAACTAATTTACATTCGGTTCCCACTACAAATAATTTACATTCGGTTCCCACAACTAATTTACATTCGGTTCCCACAACTAATTTGCATTCGGTTCCCACAACTAATTTGCATTCGGTTCCCACTACTAATTTGCATTCGGTTCCCACTACTAATTTGCATTCGGTTCCCACTACTAATTTACATTCGGTTCCCACTACTAATTTACATTCGGTTCCCACAAATAATTTACATTCGGTTCCCACTACTAATTTACATTCGGTTCCCACAAATAATTTACATTCGGTTCCCACTACAAATAATTTACATTCGGTTCCCACGACTAATTTACATTCGGTTCCCACAACTAATTTACATTCGGTTCCCACAACTAATTTACATTCGGTTCCCACAACTAATTTACATTCGGTTCCCACTACTAATTTACATTCGGTTCCCACAACAAATTTACATTCGGTTCCCACAACTAATTTACATTCGGTTCCCACTACAAATAATTTACATTAGGTTCCCGCAACAACATAATTATTGGTTTTTCTACAAAATATAATTTACGTTATTCGGTTTCCTCTACAATATACTTTGTTATTCGGTTCTCACAACAAAATAATTTACATTCGGTATCCCCTTAAAATAATTTATATTCAGTCCCCACAATAAACTAATTTACTTTCGGTTCCTCCTACAGAATAATTTACATTCAGTTCACCCTACAAAATCATCGACGTTATTCGATTCCCACTTCAAAATCATTGACGTTATTCGGTTCTCGCAACAAAATAATTTACGTTATTCGGTCCCCACTAAAACGTAATTTACATTCGGTTCCCACTACAAATAATTTACATTCGGTTCTCACTACAAATAATTTACATTCGGATCCCACAACTAATTTACATTCGGTTCCCACAACTAATTTACATTCGGTTCCCACAACTAATTTACATTCGGTTCCCACAACTAATTTACATTCGGTTCCCACTACAACTAATTTACATTCGGTTCCCACTACAGCTAATTTACATTCGGTTCCCACAACTAATTTACATTCGGTTCCCACTACAAATAATTTACATTCGGTTCCCACTACAAATAATTTACATTCGGTTCCCACAACTAATTTGCATTCGGTTCCCACAACTAATTTGCATTCGGTTCCCACAACTAATTTACATTCGGTTCCCACAACTAATTTACATTCGGTTCCCACAACTAATTTACATTCGGTTCCCACAACTAATTTACAATCGGTTCCCACTACAAATAATTTACATTCGGTTCCCACAACTAATTTACATTCGGTTCCCACTACAAATAATTTACATTCGGTTCCCACAACTAATTTGCATTCGGTTCCCACAACTAATTTGCATTCGGTTCCCACAACTAATTTGCATTCGGTTCCCACTACTAATTTACATTCGGTTCACACAAATAATTTACATTCGGTTCACACAAATAATTTACATTCTGTTCCCACTACAAATAATTTACATTCGGTTCCCACTACAAATAATTTACATTCGGTTCCCACAACTAATTTACATTCGGTTCCCACAACTAATTTACATTCGGTTCCCACAACTAATTTGCATTCGGTTCTCACAACTAATTTGCATTCGGTTCCCACTACTAATTTGCATTCGGTTCCCACTACTAATTTACATTCGGTCCCCACTACTAATTTACATTCGGTTCCCACTACTAATTTACATTCGGTTCCCACAAATAATTTACATTCGGTTCCCGCTACAAATAATTTACATTCGGTTCCCACAACTAATTTACATTCGGTTCCCACAACTAATTTACATTCGGTTCCCACAACTAATTTACATTCGGTTCCCCCAACTAATTTACATTCGGTTCCCACAACTAATTTACATTCGGTTTCCACTACTAATTTACATTCGGTTCCCACTACTAATTTACATTCGGTTCCCACAAATAATTTACATTCGGTTCCCACTACTAATTTACATTCGGTTCCCTTTACTAATTTACATTCGGTTCCCACAAATAATTTACATTCGGTTCCCACTACTAATTTACATTCGGTTCCCACAAATAATTTGCATTCGGTTCCCACAAATAATTTACATTCGGTTCCCACTACTAATTTACATTCGGTTCCCACAAATAATTTACATTCGGTTCCCGCTACAAATAATTTACATTCGGTTCCCACTACTAATTTACATTCGGTTCCCACAAATAATTTACATTCGGTTCCCGCTACAAATAATTTACATTCGGTTCCCACTACTAATTTGCATTCGGTTCCCACTACTAATTTGCATTCGGTTCCCACAACTAATGTGCATTCGGTTCCCACAACTAATGTGCATTCGGTTCCCACAACTAATTTGCATTCGGTTCCCACAACTAATTTGCATTCGGTTCCCACTACTAATTTGCATTCGGTTCCCACTACTAATTTGCATTCGGTTCCCACTACTAATTTGCATTCGGTTCCCACTACTAATTTACATTCGGTTCCCTTTACTAATTTACATTCGGTTCCCACAAATAATTTACATTCGGTTCCCACTACTAATTTACATTCGGTTCCCACAAATAATTTACATTCGGTTCCCACTACAAATAATTTACATTCGGTTCCCACAACTAATTTACATTCGGTTCCCACTACTAATTTACATTCGGTTCCCACTACTAATTTACATTCGGTTCCCACAACTAATTTACATTCGGTTCCCACTACTAATTTACATTCGGTTCCCTTTACTAATTTACATTCGGTTCCCACAAATAATTTACATTCGGTTCCCACTACTAATTTACATTCGGTTCCCACAAATAATTTACATTCGGTTCCCACTACAAATAATTTACATTCGGTTCCCACAACTAATTTACATTCGGTTCCCACAACTAATTTACTTTCGGTTCCCACTACAAATAATTTACATTCGGTTCCCACTACAAATAATTTACATTCCGTTCCCACTACAAATAATTTACATTAGGTTCCCACTACTAATTTGCATTCGGTTACCACAACTAATTTGCATTCGGTTCCCACTACAACTAATTTGCATTCGGTTCCCACTACAACTAATTTACATTCGGTTCCCACAACTAATTTACATTCGGTTCCCACTACAAATAATTTACATTTTGTTCCCAGAACTAATTTACATTCGGTTCCCACAACTAATTTACATTCGGTTCCCACTACAAATAATTTACATTCGGTTCCCACAACTAATTTACATTCGGTTCCCACAACTAATTTACATTCGGTTCCCACAACTAATTTACATTCGGTTCCCACAACTAATTAGCATTCGGTTCCCACAACTAATTTGCATTCGGTTCCCACTACTAATTTGCATTCGGTTCCCACTACTAATTTGCATTCGGTTCCCTTTACTAATTTACATTCGGTTCCCACTACTAATTTACATTCGGTTCCCACTACTAATTTTTTGCGTGGTGTGGAAGTTTGGAGAGTGGGGTGCCAGCTCAGGTGTTGCCTCGTCATCTGACCGTGGTTCAAAATTACGTGGTGTTGTCCTCGGATCTTTCCCTTTGGGATTGTTCCCGGACCGTCACCAATAGCCCATTGTGTTGCTCCAGTGTGACGTTAATTGAAATACCCCCCCCCACTACTAATTTACATTCGGTTCCCACAAATAATTTACATTCGGTTCCCACTACAAATAATTTACATTCGGTTCCCACAACTAATTTACATTCGGTTCCCACTACTAATTTACATTCGGTTCCCACAACTAATTTACATTAGGTTCCCGCAACAACATAATTATTGGTTTTTCTACAAAATATAATTTACGTTATTCGGTTTCCTCTACAATATACTTTGTTATTCGGTTCTCACAACAAAATAATTTACATTCGGTATCCCCTTAAAATAATTTATATTCAGTCCCCACAATAAACTAATTTACTTTCGGTTCCTCCTACAGAATAATTTACATTCAGTTCACCCTACAAAATCATCGACGTTATTCGATTCCCACTTCAAAATCATTGACGTTATTCGGTTCTCGCAACAAAATAATTTACGTTATTCGGTCCCCACTAAAACGTAATTTACATTCGGTTTCCTCTACAAATTAATTTACGATATTCAGTCCGCACTACAAAATAATTTACTTTCTGTTCCCTTTACAAATTAATTTTAGTTATTCCCTACAAAATAATTTACTAAATAACCGACAGAAACGGCATAATGAGGAAGACCTGAAGGAAAAAAAAACTTGTGCGAGAAACCTCAATCCATAGGAATTATTCATTTCCACCCCACAGTTCGCAACCACTTCCTCTTCCCATACCACATAAATTCCTCTTCCTAGCCGAAACAGTTTTTTTACTTCATTCATTAACTTTAATGAAGCACTTTAGATGGACAAGCGGACTAGCGCAGAAATGAAAGCTCGTAAAAAGCGCACAAGGGAAAAAAACTGGCTAGCAAAAAGGGACAAAATCATCTTTTTTCCCCGTGTCACCACATGTCCGAGCCGAGGTCTTGTAAGATGCTTGTTTGAGGGCTAATTCTTGGCTGCCTTTTTGTTTTTGCTGCAGGTTGGGGATCATAACGTCACGCTTAGGAGTCGTATGTCAGGGGTGTTGTCTCGTAAAATAACTTCAAAGTTCCATGGGGTGGAGGGAGGGTGTGGGCGAGGGAAGGGAGGGATGTGGTGGGAAGCTTCACGAGTTCGTTGCTTTCTTTCAGCGTGGTTTATTTTTTTGCGAGCGTATTTTATCATTTGTTTGAATAATTGTTTTGATTTGGTTTTTGGCTTTTGTGACGCTGGGAGTTTTTGCATCCCGATTTTGAAGTGTTCGCAGAGAGGGAGAGACAGAATGTGGAGAGAGAGATAAAGATAAAAATAAATCGAAAGAGAGATGGAGATAAATAGAGATAAGAGAGCGAAATGAAACAGAACAGAAGATAGTTAAATAGGAGATATAGAGAGCGAGAAAGAACGAAACAAGAGATAGAGAGGGATTAGATAAAAAGATATAAAGAGATAAAAGATATAAAGAGAGATCAAAAGAGATAATAGAATTATTAGGAGAAGATGGAGATAGAGATGAGAGAGCGCGAGAGAAACAGAAAGGAAGATAGTTAAATGGAGGGACATAGGGAGAGCAAGAGATAAAAGAAGGGATATAGAAAAAAGAGATATATAAAAAGATAATAGAGATATAAAAAAGTATATAGAGAGATAAAATAGAGAGGGATATAGAAAAAAGATACAGATACAAAGAGATAATAGAGATATTAGGAGATAGAGATCGCGAGAGAGAAATAGAGAGCGAAAGAAAGATTGTTAAATTGAGGGAGAGAGAGGGAGAAAGAGATAACGAGATAAAGAGATAAAACAAGAGATAGAACGAGAGCGAGAGATTAAGATAAAAAGAGAGACAGATAGAAAGAGCTAGAAAGAGAGATAGAGATAGAAAAGATACAGAGAAATACAGAGAGCGAAGGGGAGATAGAGTGAGAAAGTGATATAAATAACGAGAGATAAGGGAACAAAGATAGGCAGTTTTCGATCTGAAGATAAACCTGCAGGAGGGTTAAGCCTCCAAGTGGTTTCGACGAGATATCTCGTCCATCAAGATCTGCCCAAATTTGCTAATGACGAGATATCTCGTCATCAAGATATTGCCGAATTTCAATTATGACGAAATCAAGATCTGGTCAGTTTTCTTCTAATGACGAGATATCTCGTCCGTCAAGATCTGACCAAATTTGCTAATGACGAGATATCTCGTCATCAAGATATTGCCGAATTTCGATGATGACGAAATCAAGATCTGGTCAGTTTTCTTCTAATGACGAGATATCTCGTCCGTCAAGATCTGATCAGTTTTGCTAATGACGAGATACCTAGTCGAGACAACCTTCAGGAGGGTTAACCCTCCAAGTGGTTTCGACGAGATATCTCGTTCAAGATCTGGTAAATTTTGTTAATGACTATATCTCTTCGAAGCAAAACTTCCCTATTACTCCAAGGGGAATGAAGATCCAATTAGGAAGAACAAATTGTTCCTTGTCTTGATCTGGTATAAGTTTGGAACAGGTTTTTGCATCAGATGACCACTATAGAGTGGTTTTCGACGCAGAGATTAACCACCAAGAGGGTTAATATACGAATCTGAGGGCTAATATCGCATTTGTTTTAATTAAAACCTAATGAAGAAGTGTGTCGGACAATTTTATTCACGATCGAAATCACATAAGGCTTGTTCGAGTCGTTGCAAACAAATACAAATGAGGCCCTTTTTTTATCGCGCCACATAAGGAGAATATATAGACAGAAACGTCAACTAGAATCCGTGTTGCAGACAGAATAAAACTCCTCCGAAAACCGAAATAAAGTTATTCCATCATCGACCTATTCCAACATTCCAGGAATCCTTTTTCATCCGCATACACACTCCTTTCTTCCATTCGAACACGAACTCCGTCTGAGTACATGGACCCACTCCATTCCATGCGCATTCTAAGCACCCCGAGTACCAAAAGAAGGGAAAAAATAACAAACAAAAAAAACATTCCAAACAGATCCGTTCGTTCAAACAACGCTTTCAGAAATTCCTTTCCATTATCGTCAAGTACAGCCGCCGGCTATGGAACATGTTTAAACACCAAACGACAACGAAGTAGTCACCCCTCGAACACACTCGGAAAAAATCCCGTTCCTCCTCCCTCCCCCACACACGATGCGATGTATAAAATCACATCCATTAGTCCGAAAAATCGTCTGTTTACCTTCTTGTTACCGGAGTGTGTGTTTGCTTTCTGCACACCTGAGCGTTCGAAGCGAAGCGAACTCACCGACGGGGTCGGAGTTGGGTGGATGGTAGCTGGTGGTCGTTGGGAGTATCGTTTGGAAACCGTTACGGGAATTCGAAGTAGCGGAATGAAAGCGAAACTGAGGATTCGAATTTTAATCTTTGTTTTTGAGTTTAAATGTGTATGTTTGCGGGTTTGTTGCTGGAGAAGAAATCAAACGATCTTTCAAAAGTATGTCGGCTTGGTGGTCGAGTAGATAGCGTTCAACAGACTCTGGGTTCGATTCCTGGTCTCAACATGAGTATTCATAGTAGTAATTCAATTTAAACGGAAGGTTATGGTCTAATTTTTTATGTGTTTACGGGTATCTTTTCTTTGCACATGGGGTCTACTGTCTCCTGTGGCGACGCGGTACTCCAATTGGAAGAGTAACGGATTAGCAAGAGGAGGGTTGCGAGTTCGAGACACGATTCAAACGAAGTCGTGTACAAGGGGGCTGGTGCACGTTGAATCTGTCGTTTCCTCGAATGTCCGCGTTGGCGTGGTGTAGAAGTTTGGAAAGTGGTGAGTCAGCTCAGGTGTTGACCTCGTCCTCTAACCCCGGTTTAAAATTGGGAGGTGTTGTCCTCGAATCTTTACTTTCGGGATCGATCCCGGACCGCCACCAATACCTCACTGTTGCTCCAGTGTGACGTTAATTCAACTATATATCAACTACCATCCTTTCACTTGGGGTTTACTGTCTTCAGTAAGCACGGGGATCGTGCTACCGAGATACCCAAGCAATCTTTTTCAGCTGTTCCCCTAAGCCTCTATTTCCCCCTTTCACGACATTTTTCACTTGACGTTGTCTTGTGTTTGGCTCAGCTTGGCCAAATATGGCCCTTGCATCATTAAACGCCAAAACAACTAACCAAACCTAATGTACCCTCAATAATCTATTTACATATTTAAAGCAGAGTTGGTGTCTACTCTACAAATCTACACCGTTTGAGCAATCCACACCAATTTGGTACGCTTATACTTTGGGATCCTGCGTGTAACGTAGGCTACATATTAACCCCGTTCTCTTTAACCTAGGTGTGCAGAAGGGCTAAAAGCAATTCGATATAGCCATAGGAATAACATTGAGCATAAAACGATTGCTGTACGGAGTTCAATTTGTTTTACCAGTATTGATCAAATATTAAATTTTCCAATAAAATTGTTTTACTAGTATTGCTCGAAAAACAATTTTTCCAAAATAAATTAAATTATAATTACGTTTGAACTGACTTTCTTTCTTTCCATGATATAAAGAATTTATGAATATTTGATTGGATGAAAAAAAGAATATTCAAAACATTTAATTTTACATAACCTGCATTGTGTAATGGAACACGGAAAGCCCAAACGAAAACTCATTGATCGTAAAAGCGTAATTTTGCAGTTCGGTATCTGGCAACTCCAGAATTAATGTTTTATTTTATTAATTAGATTTAGAATTCCGTGTTTGTGTATGAGTTAAGACAGCGAAATGTTGCGGTCATATTCTAGCATTTCTAAGTTTGTAAATTTGTGGTCTTTTTGTAAATAATTCATTGTCTTAATATTTTTCAAACGTCTTTTTTTTTCGAATTTCTTTATTTCAGAATATACTCAAGAAGTCGAAATACGACTCGCTTCCTATCTTTCGTTTTTCAGAATTCTGCATTTTTTCAACGATCGGAATTTCGTTTCTGTTTGTATTTATGTGTACCAGTATTTTATATATTACAGATACATTGTTTAAGAGTTAAATTTTAATTAATTATTTTTATTTTCTGCAAAATATCACTATACATGGGTAGTTTCTTGGCGGTATACGTATATTTCGAACAACTTTCCTAAAGCTTTTGATTGAATACGTAATGGTATGTAGAATTATGTTCCATACAATAAATAAAATATAGAAAACAAAACCTTTTTAAGTAAGGTGTGTAATTTCTTATTTTAAAATAATCGGTTAAAATAATATAATTTTAAAATAAGATAGGTTGGACGTTAAATTAGAACGGGTTGCCATACGTTATAGTTGAAAGTTATTTCTAATTCGACTACTGTAGTCACCTTAGAAAAAACTTGTAATTTGTCTTACAGCAGAAGTGCGATGAATGTGCAATGGATTATATGGATGGATATATCATGTATACATATTTGCATCCGAAGTAAATTGTAGAAGTTATGTAAAGGTTAAAACGATGTTAAAAAGCTATTTTCCGTAGAACTTAAATTTTGCATTTTTCTATGAAAGAAAAGTAATTAGTCTAATCACTTTTCAATCAACATTTAACCAATTCAACCCGAATAATTCTGCTAAATTCATAAAGCAGAAATCTATTTGAAGCAGAAAAAACTCGAACTTCGGCGTCATGAAATTTGCGTAGCTTATTTTGTCTGAAATTTCTAGGTCGACGCAGCTATTTACCGCTTGTTACGTCGTTTCTTTAGAACAATGGAGTTTTAGACGTTGCCAATTCACAATTCCTCCTTGGTAACATCTGTATCTGTAAAACTCAAATTCAGCAATCGGATCACAGAACGCGATGAGAAATCTGAAAGATAGAAATCAGCGCAGAAAAGAAAATATGAGCGGAAACAGGTTTAGCGTCAGAAAATGACCAATTGCTTTGAAGAAAAGAATAGGATGAAATTCAAATTCTATTTAGATACATTCAAAATCCAACTGGTAACTGCGAGTTCCAATCCAACCATAGAACGTCGTGTACAAAGGGCGGCTGGTGCTCGTTCAATCTGTCGTGGCCTCAAATGTCCTCACGTTGGCGTGGTGTGGTAGTTTGGAGAGTGGAGTGCCAGCTCAGGTGTGACCTCGTCATCTGACCGTGGTTCAAAATTACGTGGTGTTGTCCTGGGATCTTTCCCTTCGGGTTTGATTCCGTATCGTCGACAATAGATCGTTGTGTTCTTCCAGTGCGACGTTAATTAGAACCTACCAATTGGTAACATGGCGTGCGTTTTGCCATTCATTTTATTGGAAATAAGATTAAATTCCGGTAAAAGTAAACGAAATGCTGTAACATATTTTTGGATAATTTTATTTCATTTGGATTTATGAAATGTGAATATGGATGCTATATTAATTATAAACTGATTCAATTAAGGTGCGAAATGTGATTAACTAGTTTGCTATTAATAGATATAAGCAATTAAGAAACTAGCGCATCTATAGTCAATTTAATTCTACCATTAAGAGCGAAATCGAAACCTCATTACTGAAGTGCCTTGTACAAGAAAAAGTTCGGTTTGTAGTTTCCTTGTTCAAAAAGCGATAATTGTAAAAGGGCACGCAAGTACATTTTGCACAACAAACAGCATTTTAGGTCAAAATGTCGAATATTACATCTATTCAGTTTGAACTCCATCAAATACACCTTTTCGAAAACGAAAATGTTTGAATAACCATTTTGCAAATTCATTCTTGAAACGAGACACAAAACATCTCCATAGTAAAATAGTTTTAAATACACCTAAACAAACAATTTTAGTAAACATTTTGCAAATTCATTCTTGAATATACAAAACATCTCCTACATTGTAAAATAGTTTTAAACACCTTTTCACGAACGAAAATTTTTGAATAACCATTTTGCAAATTCATTCTTGAAACGAGACGAAGCATCTCCATCATAAAATAGTTCCAAATACACCTACGCAAACGATTTTTTTGAATAAACATTTTGCTAATTCATTCTTGAAACGAAACAAAGCATCTCCATCATAAAAGAGTTCCAAATACACCTACACAAACGATTTTTTTGAATAAACATTTTGCAAATTCATTCTTGAAACGAAACAAAACATCTCCATCATAAAATAGTTCCAAATACACCTACGCAAACGATTTTTTTGAATAAACATTTTGCAAATTCATTCTTGAAAACACAAAACATCCCCTCCATCGTAAAATAGTTTTAAAAACCTTTTCGCGAACGAAAATTTTTGAATAAACATTTTGCAAATTCATTCTTGAAACTCGACAAAACAAATTCAAATGTCGTTCTCCCGATCGTTTTCAGTTGTAATAAAGTTCGCATAAAACGCAATCGCACGTCGAATATTTCTCTCATTGTTTTTGGCAACACTCGAGACGTGGATCACACATTTCATCTCTGTCGAATAAAATGGATTTTGTGTTACGAGCTATTGGATGAATACCATCCACTCACGCAATGTGGATTTTTATCGGAACAAAAAATAAGTTTATTCAGTGTCGTTTTAGGCAAATAGAAAGTTAGAAGAAATGAAAATAAGAGAACTTAAGATAGAAAAAAGGAACTTTCTCTCCGTCGAATTGATATTCTTTTCGAATGCAAATTGCCTATTTACGAGTGAGGCCATTCTATTGTGACTTAAAAATGCTTCGTAGGGGTAGAATTCGTTTTGATATTTCGGACGCAAAAACGCAAATGCGCCTGAATTACCTCAAGGATATGCAAGCATCAAAATAATGCTGAATTCTACTAGTGGGGAATGTTATGAAAGGAAGAATTTCTCCGAGTAAGGCAATTTGAATCCGAAAAATGAAAACGTTATTGAGTATATAAATGCTAATTTAAATGAAGGGGCTATTCGGGAATAAATGGCCGAATGTTCGATTCGGGAATGTGGATTATTGAACCAAATTATTCGTTATCGCCGTTTGAAATGACTTTTTTATATGTATTGGAATTGCGGTCGAGATGGAACTACGTTCTTTAAAAATAGTATAGTGAGATGAATGGATTTTTTTGTAGCTTTTTGTGAATGTATGTAAATAATCCTAAATCGGTAATTAGATTAACTACACACAAAGCGTTTGGGATTTTATATGAAAATAAAAATGGAATTTTTAAGTTTCGAATAATTTAAAATGCCCAAAGCGATTATTTTAGTTTTAAGTTAAAGTGATGCCATTGATAACTTCATGAATAGAATTTATTTGCATTTACATACTATATGTATAGAATTTATTTATATTCATTCACTAAATATGGACCACGGTAGCCCAGTTGGAAGAGCAACGTGTTAGTAACTGGAAGGTTGCGAGTTCGAAACTAGGTCCAGTAAAAGATCGTGTACATGGGGGCTGGTGCACGTTAAATTTGTCGTTGCCTCAAATTTCCTCACGTTGGCAGGGTGTGGAAGTTTGGAGAGTGGGGTGTCAGGTCAGTTGTTGACCTCGTCATCTCTCCGTGATTCAAAAATACGAGGTGTTGTCCTCGGTCTTTCCCTTCGGGATTGATCCCGGACCGTCGACAATAGCCCGTTGTTTCAGTGCCGACGTTAATTAACTATCTACTTTAAATTTCACACTTTTTTGTGTCGTCTTAGGCCAGCAATTCATTAACTGACACAAATTAATTTCTATTGCACAGCTGTTTAAGGCTAACTTTTAGATTTTAGATAAAAAATATAAAACTTATAAGCACCTTGATAGGTGCTATACATCTTTTGAACAGATTGCAATATAAATATGCATAGTTCGTTGTCATGAAAGTGAGCATTGATTGTCTCCTAGAAAATGTCAGTTCACGAATTTCTGCTCTAAGCCGATCATATTTGGATACAGTGATTTCTCGTTAGCCATATATTCAAAACGTTTTTGTTTACACATACATTATTCTAAAAACTTTAAAATTCGATAGCGATTAATTTATGGTGCGATCTGTTTAGTTTTTGCTCTTGATCTATTAACGTGATCAGTTTTCGGTTTCTTCGTCATTAGTATTTAATAAATGTAAAGTAAAGAAATGTTTTATAGTTACAAAGCTCTCGTTTCCGAAGCAAATATGGTATCCGTTAGTATCCATACCTTTTTATGTGGAAGGCAACAAATATTCTAAACAAATTGACTCAGTTTATACCTCAGCTTAATCTAGTGTTACATTTAGTAAGAAATGGCCTCTTGTGATATTCTGACCTCATGATTGCATATCACTTAAGGTGTAGGTATACACAAGAAATCACGAAAATTGACTAAAATATCGATCTATTTTTTAATAATTCAAAATATTGTCCAACCCCCTTAGCTTTCAAACGATACCAAGATCTTGTAAATATTCGAAATAGTTTTCAAGTTACAAGGTTTTGGGTTTGGTACTGTCACCATAGAACACGTTTCCAAAACTTTAAACTCGATTTCTGAAGAACTGTTTTTGCAATAGGATGCTTCTTTCGAACAGTGATAACTCAACAATGAATTGATCTATTATAATTACTTTTGTGTCATTATAATCTATGTAATACAGTGGATGTTTTGACCCTCTGTCGAAGTTATTGGTTAAGAAATGAATTTTTAGTGGATTTTTAAATGTTGAAATTCCTGAAAAATCTTGATTTTTTTTTTTAGACTTCGTGAAAAAAATTGTAAAAAAAGAACGTATTCCTTCTAGCAACTTGATGGAGGATCAAAACATGAAAAATAATATTAGGAATAATTTCCAACAGGAATTCTTTCTGAACACATTAGAATTTGAAATAGCACTGTTCAAAAAACATGTTATTAGATAATTATATTTAAATTAGATAATTAATGATAATTAATTAGATAATTAATGAATTAATTATCAGAATTTTTCACACTTAAATGAGTTTAAGCACAAACCAATGACCTATTGTGAAAAAAAAACCTGGATTTTCAAAGTCAAAATTTAAAAAAAATGTTCTAGTGTATACATACACCTTAAAGTATTCACAGTAATAGGATTGCGTTTTGTTAATACACGCAAGAGACATTTGATTTGTTTAAAAATTAAACAATTGCACAAATAATTTTGTAAATTATCGGTGAGATTGAATTTGGGAAAGCAGTATATCGATTCCTCAGTTAGTTTACCTATACTCTTTCCTTTATGCAAAATTATGTTTGGGAAATCATTGCTTTTTTTTAACCTGGACAAATGCTGATGTCACCTTCCATCGGAAACAAAATTGAGCCGCGATGGCTCGGTTGGGAGAGTAGCGGATTAGCAACCGAAGGGTTGCGAGTTCGAATCCAACCAAATACCGTCGTGTTCAAAGGGGGCATGCTAAATCTGTCGTGGCCTCAAATGGCCTCACGTTGGCGTGGTGTGGAAGTTTGGAGAGTGGGATGACAGTTCAGGTGTGACCTCGTCATCCGACCGTGGTTCAAATTACGTGGTGTTGCATTGGATCTTTCCCTTTGGGATTAATCCCCGACCGTCACAAATAGCCCGTTGTCTTTTGCGTCAGTACAATTTTATTTTGTTTGTGTATATCCATTATTTGATATTGTGTCTTGTTGTCTGGCGAAATATGTCCCTAGCGCCATAAAAACCAAAATAACCTAATTGGTATAGAGGCCGCGGTTGATTGGGAGAGTAGCAGATTTGCAATCGGAGGGTTGCGAGTTTGAAACTCGATCCAACCAAAGTGTATGTTTGATATTGTCTGTCTTGCGTCTAGCGCAGCATGGCCAAATAATAAATTTAGTAATACTACACTAAGAAATCTCGTGACGCTCAGAGTCGATTATAATTGTGAAACTTGTACTTTTACCAGGACGTACAGCCCTCAGTCTCTTTTAGGTGTGTACGGCCTTCACGGACTCGATGTACGCTATTGGTCTTTTCTGTTCCCATGGGGCTTACTGTCGTTAGAAACAGGTGGTCGCTCTCCCTGTATACCTACTTTCTTTTCTTCTTTCTGCTTTGATCCTAAAGTCCTATTCCCAAATCCCTCTTTTTTCTCCTTCCTTGATATCTTTTACTTAAAGGTAGGTAGTTAATTAACGTCGCACTTGGAGTAACACAACGAGCTATTAGTATTGACGAAGGTCCGGGATCAATCCCGAATCGAAAGATCCCAGGACAACGTCTCGTAAATTTGACCCACGGTCAGATGACGAAGGCAACACCTGAGCTGGCACCCCACTCTCCAAACTTACGCCAACGGGAGGACATTTGAGGCCACGATAGATTTAACGCGCACCAGCCCCCGTGTATATGACGGTCTTTGGCAAGACCGAGTATTGAACTCCTTTGGTCTTCCAACTGGACTACCGTGACCCCTTTCACTTGAAGTTGTTTGCCTTGTGTTTGGCGCAGTTTGGCCAAATATGGCCCCTGCGCCATAAAACCCCAAACCAACCAACCTTAGAAAAGTCGTTGCCAAACCACCGCTCACAGATATTAACGGTGACCGCACAATTCCAATTCCCGTCGATTCTTTTTGTTTATCTTTGGGACCCGCATGGAACTTAAAAACAACTCGACACTAAAAGCATTCCGGGAGATTTCGAACAGATTTCCCCCCTCCCAATATCTCAAAAATCGTCTGATCACAAGTCCACTCACGTCTGAGGAAATGGATTAAAGTCCACTCAACTCCTCTCGTGCCAGACGATACCGGGGAAAGAAAGAATAAAATAATAAATGTCCCTTTTTTTGCTCTTTAGGCGATGTCCGAGCAACGGGAGGAAGTGAAAGGGACGGACAGACGGAAAATATGATACAACGCCAATCGTAATTTGTGCGGACAATGGTGACAGTTGCAGCTAAGATATTTTCGTCGGCGGAAAATTAGGGGGTTTATCGGGGAGGTATTCGAAGGAAGGTTTTTCGAAAATACAAAAGAATTCTATTGTTTGGGTTTTATTATCTTTTTTTCTAGTGCTGTTTTGAAATGTGAATTGATGTTAAATTATGCATGACCTTTAGGTTTCTTGAAATTATTGCTTCGGGTTTAATCCCGGACCGTCGCCAATAGCCCGTTGTGTTGCTCCCGTGCGACGTTGACTACCTACCGATGATTATTGTAGAAAATATCTTGGGTTGAGATGTTTTTTCTGGCAATTTCTCTCTTAATGTAGGTGGAGGTAGTGTCTCTGCGGCAGAACCCGTTTCCTGTACGTATTCCGAACGTGACGTCACTTGGCTTGTTTTTCAAATACGATTTAGGCACTTCGGCAATGAAAACTGAAGAATGAATTCCGAATCGCTATATGATCGTCGTGGCTCAGTGGTTATACCCACTGAGCTAGTAATCTGCTAGTAGGCGACGCAGATTCGATTCCTCCCTTCTATGCCAGTAAAACTTTCCTTGTGTGTATGCATGTCCATTACTTGATGTTTGTCTTTATATTTGGCGCAGCATGGCCAAATATAACCCCTTACGCCATAGACGCAATGCAACAACCACTCATTACTTGGCATTGTCTTGCAGCTTGGCCAATTATGGTCCTTGAGCCATAAAACTTCAATGCAACCAACCTCTGGTATGGTCAAATATGGCACTTGCATCATAAAAACCAACTCAACCAACCTAATTAATATATCATCGACTTTCAAGTTAAACGCACTTCGTCAAAATTTTAAAGGATACGAAGTTTAGTTCTAGATCAGAATGTGGTGATCCAAGTGAAGTCTTAAGTTATTTTTTTCTTTTCATGAAGGTTAGATTTCTTGAAACACAGTGAATTGAACATAGTGAGTAGAACATTTTCTCCTTCGTTTTCTCAGAACTATGTTTTGACTAAGTGTGTTTCACTTGTAAGCCGACGTATGATATTTGATTGATCAACCCAATTAGATTAAGCGCTGAAACGGCGACAAACTACATTTTAAGGTAACCCCATTTGAGTAACAAGTAAGATCTTCGCTTTCCATTTGGTTTGTTTTCTCTGAAAATCCCGCTCATAGATCCTGTTTGCAGTAATTATGCAATTCAGGTTAAAAATAATGAATTATAATAAAATTGAATCTTTTATGTTGACAAATATGGCGTAATTAGCATATTTATTCTTTCTTAAATACTGTCTAACATAAATTTTAGCTTTAGTTTTGTAAATCAAAAGCTCCATTGTTCTCGCTTCACGTAATTAATTTGCTCCTATTCTATTTTTCAGTGTGTAAATTGTCTAAAGCTTTTTGTACTGAAATGTTCTATCTGTCAGCCTAAAAATTTTAATTTTTACTGTGTTCAAGCCCAATTTCTATTATCAGTCGTTTGTAGCGAACGGCTATGTGGCTGAACAATTGAAGCGAAGACTGACAATGAAGTCGGAACCATAAACCTCTACTGACACAAGCTTCAATTCAAAAAATGTTTTTATCAAACTACGAGCACAAGTAGTTTTTCAGATCGTGATCAATGTAGTTCGATTCCTTGTGAGAAAAATAAGTATCAATGAAGTTTTTTTTGTATACGTTCTTCTCCACATTCCTGTAGAGTGCAGCCTACTTTTAGAAAGATGAAATTTGCGGAAATATAGTTTACCTCCCATTACTATGTATTCTTAATTAATGAAGTTTAAATAGAAGGGGAAGGAGAAAAGTTATATACAGTAGCCGTTAGCTGAAACGCGTATTCGGCTATATCGCTTTTTTTACATGTTCCTCAATGAATATTTGGTTTGTGAACAGCAGAAAAAAATTCAATTAGTTTTCTTTAGAATTTGGAGTTCAAAGATTATTTGTTTCAAGAGACTTGTATCAGATTTGTGCATCTCCATAGCGTGGATGACAAGGAATTTCTGCTTCTAAACATATTGTGCGGCATTTACTATTTTAAAAAGTTTTATTAATTGCAATTAAAATTTAAAATTAATCATTTTAATTTTAAAAGGTTGGTTAATGTTTTACATAACTTTAATGTAACAATGTATTTTTAGGGTTGTATAATTGATGCGTTTTCATTCCTAATAAGCGAGTTTTTCTTGGCCCTCAGTATATTGTTCTTTTTCTTGTTTCAAAGACGATATATTGAGGAGTAATTTATTTATTCACACAACAGATAGAATCCAATTACATTATCACTGATAAACAGAAATATACAGATAACACATTCTTTTGAACAATGTGTACTCCTCATCATTTTCATATTTTTATATTCTACATGTTTTTAATACCATCCCTTTATATGTATTCCATATTAATCATTTGTTTAGTTGTTTTCATGTTATTGTACAACCATGCCTATTTCATCAACAAATTAAATTCATATTTTAAATCTATTTGTTTACCTACCTTTTAAGATAATAGACTACTTGTTTCTTAAATTTTTTATTTTGTTTTCCTGCGTTTGAATGTTAGATCCACTTTCTTTAAAAAAGCTTTTACCTGTATTACTTTTATTGTTTTATCTTGCGCTTCGCGAGGCTAGTCCCTGCTTTTGCACCTTGCGCCATAAAACCCCAACATCCATCCATCTTTTGAACAGTAATGGGTTATGAAATGTATCAAAACGATCCGAGTAACGTTTGTACAAATTAAAAATGCGTTAAAAGCATTATTCTGTATTTGTAATGTAAAGAAAATGAAATCGTAAAGATCAAAAGAAATTCTAAACAAAACTTTGGATCTCAACACTAAAAAGACTGACGTGGCCTATGTTGCCCTCGAGCTCTTTGCCAGCCTGCCCCTACAAATGAATTCAATATTCTAATTATTTGGTCTTCACTTATTGTGTATTTAATTATTTTGGCCTAGCTGGGGGGATAGAACCGGAGATACGAAACGCAGACTAGTGTTTATAATCAGCTGGATAACCAATTTAACTAATCAATAATTTTTCCACATTATGATTCGTGCTTTTTCCCACAACCATGACTTGGGAATCAACTTGGGATGATTGGCTATTTAAACTCGGATTGATGTTTTTAATCACGCTCGATAATTACCTTTACCAGTCAATAATTAGTCCTTATTAGGAATCGTGATTTCTCTCAATACCGCTTGACAGATCGTCAGACCGAACAATCGGAAGAAATAAAATGAAGTTGTGCGCACATAGTACATCTATTTCATGAGAGGGCCGATGGAAAAACACATAAATGCGCTGTTGAACTTGTAAACGTGTACTAATATGTATTTTAATTTCAATGCGATCGAAGTACATGTGATTTGTAGATGTTTACTGTAAATAAATGTTTTCTTTTAATGCAATACTTACCGAGCTGAAAGTGGGAGCTTAATTAACCACGTCAGCCAATTTTAATTTAACCGGTTTTCATTTTCACTGGACAGAAATAAAAGATCGACTGGATAGAACCTATAGAAGAACCAGTCCATCTATTTCCTCGATATTTTTTGACTGGAAAAAATAAAAAGTTTGAGCTTTTGTAGTAATATATCGTCGCCTTCGTCAGGTGATAAAAGGCCTAAACTATTGTATACTTGTCATTGATGACTCAATTGTAGGATGGAACTAGTAGAAGAGCCAGCGAAAATCGATAGACCGGCCGTTTCGTTAGTGATTGGAAAAATAAAACAGTATAGATTTTGTATTTTATATCTCTTCAAATGGCGATAGTGTCTTGAAGTAATCAATAGGCATTTTTAATTTGATAATAGAATGCCAGAAAATAGCCTGTTTTCTCGATGTTTTTTAAATTATTTGTTTGAATCTTAACCCTTCTAAGTGGTTTTGACGAACTATCTTCATAAAGATCTGACCTATGGGGACACACCATCTCAGTTATCATTTTTTGTCGTGAAATTTTACCTTCATGCTTAATTTTTTGCTTAACTCGTTTGGTTTTATTCATTCTAGTATTTTTTAAAATTGGTCTGGTTATAATTCTGATATCTTTTAAATCTATTATCTAAGTTTTATTGTTTTGTGATTGGTGCAGCGTGTCCACTTCTGGACCTTACGCCATAAAACCCCAATCAGCCAACCAAGTGTTTCGACGAGATATCTCGTCCAATATCTTGCCAATTTTGCTACGATATATCTCGTGAAGACAAAGCTGCTCTATTACTCCAAGGGGAAGGAAGATTCAAGTAGGAAAAACAAATTGTCCCTTGCCCTGAACTGGTGACAGTTTGGAACAGGTTTTTACATCAGACGCTGGCCACTACCACGAGATAAACCACCAGAAGGATCAACCCTCCTCGAAGAGGTATCTCGTCATTAGCAAAACTGACCAGATCTTGGTCTCGTCAGTTTTGCAGTTTTCGACGCAGAGAGACACCAAGAGGGTTGTGGGGTAAAATTAATACTACACTGCTCGGAAATCACGTGACCCTCAGAGGATTAAAAGTTTAAAATATTAGCATAATATAAAATAAAAACCAAGTAAAACTTGTGAAATGTACAAGTTACGAAATGTGTAGGATGAAAGATGCAATGAATAAAACAAAGTGGGTTGCCCAAAACTAAAAATGTAACCACAAGAAAACGTTAAAGCTTTTCAAGATAAAATGAAAACTAAGATTTTATCATTTGAATAAAATCTTTCAAATCTAAATCCTCGAGTATACCAAGACATTGCCAGTCCACCCCTGACTACCTGTTGTGGTGGTGACGGGTAAAAGTTTGGTTGTGTGTTCGCGGAGGTAGTTATTCTGCTACTAGTTCGCGCTCCGAGGAGAACTTTCCACAATATTAAGTCGCAACTAACCCATTTTATAATGGTGGGATTACTCATAGAAATATTATTCCTCCAAATTGAAAATCCCCCAATGAAACACAATCCCAGCGACCACCGAATCACCCCAGTCAATGCCTATTAAACCACCCCAACCAGCAGCCATCGAGACAGACAACTTTAATCTTGCAGCTCATCGGGCGTTAGGATGCAGGAGGCCGAGAATCATTCCGATTCCCACGCTTTTCTCTCTTCGTTACACACCATCCGGCAGGCGGATTAGCACTTTCGATCGAGGACCTAACTACTCCGGCAAGATCAATACATGCCCGGGATTAGGAGGGACTCTGGCCGAATCAAAAATAACTCTTCCTCCCTTCTAGCGAGCTGAGGATTCTTTTCTTTCGCCGATGGTCAGTGTTTCATTTTTGGAGATTATGAGGTCGGACTTTGGCGGATTCTTTTCAGGAGTGGAGGGTTGATCAAATTTGCAGCAGTGGTGGAAGCGGAACATCTGGCTTAGGATGTTTTGGGGAGTTCTTTTGGGGTTTCTAGTTACTTTGAGATTCGGTGATGAGCTTTTAATAGCTGGAGGTGTGTGTAAATAAAAGAGAAGCTTGGGTAAAAAGTTTTTCTATCCAAAGTTTACCCTCCAAGTGGTTTTGACGAAATATATCGTCCATTAAGATTGGACTAGTTTGGCTAATGATGAGATATCTCGTTATCAATATTTTGTCGATTTTTGATGACGAAATCAAGATTTGATCAGTTTTCTTCTAATGAGGAGATACCTCGTTGAGACAACCACCAGGAGGGTTAAATTTATGAGTGGAACATTTTTAAGAGTTAAAACAAATCTAGATACACACCTGAATTGGTTTATAAGTTTTAATTGGTGAAGTATTGGTAAAGTTCCTAAGTTCATGACGAATCGATATAACTCTTCCTCCTTTCTATGAGTCTTTTCCTTTTGACTATTTCTTTTGTTGCAAGGAAGATGGTCAATGTTTCATGTTTGGAGATTATGAGGTCGGATTTTGGTGCATTCTTTTCGGGAGTGGAAAGTTGATCAAATTTGCAGCAGTGGTGGAAGTGGAACATCTGGCTTAGGATGTTTTGGGGAGTTCTTTTGGGTTTTCTGGTTACTTTGAAATTCGGTGACCTTTTAATAGCTGGAGGTGTGTGTAAATAAAAGAAGTTTTGGTAAAAAAATGTGAGGATTATCTAAATAGTGTTAATGCTGTAAGGGGGTGTTTTGACGAGATATTTCGTCAATCAGGATCTGACCTAATTTGCTAATGACGAGATATCGTCATCAAGAGATTGCCAATAATGTTGTAAGACCTGATCATTTTTCTTCTAATGACGAGATATCTCGTCCATCAAGATATGACCAATTGTTACTGACCAGATATCTCGTCTTCAAAATATTGATGACGAGATCAAGATCTAATCGGTTTTCGTAAAAAAAACCCGAAATATCTCGTGTATCAGGATATAATAAGTTTTCTTTGAGGAGATACCGCGTCGATACAACTACCAGGAGGGTTAAATATATGAGTGAAACAGTTTGAAGTGGGTTAAAATAAGACCATATACTTAAATTGGCTTATAAGTGTTTATTGGTGAAATATTGGCAACATTCCTTCCTGAGTTCATTAATAATCAAGATAACTCTTCCTTTTTGTGAGTAATTTCTTCCTACTGGCTCTTGTTATGAGGAAGGGTCAGTGCTTCATATTTGAAGACTATGAGTTGGATACTTTTTGTGAGTGAAGAAGGGTTGATCAAATTTGCACCACTGGAGAAAGCGGAATATTTGGCTTATTTTATTTAAGGTGAAGTTCTTTCTTTTGGAGGTTTTGGTTACTTTCAGATTAGGTGATGATCTTTTAATGACTGCAGAAATTTTAATAACACAACCCAAGACTTGAGACGTTTTAACACTTAATTTGTGAGGTCAATATACATCCAACACCAGCGCAAATCCTTGTAGCTAAAGCCTTGAGACTTTTTGTAAGTCTATTGGTGAGGGCAATATCCTTAGGACAGAAGCAGCCATCCAAAAATGAAGTTTTGAGATCTTTTACCATTTAACCCTCCAAGTTTCGACGATATACCTCATCCATCAAGATCTGCCAACTTTGCTAATGACGAAATATCTCGTTATTAAGATATTGCTAATGTTTGATGATGACGAGATCAAGATCTGATCAGTTTTCGTCTAATGACAAGATATCTTATCCATCAAGATCTGATCAGGTTTGCTGTTCTGGTGATTGTCCTGAAGAGATACTACTTCACCGAGATAGCCACCAGGAGGATACCTTCCTGGTGGTTTATCTTTACGTCGAGCAGTGGTTAGCATCTGATGCAAACACCTGTTCCAAACTATCACCAGTTCTAGGCAAGTAACAATTTTATTTTCCTACTTGGATTTTCATTCCCCTCGTAGTAATAGGGCAGTTTTGCTCGACGCGGTATCTTGTCTTTAGTAAAACTGACCAGATCTTGAACGAGTATCTCGCTGAAACCACTTGGAGGGTTAAGGAGAGAAGCTAGTATCAGTACATATTAGAAATATGTGGTATCACGATGCTATGTACAACATAGACTTACAATGCAGCTGAAAAAATTCGTATTTGTTGATGGGTTGATAAATTTTGATCGACGAGAACAAAAGGGTGTACACACAAAAAAGTTACTAAAAGTTGAACAAAGACCTTTACAGCTCGAAAATTGCCGTGATGCGTTCCAGATTAATCCCTCGCTCGTCGCGAGACCTCCAGAATTCCATCAAATCTAATCCCTGGTCATTATCTCACAACATGGGATGGCGTTTGAATAACAAGGGGCGATGTCAAGGGACTCGGATGACGAAGATGAAAAGGGGAATTAACGGCCCATTTCCCCTATCCCGCTTACCACGCAGGGAAAAAAAATCCCGGCCATTAGCGAAGCAATTTGTCATGAGAGGGACACGTATTAAATCAATTAGGTCCTGGAAGTTAATTTTGTCGCGAAACTTCTGATGTGTGCCACTTTTTCCCCTGCTTATAAATTCCGAAATATTTAGATTTTTTCCTTGACTAGTAGTCGAGAGTTTTTCTGGAGTTAAGTGGTTTCTAATTAGTCCGGTTGAAGCCATCCCCTCTGCCTCACTTAGTGTAGGTAGTGGGGGAGTTTGGAAGTTGGCTTCTCCATCCTAATTCATTAGTTTCCTGTCACTCGATGAGGTTCGAGATGGATTCGCAGTCACGTCTTTTATGGGCTCGTTTTACACGAGGGGGTCGTGTTGTTTCGAGTGGTGTGTTCGGTGAAGGGACTGCGGAAACTTGTTTTGAGGAGAGTTTAACCCTCGGAATGATTTCGACGAGATATCTCGTCCCTCTTGTCTCAGGTGTCCATGAGTGTATTTCTCTCTTCTGTGTCTAAAATCTTCATTGTGTGTGTTTGTCTATTACTTGATATTGTATGTCTTGTGTCTGGCACAGCATGGCCCTTGTGTCTGGCACAGCATGACCCTTGTGTCTGGCACAGCATGACCCTTGTGTCTGGCACAGCATGACCCTTGTGTCTGGCACAGCATGACCCTTGTGTCTGGCACAGCATGACCCAATATGGCCCTTGCGTCTGGAACAGCATGACCCAATACGGCCCTTGTGTCTGGCACAGCATGACCCAATATGGCCCTTGCGTCTGGAACAGCATGACCCAATATGGCCCTTGCGTCTGGCACAGCATGGACCATTAAGGCCCTTGTGTCTGGCACAGCATCGCCCAATATGGCCCTTGCGTCTGGCACAGCATGGCCCAATATGGCCCTTGCGTCTGGCACAGCATGGCCCAATATGGCCCTTGCGTCTGGAACAGCATGACCCAATATGGCCCTTGTGTCTGGCACAGCATGACCCAATATGGCCCTTGTGTCTGGCACAGCATGGCCCAATATGGCCCTTGCGTCTGGCACAGCATGGCCCAATATGGCCCTTGCGTCTGGCACAGCATGGCCCAATATGGCCCTTGCGCCATAAAAAAAACCCAACCCAACTAGTACATCCAAATCTGACCAATTTTGCTAACGACGAGATATTTCATCATTTAGAGATTGCCGATTTTTTATAACAGGATTAAAATATGGTTCTTTCTCTAGAACGAGATATCTCGTCCATCAAGCTCTGGTTAGTTTTGCCAATGACGAGATACCTAGACGAGACAACCACCAGGAGGGTTGAAAGATACCTGTTAATCGATCTCTACCACCCCTTTAGATTCCAACTTTTTAGATTGGCGATTTTTTTTATGATTAGATCAAGATATGGCCAGTTTTCTTCGAATGACGAGATATCTCGTCTATCAGGATCAGGTCGATTGTCTGACGAGATACCTAATCGAGACAACCACCAGGGGGCTAAAATCTGAAGCACAGTTGTTTGCAGGGGTAGTTTTAGATTGGTGTTGTCTGGATAGGTTCATTTTTAATCAGAGTTGATACAAGAGAGGGGCCGAGATTAGAAATCGGAGGATTGTGAGTTCGAGACTCGATCTAACCAAAGACCATCGAGGATTTGTGCCCGTTAAATCGGTCATGGACTCAAATGTCCTTACGTTGGCGTGGTTTGAAAGTTTGGAGTGCCAGATCAGATGTTGATCTCGTCATCTGACCGTGGTTCAAAATTATGAGGCCGACGTCGATCACCCGTTGTGTTGATCCAGTGCGAGGTTAATTCAACAACCTACCTACCTACCTGATGGGTTACCCTCTTTTCGGAAGCTTCCTTATATAGTAGCCATCCTCTGAAACAAATTTTTTTTCCTATTTGGATCGTCATTCCCCTTGGAGTAATAGAGCAGTTTTGTCTCGACGATGCATCTCATTATCAAACCTGACCAGATCTTGATGAACGAGGTATTTCGTCATTGACAAACAAGACCAGATGTCGATGGTCGAGGTATGTCGACCAATCCACTTGGAAGGCCAAACATCTAAAATGTTTAATAACATTCTTTCCAGTTAAATGCAACAATATAATTCAGCCATCAAAGCATTTATTCACAGCTCAAACAAAGACTTAACACCCGAAATATCCAATTAAAAGCGATATCCAACCGCGTTTAAAACCATCCTCCTCACTTTGGTGGAAAATGAGTTCTACTCCATCCTTCAATACACATTCCCCTAAACCATCCATAAAATATGCAAAACTCCGAGAAAGCGTAAATAACCATAAAAGCCACTACCTGCTGGAGGAAAACTTCCCCTCCGAAAGTTCTCGTTTCGTTGCACAAACATGTTTCTCGCATAGGCGAAAGCCCGAGTCCTATAAAACGGGACTTTTACGGTAGTTGGCCGACTCTTTTCTAAAAGCCCCGGTGCCTTTTAATGGAAGGGCCGGCCTCCGCCCATGTGGGACGTCCCTTAAAAGGAGCCTTTATGGCCCCGAGTCCTGCTAAAGACGTGTTCTCCCGTTACTGGACTCGCTGAATATTTGATGAAGATCTTGGCAATCATCTGGGAATGGAGGATGGCCTATTTCTCGCGGAAGATTGCTCGCTGATGTGGTGTGCAGAGGATGATTGATTTTGGAATGGAGGGGGTCTTTTTGGGGGTGCTTTAATGGGAAGATCTGGATGAGTGGGATTTTGATCTCGATGTCTTCAATGGTGTGAATTGTTAATTTATGTATCTAAATCTTAGGCTCTGATAAAAATCCTTGTCGACGATGAAAGGCTGGAAGATAAACATTTGATTACGCAATGCTTTAAGAAAAGGATGATTTTAAATACGTTTGAATACCGGCAATGGTTGGTAGGTGGTTGAGTTAACATCGCACTGGAACAACAGAACGGGCGATGGCCGGGGATCAATCCCGAAGGGAAACATCTACGAGGACACCTTGTAGTTTTGAACCACAGCCAGATGACGAGGTCAAACACCTCAATTTGGCTACCCACTCTTCAAACTTCCGCACCACGCCAACGTGTAGACATTTGAGGCCATGACAGATTTAATGTAGCCTCCTCGGACACGGCCTGGTTGGATCGAGTTTCGAACTCGCAACCTTCTGGATGCTAATATCCGTGGCTTTACCAACTGGGTTACAGCGGCCCTAAATATCTCCAAGTAAAATCTCTTCGAATGTCCTCACGTTGGCGTGGTGTGGAAGTCTGGAGAGTGGGGTGCCAACTCATTTGTGACCTCGTCATTACGTGGTGTTGTCCTTGGTTCTTCCCTTAGGGGGTTGTTCCCGGACCGTCGCCAATAGTCCATTGTATTGCTCCAGTGGACGGTAATTTAAATACCTACCTATAAATGGGGAGATCGTAGTTTCAGGCATGTGCAAGAGATATCGCTCACGACGGAAAGAGAAACCAACTCAGAAGTTAGATACCATCATAAGAGGGCATTTGGGTAACAGGAAGTAGAATCTCCGCTTTACGTCTGGTTGGTTTGTTTCCTTGAAAATTCCTTTCAACGAGTACGTATTCAAACGAGTGTACCTCAGCAGTGACCAGGTGCCGTAATACAGTAATTAAACTGTACATGCTGTAATTCAAGTCCGTCTTTGACTCGAGTATCCGTGGAAACTTTGGGAAGACATGTCGAGCGGCCTAGTTCAACCCCAGTAACACCGCACTCCAAATTAAATTTTCAAAGAAAGACGAGTTCAACTGTCGAACGAGATCTCTCCACCAGGGGACCCTAAAGATTGACAGCCGCGATAGGCATCCCTTTTACTGCAACCATCCAGCCTCGTAAACGTCGTGACAACAAACAAGCACCCGGCCAACCGCAAGTGATAAATTTCCCTTAAAAATCCAACCACCGCTTCCGACGGAACCGTTCCGCGTACACAGGCCACAATTACGCCCCAGTCCACCTCGGGCCCTTCGCCACTTTTTACGGCTTCATAACCGGGGACGACCCCCTCGTAAAACAAGACAGATAGATATCAGAAAAGAGACCCCTCTCATAATGTAAACACGGAACTGCGACGTTTTATGAACCTGAGTTACGACGACGGTCTTTTACGAGACGATGGGAAATAATTGTCGGGACCTGTCAGTAGCAATAACAGTCGGGGCAACAGGAAAGCCATCCTCTGAAGACCTTATGAAGTTTAATGATTTAATTTCCTCGAAGCTTCGGGGGGACGTCTGACCCGTAAAAAGTTCGGCTGTTACATTCGACTGTTCCACAGGATGGAACGGATTCCGAGGTATCAATTTGTGGGACGTTTGATGGGTTTTAATAACGGGGGTTCGATTCTCAAGTAGGCACTTCGGAGTGGGTTTTGTGGGTTTTATTCCGTTAATAGCATGTTCTAACGGACAATGATATGACATCGGAGTGCTGTTTGTCTCTTATAATTCTAGTTAGGTTGTTTATTATGTATTTCATGCACTCCGAAGCTGTGGTATGGTAGTAAAGTTTGAGCGGTCTTTCACCTCCGTCACGCGATGCAAATAAAAAGGTTTGGGGTGCTGTCGTAAAGCTTCATTTGCGTTGGGAACGGTGTTATTAGGAGCTGTTTTTCCTGTAATTGAATTCCGCTTTCTGGTTCCTCAATGGAGGTTTGAGACCAAATTGCTGTTTGAGGTGGTTGGAGGCGATTGCTGGGATTGTCTAATTAAATGCTTTGGGTTGTTTTCCGTGACTGTTAGACAAGCTTTTCATCAATTCCGGGACACGCAAAACTTGACTTAGTTTCAAGAAACGCCGGTTGCGTTTGTGGACTAAAATTCGACTGAATATAAACTAGATGCTGCTACGTGGGGATTATCTGTGATCATATAACCCACCTGGTGGTTTATCTTCGAGTCGGAAACTGCCGTGTAGTAGACAGCGTCTGGTGCAAAAACGTGTTACAAACTGCCACCAGTTCTGGGGAAAAACGAGGAGGAATCAACCTGCCCTTGGAGTAATTGGGCATTTTTGTCTCGACGAGGTCTTTAACAAAATTGACCAAATCTAGGTGGACACTAGGACGAGATCTCTCGTTGAAACACTTGGAGGGTTTAATATAAATAGCACATGCTTCTAGGCTATGATTGAATCCATACTTTAGATTAGAATTTGATGTACCTCCATTCAAATTCAGGCTTTTTCACCCTGAAATATTTATCGTGTGTGTTACATTTGTTTGAATTTGAATACCTTTTATTACCAAATGTATCCTTTTAACAAATTTAACTTTTAATTTCATCCTCCTAAGTGGTTTCGACAACTTATCTCGTCCATCAAGATCTGACCAATCTTGCTTTTTGTAAGATAACTCGTTATATTGCCGATTTCTTTTTATGATGACGAGACCAAGATCTGGTCAGTTTTGCTAATGACGAGATACCTCTTCGAGGAGGGTTGATCCTTCTGGTGGTTTATCTCGTGGTAGTGGCCAGCGTCTGATGTAAAAACATGTTCCAAACTGTCACCAGTTCTGGGAAAGGGACAATTTGTTTTTCCTACTTGGATCTTAATTCCCCTGGAGTAGCAGGGCAGATTTGTTTCAACGAGAAATCTCGTCCTTAGCATAATTCACCAGGTCTTGGACGAGATATCTCATCGAAACACTTGGAGAGTAAAGGTATTAATTAAACGATAAGTTAATAATTTTTAATTAAAGTGAATTAATAAATTCCACCTTAAGGGATGAACTGTCCCTTGAGGTCAGGTCCCTCCCTCAGGTGGGACTGACCACTTGATTAGTCCAGATTGTCATACCTCTTCCATCACGTGACCATGACTGAGTTTGAAATTGGGTACCTTTCTTACCAACCGGATACAAAAAATAGGTCCACACTTTTTCAACATTATCCACAACTTACTCATCGGTGCTTGTGCTTCAGCTGACACGAAACTCGTTTCCCGCACACATTCGAAGGTAAGTGAAGTGAAGGGGCCGACTCGGCGACCTTCTCCTGCAAGCACTTTCATGTCTGCCCCTAATTGACACGACTCCCCATTAACCAAGACAGAGGCCATTACTTCCCCACCCCCGATGCCTCGACTCCTGGAAGCCATTCCTCATGGCGTGGGGGTGGCCGATTGACCACGGGCAGGATCGAATCTGGAAATGGTGTGGGAGGTGCTTTTTGGCCATGGGTGAAATCATAAATTTTTGGCCAACAAAGAATAAAACAGTCGCATTCCAGTCACGCAGGGGTCATTTTCACGCATGTCCGTCGTGGCCAGGAAGGGGGGGGTGGGTGTTTTGAGGGAATGTTCCTGGTGTGGAAGTTTTTGTTTTACTGTTGACGAGGGCACTTGAGAAAGGAGGGAGAATGTATGGCTTTTGTTCTCTGCTTCGATTGGGATGTGCGTGTTGTGAGGGAATTATTGGTTAATTATTTGGGATAAAAGAAAGTCATTAGACTTGTGTCCAAGCTTTTTAGAAATATGATGATGATGCTGCATAGGTAATTACCTATCGGCGTGATCTACGAGAATATTCGTCAGAAGAGTTCTGAAAGAGAGTTGGTATAATGTATGTACCTCGGCTAAGTGGATTGAGGTGAGTTTCTAGATAGGACTGTTCTTGAGGCTTAGTTGCCTCCGTGCACAAACCTTAATACGTCGCTCTTCTAAAACCTTTAGATTTCGCAAAAAAATGCCATTGATGAGTGACTTTTGGATGATCTGTTGTGAAGTCGGCCTGCCTCCGGCATTCCGGGTCCCGAGTTAGGTGAAGGCCCCAGTACCAGTTTACATAACTGTCTCCAGTACCAGTTTACATAACTGTCCCAGTACCAGTTTATATAAATGTCCCCAGTACCACCTTCGATGGCTGTCCTCATTACCAGTTTAGAAGACTTCCCAGTACCAGTTTGGATGATTGTCCTCAGTACCAGTTTGGATGAATGTCCCCAGTACCAGTTTGGATGATTGTCCCCGATACCAATTTGTATGATTGCCCACGGTACCAGTTTGGGTTACTGTCCCCATTACCAGCTTGGGTTACTGTCCCCATTACCAGCTTGGGTTACTGTCCCCAGTACCAGCTTGGGTTACTGTCCCCAGTACCAGCTTGGGTTACTGTCCCCAGTACCAGCTTGGGTTACTGTCCCCGGTACCAGCTTGGGTTACTGTCCCCGGTACCAGTTTGGATCACTGTCCCCAGTACCAGTTTGGATCACTGTCCCCAGTACCAGTTTGGATCACTGTCCCCAGTACCAGTTTGGATCACTGTCCCCAGTACCAGTTTGGATCACTGTCCCCAGTACCAGTTTGGATCACTGTCCCCAGTACCAGTTTGGATGATTGCCCACGGTACCAGTTTGGATTAATGTCCCAAGTACCAGTTTGGATTAATGTCCCAAGTACCAGTTTGGATTAATGTCCCAAGTACCAGTTTGGATTAATGTCCCAAGTACTAGTTTGGATCAAAGTTCCCAGTACCAGTTTGAATGATTGTCCTCAGTACTAATTTGGGTCATGGTCACCAGTTTGGATGAATGTTCCCATTACCAGTTTAGATCAGTTCCCAGTACCAGTTTGGATGACGGTCCTCGGTACCAGTTTGGGTTACAGACCCGCCAGTATCACGTTGGATGAATGTCCCAGTACCGGTTTGGATGATTGTCCTCAGTACCAGTTTGGGTCATGGTCCCCGGTACCAGTTTGGATCACTGTCCCCAGTACCAGTTTCGATGATTGTCCTCGGTACAAGTTTGGATGAATGTCCCAGTACCGGTTTGGATGATTGTCCTCAGTACCAGTTTGGGTCATGGTCCCCGGTACCAGTTTGGATCACTGTCCCCAGTACCAGTTTCGATGATTGTCCTCGGTACAAGTTTGGATGATTGTCCTCGGTATCAGTTTGTGTTACTGTCCCCAGTACCAGTTTGGATGAATGTCCCCGGTACCAGTTTGGATTACTGTCCCCGGTACCAGTTTGGGTTATTGTCCCCGGCACCAGTTTGGATGAATGTCCCCGGTACCAGTTTAGATTACTGTCCCATCATAAAATAAAAATGCGTATCCCAAGTATGAAAAGACTTAAGTACGAAATGAAAATAATTCCTCCCCTTTTACCAAAGATACAAAAGCGCATGATAAGGTCAATACGAAGGCAAGACGCCCGAAGATATTGCAAAGAAGGAAGAAAAGAGCGTGGAACTTCAGGACATGAAATAATCTATGCTAATTAATCCTGAAGCAATAGCAACTAATTTTAAAGCATTAACATTGTCTTCAAACGTGAAAGTTACTGCATGAAGTTACCAATATGGAGTTTCATGAAGCAATTGTGTATTCGGATGGATTACATTTATTTGGATGTATGAATGGCAAAACAAGCTTCAGAATCCACGACAAAACCTTCAGAGCTGGAAACCTTTGCAAGACTTAACCCTCCGACGTCCGAGAGTTCTGAAAAGTGTAGCATTGTTTTCTCCCACAGAACAAATGACTAAACCGCATCCATTGGTTGATGGAATCCATGGATTCTTTCAACTTTTATGAACATTTTCCTTTTCTTGGAATAGATGGTTGGTTTGCGGGGTTTTATGATGCCCGCTCTTTGTTGTGTTTACAGTGAAAATACCTCTCATACTACTGTAGGTAGGTACGTATTTCAAATAACGTCACACTGGATCAACACTACGGGCTATTGGCGACGGTCCGGGATCGAACCCGAAGAGAAAATCCGAGGACAACACGCAATTTCGAAGCACGGTCAGATGACGAGGTCACACCTGAGTTGACACCCCCTCTCTCCAAACGTCTACACCACGCCAACATGAGGACATTTCAGAGGCCACAACAGATTGAACGTGCACCAGCCCCCTTTGGGCACCACGGACTTCGGTTGGTTTCGAAGTCTTAACCCTCCGGTTGCTAATCCGTTACTCTTCCAACCGGGCTACCACGGCCCTCCTATAAATAAAACTGTTTGGAAAGATTATTATAAGGGTATAAAAAACATTTGGCATCCAACGTACAGCTGCAAAAATTTCATTAATTTGTACGACAACGTGCATGTCATGTTACGAGTGCATCTCCATGAAATTAATTTTAATTTTGTCTCAATAAAATTCTGCAATAAATTTTCTTTTATATTATTATCCCTTATTACAAATTTCTCGACACATCAGGAACACCGTGAATATTTGTAAATTTTTGGCACGCGCACATAAAACGATTCCCCACTACTGCTTTAACGTATACAGACATTGTCGTAGGAATATTAACAGTATAGTAACTTCCTTTATATCTCGGCCCTCATGGTCACATCCCCTTTAGGTGTGTCCGGGCTTCACTGACCCTAGGTACACAAGCAGTCTTTTCTTCTCCCCATGGGGTTTACTGTCTTTAGTAAACACAGAAGTTGAGCTTCCTGGATACCCAAGTGATCTTTTTCTGCTTTGGATTAGCAACCAGAGGGTTGCGAGTTCGTAACTGGGGGCTGGTGCATGTTAAATCTGTCGTGGTTTTATGGCCCTTGCGCCATAGATCTCTAAACTAACTAACCGCATGTCTCGTGCCTTAGGCGTACATCTTTAGGTGTGTACGGCAATCGGGGTTACTAAGTGATCCTTCCTCTCTTTCATTTTTACCCTCGTCTATATTTCGGTTTTCAGTTTTTCTTCCTCCCTCATTGTGTTGTAGCTTGGCCAAATATGGCCCATGCCCCATAGAACTCGAAAACAACCAACCGTATATCTCGTTTCGATATGTCGAGTATTCAGCTGCGAGAGGGATTTTCAGTACAGTCAATCAAACCAAACAGTGCAGGAAGATTTTACTTATGCTGTCCAAATGCTCTCATGGTATACATCGGGCTTACCTTAAAATGTAATTTATCGCCGTTGTGGCGAGCCCCGTTTGTGTCTACCAACCATCATATATCACTTCTGTAGGTAGGTAGTTAACGTCGCACTGCAGCAACATAACGGGCTATTGGCGACACTCCGAGATCTATCCCGAAGGGAAAGATCCGAGGACAAGAGGTTTAGAGTCATTTTGAACTACGGTCGTATGACGAGTTCAGCACTTGAACTGGCACCAAACACTCCAGACTTCCTTAGCATGCCACCGTGAGGACATATGCAGTCACGACAGATTTGCACATGTGCACCAGCCCACACGTACACGAGTCTGGTTGCATCGAATTTCGAGCTCGCAACCCTCCTATTGTTAATCTGGTACTCTAAAAACTGGGATACCGCGGAAATGAAAAACCGATTTAGAGAAAGACAATTTAATAATCATAAGGTTTCAACTTCATGTGAGTAATTACATTTTTAACACTCCTGGTGGTTATATCGACGAGGTATCGCGTCATTACCAAAAATTCATTACCAAACCTCCCTTGTCAAAACTCCGTTATCAAAACCCCATTATCAAAACTATCAAAACTCCATTACCGAAACTCCCTTACCAAAACTATCAAAACTCCATCACCCAAAATCCCTTACCAAAACTATCAAAACTCCATAACCTAAACTCCCTTACCAAAAGTCCATCAAAACTCACCACAACTATCAAAACTCCATTACCAAAACTCCCTTGTCAAAACTCCGTTATCAAAACTCCATTACCAAAACTATCAAAATTCCCTTACCAAAACTCCCTTACCAAAAAATTAAAACTCCCTTACCAAAACTCAAAACTCCCTTACCAAAACTATCAAAACTCCATTACCGAAACTTCCTTACCAAAACTATCAAAACTCCATAACCTAAACTCCCTTACCAAAAGTCCATCAAAACTCACCACAACTATCAAAACTCCATTACCAAAACTCCCTTGTCAAAACTCCGTTATCAAAATTCCCTTACCAACACTATCAAAATTCCCTTACCAAAACTCCCTTACTAAAAAATCAAAATTCCCTTACCAAAACTCAAAACTCCATTACCAAAACTCCGTTATCAAAACCCCATTATTAAAACTCCATCAAAAACAAGAATTGGCAACTTGCTCTCGTCATCATAAGAAACGCGACAATATCTCGATGACGATTTTATCTTCAAAATCAAAATCGGTAAAATCTTGATGGCCGAGTTATCTCGTCGAAACCACTTGGAGGGTTAACGTGGGGAAGACCTGCGAAATAAAGACCTGGCAACACTACTCTGTACACTACACACAACGCGCAGTTTGAGGTCCATTGACCTCCTCCAGACTAGACTACTCGAAACAATACATATCCCAAACACGAACCGTAAACATAAATTTAAGAACCAATCTAATTCCATCTAACCCCCGCATTACGCTTTCCAGAACAATGGAATGCCTTAATCCGGCAGAAAATTTCCATTCCGGGACCCGGGTCCCCGAATGGAAGCGGGCTTTTATTACCCACAATTCCGTCCGCTTGAAAGGAGACTCCAGAGTGCGTCGCTATCGAAATCCTGTCATGGCAGCCTGTGGCCGGATATTTATGATCGTCTCAGACAACCATATCAGCATTTCTTATAGGTTTTTTCTCCCTCGGCCGGCGTCTGCTCTTAACTGTCTTCCACGTGCGGCGTATTAAAGCGCCGGGTTATTGTATTGTGCGGTTGGTGACGAATGAACGCTGGCTCCGCTGGAATTAATAATCAGGAGATCGTGGACGGGGTTGTTTGGGGTTGATGGGACTGTTAAGGGTTGGGTTGCGGTTTGTGCGGAGTTGTGTTGTGTACCATTAATCGCGTCCACTTGTAAAACGACATTGGATTTTAACCCTCGAAGTGGTTTGGACGAGATGTTCCCGTCCAATCACGACCTGGCCAACTTTTCTAATGACAAGATATATAGTCATCAAGATATTGCCCATTTTTTGTTGACTAGATAACGATCTGGTCAGATTTTCTTCAACGAGACATCTCGCCCGTTAAGATCTGGTCAGTTTTTATTCAACGAGACATCTCGCCCGTTAAGATCTGGTCAGTTTTCTTCAACGAGACATCTCGTCCGTTAAGAACTGGTCAGTTTTTATTCAACGAGACATCTCGCCCGTTAAGATCTGGTCAGTTTTTATTCAACGAGACATCTCGCCCGTTAAGATCTGGCCAGTTTTTATTCAACGAGACATCTCGCCCGTTAAGATCTGGTCAGTTTTCTTCAACGAGACATCTCGCCCGTTAAGATCTGGTCAGTTTTTATTCAACGAGACATCGCCCATTAAGATCTGGTCAGTTTCTTTAACGAGACATCTCGCCCATTAAGATCTGGTCAGTTTCTTTAACGAGACATCTCGCCCGTTAAGATCTGGTCAGTTTTTCTTCGACGAGACATCTCGCCCATTAAGATCTGGTCAGTTTTCCTGAAACGAGACATCTCGCCCATTAAGATCTGGTCAGTTTTCCTCAAACGAGATATCTCGCCCGTTAAGATCTGGTCAGTTTTGCAACCACCGGGCGGATTTTTGGTCAAATACCGTCGAGGTCACCGTGGCTCGATGCCTTTTCGCACTGCGCCGAAGAGATAAAGCCGATTTGGTTGATTGGTTTGGGGTTTCATGGCCATATTTGGCCAAGCTGCGCCAAACACAAGACAGTAAAGAGACGGAGAAAGCGAAATGCAGAATGACAGGCGAGGGTAAAACAAAAGTGAGGAAGAAAACCAAAGGCGAAGCAGTTTAGATTCCACCCTGGGGTATTTCTCTCTTCTGTGAAAATCGTTCCTTTTCTTGTCAATTTACTTGGCGTTATTTGGCGTAGCTATGCCAAATATGGCCTTTGCACCCTAAAACACAACCAACCATATAGCGTTAGCCCTTCTCTTTAGAGGGCGCGCCATACTCACTTGATCAAGAGGGAGTAGATTAAGGAGATTATCGTCTGACTCCGTCGTGCTAGATCGGTTGTCTGAGGGGCGTGTAATCCTTGTTGCTATAATTTCGTGTAATCTGTTGTAATAAAGTTAAGTTTTTGTTGAGTACAAAAGTATTTTGGTGTGCTGGATCCTTGAGATACCACTACAAACCAAATACTATCATGTGTGTTTTTGTGAAGTGATTTAGGAACTCCTTAACATGGATCCTTAGAGCACTGGAGTAGATAATTGAACCTACGTCGCACTGGAGCAACGCAGCGGGCTATTGGCGACCGTCCGGCATCAGTCCCGAAAGGAAAATACGAGGACAACAACTCGCCATTTTGAAGTTAGAATACAGTGTGAGGGCTGGATGACAGAGTACCAAGGACAATAATCTAAACTGGTACTGGGGACAGTCATCTAAAGTGGCACTGGATAAAGTCCCCTTAACTGGGAGCTGGTACAGCCATCAAAGCCTACAACTCGCAGCTTGCTAGAGTTGGTAAACCCACTGAGTCGTCCACAGAATTCCAGCATCAGGCGGACACTTACTTCACTTTTAACAGAACCCTCCCGAAGATTACATCCTGAATATGATAATTAGACTTACTGACTTAACATCTCAAAATATTGTATTACCATTTTTAAGTTCTCATCATCTGAGGCCCGATGGAACAGCTCATAGTCGAAACTCCCCAAACGCAAATGATCCGAGTGGCATAATTCGATGTTTTCCGAGGGCGCCATTGTCCCGCAGCCCCTGCTGGGAATTCAGCCCCAGATCGGGGCGACGTCATCATATATAGGGCCACTGGGAACAATCCCCGGTCACGGCTGAAGCATTTTTATCGGATGCCGCATTGACTGATACGAAGTGTGTAGAGCGTAGACGTTAGCAGCCTGGGAATCGGTGTCGAACTCCATAACTAGCCAGTCGCATTTGAATGCGATTCTGGGAAATGCGTCGTTAGGTTGATTCAGTGAAATTCTCCTGGTAAGTTCTCTAACAAATTGGGAGTTTATGTGTTAATTAAAATATTAATTATGGTCTCTTAAACCCTCTGATGGGTTCTCGCGCATAATTCCACTTTGCAATCTGCATGACTTCTAACTAATTCTGACTTTCTTGACCAATAAAATCTTTTCAAAGGAATCTATTCTAAGGGTATAAAGCATTTGGCTGGATGCCCAAATATGGCACAAGGGCCATATTTTGGCCCTGCTGCGCCAGACACAAGACATACAATATCAAGTAATAGACACACAATGAAAGTTTTTCTAACACAGAAGAGAGAAAGCTTTACTGACACAAGAAATACACCCAAGGGAGAAATCAAACATGACAGGAATCAAACCTTCGCCGCCTACAACTCGCAGGTGGTTTTCACAATGGTAAGCCACAACGCCCCCCTCAACACATACGATCTCTTCCCATACGTTTCCAGCTCGCGGTAGCCCAGTTGGTAGATTCGTGGTTTAGCAAACGGAGGGTTGAGAGTTCGAAACTCTACCCCACTAAAAACCGTCGTGCCCAGGGAGGAATCTGACCCAGCAGGTTGGTTGATTTTGGGGGTTTTATGGCGCAAGGGCCATATTTGGCCACCCTGCGAAAGACACAAGACATACAAGTAATAGACACACAATGAAAGTTTTACTGACACAGATGAAAGAAATAGATGACACGAATCGAACCTCAACTCGGAGGTCTAGCGTGGACAACGAGCCCAAGCTAACGAAATGGTGACATTGAAGCCCACCGATTCGGAGGTGTACAGCAAATTAAATCAGAGCAAGAAATATCAGTCAATTTCCTTGTTTCCTGCGTAATTTGATTTGTCCGTCGATATAATCGAATCACTCCCTCCCGTTAGCTTCACTCACTCTCATTTGCATGTTCTCCGAAAAAAAAAATTCCAACCCGGAAAAGAACGCGAACTCCGTTTTTATATCCAATAACATTTTTATTCCAAATCCAAACACACTCTGCAGAATTGAACGCCGAGGGCCGAAAAAAAAAATTATTAATAGCCGAGAAATATTTTTTGCATACGCTTTCGCATTAATAACCGATTTTCCAAAACAGCCAAAAAAAAATGGCTAACTCCGGGCGTATTCTCAACCGACGTCGCCTTGACTAATAATCGAATGCTGCAAGGTAGAACCCGCGCTCCTTCCTCTTAATGATTGATCCTGTAATTAAATTTCTTAAGACATGCTCACGTGGATAGGAAAACAAAGAACGCATATCGAACCTTCCTAGGGGTAAAAGAAAAAGAACAAAATCAAATTTTATTTCACTAATAACTACGCTCTTCTAGGTGCGTATTCCAGAGGACGCTTTAGATTCCCGATAATTATACATGATAGAAAGAGGGGCTGGATTCTTAATGTTTTCGGCGAAAATGAATTATCGTTTTAGAGATTGAAGAACTGTTGGTGCTGTATCTTCGGTCCGTTTTCTGGAGTAGCCTGGAGACAGGAATCAATAGTTTTCTCGTGATTCTTACAAATTAGGAATAAGTTTGATGAGGAAAGGGAGATTCGAACGCTGGCAGAAATCGGATTATGTCCTGATTTTAGTTTTGATTGAATTAGTGTGTGTCTCTGATACAGGGAGATTTGTGTGTTATGGCAGGCTATTACGGAGGTGTGGCAAGTGTTTTGTTGGTTCTGTGCTTTTAAGTTAGAGCAAGTGTTTCTTGAGTTTTTAGGGAAATGGAAAGGAATTATTTACGGAAATAATGTAATATTCCACGCGTATCCAGATTTTGTTGGGGAAAGTTCCCGATTTTTGTACAATGTGAGTCTGTCTTTAAGAAATATAATTATCTTTTTGAAACTTTATTACAGAGGGAAAGATAAAAGTCATTGGTTCTGTCGCATACAGTGGGTGATCTAATTATCTGAGTCACAGCAGAAAAAATGTATTTTCTTAAATTCTGGGTAAAAATGGATCGAACCTTACGACAGATTGTGAAACCATCAGTGATTACCAACTACTTATTTAACCCTCCTGGTGGTTATCACGACGAGATATCTCGTCATTAGCAAAACTGACCAGATCTTGATGGACGAGATATCTCGTCGTTAGAAAAAACTGACCAGATCTTGATCTTATCATCATAAAAGAATATCGGCAAAATTTTGATGACGAGATATCTCGTTATTAGCGAAATTGGTTAGATCTAGATGGACGAGATATCTCGTCGAAACCAATTGGATGGTTAAAATTTCTTGACGTGTTTGTCATAAAAAATATGAATTCAATGTAGCCCTTTGTTTTGTTTTAACTCTCCAAGTGGTTTCGAGTTACTAGTTTCTAGACAGGCTGAAAATTCCATATCCATGCGCAAACATACGTTCAATATTTAAAATAATTCTTCCAACTATTTTTAAACCAGATATTCGGAATTTAAGTGGAGCTTGTATATTTTATTTTTAATTAGGAAAATATATAGTTCGATCTTATTGGGGATACATTCAAGATTTTGAGATAAGTGAGTGAATATGCAAGTAAGAAAACAGTATTTGTAAACGTTGCTGAATTAGCGATTCAATGAATTGCTAATTCAGCAGCGCTATTAGCAATTCATTGAATCGCTAAACGTTTCAAGCAACAGACTTGCAACGTTCTTCTGTCACAGAATTGCAACGTTGTTAGAATGTGTCAGAATTACGTTGCAGGCAGCGATTTTGCAGCAACAGAATTACTGAAATTGTCCAGAATCATTCATGCAGCGGTAGCCCGGTTGGAAGAGTTCGAATCCAACCAAACACCGTCGTGTGCAAAGGGGGCTGGTGTACGTTAAATCTGCCGTGGCCTCAAATGTCCTCACGTTGGCGTGGTGTATATCAGTTAAGGAACAACCACGAATATGTAATTGCAAATACGAATATATGATTGGAAAACGATCTTGTATCTTTCTCACGCAGCAGGCCTAAGTATTTAAATGCCAAAACAGTTTCATAAGTAATCCATTAGCTGCTCCCGGGCCATGTGAGACAGACAACTTTCGGTGCTTATTTCTATTTAATTGGTAAAATGTCCTGATGGGAAAAATATATCTTGTTACTTCACGTAGGCAACAAAATTTAAAATTAATTAGACACTGGAAAGCAAATAGTGGCAGTAGCGGTAAACAGCGCACGGATAATGGTTCCACAATTGGAGACGCAATTTATTCAGAATGCAATTATCTTCCGCAAAACTGTTCGAAAAACGTTATTAAATGTCATTTAGAATACAAATAACTGATAGATGTTTTTGGTGCATCTAATCTTTTCTCTGAATATTTATTTACTTGCGTTCTATGTTAAGTAACGTAAATAAGTAAGGAACAATGGCGATGTACGTGAAGAGGAGGCGTTTTTGAGACGTAAATGCTTCCGTACAGCGAAAGAAAGAAAAACTATTAATCTAGGGCTTTGAAAATGAGGTGTATGAAAATGGAATGTGGAGTTAATTTCTGTAGGGAATGGATAATTGCATGCACAACTTATTGCAAAAACAAGAAATATTAATATTGTTTAGCATTTTATTTTCGGGATTAGTTTAATTTGCTTTGAATAAGAAAATCACTTATTCAGTGTTCAGATCGTAGCATTGCGACATATTAAATAAAAATTGAGATGTTTAGATGGAAAAAAGGAATTCAGTTTAATATTACGACATAATACTTTAATATTTGCATTTACCAACCTCGCTTATAACGTTTTCTTCTTGATTCAAATTAACCGTTCGAAATATTGTACCTGTAACCCTCTGGGGGTTAATATCAGTTCTGCAATCTGCAGTCTTCCTTGCATGACTTCTAAGCAGTTTTGCACTTCTTGACAAATTCATTTTTTCCGAGGATTTTGTCAGTCAATAAATATGGTAATTAGAATTAACGTCATACTGGAGCAACACCACGGGCTACTGGCGATGATCCTTGATCAACAACGAAGGGAAATATCCGAGGACAACACCTCGTTATTTTGAACCACGATCAGATGGCGAGGTCCACACCTTGAGCTGGCATCCCACTCCAAACTTCCACACCACCCAACGGCAGGACATTTTGGTCCACGACAGGTTTAACGTGCACCATCCCCACGTACACGACGGACTTTGGAAGGATCGAATCTCGAACTCAACCCTTCGTTTGTTAATCCACGACTCTACCACCTGAGCTACCGCTGACGCAATTTTGTTTTCAATTATTCAATATTGTACTGACATTTACAAGATGGATTGCAAACCACGCTGCTGCATCTCAAATAAAATGTCTGAGCACAGTCTGAGTTTGAGTTAGCAATTCAAAATGTCTCAAACATAATGTCCGAGTTCATTTTGTGTTACCAATTCAAAATGTCTCAAACAAAATGCCTGAGTGTAGTCTGAGTTACCAATTTCAAATTTTTCAAACAAAATATATAGTTTTTGTTACCAATTCAAATTTCTCAAACAAAATGTCTAGTTTTTGTTACCAATTCAAAATGTTAGAGTGTAGTCTGAGTTTGAGTTACCAATTCAAAATGTCTGAGTGCAGTTTGAGTTACCAATTCAAAATTTCTCAAACAAAATGCCTGAGTGTAGTCTGAGTTACCAATTTCAAATTTTTCAAAAAAATATATAGTTTTTGTTACCAATTCAAAATGTCAGAGTGTAGTCTGAGTTTGAGTTACCGATTCAAAATGTCTCAAACAAAATGCCTGAGTACGTGCCAGAACAGCATCGCAATTTCGCCGTCCTCATCCACCTCGATGACAAATGGTCCCAATGCTCATATTCCGATGCAGACGCCCCGTCACAACCGGAACCGGTGTCAACCGGTTCCGCGGTGACTCAATCCATCTGGCATCGCGCCACTGACTCGGGGACTCTACCCTTTAATAAGGGGCTGACTCAGGGGGCCGGGGCTTACTCAGGCAGACCGCATAGGAATTCGGGGCCATCCCCCACAGCTCGGACAATCGGATTGCCCGATGCATTATCATGGCCTGTCAAATTGCCCAGAGGGATTATGCGGCGATTATGGCGTGTTTTCCTCTACACTGATATACGGAAAGTGAATCACGGTTCCTGCGGTCGGAAGTGATGCGGAGAGGAGGGATCAGGGATGGGGATGTGGGGCGATTATGATTGTTTTCCACACCTCCGACGATATTAAAAAGGGTCTGTCGAGATGGATGCTCTTTGTAATGGACGTTCGTTGTCGAAGAGCATTTCCCCACTAACTCTCCAGATTTGTCTCAGCTATTATTGTTACGTGGACTGTAATGCATGGCTGCTGTAACGTCGTGAAGTGAATTCAAGTTATGTCAGAGCTGACTTAGAGTTGTAAGCGGCGCAAGTTCGGCAGGTGCATTTCTTTTATCTGTCAGTAAAACTTGCATTGCTTTCTATTACTTGATATTGTGTATGTGTCTGGCGCAGCATGGACAAATATGGCCCTTGCGCCATAAAACCCCAACAAGCCAACCGAGCGGATTTAGGGATAAAAGCAAACACATTTAATCAAATTAAAATTACAGTATTTATTTGTTACACAATTCAAGGAAGAATTCGAGGCTATATGAAACTTGAGACAAAATGTTTTCAGTCGCGCTGTTGGTTTGGTTTTGTGTTTTATGGCGAAAGGACCATATTTGGCCACCTATTTTTACTACCATGGCAACTTCCAATACTCAAATCTCACTTAATGTCATTACAGGAGATATTAAGGTAACTTATATGGAGCGAACATTTGATTAGAATATGGAGCGAGCTACTCCATAATCTATTCAAAACTGCTACTCCTTAACCCTCCAAAAGGCTTCTACGAGATATCTCGTCAATCAAAATCTAACATATTTTGCTAATGACGAGATATCTCGTCATCAAGATATTGCCGAATTTTTCACGATGATCTAATCAGTTTCATTCCCATGACGAGATATCTCGTTCATCAAGATATGGTAATCTTTGCTAATGACGAGATACCTTATCGAGTCAAGCACCAGGAGGGTTAAATCCATCTGGTCGTAAACACTCCAGATACTTACGTTCGGGAAGATTCACACACCGACGTCAGCTCGTGTTAGGGACGAATTTCAAACCCCAGGAGGGGAACATGAGACACTACATTACGTTGGAAAAAATCGAGCTACCATCTGTTCGTGAACAGTTGAGCGTAGAGAAAATTCGATGGTAGTTTACCAAACTTTTTACTACTCGAACATGGTGGTCTGAACTTTCCGTGCTCGTAATACAGAAATGTCTGGACCAAATGACTGTTTCTATAACACTCAGCGTCACGGCATTTCCGTATTGCCTTTTGCCCAACAACATTTAATGACAAAACCACATTGATTGGTTGAAATAATCCAAGACTAGATTCCATTGGTCGAGGAGGTCAAAACTAGAAGTCGTGCTGTGCAGACCAGAGGTTTCAGAACGGATATGTGCGAGAATCCCTAAGAGGAGATTAACTCTCCAAGTAGTTTCGACGATATATCTTGTCCATCAAGATCGACCAATTTTCTAATGATGAGATGTATCGTCAAGATATTTCCGATTTTGTTATGATGACAAGATCCAGATTTGGTGAGTTTTAATGACGAGAAATCTCGTCCATCTAGCTCTTGATAGTTTACCTAATTTCGAGGTACCTCTTTGAGAGAACCACCAGGCGGGTACGAAAATATCTGCTTATCGATCCTCTCCCTTTAGATCCTAACCTAGATCCAGAATAATTCGGAATTGATTGACGGACGAATGCAGATAACAATCGAATCATGCATCACAAAGACATACCAGAGTTTTGAAAGTCACTGTAATCGTTACACTCCTGCCCCCATTCAACAGCTGTCCTCACAATGTCCGTTTCCACGAGGACAACAGGTGGTACACAAACCCACTTCGATTCCAAATTACATCCACTTAACTACGAAAAACACATGTTACCCAATCGGAGATATATACAGGACCGGGATCAATCACTCGTGGCCGTACGCGCGCTCTTAGCACCGCATTAACGGCCAACAAAGGACAGCTGAAACACCGAGCCACGATCTCCACGCTTCACCATTGTGGAGGGAGTCACACGCGAGCTTTGTGTTGTCGAGGGCAATTTACTTCAACGCTATTCGGGGCTCCGGGTCAGAGTGCTTAATCTAAATTCTAATGTTCGCGGGGTAGCGAAAGTATCGGTAAATATGAAAAGAACGGCCTACTCCACCCCTGCGTGGCACGTCGGGGGTCGGTCAGTGAGAGGGGGTCTCGGTCAAAACAGAAACCGTTACTCGGGGTAACGGGAGCGACCTGGTCGAAACCAACAGGTATAGGTTTTTCGGGTCGTCGAATTTTTTAAAAATTGAGGGTTTTGAAACTGATTTTTTTTAAAGATTCTTTTGGATTGTTCTGTTATGGTCGGGGGGGGGGGGAGGCAATGTGGCTTAGTGAGGTTTACCCACCGCTCTGGCTATCTAAGAGGTTTCGGCCGTGTAACTCCTGCAACAACTTTGGGTGTATTTCTCTCTTCTGTAACAGTACAATTTTCCTTGCGTGTTCATGTCCATTTACTTGGCGTTGTCTCGTGTCTTGTCACTTTATGTTATACTTAGAGTTGAAACAGTTGTTATATATTTAAGTTTTGATACATCTTGTGTCTTGCTGGAGAGGAAGTAAAGGGCAGAATCAAATGAAAAGTAACTACATTTTAATTGGATTGGAATTAAAACTATGTACAGGTATTTACAGAAATCGAAATTAAGTTCAGATAGTTGGGAAAAAGCAACATCCTTCTTCCTCACGTTCAAGATTGTCCGTTATCTTTTGAAGAAAAGTATATCCGTTCCAAGTGAAGGTCACAGAAGGATCTGATTGGCGTTGCTGAGGCTCCTCGTCCTTGATATATATAAAATTCTTTGTATAAAAGAATCCATCTTATTGCATTTATAGCTCATTCATTGAACAGTTGGTTAGTGAGACTGGTTTTGTGAATCAATAGGCACTTTTTGCCACACGAGGGTTATTTTGACCCAGTTGGTTAAATGATACCATCATACAGTGTTATCAAGTATTAGGTATACAGGGTGATCGGAATCAATCACATGGTAATCCTTGACGAAAATCAACCCGAAAAAGTGTTATCCGCTTTCCGGTTGCACATAGCATTCCAGAGATGCATACCTACAACTGATAATATGACATTCAGTTTGGCTGGATGGGGCTCAAGGGCCATATTTGGCCATGCTGCTCCAGACATAAGACATACAGTATCAAGTAATAGATATACACACTCAGTAAAAGCTTTACTGACACAGAAGAGAGAAATACACCAAGGGAGGACTGCATCTGACATGAATCGAACCTGCGCCGCCTACGACTCGAAGGTTGCTAGCGCAGTTTCCTGGTTTTAATCATCGTCAATATTTTTTTAATGAACAGATTTTAAACTTGCATGATTTCATTGGAGAAAATCATCACCCAAATCTTTTTAAATTTTTACACGCTATAAAATTTTCTCATTTTACCTAGTGCTTTTATCCTTCACCATTTAAATTAAGCGCTTCATCGTAAATTTTAATTCACTATCCATGTTCCAAACATGATCTTGTTTTATCCTTATTGATTCATCTCATTAGAAATTTGAATATTTATTTATTACTCATGTTCGCCATTTTTTCATGTTTTTGAATCTGCATTTTATCGTCATCTAGACTGATTTTCAAATATTTGACATCTTTTATTGGACTACATTATATATTGGACAGTGTTATCAACTGAATTTGGTACTACTTATCTTGTGTTTGGCACAGCTTGTCCACTTTTGGAACTTGCCATAAAACCCAATCAACTGTACAAGTAAAACTTTCATTGTGTGTGTGTATTACTTGATATTGTATGTAGTGTCTGGAGCAGCATGGCCAAATATGGCCCTTGCGCCATAAAGCCCCAACAAACCAACCATGAAGACCTACATCAACGAAACCTGTATTCACATCAAAATCGAACTATCATAGGAGGGTAAATTCCAATCCCCGCGTCCCCAGTTGCAAAAGTTACACAGCACTACCGCTTTTCGTACGCAAGAACCAAGAAAGCCACTCAAAGAAATCATTACATGCGGTGAAAAAGGCCAAACTGAACAGGAACTAAAAGGACAACGCGGAATCCGTTTCCGCAATCAGAGAACAACTCGAGAGCAAACAAAGAAAAAGCGCCCTGCGAGATATTACAGAGCCCCGTTCAAGAGAGCGGCCATTTTTTTAAAATCCAGAGCGGGGGTGCTTGGAAAGGAATGGTAATTTACCTCGTCATGCGAACAAAAGCAAACAATCTCTGGAGTACTTACGCGCAATTATGCATTGTTTCGGAACTGTCCTTCCACTGCTACTTTCGGACCCAACCTAAAAAAGCTATTACGGAGGCAGAATGTATTTGCGATTGTTTACCTCCTGGGCATGCATAAAGCAATATTTATACATCGGAGATGTTTGTTCGTAGTTAACGGAATTTTGCTTATGGCTTTGTTGCGTTTGTCCCACGCCGTGGGCCAGGTTTCTTTTGTTGAGGTCCAATTGCATCTAGATTGGAGGGAGGTTAGAAGACGTTATTCGAAGTGAATGGAGACTTGGAACTAACAGCCGGTCAGAGTCGATTTACTTGATGCTATTCAGAGAAGTGCTTTAAGTTATACAAAAGACGAAGGAGAGGAACAATTAGCGTGGGTAGGTTGTTGAACTGACGTCGCACCGGAGCAACGCGATGGGGTATTGGCGACGGTCCGGGATCAAACCCCAGGACGACACCACGTGATTTTGAGCCACGGTCAGATGACGAGGTCGGTCACACCTGAGCTGACACCCCACTTTCCAAACTTCCACGCCACGCAGACATTTGAGGCCGCGGTGGACATAACGTGCACCATCGACAATTTTTGGTTGGATTTGAACTCGCAACCCTCCGGTTGCTAATCCGTTACTCTTCCAACCGGGCTACCGCAGCCCGACGTGTTTAAAGCTGAAGTATTAGATCAAACACGGCCACCAACTGCGCATGTAATCCGAACTGATGCTAGCATCTAGCAAAGCATGGGGAGCTGTTTTCCAAACACAAGACAGTGTCGAGGAATGGGCATGCACAGACAAGGGAAAGTTTTAATGAAACAGAAGAGAAATGCACTCAGGGTGTTAGGAGTAGGAAATCATAAATGCTCAGTAAAAAGAAATATAATCATTATAGTATACCTAAGACAGCATGCATACTCAGTGCTTGTGAAATCCTCGCAAATTATAATACAAATCAAAACTTAGTGCAGGTTGGTTAGAACAACAAAAACATCAAACGCAATTTCGATGTCATACATTGAATAAACTCGATGTGTCTAACGGTATGAAGAGAACAACCTTTAAAATTAGAAAATCTCAATTCAGACCACCTATACGATTGAATCCCCTTCATTCATACCCAATTAAGACTCCATAGTCTCCGAATTAAATTTCTTCTCAGTAATTCCTGGTAGACGGTATTCAATCAAAACAGTCCCAGACAAGTAAAGACAAAAGCGATGTTCAATAAACGAAATTGCTGACAGATTAGGCTCCAGACAGGTAAAAGACAAAACCGCTATTCAAAGTTGAAAATGATTAAATTGCCAATTGTCTCGCCCACTTAACCGGATCCACTTTGTTCATTGGCTGTGAATATCGGTTTTTCTTCTTGGTATTGTGGGGCTCCAATGAGAGGGCGGATGGCCTTGGATGAGTCTATTATTTTTAACTACCCAAGCCACCCACCATACAGATGGTTTACAGGGCAGCCAGAAGGGGTGACATGTTACACGATGGGAAATACATGATACACAAAACATCCTGCATGAGGCAGGCATATACGGGAATATATACTCTTCCGTTTGAGACAAGATACATATTAAACAATACTTGGTTTGGGGTTTTATTTCTCAAGGTCCATATTTGGAAAAGCTGCAATAAACACAAGATAAACAAGTAAAAAATGCCAAGGAAAGGGAAAAAAGGGGTTGGAGAATAGCATAATAGGATGGGAAAATATCGCTTGGGTATCCCGTGAGCTCGACACCAGTGTTTACAAAAGGCGGAAAAGATCACTAGAGTACCTCGAGTCCGAGAAGCCCGTACACTCCTAAAGGGGGAATGCTCCTGAGGGCTTACAATACATGATACGCAAAACGTAAAGTAGAAGCTGAAATTCATTATAGTTGTAATTCGTAATAATTATGTACATAATCTGTTTATATTAACACAAATATTTTCATAGATATTAAACGGATACACACAGTATAAAACACATTGAACGTGTATACGTGCATAGTGGGTATACGTGTATAGTGGAAAAATGAGTCCCTCTTTCCCTCAAAAATATTTTATAATTTCCTGTATTTTATATTTAACTGTAAGCTTAGGAATTAAACTAACTCTACTCTAATTCTGGCCGATCGATGAATAGCGTACATTTAGACGCGTGTACTTAATGGTTTTAATCGTGTTCTGGGATATAACAGCTGACGACTTAACCCTCAAAGTGATTTTGACGAGATATCTCGTTCAACAAGGTAGGTAGGTTGGTATTTTAAGTACCGTCGCACTGGAGAAACATAACGGGCTATTGGTGACGGTTCGGGGTCAGTCCCGAAAGGAAAGATCCGAGGACAACACCACGTAATTTTGAGCCACGGTCAGATGTCGAGATCACACTGGAGCTGGCACCCCAAACTTCCACCCCACGCCAACGTGAGGGGCCGCGACAGATTCAACGTGCACCATCTCCCTTTGTACACGCCTGTCTTTGGTTGGATTCGAACTATCGCTGCCCTATCGTCCATCAAGTTCCGACCAGTTTTGCTATGCCTGTCATTGCGAATGCCGATTTAATTCCAAATGATGAAGATATATTGTGTGTCTATGATGACGAGATCAAGACCAGTTCCGTTTTTTCTGATGATGAGATATCTCGTCCGTCAACATCGTCTGCCGGGTGGAACCTAACATTCGTCATCTGATTGGTCCACGGGACGGAGGAAGACGCGTGTCCGTTGATTCGCCATTTGATTGGTTCACTGATTGATCATCTGATAGTAGACTTGGCTATTCGATCACACACACACACACTTTTTCGCCACTCTAATAGAACTGAGGATTCACACACCTGCCCTGTCACATCACCAAATCGCCCAACCCATTCGATTCTTCAGAGAAGTTACGTGACTACTAGTCAACATACTGGTCACACTTTTTGAAGCTTCTCTCAATATCAATACTCAGTCTACTTGCACCTCACGTCTATGGATCAAAGGATATCTCGTCATTTGGAATCACGTTCAGATGTTGGTCTGACTACTATAAGGATTTTTAATTTTTTGTTAGGTTGCATTCTATCTTGTGTTTGGCGCAGCCTATCCTTTTCTGGATCGTGCGCCATGAAACCCAAACCAACCACGGTCAGATGACGAGTTTAATGCCTGATCTGGCATCCCACTCTCTAAACTTCCACACCATTCCAACGTGGTTCAAAACTACATGGTATTGTCCTCTGATCTTTCCCTTCGGGTATGCATTCCTCCCTGGGTGTATTTCTCTCTTCTGAGCCAGTAAAACTTTCATTGTGCGTCTGTCTATTACTTGATATTGTATGCCTTGTGTTTGGCGCAGTTTGGCCAAATATGGCCCTTGCGCCATTGAATCCCAATAAACCAACCAACCTTTCCCTTCGGGTTTGATCTCGGACTCTCGCCAATAGCCCGTTGTGTTGCGTTAATTAAAATACCTACCACACCACGACAACGTGTGGACATTTGAGACCGCGACACATTTATCGTGCACCAGCTTCCAACGGTCTTTGGTTGGATTTAGTGTCGAACTCGCAATCCTCCATAGATATAGGAAAGCAAGAGATTAAAGCGCAGATGCTATCCGTAGGTCTGCTTCTCTATCTTATATTTCTCGTCTATGATACCCCCCAAAAACCCTATCTGTCAATAAATTATATCAATAGTGACGTTTTGACTCCGTTTGTAAATGGTTCCGCATCTCTATTCACGAGTTAAAACAGCCATTTGCATTTACTCCCATTTGCTCCAAAGAAAAACAGTCGCAGCCCGCATTATACAAAGCTCCGTGTACAGCCGAACACGTTAGCCGACAAATCCCTGAGGAGTCTGCATTTTCCGGAAACCACTCGCAATAATTCACGCCGAGAACCAAATGTCAGCGAGTGACAAACTAATTAATCCGGCGTCCATCAGTGAGGATGTTTTATCGCCGCGTTCAGCGATTGTTTCAGAAAACGGCGGCTTATCTGGACGCCCGGACGCTAAATGGGAATTGAGTGTGTTGTATGCATGAGCTCAGACAGGTTGGAATTGCTTACGATTGCAACGGACGTTTCGGAACAATGTCAGGTGATGCCTGCAGGCCGAATTTCGGGACAAATCTCGGAATTGTTGGGAATGTTTTCAAATATGGATAATGTAGGGGGTGTTAGCGACAAATGTGGTACCTTATAAATGCTTTCAGGGGATAATTCGGTAGTGCTAGTTAATATAATAGACATAGAATGTATTTATTGTAGCCTAAGTGGCAAAAACTAGTTTAATAGCATTCATTGACCTTCCTGGTGGTTGTCTCGACGAGGTATATCGTCATTAGCAAAACTTATACCTTGTCAGACGAGATATCTCGTCATTAGAAGAAAACACGATCATTAGAGGAAAACTGATCAGATCTTGATCTCGTCGCCCACTTGGTAGGTTAGTAGAAAAGATGTAATGAAGATAATTTTAGCATTATTCAATAATCTAATAAAATCAACCCTACAAGTGGTTTCGACGAGATATCTCGTCCAAGGTCTGGTCAGTTTTGCTATTGAGGAGATACTTAGTCGAGACAAAACTGCTCTGCTACTTCAAGGGGAATGAAAATTCCAGTTGGAGAAACAAACTATTCCTTTCCTAGAATTGGTGAGTTTCTAATAGGTTTTAGCATCAGAGGTTGGCTACTACAGGGTGGTTTTAGACGAGAAGAAATGGATGAATATCTCACCACTCTACTAATAATTTGTCACGCATTTTCAGGGCAGCCACCAGGCGACTAAAAGGCGATTTTTCGCTACGATTTTTTCAACCCTGGCGACTAAGGGTACCTTTTTATGCAAAATCGTATCAAAAGCTACTATTTTCAGTTTTGACGACTTTTTGAAAATTTTGGCGATTTTTCGAAAATTTTGGCGACTTTTTGAAAATTTTGGCGACTTTTTGAAAATTTTGGCGATTTTTCGAAAATTTTGACGACTTTTTGAAAATTTTGGCGACTTTTTGAAAATTTTGGCGATTTTTCGAAAATTTTGGCGACTTTTTGAAAATTTTGGCGACTTTTTCAAAGATTTTGGCGACCTTTTTGAAAATTCATCAGCGGTCAAAGAAAATCGTCCCCATTTTAACCATAAATCCTTGTATTAGTTACGAATTCATGTCTTCTGCTTCATTATTAGGGGAAATGTTTTATGACTTTGACCTACTGTATTCCAATGATATTAAAAACGTTTGGCAACTATAAAAATTCTAGCGAACGTAGTCTACGTTGAAGAGCAACTTGAACACTATTGATTAATTTCTTTTTTTCTTTTACTTCACCCAAATAAATACTATGAGCTAATGAGATGCATTCACGTTAAACCTCCGACACAGCCTACTCGTCATCTGACGATGATTCAAAATTAAGTGGTGTCCTCGGATCTTTCTCTTTGGGTATGATCCCGATCGCTGCCAGTAGCCCGCTTCGTTGCTCCAGTGCAACGTTAATTAAAATACCTCCCTACCGACACAACCTACACGATTTTTTTAACCGTGTTAGAACTGATTCGTCTTGTATTGTCTGCGAAAATAAACCAGACAAATCAAGTTAACTTATAAAGTTGTCCAAAGCTAGGCATAAAACTTGTGCATCTTTTTGCTTTCGATCGATTTTCGGCTCTGTTATCAAAGTTACTCTACTGATTAATGCATAGATCTCTATGGCTATGTAGGTAGTTAATTAAAGTAGCACTGAAGCAACATAAAAGGCTATTGGCGACTGTCCGGGATCAACGCCTAAGGTAAAGATCCAAGGACAACGCCTCTCATTTAGAACCATGGTCAGATGACGAGGTCACACCTGAACTGGCACCCCACTCTCCAAACTTCCACACCACGCCAACGTGTGAGGTCACGACAGATTTAACATGCACCAGTCCCCTTGTACACGACGGTCTGGTTGGATTCGAACTCGCAACCCTCCGGTTGCTAATCCTCTTCTCTTCCAACCCAACTAAAACAAAAACCAAATCTATTCACAATCGTATTGAAACATCCTTTATCACTATAACACTTCAGGGGAAAAATAATAGAAACCTACCCCAAACCCAGACACAATATTTCTATATACCTCTAACCCACCCCTCCTTTCCTTTTGGAACAGAAATAATCAAAATAACATTCCACGTAGCGTGACCACTGTCCAGCGGAACAGCGCCGATCCGTAAAAAAACCAAACACACAAATCAAAGAAACCTCACGCGATCATCCAGTGGTGTTGGCCGAAAACGTTTCCCGTAATACGTGCGTGTTTGCAGGAAGGGGCACTCCGATCGAAAATTGATCACGTGGTGCACTCAGTGGGGGTAGGACCCCAGGTGTGAACCTCCCTTCCAGAATCTCCCCAAAACGCAACTTTTCCATACCATTGTTTGGACGAAAAACTCCCGTAAATCTTAATATTTACCCATGACATTTATAAATGTGGTTTAATTATCGAATGGGAAGGGGGTCAGCTACACCCCTGAATGCAATTACTTATTTTCTTGAAGGGGAGGTGGCAGAAAGGTTCGAATCACGACCCGCACCTGGGGTGGCCTGCGTGGTGTCGTTCATTATCCGAAAGTTTTTTAATAACTGTTCTGGAATGGAGTTGGGGTTTTTCGAAGTGAAGGAAATGAAGTGGACTTGCGCTGGAGAGGAAACAGTTGTAATTGTTCCGCCGCTGACAAAAGTTCTAACCTTCCCGCACCCAGAATTTACTTAATCTTGCATTCAGGGTCTGAACGAAGTTTCCTGGCGTCGATGGCAACGCGGGGAAATGGTTAAGTATTGTGATTAGGAAAGAAAAGACTGCTTCCGTTCCTTAAGTATTACTATCAACTCGGCGTAAATATGTTGTTTTTGCCTAAGTCGCCGAGATGGCTGGCCTTCGTGACATGGGCCGCCGCTGCGGAGTATACAATTAGGCCTAAGGAGTCGCATTTTTTTTTGTCAGAAGCGTAAAATGGACGCGTTTTAATTATAGCTTCTTCATAAATCGAGGATTTAAAAGTAGGAATTCTCTACTTTGGAAATGCTTAGTTGCTGAGGTCTCGATCCGTTCTATCTGGGGCTCAGTTTCCCACTGCGCTTGCAATCTGCGAGTTGTAGGCGACGCAGATTGCTCTAGTGGGTGTATTTTTCTCTTCTGCCGTTAGTGGAAACTTTCCTTGTGTGTGCATGTCGACTTGCTTGATGTTGTCAGAGGCGTGGTAACCCGGTTGGTGCGTAGGTTGGTATTTGAATTAACGTCGCATTGGTAGCAACACGACGGGCTATTGGCGACGATCAATCCCGAAAGGAAAGACCGAGGACGACACTTAATTTCCAACCATGGTTAGATGACGAGACAACACCAAACCTGGTACCCCACTCCAAACTTCCACACCACGCCAATATGACGACACTTAAGGCTACGACGTATTTAAGGTGCGCCAGCCCCCTTTGCATACGACGGTGTTTGGTTGGATTCGAAGTCGCAACCATCCGAGTTGCTAATCCGTTACTCTTCCAACCGGACTACCGCGGTCCCAGTCCCTTTGGAAGAGCAGCGGATTAGCATCCGAAGGGTTGGATTCAAGTACATACCTACCTGTTTTAAGTGCGAGTGTCATCGAGTGGTGAGAGGTGTATTGTTGTGTGAGGATTCGTTGATTGGTTAGATTGGGTTTTATGGCGCAAGAGCCATATTTGAGCCATGCTGCGCCAAATACAAGACAGACAACATCAAGTAGTGGACAAACCCAAGGAGGAATCGAACCTGCGCCACCTACAAATCGCAAGGTTCTAGCTCGATGGGCATATCCTCTGAGCCCTGACGATTCCTTGGTGCCAGTCGTATTTAATTAACCCTCCTGATGGTTTTCTCGACGAGGTGTCTCGTCATTAGGAAAACTGACAAGATCTTGATCGTCATTGGAAGAAAACTGACCAGATCTTGATGGACGAGATATCGTCATTAGAAGAAAATCGACCGGATCTATAGACGAGATATCGTCATTAGAAGAAAACTGACCAGATCTTGGTATCATCAAAAAATCGTCAGTATCTTAGTGACCAATTATCTCGTCGGTTAGCTAGATTTCTCAGATCTTGATGGACGAGATATTTCTTCGAAATCACTTGGAAGGTTAAAGGGTATGACACATGGTGTTGCAAAACAATTGCTGTTCATAACAGTTTAGAGTCATGTCAGAGCTGGAACATCGCAAGTACTGTTTCGAGTTGTAGGTGGCGCAGGTTCCATTCCTGTCATTCGTTTCCACCCTGGATGTACTTCTCTTTTTGTGTCAGTAGAACTTTCTTTGTGTGTATGTCCATTACTCGATGTTGTTTGTCTTGTACTTTCCGTATTATGGCTAAATATGGTCTTTGCCGCCTTTAAAAACCCAACCTAAATTTAAAATACTTGTCAATAACAGAAATTATAAGCCTGCAGTTTTGACAAGAGTGGTATAAGGCAACCGGAGAAAATGATCCTGAGACTGGATATAATGTTGGTTCCACAAATGGAGAGGCAGGAAATTCCATAACAATAGTTTATTCAATAATAAACAAGTGGTAACATAATGGGTAGAGGTGTTTGGGACGGCTTTTAGAGCTCCTTAACGCAAGGGGCTCATGAAAAGACTGAATAGTTAACAATGAACTCGATTGGGGGATAAGGATTAAGAGAAAGATTATTGTACTAGAGGAATCAAGAAAGTTCATTGGTAGAAGTCGGTGGTTTAACGAAGAAGTAATTTGATCTTGCACACGTGATTTGAAAGGGTCCGTTTGAAGTTGAGGTGGTTGAGTTCAAAGGTGAAAGGGGGTGGCAAGATATTTTGACCACATCGCCAGGGAGACAAAGACAGGGTGAAAAGAGGACTTATCTGTGGTGAGAACTCTTCTTAGGGTATTGTTTTAGATATCGTTTCATAGATATGGCATTCAACTACATAAACTAAAGTTTATGTTGTAGTTAAATCCTATTTTATTTCCCAACAATATAGGCTGAGGTGTGGAAAATGCGTTCAAGGGGTCAGTTATTCCACTGAATATTAAATGCGTCTGATTAAAGTAGGGGATTGCCACCTGACTAAATGCTTGGAGGAGTCCTATACAGATTAGTTCCACCTCTAGAGGGCATCTAATTCTGAAAGGGAAGTTCCGAAGATCATAAAAATGGTAATGAATGAAATTATATGCGATTGCACCACTCACATTGCAAACAAGGAAAAAAGTCCGCGTCATTCACTTTTGCCCCATCACATGGTGCAAGCGACCCCATGGAATTCCATTGGAAAGTATTTTTTGAAATTATGTCATAAGTTTAACACTCCTAGTGGTTGTTTCGACTAGGTATCATCATTAGCAAAACTGACCAGAACTTGACGGATGAGATGTCCCGCCATTAGAAGAAAAAACTGCCCAGATCTCGATCTCGTCCTCATAAAAAATCTGCAATATCTTGATGACGAGATATCTCGTCATTGGCAAAATTCGTCAGATCTTGAGGAACGAGATATCTCGTGGAAACCACTTGGAAACAGGTTGTGAGAGATGTGGTCTTACATAGCGGAGGAATGAGTATAATCTCACCCCTTCACAGTTCCTTTACTTTCAGAGGCACCCAACATTAATCAATACCCACCTCCACTTCACTTCATTTCCGCTGCTACCGTGCGGGGGTATTTTTTCCCGGCAATCTCCCTTCCAATTTTGTTTACGCGTTCTTTTCCTGTTTCCCCATTATTATGATTATTTAGTTTACTTCCAGAGCAGTAGCATCGAACTTTATCCGATTATTCTAATGATAATGCGGAGACAATACTTTCCGTAATTTTTGCGGCTTTGTTTTTGCTCGCAGGCCCAATGAGAAAAGTTTGGAATAATGGTTCCGGTGTTTGAGTTGAGTTGTTTAGCATTTTCTTCCCCGGAGTCGTCCGTTCGCTTTTAATGACCTGCGTCACGGCACGGGATGAAGAAATGTTCGAATGGAGCGATGTTCCATTTTGTGCTCGTTTATGGACTTTTCCGTATGAATTTTACCCTTACTGTGAAAGCTTTTTTCTTCTCACCTGCCGACGGTTTGCTGGAGAGTTGTTGATTCATTAAGACCGTTACGAATAAATAATGGAAGGAAATAACAATACATTTCCCATTGTAATTAGAACACATTTAATTGTGTGTGTTTCTAATAATGGAAATGCCTCTTAGTTTTTATCACACCATTTTGTCAGATCACTGCTCGAATGTAGGTCTCGGGTTCTAGAATATTTACTCACATTTATTTTTTCTTAAATATTAATTTAACTTCAAAACACTCGATCAACTACATTATTCTTTTATCCAAATAATATTTGTCTTATTATTTATTTGGCTGCGGTAGCTCAGTTGGAAGAGCAACGGATTAGTTAGGGTTTCGAGTTCGAGACTAGGTCCAGCCAAATACACGAGGGCTGGTGCACGTTTGATCCGTCGCGACTACAAATGTCTTAACTTTGCGTGGTGTGGAAGTTTGGGGAGTGGGGTTCCTGCTCAGGCGTCGTCCTCGTTATCTGACCGTGGTTCAAAATTACGAGGCGCAATTATTTTTATTAAAGTCGCACTGGAGCAACACAACGGGCTACTTGGCGACGGTCCGGGATCAAACCCGAAGAAAAAGATCCGAGGCAACGTCACGTAATTTAGAACCATGATCAGATGACGAGATCACACCTGCGCTGGTACCCCGCTCTCCCAACTCCCACACTAAGCCAACGTGAAGGACATTTGAGGCCACGACCGATTTAACGTGCACCAGCCCCCTTTGTGCACGACGGTGTTTGGCTGGATTCGAACCCGCAACCCTTCGGTTGCTAGTCCGTTACTCTTCCAACCGGGCCACCGCAGCCCGGCTTTGCATAAGGAGCTTGCAATAAAAATGTAGCCCCATCCAGATTGATATACTATGTGCGTCCCAGAATATTTTTTTTCTATTTTCTCAAATTAAAATTTGCTTTATTATTCAGCTAAACTAGATTTTGTTTGTTTTTGTATGTTGTCCAAATTAATTCATTCTACTATTTATTCTAAATATAATTTGTTTTACCTAACAGTAATCACGAATTTAAAATACTTTCTGTGATCTATTTCCTGTTTTGTTCTAACTTAAAGCGTTACTGTGGTAACGGTAAATATTTTTCAACGGCATGAAAAGAACTCATTAATTTGTTAGATGAAATGGAAAGATTTGATTAACTACCGTGTTTAACGTTTCTTTTAACCCAACTTTTAATTTAATCTACTATTTATTCTAAATATAATTTGTTTTACATAAGAGTTATGAGTTTATAATACTTAAAAGTTGTTTATTGTTCTTGTTTAGCTGTGCTTCGTTTTCGTTCAACAGTGAATATTTTATTTCAGCAGTCCAAAAACAAATCTAATCACGGAGTCGAAGTTTAAACGGAAAGATTTGATTAACGACAGTTTGGCCTACTTTAGTTTTATTCATTCTAGCTGAAAGTTTAGTTTGAAAACGCATACCTCTGTATTGAAATTAAAAGTACTCTCGCTATAAAGCAATTAGAGAAACAACTCAGCTTCCAGTAAAAACGTAATAGTGCTGCTAAGTCATACATGCAAACTGTTGCAATTACAGTTGATTCATAGTTCCACCTTCAAACTATTTACACACTCCGCATTTGTAAAAACGCTTACAATTTTAAACACTGCTAAACATCCAAGTTCTTAATTTAGCTCTTTGGGTAAAGCTGCATTTTATGGACGAATTAACAAGACTTGGCAGCGACTTGCTTTGCACCAGGTAATTAATTCAGAGAACATATTTAAGTGGAAAGACTTATTTAAAATATACATTTTTGCAGAACAAAAATCATTTTAATTGAAATTACAAGTGTTCCCATGTCTTACAGCCCTGGTCTAAGAAAAAGGAATACAGTATATCTTAAAATATCCTTTTCAAACACGCATTAAATTGCTTAACTTCACATGATTGCAGCCAAATCTGATGTAAGGGATAGAATGTGAATTCGTTTCCTCAAATGTAAGAGTATCATTGAAATGATAACTATATGTTAATTTAAAAGTACACTTAAAATATAAGATAAGCCCTGGTAAATATATATTATCCAACAATTTAATTAATTACCAGAAAGTGTTATGGGTGGAAACATTCCATTCACTGTAAGTTTGTTTTTCATCTCTAAAAACTTAATCTTTTATTAATGTTCTTTAATTAATCTCTTATGACTTACAAAATCTTTGTACTCTATTTGATTGTATGTATATTGAAGTGTTTTCAGTTTGTGTATCGAACTCGCAACCGGGGTCGTCGTGGCTCAGTGGGTATGCCCACTGCGCTGACAACCTTCGAGTTGTAGGCGGCGCAGGTTCGGTTCTGTCAGATGTATTCCTCCCTTGGTGTATTTCTCTCTTCTGTGTCATTAAAACTTTCATTGTGTGTGTATATTACTTGATATTGTATGTCTTGTGTCCATCGCAGCATGTCGAAATATGGCCCTTGCGCCATAGAACCCCTCAAACGAACCAACCATCGAACTAGCACCCCTCCTATTGCTAATCCGTTACTCTTCCAACTGGGCTACCGCGGGCCAAAACCACCATCAAATGTCATCACTAAAGACCCTCCTCTCCTTGTCATCAGAGTTTAGCATTCGAAGGATAAATATTCACAAAAATAGGCGGAATGTCTGAAAACCAACCATTCCACCCTGTTGCGGTCACAATCCCAAAGCATCCAATCAGACCGAACGCTTCGAAACGAAACCGATTCAATTACACACAATTACCAACACGTTACCGTTCCCACTCCAAAACCGAAAAAAGGAAAATGTCCGATCCGGAGCACCACTTCCGAAAGGGGGAGAAAGCTCCAACATTAAAAGCTATTTTAAATTTCGGCCCCAGTAATTGTGCGAACCGAGAAAAAAAACACAATACCCCACATCAACCCCCTCTCTTTCCCCCAATTCAATCCGAAATATATTTTTCCCACGAAAAGTGCTCCGGCTCCGTGGCAGAGTGGCTCCGAGGGGTTGCCCCAGTGGCGTACGACTCACGCCACTGTCTTCGGGTGAGCGGAATGGATATTTCTCGTTCTGTGCTATCGAATGCGACCTCATTAAAGCGGGGAAATTCACATGAGTCCCATTTGGAAACCGCGAAACCTTTTAAAAATGGGTTACATTTATCCCGGCCTCCTGACACGTCGGAGCATTGGGTTCTGTCCCGGGTGGGGGGGGGGTGTCCCAGGAAATCAGGGCGGGGGTTCACCTGAGGACTATCCACAGTTTTCCGGGAGTGAAGGTTAACTGGATTTGGTCTCGATTTATTTTAGGTTGTTAGTATCTAAAAATCATTCATCTGCGCCATTGATGCTGGTTTGCTAACCGTCTGAGGGAGTGTACGGGCATCACAACCCCGAGGTACCCGAGAGATCCTTCCTCCCTTTCATTCGTCTACCCTTCTGCTTTTTAGTCCTATCTCGTTGTGTTGTCTTTCTTGTGTTTGGCGCTGCTTGGTCAAATATGGTCCTTGCTCCATAAAACCCAAAAGCAACCAATCAACCCTGTGTGACGACTTCCTTGACCAGCGGTAGCCCAGTTTGGAAGAGCTTAGGATTAGAAACCGGTGGTTGCGAGTTCGAGACTCCGTCAAGTCAAAGACCTTCGTGTTCATGGGGACTGGGGTACGTTATATCTGCCGTGGTCTCAAATTTCCTCACGTTGGCGTGGTGTGGAAGTTTGGAGAGTGGGGTGCCAGCTCAGGTGTGACCTCGTCATTCTGAAATTACATGGTGTCGTCCTCGGATCTTTCCCTTCGGGGGTTGATCCCCGACCGTCGCCAATAGCCCATTGTTTTGATCCAGTGCGACGTTGATTAATATACCTGCCTACCGATTTTAGACATTCGCGTCAAAAATAATTTTTAAGTAACAGTTGTGGTTGTAAAAATGACTGCATATTGTGATAATGCGGTTGTAAAAATGATGGTTAGTAATATCACAAGATATACCACTACTTTACATTTTTTACCTATTTCAAAATATACCCATTTAAAAATAAGGGAATAAAAATTACTTTCAATGAGCCTAACGAAAATAAATTAAAACATATTTTATAAGTCATTAATGCTGATTATAAACCTATGCATCGATCAAATAACTTAAATGCGTTTGAATAAAATAATGCAAAAAAGGTAAAGGCTTTCCTTAATTCGCTTTATCTTTTAGATTTTGCATCGAAAACATTATCAAAGACATTATCGGATTTTAGAGAAAAAATGGCTCAATTCTAAAACACGTTTGTCATAGAAATGATCGATAGCATTGCCTTGAAAAAGAATTTACTACTTTATTTGATTGATTCGTTCTGATTTTGATTGATCTCTTGCTTTGTTTGATTGGTTTTAAGGGCCCTTTCATTCGCTAGCGCTTTCAAGTTTGTCGAAACTTAAGATGGATGCTATTGAATTAATATATCGATTGAAAGAATATGATGGTGTTATTAAATAAAGAAAATCTTTTTCCGTCAGCTTTTGAATGGGAGAGCACGGAAGAACTGTTTTGTGAAGAACTTTTTCGAGTGTGTGCTGTAAATGATGAGCATAATGTGCTGTAAATAAACTTTTTTCAATGTATTTTAACTTTGAATGAATCTTTTTCTCGAGTAAGTAGAAGACATGAGTGTAAAACCGAATAAATGTATACATGACATTGAATTCCATTGATGAATAAAGAAATAGATTTTGACGTATTTCAGCCTTTTGGACTTGATGAGGTGTCTCATTAGCAAGACTGAGCAGACGTTGATGGACGAGATATCTCGTCATTACAAGAAAACATGCTATATCTTGATATAATCATTAAAAATCGGTAACATCTTGATGAGATATCTCGTCATTAGTAAACTTGGTCAGATCTTGATGGAGGAGATATCTCGTCATTAGTAAACTTGGTCAGATCTTGATGGACGAGATATCTCGTCATTAGTAAACTTGGTCAGATATTGATGGAGGAGATATCTCGTCATTAGTAAACTTGGTCAGATCTTGATGGATGAGGTATCTCGTCATTAGTAAACTTGGTCAGATCTTGATGGATGAGGTATCTCGTCATTAGTAAACTTGGTCAGATCTTGATGGACGAGATATCTCATCATTAGTAAACTTGGTCAGATATTGATGGAGGAGATATCTCATCATTAGTAAACTTGGTCAGATATTGATGGAGGAGATATCTCGTCATTAGCAAACTTGGTCAGATCTTGATGCGAGATATCTCGTCATTAGTAAACTTGGTCAGATATTGATGGAGATATCTCGTCATTAGTAAACTTGGTCAGATCTTGATGGATGAGGTATCTCGTCATTAGTAAACTTGGTCAGATCTTGATGGACGAGATATCCCGTCATTAGTAAACTTGGTCAGATCTTGATGGACGAGATATCTCGTCATTAGTAAATTTGGTCAGATCTTGATGGACGAGATATCGCGTCATTAGTAAATTTGGTCAGATCTTGATGGACGAGATATCGCGTCATTAGTAAATTTGGTCAGATCTTGATGGAGGAGATATCGCGTCATTAGTAAACTTGGTCAGATCTTGATGGAGGAGATATCCCGTCATTAGTAAACTTGATCAGATCTTGATGGACGAGATATCTCGCCATTAGCAAACTTGGCCAGATCTTGATGGACGAGATATATCGTCATTAGTAAACTTGGCCAGATCTTGATGGACCAGATATCTCGTCATTAGTAAACTTGGTCAGATCTTGATGGACCAGATATCTCGTCATTAGTAAACTTGGCCAGATCTTGATGGACCAGATATCTCGTCATTAGTAAACTTGGTCAGATCTTGATGGACCAGATATCTCGTCATTAGTAAACTTGGTCAGATCTTGATGGACCAGATATCTCGTCATTAGTTAACTTGGCCAGATCTTGATGGACCAGATATCTCGTCATTAGTAAACTTGGTCAGATCTTGATGGACCAGATATCTCGTCATTAGCAAACTTGGCCAGATCTTGATGGACCAGATATCTCGTCATTAGTAAACTTGGTCAGATCTTGATGGACGATATCTCGTCGTAGCACCTTGGAGGGTTAAATACATACTGCAGTACTTGCAAGAGAGGTTTCAGCTGTCAGGAGATATGCAACGACTGGTTACTCTTTGACTAATACTTGTGTATTGTTCTTTTCATCTTTGGATGTACAACAGTTTGTGCACAAGGAGTGGTTAACGATGAAGAATCTAACTACTCTAGAGTACTGCTATCACATTCGTCGCAGTCCTGGTAGCAGAGTGGTAAGCACTGTGGCTCTCCGTTCGACTAGCTCTAGGTTCGAATTCTGGTCTCGTGGTTGTTCGGAATGCACTTTTAAAGGTACGTCCAGATCTAATTAGGGGTCGCGGTTGGAAGATAGCGGATTAGAAACCGGACGGTTGCGAGTTCGAAACTACCAACGGAATGCAACGAATCAAAACGTTGATCCAACGAAAGGCCGTTGTGTATGTGGGGACTGATGCACGTTAGATCTATCGTGGCCTCGAATGTTCTTATGCTTACATGGTGTGAATGTTTTGGAGAGTGGGGTGCCAGCTCTGATGATGACTTCGTCACAAACCCGGTTTCAAAATGACGAGGAGTCCTCGAAACTTTCCCTTGGGGGACTGATAAAGGACCTCAATAGCCCGTTGTGTTACTCCAATAAATTCACCTACCGGGTAAAATAGCATCGCTGAAGCCATCCAAGTACCGAACGGACAAAAAACCGGATAGATTTCCCACTCAAAGAGGGGAACAATATCCTTGAGTGATCAGAAAATCCTATCTGGATGACCGATGAATTTGTTCTTATTTCCTCGAGAACCAACATGGCTACCACCAAGCACCACCCCGATTGGTGCTCACATCAAGCCTTCGAAATCAATCGAAAGAGAACAAGGAACCTTACAATTTTTTAATATATAATTCCCTCCTTTTTCTCAGAAAACGTTTCCACAGGGAAAAAAATCCCCCTTCTCAACGGAAGGTTATTTTTCCTATTATAGATAAGGATTAGATATCCACCAGACATCATGAAGAATGAGAATCTCGATTTCATCTGGGAAAGCAAAAAATAGAAGAGTCATCGAAAATAGTCCTTTGGAAGCAATCTCACGTTCTTCAAGTCCTTGATCCTTCTTTTGGAATTTTTTAACGGGGATTTTTCTTATCCTTTTGTCCTTATTGAGTGTGAATATATACAAGGGGTATTTTCCAGCTGCGCTATTAGGAGGGGTATTGTTTTGGAGATGTTATTCTGGAAGGTTTCGCGTTGACTTGAAACGAAATTGAAGATGGGAGTATTTTGTCTGATGTGTTTTGTGTTTCCTGTATGTGTGGGGGAGGATTTTTGCAATGGTTATATCGAGTTGGAAGAGGAGCTTTCATATTGGATTCGTAATCGGAGCTTTTGGGCTTTGGAAACGTATGAGAAAGTGTACGGGTAGAGCAATTTGATTCGGTGAGATTATCATTTTGTTGTGTCGATGAAACAGATCGATGCCTCGACGGATCTTTATTTAGACTACCTAAATAAATTTCGTATAACTCGGGATATTTTTTAACCCACCTCAAAAAGTTGCAATTACACAGTCATACAGTTCAATATTTAATTTTGGCCAAATATGGGGGGCCCTGCGCCATAAAATCCCAATACCAACCAACGAATATTTTATTTAAAGTTTTGCATTGAGTTGGCATTGCTATGAACTAACGCTAAATGTGTAAATAACTGAAAACAAAAATTTGCACGTGTCAAAATACATTAGTAAGTTGACACTGTTTGGAATTAAGGTTGGCATATTGTGTAGTGCAGTGAATTTTTCTCTTTCGTTACGGTAAATGTTTTGTAAAACTTTATGAGTGAATAAATTGTTTTATAATAAAAAAACACGTTATTTGATGCTTCATTCTAATTTTGAAGCTGAATAAGTGAATAAACAATTCTGTGCAACTTGGGTTTTTTTCTTTAAAATCGTGTGTCTCAAAGAGTTAAAGCTTTCATTTATTTAAAGTTTTTCATTGAGTAGGCAGTGCTATGAACTAACGCTAAATATGTAAGTAACTGAAAACAAAAATTTACACACGTCAAAACACATTAGTAAGCTGACACTGTTGGAATTAAGGTTGGCGTATTGTGTGGTGCAGTGAATTTGTCTTTCATAACGGTAAATGTTTTTTGTAAAGATTTATTAAGAGTGAATAAATTGTTTTATAATAAAAAACATGTTATTTAATGTTTTATTCACTTATTCAGCTTCAAAATTAGAATAAACAATTCTGTGAAATTGGGTTTTTTCTTTAAAATCGTGTGCCTCAAAGAGTTAAAGCTTTCATGTGTAATTCTTTAAAGAAGTACAGCTTGAAAAGTCAGATACAAATGAATTATTATAGGGGATGTTTTCATGCCAAATGAAAATTTGTCGCCATGTGCAAGGGGTTGTCACACCAAAAGTTATAAAACAAGATAGAGGGCGGATTACCAGAAATAGTGCCAAATCGCTCTCAGAATTGTGTGAACGTTCCATATACAGTGAGTGTAGAAAGTATTCGTACAGTGCGAATTTTAAAGTGAAAAACGCGGTTTTAACATTTAAACTCGATGAAAATCATTAAAATAATTATTACATGTTCGAAAAATCTTTTACAAAGTGTATTTTTATCCAATAACCAAAATATACTGAAAATTATTTTTTAAACTTAACTGTAAAAAATAGAAATGGGTTTCTCACACGTAAAAAGTATTCGTACACGCGAAAAATGCAAATTTATTTTCGCGTTTCGTGATTGGTTTCAGAAGTACAAGGTAGGTAAATGAATTGGAATGCTAGAGAGTATATATATTCAGTAAAAAGTTAACTTGAAATTTGTTTTCGAAGTATAAATTGTCGAAATGGGACGGAAAGGTACTGAGACCTCTGTTTTGGAAAGAGAAAGAATTTTAAAGCTTCGTAAAGACGGTAAAACTTTAAATCAAATTTCGTATGTGATTGGGAGACCCCGTTCTACTATACAGTCTATAATTAAAAGATTTGGTGCCTCTTCAAGCTTGCTTAATCAGGCCCGCTCTGGTCGACCATCAATTCTCAACTCTTCGAACTGTCGATTCATCGTTCGGCAATTGAAGAAAGATCCGAGAATAAGTGCTCAAAAACTTGCAGTTGGGCTGAGAAATGCCCGAGAAAACGCTTCGGTAAGGACTGTACGAAATGCATGCAGAAAAGCAGGATTTCACGGTCGAATTGCTCGGAGAAAATTCTTCGTAAATGAGAAGAATCGTAAACTGCGCTTGGCATTTGCACAAAAACATCTGCAAGAAAGCCCAGAATTTTGGAAAAAAGTTATTTTCTTAGATGAGAGTGAATTTAACATTTTTGGGTCCGATGGTGCAAGAATGGTGTGGAGAAAAGCAAATGCAGAGATGGATCCGAAGAATCTTTTTCCAACAGTGAAGCATGGAGAGAGCTCTGTGCTTGTTTGGGGATGTATGAGTGCGTCTGGTGTAGGAAATTTAGTAATTGACGGAATCATGGACCATAAGATGTTCATAGACATTTTAAAAAATAATTTGGTCCAGTGCCATGAAAATGGGACAATCTGATTATGTTTTTATGTACGATTATGATCCGAAGCACACAGCCGTAAGTACACGGCTCTGGGTGCTGTATAAATACACCAAAATTCATGAAATTTCCTCCCCAGTCACTGGATATCAACCCAATTGAGCACCTGTGGAATATTCTGGATAAAAAAGTACGACTAAGATAAATTTCCAACAAAGATTATCTTAAAAATGCTCTTCAAGAAGAATGGCATTCCATATCCAGCTCTGTAACTTCAAAAATGGTCGAGTCTATGCAACGAAGGCTCTAAGAAGTTATTAAGGCAAAAGGATACCCAACCAGGTATTAAATACAAAATATCTGATGAAAAGCTGCAAATTTTTTTAACTGTACGAATAGTTTTTGCACCACTAGACAAATGGAAGTTTATGTTTTTTTGTTATAAATATATGTATAGTTGCCTTTTTAATAGTAAAATGCCTTTTTAATAGTAAAATGCCTTTTTAATACTAAATAAGTACTTGTTCATATTCAATAATTATTGAGAAATTTAGTTGCATAGATTTTAAGTTACAGGCATATTTTAAACATACGCTAAGGGTGTACGAATACTTTCTACACTCACTGTAATAAATCTTTAATAAAATTTATTTTGCATGTTTTAGAATATTTTTGATATAGCAATCGCTCCCACCTACGTAAAACGGATCACAGATAATAGTTATATATCAGTTTCTATCTAACATAAACAGTAAACATAGTTATCGTGTAAGCATTTAAATTTCTTGTTCTTTTGATCCAACAAGTTGATTATACACTGTTTCAATTGTGGATTTTATGTGGTCAAGCAAAAATGATAATGCCAAATAATTTTGTTAAGAAATATTGTTTTACTAATAATTCATTATTAAATTATAACTAGTCGAGTAATCGTCTGTATTACAAAGTAATAGTTAACGATTAATTCTGAGTAACTAATTTATTCCATTGATACTTTATGTACCACTTTAATGTCTAGACAGCAATATATTTGAAACTCCATGCTTATTTCCTCTAGTCATACTATATGTATAAGATATATTATACGCTATCAGATAGATCGTATTTCAGAACTCAAATTTAACTTGTGTTATAATAAATGTGTTCATGGGATAAACATAAATGTCTTTCGAAAATTTTTAGGTTTCCAAGCAACTGAAAAATTTTCTACATTACTTTACCCCCAGTTGTTTATAATAGGTATCGTAACCCTACAATTCTTCAGAAAATCACATAACTAAAGTACTTCGGTATCTTAATTAAGATAATTAAATTAAGTGTTTATGTAATTCAATGCTATATTTATGACAGAAACATAACTTGTTTTTTTATCAGATCTCAAGCAGTCGATGCGGAACTTTTAGTAGTTGTATTCCCGGATGTTTAGAAGCTCATTCTTAACTTTAACCGTATTCACGACAGTCTTATTGGAATCAAGTTTTCTTTTTCTAAGGCGGGGAAATCCGATGTTTAATCACGCTATCGATTAATCTCAAAAAAGAACTTGTAGAACGAGCCTAAACTTAAGAAACGCGAGTGCAAACTGTTCGAATTCACCCGTGGAACACAACAGGGGAACACAATCATTAAAACCGAACAAAATCTGTCGGGAAAACAAGGACCGCGCAGAAAAATTCTTATTTTGCATATGTTCTTTATTTGCCTTGGAAGCTCATAAATTAGCCGATCCAATCTCGAGTGGATTCAACGAACGTTTCGGTGTTAGTTGTTTTATGGTTTCTAACATGGACAGAAAAGAACACTTTTTTGTTCGTGATGTTGGACAACATCTAGTGATTTTGTTTGCTTATCGGAATGGATTTTTCCAAAAGCAGCCGCGTTCGTTGCAGTTGGTGCTGTGAGTTGTGTGGGATAAGTTTACCACCAACCTTCGTACCCTAACTTAGTGCGACAATTATTTTATTTTGTTCTATTGCTCTTGGAATCTCCAACGGCCGTATTCACAAGTCGCGAATCAACGATGATCGCCCGATTATCGAAGAAACCGTATTCGCAATGCCTGATCCGTGGTTTAAATTGCCGTTTCGGTGTTAAATTTTGATCCTCCGAAATCTGAGATTTAACACTCGGTTGAGAGTTAACGCATGCGCAGTGCAAGCTTTTTGAGAAGGAAGTGAAGCCGTCCGTCAACAAAACAAAATGGACGACACACTTCCTTCTGTGCTAAACTACAGAATTCTGACTCGGAATTCTCAAACATAAATTTGGTAGCTGAGATTCGTGCCGTATTTATAAAATTCGTGTGATAAAACTGATGTTATCAGCTTTCGGAATCGATAGGAATAGTTCGGAATATAGTTGATTCGCGTAAGCATGCAGCTGCATTGACCACGACAGGTGCAAATTCGTCGCAGAACGAAAACGCTTTTCTTGATTTACTACGTATAAAAAATGGCAATGCCAGTTACTTCACTCTTTTCATCCACACACCAATATTGATTATAAAAAAAGTAATTGGAATTCAATTCTGCCGACGAAGTATTTGGTCAGCATGGGAATGCTTTTAGATCATGGCGTCATAAGAGATGTAAACAACGTCGCGTGGTCGAGAGAGAAGAGACAGTAGCCAATCACAGCGAGCTTATCGCTTTAATCAGTGGGTCACTTAATTCGTGTTTTGTAAATACGGTTCTTGGATAATCCCTGGTTTAACTCTGACCCTTGGATTTTTTTTTATCCACGGATTAACTCGAGACTTGTGAATACGGCCTTTAGTATGATGTCAAAGTTTGTTAAGACTTTGCCACTAATCTTTATGCCTAGATTCGTAACGCAACTAATTTTTATTCTCTTCTATGCGGCTCTTCTAATCTTCAAGTATATCAATTTGGGCGGGAAGGCTTTGCCACCAATCTCCGTGCCCCAATTTCTTGGTGCAGCAATTCTTTTATTGTTTTCTATGTGGCTCATGGCATCTCTAAGTTTGCTTTCAAAGTTGTGTGGGAAGAGTTTCCCCCAATCTTCGTGCCCCAATTTTTTGGTGGAGCAATTCTTTTATTCTGTTCTAAGCGTCTCTTGGTATCTAAGTATGATATCAAAGTTGTGTGGGAAGAGTTACCCACCAATCTTTCGTGCCCCAACTTTTTAGTGCAACAATTGTTTTATTGTTTTCTATGTGGCTCTTGGCATCTCTAAGTTTGCTTCAAAGTTGTGTGGGAAGAGTTTTCCACTCATCTTCGTGCCCCAATTTCTTGGTGCAGCAATTCTTTTATTCTGTTCTAAGCGTCTCTTGGTATCTAAGTATGATATCAAAGTTGTGTGGGAAGAGTTTCCCAAAAATCTTCGTGCCCCAACTTTTTAGTGCAACAATTGTTTTATTGTTTTCTATGTGGCTCTTGGCATCTCTGTTTCCTTTCAAAGTTGTGTGGGAAGAGTTTTCTACTCATCTTCGTGTCCCAATTTCTTGGTGCAGCAATTCTTTTATTCTGTTCTAAGCGTCTCTTGGTATCTAAGTATGATATCAAAGTTGTGTGGGAAGAGTTTTCCCCCCAATCTTTGTGCCCCAGCATCTTAGTACAGCAATTCTTTTATTCTGTTCTATGTGGCTCTTGGAATATCCAAGTATGGTATCAAAGTACCTTAGAACTTTAAATTTTCCATTGTCTTTGGCACTGAACATTGTTACCCAGAGGAACGTGTCTACATTTAACTACACTGTTGTGCAAAACTTAATGAATACTGCGATTTTTAAAGGTTACAACCTCAAAATCAAACGAAACCGTCTGGAGATTTGCCTAGCCAAGGATTCTGTAGAAAGCTGGCGTCATTCAAATTTTAGAATCGTGACGTCAGAGACACTAACCGAGGAATGGGTTCTGCTACCGCAAATTCAGTACCTTATTCTCAGTGTGCAAACGTGATGAAAAGGCTATCAATGAACCTACAGCCTACTAAGGTCCTTCTCTCTTTTTAAAGTTTTTAGTTACCATCCTGTGTCGTAGCACTCAGTGTATTGTCACCACTGAGGTGGAAATTAAGAATCATATTCGCATACACATGAACAAACACGCATGCAAAATACAAACACAAAAAGTCAGGAAATTATTGAGTCGTAATTAAATATTTAGAACGGATACACATGAGTGTCAACTCCTCATATGGTTAAAACATAAAATCAAGAACAATTTTAATGTTTAACGTTTACCTTTGTGTCTGCTCCAATTGTTTATCGAGATTAAAAAATTACTTTAATATTAAAAATGTTATATTTTAAATATATTCTTCCTAGCACATTCATAAAGCACGTACACACAAACTGCAATAACATACGAATCATATTCACATACACCTAAACCACACTTGCATACAAATGCATGCACAAAAAGTCATAATGAAAATATTTAATTAAACAAAACCTACATATTCACAATCATATAGTCTAACAAATTAAAAAAGCAGTATAAAATACTAACGCATAAATTAAAATTAAGGTACGTCAGAATTTTAACTTTTTTTAAATATCTAACTTCAGATGCATTTTTTGTACTCGTGTAATTTTCATCCGAACTCGCAATTTAACATTAGTGCTCGTGCTGCTTCAGGTCAGCTTGCTTTTCGCATTATCTCGCGAATATTATAAAGTTAATAACTATCATTTTAAGTTTTTTAGAAGTTTAATAACACGGTCCGTTTAAAAATACAGGTGGTTGAAAAATGAAATTTGAATATTAGCTACCATATCAACATTACCCCGTGGTAATTAAAATTTTTTCTTATGAAATGCAACACTTAGTGCATTTTTTAATGAAATTAATTAGATTAGAGCCACAGCTTGTGTCTTTTAATGACTGTTCTTACTATATTGATTGCGCGATAGTGATGAATATTCATTAGGAAGTGAAGGGCCTTTCATTAAAACATAAGAATTTTGTATAAAAATAATTACCTTGAGATAAACTAAACGTGTAACTACAGGAACGAACCATTTTAAAAACTTCTATGACTTAAAGGGTGGATCTTAATTATATCCTATGTTTTTCAGGGTGCAGAGAAAATTACAGATGTCTACATGTTTGGGACAATTGAAAACTGCGTGTTAGCAAATAACTCAAAGCAAAAGACGTATTTGAAAGTGGTCAGTTTTTCCTTTATAGCGGGCCATATATCATATATGGCGCCATATTATCATATATGGCGCCATATTATCATAATGCAGTGGCCCGCCATATTATCATATATGGCGGGCCACTGCAACCCGGTTAGAAGAGTAACGGTAGGTTTTTAATTAACATCGCACTGGAGCAACACAACGGGCTATTGGCGACGGTCCGGGATCAAACCCGAAGGAAAAGACCCAAGGACAACACCACTTGATTTTGACCCACGGTCAGATAACAAGGTCACACCTGAGCTGGCACCCAACTATCCAAACTTCCTCACCACGACAGGACATTTGAGACCACGATAGATTGAACGTGCACCAGCCCCCTTTATACACGATGGTCTATGGTTGGATTCGAACTCGTAACCTTCCGGTTGCTAATCCGTTACTCTTCCAACCAGGCTACCGCGGCCCACTTAATCCTCTGTGATTTCCGATAAGTGTAGTATTGCTTTTTCACCGCAACACGTGTATAGTGACTAAATAACCGCATTGTTTGGTTGAAAGAATCCCAAAGATTTTATTGGTCAAGAAGGTAAAAACTAGTTAGAAGTCATGCAGTGTGAATACAGCACAATGTTCGGCATAATGATAGAAAACGAAAGTAGCGCTTAGAGCCCCAAAGAACAAAAGTATTGAAATAGGACATTAACAAGGAAAATTTATACGAAGACATCCAAGAGGAAATGAATAAAAATCAAATGTAAGTGGACCCACTTACTTTTTTCAAAGGGAGAAAAATGGGAGTTGCTTTAAGAAGAAATATTTTTAGTTTTTCTGTGCTTTTGCGGGGCAGTGCCCCGAAGTATACATGAGCCGACCCCCAAAATTCAATTTTGGACAAAAAGGCGAAAATGGAATACAGACAGAAAATCAACGAACCAAAATATTATGTTTACAAACCAAAATATTGAGAATGGAAGTTCACATAAAATTTTCGATATCATCAAATCAAAGGGTAAAATATCCCACTGCCAACATTCAATGTTTTTGAATACACTGGAAAATAGTCCCAAGCCTTTGACGTGTCCCGAATATTTCATTTCCAGGAACTATCCGTGAAAATCGCTAATAACGTAACTTCATCGAACGTTAACAACGAAATTCTCTCGAATCCCGAAAGCCACAGAACTATCGCATTATGAGCACGCGGGGAGGGGGAATCCGCCGAATTTCAGAGGGGGGAATGGAAATCCAACTATCTTTTATGACGGATTCCAGACTGGAAATTGCATTTTAAATTGCCATCTAAATAAAACTCCGGAATCAAATTATCGTCCAAAATACCTCTTACCCCGTTTTAAGCCTTTTTCCTTCCGTTTGAAAGGGAATTCTGGGTAATATCGAATGCATCATCCTCCTCCCCTCTCTTCGAAGGGGGAGGGGGTGTAGGGAACGTCTGGTGATCTTCAAATGAACGTGTTTTTACGGTTAAATATTCATGGAGAACAAACGTTCCTGGACCATATCGTTTTGCTGCGAATTCGATAGTAATGGTGTCTGGTAAAGTGGAAAATGCGAAACAAAAAAATGTCTTATTTTTATGGAAATTGTTTTCTAATATTTCGGGGGGGGGGGAGGTCGTGTTAGGAGAGATTATGGCTTGCGCAGATTGTGGAAGAAGTACAAGGAAGTAAATTGGGGAAATGTGTTTGAGTAGCAAAATGTCTTAACGCATGTAAAGTTAATTTAATTAAAAAATGAAGTGTGTTTTTCTTTTACTATCTTCGACAGAGAAGCTTTTCGCTTGATATTGGTGCGTTTTGATGCTTTAAGTCAATCCTGCTTTCCTTTCACTTTCGGGAGGGTATCACGTCTGGTTAATAATTTTTACTTTTAATCTTTCAACCTAATATTTTCGTGAAGCACTTCTACAAATATTCTGTTTTCTTGGTTGGAGAGTGGGACGCCAGCTCAGGTATTGACCTCGTCATCTGACCGTGGTTGAAAATTGAGAGGTGCTATCCAGAGAACTTTTTCTTCGGGATCGATCCCGGACAATACTTCGCGATATATCCGACTACTTGGGAGACCAAGGAAAGAACGATACCTAGTTAAATACAAAATCGACGGAGAGACTAAAATCACTAAACACCCTGGGATAATTTCTAGAATAGAAACGTTTTCTCATTCGCACATTAGATACCTGAATCTTTTCCGTAGTTCGAAATTACGTGGTGTCGTCTTCGGATCTTTCCCTTCGGGTTTGATACCGGACCGTTGCCAATAGCCCGTTGTTGTTCCAGTGCGACGTTAATTAAATAATAACCTTACTTACCTAAATCTTTTTTCTACGGAATCCTCGATAGAGATCCGTTGAAGTTTTGAAAGCGAACTGACCCAGAGATGATCTGCTACGATGGAACCACGGGACAGAAACCATGTTGCCTTAATTTTCATTTAGCTTCTAAATCTGCCTTAACGCTTTGGGTTAGGTGGGTTAAAAACTGTCCCACCTTTTGCTTAGCTTTTTATGCATGGTGGGATATTTTTTAACCCATCTGAAAAAGTTGAAATTACTCATAACCATACAGATTGATATTTTATTTAAAGTTTTTCATTGAGTTGGCGATGTTATGAACTAACGCTAAATGTGTAAATAACTGAAAACAAAAATTTACATGTCAAAGCATTAGTAAGTTGTTAACACTGGGATTAAGGTTGGCCGTGAATTTTTGTCTTTCGTAACGTTAAATGCTTTTTTCGTAAAAATTTTATATGTGACTAACTCGTTTTATAATAAAATAAGCAATATATTTTATAATTATTTGATGTTTTATACTAATTTTGAAGTTGAATAAGTGACTAAACAATTCTGTGCAACTTGGGTTTTTAATTTAAAATAGTGTGCCTCAAAGAGTTAAATCGATCATTGTAAAAATAGTATAAATTTAATCTAATGAAATGTTTTTTAAAGCTGTTTCTCTTCTGTGTCAGTAAAACTTTCATTGTGTGTCTGCCACTTAATGTTGTATATCTTATGTCTGGCGCAGCATGGCCAAATGTGGCCCTTGCGCCATAATACCCCCAAACCAACTCAACTCAGCTGTTTCTATGCCTAAATCCACACGCCATAACTTAAATTCATCTCATGTACCAGTGTATTGGAATACCGGAAAGCTCACGGTAGAAAGGCTTAGTTCATCTTTTGTTTGAATTTAGTATTTCGTTACGACTTGAAAATTCAATCAACGAAATGCGACTTGTAAATTCAATCAACGAAATGCGACTTGCAAATTCAAGCAACGAAATGCGACTTGCAAATTCAATCAACGAAATGCGACTTGCAAATTCAAGCAACGAAATGCGACTTGCAAATTCAATCAACGAATTGCGACTTGCAAATTCAATCAACGAACATTATGAAGTAATCTCACCTCGAAATAATTTCTTTTCAGCGACAACTTTCGTTACAGCAAATTCACGGGCCCGCTCCATTTTATCGCCAGCTCTAGCTTCCAGCCTTAGTTTAATGTTCACCGTAACATTAAATAAAACGCGAAGTCAGTTTTTTTCCCAGCTTCTCTTGGCAGCGGGCGTTTCGGGCGGAGTGAGAAGGGGCGCTATCAGGGGCGTCAAAAACAGAGGACGCGAGACCGCGTCGGACGAGTGAATAATGGACGCCCAAGACAAGTCCGCTTCTCGCCTTCAACACGTTGTCCCGGGGCCCCCTTTAGAAAACGTCGGAAAATACCCTATAAAAATATAGACTCGCGGGCCATTTTTCAACTGCACTGCCAAAAGAGTTAGCCGAATAATAATAACACCAACAAAAAAAATCGGGAAAAAAATACTTCCATCCCTCACATTCCGGAGAATTTCTCCTATTTTGTAAAAGAAAAAGCGGGAGCTTAAAAACCATCTGTTTGAGATGGAACTGAGGGGGGGTGGACCGTAAGCAGCACTTGAAAAGAACACCATTTATCAAACACCCTTCTTTTTACAGCCCTTCGCGACAAACTTCACCAGGGCCCTATTGTGAAGACAGAGTTTTGTGCTAGAAACGCTACGTTTCCTTGTGCCATTGATACCCCAGTATATGGACTGTATAAGCCCCGGCGCATTTTTATTTGTGGGTTTTTTCGGAGGGCGTTATTATTTCTGCGCCCCTTTTGTGAAGGCTACAACTGCTTCTACCAGCCCGAGTTCTGTTCGGCAGTTGAAGAGCGGGCTGTAAAGTAGATTTCTGCGCTTCACGCCAAATTTCCCGGTTGAAGGGGGAGGGTTTTGGGGGGTTGGGCTAGAGGAAAGGAAATTCCCCGATGTAGAAAATTGTTTTTATGCTTCCGACACTTTGTCATGTTGTGAGGCGGGCGGCCCCGTTTCTGTGTTTGGCTCCCGTTTTAAGAGAATGCGGCCATTTGGCTAAGAGGGATTACGGTGCGGTAACAGCAGTGTGGCAGAAGTTTGGAAAGAGGAAAGTTTTCTTTTCTTGGGGCGCGTTTGAACGGGGCGGCTCCCGGTTAATGGTTTATTGATCCGGTGAGTAGTTACTGAACACCCTGCACGGACTGTTGCGTTCGCTCGGCTGGGTGTAATGAATTTATTAAACTTCAGGGCGTTAAGTTCAATTCCTCACCCCCCAGACATCGTTGGAGCGCTTTAAGTACCATTCTTTGATTCATGCTTTGACTCAGGATTTTTAAATGTCTTGTATGTGAAGCAGATAATATATTTATCTGAAACAGCAAAAACAGCTCTGGTATCAAAATCTGCGCAGTTAATTCTGTCTGGAATTTCCAGATCAGGGGCCGCAATAGTTCGGTTGGTAGAATGCTGTATTAGCAACCGGAGGGTTGTGAGTTCGAAACTCTACCCAACCAGACTTGCGAAAGGTGGGGGATGATGCACGTTAAATCTCGTGGCCTCAAATGTCCTCACGTTCACGTGGTGTGGAAGTCTGGATTGCGCCAGAACAGGTGCTGATTTCGTTATCTCGTCGTGGTTCGAAATGAGGTGTGCTCGAATTTTTCAATTGGGATTGATCCCGGATCGTCTCCAATAGCCCGTTGTGCTGCTTGCTGCAGTGAGACGCAATTCAACTACCTGCCGACTAGTTTATTTGTTACAGTATTTTAAAAGTTTAAATAACAGTTTACTGTTAAAAAAATTTTAATCCTAAAATAATCAAAAAATGTCAGAAACAAAAAGTAGTTTGTTTAATTGGAGAAATTAGTCATTAATGAAGACATTGAATTTCTTTGAATTTAACTTAGGGTGGTGTAGAAATTTGGAGGAGGGGTGCCAGTTCACAGGTGTTCTTGACATCTGACCATGGTTCAAAATTACAAGGCGTCCTTGGACCTTTCTTTTCGGGATGGAATCGTCATCTGACCGTGGTTCAAAATTACGTGGTGTGGTCCTCGGATCTTTCCTTTGTTTTTGATCCCGCACCGTCGCCAATAGTCCGATGTGTTGCTCCAGTGCGACGTTAAATAATTACCTACCTTTCATCTTTGCATATGGAAGTCGAACCAGCAATAGGTACAGGATGTTTGGATAGGATAGGTAATAGTTGGATTAACGTCTCACTGGAGCAACACAACGGGTTATTGCCGACGTCCGGGATCATAGACGAAGAAATACACAGTTCGGAAGCATTCGTGTTTTCAAAAACAACTAAGTATTCTGTTTCATTGTCATCAATAGCCCGTTGTGTTGCTCCAGTGTGACGTTAATTAGAATACCTACCTATGTTTCATTACCACCTGAAAGTTGCTTATGCAAATGATTGGTAGGTAGTGAATTAACGTCGCACTGGAGCAACGCAACGGGCCATTGGCGACGGACCGGGATCAAACCCAATGGGAAAGATCCGAAGACAATACGTAATTTTGAACCACGGTCAGATGACGAGACCAACTGAGCTGCAAATGATTGCATAGAAAAATAGTTTGGCAAGCGCATATCTCAATACAACTCAACTTCTTTGATCTTCAAAAGAGTACTATAAAGGAAGGCGGGTCGGTTAAATGGACGTTTTTGCCCTAAAATCTTACTATTTAAATTTGCTTGTTTGCAATGGGTCGCAAATTGGAGTGAGGAGAGTGAATTGATTTCATGTAAACGTTTGACTTGTGGCTTATGCAGATTAATGTTGACTCAAGTTTTCAGAAAGATGCTGTAACATACCAGTTAGTTTGGTGCTTCACATGCGTTTAAGCTTACATTTCAGGTAACTTATGAATGTATGGCTACTTTATTAGAATGACTTAACATGTGAATTAATCTTATAGGAGTGAAATTTGACTAGATGCTTTTACGCTTCGATTTTACGACTAGGGGTAACTGGATCGGGATTTGGAATGTTTAGAACATTGCTTAACACATTGCTTTTCGGTTGGATGTAATGGTGCAAGAGTCCTATTTGGACACAATTAAAATCGACATGCATAAGGAAAGCTTTACTGAAACAACAGAAATACACTTATGGAGGAATCGAACCGCCTTCAACTCGCAGGTTCCTAGAGCAGTGGTTCCTCCCTGCGTGTATTTCTCTTGTGTCAGTTTCATTGTGTATCTTTTTCTTGATATTGTGTCTTGTGTAGAATGGACAAACATGGCCCTTGCGCCATAAAATCCCAACAAACCAACCTTGAGCAGCGGTCAAATCCACTGAGCCATGACGACTTCGAAGCTCTGAGTAAGTAAGCATCGTTTTCGGACCATGCGTACCAAAACCTTCTCGCGTTATTGTTTTACAGATACGTAAAAATTGCTTATTTTTCGCTTTTTTTTTCAGCTGAAAATTTATTTATAAAAGTAAATATTTATAGAGTAAATATTGAAACTGAAATGCACGCCCAACAAGCAAATAAATTTATTTCATATTGGAAATAGATAAAATCGTATGTCATGCGACCTGAAAATGAGCTTCCTTGGTAGATAACGAGTTAATAGTGTTAATTAATTTCTAAATGTTACACCTAGGCATTAAATGTAACAAATGTAATTCTTGACCGTCCCTACAGAGTGTTACGAGGATCCAGTGCTACCTCTAATTGCTAATTTGAGACCACTGTAGCCTGGTTGGAAGAGTAACGAGTCAGCAATCGGAAGGTGGCGAGTTCGAATCCCATCAAAGACCTTCGGGTACAAAGGGGCGTTAAATCTGTCATGGCCTCAAATGTCCTCACGTTGGTGTGGTAGTTTGGAGAGTGGGGTGCCACCTTGTCATTTGATCGTGATTCAAAATGACGAGGTTTCGTCATTTTGAATAAATGAGGATCTTTCCCTTCGGGATGGATCTCGAACCGTTGCCAATAGCCCGTTGTGTTGCTCTAGTGCGATGTTAATTAACTACCTACCTAGTTGCTAATTTCTTAATAGTGATTTATATAATAATGAAATATAAAATGTAGTTCTATAGTATGCGAGTTAATTTTATTCAAATCGGAGTATAATTTAGTGCATAAGTTTTTCAGAGCAAAACATTTATAATGGGAACATTATTTGAATAATACTCGTATTTTAAAATTTGCAAATTTAATGCGCATATATAGTTTACTATAGTTTAGTTATTGGGACAATTCGCTTATTATAACGGTTTTCAGATTACGTAGGCGTGCAGGTTTAATGTAAAAATAAGACTGCTGTAGTTCATTATGGTGTATCGAACGTATATAAAAATGTAAATTTATTGCCTAAAATTCTCTGTATGCTTATGTTTGTAAAATAGAGCTAAAATTATGCGGTTTTCTTTGTTCAGATGTACTCAGCTGTAAAAATGTAAAGCAAAATAGACTTCTTTAGTTCAGAAGCTGTTTAAAATGCGAACGATTAAAACGTAATAGTTTATAGGCGTGTATAGATAATATGTAACTAAAACTTGAGGAAATAATGTGCTTCGATTTATAAATAAAACGTTACGACAAGCTGTTTAAGTTAAAAAAAGTAACTGAAAATCAATTGAGACCGATCTTGACATTCGTTTGGAATGATAGCTCACCATTTGAAAGGAAATCTTTAATGAATCGTTTCTTAAAAGTACGACAATGCTGGATATTGCAAAACCTGCGATAAATGCTTCGATTATCAAGCGCCTCTTTTCGATGATCCTGTTAGGTCAATGTACACTCCATCCCTTAGGTCCTTACCCCAGCATTAAAGACGAGCGTTTAAGTATGAGATAGTCAGCTAACCACAAGGTATTTCTTGCAACAGATCCGAAGAATTTTCATTTCATAATTTGAAATATGGAGCTCCAATTAGTGATAAGTAGAAAAACCCTAAATTAATAACTAGCTTGATAGTTGAAAACATTTGACGCAGAATGGTGAACTTAAAATCGTTCGGTCGCAGGAAAGTAAAAATGTTGGTAGACCAATTCGATAAATTGTAGAATGAGTTTGCCTCTGAACCTCTTTATGGGGGTGGTATTAATTATTTAATCCAATATGCCAAGAAAACAAACATTTAATCCACGCAATGTTTACGAATCTTGAGTATTCGTTATGCAAGGCGAATTAGTTTGATTTGCAATTTTCACAGAAAATCCAAGACATAAAGAAGGCAAGATGTACAATTGACGCACAGAAAAAGAACCACTACAACTTATTCTTGCGCCATTCGTGGTACAAGTACCGTAGGGGCCTCTGCGACTCGGTGGCTTTGCCAACTGCTCTAGTAACCTGCGAGTAATAGGTGGCGTAGATTATCTTCCTCCTTGTGTGTACTTGTCTTTTCTGTGTCAAAACTTTCCTTGTGTGCATTGTGTATATTCATTAATTGACGTTGTGTCTTGTTTCACGAAGCTTGGCCATTTATGGCCTTTGTGCCATACAAATCATCAAACTAACCAAAATAACATTCGACGTGGAATAACATGAATTTACGTATGTAACGTTTGCAAAGGCCACCCTAATATCCAAACTACACTAATTTCATATTTCTTATCACCTTATTTTTGAGATCATGCTTGAAATAGATCGAAATGCATTTCAATATTGTGTCCAAGTCGTTACATTTTATCGGCCATCTTTGTATTACGAGTATGTTGCAGTTTTTAACTTGCGTTAAATTAATTTCTATACTTCGTATATTCCTATCGATATGCTATTTTGTTGCTGTAGAACCCAAACAAATCTACTCAATGTTTAACATTCTTTAAATTGACTATTAGTTCATGTAAAAACTCAGGTATTGTCGGGTATTGCATATTTCAGTAAACTCAAACTTTTATTGCGCGTCCATATAACAATCTAATAGCATTTATAATGTACAGTATGTTGTAATGTTAATTAAAATTTGATAGTTTAAAATGTACGATTCAGGAATATTGGTTTGTTTAAATTATTTTTCTGCAAAGAATTTAACTAATTAAATTTATAATTTCTTTTATATCGCCTGCTACACGGATCCCGAATCTCTAGCCTAGAGTGGACGGGCCATCCCTGGCGAACGAGTCCTTGACTGGGCAGCCTAGAGTGGTCGGGCCATCCCTGGCGAACGAGTCCTAGACTGGGCAGCCTAGAGTGGTCGGGCCGGCCCTGGCGAACGAGTCCTAGACTGGGCAGCCTGGAGTGGGCGGACCGGCCCTGGCGAACGAGTCCCTGACTGGGCAGCCTGGAGTGGACGGACCGGCCCTGGCGAACGAGTCCCTGACTGGGCAGCCTGGAGTGGACGGGCCGGCCCTGGCGAACGAGTCCCTGACTGGGCAGCCTGGAGTGGACGGGCCGGCCCTGGCGAACGAGTCCCTGACTGGGCAGCCTGGAGTGGACGGGCCGGCCCTGGCGAACGAGTCCCTGACTGGGCAGCCTGGAGTGGTCGGGCCGTCCCTGGCGAACGAGTCCCTGACTGGGCAGCCTGGAGTGGTCGGGCCGTCCCTGGCGAACGAGTCCTAGACTGGGCAGCCTGGAGTGGACGGACCGTCCCTGGCGAACGAGTCCTAGACTGGGCAGCCTGGAGTGGACGGACCGTCCCTGGCGAACGAGTCCTAGACTGGGCAGCCTGGAGTGGACGGACCGTCCCTGGCGAACGAGTCCTAGACTGGGCAGCCTGGAGTGGACGGACCGTCCCTGGCGAACGAGTCCTAGACTGGGCAGCCTGGAGTGGACGGACCGTCCCTGGCGAACGAGTCCTAGACTGGGCAGCCTGGAGTGGACGGACCGTCCCTGGCGAACGAGTCCTAGACTGGGCAGCCTAGAGTGGTCGGGCCGTCCCTGGCGAACGAGTCCTTGACTGGGCAGCCTAGAGTGGTCGGGCCGTCCCTGGCGAGCGAGTCCTAGACTGGGCAGCCTAGAGTGGGCGGGTCTGGAGACAAATGAGGGATATATGGGACAACTCGTCATAAGCAAAATCGTTCAATTCTTGATGGACGAGACATCTCGTTAAAACCACTCGAAGGGTTAAAGACAAATGATCTCCTAAACAGTTAAAGCAAATAATAACGCTGAATTCATTGATTGCTCCTAACATGTTTTTATTTAGAAAAAGTTATAGATAGGTAAAAATGTGCATTTTTTCTTTTATGATGGTTAAAACAGCTTTTTATGTATTACATTTATTTGAAGTATATGGTAAGTTAATTCATGCTTTTTCATCATGTGTTGTGCTTTGTGCCTTATGTAGTTACATTTTTTAAAATTTAAATCCTATTTCTTCGTACTATGTGTACCCCAAATATCAAAGTAAAGGTAAGTTTAGTTTGAAAAGGAAGTGAATACTAAAACTGACACACACATAATACTAATCTCTTGTTAGTTGTCAATTTGGTTATTAAAATCATGGTTTATACTTCGGATTAAGTGGTATGTATGTTAGAATTTTATAATTGCGCATAAATTAGGTAGCTTTTGTTTAATGTTTTTGACGGCATTTTGCATTTGATATGAAAAATAAGCAAATTTTAAGTGCATCTGAATCAAAACATCAACTAATATATTTTTCTTTTAGGAAGTGATTTGGATTGGTGTCCATTAACAATTATTTCTTTCGTAAGCGATCTCTAACTGCTGACATACAGACTAGAATTACGAACAGCCATGTGCAGACCGGGATTCGAACCCAAGGCTTGTTTAACCGAACGAGTGTTGAGCACTTAACCGCCCGGCAGTCCAGTCGTTGAAAATGTGAGATTGTTTCTGTGACTAGATACTTTGTGTACTGCCTTTAAGAGCATACATGACGAAATTGTACTGCAATTGTAATCAAACGAGCAAATGTGAAATTTTCTACTGTGATTTAATTGGAGCAGTTAAGTTAACTTCAATTCATTGGATTTTTCTTGTAACAAATCTTGATAGGTAGTTAATTAACATCGCACTGCAGCAACGCAACGGGCTAGTGGCGACGGTCTAGGATCCATCCCCAAGGGAAAGACGCCACGCAATTTTGAGCCACGGTCAGATGACGAGGTCACACCTGAGCTGGCATCCCACTCTCCAAACTTCCACACCACGCCAACTTAAGGACATTTGAAGCCACGACAGATTTAACGTGCACCATCCCCTTTGCGCACGACGGTGTTTGGTTGGACTCGAACTCGCAACCCTCCGGTTGCCAATCCGTTACTCTTCCAACCGGGCTGCGGTACCCTGGTTGGAAGAGTAACCCCGACAAATCTTGACTAGGTTAGTGTACGTATAGTATTAAAATTTTAGGATCTCAATCAATTTATGCTGTGAAGGCTTTTATTTGCAAATAGACAGTGTAGCGCAGCTAATATGATTAGTTTCAACATCAGTTTCTGTCCTGTTTCCTCGTAACTTTCAACATCCACTGTCTCATCTGCAAATGAAAAGTGGTGAAATGCAGTAGTGTATAGACTTCGTCTGAGGAATTTCTCTTTGAGAACCGTACCACTTGTACCACTTGTTTGAGAACGTTACCACTTGTAGAGCGTGTTTTGTAATTGCCAGGTTAATTAAATTGCTGAGTTACCACAACTCGCACGATCAATTGTGGTAATCTGTGAAACAATTTAATGTTTGTGTGCCTTCGTCATTTGTTCGTGGTTCGAAATTATGTGGTGTTCTCGAATCTTTCCATACGGGTTTGGTCCCGGACCGTCGACAATTGCCCGTTGTGTTGCTCCAGTGCGACGTTAATTAAAAATACATAACTACCTACCTTCTCTCTTTTGTGTCCGTAAAAGTTTCATTGTGTGTGTCTTTTTCTTTATATTGTATGTCTTGTGTCTGGCGCCAAATATGGCCCTTGGGCCAAAAAACCTCCAAAACCAACCGGGGATTTCAGGGCAACGACGCCAGTATTGTTTGATAGTGCATATATGGGTGCACTACCGATAATAGTGAACTACAATAGATAGTGCATTCTACCGATAAGGCAGATTTCAAAATTACGTGTTGTCCTCAAGTGCTGTTAATTACCCACCTGTTAACGTGCGTAAGTACAATTTTAAATGAAATGCATATATACAGGGTGAGTCTAAATTGTTTTTACAAAATAAGAGGGGTGATAGTACCCATCCAGACGAGCAATAACTACCATGGAACATAGGGTCGCATTCCACTCTGAGAGGCAGAAAAGAGTAAAGTCGGAAACGCGTCGAGCATGAACAAGTCATAGCCTCTGACGTCGTTTTGTACCTGCCTACGTAGCATATCTCCTAAGCAAGATGGATCGGACGTGGCGGACCTGTGGCTTGGCCTCACCGGACCTCAACCCACTGGACTTTTTCTTCTGGGGGCACATGAAATCTTAAGTGTACCAGACGCCTGTGGACTCGGCTGAAGATCTCGTAGCGAGAATCGGTGTTGCCGCAGACAAAATGAACACAACACCAGGAATCTTCGAGAGCCAGTCATTCCTTCGCCGGTGTGAACTGTGCAACGCCACTTTGAGCACTTGCTGTGAGTTTTTCTCTGATCAATCAATCAGATTGTGCAACTTTTGGTATCATTCATTCGCTTTCCCAACACTTTTGAAAGTTCATGTTGAAATTCTAATTTGACTCTTTTCTGTCTCTCAGAGTGGAATGCGACCCTACGTTCCATGGTAATTATTGCTCGTCTGGACGGGTACTATCACCCCTCTTATTTTGTAAAAACAATTTAGACTCACCCTGTATATAAGTTTTTCCATAAATTCGCGTGAAGTACCTGTAGTTCATTAAAAAATCTTAAAACAATGCTTCAATGTCGTAAATTCCTACCTTGGTTAGTCTTGGAAGTTATGATTCGTATGTTAAATAAAGAATGTTGTGAATTGTGTCTTTGGTTTTTGTTTTCCTGTCGCTATTTTAGAAGTAGTAAAAATTACAATACATTTCTTTGCAACCATAAAATTTTTAGGCTTAATTGCGGAATACTGACAACCGTATTCACAAGTTCGAGTAAAGCTGAACCAACGATTATCGAAGAAACCGTATTTGCAATCCCTGATTCGAGGTTTAAATTGCCGTTTTGGTGTTAAGTTTTGATCCTCCGAAATCTGATATGTAACACTTGGTTGAGGGTTAAGGCATGCGCAGTGCTAGCTTTCTGCGAAGGAAGCGAAGACAAAGAAAATGGACGACACACTTCCTTCTGTGCTAAACTACAGAATTCTGACTTGACTTGGGATTCTCAAACATAAATTTTGTAGCTGAGATTGGTGCTGAATTTATAAAATTTATTCGTGTGATGAAACTGATGTTATCAGCTTTCGGAATCGCTTAGGAATAGTTCGGAATATAGTTGAATTTTAAACATACAGCTGGCGTTCACTACGGCAGGAGCAAATTCGTCGCAGAACGAAAACGCTTTTTCTTGATTTACTACGTATAAAAAATGGCAATGCCAGTTGCTTCACTAATTTCATCAACACCAATATTGATGATAAAAAAGTAATTGGAATACAATTCTGACGATGAAGTATTTGGCCAGTATGAGAATGTTTAGATCCGGGTGTAATAAGAAATGGAAACAACGTCGAGAGAGGAGACGGTATCGTTTTAATCGGTGAGTCGTTTTATTCGTGTTTTGTGGATACGGTTTTTGGATAATCCCTGGTTTAACTTAAACCCATGGATTAACTCGAGACTTGTGAATACGGCTATTAGAGTCACGAGATTTCAAAGTACTGTATTATTGCTCTTTCCCTGCATCGCATAATGTTTAACCTTTACACTACGGCGCCCAAATTTCGTTACCCGCGTCTCAGTACGGCAGATATCTCTTGACTTCTTCCCGCTACAGAACTTGTGAGAGTCGTGAATGACTTTTATGATTGACCACCTAGCGCTCTTTCCTTTCAAAGTGTTTGGCGTGCTATAGATATAACCTTTGAACAATAGGACTCCCTCTTTAGGGCCAGTCGCTGACATCTCGCAAATGGCGATCAATGTCATCGGTCATTTAAAGGGGATAAAATCTTCGGTACAGCATCTGAACCGAGCCGCTCTAGGAAGGAAAATCTCAGTCCGGCTGTTGTATCACCCGTAGTCTAAAGGTTAAATAACCTATAAATCCTATAAGATTCTATTGGCCACGAAGTTCAAAACTGGTTAGAAGTCACGTAGGGAAGACTACAGGACGGATATAGGCGTGTGAATCCCTCAGAGGGGTAAATACTGAATACAGACAAAACAATTTGAAAAATATTTATCGTAAATAAAAATATCGAAAAAGAACTTGTGAAACTCGTAAATAAAAAAAATGTCTCGTAAAAACGTAAATGCTCTGAATTATTTAATATAAATTCAGATAACAAATGGGATTGATCCCGGACCGTCACCAATAGCCTGTTGTGTTGTTCCAGTGTGACGTTAATTAAAATACCTACCCAGAATTTACCATATCGTCGGCTAAGAGTAGAAATTCATTAACTGACATTTTTTTGGAGTTAGATACTTATTTTTATGATGGGAAATGCATCATTGTAATTTCATATTCTTTTACCTGAAACGTATACTTTATATACATACCTTTTATACAGCTGTATAGTAAAAAATTCACGAGTTTCTGCTCTAAACCGACGATAACCGACGATGAAGCCTACTGTTTTCCCCTGAATGAGTTATAACTACTTTTAGACTTCTTGACAAAATGTTGAGTGATTATTTCCAAAGAAAGCATTGTCTTCCCATTGCTTATGTAATTCGTCTTGATTTCTAGTCCCAAGTATCGGAAAGAATAAGGCGTTGTTTTCTACGATGACATTTGTCCAAAATTGAGAAACCCACTGTTTTTTTAATTAATTATTCATGAAGACATCGAGTGCTGAAACAACGTCGAATTTGAATCTTCATTCGAGGCAAAGCATTGTCTTCCCATGGCTTGTATAACTCGTCTGTCTTGACTTCTAGTCCCAAGAAATTGTAAAGAATGGTCTATCTCATCTCGTTGCTGGTTACCATGGCATCATTTAGTCCGAAAAGAAGTCCACTGTTCATTCGATTCGAAATCCTGTTCAGTCTCGAATTGTCTACGGATATATCGTCACCAATAGCCCAGTGTGACGCTAATTCAACTACACCCCCACGCTACGAATATCCTTGCCCAGAAAGGGATTCGAACTCGGAGCCTGTTAAATTGAGGGACAGAATTCACCACACGAGCAACAACGAAAAAAAACAGGATTCACGTTTGTCTAAGATAGTTGTGTCAAACGCATTAAAATGCATTATTTTAATATATAAATAATTATATTCTTACCATACATGAAAAAGGCCGCTGACACAAAATTAGATAGCTATGAAGTTCAAATGTGTCTTACAGATATAACGGTCAAGGAAATACACACAAATTGGAGGGAGATCAAACTATTTTTATTGATTTTAAAATTCAAAATTTCAAGGATTGTGCTTTCTTTTCAAATACAAAAGTTAAAAGGAATAACTATAGGGTTCTCGTTCAGCCAAATGAAATTTCCCAAAGTAAGTTTGTGAAGTTTTGAAACGGATTTTGGTGGAAGGTCGTTAAGTTCTATTTGTTGATTCTTATTGATATGGAGTGCTGAAGGCAACGTTGAACTTGACGTTCCTTTGCTTTCGGTGTCGTACGGAGTCTTGTTTCCAGAGGCCGTATTTTCAAGATCACCCAATTCAATCTTCTAGACAGCAGGGCAAGTTGGATCGCCCGTGGTTCTGCTTTTCGCGAAGATGTCAAAGCCATCGTCATCTCCATTGGGATCTGCGGCAGATTCTGCACTGTCAACTCCGTTGGTTTTGTCGGTGGAGTTCTTTTGTTCCTCGAGTAGAGCCCTATCCGCCATTTCGTCTTCGATGGTTCGCAGACGCAAGTCCATGAATTCCTCGGGATGCTCGGCATTCCACTCTGCGAGGTAGTCGCGCTCGACGTATGGCTTTTCTTCCGCTCTCTGTTTCTTTGCCTCTTTCTTGGCTTGCTTCTTTTCGCTACGCTTCTCTCGAAACTTCTTTCTGAAATAGCAAATTAGAATCAATTATTTTTCCTGGCAAGGCACAACAAAGGGAAGCAGAAGTTACATGTATGTTAAAAAAGAGTAAATAAAATTTTAAAGACAAATGTGTGAAAAATAAATTCTCAAAGAGTACGAGGCACACTTACATTTGTTTCCTGCACCAGTCCATAATCTTGAAAGGTAGATAGGTCGTTTGTAATGACGTAAATAGCACTTGAAGTACTGTTTGTAGGTAGCACTGAAAAGTACTGTTTTTTGTAGATAGCACTGAAAAGTACTGTTTGTTTGTAGGTAGCACTAAAAAGTACTGTTTGTTCGCAAAAAGCACTTAAAAGTACTGTTTGCAAATAAGTTGCAGAGGAAGATTCCTTTACAACAAAAAATCGCTTTAATCAAATGTTTATAATCTCACTTGATCAGAGCTTTAAAAATCGCCAGTTAACAGTTTGACAGACGTAAATATGAATGAAGAAATCTTTTTGTAATCTATACTGTTTAGGGCCACAACAATGCTTAGTTAACAATCGAAACGTAATACGTAGCTTTAAACATTGTTTAAAAGCATTCCGAAAAAATACGTATTGTTATATTTGAAAACAATTTATAGTTACAAATTCAAAAATCCTTTTCATTTCCATTGTTGCGTTTGATATGTACAAATTTTGCTTCTCGTTAATGTGATGAAGAAATGTATAATTTTAATAGAAAATTTTGATTTGATATTTAAATTAATAATTCGATAATTTATTACTTCAGAAATTCATATTGAACAATAATTGTTATATTTGGAAGCCTCATTTGTTTGATATTTTACGCTGTATCCACCCGCTTTTACACCTTAAAATCACTTAAAATTGACACTGCAAGTAAAATATGCAACTGAGCATTAATACCTGATCAACAAGCTTTAAATTAGATCTCATTGAAAATTTCAATGCTCTGTCTTTAGCGTGAAGAGGTCTGAAAAAAGTCAAATGCAGTTCTTGCACGCGAAATGCTCATTTAGTATTGTTTACGCATGCAATTTTCTAAATACCTGCCTGGACTTTAATTCTCTGAGAGGTTCACACACATAATTAATTCCACTTTGCAATCTAGTCTACCTTGTATGACTTCTAATCAATTTTGACTGACTTGACCAATAGAATCATTCTAAAGGATTCCATTCTACGAAAAGGGGCACTAAAATCTTTTCAAAGGATTCTAAGGAAAGATCGATAAGAATCTTTCTACAGTATTCTATTCTAAGTAAAGAAGCAATATAATCTTTCCAAAGGATTATCAACTAAGGAAAAAACCAACAATTTGCAAATGATTCTATTCTAAAAGAACCGATAGAATCGTTTCAAAGCATTTTATTTCAAGAAAGAAACAACCGTTCTAAAGAAATATTTATGGAACGGACCAATAAAATCTAAAGGTTGATAGAATCCATGAATTCCTTTGAAAGATGGGGACGCGGAAGCCCGATTGGAAGAGTAACGGATTAGCAACCGGAAGGTTGTGAGTTGGAATCCAGCGAAAGATCGTCGTGTATAAAGGGGGCTGGTGCACGTTAAATCTCATAGTCTCAAATGTCCTCGCGTTGGCGTGGTGTAGAAGTTTGGAGAGTGGAGTACCAGCTCAGATGTGACCTCGTCATCTTACAGTGGTTCAAAATGATGTGGTGTTGGATCTTTCCCTTTGGGATTGATCCCAGATCGTCACCAATAGACCGTTGGGTTGCTCCAGTTGGACGCTAATTAAAATAACTATCTATCCATGAGTGCAATGGCTTGCCACCATAATTTTGAAAAATTGGCGTCACTATTTATTTGTAATACAACAGGATTGAGTAGAATTTCAAGCAGTTGTACTGTCGGCCCTAATGGCTCAGTTGGGAGAATCTCAGTCCTGTCCTTGCAGAAAACGGTTTTATGGTGAGGTCACTTTTAATCAGTAAAAAATTACTCTGCGTTTGTATATTTAGTACCGATGTTTTCTTTCTACAGTTGCGTGGCATGGAACTAAAACTTCGAAATTGGCACCACTTTGTGTCAAATTTACGTCGCTATTTATTTCCAAATGTATCGCCAACAGGATTCAATACAATTTCAAGTAGCTTTACTGCCGGCCTAAATGGCTCAGTTGGAAAACTTTCCTCCACGAATACTATACTTGAGGTAGAAGAGCTGGCGAAGCTGCGGTGTACCATGGGTGTGCAGTTCGGTCCTTGAAGGAATCGAAATAACAGGCCGCTTGTCAGTAGAAAATACTTTGTATCTATTTTCGATGTTTTCCTTCACAGCTTGGCAACAAAAGATCGAAATTTGTATCACTTGGCGAAATTGGCTCCATTATTTATTTCCAAGTGTAATTCAGCAAGATCCACTACAATTTAAAGCATCTCTACTGTCGGTCCCTATGGCTCAGTTGGAAGAGTCTCGGTGAAGTATCACGGAGGTTCGCAGGTCTGCACCTTCCACTTGGTTGAGGAAAATTCAAAAATAAAAGAATTCGGGGGTGGTCATTAATTTGATTCGGCTTCTTTCGGCGCTGGGATCGAAGTTGGACGGATGGGGCTGAGCTAGAGGGTGTGAGTCAGGGTTGGGTCCGATATCTCCACAACAGACAGAGTGTAAGGTTAGACGTCAGGAGGCGGAGGTCTCGCGTGGAATTGTGTCAGGGACGTAAACTCCTCCCATTCGCACCTGATTGCCCACTCCACGGTGAGAATTGGTGACGCCAGGGCTCCTTCTCTTCTCGACGCCCCGGCGTTGCCACCGACCCTCAGCACGAAGTGGGCAATCAGGTGCGAGGCAGAGGCGTTTTGCAGTCTTCAAGGATTGGAAGATGAACGATGGTTGCAGGAAGAGAGATCTATGAAGAGTCAAGATGTCCGATGAGTGCAACCTCTTCTGAATCTTTTTTTTTTTCTTCTCTTAACCTTGCTATCTCTGCATAGCTAGAGAAGAGAAGAAAAAAAGATTCAGAAGAGGTTGCACTCATCGGACATCTTGACTCTTCATAGATCTCTCTTCCTGCAACCATCGTTCATCTTCCAATCCTTGAAGACTGCAAAACGCCTCTGCCTCGCACCTGATTGCCCACTTCGGGCTGAGAGTCGGTGGCAACGCCGGGGCGTCGAGAAGAGAAGGAGCCCTGGCGTCACCAATTCTCACCGTGGAGTGGGCAATCAGGTGCGAATGGGAGGAGTTTACGTCCCTGACACAATTCCACGCGAGACCTCCGCCTCCTGACGCCTAACCTTACACTCTGTCTGTTGTGGAGATATCGGACACAACCCTGACTCACACCCTCTAGCTCAGCCCCATCCGTCCAACTTCGATCCCAGCGCCGAAAGAAGCCGAATCAAATTAATGACCACCCCCGAATTCTTTTATTTTCAAATTTTCCTCAACCAAGGTGCAGACCTGCGAACCTCCGTGATGCTCGACCGAGACTCTTCCAATTGAGCCATAGGGGCCGACAGTAGAGATGCTTTAAATTGTAGTGGATCTGCTGAATTACACTTGGAAATAAATAATGGAGCCAATTTCGCCAAGTGATACAAATTTCGATCTTTTGTTGCCAAGCTGTGAAGAAAAACATCGAAAATAGATACAAAGTGAGTATTTTCTACTGACTACAAGCGGCCTCTTATTTCGATTCCTTCGAGGACCGAACTGCGAACCCCTAGTACACCGCAGCTCACCTACCTCTAGGATAGTATTAGTGACGGAGACTCTTGCAACTGAGCCATTGGGCTGTCAGTGCAACTGCTTGAAATTGTAGTGGATCGCTGAATTACACTCGGAAATAAATATCGAAGCCAAGTACAACGATTTCGATGTTTGTTGCAATCATGGAAGGAAAACAGGAAATAAATACAAAAGTGCAAAGATATTTCGTATTTTCTAGTAAGTATAAAAGTGGCTTCCGTGAGTTCAATTCCGACAAGGACCGAACTGTGAACCACCAGAACACGAGACAGGCACTCTTTCAACTGAGCCATTGGGTCCGATAGTTCAATTGATTTAAATAGTAGTGAATCCTATTGCTTTACACTTCGAAATTGCTTACGATCTAAGACATTAAGAATTTCCTTTTATCTAAGACCCGCTGTGGCCAGGTTGGAAGAGTAACGGATTAGCAACAGGAAGGTTGCGAGTTCTAATCCAACCAAACACCGTCGTGTACAAAGGGGACTGGTGCACGTTAAATCTTTCACGGCCGCAAATGTCTTCATGTTAGCGTGGTGTAACCTCGTCATCTGACCGTGATTCTAATTACGTGTAGTCCTCGGATCCCTTCGGGTTTGATCTCGGACCGTCGAAAATAACCCGTCGTGTTGCTCCAGTGACGTTAATTAAAATACCAGCCTACCTTTTCAGTCTAAAAGTGGGTTTCGAGGCTGAATACAGAAGAGGTTCGATTCCGGCCAGTTACCTTGGTGTATTTTCTCTTCTATACAAATGTAGTGAGCATTGAATTGTTGGATTCGGCACAATCGTTTAAACGCGGTTTTTAGAATAAATCTTTAAACACCAAAACTTTGTTGGTAGAGCTTTGATATAAAGACTTTTTGTGACGACGCTTTTGTAGCGAATTATTGCAGGTAACGGCAACCCGTTTGTGAATATATTAACAGCTATTTTGTTTCTGCTTATTATTTTCCGTTAAGAAAAACGTTTTTCTGAGAATTTCTTCCTTGGCGACATAAAAAGTGCTCCAAAAGCGTTCACAAAAAATCTTAATATTAAAACTACAAGTTATTTATTTATTGTTTATAATTCCGGTCCCGACGTGGCTTAATGGTATGTCCACTGTGCTAGCAACCTTCGAGTTGTAGGCGGAGTTTCTCATTTGTCAGCAAAACTTTCAGTGTCAATTACTTGATATTGTAGTGTCTGGTGCAGCCTAGCCAAATATGGCCCTTGCGCCATAAAACCCCAAAACCATCCAACCTTCATAATTTCCGTTATATGTATCCTTAATGCCACTATTTAATAATTTTAAAAAGGAGTTTGACTATTATGATTGTACCCAAGACATTAGAAATAACGAAAAACCCGTTAGCTTTAGCATATCTCAAACTTTCCATAGAATCCCACCACCCCTGAAAAGGGCAATAGAACCGTCTAAGTAGGGTTATCGCTAATCTAGAGAACTCAGTCTAGATTTATTGAACACTCCATGGTTCTGTGGGAAATCTCGCGTTTTATAATCCTGATTAGGAAGTTCAGGATTTTCTGACTATATTAAACTATTAAAACTTCCGCCTAATTCGATTCTCGATATTATCAGTAACTTTCTTTTCGAGGTTAAGCCAGAAATATTTATTCTGAAAAGCACACCTAAATCACGGTTGGGTTTATGGAGCAAGGACCATATTTGGCCATCAAGCCAAAAACAAGGAGCTGCAGTTTTCGATGTTTTCTCTCAAATTGCATTAAGCCTTTGCTATATTGTACGGTATACTAAATAACTATAAGTAGGCTTTCAGTAAATTCAATTTTCTACGAAATACCAAACCCATAAACATGTGTCCTCGAACAAATGGTTTTGATGTTTCGTGGTAGTTCAAACGGTTTAGACGTCTCAATTTAAACGCATGTGAAATATTTTTATTAGCTTTGATTCAAAAATTTAATAAACTTTTATCAATAAATGTTACATGTATCCTATTAGCAATTAGTCGTAACAAACATTCTAGCGTATACACGATGCTTCAAGAAAATTACATTTCTAATTGGACCCAAGGACTAGGTAGCTTTGAATGCCACTTAAGGTGCAAAATTAGTTAATTTTGTAGTTTGGAGACGTTAATTCCTACAGTGAGTGGAATGAATGATTGCAATAAAAATACACCTGATATAAAACAAATTTTATTCAACACAACGTTAAAGAATAAATCCGATTATCTTTCAATCACTTTCTCAAGCCTTGTATAAGCACAGCAATGGACTCGAAAGTCGAGTCGTAGATTCAATCGTGTAGTCTAACGCAATTGGGCTTCAATATATTCTCGTTCTCAGTGTAGCATCAAAATACAGGCCTAACGAGTTCAGAGCCATCTAGTGTTTTCTTCTAGAAGCGCCATCTGAAGGCAATATATTACCGAATTACGTCCTGTTAATCACATGGAAGAGGCCATTTTCCAGAATGCATTCTAGATCTGTGCAAAATTCATGACTCCAACCTTTGAAGGACACAACTAAAAGGTTTTAAAAAATCTTTACGGGTGAAGTGTTCTCGCACGTTTTCATCTCAATTTTCTAATTTAATTTTAAGCGTGCAAAATACATCTATATATTTAGTCGGAGAAAAGGGTTAGACCCCGATGTCTCACTGCCAGTTTACAGTAACTCCGAGACACAAATATCAAATAAAATTATATTTTAATGCTTTATATGTATAATAGATACATGGGCTTAGAGAACATACCCAGGAAATAGTCTAATATAAATGGAAAATCTCCGAAATCAATGACTAAAAGAAATTGAACTTAAGAAATTATCAGTGGTGGTTCTGTAAGTGGAACAAGACTTCTACCATCAGGACAGAAGTTAAACGGAAAATGAGTCTAATATGTTCTAGAACGCTTATTTCACTTTTAACTGAGCCTTTCAGGCGACTAGTAAAGGCGGGGAAGTTCTAGCATCATTCACTATTGTTCGACAACGTAAAAATCGATACTGCCGTTTAACTTGAAAATCGATCTGAGATTAGGACCTTAGTTCTGTCTTGATAAGTAAGGTCCAGCGAAATGTCCATTGATATTTTAAAGTATTTAATCTTTATAAGTCATAGCTTTTGCAAGTTTGTTTACTACTACTCTGAGAAAGGTTTTCGAGTCGTCCTGGTCTAGAAATATTTATTGGGAGCAATTTTCATTAACAGGAACTAAACCTGCATATTTTTCTCACTTTGAAAACCGATTCATTTCAGATCAGTTTCAACCCACATAAACCCAATTCACCCAGTATGAAACTGACATCTCGCTATTGTTAATATATTTAAGGCTCAATCTTTCACTTTTTGATTCGAAAGCTCAAATACCAGGTAACCTACAAACATTAAATTATTTTTCTGAAGACTAAAAGTACTTCGTAATTAAGCCGAAGTATTCCCGGATTAAAGTAGTGGATTGCAAATTTGACTGCTTACAACTTAGCGTGAATGTAGGTATTTTAATTGACGTCACACTGGAGCAACACAACGGGCTATTTGTGACGTCCGGGATCAATCTCAAAGGGAAATATCCGAGGACACCACGTAATTTTGAACCACGGTCAGATAATGGGGACACACCTGAGATGGCACCCCACTCTCCCAACTTCTACACCACGCCAAAATAGGACATTTGAGGTCACGACAGATTTAACTTAGTGTTAAGAAAGACAAACTAAAATCAATTCACAATTCTTTAATTGTCATACAATTTTCTGAATCTCAACACAATTTCCCAGATAAACCAGCAAATACAGGAATTTACGATATTGAAAGAAGTTAAAACTTTTCGGATGAACTGCACAGAACAGACAAGATGAATCCATGGAGAGTTGCTTAATATTTAGTAAATGCTAATTTAAATTAATTTCCCTGCTAACCTCAATTCACACGCGTTGAGGTAAATTCAGCAATTTAATTGACTTAAATATCGCCACTTAATAAGTACATGGTTTTTTGTAAAGGCAAAATTCTCAGATTTAAACACTACTGAATTCCTCCAGATTTCATTTGCAGATGGGACAGTGGCTGTTGAAGGTTACGAGTAAACAGGATAGAAATTGAGGTTAAAGCTAATCGTTTTAGTACGTTACACTGTCTATTTGCAAATAAAAGCCTTTTTCATAGATTCAGATCCAAAAATACAAAATGTTATACTAAACCATTTAAATTCGGTTACCAAACGAATCTAAAGAATTTAAATTACTGTAGAAAATTCCGGTATTTGCTTTGATTAAACTCTAGGAAAGAGTAGTCATGTATACAGGGCGAGTCTAAATTGTTTTTGCAAAATAAGAGGGGTGATAGTACCCATCCAGACGAGCCATAATTAGCATGGAACATAGGGTCGCATTCCACTCTGAGAGGCAGAAAAGAGTCGAATTAGAATTTCAACATGAACTTATAATAGTGTTGGGAAAGCGAATGAACGATACCAAAAGTAGCGCAATCTGATTGATCAGAGAAAAATTCACAGCAAGTGCTCAAAGTGGCGGCCACGCGTTTCGTTGAACAGTTCACACCGGCGAAGGAATGACTGGCTCTGGAAGATTCCTGGTGTTGTGTTAATTTTGTCTGCGACAACACCGATTCTCGCTATGAGACCTTCAGCCGAGTCCACAGGTGTCTGGTACACTAAAAATTTCATGTGCATCCAGAAGAAAAAGTCCAGTGGATTGAGGTCCGGTGAAGCCAAGCCACAGGTCCGCTACGTCCGATCCATCTTGCTTAGGAGATATGCTACGTAGGCAGGTACAAATCGACGTCAGAGACGACGTCGATGACTTGTTCATGCTCGACGCGTTTCGACTTTACTCTTTTCTGCCTCTGAGTGGAATGCGACCCTATGTTCCATGGTAATTATTGCTCGTCTGGATGGGTACTATCACCCCTCTTATTTTGTAAAAACAATTTAGACTCACCCTGTATAGTCACTTTCAGCTAGTATTTACAATAACTTAACTTTTTCAGCGACTCGGTAGGTAATTAATTAACTTCGCACTGGAGCAACACAAAGGGCTATTGGCGACAGTCCGGGATCAATCCCGATTGGAAATATCCGAGGACGACACCACATAATTTTGAACCACGGTCAGATGACGAGGCAATACCTGAGCTGGCACCCCACTCTCCAAACTTCCACACCACGCCAACGTGATCAGCGACTCCGTAGCCGAGTAGTATGAGCGCTGCCAGTGCACGATTCAAGTCCTGTGTTCGAATCCCCGCCTGGACTTGGCTGCTCCGGTAGATCAGTGCTCGAAAGTTATAGTATACAGGAGCAATCAGACTGCTTTCTGAAAGAGAAAATTACTTTAATAAAGGCTTCATGGATTCAAATGGAGTTAACATTTTCTTCCGATTATGTTCTTGTAATAAACATATATACACAAGCTAACGAATTAATTCAAGGTCAATACAAAACATAAGGCACAACTGTAAAATTCCAACATACGTACCACGCATCAAGAGAACGACAAATATAAACCACGAGTCTAACGTAACTAAATTGGAGACTAGTAAACGCAGATTAGTATATTAGTTAATTTATAATTTAAACATTCACTTACTTTTTCATTCAAAACTTGCAGTTACTTGGATACATATTTTGTGTTCATCTAAATTGGATTTAAATTAAGAAAATACAAGAGAAAGAAACATGATCGAAAAAAAATACCTTAAATACGTACCGTTTCTTTACCCTTCACGAAACGTGTTATATTTTAATTACGTTTTCCAACTGAAAATAAATAAAAAGTACATTAGAAGGAGCACGATCCTCCAAGAATGAAACGCATTTTTGTTCTATAATTTTTAACTATAAACTTTAAAATGGTTTTCGAAAGATGCATGCAAAAAATTTCAATGTTTTTTTATTTTCCTCAGATATCGGCAATACCTTACATTTCTGTATGTATTAATACTTTTGATTTAAATGTGAAATTTATTGTCTACGTTTTGAGGAAGTATCTTTTGACAATCTTATGAAAATGGCTTTTCAACTTTCATTTAAATATTATCAATCAATACATTTATAAACCTATTATTTTTATGATTTTAAATGAAGAATACAAAACGTATTCTTGATTGCACTGAAGAATGTATACAAGCAAATGCTTGTTTTGAAGACAGTTCGAAAATAAATCTAATTGAGACATTCGGTTTCGTAAAAATCATTTAATTTTTACTTTTGTCTGTGCTCTTATAGTAATCAGGAGAAAAATAATTTTAAGAATAATTTGACGAGGAAAAGCTTAATTGAAATTTTGCGTTCACTTTATTCTATTGTAGCTGCAGTCATTATGGAGACTTATGCTGAATTTAACGAAAACGGGTTTCATTTTGACATCATTTGGCATACGTCTTTCGAAAGTGGGAAAAAAGCACAGAAGAACTTTGCGATAAGAGTTACTGCTAATTTACAAGTGATAGCAGTTTTGCTATAAATGCTACTCTAGCAGTGTTAGCAACTAAATGTGTATAACGCTTTTTATTAACTGTTAATATCTGGAAAAAAAATCAACTAACTGTTTACTTTAACATTAATTTAGAGAAAAATTAGTTTCAGCAACATTTGTCGAATATTTCAAATTTAATTCGATTTAAATTGATTCACTGCTCTCACTAACATTTGGCAAACTGTTATTATTTTCGATAACAATTACTGTTATTTTGAAGAAACATTGTTATTCAATCTGCTAACGAAATAACAGTCCATCAATAGCTATCAATGCCAGGTTTGGATTTCTTTTTTGGGTAGTAAAAACGTTGCCTATAAAATTTAAGGTAGGCATTTTAATTAACGTCGCACTGGAGCAACACAATGGGCAATTTCTAAAATTTAAGACACAAATCTTTTAACCTCGAGGTAGTCATTTCAATTAACGTCGCACTGGAGTAACACAACGAGTTATTGGCGATGGTCTGAGATCAATCCCTAAGGGAAAGAATCGAGAACAACACGTAATTTCGAACCACGGTCAGATGACGAGGTAACACCCGAGCTGACAACAAAATCTTCGCAGACTGTCGGGGTTTATTTTTACACCAAAAAAATCCATCTTAATATACAAAAATCAGTTTAGATTTTATACGAACCAGTAGTAAATAATCAAAAAGTTAACGTTAACCAGATTGAATTAAAAATGAAAATGATACGCTAATCATGCCCGTGTGCACATTGTTTTTCGAGTTGACGTTTATAGACTGCGTATTGGGTTTGATACTTGAGCACGACTCATCCGATTGTTTATCGAGTGCCTTTTAAGTGCTTAAAAGGCACTCGATATTTGTTATAGAATACGGAGTATGCAAATATTGGATGCCCTAAGCCGTAGGGCATCCAATATTTGCGTACTCCGTATTCTATAACAAGTTAACCCGAAAGACTAAACTTTGGATGCTGCTTCTCCGACTAACACGTATACACATGAAATGAGTTTTGAAAATTTCGTGTCATTATACCTTTAACACTAGACTGCCCAAAGGAAGTCATTTTGACTTCTTTTTAATTTCGTTTAGAAAAAAAATTATACTTATAATGATACGATTTCTTAGATTTTATGTGACTTTATACATGATATAAGTGCATTTATTAATAGTTGTATTTGCCTCCCCTCTTTGTTTCTGATATATGTATGTGTTATACCTATATTGCCCAAAAGCAGTCATTTTGACTGCTTGGGAAATTTAACTTAATTCAATGAATTTTATTATTAAATTTCGTAAGTTTTATTTAGAAATCAGAGTTCAGCATTTATATTTCTGAGAGAATATTCCTTTGTTTTTGCGTTCCTTTTCGCTTCATTGTTGTCCATCGCCATGTGCTCAAACATCGCGCAATGTGCGTACCGTTTCTTCCAGTGATAAGTACTGCGTCGATCGGCACAAAATATAAGTTGCACAGCAAACAAAAAGCAGTACTTTTTATTCTTATCTCTATGCAGCGATTCATTTTATATTATTTGCCCCTAAATTCATGAAAAGAATGTCTAATAGAAGTGATTTATTGAAAAAGCTAACCAACATAAGTGAGGAGTGCTCCTATATAGAATCAGATGCAATAAGCTTTGAACTATCATCTGAAGATGAAGCGGTTCACATTCAAAGTGAGGAAATTGAAGCTAGCGATGAAGAATCGACCACTCATGAAAATGAATATATCCTCAATATGCCCAGAAAAAGATGCAGGATGCGAATTACTTCAGACTCTGATGAAGAAACTGAAAACACCTTTCAGGAGATCGAAACTGCCGCTGATGGTACTGTGTAGTCAAAATTTGAAGGTGGTATTCCTGGCAGATTACTATCTACATATATTTTCAAGGATGTGAAAGGGCCAACAGGCTACGCAAAAAGGAATATTATGGCAGATAATGTTATCATGCATTTTCGTTGATAATAGATAACCATATGATGAAACACATAATCATGTGCACAGAAGCAGAAGGTCGCCGAATTTTGAAGAATGATTGGACACCATCATTACCGAAAATACTTGCATTTTATATGCCCGTGGAGCTTACGAAGCAAAAAATTTAAAATTGTCGTATATATGGTCAACAAAGTGGGCCCTGAGTTTTTTAGGAAAACAATGGTCAGATAAAAAAATGTTTGCGGAAAATGTAAGCAAAAAAGAACTTCCACATTTATTTGCAAAAAATGTATAAATATTGTAAATAAAGTACTTTTTGTTTTCTAAGTGAAGTAGATTTTCTTCATAATATAAAATAACATTAAAAATTAATTTTAAATGCATTTATTTATGCATTGGTTATTCTTTCACAAAGCAGTCAATTTGACTGCTTTTGGGCAATATAGGTATATACTAAATTTCAGTCTTTCTAGTGTTAAAGATAAGTTTAAACCCGAGTTACGAAGCTTGGTTCGCCTACTCTACAACACGTGGGTAGGTAGGTAGGTATTGTAACTACTCTCGAACTGCAGCAACAGGCTATGGGTGACGGTCCGGGATCAAACCCGAAGGGAAAGAACCGAGGACAACGCCCCGTAATTTTGAACCACGTTTAAATGACGGTATCACCTTAGCTGGCACATCTCCCTCCAAACTTCCACATCAAGGACATTTTAGGCCACGACAGATTTAACGTGCACCTTTGTACACGACGGTCTTTGGTTGGATTCGAACTCGCAAACCTCCGGTTGTTAATCCGTTACTCTACCGACAGGACTACCGTGGCCCTTCCAAACGTATGACTAAATATGCCTTAATCCTTTTTACCGAGATTTCTTCCTGATATGGTAGATTGGATGGTTTAGTTTCATGGCGCAAGGGCATATTTCGTAAAGCTGTGCCAAGCGCAAGATATGTCCAAGTAGAAGTTAATAATTTCTTTCTTGAAAATTGGATTTCAAATGGAGATTAAATTTAGGATAGCAAAACCACGAAAGAACTTAATTCTTGTAGTCCTTTTGGATCTATTTTTGGTAATATATCAAGAGTTCATTCAGTTTTCGAATATAAATCCCAACTTGTATACTATACTGTAACTTTCAGAGAACCATTACGTAGAATTTGATTCTTTAACAGCAACAAAATATAAGGATTAGGAAAACTTGAGTTACAATAAGTCTAGAAAACTATTGAACATAAGCTCCAAATTTAAACTTGTAATCCAGAAATGTCTAGACGATCTGACATAAATCTTAGTATTAGGTTGAGTTTTGATCTCGATTTGAAGCGCGACTTCAAAATTTTGGGTTAAGTTATAAAATTGCACGCAGTTTGATGTATGAAGATTACTTCTTATACAAGGATTATTCACTTAAATTAATAGAAGTTATTTCCATAGAATGACACATTTTGGACCTTGTACTACGAATGGAGAAATAATTGTGTCGTGTGCGTATTTTTCAGCAGATACATCTTGCTTTCTGCATGTTTTGGATTTTCTGTCAAAAACGTAAGAGTCGAAAGATAATATCGATTCCAAATCAAACGAACTCATTTGGCTTGCATTACGAATCCTTACGACTCGTAAATATCGAGTATAGCTTAAATCTGGATAATGGGTTAAATTAATAATGCCGAAATCCCCACTCGTCGTGGGAGGTTCAGAATTGACGAACAATTGATCTATTGCATTCAACGTTTTGGTCTGTTTTTCTGCTAGATCTTGATTTTAAGTTAGCTATCCTGCGACAAATGTTTTTGATCATCAAACTAATGATTCATTTAGTGTTTTTATACTTATTACATTAAAAGGAGTTCCATATTGAAAATAATTTTAAATGAAAATACATATCTGTATTAAATATGATCGGTGGCTAGTTGACGATCTCATGCTGAAACGCTGGTCTAGTTCTAGGGTAAGGAGCCAAGAGATTATGCCACCTAAATATTCTGACCTAACAGGAGCGTCGAAAAGGGTTGGTATGATAATCAAAGCATCTGTCGCAGGATTGCTATATTCGTAGTTTTAAGAACCTATTTATTTAGGATTTCCCATGCAAATGGATACTTTCACAGCTACCATGGGATCTGTGAACTACTGTCATTCAAAATGAGTGGAAATATCGATCTCAAATTCTGATTCTTAAATAATTTCGTCACTTTTTATTTAAAATTAAAGGACTTAAATTTCTCAAGTAAACTATGGACTATGCAGTTAACGACATCACATCAAAGTTACTTGACATTGTAATCAGATTTATACGTTATAACTATTATGCACTAAAATAAGTCAAATTTAGTTACAAATTTACGCGCAGCAACGTATAATTAGAATAATATTAACTCTTCTACGAAGAATATTTTTTAAGATATTGAACACTTAAGGTATCTGCCTGCCTTTTAAACATGAATTTTGGTCAAAATATCGAAGTTTCAATTTTGGTCTAGTATTGTAGTCTGAACTTTTTCAAATTCTGTTAAAATTTTGTTTCTAAGTAATTTAGAACTGGAGTTATGGCTGTTTTTATATTAATACACAGCTGTAGTTCTTCATGTACATAGTTATTTTTCCCATTTTTCTCAAAATTGATGTCTACCTGTTTTTGCTTTACGCAAATTAGCATAACTCAAAAAGTTGAAGTTCAAATGCTTTGAAATTTTGTAGCAACATCAAATCTACAAAACAGAGATATGATTACGTTTGGAGTTATGTCATTCTGCGTATCGGCATATTTTACTGAAATTTTTACCTTATTTTTCTATCTAAGCAATGAACGAATTATCAGATGCTTATATTTTATGTGCTGTTTCTAGTTGTATGTTGTGTTTAATCATAAAATTTAAGTTAGAAGTAAAAATTTAAGTAATTTCAAAGAATGACCCCCGAAGGCAGGCAGATATCTTAAGCACTTTACGATATAAGATCAAATACAGCCTGTTACTACGGGGAATTTTAAAATCTACATTATATAAGCAACATTAGGATGACATTAGCTTCGTATTGAAAACTAGGTCCGCCGTGGCTGTGGATTTGTTCACTACGCTAGCAACCTGCGAACTGTAGGCTGCGCAGGGTATATTCTTTCTCGAGTGTATCTCGTATCAGTGAAAACTTTCCTAGTTTGTACGCTCACGTTACTTGATGTTTGTCTTATTGCGCCATAAAATCCAACCAACCGTATCAAACTAGTACGAAAGAGTAATCTCGTTAAATTAACATAATTGTGCAATATTAATGCTCTGAGGATGGTAGATATTTAATTAACGTCGCACTGGAGGAACACAACGGGCTATTGGCGACGGTCCGAGATCAATCCCGAAAGGAAATCGAGAACAGCTCCACCTAATTTTGAACCACGGTCAGATGACGGGGTCACACCTCAGCTGGCACCCCTCTTCAAACTTCCACACCACACCAACGTGAGGACATTTGGGGCCACATTAGATTTAACGTGCACCAGCCCCCTTTTTATACGACGGTCTTTGGTTGGATTCGAAATCGGTTGCTAGTCCGTTACTCTACCAACTGGGCTACCGCGGCCCTAATGCTCCGAGGTATGAACAGGCTTATGAGTTCACCTGCAGTATTTATTCCCCGAATGGCTTCCTACCAGTTTTTATCTTAACCAATAGAATCTTTTATTCTTTCAACCAATAGATGTGGTTTTTAGTAATCACATGCGTTGAGGTAAAAGCATTACCACACCTATGAAATCGCGACACGCCCCCTTTTCCAAAGGGTAGAGAATAAATCAATTCAAACAATGTAGCGCTACTCTAATCATTGTCAACAGTTGGGTATCTAAACACTAAATTCATCGACATCGCTTTAATGGATCCTTACGCAGCAAAAATGCAAATAGAGCGAAAAATTCAAACCCAGGCAACACGCCATTATGAAACTAATGCATCACACGCATATAAAACTTATTTATGGAGACTTAAAAAGCACGTACTCAAAAGTTGGCGAAACATTTAGACCAGTGGTCGCCAAAGAGGTCGATATAACATTGTTAGGGGTCGATAGAAAAATATAGGACATTGTATGGGTAATATTAAATTCGGTTTACTTGGATTACTTCCATCCTGAATGACAACGCAATTAAGAGTGAATATAGAATTCAGTGGCGAGATTTAAGGCTGAAACTTACTCATTTTGAACCCAACATTGATAATCTTGTCAAGGGACACAAAGCACACCCTTCACATTGACAACGTTAGTAAATTGTATGCTAAGTTAATAAGTCTTATCTTCACATATATAAGATTATATATTGTTATTTTGTTACCGAAATTAAATTTCACATTATTTATCATTTTATCAAATGTGGGCTTAATCCTAGTATACGTTACACGGTGGATTTGGCGACATTTGGGAGGGCGATAAAGTTTGCAATCTGTAGTTGTAGATTTGGCGAGATTCGGTGGGTTATTGCTTTTTATCCATTTGCATTTTGAATTCATGGTGGGATTTTGCGGTTGAGCTTGAGATATTTAAATTCGTGAGCTTAAAGATGGATGAATATTTTAAATACGAAATTTTTTTATTTATATGCTTTTTTCATGGTATGTTTATGTATTTGCCATTTTCAGGTTACGATTTTCTGTTTTTGTCTACGCCAATTCTTGGCGACAATCGTAAAAATGTCATTTCGGCGTTGGCGACATTTTGCAAAATCGTGCCAAGCTTGTAACGTATACTAGGATTTTACATAAATGTGTAACGTAAAGGACGTCTAAAACAAAATCGTATCCCTTGGAGACTTAAGCCAATATAAGATACTATACAGGTTGAGTCTGAATTGTTTTTACAAAATAAGAGGGGTGATAGTACCCATCCAGACGAGCAATAATTACCATGGAACATAGGGTCGCATTCCACTCTGAGAGGCAGAAAAGAGTCAAGTCGAAACGCGTCGAGCATGAACAAGTCATCGCCTCTGACGTCGTTTTGTACCTGCGTACGTAGCATATCTCCTAAGCAGGATGGCCTGGACCCCATTGGACTTTTTCTTCTGGGGCACATGAAATCTTTAGTGTACCAGACGCCTGTGGACTCGGCTGAAGATCTCGTAGCGAGAATCGGTATTGCCGCAGACAAATTAACACAACACCAGGAATCTTCGAGAGCCAGTCATTCCTTCGCCGGTGTGAACTGTCCAACGACACGCCACTTTGAGCACTTGTGAGTTTTTCTCTGATCAATCAATCAGATTGTGCAACTTTTGGTATCGTTCATTCGCTTTCCCAACACTGTAGTAAGTTCATGTTGAAATTCTAATTTAACTCTTTTCTGCCTCTCAGAGTGGAATGCGACCCTATGTTCCATGGTAATTATTGCTCGTCTGGATGGGTACTATCACTCCTCTTATTTTGTAAAAACAATTTAAACTCACCCTGTATATGTACACTATACAATAGATACTATATTATGCATACAATAAACACTAACTATAAAATAAACAATCTAAAAAAAAAATCACATTAGCGTCATTTTTACTTGACCTATAATTACAAAAATAGAGGGGCCCATAAAAAGTCAGGAATTTCAAGGGGTCGATGGTCAGAGTTTAGCGACGCCTGATTTAAACTAAATCGCCTATTTCAGGACCTTATCTAGATCTCAAGTCTCCATTCCTCTAAAGGTTTCATAAGGTCCAACGTAATTTGGAACGATAATCAACACACTTTCTATTACCATACGTATATCTAAATTGAAACGATTCCATGAACTTCCCAACGAAATGAATTTACTTACCTACTGTAACACGACCGCTGACTTTAAAACAGCAACAATTCAAATCATGGCATTCAGAGCAGTTTCCCAGGCCTTCCTTTATACCAAACTTTCGAAGCCCTATCGTGCATCTTCTTCCATTTGCATAAACAACTTTCAGACGGCAAGAGGACATCTAATTCGAAACATTTCTTCCCAACAGTTAACGTCTTACACTAATTGCTGGTTCGATTCCCGCATGTTAAGATCGGTTTGGTTTCATCGGCGCAAGGGCGAAACAACCACTAAGAGTTGAAAGTTGAGGCCGGTAAATGGCCACATTTCCAGGGCCTGGTCTGTCACCGGTTGTGAATTTTGTGACAGATTAACCCTCCTCGTGGTTAGACGAGGTATCCAATCCATCAAGATCTCATCATCTCTCGCCATTAGAAGAAAACTGACCAGATCTTATCTCGTCAATTAGCAGAATTGATCAGATCTTTATGGACGAGATTTCTCGCCAAAGCCACTTGGAGTGTTAATGTTTGTCAGTATCGCAATATAATTCGTAGATTGAATTCATAGTGTACTCCATACACGCAAAAGGCTCTTCTGTGGATCTCTTGATATCAAAACCAGTCTTCTGAATACGGACCTCAATCAGGGAACAATTCGCCCACTCGGACTATAGCAGTCTAATTCCAGGCTCTGATTGTCCTTTGCAAACTCTGATTGTGTGTACGATGAGTAGTTTAATCTGATTGAGTATTCGGAAAACACCAGTTCCCCAGGGATACGGCAAGAGCTATCGACCAGTTACTATCTTTATTAGTAATTTTTGAGACTTTTATATATATTATAGACAATATTTTAATTCCATAACCTAATTATCTTTTTCAAATTCTGATTGTAGCTAGGTAGGTATTTTAATTAACGTCGCACTCTGGAGCAACACAACGGGCTATTGTCGACAATCCGGGATCAATCCAGGGAAAGATCCGATGACATCAAGTAATTTTGAATCACGGTCAGATGACGGGGTCACACCTGAGCTGGCACCCCGCTCTCCGAACTTCCACACCACGACAACGTGAGGACATTTGAGGCCGCGACAGATTTAACGTGCACCATCCCCCTTTGTACACGACTGTCTTTGGTTGCATTCGAACTCGAACCCCTCCTGTTGCTAATGCGTTACTCTTCCAACCGCGTCATCTGACCGTGGTTCAAAATTACGTGGTGTTGTCCTCGGATCTTTCCCTTTGGGATTGATCCCGGACCGTCACCAATAGCCCATTGTGTTGCTCCAGTGTGACGTTAATTGAAATAATAAAATAAAATAAATAACTCTTCCAACCGGGCTACAGTTGTCCCTCAATTTTGAAGGATTTATACTGTTGACTATATCGGTCTACTTCTACAAAATCCTTTGGTAGGTAGTGGCCGTCTTGACTCAGTGGGTATGCCCACTGCGCTAGCAACCCTCGAGTTGTAGGCGGCGCAGGTTCGACTCCTATCACGTGCATTCCTCCCTTGGTGTATTTCTCTCTTCTGTGTCAGTAAAGCTTTCATTATGTGTCTGTCTATTATTTGATATTGTATGTCTTGTGTCTGGCGCAGCATGGCCAAATATGGCCTCTGCGCCATAAAACCTCCAAAACCAACCAACTAACCTTTAATAGGTAATAGTCCGTTGTGTTGCTCCAGTGTGACGTTAATTCAAATACATACCTTTGGTAGGTAGTTGAATTAACGTCGCTCTGGAGCTAAACAAAGGGCTATTGGGAAGGTCTTGAATCCATCCCGAAAATACCACCTCGTCATTTTGAACCACGGTCAGATGACGAGGTCAACTCTTGACATCCCAAGCATCCACCCCACGTGGGGAGATTTGAAGCCCCAACAAATTTAACACGCACCAGCCCCCATGGACACGACGGTCTTTGGTTGGATCAAGTTTCGAACTCGCAACCATCCTGTTGCTAATCTTTCAACTTGGCTAACAGCCCCCAAAATCGATTGGAAACTGATTTCAAGATGACTAATTTTCCAGGGCAGGACATGGTCTGTAGTCATTCTCCATCGGGCATGGATCTTGTCTTCTCCAGAACATCAACCCTAGACAATGTCCTGGGCATCATGCAGGGGGACGTCCAACAAGCGGGGATCTCCCATTGTCAGGGGGACAGACAGACAAGGAACGTGGCATTGGGGTGGGAGGGCATTCATGGATGAGGCCCCACCATTCGAAATCAGCAAACTATTCTTCCGAAATCCGGCCCCGTTGTCTGTCTGGGCCTGACATCCCCACTCGCGTCCAGAAGGCCTACTACACCCCGACCCTTCTATTCTTCCGTGAATTGTTCGAACGCGGGGAAAGGAACAGAGACAGGTCGATGATAAGAATTTTAATCAAAATCCCGGACAACACACGTGAGCTTTTCGAGTCGAGGCGAGTTGTTGCGTGCGCTGAGCCCGTTTTAATTCTCATTACAGATCCGTGGCTGTGAGGTAGCCCTGTGTGTGATTGGATGGGTGGGCGTGGGTGATAGGCTCTAAATCATGCCTCCTCGGTCACCCCTTGTGAGGGATCCAGAGAGAAAAATGGGCCAAGTATGACACTTGTTTACGAGTTGGGGAATACTTCAAGGATGCGCGGTTTACTTACTCTTACATAGAAAAATGCTTCGTAATTTATGTTTGGGTTATAATTTCAAACCGGCTAAGTCCGTGTATTTCAGCGTCATCTGACCGAGGTTCAAAATGACGAGGGTCGCGGTAGACCGGTTGAAAGAGTAGAGGATTATCAACCAGAGGGTTGAGAGACTAGATTCATAGATCGCCGTGTGCGTGGAGGTTGGTGCAGGTTAAATCTGTCGTGGATTCAAATGTTCTCACTTTGGCGTGGTGTGCAAGTTCAGGGAGTAGAGGTATGTATTTTAATTAACGTCACTCTGGCACCCCACTCTCCAAACTTCCACACCACGCCAACGTGGGGTCATTTGGGGCCACGCAACGTGCACCAGTCCCTTGTTGGAACCGAATCCGCAAGCTTCCGGTTGCTAATCCGTTACTCTTCCAATCAGGCAACCGCGGCCCACAGGGTGTTGCCAGCTCATGTGTGACCTCGTCATCTGACCGTGGTTCAAAATGACGTGTTCTCCTCGGATCTTTCCCTTCGGGTTTGATACCGGACCGTCGCCAATAACCATCGTTGTGTCGCTCCACAGCGCGACGTTAATTAAATACTTACCTACCGTGCATTTTAGATAACTTAACTTTTATAAGAACTAAATCATACACATGTATACTTAAAAAAATCATTGGAGCGGTTGGCACCTCTTCTGACAAAGCCAAAAGTTGCCAAATTGTAATTCAGGTCTACTTGTTTCGTTTTCACCTGGCAGATTCCGACAAGTGCCTTATTTGCCTTGACGAGGGAGACTTTGGAGCATATCTTGTTCACCTGCACCAGAGAGAACATTTTTAGAATTCTTTTAACCCTCTGCATACGTCGGGGCAGAATATCGTTTCCTTCTTTGGTTAAGGCATCCGGCCCAACGGCTTTACAGGCAACTTACTGAAACCGGCCGAAACGACCTTTACAATGCTTTCCCCCAGGAGAAGGAATGTGTCGTCCCATTATCACCTAATGTGCCAGTTTCTATAGGTCGTGGGTATACCTAGAAGGGACAGATTCTTCCCGGGTAAACTGAAAGGGCGGCGGTGACTTTATAAGTGTATCTCTTTTCATTTACTTAACCTCTCACAGACTAGATACTCGAGGATAAACAATTTGCTAGGCTCCCCGTCGATAACCCTGACATCTTTGTCAACGGGGAGAAAAGGCTATTCACGCGCGTTGTCTCTTTGTAGCACAGAAAAGAGGGGATGGAAATCGTAATGGGCTTCGGCGATTCTTCAGGAGTTTGAGGTCTGAAAGAATCCGAGTCTTTCGTAACGAGGGGACTCGAAACTTTCGGCCGGTTCCCGTATCCAGAGGGTTAAAGAAAAATTGTGATTCACCTTCTATTCTCTTACTGCTTTTTCTAATCAGTTAATAGAAGATATCGTGCAACCGGAGTTAATACTCCGGGCTCGTGTATCAAGATGTAATTTATAATCATACACATGTATGTTCTTTAATATGATGTAACAGTGTGTGTGTAAGACAGTGACGTAGGGTACATGAGCCAAGAAACCAGGCATCAGAAAAAATTTTTAGATTCGGAAAAATTCCGAAACAAAGGATGACCTTCGGATCAAGTGCGCAGACGCTCTGAGTGCGGAGAGGGGGGCTAGCAATATGTCGAAATTCTACGGTGCAGGGAAAGCTTTGGGCCAGTGTCATTTTGGATCTCATGGAGTGAGGAACTGTGTAAGTGGTGTCATTCGAAAGCTACCGAACTTAAGTTACCCAATAACATCCTTCAATATTAACATAAAACTGCACTTTGATCGTTCAAACTTTAAACTAACTGTTTAATATTCACAATAAACAATCGTTCAAACTTCTTGCCTGCTTCATTCATTCCACAATACTTCAGGCCCGAGTATTCACGTCAAAACTACGGTTTGTGTCCTTGACCACAACATGCCAATTTTTTCTAAATTTCCACAAATAGCTTTGAATTACATGGGAATTTAGGTTTCATTTCAGATTATCGCGAGCTCATCATAGTGTTGAATCACCACGCTGCTAAAATGCTAATGACATCTACTGATCTTGCATAACCTGAAGTCTGCTTTATCCGAACTGCCTGATGGATTATGGTTTGTGAATAATTATGCAGTAACAGGACACAACTCCGTTCCGGGCATGAACTTATCAGTGATACATAATGTATCCTTATCTGAGCCACTGATAGAACGCCGCATGTAGCACAAGAACAAGCCCCAGTGTTTAGCTGCGTAGTTCATGGTCTCTGAACTTGTCATACTGTTATGATGAAGGATTAGTTTCAAACAGTTGCGGACTGGTTCAGATAGGAAAATGTAGCCATCAACCAACCTCTGGTGATGGAAGACTTTGAACTGTTAACACTCCTGGTGTTTGTCGTGACGAGATATCCCGTCTCCAGCAAAACTAACTAAATCTTGATGAACGAGATATCTCGTCAATGGGAGGGCAAGATATCTCGTCGATAGGGTGGCAAGATATCTCGTCAATAGGATGCAAGATATATCGTCAATAGTATGACAATATATCGTCGATAAGGTGGCAAGATATCTCGTCAATAGGATGGCAATATATCGACGATAGGGTGGCAAGATATCTCGTTAATAGGATGACAAGGTATCGGGTGATGAGAAAAACTGACCAGATACTAATGGAAGAGATATCTCGTCGATAGGATGGCAAGATATCTCGTGAGGAAGAAAACTAACCAGATCTTGATGGACGAGATATCTCGTCGATAGGGTGGCAAGATATCGTCAATAGGATGGCAAGATATCTGGTGATGAGAAAAACTTACCAGATACTAATGAAAGAGATATCTCGTCGATAGGATGGCAAGATATCCCGTCTCCAGCAAAACTAACCAGATCTTGATGGACGAGGTATCTCGTCAATGGGAGGGCAAGATATCTCGTCGATAGGGTGGCAAGATATCTCGTCAATAGGATGGCAAGATATCTGGTGATGAGAATAACTGACCAGATACTAATGAAAGAGATATCTCGTCGATAGGATGGCAAGATATCTCGTGAGGAGAAAAACTGATCAGATCTTGAGGCACGAGATATCTCGTCAATAGGATAACGAGATATCTGGTGGCAATAATTCTTTTGCTGCATTATGCAAATGCGACTCGTTCCTCCTGTCCATCAAAAAACAGTGTAAATTTTGTTCTGTGCAAATGCGCATGGTATAAATTGGGTTACTTTGGTAACATACTCTCGTTCTCTTAAGACTTCAATTGTCTGTTCTTGTTTGCTTTTATTATTAAATGTTTTAACTTAGTAATTTGTTCATGTTATTCCATCTTCAAATATATGTGCCTGCCTAGAAAGCTTTCTCGAAGCACTGTCACAGTATGAGGTAGCTTCATATTTTTATCTTGTAGTACTGTACAGTGCTAGTTATTGCGGTGAATTAAAATTCTTCTAATCTAAAGTCCGACTTCCGAGAATTGAGGCATATAGCCATTTTGGTTGTTCCATCAAGTAATGATGTGAAAATCGTGATCAGAAAAACTGATCAGATCTTGATCCCGCCATAATCAAAACACGGCAATAACTTAATCATCTTAATAATAATCAATAATCTTGATGACAAGATATCTCGTCATCAAGATTATACAAGATTATTAAGAGACAATTGAAGTCTAATATACAATTTTTTCAATTGCTTTTTAATTGCGATCTTGTGAAACAAATTTCGTTTGTTTTAGTCACATTTTTTGATTTAATATCAACAAGACATATATACTATAAAGAAATGACAAAATTAGGTTAGCAAGATCAGGTAAATATATAAATAGTTCTCATATATATAAATCTGTATAGAATTATTTTCAAGAAACTGCTGATAAATGCTTTTGAACTATTATGGCATATAGACATCCTTATATATCAATAGGGTAGGGATTCATTGTATCACTACCATTTTTCTCCCGACTTCCAGCAACGTTTGATAACTTAATTTTTTAACCACGATTAGCAGTGCATATTAGCACTATTTTCTGTTGAAAATAGTGCTATATACTATGTATGCTATTATTATGTGGAGTATATTTTATTGTTTTCTGTAATAGTTTAACGCCTTTCTAATTGGAAAGGTAGGTAGATACTTTAATTAACGTCGCACTGGAGCAACACAACGGGCTATTGGTCTGAGATCAATCCCCGAAGGGCAACACCACCTAATATTTAACCACGGTCAGATGACGAAGTCACACATGAGCTGGCACCTCACTCTCCAAACTTCCACACCACGCCAAAGTGAGGACATTTGAGGCCACGACAGATTTAACGTGTACCAGTCCCCTTGTACACGACGGTCTTTGGTTGGATACGAACCCGCAATCCACCGATTGCTAGTCCGTTACTCTTCCAAGGGCCTCTAATTGGTAGGTTGCTGCCGAGGACACAAACGGTAGTTTTGACGTGAAACCAGGACTTGATGGTGGAATGAATGAAGCAAACATGAAGTTTTAACGATTGTTTACTGTGAGTGAATATTCAACAATTAATTTAGTTTGAACGATTTGAAGTGCAGTTTGATATTATCAAAGGATAATTAAAGGCGTGATTGGTAGCGTTGTTAACATCTACGCAGTCCTCACTTCATGCACTCCAGAGTTTCACAGGCCCAAAGCTCGCCCAGTACCGTAGAATTTCGACATATTTCTTATCCCCTCCCCACGCTCAGTGCGCATGCGCACTCGGTCCGAAGGTTATGCCAGGTACGGACATCCTTTGTCTACACGACACTGAATTTATCTTCTGATATAGGTATATTCAGGTATATTATCGACTGGAGCAACACCACGGGCTGTTGACGACAGTTAGGGATCAAACCCGAAGGGAAAGATCCGAGGACAGCACGTAATTTATATCCTGGATGTTTCTTGTAGTTCCAAAATCCCAAGACAAAATAGATGTAACGCTTTTTTGTAATACTAGACTTTTCATTCATGCCTTCCTAATACTATTCCGATTTTATACACGCATTCACGTCAGTGATTTTTGAAGAGAAGTGAAAAAATGCTTCTTTTAAGAACACGTTCATTGTTCTTTGATATAAAAGTATACTCATCTGACTTGACCTATGATTATCCCCTATTCTTTAAGATAGAGAATAGACTAGGACAGGAAAATCAAAAAGTTGGTTAGATCCTTTTTATGAAGACTAATAATTAAGATGAATTGTAACAGATATGCAATTAAATGCAGCTGCATATATTTATTTTAAACTGCAAAAGAATGTCATACATTTTTAAACTATTAAGTTTAACAAACTGGTAATTATTGTTAGTAAAAAAGTTCTCAGACTAGATTTGCTGTAATTTATAATTATTTACATTTCTCTAATTTCAGCCTCAGACCAAACATAATCTATAAATATTCCCCATGCAAAAAAGCACCATATATCATGATGCTCAATCACTATAAATACCGATGGAATTTTAGTTTTTGCTTACCGCGATATATAATCAGGTTCCTTATCCTTCTTAAATTTTGAGTACTTCATTTCTCCTTCCACCACTACGAAAGCATCCTTTTCGGGGATAAAAATTTAAAAAATAAGAACTCATTACGATGGCACCATCATCTTTTTCTTAGCACATTTAGTCATTCACTCTATTAATAACAATCCTTTTTAATACATTTTCTCACATATAAAACCCAAATAACGTGTAATTTTTATTTCTTTTTCCAAAGTGAAAGATTTTTTTTTGAAATTGAAGATGCGTATTTTTAAAAACAGATAATGGTTTTCTCGTCAACTCTCAAGACATCGTACAGTTATCCCATTTTTTAGCTTCTTTTAAGACGTTACATGTTGTGCTGTCTTCTTTAATCTCTAACATATCATGAGACCTGCACTGTTTAAGTACTCGAGTATTATTATGTACTCGAGTTTCATTCAGCGTCGACGTACCATATGAGCTGTTCTGCATTTTTCCTCGGAGGAGCTTTCATTTTTTTACTGTTGCAAAAAAAAACATTTTTCAATTTCTGAACTTCGTCATTGGTGGTTTTAATTAAATTTGACTGCCGTGGCTGATATCTAATTATATGCATTTTCGAACCAGTTTTTTTGGTGTTTTTGAAACTCACTTTTTTGTTGCAGTATTTTTTGAAATAAGAATATTTGGTATTGAAAAATATTTCCTTTAAACAAAAGTATCACGTTATTTGTGCAGATTTTATTCAAATATTTCAAACAATAAATGAAAATGAAGTAAATTATGCCCCGGCCAATCTTATTTTTTCATTTTCTCAGAAAACAATGACCGTAAAGCGACAAACCAATCAGCCAACTTTTAATTTTCTACATACTTTTTCCAAGTTTTAATTTTTTTTTCGTGTAGAGATGGAGACTCTAGTTCCCATGTGTTTATCCTTACATGGAAATTGATATAGAAACAATATTTTCTTTTTAAAAATTGTATCTATTACTTTTAAATAGGCACTTCAAAGTCACGTCTACCCCTAAAAACCATATTCCATAACCATGGAAACGTCTGTTGCAATTAACGAACCGAACTCATTTATCCCACTTCAGTTAAGGAAGGTCATTTATTGAGGGTTAACATGGAATCTAAACCTAAAGATAAAGTAAAGTGGGCTTAGCATTTGGGCGGATGATGGGAATGGAAGAGAGGACGGGACCTTGAAATGCCCTTTTGAAGTAATGAAATAGTTATACATTCAATAATTTTTTAATAGCAATATAACATAATAATTTCACTTTGCTCATGGGTTCATTGCCTAGCCTGTTTCTCATTCGTGTTTCTAGTTCTATTGTCTCAAGAGAGGTAAGTCGATCTAAAACTACTTTCATGTGTTCTGCCTTGTTATTGTTCAATCGTACAAAGGGGTGTGTTGTGCGCGACACGTCACAAAAAAGCAGATCGCGCTCAGAGGAATAATAAATTGTTACTTTATTTTAAGAACGCAATAAAAGCATTCTATGCATTTATGTAGAACTCTTATTTGTTGGTAAAGGAATGAAAGGAGACGTTCTTTATAATTATTTATAATTAAATATATTTAAATACAATGGGAGGAACTATTTGCAGGGATCATCGTTACATCACATGTAAAAGAAAATATTTTATTAAATTATGCATCCCGTCAACAATATCACGCATCGAGGAAAACAGATGAAAGTACTTAAAAATAACAATGCTTTCGGAAGTTTATTATATACAAAACACTGAAATCTTCAAGTTTCGGATAAACTATTAATCCATTTAAAAGAAAAGGAACACAAATCCAATTCCTTAGAAACCCTAAGCACCACACTAAAAACAGAATCAGACCATTTACCGGGAAGGGAAATTTCTCCTAAAACCGAAAACCATCAATTCCCAATTTTTTACAGCGCGACGCCCGGTTCCATTCCGCATAACCGCATCCCCAAAGTCCTCTGAGTCACGGTTGAGTTGTTTTTGTTAGGGGCAGCAGAATGGTCAGTCGCAAGGGTGATATTAGGGGGTAACTACAGGGTGCTGTTTCCGAATTCTGTATTAATCATATTATGCTGCCCTTTTATTTTTTTTTTCCAATTTTGTGCACTTATTTCGATATAAAAGGGTCTGATGTTTTTTCCTCTCGTCGTGTAGAAGAGGAAAGCATTTCTGATGGCGCAACCACCATTAGATGCCCTTCTGATGATACTCATTGATTACGTATCAGTGATTTTAAGATAAATAAACCGACCCCTCGGGAAGTACAAGTGAAACAAATTGCGCCGGGTAATGCTTTTAAAAGTGAATGATGTCGGATCCGTTCCGGGATGATGGTGGAATTTATTGAATGAAATGTTGGATGGGTTTCAGATGTTGAAGACGGTAATGCGTTTCCACCTCCATGCATTTTTCATGGGAGTTTTCCTTTGAGTTTGGGATCGTTTTGTCTGGAAAGAACCGAAATCTTTGAAATTTAAAACGCGAATCGAAATGTTGTGTGGGCTGAATTACTTGTTATGAGTTCTGAAAATAAATTTTCAGAAACGAATTTTTGTTTTTATTACTCTTACAAAAAAAACTAACATTTACCAACTATAAAAGTTCAGCATTCAGCACCACATTTTGATTTGTTCGTGTGTGAAATAACTCTAACGTGAAACAGAAAGTAATGAATTTTTCACTGTTTGTATCAGTATTGCATTTCATTGGGCTTTCGGTTGCACATTCAGAATCATGTTTTAATACTTTTCACTTTGGCTCTGAGTATTACGAAAACTGTTCAGTCTTCATCAATATTCTTTTAGAAGGCCCTCATGGGCGCATTCTTTAGGTGTGTACGGGCATCACAATCCCGAGCTACCCGAGTGATTTCTCCTCCCTTTCATTTTCACCCTCGCCAAATTGGCGCGGTTTGGCCAAATATAGCCCCTGAGCCTTAAAACCCGAAAATAAACAACCAACCTTTTAGAAGAGTTGCTATGTATCTATTTTACTCAAATAGAGCTCAATAACACTCTCAACCTTGGTAGGAGAATTATAACCAAACCCCTAATGGGTTCGTGTGCAGTTTTCTAGTCATGGGTTTCGACTTTGCAACTATCAATTAATTCAAAATTTCTCGCCAAGGAAAATTTGGCGATATGAAAGAAGAATGGTTTTGGAAATTGTTGAAGGCGAAGATTTCATGGCATTATACAGAAGATTGATTGTCATTCTCTGAAGGCTTCACATCCGTATTTCAATCTGCAGTGCTCTCTGGGAGTCAATTATTGATTCAGTGAGTTTGCCCACTGCTCTAGCAACCTACGAGTTGTAGGTGACGCTGGTTCGATTCTTTACTGGGTGTATTTCTCTCTTCTGTCAGTAAAATTTTCTTTCAGTGTGTCCATTTCTTGACGTTGTCTCTCTTGTGTTTGGCGCAGCATGGCCAAATATGGCCCTTGCGCCATAAAACCCAAACTACAACTATGTAAAGAAAATATTGTATTGCTGCTTCAAAACAATTACATGCAAAAAATCTCCAAATTGATGCAACACCTTGAAAATACAATCTTTCCAACTAAAGCATCGAAAATAATGAATGTTAAACACAAGGAAAAGTGATCATGTGACCTTGCATTGCCTGTCGTGGGTTCGGAGATCTTTTGATGTTTTCCCTCCAAATGGTTTCGACGAGATATCTCGTCCATCAAGATCTGACCAATCTTGCTATTGACGAAATATCGTGTCAGCAAGATATTGGCGATTTTTTTATGATGAAATTAAAATCAGGTCATTGTTTTTCCAATACCCCGTCAAGACCACCACCAGGAAGGTCGAACTACCGTGACTACCAAACTAAAGTCAATCATAATCGACCCTTGCGACACATTCTGGCTTCATTCCAACGCATCCTACCAAACACGAAGCTCAACCACGGCATGATAAACTTGCATCGCACTAAAAGACCCGCATTTAAGCACTACCACCACTTGTTAGCTGCACGGCATCTGACCCGACCGTATCCATCTCCAGAGGTTAACGCGAATTCATCTTCCTGCTATTTCACTTCGCAAAAGGGCCCCCCAACATCACCTCGGACTCATCCCCCTAAAATGGCCCCGTTTGAAAAATGAACCTCCCATTCCCTAATAGCCTCGTTCTCCAGTAGGCTTGTTTTTAACCTCAACCCATCAAATCTTTTTTTTTTCCGTACAATTCCACTTCCAGTCGATGGCATCGCTGATCGAGGTGTCGTAATAGCAGTGGTATTAAGAGAAGCATAATAATAGGTGTGCTTTCTGCCCAAATTAATCGCGCAATTCCATTGTTGGAGGGGCTCTCTGCTTCCAGCTCAAGGGAGTGACATTATTTAATACGACGGGGTTGTTCTTTGTTTCTTTTGGACGTGATTTGTCGTTATCTTATTGTTGCAAGGTAAGCGGAAGGTCACGTAGTTTTTCCATTTATCCGCTTTATTTTTTTTGGTCCCGTGTCCTACTCGACTCCAAAGGTCGATGCTAATGCGGTTCTTGTGTACTTTTTGGACACAGGCCATTGACTTCGGTGTCGTGCCGTATGAAATGGACCGTGAGTTTTGGACAGAATGGTGGGTATGTCGCCGTCGTCTCTTGGGGAGGGAGATCGAAGCCGCCGGGTGGGTGTTATTTATGTGGTTTCCATTGTCGATAATGCTGGGGTGATTGCTGGGGATGTGTTGGAAATCCCACACTATATTGAGTTGATGAATTTGTGTGTCGTCTTTCACTAAGGTACGTGCCTCTGGAATCATCGACGTTATTTGTGTGTTGGAGAGGAAATAAACGGAAAAATCAACCGTTTCAGGGTTCATTAACCCTTCAAACAACTTTGAGGAGATATCTTGTCCATCAAGATCTGACCAATTTTGCCAATGATAATATGGTGATTTTTTATGTCGAGATTCGGTCAGCTTTTTTCTAATGACGAGATCTCTCGTCCATTGAGATCGGGTCAGTTTTGCTTAACGACGACATACCTCGTTGAGACAACCACCAGGAGGGTTAACTAATTTTTCCGATTATTTTAAGTGTGCTTGATTTTTGATCCGGAGCAGAATAATCTTTATTTTATTTTCACTAACGTACCTGGGTTTCAGGGGAAATGCTTAACATTTACCCCACTACCAACGCTGAACAGATTAATTACCAACTATTTAGTTGAAAATAAAATAGACTGCTATTATCGATCTTCCCACATGTAAGCCATGTGAGGAAATTAAAACTGAACTTGAGGAACTTGGTTTTAAAATCGAACAAATTAGTCAACTTAAACGGTTTAAGGATAAAAAAACAGCTCCCTATTTTCCAAAAGGCCACCTCCAAAACAATGAGCTCTCAGCTTCTATTTATGAACTCAAGGAGTTCCACAATCTAATAATAAAAGTCGAAAAAATAGCAAATAAAAAAGGCGTACCACAATTGCCAGATGTATAATCACTCATGTGCCAACTGCCGCATGCCTTCTAAGTGTGTAATCTGCAGACAAAATCACAAATCTAGTAATTGTACCAATAGAAAACAAAAGCCTAAATGTGCAAATTGCCATCAGGAACATACGGCTAACTACCGTAGATGTTCTAAATGCCCTAAACCAAGGAAAATTAAACAAAACCTAAAACAAGGGATTTAGTGCAGCCAATGCACTCTTATGCCCAAATGGCAAACCCTAAGTCTCTTCCTCCCATCCTAAACCCTGCAGTTAGCTCCACATTGAGACCTGAAGCAGCAATGGCGACATGCTTCAGCTCTTTGAATTATTGAAGGAAATAAAATCAATATTCAGCTGTTTCCAAAATATACCCCAATTGCTTAGTGAGCTGAAAAGCTGACAAGTTATTTACACTTGTCAATCATATTAACTTTGCCTCAAACTGAATACACCTGGCACTGGTCTGAAACTGCTATTGGAATGCGTTTGGACTTCGCAGCAAAATCCACGAGCCTTTGTATATGAGCACTCCCTCGATGCCCTTAGTTCAGGACACTTTTCTTAGAATTGGCGACATCGCCCCGCTGCCGAACTATAGCTTCCACCTAGATCCGATGGCCGTGGTGGCGGTACCGGAATGTACATTAAACACTATCTCACATTAGAGAAACAACTCCTAGATTACATGTAATTGAAGCCACTGCTATTACAATTAGACTACCATCACTTTCCCCTAACATTTGTCTCTACCTATATGAAAAATAAAGCTCCGATAACATATACACATTGAATCTCTGTTGGGATTGAATTCTATTATAATAGCTGGAGACATGAACGCTCACAACAGACACGGGAACTGCAGCAATACTAATAAACAAGGAACGCTACTCTTCCTTTTCGACCAACGCAGGATTAGAGATTGCTGCACCCGTTACACTCAACCGTTATGGACCCACTAGTGCATCAATAATTGACTTGGCTTTGATCAGAAACTTTGATTATCACAGCACTATTGAATCGCTTCCTGAGCTTTCAAGTGATCATAATACACTGCTGGCCACCGTAAATGCAACACCCTTAAGGAAGCATGCAAATAATATGAAATTTACAACATGCATTAGCGGAGGTGAGATATGCAAATGATTAGAATTTCAGCGCAGACGCACATCACGCGCGCCTGTGGCGCCACTTCAAAGCGCTATTTAAGGCTTGGAGATTTCGACGATTTCAAGTACGGCAATTGTGTTTTTCTTGTGGTTTTTTTCAAAAAAACGATCAATTATGCCTCGTAGAAAACAGCGATCATCTTTTGATCAAGTATCCGAGTTCGACAGAGGAAGGATAGTGGCCTACCGAGATTGTGGATTATCTTTCAGGGAAATCGGTAGTCGTGTTGGACGAAACCAAACAACTGTAATGCGGATATGTGATCGTTGGATGCAGGAGGGACCGACGTGTTCGATCGCATCCACCTCAGTGCACCACTTCACGTGATGACAGGCATATTGTGCGTATGGCAGTGACGGATCGCTCAGCCACATCACAAACCATAGCACAGCACATTCAGTCTGTACCGCATCATCCAGTGTCTGCGCGTACCATTCGACGCCGTTTACAGCAGAGTGGTCTGTCCGCAAGACGTCCATTGCTTCGTCTACCCTTGACGCAGAACCACAGACGTTTCCGCCGCCAATGGTGCGATGAAAGAAGGATGTGGACGGCAGAATGGAATGAAATTGTCTTTACTGACGAGTCGCGCTTCTGTCTGCAACACCACGATGGTCGGATTCGAGTCTGGAGACACCGTGGAGAGAGGATGCTGAACAGCTGCGTTATGCACCGCCACACTGGTCCTGCACCGGGTATTATGGTATGGGGTGGTATTGAATATCACTCTCGCACTCCTCTAGTACGCATTGCCGGTACTTTAAACAGCCAGCGCTACATCTTCGAGGTGTTGGAGCCAGTTGTCCTTCCTTACCTTCTGGGCTTGCCCACAGCCATATTTCAACAGGATAATGCGCGACCACACGTGGCACGCATTGTCCAAGGGTTCTTCGTCAATCGCCAGATTGAATTGCTTCCCTGGCCAGCTCGCTCTCCGGATCTTTCGCCGATAGAAAACATGTGGTCCATGGTTGCTCAACGATTGACCCAGAATACATCCCCAGCTGCCACACCAGATCAACTTTGGCAACGTGTGGAAGCTGCTTGGTCTGCTGTACCCCAAGAACACGTCCAAAGTCTCTTTGAATCAATGCCGAGGCGTGTGGCAGCGGTGATCTCCAACATTGGCGGCTACTCTGGCTACTGATTTTGGCAGGAACCACACTTCACAGAAGTCTATAAATTTAATCATTTGATACTTGGTCAACATGTTATCTACAAAATAAATTTTGTTGTGATATCTCTTGTCTTTCTTGGTGTTGCAATTTGGGTGGCCAGCAGTGTATTATTCTTTGATACACAAGGGCAATTCACCACAGCGGAAGGATACTTTCGACCTAATTGGAAGTATTCTCATTCGCTGTACGAAAAACCTCACACAATTCCTCATATCTCTACCAAAGGAGGAGTTTAACTCATTTGCTTCAGAGATCACTCACACAATCACAAGTGCATACCTTGAGACTGGACGTGTCGTGCACGACGAAAAAGGCAGCCCTTTACCCTCCCAAATTAGACAACTGATTAAAATCGAAAATCACCAGAAAAACTTGGCAACGAACGCGAGATCCCACTGACAAACGAACTATGAACCGAGCCCAGCAAAAGTTAAAAGATTCAATCAAACACGCACAACAGTCTTGGACTGATTATATCACTTCACTGACTCCAGTGGATAGTTTCTTATGGAGGGCAGTGAAGAAATACAAGAAAACAAGCAACCGCATTTCGCTTCTTAAAGGCCCGACTAGCACTGCTTACACTGACACCGAAAAAGCCGAACTTCTTTCTGAATCTTGAAAAACAGCGTCAAGAAAACGAAAACCATAACCCTAGTACTATCCAAATTGTTAACACTCAAATTTTCTTAAAATTCCATCAACGGACATTATTGAACCTGGCAAAACTCTCCGAAGTGCTGGACTATATAGGGAAGATCAAAACCAAAAAAAGCCTTGGTATCGATGGGATTTCTAGCATGATGAGAAAGCTTCCTTTGAAGACTTTTTATCTTCAACCATCTTATCAACTGCATTTTGATGTTACATTTCCCCCAACCCTGGAAAACTGCTGTTATCGTCCCAATCCTAAAACCAAAGAAACAAGATTGCTTACCTGAGATTTACAGGCCAATTATCCTGCTATTGATCCTCAGTAAAGCTACCGATTACATTATTAATAACAGGCTTGAAGCTCATTTTGATTCCACAACAATTTGGTTTTAGGAAACAGCTTTCTACCAGAGTGCTTTTTGCTCAGAGTAACTGAGCATGTAATTGAGGGCTTTAATAATGCTGCTGCGATTTTCCTTGATATTGCCAAAGCCTTTTATAGGGTTTGAATCAACGGTCTTATCTATTATAACAGACTTTCCAACTTCGCCCATACACCTTTTACTTTCCTACCTAACAGGTAGGCACTTTGTCGTTCGTGTGAACAAAACTCTCCACCACTCATCTGGTCTTCAAGTTTAGGACCTTAACTATTCAATCTGTATGTGAACGACATACCACGAAATCGATCCTCTATGCTCTGCATGTTTGCACATGACACAGCTGTGCTAGCTCGAAACCATGATATCACAGAAGTCATGGCCACACTAACACAATACAAACATTTGAACCTTGGCTTACTACTTGGAAAACCAAAATTAATGAGCCAAGCCATGCTTTTTACCAATAAAATAAATATTCCTTCCCCACCTATTTTTAATGGTAATGAAATAACTTGGTCCCCTAATTACACTTATCTTGGAGTCACAATGGATTCTCTATTAACTTGGAAAAACCACATCACCTCCCTTAAGGTGTATGTATACACTAGAAATCACGAAAATTGACTAAAATATCGATTTATTTTTTAACAATTCAAAATATTGTCCAACCCCTCAGCTTTCAAACGATACCACGTTCTTGTAAATATTCGAAATAGTTTTCAAGTTACAAGGGTTTGGGTTAGGTACTGTCACCATAGACAAACACATTTCCAAAACTTTAAACTCGATTTATGAAGAACTATGTTTTTGCAATAGGATGCTTCTTTCAAACAGTGATAACACAACAATGAATTGATCTATTATAATTACTTTTGTGTCATTATAATCTATATATTACAGTGGATGTTTTGACACTCAGTCGAAGTTATTGGTTAAGAAATGAATTTTTAGATGAGTTTTAAATGTTGAAATTACTGAAAAATCTTGATTTTTTAGACTTCCTTCGTGAAAAAAATTGTAAAAAAGAACGTATTCCCTCTAGCAACTTGATGGAAGGTCAAAACATGAAGAATAATCTTAGGAATAATTTCCAACAGGAATTGTCTTTCTGAACACATTAGAATTTGAGATATCACTGTTCGAAAAACATGCTAATTAGCTAATTATATCTAAATTATGTAATTAATGAGTAGCTTAATCAAAGTTGTTCACACTGAAATCAGTTTAAGCTCAAACCAATGACCTATTGTGAAAAAAAATGGATTTTTAAAATCAAAATTTAAAAAAAGGTGTTCTAGTGTATACATACACCTTAAAAACAAATTCCTAGCTACTAGGTCCACTATCTATCCCTTAATTGCTAGGAATTCCACACTTTCTATTGATAAGTTGCTCATCTATAAACCATGCTCAAATAATCAGCTACGCCAGTCATGTCTGTGGATATGCAGCCAAAACCAAGCTTAATAAACTTGAAACTATTCCAAATTCTACTCTACGTATTATCAGTGGTTATCCCTGGTTTTACAGAAACGTTAAAATTCGCGAAGATCTACAAATTCCTGAACCAAAGAAATTCTTCAGTAAAACCGCCATTAAATTTTATCCCAATCTCGAAAATATTGATAACCAAGCCATTTAGTATATCCCTAGGTATGACTTTCGTCATCCTGATAACAGCAAAAGGCCTAGAGCCATTTTTAATTATTCTGTAAGATTACTAACTTTTCTTAAATTTAAATTTCATTTACTGTCATCTTAAACATCTCTGACCTTGTGCCAACTTCTGACTCACCTGGATTCAGACTCCTCCTGAGAAATCCATCCATTCTCATTGAAGCACTGCCACGCCTCTGCCTCATCAAACCCTGCTTGATTCTATAAATATTCTGACAAACTTACTGGCGTTCGGTTCATCACCAATTTCAGATGGAGATAGGCTATCGGTCTAGGATCTCCGGCACTCGTTCTACAGAAGAGTTTTGCTAGGTCCTGTTTTATTTTTGGGGAGCGTTGGATCATAAATTTAAATTTCTTTTACTCCAGGGTTGATATTTCTTTCAATTTCAGAGAAAAATGTGCGAAAGATTTGGTTAATGAAGTTTTTAATTAAGGGGATTTTGAAGACTTTTCTGATTTCGATAGGACAGAACCACTTGGCTGTTGAAATTTGACGGTGTTTAGTATTTTTCAATTAACGTCGCACTGAAGCAACTCAATGGGCTATTGGAGACGGTCCGGGATCAAACCCGAAGGGAAAGTGTAATTTGGTGAAGGAAAAACTGATTATGTTAAATATTTTTTAATTTTGGTCGCATGATCTATCCCCAAAATGAGCATGCATATGTTATGATCGGAAGAATGAAGTATAAGTAAATTAGTTTCTTGTTGTCTAGTGATAATTTCGAGCTCCGAGAATTGGATACATGACTGTGGAAGTTTTCTGAAATTTGTGTTGTATATGCGGCTTTCAATCAAGATGAGTCTAGGATTACTCATAAGTTACTCCTATATTAACCCCCACTCATTCGGCAGTATATTACGATCTATTTCATTTCAACGATGGATTGAATTTTGAGGTTGGACCCTGTGTAAAATTGTAAAGAATGCACTTCTTTTATATCATACGCATTATAGTTAGATTAAAAACTGAGATGATAAAATAATGAATGGTATGATTAAACTATTTATCGGTGTCTATCTAGAACTACCCAGGAATTTTCTGACCAATGTCCAGTTGTCCTTAAAACAGACACTGGATGACAGTCGATTAATTAGGTGTGACTTTGACAGATTGCATTTTAAGTCCCGAGTGAGCTAATATACATTGGATTCCCTTATGACCGCTTCTACGGAGCACTTGCTCCCAATCTGCAGCATTGGAGAATAGCCATTTAATTACGATGTGAAATCTCAACAGTATTTAGGGGATAGATATGCATGAGGTAACTAAAAATTAATATAATAGCAATTTGAGGTAAAAAATAGGTTTGCCAATTTTTGAAGTGTTAATGTTTTGAAATCGTATTCCACAAATTTATTAACCTTTTTAAAAACCAGTTAATGATTTTATAACGAATTATTTTGCCCTACGATAATATTTTACTACACAAGAGCTAATTAAAACTATATATATTATTAAAAAAATAAAACGTCATGAACAAAACTGACCAGATCTAGTTGGACGAGATATCTCGTCATTCGAAGAAAACACGATTATCAGAAGAAAACTGATCAGATTCTGATCTCGTTATCATAACAAAAAACCGGTAATATCTTGTTGACGTGATACTGCGTCATCAGTAAAATTGGTGAGATCTTGATGAACGAGATATCTCGTCGAAACCACTTGGAGGATTGAAATTGATTTCGAATATAAACGCCATGATCAGGATTCGTAATCTGACAAGATCTTGATCTTAAAAAATCGTCAGTAATCTTATAGATATCTCGTCATTAGTAAAATGGGTCAGATCTTGATTTATGAGATACCTCGGCGAAACTCGTTGGGAGGATTAATATGTGAATTGCTTTAAGGATAAATAATCATTTTAATAACAGTAATATTTGAGAAAAAAACAAAGGACAAATGATTTGAAAAAGTGAGATTTGTAAATTATAATCGCATATACATAATCATTTATAAAGAGAAAGATCGGTAAATCAAAATATGTAATGCGAAACTTTGGAAAATGAGAACAATATGGAGCAACGACTTCAAATAATTTATAGAAATCAATCATTATATTTGAAATCAAAGACAGTACATTATTAATTATAAAAAGTTGCACTAGGCTTTCCAAAACAATTTTTTCAATTACCAATTAATTCTAGTGTTCAAAATCTTATAAAAACGTTCATGAGAAATTTATTACATTTATAAAATAGGCACTTTTATTTCATAGTCCAGATGTTAATGCGGATAGTGAAAGAAAATCCAACTAATAAGCAACTTCCACGCTTAATTTATAACTATTCATTTAATTTAATAAAATCTAATACCAAGTTTATTTTGTTAGAGATAGTTATCAAATGACATAAATGTATTTCAGCACTCGCAATCTTCAATTTCTTTCCGAATTCTTATATTTTACGCGGCTGTTAATTTCATTCGGAAATAGTGAGTGATAATTATATTAGTAATAAAGATTTATTCAACACTTATTTGACTTTTGACTAATGCTAATACTGATTACTTTCAATTATTTTTTATTAGCTCAACATTGAAAGCGATTCGATTTATTTTCATTAAATCGTCGCAATAAGGAAATAATAATCTGGCAACGGAAACTAAAGCGATTGATAATTCGAAATGTTCAATAAAGAAAAAGATAAAAATCGAATTATTTCTTTTTCCGACATCCGAGTCGATAAAAAAAACCCGGTAAGCCCAACGCTCTTCAAAGATAACATCATTAATAGCCAAGTATTAAGATTAAATATAGAAGAATATTGATAAAAAATGCCTTTAAAGTGGAATAAAAAAATTAAATCATGTCCCGATAAAGAAATCGAGATAGCTTTGCCACAGGCAAAAAACTCTTTTTTCCCCGATGTTGATTTAGTGTAACTAATAAGTTTTTCTAACTCCCTTTACTTGAAAGAAGAGCTAATGAAGTCGGAACTTGTTTTCGAAAATAGATGGTACTGAGCTAAAAAAAACTTTTAATAGCAGATTTTAAAAACTCTCAGAAAATAACTCCAGATAAGTCAAAGATCTTTTTTATTAAGTGTTTTGAATATTGAGAAGGCTTAAAGGAATTATTACTTTGATATTTTGCTTCGCTTAAAAGAAGGATCGTCTAGGTATACTAATTTAAAGGCATATCAGGTTGGTGTGTTTTTTTCTTATTCGATTTAAGAATAATCTGTTCACGATTTCTTTGAATTTTTTTCGAAGTACCTTATTATTCTGATAATCTGTTTTCCTTAAAAGTCTAATAAATTTTAAATTAGTGCTATATACTGAGGCTAATGCTATGCGTACTATAAGGCAAATGTTTTTATTGCTGTTTAATAGTTTGGAACTTTAAAAGTGAATTTAATAAATTATTCGTTGTAATGGGAGTACTTTTATGCAATTCGTTAGATAAAATCGTTTGACTTATTCCGATTGCATCATTTGTTATTTCACGATAATAGTTTGCCGTTTTTATGTCGAATTTAATGTTTTTGTTGCAGATAATCGCACTACCAGTCTAGTTTATCAAAGTATTTAAGAAGTTTAACTTTTACGAGTGGCAACACCTTCCGTTGCTAAGTTAAAATTGCGAGTTCCATTTTCAGTTTCCAGTTGTATTGCTTTTGTCATCTTACTTTGCTGTGTCGTTTTCTGTTTTGTACTGTAAAGCGTTGACTTAATTTATTCTTAACAAATTCAAATTGCAAAAGAAAATTCCTTCAGTTCTTTGTCGAAGTCATATAGTACAGTAATACCACGTTACATATGCATGAATGACATTATGTCTTACATATGACATTATGCCTGAAATGAAACGCTCCCCATTGTATACCGATAGAAAAACCACCACGATATCCAGATTGAGAACAGGATATTTTAAAGGTATGAATATCAAGTGATGGAACCAGAACGTATACATTGTAAAAACTGTCTGAGTGTTGAGCTCACATCTAATCAGATATTCACCTGCCCTTTAATAGTATCTGCTCTTCAAACCATCGATTACCATCCTGATGAAGTTTAACAGCGAGAAAATAATCGGTATAGTCGTTGTGTAAAATGCACACGACAACATGACTCAGAAATGGACACAACAACCATTATATACCTTTCAATAACACCCCTTTCTAAAGCATTTTTCACTTTACCAGTACTCCATGTCTAAGATTACATTGAATTCATATTCAGATCCCGTGAAGCCAAAAAGGTCGCCAAAATAGCACGCTGTCCGTCATATAATCCAATTATAATTTGGAGCAGGGGGTTGCCTATAATTAAACTTTCCAAGGAAACCGTTTGGTCTTCGATTATCGATCAAACAAAAACCGCCAATCTGGAACACTACACTTAATGCTAGCAGTTGATTGGAAAACACTCTAGGAGCAAATACAACTTTCTGGGAAGTGTCCATACAAGTGGAATTGCGAAAATTTCTTTCCAGTGAACATGAGCCATTGACTGCTTCTAAGTTAACACAGCCCCGTCCATGCATTGAGTGACTTTTAAAACCTTTAGGAACTCACAAGACACATCGCTTAAGTAAACGCGGCATGACTTCAGAAGAACATCCCTCTGCCACCGGGATCAAAGCTCGCCATTATATACCTTTCAAAAACATCCCTCATCAGGGGTGAGCAAATTCGCGACGCCACCCTTCCGTTCAAACGATAATTCGAGACAATCTTTTGAAAACCCCGATAAAAATCCACCTCCTCCAGGTACAGCCCCCGAAACTAGCTTACCGAAACGCATCGCAGCCCCACTTCAGAATTATTCTCGCCCCTGACTCCGAATACAAACCTTTACCTTAGCCCCGGCCGACCGCACCCCGCGCCCTAAGATAAATACGAAAGCTGGAAGGGAACGACTTAACTCTCCGGTAAACTGCAAATATGCTGCGCCCCCCCCCTCTCGCCGTCGGGATCAAAGGCAGAGGGGCATTCAGCGAGGGCTGATCGCCATGAATAGAAACGAACTCGCAATTCGCCGCCCCGGCATGAAAAGATTGTACGCTCCGATAAGCCCTGTCTTTGGGGCCCTCTGTACACAGCGTGCGTTTAGCCCCTGGACCCGGTCGCCCATACATACATACCTAATGTAGCGCCGATGGTACCTGATGATTTCAGATAAGGGGGCCGTGTCCTCGTTGAGCCGGGGCGCGTCTACCGAGCCCCTGCCGGGGCTTCGGAATCCCCGATGATTGGTGCGCGGCCCTCCGGCTAAGTATTCTTCAGTGTCTGTTGCTAACAAGATTGGGATTTAAAGGGAGAAGATCCGTATTCGGTTTTTAATATTTGAGGGACCGATTCTCTGGGAGATTGGGTTGGTGAAGGATTGCTTAAAAGGGGGAGGCGGTATCGGAAAATTGTTGGAGGCAAAGATGGCGTGGCTTCTTTGGTGGAGGTTGATTATAATTTAATGAGGTGTGCGGAAGTGGGGGGGGGGGGGCTGAGCCGGGAAACGGGTTATTGTAGATGAAAGGAGGAAGAGGGGAAATAAAACTTAACTTCCATCAAACTTTCTTGTTGCACAAAGTGGCCGATTAATTACCAACAGATATCTTCCTTGCGTGTATAGAGCGGTTAAAATTCAACTGGATGTTTTTAGATTTTTCTGTAGAGGACAGTTGGAACAAATGCAACCGAAGTTGGTGTGCAGGTTTCCTGGTCACGTATTAGACTTCGAAAATATCAATTCAAAATTTCTAACCAAGGAAAATTCTTCGATACCATTCTTACGTACCTTTGGCGATATGTAAGAAGAATGGTATCGAAAATTGAGGCAGATTTCATGACATCATACAGACCCTTCTGAAGAGTTAACACTCACGAATCCATACTTCAACCTGTAGTGTTTTCTGGGGGTTGTAGGCGGTGCAGATTCAATTCCTCCCTAGGTGTTCTCTCTTCTGCGTCAGTAAAGCTTTCCTTGTGTGTGCAGTCTATTTACTTGGTGTTGTTTGGTGCAACTTGACCAAATATGTCCTTCGCACCAAGAAAAAAACCAATCAACAAACTCTTCATGAGTTCTCACCAGTTTTTATCTTCCTGACCAATATAATCTTTTCTTGGATTCTTTCATTTAATAGCTGTGGTTATTTATTCACATGTTTGAGGTTAGAACAACTCTACTTGGAAATCTCGTGACGCCACTTGGAGGGTTATAATTTAACCCTCCAAGTGGTTTTGACGAGATACCTCGTCCATCAAGATTTGATCATTTTTGAAAATGACGAGATATCTAGCCGTCAAGATATTTTTGATGATGACGAGATCAAGACGGTCAATTTTCTTCTAATGACGAGATATCTCGTCCATCAAGATCTGGTCAGCTTTGCTAGTGACGAGATACCTCGTCTAGACAACCACCAGGAGGGTTAATGATCCCTCCTTGGCTACCCATCTTGACTGTACCACCTAGGGATAGCTGGTACTGTCAAGATGGGGAGCCAAGTAACGAGTCACTGTACATGAAAGAAATAAAAAATGAAACTCAACTTCTCTCGACTTTCTTGTTGCACAAAATTTTTCGCAAAATGTCCAATAAGGTCTCACTCAAAACTGTCTACCTCACATATAGGGTGGTATCTTTCTCTAGAAAAGACTAAAGGGCCGAATATAATCAAATGTGGTGGGTACACTCTTCTGACAAGGGAATTCAATTTCTGAAACAAAGCTTAATACAATATTTCCACCGGGGAAAACTTTGGCGATACCAAAGAAGGATGGTATCGGAAACTGTTGAAGGAAAATATTTTATGGCTTTATGAGAGGGTTGATTATCATTTAATTGGCTGCGAGGACGGCCTATACAGCCAAGATGGGAAGCCAGGAAATGAGTTATTGTAGATGAAAGGAGAAATGAAACTTAACTTTAATCAAACTTTCTTGATGCATAACTGGAACTAATGGATTACCTCATAAAACTGTCTTCCTCGCATACAAAGCGATTAAGATTAAACAGGAGATGCTAAGAGCACTGTTTTGGATAAACTCTCCTAAACTTGGTGTGAATACTTGCGTCACCACCAATTTCCTATAGGAGGGGCAGCTGCCGAATCCTTGGAACTCTTCCTTGGTAAATAGGTTGATTGTGTTGGGGTTGTATGGCGCAAGGGTCATATTTAGTCAAGCTGCGCCAAACGAAGTCGAGTGAAGAACGTGGTGAAAGGAAAAGGGATTGGGAACAGAATAAGAAGGAAAAGATCACTTGTGAATCCTAGGAGCGTGACCCCGTGTTTACAAAAGACAGTGAATCCTATGGGAAAAGAAAATATCACTAGAGTACATCGGGTACTTGAAGCCCGTACTCACCAAAAAGAGATGCGTCTGTGTCTGGTAAATAGGATCCATCTAAACGTTCAGATATATTCGAAGATTTTTGCATACCTTATTAAAATAAGTGTTATCTTAGCAAAATATATCTAAAGGTGAGAGAAATATAAAACTATGAAATGTCTTACAGATTGGAATGCTATTCACATAATTGTATTGATTCCTCGCTATTGCCTTGGACGGTATGACTCCCTACGTTTGCTAGTCCATTGTGAATGTTCAGATGGCTACTAACAAAATTATTAAACTGTTCTGGTGGTTGTCTCAACGAGGTATCTCGTCATTAGCAAAACTGACCAGATCTTGATGGACGAGATATCTTGTCACAAGAAAACTGACCAGATCTTGATCTTGTTATCGTCAAACAATCGGCAGTATCTTGATGACGAGATATCTCGTCGTTTGCAAGAGTGGTCAGATCTTTATGGACGAGATATCTCGTCGAAACCATTTGGAGGTTAATAATTGATCCTGTGAAAAATACGAAGAGGGGGTGGAATGAATCATACATTCTATGAATAAACATTTTTTTTGCAAAAAATAATTTGAATTTTGTTTAAAGCACCGTCGTATCATAGGAGTTAAAACCTCATACTCTCCTCCGATGCGCTCGGTTCAAAATTACGTGGTTTTATCCTCGGATCTGTTCCACAGGGATTGATCCCGGACCGTCGCCAATAGCCCGTTGTGTTGCTAAAGTGCGATGTTAATTAAAAAACACATATACCTGTACATCCACGTATACGTCATAATTGTCGAAATGAAATGGTGATTAATCAATTAACGTCACACTGGAGCAACACAACTGGCTGTTGGCGACAGTCCGGACCAATCTCCAAGATAAGAGAAAAACACCTCGTAGTTTTGAATCAGTCAGACGATGAGGTTAACACCTGAGCTGGCACCCCACTCTCCAAATTTCCCCACCACGCCAACCGAAATGAAATGGATGTTAGCACAAAACGCAAGAACTGAAAAAACTCATGGCCATCAATACCCCTTTCAACCTTGAATTGAATAAACATGAGGAAAATAACGACTCTGACAACAAACAAAAAAGTCTTTGAAGTCTGAAAAAGGACAGCGAAAACACCCAATTGTTTATTCGTCCCCAAAGTGTGTGGAAATGCCATCCGAAACCCCTTAAAAATGCAGATTTAAATGGGTTTTTTTGCTCTCCAGCCGGATATATCTTACATGTGTGTCCTCAACCTATCATTTGCTGTATTTTGGCTGGACTATTAATAATGTCCTTGAGTGGTACTAAGCGCTGGACACCATTGTTGTGGTTTTTCTGCGAGTGGATCATCTTCGCAGTTTTCGACTCATTTCACGCTGTTGTGGTTTCTCTAAACACGGGACAGTGTTCAGATTACGGGGTGAAGCTGGAACTTCTGCATGCTAATGAACGGTCTGTAAACACGGTGAGGACGCGAGAAGAAAAAATACAGGAAAGGGGAACGTAAACATCCTTTCCTGAGTACTTTTTATTTGGGGAATCTTATTTATTTAAGGATCTTTTCTCGGCTACCATTAAGGCTGTGTGTTTTGCGGTTCGAAGAATGTAATGTGAACTCGAAATGAGCAATCGAAAGAGGTACGGTATATGGGTTGTTTGGGAGTTAGATTGCTCAAGGACGGTATGTGGGAAAATTGCAGTAAATAAATTTTGCAGTACAGGTGTCTGCCACCTGTAAGTTCATTCCAGTTCTTGACCTCAAATTATAATACGTGCGACAAGTGCGAGAACAGCAGGTTTCAAAGTGACGTTTAATATTGGTAGAGCTGTCATTATTAGACTATTATATAGAATTGACGGGATGGTCCAAATGAATCGTGGGGGACATTTTCTGGGAAAAGACACGCAATAAAATTGAAGATGGAACATGGTGACTTATTTTTAGATCATAACCCAAAGGGAAACATTTAGGAGCATTGAATTAGTGGGCATTTCCAAATTATGAAAGCATGCTGTGTATTAACAAATCCAAGGGATTCGACTAGATATCTGGTCTACGATCTGGACCGCGGTAGCCCGGTTGGAAGAGTAACGGATTAGCAACAGGAGGGTTGCGAGATCGAATCCAGCCAATCACCGTCGTGTACAAAGGTGGCTGGTGCACATTAAATCTGTTCGTGGCCTCAAATGTCCTCACGTTGGTGTGATGTGGAAGTTTGGAGTGGTGTGCCAGCTCAGATGTGACCTGACCGTGGTTCAAAATTAAGTAGTGTTGTCCTCTGATCTTTTCTTTTGGGATTGATCCCGGACCGTCGCTTATAGCCCGCGTTGTGTTGCTCCAGTGCGACGTTAATTGAGATACCTACCTATATATTAATTTGAAATTAATTCTTTGGAATTTTTACTGGCGAAGTATTGTAATCGTATTAGAAAAACAAGCCAACTGACGTCACGTTCATACAACGTACAAGAAACACGTATCGGGGCAGAAACAACATAAACATACACATACCTTGACAGAAAATACATCACATCGTTGCTATATTTAATACACTTTTTCAACTTCACTACTTTACTAACTCAAAAAGCAAAGATGATATGGCAGGTATTTCAATTAACATCGCACTGGAGTAACGGGCTATCGGCGACGTTCCGGGATCAAACCCCAAGGGAAAAATCCGAGGACGACTCCACGTCATTTCGAACCATGGTCAGATGACGAGGTCACACCTGAGCTGGCAGCCCCCTTTCCAAACTTCCCCACCACGCTAACGTGAATATATCCGACAGATTAACGTGCACCAGCCCCCTTTGTACACGACGGTCTTTGGTTGGATTCTAACTCGCGATCCTCCGATTGCTAACCCGTTACTCTTCCAACTGCGGCCCCTAAAAGCAAAGAATCTAATAAACCGCAATATAATTGAAAATCCGAACCGAGAGAAAATCATTTAGAAACACTGAATTAGTGAGCATTTAAAAAAAATAACTCTGATACAGTGATATGGAATCAGCATTCAAATCTCCCAGACCGTGCTGTTGTCAAATTCAGAAACGCAACTTCATGTCCGGATCTGAATAGACCGTGTATTTTTGTTTCCTTTAATCCACTCCTGTAACTCCTCTCTACTTTATTGCTCACTCAAAAAGCAAAGAACCTAATAAACTACTATAAAATAACTGAACAGGAAAGAGGAACAAAGCACTCTGCTTTTTCTTCCAGATTCGACAAGCAACTATCCGACAAAATGGCAAAGGAGAAGAATCATAAATCACAACACAGAAAAAAACAGGAAACGACCAACTTCTGCTCGAAGCGTTGCCCCGGATCTGATCCCGATTCCTGGAAAACATTCACCGAGATTTCGTCGGAATATTTTGCATTTAAAGCCCACCAACCATATCACGCGGGTGTCCACCGAGCCGTGCTGTCCGCTTCGAAATGAACGATCCTTCTTTTTTTTCCGTTCCGGGATATATTTATTCCATTTCTACGGTTCCGAGCAAAGTGAAAGAACCCTTTGGAACGTTTCGGATGTTGGCAATAAAGGAAGGCTCATCGTCGTCTGCCAGGAACAGTTGTCGGAGGTACATTTCATGCTAATCGAGGGATAATGCAGGGTGTGTGTTCTAAACTTCCGATGCAAGTTTATATTGGAAGGGGATGGGGTGGTTCCCGAGTTCCATTGTTCGTTTTCTGGTGGAATAGGAACGAGATTGAAATTCAGCAGAGCGGGAAACGCGTAGTGCGTTCTCTGGAATAAAAATAAACTCCACTTTTGTCTTCTTTTTCTGTTCTGTTTTCGTTGGACTGACAACGGAAAGACAGCTAGATAACAGTGGAAGAGTCCCCCTCTTGCATGCTTGTTCAAGGACTGGAAGATGAAGTATAAATACAGATCTCTCTTATGGGGGTGGGATTGGATTGGATTTTGTGATTTTAAGGCGCAAACGGACAAACACAAGACAGCATATGATCCAATAAGAGTATAAAATATTTAAAAAATTAATACGATAAGATAAAAGGTGATTTAAAACATGTAATATGTATAGATGAGAATAAAAATATTCAAATAATAGTCAGATAATAAAACAAGATCATCAGCTGCAGAATAATTAATGATGAATAATTTAATTTACAAATGTATAAAGTTTTGAGTGTGAAATTTAAAAGATGGAAAAAAATTAAATGAGGTTTAATAAACCAACTGAACGTAAAAACGCGAAAAGGTTTGAGTGAGGATTTTCCCCAATCAAATCTCGCAGATTTAAGATTGTGCTTTTAAAAAATTTGATACGTTGATAATGAAAAACAGGACAGACAATTAAAATATGATAAACAGAAAATGAAGTAGAGCATGAGTTGCAAATGTGTGAGTTCTAATAAAAGATGACGATGGGTGAAACGTGTCCAATGCGAAGGCCGGTCAGTTTGACATCAGTCTTCCGCACTGGAGATGCTGGTCACTGATGAATGATGGGTTTAATACAATGCAATTTGTTGGTGACTTGCAGATTCCACGACTTTTGCCACAAGGAGTCGACGAACTCCTTTGTGGACATCTTGATATCACTCAGAGGAACGGCTTGCTGCAATGGAACGGAAGCTGCCTTCGCAGCAGTGTTAGCAAGCTCGTTACCTTTTATGCCCACGTGACTAGGGACCCAACATAAACAGAATATCGAAACCCTTGTCTGCAAGATACGCAAGATGGTAAAAATATCTGACAAGACAGGATGGCAAGTGATGGTATATTACTCCAGCTGTTGTTATACACTTATGCTGTCAGTGCAAATGCAGTACTTACGGTGGGTCTTATGAGGATGGGATGGTACTTAGGTTATGCCTTCTTTCTGGAAGTATGCAAATACGATCTGTATGTTTTGCTCAAGTCGAAGCAAATCGATAATACAGTTCAAAACCACGCATTCAGAAAATATTTTAGGATGGTCCGGGTTTCCACTCTCAGTTCCCTACAGCAATCGAATTCATAGTATTGTTAAATGTGCATTGAATTTAATGATTTTTCCTACGGTTTTCAGAGAATATATGCTAGTTTTCCAATCGGGCTAGAAAAAGTTTGGGAGAGTAACGGACTAGCAACCGGAGGGTTGCGAATTCGAATCCAACCAAAGACCGTCGTGTACAAAGGGGGCTGATGCACGTTTAATCTGTCGTGGCCTCAACTGTCCTCACGTTGGCGTGGTGTGGAAGTTTGGAGAGTGGGGTGCCAGCTCATGTGTGACCTCGTCATCTGACCGTGGTTCAAAATTACGTGGGGTTTTACTCGAATCTTAACGACAATAATTTCGTGACCTCGTAACTTTGAACCACGGTCGGATGACGAGAACACCTGAGCTGGCACCCCACTCTCCAAACTTCCACACCACGCCAACGTGAGGACAGTTGAGGCCACGACAGATTAAACGTGCACCAGCCCCCGTGTACACGAGCGTCTTTGGCTGGACCGAGTTTCAAACTCGAAACCCTACGATTGCTAATTCGCTCTTCCAAAAATATTTGGGGTTGGTCTGCCTTTTCTCCCCTATAGAAATCGAATTGCCGTAATGTTAAATGTGCATTGAATTGAATGATTTTTTCAACTGTTTTCAGAGAATATGTCAGTTTCCCAAATATGGACCTTGCGCTCTAAAACCCCAAAATCAACCCAAACTTTTCCGACTCTGGCTAACGCAGTGGATAAACCCACGCGGCCATGTTAATACACCAGGAAAAGAGGCTCTGAACTTTATTCGGATTTTATTGGACCAATTATTTTCTGATTGAAAATGGTTCGAATTTTTCGATTTGAATGCGTTTGATTAATATCAGGGACATCGTCCCGGTTCAACCCTAGAGTTATCTAGGGCACAACTCGGATCAGACAGCCTTTTCAAGATTTAGAAGTAGGCATTCCTGGCCCATGACGTTTCAACGGGGAGAAAAGAATTTTCCAACTTGCAGGGCATTCTTTTTGGTCCTGGTCTAGCTCAGACTAGACCAAGTGGGATGGGAGGTCATTTGAATCTGGTCTAGCTCCGACTATACCAAGTGGGATGGGTGCTCTTTTGAACCTGGGCTAGCTCAGGCTTTGCTAAGTAGGATGGGAGCTCTTTTGGGCATGGTCTAACTCAGACTAGGTCAAGTGAAAAAGGCGCTCTTTTTGACCTAGCTTAGCTCAAACTAGACCAAGTGAGATGGGAGCTCTTTTGGATCCGATCTAGCTCAGACTAGACCAAGTGGGATGGACGCTCATTTGGAACTGGTCTAGTTCTGACTAGGCCAAATGGGATGGGTGCTTTTTGGACCTGGTCTAGCTCAGACTATGTCAAATGGGATGGGCGCTCTTCTGGACATGGTCTAGCTCAGATGGGACCAAGTGGAATAGACGCTCTTCTAGGCCTGGCCTAGCTCAGACTGAGCCAAGTAGGATGGGCGCTCTTCTGGACCTGGCCTAGCTCTGACTAAGCCACGTAGGACAAGACGAATTCTGTAAATTTCTAATAAAATACACACAAAAGATTTCAATCTTCTTTCGGCTCTACTTGGTTCTCTATGCAGAAAGAAAAGTTTAGGAGTTTTTTTTTGAGGGAACATTTTCAACTGTAGGGTCTGCGCCTCTAGAAGTGTCGTGTACTTAACGCAGAGGCGCTATTCGGCCCGTTTCGTGAGATCCATAGATTCTGACACCCTTAGCCGTCCACCCTTGACACATGTCGGTTGATACAGTTCCACCCAATCAAGTCCGACCATCCATCACCGTCTTTTTACGACACCCGATCGCACACCATTTCACCATTCACAACCGTTCATCGAAATCGCCCGCAAAAAAAATTCCAACAAAGCCCCCCACAAAACCCACCCGTAACCGATCCGTACCGCACACAACGCTGCACAAAACCCCGCATTGTGCGGCATTATTTACCCACACTTCTGACTCCGGAGTCACGTGGGAAAGTCAACCCCCTCCCCCCCCCCCTGTTCGAAACAACATCGCCTGCGAGATATCTGTCATCTGCCGAGGGTGTCTGTGTGACATATGCCTCCCTAACAAAACACGAACACGGCGTAGGATAAAAAGAGACACGGCGAATGACACGTGATAGCTTAATTTCATTCTTCTCAACCCCGGACGCTAAGTTCGTTAAAAAACAAGAAAATGGTATCGGATTGTGTTTTGTCACCCGTTTGTCCCAGGGTGTTGTTGGAGAGAGTGCGATGTGACGTGCTGCAGCAGGGTCGACCAGAGGCGGTTGATGTATGGTGGGTTTTGCATAGGTGCGACTGGGGTGGAGGGTCCGCTGTCAGCAGCATATTCGTCTGCTGCTCGGATGAGAAATTGCAAACGATCGCTGCGAGAGAGGAAAAATATGGCCATCCTGTCTTCGGTGGTGAAAGAAATGCAAAATAAAAGTCGGGGTGCATTTTTCATTTCGAGATGGATATGGCTGTCAGATGGGAAGGAGAATTTCGGGGATGAATGTGAAATTTGGAATTAAAATGTCGTTTAAATCTTTAATAGAGGGGCATAAATAATACCAATCATAGTCGATTGATGTGTAGTTTTTTAACCCTCCTAGTGGTGGTATCGACGAGGTATCTCGTCATTAGCAAAACTGACCAGATGTTGATGAACTAGACTAGATATCTCTTGATCAAAAGAAAATTAACCAGATCTTGATGTGTGGACGAGATATCTCTTGATCAGAAGAAAATTAACTAGATCCTGAGGACGAGATACCTCTTGATCAGAAGAAAATTAACTAGATCCTGAGGACGAGATATCTCTTGATCAGAAGAAAATTAACTAGATCTTGTGGACGAGATATCTCTTGATCAGAAGAAAATTAACTAGATCTTGATGGACAAGATATCTCTTGATCAGAAGAAAATTAACTAGATCTTGAGGACGAGATATCTCTTGATCAGAAGAAAATTAACCAGATCTTGATGTGGACGAGATATCTCTTGATCAGAAGAAAATTAACCAGATCTTGATGTGGACGAGATATCTCTTGATCAGAAGAAAACTAGCCAGATCTTGATGGACGAAATCTCTTGATCAGAAGAAAATTAACTAGATCCTGAGGACGAGATATCTCTTGATCAGAAGAAAATTAACCAGATCTTGATGGATGAGATATCTCTTGATCAGAAGAAAATTAACTAGATCTTGATGGACGAGATATCTCTTGATCAGAAGGAAATTAACCAGATCTTGATCTCGACAGCAGAAAAATAATCAATATGTTGATGACGAGATATCTCATCATTATCAAAATTGGTCAGATCCTGATGGACAAGATGTCTCGTCGAAACCACTTGGAGGGTTAAATCGAGGTTTTCGTGTCGCGATTACAGGATTGATCTGAAATGATTTAATCCTCTGAGGGTCACGAGATTTCCGAGAAAGTAGTGTTGTTTTCTCCCCACAACACACATAATGGCTAAATAACCACATGTACAGGCTGAAAGAATCCTCGGAAAGAGATTCAATTGCAGAACGGATATATGCGTGTGAACTCCTCGGAGGATTAAAATGGATTCAAAACCAGAGATGTATTCAGGTGGTGGATCAGAACGAAAACGTAAGCACGGTAATCCATTAATGACCACGAATTCATCTCTTGATTACTTAGTTTTGATTGAATTTACAGATTATTTTATTTTCTATTCGTGTTATGAGATCAGGAAACGGAATACAGAGGAAGAGTGTATTTGTGCTTGCTTTTTTCCAGTACCACTTAAATTTCACCCCGAGATCCCAAACCGAGCGATCGGAAGAAACGCCATGAAGCTTCGCGTACGTGCTTTACATATTTGACGCAGGTTATCCCAATGAGACTTTTTCGCCTCAAAAACCAATACAACCACTCAACTCTTCGCATACAACACTACTCAGAAAAAAATGGTAGGTTGAGGATACAAATCGTAGTTTTGACCTGAATACTTGGGCCTGATGTTGTATTGCTGACTGATTGAAGCAGTACACGATACTGAGACTGAGCAAGTTGGAGCGATTGTTTAATTGTGTGTGAATATTCAACAGTTAATTTACAGTTTGAGCTATTGAAGTGCGGATTGGATTGGATTTGGGGGTTTTATGGCGCAAGGTCCAAAAGCCGACAAGCTGAGCCATGAAGTGCGGTTCCTGCCAGATGCATTCCTCTCTTCTGTGCAGTAAGACTTTCATTCTATGTGCCTATTACTTGGTGTTGTGTCTTCTGCCTCTCGCAGCATGGCCGAATATGGCCCTTGAGCCATAAAACCCAAAAAACCAACCCCCTTTCCGCACTTAGTGCGCCTATGCACTAGGTCCGAAGGTAATGGTATGGAGATCTTTTCTCTACACGATGCTATATTTATATATATCTTCTGGATATTTCTTCTAGTTCCGATATCAGAAGACAAGAGTTGCAACTCTTTTTCTTGACGCTAGACTTTTTCATGAATGCCCCCAGTACTGTTCCGATGTTAAAGACGTATTCGCGTCAAAAAAGTTTAAGTTTCTTGTGCCTTATCAAACCATACCATTCCCCCATCAGTCTGTACTGTAACAGATTCCATCCACACCAGCAAGAGATACCGTATCAAAGCAGCGTGACATACTTTGCCTAATCTCATGCGCGGTGACAAATGATTTTACGTCCTAATGAAACTGAGAGTGCCATGTGCTGGCTTAGCAACCTGTAATGAATGCTGCCTCCGAAGCTGGGACAACTCCACCCCGCAGGACCGGATAATCGGGCCCCATCTTTTCGCGCTCCGTTTCCTCAGATTAGTTAAACCCCTGCCTCATTCCCATGCACCCCTTTGATCTCCCACCCCTTCTCGTTTGCATGTTGCAAACAATTTGGAGGAGTTCCTCAGCGTTTGGGTGTGGAGTCCCGATTGAGTTGCCGCATGCGTGGAGCTCTTTGGGATGTGGAGTTTGGAAAACGCACTGGTAGGCACAGATCAAAACGGATTGGGGTCCGGTTTTCCGGACGGATGCGGAGAGTCTGGGGGTGATCTGGTGTCTTGTCGATGACGGGTGTTTATGGGTCTAGGTGCTTAGTGGAGTGTTTCCCACTGCCTATAAGGTAGAGTTGCTCCACACTTCATTTTGAGTCAATAGAACTGAAAGTACTAGTTATGGATCGTATGTAAGTATTGGTTTGTGGAGTGTTTTGTCCGCTGTATATGAGGTGGAGTTATTTCACACTTTATTTTAAGTGAATGGAACTGAAAGTTCTGTTACGGATTGTACTTATTTACTGGTTAGTGGAGTGTTTTGTTCGCTGTCTATACAGGATGATTCAAAAGGTCTTGGACAAACTTAAAAGGTAAGTCAGGAATACAAAAACAAACCATATTTACATAGGAACATATACATTCTACGTTTATGGGTCGTAACTAGGTACTGGTTTGTGTAGTGCTATCCGCTGTCTACAAGGTGTAGTAAGTCCACTTTTTTTTGGAGTCAATAAAACTGAAAGTTCTACGTTTATGGGTGGTCGTAACTAGGTACTGGTTTGTGGAGTGCTATCTGCTGTCTACAAGGTGTAGTAAGTCCACTTTTTTTTGGAGTCAATAAAACTGAAAGTTCTACGTTTATGGGTGGTCGTAACTAGGTACTGGTTTGTGGAGTGCTATCTGCTGTCTACAAGGTGTAGTAAGTCCACTTTTTTTTGGAGTCAATAAAACTGAAAGTTCTACGTTTATGGGTGGTCGTAACTAGGTACTGGTTTGTGGAGTGCTATCTGCTGTCTACAAGGTGTAGTAAGTCCACTTTTTTTTGGAGTCAATAAAACTGAAAGTTCTACGTTTATGGGTGGTCGTAACTAGGTACTGGTTTGTGGAGTGCTATCTGCTGTCTACAAGGTGTAGTAAGTCCACTTTTTTTTGGAGTCAATAAAACTGAAAGTTCTACGTTTATGGGTGGTCGTAACTAGGTACTGGTTTGTGGAGTGCTATCCGCTGTCTACAAGGTGTAGTAAGTCCACTTTTTTTTGGAGTCAATAAAACTGAAAGTTCTACGTTTATGGGTGGTCGTAACTAGGTACTGGTTTGTGGAGTGCTATCCGCTGTCTACAAGGTGTAGTAAGTCCACTTTTTTTTGGAGTCAATAAAACTGAAAGTTCTACGTTTATGGGTGGTCGTAACTAGGTACTGGTTTGTGGAGTGCTATCTGCTGTCTACAAGGTGTAGTAAGTCCACTTTTTTTTGGAGTCAATAAAACTGAAAGTTCTACGTTTATGGGTGGTCGTAACTAGGTACTGGTTTGTGGAGTGCTATCCGCTGTCTACAAGGTGTAGTAAGTCCACTTTTTTTTGGAGTCAATAAAACTGAAAGTTCTACGTTTATGGGTGGTCGTAACTAGGTACTGGTTTGTGGAGTGCTATCTGCTGTCTACAAGGTGTAGTAAGTCCACTTTTTTTTGGAGTCAATAAAACTGAAAGTTCTACGTTTATGGGTGGTCGTAACTAGGTACTGGTTTGTGGAGTGCTATCCGCTGTCTACAAGGTGTAGTAAGTCCACTTTTTTTTGGAGTCAATAAAACTGAAAGTTCTACGTTTATGGGTGGTCGTAACTAGGTACTGGTTTGTGGAGTGCTATCTGCTGTCTATAAAGTGGAGTAAGTCTACTTTTTTTGGGGTCAATAAAACTGAAAGTTCTACATTTAAAGGTCGTAACTAAGTACTGGTCAGGAGTGTTTTGTCTTTACTCTATAATGTAAATCAATTCAAGCTCTTTGCCACTGACTTAGACTAGTATTCTGTCGCCAGTTCTGAACTCTTGATTTTTTGTTGAATGTTGTGGCACAGGTTGGGACAAGCTACTCACTGATTTGAACTTGTAACAAAGGTTCCATACTGTTGAATAAAGAAAACTAACTACATTAAATTCTAACTTTTGTGATGATTATTCAGTCACAACGTGCCAAATAATCATCTATAAAAGGTAAAGTTTTTAACAAGACGTCTTTAACATTTTTATGCCAAATCTGGACATCTGATTCCCGGTCTATGTTTCAATCCCAACTAGTATTTTGTAGGCAATCAGTCAATGGGATATCACTTCATGGAAAACAAGGTGAACATATACACAAATCGCGCATTTTATTTTATGAACAGGCGTACGCACAAATTTCATTAATATGAACGTTTATAAAAAAGTATGTTGACAGCAAACAATATAAAGAAACAATACATTAACTCATAATTCAACACTAAGCCAAAGATCAAACGTCTCTGTTAAGTAAATTTGGAATAGAGCTAATCTCTGAAAGGGGAATTAGATCGGATAATGTATACTTACAATGGATGCCGCTGCTGTTCGACAGTAAATCTAAATTTAAATTCCATTATCCACGTCACCCTCCCAACTGGTATAACAGTAATCTAAATTCTAATTCTATCTAAGCCACCGACGAAGAGCTCTATTTCCAAGCACATTTCTAATCTTATGTACCCAAAGTAGGCTAATTAACATTTCTCTGCTATCTTCCTTACTCATGAAGCCTAAACATGACCGTAGAACATCAGACCAAACTGCTTGTTAAATGTGTTTCATATATTTACATTCATACTTGATACACTTATATAATATTACACTCATATATTACTCATATACTTCATATATTTACACTTATATAAATATATAAATATATTGAGTATATATTACACTAATATATACTCAACATATACTTATATACTTATATTCATATATATTTACACTCATATGCTTCATATATTTACATTCATATACTTTATATATTTGCATTCATATACTTCATATTTAAACAAATATAATACACTCGTATGATTCATATATATTACTCATGTACCTCAGATATTTACACTCAGGTACTTCATATATTTATTTACACTGACGAGGTATCTCGTCATTAGACCAGATCTTGGACACTATATCTCATCGAAACACTTGGAGGGGAAAAAGGGAAACTCAGGGATGGATCAAGTGCCTATACTAATGACCAAGGCTATTCATTTTCCTCTACATGAAAAATAGTTAACATATGAATAATTTAAAATTCTTATCTTCGATAACAATTACGAAAATGAATAATTACTGAAATCTTAGCTTTGCACCTAGATTGTTACCACTGACTGTTAAATCGGTCACAAGTTACCGTTAAGTCCAGGTCAGAGACGTATTAAGGGGATTAACTGTATTCTCAAACCTTAATGTTCCTTACCTCCCCTTAAAGTTTGTGAACACAGTTAAATTTTATGTTCCTTACCTCCTTAAAGTTTGTGAATACAGTTATATATGTAAGTTTTATTTTCCTCACCTCTTAACTGAATTCAAACCTTAAGAGAAGGTAAGGAACATAAACTTAATTGTTTCAAACCTTAAAAGGAGATAAAGTACATAAAACTTAACTGTATTCAAACCTTAAGAGGAGGTAAGGACCATAAACTTAACTCTTCACAAACCTTAAGAGGAGGAATGGAACATAAAACTTAGCTGTATTCACAAACCTTAAGGATGTAATGAACATAAAACTTAAACGTATACACAAACTTTAAGAGGGGGTAGCGGTACATCGGGGTCTATGTCCTCAAACTAATTCCTGGCGTACTAGAGGGGTACAGTAAAGTACAGCAGTGAGCGACAGCAAGAAATTATTTCCTGGATGCCTGTCTTGAGGGGAAGCATCGATTTTCACAACACCGGATCGTGTTACAACGCTTTAGTACACGGCCACAATGAAGGAAGGCGTTAAAAATTAATCCCCGTATCGCCCTCCCACGGACATTTCTTCCGCAACATCCCCTTCGGAACCGGATCACGCGACATTTGCTTCAAGGAGTCCGGCAGCTAACTATCCGGGCGGGCCCATCCCCCGCATCTGTTGCCCGGAAATGCAAAGTAAAGATTTGCACCGCCCGGGCGATTTATGGCGCTTTTGAGATCGCTTGAAAAGACGGCTGTTGTGAGAAGTAGGGGTGGACTGTGGTGATGAGAAGGGGCTCTTTGTTCGGTTGGAAGCCAATTTAAAAGTCCAGTCCAAGTCGGGGAGCTGGTGTGGCAGACTATGGGAGTTAATTTTGTATTCATTCTGAGGGGTTCACAAGCATATGGGTCGTTCCATGTGGAAACCCCACAGAAAAGAGTCATTTTCGACCCGAACACCACCGATTGTTTTAAAACTCGGCTAATTTGCTTCCCAGCTATGAGATATTCTGGAAATTTCTAGCTTCCAACTTGCAACATTTAAGTATCTACACTATTAATGTGTGATAGTTTGTTGAAAATCTATCTTCGTCTCAACCACAGCTCGTAGAGATTTGAAAGAGGTGTCAAAATACGCAGAATAAACTGGGAAAGTTATTCCGCCCCTTTGAAATTTTCAAAAATTTAAATTTTAACATAAAATGTTCAAAAAATTACCTGATTGGACAGAGTGTCGTGACGTCACTGGCTGATTCCGTAATGCTTCCGTAGCGGTTTTTGCCCCAACTTTATTATGTTTTTTTTGTCAGACGACTTAAATATTCATGTTAAATTCGAGAAAAAAACGTAGAAAATTCAATATACAGTACTTTTACGTGTCTTATATTTTACTGCCTTTAAATAAACATTTAATACACTACTTTTTCGAGCCTTATATTTTACTTCTTTAAGTAAGCATTATTTTTTATAATTATTTCACATCCAATACAGTAAACCTGTACAACTCAACTCTTAAATCTGTCGTAATTTGGAATTTCAAATTGTGTAGTGCTGCTTTTGTAGCGATTGTTTTTTGCGTCGTAATTACTCTTTTTTTAACGACAATGCCAAAAAGAAAACGTTCCATAACAAGCAATTCAGCTAAATATAAACTACGTGAAAGACGTCACAATGAATCTAAGGAACAAGTTACCAATAGAAGACTGGTCGAAGCTGAACGTCAGGGTGAAATTCAGAAATTTGCATGAAGACTTGCAATGAGACGGCGAAAAATCTAATATGTCGTTTATAATCAGTTATCTCGTGACACATTAAACCATAAAACTTTTAAATCCGAATAATAATGATAAATTTATAAAATTATATAACAGTGAATCTATAAGGCATGCAAAAAAGAGTAAAAAATCCAAGAGGGAGGTATTTACTAACACGTCCTCCGCAACGCGGGGCCATACAGCTAGTATTAATTTCAAGTTTCAAAAATTGGGCATTTTTCATGATTTTAGACTCACTACATCTCCTATTCCTCTTTCTGGACCTAATTGTCCAATCATACTGAATGAGAGCCCCTTATTCTGTAGAAAAATGTACTTTTCTAATGACGAATAATGACCTTTTCAATTTCAAGGTCATTCAATTTGACTTTTGACCTACCAATAACAAGAAAATTTATTTCATATTTTTTTCTAAAATTATGTTAAAGGTGCACTATTTATCTGCTTTCTGAAAGTTTCATAGACGGACATGCGTGGATTCATAGTTAAAAAATATTCGAAGTAAATAAAAGTATGTAATCAGTACCCATAAATACCTGTCTCTTTGTTCTGCTTGTCCAATCAAGATGAAAGAGGGCTTATTTTATTGAAAAAAGTATAACCTCTGTGGACCGTGCGTATATCTGTTCTGTAACCCGCAGTCTTTCCTGCATGACTTGTAAATCAGTTTGACCTTACATGTTGACACGAGTCCTTTGGAACTGATTCTATCTGTCCTTTCTTTAGAATATGATTCCTTTAAAAGATTCTTTTGCGCGCATTTTCCTAGAACAAAGTCCTTTGGAAAGATTCTATTGCTCATTTCCTTAAAATAGAATCCTTTGGAGAGATGCTATTGATCGAGAAAGTCGAAATTGGTTAGAAGTCATACAGGGAAGAGTACTGGTTGGATTATCAGTTGAACCGCGGTCAGATGACGAGGTCAACACCTGAGCTGGCATTCACTCTACAAGCTCCCTCACCAAGCGGACCGCGGTAGCTGGGTTGGAAGAGTAACGGATTAGCAACCGGAGGATTGCGAGTTCGAATCCAACCAGACAGTCGTGTACAAAGGGGGCTGGTGCAAGTTGAATCTGTCGTGGCCTCAGATCTCCTCACGTTGGAGAGTGGGGTGCCAGTTCAGGTATGACCTCGTCATTTGACCGTGGTTCATAATTACTTGGTGTTGTCGTCGAATCTTTCCCTTTGGGTTTCATCCCGAACCGTCACCAATAGACCTTTGTATTGCTCCAGTGCGACGTTAATAAAATACCTACCCATCCACATCACGCGAATGTATAATTTTAAGGAATTAAAATGGATTAAAAAAAACCTCTGAAAATGATCCTCCATAAATACACTGCTGGCCACCGTAAATGCAACACCCTGAAGGAAGCATGCAAATAATATGAAATTTACAACATGCATTAGCGGAGGTGAGATATGCAAATGATTAGAATTTCAGCGCAGACGCACATCACGCGCGCCTGTGGCGCCACTTCAAAGCGCTATTTAAGGCTTGGAGATTTCGACGATTTCAAGTACGGCAATTGTGTTTTTCTTGTGGTTTTTTCAAAAAAACGATCAATTATGCCTCGTAGAAAACAGCGATCATCTTTTGATCAAGTATCCGAGTTCGACAGAGGATAGTAGCCTACCGAGATTGTGGATTATCTTTCAGGGAAATTGGTAGTCGTGTTGGACGAAACCAAACAACTGTAATGCGGATATGTGATCGTTGGATGCAGGAGGGTACGACGGACCGACGTGTTCGATCGCATCCACCTCAGTGCACCACTTCACGTGATGACAGGCATATTGTGCGTATGGCAGTGACGGATCGCTCAGCCACATCACGAACCATAGCACAGCACATTCAGTCTGCACCGCATCATCCAGTGTCTGCGCGTACCATTCGACACCGTTTACAGCAGAGTGGTCTGTCCGCAAGACGTCCATTGCTTCGTCTACGCTTGACGCAGAACCACAGACGTTTCCGCCGCCAATGGTGCGATGCAAGAAGGATGTGGACGGCAGAATGGAATGAAATTGTCTTTACTGACGAGTCACGCTTCTGTCTGCAACACCACGATGGTCGGATTCGAGTCTGGAGACACCGTGGAGAGAGGATGCTGAACAGCTGCGTTATGCACCGCCACACTGGTCCTGCACCGGGTATTATGGTATGGGGCGGTATTGGATATCACTCTCGCACTCCTCTAGTACGCATTGCCGGTACTTTAAACAGCCAGCGCTACATCTCCGAGGTGTTGGAGCCAGTTGTCCTTCCTTACCTTCAGGGCTTGCCCACAGCCATATTTCAACAGGATAATGCGCGACCACACGTGGCACGCATTGTCCAAGGGTTCTTCGTCAATCGCCAGATTGAATTGATTCCCTGGCCAGCTCGCTCTCCGGATCTTTCGCCGATAGAAAACATGTGGTCCATGGTTGCTCAACGATTGACCCAGAATACATCCCCAGCTGCCACACCAGATCAACTTTGGCAACGTGTGGAAGCTGCTTGGTCTGCTGTACCCCAAGAACACATCCAAAGTCTCTTTGAATCAATGCCGAGGCGTGTGGCAGCGGTGATCTCCAACAATGGCGGCTACTCTGGCTACTGATTTTGGCAGGAACCGCACTTCACAGAAGTCTATAAATTTAATCATTTGATACTTGGTCAACATGTTATCTACAAAATAAATTTTGTTGTGATATCTCTTGTCTTTCTTGGTGTTGCAATTTGGGTGGCCAGCAGTGTATTTTAAGGAGGCTGTATAAGTATATTTGAAAGTGGGACTCTGAATTAATCTGCTTGAGAACCACTATATTTAACTATTCTAATTGACACGATGCAAAATTATCTTAATTAAAAACAACATCCATGTTTAATAATACGGTTCATATTTATAATAGCTAAAATCGACTTATTTAAGGGAACGAACTAATTTTCAAACAAGAAATAACTGTTTAGTTAGAAGTCATTATAAATCTGCTAATTTTGGTCTGAATTTAAACCCTCCTGGTGGTTATCTCGATAAGGTGTATATCTTCATTAATAAAACTGATCAAATCTTGATGGACAAGCTATCTAGTCATTCGATTAAAACTAATCAGATCTTGATCTCGTCATCAAAAAATCGATAGTACCTTGATGAATCGATATCTTGTTATTAGCAAAACTGGTCAGATCTTAATGGATGAGGAATCGCGTCGTAACCACTAGGAGGGTAAAACTATTTGATTTGGATGTATATTATATTATAAGCATATATACTGGTGTATCTGTCTACAGTACTTCAAATTGAAGCCGCAGACGTCTGTCTAATTAACCCTAATTAACCTAAACCTAGTTTTTGCCTGAAATTTGTTTTCTGTTAACATCTCATCGATATACGTGTTATACTCAATATGCAATAGAATTGAAAATCGGTACTTTCTTTTTTAGAATGTAAAATGTTGCCATTCCGTTAATCCTACAAGTGGTTTCGTCGAGATATCTCTCCATCAAGACCTGACCAATTTTGCTTATGACGAGATATCTCATAATCGAGATATTTCCTATTTTTATGATGACAACATCAAGAAATTGTCAGTTTTCTTCTAGTGACAAGATTTGCTTCCAACACGATTTGGACAGTTTTGCTAATGACGAGATATCTCGCCGTGACAACCTCAAGAAGGGTTAAATCGTTGTATTGTATACATCTTGAGGTTTGGAATAAGCGCTAAATATAATAAAACTTATCTATTTAAAATAGGGCAAACAACCCACTTTTCGAGACTCGTAAGTTAAGATCTTTCAAAATATTGCTCATCTTAACCTTGTAATAATTTCATTTGTATACTTTCATTCGAAAATAATTTGGTCGAGTAAAATAATTTAGGCGAAATTCCTCCAATTAAAAAATAAACATATCGCCGGCTATGAGCAGAAATTGTTAAGTCAAAAAATAGATGTAAGCATTTTGATAGTATTATATATCATTTAATCAAACTATTACTATGATTATATATTTCTCATCCTCATGAAAATAAATTTAGTGTCTTCGAAAAATATTAGTTAATGAGTTTCTGCTCTAAGCCGACAATATTTTCTTTATGGTAAGACTAAATCAACTCCTGTTAATATTACAACATTTAATATATCAAAGGTAAATAAGTCGACGATAGGTATATCTAAAAATCTAATAAACTAATAAAAAACCGCATGTGAAAAATTGATCTTCAATGTGCTAAATACATTTTTTAAAAAGAAGGGTTCGTATTTCAAGCGGAACTAAAATCACAATTCCAAAGTACGAATTTCGAGTGCAAAGAAATGGAGAAAAAATACCATATCTGTCCACAAAGCAGATATTTCACCAAATGATGTTTTGCTACACGACTAAAAAATTCGTGCAATTCGCAGCAGCCGACAACTCCTTGCAATTACGAAATGAAAACAACGCTCCAGTATTACAAATCGAAGGATGGCATCACTCACGCTCCGGTGCGTTTGGAGGCAACAACTTTCCCTCTTCCAATCGCAGCACTGCAAAAAGAAACTACCTTAGAATCCGAGAATTAACCCACAAGAAAGTTTTTATTTCTTCCCTTCGCCTTTTTCTTCTTATGTGCACTTAAAATACCCAATAGGGGATGGAGTGGAAATGGGAAATATTCACCCTTTCGTTCCATTAGAAAAAAAAAGAGCAAATCACCAACAGAAGAGAGAAATATCTCCCATCTCTACAAGCCATCCGCCATTTAGTCAATCGCAAATGGTGCGTGAAGAATGGATATAGAAACAAACAGGAGCCGAAATGAAAAAGCGTCTCTTGTCACAGCTACACTTCCTTTTTTATCGCGTTCGCTCCCCTGTTCCACCAATCAGTTATTCGCCAGTTTATCCCATCGACCTACTGAAGAGAGCGCGATGTTAGGGACTATATCCCTCCGCGGAGACACATCGCGCAACGAGGAAGAGGCATTAGCGGAGGTGAGAAATTCGGTACTAATGAGGTGTGAGATATTAGGCAGAGGGGGACATGGAGGTATGACGTGGACTTATGTCCGACAGTCCATTAGCTTCACTTAGTCACCTCGCTCAACCTGCTCGCTCATTAAGGGGAACCTGAAGAGAGGTTTGCTCATTTTTGTTGAAAAATCGTGGGGCAATTTGGGTGGGTGGCTTCAAGCAAGGTGCAGTTAAGTTGCCGAGGACGTTTCTTTTGCTGACTTCCAGTAAAATAGGCATTGATACGTTTCTTGCTGACGCAACCTCAACTTAATGGACTTGACCATTAAGCAGCATAATCGTGGTTAATCTATTCTGTTCATAACTCTCAGGAATGAAGAGCTTAGTCATGCAGCAATTTGGATATTGTTTCAAGCATTAAAGTTGCTACGAAGGGAACATTTTGTTTTGCTTAGAGTTTCAGAAGACACTCCTTTCACTGGCTCCCATCTTCACTGTTTCACTGACGCAATCTCAACTTAATGGACTTGACCATTAAGTTGCATAATCCTGGTTAATCTACTCTGTTCACAACTCTCAGGAATGAACTTCGATGCTTGAAACAACGTTTTGAATGATCTAAGCAAGAGAACATTTTTTGCTTAGTTTCAGGAGTGATACGTTTCGTGTTGACTTAACTTAATGGAATTGACCATTAAGGTAGTTGGTGGGTAGTTAATTAACATCGCGCTGGAGCAACACAGCGGGCTGTTTAGTGACTCTCCGGGATCAAACCCGAAGGGAAATAACCGAGGACAACACCACGTAATTTTGAACCACGGTTAGATGAGGATGTCAACACCTGAGCTCTTCGAACTTCCACATCGCAACAACGTGAGAACAATTGATTTGAGGCCACGACAGATTTGTTCACATGCACTAGCTCTCTCACGTACAGGACGGTCTTTGGTTGGACCGAGTTTCGAACTCGCAACCCACTGACTGCAAATCCGTTACTCTTCCAAGTTCCAGTTGACTGTTATGTGCAATAATCCTGATTAATCGGTTGTTTCCTTACCTCTCAGGAATGACGAGCAGCTTAGACATGGAGCAATTTGGATTTTCTGTTTCAAGCAGTCTGACCTTTTCAAACCTATCAACTAGTTTGAGCATCAGGAGATGGACGAAAATAGCCAGACTAGACTGATATTAATGGACGATATAGACAAGCCAAACCAATAATAGGGAGTCATTCAGGTGTACAAGGGAGTGATAAGAAATTCTCGGTCCTCCGAGACCACCTGATGAATAAGCCTGTCGAAAGTGATTTCGTATTGTATTTGTTTGCTAAAGTATTGTTCGGTATACTAGCATTATTATAACCAGTAAGGGTTTGTGGGTGCAGTTTCAGCTTCCCTAATCTAATAGGAGTTCCTAATCTGACCAGTCATCACAAGGGGTGCCTATTCCTATTGCATTTCCTCGAACAGCTCAATATTACGGATCTTTTATTTGGTAGTATTTCTTGTCTGCTAGTCCTTGCACACTGAAAGAGCATCGATCTAGATTAGATTAATAGAGATCTGCGTTATCGGTAGGTAGTTGAATTTACGTCGTATTGGAGCAACGCAACGGGCTATTGGAGACAGTCAGGAATCAATCCCGGGGGGAAGATCCAATGACGAAATTCGTCATTTTGAAAAATATGACTTTACACCCCTTTGACCCTTTTAGGGTCATAGAACATCTGGCGTCTCAATTAAGTGTGAGGGTGTGTATATGTTGTTAAGGGATCATGTTGTAAGGTTTTAAATGTTGTTAAGGGGTATAAAAATATAAGTATATTGAGGTTCTCCCCTCTATATGGGCTCTACACCTCACGGTGAGCCGAGGGGAGGTGAGTCTGGAAGTATATTGAGGTTGCTAAAGGTATATAAATGTGTTAAGTATATTGAGGTTGCTAAGGGTAAGAATATAAATATTCTGTTTATTGAGGTAGCTAAGTGTATATACAAAAATATTTTGAGGTTGCTAGGCATATAAATATTCTATCATTTGATACTCTGATGTCTAGAGTGCTCAGATGGGTTCTAACCACCTATTTTAAACAGATAAAATACATTTGTTTTGTGCAAAATACATTCTTATACGATAAAGGTATTAATTGTTAAGAACATTCTCTTAGTTTAATCCTCTCCAAAGCATTTACTGCATGAAATTTCATTTGTGGCGATTTGTTTACACTCTCAACTTAAGTCATTGAATACATGTAGGTAAAATTTGTATACTTTCATTTCATAAAAAGTGTATTTCATACATTCTATTAATATATTTCACGCTCGATTTATGCTAATATTTTACATTTGTTACTACACTTTTCTGTAAAGATACATTTCTTCTAATCCCTATTCCTTAAAAAACAAAAACCCATGAAAACTATAAAAAGTATGGCGATATTAGTTGTATTAAATGCAGCAAACATTATTTCTATTCAAAGAAACGGTTTTCAATTCAAACGGAGGAAAAGTGATTTATCGTTATTGATTGCATTCCTACATTTAAATGGAGATGTATGATAAATGCAGAGATGAAAAGCAATGCGATATAAGAAATGGATGAAATACAAATAATGGAAGAAAACTAAACATCTGGCAGGATCGGGAAACGATAGATTGAAAAAAACATCACAGGTCAATCTTATCAAAAAATAGAATAAGGTTGCCAATTCCCGTAAGGAAATTTTTGAATGATTTGAAAATGATCTTTACTACTCGCTTAAACAATGTAAGTGGCATAATTCTGGGACCAAATAGCAAGCGGTATTAGGTATGGGTATGAGTGGATTTTGGTGGGTTGCAAAAAATTGTAATGTGAAATTAACCATCATGGTGTTCGTCTTGACGAGGTATGGGTATGAGTGGATTTTGGTGGGTTGCAAAAAATTGTAATGTGAAATTAACCATCATGGTGTTCGTCTTGACGAGATATCTCGTCATTAAGCAGCTGATCAGATCTTGATGGACGAGATATCTCGTCGAAACCACTTGGAGAGTTTATGCAATGCACTATATGGCCTGATGATTACGTAGGGATTGGTTTTTTTATTAAAGAACATAGATATCTATAATTTCATTAACTTCACTTATACTTTATTTTTCAGAATTAAAAAGAAAAAACACAGAACAATAGATGTAAAATTTAGAGATTTAGTATGGCGGTTGATTTTCGGGTTTTATGGCGCAAGGACCAGATTTGGCCAATCTGCGCCAATCACAAGACAGACAACACAATGGTAGGTAGACATTTTTAATTAATGTCGCATTGGAGCAACACAAAGGAATTAATCCCCAAGGGAAAGATCGAGGACAACACCACGTAATTTTGATTCTCACGGTCAGATGACAAGACAATACCTGAGCTGGTACCCCACTCTCCAAACTTCCACACCACGCCAACGTGTGAGGCTAAGACAGATTTAACATGCACCAGTCCCCTTGTACACGACGGTCTTTGGTTGGATTTGAACTCGCACCCTCCGGTTGTTAGTCCGTTACTCTTCCAACCGGGCTACTGCGACTCCAGGTCATGAGGGTGGAAGAAACAAAAATCAGTAGGATAGGCGAGGGTAAAGATGAAAGGGAGGAAAGGTCACTAGGTGCCTCGGGGTCGTGATTCCCGTACAAATCTAAGGATATGACCCCGAGGTTAGATTTCGTATGAATTTTCTTAACGTCAGTAATTTAAAGCAGTAATGACAGCAAATTAACCTTAAAGAATTAAACAACCGATTTAAATGGTAAACAACGAATTTCATAGTTTGTACGAACTCTACAAGTTTTTGTTCACTTATTTGTTAATTCATCGAGCAAGAGAAAGAGGAAAAATTTAATCATGGTTAAATATTATTATAAATAGTTAAGAATTATTATTGGTTGAGAATAAACTAACAGAAAATAGCATGTTTCTTGAATTAGAATACGGGATCCATTGAAATAATTTAATTAATGGTCTCTGTTATACTTTTACGAAGCTATACTTCAAATATTTTAATTGGTAGGTTTCAAAGAGATAAAGAAAATGGAATCATTTAGACCAAAACCCACTTAATCGAAACCTCAGTTTTTTTCTAAACAATCATTTACAAACCGCAAAACATTTGCATTCAGGACATGTTGCTTAACGTTCTTGCTACTGTGTTTTCAATTGCCCTAAAAAAAGCAGATTGCGGTTAGAAAACGATGCAAATCTCATTAGCGTTTGCTAATGGATTTTGGACGCTACGACTATAAAGCATTTATTTATTTTAATGCATCACACCTCCGTGGCACCACTCAAAATGAAGATTTTATAATTTTTCAATCCTCACAAATGGTTCTATTAAACTTGCATAGAAACTCGTATAATGAAAACTGTTGGTTGGGATAATATACCACTTTAATGATTCATTAGTCATTATGACTAGACGGTTAACCTATCATTCATCAAGATTAACCAACATCAATGAAACTAGAGAACGATCTTAAAGTAGCTTGCGGCCGTCTAAAGATAACAGCTAGGTTCAATCATAGACGTGAAATAGAGACGTTAACTCTCAGAAGACAGTTCCAACTAATTCCAATTTCTAAACAGGCAAAAAAGACTGAATATCTCTTCAAATAATTTGTTCGACTTATTTTAAGTTTCTTTAGCACGTGCTGTATGTCACATGAACGTGAAATACATGTCGACTAGTAGTCACGTGGTTGGTCTGAAAAATTGGCTTGGTTGGCCGATTCGGCATCTTATCGCCTCGTCTAGTGATGTTCATATTATGACAGGGTAGGTGTGTGAATCCACATTTCTTGATTCTCTTCGAATGGCGACAAAAATGGCAAAATCGCCAGTCTATGTCGCACGGACCAATCAGATGATGAATCAATGGATAGGCTTCCTCTCCGGTCCACGGACCAGTCAGATGGTGAATGCTCGTTTCCATCCGGCATTCGAAAGTGTGTAGCTCCAGTGCGATGTAAATGCCAATTACTTACCTAAGAGTAAAACGATCAAGCATACCCAACCATAGACGCGAAATATAAGTAGACTGAGCATTGCTATTGAGAAAAGCTTCAAAAAGTGTGACCAACATGTTAACTAGTAGTCACGTGACTGAAAAATTGACTTGGTTGGCAGATTTGGTATCTTATTGCGTCGTGCGACTGTACACTTCTATAGAACGGTGACTAAAGTGGTAAAATCGCCAATGGTGATATCAGATGATCAATCAATGGATGGGCATCAGCGGTTCCGTGGATCAATCAGATGATTAATGTTAGGTTCCACCCAGCTGAAAGTAGTTTTGGTCACATGACCCTGGGCATATTAAAAGGTTACCATTGCTCACTCTACTTTTATACTTCCTCTATGGAATTCCTCTTCTCAAACATACTAGTCAAAACTTTCAAATATGTGATTTTTAGTTCTTCTAGACTAAAATGTGGTAATCTTGAGATTGGTGAAGTCCACAAACACATTTTTTTTCTACGTATGAAGGTTACATTTCTTTTTGAGAAACACACAAATTAATAAAAAATAAAAAATGACAAATAACACAAGCAGTCTTATTTGTTAAACACTCAATTTCAAATTCAAATCTAACACATTAGAATATAAAATTAATTATTATCCCAGATTTGGGAATATATGTGTTTCAAGCGTTAGTAAAAAATACTATTTAACTTACAATAAAAAGTGTATGATAATTAATACTGCTTACAGCAATGCGAAATCCTGAAATCACTAAGCGAGTGTTAAATGCAAAAATATTCTAACACAAGCAGTTTATATATCCTAAAACAAATACTATAACTATTTCGGGAAATCCAAGAAGCCAAATAGAGGACTATAATTATACAAATTTCGAATGTTTAAAATGAGAAAAACAAGAAATTCATTGCAACTACTAAGAGACCGACAATTTCGGACCATTACCAACTTTCCTTTCGTAAAACTTCATAAAAAGAATCATTGACATACTTCTCAAAGCACGAAAATACGTAGAAATAAAACACAAGGTTACTAGACATAAAATAGAAGTCGCTGACCGACTAATTATGATTATTGACATTTCAGGAAAATTCCGGGAAAATAAAGTTATATATGGATGGAGTATAAATAAAAAATTACCCATTTTAAAAGGTTAAATATAACTTCGTTATCAATACGAAATAACATTATTACGTATAAACTATACCTCTTAACCTTCCAAGTGGTTTCGACGAGATATCTCTCCCATTAAGATCTGACCAATTTTTCTAATTTTTTTATGACGAGATCAAGATCTGACCAGTTTTCTTATAATGACGAGATATCTCGTCCATCAAGATCTGCTTATGGTTTTGCTAATGACTAGATACCTTGTCAAGACAACCACCACGAGGGTTAAATAAAAACTATCTGACTAGACGCATACAATTTCGCGAAGGTTAACGATTAACATATATTTTTGTATGCAGACCTCAGGGTTACATCTTTAGGTGTGTACGGGTATTACAATCCTGAGGTACCTTAATGCTCTTTCCTCACTTTTACTCTCGCCTACTCTTCTGCTTTTAGCGTTTCCTTCCACCTTATGTCTGTTTTGTGTTTGACCAAATCTGGCCCTTGCGCCACAAAACCCGAAAAGAACCATTTTTGCACATAAAGCTATTCTTGCATTTGGATTGAGTTGATTTCTCTGAAAAATCCGGACAGTTTTATAAGCTGTCCGGATTTTTGATAGCTCAAAAATCCGGCCGACGCATGTAAATCTCTCAAACCCAAGATGCAAGTAACGTGGAGGCTTGTTGTCTTGAATATTTTCAGATTTGTTGACAGAAGCGTGTTTAGAACTTCATTAAAAGCACTAATTAATTTTCGTAATTAAACAACCTATAAAACTATTTAAATTGCTACACTGCTTAATAAAGATTACAAGATTAATTAATTAGATTCTCCGCCAAAGTCAATCAAACTGTTTCCCATCAAAAGCAAAGTTTATGAAAGAAAACATTTCTAGTTAGTTGGAAAAATACTTATCTAACTTACCATCATGGGGTAAATATCCTTCAAAGGGTTTACGCTAAAAAAATCCCCACAAAGTGTAAGACCTATATGATAGGAACAATTTATTTTGTGATGCATGCAGAAATTTTGGCTTATTAAATGCACGCGCAGGTGTTGCTCTAAATACATTTTTCTGCGCCTTATTTAACACTATTCTTCCGTTTTAAGGCTTTAAAGCACACGCGCCTAGTGGGTGATCCGCCACAGAACACCCCTCTAAAAACCTTGCCTCTCTTTTCTATTACTAAAAGTATTCGACTTCGATTCAAACATAAAAGCAAGAAATACCACTAATAAGAGAATATAATAATATCCTTCAAATAATCCTATCCTAAATATCCTTCAAAGGGTTTACGTTAAAAAAATCCCCACAAAGTGTAAGTCAAAAATATCCTAAATATTCTTCAAAGGGTTTACGTTAAAGAAATCCCCACAAAGTGTAAGACCTATATGATAGGAACAATTTATTTTGTGATGCATGCAGAAATTTTGGCTTATTAAATGCACGCGCAGGTGTTGCTCTAAATACATTTTTCTGCGCCTTATTTAACACTATTCTTCCGTTTTAAGGCTTTAAGGCACACGCGCCTAGTGGGTGATCCGCCACAGAACACCCCTCTAAAAACCTTGCCTCTCTTTTCTATTACTAAAAGTATTCGACTTCGATTCAAACATAAAAGCAAGAAATACCACTAATAAGAGAATATAATATCCTTCAAATAATCCTATCCTAAATATCCTTCAAAGGGTTTACGTTAAAAAAATCCCCACAAAGTGTAAGTCAAAAATATCCTAAATATTCTTCAAAGGGTTTACGTTAAAAAAATCCCCACAAAGTGTAAGACCTATATGATAGGAACAATTTATTTTGTGATGCATGCAGAAATTTTGACTTATTAAATGCACGCGCAGGTGTTGCTCTAAATACATTTTTCTGCGCCTTATTTAACATTATTCTTCCGTTTTAAGGCTTTAAGGCACACGTGCCTAGTGGGTGATCCGCCACAGAACACCCCTCTAAAAACCTTGCCTCTCTTTTCTATTACTAAAAGTATTCGACTTCGATTCAAACATAAAAGCAAGAAATACCACTAATAAGAGAGCAGACTATTTCCAAACTTTCCCTTCCCAAGAAACTCCACAAAAGGAATCGTGTAACATAGAACCCAATTGACATACTTCTCAAAGCACGAAAATACGAAAGCGATAAAAAACAACACTCCCCAAAACTTTCCTTCTATTTTTCATTACTATTATTATTGTTTCTTTTTTACCTGAGAAGGAAACGCAGACGATAAAAAAAGGCGAACCATTAGTATAAAAGGAAGCGGGGGGGGGGGCTCAGAAGGTCGTGTGTGTGACGGATCAGGAACCCTCCAATACAATAAGCGAGGAGGACGGAGGAATGCTAATAGCATACGTGAATGGACCACCCCTGCTGTGGTGGGCCCGTCATTAAAAACGCGTTGGGACAACACCCTGAGCACGCCTCGCGCGTCTCGATGCAGACTGCGATACCCGTGCTGCTATCTGTCGGCGGTATGTGGTCTATGAGAAGTATCAGTGCGTCCGTTTGAGTCTGATGTGGTACCCGTGCTGCCATCTGTCGGCGGTATGTGGTCTATGGAAGAATAACTGTCCGTTGAGTTGGATGTATTTACCTGTGCTGCCATCTATGTATGCAGTTGGAATGTTTATAAATAAAAACAGCGAAATATGTCACTTTGAAATATTAAGGGTATACTTTGACACGGGTGCCAAGTCCTAGGGACCCTAGGGCGCACCTGGGGCTTAACCCCCTCCCAGAAAAAAAGCAAAAATCTTTATTTAAATCATTGATTGCTTCTTTAAAAATCATGTATAAATGTGTTTTGATGTTTTCTCCGAACATCCAACTTATATTTACTCATTGTTTTCAGCCCATTTACAGCAGAGCTGTCTTATTTACTGGGATTGGATAAAATAATTGAAAACTTTAATATTGTGCATTAGTACATTGGTACCTTTTCCCATCTTCAGCTTCTATTCGTCTTTAGGTTACACGCTCAAAAAACTAGTTTCTCGGTAACACATTCCAAAACTAGTTCCTAAATAACAGACCCCAAAATTAGTTCCTAGGTAATACACTCCAAAACTAGTCCCTAGGTAAACATACTCCTAGTCTTCTTGTAACTTTATAACTAGTCTCTAGGTAACACTCTGAAACTAGTCTCTAGATTGCATTTTCTAAAACTAGTCTGTAGGTAACAGTCTGAAACTAGGTAACATATTCTGAAACTAGTCTCGAGGTAACTCTGAAACTAGTCTCGAGGTAACTCTGAAACTAGTCTCGAGGTAACTCTGAAACTAGTCTGAGGTAACACTGAAACTCTGAGATAACACTGAAACTAGTCTCGAGATAACACTGAAACTAGTCTCGAGATAACACTGAAACTAGTCTGCGGTAACACTGAAACTAGTCTCGAGGTCGTAGGTGATACTGAAGGTAAGTCTGAAACTAGGTAGCATATTCTGCAACTAGTCTCTAGGTAACACACTCTAGTCTCTAGGTAGCACACACTCTGAAACTATTCTCGAGGTAACACTGAAATTAGTCTGAGGTAACACTGAAACTCTGAGATAACACTGAAACTAGTCTCGAGATAACACTGAAACTAGTCTCGAGATAACACTGAAACTAGTCTGCGGTAACACTGAAACTAGTCTCGAGGTCGTAGGTGATACTGAAGGTAAGTCTGAAACTAGGTAGCATATTCTGCAACTAGTCTCTAGGTAACACACTCTAGTCTCTAGGTAGCACACACTCTGAAACTATTCTCGAGGTAACACTGAAATTAGTCTGAGGTAACACTGAAACTCTGAGATAACACTGAAACTAGTCTCGAGATAACACTGAAACTAGTCTCGAGATAACACTGAAACTAGTCTGCGGTAACACTGAAACTAGTCTCGAGGTCGTAGGTGATACTGAAGGTAAGTCTGAAACTAGGTAGCATATTCTGCAACTAGTCTCTAGGTAACACACTCTAGTCTCTAGGTAGCACACACTCTGAAACTATTCTCGAGGTAACACTGAAACTAGTCTCGAGGTCGTAGGTGATACTGAAGGTAAGTCTGAAACTAGGTAGCATATTCTGCAACTAGTCTCTAGGTAACACACTCTAGTCTCTAGGTAGCACACACTCTGAAACTATTCTCGAGGTAACACTGAAATTAGTCTGAGGTAACACTGAAACTCTGAGATAACACTGAAACTAGTCTCGAGATAACACTGAAACTAGTCTCGAGATAACACTGAAACTAGTCTGCGGTAACACTGAAACTAGTCTCGAGGTCGTAGGTGATACTGAAGGTAAGTCTGAAACTAGGTAGCATATTCTGCAACTAGTCTCTTGGTAACACACTCTAGTCTCTAGGTAGCACACACTCTGAAACTATTCTCGAGGTAACACTGAAATTAGTCTGAGGTAACACTGAAACTCTGAGATAACACTGAAACTAGTCTCGAGATAACACTGAAACTAGTCTCGAGATAACACTGAAACTAGTCTGCGGTAACACTGAAACTAGTCTCGAGGTCGTAGGTGATACTGAAGGTAAGTCTGAAACTAGGTAGCATATTCTGCAACTAGTCTCTAGGTAACACACTCTAGTCTCTAGGTAGCACACACTCTGAAACTATTCTCGAGGTAACACTGAAACTAGTCTCGAGGTCGTAGGTGATACTGAAGGTAAGTCTGAAACTAGGTAGCATATTCTGCAACTAGTCTCTAGGTAACACACTCTAGTCTCTAGGTAGCACACACTCTGAAACTATTCTCGAGGTAACACTGAAATTAGTCTGAGGTAACACTGAAACTCTGAGATAACACTGAAACTAGTCTCGAGATAACACTGAAACTAGTCTGCGGTAACACTGAAACTAGTCTCGAGGTCGTAGGTGATACTGAAGGTAAGTCTGAAACTAGGTAGCATATTCTGCAACTAGTCTCTAGGTAACACACTCTAGTCTCTAGGTAACACACTCTAGTCTCTAGGTAGCACACACTCTGAAACTATTCTCGAGGTAACACTGAAACTAGTCTCGAGGTCGTAGGTGATACTGAAGGTAAGTCTGAAACTAGGTAGCATATTCTGCAACTAGTCTCTAGGTAACACACTCTAGTCTCTAGGTAGCACACACTCTGAAACTATTCTCGAGGTAACACTGAAATTAGTCTGAGGTAACACTGAAACTCTGAGATAACACTGAAACTCTGAGATAACACTGAAACTAGTCTCGAGATAACACTGAAACTAGTCTCGAGATAACACTGAAACTAGTCTGCGGTAACACTGAAACTAGTCTCGAGGTCGTAGGTGATACTGAAGGTAAGTCTGAAACTAGGTAGCATATTCTGCAACTAGTCTCTAGGTAACACACTCTAGTCTCTAGGTAGCACACACTCTGAAACTATTCTCGAGGTAACACTGAAATTAGTCTGAGGTAACACTGAAACTCTGAGATAACACTGAAACTAGTCTCGAGATAACACTGAAACTAGTCTCGAGATAACACTGAAACTAGTCTGCGGTAACACTGAAACTAGTCTCGAGGTCGTAGGTGATACTGAAGGTAAGTCTGAAACTAGGTAGCATATTCTGCAACTAGTCTCTAGGTAACACACTCTAGACTCTAGGTAGCACACACTCTGAAACTATTCTCGAGGTAACACTGAAACTAGTCTCGAGGTCGTAGGTGATACTGAAGGTAAGTCTGAAACTAGGTAGCATATTCTGCAACTAGTCTCTAGGTAACACACTCTAGTCTCTAGGTAGCACACACTCTGAAACTATTCTCGAGGTAACACTGAAATTAGTCTGAGGTAACACTGAAACTCTGAGATAACACTGAAACTAGTCTCGAGATAACACTGAAACTAGTCTCGAGTTAACACTGAAACTAGTCTGCGGTAACACTGAAACTAGTCTCGAGGTCGTAGGTGATACTGAAGGTAAGTCTGAAACTAGGTAGCATATTCTGCAACTAGTCTCTAGGTAACACACTCTAGTCTCTAGGTAGCACACACTCTGAAACTATTCTCGAGGTAACACTGAAATTAGTCTGAGGTAACACTGAAACTCTGAGATAACACTGAAACTAGTCTCGAGATAACACTGAAACTAGTCTCGAGATAACACTGAAACTAGTCTGCGGTAACACTGAAACTAGTCTCGAGGTCGTAGGTGATACTGAAGGTAAGTCTGAAACTAGGTAGCATATTCTGCAACTAGTCTCTAGGTAACACACTCTAGTCTCTAGGTAGCACACACTCTGAAACTATTCTCGAGGTAACACTGAAACTAGTCTCGAGGTCGTAGGTGATACTGAAGGTAAGTCTGAAACTAGGTAGCATATTCTGCAACTAGTCTCTAGGTAACACACTCTAGTCTCTAGGTAGCACACACTCTGAAACTATTCTCGAGGTAACACTGAAATTAGTCTGAGGTAACACTGAAACTCTGAGATAACACTGAAACTATTCTCGAGGTAACACTGAAATTAGTCTCGAGATAACACAGAAACTAGTCTCTAAGTAACGTACTCTGAAACTAGTCTCTAGGTAATACATTCTAAAACCTACTTCATGTTTCAAATAAATTTAAAAATTTTAAAATACACTCTACCCAAACATTCAGCAAAATTTTTTTTTGATCACTTTTGGGACCTAAATTCCTTTGGCCCCAAAATGTTCTGAAGTACAAAGTAACTAGCTAGACATTTGGGGACCTAGGGCAAACGAGTTGAAAACACAAAATACGAGACAAGATTCCAAAAGAGCAGTTTTTGCTGCAGAGAATTTTTCGGATTCGACAGCGGTCCAAAAGGAATTCGTCATTCAGAAATATGCAAGCTTCAATTACTTAGTAACGATCATATTTAGAAAATTTAAAAGTATGAAGTAAAATAGTATAAGTAATTTATATTTATAAATTGAAATATTTATTTCTTTTAAATCGAGAATATGATGGTCGACATTACTCAAGAGAAGCAATCCAAAGCTCAAATTCATTTGAAGATTGATTCTGAAATAAATTCGGGCTTTGAATCTTATTTTATTTTCCGAGAAGAATCCATTTTATTTCTAATCACAAAATCAATCGGAGCCGCTTTTACCGATAAGGTGTCAAATTACATCCCGAATTCGCAAACATGGAACTCATCCTTGGAACGAATACGAAAAAGAACTGAAGAGAGAAATGGCACGAGATGAAAAAAAAAACAATGATGCCGCTTAATCAATTTCTTCATCAATCACTTCAAGTCACCTTCATGTTGAATGCTGACACGCAACTTAAAGATCGACCTTCTTTTATTCGGGCTCTTATCACCGGAATCAAAGAAAAGTTCAGGTCATTTAGTGTAAAACAACATAGAAAAAAAAAAGAAAAGCACGGAATGACAATGAGAAGAGGGAAAAAATATGCGAGACTGTTTGAACAAGGGGGGCCTGAAAAAATTCAAACTTACGAGAAAACAGCGATTAAAAATTAGCTTCTATTCTGCCCATGTAAAACCGTCTGCTTCAAAAGCTTTATTTTATCTAGTTGAATGGCGATCTCAGACGAAAAAAAAAATATTTTAAATAGAGGATCATCGCATTGCTGGAATTAGCCCAAACGATATTTAGAACTGCAGATAGAGGACGAAAAAAAGGACGAGAATAATGGTGAAAAAAAGGGGGGAAATCTTCACTTTTAGAACACGAGGCGGAAGATTTTTCTTTTAAAAATTTGTTTTTCCAACTGGGACAATTACGAGTTTCGCGTTCATTAGCGTTTTTGTGCTGACCTCAAATAAGTACTTTAACTAGCGATCGCAAACATTTACGAAATCATCGTTTGTTAAAAATCAGGCCCTCCTAAAAGTTGAAAAAGCGGAGGGGGAATAGGAATTTGCGAGGGGAAAAAAGAATCCCGGTAATTGTTCGTCTGTCGAATTTTTCTGCCGTAAGTTTAAGTAATCTCTTGTGGCAACGACGGCGGTTTATTTCGTTGAAAACAAGTCGGAACTTTTCAAAGTCCGCAATTAAAATGAAAAATAATTCGGAAGGAAAAGATAGAAAAGGCGAACTTTTTTTTATTTAATGTTTTTTTACTTCCCGATTTCTGGTAGTTTTTCTCCCTTTTAACAGCGTAGAATTCGACTTTTACTTTTTATGTTTGACCTTTTCAGAAATATTCCTCAACCCCATTAGAATTTTGAAAAAAACGGAATTAAATGGCAGCGTGATTTGTCATTTTTTCCAGAAATCGTGAAAAATAAATTTTGTTTTACAGATGGAATTTTCGACATATTTTGTTGCAAACTGCTCCATGTAACCCATTTGGGGGTGGAAAAACTTTGGTTACATTATTTAGAAATATTCTGGAACATTAACAGTCTACATAAAAATTTATATTTATACAAAGAACACAATAATGATATTTAAAAACGTAACATAAAGGCAATTAAAAGACGAATAAAAGATATAAAAGTTAAAACAGTGTTCTGAAAATGAAATCAAAAATAAATAATCGAGTTATTATGTTACAATATTTCTCAAAAGGATTGTTTGATGTATATCTTAATTAATTAAGACTTAATTATTTAAGAATAGAGGAAACTATCACATTTTATAAAGATTTCCTCTACCGATGTAATAAAATAGTTAATGTAAATAATTATGTAACCGAGAAAAACAGTTCTACCGCATTTAACTTTTTTGTTCAGATAATTCAATTAAATAATATTGTACATATTTTATTAATGTATCTAAGTAATTCACCAAATCTTGCGAAGTTCAAATTGCTTAGCTAATTAAAGAACTAAGAAATTAGCTACCAATCATTTGATGCAATTAAAAGTTGTTTTGGATTTTTAATCAGAATTTGGCTGTCAGAACTCTTATAATTAACCTTCGGTTAATTCTTTATTCAAAACAAGACTGTTTTTAAAGCATCGTATATACTGATATCTGTTGTATTTCTCTATTCGTTCTAATTGAAATATTTCTACTTCCAAGAAAATGTGTTTTTAATTTAAGTTACTTAATTAAAGTTATCTTCGGTTATCATAAATCAAGCCGGTTGAATACGAAGATAGGGGTATTGAAATATCGATTATCAAAAATCCAGATTTTTACTTGGGCCGGAATACTTGGAATATAGAGGGTCTAAAAATAAAGCATTGCATGGGAAGAGTTTTATTTTTATACTCTAGAAAAACGTCCTTGGAAACTGGTTTTCTTGATTAATCATTTTTTTAATCATGAATTTTTTAAAAAAATTTAGAGGCAAATGGGTAGTTTTTGGACCTAATTTACTTTTGATAACATCTAAATACAACGATGTCCATAAATTAAGGGTCAGATGTAATATGCGATTTGAGGACGCGGAAGTTGATCTTTTGTGGCAAAAAAATCACTGACTTTAACAGAAGTAGAAACGACCAATTGGTTCACCATAATTATTTGGAGTCACGCTACAGCACAAGATTGCTAAAATGTGATAAAATCTGAAGCGGGCGTCTGGTTGACTGAAGGATTTTTTCATGTGTTCAATTATCCGTTATTAGTTGTTATGGCCATTGGCACAGTATCACTAAGATCACATCTCGATGACTTAACCCGTAGAACTGTATGGGAAATTGGATGGACGTCCAACGCAGATGCAACCAGAGTTCGGAGTGGGCCAAAGCGTAGGTTCTAACGATCCTAGCAACAAGTTTGAAATGAGAGGTCAGCACCACTGACCTATCGAACAGAAACATCTATAGGAGTGGTCTTCTATGCTGGTCTAATTGCCGTCCAGATGTTTTTAGGGGTGCAAGACGTCCTCCTGCGAACCTGGTGAGACAAGACAGACTATTGCAAAGTTTGTGCTGACCAGAGATGTTTTTGGAGATGGCCGTAGAGTACATCCCAGTTTTCCTTGTTTGAAGCACTCATGACCAAGGGATACAAATCCCTGAACTGTATATTGTGTAGATACTATGTTTAACGTAAATAACTTTTAGTTATTTGTAAATTAGGCTGTGTCGTTGTGTTTATTGTCACACCATTCGGCCCAGTACTTTACATGGATGCGAAAACAATTTTCCGAAAGTGGAACTCGTACGTACAACACTGGTCCACCATCCAAACTAACCCCAGTTCGACATCGTTATGACAGTAACGGCGAAAAGTGATCGCCGCTATTGTATATAGCGGCTTGTAATATGTATTGGCGATCAATAATCCCAAATATTCTCAATAGAATTGAAGTCTGGACTTTGTGCAGGAGGTTTTGGACAGTGGCCTTTGACAGACTGGATTGCCCGATCTCTCAGACAAATGTAACCAGCAACCCTGCATCAAGGGTAAGTGTCCTGGTGGTTGTCTCGACGAGGTATCTCATCATTACCAATCCTGACCAGACCTTGATGGACAATCCTGACCAGATCTGGCCAGTTTTCTTCCAAGGGCCGCTGTGGCCCGGTTGGAAAAGTAACGGACTAGCAACCGGAGGGTTGCGAGTTCGAATCCAGCCAAAGATCGTCGTGTACAAAGGGGGCTGATGCACGTTAAATCTATCGTGGCCTCCAATGTCCTCAAGTTGGCGTGGTGTGAAAGTGTGGAGAGTGGGGTGCCAGCTTCAGGTGTGACCTCGTCATCTGACCGTGGTTCAAAATTACGTGGTGTTGTCCTCGGATCTTTCGAGATTGATCCCGGACAGTCACCAATAGCCCGTTGTGTTGCTTCAGTGCGAGTTAATTAATTATTACCTAACTACCCACCTTGTCATCAAGATGTTGCTTATTTCTTGATGATGACGAGGTCAAGATCTTGATCTCGTCATAAAACATCGACACTATATCTCGACATCAAGATAATTGTATAAGGGTGTATTGTAGAAGGGTTAATTGTATCGTGGAGGGAGAATTACTGATTTTTTTTGTCCAAGTACAAGCTAAAGCAACTGACAAAAAGATCCGCTTTTCTAGTTGGAGGCAATATCCAAACTTTGCCCTTTTCCAAACCCGACTCAGATGATATACAATATCCCATAACAATAGTGGTGAAAAGTTCTTGGTAGATGTTTTAGATAACATATTCCGAAGTTTTTATCTACCTCCATTTGAAGTACAGTAGACTCGACTATCCGGCCTAATGTGGCGGAAGGGCAGGCCGGATAACAAAAAACCCGGATTGGCCGGAGTTCTATAAATACTCACTTCCTGTCCCACCCATAGCATTAAAAACACCTTTTGTACCAAAACCCACTCTTTCTCGTATTTTCTGACCTCTAAGAACAGGCCAGTACTTTATAAATGCTTCTTATGTACTGCGTATATTTTAAAATTTTACTACAGAAAAAGCAAGTCCAAAAATGAAAATATTGTAGACATTTTAGGATAGATTTTATAATGTCTAACTTAATTTTGCAGGAAACAAAATCATGTACACCGTACAGTATGAATACACACATTTAAAATGAACAAAACGTTAACGTAAAACGTAGACTTAGTTCTTACAAAAATTATTTAATCTTATTTTACTGTTCATTGATAAATGATTACACAAATGGGAAGAGGTAGACCTGAGATGAAAGAATCAAAATTGACAGATTTTAGTTTTTCGAAAAGGTCCTTGATAGAGATGACTGCTTGTAGCAGACGCCAACTTGCAAACAGCCTTATCAAAGTAAATTATTCCTCATTTTATTAAGGAGAATTATTTTTTTAACTAGGCCGGAAGTCGAGTCTACTGTATTCAGTTTCATAAAAATCACAATTAAAACAAATTTCATCCATGGCGTCAGGGTCAAAAAAGGAAAACAAGATTCATGTTTTGAGAACTTGCTCTGTTTAGCATCAGACACAAGGTGTGTTCGTTGAGGTATGGTTTAAAAACATAAGCAAAAATGTCTGCGTCATCATTTTTGAAAAGAAGTCCTCATTTCATTTAATTATGTTTTTGCTCGACGAGTTTTTGCAGCTGAAATAAAAACTAGCAATGCATTTATGCAACGTCTGTACTTAAAGTCAGAGGCCTATTTATTATTCATTGTATAGAATTCGCCGCATTATGAATGCGTTCATTTGTATCATTCTCACAAGTGTGAGAAAATTAAGCACATTTCGGTGATTCGATCGACTTTTTCCTCGAGCTAAAACTATTTTTGTGAAAAGAAACTGAATGACGGGGATGACATTTTTATTTTTTACGAAATATTTCAAATGGTTTTTATATTAACATCATTACAAAGAAAATATATGATGAAACGAAGGAAAGAAAATTATTGCAGTTCGTTAGCTGTTTTCTTAGACAAAGGCTTGTATAACCTTCCTCAAATTCAAGCCCGTATACAGAGGGAGGTATTCAGATAGGGTTCCCACATCCAAATTCTGCATTCCTCCTCATATTTTTGCGATGGCCTCCACATACAAAAGAAGACTAAGGAAGCTAAAAGACAAGTGATGTGGTTGGTATGATGCATGAACAAAATTAGTCCCGAAAATTTGCATATACGAAGCAACTTGAGGTTTTCATTTGCTACAACTTCAATAAAACTTTCCAAAATTGGTGACCGCTGCCTACACAGCTGGAATCCGACCCCGGTATCAGATTAGACGACCAGCCCAATGAGAAAGTCAAAATACGTTTTTCCAGTACTCAACTTTTAAATTACACAAAGCTAAAATTTTTCTTTTGCAAGTTTGTTTACGGCTTTATCATCACACAAATAATGAAGGGATATTTTCTATTTTAGGCATAGAAAACTGGCTATATATCAAGGCACAAACAAAAAAACTAATCACATTTACAACCCCTTTGATCTTGGGTACTGTCTGTTATAGTAATTCCAAAGTAAAAGTCATTAATATTTTTTAAAATGCTTGTAAAATGAATAATTTCCTTAGGAGCGTAAGTAAAAGTATACACGAAGGGAATAAAGGATCGAAATACTCCTTTGACATTTTCCCACAATTTACAGTGACAAGCAAGATCGATCTTCGCTCAGTAAAGAGGATAGATTGGTTCATAAGTTTCATAAGATATTTTGCGAATTCTTTGTTATGGGCAGACACGCATATTTCTCAGCGAAAAGGGATTGAAGTATAGGCAGAGGTCGTTTCTTTTGACTGGTAAGTAGTTCTCTTAGGTTGGCTCGAGGTTGAACGGGTGCATTGGTAAGTCTCCGAGGACAAACAGCAAATTCAGGTTCGGTATTGGCCTCTCGCTGTTGAATAATGCTTACAGTAAAGAAACATCATCTATATTATTTCTATAGTATAGATCTCTTTTGCGCCTCTTACACGCGACGAATCTTAGCAAGTGAGGTATCAAAAGAAAGAGAATTTCCCAGAGCACTGACGAATCCGTTCTATTTCTCCAAGGTGTGCAGAGGGGGGATAAAAGCAATTCGAAATCCCCATAGGAATAACATTGAGGGTAAAACGATTGCGGTACGCAACTCAGTTTGTTTTACCAGTATTGATGGAAAAACCACTTTTCCAATAAAATTGTTTTACCAGTATTACTCGGAAAATAATTTGTTTCATCATCTGTATTTAACAAAAGTATAGATCCCTTTCACGCCTCTTATAAAACGACTGCGGTACGCAACTCAGTTTGATTTACCAGTATTGATGGAAAAACAACTTTTCCAATAAAATTGTTTTACCAGTATTACTCGGAAAATAATTTGTTTCAACATCTGTATTTAACAAAAGTATAGATCCCTTTCACGCCTCTTATAAAACGACTGCGGTACGCAACTCAGTTTGATTTACCAGTATTGATGGAAAAACAACTTTTCCAATAAAATTGTTTTACCAGTATTACTCGGATAACCAGTTTGTTTTACCAGTATTTATAGAAAAATTACTTTCCCAATAAAATTGTTTTACCAGTATTACTCGGAAAACAATTTGTTTCATCATCTATATTATTTCAGTAGTGTAGATCCCTTTTACGCCTCTTATAAAACGACTGCGGTACGCAACTCAATTTGATTTACCAGTATTGATGGAAAAACAACTTTTCAAATAAAATTGTTTTACCAGTATTACTCGGATAACCAGTTTGTTTTACCAGTATTTATAGAAAAATTACTTTCCCAATAAAATTGTTTTACCAGTATTACTAGGAAAACAATTTGTTTCATCATCTATATTATTTCAGTAGTGTAGATCCCTTTTACGCCTCTTATAAAACGACTGCGGTACGCAACTCAATTTGATTTACCAGTATTGATGGAAAAACAACTTTTCCAATAAAATTATTTTACCAGTATTACTCGGAAAACAATTTGTTTCATCATCTATATTATTTCAGTAGTGTAGATCCCTTTTACGCCTCTTATAAAACGACTGCGGTACGCAACTCAATTTGATTTACCAGTATTGATGGAAAAACAACTTTCCCAATAAAATTGTTTTACCAGTATTACTAGGAAAACAATTTGTTTCATCATTTATATTATTTCTATAGTATAGATCCCTTTTACGCCTTTTACACGCGACGAATTATTTATTTATGTATTTAAATGGTTTTTCATTTCTGTTCATAACATCAATGATTTATGAATATGTGATTTGACGATATAAGGATATTAAACGACGCATGTTCCACGCGAGGTTAAGATTTGAAAAAAAATTTGAAAATATACAACTTAACAATTTTTGTGAATTCTAGAGAGTTAAGATAACCTTATTAGGCCTTTTGGCGGAAGAATTACGTGCTTTACACAAACGGTTGAAACAACGCTAACAGTGTTCTCAAGGAGGAAGTGTTGTAAATAGTGATTGAATAAACTTTTTTAAAAAATCGTTTACATCTTTTACCCTTACAACGGATGGGGGGTTGAGGGGGTGGAATTGTTCATGCGAGAATTCTCGCACGGGCACGCTAGTTATGGATACGGGGAAAGTTTCGAATACAGGAATATATATTTTATATTATAATAATAGTATATTTTGGATACGGGGAAACCCAACCGGCCGAAAGTTTCGAGTCACCTCGTTACGAAAGGCTCGGATTCTTTCAGACCTCTAACTCCTGAAGAATGGCCGAAGCCCACTACGATTTCCATCCCCTATTTTCTGTGCTACAGAGAGACCCGCACGTGAATAACCTTATCTCTCCGTTGACAAAGATGTCAGGGTTGTCGACGGGAAGCCTCGCAAATTGTTTATCCTCGAGCATCTAGTCTGTGAGAGGTTGAGCAAATGAAAAGAGATACACTTAAAAAGTCACCGCCACCCTTTCAGTTTACCAGGGAAGAATCTGTCCCTTCTAGGCATACCCACGACCGATAGAAACTGGCACATTAGGTGATAATGGGACGACACATTCCTTCTCCTGGGGGAAAGCATTGTAAAGGTCGTTTCGGCCGGTTTCAGTAAGTTGCCTGTAAAGCCATTGGGCCGGCTGCCTTAGCCAAAGAAGGAAACGATATTCTGGCCCGACGTATACAGAAGGTTAAATAATAGTTTCAGTATTAACATTCCAATCGTAAAAAGTTGTTTTACACAATCGTGGAAAATGCATTCCGACCACTCGTCGAAAGCTGGTTCCCTACACTCGTCGAAAGCATAGAGCAGAGATAAGGATAGAGAGCGCATCCCCATTCAGATGGAAGAAAACGTTGTTGCACGAGTAACTTCACGGTTTAACACAAAGTTAAACCATATTTGGCTTCATATCACCATGTAACGTAAACCATCTTGGCGATATCTAAGCCTGCTTAATGCAAATATATCGGGCTTTCACCTTTTTCAATCAAATAAGCACAAGAATAACCGAATTGTACTTATTTTTTACAATTAGGGCCTCCGTGATTAAACAGGTAATTTGGAAGTATTTGCTGTACGACTTTACTTTTATGAAATAATGACTGAAAATATGCAGTTTCTTAGCATACTAATTTTTTCTACTTTGCTGATTTAAAATGTTTCCAAAGTAACGAAAGATTTTTTAAAAAACATTGATGCAGAGTAGAAAATTCAGTCTGAGATTAATGAGTTTAAATCTTTGTTTTGTGAATATTGAAAATGTTTTGATGTTAAAAAAATAGTAATTCGTAGTCCCCATGAAAGCCACCAGGAAGAATACGTAATTAGATTTCGAACCAGATTTTGCTTTTCAAATATAATATTTCCACTGAATAAATTTTACGCCTCTTGAACAAGCTTTTTGTCAATTTAAATTTCTTATTTCCTTATGTAATAAAGTGTAAGCTTACAAAATAAGAGTATTCAAATAAAAGATAAACGTTTTATTTATAAAATATGCAGAAAAGCAGTCTTAATATGAAAAAATATTAAAAAAACCAATGAATGATTTACAAAATAATTGCTTTTACGCTTTTAAATTTAACGCACAAGTACATATGTATTGTTTCCAAATAGAACAAAACAATCTGCAAATCGAAATTGAAATAAACAGCTATCGGAAGCAAACTTACTTGTGATATACTAAAAATATTAATCTTAAATAAGCGAATTGCACAATCTGCGTACAAGAAACTATCAACTTCATAAACACGCGATATTTGTTTACTCTAGCGGAAGACGCCAAGATTCGCTGACCTGCATTTGTGCGTATAACCTTAAAACATTCGATTTTTTCGCAAAATGCGTAATTTTAATGGCTACAAAACGTTTTCTATCAGCTTAGATATTCAAATCGTTCTCACGAAATCAAATAATGTAAAAAAGTGTTCACAATAACGAATAAACATTGATTATACAGTGGTACCTTGAGATACGAGTGCCCCAACATACGAGTTTTTTGAGATACGAGCCGTCACTAGGTCGATTCTTTGCCTTGAGTTACCACCAGAATTTGAGATACGAGCCTGCTTCGGTGACGTCACAACCACCACTCCGCTCAGATTCCCGAGTCTTGCACGTCGTTCAGTTCACATGTTTACCTCACCTGATGACAGTTAACGTCTGTCGCAAAAATCAATCAATTTCTTAATTTGGTTTGACATTTATTGTCAAATGCCACCTGGAGGCCAGAGTCCCTTTCTTATATTTTTTCATTTTATTTTCTCCGACCAGATGCGTCAATTCCGAAAACAGAAAAACGGGATGTGTAGTTGTTTAGCTAATTTTTTTCGTATAACCATGAGTCCAAAGAAGGTGAGTGTAAAGAGCAGTGGTGAGAAAAGGAGAAAGGTAATATCCATGGAATTAGAGTGACATAATAGACAAACATGAACAAGGCGTAAGAGTGATAGACTCGGCAACGCAGTACGATCGCACTACTTCTACGATATGTATTATTCTGAAGCAGGACTCGATAAAGGCTGTAACTCCAGCTACAATATTTGTTCGTTATAAATACATTATTATAAAAAAAATTGGAGTGTTTTTTCGGGGGCTGGTACGAATTAATCTCATTTCAATTAATTTCAATGGGGAAAATTGATTTGAGATACGAGCATTTTGACTTACGAGCTCGATCATGGAATGAATTAAACTCGTATCTCAAGGTATACCACTGTACTTTGATGTGATGTAACGCTACTCTTTTTAAAATGCTTTAAATACTAAAAAAAGCAGATAAGTAAATAATAACATACCTGTGAAATGAGTAGGGCGATCCTTTAGTTCCTCTCCTTGTAATTTTATGCACAATAATATGCAACCATTTTTCACTAAAATTGCTGCCTTCAACGCGTCAATTTGCCGCCGCTTTGGTAAATCCCACAGAGAACGTTCTCCGAGTCGGAGAACAGTCAGCAAGTCACGTGATTTTACTTGTACTTAATATATTGGCAACCGCTATGTGCTCTCTATCCTTACCTCTCTTCTATGGTCGAAAGTTGGTTCCCTCCACTTTCCGAAAGTTGGTTCCTACCACACGCCGAAGGTTGGTTTAGTCCAATCTTTCGGTTGTGTCTTGTGTCATAAACACCAAGCACAAAAGCCCACTTAAAGTTTTTCCACAAGTCGAGATCCAGCTAAAGCGCTTTCTCGCACCCCATGACGGTAGACCAAATTCCCTCACATTCCTTAGGCCCGTTTTCAAGGTAAAATTTACAAATATGCAAGAATTGCTCACACAAGAATATTATGGGATAAGTCTCAGAAAATGTAGACGTGTTTCCCCATACTTTGTTTTTAATACGTGCTTTCTACGATTAGAGCTCCCATATGTAAAAAGAATAATCCATTATATTGGTGACACCAAGTGTAACAGACGCCTTTTAAATAAGATAACATTAAAAAAATATTTTTTTGAAAAGTATTATTATTGGCAAGGGAGTTGGCTCCTGTGAATTTAGAAAATGAAGCATCCGAAAACGTTTTTACATTATATCTTTCGACTCTTATTTTATCGAAATATGTAAGCGAAGTTTGTTAAGAATAACAGTCCAAAAGGCCTGAAAAAGACGTCATTGCGTCTTCTCTACGCGAAAGTGGCAAAATGGTTCAGAAGAGCCTAAGTGAGTCATTGGTTGTGTCAGCCAATGAATATCAAACCAAAACCACTTGGTGAGTTAATGTAATTTATTTTAATATCTGGTGGTCAATCACTGTAAGCAGTCCTTCGTGTACTTATAAAAAGTGACACATCTCAGGCTGATCAAAGTTTGCAGTAATCCTTTCAACTCTCAGAGTGACGAGATATATCGTCCATCAAGTTTTAATCACATTTTCTAATGAAGAAATATCTCGTCATCCGATATATTGACGATTTTTTATGATGAGATCAAGATAAATATCTGGTTAGTTTTTTCTAATGATTAGATATCTCGTCCATCAAGATCTGGTTCAGTTTTGATATGGACTAGATACCTCGTCGATACAACCACCAGGGGTGTGAAGTGTGTGCAGACTTCGATGAAATCTCGTGATGTTCAGAGGGTTCAATGCCCAGTTCATGAAATTTATTTCTAATTAACATTCCAGCTATTACTGCCTCCAAGACTCATTCTGCTTAACAGTCTGAAAATCCCTAAACTACGCAATGCCTATTGAAATGAAGCAATCGAACATTTTGTTAAACTGATCGACACCTACCCAAAAATGGAGACATCCTCAACAAAAATTCAATAACCCAGAACTCGAAATTAAAATTTTCATGCACTCTACATGTTGCAAAAGGAGAACACAACTTCACCACTTCGAGAACGTTCTTAATGTATTCCTGGAAGCAATATTGAATCGCATTTAATGGCTCTGGAATAATTGAATTGTCCCTTTAATAGGATTGTTTCGCTTTAATTACCTCTAATGGATTCCGGGACATTCTCTCCTAGTCACCCTGAAAGCGTTCTTTCAAGTTCGAAAGCACTAAAAAAACAAGACGACCACCCCCTCTAAAAGTTTCAGAATATTCTCTCCACTGTTGATCTTCGTGCGAGTGTTGTTAATCGGATTTCACCTCGACGAAAAATCAAATAACGGTTTTTAAAGTTTTAAAAGAACAGGTTGCTGATTGTTCGCCGTCGTTGCCAAAGACAATGGAACGCTCTCTGGTGTTCCGATATATCTTTTGTTGTGATGTCAGCAGTAATGGACATTGCGCCCGTTGTTCTTTTCGGCAACGGCAGACGATAATTGGAAGTAAAGTTCTTCGGAAACTGGTGGGCGGTGTTTATTAATTCTTTAATGCAGTCAACTGCTGTTGTTAGAACAAAGCGACGAAGGAAAAAGGAACTGTAAAGGACGTTCTTTCAGAATTGTTTTTTTCACGTAATTATTACGTGTTTTTAAGCAGTGCATGTTAACAAGTGTGAGGATGATGTTTACGCAAAAGGTGTTTAAGTTGGTTAGAATGAAAAAGAGCTTTTCGAAGATATTGCTGTTCGTCCATTTTTACACACTTGTTTGGAATATTTAATCAATTTATGGCCTCTTATTATTTGAGTAATTTGAATAAATGACTCACATTATATGGCAGAAAAAAACAGAGAAGCTTTTTAAAAAAAATTATTCCATAAAATGAATAGCTTTAAAAATGAAAACAAATCTTGAGGACGATTGCAAATGAAGTTGCTTAACCCTCCAAATAGTCCTTTCGACGAGATATCTCGTCCATCGAGATCGAACCAATTTTGCTAACGACGAGATATCTCGTACGTCAAAATATTGCTGAATTTTTCATAAGATCAAGATCTATTCAGTTTTCCTCTCGTGACGAGATATTTCGTCCATCAAGATACGGTCAGTTTTGGTTTTGGCGAGATATATCGTCGAGACAACAACCAGGTCGGTTGGTTTCGGGTTTTATGGCGCAAGGGCCATATTTGGAATGATGAAGGCAAATAAATATGAAATATTTTATTTGAAACGGTTAAACCTAGACATGAGTTCGCAAGGACATCTGTCAAATCAAGATCACAAACCCATAAAAATGTTACCAAAGCATAGTGCATGGGGTAGGCATTTTAATTAACGTCGCACTGGATCAACACAACGGGCTAATGGCGACGGATCTAAACCGAAGGGAAAGGTCCAAGGACAACACAGCGTAATTTTGAACCACGGTCAGATGACGAAGCATGGTGCATGAATGACGTAAATGCCGAAACTAGTGAGCCAGAAAATTCATTCAAAGGAAAAATGAACTAAAAGGTTTAAAAGAACGATTTTTAAAAACCCATTAGAAAAGGTGCCTTCGAAACTTTTACTCTTACACATTTTAATAAAATAGAATACTTTAGAACAGAACCCTAGTGTTTCAAAATAAATATTTCAGCAGATAAAATTTTGCATGGACATCCTTTTCGGTCATGCACTTCTATGTATATATTTGGAATGTGTGTCTTTCCGCTTTACAAGATTATCTCAATATTTATCTCTGAATTAAAGCAGAGGAAAATATTGCCTAATCAATATCGAATGCCTCCACTCAAGTAAACAACATTGAGAACACCTTGCTCAAATACGGAACCACCTTCCAAAGATTTGCTGGAAGACATTCTCAGAAAAACAAATACTCTTCGACACTCCAAAAGTATTCTTTAATGAGCGCTGTTACGGAACTCGAACGCGTTCTGTTTTGAAAGCAAATAATTCCTTTTAATGAGCCCGAAGCCAGAATTAAAATCGAATCGAGCGAAAATACATCACGACCAGAACATTAAGCGAATTCTTTTTCGTTCTTTCCTCGGACGATTAAACGCAATGGCGGGAAAATAGTATTAACAAGTTCCACGGCGAACATTTCGCAACACGGAACGGCAACAAGAACAATAAGAATATCACCAAGCTTTGGGGAACAGCTTGCGTTTTGTTTGAACAGAGTTATTTTTGTTATTCATTTGATTTTAATAACAAGACGAAGGTGTATTCAATTAAGCAGAACTTCCACCAACACTTACTCCCTTGACAGTTCTGAGCGTGTTACGGCAAGTTTTCAAAATCCATAACTTAATTTCCCGTTAAAGTTAAGGTACCGATAAATTAAATCAGATTAGTAATCCTGGAAGGCAGGTGTGGAAGGTGGGTAAGACACCCGCAGGGAACGAATGCTGTTCGAAATTGCGATTATTTATGTGTTGCATGTTGCGTTTGCTGGAATCGGCGTTTGTAAAGTAATCAAGTTCATAGTTGAAGCGGATCCGAAATTGTTGCAATCAAAAGATTTAAATGCCATGCGACACCTTCACAATCAAATGGAATACAGATGGAAGTAGTGTTTCTGCAGCTCAACGTGTTACATGTACGTATTCCGAACGGGGCGCCACCTATTTTGTTTTCGAATACAATTTTTCTACACGTCGCCATTAAAAATTCAGAAGACTGAATTTCGATTTGATATCTGATAATTGATTGGTATAAACGACACTTAGATTAAACATCGCCAACTTGGTTATTGTTTTAGTGAGTTTTCCTATTTCATTCCCCAATTATCTAATTTAGCGATTAAATTTTAGAAATGTTTCTATTTGCAATCTTATTATGAGAGGCTTATCTTATCTGAGAACTAAATGTACACTGCTGGCCACCCAAATTGCAACACCAAGAAAGAAAAGAGATATCACAACAAAATTTATTTTGTAGATAACAGGTTGACCAAGTATCAAATGATTAAATTTAGACTTCTGTGGTTCCTGCCAAAATCAGTAGCCAGAGTAGCCGCCATTGTTGGAGATCACCGCTGCCACACGCCTCGGCATTGATTCAAAGAGACTTTGGATGTGTTCTTGGGGTACAGCAGACCAAGCAGCTTCCACACGTTGCCAAAGTTGATCTGGTGTGGCAGCTGGGGATGTATTCTGGGTCAATCGTTGAGCAACCATGGACCACATGTTTTCTATCGGCGAAAGATCCGGAGAGCGAGCTGGCCAGGGAAGCAATTCAATCTGGCGATTGACGAAGAACCCTTGGACAATGCGTGCCACGTGTGGTCGCGCATTATCCTGTTGAAATATGGCTGTGGGCAAGCCCAGAAGGTAAGGAAGGACAACTGGCTCCAACACCTCGGAGATGTAGCGCTGGCTGTTTAAAGTACCGGCAATGCGTACTAGAGGAGTGCGAGAGTGATATCCAATACCGCCCCATACCATAATACCCGGTGCAGGACCAGTGTGGCGGTGCATAACGCAGCTGTTCAGCATCCTCTCTCCACGGTGTCTCCAGACTCGAATCCGACCATCGTGGTGTTGCAGACAGAAGCGTGACTCGTCAGTAAAGACAATTTCATTCCATTCTGCCGTCCACATCCTTCTTTCATCGCACCATTGGCGGCGGAAACGTCTGTGGTTCTGCGTCAAGGGTAGACGAAGCAATGGACGTCTTGCGGACAGACCACTCTGCTGTAAACGGCGTCGAATGGTACGCGCAGACACTGGATGATGCGGTACAGACTGAATGTGCTGTGCTATGGTTTGTGATGTGGCTGAGCGATCCGTCACTGCCATACGCACAATATGCCTGTCATCACGTGAATTGGTGCACTGAGGTGGATGCGATCGAACACGTCGGTCCGTCGTACCCTCCTGCATCCAACGATCACATATCCGCATTACAGTTGTTTGGTTTCGTCCAACACGACTACCGATTTCCCTGAAAGATAATCCACAATCTCGGTAGGCCACTATCCTTCCTCTGTCGAACTCGGATACTTGATCAAAAGATGATCGCTGTTTTCTACGAGGCATAATTGATCGCTTTTTTTTGAAAAAATCACAAGAAAAACACAATTGCCGTACTTAAAATCGTCGAAATCTCCAAGCCTTAAATAGCGCTTTGAAGTGGCGCCACAGGCGCGCGTGATGTGCGTCTGCGCTGAAATTCTAATCATTTGCATATCACACCTCCGCTAATGCATGTTGTAAATTTCATATTATTTGCATGCTTCCTTCAGGGTGTTGCATTTACGGTGGCCAGCAGTGTAGTTGCGGAACTGCATGTTTCCTGCACGTATTTCGAAGATGACGTCACTTGGCTTGTTTGCCGAATAGTATGAGCTTTCGACAATAAGAATTAAAGACTGAATTCCGAAATGATATAAGGGGCCGTGATAGCCCAGTTGGAAGAGTAACAGGTTAGCAACCAGAGGGTTGCTAGTTGCCCTCCAGTACTATCTGTATAACCCTCAGGTATAATCTGTTCAGAAAAAATTACAAATCATTGACAAAATCAAGGTAGGTAGGTATAATTATTGTCGCGCTGGAACACACCGAGCTATTGGCGACGGTCCGGGATCAATCCCGAAGGGGAAGTTCCGAGGACAAGACGTGGTAATTTTGAACCACGGTCAGATGACGAGGTCAAAACCTGAGATTGGACCCCTCTCCAAACTTCGCCAACATGAGGACATTTGTGGCAACGACGGATTTAACGAGCCGCAGCACCCGTGTACACGGTCTTTGGTTGTATCGAGTTTCGAACTCCAAACCCTCCTGTTGCTGATTTGATACTCATCTATCCGTTACGGAATCAGGAAAACTTGATAACGAAATTCAATATTTGGAAAACGAAATTCAATATTTGACGTAAATCTCAGCGAGACATCGGTTTTCCATATTCGGAAAAGGTTGGTAGTTAATTAAAGTCGCACTGGAGAAACGCAACGGGCTATTGGCGAAGGTCCGGGATCAAGCCCGAAGGGAAAGATACGGGACAACACCACGAACCGCGGTCAGATGACTAGAAACAAATCGTGCGATTTGTGACCGACAGGGAGTTTGAACTGAAGCAAGCGGTTTTAAATTTAATTGACTTTTTGATATGTGCATAATATTCCTTCTGCCTAACCTCTTCTCACCTAAAGATACCGGCACTTAAATTCACTCTCTTGCCTCTTAAACCCTCACACAAAAATTTACTTATAGCAACACCTGCTTGTGCATTTAATAGCTTAAAATTTCTGATTTGCATCACAAAAAAAATTATTCCTCACCCTCATCTAGTCATCTTTCATTGTTATGGGAAATTTATTTTACCGTAAACCCTTCGCAGGGTCGGTATCCCATGATGGAGTTGAGTTGAGTCACACCTGAACTGGCACCCCACTCTCTAAACTTCCACACCACACCAAGGGGAAGATATTTAAGGCCACGGCAAATACTTTCAACTGGGATACCGCTGCCCATGAATCAAGGAAACTTGATGCTAAAAACAAAGTTCAATATTTGACGCAAATCTTAGGGAGACATCGGTCTTCCATACTCTCTGAAAAGGAATATTTACCTATAAACTAATTCCAAGACTTATAATTTAAGTTCGAATTCATGGAATTGGTGAAGAGGCAGAATTTCGTATGGAACTTTAGACTCAGTGCTAATACTTCGGTATTATGCATAAGAAAAGACGAATCTTTTAGGGAGCGACTTCAGAACTAGATGTCTCAATTTTTAATCTAAAATTAATTAAGATTCGAGACGCAGACGCCTCATCCCTCGCAAAAGGAACACGCACCCCCTCTAGACTGTTTATACATTCCATATTAATACCTCAACAATCGGAAAGCCCGGAATTTAGAAAACTCGACTGATTTTCATAAAAGTTTCGACCGACCAAATCAGTCGTACAGCTTCCAAAGGCATCATTGCGACGTCGAATGGAACTTATAAATATTTATGAACCTACCATAAAATTGTTCGGAAACTTAAATCGAATCGAATTCATTCCCCGCCGAAGAGGGTAGAGCTCTCGGAATATTCCGGAAATAGTTCTGACGACTTTCATAACCGCTACCTACTACCGAAAAAAGGAAGATAAATGTTGTATTGAAAGTAAATTTAGTTCAGTCCACTTTTACGCAAATGGCAATTTTCATTGGTGATTGTTGGGGGCTCTGGAACGATCTTTTTTTCCTATTTCGGAACAAGGGGGGGAGGGCATGGAATCGATGGATGCTGGGGAGTAATTCGGTTGGCTGAAAGGGTAGGGATTTGCATTCGAAATGACGGTGTGTGAGTTAAGGTTTAAATGGTGACGTTGTTTTATTCAGATGCAAATGGAAAATGGAAATGAAGTTGAGCGTGTTGACTGGTCGCGTTGATGTTCACCTTTTGATGTGGAAACATTTTTAGGTTCACACTGGTGGATTCAAATCGAAGGCGGCTTTGATGTTGCAAAGGCTGTTACGGACGTGACGTAGAGCCCACGTTATAGCGGTGAAAGGCTTCAACCTTTCTGTCGTTGTCCAACTCTGGCTACGCAGTAGTCAGGCTTTTGGGGGTCAGGAGGACAGGCTCATCAGTATGGATCAATCCTACTTCAATTATTTAAACAAAAAGCGCAGTTTCTAGAATTATGTACTGGATAAGATACATATCGAATGTTTCATCGTCGTATGCCTACGTCAGTGGTCGTTATAACATTGTTAGGGGTCAATTCAGGGGTTGATAGAAAAATAAGACATCATTGTACGGATATTTAATTCGGTTAACTTGGATTACCTTCACCCTGAATGACAACGCAATTAAGAGTGAATATAGAATTCTGTCGCGATTTATTAAGTTTGAAACTTACTAATTCTAAGCCCAACATTGCTAATCTTGTCAAGGGTCACGACGCACATCCTTCACATTGACAACGTTAATAAATTGTATACTAAGTTAATAAGTCTTATTTTCATACAGTATACAAGGAAGATTGTATTATTGTATCTAAATCAAATTTTATATTTTATATATTATGTATCCTTTCTATCAAATATGTCATTTTAAGGACTTCAAAAACAAAAACGTATCCCTTTGACGTTCTATTATAATTACATAATAGTAAAACAGAGGGAGTCTATAAAAAGTCAAGAAACACTTGAAGGGTTGACTGTCAAATTTCGGCGACCTTTGGTCTATGTGGAAAGCAGTCATCGTCCCTGTTTGTTCACGTGACTCCTGAAATCCGAACAGTTGGCGTGACGTCATTTCAAGGTCAGAAGTCATTGCGCATGCTCCGCTCGTTCAGCCAATAGCCATCTGCATATCTCCACAATAACTGTCCGACGAATAAGGAATGTTCACGTAAATTAATCCATTTTTGTATTTTAAACTCATCTAGCATTTTAGACAAGACTGACCTGAATTGGTTTCGTGTTTTATGGCCAATATTTGGCTAAACTGCGCCAAGCACCAGACAATGCCAAGTAAATAAAAATGTCGCGAAAGGGGAAAAAAGAGGGATTGGGAACAAACAGTGGGTATGAAAGCAGGAAAAGATCGCGTGGGTATCCCGAAAGCCCTACCCCCGTGTTTACTAAAGACAGTAAACCCCAAGGGAAAAGAAAAGATCACTGGAGTACCTCGGGGTGGTGAAACAGTACACACCTAGTGCCCGAGGGCAAAACTGGCCTGAGATCTGTTGCTATAAAGATTTGCACAAACTTTACTATCTGTTATATACACATACCGTTCATATTCGGCTCTGGTAATTTGGCATTTGAGTCGCGTTGTTTTAAACGAGCCTATGAGAAGCTTTTGCTGCAAAGCTAAATATACAGATGGCGCCAGTGTTTTTGAGGTAGAACGTGATTCCTATGCGTATTCTCTGTAGAGTAACCTGAAGTGAAATCCTTCAGGTGGTTTGTGTTTACTGAAAATTACCTCATTCGTTAAATTAAGGGACATATTTAGCGCAAACACGGTGCTTCCACAATTGGAGTCTTCAGCGCGAAATCTGGCTAGTTTATCTTTTGGTGCCAAAAATGATAGCAGTAATTACGAGTTAAGGAAACAAATAATCATCATTGTCGATCGCACATGATTTTGCATAAAGCAGCCCTTTCTTCTGGCAAGCTTACTACTTATCTGGAAGTGGACACTCCCAAGTTCATCTACTTTTTCTCCTAAACTAAAGCCTTTTCAGCGGTTCGTCTTTTGAGTCCTAAAATATTCGTGAGTTCTGAACAAAACCTATACAACTCCCTTCAAAGTGTCGTCATCCGACCGCGTTTCGAAATTAAACGTTGTCCTTTCCCTTCGGGTTTGATCCCGGACCGTTGCCAATAGACCACTTGCCAATAGTGTTGCTCCAGTGTGACGTTAACTAAAATACCTACCTACCCTTCTCAGTGTAGGTAGGTATGTAGTGATGACAAAGCAACTATACATTTGTGAATACCAAAGAATACCAGAAATCTATTTAAATAAGGATACTTGCCTAAACTTCTAATTTCGAGATTCATAATTTGTTTGAATTTATGAAAAAGGCAGCGTCTAACATGAAACTTTGCAGACATGAAATACATATAAGCACATAGCAATAATCTGCATTCCTACAAGGATGTGTATTCGTTCAATATAACACCTCAACAATCAGACTGCCCGTATTTTAGAAACCTCTTCTGATTTTCATAAGCTCCTTGACCGGCGAAATCAAACGAATCACGCGATATTTGGAAGCTCCTTCCAAAAATAGTTATCGTTATTCATGCTTGTTAAAGGCTATTATCATAGCCCTCATTGCAAATTTCATTCTGATTTGACGCATCGCGACATATCTACTTTCATGCGAACACTTTTAAAAAATATTTTTTATTTTCTGCTAGGTTTGGCTTCTGGTTGTCCTATATCATGGATTTGTCTTAAGCTCCAGCCAATTGACAGTTTTGGATTGAGTGAGGACCAAAGGATATCATTCGAAAGCTATCGAACTATGCTACAATTCACAGGCCTTTAATCAATAAAATTATCCTTCAATATTAATATCAAACTGCACTTTAATCGTTCAAACTGTAAATTAATTGAATGTTCTCAATATAGAATCGTTCAAACTTCAAGTCTACTTCATTCATTCCACAATCGAGAACACAAACCGTAGTTTTGACGTGAATACCCGTCAAAACTACGGTCGCACTTGATCAACACAACGGGCTATTGGCGACGGTCCGGGATTAAACCCCAAAGGGAAAGATCCGAGGACAACACGTAATTTTGAACCACGGTGAGATGAACGAGGTCACCTGAGCTGGCATCCCACTCTCCAAACTTCCAACATGACCATGAAAGATTTTACGTGCACAGCCCCTTTGTACAAGACGGTCTGTGGTTGGATTCGAACTCGCAACCCTCCGATTGCTAGTCCGTTACTCTGCCAACCGGGCCTATCAGTCTCGAAAACAATACCCATAAGTAACAAGTTGAAAGTGAACAAATATAGTTAATATTCAATAAAAAATAATTACAATATATCTTTCGGATTTAGGTTATCCTTCTAAACATTAGCAGAGAAATATAGAATCGAAAGATGAATAATTTTTGAATACGTAATCGAGTGATATCAGACTCTTTTCATTACATGATTTTTGCATTTTCAAAAATTTCTCCGCTGCAAATCATCAACAGAAAACTGTGGTACCCTTGTACAAGTAACACAAAATTAAATTGAATGGCTCACAGCAAAGCCGCCTCAACAATGGTGGCATCACCAATGCAGCGATGAAATATCGTTGAGTTTTAGAAATTCGAAAGAATTACAGCTCCCAAAATTCAGACGGATTCCATCAATTCCATTTCGAAGCTAAACTACCGCTCCGTCGTTCATGAGAAAGCAAACAGAACAAAAAATATATGCATATTGTTGAGGAGTTCCAAACTCACTCCAGCATTTCAAAACACTCAATTTCATTCAATCTGCTCCACATAGAATAACTCCAGATTCAAATCCTATGGTTTCTCACAGCAAAAGCGATTCATAGTCAGGAAAAATCAAATAAATGGCCTCAAGTCACTTCTATGCGTCTATAAATCAACTCTTTGTTGAAAGCCCGAAGCGAATAAGACTTCAAGCCATGCAAAAGACACAACCAAACGAAAGAACTTATCTCGAAGACGCCGCCATATTGTTGCTTAAAAAATGGCTTCCTTCAAATGATTGACTGCTTACAATGTTCCGCAATCTCGAGGTCTTTCGGATGTTGTAGGGATGTATTAACTTATCGATCCATCATGGAAGTGGTGGTTTAAATCTGTATTTTGCAAAATACTTCACTCACAAGGAAATTATTCTGATTTGCATGGTTTCACATTCGGAAAAGAACTCTCGAATCGATATCGATTTGGGAAAGGAATCTAGCGATAACCATGAATGATCTTGCCAAACTGTATTGGCATTAGTCTTTTGTTGCATTGGGTGCATTTTATTTCCCCATTTATGCTATTCTGGGTATGAATGATGTGGAAGGAATTTTAGATGCACTGAAACCCCTTATTATATCGCGACTCGTTATATCGCACATCTATCACGGAAACTGAGATTGCATCATCAAACGAGATATCGAAGAAATGGAGATGAGATATTCCATTATATTTTCAACGATTTGATAGCGAGAGATTTTTGCATTTATGTCCACTGCAGGAAAAAAGCTTTATGTTGTCTCTTGTGTTTGGCACAGCATGGCCAAATATGGCTCTTTCAGCATAAAACCCAACCAAAAACCGCAATCATCAGGACCATAGTAAACAATAAGAGGTTTGGTTGGGTTTCTTATGGCGCAAGGGCCATATTTGGCCATGCTGAGCCAAACATCAGGCTACTTCAAGTAATGGATATACACACACAAGGAAAGCCTGACCCGTAGTGGCCAGCCTCTCGTGCAAAAACCTGTTCTGGGCAATGGACAATTTGTTTTTTCTACTTGGATCTTCATTCCTAAGAATATTAGGGCAGTTTTGCCTTAACGAAGTATCTTGTCCTAAGAAAAACTGACCAGATCTAGATGGACCAGATGTCTCGTTCTTAGCAAAACTGACCAGATCTAGTTGATAGAGATGTCTCGTTCTTAGCAAAACTGACCAGATCTAGTTGATGGAGATGTCTCGTTCTTAGCAAAACTGACCAAATCTAGACGGGCCAGATTTCTTGTCCTTAGCAAACTGACCAGGTCTAATGGACGAGATGTCCCGTTCTTAACAAAACTGACCAGATCTAGTTGGACGAGATGTCCCGTTTTAGCAAAACTGACCAGCTCTAGACGGGCCAGATTTCTTGTCCTTAGCAAACTGACCAGGTCTAATGGACGAGATGTCCCGTTCTAGCAAAACTGACCAGATCTAGTTGGACGAGATATCTTGTGGAAACCCTTGGAGAGCTGGACCTCTAACCAGTTTTGACCTTCTTGACCAACAGAATCTTTATTATGATTACTTTAATCAATGGACGTAGTCATCATGTGGGTGCGTTGAGGTAAAAGCAATACTACACTACTCGGGAATCTCTTGACAGAAGGTTGAGGATTTTTCTCGGGACTTCAGAGGTTAAGGTGGATTCCAAACAAGTACGAACATTCATGCTTCAACAGGAATTCTAATCCAGAATCCCTTAACGCTCAACTACCAGACCGCTATTATATAAATGCATAAAAGAAAACCTTTCTTTACCAAAAATTTCTATAAAGTTCTATAAAAATTTCTATAGAATGTGGTCTATAGAACCCTATAGAATTATGGCCAGTTTTTCTATAAGCTCTATAAAGTCTATTGAAAGCTCAATAGAATGTCTGTAGAAACCTATATAGAATTCTATACAAGCTTATTTATTTTGTTTCACGGCTTTACTTTTCTATAGAACTTCTCTATAGAATGCTATATAGAATTCTATACTGTATATCAAGACGGCATATTCCAGAGGCACTTGGTATGCAGTATATAATTCTATATAGAATCCTATACTGCACATCAAAGGGGCATGGATTCTCTATAGAATTACATACTGCATATCAAGGAGGCATATTCAAGAGACGCTTGATATGCAGTATAGAATTCTATACTCCATATCAAGAGGGCATGGATTCTTTCTATAGAATTCTATACTACATATCAAGGGGGCATATTCAAGAGGCACTTGATATGCAGTATATAATTCTATATTGCATATCAAGGGGCCATAGAATTCTATACAGGATATCAAGGGAGCATAGAATCAGAGCTGTATTGTCTATAGAAATCTCTATTGAATTCTACGAAACTCTAAAATTTTTTCGTTAGGGCTTTCATCCTTTCATGTTTTGAATCAATCGAAATTTCATCCGATCTCTGATTGGTACCCACAAAAACGATCTTTCTCGATTCATCGAACTTGTTTCACTCGAAAAACGCACCTCGACCCCCCCGTCAACCCTTCCTCACTTTGTGCCCGATCCCCGTTCCGGGTCTTAAAGATATCCAGACGGATATCAAGGGGACACTAGAAGATTATTGGCGCAGAGAGAATAAGGCCCATAGAAAAGACAAGTTATTATCTTATTATCCGTCATAGCTCCCAATGTCCATTTCCAGGGGCCTCGGATTGAGAATGGAATATTTTTCTTCTTATAACATCGGGATCGCTGTATAAGAGGCTTAGCCTCCTCCCTCCTCCCGGCCAAAGTGACCCAAGTCCATTCAGACCACTGGACAGCTGGGATGGAGAGTTTTCTTTCCTGATACTACTTCGGCGACGCTGGGAAACTGCCAACTGTAGAGGGTGAATCTGGTTAACTAGCGGTTTTTTTTAACGATCTCTGCGACGTTGGGCTATTAGGTCTCGGGAAGTACTTATTTTTAAGTGTTCCTTCGTTGAATAACAGTTTAGTGTGTGAATTATGAAAGGACGAAATAGGAAAGTCGCCCAGAGGAATTTAGGAAATATTCCTATACTAGACCTAATTTTAAAAAATGCAAAAGTGGTGTAAGTCATGAACCCAAGATGTTTCCAAACTTCAAGGGTAGGTAGGTAATTGAATTTACGTCAGACTGGATTTGGTTGGGGTTTTATGGCTTATTTGGCCATACGTCACACTGGAGCAACACAACGGGTTTTATTGGCGACTGTCAGGGATCAATCTGGGTGGGATAGATTCGAGGACAGCCTCGTAATTATGAACCACGGTCAGGTAGAGATCACAGTTGAGTGGCACCCCCTCTCCAAAGTTCCACACCACGCCAACGTGAGGACATTTGAGGCCACGACAGATTCAACGCGCACGAGCACCATCAACACCAGGATATGGTTGGATCGTTTCGTACTCGCAACCCTCCTGTTGAGTATCCGCTACTCTTCCAATCGAGCTACCGCTGCCCCTAAACCTTTAACGAAAAGTAGGGAATACAAACTGAGTCCTACGCACATAGGGATGCATGCTCACAAGCGCCACCTGGATTTGTCCGGCGTACATCACTGTTTTATCGCAACTTTGAGAACATTCTGTGAAACTAAAAGTAGGGCTGATAAACGACAAGTGTTATTCGCGTAATTGCTGTCTCTCCGTGTGCATTTTAGTGACTCCTCTAGTGCATCTAAGAGGAGTTGGTGGACCTACATCCCAGTGTGAATATAGTTTAGCTTTTTTCCCTATCTCTTAACCCTCCAAGTGGTTTCGACGAGATATCTCGTCCATCAAGATAGTGTCAACTTTTTTATGATGACCAGATCAAGATCTGATCAGCTTACTTCTAATGACGAGATATCTCGTCTATCAAGATGTGATCTCAATTTTCCTGATGATGAGGGACTTCGTCAAGACAACCACCAGGTGGATTTAAACTCGTGCATGAAGTTTTGAAATACCCTGTATATTAATCCTCTAAGCGTCACAAAATTTCCGAGTAGTGTTGCTTTTACCCTACAGCAATACTGATTAAATAACCACATCTTTCTAAGGAATCCATGAATTCTATTAACCTTTAGATTTTATTGGTCCTTCCTTTCCTTAGAGAATATTTCTTTGGATCGGTTCTATTGGTTCCTTCCTTGAAATGAAATACTTTGGAAAGATTCTACTTATCCTTTCCTTAGTTGATAATCCTTTTGAAAGATTCTATTGCCCATTTACTTGGATTAGAATCCCTTACAAAGATTCTATAAATCCTTTCCTTAGAACTGAATCCTTCGCAGAATCTTTCTGTGATTTTCTGAGAATAAAATCCGTTGGAAAGATTATATTAACATTTTCTTAAAATAGAATGACTTAGAAATATTTTATCGGTCCTTTTCTTAGTACAGAATACGTTGGGAAAATTCCATCGGTACTATCCTGAGACCCTTTGGAAAGATTCTATCTGTTAAGGTCAAAATTGGTTAAAAGTCATTAAACAACGATTCTTTTGTCCTCTCCTTAGAAAAGAATCGCTCTTTCCAACGATTCCTTTTGTTCCTTTCCTTAGAAAAGAATCGCTCTTTCCAACGATTCTTTTGGTCCTTTTCTCAGAACACAATCTTCCTTTGGAATGATTCTATGGGTCCTTTCCTTGGAATAGCATCTTTATTTTGAACTATTCTTTGGTACTTTCCTTAGAATGAAGTTCTTCTCTGGAACGATTCTATTCGTTCTTTCCATTGAATAGAATCTTTCTTTGAAAGGATTCTATTGGTCATTTCCTTAGAATGGAATCCTACTTTGGGACGAATCTCTTGGTCCTTTTCTAGGATTAGTATCCGTTGGAACGATTCTATTGGATCATTCAGCAGAATAAATAGAATCTAATTTGGAAAGATTCGTTGGTACGATCAATAATGGTTAGAAGTCAGGCAGGTAAGACTGCAGGTTGCTAGGTAGAATTATGCGTGTGAACGTCCGAAAGGGATACAGTCCAGACAGGTATTTAGAAAATTGCTGCAATACAGTGAGTATTTCGTTTGCAATCTGTATTTCACTTTTTTGAGACCAATTCAGGATTTTTCTACTTATGTGCTTAACAAAACTTCAATTTTCACCGATTAAACTAATGCCAGCATTTATTTTTATAGCACCAAGAACATTTTGGGAGAGTGCTCGGGACCCCCCTGTTCCTCTCTGCATACGTCCCTGGAGTAATTGAAATTTTTAATGAGATCTAATTTAAAACTTCAGTTGATCGGGTATTAATGTTGAATTGAATATTTTATTTGCAGCGTCGATTTTAAGGTGTAAAAGCGAGTAGACAGCGTTAAATCAAACAAATGAGGCTTCCAAATATAACAATAATTATTGTTCAACATGAATTTCTGAAGTAATAAATTATCGAATTATTAATTTAAATATCAAATAAAAATTTTCTATTCAAATTATACATTTCTTCATCACATTAACGAGCAGCAAAATCTGTAAATATCAAACGCAACAATGGAAAAAGAAAAATTCTTTTTAATTGGTAACAATAAATTGCTTTCAAATATAACAATACGTATTTTCTCGGAATGCTTTTAAACAATAGGTTTAAAGCAACGTATTACGTTTCGATTGTTAATTAAGCTTTGTTGTGGCTAAACAGTATAGATTACAAAAATATTTCTTCATTCATGTTACGTCTGTCAAACTGCTAACTGGCGATTTTTAAAGCTCTGATCAAGTGAGATTTCAAACATTTGATTGAAGCGATTTTTTTTGGTTGTAGAGGAATCATCCGCTGCAACTTATCTGCAAACAGTACTTTTAGTGCTTTTTGCAAACAAACAGTACTTTTTAGTGCTATCTACAAACAAACAGTACTTTTCAGTGCTACCTACAAACAGTACTTCAAGTGCTATTTACGTCATTACAAACGACATATCTACCTTTCAAGATTATGGACTGGTGCAGGAAACAAATGTAAGTGTGCCTCGTACTCTTTGAGAATTTATTTTTCATATATTTCAGTCTTTAAAACTTTATTTACTCTTTTTTAACATACATGTAACTTCTGCTTCCCTTTGCTGTGTCTTGACAGGAAAAATAATTGATTCTAATTTGCTATTTCAGAAAGAAGTTTCGAGAGAAGCGTAGAGAAAAGAAGCAAGCCAAGAAAGAGGCAAAGAAACAGAAGGCAGAAGAAAAGCCATACGTCGAGCGCGACTACCTCGCAGAGTGGAATGCCGAACATCCCGAGGAATTCATGGACTTGCGTCTGCGAACCATCGAAGACGAAACGGCGGATAGGGCTCTACTCGAGGCACAATAGAACTCTATCGACAAAACCAACGGAGCTGAAGGTGGAGAATCTGCCGCAGATCTCAATGGAGAAGACGATGGCTTTGACATCTTCGTGAAAAGCAGAACCACGGGCGATCCAACTTTCCCTGTTGCCCAGAAGACGGGATTGGATGATCTTGAAAATACCGCCTCTGCAAACAAGACTCCGGACGGCACCGAAAGCAACGGAACGTCGGCCCAACCTCTCCAACTCTTGGATGAGATCACCGGAACACCAGATGCTGAAGAGCCCTGCTCAAGTCAAAAGGCTCAACGTTGCTTCAGCACTCCATATCTTCATTAATGAAAATCAACAAATAGAACTTAACGATCTTTCACCGAAATCCATTTTCAAAACTTCACAAACTGACTTTTGGAAATTTCATTTGGCTGAATGAGAACCTGTTATTCCTTTTAACTTTTCTATTTCAAAAGCACAATCCATGAAATTTTGAATTTTAAAATCAATAAAAATAGTTTGATCTCCCTCCAATTTGTGTGTATTTCCTTGACCGTTATATCTGTAAGACACATTTGAACTTCATAGGTATCTTATTTTGTGTCAGCGGCCTTTTTCATGTAATGGTAAGAATATAAGAATACTTTATTTATATATTAAAATAATGCATTTTAAGATAATGCCGTTTGACACAACTATCTTCGACAAACGTGAATCCTGTTTTTTTTAGTTGTCGTTGTTCATGTGGTAAATTCTGTCCCTCAATTTAACAGGCTCTAGGTTCGAATCCCTTTCTGGGCAAGGATATCCGTAGTGCGGGGGGGGTAGTTCAATTATCTTCACACTCGGCTATTGGTCACGATATATTCGTAGTGGTTCGGAATCCATTTAATGTCGTAGGTCCAATTAGCCTCGTGCAGCACAAAAACGACGGTGGAGCGATAAGTAAAACCTGTTTTGTTATCATTACCTAATTGGTACCTCAGTCTTCATAACACTGCCATGTAAACATTTGCATTTGGTGTATGTTATATCTTATCTTTCAAAATAATCTTAATCCTATGAGTTCCGGTAGCCCGGTTGGAAGAGTAACGGATTAGCAACCGGAGGGTTGCGAGTTCGAATCTAACGAAATACCGTCATATACAAAGGGGGCTGGTGTATGTTAAACCTGTCGTGGCCTCAAATGTCCTCACTTTGGGCATAGCGTGGTTGTTGGGTGAGTGGGGTGCGAGCTCAGGTGTTGTCCATTCATCTGACGTGGTTCAAATTTACGTAGTGTGTTCCTCGAATCTTTCCCTTCGGGTTCGATCCCGTACCGTCGCCATTAGCCCGTTGTGTTGCTCCAGTGCGACGTAAATTAACTACCTATCTTATGTAGTGTGGAAAATTAGTAGTCTACTACTCAAAAATCTCCGGAAGCACATATATAGGTAGGTATTTAAGTAACGGTCTTTGGTTGGATTCGAACTCGTAACCCTCAAGTTGCTACTCCGCAACCCTTCCATCTGGGCTACTACGGCCCCACTACATAAGGAATCAATAGTCACATCTATTGGTTGAAAGAATCGTGAAAGGGTTCTATTGTTCACGAAGTCTAAAAGTGGTGGGAAGTCATGTCGGGAAAACTGCACGTTCCACATTGGAATGATATTTGCAGAGATTTAACCCTCCAAGTGGTTTCGACGAGATATCTCGTCCTGACCAATTTTGCTAATGATCTGACCAATTTTGCTAATGACGGGATAACACGTCATCAATAGAATTCATACAGGTGGTGGTTAGAATTCCTACCGGTAAAACTGCAGGCTTCATGGTAAAATAATGCTTGCTCAGAAGGTTGAAGTCGATATTGTGTGATCTCATGATAATTGAAAATTATGTTGCCAAGTACACTAGATATCTTGCCTTTTAGAGTCGTCGTAAATCGATACGACCAAGAAAGGGGAATTTTGCAGAATCTCAAACAAGATTGAATACGTTCAAGCCTTGTTCCCCATTATGAAATTTGTAGAATTCGTGCACGTCTTTATTCAAAATGTGAAGCATATTTCTTTATTTGATTTCCGTGTTTAACGTTTTCGTTTGCGAAATGAAAAATAAAATAATTTCGAGTTGTGACAATTTTCTTGAGAATATGATGCATGTTAATGTTTAAAAAACCAATGAATCTGATGTTCCTCAAACCCCTTAAAAACGCTCTTATTTTGATTTGACACGTTAAAATAATCCACTCCCCAAAAAATATTCTCGAATTAAACATGGTTGGATTTTCCCTGGCGCCAAGGTTCCTATTTGGCAATACTGCGTCACCCACAAGGACGACAGTATCAAGTAATGGACATACAACATAAAGAAAGTTTTACTGACCCAAGGAGGACTCGAACCTGTGCCACCTGTTACTCGCAGGTCGTTAGCGCAGTGGGCATACCCACTGAGCCACGACGGTCCCATCTGTCTACACATCTGTCTACTTGTTTGGGGTGAGCAATTCAATGATCAATTGTGATCAACAATCAGTACTTATGATGAGGGATGATGATGGGAGGGTATTAAATAATTCAGTACATATGTATCTAGCTCCTCGTCTGGTGGCAACGCTCTTGGCGAGTTTTTTGGCACACTTTTCATGTCGCCAAGGAAAGAAATCTTAAGAAAAATCTTTCATCTATATAAATATATCTTTATAAATCTTCCCGCTTGCCGAGGTTGCCATAAAAACGGGAATAACTTCAATAAAGATGGGTTTCCTTCACCTGCCATAACTCGCTACAAAAATTACGCCAAAAAACGCGCCAAGAGAGTTGCACCCAGACGAGGCGCTAGAATCATCTGTACCAATGATTCAGAGCAGTTATGCTTAATCAAGACATTTTCATTTACGAGTTTTATAACATTATTCAAAGTGTTTTGCCTGTGTATAATATATTTAACTCTCCGATAAATTCACACGCCTCTATTCGTTCTGCAACTTGCAGACTTCCTGCATAATTTCTAACCAGTTTTAAGTTTCCTGTCCAATACAATCTTTCCTATAGGATTCTTCCAACCAATAGATGCTGTTCTTTAGACATCAAATGTGACAGGGTAAAAGCAATGCTACACTACTACGTTCAGGGGGTTAAATATAATCATTTGTTTTAAGCTCGTCGTGTAGAAGTTCTTTAAGCCTAGAGGTGGTTGTCTCAATAAGGTATTTCATCATTGGCCAACTTGACCATATCTCCATGGACGAGATATCTCGTCATTAGAAAAAAAACAATTAGATCTTGATCTCGTCATCACAAAAAAATTGGCAATATCTTAATGACGAGTTATCTCGTCTTTAACAAGATCTTGATGTACGAAATATTTCGTCAAAACCGCATGGAGGGTTAAAATCTGTTTAGTGATAGCGATTGAAAAAACATTTTCAGAAGCTCAACAGTCCAATTTAAATATACATAAATTGAAATTCTTTTAATTATGAATTATATTTAAATTTTTTGCTGATGAAAAAAAAGCTAATAAAAAATAACACAAAAGCCATGTATTTTGAAATGTTTGTACTTTTTCACTGGATCATAGGAGTTCTATATTTTTTGCGAAACAATAATCCACACACGTCATACACATCCCAATTTCCTTACATAAATCTCAAAACACATTGGATGGTTAAAAAGCTCTTCCCAATATTCAAATCAATAGAAGTTAAGTGAAAAAGACACATATTTAATATTATTCAAAAACTATGATCTCTGTTATATTCTGTTTTTCAGTTAAAAAGTTATAAGACCAAAACTATTCATTGAAATCTGGATAAAAGTATTTAGAAAATCTGTGTTGATCCAAAGTTCTAAAAAATGGATTTTAGAACGATACATAAGATATTTGGCATTAAAACCAATTGATTTCAATGAATTCAGCATTATTTTATTCTCACTTATTTAAAATAAATATGTAGGTTCAGAAATATTTAAAGAGAGAAAAGTAAAATTTCAAAAATTTACTTTTATGTCACCGGCTTTGAAATGGCGGTGGAAATTTTTCTGGTCAGAAGACTGACATTTGAAGTATTAAGTATATTACTCAAAATTTCCTTAAGTAAATTTGATTAGTTTATTAATCTCTCAAAGGAATGCAGAATAAACACGCTTTTCTTACATTTCTCATTACTCTATTTCTTATTTTGTCACTTTAAATCAAATCGTGTTATTAGTGCAATACAAAATTCCTCGAATTTTATAAATACTGGTAAGGTACATTTGAGATGCGTAACTGATACAACTTGACAAATTTTATTATTTTCTTTTCATAATTTGAAAAATCATTAAGTCTACTTCTCTAAAATTCTTTTTGCATTTGAACATACTTTAATAACTTTTAACATTCCCGGAAATTAAAATTACTAATCCACTTCTAAAAACAAGCGAGTAAAATGAAAATATCTTTTAAATTATCTTAATTTTAGCGATGTAAAGCAAATTTCCATGAATCTATAATTTTTATATAAGCTGTCGCTCCTGTCTAGCAATCCTGAACGAGCTGCACTCTTATCCATTCAACCGCCTGAAATAAAAGTCGACGAGAAATATCGGGAAAATTGTGCGCCCATAGTGAAAATTTTTCCTTTCTTTCTGTTTCGCTTGCCAGGGTTATTATAAAAGAAAAGTAATGAAGCTCCTTCTCCTATAGGAGATGCTGGTTTGAAAGGAATTTTATTTGTCAAAGAAATTCTGACGTCATATTTAGTAGAACCAAACAAAATAAAACTGTAAGGCAATTAATTTTAAAAGGTTTATTCAATAGTTACAAATTATATGTAAAATTTAATTTAGCATTCATTTATTCAAAGTTCAGCTTTTTATGTGGCACAAGGGCCATATCTAGCCAAGCTGCGCCAAACACAAGACAGACATAATGGATAAACTCAGCGAAATTTTTACTGACACAGAAGGTAGATACTTAACGTCGCACTGGAGCAACACAACGGGCTATTGGCGACTGTTCGGGATCCATCTCGAAGGCAAAGATCCACGGATAACACCTCGTAATTCTGAACCACGGTCAGATGACGAGGTCAGCACCTGAGGTGGCACCCCACTCTCCAAACTTCCACACCACACCGACATGAGGACATTTGAGGCTACGACGGATCTAACATGCACCAGCCCCAACGTACACGACGGTCTTTGTTGGGATCGAGCTTCGAACTCACAATCTGACAGAGAAATAAACCCATTGAGGAATCGAACCTGCGCCTTCTGCAACTCGCATGTTGATAGCGCAGTGGATGAACCCACTGAGGCCCCCGGAAACCCCTATTTATTCCAAGATATATTCGTAGTGTTTCAAGAACAAAATTAATTCATGAAATCAACGGATTCATGAAATCAAAGGATTCATAGAATAAATGGATTCATGAAATATCAACGGAATCATGAAATCAAAGGATTCATAAAATAACGGATTCATAAAATAATGGATTCATGAAATCAATGGATTCATGAAATCAATGGATTCATGAAATCAATGGATTCATGAAATCAATCAATGGATTCATGAAATAACGGATTCATGAAATAACGGATTCATAAAATCAATGGATTCGTAAAATCAATGGATTCGTAAAATCAAAGGATTCATAAAATAACGGATTCATAAAATAACGGATTCATAAAATAACGGATTCATAAATCAACGGATTCATAAAATCAATGGATTCATAAAATCAATGGATTCATAAAATCAATGGATTCATAAAATCAATGGATTCATAAAAAAATAACGGATTCATGAAATCAACGGATTCATGAAATCAACGGATTCATGAAATCAACGGATTCATAAAATAACGGATTCATAAATCAACGGATTCATAAAATCAAAGGATTCATAAAATTAAAGGATTCATAAAATCGATGGATATGGATATATTTTTTGTTTATCCATTTTGAATACTAATTTAAATCTATCCTATAAAGCCCAGAGTTGGTGTCGGTCTGTTCTGTACACAAATCCATACCGTTAGAGCAATTCACACCAAATTTGGTACACTTATACTTTAGAACCCTGCGGGTAATGTAGGTTTCATATTAACCCCTGTTCTATTTGTCCTAGATGTGTAGAGGAGGCTAAAAACAATTCGGAAATCCCCATCGGAATAACATTGAGTATAAACCGATTGCGGTAGTAAGCAACTCGGTTCGCATTACCAGAATCTGTGTCCGAAGTATTGTAGAAGCTATGAAAAAGTTAACATGTTAAAAAATGTTAAAAAAATTATTTTCTGTGCACTTAAACGTTAGCATTTTTCTATGAAAGAGAAGTGATCAATCTGATCACTTTTCAATCAAAATTTAACCACTTCAAACCGAGCAATTCTGCTCGTATAGTACAAACATTTATGATCAGTTAAGTTAATCTCAAGTACCACACTAAGGAATAACTCCAGACGTCACTCATATTGAAGATCGTACTAGACACGAAAAGGAGGAAGCGAATCTATTTCAAACGGTCCTTCAGTGGTCCAAGTCTACCGACTAGTCCACTTGTCTTCCAAGCGCAGTAGTATTAGATCGTCGGTGGTTGTTTATATATCTGAAGGATTAGGAATCGAGTATAAGATTTTGCGGTCTAGCGTTTTTGATTAGAATTCCCGGCTTGGCCCTTCTGGGGGGTGGGGAGGGACATAAGGGTGCTCTCTCCCGGGTTCAGGAGTTCCTGGAAAACCGGAAGAGGTGATAGCGTATGTCGATTGAGGCTTGATGCGGCGAGGTATTAATAATCTTATTTTCTTTCACTTTTAGGTCCAAATGGGGATGGGGTATCAGGAGGGGGTGCTTTTTTTCGTTTATGGTGGGATCAATATTGTTTCTGGGAAACTGGAGGGGATTATATGGAAAATTCCATGGGTTTAGTTGTGTATATCTGCTGAAAGTATTTGCTTAGAAAATACGAGGCTTGTTTCTAAAAAAAGCAAGTACTTTTTTTCAAACCGAGTTTTTAGAAAAATGAAATGTCTGCAAATGAAAATTTCGTCGATGGTTTTTTGTGTATAAAAGTTGGTTTGGGGAAAAATATTTTATTTATTTATTATATTATAAAAATCGATTTGCAAGACGATTGGTTATTCTGGTGTTTTATGGCGCAAGGGCCATATTTGGTCATGCTATGCGAGACACAAGACATACAATATCAAGTAATAGACATACACGATGAAAGTTTACTGCATACCCACTGAGCCACGACGGCTCTTTCAAGACAGTGGGAAAATGAACTCAAATAACAGAAAGCAAAACACAATGCGGGCACAAATATGAATTACAGGAGAAACCAAAAGAACAAAGCACTTGAAAACTTACCAAGGAATAAAACATTAAATCAATAAACTTTCAAAAAATAAAATTTTAGTTTTTTGAAATAATAAAATGTTTAAAATCTCCGATATATTACAAATAAGTCTTCAGACTTCGTGGTAGACTATTTCTAATTCGTATAATTGCAAAATAGGTTGACTTTCCAGTAACTCGATAAATCCCGAAGAGTGGGTCGTCATCTGACCGTGGTTCAAAATTACGTGGTGTCGTCCTCGGATCTTTCCCTTTGGGATTGATCCCGGACCGTCACCAATAGCCCGTTGTGTTGCTCCAGTGTGACGTTAATTGAAATACCCCCCCGAAGAGTGGGTAAGTAAGTATTTTGATTAACGTCGCACTGGAGCAACACAACGAGCCATTGGCGATGCAACCCCAAGGGAAAGATCCGAGGACAACACCACATAATTTTGAACCACGGTCAGATGACGAGGTCACGCCTGATCTGGGAACCTTCTCTCCAAACTTCCACATCACCCCAACGTGAGGACATTTGAGAATACGGCAGTTTTAACTTGCACCAGCCCTCTCTATACGCGACGATCTTTGGTTGGATTCGGTTGCTAATCCGTTACTCTTCCAACAGGGCTACCAGGCCCCAATATCGAAGGGAAAGATCCTCGCAAATTTGACCTAGTCAAATGACGAGGTCAACAACTGAGCTGTCACCCTAGTCGCCAACTTCAAAACCACGTCAACGAGGACATTTAAGGCCACGACAAATTTAATGTGCCCTACATACACTAGTCTTTGGTTGGATCTAGTTTCGAACTCGCAGCTAGTGGTTAATCGGGTACTCTACCAACCTGGTTACAGTGTCCCAATGTGGGGGGAAGCAATACTACGCTAATAGGAAATGTCGGGTCGACTAGGTGATTAATCTCGGTAGACGTAGACAATGCGAGCTTTAACCCACCTGGTGGTTGTCCCGTTTGGTAATGACCGTAGCATTAATAAAACTGACCAGATCTGGATGGAACGAAATATTTCGTCATAGGAAACAAAACTGACCAGATCTCCATCTCGTCACCATCAATAAATCGTCAATATCTTAATGACGAAATATCTCGTCAAAACCACTTGTAGGAGGAGCCCCGGTAGCTCGGTTGGAAGATTAACGGATTAGCAACCGGAGTTCGAATGCAACCAAAGACTCATATACAAAGGGGGCTGGTGCACCGTGGTTCAAAATTACGTGGTGTCCTCGGATCTTACGGGATTGATCCCGGACCGTCGCCATTACCCCGTTGTGTCGCTCCAGTGAGACGTTAATTAAATACCTACCAACCACTTGTAGGGTTCAAAGCAACAGGGAAACAAAAAACTCAAATAATCGATTGAGTTATTTTAATTAAAATCGCACTGGAGCAAGTCAACGGGCTATCCGGAATCCAACAAGGAGTTAAAGATCCAACGCCACTTAATTTTGAACCACGGTCGCATCTGTTCTGGCATCCCTCTCGAAACTTCCACATCCCCGCCAACGTGAGGACATTCGAAGTCACGACAGATTTAACATGCACCAGCCCCCTTTCTACACGGTCTTTCGGACTGGCAACACTCCGGTTGCTAATCCGTAACTCTTCCAACCGGGCTACCGCGGCCCTTTAAAGAGCAGAGAAGGAACGACTTGTATATCTAAGGTTTGTAGAGGAGGTTGTGTTGAAGGACTTGTATTTTTGCGTTCAATTTCCGGATTGGGCTGCATTACACCGCCGCCTGGGATCCAGACGCTCTCGTAGAGGTTTTTTCCCTCTCGTCCAAAAAAATAAGAGGGGTAGAGGCGGAAATTGCATTTCACTTCACCCTCGGAAATAGCTTATAGCGGGCTGCATCCTTTGTCTGATGGTTTTGTGTCTCCAATTTGTATCAGACATACGAGACAACATGGGTGGCTAAATGAAAGCATATTCAAAGCCGTTTTCGATTATGTGCAAAAATTAAACTCTGAGCTGGAATTTTATTTTGAATAGACTTTAGGGCGGTTGGGTTTTATGGCGCAAAATCCATATTTGGCCATAGTGAATCAGATATGTGCACCGACATTAAACTGAAACAGATGGAGTATGTGCCTGCAGCTTCGTGTTGTTTCTTCCAGTTGCTGGGTTATGGGTAAAAGCATGAATCCTAAATTATTGCTTGGCGTGGTGTGGAAGTTTGGAGAGTGGGGTGCCAGCTCAGGTGTTGCCTCGTCATCTGACCGTGGTTCAAAATTACGTGGTGTTGTCCTCGGATCTTTCCCTTGGGACTAATCTCGGACCGTCACCAATAGCCCGTTGTGTTGCTCAAGTGTGACGTTAATTGAAATACCCCCCTAAATTATTGGTAGCCTGGTTGGAGGACTAACGGATTAGCAATCGAAGGGTTGCGAGTTCGAATCCAACCAAAGACTGTGTACAAAGGGGGATGGTGCATGTTAAATGTTTCGTGGCATCAAATGTCCTCACGGTGGCATAGTGCGGAAGTTTGGAGAGTGGGGTACCGGCTTAAGTGTGACCGCGTCATCTGACCTTCAAAATTACGTGGAGTTTCCTTATGAGATTGATCCCGGTCCGTCGCCAATAGCCCGTTGTGTTGCTCAAGTGCGACGTTAATTAAAATACCTACCTAAATTATTGATTGGTTAAAGTGGCTACCCACCGTTATCAAAAACGCTGGTCTGCGATTCGACAGCCAATCGGTTAAGGCGATTCGTAAGTCACGCGATTCACTCTTCAGATATCTTACGACAGCTACTCCGCCCACATGCTCCGTCTATTTCATTAGAAGGTCGATATCAGACAAAGTCCGTTAATAGACATACACACCAGGCAGTTGATTAATGTCGCACTGGAGCAACACAACGGGCTATTGGCGACGGATCCATCCCGACAGGAAAGATCCCAGGACCCCGCCTCGTAATTTTGAACCACGGTCTGATACCAAGAACACCTGAGCTGGCACCCCACTCTCCAAACTTCAACACCACGCCAACGTGAGGACATTTGAGGCCACGACAGATTTAACGTGTATGAGCCCTCGTGTACACGGTCTTTGGCTGGACCGAGCTTTGAACTCACAACCCTCTGGTTGCTGGGTAGGGTATTTGGGTTGGGTATTTCAATTAACGTCACACTGGAGCAACACAATGGGCTATTGGTGACGGTCCGGGATCAATCCCAAAGGGAAAGATCCGAGGACAACACCACGTAATTTTGAACCACGGTCAGATGACGAGGCAACACCTGAGCTGGCACCCCACTCTCCAAACTTCCACACCACGCCAACGTGAGGACATTTGAGGCCACGACAGATTTAACGTGCACCAGCCCCCTTTGTACACGACGGTGTTTGGCTGGATTCGAACTCGCAACCCTTCGGTTGCTAGTTCGTTACTCTTCCAACCGGGCCACCGCGGCCCTCCTCTGGTTGCTAATCCGTTGCTCTGCCAACTGGGCTACCACGTCCGTACACACACAAGGAAAGTTTTACTAACACAGAAAAGGTAAGGAGGGAGGAATCGAACCTGCACCACCTACAACTCGAAGGTTGCTAGCGCAGTTCGCATACTCACTGGGCCCCAAATGGATTTTAATTCACCTACCAAACCCAACTTTAAGTATCTAACATATTTAGAAAAAAGTTTATTTTCACTAGCTAAAAATGTTTAGTCTAAGCCTAACAGAATTGAATGCATGTCGCATTTGATTTAGAAAATCTGACTGCAACGTACTATTTCAATTTCATCAGTTGTATTCTTTAAACCTGAATAAAAATAATTTTTATCTTCGACAGCGAAACCGATACGAATGAATATTTTATTACATTTTAAGAACCCGAATCAGTTTGTTTACAGATGGTACGAACCTGATACAGTTCAGTTACAGATTGTAAGAACCCTGATAGATTACTTTGGCGTCAGTTTTTCTAAATAAATTGATTTCAGTGGAAAAAATGCAGTAGAAAATGAATACAAGTTTACCAAAACCCAATTTCACAAGTAGTTGAACTATGTTTATTCTGAAAATAGCGAGATGTCACATTTTTGGAATAAATGTTTGCTCAAACCAATTTATGTGATAAGTTTTTATGTGAAAAACAAATAGTTCTGACGCAATACCAAACACGAATGTTTCTTATATTCAAGAACGAATTATATCAAATTAACTGATAAATAAACGATAAATTGTGTCTCAATTAATTTATCCTCAAATTATTTTTCTATCCTCAAATTCTAGTTCTAGAAAAGACTTTAATACTGAAATTATACAGGGTGAGTCCAAATTGTTTTTACAAAATAAGAGGGGTGATAGTACCCATCCAGACGAGCCATAATTACCATGGAACATAGGGTCGCATTCCACTTTGAGGCAGAAAAGAGTCAAATTAGAATTTCAACATGAACTTACAACAGTGTTGGGAAAGCGAATGAACGATACCAAAAGTTGCACAATCTGAATGATTGATCAGATGAAAAGTCACAGAAAGTGCTCAAAGTGTCGTGTTGCACAGTTCACACCGGCGAAGGAATGACTGGCTCTCGAAGATTCCTGGTGTTGTGTTCATTTTGTCTGCACCGATTCTCGCTACGAGATCTTCAGCCGAGTCCACAGGCGTCTGGTACACTAAAGATTTCATGTGCCCCCAGAAGAAAAAGCCCAGTGGGTTGAGGTCCTGTGAGCGAGGAGGCAAGCCACAAGTCCGCCACGTCCGATCCATCGTGCGGGATATGTGGCATTCAAGAAGTGCCGGACCGTGCTGGAAAAGTGTGCTGTCAGAGGCGATGACTTGTTCATACTCGGCGCGTTTCAACTTTACTCTTTTCTGCCTCTCAGAGTGAAATGCGACCCTATGTCCCATGGTAATTATGGCTCGTCTGGATGGGTACTATCACCCCTCTTACTTTGTAAAAACAATTTAGACTCACTCTGTATATTCACACCGGATTAAATTTAAGTCAGCAATTTTTTTCAAAACTCTTGATTATCCGTATAAATAAGTTGGTTGATTTTTATGGCGCAAGGGCTGTATTTGGCCAAGCTGTACCAAGCACAAGACGTAGTAAGCACACATACAGCATAACAGACAAAATACAACGTACGGACAGCGTAACAAAGTAATGGACATACATACACAAGGAAAGTTTTTACTGACACAGAAAACAGAAATACAGCCAGGGAAGAATCGTTCCCGACAGGAATCGAACCTGCGCCGCCTATTATTCGCAGGTTGTTATTAGACCAGTGGGCAAACTCATAAAGCCAAAGCTACCCTCTGCATAAATAAGAATTCGTATGATATTCTGCCTTGTTTCTTGAATCAATTCAATATTCATTTATTGCAAATAAGATTTTCCATCGTATATTGCTTTTCATAGCGGTTTGGGATTCTATCCTAAGAGGTGAATTTCATTCCACTTTTCCTACTTGCGTTCTGATTATGGATTGCATATTAGACCTCAACGGAATCCTTAGCCGAAAACGAAGTGGGTAAAATAAGCTTGGCGCGTGAATCGCATCAGATTCCAATACGGTTATACGGTAGGAAAGTAGTTTAGATTCCTATCATAGAAATACAACACATACTGCTCTCGTAATAATAATAAAAGATTGGTTACGAACACCTCTAGTTTTCTTCTGTAAACAGTTGCGTGAAATTGAATTCTCAGGTCGGTTCAGGGTTTTATTGCTAAAGGCCATATTTGGCCAATGATATTGACCATGAACGTACCTGATGTTAGACCAACCGTGCACGTGCCTTGACATTAGACAGTGCACATGCCTGGACATTAGACAGTGCACGTGCCTGGACATTAGACCGTGGGCGTTCCTGGACATTAGACCGTGGACGTGCCTGGACATTAGACGCGCCTGGATATTAGACCATGGACGTACCTGGTTATTAGACGTGCATGGATATAAGAACATGAACATGCCTTCCTGGGTTTTAAACCATGAACGTGCCTGGATATTAGGCCAATGACGTGCCTGGATATTAGGCCAATGACGTGCCTGGATATTAGATCACGGATTTGACTTGTCAAGTTAAAAAGCGAAGAATCGGCGACAGCTTTATTTCCAAATTCACCATCTCCATTAATCACTCCCATCATCCACAAGTGATAAACCACCGTGCCACTCACCCCCGTTTAATTTGCGCACCACCCCCTTACCGCCCAGCCCGCGCGCGAGATGCCTCCGCCAATAAACGCGCGGATAAATCAAGTCAACGCAGTGGCGCTCTAATCTCGCCTATATTTCACTTCCCCGAGACAAAGCCCCCCTCCTGACACTAAGTGCAGGCCCGAACCGCGAACATATTTTTCCACGGGAAGAACGAAATTAAGAGCTCTTTCCGGGGGTGGGGGTGCACACCTCCCCCGATCTGCATGCAACTCCTCCTGCAATCTTCGTATCTGTCACCACCCTCCCCAAGATGTACCTCATTTGTGTGTCGAGAGGGATTTTTTCGTGTTCGAATCCTTTTTTTATGTGGAGGGCTGTGGAAATATTTGTCTCGGTTATTGTAGAGTTTTTTTCCCCGTCTTCGGCGAGGGTGGAGGTAGGGGGTCGACCCCCGCGTTGAGTACCTTGCAAAGATTTAATTTTCCGAAGGTAATGACGTCTTTTTGTGAGCGTGGTATCGATTGGGCATGAAAAAAGGATTGAGTGTTTGGGAGGTAAGATGAGAGGATATTGCGTTTCTGTGTTCTGTACGGAGGGTTCGTTAGGTTGTCCGTGATTCATCTGTGGGTTTTTTGCGCGCGTGGGAGTGTCCAAATGTGATTGTGGGATGCATGTTCTTCAGCAGGTGCCGTGAAATCCTATTCGGATGCAGAATTGGTTGAGTGAAAATCGATTCGGAATGACTTGCATCCTGGGTCCGGAAAGATATTTGCAAGAAAGGTATTTGGGAAGGAAAGTATTTGAACGCGAAGAATGCATATTGCTTATCTGTTTTACAAGGAATCAGGCATTCTGGAAGGATTGTCTTTTCAAGATGCCAGGATGTTACGTCATTCGTGCAAGATTGAGTGTTGGGTGACCAAATGTATCCGAATCAGGTTCTTCAGCAATTATTTGGTACCAAACTTAGGTATAATCTTTCTCGACTGCCGAATCTGTTGAGTGAAAATAAATTCGGAATGACTTGTATCCTTTATTGGGACAGATTTGGGGAAGTAAAGGTATCTGCTAGAAGAATGCAGAATGTTGTCTATCTGTGTTTTGCAAGTAAGTATTCTGGAAGGATTGGGACTTTTCAAGATGCCAGGATGTTATGTTCTTCGTCTGAGTTCTGGGTAACCATATGTAATGAGAAATCACGTTCGTCATCAATTGTTTGGTACAAAATTTCCTAAAAATCTTCTCGGCTACCATTTGTTGAATGACAATCTAACCGGAATGACTTGTATCCTCCATTAGGAAAGATATTTGCTGGAAAGGTATTAGGGAAGGAAGGTATTTACAGGAAGAATGCATAGTATTGTCTGTTTTACGAGGGAGAAGGTATTCTGGAAGGATTGGGTCTTTTCAAGGAGATGCCAGGATGTTGCGTCCTTCTTGCTAGGTTGGTTTAATGGCACAAGGTCCAAAAAAGGACAAACTGCGCCAAACGCAAGATAAAAACAATCAAATCGTTGTATACATAAAATAATGTTATTCGTACAAGATGCTTAGTGTTGGGTGACCAAATGTGACTGGAATCGTTCTTCAGCAATTGTTTTGGTACCAAAATTTCATGAAATTTTTCTCGGCTACCGAATCTGTTGATAATCGATTCGGAATGACATGTATCCTAGATTGGGAAAGAGATTTTCAGGGAAGAGATTTGGAGAGGTAGGTATTTACAGGAAGACTGCAGAATATTGTCTGTTTTACAAGAAAGCAATATGGAAAGATTGGGTCTTTTCAAGCAGAGGTCAGGATGTTTGGTTATTCGTGTCTCGCCTGTAAGCTTTGCAGTGTTGGATGACCAAATGTGACTCAGGGAATCACTTCAATTGTTTGGTACGGAAATTCCGTGAAATCTTACTCCTCTACCTAATCTGATGAGTGAAAATCGATTAGTAATGTGACTTGTATCTTCTATTCGGAAAGAGATTTGCAGGAAAGGTATTGGGGACGGAAGGCATTTGCAGGAAATATGCACGCAATTGTCTATCTGTGTTTTACAAGAAAATAGGTATTCTGGAGAGATTATGTGTTTTCAAGAATGGATGTCGTTATGTGTTGACCTTGTTTCATCTGAGATTTTGAGTGTGGGGGTGTTCAAATGAAGCTGTAAAAGCTCTTTCTATAGCAATAGTTTGGTACCAACATTTCGTGAAGTTTTCTGTGACAAAATCCGTTGAATAACAATCCACCCTCACGAAATTTCGTGAAATCTCTGGCTGAATAATTCTGACGCATAATGGCAAACCGCAGTTAAAAGATTTGAGAATATGGATGGTTTGATTTGTCACTCAATGGTCCTTTTATGATACACAAGGGCTAATTTGACCGGTAATATTGAAGGTTGGTTGGATTTTATATCGCAAGAGCCATCATTGACCAAGCTGTACCATATAATACAACGTCAAGCAATGGACATACATTCAAGGGAAGTTTTTACTAACACAGAAGAGAGAAATACATATGTTAATTTTTTAAATGATCGGGGCTTTACATTTGTTTTCTATTTTCACATAAGCATATTGTGTATCCAATTCCTCTCGTGTACTGTATTTCTCCAGAAAGTTCATTTTGAAGAAAGGTTTGTAATAGATATTGAATATTTTTTATATAACAGGAATCCCTAAAAGTGCATTAAATTTGTTCTTATCCAAAAATGATTTTCCTTTAACTCATTAATACCCACCACATACTAGTTTGATGAATAACTTAACCAACACCACTTTCCCATTCTCGACATATTGACAGGCTTGTTATTAATGAATATGAGCCAATTTGGTTTTGTAACTCAAGGTTGGTTGTTTGGGTTAATGGCGAAAGGACCATAATGCCGATGTCTGTCTTGTGATTGGCCAAGCTGTACCAAACACAAGACAGACAGCGTCAAGTATAATGGTCATACAAAGAGGAGAGTTCTTTCTGATACAGAAGAGAGAAATACAACCAGGATAATACGGCAATATTGAACGATCGGGGCACTAAATTTGTTTACTTCTTTTGTCTGTCACATAATAACTACATTGTGTACCTAACTCCTCGTGTATTGTATTCCCCCGAAAGTTCATTTGAAGAAAGGTTTCTTATAAATCTTGAATTTTTTATTATACAGGAACTCGTAAAATGTAATTAATCTTTACTGCTCCAAACCGATTTTTCTTTAATTCTACACTGCTGGCCACCCAAATTGCAACACCAAGAAAGACAAGAGATATCACAACAAAATTTATTTTGTAGATAACATGTTGACCAAGTATCAAATGATTAAATTTATAGACTTCTGTGAAGTGTGGTTCCTGCCAAAATCAGTAGCCAGAGTAGCCGCCATTGTTGGAGATCACCGCTGCCATACGCCTCGGCATTGATTCAAAGAGACTTTGGATGTGTTCTTGGGGTACAGCAGACCAAGCAGCTTCCACACGTTGCCAAAGTTGATCTAGTGTGGCAGCTGGGGATGTATTCTGGGTCAATCGTTGAGCAACCATGGACCACATGTTTTCTATCGGCGAAAAATCCGGAGAGCGAGCTGGCCAGGGAAGCAATTCAATCTGGCGATTGACGAAGAACCCTTGGACAATGCGTGCCACGTGTGGTCGCGCATTATCCTGTTGAAATATGGCTGTGGGCAAGCCCTGAAGGTAAGGAAGGACAACTGGCTCCAACACCTCGGACATGTAGCGCTGGCTGTTTAAAGTACCGGCAATGCGTACTAGAGGAGTGCGAGAGTGATATCCAATACCGCCCCATGCCATAATACCCGGTGCAGGACCAGTGTGGCGGTGCATAACGCAGCTGTTCAGCATCCTCTCTCCACGGTGTCTCCAGACTCGAATCCGACCATCGTGGTGTTGCAGACAGAAGCGTGACTCGTCAGTAAAGACAATTTCATTCCATTCTGCCGTCCACATCCTTCTTTCATCGCACCATTGGCGGCGGAAACGTCTGTGGTTCTGCGTCAAGGGTAGACGAAGCAATGGACGTCTTGCGGACAGACCACTCTGCTGTAAACGGCGTCGAATGGTACGCGCAGACACTGGATGATGCGGTACAGACTGAATGTGCTGTGCTATGGTTCGTGATGTGGCTGAGCGATCCGTCATTGCCATACGCACAATATGCCTGTCATCACGTGAAGTGGTGCACTGAGGTGGATGCGATCGAACACGTCGGTCCGTCGTACCCTCCTGCATCCAACGATCACATATCCGCATTACAGTTGTTTGGTTTCGTCCAACACGACTACCGATTTCCCTGAAAGATAATCCACAATCTCGGTAGGCCACTATCCTTCCTCTGTCGAACTCGGATACTTGATCAAAAGATGATCGCTGTTTTCTACGAGGCATAATTGATCGTTTTTTGAAAAAACCACAAGGAAAACACAATTGCCGTACTTGAAATCGTCGAAATCTCCAAGCCTTAAATAGCGCTTTGAAGTGGCGCCACAGGCGCGCGTGATGTGCGTCTGCGCTGAAATTCTAATCATTTGCATATCTCACCTCCGCTAATGCATGTTGTAAATTTCATATTATTTGCATGCTTCCTTCAGGGTGTTGCATTTACGGTGGCCAGCAGTGTATATACTCTTTCTCCTTAACCACACGCTAGTTTTGATAAACAAATCAACCAACACCACTTTTACACTATCGACATGCTGACAGGTTTGTTCTTTCTGGACATGGGCCAGTTTCTTTCAACTTAAGATTGTTTGCTTGGGTTAATGGATCAAGAGCCATATTACGGTTTCTGTCGTGCTTGCCCAATCTGTGCCAAACACAAAACAGACAACGTCAAGTAAAGGGAACATACACACATAATGAAAGTTTTACTGACACAGAGATACACCCAGGCAGGAATTGAAGGCAACAGGAATCGAACCTGTGCCACCAACAACTCTTAGGTTGCTTAGCTCAGTAGGCAAATCTAGTGAGACATGGTGGCCCCTTTTCAAATTTAACCCTCCTGGTGGTGAGATATCTTGTCATTAGCAAAACTGATCAAATCTTGATGGATGAGATATCTCATTCACCAAGATCTTGTCTCCCCTCATCAATAGAAAACTGGCCAGATGTTGATCTCGTCATCATCGAAAAATACATTATGATACTACTACATGAAAAATACATTATGATTAAATAGGCAATACCTTGATGACGAGATATCTCGTCATTAGCAAAATGGGTGAGATCTTGATGGGCCGTCGAAACCACTTGGAGGGTTAAGGTAATCTTACATGTACCTATAGAAACTAACTTTCTATGTCTTACAGAGCGAATTTTGCTCCCTAAGATCTATCATTCTAAGAACTCACTCAAACAATTTAAAAACACTCCAGATCCAAAACAGACAAAATGCGCTTTTTTATTTCTGCTCTCGCCAAAATCGATGCAAGTTCCCCTGATAGCAAAGAGATGGGTTTTCCCCGGCCCTTTCTGTTTTTGATGTCTGCCACTGGTCCAATCCAATCCGTCATAAATAAAAGTCGACGCGTCGTAAATATTTCACGTTTCGGAATAAACCCCTCCAACCGTCGACAGCTTGTTGAACCATTCACCCCTATGCCGAGGAACACCCCCTTCCCGAAACGAACAATCCATCATCGGGCCATTTATTTTCTCGTTTGCCCTCCAAAATAAATGCAGGACAAATCCAAAGAGGATCTTTGCAAACCTCTCAAGGCAAACTGAACCGATGCAAATTGACTCGCAAATAATTAGAATCGCGTTGTCAAACCTTGTGTACGCCAGTTTGCATGGTTGAACAACAGCGGGCAATTTCTCCGAGGCACTGTCTGCAACGAAGACTGCTCCAGGCAGTCTGTTCCTGCCTGTTGGGTCAGAAACCGACCTTATCTTATTTTTTCATGGGTTGGTTTGGAAATTTTTATGATGCAAGGGTCATATTTGACCAAGCTGCGCCAGAAATTCCATAACGGATGCTTCGAGAAATGTATTCAAGTTTGCTTCATTGGCACACTTGATGATAATTTGGAAATATATTTGCTAACCCTCTGAGGGATTCTCATGCATAATTCTACCTTGTCTTCCTTGAATTGACTTCTAACCAAATTTAACCCTTATCGACCAAAGGATTATCTTCCAAGAAAACGAGCAATAAAATCTTTCCAATTGATTCTATTCCAAGGGGAAAGGAGCGGTAGAATCTATTCAAAGGATTCCAAGGAAAGGAACAATAGAATAGATTCCTTCGGGGTGATTCTATGGAAAGAAACAATTCATCTGCGTGCTTACAACAGACTTCGATCCATCAACTTTCTAATGAAGCAGACGGAGTATATACGGGCAGCTTCTTGCTATTTCTTCCGATCTCTCGGTATTAAGATCTACCACGTGGTTGTGGGTAGGTATTTTAATTAACGCCACACTGGTGCAACACAACAGGCTATTGGTGACGGTCCGGGATCAACCCCAAAGGGAAAGTCGTGGTTGTGGGAAAAAGCATGAATCCTATTGCGGAACAAATTAATGATTGGTTAAAGTGATTACCAGCATGATTGAAAACATCTGCGCTTCGATAGCCAATCGGCCCAAACCATTCGTAAGCCAGTATTCAGTCTATCTTGCAACAGCGACACCTCCCACATGCTCTGTCTACTTCATTAGAAGGTCGATGTGTCTAAAGTGCGAGTTTGAAGCAGGTGGTTGTTTTGGGGTTTTATGGCGGAAGGGCCATATATTTGACCAAGCTGCGCCAAACACAAAGCAGACAATGTCAAGTAATTGTGAAAAGAAAGGACGGAGAGAAGAAAATAGAGAAATATCGATTGGGCATCCCGGAGTCGCCCATGTTCACCAGAGGCAAGCCCCATGGGAAAAGAAAAGATCACTAGAGTACCTCGGGTTTCGTGAAGGCCGTACACACTTAAAGATATGCCCCCGAGTAGTTAAGGCAGGTATAAATCAATCTACTTACGTGTTGAAGATTCCTTAATCGTAGAAAGTAGGTTGTCATCATGTAAAAGTTGATCTAAGCATCAAAGTCTGTGCCAAGCAGAGCAGCATATAGTATATTTAAAACAATACCTTAAATATTATGGCAAACCTCTTTAAGATCTCTATTTAAATGTCCAAACGTTGATTGAGTAGACTTAGAGTTTACATATACAGGGTGAGTCTAAATTGTTTTTACAAAATAAGAGGGGTGATAGTACCCATCCAGACGAGCAATAATTATCATGGAACATAGGGTCACATTCCACTCTGAGAGGCAGAAAAGAGTAAAGTCGAAACGCGTCGAGCATGAACAAGTCATCGCCTCTGACGTCGTTTTGTACCTGCCTACGTAGCATATCTCCTAAGCAAGATGGATCAGACGTAGCGGACCTCTGGCTTGGCCTCACCGGACCTCAACCCACTGGACTTTTTCTTCTGGGGGCACATGAAATTTTTAGTGTACCAGACGCCTGTGGACTCGGCTGAAGATCTCGTAGCGAGAATCGGTGTTGCCGCAAACAAAATGAACACAACACCAGGAATCTTCGAGAGCCAGTCATTCCTTCGCTGGTGTGAACTGTGCAACGACACGCGTGGCCGCCACTTTGAGCACTTGCTGTGAGTTTTTCTCTGATCAATCAATCAGATTGTGCAACTTTTGGTATCGTTCATTCGCTTTCCCAACACTGTTGTAAGTTCATGTTGAAATTCTAGAAACAATTTAGACTCACCCTGTATATCGGCAAGCAATTGGCAGACACGAAGACATCTATTGAGAATTAGCTTTCATAACGATTGGAATTCGATCAAACAAGATATTTACCATAAAAGCTAGATTTGGGAACACTGCAAGGAGCATGAATCAGAATATCCAGAATAAGTTCTAGACAAACACAAAGCTGTGTATTTCGTTAAATTATCGTCATGCAAAATTCGATATTAGTTTCAAAAAGTGTGCCTAATCCTGAATCAGCAAAGTTTGCAGATTTATTACAATGCTCCGAACACAATCCGTACCTCATTAGGATTTCCATCACAATACTTTATGTTGCATTGAATCACGTAGAGAACCAGCGTATCCACGACAAGTAAATAGTTAAACACGCGGGGATATTGAATAACAATAATTACCTTTCGAATAATTAGAATAAATTTGAATTCGAAAAAGCTAAAAGTTGCAAGTTTGGAAAGGTTTCGTTGGGTATAGACGGAAGAGTATTGTTATTGATGTCTCAGGAGATTTTATGTACATAATTCGATTCTTCTTCTCCGAATAAAAAAGAGGGCCGCGGTGGCCCGGTTGGAAGAGTAACGAACTAGCAACCGAAGGGTTGCGAGTTCGAATCCAGCCAAACACCGTCGTGTACAAAGGGGGCTGATGCACGTTAAATCTGTCGTGGCCTCAAATGTCCTCACGTTGGCGTGGTGTGGAAGTTTGGAGAGTGGGGTGCCAGCTCAGGTGTTGCCTCGTCATCTGACCGTGGTTCAAAATTACGTGGTGTTGTCCTCGGATCTTTCCCTTTGGGATTGATCCCGGACCGTCACCAATAGCCCATTGTGTTGCTCCAGTGTGACGTTAATTGAAATACCCCCCCCCCCGAATAAAAAAAAACTTTATTTGGAAAGTTTGTCGCAGCCATCTCAATTTCGAAACGTGGGCTCGATTCTAGAACTAGAACTACGCTATAACATACATATTCAACATAATACCGGGGCCACGGTAGCCTAGTTGGTAGAGTCGTGTATTAGCGGGTTGCGAGTTCGAAACTAGATCCAACCAAAGACCATCGAAGGCGATGCACGTTAAATCTGTCTTGGAAGGTAGGTAGATAGGTATTTAATTAACGTCACACTGGAGCAACACAACGGGCTATTGGTGGCGATCCGGGATCAATCCCCAAGGGAAAGAAATCTGTCGTGGAATCAAATGTCCTTACGTTGGTTAGTGTTGAAGTTTGGTGAGTGGGGTGCCAGCTCAGGTGTTGACTTGATCATCTGACCGTGGTTAAAAATTACGAGGTGTTGTCCTCGTCTCAATTTTCCCCTGAATTGGTCCAGAACCATTGTGTTGGCCCACCAGTGCGACGTAAATTCAACTTATTTTCTACCTCAACATCAAATACCATAAATACTATATATATATATATATATATACATATATCCTGTTAGGATCTCATTACAATACTTGAAGTTAGATCGAGACGTCCAGAACTGGTACATATTTTGTCCATGTACGCAACAGCATGGAATACGTGTTTAAACCCAAGTACACTATAAGAGTTCCTACCTAATGCTTAGTGTTTGGTCGTGAAATCTGCAACTAGTGTATATATCCACCTATGGAACTGTCTCGACAGATATCAATGGGAAAATTAACCCTCAAAATAGAACCAGTCATTCCTTGTCACTCACAAAACATCATGGCATGCATATTTATTGCAACTAAAGCACTATCCAATAAGATCTACTCAATTGAAATTAAATCCAGCCATACAGAAGTAGTGTATACATATATTTGGATATGCGCTACTGACTCAATACGAAGATATCGCCTGAAAATTAGCTCTGAAATAGTTAGAACCAGTCTTATACCACAGCAACACCATGACCATATACATTTAAAACACGCAAAGAACTATAACCCGTACCAGCTTACTCAATGCTTAAAGTTAGAACAAGCCATCCAGAACTAGATCTACTAGATATCCCTACATATGTACTGGCTCGATACGAGGATATCAAAGGGAAAATTAACCCAAATATTTAGAACCAGACTTATCCCACACTGACAGCGCATCATATATATTGAGTATTCCCGAAACCTACGCAGTAAGATCTACCAATGCTAAAAATTAGATCAAGCCATTGAAAACTACATTGATTCATCTAGACCGATTCATCCAGATCTAGTCGATATACAACTGGCTCGATACGAAAGATATCGACTAGAATATTATCTCTTAAATAATTAGAACCAGCCACACCAACACCATGGCATACATATTGACTACTCCCATAACACTACACAGTAAGATCTATCCAATGCGTAAAGTTAGATCTTTCCAATGCTCAAAGTCAGATCGAGCCATTCAGAAGTGAACACATCCGGATATGAACTGGCTCAACACGAAAATATCAACGGTAAAATTAACTCTCAAATAATTAGACCCAACCTTTCCTCGCACCATACTTCCTTACCACAAACACAAGACATACATATTTAAAACCCCCAAAGCACTACACCGTACGATCTCCTACCCAACGCTTAAAGTTAGATTGAGCCATCCCTGGGATAGCAGAGGCATTTCCAAGAAGGTAGGAGAGGATCTTGGTCATAAATCAGCGTCAGGACTCGGCGATCTCCATCAGTAGATTCGGGGGTTGTCATAACACGGGCTAAAGACGATAATCGCCGCGGTCTCAATTAATGCCCTTCTCTGTCTGGCGCATGAATATTTAATGCATCCCCCGGAGCGAGGCTAATTTTATCCTCCAACCCCCGCTTCCTTTCCCGGTGTGTGTTGTGTGCGAGAAGTCGAGTTGAGTTGTACGGCGAGTTTTCCACTTCATTTGCTGGTGCCACGAGCGGAAAACAAAGCCTCTGGCACTGAAATCCTTTTCCCACTTCTCCCGTCTCGGCGTTTTCGGGATGGAAAATTCTCCGGCTCCTGTTTTAAAAGGTTTTAAGATTCAGGAGCGTGGATGTGTGCGGGGCTTTTAGGAGGGGTTGGTTTAGGCTGGGGTGTGTAGAGAAAGTTTGATTGTTGAATTCGTGTTGGGTTGGGGAAGTGGTGCAGACTTTTGCGGTTGTCGATGAAAGATGTATTTGTCTAAAACTGCACAATCCAGTAATCGTGATTTAAAACTTTGTAGTATTTCGATGTATCGATTCATGGATAATGTATCCCTTCAATTTGAAGTGTAATTTTATAAAGTACTAGCTGAATTACCCGGCGTTGCTCGGGTTGAAATGGTTAAATGTTGCTTGAAAAGTGAATTAGAAAAATCACTTTTCTTTCACAGAAAAATGCAATCATTTAAGTTGTACGGAAAATACTTTTTAACTTTTTCATAGCTTCTACACTATACTTTGGACGCAAATATATACATTTAATTCCTGAATATATTGCAATATGTAAAAGATTAAGACATAAAGACAAACACAAACAAAATTCCGACGAAAAAATGCAGAATTCTAAAAGCGAAAGATGCGCAGTGTCGAATTTCGACTGCCTGAGTGTATTCTGAAATAGAGCAATTCGAAAAAAGACATTTGAAAAATATTCATAAAGACGATAATGATTGATGAAATTTAGTAATGCTTAAATAGGACTGCAACATTTCGCTGTGTTAACTCAAATAGACAAACACGGGATTCTAAATCAGATTCATAAAATAATAAAACATTAATTCTGATTTGCCAAATCTCAAATCACTCCTGAAAACCTTTCCTTGAATTTCCTTTGTAAAAATAAATATTTTAAAATATTCTTTCTTCATCAATAAAATATCTATAATTTATTTACATCATGGGAAGAACTAAAAAGTCAGTTCAAACATAAATATTGTAATTGAATTTGTTTCGGAAAAAAAAAATTGTTTTTCGATCAACACTGGTAAAGCAACCATAGCTGCCTAAAGCAATCAATCTATGCTCAATGTTATTTCTATGGCGATTTCGAATAGTTTTTAGCCCCCTAGTGCCAATTGAACGGGGGTTAAGAGTTATACTTTAGAACACTGCGGTCAGCATAGGCTAAGTGTACCAAATTTGGTGTGGATTGGTCAAACGGTGTAGATTTGTATAGAAAATATACATATATACACACACACATCCTATTTTATATACATAGATTAGCTTGTAGTGTATGTGGGCGTGTTATTTGTTTCGTTTGGAATGAGCTTTTGTTCAAACCCTGAATCGGGGGCTGTGGTAGCCCAGTCGGTAGAATCGCGGATTAGCAACAATTCGAAACTAGGTCCAACCGAAGACCGTCGTGTACGTGGGGGCTAGAGCATGTTAAATCTCATGAATTCAAATATCCTCTGGCGTGGAGTGGAAAGTTGGTGTGCCAGCTCAGGTGTTGACCTCGACATCTGACCATGGTTCAAAGTCACGAGGTGTCCTCGATCTTCCCCTTCAGGATTGATCCCAGACCATCGTATTGCTCCGGTGCGACGCTAATTCAACTACCTACAGATATCTTTCAATATCCAATTATTCTTCATAAATTACATAAGTGACATAACGTAAAATATAAATACCACGTAAAGCACAATACATGCAGAAACATTAAAAAGCGCGCAGAATATATTTTTTAAACTAAAAATCATTATGACAAATGATTTTAAGAATTCGATATATATTGAATTCCGTACTGATCAGGAACAATAAAAGAGAACGTGTCAATTATGTATAAGCTGATGCGGATTGTTTTTGAAAATGGATAGATCTGTAAATTTATTTTTTCCAACCATTTTTTATTTGTATATACGTTTTTTAAATTCAATAGGAGAAAAACTGTCTTTTGACGGAACATGGATTTATATTCTCTCTTTTCATTTGCGGAGAAAGTGTTATTTAATTTTCAGATATTTCATTTTATGTTTCATTGATATTATAAAAAAGAATTCTGCCGTGAATCATGGAACGTGAAATTGCATTGTTCAATTTAAAACTTATAAAACACATGGCTTGATGATATTAGATTTTCCTGTATTAAATAATCAAGGGTAAAATTTCTGTATACTCTACAAATTCACCATAGTTCGAGACACGAAGACAAAGACCAAATACAAAGAAAAATGTCTAGAGATACGGACAAACACAGAGAAGATAAGATCTTTCTTGAATATTTCGAATCAATATTTCTTCCTAAAATTTCAAACAAATTTCAGTTCAAATTGCATTAAATTGACGAGACAGCATTACAAAATTTTCGACGAGTCTTCATTTTGTTGTATTTGCAGACGTCTGGACTAAATGTGAGGTATACAATGAGTAATGGACATATATATAAGAAAGATGTCAGTTTTTAAAATCCCAAGAAAAATTTGACTTCACAAATACAGAACTTTCCATTCTGATGCATTATTAGGTTTCAACCAAAACTTTAACAAATTTTAAATAACGAGATACACTTTTAAAATTGAATAGGTATAATTAACTTGAACGCTTCTACATTGCATAATTTCAAAACTTTTTGTTTATATACAGGAGTAGGTAGTTAAATTAATGTTGCACTGGAGCAACACAAAGGTCTAATAGTGACGGTCAGGGATCGATCGCGAAGCGAAAGATCCGAGGACAACACCTCGACATTTTGAGCCAGTCAAATGACGAGGTCAGCACCTTAGCTGGCCGCCCACTCTCCAAACTTCCACACCACGCGAACGTGAGGTCGTTTGAGGCCACGACAGATTTAACGTGCACCAACCCCTTTTGTACACGACGGTCTTTGGTTGGATTCGAACTTGTAACCCTCCGGTTGCTAATCCGTAACTCTTCCAATCGGGCTACGGCGATCCCAACTACAAAAAGGAAATGAACGGAGATCTAAACGATTAAAAATCATTAATCGCATTTGGCTCACTTGAAATTAGCAAAATGCGTTCACATCTTTCAATAAAAGAGTGTAGAATATTTACTGATTGAATTATCACGGTTTATTCTAGTTGAATTAAAATTATTTTGTTTTTTGTAAAAATAGATTTCTTATATTTGCCCCATTTCTCGAGACTAATAGATAAATGCGGAGTTTGCTTTACGGAGCGCCATCTAGCGAGCGCAAGAAAAGCCAACGAGTACTCGAAAATGCGTACCTTTTGAAAAAAGTCAAATAAATGACGCTAAATAATTTAAAAAGCATATTTCAGATAATTTACTGCTCCAATAAAACACTTTTAAAAATTATTTTTCAATAATCTCGTCGCTTTGAAATAAGCGAGTTGAAAAAGTATACTCAAGCATACTAAATTAAACATAATTTATTGGATAATATAAATAAATTCACGTGTGTTAATCAAAGTTATTTTTAAATCTTTAACTACATGCAATAAAATAAATAATCCGGAAGTGTTTTCGTACAGTATCGAACACGCTTTTGTACTTCTATTAGAAAATGCATGTTTGGTTTGTTACTCTACGGTCATTTTTTACTACACGAGGGTTGGTTGGTTGATTTGGGTTTTATGGCGCAATATCCAAAAGAGGATAAGCTGCACAATACATTAAAATTAGGAAATACCACACGAAGGCTAATTAGAACGAGACCTGTGACTTAAAACGGATTACGAACCATTGCGCACATTCATACCACGACCTGGATTCGAACCCAGAGCCTGTTGAACAAATGGTCGGAATTCGGTGTGGGGAATTAAAAAATTGAGTCTTAAAAATTCTCCTGACTGGTTTCTCATACTTAATCTCTTTCAGGATATAACACAAAATAATTCCGAATTCAAAACGGTATTTTAAACTTCTCGATTTTATTCATTTGTAATAGACTGAAAAGGTTTTTTACATGAGCTATATAAATTTCTTTACTTCTGCTGCAACACTAGCGGTTTTATGTTTCGATATATACAATCAATTTGATTTCAATTTATCGATTTGGTTTAATTTTGGTTGGGTGCCTTACGTGATAACCGTTACGGTTAAAACAATTGTTTCGCGTAAACAACGGTCATATTACCCAGAACCGAAAGATCGAATGTTCGCTTCGTAGATCTATTATCAAAGAAAGCCAAAATAGCTTTGTAATAAACAGGATTAGCTTAATGTCTTTCAGATATTAGGCCACGTCATAACTATTACTGAAAGATATAACATTATACTTTTAATGTTTCTTCTGTGATGAAACTGGTTTGAACATACTTTGAACAGAGCGTTTCATAACAAAAGCTAAACAATAATAATTAGGAAAGAAACGATTTCACAGTACAGCACATATTCGATCACGACTGAAATTATCGGTTGATTTGTAAGATCTTCAATGTCCAAGGGCCATATATGGTCAAGCTGCGCCAAACGTCAAGTAAATAGACAAACGAACAGAAGGAAAGCTTTACAGACACAGAAGAGAGAAATACACGCAGGGAGGAGCCCAACCTGAGCCGCCTATAACTCGCTGGTTGACAGCGCAGAGGACAAACCCACTAAACCACGGCCACCCCTAAAAATTAACGGTTGAAACGGTTGGTTAATTTCGGGGTTTTATGGCGCAAGGGCCATATTAGGAAATGCTGTGCCAAACGCAAGACAGACAAATTCAAGTAATGGACATACACAAAGTTTTACTGACACAGAAGAGAAGAAATACACCCACCTAGGAATCGAACCTAACGATTGAAACGAATGCATATTAAGTCGAGGAACATTGTTGGCTTCTCAAGTCTGATTCCATCGATCTTGAAATTAAATAGACGTAGCATGTTGGTCACGTGGTGTTGGGAATCGACTTGGGTCGATTGACTATCAAAGCGAAAACGAGTGTTTTTCAAAAAGCTAGTAATTTAGTCCTGCAATAGGATTCGTTCTTCTAATACCGTGACCTTCACTTGGAGACCTTCGAATATAGCTATTGGGAGAAATAACATGAAGCTGAGCCAGGCATGTTTCATATACGTATTTATTTCATCATATCTATTCCATCGACCTTAAAATGAAATAGACGGATCATGTGCCCGCAGCTTCATGTTATTTCTTCCAGTTACTCAGTTTGAATATCTGTCACGTGCTGTGGGTAAAAGCAAGAATCCTAAATTATGGATTGGGGTAAAATTGATTATCCGCCGTGATCAAAAACTACTCTGCCATTCGAAGGCTATTCGTAAGTCCACGTGATTTACCCTTCAGAGATCTTACGACAACGACTCCGTCCACATGGTCCGTATATTTTATTAGAAGGTCGATGATCTATTTCATCAGAAGGTCGATGTTCGACGCAGCTTGACCAAATGTGACCTTTCCATCTTAGAAACCAACCCAACCAATCAACCTTTTTCAGCCAATCACAGAATTCAAAAAAAGCTTAAGTTTCTTGTGATTACAAACTATACAATTTCGCGGTTTCAGCCTATATCATTCGGTCGATGTTTGATTCCCGTGCTAAAAACCCACAAAGTATTCTCGGTTCTTATGAAAAGCACGATCCACACTAAGAGTGGGAGATTACCATCGGTATTGTGACATCTTAGCGCCTAAGAGTCTAAAATGGCCGGCTGCAGACCCGGAAGTTTCCTGTTAAAAAGTCCTTCAATACTGCGCTTGCGCATGTGAGGAGAATGAGAAACAGTTAGCTCACGGACTCCGTCTAGTTGAGACGTCTTCGTAGCAATTCGTAAATTTTAATATGAAAATAAGCATTTTTGTTTCGCGCGTCCATTGTAAACCCATTGTTTTGTCTGTGTTAAAATAAATGTTATTTTTTAATGTCCAACAAAAGTTCGGATTAATTCGTCACAGTATGGTACCATAGTCGACGGGGGCAAAATGTGAAAATATTTTGTACCATACTGCCACTCTGTTTACTAGATTAAAAATTTATAAAACTTTTCATTGTTTCTATGAGAAATAGTAAAAAGTTTACATATTGGGCTAGTCGTACGTTGGGTACTCGAGTACCTATTTTTATTTTATGAAAGCCCATCTTCATAACCGGTACTGGACCAGTTGATAATATTGCTTCGGTCCCGTAGAACACGTGTGGCTTTGATAGAACGACTAATTATTATCAGATAACTTTTGTAACTTTATTTTCTTGTTTTTATTTGATGTTTTCGTTTTTCTATTTTACTCGTTCAATCTTAAGAAATGTTAAGAACATGTTTTTCAAAGAGGAAAACAAAGGATAAATTCGTCCGAAACCTTTTGCTTGGATCCTGATATACTACTTCAACACTTTAATGATCTCTCAAACTTCTCAACTTAAAAATTCCCCGGAAATACACAATCCTTTCCAATCACGGAATTCCTTTTTTAAACGCAATAAAGCTCAAATCCGAGAACATCTCACGAATAACAACAGAAGCGTCACTTTTAATAAATTCCGAAATTGACGTGACGCCAAGTTCTCAGAATAGAAAATTACGGAATACTTCTCAAAATTTTCCCCTAGTCCGGAAAGAAAAAAAAATGAATCTTATTGAAATCTCCGACCCATAAAATCGTCCGCCATTTTGTCGCTAATTGCGAAACTATTGAGCGAGCATTTTTCCAGAGGAAGTTCTATTTTAAAACACCAAAATGGCGAAAAACAAAGAACGGAAAAGAAATGACTTCTGCAGAGACGGTTTGAGAAGATGTGGCTGATAACATTTGACACCCAGAGCAATGAAAAATGCGTCAGCAGCTGCTTATTAACAAAACAGAGAGGGAAGCGAGCCAAGCTTTTTATTTTGTTTTTCCGGACCAAATTTTACACTTCTTTTAAGCGTGCATATGGAGTTTGAATTTGGCGATAAGCATCTTTAGTTGGCGCGAAGCAGGACGACATTTTCTGATTATGATCTCAGCATGAAGTGAGCTGATTTGTTCGTAGATAATTTGGCGACAAGTAGAGAGATCTCCAAGTCGAGTTCAAAATATGTAAGGTTTTTATGCTGTTTAATATCCTCAATGGGTTCTCGGAATGTCAAGTTAAAAAGGGAACTAATTCTATTCATGAAAGGTTGCTTTCTTTGGGTGAAACTGCTTAGGCCCTGAGCGTCACGGGTTTTCTTAGTGCAATATATTTTCGTTTTAACCTCCTACACACGGACCGTTACATTGCTCCAGTGCGACGTTAATTAAAAATACCATACCCCCTTATGGGCCGCGATAGCCCGGTTGGAAGAGTAGCGGATTTGGATCCAAACAAAGTCATGTACGTAGACAGCTGGTGAACGTTTAATCTGCCGTCTCTTCAAATGCCTTCACGTTGGCGTGATGTGGAAGTTGGGAGAGTGGGGTGCCAGCCAAGGTGTAACCTCATCATCTGAGGGCGATTCAAAATTACGAGGTGTTGTCCTCGATCTTCCCCATTGGGATTGATCCCGGGACGTCACCAATAGCCCGTTGTGTTGCTCCAATTACCGACGTCGATTCAACTCTATTTTCCCCAACTCTCAAGAATGAGTTATACGCACTGGCTGAAAGAAGCCTAGGAAAGATTCTATAGGTCAAAGTCCAAGGTTAGTTAGAAGGCATGCAGGTGGGTAGGTAGTTGAATTAACGTCGCACTGTAGCAAAACATCGGGCTATTTGAGACGGTTCGGGATCATTCCGAGGTCCGGGATCAATAGCGAAGGGAAAAGATCTGACGACACCTCGTCATTTCGAACTATTGTCAGATGACGAGGTCAAAACCTGAGCTGGCACCCCAATCTCCAAACTTCCATACCACGCCAACGAGAGGACATGCGAGGTCACGACCGTTTTAATATACACCAGCCCGAACACGACTGTTTTGTTAGGATCGAATTTCGAACTCGAAACCTTTTGGTTGCTCTCTCACCTCCCCTACTGAAGTCCCAAATATACACAGGGGGTCTCGTACTTATGCCACCTACAACAGTGGACAAACGCACTGAACCATATGGATTACTATCCATGGAAGGTTGTTTCGAATTCGGTCTAAATAAAATGCCGAATAAAAAGGGGTGGATGAATTCATTTCCGTAACTGCACCCGGATTCCACAGATGAAATTAACCATAATATATCCGATCCAACATTTCTTTCACATTCTTCAGAACACTGCCCGGGTAGCATTGAAAAAGGGAAAAATCTGCCGTGATCTGCGTGTAAATTCAAATCGGGTGGAAAGCCAAACTCCTCTATGTAGAGGTGCGTGCTCTCGCTGGAAATTAATCACGCAATTGATTAATGAAGATCAGTCCTTCCCAACGGACCAGCGGCACGGAGTTCGCATCGATTGCGGAAGTTGCACGTTTGAAAAGAAAGCTTGACATCATCGGGAGAAGGTTAATGGAATTAAGGAAACTGATAACGTTTATGCTTCGAACCCGAAATTTCTGGAATGGGCGGATTGGCATCAGTTGGGTGGGGGGTATTTCAATTAACGTCACACTGGAGCAACACAATGGGCTATTGGTGACGGTCCGGGATCAATCCCAAAGGGAAAGATCCGAGGACAACACCACGTAATTTTAAACCACGGTCAGATGACGATGCATCAGTTGGGACACCAGATTGAGGAAGCTTAATTGGTTGAAAATGGGGTAGGTTCGCAGTCGAATTGACGTCGCATTCGGGCAACACGGCGGGCTATTACTGATGGGAAATATCCAAAGACGACACCTCGTCTTTTGGAGCCACTTGAGCTGGCACCCCAAACTCCAAAATCAAGCCAAACGCGAGGACTTTTAGAGTCAGGACAGAATGCATCAGCTTCCCCCCATTGCCTGCGTTGATTGTTGTCAGGTTCGTGTCTCGCTTGGGTTTATTTCTGTCACATAAACTTCCCTTGCGTGTGTATGTCTTCTACTTGACCTTCGGAGTCCATTCTTGTAGGTATTTCAATTCGCGTCACTGGAGCAACACATCGGTCTCCGGGATCAATCCCAAAGGGAAAGAACCACAAGGAGGACAACACGTAATTTGAACCACGGTCAGATGACGAGGCAACACCGGAGCTGGCACCTCACTCTCCAAACTTCCACACCATGCCAACGGAAGGACATTCGAGGCCACGACAGATTTAACGTGCATCAACCCCCCTTGCACACGACGATCTTTGGTTGGATTCGAACTCGCAATCCCCCGGTTGCTAATCCGTTACTCTGCCAACCCAGGCGCCCATTCTGGGCCGTCGCCAATAGCCCGTTCTGTTGATCTAGTGCGACGTTAATTCAACTGCAAACCAACCATTACTTTGCATTCGGCCAAATATGGTTCTTCCACCATCAAACCCAAAGACGCCAAGGCAAAGTGAACAATATTATATGAAAACGACTGCGATGGGAAATTGCAGACAAGCTAAACTCGTCACATCCAAGACAACCAGTATGTCATTAAATCATTTCATACATGAAGTGAAGATCACGTATATTAGACGTATCGTACAACAAATCAAAATCAAATTTCATGATCAAATATTTCATGAATGGTACAGAACAATTCAAATTTGCGATTTTCGAAAGGTAACGTTAATGTGTTATCTCTATCGTTAGTGTTATCTCTATCTCGCTAGGAGCCGTCGTGGCTCAGCATGTTTGCCTACTGCGCTAGCAGCATGTATATTGTGTGTGTAAGTGGTTCGATTCCACCCTGGGTGTATTCCTCTCTTCTGTATCAGTGAAGCTTTCCTTGTGTGTATGCCCGTCTTGTGTTTGGCACAACATGGCTAAATATGGCCTTTGCGCCATGAAACAGCACCTATCACCGTCTCTCTATGTTGGGTCAGGTTGTATGGTGGAAGAGCCATCTTTGGCGAGACATAAGACAGACAATATTAAGTAATAGACATACACACACAAGTTTTACTGACATGGAAAAGAGAAATACACCCAGGGAGAAAACATGACAAGAATAGAACCTGCGCCGCATACAATTCGCTGGTTGCTAGCGTAGGGGGCATATCCGCTGAGCCACAATGGACCATACACTGGAACATAAATAGGTAGGTAGGGGTAGTTAGTTAACGTCGCACTGGAGCAATACAACGGGGTATTGGCGACGGTCCGGAATCAATCCCGAAAGGAAAGATCGAAGGCAACGCCTCAAAATTTTGAATCATGATCAGATAAAAAATTGAGCTAGTACCCCACTCTCCAAACTTCCACACCACGAATATAAATTTCCCTTCCAAAATAACCACAATATGTTGAGAATGCCACTAAACCATTTTAGACATAAAGTCAAGAAAATCTCTCATATCACTCATCCTACAACAAATCAAAATCAAATGAAGCATTTCACGATTAAATTTTCCGACACAGCGGAACTCAAAAATCGCAACGCTCACCTCGAATCATAACACACCGTCAGTGCGTTATCTCTCTCTACGCCATCGGAACACATTAAATAGACACCTCTAAATGTTTGATATCTATCTTATTTATTCCCACTACACAAAACCAGAAACATTCACATCACTCTCAGCTCTGGGATTCCATTCCGGCTAGAATCCGAAAACTGAGGACATCCGAGACGAAAATAAGGAAAAGCGCTTTAAAATTACATTCAAAACATGATATAGAAACTTGATTTTGAAGTTATATCTCACCAATCGATTGCATTGCAGTCCCGAAAACGTGCTGGAAGCGTATATCTCGCCAGCGATATTTCAGCATCGTGTTTATTTTCAATGTTCTGCACTTATATCCTGCACTGTTGGGATGGATGGAATTATGGGTAACCAGTTTTGACTGATTTACGGATGCGAAATGTATAATATAAACGCGACGGCTGGTAAAATAGTTTACAGATTACGGATCTCTCGCCTGTAAATCAGTGAAACGTATTCGTTCCGTACTGCGATGGAGAAGTTAAGTAATTTAAGTTTACGGAACGTGGGAGGTTCAAATGGATGCGGTTTCTGAAATAGCAATGAGAGATCTGATGGAACTATCCGGTTATACTTAAACGTGTGAATACATTCAAGAGCAATATACGTTGATATTTGGGAGACGGAGCGCAAATCTGAACTGATTTCTCATGAAAAAAACACGGGATTTTATGCGTTCAAAGCCTTAAAACGTGTAAAAACAGGAATATATCTAAATCAGTTTGCGCAGATTTCAATGTAGGTATTTGTGATATACAGCTAGGTACTAATTTCGACTTCCCTAAATATTTATTATTTATGAATGAGTACTCACTAGGAATATCTGGTTGGTTTGAGGGTTTTATGGCGCAAGGGCCATATTTGGCCATACTACGCCAGATGTAAGACATACAACATCAAAGGAATATCTGATATCCGTATCTGATCTGCGCTAGGGGGAAATTTATCAAAACCGTCGTATCTAGCCGTCGGATTGGGAAAACCTATTCGCAGGACCGTATCTGGTGTGCTGGCCGGGTAAACTTGCACGTATGTCCGTATCTGGTCTACAGGCCAGGTATTCTATCCGGAGGGCTGTATATGAACTCGATGACGATATAGCCTAGCCGAAGGGCCGTATCTCGTCTAAGGGCCTGTTAAAAATATTTGTGGGCCGTATCTAGTCTTAGTCGGCGTCCGAATGGACCTATTTGGAAGATCGCATCTGGACTGCGGGCCTGGTAATAATATTTGGAAGGTCATATTTGGTCTGTGGATCTGATATAAATAATTGAAGGGTCGTATCCGGTTTGAGGGCGTTATACAAATAATTGCAGGGCCGTATCTGTTTTACGGGCCTGAGATCAATCTATTCGTTGCAATTTATTCATCTTACGCGAACCATTTGTCAACGAAAGGATAAGTAGGCAGCTAACCCCTTTTCTATTCTTCTTCTCTTACCTATTCTTATTTTATATACTGTTGGTGCGTATTTTTGTCATTAGACTTCGTATTGTGTATTTTATCTTTCTGATAGTCGTCGGGAAGAAGTTCCTTACAATGGAATCCTTTGCAACGTTTCCATAGACCCCTTCCTCAGAAGGGAATCTTTTGCAACGATTCCATAGATCCTTTCATTAGAATAGAATCCTTTGAAAATATTCTATTGTTTCTTTTTCTTACAACAGAATCAGTAGTATGTGGGTTTCTATACCGTTTTTTCCAAGATGGCCGCCGTTTGATAAGGAGTTGACTGCTGATAAGGTGTTGGGGAGGATTGCTGATAAGGGGGCTTTGAGGTGGTGACGTCGTTGTAAAGATGGCGTTGTTGTGTTGGAGTTGCCATGGTAATGAATCAGTAGTAGCTCCATCTGGTGGGGAAATGAGAAACCCTATTATTTTGAATTAAAAAAGGAATTTCGTGGATTCGAACTGGGGACCATGGGATCTGTCGTTCAGTGCGCTAGCCGTTAGGCTGTAAGAGAGTTAGCTATGGGTGGTGAATTAATGTAGTGTTTGCTTTTTTTCTTAATACTAGGAATGCGTTATGGGACTTGGTTTTATTTGATGAATAATTAATTTTTATTTTCCAATTAGTTGTAAGTGTGTTGGACTGGTGGCGCCATCTAGTGATTTTAAAAGAAGTTAATCTAAGGAACTTTCTTATTTTTGTCATTAATTCTGGGAATGTGCTATGTTTAGAAAATGGTTTGAACAATTGTGGTACAGCCATCTGGTGGCGGGAGAAGTAACAATTAGTTTTAAAAGATTTATTTTCTAGCTCTAGACTTGTAGCTTGATACTTTAGAATTAAATGGAGAATTTTTTTTGTTTTTAAAAGAAAATTATATATATGAGGGTGGATTTGAACCCGGCAAAAGGTAATCGCGGCCGCCCGTTTTACACAAGCACTTTAACCGTTCGACCACGATCACCTACTTTGTATAATACATATAGAATACTAACTCGTGAATTTACAGCTTAAGGGAGTGAAAGTATGTGTTTTTTTTCCTTGAGAATAGTGCCCTTATGAAGAATGAATATGAATATAAAAACAAATAAAGTTGAATTTATAAACCTTAGCTATATAACAAGTTTATTACCAAGATTTTAAAGTATGCGAATTGTATGTAATGACAGGAAAAGTATCAGAATATAGAAGACTCTGGAACTTGTGACAATATGACTAAGGATTTATGTGTAGGTTAATTAAGATAACAGAAGGAGTTAAACACGTAGTCACCGATAGGATACAAGCTTAAGTAAATGAGAAAGCTTTTAAACGCATTGCTATTTAGGAGAATGGTGTTGTTTTTCTGATTGTGAGAAAAGCAAATGAAACTACATCATGCCAATGAATCACATATGACATGCCCGAACTGGAACTTTCTATAGGGGTTTTAGCTATGAAATAGTGACGAAGGGATTATCTTAATACTCTAACGTTGGAACTCGGAACATAAGTAATTGAGGCCAACCAATATATGCGAAGATTTTAAGCGTATGAACACTACATGTAAGATAGAATTTATAATACGGAAACCTTTTTTATATTTTAATGAATTTATATACAACATGAGCTTGAAGAAAATGTGAATGTTTAAGGGTGAATGTTTTGTAGGGAAAATTATTATTACAATTTGAGGGGAGGACTTTGAGATATGAATAGGACACACAGGCATAACGGTGTATGAAACATTACATTTTTAGGTAAATAAGAAGTAACTAACCAAATATTTATAGTATACATATTATAAGCGATGGCAAGGAACCGTATAAGATTGATATTATTAGAAGCCTCTGGAACTTGTGAGAATATGACTAAGGATTGTTTTTGCACGTGTAAGTTAATTAAGATAACAGAAGGAACGGAGTTAAACACCGAGTCACAGATAACGATAGAAACTATTTGATAATAAGAGGCTTTTTAAAGCATAGTTGGAGCATCTTGGGTCTTTGAATTACTTTGCATCGTGTTTTGAGGTTTTTCTGCCCTTTTTTACTGTTTTTAAATAAATCATGGATTCTAAGGACATTAGACCTGCAAAGAAAATGCGTGCAGACAAAGAACTGTGTTTGCAGAAATATTGTAAAGATTCTTTATGTTATGAGTATGGTAAACTGTTTGCAGATCGTGAAGGTTGGGCATATTTTCGTCGATTGGAAAACGAATTAACGTACTTAAAGAAAGAGGAAACTACTATTGAAATTTATGGTAAAAAATGTACTGTGCCTCGGCAACTTGTAGCATACGGAGACGTAGGAATAAGCTATGCCTTTAGCGGATCTTGTATTGCAGCCAAGCCTTGGTCTCCTTTACTATTGGAAATAAAGGCAGAAGTGGAACGAATAATTGGCACAAGATTTAATTTTGTGTTGGTGAACCGTTATAAAGATGGTAAGGACTGTATAGGTGCCCATAAAGACAATGAGAAGGACTTGGATCTTAATGCACCCATAGCGTCTGTTTCATTTGGACAGAAAAGGCAATTTGTGTTTTCTAGAAAGAACTACAATTCTCTAAAAATTGTTCTGGAAAATGGAAGCTTGCTTGTGATGAAGTATCCAACAAACCAATTTTGGTTTTACAGCTTGCCCCGTGGTAATGCATTAAGGCCTAGAATAAACTTAACGTTTCGTAAAATTCTTGTATAAAGCAGCGATAAACCACTTATGTGCCCCCCGAACTAGAACTCAGTGTCGTACACTAGACGATATTTGGACAACGTTGCAATTTATCTTTGCCTTTCTGAATAGTATTTTTATAAATGCTTATATCTTGTTGGTTTTAAATAAATTTTTTTAGCGTGTCTTACCACATATACTGTACTTAGGACTTTTTTATTACATAATTTTATAAATTGTTTTTAAAATGCAAGATCTGAAATGAAATTTTTCTTTGCTATAAAGATTTATGTTTTTAAGTTAGATGTTTTTACTCAAAAATTAATTATACATTAAATGTCATAGCACATATTTTAAATGCAGAAATTTTGTTTTAAGTATTGTACACACTTAAGTAAGAGTAAACTTTTGAAAACTTTACAAGACCCGTACCATGAACGTACACATTTTGAATAAGTTGTAATTGTATTGAAATCATTTATGCTATAAAATCTAAACCAACTGTTATTTTTTAATTAATCTTTCCTTGCATATTTTTTAAATAAATCTTCCTAAATTTTAGTGTTTTAATTTTTATTATACAGATTTACAAACTGTTTTTGGATGAAATATAAGGATTTATATTTTTAAAAATTAGATGTTTTTACTCTTAATTATATATTAGATACTATTACACATATAATTATTACATTGAAGATTTTTAAAAAACGTTTAACAATTGAAAATATATATACTTTAAATATTATTACAAACATTTAAATGCAATTTGCTTTTTATTTTTAATTTTACAATTAAGACATTTTTTAAAAGTTTGATTCTTAAAGTGTGTTTTATGCATAGTAAAAAAAACAATACTAAAAAAACATGTAAGAGTAAAAATATTTTATACATTAATTTGAAACTTTGCAAGACCCATACCATGTTTCCTTGCACATTTGAAGTCGTGAAAAATAGTTTATTAAAACCATTTGTCCTTGAAGTTCTAAATTAAATGTCCTTTTTCTTTTATGCTTTTGCAAACCACACATTTTACTAAATATGAACTTCCTTTTATTTGAAAACCTTATGCATATTGTGCAGTTTAAATTGCAGAGCAAAATTCCAATACTGTACGAAGCTATAAAGTATTTTACAAGATACTTCATATTGTTCTCTTAATTTACATCTAATTCATTACTACGTTAAAGTGGATAGCATGTGAGTTTTCTGTTTTTAAAAATAATGTGTGCACATCTGTACTGCTAAGCAAATTAACTTTTGCCTTTTCTTGATATTTAATGCATAATCTAAATATTTACGCACACCGCTGATAGTTTTACACATGAGTAAAATTAAATAATAACTGAAATTTTAAATATTAGTGTGTGAATTTTAAAATGAACAAATATTGCTGACATATTGGATTAAATCTGAATTCTATGTATTCTCAAAACAACACTGCAAGAAAAAACAGAGACACTTCTTAAACAGATTGAAGGAAGTCACATGGAAACAAAGTAAATTAGAACACTTTTTAATAGAAAAAAACATTGATTCATATATTTTACAAAACTAATACATTGTAGTAAAAAAGAACTTATTTTTACATACTTGCATTTTTTAAGAGACACATGTTTACGACGAGCCAATTATTAAATACCATCACCTCAGCTTTGGGGCAATGCAAATTATTTTTGTGATGACCACATGATAGTTTTTGGATCTTTTTGTTGCTACTTAGTGCACATAGTACATCGAATTTGGGACACCCGTATTGTTCCAAGTTGATATTCGGAATATTCAATGCATCTAGGCGTTTCTTTTCCACACAACCACCTTTGTAAGCAACTAGGTACTGAGTGGCACTCTTTGTCTGCTCGTACAATTCTAAAAGCTTAGAGTCTAAACTTTCTAAAGGAGACGCACTTTCCCATGCCACGGGACAGAAAGGGGGACCACATATGTAATTTTCAACATATCGAACAGTTTTTTTATCTTTTGCACTAAGTTTATGCTTATAAGGCGATAAGTTAAAACGAATACTTGAAGCTATTTGTGATTTTATGGCGATGTATCCGTATTCACGTACTAAGAAACCCTCTTGAGTCTGAAATCCGTCAAAATCCACAATTGCACAAATATTAAACATTGCTATTGAAATGTGCTAGCTGTTCTTGGAAAAAGAATTGTAAACTAGAGGCACGAAGAACTGGACTATATACACTTACTAATCAGTGAATAACACCATACACTTACTAATCAGTAAAGTTAAAATTTATCTTAGTCTTATCTTTTGTGAGTAACTATGAGCGCATAAGTGAAGAATGTACTCAGAAAACATGTGCTTGTGATAATGCGCCAAGTAAAATTGTGTGTTGTAATGCAAGAAGATTTTAACGAAAGGATATACTTAAATGTGCATGTGATTTTTCTTTTTACTCTACCACTAGTATCTTAGACAAGTATCAGATTTTAAAAAAAATGACGAAGAGAAACTTTTCAACACAATCTGTACTATAATTTTACACTTAAGAGTAACAGAGCATAATATAATTTTAAGGAAAATGAGTAATCAGTATGCAAATTTGAAGCCTAAAGTTCCAAGCATGTCTATGCTCAATAAACGCCTATCTACGTTTAGAGATTGGCCACGCACAGATGTTGACATTAGGGACTTGGCCGAAAATGGATTGTATTATACGGGTGTCTCGGACGGGGTTAGGTGTTATTGGTGTGGAGGAGGGCTTGAAAATTGGCAAAAGGAGGATATAGTCAGACACGAACACATAAAGTTTTATCCAAATGTTTGGTAGCCCAACACAAGCTAGGGACCGATTGTTGACCCTAGATTAAAAGGAACACCCATAGATGAAATTGTACAGGTGTTGGATGAAACAAACAATAATGCCAATGTTTTTATAAAACCTGATGTAAAACTTTACTGCTCATACAATGACAAGGACGAACGACTTTGTAAAATTTGCATGGAATCGGAAATGGATGCTACTTTACAGCCTTGCGGTCATTTGGTTACATGCATGAGATGTACGAAGAGTCTCTCAACGTGTCCTATGTGCCGAACCAATATTTTACGTAAAATTAAAACGTACATTTGTTACTAAACAGTCTATTTATTAGTACATGTAGTAGATGCAATTTCAAGTGATTTATTGAACACAGTGTGGAAGAATTGTAAAAGGGTGGTTTTAAGTTGAATGTCATGAAATTAACACTTGTACTACAGCAAAAAAAGACTAATAAGGAAGTTTAAGACTTTTCTAAAAATCATAAGACTTTTATCAAGGACTTGTGGAAAAAATCTTGTAGGAAAGACCTTTTTACCCCTTATAAATATATTGACTATTTTTTATTATTATTTGTTTGTTCATTACATGTTAAACCTATTTACTAAAGAGGAATTTTAAAATGCCTTAAAAAAGGAGTTACTAAATGCTTTAGGAAAAATGTGTAAATGTACTTTAATGCAAGAAAAAGAACGCTTGAAATAAATATTCATCTAGCTATTATTTTTAGTACTTATCAATCATCTTGGTGTATTGTATATTTTCTAAATTAAACCTTTCGTACTTTTAAATCTTAAAACAAAAAGAAAGGAAAAGTAACCATCTAGAATAGTAAACACCAAATTAAAAAAAAAATTTAATATTTTCTTATAATTTTTTACCTTTGCCTTTTTTTGTTGTTGAATAAACATTGTCATACAAAATTAGTATATTTGTTGTGTAGAATATTTTTTGAAAACACTGAATTGAAGAAAAAAAATCATTTATTGAAAAAAGAATCAACAGTTTATATATATTTGTAACAACATATCTTACAGGTCTTTTACATACATCTCTCTAACAGTATTGAAAATATCTGTGGTATTCAAATTCTCAAAAACATTTTCCTCCATTATTATGTAATAAAAGTTTAACAGTTTATTGCTCTGTCTTACAAAATTAATAGCAAACTCTTTCCAGTTAACAACACATAAAGCAAGGGCGAAAAATTCGCAAAAGCGTTCGTCAACGCTCATCGTCATACATTTATGTACAGATTGATTGACAATTTCATTCTTACAACCTAAACAGTCAAAAAGAATATTTATATTTTTTGACACAATATCCTTTAGGCACTTGCAGAGAGAAGCTATGACTTCTCTCCAACAATCAGATTTAATGGTATCACTGCAGTAAGGTTTGTAACTTTCACCAGGAAAACATTTTTTGATTTCCAGTTTCACATAATATGGCAACAAATACGTCAAAAGCGATATCTTCAATACATCTAACACATTGCCGTAGATTTCACACAGTTTAAAATACTGATCAGAATTCATAAACACACAGTTGGGCGAGAACTGAAAAGTATAATTTCTTTTCTGAAATACACGTTGTAAAACTAAGTGCATTTCCCCCACATCAAACACTTTAGAAAGGCAGACTTCTTTTTCTATAACTTTAACGTTGGAGGCAGTTGCAAAAGCGAAAAATGTGCTCAACTTTTGCATTAGAATGTACCATGTTTTTGGATGCAGGGAAACACAGTCCTTCGTTGGTTTCAAGACATTGTTTTCATGCAAAGCAAATTTACGTATGTGGACACGTGTGGAACCGTTGAAGTTATTGATTAGCACGAATAAATAGTCACCAAGGTGAAACACATTGTCAGGAAGTGATTGCATCGTCAAACTTAAGCTTTCCCTTGGAAACACCTGATCGTTGAAATACATTCTTTCACACACTTTGGGTCGATTTGTAAAACGCATCATTTTCAGAACTTTGAGGTACACGTTTTCAATAAAGCTTCAACTTAACCAAGAGATAAAGGCGAGTTCATTAACGTTGCTTGAAATTTCAGTTTATCGGTTTTTATTGTTATCAACTCTAGAATCTACCAAGAGATTATATGATTCTAGATTTGATAATAATAATAAAAGCCGATAAACCGTAATTTCAAGCAAAGTTAATGCAACTCACCACTTGATTCAGTTTTTTGCAGAGATAAAGTCGTTCTACGTCATATGATTCTAGAGTTGATAACAATAAAAACCGATAAACTGAAATTTCAAGCAACGTTAATGAACTCGCCTTTATCTCTTGGTTAAGTTGAAGCTTTATTGAAAACGTGTACCTCAAAGTTCTGAAAATGATGCGTTTTACAAATCGACCCAAAGTGTGTGAAAGAATGTATTTCAACGATCAGGTGTTTCCAAGGGAAAGCTTAAGTTTGACGATGCAATCACTTCCTGACAATGTGTTTCACCTTGGTGACTATTTATTCGTGCTAATCAATAACTTCAACGGTTCCACACGTGTCCACATACGTAAATTTGCTTTGCATGAAAACAATGTCTTGAAACCAACGAAGGACTGTGTTTCCCTGCATCCAAAAACATGGTACATTCTAATGCAAAAGTTGAGCACATTTTTCGCTTTTGCAACTGCCTCCAACGTTAAAGTTATAGAAAAAGAAGTCTGCCTTTCTAAAGTGTTTGATGTGGGGGAAATGCACTTAGTTTTACAACGTGTATTTCAGAAAAGAAATTATACTTTTCAGTTCTCGCCCAACTGTGTGTTTATGAATTCTGATCAGTATTTTAAACTGTGTGAAATCTACGGCAATGTGTTAGATGTATTGAAGATATCGCTTTTGACGTATTTGTTGCCATATTATGTGAAACTGGAAATCAAAAAATGTTTTCCTGGTGAAAGTTACAAACCTTACTGCAGTGATACCATTAAATCTGATTGTTGGAGAGAAGTCATAGCTTCTCTCTGCAAGTGCCTAAAGGATATTGTGTCAAAAAATATAAATATTCTTTTTGACTGTTTAGGTTGTAAGAATGAAATTGTCAATCAATCTGTACATAAATGTATGACGATGAGCGTTGACGAACGCTTTTGCGAATTTTTCGCCCTTGCTTTATGTGTTGTTAACTGGAAAGAGTTTGCTATTAATTTTGTAAGACAGAGCAATAAACTGTTAAACTTTTATTACATAATAATGGAGGAAAATGTTTTTGAGAATTTGAATACCACAGATATTTTCAATACTGTTAGAGAGATGTATGTAAAAGACCTGTAAGATATGTTGTTACAAATATATATAAACTGTTGATTCTTTTTTCAATAAATGATTTTTTTTCTTCAATTCAGTGTTTTCAAAAAATATTCTACACAACAAATATACTAATTTTGTATGACAATGTTTATTCAACAACAAAAAAAGGCAAAGGTAAAAAATTATAAGAAAATATTAAATTTTTTTTTTAATTTGGTGTTTACTATTCTAGATGGTTACTTTTCCTTTCTTTTTGTTTTAAGATTTAAAAGTACGAAAGGTTTAATTTAGAAAATATACAATACACCAAGATGATTGATAAGTACTAAAAATAATAGCTAGATGAATATTTATTTCAAGCGTTCTTTTTCTTGCATTAAAGTACATTTACACATTTTTCCTAAAGCATTTAGTAACTCCTTTTTTAAGGCATTTTAAAATTCCTCTTTAGTAAATAGGTTTAACATGTAATGAACAAACAAATAATAATAAAAAATAGTCAATATATTTATAAGGGGTAAAAAGGTCTTTCCTACAAGATTTTTTCCACAAGTCCTTGATAAAAGTCTTATGATTTTTAGAAAAGTCTTAAACTTCCTTATTAGTCTTTTTTTGCTGTAGTACAAGTGTTAATTTCATGACATTCAACTTAAAACCACCCTTTTACAATTCTTCCACACTGTGTTCAATAAATCACTTGAAATTGCATCTACTACATGTACTAATAAATAGACTGTTTAGTAACAAATGTACGTTTTAATTTTACGTAAAATATTGGTTCGGCACATAGGACACGTTGAGAGACTCTTCGTACATCTCATGCATGTAACCAAATGACCGCAAGGCTGTAAAGTAGCATCCATTTCCGATTCCATGCAAATTTTACAAAGTCGTTCGTCCTTGTCATTGTATGAGCAGTAAAGTTTTACATCAGGTTTTATAAAAACATTGGCATTATTGTTTGTTTCATCCAACACCTGTACAATTTCATCTATGGGTGTTCCTTTTAATCTAGGGTCAACAATCGGTCCCTAGCTTGTGTTGGGCTACCAAACATTTGGATAAAACTTTATGTGTTCGTGTCTGACTATATCCTCCTTTTGCCAATTTTCAAGCCCTCCTCCACACCAATAACACCTAACCCCGTCCGAGACACCCGTATAATACAATCCATTTTCGGCCAAGTCCCTAATGTCAACATCTGTGCGTGGCCAATCTCTAAACGTAGATAGGCGTTTATTGAGCATAGACATGCTTGGAACTTTAGGCTTCAAATTTGCATACTGATTACTCATTTTCCTTAAAATTATATTATGCTCTGTTACTCTTAAGTGTAAAATTATAGTACAGATTGTGTTGAAAAGTTTCTCTTCGTCATTTTTTTTAAAATCTGATACTTGTCTAAGATACTAGTGGTAGAGTAAAAAGAAAAATCACATGCACATTTAAGTATATCCTTTCGTTAAAATCTTCTTGCATTACAACACACAATTTTACTTGGCGCATTATCACAAGCACATGTTTTCTGAGTACATTCTTCACTTATGCGCTCATAGTTACTCACAAAAGATAAGACTAAGATAAATTTTAACTTTACTGATTAGTAAGTGTATGGTGTTATTCACTGATTAGTAAGTGTATATAGTCCAGTTCTTCGTGCCTCTAGTTTACAATTCTTTTTCCAAGAACAGCTAGCACATTTCAATAGCAATGTTTAATATTTGTGCAATTGTGGATTTTGACGGATTTCAGACTCAAGAGGGTTTCTTAGTACGTGAATACGGATACATCGCCATAAAATCACAAGTAGCTTCAAGTATTCGTTTTAACTTATCGCCTTATAAGCATAAACTTAGTGCAAAAGATAAAAAAACTGTTCGATATGTTGAAAATTACATATGTGGTCCCCCTTTCTGTCCCGTGGCATGGGAAAGTGCGTCTCCTTTAGAAAGTTTAGACTCTAAGCTTTTAGAATTGTACGAGCAGACAAAGAGTGCCACTCAGTACCTAGTTGCTTACAAAGGTGGTTGTGTGGAAAAGAAACGCCTAGATGCATTGAATATTCCGAATATCAACTTGGAACAATACGGGTGTCCCAAATTCGATGTACTATGTGCACTAAGTAGCAACAAAAAGATCCAAAAACTATCATGTGGTCATCACAAAAATAATTTGCATTGCCCCAAAGCTGAGGTGATGGTATTTAATAATTGGCTCGTCGTAAACATGTGTCTCTTAAAAAATGCAAGTATGTAAAAATAAGTTCTTTTTTACTACAATGTATTAGTTTTGTAAAATATATGAATCAATGTTTTTTTCTATTAAAAAGTGTTCTAATTTACTTTGTTTCCATGTGACTTCCTTCAATCTGTTTAAGAAGTGTCTCTGTTTTTTCTTGCAGTGTTGTTTTGAGAATACATAGAATTCAGATTTAATCCAATATGTCAGCAATATTTGTTCATTTTAAAATTCACACACTAATATTTAAAATTTCAGTTATTATTTAATTTTACTCATGTGTAAAACTATCAGCGGTGTGCGTAAATATTTAGATTATGCATTAAATATCAAGAAAAGGCAAAAGTTAATTTGCTTAGCAGTACAGATGTGCACACATTATTTTTAAAAACAGAAAACTCACATGCTATCCACTTTAACGTAGTAATGAATTAGATGTAAATTAAGAGAACAATATGAAGTATCTTGTAAAATACTTTATAGCTTCGTACAGTATTGGAATTTTGCTCTGCAATTTAAACTGCACAATATGCATAAGGTTTTCAAATAAAAGGAAGTTCATATTTAGTAAAATGTGTGGTTTGCAAAAGCATAAAAGAAAAAGGACATTTAATTTAGAACTTCAAGGACAAATGGTTTTAATAAACTATTTTTCACGACTTCAAATGTGCAAGGAAACATGGTATGGGTCTTGCAAAGTTTCAAATTAATGTATAAAATATTTTTACTCTTACATGTTTTTTTAGTATTGTTTTTTTTACTATGCATAAAACACACTTTAAGAATCAAACTTTTAAAAAATGTCTTAATTGTAAAATTAAAAATAAAAAGCAAATTGCATTTAAATGTTTGTAATAATATTTAAAGTATATATATTTTCAATTGTTAAACGTTTTTTAAAAATCTTCAATGTAATAATTATATGTGTAATAGTATCTAATATATAATTAAGAGTAAAAACATCTAATTTTTAAAAATATAAATCCTTATATTTCATCCAAAAACAGTTTGTAAATCTGTATAATAAAAATTAAAACACTAAAATTTAGGAAGATTTATTTAAAAAATATGCAAGGAAAGATTAATTAAAAAATAACAGTTGGTTTAGATTTTATAGCATAAATGATTTCAATACAATTACAACTTATTCAAAATGTGTACGTTCATGGTACGGGTCTTGTAAAGTTTTCAAAAGTTTACTCTTACTTAAGTGTGTACAATACTTAAAACAAAATTTCTGCATTTAAAATATGTGCTATAACATTTAATGTATAATTAATTTTTGAGTAAAAACATCTAACTTAAAAACATAAATCTTTATAGCAAAGAAAAATTTCATTTCAGATCTTGCATTTTAAAAACAATTTATAAAATTATGTAATAAAAAAGTCCTAAGTACAGTATATGTGGTAAGACACGCTAAAAAAATTTATTTAAAACCAACAAGATATAAGCATTTATAAAAATACTATTCAGAAAGGCAAAGATAAATTGCAACGTTGTCCAAATATCGTCTAGTGTACGACACTGAGTTCTAGTTCGGGGGGCACATAAGTGGTTTATCGCTGCTTTATACAAGAATTTTACGAAACGTTAAGTTTATTCTAGGCCTTAATGCATTACCACGGGGCAAGCTGTAAAACCAAAATTGGTTTGTTGGATACTTCATCACAAGCAAGCTTCCATTTTCCAGAACAATTTTTAGAGAATTGTAGTTCTTTCTAGAAAACACAAATTGCCTTTTCTGTCCAAATGAAACAGACGCTATGGGTGCATTAAGATCCAAGTCCTTCTCATTGTCTTTATGGGCACCTATACAGTCCTTACCATCTTTATAACGGTTCACCAACACAAAATTAAATCTTGTGCCAATTATTCGTTCCACTTCTGCCTTTATTTCCAATAGTAAAGGAGACCAAGGCTTGGCTGCAATACAAGATCCGCTAAAGGCATAGCTTATTCCTACGTCTCCGTATGCTACAAGTTGCCGAGGCACAGTACATTTTTTACCATAAATTTCAATAGTAGTTTCCTCTTTCTTTAAGTACGTTAATTCGTTTTCCAATCGACGAAAATATGCCCAACCTTCACGATCTGCAAACAGTTTACCATACTCATAACATAAAGAATCTTTACAATATTTCTGCAAACACAGTTCTTTGTCTGCACGCATTTTCTTTGCAGGTCTAATGTCCTTAGAATCCATGATTTATTTAAAAACAGTAAAAAAGGGCAGAAAAACCTCAAAACACGATGCAAAGTAATTCAAAGACCCAAGATGCTCCAACTATGCTTTAAAAAGCCTCTTATTATCAAATAGTTTCTATCGTTATCTGTGACTCGGTGTTTAACTCCGTTCCTTCTGTTATCTTAATTAACTTACACGTGCAAAAACAATCCTTAGTCATATTCTCACAAGTTCCAGAGGCTTCTAATAATATCAATCTTATACGGTTCCTTGCCATCGCTTATAATATGTATACTATAAATATTTGGTTAGTTACTTCTTATTTACCTAAAAATATAATGTTTCATACACCGTTATGCCTGTGTGTCCTATTCATATCTCAAAGTCCTCCCCTCAAATTGTAATAATAATTTTCCCTACAAAACATTCACCCTTAAACATTCACATTTTCTTCAAGCTCATGTTGTATATAAATTCATTAAAATATAAAAAAGGTTTCCGTATTATAAATTCTATCTTACATGTAGTGTTCATACGCTTAAAATCTTCGCATATATTGGTTGGCCTCAATTACTTATGTTCCGAGTTCCAACGTTAGAGTATTAAGATAATCCCTTCGTCACTATTTCATAGCTAAAACCCCTATAGAAAGTTCCAGTTCGGGCATGTCATATGTGATTCATTGGCATGATGTAGTTTCATTTGCTTTTCTCACAATCAGAAAAACAACACCATTCTCCTAAATAGCAATGCGTTTAAAAGCTTTCTCATTTACTTAAGCTTGTATCCTATCGGTGACTACGTGTTTAACTCCTTCTGTTATCTTAATTAACCTACACATAAATCCTTAGTCATATTGTCACAAGTTCCAGAGTCTTCTATATTCTGATACTTTTCCTGTCATTACATACAATTCGCATACTTTAAAATCTTGGTAATAAACTTGTTATATAGCTAAGGTTTATAAATTCAACTTTATTTGTTTTTATATTCATATTCATTCTTCATAAGGGCACTATTCTCAAGGAAAAAAAACACATACTTTCACTCCCTTAAGCTGTAAATTCACGAGTTAGTATTCTATATGTATTATACAAAGTAGGTGATCGTGGTCGAACGGTTAAAGTGCTTGTGTAAAACGGGCGGCCGCGATTACCTTTTGCCGGGTTCAAATCCACCCTCATATATATAATTTTCTTTTAAAAACAAAAAAAATTCTCCATTTAATTCTAAAGTATCAAGCTACAAGTCTAGAGCTAGAAAATAAATCTTTTAAAACTAATTGTTACTTCTCCCGCCACCAGATGGCTGTACCACAATTGTTCAAACCATTTTCTAAACATAGCACATTCCCAGAATTAATGACAAAAATAAGAAAGTTCCTTAGATTAACTTCTTTTAAAATCACTAGATGGCGCCACCAGTCCAACACACTTACAACTAATTGGAAAATAAAAATTAATTATTCATCAAATAAAACCAAGTCCCATAACGCATTCCTAGTATTAAGAAAAAAAGCAAACACTACATTAATTCACCACCCATAGCTAACTCTCTTACAGCCTAACGGCTAGCGCACTGAACGACAGATCCCATGGTCCCCAGTTCGAATCCACGAAATTCCTTTTTTAATTCAAAATAATAGGGTTTCTCATTTCCCCACCAGATGGAGCTACTACTGATTCATTACCATGGCAACTCCAACACAACAACGCCATCTTTACAACGACGTCACCACCTCAAAGCCCCCTTATCAGCAATCCTCCCCAACACCTTATCAGCAGTCAACTCCTTATCAAACGGCGGCCATCTTGGAAAAAACGGTATAGAAACCCACATACTACTAGAATCCCTAGGAATTTTGAAAGGGGAATAACTCAAAACCCTTTTTTGTAGAATATTGTTTCAGTAAACCATGACTCGGAATTTGAGGTATGGTATTTTAATTAACGTCGCACTGGAGGAACACAATGGGGTATTGCCGGGATCAATCCCGAAGGGAAAATCCAAGGATAAGACCTCGCAATTTTGAACCACGGTCAGATGTCGAGAACCCCTGAACTAGAACCTCACTCTCCAAACTTCCACGCCTACGTGAGGACATTTGAGACCACGACAGATTCAACACGCACGAGACCCCGTGTGCACGGTCATTGGTTTGATTCGAACTCGCAACTCTCCGGTTGCTAGTCTGTTACTCTTCCAACAGGCTACCGCGGTCCCTCGGAATTTACGAGAAAATAAATAAAATGTATTTAAATCATTGTAAAAATAAGCAATACAGTTGCTCATGAATAAACTGTGAGCTGCTTCCAGAACTCAAAATCATCAAAGAACCGAAATTCTTCAAAACTGGAGAACTCAATTTCTTTATGGAGAAGTCTACAGACGTTAAAATATTGCTGAAACTTTAAGTTTATAAGCTTACTGTCAATTTATTAGACTTCAAGTGTCAAGACTCAAAATTTATGAGGAAAGGGATCAAATTGAGTGATGTTATGGGAGAAATAAGCCCCCTCCAGTCACTCACGAATTGTGAACCTTTTCTTAGGGTCCCTTTACACGAACTGAATTCAGATCAATCCGAATCCAGTAGAAATCGACTAACGAAGATTTGAGAAAGCTGCTTCCAGCTTGTTCGTCTTAAGACATTACACACTGCCTGAATCCAGAAAGTTCATCTTCAATGCATCCGAATCCACGTTATTTCTAGATTCCACGTAAGTTACTGGATTCAGATTGATCCCAAAGAATTCTGCTGGTACGAAAGGGCGTTTATAGAACTAAAAACCAAAGAAGAATCTAAACTCTGAGATCTCGAGTGATACTCTTTTCATACTGGAGGACTCCATTGCTTCACTACCTCACTGGCATGCACCCTAGAAGTCGACTAGATATCTCGTATAGGATCTGTTAGATTTCGCTAAGGACGAGATATATCGTCGAGATAAAGCAACCATATTTCTCCAAGGGAAATGAGGCTACAAGTATGTACGTATTTTAATTAACATCTAGTCAGTTATACAAGTAGGTATGGATGGGCGAGATACCTCGACACTAGGAAAACTGACCAGATGGATTCGGATGCATTGAAGATGAACATTCTGGGCGAGATACCTCGACACTAGCAAAACTGACCAGATCTTGATGGACGAGACACCACGTTACTAGCAAAACTGACCAGATCTTGACGGACGAGACACCTCGTCACTAGCAATACTGACCAGATCTTGATGGACGAGACACCACGTTACTAGCAAAACTGACCAGATCTTGATGGACGAGACACCTCGTCACTAGCAAAACTGACCAGATCTTGATGGACGAGACACCTCGTCACTAGCAAAACTGACCAGATCTTGATGGACGAGACACCTCGTCACTAGCAAAACTGATCAGATCTTGATGGACGAGACACCTCGTCACAAGCAAAACTGACCAGATCTTGATGGACTCGATCTCATCATTAGAAAAAGTAGAAGGTACCTCGTCATTAGAAAAATTGATCAAATCTCGATGAGTCATATATCTCGTCGTAACCACTTGGAGGGTTAAAGTACTGCTGCATCCTCAAGTTAACAAGCTAATGGTCAAGTTATAAGACTGCTAATACATCTTTTCTGTTGTTTATACCTTTGCGAATTATGCCTCCTGCAGAGATGTTAGGTTGGGTTTTATGGAGCAAGGTTCAAAAGCGAACTAGCTGTGCCAAACACAAGACAGAGCGAAGAGAACAACCCCCTTATCGTCTGAAAAGTCAAATGCATCGCTTCCTCCGAGAAGTTTTCATTTGTTAAAAGCAAATCATCCCACCCAACGACGGTCCCACAACCTCAGGTTTTAGTGTCCCAATTAATTACTCCCGGGACACTAACACCCACAAATCTCTCCTTCTGTCCCGCGCCCATATCTCGCCCCATAACGCCCCTCAACGCCTAAATACACATTTCGTTACAAAGGCTCAGCTTTTACGATGTTGTGGGGGGGGGGGCGGGCCACCAAATCCCGAGTTAATTAAATAACCAGGACACTCTTTCCAGATGAAGCTGGCGATAAAGATCTTCAAAATTCTCGTAAACTCATCTCGAACCGCGGTCATTTGAGTCGGGGGGGGGGGGGTCGGCCTGATGAAAATGAACAGGTTGGGCCTCGTGTTCGGTGTGGTCGTAAAGTCACGTGGTGGCCCCGGAGAACACTTTCGGGTGCCCTATTAATTCTCTTTACGACGTTTCAAGATGGCCGTAACTTTTGAGGGAAGTCGATGACTGTTGGCGGGAGACCCTTGTGGAGAGGAACTGCTTCAAGGACAGTTTAGGTTGGAGGTATTGAATTTTGGGACTTCGACACAACAGGAATGTGTAATGTAAAGAATCGTGTAATATATGAGCGGGTAGGAAGAGGTAGTTAATTAGCGTCACACTGGAGCAACGGGTTATTGGCGAAGATCCGGGATCTACTCCGATGCGAAATATCCGAGGACAATATTTGGTCCACTTTTGGAGCCACTTGAGCTGGCACCCTACTCTCCAAACTCCAAAATCAAGCCAAACGTGAGGACATTTAGTCACGATAGAATGCATCCCTATTGCCTGTGTTGATTGCTGTCAGGTTCGTGTCCCGCTTGGGTTTATTTCTGTCACAAAAACTTTCCTTGCGTGTGTATGTCTATTACTTGACCTCCGGAGTCCATTCTGGTAGATACGTATTTTAATTAACGTCAATGGAGAAACACAACGGGCTCTGGGATCAATCCCAAAGGGAAAAATCGAGGACAGCACCACGTAATTTTGAACTACGGTCAGATGACGAGGTCAACACCTGAGCTGGAACCTAACTCTCAGAACTTCAACACCACGCCAACGTGAGGACATTTGAGGCCACGACAGATTTAAAGTGCACCAGCGACGGGGCCGATGACTGGACCGAGTTTCGAACTCGCAACCTTCCGGTTGCCAATCGGTTGCTGTTCCAACTGGGCTTCCGCTGCCCACGCTGCGAGGGATTTTCAATGTAAACAAACCACCCGAAAGCGAGAAATTTGCTCCGGTTTTTTAATGCTTGGTAAATAACTGAGTTTTAACTCTCTTGGTGATTCATCTTCGCGTCTAAAAGTATCCTTTAGTGGCCAGACTGATTCAAAAACCTGTTCTAAGGTGTCACCAGGTCGAGACAAGGAACAATTTGTTTGGAATACTTGGATCTTAATTCTCTTTAGAGCAATGTGGCAGTTTTGTCTCGTCTAAATATCTTGTCATTAGAAAAATTGATCATATTATATATAAGAGGAATGAAACCACAAGGAGGGTTAAAATAAATCATAGTGAGCTAACTTTCAGGATACGTACAGGAAACACGTTCAAACACAAAAACGCCCCTATCTGCATCTACATTAAAAAAAATAATGATTCTCACAAATTCGATTTAACTCATGTCATTATTTTATATCGTGATAATGGTCCCAACTTTAATACATGTTTCACGAATTTTTACCACAAAAGTTTTCCCCTCAATCTTAGTAAAACCGAAAAAAAAACCAGAAAACTTAACCTCAAAGAGGAACCCCACTCAATTTTCGTCAATTCCTAAATGCAAAATCAATTAAAACCAGCCAAGCGCACTAACCATCACCCCGCTGACTAAGAGGAATCACCCGACTATTATCTCAGAAAACGCGACTACGAGAAGACTCAAAACGCGAGGACAATAAAAAAAGAAATTACTTTATTTAGCGAGCCAAATGACCCTGATAGCAGCAAGATGGATGGACCCCAAACCCAACAAGTAATTATGCGTGTTAAAATAAAAATCAAAGCAAACAAAAACATCGCAAAGGAAAGATAGCTGTCCGTGCAAAATTTAAGTTTCGGTAAAAGGCCTTCGGAGAAAACACGAACGCAACTTTACTTATGTGTCCCCTCATATTCATTAGTCCGACAAAATGGCGTTTTTTTTTCTTCCGTCGAACTTTTTTCAGTTTTTTTTGTGCTTCTAGTTCCACATCCGAGTTGTTGTCTTTTTAGGCTTAATTAATTTTAGCACACTACATGAGCCGTGAGAATTCTCGTTTGCTCTCAGTTTTTTTGTTTTATTGTAATAATTATTTTTCAGTCCGATGTGGCAACGGTTGGGCGCGCTGGCGGAAAATGAGACAGATTGCTGTCTCCCTGTTTTGGCGCCTTGCTCGCTCGCTCTTGCTTTGTTTTTTGAAGCGTCTGGGAGATGCATATATGCTCAGAAGGGTGTGGAATGACGCATGAAGCTGGCAGGAGTTGACTGATTCTGTTGACGCAGGAATTTAAGAGGCATTAGGAAGGCGGGATTACGCGTTAAAAACTAAGTGATGGATACGAGAAGATTATCCTTTTTAGGGAGTGATTGATTAACTGTGTAACTGAAATCAATATGGCGTATAGGGAAGAAGGATGGGGAGGTGTTTAATTACCGTTCCTTTTCGCACCCTCCTTTCTGAATAATGGAAAGAACTTAGTTTACCGTTTTAAGGTGAATCGCTGCTTTTTCAGCGCAATGCTCAGTCAAGTTTGACTGGTAGAAAGTTTAAGAGGATCGCGATATCTCGGTTGATAGAATAGCGAATTAGGATTGCGAGATCGAAACTCGATGCAACCAAAGACCGTCTTGTACGTTGGGGGTGGTGCACGTTAAATCCATCGTGGCCTCAAATGTCCTCACGTTGGCGTGGTGTGGAAGCTTGGAGAGTGGGGTGCCAGCTCAGGTATTGCCTCGTCATCTGACCGTGGTTCAAAATTACGTGGTGTTGCCCTCGGATCGTCACCAATAGCCTGTTGTGTTGCTCCAAGTGCGACGTCAATTAAATACCTACCAACCCTTCGGGAATGGTGCCGGACCGTCGCCAATAACCCGTTGCGTTGCTGCAAGTGCGACGTTAATTCAACGACCTACCTGCATTGAAAGTTTAAAATTTGTGCCTTTTAACTCTGAGCACAGCGAGATTTAATAGTGTGTTGATTTTCCTCCACAACGCACTCAATGGCTAAATAACCATATTTATGGATTGAAAAATCCCCGAAAAGATCTTGAATTAACGTCCTTCTGGAGCAACACAACGGGCTATTGGCGACGGTGCGAGATCAATCCGAGGACACAACAGGTTATTTTGAGCCACGGTCAACTGACGAGGTCAACACTCTCCAAGCCTCCGCACTACACCAACGTGAGGACATTTGAGATCAGGACATATTTGACGAGCACGAGCCCCATGATATAGTGAGGATCATGTGAAAATTACTCATTGTACGAACGAATACCTGGAATCGAATAAAATTTACTTTGAAGGGAAATTATTATTCTATCAATGTGTTCCAAAGAAGCAATTTCTGTCTTATGGCCAGTCAGACATAAACGGTTATGAAAAATAACAGTTTTGACCTTTTACTCTCTCAGTGCAAGTATCCAAAATTCACATAATGTGCTGTTTTTTATATCGAGTATGTATCGTTACCACTAAAAACTTTACGTTTTAAGTTTGTGACTGTCCAATCCATAACCGAGTGACTAAAGGCGTCGCTGCTGCAAATCTGATAGACTGAACCCCCTGGTTACGAGTTGGAACCTCAAGTAACGAAGTGGAGTTGGCGGTTTAAAGTTTCCTGGTTTCTCCAAGACACTTAAATGCTGGCAAACTTCTTCAGTCTTCCAGAAAGACCCTCCCACTCCCAGGTTCACGGTGGGTGCGATGCGACAGCACCCCCTATGGTACCCCCGGGGTTACACTGAGACTCACGCGTTCTCGGCTACGATTGCTTGAAGGATTACACACCCATAAGCTGGCATTGGAAAAAATTGTTAAGTTGTGGTCGAGGACACAAACCGCAGTTTTGAAGTGAATACACGGGCCTGATGTTGGATTGCGGAATGAATGAAGCAGACATAAGTTGTTTATGGTGAATATTCACCAATTAATTTTTAGTTTCAATGATTAAAGTGCGCTATGATATTAATTATTGTTGTCCAATGTTAATTGTATCGTAGTTCGGTAGCATTCGAATGACACCACTTTCAATCCTCACACCACGCACTCGAGTTATACTGGCTCAAAGCGCGCGGAATTTCGACATATTGCGGAACCACTTCTCCGCCCTCAGTGTGTCTACGCACTTGACCCGAAGGCCATATCAGGTACGGACATCCTTTGTCTACAAGACGCCATATCTTTGAATGCTTCTTCTAGTTCTGAAATCATCAGACAAAACATTTGTTACGCTTTTTTGTAACGCTAGACGCTCATGCTAATGTACTGTTCCGATTTTAAAGACGTATTCAAGTCAATGTGCAACTGTTACTATTTCAAATGATTCAGAGAATAATTTTACTGCTCAGAGTAATCGATACAATTTCGTCATCGTTCCGAATTCTGGTTAACAAAACGAAACTTGATACTCAAATGAAGCGCTCCTAAATGCTAATCAATGAACTTAATGAGATTATATAGCAACTGTTCCAAAGTGCACAGCACAAGGAACTTGTTGATCTTATTTAGTACTCTTAGTAAAGATGGTATTTATTTATTAAATCGCACTAACCTCTCTTCCATTTTACTTTTACAGCCTCTAGACTAATGATCAACATCAAACCTTCTCACAAGTTATAGAAGAAGCTATCAAAAACGAATCTTAGCAAATGTAACGAGTTAGATACAAAACATTTATCCTCCCAAATAACCCTTTCCAAAAACTTTACCTACCCACATGCATGCCCAGTACTGTTCCGATTTTAAAGACGTATTCAAGTCAATGTGCAACTGTTACTATTCCAAACGATTCAGAGAGTAATTTCTCTGTTCAGAGTAATCGATACAATTTCATCATAGTTCCAAATTCTGGTTAACAAAACCAAACTTGATTCTCAAATGAACCGTTCCCAAATGTTAATCAGTGAACTTAATGAGATTTTTTGCAACTGTTCCAAAGTGCACAACAAGGAACGTGTTGCTCTTGTTAAGTACTCTTAGTAAAGATGGTATTTATTAAATCGCACTAACCTCCTATTCCATTTTACTTTTACAGCCTCTAGGCCTAATGATCGACATCAAACCTTTCAAATTACACAGAAGAAGCCATCTAAAAAGAAAATCCCCGAACCTCAGCTAAAGTAACGAGTTAGACACAAAACATTTATCCTCCCAAATAACCCTTTCCAAAAACTTTACCCCCAGTCCACTTTTAAAAACTTCACATTTAGAAAGAAATTCCTCCGCATTTGTGAAAAGAAATATATCAAAAAAAAAACCGAAGCCGGGAAAAGAGGAAAATTTCCACCGCACAAAAGCCGGCCCTTTCCCTTCCCGAAACCCAGAGAACCCCCACGACTCAGTCCCTTTTAAAGGCGCGCGCGGCAATTCCCTTTTTCAAGACTAACACAAAAATGGCTAATGAACAGTAAAACCCACTCCTGAAAAAGAGAATCGATAGTTTTTTTTCCCTTTTACTTCATTCCTTTACGAGTTTCGGGCGTTTTTCTTTTCTGTTTCAGAAGTTCGAAACTGAAACTTTTTGAGTGAAAGTAAAAGACCACTCACTTCTCTAAGGCGCAGTTTGATTTTTCTTTCAGATTTAAAGTGATTTTTTAGCCGGGATCTTTTCTTCTAACCGCTCCCGTCGGCTGAATTGGAGTTATGCATAAATTGTTCATTTATTCTATATCCGAAGAGACGGTGGAAGCTTTTATGTGGAAATATCGTATACACAACACCATTTCACGCACGTTTAGCGAAAAATTGGGAGGTTTTTAACAAAATAATGGAATGATAGAATCTTCATATTGCTCGAATATGGATCTGGCGAGTTGTCATTTGAGTCATGTGGTTTTGGACGAGTCTAATCGTTAATCCTACTGGTGGTTGTGTTAACGAGATATTTCGTCACTGGCAAAACTGACAAGATTTGATGGGCAAGATATCTCTTCATTAAGAAAACGTTCCTGATCTTGATACCATCACAAAATCGGCAGTACCTTGATGAAGGGATACCTCTTCATTAGAGCAAAATTGATCAGATCTTGATGGAGAAGATATCTTGTCATTAGCAAAATTGGTCATATCTTGATGGAGAAGATATCTCGTCATTAGTAAAATTGGTCATATCTTGATGGAGAAGATATCTCGTCATTAGTAAAATTGGTCATATCTTGATGGAGAAGATATCTCATCATTAGAAAAATTGATCAGATCTTGATGGAGAAGATATCTCGTCATTAGCAAAATTGGTCAGATCTTGATGAACAAGATATCTCGTCATTAGCAAAATTGGTCAGATCTTGATGAACAAGATATCTCGTCATTAGCAAAATTGGTCAAATCTTGATGGAGAAGATATCTCGTCATTAGCAAAATTGGTCAGATCTTGATGAAGATATCTCGTCATTAGCAAAACTGGTGAGATATTGGTGGAAGAAATATATCATTAGCAAAAATGGTCAAGTCTTAATGGACGAGGTATCTCCTCATTAGCAAAATCGGAAATATCTTAATGAAAAAATCATTATCAAAATTGGCCAGATCTTGATTGATGAGATATCTCGTCATTAGCAAAATTAGTCAGATCTTGATGGATAAAATACCTTGTCGAAATCACTTGGATGGTTAAGTTAAGGGGCAGATTAAACTTAAACAATGCAATGCGTGTTTACAATAGGCAGTGGCTTACTCTATGGGTTTTCTCACTTCGGTGGCAACCTGCGAATTGCAGGCCACAGGTTCTATTCCTGTAAGAGTAATCTTGGGTGTTTCTTTATTCGGAGTGAGTAAAACTTTTCATGAGGTATGTCAATTACTTGAAGTTGTCTCGTGTTTGGAGTAGCTTTTCCAAATATGACACCATAAAACCCAACCAATCCACATTTGACGACTTTAGCGGGTTTTCTGTTTTCATTTTTCTTTCGATACCATAAACTAAAGCAGTGATTAGGAGTTGAATAAACAAATAATAGGGCTATTGCCATGCATGGATTTAAATATTTCAACCCTTTTCTCTGGCGAGCTAACCACCTCTCCTACAAATGGACTTACCCAAGTCATCTCTATAAAACCAGGCTCCATTAGAAGAAAGACGGAAAATCCAGTTTCGAATTTTTCCTTAAAATTTGACATCGTAATTTTGACGGTGTTTGGTGTAAAAATTATTCGTCTTGAAATTAAATTATTTAATTTAGCAACAAAAAATTCAAGTACGTGAACGCTTTTCTCTTATGAATAATAACCTTAGTTAAGTATCCAAGTCAGGTTAACTTTAAGAAATATCCTATATTATGATTTTGTCAGAAATTACATAAAACTTATAACATTGTCCAAAAATTAAGGATATTGTAATCGAATATGAAACCAATGCAAAGTAACTGCACCGATATACCTCAAATGACAAATGCTATGACAAATCTACCTCAACTGACAATGCTCCACAAGCTATGTGTGTAGGTAATTAAATTTACGTCACACTGGAGCAATATAACGGGCTATTGGAGACGATACGGGATCTACCCTTAAGAAAAAGATCCTAGGAAAACACAATTTCATTTTGAACCACGGTCAAATGATGGCACAAGCTATGTGGAATAAATCCGAACACCTCCGGTTCGTTGTGCTGTTGGGTTGGTTTATTATATTTTATGACATGGCGCAAGGACCATATTTGGCTATGCTATGCGAAACACAAGATAGTCAAGACCGAGTAATGGACCTACACACACAAGGGAAGTTTTACTGATACAGAATACAGAAATACACCCAAGGAATCGAAACTGACTGTAGTGCTAATGGGAACTTAAAAAAATGAAAAAATGCCTAGGTGAACGTATTATAGGATTTGGTTATTGAGAAAAACACATTTTTTGTTGTCAAAAGAAACCAAATAGGGAATGTGCAGGCCTGACTTCAATGTTCGCCCCTTAACGTAGATATGCTTCCCACAAGGGGTTGTTCAGAACCGTCTTGGGTCATTGCATTTGCCCATTTCGTTAGCAACCTGAGCGTTGTTGATGGCATATGTTCGATTCCTCTCTAGACCAGTTTTATCTTTATTTGTAATTTCTGATGCGGGTGGATGTTGGGTTCCAACGAAATAATCCTAGGGTGTATTTCTCTCTTCTGTGTCAGTAAAAGTTTCTTCGTGTTGTATGTCCATTACTTGACGTTGTCCATCTTCTCTATAGCGCAGCATGGCCAAATATTCTTCGCTCTATAAAACTCGACGCAGCCAAACAAAGTTGTTCGAGAGTTCTTAATAGCAAGTAGTCCTATTCGTACACTAGAACACCTTTGGTCTTTTGAGGTCCTTGGTGATATTGTGTAGGCTGCAATTGAATGCCCGAGACCATTTCAAAAATATTTTTCTTGGATTAAGATCAGGTGACCTAGCTTGATACGAATTCAGAATTATCCTTAATCTTTAGTTGGTGGTTTTATGGCGCAAGAACCATATTTGGACAAGTTGCGCCAAACATAAGACATAGAACACAATGAAAGATGAATAAAAAGCAAAAGATAAAAGGATAGGCGAGGATAAAAATGAAAAGGAGAAAAGATCACTCGATACCTATGGTTTGTTAGGCCCGTAACACCAGAAGATGTGCTCTGAGGGTCCTTACTTTTTGCAGTCTTGAACTGCTGGTTTAGTGCTAATCTGAAAATTTAAACTAATCTCAGGATAATTTTAAGTTCCCAAATTAACTATTTTGGTAACAAACTTAACAAAACATTTTCTACAAGAGGCCACCATTCATCTACAAAAAAAACCAGCTACATAATTATGATATTCCTAACTGAAAAAAAGAGTTATAAATTTTCCAAACTTCACTGTCTTATCAAGTATCAGGTTTTTAACAACGTCGCATTGTAACAGCCTCAACGATTTACCTCCTGAGGAAAGATATCGCCTTTTGTGTAGGCCAAAATGGCAACACTGCCTCGATGGTATTGGAAAGGGGGAAACGAGCCATTTTTTCCCCACATTCTTTCGCTCTTCTTTTTCCACTTTCGAATTTTCGAACCGAGTCCTGATTGCAGGGGATTCTCTCCGTTCGAATCCCGCCATTGATTCTGCAGACATATGGAAAACGCCCGAGGGGATTCCAAGAACAACGAACGTTCGAAGGGGGTGGGGTGGGGGGGCGAAGGCGCGAGAAGAGATTCGTTTGACAATCAAATTAGAACTCCAATATGAAATAAAAAGTGCGCTGGGGAGAGAGCCGGGGTGCGGTGGAAGGGGGCCAGGGGGTGGTGGAATGTGGAATCTTTTGTCAGCTATCGTCTGCCGTCTTTATTGGCGTTCGAAATCTTTTGTCGAAAGTAAAATTTCTCCGGTGCAGCAGACGGTAGCGAATTGTATCGGGGGCAGTGAAGGAAAGAATAAAAAAAAAAAGAAAATACAGAAGAGATCGAGGTGGGAGAGGGGTTGAGTTGATCTCGGGCTTCTGCCGCAGGGGGTTTAAGTATCAGAAATTAGATGGCAATGTAGGTGGGGATTGGGGGTGTTTCGGATATTTTCCCGAGAAGAGGAAAATCTGGGAGGTCGAAGTTAATATCGAGTTATATTTTTTGATTTGTGTGGAGTTTTCTTTAATTGGCCTGTCCACACAAACACCCCCTTTTTGATACCACGCGTGAATTATTTCGTTTAAATGGAAATATTTGGAATCTCATGGTTGGGGGTCTAGGCTCTTGAAAGTTAGAAGCTCATTAACCCTCCTGGTGGTTGTCTCAACGAGGTATCTCTTCATTAGTAAAACTGACCGTAACTCTATGGACGACTCGTCAGTAGAAAACTGACCAAATCGATCTCATAAAAATCGGAATTACCTTGATGACGAGATATCTGGACGTTAGCAAAATTGGTCAGATCTTGATGGACGGATATTCCGTCAAAACCGATCGGAGGGTTAATTCACTTAAGATGTCTAAGTTGAGAATTTATGTTTGGTTTTAGACCTAAATTACGCAGATTAGGTTGATTGTTTTGGGGTTTTATGGAGTAAGGGCCATATTTGGCCAAGCTGAACCATGCACAAGACAACGTCAAGTAAAAAGTGTCGTGAAAGGGGAAAACAAGAGGGATTGGGAAGCGTAGTGGGATGAAAGCTGAAAAAGATCGTTTGGGTATCCGGAGAGAGCTATCCCCGTGTTTACTAAAGACAGTAAACCCGATGGGAGATAAAAGAGCGCTAGAATTCCTCGGTTTTATGAAGGCCGTACGAACCATGGAGGAAATATAAAAGCAGAGTGAGCAATGGTAATCTTTTTATGAGCCCAGGATAATATGTGACTAAAACTACTAGTAACGTTACCCTTACACTACTTTCGTCAGTCGGGTGAAAGCGAACATTCATGACCTGATTGGTCCATGAAGACGTCCATCCGTTGATTCATCATCTGATTGGTCCATGCGACATAGTAAACTGGCGATTTCACCACTTTTGTGGCCACTACAGAAATACGCATTCACTCGTCTACCCTGCCATTAGATGATATATCGCCAAACGAGGCGATCCAATGCCAAATCGGCCAACCACGTCAGGTTTCAGAGCAATCACGTGACTACTAGTCAGCCATACTGATCACTTTGAAGCTCTCAATAGCAATGCTCAGTCTACTTATATTTTACGGTCTCTGGTACACACCTAAAGCAAATGTGTCCCTGAGGGCCATGCAGATTAGGAGATTCATTACTGCCTCAATGCATTTATAGAATTTAAATACCTATTATATGCTGTAACAATATATGTACTGTATTTAACCATCTGAGGGGTTCATACGATATATACGATCTTCAATGTTTCCTGCGTGATTTCTAACCGTTTTGATTTTCTTGATCAATGCAATCATTGCTAGGATTCTTTCTATTATTACTCGGAAACCACGCGACCCCACCGAGCGTTAAAATAAATATTCTTCATTTCTCTATTATTTAAAATGCTGTTGTTTCCCGACACCAGACGAATTCCACGTCAAATCATGCTTTGAGGATTACGGTAGGTTGTTAATTAACGTCGCACTGGAGCAACACAACGGGATATTGGTGACGTTCCAGGATCAATTCAGAAGGAAAGGATTCGAGGACAACGCCTCGTCATTTTCAACCAATCAGATGACGAGACAACACCTGAGCTTGTCAGTTGACGAGTTCCTGCTCTGTGCCGACGATATTTGTATGGGGAAGGTAGGTGAATTAACGTCGCACTGGAACAACAAAACGGGCTTTTGGCGACGGTCCGGGATCATCCCATAAAGGGAAAGATGCGAGGGCAACGCAAGGTAATTTTGAACCACGGTCAGACGACGTCGAACTACTGTCAGACGACGAGGTCAAAACCTGCTTGAGTTACGATCTGTTCAAGTTAGTCTTGAGAAAAAGTTACTTAACAAAATCTGAAAACAATATGCTACCCCATGCAGTTTTCTAAATATTTTTTATGCCTGTCAAGGACTTCAGCTCATTTTGCGGCGTAAGTAAACAGAAAAAAATAATTGTGTTTAGTCTATTTGTGTTAGTGAAAATTCATGCATTTTTTAACCACCAGTAATGTCTTGTAAGATCAAATTTACCGTGCACAAAAAATATTAGTTAAAAACCAGTATCTTAATCCCTTCAAAGCAAGTAAACCAAGAAACCGAGACTGAAGTTAATCACTAGACTGTGACTATGCGAACGAGACAGTCTCCAAAAGGACATGAATGGAAACTATGTTGAACATATTTTAATTAATTTTTAGCTAAGCCTTACTTAAGTCTTGGATAAAAACGGCTTTCCATCTAAAACATATATGTTGTCAGTTGAATACTTAGTCATTCAAAAATAGATTTATTATTACTGGAATAGGATTATACACAATTTCGTAAGACCGTTTTTTATTTGTTTTATCATAATTCTTTTTAGACGAATATTTGATGTAATGTTTAGTTTAACTCTCCAAGTGATTTCGTTGATATATCTCGGCCATCAGGATCCGACCAATTTTACTTTTGACGAGATATATCGTCAAGATATTGCCGATTTTTTTATGACGAGATCAAGATCTGATCAGTTTCCTTCTAATCACGAGATATCTCATTGGTCTGTTTTCTTCTAATCACGAGATATCTCGTCCATCAAGATCAGGTCAGTTTTCTTCTAATGAAGAGATATCTCGTCCATCAAGATCTGGTCTGTTTTCTTTTAATGAAGTGATATCTCGTCCATCAAGATCTGGTCAGTTTTCTTCTAATGAAGTGATATCTCGTCCATCAAGATCAGGTCTGTTTTCTTCTAATGAAGTGATATCTCGTTCATCAAGATCTGGTCTGTTTTCTTCTAATGAAGTGATATCTCGTCCATCAAGATCATGTCTGTTTTCTTCTAATGAAGAGATATCTCGTCCATCAAGATCAGGTCTGTTTTCTTCTAATGAAGTGATATCTCGTCCATCAAGATCTGGTCTGTTTTGCTAATGACATCTCTTGGAGACAACCACAAGGAGGGTTAAATATAGAAAATATGCGAAAGTAGGGAAAACAAATTCACCAAAAGTTTAAATATAGGTTTTATATTTTTATGTTCTATACATTCATTTGCATATTTCATTTTTCACAAATCTGTCTTATTTAATTAGCGTTTTATTGCATATACAGAAATATACTTCGTGTATTATTAATGTTCATTTCAATGTAATAAAATTACAATATAAATCGGGTTACAGATTGTTCATGTTGGGTTTCTGAAGTTTAATATTCACCATAAAAGTAATATTTTAGCATGAGTCATTAAAAATAAAATAATTATAAATGAAGTTGATCTATTCAAATATCTCCGAACTTTAACAAATCTAATTAGTAAAGGAATTTAAACGAATAATTCTATTGTTCTAGAAAGGGGTTCATTTTAAGCCACATGACATTCCTTTAACCTTTACTTCAAATGAGGTTCTGCGTAAAATGAAAATTATTCTACTTAATCGCATTTGATAGGTCGAAATGTATACGACAAATTTTTCTATTTGAATAGGACCTAATTATTAAATTAAGAATATCCTTTAATTGAAGTGAAATCTGTTCCAACTATTCTTAATTGGATGTAATCGTTGGACAGCTAAATATAGCACAAGTTAATGATCCTGGACGTTTCTGAAATAAGTTGGAATGTAGTTAGTATTTCTAATTTCTTTCAATTTCCAGATTATTCCAAATTTCAATGCTTATTAGGTGTAATTTAAAGATAAAATATGTGAAATTGATTTGTTTTGTTTTGATATACTTTAGTTGATGTGTTAGTTATAGGTTTTAAAATCATGATTTATTTTATTAGATGAAACCAGAAATCCCGAATGTTTTGTGTATTTTCATAGGTCAAAAGTCATGATGTACAGGTACAAGAATCAAATAATTAACAAACATTTGCATAAATTATGTATCGAGATTTTATTAAATAGTTAGTTACTTAGAAAGTGACAAATATTCTACCAGGCTGCATATACAGGGTAATTCAACGGTCATGGGACAAACTTCAGGAGGTGATAGAACACAACGAAAGAAACACTTTTCCCCATAGAATGTATGGTCGTAAGTGCAGCGGTTGGCCGCTAGAGAGTGCAGTCAAACGCTTGTATAAAAGCCCATAGAATGTCTATTGGGTGAGTCTAAACTAATACGACAAACTTCAGGGGGTGATAGAACACAACGAAACAAACACTTTTCATCATAGAATGTAGGGTCGCTATAGGGCGCTTTCCATTTCGGCACAAACACACGGTCCGACGCAAGTTGGAAAGAAGAGGCATGCAATATGGAAACAACGCTTTAATGTCAAATAAACATCAATAACTACTTGACAAAACGAAATAATTCAAATAGATTTGCATAAATTAAAGACAAGTACAAGGAACAACGGGTAAGAAAGAAATGACATGTGCAAAACACGAGAAACTTTTCACATGGAAATGAAACGTCAAACATCATTCAGTAAGTACAACTCAAATGCACAATTACAGAAGCTGTTCAAAATGTCGACCACCACACCCGCTTCACTGACGTAACGCTTTTATACAAGCGTTTGACTGCGCTCTCTAGCGGCCAACCGCTGCACTTGCGAACATACATTCTATGGGGAAAAGTGTTTGTTTCGTTGTGTTCTATCACCCCTGAAGTTTGTCCCATGACCGTAGAATCACCCTGTATTTTGTTTTAACCCTTCGAGTGGTTTCGACGAGGTATCGCGTCCAAGATCTGGTTGGTTTTTACGAATGAAGAGTCACCTAGTGAAGATCAAACTGCCCTTTTTGTTTCTAGCTTAAAACTGGTGAGTTTGGAACAGGTTTTTGTATTAGAAGTTGGTCACTACAGGGCAGTTTACAACGTGAAGATACACCGCTAGGAGGGTTAAAGGAATAGTGAAGCCATGATAGGAGTGGCAGAAGTGTCTCTTATCAGATTAAAACAGTTGGTGGAAATGGTGTTAAGCGGTGGAAGTTAATTTTAATAGTGGTGACTAACGAAAATTAACTTATAATACTATAGTAGCAACACATCCTTAGTTCGTTCACAGCATATCCATACCTTAAAATTCGAGGGTCCATGGTAGACCAAGTGGAAGTGTAACGGATCCACAACCTTAGGATTGCGAGTTGGAACCTCAGTCCAACCAAAGACCGTCGTGTAAATTAGAGGTTGGTGCACGCTAAATCTGCCGTGGTAATCAAATATCATCACATTGGCGTGATGTGGAAGTTAGGAGAGTCGAGTGCCAGTTCAGGTTTTGACTTCGTCATCTGACCTTGGTACAAAACTACGAAGTGTCATCCTCGAATCTTTCCCTACGGAATCGATTCCGGACTGCTGCCGATAGCCCGTAGTCTTGCTCCAGTGCGACGTTAAATAACTACCCATCTACCTTAAAATTCGAGCTTCCGCTGAAGATTTCAACGGAACAACACTCAACATATTCATTACTTTTTATGAGATTACGAAACCACTGAAGTACTTTATTACTAAATCAGATCACAATTACGTTCCCATGGAAAAATCAACATTCCAACGAGCTAAATTTAGAACAAATCCATTCCAAGAACAATACTCGAACGTGGATTTTCTATTGCATCCAACAATTTTCGTATTATTTCCGCCTTAACTTCCACCCTCAACATTTTTTTCTTCCAAACTCTCCCTTTCCTTAACAAATAAAAACGTTTCTCTTTATTTTATTTCGGCGAAGAACTCATAATGGAGAATTTGATAAACCCGAATTTTTTCGCCCCTTATCTTCCAGCGGTAGAAGAATTGAATTTCACTAACTCCCGAAATTTTATAGTTCCTGATACCGGAAACTAAATTGATCAAATCCTTTCTTCCTCGGCGAACATTCTTGGGTTACCTTTGGGAAGGCGATTTAGGAGTCTTTTGTGTATCGAAAATGTCGCCTTCGATAACTCGATTGCGCTGTCTCTGATTTTTAGAGGTTTTGATTGTTAGAAACAATAAAGGGAGGGGGAAACCGGACACGTGACCCCCTCGCTCGGTGGTGAGCTGTTTGCCCCCCTTGGAAACTGGAAGAAATTTCTTTGGATATAAATGGCGTTGGTTTTGTAACGTGGTAGTGGATGATCTTAAAGCGTTGCGATTCGACATTGTCAAGTCGGAGGGTTCTTTTAGGTTTTATGGAGCAAGGGTCATATTTGGCCAAGCTGCGCCAAACGCAAGATAGGCAACATCAAGTAATACACATGAAGGGGAATTGGATTGGATGTTAGGGTTTTATGGCAGAAGATTCCAAAGGGAACAAGCTATGCCATCACACATGAAGGGGGTTGGTTGTGGGTTTTATGGCGCAAGGATCATATTTGGCCAATCTGCGCCAAACACAAGATAGACATCATCAAGTAATACACATTGAAAGGGGGAAAGTGGGGGTAGGAGAACGGTTGTTTTTAGGTTTTATGGCGCAAAGGTCATATTTGCCCAAGCTGCGCCAAACACAAGATAGACAACATCAAGTAATACACATTGAAAGGGGGAAAGTGGGGGTAGGAGAACGGTTGTTTTTAAGTTTTATGGCGCAAAGGTCTCTATTTGGCCAAGCTGCGCCAAACACAAGATAGACAACATCAAGTAATACACATGAAGGGGAATTGGATTGGATGTTAGGGTTTTATGGCAGAAGATTCCAAAGGGAACAAGCTATGCCATCACACATGAAGGGGGTTGGTTGTGGGTTTTATGGCGCAAGGGTCATATTTGGCCAATCTGCGCCAAACACAAGATAGACATCATCAAGTAATACACATTGAAAGGGGGAAAGTGGGGGTAGGAGAACGGTTGTTTTTAAGTTTTATGGCGCAAAGGTCTCTATTTGGCCAAGCTGCGCCAAACACAAGATAGACAACATCAAGTAATACACATGAAGGGGAATTGGATTGGATGTTAGGGTTTTATGGCAGAAGATTCCAAAGCGGACAAGCTATGCCATTACACATGAAGGGGGTTGTTTGTGGGTTTTATGGCGCAAGGGTCATATTTGGCCAGGTTGTGCCAAACACAAGATAGACATCATCAAGTAATACACATTGAAAGGGGGAAAGTGGGGGTAGGAGAACGGTTGTTTTTAGGTTTTATGGCGCAAAGGTCATATTTGCCCAAGCTGCGCCAAACACAAGATAGACAACATCAAGTAATACACATGAAGGGGAATTGGATTGGATGTTAGGGTTTTATGGCAGAAGATTCCAAAGCGGACAAGCTATGCCATCACACATGAAGGGGGTTGGTTGTGGGTTTTATGGCGCAAGGATCATATTTGGCCAATCTGCGCCAAACACAAGATAGACATCATCAAGTAATACACATTGAAAGGGGGAAAGTGGGGGTAGGAGAACGGTTGTTTTTAGGTTTTATGGCGCAAAGGTCATATTTGCCCAAGCTGCGCCAAACACAAGATAGACAACATCAAGTAATACACATGAAGGGGAATTGGATTGGATGTTAGGGTTTTATGGCAGAAGATTCCAAAGCGGACAAGCTATGCCATTACACATGAAGGGGGTTGTTTGTGGGTTTTATGGCGCAAGGGTCATATTTGGCCAGGTTGTGCCAAACACAAGATAGACATCATCAAGTAATACACATTGAAAGGGGGAAAGTGGGGGTAGGAGAACGGTTGTTTTTAGGTTTTATGGCGCAAAGGTCATATTTGGCCAAGCTGCGCCAAACACAAGATAGACAACATCAAGTAATACACATGAAGGGGAATTGGATTGGATGTTAGGGTTTTATGGCAGAAGATTCCAAAGCGGACAAGCTATGCCATTACACATGAAGGGGGTTGTTTGTGGGTTTTATGGCGCAAGGGTCATATATTTGGCCAGGTTGTGCCAAACACAAGATAGACATCATCAAGTAATACACATTGAAAGGGGGAAAGTGGGGGTAGGAGAATGGTTGTTTTTAGGTTTTATGGCGCAAAGGTCTCTATTTGGCCATGTTGGGTTTTATCGATTGAAGACAGAGTTTTATACATTAAAAATAAATTTTATTACGTAGCCAAGTCTTATGGTTTAAAAACATACAAGAAGTCTGATCAGCTCATGATCCCCAATCTTTCTTCACTTTTATACATTCAAAGATTTACATTCTTCAAATTTATGTGCCCCACACGGCACTATAATTGGAGGTTTGAGACCGATTCCAACATGCGGCCCCATCGGTTGTAAAACCTCAGCAGATGTATTACAATTCAACATATATATATATATATACATAAATCTAACAAAATATTTTTCTAATAATATTTTTTAAATTTATTTAACAATAAAGGCTTTGTTAAAAAGTCAGCCAAATTATTTTCCGATGAAATATAATTTACGTTAAATAGTTCATCTTTTATTAATTTACGAATAAATTTGTACTTGATATCAATATGTTTAGTTTTCACATTTTCCTGACTATTTTTTGAAAAATAGATAGCAGATTGATTATCACAATATACTTGGGGTCTTATGTAATCACACAAACTTAATTCATTTATAATTCTACTAAACCAAATAACTTCTTTAGTGCAATCGGTTAGTGCAATAAATTCAGATTCCATTGAGCTAAGAGCTATGCACTTTTGTTTAGAAGATTTCCATGATATTGGGATGTTACCAAAATAAATTAAATAGCCACTGCTTGAATGTCTGTTTGTGAGACCACATCCCCAATTTGCATCAGAAAAAGCAATCAAATTTGAACTTTCTACATTGGAAAGATTAATTTTAAAATCCTTTGTAAGAAAAACATAGTTCATAATATCAACAACGTAAGACCAGTGTTTGTAAGTATAACCATTACAAAACTGAGACATTATATTAACGGCAAATGCAATATCTGGTCTGGATCTATCTGACAAAAACGATAAACATCCTATTAAGGAACGATAGGGAAATTTCCTCATTAAATCATTTTCAATTATTTCTTCCTCTTTAACCTTATCAGGTAAGTTACAACCAATTTTAAAAGGTAAATTCACAAAACTTTTAGGAAGATCTTTGAATTTTGACATTAATTTTTCAATGTAGGTAATTTGATGTAAATAAATCGAATTTTCAATTTCTTGAAAGTTTACGCCTAACAAATATTTAGTTTTACCTAGGACTGTAAGATCCAATTTTTTGTCCAATAATTCGATTACTTCATTTATCAAATGTTCCCTTTTTGAAAACAAAACCATATCATCTACATAAACAATTAAAATTACATCTTTAAATTTGTAGACACAATTACACCAATTTAACTGAGAAAATCCTAATTTAGTTAAAATACCGTCTAATTCCAAATTCCATTCTCTACCACTTTGATGCAGACCATATATAGCCTTTTCCAATAGACATACTTTGTTTTCGGATCCTTTCAGCACAAATCCTTTTGGCTGTTTCATGTATATAGTATCCTTAAGGTGTCCATATAAATATGCACTTTTCACGTCAACTTGACAGTGATACCAACCCAACATAGAAATCAATAGTACAAACAATAATTTAACAATAGAAAAATTCACAACTGGTGAAAAAATATCTTTAAAATCAATGCCGGGTTTTTGCTTAAAACCTTGAGCAACAAGACGTGCTTTATACCTTTTAGGTATATTGTTTTCGTCCATTTTTAAGCTGTACACCCACTTACTTCCAATTATGGTTGTATTTGGGGGTGTGTCCACTAATTTCCATACTTGCCTATCCTTCATTATCTGAATTTCTTCATTCATGGCAGTATTCCATTTAATTTTATCCTTACTTGCTTGCGTTTCTTCATAACTTTTGGGGATTTCGACATTGTAACACTGATCATACATGTCGTACATCTGTTGGTCTAAAAAATTAGATTCATCACTAGAAGTAGATGGCACATTAGAAATATCCACATTAGGATGTTCAGTTTCTGGCTTAAAATTGAAATTTACAGGATCAAACCTAATCTTATTTTTAGTACAGTACTTTTTAATATCACTTAAAGATCTCATTCTCAAATTTTCAGGAGAATAATAGTATACATCTATTCTATTGCTTTTATTTCTAGGTTTTTCGATTCTTCGCCAATTTGAAATGTTAAGACTTTTTAAGTTCTCAGTTTTAACTAAATCTTTAGAATCTAAAACTTGAGTTTCACTTTCCGATTTTACTTTTATATTTTCATTTGATTGATAAATAGGAATATTAGAATTAAGATCGAAAGAAACGTACTCAAAGTTTTTACCAAATAGTACATCAACAGCTTTCTTACTTTCGTCGATATGAACATGGACAGTTTCAACTATTCTCTTCTCGTTTGGTACATATATTCTATAACCTTTAGTTTTCAAACCATATCCTGTCAAAATACCAAGTTTTGCTCTGGGTTGTAATTTATTTCTCTGTATTTTAGGAATATGAACATATGCCAAAGAGCCAAAAATTCTAAAATGTTTTACTGATGGTTTGAAACCAGTCCATATTTCGTTAGGAGATATACCCTCAGTTAATTTGTGTTCGCATCTATTTTTAGTGTGAATAAATGCTAAAAGTGCTTCTGACCAAAATTGTGGTTGTAAACCACTGTCTTGAAGCATAGCTCTGACACAATCCATGGCTGTTCTATTGAACCTTTCTGCAATGCCATTTTGTTCAGGGGTATAAGTTGAAGTTCTTTCGATTTTTATTCCTAGATCATTTAAAAACTTTTTAAATTCTTTGTGACAAAATTCTAAACCATTGTCAGTTCGGACACATTTTAACTTAACATTTAGCTGTCTTTCAGCTCTAACCAAGTATTTTTTAAAGTAATCAAAAACTTCATTCTTATTTTGAATAATATAAACAGTTACTTTACGTGAAAAATCATCAATAATAGATAAAAAGTATTTGTTTCCACCTAGAGAGTTAACTGGAGCAGGACCCCACAAATCCATATGGATCCTTTCCAAAACATTTTTAGTTTTCCTTTCGTACATATAGTTTCTTTTTAAGGATATTCTAGTGGATTTAGCAATAGCACAAATCTTACAATTTTTATCTATATTTTTACAATTAAGTTTTTCAATTCCTTTTACACAATTAATTTTACTCATATTTTCAATTAAGGGCATGTTAACATGACAAAACCTACGGTGGGCTTTTTCTAGATCTAAACCAGTTACATATGTATAATTTTTAATCTTGGGATAACCTTTTAAGATATACAATTTTCCAATTCTGGGAACAGTAAACAAATATTTATTATAACTATTATAAATAATCATTTTGTTATTTCCCCATTTAATTTGGTTTCCCACAAGGTCAATACGAGCACCACTAATTAAATTTCTTCTCATATTAGGCGAGTATAACACATCTTTTAAAGTTATATCATAATTTCTGTTTCTATCTAAAACTGTAAATTGAATATCACCCATACCTAATACTTCCGAGGTGCTGTCCTTGTCTCCGACTAGGATCTTCTGTGGTGGTAGTTTTCTGAATGTCGTAAACATATCACGTTCTTTACAGAAGTGAGCAGTTGCAGCTGAATCAATGAGAAATTCCCTCGGTCTTTCATTTGGAAAATTTGAAACTGCATAGGCACGTTGAAGATCAGTTTTTGGATTGTCCTCCATATAAAATAATTCACCACCAGGTTTCTGCCGATTGCATTTCTTGAAGCACTTCGATTCGTAATGTCCCGACTTTTTGCAGTAGTTGCAGAATGGTCGCGGCCCCATACGACAAACTGTCGACTTTCTTGGGCTTGAAGGAATTAATTCAGGGTCCAGTACGCATCTGCTGTGATCAGGAGTAGACGCCCGTGTCTCCTTGTATCTAGATGACTTGTTTCTTGTAGCATAAGCATCGGCCACGATACTTAATTTTGTGCCTTCGTCTTTCCACTTCAGCTCGATTCGGCTGGATTCTGTTATTAAATGTTTAGACAAATTGTCTAGCGTGAACTCGTTGTCATCCATCCTGTATAGCAATTGTACCAGATTATCGTATTCGTGAGGCAAATGTCTTATTAGTTGAAAGCAAACTAAAAGGTCTGGGATTTCGAATCCACATTCTTTTATCTGTAACAGCTTCTCATGCACTCGTTTGCAGAAGAGTCCAATGGATTCGTCCTCCGGCTGGTAGCGGATTGAAAAGAACTCGTCCACAAGGCCTGCCAATCGTGCTCTAGATGCTGGTTCAAAGTTGGTCTTTAATATATCCCAGGCTTCCTTACCGTCCTCAGTAGATGAAATCAAGACTTGATATTTTCTGTCTATGCCCTGGTAGATAGTTGTGTATGTCCTCTGCTTCCTATAACGATAGTCTCCTTTTTCTTGTTCTGGAGCATCTTCCAATAATAGAGGTTCCGTTTTAGTGATAAATTCCCAGCAGTTCCGATCCATTAGCAATACCTTCATGTAAGTCTTCCACGTGGCATAGTTGAAATCCGATAACTTCGGGAAGGAAAACATGGACATTTCTTGAATACCCATCATACTGGATACCGGTAGTGGCAGAATTCAGGTTCAGCTTAAGGTCTGAGGCCCATAACCAATTGTTGGGTTTTATCGATTGAAGACAGAGTTTTATACATTAAAAATAAATTTTATTACGTAGCCAAGTCTTATGGTTTAAAAACATACAAGAAGTCTGATCAGCTCATGATCCCCAATCTTTCTTCACTTTTATACATTCAAAGATTTACATTCTTCAAATTTATGTGCCCCACACGGCACTATAATTGGAGGTTTGAGACCGATTCCAACATGCGGCCCCATCGGTTGTAAAACCTCAGCAGATGTATTACAATTCAACATATATATATATATATACATAAATCTAACAAAATATTTTTCTAATAATATTTTTTAAATTTATTTAACAATAAAGGCTTTGTTAAAAAGTCAGCCAAATTATTTTCCGATGAAATATAATTTACGTTAAATAGTTCATCTTTTATTAATTTACGAATAAATTTGTACTTGATATCAATATGTTTAGTTTTCACATTTTCCTGACTATTTTTTGGATGTTAGGGTTTTATGGCAGAAGATTCCAAAGCGGACAAGCTATGCCATTACACATGAAGGGGGTTGTTTGTGGGTTTTATGGCGCAAGGGTCATATTTGGCCAGGTTGTGCCAAACACAAGATAGACATCATCAAGTAATACACATTGAAAGGGGGAAAGTGGGGGTAGGAGAACGGTTGGTTTTAGGATTTATGGCGCAAAGGTCTCTATTTGGCCAAGCTGCGCCAAACACAAGATAGACAACATCAAGTAATACACATGAAGGGGAATTGGATTGGATGTTAGGGTTTTATGGCAGAAGATTCCAAAGCGGACAAGCTATGCCATTACACATGAAGGGGGTTGTTTGTGGGTTTTATGGCGCAAGGGTCATATTTGGCCAGGTTGTGCCAAACACAAGATAGACAACATCAAGTAATACACATTGAAAAGGGGGAAAGTGGGGATAGGAGGAGAGAACGGTTGTTTTTAGGTTTTATGGCGCAAAGGCCATATTTGGCCAAGCTGCGCCAAACATAAGACTAGTAAAAAGTCATGGAAAGAGGGTTAAAGGGAATGTGAACAGAGTAGTACGATGAAAGCTGAAAAAGATCGCCTGGGTATCCTGGAGTGTTACCCCTGTGTTCAGTACGAAAACAGTAAACCTCTTGTGGAAAGAAAAGATCACTAGAGTACTTCAGGATCGTACAGATCTAAAGGAGATGTGTCCCTGAGGGTTATGTCGAATGAGAACATGAATATATATTTACAAAAATATCAACGTAGCTATTTGGGAAATAAAGCTGCACTTTGCGTTGCTACTTTTTTAAATATTCATTTTTTATGAAAGAATATTATCTGAATATCTGATATACGCGTCTGGTTTACGAGCCGGGTAAACCTTTTCGAAAGCCCATATATAACAGATAAACCTACTCAAAGGGTCAAATCTGGTCTGCGGGTGGGTAAACCTATACGGAGGACTGTATCTGGTCTGCAGGCCAGGTAAACCTATCAGACGCGGCCGTAACTGGATTGCCGGATCGGGGAAACCTATTAGCTAAAACTCTACCTTACCCGTAAGCGTTTCTGTGTACGCCGCTAGACACCAACCAGGGCAATAGTTATTTCAGATAGCTAAAATATAAGAAACTAGCGGAATTGTCCGTTGCATTAATTTGGTATAGGGAGTTCGGTGAGCTGCCTGCCCCTGGAACCGACGAACTAGAAATTTTTAAGTGGCTTGGTTTCGTTCCTTTAGTTTAGGACCTTTTAAGCTTTGCAATTTGCGGATGATAAATCCTTCTGAATTTTGGCACGGATAACGTCGCATGAGAAACTAGCAGATGTGCATAGATTGAATTAATTTGAAATAGAGTAAACTTTGAATTGAAATATATATCCGTATATTGACCAATCCAGAGAAACCGACTGACGCCCTGGAGTATCTCAGTCACTAAACTACCATTATTCAAAGCATACAAAATTTCATGAAAAGATATCCAACGTTTTGGACGTAGTCGTATACACATACAAACACGAAATGAGGAAGCCATTGACTTTGTTTTAAAATAGCATTGAACGGATCAACTAATTAAAATAAGACGAAAGTATTCAATGCAAAAACTTCATTCTTTATGGTTTAGAGTATAGATACTTTTACAAAACTTAAAATAATTCCTAATTTAAAAACAACTACATTTGTGAATGCGTACATTGACCCTCGCTCGATGCTGCATAAAAAAAACATCAGTATGATTGTGTATTGCAATCTGTATGTATTTTATTGTTTTTTCTTCACGTAAATAAGTCCTTAAAATCGGAACTGTGCATACTGGAGGCATGCATGAAAAGCCGAATGTCACAAAAAGGCTTTACAACTGTTTTGTCTTATGATTTCAGAATTAGAAGAAACATCCAGAAGATATATATACACTATATGGACAAAAGTATTTGGACACTGCAGAAAATCGGAGGATCCATCTTAGTGTGGGGTTGTTTTCCTGGTTACGACTCGACCCATTGCTTTATGTACCTGGTACCATAAACGCTGACGTGTACCTCGACGTTCTGGATAATTCGGCCTTGCCTACACTATGGCAATACTACGGCGACGATGGTTGTTTCTTCCAACAGGATCGAGCTCCATGTCATACTGCAAAACGTGAGTTGGAATGGTTTCCTGAAAATGAGGTGAATTTGCTTGACTGGCTTGCTCAGAGCCCCGATCTCAATCCGATCGAGCACTTGTGGGACGAACTGGAGTGACGGGTACGACACCGCCACGCACGCCCATCTTCACAACAATCTCTTCTCACAGCCTTGCAAGAGGCATGGCGATCTATTCCTGCCCGGACTTACAGAGAACTTGTGGAAAGTACCTGTATGCCTCGACGTGTTGCAGATGTAATACAAGCAAAAGGAGGACCTACCCGTTACTAAATAATAAAGCACTTTTTCTGAAAAACATGCAGTGTCCAAATATATACTTTTGGCCATATACGAGGAGTGTTCAAATGAAAAGGTACGAAACGTCGTAAAAACCAAACCGGTTGAAATTTGAATATGCCGCTTTGGTATAACGTAGTGAGACATCTAAGGAAGCGAATGCACGAGTACCGGCGTGGTTGTGCTCATGCGCGGGCGCCCGCACATGACGCAGAAGAGAAGCATGCAGTTGTGTGTTCCATCCAATTGACGCGGCAGTGCGTGTGAGGACATCATGGCGTTCACATTACAAAATTCGACGATTGAGGAGCAGCGAGGTGTTATCAGATTTCTGATTGCGGAAGGTGTTAAACCGGTAGGTGAGACACTCCGTAGCCTACGCAAGTCCATCAAGAGCAAACGGCCTGGGCTGCTCACGGAGGGAGTGATTCTGCTCCACGATGACGCGCGTCCACACGTCTCCAGGGTCACACAAAGTGCACTGGCCAAGTTCAAGAGGGAGCAGCTTGAGCATCCGCCCTGCAGCCCGGACATATCGCCCTACAACTTCCATCTGTTTTGTCCGCTAAAAAACATCTCAAAGGGAAGCGCTTCAACTCGGACGACGAACTGAAGGACACAGTGGAGGACTGGCTCTTGTCACAGCCACAGGAATTCTGGGAACAGGGAATCCTTCGGCTCGTGAAACAGTACGATAGTTGTGCTCAGTCCTCTGGTGATTACTTTTGAATAAAGACTTCAGTTATACCCAGTGTCGTTTCGTACCTTTTCATTTGAACACCCCTAGTAGTATATATCGTCGTGTAGTCAAAGCATGTTCGTACCTGACATGACCATCGGGCAGAGTGCACAGGCGCACAGCGCGAGGAAGGGGTCGGCAGTATGTCGAAATTCTAAGGTGCTGAGCGAGAATTGGGTCGATGTAACTTTGAATTGAGTTGAGTGAGGACTAGGTATGTATGTGGTAACATTCCGAAGATACCGCACTACGCTATATTAGACAACAATTAATATCAAACTGCGCTTTAATCGCTCAAACTAAATCAATTGTTGAATATTCACAATAACAATCGTTCAAACTTCCAATGTTTGCTTCATTCATTCAAACATCAGACCCGAGTTATCACGTCAAAACTAGTTTATTTCCTCAACATAACCTACCATTAAAAAAACCCAAGATGTTTCGACGACGCGTTTCCCGTCGCGTGTATATAGTCCTTCCATTAACAAAACCTCTTAAGTCTCCAAATCAAAATTTTGTCAGGAACTATCAGTAATACACACCGAATTGTGGGCCAATTATGAGACAAAAAGTTCAAAAATCGTTCAGGGGAAAACATTTCAGGGCTTTGTTACTACTATAGACGGGAGCTTCTTCGGAAACTAGTTTAGAAAGCACACTTGTAATCAACTGTTAAACCATCATAATCCAAACAAATTGAAATTGATAGGCTTGGTAGTAAAATGATGTTTGCTTAAATCTTTTCCTTCTCTGTAATGCTTAAGCTTTATGTTAGATATAACGTATATTTTTTAGTACCCGTAGTTAATGTCATATAACTTAAAGTGGCTAGGGACTCATGCCGTTATCAGAGCGCTCTTTAAATTTAAAGAGAAAATCGCGTTGTTTTTTCCGCTAACCATTCCAAGATCGTTCGAAAACGATTGAGCGAGAAATGCAGATAAAACGGAAACTAATCGCAACAATTTTCCCCAAAACGCTCAGAAGTTGTAGCGATTTTCTTTCATACCAGTGCACACAAGGGACGAGGACCAAAAAACAAAACGAAGGGAGAATATCTGCATAAAAGAGACAAAAAAAGCCAAACCTTAATGTTGAAAAAGATTACTTCTTATCTACTTACCAATCGGAAAACTTCCCTAAAACGATTTTTCTTTCGCTCTAAAAAAGAACTTAAAGGACAAAAAAAAGATTCATACGAGGACTTCGGACTCCAGATAAAACCAAACCCCCCGAAACGATCCAGCTTAAAAAATGCCTTAACTATTCTTAAACCGCGACCTTTTTTGTTCCACTGGAATCTTCTATCTTCCGTTCATTGCGAAAATAATTTCTTTAACAAGCCATTTAATGTAGTTCTGGACCCAGACAAGAACCCATATTGATTGTTCCGGCTGTCATTATCTGCGTTCTGCGATTCCGTTTTGGCTTTCAAAGGAGGAAAGGAGACGACAAAAAAAAAAAAAACGGTGGTAATTCAGAAGAGTTCCTTAATAACCCTTGCACCAAGATAATGAGGGGTGCAGGGGAGGGATTTTAAGTACGATACCTCCGCTAATGAGTGCTCTGTTTATTTCAGGAGGAATTGCCAAAGGACATATGCTCATTTTTGCGTTTGCTTCCAGGCCCGGGCATGGTTTCAATGGAGGAGGTATAAAAACGACCAGCAATTGGTGATTAAAAAAACGCGAGCTTCGCTTCATTATCGCCGAATGCGGGATTCTAATCCAGCAATTAAAGGAGAATTTCAATCTGTTAGATTCGAAACTTGACTTGGTGTTCATGTTTTTTCCTTTTCGATTCAAGAAAAAATCCATCAGGTTCTAGTTTTGGAAGGGTGCTTTGGTATCTTGGTCGATATAAGAAGCTTGGAATGAACATATTCATTTTAATCTTGTTGGTGGGTTTTATGGCGCAGGGGCTATATTCGGCCAAGCGCCGCCAAACACAAGACAATGTCAAGTTATTGTCAAAAGAAAGGATTAAGAGGAAGATCACTTGGGCATCCTAGGGTCGCGACCCCCCTGTTTACCATAGGCAGTAACCCCATGGGAAAAGAATAGATCATTAGAGTACCTCAGGTTTGCGAAGCCTGTACACACCATAGATGTGCCCCTGAGGGGCTTAACCCTCCTGATGATTGTCTCGACGATATATCCCGTTATTAGCAAAACCATAAGCATATCTTGATAGACGAGATATCTCATCAGTAGAAGTAAACTAGCCAGATCTTGATCTTGTCATCAAAAATCGACAATATCTTGATGACTAGACATCTTGCCCTTAGCAGAATTGACCGGATGTTGATGAACGAGATATCTCGACTAGACTACTTGGATGGTTTAATTGTACAAAATGCGTTCCAATAACAATATCACTCAATCTAAGATGTCATTTAGTTCTTAACAGTTTCTCAAGCTCATATTTCAGCCATCAGTGTTTCATTGCGTGGTGTTTGGGCCAGGTATGTATAAGGACCATACTCGAGTGAATATAATTTATATGAACTTGTAGAAATGCTATTTTATAGTATTGAAATAGTTTGGCATGTTAAATATATTACACCTATTGCTAACTGTATACGGCTTAAGAAAAATTATCTTTGGGTATTATTCCTGAATGAAAGTATACTTAGTTTGGTCGATATGAGGAGCTAACTGAAAAATATTCATTTAACACTCCGTGGTTTCGACGAGATATCTCGTCCATCAAGATCTGGTAAATTTTGCTCATGACGAGGTATTTCGTCACCAAGATATTGCCGATCTTTTGATGATTACGAGATCAAGATATGGTCATCTTTCTTCTAAAGACGAACTATCCCATCCATCAAGATCTGATCAATTTTGCTAATGACGAGGTTAGTAATCTGTTACTCTTCCAACTGGGCTACCACGGTCCCAAAGAAACATGAAAGAAAACATAAAAGGATTAAACCGACAGTTTTATAGAAGGAAAAGTACTGCAAAATATAATTCATCGGTTCATCGAATTCTTTCACTGAACTCAATTCCTCTCATTTCTTCTCCAGCACCTGAAGTGGACAGAAGCCACATGACGGAGACGTTGCCAAACTGAAAAAGGAAACTTCGAAGCAGATGAAAACTAGTCGTCATTTATTTCCATCTCACCCAGGGGTCAGTCTACACCCCGCGGTGCCTCGGACTGCTCGAAGACCCCCGCAGACATGGAGCCACACAAAACTAATGGAGTTTGAAGAGATAACTTGGATGAAAGGTTTTGAGGGAGGAAAAATTGATCTGAATCTCCAACCATCCAGAGAATTGTTGAGAAAGTTAGTCTTTGAGGTACTTGTGGGTATAGAAATGTAGGAAGTTAGAAGCTTTCTCTGGTATGGAGGAGTCATCTATAGCTGTATCAGTAATTGTATCTATGACATGACAGTTGAGAGTTGGAGTAGACATATCGACGATGTTTTCATTGAGATTTAGATCTTGGTTTACATCGCGATTAGGTTAGACGCGAAGATACAACTGCTTCAAAGCATGATTTTATAAAAATAGCTACACAATTTGTCGCTGGATCAATATAAATCTTTTAACTGGCGCGGCAATCGTTCAATGTACACTATATTGACGGGATTCCACGTGCCGTATGTGGTTCAGAAAGTTTCGTCACCTGGATCAGTTCTTTAGCAAGGAACCTCAGAACTTCCATGAGCGCGGGATTATGCAGCTACCGGAAAGATGGAGAAAAGTTATCGAACAGGCACATACTATATCGATTAAATGTAATTTTTAGTAAATAAAATTTCTCTTCAATTTTTGTCAAAAAATGGGACGAACTTTTGCATCAACCTAATAAATCAGCTTTAATCAAAAGCATGCAAAATGGACATTACCCCTTTTTCCACCAAGGTACAGATATACTAATTAAATGAATCTTACAAAACTTTCTATTGGTCGAGATGAAAAACCGGATAGTGAGGAGATTAAGATCTGGCCAATTTTCTTCCAGTGACGAGATATCTCGTCCATCAAGATCTTGCCAGTCTTCCAGTGACGAGATACTTCGTCAAGAGAAACATAGGATCAGTAGTGATTCACTAAACGTTAATCCGAATGGAAAAAGTCGACTGAAATGTCAGACAACTTTCTCAACCTCCAGAGAAATCAGTTTAAATTTCAAAGGCCCATAATTTTTTTTAAATCCCTCGACTACTAACCGTTGTGCTAGCGATAATGAAATCAGTGGAATTGTACTTGCCACCCCAACCCCTCAAACAACAAAACAAAAAACAAGAACCCAACACAAAACAAGAGAGCGCGTGCCAACAAGAAAGTGACTTCGGTCCTTCCTGGTAACGTAATTTCGGGGTCTTACGGGCTTTCTTCTGGCCGGGGAAGACTAACGAAAGACAACCTCCCAAATCCCCGCGTGGATTTGTGCGGAAATTGCAGTAATGGCACTTGATGGGGTTCGTGTGCACCCCCTCCTCCCACGGGGGGGCTGCTTTTGGGGGTGGACAGAAGAGAATGTTGTTTGCTACCAGCTTTAAACCATTCCGTACAAAAATGAATTGGTGGGAGATTTCTGGCATTGCTTTGTGCGTGGTTGTTACAACGCACTTGATGCTGTCGGATTTTCCTTAGTGTAAATAATTAAGCTTAGGTTCAACTGCTTTTATATGAGTGGCTTGGTTATTTGGAGGATTTATGGCGCAAGGGCCAAACTGGGCCAATGTGTTCTTTTCCCCCTTTTACGACAAGTAACGAATTAAGTGATCCACCGATTAAAGCGATTGGCTACTACCGTCTCCTCTGGATCACGTGATGTTGGTTACGTTTCTTACGGTGTCCGAATCTAAAGCGTTCCACACTGGCCGAAAATGCGTCGCCAGTAGAATTGATTCTAAATTTTGATTTAAAATGTATACGGGTAGGTATTTAATTAACGTCGCTTTGGAGCAACGCAGCGGGCTATTGGCGACGGTCCGGGATCAATCCCGAAAGGTAAGATTCTAGGACACCTCGTAATTTTGAACTAAGGTCAGATGATGAGGTCACACTTGAGCTTGCACTCCACTCTCAATGTATATAGGATAGTTTTAACTAGACCATTTTAATTCCGTTGGTTGATTTGGGGGTTTTATGGCGCAAGGGCTATATTTTACCATGCTACACCCGACACGACATACAATATAAAATAATGGACATACAATGAAAGTGTTACTGACACAGATGAGAGAAATACACCCAGGGAGGCATCTGACAGGAATCGAACCTGCGCCGCCTACAACTCGAAGGTTTCTAGCGCAGTGGGCACACCCACTGAGCCACAACGGCCCCATTTTTAATTCTTTTTTGGAAATAAAAAACAGCATTGTGCCATGGTATTTAATTTTGGATTGGATTTTTATGTAAAACTACGATAAGCAAGAAATAATTATGCTGAATCCCTTCACAAACCAATTGTAATCCTATTATCTTCATACTCGTGAATACTGATGTGTTGGTGCAAAGTGAAGTTATGCTGTTATGCTGTTATTTTTCTATCATCCATAATAAAAAATCAAGCATTTTTAGAAAGAGACGAAGAGGAATTAATTATACATACGACGTAAACTTCCGTGTAGCTTTCAAGCACGATAAGGGCTTTCGTTGAATTTTCAAAATAAATGTACAATTTTCTTAATATGGCAACTCTTTGAAACGATATACAAAAGTAATGTTGATTCAAATTCAATCAGTTGGAATGTGGATAATTTCCTAAGTCTTTGCTTGTTGCTTGAAATTCTGTATCGAGTACCTTTGAAGTTCTCAGAAAATGAAGATCTTTGTTCTGGCCAAGGTTTAGTTATAAACCGCATGTAGTTTCTCCACAAGAGGTTTATTCTGGTGGTCTTGGCTTTATTCTGGTTCGGAATTACAAATAAATCTTTACACAAATCCTAATTAGTTAATCAGAGAATTTTAGATTGCAAATCGAATTTAATTTGAATCGTGAATTTAACTTGATTTTTTAATTTTGTCTTTAATTTCAAGACTATTAGCAATACTGCAACTATCAAATTTAAGAAAATGTGTCGGAGATTAGAGAAAATTTGCCTTCCACTGTGGCTTTTAAAATGGCGTCTATTGGAATGAAGTTTAGATATGATGTGGGTATTCAGTGTAAACACAAACCAAACGGAAAGCGACGATTTTACTTCCGCTACCTAAATGCTCACGCATGATACACATCGAGGTTACCTTAAAATGTAGTTTTAGTGTTGAATCTTTGCCGTTGACCTCAACTATTAGGAATTTATTCTTTGGAATTTTTATTGGCGACGTTCTGAAATGGGGTACGAAACACAAGCCAAGTTACGTCACGTCAGGAATACGTACAAGAAGCATGTTGACAACACTCCATCATCATTTATTTCACTTGACGCAAAAAGTCTCATACCACGTTTGCGGGTATATTTATGGGTCGTAACTTTGAATTAATTGGCGAAGATAATTTGTTTTCTTCACATAGTCGAAAACCACGATAAATTGAAAACCGACAAATTAAGTCGATGTTTGTTTGGCAATTGGCATATTTACTTCCGCTTTCCAAATGCTCTTGCTTGATACGTGTCGAACGTAGCCTCAAAATGTAGTTTATCGCCGTTTGGCGTTTAATCCAATTGGCGCTGAACAATCAAATAATTTTTCAATTTATTCTTCGAAATTTTTACTGGGAAAGTGCTAAAATCGTGTTCAAAAAACATGCACACGCGAAAGAATTTTCCTGACAGTAAGACTGAATGAAAATTTATGTCACAAAATTACAACACTAGGAATTATAAAGACGAAACATGAAAAACGAAACGTTTCTCCTTCATTTAATTATTTTTTACATATCAATCTAATTTATATCTCTTAATATAAATTAGAGCAGTGATAATTCTGTACCTTTGGACGCGCGCGCGCGCGCGCAGTTGAGGAAGGTTGCCAGGAATATCTGCGGATAAAGCGACAAATAAAATAACCCACCAGTATAGATAATAACGAGGGTCATGGTGAGAGATAGGTAGGTATTTTAATTAACGTCGCACTGGAGCAACACAACGAGCTATTGTTATGATTAGAGAGGATCGTTATATAGAACTACTGCTGTTACTGAGACGGATTGTACTTACTTTTTACAAATGAAATCCTGGGAGAATCGCTTTTCTTTTTAAACTATTTATTAGGTTTAATTTTCATTTCATAGGCATAGTACATGAATTACAACGTATCATGAGAACTTTCATTTTCGTAGTTCCAGAAAGTAGTCTCACAAATCACGCTATACCATTGCATGATTGCCTCAGCCAAAGCTCTTGCGAAATAGTTGCTATTAGTAGCAATTTTCATTTCAAAAATAGTAGCAAAGTATCTTAGACCTCAAATTTTAGGTACAAGATGAATCGGTTAAAAAACAAAATGCGCCAATTAAATCCGAAACAGAGACGTGGATATGAGATCTCGCCAAGAAATTTAAATTTTAAAATTAAAAAACGAAAGTTTTTATAAGGTTTTCATGGCAATTAACAATCAGATTCCGATGTTTTTTCCTATGGCGAGTTCAAAACTCGATCCAAACGAAGACAGTCGTGTACGGGGATTGCTGCTTGTTAAATCCGCCGTTGCCTCAAATTTCTTCACTTTGGCGTGGTGTGGAAGTTTGGAGAGTGGGGTGTGATCTCTTCATCTGAGCGGGGTTCTCGGATCTTTCCCTTCGGGATGGATTCCGGACCGTCGCCGATAGCCCGTTGTGTTTCTCCAGTGTGACGTTAATGCAATTACCTACCTCTTTCATGGCTGCCACTGCTTGGCGCCAAAACTTCGAAACTAGCTCCACTAGAAAATTTTCTCTGAAGAAAAATCAGAAAAAGATAAAAAAAATTTTCCGTCCGCTATTAGTTTAAAAAGTACTCGATTTTCATGTACTTAAGTGAATTTTCGAAAAGTCGCCAAAATATTGAAAGTAGCTTTTGAGACCAATTTTGCTTAAAAAGATATCCCTAGCCACCAATGTTGAAAAATAGCAGCAGTCTTCTTTTATTCGCCTGAGGCAGTCTTAAAGAAAAAGCGATAGACTTATTCCGGTATTGCTGCAAGTGAGGAACTCCATTTCACACCCTTGGATCGAGGGTTGTAGAATTCGGTTAACAGCACCCACTATTGCTTGGAAATCAAAGTTAAGTTCATAGAGTTGTCTTCCGCCACTTTGGAAGAAAGCAATTTCCGTCTGTTTCAAGAGTAAATTAAAAAACTAAAGACAGAATGCAGCGAAAGTAACGAGGAAATCCAACTTTCAGAAATATATTTTATTTTCCAACTTTCCACTACAGAGGCTGTTCGGACATTTTTTGAACGATTTTAGTGGACTGAAGATAATTTTTTACATGAAGTTTGTGTTTTAAATATTCGATTTGATAGCCCTTTTTGTTAACTATCTTTCTACACCCTAATTTCCATGATAATAATGACTTTTGTAGTATCGACAGTGGTATTTCGTCCCATTCTTGTTCCAGTTTTCCAGTCCTTGAATGGTTTTCGGTCGACGTTTCGATAATGCTCTTTTTAAAAGACAAAAGTCCATGGGTGAGACATCTGGAGATTTAGCAGGAATATCAGTAAAGGATAGACTTAATGCCAGTTTCTTGTTCCCTTTTTCTCCAAGAATTTAATAATGGATTTAGATGTGTGACTGCTTGCTTTACCTTGATGCAGTTCTACTGATTGTTGTCACTGTGGTTAAAGATATGGTATTTCTTTTTTAATATTGGGGATAATATGGTCTCGATAGTATGTGGGAGTTAATTTTCACATTTTCCCACTCACTTTACTTTTAATTTTCCATTATATGCAAAACCGGCAACAATCATAAATCCCTTAGAGGAAGTTTCTTTAGATTCTTTGAATCACGTTTTAAGATTTTTTTTCTTTTATTATAGTAAATTGTTCTTTTTATTGCAATTATTTAAATACACCTACGCCTCGACTATTGTCACGACATTTTTCCATCTTTCTCCAGCTAAATGCTTCTCGTACAGAATTCTGCAGCGAGTTCTGCTTTCTGCAATATGTCGTGGAGATAGACGATGAACATTTTATTTTTTGGCCTTTTAAAGATTTAAATCACTGTTAATTATTTTATTTATAGTTGAAACTGAACATTTTAATGACTTTGCAATAGTCCATTGACGGCGGATTCTCTTAAAATTAAAGATCTTACCTTACAAATATTCTCAGAAATTCTTTTTTGGATACGTATTTGGAAGTATTTTCCACTTTTACGTTTTTTCCTTTCTCATTAATATTACTTATAGTACCTTTAGATATCGAAAAACCACGACTTTTACAGCGTTTTTGGATAATTGAATAAGCATAATTCTCTTCGGAAAGAGCGGGAACATCGCCTTCCATCCATTGCTTATTTAAAAGCACCATTTTGAAAATAAACAAAACTCTGAGTTAGCAGACGATAAGTTATACTTTAACTATTTAACTGCTGCGAAAATAAAATTATTTCGTAGCATACAATTTTTTTACAGCTCATCAAAATCATTCAAAAAATGTCCGAACAGCCGCTGTAATGCAATTTCACTTTTTCTTGTGATTACTTACGAACTACACTACCGAAACATTAATTTTTACATTGTCTTCCACCAAGAACGCATTATATCAGAGAAGTTAGCATTAAGTGCTTGAAATATATATTTGTATTTCATGTAGGGAGAGGTATTTATATAATTTAGTATAATCTGGGGAGGGTAGATGAATTTTCGTCACACTGGAGCAACGCAACAGGCTATTGGCGACGGTCCGGGATCAATTGATGTCACCTCTGATGAAAAGCAAGCCACAGTAGCTGCGTTAGCACACATCTCTAGCCACCCGCGAGTTCTAGGTGGCGTAGATATTTAACTTACCCTGGGTGAATTTCTCTCCTTCAGTAAAACTTTCCTTGTGTGCATGCCCATTTAATTAACCGCAAAAACTTTGCTTGACCAGATTTGGAACGTGTGCCATAAAGAAACCAACAAGCCAACCTTGTGTGTGTATGGAAATTACTTGACGTTGTTTTGGGTTTGGCACAGTTGGTTAAGCACAACCCTTGCAACATAAAACCCAACCCAACCCGACCAGACCAACCTATCTGGGAAATCCGACAGTTTTGTCACTATTTCAAATCGAGGTAGATATTTAATTAACGTCACACTGGAGCAACACAACGGGCTATTGACGACGGTCTTGACTGTCCGGGATCATCCCAAGGGAAAGATCCTATTATTTCAACCCAAGTTTCATATCTAAATTTTACATTTTCAAATTTATTTACTCATGTTTAAAATCTTATCATTAATTATACTGCTGGTTGTCTCAACTAGAGCTATCTCGTTATTTGAAGAAAACTGACCAGATCTTGATCTTGTTATCATAAAAAAATCGGCAATAACTTGATGACGAGGTATCTTTTCGTTAGCAAAATTGGTCACATCTTGATAGGTGAGATATCTCGTCATTAACAAAATTGGTCAGATCATATACGAGATACCTCATCAAAACCGCTTTGAGGATTAAATAAAGCAAGGGATATACTTTCGTTTTCGTTGGGGTTTCGAGAGAAGGCAGTCGAGTCATGAGGTTTCGAACGATTCTATTCTTTAAATAAGGTGGAAGATTGAAAAGTAAACAAAGCGTTTCCAGTACTGGCGTCTGTAGCTGATTCTGGTATGATTCTAAGACTATCCCGATAGCAACAGCAGTGAAAATTTGTTTGTACTGGGAAAACCAACCACTGCAATCGCCATTCATGTTTTGGTACGGCAGCCCTTCTAACAAGCTTCCATTCAAAAATTGATTGCTTTCTCGTCGAAGCCGTACAACACAGCATTTTATAATTGCAAAGACTGAATTTATCTTATGAACGATATGACTGCAAAACACAAGACAACCCAATTAGTTCATTCCTAAGACCCTTCATTATCTGAGAAGAGTAGAACATCGCGTCGTCCTTGCCTCGCCCTAAAACCAAACAAAATGACGACCCGTAACATTTTAATTGCGCATAACAACATCCTAATTACATGACCTCTGCATCGCATATCACAATCTTCATTTTGCTCCAAATGATACAAAAGAAAAGACGAGTAAATACAGACCCTTGAAGTCCAGAAATCTCAATTTTCCTAATTTAAAACAACGCAGACGAATATCAAGAAAGCTAGAAATATATTTACGGTAATTTAACGAAATGTCTCCACGCATGCGTGGAGGCTTGGCGACCGTAAAAATTTAGACGAAGAAAACATCTCATTCCATAAAGACACAAGAGCAAAAAAATCCAGAGCGAGGAATTCTAGTAAGCGAAGACGTCACTTTTGTGTTGTGGTGATTCGAGCCGCAATTAAATATGCGGGGAATATAAGCGTTGTTTTGTTTCTGGTAGGGGGTTAATGTTTAGCAATTAATTTCACAATAACTCGTCTCTCAAGTGCCTTGTTAGACTAAGGATTATTTTTTTGTTTCATGGAGGCCAGTTCTTAAGTGTATCAAATTAACGAGGCATGTTATGCTTTCTATTTATCGTCAAAAGTACTAATTATCAAAGTAATATGTTCTTTATAAAAGTAGTAATTAAAAAAGCGGTCTGAGATCTACTCGTTTTTCGACGAGATTCCTGGAATTCCACACAAAGTAACGTCAGCGCCACTTCTTTCTATCTTGTAATGAAACATAAAGTTAATTGGTTGAGTTCTTTATGGCGCAAGGGCCATATTTGGCCATGCTGCGAAAGAAACAAGACATACAACATCACGTAATGGTAGTAATGGTAATTAGCGTCGCACTGGAGCAACACAACGGGCTATTGACAACGGTCCGGAATCAACCCCCGAAGTGAAAGATCCTAAGACAACACCACGTAATTTTGAACCACGGTCAGATGACGAGGTCAATACCTGAGCTGGCACCCCACTCTCCAAACTTCCACACCACGCCGGGGCCGCGGTGGCCCGGTTGGAAGAGTAACGAACTAGCAACAGAAGGGTTGCGAGTTCGAATCCAGCCAAACACCGTCGTGTACAAAGGGGGCTGGTGCACGTTAAATCTGTCGTGGCCTCAAATGTCCTCACGTTGGCGTGGTGTGGAAGTTTGGAGAGTGGGGTGCCAGCTCAGGTGTTGCCTCGTCATCTGACCATGGTTCAAAATTACGTGGTGTTGTCCTCGGATCTTTCCCTTTGGGATTGATCCCGGACCGTCACCAATAGCCCATTGTGTTGCTCCAGTGTGACGTTAATTGAAATACCCACCCCCACCCACACCACGCCAACGTGATGCCATTTGAGACCACGACAGATTTAACGTGCACCAGCCCCCCTTGTACACGACGGTCTTTGGTTGTATTCGAATTCGGAAAACCTCTGGTTGCTAATCCAGTATGGAAGTTTAGAGAGTGGGGTGCCAGCTCAGGTGTGACCTCGTCATCTGACCGTGGTTCAAAATTAAATGGTGTTGTTCTCGGATCTCTACTTTCGGGGATTGATACCGCACCGTCGCCAATAACCCGTTGTGTTACTACCCAGTGCGACGTTTGTTAAAATACCTACCTACAGGAAGTTGAATTAACGTCGCACTGGAGCAACACAACGGATTATTGGCGACTGTCTCGGATCCATCCCGAAGGGAACGACCCGACGACAATTGGAACCACGGTCAGATGACCTGTGCTGGCACCCCACTCTCCGATCTCCAACACAAAGCCGACGCGAGGACACAACAGATTTAACGTGCAGCCCCAGCATACACGGTCTTTGGTTGGACCGAGTTTCGAACTCGCAACCTTCCGGTTGCTAATCCGCTACTCTTCCAACCCGGCTACCACTGCCCCGAGAAACACGCAGGTAATATATTCTTAGGGTTTATACCATACATTATGTACATCCGAAAGAATATCAATTATTCGTATCCCATTATCCCAGACTACTCAGTAACGTGCAGATAGGCAGTCAGGTTAAGTTAGTTTTTCTCCCGTAAAAGAGACCTTAACTATGTCCCTTCCACCCTGCTCTTTATTTCCTTTCTCCCCATCCACAAAAGCAACGAGACATTAATTGACATTGAAGCATCGCGTTCAGATGCTCTATCGAAAACAAATACAAATCGTCCGAAAAGTAGAAACTCGGTGGCGTTATAGATTTTTAAAAAGCAGGCCGGAAAAATACTTATATATATAAAAGCGGAAGGAGGCAATATACTGGGACATCATTTTATTGATTTGCTGACAAACAGCAGGTGGTTTTGATGGCCTCTCTTTCAAATACATTGAAGTGTTTTCATTTTTATACACCGTTCTTTTTTGTGTACTACAAACACCCGATATCCCCGCCCATGGAATTTCTTTTACGGTTGCAGTTAAAGTTTTCTTTTTCACCTCCTCTTTCTCGATCTTCATTTGTTTACCCTGGGAATGGGAGAGTCTCAGGAAACGGAAAGCTTTCAAGTTTGTTTGAACGAAAATGGGAAGTTTTGGCAGCAGTTTGAAATGCAATACATACAACTTTTTAAGCAAGAATATGTTTAGGATATTGTTTTTTAAGTCCCGTATTTTTTACCACACAAATAATTGTAATGCACGGGTCTTGTTAAAATGTTGCGTCGGATTACCTATTTTTATCTACTACAGAAGCAGAATTATTTTTATTCTGTACAGTAGTAGTTGAACTATTTTAATTTAGTACAGTAGGTGGTAAAACTATTTTTATTTTCTACATAGTGGTATATCTTTTTATTTTCTACAGTAGTGGGTATATATCTTTTTTTATTTTCTACAGTAGTGGTGTATTTTTTTTATTTTCTACAGTAGTAGTATATCTTTTTTTATTTTCTACAGTAGCGGTGTATCTTTTTTTATTTTCTACAGTAGTGGTATATATTTTTTTATTTTCTACAGTAGTAGTATATCTTTTTTTATTTTTCAGTAGTGGTAGTCGTATTTTTTATTTTGCACTGCAGTGGTAGTACTATTTTTATTTTGTAGTAATAGAACTATTTTTTTAAGTACAAGTATGTTTATTTTGTAATAGAACTGTTTTTTAGTAGAAATAGTTTTATTCTGTAGTAATAGTAAAACTGTTTTTGGTAGAATTATTTTTATTTTGTAGTAATAGAACAGTTTTAGCAGAATTATTTTTATTTAGTACAGCCGTAGTGCAACTATATTTAGTACATTAGTGGTACTATTTTATTTAGTACATTAGTCGAACTATTTTTTGTTTGTGCAGTAGTAGAACTATTTATATTCGCCTGCCCTGCTGCTTTTCAAAGCATCGATTGCCATCTTGAAGAACAGCTTCACAGCGAGAAAATAATCGACATCGCCAAATCTGTGCAAAAGGCACATGGCGACATCTTACTCAGAAATGGACACAACAGAACTTTTTTTTATTTTGTACAGTAGAACTATTTTTATTTAAAACTGTAAAACTATTTTTATTTAGAACTGTAAAACTATTTTTATTTAGAACTGTAAAACTATTTTTTATTTAGAACAGTAGAATTATTTTTTATTTATAACAGTAGAATTATTTTTTATTTATAATAGAACTATTTATTTAGTTCAGTAGTATAACTATTTTTTATTTAAATCAGTAGTATAACTATTTTTTATTTAGAGCAGTTGTATAACTATTTTTTATTTAGAGCAGTTGTATAACTATTTTTATTTAGTTTTTGCAACACATCAGCATAAAGCAGCATTCATTTAGTCATTTTGCACATATAAAAAACTAGAAATTCATCTTTTTTAGTTATGGCGGTTTTGCAGTTGGAGTGCGATATATGCACTGGAGTTTATTTAAAAAGATGGTTACTCTAATTAGATGATAACAAGTATATTCTTCAAAATTGCTCAGAAGTTTTACTTAGGATAATACTTAACACAACTGAATATTTATTCATTTATCAGAGTATCGTAACATGCTACTGCACAATGCTACACACATATTCCTCACCAACAATGAGGCTTTTTAACACTCCAAGTTGTTTCGACGAGATATCTCGTCCATCGAGATCAGACCAGTTATGTTAGTGACGAGATATCTCGTCATCAAGATATTGCCGTCTTTTATGATGACGAGATCAAGATTTGGTCAGTTTTGTTCTGATGACGAGATATCTCGTCCACCAAAATCTGCTTAGTTTCCTTCTAATGGCAAGAATTATTATACATTTACGAAGAAATTTTAAAGCTACAAGATTAGAGAAACGATACGTCAACCACCAGGAAAATTAATGATGGGTAATCTAAAATAGATTATTTCGTTTTCGATGAAAAACAATTGCACAAACGAATTGCACTAAATATATAACTTTAATTATACGATTAAATTCTATTAATAATATAAGGAATGTAGATTTAAAATATATATTTATAAGAGTATAAGGGTATTTAATTCATCAGTAGAGTAAATAAATCTAAATATAATCCATTTATACTATCAAATCAAGTACAAGGAATGAGTTGTTTCAATGCTTCACAATAAAAGTTGAATAAAACAAAAATATAGTAATACTTCGGAAATAAGTTTTTAGTTTTAAGTAAAACCTATGATGCAAGCTCTCTACTTACAGCTGTAGTCTTTTACACGGGGGAGTCTTAATTAAAAAAGTACCTTAATAAATATAAACTCAATTACGGTTATTATACATTTACGAAGAAATTTTAAAGGTACAAGATTACATAAGCGATACAGCAAAAATTTGTTGTTCTTTACCTTCAGACAATGAGCCATTTATTCTTAGATTAATTAGTTAATTTCTTTCGAACATTTAAAAGAATACATTAGCATGCACCAGACTAATTACAATAAATTGAGACAAAAAGAGAATTTAAGAAGTTACTCGAAATGTAAACTTAATTCCGAATCTAATTTTCTTCACGTAAACAAATTAGAGTAATTATTATTCATTGCGTAAAAGCTTAATTATCAGATAATAAACTAATGTAAAAGTAAATTATCGCTATTATATTAGATAATGATAGCATACGGCTGTTAGCTAGATTGGAGGTATTATGCATTTAACTCCCTTCTAAATAGAATTTCAACGAATAGTTTTGGAGACTTCAGAATTTGGGTTGAATTGGTTTTGGCAGCTTGGCCAAATCTGGCGCAAGGACCATACTTGGCCAAACTGCGCCAACCTACGTCAAACAAATGAAACGGAGGAAGTAAAAATGACAAAGACATAAGAGAAAGGTAGGTATTTTATTTAAAGTCGCACTGGAGCAACACAACGGGTTATGGGCGACGGTCCGGGATCAAACACGAAGGGAAAGATCCGAGGACAACACCACGTAATTTTGAATCAGTCAGATGACGAGGTCACACCTGAGCTGGCACCACACTCTCTAAACTTTCACACTACGCGAACGCGAGGACATTTGAAGCCACGACGGTTTTAACGTGCGCCATCCTCCCTTGTACACGACGGTCTTTGATTTGGATTCGAACTCGTAACTCTCCGTTGCTAATCCGTTACTCTTCCAACCGGGCTACCGCGGCCATAAGAAGAGATAAAACGGAAGAGGGCAGATCACTGGGGTAACTCGGGGTTGTGCTGCCCGTGTTTACTCGAAGAAAGTAAACCCTCAGAGGGAATTCAGAATTTGAGAAATTGATATCTTCTGATATGTTTAGAGAACATATATAGTATTTATCCATGTCTATTGGGAAAATGTCGCTTCTTGGCGGAATAATGTGCTTCTGGTGAGAAGGGTGATGACCTTGGTTAAGTCCATCAACCAAGTTCATTGTGTATGGCGACCACCATTAGTGATTATTTGCTTCGCCCACTCGTAATTGCTATCGCTTCCGACACGAAACGATAAAATCAGAGTCAGAAAACAGGTTAAAGACATCAATTGTGGGAACGCAACATCAGTTTAACCCTCCAAGTGGTTTCGACGAGATATATCGCCCATCAAGATCTGGTCAGTTTGCTGATGGCGCGATATATCGTCGTGACAACCACCAGGAGGGTTAACTTAACCCTTAGTATAAGGATTCGACACGTCTAAAACCACTTGACTAAAATGCCAATACGCCAGAGTCGAACTATAGCATTATTTGTTTGAACGGTATCTACGATTTTCAATTCATATTTTAATGTTATCTTTGCTGTTCTTAAACTTCACTATAAGTTGAATTTTGAGTCTATTGAGTCTTTATTTAGAGTTTCTCCACCACCGTATACACTGAAGTATCAATGGAAATGACAGATTGCTTTTAGGGTTTATGGTGCAAGGTCCAAATTTGACCAAGCTGTGCCAAACATAAGACAGACAATGGCAAGTAAAACATGTGAACGGGAAAAGAGGGAATGTGGAATATAGTGCTATAAAAGCAGAAAAAGGTCGCTTAGGTATCCAGGTAGAACGATCCAAGTGTTTACTTAATACAGTAAACACGGGAAAAGAAAAAAATCACTTGGTTAGCTTGGGTCCGTGATAACTTTTTATACGGTGGATAAATCTTTTATTGACAAATGCACTTCCATAGAAAATCAATCAAATGTATTCAATTCATTCATTGCCACACGTCATTGAAAGTATTTTATCACCTGATTTAAAATTCAAGTTTATGTACTCATAAAATATGGAAATGCTGCATATAAAAATATGTCGAAATGAGCATGATTTCCTCCCGAAACCTCTACATAGAAATAAAAGCAAGAAATTCGGACTCAATTTCCTTTACAAAATAGACGAGTTTATTTAATTACACGAGCACATAAAGTCGACGTTGATTATACGTGATTATAATGTGAGCGAACGTCAGATTTGGCTCACGTCTGCTAATGCGCTCAAAAATACTTTAATTGCCTCGTAGATGGATTAAAAACTTTCAAAAGGTCGCTAATTAAAGCATTAATAATTTTTACGGTGGTTACATTCTCAATGCCGAGGTGGTTGAAATATTATCGGAGGTAATGAATATTGAGAAACATGTAAAATGATCAGAAAGAATAGAGTTTTCGCGTTAGTAGAAATTGACTGATAGCGATGAAGTCGGATTTTAAAAATTATGTTACTGGGCACTTGTAAGCGAATTAGCTGTGGTGAATGGTTATTTTCGATTTTAATGAGTTAAAGCTTCAATCTTTCTTTAAAGTTGATTATCCGCATTTTTAAATTTTTGTATACAATTTTAAATACGCCTACACAGGATCTTATGCTAAAACGGCTTTTAGGGAATCGGGTTTAGGCAGATTTCTTAATACTTTGTAATAATTACAGTAAACGAAAAGAAAAAATTATTAGGTAGTAATTATTACTTATTTTTACAAAAACGTAACACAAACCACCTCCGTCCTAATTAGGTCCGATTGACTGATGATCGTAGTGGAACATTTTTACAACTCTTTAACCCTCCTGGTGGTTGTTTCGACGAGGTATCTCGTCATTAGCAAAAATGACGAAATCGGGATTGACGAGATATCTCGTCATTGGAAGAAAACTGACCAGATCTTGATCTCGTCATCAAAAAGTCAGCAATATCTTGTAACGAGATATATCGTGTATTGTCAGATATCGATGGACGAGATATCTCGTCGAAACGACTTGGAGAGTTAAGGAAAGTTCTACACAATAGATACCCAAGCAGTCAAAGAGCAGATGATTGGTTTGGGGTTTTATGGCCATATTTGGCTAAGCTGTCAAACACAAGACAAGTAATTGTGAAAGCAAAGGATGGGGAGGAGAAAGAACAATCGTTAGGGCATCCTGGGGTCACGACAATCTGCATCTGCTTACCTCCCATGCCCGGTGATAAGTTGGTTGGTTTAGTCAGGTTTTATGAAACAAGGGCCATATTTCACCAAACACAAGACACGTCATTTAAGAGAACATACACATACAAGGAAAGTTTTACGAACGCAGAAGATATACACCGTAGGAGCTATCAAACTAGCAGGTTGCTAGCGCAGTGGACAAACCCAATGAGGCACGGGAGCCTCATCCAATGATACGAAGAAAGGTTTCAGGCATCGCATATATTACACCTTAACCGTCCAACTGGTTTTGACATCATGTCTCGTTCATCAAGATCTGACCAACTTTGCAAATGACGAGATACTTCAAGATATTGTCTATATTTTTTTATGATGACGAGATCAAGATCTGGTCAGATTTTTACTAATGAGGAGACATCTCGTCTATCAGGATCTGATCAGTTTCACTAATGACGATATATCTCGTCGAGGCAACCACCAGGATGTTTAAGCCAAACTAGTAACCACAAATTACAACTGATAAGCAGATTAAATTATGAACTCTTTTCAGTTTCTTCCGAATTAACCCTCCAGGTAGTTGTCTTGACGAGATATCTCGTCACTAGAAGAAAACAAGATCACGATCATTAAGAGTAAAGTGACCAGATCTTGTTGGACGAGTTATCTCGTCATTAGAAAAAAAAATAAGACAAGGATCATTCGATGAAAACTGATCAGATCTTGATCTCATCATCACAACAAAATAGGCACTATCTTGTTGACGTCATTTGTAAAATTAGTCAGATCTGAATGGACGAAATATTTCGTCGAAACCACATGGAGGGTCCCCAAACCAATAAATTGAGTGAAGCTGTTTTCCACAAACCGCTCAAATTTTTTTTTACAAAACAACCATTTAATATAACATCCGCGAATCCGCCCAAAGCCCAGACGATTGATCCGCGTGAAAAGGTCTACAACTAAAAATGATAGAAGTTTGATGATAGAATTAGTATACAGGGTGATTCTACGGTCATGGGACAAACTTCAGGGGGTGATTGAACACAACGAAACAAACACTTTTCCCCATAGAATGAATGGTCGCAAGTGCAGTGGTTGGTCGCTAGAGAGCGCAGTCAAACGCTTATATAAAAGCCATAGAATGTCTATTGGGTGAGTCTAAACTAATACGACAAACTTCAGGGGGTGATAGAACACAACAAAACAAACACTTTTCCCATAGAATGTAGGGTCGCAAGAGGGCGCTTTCCATTTCGGCACAAACACACGGCCCGACGCAAGTTGGAAAGAGGCATGAAATATGGAAACAACGCTTTAATGTCAAATAAACATCAATAACTGCTTGACAAAACGAAATAGTACAATTAGATTTGCATCAATTAAAGATAAGTACAAGGAACAACGGGTAAGAAAGAAATGACAAAACATGAGAAACTTTTCACATGGAAATGAAACGACATGTACAAACATCAGTCTGTAAGTACAACGCAAATGCACAATTACAGAAGCTGTTCAAAATGTCGACCACCACACCTGATGCAGGCCTCGCATCGCCACGCTTTTATACAAGCGTTTGACTGCGCTCTCTAGCGGCCAACTGCTGCACTTGCGACCATACATTCTATGGGGAAAAGTGTGTTTCGTTGTGTTCCATCACCTCCTGAAGTTTGTCCCATGACCGTAGAATCACCCTGTATAGCTGTTTATGTACTAGTTTCTATCTTCTCTATTTAGTGGATATCTAGTGGCCTATAACTAAAGATGATAGAACCAGTATAGATAGCTACGTATGTACGAGCTCTATCGTCTCTAGCTACATCTATCATTTTATAGTGGAACTAAATGTATAACCTTATCAGGAAAATGACTAATGAAAAGATGATGGAACTATAGTATATATCTAGACCAAAACACTTGGAGGGTCCCCAAACCAATAAACTGAGTGAAGCTGCTTTCCAAAAACCCATCAAAATGTTTGTTTCAAAACACAAACACCCATCCAGCATAGCATCCGCGCATTCACCCAAAGCCCTCGCGATTGATCCACGTGAAAAGGCCTCCGCAAATCGCTCAAGAGAAATCGTCTGCAGGAATCCCTCAATTCGTCCTCAGATAAACTCCGTGCATGCTGGGGGAGCGAGTGTTAGGGGGTGGGTGCCAGTGGCAGTGTCAGCTGCACTTGATAAACGGTCCGAGGGAGATAATCACTGGTGCAGTCCTCCCCTCTCTCATCGAGCCTGATATTTTTCGTCGCCAATCTCCGCGTCGCAGCTGGGTGTTGGAGGGTTGGTGGAATTAATGTCGTCTCAGTGGAGAGCGTTGATGAACCCCCTGGATATGGACGGTCGGAGGTTCGGACATTGCGGACATTTTGATGTTTTAGGGGCTGAAATAAATTTAGGGATGTTTTGCATAAGTAAAGTAAAGTCAAGGCTTGTTTGGGAAACTAGAAAATTCGTAAAAAAATTGGGAATGTAGTAGAAAAATAATTGATAGGAGGTAAGAAGCTAAAAACTTTAACCAAACTTCAAAAGTGATTAATAAAGATGATAGAACTGTTTTTAGGTGGAACTAAAATGTACTCATCATGAAAATGACTAATGAAGATGATAAAACTAGTATATGCTACTGTTTAGGTGGAACTAAATGTCTATCATCAGAAAAATGACTAATAAAAAGATGGTGGAACCTAGTATATAGCTGTCTAGGCAGAACTAAACGGCTGTCCTCATCCATCACTGAAATGAATGGAAATGACAAAACTAGTATAAAGCTGTTTAGATGGAATTAAATGTATATCCTCATAAAAAATGACTAATGAAAAGATTATATAAAACTAGTACATAGCTGTTTAGGTGGTACTAAATGTCTATCCCTCATAAGGAAAATGACTGATGAAGATGATGAAACTGATCTATAACACTATTTCGGTGGATTGGTTGGTTGCCTTTTATGGTGCCAGAGCCATATTTTGCCAAGCTGCACCAAACACAAAACAGTCAACGTCAAGTAACGGACAAACACACAATGAAACTTACTGACACAGAAGAGAAATACGTCCAAGGATTTTTTCGGTGGAACTAAACGTCCATCGTCATCAAAGAAAATGACTTATAGATGGTGGTCTGGTCTACTATTTTGGTGGAACCAACCGTTCACACTCATCACTGATAAAGACGAGATGGTCGAACTGGTCTACAGCAAAAGATGATGCAGCATTCCCAGCTCTTCTCTAGATCATGAGAAAATCGGGACTCATCGGAGAAAAAGTGCCCTCTGATAGTAGCTCCAAAGCTTTAAGATTCAAATGTTTTAAGTTCAAAAGATCTATTTTACTGGAATCAAAGTGACAATTTGTTTTTCCTACTTGGATCGTCATTCCCCTTGGAGTAACTCGGCAGTTTTGCCTCGACGAGATATCTCGTCTGTATCAAAATTGTCCATATCTCGTACGAGATATCACCTCGGAGGGTAAAACAGTACGAAACACGCATAAAGACACGACCCGAATGAATCCGAAAAGGAGTAAATTATAATGGATGAGAGTAATATATCCCGGGATTCCCTCCCATTTCGCCCCCAAATTCCTGAGAACGTCTTCCTAAGTTATATTCCCAAAAGTGTGAGTGACAGTCGTATTCAATCATCTCACCCCCTCCCCCAGAAATAGATGAAGATGCGAAAATGATGAAATAGCACTAACTGGCACTTCGAAATTGATGAATGGTAGCCGAAGAGTTCGCATCCCTTTTAAACAAAAACAGGAGCCAGGGAATTTCCTGATTTTGAGTCATATTTTTTCATCTTGGCATTAATCGAGGCAGGAAACAGTAGTCATAGAAACGGACTGATGGAAAAAGCAATGCGTTTCTTCATTTCATAAATGCGATGAATGGTTTTCTTTCCGTGGTGTTGGCGGTGCGGGGTTTTTGATTTATCGCCCACGAAAGGTCGCCAAATAAGTCGATGTCGGATGAATGGTTGGAAACGAGGAGCTGGGAGAAAAAGATTTAATGTAAGTAAAGTGGTGAGAGTTGTGTGTGTGTGTGGAAAAGAAATATCCCGAAACCATTGTGAGGATATAATCAGTGGATTTTGAAACACGTACACAAGATTGGATAAACAAACCTGTTATTTGATAACGAAAAAAGTTGAAACTGATGTCTTATTTAGCCCTCCAAGTGGTTTCGACGATCAAGATCTGGTCAGTTTTGCTTATCTGGTCAGAAACCTCATACGACTTACCACTAGGAGTGTCAATCCTCTGAGCGTCTCAAGATTTTCAAAGACTAAGATACCTTTTCACTGTAAATAGACAGACTGTCTGAAGAATTCACTTCTGCTGTTCAAAGGCTCTAGCATGATGAATATCGGGGCTACCTCGAAATGCAGTTTATCACCATTTTGGTAATATTTGGCGTTTAATCCAATTGATGTTGAACAATCAACTATCATGTCAATTCGGAATTCATTCTTTGGAATTTTTGTTGGTGAAGTGCTGAAATAGCATTCCATAAACTATCCATCGACCTTCTAATGAAATAGATGGATCATGCAGCTGCATGTTATTCCTTCCAATTGCTCGGTTTGATCACGTGGTTGTGGGTAAAAGCATGAATCTTAAATTATTGATTGGTTAAAATGATTATCCACCGTGATGAAAAGCACCAGTCTGATTCGACAGCCAATCAGCTAAGTCCATTCGTATGTCCACTTGATTCACCCTTACGACTCAGCCCATGTGCTCCCTCTATTTCATTAGAAGGCCGATGTAACCATCCAAGTGAAATCACGTTCGGATTACGTACAGGAATTACATTTCTCTGCACACTACGGCCACCTACATCTAGCTTGACAGGAAATGTCTACCATATTATTGTTTTTGTCCAATAGCACACCATAATGACCACATAACCACACATTGATGGGTGAAAAGAATTCATGGCAAGATTCTATTGGTGAAGATGGCCAAAAGTGGTTAGAATTCATGCATGGAAGCCTACAATTTGTAGAACGGATGAATGCGTGAGCCCCTCAAATGGTTAGACAATCGAACATTTAAGTGTTTGAAACACATCTAACGTTCCACAACCAAACTAACTCTAATTTAATATCAACATTGTTCAAAGCAGATAAAATTAACGTGATTTTATCCCCCAACGAAAACGACTGCATGCCAAAACAATTTTCATTACCCAATAGAAATTTCAAACTATTTTTAGACAGCTTACGTTATATTCGGACAGGGTTTGCACCACAAAACTTTTATAATTAGCTATCCGGAAGCACAAACGCGTATAAGAAAAAGCTAAAACATAATTAATCACTTTACGAATATATTCGCTATCTGCCTTAACACTACTGGCTTTAATGCATTATATATTGAGTTGATTAGTTAGTATGCGCTTTAATTATCGTAAGTATTTATGTTTAATGAAACTACAGAAGTGAGAATATCAGATATATATTATTAATGAAACATTTAGTAGATTCTATTATTTGCCATAATAACTGGTATCATTCGGTATAACACATTTCGAGCTTGAGTGGTTATTCCTAATCTAGTATCCAACTGTCTTAATTAACTGTCTATTTTGAAGCTGCATTATCAGAAACTAGAGTTCAAAGATCTTACGTATAGCAACTGTCAACCAAATTACCATACTTATAAGAATTGATCTTCAGTTAGAGGTTGGTTATGGGTTTTATGGTACAAGGGCCATGTTTGGCCAAACACGACAAGGGGAATAAGAGCAAAAAGCAGAAGGGAAGCGAGGGTAAAACAGAAGAGAGGACAGATCAATCGGGTATATTGGGGTCGTGATGACCGTACATATCTAAAGATGTGTCCTTTGGTATCTTCGGTAAGAGGATAAACTAAAATAGAATCTCTTATGCAAATTCATCCTTATGTAACAACTATAACTAAATATCAACATCCATTGGTTGAAAGAATCCTAGGTCAGATTCTATTGGACAAGAAGGTCAAAACTGGTTTGAAGACTGCAGAACGGATATATGCGTGTGAACGCCTTTAGATTCAAATCATAACATTTCAGAAAGGAAGTTGAACGATGAGCAAACTTCACAATCTGTATTTAAAAAAAGGGGGTTAGTTGGGTTTTACCTCGCAAGGGCCATATTGGCCATGCTGCGCCAAATAATATCAAGTAATGGACGTACACACAAGGAAATTTGGCTGACAGAAGATAAAAACACAGGTAGGAATCGAACCTGTGCCATCTACAACCTGCTAGCGCAGTGGGAATACCTACTGAGCCACGATGGTCAAAATAACATAAAAGACGTCTACTTGGAATAAAATTAATTCAATTGATATTATTCACTGAAATTAATATACAGGGTGAGTCTAAATCGTTTTTACAAAATAAGAGGGGTGATAGTACCCATCCAGACGAGCAATAATTAGCATGGAACATAGGGTCGCATTCCACTCTGAGACGCAGAAAAGAGTTAAATTAGAATTTCAACATGAACTTACAACAGCGTTGGGAAAGCGAATGAACGATACCAAAAGTTGCACAATCTGATCTATTGATCAGAGAAAAACTCACAGCAAGTGCTCAAAGTGGCGTGTCGTTGCACAGTTCACACCGGCGAAGAAATGACTGGCTCTCGAAGATTTCTGGTGTTGTGTTCATTTTGTCTGCACCGATTCTCGCTACGAGATCTTTAGCCGAGTCCAAAGGCGTCTGGTACACTAAAGATTTAATGTGCCCCCAGAAAAAAAAGTCCAGTGGGTTGAGGTCCGGTGAGGCCAAGCCACAGGTCCGCCACGTCCGATCCATCGTGCGGGATATGTGGCATTCAAGAAGTGCCGGACCGTGCTGGAAAAGTGTGCTTGGGCTCCATCGTGCATCAAACCACATGTCTCTCTTCGACTTTACTCTTTTCTGCCACTCAGAATGGAATGCGACCCTATGTTCCATGGCAATTATTGCTCGTCTGGATGGGTACTATCACCCCTCTTATTTTGTAAAAACAATTTAGACTCACCCTATATATGAAACGATACCTAAAACTAACCCCCTAAGTACAATTCTCACAAGAGATCAGTCCCTTAACGTTCCCCTTTTCTCTCAGTCTGTCTCCCTGTCCATGTGGTCAATATATCTTGCCACCCCCTTTCACCTTTGAACTTAAGCCATCTCATTCGCCTTGACTTCCCACAAATCTTCCTTTCAATTCGCATGTGTAAGAGATCAAATTACTTCTTCGTTAAACCACCGACTTCTATCAATGAACTTTCTTGATAGATCCTCTGGTGCAATAATCTTTCTTCTAATCCTTATCCCTTTAGCGAGTTCATTTTAAACTATTCATTCTTTCTCGAGCCCCTTAGAATAAGGATATCAGAGCCGTCACAAACACCCAATGCCTCCTATTATGGTTGGTTCTGGGATTCTATGGCACAAGGACCATATTTGGCCATGCTACGCCACGCAGAAAACATGCAATATTAAGTAATTGACACACACAATGAAACTGTCGCATAAGATAGAAATACACCCAGGGAGGAATGCACCTGACAGGAATCGAACCTTCGAAACCTACCCTCCTATGTTACTACTGTCTGTTGAAGCAATGAAGTAGTATTATAGAACTTTCTGCCTCTCCATTTATGGAATATTACATTCAGTCTCAATAGCTCATTCTCTCCGGTTACCTTATACGGTCATTAAAAAATGCAGATTTCCGAGCCTATGCTATAATGAACTCACATCGGATCTTTCCCTTTGGGATTGATCCCAGATCGTCACCAATAGTCCGTTGTGTTGTTCCAGTGTGACGTTAATTAAAATACCTACCCACGAAATAAGTATCTCAAATACTCCGACAGATAAGGAGAGAAAAATTAAGTTTATTTTCAAATGAGCAGCATTATCCTGGTAGTATTTTTTAACACATTGTAGTAATGCGTAAGAAAATAAACGTACATTGCACTATATAACAGTGAATATTCACGGATTTGGTAAACTAATGTTTCTTCAAGCAACTGACCCACTTTTAATATTATGAATGCACGACAGAATTATTCCGTACGTTGGAAACTTGAAATCAATGCTTAAAAAAGAGAAATCCATCACCAAATACTAAATTTGTAGCCAATAAATATGCATTTCTCGAAAATAGAACATTTTCATTTATATTGTAAAACAAATATTTCACACATACGAGTACAGCATAATATTACTAGTCATGAAGAATACTGTAGAAATTGGGATTTATAACTCTGAAACAATTTCACCTATTGCAAAAGCTATTCAAACTCAGTTGTTTAAAAACAAAGCTTAAATTTTGAAGATATATTTCGAAACATCCTAAAAACGGTGATTGAGCAGAATGTTTGATACATCCAGAAAGATCGAGCCTCTATCAAGAATACGACTGCAGTTACATTTCTCAGTCTTGATTAGGTTCTGTAAAAAATATAGAAATCTGAATGAACTTGTTTTACAAATTCAAAATATCCATTTGCATAGCAAATATCCTTTCTTTTGTTATAGGTGTAATAAATAATCTAAATTCTTTCAACATCTTATATCTAAAAGATTAAAGCTTACTTTGGTAGGGACTCTAAAAGGAGAAAACGTTCTTTTTAAACCTCTTAAAATATATATTTTGAGTTTAAGTTTTGAATAATCTTCCTCTCATTGATATCTGCAAGAAAATATATCCTGAACTTTTAAATATTTTGTGTGAACACATTTCAAAGGTTTATCTTTGGTGAAGATTCTTTTCCAACATTGAGGTTGGGCCGCGGTAGCCCGGTTGGTAGAGTAACGGATTAGCAACGGAAGGGTTGCGAGTTTGAAACTCGATCCAACCATAGACCGTTATGTACGTGGTGGGCTTGCGCACGTTAAATTTGTCGTGGCCTCAAGTGGCCTCACGTTGGCATGGAGTGGAAGTTTGGAGAGTGGGGTGTCAGCTCAGTTGATGACCTCGTCATTTGACCGTTGTTCGAAATGGCGAGGCGCTGTTCCCGGATCTTTCCCTTCGGGATTGATTCCTTATCGCTGAAAACAACCCTGTGTTGCTGCAGTGCGACTTTTATTCAACTACCTACCAATATTGAATTTGAAAAAGATTCAGAAGTTATTTATGTACCACAAACGGTCTGATTTTATTAAATAGAACTTATTGTTTCGAATGCATTTGTTCTTTTGAAATTATTGTGTGTGTAGTGATTATGTATATAATTCTATTTTTTAATATTGATTTAGAATGAGTATAGAATAAAATAGGTGAATGGGGCGCTCGAATTGCTATATTTATTCCCATACGTTAATTATCAAACTCTTGTGAAATCTTCAGATTTTGATCAAAATATATTATAATGCAAACAAATAATGTTAAACTACTAAAGAATATTTTCATGCACTAATGAGTATACCAATTTTAGAATTTTTAAAAGTTTTATTCATGCACATGTAGAGCTAAATATAATTTATAATCAAATAAATAATCATATTATGGAATAACTATTCTGAGAGGGATTTTTAGAGTAAACAAACCAGCAGAAGACGAGTATTTTATTTCCCGTTTCAAAATGCTCTCACTTGGTAGATAACGGAATAACCTTAAAGTCTAACAGTGATGTCACTTCCGGAATAAGTGCAGTAAACTATTCTAGCACCATCTACATTTTGCTTTACAGATAAAGGCTCATAAAATTGTTTTGTGCACAGGGGCAACATGTTTGATATACTATTCAAAAGCGAAGAATTATATTTCAGAACTTAAAATGTTTTCTTCATACTTCAAGTGGGACTAAATATTTAATATTCTAAGAAAAAGCGAATAATGACGTTTCAAAATCATTGTCTCATGTCTGGCGCAACATGGCCAAATATATCCCTTGCGCCATGAAAACCCAACCAATTATCTTAAAGTATGATATGGGGCGAAATATTTAATAAATTAATGAAAAACTAATTAGATTTAAGAAACCACTTTTGACTGAATATCTTATTTTAAAGTTGTAGCTTCATTAAACCTAATATAAAATCTTTTGACATCTGGAACAGGAAGTAGTTTTCGATTTAAAATACAGAACATGTCATGCTTATAAGGTTTTTTGATTCGTAGTCGAGTATTACAGAACAAAAAATCTCAAGTCCAATTGCAGAAGTTTAACGTTAAAGAAAAATTCGAAGCGAATACTCAGTTACTTTCAATCTTCACGCTTTCTTCGGAACTTAAAAGTTCCGGGGAAATCAAAATTTCAAATGAAGGCTGAAAGTATTTTCGAATACTTTCTATCCAACCATTCCCTTTTTATTTCCAGAAAAAATACCTTTCTGGAACACTAGATCCACCTAGGTTATTTATTTGCCCAGTAAGGGAAAGTTTATTATAATCAGCACGGCCATTAATTCTACCTCGAGTGTTTATGATGGAAAGTTGTTCTTCAATACCAAACTATCGCATGTGTTCGAAAAAGGCATTGCGAGAAAAGGTTCGTTTTTAATCTCACTGAGAGCTAAAATTTCGATTTCGTGGAGTGGCAACGATCGTTTTCTTTATCCCTGCTGTCGTTAACAGTCCAAGCCTGTTTTTCTTTCATAGACTGATGAGGTATTTTTTCTCTGCGCGGAGCCTTTAAAAAAGCTTTTCTTTATTCCAAACAAGGTTCCTGTTGCTTTGAAATTCTAAGTAGATTCTAAAGAATAAAATTCATAAAATATGCCGAAGAATGAAAATGTATAAAATGGAATATAAAATTTGCAACCAGCAAAAATTCTAAACTTTGATGGTGTTAATTTAATTTCCGAGTGAAGATTCCGAAACGAAATTCACCTTATTTCCTTTTTCATTTTGAAACTTCTGATTTTATTATTCGTGCTATCAAAATGGCTGAACGCTTTTTTTTTCTAAACGGTCGCGGAAAAAGGTTGAAATTTTATTTTCCCGAAATTGGATTACTACCTATTTTGAAACTGGAGTTCGTTTCTTTCCGTTTGATTTTTTTTTCCTAAAAATAATATTCTTACCGACTTTCTTTCCATTCTGTTCAACTTGAAAAATAAAAGTTTTCTTTATAATTTAAATCTGCAGCCTAATTTAAATAAACTCAATTAGTTCGATCATGCATAATTTTTGCTTTCGAATATTTTTCGCAATTACGCTGGATTTCTCCCAGACCTTGAAGTTTTTTCATGGTTTCTAAAGATATTAACTCGGCCGCGCTATTTCTTGCTCACTTCTGTTTTGTTTGGCGTGTTTGAAAATGTGAAGGGTTCAAATTCAAACATCGTTACGCTTGGTTAATACTTGTTTAACTTCGGCTGTTTTGATAAGAATGTTGTTGAAATTTGGTGAATAACTTTCTCAGCCCAGAAAAACATTTAAAATAAGAAACCGAGTTTTAGATAGAATATTTTAGACTGCGTACAATGTGAAATATATTCTAATAAAATTTAATATATTTATCAGTATATTTCCTAATGATTCTAAAGTTCGACAATTGCTACGGCATGCTAGATAGTTTTGTAATTCTTATAATTTAAATTATTTTGAGGTTTCTACCATTTCAATAACACTGGTCTACAAGGTTTTTATAACACACTTAACTGTTTTTAACCCTCCAAGTGGTTTCGACGAGATCTCGTCCATCAATACCTGACCAATTTTGCTGATGACAAGATATCTCGTCGTCAAGAATGCCGATTGAATTCCGAATGAAGATGTTTCTTGACGATGATCAGATCAAGATCTGGTCAGGTTTTCTACGCACAGGATGTCTCGTTCATCAAGATCTGGTCAGTTCAGTTTTTCTACGGACAGGATGTCTCGTTCATCAAGATCTGGTCAGTTTTGTTAATGACGAGATACTTCGTCGTCGAGATAGTTAACCCTCCCGGTGGCTAACTTTTGGGTGCTGATTTCAGATCTGACCACAAAAAATGGCCGTCACGTCAAGTTTTTTATAGGGCATTTAATATTTGACATCTTTCAAAAGTAGGGCTTTTATAGTCATGGAAAATGACACAATTGTTTTTCATGTTCGCCACCTGATATTCTTTGAGTGGCAACACTGATTTTTTTCACTGGTAGAGAATATGTAACCTCAAAACCGCACCGATATTTTTTTTTCATTGAAAGAATAATACGTTCTGCATGTTTGTGGGCAAAATTTGGACAATAATTGGAACAAAGGTAACGTCGCGGTTGTATTAACGTCCCAGATAAGTTATGCTAATATCTATGTGTGGATAGTATATAAAATATCAGTCGTTCAGTATCAAAAACTGAATAAAGCCTACTATTTGTCACGGATGCCATGTTTCAGTTAAAAATTATTCATCAGATTCACTTGAAGATCTTGATCATTCATACAATCGTGCACAAGTAAACGAGCTCCATTTTATCGAACAAAATGAGCTGAATCATCTCATTAGACCTACGTCTTTCCAAACAAGCTGAGCTTTTAGGTTTCAGACTCCAAGAATATAATCTTCTAGGTACGAGTACACGTGGTTCTGAATTGATATAGCAATTTGGTTCGATGAAAAGCAGGAATGGTTTGTGCTTTTGTTCAGATATTTCCATGGCTGATGACAGATAGGAACATATTGCGATCGTAAGGAATAGCCTTTCAGTAGACTGTGCAAAGGTTAGTTTAAAAGCTGTCCTTTAGTACAACGGAAACCGGAAGCCTTCCCTTCCAAGTGGGAATGCTGTAGGAATGAAGGAGACATAGGAAATCATGGGAAAAAAATCTCACCGAAGTAAAATATGATCATTATAAGTGGTCATATTTTATCGCAGTGAAACCACTTTAGGTGGTCATATTTTATCGCAGTGAAACCACTTTAGGTGGTCAATATTTTTGTTCCTCCATTTCGCAAACTGGTTGATCAAAAACGTTTTGAAGGATGTGTACAAATTAAAATTAGCTCAGGGTTCTTTCACTTTTTGGACATCTTTTCAAAATTGAGTGATGCAAGGTAGGTAGTTAATTAACGTCGCACTGGAGCAACAAACACAACGGGCTATTGGCGACAGTCCGGGATCAGTCCCTAAAAAAAAGATGCAAGGACAACGCCTCGTAATTTTGAACCACGGTCAGATAACGAGAACACCTGAGCTGGCACCCCACTCTCCAGACTTCCACACCACGCCAACGTGAGAACATTTGAGGCCAAGACCGATTTAACGTGCACTAGCCCCCGTGTAAACGTCGATCTTTGGCTGGACCGAACTTCGAACTCGCTACCCTCCGGTCGCTAATCCGTTGCTCTTCTAACTGGGCTACAACGGCCCTTGAGTGATGCAAAACTTACATAATATAAACATTAGGTTACTAAATATCATTAGGTTAATTTAATCATTGTGTTACTGTTATCACTATTGGCAACTAAAACCAACTGAACCTTTAAGAACTGTTAAAACCTAGGGTGTCAAAAGTCCTTCAAAATACGTTTCCTAGAGCATCTGGATTTTTTTCCTAACCTAGGAATAGTCAACGATTAACATGGAGAAAAGCTCCTCCAAAGTATCCGAACTATATAAGACATGTACCTAAGCAGGTGGAATCCCACAATGATGCGTCATTACTGCATCTTTTTGTTGAACATGACACAAAAAATGAACTCGATGTATGGGTATATGAGCATAAGTGTTTAATTTTGTATTTTTTTCACATGTTTGGATGAATTTTTGCTGTCTCATCTTCCAGTGATATGCAAATATGGTATTTATCTTGTCAGTTTTTTCTAGTGGCGAGGTATTTCGTGCACCAAGATCTGGTCAGTTTTGCTAATGGCGAGGTATCTCGTACACCAAGATCTGGTCAGTTTTTGCTAATGGCGAGGTATCTCGTACACCAAGATCTGGTCAGTTTTGCTAATGGCGAGGTATCTCGTACACCAAGATCTGGTCAGTTTTGCTAATGGCGAGGTATCTCGTACACCAAGATCTGGTCAGTTTTGCTAATGGCGAGGTATCTCGTACACCAAGATCTGGTCAGTTTTGCTAATGGCGAGGTATCTCGTACACCAAGATATAGTCAGTTTTTGCTAATGGCGAGGTATCTTGTACAAGATCTGGTCAGTTTTGCTATTGACGAAATACCTTGTCAATACAACCACCAGGAGGGTTAATTTGTGTTCTCCATCTCCCCTAAGTTGGTAAAAAGTTTTGTATCACCCTGTATGTCTAATAGAATTCCATTACCCATAATAGACTTCAATTTCATTTCCGAAATTCACATCTATCTAGAATATCTTTCAAGCGCAGTCAGTACCCGTTCTTTACTGAATTTAACAGAAATTCTTTTTAATTCCCCGACTCCAATTCCTCAAGAAACTCGAACTTGCGTTTCCAAAGCTTCCTCTCTTCCTCGGATTTATATTCTCCTCCAGTGCCCAGCCCCGAACGAGAACCTCGCCAGCGGAATCGCACCGCTGGGAAATTAAAGCGAGTCACACTTTTCAAAGTATCCGTGGACCCGTTATCTTCCATACATCTCTATTTGTCCCCCACGAATATGAGGGACAGGGTCGTACACATGTCACCACGGTCGGAGATTGGGAAGTCCTCCGGTAATGATATGTCCTCGAACCTGGGCTCGGTTACGGTTGCCGTTAAGGGCACCCGCGGGAGGTGTCCGCCAGACGGCGCATAACTTCCAGGACCTTTGCTAATCACTGGATGCAGTTCCGTTGGGGTGGACTGGACTTCGTTGTAAGTTTTTTTAGGTTCTTTATTCAAGGTGTAAGGGCCGGCCTTTTGTGTCGTTGGATGGGGTCTGTTGGTGCGTTTGGCAAATCTATTCAAATTACTGTTTCGGTATTTTTAAAACTTTTTGGACTGATCCTGGTGTTTTATCTCTGGTGACATGGAGGATTTTCTCTAATGAGATGGAGGATTTTCTCTGGTGAGATGGAGGATTTTCTCTAATGAGATGGAGGATTTTCTATAGTGACATGAAGGTTTTTCTATGGTGACATGGAGGTTTTTTTCTTGTGGCATGGAGGTTTTTCTCTTGTGGTATGGAGGTTTTTCTCTGGTAATATGGAGGTCGTCTCTGGTAATATGGAGGTCGTCTCTGGTAATATGGAGGTCGTCTCTGGTAATATGGAGGTCGTCTCTGGTAATATGGAGGTCGTCTCTGGTGATATGGAGGTTTTTCTCTGGTGATATGGAGGTATTTCTCTGGTGATATGGGAGTTTTTCTCTGGTGATATGGGGTCTTTTCTATGGTGATATGGGGTTTTTTCTATGGTGACATGGAGGTCTTTCTCTGGTGACATGGAGGTCTTTCTCTGGTGACATGGAGGTCTTTCTCTGGTGACATGGAGGTTTTTCTCTGGTGACATGGAGGTTTTTTCTCTGGTGACATGGAGGTTTTTTCTCTGGTGACATGGAGGTTTTTTCTCTGGTGATATGGAGGTTTTTTCTCTGGTGACATGGAGGTTTTTTCTCTGGTGACATGGAGGTCTTTCTCTGGTGACATGGAGGTCTTTCTCTGGTGACATGGAGGTCTTTCTCTGGTGACATGGAGGTTTTTCTCTGGTGACATGGAGGTCTTTCTCTGGTGACATGGAGGTCTTCCTCTGGTGACATGGAGGTTTTTCTCTGGTGACATGGAGGTTTTTCTCTGGTGACATGGAGGTCTTTTCTCTGGTGACATGGAGGTCTTTCTCTGGTGACATGGAGGTTTTTCTCTGGTGACATGGGAGGTCTTTCTCTGGTGATATGGAGGTTTTTCTCTGGTGACATGGAGGTCTTTCTCTGGTGACATGGAGGTTTTTCTCTGGTGACATGGAGGTCTTTCTCTGGTGACATGGAGGTCTTTCTCTGGTGACATGGAGGTCTTTCTCTGGTGATATGGAGGTTTTTCTCTGGTGACATGGAGGTCTTTCTCTGGTGATATGAAGATTTTTTCTCTGGTGATATGAAGATTTTTTCTCTGGTAATATGGAGGTCGTCTCTGGTAATATGGAGGTCGTCTCTGGTAATATGGAGGTCGTCTCTGGTAATATGGAGGTTTTTCTCTGGTGATATGGAGGTTTTTCTCTGGTGATATGGAGGTTTTTCTCTGGTGATATGGAGGCCTTTCTCTGGTGATATGGAGGCCTTTCTCTGGTGACATGGAGGTCTTTCTCTGGTGACATGGAGGTCTTTCTCTGGTGATATGGAGGTTTTTCTCTGGTGACATGGAGGTCTTTCTCTGGTGATATGGAGGTTTTTTCTCTGGTGACATGGTCTTTCTCTGATGACATGGAGGTCTTTCTCTGGTGACATGGAGGTCTTTCTCTGGTGACATGGAGGTTTTTTCTCTGGTGACATGGAGGTCTTTCTCTGGTGACATGGAGGTCTTTCTCTGGTGACATGGAGGTCTTTCTCTGGTGACATGGAGGTCTTTCTCTGGTGACATGGAGGTCTTTCTCTGGTGACATGGAGGTCTTTCTCTGGTGACATGGAGGTTTTTCTCTGGTGACATGGAGGTCTTTCTCTGGTGACATGGAGGTCTTTCTCTGGTGACATGGAGGTCTTTCTCTGGTGACATGGAGGTTTTTCTCTGGTGACATGGAGGTTTTTTCTCTGGTGACATGGAGGTTTTTTCTCTGGTGACATGGAGGTTTTTTCTCTGGTGACATGGAGGTTTTTTCTCTGGTGACATGGAGGTCTTCCTCTGGTGATATGGAGGTTTTTTCTCTGGTGACATGGAGGTTTTTTCTCTGGTGATATGGAGGTTTTTTCTCTGGTGACATGGAGGTCTTTCTCTGGTGACATGGAGGTCTTTCTCTGGTGACATGGAGGTCTTTCTCTGGTGATATGGAGGTTTTTCTCTGGTGACATGGAGGTCTTTCTCTGGTGACATGGAGGTCTTTCTCTGGTGACATGGAGGTCTTTCTCTGGTGACATGGAGGTCTTTCTCTGGTGACATGGAGGTCTTTCTCTGGTGACATAGGTTTTTTCTCTGGTGACATGGAGGTCTTTCTCTGGTGACATGGAGGTCTTTCTCTGGTGACATGGAGGTTTTTCTCTGGTGACATGGAGGTTTTTCTCTGGTGACATGGAGGTTTTTCTCTGGTGACATGGAGGTCTTTCTCTGGTGACATAGAGGTCTTTCTCTGGTGACATAGAGGTCTTTCTCTGGTGACATAGAGGTCTTTTCTCTGGTGACATGGAGGTTTTTTCTCTGGTGATATGGAGGTTTTTTCTCTGGTGATATGGAGGTTTTTTCTCTGGTGACATGGAGGTCTTTCTCTGGTGACATGGAGGTCTTTCTCTGGTGACATGGAGGTCTTTCTCTGGTGACATGGAGGTCTTTCTCTGGTGACATGGAGGTCTTTCTCTGGTGACATGGAGGTCTTTCTCTGGTGACATGGAGGTCTTTCTCTGGTGACATGGAGGTCTTTCTCTGGTGACATGGAGGTCTTTCTCTGGTGACATGGAGGTCTTTCTCTGGTGACATGGAGGTCTTTCTCTGGTGACATGGAGGTCTTTCTCTGGTGACATGGAGGTCTTTCTCTGGTGACATGGAGGTCTTTCTCTGGTGACATGGAGGTCTTTCTCTGGTGACATGGAGGTCTTTCTCTGGTGACATGGAGGTCTTTCTCTGGTGACATGGAGGTCTTTCTCTGGTGACATGGAGGTCTTTCTCTGGTGACATGGAGGTCTTTCTCTGGTGACATGGAGGTCTTTCTCTGGTGACATGGAGGTTTTTCTCTGGTGACATGGAGGTCTTTCTCTGGTGACATGGAGGTCTTTCTCTGGTGACATGGAGGTCTTTCTCTGGTGACATGGAGGTCTTTCTCTGGTGACATGGAGGTCTTTCTCTGGTGACATGGAGGTCTTTCTCTGGTGACATGGAGGTCTTTTCTCTGGTGACATGGAGGTTTTGCTCTGGTGACATGGAGGTCTTTCTCTGGTGATATGGAGGTCTTTCTCTGGTGACATGGAGGTCTTTCTCTGGTGATATGGAGGTTTTTCTCTGGTGACATGGAGGTCTTTCTCTGGTGACATGGAGGTCTTTCTCTGGTGACATGGAGGTTTTTCTCTGGTGACATGGAGGTTTTTCTCTGGTGACATGGAGGTCTTTCTCTGGTGACATGGAGGTTTTTCTCTGGTGACATGGAGGTCTTTCTCTGGTGACATGGAGGTCTTTCTCTGGTGACATGGAGGTCTTTCTCTGGTGACATGGAGGTCTTTTCTCTGGTGACATGGAGGTTTTGCTCTGGTGACATGGAGGTCTTTCTCTGGTGATATGGAGGTCTTTCTCTGGTGACATGGAGGTCTTTCTCTGGTGATATGGAGGTTTTTCTCTGGTGACATGGAGGTCTTTCTCTGGTGATATGGAGGTTTTTCTCTGGTGACATGGAGGTTTTTTCTCTGGTGATATGGAGGTTTTTCTCTGGTGATATGGAGGTTTTTCTCTGGTGACATGGAGGTTTTTTCTCTGGTGACATGGAGGTTTTTCTCTGGTGATATGGAGGACGTGTGCCTCTCCTGTCCGGCTGGATTGGGGGTCCATGGGCCTCTGCTGGGAATCAATTTTTCCCCGCCCCCAAACAGGGCTCTACACCTTTGGGTGAATCGGGTGAGGTAAGGGTCGCCAAGTGATTTCCACGAGATCTCGTTCAAGATCCGGTCGACTTTGCTAGTGTCAAGATACCTCAAGACAAAACTGGACTATTATTTCAAGGGAGAATAAAGATCCAAGTAGGAGGAACAAATCGTCCCTTGTCCAGAACTGGGGACAATTTGAAGCAGGTTTGGCAGTTTTCAACGCTAGGAGAACCATAATGGAAATTGTGATAAAAAATGACAAATCTGTACAAGTAATTGTAAAATTCCCTAGCTATTCAGCCCTTCAAACTGACACCCGGCGTTTATTATAAGAACAAAGAGAAATTTTTCTATCCCGTCTAAGGGCCGGAGTAACCCAGTTGGAAGAGTAAATCTGTCGTGGGTCTCAAATGTTTCTGACCATTTTTTTTAAATCACAAAATGGGTTCATCCTCGTCCACTTTACACCCTCAAGATTCAACTCCCCAAAAATCAACTCAAAACATTTAAAACCTTCAAATAGATCTCGGACCATTGGATCCTGTCCCAATCCAGTAATTTTATCAGACTTGTTAGGTCACCCTCCACATCTATCCCTTTTTATATTTTTACCAACACTCTGGGTTTTTATCTCTCACGTTTAATTGCATTTCATATGAAGTTATAATAATCAACTATGATGAAGGACACCCCAATCTTAGTCTCAATTTTTATCGTATCTTAGTCTCATGTTTTTGACATAATTTGTGTTTTCAAGCGTAACTTATCTATACATTTCAAGTTTTACCCTGCAGCTTTTGTGTCATTTAAACCACATCTATACCAGTTTGAACCCTCCAAGTGGTTTCGACGATATATCTCGTCCAAGATATGAACAATTTTGCTTCTGAGGAGATACCTCGTCCTTCAAGATTTGAACAATTTTGCTCCTGGCGATATATCTCGTCCATCAAGATTTGAACAATTTTGCTCCTGACGAATATCTCGACCATTAAGATTTCAATTATTTCGCTTCTGAAGAGATATCTCGTCAACAGGTTATTGCCTAATTTTTCATGAGATCAATATCTAATCAGTTTTTCTAATAACGCGTTAGATCGTCCATCAAGATCTAGTCTATTTTTCTAATGACGAGATTCCTCGTCGAGACAACCACCAAGAGAGTTAATGAACTAAAATTTTCAAAATCTGCTTTTTATTGTTGGTTAGGCCATTTTAAGTGATCTATTGTTGCTATTTTGCTGTAAGTCTTTCGTTAGGCACAGCTTGTCCATTTTCGGACCTGGATCCATAAAACCCAAATCAACCAATTGAGAACTACAAGGATCGTAATCACGAACAATCCACCCCAAAACACAACAAAACACACGCGAATGCAACTATAAAAAGCACCATTCCAAAATTTCCCATGCTCACAGCGAAATTCCAGTCTCGATCCGCTCCAGCACACCCGATGATAACTCCATTAATGATTGCGTCGCGCCTTATTTATGTAGCGAAAATAAACTTAATTTCAGTCGCCCCTAATGGAGCGGAAAGCGGGCGCACAGGACATTAACTAGCACGCTCAGTTAACCAGTTCGCGCCCCTCAAAGTGATAGTAATTTAAATTTAAGGATTCCGCGCGGCGCCTTATCCGGGATAACTCTTTAATTTCGCATTAAGCGGCCATAAAACTACGACTTAATAAGGGAGCACTTGCGCCGTTAACTGGAATTTTTGCGGTTTGAGCGACGAATGTGACGGGAAATGACGAGGATTCAGTAATGTGACGAAAATTCGCTAGGCTTAAAGGACGTCGCGAGAGGATTACTTTTAGCGTTGGGTAAATGTTGCATTCTTTGCTTAGGAATCTTGAGATTAAGCTGAGGGAGATTTGTATCAGAGCTACTAGTTTTAGTTTATGATGTCAAGTGTCCAACCTGTGAGTTGTACACAGCGCTGGTTCGATTCCTCGATGGTTGTATTTCTGTGTCAGCGACAACTTTCCTTGTGAGTGTCCATTACTTGAGTCTGTCTTGCATATGGTGCAGCATGGCCAGATGAACATAGTCCCTGCGCCATAAAAACTACCAATTGTCCAAGTTCTGTTGCGCCAAGTTCGGTAAGTACCTTGGAAACAGAAGAGGATCTCAATTAACCCTCCTGGTGGTTGTCTCGACGAGGTATCCCTTCTTTTGCAAAACTGACCAGATCTTACAGAACGAAGTATCTCGCCATTAGCCATTAGCAAAACTGACCAGATTTTGACGGATGAGGTATCCCGTCATTTGCAAAACTGACTAGATCTTACAGAACGAAGTATCTCGCCATTAGCAAAACTGACCAGATTTTGTCGGACGAGTTATCCCTTCATTTGCAAAACTGACTACATCTTACAGAACGAAGTATCTCGCTATTAGCAAAACTGACCAGATTTTGGCGGATGAGGTAACCCCTCATTTGCAAAACTGACCAGATCTTGATATCGTCATCAACAAATGAGGAATATCCTGATGGTGAGATATCTAGTCACCAGCAAAAATTGGTCGGTTCTTGATGGACAAGATATCTCTTCATCGAAACCACTTGGAGGGTTAACACTTCTAAGAGGGATCATGCTGCGATCTTGACTTTTTATGTATCAGATTTGTATACTTAAAGTGTAAAAACCATCAACCTCTGAGAAGAGTTGTAGGCGGTGGAAGTTCGATTCCTCCCTGTGTGTATTTCTCTCTTCTGTGTCAGTAAAACTTTCTTTGTGTGTATGTCCATTACTTGACGCTGTTTGTCTCGTGTTTGGTACAGCATGGCCAAATATGGCCTTTACGATATAAAAACCCCAAACGTTATTTTACTTTGTAATGTCGTAATACTGAAGACCACTACTTATAAGTTTGGTAATTTGGTTGACGGTTGTTACATGAGGATGATTTTGCATCCGAAATGTTATTTCAGTTCACAATGTATTAGTGAAAATGAGTACCTCCAAATTTGCAATTAGGTTGATTGGTTGTAAGGGCTGCTCGGAAATGTCGTGGTGCTGAGAAGTTAAATAATTTTGTACTTTCTTAACACACTGTATAAGAAACATACTGAAACAAGAATAAAATTTTCATGTTTCTTACAACTTGTTTTAATATTTTATGAGAAGCATTGTTAAAGATTTCAATGCGTAACGAAATTTAAATGAGAATCCAAAGAAAATACATTGCTTTCATTTTTCATCTTGGTAAATAAACTTCACACTGATAGCAGACAGAACAAGAATTATTTAAATGAAAGGAACAAAACTTGTAACAAAAGTGTATAACGATAATGCTTAACGTAAAAACCATCGCGCTATTGTAAACAAAACATCCCCACAGATTTGGCACCATTCCTATACATCAATGCAAAGCTATTAAATCCCTTCCATCACATTTATTCATGCCCCTGCCTCAAAACCAATTTGCTTTATCTTCAGTTATGAATATTTGCGCGAATATGAATTGGGGCTCACAAGTGATATTTCTGGGCACTGTTTTATCTTTATTTACTCACAATTTATCATTAGCATTTCGAAACTCCATTAGAGAGAAAAAGTTTATCCTAGAGCAAATACGTTAAGGAAAAAGAATTATCAATTCGGAGCGAAAGCATTATTTCCTCCCATATTTTCCTCCGATTCCATATCCAGATAGGCTCCCGAAAGTATGTTATTTTATCAGTAATTACTTAATCTATATGTGGCAGACGATCTTGGCCGTGCAGCCAACATGAAGGAACTAAATGAGTATACGGATGAGATCGCTTATTTATTAGCTCATTGCTTCTTTTTCTGCTTTTCCCCCTACGTCTTCCCTCTACTTTTTGGCATCTGGCAACGGGAAAAAAGTCCCCGGTGACGCCGAATCCACGGGAAAATGCCAGTCTTGATTTCTCCCTTTATTGTCCCTCGTTTTCTAGATTAAGATGGCGGATCTGTTTTCGCAAAATGGCTAATTACGAAGCGATAAAAACACGTGATTTAGAGAGGATCCTCCGCGTTTTTTCGTTCCTTTTTTGCTTTTACCGATTCTATCTCGAATCTAGGGAGGATTTATTTGTTTAGTAACAGATCACTGGAGTCGGGACAAAAACTAAATCCGAAAGAGATTTGAATGTCACTTTATTAAGAACGCTATTGTTTTACTAAGCCGATTACCCTATGTGGAATCAACAATGTTTTTTTCGTTCCGTTCGGTCATTCATTAGAGAATTATCTGAAGGGGACTAAAGATAAAGTTCGATGATTTTCGGAGCAGGCTAATGTTTTCACTCGTTAATTTAAATATCCAGGCATTCATTGAAATTAATTGAAGCATTAGTTCGAACAAGCGAAATGGTATTTTTTTATACGACACATCGTTTTATACCAGTCTAAGAAGTTGAAAGGAATACAGCAGTAGGAATAAAAATGAATTAAATTACATTTAGAAGTGAAGCTAAAGTTCTTCAGATTTCTATCTGGTGTTGCTTGGTTTCATTGAAAGTAGTTTTTGGAATGATAAATGGTAATGCTGATAATTCTGAATATATATTACCCAATTAAAAGATTTATGTCTTTTATTTTTATGGGTCTACGAAATAGTATACCTTTGTAAAGATAGTTAATAATGAAATATGATTATTTCAAAAAAGGCATCTTATTCAATATCGAATTTTAATTCTCTGAAAGAAGAAAATTATTTCAAGATTCAGATTCTTTTATTGGACTTAAAATAATTGAAATTTTATATTATTATTTTTATCTAGTAGATCTGAAAGTTGTTATTAAGACGAAAATTTACAAAATAGATAAAGCTAAAGTTTAGTCGTATTAGTCAATTGATTGTTTCTACATTTTAATATTTTATATTTTCTTTACCGATATCTAATTTTGTTAATTTTCCTGTTTTTTTTATGTACTGAATTCGAAGATCGAAACAGAATTTCATGCTTGAGTAAAATAATTAGAATTTCAATTTGATTAAAACTTATAAGAATGCATACAGTTGATTTTTTGTCGACAAAAGCAAATAGTGAAATATAAGAATTGGTGAATATTTCGGAATATAAATTTTACTTCGATGTTGTCTTTTTAGTGTAAAGTTATTTTTACACAGTAAGACACTATATGCAACAAAACAACTTTTACAGAAAACATGAGGCGTAGCGCTGCGTTTTCATTAACCATATTAAGCTTTTATTTCCAGGATATTGTGTTTACTGAAAACAAAAGCGAAGTTGGTTATATAATTAATTACTACAATTACACGAGTAATCAATTATCAATTCAGGTAGTTCGAAACATAAGTTTTATATTTCAAGATATCGAAAGATAGAATTATTTTGAAAGAATAAAAATAAACAACTCGATTTACTAACAAGTATCGTTGTATGTATCTCGTATTCCTTTGATTCTACAGTACATTTAGAACGTAATACTTCTGAATAAATTAAGTCACTCTTATAGAAATAATGGGAACAAAATATCTAATAGGATAAAAACAATGCATTTTGTATGTATATTATGTGGAACACAAGATAAAATAAGAACCAGATAACACTTAATTTTAATCAAAAGCATTAATTACTTAAACCTGTTTACAATGGTGGGATTAGTTTTTATTAATGCAGTTAGTTTTATTTATGATACTTACTTAAAACGTTTTTCTTTCAAACTTACACCTATTTTTTCACATCGATAAAAAATATAGTACAAATGGTGTGCCGCATTATTTTAGTAATTGAATTATGTGTGCCACAAGATGAAAAGGGTTATAAATTGCTGCTCTAGAGCACCCGGGGGGCGTTTGGGGACATACATCTCCCTTGTTTAATCCTCCTGGTGGTTTTCTCGATGAGGTATCTCGTCATTAGCAAAATTGGTCAGATCTTCGGAGACGAGATATCTCGTCGAAATTGTTTGGAGGGTTACATTCTGTGTCCCCAACCTCCTTTTAAAGTTCGTACAGGAAGTTTTGAAATATCCTGCACTTAACCCTCCTAGTGGTTGTCCCGACGAGATATCTCGTCATTGACAAAATTGACCAGATCTCGACGAAGAGACGTCTCATTAAAAAAAACGACCAGATCTCTATCTCGTCATCATAAAATAATCGGCAATATTTTGACGAGATATCTCGTCATTAGCAAAATTGGCCAAATCTTGATGGAAGAGATATCGCATCGAAGTTAACAAATAAAGATTTCTTCAATTCTTTTTCAAACACGTGGCAAAATTTCAATCTGAACGTCCATTGCCCTTTTAAGTGCTTAGAAATAATTAAAATACAGAACTGTTCCGAATCCCCCCAGAATAACGAAAAGATTTTACGAATTGAACCGAGAACTCCCAAGACCCAAAAGACGAAACAAGCATAACTCAAACAAATAGTCGCCCCGAGAGTTCTTCATGAACTCAAAGGCCAAGATTTATTTCCCGTTTGGCCTAGTATCCGTATCAGCGCGGCAAAAAACTGCATTCATTTTCAGATAAATGCTTCGGAGACTATTAGCCCCTCCCGTCCGACGGCAACAAATGGAAGGCAGAAGTTAAAGATGTACCCCGGACAATGTCAGAGCAGTATATCACTTCATATTTTAATATGCAGCCCCTTCCGAATAGAAAGACTTGTTTGTTGTTCTCCAGGACGTGTCTCCAATGCTAAGATCTCCCTTATTCGGGAGTGACAAATAGCTTTTGAGGATTTAAAGCAATGCCTTGGTTTTCTTTGTAAAGCTTTTTATGGCATTAGCGGCGGAGAGAAAAAAAATCATTTTATGTCTTCCAGCGTTCTTTCGCCCTGCTATCAGGGATGACAAATCGCCTTTATTCCTCCATCAACATGAAATGAATATAAAACAAGATGGCGCGGATTTCCTTGCGGTGAGTTCGCAGGACGTTTCGCTTCGCTTCAGTTCGGGAGTAATGGTGGCCTGCGGGCAGAGGGAAAACATTTTCCCGGTTTCCACCGTATTGTGAATTTTTGAAGATTTTATCTCGAAGGTGGAGGATGTGTGTTTTCGTGTTTGTTTTCGCGTTTGTTTGTGATTGAGTAATATTGGTGGAGTTTTGCGGTGTGGAAGGCATTGTTACTCTGAAGCAAACACTTAACCTTCCTAGTGGTTGCTTTCTCGACGAGGTATATAGGCATTAGATAAATTAACCAGATCTTGATGGACAAGATATATTGTCATTAGAAAAACTTAAAAGATCTTGATGGATGAGATATCTTGTCATTAGAAAAACTGACCAGATCTTGATGGATGAGATATCTTGTCATTAGAAAAACGGACCAGATCTTGATGGATGAGATATCTTGTCATTAGAAAAACGGACCAGATCTTGATGGATGAGATATCTTGTCATTAGAAAAACTGACCATATCCTGATCTCGTCATCATAAAAAAGTCGGCAATACCTTTATGACGGTACATCTCGTAATATGCAAAATTGGTCAGATCTTGATGGACGAGATATCTCGTCGAAACCACTTGGAGGGTTAACTTTGTATACCTTATTCTGTACAATTGATTTAACCTTCATGGTGGTTGTCTCTACGAGGTATCTCATCGGCAAACTGACCAGATCTTGACGTACGTTATCTCGCCATTAGAAGAAAACACGATCATTAGAAGAAAATTGACCAGATCTTGATCTCGTTATAAAAAATTACCATCTTAATGACGAGATATCTCGTTATTAGTAAAATTGGTTAGATCTCGATGGACGAAATATCTCGTCGAAACTATTTTGAGGGTTGAATCAGGTGCAATCCTCTGAGAGGTTGGCACGCATCTATCCGTCCTGTAATCAGCAGCCTTGCTTGCAGGACTTCCCACAAATTTTGACTTGATCAATAGAATATTCCCCAGATTTCTTTCAACCAATAGATGCGGGTAGTAAGTCATTACATGCGTTGTGGAGTGAAAGCAACACTACAGGACAAAAGTACTCGGAAAACCTGGTGAGCCTTAAAAGATTAATACATTTATTAGATTTGTTCTAACCATGACTTTCCGTTCTTATTGAAATAAAAGTCTGTATTGGTTTTTAAATATGATCACCAAACACCATCAAACGCAAGGAAAGTTTTTCTGACACAGAAGATAGAAAATACATCCTGAGAGAAATCGAACAGGTACCGCATACAACTCTCGGGTGGCTAGCGCAGTCAACAAACCCTATTGGTTGGTTTATTGGTTTTCATAACGCAAGGGCCATATTTGGTCATGATGGGTCAGACACAGGACAGACAATATAAATAGACATACACATACAAGGAAAGTTTAACTGGCGCGGAAGAAAGAAATACATTTAGGTAGGAATCGAACCTGCGCCGTCTACAGGCTCGAAGGCTGCTTAGCGCAGTGGGCATACTGTTGGCTTTGATCGATTGGAGCCAAAGGACATTCAAGTTTTCGAGATATTATTTAAAAATTAATTTTATTGAATCCAACTCGTATTTACAAGCATACATTTAAAATCAAGACGTTTCATCTTTAACATTACTTCTTCTATCTTTTATATACACTCAAGATTAATATAACTTTCTACTTTCATATACCCCATGCGGCACTATAATTTCAAGTCCTTTGCAGAGGTTTGAGACCGATTCCAATACATACCCACTAAGCCACGACGGCCCAATTAATTTAAGGAAAATTCACGATAAATTAATTTCATGATTTTATGATGTTTTGGCGAATTCACCTAGCACCTTGCATCACCTCCATTCTTGTGTTTGGTGCAGGTTGGTCAAATTATAGCCTTTTTGCCATAAAATGACCCAGAGCATACAATCCACCATGAATGGCAGGAAAGGGAAATACACTCCACCTTTGTGCAACTTTTTAGTAGTTGCACCCAGAACCATAAATCCCTAAATCCAATCCTGCAAATTTACCCTTTCCAACAATATACCCACAATGGGTTCAAAGTGCTTTACCTACACTCCACATGCGAACACCAGATAGCTGATTCTGTTCTGTATATCGCAAATCCTCTGTTCCCTTAACCACGCACATAAAGGCCGCTGATTCGGCAATACAATTGTTACATATCACAGAACCCATTGACCGGCCAATACAACAGGAAACGCACAGCAAGTAAAGCCGGCCGACATAAATCCCCATCGCAAACCTCGTTACGCCCTCGCCAAAAGACCGGAAACCTCCTCTCCAAATAGGCCCAACTCATCTCCCCCATAGGCCGCGCCTAATGAACTCAGCCCCATTCCGACATTTAGACTAGAAAATTTCCAATTAACACTCCACGCCCGCCCTGGCCTTCAGGTGAGTCACGTGATCGAATCAGGCCCCACTTCCGCCCCACGGGCTTATCGAGTGGCGTTTCGCAAAACGCCCCTGGAACGCAACAGCAAATCACTGGGCGCTCCCCGTAGCAAGGAGCGAACGGGTGATAAAGATAGTAAAGCGATTACGGGGAGGGGGGGTGATGTGAAATATTGCTAGGTGTGCATGTGAATTGTTGTGGACGGGGTTGTGAATTGAGGATGTGGCGTGGTAGTGAAGTTTGCGTGGGGTGGACACTTGTCATGTTTGTCAAAGTTTTAAGTCTTTCGATTGGAATTATGTAGGCGATATCGTGTCTGTATTGGATGCAATTTTCGACTAGGGAAGACCTTTTGAGAAATTTGTTTGGCCGATGGGAAATAATGGTTAGATGCTTTGGGAATGGTTAGCTGTTTTTATATAGGAATATACATAGGTTAGGTGTTCAGATAGGAATTATGTTTACGTTATCGCATATGTATTGGATGGAATTTTCGACTAGGCGAGCCCTTTTCAGACTTTTGGTGCATAACATGTTTGGCTACTTGGTAATAACGTTGGGTTGTTTTTGGTTTTTATATAGGATTATATAACGGTTTTACAGGGTGAGTCCAAATTGTTTTTACAAAATAAGAGGGGTGATAGTACCCATCCAGACGAGCCATAATTACCATGGAACATAGGGTCGCATTCCACTCTGAGAGGCAGAAAAGAGCAAAATTAGAATTTCAACATGAACTTACAACAGCGTTGGGAAAGCGAATGAACGTTACCAAAAGTTGCACAAACTGATTGATCAGAGAAAAACTCACAGCAAGTGCTCAAAGTGGCGTGGTCGTTGCACAGTTCACACCGGCGAAGGAATGACTGGCTCTCGAAGATTCTTGGTGTTGGGTTCATTTTGTTTGCGGCAACACCGATTCTCGCTACGAGATCTTCAGCCGAGTCCACAGGCGTCTGGTACACTAAAGATTTCATGTGCCCCCAGAAGAAAAAGTCCAGTGGGTTCAAAACGACTTCAGAGGTGATGCTCGACGCGTTCGACTTTACTCTTTTCTGCTTCTCAGAGTGGAATGCCACACTATGTTCCATGGTAATTATTGCGTCTGGATGGGTACTATCACCCCTCTTATTTTGTAAAAACAATTTAGACTCAACCTGTATAAATGTTATATATAGGTTTGGCGTTTAGATAGGAATTATGTATGCATTATCGCTTTTGCATTGGATGGAATTTTCGACTAGGGGAGACCTTTTCAGACTCCTTCAGTATGTCTTGATGCTGTATGCATGGGCAAATACGGCTATTTATAGATTTTTAACATATTTCCTTGTTTCGAATGAAAAGTGAGCATTCTTAGTCAGAAACTTGAATGCTTATGTAGGGAGTGGTTATAGATACTAGATAGTCTGAAATCTTTAGCTTGTGCAAATGTTTTGCTAGCATACAAATATTGTGAACTTTGAGAAAAATAGACGGTATAACGTCGGCTTACAAATGACATACCAAGTACAAATTTCCAAGATATGGACCTATAGCTTTTCTAAACCAGAATGTATTTATCTTTTCTTTGCTAGAAGATTAGATTTCTTAAGAAACCAGCTTAGTGTTTAAAACTCAGAAAGTAGAATTTTTCCCCTTCGTTTTCTCAGAGGGAAGACCTTTTGATTAGGTCCGATATTATGTTTCAACTTTATGTTTCCTTGTGACCCGATGGTGTTTTTATTTTAGCACTTTATAGTATGCTGCAAAAATATGAATTTTGTGAACCTTGGGAATAATTAGGTGGTATGTGTCCTTTCATTTGACACTTTATAATAAAAGTGCAATATATGCAGCATTTGAAACTACCTGCATAATACTTGTTTTCAAATGCCAAGTCAATTTCAACTTGCTAGAGCTTCAGTCATGGCACTACAAGGATGGCATTGTGAACCACTAGGTGTTACTCTGGTGCACCATAGGGAGTTGACTTTGTACCTCTCATCTACCATACATTCAAGACAGACCTCCTGTCTATAGAGGCCACATATTCACACCAGACGGACGAACATTCATGCCTTATACCAGATTTGAACCAGGTACGTCGCACTGGAGCAACAATGGGCTATTGGTGAAGGTCCGATATTAATCACGAAGGGAAAGATCCTAGAATAAAACCTCGTCATTTTGAACCACGGTCAGCGAGGTCAATACCTGCGCTGGCAACTCCTCTCCAAAATTTCTCACCATGCAAACGTGAGGCCATTTAGAGGCCACGTCAGATTTAATGTGAACTAGCCCCCACGTTCCCGACGGTCTTTGAATGGATTTTGGAGATTCGAACTCGCAACCCTACGGTTGCTAATACTCTACTCTTCAACCCGGGTTAGATTCGGGCCAGGAAACTTTCAATCTAGAAGCCAGCACCCTGGCCAAAAATATATTTACAATACCTTAGTATTGTCATTCCTTATGCAGGAAGCCACAGATGCTGCACTTTTATTATGATGTGCTGTATAAAAGAACATTCACCACCTACCTTTTTACCAAGGTTCACTGTTCATATTGTTTGCCGCCATATTATAAAGTGATAAATAAAAGCCTTTATAAATACATATTTCTTACATTTTTAGGAAATAGAAATGAAAGGGTTTTAAACTTAGACTCATTATGTGGCTGTTATCTGTACGTCATTGTTCACTTATTTTCCTTTAGACATATTTATATATACTTTCAGATAACATTGAATGTTTCTAGGAAAGGCAGATTTAAATAAATACACAATCGGAAGTTTGCTAGAGGAGCAATATACATGAAGTAAATAGTTTGCTATTTAAATAAATCTCGAATATCATTTTATATATACGGAACACGGTAAATAAACTATACTAATCTAACTATTCGTGCAGCGCATAACGAGTCGATGAATAAGTATTTGAAAACCGTGAAGAAAAATAGACAAGTGGAGTTCAATCCTCTTCCAATTACTTGAGGGATAATATTTTCCAAATACAAATTCTCCCCTTTCTTAAACAGCAAAAAAATACTCTTTAAGTGTTTGAATAATCCATAAGCATAAGCCCTTCAGTGACTATTCGAAAACATATTTTCCTTGTTAACAATGCATTTATCCTTAGAACCCTGGAGGCATTTGTTTCGTACATAAATAAGCACGGAAAAGTATTTAGAGATAACCAGTTTCAAAGTTTCAAAAGCAAATTCCAAGAGAAAACAGCAGCTTCTGGTTTCGATTAGAAGGTTACACAAGAGACTTGTATCATATTTGACACGCATGCATTTCTACTGTACTTTTAACCTGAGTTTCTTGAGATCATGTATGGGGATTCGACATGAGAATTAAAATCATATCGGATGTAATAAGATCGGTATTAAAGTTAAGTTGAAAGAGAACGTGATTGAAAATAAGGATGTCTGTTAGAATACGTAGGCGTATAAACGACTGAAAGATAACATTTAAATCTTCAGGACAAAGCTTAAACAAATATTTTTATTCTTTCTCTAGTTTATAGACATTTATTTCAATCGTTTACCTCTTTAAAACAATGAATTACAATTAGGTATTTGGGCTCAAATAAAGAGCAATTCCCGTCAATACCTTTCTTGAATGTTATTTAGGAATTTAATAAACGTGATGGGGTTTCCCATAAGTTTTGTTTATTGTTAAATTACAGAGAAAGGTGGGATGTATTTGTCTTTCTCAAACAAATGTGAAGTACTCATCACGCTAAGTAACTTCATTCTCTTGGGGTAGGTAATCTAATTAACGTCACACAGGAGCAACACAACGGGCTATTGGCGACGGTCCGGGATCAAACCCGAAGGGGCAACACGTAATTTTGAACCACGGGCAGATGACGAGGTCACACCTGAGCTGGTAACCCACTCTCCAAACTTCCACACCACGCCAACGTGAGGACATGAGGCCACGACAGATTTAAAGTGCACCAGCCCCCTTTGTGCACGACGGTCTTTGGTTGGATTCGAACAAATCCGTTACTCTCCCAACCAGGCTACCGCGGCCCTCATTGTCTTGGGAAGTTGGGCACTTAAGAAATACTTAACTCTCAGAAGACAGCTCCAACTAATTCAAATTTCCAAACAGGCAGACTGAACAGCTCTTTAAATAATTCTTCATTCAACTTATCTCCGGTTTCTTCAGAACACGAGTCACCTCTTCAGCGCCTCATAAAGGTAGGTAGTTGAATCAACGTCGCATTGGGGCAACAGGGGGCTATTGGCGACGGTATCAATCCCCATGGAAAAGATCCGAGAACCACACCACGCAATTTAGAACCACGGTCAGATGGCGAGATCAGCGTACGAGCTGGCACCCCACTCTCCAAATTTCCACACCATACCAACGAGATGAACCATACGAGGAGATCTGCAGCCACTACAGATAACGTGCACTAGGCCCAGTACGCGCGAGGGTCTTTGGTTGGACCTAGATTCGAACTCGCAGCCCTCCTGTAGCTCTTCCAACTCGGCCATCAAGATAAAATGAAAATGTTCCAATTCACACGTTCAATGGTTATTTCATGATTGCCTACGGCAATTTTTCTAAAACTGACCCGTTTATTCTGTATAAATCGTTCGGTTTTTTTAACAATTTTAACCCTCCGAGTGGATTCGACAAGATATCTCGTCCATCAAGATCTGACCAGTTTTGCCAATGACGACATCACTTGTCAAGATATCGCCAATTTGTTTGCAATGCCGAGATCTCATCAGTTTTCTTCTAATGGCGAGACAAGATCTCTTGATGGACGAGATATCTCGTTCATCAAGTTCTGACCAATTTTGCTAATGACGAAACGTCTTGTCGAGCCAACCATCAGGAGGGTAAAATTATCTAGCGCATTGATTCCCCAACCTTTGTATACTTGAGTACCACCTGATAATTTTGTAGGGTCGTGGCGTACCACTGGTTATGTTATAACTTTTTGAGGGGGTCAAATAAATTCTACACACATGAATAACTTTACAAAATGTATTTAAGTATAAATAAAAAATACAGAAAATAAATACATTAAACTAGAAAAAGCCGTTTATATGCTTATTTCTTATTAGAGCTTCAATGTCAGGTTCAATAGTGCTTATCTTTTATCTTAAGTCGTTTTCCACGCACAGTATATAATTGTTTTTCACATGCATTAGCTCAGAAAACACCGTTCACATAAATACGTTGTTACAAATGGAGTTAAAAATTGTAGTGTTTGACTAAAAAGAGCAGGAGACTCATTTCTTGTAGACATCCAGAAAGAAACGAGACTTTTCTCCTTAAAAGAGTCTTTCATTGAACTGTCACTGATTAGTTCTATGAAACATTCATTGTCTTAACCCAGTTCTTTTCGATTGTATTGTTATTGAACCCTTCTGCGTACCACCGATGGTATGCGTACCACCAGTTGGGAAACACTGATCTAGCGTAAAAACCTGTCATTTGACTCTTGCTTGAAAAAGAAATATTTTTGGCAGAAACTACTTTATGTATATATACATCTCAAATTATTTATGGTCCCCGGGGAAAATTAAAATATTTATATTCCGCTTTTGGTTTCAATATCCGTTTCGTATTGATTATCCTCATAAAGATGGTTAACGTCACACATTCAGCAATTTCATAAGAAATGACGTACAACCAGACACAAACAACGACATCTTTCATTCAAAAGACATTTTCCACCTCACAAAAAATGCAAAAAGCGCATCCAAAATCGATTTTGCATCGAAAAAGCGAAGCTCATTCCAAATGAGTCCATCCATATTCAAATGAACAGAACCCGAAAGCGATATCCAGCGCTCAATGTTGCAGCACGTCTCTGTGGACTCGTTTAAAAGCATAATGTCACAAAACACACGCAAAATGGCGATATGAAGAAGCGAACATTTTTCTCCGGTTTTAATCCCCTGAAACTCGAGCCTTCGCCGCTTCATTATTGATGAGGAAGATTTTTCGAACAATTTGCACGGAGCCCATTTAATACCGTTCTCGAATTTATCGAGTGCTTTCCTAGAATTTTCCACGGAACTATAAATACAACATTTTGGAGCAATAAGATCTTTATCAAAGAACAATGGCACCAAATTGGATACTGTTCTCGAATTTATCGTCGTTTCTTAGAATTTGTTCAAAAACTATAAATGCATTTTGGAGCAATAATTTCTTTATTATCAGTGGCTAACTTTGATACTGTACTCGAGTTTATAGTCACGCTTCTTCGAATTTCCTGCGAAACTATAAATACAACATTTTGGAACAATAAGTTCTTTAGCAAAGAGCATTGGCTTCAAATTGGATACTGTTCTCGAATTTAGTTCTGATTTCTTAGAATTTGCTATGAAACTATAAATATTAGGTTGATGCAAAAGCTCGTCCTGTTTTTTTTGACAAAAATTGAAGAGAAATTTTATTTACTAAAAATTACATTTAATCAATATAGTGTGCCTTTCTGTTCGATTACCTTTCTCTATCTCTACGGTAGCTCCATAATCCCGCGCTTCATAGAAGTTCTGAGGTTTCTGGCTAAGGGTGGCTAAGATCCAGGTGACGAAACTTTCTGAACCACTTACTGCACGTGGAATCGTCAACGGCACCCACCTCCATAGACAATACATACCTTCTTTTGCGTCAGCGAAGCATTCTTGCCTTTTCGGAAATAAAAAAGCATAATATGTCGAAAACGCTCCTTATTTTCTGCCATTTTTAATGCTTGACAAAATTTAAAAAACACAACCAATTTTTTACCAAGTACTCGCTGATATTCCTTCTTTCAAACAATATCAAAACTTTACACGAGTGAAGTAGGCAACACTTTGGTTGTGCGTTGCGCCATCTAGCGCCAAAAACGGGAGGAACTTTTGCATCAACCCGATACAACATTACGGGGCAATAAGTCCTTTATCAAATACCAGTGACTAACTTGGTAATGGAAATTAATCAACGTCGCACTGGAGCAACAACGGTCCGGGATCAGTCCCCAATTGAAAGGACAACACCACGTAATTTTGAACCACGGTCAGATGACGAGGTCAACAACTCAGTTGGTACCCCACTCTCTAAACTTCCACACCACACCAACGCGAGGACATTTGAGGCCACGGTAGATTTAACATGCATCAACCCGTGTACACGACGGTCTTTAGTTGGACCTAGTTTCGAACTCGCAACCCTCAGATTGCTAATTCGTTACTCTTCCAACAGGTCTACCCGGCCCGACTCCAACTGGGATACTGTTCTCGATTTTAGACTGGCTAAATTTTGCTTTGAAACTATAAATACAACATTGTGGAGCAATAAGTTTATCGAAGGTCAGTGGCTTCAACTTGAGGGACAATATTTGAGAGTTAATTAACATCTTAGTTGCTTCATATGCATATGAAGACACTTCGATATAAAACACTATTAAATGATCGAACAGAAAGCTAACCCTTTTGAAGGGCTATGAAAATTAAGATACTCATTTCTGCCTCAATGAATTTATAGTATTCATACAGCTATTTATTATGTTGCAACAATATATTTACTGTATTTAACCCTCTTAGCGGTTCATACGTATTATCCATATACATCTAAAGGAGATGTTTCCACCACTACAAAAATTAACTGTCCTCTGGTGTACAAGTCCACCACAACAGGAACATCCCGATCACGTATGCTTTTCTACCGAATAAGCCACAGCATCCCGGAAAACAAATAAACCGCTTCAAACAAAGCCTTTCGGAAGATATGAATAAATTAATGGCCCTCCTCCTCTCCAGCGGCCATTAGCCCCGTTTCTGGAAATCAGGACTTAATTAAAACCATGGTCTCCTCATATTTCAAACAGCTAATTAAACATTCCGCGCTGCATCGAAATCCGCGATTTCGGAGGAATGAGGCCTTTTCTCGATCTTTCTCGTGCTGGTGCGGGATAAGGCGAGACGGAAAATGAAATTGGACTATTAGTAGTAATCGCCCTCGGACTGTTAAGGGGGAAAATTCGTAGTCAAGGTGTAATGGCTAGAATAATTAAGTTTCCTTCGGTATTTTACAGGGGCTTTCGGGAATGAATTGAGCATCAAGTGGAATGGGGATTGCGAAGTGAAAAATGGGGGTCTTTAACTAATCAATATGCGCTGTGCAATGGGCAAACTGTGCAATGGGCAAACTATTTGGGATAGTTATTCTCGGAAGTATTTGATTCGTTTTTCCTTACTTTGATGTGTATATCATTCATGTTGTTTCTTACCAAACTTGGTCTAGACAAGCTAGACCAAGGAAAGTCCAGGACACCTCCTTGCTTACATAGTACTGTACAGGGATTGGACGTTTGGGTTTTATGGTGCAAGTTCCAAAACCGGACCAAGCTGCTCAAAGGGCTGTCCAGGGAGGATATGTATTTAAATCCTTTGAACTAATGATTTGGACTTTTTGAAATTACGTGAACTCTGAACTTGGTCTGGACAAGCAAGTCAAGGACATCCTGCTTGTATAATCTAGATAAGCTTGACCGAGACATGTAGCCCGTCTCTCCTATACAAGCCAGAACTAGACATCTTGTCTGTCTCACCTAGACAAGACGGAACAAGACATCTAGCCCGTCTCATCTATACAAGCCAGAACAAGACCTCTAGCCCGTCTCAAATAAACAAGCCAGAACTAGACATCTTGCCAGTCTCACATAGACAAGACGGAACAAGACATTTAGCCCGTCTCACCTAGACAAGACGGAACAAGACATTTAGCCCGTCTCACCTAGACAAGCCAGAACAAGACCTCTATCCCGTCTCATCTAGGCAAGCCAGAACAAGACCTCTATCCCGTCTCAAATAAACAAACTAGAACAAGACATCTAACCTGTCTCATCTATACAAACCAGAACAAGACATCTAGCCCGTATAATCTACGCGAGCCAGTCCAAGACATCCAGCTCTTGTAATCTAAACAAGCCAGAACAAGACATCTAGCTCGTCTAGTCTTGTCAAGCCAGAACAAGACATCTAGCTTGTCTAGCCTAGACAAGCTATACCGAGACACCCAGCTTGTCTAATCTATACAGGCTAAACCAAGTCACCCAGTTTGTCTAGTCTAAGTCTTTGAGGACATGCTAGATCACGTCTATGAGTTCATGCCACCTCAAAACGTCCAAGACTTATAGAGGATTAAAATACAGATCCTCTGGACAACCCGAAACAAGCAAGGGAGTGATCAGGATAGACATCCTCCATATTGCATTTCCGTAAGGTCGAGAAAACCTTTAAGCCTTAACCAAATGAATTTGATCCCGAATGTATAATGGCCAATCCAGGTATAGCAGTCTGCTGGCCTCCAACCTTAAAGCGGAGGGCCCATCTGGGATGTTTTGACGGTACCATACGGATGGGAAGAATTTTCCGAGATATGTTGAAATTTATTTTTCATAAAATTTTTATGATTCACTAGGGTACCTCGGGTCCGTAAACACCTAAAGATGTTCCCCTGATGACCTACATGAGTATGGATCCATTCATTTCATGGATCACTGATTCGCCTAATTTTTTTATATCTTTGATTATGTTTAAAAGCATTGGATTTATTTTATTAATTGGCTTGCTACATCAGGGATCGTAAGTTCAGGATCTACTACTTTTAAGTGAATTCCGAACGGTGGAGAATATCTTTCCTCATACTGGGATTCAAACTCAGGCGTTTTAGTTGATATTTTGGGTAGGTATTTTAATTAACGTCGTACTGAATCAACACAACGGACTATTGGCGATGGTCCGGGATCATCCCCAAAGGGAAAGATCCGAGGACAACACATCATAATTTTGAACCACGGTCAAATGACGAGGTCACACAGGAGGTGACACCCCACTCTCCAAACTTCCACACTACGCTAGTTGAAATCTCGGAAAATGCATTGAATTTACCCTCCTGGTGGTTGTCTCGACAAGTCATTAGAAAAAATGAACAGATTTTGATCACTACGTCATAAAAAATCGGCTATACCTTGGTGACGAGATATCTCGTCATCAAAATTGGTCAGATCTTAATGGACGAGTTATCTCGTCGAAACCACCTTGGGGGTTAATACACACAACAGATTCTGTAAGTGTAAACTCATGTCTTCTACGCAAGACAAACAAAATATAAAATTCGGAAATAGTTTAAACATTGAAAGAGCTATAATAAACACCTCTTTCGATTCTATTTAAATCTGTTTTGTTGCACTAGAATATTCTAAAAATAAATAACTCCCTGTAGACCTATTCTACAAATATCGGAGACTTGTGTAATGCACGTTATCTTAAAGTCTACTATAAAGAAAAACACATTTTACCTCGATACATGCTAATTTATGAGAAGCTTTAAAAGCGCCTTGTAGCAATTCTAAGCTTTTCTGCATTTGAATATTTTCTACACTTAACTCCAATACACCGTCATATAAATATCAGAAGGCATTTACAAACACCTAGTACTTAAACATTAGAGAGAGGAAAACCGATAACACTACTTTAAACTGGCCAATGAAAACTTTACATAAACATCACCAGTATTCGTTCTACACTGCTGGCCACCCAAATTGCAACACCAAGAAAGACAAGAGATATCACAACAAAATTTATTTTGTAGATAACATGTTGACCAATTATCAAATGATTAAATTTATAGACTTCTGTGAAGTGTGGTTCCTGCCAAAATCAGTAGCCAGAGTAGCCGCCATTGTTGGAGATCACCGCTGCCACACGCCTCGGCATTGATTCAAAGAGACTTTGGATGTGTTCTTGGGGTACAGCAGACCAAGCAGCTTCCACACGTTGCCAAAGTTGATCTGGTGTGGCAGCTGGGGATGTATTCTGGGTCAATCGTTGAGCAACCATGGACCATATGTTTTCTATCGGCGAAAGATCCGGAGAGCGAGCTGGCCAGGGAAGCAATTCAATCTGGCGATTGACGAAGAACCCTTGGACAATGCGTGCCACGTGTGGTCGCGCATTATCCTGTTGAAATATGGCTGTGGGCAAGCCCTGAAGGTAAGGAAGGACAACTGGCTCCAACACCTCGGAGATGTAGCGCTGGCTGTTTAAAGTACCGGCAATGCGTACTAGAGGAGTGCGAGAGTGATATCCAATACCGCCCCATACCATAATACCCGGTGCAGGACCAATGTGGCGGTGCATAACGCAGCTGTTCAGCATCCTCTCTCCACGGTGTCTCCAGACTCGAATCCGACCATCGTGGTGTTGCAGACAGAAGCGTGACTCGTCAGTAAAGACAATTTCATTCCATTCTGCCGTCCACATCCTTCTTTCATCGCACCATTGGCGGCGGAAACGTCTGTGGTTCTGCGTCAAGGGTAGACGAAGCAATGGACGTCTTGCGGACAGACCACTCTGCTGTAAACGGCGTCGAATGGTACGCGCAGACACTGGATGATGCGGTACAGACTGAATGTGCTGTGCTATGGTTCGTGATGTGACTGAGCGATCCGTCACTGCCATACGCACAATATGCCTATCATCACGTGAAGTGGTGCACTGAGGTGGATGCGATCGAACACGTCGGTCCGTCGTACCCTCCTGCATCCAACGATCACATATCCGCATTACAGTTGTTTGGTTTCGTCCAACACGACTACCGATTTCCCTGAAAGATAATCCACAATCTCGGTAGGCCACTATCCTTCCTCTGTCGAACTCGGATACTTGATCAAAAGATGATCGCTGTTTTCTACGAGGCATAATTGATCGTTTTTTTGAAAAAACCACAAGAAAACACAATTGCCGTACTTGAAATCGTCGAAATCTCCAAGCCTTAAATAGCGCTTTGAAGTGGCGCCACAGGCGCGCGTGATGTGCGTCTGCGCTGAAATTCTAATCATTTGCATATCTCACCTCCGCTAATGCATGTTGTAAATTTCATATTATTTGCATGCTTCCTTCAGGGTGTTGCATTTACGGTGGCCAGCAGTGTATTTAAAGCCTTGCAATTGTTACAAGAATATTTTAGATAGTCTAATATTTTTTATTCTTTTGAAATTTGTTACATAGTAAACTTTACTCTTCCTGCCTTCTTAATGAGATAGATATTTATGTACCCTCTCATAATACACGCAATAAAACTATTTTTCAGCAAAAAATTATTGGAAAATTCAACTAATAGCTCAGTTTGTTAAAACTATTAATAGTTTTCCCAGCCATGTTTTCTCTTTGACCGATGTAATTCTTTATATTTTATAACTTTAATGTTTGAAAACAGATTTAACTGTTTCTTCTATAGGTTCGCTATGATCATTATTTTTCGGAGTGAAGCTTCGTCATTTTTGTTCTAAGTAATTATTAGTTGCGTTACATAATGTAGTTTATATTGTATAAGTGTAGTTTTTATTTGTCTGTTGTATGTCCTGTACGGTTGATCTTTTCTCGTGACGTCACGACTAATCTATTTGACATACGTCAATACATAAAATGCATATATCCGGTATATATTCTAATTCTTTCACACCGATTTTCATTATTTAAACTATAAAAGTAAAACCATGCCCCTAACTACACACTGGTAGATTTCAGTTTAAAGAAATACTTGCTTATGTAATTTCAAGCTTGTGTTGAACTAGATGGTTAGTTGCGATTTTATGACGCATATTTGGTCAGTGTTGAACAGAATTTTGATCTAATATACATAATTACACCTCCAATACAAATATCTCAGAGGCATCTACAAACAAATATAATCTTTAACTCTACGGAATAAAAAAGAAACCACTAACTACACTGAGCCACAAAAAGATCTTTAAAAACACGTCATATCTATTCCATTACCACTGCGCATTTGTTTAATACACTGGAATATTTTAGATCAAATACGTAATCTTAAACTCTACTTGCAGGGAGGAAAATAATCCCTATCACCTAACTACACATTGATCGATAAAAGCTTTGCAAAACCTTTTACTTCGATTCTAATTACGATTGCTCTCACTATCACTTGATCCTCTTCCTAGAAAGATGACTCCTATAGAAGCTAGCTTTCCCATCCCAATCATCTGACTGCACATCGACTAACGAAAATAATTTTAAAAGCCCGTCTTGATTCTATTTACTTCCTTGTATTTGTTGCATTTTAAATTATCTTCAATGAAACACTTAATTTCAGTACATCTGTGTTACAAATATCAGAAGCATCTACCAACTTTAATTATCCTGAACTGGGGTAGGTAGGTATTTCAATTAACGTCGCACTATAGCAACACAACGGGTTATTGACGAGGGTCCGGGATCAATCCCCAAGAAAAAGACCGAGGACAACACCACGTAATTTTGAATCACGGTCAGATGACGAGGTCACACCTGAGCTGGAACCCCTCTCTCCAAACTTCCACACCATGCCAATGTGAGGACATTTGAGGCCACGACAGATTTAACATGCACCAGTCCCCCTGTGTACACGACGGTCTTTTGGTTGGATTCGAACTCGCAACCCTCGAGTTGTAATCCGTTACTCTTCCAACCGGGCTACTGCGACCCATCCTGAACTGGGAGAAAATGAACGGTATCGCCTAACTATATACACATTGACCGAGGAAAACTTTACAGAAGACAATATATCTTGATTCAATTTACCGCTTCGCATTTGTCTACTTGCTCAATACTTTCTACAATACTTTGAGTCATGAAACATACGTACATAGTCCAGTACGTCTTCACCTACAAATATCTTGGAGATACAATCCAACTTACTGTATCTTAAACGTGCTGCAGATTGTAAGTTGTGTTTTTTCTGTATCAGTAAGTTGTTACATTTCTCCTAACTACACAATGACCGATGAAAGATATTTAACCCTAAATATTTTCCAAGTGTTTTTGACGAGATATCTTGTCCACCAAGATCTGACCAATTTTTCTAACGACGAGGAGCCCGTCAGTAACATATTGCCGATTTGTTTATGAAGACGAGATAAAAATCTGATGATTTTTCTTCTAATGATGAGATATGTCGTCCATCAAGATCTGATTAGTTTTTCTAATGACGAGATACCTCGTTGAGGCAACCACAAAGAGTGTTAAATTACGGTTGGGAGTTAAAAACCTATCACCTAACTGTAAAATGATCGATAAAAGCTTTATAAAAGACCACTTGTCTTGATTCTATTCACCGCCTCGCATTCGTTGAACTTAACTTTGTACAGTACCCTTCACAAAAAATACATAGCCCAGTACATTTTCATCTACAAAAATCTTGGAGACATCCAACTTACAATATGCAGTAAATTTAATATATACAGTACTTACTGATACACACGAAACAACATTTCACCTAACTACACACTAATCGACGAAAGAGATTTAACCCTCCTGGTGGTTGTCTCATATATCCCATCATTATCAAAATTGGTCAGACCTAGAGTACACGATATCTCATCGAGACCCCTTGGAGGGTAAAAAACACTTGTCCTGGTATCATTTGAAGCATTGTCATTACCTAAAATGCATTACTCTAGTACATATCCAATACTAATAGACATCTTCCAACTTATAAACTCTTAAACTACGATATTGAAACAAAACCACCAACTACATACTAAGCGACAAAGATCTTATATTTGAAAACACTTCCTGTCTCGATTACGTAATCATTTTGTAATAGACACGGATATTTTAGATAAACCACAACAATACTGAGTACAAGTACATAATCTTAAACTTTCCCCATACAGGAAAGAAACCATACTACCTAACTGCACACTGAGCCACAAATGATCTTCAAAGGCACCTGTCTCGCTTCCTATTAGCACCTCGTATTTGTTTGACCTCTCGACGAGGAATCTCAACATTACCAAAACTAACCAAATATTTATTGACAGGATGTATCGTCATTAGAAAATGACTGACCAGATCTTGACATTTCAAATTGTAGACGCGGTATCTAGAAATAAATAAGGTGATAGAAAGTACATATAGCGGTTTCAAACACCCAGTATTAGTGTAAACCCTCATGGTGGTTGTCTCGACGACGTATCTCATCATTAGCAAAAACTGACCAGATCTTGGAGATATCTCGTTATTAGCATAAACTAACCAGATCTTGATGGAGATATCTCGTTATTAGCATAAACTAACCAGATCTTGATGGAGATACCTCGTCATTAGCAAAAACTAACCAGATCTTGATCTAGTCATAAAAAAATCGGAAATATCTTGGTGACGAGATATCTCGTCACTAGTAAAATTGGTCAGATCTTCATGGGCGAGATATCTCGTTGAAACCACTTAGAGGGTTAACTACACTAGAATATTCGGAATCAAATGCAAAAATACCAAACCCAGTATTAGTATTAACCCTCCTATTGGTTGTCTCGACCACTCATCTCGTCATTACCAAAAACTGACCAGATCTTGGAGATATCTCGACATTAGAAAACTCACCAGATTTTGAAGGATACCTCGTCGTTAGCAAAAGAAATGACCAGATCCTGATGCAAATTGGATCAGAACTTGATGGACGAGATATCTCGTCGAAAACACTCGGAGGGTTAATGACAACATTTCGGATCAAATACACAAAACACACAACCCCAAAATGAACGGTAGGGAAGAAAGGAAAGCGTATCACCTAACTACACACTGATCGATAAAAGCTTTGCAAAAACACACTTGTCTCGATTCTATTTACGGAGCGCGCTCGCTTCCACTTTGATCCTCTTCCCAGAAAGACGACTCTCCTTTAGGGGCCAAGCCCTCCCCTCTCAACAACCCCCTCCCCCAACAAAATCAATTTCCCGACCCAGCGGGAAAACGTTTTTAAGTGCAGCTCCTTCCTATTCTCTTTCTTCTGTATATATGAGTACACACATATCTATCCATCCATCTATATCCAAGCAGTACATCCGTATGAATAACGCTGCATTTCGTTTTATTCAGTTCGAAGCGGCACCTCTTAAGATGGGAGTGGATACAGGAGTGTATTTGCGAGGGGGTGGGGTCTTTTATTCTTTATTTTTCGTTCTATTTTCCGTTGGGTTCCTGCTGAAAGCCTGTCCCTTTCCCCCGTGTTTAATAGCGTCCATATTGAAACGATAAGAATTCAATTACGGTAGCGATTCCTAAGCTTGTGTTCGATTTTCGAGGAGGGGTCGGGCATAGGGGTTAAGAGGGGTGTGCAGACGATTTTGTCGGGTTTCCTGGGGATTGTTGTTTTCCCGGAGTGTGCGTTTCGGGAGGGGGTTTGCTTGTTTGGGAAATTTCCGGGATTGAGTGTGGATGTTGTTGGCGGTGAAAGTGTGTTTTGGATGCGCGAGTGCCTGATGCTAACAGGTATTTCTAATTCAATTTCAACCCGCTTTTGGAGAATAAAAGGGGTTTTCTTTGGGATCTAGAGAAGATTCCTCGAGATATTAAGAGCGTTCGTAACAACCTGTTTAGAAATGTTTACAAGGAAAGGGATTTTCGGTTTACGCGTGTAAATTGAAATGGAATTGGAGGAATTTGTATTGGTTTAGAGCTCTGAAGGTTTCTTAACCCTCTCCTAATGGTTTCGACTAGATATCTCATCAATCAAGACCTGAACAATTTTGATTTTAAAGAGATACCACGACATCAAGACGATTATCTGACCAGATCTTGATCTGGTCAGCATTAAGATGATTTTTTGATGATGACGAGATCAAGATCTGGTCAGATTTGCTAATGACGTCGATGATCTTGTCGAAACAACCACCAGGAAGGTTAAACACATTGCATCCATCTCGTCATAGAATTTGAAGAATTAGTACTTGATGCATTTGGAGAACCAAAATATTTTTAGTACATGAGTGTTGCCTAGTCTTTTAATCCTCCTGTCTGAATGAAGGATCCCGCTTTTAGAAAAATTGACCAGATCTAGGTGGACAAGATACCTCATCGAAACTGCTTGGTTGGTTTCGGGTTTTATAGTACAAGAGCCATCCTTGGCCAAGCTGCGCCAAACACAAGACGATAACGAGAGAGTAAAAAAAGCAAAACGCAGAGAAGGGTTGGTTGATTTTGGGGTTTTATGGCCCAAGGGATTTTCCCTTGGGGCATTTGGCCAAGCAGAGAAGGGTAGGCGAGGGTAAAACAGAAGAGGACACATCACTCGAATACACCTCGGCGAAACCACTTGTAGTGTTAACCCATTAATGGCCAACGTCCCTTTTTTGGGACACATATTTATATGGCTTAGGTAGCACAGTACCTTTAAAACCGTCTAAAAATCGATTTTCCAATTTTGATCTATTTTCGCATTCGTTCGTTCGTAATAAGGATTTTTCGAACACATCTATCTTTATTTTCAGCTGTTCGTTTGTTTACGTTTCTTAGTTTTGGTTTGGAATTATTTATTTTTTTCGAAAGTTTTAATAATATTTTTACTGTAACAAATATAAGCAGAATATGTACTACTCAACTCTTTCATTTCACAAATCTATTTGTTTACTTGAACTCGCGTGAATGCTAAAAATAACTATTTCAACTTTAATTGCATTTATTTCAGAATGGTAATTTTCAAGCTTGCGCGTACTATAACTCTGCAACTAATGAACGTAGACTCCTGAAATTTTGAATGTAAATAGATTATCCAAAGGACTTCAAAATGAAACCAAAATTTTACTCAAAAGCTAAAACTATTTTAAAAAATTTTGATATAATATAAGCGAAAATTTGGAAAAAATGAATGAAGTGAAATATTAATTGATTGTTATATTTTCGTGTTACTTAACTACTATTTTTTGGTTCTAATTTAAAATAAAAGCATTGTGTTACTCATGTCAGCCATTAATTTTATAGAAAATGCACGGGATGACTCAGAATGCTGCGCAGAAGTTATGCTTGTAAAAATGTATGTTGAAATGACCTTATGTAAATTCTAGTAAAATATTATTTAATTTTTAAAAACCAAACCAAAAGTATGAATAAAACCTGCAAAAAATTTCATTATGATACACATAAAACTTTTGATAAGACAGTTTACCGAAATTAGTCTATTTTACCTGTTGGTTTGTATGTTTAAAGGTACTGTACCCCCTTAAAACCATGACCAATGTAAATAAGCTATTATTCTTTTATTCAGCAGATTATTTATTATGTATTCTAGCAATAATATAAAAAGAAATGCAAAGCGTTAAAGATTTAAAGAAATTTTAAAATAATAAAATTTAAAAAATAATAATAAAATTTAAAAAAAATAATAATAATTACAAAAATTCATACATCACCCTTCCGAAGACTAGATGGGAACAATCAATATTTTTCAAATAAAAAACATGGTTGAATTCCGGCCCTTAATGAATTAAATCAAGTACTCCTCCAAGAAGCAGGGATTCGAACTCGGAGCCTGTTGAACAGAGATCTAACCGCAGAGGTAATTGAACGGCTGGTTGGTTAGGTTTTATGGCGCATGGCCAAGTTTGGCAAAGCTACACCAGACAATAGCAAATAGACACACATACAAGGAAAGTTTTACTCTGACACAGAAGAAAGGAATACTCCCAGGGAAGAATCGCACCGGCGACGCCTACAACTAGGTATTGGAACGGATTGTTGGGTTTAATGGCGCTTGTTTATTATTGTTGGGTTTTTTTAGGTATTGGAACGGAAGAGGATGTGTTACACGCAACGAGAAACAGATCGAGACGCAAAGGAAAGCAGTAACGTAAATAAGTAAGATCGAGAAGAAAAAATAACGTAAAAAACCTACTGGAATTAACCATCTTAGTGGTTGTCTTGACAAAGTATTTCGCCATTAGCAAAACTGACCAGATCTTGATGGACGAGATATCTCGTCATTTTGAAAAAAAGAAGTGACTCGATCTTAATCTCATCATAAAAATATCGGTAATATCTTGATGACGAGATATCTCGTCATTAGCAAAATTGGACAGATTTTGATGGAGGAGACATCTCGTCCAAGTCACTTGAAGGGCTAATGAAAACGAAAGAGACAAATTAGAAACTTTTCAATTAGTACGCTTTATCCAAACCATGTATTCCATAACAAGATCAAAACAACTACGAAATCTATTACTTCCCAACATTAACCTGTTACATAAAAAACCAGCAAAACTTCCCCCGGAATAACAACTTGGAATAGTTTCCCCATTACTCGAAACTGTAAGGAAGCCATTTTTCACTCTAGTCTCACCTCAATTGATGCCCACTTCATTTTCAAAAGCCCTCTAAAATATCGTACGAAACTTAATTACTGCAGCCATTACACCTTGACAACGAATTTCTCCCCAAATAGGCACGACCGATCGCTACTAATTGTCCAATTTTATTTCCCGTCTCGCGGTATCTCGTCTCGAACGAGATGGCCCGAGAAAAATCCCCCGTTCCGCAGAAACCCCCGTAGATTTCGACGCTGCGCGGAATGTTTAATTAGTGGTTTGAAATATGAGGAGGGCCATGATTTTAATTAAGTCCTGATTTCAAGAAACGGGAGCTAATGGCCACTCGAACGGAAGCCGAACTATTTATTTGTTTATCTATCTCTTTCAAAAGGGCTTTGTTTGAAGTGTTTGATTTGTTTTCGCAAGATGCGGTTGGTTATTGGGTGCGGAAGCACACGTGATCGGAATATTCCTTCTTTGATTGGGTATCTCGGAATCACAGTTCATTCTTTCCGCAAATCTTCAAAAGAATACTTATGAAGTTATATCTATCGCTCTTAAACGGGGTAATTTATGCGTACCGTGGTCCCGGGCAAATTCTCGGCGTGCGTCATTATTTTAAGAGCTCGAGAGAGAATTTTTTGAGGATAATCCAAAAGGCACGCCAGTTCGGTAAACGGGTTTGGGGGCGCGTTCAGGAAACGCCGACTTGTGCAGTTTTATAGCTGCAATTTCTTACAGACCGGACGATAAATTCGAGGATGCGGGAAAAGTGTTCCGTGGAAATCGTTCGAAAAGTACACCTCATTAATAATGAAGCGGAGAAGTCCGGAGTCCCAGGGGGTTAAAATCTAAGAATGATGTTCGGTTTTTCATATTATCGTTTGCGTGTTTTGGGGAATTTATGCCTCTCGACGAATCCCAGTGGATGTGGCTCCAGTGAATGCTTTCATCTTCCGCTTTAGGATATATTCCATTTGAATATGGATGTATTTATTTTGAATGAGTTGCGTTTTTTTATACCTCCTAGCCTCTGGTGAATTCATTTTGTTTATAGCAACGATTTTCAGCTCCAAGTGCTTTGAAGACTGGAAATTCTGCGTATAAAAAAAATCTTCACTGCTTCGATCTAAAGTAATTTTAAGCTTGTGTTCGGTAGTTTTCAACCTAATGATGCAGTTTTGTATAAAAACAACAGACGTGAAAGTGATTCAGAAAATAATTTTAATCCTGAGATGGAATCTTCTATAAAATATTTATCGTATTTTCGTTCAGAACTAAAAGCCCGATAAAAAAGACAGAACTGCATTTTGCTAGGTGTTTTGCTCTTGAAATGGAGTTAGTTTTGAGCATCTAATCCAATGGATCTAATAGGGAGAAAACTGAAACATTTTATTTCTAGCAGTCGTTCTGAATGTAAAAATAAATCTGCAGAATTTATCTCACATTGCTGGAAAAATTTTGTGGAACAGAAAGTGTAGGTAGGTCGTGAAAATGTCACATTTGGCTCGAGTCTCTTTAGATGTCACCACGCTTGAATCACATGTCGTAGCGTTGACATCTGTATATCAGCTCGTAACTAGAGACCGCGTTATTTGACGAGTATAGCCGCCGGCGTGGAAACCTAAATTTAGACTGAGGTGGGGCGGAATTTAATCATCGACTTAAAAATTTCAAAGATGCCCAAGAAATATGACGCAAGATATTGATGCGATAAACTTAGCAAGCCGAGGCCTATGGGATTCTTAAAACACCAGACAAGACATCGGCTGAGCGAAAGCGTGAGTAGTATTCCCGGGAGAATTCGGCTTGGGCGGCTGCCAAATCTAATCATGCGGCCTCGGTGCCACCGCCGTCGATTTCTCGAGCACCCGACATCACCATTCTGCATGAGCTCATAGATATGGATGCAGCGGCAACCGAACAGATGCTTGAAGGGTCTGGGTAGTTGGACACCCAGATAGAGTATATCATGTGCTCCGAGTACGAGGTGTACTACTTGTTCGATGGCGAGTGATTTCACTAGATATACCGCTAGATCCCTGACCGATCAGCTGCTGACAGGCCTGCGCTTTCAAGATAATCGTGCAAGTAATCAACGTAGCCGTCGATGTTGACACCACGGTAAGGCAGCTGCCTCGTCAGATGGACGATTACGTCTTCGACGGGAGCATAAAGAAGCATTTGTTACTTCTCATATCACTTTGTGTTTACCATGTATGGTTACATTTAATCTGTAGAGAGCAGTGATTGGTCTAAAAATGATGATCGAGTATGCAACCTGTTTCATTTCACGCAAAACCCAGACAGTTCTACGTAATATTCATCACAGTAAAGCTATGCACCTGTCGATGTCTTTTAATCCGTTTGATGGCAGAGATACAATCTCGAGATAAAGTTTAATAACGCAGAAGCTTTATCTATTTTTACCTTATCTGACACATCAATGAATTTTACTAATCCTTCCTCGCCTTTGCTCGAGGTCTATATGAGCTTAACCCTCTTGGTGGTTTCGAAGTATCTCGTCATTAGAAGAAAGGGTTGATATACGCATACTTCCGTGGCAACGTTTTTAGCGCGTTTTAGGCGCACTTTTTGTAGCGAGTTATGGCAGGTAAAGCAACCCATCTTAATTAGGATTATCCCCGCTTCTATGGAAACCTCGGCAAGCGGAAAGTTTAAATTTCATTTCGAATATTCTAGAATGTTCTTTTCATTTCCGTTAGTCCTTTTTGATAATAAGGCTAATTATTTTCAGTTAAGAAAAGCATTTTTTCTAAGAATTTCTTCCTTGGCGACATAAAAATGCGCCAATAAACTCGCCAAAAGCGTTGCCGCCAAAGTATGCATATATCGAAGCTGTACCCAAGAAAGCTGACAGATGACGGACGAGATATCTCAATATTGGAAAAAATCTTACATTGATCTCATCATCAAAAAAATCGCCAGTATCCTGATGACGTGATAGCTCTAGCAAAATTGGTCAGATCTTGATGGACGAGATATCTCTTCGAAACGAATTGAAGGGTTGATAAGAAAAGAGTGGTGGAAACAATATTTTCATTCATTGTTTATTTTAGTTCTGATGATTGTAAACCTTTCGTCAGATTAACATTTACACCTTCAACGGAAGTATAAAGAAACTTAATACTTCTCATATCATCGCTTAATGCTTGCATTCCATTCTGTCTGTAGATTGCCGTGATTGGTCGCTCAATAAATGACGCAACCTCGCTTCATTTCACACACCACCCACACGTAATTCTACGTAGATACGCAGTATATTAAAACTATGCACTTGTCTATGTTTTTTTAAAATCAGTTTGATGGTAAAGTAATGAAATCTCCGACATCCATTCTCGAGTTAAATTTTGCAGAAGCTGTCTATTTTTACTTTATCTGACACATCAAGGAAGTTTACTAACGCTTCCTCGCCTTTGTGTGCAGGCGATCTGGAATGGCTTGAGTAGAACCAGAGTGGTGACAACAGATTCAAAGAACAACTTAAAAACTAAAAACCATAGAGGAAATATAAAAGTAGAGTAAGCGATGATAACCAGCCCAGGATCATGTGACTAAATCTAGTAGTAACGTGATCCTTAGACTACTTTCGTCTGTCTGGCGGAAATGAAATTCTTCATCTGGTTGATCCACGGAACGATAAAATACGCCCATTCATTGCTTCATCATGATTGGTCCACGCGACATAGTTTGGCGATTTCGCCATTGTCATCGCCAATCTATAGAAATGCGCATTCTATTCACTCATCTAACCTGCCATAAAATGTTATATCGACAAACTAAGCGATAAGATACGAAATCGGCCCATCGAGACAATTTTTCATAGCAGTCACGTTACTACTAGTCGACATGTTGTTCACTTTTTAAAGATCCTCTCAATAGCAATGCAGTCTACCTATATTTCATGTCGAGTATTTTCTATTGTTTATTTAAATTCTGACTAGCTGAATTACCCAGCGTTGAATTGTTTGGGATTCATCGTAATATTACTCATTGTTACTCCTATGGAGTTTGGACTACTTGTTTTTAGCCCCTCTATAGGACCAGGATAATTGGGACGGTGGTTAATATCTGGTCTGTTTTCCGCAGGATTCTAAAGAATGAGTACCAAATTTGATATGAATTGGTCGAAGTGTGCTGTCAAAATCTCATTATTCTTATGGGGATTTCGAATTGTTTTTAATCCTCTGCACCATCAACCCAAATAGAACGGGGGTTAATGTTACCTACGTTACCCACAGGGTTCTTAAAAATATGTGTGCCAAATTTGGCGTGGATTTGTGAAGCCGTGTAGATTTCTAGAGAACATAGTGCTTTATATAGATGATGGTAAACGTTTCGTTCCACCAGAGCAATAAATACACCAGTTTCACCACCTCGTTCGCTAGCAATCCCGTCCATGATTGCCACCCGCCTCAGATTCAAGATTGCAGGCAATCCACACCCGTGCTGCAGAACAAGCAAGGGACTGGTAGCACCTGACGCTATAAAAATCTGTCGCTTCAAATGTAATATACTTTAACAAAGCAGCCGGAGTCGCACAAAAGCCACTTGAAGTGAGCGAGACAGAGGAGGAGGGTTGGCAATCCTATCAGCGGTCGCCATGGAAACGACTAAACGGATCAAGAACGTCAACTTCTGTCACTCGCCATATAAAGGTTGATACGGCGGAACCAGGGAAGCTGGCTCTTCAAAACGATTGCGCTTTTTGTTATCTTTGGGACGCAGTGGAAAGATTGTGAAAAGAAGCGTTTCTTGCAGGTTTATTCCATGGCAGGTGGTCTGGGGTAGCGAATGGTGCACGCAAAGTTTCAAGCCGCGTTCAACTTTGACTGCTTGCTTGGAGACATTGGGTGAATGGTAACGAATTCTGCTTGTGAAATCGCGGACAAGTGAATAATGTGGTCGGTTTGAGGGTTTTATGGCGCAAGGGCCATATTTGGCCATGCTGCGCCAGACACAAGACATACAACACCAAGAAAAACACAGTATAAAAGTTTTACTGACCCAGAAGAGAGAAATACACCTAGGGAGGGATGTACCTGACAGGAATCCAACCTGCGCTACCTACAACTCGAAGGTTGCTAGTGCAGTGGACATACCCACTGAGCCACGACGGCCCCTGCTATAGAGAGAAGCTTCATAAGAGGTTCACAAAGACTGACACCTATTAACACTGAACTAGACTTGATAAAATATTTTAATTGTAATTGGTTTTTAGAAATAAATATTGGGAAATTTTTCTAAGACAGCTATAAGAATGTCGTCTAAAACAAAAGAAAAGGTGTATGTTGAATACTAAGAAGGATTATTCCATTATGTATCGATAGGTAAGTTAATTTACTTCGCACTGTAGGAACAACCCGGGCTATTGACGACGGTTGGCGATCAATCCTGAAGTTAAAGATCTGAGGATCTTGTCATTTTAAACCACTGTCAGATGACGAGGTCAATACCTAAACTGGCAACCCATTCTCCAAACTTCCAAACCACGCCATTGAGGAAATTTTGGAGCCACGACAGATATAACGTTCGCAAGCTCCACATACACGACGGTTTTTTGTTGGATTGAGTTTCGAATTCGCAACCCTCAAGTTACTAGTCCATGACTACCAACAGGGCTACCACGGCTTCCGTTATATATCGGAGAAAAACAAATTTCACTTCCTAGGATTACTGGGAACCTATATATTACGGCCAAGAATGCATGTACCCAACTGCAGATGATTTATATTAAATGTTCAACGACAAAAGATAAAAATATAAAGAACTTTGCTCATTTTATTTGTCTGGAGAAGGGTGGATTTAAAAATTTGATAGCGACTGCCCTGAAAATGTTGGGCATCTTTGAGAGCACGTTTCAATGTGAGCAGTTTTCAGCTATAAATTAAAGTAACTGAAAATTGCAGGCTAACTTAAAAAACGAGAATTCGGGGGACATCCTTGGATTTCTATAAGATTAACCCCGACTACGTTTTCTTAATGAAAAAATTGCAACGCGTGACATGAATGTTTTATAAATAATTCCCGCTAAAAAATCGATTACCAGTGTTCCTTCCTAACTCAACACTTTCCTACTTTAACCCATTAAGTGGTTTCGACGAGATATCTCGTCAATCATGATCTCACCAATTTTGCTCATGACTAGATACCTCGTCATCAACAAAATTGGACAGATATTTATTGACGACGTACCATCAGGAGGATTAACCTCCCCTGGTGGTTGCCTCGACAAGGCCATTAGCAAAATTGACCAGATATTTATTGACGAGTCGAAACGAATAGGAGGTTTAAGCAAACATAAAGGCATTTTAATCGCCCTTAAAACAAATAAAAAATCCGACCATTTTAAGACCCGTAGGAAACCTGGTCCACTTTATAACCTCAATGTAAAACATATATCGTCCGTTTTAAAATAAAAATTCAGTTTGGGAAGTACCCAGACACAATCAGGCACTCATCTCCACCGTTTCCGCATAATTATACCGTCCCGCTTTACATCCACCCTCAAAAACATCCACCTCGCCCCCTAAAAGGTCCAGAATCATTTCCTTATCAATGGACAACAAAGGAAAGGAGTACTATTTCCAGGGAATTTGGACACATAAATATCTGTGCCGGCAATCGAGCCACTAATAACGGCCCAAACGATTTCGCCCCTTCCATAACCCTATCAACAATACCAATTTCTGTCTCCCGGCCCATAAATGTTTACGACCCTGCTGGAGAGATAGGGGGAGGGTAGTCATCAAACTTCTGCGCTCAATATTGGGCGAATCTATTAAACCCCGATCCCCCTGGAGGGTCTGGGTGCTAATCATTCGACCCACAAGGGTATTAGAAGAAGCTGGAAGACTTATTGTTCCGCTGGAATAGGTTTTGCCAAATTCCGTGAGGAGGCTGGGGTGCTTTTTTTGGGAGGGATGTTCTCGAAGACGGTCATTAAGGGAGCAAAAGTATGAAGAAAATGCAATAAATGTTAATGTTTGCGAAGAAAATATTCTGGTTTCAAACTGGACACTGAATTTAGTTGTCAACACGAAAATTTACAATAGTCATTACTGTCCATGGGAGCTAAGTCCAGGAGCCAGAACCCCTTATGTACATAAAACATGGGATAAATATAACATAGATAACATGAATTGCAAAACGTACAAAGTGCTTTTCAACCACATTCTTTAGGTATTTTTTATGCTGAGTCTGTAGCTCCTAGAGGTCTGTAGCTCAGGTATTGATCTCGTCATCTGACCATGGTACGAAATTAGGAAATAAGCTTTCAATGAATGATTCAAATGAAAATATCGGGCTAGTCGAAACTGAAAAACAAGATGTAGAAATCAAAATATAGTCAAAAGCATCCGAAACTAAACAATACAAAATTTTAGAATCTTGGCTGGACTTAAGTAGATAGTTAATTAAGGTCGCACTGGAGAAACACAACGAGCTATTGGCGACGGTTCGGGATCAATCCCGAAGGCTTAAAGAGGATCCCGGTGTCTTGAAGGTCCCGTAAAGTTCCAACTGGTACGTAATCTCCTTTTCCCGTGATTTAAATTTAAATTATAATACAAACAAACATGAGTTAACTATTTGATACCGAACATTTAGTTGAGTTTTTATGACAAGAAGTAGAATGCCTAGTAACATCCCTTTTGTTAGCAAACCCTGAAAAGTGTCAACGGAACTAAATTGTTCTTTTCTAACTAAATCAAAATATTCAAAAGAAGCATTATGTAATCCCATAACTAAATACACCAATAGAAAACATCCCAACTGCAGCAGCTTTACAGTTGTGAATGAAATTTGTTCCGATGAATCACGAGCAGGTTAAAAATACCCATCAACAGCAAGTGAAAGAAAACATTCTCTTAAAATCCACGGCAGATGTTTCATGTTTAAAGCGCAGGCATATCTAAATTGTTAGGAAATGATCAGATGTGTCAAAATTGCAAGCAGCTGCCATAATTGTTTTTGACATGTGATAAGACTGCGACGATCAATCCTAACAAATCCACTGATAACGAATCTGGACATGTTTTGACCTCCATCTTCGCTACATCGTTTAAAAAATAAGAAATAAAGAAATCGTCATCTGTTTTATTACAAACATTCACTGCAAGGGTTAAAACAAATCGGAAAAATGAATTGCAGAGTGCTGCTCGACAGAGGGTGCAGTCACAAAACATTCCTGAAGATGGAAATCGCTGACTCATTGGGATTGAAGGTTATTCGACAAAGAAATAAAATCCATGCATTCGAGCGGAGAGAAAACATAATTATGATACAGTTGAGCTCGATATGCAGAATAGAACTAAACCTAGTCAAAATATCAAAGCAAGAGCGGTGGACATTGAGTTCATTACGCATAGCCATGTCGAAATTCCTTCTGGATGGGCTTACTTTCGAGAAAGGAATCGAATTAGCTGAGTCTGGAACGACAAATGAGATACATATCTTGATCGGACCGGGAAAAAATGGGAAATAGGCAAACGTTTAGTTGTGACTGATAGTATGTTTTGCTGTCATTCAAGGTATATAGAATTTGACAGTGAGAATGTGAGTCAAGCAACGTCAAGATGAATGGAAAGTCAAGATACAGGGAAGCATCAGATTATCCAAAGGGTTAAAAGTTTATTGGATTTACAAGTCCATTGGTATTTATCAGAGTAAAGAAATCTCGCTCAGATACGTATGCCATAGACATGTTTCAACAAAGAACAATTTATAAATACAAAATATATGAAACTAAATTACGGAAAAACATTTTTAAGGGATGCCATTCTAATATAAGGCTACAAGGCGACACCTGGTTGATTTGAACAATACATTTAGGTAGATATATGTATATGTAGATATATTTAACGTCGCTCTGAAGCAATAAAACGGGCTATTGGAGGCGGTGGTCCGGATTCAAATCCGATGGGAAATATCCGAGAACACTTAATTTTGAGCCACGGTTAGGTGACGAGGTCACAAGTGAGCTGGCACCCCACTCTCCAAACTTCCACACCACGACAACGTGATACCACAATAAATTTAACGTGCACCAGCACTCTTTGTACATGACGGTCTTTGGTTGGATTTGAACTCGCAACCTCCGTTACTCTTCCAACCGTTCTAATTCAACCCCAATAAATTCAGATTTGTATTTTCAATGCAATGAAATTATTGACGAATAATTGAAAGAAGGTACAACGGGCTATTGGTGACGGTCCGGGATCAATCCTGAAGGGAAAGATCCACATTGGTAATCTTGGAATTTGCCGCATTATTTCGCATGTTACTCGGAAGTAATTCCTGCATGTCACATTAAAAATTAATACCAAACATCGTTCAAACAATGATTAAATTAGTTTTCAACCGAAAATATATTTTTTTCTCTCCAGTCGTGTTTTGCGTTTACAAATTCTCCTCATTGACACTCAGAAATAGCAGAAAACTAAAATATTTATACCGCAAAAAAACATTTGCTGATCATAACCTATAAATATATTTTCTTTAAATAAAAACTTATACAGATATATAATTACAGAGTTCTAATTTAATTCTGAATTGCAAAACCTTAAAGAGAAAGCTGAACAATTCTTCTCATTGTGGTGGCAACAGCAATTGAAATTGTTTGAAAAAAAGTTCCACGTAGCTTATGAAAACATTTCTTATACCTACTTTAAAACACAAGTAATGATCACGCTCAGTATAATAAATTTTACGACACTCCGCCATTTTTTAATTAAAGAAAACTTTATCCCCTTTTGAAACCTGGCTTCACTTTCTCTCCCATAATTCCCTGCGGCTAAGCCGCTAGCGCGAGGCAAAAGTATTCAGGCAAAAACGAACTCGTCGTTCTGTTGGAATAATTAATGTCAATGATTTAAGAAGCGCAAAAAATAAAGAATTCATTAGGAAAAATTGACCACACCTGATATCACCGAAATAATGAATATAAATAGAAGATATATAATGATAACATGCAGATGGAAAACGAAAAAAAAATGTAAACTGATTAAAAGTAGAGGATGGATATTGCTTAGAGTAAAAGAAAATTAAAGAAATCGAATAAGAAAAAACTTGCAAATGGCGCCGGATTAAAATAATAAATCATTAAATGCTGCAATAGAATTTTTAAAATCAAAATCACCGATAGGGAAGTAAAGGCATAAAAGAACTTGGAAATAATCAGTTTAGAAGAGAAAAAAATAATTTTCGCAAACAAAACGTAAAAACGTCACAGTTCTTTGGCTTATTATTAAAATATTTCAGATTTAGTTTCGTTATTCGGAATTGAATATTTTATGAATATTTTTTTCCTTCCCTTTCTGTTAGAAGATTAAGGTTTTAGAGAATAATTTATAAATCACCACGTGTGGTACTTTCTGAAATGAAGATTATGGAATAAGAGTTTTAAAAAAATTAGAAGTTTTCGATCTTTCTTTCTAATCAAGTTTTTCCCGTAAAAAGTTCGATGAAAAAGCCTACATCTGTATTTTAATCATAATCATATTTTTAAGTACCTTTAGGATCAGCGAAATGAATCCTCAAAATCCTATGGTAATTCTTAGTTATTTCGGAAATATTTTAATTTCATTTTATTAAATGAAAAAAACTTTTTTAGATTTCGTACATTCACTGAAAATTTAATCACTAAAACATTTTGTTCACTACCTTAAATTAATATATACTGTTACATTTTCAAAAGAATTCTAACACCACAATGTTGTGTGAGTCGCCTTTTTATGGGAATTAGTAGTTAGGGCGCCACACATATATGGATTGAAAGAACATTATGAAAGATTCTACTAGAGGAAAGTAAAATCTGCTTAGGAGGCATGCAGGGAATACTAGACTGCAGAACGGATATATTCGTATAAACCCTTCAAAGTGTTAAAATCTCAAACATTTGACCAAATACAACACAGTACCACCGAATACAACACAGACAACACAATGAAGGAGGGAGAAAAAGCAGAACGGTAGGCCAGGGTAAAAATGAAAGGGAGGAAAGTTCACTTGGGTACCTCTGGGTTGTGATGCCCCGTACGCACCTAAAAATGTACCCCTGAGGTCAAATATGTACCCCTGACAGAAAACAAATCGAGCTCCTAGTTGAGCTCGAACGCATCGAAGAATGAATTAATCAGCCTAAAACGGTCTCGCCGTGTTTCGAAAAATGAACAATCTAATCAAAGATGACAATTCAGCACGACAGATAACACACTTCGAGAATCTCCCGTCTTATCTCGACCTAATCCTTCAACCAAGAGAGAGGAAGGCACATATTCAAAATTTCCTTAAATCTCCAGACGCATCGATCCCTCAGCGGCTTATCAACCACCCCCTTTCATCCCAAAACTCGGGGATATAAATCACTACGGCTCTCACCCTGCATCAGTGCACAACCTCGAAAAACAACGCACTTAAATATCTTGTTAATCACACCTATGCGAGGCTGGTAAAATAATTAACGGACACCAATTATCATCTTGCTTCATGTATTCCAATAAAAGGTCGATGCAAACACTCAGGTGTTATTTCCCCCAAGAGCTCCGTCTGTAAATAAATCCAAAAACAGTCCATGCATTACGATAAAAAAATGGATAACAATAGGTTGGTTGTTTTCGGGTCTTATGGCGCATGGGCCATATTTGGCCTAGCTGTGCCAAACACAAGACAGACAACACAATGAAGGAGGAAGAAAAAACAAAAAGCAGACTGATAGGCGTGGGAAAAAATGAAAGGGAAAGATACCTCGGGTCTGTGATGCCCATACACACACAAAGATGCCCCTCTGAGGTCAAATAAGAATCGGAAAAGTTAGTTTCTACAGAATAGAGCTTCTATTTGATCTCGAAAGGAATATGGAATATGTGTATATAAGAAGCACGTTCTATCACAAAAACATTACCTCCATCTACATTAGGCATTACAGAAACCTCATATACACTATATGGACAAAAGTATTTGGACACTGCGGAAAATCGGCAAATATGGGGCTGTTTTTCCTGGTTAGAACTCGGCCCATTGCTTTTGTACCTGGTACCATGAACGCTGACATGTACCTCGACGTTCTGGATAATTCGGCCTTGCCTACACTATGGCAATACTACGGCGACGATGGTCGTTTCTTCCAACAGGATCGAGCTCCATGTCATACTGCAAAACGTGTGCTGGACTGGTTTCCTGAAAATGAGCTTGATTGGCCTGCTCAGAGCCCCGATCTCAATCCGATCGCACACTTGTGGGACGAACTGGAGCGACGGGTACGACAGACACGCACTGACAAAACTTTTTCTGATAAACATGCAGTGTCCAAATACTTTTGTCCATATAGTGTATATAAAACCGATACAAGTTAATTTTCGTAGTAGTTAGTGGTTACGTTTACCATAAATCTAAGGTAGAAAGGTCATTAAAGGTAATTAACGTCACAGTGGAGCAACAAAACGGTCTATTGGCTACAGCCCGGGATCAATCCAGAAGGAAAATATCAGAGAACACCTAGAACCACGGTCAAGTGACGAGGTTGCACCTGAGCTGGCACCCCACTCTCCAAACTTCCACACCACACCAACGTGAGGACATTTGAAGCCACGACAGATTTCACGTGCATCATCCCCTTTCGCACCCGATCTTTGGCTGGACCGAGTTTCGAACACTCAGCCCTTCGATTACTAATCCGTTACTCTTCGAAACGGGCCACCGCTGCCCAAATAGCAATCGGAAAAGTTCGCTTCTTACAGAACACAAATCGAGCTCCTAGTTGAGATCAAACGCATCGAAAAATGAATTAATCAGCCTAAAACGTTGTCGCTGTGTTTCGAAAAATGAACAATCTAATCGAAGACGACAATTCAGCACGAAAGATAACACTCCGCGAAACCCCCCGTCTTATCTACACCTAATCCTTCACCGAATAGAGGGGGCAGGACATCTTCAAATTTTCCTTAAATCTCCAGACGCATCGATCCCTCAGCGGCTTATCAGCCATCCCTTCCCACCTTTCCTCCCAAAACTCGGGGGTATAAATCACCACGGCTCTCTCCCATACATCAACACACAACCTCGAAAAACAACGTACTTAATATCTTGTTAATCACACCTACGCAACGCTGTTAAAACAATTAACGGACAGCACCAATTTCCAGATTAAAACCCATGCAACACGCGCGCAATTTATCGCCTCTTATGTCCGCGAATATATTAAGCGAGGTCCCGAGAAAAAAATAAGCCAAGCCCCAGTTAATACTGCGCCCCAAGCGCCTTAAATCACCGACCTTATTTGTACAGGGCTTTAATGCACGTCTATTTCTCATGGCAACCTGCACGCAAACAGTCAGGGCTATTTACCACTGATATATGTAAGTTCGGGGCGGCATACTTAAATGACGCCCATTTTTCAATGGACTCCCCATGCAAAAAGCCACTTTGCCCGGGCTATGAGGTGGGGCATTTTTCAAACCGATATATCTCTAAACGTCCCGGGCATTTTTGTCTTCGGGGCACGATCTGTGCGGGAAAAAGTTTTTCGGTTGCTTTATTATTGTTTTTCTTGCCCTGCGGTGTTATTGGATTGTTTTGGACTCGTGATTTTTGGGGGTTTGAGCAGATGGACAGGATATTTGTGTTCGAAATACACCGGATTGTTGTGTTTTTTTGCGTTGTTGGGAATCTTTTCTTTTAGTTGTTTCGAAGAATTTAGGTTCCACGTTCCTGTTGTATTCTGTCCACCTTGGATTTTGACATTGACAGATATCAACGAAGTGTTTTGTACGGGCACGTGATATCAGTAGTTCGGTATTTTGATGTATGTCGATGGAAAATAATATCCACTTTGGGGTATAAGGCCTCGAGAATATTTGACAAAATGATTCTCCGCAAAACCTCATGCCTGCCTGTATTGTATCAAAGTGATTTATGCATGAGATAGTTTTTCGGATAAAAGTTTTGACTAACTGTCTGGGCATGATATATTTTAGACAAAGTTAGGGATTTGTGATACGTTGAATAGAGGTAAAACACACATCACTCACTGGTAATGTGTGTATGAAGATTTTTCAGTGAAACTAAATGCAAAAGGAACTGATGCTTTGGTAACATCTTTCTTGTAGTTCAATTTAGCATGTTACTCGAATGCAATTTCAGTGAGTCGCTTAAATTCACCCTCTTAGCGCAAGGAGTGTTAGTGTTAGATCGTTACCACCGCCATAACAAGGCCAGACCGCTCTGACGTTTCAATCACGTGACTCGCTAATTAGTAGTCATAACAAACATCGCCGCATGGCCGGCGACTAATGGATTGCCTTTAATGTAGCGTAAGAAATTAGGTTTTTTATACTATTTTACCGGAAAGTAAGCGCAGTTGCAGTTAAATATTGTTATATAACATTTGTGGAACATTAGTGCCAAGGTGTTAAAGGCTTTCGGACGATACATTCCGGACGATATCATCGTTTTGAAAATGAAGTTCGCAGACTTTGCTGCGTTTCGATGGTGTAAAGTCGGCTCGTAGAATCTCCCTGAGCCATCTTTTTCTAATATTTTCATCTTCTGGATAGGAGAAAACCGCCACTTTTGGTGCATCACCATATCAATAATTTCCAGAGCAAGAAGGTACACAGCATCTAAAGGGCATTTTGGATAGCCTCGTGGTTAAGCCTAAAGAAATCGGTCTGGACACACGTTAAACGTGTTGTTTGACGAAAGCCTTTAACACCTTGACACTAATGTTATATAACAATATTTTTAACTGCACTTTCCGGTAAAATAGTATAAAAAAACCTAATTTCTTACGCTACATTAAAGGCAATCCATTAGTGATCCGGCGATGTTTGTTATGACTACTAATTATCGAGTCACGTGATTGAAACGTCAGAGCGGTCTGGCCTTGTTATCTCGGTGGTAACGGTTAGATCCCTTTTACCCCAAACACATGACTCATTAACTCAATTTAGTTAAAAGTGCAACGGCACGCCAATCACTTGATTGCACTGCTATTGTTTTTGTTTGAAAAAAATTGTTAGAAAAATATTTAATAATTATTTTAAAATTATGGTATGGTATTTTGAATTAACGTCGCATTGGAGCAACACAACGGGCTATTGGCGAGGGTCCGGAATCAATCCGAGGGGAAAGGTCCAAGGACGACACCACGTAATTTTGAACCACGGTCAGATGAAGAGGTCACACCTGAGCTGGCACCCCACTCTCCAAACTTCCACACCACGCCAACGTGAGGACATTTGAGGCCACGACAGATTTAACGTGCACCAGCCCCCTTTGCACACGACGGGCTTTGGATGGATTCGAACTCGCAAACCTCCGGTAGCTAATCCGTTACTCTTCCAACCAGGCTACTTTTATTTCAATGAACAAAGTATACAACACGAACCCGAGGTACCCAAGTAATGTAATCTTTCCCCATGGGGTTTACTGCTTCTAGTAAACATGGGGTCGCGATTCAAGCGATCTTTCTCTAATTTATAATCTTCCTCCACTTTCCTTTCTTTTCACAATTACTTGAAGTTGTCTGTCTTGTGTTTGGCACAGCTTGGCCCAAGTATGGCACCTTGCGACAATAAAACCCCAAAACGAAACACGGTCCGCCGCAGAAACACAAACGCCCACCTACATTTAGCTTGAAAGAAAAATCCTCATAGAGATTGGAAGGTTAAAAAGTCAAATGCCTGGATCGGAAATAATCAGGTTTAGACGGCATATAATATTTTCCCAGACATTCCCCATTTAAGTTTTCTCAAGCGCTTCGACCCGGTATTAGCGTTATTGCATACCCAACTTCCGTCAGGACATGTCATTTCGCAAAACCCCCGGAAAACATCTCAAAAACCGTGTTTCAATAAAGAGAAAATTGAATATCTTAGCCCACACTACACACATCGCAGCAGCAGCAGCAGCAAAAACTCGCAAGAAACTCCGTCCTCTTCCCCCAATTGATATTACGGCAAAAACCCCGGACATCCATTGCACCCACTCTCGTATATGCGACAGGAAAGAACGACATTTTCTTTCAAAACAAAACCATAAAAAGCCCCCGTCTCGAATTCGACCGAATATATGAACTCCGAATTTCTGTCGCTTCTCAAAGTTCCCTGAGTTATAGAGGTTTTTCTCTTCCATCCACGGCGTTTTTTCCATCTTTTCTGTTTGGAAGTTCGGGTTTTCTAAAGTGCTTTAGGTTATGGGTTCCCGGGAAAGAACTCATTTTGCGCATATCCGTTGTTTTGCTTAAGTTATGGACTACTCTAGATCAAAACTGTATTTGCCCTCGAGGGTTTTTCCCCGTCGAGGAAAAAGTTTCGCAATATCTTGTCAGGTAACGCTGGATTCATCTTTCATGCTTCGGGTTAGTGTATGTTTTTAAATATCCTCAATTATTCGAGATAGGAGTACTTGAGCGTATATGTTGTATATTGATACACGTATTAGATGCACGTATATGTTGTATATTAATACACGTATTAGATGTACGTATATGTTGTATATTGATACACGTATTAGATGTACGTATATGTTGTATATTGATAATTAATACCTGAATTTAACAGTTTAACCCTTTAATTCAGAATCAAGAGTCATTGAAATTCTCGAACATAGTTGCATAGATAAGTCTTTACACTTATGCATATTTACAATTCAGCGAAACGGCTTAAATTACTAGCTTAGAGCAGTTTATCTGACACACAGAATGAGGTTTCGGTCTTACTTTTTTAGTAGTTATAGGAGGTTAAAGCTAAATTCATGGCAAAGTTTACTGCCGAGAGTGCACTCATCAGCTTGTGGTCTTAGCCTTTTTGGAACTTATTGACACAGAAGAGAGAAATCACCCAGGATGGAATCGAATCTACGCTCACTACAACTCGCAGGTTGGTAGCACTGTGGGTATACCCAATGAGGAACAGCAGCCCAAACTTAACCAAAACAGTCGCAGTACAATAAGACCGTTGCAGCAGAATTCGACAATAAATTGCTTTACTTCTTTTAAACATGAAATCAAATATTAGAAAGCAGCCAAATTTAGTGATTACTTTAGTCTCAAGTATTATCGAAACAATGACAATTCAACGGAAGGGTATTTGCAGGTGTTTCGCTGTAACAGCTATCACTTGAATCCTCCAGCACATACATTAGCCCTCCACGTGGTTTCGACGATATATCTCGTCAAAGATCTGGTCAGTTTTGCTAATGAGATACCTCGTCGAGACAAAACTGCCCAAGGGGAATGAAGATCAAAGTAGGAAAAACAAATTGCCCTTTGCCTGGTGAGTTTGGAACAGTTTTGCATCAAGGCCTGGCCACAAGGTGGATTTAGACGCGAAGACAACGCACCAGGGAGGACTAAAGCATCGATCACCTCCTTAGCCCTAATTTCGATTCTCACGCCAACAATGCGTCATTCAGAGTGATGGAGAGAACACGCTCCAACCCACTCAGTCATTCCAGATCACTGGTGATTGATAGACCATCCTTCCAAGACGTAAGCAACTTATCCCAACCCATTCAATACAGTTCACGTCCATGCAATCTCCTGATCTAAATGAAGATTGCATATACGGCAACAAATAGTGATTGAAGGTGAATCCTACCACTGATTGAAAGAGTCGTGTCCCAGAGTTAGTTATAAACACGTTGTAACAGTGGAATTCCTCAATTGTGCCACGCGCCTACAAATAATTAAGATATTTAGTTGTTTGTTGATGAAAGGATCCTCTAAGGTTGACGTGAGTTCCCTACCACGGCTTTGTATTACACTTACATTGTTTAGTTCAGTCAATAGACGATCTTTTAAGGTTGTAGTAGTTTTATTTGATTCGGATTTCTGTTTTACTTGAATAGACTAAATGGTACAACCGGTTGTAGGTCCTTAACCCTCCGTTCCAACGAGATATCTCATCCATCAAGACCTGGTCAGTTTTGCTAATGACGAGATGCCAAGTCAAGACAACCACTAGGAGGGTTACTTGGTATTTTACAGTGTCTGACTTAACATTTTAACTCTCCTACCTCGACGATATCTAGTCATAAGCAAAACGGACCAGATCTTGATCTCGTCAACGTAACAAAATCGGCAATATCTTGATGGCGATATATCTCGTCATTTTACGAAATTGGTCAGATCTTGATGGACGAGATCTAGTCAGTTGCGAAATTGGTCAGATCTTGATGGACGAGATCTAGTCAGTTGCGAAATTGGTCAGATCTTGATGGACGAGATCTAGTCAGTTGCGAAATTGGTCAGATCTTGATGGACGAGATCTAGCCGTTAGCGAAATTGGTCAGATCTTGATGGACGAGATCTAGTCATTAGCGAAATTGGTCAGATCTTGATGGACGAGATACCTCGTCAAAACCATTTACAATGGAACCGAAACCAGGGTTAACGGTTTCATTGAACGTGTGGTATCACCATGGCTCAGTGAGTTTGCCGACTGAGCCAACCTACGAGTTGTAGACGGAGCAGGTTCGGCTCCTGTAACAGCCTGGATGTATTCCTCTCTGCTGTATGAGTAGATCTTACTTTGCGTGTATGTCTATAACAGTGGTTAACCTGGGGTGTGTGCACCCCTGGGGGTGCGAGAGAAGTTTCGACGGACGACAGCGATTTAATAAAAGATGATCTTATTGAAATACGAGCCAATGCACGTTTCCAAATGGAATTTGAAAAGCTGGACTCTGGAACAATTCTGGTGTACATAGAAAGTTATACACAGCTGGCAAAAGCAGTACTGCATACACTTTTACCATTTTCCACCACCTGCCTATGTGAAAGTTTCATCCCTTTTGCACATAAAAACAAAAGCCAGAAATCGCTTCAATGCAAGCGATGACTTACGCGTGGCTCTTTCGAACAAGGAGCCTCCCTTCGAAAGTATTATGAATAAACAGCAACGCAGATATTAAAAATTGAGATATTGTTTTGTATGTATATGTAAATGTTATGTGTTTATTTTTCAATAAATTATCTTGCAATAGAAGTGTAATTTCTTAAATAAAGAAATAGAAACGCATTTTTGAAGGGGGTGCGGGAACTTATTTTTAGATTCAAAGGAGGTGCCGATCACTAAAAAGGTTAGGAACCACTGGTCAATAACATGAAGGTGTCTGTCTTGCGTTTGACGAAGCTTGGCCAAATATGGGCCATGCTACATAAAAGCCCAACTAATTTTACCCGTATCAAATTACTTAAAACATTTCTGAAGATTTTTAATCCAGTCCATACTAAAATTAGTGTTAATTTAGCCAATTTCCTGGTGAATGTTTCTACCTGTTTTTTCTAATGGACAGGCACCAACTCTGCAACAATAATTCAGGTGTCATCTAGACAGATTACTAATGGAATTACATAAAGGAATGTTCATTAGAATACCTAGTCACATTATTGTCATACTATAGGGTAATTTTCAATGCGACATACAATGTTCTCCAATTCAGCATGCAATTTCACTCTACTCGTATATAAAACAAATCAGTTTCTCATCAAACTCCTGTCAATATTTTTGCACGTGTGAAAGGGAATGATACATTCAATAATAAATCACACGCTTAAATTTTTCAGTTGGATTTTTCAGTTCACCAGGGTGATTTCACAATTCGCTCGAACGTTTGAAAATGATTCTTCATGAAATATTTTATCTGATCAAAGCATGTTGAACGGTTGCATATTTTTCAATTTTGCTATCGACAGCTTACTTGAAATTCCAATAGATTTTAGCAAAGTGCGATTTTTTTCTCATGCGTCTCAACGATTATATACTATTTCCATTTATCTTTAAACTATCAAAGCTATAACTGCATAAAATTACTTTAAGTTAAATGATTGGTTGCGTTTTTTATGGCACAAGGGCCATATTTGAAAATGCAGCGTCAAACATAAGATAGACAACATCAAGTAATGGACACACAAGGAAAGTTTTACTGACACAAAAGAGAAGTAGGTACAGTGGCTCCCAAAAGTGTTCGTACACTTTAAAACTTTGTAGAAAAAGCGCTGTAGCCTGGAATTGAATTCGAATATAAAGTCCAATATTTTTTCATAGCATCTCCATGTGATTCTGAACAAAACCTAACATTCTTTAAAAAATATTGACTCATTTTTTTTATAAAAACGAAAATGAAAGGAGGCAGAGAAAAACACGTCGCAAAAGTGATCGTACACCGAAACATTTTTGGATAAATTCATAAATAAAATTATCGTTTATTTTTGCATTGTGGTAACATTTAAATAATCGTTTGGCTTTAATCTTTGCTTGCTTACTTCGTAATCTATTTATTATTTAAAAATGGCTCGTAGACGTAAGAAAACAACGAATAGCATTCGAAAATTGATTATTCTTCATTATTATTAAAAAATTCCCATTCTGAAACATTAATTTTTATTAATGGATAGAGCAGTATTTCATTGAAATTCGTAAGGGTACGAACACTTTTGACAGCTACTGTAGGTATTTTAATTAATGTCACACTGGAGCAACACAACGGGCGACGGTCCGAGATCAAACCCGAAGAGAAAGATCCGAGGACAACACCAAGTAAATTTGAATCACGGTGAGATGACGAGGCAACACCTGAGCTGGCACCCTACTATCCAAACTTCCTCGCCAAGACACGAGAGAGAATTATACCGAGGGAGGAATCGAACCTACAGCTCACAGGTTGTTGGCGCAGTGGCTTACCCACTGAGCCACGACGGTTCCTAAGATAAATAGTAATAAGCTACTAAACTATTATTTCAAAATAATACCATCAAACCATTACGGATAATTAACGTTCTGCAGTTTGATAACTTTTTGAACCGATTTTCCATTTTAAAATACCATTATAAGGGGCATACATCTTATTAAACGTCACGAGGCATTATTTTGTTCTGTAGTTATTTGTGAAACTAAACGATTCATCTTCTGATAAACCGGATTTTATTCTCACGGAGTATCTTTGAACAGAACGATTACATTATATCCTTTCATTCACTTTCAACAGACGATAATTATCTGCTTATGTTCTTTAATATCAAAAGATATTCGATTGGGGGTCACATTGCAGAGCTAGGAACAACCCATCTCACTGCAATCAAGCAGCATAATAACGTTACAACCACGATCAGAAACAATTCCGATATCGATGCGAGTTTTCAATGGGAAAATCACAATCACTTTCAATCCTTATCGTAATCAACAATTAATCGATTCCAGAAGAGAGAGAGCTGTGTCTCCGGTAGCCGGAATACAAACACCGTTCCGCCTTCACACAACACAAACCGATCGGAATTAATATACCCGGCAGTTGCGGTCGAAGCCGGTCGCTATCGACTTTCCAGCGAAGTGAAGCGAAGTCAGTCATTAAAAGAGCGGCGGGTCTTAATAACAACAAAGGCGGCCGATTCCGAAATCGCGTCGCCCGTGTTATGATTGAATGGAGCGAAGAAAACTGCGGAATCAATGCCTCGCAGCGTGTTCGTGTTCTCATTAAGTCCAACCAAGCTCATTATTGCTAAGTATTCGTCTCTGTTGATTAATTGGGAGGATTAATTTCTCGCCGTTTGAGGCAGAAAAATTTGTTGGTGGAGGCGGTGTTGCGAGAGAAGGGCTTTTGTGGGACGGGATTATGGAAGGTATAAATGAAGTCCCACGTTTGGCGAAAAGGAAGGAGAAATATTACGTTATTCTCCTGTCATTTGGGCATTCATTTTCCAATTCTAAGTCACTGGTGTTTCAGTAGATATTTGTCAAGGTAGGTATCTTACTTGACATCGCACTGGAGTAACACAATGGGCTATTGATGATCAAATCCGAGAACACCACGTAATCTTGAACCACGGTCAGATAACGAGGTCAAATCTGAGCTGGCTCCCCACTATCCATGCTTCCACACGTGAGGACATTTGAGGCCACGGCAGATTTAACGTTCACCAGCCCCCTTTGTACACGACGGTCTTTTGGTTGGATTCGAACTCGCAACCCCCCGGTTGCTAGTCCGTTACTCTTCCAACCGGGGTGAAAACAGGAGAAATGTTATTCTGTCATCTCGGTATTGAATTGGATATTCATTTCGCAATCCTACGTTACTAGTAGGTAGGTATTTCAATTAACGTCGCACTGGAGCAACACAATGAGCTATTGGTGACGTTTCGGGATCAAACCCGAAGGGAAAGATCTGATGACAACATAATTTTGTCAACACGTCATTCGTTTCAGTAGATATTTGTCCATGCTAAACGCCGTGTTTTGAAATAATCTAAGTAGGCTTTAGTCTAGAGTGCAAATTTTGGGTTTGGTTTTGGAGGATTTTCTAGCGTAAGGGCCATATTTGCTCCAGACACAAGACATACAATATGAAATAGATACACGCAATGAAAGTTTTACTCGCACAGAAGAGAGAAATTTACCCAGGGGTGAATCCAACTCCGCCACTTACAACTCGTTGGAGCAAAAAAGGATCATACAGTGGCAAAACAAACTTTTATATGTATATAAAAGCATATATATTTTCCAAGTACCAAATACAGGATGAGTCAAATAGATATTACCTCTTATTTTGGATTGGTATTTTTTTATTCAATAAATCACTTCAATTATTTACGGAATAAAAACAGACATTTGCAACAGATCACAAATTAAGAATAAATACGAGAATAGTTACAAAAATCTGCGATCCAAAGTTTGACGACCAATGCCCCTATTCGATTTCACTTCTTACATCTTAAATCGACAGATTTGGCGTTAGATTTAGTTTGAGACCTATTTCGACGTCGTAGTGCTTTGCAATTCCTAGTTTTACTGATTTAAAGTTTCCGTGGCTCAGAAGAAAGTCTCCTTCCCTCCCTCTCCGCTTATCGCGGCGCACGAAATCGAGGTCACTAACAAGTCTTTGTTCCCTCAGCTATCGAATGACACTAGGTTGATTTGATTCGTGCTGATAATATACAAATTATTAGACCAATCTGATGCCCATTATTTCGTAACGTTCAACTTTCCATATCGACAAACGAGTACTGGTCTCATTTTAAAGATTTATTCATGTCTAAAAGACGATTGAGCGGCATTTTTAGGCTGTCTGATTCCGTTTACAAATGCTGTCTTCATTGCAAAAGTTCAAAATTAAATTAAAACTATTGAATTCAACACAGGTAGGTAGTTTAATTAACGTCGCACTGAAACAAAACAATGGACTATTAGCGTCGGTCTGGGATCAATCCCGAAGTGATAGATACAAGGACATCTCGTCAATTTGAGCCGCGGTCAGATGACGAGGTAACACCTGAGCTGGCACCCAACTCTCCAAACTTCCACACCACGCCAACGTGAGGACATTTGAGGCAGATTTAACGTGCACAGCCCCCTTTCTAAACGACGGTCTTTGGGTCTTTGGTTGGATTCGGAATCGCAACCCTGTTGCTAATCCGTTACTCTCCCAACCGGGCTACCGAGGTTCCCTAAATTGGAAACAAAATCTCAAATGAGGCACTTATTTTGACAGGAGTGCTAAATTTATTCACATAAAAATCAAACCATGAACCCCTGCAAAAGAAACCGACTACTACCCAATGAATAAAGCATGATGCAATCCCTAACTAAATATTTGTCGAAGTTGTTGCCATCCGTGCACAGCAAACAGCGACTTGTAAACACGCATTGTTACTTAGTTTACAAAACACATTCCTGCCGCTGTATACCCAAAATTTACTTTCACCCCATACACATTAGATCTAGGATGAAATAGAGGAAATATGTGTTCATTTAAGTATTTTCAGTGCGGATAAATTTCATCGTAAACTGCAAACATCAAAAGTAAACTATTACAAAAATACGTTCTTTCGGGTAAATAAAAGCAGGATGGAAAAGCCTTAACTCCGATACATACACTGCAAATTGTTTACTATAATTCGAAAGCAAACAAATCGTGTGTATTATTAAATAATACGCGTCTTTCCAATGCCACACAGAGGATAAGTCTAAAGTAAATACCTTGTTTACGTCACTCGTGAATTGAATTGAATGAAGTTTGAGCTCAGTCTTCACTCTATACTTCTTACAATGTTAAGACTTTTCAGTCATCCTTCAGTAAATAAACAAGGGATTAAAAGCATTTTCTTAACAAACATGAAACAAACATTGGGACTTGTTATCGATCAAGGGATTAAAGGAATTTTCGTGTATACATATTTTTAGATTCCCGGAGTATTTTTTGTAGTTTGTCTTGGGGGAAGTTTTTGTGAATAGATTTCCAAGGATTAGCTGTGTGCTGGGAGGAAAACGAATTCGCTGTTCGATGTAGGATAATAATCCCGTCTGTTGAGATCGGAAAGTTTTTCGGGTTGTTAAGCCAACTTTAGTGTTTTGGACAAATATGAGCGTGTTTTTAATATTTTTATTTCAAAACCGACATTTTCTCATTAGGGATATGTGGGTTTCTTTCGTGTTTTGTAAGACAAATATAATTTATTTTGAAAAAATCAACCCTAAGATTATTTTAAACGACATCTCGGCCATCAAGATCTGACCAATTTTGCTAATGACGAAATATTCCGTCATCAGGATATTGCCGATTTTGATGAAATGATCAAGATCCGGTCATTTTTCTTCTAATGACGAGATATCTCGTCCAACAAGATATGATCAGTTTTATTAATGAGATTCATCGTCGAGACAAAGAGGGTTAATCAGATTCACTCTATTTTATGATTAAGTAATTAAATAATTGTTAACTAACAAGATGATAATTTTAAACTGATCGATATAATGGTGGAATATCTTTCCCGCACCAATCATTTTCTTCATATTCCAATCCATATCTTATTGTAAGGCCACTTTATTACGTCATGATTGCCGAGTGGTTAAGGTTCTGGCCCTTGGTTCACTACGCTCTGGGATTGGATTGGATGTTGAGGTTTTATGACGCAAGGTCCAATCGGAGACAAGCTGAGTCATCAATATGTTCTGGGATGAAATGTGTACGTATTCCGAAGTAGACTTGGTTTGTTTTTCGTGCACGATTTCAGCACTTCTCCAATTAAAATTCCAAATAGTTGGTAGTTAATTAACGTCCCACTGAAGCAAAACAACGGGCTTTTGGCAACAGTCCGGAATCCATCCCTGAAGCATCCGAGGACAACACTTCGTGATTTTGAACCACGGTCAGACGACGAGATCAGCACCTGACCTGACATCCCACTCTTCAAACATCCACACTGCGCCAACGTGAAGACATTTGAGGCCACGACAGATTTAACCCTTTCGCCCTGACTTTTGCATGATTAAAATTTAACTCTGAATAGTAGTTTAATTTAGTAGTTTAGTAATTTTTTCTCTATTTGACGGACAACCGTACTTTCGCGTTCTTTTGTGTTTGCGTTGCTCAGCTAAGGGGACCATGAATGATAATAGTGGTTCTGTTTTATGTTCCACATCACACTTCGTAATCCATGCATTCACAACAGAAATCATAACCAATTTCCAAAAAATCTTTTTCCACCACTTGTCTGATTTCTGCCATGACCCTAAAAAGTGGCCATTTCATCACAGCGGTCAACCCCATTCATGTACATATTGTAGTGGGAAATGGCTTCTGGGCAACTAACGTCTAATTTTGTACCATATTTTTGTTTCCGAACCACGGTCACTCATTCATCAGAATGAATGGGCGTGCTCAAAAACATAAGTCCGCCATTTGCAATCTGAAAGTATTGCCAGGTTTCTTTAGTCATATTTTTATTCCCTAATTCCTTAAGAACACTAAAACAGTAAAAATCCATTCAAAAGTGGGATTTATTTACTCAATCTAATCTCTGGAACGTATATGCCCATTAGGCCCGAAAGGGTTAACATGCACCAGCCTCCCACGCACAAGGTCTTTGTTTGGATCAAGTTTCGAACTTGCAACCCTCCGATTGCCAATCCAACCGTCCTATCAAGGCGCCACTTTTCGACGATGTTGAAGATAATTCCAGATGAGTAGTTGAATTGCCAATGCGATGTTAATCACTTCTTGAAGCCCTGTGTGATAACAGACTACCTCCTACTCCTGCCACAGCTTCCCAATTAGTCCACATAAGATTTGTGAATGGGCAATTCTGAAGAGCTGCTTGCTGCCGTGTGGTTCTAACATTAAGTAAACAAATAAAATGGAGAATTTTCTCCGGCAGTCCAAGTAAGCATGCTATCCTCCGAAAACAAACAAAAAACATACCCAAGGGCGGTCTTAAATCAAATTCCCTCAAAGACGAAGACGTGTAGACGAAGATGGAAGAGAACCTCAAAATTGAAAGTAAATCTATTCCGGGAATCACGCACGCGACTAAACAACGGAAACAAATTTATTTCGTTGTTTACAAAGATTTAGAAAATTCACTCGGTGTAATTTGTCTCTTCGTTTGTTTGCAAGCACTGGTCGGAAGGGAAGCGGGCCAAATTGATTTAGGATAAAGAGATTTAGGAAATTGCGAGTGAAAAAAAAATACCTTTGTCTTGCGTGTGTTTTGTTTGGTTAAGTCAGCGACGAACGGGTCCGTCTGCAAGAGATGAAGCAATCACGATTCAAAAGGCTCGCTGACGAAAAATAGTTTTTTTTAAAGATGGAACTGTGTTGTTCGTGAAAGCTGTTTGAATACGAATTTGAGGATTTAGGTACTTTTGTTTTTGGAGGCAGTTAAGCAAAAGCCATGATTGCTTGATCATTTTACATTGAGACTCGACACTAAAGACAGAGTTCGGATTTTGACCTTAAAAATATACATAAATGACCTTAAACCCTCCAAGTGGTTTCAAAGAGATATCTCGCCCGTCAAAATCTGACCAATTTTGTTAATGACGATATCTCGTCATAAGCATTCTACGGAATTTTTGAAGATGTCCGGATCAAGATTTGGCCAGTTTTTTTCTAATGAAGTATCTGGTCCATCAAGAACTGATCTGTTTCTTTTAATAACCAGATGCCTCGTCGAGACAACACCCCAGGAGGGTTTAAATAAATTACAAATTAATTTATTTACATTTGATTAGCAAAAATATTTTTTTTCAAATTGCATGTAAACCAAATGTTTTGGCATTTCTGTCTCTGCCTGTCTGTGTCTCTCTGTCGCTCTCCCTCCCTCTCTGTCTCCCTCTGTCTCTCCCTCCCTCTCTGTCTCTCCTTGCCTCTGGCTGTCTGTGTGCCTGTCTGTCTCTCTGCCTGTCTGTGTCTCTCTGTCGCTCTCCCTCCCTCTCTCCCTCCCTCTGTCTGTCTGTCTCTCCCTCCCTCTCTCCCTGCCTCTGTCTGTCTGTCTCTCTGCCTCTCTATCTGCCTCTGTCTCTCTGTCTGTCTGTGTCTCCCTCCCTCTCTGTTTCCCTCAGTCTCTCCCTGCCTCTGTCTGTCTGTGTCTCTCTGCCTCTGTCTCCCCTCTGTCTCTCTCTCTCTGTCACTAATCAGTTACTCTTCCATTGGTTTTTACTAGATCACTACGGTTAAGACTGCAGCATTTGTGCTTCTGTTACACGTGAGGAAGTGTTTAACCCTCTAAGTGGTTTCGACGAGATATCTCGTCCATCAAGATCTGACTAATTTTTTTTAATGACGAAATATTTCGTTATCAAGATATTGTCGATATTTTTACGATGACGAGATCAAGATCTGGTCAGTTTTCTTCTATGACAAGATATCTCGTTCACCAAGATCTAGTCAGTTTTGCTACTCCCAGGAAAAGCTCTACACCTACTGGTGAGCTGGGAGGAAGTGGGTCCAGAACGAGTAGAGATACCTTGCCACTATAAGAGTCAAAAACACGGATCGCAAATTCCTCTATACATATAATGGACGGTATACTGATGACGTCAGGGTTCATTGTGTCAGGACAAAAGGGGTTAAGTCTGACTTTTGATGGGTTCAAAGGTAGGTACGTAGGTAGTTAATTAATGTCGCACTGGAGCAACACAATGGGCTATTGGCGACGGCCTCGTAATTTTGAACCACGGTTAGATAACGAGGTGATATCTGAGCCGGCAACTCACTTTAAACTTCCACCCCGGTCAACATGAGGACATTTCAGTTCACGACAGATTTAACATGCACCAGCCCCCGCGCACACGAAGATCTTGGGTTGTACCGAGTTTCGAACTCGCAACCCTCCGATTGCTAATCCGCTTCTCTTCCAACCTACCGCGGCCCGAAATATATGTAGAGAACGATTTGAAATGCGTACATCAATTGAGCAATTTATTAAAGTCAATGCTACCCCAAACCAACAAAATCCATGCCAACACGAACATAGGACAATGTATCAACCTTTCCATACTATCGCACAATACCAGACGGGCCTTATCTGACAAGAGAAAACGCATCGCCATAAGCAAAAACCAAGTCAAACAGCGATGTAAGTTCTGCCAAAGGAATTTCCATTATCACTGCCCAGATAACCACGTCCTACTATTCCTCACAAAAGATCTGGACCTTTTTGAAAGCTGTCACCAGTAATCACTACCAAGATCGATGTACGGGAACAAAGCTATTACATGGCTAATATTGATAACGATTAAAGGCATACCCGTGGGAGACAGACAGACAGGAAGACATCACATCCCGCCGCCCCCGCCATTTTTATTAAAAACGGTGGGAAAGGCTGGAATAAAAATGAGGAACAATAAAGGGAAAAGCCGAAGCGGGGGAAGAAAAAACCTCCACGACGTTGAAATTATGCCGATCCATCAAAACTCGCGTGAGACGAGAATTCGCGTGATCTGCGTGCGCTGCCGCTGTTGCCAATCCAATTGACCGTAAAAAAGAAAGGCTTTTGACAGATTCCAGAAAGAATAAAAAAGATTCCGCTACAACCAAGATTAGAAGGGCTTGCAAAATGAAAATATTACTTTCTTTTCTCTCTACTTATTACGTGGTGGGTGTTTGAATTTTTATTTTCTTGAAATGCACTCCTGGAAAATTGTAATGCGGTCCTCTCGCACGTGGCTCAAAAGAAGAAAAAAATTCGGTTTTGTTTCTGAGGGTTTCGTTTCTCTCGAAATGAGACATTCATTCGATTCTACAAGCTGAGCAAGAAAAAATGTTCATTTTATTATTCTGGTGGGCGATTGATTTGAACCGCCTTATGATTCAAGTAGCTGGAATTTGAAACATTTGATTCTTAGCTTCATTTTATGGCACAATAAATTTTTAGATGAATGTAAAATTTATGATTTGGGCGGAACTGTTTTTTTTTATTTGAAAATTTATGTTATTCAATAAAAGTTTTCTATGAAATCTCAAGCCCAACATAGCAATATTTTTAACCCTCCAAGAGGTTTTGACGAAGATGGCTCATCGATCGAGAACTGACCAATTTTGCTATTTATGAAATATATAGTCAAGATATTGTCAATTTTTTTAAGACGAATTTTCTCCTGCTAACGAGATATTTCGTCCATCAACATCTGCTAAAGGTTTTGTTAATGGCGAAGGCAACCACCAGAAGAGTTAAGCGTCCAAAAATTCAAAAATTGAGGTATTCCTGGGCCGATGCTATGTAAATATGGATGGAAGTTTTGGCGTCTTATGGCACAAAGACCATATTTGGTCAATCAGTGCCAAACACAAGACAAAGTCAAGTCAAAGATGTGAAAGAGAAAAAGAGGCATTGGGGAATAGAGTAGGGAGATGAAAGTAAAAAAAGATCGTTTGAGCGATCCCCGTGTTTACTGAAGAAAGTATACCCCATGGGATAAGATCACTAGAGCACCTAAGGTCCGGGAAGCCACCTTAAAGGGATGTACCCCAGTGTGAGGGCTGAAAATATAATTATCAATATATAAAATTATATTAGGAAAAAAGGATATTTAGACGTGGCCATTGATATTAAGAAACTAAAATTAGCTTGTATGTTACCGTTAAAGCTGGAAAGCCATTAATGTGCACATTAACTAGGTAATCTGTAGATTGGCTGTTTTGCTCCGTTAAAGTGCGGAATCATCTACAAAATAAGTTTTCCGCATTTTACGTAGGTAATGTGCACATTGACGGCTTTCGAATCGTTCAAGTGCAAAAGTTTGTTTCTCTAATTTCCTTTCCCTCCTCCTTCCCTTGCCGTCGCCGGCTGTTTCACTTTCTCATAATTTGCGTCGGCTGCGAATGCTTAGCATAGCTAATTCCGTTTTCAAGTTCGTTATTTACATCTGCCGATTATTATATGAAATTACTTATAACTGTATGGGATAAAAGTAAAGCGTGTTTTTCAATTAGCAGTACCTAGTATTACTGAGTTGTTCGTCTGAGTATTAATTTAAGCGTACAAGGACGTTGCTGTTCGAGCAAAGATCTTATTTTCACTTTAACTAGTGCCTTGTAGGTAATCCGCAGATTACCTAGGTAATTTGAGAAATGAAACAATTTTCTGCACTTTAACGAATCGGCGTAGTTAATCTGCAGATTACCTGATTTTAGTACTTCAGCGGTAATATATACACCTCAAAAGTTTAGAAAATTTTTGTGCAACGAAGATATGTTCTTGTGTTCAGCAAGAGAAATGCAATCAGCCAGTTTCTCGGCTTAACCTTCCTTTTCCCTTCAGTTTTGATCTCGTTTGGTTGGATCGTTCTTTGGGGTTTTATGACACAAGGCCTCACTGCGCCGGTTGGTTGGTTGATTTAGGTTTTATGGCGCAAGATCCAAAAGACCACTGTGCCAGGCACAAGGCATACAATATCAAGTAACAGACACACACAATGAAAGTTTTAACTGACACAGGGTTTGATCTCAGACCGTCGCCAATAGCTCTTTGTGTTGCTCTAGTGCGACGTTAATCAAATACCTACCTGCTTAACCCTCCAAGTGGATCAAGATTTGGTCAGTCTTTTCTAAGGACGAGATATTTCGTCCTTCAAGATCTTGTCAGCTTTGTTTTGTTAAACACGAGAAACCTCGTCGAGGGTAAAGAAATTTTACTTATTGAAAAGATCTACCTTTGTCTAAAGCGTAGAAAATACTTTGATAGAAAGTTAGCGCGAGATAAAAAAATTAGTCATGGTATTTCAATTACTTCGGAATAAAGGCGCAAAGCCAGACAATAAGATGTCCTCCATAATACGATGAAAGGGAGATGCGATAGCAACACTAGCTGGGTAAAACTAAAAAATATACGCCGTATGGTAGACGTAGACATAGAAGAAAATATTGCTTTAAGACACAGGAGCCGAAGAAAAATAATCCTTTACATTTCGGAAAAGAGTAACAGCAACTCCGTCTGGAAAACCAGACAGCGAAGTCTGTGACGTCACTCGCGGTGTCCACCTGAGATGTGATTGGTTGCTGTTTCACATTGCGACTTTTAAACGAAACAAAATACAAATGGAGAATTGCAGACTTTTAATTTATTGTGTCAAATCATTGTATTGTTCGTTTATCGTCTAATATTTAATTGGGTTATTTTTTTACGTTTAAACTTTCGTTAAATTTTTTAATACTTCAGTTTATTTTAGATTTTAATTGATGGGAATTGTTGACAAAATTTAATATCATACTAACGGTACTTCCTGTTAATTTGTACGACAGCTTTTCCTTTAAAGCTTAATGTAGTGTTTTTGTACTTTAGTGATTTTGTGGTAGATCTTGTCTTGTACTAATATATATCCTGAAAGTGATGCCACTTGGCTACATTTTATGGCGATGCCGGAAGTAAAATCTTTGTCTTCGGCTGGTTTGGTTTTTTTTACACTGAAAATCACTAATAATAATGTTCAGTAAATAAAGTTTATGTCCTTGTGTCATGTCTACATTTCTTTGTATTTACTATACAAGTACTCATAAACTGGAAAGAAATTCTTATATGGAATTTAAAAATTAAGTACATGTTTTTTAAAAAGTACCATCACTAGAAATAATTTCTCCATTTTGACAAAGTACGAATGGGCTGAAAACTAAATAAGTTAATAGGTTGGTTAGGTTTTATGGCCCAAAGACCATGTTTGGACTTGCCGCACCAAAAACACAAGACAACGTCAAGTAATGGACATACACAGAATTTTACTGTCACAGGAGATATAAATACAGGGAGGAATCGAACCTGCACCGCCTACAACTCGAAGGTTGCTAGCGCAGTGGACATACCCAGAGCCACTACGGTCCCCACCAATGTGAGGAAATTTGAGACTACGACAGCCTTAACGCGCACCAGCCAACTTCCTACAAGGCGGTCTTTGGTTGGATACGAACTCGCAACCCTTGGATTGCTAATCCATCACTCTTCCAACCAGGCTACAGCGGCCCAATTGTATAATGGAGTTGGTTATAAAGTTATCTGAATTTAAGCATTCGATTTGTCTTTTTAATCAAATCTCGGCATATCCTGGAGGAACAGACAAACTAATTTGAAATCTCAACTAAAAAATCTTCTACCCTCTTCCGCTCAGACTCCCCGCTTTCCTCCCCTTAAACCACCCTTAAGGGGCACTTACCCCATATCGGGGGTCATGCTACTAGCAGTTGCACCCAGACCTGAGTCTTTCGGGGGTCAATGGAGAAGTTAATGGTGTCCTTAAAAGCAAGGAAGGGATCGTCTTCGTGCTCCATGTAGAGTTACCACCCCATTTGAATTCAGTGAAGTAGGGAGACCCCCTAATGGGACGACGGTTTTTAATTGGAACGGAAACGGCAGCGCTTACCCGTGTGTTTGGAGAAAATCGGTCGTGGAGGGAGAATCGAGTGTGCACGGAATAGAGGGAATCGATTTTTTTTATTTTCAGGATCGAATTTGCGTCGAAGGCTTGTATTAGTGAGATGAAAGCGAGGTTGAAAATAAATTTGTTGAGTAATGGAATGGATCTCTAAATAGCTGAAATCAAATTTATTTTTATTATCGGATGTGAATAGAGTGGAGATCTATTTACATCGGGCAAAAAAGAAATTAGAGTAAGAGTAAATTAAGAGTAAATAGAGCTGTAACCAATGTAAATAGTTAGGTATTTCCATTAACGTCGCACCGGAGCAACACAACGGGCTATTGGCGACGGTCCGGGATCAATCCCAAATGGAAAGATCCGAGGACAACACCACGTAATTTTGAACCACGGTCAGATGACGAGGCAACACTTGAGCTGGAACCCCTCTCCAAACGTCCAAACCACGCCAATATGAGGAAATTTGAGAATACGAGATATAACGTCCACCAGCCCCCTTTGTACACGAGGGTCTTCGGTTGGATTGGAACTCGCAACCCTCCAGTTGCTAATCCGTTATTCTACAAACCGAACTACCGCGACCCATTATTTATATAGTTGTAGAAAGGTATTGTATTCTCACCATTTCCTGAAAAAGGCTGCTGAGACACAAAGATGTATACTAATGAAGTTCAAATGTCTTAAAGATATTAAGATAAAAACAATGCACATAATTTGGAGGGAGGTTAAAATATTTTTATTGATTTTAAAATTCAAAATTTCATGGATTGTGTTTTTTTTTCAAATAGTAAATTCGAAAGGAATAACTATGAGGTTCTCGTTCAGCCAAATGAAATTTCTGAAAGTCAGTGTGAAGTTTTGAAAACGGATTTCGATGAAACATCGGTAATTTCTATTTGTTGATTCTCATTAATGAAGATATGGAGTGCTGAAATAACGTTTAACTTGATCGTTTCCAAAGAGAGCATTGTCTTCCCAAGGCTTGTACAACTGGTTGTCTGTCTTGATTTCTAGTCCCAGGAAAGTGTCGTAAAGAATGATGTATCCCATGTCGGCGTTGTTGGTTACGATGGCATCGTTTCGTCCGAAAAGAAGTCCACGGTTCATTCGATTCGAAATCAGATCTTGTTCAGTGTCTCCTCTTGTGAGATGGACAGATGCACTGCGGTGCATCAGGACAGCATTTGGTGTCTTGTCACAGCGAGCTTCGTGACTTGACCAGGGCTCTTCAGCATCTGGTGATCTCATCCAACAGTTGGAGAGGTTGGGTCGACGTTCCGTTGCTTTCGGTACCGTCCGGAGTCTTGTTTGCAGAAGCCGTATTTTCAAGATCATCCAATCCCGTCTTCTGGGCAACAGGGCAAGTTGGATGGCCTGTGGTTCTGTTTTTCACGAAGATGTCAAAGCCATCGTCTTCTCCATTGAGATCTGCGGCAGATTCTGCACCGTCAGCTCCGTTGGTTTCGTCGATGGAGTTCTATTGTGCCTCGAGTAGAGCCCTATCCGCCATTTCGTCTTCGATGGTTCGCAGACGCAAGTCCATGAATTCCTCGGGATGTTCGGCATTCCACTCTGCGAGGTAGTCGCGCTCGACGTATGGCTTTTCTTCTGCTTTCTGTTTCTTTGCCTCTTTCTTGGCTTGCTTCTTTTTGCTACGCTTCTCTTGAAACTTCTTTCTGAAATAGCAAATTAGAATAAATTATTTTTCCTGTCAAGACACGGCAAAGGGAACAGAAGTTAAATTTCTGTAAAACAGATTAAATAATATTTAAAGACTAAAAAATGCATAAAAAATAATAAATTTTCAAAGAGTACGAGGCACACTTACATTTGTTTCCTGCACCAGTCCAGCATCTTGAAAGGTAGATAAGTTGTCTGTAATGACGTAAATAGCACTTGGAAGTGCTGTTTGTAGTAGCACTGAAAAGTACTGTTTCTTTGTAGATAGCACTGAAAAGTACTGTTTGTTTGTAGATAGCACTAAAAAGTACTGTTTGTTCGCAAAAAGCACTTAAAAGTACTGTTTGCAGATAAGTTGCAGAGTAAGATTCCTTTACAACCAAAAATCGCTTTAATCAAACGTTTATAATCTCACTTGATCAAAGCTTTAAATATCGCCAGTTATCAGTTTGACAGACAGAACATGAATGAAGAAATCTTTCTGTGAGCGATACTATTTACTCACAACAATGCTCGATTAACAATCGAAAAGTAATGCTAGGCTTTAGACCTATTTGTTTAAAAGCATTCTGAAGAATATGTATTGTTATATAATTAGAAGCAAATCATTTTTATAAAAAAGGAGTGTTTTTATTTCCATTGTTGCATTTAATATGTACACATTTTGCTGCTAATTAATGTGGTGAAGAAATTACAATTTTAATAAATAATTTGCTTAGATATTTAAATGTTTATGGGGTGTAATTAAATTCCAAATTTAAGCTGGAATTATTGTTAATATTATATTTGTACGTTAGTCTCATTTGTTTCATTTTATACTAATTCTATCCACTTCTACGTTTGTGCTAACTCAGTGCAAATGCACTGAAACCCAACCTCCCCTAATTTAATAATAGGAAAAATATAATCTAGGAATTACAATTATATTTAAGGTAGGTAGATTTTACGTCGCACTGGAGCAACACAGCGGGCTATTGGTGACTATCCGAGATCAATCCCGAAAGGAAAGATTCATGGACAACACCCCTTCATTTTGAACCACGATGAGATGACTGAGGTCAACTCCTGAGCTATAACCCCACTCTCCAAACTTCCACACAACGTCAACGTGAGGATATTTGAGGCCACGACAGATTAAACTTGCATTTGCCCCCGTAAACGAAGGTCTTTGGTTGGATCGAGTTTCGAACTCGCAACCTTTCGACTACTTATCCGCTTGTCTACCAACCGGCCTCTCAATTATGTCAGATGTATTGTTATGAAAATCGATTAAATTTTATCTAATACTAAAACTGTTGTCTGTGACTGTCTAAAAAATAATAATTCTGCTCTGTCAATTAAATGCTACGGATTTAAAATAAATATAGAAAATATTCAATACTTGAGACACATTACACGATATTTATCAAAGGTATACCTGAAAATGCCATACGATATACATCTTGCCATATATTGCTTATGAATTACCATACGATATACACCTTATCATATATCGTGGTGTGGAAATACCATGATATATACACTACCATACGATATGCCTTACCATATATTGTTATATGAAATATTTAACGCTATACACCTTGCCATACATTGCGACCATGAAGTACCATATCAAACGCATCTTACCATATATTGTCAAATGAAATACTACATGAAGTATACCTTTCCATATATCGCCATATGAAATACCTTACGATATTTATTTTGCCATGTGAAAATCATGCTGTACACCTGCTATATATTGCCCTATAAAACACCATACGATGTACTTGCCATATTTTGTGATATGAAATATCATGATATACACCTTGCCGTATGACATTTACCTTGACATATACCTTGTCTATATATGAAATACCACATATCATACACATCTTGCCATACATTGTGATATGAAATACCATATCGCATACACTTTTCCAAATTTTGTGATGAAATACAGTAAATGCTACTTTCCATATTTTGTGATATGAAATACCGTATGATGTACACCTTTCCATATTTTGTGATGAAATACCATGATATACACCTTTCCATATTTTGTGATGAAATACCATGATATACACCTTTCCATATTTTGTGATGAAATACCATGATATACACCTTTACATATTTTGTGATGAAATACCATGATATACACCTTTGCATATTTTGTGATATGAAATATCGTACGATATACTGATATACACCTTTCCATACTTTCGTGATATGAAATACAATCATGCCTCATTGTCAGGTGTACCTTCAAGTTTAACTCAAGTAACAAGGTGAAAAACTCATGAAACTTTTGATGCTATTCACATTCTGATAATGATATCCCTTCAGTTTTACAAAGTGGAAAGGTAGGTATTTTTATTAACGTCGCACTGGAGCAACACAACGGGCTATTGGCGACGGTCCGGGATCAATCCCGAAGCGAAAGAGGACAACACCACGTAATTTTGAACCACGGCCAGATGACCTCACCTGGTACCCCACTCTCCAAACTTCCACACCACGCCAACGTGAGGATATTTGAGGCCACGTCAGATTAAACGTGCACCAGTCCCCTTTGTACACTACTGTCCTTGATTGGATTCGAACTCCCAACCCTCCGTTTGCTAATCCGCTACTATTCCAACCCGGCTTACAGCAGCCCCCATAACTTATTGGAATTTCTCTTGAAATTCTCAAGGAAAAAATAATAGTAAAAAATCACCCAGGAAATTTCAAATGCCATTCCATTAGAAGCATCTCTAATCTCAAACACAAAAGCACCTTACATTCAGTTACAAGTACACGAATTATGCTTCCAGTTGGGCAAGGCGCCAAGAAAGTACCTCAAAAAATCCAAATTCCTCTTCTCGTAACACACCTCTATCCCCTTTCCACACAACACAAAAGCAGCAGGGAAACAGTGTTTAAAAGAATGACATAAACGGATAATATATCCCCCTGAATAAAAAATGAAGTGCGAGAAATAAAATTTGTGTGCGAGCAAGTTTCCGAAACGGAGTCAAACGCCCCCGACGCAAAGTGTAACAAATAGTTTTCCTTCCTATTTCGCCGACACCTTATTACTTCGTTATGTTATTGCTACCTCCGAGTCTTAACAGGCGCCCTTGCTCAGAAGTCAATACGTAGCGGTAATTATTATTAATGTTCGCGGAGGCCGACGCTGCATACGTGCGGCATCCATGATGGATGGGTTCCGCCTGCCCCAAATGACAAGTCGGTGGGTTGGCGACATCTTTGCCCACGATTTTGTCAACATTTGGTTTATGGTTGCATCGGTACTGGACAATCCTTGCTTCTAAGGACAGATCTAAACACAGAAGATGCTATTTGCAACACATGCGAGGCGGAAGAGACTTAACCCTCCTGATAGTTGCCTCGATGAGATAGGGTAAACTAGATAGTTATTGACACCTCGGACAGTTATTGACAACTCGGACAGTTATTGACACCCTAATCTTTAATTTAAAAAAGAATAAGCATTCATGTCAATGTTCAGTTTCAAATAAGGGCGGTAAAAATTCCTTTTGAATCATTGAAAACCTTTTAACACAGCTGACTTCTAACAGTAATAAACATAAAAAAAATAATATAACCTTAATCAAGAAGTATACAAACAAGGTACTAGTTAAGAGGACGGTTTCTTCTGTTTTTGCTAAGAGCATGAGCATGTTTTGTAAGATAGATTAGCCATAGTTTCCTTTGCATAAGTCCATTTATACTGCAAAATTAAACTAAATAAGAATGAAGGGATGTCAATAACTGGTGTCAATTACTCATCCATAGGGTGTCAATAACCGATTTTGCACTATCTATTCTCAATATATTACAAAATACCTTCCAGGGATAATATTTTGTATGAAACCCTTTATTCAGCTTAAAGTAGATTAACTCAAGAAAAGTTACAATGAATTTTAACTTGATTGAACTATTTTTACTATTTTTTCCATGAATTTATAGTATAACTATTGCCTTAAGGGTGTCAATAGCTGTCTTGTTTACCCTATCTCGGTCATTAGCAAACCTGACCAGATCTTGATGGACGAGATATCTCGTCATTAGCGAAATCGGGCAGATTTTCATGAAGGGGGTATCTCGTTCAAACCACTTGAAGGGTAATAAAATCACACGTAACAAAACCGGCAGTACCAAACCGATCTCTCCTGCTGAGAATTTGAGCCGTAGGTTCCGATCTAATTAGCCCTCGTGTAGCAAAAATAATTACCGAAGAATGATAATTAAGCAAGAACGTGTATGGGCAGTGCAACTTTGTCTACCAAAAAGTTCTTGGTAGATAGGTTACATTATACATATATAGATTACATTGCTATATATATTGTACAAGTTAATTTTTGTAGTGGTAGCTAAAAAGTTCATAATATTCCCCTCCAGAATTTATAACAGTGGTTTAATTCGACAGATCTTAACACTAATTGATGGATTGCCAATTGCGTGAGACCTGTATTAAGTATGTACACGGATGTACTTCCGTATCCGTGTCCAAGCAATAGATGATTGCAACCATGGACTGTCCTAGTGTTGCCTTTAGCAGCCGAGTGCGTGACGGCGTGTGCCATCAATTTAGTAGAACGTGTTAAAGACAATACAACTTTGTTTATCACAAAGTAGTTCATGATACGCATAGGGTACACTGTACTGCAATATTGTAAGATAATTTTTGCAGTGGTGCTTACTTTACCACAATACATCAAATCTTCTGCAGAGGTATGCTTGTATTTACAGGCAATCTTCAGCCCAAATGAGAAACTCATCCAAATAAGAGAGACCTTTTAATAAAATAGAGAGGGCATGTGCGAACAGCCTCGTGGTATTTCCTCCGATCGCTTGGTTTAAAGATATCTGATTGCAGGTATTTGAACAAAGCACGAATTCAAATGTTGGACGAATTGAGCGCGATGAAAAACACTCGTTTGAGCTTCTATAGTCAATCGCCATAAGTCGCTTCCCAAACTCAAGTGGCCTACGATTCTGAGATCTGATAACAGCGTTTATCCACATGCTATCTGTTTCATTAGGAAGTCGATGGAATGAAATCCATAACGACTGACATGAGAAATCCTATTGCTATCAGAGGCATTTTCTGTCAAGCTGAATATAGACGGCGGAAGTACTTCGGTGGAGCGTGTTTTATGTACGTATTCCGAACGTGACGTCACAGCTTGTTTTTCGTAATACGATTTCAGCACTGGCTATAACAAATTCCAAAAAATTAATTCCGAATAGATAAATGAGGGTTGATTATCTAACGCCATTGGATCAAACGCCAATGTGCGATAAACTATTAAAGGCGGCCCCGGTATGCATTATGCGAGAGCATTTGGGTAGAAGTAAAATTTTCACATTTAGTTTCTTTTGTTAGCACTGAAAATCACTCAAAGGATTCCTCGTGAAATACCGTGTTGCTCAGTCTACCAAAAAGAACTTCATTGTGGAATCAGGTTACACTGCTATAGTAAATACTAGCAGAATTACTTGGCGTTGCTCGGGTTGAATTAATTAAATATTGATTGAAAAGTGATCGAACTTATCACTTCTTTCATAAAAGAATGCAAGCATCATGTAAGTGTACGGAAAATAATTTTTTAAAGTTTTAACTTTTTCATGGCTTCTGCAATTTACTTCGGAAGCAAATATATGTACATGATATATCCATCCATGTAATCCATTTCATATTCATCGCACTTCTGCTGTAAGACAAACTACAAAAGTTTTTTTTAGGTGACTACTATAGTCGAATTTGAGTTTAGGAGTAATTTCGAATATCCCCGTACGTTCATTTTCAGTACAAATAGTCTTGCGCTTAGTTTTCCTATGAATGTTTTACTCGTGCCATTCTTACACCTGGTACGCGATGTTTTCGAATTTCATCATCAATATTAGAGGATTAAATTGTTACTAAATTAATTACTTATTGTAAATTAAATTGTTACGGCATTCACGATTAATTTATTTTGAGGCAAACACATTTTTTTCTTGAAAATTCCATTCAGCGGCACGTGGAATAACGGAGCTTGTGTTTGAAATAAATGTCATAGTATAGACAAAGCAAACTCAATCGATTGTATTTTTTCAAAAAAACAGAAGGTCGAGTTTACAGCGTTTTCAAAAAGAAAATCACTGCTTTCAACGAATGTTTCACATATATTTAAGTTGCCTTAAAAACAGTTTCACTTTGTAGAGAAAGCAATCTCGACCTCTGTCACTTAAGACAAAAATTTCAATTTTTCAAAATTCCTAACTGATATTGTTCCAAGATTATCAATCTCATTTAAAATTCGCTTTATTCAAACAGACATTAATAGAAATAAAATTTAAATAGAATCCTTTATGGTACTGTTTTTAAATTCAGAGATTCGGTTTCTAAATGGAGATCATGTACCTATTTAGAATGACAGATGTAGTTACTTAAACTATGCGGTAGTTTTCAACTACACACATGACGCATGAAAAATCAATGTAAATTTAATTTATTTTAATCCTCTTGTAATGAAAATCTGTAAAAATTTTTAAATGTATTTGAACTACAACTTATGACTTCCCGTTTTAATTTAACGTAACACATCTTATTTTAAAGTGAGTTTTTTTAAACTTTACCGGTCATTTTAAAATAAGAAATTACATACCTTACTTAAAAAGGTTTTGTATATTTTATTTATTTTTATGAAACAGCATTCTGCCAAACATTACTTAAAAGTTTCTAAAGATACATTATGTAAAAGGTTCTAAAGATTATGTGTACCAAATTTGGAGTGGACTGGTCAAACGGTGTAGATTTGTATAGAGGACAGACAGACGCCAACTCTGCTTTATATATAGATTGTCCTTGTGTGAACGAATCAATGGCTAATGAAGTTTTGTAAGGGTTTCTATAGCTAAGTACGTGATTTGCTTTTCAGATACAATCTCAGCATCCCAGTTATCCATGATACGCTATACCAGTATAAAGATAAATTAATAAATTTTAATTCTTACTTTTGAAATCAAAAATATTGATAAAAATTGTTAACGTAAATGCAAGAATTCACCAAAAATATGACTATCGTTCGATAAGAGTTTCAAGATTTTTGCTCTAAGTACCGTTAGCCAAAATAAATAGATAAATTTTGCATTTAAATACGGTGGCAAAAAATGGCTTGTCAAAATACATTCCTGCTATTTTCCTCAAAACTCATCCAATTGCTTACTATTGGTTGCTTTGGGGTTTTATGGCACAAGGGACATATTTGGACAAGCTGCGTCAAACACAAAACAACTTCAAGAAAATATAAGGAAAAAAAAGAGGGATATTCGGGATTAATGGATTGAAAGCAGAAAAATCCCGGAGCATCCCGGAAGCGCGACTCCCGTGTTTACTGAAGACAGTAAACCCCATGGAAAAATAAAAGATCACTAGAGTGAAGACCGTACACACATGAAGGAGATATGCCCAAGGGCAGCATAACCGCTTCCGGAAAATCAAGTTTGTAATCGTATACACCACTGTGACCAAAAATGGAGGGAGTGCATAACGCTTAGCATTCCACGCCTCCACCTGGAACCATTCCAACAAGTTGTTCTGCATGGAGAATAAGTCCTCTTTTGCGAAAGAAGGTTGCAGCTGATTCTGGTTTCGCTGCCCTCTCAATTAGTGATCGATGTTGCGATTGGTCACTTCATACTCTCCCCTCACGTATGCAAATCGAGTTTTAATCACGCGCGTCTCTATCCCTAGGGCATAATGCAATACAACGTAACATTTAGTTTTCTTCTTTTAATCACCGAAGTATTTGAGCCATAAAAGCGCGGAAAAGTTTCGTACGCATTTCGTTTTACCCTCTAAGTATTTCGACGATATACCTCGTCCAAGGTCTGGTCATTTTTCCTAACGACGAGATATCTCGTCGGGACAAAACTGCCCTATTACTTCCAAGGAGAATGCAGATCCAAATACGAAAAACAAATTGGCCCTTGCCCAGAATGCGATTGGTTGGTTGCTCTGACGTTTTATGGTAGGTAGTTAATTAACGTCGCGCTAGAGAAACACAGCAGGGTATTGGCGGGATCAATCCCGAGCTGAAAGATCCAAGGACAACACCACGTAGTTTGGAACCACGGTCAGATGACGAGTTGAATTAACGAGATAGTTGAATTAACGTTGCATGGAGCAACACAGCGGGCTATTGGCGAAGATCCTGGATCCATCCCGAAGGTAAAGATCCGAGGACACCTCGTGATTTCGAACCACGGTCAGATGAAGAGGTAAATACATGAGCTGTGTGTGTGGCACCTCTCCAAACTTCCACACTACAACGCGAGGACATTGGAGGCTAATAGATTTAACGTGACTACCCCCATGTACACGGACTTGGATAGGTCGAGTTTCGAACTCGCAACCCTCCTGTTGCAAATCCGCGACTCTAACCAACTGCTCTACCATGGGCCAATTTTTAGCAGAAAGGACATCCTGGAATTGAGCTAATTTTGATCCGCGATAAGAAAATATATGATTAACCCCCTCCAATTGGTTTGGACAAGATATCTTGTCTAGCAAGACCTGACCAATTTTGTTAATGACGAGGTCCCTCGTCAAGATATTTATTGCCATTTTTTGATGACGAGATTAAGATCTGGTTAGTTTTCTTCTAGTGACGAGATACTTGGTCCATCAAGATCTGGTCAGTCTTGCCAATGAGATATCTCATCGAGACAACCACTAGGAGGGTTAATCGTAATGCCGTTTAATCATCTTAATCTTCTGAGTGTCACTGGAATTTCAAGTGGTTTGTGTACTATTACTTTTAAACCTCAACACACACGACTAAACAACCACATCCATTGTGGTTGAAAAATGGCAAGATTCTATTGGTCAAGTTCAAAATTGATCAGAAGTCCTGCAGGGAATTCTGCAGGTTACAGAATGGGTGTGTTTATTAACCCCTCAAGTGGTTAAGTAACAGTGTTACTCGCCATCTTTTCACTTCCAAAACTATTCCCGTTGTGCACGATCACGGAAGACCACTCAACACCAATAACGTTTAAGTCTTCCATCCCCAATATGCCTCCATATTAAACCCCTTTAATCGTTTTATCGGGCTAATAGCCCCCAATGTGATGCGAAAGAAGTAAATCAGCATTTATGGGGAAGCGGCTGATTAAATAACGAGTGCCAAAAACATCCCCCTTTCCGCTTCCAATTTCGAATTTCCATTATAGGGGTTTATTGTCCAGCTTCCTCTCCCTTGTGTTTTGTTTGTTCTCGGCGATATCTACTCTAATGAATAATTCTCCAGCTCTTCAACTCGCCCGTAAAGTGGTTCATTAACACCTCGGCATTGCAAGAAGATAAGAAGGCACACGGCGGAATTTATATGAATTTCCCCTCTTAATTTTCATGGGTTTAATATCTGCTTTTTGGGGCATGCGCACGTCGTTAGCGGGAGGGAAAGTCGCGAGTGATTAAAAATGTTTTGCATGCCGATGAAAAGTTTTAAGCCCGTTAAGTTTATTGCTGTTGAGGGGATAATGTATCTGCTTATCGGGATAAAGTGCCAAGTATTTGGGTTGGTTTTATGGACCATGGGCCATATTTGGCAAGCTGCGCCAGGCGCTAGACAACGTTAAGTAAAAAAGGTCACGAAAGGAAAAAAAGAGGGATTTCGTAACAGTAATGGGATGAAAGCAGTAAAAAATTGCTTGAGTATCCTGGAAGCGTGACTCACGTGTTTACCAGAGACAATAAACCCCATGGGAAAGGAAAAGATCACTAGTGTAATTCGGGTTCGTGAACCTAAAGGAGATAGAGATGCTATTCAAGGTATAATTTATCTGCTTATTAAAAAAGTTTAGTGCTAAGTATTTGGGTTGGTTGATTTTGTGGTTTTATGGCGAGGGCCATATTTGGCCATGCTGCGCCAGACACAAGACATACAACACCAAGTAATAGACACACACAATGAAAGCGTTACTGACAAAGAAGAGAGAAATACACCTGACAGGAATTGAACCTGCGCCACCAACAACTCGAAGGTTGCTAGAGCAGTTTTTACCCACTGAGCCACGACGGCTCCGGAAAAGAGGGATTGAAGAATAGAGCAGTGGGATGGAAGCAGAAAAAGTTTGTTCGGACCCGGGAGTGCGGATCCCATGTTTAGGGATCCATTCATGTAAACCTCCATACGAAAATGAAAGATCCCTAGAGTACCTCGAGTTCGTGAAGCCCATGCCCACCTAATTGCGATTTAACAAGGATAGGGCATAATATTAATAGAAAATAACCCAGATCCCAAGATTAGTTCATGGGAAGCCTTCTCTGTAGCGATGCCTAGACATATGTTGTATGAAATTCCTGGTTTGGTGTTGTGTAAAGTGTAAACACCTGAGACGATATTGCATTTTAATCATACGTATGTTGCAAACAAATAAAGTTCATGCAAATTTCATCTTCCATGAAAAGCCATCTCAGCGATTGGTTGGATTGAGTTTTATAGAGCAAGGTCGTTGGTTGGTTTTGAGTTTTTTTGGCGCAAGGGCCATATTGCAAGGTCCTAAGATAAAAGAATTTGGGATTAATTTTTTTGGTATATCCAGGTTTTTTTGGAGGGGGTAATTAACACTCCCCGATGCGTCGTATTCGCGTAGAAAACTACTCTTTAGTGTCCAGCCTCTGGTGCAAGACCCTGTTCCAAACTGTCACCAGTTCTGGGCAAGGGACAATTTGTTTTACCTACTTGGATCTTTATTTCCCTTAGAGTAATAGGGTAGTTTTGTCTCGTCCTTAGGATAAATGGGTTCCATACCTCTAAATGATATAAAATTATCAAAAATGTACAGCATTTGGTTTACCTTTACTGGTATATTAATTTAAATTTACAATAAAATGCTTGACAAAACGCACATCTGTCATGTCACCACAATTAGATTCTGAGCTACTTTCAATTCCATCCTATTCTCCCTTGTTCAAAAGCGATTCGGCATTTTCTGACGCTAATTTTTTTTTGCCTTTCTTTTCTGCACTGATGTGTCTTCGAAATTTCCCATTGATATCTGTCATCAGACTGCTGCAGAATTTCATCAGAGTGGATATCTTCCGTGTAGCTCCACAAATATTATGCACCTCCATAGCTCAAATCAAACATACTCAAACCAAGTGTCGAAATTCGAGTATGAATCCCGTAACGATCGATTTTATATTGTTTATATAGTTACCACCACGCCAAAGGCCGCGTATCTGCAAAATTGACGTTTCTACAAAAACACGTTCAAAGTTTTGATGCTTCGGGAAAAATGGTTACGACTCTAATGTCGTTTTCTCGTGAAAATCGGCATTTCCACTAAGAATTGATTCTTGGCTTTGTATTAGTATAAGACATGAAATGGTGATTCGAAAAATTTAGTTAAGTGGAAATCGCCAAAATGCAGATACGCGGCGCCTTTGGCGTGGAGGTAACAACTCTTGTCGACCTTAACGATAACATAAAAAATAACTTCAATATCTGTACCATTTAGTGAATAGTGTTACTGACTCCTTTTTAACCCTGAGGATCACGAGATTTCCGAATAGTGTATTATTGCCTTTACTCCACAACCAACATGACTAAATATCCACGACTGGTTGAGAGTATCCTATAAGGTTATTTGTCAAGAATGCCAAACTGGTTAGAAGTCATCCATAAGTGGGTTGGTTTGGGGTTTTATGGCGCAAGGACCACATTTGGCCAAGCTGCGCCAAACGCAAGACATACAATAAGTCATGCATAAGGGGTTCACTCGCATCTATCCCTTCTGCAATCTGAAGTCTTCCCTTGCGTGGCTTCTGCTCAGTTTTGACCTTCTTGCTCAACAGAATCTTTCCTAACATTCGGAAGATTGGAGTGAGGTGCCAGTTCAGGTCTGACCTCGTCATCCGACCGTGGCTCCAAATTACGTGGTGTAGTCCTCGGTCATTCCCTGTGGGTTTGATCCCGGACCGCCGCCAATGAACCTGTTCTGTTGATCCAGTGCGACGTTAATTGAAATACCTACCTTTCCTAATATTCTTTCTTCCCTTTGAGATTGATCTTGGCCGTCAGCAATTGACCGTTGTTTTGCTCCTGTGTGACGTTAATTAATACACTTACCTAACTAATATCCTTTCAACCAATTAGGTAGTTGAATCGACGTCTCAATAGAATAACACTACGGGCTATTGGTGACGTTTCGGGATCAATTCGGAAAGGAGATCCAAGGATTTTGTAATTTATAACCTCGGTCAGATGACGAGGTCGACACCTGAGCAGCCACCCCGCTCTCCGAATTCAACCAATGAATATGGTTATTTAGTCATTATGTGTTGTAGGAAACAGGAATACTACGACTCGGAAATGCAGTGACGCTCAGTTAAAACTAAAGTCAACTAAAGTACCAAATCATGGACATTTAAGTATCGAATAAATCACCGAACATAATACACACGTCAATTTTCCCCCTAAACAAGCACATTTCAGCTATCATAAAGTCATTGTCCAATTAAAGTTGAAACATTAGTGACCGAACAACCCCGCGTTTCAGAATCCATTTAAAATTCCGATTTCCATCCGATACCCGAAAACAGAAGCCTTGCCATCCCGGACGCGGCTTTTGTGCTGTTCAATGCACCACCCTTCACAATTGTCGCTCAGAATTAACTCTCATTACCGAATTACCCCCGAAATCCAACCGGTGCTTTCCTTTAGAGCGAGGGCCTATTTTCGCGGAACTCAAAACGGATGCATAATTAACGGAACGGTTTGCGCGCCGAAGAGTAATGCAATCGCAGTGATGTTTGAATGATGGAATTAAAATGTATGAACGGTTCGCGGGAGCTTTCAGACTTTCTGGTAGCGCGAGGGGGAATGCGATCTATCGCACTTGGGACAGAAGTGAGCGGATTGGATGTCATTGTTCTCGCTAGCTGGGGTTGGATCGCGGGAGAAGTGCGATGATTGTCCGAACGGTTAACGTGTGTTCCTTCTGGTTTGAATATTTATTGTGGATTATATGTGTGGATTGCGTATAGAAAAGGTTGGGATGATGATAAGTCCCAGTTGACAAAGTCGCGAATTAGCAATGTTTTGGGGGTTTTATGGCGCAAGGGCCATATTTGGCCATACTACACAAGACATACAATATAAAATAACCAACGCACACAATGAAAGTTTTACTGACAGAGGAGAGAAATACACCTAGTTAGGAATGCACCTGACAGCAATTAAACCTCCGCCGCCTACAACTCAAAGCGCAGTGAATTAGCAAAGGGCGTGCGTTAGAAACTCGATAAACCAGACTTTCATGTGCGTAGGGGCAGGTGCGTGTTAAATCTGTCGTGGCCTCAAAAGTCCTGAAGTTGGTGTGGTGTGGGAGTTTGGAAAGTGGAATGACGACCCCATAACTGAGGCGTCAGACCTCGTCATCTGACCGTGGTTCAAAATTATGAGGTTTTGTCCTGTGATCTTTCCATACGGGATGGGTCCCGGATCCTTGCCAATAGCCCAGTGTTGCTCCAGTGCGACGTCAATTCAACTACCTTCTAGACTAGTTCTAACCAAAGACCGTCGTACGCTGCGGGTACGCGTTAAATCTGTCGTGTCCTCAAATGTCCTCCCGTTGGCGTGGAGGTTTGGAGAATGGGGTGCCAACTCAGGTGTTGACCTGATCATTTGACCGTGGTTCAAAGTGACGAGGTGCTGTCCTCGGATCTTTCCTTTCGGGATGGATCCCGGATCGATAATGTAGAATAAATATACACTGCTGGCCACCGTAAATGCAACACCCTGAAGGAAGCATGCAAATAATGTGAAATTTACAACATGCATTAGCGGAGGTGAGATATGCAAATGATTAGAATTTCAGCGCAGACGCACATCACGCGCGCCTGTGGCGCCACTTCAAAGCGCTATTTAAGGCTTGGAGATTTCGACGATTTCAAGTACGGCAATTGTGTTTTTCTTGTGGTTTTTTCAAAAAAACGATCAATTATGCCTCGTAGAAAACAGCGATCATCTTTTGATCAAGTATCCGAGTTCGACAGAGGATAGTAGCCTACCGAGATTGTGGATTATCTTTCAGGGAAATTGGTAGTCGTGTTGGACGAAACCAAACAACTGTAATGCGGATATGTGATCGTTGGATGCAGGAGGGTACGACGGACCGACGTGTTCGATCGCATCCACCTCAGTGCACCACTTCACATGATGACAGGCATATTGTGCGTATGGCAGTGACGGATCGCTCAGCCACATCACGAACCATAGCACAGCACATTCAGTCTGTACCGCATCATCCAGTGTCTGCGCGTACCATTCGACGCCGTTTACAGCAGAGTGGTCTGTCCGCAAGACGCCCATTGCTTCGTCTACCCTTGACGCAGAACCACAGACGTTTCCGCCGCCAATGGTGCGATGAAAGAAGGATGTGGACGGCAGAATGGAATGAAATTGTCTTTACTGACGAGTCACGCTTCTGTCTGCAACATCACGATGGTCGGATTCGAGTCTGGAGACACCGTGGAGAGAGGATGCTGAACAGCTGCGTTATGCATCGCCACACTGGTCCTGCACCGGGTATTATGGTATGGGGCGGTATTGGATATAACTCTCGCACTCCTCTAGTACGCATTGCCGGTACTTTAAACAGCCAGCGCTACATCTCCGAGGTGTTGGAGCCAGTTGTCCTTCCTTACCTTCAGGGCTTGCCCACAGCCATATTTTAACAGGATAATGCTCGACCACACGTAGCACGCATTGTCCAAGGGTTCTTCGTCAATCGCCAGATTGAATTGCTTCCCTGCCCAGCTCGCTCTCCGGATCTTTCGCCGATAGAAAACATGTGGTCCATGGTTGCTCAACGATTGACCCAGAATACATCCCCAGCTGCCACACCAGATCAACTTTGGCAACGTGTGGAAGCTGCTTGGTCTGCTGTACCCCAAGAACACATCCAAAGTCTCTTTGAATCAATGCCGAGGCGTGTGGCAGCGGTGATCTCCAACAATGGCGGCTACTCTGGCTACTGATTTTGGCAGGAACCACACTTCACAGAAGTCTATAAATTTAATCATTTGATACTTGGTCAACATGTTATCTACAAAATAAATTTTGTTGTGATATCTCTTGTCTTTCTTGGTGTTGCAATTTGGGTGGCCAGCAGTGTATATCATTCCATTTCTATGGGGAAGTGCAGCTTCATTTCGAGAGGCACACGGAGGCTGAAGTCTGACATGCTCAAAGAACGCCTGTTAGCATTTATCTGGGAATATTGAAATGGTCGTCAGACCTATGGTGACCCTTCCAGTAGATAAACCCGACATACCTCACCCTTTCTTCCCAGCGCCATCCCTTCATTTCAAAGTATCAGAGGTCCAGTCCTAGGTTGCATTTAAAAGCCCTAGGACTCCCCCAACTCATTAGTTATCCCTTTCTCAGTCATATCCCATGGTCTCATCGTGACTAGAGCTTGAAACGGGTAGCACAGGCGAAGTACGTAAGGAGTATATATTCCTGGTAAGGTCACCCAAGGCGTGAAGGCTGAGCTGCTTTATCCGGCTAATATAGGAAGGTGAACGGGAGGCTAAGTCGGACTGCTACAGAGATGGCTCCCAGATCTTGTGATCAATAGCAAACGAGCTCTACCCATGTCATGGACTTGTGCAAAAATACTCTCGGAGAACGACCCCCTGTACCTCTTAAAAAGAAATTGCGCAGATCAGCTCCAGTACCTTTTCATCAGTGGTACCTCAGTGGAACACCAGGAGAGCAACTTGCCTTAAATTTGCCCCGGAAAACTTTCCCTATGCTTGCCAGGCTCCGATCTGGGCATTGAAGATGATATATTTGATGGTCAGAAATCCTTTCCCACTTGTACAAAGTGCAGCTTATTACCAACCTCTCCCTCCACATATCCTGAATTGCATTGGAGCCATACATGAAGACATTTTTAAGGACCCATCTGCCATTGCCCAAAAACTTTTTTTGCAGACTCAATGACAGAGTAATTTGGTTTTTTACACTGGGATAAGAAAGAAGATTAGTTATCCAGCTAAGAACACTGAACGTTCCCTTCAGTTTGGCGATCCCAAACTACTGCAAACTGCTTTGGCGAGACTCAGAAGTGGAAACACCACGAGTATGTTTTTAGAGAGACAAGGTTTTTCCATCTTGCTTCGCTGTCTTCCTCGCTTTCAACTCCCTCTCATGTCCTTGATTGCATCAGTTGGTTGTTTTGGGTTTGGGTTTTATGGTTCAAGGGCCATATTTGGCCAAGCTGTTCCAAACACAAGACAACGAGGGACGAAAAAAGAGCAAAAAGAGGAAGGTTACGATGGCTGTACACACCTAAAGATGTACCCCTGAGTGACTTGACTGCATCGGTGAATCTTTGTGCTTATGGAATAGTCCAAAGAGGCAAGAGACGAGGAAAGTTCTCTCCTTCTCAGGCGAGACAGGATCTTATGGATCTGGTCTAGCATTTTTTAGACCAGGGGTTAGTCGAATTAAAGCCGCACTGGAACAACACAACGAGCTATTGGAGACTTAAGAACAGGGAGGTAAGCAACAGAACGAATGTATACGTCCGTATCCCTCAGAGGTTAAATTCAGCCTCCGAAAACAATAAATTGAAACCAAAAAACAATGATCCCGTACGAGTTAGAATCTAAATAAGATCTCGAAATTGAAATTTTAGATTGAATGCAGAATTTTATGCACCCAGCTAAAAAATTAAACTTCATTTTTCCAGTGCTACACTATTAAATAACAATTCCAGTAATATTTTTAACGCACATAAAAACATCCGAAAAAAGTAAATCCCCCTGAAAAATCGCGTACACAACTTCTGAATTATTTCTCGCCCAAGCCCCTTGACTTTCTCATTTAAAAATCCGTCTCCTTTAAAAAGGGAGGGCAAAAAACACATTTCCCTTTCTAAAATAATACACCTTCAAGCGTTTCTACCCACAGAAACAACGCGTTTCCACTCAAACCCGCTTCACTAACTTAACGATACCGGTTCGCACTTGCTGTTTTCACACTCCCTCTACCCGTCTAAGTTCCTCATTAAAAGTTAAATCTGCTCGGGCGCAGGGTTCATTAAAAATGGAGAGAAAAGTTTTATAAAATACGCATTAAGATGGAGATATTCCGGGACGAAAAGATTTAATGAATTATCTGAAGGTCGCGTGAGCGTATTCTGGACGCACCGAGTCCACAGCGAAGTTCTCCGCCGTCGTTACACGCCATCTTGGAAAAGGCAGACTGTTGCCAGATTCCTCTGGTTTTAAGCGAGCGGACGAACGAAAAAACGGAAGGTATGAATATTGCAGTGCGAATAATGAAGGCTGGAAAGTTTTAGGAGAAATTATTTAGATCGTGGTGGGTTTTTATATTTTTTTTTCGTGGGTTGGCCATTTTTGTGGGAGATAATAGAACAAAACTTTTTGCACTTGGGATAGATTGTGGAAGCATATCGGGCGGTGTGTATGAAGTTAATTACCGTCTTCGTGAAATTATTCGGTTCTGGAACTGCAAAAATGAGTTAGGATCTTGAAGACACTGGTACACACGAAACTGAATGAATAAGCGGCCTCGACTGCCGATTCGAAAATGGCGCAATGCCTAAAAGGGGAAAATAACGATCTCGAAAGCTGCTGTTAATGATCTGTGAGGATTCAAACTGAGAAAATATTCTCCTTAATCTTGATATCAAAGTATTTAGTTGTAAGTAAACTCGGGTGCTTCATTTATTATGCATGACTTTCAAAGAGCTTACCAGATTTAAACGTTCTCGATGATTAGGATAATGTATAAATGAATTTATTCCATGCATATCAGAAACGAATGGCTTTTTAAGTTCGAGTTTTATTCAGTTTCGTGGGACTACTTAGCACAACTGCTTCGTATTAGTGCTTTCATTAACTTGCCATTTTGAATTCCTGTTTCCTCGTCAGTGAATGAAATATTTTGAATATTTCTACTGACACAAATAGAAGTGTATTAATGAAAGTTCAACGTGTGTATATGTTACTGTGAAAGACCGATATCTGGCAAATGTCGATATTCTCCGGTGAATGTCAGCATTCACATAGTCGCTTGGTGTATGTCCGAAATAATTGCTAAATATCATTTCTCACTTACACTGCGAATGTCGACATTCAGCATGCACTGATGGTGAATGTTGAATGAAAATATTTTTGTTACGTTAAGAACAAAAATGCAACTTTTTAAATTATAATTTATTATTAAGCATATGACATAGGTCAAAATAGGAGAAAGCTTATCTGGCAACAGTTTATATACATATGCGTAACAGCACATGTATATAAACTGTTGAACCTAAAACGAACAGTACATTCACTTACACATAAATTATGTGATTAACGTTATGCAACCTTATTATTGCAACAACTTAAACTGAAGGCGGAGAGGCCTCTCTGGCTGTGGCCTCTCCACCTTCTCGTTTCCACCCCCACCAGAGCCTATCTGTGCTTGTAGACATACACCGGCGATGGTCCGAATGTATAAGAATATAACCAAATATTCGGTCTTTCACCGACGTATTTGGTATGTGTCGACATTCACCGGAGAATATTGATTCTCTAATTTCGGTCTTTCACAGTAACATATACTTCGTAGTTATCACAAAAAATAGTTTTTTATTATCCATCTGTTTCTACCGCTATTTTATATTTAAGATACATAGCCGCCATTTATGGTGACTGAAATAGCCGCCAATTTTTCGTAAATGCTTTACATCATGATTTTTGTTTGAAAAGGAATGATACATTTCTCTAAATTAAATGCTTATGAAAAATCCTAAACCTGTATGAAACTTTCAATGTTTTTTTTAGGTTGGTTGTTTTGTGTTTTATGGCACAAGGTCCAAAAGCGGACAAGCTGCTCCAAACACACGATAGAGCGAAAGGAAGTAAATGGTTGGTTGTTTTTCTAACCAATAATAAATGGTAGATTTAAGAAATACAACACTCTAAATACATTAAATGTGAAAATACATATTGAAACGAGACGATTTCACTAAAAAGTATGAGATTATCGTCAATATAAAAATAGAGAATGGTAGTAAAAAGTTTTGATGCAGTTAAATAAACACGAAAGATGAAATATTATATAGAATTTAAAAATGTTATGACTTGTAAAAGTTTCAAGATTTGGATGGGGATTTTCCTCAAACTCTGCATGTTTAAAATTCATTTATGGGAAAAGTATTGACTTTGAGGATAAAAACAGGACAATCGACCAAAATATGGTTCAGTAAAAGGGATTACACATTCGCCACACAAGCACCGTCTGTTTTCTTTTTATGATAAAAGAAAATATCCGTTAGTGAATCAAAACTCTGGCACGCGCGCGCGATGTTGAATAAAATCCACTTAACATAACATGCCCCTTTGTAATTCTTCGCGATGAAGAACTGTCAGTTTATGAGTCACTGGTCTAGCTTTTGGATCCCTCTTAGATTATTGGACCTTCCCCAAACCATCCAAACAGCCATCTGGTAATTATTTACACAGCTGCTGAAGTCTATAGGTAAGAAAAACAGTTTTACAGAACAAGGTTTGATTCTCGCTTGGTATTCTACCTATTTTATTGTAGATCAGTGGTCGCCAAATTTTGACCGTCGACACCTTCAAGAATTTCTTGACTTTTATCGACAAACCCTATCTTACTATTACGTAATTATAATAGGACAAGCAAAACAGACGCTTTTGTGAGTTTTTAGATTGTTTATTTTATAGTTGCGGTGTTTATTGTATGTACTAATATAGTATTATATTGGTTTATATAACGTCAAAAGGATACATTTTTGTTTTCGATGTCCTTCATAACATTACATGTTTGATAGGAGGGATATAAAATATAAAATTTAATTTATATAACAAAACGATAATACAATCTTCCTTATATATAGGAAAATAAGACTTAACTTAGTATACAATTTACTAACGTTGTCAATGTGGTGACTCTTGACAAGATTAGCAATGTTGGGTTCAAAATGGTCTACTTGATTGACCTCCGTAACTATTTTCATGACCTTGCTCCCTCTTACAGGTCCTATCATGTCACTGTTCCCACGATTCCCTCTTAATAGCGTTGTCATTCAGAATGGTAATCCAAGTTAACCGAATGAAATATTACCCGTATTATGATGTCTTATATTTTTCTATCGACCCCTAACAATGTTATATTGACCACTGTTCTAGATTCTTAGCTAAGGTTCATTTTATGTATTTTGCTTCGCTGGTTTATACAAGACATCGCGAAATCGTCTTTAATACGCTGGACTCGTGTATCAAGATGTAATTCTTGACATGTTATGAACTAATATTCTGAAATTACTTGTAGACACGCAGTTGGTGGTCAGAGAAGGCAACTAGACAGTATAAAATTCAAAAATTTAGAAGTCATTAGAGATTTTTCTTTAAAAAATTTATATTAAGTTTATTTGACTTGTTGGCTCACTGTGTAGTATTGATTTTATTCTAATATATATCGTCGGCTTACAAGTAAAACACACAAGTCAAAATTTTCAAGACACGAATTTTTTGGCTTTTCTGACCACTATGTGGTGATCTTAAGACTAGTGTAGTGTGTGTTCACTAAGTCAATTTTTTCTTTGCATAAATGGGGTACATTTCTTCTTGAAACACATTTAGTGAGTTTAGGATAGTAAACCGACGATATGTTCTTATAAGAGATGCTGTGCGTATGAATAATTCTCAGATAGTTCGTTGAAAAACAGTTATTTAGCATAATTTATAAAATTGAATTTCTATTTGGGTTCGAAGTTCGATTATCATTTCGATGCTATTTGTGGCTGTCTGAATTTATGATCACCGTATCTTATGTCTTTATGCAAATACAACAGCTGCAACGCCAATTATTTGTGGAATGCGACTATTTAAATATAATTTTACATCGAAAATTCAAAAATTTGGAAAGAATTCAAAGATTGATTAAAACTGTAATGATTGTGAAAGGAAGCCAACGAATTTCAAACAACGAGGTCATAATATATTGGTCACAATACATTGGTCCCAATATTACTTTAAAGAAGTGGTTGTCCTCCAAATAAGGATGAATGTTACAAGAAAACACGAAGATGATTAAAATAGTAATTCATTTATTGAAAGAGAATTAAAACATAACCACTGAGCCACGACGATCCCAGTTCATTATTAGAATCAAGTCAGTCACCACAATTTTACAAATCCTAGCATTGGTATGTTGCCAACACAGTGCAATGTTAATCCTCCTGGTGGTTGTGTCGACAAGGTATCTAGTCATTAGCAAAACTTACCAGATTTTGCTGGACGAAATATCTCGTCATTCAATGGAAACACGATCACGGTCATTAGAAAACCGACCAGATCCTAATCTAGTAACCATCCAAAAATCGGCAATAGTCTGATGAGAAGATATCTTGTCATTAGCAAAATTTAATTGTTAAAATGCATGTATTTTAATCAACATCGCACTGGAGCAACACAACGGGCTATTGGTTGCGGTATGGGATCAATCCCAAAGTCAAACACAAAGGGAAAGATCCGGAAACAACGCCTCGTCAATTTGAACGACTCTCCAAACTTCCATACCAATCCAACGTAAGGACATCCGAGGCCACGACAGATTTAGCATAGATTTAGTCATCTCAATAAACGAAATATCTCGTCATTAGAGGAAAACTCACCAGATCTTGATATCGTCATTAGCAAAACTGACCAGATTTTGCTGGACGAGATATCTCGTCATTCAATGGAAACACGATCAGGGTCACTAGAAAACTGACCAGATCCTGATCTCGTAACCATCCAAAATGTCATCATAAGAAAATCGGCAATACCTAGATGACTAGATATCACGTCATTAGCAAAATTGGTCAGATCCTGGAGATATCTCGTAGAAACCACTTGGATGGAACACCAGACAATACACTAATCCAACAAATCTTTACTAATAGTCACCGAAATCTAGTATAATCCACGCTATTGATGAAAATTGGTAAGCCGGCAATTTGAAATGAGAGTTCATATAATAAATTGGCCACTCATTCAAAGAATAGAATCTCCTGTACGCATCACGATCACCCAATGCGTTTCTTTCACTATCACTCTGGATTACCACCACCTCTTATATTAGTTATCTCCCATCTCTAAATCCCTGGACAGAGCATCCACCATACAGATAATGTCACATCTCTTCACCCCAGAAGTCCATACATTCCCTCATTTTCATCAGACGTCCCTAATCCCTTCTGAAAACGATACGCTTCACTGTCTTCAATGCATGGAAGGAGGAAGGCCACATTCTTTTCTCTCGCCGCGTGACCACGCGTGGACGGTCACGTGACCCGACGGGGGGTGCGGCGACCCGTGGTCCTGCAGTGCCCATTACCCCGCTGCCCATCGGGAGACGTCGAATCTTATTAAGCCCCCTGATTAAACCGATGGCCGCCGACAGACTGTCGCCCAATTATCGTCTGCACTTACTCCGGCCACCCCCTTACGTGTTCCTTTATGGGGAGTGTTTTTTTTTCATTCGGTTCATCCCGGAGAGATGCGAGGGTCTGCTAGAGCCCCTTATCATCTTATCTCTGTCTTATCGCTAGGAATGGGATTGAACGAGAGGGTCGTATCTGTGTGTGGACAGTCGCATTCCGACGTGATTAAGCATTGGTGATCGCGGACGTAATTAAAAAATAATGGAGGGTGGTTTATCGCGTTTCTGTTGCGTACACGTGAATGTGTGCATGGAGGAATGGAGTCGCAGTGCTTGAACCTATCTGTTTCTGGTTGGATTTGATGGTTCCGATGTGATTAAGCATTGGTGATCGCGGACGTAATTAAAAAGTAGTAGAGAGCGGGTGATTTTATTTCTATTGCGTACACAGATGGGGGGGGGTATTTCAATTAACGTCACACTGGAGCAACACTGCGTACACAGAAATGTGTGCATGAAAGAATGGAGTATCCTTGCTCGAATCTGTTTCTGGTTAGATTTGGTTCATCTATATACGGTCTTTGTTTTCGCAATACCTGTTCCTATCAGGTAACCAAATATTGGTGATCGCGGACGTAAATAAAAATACCTCGTCGAGACAACCACCAGGAGGGTTAAAAGCGAGTTTTTCCTGGAAAAATGTTCTTAAAATATTCTACTTTTCAGCGCAACTTTGTTCTTGTTTCGCGACTATTTTCCAGTGCTATGCGTGTGAAGTGAATGTCCTTCCTGCATTCCATCTTTAAAAATAAAACGTTCAGCACACAATTCTTTTTAAGTACCCCTTTTCAGAAGAGAAGTGAAAGAGCATTAAAATTTCTCTCCCTACAAACGTCCTGGGAGAACAAGACAAGAGGCGCCTTTTCTGACTTCAGTCCTGCACACACATTAACAAAGCTCGGCCTTTTGCAAGTTCTATGCATTGTTAAAACTGCAATAAAAATTAATTTTGGGAAGGTTAGTATATAATCAAACTTAATATAGTAAAAATGGTATATAAATATGGTATAATGGTATATTTAAAATGGTAAAAATGGTATATTTAAAATGGTAAAAATGGTATATTTATAATGGTAAAAATGGTATATTTAAAATGGTAAAAATGGTATATTTAAAATGGTAAAAATGGTATATTTAAAATGGTATATAAAATATAATATAATGGTATAATTTAATGGTATATATATGTCTCCATTTTAACTTTCCAAGTGGTTTTGTAGGTAGGTATTTTAATTAACATCGCACTGGAGGCAAACACAGGCTATTGGTGACGGTCCGGAATGAATCCACCGGAGGGGAAGATCCGAGGACAACACGTAATTTTGAATCACGGTCAGATGACGAGATCACATCTGAGTTGGCACCCCACTCTCCAAATCTCCACGCCGCGCCAACGTGAGGACATTTGAGGCCACGACAGATTCAACGTGCCCCAGTCCCCTTTGTACACTACCGTCTTTGGCTGGATTCGAACTCGCAACCCTCAGGTTTCCAGTCCGTGACTCTTCCAACCGTGCTATCCCGGCCCCCAAGTGGTTTGCACGAGATATCTTGTCAATCACGATCTGACCTATTGTCTGTGCTAATGACGAGATATCTCTTCACCAAGATAGGAGCCCTGTTGGAAGAGCAACGGATTAGCAACCGGAGGGTTGAGAGTTCGAATCCAGCCAAAGACCGTCGTGTACAAAGGGGCTGGTGCACGTTAAATCTGTCGTGTCCTCAAATGTCCTCACGTTGGCGTGCTGTGGAAGTATGGATTGGGGTGCCAGCTCAGGTGTTGCCTCGTCATGTGAGTGTTTCAAAATTACGTGTTGTCCTCGATCTTTCCCTTTGGGATTGATCCCGGACCGTCACCAATAGCCCGTTGTGTTGCTCCAGTGTGAGGTTAATTAAAAATACCTACCTTCACCAAGATATTGCCTTTTTTATGAGATCAAGACTTGGTCAGTTTTTCTAATGACTGGATGCTTCATCCATCAAGACCTGGTCAATAGTTTTTAATGACGAGATACCTCGTAGGATATTCCTTCTCGCATGACTCATACGATGATTCCTCTGCTTGGGCAAGTAATGAGCAGTGGTGGTAATTCCGGTGTGAGAAAACCGGGCAAATAGACTTGAGTCACCAACGATTTGATCAGTGTTGAACTTGTCAAGCATGTAGTATTTTCGTTTTTGTGTCGTATTGTATTATTTTTCGTTTGTGCCGTTATGTGATGTTTAATAAATGTGTCGTGCCAAAGAAATAGCCCTTCGTTTATACGTACCCCAAACATTTTCCAACCAAGAGGGTTAATCATTTAAATTTCGGTTAATACAGGTCCGCCATTAAACTATTTTTCCCCAGGTTCCAAAATGTCTAGTCTCGCCTCAATAAGCATTATTGAAGTAATGGGCGTACACAAAAGGTAAGTACTTACCCTAGTACATAAGGTGACGTTTGCAGACATACATACCTATGTCTTCAAGCGTCACCCGGATGTGCTTGAGTTTGTCAAGAGACATGCATTCTTGAAACAAAGCACTTCCACAACTAGCGTCTTTAGCACGGATTCTGATTCAAAATGTATCGTTCGGTTCCGAAAGCGATAGCAGTGATTAGGAGTTAACAAGGGGTAGGTATTTAATTAACGTCGCACTGGAGTTATACAACGGGCTATTGGCGACGGTCCAGGATCAAACCCGAAGGTAAAGATGCGAGAAGAATACCACGTAATTCTGAACAACGGTCAGATGACGAGGTCGCACATAAGCTGGCATCCCACTCTCCAAACTTCTACACCACGCCGATGTGGACATTGAGGCCAAGATAGATTTAACGTGCACCAGCCCCGTACACGACGGTCTTTAATTGGATTCGATGTCGCAAGAGTTGGCAAGGGGAAAGCCTACGAGCCATTTATGCTTTTGCGAATGGGAACCTTCTCCTAATGAGTTTTCACCTCTTCAAAAATCTACTGATTCAAGGTCAACTGTCTTCTCGTAGGAGCCGCACTTATACTTCCCTTTTTTTCTCATCTGGCTTTTCCTTAGCAATCGAATTATTCAACAAAACTCAGTTCACGAAAATTAATGTAACTATGGTTATACTCTTATGATATACACACTTATGCATCTTACGCTGTGGCCTATGGTTCCCCTTCTACATATTTCTATCCACGTTGTCACCAAAGAAAATGTATAGAATATGTAACACTATTATAAAGAAAATGGAACTCTAAGAAATCCGTGATGTTTTATTTGTTTGAATTTTAGAACTATTTTTATTATTTTTAATCAATAGTTTCGAGACTATAAATTTCTACAGAAAGTTTAATATACATTTAATGCTTTCCGAGATTTCTCCCCAGAATATTTTTTAATTAAAAACTTATTCTTTATTGAGATAAATTTATTGGAAGTTTTTGGAGGAGTCATTAGGCGTAAATCGAATGCAAAGATATCGGATTTCTGGATCAAATCGCTCCCTAAAGTTACTACTACGTGATGTAAGTTGAGTCAATTCAAACCCTTTCGAACGTGAGTTTGGGAGTAGAACGTTTACTCTTTTTCTCTGAGAAGTTATAATTTGTTTTTTTTTTCAAGGGATGAGATTAATAAAAAATTTAAAAACCTATAAATATTTTTAAGTTGAATATTTAACCATGTATTATGAAATGGTTTGCTTTTGACAATGGTATGATTTTTAAAAATTGGATATTGCACGATTTTAACATCACATGAAATTATTCTTGTTAGATGTCACATATTCGACATCCTACGAAATTACATTTATTTCATTGGGCCCGCACACATTACACAAATCAAATCTTTTACTTTATACCTTTATATAAAGACGAAACACATTTTATGTGGTGTATTACATAAAAGGTAGGGGGTTGAATTTACGTTAGACGAGCAACGCACCGGGCTATCGGTGACGGTCAGGGATCAATCCCGATTTGAAAAATCCGTGAAAAAGAAAGGGTACCTAGTCGCTTTGAACCATGGTTGGTTTTTTATGATGATAATTTTTTTATGATATGCTGATAATTCTCGAGTTTTAATGGTGCAAGGCCCATATTAGACTAAAGTTGCACTAAACACAAGACAGATGACTAGGTCGACACATCAGCCGGCACCCGTTCTCCAAAATTCCACACCACACCATAGTTGAGGCCACGACAGATTTAACATGCACCAGCCCCCACGTAGACGACTGTCTTTTATTGGATAGAGTTTCCAACTCGCGTATAACATGAAAAACATTGGATAAAACTAACTATTCAGCACATAAAAAGGACATATGAAGTTATAATCCACCATGCATAAACTTCAGATTTTACCATGAGCATTGTATTAGTAAATGCATTAAAATTCGATACGTTTGACATCTCTATGTATGTAAATATTGCATTATCCCACATGGCACAGAAATCGATATAGCATATCGCCAAATGGCATACAAATGGATGTAAACTAAAGCGAATGAATTTCGGAATTCATTTGCCAACTGTCGATTGGTTTAAATATGCTGATTTAAGGTACGTATGCACTAGATTTTTTAAATTTTGATTTTAAAAATCCAACTTTTTAACAATAGGTCATGGTTTCTGCTTAAACTCATTTCAGTGTGAAAAAATTCAGATTAATCTAATCTTTTATTATCTAATTTAGATATAATATTAGCATGAACAGTGATATCTCAAATTCTAATTTATTCAGAAAGATAATTCCTGCAAGAAATTATTCCTAATATAATTCTTCGTGTTTTGACCCTCCACCAAGTTGCTAGAGAGAATAGATTTTTTTGACAATTCTTTTTCACCAAGGAAATCTAAAAAAATCGAAACATTTTTCAGAAATTTCAACATTTAAAAACCAAGTAAAAATTCATTTCTTTACTAATAACTCCGACTGAAGATCAAAACATGCACTGTATTATACAGGTTATAATGACATAAAAATAATTATAATAAACCATAGCATTGTTGAGTTATCACTGTTTGAACAAGCATCTTATTGCAAAAACAATTCCTTAGAAATTGATTTAAAATTTTGGCAACATCGTATATGGTGATAGTTTTTTAGTTATAAATTTTTTCATTAGGTACTATTTCGAATATTTACAAGATCTTAGTATCGTTTAAAAGCTAAGGAGTTGGAAAATATTTTGAACTAATAAGCACAGTATCGATATTCTGGCCGATTTTCGTGATTTCTAGTGTATATGTTACTGTGAAAGACCGATATCTGGCAAATGTCGATATTCTCCGGTGAATGTCAGCATTCATAGTCGCTTGGTGTATGTCCGAAATAGTTGCTAAATATCATTATTTTTCACTTACACCGGCAAATGTCGACAATCAGCATGCACTGATGGTGAATGTTGAATAAATATATTTTTGTTACGTTAAGAACAAAAATGCAACTTTTAAATCATACTTTATTATTATATATGTCAAAATAGGAGAAAGCTTAAGTAACAGCACCAAGTAAGTAAAATGTTGAACCTAAAGGGAACAGTACATTCTAAATGAGAAAAGAAAATAATACTAATAATAAACTTACACATAAATTATGTGATTAACGTTATACAATCACATTTATTGCAACAACTTAAACTGAAGTCGGAGAGGCCTCTCTGGCTGTGGCCTCTCCGCCTTCTCGTTTCCACCCCCACCAGAGCTTATCTGTGCTTGTCGACATACAACGGCGATGGTCGGAATATATAAGAAAATAACCAAATATTCGGTCTTCCACAGACGTTTTTGGTCTGTGTATGTCGACATTCACCGGAGAATATTGACATTCTCTAATTTCGGTCTTTCACTGTAACATACACCTTAATGTGATTAAGACATTTCTAAAAATTCTCGAAGAGTTCATCTTTCTAATGGAGCTCTGCAGCAATCTGATGACAGAAGATGGATAAGAAATCAAGAAGATCAAAGAGTATAAAACAGAAACCCCCTCCATTTATAGCTGGACAGAAAATGCCTCATGGTATCTGTTCGCATAGTACATATACACATAGTAAATATCTATAGTAGTTAATCGTGATTAATGATCATTATACTAAGAAAAACACTTAGGATCGTATTTCAGTGACATGGTGAGGTTTCTAAAATTATCCTCATTCAACCAAGATTGATTATTGACCAGGTACTATATCTGAAACAATTAATAAAAAACCGTGTACATTTCAGAAACAGCCTATTAAAGAAACCGGGATGTCCTTTTTTGCATCGATCGACTTCCAGAAAGTTGACACCATCGCAAGATCTTAAAATAGATCAGCTCATGTCTGAAAGTTCGACGGAATTTTTCATTTAATTCAACCACATGGATTTTTGAGAAACAAATCATGCTGAGCGTGCTAAGGTAGGTATTTTGATTAACGTCGCACTGGAGCAACACAACGGGGCTATTGGTGACGTTATGGGATAAATCCCGAAGGGAAGTACCGAGGACAACACCACGTAATTTTGAACCACGGTCAGATGACGAGGCAACACCTGAGCTGGCACCCAACTCTCCAAACTTCCACACCACGATAACGGGAGGGCATTTGAGGCCACGACAGATTTAACGTGCACCAGCCCCCTTTGTACACGACGGTCTTCGAACTCGCAACCCTCCGGTTGCTAATCCGCTACTCTTCCAATCGGGATACATGAATATAGGGACATTTATAAAGCTTTGAAGGATTACATTAAAACTGCAAAGTACAATAAGTTTCCCTCGCAAAAATCCTTCAAAAACGAATATATTCATACACTGCAGTGCAAAACTTAAGCAACGATGTAGTTTTTAACCAGACAGCCATGAAATTGTACAAAAGGGGGCTTGTTGCGTTCAGTACAATGAACACCCAATTCAGTAGAAAGGTGATTTGCATGCAAATATCAGGAACAAGACGTCACAGGTGACGTGAGGGCACGCAAAACGCTTGCAGTCAGAGCGCGCAGTGCAAGACTACACTAAAAAGAAAGACGAAAGGCGCTATTAAAGGCATTCGCTGCAAGTTCAAGTGAGTTCGTACGTGCAATATGGCTACAAGAAACCATCTGGACGACTTTACACGTGGTACTTGACGAGTGTAGCCCAAGAGTTTAGAATCGACAAAAGTGTCGTTTCACGAGCTTGGAAAGCCTTCCAAACAACTGGTACAGCTGTAAGAAAGGTTGGTGGTGGTCGGCCAAGAAAAACAACGCCAATGGATGACCGATATATCGTCCTGCAGGCGAAAAGAGATCGATACCAGTCAGCGGGCAACCTGGCTCAGCAGTTGCGTGCGGCAACGGGACAAGTGTCGCGGTTTACTGTGGCCAGACGCCTTCATAAAGGTGGCCTATTCGCCCGCCGTCCTGAACGCTGCATCCCATTGACAGCTGCCCATCGGCGGCGCCGTTTGGATTGGTGTAGGGAACACAAAGACTGGACATCTCATCAATGGAGTCACGTCCTCTTTACAGATGAGAGTCGTTTCAGTGTCACAAGCGATTCTCAACGCCAGTTGATATGGAGAGGTGGGGACACGGTTTTATCCCACTAACATCAGGGAAAGAGACCGTTACGGTGGTCCTGGCGTGCTCGTCTGAGGCATCATGATGAACGGGCGGACTGAGCTCCAAATTTTCGACAGAGGTACTGTTACTGGAGATCGCTATTGTCAGCAAGTGATCCTCCCCCACGTACGTCTGTTCCGAGGTGCCATTGGTGCAGACTTCGTTTTTATGGACGATAACGCCAGGCCACATCGGACTCTTGCTGTTGAGGAGCTGCTTGAAAGTGAAGACATCACTAGAATGGATTGGCCAGCGAACTCCCCTGATTTAAATCCCATAGAACATGTGTGGGATGCTTTGGGGAGATGCTTTGGGGAGACGCCTTTCGGAACGACTATATCCACCGGAGAACACCCAACTGAAACAGGTGCTCGTTGAGGAATGGGCCCTCTTACCTCAGCAACTGTTGGATAATCTGGTGTTGAGTATGGAGAGACGGTGCCAAGCAACCATTGCAGTTAATTTAGGTCATATCCCTTACTAAGGGTCATCTATTTGTTGTTATCCCTCTTGGGCAGACAATCATTTGTACCAACGCTACTCTTTCGATAAAGCCTTTTTTGTTTGATTCCTTGATTCCATACTGTATGCGTTCTATTCATTTTTGCGCTAGTATGCTTTCTTCATCCGTTAAGTACAAAATACTGTCTCTGTATTCTGAATTACATCTCTTCCAGGTGATTTCTTGCGGAGTTACGGCAAAAAAAAAAAACAGTCGTTGCTTAAGTTTTGCACACCAGTGTAGTTTGATCTTAAAAGTTCATAATATTAATCACACATCCAAATGATGAGTGGTAAATTTAAAAAGTACTATTTTCATCATTAATGCATCCAGAATATTTAATTTAAACACATTTAGCTATAGCGTTTTGTGTTTATGAAATTTAATCTATTTAAATCTCTGCTAAACATTCACTCCTAACAAAACGAACTTTCTTCAAATCCCATTATCCCGATCGCAAACAAGATCAAGAAAATAACGTCTTACAGCAAAAAATCCACTATTATCTGCCGTGTAATAATCTTTTCCCCGTTTATACTCAAATAGACAAAAACGGATATGCCTACGCTCATTCGCAAAATGAGATTTCTCAGAATAACTCAAACGAGACGAAAATGCGCGTTTATTATTTCTTTTCCCTCATTTTCAGTATTTAATATATTTTTCATACCGAAACCGATGCTGGCGCTCTCTAATGGAGAATAAACTAGATTTCAAAGGAAAAAAAACGAAAAAGAACGCAGCACCGACCGAAACAATCAATGGTCTCATTACCGCTATGAAAATCGCGCATTAAAATAGTTCCTTCATTTCTCTGGTAGGGGAAAAAGGGAAAATTCAATTTTCGCACTTTCCCCGACGAAAAAATTCAGGGAAATGGAAACAAAAAAGGATTGAAATCTTTTTTCTGCTTTTTGAATAGCATTTTATCTCGAAATTATATAGTTTTTCTTTCTGAGTGTGAAGGTTTCACGTGCTGCTTTTACTGCGTTCCTTTAGGTCGATAAACTTTTTATTTTCAAATGAGAGATTGAAGAGACGGTTTTATACCGATTCCGGGTGTATATTTTTATGCTTTCTTTTCCCAGTATAAGCGGAACTTTTGGTGTGAGTGGAAAAAATGCTTCTCCTTTTCTCACCGTTCAGTATTTAGTCGCTGATGATGGCGCCGTAAGTGCTAGTATCTTCGGAACGAGGGCGGGTTTCAAAAAGCGAGAAAAAACTACTTGAGATCGGAGGTATTGAATGTACTTTAATATTTTTATTCCGAAAAACGGGAAACAAATTTCGTTTTCCAGACTCGGGTAATTGATGGTTTTGTAAACATGAAAAGATGATTTATTTTTCAGCCGAAAATAGTCGTTTTTCTAGGAAATCAGACTACTAGTGCAATCTTTCATAGCATGCGCTCTAAACTTTTTCAATCGCTTAAATTAATTGTTGGTAGGTATTTTTAATTAACGTCGCACTGGAGCAACACAACGGGCTATTGGAGACGGTTCGGGATCAAACCCGAAGGGAAAGAAGCGAGGACAACACTACGTAATTTTGAACCACGGTCAGATGACGAGGTCACACCTGAGCTGGAACCCCACTCTCCAAACTTCCATACCACGCCAACGTGAGGACATTTGAGGCCATGACTCGCAACACTCCGGTTGCTAATCCGTTTTTCAAATAGACAGACAGACCTCACAAAGAGCAACAGACCTCAGTCATATTAGCACAATTAGATTCTGAGATTCTACTTCAATTTCATCCCGTTCCCCTGTTAAAATGTCTTTCAGTATTTTATTAACCTAAAATTATTTTCGCTTGTTTTCTTTTCTACTCTGATTACACTCTTCCAGCTTTCTCTGTCTTCTGTAATAAGACTAATGAATCATTTCAATAGAGTGGCGAGATCTTTGGTGTAGTTTTAGCAACACCAGCAGCTCCTTAGTTGAAACCAAGAATATTTAAACCAAGCCTCAAATTTAGCGAAGAATCCCATTACAGTCGATTTTAGTGTTTCCATTCAATGTTGCCATTCGACAATAAACCAATAACGTCAATTATATTATTTTTTTTGCCACGTACCATAAGTTAATATATTTGGATGGTGTCAGACTGCTTTTCATCCCTCTGAGTGTTGAGATTTCCGAGTAGCATTGCTTTCATCCCACAACGAACATGCCTAAACCCCAACGATTGGCTGAAAGAATCCTAGAAAGTTAAAAGTCGTCGTTGCCATACGACTCTAAACAAATACGGTCTATTTCTGTTCCACGTATGTTGTAGGTATTTTAATTAACGTCATACTCGAGCAACACAACAGGCTATTCCACATATGTGGTAGTGCCACGTATGTGCTAGTCACTATACAGTATGTAAATAGTGATACAAGTATACAGGGTGAGTCTAAATTGTTTTTACAAAATAAGAGGGGTGATAGTACCCATCCAGATGAGCAATAATTACCATGGAACATAGGGTCGCATTCCACTCTGAGTGGCAAAAAAGAGTAAAGTCGAAACGCGTCGAGCATGAACAAGTCATCGCCTCTGACGTCGGTTTGTACCCGCCTACGTAGCACTTCTTGAATGCCACATATCCCGCACGATGGATCGGACGTGGCGAACCTGTGGCTTGGCCTCATCGGACATGTGGCTTGGCCTCACCGGACCTCAACCCACTGGACGTTTTCTTCTGAGGGCACATGAAATCTTAGTGTACTTGTGGACTCGGCTGAAGATCTCGTAGCGAGAATCGGTGCAGACAAAATGAACACAACACCAGGAATCTTCGAGAGCCAGTCATTCCTTCGCCGGTGTGAACTGTGCAACGACACTTTGAGCACTTGCTGTGAGTTTTTCTCTGAGCAATCAATCAGATTGTGCAACTTTTGGTATCGTTCATTCGCTTTCCCAACACTGTTGTAAGTCCATGTTAAAATTCTAATTTGACTCTTTTCTGCCTCTCAGAGTGGAATGTGACCCTATGTTCCATGCTAATTATTGCTCGTCTGGATGGGTACTATCACCCCTCTTATTTTGTAAAAACAATTTAGACTCACCCTGTATATACTTAAATAGATGGGTAGGTAGTTAATTAGAGTCCCATTGGAGCAACACAACGGGCTATTTGCGACGGTCCAGGATAAATACCGAGGGGAAAGATCTGGTGAAAACACCACGTAATTTTAAACCACCGTCACCTGTCGAGGTCACACCTGAGCTGGCACCAAACTCTGCAAATTTAGACAACCACGCCAACGTGAAAACAAGACACGACATATTTAACGGCACCAGCCCCCTTGTACAGGATGGTCTTTGGTTGGATTCGAACTCGCAACCCTCCGGTTTCTAAACCGTTATTCTCCCAACCAGGCTACCTGTAGGAAAAGGAACCGTGAGTATTCTAAACCTCACAATTTGTAATGATTTTACTGTACAGAGGATATTCAATCGATGACAAGTGACAAATACATAACTCTAAATGGACCGCGGTAGCCCGGTTGGAAGAGTAACGGATTAGCAACCGAACAGGTGCGAATTCGAATCAAACCAAAGACTCGTGTATAAAGGGTGCTGGTGCACGTTAAATCTGTCGTGACCTTAAATGACCTCATGTTGGGTTGGCATGGTGTCGTAATTCGGAGTGTGGGGTGCCACAGCTCTCGTGTGCCCTCATCTGACCGTGGTTTAAAATTACGTGGTGTTGTCCTCGGATCTTTCCCTTCAGGTTTGATCCCAGACCGTCGCCAATAGCCCGTTGTGTTGCTCCAGTGCGACGCTAATTAAAAATACCTACCTATAACCACTACTCTAAAACGTCTAAAAATTAAAATCATTCGCATAATTTAGAGGGAAAACACATTTTATTTTTAAAATTTAGTTGGTATTGTTTTTAATCAAAATTAAAATAATCTATTCACTTAGATTATGTTTTATAAATGTTATAAAAATATTTTTCATTCGAAAAAGAACATAGTGGGAACATACGACTGGGTATTAAAAAGTCGGTCTTCAATGAATTAGATTATTTCGAACTTCAGTACTTCTGAGAACTTCATGTTTTGCTCGTTTTTCAACAGAAATTTAATCCTTACTGCAGTAGCAATGCAGAGAAATGAGATGTCTAGACAACGAATTATAAAACATTGCTCAGTGTCGGTTTGTGAATAGAAACACATTAGTATCCTTTCATTTTCAGTTGAATTTTTTTTGTAATACCACCTTCACTTTAGATATTTTTGATATTCGAATTTAATAATTCCTGTGCACAAAAAAAATCTAATCGCTATGAAAATTTTGTCGACAAAAAACACTTAAATTTACTCCAGAGAAATTATCTTCCACTTTCTAATTGGTACGAGAATTTAAAATTCAAGAAATTGCATTAGACAGAAAATGTCGACATCACGCCGTACGTATTGATAAGTGAGATTTAGTAGGTATGAATAAATAATTATCTTATATGAACTGAACATCAATTTAACGTTATTATTTTGAAAAATTAAATAATGCAACTATATATATGCCATATTCAAAGTGAGGCCTTTTTTGTCAAGTTGATGTAGAAAAAATCCCACTTCTTTAAACTGACTTTCAACGTATTTATAAATAATGTATCTGTCTACGAAAAATATTGAACATTTATAAATTAAGCTAAATTTGTGTGTTACTGTCTCTTGTTTTTGAAGCCTTAAAATTCTTTTATCAGTGTAAGAAAATACATTTTGAAATCGAAATTCGGAAATGCGATGTAGTTATTGGTTGCAAGTATTAAAATAGTTTGAAATAAACATGATCAATATTTCCTAAAAAAACTAATTGGAAAATTAATATTTCCAATACGTGTAAGGTTACTGTTCTAAGGTGTACTGTCTTGGGATTCGTATTCAATTTGTATAACCGAGTTATACAAATTGAATTACAAATTGAAGTTAAGAAATTATTCTTAACTCCAAGAATGGCTATCTTGAAGAAACGATGGTAGAAGCTGAAAGCACCATTAACGTCTAACTGGTTGGTTTGGGGATTTTATGGCGCAAGGGCCATATTTTGCCATGCTGCGCCAGACTCGTCATACAATATCAAGTATACTGACAATATCAAGTTTACTGACATAGAAGAGGAATGCACCGCCTACAACTCGAAAACCTCTAACAAGAAATTGAAGTTACGTCATACAAGCCTCGTTACCCTAATTGATGTTAAGATACGAAGATTTCTGAGGATCAAATCCAGTTCCGATTCAGTATTGAAGTGATCTACAGGTCCTATCGCCGTAGGAGTCTCGTACATTAACTAATTGTTGACAGACGAAGATGCACTACGATCAAATCCAGATCTGAGATCTAGGATTGAAATTATCTACAGGTCCTATCCCGCAAAAGTTACTACATACGAGTCTTATAACCCCACCTAATTGGTGTTGACGGATACGATGTTTTATAGGATCAAATCCAGGTCTGAGATCCTGGATTGAAATGATCTACAGGTCATACTCGGCAGAAGTTAACACTTTCGAGTCTCGTAACACCAACCAATTGGTGTTGAGACACGATATTTTTCGACGATCCGATCCAGTATTGAAACGATCCAAACGTCCTATACCACAGTAGTTACCACATATGAGTAACGTTATGCTAACAATGCAACTTTAAGAAAAAACTTGTGGATCCATCCAGTTAGTTTTACTAACAATATAACACTAAAAAAATCGCATATGCACGAAGGTGTTCTTAGAAGATAAATTCAGGTTCTACCCAGTTAAAAGGATCCACAAGTATTTTACTTCTAAGAAGTACGAGTGTCGTTATCCAAATTATGTAACATCGACAGAAACTCGCGTGTATACACGAGTATCTTAAGAGGACAAGTCCAAGATTGCAATGATATAACATGTCCTATACCCTTAGGAGTTATCCAATGCGAGTTTCGTAATCCTAACTAATTGGTGCTGACAGTGGTGGACTAACATGTATAGGATTGAGGAATGTTACCATCTGCTTATCACCGGGTGGAGGTCCTCAAAAGTTTGCAAAAAGAGACAATCGAAAGTGGGACGTAAAATATGCAATTTTCAAACAATTTAACATGGACTTTCGACAGGAATACAATCATGTTTTCAAATATAAGCCTGCTAATCAGCCCGGTCAGCTTTGTTATTTTTACAAAGCTGATCGGGTTTTAAAAAGGAAAAAAATCCGATTTAAAAATTGTGGTGAAAATTAAATGTTTTTAAGACATGGTAAAAAACATTCCCCATTTTTCACAAAACAAGGCATGCTTAGTAAAAAGGCCTAATATTGTTTCTAAGATCAATAAGAGTAAAAACCATATTTTAAATGATATTTGCATTATATTCAATGACCAATCGCCGTAAACACATCAAACGAAAAAAGCATAGCAATTTCAACTTACCTTTCTGCTAAATCCACCGTGATATGCAGCGTAGTTTATTCAGTTGAAGTCAAAGCACAAGTATCAGATGCTACGAACTGACTGCAGTTTTCAAACTGTCCAAGGAAACACAACTTCGTTCCGCGAGAAATGAGTGCGAAATAGGACTTGTTAGATCATGTCCTTTAACGTATACAGAAGTTTTATCTCACTCTTCAAATATAAGTTTCAAACCAACTAACTTCAAAACAAAATTCATCGATGATCTCAGGGTCAGCAACAGGAAACAAGACTCAAGCGAAGAGATTTTCCATTTCTCAGCATAAATCGAGAATTACAGTGCGTTTCAAAGTGTTCAACACTGATTCAGCATTTGAATACATTTTGAAGTTGATACATGTATTTGCCTGTCTTCCAAGAAACAATCAAAAGTTAGCACTGCTTTAGATTCATGTACACGTGTCATTTTGAGTTAACGTTGCCAAATATTTATTTATTTATTTATTTATTTCAATTAACGTCACACTGGAGCAACACAACGGGCTATTGGTGACGGTCCGGGATCAATCCCAAAGGGAAAGATCCGAGGACAACACCACGTAATTTTGAACCACGGTCAGATGACGAGGCAACACCTGAGCTGGCACCCCACTCTCCAAACTTCCACACCACGCCAACGTGAGGACATTTGAGGCCACGACAGATTTAACGTGCACCAGCCCCCTTTGTACACGACGGTGTTTGGCTGGATTCGAACTCGCAACCCTTCGGTTGCTAGTCCGTTACTCTTCCAACCGGGCCACCGCGGCCCGTTGCCAAATAGGCACAATTTATAGTCAGCGCAGAAAAACAATTTATGAGCATGTATTCATTTTTAGACTTATCACAACGCGTGAGAGCAAATTAAGCATATTTGGTGATATTAATTATTTTTCGCAGCTCAAAAATGCGTTTTGCTGGAGAAAAGATGGAGAGATTTTGGAAGACAAATTTAATTCGTTTCCAGACTCAAACTTTTGTTGTATTAAGATTATTTTTGAGAAAACACTAGGAGCGAAATCAAGAAAAGTGATATCTGAAGTAATTGATCAAGTAGATAGATTCAATCAACACTCTAAGTGGTTTCGACTAGCTACATATATAGTTCCAGATCTGACAAATTTTGCTAATGACGAAATCAAGTTCAGGTCAGTTTCCTTCTAATGACGCGATATCTCGTCCACAAGATCTGGTCAGTTTTGTTAATGACGAGATAATTCGTTGAGATAGCCACCAGGAGTGTTAAAATCCGGACAAGAGCAACGATCCGGGATCAATCCTCAACAGTAATGGATAGGGAGGGGGGGGAGGAAATTTCAATTAACGTCACACTGGAGCAACACAATGGGCTATTGGTGACGGTCCGGGATCAATCCCAAAGGGAAAGATCCGAGGACAACACCACGTAATTTTGAACCACGGTCAGATGACGAGGCAACACCTGAGCTGGCACCCCACTCTCCAAACTTCCACACCACGCCAACGTGAGGACATTTGAGGCCACGACAGATTTAACGTGCACCAGCCCCCTTTGTACACGACGGTGTTTGGCTGGATTCGAATTCGCAACCCTTCGGTTGCAAGTCCGTTACTCTTCCAACCGGGCCACCGCGGCCCCAGTAATGGATAGGAAAGAGATTGATCTGGTAGGTAGGTGGAAAGGGGTAGCCTGATTGGAAGAGTAACGGATTAGAAACCAGAGGGTTGCTAGTTCGAATCCAACCGAAGAACGTCGTGTACAAAGGGGGCTGGTGCACGTTAAATCTGCCTTGACCTCAAATGTCCTCACATTGGCGTGGTGTGGAAGTTTGGAGAGTGCGGTGCCAGATCAGGGGTTGCCTCGTTATTCGACCGTGATTCAAAATTACGTGGTGTTGCTCTTGATCTTTCCCTTCGGGATTGATCCCAGACCGTCGCCAATAGCCCGTTGCGTTTCTCCAAAATGCGACGTTAATTAAATACCTACCTACCCAATAGGATTTGGTTATTTAGTCATTGTATGTTGCGGTGTAAAAGCAATACTCCACTATCCGGAAATTTCGTGACGCTAAAGGGGTAAATAAAGATTTAAAACGTCAGTGGTCATTACGGTGGAGCAAAACCATCAGGACATGGTGTCCAAATCCAACGAGTCTTGAATTTTCATTTCTAAGAACACATGCGTTGTGTCAAAAATAAGGTTGGTTGGCTGGTTTTAGGGTTTTATGGCGGAAGTGCCATATTTGGTCATTCTGCGCCAGACACGACATACAATATCAAGTAATACTCACACAATGACACAGAAGAGAAATACACCCAGAGAAAAATGCACCTGAAAAGAATAGTATCTCTCTTTGTACTTAGAGTAGTAATCAATGTAAATAAACGTGATTAGACCATTAAAGTTTCTATTTTTATGTGAGCTTCGATAATTTCAATTTTTAATTATCGAATTTAAAGCTTTAGTTGATTGGGTATTGATACTCAAATGTATATTTTATTTGTAGTTTCCATTTAAAGTGATTTTAAGGTGTAAAAAGCGGGTAGAATGACAGCGTAAAATCAAACAAATGAGGCTATGTAAACATAATAGTAATTCTTGTTTCATTAGTGATTCTTGTTAATTTAATGACGCAATATTTAAGTATCAAATCAAATTTTTATTAAAATTATTCATTTCTTCATCACATTAGCGAGCAGCAAAATTTATAAAAGCAAAGATAACATTGGAAATGGAAAAAACTCTTAATTGGGAACAATAAATTTCTTTTAATTATAACAATACATATTTTTCTGAATACTATTAAACAAATAGGTTTAAAGCATCGTATTACTTTTCAATTGTTTATGAAGCATTGTTCTAGGTAAACAGTATAACTCACAGATATTTCTTCATTCATGTTCTGTCTTTCAAACTGCTAACTGGCGATTTTTAAAGCTTTGATCAAGTGAGATTATAAACGTTTGATTAAAGCGATTTTTAGTTGTGAAGGAATCTTCCTCTGCAACTTATCTGCAAACAGTACTCTTTAGTGCTTTTTGCGAACAAACAGTACTTTTTAGTGCTATCTACAAACAAACAGTACTTTTCAGTGCTCTCTACAAAAAAATAGTACTTTTCAGTGCTACCTACAAACAGTAACTTCAAGTGCTCTATTTACATCATTACAGATAACTTATCTACCTTTCAAGATGCTGAACTGGTGCAGGAAACAAATGTAAGTGTCTCGTACGCAATGAGAATTTATTATTTTTCATAAATTTTACTCTTTAAATCTTTATTTACTCTTTTTTAATATAAATGTAACTTGTTTCTCTTTGCTGTCTTGCCAGGAAAAATAATTTATTCTAATTTGCTATTTTAGAAAGAAGTTTCGAGAAAAGCGAAACATAAAGAAGCAAGCCAAGAAAGAGGCAAAGAAACAGAAAGCCGAAGAAAAGCCGTACGTCGAGCGCGACTACCTTGGAATGCCGAACATCCCGAGGAATTCATGGACTTGCGTCTGCGAACCATCGAAGACGAAATGGCGGATAGGGCTCTACTCGAGGCGCAAAATAATTTCATTGACAAAACCAACGGAGCTGACTCTGAAGAATCTGCCGCAGATCTCAATGGAGAAGACGATGGCTTTGACATCTTCGTGAAAAACAGAACCACAGGCGATCCAACTTGCCCTGTTGTCTATAAGACGGGATTGGATGATCTTGAAAATACGGCTTCTGGAAACAAGACTCCGGACGGTACCGAAAGCAACGGAACGTCGACCCAACCTCTCCAACTGTTGGATGAGATCACCGGAGCACCAGATGCTGAAGAGCCCTGGTCAAATCAAGAGGCTCGCTGTGACAAGACACCAAATGCTATCTTGATGCACCGCAGTGCTTCTGTCCGTCTCACAAGAGGAGACATTGAACAAGATCTGATTTCGAATCGAATGAATGGTGGACTTCTCCTTTTCGGACGAAACGATGCCATCGTAACCAACAACGCCAACATGGGATACATCATTCTTTACGACACTTTCTTGGGACTAGAAGTCAAGACAGACAACGAGTTGTACAAGCCATGGGAAGACAATGCTCTCTTTGGAATCGATCAAGTTCAACGTTGCTTCAGCACTCCATGTCTTCGCCATTAATGAGAATCACCAAATAGAACTTAACGATGTTTCACCCAAATCCGTTTCAAAACTTCACAAACTGACTTTTGGAAATTTCATTTGGCTGAACGAGAACCTCATAGTTATTCCTTTTACTTTTCTATTTGAAAAAAAAAACAACAGTAAATTTTGAATTTTAAAATCAATAAAAATATGTTAACCTCCCTCCAAATTATGTGCATTGTTTTTATCTTAATATCTTTAAGATATATTTGAACTTCATCGGTACTAACTTTGTGTCTCAGTTGCTTTTTTTCAGTAAATGGTGAGAATAGAATACCTTTCTGCATCTATATAAATAATGGGTCGCGGTAGCTCGGTTAGTAGAGTAACGGATTAGCAACCGGAGGGTTGCTTTCGAATCCAACCAAAGAACGTCGTGTACAAACGGGGCTGGTGCACGTTAAATCTGTCGTGACCTCAAATGTCGTCACGTTGGCGTGGTGTGGAAGTTTGGAGAGTGATCAGGTGTTGCCTCGTCATCTGACCGTGGTTTAAAATTACGTTTTGTTCTCAGATCTTTCCCTTTGGGATTGATTCCTGATCGTCACCAATAGCCCGTTGTTTCTCCAAAGTGCGACATTAATTAAATACCTATCTACCGATCCAGGATTGATCCGGGGTTACCGTAGCTCAGTGAGAATGCTTCCGGTTGCTAGTCCATGACTCTACCAACTGGGCAACCACGGCCCTTTGGCTACCTGGCAACCTACCTAGTGAACAGCCCCACAACAATTGAGGAAGAAATCGTTGTCGCGGCAAATCAAAAATCCCCATAAATTGAAGGGTCCAAAGTTCAAAACGATTCAGATCTTACCCTTCAGGATTGAACCCGGTATTGGTATTTTTAATTTAACGTCGCAAACAGCACAACGGGCTATTGGTGACGTTACGAGATCAATCCCAAAGGGAAAGATTCCCAGACACCGCGTAATTTTGAACCACGGTCAGATGACGAGGTCAACACCTGAGCTGGCACCCCTCCAAACTTTCACACCTCGCCAACGTGAGGACATTTGAGGACACGACAGATTTAATGTGCACCAGCCCCCTTTGTACACGATGATTCTTTGGCTGGATTTGAATTCACAACCATCCCGTTGTTCTTCCAACTGGACTACCGTTGCCCTATCCATAAAATGAAGTCTTGTTCCCTTACGAGAATAGGAAACAACAATACCGAATATGCAGACACATTTTTAACCCTCCTCTGGGGTAAAGGTACACGATAAGGTCAGACGGTCAGTACTGATCAATACGTTTCGAGACATCCCCTACACCCTACCGCATGTTCCCTCGGTCACTAAAACCCCTTGTTTGCTATACAAGCTCTAAATTTGGTATGCATGAATTTTATACGAATGTCGTAAAACATTTTACGACAATGCAGTTAAGCCTACTTTGAATGTAGTGCAGAAGCGGAGTTTATTACGTGGGGGTAGCTGATAGACGATTGGCGGGGACTCGAAATCAGAACTTTATTCAACATATAAAACGACAAGGCTCTCCCTCAAACCATGCATATGATTATAGGAAACGCAGCGAAGTTCGGATGATGGTTGGAGTTTTATGGCTTGTAAGGTTGCGATGTCGTGGGAATGAATTCTTCGGTTTTATTCGGTCTTAGCGCTTTTGTATTGATGTTTCTTGTATTTGTGTGTTTGGATTCGCTTCTAGGTGACAAACGACTCAGATCGAAACGAGTATTTCAAAAGTGTGCAGTTTCACAGTGATTTTACGGTCATGGGACAAACTTCAGGGGGTGATGGAACACAACGAAACAAACACTTTTCCCCATAGAATGTAGGGTCGCAAGTGCAGCGGTTGGCCGCTAGAGAGCGCAGTCAAACGCTTGTATAAAAGCCCATAGAATGTCTATTGAGTGAGTCTAAACTAATACGAAAATCTTCAGGGGGTGATAGAACAGAGCGAAAAAAAACCCTTTTCCCCATAGAATGTAGGGTCGCAAGTGCAGCGGTTGGCCGCTAGAGAGCGCAGTCAAACGCTTGTATAAAAGCCCATAGAATGTCTATTGAGTGAGTCTAAACTAATACGAAAATCTTCAGGGGGTGATAGAACACAGCGAAAAAAACCCCTTTTCCCCATAGAATGTAGGGTCGCAAGTGCAGCGGCTGGCCGCTAGAGAGCGCAGTCAAACGCTTGTATAAAAAAGCCCATAGAATGTCTATTGAGTGAGTCTAAACTAATACGAAAATCTTAGGGGGTGATAGAACACAGCGAAACAAACACTTTTCCCCATAGAATGTAGGGTCGCAAGTGCAGCGGTTGGCCGCTAGAGAGCGCAGTCAAACGCTTGCATAAAAGCCCATAGAATGTCTATTGAGTGAGTCTAAACTAATACGAAAATCTTCAGGGGGTGATAGAACACAGCGAAAAAAAACCCTTTTCCCCATAGAATGTAGGGTCGCAAATGCAGCGGCTGGCCGCTAGAGAGCGCAGTCAAACGCTTGTATAAAAGCCCATAGAATGTCTATTGAGTGAGTCTAAACTAATACGAAAATCTTCAGGAGGTGATAGAACACAGCGAAAAAAAACCCTTTTCCCCATAGAATGTAGGGTCGCAAGTGCAGCGGCTGGCCGCTAGAGAGCGCAGTCAAACGCTTGTATAAAAGCCCATAGAATGTCTATTGAGTGAGTCTAAACTAATACGAAAATCTTCAGGGGGTGATAGAACACAGCGAAACAAACCCTTTTCCCCATAGAATGTAGGGTCGCAAGTGCAGCGGTTGGCCGCTAGAGAGCGCAGTCATACGCTTGTATAAAAGCCCATAGAATGTCTATTGAGTGAGTCTAAACTAATACGAAAATCTTCAGGGGGTGATAGAACACAGCGAAACAAACACTTTTCCCCATAGAATGTAGGATCGCAAGTGCAGCGGTTGGCCGCTAGAGAGCGCAGTCAAACGCTTGTATAAAAGCCCATAGAATGTCTATTGAGTGAGTCTAAACTAATACGAAAATCTTCAGGGGGTGATAGAACACAGCGAAAAAAAAAACCCTTTTCCCCATAGAATGTAGGGTCGCAAGTGCAGCGGCTGGCCGCTAGAGAGCGCAGTCAAACGCTTGTATAAAAGCCCATAGAATGTCTATTGAGTGAGTCTAAACTAATACGAAAATCTTCAGGGGGTGATAGAACACAGCGAAACAAACCCTTTTCCCCATAGAATGTAGGGTCGCAAGTGCAGCGGTTGGCCGCTAGAGAGCGCAGTCAAACGCTTGTATAAAAGCCCATAGAATGTCTATTGAGTGAGTCTAAACTAATACGAAAATCTTCAGGGGGTGATAGAACACAGCGAAACAAACACTTTTCCCCATAGAATGTAGGGTCGCAAGTGCAGCGGTTGGCCGCTAGAGAGCGCAGTCAAACGCTTGTATAAAAGCCCATAGAATGTCTATTGAGTGAGTCTAAACTAATACGAAAATCTTCAGGAGGTGATAGAACACAGCGAAAAAAAACCCTTTTCCCCATAGAATGTAGGGTCGCAAGTGCAGCGGCTGGCCGCTAGAGAGCGCAGTCAAACGCTTGTATAAAAGCCCATAGAATGTCTATTGAGTGAGTCTAAACTAATACGAAAATCTTCAGGGGGTGATAGAACACAGCGAAACAAACACTTTTCCCCATAGAATGTAGGGTCGCAAGTGCAGCGGTTGGCCGCTAGAGAGCGCAGTCAAACGCTTGTATAAAAGCCCATAGAATGTCTATTGAGTGAGTCTAAACTAATACGAAAATCTTCAGGGGGTGATAGAACACAGCGAAACAAACACTTTTCCCCATAGAATGTAGGGTCGCAAGTGCAGCGGCTGGCCGCTAGAGAGCGCAGTCAAACGCTTGTATAAAAGCCCATAGAATGTCTTTTGAGTGAGTCTAAACTAATACGAAAATCTTCAGGGGGTGATAGAACACAGCGAAACAAACACTTTTCCCCATAGAATGTAGGGTCGCAAGTGCAGCGGTTGGCCGCTAAAGAGCGCAGTCAAACGCTTGTATAAAAGCCCATAGAATGTCTATTGAGTGAGTCTAAACTAATACGAAAATCTTCAGGGGGTGATAGAACACAGCGAAACAAACACTTTTCACCATAGAATGTAGGGTCGCAAGTGCAGCGGTTGGCCGCTAGAGAGCGCAGTCAAACGCTTGTATAAAAGCCCATAGAATGTCTATTGAGTGAGTCTAAACTAATACGAAAATCTTCAGGGGGTGATAGAACACAGCGAAACAAACACTTTTCCCCATAGAATGTAGGATCGCAAGTGCAGCGGTTGGCCGCTAGAGAGCGCAGTCAAACGCTTGTATAAAAGCCCATAGAATGTCTATTGAGTGAGTCTAAACTAATACGAAAATCTTCAGGGGGTGATAGAACACAGCGAAAAAAAAAACCCTTTTCCCCATAGAATGTAGGGTCGCAAGTGCAGCGGCTGGCCGCTAGAGAGCGCAGTCAAACGCTTGTATAAAAGCCCATAGAATGTCTATTGAGTGAGTCTAAACTAATACGAAAATCTTCAGGGGGTGATAGAACACAGCGAAACAAACCCTTTTCCCCATAGAATGTAGGGTCGCAAGTGCAGCGGTTGGCCGCTAGAGAGCGCAGTCAAACGCTTGTATAAAAGCCCATAGAATGTCTATTGAGTGAGTCTAAACTAATACGAAAATCTTCAGGGGGTGATAGAACACAGCGAAACAAACACTTTTCCCCATAGAATGTAGGGTCGCAAGTGCAGCGGTTGGCCGCTAGAGAGCGCAGTCAAACGCTTGTATAAAAGCCCATAGAATGTCTATTGAGTGAGTCTAAACTAATACGAAAATCTTCAGGAGGTGATAGAACACAGCGAAAAAAAACCCTTTTCCCCATAGAATGTAGGGTCGCAAGTGCAGCGGCTGGCCGCTAGAGAGCGCAGTCAAACGCTTGTATAAAAGCCCATAGAATGTCTATTGAGTGAGTCTAAACTAATACGAAAATCTTCAGGGGGTGATAGAACACAGCGAAACAAACACTTTTCCCCATAGAATGTAGGGTCGCAAGTGCAGCGGTTGGCCGCTAGAGAGCGCAGTCAAACGCTTGTATAAAAGCCCATAGAATGTCTATTGAGTGAGTCTAAACTAATACGAAAATCTTCAGGGGGTGATAGAACACAGCGAAACAAACACTTTTCCCCATAGAATGTAGGGTCGCAAGTGCAGCGGCTGGCCGCTAGAGAGCGCAGTCAAACGCTTGTATAAAAGCCCATAGAATGTCTTTTGAGTGAGTCTAAACTAATACGAAAATCTTCAGGGGGTGATAGAACACAGCGAAACAAACACTTTTCCCCATAGAATGTAGGGTCGCAAGTGCAGCGGTTGGCCGCTAAAGAGCGCAGTCAAACGCTTGTATAAAAGCCCATAGAATGTCTATTGAGTGAGTCTAAACTAATACGAAAATCTTCAGGGGGTGATAGAACACAGCGAAACAAACACTTTTCACCATAGAATGTAGGGTCGCAAGTGCAGCGGTTGGCCGCTAGAGAGCGCAGTCAAACGCTTGTATAAAAGCCCATAGAATGTCTATTGAGTGAGTCTAAACTAATACGAAAATCTTCAGGGGGTGATAGAACACAGCGAAAAAAAACCCTTTTCCCCATAGAATGTAGGGTCGCAAGTGCAGCGGCTGGCCGCTAGAGAGCGCAGTCAAACGCTTGTGTAAAAAAGCCCATAGAATGTCTATTGAGTGAGTCTAAACTAATACGAAAATCTTCAGGTGGTGATAGAACACAGCGAAACAAACACTTTTCCCCATAGAATGTAGGGTCGCAAGTGCAGCGGTTGGCCGCTAGAGAGCGCAGTCAAACGCTTGTATAAAAGCCCATAGAATGTCTATTGAGTGAGTCTAAACTAATACGAAAATCTTAGGGGGTGATAGAACACAGCGAAAAAAAACCCTTTTCCCCATAGAATGTAGGGTCGCAAGTGCAGCGGTTGGCCGCTAGAGAGCGCAGTCAAACGCTTGTATAAAAGCCCATAGAATGTCTATTGAGTGAGTCTAAACTAATACGAAAATCTTCAGGGGGTGATAGAACACAGCGAAACAAACACTTTTCCCCATAGAATGTAGGATCGCAAGTGCAGCGGTTGGCCGCTAGAGAGCGCAGTCAAACGCTCGTATAAAAGCCCATAGAATGTCTATTGAGTGAGTCTAAACTAATACGAAAATCTTCAGGGGGTGATAGAACACAGCGAAAAAAAACCCTTTTCCCCATAGAATGTAGGGTCGCAAGTGCAGCGGCTGGCCGCTAGAGAGCGCAGTCAAACGCTTGTATAAAAGCCCATAGAATGTCTATTGAGTGAGTCTAAACTAATACGAAAATCTTCAGGGGGTGATAGAACACAGCGAAACAAACACTTTTCCCCATAGAATGTAGGGTCGCAAGTGCAGCGGTTGGCCGCTAGAGAGCGCAGTCAAACGCTTGTATAAAAGCCCATAGAATGTCTATTGAGTGAGTCTAAACTAATACGAAAATCTTCAGGGGGTGATAGAACACAGCGAAAAAAAAACCCTTTTCCCCATAGAATGTAGGGTCGCAAGTGCAGCGGCTGGCCGCTAGAGAGCGCAGTCAAACGCTTGTATAAAAGCCCATAGAATGTCTATTGAGTGAGTCTAAACTAATACGAAAATCTTCAGGGGGTGATAGAACACAGCGAAACAAACACTTTTCCCCATAGAATGTAGGGTCGCAAGTGCAGCGGTTGGCCGCTAAAGAGCGCAGTCAAACGCTTGTATAAAAGCCCATAGAATGTCTATTGAGTGAGTCTAAACTAATACGAAAATCTTCAGGGGGTGATAGAACACAGCGAAACAAACACTTTTCACCATAGAATGTGAGGTCGCAAGTGCAGTGGTTGGCCGCTAGAGAGCGCAGTCAAACGCTTGTATAAAAGCCCATAGAATGTCTATTGAGTGAGTCTAAACTAATACGAAAATCTTCAGGGGGTGATAGAACACAGCGAAACAAACACTTTTCACCATAGAATGTAAGGTCGCAAGTGCAGTGGTTGGCCGCTAGAGAGCGCAGTCAAACGCTTGTATAAAAGCCCATAGAATGTCTATTGAGTGAGTCTAAACTAATACGAAAATCTTCAGGGGGTGATAGAACACAGAGAAACAAACACTTTTCCCTATAGAATGTAGGGTCGCAAGTGCAGCGGTTGGCCGCTAGAGAGCGCAGTCAAACGCTTGCATAAAAGCCCATAGAATGTCTATTGAGTGAGTCTAAACTAATACGAAAATCTTCAGGGGGTGATAGAACACAGCGAAACAAACACTTTTCATCATAGAATGTAAGGTCGCAAGTGCAGCGGTTGGCCGCTAGAGAGCGCAGTCAAACGCTTGTATAAAAGCGTGGCGATGCGAGGCCTGCATCAGGTGTGGTGGTCGACATTTTGAACAGCTTCTGTAATTGTGCATTTGCGTTGTACTTACAGACTGATGTTTGTACATGTCGTTTCATTTCCATGTGAAAAGTTTCTCATGTTTTGTCATTTCTTTCTTTCCCGTTCTTCCTTGTACTTGCCTTTAATTTATGGAAATCTAATTGTATTATTTCGTTTTGTCAAGCAGTTATTGATGTTTATTTGACATTAAAGCGTTGTTTCCATATTTCATGCCTCTTCTTTCCAACTTGCGTCGGACCGTGTGTTTGTGCCGAAATGGAAAGCGTCCTCTAGCGACCCTACATTCTATGATGAAAAGTGTTTGTTTCGTTGTGTTCTATCACCCCCTGAAGTTTGTCGTATTAGTTTAGACTCACCCAATAGACATTCGATGGGCTTTTATACAACCGTTTGTCTGCGCTCTCTAGCGGCCAACCGCTGCACTTGAGACCATATATTCTATGGGGAAAAGTGTTTGTTTCGTTGTGTTCTATCACCCACTGAAGTTTGTTCCATGACCGTAGAATCACCCTGTATAGCATAAAACTATTAAAGATATGTAGGTAGTTAATTAACAACACACTGGAGCAACACAGCGGGCTATTGGCGACGGCCCGTGATCAAACCCAAAGGCAAAGATCCAAGGACAACGCCCCGTCAGTTTGAATCACGGTCAGATGACGAGGTCAACACCTGAACTGACACCCACTCTCCAAACTTCCCCACCACGCCAACGTGACATTTGAGGCCACGACAGATTTAACGTATACCACCCCTCTTGTCCACGACGGTCTGGGTGGACCGAGTTGCAAACTCGCAATCCTCTGGTTGTTGAATGAAATTCGCGGTAGCCCGGTTGGAAGAGTAACGGATTAGCAACCGTAAGGTTTCGAGTTCGAATCCAACCAAATACCGTCGTATACAAAGTGGGCTGGTGGACGTTAAATCAGTCGCGGCTTCAAATGATCTCACGTTGGCGTGGTGTGGATGTTTGGAAAGTGTGGTGGCAATTCAGATCTTGGCCTCTTCATCTGACTTGGTTCAAACTTATGAGGTATTGTCCTTGGATCTTCCCCTCCGTGATTGATACCGGACAATCACCAATAGCCCCTCTTGTCGCTCCAGTGCTATGTTAATTCACTACCTACCTACCTACCTCTTGGTGGATGAAATGAAGTAGGTTCGTTAGTAATAATTCATAAGCAAAATTCGTTCATAAGCAAAATTCGTTAGATCTTGATGGATGAGATATCTTGTCGAAACCACTTGCAGATTCAAAGTTTGTACCTGGAGGTATTAAAATACCCTGTGTTATACTACATAACATGTTATATCGTAAGCTCTTTGCTAAGAAAGTAGACATTGCTCTCTAAATTGTTCAGACATGTCGATTCTATAAAAGAAAACCACTCACAAAAAAATCAAACCAAAGATCAAAATCGCTCAGTTTATCACACATTGTTATCCATTACCTCTGATTTCCGACAATCATCGAAGGTAACGAAAAACCCAATGCCCCTCTCCCAAATAACTCGATAATACGAAAAAAACCAATAAGTAAAACCACTTTAATAGATTATCGAACCCGAGCCAGCCTCTAACGGTGAGCAAACTTCGAAATAGCTACTCAATCCGAAGTGTCAGGTGTTTTTGCCGAGTTTAAAAATCGATATGCAGAAACGATAAAGTTTCGCGTAACAAAAACGCAAAAAAAATCTCAAAAAAAGAAAAAACGTTTTCGCGAAGAAAGTGCATCGAAAATTTTGATAGTGGCGCTGAGCGCTCGAGTATATTTTGGCCCTGATGGATGCATCTGGGCTCGGAAATTCTTGATAATTAACCAGGCAAGGTTGATGTAAAATCGATACATTTGACTTTCAGATTTTTACCTCCTCTGCCGCGCTTTGAATGCAGTTTGCGGACGTGAAACCATACTTTTTGTGTCAGTCTGGCATTTTAAACGAAACTTTTTTTTTTTGGAGAAATTGAATGGGTTTTATTTTTGCTTTTTCGAAACCTGTTCAAGGTGCTCTCGGTTCGGTGCGGGTCGGGAAATAAAATTACTTGAAGTTGGGTCCGCATTGAAAAGAACATTAACGGATTAGAATGTTTTACTTTTATCGGAGTTTATGATGCGAGATAAAAATGGATAAATTTAGTGCGGTATTTGATACACTTCTAACATTACTTGAGCATTCGCGTATGTGTGTTAATGGTTATCAGAAAATTCCGAGATTTCAAGCGCACTTTTACATGTGGCTGTCATAAAATGTTATTTAGCTCATTCATTGCAAAGTCTTTTATGAGTACCATTTTCAGACCATTTCTTGTAAAAAGCTGCATAAATCTATTTTCTTTGTGTAAAATTTATCCGTTTTCATCAGAGAAGTCTGTTTAAATCAGGGGATATTTGAATTGACGTCGCTCTTGAGAAACAGAACGGACTATTGGCAAGGGTCCGGGATCAACTCCGAAGTGAAATATCTTATGCCAGCACCTCGTAATTTTCAACAACGGTCAGATGACGAGGTCAACTTCCGAACTGGCCTCCCACTCTCCAAATTTCAATACCACACCAATTCGAGGACATTTCCGGCCACCACAGATTTAACGGGCACACACGACGATATTTGGTTGGATCCAGTTTAGCAATCCTCCGGTTGCTAAATCTTCCAACTAGACTCCCACGATCCCTGTTTAAATAAGGATGTATTGGATGTGAATATATATCTTTGGTACTTAGTGCTATAATTTGGGCAAGATCTCCCACTTGTGCACCCATTGCGTCTAAAGAAAGTAAAGAACTCCTTTTAGTAACCATTCCATTGACATCGTTAACCATCAAGTACCTGTAAAGTATAAATAACATCCACATATTCCAGAATATATAACACCACAACCCATCCTATCTTCGTCTGGAAAGCGTCTCATCAATAGATTGACCATACAATTATCCTAAACTACTTTCGAAAGTAGATCTTCCAGAAAATATACATACAAGGATGTCTTCTTTTTCACCCCAAGTACTGGAATAATTTCTTTCATACCAGGACAACCTTTCCAGATTTACGAAACTGGCTGCATATGATTAAGGTTAAGAGAACTCAACGGTCAAATGCGGTCATTGAAATTTCGTGTTTCATATTCACCCGATCTTAGTTCTGGATTATCACTGAGCAGTGATGGCCTTCTGTAACGGAATTGCATATATTTCTCTTTCTGACTTTTACATTTAGCAAAACTTCGGCATTGATCCCGGACCGTCACCAATAGCCCGTTTAGTTGCTACAGTGCCGACGTTTAATTCATTTACCTACTCACCATTTATCAGAGATTAAATTTATATTTGACGTTCGCTGGGAACCCAATACCAAATAATTTGTAAGTGCTCCTTTAAAATATGAAATGCATCAAAGGCAGATAACGAAGGTAGAGAACTGCTCCATTAACATCACTATCCAATAAATACAAGCCAAAGATAAATAACACCAAACCTAGTATCATCAACTGATTAACCATAGGATTATCCTGAACTACTTTATAAAAAAGATCTTCCTGAAAAATATCTAGACCAAGTCTATTATTTTCTTTTCGCCTTCAAGAACTGGAGTAGTTTCTTTGATATATCAGGATAAACTTCCAGACTGTAAGCCTTGCGACGGTGGTTGGTTATGAATAAGGGCTTTATGAGGTCTTCTAATGCATCCATTGAAACTTCATGTGTTGTTTCATATACACTCAATCTCTTCGTTCTGAACTATTATTGAGCTGTTGGGGTCTGCTGTAATTGCATATATTCCTATTAAACCTTTTTCAATTATCAGAGATTAAACTTCTATTTGGCTAAATATCTTTCGCTGTAATCCACCACCAAATAATTTGAAAATGCTCCCTTTATATATGAAAGGCATATTTCGAAGGTAAGCTTACTGTTCCATTAACATCATATCCATCAAATACTCGCCAAGAATAAATAACACCATAACCCATATCAACCTATTCCCATCAATATATTAACCATACGATTTTCCTAAACTACTTTTGAAAAGATCTTCCAGAAAAATATCTAGACATGCTTATTATTTTCTTTCCGTCTCCAAGTATTGGAATACTTTTTTTGATATACCAGGACAAACTTTTCCAGACTGCAAGTCTCCCGAAGATGGTTGGTTATGAATAAGGGCTTTAAGAGGCCTTCTAATGCAGCCACTGAAACTTCGTGTGCTATTTCATATGCACTCAATCTCTTCGTTCTGAACTATTATTGAGCTCTGGTGACCTGCTAATTGAATTGCATATATTTCTATAAAACATTTTTCATTTAGCCAAGAGAGATTAAATTTATATTTGGCGTGTAACTATATTTCGCTGGAACCCGCCACCAAATAATTTGCAAATGCTCCCTTAAAATATGAAATGCATCAAAGGCATATAACGAAGATAAGGATCTGCTCCATTAACATCACTATCCATCAAATATAAGCCAAAAGTAAATAACACCAAACCTAGTCTCACCCGCAGATTAACCATACGATTATCCTAAACTGCTTTAGAAAAGATCTTCCAGAAAAATATCCAGACATGCTTATTATTTTCTTTGCGTCTCCAAGTACTGGAATACTTTCTTTGAGATACCAGAACAAACTTTTCCAGACTGCAAGTCTCGGTACGGTGGCTGGTTATGAATGCGGGACTTAGAGGGTTTTCAGCATCTAATGCGGCCATTGAAACTTCTTGGTGCGTTAGCTATTCATGAACATCAATGGCGGACACCCAGGGAAAATTCCCCATTTGCATTTCCCTTTCTTCCCTTCCTCCAGACGCAGGGAATTTTTGAATTGGCCTGTCATCGATGGAATTCCGCATTATCTGAATTCCAAACGAGGCGATGTCAGATCGGCGGTTGATAACTGGAATTGCTGTTGTCAAGCGGGTTTGAAAAATGGCCGCTTGCCGCGTTTCGCTTGGTAATTGCTTGTCGGGGGAGAAACGCTTGAGTAATTAGGGAGTATCTTGTTTCGAATTAAGACGCAGCAGCGGCAGTGATACGCGGTGCTAATTGACAAGGGCAATCAGTTTAATATGCGCTCGTTTTCGAACCTCCTGAGCTCGAGGTTTGTGTTGGGGGACTGTAACTTTATCTAGAAAGTTTCGTTGTTGGGGAGAAACAAAGTTGCACTCGGAATTCCTAGCGTTACTTTGTTTCGAGTGTTCGCTGGATTTGTTTAAGTGAAAGAACTTTTCAACGTCGTCGTGGACAGATAAGATAAAATTGCCTTCGGATGTCAAAGTGGTTTTGTATGACTTAATGTATCCACTCCTTAAACATGACACACGGGCATAATTAAAACCCAAGGATAATGGTGGTAATGGCAGTCGCTCTGGAGCGACACAACGAGCTATTGGCGACGGTCCGGAGTCCATTCCGAAGGGAAAGATCAGAGCACAGCACCACGTAACTTTGAGCCACGGCCAGATGACGAGGTCCATACCTGAGCTGGCACCCCACTCTCCGAACTTCCACACCACGCCAACGTGAGGACGTTTGAGGCACCGACAGTACCAGCCTCGTGTACACAACTTTGGTTAGAACGAGTTTCGAACTCGCAACCCCCCATTGCTAATCCGTTGCTCTTCCAATTGGGCTAGAGAATAGGGCTTAATGGGGAACGAAGTAATGATGCGTAGCGAGGATTCTTTATGGTACCTAACACATAATACAACTCGTAGAAGCAAACAATTCAATATAGAAGGAAACAATTCAATATAGAAGGATATTGGTGGCACTCTCTCCAGGGTGGCAGGAGGGGGTTGGGGCGTCAAGCCCCAGCTCCTAAAAATCTGGTATCTTACGGTTATAGAAAAAATTATTACTTATGGGGCTGGGGTTTGGGGTGGAAATCTTAAAAAAGCACAAATCGATAGGCTCAAGTCTATCCAACGACCTTTTCTACTTAAAATTACCAGAGCCTATCGAACCACCCCTACTGACGCCCTAAATGCTATTACTGGCATTCCCCCTCTCCACGTGACCCTACTCAAACTTCATAATATTTTCAGTGTTTGGAAAAGACGGACCCCTGACCCTTTACTGCTGGGGCTGTCAACTAATAATTTAGATAGTAATATTAGATTAATACCGATACCCCCAGATCAATTAACACTTGATTTCCCCTCCATCATTGACAATTCTGATTTCGAGGTGTACACTGATGGCTCCGGTATTGATGGCAATGTCGGGGCCTCGGTGTGCATCTTCGATAACAATAAACTAACCACTGTCTTTTGTTATAAACTTAACCCTTCTAACACTGTTTTCCAATCTGAACTAACAGCTATTTACAAAGCTATTCAATGGTCATCCTCTCATAGTAAAAAAATTAACATTTATACTGACAGCCTCAGCTCTATTCAGGCCTTGAAATCAAATAAAATAAAATCAAACTACATTAATACTATAAAATCCTTTATATTTCAGCAACATAACTTTGGCCTGAGTTGGGTCAGGGCCCATAATGATCTCCTTGGCAATGAGGTGGCGGACCACTTTGCGAAGTTGGGGACCGTCGCCGGTGAGCCACTGGATATCCCAGCCCCTTTATCTTACATTAAAAAAACTTTTAATAAACAAATGAATCGAAATTGGCAAGATTATTATTCAAAATCTGAAAAGGGATTAAGACCGAGGGAATATCTCCCCTCGGTCTCTACCAGTCGTCTCATCGGCGACAAATTTGTCATCTGGTTTATAACTGGCCATGGCCCGTTTGTCGCTTATCTTCACCGCTTTAAGATCAAGGTCTCTAATTTGTGTACCTGCGGTGAGGTGGGCGACGCGGACCATTACCTCTTCAGCTGCCCATCCACTTCCCCTTGGCACCTAGTCAAACCATCTACCCAGAATAAACCAATCTGGTTACAAAATGTTATTAACAATCCAATTTCTTTGTATAGGGTCAGGAGGTGTATGGGATTTGCTGGGGAGGTTGCCAATACCTAGTTCTCTGCGTCACTGCCTCTCTGTCGTGCTCGGATATGTCATTTTGTAAATTTTAGCCTATATCTTTTTATCTATATCTTCCTTGAGATTTTATAGTTTTTATACTGTCATCTTCACCCTTTTAATTGTTCTTAATGTTGTTCTTAATCTTTCAGCTTTTAAATCTCACCTGCATCTTTTCATTTTCATTTTGTTCTCGGGAGTCCTCCTGGTGGGTCCCAGTGCTGGATGGATCCTGGATTCTAACCCCTTAGTTCCTGAGTTATTCATTTTATAGAAAGGGGAAAGGAAAAGAAAATACTCCCATTTTCTAATCTAGTTGCAGAGACCAGGCCTGCTGATGGATTCTTCTGGGGCGCTGAACTTTTATTTAATAAATATTTGTAAATTAATATGTCTTTTATCACTTTCATACTTATTATCACTTTTATTTGCGAGGCCAGGATCTGCTCTCCCATTACTATTTGCTTGACCTTTGGTGTATTTTAAACTCTAGTTTTTACATTTTAATTATTTCCCTTTTAAATTCAAAATCTTAAACTATGGGTCTTAAATTTTGTCTAGTTTATTAAATGCCCTTTAAAAAATACTTTTCCAGCTCCTCCCCTCATATATAGGGCGCAGACTAGGGCGGTGAGTAGTGGTCTACGTCTTCTCGACGCAATTTTTATTTATACATAGACGCCGCACACCACAACAGGTATTTTTCTTTTTTTTGTAAATTGTAATATTTTTCTTTTTAAGTTCTTATCTTGTGACTTTGTCCATTTTCCCTGTGCTCGAGTACATCACAACTCGAGCACACCACAACAAGAAATGAGAAAAAGGGAGAAGGGAGAAAAGAAGAGAAGTAAGGATCCGAGTGGTTATAGAGAGTTTTCGGAGTTTTTAAATTTTTCTGTCTGTGGACTTGTAGATTTTTAGACGGTTGACTGTTTTGTAACTCCACTAGACTTAATGTACTTGTCCTTGCAACTTTTGAAAACTTTTAATTTTTCTCTTATTTATTTTAATAAAACAAACTTGTATTTTTATGCTATATTCGCGCACACCACAACGAGATGATGGAAAAAAGAAAAAGGAGGAGTGAAGAAAAGGAAGAAAAAGGAAAGGGAGAAAAGATGGACAGGAGAAGTTAAGTAAACCGAAAGGAAGGTTTGGAAATCAACTTACCTCTACTTTGCACAGAAATCCTCCAGGGTCCTCCACGTGCGCCCACCTGGTTTGTTCGGGTGGACTCTCGTCATCCTGCCCTGTTGGCAGTCTCCTCATCTTTTTGTTTGTTCCTTGTGTGTGTACACAAATTGAGAATTTTTGTTTGGCCCCTGAGTGGCTTTTGATCTGTAAACTCACCTTTTTGAAATTTTAAATAAATGTTCGTCCATGCGCGCCCATGTTGAAGGTAAGTGGCTCCCCTCCTATTGGATGGGCTGCCCGGTTCCTCAAATCTCGTGCTGGTGGAAGTCCCCGCGAATCAAATCCCCGCCCCCCGCACCAAGCTCTAAGCCGTCAGGCGAGCTGGGGGAGCGCGGGTCTCCAATATAGAAGGATGTTTGGTTTGTCGTTCTACTGTCGTTTTGCTACATGAGAGCTAATTAGTCTAATATCCACAGAATAAAATGGATTTCGAACTACTATGAACATCCATACCCAGAGAGAGATTCGAATCCAGAGTCTGCTGTACCCAGTGCCAGATTTTTAACCTCTCCGCTACCAGAACTTGCACGTTAACCCTTTCGGGCCTAATGGGCATATACGTCCCAGAGATTAGATTGGGTAAATAAATCCCACTTTTGAATGGGTTTTTACGTTTTCAGTGTTCTTAAGGAATTGGGGAATAAAAATATGACTAAAGAAACCTGGCAATACTTTCAGATTGCAAATGGCGGACTTATGTTTTTGAGCACGCCCATTCATTCTGATGAATGAGTGACCGTGGTTCGGAAACAAAAAGATGGTACAAAATTAGACGTTAATTGCCCAGAAGCCATTTCCCACTACAATATGTACATGACTGTAGTTGACCGCTGTGGCAGAAAATCAGACAATTGGTGGAAAAAGATTTTTTGGAAATTAGTTATGATTTCTGTTGTGAATGCATGAATTACGAAGTGTGATGTGGAACATAAAACACTATTATCATTCATGGTCCCCTTAGCTGAGCAACTAATAAATGTTGGAAGGGAGAAGGCAAACACAAAAAGAACGCGAAAGTACGGTCGTCCGTCAAAAAGGGCAAAAACTACTAAACTACTAAATTAAACTACTTTTCAGAGTTAAATTTTAATCATGCAAAAGTCGGGGCGAAAGAGTTAAATCTGTCGTGGCCCCAAATCCCAGACCGTCGCCAATACCCCGTTGTGCTGCTCCAGCGAGACGTTTATTCAGCTACCTAACAACCGCACAGATCGCTTTTGATCATCCATGAATTCCATTTTCCATGCAGTTACCGGATTCGTCTTCCTCCGACGGGAATAAACGTGATCCGGAAGCAATCGCGTGACCAGCCTGCAGCCCAACAGCACTAAACCGTTATGACAACCCGAAAGTTCGCTTTCTTAATCGGTGATGTATTATTAAATAGTGAGACACGGGCATTTATTTCAGAACACCGCATCCCGAGCCTGGAATTACTTCCAGGAAAAGCTTCACCCCTGCGTTCCGAAAGTCTTAAGAACGGTTGCGGGAATCAGAGTTAGGATTTTTAGATTCCTTTCGAAAGAATCGGCGTCTGTGGGGATTTTCCGTGACTTCTGACGACGTGAAACGGTTTGGTTGAGAATTTATTTCAAAAGGTGGGAATTTTTAACCCTGAACTTCCGAGAAAAGTTTCGGTCTGTTCTGAGAGCAGTCGTTCGAAATTTTTAAATGGGTTTTGGCGTCTGGTGGAATTTTAGAATGAGAGGATTTTTCTGTAAAATTAAATGGGCAGGGTGATTCCAAATCTCCTGCTCGAACTCTAAAAGTTGGAAGGGTTCACCTAAATAAACAGTTTTTGTCAAGGAAGTATGTCTGCATCTGTTGCGTGTAGGTTATAAAGTGTGTTGAAAAAGAGCTTGAAATCGTTCTTTTTTTAACCCTCTTGGTGGTTTATCTGCGTCGAAAACTCCCTGTAATAACCAGTGGTCACTGATGCAGAAACCTGTTCCAAACTGTCACTAGATCTGGGCAAGGGGAATTTGTTTTTACTACTTCAATTTTCATTCTCCCTTGAAGTAATAGAGCAGTTTTGTGTCGATACGTTATCTCTTCATTTGCAAAATTTACCAGATCTAGATGGATTGATTTAGATCTAGATCGATTTTCAGATTTTATGGCGCAAGGCCCAAAAATGGACAAACACAAGATAGAATATGATCCAATTAAAAGAATAAAATATTTTAAAAATGAATAATCTAAGACAAAGTTAAAAGGTAGATTTAAAGCATGTAAAATGTATAGATGAGAATAAAAGTATTCAAACAATAGTTAGATGATACAAGACCATCGATTGCAGCATAACTAATAAACATAATTCATATATGCATGAAATCTTGAGTGTGAAGTTTAAGTGATTGAATTATAAGATAATTTGAAAAAAAAAGATGAGATGTAGAAAATCAATTGAACGTAAAAATGAGCAAAGGTTTGAATGGGGATTTTCCTCAACCAACCAGATCTAAATGGATGATACATCTTGTCGAATCACTTGGAGAGTTCACTTCTTTCCCAAAGCAGATTTAGCATGCGAGATGAATTCGTAGATAGCTGATATGCATGTAATGTATGGGTCTGCTAATGGAAAAGAAAAAGCTACTCAAAGATTATACCTTGACGTTCCCGTAATAAGCCAGTGTCAAATTAAATGTCGCGTTTCTGGAGTGTTCCAACATCCCGGCCAACCCACATCATGCCTCCTGAAATGGAATGCTCCGTCTTCACATCTCTGGTGGCGTAAACCAGAATGAATATGAAAGTAGAGTGAATAATAGTAACCTCTTTTTGTGCCCAGAATCATGTGACCAAAACTAGTAGTAACGTGACCTTTAGACCACTCTCGTCTCCCGATGGAAATGGACGATCGTCATCTGATTATTCCAAGGGACGAGAGAATTCAATGCGAGACCATAAGTAAGCGAGGAAATATGAAAGTAGAGTGAGCAACGGTAGATGCAGGATCACGTGACAAAAACTAGTAACATAACCCTTAGATTACTTTTGTCAGCTGAGTGGAACCGATCCTTCATCATCTAATTGGTCCACGGGACGCGAGAAGACGCCCATCTATTGATTCATCATCTGATTGGTCGCGTGACAGCAGATTTTGGGGATTTCACCATTTTTGTCACCACTCTACAAGTACACATTCACTGTCATTAGAAGTTTTTTCGCCAAATGAGGCGATAATATGCTTAATCGGCCGAATCAATTTTTCACGGAGCAGTCACGTGACTACTAGTCGACATGTTGGTCACACTTTATGTAGGTAGGTATTTTAATTAGAATCGCACTGGACCAACACAGCGGGCTATTGGCGACGGTCTGGGATCAAAGCCAAAGGGAAAGACCGAGGACAACACCACGTAATTTTGAATAACGGTCAGATGGCGAGGTCAAAACCTGAGCTGGCACTCCACTCTCCAAATTTCCTCACCATGCCAATGTGAGGCCATTTGAAGCTACTACAGATTTAACGTACACCAGCCCCACTTGTACTTTGGTTGGATTCGAACTCGCAACCCTCCGGTTGCTAATCTGTTATTCTTCCAACCGGGCTACGGCGGCCCCAGTGGTGAAGGTGGCTTCTGAACCGAGCCGTGACTATGGACGTTTCAGTATGACTTTAAAGAAATTATTTTTTTTAAATATCGTACTTTAACCCCCTAAGGATCATATTCGCGTATATCCATCCAGTAATGTGCAATTTTCCATGCGTGACTTCTATATATAACCGCTTTTAGACTTCTTGAGCCAATAGAATGCTTTTGATTCTTTCAATCAACAACGTGACTATTTAGTCATTAAATATTAGGTAAAAGCTATAGTACGCTACTCATAAATCTTGTGATGCTAAGGGTTAAAAGTATTTATAAAAACTTATGTGAGAAGTTTCAGTCTCTAAGGTAATAGTAGTAAAATAAAATAAACTTGGAATTACCGTCAATTAGCAATTCTTTCTAGTGCAAACAGCAGCTGAAGTTAGGCTTAATGATGGAGTCTGAACTGTGGAATGCCAGTCGTCTAACAATTTCTGTTCAAGCACTGAAGAGGAATCTGGCAGGCCTGTCCTAAATCTTTAGAACCTTTGCGAGAACTGCATTCGAATTTTTCGATTCTCATGAAAGAATTAGATGCTGTCGTGATTTTCCATGGCTTGCACAAGTTGGGAATTTATTTCAAAGGTATATGGATTTTTACGAGAACTTTCACGAAAAGTTTCTGTCAGATATATTTTTAAAACTCGAGTATTTTGAGGGGAGAAATGCTTAAATTCGGAAGTAAATTCTAGCGTGAGGAATTTCAGCTTAAAAAGTTTAGAGTAAGTTTGATGGTGGCGGTGCAATTACCCGAAAGTTCTAGATTTAAATTATTAAAAATAGTTTAGTACTAGACTGCGATAGGTAAGACGTGAACGCTATTCGAGTTAAAGTAGTAAGCATAGTTATAGACAGGATGTTTTTTAACATATACAGGAATTTCATGTGGTCGTAATTATGGTAGTCGAAACTTGGGGCACATACTATGAAACTATTAAGTGCACGAATACTGTCAGACTCTAAAATTAGTGCTATTAAAGCAATTGTTCGTGTATTTTCTCTGTGTGTGTTTATCATATCCTTTAGTCTACCCTCTAGCACATCCGGGTGATTGGTTAGGTTTTGTGGCGCAAGGGGCAATATTTGGCTAAACTGTGCCAAAATCAAAATGAACAACAAGTAATCACATCTGGTATGCATACTCATGTCCAAAAATTAAGCATAATTGCTGTTTATGTGAATATTTTAGGAAATCTATACATCGGAATGGAAGGAAACGCGGTATGCGGGTATAATAGGGTTATAAAAGAAGAAAACAATGCAAAACAAGGATAATAATGACTTTAATTACCCAAAGAAAAGAGTTGAAAGAAAAAGGTTCACAATACGAGTGTCAACTTTAGTGAAACAGAATGATTAAAACAATGATGCTGAAGTTTAATACGGTGTGTGGGAACCTCTGGTAGCCACGCATGCTGCACAACGATTTCCCATACTTTCGATGAGTTGTGTGCTCAAAGAGTTTCGAATCTCATTCAATTCCAGAACGGAAATTGGTGGGTGGAGGAGGGTTGCAATATGTCTCCCGAGCATATCCTGCACTTGTTCTATAGGATTCAGATCAGGAGAGTTGGCAGGCCACTACATGCGGTGGATATCTTCACTTTGAATGGAAGACGTCGACCAGGGCTGCACGATGAGGAGGCGCGTTATCATCCATGAATATGAAACCAGGTCCGACAGCACCTCGAAATAGGCGAATGGTAGGCTCAAGGACTTCGTCTCTGTATCTTTGGCCAGTTACAGACCCTGCATCAAAGATGTGGAGGTCTGTGTGGTCGTCCAGCATAATGCTGCCCAGACCATGACTCCCCCTGAAGGAAAACGATTTCTTTCCGTGATGTTTCCCTGGTGAAAACGCGTTCCACGTTCTCTCCAGATCGTGGTACGACGAGAATCAGTTTGCAGACTAAATCTGGACTCGTCACTGAACATGACATTGCCCTACTTTTGTCGACTCCACTGCCGATGTTCCAAACTCCACTGTAAACGCGCGCGTTTTTGTGCAGACGTCAGGGGGATGCAAACTGCTGGTCGTCTGGCATAGAGACCAACGTGTCTGAGTCTCCTGTAAACAGTTTGTCTCAAAACTGACTCCTTTAGCGGCTGTCAAGGCTGAACCAAGTTGTCTGTCAGAATGGTTCCTCTGACGTCGCGCAGTTATCGCCAAATATCCGTCTTGCCGAGCGGTTGTTACCCTTGGCCGACCTGGTAGTTGGTCGTCGGCTAACATCTCCAGTGGTTTGAAACCTCTGCCATAGTCTGGAGATCATTCCCATTTAGAATTCGAGAAGCTTCGGTTTGGGATTGACCGGATTCCAGCATTCCAATAATTCTTCCATTCACAAACATGTCCTTTTGGCATCTTTGTGACATCTTTCGTTCTAATTGATTGTTAACAACGCTCCGTACCACAGCAATTGCGAAATTTCTGTCTAAACTGGCCATGCCACTCGAGGTCGTTTTATACTCGTTCCGACGTACCAGGTGCTTTGCGCATGTCGACGTCGACTGAACTGTTTTGCATATGCAATGTTTTCCGTCGTCCCACGATTCTCCACAAGTGATTTTGAATCATTGTATCGATATTTACCCCATTCATATAGGGATATATGGCAGCAGCATATTGTGCATGCATTCATATATCCCTATATGAATACGATTTAATTTCGAATTCCCTACCACCACCTATTAACTCTTATGGGTACACAAACATATTTCCACCTTACAACTTGCAGTTTCACTGCATTTCTTCTAAAAAATATTGACTTTCTTCACCTATCTTTCCAAAGGATTCTATTCTAAGAAAATGAGCAATATAATCTTTTTAAAGGATTGTGTTTCAAGGAAAGAACCAATAGAATATTTCCAACGGAATCTTCCAATGGAAGGACGAATAAAACCTTTCCAAAAGATTCTATTCCAAGAAAAGGAACAATAGAATATTTTCAAAGGATTCTACTCCAATGAAAGAACCAATAGAATATTTCCAAAGAATTTAATTGGAATGAAAGGACCAATAGAAGTTTTTCAAAGGATTCCACTGAAAAGAGCATAGAATTTTTCCAAAGAATTCAACTCAAAGGAAAGTTCAAGGAATCTATTCGAAGGAAAGTCAATAGAATCTTTCGAAAGGTTGAAAAAATGCATGGATTGCTTTAAAACAGGGGTCTCCAAACTACGGCCCACGAAGGGTCATTGTCCGGCCCGTGGAAACCCGGCCGATGCAGCATGCAATTTTTCGTTAAATAGAGTAGATCGTAAAAATAATTCAAATTCAGTGGAGTCGCGGTAATTTGAGTCTCGGTAGGTTCGAGGTTCCGTGTAATTCGAGCCGGTTTTATGAAAAATAAACTATTACAAAATATTAATAAATGACTCGTTACTGAGCGCCTTCAATTTGATAATGTTTTCCGCTTCTCATCAGAGCGTTTGCCTTGCATTCTTTGCTAAGGTAAATGAAACCCTTTCTAAACTTCAATTAGATCTAAAAAACTAAAAGGCGTTACCACAGATGGAGGTAAACGTATGTGTGGGAGCAAAACAGGATTAGTATGGCATGTATGCAATGCCATTCAAAATGCTAGGGGTGAGAAACCAATGGTTTTTCATTGCATTATCCATCAAAAATCCTTGTGTGGGAAAAACATAAATGTGTCGGAAGTAATGCAGGTCGTTGTTAAGACAGTAAATTACATCCCATCCCACTCTCTTAAACACAGGCAGTTTAAGAATTTTCTTTCGGATATTGGAAATCAGTATCCAGATGTCCCATATCATTGTGAGGTACGTTGGCTAAGCAGAGGAAAGGTGCTCCAAAGGTTTTCGAGCTGCGTCAAGCTATTGACATTTTCATGATTGAACAGGGTAAGCCTGTAGAAGAGCTTTCAGATCATCAGTAGCTGTGGAAGCTTGTATTTGCTGTTGATATTACCAATCATCTTAAATTTTTAAATTTGAAGCTTCATGGCTTCCTTTGTTCCAACATGTGAAAGTTTTTAGAACAAATCTTGCTCTTTTTGAAAACCAATTGGGAAAGAATTTTGGACCACTTCGAAACTTGCAAGTTTGCTAGTGAAACTTGTGTGCCTTTCCCATCACATTATGCAGTACAAACTATCACAAAACTACGTGAGGAATTTGAAAACCGCTTCGTAGGGACTTTGATCATGCAGCTACAGCAGAAAAAAATCAAGCTATTTCAAAATCCATTCCAATGTGAAATCGAAAATGCGCCAACAGAACTTCAACTTGATTGAACTTACGTCAAATGAATACTTGAAAGAATATTTCAAGGAATGTTACAAGAATGCGGACCTTCTTTCATTTTACAAGTGATTATATTTAGTTTATTTTTATTTTTAATTTTAAAACAATAAACTTCTGTCAGTTCCTTTCATTGCAGGTCATTGCGTGATGATTTCAAAGAAATAAAAATCTTTGAAAGATGACTACTTTCAGTGTTTGGATCGACCTATATCTGCGAGCAGACATTTTCAAAAATGACCTTTCTAAAATCAAAGTACAGTACAAACTTTTCAGCGAACACTTGAAATTCATTAATCCAAGTGATAGGATCATCGAAATTTGACTCAGAATGGACAGACATATGCCAGAAGCAACTCCACACGTCCCATACGTACATAATAAAGCCAAAGAATGATACATAGGAATATTGCTGAATGTTATTTTTTCTTAGGCCCCAACTTATATGTACATTTACATTATTTGGAATAAATTTGATTTCTTTGGATAAATCTACATTTTTATATAAACCTATTTTGTTAACTAGTGTATTTCGTAAGCTCATATATGTGTGTGTGTGTGCGTGCGTGCGTGCGTGTGTGTGTGTTGTTGGCCCGCCTGACTTCCAGGATTTTTCAATCTGGCCCCCAGGTGAAAAAGTTTGGAGAACCATGCTTTAAACAATAAATGTATTTAATGCGTTGTATTTGTATGGTAAAAGCAATACTATATGCACCCTATTCGGAAATCTCGTTACCTCAGGTGGTTAAAGTTTACACAGAACGTTTCAAACACAAACAGCCCAGCACTTGCGATGAAAAGCAGCAAGCAATAGGCAGCCAACTGTTATCTAATGCAACCAATTCCATGGCAGGTTATTTTCATCACCTGCCTCAACCTCCCTTCGTGCGCTACCAGGTGTTTCCAAACCAGAGCCGACTTATAAGTCTGTCCGTAGAATATAATAACCTGTGGTACACGCAGAATTAAATCGGGCACTATACTTTGATCCTCCCCCTCAAAGGATGAAATATGAAGAGAGGAAATTTAATTGCCTCCGCCGCGTCATTTGTTAACTCTGCGTCGTGTCTCGGCAAAGTTGCTTATCGGCTTACAAAAGTTAAAATTTGATGGCGCTGTATTAATCAAAGAAGGCGGTGAGGAATTTTATATATATGCATGGTGCTTGGAGATTCCATGGCGACGTTGGTGCATTTGAGAAAGATTGTGATGTACGAGGAGTGTTCAAATGAAAAGGTACGAAGCGTCGTAAAAACCAAACCGGTTGAAATTTGAATATGCCGCTTTGGGATAACGTAGTGAGACATCTAAGGAAGCGAATGCACGAGTACCGGCGTGGTTGTGCTCATGCGCGGGCGCCCGCACATGACGCAGAAGAGAAGCATGCAGTTGTGTGTTCCGTCCAATTGACGCGGCAGTGCGTGTGAGGACATCATGGCGTTCACATTGCAAAATTCGACGATTGAGGAGCAGCGAGGTGTTATCAGATTTCTGATTGCGGAAGGTGTTAAACCGGTAGGTGAGACACTCCGTAGCCTACGCAAGTCCATCAAGAGCAAACGGCCTGGGCTGCTCACGGAGGGAGTGATTCTGCTCCACGATGACGCGCGTCCACACGTCTCCAGGGTCACACAAAGCGCACTGGCCAAGTTCAAGAGGGAGCAGCTTGAGCATCCGCCCTGCAGCCCGGACATATCGCCCTACAACTTCCATCTGTTTTGTCCGCTAAAAAACATCTCAAAGGGAAGCGCTTCAACTCGGACGACGAACTGAAGGACACGGTGGAGGACTGGCTCTTGTCACAGCCACAGGAATTCTGGGAACAGGGAATCCTTCGGCTCGTGAAACAGTAGGATAGTTGTGCTCAGTCCTCCGGTGATTACTTTTGAATAAAGACTTCAATTATACCCACAGTGTCGTTTCGTACCTTTTCATTTGAACACCCCTAGTATTTTTACCGATTTGTAACACAAAGCGGATATGAAAGTAAGATGCAAAATAACCGTTATTTGGCAGTATTGACATAATCAATTATTACACAATTTTGGTCGCGTGATTTTTTCTTAGTTTCCCTATTTCATTCCAATTGTCTTATTTTAACGTTTGTTTCTTTTTGGAATCTTAGTATGAGAGGCTTTTTCTGCACGACAAAGGATGCCCGTACCTGACATGACCTTCGGACCCTATGCACAGACGTAGGAAGGTGTTCGCAACGCGTCGAAATTCTCTGTTGCTGGGCGAGATTTGGGCCAGTGTGACTTTCGATTGCGTGGAATGGGGACTGCGAAAGTACTGCCATTCGAAAGCTACCGAACTACACTGCAATTGATTCGAACATTGACATTTTATATCAAAACGCACTTTAACCCTTTCGCCCCCGACTTTTGCATGATTAAAATTTAACTCTGAAAAGTAATAACTCGGTTCACCCAGACCGTCGTGGACAAGAGGGATGGTGCACGTTAAATATGTCGTGCCCTCGAATGTCACGCTAGCGTGGTGTGGAAGTTTAGAGAGTGGGGTGCCACATACACAGCTCAGGTGTTCACCTCGTCATCTGACCGTGGTTCAAAATCACGAGGCTTGTCCTTGGATCTTTCACTTTGGGACTGATCGCGGACCGTCGCCACTAGCCCGTTGTGTTGCTCCAGTGCGACGTTAATTAAATACATACTTAATAAAAGTTAGGCATTAAAAATAGTACTATTAAGAAATTTATTATTGTTTTAAATTCTAAAAACGTGGAAGAAAAAGAACAGTAACTTTGAAATAAATATAAAAAGCATTTTAGTTCGGTCAAACTCATTCCTTTACCTTTACCGAGACATGATTATTTTATTTATGTTTTAATTCAAGGATAGAAAATTTGACTGTATGGTTAAAAACTGAACTTTTTACGGGATTTAAGCATCTCTTGGTTATTATTCTACCTCTCAAACAATTAAAAGCAACATTTTCAATCGTTAATTAATCTGGACGAGTTCTTATAGATCCCGCAGCTGAAAGTACTCAAAACTTCAACTCCGCAAAAAAAAAATTACCTGTCCATTCTGCACCTCAGAATTATTCAAGAAACGGAGCCGAATTTTAAAAGAACATTCAAGTATTCAAAAACAAGAATGGGGGTCATTGAAGAACCCAAAAAAGAGATAAGAAAAAAGACCCCTTGACAAGAACAAACTCAGCAATCAAGTAGACGTATTAAAGCTCCCGACTTGTAATGCGGCAATTTGGATTAATTAAGAACCGCAATGTTCCCGCTGTAAATTTAAAGAATTTTTTTCTAAAAAAAGAAGGTCGTTTTTATTCGCTCCGACATTTTTCTTGGAACGCTTCACAAATTACGACTTTCTGGAGAGTTGGAATATCTCGCGGAACGTTTTAATTAAAGCGTTAATTGGGAAGTCATATTTTTCCTAAGTGCTCCGGCGCTGTGCCTAAGTAGGTGTTTTTTTCGGCGGCTTTTTTGCGGGCCTCGGAATCAACTGTCACGCCAGTGACTGCTGAGAAAGTTTTGGAGATTACTTTGAGAAGTCGTTCCTCCGCAAACATTTCACGAGTCACGAAATTTCGGGTTTGTTTTTGTTCCGTGGTTAGATTTCCGGGAGAGAGAATTGTGTTTTTTTTACTCACAGGTGATTCTAGCAGGTATTAAAAGCGCTGGTTTACTATTAGACTTTCTTTTTATCCGTTTTAATAATCTGGAAAACATCGTTACGCCTACGAAAATAAACGAAATTTTGAATCGAATTTTTTAGTACAGCAGCAGCATTACAAGAGAAGGCAACTGTTGAATTTATATCATCCTAACTCCTTTATCCGTCATCTGACCGTGATTCAAAATTACGTGGTGTTGTCTTCGATCTTTCCCTTCGGGATTGATCCCGGACCGTCACCAATAGCCGGTTATGTTGCTCCAGTGTGACGTTAATTAAAATGCCTATCTATCCCTTTAATGAGCCCATATATAAATAATAATAAATTTATGAGCCACAAATAAATTTAAAACCTCAAACTTTTTGTGTTGTACAGAGGTTGTTCGGACATTTTTTGAACGATTTTAATGGACTGAAGCTCAATTTTTACATGAAATTTTTGTTTTAAATGTTCCATTTGAGAGCCCTTATTGTTAACTATCTTTCTACACCTTAATTGCCATGATAATAATGACTTTTGTAGTATCGACAGTGGTATTTTGTCCCATTCTTGCTCCACAGTTTTCCAGTCCTTGAATGGTTTTCGGTCGACGTTTCGATAATGACCTTTTCCAAAGCACAAAAGTCCATGGGTGAAACATCTGGAGGTTTAGCAGGAATACCAGTAAAGGGACTTGATACCAGTTTCTTGTTCCATTTTTTCCAAGAATTTAATAGTGGATTTAGATGTGTGTCTGCTTGCTTTACCCTGATGCAGTTCTACTGATTGTTGGCACTGTGGGTAAAGATATGGTATTTCTTTTTGAATATTGGGGATAAAATAGGGTCTTGATAATATGTGGGAGATGATTTTTACATTTCCCCCCTCTTTTTACTTTTAATTTTCCATTATATGCAAAACCGGTAACAATCATAAATCTCTTAGAGAAAGTTCTCACGTTGACTTTGCTATAGTCCTTTGACTTGGCGGATTCTCTTTTAAAATTAAAGATCTTACCTTACAAATATTCTCAGAATTTTTTTCTTTTTTGGATACTCTTTTGGAAGTATTTTCCACTTTTACGTTTTTTCCTTTCTAATTAATATTACTTATCGTACCTTTAGATATCGAAAAACCATTTTTACAGCGTTTTTGAATAATCGAATAAGCATAATTCTTTTCGGAAGGAGAGGAAACATAGCCTTCCATCCATTGCTTATTTAAAAGCGCCATTTTGAAAGTAAACAAAACTCTGAGTTAGCAGACGATCAGTTATACTTTAACTATTTAACTGCTGTGAAAATAAAATTCTTTCGTAGCATACAATTTTTTGCAGCTCATCAAAATCGTTCAAAAAATGTCCGAACATCCTCTATATTTTGACTTTAGTCAAAAATTAAATAGTTAATTAACGTCACACTAGAACGACACAACGGGCTGTTGGATCAAATCGGAAGGGAAAGATCTGAGGACAACACCACGTAATTTTGAACCACAGTCAGATGACGTGGTCAGTACCGGAGTTGGCATCCCACGCTCCAAACCTTCCACAACACGCCAACGTGAGGACATTTGAGATCACGACCGATTTCACGTGCACCAGCCCGCTTTTGTACACGACGGTCTTTGGTTGGATTCGAACTTGCGGCTCTCCGGTTACTACACCGTTACCTTTCCACCCGGACTACCATGGCCCATTGCAAGCGAAGGCAACTGTTAAATATATTATCCTAACCTTTTTATGAAGCCACAAATTTCTTTTTGTGTCGTATTTTGGCTTTAGTGGTAGGTAGATAATTAACGTCGCACTAGAGCAACAACACTACGGGGTATTGGAGCCTTAATCTATCCGGAAAGGAATGATCCGAAGACAGCACCACATATATTTGAACCACGGTCAGATGACACACCTGAGCTGCCACCCCACTCCCCAAACTTCCACACCCAGCCAAAGAGGACGACTTATTTAAAGTGTACCAGCCTCAGTGTACATGACGGTTCGGTTAAACCGCGTTTCGAACTCGCAACTCTCCGGTTGCTAATCTGTTACTCTTCCAACTGGGATACCGCGGTCCTATTTTGGCTTTAGAAAGACACATAAACAGCTTTAACTATATAAATTACCGTTTCTCATGTTAAAATAAATGTGTCCCGCAAACTTTCCAACTTTGACATTTATAACCCACTTTTGTTCAGATAACAATATGCCAATTTGAACCGCATACTAATATCGTTGTGAAAGACGGTTAGGCAACTTCAAATTCATTCTACAAGGTTTTATGGGAAAATTTATACGTAGCCGCTTTTATATCTATTTACACTGCTGGCCACCCAAATTGCAACACCAAGAAAGACAAGAGATATCACAACAAAATTTATTTTGTAGATAACATGTTGACCAAGTATCAAATGATTAAATTTATAGACTTCTGTGAAGTGTGGTTCCTGCCAAAATCAGTAGCCAGAGTAGCCGCCATTTTGGAGATCACCGCTGCCACACGCCTCGGCATTGATTCAAAGAGACTTTGGATGTGTTCTTGGGGTACAGCAGACCAAGCAGCTTCCATACGTTGCCAAAGTTGATCTGGTGTGGCAGCTGGGGATGTATTCTGGGTCAATCGTTGAGCAACCATGGACCACATGTTTTCTATCGGCGAAAGATCCGGAGAGCGAGCTGGCCAGGGAAGCAATTCAATCTGGCGATTGACGAAGAACCCTTGGACAATGCGTGCCACGTGTGGTCGCGCATTATCCTGTTGAAATATGGCTGTGGGCAAGCCCTGAAGGTAAGGAAGGACAACTGGCTCCAACACCTCGATGTAGCGCTGGCTGTTTAAAGTACCGGCAATGCGTACTAGAGGAGTGCGAGAGTGATATCCAATACCGCCCCATGCCATAATACCCGGTGCAGGACCAGTGTGGCGGTGCATAACGCAGCTGTTCAGCATCCTCTCTCCACGGTGTCTCCAGACTCGAATCCGACCATCGTGGTGTTGCAGACAGAAGCGTGACTCGTCAGTAAAGACAATTTCATTCCATTCTGCCGTCCACATCCTTCTTTCATCGCACCATTGGCGGCGGAAACGTCTGTGGTTCTGCGTCAAGGGTAGACGAAGCAATGGACGTCTTGCGGACAGACCACTTTGCTGCAAACGGCGTCGAATGGTACGCGCAGACACTGGATGATGCGGTACAGACTGAATGTGCTGTGCTATGGTTCGTGATGTGGCTGAGCGATCCGTCACTGCCATACGCACAATATGCCTGTCATCACGTGAAGTGGTGCACTGAGGTGGATGCGATCGAACACGTCGGTCCGTCGTACCCTCCTGCATCCAACGATCACATATCCGCATTACAGTTGTTTGGTTTCGTCCAACACGACTACCGATTTCCCTGAAAGATAATCCACAATCTCGGTAGGCCACTATCCTTCCTCTGTCGAACTCGGATACTTGATCAAAAGATGATCGCTGTTTTCTACGAGGCATAATTGATCGTTTTTTTGAAAAAACCACAAGAAAAACACAATTGCCGTACTTGAAATCGTCGAAATCTCCAAGCCTTAAATAGCGCTTTGAAGTGGCGCCACAGGCGCGCGTGATGTGCGTCTGCGCTGAAATTTTAATCATTTGCATATCTCACCTCCGCTAATGCATGTTGTAAATTTCATATTATTTGCATGCTTCCTTCAGGGTGTTGCATTTACGGTGGCCAGCAGTGTATATTCATACCGTATTGCTATATCTATACAATGGTACCTGGAGATACGAGTTTAATTCATCCCATGACAGTGCTTGTAAGTCAAAATGCTCGTATCTCAAATCAATTTTCTCCATTGAAATTAATTGAAATGAGATTAATTCAAACCAGTCCCCAAATATCACTCCAATTTTCTTATAATGTATTTATACTAAACAAATATTGTAGTTGGAGTTATAGCCTTTATCGAGTCCTGCTTCAGAATAATACATATCGTAGAAGTAGTGCGATCGTACTGCGTTGCCAAGTCTATTACTCTTACGCCTTGCTCATGTTTGTCTATTATCTCACTCTTTAATTCCATGGATATTACCTTTTTCCTTTTCTCACCACTGTTCTTTACACTCACCTTCTTTGAACTCATGGTTATACGAAAAAATTAGCTAAATAACTGTACATACACCCCGTTTTTCCGTTTTTAGAATTGACGCATATGATCGGAGAAAAGAAAAATGAAAAATAAATAAGGGCCTCCTGGTGGAAGTTGACAGTAAATGTCAAACCAAATTAAGAAATTGATTGATTTTTGTGACTGACGTTAACTGTCGTCAGGTGAGGTAAACATGTGAACTGAACGACGCGCAAGACAGGAATCTGAGAGGAGTGGTGGTTGGGTGACGTCACCGAAACAAGCTCGTATCTCAAATTCTGGCACGTAACTCAAGGAAAAAAATCGACCTAGTGACGGCTTGTATCTCAAAATACTAATATTTTGGGGCACTCGTATTTCAAGGTACCAGTGTATACATTATTTCTTACAGAAGCCAGACTCCACCTATGTGGGATTGGCAGGAAAAGCTGAAGTTCTCTGCAAGAATAATAACAATGCATCCAACATGGATTTACTATGCTTGATGCAAAGAAAAAAGGAAACAGTAGAAGTGTGGATTATTATGTGACTGAAGGGCTAAATAAAGATAATGAAGACTTAAGGTAGGGTGTCATTGTTGAAAGCATGTCAGTCAATCTGTTGTGAGGCTAATGATAACTTTGCGTGTTCGTTTATGGAATTAAATTAACTGAATTTTCTTTGTATGAAGGAACAAGTTGTATCAATTGCGTGCAGGCGTGGTTGTTTGTATAACATAAAAGGCAACTTCAACTTGTGTATGTAAAAATATATATTTCGACGGTAAACACAAGTACAGAAACATAGTCATTACCTTTTAAAATATCACATGCAAATATATTTGTCCTCTACTCCAAAGTAAGGCCGTCGAAGCTCAGTGGGGATGCCCACTACTCTAGCAACCTTCGAGTTGCAAGCTGCGCAGGTTCGATTCCTTTCAGGTGCATTCCTCCCTGGGTGTATTTTTCTCCTCTGTGTCAGTAAAAGCTTTCGTTGTGTGTCTATTACTTGATATTATGTCTTGTGGCTGGCGTAGCATAGCCAAATATGGACATTTTGACATAAAACCCCCACAATCAACCTCTACTCCAAAGTCAGCATCAGAATGTTTATTATTCTGCTTTTTGTATTTTCATATTCCACCGTTCGCGCTCGTTGGAGACACGGGTGTAACAGAATATCGTGCGAACAAGAACATCGCATCTAGAATATACACGCGCGCATGTTTCTGCGCATATATATTTTGTACCAAATGTCATCCAGTTCTAGTTTCGATTCAGTTAAGAGCAGTTGTAAAAATTCTAGTCATTCCGAATCACGTCTTTTCTTAATACCTTTGAAAGTTGCAGTATTGTGTATTCGGACCATTTGATGTTGCCAATAAAACAGAGTTAATATTTAACTACATACATATATTAAAACAGAGTTAATATTTAAATATTACAGTTCTTTTAAAACATCTTGTGGCTGAAAATTCGCTTGTGGGCTTGAAACAGCAATTCTATTCAGAATTAATCACGCTAATATATTCATAACAACTTTGTAAATACCATTTTATTCCATTTATGAGCGAAAATATTATGCATTATCTGTGTCTGCGTTTGTAACTAATCCTAAATTTATATTAAAATACCATTACCTTCGTAGTTCTTTTTTACGTGAGAATTTCCAATGGAGCTCAAACAATGCCAATTATCAATTATTTTAAATTTCGATACGGAGTTAGTCAACTAACTATTTTCTACATATGAAGAGTTTTCGTTCAAAACCAGACAAATCCACTTTTGCTGAAATTGCAGAAAAGGTAATTGTTTAAGTATCTGTCTGAATTTAATTGAAACTAACCACTAATTGGAAAATTCAATTTAATTCTACATTTTAAACACTTTATATCACTAAATAATAAGTACCGAAATCGCTCAGTGTATTTTCAAGTGCTCAAACAATGTCCCATAAATTATTTTAAATTTGAATGCAGTTTATCAATTAAATTACTATACTACATTTGAATACATTCCCCTCTAAACCAGGCAAATCCTTTCATGAAATTGCAGAAAAATAAGTATAATAAGTATTGTTTTCAATTATCGTTCGTGTGGAGTAAATAGGTTAGATAGGTTAACTTAAGGTTAAATAGGTTAGCTAAAGAAATAATACTTGTGTTTATTTCTTAAGCTAAACTTCACACAAGTACCTAAAAAGCTCAAAATGTCTCCTCTTTCTAAATCACCAGGTGGTAGTTTCGTAGAGTCGCCTCGTCATCAGCAAAACTGACCAGATCTTGATGGACGAGATATCTCGTCAAAAAACTTGGAAGGTAAGTGACTCCCGCTTTGATACCCTTTGTAAAGTACGTTGGGCTCACATTTTCGATTTCCTGAATTGCAAAACTAACCAGATCTTGAAAACTTATGAGATCAGAAAACTCGTGAGATCTTGATCTCGTCATCATAAAAGAATTGGCAATATCTTGACGACGAAATATCTCGTCTTTAGCAAAATTGATTAGATATTGATGTACGAGATATCTCGTCAAAAAACTTGGAAGGTAAGTGACTCCCGCTTTGTTCCCCTTTGTAAAGTACGTTGGGCTCACATTTTCAATTTCCTGAATTGCAAAACTAACCAGATCTTGAAAACTTATGAGATCAGAAAACTCGTGAGATCTTGATCTCGTCATCATAAAAGAATTGGCAATATCTTGACGACGAAATATCTCGTCTTTAGCAAAATTGATTAGATATTGATGTACGAGATATCTCGTCAAAAAACTTGGAAGGTAAGTGACTCCCGCTTTGTTCCCCTTTGTAAAGTACGTTGGGCTCACATTTTCAATTTCCTGAATTGCAAAACTAACCAGATCTTGAAAACTTATGAGATCAGAAAACTCGTGAGATCTTGATCTCGTCATCATAAAAGAATTGGCAATATCTTGACGACGAAATATCTCGTCTTTAGCAAAATTGGTTAGATATTGATGTACGAGATATCTCGTCAAAACCACTTGGAGGTTCAAAGAGACCCCCGCTTTATTCCCCTTGAAAAAGTAAGTGCTCTCACCTCCTTAATCCTACAAGTGATTTCGACTAGATATCTCGCCCGTCAAGATCTGGTTAGTTTTGCTAATGACAACATACCTCGTCAAGGGACAACCACAAGGAGGGTTAATTGCCTTATTCCGCATTTCAACCAGTTTGCACCAGTTGCTAAACAGTAGTCCTAGAACGACGAGATATATCGTCTTTAGCAAAACTGTTTAGATCTTTATGGACGAGATATCTCGTCGGAACCACTTGGAGGGTTAGGGAAGTGAGACCACGTATTTTGTCAAGGGGAATAAAGCGAGTCACTTTCGACGAGATATCTCGTCCATGAAGATCTCATTAATTTTGCTGATGACAATATCTCTCGCCGTCAAGATGTTGCCGAGTTTTGTATGACCAGATCAAGATCTAGTCACTTTTCTTTTAATAGATATCTCGTCCATCAAGATCTGGTCAGTTTAGACAAGGTCGAGAGACGACCACTTAGTTTCCTCATTCCGCATTTCAACCAACTTTATACCAGTCGCCAAACAACCCCATCCCCTAAATCATCCTCCACCACGACTCCAATATCTCACTCCATCTGCAGAAAAAGGGGAAAAGTGCAAACGGATAACAAAAAGGGAGAGAGAAAAAACTTATTCCCTAACTTCCCCATTCCCACTAAAGCAGGTACACTTTAAGTGAGCATTCATTTCCCATCTGCAAGAAACGCAATCTCAAGCCTTTCACGTATCCAATATAAACCGTTTCCCCCAACACTAACAACAACAAAAGCGCACAATAAAAAGGAGGTGGAAAGCAACATAAAAGTCACACAAGGTGGAAGGGAGGAGAAAGACAAAAAACGCCAGAAGTAGAGCAACACAGTGAGCGCCATTCGGTGACATACACAGCTCATTAAACCTTCCCTTAATGAGGCTAAAGGAGACACTTCTTCGCAGGCTTTTGCCAGGCTGCCAGGCCTCCCTCGAGTGTCGTTAGGCGGCAGACGTGAGGATTTTTTTTGCCTGCCCTCCCGGGGAAGGAAGTGAAGCGAAGAGGGAAGAGGCTGCACAGAAGTTTTCTCACACGCCAAACAATTAGGAGCTGGGTCCTAGTTAAGTTTAGTTTGGGAAGCTGTTGAGTAATTGTTTCGATATTGAGATTGGGGATTCGGTGGGAAAGGAGGGTTTGCAGTGCGGAGTGCTGCTTTCTCGTGTTCCTTTATGAGCGGAGTTTTTTATGGATAACGATGCGATGGTCACCTTAGGAAGATAAACAAAGGTTCGTCGAATTGGTGATGGGTAACTAGTCGCTTGACTCTCCAAGTGGTTTCGACGAGATATCTCGTCCATCAAGATCTGACCACTTTTGCTAATGACTTTTGCTCGTCATCGAGATATTACCGATTTTGTGAGGATGGCGAGATCAAGATGTGATCAGTTTTGTTTTAATGACGAGATATCTTGCCAATTAGATCTTATCAGTTTTGAAAATGACGAGATATCTTGCCAATTAGATCTTATCAGTTTTGAAAATGACGAGATATCTTGCCAATTAGATCTTATCAGTTTTGCGAATGACGCGATATCTCGTCAAGAGAATCTACCAGAAGAGTTAATTTTTTGTGTGGAGTGGCATAGTCCATACATTTAGGGACCACCGTGGATCAGTGGGATTGTCCGCTGCACTAGGGACCTGCGAGTGATAGCCTGCCCAGATTCAATTTCTGTAACTTACCCTGGATGCGTTTCTCTCTTCTGTTTCCTTGTGTGTGCATTGCTAGACCTTGTTTGTCTTGTGTTTGGGAAAATACGGGTTTGGGCACCATGAAACCCAACCAAACGTAAATTTCCTCGACAACGTTTCTGAACCAAAACCAAAAATGCACAGGACGTTTTGCCCCTTATGGAAGTCATGTTAGTGTTAGTTCCATTCTAAGACTGGGATAGGGTAGTTGAATTAACGTCACTCTCGAGCAATACAACGGGCTATTGGTTACGGTCAGGGACCAATCCCCAAGGGAAAGAACCTATGACAACACCTCTCAATTTTTAACTACAGTCAGATGACGAGGTCAATAGCTGAGCTGGCACCCCAATCTCCAAACTTTCACGCCACGCCAACGTCAGGACACTTGAAAACACGACATATTTAACGTGAACTATCTTCCTCGTACACGGCGGTCTTTGGTAGGATCGATTTTCGAAATCGCAAGTCTCCGGTTCCTAATCCGCTACTCTTCCAACCGGGCTACCGCGGCCAATCCATTCTGAGACGATCTCAATGTCATTTGTTCATAACAGAAATTCGCAAGATTAGTTGATTGCTTTATTTATGAGGCAAGGGCCAAACTCGACCAAGCAATGTTTTTATTTCGTCAAGTAAATGGGCACAAGCACACACAAGACAACGTTTACTGATACTAAAGAGAGCAATACATCCAGGGTAAGTTAGAGAAATCGAAGCCTACCACTCGCAAGTTGCTAGAGCAGTGACCAAACCCACTGACCGACGGCGACCCCTAAATGTTATGGACTATGGCACTCCAAACAAAATATTAACCCTCCTGGTGGTTGTCTTGATGTATCTCGTTATTAGAAGGAAACTGACCAGATCTTGATCTCGTCATCATAAAAGGATCGCCAATATCTTTATGACGAGATATCTCGTCATTAGCAAACTTGGTAAGATCTTGATGAACGAGATATCTCGTCGAAACCACTTGGATAGTATTCATTCCGATATTTTACTCAATCCTACTAAATGATCTTCGGTAGATTCCCAGACGTCTGGAATAAAACTATTCCGGGAACTCAAACAGCTCAAACATTCCTTAAAATTCAATATCCCTAGTTTCTGTTAGACAACACTCGAAATTCCTCCAAGAACTCATCAAGGGGCAAGTTTCCAGTAATTCCTTTAAATTTGTACGCGTTCACTGTTTTCGTCTCGCAAACGAGTTTCTGGTCTACCGACCTCATATCAATTCTTTATTTAAGTTAAATAAATATGTTATTAAATTGCTAGCGTTTTATCTTCATTACTAACCCAACAGACAAGTCTAGACTACCTCCATCCGTTTTAATTTAGCATATTTCGTAAATATTTAAAGCTCCTGTTCAAAAGCACACTTACCATCAGACTTTAGGTGAGGTTGTTTTGCTTGTTTGAACTTGTTTTAATCTCTTTTGTTAAAATGCATTGGTAATTATGCGTCGTTCTATCAAGAGTTACCCTTTATCAAAAGTTAACATTCATGCATGACAATTTTATTCTTATGAATTTTTGTGACAATTTTTCGGCAATGGAAAACAGTTAACAAAATATTTTGTACGAAAGCATTAGGTAACCAAAAATGTTCTTATGCTTTTTAATAGAGGTTGTTGCAGTGACTGATTTTATCGCAAATAAAACTGTTCTTTAGTTTCCTCCCTCAGTGGGCACATCTTTGGGTGTGTACGGCTTCCCGAGATACGTGAGTGATCTTTTATTTTCTCGTGGGGTTTACTGTCTTTAGTAAACACGGAGGTCGAAATCCCGGGATAATCAAGCGATCTTTTTCTGCTATCATCCCACTTCTCTATTCCCAAAAACCTTTTTTCCCTTTCGCGACATTTTTTACCTGACGTTGGTTTCTCTTGTGTTTGGCGCAGCTTGGCCAAATATGGCCCTTGTGCCATAATACCCAAAAACAACCACCCAAGAAGATCTTTGTTTACCTCTCGCGAACAAGCTTCTGGTCTACCAACCTCTTGCATAGTTCACGGTTTTGTGTGAGTCTAATGTTCGAATGAGTCTTTCTTCAAGGAATATTCCACTTGTAACAAGTGGGTGAGTGGAGTAAGCTTCTCGGGGTTAAAATTAACACAATTTATTTACTATTGTACAAATTAAGAGAAAAATTTTGGTAAGTAATAAGACAAGGACCACAGCGTAATCGTATGCCAGGAAGGAACCGACAGAACTCCATTTTCTCTTGACAAGGAAGAAAAGGGTTATCAGTTTGATGACGCAATTGGCAACGTGCCAAGAAAGGGTTGAGAGTTTATGGCGTGATTGGCTGTCAACACAATAGTTTAATTCCCTTTCAACGCTCTAGTAGTTCGATTTAGAAGGAACCGACAGAACCTTTCCTCTTAACAAGGAAGAAAAGGGTTATCAGTTTGATGACGCAATTGGCAACGTGCCAAGAAAAGGTTGAGAGTTTATGGCGTGATTGGCTGTCAGCACAATAGTTTAATTCCCTTTCAACGCTCTAGTAGTTCGATTTGGAAGGAACCGACAGAACTCCCTTTCCTCTTAACAAGGAAGAAAAGGGTTATCAGTTTGATGACGCAATTGGCAACGTGCCAAGAAAGGGTTGAGAGCTTATGGCGTAGCTGGCTGTCAACACACCAATAGCTCAATTCCCTTTCAAAGCTCTAATAGTTCGATCTTCACTCTGCGTTTGATTTGGCTGTCGGTGAATAACGGAGCGTTCGAGATGACTGTTAAACTTAACGCTATTTCTTTATGAATTCGACACAAATGCTGAAGAGGCATGTCGTAAAACATAAATTGTTTTTGATGTAATGCTGCAACGAACCGCACCGTGGTACATTTTTTTTCTAGTCTAGAATCCATGGAAGCTACACCCGAGTCTGTAAGTAAATAGGAAGTTGAATTTGCGTTCGACGTAAACTCAACTACCCACCTAGGGGAAAGGTTGTCAAATATGATGGTACTATTTTGACTAGCAATATGTGTCTTTTGGAATAATTCTATAATATTTTAAATTTTCTAATCAAAAGGCGTCAGAATGTTTTTGGTTACCTGATACTATGTTCCAAAGAGCTGGTGGATTCACGAAAATTCTTTGACCTATGTCTATGTGTGTTAACCCTCCAAGTGGTTTCCACGAGATATCTCGTCCATCAGGATCTGTTCAGTTTTTCTAATGAAGAGATCTCGTTCATCAAGATCTGACCAATTTGCTAATGACGAGATATCTCGTCATCATGATATTGCCGCTTTTTTGATGACGAGATCGAAATCTGGTCAGTTTTTTCTAATGACGAGACTTATTAAGATCAGGTCAGTTTTGCTGATTGATCGGTCAGTTTTACTGGTTGTTTGGCCCGACGAGATATCTCGTCGAAACAACCACCAGTAGGGTTAACCCAATTTGATGTTTGAATTTAAAATAAATTTTCATAACTATTTATTGAATTCTAAAAATGGAGATCGATGTATCGAAAGCACTGGAAGAATCGATCTAAAAACTAAATCACGCACTGTCGTTAACCATTTTTGAAATTTATCGTGTTGAAGTCCGGTAAAAACTATCGAGTTTGTTATGGGTATTTTAAAAAATCCTGAAATCGGTCGATCCATTTAGATGAAATAAAATCCTCGAAATGGGTAAATTAGAATTTAAAGTACTAACGCCTTGTAATAATACAAATTGAAAAAAGTTATTGCATATCCCAATAAACTAAACTTAATTTCCTGCACTTACAAAAGTTATTAAAAATGCAAAACAGCTGTGTTTACCGATAAAAATTACTTCAATAACGACTTCCCTCATCCATTTCAGCACTCGAATACCGTATTTACCATCCATTTCCAAGACTTCTTTTGAGCACTAAAAAGATTTTCATTTTCCAAATTAGAATTTCCAAAGAGCGTTCGAGAACTCGTTGCAATAATAATATAACCACCTCGTTCGCTTCCTCAGTCTCGAATGCAATATAATTCCAAACCTCCGTTACCCATTTACTATTTATGAAATGAAAACAAACAGAATATTAAAGATCTTCCCCAAGATAATTTTCACCGCCTTGCTTAATGAAGATCTCCTTAATTGCTTACTTTTAAGCTCAAAGTTCGATCTCCTCAACTTCGTTCCTTTTTTGTTCCTGTAAAAGCAAAAAATAAAGAAACCCGAGATTAGAAAAAAATTAAACCGGCGTTAAGTTAATGACTTTTAATGAATTAAGGTAAGGTTATTAGAGTTAATACCAGACTTCCCCTTAAACGGTGTTAGGGTACCTTCATTATTAGATTAAAATTGTATCGATGTTTAAGCATAATGAGGAGACAAAAAAGAATGTCTGCCTTTTACATGGTTATATTAAGGTAATTGATGCTTATTAATAATTAGGAAATTACGAAATATGCATCATGCGACAGAAAATAAAAAGATTCCTGAATGTACTATCTATTTTTATATACGCACCTCTGTTTATTATCATAGGCTCTCTTGATTATTTTTTGTATTGAAATTTCAAATATTTGTAAGCGGAAAAAATAGCGTTAGTTTTGTGTTTGAGTTTCGTTATCTTCCATAACGATTATGAATATATGCACTACTGTTTTGGAACACAAAGGAAATGATTAGTTAGAGCAAATATACAGGATGAGTCTAAATTGTTTTTACAAAATAAGAGGGGTGATAGTACCCATCCAGAGGAGCAATAATTACTGTGGAACATAGGGTCGCATTCCACTCTGAGAGGCAGAAAGAGGCTTAGACTCACCCTGTATGCTAATATTATTTTATAGATTGTAAAAAATAAATGCACGAGGTACAGCTCACACATTTAATTTAAAACCAGGAACGAGCATGATACAGCGGGCACTGATATATCTATTGGTTGATTGGTTTTGGGTTTTATGGCGCAAGGACATATTTGGTCAAGCTCGCCAAACACGACAGATGATGCCAAGTAATTGTGAAAGGAAAGGATGGATAGGAGAAAGATCACTTGGTGATCTTAGGGTCGTGTCTTCCATGTTTACCAGAGGCAATGAACCTTATGGGAAAGGAATACATAGATCACTCGAGTCCGGGAAGCTCGAACACACCTAAAGATGTGTCTCTGAGGACCCGTATACACGGTAAAAAAATCGCTGGGTACGAGATTGTCGCCTGATTATGGTAATTGCCATGGCTGTCTCACATAGACGTGAAATATAAGTAGACTAAGCATTGCTATTGAGGGGAGCTTCAAAAGGTAGGGATACAACACGTGGACTAGTAGTCACGTGACTGCTCTGTGAAAAATTGCCTTGGTTGGCGGATTAAGCATTTTATCGCCTCCTTTGGCGATATAACATCTTATGACAGGGTGGATGTGCGAACACGCATTTCTTCAGAGTGGCGAAAAAAATGACTAAATCGCTTAAGTCTACTACAATGTAGCGCGGACCAATCAGATGATGAATCAATGAATGAGCGTCTCGTCTCGTGGACCAATCATGAATGTTCGTTTCTAACCGGCAGGCGAGAGCTGTCTAATAATCACTTTACTAGTAGTTTTGATCACAAGATCTTGGGCACATGAAAAGGTTACCTTTGCTCACTCTACTTTTTCATTTCCTCTATGGTCTCGCATTGAATTACGTTGAAGTTGTATTTTCATCCTTGTTTTAAGTAACGAATCACTTATATCCCGTTCTCATTTCCATCTTTATAATCTTGCTGTAGATAGGATATTTTTCCATTTCGATTTCATCGATTCCGCCAGCGTCCTGCCGTCCGATGGGGCAAGGTATCTCTGTTGGTTGGGTTGCGAGTTCAAAACTCGATACCACCAAAGACCTCGGAGTACGTGAAGGCTGTTAAATTGGTCATATCCTCAAGTGTCCTCACGTTGGCGTGGTGTGTCAGTTTGGAGAGTGGGATACCATCTCAGGTGTTATCCTCGATCTTTCTCTTCGGGATTGTTACCGGACCATCGCCAATAACCCGTTGTGTTGCAATTTTGCTAATGAGAAGACACCTCGTCGTTAAGATAATGCCGATTATTTTATAATGACGAGATGAAGACCACGTCAGTTTTCTTTTAATGACGAGATATCTCGTCCTTCCAGATCTGGTCAGTTTTACTAATCACCTCTTAGAAACAACCACCAGGAGGGTTAAGATACTGATTCTTAAATACACGTGTGCCGTATCAATTCAGCATACGGGAAATCGTCACTTGTAGTTAAGACACATGTTTCAGGAAAAGGTAGGTATTTTGATTAACGTCACACTGGAGCAACACAACGTTGTTTCAGGTTAAAGAATAATCGGTAGATGTTTCCTACAGATAGACCAGCAGACACGTTTTTCATGCCAAAATCGATTTTGTCTGTTGACTTCGAATACCAGACACAAACGCAAACATATCCAGGTAATTTATTTTTTGAAATAAACGAATTTCTGTAAACTTTATAAAACTAATACGAGAAATTTTTTCTCGACTTTATAAAACTAGGAATTTATATTGCCCGTATTCAGAAAGCATATTTCGATGTGAGCAAGACTGCACTATATTCATATAACCGACCAATCTAGTGGTCAGTGCGCTGGCTACTGTAACGAAAGGTTCCTGGTTGGATTCCGGTGGTTAAAGCATGGATGTGTGTCCTTCTGGAGCCTCCTCCCGTTAATGCTCCAGGGTTGGTTGTTGTTGGTATTTTATGGCGAAAAGGCCATATTGCCATATTTACCAAGCTTTGCCAGACACAAGACAACAACAAGTAAGAAATGTCCTGAAAGTGGACAAAAGCGGGGTTGGGTAACAGAGTAGTGGGATGAAAGCAGGAAAAGGTCGCTTGGGTATCACGGGATGCGATCCCCATGTTCACCAAAGACAGCAAACCCCATGGGAATAGAAAAGATCCCTCGGGTACCATGGGTTGTGGTGCGCGTACACACCTAAAAATGTGCTCTTGAGGTCGTAATGCATTTGGGTAAAGTGATTCACAATTCCGCCCGAGTAGTGCCAAGATGAATATTGTTCAGTTGGCTTTGAATTAGTAAAAAATACTAACATTTATACATAACAAAAAATTAACTTTAATTTAGACGTGTGTTATTTACCCTAGCCACTGTTTTCATCCTCGAGTCGCAAAGCATCTCAAAAGAGATCCACATTCAAAAGCCTATGCCAATATATACCTAGTTTAGGTAAATATTTCCGAAACTAAGCTATCAAAATGAGATATAACTGTTGCCCTTAAGCCAACTTCCCGGCTCAAAGGAGACGACATCAACCTGGAACTATTTCCCGAACAAAATCAGCTCCCATTCCAAGCAAAGCAGCGCATACATAAAGATCCGGTTACATGATACCCCAATTTCCCCTCGAATAACTCAGGCTGGGAAACCATTCAAATTACCCGAGTCTCAAGAGGGTTCATCAGTGCAAAAGACTCCGGGACGAATTGAGAAGGCGGAGGCTTGAGTTGGATGCGCGACATCTATCAAATAGCTTGATACTGAAAATCTAATGGAACATTGCCGGAATCGCGTGACGAAATGCGATTGGTTTTGAACTGCTTAAGGACGACAAATAAGATTTATTGTTTGGAGTGGTTCGTGTTATATTAGAGGTGATGCTATTTATTAGATAGCCCATGGTAGATGAAATCCAATAAACCAATCGTCTTTGAAGCATTTAACATTCCCAGTGGTTTTGACGAGAAATCTCGACCATCAGATCCGATCAATTTTGCTAATCATCTCGTCTTCGCGATATTACCAATTTGTTTGTGATGACGAGATGAAGATCTGGTCAGTTTTGCTAATGACAAGGTACCAAGTTGATACACAACCAGGAGGGTCAATACCTTAACTGGATTCAGTAAAAAATTTAGTGTTATTTAGTGCTAGGTTTTCAAAACTACCCGACATTGTTGCTATTAATTCCTTCCTTGTTTCCCGATATTGACCCCCTGCTGGTTTCAATGTGGTATCTCAAAATTAGCAAAACTGACGAGATATTGATGGATGAGATATCTAATCTTAGAAGACTGATCAGATCTTGATCTCGTTATCACCAAAAAATCGGTACTATCTTGATGACGAGGTAAATCGCCATTAGAAAAATTACTGAAATCTTGATGGGCAAGATTTGTTGTCTATACCACTCGGAGGTGTTAAATAAATGCATATTGATCGAAATTATTAAAAATATTACTTGTAACTGTGTATATATTGTAAAAATCTGAGCATTTTAACATTTCCACACGTTTTCAGTTATATTTGACCATACTAACAACAACTTATTTCTAAATAAGTACACATGCTATAACTATTTATAATCCAAAAGACATACTAGTTTTAAAAATTCCATTTACATTTTCAACATACTAAAAGGCAGGTGAAAAATTTTTAATGCTGTTTGTATCATTCCTTTTTTCCTAAACACTTAATTACCTTCAGTTAAAAATCATCTCAGGGATCTAGATTATAAGTTAAATGAAAACAGTATATTTAATTCTGAACTTTAAGAACAAATTTTAAAATTCGTCCACTTTTGTTTTGTCCAGCATCATTCACTTATTTTTCGCATTTTATGTATCATTGCTTCGAAAATATTACCAGCTAAATTTAAAACACCCGAGTTATCTATTATTTACAGATAATTTAACACAAATTCTAATTCATTCTTTCAGCAAACAAAAATTCAAGCGTTTTTTAATTTTTTAGCAACTGAAATTTTTTTTTGAACACTAATATCTTTACTGTACGTACACTACACAAAGCAAAAATGTATCGAGTTTAGCAGCAAAAGCTGTCAATGATTATAGTTCGACAAAAATACAAGTTTACAGTATTATTTTTCGCGTTATTTATGTATTTTTAAATTCATTTTTCCGTTTTAAAATAACTATTCACCGTAATAAAATATGGAGGGAATCACATTATATATAGTTCAGTAACATTTCTGCTTCAGTTTCCGTCATCCAGGTAAAAAGATAATAAAAATTCATCTTGAATTTTTTTCCCTTCAATAGTTGAAAATAGCTATTTTTAAAATGCTTAAATTGCATATTTTTTCATTGCCAATTCTCTCCGGAAATATATTTAAAGCAATCCAAAAAAACTGAAAAACTTTGACGTTCTTTAAATTCTGATCCTGTTTCTGCGGTTGGTTTTGGGTTCTATGGCCCAAGTTCCACATTTGGCCAAACTGCGCCAAACGCAAGACAAACTTCAAGCAAAAAATGTCGTGAAGGGGGGAAATACACTGCTGGCCACCCAAATTGCAACACCAAGAAAGACAAGAGATATCACAACAAAATTTATTTTGCAGATAACATGTTGACCAAGTATCAAATGATTAAATTTATAGACTTCTGTGAAGTGTGGTTCCTGCCAAAATCAGTAGCCAGAGTAGCCGCCATTGTTGGAGATCACCGCTGCCACACGCCTCGGCATTGATTCAAAGAGACTTTGGATGTGTTCTTGGGGTACAGCAGACCAAGCAGCTTCCACACGTTGCCAAAGTTGATCTGGTGTGGCAGCTGGGGATGTATTCTGGGTCAATCGTTGAGCAACCATGGACCACATGTTTTCTATCGGCGAAAGATCCGGAGAGCGAGCTGGCCAGGGAAGCAATTCAATCTGGCGATTGACGAAGAACCCTTGGACAATGCGTGCCACGTGTGGTCGCACATTATCCTGTTGAAATATGGCTGTGGGCAAGCCCTGAAGGTAAGGAAGGACAACTGGCTCCAACACCTCAGAGATGTAGCGCTGGCTGTTTAAAGTACCGGCAATGCGTACTAGAGGAGTGCGAAAGTGATATCCAATACCGCCCCATACCATATTACCCGGTGCAGGACCAGTGTGGCGGTGCATAACGCAGCTGTTCAGCATCCTCTCTCCACGGTGTCTCCAGACTCGAATCCGACCATCGTGGTGTTGCAGACAGAAGCGTGACTCGTCAGTAAAGACAATTTCATTCCATTCTGCCGTCCACATCCTTCTTTCATCGCACCATTGGCGGCGGAAACGTCTGTGGTTCTGCGTCAAGGGTAAACGAAGCAATGGACGTCTTGCGGACAGACCACTCTGCTGTAAACGGCGTCGAATTGTGCGCGCAGACACTGGATGATGCGGTACAGACTGAATGTGCTGTGCTATGGTTCGTGATGTGGCTGAGCGATCCGTCACTGCCATATGCCTGTCATCACGTGAAGTGGTGCACTGAGGTGGATGCGATCGAACACGTCGGTCCGTCGTACCCTCCTGCATCCAACGATCATATATCCGCATTACAGTTGTTTGGTTTCGTCCAACACGACTACCGATTTCCCTGAAAGATAATCCACAATCTCGGTAGGCCACTATCCTTCCTCTGTCGAACTCGGATACTTGATCAAAAGATGATCGCTGTTTTGTACGAGGCATAATTGATTGTTTTTTTGAAAAAACCACAAGAAAAACACAATCGCCGTACTTGAAATCGTCGAAATCTCCAAGCCTTAAATAGCGCTTTGAAGTGGCGCCACAGGCGCCCGTGATGTGCGTCTGCGCTGAAATTCTAATCATTTGCATATCTCACCTCCGCTAATGCATGTTGTAAATTTCATATTATTTGCATGCTTCCTTCAGGGTGTTGCATTTACGGTGGCCAGCAGTGTAGTATACCGAGAGCGCTACCCCATGTTTAATAGACAGTAAGCCCATGGGAAAAGAAAAGATAAATAGGATTCCTAGAGTCCGTGAAGCTCGTAAGCACCTAAAGGTTGGTTGGTTTGAGGGTTTTATGGCGCAAGGGCCATATTTGGCCATGCTGCGCCAGACACAAGACATGCAACATCAAGTAATAGACACACAATGAAAGTTTTACTGACACAGAAAAGAGAAACACACCCAGGGAGGAATGAACCTGACAGGAATCGAACCTGTGCCCCTACAAATCGAAGGTAATGCACCTAAAGGAGATGTTCCTCTAAGGGAACTGTTTCTACAGATGGCGAAACTTATTTCAGATTTATTTGAACGCAAAAGTTCATCAAAATCTGTTGAATACAATAGAATAGATCTTGACGTAGGACTACGTCTAACTCGGCGAATAGTATGGACCTACTTACAGCCGACCTCCTGGGATAGAAATAGTTGGGTAGGTAGTTAATTAACGTCGCACTGGAGCAACACAACAGGGTATTGGTGACGGGGTCCGGGATCAATCCCGAAGGGAAAAATCCGAGGATATCACCTCGTCATCTTGAATCAAACTTCCACACCACTCCAACGCGAGGACATGAGGCGACGACAGATTTAACGCGCACCAGCGCCCTCGTACACTGCGGTCTTTGGTTGGATCGAGTTTCGAACTCGCAACCCTCCAGTTGCTAATCTATTACTCATCTAACCAGGTTACCGCGGAACAGGGAGATAGGAAATACGTTCCCTATAGCAGAAACCCTATCTCCACCTACATACAACTTGACAGAAAATGCATCTCTTACAGGGTACTAAGAATTAAATACAGTCCTTTAATTAGGTTTTCCGTCACTAATTTATCATCGAATGTGAAACTGATTCACCCTGAAACGCACAAATACGATTTGTTTCAAGAAAAATTCATTAAAAACTCTATTCATTAGCTTCCAGGATGAAGAGAAGCTAAACTAGATTGGATTTAGTTTAGTTTATGAACTTCTTTCGTTGCTTTATTCTAAACGTCAACGTGTGTTTAATTAACGAATTTCGAAATAACCCGCCAATTGTGTTGTTTTGAAAGACTCGTTTTAAGAAATCTAAAATCATGAGTGCACATTTCATGATTAACTGAAAGTTGCATTAAAAATTAGGAAATTAGAACCTTGTAAAAATAATCGAATACATTTTTGATTGAATAGTTTTTCTTATTGTTTGCAATATTTTAATACTAAGTTTGGCACAAGAATATGAGCTACTGACTGAAGAATATGAGCTACTACTTTCACTGAAAGCTTGTGGCAGTCGTGGCTCAGTGAATATGCCCACTGCGCTAGCAACCTTCGAGTTGTAAGCGGTGCAGGTGTTCAATTCCTGTCGGGTGCATTCCTCCCTGGGTGTATCTCTCTTCTGTGTCAGTAAAATTTTCATTGTGTGTGAATATTACTTGATATTGTATGTCGTGTCTGGCGCAACATGGCCAAATATGTCCCTTGCGCCATGAAATCCCAACAAACCAACCAACCTCCCTTGGTATATTTCTCTCTTTTGTGTCAGTAAAACTTTCATTGTGTGTATGTCCATTACTTGATATTGTATGTCTTCTGTCTGGCGCAGGATGGCCACATACAGTCCTTGCGCCATAAAATCCCCAAAACCAACCATTGGAAGCTCAACATTTTTTACGTAGGTTTAACCCTTCTGGTTGTTGTCTCGACGTGATATCTCGTCAGCAAAACTGACCAGATCTTGATGGACGAGATATCTCGTCATTAGAAGAAAAATGATCATACCTTGATCTCATCATCATCAAAATATCGGCAATATCTTGATGACGAAATATCTCGTCATCAAGGTATTGCCTTTTCTAGATGACTAGATCAAGATCTGGTCAGTTTTCTTCAAAAGACGAGATATCTCGTCCATCAAGATCTGGTCAGTTTTGCTAGGACGAGGTGCCCTTCAAAGGTAGGTAGGTATTTTAATCACAGCACTGGAGCAACACAAAGGGCTATTGGCGACGATCCGGGATCAATCCTCAAGGGAAAGATTCGAGGAGAACGCCACGTAATTTTGAATCACGGTCACATGACGAGATAACACTGATCTGTCACCCCACTCTCCAAACTTCCACACCACACCAACGTGAGGACATTTGAGGCCACGACAGATTTAACGTACACCAGCCCCCTCGCAACCCTCCGGTTGCTAATCCTCTATTCTTCCAACCGGACTACCGCATCCCGCTCCTCAAAGGAAAAATATCCTGGAGGATTAAGGGATGAAAAAATGCACGATTAATTTATATCACATTTTTTTATTCATCATACCTCATCATACTAAGGAGTACCTTGGGACCTTATGGCATGACACGGTAACATAGTATGATATCCCATATGGTATCACACTATGGAGTACCAAGGTACCCTATTATGTGGTATACCCTACATAGCGGTACGTTCGTAAGGGTACCCAATATAGTGCTTATCATATATACACCATCTGGGGTATACAATCCATACTTATGGGATACTATTAAGGTATCTTGGTAGCCCATTGTGTGGTATACTACATAGGGGTACGTTCGTATGGGTACCACATGTGTGTATCATATGTACACCTTCTGGAGCATAGTGTATACTTATGGGATACTACAGGGTACCTTGATACCCCATTGTGATATGTACTAGACTGACATGTGGGAAGTGTACTATACTATAGGGTATACTGCATCATATTGATTCCCAATCTAGAGTATAAAATGAGGTACATGAGGTACTATCGAACATTATAATACACAGGATACCCCATATTAGAGACCACTGTTTTATGCAACTAAATACGCTCATTCTAGTATTCAAATGTTTTTAATATTATTGCTAAAAGAAAACATCTCGAATTTGTAAAAACAAATTTGAGTTGCTAATTGACAGTCGTGTCGAGTACTATACAAAACAAACCCTCAAATTCGGATAGAAAGTAAAGCTGTATCTTTTTCATTCAATCTCCTCTTTCCTCTCTAAAAATCTACAAAATCTCAATCTTTTATTTTTCAAAAAAAGAATTTCGAGTCTCATCGAGTTTAATTTACTTAAGAGAGAGATTTTTTGCCCGAACCTGAAAGAATTATTGTTCTAAAGTAATTAATTATAACCCTCTTTCGCTGCAGCAATTTATAAAGACGGAAATTAATGGACGCTAAAGCAGCTTAAAATTTTAAAACCCTAGTTTAATTCTGAGGGGTAAGGGAGCGTGTTCCACAGCTTCCCGGTAATTTCTGTGCCCGTTTTATTAATATGAAAGGCCCCGTAATTATAGAAAGAACTTCACTCAAATATTAAACAAGAAAGCAGCAACGAATTTCCCAATTTAATCTCGGGGAAAAGTACCTTTTTTATCGTGTTCCTCGGGGTACCCAAACACGGCGAGTCAATGAATTTTAGAAGACGGATTAAAAACGCGGAAGCGAATAAAAGGAACACCGAAAAAAGAAATATAAAATGTAACAGGAAGAATTAATTTTCTTTTCGGTTGTCCATCAGGTGTCACTGTAAACAGAAAAAAGACTTTTTTTAATTCAGAACTGAAGAAAACCCGATGCGATTATCTTCATTAAGGTTAATGAAGATAAAAAACAAAATCCTCATTAATTTAAGAATAAGTTTTAATTGGCTTTTTCCAGAGAAGTATTGATGAACCTTCGGATAGTACGGGTTGTGGCATAAAAAAGATGCTTATCCTAATGCATTTTATGTTTACTACATTTCCTTGCAGCTTTTTTGTATGGGATATAAAAGGACGATAAAAAAGACGTTTTATTAAAGTTTTTAAATTGACGTTTTTTTTACGTTAAGGTGTATTATCTCACATCATTTACTATTGTGTTGCTATTGAAAAGAAAATTCGTTATTTATTTAGTATTTAAACCGTGTTACTGGCAGAGAAAGGACTTTTTTTAGCTTGCTGACGGATAAATATAAAATGAATAGCTTTATAAAGATTGCAATACCGCTGAACTAAGATCTGAAGGTAAAATTCCTCTTATACCACCAAAGACCGTCGTGTACGTGGGGACTGGTGCATGTTGAATCTGAAGTGGATGCAAATATCTTCACGTTAGCGGAGTGGGGAAGTTTGGATAGTGGTGTGCCAGCTCAGGTGTGACCTCGTCATCTGACCGAGGTTCAAAATTACGTGGTGTCCTCGGATATTTCCCTTAGAGAGTTGATCCCGGACCATCGCCAATTCCCCGTTGAGTTGCTCCAGTGTGATGTTAATTAAATACCTGACCTGACCAATTCTTAAAAACAAAATGAAAATTACATTTCCAGTCTACATTTACAGCCCTCAAATAAAAAGGACTTCTAAAATTTTTATTAATATTGAATGACTCTTCTCTGATTGAAAATATTAAATCACTGTTTGCTACTGGTTTGCTGTTGAGTTTTAGCTTCAAACAAGTTGAGCATTTCTCTTTGGATTGAAAGTACTTGGTGTCTTTTTCACTTGATTAATTGTAATATATAAAGGGAAACTCAGGCAAAGAATCGGATTTCTAATGCAGATATCTTGATAACATTAGAAATACCGACATTGGTAGGTGAATTAACGTCACACTAGAACAACAAAACGGGCTATTGGTGACGGTCAGGGATCAATCCCAAAGGGAAATATCCGAGGACATCTCGTCATTTTGGACACGGTAAGATGACGAGAACACCTGAGTTAGCATCTAACTCTACTAAAATACCACACCATGCCAACGTGAGGACATTTGAGGCCACTACAGATTACGCGTTCACCAGCCCCACAGGCACGACGGTTTTTGGTTGAATCTGGTTGTCCGCACTGGCAGGTTGCTATCGCAAACCCACTGAGCCACGATGGCATGCCCTGCGAGTTGAAGGCGGCGAAGGCTCCATTCCTCCCTGAAATATTTATACCTTCTGTGTCGGTAAAGCTTTCCTTGAGTATGTATGTCCACTTGTTCGGCTCAGCTTGGTCAAATATGGCTCTTGCACCATAAAACTCATCACAACCATAAACTAATGATGTTGGATGTTTTGGGGGTTTTTTACTGGCGCAAAGGCCATATTTGACCATGCTGTGCCAAACACAAGTGAGCCAAGTAATGAATACACATAATTTTACTGACATATAAAAGAGAAATACACCAAGGGAGGAATCAAACATGCTGTCTTTCCTCTCCTGATTCCAGATTTAGAAAACTCTTCAACAATCGCAGATTTAATTTTGAATATGCAAAGCACCACCACCGAGACATACTTTCAAATCTGGAACTCGGCACACAGAAACGATTCCAACGATCCAGAAAACGTGTTGACTGGCAGCGTTTTCCACTGGATATCCCCTTCTTAAACAGTTCTTCCAGGTTCCCACTTCCTCATTTCCTCCAAGCCGCAACTCCCGATCCCGCGATTACATTTTTAAATAAGAAAAGCGAAATCATATCCCCGGGCAGAAATTTCTCGCCACCGATTCCATTCGATGTACCCCATTTCATCTCTTTCCGACCCCACCACCAACCGCGTGATTAGTTTTTCAAAATGTTTCTGCAACGTCATAAAAACGTTACTCTCATGTCATTCTCCCGACTCATCTTTTGGAATGCGACCCCTCCAAGGAGTGACGACTAATTTCACCCTCCAAAACACCCCTCCTTCTGCACTCCAATCGCACTTTTACCCTCGAAGCGGCAAAAACTCTGCCCTAATAAGAGCGCAGCCCCTGCAAAGGATGCAAAGACGACGAAGAGGTTTTTTTCTCCTAGTCTTCCACCACTGCCTCCATCTTTTAGAGCGGGGCTTTCCGTCATTACGTCAGCCCCTTGCTGCTACGAGTGCGAACCCCGTAGCGAAAGACGGGGGTCGGGCTGAGCCACATCCCCGCCCCATCCGTCTGGAAATAGCTTTCATCAAGAAGGCCAAGTATGTTCCCGGAATAAGTTCTTCGAAGAGGGGTTGTTCCAGGAGGAAAGTTGCTCAAGAAAGGAAGGGGACGTCGAGTAAGTAAATAAGAAAATAAGTAAAAGCGGGGGTGGGAGATTGTGCGGAACGGATGGTGGGGTCTTGGTGGCAGTGGGGGAGTTTGTATTGTGGGAGGGTGGAAATCTAGCGGTGTTTCCCGCAGACTTAAGAGATTTGCGTGGGCGTTTTTCTGGATGGGGATAATTGCCGACGTGACCGATAGTTGGTCATCAGCGGGGGTATTAAAATCCACTCCCCGCCGACCATGGTCATTAAAACAGTTTTGTAATTTTTTGTGTAATTGATATAAAGTATCTGCCTGGTTTTTTTGGAGAGTAAAGCTTATTTTTAATCTGCGTTGTAAAGCAGCGAAGAAAAACAGATAATAGTTGGCTTGAAGGAAAGAGGCAACCATTTTGGTGATTCGTGAAATGTGTAGAATCAATCTCAAGTCATAAGGGTACATTTTAGAGTGTAAAAAACGGAGACAATGTTTTTCTAAGCTCTGGAGAGCCGATTTTAAAATATGCTTTAGTTTTTTCTAAGAAATTCTCTCACTTCCATACCCTAAGTATTTTCCTTGCGTGTGGAAAGAGTTGGGTCAATCGTTTCGTGAATCATTGATGGGTTTTTTTATAATTTTCAAGTGCTACTTGTCGCTTAAAACTTCGCGTAACTTTTTCTGCCCGATGAGTATATATGAATACTGGAATCACTATCTCCAACACCTTTCCCAACACGGTATTTCGCTGAACACAAATCAGCAACTCTTGTTACCAGTTGACCAGAAGAGAAGCATCCTATTCTATAATATTGGATTGATGCAAAAGCTCGTCCGCGTTTTTGTCGCTAGATGGCATTGCATCGCAAAACCGAAGTGTTTTCTACTTCACACGTGTAAGTTTTTATGTTGTTTGAAAGAAGGAATTTCAGTGATTACTTGGAGAAAAATTGTGTTATTTGGTTGTTTTTTAAATTTTGTTAAGAATTGGAAATGGCGGAAAATAAGGAGCGTTTTCGACATATGTTTTTTTATTTCCGAAAAGGCAAGAATGCTTCGCAGACGCAAAAGATATGTGTTGTGTATAGTGAGGGGTGCCGTTGACGATTCCACGTGCCCTAAGTGGTTCAGAAAGTTTCGTCAACTGGAACAGTTCTTTAACCAGAAACTTCAGAACTTCTATGAGCGCGGGATTGTGCAGCTACGGCAGATGAAGAAAGGCCATCGAACAGAACGGCACATACTATATTGATTAAATTCAATTTTTATTAAATAAATTTTTTTTCAATTTTTATTAAATAAATTTTTTTTCGATTTTTATATCAAAGAAACGGGACGATCTTTTGCATCAACCTACCCGGAAAATCTTCTATTTTCCTACTCTTTATAAAAAGTAATAGGGGTTTTAGTAATTTCTAGATACATCTTAGATGTTCAAAATCTAGGCAGAAAAGCATGGTTACTAACCCCAAAGTATTCTTATCTAAAAAGTATCTAGCTGTATTAAGATATCATTAAGTTGACGATGTCGCTTGAGGGCATGAAAGGATCGGTTTTAAGAATTATCGGGGCCGCGGTGGTAAGGTTGGAAGAGTAGCGGATTAGCAACCGGAGGGTTACGAGTTCGAAACTCTATCCATCCAAAGACCATTGTGGGGGCTGGTGTAAGTTAAATCTATCGCGACCTCAAATCTCTTCTCGTTGAAGTTCGGAGAGTTAGGTGCCACAACTCAGGTGTTGACCTCGTCGTCTGACCACGATTCAAAATGACGAGTTGCTCGGATCTCTCTTCGGGATTGATATCGCCGATAGCCCGATGTGCTTCTCCAGCGCGATTTAAATCAAACTACCTATCCCCATTCTATCAAACCATCGCTGAGTACTAGTATGATAATAACCGTGGGCGACGTTAAAGTCGAGTCTTATGCAAACTGCAATCAACTACTCAGAAATCCAATCACGCCACACTCGCTCAACACTGAAGGCAAACACTGTGCAATCTATTTATTCCAGACGAAAGACCTCATCCTCCCATCACAGTTCGAGGATAAGCCTCACCAACCGGAAAAGGAAAACGACTTTGCAAAATCCGATCCGTTCGACGACCTTGTAAACGCGATCGAGCTATATCCCACCACCCCTTCCTTAAGATTATGGAAAATCCCCTTCTTCTCACACGTTCGCTTGGTGACAATTGGATTTTAGTGGCCTTCCTCCCCCCGACACCCTTCTTCTCTGCACCCCTTTCATTCTTTTTCCAACCACCCCCTCTCCAAATCACGGAGACCAGAATCTCCTCTAATTCATCCCTCCCCGCTCTTCGAACACCAGGGTGCAGAAGACCCCTTTTACCGCGCGCCATTAACGAGATTAAGATGCAGAAGAGAGAGAGGGGGCTCCGGGAGACGCCCCCCTTTCGGCATTCTGCAAACGATTTCGAACGACCCGAGTCCCCATCAAACATTCGGCGTTTGTTTGACTTCCGAAGAATGTTCTGGAATCGAATGGGGGGGAGGGGAAATCGCAATCTTTTAACCGTGTTCTAGAATGTATCGTGGATAGACGTTCTGCTGTTTTGGACACGTGCGTAGAAGTGGAGTTTCCGATTGGCTCTTACAAAGATTGATTTCAAATGTCGTCATTGATGAAATGGCCACCGTAGTCCAGTTGGAAGAGCAACGGATTAGCAAGGTTGTGAGTTCGAATCCAACCAAAGACCGTAGTGTACACGGGGGGCTGATGCACGTAAAACTGTCGTGCCCTCAAATGTCTTCACGTTGGCATGGTGTGGAAGTTTGGAGAGTGGAGTGCCAGCTCAGCTGTTGGCCTCGTCATCTGACCGTGATTCAAAATTACGAGGCGTTGTCCTTGGATCCTTCCCTTAGGGATTGATCCCGGACAGTCGCCAATAGCCCGCTGTGTTGCTCCAATGTGACGTTAATTGACTACCTACCTCATTGATGAAATTGAAGCAAATCCTTTCGTTCTATACTTTTAATGTCTAACAGATGTTTGTAACCACTTTGACTAGCTGTCCCTTTGCGAGAGATCCTCTACAATGGAATGATTTTCAAAATCTAAAGTGACATTTGAAAGCTTAGGACAATAATTGGCCAATCTAACTATCGTGTAACAAAAAAATGACCGTAAAGCAATAAAGCAAAGAATGCTTTCAAATTTCGTGATTAATCAGATTCTGTACTTTGAATCCATGAAGCAGAAAGTTGATGGAACCTTGAGTCGAATATTTCCTTTGAGTGAAATTTGCATTTGGCGAAAGTGCCCGAGAACAATGAATAAAACGACAGTGTGTTTTTAATAGTTCATTATAGTTCCCTTCGGGTTGTCATGGAAACCGAATGCAACAATAAATCAAACAATGAGATGAAGACATTTGCCTTGGGGCAATTGAATTTAAAATCAAGTTCAATGATACAATGATACAAAAGAAAACAATCCTCGCTCGATTTTAAAGGCACATTCAGAAATGATCACACGGAATTGTCGGTAGTAACTATAATAAACGACAGTTAAAACATCTTTAACTCCGCTCGTCTAGCCTAAAAGATTACCCATATCCCATTGCAGATGAAACGATAAAAGTTAATTTGTCATCATTCCTCTGGAAACATCCGATATCTGTATACATAAGGAAATAAAAATGTCACGATTCCCAAGAAGTGTAACTATTGCAGCTCTGAACTCCATACATTTTAATTGGTCTCCAGTTGATATGAAACTGGAAGGAGTGGATGGAAGACTACTGGATCTCTTATCTCAAGTGCTGAGATTTCGTTTTAAAATGGTTTCACCGACCGATAATCAGTATGGTAGACCTACCAAGGACTGGAATTGGACTGGACTGATTGGAATGGTGGCAAGAGAAGAGGCAGACATTGCTATAGGCTTCCTGAGTGTCACTGCAGAGAGGCAACAGGTGGTAGATTTCACTGAGCCCTACACCGACAGTCATACCTGTTTCTCTACTGATCTACCTAGGATGAAGCCTAGATCTTTTGTATACTTATATCCCTTCGATCTGGTAACCTGGGCCAGCATTCTTGCTGTCTTGCTCGTCGTGCCTTTGGTATTAGGTGCCGCGTACAAAGCCAAACTCTCATACGGCCATCGCTTCCTGATAGTGTATGGAAATCTACTGAATCAAGACTTGTTCAGGAAACACGTCAGGAGATGCGTCTGTGTCAGTATCTGGTGGATGATAGTCTCCATTTTCACGAAAAGCTACGCAGCGGTGATATCTTCGTTCCTGACAGTTCCCGTGTACGAAGCGCAGGTGAAGAACTTCGAAGAACTGACCAAAGCTGTGAAATCGGGAGAATATGTGGGTTTCCACCTTTCAGGCTCCTCTACGACAAAGCATTTATACAACGCTGGGCACAAATATTTGGCAAACAGCAGTCGAATAATGGACAGCAGCAAGTTATTTTCAAGCAGTCGAACTGTCTTCGACAGAAATAGGTTTGGAAGAACAGCATTTCTGGGATCGAGGATACCCATGTCTTTACTATTCGGAAAAGCCCCCTTTAGTACGAAATACATATCCGAAGATACCAGCATTAGTGAAAATGCGGGAATTGCAGTAGGTAAAACGTTTTGTTGCAAACCAGCGCTGGATGAAGTAATTTTGAGAATAAAGAGAGCTGGTTTGTTTGATAAGATCATCGACCATGAACTGTATTCTAAATGGATTCAATTTCATAAAAATAGTTCTGATACAGGCGATAAGAGACCTATGTCACTGGGTGATGTTTCCGGACCGTTTGTTCTTCTAGTGTGTGGATATGTCGCAGCGGCGGTGTGTCTTCTGTGCGAAATAATTACATCTCATTTAAATGGAAAATACTGTTTACATTAACCCTCCTTGCTACTCGGTATCTCATCAATAGCAAAACTGACAAGATCTTGATGGACGAGACACCACATCATTAGAAAAAGGAACTGACCAGATCTTGATATCTAGCGATATATCTCACGATTAGAAAAATATCACACACGGCTTCAGACAGTTTCTGGAAGCGATTGGCATTGCATTGGCAACTCAACTTTCCACCGTGGAACATCCATCGATTGATTGTTGCGAGAGTCATCTAGTATTTGTCAGAAACGCCACCAGGCTCGTAAGTGCACGTTTCATATTCACGTCCAGGTCACCAATTTAGTAGAATGTTTCTCGACAACTTTGTTCAGGGAGAAGTATTTCATGGTGACTGGGTTAAACTGCTAAATATACTACACCCCTTACTGCAACAAATTCATGGAAATGGTAAAAGTAGTATCACCCAGGGAATTTGAATTGGAACAAACTTTTTGTCAGTTCATGCCTCTTAAATATGCAGAGAATTCTTTTACGTTTGAATGCCTTTTTCACTTAAGGTGTATGTATACATTAGAAATCACGAAAATAGATCAGATAAGAGATACTTTTTTTAAATGCAAAATATTTTCCAACTCCTTACCTTTAAAACGATACCAAGATCTTTCAAATATTCGAAATAGTTTTCCAGTTACAAGGGTTTCGTTAGGTACTGTCACCATAGACATACATATTTCCGAAACTTTAAACTCGATTTCTGAAGAACTGTTTTTGCAATACGATGCTTTGTTCAGGCAGTGATAAGTCAACAATGAATTGATTTATTATAATTATTTTTGTGTCATTATAATCTATGTAATACAGTAGATGTTTTGACCCTCAGTCAAAGTAATTAGTTAAGAAATTAATTTTTAGTGCATTTTTAAATGTTGAAATTCCTCAAAAAATCATGATTTCTTAGTCTTCCTTCGTGAAAAAAATTGTCAAAAAACCTATTCTTTCTAGCATAACCTATTATAGAGTCAGAACATGAAGAATAATATTAGGAATAATTTCCAGTAGGAATTGTCTTTCTGAACAAATTAGAATTTGAGATATTACTGTTCAAAAAACATGCTAATTGTATAATTATATCTAAATTACATAATTCATGATTAGCCTAATCTGTATTTTTCACACTGAAATGAGTTTGAGCACAAACCAATGACCTATTGTAAAATAAATCAGATTTTTATAGTTAAAATTTAAGTCTTAGTGTATATATACTCTTAATAACCAACGACGTTAATTTTAATCCTCTTACCTATGAGCAGCTCAAAATTTCACTTTTAAATTTTCTGAAAAATAATTGTTCGCTTACCTCCAGTCATAAACATTGATTTCCTCATTACAGATTGTTTACTGTTTGAAATTATTATTTGCCATTTGAAAATAAATCATAGTTCAAAATTTCAGTTTTTTAAAAGAGCTAGTAGTACACGGATTCACAGTAGTATAATTTAAACTACAAATATTCACATATTTAATAATTTACTGATATTTATTCATAAATGATATTTTTAAATATACAATATGTATCTGATATTTGACAACCTGTGCGTAGTGCATAATGTATTTTTAAGCATTAATTAATAGTTTTATATTTTAAGTAGTTATACAAGCGAAGTTACATATTTTTGTTCACAACTCTCATTTCACAAAAATGTCAATCTTTATGATTGTCTGATCAAATGCTTAGGCCCCGTTCACATTAGGCGTTTTCCAAAGCGCGTTTTACGTCAAATCGAAACACGGATAGCCAAAGTAGAGTTCTGCTGAAGTGTTCACATGCAGAAATCGCGAGAATCCACGCGCTAGATAGATTCGGCGCTTTAACAATCTGCAGCAATTCTTACGCTTAGTATGAAAGGGATATCTGCAAAAAGAATTAGTTACGGCTATTGACAAAAATATAATTTTTTCAAAGAAAATCATGTTTTTGGTATCTCGATCTGACGTAAAATTTCACGCTGATTTGAAATCTGTTGAAATCTTGATACTATCTTTAACCATTCAAAAGATAGAAACTTGGATCAGAGAAATAAAAAACACAATTAAATGCATGACAGTAACTGACCTTCCAAAACGCCCAAGGAGTGTTCACATGAAAACGCTCGAAAATCCTTATTAAACGCGCGTTGGAAAAAGTCTATGTGAACGGGGCAACGAACGAACTCAGCAAAGTATCGCAAAATGAATGAATAATGTGTGATTAATTTTAAATTTTCCAGTCAACCAAAAACCTCTAATGAAATTTGCCATTGTCATGAATAAAATATGAAATGCATGAAAATAATTATGCTCTTTCATATCCCTTCTCATCATTTAAGTTCGTGTTCTTAATTACCTATGTTATGGTGCATTTCTAGATGCATATTACAATTTTTTTTAAATTTAGATGATTTACAAAATACAAAACTATCAGATCATTTTATGGTATTCGGATTCATGGGATTATTTATTTCACAGGATTCGGTAACAAAATCATTAACCCTCCTTGTGGTTGTGTTGACGATAAATCTCGTCATTAGCAAAACTGGTCAAATCTCACTGGACGAGATATCTCGTCGAAACCACTTGGAGGGTTAAGATATCTGAGTTTGTTAACGATCATTTTTCCACAGGTTCAGTCTTAGGTTATTGTTTAGCAAGGGGATAAACTCGAACTTCAGTTTCGGGCAGCTATCGCCTAATTTCAATATCATCGAACCGATGTGGGTAGGTAGGTATTTTAAATAATGCCACACTGTACCACAAAACAACGGGCTATTGGCGACGGTCTGATATCAACCCACCGAAGGGGAAACCCCGAGGACAACACCACGTAATTTTGAACCACGGTCAGATGACGAGGTCAAACCTGAGCTGGAAACAAACTATCCAAACCTCGACACAACGCCAACGTGAGGACATTTGAGGCTATGGACACATGTAACGTGCACCAGCCGATTCGTACATGACGGTTTTTCGTAGGATTCGAATTCGCAATTCTCTGGTTGCTAGTCCGTTTACTCTGCCAACCAGATTACCACGGACCATTGTGACAAGATATGGCCCTACACCTTTCGGACACAGAATATAACAGTAAAACCTTAATAAGTCGCCACTTCTAGACTTTCCACTCCGTATAAGTTATCAGGGGTCACGGTAGCCCGATTGGTAGAGTAGAAGATTAATCCTACTGTCGATATATCATCATTAGAAAAACTGACCAAATCTTGATGGACGAAATATCTCGTCATTAGAAAAACGACCAGATCTTGATCTTGTCAAATTAAAAAAATCTGCAATATAGTCTTCATGGCAAGATATCTCGTCATTAGCCAAATTGGTCCGTTCTTGATGGAAGAAATATCTCATCGAAACAACTTGAAATGTTAGCGACCAGGGGTTGCGAGTTCGACACTCGTTGAAACCACAGACCGTGCATGTGCGTTCTGGTGCGCGTTAAATCCATCCTGGCCTCAAATGTCCTCAATTTGGCGGGGCGTGGAAGCTTGAAGAGTGGGGTGCCAGCTCAGGGGCTGGCCTCGTCATATGACCGTGGTTCGAAATTACGAGGTGTTGTCCTTGATCTTTCCCCTCGGGATTGATCCCAGACCGTAGCCAATAGTCGTTACGTTGCTCTAGTGCGACGTTAATTCAACTACCTACCTACCTGCTCTAATATACCCGACAATTTAATTCAATCCTCATTTGTCGTGGCGAATTCAAATGCTACTCGGGAAATCCTTCCAACCGGGTTACGGCGGCCCCAAGAGCTTTAACTACAGAATTTGTAGAAAAAAGCGTGAAAAGGCGAAAATGAAATTCTTTCGCCGCCTACCAAAAAATGCAAGTTCTTGGAGGCTTCGAAAGAATTCCACATTACGTTACGTCCTTTAATCGGGCACGTTCGGGACCACGGCCGTGCCGGATTAGCGAACGTCTATATAGTTTTAACGGGAATACCAAAGAAAAATTAATACTGTACAATGATATTTAAAAAAAATTATGATAAGCTGCTATATGGGAAGAAAAAATACACATGAGAGTTGCTGTTTAAAAACTCTCTGATATCACGTTACATCCGTGATTCGGATCTCTTCAAAAAATCATTACGGATTATACAGGGTGAGTCCAAATTGTTTTTACAAAATAAGAGGGGTGATAGTACCCATCCAGACGAGCTATAATTAGCATGGAACATAGGGTCGCATTCCACTCTGAGAGGCAGAAAAGAGTCAAATTAGAATTTCAACATGAACTTACAACAGTGTTGGGAAAGCGAATGAATGATACCAAAAGTATGTGATTGATTGATCAGAGAAAAACTCACAGCAAGTGCTCAAAGTGTCGTTGCACAGTTCACACCGGCGAAGGATGACTGGCTCTCGAAGATTCCTGGTGTTGTGTTCATTTTGTCTACGGCAACACCGATTCTCGCTACGAGATCTTCAGACGAGTCCACAGGTACACTAAAGATTTCATGTGGCCCCAGAAGAAAAAGTCCAGTGGGTTGAGGTCCGGTGAGCGAGGAGGCCAAGCCACAGGTCCGCCACGTCCGATCCATCGTACTACTGACCAGGCCACCTTGCTTAGGAGATATGCTACGTAGGCAGGAACAAAACGACGTCAGAGGCGATGACTTGTTCATGCTCGACGCCTTTAGACTTTACTCTTTTCTGCCTCTCAGAGTGGAATTCGACCCTATGTTCCATGGTAGTTATTGCTCGTCTGGATGGGTACTATCACCCATCCAGACGAAGCCAGCACCGCTGTAGTGTCACATTCTTTCACCTGATTCCACGCTACGGCAATTGCGGAAATTGCGTCTTTGACATTAAACTGTTTTTGGAAGTCTTACATCACGTCGCAGTGGCGCGACCTGCGATCGATGTCAACAAACGCCCGAATCAACCCGAAAAAATCCGAACGCGAGCGGCTCGATCGGGGCCGGATTACAGAAAGTGCCGAACCGAAGAATGCCTGATTAAAGAGCGCAGACTGTAGTTTAATTAACGTCACACGGAGCAACACAACGGGCTATCGGACCGGGATGAATTCCTAAGGGAAAGATCCAAGGACCGCACCTCAGCTGACACCCCAATCTGCGAACTTCCATACCACGCCAAGTGAGGGCATTTGAGACCACAATCGATTTAACGTGCACCACCCCATCGTACACAATGATCTTTGGTTGGATCGAGTTTCGAACTCGTAACCCTCTGGTTGCTGATTCACTTGTCTTCCAACCGGATTTCCACGGCCCTGTTTTAGGTAAGAAATTTAATTGTACTGACAAGTGTTCGCTTGAGTTCAAATTAGTTAAGTTCTTGGCGTTATAGTGCGAATGCAAAGTAATATCAAGGGTTAAGGAATGTTTAAAAAAGCGCAAAGCATGTAATGTTAACTGTTTTTTTGTCATTTACATAATTTTTAGTACTACCTGAATTTATATAATTGTTATGAATACTGTAACAAAAATTTAAAATTTACTTGATAGTTACAGTAATACAGATGGAGTACATTATGTGGTTAACCCCATCATTAAGTCGTCAAAATTTCTTGGTCCTTTGAGTAACGACTTATTGAAGTTTTGCTGTATTTTCAATGAGTTTTTGCACTTTTTCTACCCTCTGTATACAGGGTGAATCTAAATTGCTTTTACAAAATAAGAGGAGTGATAGTACCCATCCAGAGAGCAATAATTACAATGGAACATAGGGTCGCATTCCACTCTGAGAGTCAGAAAAGAGTAAAGTCTAAAGGCGTCGAGTATGAACAAGTCATCGCCTCTGACGTCGTTTGTTCCTGCCTACGTAGCATATCTCCTAAGCAAGATGGCCTGATCAGTAGCACGATGGATCGGACGTGGCGGACCTGTGGCTTAGCCTCTACGCTCACCAGACCTCAACCCACTGGACTTTTTCTTCTGGGGCCACATGAAATCTTTAGTGTACCTGTGGACTCGGCTGAAGATCTCGTAGCGAGAATCGGTGTTGACCCAGACAAAATTAACACAACATCAGGAATCTTCGAGTGCCAGTCATTCCTTCGCCGGTGTGAACTGTGCAACGACACGCCACTTTGAGCACTTGCTGAGTTTTTCTTTGATCAATCAATCAGATTCTGCAACTTTTGGTATCATTCATTCGCTTTCCCAACACTGTTTTAAGTTCATGTAGAAATTCTAATTTGACTCTTTTCTGCCTCTCACAGTGGAATGTGACCCTATGTTCCATGCTAATTATTGCTCTCTGGATGGGTACTGTCACCCCTCTTATTTTGTAAAATCAATTTAGGCACACCTTGTATACATCCATGCTGTTTTCTCACATTCATGTCTGAACGAACTATTACATCATGATTTCCTCTTCGATTTTTACAGAATGTTTAGTTTATCTTTTCTAGAGAATTGTATGCAAGTTTGCATGCTTTGCAAATATGCTCTACGGAGCACTTTGAATAATTATCCGCTATGCTGAAACGAAAAAGTTTTATTTAAAGAAACAATGTATAATTTTTTGGAAATTAAGAATGTGTAAAATAATACAAATCAATTGCGCCACGATATTCTTTGCTTGACTGCACTGTTTATATAAAGAATCCAAATAATATCTATCATTTAAATCGCCGTTTTCTCTTCATGTGTTCATACTTATATAAATGTGGGTATCTGGGTATAAAGTATCAAAAGAATGCCTGCAATTTCCTGTGATCCACGAAGTGATCACTCGCCAGGATGACGAGACAGATTTCAGACAAACGCTGAAGAACCCTGAAGGAGGTGGCATACGGCCATCCACGAGTAACATTTGATTTAAAATTGATCCCCTGTAAATAGTTTCCCCTATCCGCGTAATATTTAATAGTAAATAACGCCACCTTTCATCTTCTTACCAACAAATAAGAGTTTTACATAAATTATTTCCATTTTGAATTTGAACATTAGAGAAAAGAACATTAAACGACTTCTGAATTTTCCATCATTCATACGGTAATTCCAGAATTAAAACAATCCTTTCCAAATATCTGTCCAACTTACAAGATTTTTTTTTCTGAATAATCATTCAACAGTTCTCAGTTTGTCAATATCCAGTAATAATTATTTTTAAACTAATGTAGGCAATTGAATATAAAACAACCAAATCGACAAATCCACCCGAGTTCATTTGTTTTATAATGAATTACATTTCGTACAAATCTGACGAAAACTAGTGCTCTTAGGTCAAATTTTGAAGCTATATCTGCATCTAGCAAATACAGCGAAATGAAATTTCAGCCGCAAAATACCAGAAAAAGAATATTTATATTATTGAATTAATGGTGTTAAAAATTCAAATAATAATACACGATATAGAAATCCCTTTTCAATTCATATTTGCGTTGTACTTTACATATCTTTCTAAATTACTCGATTAAAGTTTGACTTGTTCTACATTATACACATTGAGGATAAAGATCTATAATAAATATTTGAGTTTCACTGCACTGCGTTGGCTAATCTATTGTTTCACAATTACTCTAAAAGGTAGGTATAACACAAATAAAAGTATATCACTTGCATTTTAATTGTTCAGTAAATATTTCGTGGTGTTGGTATGGTAACTAAAATCAACAATCAATACGATGCGTAATAGATAGTATATTTTCTAGAACAACTTTGAAAATGGATATGAATTTAGAAACGCAATGCAAAACACTTTCTTTCGGATTTAATGAATCGCTGAGGGGAACAAGATATAATTACTCAGAAATCTAAGAACATCCACTACAAATATCAACTGATGTGATCTATTTGTGATAGTATAGATGAGACTCTCATTGCAAATGCAATTATCAAGTCAATGTTTCAAAGCTGAAAAAACGTGCAATAGCGTCGAAATATTCAAGAGGATCAAAAGAATTTGATTCAATGAATGCTTACTATTTGCAAGCTTAAGTTGCCCGAAGATAACTATCGTACACGAATCAGTGACGGAGAACGAGTTACAGTTACAGAGAAACCCATGTTCACAATCCACTATCAATGAAAACTGATAGGATCTATAAGCGATAATATACACACGAATCTCATTACAAATAGAATGAACAAGGTTAATCTTTCATAGTGGATAAAAACGTGTAATAGCGTCGAAATATTCGTATCGTAAAAAGCAAAGAATGCCAAGATTCCCAAGAAGTGTAAATGTTGCAGCTCTAGAGTCTAATATCTTTAATTGGTCTAGAGTTGACATGAAACCAATTGGTGTGGATGGAATATTTCTCGAAATCCTATCTGAAGTTCTCAGATTTGGTTATAAGGTGGTTTCTCCAATTGATCAAGAGTGGGGAAGACTTTCAGAGCACGGCAACTGGACTGGACTGATTGGAATGGTCGCAGGGGGTGAGGCAGACTTTGCCATAAGCTTCCTCGCCATCACTGAAGAAAGGAAGCAGGTTGTTGATTTTAGCGAACCCTACACCGACAGCCACATAAGTTTCGTTACTGATCTACCTCGATTGAAGCCTAGATCTTTTGCATACTTGTATCCCTTCGATCTGTCAACCTGGTTCGGCATTCTTCTTATCTTGCTCGTCGTGCCTTTGGTATTAGGTGCTGCGTACAAGATCAGACTCTCGTATTGCCATCGCTTGCTGATAGTGTATGGAAATCTACTGAATCAAGACTTGCTCAGGAAATACGCCAGAAGATGTGTCTTTGTCAGTATCTGGTGGATGGTAGTCTCCATTTTCTCTAAAAGTTACGGAGCTCTAATATCTTCATTCCTGACACTTCCTTTGTATGAAACATCGGTGACGAACTTTGAGGAACTGTCCACAGCTGTGAAATCGGAAGAATATGCGGTTTTCTACAAAAACGGATCATCTTCGATGAAACAAGTGTACAAAAGTGGGCAGAAATATTTGGCTCAAAGTGCTGAAGCGACGGACGAGAACAAATGGGCTAAAACCAGACGAAGTATGTTTGGAAGACGAACAGCCCTTTTTAGTCCGAAGCTTCGTTTATATTTAACATACGGAAAATCCCCCTTTGCCACGAAGTACATATCGGAGGACATCAGCATTGCTGAAGACATAGCGCTTGCAGTAGGCAAAAGATTCTGCTGCAAACCAGCTCTGGATAAAGCAATTTCCAGAATAAGAGGAGCTGGTTTGTATGACATGATTACTGATCATTATTTATTTTCGAAATCGATTCAGTTTCATGAATATAGATCTGATGCGAGGGATACGAGACCGATGTCACTGGGTGATTTATACGGGGCTTTTATTCTTCTAATTTGTGGATATTCATTGGCCGTAGTTTGTCTACTTTGTGAAATAGCGATTTGCTATTTAGGTAGAAATAATCGAATTTAATTACCATTTATTTCAACTAGTTAGTTATTCAAGGTTTCACAGATAAATATGAACAAGAAATAATCATGTATATGTTCTAATATTTAATTACAACGGCATGTTTGACAAAATTGTATTGACTGCAGGTTTTATAAAGTGCATATAGTACTTGTAATTGTAAATGCAAATGGCTCACGTAGATATTTCTTTTCATTTACATTTGCTTGTTATTGGACAATCTGTTAACTGGGCGAATTTCAATTTAAAACATTAATTATTTTTATTTTGAGTAATGAATATTTTCTTCCACAATTCAAATTTGACAAAAAATTGTAAACATTATATTGATCAATCAATCGCGAAATTTAATTGTTCAAGAAAGTCAGAACTGGTTAGAATTAAGGCAGGGAAGACTTAAGTTTGATTTAAAAGTGGTAATGAGTAAAATGGTAATGCATTGTAACTGATCATAGAAGGCAGCTGAGTTGAGGAGGCAACAAGAGGACCTCTCAACTTGTCGGCGAAGCAATTAGAATCACATACATGCATCAATTATTTAACAATGCAAAATATGCAAATTAATGTATAAGAAATATCAATCTCTCAACTCTAAGCAACACTTCCAACACTAAAATTTAGCCTGGTTGGAAGAGTAACCGATTAGCCACCGAAGGGTTTTCCAAAGGGAGCTGGTGCACGTTAAATATGTCGTGCGTGTCTCAAATGTCCTCACGATGGCTTGGTGTGGAAGTTTGGAGAGTGGAGTGCCAGCTCAGGTGTAACCTCGTCATCTCACCGTGCTTCAAAATTACGTGGTGTTTCCTCGGATCTCTTTCCCTTGGAGACTGATCCCGGATCGTCGCCAATAGACTGTTGTGTTGCTCCATTGCGACGTTAAGTACCTAAGTACCTGCGATACTTATTAGTATTCTGAATTTAAAAGTAACGCAACAATTATCAGTTATTGAAGGATTTAAAAGTGGATTACTTAATTACAACTGAATTTTTGAAGGTAAGGTTTTAGTTGGGCTAGTGAGCTTCTTATTGTCTTCTCTTTCTCGTTCTATCTTTTTCTCGCTCTATCTTTCTCCCTCAATCTCTTTCTTTCTCTCCTTTATTTATGCAAAATATGGAAATTAATGAATAAGAATCTCTTTCATTCTCTCTCTGTGGATAGCTTATTCCTTCTACGATAATTTTAAGTGATAGCCGAAGGAGAGTCAGATAGCTACAAACGGTTAATGTTTCCTTTTAATCCGTTATTTTGCAAAACGCTGTTTCACCAAGATATGTGAAGCATAGGAACAGAAGAAATCTCGCTTCAATCTCACTGTGTTTCGACACATTCACGAATATTATTCTCCTCGGAATATTTCATCGATGAGCACGTAACCGTAAGAAATTACCCACTCCTTAACTTAAATTGTATTTAAAATTCGTTCACTAGAGGCATTTACAAACACTTGTGTGAAAGTAAATTCCTCTTTCCGTCGTGTCTGGTCTCCCGTCCTCCTGAAGAAACCCTCTTCATTTATAATTGTGATAAATATTTCCATGATTAAATATCACTCCCTCAATAACGCTACCAGGTTATTATAGAAACAAATGGAAACGAAATAGCACTCTTGATTTTTAATCGTTAAAGATAAATTATTAGTCACGTTGTTATGGTAATTAAACGCAAGAATGAAGTGAGACATTTACTTAAATCATTTTATGTCTGTCAATGAATATAAAATTCAAATTTATCGAAGCAATATAAAAATCATCCGTTCAGATTTAATGTTATATGAATTAGTGACGCAGAACGAGACAGTTGTCGAGAAATAGAGAAATGAAAGACAACTATAAATGTTCACTGATAGGATCGTGGTGTTGCAAAATATATGCGGATCTCATTCCAAATACTTATCAAGTTTTCCGTCAATGTTTCAAGTTTGATAAGAACGTGCAATAGCTTGAAATATTCATATCATAAAGTGATAAACGATGTCAAGATTCCCAAGTGTACTTGTTGCAGCTCTTGAGAAACCGGCGTATTTAATTGGTCTTGAGTTGACATGAAACCGAATGATGTGGAAGGAAGGAGTTTCTCGATCTTCTATATCAAGTTCTCAGATTTGACTATAAAGTGGTTTCTCCAATTGATCAACAGTGGGGAAGACTTTCAGAGGACGGTGACTGAACTGATTGGAATGGTCGCAAGGGGTGAGGCAGACTTTTCCCCACCCCATAAGCTTCCTCTACGTCACTGAAGAAAGGAATTAGGATGTGGGTTTAAGTGAACCCTACACAGACAATCGCATAAGTTTAGTTACTGATCAGCCTCGGTTAAAGATAGATATTTTGCTTACATCCTTTCGATCCGGTAATCTGGTTCTGCATCTTTGTTTTCTTGCTCGTCATGACTTTGATATTGGGTGCTGCTTACAAGACCAGACTCTCATATTGTCATCCCTTGCTGATAGCGTATGCAAATCTACTGAATCGAGACTTGTTCAGGAAATTTATCCACAAATGCTTCTGTGTCGGTATCTGGTGGATGATCGTCTACGTTTTCTCGGAGCGGTGATATCTGATACATTCCTGACAGTTCCTTTGTACGAAACACCGATGACGAACTTTGAAGAATTATCCAACAAGCGGGAGAATATGCGGTTTTCTACAGACATGATTCCGCTACCAAACGACAAGTGTCCAAAGCTGTGCACAAATACTTGGCTGAAATGACTGAAGTAATGGAAGAGAAAGCATCATCCAGGCAGTCACGATACAATGTACTACCGAAGTTCACTTAGAATAAGATCAGTACTTCTTAAGCCGAAGCTTTGTTTGTATTTAGAAAACAGGAAATCCCCCTGTGCCACGAAGTACATATCGAAGGACAAAAGCAGTTCTGAGCATACAGCGCTTGCAGTAAGTAAAAGGTTTGCTCCAAACCAACTCTGGATAAAATTTGAGAATGAGAGTAACTGGTTTGTATATGATTACCAATCAACACCTTTATTCTAATTCGATTCAGTTTCTTAAAAATGAGTTTTATGTAAGTGATATGAGACCGAGAGAGAGATGTCATTGTGGGATATATACGGGGCTTTTATTATTTTAATCAGTGGATGTTCTTTTGCTAGTTTGTTTACTTTGTAAAATAACTATTGGCCATTTAATTAGAAAACGTCGTATTTTATAACATTTTATTTAACCCTCTGAGTGGTTTCGACAAGACATATCGTCCATCGACATCTGATCAATTTTGCTAATGACGAGATAACTTGCCATCAAATATTGATAATTTTTCGACGACCACGAGATCAATATCTGGTCAGTTTTCGTTCATTGAGATCTAATCAGTTTTTAATACCAAGACGCATTGTCAAGGTAACCACCAGGAGGGTTAAATGAGTTGGATAAACAAAACAATGGCACAAAGATTCATAGATTAATATCAACTAGAAATTATCACATATGTTTACTAATTTACTCATATTTAGAAAGGCTTATTTCGTACGAAGGTTTATTGACTGAACATTTTGTAAAAGTTCACATACTTTTATTTGTAAGGCTTACACATGTGGGTATATTGTAATTTTCCTTTATATTTGTACGGTATATTTAAAAATCTGCATTTATACATTACAAATGTTTAAAAATAAAACAATAATACAATATTTTTAATAGTTCCCCAATCATAATTTTGTTCATCATTGAAATTTCTATAAAAGATTGTCTTATCAAATACTCGCAAAACATTTTTTAATTGCAAAATCTCTTAGCTTTTGTGTAGTGCAGATATTATTTCTATCAATGAATTGTAATTTGGCAGCGTGTTATTAATAAATTATAGAATGTATATAAAATAACTCAGTTATGAGGTTAAACTTTTTCATTTTGTTTGTCAAAGGATCAGCACATTTTTCACGATTTTAGTTACTGTTGCCTTCCGTATACTTCTGGTAGGTAATGTGCTTAAATTTTTTGAATATGTGGCATGCTATACATTTTTCTATAAAACAAGTATATAGCTCATAGCTTTTGAAAAATAAAACGCTTCTGTTTTTATTATAACTTTTAATATTTAAGTTCCCATATGTCGTATCACAGGTCATGAACCAAGTTGTCAATCGATCGCAAAATGAATAATTCAACAGTTTGAAAAACTTCCATTGTGTTCAAAATTTTCATTCTGAGAAGAATACAATTAACCCTCCTGAGTATCAATGAGATATCTCGCTCGTCGTTAGTAAAATTCATCAGTTCTTGATGGACGAGATATCTCGTCATTAGAAGAAAACTGAAACGATCTCATATTCATCAAAAAATCGGCAATATTTTCATGAAATATTTCGTCAATTATCAAAATTGATCTTCATGGATGAGGTATCTCTTGAAAACCACTTGGAGGGTTAAAGTTAAGCTGAAAATGTTAGAACTAAAATAGGAGTCAGAAAAATCTTAATTATGGAACCAATTAATTCGAATTTTTTGTGGTCTTTTTACCAGAATCAAAACATTTCAGACATTCTAAATTCATCGAAATTTAAAAATCGATTTTCAATTCGAATTGTCAAAGCAATTGTTTCAAGGTGCATTTTTTTAATTGTTTCTGTAAAAGTTATTTCACTGCTGATACAGCCAAGGGTAAAGAAACAAAATTTCGGTAAAATGTGGGGTGTTTTCTCGTAAATTAGGAAGCGATCGATTAGAAAATCATTGATCTAATTATCGCTCTAATAACACTGCCCAATATTTTAAAGTTTCTTCATAACTATGGGTGATGATATGTTTTTCTAACTAATTTTGGGGTGCTGAACAAAAATATGACAAAAAATTCATCCTGTTCATTTTTTCTTGTAATAACAATTGCTTTATTTCTAAACACGTAAATACAATACTTTCATGTCTTAAAAGTGGGAGTATATAGCAAACAGCGCCCTGTAGTAATTCCAGATTGGCGCTTGTGGGTGTTCATTCCTATGTAAATGCGATTTTTAAGTTTGATTTCACTTAAAGTTTGTGCAGGAAGTTTCGAACTGCTTTGTAGATAACGAACGCAACGATACCAGTGAATATACCGCTTGTTTTTACTCATAACAATTCTTAGTAAGTGCCGTAAATGTTAATTTGTTTGCTTTATGTAAACATATTTTTCTGAAACAAAAGGCTATCAGCCTTTGAAGGCAGTTGATTAACGTCGTGCTGGAGCAACACAACAGTGATGGTCCGGGATCAATTCCTAAGGGAAAGATCCGAGGACACACCTCGTCATTTTGAACCACGGTCAGATGACTAGAACACCTGAGTTGGCATCCCACTCTCCAAACTTCCATACCACGCCGACAAATACTGCAAATATTCGAAATAGTTTTCCAATTAGTATAAGGGTTTCGTTGTGTACTGTCACCATAGACACATTTCCGAAACTTTAAACTCGATTTCTGAAGAACTGTTTTTGCAATACGATGCTTTGTTCAGGCAGTGATAAGTCAACAATGAATTGATTTATTATAATTTATTTTTGTGTCATTGTAATCTATGTAATACATTAGATGTTTTAACCCTCAATCAAAGTAATTAGTTAAGAAATTAATTTTTAGTGCATTTTTTAATGTTGAAATTCCTTAGAAAATCATGATTTCTTAGATTTATATCGTGAAAAAATTGTCAAAAAACCTATTCTTTCTAGCATAATTATTCTAGAGTCAAAACATGAAGAATAATATTAGGAATAATTTCCAATAGGAATTGTTCTTCTGAACAAATTAGAATTTGAGATATTACTGTTCAAAAAACATGCTAATTGTATAATTATATCTAAATTACATAATTAATGATTAGCTTAATATGTATTTTTAACACTGAAATGAGTTTGAGCACAAACCAATGACCTATTGTAAAATAAATCAGATTTTTATAGTTAAAATTTAAGTCTTAGTGTATATGTACTCTTAATAACAACGACCTTAATTTTAATTCTCTTACCTATGAGCAGCTCGAAATTTTACTTTTGAATTTTCAGAAAAATAATTGCTCATTTACCTCCAGTCATAAAGATTTCCTCATTACAGATTATTTTCAAATGGTAAATAACAATTTCAAACAGTAAACAAATCATAGTTCAAAATTTCAGTTTTTTGAAAGAGTTAGTTGTACACAAGGATTCACAGTATACTATAAACTAGAAATGATCACATATTTACTAATTTACTGATATTTATTCATAAATGATATTTTTAAATACATAATATGTATTTGATATTTGATAACCTGTGCATAGTGCATAATGTATTTTTAAGCATTAATTAATAGTTTTATATGTTTAGTAGTTATACAAGCGAAGTTACATATTTTTGTTCACAACTCTCATTTCACAAAAATGTCAATCTTTATGATTGTCTGATCAAATGCTTAGGCCCCGTTCACACAAGGCGTTTTCCAAAGCGCGTTTTACGTCAAATCGAAACACGGATAGCCAAAGTAGAGTTCTGCTGGAGTGTTCACATGCAGAAATCGCGAGAATCCACGCGCTAGATAGATTCGGCGCTTTAACAATCTGCGGCAATTCTCACGCTTAGTATGAAAGGGATATCTGCAAAAAGAATTAGTTACGGCTATTGACAAAAATATAATTTTTTCAAAGAAAATCATGTTTTGGTATCTCGATCTGACGTAAAATTTCACGCTGATTTGAAATCTGTTGAAATCTTGATACTATCTTTAACCATTCAAAAGATAGAAACTTGGATCAGAGAAATAAAAAACACAATTAAATGCATGACAGTAACTGACCTTCCAAAACGCCCAAGGAGTGTTCACATGAAAACGCTCGAAAATCCTTATTAAACGCGCGTTAGAAAAAGTCCATGTGAACGGGGCAACGAACGAACTCAGCAAAGTATCGCAAAATGAATGAGTCATGTGTGTGATTAATTTTAAATTTTCCAGTCAACCAAAAACCTCTAATGAAATTTGCCATTGTCATGAATAAAATATGAAATGCATGAAAATAATTATGCTCTTTCATATCCCTTCTCATCATTTAAGTTCGTGTTCTTAATTACCTATGTTATGGCGCATTTCTAGATGTATATTACAATTTTTTTTTAATTTAGAAAATACAAAACTATCAGATCATTTTATGGTATTCGGATTCATGGGATTATTTATTTCAGAGGATTCGGTAACAAAATCATTAACCCTCCTTGTGGTTGTGTTGACGATAAATCTCGTGATTAGCAAAACTTGTCAAATCTCACTGGACGAGATATCTCGTCGAAACCACTTGGAGGGTTAAGATTTCTGAGTTTGTTAACGATCATTTTTCTACAGGTTCAGTCTTGGGTTATTGTTTAGCAAGGGGATAAACTCGAACTTCAGTTTCGGGCAGCTATCGCCTAATTTGAATATCATCGAACCGATGTGGGTAGGTAGGTATTTTAATTAATGTCACAATGTACCACAAAACAACGGGCTATTGGCGACGGTCTGGAATCAACCCACCGAAGGGGAAAACCCGAGGATAACACCACGTAATTTTGAACCACGGTCAGATGACGAGATCAAACCTGAGCTGGCACCAAACTATCCAAACCTCAACACCACGCCAACGTGAGGACATTTTAGGCCACGACACATGTAACGTGCACCATCCCCTTTTGTATCAAATCTTGATGGACGAAATATCTCGTCATTAGAAAAACGACCAGATCTTGATCTTGTCAACTTAAAAAAAATCTTCAATATAATCTTCATGGCAAGATATCTCGTCATTAGCCAAATTGGTCCGTTCTTGATGGAAGAAATATCTTATCGAAACAACTTGGAATGTTAGCGACCAGGGGTTGTTAGTTCGACACTCGTTGAAACCAAAGACCGTGCATGTGCATTCTGGTACGCGTTAAATCCATCGTGGCCTCAAATGTCCTCAATTAGGCGGGGTGTGGAAGCTTGGAGAGTGGGGTGCCAGCTCAGTTGCTGGCCTCGTCATATTACCGTGGTTCGAAATTACAAGGTGTTGTCCTTGAACTTTCCCCTCAGGATTCATCCCAGACAGTCGCCAATAGCCCGTTACGTTGCTCCAGTGCGACGTTAATTCAACTACCTACATACCTAACTGACAGCTCTCATATACCCAACAATGAAATTCAATCCTCATTTCTCGTGGCGAATTCAAATGCTACTCGGGTAATCCTTCCAACCGGGCTACCGCAGCCCCAAGAGCTTTAACTACAGAATTTGTAGAAAAAAGCGTGAAAAGGGGGAAATGAAATTCTTTAACCGCCTACCAAAAAATGCAAGTTCTTGGAGCCTTCGAAAGAATTGCACATTACGTTACGTCAGTTCAAGGTATTATAAATGATGAATTAAAATGTGGGTACGGTAAGCGCTCTTTAATCCGGCACGTTCGGGACCAAAGCCATGCCGGATTAGCGATTTTGCCGGATTAGCGAACGTCTATATAGTTTTAACGGGAATACCAAAGAAAAATTAATACTGTACAACAGCGATTCTCAACCTGTGGGGCGCGCCCCTCTAGGGGGGCGGGAGCACACTAGAGGGGAGGCGCGAGAATATCCAAGAGAAAATATTATTTAAAAAAATTGATTAACTGACTGAAAGGAAAGCACACATACACATAGAAAACAAAATACATTTCGACATATTTAACAAATAAAGTTAAACGACTTACTAAATCAAAACTTACTTAATCAAAACATTCTAAATTAAAAACAAATTTAATAATTATTAGTGACTTCCTTGGGCCTGTCTTGCAGAGCAAAGTTTTTCGAAGGAAGGCTTAATATTAGAAATAGCCACTCTCAGTTCTGTTTCTATATTTAGCCGAGATCTATATGTTGTCTTCAAAGAAACCACAGCACAAAATCCAGTTTCACAAAGGTAGGATGTTGAAAATGGTAATAGAATGCGAAATGCCCTTGTTTTTAGTGCAGAAAAATCATCCTCTACTCCTGCCCAAAATTCAAATAGTGATTTATTACTAAATTGTCTTTTGGTTTCGCCACTTGTCGTGAAGTCTATGAATTTTTCTTCCTCATCAATTGAGAGTCTTATGAAATGGATCCCTAACCCACTCGTAACTTGCTATCAGTTTGTCGTCAGCAAGAAAATACTTTTTAAAATTCTTTGCCAGCATGGCTAAATGATTTTCAATGGTTACGAAAACAACTTTTACATGTTCTTCTTCAGCCTTGTAAGTTTTAGTACAATCATCCACATTTGCAAACATTGTTTTGCTTTAAATTTCTGCTCCACAATTCCAATTTTCTACAAAAAGCATTAACTTTATCACTCGTATCCAACATATGTGTATTTGCTCATTGGAGTTGAAGATTCAAGTTATTTAATTTCTCGAATATGTCGACCAAGTAGCTCAATTTCATCACAAATAAACCATCGCGAAAATTCTCGGCTTCCGGTCTGTTTTCTTCTAGGAAAATGGCGATTTCTTCTCTTAATTCATAAACACGTTGCAAAAATTTCCCACGTGATAACCATCTTGCCTCGCAATAAAATAATAACGCTGAATGTACTGAACCCATGTCTACAAAGTGCGGAATAGATTCTCGATTTCAGGGGTCTCATTTTTATATAATTTACTACGGTTACAACCGTAGTTAACACAATATTCAGACCAGGACTCATTTCTTTCGAAGCCAAAGCTTCTCTGTGGATCATGCAATGTGTCCAGACGCACTGAGGCGATTTTTGTTTTACAAGTGCTTGTATACTTTGGAATCTTCCGGACGTTGAACGAGCACCATCGGTCTATATTCCGAAGCAATTTTTCCATTCTATGTTTGCCTCGTTCATAAAATCATTTAAAATAGCAAATAATGCGAGCGCTGTTTTGAGTTCTATTGGTTTGCAGAAACGTATTTCTTCTACTACTGACATATTATCACAAAATCGAACATAGGCAATTAAATGAGAATCTTTATTACTATCTGTTGCTTCATCAAGCTGTATTGAAAACAATTTGTCACGCAACTTCGAGAAAAGCTGACACTGTACATCTTCAGCTATATCACCAATTCGACGAGCAACAGTATCATTTGAAAGAGGTATGGACTGCAATTGTTTTGAAAAATTATCTCCAAACATAGTTTCTACAATCTCAATTGCTGCTGGCAAAATAAACTCTTCACCAATGGTGTGAGGTTTTTTACATCTGGCTATTTTATATGAAACTTTGTAAGATGCAATTAAAGCTTTTTTATTCACAGACAAAGTTTCTTTAAAAATGATTTTTGCTTTTTATATGATTTTAATTTTAATTCGAAGAATTCTCTGGGTTTGTTGACGTACTCACTATGAAGCGTTTCCAAATGTCGTTTAAGTTTATTAGATTTCATGCTGTCTGCGGCCAATATTTTTGAGCAAATGATACACAGGGGCCTTTCTTCTTCATTTACTTCAGTACTGGTAAACCCAAAATTTAAGTATTCTTGACAATATTTTCTTGATTTTATTTTCGGAACCACGCTCGTCTGTGTACTTGTTGATGCTTGACTATCGTCTAATGCTCGCTTACTTCCGCTTAAAAATTTATCCATGAGTCTGCATAAATCTGCTGCCGTGAATATTTAATATGGTGAATTGCAATTAACACGAAAACATATATAACACACATTCACGATAGATTCGATAGCGATAGAAGGATCGACTCGAATGAGACTGGCTGGAATTGAAACTTGTGTTATCGAACATTTTCCTTCTTCCTATGAGAAAACATTTGCTCTGCGCATGCTCGAGACGGCATCGGTCGTGTGGATTCCCTTTCACAAACATGACTTATTTTTTCTCTTTTGTTTAGTCATGCTTCTGTTTTATTTCTTTTATTATTCGAAAAAATGTATTCCCAGTTTCTAAATTTAGCTCACCCCGTCTAGGTTAACTTTCATTAACGAATTTTTCTACTTTCATATTCTTTTAACGTTATCTCCCTGTTTGGCTTTCATTTCAAATATAATATTTAAATTTTCCCCGCTTTCATTCGCTTCATCTGTTCACCGCCCGCTTGGCAAAATGCCAGATGTGGTTTCTCTCCAACGTTGGCTCGCTTTTACTCTTGTTTTGGTAGTTAGTTAAAAGTAATTTAAAAACAGAATCCAAAATACTCAATATACATTATTGTTGTATACATTTTATTGTAAGCGGGGGGCGCGATGAAAATTATGATTGAAAACTGGACCGCGAATACTGAAAGGTTGAGAAACGCTGCTGTACAATGATATTTAAAAAAAGTTGTGATTAGCTGCTATATGGGAAGAAAAAATACACATGAGAGTTGCTGTTTAAAAAACTCTCTGATATCACGTTGCATCCGTGATTCGGATATCTTCAAAAAATCATTACGGATTATACAGGGTAAGTCCAAATTGTTTTTACAAAATAAAAGGGATGATAGTACCCATCCAGACGTGCAATAATTACCATGGAACATAGGGTCGCATTCCACTCTGAAAGGCAGAAAAGAGTCAAATTAGAATTTCAACATGAACTTACAACAGTGTTGGAAAAGCGAATGAACGATACCAAAAGTATCTGATTGATTGATCAGAGAAAAACTCACAGAAAGTGCTCAAAGTGTCGTGTCGTTGCACAGTTCACACCGGCGAAGGAATGACTGTCTCTCGAAGATTCCTGGTGTTGTGTTAATTTTGTCTGCGGCAACACCGATTCTCGCTACGAGATCTTCAGCCGAGTCCACAGGCGTCTGGTACACTAAAGATTACATGTGCCCCCAGAAGAAAATGTCCATTGGGTTGAGGTCCGGTGAGCGAAGAGGCTAAGCCACAGGTCCGCCATGTCCGATTCATCGTGCTAGGAGATATGCTACGTAGGCAGGTACAAAACGACGTCAGAGGCAATGACTTGTTCATACTCGACGCCTTTCGACTTTACTCTTTTCTGCCTCTCATAGTGGAATGCGACCCTACGTTCCATGGTAATTATTGCTCGTCTGGATGGGTATTATAACCCCTCTTATTTTGCAAAAGCAATTCAGACTCAACCTGTATACAAATTTATGGGTTCTGCAGAGTTATAGCTTTTGTTTGATTCGGCAAATTTTATAGATGTATTTAATGCATCAGAAGCCTGTTTGCACACAAGATCTGCCATGACTCCTTCATCCAATTCCACCTCCTGGACGGGCTTCTTGTGGGCTCACACTTTGTATAATCTGTTCGTCACTCAGTTCTTCAAAGCACTGACACACTTTTGTTGATTTTTCAATCCAGTCTATTACTTCCTCACGGGGTACATTTGTGAAAGAGGTGTTTGGCACATCTTCTACCAAACCTAGCACCATTTTTTGACCATTACTGGTAACGTTTGGATCTAGATCCTCATCTCCACTATTAGGTCAAAGTTTGCGCCAGCACCGCTGTAGTGTCACCTTCTTTCACCGGATTCCACGCTACGGCAATTGCGGAAATTGCGTCTTTGACATTAAACTGTTTTTGGAAGTCTTACATCACGTCGCAGTGGCGCGACCTAGGATCGATGTCAACAAACGCCCGAATCCACCCGAAAAAATCCGAACGCGAGCGGCTCGATCGGGGCCGGATTACAGAAATGAATATTTAGTGTACCAGACGCCTGTAGACTCGGCTGAAGATCTCGTAACGAGAATCGGTGTTGCCGCAGACAAAATTAACACAACACCAGGAATCTTCGAGAGGGTGCGCCAGTCATTCCTTCGCCGGTGTGAACTGTGCAACGACACGCCACTTTGAGCACTTGCTGAGTTTTTCTCTGATCAATCAATCAGATTGTGCAACTTTTGGTATCATTCATTCGCTTTCCCAACACTGTTGTAAGTTCATGTTGAAATTCTAATTTGACTCTTTTCTGCCTCTCAGAGTGGAATGTGACCCTATGTTCCATGGTAATTATTGCTCTCTGGATGGGTACTGTCACCCCTCTTATTTTGTAAAAACAATTTAGGCACACCTTGTATACATCCATGCTGTTTTCTCACATTCATGTCTGAACGAACTATTACATCATGATTTCCTCTTCGATTTTTACAGAATGTTTAGTTTATCTTTTCTAGAGAATTGTATGCAAGTTTGCATGCTTTGCAAATATGCTCTACGGAGCACTTGGGATAATTACCCGCTATGCTGAAACGAAAAAGTTTTATTTAAAGAAACAATGTATAATTTTTTGGAAATTAAGAATGTGTAAAATAATACAAATCAATTGCGCCACGATATTCCTTGTTGGACTGCACTGTTTATATAACGAATCCAAATAATTTCTATCATTTAAATCGCCGTTTTCTCTTCATGTGTTCATACTTATATAAATGTGGGTATCTGGGTATAAAGTATCAAAAGAATGCCTGCAATTTCCTGTGATCCACGAAGTGATCACTCGCCAGGATGACGAGACAGATTTCAGACAAACGCTGAGGAACCCTGAAGGAGGTGGCCTATAGCCATCCAAGAGTAACATTTGATGTAAAATTGATCCCCTGTAAATAGTTTCCCCTATCCGCGTAATTAAACATATTTAATAGTAAATAACGCCACCTTTCATCTTCTTACCAACAAATAAGAGTTCTACATAAATTATTTCCATTTTGAATTTGAACATTAGAGAAAAGAACATTAAACGACTTCTGAATTTCCATCATTCATACGGTAATTCAAGAATTAAAACAATCCTTTCGAAATATCTGTCCAACTTACAAGAGTTTTTTTCTGAATAATCATTCAACAGTTCTCAGTTTGTCAATATCCAGTAATAATTATTTTTAAACTGATGTAAACAATTGAATTTAAAACAACCAAATCGACAAATCTACCCGAGTTCATTTGTTTTATAATGAATTACATTTCGTACAAATCTGACGAAAACTAATGCTCTTAGGTCAAATTTTGAAGCTATATCTGCATCTAGCAAATACAGCGAAATGAAATTTCAGCCGCAAAATACCAGAAAAAGAATATTTATATTATTGAATTAATGGTGTTAAAAATTCAAATAATAATACACGATATAGAAATCCCTTTTCAATTCATATTTGCGTTGTATTTTACATACATCTTTCTAAATTACTAGATTAAAGTTTGACTTGTTCTACATCATACACATTGAGCATAAAGATCTATAATAAATATTTTAGTTTCACTGCACTGCGTTGGCTAATCTATTGTTTCACAATTACTCTAAAAGGTAGGTATAACACAAATAAAAGTATATCACTTGCATTTTAATTGTTCAGTAAATATTTCGTTGTGTTGGTATTGTAACCAAAATCAACAATCAATACGATGCGTAATGAAGAGTATATTTACTAGGACAACTTTGTAAATGGATATAAATTTAGAAACGCAATGCAAAACACTTTCTTTCTGATTTAATGGAATCGCTGAGGGGAAAAAGATATAATTACTCAGAAATCTAAGAACATCCACTTCAAATATCAACTGATGTGATCTATTTGTGATAGTATAGATGAGACTCTCATTGCAAATGCAATTATCAAGTCAATGTTTCAAAGCTGAAAAAACGTGCAATAGCGTCGAAATATTCAAGAGGATCAAAAGAATTTGATTCAATGAATGCTTACTATTTGCAAGCTTAAGTTGTCCGAAGATAACTATCGTACACGAATCAGTGACGGAGAACGAGTTACAGTTACAGAGAAACCCATGTTCACAATCCACTATCAATGAAAACTGATAGGATCTATAAGCGATAATATACACACGAATCTCATTACAAATAGAATGAACAAGGTTAATCTTTCATAGTGGATAAAAACGTGCAATAGCGTCGAAATATTCGCATCGTAAAAAGCAAAGAATGCCAAGATTCCCAAGAAGTGTAAATGTTGCAGCTCATGAGTCTAACATCTTTAATTGGTCTAGAGTTGACATGAAACCGAATGGTGTGGAAGGAATATTTCTCCATGTCCTATCTCAAGTTCTCAGATTTGGTTATAAAGTGGTTTCTCCAACTGATCAACAGTGGGGAAGACGTTCGGAGAACGGCAACTGGACTGGACTGATTGGAATGGTCGCAAGGGGTGAGGCAGACTTCGCCATAAGCTTCCTCGCCGTCAGAGAAGAAAGAAAGCAGGTTGTAGATTTCAGTGAACCCTACACCGAGAGCCACACAAGTTTCGTTACTGATCTACCCCGACAGAAGCCCAGATCTTTTGCTTACTTATATCCATTCGATCTCGCAACCTGGTGCAGCATTCTTATTACCTTGCTCGTCGTGCCATTTGTACTAGGTGCTGCGTACAAAACCAAACTCTTATACGGCCATCGCTTGCTGATAGTCTATGGAAATATACTGAATCAAGACTCGTTTAGGAAACACGTCAAAAGGTGCGTCTGTGTCGGTATCTGGTGGATGGTAGTCTCCCTTTTCTCGAAAAGCTACGGGGCTGTGATATCTTCATTCCTGGCAGTTCCTTCGTACTAAACACCGGTGACGAACTTTGAGGAACTGTCCAAAGCTGTACAAGAGGGAGAATACGCGGTTTTCTTTGAAACTGCCTCATCTACAAAAGAACAAATGGACAAGGGTGGGCAGAGATATCTGGCTGAAATCGCTCAAGTGATTGACAAAAATAAATGGGCTGCAGGAAGTCAGGACGACAGTATATTTGGAAAACGAACTGCACTTTTCACACCGAAGTTTCCGTCGTATTTAAAGTACGGAAAAGGTCGTTTTGCCACAAAATACATATCTGAGGATAACAGTATTAGTCATAATGTGGGGCTTGCTGTGAGTAAAACTTTTTGCTGCAAACCGGCTTTGGATAAAGTAATTTTGAGAGTGAAAAGAGCTGGTTTGTATAAGTTCGTCGACCATGAACTGTATTCTAAATGGATTAAATCTCAAAAAAATAATTTTGTTACCCAGCATAAGAGACCCATATCACTGGGTGATATTTCGGTGGCTTTTTTTCTTCTGATTTTTGGATATTCTATTGCTACACATTTTGTCTTCTCTTTGAAAAAATATTTTACCATATAAATACAAAATGCCGTTTATAATTTCAGTGTAATGGATAAATGCATTTTTCAACTCTCTGAGCAAGATTTCAGAGTAATGTAGTATTGCTTTTACAACCACAGCATATATATTGACTAAGTAACCACATCTATTGGTTGAAAGAATCTCTGTAATCTTTCAACCATTTCAAGAATCCTTCCATGATAAAGAATTCAAGGATCCAAGAATACTTGAATTCTTGGATATTTTCATACCTTTAGAAATGTATGATTTGTTGTCTTATAATAGAATCCTTTGGAAATATTCTATTAATCCTTTTATTTGCACAGATTCCTTTGGAAATATTCCATTGGTCCTTTTCCTAGAATAAAATCCTTTAGAAGGATTCTATATTTCCTCTCCTTAGAATTGAATCATTTTTAAGGATTTTATTAGTCTTTTTTAGAATGGAATTCTTTGAATTGATTCTATTGCTTCTATACACTTGGTATTGAATCCTTTGTCTTGGAAATATTCTATTTGTTAAGAAATTTAAAACTGGCTAGACTGCAGGTTGCAGGGTGAAATTATGCACGTGAATTCCAGTTAAAAAAGGGCAATGTCTATACCCAGATACTCAGATAAGTATCGAATAGAAATAATGACTCATATATTTATTAACTTACTGATAGGTATTTATAAAGAGATATTTCTGTTTTTATTTTCTGTGAATATTTTGTAAGTTCATAATATATTTGCAATTTAATTGTTCGTGAGAATATCTTTTTTATTTATATTTACTTAGTATTATATATTTGACAATCTGTGCACTTACTATGCATATATTTATTTTTAAGCATTAAATAATTCTTCAATACATTTTGTACTATAACCTATTTACTCTTATAGAGATTATACTATCATGTTCACGAAAAAATACACAAAACGTAATTATATTTTCTAGCAAATTGTGTTTAAATTTACAGTGCTTTACATACATGCTTTGAATACATGGAATAGCGCAATGAAAACAAATTATTGTGTATAATTTTATTCAATTATTGGGAATACGTGTATTGAAGAGCTCAGGGCGCACGCCATAGTGATAAGTCACAGAATGAGAATTCCGTAATGAAAAACGTATTTTAAAATATTCAAGAGGACCAAAAGAATTTCTGATTGCTGGAATGAGTGCTTACTATTTGAAAGTTTGTTGCCCGAAGATAAAAAATGAAAAGCCTTTAACAACGACTAATGGAGATGGAAACCTTATAAGCCATCGATTCAACGCTGTTGAGTTTTCACACTTTGTGGTCGATTTGGTATCTTATCGCCTCGTATGGAGATAACATATGACCGGGTAGATGTTATGTTACTATTACTTTTACTATTAGTTACTATTACTTTTGGTCACAATCTTCTGGTTCATAAAAATGTTACCATCTTCTCACTCTACTTCTTTTATTTTCTCTATGGCTTAAATAGTATTAGAAAAACAAGCCAAATAACGTCACGTCCGAAATATGCACAGTAAACACTTTCCACCGCAGAAACACCCATCGCTATCTTCATTTAGCTTGTCAGAAAGAACCTCTCGTTGAGCTTTGTGTCTACATTTAGTCTACAGAAAGTCTCATATTTAATTCTCTTATGAGAAGCGGAAAAGAGTGCTCATAAGTATTTATTGTTTAGAAACGATCAGATCAATATCACATGATTCCAATAGCGAATCAAATCCTCCGGTGGGAATAGATGATTAGTTTCAAATTCGCATTCATAGAAATATTTGACATTTAAAACTAACTTTTGTGTAGAAATGGAAACAATTTGTGGAACTAAAACTTCTTTCTGTCACTCATAGGAACTCGTTTTGAATAATCGTAGGGAAAATCGTAATGTTGTAGATTTGTATACTTTCCTCTGAATCCGGAAATAATTCGTTAATAAAAAAATGAAATTGTTTGAATTTTAATAATATAAACATATTCATCTGAATTAAATAGTTTTGCAATAAATTAAATTGAATACCAATACGAAGGTAGGTACTTGGTAGGCAGATAGTTGAATTAATGTTGCACTGGAGCACCACAACTGGCTATTGCTGACAGTCCGGAATCAATCCAGAAGGGAAAGATACGAGGACAACACCTCGTAATTTTGAACCAACAAATATGAAGACGGCTAATGATGCTTCAGTTTTTTTCAAAGTTGCTACACGCCTTTTTAAAATGCAGCGAACTCATTTCACTCAGTAAAATATAACATACTAAAAGAACTTTTATATTGCTACATTGATGGCCTTTGATTCAAGAAAGTAATACAATAATAAAAACACATTTTTAGAGAGACATTCACAACCAACTGTGGAAAGTGGGTTCCTCTATCCATCGTGTCTCGTCTCTCGTCTTCTAAAGAAACCACACTCCTCTTAACATTTATAACTGTAATAAATATTTCCGTTTCACTCTGAATTGTATCGATTACATTTCAATAACTCTTACAGATAATTATAGCATCAAATGAAACGAAATGGGGATCCTGATTTTTATTCTTTGAGGGTGAATTATTCGTTCCGTTGTTATGGTAACTAATAGCAACAATCTATTACATTCGACATAATAAACTGATATTCTTTTGAATTGTTTTGTGTTGGTAAATGATTATAAGATGGAAATTTATGAAAGCAACGCAAAACATTCATAGGGATTTAAAGTACACGAATTAGTGGCTCAGAAGGACAGTTATCGAGAAATCCAGGAATGAAGGACAAACTATAAATGTTCACTGCTGGATTGAAGTGTTATAAAACATGCGAATCACATTTCAAATAGATTAATCAAGATTTTTCTCAATGTTTCAAGTTTGATAACCAATTACGATAGCCTCGAAATATTCATATCTTAAAGTGATAAACAATGTCAAGACTTCCAAGAAGTGTACTTGTTGCAGCTCTTGAGTCCGACGTTTCTAATTGGTCTACAGTTGACATGAAACCGAATAGTGTGGAAGGAAGGTTTCTCGATCTTCTATCTCAAGTTCTCAGATTTGGTTATAATTGAAGATAATATAGTTCAGATTTGTTCAAGTTCTCAGATTTGGTTATAATAGAAGATTCTTCAGATAAGAATTCTTCTATCACAAGAATCAAATTTGGTTATTTGGAAGTCTTACATCACGTCGCCGCTGCGACGTGATGTAAGACTTCCAAAAACAGTTTAATGTCAAAGACGCAATTTCCGCAATTGCCGGAGCGTGGAATCAGGTGAAAGAAGGTGACACTACAGCGGTGCTGGCGCAAACTTTGACCTAATGGTTGAGAACAGGATCTGGATCCAAACGTTACCAGTAATGGTCAAAAAATGGTGCTAGGTTTGGTAGAACATGTGCCAAACACCTCTTTCACAGTGCACCCAGTGAGGAAGTTAGACTGGATTGAAATCAAAAAAAGTGTGTAAGTGCTCGAAGAACTGAGTGATGAAAAGATTATACAAAGTGTGAAGCCACAAGAAGTCCGTTCAGGAGGTGGAATTGGATGAAGGAGTCATGTCAGATCTTGTGTGCAAACAGGCTTCTGATGCATTAAATACATTTATAAAATGTGCCGAATCCAACAAAAGCTATAACTCTGCAGAATTCATAGATTTGTATACAGGGTCAGTCTAAATTGTTTTTACAAAAATAAGAGGGGTGATAGTACCGACCAGACGATCAATAATTACAATGGAACATAGGGTCGCATTCCACTCTGAGAGGCAGAAAAGAGTAAAGTCGAAAGGAGTCGAGTATGAACAAGTCATCGCCTCTGACGTCGTTTTGTTCCTGCCTACGTAGCATATCTCCTAAGCAAGATGGCCTGGTCAGTAGCACGATGGATCGGACGTGGCGGACCTGTGGCTTGGTCTCCTCGCTCACCGGACCTCAACCCTCTGGACTTTTTCTTCTGGGGGCACATGAAATTTTTAGTGTACCTGTGGACTCGGCTGAAGATCTCGTAGCGAGAATCGGTGTTGCCGCAGACAAAATAAACACAACACCAGGAATCTTTGAGAGTCAGTCATTCCTTCGCCGGTGTGAACTGTGCAACGACACTTTGAGCACTTGCTGTGAGTTTTTCTCTGATCAATCAATCAGATACTTTTGGTATCATTCATTCGCTTTCCCAACACTGTTGTAAGTTCATGTTGAAATTCTAATTTGACTCTTTTCTGCTTCTCAGAGTGGAATGCGACCCTATGTTCCATGGTAATTATGGCTCGTCTGGATGGGTACTATCACCCCTCTTATTTTGTAAAAACAATTTGGACTCACCCTGTATAATCCGTAATGATTTTTTGAAGAGATCCGAATCACGGATGCAACGTGATATCAGAGAGTTTTTTAAACAGCAAATCTCATGTGTATTTTTTCTTCCAATATAGCAGCTTATCACAACTTTCTTTAAATGTCATTGTACAGTATTAATTTTTCTTTGGTATTTCCGTTAAAACTCAATAGCCCGTTGTGTTGCTCCAGTGTGACGTTAATTGAAAAATACCAAATACCAATACCTGTTAAAACTATATAGACGTTCGCTAATCCGGCAAAATCGCTAATCCGGCACGGCCGCGGTCCCGAACGTGCCGGATTAAAGAGCGCCTACCGTACCTACATTCTCTAAAATATTTAGTACTTTTAATTCATCATTTATAATACCTTGAACTGACGTAACGTAATATGGAATTCTTTCGAAGGCTCCAAGAACTTGCATTTTTTGGTAGGCGGTGAAACAATTTCATTTTCCCTTTTTCACGCTTTTTTCTACAAATTCTGTAGTTAAAGCTCTTGGTGCCGCGGTAACCCGGTTTGAAGGATTACCCGAGTAGCATTTGAATTCGCCACGAGAAATGAGAATTGAATTACATTGTCGGGTATATGAGAGCAGGTAGGAAGGTAGTTGAATTAATGTCGCACTAGAGCAACGTAACGGCTATTGGCGACGGTCTGGGATCAATCCCGAGGGGAAAGATCAAGGACAATACCTCGTAATTTCGAACCACGGTAATATGACGAGGCCAGCACCTGAGCTGGCACCCCACTCTCCAAGCTTCCACACACCGCCAAATTGAGGATATTTGAGGCCACGATGGATTTAACGCGTACCAGAACGCACATGCACGTTCTTTGGTTTCAACGAGTGTCGAACTAGCAACCTCTGGTCGCTAACATTCCAAGTTGTTTCGATAAGATATTTCTTCCATCAAGAACGGACCAATTTGGCTAATGACGAGATATCTTGCCATGAAGATTATATTGAAGATTTTTTTAAATTTGACAAGATAAAGATCGGGTCGTTTTTCTAATGACGAGATATTTCGTCCATCAAGATTTGGTCAGTTTTTCTAATGATGATATATCGACAGGAGGATTAATCTGCTACTCTACCAATCGGGCTACCGTGGCCACTGATAACATATCCGGAGTGAAAAGTCTACAGGTGGTGGCGACTTAACGAGGTTTTACTGTTATATTCTTTTTCCGAAAGGTGCAGGGCCATATCTTGTCACACTGGGCCGTGGTAGCCTGGTTGGCAGAGTAACGGACTATCAACCAGAGGGTTGCTAATTCGAATCCGACGAAAGACCGTCGTGTACAAAAGGGGCTGGTGCACGTTACATGTGTCGTGGCCTCAAATGTCCTCACGTTGGCGTGGTGTTGAGGTTTGGATAGTTTGGTGCCAGCTCAGGTTTGACCTCGTCATCTGACAGTGGTTCAAAATTACGAGGTTTTGTCCTCGGGTTTTCCCCTTCGGTGGATTGATTCCAAACCGTCGCCAATAGCCCGTTGTTTTGTGGAACATTGTGGCATTAATTAAAATACCTACCTACCCACATCGGTTCGATGATATTCAAATTAGGCGATAGCTGCCCGAAACTGAAGTTCGAGTTTATCCCCTTGCTAAACAATAACCCAAGACTGAACCTGTAGAAAAATGATCGTTAACAAACTCAGAAATCTTAACCCTCCAAGTGGTTTCGACGAGATATCTCGTCCAGTGAGATTTGACCAGTTATGCTAATGACGAGATTTATCGTCAACACAACCACAAGAGGGTTAATGATTTTGTTACCGAATCCTGTGAAATCAATAATCCCATGAATCCGAATACCATAAAATAATCTGATAGTTTTATATTTTGTAAATCATCTATATTTTTAAAAAAATGTAATATGCATCTAGAAATGCGCCATAACATAAGTAATTGAGAACACGAACTTAAATTATGAGAAGGGATATGAAAGCATAATTATTTTCATGCATTTCATATTTTATTCATGACAATGTCAAATTTCATTTATAGGTTTTTGGTTGACTGGATAATTTAAAATTAATCACACACATGACTCATTCATTTTGCGATACTTTGCTGAGTTCGTTCGTTGCCCCGTTCACATGGACTTTTTCCAACGCGCGTTTAATAAGGATTTTCGAGCGTTTTCATGGGAACACTGCTTGGGCGTTTCGGAAGATCAGTTACTGTCATGCATTTAATTGTGTTTTTTATTTCTCTCATCCAAGCTTCTATCTTTTGAATGGTTAAAGATAGTATCAAGATTTCAACGGATTTCAAATCAGCGTGAAATTTTACGTCAGATCGATACCAAAAACATGATTTTCTTTGAAAAAATTATATTTTTGTCAATAGCCGTAACTAATTCTTTTTGCAGATATCCCTTTCATACTAAGCGTAAGAATTGCTGCAGATTGTTAAAGCGCCGTATCTATCTAGCCCGTGGATTCTCGCGATTTCTGCATGTGAACACTCCAGCAGAACTCTACTTTGGCAACCCGCGTTTTGTTTTGACGTAAAACGCGCGTCGGAAAACGCCTAATGTGAACGGGGCCTAAGAATTTGATCAGGCAATCATAAAGATCGACATTTTTGTGAAATGAGAGTTGTGAACAGAAATATGAAACTTCGCTTGTATAACTACTTAAAAATCGCATTTACATAAGGATGTACACCCACAAGCGCCAATCTAGAATTAAACAGGGAGCTGTTCGGCTATATACTCCCACTTTTAAGACATCAAAGTATTGTATTTACGTGTTTAGAAATATAGCAATTGTTATTACAAGAAAAACTGAGCAGGATGAATTTTTTGTCATATTTTTGTTCAGCACCCCAAAATTAGTTAGAAAAACATATCATCACCATTAGTTATGGAGAAACTATAAAATATTGGGCAGTGTTATTAGAGCGATAGTTAGATCAAGGATTTTCTAATCGATCGCTTCCTAATTTACGAGAAAACACTCCACATTTTACCGAAATTTAGCTTTTTTACCCTAGGCTGTATCAGCAGTGAAATAACTTTTACAGAAACAATTAAAAAAATGCACCTTGAAACAATTGCTTTGACAATTCGAATTGAAAATCGATTTTTAAATTTCGATGAATATAGAATGTCTGAAATGTTTTGATTCTGGTAAAAAGACCACAAAAAATTCGAATTAATTGGTTCCATAATTAAGATTTTTCTGACTCCTATTTTAGTTCTAACCTTTTCAGCTTAACTTTAACCCTCCAAGTGGTTTCAAAGAGATACCTAATCCATCAAGATCAATTTTGATAATTGACGAGATATTTCATGAAAATATTGCCGATTTTTTGATGAATACGAGATCGTTCCAGTTTTCTTCTAATGACGAGATATCTCGTCCATCAAGAACTGATGAGTTTTACTAACGACGAGAGAATTACCTCCATTGATATAACCACCAGGAGGGTTAATTGTATTCTTCTCAGAATGAAAATTTTCAACACAAATGAAAGTTTTCAAACTGTTGAATTATTCATTTTGCGATCGATTGACAACTTGGTTCATGACCTGTGATACGACATATGGGAACTTAAATATTAAAAGTTACAATGAAAACAGAAGCGTTTTATTTTTCAAAAGCTGTAAGCTATATATTTGTTTTATAGAAAAATGTATAGCATGCCACATATTCAAAAAATGTAAGCATATTACCTACCAGAAGTATACGGAAGGTAACAGTAACTAAAATCATGAAAAATGTGCTGATCCTTTGACAAACAAAATGAAACAGTTTAACCTCATAACTGTTTGATTATAACTGAAATTAAACTGAGTTATTTTATATACATTCTATAATTTATTAATAACACACTGCCAAATTACAATTCATTGATAGAAATAATATCTCCACTAAACGAAAGCTAAGAGATTTTGCAATTAAAAAATGTTTTGCGAGTATTTGATAAGACAATCTTGTATAGAAATTTCAATGATGAACAAAATTATGATTGGGGAACTATTGAAAATATAGTATTATTTTATTTTCAAACATTTGTACTGTATAAATGCAGATTTTCAAATATACCGTACAAATATAAAGGAAAATTACAATATACCCACATGTGTAAGCCTTACAAATGAAAATATATGAACTTTTACAAAATGTTCAGGAAATAAACCTGATATAAGCCTTTCTAAATAAATATCAGTAAATTAGTAAACATATGTGATACTTTCTAGTTGACATTAATCAATGGATCTTTGTGCCATTGTTTTGTTTATCCAACTCATTTAACCCTCCTGGTGGTTACCTTGACGATGCGTCTTGGCATTAAAAGCTGATTAGGACGAAATGGACGAAAACTGACCAGATCTTGATCTCGTTTTCGTCGAAAAATCATCAATATTTGATGACAAGATATCTCGCCATTAACGAAATTGATCAGATCTCGATGGACGATATATCTTGTCGAAACCACTCAGACGGTTAAACAAAATGTTATAAAGTAAGTCGTTTTCTAATTAAATGGCCAATAGTTATTTTACGAACTAAGAAAAGAACATCCACTGATTAAAATAATAAAAGCCCCTTATGTATCCAACAATGACATCTCTCTCTCGGACTCATATCCCCTGAATAAAACTATTTTTAAGAAACTCAATCGAATTAGAATACAGGTATTGATTGGTAATCATATAATACAAACCAGCTCCTCTCGTTCTCAAAATCACTTTACCCAGAGCTAGTTTGCAGCAAAACCTTTTACCTACTGCAAGCGCTATGTGCTCAGAAATGCTTTTGTCCTTTGATATGTACTTCGTGGCACAGGGGGATTTCCCGTGTCCTAAATACCAACAAAGCTACGGCTTAAGAAGTACTGATCTTATTCTAAGTGAACTTCGGTCGTACATTGTATCGTGACTACCTGGATGATCTCTTCCATTACTTCAGTCATTTCAGACAAGTATCTGTGCACAGCTTTGGACACTTGTCGTTTGGTAGCGGAATCATGTCTGTAGAAAACCGCATATTCTCCCGCTTTTGGATAGTTCTTCAGAGTTCGTCATCGGTGTTTCGTACAAAGGAACTGTCAGGAATATATTAGATATCACCCCTCCGAGAAAACGTAGACGATCATCCACCAGATACCGACACAGAAGCATTTGTGGATAAATTTCCTGAACAAGTCTCGATTCAGTAGATTTGCATACGCTATCAGCAAGGGATGACAATATGAGAGTCTGGTCTTGTAAGCAGCACCCAATACCAAAGTCATGACGAGCAAGAAAACAAAAATGCAGAACCAGATTACCGGATCGAAAGGATGTAGGCAAAATATCTATCTTTAACCGAGGCTGATCAGTAACTAAACTTATGCGATTGTCTGTGTAGGGTTCACTTAACCCCACATCCTAATTCCTTTCTTCAGTGACGTAGAGGAAGCTTATGGGGTGGGGGAAAGTCTGCCTCACCCCTTGCGACCATTCCAATCAGTCCAGTCCAGTGGCGTCCTCCCGAAAAAATCCGAACGCGTATTACAGAATATGCCAAACGAGGAATACCGGATGAAAGAGCCCCGACTGTAGCTTAATTAACGTCATACAGAGCAATACAACGGGCTATCGGTCCGGGATGAATTCCTAAGGGAAAGATCCTAGGACCGCACCTCAGCTGACACCCCAATCTCCGAACTTCCATACCACGCCAAATGAGGGTATTTGAGACCACGATCGATTTAACGTTCCCCACCCCCATCGTACACAACTGTCTTTGGTTGGATCGAGTTTCGAACTCGTAACCCTCTGGTTGCTGATTCGCTTGTCTTCCAACCGGATTTCCACGGCCCTGTTTTAGGTAAGGAAATTAATTGTACTGACAAGGGTTCGCTTGAGTTTTAATTAGTTAAGTTCTTGGCGTTATAGTGCGAATGCAAAGTAATATCAAGGGTTAAGGAATGTTTAAAAAAGCGCAAAGCATGTAATGTTAACTGTTTTTTCGTCATTTACATAATTTTTAGTACTACCTGAATTTATATAATTGTTATGAATACTGTAACAAAAATTTAAAATTTACTTGATAGTTACAGTAATACAGATGGAGTACATTATGTGGTTAACCCCATCATTAAGTCGTCAAAATTTCTTGGTCCTTTGAGTAACGACTTATTGAAGTTTTGCTGTATTTTCAATGAGTTTTTGCATTTTTTCTACCCTCTGTATACAGGGTGAGTCTAAATTGTTTTTACAAAATAAGAGGAGTGATAGTACCCATCCAGACGAGCAATAATTACCATGGAACATAGGGTCGCATTCCTCTGAGAGGCAGAAAAGAGTCAAGTCGAAACGCGTCGAGCATGAACAAGTCATCGCCTCTGACGTCGTTTTATACCTGCCTACGTAGCATATCTCCTAAGCACGATGAATCGAACGCGGCGGACCTGTGGGTTCGCCTCTTCGCTCATCGGACCTCAACCCACAGGACTTTTTCTTCTGGGGGCTCATGAAATCTTTAGTGTACCAGACGACTGTAGACTCGGCTGAAGATCTCGTAACGACAATCGGTGTTGCCGCAGACAAAATTAACACAACACCAGGAATCTTCAAGAACCAGTCATTCCTTCCCCGGTGTGAACTGTGCAGCGACACGCGCCACTTTGAGCACTTCCTGTGAGTTTTTCTCTGATCAATCAATCAGATTGTGCAACTTTCGGTATCGTTCATTCGCTTTCCCAACACTGTTGTAAGTTCATGTTGAAATTCTAATTTGACTCTTTTCTGCCTCTCAGAGTGGAATGTGACCCCATGTTCCATGGTAATTATTGCTCTCTGGATGGTTACTGTCACCCCTCTTATTTAGTAAAAACAATTTAGGCACACCTTGTATATATCCATGCTGTTTTCTCACATTCATGTCTGAACGAACTATTACATCGATTTCCTCTTCGATTTTTACAGAATATTTAGTTTATCTTTTCTAGAGAATTGTATGCAAGTTTGCATGCTTTGCAAATATGCTCTACGGAGCACTTGGGATAATTACCCGCTAAGCTGAAACGAAAAAGTTTTATTTAAAGAAACAATGTATAATTCTTTTTAAATTAAAAATGTGTGAAATAATACAAATCAATTGCGCCACGATCTTCTTTGTTTGACTGCACTGTTTATACAAGTATAACGAATCCAAATAATATCTATCATTTAAATCGCCGTTTTCTCTTCATGTGTTCATACTTATATAAATGTGGCTATCTGGGTATAAAGTATCAAAAGAATGCCTGCAATTTCCTGTGATCCACGAAGTGATCACTCGCCAGGATGAAGAGACAGATTTCATTCAGAAGCTGAAGAACCCTGAAGGAGGTGGCATACGGCCATCCACGAGTAACATTTGATGTAAAATTGATCCCCTGTAAATAGTTTCCCCTATCCGTGTAATTAAACATATTTAATAGTAAATAACGCCACCTTTCATCTTCTTACCAACAAATAAGAGTTCTACATAAATTATTTCCATTTTCAATTTGAACATTAGAGAAAAGAACATTAAACGACTTCTGAATTTTCCTTCATTCATACGGTAATTCAAGAATTAAAACAATCCTTTCCAAATATCTGTCCAACTTACAAGATTTTTTTTTCTTAATAATCATTCAACAGTTCTCAGTTTGTCAATATCCAGTAATAATTATTTTTAAACTAATTTAAGCAATGGAATATAAAACAACCAAATCAACAAATCTACCCGAGTTCATTTGTTTTATAATGAATTACATTTCGTACAAATCTGACGAAAACTAATGCTCTTAGGTCAAATTTTGAAGCTATATCTGCATCTAGCAAATACAGCCAAATGAAATTTCAGCCGCAAAATACCAGAAAAAGAATATTTATATTATTGAATTAATGATGTTAAAAATTAAAATAATAATACACGATATAGAAATCCCTTTTCAATTCATATTTGCGTTGTATTTTACATATATCTTTCTAAATTACTAGATTAAAGTTTGACTTGTTCTACATCATACGCATTGAGCATAAAGATCTATAATGAATATTTTAGTTTCATTACACTGAGTTGGCTAATCTATTGTTTCACAATTACTCTAAAAGGTAGGTATAACACAAATTAAAATATATCACTTGAATTTTAATTGTTCAGGATATATTTCGTTGTATTGTATGAAACTAAATCAACTAAAATCAACAATCAACTAAAATCAATATGATAACTAACTAAAATCAACAATCAATATGATGCGTAATAAAGAGTATATTTACTAGGACAACTTTGAAAATGGATATAAAATTAGAAACGCAATACAAAACACTTTCTTTCTGATTTAATGGAATCGCTGAGGGGAAAAAGATATAATTACTCAGAAATCTAAGAACATCCACTTCAAATATCAACTGATGTGATCTATTTGTGATAGTATAGATAAGAATCTCATTGCAAATGCAATGAGATTCACATCTACTATATCATTCACATACATTAACTTGATAATTATCAAGTCAATGTTTCATAGCTGAGGAAACGTGCAATAGCGTCGAAATATACAAGAGTATCAAAAGAATTTGATTGAGCAATTTGCTTTTAAGTTGCCCAAAGATAACTCGTATATTATACTTTATTCGTCATATTGTCATGGTAACCGAACACAACAATGGATAAAGTAAGAGATAATGTGATCATAGATTTTATTAACGCCTTAATGTTGAATAATGAATATAAAATATAAATTTATGGAAGCAATGCAAAACATGTTCATTCGAATTATACAGTACACGAATCAGCGACGGAGAACGAGTCACAGTTACAGAGAAACCCATGTACACAATCCACTATCAATGAAAACTGATAGGATCTATAAGCGATAATATACACACGAATCTAATTACAAATAGAATGAACAAGGTTAATCTTTCATAGTGGATAAAAACGTGTAATAGCGTCGAAATATTCGTATCGTAAAAAGCAAAGAATGCCGAGATTCCCAAAAAGTGTAAATGTTGCAGCTCAAGAGTCTAACATCTTTAATTGGTCTAGAGTTGACATGAAACTGAATGGTGTGGAAGGAATATTTCTCCATGTCCTATCTCAAGTTCTCAGATTTGGTTATAAAGTGGTTTCTCCAACTGATCAACAGTGGGGAAGACGTTCAGAGGACGGCAACTGGACTGGATTGATTGGAATGGTCGCAAGGGGTGAGGCAGACTTCGCCATAAGCTTCCTCGCCGTCAGAGAAGAAAGAAAGCAGGTTGTAGATTTCAGTGAACCCTACACCGAGAGCCACACAAGTTTCGTTACTGATCTACCCCGACAGAAGCCCAGATCTTTTGCTTACTTATATCCATTCGATCTCGCAACCTGGTGCAGCATTCTTATTACCTTGCTCGTCGTGCCATTGGTACTAGGTGCTGCGTACAAAACCAAACTCTTATACGGCCATCGCTTGCTGATAGTCTATGGAAATATACTGAATCAAGACTCGTTTAGGAAACACGTCAAAAGGTGCGTCTGTGTCGGTATCTGGTGGATGGTAGTCTCCCTTTTCTCGAAAAGCTACGGGGCTGTGATATCTTCATTCCTGGCAGTTCCTTCGTACGAAACACCGGTGACGAACTTTGAGGAACTGTCCAAAGCTGTACAAGTGGGAGAATACGCGGTCTTCTTTGAAACTGGCTCATCTACAAAAGAACAAATGTACAAGGGTGGGCAGAGATATCTGGCTGAAATCGCTCAAGTAATTGACGAGAACAAATGGGCTGCAGGAAGTCAGGACGACAGTATATTTGGAAAACGAACTGCAATTTTTATACCGAAGCTTCCGTCGTATTTAAAGTACGGAAAAGGTAGTTTTGCCACGAAATACATATCGGATGATAACAGTATTAGTCAGAATGTGGGGCTTGCTGTGAGCAAAACTTTTTGCTGCAAACCGGCTTTGGATAAAGTAATTTTGAGAGTGAAAAGAGCTGGTTTGTATGATAAGTTCGTCGACCATGAACTGTATTCTAAATGGATTAAATCTCAAAAAAATAATTTTGTTACCCAGCATAAGAGACCCATATCACTGGGTGATATTTCAGGGGCTTTTTTTCTTCTGATTTTTGGGAATTATATTGCTACATTTTGTCTTATCTTTGAAAAAATAATTAACCAAATAAATAGAAAATGCTGTTTATAATTTCAATGTAATGGATAAATGCATTTTTTAACTCTCTTAGCAAGATTTCTGAGTAGTGTAATATTGCTTTTACCCCACAGCATATACGTATATTGACTAAGTAACCACATCTATTGGTTGAAAGAATCTTTGTAATCTTTCAACCATTCCAAGAATCCTTCCATGATAGAGAATTCAAGGATCCAAGAATACTTGAATTCTTGGATATTTTCATATCTTTAGAAATGTATGATTTGTTGTCTTATAATAGAATCCTTTGGAAATATTCTATTAGTCCTTTCATTTGCATAGATTCCTTTGGAAATTTAGGAGGTTCTTAGGATTTTATTCTAAGGATTTTATTTCTTAGGTTTTTCTTAGGATTTTATTCTAAGAAAAGGACCAATATTCCATTGGTCCTTTTCTTAGAATAAAATCCTTTAGAAGAATTCTATATTTCCTCTCCTTAAAATTGAATCCTTATTAAGGATTTGATTAGTCTTTTTTAAAATGGAATTCTTTGGATTGATTCTATTTTGCTTCCATACACTTGGAATTGAATCCTTTGTCTTTGAAAGATTCTTGAAGTCTTTGGAAAGATTCTATTTGTCAAGAAATTTAAAACTGTGTAGACTGTAGGTTGCAGTGTGAAATTATGCACGTGAATTCCAGTTAAAAAAGGGCAATGTCTATACCCAGATACTCAGATAAGTATCGAATAGAAATAATGACTCATATATTTATTAACTTACTGATAGGTATTTATAAAGAGATATTTCTGTTTTTATTTTCGGTGACTATTTTGTAAGTTCATAATATATTTGCAATTTAATTGTTCGTGAGAATATCTTTTTTATTTATGTTTACTTAGTATTATATATTTGACAATCTGTGCACTTACTATGCATATATTTATTTTTAAGCATTAAATAATTCTTCAATACATTTTGTACTATAACCTATTTACTCTTATACAGATTATACTATCATGTTCACGAAAAAATACACAAAACGTAATTATATTTTCTAGCAAATTGTGTTTAAAGTTACAATGCTTTACATACATGCTTTGAATACATGGAATGGTGCAATGAAAACAAATTATTGTGTATAATTTTATTCAATTATTGGGAATACGTGTATTGAAGAGCTCAGGGCGCACGCCATAGTGATAAGTCACAGAATGAGAATTCCGTAATGAAAAACGTATTTTAAAATATTCAAGAGGATCAAAAGAATTTCTGATTGCTGGAATGAGTGCTTACTATTTGAAAGTTTGTTGCCCGAAGATAAAAAATGAAAAGCCTTTAACAACGACTAATGGAGATGGAAACCTTATAAGCCATCGATTCAACGCTGTTGAGTTTTCACACTTTGTGGTCGATTTGGTTGGTATCTTATCGCCTCGTATGGAGATAACATATGACCGGGTAGATGTTATGTTACTATTACTTTTACTATTAGTTACTATTACTTTTGGTCACAAACTTCTGGTTCATAAAAATGTTACCATCTTCTCACTCTACTTCTTTTATTTTCTCTATGGCTTAAATAGTATTAGAAAAACAAGCCAAATAACGTCACGTCCGAAATATGCACAGTAAACACTTTCCACCGCAGAAACACCCATCGCTATCTTCATTTAGCTTGTCAGAAAGAACCTCTCGTTGAGCCTTGTGTCTACATTTAGTCTACAGAAAGTCTCATATTTAATTCTCTTATGAGAAGCGGAAAAGAGTGCTCATAAGTATTTATTGTTTAGATACGATCAGATCTGTATCACATGCTTCCAATAGCGAATCAAATCCTCCGATGGGAAACGATGATTAGTTTCAAATTCGTATTCGTAGAAATATTTGCCATTTAAAACTAACTTTTGCGTAGAACTGGAAACAATTAGTGGAACTAAAACTTCTTTGTGTCACTCATAGGAACTCGTTTTGAATAATCGTAGGGAAAATCGTAATGTTGTAGATTTGTATACTTTCCTCTGAATTCGGAAATAATTCGTTAACAAAAAAATGAAATTGTTTGAATTTTAATAATATAAACAAATTCATCTGAATTAACCACTTAACGCATTTACCCGTGTTTGACACGGGCGAATGTTACCGGCAAATTTGCACATGCCCGTGTCTCACACGGGCGCTCTTCCGTTCTAGTAAAAATAGATAGGCTAGATTAAACTTATACCAAAGATGGCATAAACTTATTTATCATAAGTGGTGTTGTCCTCGGATCTTTCCCTTTGGGATTGATCCCGGACCGTCACCAATAGCCCATTGTGTTGCTCCAGTGTGACGTTAATTGAAATACCTACCTACCTACCTATTTATCATAGATGATTTACCACTTATTTATCATAGATGATTTACCACTTATTTATAGATGGATATTAAACTTATTTACCGTAGATGGTACCACTATGCACCATTTTTCTTGTGTAAACCAAGTGGTGCATTTTGATGATTAGCTATAAGTTTGTTAAGAATTCTTTGTTATAAAGCAGTTGTTAGGTGTCTAAAAGGTAATATATCTATTTTTATTACGTTAAATATCATAAAAGAAAACAGTTAACCATAAATTAATTTTTACTAAGTGTTTTTGTAACTTGTTTAGAAAAAGTTATCTGATAATGAGCGACTGTGACGATTTTGAATATGCCAATTTAACAGAAAGTTTCAGCGATGAAAGTGATGATCTCTTGAGTGATGGAATTGAATCTGAAGTTAATATTTTATTATTATTAATATTTGGAATTCAAAATAAACATGTAATCAAATCGTTTACATTTTGTTTGTATAATAATTTTTTTATAACTTTTACCCCACCCCCCGCAACTGAAATCGCAAAAAATAACTTATACTATACCTATATATATATTCATTTTCTGTCAAAAAAAAACTCGATCATTTTTTACCAGTTTTTTCGAAAAAAACTCGTGCTTTAAGTGGTTAAATAGTTTTGCAATAAACTAAATTGAATGCCAATATGAAGGTAGGTACTTGGTAGGCAGATAATTGAATTAATGTTGCACTGGAGCAACACAACTGGCTATTGGTGACAGTTCGGAATCAATCCCGAAGGGAAAGATCGTAGGACAACTCCTCGTAATTTTGAACCAACAAATATGAAGACGGCTAATGCTGCTTCAGTTTTTCACAGTTGCTACACGCCTTTCGAAAATGCAGCGAACTCATTTTACCCAGTAAAATATAACAAACTAAAAGAATTTTTATATTGCTACATTAATGGCCTTTGATTCAAGAAGGTAATGTAACAATAAAAACATATTTTTCATTAATTAAATTTTATATTAGTATCGTATAGTTCAAAAATGTGTTTTTATGTAATACAACAATATAAAAACACATTTTAAAATTATATTTATGTACTTTTTAATTTCTACTTTATGTTTTGCATGGGTTATAAAAGTTTCAAATGTTCTAGATCATCAGTTCCCAAAGTGGGATGCCGTGTGGATCCGCGAGAAAGTTTTTGCGGGTCATGGTAAAACGTTCGAAATTTCACCAGCTAAAATAGAGTATCCCCAAGAAAAATAAAATATTCAATTATTTTCTCTAATTATTTTATGTTTTAAGAAATTATTATTAAAATGTCAATTATATATTCCAAAAATGAGCAACCGAACGTGTAGCTAAGGGAGTCTTCCCAGGGAGATGATCAAGATATATCGCACCCTATTACAATACCACAACTAAAAAAACGAATTTCTAGTTTTGTGTAACTAAAGATATATGTTTCTGCATGCTGGAACAGGTGTCCAGCCCTCTACAAGTGTCAACTGTTGAGTAAAATTTGCAGCACGTATTTAGTCTTTCTACACATAAAATTAGAAATTCATTTTTGGACTGATGGTCATATTGTAAGCGAGAGGTGTGATATAAAGGGATTGTTGGCGTCTTGGCGACCTTTCAATGCATGTGTCTTGGCGATCTTTTCATGCATCGCAACTGCGCATGCTCGCGTACCTACGCTCTAATGTGAAATGTACTTATTACTCACTTGGTATTGGTAGGTAGGTATTTGAATTAACGTCTTACTGGAACAATACAACTTGCTACTTGTGACGTCCGAGATCAATCTCAGAGGGAAAGATCCGAGGACAACACCACGTAATTTTGAACCACGGTCAGATGACGAGGTCAGTACCGGGGCTGGCATCCCAGATCAATAATTTCGATGAGATTTCTCATCCACTGAGATCTGACCACTATTACTAATGACGTGATATCTCGTCATTGAGAAATTACGAAATTTTTTTAATGATAGCGCGATCAGGTTCTGGTCAGGTATCTTCTTTTGAAGAGGTATATCGTCCATCAAGATCTGACCAACTTTACTAATCATGAAATACCTCGTAATCAAGATATAGACGATTTTTGCTAATGATCAGATCAATATAAAGTCATTTTTCTTCAAATGACGTGATGCTCGTCAATCAAGATCTAGTCAGTTATATACTAATGACGAAATACGTATCGATTTTTGCTGATGACCAGATCAATATAAGGTCAGTTTCCTTCAAATGACGTGATGTCTCGTCAATCAAGATCTAGTCAGTTATATACTAATGACGAAATACGTACCGATTTTTGCTGATGACCAGATCAATATAAGGTCAGTTTCCTTCAAATGACGTGATGTCTCGTCAATCAAGATCTAGTCAGTTATATACTAATGACGAAATACGTACCGATTTTTGCTGATGACCAGTTTCCTTCAAATGACGTGATGTCTCGTCAATCAAGATCTAGTCAGTTATATACTAATGACGAAATACGTACCGATTTTTGCTAATGACCAGATCAATATAAGGTCAGTTTCCTTCAAATGACGTGATGTCTCGTCAATCAAGATCTAGTCAGTTATATACTAATGACGAAATACGTACCGATTTTTGCTGATGACCAGATCAATATAAGGTCAGTTTCCTTCAAATGACGTGATGTCTCGTCAATCAAGATCTAGTCAGTTATATACTAATGACGAAATACGTACCGATTTTTGCTGATGACCAGATCAATATAAGGTCAGTTTCCTTCAAATGACGTGATGTCTCGTCAATCAAGATCTAGTCAGTTATATACTAATGACGAAATACGCACAGATTTTTGCTGATGACCAGATCAATATAAAGTCAGTTTCCTTCAAATGACGTGATGTCTCGTCAATCAAGATCTAGTCAGTTATATACTAATGACGAAATACGTACCGATTTTTGCTGATGACCAGATCAATATAAAGTCAGTTCTCTTCAAATGACGTGATGTCTCGTCAATTAAGATCTAGTCAGTTATATACTAATGACGAAATACGTACCGATTTTTGCTGATGACCAGATCAATATAAAGTCAGTTTTCTTCAAATGACGTGATGTCTCGTCAATTAAGATCTAGTCAGTTATATACTAATGACGAAATACGTACCGATTTTTGCTGATGACCAGATCAATATAAGGTCAGTTTCCTTCAAATGACGTGATGTCTCGTCAATCAAGATCTAGTCAGTTATATACTAATGACGAAATACGTACCGATTTTTGCTGATGACCAGATCAATATAAGGTCAGTTTCCTTCAAATGACGTGATGTCTCGTCAATCAAGATCTAGTCAGTTATATACTAATGACGAAATACGTACCGATTTTTGCTGATGACCAGATCAATATAAGGTCAGTTTCCTTCAAATGACGTGATGTCTCGTCAATCAAGATCTAGTCAGTTATATACTAATGACGAAATACGTACCGATTTTTGCTGATGACCAGATCAATATAAGGTCAGTTTCCTTCAAATGACGTGATGTCTCGTCAATCAAGATCTGGTCAGTTATATACTAATGACGTGATATCTCCTCCATCAAGATGTGGTCAGTTTTCTTCTAAAGAAGAGATATCTCGTAGAGACAAATATCAGCAGGGTTAAGCAGTTAATGACCGAAAATGCATTTTCACAGATATGTGGTGGAAGAACAAAGAAATGACGTCGCATCACTATTTTTGCACACCTTCACACGAATATTCTATGAATATTTCCACCATAAAATATTCATAAATATTCTTAGAAAACTAAAATGATAAATTCCAGGATTACCTCTCATGCCAAGTAGAATTGATGTCAGGACTCGGCATTTCAGAAACACTGACCAGAGCATCAAACAAGCATTGATGGGGAGATCTCGGACCATTAACCCTCCAGTCGGTATCAACGAGATATCTCGTCCATCAAGATCTGACCAATTTCGATAGTGATGAGATAATTCGTCATCATGATATTTCCAATATTTTATGTTGTCAAAGATTACGATCTGGTCAGTTTTCTCCTAATGACGAGATATCTCGTAGAGACAACCACCAGGAAGGTTAAATCAAATCCATGATCAATAAAATATTTTAATCACTAACTTCAAACACATGACCAGAAATTCATACCCGCTTTTGTAAATTTTTGTTACACTCTCTCCCTCTCCCTAATTTCTGAAAACACGATTCTAATTGCATGCATACGCAAGAGACATTCACAACCACCTGTGGAAAGTGGGTTCCTCATCGTGACTGGTCTCTCGTCCTTCTAAAGAAACCACTCCTCTTAACATTTATAACTGTAATAAATATTTCCGTTTCACTTCGAATTGTATAGATTAAATTTCATTCACTCAATAACTCTTACAGATAATTATAGCATCAAATGAACGAAATGGGGCTCCTGATTTTTATTCTTTCAGGGTAAATTATTCGTTCCGTTGTTATGGTAACTAATAGCAACAATCTATTACATTCGACATAATAAAGTGATATTCTTTTGAATCGTTTTGTGTTGGTAAATGATTATAAGATGGAAATTTATGAAAGCAACGCAAAACATTCATAGGGATTTAAAGTACACGAATTAGTAGTCAGAAGGACAGTTATCGAAATCCAGGAATGAAGGACAACTATAAATGTTCACTGATGGATCGAGGTGTTATAAAACATATGCGAATCTCATTTCAAATAGTTATGAAGTTTTTTGTCAATGTTTCAAGTTTAATAACCAATTACGATAACCTCGAAATATTCATATCGTAAAGTGATAAAGAATGTCAAGATTCCCAAGAAGTGTTCTTGTTGCAGCTCTTGAGTCCGACGTTTTTAATTTGTCTAGAGTTGACATGAAACCGAATGGTGTGGAAGGAAGGTTTCTCGATCTTCTATCTCAAGTTCTCATTGGTTATAAAGTGGTTTCTCCAATTGAACAAGAGTGGGGACGGCTTTCTGAGGGCGGTAACTGGACTGGACTGATTGGAATGGTCGCAAGGGGTGAGGAAGACTTTTCCATAAGCTTCCTCGCCATCACTGAAGAAAGGAAGCAGGTTGTTGATTTTAGCGAACCCTACACAGACAGCCACATCAGTTTCGTTACTGATCTACCTCGATCCAAGCCTAGATCTTTTGTATACTTGTATCCCTTCGATCTGTCAGCCTTGTTCGGCATTCTTGTTATCTCGTTCATCGTGCCTTTGGTATTAGGTGTTGCGTACAAGACCAGACTCTCGTACTGCCATCGCTTGCTGACAGTGTATGGAAATCTACTGAATCAAGACTAGTTCAGGAAATACGTCAGAAGATGCGTCTGTGTCGGTATCTGGTGGATGGTAGTCTCCATTTTCTCAAAAAGCTACGGGGCGGTAGTATCTTCATTTCTGACAGTTCCTATGTACAAACACCGGTGACGAACTTTGAGGACTTGTCCAAAGCTGTGAAAGCGGGAGAATATGCGGTTTTCTACAAAAAAGGATCATCTTCGATGAAACAAGTGTACAAAAGTGGGCAGAAATATTTGGCTCAGAGTGCTGAAGCAACGGGCGAGAACAAATGGGCCACAAGCAGACGAAGTATGTTTGGAAGACGAACAACACTTTTCAGTCCGAAGCTTCGTTTATATTTAACATACGGAAAATCCCCCTTTGCCACGAAGTACATATCGGAGGACATCAGCATTGTTGAAGACGTGGCACTTGCAGTAGGCAAAAGATTCTGCTGCAAACCAGCTCTGGATAAAACAATTTCCTGAATAAAAGGAGCTGGTTTGTATGATAAGATAATCGATCATTACTTATTTTTGAAATCGATTCAGTTTCATGAATATAGTTCTGATGCGAGGGATACGAGACCGATGTCACTGGGTGATATATACGGGGTTTTTATTCTAATTTGTGGATATTTTTTTGCCGTAGTTTGTCTACTTTGTGAAATAGCGATTTGCTATTTAGGTAGAAAACGCCGAATTTAATTACAATTTATTTAAATTAGTTAGTTATTCACGTTTTCATAGATAAATATCAACAAGAAATAATAATGTATATTTTATAATATTTATTTAGAAAGGCATATTTGTCAAAATTGTATTGACTGCAGATTTTATAGAGTGGGTATAGTACTTGTAATTTAAATGGCTAGGTAGATATTTCTTTTCATTTATATCCGCTTGTTATTTGACAATCTGTTAGTTGGGTGAATTTCAATTTGAAAGATTAATTATATTTATTTTGAGTAATTAATATTTTCTTCCACAATTCAAATTTGATAAAAAAAATTTAAACATTATGCGAGTATTGATCAATCAATCGCAAAATTTTATTGTTCAAGAAAGTAAGAACTAGTTTGAAGTAAAATAGAGTAGTCCTAACTTTGATTTTAAAAAGTGGTAGGAGGTGAGGAAAATGTTAATGCATTGTATCTGGTCATAGAAGTCAGCAGAGCTGCGGAGGAAGCAAAAGGACATCTCCACTTGTGGGCGAAGCAATTAGTATCACATACGTACATGAATTATTTAATAAAGCAAAATGTGCAAATTAATATAAAAAAAATATCAAGCTCTCAATTCTAAACGCCTCCAACACTAAAATTTAGCGCGGTGGATGATTAACGGATTAGCAACCGGAGGGTTGTGAGTTCAAATCCAACCAAAGACAGTAGTGTTCAAAGGGAGCTGGTGCACGTTAAATATGTCGTGCGTGTCTCAAATGTCCTCACGTTGGCGTAATTTGGAAGTTTGGAGATTAGGGTGCGGTCTCAGGTGTAGCCTCGTCATCTAACCGTGCTTCAAAATTACGTGTTGTCCTCAGTTCTTTACCTTGGGGACTGATCCCGGACCATCGCCAATAGCATCGTAGAACGTATTTCGTAGAACATCACGTAACTGCAAGACATTACCCACTCCCCACCTTGAATTGTATTTAAAATTCGTTCTCACTAGAGGCATTCACAACCACTTGTGGAAAGTAGGTTCCTCTATCCGTCGTGACTGGTCTCCCTCCTAAAGAAACCCTCTTCATTTATAAATGTAATATTTCCGTGATTAAATATCCCTCGCTTAATAACGCTACCAGGTTATTATAGAAACAAATGGAAACGAAATAGCACTCTTGATTTTTAATCGTCAAAGATAAATTATTAGTCACGGTGTTATGGTAGCTAAACGCCAGAATGAGGTGAGGCATTTTCTTAAATCATTTGTCTGTCAACGAATATAAAATGGAAATTTATCTAAGCTATGTAAAAATCAAACGTTGTAATATATATGAGAATCTAATTTCGAAAAAAGGTATCGAGTTATTCGTCAATGTTTCAAGTTTGATAAAAACGTACATTGGCCTTGAACTATTCGTATCTTAAAGTGATGAAGAATATCAAGATTCCCAAGAAGTGTACTTGTTGCAGCTCTTGAGTCCGACATTTTTAATTTATCTACACTTGACAAGAAACCGAATGTTGTGGAAGGAAGGTTTCTCGATCTTCTATCTTAATTTCCCAGATTTGGTTATAAAGTGGTTTCTCCAATCGATCAACAGTGGGGAAGACTTTCAGAGGGCGGCAACTGGACTGGACTGATTGGAATGGTCGCAAGGGGTGAGGCAGACTTTGCCATAAGCTTCCTCGCCGTCACTGAAGAAAGGAAGCAGGTTGTTGATTTTAGTGAATCCTACACCGATAGCCACATAAGTTTCGCTTCTGATCTACCTCGATTGAAGCCTAGATCTTTTGCATACTTGTAACCCTTCGATCTGTCAACCTGGTTCTCCAGTCTTGTTACCTTGCTCGTCGTGCCTTTGGTACTAGGTGCTGTTACAAGACAACACTCATATAGCCATTGCCTGCTGGTAATGTATGGAAATCTACTGGATCAAGGTCTGCTCAAGAAATAAGCCAGAAGATGTGTCTGTCAGTATTTGGTGGATGGTAGTCTCCATTTTCTCTAAAAGCTACGGAGCGGTAATATCTTCATTCCTGACAGTTCCTATGTACAAACACCGGTGACGAACTTTGAGGAACTGTCCAAAGCTGTGAAATAGGGAGAATATGTGGTTTTCAACAAAAAGGGATCCTCTTGGATGAAGCAAGTATACAAAAGGGCAGAAATATTTGGCTCAGAGTGCTGAAGCAACGGACGAGAACAAATGGGCTTCAAGCAGACGAAGTGAAGTGTGTTTGCAAGGCGAACAGCACTTTTCAGTCCGAAACTTTGTTTATATTTAACATACGGAAAATCCCCTTTGCCACGAAGTACATATCGGAGGACTACAGCATTGTTGAAGACGTAGCGCTTGCAGTAGGCAAAAGATTCTACTACAAACCAGATCTGGAGAAAGCAATTTCCAGAATAAAAGGAGCTGGTTTGTATATGATTATCGATCATTATCTTTTTTCGAAATCGTTTCAGTTTCATGAATAGTTCTGATGCGAGGGATACGAGAACGATGGGTGATATATAGGGGCTTTTATTCTTCTAATTTGTGGATATTATTTGGTCATATTTTGTCTACTCTGTGAAATAGCTATTTGCTATTTAGGTAGAAAACGCCGAATTTAATTACAATTTATTTAAACTAGTTAGTTATTTAAGGTTTCATATATAAATATCAACAAGAAATTATTCTGTATATTTTCTAATATTTATTTAGAATGGCATGTTTGACAAAATTGTATTTACTGCAGGTTTTATGAATTGCGTATAGTACTTGTAATTGTAAATTAACAGAAAAGTTTTAATTGTATATAAGAAGTTGAGGAAATAAAATAATTTTGAAATGAGGAGTTAAAGAGAAAAGATTTCATAAAGTCTACCGAAAGTTCTTTCGTGTTATGTCTCGCTATTGACTCAGAAGTATTTGATTCTATATATAGAAACCACGATTCGAATTTTTTAAAAACTCGTTGTGAAAATATAAATTCGCCTACAATTAATTAAATTATTTTAAAATAAATAGTATCTTCTTGAGTCTATTGTGTTTCAGACAGTAATTCATTTCAGTTCAGGTTTTTAATTAGATAGCAAAATTGCGTGGAAGGACAAAAACCCAAAATTAAATTACTAGTATTTCTTTGAGTTAAATATAAGTTTGCAAACATGCGCATTTGCTATTGCTCGATTAAAGAAAATGCGTCTGAATTCTAGTATAGCCATGCTTTGTGCATTAAAAGCACCACTACATGACTATCTCGATCAAGAGAATAGCCGATTGCAAATAGAGGGTTGTAAGTTCGAAACTCGATTCAACCTGACATTTGTTTACGTGAAGGCTGGTACACGTTAAATCTATCGTGGCCTCAAATGTCACGTTGGCGTGGTGCGAAAATTTGGAGAGTGGAGTGCCAGCTCAGGACGCGTCATCTGACCGTGAATAAAAATGACGGGTTTGTCCTCGGTTCAGTCACTTCGGGATTAATCCTAGACCATCGCCAAAATCCCGTTGTGTTGCTTAATTAAATTTGGAAAAGAAAGCTGTAAGAAATTTTGTTCAGCTCAAATACTATTGTACAAGTATTGTCTCCTGCGTGTCTAAGGATGGGTCAGATTATAAGAAAAACTAACAGATCTGCACATAGTATCATCAAGATATTGCTGATTTTTGCTGATGACCAGATCACACAATGTATGGTCAGTTTTCATCTAATGACGAGATATCTCCATCAACATGTGGTCAGTTTTCTTCTAATGAGGGTAGAGACAACCACGAGGAGGTTTAAGCATTTATTATAGAAAATGCAGTTTCACAAAGATATGTGGTAAAAGAACAAAGAAATCTTATCGCCATTTCACTATTTTTCAACACATTCACGAATGTTCTAAGAATTTTTCAACCATAAATTATTCATTCATAAATATTAGAAAACTAAAATGATAAAATCCAGGATTACCTCTCATGCCAAGTAGAATTGGTGTCAGGACACGACGTTTGAGAAAGACTACTCTTGCAAGCATTGGTGGCGGACCTGGAACCAATAAATCAAATCCATAATCAATGAAATTTAATCATCACTTTCTTCAAACTCATCACAAGGAATCCACACTCGCTTTGACTAAATTTTTCTTACAGGCTCTCTCCCTCTCTCTAATTTCTAAAAACATGATTCTAATCCGCATTCATACGCAAGAGACATTCACAACCACCTGTGGAAAGTAGGTTCCTCTTTCCGTTGTGACTGGTCTTTCGTCCTCCTAAAGAAACCACTCCTCTTAACCATTTATAACTATAATAAATATTTCCGTTTCATTCTGAATTGTATTGATTAAATTTCACTCACTCTATTGCTCTAACAGATTATACAATGAAACGAAAACGAAATGGCTCTCTTGATTTTTAATCTTTCAGCGTGAATTATTCGTTACGTTGTTATGGTAACTAGTAGCAACAATCTATTACATTCGACAAAATAAAGTGATATTCTCTTGAATTGTTTTGTATTGGTAAAGATACAAATTTATAAAAGCAATACAAAACATATACATAGGGATTTAAAGTACACGAATTAGTGGCTCAGAAGGACAGTTATCGAGAAATCCAGGAATGAAGAACAACTATAAATGTTCACTGATGGATCGAGGTGTTATAAAACACATGCGAATCTCATTTCAAATAGAGTTATCAAGTTTTTTCTCAATGTTTCAAGTTTGATAACCAATTACGATAGCCTCGAAATATTCATATCTTATAGTGATAAAGAATGTCAAGATTCCCAAGAAGTGTACATGTTGCAGCTCTTGAGTCCTACATTTTTAATTGGTCCAGAGTTGACATGAAATCGAATGGCGTGGAAGGAATATTTCTTGATGTCCTATCTCAAGTTCTCAGATTTGGTTATAAAGTGGTTTCTCCAATTGATCAACAGTGGGGAAGGCTTTCAGAGGGGGGCAATTGGACTGGACTAATTGGAATGGTCGCAAGGGGTGAGGCAGACTTCGCCATAAGTTTCCTCGCCGTCACTGAAGAAAGGAAGTAGGTTGTTGATTTTAGCGAATCCTATACCGACAGCCATATAAGTTTCGTTACTGATCTACCTCGATTGAAGCCTAGATCTTTTGCATACTTGTATCCCTTCGATCTGTCAACCTGGTTCTGCATTCTTGTTACCTTGCTCTCCGTGCCTTTGGTGATAGGTGCTGATTACAAGACCAGAGTCTCGTACTGCCATCGCTTGCTGATAGTGTATGGAAATCTACTGAATCAAGACTCGTTCATAAAATACGTCAGAATATGTCTCTGTCGGTATCTGGTGGATGGTATCCTCCCTCTTCTCGTAAAGCTACGGGGATGTGATATCTTCATTCCTGACAGTTCCTTTGTACGAAACACCGGTGACGAACTTTGAGGAACTGTCCAAAGCTGTAAAAGTGAGAGAATATGCAGTCTTCTTTGAAACTGGCTCAGCTGCAAAGAACAAGTGTACAAGGATGGTCAGAGATATCTGGCTGAAATCGCTCAAGTAATTGACGAGAACAAATAGGCTGCAGGAAGTCAAGACGACAGTATATTTGGAAAACGAACTGCACTTTTCACACCGAAGCTTCCGTCGTATTTAAAATACGGAAAAGGTCATTTTGCCACGAAATACATATCTGAGGATAACAGTATTAGTCAGAATGTGGGGCTTGCAGTGAGTAAAACTTTTTGCTGCAAACCGGCTTTGGATAAAGTAATTTTCAGAATAAAAAGAGCTGGTTTGTATAAGTTCATCGACCGTGAACTGTATTCTAAATGGATCAAGTGTGATGAAAATAATTTTTTGCCCAGCATAAGAGACCCATATCACTGGGTGATATTTCAGGGGCCTTTTTTCTTCTGATTTTTGGATATTCCTTTGCTACATTTTTCCTTCTCTGAAAAAAGTATTTTACCAAATAAATACAAAATGCGACTTATAGTTGTAGTCTAATGGATAAATGCATTTTTTAACCCAAAGATTTTGGATGTTCATAATATGTGTATATGTAATTTGACCGTTCGTGTGAAAATATTTTCATTTATATTTATTTTTTATTTCTTTGACAATCTGTGCACTTACTATGCATCTTTTTATTTTTAACCCTCCAAGTGGTTTCCACGAGATATCTCGTCCAACAAGATCCGTCCAGTTTTTCTAACGGCGGTATCAATAGAGCCGATTGAATACTGAATAATGATGCTATTATATTTTCATGATGATGATATCAAGATCAGGTCATTTTTCTTGACGATTTCTCGTCGAGACTAGGAGGGTAAAGTATTAAATAATACTCCATTATTACCTACTGTAAGTTCTGCTATTATCACCCATTTACTCTTACATAAATTATTATATCATCATGCCTGTTCCCTTCCTAAAAATACAAGAACTGAACTATCTTTTCTAGCAAATCGAAAGTTACCATGCTTTGCACAAATTATGTTCCTGAAAACTCAATGCACAAATGGGCTTTGAGTATCAGGAATACTGCAATCGAAAACAAAATTAATGGTTTTTTTTTCAATTATTAAGAATAAGTGTATTGAAGAGAGCTTCGCTTAATATAGTTAAGCCTTGGAACAGTAATTCTGTAATGAAAACCATTTTGAAAAATATCCAAGAGGATCAAAAGAATTTTTGATTCCTGAATGAGTGCTTAATACTTGAAAGTTTAAATTGCTCCAATCCATTCAATTACTAAAAATTGGTTGCGCTAAATATTTTTGAGTGACGGCATTGTATCTTTAATGAAATAAATTATTTCAATTTGGAACATGACAGGAAGATGATAGTTGGTAGTCAGTTAATTAACATCGCACTATAGCGACACAACGTACTATTGGCCACGGTCCGGGATCAGTCCCGAAGGAAAAGATTCACTTATCTCTTTCGAACCACGGTGAGATAACGAAGTCAACACCTGAGCTGGCATCCAAACTTCCAGATCACGCCAACGTGAGGACATTTGAGTCTACAACAGGTTTAACGTTCACCAACCCTCGTATACACGAGGGTCTTTTGTTGGTCTGACTTTCGAAGTCGCAACACTCCGGTCGCTAATCCGTTAATATTCCAACCAGGCAGAGCATCAAATCGTTGAGAATACATCTGTAATGCCTGATCTTTCTAGTCCCTTTATCTAAATGATTTTTTGCCAGGTACAAGGATTGCTCGTCGTATGTAAATGAGTAGTATTTTTACAAAACAAAACCTTCTGGTCTCGAAATTTAGTATATGCATTTATTGTAGATAAACAGATTAAAACATCAATCAAATTGATTGCAATCAATCCAATACTGTCGGAAATTTTTCACCAGTTTGATTTTAAACAATCAAAACTGATCCATTCTCAACTTAAGCATCAGTGTAAACTTATCTATTTTACGTTTACATACACAGATGACGAGGTTGGTTGGTTGGTTGGTTGGTTGATTCGGGTTTAACGGCGCAAGGTCCAAAAGTGGACGATCTGCGCTAAACACAAGACAGAATACACAGATGACAAGGAAATCACATATTTCCTTCACAAGTTACAAAAAGTGATTTGTGGCAAAACTATTCTTGAACATATTTAAACTCGTGTTTCTTCTTGTAACTAACAGTTCACGGTAGCCCAGTTGGAAGAGCAACGGATTAGGAACTGAGGGTTGCTAGTTCTATACTAGGTCTAACTAAAAACAGGTCGTGTAAGCGGGGATCCTGCAAATTGAATCTGTCTTGTCCTCAAATATTCTCACGTTGGCGTGGTATTGAAGTTTGGAGAGTGGGGTCCCCAGCTCAGGTGTTGACCTCGTCATCTGAGCGTGGTTCAAAATGACCAAGTGTTGTCCTTGGATTTTACACATCGGGATTGTGCCCGGACCGTCACCAATAGCGGGTTGCTCCAGTGAGACGTTAATTAACTAGCTATCAACCATTCTCTTGTGACTCACTTGGTAATAATGGTAGAAGTCACGCTCTGGTGAAATGACCATTGACGATTTTTAGTCATTATTAGTCGTTGCTTTGAAGGTTTTCCATTTTTTGCTACATGCACATCTGTTTGCCAGCATATCTACAAATTGCTTTCCTAAAATTGAAAGCAAAAAGGATAAAAATTCAAAACAAAACACGTAAACAATGTCATGTCGGGTTATCATTAGTCAGGTCTGATTGAACAATACACTAATAAATTAGAATAGTTCCCACTTTTCATGGATAATTATGTTTTCGAAAAACCATTCCCACATTCTAATTTATTCTGAGAACATTGACACCTGATGGCATGAAGCCTGTGCTTTACCACACACATCCTGATGAGTTCGATAATCAGATGCAATAACTTTACTATGAGAAAATAATACTGAAAAGTTGAACTTTAATGCAATGTAGCTCAATAAATATATTAATATACAACATATACTCATATTAATATACAACACATCATTTCCATCAGTTGTATTGCAATCATCAACAAAAGTTAAGGATAAATTAGATAACACAAAATTTACAAAAAGTCACTTGAATTTTTAATCGTACAGCATACATTATTCGTCATACCGTTATGCTAACCACAACATGGAATCGTATATCTGATAATGAGAACAGAACTTCTTTATAAATTTTATGTTGCTCAATGAATATAAAATGTAAATTTATGGTAGCAATACAAAACATGTTCACTCGAATTGGAAGGTATACGCATCAGTGACAAAGAGCGAGTCACAATTGCAGAGAAAACCCGGAATTAAATTCACTATAAATGTCAACTGGTAGGATCTTTTTGTGATAAGAGACATTAATATCTCATTGCAAACAGTAAGAACAAGATTAATCTTTCTCATTTTAAAAAACGTGTAATAAAGTCAAAGAATTAGTATCGTAAAAAAATAAAGAATGTCAAGATTCCCAAGAAGTGTACTTGTTGCAGCAATTGAGTCCGACATTTTTAATTGGTCTAGAGTTGACATGAAACCGAATGGTGTGGAAGGAATATTTCTTGATGTCCTATCTCAAGTTCTCAGATTTGGTTATAAAGTGGTTTCTCCAATTGATCAAGAGTGGGGAAGACTTTCAGAGGGCGGCAACTGGACTGGACTGATTGGAATGGTCGCAAGGGGTGAGGCAGACTTCGCCATAAGCTTCCTCGCCATCACTGAAGAAAGGAAGCAGGTTGTTGATTTTAGCGAACCCTACACCGACAGCCATATAAGTTTCGTTACTGATCTACCTCGATTGAAGCCTAGATCTTTTGCATACTTGTATCCCTTCGATCTGTCAACCTGGTTCGGCATTCTTCTTATCCTGCTCGTCGTGCCTTTGGTATTAGGTGCTGCGTACAAGATCAGACTCTCGTATTGCCATCGCCTGCTGATAGTGTATGGAAATCTACTGAATCAAGACTTGCTCAGGAAATACGCCAGAAGGTGCGCCTGTGTCAGTATCTGGTGGATGGTAGTCTCCATTTTCTCTAAAAGTTACGGAGCTGTAATATCTTCATTCCTGACACTTCCTTTGTACGAAACATCGGTGACGAACTTTGAGGAACTGTCCACAGCTGTGAAATCGGGAGAATATGCGGTTTTCTACAAAAACGGATCATCTTCGATGAAACAAGTGTACAAAAGTGGGCAGAAATATTTGGCTCAGAGTGCTGAAGCAACGGACGAGAACAAATGGGTTACAAGCAGACGAAGTATGTTTGGAAGACGAACAGCACTTTTTAGTCCGAAGCTACGTTTGTATTTAACATACGGAAAATCCCCCTTTGCCACGAAGTACATATCGGAGGACAACAGTATTGCTGAAGACATAGCGCTTGCAGTAGGCAAAAGATTCTGCTGCAAACCAGCTCTGGATAAAGCAATTTCCAGAATAAGAGCAGCTGGTTTGTTTGACAGGATTATCGATCATTATTTATTCTCGAAATCGATTCAGTTTCATGAATATAGTTCTGATGCGGGGAATACGAGACCGATGTCACTGGGTGATATATATGGGGCTTTTATTCTTCTAATTTGTGGATATTCTTTGGCCGTAATTTCTCTACTTTGTGAAATAGCAATTAATTATTTAGGTAGAAATAGCCGAATTTAATTACTACTTATTTAAACTAGTTATACAAGATTTCACAGATAAATATCAACAAGAAATAATCATGTATATGTTCTAATATTTAATTACAACGGCATGTTTGACAAAATTGTATTGACAGCAGGTTTTATAAAGTGCATATAGTACTTGCAATTGTAAATGCAAATGGCTCACGTAGATATTTCTTTTCATTTACATTTCCTTTTATTGGACAATCTGTTAACTGGACGAATTTCAATTTAAAACATTAATTATTTTTATTTTGAGTAATGAATATTTTCTTCTACAATTCAAATTTGACAAAAAATTTTAAACATTATGCGAGTATTGATCAATCAATCGCAAAATTTGATTGCTCAAGAAAGTAAGAACTAGTTTGAAGTAAAATAGAATAGACCTAAGTTTAATTTTAAAAAGTGGTAGGAGGTGAGGAAAATGTTAATACATTGTATTTGGTCATAGAAGGCAGCTGAGCTGAGGAGGCAGCAAGAGGACCTCTCAACTTGTCGGCGAAGCAATTAGAATCACATACGTGCATCAATTATTTAACAATGTAAAATATGCAAATTAATGTATAAGAAATATTTTAATCTCTCAACTCTAAACACTCCCAACACTAAAATTTAACCTGGTTGGAAGAGTAACCGATTAGCAACCGAAGGGTTTTGCAAAGGGATCTGGTGCACGTTAAATATGTCTTGCGTGTCTCAAATGTCCTCACGATGGCGTGGTGTGGATGTTTGGAGAGTGGGGTGCCAGCTCAGGTGTAACCTCGTCATCTCACCGTGCTTCAAAATTACGTGGTGTTTCCTCGGATATTTCCCTTGGAGACTGATCCCGGATCGTCGCCAATAGCCTGTTGTGTTGCTCCATTGCGACGTTAAATACCTAGTTACCTGCGACACTTATTAGTATTTTGAATATAAAAGTAACGCAACAATTATCAGTTATTGAAGGATTTAAACGTGGATTACTTAATTACAACTGAATTTTTGAAGGTAATGTTTTTGATAAACTAGTGAGTTTCTTGTCTTCTCCTTTCTCGTTCTATCTCTTTCTCGCTCTATCTTTCTCCCTCTATCTCTTTCTTTCTCTCCTTTATTTATGCAAAATATGGAAATTAATAAATAAGAATCTCTTTCATTCTCTCTCTGTGGATAGCTTATTCATTCTACGATAACTTTAAGTGATAGCCGAAGGAGAGTCAGAAAGTTACAAACTGCTAATATTTCACTTTAATCAGTTCTTTTGCAAAACGCTGTTTCACCAAGATATGTGAAGGATAGGAACAGAAGAAATCTCGCTTTTATCTCACTGTGTTTCGACACATTCACGAATACTATTCTCCTCGGAATATTTCATAGAAGAGAACGTAACTCTAAGAAATCACCCACTCCTTAATTTTAATTGTATTTAAAATTTGTTCACTAGATGCATTTACAAACACTTGTGTGAAAGTAAATTCCTCTTTCCGTCGTGACTGGTCTCCCGTCCTCCTGAAGAAACCCTCTTCATTTATAATTGTAATAAATATTTCCCTGATTAAATATCACTCCCTCAATAACGCTACCAGGTTATTATAGAAACAAATGGAAACGAAATAGCACTCTTGATTTTTAATCGTTAAAGATAAATTATTAGTCACGTTGTTATGGTAATTAAACGCAAGAATGAAGTGAGACATTTACTTAAATCATTTTATGTCTGTCAATGAATATAAAATTGAAATTTATCGAAGCAATATAAAAATCATCCGTTCAGATTTAATGTTATATGAATTAGTGACGCAGAACGAGACAGTTATCGAGAAATCCAGAAATGAAAGACAATTATAAATGTTCACTGATAGGATCGAGGTGTTGCAAAATATAAGCGGATCTCATTTCAAATACTTATCAAGTTTTTCGTCAATGTTTCAAGTTTGATAAGAACGTGCAATTGCCTGAAGTATTCATATCATAAAGTGATGAACAATGTCAAGATTCCCAAGTGTACTTGTTGCAGCTCTTGAGATTCCGGCGTTTTTAATTGGTCTAGAGTTGACATGAAACCGAATTATGTGGAAGGAAGGTGTTTCTCGTTCTTCTATCTCAAGTTCTCAGATTTGACTATAAAGTGGTTTCTCCAATTGATCAACAGCGGGGAAGACTTTCGGAGGACGGCAACTGGACTGGACTGATTGGAATGATCGCAAGGGGCGAGGAAGAATTTGCCCCACCCCATAAGCTTCCTCGCCGTCACTGAAGAAAGGAATTAGGATGTAGGTTTATGTGAACCCTACACAGACAACTGCATAAGTTTTAGTTACTGATCAACCTTGGTTGTGAAGTTAGATCTTTTGCTTACATATTTACTTAAATCATTCGAGAAATTTCGAGCCGTCAATCTGGTTCTGCATTTTTGTTTTCTTGCTCGTTATGCCTTTGGTATTGGGTGCTGCTTACAAGATCAGACTCTCATATTGCCATCGCTTGCTGATAGCGTATGCAAATCTACTAAATTGAAACTTGCTCAGGAAATTCATCCACAAATGCTTCTGTGTAGGTGGATGATCTACGTTTTCTCGGAGCGGTGATATCTGATATATTCCTGACAGTTCCTTTGTACGAAACACCGGTGACGAACTTTGAAGAACTGTCCAACAAGCGGGAGAATATGCGGTTTTCTACAGACATGATTCCGCTACCAAACCACAAGTGTCCAAAGCTGTGCACAAATACCTGGCTGAAATGGCTGAAGTAATGGATGAGAAAGCATCATCCAGGCATTCACGATACAATGTACGACCGAAGTTCACTTGGAATAAGATCAGTACTTCTTAAGCCTAAGCTTTGTATTTAGAACACGGGAAATCTCCCTGTGCCACGAAGTACGTATCGAAGGACAAAAGCATTTCTGAGCATATAGCGCTTGCAGTAGGTAAAAGATTTGCTGCAAACCAGCTCTGGATAAATTTTGAAAATGAGAGGAACTGTTTTGTATATGATTACCAATCAATACCTGTATTCTAATTCGATTCAGTTTCTTAAAAATAGTATTATGCAGGGGATATGAGACCAAGAGAGAGATGTCACTGTGGGATACATACGGGACTTCTATTATTTTAATCCGTGGATGTTCTTTTGCTAGTTTGTTTACTTTGTAAAATAACTATTTGCCATTTAATTACAAAACGACGTATTTAATAACATTTTATTTAACCCTCTCAGTGGTTTCGACAAGATATATTGTCCATCGAGATCTGATCATTTTCGCTAATGGCGAGATATCTTGTCATCAAATATTGATGATTTTTCGTGTCGACGAGATCAAGATCTGATCAGTTTTCGTCCATTGAGATCTAATCAGTTTTTAATGCCAAGACGTATCGTCAAGGTAACCCACCAGGAGGGTTAAATGAGTTGGATAAACAAAACAATGGCACAAAGATCCACAGATTAATATCTAGAAAATATCACATATGTTTACTAATTTACTGATATTTATTTAGAAAGGCTTATATCGCACGAAGGTTTATTGACTGAACATTTTGTAAAAGTTCACATATTTTCATTTGTAAGGCTTACACATGTGGGTATATTGTAATTTTCCTTTATATTTGTACGGTATATTTAAAAATCTGCATTTATACATTACAAATGTTTAAAAATAAAATAATAATATATACTATATTTTCGATAGTTCCCCAATCATAATTTTGTTCATCATTGAAATTTCTATACAAGATTGTCTTATCAAATACTCGCAAAATATTTTTTAATTGCAAAATCTCTTAGCTTTTGTGTAGTGCAGATATTCTCCCTATCAATGAATTGTAATTTGGCAGTGTATTATTAATAAATTAGAGCATGTATATAAAATAATTTGAGTTATGAGGTTAAACTGTTTCATTTTGTTTGTCAAAGGATCAGCACATTTTTCATGATTTTAGTTACTGCTGCCTTCCGTATACTTCTGGTAGGTAATGTGCTTAAATTTTTTGCAGCAGATGTGGCATGCTATGCATTTTTCTGTAGAACAAGTATATAGCTTACAGCTTTTGAAAAATAAAACGCTTCTGTTTTTATTGTACCTTTTAATATTTTAAGTTCCTATATGTCGTATCACAGGTCATGAACCAAGTCGTCAATCGATCAGAAAATGAATAATTCAACAGTTTGAAAAACCGCCATTGTGTTCAAAATTTTCATTCTGAGAAGAATACAATTAACCCTCCTGGTGGTTATATCAATGAGGTAACTCGCTCGTCGTTAGTAAAACTGATCAGTTCTTGATGGACGAGATATCTCGTCATTAGAAGAAAACTGAAACGATCACGTATTCATCAAAAAATCGGTAATATTTTCATGAAATATCTCGTCAATTATCAAAATTGATCTTGATGGATTAGGTATCTCTTCGAAACCACTTGGAGGGTTCAAGTTAAGCTGAAAAGGTTAGAACTAAAATAGGAGTAAGAAAAATCTTAATTATGGAACCAATTAATTCGAATTTTTTGTGGTCTTTTTATCAGAATCAAAACATTTCAGACATTCTAAATTCATCGAAATTTAAAAATCGATTTTCAATTTGAATTCGAAATGTCAAAGCAATTGTTTCAAGGTAAATTTTTTTTAATGTTTCTGTAAGTTATTTTACTGTTGAGAGATACAGCCTTAGGGTAAAGAAGCAAAATTTCGGTAAAATGTGGTATGTTTTCTCGTAAATTAGGAAGCGATCGATTAGAAAATCCTTGATCTAACTATCGTTCTAATAACACTGCCCAATATTTTAAAGTTTCTTCATAACTATGGGTGATATGTTTTTCTAACTAATTTTGGGGTACTGAACAAAAGTATGACAAAATCTCCATCCTGTTCAATTTTTCTTGTAATAACAATTGATATATTTCTAATACAATACTTTCATGTCTTAAAATTGGGAGTATATAGCCGAACAGCGCCCTGTAGTAATTCCAGATTGGCGCTTGTGGGTGTTCATTCCTATGTAAATGCGATTTTTAAGTTTGATTTCACTTAAAGTTTGTGCAGGAAGTTTCGAAATGCTTTGTGGAAAACGAACGTACCGATACCAGTGAATTTACCGCTTGTTTTACTCATAACAATTCTTAGTAAGTGCCGTACATGTTAATTTGCTTACTTTATGTAAAAATATTTTCTGAAAGAAAAGGCTATCAGGTAGTTAATTAACGTCGTACTGGAGAAACACAACGGGCTATTGGTGATGGTCCGGAATCAATTCCTAAGGGAAAGATCCGAAGAAAGCTCCTCGTTATTTTGAATTTCAGATGACGAGAACACCTGAGCCGGAACTCCCCTCTCCAAACTTCCACACCGCGCCGACGTCAGGACATTTGAGGCCACGACGGATTTAACGAGCACCAAGATCAAAGTACTTAAAAAGTCATATGGGAAGAATCCAATGAATCTTTCAACACTTAGACAGGTTCTATTGCCCCCCCCCCTTTCCTTAGAATTGAATCCTTTGGAATTATTCTATTTCTCATTTCCTTAGAACGGAATCCTTTTCAATTGTTCTATTGGCCAAGATCAAGTGTTTAAAAAATCATACGGAAGAATCCAAGGAATCTTTCAACATTTAGAAAAGATTCTATTGCCCTTTTTCTTAGAATGGAATCCTTTGGAATTATTCGATTTCTCACTTCCTTCAAATGGAATCCTCTAGACTTGTCCTATTAGGCAAAAGGATCAAAAATTGGTTAAGAGTCAAACCGATAAGACTGCTGGTTGCAAGGTGGAATTGAGCGCGTCAACCCTCAGAGGGTTAAAAAAATGTCGGTTGGTCGTTTTCTGGTCTTATGGCACAAGGGCCGAATTTGGCCAAGCTGCGCCAAACACAAGACAGACAACACAATGAGGGAGGAAGAAAAAGTAGAAAGCAAAAGGGTAAAAATGAAAGGAAGGAAAGATCACTTGGGGGTACTTAGAGGTTGTGGTACCCGTACACACCTAAATATGTGGCCCTGAAGACAAAAAGGTTTTAAAAACCCTATATTCAACACAAGAATAAAACTTGGCAAACGATAACTCACAAGAAAATTAGAAAATATGTCATCCCCTAACGCACTTAATATCCGACTAATCATATTCCAGAAGAACAAACGATTCCAGTGCGTGACCGAAACATCTCAACCCGGAGGAAAAACTCAACAAAGCCCCGCATCTCTGGGGGGCAGCAGTAACTTTTCTCATTTTGCGGACAAGAATGCGGGGGAGGGTTTTACGACTGTCCACCCCAATTTGTCTCCCTCCCAAGAGGAAACGGACATTTAGGGTCCACGGTGTGAAATGGACAGAAGAAAAGCGGTTAAACTCGATTAATGGGCGGGCGGCGGTCGAAATTTCGTCCGGCCGGAACGAGAGGAAAAACGGAATTAACGGAAGGCCCGAATATATGTCGCTGTAAAAGACTCGGGATTGTGACTTATGTTTATCAGGTTTCTTTCGGAAGGAAATACAGAAATAGACGGATGTGGGAATGAGTCCTTTATGGGCTTTGGAAGATGGTATTGTTTTCGGCCATTAGAAAATTTAAAGGTACATAAAACACCTCCTTCGTAATGTCGCGGTAATGAAGAAAGTATTTCATGTCTACCAACACAACAGCAGGCTATTTTTGTTTGTAACCATGTAAGAGGTTTCAACGAGATATCTCGTCCATCAAGATCTGAACAATTTCACTAATGGCGAGATATCTCGGGACCAAGATATTGGAAATTTATGACAACGAGATCAAGAACTGGTCAGTTTTTCTAATGAAGAACTGTCTCGTCCTTCAAAATCTGGTCAGTTTTGCTTATGACGAGATGCCTCGTCGAGACAACCACAAGGAAGGTTAATCATAGAATAAAGCAAAATATTATTTTTCGGCTAATGATGTTCCATGGTTGCGGTTAACTGATCGATTTTATCTATTAATCAATTAAGGCGTACGTATACACTAGAAGATTTTTTTAAATTTTGATCTCAAAAATCCGGTTTTTTACAACAGGTAATTGGTGCATTCTTAAAATCATTTCAGTGGGAAAAAATCAGATTGTGCAAATAATTAATTATCTAATTAGGACATAATTAGCTAATTAGCATGTTTTTTGAACAGTGATATCTCAAATTCTAATTTGTTCAGAAAGACGATTCCTGTTGGAAATTATTCCTAATATTATTCTTCTTGTTTTGACCCTCAATGTAATTGCTAGATGAAATAGTTTTTTACAATTTTTTAATCCAGAAAGTATAAAAAAATATCAATATTTTTTCAAGAATTTTTCACATTTAAAAATCAACTAAAAACGCATTTCTTAACTAAATACTCTGATTGAGGGTCAAAACATCCACTGTATTATATAGAATATAATGATACAAAAATAATTATAATAGATGAATTCATTGTGGAGTTATTGTTTGAACAAAGCATCATATTGCAAAAAACACAGTTCTTCAGAAATTGAGTTTAAAGTTTTAGAAACATGTTTTCGGAATGATATAGTAATAAAATTTATAAAAATATTACCTAACAATAGCTAAAACCCTCCAGAAGCATAAGTTGGTCCTTTTTCAATTTTTTTGTCTTCTTTCCTCTTTTTGATATCTCGCAAGTTATTCCTTCGTTGTTTCTGCAGCGGTGTCGATTGACGTACACTTTCACTAATTCTTAGCTGATCTTTTTTCTGAATACCATTAGCCATAAAATGACCAGGACTGATACCCATGCGCCTCATAACTTCCAATTTGGTCTCCGCAATTAAAATGCATAACGACATCAAAAACTGAAAGTTTTACAGCTTCAGTACCTGGGGGACGTACGGACGACGATACAACGCGTAGACGTTACATAGAAGGCTCCTAGTTTATCCTTTTACTTTTTGGTGAAAATCTACCTCAGGATCTGAATTTTTAGCAGAAATCGAAGGATGAATACTTTCTGAAGAAGCAGATATAATCAGCTAAGTTATACCTTCTCTAGTTCTAGAGATAATTGAGTTTTAATATATTCCCCCCTTGGTTCTTCAATTCTATTTTGTTTGTAAGATACAAGTATATTTTTATCTTGCTTAAGATTCTCCTAAGTTAAATACTTCATAGTACTGACAATACATTTCTTTTTAACTTAACCCCTAAATAGCAGTTTTTAAGAAAGATTTCTTTCCTATTTCACCTCCTTTAAACGATATACAGATTCCCTAAATAGTGCTACATAAGAAGCCATTTTTTTTTCAACCCCTCCATCCTTTCGAAAGTAGCGTCCGTACGTCATTTCACCCACCTCCTCGCAAGTAACACCCTTACTGGCCAATCAGTGACCAGAAAGATAAGAGCCCCTTCCCCGAGTTCTTTCTCCCCTGTCGAGAAACTTAGCTGGGCTCACTTCTTAGTTAGGTCTTTTCCCTCTCACTATTATTATTATTTTTTAAGTCGTGTTACGTAGTACCTTGTTTACTTACCATACTGTACCCTTTTAGCACTACATATTGGTATAAATATATCGAATGTTGTGTATTCTTAATTTTGTACTGCTAATGGAATTATTGTGAACAACCAAATTATTTAAAGGACTCAAACTTCTAAAAAAAAATAGTGAATCAGTGTTTTTAATTTAGTGTATTATTATAATCCATCGTATACCTTTTAATATATCTTGGTTTTGTAAATTATAATGTCATGGTGGAAAACAAATATTTAGTGGTATCATAATACTTAAAAAAATTATATATGGAATATTTGTGATTTATAATTAAATGTGTTCATGTAGTGAAACTTAACGCATTTTTATTCTTGTCCATTGCTTTTTTTTAAAAAATTCATTTGATTTTGTTCAAATATAATTACAGCTTTAAATAAGTGTTTACATGTGCTCTATTAAGCTGCTGTTAAAAACATCGTTTAAAATAATCCTTGCTTTAACTTTGGTTCTGGGAAAGTTAATTTTTCTTTTAAATTGTTGTAGGCGAAACAGGTGCAAGGAAAGTGATTCAGTCACTCCATGCTTATCTCAAGTATTTATTATGTTTTCTTCTGTTCACTGTTCGTAGAACCCCTTTATCTTTGAAAAATCAGATTTTTGTCTTCATTGAAATATACATGGAATTTGTCAGTAATACCCTCGAGCCCTCCCTGACAGCAGTTAATTCTTCGTACAACCTGAGACGGAACAACTCTATCAATTCCATGACTTCTTTGTTAGAGTCACAAAGTGGAGAGTTTTCCTTTCATCAAGATACTCCTTCGGAAGATCTTCTAGCAGAACTAGGACGCATCATTAACCAAATTACACCATCTAGGCACTACATCACAAAGTCATCAAGAAACGTATGCAACTCAATATTACAAGAACTTGGAAGGAGACTTGCTTATGAGCAACCCACACCCCAAGAAAATGCCTCACAAATTTTGAAATCTTATGAGATTAAGAAATCAAAACCCAATACAAAGCAGAAACCTTCCACAATCCTCCTTTACCCAAAATCGAAAATTGAAGATTCTCAAGGCACAATAGAAAACATCGTGAAACAGCATATTAAGCCTTCAAAACAACAAATAAAGGTAAAAAAGACAAGACCATTACAAAATAATGGAATTGCTGTAGTTTGCAACGGAGAAGAAGATGTTGAAAAGCTGCTGGAATGTATAAACAGTAATTGCGTTTTAAATAATTTAATCCAATCCAGAAAACCTGCAGTTAGAACACCAAGACTAAAAATATTTGGTTTACCGAAAGAAACAGAAGATGAAGAGATAGTCGCATCTATTTGTACAGAAACAAAAGCATTACCAGAAGAGGTACAAATTAAATTCAAAATTAAAACCAATGAAGATAAAATGCATTGCATTGTGTCGTTACCAGCCCCACAATTCAAGCACCTAAAATCAAGGGGAAAGATCAGCATTGGATGGTCAACATACAATGTTAAAGAACATTTTAATATCAAGAGGTGCTATAGATGCCAAATGTATGGCCACACTCAAAACAATTGCCATACTCACAAAATATACTGTGCTCATTGTTCTGGACCACATAAAACAGTTGAATGCAAAAGCCAATCTCTCAAATGCATCAACTGTTGGGAGCAAGTGGAAAAATATGGAGCCAATATAAACATGGCTCACTCTTCAGCAGATGTTATATGTCCATGCTATCAAGAAGAAGTCAAAATATTCAAAAAGACAATCTCCTATTAAAATGTCACACCACACATCAACTCAATTCATAAGTACACAAATTCGTCCCACATTGACATTCGTTCAAATAAACCTAAGGAAAGCAAGAGCTCCAACAAGCCAACTCTTGTTTATGACAGAGAAATATGAACCAGATGTGATTTTGGTACAAGAGCCATATGTAAAGGAAAATAAAATCATAGGAATACCCGGTTCGTGGATACACTGGATCTCGAAAAATAAAAAAGCAGGGATTATAATAACAAATAGAAATCTGCATCCAGCTATTATTGCAATTACCGATAACACGGTGGTGGTTAAAACTGAAAATATTAACGGGTCTCTAATGGTTTTTTCAGCTTACTCATCACCTCAAGACGACCTTAACGTAACTCTTCAAGAACTCAGCGAAAATGTTAGGAAAGGTGGAAATGAATACTTTTTAATTGGTGGCGATTTAAATGCTCATAGCATCAACTGGGGGTACGACCACCAAAACTCTAGAGGGTCAGAACTACTGGAATTCATACACGAACATAAACTACAGATCCTCAACGATCCCAAATCACCTCCAACCTTTAACAACAACATGAATGTGGGTTGGCCGGACATTACTTTGGTGTCTCACCCAGAACTAGCGAATCAGTGCGGCTGGGAAGTACTGGATGAGGAAACACTGAGTGACCACATGTACGTCAGAACAGTTATCTCATCGGTAAGAAAATCATCGACGTACACCAGGTACAAAACAGCCTTTGGAGGACACACAAAATTCGCACTCAACTTCGAAAAGGATGCAGCCCGAATATATAGAGACATTGCCAAATGCTCAGAGCCAGAAACATTGGACAAAATAACTGAGGACTTGCAAAATTCTATCACCACAGCCTGCAATAAGGCATTCAGGAAAAAGAAATTTTCCTACAATAATACCAAACCTGTTTGGTGGAACCAGGAGCTACAGATCAAAAAGAGGGAAGTAAATGCTCTTAGAAGAAGATCTCAAAAGGCACAGGGTGAAGAAAAAGCACGAGCTAGAGAAATTTATGCACAGAAAAGAGCTCAACTCGTAAAAGATGTAAATAAATCCAAAAAGGAAGCTTGGAGAAAATTCTGTACAGATGCTGGTTCTCCTTACGGTAAACAGTACAAGGCAGTTTTTCGGAAAGGAACAATACCAGATGAAATTTTCAAAATAGCAGGTGACGGAAACGCAGGTTCTGTCAAAGAACTCGCGGGTAAAATTCTGGAATCACTTTACCCGTGTAACAACTGCAACAGTATAACGGTTGAAGATTTCACTAATACGCTAAGGGACCCAGACTTCTCCAAAGACGAGGTCAACAGAACTGTCAATTATCTTCCGAAAGGCAAAGCACCTGGATATGATGGTATAGATAATCTCGTGTTGCAAATTATCAATAACAAATTTCCAGAACTTCTATTTGCTTTCTTCAATAAATGTCTAAATCTTGCGACCTTTCCTAAGCCCCTAAAAGTAGGAATTATCATTCTTTTCCACAAGGAAGGAAGAAAACACGATGAAATAAAATCATATCGACCAATTACTCTTCTTCCAACTCTGGGTAAAGCTTTGGAGAGATTGCTTGTACAAAGGTTGACTTATCATCAAGTTGAAAACAAAGAAAGACATGCACTCCAGTTTGGATTCAAGGAGGGCTCATCTGTTGACAATGCTCTAGAAACCTTGCTAAACAGAATTAACGAAGAGAAAAAGAAAAAACTGCATGTCGCTGTAGTGTCGGTTGATATTGAGGGGGCATTCGACAATCTTCACTATAATATCATCAAAAACAGATTAGCGAAATCTAAATGCCCTTCCAATATTAAAAATACTCTTGCTAAAGTACTTGAGGACAGAAAAGTCATGCTCATGACAAGCGAGGGTCCAGCAATCAAGGAACAAGGGAAAGGCTGTCCACAGGGATCGTGCAGCGGACCAGTGCTGTGGAATATCGTGGCCGATGAAGCATTAGTTCTACCATGGCCGGAAGGAGTCCACATGCAAGCATTTGCTGACGACTTTGCCTTTATTATCGCGGCAAAATCAGAGCGCAAATTAGGTGAGCTAGCCACAAATGCACTGGACCTGTTAAAAACCTGGACAGATCAGCAAGGTCTGAACGTGTCCGAAGAAAAAACTAAGTACCTCCTCCTTAGTAATCTTTCGAGAGGACCTTCCATCTACTGGAATAAAAAAAAGAATTAAACGAACTAGTACTTTAAAGTACCTAGGACTTACATTAGACGAGAAGCTAAATTGGGCAGCTCATGTACAGACTTTAGGACAAAAAGCCATGTTCCAATTTCAAATGCTACAAAGAATAGCTGGAACGAGATGGGGAATAGGGCAGAAATTTCGAAAGCTGCTGTACAAAACAGTGACAGAAAGAATGTTGAGTCATGGTGCAGTGGTCTGGGGTCATAACCCAACTCAACGAACTATAAGAAAGCTTAATGGGATACAACGAAAATTTCTGATCTCAATTACAGGCAGTTACAGAACAGCACCCACTTTGGCCCTTCAAACAATTGCGGGAATTCCACCACTACATCTTTCACTTCAAAAAGAAGCAGTGTGCGTCAAAATGAGAATGAGAATAAGTATAAAGCTTGGAAATGCAAATTATGACAAAGATGACTACGAGGATAGGGCAATAGGTTGGTCTGTACATCCAGCTAAAACTCTTTCATATGACAGAATAAACCCAGCAGTGGGAGTACCTCACTCCGGCATAAGCTACTTCACCGATGGCTCCAAAATGGAAAATAGAGTGGGAAGTGCTTTTTGTTCTATGCAGGGAGGGCGTATAACCCAGCAATGGTTCACGAGAATGCAGGACAGCAACTCCGTTTTCCAGGCGGAACTGTATGGGATATTAGCAGCCATAAAAGCGGCAGAAGCAAGAGCAGATAAAAATGTAAAGATCTGGTCAGACAGCCGAGCTGGTCTCCTGGCACTTAGAAATCCAAAAACGCCGAGTCCACTGGCACGAAGAATACAATGTTTATTAAATAACAACAAGGAAATTTGTCTAGGCTGGATTAAAGCCCATGCGGGCCATGAAGGAAACGAAGAAGCAGATAGGTTAGCAAAAGAGGCAACCACAACGGAGTGCATTGATGAAGGGGTGAAATGGCCCAGAAGTCATTGCAGGAGGGAAACCACTAGCTGGCTACTTGGTGCATGGCAGAAAGAATGGGATGAAGGAGAAACAGGTAGGATGGTACATGATGTGTTGCCTAGAGTGTCACTGAAATCGGCAAGTTGGACCGGGGAAGAGACGCTCTTCTTCACAGGGCATGGTCCGTTTCCATCCTACCTAACGAGGTTTAAAAAAATCAGTTCAGAAAATTGCTCCTGTGGTGAAGTCGGCACACCTCTACATTACATTACAGTCTGCCCCCTTACAGCATCATGGCGTGTGAGGACGCCTGCCGACCACCTTCAAATCGCATGGCTCAGGAACATTGCTACTACCAAGGGCTCGAGGATCGGGATTATTGACATGATGAGATTCATTGAGAATCATCAGGACTTGATCATCCAAAGAGACTGAAAAACCTACTTTTTTTCTTCTCTCATGTTGTATATATGTATATAGTGTAACTTAGTATAATATAGATGTAATTACTGTATAGATATAATAATGTATAAATGTAACGTGCTCTAAATTCTGGATGGACATGTCGCCTCGGTGGCATGCTCTATTCATCCCAACCACATTTATTTAAACTGGTACAGTGTCTCACGACACTAGGCACGGGAATGTGTGTTGGTGTTAGTTAGTTAGCTTCAGTACCTGAAAATTTTGTCTTTGGTGACCGCTTCCAGATAAGTGGATGTAAACCTTCATTGTTGTTTTGGGTTTTTCCATGAAGGCACTTTTCTAACATTTCAGGAGTTGTTAGTCTTGAGTAAATCGACTTTATATGCTTCAATAAGTCGAGTGGCAATCCTCCTTTATGTTTATAATCACTTTCCTTCCCCGAGCTGTAGCACGCTGGTAGGAACACCAAACTATCAATACCCTTTGGGCACTTGGTGTGTAGAGGGTGATTGTCTCTAGCACTCAGTTGGTAAAAAGTGTTCCAAATTGCAGTTCAAATTTGTTCTACTACGGATTCGATATTATTCCGCAGAGCAAGTCCAAAATAATTTTGCATGGTATTGATCTTTGCGTCTGTCAACTTGCCTTTTCCTCCTAGCCCTCTTACTGTCTTCTTTAATTTCCTCAAGGCAGTTCCAAGTCTTTTCTGGTAGTGTCCAATGCATTCATTTTTCTTAATCTGTTTCCCAGGGTACGGTTCTAGATCGCACACTGCGGAATAGCCTTTGCTGTCTCCATCACCGTAAATCCGATATTCCAGCCCCCTGGTTTGTAAAGACCGTTGGAAAATTCATCCTGCACCGATCGGCTCAATGTTGGTGGACGATCCGCTTGTAGTTTATTGAGCACTTGTGCTCAACGTTCCACGACTCAAACGGCACCGAAGACTTATCTTTCCGATTCCACTTCCGACATCCAAAGCAGTCCTTCGATAACACTTCAACTTCGAGAACTTCTCCTGTGTCAATGGAAATAGCAGAAACTACTCTATTTAGAGAGGAGTAGCCCCGCTTGTGCCAAGTTCCGTCGACAGATACTCCGCATTCTGAACTTCCATTGACTTGCCGATGAGCAGCCAGTCGCATCGTTTCACCTGCAAGTGGTTGCACGATATTCAGCAAAGCTTTCATATGTCTGTTGTTGGAAACGCGGTTCGATGGAGGAGGCGTGTTCATCACATTCATGAAATGACTAGTTTCCCTGTGGCCACAACCCATTTGCTTCATGGCGTACACCAAGCGTCTATTAACTTTAAAAACTGGCCATGTCTTTTAGAAGTTAAACACGGATCACTTTCAAAGTCACAGTTGTGGCATGCGAGATTTAATTCGACGCAACATCCCATTTTCTTGGAACTGTTGCTATGTACAGTCTTTTCTGTACAGTTTGGACATCTCAATAAGGAAAGCAAGGCATTGATGCAGTTGGGTTTCACAAAAAAGCATTCTCCCGGTAAATCATTAGCGGCTCCATTGGCAGTAGTTGCTCAACTTAACCTCTGAAGCAGACGATTTAGATTTATTCTTCTGACTAATATCTTGTTTTTTTTTTTTCATCAGATTCAATTTAACAATGTTGCTTGTTGACAAACTTTCTCTTCGAACGTGTATTTCGAGATTTCGATCCCATTTGAATTCAAAAATGTCAAAAATGGCGCGGAAAAATCAGAAGTAAACAGCAGTAAGCACAAGAAGGAATAAAATAAACACGTTTAAAATATACAGTTAACTATCGTTGCCATAACGCACAAATTAGATAAAAAAAATATTTAAAATCAATAATTATTTTACCAAACCTAAAGTTTAAAATAAATTTCTTGAAAATTGTTATTGTTTAAGACTGGTTTTGAAATCGAAACTAGAATTTTTGGTGACAGTGCCTAACGAAAAACTCTTGTAACGAGAAAAATATTCCGAATATTTACAAGGTCTTGGTATCGTTTGAAAGTTAAAGAGTTGGAAAATATTTTGAAGTAACAAAAAAAATCGATATTCTGGTAGATTTTCGCTATTTCTAGTGTATACATACACCTTAACCCTTTGAGGGTTTCGCATGCAGATTTCCGTTCTGTAACCTGTAGTCTTACCTGTATGACTTCTAATTGGTTTCGAACTTCTTTGAGAAATGGACCAATGACCAAAAGGGTAATCATACCTAGGATTCTTTCAACCAATAGATGTGGTTATTTAGTCATTATGTGTGTACTGTGAGGTAAAGGCAATAAAAAATACACTACATGGCAAATCTCTTGAAGTTCGCTCATAAGATTAAACCATTTTATATTTGGTGAAATATAAATGTTATAGTGTAACACTTCTAGTTTTCCCAGTGTTAAGACTTAACATAATAGATAGCGACACGAGTCTTGGTGTGGGGGAAACCTATTGGTTGTTCATATCACGTGTCCATTCGCAAGTGACGCACGTTAGAAACTTCTAGAACATTCTGTACTCAGCCTCCGTGTAAAGTCGGATGACATTATTGAGCGATGTGACAAATTTGTATTCCTGAAATCTTATCTTAAATCCCGTCCTCCTTTATGTGTCTAATAATGTCTTTGTGTCCAGTAAAGCTTTTGTTAGAGTTAAACTTGAGAATTCCTCCCATCCTAAAACGTCGCATTGCTACAATAGTTTAAAGGCATAGAACAAAGTTATTGATTATTTTTCAGGTGATGTTACACCACCTTGGTTAACTTATCTATTTTATCTATTAACCAATTAACACTTTTGACGGGGTTCAAACGCATATTCCCGTTCTGTAACCCCTGTATCACTTCGGTTTTGAACTTTTTGACCAATAGAATCTTACCTAGGATTCTTTTAACCAATAGATGCGGTTATTTAGTCATCATGAGTGAGTTAATGGGAAAAAGTCACTACACTACTCGGAAAACTCTTGACGCTCATAGGGATAAAACGTTTTATATTTTGTTAATTATAAATGTTAGTTTTTACAGTGCAAATACCTAATTTATTTTATTTATAAATATGGAAATAGCTCAAGATGGTATGTTGTTTCTATATTGTTTTACTAGTCCCTATTATCTCCGTGAAATCTAGACTATGTCCAAAGAACCATGCAAATCAAACAGCGACCAACTCCTGGTCATCCAATACAATCGAAAATATAGGAAGAGGGAGTTTCTGCGTCCTATTCTACAACTCTCTTCCAGATTAGGAACAGTTCTACTCTAAACTAGCAGAATTACCCGGCGTTACTGGGGATTGAATTGGTTAACTAACTTCCGCTTTCGTTAATAAATTGAAATTCCTATGCATAACATGTGACAAGTACCATACTAATAAAGGTACATAATTGTTAAATACACAATTCCAAAATGTAAATAAATGTCGCATTTTACATTTTTGTAGAATTTAAATTTTTAGTAAGAAAGAAGCTCTAGAATGTGTGCCAGTGTTACTCAGAATGCATATAATAGTTCAGATTATGTATATAAATTACTTATATGTCATTTAAAAACAAAAGCGTTTCCCAAAATTATCAAACAATGATTAAGAATGTTTTTAAAACTAATTAAACCCCTAACCTTAATTAGTTATTGAACGAAAACCATCGAATTGAAAATGCAGAAATACATCTTTAAAACAGATTTTAAAAAATCTTCGAACGAAAAGTAAGGAATGTATCTGTTTTTCTCTACAAAATAGATTCTTGGAATATAACGGACACAAACTTAAAAAGCAAATGATTAAAAAAATACCTAGGTTGTCAATTAGCTACCAGTCCTATTTTAAAGGTCTAATTCTGCATATTTCATTTACAATGTTTTATTCTCTTCATCGCCTGTCCTAAATATTTAGAATTTTTATATTTCGTAAAAAAATAATAAAGTATTAGAATTTAAATTCCCTAAAAAATAGTCTTTGGAAAAATAATTGATTTTTCAGCAGAACTGGTTAAAACAATCCAAGTAATTGCAAGTTCAATATACCTTCCAGCTACTCTAGAACTACCAAATTATGATTTAAGTATAGTTACTCAGATGTTTTAGCAAACTTGTCTAAATATGGAAGCAAAGGAATGTAAAATAACATATTCACACTAAACTAAAATACAATGCATGAAATATAGAACAGTGCATTAAAATATGTTGGATAAATTTCATGTGATACTTGTGCAAACACACAGCACAAAATCAGACATAGAACGGGAAGACGCACAGACAGTCTAACGCAACCAAGTTCGGTCACTAAATGAATGCAAGTACTCACAGTATGCAAAGTTTCATGAAAATATATTAAACCGTTTGGACGTATCATGGGCAAACACATACAGACAGACTGACAGATAGACAGACACCAAACGCACAAGAGACGGATTTGCATCAGAAGTACCCAAAGAGGAAAGAAAACTCGAAATGGGTCGAAAATATTCAATGTACAAACACTCCATTCTGATTTATATAGATTAGGAACATCAGCTACTGCGCAAGATTCATACACAATCTATTTCAGACGGATTGGTTTGGTTATAACTATAGAAAAGTTGCACACGATTAGTAAACTTTTGGTAATAGCTAGGGATGCATAGCCTTCACTTAGGAACACACCCATCACCGATTGCTTTTTCTCAACTCAGTCGATTCTTTTCACACCCGAATATTTAGGGTGCCTTCACGGCTCAGTGGATATGTCCACTGTCCACTAGCAACCTGTGAGCTGTAGGAAGAGTAGGTTCGATACCGCCCTGGGTGTATTTATCTGTTCTGTGTTAGTATAATTTACTTTTGTATGTGTATGTTTCGCGCAGCATGGCCAAATATGTCCCTTGCGCCATAAAAACCAACCATCTAACCTGAATATTAGGAAAACGTGAGAGCCTCCAAATTCAGTCAAAGCTGTCTCTTCGAATCTTTTATGGTCGCCAATAACCCGTTGAGTTGCTCCAGTGCGACATAAATTCAACTAATTTCCTAACTTGATTCTTTTATGAGAAAAGAATGCATATCCAAAGATTTTTCTCAAAAGATTTTGTTAAGGTCAGACATAAAAACAATGCGGATCTAGTGTGGCGAATATTAACAGAAAATTTTTAATTATCTAAGAACAGATACAGAGAATATAAAATAATTTTGTGAAATGCGGAGTCAAAAAGAAATTTTCATAAAGTTTACCGAAGATTCTTTCTTGATATGCCTCGCTATTGATTCAGAAGTATTTGATTCTATATATAGACATCCATGATTAAAATTTTTGAAAAACTCTTGGTGAAAATAAATTCGCCTACATATAATTAAATTATTTGAAAGGAAATAATAGTCTTTCTTCTTGAGTCTATTGTGTTTCAGACAGTAATTCATTTCAATTCAGGTTTTTGATTAGATACAAAATTGCGTGGAATGACAAAAACCCAAAATTAAATTACTAATATTTCTTGAGGTAAAAATAAGTTTGCAAACATGCGCATTTGAAATTGCTCGATAATAAGTCTTGAATTAAAGAAAATGCGTCTGAATTCTAGTATAGCCATGTTTTGTGCATTAAAAGCATCACTACATGACTGTCTCGATCATATACCAATGGAGAGTGGCCGATTGCAAATGGAGGATTGTATGGAAACTCGATACAGCCTAAGACATTCGTTTACGTGGAGGCTGGTGCACGTTAAATCCATCGTGGCCCCAAATGTCATGTTGGCGTCGTGTGGAAATTTGAAGAGTGGGGTGCCAGCTCAGGCCGCGTCATCTGATAGTCATTAAAAACTACGAGGTTGTCCTCGGATCAGTCCCTTCGGGATTAATCCCAGACCGTCACCAATAACCCGTTTAGTTGCTAAATTAAATTTGGAAAAGAAATCTATAACAAATATTGTACAAATGCCTTCTGCGTATCTTCGAAGGTTATAAGAAAGAAATAACAGATCCGCACATTGTATCTGCGCTAAAGTTTTTTAATTCTCGCACCCATTCATGGAAATGTCGTAACTCACATTTGATACGATAATATATCCATTTCTAATGAATATAATATCGACATAAAAGTTTTACACCTCCAGATGGAATAAAAATTGGTAAAAAACCATAAGCAGTGTTTCGTGCATTTCTATTGGGGCTAATTTTTTATCTCTACATCAGTGCATGACAAAACATCATAATTTTCATTACCTTCGATCAACAGACTACGAAATAGAATTTAATTACAGATTTTTCGTGTAGTTTTAGCGATATTACGCAACTCCATGGCTCAAATCAAGCATAAGTTGAAACTCAAGAGCAAGGTACCGGCACCTTCCAATTGGCGACTAAACTTTTCGTCGCCAAGCGTCTATTCATGTAGATAAACCACCATATTCGATGCCTTCCACTTTCCGGGGCTGGAAGTGCATGAGAACACCGGTGAAGGGTTGCCACGTACCAAAATCTTCCATAATTGGCGATAATAATTACTGCCAATTGGCGATAGTACCGAGATTAAACTTTTCGTCGCCAAATGACTATTTAGATAAGCCGCCATATTCGATGCCTTCTACTTGTCGGGTGTGGAAGTGCATGCAAAACACCAACGAAGGGTTACCACGTACCAAAAACTTTGGTAATTGGCGATTGTAATTACTTCCAATTTGCGATGGTACCGTGTTCCCGAATCCAACTAAAAAATATTTATACATTTATTGGTGAATGAATCCCAGAGATTTTTTGTTTTTTTTTATAACCGTTTGTTGCCATTCGCAAATATACAAATAATATAAACTTGCGTTCCACGTGAAACATAGTTATGCCTTTAACCCTCCCAGTGGTTGTCTCGACGACGTCTCTCTTCAAACTGACAAACCTGACCAGATCTTGATGTATGAGATACCTCGTCGTTAAAACAAAACTGACCAAATCTTGATCTAGTCATGATCGAAAGGTCGACAATATCTTGATGATGAGATATCTCCTTTGCAAAATTGATCAGATCTAATGGACAAGGTCATATTGTAAGAAAACTGACCAAATCTTAATGGACGAGGTCATTTATAAGAAAACTGACCAAATCTTAATGCACAAGGTCATTATTGGAAAACTGGCAAAATCTTAATGGACAAGGTCATTGTAAGAAAACTGACCAAATCTTAATGGATAAGGTCATTATTAGAAAACTGACCAAATCTTAATGGATAAGGTCATTGTAAGAAAACTGACCAAATCTTAATGGACAAGGTCATTGTAAGAAAACTGACGAAATCTTGATCTAGTCATGATCGAAAGATCGACAATATCTTGATGACGAGATATCTCATTTAAAAAATTGATCAGATTTTAATGGGCAAGTTCATTGTAAGGAAACTGACCAAATCTTAATGGACAAGTTCATTGTAAGAAAACTGACCAAATCTTAATGGACAAGGTCATTATAAGAAAACTGACCAAATCTTAATGAACAAGGTCATTGTAAGAAAACTGACGAAATCTTGATCTAGTCATGATCGAAAGATCGACAATATCTTGATGACGAGATATCTCATTTAAAAAATTGATCAAATTTTAATGGGCAAGTTCATTGTAAGGAAACTGACCAAATCTTAATGGACAAGTTCATTGTAAGAAAACTGACCAAATCTTAATGGACAAGGTCATTATAAGAAAACTGACCAAATCTTAATGGACAAGTTCATTGTAAGAAAACTGACCAAATCTTAATGGACAAGTTCATTGTAAGGAAACTGACCAAATCTTAATGGACAAGTTCATTGTAAGAAAACTGACCAAATCTTAATGGACAAGGTCATTATAAGAAAACTGACCAAATCTTAATGGACAAGGTCATTATAAGAAAACTGACGAAATATTAATGGACAAGGTCATTGTAAGAAAACTGACCAAATCTTAATGGACAAGTTCATTGTAAGAAAACTGACCAAATCTTAATGGACAAGTTCATTGTAAGGAAACTGACCAAATCTTAATGGACAAGTTCATTGTAAGAAAACTGACCAAATCTTAATGGACAAGTTCATTGTAAGGAAACTGACCAAATCTTAATGGACAAGTTCATTGTAAGAAAACTGACCAAATCTTAATGGACAAGGTCATTATAAGAAAACTGACGAAATATTAATGGGCAAGTTCATTGTAAGGAAACTGACCAAATCTTAATGGACAAGTTCATTGTAAGGAAACTGACCAAATCTTAATGGACAAGGTCATTATAAGAAAACTGACGAAATATTAATGGGCAAGTTCATTGTAAGGAAACTGACCAAATCTTAATGGACAAGTTCATTGTAAGAAAACTGACCAAATCTTAATGGACAAGGTCATTATAAGAAAACTGACGAAATATTAATGGGCAAGTTCATTGTAAGGAAACTGACCAAATCTTAATGGACAAGTTCATTGTAAGGAAACTGACCAAATCTTAATGGACAAGTTCATTGTAAGGAAACTGACCAAATCTTAATGGACAAGTTCATTGTAAGAAAACTGACCAAATCTTAATGGACAAGGTCATTATAAGAAAACTGACCAAATCTTAATGGACAAGGTCATTATAAGAAAACTGACGAAATATTAATGGACAAGGTCATTGTAAGAAAACTGACCAAATCTTAAAGGACAAGGTCATTATAAGAAAACTGACCAAATCTTAATGGACAAGGTCATTGTAAGAAAACTGACGAAATCTTGATCTAGTCATGATCGAAAGATCGACAATATCTTGATGACGAGATATCTCATTTAAAAAATTGATCAGATTTTAATGGGCAAGTTCATTGTAAGGAAAGTGACCAAATCTTAATGGACAAGTTCATTGTAAGAAAACTGACCAAATCTTAATGGACAAGGTCATTATAAGAAAACTGACCAAATCTTAATGGACAAGTTCATTGTAAGAAAACTGACCAAATCTTAATGGACAAGGTCATTATAAGAAAACTGACGAAATATTAATGGACAAGGTCATTGTAAGAAAACTGACGAAATCTTGATCTAGTCATGATCGAAAGATCGACAATATCTTGATGACGAGATATCTCATTTAAAAAATTGATCAGATTTTAATGGGCAAGTTCATTGTAAGGAAACTGACCAAATCTTAATGGACAAGTTCATTGTAAGAAAACTGACCAAATCTTAATGGACAAGTCATTATAAGAAAACTGACCAAATATTAATGGACAAGGTCATTGTAAGAAAACTGACGAAATCTTGATCTAGTCATGATCGAAAGATCGACAATATCTTGATGACGAGATATCTCATTTAAAAAATTGATCAGATTTTAATGGGCAAGTTCATTGTAAGGAAACTGACCAAATCTTAATGGACAAGGTCATTATAAGAAAACTGACCAAATCTTAATGGACAAGGTCATTATAAGAAAACTGACCAAATCTTAATGGACAAGGTCATTGTAAGAAAACTGACGAAATCTTGATCTAGTCATGATCGAAAGATCGACAATATCTTGATGACGAGATATCTCATTTAAAAAATTGATCAGATTTTAATGGGCAAGTTCATTGTAAGGAAACTGACCAAATCTTAATGGATAAGTTCATTGTAAGAAAACTGACCAAATCTTAATGGACAAGGTCATTATAAGAAAGCTGACCAAATCTTGATACCTTGATGACGAGATATCTCGTCATTAGCAAAATTGACCATGGACGAATTAATGGATAAATTCATTTAATGGACGAATTATTTCGTCGAAACAACTTGGAGGACCAAACCAATGCAAAAAAATCCGCACCCACTTACTGTCGTTCCCCAGCAACGACATCCCAGACACAGTTCCAAAAAGCATAACAAACATAATTCAACCTCGCAATAGAGAGATAGGGAAAAGTCCCCGATGAACACAAACACGCCTTTGTTCCCCCAATCCCCTAAATCACTCTCACCTTTTCTGATAGCCCTCGTGTTTGATTGCTCGCGGGGTATTTAAAGGCGAAAGCCATTTCTTCCGACCGTTTGGAGTGAGAAAACGTCATGGTCGGAGGGGAAACGCCCGTCGCGTTCCCGAACCAATCCTTTCCACTCGTTCCCCTTGCGTGACTGTTTACAAATCAAACTTTCTCTGAAACATTTGTTCCGATTTCGGAGGGAAAAGAGGTTTCCGTTTGCACGATTTCGGTTCGGTTGCCAAAAAAAAAGAAAGCTTAATATTGCTGGTAAATATTCATTGCGTAGTTGCTGGAGTTGGGGTGGTAACTTGGAATTTGACGGACGATCTGCCTTCTGGGTGTGGGGGTTCCGGGGGGTGCTGAGTGGGTTTAGGGCATCGGTTCGTGGTTCGAAACAATTAAATGTTTCTTTCCGGTACTCCCCAGTGTGAGATTATTCCTATAAAATCCATCTGAAGATTATCTTTAAACTACAATACATGGAGAGGTTTCTCAATCTATGGATGCAGGATAATGCAAAATAAGGCAACAAATCAGTAATTAAAGCCCGGTTGGAAAAGTAACGGAATAGCAGCCGGAGGGTTGCGAGTTCGAATCCAATCAAAGATGGTGTGAATGGGGGCTGGTGTGCATTAAATTTCTCGTGGCCTCAAATGTCTTCACGTTGGTGTGGTTTGGAAGTTTGGACGGTGGGATTCCAGCTCAGGTGTGACCTTGTCATCTGACTGGTTTAAAATTACGTGGTATTATCCTCGGATCTTTCCCTTTGGGTTTCAACCCGGATCGTCACCCATAGCCAGTTGCGTTGCTCCAGTGCGACGTCAATTAAACACCTACCTACACCAGCCAGTGACCAAGTGGATAAAGGCATCGCTCTTCAGAAACTGGTGGAATGAAGGGCTTGGTTACGAGTTCGAATCTTGTAAGTGCCTAAATCGGGTTGGTTGCTAGAAGTTTCCTGGTTTCAAGACGATACGTCAGGAAGGCAAGTCCCCCATCACAGTTCATGAGGGTGCGATGTGGCAACACCTCCCACGGTGCCCCGGTTAACACCGAGACTGCCACGTTCTCTCCAACGAAATGCTTGAAGTCGATAACCTGGCATGAAAATTATTTGAAATAATACTAATCTAATCTAATCAAAGTGGATCAACCTCTAAAATATTTTCAGCACCTTAAAATCACAACTATTCGTTTTCAACAGATTATCAAAGGTCACTCAAAATAATATAGCTGCCTTCTACCTACAAAGTAGTATCTTACATAAATATTACGATACATTTTGATAATCTTGTCAAGATACCATTGAGTTCAAATTCTGAGCATTTATCCTATATTTTGATCCTGTTAGTTTTATCAGATAAGATTTTGTTTTGTTTCCTATTTATATCAACAGAATATAAACGAGCATATGTTTCGTAGCTGAATCGATTCACAGGTAGTGCAATTGGAGATTGGATTCAGTCATTTTTGCCACTAGTAAGCTCTTGGAAAGTGTGTAAAACTGGAGAAAAATAAATTTTTCCAGAATGAAACTTTTCTATTGTTAATTATTTCTAACGAAACAGATAGACCAAGTACATGAGGCCAAACACGTTTGAAAAGTACCAAGTCTAGACCAGGACTTTCCAGAGATCCTCAGACAAACGCAGGCCATGAGATGACTACATGGGGAGGCTTGTTCAGTGTTACGTTTTAGGCGAGTTGGAAAAGCCTTATGGTCGCGATTGGTTGGCTTGAGGGTTTATGCCGCAAGTGCCATATTTGGCCAAGCTGCGCCAAACATAAAACAATTGTGAAAGGAAAGAATGGTGAGAAGAAAGTAGAGAAAGATCTCTTGGGCATTCTGGGATCTCGATCCCTGTTTACTAGAAACAGTAAAACCCATGAGAAAAGAATAGATCACTAGTGTACTTTCGGATTCGTGAACCCCATTAACACTTAAAGATATGCCCCCGAGGAACCTTATGACCCTGAACGAAGGTTAGTTGGTTGCACTGAGTTTAATGGCTCTAGGGTCATATTTGGCCAGGATAGGATATACTCAGAGGGTTAAGTATATTTCCATGTGTTTCCATGAATAAGGACAGACTGATTCGTATGCATCTAATGTGAGAAATGCACGTGTAGAGATTGTAATAATTTATCAATCAGAGCCCTGTACTTTGTTTTGTTTTACTACAAATGGGAGAGTTTTCCTGTAGATATGAGTACTTAATTTTCAAATGCATGGCAATATACGTCACATTAAATGACTCGAAAGTACAGTAACTTCTCTTTATAGGGAAGTGATGAAAAACGTAATAGAGCAAGGTAGGTTGAGTATTTGTGGCGCAAGGGCCATATTTGTCCATGCCGTGCCAAACACAAGGCAGACAATCCCGAGTAAAGGCACGAACACACATAATGGAAGTTTTACTGACACATAAGAGAGAAATGCACCCAGGGAGGAATCGAACCGCGCCGCCTACAACTCACAAGTCGTAGCGTAGTGGCCCGCTGAGCCACGGTGGGCCCCCCTGAACGAAGGATAGCGGACGGGCCAGCTCAAGTCTAGAAGGGTGATCTGACATTTTCTGTCACCTTGTGTATGCAGTGAGACTCCGGGGTGGTCTGCATGGTACCAGAGAGGAATTGTTGGGGCTTTCCGAAATTAAATAATTAGAAACAGTAATTCGAAATTCTTTCTAAGACAAATTTTAAGCGACGTTTTCACAGAAATACGAATTTTCCATCATTCAATATTTCAATAAAACTTGTATTTTCTACGGTCTAACGCTTCATAGCTCCTGATTCATATTCAAAAGAGAGTGGAGCACCATCTCAGGTGTCCTAGTCATCTGACCATGGTTCAAAATGCCGAGACGTGGTCCTTATATTTTTCCCTTCGGGATGGATCCCAAACCGTCGCCAATATCCCGTTGTGTTTCTACAGTGAGACATTAATTACCTACCTACCGATTCGGTTGGTTGGTTTGGAGGTTTTATGGAGCATGTTTGATCATGATACACAAGACACACATAATGAAAGTTTTACTGACACAGAATAGAGAAATACACGCAGGGAGGAATGCACTCGACAGGAATCGAACCTGCGCCGCCTACAACTCGAAGGTTGCTAGCGCAGTGGGCATACCCACTGAGCCACGACGGACATATTCAACGAACCTCTCCTCACGCATTCAAATATTGATGGGATATTTCAACATTTCACTCCCAACACCAAGCAGGTTTCGCTTAAATAATTCACGCTTAAATGATACCCCGAACACCTGAACGGCAGCGTTTCAACTTTCATTTCGTCTCCACCCCCAAAACCCACCGATCCCAGATGGAACTCGCGAATTTACACAAATGGAATCTCCCCTTTGAAAGCAAGGGGTGAAAAAAAACTTCAGCAATCACACGTTCGAGTAAAAGCCGGGCCCGAGATCTCACTTGGCGTCTTTTTCACCCCTTCTTAATACCATTTCCATCTTTTTGAGAAACCTGCGCCATTGAGAACAAGATTCGCCTGTCGAAGAAGCTAGAATCCATTTCCTGAGCAGTTTTCCCTCTCCCTGGAAGTTTTTTTTCCCTCCGAGAGGGCGAAAACTTTGATAGTTTGATAAATACTCGCAATATTCGGTTGACAGCTGGTATTTGTATTCATGTGTATGTGAAGAGGAGTTGTTATCGCTGCCTCAGAGTGGGTTTTCGGCGCCGTTTCTTCGCGGATTTGTTCTGGAGCTTCCATAACCTCTGGAGGAACGAAAGGTGTGGGAGGAAAGGTTTCGAACTTGTAGGTGTCTTTTTTTTTCTTCCTACGTCCCTTGGAGGGGTTCGAAGTGAACAAGTTTGTTGTGTTTGCTCACATGTGTCCAAAATAAATTATGGGCGGCCCTGAATCGAGCATGAAATGGATTGCATCGGAGTTTGAGTTTAAAGTTTGTTGCATTTTTCGTGGTCCCTGTTTCAGAAAATGTTTATTAAAATGGATTGCACTGGAGAATATCGTGTTTTTAAAAGTTTGTAATTGGTTACTTTTTCCAAAATAGATGGGGCCGCGGTAGCCCTGTTGGAAGAATAACGGATTAGCAACCGGTGGTTGCGAGTTCGAAACTCGGTGCAGACAAAGACCGTCGTGTACACTGGGGCTGATGTACGTTAAATCTGTCGTGGCCTCGAATGTCCTTACGTTGGCGTGGTGTGGAAGTTTAGAGAGTTGCCTTGTCATATGACCGTGGTTAAAAATTACGTGGTGTTGTCCTCGGATCTTTTCCTTCGGGATTGATCCCGGACCTCTCGCAATAGTCCGTTATGATTCTCCAGTGCGACTTTACTTAAGCTATCTACCTTCTATGTTGGTAGATAGAAAATTAACATCGCACTGGAACACAGCGTGGCTTTAAAAACCCTTCTATGATCTAGGCATCGTGAAAATTGCAAGGCTATCGGATGTTTCTTTCATGAATCTGCAATTTATATGGCGAGCAATGTAGATAGCTAAGTAGGTATTTTAATTAACGTCACACTGGAGCAACATAACGGGCTATTGGTGACGGTCTGGGATCAATCCCGAAGGGAAAGATCCGAGCAGCGTAGATAGGATTGGAGAGTATTAAAATTACATTGAAATTAATTGCTTTTACGGGTTTAAGTGTTTTCTCTTTAATTTCAGAGAATGAATAATTAAGTATCGACAGAAAGTGAATTGTGTTTATTTTAATTTTAGATGTCTCAAAACTGAAAGATTTACAACCCTTTTCAGTAACATGTTTGATCGAATTCAATTCCTTGAATAATTTAGAAACTTTTCCAGTCTGCATAAAAATAGTGCAACTAATTGCACTATTTTATGTAGATTGAAAGTTACTTTCAAAAACTCCTAACTACAAAATTTAACCTTCTGTGGGGTTCCCACGCATAATTTCACATTGCAACCTGCAATGTTCCCTGCCTGACTAACTAGTTCTGACTTTCTTGACTAATAGAATCCTTTTGAAGAATTCCGTCGGATTTTATTAGAATAGAATCTTTTAAAAATATTCTATTGGATTTCCTTAGAATGTAATCTTTCTTAAAGGATTCTATCGAAGGAAAGAATATAATATTTTAAAAGGATTCTATTCTAAGGAAAGAATAGAGGCTTTTCAAAGGATTCTACTCAAGGAAAGGATAAATAGAATATTTCATAATTCAATTCTAAACAAATGAGCAATAAACTTTCCAGATTCAATTATAAGAAAGGAAGCAATTTTATCTTTCCAAAGCCTTCTATTCTAAGGAAATGACCAAAAGAATTTCCTTGAAAGTTGAAAGAATCCATGAGATTTCTTCAACCAATATATGTGGTGATTTAATCATGTGTGTTGTAGGAGAAAAATAATACTACACTTCTCAGAAATCTCGTGACGCTCAGGTTAAAAGAGGGTAGTTTGGAATTTAATCCCTCATTTGGTATAAAAGAAAACCCCATACTAAATAATCGATTTCAACTCCCTAAACGTGTTCCCCCAAAATTTTTGGGCCTGATTTATTTTGTATTCGATCTTTAAAGAATCTTTTATATCCCCCAAGTCACTGCAAAATCTTTACAAACAACGCTTCCCGAGCAAACGATATTTCAGAAAGCATTCCCCTTCCCTCCCGCATCCGCGAAACGACCGAAATCAAAATGAAAATTTATGAATTTCAATTCAGGCCGCCTCAAATCGCAAACGATCATTCCATAAATCCCAGTTTTTCCCATCCCGAATGCTTCCGAAAACAAACGTTCGCCTACCCCTTCTGAGGTCGGCCATCTTGGACGTGCGAAGATAAACCGATGCCATGCTTTATGACGTCTTATAAATACATAAATACAGCGAATTTGCATTATTTTTGCCCCGGCAAAACTTTACCCTCATTTCCATATGGGAGAAAATCTTCCAGTCTCTGAAACATTAGCCGCGGAAAATGACGTTAATAAATAGTGCAAACTTGCTTCATAAATTCATGGGGTTTCGGATGGGGAAAGTATTTTTCAAAAATCCCTTTCCCTTCCGCCATGTTTTCTCATTTCCCGGGTCGCACAGTAGTCGGAACTTTCTCACATTTAGCTAAAACAACATAGATCTTTATCAAGTTTTCGTGTCTGTTCCAGCACTTTCGTGGGCCGCGGTTTAGGGTTAATAGTGCAACGGCACGCGAGTGAGCCTTTCTTGTGTGAGATCGGGGAATTTTGCTCTTGGGGAATTCCTGAACGACCTTCTGAGGGAATTTTTGTTTTTCCCTCTTATCGCTGTTGTTGATACGAGGAAATATAATCATTTATTTGGGAGTTTGAATAACTGTATTTGTATGGAGGAGGCGTTTGTTTTGGTTTGTTTTCTGGCGCCCGGAGGTACCATTAATATCTAAACTAGACGGAAGTGAAAAACAACGAAATATTTTAAGAGTTGGGGGTTTATGAAGTTGACTAGAACTTCTCTTTGAGCTTCTTGTGTGGATATTCAAATCCAGAGAACAGTTTCACAATTTTTTTTCTACTTTGGCATACTATTCATTCCATGTATTTCTGATTACCCTAATCGTACGACGCATCTTCATATATTTTTATGAAAGTTTTTGAAAGGTGTATGCGAGTTTGTTTTATTAAATATTTATCTTATTATTCCTGGCCAATTCTTCGTCATCTGATAGTGGTTTAAAATTACGTGATGTTGTCCTTGGATTTTTCCCTTGGGGATTGATCCCGGACCTCCGCCAATAGCCCGTCGTGTTGCTCCAGTGCGACGTTAATTGAAATACGTATCATCCTGGCCGATTGTTCTATACAAGGGTGGTTTGTTGATTGGTTGGCTTTCGAGTTTTATGACATGCTGTGCCAGCACAAGACATACAACATCAAGTAATAGACATACACACACAATGAACATTTTACTGACACAAAAGAGAGAAATACACCAAGGGAGGTTGGTTGGTTAGTTTCTTGTGGTTTTATGGCGCAAGGGCCATATTTGGCCATGCTGCGCTAGACACTAGACATACAATATCAAGTAATAGACACAATGAAAGTTTTTACTGACACAGAAGGGAGAAATACACTCAGGAAGGAATGCATCTGAACACCAAGGGTGGAATGCTCCTGGCAGGAATCAAACCTGCACCCCTACAACTCGAAGATTGCTAGAGCAGCGGGCATACCCACTGAGCCACGACGGCCCCTATACAAAGGCGGATTTGTGAATCACTTTTCGTTACCCTGGTGCACAATGGGGGATTCATGTTACACCTAACATACACATACAACCGTGTAGAGATTGGTTGTTTGGCTGCTTTGCAGTTTTTGGGCACAAGGGCCATATTTGACCAAGCTGCGAAAAACACAATACAGACAATTTCAAGTAAAAATTGTCTTGAAAGGGTTGGATTGAGATTGATATGACTTGAAAGATTGGGGAACAGAGAAGTGGAGATAAAAGCAGAAAAAGATCGATTATGTAGCCCCGGTGCACGACACCCGTGCTTACTAACCCTACTGATCCTGCAAGTGATTTTGAAATACACTATATGGACAAAAGAATTTGGACACTGCAGAAAATCGGGTTGTTTTTCCTGGTTAGGACTCGGCCCATTGCTTTATGTACCTAGTACCATGAACGCTGACGTGTACCTCGCCGTTCTGGATAATTCGGCCTTGCCTACACTATGGCAATACTACGGCGATGATGGTTGTTTCTTCCAACAGGATCGAGCTCCATGTCATACTGCAAAACTGGTGTGCTGGAGTGGTTTCTAGAAAAGGAGGTGAATTTGCTTGACTGACCTGCTCAGAGCCCCGATCTCAATCCGATCGAGCGCTTGTGGGACGAACTGGGGCGACGGGTACGATAAAGCCACGCACGCCCATCTTCACAACAATCTCTTCTCACAGCCTTGCAAGAGGCATGACGAGCTATTCCTGTCCAGACTTACAGAGAACTTGTGGAAAGTATACCTCGACGTGTTGCAGATATAATACAAGCAAAAAGAGGCCTATCCGTTACTAAACAAAATAATAAAGCACTTTTTCTGAAAAACATGCAGTGTCCAAATACTTTTGTCCATATAGTGTATGTCGTCCATCAAGATCTGACCAATATTGCTAATGAAGAGATGCCTCGTCGTCAAGATATAACCCATTATTTTTATTTTAATGCCTATTTATGACATCAAGATCTGGTCAGTTTTCTTCTAACCACGAGATATCTCGTCCATCAAGATGTGGTCAGTTTTGCTAATGACGACATACCTCGTCGAGACAACCACCAGATGGCTAAAGACAGTAAACACAATGGATAAAGAAAAGATCACTAGTGTGCCTCGAGTCCGTGAAACCCGTACACACCTAAAGGAGATGTACCCCTAAGGGCCCTTTGTATAGAGAAGCCACACGGATGTATGTCCAGACGGACATACATCACATCCATGCCTTACACCGATTCGAATCAGAGACCCTTCGATCCAGCATCCTGATCACTGGATCGATTGGTTGACTACTTTTTCATAAATAAAACATGGGCTGTGGTATCCCGGTTGGAAGAGTAACGGATTAGCAACGGGTTAGGAGTTCTAATACAACCAAAGACCGTTGTGTACTGAAGCTGGTGCGCGTTAAATCTATCGTGGCCTCAAATGTCCTCACGTTGGCGTGGTGTGGAAATTTGGAGAGCGGGGTGCCGGCTCAGGTGGGACCTCTTCATCTGACAGTGGTTCGAAATGACGTGGTATTGTCCTCGGATCTTTCCATTCGGGATTGATACTGAACCGTCGCTAACAGTCCAATGTGTTGCTCCAGTGCGACGTTAATTAAAAAATACCTAAATAAAAAGTTAATGAGAGGAATTTCCAGTGTAAAACCAAACAGGCGGAAGACGGGGGATTTATTTCCTTTCACCTAAGGTAGGTAGGTAGTTAATTTACGTCGCAGTGGTTATGTCACGCACAACGGGGCTATTGGTGACAGTTCGGGATTAATCCCGAGGGGAAAGATTCGAGGACAACACCACGTAATTTTGAACCAGAGTCAGATGACGAGGTCAACGCCTGAGCTGGCACTCATCTATCTCCAAACTTCCACACCACGTCAACGTTAGGACATTTGAACCCACAACAGGTTTAACGTTCACTAGCCCCCACGTACTTTACGGCCTTTGTTTGGATCGTTTCGAACTCGCAACCATCCGGCCATGACAAGGCGTGACGTCACTTGTTCATTTTTAATACGACTACAGCATGTCGCCAATAAGAGTTCGAAAGAATAAATTTCCAATTGATATCGGTCGGCTTAGAGCAGAAACACATTAAATGACAGACAATTCTTTATTGTACAGCTTTTTAAAAACTTAATTTTTAAATTAAAATAAAAATTGTGTAGGAATTTTGGTAGTGTTATATATATCTTTTAAACAAGTTACAATATGATTATGTACTTATCGTGAAAATGAGCATTTAGTGTCTTCTAAAAAATGTTGGTTAGTGAGTTTCTGTTCTAAGCTAACGATGATAGTGGATTGGGTCAACGTCAATTAGATTAAACCCCTAGAGTTGCCACAATTGCGATAAACTGTATTAAAAAGCATCCCCGTTGTGTATCATGAGAGAACATTTGGTTAGAGGAGAAAAATCTCCACTTTCCGTCTGGTTTGTTTGAAAGAAAATACCTCTCATATGGGAAAATAAAATTACATTTATTAGATCCGAAAGTACCTCACAGAGCATAAAAATGTTTAAAATCATTAAAACTTTATTAAAATTAATGTAATCGTATTACATAACTATATGAGTTGTGTTCAAGCATTAGGTTAAGCAATCAACGCTTATTAAATCCATTTGATAATCTAAAAGTTGTATTTATTAAATTTTCTCATTTTATTTCACAAAACTCCTCTACTTCCTGTGACTGCTTTGCAATAAATAAACGTTCTCATAAATTTAATAAAGCGAAGTTAACGCTATTTCAGACTCAATTAAATCTTCATCAGTCGTAGTAAAAATCACAAAGCACAACAAAATGCATATCATAATCAACCGCATATATATATATATATATATATATATATATATATATATATATATATATATATATATATATATATATATATATATCACTATATTTAAAAATCTCCAATGCTGGCTTTTCACATTTCGGAATGAACAATTAAAGAGTAAACATGACGACATTTTTGATGAGTATATTAAAAGCATCATTTATTTACCATAAGAAAGAAGTAATTAACTTCAATACTCACATGATATCCTTTTTGTTACCCGTCCGACACAAGAGAGACAAGTATACAGTTAATCGTAAATGGATATCCGATTAATTAATTAACGAAATCTGGCGGGGGAGAATTCCTCACTTGAAAAAAGAAACAAAAAGGCTCCTTTTAGCGTCACTATTTTTGAAATTCGCTGTAGGTTGAGGGAATTATGGACTTTCTTCTACCGAGAGGGAAATTTAAAACTAATTTGCATTTTAACTTTGCGAGCGTATATTTTGTCCCTTATCTTTCATATGTATATTTACGTCTTTTCTTTCTTCCTTAATTAAAATTCTTCCCGCATTTTGGGAGCCATCTTCTGTTCCCCTGCCGTGCGATGACGATTAATTACTGCTTATTACTCCAGGAACGCTAAATGGCATTCAGTTAAGTGAGAAATTTCAGACGATAATCCTGTTTTATTTATTTTTGGGGGAATTTTACATTTTTATTTGTGTCGGAGTTTTAGAATTCTTTTCAGAGTTGAGTTGAATACAGGGTAAAATGGCTGATGTGTAGCTGTTTCCTGTGTTCGGACATTAGTTGCATTAATTCTACCAAGAGAGAAATTTAAAACTAATTTTCATTTTGACTTTGGAAGCGCATATCAATTATTATATGGCATTGTTATATTAAAGTTGCAAGCATGTATCCTCTGCTCATTATTACAGGAACGTTAAATGGCATTCAGTTAAGTGAGAAATTTCAGACGATAATCCTTTTTATTTATTTTTTGAACTTTACATTTTTGCTTCTGTCGGAGTTTTAGAATTCTTTTAAGACTTGTGTTGAATGCAGGAAAAAATGGCTAATTTTTGCATGTTTCTGATGTTGACATTCGATGTATTAATTCTACCTAGAAAATTTAAAACTAATTTGCATTTTAACATTAGAAGCGTATATTAATTATTGTATTGCAAGTGTGTGTCAACTGATCATTACTACAGGAATAGTTACTACAGTTTTAGAATTCTTTTTAAAGTTATGTTGAGAATAGCTGGTTTCCAGTGTAGTAACATAAGTTGGATCAATGAAGTTTTAACTTTCTGCATTATATTATGGTTTAGTATCGAATTATGGTATCTAATTATGGTTTGTTTCTGGTAAATACAATCTTAATTATTATTGCAGATTGAAGTTTATACCAATCCCTGTCGTTTCTTTGGTCCACTCAATTGGATATGAACTGAAACTAATAGAACGATGACTTCTTTCTCTCAACTATAATGGGAAAATTTCTGTATTGGGATTTAATGTAAAGCTAACTATAGAGGGCGCTGGTGTTACGTGAAACTATGTGTTTCCTGATTTATTTCAAAAGTGACGTACTTTTTCATGTTATTCTTTTCAATTTCATCATGTCACGAGTCTTTCTGTCAAGCTCAATTTATAGGCAATAGAAGTGTTATTGTGACGTAACATACTTCCCGTACGTATTCTGAACGTGACGTCATTTGGCTTGTCCTTCGAATACGATATCAGCATGTCTTAGTAAAAATTCCAAAGAATAAATTCCTAATTAATTTTTCATCGTTTTAGAGCAGAAACTCATACTGACCAAACGAATAAATTTTATATAACAGCTGCTCAAAGGCTATTAAATTTTGGGTCAAAAATAAAAATTATAAACATTTTGAGTGTTATATTTTCGTTCTAACACATTACAACATGCCAATGTATTTCTCATGTAAACGACCAATTAGTATCAAAAACACAATTCCGAAGAATGTCAGTCCATGAGTTTCTGCTCTAAGCGGTCGATATGATAGTTGATTGGACAAACCCAATAAGATTTTAAGTAATTTTCAAATAATTGTAAAAATGTCATAATTATAAATTATAATAAATACGTATAGCAAAACAAAGAATTTTATTACATTTCAGATCCTTTATCAAGCATAGGTACAGAATAAAAGTTGCATAAACATAATCCTACTTTTATTACATTTATTCATAACGCAAGATTTATTCCAACAATTACATTTATGGCATATAAAGTGCAGTGTCGTGTCAGCTTTATCTGTAACTTTATAAAACTTGTAGGCAGATCCCCAGACCATAATGAAGTGAAAATGACGGTTTCCTCTTTGATCGTAACGATTCGGTCTGATTTATAAATGAGATTAAATTCCCTACATCTCTTGTAGCGTTTTTATGCGATGCCGTTTCACCAAGACAAAAAAAACTCTCCGTATTACACTTCACAAAAACTGCATCTGCCTCGCTGCATTTTTCATTCGGGAAACACGAAACCGTTTTAATAAAACCGTAAGAGAAACTCTCATTTTCAACGCGTTAATTAGCAGTGAATCATTCCGAAATACAATTCTCTCAATCTGCAACGAAAAACATTTGTTGGAACGTTTTTATCTTTCAAAGAATCTTTATCGGAGATAATTCAACCACAAAAGAGGTTTGAAAATTAAAAAAAACGTAACATGAAGTCTTTCATGAATGTTTCTTTGGGCTTGAATCTTAGAGCGTGGAAAAAAAGGTGTAAAATATCAGAACGTTTTTTATGTGGTGTTGACATGTTGATTCCAAGTGATATTTGAGTGTGCGGTCTTCATTTGAAAAAAAATATTAACGATTGCGGAATAAACATTGTCAAACATTTTACTAGACGTCAAAACTAACGGAATTCTCTTTGATAAACAAAATAATATACTATAGGAGAGGCATTTTCTGTCAAGCTAAATGTAGGTGGTGGTAATATTTCTGGGAAGGGAAAGTGCTTGACTTGTTTATAGAAACGATTTCAACACATTCCCAACAAAAATTCAAAAAAGTTCCTCCAAGTGAGGCGTGACAAATACCAGTAGTAATATTTTTAATACAGTAAAAATATGGGATCAACATCTACAATTGGATAGAAAAGACAGATTTAGAATTCTCTACGGCAGACTGCCAAACATTGCATGGTTTTTCCAGCACTGTTCTCTGAATTGGTAAAAAGTTAATTATTCCTCTTTAGAATGTCCTTACAGAAACAAATTTCATTTCATATAAGCACATACAATCTAATGCAAAGATAAATTCCCAGGGGTAAAGCCATATTTTGCAGTCTTCAGAAAGAACGAGCCTTAGTCCTGAAGAAAACGTGTAATAGGAGTACTTGAGATCTATTTTGTTATGAAAAATTCTCAAAAATATATCATTACCTCTTTACCCACAGAGGAAATATAAAGTAGAGTGAACAATGGTTGCCTTTTTATGTGCCCAGGATCATGTGACCAAAACTAGTAGTAACGTGACCCTGCGATTACTTTCATCAGCTGGGTGGAATCGAACATTCATCATCTGATTGGTCCACGGGACGGGAGAAAACGCCCATCCATTGATTCATCATCTGATTCGCTCGCGACGCAGAAGTAGACTTTGGCGATTTCAGATTAGATCAGATTAGCAAATTATGTTGCCACTACAGAAATTCGCATTCAAACACTTACTCTGTTATTAGATGTTATATCGCCAAACGAGGCGATACGATGCCAAATCGGCTGACCAAGTCAATTTTTCAGAGCAGTCACGTGACTACTAGTCGACATGTTGGTCACACTTTGAAGCTCTCAATAGCAATGCTCGGTCTACCTACCTCACACGTCTGTCTCTACCAAGAATTATTCTACACTTTTCCACGAAAAACGCGATTCGAATGCTCCATTACTTTGCAGTCCTGAATTCTCTCTTGTCTGGTCTAATTAGCAAAACATGAGTTCAAGGCAACCACCCGGACTTACCAGAAGAGCCTCTAACTTAATGGACACAACTATGCTCACAGGAACAGGAAAAAATCCCTCCTGTTGTGAGATCTATCATCGGTCGTGAAAAGTTAACAGTGAAAAAGATAAAATTTTCATTTAGTCTGTTTCCCCGTAAATTAGCGACTCAGTCACGTGACAGTACCGCCCCCTATCACAGGATGCCACGAAACTTCAAAATAACAACTTTATCTTCCACACTACAATTCAATATAAAACCTTTACTTTTCATCATGTATTAATTTTGCAAGACATTTAAAGAAACGCTTCGAATGCGGAAAATGCAAGAGATTGATCTAATTTATGCAGAAACAAACTGAAATATTTAAAAGTAATACATGTAAACACCAGCGTCAAACACATTTACAAGAATAATGCAAACAAAGGAGGAGGATTGGGGTTAATCCCACTAACCCTCATATTTTCATTGTTTTCCGGTTGGGAACTTTGTAACAATATAAGATTAACAAACAAAACCATAGAAATTCTACATTTCGTCGGGGGTTTAGACACGTTATGACGTCATCATTCGTAATAGTGAAACCCACGATATTGGTTCCTGTTTTTAGTCAGGTTTTGATGAAATATTAAAAGAATAATGTATACATAATAGTTTTTCTGTTATAAAACGGATTTTTTGCTATCGTGAAACGGATTTTTAAGACTTTTTCTTCAGTTGTGTCTTCAATTGTATAAAAATATCGCATATTTTCTAGTTTTTATATGCAGGGCATTCACAAAACCACACATTTTGTCGCCTGAAATGACACAAGGATTTGTTTCGCTAAATTTTCCGCTTTGGGGTATTTTAACAAGCTAAATCGAATAATCAAAAAATTGTAGTTCTATTTATTATCATTTCAGGTACTTAAACACATATTTCAATCATTTCATGTAGTATCACTCCTGCTAAGCTTCCTCGATCACGACGCTGGTTCACATTTCTCAACTCCAAATGGTCTTAACTCTACAAGTGGTTTCGACGAGGTATCTCTATAAGATTCATAAGGTGTCTTGAAAGATCTAACCAATTTCGCTGATGACGAAATATTTCGTCGTCAGAATATTCCCGATTATTTTTTGTTTGATGACGAAATTAAGACCTGGTCAGTTTTCTTCTGATGACGAGATATCTCGTCCATCAAGATCTGATCAATTTTACTAATGGCCACCAAATACAACTACTAGAAAGTTTAAGCAAAATATAATTAAACATCTGTTTACTTCATACACATGTAAATGTCATTTGACGATCAGAATTTTTTTAATGTTTGAGAAAATGGTGATATAGTGGTCAAATAGAAAATCGACGATTTATCACAAAACATTTGATCGAGTTTTTTGCCACAAAACGTAAAAACGAAACGTCGTTTTTCTGGTTCGTCAAACGATAAAAGGGTGTATTCTCGACGTGCTGCAAAAATTTCAAGTCTATCAATCCGATACTTTCATAGATATCATACCAATCACTCGGGAAAAAGCTGTTCAGAGGAAAACACGTTTTAAGTTTTAGTACAGTTAACGGTATGTAGGTTGGTAGTTTAATTAACGCCGCACTGGAGCAACATAACGGGCTACTGGCGACGGTCCAGGATCATCCGCCGAAGGGAAAAACCCGAGGACACCACGTAATTTCGAAATACGGTCAGATGACGAAGTCACACCTGAGACCGCACCCCACTCTCCAAACTTCCACACCACGCCAACGTGAGGACATTTGAGACCATGGCAAATTTAACGTACACCAGCCCCCCCTTTGTACACGACGGTCTTTGGTTGGATTCGAGCTCGCAACCCTCCGCTTGGTAGTCCGTTACTCTTCCAACCGGGCTACCACGAGCCAATTATATTTACAGAGAACTGAATAGGTAAAAACCTAAGAATCCGGGATCCAGTCATAAGTATTTGTTTTACTACAGCAACGACCAGGTCAGCATCACGTGATTTCGCTAGCGAATCAAATCTGCCGATGGAAAATGCAAAAATTTTCACCAGATTTAAAACAAAATAAATGCGATTTGTTTCTAATCCGTTTTATTTATCATTCAAAACTAAATTTAAGTTCTGCTGTCAAGAATTTAGAGTCACATTAAAGGCATAATCAATTAGCAAATCAATCCTGAGAGAAAAGCAGTGAGAAAAAGAGAACAGGAGTTTAATTTAGTAAGTACTTTCAAAATAACTGATTGTCCTTGGGATTTCATAAATGTGATTACGCTGATCGGAAAATTTAATATATATATATATATAAAGTTATTATATAAAAAAAAAAGATTATCTATAATACATCAAGGAATAGAATTTCGTAATGACTTCTACCTCCGAGGTTTGCTCCTGCGATTAGGCTATTCTGTTTTCGCAAAGGCGGAACTAGACATTAGAGACCAATCTCTCCCAAATCGGTAAGGGAGCCGTCGTGGCTTAGTGGGTATGCCCACTGCACTAGCAACCTGCAAGTTGTGTGCGATCGATTCCTCCATGAATGTATTTCTTTCTTTCGTGTCAGTGTAACTTTCTTTGTGTGTGTTCCGTAATGACGGTAGATGGCGCTCTTGCGCCAATTAGTTGAAATGTAACCATGGAAGGGTAATGACGCTTATAATCTTGGCCGCGAAATGAAGCGGAATTGTATTGTAATTTTAAATGTCACCTTATTAAATTTTGTTAAGTTTCATTCTCAGTGAATTTATTGAAACTGAATTCAAAAATCTTGACTCTGGACATAAAAATTTGCAACCTATGACACTTGAAACAGATATCGACTCTTGGAATCATTAGCTCTCCCACCCCTCCCACAGTGTGTATGTCCAATACTTCATTTTGTATGTCTTATGTATGGCGCAGCACAGTCTCAAGTATGGCCCTTGCTCCTAAAAAACAAATCAAAGCAGTAGGTTGGTTGGCTTTGGGTTTTTATGGCGCAAGGGTCATATTGGCCATGCTGAGCCAGACATGCTGAGCCAGACACAAGACATACAATATCAAGTAATAGACAGACACACACAATGAAAGTTTTTACTGACACAGGAGAGAGAAATACATGACAGGAATCGAACCTGCGCCACCTACAACTCGAAGGTTGCTAGCGCAGTGGACATACCCACTGAGCCACGACAGTCCCACCAAACCAGAAGCTTTATATACCTTTATAACAACCCTAAAGCCGAACCGAAAAAAATATCGCCATGGCGCTCACAATTTCCCTGAAATTCTCTGGTCGCCTGTTGTTTCAGCCGACCGAATGGTCAAAAGTGCCGCTCGTTCAAACCGAGTAGGTAGGCATTTTAACTAACGTCACACTAAAGGAAAACAACGGGTTATTGGCGACGGTCCGGGATCAATCCCAAAGGGAAAAGTCCGAGGACAACACCACGTAATTTTGAACCACGGTCAGATGAGGAGGCAGCACCTGAGCTGGCACCCCACTCTCCAAACTTCCACATCACGCCAACGTGAAGACATTTGAGGCCACGACCGATTTAACGTGCACCAGGTACACGACGGTCTTTGGTTGGATTCGATATCGTAACCCTCCGGTTGCTAATCCGTTACTCTACCAACCAGGTTACCGCTCGTTCAGATTGGGAGACTACTTTTAAGGAGCTAGTTTACTTGTTCCGTTCAAGATGATGTAAGAGCTAGAGCCCATAAATGCAGAAAAGCTACCAATAATTAAAATAAACCAGCCGAATTCAGTATTTAAGCGATAATTACGACAAAAATGCTGAAATTCTTATTGTTTTTTAACTGAAAATTATAGCTCTATGGACTTCCTCAGTACTTGATTAATTTTTGAGATTCCATTCTTTTATACGTTTGAAAGTATATTTCGGATGATAGAAAATAAAAAAGAAATCGAAAATCAAATGTTGATCAAAGAATATGACACCAAGCGTGTGAAGGTGTGTACTTGCTTTCAATCTGTTAATGGAATTTGACTGCAAAGTTATTTATTTGGAATTCCTAAGGAAGTGATGTTTTTAAAAAACCCTGGTGGTTGTCTCGACAAGGTATCTCGTCATTAGAACAAATTAACCAGGTCTTGATGTCGTCGTTATTAATAAATTGGTAATATCTTAATGACGACGAGATATCTCGTCATTAGCATGAAACCGACCAAGCAAGCATCATTCGCTGTGGACCATGAAAAAACTGTCAGAAAAAGGAATTACATATACATGCATTCAAATCATTCAGCTCTTTTTTCAAAGTTGGACAAAAATTGAGATTATTAAATTTATCATATGCAAAACTATTATCGAGAAGAAATAACTGAAGTTTTGCAATTATTACAAAAAGGCTACATAATCGTTTTCCATTAAAATTTGATAAATATGTGCCCATATTTTATAAACAATTTAACATTCCGTGCAAAAACATCCCTTAACTATTGTTCAGATACGCTTGGATTCGGTTACTTGAAATGTGATTCCCGCAATAAAATGTGGATAGATTTGAAATTTGGCTTCAAAATCGGGTATTGCTGTTAGAAATTATGGTTAGTGCGAATCTGATATGACCTTTCTGCGAATTTATGTATATTTATCGAGTGTTATTCCCCAACAATAAAATGCGAAAGAATGCCCCAGATATACCACTCTCAAGCACTTCTTACATGAGATACCATCGCCATCTTTCGGCCGAAAAAGAAATCAATGTGCAGCTTTGAAAAGCTCTAGATATAACTTACAAAAATAAATACAAATCCTTTTTAAAAATTTATACTACCTTAGAATATCAGCTTCACACACAAGGCTTAGTATAATTCTAGAAATTCTAAATCTAACTATCAGACAACTTGAAAGAATCTAGTTTTAAAACATCAAAAAAAAACTTAAGTTATTTTTATGAACACACTTTTAAAGTCCGATTGGTGAAACTTAATTAATCAAATTTTGTACCCACTAAATTAGTTGAACGATAAAATCATTGTTAAAACAATTTGGAATGCCGTTTGTGATCTTTTTGAACATTTAAATCTATTACTTTAAAATAAATCCTTTATCATGCTAAAGATTATAAACTGTTAGTGCTGGAGGTGAGAAAATTCAACATGTTAAGACAATATTTATTGGCAATATTGGTCGATGCAACAGTGATAAATTTCATTTAACCCTCTGAAAGTTTCGAACGCATATATTCGTTCTGCATGACTTTAAATAGTTTTTATCTTGACCTATGGAATCTTTCCTAGGATTCATTCAACCAACGGATTTGGTCATTTGCTCTTCAAGCGTGTTGTGGGAAAAAACAGTAACCTCGTAATGCCCAGAGAACTAAATTTGTCTAATATTTTGAATCATCAAATTTAAATTTTAAAACATTGATATTTTGAAATTGATTTGACACCCAAAAGTTGACTCCAAGCGCAGGGGTCGTCGAACTTTGACCGTTGACTCCTTCAAGAGTTTATCGACTTTTATCGACTCTCTCTATTTTATTATTTCGTAATTATAGGACAAGCAATAGACGCTTATGTGAGTCATTAGATGTTTATTTTATTAGTGTTTATTGTATGTATAATATAGTATATATTATATTGACTCAAAGGGATACAATTTTGTTTTTGACGTCCTTCTTAATATTACATACTTGTAGGAGAGATAAATAATGTATAAAATTAAATTCAAATAACAAAATAACAATAATACAATCTTCCTTATATACACTATATGGACAAAAGTATTTTGAAATTGCATGTTTTTCAGAAAAAGTCTTTTATTATTCTATTTAGTAACGGTAGGCCTTCTTTTTGCTTCTATTACAGCTGCAACACGTCGAGGCATACTTTCCACAAGTTACTTTTGCCTTTTCCTCCCTTCTGTTGGAAAGGATGAAAGAAATCTCACATGAAAAATTAGACACAAATTAACTGTACGAGAAATCTGCTAAATAATTATAGACAAGTAGTCAATCAAAATGTCCACAGACCCATTCTATAGTCTCAAGTTTGTTAATTAGTCGTTATTTTTATGCCTTTATACGGGCGGAGATCTTACATTATTTGTAACCGACAACTCTTGTTTTACAAGAGATGGGGATTGCACAATCACAGAAATATCTTAATTGGTATAGATCAGTGGTCACCAAAGCGGTCGATATAACATTGTTAGATGTTGATTCGGGCTCAAGGGTCAATAGAAAAATATAAGACAAAAATATCCAAAACTTTCTGAAGTGGTACTCCTCTTTTTGCTTGCATTTCCAAGCTCGTATTGGGTTGAAACTGGTTTCAGCCATGTTAATTCCATTTGAACAAAACAGATATAGAATTCCGACGCGATTTAAGGCAGCCCTGAACTTTACTTACTCATTTTGAATCCAACATTGCTAATCTTGTTAAGAGTCACGAAGCACCTCCTTCACATTGACAACGTTAGTAAATTGTATACTAAGTTAATAAGTCTTATTTTCATATGTATAAGGAAGATTTTATTATTGTTACCTAAATTAAATTTTATATTTTATGTATTATTTATCTCTCCCATCCAATATGCAATGTTAAGAAGGACGTCGAATACAAAACGTATCCCTCTGACTTGCCAATATAATATACAGGGTGAGTCTAAATTGTTTTTACAAAATAAGAGGGGTGATAGTACCCATCCAGACGAGCAATAATTACCATGGAACATAGGGTCGCATTCCACTCTGAGAGGCAAAAAAGAATAAAATTACAATTTCAACATGAACTTACAACGTTGTTGGGAAAGCGAATGAACGATACCAAAAGTTGCACAATCTGATTGATTGATCAGCGAAAAACTCACAGCAAGTGCTCAAAGTGGCGTGTCGTTGCACAGTTCACACCGGCGAAGGAATGACTGGCTCTCGAAGATTCCTGGTGTTGTGTTCATTATGTCTGCACCGATTTTCGCTACGAGATCTTCAGCCGAGTCCACAAGCGTCTGGTACACTAAACATTTCATGTTCCCGCAGAAGACAAAGTCCAATGGGTTGAGGTCCGGTGAGCGAGGAGGCCAAGTCACAGGTCCGCCACGTCCGATCCATCGTGCGGGATATGTGGCATTCAAGAAATGCTACACTTGTAAGTAATTTCTTGGAAAATTACCATAAAAAGACGGCAACATAATGAATATTAACTTAAAGAAAGGGAAAATGGGTTTTCGTCTTTAAAAACAATTAAACTCGAAGCGAACAGAAAAATAGCTCCACGGCTACACTGCGTCGCCGAAACCCTAATTATAAGAATTTTGTATTAAAAATCTAAATTAATTCCAAAAAGTCAATATCTTTTCATAAAAATTAAACTCCAGGTTTAAAAATTTGCAAACAGCTTAGTTTTCCAAGGGTATTAAAAACCCGACACGATTTAAAAATTCCTAATGCGTGAAAATGGTGTATCGTGTATGGAATTCGAACGGAAAAACAAGTCGGCAACTAACATTAATTTTTTTTATCCCGCTATGGGGTTTAAAAATAGAATATCAATACATTTCTGTAGTTTGGAATGACAAAAATGGGGAAGGCATTAATTTTATGAATCAATACCCATGTTTAATCTTGGAAAATATTTGATACCTTTTTTCGAAAAACTTCCAAACTGACTAGAATCCAGTTCAAAGTATCACCCACGCCAATGGGGTTGCACTTTGAGCGAGGTCCGATTCATAGAGGAAATATAAAAGTAGAGAGCAATTCTAACCGTAAAGACCCTGGTGCACGTGAAATCTGTCGTGGAAGTTTGGAGAGTGGGATGCCAGCTCAGGTGTTGCCTCGTCATCTGACCGCGTTTCAAATTACGTGGTGTTGTCCTTGGCTCATTCCCTTCGGACCATCACCAATAGCACGTTGTGTTGCTCCAGTGAAATGTTAATTAACTACTTACCTACCTGATTGATTCACGGGACGGGAGAAGACGCCCATCGATTGATTCATCATCTGATTGGTCCTCGCGACATAGTGGTAGACTGGCGATTTTAACCAATTTTGTCGCCATTATTGAAATACGATTCAAAAACATACCCTGTCGCCATAAGACATTTTGTCGCCATAAGACAGACCATAGGGGGGTTGGGCTCTACACCTCACGGTGAGCCGAGGGGAGGTGAGTCTGGAGACCATAGGAGGCGATAAGATGCCAAATCGGCCAACCAAGTCAATTTTTCACAGAGCGGTCACGTGACTACTAGTCGACATGTTGATCACACTTTATGAATGTCCTCTCAACAGCAATGCTCAGTCTACTTAGATCACACGTCTATGATCTCATTAGCTTATTATTGCATTGCAGTTATAAACAAGACTTATAGAAGCAAAAGATTGAGTTTGTTCTTCAATCCAAATATATTTCTAAACTTATTTATGGCTGTGATACTCATCTAATTCTTCAGTCGGATGAATGTCATCGGCTGATTGGACGAAACACGACTAAAAAAAGTAACGGCTTATTAGTTTCATTGAATGTCTCGGTTATGAATGAACAGAACGTAATGAATTTCCTTGGCGCAATAAACAGCAAATAAAACTATTTTTAGAACCTATCTCCGTAAATAGAGATAAAAAAAGAGTATTTCATGATATAAGACGAGGAGACTTTCTATATTAGATCGTTATTTTCTGAAAGAATTAATCAGCGTTGGGAGCAAAATGTGGTGAAAATATTTTTACATTATAATCGCGTTCCTTTAAATAGATTCTAGTGTGAATATTTACATTAAATATTATTTTGCATGCTCCTTAATTTTATTCGGAAGCTTTTTATTCTCTGCTAAGAATAACCATAATTGTAATAAAATAGTATAAATATCTGGTAATATTGAGTATGGTATCTTAATGTATAACGGTTGGTTGCTCAAATTGGGTTTTATACAAAAGATGCGGTGATGGACAAGCTGCGACAACACGAATTCTCAGTTCACGAATTCTGAGGTACTATGCGCTAATACGGGACATTTGTATTGTAAATTCTTCTGTATTATTCAACTACTTAAGTGTTTGCTTTTCTAATCCAAGACCTCCTATCTTTCACTTCGGGTTTGATCCCGAACCGTCGCCAATAGCCCATTCTGTTTCTCACGTGCGACGTTAATTAAAATACCTACCTACCTTTTCAAATTAAAATCGGGTTGTGGTAGCCTGGTTGGAAGAGTAGAGGATTAGTAATCGGAGGGTTTGAGCCCGAAACTCGATTCAATAAAAGATCGTCCTTGTACGTGGGGGGTGCACTTTAAATCTGTCGTGGACTCCTCACGTTGGAGTAATGTGGAAGTTTGGAGAGTGGAATTCCAGCTTATGTGTTATCCTCGTCATCTGTCCGTGGTTGAAAATTCGGAGATGGTATTTTTAGTAATATGAGTTTTTTTACAAATCAGTAATAGGTATTGGGATTCTTTGAGCATTTAATTCTCTGATCTTTGCCAATTAATCCACAGCTTCATTTCCTTCAATGTCTGCGAGTTCGGATCCAACAAAGACCGTCGTGTACAACGGGGGTTGGTGCACGTAAATCTGCCGTGGCCTCAAATGTCCCCAAATGGCGTGGTGTGAAAATTTAAATGGGGTTCCAGCTCAGATGTGACCTCGTCACGTGACCGTGGTTCAAAATTACGTGGTGTTGTCCTCGATCTTTCCCTTCAGGTTTGATCTCGGAAAGTCGCCAATAGTCCTTTCGTGTTGCTCCTGTGCGACGTTAATTAAAATACCATACCTTCAATATCCATATGTGTACGAATCCACTGAAGACTACTTTTATTCTGGTCCAATTTCAAGGACACTAGCTTGGCAACGGCACACAGTTTTCCAATGAAGATTCAAAAGATGAATTCGATCTTTATTAAATAATCGTACGGGATTTCTCTGAATGGTTTTGTCGAGTTTAAAGCAATCCGTTTGCTAATTAAAAAATATCTTCATTTTGAGTTGGGTCATCTATCTCTAGAAGGTTTGTTTTGTAGTTGATCACAAATAGCAGTCGTTTATGAGAGGCATTTTCTGTCAAGATAGGTGGCCGTAGTGTTTCTGAGGCGGAACGTGTTTCGTGTATGTATGTATATCGATAAACTACAGTTTAAGGCATTGGTCGCCAAAATTCTTTGACCTTCGATGCCTTCAAGAGTTTCTTGACTTCTTATCGACCCCCTCTATTTTAATATTTCGCAATTATAGGACAAGAAAATAGACGCTTATGTGAGCTTGTAGGTTATTTATTTTGTAGTTAGTGTTTATTGTATGTTTAATATAGTATACAGGGTGAGTCTAAATTGTTTTTAGAAAATAAGAGGGGTGGTAGTACCCATCCAGACGAGCAATAATTACCATGGAACATAGGGTCGCATTCCACTCTGAGAGGCAGAAAAGAGTCAAATTAGAATTTCAACATGAACTTACAACAGTGTTGGGAATGAACGATACCAAAAGTTGTACAATGATGTATTGATCAGAGAAAAACTCACAGCAAGTGCTCAAAGTGGCGGCCACGCGTGTCGTTGCACAGTTCACACCGGCAAAGGAATGACTGGCTCTCGAAGATTCCTGGTGTTGTGTTAATTTTGTCTGCGGCAACACTGATTCTCGCTACTAGATCTTCAGCCGAGTCCACAGGCGTCTGGTACACTAAAGATTTCATGTGCCCCCAGAAGAAAAAGTCCAGTGGGTTGAGGTCCGGTGAGGGCAAGCCACAGGTCCGCCACGTCCGATCCATCGTGCGGGATATGTGGCATTCAAGAAGATATGCTACGTAGGCAGGTACAAAACGACGTCAGAGGAGATGACTTGTTTGTGCTCGACGCGTTTCGACTTTACTCTCTTCTGCCTCTCAGAGTGGAATGCGACCCTATGTTCCATGGTAATTATGGCTCGTCTGGATGGGTACTATCACCCCTCTTATTTTGTAAAAACAATTTAGACTCACCCTGTATACTGTATTATACATACAAAAACACTGTAACACACTATAAAATAAGCAATTCAAAAACTCACATAAGCATTTTTTTGCTTGTCCTATTATAATTACGAAATAGTAAAATAAAGGGGGTCGATGGGAAGTCAAGAAACTCTTGAATGGGTCGACGGTCGAAGAAGTTTGGCGAACCCTAGGATAGATGGATGGTTTGTTGCTTTTTACGGAGAAGGTATATCTTGATTGGGATTATACTTAGTTGACAACAGTCGTATCTGTTATTTCTGGCTTACTCAAATTAATCTACAACCGCGAATAAATAAATATAAAAAAAATTTACATTTACAGCACTAATTTTAGTTTTCTTATACACAGATGAAAGTTATTTACACCCTCTCACTTCTAAATAAGAGCAGTCTGGCCGATTTACCAGATTCCACACTAGTCTAGAACATATTTAAACGCGCGTTTCCTCGTGACTTATTTCTATCCTGATAATGGTGGACGTTTTGCTCCATAAAAATGGTCAGCGACGATATTTTCCAAGCACAAAAATTTTTATTACTCGTTTTTTAGCCTCCGTATTTTTTACTGTCAATTTGACTCAGGTTTTCATCCGTTCATCTTCAGACAAGTGCCTTGTTTATCTGAAGAACAGATATCTTGGAGCACATCTTGTTCTGTGCCTGAGAGAACAGTTTTAAGAAAATTCTGATTGTGACTAATAATCTATTGTTCCTGGGGTTTCCTTTTTGATCCTTTCGATCCAAAATTCCAATGTCTACTTCATGCATCCCCCAATGTAACATCAGGCTCGAGTATTCACGTCCAAACTACGGTTTGTGTCCTCGACACAAACTACCAAATTTTTATGTATATCGCGTTTCGTGTGTACAGAAGACACCATGATATCGGTGTCATTGTATCGGTCTCGTATACCAAGATGTAATGTTCTAAACATAGTTCTTATCCTGCTTTATATCTGGCAGGCATCGAGAAGGGCATACATCAATCTGATATATTTATTCTTGTTTTGAATGAAAGAAACATGACTACGCTCCCAGACTTCCATTATCCAGTCATATGAATCCCCCTCCGACATATAATTGCACTTCTATGTTTACACTCAGGGCGGTGAAAAACGCGTTTTCGAATACCTCATAAACGTGTCAACCGTCGCCATTTCTGCACTCACATACAAATCGTTTGACTGCTAGTAAATTCTCAAACCCACCGAAAACCCAGAGAAACGGGACGCGGAGAAAAAAAAAGCCGAGTTGAGATGCTCTCAAGCTGACTCCTCGAGAGCTCGGGAATTCTTATCGATGACTTATAAACAGACGTGTTGCCAGATCCCAAACAACTTGAAGTGGCTGTGCGGAGAAGTCATCCATAAATGATGGTAACACAAGGGGGAGGAAAATCAGATTGAGTGAAACCAGATTTTGTTCTTACGTTCTTTCCGACGCAGAAGAATGTCCCGTGTAAATAAATAAATCGTTTTATCTCGAGATGTAGAATATTTATTTCGAGAGCTGGCATCGATGCTTTTAATCAGAATTACCCAGAGCCACGTGACCTTTAAGCGCGATATTGCCTCGCTTACAACTTTATTACCGCGCGTTTAAGCCCGTTTGTTCTGTTCTTTGTCGAGGGGGCGGGTTTTTTTCTGCTCGAAACGGCATCACGTGAAGTGAAGTGTGAGAGAATGTTAAACAGAAACATCGATAAGAGACCGAACCCTCGATGTTCGCGATGAAAAGTCGAATGAAAAGATCCTTATTTGATGCTACTTGTGAACTGATAAAAGATATCTTGAAGGAAGTTGTGTAGCCATAAATGTTTCATTTTCGACTTGATAAAGCAGAACGAAGTAATCTTTCGTAAGGGTTCTTCACTGGATTTTTGGTTTCAATCAATAACTCTTCTGTTGAAGCATTTCTAGATGCTCCTATAACTAACTTGTCGAGTGAAATTACGTTTATGGACTACAAGATTTATTTTGAGTGAACATTTTTTGAAGTGGTACTTCCTCCTGATGACTGTCTCTACAAGGTATCTCGAGTTTTGCAAACCTGGCCAGATTTTAATATCGTCACCATCGAAAAGTCGGTAATATCTTGATGACGAGATATCTCGTCATTAGCGAAATTGATCCGATCGTGTACGAGTTATCTCTTCAAAACCATTTGGGGGATAAATCCATGAATTAGGGATTCAGCTGAAAAATAAAAATAACTAAACAAGCACTTCAGTGCCCAAAATTTGTGAAAATCTGGACTTCATTCACCTACAGAAACACCTACCTAAACATTTCTAAAAGACCTCAGTTCCCTAAGTTTTGCATTTCAGATTAATACTACTAAGTACAGCATACAATTCAATAAGTACAATGAAATATGAATCGTCGAGAAAACACATTAAGCAATGATGCTTTGAAGCAAAATTTGAAAGTTTGAAATCTGTTGCTTATTCCTCCTAGTCTAGACGCCTCTTATACCAAGTTCAACCAAGTAGACCAGTCCAAAGAAATTATTGGATCATCAGGATTGTGGAATACGTCTGAAGGGATCATTCCAATACAGGAAAGAATGCGATTACAAGATGCTTGTTCCCCTTTAAACACTTAAGATAAACGGGAAAAGATTTTTGTTCATTCAGGAATTTCATTCTCCTGAGGAGTCGACTTCGCGATCTATGTAACGCCCGTTTCAGTCCCTTTCCCCTTTGTAAAACAATAGACACGGAATTATTCTCGGGTTAAGTATGCCAAAAACATGGCTTTCGAAATCGGATCGAAATTACAGCTTTTGGCTTTTGTTTCATGTTTTAAACGCGATATTTAAGACTCGTAGACAAAATTAGCTCAGTAACAAAGGTAGATATTTTAACCCTTCAGGGGGTTCACAAGCCCGTTCTGCAACCTGCAGTCTCCCCTGCATGATTTTTAACCAGTTCGACCTTCCTGACCAATGGGATCTTCCACAGGATCCTTCCAACCCATAGATGGGGTTATTTATCATGTGTGTTGAGGGGTGAAAGCATCCTTACACTACTCGACTAAGTTCAGGGGTTAAGAGGAATCAATTCTACCCTGTATTAAAATCTACCTCAACAACTCTGCCTGAGCCGTGGGCCATTTATGATAGTACGCATGTACCAACTGGACGAGTCCAGTGGCAAAATAGAGGGTGGCGGTCATAAAATCAAGATGGGAGGCTTACCAGTTATAAAATGGGAAGTAAGAGACAGAAGGCTTAGTCAAACATCAAATGCTTCAAAAAATGACTAATGAAGAAGATAAAATGGTCTCCTGCTGTTTCGGTGAAACGAAATGTCCACCATCAGGACCAAAATAAACAAAAGCCTCGAGTTTAAATATGCTATCTTTGAAAACTGTTACTACCATTCGTTTTTCTAATTGAGCTTTTCCAGAGCACGTGTATAAAGGGAAGGAAGTCCCATGTCTTTTTGGACCGCTGTAGCCCAGTTGGAAGAGTCGTGCACTAGGAATCGGTGGGTTCCGAATCAATCCAACCAAAGACCGTCGTGGAAGCTGGTGCTCGTTAAATCTTTCGTGGCCTCAAATGTCCTCACGTTGGCGTGGTGTGGAAGTTTGGAGAGTGGAGTGCCAGCTCAGGTGTAACTTCGTCACCTGACCGTGGCTCAAAATTACGTGGTGTTGTCTTTGGATCTTTCCCTTCGGGTTTGATCGTTTGATCCCGGACCGTCGCCAATAGCCCGTTGTGTTGCTCCAGTGTGGCGTGAATTCTACCTACCTATTGCTTTTACAGTATCAATCACTAGTTTATTAGATGGGGTAAAAAAAAGATGAAGCTTCTATAATGTTTAACTCGAGAATGGATATGGGAAATTTGACCACTTTCGCTTGTCTGAAATCAAACTGTTGAGAAAATTCCCATCAGTATTGAGCTACGGCAGATTTGTTTATTTCCTTATTTTTGACTGGGTCGTCGTGGATAGGCGGATATGCCCACTGCGCTAGCTACCTCTGAGATGTAGGCGGCGCAGGTTCAATTCCTGTCAGGTGCATTCCTCCCTGGGTGTATTTCTCTCTTCTGCGTCAGTAAAACTTTTATTACGTGTCTGTCTATTACTTGATATTGTATGTCCTGTGTCAATTATTTGATTGGCGTAGATTATTTGATTGTCAATGATTAATTATTTGTCAGGTGCAGCATGGCAAAATACGGCGCTTGCGCTATAAAATCCCAAAATCAATCAACCAAAACCAATCAACCAACGTTATGTGGTGTAGACTAAAAGCAATAGTCTATTAACAAATCTAGTGACGTTCAGAGAATTGAGATTATTTTGAAAGATAAAGTATAGCATACCCAAAATCCAGATATTTACGTTACTATTGTATGAAGAGTGTTGGAGGTATTAATTAGACACTGATAACAAAACAGGTTTGATTTATCGCTTTTCGGTCATTTTAGATCGGGTAATTAGACCGGGACCTATAATTTTAAATGGATTCCGAACCACTACGAATATATCGTCACCAATAGCACATTGTGTTGCTCCAATGCGATGCTGATTCAACTACATCCCCACACTACGAATATCCGTGCCCAGAACGGGATTCGAACCCTGAGCCTTTTAATCTGAGGGACAGAACTTACCACTCGAGCAAAGATAACGAACTAAAAGAAACGCAGATAGTTACTTCACATACGGCAACATTTTCTTCAAACGTGTTATTTTAATAGATGAAAAAAGGTATTATTAATTTCTTACCATTACCTGCTAAAGGCCACTAACACAAAATTGCATACCGATGAAGTTCAAATATGTCTTAAAGATATTAAGATAGAAACAATGCACATAATATATGGAGGGAGATTAACATATTTTTATTGATTTTAAAATTCAAAATTTCAAGGATTGTGCTTTTTAATCAAATAGAAAAGTTAAAAGGAATAACTATAGGGTTCTCGTTCAGCCAAATAAAATTTCCAAAAGTCAGTTTGTGAAGTTTTGAAACGGATTTTGGTGAAACATCGTTAAGTTCTATTTGTTGATTCTTATTGATGATATGGAGTGCTGAAGGCAACATTGAACTTGACGCTCCTTTGCTTTCGGTGTCGTACGGAGTCTTGTTTCCAGAGGCCGTATTTTCAAGATCATATAATCCAGTCTTCTAGGCAGCAGAGCAAGTTGGATCACCTGTGGTTCTGCTTTTCACGAAGATGTCAAAGCCATCGTCTTCTCCATTGAGATCTGCGGCAGATTCTTCAGAGTCAGCTCCGTTGGTTTTGGCAATGGAATTATTTTGCGCCTCGAGTAGAGCCCTATCCGCCATTTCGTCTTCGATGGTTCGCAGACGCAAGTCCATGAATTCCTCGGGATGTTCGGCATTCCACTCTGCGAGGTAGTCGCGCTCGACGTATGGCTTTTCTTCTGCTTTCTGTTTATTTGCCTCTTTCTTGGCTTCCTTCTTTTCTCTACGCTTCTCTCGAAACTTCTTTCTGAAATAGCAAATTAGAATAAATTATTTTTCCTGTCAAGACACAGCAAAGGGAACAGAAGATAAATTTCTGTAAAACAGATGAAATAATATTTAAAGACTAAAATGTATAAAAAATAATAAATTCTCAGAGTACGAGGCACACTTACATTTGTTTCCTGCACCAGTCGATCATCTTGAAAGGTAGATAAGTTGTCTGTAATGACGTAAATAGCACTTGTGGAAGTACTGTTTGTAGGTAGCACTGAAAAGTACTGTTTCTTTGTAGATAGCACTGAAAAGTACTGTTTGTTTGTAGATAGCACTAAAAAGTACTGTTTGTTCGCAAAAAGCACTTAAAAGTACTGTTTGCAAATAAGTTGCAGAGGAATATTCCTTTACAACAAAAAAATCGCTTTAATCAAACGTTTTCGTTAATGCGATGAAGAAATGTATAATTTTAATAAAAATTTGATTTGATACTTAAATATTGCGTCATTAAATTAACAAGAATCACTAAAAATGTTTACATAGCCACATTTGTTTGATTCTACGCTGTCATTCCACCCGCTTTTTACACCTTAAAATCACTTAAAATGGAAACTACAAATAAAAAAGCTTGCATTTGAGGATCAATACCCGAGCAACTAAAGCTTTAAATTCGATAATTAAAAATTGCAATTATCGAAGCTCACATAAAAATACAGACTTCAGTGGTCTAATTACGTTTATTTACATTGATTGCTGTACTATTCTAAGTACTAAGAGAAATACTATTCTGGTCAGGTGCACTATTCCCTGGGTGTATTTCTCTCTTCTGAGTCATTAAAAACTTTCATTGTGCGTGAGTCTATTACTTGATATTGTATGTCGTGTCTGGCGCAGAATGGCCAAATATGGCCCTTCCGCCATAAAACCCCAAAACCAGCCAACCAACCTTATTTTTGACGCAACGCATGTGTTCTTAGAAATGAAAATTCAAGACTCGTTGGATGTGGCCACCATGTCCTGATTATTTTGCTCCACCGAAATAACCACTGACGTTTTTAATATTTATTACCCCTTTAGCGTCACGAAATTTCTGGATAGTGTAGTATTTCTTTTACACCGCAACATACAATGACTAAATAACCAAATCCTATTGGGTAGTCGTCATCTGACCGTGGTTCAAAATTACGTGGTGTTGTCCTCGGATCTTTCCCTTTGGGATTGATCCCGGACCGTCACCAATAGCCCGTTGTGTTGCTCCAGTGTGACGTTAATTGAAATACCCCCCCCCTATTGGGTAGGAAGGTAGGTATTTAATTAACGTCGCACTTTGGAGCAATACAACGGGCTATTGGTGACGATCAGGGAAAAATCCAAGAACAAAACCATGTAACTTTGAACCACGGTCAGATGACGAGGCAACGCCTGAGCTTGAAACCCACTCTCCAAACGTCCACACCACGCCAACGTGAGGACATTTGAGGCCACGACAGATTTAACGCGCACAAGCCCGATTTGTACACGATGGTTTTTGGTTGGATTCAAACTCGCAACCTTTCGGTTGCTAATCTGTTACCCTTCCAGCGGTCTCCAAATCCTATTGGGTGAAAGAATCCATGGATTCTTCCAACCTTTAGAAAGATTCTATTTGTCTTTTCCTTAGAATAGAATCCCTTGGAAAGATCCAGTTACTTCTTTCCTTGGAAATGAATCCTTTAGGAAGATTCTGTTGCTCTTTTCCATAGAAACCTTTGGAAGTGTTGGTCTTTTCCTTAGAAAAGGGACGCGGTTGCTTGGTCGGAAAAGCAGAGTATTACCAACTGGAGGGTTGAGGGTTCGGAAGCCAACCAAAGACCGTCGTGTACGTTGGGGCTGGTGCACGTTAAGGGGGTTTACGACCTTTAAACCACTCGATTGGAATAGAAAATTTAGGTCATTTTCAAAGCTATGTAATTGTTTAAGTATTGCATGAAATGTAATACTTTTTTCATTATGTTCTTGCATTTTTAAGGTATAAAATACATTCCACAACCAACAATTAAATACTAGCTTGAGCTCTGGGTCGGGCTCGTATATAGCTTCATCGTGAGCAAAGGTTTGATAAACATTGCACATAAACAAATAAATGTATGCAAATGAATTTTAGTGTATGTTATTCAGTATATATCGCAGATTACTCTAAAACCAGAAAAAAATAGAAAATATTAAAAAATATTTTTTTAATAATGTTTCATTGATGCAGTAAATATTCCGATACGATGACAATAATTTCTTCCCCGAAGTTCCAAAATAATACATTTATTCCAATATTCTGGTTTTAGTACAAACCTATAACGAATACGTATACCAATTTTTAAACCATTTACTCAAATAGTACTTTAGATATGTGCGCAATCCGAGATTTTTGAAAAAAAATAAAGCCGAGAAAACAGCCTAAAGGCAGAATTTCGGTTACAGCTGTTTTTTCTTAATCAAAAATGTTATACATTCTCTGACAATATCAAATAACCATTCAATAACTAAAATATATGATTATTTGTAATAATTAATCAAGTATATTTCTTTTAATTAAGAGAGCAAGATGAATCAAATCAGATTTCCCGATCTCAATCCGATCGAGGACTTGTGGGACGACCTGGAGTGACGGGTACGACACCGTCATGCACGCTCATCTTCACAACAATCTCTTCTCACAGCCTTTCAAAAAGCATGGCGAGCTGTTCCTGCCCAGACTTACAGAGAACTTGTGAAAAGTATGCCTCGACGTGTTGCAGCTGTAATACAAGCAAAGGGAGGACCTACCCATTACTAAATAGAATAATAAAACACTTTTTCTGAAAAACATGCAGTGTCCAAATACTTTTGTCCATATAGTGTATATAAGGAAGATTGTATTATTGTTATTTTGTTATCTGAATTTAATTTTATGCATTATTTATCTCTCCTATCAAGTATGTAATATTAAGAAGGACGTCAAAAACAAAATTGTATCCCTTTGAGCCAATATAATAATATGCAGGGTGAGTCTAAATTGTTTTTACAAAATAAGAGGGGTGATAGTACCCATCCAGAGGAGCAATAATTACCATGGAACATAGGGTCGCATTCCACTCTGAGAGGCAGAAAAGAGTCAAGTCGAAACGCGTCGAGCATGGACAAGTCATCGCCTCTGACGTCGTTTTGTACCTGCCTACGTAGCATATCTTCTTGAATGCCACATATCCCGCACGATGGATCGGACGTGGCGGACCTGTGGCTTGCCCTCACCGGACCTCAACCCACTGGACTTTTTCTTCTGGGGGCACATGAAATCTTTAGTGTACCAGACGCCTGTGGACTCGGCTGAAGATCTAGTAGCGAGAATCAGTGTTGCCGCAGACAAAATTAACACAACACCAGGAATCTTCGAGAGCCAGTCATTCCTTTGCCGGTGTGAACTGTGCAACGACACGCGTGGCCGCCACTTTGAGCACTTGCTGTGAGTTTTTCTCTGATCAATACATCAGATTGTACAACTTTTGGTATCGTTCATTCCCAACACTGTTGTAAGTTCATGTTGAAATTCTAATTTGACTCTTTTCTGCCTCTCAGAGTGGAATGCGACCCTATGTTCCATGGTAATTATTGCTCGTCTGGATGGGTACTATCACCCCTCTTATTTTGTAAAAACAATTTAGACTCACCCTGTATACTATATTAAACATACAATAAACACTAACTACAAAATAAATAACCTACAAGCTCACATAAGCGTCTATTTTCTTGTCCTATAATTGCGAAATATTAAAATAGAGGGGGTCGATAAGAAGTCAAGAAACTCTTGAAGGCATCGAAGGTCAAAGAATTTTGGCGACCAATGCCTTAAACTGTAGTTTATCGATATACATACATACACGAAACACGTTCCGCCTCAGAAACACTACGGCCACCTATCTTGACAGAAAATGCCTCTCATAAACGACTGCTATTTGTGATCAACTACAAAACAAACCTTCTAGAGATAGATGACCCAACTCAAAATGAAGATATTTTTTAATTAGCAAACGGATTGCTTTAAACTCGACAAAACCATTCAGAGAAATCCCGTACGATTATTTAATAAAGATCGAATTCATCTTTTGAATCTTCATTGGAAAACTGTGTGCCGTTGCCAAGCTAGTGTCCTTGAAATTGGACCAGAATAAAAGTAGTCTTCAGTGGATTCGTACACATATGGATATTGAAGGTATGGTATTTTAATTAACGTCGCACAGGAGCAACACGAAAGGACTATTGGCGACTTTCCGAGATCAAACCTGAAGGGAAAGATCGAGGACAACACCACGTAATTTTGAACCACGGTCACGTGACGAGGTCACATCTGAGCTGGAACCCCATTTAAATTTTCACACCACGCCATTTGGGGACATTTGAGGCCACGGCAGATTTACGTGCACCAGCCCCCGTTGTACACGACGGTCTTTGTTGGATCCGAACTCGCAGACATTGAAGGAAATGAAGCTGTGGATTAATTGGCAAAGATCAGAGAATTAAATGCTCAAAGAATCCCAATACCTATTACTGATTTGTAAAAAACTCATATTACTAAAAATACCATCTCTGAATTTTCAACCACGGACAGATGACGAGGATAACACATAAGCTGGAATTCCACTCTCCAAACTTCCACACTACTCCAACGTGAGGAGTCCACGACAGATTTAAAGTGCACCCCCCACGTACAAGGACGATCTTTTATTGAATCGAGTTTCGGGCTCAAACCCTCCGATTACTAATCCTCTACTCTTCCAACCAGGCTACCACAACCCGATTTTAATTTGAAAAGGTAGGTAGGTATTTTAATTAACGTCGCACGTGAGAAACAGAATGGGCTATTGGCGACGGTTCGGGATCAAACCCGAAGTGAAAGATAGGAGGTCTTGGATTAGAAAAGCAAACACTTAAGTAGTTGAATAATACAGAAGAATTTACAATACAAATGTCCCGTATTAGCGCATAGTACCTCAGAATTCGTGAACTGAGAATTCGTGTTGTCGCAGCTTGTCCATCACCGCATCTTTTGTATAAAACCCAATTTGAGCAACCAACCGTTATACATTAAGATACCATACTCAATATTACCAGATATTTATACTATTTTATTACAATTATGGTTATTCTTAGCAGAGAATAAAAAGCTTCCGAATAAAATTAAGGAGCATGCAAAATAATATTTAATGTAAATATTCACACTAGAATCTATTTAAAGGAACGCGATTATAATGTAAAAATATTTTCACCACATTTTGCTCCCAACGCTGATTAATTCTTTCAGAAAATAACGATCTAATATAGAAAGTCTCCTCGTCTTATATCATGAAATACTCTTTTTTTATCTCTATTTACGGAGATAGGTTCTAAAAATAGTTTTATTTGCTGTTTATTGCGCCAAGGAAATTCATTACGTTCTGTTCATTCATAACCGAGACATTCAATGAAACTAATAAGCCGTTACTTTTTTTAGTCGTGTTTCGTCCAATCAGCCGATGACATTCATCCGACTGAAGAATTAGATGAGTATCACAGCCATAAATAAGTTTAGAAATATATTTGGATTGAAGAACAAACTCAATCTTTTGCTTCTATAAGTCTTGTTTATAACTGCAATGCAATAATAAGCTAATGAGATCATAGACGTGTGATCTAAGTAGACTGAGCATTGCTGTTGAGAGGACATTCATAAAGTGTGATCAACATGTCGACTAGTAGTCACGTGACCGCTCTGTGAAAAATTGACTTGGTTGGCCGATTTGGCATCTTATCGCCTCCTATGGTCTCCAGACTCACCTCCCCTCGGCTCACCGTGAGGTGTAGAGCCCAACCCCCCTATGGTCTGTCTTATGGCGACAAAATGTCTTATGGCGATAGGGTATGTTTTTGAATCGTATTTCAATAATGGCGACAAAATTGGTAAAATCGCCAGTCTACCACTATGTCGCGAGGACCAATCAGATGATGAATCAATCGATGGGCGTCTTCTCCCGTCCCGTGAATCAATCAGGTAGGTAAGTAGTTAATTAACATTTCACTGGAGCAACACAACGTGCTATTGGTGATGGTCCGAAGGGAATGAGCCAAGGACAACACCACGTAATTTGAAACGCGGTCAGATGACGAGGCAACACCTGAGCTGGCATCCCACTCTCCAAACTTCCACGACAGATTTCACGTGCACCAGGGTCTTTACGGTTAGAATTGCTCTCTACTTTTATATTTCCTCTATGAATCGGACCTCGCTCAAAGTGCAACCCCATTGGCGTGGGTGATACTTTGAACTGGATTCTAGTCAGTTTGGAAGTTTTTCGAAAAAAGGTATCAAATATTTTCCAAGATTAAACATGGGTATTGATTCATAAAATTAATGCCTTCCCCTTTTTTGTCATTCCAAACTACAGAAATGTATTGATATTCTATTTTTAAACCCCATAGCGGGATAAAAAAAATTAATGTTAGTTGCCGACTTGTTTTTCCGTTCGAATTCCATACACGATACACCATTTTCACGCATTAGGAATTTTTAAATCGTGTCGGGTTTTTAATACCCTTGGAAAACTAAGCTGTTTGCAAATTTTTAAACCTGGAGTTTAATTTTTATGAAAAGATATTGACTTTTTGGAATTAATTTAGATTTTTAATACAAAATTCTTATAATTAGGGTTTCGGCGACGCAGTGTAGCCGTGGAGCTATTTTTCTGTTCGCTTCGAGTTTAGTTGTTTTTAAAGACGAAAACCCATTCTCCCTTTCTTTAAGTTAATATTCATTATGTTGCCGTCTTTTTATGGTTATTTTCCAAGAAATTACTTACAAGTGTTTGCATATTTTAATTAATTTCTTCACATTCTCCATTCTTTCAGTGCTGCGTTCGCACTGGAATTTAATTTTTTATTAACTGGGCATCGAAACAAAACGTGTATGAGGAAATCAGTTATTGAAATAATTTGATACCGCATTGATTTTTAGGAGCTTTCATTGTTCAGAGACAAAAAAATTTAAATATTACTTTTTTTGCTGATATATCTAATATTTTGCATTTTTCTTTCTGCATTACTTTCCTCTGCAAGTAAAACTAACAAATCCTCCCATAAATACACGCACGAAGATTTAGTACAAAGGAATATTACAAAAAGCTCACATACTTTTCAATAAATAAACGAAGCTTCGGTATCTTAATTTTGAAAACTTATAAATTATAGTAACAGCCATAATCTTACAACCGTGAAATATTAAACTTAACAATAAAGTTTAAAGGTAGGAGGGTAGTTAATTAACGTCGCACTGGAGCAACATAGCGGGCTATTGGGCAGAAAAAGAACGCTTGAGTATCCAGGGAGATCGACCCAATGTTTACTTAAGGCAATAAACCTCATGAGAAAAGAAAAGATCACAAGAGTACCTTGGATTCGTGAAGCCCGTACACCTAAAAGAGAATAGCCTCGGAGTGCATTTTAGACATTGCTTTGAATAGCAAAATGGCTGGATATAGACAAGAAGCTCCAATACTGCTTATATTCTTAATAATTCTTAAGTGCTACAGTAAGTAACCAATGCAATTCTACAAAGAATAGATTAAAAAAACCGGAATACTGAATTTAATCAAATAAAATCTAAATTTAATTCATAAAAATAATGTCAGTGGTAAATAAAAATGAGTTTTTCTGGCATGGATCCATCAGGTTTATAAGCTTGGAACACTAATTCAGTTTGGTCTATGATTGTTAAAATTTGAACATGGTGTCACAATATGTTTTACTGATAATACGAAATTGTAAATAGAACACAACATTTATTTACATTATTCAATGTTCGTTAACCATGTGGGGGTTCACTCTCATAATTTCTCCATGCAGTCTTCCAACCAATTTGAACTTCTTGACCAATAGAATCTCTTCAAAGTACACTGCTAGCCACCCAAATTGCAACACCAAGAAAGACAAGAGATATCACAACAAAATTTATTTTGTAGATAACATGTTGACCAAGTATCAAATGATTAAATTTATAGACTTCTGTGAAGTGTGGTTCCTGCCAAAATCAGTAGCCAGAGTAGCCGCCATTGTTGGAGATCACCGCTGCCACACGCCTCGGCATTGATTCAAAGAGACTTTGGATGTGTTCTTGGGGTACAGCAGACCAAGCAGCTTCCACACGTTGCCAAAGTTGATCTGGTGTGGCAGCTGGGGATGTATTCTGGGTCAATCGTTGAGCAACCATGGACCATATGTTTTCTATCGGCGAAAGATCCGGAGAGCGAGCTGGCCAGGGAAGCAATTCAATCTGGCGATTGACGAAGAACCCTTGGACAATGCGTGCCACGTGTGGTCGCGCATTATCCTGTTGAAATATGGCTGTGGGCAAGCCCTGAAGGTAAGGAAGGACAACTGGCTCCAACACCTCGGAGATGTAGCGCTGGCTGTTTAAAGTACCGGCAATGCGTACTAGAGGAGTGCGAGAGTGATATCCAATACCGCCCCATACCATAATACCCGGTGCGGGACCAGTGTGGCGGTGCATAACGCAACTGTTCAGCATCCTCTCTCCACGGTGTCTCCAGACTCGAATCCGACCATCGTGGTGTTGCAGACAGAAGCGTGACTCGTCAGTAAAGACAATTTCATTCCATTCTGCCGTCCACATCCTTCTTTCATCGCACCATTGGCGGCGGAAACGTCTGTGGTTCTGCGTCAAGGGTAGACGAAGCAATGGACGTCTTGCGGACAGACCACTCTGCTGTAAACGGCGTCGAATGGTACGCGCAGACACTGGATGATGCGGTACAGACTGAATGTGCTGTGCTATGGTTCGTGATGTGGCTGAGCGATCCGTCACTGCCATACGCACAATATGCCTGTCATCACGTGAAGTGGGGCACTGAGGTGGATGCGATCGAACACGTCGGTCCGTCGTACCCTCCTGCATCCAACGATCACATATCCGCATTACAGTTGTTTGGTTTCGTCCAACACGACTACCGATTTCCCTGAAAGATAATCCACAATCTCGGTAGGCCACTATCCTTCCTCTGTCGAACTCGGATACTTGATCAAAAGATGATCGCTGTTTTCTACGAGGCATAATTGATCGTTTTTTTGAAAAAACCACAAGAAAAACACAATTGCCGTACTTGAAATCGTCGAAATCTCCAAGCCTTAAATAGCGCTTTGAAATGGCGCCACAGGCGCGCGTGATGTGCGTCTGCGCTGAAATTCTAATCATTTGCATATCTCACCTTCGCTAATGCATGTTGTAAATTTCATATTATTTGCATGCTTCCTTCAGGGTGTTGCATTTACGGTGGCCAGCAGTGTATTTTATTCTAAGGAAAGAGTATCAGTAAAATCTTCCCAAAAGATTAAACCCCAAAGGAAACACCGATAGAATCTTTAGAAAAGATTCTATTCTGATGAAATAACCTATAAAATCTTTCCAAGTGATTCTATTTTGAGAAAAAGACCAATAGAATATTTTCAAAGGATTCTATTCTCAGGAAAACCAAGAGAATCTTTCCAAACAATTATATTTTCTAAGGAAAGAACTAATACTTCCAACTGTTCTGATAAAAAGACAATAGAATCTTTCCAAAAGATTATATTCTAAATAAATGACCGATGGAACCTCTCCAAAGAATTCTATTCCAAGTAAAGGACAAAAAGAATCGTTCCAAAGGATTCCATTCTAATGAAAGAACCAATAGAATCTTTCCAAATTCTAAGGACCGACGGAAGCGTTCCCAAGGATTCCATTCCAAGGAAAGTACCAAGAGACTCGCTCAATGGATTCCATTCTAAGGAAAAGACCAATAGAATATTTCCAAAGTTTGAAAGAATCCATGGATACTTTAGAAAGATGTGGTTATTGAGTCTTTAAATGTGTTGTGGAGTAAAAGCAACACTACACTACTTTCAGACCTCAAAGGGTTATTTATAAAGCATAAAGCTGGCTTTACACTCTCCGTTTAATAACGGATTTCTGAAAGCGCTATTTCAATCATCGAATGTAACCGCTCAGAAATCAATCAGCGTAATTTTATCGGATACTTTAATCACCTTAGAGAGGTTAATTTATTAGACTCGTCATTAATATCTGTTGGAGTTATTTCATCTATCTTAGGACTCGTTCTCATTCCCGAACTGTAGGAGAGAGGTTATACCTCCAAGTTCATTTCAAGTCACGAAAGAGAATACTTAGAGATTCGAAGACTTGCAATTGCTTTTAATGAAATTAATTGACGGTTGCTTTACTAAATCAAATAATTTCCACGTTTCAAATAAGCTGTTCTATTCAATCTCGCCGCTTCAGCAGTTACACAATTGCGGCAAATTTAGCCCTCACTATAATATTTCTGTTCCTTGGAAGGAAAAAGGCCAGTGTCCATTTTGTTATTGATTGCCTGATTTGGCAACTTTCACATTTTTAATTTTTAATGCAGGGTAAAAATAATATCCAATGGTTATATTCTTTCATAATATATTGAGGAGTACATTGATCCTTTTCCTTTTATAAAGTTTATTACCTAGAAGTTATATGTGAACACAACTCAAAATCATCGAGTTTGGACATTGGTTCTTTTTCTACCAAGGTACCGAATTCAGAAACAAAAAAATTAAGTCAGTTATACATTTTTAAAACTTCTAAATCATCGTTGGAAACGTCCAGGCTTCATGATAAAGTATTTGAGATATTCATAAATTTAAAAAATTGTTCATTTTTCCCCCTGAGCGTCAGAGATTTCCGAGTGCTGTAGAATATTTTTTACCCTACAACACATGACTAAATAACCACCTCTATTGGGTGAAAGAATTCTTGGATTCCATCAAACTTCTGAAAGATTCTATTGGTCCTTTCCTTAGAATAGAATCCCTTGGAAAGATTAAGTTGGTCATTTCCTTACAATAAAATGTTTGGAAAAGTTCTATTGCTTTTTCCGAAGAATAGAATTCGTTGGTAAGATTGTATCTTTTATTTCCTTATAATACACAATCTCTTTAAACTATTCTATTGCTCTTTTCCTTGGAAGTGAATCTGTTGGAAAGATTCTATTAGTCATTTCCTTAGAATAGAATCCTTTGGAATTATCCTATTGCTAATTCTGATATAAAAATGTTTCTTGTGATGTTAGATTCTGAGACCGTCGAAATTATATTAAATGGGATAGGAATTTAACGTCACGTGATTCTTTAGTGGGGACTTTGGAAGAACGATAAGAATCAATGCCCAATCAGAACAGTGTACATCGGTTGGAGTTCATATAAATTGAGTTTACTTTTTGGCCGTTGAATACTGTTCTGATCGGGCACCGTTTCTGATCGTTTTTCCAAAGTTCCCGCTAAAGAATCGAATGACATTCAGAACAGTGTTCAACGACGAAAAGGTAAACTCCATTATATGAACGCCAACACTTCTGACACTTCTTGGACACTGATTCCTATCGTTCTTCCGAAGTTCCAGTTTAGAAGTAGTCACTACAATTCCATTAATATATGATCTATTTTGCATTTAGTTTATTTTGGATCAACCGCTTGAATTTTATTTTGGATCAACGTTTTATATCAATGCGTACTCATTGTTTGCGATTATTCCACAAAATGTAAGAATAAGCGATCGAATCGCAAAGTGATTTCTAGAGTCCGTTGTATTCTTATCTTAACGAGCTTCGGTTATTTAAAACAATATGTTCATTTCGAGTTATGTCACTTCATAAAGTCCAATTCGTAGACAAATCGGTTGATCCCGAATAACTGTCGTTTATAGGATCTCCATGTTTTCCATCGCCTTAATCCAGAGACCTCCAAGCAACTTCACCTCCCTTGTGCTTTCACGTTTTTATAATTATTCTCATGATCCTCAAATGTCCTCACGTTAAAGTGGTGTGGAAGTTTGGGGAGTGGGGTGCCAGCTCAGGTGCGTGATTAAAAAAATACGAAGGTATTGTTCTAGGATACTTCCCTTCGGGATGGATGTCGGACATTTGTCATTACCCCGTTGTATTGCTCCAGTGCGACGTTAATTCAACTGCCTACCTATCTACTCTCAAAATATAAGAATAAACGATTGAATAGCAATAAGTCAATTTTCTAGTCTATTGTATTCTTGTCTCATCGAGCCCTACAGTTATCTAAAAAAATAGTATCTTCAATTTGAGTTGTCACTTCAGGTCTGATTCGCAGACAAATCAGGAACAACTGTCGTTTATAGGATGTTTGCTCCATGTTTTCCATCACCTTAATTTCAGAAAGCTCTTGCTGTGCTTTCACGTTTTGCTAAGTATTCTCACAATCCATTCCCCCTTCCCCATTCTGTCCTGTTCACATATTTCGGACGTTGCAAATGAGATCTTTCTCCCATAAAACAGGGAAGAGGGCTTACACGGACAAGAGGCTGACGACCTCGACGTCTTTTTAGAGGTTTCACGTGTTTACCACCACTTTGCCCTATTCTCCGGTCCGAGATTGGAGGCGGCCGTGCGAAAGAAGCTGTAGGAATGCCGAGGTTACATCAAAGGAAATAGCTTCCTCCTGTATAAATGCCCCGTAATTGGAAATAAAAGGATCACTGTGCGAAAGGCGAATTGACCGTTACGATTGGAGGTTCTTGACCTCTGGACCTCCCCCACTGCGAATCCCGATGCGATAAAAATCCCTCGCTAGGTGCTTAGCGTTGTTCAAAGAAAAAGAATCGGAAAACATTGTCCGATGCGTTTTGGTTCATTTGTATGGTATTGCATTTAAGACAAGCCGACCAATCGGTCTTGCGCGTACGGGAAATATAGAAGCGGAGTGATCACCTTTTTATGTTCCTAGGATCATGTGACCCAAACTAGTAGTGGGGGTGCTTGAATTGACGTCGCACTGGAGCAACACAACGGTCTATTGGTGACGGTTCGGAATCAATCCTGAAGACATCATCTCGTCATTTTGAACCACTGTCAGATGACGACCTAAGCTGGCTCTCCGAGCTTCCACATCACGCCAACGTGAAGACAACTGAGGCCACGATGATTTAACGTGAACCAGCTCCCATGTATATGGCTGTCTTTGGTTGGATCGAGTTTCAAACTCGCACCCTTCGGTTGCTAATCCACTACTCTTCCGACCGAGTTACCGCGATCCTCAAAATTAGCAGTAACATTGCTGGGAGGAAACGAAAATGCATCATCAAATTGGCCCACATGAAAGGAGACAACCATCCATTGATTCATCATCTGATTGGTCCATGCGACATAGTAGACTTCGGCAATTTCATCATTTTTGTCGCCACTCCACAGAAATGCGCACTCACACATCTACCGTCATGAGATGTTATAACGCCAAACGAGGCGATAAGATGCCAAATCGTCCAACCACGTCAATTTTTCAGAGCAGTCCCGCGATTAATAGTCAACATATTCGTCACACTTGTTGAAGTTCCTCTTAATAACAATTCTCAGCTACTGATAGAGATAAAATACACAAGTGAACCTCAAATCCACAGAAGAAATATAAAAGTAGAGGGAGCAAAGTAGTAACCTTTTTAAGTGCCCAGGATCGTGTGACCAAACTAGTAGTAACGTGACCTTTAGGCTACTTTCTTCTGAGTAGAACCGAACATACATCTGATTGGTCCACGGGACGAGAGAAGACGCTCATAGATTGATTTATCACGTATGGCATAGTGGTAGACTTTGGCGATTTTACCATTTGTCGACACTATAGAAAAATGTGTATTCACACCCCTACCCTGTCATAGGTTGTTACATTTCCAAACAAGGCGATGAAATGCCAACTCGACCAAGTCAATTTTTTCGCAGAGCAGTCACGTGACTACTAGTCGACATGTTGGTCACTCTTTTTGAAGCTCCTCTCAATAACAATGCTCAATCCAGCTACATTTCACGCCTATGGTCAATGCAAGCAGTCTCTCAGAACATTCAGCCTGCGTTGTCATTCTATTCTCCATGTCAACCAATGAGATTCAGCTTAATATCGATGGACTATTTAACTAAAGCACCCAGAGTTCGACAAGTTTCCTCAACTTCCAGATCTGGTACTTTTATTAAGGAATTTCCGGAAGACAAATGGTCAAGAAAACCAACAAGCACTCTCTTACGTAGAGATAAAATGCACACACCAAGACCAGCATGCAGTCGCTCCTAACATTCAATCCGTTATCATTTCATGCATGTCGACGAATCAGCTTAATATAGATGGTCCATTTAAGTAAAATACTCCGAGTTCGACAAGATTCCTCAACGTCCAGATCGCGTAAGTAATTTAAGACAATTGAGGGAAATCAACAAGCACTCTTTTACGTAGAGATGCACACCAAGACCTTACAGCACGCAGTCGTTCCTAACATTCAATCCGTTATCATTTCATGCATGTCGACGAATCAGCTTAATATAGATGGTCCATTTAAGTAAAACACCCCGAGTTCGACAAGATTCCTCAACTTCCAGATCTGGTAATTTTATTAAGGAATTTCCGAGACAAATGATCAAGAAAATCAACAAGCACTCTCTTACGTAGAGATAAAATGCACACTAAGACCTTACAGCACGCAATTGCTCCTCACATTTAATCCGTTATCATTTCATCCACGTCGACGAATCAGCTTAATATGGATGGTCCATTTAAGTGAAACACCCCGATTTCGACAAGCTTCCTCAACTTCCAGATCTGGTACTCTTATTAGGGAATTTCTGGAAGACAAATGCGGAGGAAAAACAACAACCACTCAAATTAGAGTACTTAGCTCTCACCTCTGAAGGCGACAGGCAACGAGCGAAGGAGGGAAGCAGCACACAGTGACTCTAATCACGCCTCCAAGCCATGAGAACCCCGTTTTCTAAAACAGAAAATGAACGGCTGGTGGAAAAGTTAATCGCAGCGAAACAAAGGATTGTCATGGAGGGGCATTACTCCGACAATTAGCTCAGGATTAATGCCCCTCGTCTCCCCACTCTACCCGGGGACTTTGGGAATATATCCGGGACTCGGCATATCAATCTGAAGGCTCTCCTGCTGGCTTTTGATTCCTCCAGGGCTGGCGTTTGAATAAGGGTGTGTTTGTTTGCTTCTTTGAATTGGCAGCAGTGAGAACAATCGTTGTTGTGATGGGGAAGGGAGGATTCGAATAATTGGCTGTCAGGCCTGACGCGACTTTCGGTATTATTCGGGATGGTGTACTTTAGGAGTGATTTAAAGGTGGCGAAACGCAGCGATTTGTGAAACGCGAACCGGGTTGCGGGTCTTCCTTTCGTCGCGCTTTACTCAAACGCTTCACTCTACCAGGGCCTTAACCCTCCTAATGGTTGTTTCGACGAGGTATCTCGTCATTAGCAAAACTGCCCAGATCTCGATGGACGAAACATCCCGTCATAAGAAGGAAATTGACCAAATCTTTATCTCGTCATCATAAAAAATCGCCAATATCTTGATAACGGGGTATCACGTCGTTAGCAAAACTGACCAGGTCTCTATGGACGAGATATCTCCTCGAAACCACTTGGAGGGTTAAGTTACAGGCAAGGTGTCACATTGTGGTTCAAATACCTTTTTGTTATTAATTTGGTAATCACTGAATTATAACTGTCAACACTATGAGTACAGTTTATAGTAAAGAAGTGCACCATTCAGAGCAATTGTCAAAATCATTACGAGTTCTTATAATGCAGATGTAACTTATTGATTTTCTTTATGAAAACTTCTTCAACAAGTCACCAGATAGTCACTGCTATTTTATATTCAACATAAATACGCAACCAACTATTCTAGACCCTCCCTGGGTCGACTCACCATTGGTTTAGAGTCGTTAAACGACCCAGGGGGATAAGGAGACCGTCCGCGACAGGACAATTCTAGACCCTCCCTGGGTCGACTCACCATTGGTTTAGAGTCGTTAAACGACCCAGGGGGATAAGGAGACCGTCCGCGACAGGACAATTCTAGACCCTCCCTGGGTCGACTCACCATTGGTTTAGAGTCGTTAAACGACCCAGGGGGATAAGGAGACCGTCCGCGACAGGACAATTCTAGACCCTCCCTGGGTCGACTCACCATTGGTTTAGAGTCGTTAAACGACCCAGGGGGATAAGGAGACCGTCCGCGACAGGACAATTCTAGACCCTCCCTGGGTCGACTCACCATTGGTTTAGAGTCGTTAAACGACCCAGGGGGATAAGGAGACCGTCCGCGACAGGACAATTCTAGACCCTCCCTGGGTCGACTCACCATTGGTTTAGAGTCGTTAAACGACCCAGGGGGATAAGGAGACCGTCCGCGACAGGACAATTCTAGACCCTCCCTGGGTCGACTCACCATTGGTTTAGAGTCGTTAAACGACCCAGGGGGATAAGGAGACCGTCCGCGACAGGACAATTCTAGACCCTCCCTGGGTCGACTCACCATTGGTTTAGAGTCGTTAAACGACCCAGGGGGATAAGGAGACCGTCCGCGACAGGACAATTCTAGACCCTCCCTGGGTCGACTCACCATTGGTTTAGAGTCGTTAAACGACCCAGGGGGATAAGGAGACCGTCCGCGACAGGACAATTCTAGACCCTCCCTGGGTCGACTCACCATTGGTTTAGAGTCGTTAAACGACCCAGGGGGATAAGGAGACCGTCCGCGACAGGACAATTCTAGACCCTCCCTGGGTCGACTCACCATTGGTTTAGAGTCGTTAAACGACCCAGGGGGATAAGGAGACCGTCCGCGACAGGACAATTCTAGACCCTCCCTGGGTCGACTCACCATTGGTTTAGAGTCGTTAAACGACCCAGGGGGATAAGCAGACCGTCCGCGACAGGACAATTCTAGACCCTCCATGGGTCGACTCACCATTGGTTTAGAGTCGTTAAACGACCCAGGGGGATAAGGAGACCGTCCGCGACAGGACAATTCTAGACCCTCCCTGGGTCGACTCACCATTGGTTTAGAGTTTTAGAGTCGTTAAACGACCCAGGGGGATAAGGAAACCGTCCGCGACAGGACAATTCTAGACCCTCCCTGGGTCGACTCACCATTGGTTTAGAGTCGTTAAACGACCCAGGGGGATAAGGAGACCGTCCGCGACAGGACAATTCTAGACCCTCCCTGGGTCGACTCACCATTGGTTTAGAGTTTTAGAGTCGTTAAACGACCCAGGGGGATAAGGAGACCGTCCGCGACAGGACAATTCTAGACCCTCCCTGGGTCGACTCACCATTGGTTTAGAGTCGTTAAACGACCCAGGGGGATAAGGAGACCGTCCGCGACAGGACAATTCTAGACCCTCCCTGGGTCGACTCACCATTGGTTTAGAGTCGTTAAACGACCCAGGGGGATAAGGAGACCGTCCGCGACAGGACAATTCTAGACCCTCCCTGGGTCGACTCACCATTGGTTTAGAGTCGTTAAACGACCCAGGGGGATAAGGAGATAAGGAGACCGTCCGCGACAGGACAATTCTAGACCCTCCCTGGGTCGACTCACCATTGGTTTAGAGTCGTTAAACGACCCAGGGGGATAAGGAGACCGTCCGCGACAGGACAATTCTAGACCCTCCCTGGGTCGAGTCACCATTGGATTAGAGTCGTCAAACGACCCAGGGGGATAAGGAGACCGTCCGCGACAGGACAATTCTAGACCCTCCCTGGGTCGACTCACCATTGGTTTAGAGTCGTTAAACGACCCAGGGGGATAAGGAGACCGTCCGCGACAGGACAATTCTAGACCCTCCCTGGGTCGACTCACCATTGGTTTAGAGTCGTTAAACGACCCAGGGGGATAAGGAGACCGTCCGCGACAGGACAATTCTCTACCCTCCCTGGGTCGACTCACCATTGGTTTAGAGTCGTTAAACGACCCAGGGGGATAAGGAGACCGTCCGCGACAGGACAATTCTAGACCCTCCCTGGGTCGAGTCACCATTGGTTTAGAGTCGTTAAACGACCCAGGGGGATAAGGAGACCGTCCGCGACAGGACAATTCTAGACCCTCCCTGGGTCGACTCACCATTGGTTTAGAGTCGTTAAACGACCCAGGGGGATAAGGAGACCGTCCGCGACAGGACAATTCTAGACCCTCCCTGGGTCGACTCACCATTGGTTTAGAGTCGTTAAACGACCCAGGGGGATAAGGAGACCGTCCGCGACAGGACAATTCTAGACCCTCCCTGGGTCGACTCACCATTGGTTTAGAGTTTTAGAGTCGTTAAACGACCCAGGGGGATAAGGAGACCGTCCGCGACAGGACAATTCTAGACCCTCCCAGGGTCGACTCACCATTGGGTTAGAGTCGTTAAACCACCCAGGGGGATAAGGAGAACGTCCGCGACAGGACAATTCTAGACCCTCCCTGGGTCGACTCACCATTGGTTTAGAGTCGTTAAACGACCCAGGGGGATAAGGAGACCGTCCGCGATAGGACAATTCTAGACCCTCCCTGGGTCGACTCACCATTGGTTTAGAGTCGTTAAACGACCCAGGGGGATAAGGAGACCGTCCGCGACAGGACAATTCTAGACCCTCCCTGGGTCGAGTCACCATTGGATTAGAGTCGTCAAACGACCCAGGGGGATAAGGAGACCGTCCGCGACAGGACAATTCTAGACCCTCCCTGGGTCGACTCACCATTGGTTTAGAGTCGTTAAACGACCCAGGGGGATAAGGAGACCGTCCGCGACAGGACAATTCTAGACCCTCCCCGGGTCGACTCACCATTGGTTTAGAGTCGTTAAACGACCCAGGGGGATAAGGAGACCGTCCGCGACAGGACAATTCTCTACCCTCCCTGGGTCGACTCACCATTGGTTTAGAGTCGTTAAACGACCCAGGGGGATAAGGAGACCGTCCGCGACAGGACAATTCTAGACCCTCCCTGGGTCGACTCACCATTGGTTTAGAGTCGTTAAACGACCCAGGGGGATAAGGAGACCGTCCGCGACAGGACAATTCTAGACCCTCCCTGGGTCGACTCACCATTGGTTTAGAGTCGTTAAACGACCCAGGGGGATAAGGAGACCGTCCGCGACAGGACAATTCTAGACCCTCCCTGGGTCGACTCACCATTGGTTTAGAGTCGTTAAACGACCCAGGGGGATAAGGAGACCGTCCGCGATAGGACAATTCTAGACCCTCCCTGGGTCGACTCACCATTGGTTTAGAGTCGTTAAACGACCCAGGGGGATAAGGAGACCGTCCGCGACAGGACAATTCTAGACCCTCCCTGGGTCGAGTCACCATTGGATTAGAGTCGTCAAACGACCCAGGGGGATAAGGAGACCGTCCGCGACAGGACAATTCTAGACCCTCCCTGGGTCGACTCACCATTGGTTTAGAGTCGTTAAACGACCCAGGGGGATAAGGAGACCGTCCGCGACAGGACAATTCTAGACCCTCCCTGGGTCGACTCACCATGGGTTTAGAGTCGTTAAACGACCCAGGGGGATAAGGAGACCGTCCGCGACAGGACAATTCTAGACCCTCCCTGGGTCGACTCACCATTGGTTTAGAGTCGTTAAACGACCGAGGGGGATAAGGAGACCGTCCGCGACAGGACAATTCTAGACCCTCCCTGGGTCGACTCACCATTGGTTTAGAGTCGTTAAACGACCCAGGGGGATAAGGAGACCGTCCGCGACAGGACAACTCTAGACCCTCCCTGGGTCGACTCACCATTGGTTTAGAGTTTTAGAGTCGTTAACCGACCCAGGGGGATAAGGAGACCGTCCGCGACAGGACAATTCTAGACCCTCCCTGGGTCGACTCACCATTGGTTTAGAGTCGTTAAACGACCCAGGGGGATAAGGAGACCGTCCGCGACAGGACAATTCTAGACCCTCCCTGGGTCGACTCACCATTGGTTTAGAGTCGTTAAACGACCCAGGGGGATAAGGAGACCGTCCGCGACAGGACAATTCTAGACCCTCCCTGGGTCGACTCACCATTGGTTTAGAGTCGTTAAACGACCCAGGGGGATAAGGAGACCGTCCGCGACAGGACAATTCTAGACCCTCCCTGGGTCGACTCACCATTGGTTTAGAGTCGTTAAACGATCCAGGGGGATAAGGAGACCGTCCGCGACAGGACACCTCTAGACCATCCCTGGGTCGACTCACCATTGGTTTAGAGTTTTAGAGTCGTTAACCGACCCAGGGGCATAAGGAGACCGTCCGCGACAGGACAATTCTAGACCCTCCCTGGGTCGACTCACTATTGGTTTAGAGTCGTTAAACGACCCAGGGGTATAAGGAGACCGTCCGCGACAGGACAATTCTAGACCCTCCCTGGGTCGACTCACCATTGGTTTAGAGTCGTTAAACGACCCAGGGGGATAAGGAGACCGTCCGCGATAGGACAATTCTAGACCCTCCCTGGGTCGACTCACCATTGGTTTAGAGTCGTTAAACGACCCAGGGGGATAAGGAGACCGTCCGCGACAGGACAATTCTAGACCCTCCCTGGGTCGACTCACCATTGGTTTAGAGTCGTTAAACGACCCAGGGGGATAAGGAGACCGTCCGCGACAGGACAATTCTAGACCCTCCCTGGGTCGACTCACCATTGGTTTAGAGTCGTTAAACGACCCAGGGGGATAAGGAGACCGTCCGCGACAGGACAATTCTAGACCCTCCCTGGGTCGACTCACCATTGGTTTAGAGTCGTTAAACGACCCAGGGGGATAAGGAGACCGTCCGCGACAGGACAATTCTAGACCCTCCCTGGGTCGACTCACCATTGGTTTAGAGTCGTTAAACGACCCAGGGGGATAAGGAGACCGTCCGCGACAGGACAATTCTAGACCCTCCCTGGGTCGACTCACCATTGGTTTAGAGTTTTAGAGTCGTTAAACGACCCAGGGGGATAAGGAGACCGTCCGCGACAGGACAATTCTAGACCCTCCCTGGGTCGACTCACCATTGGTTTAGAGTCGTTAAACGACCCTGGGGGATAAGGAGACCGTCCGCGACAGGACAATTCTAGACCCTCCCTGGGTCGACTCACCATTGGTTTAGAGTCGTTAAACGACCCAGGGGGATAAGGAGACCGTCCGCGACAGGACAATTCTAGACCCTCCCTGGGTCGACTCACCATTGGTTTAGAGTCGTTAAACGACCCAGGGGGATAAGGAGACCGTCCGCGACAGGACAATTCTAGACCCTCCCTGGGTCGACTCACCATTGGTTTAGAGTCGTTAAACGACCCAGGGGGATAAGGAGACCGTCCGCGACAGGACAATTCTAGACCCTCCCTGGGTCGACTCACCATTGGTTTAGAGTCGTTAAACGACCCAGGGGGATAAGGAGACCGTCCGCGACAGGACAATTCTAGACCCTCCCTGGGTCGACTCACCATTGGTTTAGAGTCGTTAAACGACCCAGGGGGATAAGGAGACCGTCCGCGACAGGACAACTCTAGACCCTCCCTGGGTCGACTCACCATTGGTTTAGAGTTTTAGAGTCGTTAAACGACCCAGGGGGAAAAGGAGACCGTCCGCGAAAGGACAAATCTAGACCCTCCCTGGGTCGACTCACCATTGGTTTAGAGTCGTTAAACGACCCAGGGGGATAAGGAGACCGTCCGCGACAGGACAATTCTAGACCCTCCCTGGGTCGACTCACCATTGGTTTAGAGTCGTTAAACGACCCAGGGGGATAAGGAGACCGTCCGCGACAGGACAACTCTAGACCCTCCCTGGGTCGACTCACCATTGGTTTAGAGTTTTAGAGTCGTTAAACGACCCAGGGGGATAAGGAGACCGTCCGCGACAGGACAATTCTAGACCCTCCCTGGGTCGACTCACCATTGGTTTAGAGTCGTTAAACGACCCAGGGGGATAAGGAGACCGTCCGCGACAGGACAATTCTAGACCCTCCCTGGGTCGACTCACCATTGGTTTAGAGTCGTTAAACGACCCAGGGGGATAAGGAGACCGTCCGCGACAGGACAATTCTAGACCCTCCCTGGGTCGACTCACCATTGGTTTAGAGTCGTTAAACGACCCAGGGGGATAAGGAGACCGTCCGCGACAGGACAATTCTAGACCCTCCCTGGGTCGACTCACCATTGGTTTAGAGTCGTTAAACGACCCAGGGGGATAAGGAGACCGTCCGCGACAGGACAATTCTAGACCCTCCCTGGGTCGACTCACCATTGGTTTAGAGTCGTTAAACGATCCAGGGGGATAAGGAGACCGTCCGCGACAGGACACCTCTAGACCATCCCTGGGTCGACTCACCATTGGTTTAGAGTTTTAGAGTCGTTAACCGACCCAGGGGCATAAGGAGACCGTCCGCGACAGGACAATTCTAGACCCTCCCTGGGTCGACTCACTATTGGTTTAGAGTCGTTAAACGACCCAGGGGTATAAGGAGACCGTCCGCGACAGGACAATTCTAGACCCTCCCTGGGTCGACTCACCATTGGTTTAGAGTCGTTAAACGACCCAGGGGGATAAGGAGACCGTCCGCGATAGGACAATTCTAGACCCTCCCTGGGTCGACTCACCATTGGTTTAGAGTCGTTAAACGACCCAGGGGGATAAGGAGACCGTCCGCGACAGGACAATTCTAGACCCTCCCTGGGTCGACTCACCATTGGTTTAGAGTCGTTAAACGACCCAGGGGGATAAGGAGACCGTCCGCGACAGGACAATTCTAGACCCTCCCTGGGTCGACTCACCATTGGTTTAGAGTCGTTAAACGACCCAGGGGGATAAGGAGACCGTCCGCGACAGGACAATTCTAGACCCTCCCTGGGTCGACTCACCATTGGTTTAGAGTCGTTAAACGACCCAGGGGGATAAGGAGACCGTCCGCGACAGGACAATTCTAGACCCTCCCTGGGTCGACTCACCATTGGTTTAGAGTCGTTAAACGACCCAGGGGGATAAGGAGACCGTCCGCGACAGGACAATTCTAGACCCTCCCTGGGTCGACTCACCATTGGTTTAGAGTCGTTAAACGACCCAGGGGGATAAGGAGACCGTCCGCGACAGGACAATTCTAGACCCTCCCTGGGTCGACTCACCATTGGTTTAGAGTCGTTAAACGACCCAGGGGGATAAGGAGACCGTCCGCGACAGGACAATTCTAGACCCTCCCTGGGTCGACTCACCATTGGTTTAGAGTCGTTAAACGACCCAGGGGGATAAGGAGACCGTCCGCGACAGGACAATTCTAGACCCTCCCTGGGTCGACTCACCATTGGTTTAGAGTCGTTAAACGACCCAGGGGGATAAGGAGACCGTCCGCGACAGGACAATTCTAGACCCTCCCTGGGTCGACTCACCATTGGTTTAGAGTCGTTAAACGACCCAGGGGGATAAGGAGACCGTCCGCGACAGGACAATTCTAGACCCTCCCTGGGTCGACTCACCATTGGTTTAGAGTCGTTAAACGACCCAGGGGGATAAGGAGACCGTCCGCGACAGGACAATTCTAGACCCTCCCTGGGTCGACTCACCATTGGTTTAGAGTCGTTAAACGACCCAGGGGGATAAGGAGACCGTCCGCGACAGGACAACTCTAGACCCTCCCTGGGTCGACTCACCATTGGTTTAGAGTTTTAGAGTCGTTAAACGACCCAGGGGGATAAGGAGACCGTCCGCGACAGGACAATTCTAAACCCTCCCTGGGTCGACTCACCATTGGTTTAGAGTCGTTAAACGACCCAGGGGGATAAGGAGACCGTCCGCGACAGGACAATTCTAGACCCTCCCTGGGTCGACTCACCATTGGTTTAGAGTCGTTAAACGACCCAGGGGGATAAGGAGACCGTCCGCGACAGGACAAATCTAGACCCTCCCTGGGTCGACTCACCATTGGTTTAGAGTCGTTAAACGACCCAGGGGGATAAGGAGACCGTCCGCGACAGGACAACTCTAGACCCTCCCTGGGTCGAGTCACCATTGGTTTAGAGTTTTAGAGTCGTTAAACGACCCAGGGGGATAAGGAGACCGTCCGCGACAGGACAATTCTAGACCCTCCCTGGGTCGACTCACCATTGGTTTAGAGTCGTTAAACGACCCAGGGGGATAAGGAGACCGTCCGCGACAGGACAATTCTAGACCCTCCCTGGGTCGACTCACCATTGGTTTAGAGTCGTTAAACGACCCAGGGGGATAAGGAGACCGTCCGCGACAGGACAATTCTAGACCCTCCCTGGGTCGACTCACCATTGGTTTAGAGTCGTTAAACGACCCAGGGGGATAAGGAGACCGTCCGCGACAGGACAATTCTAGACCCTCCCTGGGTCGACTCACCATTGGTTTAGAGTCGTTAAACGATCCAGGGGGATAAGGAGACCGTCCGCGACAGGACAACTCTAGACCCTCCCTGGGTCGACTCACCATTGGTTTAGAGTTTTAGAGTCGTTAACCGACCCAGGGGGATAAGGAGACCGTCCGCGACAGGACAATTCTAGACCCTCCCTGGGTCGACTCACCATTGGTTTAGAGTCGTTAAACGACCCAGGGGGATAAGGAGACCGTCCGCGACAGGACAATTCTAGACCCTCCCTGGGTCGACTCACCATTGGTTTAGAGTCGTTAAACGACCCAGGGGGATAAGGAGACCGTCCGCGACAGGACAATTCTAGACCCTCCCTGGGTCGACTCACCATTGGTTTAGAGTCGTTAAACGACCCAGGGGGATAAGGAGACCGTCCGCGACAGGACAATTCTAGACCCTCCCTGGGTCGACTCACCATTGGTTTAGAGTCGTTAAACGACCCAGGGGGATAAGGAGACCGTCCGCGACAGGACAATTCTAGACCCTCCCTGGGTCGACTCACCATTGGTTTAGAGTCGTTAAACGACCCAGGGGGATAAGGAGACCGTCCGCGACAGGACAATTCTAGACCCTCCCTGGGTCGACTCACCATTGGTTTAGAGTCGTTAAACGACCCAGGGGGATAAGGAGACCGTCCGCGACAGGACAATTCTAGACCCTCCCTGGGTCGACTCACCATTGGTTTAGAGTCGTTAAACGACCCAGGGGGATAAGGAGACTGTCCGCGACAGGACAACTCTAGACCTTCCCTGGGTCGACTCACCATTGGTTTAGAGTTTTAGAGTCGTTAAACGACCCAGGGGGATAAGGAGACCGTCCGCGACAGGACAATTCTAGACCCTCCCTGGGTCGACTCACCATTGGTTTAGAGTCGTTAAACGACCCAGGGGGATAAGGAGACCGTCCGCGACAGGACAATTCTAGACCCTCCCTGGGTCGACTCACCATTGGTTTAGAGTCGTTAAACGACCCAGGGGGATAAGGAGACCGTCCGCGACAGGACAATTCTAGACCCTCCCTGGGTCGACTCACCATTGGTTTAGAGTCGTTAAACGACCCAGGGGGATAAGGAGACCGTCCGCGACAGGACAATTCTAGACCCTCCCTGGGTCGACTCACCATTGGTTTAGAGTCGTTAAACGACCCAGGGGGATAAGGAGACCGTCCGCGACAGGACAATTCTAGACCCTCCCTGGGTCGACTCACTATTGGTTTAGAGTCGTTAAACGACCCAGGGGGATAAGGAGACCGTCCGCGACAGGACAATTCTAGACCCTCCCTGGGTCGACTCACCATTGGTTTAGAGTCGTTAAACGACCCAGGGGGATAAGGAGACCGTCCGCGACAGGACAATTCTCTACCCTCCCTGGGTCGACTCACCATTGGTTTAGAGTTTTAGAGTCGTTAAACGACCCAGGGGGATAAGGAGACCGTCCGCGACAGGACAATTCTAGACCCTCCCTGGGTCGACTCACCATTGGTTTAGAGTCGTTAAACGACCCAGGGGGATAAGGAGACCGTCCGCGACAGGACAATTCTAGACCCTCCCTGGGTCGACTCACCATTGGTTTAGAGTCGTTAAACGACCCAGGGGGATAAGGAGACCGTCCGCGACAGGACAATTCTAGACCCTCCCTGGGTCGACTCACCATTGGTTTAGAGTCGTTAAACGACCCAGGGGGATAAGGAGACCGTCCGCGACAGGACAATTCTAGACCCTCCCTGGGTCGACTCACCATTGGATTAGAGTCGTTAAACGACCCAGGGGGATAAGGAGACCGTCCGCGACAGGACAATTCTAGACCCTCCCTGGGTCGACTCACCATTGGTTTAGAGTCGTTAAACGACCCAGGGGGATAAGGAGACCGTCCGCGACAGGACAATTCTAGACCCTCCCTGGGTCGACTCACCATTGGTTTAGAGTTTTAGAGTCGTTAAACGACCCAGGGGGATAAGGAGACCGTCCGCGACAGGACAATTCTAAACCCTCCCTGGGTCGACTCACCATTGGTTTAGAGTCGTTAAACGACCCAGGGGGATAAGGAGACCGTCCGCGACAGGACAATTCTAGACCCTCCCTGGGTCGACTCACCATTGGTTTAGAGTCGTTAAACGACCCAGGGGGATAAGGAGACCGTCCGCGACAGGACAATTCTAGACCCTCCCTGGGTCGACTCACCATTGGTTTAGAGTCGTTAAACGACCCAGGGGGATAAGGAGACCGTCCGCGACAGGACAACTCTAGACCCTCCCTGGGTCGAGTCACCATTGGTTTAGAGTTTTAGAGTCGTTAAACGACCCAGGGGGATAAGGAGACCGTCCGCGACAGGACAATTCTAGACCCTCCCTGGGTCGACTCACCATTGGTTTAGAGTCGTTAAACGACCCAGGGGGATAAGGAGACCGTCCGCGACAGGACAATTCTAGACCCTCCCTGGGTCGACTCACCATTGGTTTAGAGTCGTTAAACGACCCAGGGGGATAAGGAGACCGTCCGCGACAGGACAATTCTAGACCCTCCCTGGGTCGACTCACCATTGGTTTAGAGTCGTTAAACGACCCAGGGGGATAAGGAGACCGTCCGCGACAGGACAATTCTAGACCCTCCCTGGGTCGACTCACCATTGGTTTAGAGTCGTTAAACGATCCAGGGGGATAAGGAGACCGTCCGCGACAGGACAACTCTAGACCCTCCCTGGGTCGACTCACCATTGGTTTAGAGTTTTAGAGTCGTTAACCGACCCAGGGGGATAAGGAGACCGTCCGCGACAGGACAATTCTAGACCCTCCCTGGGTCGACTCACCATTGGTTTAGAGTCGTTAAACGACCCAGGGGGATAAGGAGACCGTCCGCGACAGGACAATTCTAGACCCTCCCTGGGTCGACTCACCATTGGTTTAGAGTCGTTAAACGACCCAGGGGGATAAGGAGACCGTCCGCGACAGGACAATTCTAGACCCTCCCTGGGTCGACTCACCATTGGTTTAGAGTCGTTAAACGACCCAGGGGGATAAGGAGACCGTCCGCGACAGGACAATTCTAGACCCTCCCTGGGTCGACTCACCATTGGTTTAGAGTCGTTAAACGACCCAGGGGGATAAGGAGACCGTCCGCGACAGGACAATTCTAGACCCTCCCTGGGTCGACTCACCATTGGTTTAGAGTCGTTAAACGACCCAGGGGGATAAGGAGACCGTCCGCGACAGGACAATTCTAGACCCTCCCTGGGTCGACTCACCATTGGTTTAGAGTCGTTAAACGACCCAGGGGGATAAGGAGACCGTCCGCGACAGGACAATTCTAGACCCTCCCTGGGTCGACTCACCATTGGTTTAGAGTCGTTAAACGACCCAGGGGGATAAGGAGACCGTCCGCGACAGGACAACTCTAGACCTTCCCTGGGTCGACTCACCATTGGTTTAGAGTTTTAGAGTCGTTAAACGACCCAGGGGGATAAGGAGACCGTCCGCGACAGGACAATTCTAGACCCTCCCTGGGTCGACTCACCATTGGTTTAGAGTCGTTAAACGACCCAGGGGGATAAGGAGACCGTCCGCGACAGGACAATTCTAGACCCTCCCTGGGTCGACTCACCATTGGTTTAGAGTCGTTAAACGACCCAGGGGGATAAGGAGACCGTCCGCGACAGGACAATTCTAGACCCTCCCTGGGTCGACTCACCATTGGTTTAGAGTCGTTAAACGACCCAGGGGGATAAGGAGACCGTCCGCGACAGGACAATTCTAGACCCTCCCTGGGTCGACTCACCATTGGTTTAGAGTCGTTAAACGACCCAGGGGGATAAGGAGACCGTCCGCGACAGGACAATTCTAGACCCTCCCTGGGTCGACTCACTATTGTTTTAGTGTCGTTAAACGACCCAGGGGGATAAGGAGACCGTCCGCGACAGGACAATTCTAGACCCTCCCTGGGTCGACTCACCATTGGTTTAGAGTCGTTAAACGACCCAGGGGGATAAGGAGACCGTCCGCGACAGGACAATTCTCTACCCTCCCTGGGTCGACTCACCATTGGTTTAGAGTTTTAGAGTCGTTAAACGACCCAGGGGGATAAGGAGACCGTCCGCGACAGGACAATTCTAGACCCTCCCTGGGTCGACTCACCATTGGTTTAGAGTCGTTAAACGACCCAGGGGGATAAGGAGACCGTCCGCGACAGGACAATTCTAGACCCTCCCTGGGTCGACTCACCATTGGTTTAGAGTCGTTAAACGACCCAGGGGGATAAGGAGACCGTCCGCGACAGGACAATTCTAGACCCTCCCTGGGTCGACTCACCATTGGTTTAGAGTCGTTAAACGACCCAGGGGGATAAGGAGACCGTCCGCGACAGGACAATTCTAGACCCTCCCTGGGTCGACTCACCATTGGATTAGAGTCGTTAAACGACCCAGGGGGATAAGGAGACCGTCCGCGACAGGACAATTCTAGACCCTCCCTGGGTCGACTCACCATTGGTTTAGAGTCGTTAAACGACCCAGGGGGATAAGGAGACCGTCCGCGACAGGACAATTCTAGACCCTCCCTGGGTCGACTCACCATTGGTTTAGAGTCGTTAAACGACCCAGGGGGATAAGGAGACCGTCCGCGACAGGACAATTCTAGACCCTCCATGGGTCGACTCACCATTGGTTTAGAGTCGTTAAACGACCCAGGGGGATAAGGAGACTGTCCGCGACAGGACAACTCTAGACCTTCCCTGGGTCGACTCACCATTGGTTTAGAGTTTTAGAGTCGTTAAACGACCCAGGGGGATAAGGAGACCGTCCGCGACAGGACAATTCTAGACCCTCCCTGGGTCGACTCACCATTGGTTTAGAGTCGTTAAACGACCCAGGGGGATAAGGAGACCGTCCGCGACAGGACAATTCTAGACCCTCCCTGGGTCGACTCACCATTGGTTTAGAGTCGTTAAACGACCCAGGGGGATAAGGAGACCGTCCGCGACAGGACAATTCTAGACCCTCCCTGGGTCGACTCACCATTGGTTTAGAGTCGTTAAACGACCCAGGGGGATAAGGAGACCGTCCGCGACAGGACAATTCTAGACCCTCCCTGGGTCGACTCACCATTGGTTTAGAGTCGTTAAACGACCCAGGGGGATAAGGAGACCGTCCGCGACAGGACAATTCTAGACCCTCCCTGGGTCGACTCACTATTGGTTTAGAGTCGTTAAACGACCCAGGGGGATAAGGAGACCGTCCGCGACAGGACAATTCTAGACCCTCCCTGGGTCGACTCACCATTGGTTTAGAGTCGTTAAACGACCCAGGGGGATAAGGAGACCGTCCGCGACAGGACAATTCTCTACCCTCCCTGGGTCGACTCACCATTGGTTTAGAGTCGTTAAACGACCCAGGGGGATAAGGAGACCGTCCGCGACAGGACAATTCTAGACCCTCCCGGGTCGACTCACCATTGGTTTAGAGTCGTTAAACGACCCAGGGGGATAAGGAGACCGTCCGCGACAGGACAATTCTAGACCCTCCCTGGGTCGACTCACCATTGGTTTAGAGTCGTTAAACGACCCAGGGGGATAAGGAGACCGTCCGCGACAGGACAATTCTAGACCCTCCCTGGGTCGACTCACTATTGGTTTAGAGTCGTTAAACGACCCAGGGGGATAAGGAGACCGTCCGCGACAGGACAATTCTCGACCCTCCCTGGGTCGACTCACCATTGGTTTAGAGTCGTTAAACGACCCAGGGGGATAAGGAGACCGTCCGCGACAGGACAATTCTCTACCCTCCCTGGGTCGACTCACCATTGGTTTAGAGTCGTTAAACGACCCAGGGGGATAAGGAGACCGTCCGCGACAGGACAATTCTAGACCCTCCCTGGGTCGACTCACCATTGGTTTAGAGTCGTTAAACGACCCAGGGGGATAAGGAGACCGTCCGCGACAGGACAATTCTAGACCCTCCCTGGGTCGACTCACCATTGGTTTAGAGTCGTTAAACGACCCAGGGGGATAAGGAGACCGTCCGCGACAGGACAATTCTAGACCCTCCCTGGGTCGACTCACCATTGGTTTAGAGTCGTTAAACGACCCAGGGGGATAAGGAGACCGTCCGCGACAGGACAATTCTAGACCCTCCCTGGGTCGACTCACCATTGGTTTAGAGTCGTTAAACGACCCAGGGGGATAAGGAGACCGTCCGCGACAGGACAATTCTAGACCCTCCCTGGGTCGACTCACCATTGGTTTAGAGTTTTAGAGTCGTTAAACGACCCAGGGGGATAAGGAGACCGTCCGCGACAGGACAATTCTAGACCCTCCCTGGGTCGACTCACCATTGGTTTAGAGTTTTAGAGTCGTTAAACGACCCAGGGGGATAAGGAGACCGTCTGCAACCAACTATTAACTTTCCAAGTGGTTTCTACAACATATGTCTTGTACCAAGATCTGATGAATTTTGCTAATGACGAGATATCGCATCAAGGTATTGCCGACTTTTTATGATAACGAAATCGAGATATGGTCAATTTTCTTCTAATGACGAGATATCTCGTCCATCAAGATCTGATTCAATTTTTGAGATTTCAATATTTGATATCTCGACAAGACATTGCCTATTCTTTTATAACGAGATCAAGATGTCAGTTTCTTAAGGCGAGAGATATCTCGTCCATCAAGATTTGGTCTGTTTTGTTAATGACGAGATACCTCGTCCATCAAGATCTCATCAATTTTACTTACAACGATCTCATCAAGATACTGCCTGCTTTTTGACGAGACATCTAATCGAGACGATCACTAGGAAGGTTAAAAGAATACGTCAACCATTAAACTCTCCTGGTGGTTGACTCGACGAGATATCTCATCATTAACAAAACAGGTCAGATCTTAATGAACGAGATATCTCGTCATTAGAAGAAAACTGATCAGATCTAGATCTCGTCATCAACAAAAAATCGGCAACATCCTGATGAGATATCTAAAACGCGATTCGCATGCTCTATTATTTTGAAATCCTGAATTCTCTCTTGGTGCAATTAGCAAAACTTAACCTTAACCCTCCTTGTGGTTTGGACGAGGTATTTCGTCATTAGCAAACGTGGTCAGATCTTTATGGACGAGATAGCTCATAGTTAGAAGAAAGACTTGATCTTGATCTCGTCATCGTTGGAAAATCGCTAGTATCTTGATGACAAGGCATCTCGTCGTTAGCAAAATCGGTCGGATCTCGATGGACAAGATATCTCGTCGAAACCACTTCGAGGGTTAACTACCTTCCTGGGTTACTTCCTGTTATGCTCTGAAAGAGATTCCGCGTGAATAGTCTCCAAACCCGGTACAACAAAATCAAAGCAAAAGACGTTTACCTTGATCTCAGGATCTTTAAAGTTCAAAGAACAAAAGGTATCTCTTTCGATTTCTGCTAAATGCCTTCCTCCGATCGTAAATTGACACTGCGTCTCAAGAGATCGTTCAACGATTTACAGCAGATCAAGAACAATCTTCCCCCTGCAAGTCTGAACAATGAGTTGGACGGTTACAAACTGCCTTCGAGCATAAGGCCCGGAACACAAGTAACAAAGGCGTCTATCGTCAATTAAATGGATTTCAGTTGAATCGAAGACAATCTCTGCGAGCCACCCCCCAGAGAGGGAGCTTCAAATGGACCTACTCTGTTTTCCGATTAGTAGGGTCTGCGCTTTCCCCCTTTTTTACGTTCCATTTAAAGTGTTGTCTGGTCTCGACGTGGGAATTCAGGACTGGAGGTTTTTGCTTGAGTGAGCACCAATCGATTTAAGTGCGCTGCAAATGCCGTAGATCGTCTTCGGTGGAAAAGCAGGTGTTGTGATACATGCGTGGAATCTACGAGTGATCAAGATAGGTGGGTAGTTGAGTTAGAGCCGCACTGGAGCAACACAACGGGATATTGCGATGATCCGGGATCCATCCCTAAGGGTAAGATACGAGGCCAGCACCTCGTAATTTTGAATCACGGTCAGATGGCGACAGGTGATCAAGATGTTGGTTCCCGTGAATTGAACAGGTCTCTCAATATAATTTGAAGTTCACGGGATGTACTGAAGCAAAGATTCTGAAATTCGTGGCCGGTCACCTCTCTGTAGATCAATTTTTCTAATGCAAGAGGTCCGATAAACAAAAAAGCAAAATATATTTTACATAAAAAAAATTGCAAATTTTAATTTCAGCAAAATAAATATTATTTCGACTGCAGGTAAAAAATCACCATCTTGGAAAACTATGGAATACGTTTAGGTAGGTAGGTAGTTGAATTAACGCGTTGCACTGGAACACTGGAGATTTTTGCTTGACTGAGCACCAATCGATTCAAGTCCGCTGCAAACGCCAAAGACCGTCTTCGATGATGGTTGAACTAAGCAGGTGTGGTAATACATCCATGTAATCTATGGGTGATCAGGGTTGGTAGGTTGTTGAATTAACGTCGAACTGGAGAAACACAACGGGCTATTGGCGATTGTCCGGGATCAATCCAGAAGGGAAAGAAACGAGGATAATACCTCGTCATTTTGAGCCACTGCCAGATGACGACGGGTGATCAAGATGTGTTATGTTGAGTTCCCATGAATTGAACAGGTCCCACAATATAGGTTGTAGTTCCCAGAATGTGCTGAAGCAAGATTCTGGAATTCGTGGTTGTCATCTCTGTAGATGAATTTTAAAACCACGAGAGGTTTCGCGTGGTGGGTGGAAGTTTGGAGTGCCAGCTCAAGTATTGCTTCGTCATCTGACCGTGGTTCAAAATTACGTGGTGTTGTCCTTGGACCTTTCACTTCAGGATTGATCCCGGACCGTCGTCAATAGACCATTGTGTTACTCTATATAGTGCGAGGTTAATTAATTAATTACCAATTACCCACCACAAGAGGTCCGATAAACTTTAAAGCAAAACATTGTGTAAGCAATTGCAAACTCTAAAAGCAATAAAATAATTAAATATTATTTAAGCAGTAGGAAAATAAGTAACCTTGGGAAGCTATGGAATACATTTAGGATTACCCTAATATTGAAGACAACTTTTTTTAATTTTTATAAAATAAAATTATTTATTTTATTACATCACATCTTGATATAAGTCCAGTGCATTGGCAATGCACATGTGAAACGCAATATACATGAAACAAGGTTGGTTGTTTTGGGGGACAAGGCGATTTGGCGCAAGGGCGATACTTTGCCAAACTACACCAAACACAAGACAGACGTTACATCGGCAGGACGAAAGCCTACAATTGATCAGAAAGAAAAGTAAACATAAGTGGGAAAACTCGATCTCGAATTGAGAAATAAATTTCTTACCTTAAAAGACTGCTATTTCAAATTTTCCAAAATCTATTTCATTGAATTCAACAAATAATGACTCATATTAACTAAAGTTTCATAAAAAGTTTAATAAAGGTAATTAACGAAGGCAATTATTGTGAGCAGAAAATTAACGTAATGGACAATGATTTTGCTATACAATTTTGCACTGAAAAATATATCACATACCACCAGTTGAAAAATGCTGCGTTAAATCATCTTGAATTTATCTTTTAATTTTTCTTAATTTACTTAAAACAAACTATTTTATCTGGGTCTGACATTTCTTATTGAATGTAAAAAATACTGCTTCTGGCGATAAAAATACTACTAGAACTAAATCACAATACTTGAAAAAGTAAATAGCACGAATACTTGAAAAAGTAAAATTAATTAATTTTATTTGTAGCTCTACAACTATTTTCCTATATAAGAATGGATAACTAAATCAAAATATCTTTGAATTCTAGTAAATGCTAACAGATTTCAAGAGTATGAGACAATCAGAAATTTTTAAACCGCCACTTTGGGTTCGTGGAGGTGCTTATTTTTTCTTGAGATATCGATCCCTTTCCTTACACAAATAACGACGCACATCGTTGCCATTTGGATGCTTATAAATTCAAGATGAGCATAATGAATTAACTGCACTTTTGAATGAGATCATTTACATTCGATCTGGGTGTGACATTTCTTGGCAAATGTTAAAAAGAACACTTCAATTGCCGATAAAAATACATTTTTACAACCCGAGAAAGCATAATTTTACCAAACTGATTATAGTAAAAGCGTCCTTGAGAATTTTAATAAAAACTAATACTTTCAATATAAGTTAATCATATATTTCTAGAACGCCATTTCTTGTTAAAAAAGAATACTTCTACATCCGATAAAAATACATTTCTGCTACATGATAATGTATAATTTTTTCAAACTGATTAAATCAAGAACGTTCTTGAGAATTTTAGCGAAAACCAACAATTCCAATAATATAAGTTTATCAGATATTCTAGACCGCCATCTTGTATTTGTTGAGGCTCATTTTTCTCGAGATATTATCGATCTCTTCTCCCTCCACAAATAGGGCAACGCACACCGTTGCCATTCGGATGTTTATAAATTCACGATGAGCATAATGAATTACCAGCACGAATATAAAACGCTTAGTTCCCTGGGAGAAAAATAATTCCGCCTGCTGAAGAAGTGGACATTTAGCCATTTTTTTCCTTCACAAGCAGCAGGCCGGGTTTTTCAATTGAATAAAGAGTTTTGCTATACCAATTTTTATATCCCATGCAAACTTCATTTTTCAAGTCTGGAAACTGAATGAGCAGGAAAAAAAATTGTTTATAAATTTATTGAACGTGCAGGCAAACATAGCCGGAATTATTTTTTGCGTGTTTGTATTTTTCTTTCGAGCGCGATCCTATTGAAGACTTATAATAACTCGTCTCAAATCTTGATTCATGTTTATTCATAGAGTATAAAAATATTAAAGCTTAAAACAGGGATTTTCGGGGATGCGGCGTAGCGTAGAGGAATTTGATTAGAATAAGGAGGATGGTGTAAAAAGGATGAGAACCTTTTTTTCTGGGAACATCAAAGGATTTTGAAGGCTGCACGCTTGTAGAGAATAAACGCGAAAACAGGATGAATTTTAAAACCCCGTCGATCTATATTTTTACTCAACAAGCATAAAATGTTTGTTCGTAGATATTTATTTTCGAATTTTTTCTCCTTTTTCTTCTTTGTGTATAAGAAAATACTCTGGAAATTTTTTGAAAAATTATATTTAATCCCCTGCTGCTAGTGATTTATTTTTGTATAGAAGGAAATGAAAATTTGTTTGGGAGTTTTTGTTTTTTATTTATTTATAGAAGTCAAAGTTTCGGTATTCTATTGAGACGGAATATTGGAATATAAGAGAATGTCTCAAAAGTATTATACACCGCTATATTGTAATTACCAGAAGTATACAAGCGAAAATATTAGCTTTTGTGATAATTTTAAATTTGTAAGAAATATTAAATATTCAATTATCAATTGATAGAGACTACTTAGACCTACACGCAGCTTTATTACTTCAATTGTGATTCATTTTGATAAAGTGAAGCCGCGGGTGAGGAATATAAGCCGCGGTAGCCCAGATGGTAGAGTCGCGGATTAATAACCGGAGAGCTGCGACTTCGAAAGTAGATCCACCCAAAGACCGTCGAGTGCGTGGGGGCTAGTGCAAGCTGAATCTGCCGTGGCTTCTAATGTCCTCACGTTGGCGTAGTGCGGAGGTTTAGAGTGTGTTGCCGGCTTAGGTATTGACCCCGTCATCTGACCTGGTTGAAAAGTGCGAAGTGTTGTCCTCGGATCTTTCGGATCGGAATTTACGTCGCACTGGAGCTATTGGCTACAGTTCGGGATCTACCCTGAAGAGAAAGATCCGAGAACATCTCGTCATTTTGAGCCATGGTCAGATGACGAGGTCAACACCTGAGCTGGCACCCCAATCTCCAAACTTCTACACTGTGCCACTTTGAGCTCATTTAGGCTACGACAGATTTAATGTGTGCCACCCACCACGTACACGACGGTCTGTGGTTGGATCGAGTTTCGAACTCGCAACCCTATAATATGTGACTATCAATTGGGAAAAACATTGAGTATAAAACGATTGCGTACGCAACTCAGTTTGTTTTACCAGTATTGATCGAAAATCAAATTTTCAAAATTGTTTTACCAGTATTGCTTGAAAAAAATTTTTTCAACAAACAATAATTTAAAATTCTAATTATGTTTGAACTGATTTTTTATTTCTTTCCACAATATAAATAATTTAGGAACATTTGAATGATGAAAAATGTATATTTAAAATACTTATATTTACACAACTTGCATTTTGTAATGGAACACGAAAAGATAAAACAAAAAACTCATTGATCATAAAAGCGTAATTTTGCAATTCGGTATCTGGCAAAGCCAAAATTAATGTTTTAATTTGTAAATAAAATTTAGAATTCCGGTTTGTTATTTGAGTTAAGACAGCGAAATGTGGTCATATTCAACCATTTCTAAGTTTTGTAAATTTGTGTTCTTTTTGTAAATAATTCATTAGTGTCTAACAATATTTTTCAAGCGTCTTTTTCGAATTTCTCTATTTCAGAATATTCTCATGACGTCGAAATTCGACACGCTTGCTCAGATCTTTCGTTTTTCAGAATTCTACATTTTTCAATGACCAGAATTTCGTTTCTGTTTGTATTTATGTGTTCCATTACTTTCCATATTACAGATATATTATTTAGGAGTTGAATTGTAATGAATTATTTTTATTTTCTGCAAAATATCACTAGACATGGGCAATTTCTTGGTTGTATATGTATATTTCGACGAACTTTCCTTAAGATTTTGGTTAAATACATTATAGTTTGTAGAATTCTGTTTCATAAAAATAAATGGAAACCTTTTTAAGTAAGGTGTATAATTTCTAAAGGTGTATAACTAAAAAATAACTGGTAAAGTTAAAATAAAGTTATTCTAAAATAAGATGTTACGTTAAATCAAAACGGGTAGCCATACGTTGTAGTTCAAAGATATTTCTAAATTTTAGCATATTTTCATTACAAGACGATTAAAATCAATTTAATTTGCATTTGTTTTCATGTTTCATGGGTATTATTGAAAGCTGTACTCCATAGTCATGTAACTACAACTATCATTCTAAATAGGTACGTGGTTTCCATATAGAAACTGTCTCAATTGAAAAAATACCTTAAGGATTCGATTTAAAACTAAATTTTTCTGTTGGAGGAAAGCGAATTTTAAATAAGACAGCCGATCTTGGAATAATATCATAGTAAGGAAGTATGTAAACTAGGACTTGAAAATAGAAAATTTTTGTCAAGTGGCAGAAGGTCGAGGTGGCTTACTTGAAGTTAAACTGTTCGTATACAACTTAGGTACCTGTGAAACATTCATTCTTTGAAAGTAGTGATTTTATAAAAAGTGTAATCGATTGTGAGTTTGCTTTGTCTACATTGATGACATTTGTTTTAAAAAAGCTCAGTTATTCCCACGTGCGGCTGAATAGAATTTTCAAAAAAAAATGTGTGCTTCAAAATAAATTAACCGCGAATGCCGCAAGTTTCATTTGCCATCCTCTCACAATGATAATGTAATTCGAAAACATCAAATCCATAGTGCAAGGGTACCATAAATAATAAATATTAATTGGAAAACTGGGTGCTGAAAGTTCATCATTTTTACTGAAATTGAACATAATTGGCATTCGTAATCACTCCAAAGCTCAAAATCTGAAAAGCTTTCGCAATTTGTCTTACAGTAAGAGTGTGATGAATATGAAATGGATTATATGGATGGATATATTTGCGTCCGAAGTAAATTCTAGAATCTAAAGTTAAAACGATGTTAAAAAATATGTTCTGTACTCTTAAATGATGTTTGCATTTTTCTATGAAATGGAATCAACATTTAACCAATTCAACCCGAGCATCTCCAGGTAATTCTGCTAGTACCAAATATAAATTGTAAACAGAGTGATCCGAACTTTTGAAAAGATTACCATATGAATATATTGAAAAGATTACCATATAAAAGTTTCTGTGAAACATCTTAATTTGTTTACGCAATCCAAGAGTCCATAGAATATTATTTAAGTTCCATAAATCTTATTCAAAAGACTCGTAAAATTATTTCCGCAACTTCTTACGAAAGAAATATTTCATCTGCGAAATCTGAATTGAAAAGACCTGTCAGAAAAGTCTAGTATTCCACGGTTATTATTCGAAACACGACTTTTATTTTCCCATAATTAATTCCTACGTTTGAATCTCTAAAATTCTACAGTTCCAACGAGTTATTCCATATTCTAGTGCGTTCTACACAAAGAGGTTTAGCTAATATAAATCTTATCTGGAACCCTACTTACTAAACCATTCTTATAACATAAACTCCCAAAGCGAATAAATGTTTTGAATGCGCAAAAAGACCGGAAAATTGCTTCCTACTCACACATGGGGTTATATTAATTAGTTATGGAATCCATTTCTTGGCTGGGAGAGGAAGCGGAAAGAAAAGATAAGCTCCAGAATAAGCTTCCCTGTGCTCCAATGCAAATAGTGCACAAATTCTACCGACGCAACGTAATGGTATTTAATTAAACGCACTTTCCAAGGCCTGTTTGGAAAACTCGTAATGCTAGCATCTTTATGCACTAAACGCCAGAATCGGAAAAGGATTAAAAATTTTTACCCCTGCATGCACATAAATGGGTTTCTATTTGTCTGAAATGTCCCTCTTCCAAGAGCGGTAAATTCTATTTAAAAGTCTGGTTTGACGTTGGAGAAAAGTGAATTTGACGTTACGATAGCACTGCGGGATTAGATGCATAAATAAATGGTTGGGAATATTAGCACTTAACCCCTTGAGTGAGATTTCCAGGTAGTATAGTGTTGCTTTTACCTTACTACACAGTGACTAAATTACCGCATCTGTTGATTGAAAGAATTCATGGATTCTTTCAACCTTTAGAAAGCTTCTATAGGTGCTATCCATAGGATAGAATCCTTTGGAACTATTCTATTGTTTTTTCCTCACGAAAGAATCCTCCATTCGAGCTATTCTGTAGAATATAATCTTTTGGAAAAATTCTTTTGGCCTATTCAGTAGAATGCAATCTTTAGGAACGATTCTATTGCTCCTTTCCTTAGAATATAATCCTTTGGTGAATTCTATTGCTCCTTTCTTTAGAATCATTTGGAGGATTCTATAGTTCTTTTCCTTATATTGTTTGGTTTGCTGGGGTTTTATGGAGCAAGGACCATATTTGGCCATGCTATGCCAGACACAAGAGATGCAATATCAAGTAATAGACATACACACAATAAAAGTTTTACTGACACAGAAGAGAGAAATACACCTAGGGAGGAATGCACCTGACAGGAATCGAACCTGCGCCGCCTACAACTCGAATGTTTCTAGCGCAGTGGGCATACCCACTGAGCCAAGACGGCCCCTTTCTTTTCCTTAGAATATAATCCTTTGGAACGATTCCTTCCTTATTCCTTACCTTGGGTTGCGATTCTGTGGTCATTTCCTTATAATAGAATCCTTTATAAAGATCATATTGCTCAATTTCAAATATTAGAATCCCTTCGGAAGATTCTATTGCTCATTTCTGTATCATAGAATCCTTTGGAACGATTCTATTGGTATATCATGAAGAATAGAATCTTTTGGAAAGATTAAAAAATAGATAAACATATTCTATTGCTCCTTTCTCTAAAATAGAATCCTTTAGAAGGAATCTATTAGTTCTTTCTTGGAATAGAATTTTCTGCTAAGATTTATTGCTCTCCTTTCCATCTAAAATTCTTTGGAAATATTATATTCAAGATCAAAAGAGGTTAAATATCATGCATTGAAGACTGCATGTTGCATGGTGGAATTATGCATGTGAAGCCCTCAAAGGTTTAAAGCTTAGATGAATATTCGGAACTGCAAACGATAATCTACTGTTGCCAGTCGATGCATAATCTTTTCCGAGATGAAAGTAGAGGGAAGTGGTTTGCTATCTTAGGAAGAGAATGCTAGCTATATGTTAAACCAGTAAGATGATGGCACCTAACTTCTAAATAGTTGTAATGTGTACATTCGATATGTCGGTTATAGAATAATTTTATAGCGGATCAAATTAATGTGATTTTAATGTAATACGAAAAAAAGGACATGTTCATTTAAAATTAGTCAATTTTCATAACAAAATTTACATGTATATCACGCAATTATATTCAATCGCTTTGATGGAAAATTTATTTAATCTATACGCGATATGGTAGGTAGGTATTTTAATTAACGTCGGCAGTCGAGCAACACAGCGTGCTATTGGCGACGGTCCAAGATCAAACCCGAAGTTATACCCGTATGAGTGATTTTCAATATAAACAACAATGAAATTCTATTTCCCCTACCCAAATGGCTCTAGCATGGTACAATCAGTTACTTTTAAGTATAGTTTATCGCGTTTTAGCAACATCTGACCTGAGTCATGTGGAATTTATAAAAATATTGATGAGATTTAGAAATTCAATGGTACGGGAAAATATAAAGCGATTTGACAGAATTTTCTCCCTCTCAAATTTCATAAAATTTTAGAACGATAATTATTCAAAGAAAACTAGGCAACTAGAATGTAATAAGCAATTAAGAAGGTTGTGCATAATTGAAGAGAGAACTTTTCTATGACCCACAATTTAGTCATCTGATAGTTCCCGTTCATCAAATGACATCACTGCTGCAAGATTTGGATTCGTTTGTAATGACTAAAGATGAAGGAGCATTGTAAGTTTTCATTGGTGGTGGTATATCAATGAGTTTCATGCCATTTTTAAGATTAGTACACACATTGAAAGATCTATTGACTGGTTAATGCTATTATTGAGCGTGATTAGCTCTCGTACTTTAATAGCCAATCGTCACAAATCGATTTCCAAGCACACGTGACCTATACTTCTGAGATCACGACTGTGACTCCACCCACATGATCAGCGATTTCAATCTTTTTATCTCATGGCACACAAAAAAGAATTACTAAAATAATTTTGCGGCATGCCGAGATATAAATACTTTTATCACATCTAAAAATATGTAAGGTATAATTTTGATTGATTTGCAAAATGATAAGTTATAACTGTTACATCCTGCTTAGAATACATAAAAAGGATACGTAGGTAGATAATTAATTAACGTCACACAGGTACACGGGCTATTGGCGACGGTTCGAGATCAATCCCGAAAGGAAAAATCCGAGGACGCCTCGTAATTTTGAACCACGGTCTGATGACGAGGTCAACATCTGACATCTCACTCTCCAAACTTTCACACCATACACACGTGAGGACATTTGAGGCCACGGCATGTTTAACATGCGCCAGCCCCAACGTACACGACGCTCTTTGATTGACACATAAAAAGGAACTTACAAATATTCGCTGAAACGACTCTTATAATATCAAGTCAGTTGTCCATATCAGATTTAACCAATCCAAAAATATTAGTCAATCTTTCTAAACAAATTTATCTGCCTTTCCACAAGAACTTTACAAAACACCAGGCTATAGCAGCAATAGAAAAACGTGAGAATGACAACCAGAATTGACACGTTAATTTCCAAAAGGGAGTTAAAATTTAAAATACAAACGATCAGAAAGAAAACTAGAAAAATGCAAACGATTGCGAATATAACGGTATAGCAAGTTCTGAAAGGAAACTCCCCCAAGCTTGCATAACAAAAAAATTCAAAAGAAAAATTATTCAGCTTGCTGACGATAAAAATTCTTAAAAAGCGCAGTTGCTTAGCAACGGAAAAGAGTGTGTCTCAACATTTTCCGACCCTTTTTACACCTGTTTAATAAATCCTTTGAAACAATTTATTTGTTATACTTTGCAATGAAAAAATATTACTCAAAATCATTTATGAGTATTAACAATACTGGTATTATTTGAAATTATTTCTCAAAAGTTCGAAACTTAATAGTTTAAGTGAAATAAATGTTACAGAATTTAAATTGTAAGTAGTAACACCGTTGCGGTACAACAGTTGAAAATCGCTGGTCTATTTATTTCATTAGAAGGTCGATGATTTTGTTGATGTCTAAAGGTAGGTGGGTATTTAATTAACGTCGCACTGGAGCAACACAACGGGCTATTGGCGCCGGTCCAGAATCGAAACCGAAGGGAAAGATCAGAGGAAAACAGAATGTAATTTTGAACCACAGTCAGATGACGAGGTCACACCTGAGCTGGCATCCCACTCTCCAAACACTACGCCAATGTGAGGACATTTCCGACCACGACAGATTTAACGTGTGCCAGCCCCCTTGTACACGACGGTCTGGTCGGATTCGAACTCGCAACCCTCTGGTTTCGAATCCGTTACTCTTCCAACTTTGCTACCGCTGCCCCGTTCATGTCTAAAAGGATTAATAGCGTGAAATTTGATTCCTCTTTAATTGAGAAAATCGCAAATATCTTCGCTGTTAATATCCATGTTTTCGATTGCAGAAAATAAAAAAAGCTAGCTGAAAATGTGAAGAATCGTCCTTAAAACAAATGTAATGTCGAATACCGTTGAAAGATTTCCCTTCCGTAGGGTATCTGCTCAAAAACCTAAGGCGTTCTGCAAACTATTCTTCGAACGGAAAAAGAACATTCGTTTTTCGCACCATACCGATCCTCGCCAAAGTCCGACATTCTTCAAAGCAATCCCCAAATAACTATTAAATATTATTACAATATAATCCACCGTCAAAAGATAAAAGTAACCAACCTTAAAACTATCCAGAAAAATAATTCCATGCGCATATTTAAGAGCGTTCTCGGCGACTTCATTTTTTGCAAATATTCTTCTATCATCTTCCAAATAACAGTAATCGTCATCAAATGGGCACTAGCAGACTTTTTAATTACGGAGGAAATCTAATCAATTATTTTAAGAAATAACTTTTTCCCTTCTAAAAGAACGCATGCACTTTTTATGGCTGGGTAGGAGACATTTGTGAGAGGAAATAAATAATTTAAAAAATTCGAGAGAATTCTGATCTTGAGTACTAGTCATCAATTAAATTCTTGTAATTTACAGCGAAAACATTTTTACCTCGGCGCTTTGGGAGCTGAGACCTTTTCAGTTCTCAAGTCATTTTCCTTTTTTCTTTCTTTCTTTATATTTTTTCACTTTGTGTGCTCCGTTGTCTTATTTAACTATGCAATTTGGGGATAAGAAACTTGAACTAAAAAGTATGCATTGTTAGTCCTAATGACATGTAGTAATTAAAATGTTTTCCTTCGTTTCCAACTTCCGCCTTGGAAGGGGAAAAGAAAGAGAACAAAAAAGAACGAAACGAATTCCGAGAGAGCGCCCAGAAGAGAACAAAAAATAAGCATATATGGGAACGTTTAGTCTTTTAATGAGGAAGAAATCATTCTAAAGTGAAAGTATCCCGCAGTACGCCCCGAAAAGAAGTAAAGAGGGTGAAAAGAATGAAGCAGTGATTTAAAGTGAAGTGGTTGTTCATGGAAGGGAGGAAGAGCCTAAAATAAGAACATTTTCGAAATTTGCAACGGGAAATACAATTACTGTAAAAAGTCTTCCTGACTTATCTGCCGTTCCTTTAGGTTAAAGACGTTGCAGAAATATTTTCGCTCTTTGTTAATTTAACGGGGATACTTAAATTCACATTTCATTCAAAATTCTCCGAACATAAAAGATAAAAAATTTCACTAAGTATGACAGTGCTTTAGTTATAACTAGTAAAGAGCTAGCATTTTTTCTCATCCATTCCAACATGCTTGTGTTGTCTGTAGTCTCTAAAAGTCTTCACATTTTAACCTTTTATGGTATACATTGTCACGCAGAAATTATTTAAGGTATGTATACACTAGAAAACACGAAAGTCGAAAAGAATATCAATAATTTTTTTCTTAATTCAAAATATTTTCCAATTCCTTAGCTTTCAAACGATACCAAGATCTTGTAAATGTTCAAAATAGTTTTGTATTTACAGGGGTTTTCGTTACGTCTGTCACCATATACCAACATGTTTCCAAAACTTTAAACTCAATTTCTGGAGTTTAAAAAATTTTTGTTATAGTATACTTTGTTCAAACAGTGGTAACTCACCAATGAATTGATCTATAATTATTTTTATGTCATTATAATCTATATAATTCAGTAAATGTTTTGACCCTCAAAGCTAAGAAATTAATTTTTAGTTGATTTTTAAATGTTGAAATTCTTGAAAAATCTCGATTATTTTAGACTTCCCTGTAGAAAAAAAAATTGTCAAAAAACCTAGTCTTTCTAGTTACTTGAAGGAGGGTCAAAACATGAAGAATAATATTAGGAATAATTTCCAACAGGAATTGTTTTTCTGAACAAATTAGAATTTTTGATATCACTGTTCAAAAAACATGCTAATTAACTAATTATATCTAAATTATTCAAGTAATGATTAGATTAATCTGAATTTTTCACATTGAAATGAGTTTGAACACAAACCAATGATCTATTATGTAAAAAAATTGTATTTTTAAAGTCAAAAATTAAAAAATCTTCTAGTGAATACGTACACCTTAAAAGGCAGAGAAAATGTAAGCTTATTTTCAACCCTTCTGGTCTCGACGAGGTATATCGTCATTAGCAAAACTGACCAGATCTTGATCTTGTCACCATTAAACAATCGTCAATAACTTGATGGCGAGATATTTTGCCATTAACAAAATTAATCAGATCGTGATGAATGAGATATCTCTTCGAAACCTCTTGGAGGGTTAAAACACAACATGTACGAGGTGTGTCTATTAAATAACGAGATTGATTAAATAACTCACCTTTATTTATATGTATTACAAATTTAATGCTTGTCCCCTTCAATATACTCCCCATTTGCACTAATACATTGCTGCAGTCTTGTTTACCACTGGTCGAAGGCATGGAGGAAATCAATTTCTGTCAGCTGTTTCAACACATCCGCCGTTTTCTTTACAGCATCAACTGACCCAAAACGTGTCTCTTTAAGCACCGGTTTAACTTTTGGGAAAAGATAAAAGTCGCACTGCTAAATCGGGCGAATATGAAGGATCTTCAAGTGTAGTATGTGCTTGTCGGTCAAAAACTGCTTTACAGAAAGTGCTGCGTGTGCAGGCGCATTGTCCTGGTGAAGAATGAAACCATTTTCCCACAGTTGAGGCCGGTTTTCCTGACCTTTTTCTCTCAGCTTTATCAAAACTTCCTTATAATAATGCTGGATAACTGTTGAGGCTTCTGGAACCCGTTCTTCTTAAATTACACCCTTGATATCGAAAAACACAATGAACATGGCTTTGAATTTTGACTTGTTTTTATATTCTTGGTGATGACGATGTTTTTCAGTGCATCGGCTGTCTTTTGATTTCAGGATCATACTGGAAGATCCAGGTTTCGTATCAAGTGATTACTTTATGAAACAGATTTGGATCTGCGTCAAATTGCTGCAGAATGTCAGCACAACATTCCTTGCGACGTTCTTTTTTCTCTGGTGTGAGAACCCTTGGGACCATCTTTGCACATACTTTCTTCATGTTAAGATCCTCGTGCAAAATATTCCATGCTGTGTCTTTGTCAATGTTCACAGATTCAGCTATCATTCGAACACTGAGTCGGCGGTCTTTTCGAACAATCTGACTGACTTTTCTACATTTTCTTCGGTTCTTGAAGTGCAAGGTCGTCCAGGGCGTTCATCATCTTTGACAATCTCACGTTCCTCGCTGAATCTTTTGTGCCACTCAAACACACAAGCAAGAGACAGGCAGTCATTCCCATATAACTTGTACTAATCATTTGAAACATTCTGTTGGTGTTTTAGGCAATTTTACTACGAATTTCATATTGACACGTTGTTCAACTTTTAAACTTAGCATTTTTTAGGCCCACTACAGAAAACACAACCAAACTAAATGGCGACACACAATCAACTGGACGTCAGTGTTGCTGCTTGTCATGCAGGTTCAGACAAGTTCAAAGTCACCACGCAAGCAGTTATAACGGTTCTGACTGCTTTGTTTACTGGGTTCAATCAGTCTCGTTATTTAATAGACATACCTCGTACACGAATAACTTTAGATAAGGACAGCAACAGAGCCAACTCTAAATCATACAATTTTCATTTTATGCAATGTTTTGCAAGATGTTTATGGAATGTCCTTCAATCACGAATAACAAACTGACTGCATTGGCATACTTGACAGTAAAAGAATGAGATCCCTGGTTGAAAACTTTCCTTGTAATGGATCCCGATCATTGTGGTATCCCTGGAAATGAACTGTCTGACCTCTTCGAAAGAAACGAAATATCTGTACACCAAAAACCTATCAGACCTTTGTAATTTTATTCGGTCAAATATCTTACCACACCATGGGTATCTAATACTTCACAGTACTAGATTATAGTATGAACCATCAGTTCATTCTTGACTAACCTCTCTTACTTTTTTCTAGCACTTGAAGTATCACATATTTGTATACCCAGAACGTAATAACCGAAAAACCAGTAGCAAGTGCAAAAGTATTCGACTTCTTTCGGGGGAACGGCATGATCTCTACGGTAGTTCTTAATTATTTAAGCAATAGACATGGTTTATATTTATTTTCTTGTATAGATTATGAACATACACTGTTGACTCTGAAAGATGTATGATACACATTCTACAATGGTATTATCTAGACTCGAAGCAGACAATACAAAAGAATTGTTTCTAATTTATTTCTATTTAACGTAAATAGCTACAAAGAATTCGTCCTGAAATCCAAGTGGCCACTTATCGCACAGGCCATTCCGGATTTATTTTCGGGGAACAGTAAGTTCTCAAGAATGGTATTCTTATTATTTCTGATGTCAAGATTTGTTTTTCTGAGAAGAATTATGAATTAGTTTTTATCTCGTGCGATATACGATAGACTCCACAATAACATTTTCTAGACCTTAAGCAGGTAATAGAATATAATTTTAAGCAGAAAATATATATATATATATATATAGAATATTCTAATTTTACTAGAAACAGAGTTACAGCGACGAATTCGACTTGAAAGCTATTTATCATCCAGGCCATTCCAGACTAATTTTCAAAAGGTACACGTTCTCTTTAATGGTACTTTCCTTATTTTTTAAGCAATGTTTCTGATTTCATGACTAATATTTTTCCGATATGTACTGTGAATAATTTTAATTTAATTTTGATTTTTTTTTAACAATATACGATAGATTCCACTATAGCGTTGTCCAAGCCAGAAGCAGACTACAAGAAAGAATTGTTTCTAATTTTATCACAAACGTGAAGATCTACATCAAAGAACTCGTCCTGAAGTCCAAGTGGCCACTTATCACACAGGCCACATTTATTTTCAAAAGGTACACGTTCTCCTTAATGATAGCTTCATTTTTTTGCAATGTATCTCATTTCATGATCAATATTTTTCTGATATGGATTATGAATATATCTTTATGGAATATATGGATTATGAATTTTCTTTCGATTTTTTGTACAATATACGATAGTTTTGATTTTGTACAATATACGATATAGATTCTATAATAGTATTGTCTAAACCCGAATCAGACTACGGGAAAGAATTATATTTCTAAATTCATCACAAACGTGAAGCGCTACATCGAAGAACTCTTCCTGAAAACCAAGTGTCTACTTATCACTCAGATCATTCCAGACTAATTTTCAAGAGGTACAAGAGCTCTTAGTGATATTTTGTTAATTTGATCTCAACACCGATATTTTCCTGATATGGATTATGAATTTTTTTAAAATTTTGTATAATATACAATAGGCTATGATTTTGTACAATATACGATAGATTGCACAATAGTATTGTCCAAACCCGAAGCAGACTACAGAAAAGAATTATGCTTCTAATTTTATCTCAAACGTGAAGAGCTACATCGAAGAACTCGTCCTGAAATCCAAGTGGCCACTTATCACACAGGCCATTCCTCCTTCACAGCGAACAACTGGTCCCGCATTTAATGGCCTATACGTCGTTTAAGGAGGAAGGCTATTGATAAAAGTTTTCTATTCTTTATTTCAGGGACCGGCAATTGACAAAAGAATTAGTGTACCGTTTTATTGCGTGTTTTCCCGCCATAAATAAAGAGGAGTTCTGAGACTCCTCCTCCACCTGATGACACACGAGCACGAGATGCGATTCAGCTTCCGGTTTTTAAGTGCCAAGGAAATGGCTGATTGAAAAGGAAATCTATAAAAGGCCCTTGTAAAATCCAGAACAATGTCCAGGTTTGGAGACATTTCCCCTACGAACGTTTAGATGGTAGTTAAAGGTGGACTTTCTCATCGTTTAAGGAATGCAGATGTCCGTCCCATTTCATTGAGTGAAATGGAATATTTTTTTGTTCGAAAATAGATGTTCCGCTTTAAATGGATGGGCAAGCTAATAGAAAAACTACAGAATTATAGAAATGCCTGATATATCAGTTTCTAAGAACTAGTTTTGAATTTAGCAATTACATTTTTCGAAGCATTGCCAGTTTTTCGAAATTACTTTTACCTGCTTTATTTGCTTTGTTTTTAATATCTTCAGGGTTCAATTTCTTTTCGCGTTTTTACGTTCAGTTGGTTTTTTAAACCTCGTCTAATTTTTTTCCATCTTTTAAATTTCACATTCAAAATTTTATAGTTTTGTAGATTAAGTTCTCCAGTTTCATTAGTTATACTGCAGACGATTGTCTTTTTATCATCTGACTATTGTTTGAATATTTTTATTCTCATCTATACATTTTACATGTTTTAAATTACCTTTTATCTTTATCTTAGACTTAATTTTTAAATATTTTATACTTTTATTGGATCATATTCTGTATTATGCTTGGCGCAGCTTGTCCGCTTTTTGACCTTGCACCATAAAACCCCAATCCAATCAGATCAGAGATCAATTTATACGGCAATAACGGTATAAGCCGTCAGTATTTGAACATAACCGTTCATGCCTCCAGAAATTTAATGTGAACATCACTTTTTGTCGTGATCTAGGGTTAAACATTTAGGAAATGCCATATCCGTCCCTATTCATTAAGTAAAATGGTTGGTTTGGTCTTGTTTATTGAGGTTTTATGACGCAAGGGCCATATTTGGCCACACACGATATCAAGTAATACATATACATAATGAAAGTTTTTACTGACACTGAAGAGATAAATACACCCAAGGAGGACTGCACCTGACAGGAATCGAACCTGTGCCGCTTACAACTCGAAGGATGCTAGCGCAGTGAACATATCCACTGAGCCATGACGGCTCCTTAAATGGATAGGCAAGTGAAAAGAAAAACCTTCAGAATTATTGAAATCACCATGATGTATCAGTTTGGTAAGAATTAGATTTTGGCCGTCATCCTGGACAGAGCACTTGCTAAAGGGCGCTCTCTCCTGGTCTGGGCAGATGACGTCAGAGTTAGCATCTACAGGAGTAGCCTCTCAAGATGACCTTGGAGTTTTTTTAGAATCTTAGAGTATGGCGCAATCTCAGATGGGTGCGATTGCGTTCAAAATCGCTCAGTATCATATTGTTTATTTATCCCGTCTGCAAAATGCGCGGGGTTTAATTTTCAAGCATAAAGTGTTATTGCTTGAAACCTTGATCATGATATCGTATCAATGGTTTGTCAGCCTTTCATTATGATGGCGGAATTCCGAAATTCGCATTCCTGGTGCAAGGTGCTACAAATAAAAAGGACATATTGACAAGAAAAAAACTGACTGCAATAATACGATACATGTCACTTTTTTAGAAAATGAACTTAATCACTCCAAAACTCAAAATCGACTTTTGTATACAGTCATCTCAGTATCAGGTTTTGTAGGTTTGTCTTACCTATAGTATGTGAAATGGATCTAAAGTAAATTATAAAAGCTATAAAAATCTGTTTTAAAAATTATTTTGCGCTCGCTTATTTTTTCTCTATATTTGCATTTTCTGACAGAAAAGTGATTTTTTGGATCACTTTCCATCAACGTTTAACCAATTAAATCCGAACAACGCCGGGTAAATTCAGCTAGTAATAGATATAAAATTGAAATCCCATCAAATTAGCCCGAAAACTTACTCTGAAGAGATTCAAAGCATCAGAACATCAAATACAAAACCAAAACAAGAGTAGATCCGAACTCCAATCCCCAAATTAATTAGTCTCCTCATTTAAAGTCAGATACGCACCCCCTTTCAACAAGCAATACAAAACAAGCAGTCAACTTTATACATATATATCATCACACAGTTCATTAAAACCATTCAACAGGTTTCCCTAAATATTCTTCCATAAAGGTAGACCACAAAAAAGCAGCAACGAGAAACTTTCCAATTCCTGGCACCACCAAGAAACCTGGCCCCCAAATAAATTGCCGAACGCCGATAACAACAACAAAAAATCTAATCTCAGATAAACCACCCCGCGCCTGATCCGTGGAACGGAAACTTCCATCTGCCCTCGTGAGAACAAAGGCAGCAGGCGTCGACAACTCCTCAAACAAACACACCAATCAGAATCCTTGCCGTGGCGTCACATGTGACACAGGCTTTGAGCTAATTTAAATCACGGGGAATTTTAATTAACTCCGTAACGGCGGAGGGGGCCGGGAGATAAAGAACATAATTTGGGGCGCTATCACACAATGGAAACCCGGGGATCTTTCCTTGTCTTGGGTTTAACCCGATAAAGAAGATCCAGCCTGAGCAGGTGGTAATTTCCGATCGCATAGTTTATGCGGAAAGCCAGTTGTTTTCGGAGCTTGTTACACTGAGACAGATGATAAAAATCTGCGGTCTTAGATTACGGAGAAAGGAAAGAGGTTATATGTGGGATAAAGTTTTGATTTTTTTTGTTTTTGCTTCGGCGGATATTGGACGAAGTCTGGAAGCGATAAGTCATTTTAGTCGTCGTAATTGAACTGGTTCGTTATTTATTTAGCGTGAGCTAAAAATATTTTGTTTGAACTTTGGAGATTTTTATCTTTGGTGCTCACTTTTGCCTCGGTACTTTGTATAGCCTGTGATACGATTAATATTCCAGTTGTATCATTTTTATGAAGTTCAAATAATAACACTTGTTTGGAATATTAGTGCTTTTCTAAGATACTTCATCACATATCTCTAACACTCAAAACTTCTAAAACATGCTTTTTCTATCATTAAAGATTGGTTTTGGGGTTTTATGGCGCAAGGACCATATTTGGCCACGCTGCGCCCCATACAATACAATATTAAGTAACTGACACACACAGTGAAAGATTTACTGACACAGAAGAGAGAAATACACCCAGGGAGGAATGCACCTAGCAGGAATCGAACCTACACCGCCTAACTCGAAGGTTGCTAACGCAGAGGACACACTTTCTGAGCCACTACAGCCCCGTATATCCCTGAGGACTCAGAGTTTTGGATCTCGCGCAGTAAAACCCAAATCAATCATCTTTCATGAAAGAACATTTTGCTTTTTAAAGACCGAAGAAAATTAAGTTCAGCGGAAACTTTGCCATTATATGGCATGTCACAAGTCTGGGACACCTGTCACAATTTATCGGATGTAGACAGTCATTTCTTTTATCTATTCCGGTATTTATATTATTTAATACAGATACCTGAAGCGTTTATTTTTATTCCATTTAAAAATTGTACGGTTATAGTATTTTAAGCTTATAATCGTGAATGAAGCTGGATTTATGTGTCGAGGAATCAGTCAAGTGCTTCATTGATTGAAAAAAATAATTTGTGACAATCGAATAATCTTTGCGACATCTTCTATTTCAACTCGTTTCTTGTTAGATTTGATATTAACGGTATAACCTCACTGAAATAAGGATAGGATTATCCTATAATCACAATGTCCTATTTAACATACGATAACTAACTTCGTTAAGAACATTTAGCTACCAATATGTAATTGGTGGTAGGTAGTTGAATTAAAGTCTCACTGGAGGAAGACAACGGGTTATTGGCAACGGTCCGGGATCCATCCCGAAGGGAAATATCCGAGGACAAGTAATTTTGAATCACGGTCAGATTAGATTAACGCCTAAGATGGCAACCCACTCTCCAAACTTCCACACCATGTCGACGTGAGGACATTTGAGACCACGACATATTTAACGCGTACCAGCCCCTGTGTACACGACGGTCTTTGGCTGGACCTAGTTTCGAATTCGCAACCCTCCGGTTGCTAATCCGGTGCTCTTCCATCTGGGCTAGTGTTGCCTCGTCATCTGATCGCGGTTCAAAATTACGTGGTGGTGTCCTCGGATCTTTCCCTTTGGGATTGATCCCGGACCGTCACCAATAGCCCGTTGTGTTGCTCCAGTGTGACGTTAATTAAAATACCTACCTTCCATCTGGTCTATCGCAAATAAAAATTCCCAAGAATTCTGAATTCATCTATGATAGTTGATAGGTCAAACCCAATTAAACTAAACGCCAAACGTTGTCACAACGCCGATAAACTGCACTTTAAGGTAACCCCTATAATAGAGCATTTGGATAGTGGAAGTAAAATCTTCACTTTCAGCCTTGTTTGTTTGCTTACACCAAAAACCCTCATATAAAAAACAATACTTGCAACATACCTGATGGAATCTTCTTGAGGTGAAAGAGAACAATCATGCTTTTGTGAAGTTCGATTCCAAGACTGATCAGAATTTAATTCACGTGATTCTTTAACTGGGACTTTTTTGAAGAAGGATAAAAAATCAATGTTCAATCAGAGCAGTATTCATAATTTTGGAGAAGGTGGAAGGTACATTGAGCATTGCGATTGCTTGGATTGTTTTACCGGAACTGCTGAAAAAGCGATTTTTCCAAAAATTATATTTACATAATTTAAATTCTAATAATTATTTATTTAGAGCCTTGTTATTTCTTTAAATATAAAAAATTCTGAATATTTTGGAGACTATAGAGAATTAAATATAAATAAAATATGTATCACAACCTTTTAAAATAGAACTGGAAGGTAATATGGCAACCTTGGAATTGTGAGAAATTATTTTTGGGATAAGAAACTGAATTACACTGCTGGCCAACCAAATTGCAACACCAAGAAAGACAAGAGATATCACAACAAAATTTATTTTGTAGATAACATGTTGACCAAGTATCAAATGATTAAATTTATAGACTTCTGTGAAGTGTGGTTCCTGCCAAAATCAGTAGCCAGAGTAGCCGCCATTGTTGGAGATCACCGCTGCCACACGCCTCGGCATTGATTCAAAGAGACTTTGGATGTGTTCTTGGGGTACAGCAGACCAAGCAGCTTCCACACGTTGCCAAAGTTGATCTGGTATGGCAGCTGGGGATGTATTCTGGGTCAATCGTTGAGAACCATGGACCACATGTTTTCTATCGGCGAAAGATCCGGAGAGCGAGCTGGCCAGGGAAGCAATTCAATCTGGCGATTGACGAAGAACCCTTGGACAATGCGTGCCACGTGTGGTCGCGCATTATCCTGTTGAAATATGGCTGTGGGCAAGCCCTGAAGGTAAGGAAGGACAACTGGCTCCAACACCTCGGAGATGTAGCGCTGGCTGTTTAAAGTACCGGCAATGCGTACTAGAGGAGTGCGAGAGTGATATCCAATACCGCCCCATACCATAATACCCGGTGCAGGACCAGTGTGGCGGTGCATAACGCAGCTGTTCAGCATCCTCTCTCCACGGTGTCTCCAGACTCGAATCCGACCATCGTGGTGTTGCAGACAGAAGCGTGACTCATCAATAAAGACAATTTCATTCCATTCTGCCGTCCACATCCTTCTTTCATCGCACCATTGGCGGCGGAAACGTCTGTGGTTCTGCGTCATGGGTAGACGAAGCAATGGACGTCTTGCGGACAGACCACTCTGCTGTAAACGGCGTCGAATGGTACGCGCAGACACTGGATGATGCGGTACAGACTGAATGTGCTGTGCTATGGTTCGTGATGTGGCTGAGCGATCCGTCACTGCCATACGCACAATATGCCTGTCATCACGTGAAGTGGTGCACTGAGGTGGATGCGATCGAACACGTCGGTCCGTCGTACCCTCCTGCATCCAACGATCACATATCTGCATTACAGTTGTTTGGTTTCGTCCAACACGACTACCGATTTCCCTGAAAGATAATCCTCAATCTCGGTAGGCCACTATCCTTCCTCTGTCGAACTCGGATACTTGATCAAAAGATGATCGCTGTTTTCTACGAGGCATAATTGATCGTTTTTTTGAAAAAACCACAAGAAAAACACAATTGCCGTACTTGAAATCGTCGAAATCTCCAAGCCTTAAATAGCGCTTTGAAGTGGCGCCACAGGCGCGCGTGATGTGCGTCTGCGCTGAAATTCTAATCATTTGCATATCTCACCTCCGCTAATGCATGTTGTAAATTTCATATTATTTGCATGCTTCCTTCAGGGTGTTGCATTTACGGTGGCCAGCAGTGTAGTTCCAAACAATCATTATTAATCGTTTGCTTTTATAAATTTCTGTTATACGTTAGGACACTGGAGGAACACAACGGGCTATCGGCGATCTTATATTTCAGGAATCCATTTTGTAGTGAAGAAACAGATAGACATTCATCGCTTTTCGTTTGAAGCATTTTAATCTGTTTTAAGATGTATTTCTGGATTTTCAATTTGATATTTTTTGTTTAATATCTGTAATCAAGGTAAGTAAATGTTTAATTAGTTTTAAAAAAATTTGAATCATTGAATAATTTCGGGAAACGCTTTTGATTTTAAATGACATGCAAGGCATGTATATGCATACTCTGAACGATTCTATGCATTCTGGGTAACATTGGCACACTCTAGACTTCCCTTTCTTACTAAAAATTTAAAATTCTACCAAAATGTAAAATGTTAAATTTGACGTTTACATTCGTGAAATCGTGTATTTAACAATAATTGTGTACCGTTATTTGAGTGTGGCAGTTGTTACACGAGATGAATAGGAATTACGGTTTATTAACGAAAACGGAAGTTAGTTAACCAATTCAACTCGAGTGCGCAGGGAATTCTGCTAATCAAAGATTAAGTTCCTTTGCAAATGAGTTTTCAATTGACTAAAACATAACACGCTCTCAAAACAAGGTAGGCATTTATTTAACGGAGCAACACAACGGGATATTGGCGACAGTCCGGGATCAAACCGGAAGGGAAAGAGGACAACTAGTAATTTTGAATCACGGTCAGATGACCTGGAGCTCTGGCACCCCACTGTACAAACTTCCACACCCAGCCAACACGAGGACATTGAGGCCACGACAGATTTAACGAGCACCAGCCGCCTTTGTACACGACGGTCTTTGGTTGGATTCGAACTTTAAACCCTCCGGTTGCTAATCCATTACTCTTCGAACTGAGCTACCACGGCGCTGCTCTTAAAAGAGGGTTAATTGGTTGGTTTGGAGTTCTATGGCGCATGGGGACGTCAGACACAAGACATACCACATCAAGTAATAGACATACACACACAATGAATGTTTTACTGACACTGAGGAGAGAAATACACCCAGGGAGGAATGCCCCTGACAGGAATAGAGCCTGCGTCGTCTACAACTCGAAGGTTGCTAGCGCAGTGGGCATACCCACTGAGCCGACGGCCCCCAGAACAAGAGGGACGCGAATTATTTTGGTGTGACGTGACGGTAATCTCTGGATAACGGTGTTCTAGAAACCTCTTTTTTAAAAGTAGTGGGACAAACTCAGAATCCTTTGATCGGAGCCAATTTGGCGAACAACCTTCATTTCTCAACAACACCTGCCACCCCGAAACAAATAACGAATACAATTACCCGACTCTGACACTGAGGATGTCCCACTGGAAGCTTCACTCATTCCCAAATATACCGACAGTGATTATCTCCCACACATAGGCTTCCCTGCCAACCCTTTCAACTCACAGAGAAGCCCCGATACATTAAGTCATTATCTAAACTCTATATTTCAGATAATGACTTATTAGACTTAATGGCGTTCGGCGTCAACTTTAATTATCGCGGACGGTTCACAGGGGGCGCTGGGGTCAGAATCGGACGGGGGGGGAGGAATCCGGGGGAGACTTTCGGATTCGACGAGAAATCTCTCAGGTTCGCTCGAATAACTTTACATTGGAGGTGAGTAAACCTCGTCAGGGGATATCTCTCAACTCGATGTGGCAAATCCCTCTGGAGACCTGAAAGAGATAGTGCGTGTCTGTTTCTTGTTTTCCGCCATTTTGTGTTTCAAATGGCGCAAAAAGTTGTTCCGGGATTCTGTTTTAAAGAGTTGGGATTCCGTTACGTATAAGTGGAAGAAAAATGTTAATATGCAGAGGAATAAAAATGCCAATATGTAAGTGCTAATATTCGGTGGAATAAAAATATTAATATGCAGAAAAATAAAAATGGTAATATGTAGAGAAATAAAAACAGTAATATGCAGATAAATAAAAATGCTAATATGCAGAGAAATGATAATGCTAATATGCAGAGAAATAAAAATGCTAATATGAAGAGAAATGAAAATGCTAATATGAAGAGAAATGAAAATGCTAATATGCTGAGAAATAAAAATGCTAATACGCAAGTATTACTATTCGATGGAATAAAAATATTAATATACAGAAAAATAAAAATGGTAATATGTAGAGAAATAAAAATAGTAATGGAAATAAAATGTTAATATGAAGAGAAATAAAAATGCTAATATGCAGAGAAATAAAAATGTTAATATGCAGAGAAATAAAAATGCTAATATGCAGAGAAATAAAAATGCTAATATGCAGAGAAATAAAAATGCTAATATGCAGAGAAATAAAAATGCTAATATTTGGTGGAATAAAAATATTAATATGCACAAAAATAAAAATGGTAATATGAAGAGAAATAAAAATGGTAATATGCAGAGAAAATATAAAGAAATAAAAAATATAAAGAAATAAAAAATGCTAATGGAAATAAAAAGGCTAATACGCAAGTATTAATATCCATTGGAATAAAAATGTTGATATGCAGAAAAATAAAAATGGTAATATTCAAGTTTTAATATGCAGTGGAATAAAAATGCTTTTATGCAGTGGAATAAAATGCTAATACGCAATGGAATAAAGATGTTAATATTCAGAGGAATTAAAATGTTTTTGCAACTGTTAGTAGGCAGTGGAATATTTTAATTTTCATTTGCTGTTTTCCTTGAATTTCGTATTTATGTTTCAATTCTTGTTTTTTATTTGTGTACTTTTTCGCTGAAGAATTTGTATCTATTATAGATGCTACGTTGGAAATTTTTAAAAATTACGGAGAATGTTATTCGAATGCTAAATTATGCACAATATGTTTAATTATGCATTACATCGTTTTCATTGCGTGCTCATTAAATAAATTTCCTCTTGCATTTAGGAGATCAGTAAATACTTTTTGGAGTGACACATGCTTTAACTCTGATGAACATCAACGATAGGCAATTTTCAAAACCTAAAAGCATTAAAAATTGCAAAATTTGATATCATATTCATTCAGCAGCTAACTAATAAGTTATGTATTGGGTTGATGCAAAAGGTCGTCCCGTTTTTGTCGCTAGATGGCATTGCATCGCAAAACTCAAGTGTTATCTACCTCACATGTGTAAAGTTTTGATGTTGTTTGAAAGAAGGAATTTCAGCGAGTATTTGGGGGAAAAATTGTATTATTTGGTTGTTTTTAAATTTTGTTTAGCATTAAAAATGCAGAATTTTGAAGGGTATAAATGCAGCAAAAAAAGCTAGGATAGCTACTGAAGTTATTCAGCCAAAAATACACACTAATCATTATAATTGAATGGTTTTATAAAGATTCACATCAAGCTGATTTTTATTCAACAGTACATCAACGAAAACTTATTTGTTCTCAAAAGTGGTTTGATAACAAACCAACAGTATGCAGCGTAAAAAATAACACAGCGTGCGATAAACCAAAGTGAGCAATAAATCAGTTTCCGATAGTCAACGCTAAAAACTATAATTCAATTTCCCACGTCTTTGGACTCACGTGTCATGAAATTAAACTCCATAAAATGCGAGCTAAACCTTATTTTTACATACTGCTTCAACTAATCACGAATTTCCAGTCTTCATGAATCACTCAAATCCACTAACCCGCTTTTTGTTTTCCTTTTCTCCCAACACGCGGCGCTGCCTTCGCGCCGCTGATTTATGGACGCCGTCATCTTTCATTTCCTAAGAAATCTTGGCTTATCTCTCAATATGAAACGAGACTGGCGAACGTAATGCGAAAGCAATAAAGCTAATGAAAATTAACACCTTCACTTAGACAACGACGACGCTAGGAGACTGACAATGACAGATAAAAGAAGCGGACATTCTCTCCCACATTCCACAACAGAATGGGAAGGCAAAGAAGAATGTAAAAAGAATCTTTTTTCCTCTCTCTTTCCTTCTATTTTTACGTAGACTCCCGACGTTCGAAGGAACTGAACCTCCGTCTTATCTGGCCTCCCACCGGCACTTTAATGACACCCTGCTTCCAGCTGCGAGAACGTTCTGGAACACACGCGCCTGTTCCATCCACCCCACACCCTTCCCAAAGTGTGGGTAATTGAAATAAATAGTGGCGAAAACTCGAAGCTGACACTCTGGAAACTGGAATGGATTGCTCTTTCGATTAAGGGCCCAAAAATCTGGAACGGGACAAATTAAAATAAATTGAGTCATTTTTCTAGGCAAAATATTAATGGAGATCTTTTTGGAGTTGTTTTATTCCCGGCATTATCCGGGGGCTGTTACGGTTCCTGTCTCGTGCTACGAGAGGCATTTCCTGTCAAGTTAAAGGTAGGTGGCGGTAGTGTATCTACTGTGAAACGTGTTTCCTGTACGTATTCCGAACGTGACGTCACTTAGCTTGGCTTTCGAATACGATTGCTCAACACTTCGCCAATAATTCCAAAGAATGAGGGCTAGTTGAACTAACATCGCACTAGAGCAACATAATTTCGTAAGGGATTCATCCCTAAATGAAAGATCTAAGGACAAAACCTTTTTTGAGTCATGGTCAGAAGGCGAGTTAACGAAGGAAACAAAAAAATGTTTATTTTGGATCCCTTTACCACCCTTTCCAATTTGGCCAAATATTTTCGAAACACCCTGTATATAGTGGATTATTTATTATTGCTGTTAAATAGTTTTACTCCCGCTTTTTAACTCTGAGGTCACGAGATTTGCGCATTGTGTCATATTGTGTCTACACCAAAATGACCAAATAACCACTTTTTGGTTGAAAAAAATCTCATGAAAGATCAAGAAAGTATAAACTGGTTAGATTTGATTGGTTAGTTGTTCGGGGTTTTATGGAGCAGGAACCATATTCTAAACTGGTTAGGTATGTAGGTATTTAATTAACGTCGCACTGGAGCAACACAACGGGCTATTGGCGAAGGTCCGAGATCAAAACGCGAAGGGAAAGATCCGAGGACAACACCACGTAATTAAAACTGGTTAGAAGGCATATAGGTTGCAGAATGGATATATACGTGTGAACCCCCTCAGAGGATAAAAGAGGTAGGTAGGTTATGAATTCACTAGAGCAACACAACGGGCTATTGGAGGCAGTCCGGGATCCATTCTAAAGGGAAAGATCGAGGACAACACCTCGTAATTTGGAACCACGGTCAGATGATGAGTTAACACCTGATCTGGCAACCCACTCTCCAAACTACCACACCACTCCAAAGTGAGGACATTTGAGGCCGCGACAGATTTAAAGTGCACCAGCCCCCTTTGTACACGACGGTCTTTGGTTGGATTCGAACTCGCAACCCTCCCGTTCCTAGTCCGTTACGAAGCCCCACCACAAATAGGAGCTGTAGATAGTTGAATTTAGTTCCAATTGGGTGACGCTCACGATTCTTTAAAATAATCCAGATCACAGTGGCTCTCCATTGCAGGGAAAACTGCAAAGTCGTCTAAAGAAACCTCATAAGTTTGTGTCATTTTAATAAGCATTTCATGAAAAATGTGTTCCAATCAATGATCTAGAATTCGTTGCGAAGCGTATTGCTGGATTCCACCTTGCCTTTAGTCATGGCATGACTGCCTATCGAAACATTTACATCGTATCTATACCGTCCCTGATTCGTCCCCTCTGCAGGCTCTGTAATCTTCGGAAGGAAACAGACAGCGATCACTAACATCGTTATTCTGTACTCCATCGTTATTCTGTACTCTTTTTCGATCGATAGAAGACAGGGACTATTTGGGTTCATAGATCGGTTCTGTAGCTGTTATTGTATTAATGTTGTTTTTATTGTATTTTTGCATCCGATTGTCTTCGTTAACCCCTGCCTTTGAATTCTTTTAAAAATATGCTTCAGATATTATTCATGCACATTTTATGCCCGAGATTCGATTGGTATTTTAGAGAATATGACCTAGTCGTTACTTTCGTTTAGGAATGAACTCTTCGTTCCCCATGTACAGTGATAATTTAACGCGTCAAGAACCGTTTTCTTATCTATCTATTGCATGCTCAACATTCCTTCCAGCTACTCCAAAACTACCAAATTATGGTTGATTTAAGTATAGTTACTCAGATGTTTCAGCATGAAACTTGCCTAAATATGTACGCAAAGGAATGTAAAATAGCGTATTCACTAAACTAAAATATGATGTATAAAATAAAAAACATTGCATTAAAATATGTTGAATACATTGAACGTGATACTTGTATAAACTCACAAATGCAAAATCAGACATAGAACGAGAAGATGGACAGACAGATTAACGCAACTAAGTTCAGTCACTAAATGAATGTAAGTACTTACAGTATGCAAAGCTTCGTGAAAATACATTCAACTGTCTGGACGTAGTACAGGCACACACATACAGACAGACTGACTGACTGACAGATAGACAGACACCAAACGCACAAGAGACGGATTTTGCATCAGAAGGGCCCAAAGCGGATAGAAAACTTGAAATGGGTCGAAAATATTCAATGTACAAACACTTCATTCTTATTTATATAGATTTCATTTTGCTCCTTTTGAATCTATACTAGTACGTAGACAATCTTCTGTTTTGAAAGTACTTATAAAAGTCTGATGTGTCCAATGACTGAAAATGCATAGATCCAATCAATCTTTGAGCTCAGAAAAAGTTTGGAAACGTAATTGAGTAATGCATTCTTTAAGAGTCAGAAATGAACTCTTCATTCCTTATATACACAGGATCATTGATCATTTAACATATCAAAAACCGTTTCGTTACCTATTTATTTCACTTTTCTCCTTTAGAATTTATACTAGTAGGTAGGTAATCTTCCGTTTTAGAAAGTACTTCTAAAAGTATCCGCTTGTAAAATGATTAACAATGCAGACTCAGACAATCTTTCCGAGCTCCGAAAAAAAATTGCAACCGTAATTTAGTAATGCATTTTTTTAGAGTCAGGAATGAACTTTTCAATACTTATGTGCACATAATCGGTGATCATTTAAAGTGTAAAACAACGTTGTTTCCTTATCGATGTATTTATTCCATTATGTTCCCTCTGAGCTTATACCAATAGGTAGGCAATCTTCTGTTTTGAAAGTACTTCCAAAAGTTTCCGCTTGCCCAACGATCAACAATGCAAAGGCCTAAAAAATCCCTCGAAGCTCAGACAGAAATTTGAAGTCTTAATTTAATAATATATGCTTGAAAGCAGTCAGGAATGGACTCATCATTACCGACTCTAATGATTCCCTTATCTGCATACATATATTTCATTATGTTCCACACAAGTAGGTAGAAAGTCTTTTGTTTTGAAAGTACTTCCAAAACTTATCCACCAACAATGAATGGGCACAATCAATCCTTCTAAGACCAAACAGAATTTTTGGAGTCTCAATTTAATGTACGTTCTTCATTCCTGACGCTCACATGGTCATTTAAAATGTCAAACAGTTTTCTTATCAATATATTTATTTCATTATGTTCCCTGAATAGGTAGGCAATCTCCTGTTTTGAAAGTATTTCCAAAAGTTTCCGCTCGCCCAACGACCAACAATGCAAAGACCCAACCAATCCCTCGGAGCTCAACACAGAATCTTGGAGTCTTAATTTAATAATGGATGCCTTAAAACGAGCAGAACAAACATTTTTCTCCCGGATCAAAACATGGTCCGCGCAGTCTCCATTCATCATTCCCAATGACTGACGATCAATCTTTTTCCTCCATTTCTCATCGTGACGTCTATTGTTCTCATAAGTCATTGTTCCCAAGGATTTGTTCCCATCTTCCTACGATCCCTTTCCACTTCATCAGCTAAAGTGGCTAATAGAACTCAAGAAGACGTGTTTCCCAACTCTGTCACTTTTAAAGCTGAGGATGGAATATATATATATATATATATATATATATATATATATATATATATATATATATATATATACGCCGGATAATTAGGGCGCTTCCACCTGAAGGCTGATTGTAAGAGCTGATTGTAAGAGCTGACTAATAGCCTGGTTGACGCAGTAGGGATATTCTTCCTCGTTTGTCATTCAAACCAAATCTGTCGATAACTTTAACTAAGTAGTTTAAACTAACCAATTTATAAGAGCAGAATCCGTGGCGCGCTTATAACTGATTAGATACAACATTTTCGATATTTTTGAAGTATCGATAGCTTGGAAATGGTTTCTTAGTGACATCCAATGTGTATAATCTTTCAAGAGGAAATGAATAGTTTGGTTTGTCACTCTGCGGTCATCTTTTTGCAACACAAATACTTATTCGACCGCGATCTACGGTACTTAAATTGTATTCCGAACCGCTACGAAGATTCATTTCATCGATCGTGTAATCGAACCCGGAGCCTGTTAATTAAGAGCAAGTTAACTGACGCAGGCTGGTGACTGCTTGGTCACCAGGCCGCCAATGGGAGAATGAATCTTTTTTCCAGAAATCTACCAATGTTTTTGGCATGTCAATCAAGTTGAATCATCGTCGGCGGACTAGTATCTGAGCTGCCCATGAGGTCTTATAGTTTGGTTTGACACTTGAAGATATTGCAACGTAAAATGGATTATTTAGATCGAAAGAGGCAATCACTAGAATGCATTAGAAGACTTTTCTCGTCGTGTATCCTGAGAATAAGGGGTAAAATAATACACAGATGAACGGCCTGAAGCATTGAGTCACTCAAAAACGATTCATTTCTATACATGTTAGGTTGACTTTTTATGGTACAATTCAACGCATGACCCACTCTATTTTATGTATTTGAGTTGTTGAAGGGGCAACAGATATTAGAGCGTCCAAATCCACTATTCACCGAGATTTTCAGTCTTGAAATAATCAGAAAGTGAGGACGTATTTTTAATTCTTCAAGTGATTCAACGAAAAATGTCGTGCATCAAGATCTGACAAATTTTGTTAATGACGAAATATCTCGTCAAGATATTGCCCGATTTTTTTTAGATGATGAGATCAAGATCTAATCAGTTTTCTTCTAATGACGAGATATCTCGTTATCAAGATATTGACAAGATCTTTTCAGTATTTGCTAGTCAAGAAACCTAGTCGAGACAATCACCAAGAGGGTTAACAAAGAGGAATAAGTAAAAGAGGTTGAAAAAAGCACAGCCGGCTTGATAGTTGAATTTACGTTGCACTGGAGCAACACAACGGGCTATTGGCGAATGGGTGGAATCCCGAAGGGTAAAATGTACGAGGACAACACCTCGTCATTTTCAACCACGGTCAGATGACGACGTCAACACCTGAGCTGGCACCCCACTCTACAAACTGCCACACCAAGCCTACGTGAGGACGTTTGAGGTCACGGCAAAATTAGCGTGTACCAGCCCCAACGTACACGCCGGTGTTTGGTTGGATCGAGTCTCGAACTCGCAACCCTCCGACTGTTAATCCGCCACTCTTCCAACCGTGCTACCGCGGCCCCGCAATTGTCTGATGGTTAGGTTTTTTATGATGCAAGGGCCATATTTGGCCAGACACAACGCATGCAATGTCAAGTAACAAACAAACACAATCAGTGAAAGTTTTACTGACACAGAAGAGAAATACCCCAGGAAGCAATCGCACCTGACAGGAATCGATCCTGCGCTGTCTACAACTCGAAGGTTGCTAGAGCCGTGGGCGCTCACTGAGCCACGATGGCCCCCGCAATTGTCTGAATCACTCAACTTGCGACAAACCGAACACAAGAACTCCGCTACAGAACCCACTCGCAGTTTACCCAGACACTTCGGTCAAAAGCGTGGTCATCGAGCATAAAGTGGATCTCTTAAAAAAACAAACAGCGCCATCCCATTCCCCAAATGGACCCGGACATCTACCAACAAAGACCTCCGTGAAGAATACATCATCCGTGCATTTGACATGACAGTCACTTTCGGAGGGGTGGAGAGAAATTGGCATCGATTCAATCGCAGATGGGGGAGGGATGGGGCTCCAGACGATACGTAATGGATGAGGGGAGGACACCGTCCAGAATGAAGCTGACCCGCATTTAATAGAGGCCAACTGCAGACGGATGCAGCGGATCAAAGACGCTTGACTTCTGTGGACCTCTTTCTTCTTTTCTTCTCTCCTCACCCCTGGGTGGAGGGTGTGTCATCAGGGAGAGGAAAAGAACATCGGCGATGCTTGGGAACGGACGGTTCATCAGATGGGGCTCGGTAGTCTGATTTTATTTGGCTGAGCTAGGACCATTTGATGTTCTTTCAATCCTGGTGGTTGTCTCGACGTGGTAGCAAGGCTGAATCAAGTCTTGATAGACGATCATATCTCGCCAGTAAAAGAAAACTGACCAAATATTGATCTTGACATCATAAAAAAATCGGCAATATCTCGATGACGAGATGTCGTTGTCAAAATTGGTCAGATTTTGATGTACGAGATATCTTGTCGAAACCTCTTGGAGGGTTAACAATGGTTCTCTGAAAGAAGTTGTTTTGTCAGTATTTTAGGGTAATTTGTAGGGTCAGGATGTTAACGATACAAAAGTTCTATAAAGTATTCTCCTAAAATTCTTAACCATCTGAAGGGTTCTCTTCTTTGACCCTCATGCTCCATTACTCCAAGCTCCAACCTAGTCTTCCTTGCCAGTTTCTAACCAGTCATCTAACCAGTTTCAGACCTCATGACCAATAGAATCTTTCGTGATTTGTATTCATAGGTGGCTACTTCTACATTAAAAATTCATTTTGCAAAATTAAATTTGCAACATGTTTGATATCTTTAAAGTGGCACAGTATGGTTCTGCATAGTATGTGTCATTTAACTGAGACAATAGGATTCTCAAACAAACTAGAATAAAGAACTTTGTACCTTTGAAATTTACGGTACAAAAACAACGCATTAAATGCTTGGCTGGATGAGAGGAAAGAAGCTTAAAATATACTAAGAATTTATTTACTCAAATAACATGTTCCAAAAATACTTTTATCTTTTACAGCCCTTTTATATCTAATTGGAACTTTGTTGAAGAATAATTCTCAAAACCAATTTCCCTGAACTAATTTTCTTTATTCTTTCAGAAGGCTGAAATGAACAGAAGAAGCGAAACAAATTCGAAGAAACATCCTTAATACTGGTGAATGGATGAAAACCTCGTTCTCAATTACTCTCGCTCCAAGTTTTGGTCACATTTCATACAGTGGAATTATTATAAATGTAGGCTCGACATAAATAAGAAACTTTTCTCTATTTAAACTCTGTTGAGGCAAAATTCATCGTCTTCTAGTGGTTTTATCTATAATGGTTTCTAATAATTAACCCACCTGGTGGTTTAACTTCGAATCGAAAGTTACCCTGTTGTGGCTACCCTACTGTACAAAAACCTGATGCAAACTGTCACCAGTTCTGGGCAAGAGACAATTTGCTTATCTTACTTGGATCTTCAATCCTCTTGGAGTTTTGGGTACAAACTGTATCATACGCCGCGTTTGGTGGCAACGCTCTTGGCGCGTTTTTGGCGCACTTTTTATGTCGCCAAGGAAAGAATTAGAAAAAATTGTTTTTGCAAACGGAAAATAATAAGCTTTACCGGAAAGTAATTCAAGGGAAAATGTACAAATCGGCATGTTCAAATACAAAAAGATAACTATTTTCAAAATAAATAGCAAGAAGCAATACCTGATGCTGAACTTCCATACATTAAATGGAAAAGAGTTGGTGAAAATTTTTTTTAAAGAACCAATGAAATCAAAGGACAATCGAATGAAAATGAAAACATTCCAAAAAATTCTGAATGAAAATTTAAACTTTCCGTTTGCCGAGGTTGCCATAAAAACGGGAATAAAACCTAATAAAGATGGGCTGCCATAACTCGCTACTAAAAGTGTGCCAAAAAAAGCGCCAAGAGCGTTTCCACCAAATGAGACTAATACAGCTGTACCGAGTTTTGTATCGACGAGTTTATCCCCCCATTTGCAAAATTGCCCAGATCTTGGACGAGATAACTCGTCGAAACCACTTGGAGGGTTGATCAAATTCAAAAATATTCAACTCCATATAACTGACTTAATAGTTGAAATCGTTATTTACAGAGGAATATACAAGTGAAATCAATGTCATTAGAAATGGTGACTCAAAATAGGTGGTCAAGCTTAATTTAATTGTAGACTAGAAGTGGTGTAGACCTGAGGGGTGAATCTCAAGTCAGAGATCGGGGATGACACGCCACACCTGACGTCATCGCATTCAAAAATTTCCACAGAAGTCATCTTTATGGCTGTTAGCAAAATTTAGTTGATTATATCGATGCAAAGATTTTGCACCTGAACTGGCCCAAGATACAATTCTTAGTGATAAATCATCCAGGTAGCAACTTGAAAATCGGTGCTGTTTATTTCTGTGCCTTCTATAGATGCGTAATAGCATCTCGTAATTATCTCGCATAAGGTATGTAGTTAATTAACGTAGCACTGGAGCAAAATAACTGGATTGACGATGGTCCGGGATCAACCGCGAAGTGAAATATCCCAGAACACCTCGTAATTTTGAACCGAGGTCAGATGAAGAGCTGGCACCATACTCCAAACTTACACACAAATCTCGCTTAATATATACGCAAAATGGTACTGAATGAAAAAGGGCATTAGCCATCTTCATCAAATCTTTCAAAGAATTATTGAATAGTACCACGTAGCATATAAAAGTAAATACACGCAATTATTTTATGTGAATATAACTCATAACTAGCTACCTGAAAACTAGGAGAGCCACTTTGTGTCAGCTTAATATAGGTGGCGGTACTGATTCAGCGGCGATAAGTGTTTCCTTTACATATTTTTAAGATGACATCGGCTTGTTTTTCGAATACGATTCCTTCACTTCGCCGATAAAAATTCCAAAGAATTAATTCCGAATTGGTATATGATAGCTGATTGAGTCAACACCGATTAGATTAAACGCCAAACATTGCCAAAAAATGGCGATAGAATACCTTTTAAGGTAACAGCGATATGTATGAACATTGGCAAGTAGTTAATTAACGACGCATTGGAGCAATACAACGATCCATTGCCGAAGGTCCGGGATCAATCCCGAAGAGAAAGATCCCAGAACACCTCGTAATTTTGAACCACGGTCAGATGACGAGGTCAACACTTGAGTTGGCGCCCCACTCTCCAAACTTCCACACCACACCAACCTGAGTATATTTAGGGCCATGACAAATTTAACGCTCCACATACACAAAGTTGGTTTGATCGATTTTTGAACTCATATGAGCATCGGACAGCAGACCATCTGGTTTGCTTGTCAACACTGAAAATCCCTCGCACAGATAAGAACATTTTGTTGTCCATCGCTCATGGATATACTTTCAATGCTAGTGAAACGAAAAAATTGCCATTCACCTACAACCAGGAAATGTCATCAGAAACTTCAGAAGAAAAAGCGAATGGGAAAAACTTGCAGCTGGATGATATTTTGACTTTTTCTTACAATCCAAAAGAATGAAAAAGGTTAGAATGGAAGTTAAAATCCAAAAAATATATAAAAGAATATTGTCATCCTCCAAATACTCTCCATAAGTCCGGAAACTGCAAATACTGCAGGATCCAACTAGGATACCGAAGCCACACCCTCCTGCACACAATCCACACACCCAGATAGACTTGCAACTCAGTCATCCTGTGTCAGCAAAATTCGCCTACTGCTGCCACTTTTATTTATTTAATGTTTATACTTCAGATTTTTCTTTTGCGCCATTTTCTTTTCCCCTTTCCACCGATCGAAAGTCTATAGGTATTATTCTCCCCTCCGAGTCTCCAGAATTGCTCGACCGTGGCATATGTCCAACCTTTTGAATTCATCCCAGAAATGTCGCCGTGTCAGGGTTTTTTTTTGGGGGGGGGGTGGGGGCGGAAAGTGCGAAGCCCAGAGGAAGGAAGAGTGTTGACCGTCGATTCTTTTCCCTTTCTTGGCTCTTTTTTTCGTCGTTATTATTCCATTTTTATTCAGTTGACACAAAGAGATCGAAAGAGCTTTTATTCAGCCTTATTCCTCGATCTCTGAGGTCCCCAGCTATCTCGGGTTCTGCTTTTCGGTGAGGGTTTTTTTGTGTGTATTTTGTTTTTCCGATGGAAAAGATCGTTCAATATTTTGACAACGTGATGTATAAAGAATTCCCTCCAGCGCTCCCGTGTCAAGTGGAATTTAATTTTTATTTAAACTCTTATTTCAGCGCGCGTGCCGACCGATCGAAAAATCTCTGAAGGTTAAATCCCAAGGTTTTCCTGAAGCAAAAAAGGCAAGGGTGCAGAATAATTTTGTAGGGTGAGGCATAAATGTAACAATTGCGTTTTCGAAAAGCCGGGGCTCACTCAAAAATACAAACTTTAGTGGACTGTAATTATGTTTATTTGCATTGATGGCTGTACTATCCTCAGTTCACAAAGAGTTGTACCATCCGAAGTACACAAAGAGTTGTACCATCCTAAGTACGTAAAAGAGTTGTACTATCCTATGTACACAAAGAATTGTACCATCCTAAGTACACAAACGAGTTGTACCATTCTAAATACGTAAAAGAGTTCTACCATCCTAAATACACAAAGAATTGTACTATTCTAAGTACACAAAACACTTGCACTATCCTAAGTAAACAAAACACTTGTACTATCCTAAGTACAAAGAGTTGTACCATCCTATGTACACAAACGAGTTGTACCATCCTAAATACAAAGAGTTGTACTATCCTAGGTACACAAAACACTCACTATCCTAAGTACACAAAGAGTTGTACTATCCTAAGTACATAAAAGAGTTGTACTATCCTAAGTACGCAAAATGGTTCCTGGAACGGAATGCTGGCGATATCGACTTATCGTGTCAATAAATCAGGCACAAACTGAGAAGTTGGCAACGTTCTTGGCGGTTGCCAAGCACATGTAAAGTTACGCCAATTAAGTAGTAGCGCCAATTGTCACGGAGATACGCACGGCACGACCAGAAGTTTTTAAAAAATTTCAAAAATCTCCACTTTCCCACACCACTTAAGCTCTTTAATGTGAATATCACTTCTTATATCAATAATAATTATCTCCTCTCTTCCCAAATAATGCATGATCACGTTGACGAATCCACAAGTACTTCCTCAAAGTTACTTGTTTTAATCTTGAACCCAAAGATCGAAAGAAAATCCGTTGTAAATATAGACACATATCCCGTAAATTAGACCATCTATATTTTTAAGACCCTGACCGCCCAGCCTTCCCAAAGGGTGTAGGGCTACATGAAAGGCGATCGGGGAGGATTGTATTTATTCTATATCAATCACACACACACAAGTTACAAAAATAAACAGTATCCAAAGACCAGTCACAATTTACAAACTCGTCTACATCTTGTAGACGAAATAAGAATACATAAACAATGCGCTAAATGATTAAAAAGAATTTGTAATCGGTAAAAGTAATGTCTTTAAACCTCTGATAGGTTTGTTGAATGGGTTTTATGGCGCAAGGGCCATATTTGGACATGCTGCACCAAACGCCATATTTATTGAATTTTACTTGGTCTTGTGTTTGGCGCAGTTTGTCCGTTACTGCGCCATAACACCCAAACAAATTTATTTTTCGACAGCCATACTTTTAAATGATGAACAGTCAAACAGCCATCTATCGCACTGTTATGGTGTTACGCTTCGGGAAAAGTGCGGAATTCGACTGATCCAGAACTGAAGTAGCTTGTCACCACGATATCTTCCAAGTCAAACACAACCCTCCAAGTGTTTCGACGAGATATCTCGTTCCAAGATATGGCCAATTTCGCTGAAGACGATATATCTCGTCGAGACCTACAACTCCAAGGGGTAATGAAGATCCATCCAAGTAGGAAAAACAAATTGTCCTTTGCTCAAAACTGGGGAAAGTTTGGAACAGGTTTTTACACCAGAGGCTGGACACTGCTGGGAAGTTTTCAACTTGAAGATAAACCTCCAGGAGGATTAAGGAAATTGAAAGATACCTCTCTTGAAACTGATGTATAGAATCGCTGCTTACCTTTATCCAATAATCTAAATTTTCGTTACAGATTGGTACAGAATTTTTAGCGCTCACTCTATATGCCTGTTGATGTTTTAAAATCAACGAGCACACGATTAGCTATTTAAGAAATAGCTGTTGTCCATCTTGAGCTGTGTGCAAAAATTACGTGTAAGGTAAAGGATGGTACGCTTAAAAAGGGCCGTATGAGTAAGAGCAATGAGTTGTAGCTGATAGGTTTACCTCAAGTCCAGATAGGGCCCTCCAAATATTTTTAAGGGCCGCCGTATAGTTGGTATAGTTGGTATAGTACTATGATGGATTAGCATCCGGAGGATTGCGAATTCGAAACTCGATCCAACCAAAGATCATCGTGTATGTGTGAGGATGGTGCACGTTCAATCTGCCGTGGCCTCAAATGTCCTCACGTTGGCGTGGTGTGGGAGTTTGGAGTGCCAGCTCAGGTGTTGACCTCATCATCTGACCGTGGTTCAAAACGACGAGGGTCTTTCCCTTCTGGATTGATCCCGGACCGTGGCCAATAGCCCTTTGTGTTGCACCAGTGCCACATTAATTCAACTAATTCCCAAAAAATATGTTTATCAGGCCCGCAGATTAGATGCGGCACTCTGGATAGGTTTAACTGGCCTGCAGATCAGATATGACCCTCCGAATAGGTTTGACTAGCCCGCAGATACATTGGCAGGTTTAACCCGACCCACAGGACGATTTACTTGCCCCGCAGTCCAGATACGGCCTTCCAAATATGTCTATCAGACCCGCAGATCAGATACTGTGTCTTTTCGCAAATAGCTACGTTTAAATATTTGCGATCAGATTTTTATGCAACCATTTCGTTTTTCTATTGTTTTGGGAATGGTGACTCAGCGACTCCTCTGGTTGGGCGATTGACTGCTTTCTTGATTAGTACAGAAGCAATGTCAAGCCAGTAACATCCCCATTAATAATACATCTTCAAGACCGAGAATTCAAAAGCAACAATACCCATCTATCAGATGCGATCATTTCCAGCAACGACACGAATCACAATCAAAGACTCATTAAAATGCACAACCCATCCCACTTCCCAGTCCCGTTTCCAGGAAAACGGAACAAAATACAAAAAGCGAACACCCCCCCCTGTCGTCCCTTTCAATAGAAACTTTTATTTATTTACTGCGACAAAAGCCGAAAACAAAACGTCGCCCATGAAGAACTGGAAAAGAATCTTTCCAATTATAAGTTCGGCTTGGAAAGTTCTGGCTCAGCGATTCATTCAAATTTCACGCTGTGACGAAATCATCAAAAGGGAAGAACGCATTCTGAAAAAGGGGGGGAAGGATTGTGTGGGCAAGGAGGAGGAAATCTAAAAAGCATTTTCTTTTGTTCCGTTGTATGCGCTCTACTGTGTGTGATTGTTATATCATTCTTATTTGGAATATTTTTTTGGCGCTTCTTTTTATTTTTGGTTCGGAGGAGTGTGTTCTAATCCTTCCATGGAAGGGGGCTGAGGGATGTTTTTTGATACCGCGGACTTTATTCAGCCGCCAATCAGTGGCGGAGTTTCGCCTGTCATTTTGTCTCCATGGCAGAAACACTCAGCCGTGCAAGGTGGGTGGCTGGAAAGTAGGGGGAGGAATGATTCTTCGGGGGGTTGACGGTAGCTTAGATTCTTAAATTCCGAGATCTTTTCGCCTTTCCAAGAACAGATGTTCTTTTCAAGACCTTGCAGAATTAGATTATAATGTTTTAGGAGAAAAAGACATTTTATATAGATCTCAACTACACAGTGTAGGTGAGATCTATATAAAATTTGTCTTTTCCAAGATATTATAATATCAATTCTATAAGTTCTTCAAAAGAACGTCCGTTATAAAGGCGAAAGAATTATATTTTATAATTACGTTGAACAATCTAATTATATTCAACATAATTCTAAAATATAATTCTTTCGTTTTTATAGAACACATGTCATTTTAAAACTTACATAATTAGAATGTTCTATATAAAATGCAAATTTTTATATATCGTACCCAGGCTGCAATACCACCATAAGTCAAAAATGTATAATTTTACAAGAGAGCTTGTGAAAGTTTTATCATGATATTGAAAAACCTAAATTAGGGATCTCTCATCATCATTTCAATGAAATTTCTATTTAACTTAGAGTTATGGCAGTTTTGCAGCATGAAGAAACCAGCTTTTGCAGTCTTTATATGCATAAAAGGTTTTTTTTTACTTATAGCGATATTGCAGTTGGGGTGCAATATATATCTCAACTAACACTAAATACTAACTCTGTAGAACGAACTAATTCTATTCTAAAATTTAATTATTTCGCCTTTATAACATATGTTCTTTTCAAGAACTTACAGAATTAGATTAGAATTATGTCTTGAAAAAGACAAATTTTATATAGATCTCAACTACACTTAAATACTAATAAGATAACACTAATCACATAATTGTAAAATAAAATTCTTTCACCCCTATAAGTACAGATATTCTTTTAAAAGAACAGAGTTAAAATATTCTAAAGTGTAAATATTTTACATAAATTTCAACCTACATTTAAATATTTATTCAATAGAATAATCAACATAGAATACTAATTCATTAGAATACTGACATCTACTAATTCGGTGGAATATCAATATTTATATTCATTCTTAATGGGATGTAATATTCTTTCTGAAAATCCTTTCGCTTTTCTAACAGATTTACATCTGCATTTACAATAGGATGGGTATTTATATAGCTCTTAGAAAGAATAGAATTAATATTCTAGAATATCTACTCAAAATATTAATTTATTATAATATTGATATAATATTCTAAGATTACGATTTCTGATGTTTCATTATTTGTATTAAAAACAGATGTCCTTATGACTTATGTAGTTTTTAAATTAAGGAATTCCTGGCTAAACTAATACTAACAGAATATATTGATATTGAATAATAATTAGTAAAAAGTATAATACTAATGCATTAACCATCAACTAATCAACCATTGCACGACTTCAACAGAATATCTATTTAGGATACTTATTTTTAATTGGATATTGGATTTTTTTTAATTGTGAGATCTTTCTAACAGATTCCCTTATAGCAGGATATTTTTTGTATATCATCGACTTACAAGTGAGACATTAAGTATTTCCGATATGAGTTTGTAGCCTTTTCTAGACCAGGTGATGATCTTAAGATTTATGAAGTTCACTAAGTCACTTTTCTTCGCATTGAAGGTTAGATTTCTTCTTGAGAAATACCACTTAGTGGTAACTAGAATTCCCCCTTCTCAGAAATGTTTTTTTGACTTAGTGTGTTTCACTTTTAATTATGTGTAGTTATAAAAAACACCACAATAAGACTAGTTCAAAAGAATGTGTACAAGAAACTAATTCAATAGAATATCCCCGACACAGTTTGTAGATTTAATAGAATATCTATTTAGGATAATTTAAAGGAATGTAAACAAGATACTAATTCATTGGAATATCCCGACATAGTTTGTGGATTCAATAGTATATCTCGATTGAGGATGCTAATTCAAAAAAAGAATGTATACTTGACACTAATTCAATAGAAAATCGACTTTCAGAAAAGTGAATTTTGCCCCAGCATTTCAGACTGATCAAACCGAAAACATAAGCCAATATCCATTAGGTATATATTCCGAGATTTCTTTATCATGGGTGCCAATGAAAGCATCCAAAAAAACTCAAACCCTCTAATGCTGCAATAAGTTATTATTGTATTGGCTGAGATCCTACTAATTATTGAAAATCTGGATGTACTTAAGCACACCAATAGCACATGATTTGGTATACAGCCCGATCGAAATGCATTAATCAGGCCGTCTTGCCTCTCATCTGTGCTAGTGCTCCTCATCAGTGCTTGGTTCTCCACTGACTTGGTTCGCTTCGATTATTACCTGTTAGATGATTTATGACCTGTCTATGATGTATTACTAGACTGCCTCAAATGATTGCTAGATCGATGGTCTTATAGATGTGCATTCTGTGATTCACCTGAGATGATGATTGTAGTTTCTAAGGATCTTCTAATGGAGCATGGCCACCCATCTAAGGAGATTGTGCAGATGTAGTATGGCGATTAGATTACGCATGTCGCCAATTGATCGGTTCCAGCCATAGATGTTGAACCATCAAGTTGATTTGTGATAAGCCTTACTTTTATTCGTCGCTTATAATGGTCTGTTATACCTTTCCTTCCATGTTTGGTATGCTAAAGATATTTTAGTTTCCAGCTGTAGTGATGATCACAAATGTTGCCAATGAAGCTATCTGGTTTGAAAAATTTGGCTTCTCACTGTGATAAACCTGACTTATTCATCTCTTACAAGGACCTACTATACTTTTCTTTACATGTTTGTTTGGTGAGGAGGTAATAGCTCCCATCTGAAGTGATGTAAATAACCGATATATTGTTCTCTCACTAGTCCCCTATTGGCTAAGGGAATAGCTCTCTTGATGTTGACATCATCACTTCCCCATCCATAAGATACCATGTAGCAAAAATTGACCGTAAAATAACAAAACCAAACTCATGTCTGTAGTAAGATAATTGCTTACGCATGTTAGCAGTCAAACAATATCAGACATCTAAGTTCATCCTACAAGTTAATTTCTATTTGTTCATCAACAAGCTATGGTAGGTAGTTAATTAACGTCGCATTGGAGCAACACAGCGGGCTATTGGCGACGGTCAGGGACCAGAAGGGAAGGATCTAAGGACTAAACCTCGTAATTTTGACGGAAACCACGGTCAGATGACGTCGAACTATCTAAGGTTAAATTTTGCAGTGTTTCATCAACTAAGATTTCCTAGAATCGGGATATTCTCAAAAGTGTTCTTCAAAGTCTGAAATAAAAGTAGCGAAATTCCATCTTCGGTTGGTGAAACACTGCAATTAGGAAGTTAAAGGGTGATTCCAGAACCGTTTCGAAGTTAGAAGGAAGAGGAAAAGATAGATTACAAGCTACTCGCGAATCAGAACTTGACCACCGTCGTACAGGGGCTAATTTTTTAACCACCCCCCCTCACCACCAGGAAATCACAGCCAAGAAAACTTTCCGGAACAGAAGGGGGGTGGAAGGAGCACAGAAAAGGGAATGGCTTTTTTTTTTCTCCCTTCTCGCAGTTAAGATTCTCCTAGCGTGACCGTGAGCGAGCAAAAACAAGGCACAAACAGCAAAAACGAAAAATAAAGGGAAATATAAAGATACAACTTTTGTGCAGAAGCGTAAAACTAGCAGTGGTGCTTAAAACTGAAAATAACGCGGCGTGAAGGAAAACTAGCTCACCGTGAAGAATTTTGTCTCCCTTCCTTCCTAGACTCTCGTTTATTTCGACTTTGTTTCTCGGAATGCCCGTCATTTCGAGTATTTTTTTTCTGCAGCGCTGATGCCTTGTTTGTTGGTTGATAAACGGGGTATTTTCTACAATCAAAAGTGGCGAGAATGAGATATGCGCATACATGCCCGCTCCACAAAGAAAAGGAAATTGAAAGATAGTGGTTATGTCAAGAGTGATTTGTAGAATTTAACTGGGAATCTTTTCTCGTGTTTGTTTTTTTCCCATTATGCAAAACAGTTGAAAGTTCTCGAGACTGCTTAGTTTCATCTCCTATATGGAAGGTTATTTAGTGCTTTTGATTTGTTTGGTGGGAGCTCTAATTCAAGGTATTTTTATCTTTGTCGACAATTTATGTGTTTGTGACACCGTTTCCAAAAATGTCTTCAAAATTATTTGTATGGTGGAATTAAGTATGTTGATGGAACATTTGTAGACAGGAAGTCCTTATTTCTTTGCATTTTCTACAAAGTGTCGAGAATGAGACATTTGTATACGTACCATTCCATAAAGAAAGGGAAAGGAATTGAAAGACTGGTTACATCGAGTGATTTGTAGAATTTAAATGGAATCATTTTAGTGCTTGTTTTTTCCATTATGTAAAATGGTGGAAAGTTCTCCTGACGCCGGTGCTGATTTGCAGATCTCCTGTATTCAGGGTTATTTGTTTTTTATTTCTTTGGTGGGGAGCTCTAATTCAAGGTATTTTTTTTTATCTTTCAATAATTTACATGTAAAGTGTTTGTGAAACCATTTCCAAAAATATAGGATGAAACATTTGTAGAAAACACGTCATTATTGATTGACGCATCACACTACTTGAAAAACATTGCCCCTCAACTCAAAAAACTAATATTTGAAGTTTAGCCTCTACTCGAAGCAATGGCGTCATACGTCTGTCTTACCTAAATTTCCTAGTCAGTCTGCCTGTTCATTCCCTGTTTTTGCTTCCTCAGATACATGCTGTCAATATTTTAGTATCTTAGAATTTTTCTATCAAACTAAATGTAGATAGTGGTAGTGTTTTCGTGGTGGAACGTTCATCCTTTACGTATTCCGGATATGACGTTACTCGTCTCGTTTTTCGAATACGATTCCATCTCGTCGCCAATACAATTTAAAATTAATTCCTCATTTTTGTTTATTCAAGTGATAACATGCCGAATGCTTGGAACGATAAGGATACGAAAATAGTTCGATTATGAAATTTCCTAAGAATGAATTCCCCCGAATCGGTATAATTTCCTGTTCTGGAAGAACAATGAAGCATATGGAATTTATCAATTTATTCAAAAATAGAAAACTAAGAATATTTGATGGTAGTGGATTAATAATAGCATATTATGTTGATTTTAAATAATGCCACTCATGCAGGGATATCTTGAAAATTCACCCGAATTTTACAACTGTCATTCTTTTGGAACAGCGATATGATCGTTGATTGGTCGACGCCAATCAGATTAAATGCGAAACGTTGCCAAAACTGTAATGAACTAGGGTCCAGTGGTTTATCAAAACGTTAGTTTGTCTAGACATAATATAACATTAAGAACGAATTAAAAAGAGTCAACAGTGGATCCAAGGTTAAATGGTTCGGAAAAGGTGCTAAATCATCAAATTTTGAGGTTCATTCCCACGTGTCTAGGAGAGAAGAATGCAATGAACGGAATTAATGAGTGTCTGGGAAATGGATCGATATTAATAGCGAATATAAATTGAATGTGTTAATGAAAAGTGTTGGGATTTGTTGATGTCATTTCAAAATTAACTCGGTCTCATTAGCCCTTGTGTAGGGAAAAATCGACCTAGAGCGACGAACCAAACCATATCAAAATTAAACATTAAAATGTATAACTGTTTCCAAACCTTTATGTGAAGAATGTCTAATCAGTCTCGATTTCTTTTCTTGAAATAATGATATGCACGATAAATTATTTTTATTATTTAAGTCTTGTGCTTTTGGCACAATAGGTAAGTATTTTAATTAACGTCGCACTGGAGCAACACAAGGGGCTATTGGCGACGGTCCGGGATCAAACCGTTTGGCATCATAGACCTCTAAAAGTTTCCGTGCAAGAAAATAGTACCCATCCAAACAACTAATGGTTTGAACTTTCCAGTATTGTGTATCAGAGAGCACACTTGAAAATGCAAATTTTGTCTTGTACTGTGAATTATACATTCTTAAAGAATTCTCCCACACAATTCAAGAAATTAGAACATGTTTTCTTAAACTCACAGTAGACACGTTTAGAATAATGTAGATATGGGAGTATTCGAATACAAAAGTAGTCGTGCACTCGATACTTAAGTGTATTCGTTCTACTCAATTCTTTCTTGTTGTATTCGAATACAAAAATGTTCCATCCAAAGCATTCAAATATCAAAGTATTCGAATAGCAAAGTATACATCCAAATTATGTGAATACCAAAGCATTCATCCACAGTATTCGAATAGCAAAGTATTCGAATACCAAAGTATTCATCTAACTTATTTTTATAAAAAATGTTTTTTATCGCAATCGGCTGATTCTTACTATCGATTAATCGTTTTCTGAATATGTATTCGAATACTTATTCGATACTTGAAGGTATTCGAATACCAAGTATTCGATTCTAAGAAGTACTCGATTCTGCCCATCTCCAGAATAATACATACGATGCAATTGCCCATTTGCAGCAAAAAAATGCCTTGTCAAGGGCGATTTTTTCCCAGCTTGGCAACCCTATAGATTTGCAATTCCGTGACATTGCATGGTTGGTCTTGTGTCTTGACGACAAAAAATGTTTGGCTAACTGTTAGAGGAGGCATATCTGAAACAATGCCAACGAGGAAAAGCGTAGGAAGTATATTTGGCACTCAAATATCTATTTGCACTACACAGTTAAACACATGCAATCAGAAATTAGTTTCCCTCTTCGGAATTTGTTAGTTTTAAAGTTTAATGGGTAGAGAGAAGTGTAACAGTATTTAATTAGTGTTATAGCGCTGGGACAAATTGACACCATTAATTAGTATTACATTACGTGGGGTATAGAAACTTAGTATTTTGCGATAGAGGCGATACCTTGTTATTAATACAATTGGATGCGTGTGATTTACATATTTGTGCCTACTTGCTCCAAATTTACAAAACTTCTAAAACAAGAATTGCTAGTTGAAATGCTTTTAAATATAAATTCAGAGATTCAAGTGACAAGATTGGAGATGCTGCACATAAAAACAAACGTCACTACTTGAGAATTTTTTAATTGCATATTTAAAACAATCCCTTATCAGATAAATTTCAATTGTTCCTCTTCAATTCGTTTAAAATTGGCTTCGGTATTAAATTCCAAATATTGTTGTTTACACTATAAGGATTGCAATAGCATACGATATTTTCTATCATAACTTTATCTCTATTTAAATAAGATGTCCGGACTCTTTCCTTTTATTGTATAAATTTCACGTAATACCTAAGCTGCATCTAAATATTAGAAATGAAGTTTTATTTTCGAATATGAAACTAATTCTTCCTTAATTCGTGTTAACGAACACCCTTATTATAATTAAATCCAAATACAATTGTCTTATTCTAATTATACTTTCACTTCATGCAAAGTAAATAAATTCGTAAAATCTTATTAATTTAACGAATCATTGTTTTAAGTTTCGAGAGGGAACTTTCCAAAAAGAAAATGGCTCGAAGTTATAATTATACTCGCGTTTTAAAAGTGTACTCTCGCAGTTTCGAATTAGAATAAAATAATTTTATTTTTGTAAATATCTTCTTCGAATCCTGTATTCCTTATCTTATCGAACATTATATTCTAATTCCATTTCAATTTTTTCTCAATGGTATCATGAAAGAATCAATGATTTCTTTTGATGACAAATTTATAAGGATATTCCTTATCATAAATATTGTAATTAACTAACAAATCCCACTTTTTTCAGTTTCATGAAGGAAAAGGAAAGGTAGTAAAGGAAGGGAAAATAATTCTTAGCTTGAAGTTATTATTTATTCCCATATTAAAATTTTACTCTCTGAATTTCAATGTAAAGGTACTCAGTCCACTTCAGTGCCCATGTTGTCGAACATTAAAATTCTATTTCACATTGATCATGTTATCAATGTGAAATAGAATATTGTTTATCAATAGAAATTGCAGATTGTTTACTTAAAAATGCATCTGCGCAGAGACATTTCTCAAGTGGGAATATATTTACATTTAGATGTATGTGTGCAAATGCAGATGTTATTTGGAAGCAGATCTGTACTGATAATAATTAGGCGAAGAGTTGGAAGCTTATTTTTATTCATGAATTCTAAAATAAATTCAGTTTGTATATTGTATATTCTAGTTTGTAAATATGTTCGCATTCGTTTCGCATTTTTTGTTATGTTATCATTTCTTGCAGATTATTTACTTGAAGATGGAACTGCGCGCAGTGATTTCTATCATTGGTAAAGGTTTATATTTAAATATATGAGCGAATGCAGGTGGTATTTAACCCTTCAAGTGGTTTTGACGAAATATCTCGTCCATCATCAAGATTTGATCAATTTTGCTAATGATGAGATATGGATGATTTTTTTATAACGAGATCAAGATCCGCTCGGTTTTCTTCTAATGACGAGATATATCGTTCATCAAGATCAGGTCAGTTTTGCGAATGACGAGACACCTCTTCCAGACAACCACCATGAAGGTTAAAAGCCAATTTGTGCGATAACACTTTTGGAAGTACATATTCTCACGATTTCTTAAATTAATTTTGTATACAGTGTATACAAAATGAATTCAAATTACATGATTCATGTTTTATAGTGTATACAAAACGAATTTAAAAGTAGTTTTCAAATATATATATATATATATATATATATATGTTAATCGCATTAATTTCATATTACTCGCATTATCATATGTTGCAGATTATTTACTTGAAGATGGAACTCGCAGTGGTAGAACTCAAGTTGTAGCGTTTACATTTAGATGCGAATGCAAATGGCAATTGATTGCCAATCTGTATGGTTGTAATATGCAGAGCTTTGGGAAATCTCATAATACATCCATGAATACTAAAAATCCATGTTGAATACATTGTATATTTTGCAAATGTTGTTTGGATTTGTTTCACATTGCTCGTATTATTATAACATTGGAGATTATTTATTTTAAGATGATAGGTATTTAGGTAGGTATTTAATTACCGTCGCACTGGAGCAACACAATGGGCTATTGACAACGGTCCGGGATCAAACACGAAGGGAAAGATCCGAGGACAACACCACGTCATTTGAACCACGGTCAGATGACGAGGTCACACCTGAGCTGGCACCTCACTCTCTACACTTCCACACCACGCCAACGTGAGGATATATGAGATGTCACGACAGATTTAACATGCACCAGCCCCCTTTGTGCACGTGTCTTTGGTTGTATCTCAACCCTACGGTTGTTAATCCGTTACTCTTCCAACCGGGCTACCGCGATGGAACTGTGCTCATTTCAAGTGGAAAATTGTTTATATTTGGAAACACGAGTTAATTCATATGGTATTTGGAAGCCAATTTGTAGATGATAATTTGCGAGGCTTGAAATATTCTATGAATTCTTAAATACACTGTGTATTAGTGCGTAGTTTGTAAATATGAGCGTGGTTCGCATTTATTTCACGTTGCTCGTATTATCATGTTGCAGATTATTTATTTGGAGATAGATCTGCCTAGTCTCCTCTCAAATGGTAGTGTTTACAGATGCGAATGCATATTGTAATTTGAAGTCAATCTATACGGCTAATATACGAAGCTTTGGTTACCTTATAATATTCCATGAATTATATTAATTTTGCATATTGTGTATAGGCTGAAAATATCTTATTGATATTTTTTCATATTATTTCGATTATTATGCGTTGCATATTGTTTAATTGAAGTTAGATCTTTCCAGAGACTCTCAAATGGTAGTGTGTTTACATTTAGATACACATGCTAATTCATAACGTAATTGGATGCCAATCTAAGACTAAAAATAATATGCGAAGCTTTGGTAGCTAATATATCCACGAATTCTTATGATAAAATTTTGAATATTCTGACTCCATTTCATGTCAGAATTGATCCTCTGAGGGTCATGAGATTTCCAAGTATAATGTTTCTTTTACTTCAAAACACACTTAATGACTAGATAAGCACATCTTTCTAAAGAAACCATAGATTCTTTCAACCTATAGGATTCCAATAGCCCTTTTCTTATAGAATCTTTCTTTGGAAAGATTCTATAAGAAAAGGATTCTTTGGAAAGATTCTATTGGTCTTTTCCGTAGAATAGAATCTTTCATAGATTCTATTAGCCCTTTCTTTTGAATGAAATCCCTTGGAAAGATTCTATCGGTTATTTCTCTTGAATAGAATCATTTGAAAAAATTCTATCGATCCTTTCTTTAGATTATAATCTTTCTTTGGAAAGATTTTATCGGTCCTTTTATTATCATAGAATACTTTGAAAAGATTCTATTGTTTTCATTTCCTTGTAAGAGAATCCTTTGGAGAGATTCTATCGATCCTTTCTTTAGATTATAATCTTTCTTTGGAAAGATTTCATCGGTCCTTTTATTATCATAGAATACTTTGAAAAGATTCTATTGTTTTATTTCCTTGTAAGACAATCCTTTGGAGAGATTCTATCTATCCTTTCTTTAGATTATAATCATTTGGAAAGGTTCTGCTGCATATATTACCTTAGAATAAAATCCTTTGAAAAGTTTATTGTCAATTTCCTTTTAATAGAATCCTTTGAAAATATTCTATTGTCCATTTCCTTATAATATAATCCTTTATAAAGATTCTATCAGTTCTTTTCTTTAGAATAGAAACCTTTGGAAGGATTCTATTGCTCATTTCCTTATAATAGAATCCTTTGAAAAAAATTTATTGGTAAGAAATCAAAATTGGTTAGACGTCATGCAAGGAAGACTGCAGATTGCAAGTGGGTGGATGGTTAGTGCCTCAGAGGGTTAATGCCTCCCTTTGAAGATCCATGCGGATATTCGCAGAAAATAACCAAGACTCGGTCACCGTCAGCGCAAATCTTTGGTGAAGTAGCCGGAGGCACCGGCTGTCCACGCGAATAAATATGCACGGCTGAACTCTGATTTCGCATGATGCAAGGATTGTTTGTCCAACTTGGATGCTTGAGTTTACTCAGGGATCCGGTAATTCTTTTAAGGCGGACCCCGTGTATTCTGGTGTTATTGTCAATAAGAGCCGGGCAACTCAGGGGTCCGGCAAATATGGCTCACTTAAAGCTTGCACAAGGGTGACATTGCTCGAGATTATTATTCCTCAAGGCATGGGGAGAAAAGTTAATTGGCTCTTCCTGCAAGAGTAATTAGAATCCGTGCTTGCTTTGAAGCAATTGTTAGCTCTGAAGTGGATAGTATTTCCAAAGTTTATGTAAGACATTTCCTTAAATTTCATATGCCCTGTGTTATTTAGGTACATCTGAGTTGCCATGTATTACAAGGCGATTTAGGAAGACAGTCTGACTTCTTTAATTTGCACAGGACGGGATTTACTTACCTCTACAGAAAGGAAAAACATTTTAGTTACATTTAGGAGGATTAATTTGTAATCCTCAACTTCGTCGTCCGCTTTCTGTCAGTTCTTCGGGATTCGTTTCTGAGATTTTGTAAGGCTACGTATTTTAACTAAACGAGAGGGTTACAATTGTTAGTTGAAGAGTCCAAGTTGTATTTAAAATAGCGTTGTCTAATGAGAAAATAAATCATTGGATTTTAAAGACGAATCCAAAACTCAATTTCATTCATTTGGGCTGCAATTCGTTTACAAGTCTTCAAACGGAAAGCAAAATGGCTGTCGTAAACAGTATTGCAAAATGGCGCTAGAGTTCTAAAATGATGTAAAAGTCGTTGACCAAAAGAATCATTATGTTTGTCCCTTAAGAGCTTATTAGCTGAAAGAGCCTTAAAAGAACTTCAATTTCTAAAAATATTCTTAAGTACATCAGACTAAATTCTGTAGTTTAAATAGAAACTGTAACATAATTATTTGTGTAGAAAAATAAACATAGCTTTTAATAACAATCCATTTATAATAATTTTGAATGCCTACATAATAACAAATTATTCGCTTGAAAGTATTTCAAAAAATGTCAAACTCCAGAGTTGCTACGTTGGAGAACTTTCGAAAGAAGTTTAGATATCCGCCATTTGCATATTTTTCCCCATGGTGTTTTCTTGATCGAAATTTCGGTGTATTCTATTTAAGATAGGACATTACTCCTAATGCTCCTCTTCTTTACTCCCAAGTTTTAAAATAATATACTTTCAGAAAGAAAATGGTAACATATTTGTAGCTTTTTCCACGAAATGCTTTTCAAGACTTGATATTAAGAAACGAACAATTTAGAATTCATTTTTCAGTTAGTCACGGTTGGCTTGTTTTAATTTGGCTGGTAGGTATTTAATTAACGTCGCGCTTGAGTAGCATAACGGTCTCTCGGTGGTGGTCCGGGATCAATCCCGAAAGGAAAAATCCAAGGGGGGGTTGGGTTGGGGTTGGGTATTTCAATTAACGTCACACTGGAGCAACACAATGGGCTATTGGTGACGGTCCGGGATCAATCCCAAAGGGAAAGATCCGAGGACAACACCACGTAATTTTGAACCACGGTCAGATGACGAGATTAATACCTCAGCTGGCACCGAAAGTTTGTGTTATGAACTGCATGATTAATAAAACGGGATATCAACATTTCAAGAAAATGTCACTTTAATTTTTAAAAATTTGAATCGCATCATTTTAATCAATTTTTAAAAATAATAATTTAAAATGTTAGTTTAACATTTGAAATGTAATCAGTCAGTCGCAGTTGAGAAAGCAATATTCCATGTATCACTCAAGCAAAATTGCAAAGCAATATAACCGGCGCTCATGGGGACAAATTTTTAATTTAAGGGGGAAAACTTAAATTGAAGAACCTTTCTGAGCCAAAACAATTTATTCTACACCACCCCTCTCACAACATCTGTTTAAAACTTTACCCCATAACAGTAAAAGAACTCTTTAAACCTGACATCGCAACAGTCTGGAATATTGTTTCGTCCGGAAAGGTTAGAACAAAGAACGAACGCAAAAGAAAACCCTATCACGTTAATCTCGAACCGGACTGTTATTACTTCTCCAAAAAGAACCCCAGTCCGCAAAAAGTTTTAATTAAACTAAACCCCGCTTGTTTCAAAAGCACTTAAATCCTGAAAAAGCACTTGGGGATTTCCAAATCTCTTCGGATGGACCAACTAAACCCCAGCTGGATTTAATTTGGATGGCGTGGAGTGGCAACACGCTTTCTAGTCCACCCCTAGGGGAGGCATGGGAGGGGGAGGAGTGTGTCCCCGTACGCTTTAATCGCATTCGTTAAGCCTGCAATTAGGAGTGAAGTCTATAACTGTAATGACGGATTTAAAATGTTTCTGGCGGAAAGGCAGCAAGCGAGAGTGTAGGAGGCAGACGATATGTGCTGCGAGGGTGGATGAGTAAACAGCATTGGCTTCCGGGGGTCGCCCTGAGATGCACCCCTCATTACTGAGGCGTGGGTTTAAAGTGGTTCGGGCGTAGTTCATTTGGAATGTAGAGCTGATGCTAAAAATCGCTTCAGTGGAACACAAAGCGTCTGGTATCATTAAGCGGTTGGAATGTTTCATGAGTCTTGTGCAATTTGGATCCCTTTCTTCTCTATGGGAAGGGAGTTTTCTGTGCCTAAGGCTGAGGACTGAAATGATATTTTCAATTTCCAACGTGAGTTTGAAACATGGTGTAGTTGCCGTGTGATGCCTCGAGAAGAAAGTTCGATCTCAAATTTGAATTTGGACTGTCGTATTTCATAGTCGTTTTAAAGACTGGCGCTTCTTTAACCCTCTGGGGCCACGGTTGGTAGATTCGCAGATTAGCTATCGGAGGGTTGCGAGTTCGAAACTCGATCCAATCAAAGATCGTTGTGGACGTGGACGTTGATGCACATTAAATCTGTCTTTTCAAATGTCCTCTAGTTGGCGTGATGTGAAAGTTTGGAGAGCGGGGTGCTAGTTCAGGTGTTGACATCGTCATCTGAGCGTGGTTCAAAATGACGAGGTGTTGTCCTCGGTAACCCTTGGGGATAGATTCGCCAATAGTCCGCTGTGTTACTCCAGTGCGACGTTAATTAACTACCTACCTACTTTCGGGCATGTGAATATTTTTCTTAATTTCATTACGAAGAATTCAAACACACTAATTAAAGGCAATACATTTAGAATATAAAACTTGCTTTTGAGAAGGCAGCCTATTGAGACTTGCATGTCAGTAGCAACAGTCCTGTGGGGACCAAGTTTTGCAGAGTAGCCAAACAAAGCGATCACAACCAAAATATTGAGGTAGGTAGTTAATTAACATCGCTCTGGAGCAACACAACGGGCTATTGGCGTCGGTCCTGGTTGGTTGGTTGGTTGGTTTGGGGTCTTATGGCGCAAGGGCCATATTTGGCCATGCTGCGCCGGATACAAGACATTCAATATCAATAGACACACACATAATGTAATTTTTACTGACACAGAAATACACCCAGGGTAAAATGCACCTTACAGCTCCTAGCACTATCACTGCCTGAGTTTCTTCGAGCTCCTGGTTTACATGAATTATTTTAAGAAATAATGAAGTGATAAGCATCAAAATTTCATAAAAAGTTGGAGACCACTAAGAGCTTCAAATCAACATGTCTTGTTATTTCCTCTTCAAAATTCATGGAATTCCATCAAAATAAATAATCAGCCATTAATTGAAAGAAAATTTTGGAGACTACGATTTGCCAGACCTGCCTCTACTTTCATCCATCTACCAGTCCTCCTTCATCTTCAAAATTTCCCAGAAACCTCACGGGGCAACAGAACTTCTCCATCACAATATCACCGGATAGACCTTTTCAACACCTACATTTGGACCCCCTTTTTTGAAGAAATTTATCAATTGTGTCTTTTTAAAGATTTCTAAATTTCTAACATTAAATTTATCTTTTGTTTACACTTTTACTGTCTTTACCTTGCTTAATAGTATTGTTCTACCTCCATTGTCAATATTAATACGTAAACACTAGTCCTATTTTGTTCACTAGTCTCACTAATTCTAACTCGCTCAAGGTGAATTATCCCTTGAAGACCAACTTTCAGCTTTAGCTCTATTATTTACATACTGTTTATTTCTAAATATTGTGTTTTTCGATATTTTGTAGATTTTTATTCGTTTTTTTACTATTTTTAAATAATTTTCATGTATAAATTTTTGTGTTTTTGAGTCCACCTCAGTGTTTTAGTCTGTTATATTTTAGTATTATAATGTTTATTTACGCATTTTAACATGATTTATTGTATATTATTTTGCTTATTTTAACATATTTTTATTACAACTGAGAATCCTTTTGGGATCATGACGAGTGAGTCCCCAAAAAATCCTGCACCCCAAGATCGATGCCTTAGTGTGTGATCTTGAGACCGATATAGAATATCCTCACATTAAGAATTAGAGGACAATGTTCTGCGAATTAGCCGACTATTTGAATAAAAAACGCACCAGCAAGGTTGAAACCAAGTCCTTTCAGGGGAGCTTAGCAATTCACCTCAAAACTATCACCAATCCCATAATCACCATGGTCTGTGAACTTGATAATGCTAACGATGAAGACCAAGATAATAATAAGCAGTTAAAGCTAGGCACAAAAGAAATAGATGATTTAAAACCAAACATTTCAAACCTTAATGCGGAAATTTCTTCTATAAGTGAAAATTCTTCCATTAAAGACCAGATCCGTTAGTTCTTCTCTCCCTGGGGAAGAGGAATGCGATCTTCAATTACAAGCCTTGGAAACAGCTAATAAAAAAATAACCTCTTTGGGAAAAGCTAAAATCTTGTAAAATAGACTTCTGCAAAAACTGATATTAAGGACCGTGAAACAACTAACTCATTTTTTCGCGGTCGATTGTCAGAAAAAGATAAGCCTTAGATATCTTATCAGAAACCTTTAATAATGGTATTAAACAAATTCTCGACATAGTCACGAAACTACAGGGAAAATCTCATACCTCCTCTACGCCTTTGCCTCTCTCTTTTGCTGCTGTGGTCTCCTCGAGCAGACCAACACAATCAAATAAGCCAGTCACATGTCCTTCTTAAGCCAAAGGAGGAAAGTAACTTTAGTATCACCAAATCTACAATGCAGGGCATCCTCAAAACTCACTAAATTAAGCAAAATTAATGGAGGTGGTATTGCAATTGAGACCAACTCACAGGCAGATCTACAATGCAGGGCACCCTCAAAACTCACTAAATTAAGCAAAATTAATGGAGGTGGTATTGCAATTGAGACCAACTCACAGGCAGATCTACAATGCAGGGCACCCTCAAAACTCACTAAATTAAGCAAAATTAATGGAGGTGGTATTGCAATTGAGACCAACTCACAGGCAGATCTACAATGCAGGGCACCCTCAAAACTCACTAAATTAAGCAAAATTAATGGAGGTGGTATTGCAATTGAGACCAACTCACAGGCAGATCTACAATGCAGGGCACCCTCAAAACTCACTAAATTAAGCAAAATTAATGGAGGTGGTATTGCAATTGAGACCAACTCACAGGCAGATCTACAATGCAGGGCACCCTCAAAACTCACTAAATTAAGCAAAATTAATGGAGGTGGTATTGCAATTGAGACCAACTCACAGGCAGATCTACAATGCAGGGCACCCTCAAAACTCACTAAATTAAGCAAAATTAATGGAGGTGGTATTGCAATTGAGACCAACTCACAGGCAGATCTACAATGCAGGGCACCCTCAAAACTCACTAAATTAAGCAAAATTAATGGAGGTGGTATTGCAATTGAGACCAACTCACAGGCAGATCTCGATGCTCAGAATGAAGATTTAGTAGAGAGGAGGTTTGAAGTGGCTCGACCCACTAAAAGAAAACTTCCGGTGGTCCTCCTCAACGTTGACTGCGAAATCGAGGGCGCGGATTTACCAGACGCCTTCCTACTTATAAACGAAATCCTCGGAGAGGTGAATGACATTAAAATCGACTTCAAAATTCCAGCCGCCCGTGGAAATCGCTGGGTGGCTACCTTAAACCAATCAATATACCAAAGGGTCATGACCACGAAGCTTCTTTTCACAGGTTGTCAAAGAGTCTCCGTCTGTACGATTTTCATAGCATTAGACAATGTACCGGGTGTGGCCAGTTTGGCCACACCAAATCCAAGTGTTCTAACAAAATATTTGTTTATCATGTGGAAAAGATCATATCAATGAAAAGAATATATCAATGAAAATAATTGTTCTAATTACACCGCCACGAACGTTAAACACAATACAAAATACAATACAAACCATGGATGCATGGACAAAAAAAGTCCTAACCTCAAACGCCAACAAACTTTATTAATAGCAAATACAGACTACGGAACGTGATAGCGATACATCATATTCACACTGTCCTATATATTATTCATTGTATATAAATTGTATCATTATTTAGGACTGAACTGTTTAATTCTGTATATATTAATGTCATATCTTGTGTATATATTGTCGTAGTATTATATACTAAATGTTATATCATTTCATTATATAATAATTATTCTTACTACATTCAACAATATTTATTTGTCATGTTATTCTTGGTAATGTTTTGTTCTGCATTCCCCATATATATCAAAATTCTGTCCCATACCTATTTAATATTTTTGATGTTCTAGCCCACATGGTACTAATATGAAGTTGCGTTATTTTACTTGTTTTGATTGTACAATTGCATTTTGTATATATCAAAAATTTTTACCTCAACTTTACAATATCTTTTGATGTTGTAGCTCACATGGTACTATTATTATGTGCTAAAATGTGTAAAATAAATGCCGTACGAGCTCATAGAGGAGAGGCGGTGCTCTCCATGTATGGTAGGCTTGGTTTCTTGTTGGGCCTCAGTATTGGGAAAGCTTTTTATCCCACCTCTTCTTAAATAGGCTCTACACCGTCCGGTGAGTCGGAGAGGTGAAGGTCTGGAAGTAATAGACACACACACAATGTAATTTTTACTGACACGGAAATACACCCAGGGAGGAATGCACCTGACAGGAATCGAACTTGCACCGTCTGCATGTTGTCTTCTGATAAAATATGTTGTCTTCTGATAAAATATGTTGTCTTCTGATAAAAAAAAATGTTGTCTTCTGATAAAAAAAATATTGTCTTCTGATAAAAAAAAAATGTTGTCTTCTGATAAAAAAAAATGTTGTCTTCTGATAAAAAAATATGTTGTCTTCTGATAAAAAAATATGTTGTCTTCTGATAAAAAAATGTTGTCTTCTGATAAAAAAATGTGTTGAGTTGTCTGTAAATACTCTTCTTTAAATTCGTAAATCTGTGCCCCAAATGTTGGCGTGGTGTGGAAGTTTGGAGAGTGGGGTGCCAGCTCAGGTCTGACCACGTCATCCGTGGTTCAAAATTACGTGATATCGTCCTCGTATCTTTCACCTCGGGTTTGATCCCAGACCGTCGCCAATAGCCCGTTGTGCTGTTCCATTGTGACGTTATTTAAAATACCTACCTACTCACTCCATGAAACTTAAATTTAAATATAGACTGGCACGCAGCTGATGAAAAAGATTGCCGAAACTCCTTTCCCTCAATCTGCAAAACTCATAAATTAATTCTAATTAACTTCCACAGCCAAAATCTAAAGCGCCCGCCCTTAGACAATTACACAAACGATTTATGACTTATTAATTCCCAGCGACATCCGAAAAACCGCCTAACAGAATAATTAGCAGAGCGACAGAACACTCGGAGCATATCAATCACAGCGTTATCTTTCGAGAGAGGGTCGTCCAAGAGTTGTCGCCCGAATCTCCGACGCATCCCCATCTTTCATACGGCTCCGATTTCGTTATCAGTTATCGCGAGTCTTGAATATTTCAGAACTCATTTCATTAACCCGGGCAAAAGGCCGTGTGCCCCTTTCGGGTCGAGGCGATACGGATATGAGAATTTAATATGTCGTGTCGCTGGCTCGTATCGGTGCCATCGGCCATAAAATCTGAGTTATGGCCGCCATGGGGGGATCGGACATAGATTATCGGAGATCTAAACGACCGAAATCCTTCAATTAGCATTGAATTATCCTTAGCATTATCAACCAATCCGAGATTTAGTCTGTTTCGGAGTCTCCGCTTAGATATTTCAAATTCAAATTTCGTTACACTTTCAATGAAAGTGTTGCATGAAATTTTAACTCAAGGTAATCGGAAACACTGATTCCATGGATTTTAAGTTTTGTAACCACACGTTTAGGACTACTTTAACCCTCCTGGTGGTTGCCTCGATGAGGTATCTCGTCATTCGTAAAAAACAGACCAGTGTTGTCTGTTGATGGACGAGATCTCGTCATTGGAAAAAACCGCCAACATCTTGATGGACGAGATCTCGTCATTGGAAAAAAAGTGAGCAGATCTTGATGGACGAGATCTCGTCATTGGAAAAAAACAGACCAGATCTTGATGGACGAGATCTCGTCATTGGAAAAAAACAGACCAGATCTTGATGGACGAGATCTCGTCATTGGAAAAAAACTGCCAAGATCTTGATCTCGTCATCGTCAAAAAATCTGCAATAACCCGATGACGAGATATCTCGTCATAAGCAAAATTCGTCGGATCTTTATTGACGAGATATCTCGTCGAAACCACCTAGAGGATTACGCCTCAAAGATAGAAATTTTGTTTTGAACTATGCTATGCAATAATAAAGTTAAAAGGTCACAGTACGTATTGGAATAAAAATATCAGGATACTTTTAAGCTATTGATTTTATTTAGTGGCGACACTAATGTGTATTCTATACTAAATGCACTTTACATCAAGAGAGGAGCACCCAAATAAGGTCTCATTTACACTGCTCGCGTTTGATTTTTTGTGTAAAAATAGTGCATCTCGCTAATGTGCTTTAATGGCACCAAGAATGAATGCGATACCAAGTTGACACGCGATTTCTCGATTGCGGTGTTACTTTGAAAATTAATTTGTCTCGTATTCGTAGTTTGAATAACAAAATGGTGTCTAATGGTGTCTACAAAATAAAACTGTCTAAACGGCTAGGATTGAGCAGGTTTATTGAACATCTAGTTTTCAACGCGTGTAATGTGATATTTCTTGCTCGTCAGAGAGATGCTTCAAATTTTACCTGAAACTTTTATTCAGTATTTTTCATACAAACCACACACGCAACACACGGTGAACATCATTATACGGATGAAATTCAGAAACTTTACTACCCACGTTCACGTCGATATTTAAGTTGACACCTGGCTGAAATTGTCTCCGGTAATTTATACCAGCTGTCAAACAGCTTAACTATGGATAGATAATTTATGCCGGGCGCGCCAGCAAACTTTACAGTTTACGTCGAGTTCAAAACCTGGAAACGCATCAGCATGCATTACTTCCTTCAAATGCAATGAAGCCACGTTAATGGTAGCGCCCGAAGTGAATCATGAAATATGCACTGCACAATCAGCGAATTATTGTTGTAGAGCGAAATAGACGTCGCGAAATTCATGAATAGTAAGCGAGATGGAACCATACTAATACAAATCATAAGAGGAAAGGTACTGAGAGAGATAACGAGCTAGTCTAAAAGTAGTACTACCCTTTATACATAGACGCTATACTACAAAAAGCTTTTTAAAAACTTCATGTTTGAAGACCTGATATAAATGCATTTTGCGAGTAAAAAAATTGTGTTTTTTTTGACGTGAATACATCTCTGAAATCGGAACAGTTCTGGGGGCATGCATGAAAAGTCGAGCGTTACAGCTGTTTCGACATCTGATTTCAGAAGAATAAGTATAGCGTCGTGTAGAAAAAGGACGTCCGTATCTGATGACCTTCGGATCGATTGTGCAGGTACGCTGAGAACGGGGAGGGGGTCCGCAATACGTCGAAATTCTACGGTGGTGGGCGGGCTTTGGGCCAGTGCAACTTCCGATTGCGTGGAGTTAAGACTGCGCAAGTGGTGTCATTCGAAAACTACCGAACTGTGCTTCAAATAACATCGAACAAGAATCCCTCAATAACGATTAACATCGAACTGCGCTTTAGTTCTTCAAACTGTAAATTAATTGTTGAATATTCACACAATAAACAATCGCTCAAACTTCCTGTCTGCTTCATTTATTCCACAATCCATGGAATAATTGAAGGTACGTTTCTAGCTTCGCGTTTGGAATACGTACGGGAGACACGTTCCATCTAAGAAACACTAGCGCCACCTACATCCTAGCTTGACAAAAAAATTCCTCACACCCAACATTTAACCATTTCAAGTAAGTGGGACGCCAGACGATCGACCCTGGAAGGGTTAAGGACAACCCGAATCAATTTTTTTTTAACCTCTCAGACAAACGTGATTAATTTGTTGAAAAACATCCGTCCCCTTCCATGTTAACCTCCACCATCTACGGTAGTGGAAGTCACGTTAAATCTCTTCTAACGACTTCAAGTTTCGATATCTCCTCTATCTAATCTACCTCTTTGTTCTTTCGCTATTTAATGACTCACAAAGAGATAAGAAGGGAACAGTCGGAACATTCTTCCGCGTGGCCCCAGGGCAAAGAAAGGAATTTCCTCCCGAAAGGGAATTTTTCCCTTTTTTTTTTTTGCCCTTCCTGCCGACGCGCATCCGGTGAAATCCCGGGTTAATGAAGATGGAGAAACTGGAACTCTTTCCCGGTGCGTTACGGCGAGTGTGTCCGGGCAAAAATGTAACAATTCCCGGGTGGAAGTGTTTTCGTTTCTTTAATGAGTTTGTTCGGGGTCAAAAGTTTAGGCTCATGCGGGCGGGATTTCCGGGACGTGTTGGGGCACGTTGAGTGCAGAGGGGGTAGTTTTATTAAATCCGGGGTTTAGTTTTAGTTTGGGTGGAGATATGCTTCACGAACAGTGAAAGATCGCGTTTAAGTTTTAGCGATCGTACATAGAGCGCGACCATAAATTTTTTTGCAAGCGTGGCTTTTGTGTGGTGGGGACCGTGGTAGTTCAGTTGGCAGAGTCGCGGATTAGCTACTGGAGAGGGTTGCAAGTTCGAAACTCGATCTAACCAAAGACCATCGTATACGCGGAGGCTGGTTTTGATACATGAGAGCTAATTGAACGCTTCACTTGCCAAATCGATTAACTCCACTTTCTGAATTTTATTAAATTTTAATGTCAAAGCACTTGATTGACTCCCTAACTGTATACATTCGAAACAAATTTCTCTAATAATAAGTATTAACACCACTAAATGACAAAATTATTTTAGCCATTGAATAATAAATCATTTATTTCAGAAGCCAATCTGATTAACTCCATACTCTAATGTAAATCGTAATAAAAATTTAGTTAAAACACTTTTTAACAAAGCAATTGACTACTTCTAATATACAGTGAGTCAAAGTAAAAACCGAACATCAAAGAAAATTAAAGGAATTTGTATGTATAGTCCGAACAAACACAAAAATGACGGGAGCTCAAATACAGCTAACGAAGAAGACATCATTTATATTGCTGATGAATCAATTTAAACAAAGTAATAATACTCGTAATATATGTAACAGAACAGTTATTATTCATTTTTGCTAATATCTTTAATAAAAAATGTATATAATGAAGTTTTTCTGTAATAAAAAAAATTTGAAGACTGAATTTGAATTAATCGATTTGGCAAGTGAAAGAAAATTATTAACTCCCTTAATCACGCAAAAATTGTAGTAATAATAACGATTACTCCAAGGATATTCTATGTTATACTTTCTATGTCGATAGATAAAAGATACATCTGCAGTAGTACAGTCTACATCGTTTATTCGAATTTATAATTTAAAAGGAATTTTAAAAAACAATGTATACTATTTTATCATTTTTCTCAACTTTTTGTTTTTGGGAGTTAATCGATTTGGCAAGTGAGGCATTTAATTAGTCCGGTACCTACAGAATAAAATAGATTCCGAACGACTACGGACATCCGTGTCCAGAGAAGGATTCGAAACCAGAGTCTGCTGTACCCAGTGCCAGATCTCTAACCTCTCCGCTACCAGAACGCGCACGTGAAATCTGTCGTGTCCTCGAATGTCCTCGCGTTGACTTAGTGCGGAAGTTTGAAGAGTGGCGTGCCGTTCGGGTGTCGACCCCGCCATCCGACCATGGATCGAAACTACTAGGTGTTGTCCACGGATCGATTCCCGTTGCGTTGCTCCAGCGACACTTTTCCTAACGCGTAAAAAACTCTTCCATGAACGAAACCATACCAGTGAATGCGCAATACTGGATCTTAACCCACCAATTGGTTTCGACGAGATATCTCGTCCATCTGGTCAATTCTTCTAACGAGATATCTCGTCATCAAGGCAATGCCGATTTTTTTTAAGATGACGAGATCAAGGTAGGTATGTAATTAACGTCGCACTGGAGGACCACGACGGGCTATTGGCGACGGTCCGGTATCAGACCCAGGGGGAAAGATTCGAGGACGACACCACGTAATTTAGAACCACGGTCAGATGACGAGGTCGAAAATCATACAAATCGTACGATTTGTTGCCTCCAGGGAAGTTTGAACTGAAGCAAGCGGTTTAAATTTCGTCGACTTTGATGTGCATGTTTTTCCTTGGTCCTAACCTCTTTTCACCTAAAGATAACAGCCCTTAAATTCAGTCTCTTGCCTCTTAAACCCTCACAGAAAAATATATTTAGAGCAGCACCTGCGTGTGCATTTCATAGCTTAAAATTACAGGTTTGCATCACAAAACAAAATTATTCCTCATCCTCATCTAGTCATGTTTCACGTCATGGGAATTTTTTTTTACCGTAAACCCTTCGTAGGGTCGGTATCCCATGATGGAGTTGAGTTGAGTCCCACCTGTGCTGGCACCCCACTCTCCTAACTTCCACACCACGCCAACGTGAGGATATTTGAGCCCACGACATATTTAACGTACACCATCCCCCTTTGTACACGACGCTCTTTGGGTTGGATTCGAGCTCGCAACACTCCGGTTGCTAATTCGTTACGCTTCCTACCGGGCTACCGCGGTCCGACCAGATCAAGAAGTGGTCAGTTTTTCCTAATGACAAGATATCTCGTTCATCATGATCTGGTCAATTTTGCTAATGATGAGGTACCTCTTCGAGACAACCACCAGGTTGTGTAAAGCACATTTGTTAAGGAGCACATTTGTGAGCACATTTGCTAATGACGATTAAAAGCACATTTGTGAAGGAGCACTCTGCTAATGGAATTTTCGCTCTACGCAAGATTTGTCAAAAGAGGACATCTTCCACAAGACTTGTGTGTAGATATTCGGTAATCATTGCGAGAAGTAAAGAATGCACTAGCGGGATCATTTATATTTATAGCCAGTTATACACTATATGGACAAAGGTATTTGGACACTGCAGAAAATCAGGTTTTTACTGGTTAGGACTCAGCCCGTTGCTTTATGTACCTGGTACCATGAACGCTGATGTGTACCTCGACGTTCTGGATAATTCGGCTTTGTCTACACTATGGCAATACTTACGGCGATGATGGCTGTTTCTTCCAACAGGATCGAGCTCCATGTCATACTGCAAAACGTGTGCTGGAATGGTTTCCTGAAAATGAGCTTGACTGGCCTGCTCAGAGCCCCGATCTCAATCCGATCGAGCACTTGTGGAACGAACTGGAGCGACGGGTACGACATCGCCACGCGCACGCCCATCTTCACAACAATCTCTTCTCACAGCCTTGCAAGAGGCATGGCGAGCTATTCCTGCCCAGACTTACAGAGAACTTGTGGAAAGTATGCCTCGACGTGTTACATCTGTAATACAAGAAAAAAGGAGGGGCCTACCCGTTACTAAATAGAATAATAAAACACTTTTTCTGATAAACATGCAGTGTCCAAATACTTTTGTCCATATAGTGTATGTGCGCTTCTACCCAAAATATGCTTATTGAAATAGCCTCCAAATCGTAAGACAGTTTAATTAAACTTCTCCCTTTTGGCATTTTTATAATTTCCTTTTTATTTATATCGAGGAAACCGCTCCATCGTGCCAGCATTGCCAAATACCTTTCTCCATCAATCATATTTTAACTTCTTGCACAATTCTTGGATATTTTTATCGACACTTTCGTATTACTTTTCATCGCCAATTTTATCAAGTAGGTGTGGTAGGTAGCCGCACTGAAGCAACACAACGGGTTATTGGAGACGATCCAGGATCAAGCCCGAAGGGAAAGACCGACGACGACACCCCGTAATTTTAAACCTTGGTCAGATGACGGGGTCACACCTGAGCTGGCACCCCACTCTCCAAACTCCCACACCACGCCAACGTGAGGACATTTGAGGTCACGACGGATCTAACGTGCACCAGCCGCCGCGTACACGACGGTCTTTGGTTGGACCTAGTTTCGAACTCTCAACCCTCCTGTTGCTAATCCGTTGCTCTTCCAATTGGTCTACCGCGGCTCCGTGAAACAATCAGATTTATGTTCGGTCGATCATTTATTTACCAGCGCTCTCCAACAATTGACAAAATGCTATAACTCCACTCTTCTCAAATTCGGGAAAGCTTTCCAGATCTCTTCATTCCGAATCATCTTACCACAGCAGACTCTTCACGCCATCTAGCGGGAATAATATGAAACGGACGCTTTCATTCTCCAAATGTAAATGAATTCTAGCAAATAGAACGTTTTAATTGTAATGTGAAGCGTCGATGTATTGATATCGAACCTACAATCGAAATTATATAATTAAAAAAGAACTATTAAAAGGGAGATCTCACTTGTATAAAAACTAGAAAATTTCTATTAGTCGCCCATATTACCTTGAGGATAGAACTGTGTATCTCTATTTCTTTTATTCAATCAACAATCGAGTATCATATTCATCAATATCATATACGTACATCAAAACGGAAAATTGACATAGGTTGGTTTAGGTTTTATTGGCGCAAGATCCAAAAATGGATAAGCCAAACGCAAGGATAGACATATAGGACAGAAACTGTTTTCAGATACACAATTTAGAACTCTAAACCTCGCATATTCAAGGGATAAAAACGCCTAATGTCATCTTTGCTTCTGCGTAACTTTCCATTATTGTTTTATTTTCTATAAACATAGCTGCATATATTGGCTTCAGTGTACTCTAAACATAGTTGTAGTGAAAATGAGAAAACTATTTATTATTTTTTATCATGTTAAATTGTTTATGTGTTGGGATGTGAACACCAAAAAACGAGAACCCAAAAACATTGTTTTTTTTTTTTATTTAAGACACTGCCTTTGTATAACTCCTTATCCAAGAGATGCATCCAAAGTTCTGGAAATTGTGTTATTAATTGTTTATTTCGTATATATTTATATGATAATCTTAATTATTCATAACACAGTTTCGGTTGTTAGCTCGTCTGAAACTGTTCATTGTGTTGCAGCAGTGTATTAGGGTTGCGACATTTTGAGTAAACCGAAAATATGCCTCTCAGTATTTTAAGCTTGTAGGCGTAAGTCCTGACGTAAACTCAACTTCTGGGAAGATACTCAACCCTAATGAGATAGTTTTAATTGGATCGCCTACTTTCAATACACGAGTTATATTTTGATAAGATCTTGAGTCTCTTAAAACGCCTTGTTACTGAATTACTTGGGTAATGTGCATGCCTATCCTCTTCTACTCTTAAACTAAAAAAAGGAGGTAGGTAGGTATTTTAATTAACGTCACACTCGAGTAACGCAACGGGCTATTGGCGACGGTCTGGGATCAATCCCCAAAAGGAAAGATCCAAAGACTTATCGTCGTCATTTTGAATCACGATCAGATGTCGAGGTCAACACCTGAGCTGACACCGCACTCTCCAAACTTCCAACGCAAGGGCATTTGAGGCCAAGGCAGATTTAACGCGCACCAGCACCCACGTGCACGATGGGTTGGATCGAGTTTCGAAGTCGCGACCTCCTGTTGCTAATCCTCTTCTCTTCCAACCGGGCTACCGTGGACGTCTTGTGAATTTACATCACGATTCATATATGTTATGAAATGAAGCTTGCTACCAGAAATTGAGAATGAGACAAAGGATTTGGTTGATTGGGTTTGGGTTCTATGGCGCTAGGATCATATTCGGCCATGTTCCGCCAAACACAAGACAGACATCAAGTAATGGACATGTGAATTTACATTACGATTCATATATGTTATGAAATGAAACTTGCTACCAGAAATTGTGGATGAGACAAAGGATTTGGTTGATTGGGTTTGGGTTCTATGGCGCTAGGATCATATTCGGCCATGTTCCGCCAAATACAAGACAGACATCAAGTAATGGACATGTGAATTTACATTACGATTCATATATGTTATGAAATGAAACTTGCTACCAGAAATTGTGGATGAGACAAAGGATTTGGTTGATTGGGTTTGGGTTCTATGGCGCTAGGATCATATTCAGCCATGTTCCGCCAAACACAAGACAGATATCATCAAGTAATGGACATACACACACAAGGAAAGTTTACAAACACAAAAGAGATACTCCCAAGGAGATATTGAACCTGACATGAATCGAACCTGCGCCACCTACAACTCACAGGTTGCTAGAGCAGTGGACAGGGGTTGCGAGCTCGAATCCAACCAAAGACGGTCGTGTATAAGGGAGGTTGGTGCACGTTAAATCTGCCGTGGCCTCAGATTTTCTCGCGTAGGCGTGGTGTGGAAGTTTGGAGTGCCAGCTCAGGTGACCTCGCCATCTGACCGTGGTTCAAATTTACGTGGTTTTCTCTAATCTTTCCTTTCGGGTTTGATCTCGGATAGCCCGTTGTGTCGCTCCAGTGCGACGTTAATTAAATACCTACCGCAGTGAACATACCCACTGAGCCGCGACGGACCACGAGATAAAGGAATGTCTAAGTGTAAACCATTGAAAAGTCTTTTTAGCTGCATTTTTCCTGTTTGCGCTTCCGATTTTTATTTCCCACTACTCTCCCTTCCGCATTCTTAAAAAACAATATACCCTCAAAATCTGTTCCTCTAATCAGCGAACAGCGTTTCATTATACCATGCAACCCCCCTAAAAAACCGACGCCTCCTTAAACTTCGAATCCATCAACAACAAAACCCAACCGAACCGCGTATTGCTTCTCCGGGAAACACAATAACGCACTGTTGCCAGAACCGGGCGAGAAATTCCTCGCCGATATTACAGCTTCGGCTTTCGCGGGTAAACAATGCGTGAGTGTGCGGTAGCGCTTTATTGACAAATATGCAAAAGGTTCCCCCAACACATGCGGAGGGGAAATATGTGATTGTGTAGAGTTAAAATTTAGTTTCCCTCTTGCCACAGCGATGGGAGCAGCAGCTTGTCGAGATGAGAAAGCATCTGAAGAGACGGTTGCTGGGCGATGCTTTGGAATATTTACAGACATGACAGTTGACGGCTTATGGAGAAGGGAGTTTAATTTTAAAAGACCTACGGGGGAAGCGGCGGAGAAGTGCTATTTTGGGAGCGCGATTTTGATTGAAAACTCACTCGCTGAATCGATATTAACCAGTTCTGTCAAAGTTCAACCGAGCGTTTCTGTTTGAATTATTCAGGTAAACGAATTGTTGCTTTGATTGTACTGCGATTTTGAGTGGATGTTGCGATTATGTAATGCATAAACTTTGATTTTTGTCGTCCTACAAACATGCCTTCATTTATTACATGTACTTGCGTGTAAGCCATTTTCTGTCAAGCTAGATGTTGGCTGTTTCTGCCGCGGAACAGTAGGTAGGTATTTCAATTAACGTCGCACTGGAGCAACACAATGGTCCGGGATCAGACCCGAAAGGAACACTACGTAGTTTTGAACCACGGTCAGATGACGAGGTCCCACTTGAGCTGTCACCCCACTCTCCAAACTTCCACTCCACGACAACGTGAGGACATTTGAGGCCACGACAAATTTAACGTGCACCAGGCAGCACGACGGTCTTTGGTTGGATTGAGTTTCGAACTCGCAACCCTCCGGTTGCTAATTCGTTACTTACCGTCACCAATAGCCGTTATGTTGCTCCAGTGTGACGTTTATTATCTACCTACTAAAACGACGATAATCTTAATTTAAAGTAACCCCGATATGCATCACGAGGGAGCATTTGATTAGTTAAATCTTCGCATGAATATGGTTTGTTTGTCTGAAAACACCTCTCATAGAAAGTTTAGTATATATAGTTTATTTTACAGGGATCGTGTATGCATAAAGTTCGATAATTATAATGAATAAAATGTTTAAAAATGCATGAAATAAAAAGTTATGTCGTGTATTATATAAAAATAAGATAAATGATTTTTAAAGGGACACTTAATTAAAAAAAATTTGAAAAAATATAAGCAATTTGGAAAATGTTTTTTTACTTATAATTAGTCGATTAAAAATGTTTTGCAAATAAAATAATCTTCGAGAAATTATTTAAATTAAATTTTATAACTTAAACTTCCACCTAACTGCGTTGGAGACACCTTTCAGCAAAGAATGTTTCTTTAGGGGTCCATACGTGAAAATTATCTACTTATTTAATGCAAGCGCTACTTCAATTTCCTGTTCCTATTATGGTGCCTAATACTCGATAAATTCTAAGGCCTTAAAATGCATCTTTAATCCACCAAGCGAATATTAACTTAGAAAGCCGTAATATTTTTATTTTAGCTATTAGGTTAAGGAAAGTATTTTCTAGTTATAAATTTCTTGGAAAAGGGCCTGCTTAAAACTCCAAGTTTCGAATTTGTTATTCATGTGCAACCGTCTGGAAGAAGATTACTGTCTAGCACTAGTCTGAACCCCCGATTTTGGATTATGTGTATGAAAATTTAGAGCCCCTAATGTTAAAGAATATAGCTTCCCAGACGTGTATCAAATATTCTATCACACTGAATTTTTTTGTGTTACTTTTAAAACGCCCAAACAAAAACTGTTTCTTATTTAAGTTTTCATATACAATATTATTTATCAACAGGAGTCTATAAGTTTTGATAGAAATGGTTGAGGCCTTTTCAATCGGTAATGAAAAATGTTAGCTTTTTTTTTCCTCTAGAATAAATTTAACATTTTGTTATTTTTTCTAGTATAAGAAATGACTAAATGACTCATTAGAAAAAGAAATGACTAAATGACTCATTAGGAAAAAGAAATGAGTAAATGACTCATAAAAAACGAGTAAATGACTCATCAGAAAAAGAAATGACTAAATGACTCATTAGAAAAAAGAAATGACTAAATGACTCATTAGGAAAAAGAAATGAGTAAATGACTCATAAAAAAACGAGTAAATGACCCATTAGAAAAAGAAATGACTAATTTTTTCCTGGAGGAAAGAGCTGAAATTTTGCAGAGCCATACCTTTGAATTTGCTCTACTATTACCGATGCGCGAATAAAGGAGGGTAGTTCCATTTTCCTAGCAGCTGTACATAAAATTCCTAAATATTGGAAGACCAGTATGTATTAAAGGGCATAACGCTCACATATACGTTTGAAATCACCAACATATCTGTCAATGTTGTTTCACCTTTATTGTATACACCAAGCAAAAAAGCCAACACAACTCCAAATGAAGAGAGGAATTTCATTTTTGGCTACTTGAGAAGTGATTTTCAATTGAGTTCCCATGATGAAAGTGTAGGTAGGTAGGTTTGGGGTTTTATGGCGTCAAGGACGGTATTTGGTCAAGTTGTGTCAAACACAAGACAACCAACGTCAAGTAAAAAATATCGCGAAAGGGGAAAAAAGAGGATTGGGGAATACAATGAGATAAGGACAGAAAAAGATGGATTGGGTGTCCAGGGAGGGTGGTTCCCGTGTTTACTAAAGACAGTAAATCCCATGGGAAAAGAGTACCACAGGTTTGTTAAACCCGTAATACCTGAAGGAGATGTGTCCCTAAGGGCCATGATGAAAAAGATATCAGAAATTTATTTTTTGTGAAAAGGAATATATAAACCATGTGTGGTAAGCTTTCAAAGTGCCAAAAAATATTTTTTCTTTAAAAGGCCAACAAGAATTCGCAGTGCTAAGTGCCGAATAGCAACGGAGCAATATTTCTCTAACGAGCGTGACACAGAAATTATCATTATTTGTACCCTGGCAACAAAAGTCTGAACAAATGGAATCATCCGCAACGAGATTCATTGACAGTTTTGTCGTTTCGTTCATAGGTGGTTTTGATTGGGATTATGGAACGAAAAATATTATTCAGACAGCTCACAATTCCAATGAAATCCTGATGAAGGAAAGGCAAAGATAAGTTTAAAAGGGGGAGGTAAAAAGTAGAACAGAAAATTTACGCGAACGGGAAATTCGCTGAATTTCGAGACGTACAAGCGATCTGAGAATTTAATTTTTAATGCGCGCGTGGCAACTGATACTTTCGTATTTGTAAGCGTTATTATCTCAGAGTAAAAGAAAGTAGCTATTTACTCTGTGGTTATTATTATATTTACTATGCACGTGCAGACAATATTAGTAATTATTTTTTATTATGCACACGAAAACTATAATATTGTGCATGTGTTTTTAATTAGGCAACTGTGCAAACTGTAATCATGTGATACGGGATATTTATTAATATTATCGTTTACACGTGCTTAATAAATATAATAATAACGTTTACAATTATTAAAGTTGCAGACGAGCAATAAAAATTAAATTCTACGCACGCGCTAACAGAGGACATTCAGAACCATAATTGTAAAAATATGATTGAGTTTTGTACATTTCGTCATCTATGTACAAAGCAGAGTTGGCGTCTGTCTGTCCTCTATAAAAATCTAGTCGGACCAATAAACACCAAATTTAGTATTTAATTCTTCAGAACCCTGAAAAATTGTAATCGATTGACTTTGCTTTGTTTGCACTAAATAACATTTAATTTTAAAACAAGCTGATTTGTTCCACGTGCCGCTGAATGGAATTTTCAAGAAAAAATTTATTTACTTCAAAATAAATCACGAATATCGTATCAATTTAATTCGTCGTCCTCTAATAACGATAGTGAAATTCGGATATATCGCAGATGACGAGAACACCTGAGCTGGCATCCACTCTACAAACTTCTACACAACGCCAACGTGAGGACATTTGAGGCCACGACTGATTTAACGTGCAACAGCCCCAGTGTACACGATGGTCTTGGTTACATGACTGCAATGAAGGTTGTAATCAACAATTTACATTCCCTCTAAAGCTCGAGCCGCAGTAGCCCGGTTGGAAGAGTAACGGATTAGACTGGAGGGTTACGAGTTCGAATCCAACCAAAGACGGTCGTATACAAAGGGGGCTGGTGCACGTTAAATCCATCGTGGCCTCAAATGTTCTCACGTTAACGTGGTGTGGAAGTTTGGAGTGGTTCGAGCTCAGGTGTTGCCTCGTCATCTGACCGTGGTTCAAAATTACGTGGCGTCCTCGGTTCTTTCCCTTTGGGTTTGAACCCGGACCGTCAGCAATAGCCCATTGTGTTGCTGTCAGTGTGACGTTAATTAAAATACCTACCTGTAACCCTAAAGCTCATTTCACCCAATATTTTAGCTAAGTGTATGGTTTAACATAATATTCACGAATATGAATCTTATTGTATTAACTCGTCAATATGGTCATTTACTAATCATTCTAATGTCATTATTTGTCTCCAAATTATGGAAAATTGTTTCACAATTTAAAAATTATTAATCAAGGAAAATTGTTTCACAAGTTCAAATTATTAATTAAGGAAAATTGCTTCACGATTTAAAAATTATTAATTATGGAAAATTGTTTTTATAAAGTTTTACCAACATATATAATCTAAGTATGATACGAATAGTTATAAGTTTTTTATTTCCTTTGCTTTTTCAACCAAATCCAAAATCAACTTATACAGGGTGAGTCTAAATTCTTTTTACAAAATAAGAGGGTTGATAGTACCCATCCAGACGAGCAATAATTAGCATGGAACATAGGATCGCATTCCACTCTGAGAGGCAGAAAAGAGACAAATTAGAATTTCCACATGAACTTACAACAGTGTTGGGAATGAACGATACCAAAAGTTGCACAATCTGATTGATTGATCAGAGAAAAAGTCACAGCAAGTGCTCAAAGTGGCGGCCACGCGTGTCGTTGCACAGTTCACACCGGCGAAGGAATGACTGGATCTTGAAGATTCCTGGTGTTGTGTTCATTTTGTCTGCACCGATTCTAGCTACGATACTGGCAGCCCACTCTCCAAATTTCCACTCCACGCCAACGTGAGGACATTTGAGGCTACGAAAGATTTAACGTGCACCGGCCCCCGAAGGTCTTTGGTTGGATCGAGTTTCGAACTCGCAACACTCCAGTTTCTAATCTGAGACTCTACTGCCAGGACTACCAAGGCTTGTCATGCAGGGATGGTTGGTTGGGTTTTATTTGGCCACGTTCCGTCAAACACAATACAGACAACGCCAAGTAATGGACATACGCACCCAAGGAAATTTTTTATAACACAGAAGAGGGAAATACACCCAGGGGAATCGAACCTCAGACGGACTCGAACCTGCGCCACCTGCAACTCGCATTGTCAAGCAGGGTTGATCGGTTTGCTGGATCGGGTTTTATGGCGCAAGGGCAACATTTGGCCATGCAGCGCCAAACACAAGACAGACGACATCAAGTAATGGACATACACACTCAAGGAAAATTCTACCGACACAGAAGAGAGGAATACGCCCAGAAGGAATCGAACCGGCGTCTCCTGCAACTCGCGGGTTGCTAGTGCAGTGGGATGAGCCACGACGGTCACCCCCCTCGGGAAGACTGCAGGTTGCGGAACGTATAAATACGTGTCCACTCCTCACAGGGCTAAACACACAGATCAAAAACTCCTCCAATCTACAGATTCATACTACCGCCGCACAAGAATTCCCACAGAGAAAGAACCCGGATCCACGTGGCAATTCATTAGTCGCGCAAGAGACCCATTTCGAAGGAAAAGGAGAAAATCACCTCAAGTTAACCACCCCTCAAAAAGACAAAAAAAAGAACACCAACCCCCTTCGATTCCGGTCACTAAGAAGCTACTCCGACATCCCCCACCCCCACCTCACCCCGAACGGGGGTGGGGAATAGCGAGTACAGGATCCCAAAGTTCGATTCCTGAATGCTAACAGGTTCATTACTGCTCTTGTCAGCATACGAAAAGCAAACGATTCGTCCGGCCTCCCTCCTCAAATACGGTTTCGCTGGAGTCTCTCCCCGACTGCATTTTCCACAAAATAGAAAACGAGGAGGTGGGGGGGGTAGGAGTGGCCGATTCTCATTCGAGACACGCTCCTAGTTTTGTATCAATACCCCCACGTGTTTCCTCTCGCGTAATAAAATAAATAAATGGAAGCGAATCAGACGGGGAGAGTTGGAAGACTCGAATTCCAGAGTCTTTTTGTTCCCGTCCCTTTCTTCTATTTCTCGTTAATTTATTTTTATCTAATGTCGAGGATCTCGATGCTTTTTATTCAGTGTTAAAACGCGTTAAAGAATTTGCATGGTTTTCGCAGGGGGAATGCTGTTACCCAGATGTGTCATTCCGACTTGAAGAATGAGAGTTCTTGGTGTCGGACCGTATCTCTGGTGGGTAGTTAATTAACGTCGCACTGGAGCAACGCAACGGGCTATCGATGAAGGACCGAAGGGAGAGATCCGAGGACAACACCTCGTTATTTTAAACCACGGTCAGATGAGAGGTCAGCACCTGAGCTGGTACTCCACCCTTCAAACTTCCACACCACGCCAATGTGAAGACATTTGAGGTCACGACAGATTTAAGGGGCGTACACGACCTTTAAACCTTCTAAAAATTCGATTTTTCGAAAAAAAATATATGTTCAAGTATACATTTCTGATCATTTTGACATTCTGTAGGAAGAAATTCCAATAAATACCAGAGATATGAAAGAAAGTCGAAAGGTACACTGAGCAAACCAAGTTCTTCAATGTACAGCTGGCCAGACGTCTAACCCTGAGTAAGTGACGGATGTTTAGAAGCTTGAGAATTTTGATGGCGTAAGTTAACAATAAGGACATAGGGGCATTAAACTATAAAAAAAATTATTTTAATTTATATTAATTTACTAATAATTATTTAAGCTTCAACTATGGAATGCATTCAATAATGAACTTAAAAGTGAATATGATAATCTTTTGTACCTCCACAATCAAGAAATATATTTCTCTCTTGTCTCGAGGTCTTGAAATCTGATTTGATTCATATTGTTCTCTTAATTAAAAGCAATATACTTGATTAATTACTATAAATAATCATATATTTAAGTTCTTGAATGGTTATTTGATATTGTCAGAGAATGTATAACATTTTTGATTGTGAAAAAACAGCTGTAACCGAAATTCTGTCTTTAAGGCTGTTTTCTCGGCTTTGTTTTTTTTTCTCAAAAATCTCGGATTGCGCGCAAATCTAAAGTACTATTTGAGTAAATGGTTTAAAAATTGGTATACATATTCGTTATAGGTTTGTTCTAAAACAAAAATATTGGAATAATTGTATTATTTTGGAACTTCGGGAAAGAAATTATTGTCATCGTATCGGAATATTTACTGCATCAATGAAACATTATTGTTAAAAAATATAATTTTTAATATTTTCTGGTTTTAGAGTAATCTGTGTGATATTTACTGACTACAACACTAACATTTATTTGTATACATTTATTTGTTTATGTGCAATCTTGTGCGCAAGCACTGTTCATCAAACCTTTGCTCACAATGAAGCTATACATTAACGAGCCCGACGCAAAAACTTAAGCTAGTATGCGTTAAATGGGAATGGTGGACGTTAAATCTGTCGTGGCCTCAAATGTCCTCACGTTGGCGTGGTGTGGAAGTTTGGAGAGTGGGGGCCAGCTCAGGTGTTGCCTCGTCATCTGACCATGGTTCAAAGTTACGTGGTTTTGTCCTTGGATCTTTCCCTTCTAGATTGATCCCGGATAGTCACCAATAGACCGTTGTGTTTCTCCAAAGTGCGACGTTAATTAAATACCTGCCTACCCAATGGGATTTGGTTATTAGTCATTGTATGTTGGGTGTAAAATCAATATTACACTATCCAGAAATTTCGTGACTCTAAAAGGTGAATAAAGATTAAAAACGTCGGTGGTCATTTCGGTTTAGAAAAATCATCAGGACATGGTGGCCAAATCCAACGAGTCTTGAATTTTCATTTCTAAGAACACATGCGTTGCGTCCAAAATAAGGTTGGTTGGCTGGTTTTGGGGTTTTATGGGGGAAGGGCCATATTTGGCCATTCTGCGCCAGACACAACATACAATATCAAGTAATAGACTCACGCACAATGAAAGTTTTTAATGACTCAGAAGAGAGAAATACACCCAGGGAATAGTGCACCTGACAAGAATAGTACTTCTCTTAGTACTTAGAATAGTACGGCAATCAATGTAAATAAACGTAATTAGACCACTGAAGTTTGTATTTTTATGTGAGCTTCGATAATTGCAATTTTTAATTATCGAATTTAAAGCTCTGGTTGATCGGGTATTGATGCTAAATATTTTATTTGTAGTTTCCATTTTAAGTGATTTTAAGGTGTAAAAAACGGGTGGAATGACAGCGTAGAATCAAACAAATGAGGCTATGTAAACATAATAGTGATTCTTGTTTCATAAGTGATTCTTGTTAATTTAATGACGCAATATTTAAGAATCAAATCAAATTTTTATTAAAATTATTCATTTCTTCATCGCATTAACGAGCAGCAAAATTTATAAAAGCAAAGATAACAATGAAAATGGAAAAAACTCTTTTAATTGGGAACAATAAATTTCTTTTAATTATAACAATACATATTTTTCTGAATGCTTTTAAACAAATAGGTTTAAAGCATCGTATTAGTTTTCGATTGTTTATCAAGCATTGTTGTTGATAAACAGTATCGCTCACAAAAGATTTCTTCATTCATGTTACGTCTGTCAAACTGCTAACTGGCGATTTTTAAAGCTCTGATCAAATTAGATTATAAACGTTTGATTAAAGCGATTTTTTTGTTGTAAAGGAATCTTCCTCTGCAACTTATTTGCAAACAGTACTTTTAAGTGCTTTTTGCGAACAAACAGTACTTTTTAGTGCTATCTACAAACAAACAGTACTTTTCAGTGCTATCTACAAAAAACAGTACTTTTCAGTGCTACCTACAAACAGTACTTCAAGTGCTATTTACGTCATTACAAACGACATATCTACCTTTCAAGATTATGGACTGGTGCAGGAGACAAATGTAAGTGTGCCTCGTACTCTGAGAATTTATTATTTTTCAAACATTTCAGTCTTTAAAACTTTATTTACTCTTTTTTTACATACATGTAACTTCTGCTTCCCCTCGCTGTGTCTTGCCAGGAAAAATAATTTATTCTAATTTGCTATTTCAGAAAGAAGTTTCGAGAGCAGCGTAGAGAAAAGAAGCAAGCCAAGAAAGAGGCAAAGAAACAGAGAGCGGAAGAAAAGCCATACGTCGAGCACGACTACCTCGCAGAGTGGAATGCCGAACATCCCGAGGAATTCATGGACTTGCGCCTGCGAACCATCGAAGACGAAATGGCGGATAGGGCTCTACTCGAGGAACAAAAGAACTCCATCGACAAAACCAACGGAGCTGACAGTGCAGAATCTGCCGCAGATCCCGATGGAGATGACGATGGCTTTGACATCTTCGTGAAAAGTAGAACCACAGGCGATCCAACTTGCCCTGCTGTCTAGAAGACTGAATTGGATGATCTTGAAAATACGGGCTCTGGAAACAAGACTCCGTACGACACCGAAAGCAAAGGAACGTCAAGTTCAATGTTGCCTTCAGCACTCCATATCATCAATAAGAATCAACAAATCGAACTTAACGACGTTTCACCAAAATCCGTTTCAAAACTTCACAAACTGACTTTTGGAAATTTTATTTGGCTGAACGAGAACTCCATAGTTATTCCTTTTAACTTTTCAATTTGAAAAGAAAGCACAATCCTTGAAATTTTGAATTTTAAAATCAATAAAAATATTTTAACCTCCCTCCATATTACGTGCATTGTTTCTATCTTAATATCTTTAAGACATATTTGAACTTCATCGGTATGCAATTTTGTGTTAGTGGCCTTTAGCAGGTAATGGTGTAAGAATTTAATAATACCTTTCTTCATCTATTTAAATAACACGTTTGAAGAAAATGTTGCCGTATGTGAAGTAACTATCTGATCGTTTATTTTAGTTCGTTATCGTTGCTCGAGTGGTAAATTCTGTCCCTCAATTTAACAGGCTCTGGGTTAGAATCCCTTTCTGGGCACGGATGTTCGTAGTGTGGGGGTGTAGTTGAATCAGCGTCGCACTGGAGCAACACAATGTGCTATTGGTGACGATATTTTCGTAGTGGTTCGGAATCCATTTAAAGTTATAGGTCCCGGTCTAATTACCCGATCTAAAATGACCGAAAAGCGATAAATCAAACCTGTTTTGTTATCAGTGTCTAATTAATACCTCCAACACTTCATGCAATTGTCACATAAATATCTGGATTTTGGGTATGCTATACTTTATCTTCCAAATTAATCTTAATCCTCTGAACGTCACTAGATTTTTTAGTAGACTTGCTTTTACCACATTACGTTGGTTGATTGGTTTTGGTTGATTGATTTCGGGGTTTTATGGCGCAAGGGCCATATCTGACCATAATGCGCCAGACAAGGCATTCAATATCAAGCAATAGACATACACACATAATAAAAGTTTTACTGACGCAGAGAGAAATACACCCAGGGAGGAATGCACCTGACAGGAATCGAACCTGCGCCGCCTACAACTTGGAAGTTGCTAGCGCAGTGGGCATATTCATCCATCTACGACGACCCAGTCAAAAATAAGGAAATCAACAAATCCTGCCATAGCTCAATACTGATGGGAATTTTCTCACCAGTTTGATTTCAGACAAGCGAAAGTGGTAAAATTTCCGATATCCATTCTCGAGTTAAACATTATAGAAGCTTCATCTCTTTTTACCTCATCTAATAAACTAGGGAATGGCACTGGAAAAGCAATAGGTAGGTAGAATTCACGCCACACTGGAGCAACACAACGGGCTATTGGCGACGGTCCGGGATCAAACCCGAAGGGAAAGATCCAAAGACAACACCACGTAATTCTGATAGCATATTTAAACTCGAGGCTTTTGTTTACTTTGCTCTTGATGGTGGACATTTCGTTTCACCGAAACAGCAGACCATTTTATCTTCTTCATTAGTCATTTTTTCAAGCATTTGATGTTTGACTAAGCCTTCTGTCTTTTACTTCACATTTTATAACTGGTAAGCCTCCCATCTTGATTTTATGACCGCCCCCCCCCCCTATTTTGCCACTAGACTCGTCCAGTTGGTGCATGCGCACTATCATAGATGGCCCACGACTCAGAGTTGTTGAGTTAGATTTTAATACAGGGTAGAAGTGATCCCTCTTAACCACTGAACTTAGTTGAGTAGTGTAAGGTTGCTTTCACCCCTCAACATACACTGCTGGCCACCGTAAATGCAACACCCTGAAGGAAGCATGCAAATAATATGAAATTTACAACATGCATTAGCGGAGGTGAGATATGCAAATGATTAGAATTTCAGCGCAGACGCACATCACGCGCGCCTGTGGCGCCACTTCAAAGCACTATTTAAGGTTTAGAGATTTCGACGATTTCAAGTACGGCAATTGTGTTTTTCTTGTGGTTTTTTCAAAAAAGCGATCAATTATGCCTCGTAGAAAACAGCGATCATCTTTTGATCAAGTATCCGAGTTCGACAGAGGAAGGATAGTGGCCTACCGAGATTGTGGATTATCTTTCAGGGAAATCGGTAGTCGTGTTGGACGAAACCAAACAACTGTAATGCGGATATGTGATCGTTGGATGCAGGAGGGTACGACGGACCGACGTGTTCGATCGCATCCACCTCAGTGCACCACTTCACGTGATGACAGGCATATTGTGCGTATGGCAGTGACGGATCGCTCAGCCACATCACGAACCATAGCACAGCACATTCAGTCTGTACCGCATCATCCAGTGTCTGCGCGTACCATTCGACGCCGTTTACAGCAGAGTGGTCTGTCCGCAAGACGTCCATTGCTTCGTCTACCCTTGACGCAGAACCACAGACGTTTCCGCCGCCAATGGTGCGATGAAAGAAGGATGTGGACGGCAGAATGGAATGAAATTGTCTTTACTGACGAGTCACGCTTCTGTCTGCAACACCACGATGGTCGGATTCGAGTCTGGAGACACCGTGGAGAGAGGATGCTAAACAGCTGCGTTATGCACCGCCACACTGGTCCTGCACCGGGTATTATGGTATGGGGTGGTATTGAATATCACTCTCGCACTCCTCTAGTACGCATTGCCGGTACTTTAAACAGCCAGCGCTACATCTCCGAGGTGTTGGAGCCAGTTGTCCTTCCTTACCTTCAGGGCTTGCCCACAGCCATATTTCAACAGGATAATGCGCGACCACACGTGGCACGCATTGTCCAAGGGTTCTTCGTCAATCGCCAGATTGAATTGCTTCCCTGGCCAGCTCGCTCTCCGGATCTTTCGCCGATAGAAAACATGTGGTCCATGGTTGCTCAACGATTGACCCAGAATACATCCCCAGCTGCCACACCAGATCAACTTTGGCAACGTGTGGAAGCTGCTTGGTCTGCTGTACCCCAAGAACACATCCAAAGTCTCTTTGAATCAATGCCGAGGCGTGTGGCAGCGGTGATCTCCAACAATGGCGGATACTCTGGCTACTGATTTTGGCAGGAACCACACTTCACAGAAGTCTATAAATTTAATCATTTGATACTTGGTCAACATGCAATCTACAAAATAAATTTTGTTGTGATATCTCTTGTCTTTCTTGGTGTTGCAATTTGGGTGGCCAGCAGTGTACATGATAAATAACCCCATCTATGGGTTGGAAGGATCCTGTGGAAGATCCCATTGGTCAGGAAGGTCGAACTGGTTAGAAATCGTGCGGGGGAGACTGCAGGTTGCAGAATGGGCTTGTGAACCCCCTGAAGGGTTAAAATATCTACCTTTGATACCGAGCCAATTTTGTCTACGAGTCTTATATATCGCGTTTAAAACATGAAACAAAAGCCGAAAGTTGTAATTTCGATCCGATTTCGAAAGCCATGTTTTTGGCATACTTATAAGGCTTAGCAAACTCATCTCTTTCGTCTGCTCACCTTGTTCTGGTTGGCTGTCTGGGGGTTCTTATGGCTCAAGGCCATGTTTGGCCAACTCCAAGTAAAAATGTCGTGAAAGGGGGAAAAGAAGCATCGAGGAACAGAATGGTAGGATGAAAACAGAGAATGATCGCTTGGATATCCCTGCACCGCGACCACCGTGTTTAGAAAAGACAGTAAACTCCATGGGAAAAGAAAAGATCTCTAGAGTACTTCAAGTCAGTGAAGCCCGTACACACAAGTAGATGTAGCTCTGAGGGTGGGTTTACCCTGAAAATAGAATAGCCTTTTCCATCGTGGAAACTTTCATGGCTTGGTAAATCTTGTAGGTTAGTTGGGTTTTATGGCACAAGGGTCATATTTGGCCCAAACACAAGACAGGCATCAAGTAATGAATAAACACTTATGCATGGAAAGTTTTAATGACACGGAAAAGAGAAATGCACCCAGGATGGAATCGAACCTGCGTTGCCTTCAACTCTCAGGTTGGTAACGGAGTGGGCAAACCCTCTGAGCCCGGACCACCCGAGGTAACTATTGTAAGAATAAGAATGTCAAATGTCGAAAAGTTTCGAAAGTCTTCAAAGTGGAATGCCAAGTTCCGCAAGTATTTCTCTCAGATACATATTTATTTCAAAATGTATTCGTCGCGATTTAACGGCTCGAGCTCCCATCGAAGCTGCATCCCAAAGAATTCGAAAAAACCCCGATGCCACCAAACGCGGAGCGAAGTCTTTAAGTCATAAACGCGCGCAGTTTCGACTTTTTATTATTTTCGAAAGGGATTCGAACGTTCGAGGGGGGGATAGATCAAAACAAGGAACGAACGCTGACAATAAAACAACCGGAAGGAATAGCAGTGGAAGAAAAGAACGAAAAAAAAAACGGGAATAAAAAGCTTTGTCTCCTTCGGAATTCCCGTGTTTTGTGGTCCTTGTAATCGAAGTGTTCGCAGATCCATTTTATGGAGCCGCCCGTCTTTATGGAAGAGGATACGACCGCCATCTTGGAAAGCGACGAGGGCAGAAGAACAACGCACACACGTTGGAAGCTGTACGCCTTATAGATATATGCGCGTACAGGGGGGGGGGGTACAAGAACGCAACAACAAAGAAAAAGGAACGCGCAAAACGACACCGGAACAAAAGAAAAAACAAAACTCGAGAGCCCGAAACGCCACTTTGTCGATCGCTTCGATGAGCGGGTTTTCGTTCGTGAACGACGGGGGACAAAAACAAGAATGCATAAAAAAAGGGACTCGAGCATAAACGCAGAAATATCGGCACGAACAATACTCCGGCATAAAAGTCCGGCTCCCGTTTTTATAGCCCGGCAGTATAATAGATAGCCTGACCGGAAAAGGAATGTCCTGAGAAAGCTGGTTTTTTTACTGCTCCGGCAACGAATAAATTGATTGAAGTCTTTGAGGCTCGAAAGGAATTGCCATTTTCAGGGGTGATAGGGGCTGAAGAAAGGGAAGGGTAATGTCTTCCAAGGAAAGCTAGACGAGAACACTCAGTGCACATCTTGTTCACCCGAAGTTAGAGCAGAAAAGTTTCGGGTAGAAGTACTTTACACCGATTTTTTTTTTAATTTGCCCTTTCTTATCTTTGGCCGTCGTGGCTCAGTGAGTATGTACACTGCGCTAGCAACCTTCGAGATAGCGGCGCAGGTTCGATTCCTGTCAGATGCATTTCTCCCTAAGTGTATTTCTCTCTTCTTTTGTCAGCAAAACGTTCATTATGTGTGCATGTCTATTACTTGATATTGCATGTCTCGTGTCTGGCGCAGCATGGCTAAATATGGCCCTTGCGCCATAAAACCCCAAAACCAACCAACCACCGTGGCTCAGTTTGTTTGCCCCAGAGACGTGAAATTTAAGTAGACTGAGCACTTGCAATTGAGAGGAGAGTCAAAAGGTGCTACCAACATGTCGACTAGTAGTCACGTGACTGCTCTGTGAAAAGGTTACATGGATTGGCATCTCATCGCCTCGTTTGGTGGTTATAACATCGTATGACAGGGTAAGTGTGTGAATCCGCATTTCTATAGAGTGGCGACTTAAAGTGGTAAAAATGCCAAAGTCTACTGCTATCAGATGATAAATCAATGAGCCAATCAGATGATGAATCAACGAGTGGGCGTCTTCTTCCGTACCGTGGACAAATCAGATGAAGAATGTTAGGTTCCATCCAGCAGACGAAAGCAATCTAAGGGTTACTACTAGTTTTGGTCACATGATCCTTGGCACATGAAAAGGTTGCCATTACTCACTCTACTTTTATATCTCATCTATGGTTTGCCCACACAGGGCAGGAGAAGACGCAAATCTACTAATTCATCACTGATTGGTCTGAGTGACATAGAAGTAGACTTTGGTGATTTGAACATTTTTTCGCCACTCTAGAAATGCACATTTACAGTCCTACCCTATCATACGATTTTATACCGCCAAACAAGGCGATAAGATGCCAAATCGGCCAACCATCTCAATTTTGCACAGAGCAGTCACGTTACTACCTGTCAACATGTTGGTCAAACTTTCTGAAGTTCTCAATAGCAATACTCAGTCTACTTATATTTCACGTCTACGGTTTGCCCACTGCGCTATCAACCTGCGTGTTGCAGGAGAATGCAGGTTAGATTCCTGTAACTAGGTGTATTTCTCTCTTCTGTGTCAGTGAAACTTGTTGCTTATTTCTTCTTATGACAGGACGTGGTAGCCAAGTTGGTAACCTCGGATTAGCAACCGGAGTGTTGCGAGTTCGAGACTTGATCCAACCAAAGACTGTCGTGAACGGGGAGGGCTGATGCACGTTAAATCTGTCGTGGCCTCAAATGTTCTCTCGGGTAACGTGGCCCCAGAATAATTTGGTTTTACACCCTTCGGATGGCACAGAGAGGAAAATGTATGAGTAACTGATCTATTTGCTTTTAGAAATGTTTTACGTGAAAGTAATTGTCCTATTAATTTTGTCAAGTCAAGCGTCAACAAGTTCAACACGAGTTCAAGTCAACGAGTAAAAGCATCAAAATTATAAATCAGAATCAGAGATGGAAATTTAACTCTCGCAGGATATATGAAATTAAAAAGTTTAATGTTTTGAAAACAACGCACACATACAAAACGTCTGGTCCAATCAAGAAAATGGTTCGTGGAAATAGACGAAGAAATTGCTTATTGTGTCAATTTTTAATAAGGTATTATACTACATTTAAATATGGATGAATTAATATTAAAATATCTATAAATATTGTGTTGTACGAAAAACAGTATATTTTCTTTTATTTTCTAAATTTTATTCTATTTTTATCCTACGAGTTTGGCAATCGATTTTCTGAACCTTTTTACTGCACAAATAATCATAACCTTATCAAAATATAGTAAAATAATCTTTCAATTATCTAAAATCAAAGATGGTAGCGATGCCATTCAGATATAACCATTTTAGGCATTTTATTCACTACTCTTCAAACGACACCGGAGAACGTTTGATGACAATGGGTAGGTAGTTGAATTCGCGTCACTCTGGAACACAACGGGCTATTGACGATTGTCCCGGATTAATCCCAGAAGTCAATACCCAAGCTGGCACCCAATTCTCCAAATTTCCACACCACGCCATCTTTAGGACATTCGAGGCAACGACAGATTTAACGTGCCCCCACATACACGGCGGTCTTTGGTTAGATAATTTCGAAATCGCAACCTTTCGATAACAATCCGCGACTCTACCAACTGGGCTTGAGGTTAACGGGAATGCTAGCCTCGACAAGGTATCTCGTCATTAGAAAAAACTGACTGTATCTTGATGGGCGAGATCTCGTTATTAGAGGTAGGTAGGTAGTTGAATTAACTTCGCACTGGAGTAACGCAAGGGGTATTTGGAATCAATCCCGAAGGGAAAGATCCGATCTCGTTATTAGAAAACTGACCAAATCTTGATCTCGTCATCATAAAAAAATCTGCAATATCTTGATGGACGAGGTATCTCATTGAAACCACTTGGAGGGTTAAAGGTAGGTATTTTAATTATCGTCTCACTGGAGCAACATAACGGGCTATTGGCGACGGTTCGGGATCATGAAGATTCACGAAGATGCGAGAACACCACGTAATTTTGAACCACGGTCAATGACGAGGTCACACCTGAGCTGGCACTCCTCCAAACTTCCCCACCACGCCAACGTGAAGACATTTGAGGCCACGACAGATTCAACGTTCACCAGTCCCTTTGTACACGACGGTCTATGGTTGAATTTGAACTCCGAACCCTCCGGCTGCAAATCCGTAACTCGTCCAACCGGGCTACCGCGGCCCTCTTGAAGGGTTAAGAGCCAGCAGTGTGCATCAACTGGTTTCATTCATAGAAGAGTTGTTACATGTTTGAGTTGAATTGGATTTTGAATTTTACCGCACAAGGTAGGTAGGTATGTGTTTTGATCAACGTGGCACTGGAGCAACACAACCGGCAATTGGTGACGGTCCGGGATCAAACCCAATGGGAAAGATCCGAGGACAACAATTAATTTTGAATCACGGTCAGATGATGAGGCAACACCTCACAGCACAAGGTTATTATGTATTTGGAAAGTCATTATAAGTATACAGGGTGAGTCTAAATTGTTTTTACAAAATAAGAGGGGTAATAGAACCCATCCAGACGAGCAATAATTAGCATGGAACATAGGGTCGCATTCCACTCTGAGAGGCAGAAAAGAGTAAAGTCGAAACGCGTCCAGCATGAACAAGTCATTGTCTCTGACGTCGCACACTTTTCCAGCACGGTCCGGCACTTCTTGAATGCCACATATCCCGCACGATGGATCGGACGTGGTGGACCTGTGGCTTGGCCTCACCGGACCTCAACCCACTGGACTTTTTCTTCTGGGAGCACATGAAATCTTTAGTGTACCAGACGCCTGTGGAGTCGGCTGAAGATCTCGTAGCGAGAATCGGTGTTGCCGCAGACAAAATGAACACAACACCAGGAATCTTCGAGAACCAGTCATTCCTTCGCCGGTGTGAACTGTGCAACGCCACTTTGAGCATTTGCTGTGAGTTTTTCTCTGATCAATCAATCAGATTGTACAACTTTTGGTATCGTTCATTCGCTTTCCCAACACTGTTGCAAGTTCATGTTGAAATTCTAATTTGACTCTTTTCTGCCTCTCAGAGTGGAATACGACCCTATGTTCCATGGTAATTATGGCTCGTCTGGATGGGTACTATCACCCCTCTTATTTTGTAAAAACAATTTAGACTCACCCTGTATATGCCACCAATTATTATAGAACCAATAATTGACCAATTTAGTGTATTCCTAATTCCCGCACTAATTGTAGGAGTTTCGTCAAGATCAGCTTTACGACACACTTCTCCATAGACGACGAGACATCCCAATAAACCTCAGAAAGCATCGAGTCCTCCCACCGCCATCTATACATCCCACAAAATACAGGAACCCCCGAAACTGGATCGTCGGCCCCCCCAGACCCCCCTGGCCAAATATTTATCTTCGAATCAGATCGCACGACGGCCCCGAAAAAGTATTCGAAGAGCCCCGCACCCGCTCCCTCACACGAGAGAAATCAAAAACTGCGTTCTTGCAGAAAAACCCAAGTCGCGAACTCCGCGTTTCGCAGGCAGGTCACGTGACGGCGGGGTCCAAGCGGAAGAGGACATTCCAATCACGTGACACCCCTCCCAGCCTTCGATCTGATTTCAGGCCCTCACTCCTCCCCCCCAACCTCCAGAAAAGAGAGAGGTGAGCTCCTTTTTTTATTTCGTCTTTTCCAGTTTCGTTTCCCTTTCTTTTCCGGGAAGCGGCCGTGGTTGCAGTTTTGATATTCCGCGCATACAGGGGCTGTTTCCGCCGCGGTTCCCTGCCGCCGCCCTATCTTTTGGGGATTAGGGCCCGCATTCGGCTTGACCACCGCCGCCCCCCCCCCGGGGTGAGTCGTTCGGCTGGAAATGTAGCGAAGTGCGAGCTATAAGCGCAGTGACGATGCGATCTGTGCGTTTGAGCGTGTAACAAATGCTTGTTCTTTTCTTCCGTGCGTGATTTCATGTGGGTCAGCCGAAACCATTATTGAAAACATCCTCTGGTATCAATTATTGGGCACTGGGGTCTGGTGGAGACTCGGGTTGGTCGTTGATGAACGTCGCACTGGAGCAACAGAACGGGCTATTGGCGATCAATCCCCAAAGGAAAGGTCCAAAGACAACGCCTCGTCATTTTGAGCCACGGTCAGATGACGAGGTCAACACCCGAGCTGGTAACCCGCTCTCCAAACCTCCCCACCACGCCAATGTGAGGACATTTGAGGCGACAGATTTAACGTGCACCAGTCCCCTTGTACACGACGGTCTTTGGCTGGACCTAGTTTCGAACTCGCAACCCTCCAGTTGCTATCTTCTGGGCTACCGGGCCCCCACACCTGAGGGCCAGATAATGAACAAATTCAAGGACCCATTTTACTCACTAAAATGACACATAAGCACATAAGAGGTGATCCGCCATTTGCCGCCTTGAAAACTAACCCCTTGTCATCTTAATCTTTGACCTTCCAAGTGGTTTTGACGAGATATCCGACCAATTTTGATAATGACGAGATATATCGTCAAGATATTGCCGATTTTTTATGACGAGACCAAGATCTGGTCAGTTTCCTTCTAACGACCAGGTCCATTAAGATCTGGCCAGTTTCCTTCTAATGACCAGGTCCATCAAGATATGGCCAGTTTCTTTCTAGTGACCAGGTCCATCAAGATCTGGCTAGTTTCCTTCTAATGACCAGGTCCATCAAGATCTGGCCAGTTTCCTTCTAATGACCAGGTCCATCAAGATATGGCCAGTTTCCTTCTAGTGACCAGGTCCATCAAGATTTGGTCAGTTTTGCTAATGACGAGATACCTCGTTGAGACAACCACCAGGAGGGTTATCTCGTCAGAACACTGACCAGATCTTGATAACGAAAAATCTCGTCATAAGCAAAAATTAGTCAGATTTTGATGGACGAGGTATCTCGTAGAAACCACTTAGAGAGTTGACTAACCGAGAGCAAAATTGGAAGGGATGACCCTAACTAAAGCTTAACCAGGATGCTTTTCGATAAGGGGAAAATAAATGAGCCATTTTTCATGCACATTAAAAGCGTATGAACACCATGAAAAGTTAATTTAATCATCTGACACAATTAAAAAGCAAATGGGACATTATGTTCCATTATTTTTTTGCATATTAGCACCAGAGATGGAAGGAGTTGTTACAAAAACGAGATGAGGCATTCGGGGCGGAAAAAACGCAACTTCAACTAACACAGCCGCCTAATAATATAGTTTTAATGGATGCAGGAAGAATCACCAAACAGAAATAGCGTAACCGAAGCTCGTTAACGTAAAACTCATGGGAAAGGAAATACATTAAGCGAGTACTTAGAATAAATGGACGTCTTGCATGGTTTTCCTCTTTATTAATTAAGCATAAAGCTATATTTGTATGTTTATTATCGGAATATTATTACAAACTGAAAACCTCATTCAAATGTCTTGTCTCTCAAAGCAGAATTTTCGAGGAGCACAAGTTTATAGAATGCAGGACATTGAGATAAGCTTAAGATAAACTATGTGTGTAAATTGATAGGTAGGTATGTTAATTTACGTCGCACTGGAGCAACACAACGGGCTATTGGTGACGGTCCGGGATCAATCCCAAAAGGAGAGATCTGAGGACAACACCATGTAATTTTGAATCACGGTCAGATGACGTAAGAGTAAACTGGAAAACGAGTTTTTAGTTTATTATCCATTACGAGTGGCCGAGCAGCTAAATGTGTGGTTCTTAAGAAATAATAGACCGAAGCGCTTAGTCACATTGGCGTTGAAGTTTGGAGTGGGGTGCAGGCTCAGGTGTTGACCTCGTCATCTGATTCAAAATGACGAGGTCCTCGGACCTCTCCCTTTGGGATTGATCCCGTGCCGTCGCCGGTAGCCCGTTGTGTTGCTCCAGGGCCGAGTTCTAGTAGCTCTACCTATCTTTTTAAGTGCCCAGGACCATGAGGCCCAAACTAGTAGTAACGTGATAGGCACCTTTCGTCTGCCGGCAGGAAGCGAATTATTCATCATCTGATTGGTCCATGAGACGACCATTCATTGATTCATGACTGGTCCCGCAACATAGTAGAGTGGTAGGTAGGTATTTAATTAACGTCGCACTAGAGCAACACAACGGGCTATTCACGAGGGTTCGAGATCAATCTCGAAGGGAAAGATCCGAGGACAACCCAAGTAATTTTGAACCGCGGTCAGATGACGAGGTCACACCTAAGCTGGCACCTCACTCTCCAAAACAGTAGAGTGGACACTTGTTAAAGATTGCAGGCATACCATGGCCGTACTCCCTCTGATGACGTGCAAATGCATTCTTAGCACATCATTTCTGGTTCATACACCCCTAAAACATGTCCGCTAAAGAAACTCGCTGCTTTCAGTAATAACCACATGAAAATTCGAACACCCCTCTCCCTCCCGTAGTACAGAACCCGACACGATGACAATCCCAAAGGATCCTTCTTAAATTCCACCCTCCGCCGAAGTCTTAACTCACGTCGTCCAACCGGCAGGGCCTGACAGAATTACGAGTCCATTTACGGAAGGCCCCAAGCCCCTAGGGGCGACTTATTTATCGACGGCCCGCACGCCCTTAAAAGAGGTCCTTTATAAGCAAATTCCCGGCTCCGAGCAGGAAGCAGGCTGCTTATGGTTCTTTTGTTGGCTTTGGAAATGCTCCGAAGCCAAAATGGCGGCGACCATAAGGATCCAAAAGTACCCAACAAATTACTGAGGGCAGAAGATGTAATGCTTTCGATTCAACTGAATGGCCGATGGGGAAAATGTCATCAACAAGGAAAACTGCTGTAGGACTTTTTTCTTTGTATAATACTTATAATGAACTCCTTAGAAGATGGTATGGGTGTGCATATTTCTGCCAACAAAATTTGAGCACGGGGCAGTCATAGAGGAGAAATAAAAAGACGTAACCCTTTTATGTAGGGGCCAAGGTAGACCAGTTGGCACCTGTCTTCTCAGCGCACTTGTGTTTGCAAGTTGCATATCTTGGATCCAACTTTTCAAAGAACCCTTTTCTTTGCAACTTTGGAGGACCTCCTCCCGCTGGCAGATATTTACCAACATGCCGGGCCGTGGTAGCCTAGGTGGGAGAGTAGCGGATTAGAAACTGGAGGGTTGTGAGTTCGAAATTCGATCCTGCCTTAAACCGTCATGAACCAGGAGGCTGGTACACGTTAAATCTGCCTTGGACTCAAATATCCTCACGTTTGCGTGGTGTGGAAGTTTGGAGTAGATTGCGGGCTCGGGTGTTGACCTCGTCATCTGGTTAAAAATTACGAGATGTCCTCGGACATTTCCCTTCGGGATTGATCTCGGACCGTCGCCAATAGTCCCTTTTTGTTGCTCTTGTGCATCATAAACCTCAGGGAACATCTTTAGGTGTGTACCAGCATCCGGGAGAGGTCCTCAAAAATTGCAAAAAAGGGTTTTTTTTGGTAGGTATTTTAATTAACGTCGCACTGGAGCAACACAAAGGGCTATTAGGATTCTTTGGAAAAGTTAGACGTAAGATATATGGTATTGGTATTTTCAATTAACGTCACACTGGAGCAACACAACGGGCTATTCGTAAGATATATGAGTTTTCAGTTTAACAAGTGCGCTGAGAATTTAAAAGTTTACCCAAGAAAGACTTTTAGACGAAATTATTTAAAGCAAGTTAGTAAATTTTGACATTGACTTTTAACAGCAATACAATTATATTTAGGTTTGTGTGCCTATTAACCACTTATATTTTGTTATCTTTAAAAAGCTGAGATTCTAAGAAAATCCGATTTAAAAATTGTGGCGAAAGAAAATTCGGTTTTAAGATATATCAGTTTTAACTTTTGCGATTACAAAAAATTTCACCGTTTTTCATAGAACAAGGTATGTTTAGAAAAAAAGGCCAGATAGTATTCTAAGATCAATATCAGTGAAACCATAGTTTTAAAAGATATTAGCATACTATTCAATGACGATTCAAAGTAAACACATCAAACGAAAATATAGGTACAGTGGACTCACTCTTAACCGGCCACTTCGGGACCGGGACCCAGACCGGATAACGATTTGGCCGGTTAAACCGTCGTTCCCTTAATAGCATTAAAATACACTCAGGAAATCGTTTTTATTAGTATAAAACTAAGTGTGTATCCTACTTTATTTTAATATGATATGTATAATTAAGAAATCTTAGCCTGGAAGAACTTCCTTTGTTGGGAGAAAAACTAAACACATGCTACTGTATTTACAGTACATAATTGCCCAGTGGCGGCCGGTTAAAAGGTGGCCGGTTAAGAGGGAGTTCACTGTATAACAAAAAAGCAGGTATAACAATTTCAACTTACGTTTCTACGAAGTCAAAACACCTTGAAATGCAGGATGGAGGAAAGGCCGTTTCATTAATATCAGATCAAGTATTAGATGCTGCGAACTGACCTCTACGGAACAGTTTTCCAAACTGTCTCCCACAAAATACAACTTTGTTTCGTGAAATAATTGCGAAGAGAACTTGGTAAATCTTTTATATTAATGCATTCAGAAGAGTTTTTATATTAGTTCAAAAATATTTTGTTTCATAAAAAGTTTGTCTTGGTTAAAAACCAAATTCATAGTTGGATCTCCGAGTCAGCTAAAGGAAAGATTGAAGTGATCATCCGTTGCTCAGCATAAATCAAGAATTATATTGTGTGTCCGTTTCAAGTTTCGACACAAACACTGATTCATCATTTTGATCACTTGAATACTTGCGTTTGATACATTGTTCACTGGTGGGGCGAGCGTAGCACGGAGTGCGTGGCCACGAAGTAGACTTAATCTCCAGTTTGGACCTGTGGTGGTGAGAAACTACACAAATTGACTTGCACTGAATTAAAATTATGTTTTGAATAGCAAGTGATATTTTGGGTGTGGGTGGCAAACTAAAAAGTTTGCTTGTCTGAGTAAATTGAAATGTGAGAATTTGTTTGTATAAGCATTCTGTTATGATTAGGAGTTTTTCTACTGGATCGGTGGTGTTCCTAAGTTTTTGGAGTAAGCCGGAAATACCGCCAATGTTTCTGAATAGTGTGGAGAGCTCTTTTAGCAGTTTAAGAGCTTCTTTTAAGTCTGAAGTTGGTATTTTCGTGTAATATCAGAGGGGTGTGGTTTGTGGTAAAATTCTGAGGTGTGGGTGCAGTAAAGTTTGGGTTTAGAGGGTTAGCATACGAAATGCCTTCGCGCTTTCATTGGTTACGAAAGAGCGTGGGTATCGTTTTGCTTGGATTTGAGCTTTACTTTTGCAAAGATCGGTGAATTTCTTGCATCAACGCCAAGCTGCAATATGTCCGTTTTCGTTGCAGTTAATACATTTAGGATTTTTCTGGGGGGTTCGGGACAGCTTTTAGTTCTGATTTTAATCCGCATTTAAGGCAGCGGGTTTTTAGATAGCAGCTGGCACTGCTATAACCAAATAAGTTGCAGTTGAAACACTGTTGGGCCTTTTCGATTTTTAAAATTTTCAACTGATTGTCAGATAGAGCAATCAATTAATTTTATAGATTTGATCCCAGTTTTCAGTTAAGAGTGATTAAAAATATGAGCAGAGGCAGTTTTGTAGAAGTTTGTGTGAGTTACGCGATTCTTTCAATTGAATGTCCAAGTTCAGTTTTGATTTCTTCTCTTTCTGTATTTCTGGGGAGATCTTTAAGTACTTTTGCCGGCTTGTCTTTTCGGGGAATGAGGGTAAAGTATTCAATTTGGTTTTCAGTAAGATAAGCAGTTAATTTGCGATATTCAGTTTCATTACTGGTTTGAACTTTTAGGAATTCGCCAGAAAGGCGGCAGATAAGTTTGATTTTAAGATTTTCTTCAATGCTTGCAAGGAGGGTTTTATGGTTTTCAGCGTAACGGATATTTATAGGTGGCATTTTCTGGGTGGGGGAGTCGCCAGAAACTTCCGAGGTTATCGAAGGAATTGGAAGTTGTAATCTGCTGGGGCAGCGATTTCAAGAGTATTATTCGCTCTTAGATGTTTTGGTGGCTGTTTAAACTCAGCGTCTTCAGTGGCGGGTTTTTGTTCTGAATTTTAGATGTTGGAATTAGAGTTGGTCCTTTTGGGGTTTTACAATGTTCAGGGCAAGTCAAATGTGAGACAAGATTCCACTGACCTTGAATGGCTTGATAGTTGACTTTGGGCTTTCTTGAGGTTGTCCATCATCTGGGTTTTGAAGTCAGAATCATTTGTGCTTTGTTCGACGGCAAAGGTGCAGAATTCAACGTCTTTGATGGCTGATTGGAGAGCTTTCTGGATGATAGTTTTCTTCTCACAGTTCATATCAGTGCAGAATTCTTCCTGGGAACTCGGTTGGTTAGGTGTCGTTTTCTGAGATTCAGTTATGATCTCAGGCTGAGTTAGTTAGTCAGGGTTCAGCTGTAAGTAGTACTAGACTTGGAGTTTTGGAAAAGACCTTTTAGTGTTCTGATTCAGGTGACAGTTTACTGAGCGTCAGTACGGTTCAGTGTCAGGGATCAGAGTGATAAGTATAATGAATAAATGAATTGTAGCGAATTGAATTGGGAATTGTCTATGCTTTTGATACATTGTATTTGTGTCAGCCTTTTAAGCAGGTAATCTCAAATTACCACAACATGTACGCTTGATAGTTTGAGCTAATGTCGCCAAATAGGTATAATTCCTAGTCAATGCATAGGACGAGGTAGCCCCGGTTGGGTAGGTAGTACATTTTCCGTCGCACTGGAGCAGCACAACTGGCTATTGGCGAAGGGATCCGAGGACATCACGTAATTTTGAATCACGGTCAGATGACGAGCTCACAACTGAGCTGGCAAACCACTCTCCAAACACTTCCACACCGCCCCAACGTGAGGACATTTGATGCCACGACAGATTTAACGTGCACCAGCCCCCTTTGTACAAGACGGTCTTTTGGTTGTATTCGAACTCGCAACCCTCCGTTTGCTAGTTCGTTACCCTTCCAATCGGGCTACAGCCGGCCTGACGGTCCAGGGGTAGTCCGGTTGGAAGAACAGCAGTAGGTAGAAAAAAGGAAAAGTATTTTGTTAACGTCACACTGGAGAGGTAGGTATTTTGATTAACGTCACACTGGAGCAACACAACGGGCTATTAGTGACGGTCAGGGAATAATCCCAAAGGAAAAGATCGAGGATTAGCAACCGCAGGATTGCGAGTTCGAAACTCGATCCAACCAAAGACCGTCGTGTACACGGGGGCTGATGCACGTTAAATCTGTCGTGGCTTCAAATGTCCTCACGTTGGCGTGGAAGTTAGGAGAGTGGGGTGCCGGCTCAGGTGTTGACCTCGTCACCTGAACGTGATTCAAAATGAGGTGTTCTCGGACCTTCCCTTCCGGATTGATCACGGACAATCGCCAATATCCCATTGTGTTGCTCCCAGTGCTAATTCAACTACCTATCTAAATGTAAGTATTCCAAACATGACGTCGCTTGGCTTATTTTTCCGAGTACGATTTGAGCACGTCACTGATAAAAATTATAAAAATGAATTCCGAGTTGAAAAATTATAATTGATTAGTCACTTCCGAACGTCTCACAAACGGCGATATACAATATTTTATGGTAACCCCGATGTATATCATGCCAGAGCATTTGGGTGGAAAATCTTCACTTTCCCGTCTGGTTTGTTCACACCGAAAATACCTCTTAGAAACCTAAGCCCCCCTTTAAAAACTTTTTTCTTTTGCAAATACATTAAAAGCATGTGTAGGTAGGTATTTAATTAACGTCGCACTGGAGCAATACAACGGGCTATTGACGACGGTCAGGGATCAAACCCGAAGGGCAAGATCTGAGAATGACACCACGTAATTTGGAACCATGGTCAGATGACGAGGTCAACACCTGAGCTGGCACCCCACTCTCCAAACACCAACGTAAGGAATTTGAGGGCGACAGATTTAACTTGCACCAGCCCATGTACACGACGGTCGTAGGTTGGATTTAAAAAGCACAGGATACTTTCACAATTTTCATATAAACGAAAAATAACAATTCGATAAATTCGCACTAAAAATCTCTCATCCACAGGTGTTGACCATGTCACTTGTGGTTCAAAATTACGCGTCATCTTACCTTGGATCTTTCCCTTCAGAATTGATCCCAGACCATAGCCCCTTGTAATGCTCCAGTGCCACGTTTAACTACCTACCAACTCATACCCAATAAGGGCCGCGGTGGCCCGGTTGGAAGAGTAACGGACTTGCAACCGAAGGGTTACGAGTTCGAATCCAGCCAAACACCGTCGTGTACAAAGGGGGCTGGTGCACGTTAAATCTGTCGTGGCCTCAAATGTCCTCACGTTGGCGTGGTGTGGAAGTTTGGAGAGTGGGGTGCCAGCTCAGGTGTTGCCTCGTCATCTGACCGTGGTTCAAAATTACGTGGTGTTGTCCTCGGATCTTTCCCTTTGGGATTGATCCCGGACCGTCACCAATAGCCCATTGTGTTGCTCCAGTGTGACGTTAATTGAAATACCCAAATGTCCTCACGTTGGCGTGGTGTGGAAGTTTGGAGAGTGGGGTGCCAGCTCAGGTGTTGCCTCGTCATCTGACCGTGGTTCAAAATTACGTGGTGTTGTCCTCGGATCTTTTCCCTTTGGGATTGATCCCGGACCGTCACCAATAGCCCGTTGTGTTGCTCCTGTGTGACGTTAATTGAAATACCCCCCCATACCCAATAAAACTTCAAATTGCAAGTATCTTTAGAGAACTAGTTTTGGAGAAATGAGAATTGATAGAACTGTAATCTACTCAACAGTTCTAACAGATGGACGGTCCAAATGTGTAAAAATTCAGTCTCAGCAAACTCAATACATTGCACACAAATGCCTAATCAAAAATATTTTTTTCTTTACTATCTTTCATTTTCTACTTGAATGTTTCATTTCAAGACATTTCATGCCAAAAATATTGGCAGAGAAGGGGTTTTCGTCAGTGTAATTGCAGTTTCTTATAATTTTTCAGGTTTAATAAAATCTTTTTTAAAATTTTAATCAATTCACTCAAAATTCCACAACACATTCAAACTCTTAAGATTCCACAACAGTATTTGTGTGTATGTAGAATATTTTTACTTACACACTATAGTGCCAGAGCATTTTCGCCAAAAATTAAAATGCCATTAGTATTTACTTTGTATGGATTCTAACTAAGCAAGATTATGCACGTATTAAATAAACTGTCGCACTGGTGCAACACAATAGGCTATTGGTGAAGGTCCAGGATCAAACTCGAAGGCATTAATGGTACACAAAAGCATGGTGATTACAGTGGCTGATTTCCCCCTGCCAAATCATTATCAATGCTGTCATTTTCAGTGCAAAGACACCAATTGAGGAAGAGATTTGGCTAAGACTTGCTCAACACCGTGCAACTCAATTGCCTTACCCGAGATCTGCAGTATAACCGCCGTATACAGGGTGCAACGCAAAGTCCGTACCCGGCCTTTATTTTCGGAACCGTTGGTCGTAGACATATACTTCCAATTACAAAAATGTTTCACATGAGGTAAACATTCATGTTGACATTTTGAAATTTAAAAAATTAATTTTGTAAAAATTACAAAATCTAACTTTTTATACAGTCCCCCGTTCCTTATAGTGATATTTAGTAAAAGTTTACTAATCCTAACAAACGTAACACAAAAAGTTTCACTTCTGTGTGACAAAAATTGACCGAGATATTTAATTTCAAAGTTTAGGATTTATTTTGCCTTCATTGAGGGGTCGGTTAAAATATAACTTAGAATAATTCGAGATTGAAATCAGAATGCAACGCCCATTTTACGGCGAAAGGGGGGTTCCCCGAAAACATAAACGATGGGTGCATGTAAGTAAAGTGGACATGCCCGATTCACTGAAAGCGGTCGCAGCGCCCCCAGTGGGGAAAGTTTGGAAATCTAACTCCGAAACTAAGCAAGATAGACAAAAGATGTTAATTCGAAAGTTGTAGACCATCGTCGAATTATGTAGAATCGACAACATTAAAATGAAAAATGCGCAAAAAGAACCGGATAAATGGCAGCGGAATGCAAATTACCAGAGGCTTTGCACTCTGATTTCAATCTCGAATTATTCTGTTATATTTTAACCGACCCCTCAATGAAGACGAAACAAATCTGAAAAAATCCCAGATTTTGAAATTAAATATCTCGGTCAATTTTTGTCACACAGAAGTGAAACTTTTTGTGTTACGTTTGTTAGGATGAGTGTAAACTTTTACTAAATATCACTATAAGGAACGGGGGACTGTATAAAAAGTTAGATTTTGTAATTTTTACAAAATTGATTTTTTAAATTTCAAAATGTCATAACATGAATGTTTACCTAATGTGAAGCATTTTTGCAATTGGAAGTATATGTCTACGACCAACGGTTGCGAAAATAAAGGCCGGGTACGGACTAATAAACGAGACATGTAATTGGATTGTGTAAAATAAAATGTGCCATTGCTGAATCCACTTTTCACTTTTTCCTGTTTTCTCAAAGTGTTGTGATGTTGAATAGAAAAACAAACAGAACAGTCAAGCCTCATGTGCCAATTTTATTTAGCATAAAAGAACAAGCAGGTATTTATCAAAACATTTACAAACAAAAGATTACGAAGAGGGGAGAGAAAACAAGTATTAAATGTACAGCAATTCACTGCCAGTGACATGATTTAATGGCCCCCACACTCAATTTTAAAAATTTGCACAATCACTAGAAATCCAAGGCTAAAAAACACACATACAAGCAGAAAAAGACAGTTTGCAGAGATGGCACAGACACGAGTTTCGGCAACATTTAGGCCACATCTATTACACGATGGCTCTACGGAATGAGGTGTGAAGGGAAAATTAACTATGGGTGTAGAAAATAAATACATAAATACAGCAGAGAAAAGAAACAATCACATTGGTTTCAATTTTATACAAACTGTCTTATAGGGTTCCCGAACAACAATGTTTTATTGAGCAATATTTCAAAACGGAGGGGAAAAACATCTGCTGAAACGGAATCAAGCAACAAAGTCGGAAATTTGTACAAAGTCTTCTGTGGTCTATGAAAACAAAAATGCATCGGCAACAGCAATTTTAACAGTTGTCTTTATGATACAAAAACATGAAAATTCAATGAATTGAAAAATTTTATCAGATTTGCAAAACGAAGATTTTTAAAATATCACATAAATAAAAAACATGGAATCATTTATAGAATGGATAAAGGGAACCCCATACATAATTATATTAAGTAACTGCAACTGTTTAGCTACAATGCATATTTATTCATTTACACCAAATGCAATATTTAAGTATGTGGCAGTAATACTTATTGTTAAAGCAAAATTTGACTAGGAACTAAAATAAAGCACTACGTTTTATTAACTAGTTAACATCATTACAGGAAATTTTACTATTTCTTTGTACATACAACATACTTGAAGGGATAAACCTGGCCATTCTATAAGGCTGTCTCAAACTCCATGATTCCACAGCAAGAGAAACTTTGGCACGACAAAAAAAGGATTATCGGATCGTGTCATGATAATATCAGTTTACCTAACATATTAAAATGAAACAAAAAAATCCCAACATCTATTAAATTAGAAAATTAAATAACAAGTTAAGAAAAATCACAGTCTTAAAGTATGATTTAAAAAACGAATGAATGATAGTTCTCTATATTTAAACAAAAAAAATTCACAATCATTGTCATTACATGTTCACTTTTAAATTACTTCCGTTAAATAACACAAAAAATTGCACCTAAATACATTGAGAAAAAACAGCACAATCGTAAGAAAATAAATAACCCTGAAAAAAAATGAGGAACTCACACCCCCTTTATATAATATAATAAGTACACTTATATATATTCAGTGCCAAATTGTGAAAATGGATTAGAAAAAAAATGCTGACATTGCATTCAAGTCAACATTAACAAACACCCAAAAGCTTAGCATTTCATAACTAAATACATATTGAAGTCAGTACATTAAAGTCAACAAAATTTGGGTTTGAGCATGTAGCAACAAAGCTGTTCAAACACACCACCATTTTCAAGATTTCAGTTACGAACGTGCAAATTCAGTGATGGTGTCATTTAGGAGAAAAGAAAAAAGAGATTTCTCTCCTTTTGCCCTTTATGAGATTAGCTTCGAAACAAGCCTATGGGAGATTTGTGTCAATAGCTCAAATTCTAAACACTATCACAGTATCAACCTTTTATATCTGGATAAAAACCTATTCAAAGTTACATATTAACACTAAAATAACAAAATGACTGGAACGGCATAATTCAATTTGCCTTTAAACAAAAAAAAAATGTAGCAAATTGTCAAGTTCTGAAAAAATTTCCCAATGTTAACCATAGGGAACAAGACTACAGGCATTTGATTAAATTACACATTTAAGTCTAAGTCCAAACAATTTTCCAGAAGCATTAATAACAACCTTTGATATTCAATTATTGTTATATTGCATAAGATCTAGATTAAAGCAACAAGAGAAAACAAGCTATCTCAGAAAGCTACCCACACAAAAACTATTTTAAGGAATATTTTTATTTTTTTTTTATTATTTCAATTAACGTCACACTGGAGCAACACAATGGGCTATTGGTGACGGATTTTTTAAGGAATAAGCACATTTAATTAAACTGCAAAATATATAAAATTGTTAAAGCTAAAACAGATGCATTAGTGGAAAGTATGATATGATCGCAGACTACTAAAAGAAAGTTTTCAAAGGCGAATATCTGTCGTAGAATAACAAAAATGTGCAATACCGAACATTTTGGAGAATGCTACACATAAATACATTTAATTTTGTTATTTAGGAGGATGCGTTTCAAAAACGTAGCAGTCTATTATCTCTGTTTACCCAACTTACAAATATAAAACATTTCAATTCAGTTTCTTTGACAAACTATTCTTCGAGTAACTGCGAGTCATATCACATTTGATTACATTACACATCTCAAGCACCCACTGAAAACAAAATCAACGACGGGAATTCGAAGAAGCATTTGGTACATTTAATGATAGTAAAACTCACCAGGAAACCATGTTTGCAACCGAACGAAAAGAAAAACACAAAACTTGAAGGAATTTTTAGATTCAATGAACACTTTGTGCAAATGGACACGACAGCAAAATGTTTCATGCACACAAAGGCAAAGCATAACATCCACACACACAACACAGAAGGGTCATCTAAGTTGGAGTATACCGTTTAATACCCACCCATTGTTATGGCCCTCCCAGACGCGACCTATCATTTTGTATAAACCTACATACATTAAAAGTACAGAAAAAGGAGTAATATCACATTTGTTTTAAATTTATTTATTTTTTTACTCCTCACATTTAAAAAGACAATTCAGTTTTTTCCCTACACATTTTGTATTTCAAGAGTTAACAATTGGAATAAAAAGTTAACAGCTGCTGAGAAAATACATCAAAACCTTAGCATACTTTCCATTAAAGCTCATTTAACAATTGCAAAATATTCAATTATATCTCGTAAAGTTTATATATACATACATAGTAGTTACATTGATTAAGAATGTACCTATATAGACATCTGTATAATAAAAAATAAAACAGTCACATTTTCAGTTGCGAGTCTAAATACAAAGAAAAAATTAGTTCAAACAATTAAAAGTAACATTCAAAAAACTTAAAAACAAGAGAAATCTCAGCAGCGTGCTCATTTCCCCATTCTATTTAAATCCTCTTAAACGCGACTGATGCTGTAGAAAACACTATAATACAAGTTAATGCTGAAAAGGCAGGAACGCTATTATCTACAACCCGTCTTTCTTTTAAATTACTTTACATTATAAGTACAAGTTAAATAATAACGCGGTTTTAAAGCTGCCTTGCGATTTATCCGACGTTTTTAGTTTCCTTCCTTTTGATGATGATAGGTAAATGACGAATGAAAGACTAATATCACTTTTGTACTCCTAAAAAGACTCCACGATGACGGTGACGCGCAAATGTCGTTTAGATTGTTTTAAACATTTCGATTTTTTTAAAATAGTTTCTGGAGATGACTTCCCGATCCCCGTTAAGCCCTCCCCCGCCATCCCATTACTTCTTTTTAAGACTTGATGGGAAGTTTAAAGGGTAACAATAAGGCACTTCGCAATCCTCACAAATATACAATTCCACACAAAATACACAGGAGAGAAGGAAAGGGATACAACACACAGTTCAGTGTTGGGCTTCTTTAACTTTGGAACTCAAATTTCGAGAGATTTCAAATACCAGAACTTATGGACGCACATTCATTTAACTCATATCTCAAAAGCTACAGTACATTTTTATATAAAAAGCAACACAGTTGTTTCCATCAATTTCAACATACAATTCGAGACAAATAGTTTTCAAGCAAATCAATTGCAAACTGTAAGTCAAAACTAATAGGAAATGTATCATACAAGTAACCATAACAAACAAAACAGTTATTTCCCTCAAAGAATTACAACTTTTGGATCAAACACTAGTTTATCAGTGCACATGGAAAAAGAAAATACTGTAAAATATGAAATAGCATGGTGTCATGCATTAGTTCTTTAAAGCACCTAGCTATTTAAAAACATTTAAATATTTTGACACTTATAATATTTCTCATTTTGTAAAATCTTCTCTAAACTTCTAAATACATAATCTTTCAAAGGTTTTTACCAGTGGACAGAGGCTCAGTTTTTCTTAACATGTTGCTTAGACGTCGAAATCATTCTTACCTTGCGGGATGCAAAATAAACATTTATATCATTTACCACAATGAGTTATGCAGCAGTGACTTCCACAATAATTACTTCGTAACAAGTCAGTGAATAAAATTTGCTTTGGAACATTTTGATAACCAGTCCTTGTCAATGCGAATTAAGAACTACTGAAATGGGAAAAAAATTGTAAGCATGGCAATCATATGCAGATATATTATTTATCTCATTGTAACAGGAATAAAACAATTTTCACAAAACTACAACAGGTTAAGTAAGCAGTTAATTTTAGACTCTCTGTCCTATTTTTTTCAATAAGAATGAGACAAAATCAAGATATAATTAATCATTTTATCCCTTATCAGTAGTACGTCACCTCAGATATTGGTCATGTCAAATGCCAAGTGACTGAAAAAACACGCAGATTTCTGAATGCATACACAATTCCTTTTATCGGGTTGTTCGGAAAGCAATTTCAGTTTTTTCAAAACAGAGGACTTAATTGTATTTTTTCACAGCCAACTTCACACTTAAGCCGCATTGCCATTATATATTTTGACAGCTGATATAGCAAGGCTTGTTTGTGAAAAAATGTGTTTGATTCTGCGCAATAGTTTTTGTTTGGTGCCTTATCAAATATGGAAATTCGAAAGCAGCATTTTCGGCATATTTTACTTTTTTACTATCGAAAAGGTAAAAATGCTGTTCAAGCAAGAAAAAAATTATTTGATGTGTATGGAGAAGATGTATTGACAGAACGCCAGTGCCAAAACTGGTTTGCAAAATTTCGCTCAGGCAATTTTGATGTTGAAGATGCACAACATTCTGGAAGGCCAGTTGAAGCTGATGAAGGCAAAATAAAGGCATTGATTGATGCAAACCGCCGAATAACAACTCGTGAGATCGCTGAGAGATTAAATTTATCGAATTCGACCATTAATGATCACATGAAACGCCTTGGTTTAATTTCAAAACTCAACATATGGGTTCCACATGTTCTTTCAGAAAGAAATTTGCTCCGTCGCATTAATGTCTGATTTGCTTCTCAAACATCAAGAAAATTATCCATTTTTGAAGCGAATCATCACTGGGGACGAGGAATGGGTTGTCTACAACAATGTCAAATGCAAGAGATCATGGAGTAAAAAAGATGAATCGGCTCAAAGCACTTTGAAAACCGATATTCATAAAAAAAAGGTGATGTCTGTTTGGTGAGATTTGAAGGGAATCGTTTTTTTAGCTTGTACCGGACAATACCACGATCAATTCTGTGAAGTGTACTGTCATCAACTGGACAAAGTGAATGATTCACTCAAACAGAAAAGGCCAGAATTGATCAAAAGGTATAGTGTTCCACCAAGATAATGCGAGACCTCATACAAGTTTAATAACTCACCATAAGCTTTTACAGCTTGGATGGGATGTACTACTACACCCACCATATTCTCCAGATCTGGCACCTTCGGATAATTACTTCTTCTGGTCTCTAAAAATTTTTTAGATGACAAAACCTTTACTTCAAATGAGGACGTCAAAAACGACTTGGATCAGTTTTTTGCCAGCAAAGATCAGAAGTTTTATGAGCGTGGAATCATGCTACTCCCAGAAAGATGGCAAAAGGTATTGGACCAAAATGGAGAATATATAATTCAATAAAATATTTATACACTATAAGAAAATCGTCTTTCATTTTCATCCAAAAAACGAAATTACTTTCAGAACAACCCGAAACATTTAAACACACACCTCAGAGAGTTTACTTTCCAGTACACATGAGCATCACAACCCCAAGTACTCTAGCGATATTTTCTCCGTTTATATTCTATCATGCGTTTGGTGCAACTTGTCTATTTTTGGACCTTGTGCCATAAAAAATCCTATTCAACCAACCACTTAAATATTGGGTTCATGCAAAAGTTCGTCCCGTTTTCTGACAAAAATTGAATGATTTTATTTACTAAAAATTACATTTAATCACTATAGTATGTGCCGTTCTGTTCGATGACCTTTCTCCATCTCTCCAGTAGCTGCATAATCCAGTGCTCATAGAAGTTCTGAGGTGTCTGGTGTAAGAACTGATACAGGTGACGAAACTTTCTGAACCAATTACGGTACAAAGAATCATCAATGGTACCCTCACCGTACACAACACATATCTTCTTTTGCGTCTTCGAAGCATTCTTGCCTTTTCAGAAATAATAAAGCATAATGTCGAAAATGCTCCTTATTTTCATTTTGGAACTTTTAACGAAGAGTTAAAAAACCATGGAAAGCACATGTTAAATTTCTACAAATCAATGTCTTTACATAAAGAATTTATGCAATGAGTCAGTTTTGAAATGTTGCAGTTAAAAAAGGTTATCAACATTTGATATCCAGTTTGTAAAATAAAAAGCAATTTTTAAAGTTATATGAAACTAGAATTGATCAGGAAATGCTATATGCCAGAAAATGTTGGCAAGACTTTAGGAAAACTCTTACCATAGCTATGACATATTTGTTTCATTTCAGACTCCATAACTAGCAGTCAACCGTTCTTTCAGAGGGAGTGGGAATTGTTCACAAAAACGGATCCAATTTTCTTCACCAACTTGATTTTTGAAACCATGCAAAATCTAAAAGGAAAAACAATGTATCGATTTTAATAAACTCAAAACATTTACAAATTGCAATCTGATTACATGATTAAGATATTCATTATGTGATTTTCAGTGATGTATCAAAAATTATGTAATGTTTTCATACACAATGCTCATATTAGTTATTTTTAATTACTAACATTTTAGTCAATAAGGACATCCTGCAACATGACAATACACATAATTTTTAATTTAATTGCCTTTTAGACTAGATTAATTCTAATTCAGAGAATTTTACTAATAATTCAACTTATAAAAATTTTAAAATACTTAATCAATGATCATTTTTCAAAACATGTAATTTCCATGGCACAGATCTAACACAGTAACCATCAATAACCATAAAAAAATTATTACAATGTATATTTCCACTTGTCTAGCAACATTGTCTTTGGACATAATGTAGTATTTAAATACTTTTAATAAAGAGTTAAAAAATTTACTAGATTGTTTCAGCTACAGAAACGAGTCTTCAAAAAGATAGAATGTTACTAACATTCATAAAATTTCAAATTTAAAAGTCGGTTGTTGGTTTTGGAGGTTTTATGGCACAAGGGCCATATTTGGTCATACTGCACCAGACAAGACATACAATATCAAGTAATAAACACACACAATGAAAGCTTTACTGACACAAAAGAGAAATACACCCAAGGAGGAATGCATCTGGCAGGATCGAACCTGTGCCACCTACAACTTGAAGGTTGCTAGCACAGTGGGCATACCCACTGAGCCACGACGGCCAAATTTAAAAGTAATAAAATAAAATGAAATTTTTGTTCATTGAGTGCATTAATAACTGCATAATAAATGCTTATTTGGGTTACAAAAATGTTGCCAAATCCATGTATTTTCAGCAATGTCACTCAATTAAAATGGCATAATAAACATAACAATCCGTAATCATTCCAAACAATGTGGAACACTCGTCATCTGCATTTAGCTCACAATATTACCCCAAAAGCAAAGAAATGTTTGAAAAGAGAAATTCATTCGAGAATATCATTTCAAGAATTTTACCTCATGAAACATGTGCTTGAGGTCAGGCTTGGGATTGACCCACGATGCCACCGCATCGCAAAAGAAAATGAAGTCCTGTACTACACCGCCAGGATTCACGCTGATCATACTGCAAATGCCACGGAAGGCAGAGTCCTTTTCTTCATTATCTCTAATGTTTCGTAAAGACGTACACCTATAGAAAGCGAAGTCAGATTATTCAAACAGAAAACAAAACATGTAACACTAAATAAGGAAAAAGTAAATTAAAATTTAGGACCAAAGCACTAAGATGAGTATAAAACTCCAGCATGCAGAAATTTCATGCTGTCATTCAGCATACATAAACACCACTTTAAAAAATTAATTTACTCTAATATAATTTAAGATGCAATAAAGAGAAAGTTGTGCAATAAAACAATACTCAAGTTTACATTAAGAACTAAACGTACAACATTTTTGAACTTTACAATATAAAACCTTGAATTTAATGAATGACATGGAATAAATTGGTTTGTTACTCTAGTCAACTTTTTGCTATGGGGTCCAATTAGACAGTGACTTCAAGTGGATACCTAACCACAAACATACAAGCCTACATTAAACCCACAACCTGTTGAACCAAGAGACAGGCAATCCCACAATATAGCATACTACCTTTCGGATTACAATTATAAATGAACAAGAAATCAAGTTTGAATCTAGTTTTGACTATTGTAACTGCTTTAAATTGTATAGCAGAATCAATTAAATAGAATTGCGTTTAGTTAACTTACTTCAGCACCCATTTGATTATATTAGTAAGGTCTAGACAATGAGCAAATATTCTTAAAAACATCATTGAAAAACGAGAAAAAATGCTTTAAAATCGAAATATACTGCTAAAATTTAAAAGTGATATTAAATTATCAAGAAAATCTCGCAACAGTTTGAATATTCCAAAATTATAAATATAGAAATAATATTTAATAATTTCACACACCTTGAAAGAATGGACTTAATGTGTATAGCTTGACACCGAGAGTAATATAAAATTTTTATATTCAAAAGGTGTTTAAAATTAAAATGGAACAAGTATGTTAAGTTTTTGTTGAAAAATAATCACATAACTAAAACTTTTCTTCTTAAAATCAATCCAGTAGGGAAAGATCCAACCTCCTCAGATGGATTCACTATTTAAATTTAATGCCCCATATAGTTAGAACACATTATCTAGAAATGTTTTTATTTCTAATTCCCGAACCACTGACCCATTCAGTCCGACAAGAGGCGAATTGATGGTTACTTGTGAAGGAGTATGCAGCTGTTACCCTAAATACAATCACTAACATCCATGCACTTACAAACTGAGATTTGAACCCGGGACCCACCGGGTGACAAACACTGACCAGTAAACCAGTTAGGTGGCTGAAACGTTTAAATTTTAGTTGCATATTTTATTTCCTAATGAAAGTCAATTCCTTTGCATATCTACCAATATAGCTTTGCAATTAATGTTTACAAAAAATTACAAAATTTAAGATCACTATATTACTTTTAGATTAAGTTGGGATCGGGCAAATGTAAATTTTTCTGAATTACCATTATGTTAAAACTGAAATCAAGTTTACTCTTTAAATCAGACATGAATGTAATACAGAATAACAGAAACATTTCTAGCAGGATTTATGGTACACATTAATGTAGTTTAAAATGATTGTTTGACTTTTAACTAGTCAACATGTTTAGGAATAGTTATTTAACAGAACTCAAACTAGATTGTCAAATATATGCAATGTATTAAACTTCTCTTTAAAATGAACTCTGAACTGAATTTCTATACGTGACAGTTTTTGGTGTATCCTCTTTGAAGACCAAGATGGTTTGAGTCGCTACTTCATACAAAAGTACGATCGACTTCATTAATTTTCAGTAGTATTTCAGCTTTAAAAGTGCTGTGTTCAAACAACCACTAGCAGTCCCCTATACATAGGGCCTATAAGGCTCTTCAGTAGTTTGGATGGACAGGGAAAATTCGTTTTTATTCTGAGCATGACAAAATGACATATCAGCTGGGACTGAGACACCCATTCAAACTAGGACAATCTCAGACAAACTAGGACATACAAGTAATCATTTTTTAGTTAATGAACTTATTCTTTTGCTATGTATAATGGCACCAGTGCTACAAGAGTAACTTATTCATAAATATATATAACGATTATTTAATAGATTTGAAAAATAAATTCTGCATGCTCCATAGGAAATGTTTTAGCTTGTTTATGAAAATTTTGAAAGTTAATTTGCTGAGCAAACTTAAAATATATGACTACTTTAAATTCTCTGATATTGAAGAGGTATTCCATGGAAAGCTCTATGGATGAAATTCTAAAATTAATCAATTTTTCCTAAAGAAATAAAATCTAAGAGTCAGCATGAATTCTCTCATTGAACATTAATCAAATATTCACCAAAAAAACATTAGGGAGTTTAATACAAACCCAAACTTTCGACTGCAAATTGAATAATAAACTTCTCACTCTTATAATCTATTCACAACCTGCATTACAAATCATAATTATATCAATGCTACTCTTGCATGAGGAAAAGTAATCTGAACAATTTTTAAGTTCATATGATTAAAAAGATTAAATCTTTAGAGTAAAAGTGATATGTTCATAAAAACTATTCAAAATAGAATGATACAGGTAGAGGAAACGAAATTACCTGACAGGGAAATACCACATAACGAAGCTAAGCTTTCCACTCATTATTAAATAATAAACAGTAAGAAAAATTTAAAGACTATTAGAAAATATAAAAAGAGGATGAAGAGTAATCTTTAGTTGATTAGTAGTTATAATAGTTATGATGATAAACACATGATAGAAGTACACATAAAAATGGAAAATAAGAAATCAAATACTACAATAAAAATGAATAAAGAAAACTTTAAGTCCTGGATACCATAACACTAGAGCGGTCATTGGTGTCATTTCGACACCCGAGCGGCTTTGTCCCTTTCTCACATTTTTTAGACTTTTTATCATTTTTTACTTGATAAGAGCAGAGCAGCAATTTTTGTGCAACTCAATTCCGAAAAATTCTACAACTAAATTTATCAAGAACGTCGGGCTGCCCCTTTTCAACACCAATTTGAGGTCTAAATAGTTTTCATTCAGCAAGAAAAGACCATAGAATAACAAAGCAGATTTCTAACCATTGTTCATTTAATAGCGTTTTTTTACGTTTATTTGACCTTGAATATATCAGAATCTATTTCAAAGACGGAAATGAGTCGGTCTCAATCGCTGTATTTACACCTAAGTTTGAGTATCATACACAATTATTATGTTATTCATGAGTGATTTTTTGCTTACAGGTACAAAAATGAAGAATATCCAAGGTTCTAAAGAAATTGGAAATCTGTTGCAAGAAGTATCCAAAAACGAATTTGAACTCAAAGAAAGCCAAAGATGAAAACAATACCAGAATATTTAGGATTTATGTCACTCAGAATAGTACAGCTATTCAGCTACTGCATCAATCGTAAGTAAGGTATGTATGTATACAATATCAATTTGATAAATTGACAAAATCCTCATAAACATTATGTTGTAAGAAAACCAACATTTTCTTTTGTCCTTTATGTGCATTCTACGAGTTTGACAGTCAATTTGCTTTCATTTCTTGTGGCATAAATGATCATAAGCTTATCAAAATATTGTAAAATAAGCTTCAAGTTAGCCAAAATGAAAAATAGTAAGGATATCAGATATTATCACTATTTTATGCAATTTATATACTGGTATTGAAACGACAACAGCTGCAGTTTCAGGGTAATGGAAGCGTGACCATTCTAGTGATAAGGAAAAAAGCAATTCCTGAACTACTCAGTAAACAAAGTAAAAATATTAATCCTGTAAGTATAATACAAAGTGAACTGAGGGGATATTTTGACAAGTTTTACAAATTTAATATTCAAGCTATGTATGTCTACATTTAAGCCTGAGTTAGACTGCTTTAGAACATAAGCATTTATTAACCATCACAGCACAATTATGTTTATTATTTGTAGAAGGGTATAAATATATTTTGAAAAATATCATTAAGGTATATTTTTCCTACTATAAAGGTAATGCAATTCAATATATACTTTATTAACCCAAGCTAAATATACTCATTTATTCACGATTAAAACAAAGTATCGAGAACAAAGAGGACAAAAATTGAAAGCAAAGCATTATACTAAGAAATCGATTTTTACTGCTATGCTGAAACATCAAATATCTGTAGTTAGCGCTTTCTGTGGTTATCTGTAGTTAGTGTAGATAGTAATTTATGTGAGCAGCTGTTAGAAACTAAGGATGTTATGCAGCAGCTGAGTTTGCAAATTTATAAACTGAAGAAATAATCTCGTAAGTTTTAAAACAAAATTATAAACCATTGGTTGGATTGCATACAAAATACTTTCTAAAAAGAAAATTCGTATACACTCCATTTTTCAAAATGAAAACAATCTAAGGGTAGGTAATTAATCTCACACTGGAGCAACACGACGGGCTATTGACGGGTCCAAACGATCTAAAGGATATTTAGTGGGTTGTATATACAAAAAAATATTAATTTGATTCATTGATTTTTAATGCCAGCATAATTTATGACATTGAAAAACTGCATAATGAATTCATTCTTGTGGAACCCCAATACTTCAGTTTTTTTAAACAAATTCAAAATATGCACAGTATAAAATCTCTTCTAACCCTCATAAACTTATAATATATTCTGCAGCAGATCCTGACAAAATGTAATAAAAAGTTTTAAAGATTAATCAACCTTGTGGTATTAAAATCACTTTACAATAGCTTTAGGACAAATCTTGAAGAAATCAAAATAAATCAGGATAAAATGGCATTTCAAATAGGATGTACAATAGGTTGTTTTGCAGCTCTATAATCATTTTTTCAACACATGAGGTAAAATAACACCATTTCAATTGGAAAAGACTTGCCGTTCAGACAGCTAATGAAATTGTGATGGATCTTGATTTGAAAGGCAATTTAAAGTACCAGTCGTTGAACAAGAATCACTGTCAAGATTCTGTTAAGTCAGGAAAACATCTGAATTAAATTAAGAATAAGAGTTTATATTAAGTTGTTTTCGCATATGCATGTTTGGTTTGTGTTATGGTTATTTTTTGTTACACAAGAGCTAATTAGAGCAGGATCTACAAAAGTAAATTAATTAAAAAGTAAAGTAATTAATTCCCCAAAGGAGATACCAATTACTCGAATTTACATATTCTATAAATATAAATTTTGTTAAGGAAATGCCTCATACACATTGGATACTTTTTCTGTCCCAAGCTTGCATAAGTAGAAAGAAATGGATCATGCTCTGTTCAAACAAGCCAGGAACAGATGAATAGTGTCTTTTGTTTCAAATGACAGCAATTTAGTGACTAGAGCCTTGTTTGGCATAATTTGAATTACTTCAAAATTACAGTAAGCTGATGTCTAACAATTCATATTAAAAGTACCCAGGGAAAACAAATTTGACAAAATCACAGCACCTAAGCAACTGACAGATACTTAGAGTTTGAGATCTATCAATTTATATAAAAGAACTCAAACCTCACTTGAAAAAAATAAATAACAATCCAACTAATGACTGCATGTTTCATTCGAACAGCTTAATCGCATAAGAAATAAATTCAGGTACATTTTTAAGATAAAAGGTAAAGAGCACCCATTACTAAAACTGAAATCACTAAAACTAAGACAACACAAATTATATTTTACACCTGATCTAGTGTAACTGATAAGTTATCCAGGACTTAAAAGGTACTTCACACTAATAAAAACAAAAACATGATAATTTAAGAAAACTATACAAATTGAAAGAATATAAATAAAAAAGAACATTTACACACCAGGGGCGAATAAACTGCTGTAACATAGGGGCGACTTCCGCAGGGCATACATAACCGAGGCGCCCGATTGTTATGGCTATGTACCAAAGATGCAGAACGAGTTGAGACGGGGTGCAAAAAAGGGAGAAAAAGCGAAGAACAACTCATAAACATACAAGGCAAAAAATATGGATAACATAGCAATAACATTTGTATACAAAATAAATTGAAGTGGATAGTATTTTAACCATGCACCCTTTGAAATTCGAAACCAACACATTCCAAATGAGTGAAAAAAATTAGTCCAAATCATAAATCCCTACAAATTCACAAAAAGTTATTTCCAAAAATAATAAAATAAAGTGACATGCTAGTTTGCTTATGCGTTCATGTGACCATTTCAACTTCAAAAACATAATCACTGTGCAACTGAAATAAAAACCTGTAGTTAAGTCATACATTGGCAGATTGAAAGTACTCGATCTTGAAATCAGCCTCTTGAGACGACCCTGGTATCAATACTTTCAGAGGTGGTGAGATATCTGGCATCCCACCTCCTTGAAATGGTTAGTGAGGTATACACATACTGTAAGTACATTAAGGCTGCTTTTGTATATAAACGTTCTCCAATTTGATATTCTGATGGTCTATATATAGGAGTCTCTAAATGGATAATCAGACACCACACCACTCCTTTAAAAACTAGATTTTTGTTAAGTGCAAAATAAAATACATTCATATATGAGGTTTTTACCAATTAAGTTCTTTTATATAAAAGTGCCTTTCAAAAGGTATCAGTCTACAAACGATCAAATGTCTAGTAAAATTCTCATGTGTTATTAGATTAACTCATTAAATTGAGATTTTTAATGTATGGTTTCACCAATATTTTAATACAATAGAATAATTTGTTTTTCTTACATGAACAAAGTACCCATTTCCTTACAAAGTAATTACAGTATATTTGTTAAGAAGTTTCATAAAGAAAATAGACCGTCTTTCAGCAAATAGTTTGATGCATTTAAAATCAAATTTGCTATTCGGCTGAGCAAATAGTTAGCATTTGGTTTCCTACTTTGCTGTCTACATAAAAATAAGTCAAGGTCAATTCCATAAAAATAAATTAAACTAATTCTATGCCCAAATACAAGTAGGTCTCAGAAAGCAGTTATTTTTAAACATACACAATTAACTAGTTTACCCCATAGGAAAAAATCAAGACGCAAATTTCAGATACAACGAGGTACATTTTCAATGCAATCTTGATAAAGTAATTAGGGTAGTGCACTCAATAGAGTTTAATCACGTGAATTGACACCAGAAGCTATGCAGTATTCTTATGTTGAATCACATATATACTTATAGCCTGGGTATTTCACCCAGGCTATGAGTATATACATGGTTGGTTTGGTTTTATGGCACAAGATAGATAAGCTGTGCCAAACACAAAACAATAGATTTTAACCAGACCAACATTAAAAGCATGATATAACGTAAGTAAAAAAATAATGAAGACAAGATAAAAATTTTGAAAAGTACGAAAAAAATGAATAAGTTGTGTTAAACACATATTCAATGAGATGAGTTTAAAAACATGTTGCCAGCAACATGATGTATGACATCAAATACATGAGTTGATGAAGTGAATATTTACACAATGTAGTTGATGAACATGAAAAGGTAAAATCATTACTTATATACAATTTTAAAGCAGAGTTGGTGTTTGTTCTCTATAAAAATCTACAGCATTTAACCAATCCAGACCAAATTTGGTACACTTTGTCTTTAGAACCTTGAAGATAGCATAGGCTACCATTTAGTTCTCGTTTGTCCTGTGTGTAGACAGGCTAAAAACAATTTGTAATTCCTATAGGAATAACATTGAGTATTATTACTATTGCAATATGCAACTCGTTTTACCAGTATTGCTGGAAAAACAATCCTTTCCAAAAATTTATATTTTAAGATATATATTGTAATACTTATGTTAGAATTTATTTTTATTTCTTTCCAGAATATCAATAATTTATAAATATTTGACCAATGATATGAAATGATGAAAAACATTTTTTATATAATTTACAACTTGTAAAGAAACAAGTCTATTTAATGTGAAAAGCACAAGAGAAAAACCCACTGATAATAAATGTTATTTTGCTACTTGGTATTCAGCAATGCCAAAATTAATGTTTTATTTACGAATTATTTATTTTGTGCAAGACAAGGGTTCATTTCATGGCAGTATGTATATATTTTGACCAACTTTTATTAAAGGTTGATTCAAAACATAATGATTTATAGAATTCTGTTTTATACAAACAAATCAAGCACACCAACCTTAAAAATAAGACAGCAATGTCTTATATTAAATAGAGGGTTACGCTAAAACAGTTGACGTTAAAATAAGACATGTAACCATATATTGTAATTCAAAGATTTTTTAAATTATGACATAGGTTTCCATTACAAGGCAATCAAACTCAGTAAAACTTACACTTGTTTTCAAAGTTTCAAATTATGTTAATGGATTGTGTTGAAAGCAGTACTCAATGGTAAAGAAACATCTATCATTCTAAATAGGTATGTAGTTACCATTATGATACAGGATCTCTGAATTGAAAATGGCACATAAATATTTAAAAAAATTTGAATGGAGTTTTTCCCAAATCGAAAGGTTTATGCAATGATGATTAAAAACAGGACAATCTGAAAATGTGATGGATGTTAAAAGGAATCACACAGGGATACTCTCGTCTAAGCATGTGTGAAGAATTTGTTAAATTTCTGTAAAGTTAACAGAACAGAAAGATGAATTAATGGAGAAGATTAACTCAATGCTGTAAACTTCAACCTCACATAGCTAATTATCAAGTTTCAGATGAATCATTTCGTAACATTTATCAAGGACCTAAGAATTCAGTAAAAACTTAATCACACTTACTCAATATCAACTCTAATAATAAAACAAAATCCAGTTTTCTATTTTGTGAATTTAGAGCAAGATTTATCAAACAAAATAGGATTAGTTTCATAACATTTAAATGGTAATGCATTCAATTGAAGTTGTAAAGATTCCAAACGAGTCTTCAGAATTTTACTTTTAAATGTTCTTGAGAATTTTCAGCACAACTTCAATACCACCATATTTTTATCAGATTCACAATTTGTGGAGGCTAAGATAATAGTCATAAGCCTACAGTAATTTTTATATAAATATATTTATATAAAAATTTATGAATATAAAAACAATTTGAACTACAAAGCATGATACAGATGTTTGCATGGCAAGAAATATATGGTGTGAAGGTTATCAAATTACATTTTAAGATTGCATTTTCAGATGTGTAGAAAATATAAACATTTTATTTAAAAAAAAAAAAAATTGAAAAATAACATTTCTGAATGCAGTGTACTGATAGTTTTTAATAATTATAAAAACCATACTAAATTCAAGAATAAAATAGTTAAATTTATTACGCAAATTGGGAATTAGATTTTTAAAGTGATTCAAATCATCCTAAATTTTTAACAAGCTTTTCCCCCATCAACAAATTAAATTCACCAAGATGTCCAATCACTTGAAAAAATTTGTGTAGTCTAAAACATTTATCATTGGAAAGTGAGAGAAATATATACATGCTAACAGAATACTACTAAAGCAATTAATTTATTTTTATCTCCCTTGGTAATTTTCAAATTTACAACCAAACCAATGTATAAATTATCATATGTGGTTATAGTGTCTTAATAGCATTAGAGAATTCCATAAAAATGACGACTCGTCGCCATTTGGGTCATTGTATAGAACTGAAACCTCAACATAAAGACATAGGCAAGACTGTTTCGTGAATACTTAAAGCATTGGTGTAGAGGCAAGTTTCACTGAATCAGAACCACTAGCATGGTCAACCAGAATTTAAATTGAAAAGTCTAATGAATTACCTTTTCTTATATGAAGGTAGTCAATTTATGTACTTTTTCAAATGAAATTTCAAATCAGTAATTTTTTAATTAATAAGCTACATCACAAAAATATCACAACAAATAACTTGCAAAGGGTGCATTGTTAAAATATTGCTAGACACATAATGTATAAAATAAACAAAATAGAAACTATGAAATTATATCAACAATCTAAGGCATTATTTGTAAATAAAAGCAAAAGTTAAAATTAAATGTAGGAGTTCTATTTTCACACCCAAACACAAATCATATGTGGCAGCACATAATCAATACGATAACATGCTATCGAGCAACTACAGAAACTTCACAATTGACAAGATAAAAGCTCTTAAGTCTCCTTCAAATATCTCATGATTGTACTAAATTATATATATATATATATATACAAAGTCAAAATTAAACTCATTTAAAAAATTATTCTTCTAGTTGTACTTAATTAAATTTTTACAAATCCTGAACCAATTCAATGAAATATTTTTATTACATTAAAAAACTAGTTTGTCAGTATTAAAATAACTTTTTTCATCATTAGGCTTCTTAGAATGACAGTATAAAAATTAAATAATAAATTAAGCTGCATTATAAAAGCATGCATACCTGTATTTTCGAGAAGAGTTTTAGGCGTGTTAGGACGATTAATAATACTTATGAGCTGAGTTAAAACCATAAGCACGTAGGGTTTCATATCTTGTCCTAAAATGAGAAAAAGTAATGTTTTGATCAGGATTGCATGAATTAGTAGTAAAATAACTATGAAGCAAGTTCAAATTAGTGGAATTCAAGGAAAATTAATGCTTAAAAAACACATGCAACAAAGGCTATTCAATAAATTTTAAACCACAGAACCAGCTTAACTTTTCATGAGCAAATTCAAGTTAGCTACTGAGCATGAAGTACATATGAATAACGATTAATACATGCATAATGGTAAGTGTAAAAAATAGAGAGTCTAGTAAAATGGAGTTTATATTGATTTAAAATTTAATATTTTTTTACTTTAAATTTAATGTTGTTCGCCAGTAGTTTTTATTTACCCAAGATTCAACAATAAATTTGGTTTATAAATTTTTCATTAAAATATGCATTACACTTGTCGCAAATAACAAGTAGATGTTTCAAAATCAAGAAAAGAAAGCCATCTACCAAATTTTCTCAGGTTGGTTTGTTTTTGCGGTGCAAGGTCCAAGGTGCAAGCTGCACCAAACATCAAATGAATGGGCATACACACAAAAGGGAAGTTTTTGCTGACACAGAAGAGAGAAATACACCCAGGGAGGAATCAAACCTGAGCTACCAAGTCTTCTTGCCCTTTTACTTTTGAGTTTTAGGTTATCCAGTGAAATATGAATGATGTAATAAATACTGCTTCCAACAGGTTAAAATAAATTTTCATAATTTAAAACCCAACAATTTTTGAAAATTGATGATTGTCATCAATTTTCAACTGCAACTCATATCTAGCAAATCAATGAGGCACGACCCGATTAAGTAATAAATTTCTTCAGTGGCACATGAGCACTATCAAATACTCAAAACACACAACAAAATGTAATTAAGCTAGATTACTTAATATTGACAATCACCAATTTTTAGATGCATGCATGTTAGCAAATCAAGAAAGCTTGAATACAAAATCCAATTGAACAAAGAGAGAGATAGAAAAGCAGACATTCTGCCCCAACACAACAATACCTTGCTTACCCAGCTTCACAGAGATTTCACCTATGGCCCAGGTGGCATTATTACATACAGAGATATAATCTGGATTCAAATTCTGACTCAGAATTGGAAGGAAATCCTCTGAAATAGATTATGGTTAATGGAATTAAGAAATCAAATGCATGTAAATCAATAACTTTTAGCATAAATTAAAATGTCTTATTTTATGAATACATTTCTAATGCTATTGGTATTTTCAATTAACGTCACACTGGAGCAACACAACGGGCTATTGGTGATGGTCCTGGATCAATCCCAAAGGGAAAGGTCCGAGGACAACACCACGTAATTTTGAACCACGGTTAGGTGACGAGGCAACACCTGAGCTGGCACCCCACTCTCCAAACCTCCACCACACCAACGTGAGGACATTTGAGGCCACAACAGATTTAACGTGCACCAGACCCTTTGGTACACGACAATCTTTGGTAGGACCTAGTTTTGAACTCGCAACCCTCCGATTTCTGATCCGTTACTCTTCCAACTGGGCTACCGGGCCCAGAAAAATAGGGCTATCACTTTAAACCTCACCCTTATTTGCCTCTTATAATTGGTGTTTTTTCGAAGTGCACTAGCCCCCACGTACACGACGGTCTTTGGTTGGGCTCGAACTCGCAACCTTCCGATTGCTAATCCGTTACTCTTCCGACCGAGCTACCGCGACCCTTAAAGTGACTTGGGATTCAAGTTAATTCCATCATGGGGTACCAAACCTACAAAATGTTTGCGGTACAAAAAAATTCTCCACAACGTGTAAGATGACTAGATGCTGAAGAATAATTTTTCTTAATTGCAAAGCGAAAATTTTGAGATTGAAAACACTGCTTCAGGAAGTATTTTCTATTTTTAAGTGCTGCTCTTAAAAAATTGAGAATACTTCCTGCATTGCCGTTTGCATATTAGAAATATATATTTCCATTCAAGTACAGGACTAGTCGATTCGAGGCGTCAGATAAAAAGCCTCGAAAAAATAAAATAAATGGAATTCAAAATAAAAGGGAGAAGTGTAGCATTATTCGGGCGAGTCCATTCGTTAATCCTCTGAATGTCGTGAGATTTCCGAATATAACACAAAAAATGGCTAAATAACCGCATCTTTCTAAAGAATCCATGGATTCTTTCAATCTTTAGAAAGATTATATTTGTTTCTTTCCTTAGAATAGAATCCTTTGAAGAAATCCAATTGCTCATTTCATTAGAAGAGAATCATTTGAGGATTCCATTGCTCATCTCCTTAAAATAGAATGATTTGGAAAGGTTCTATTGCTCATTTACCCAGAATAAAATCCATTGGAAAGATTCTATTGTTCATTTACTTAGAATGGAATCCTTTGAAAAGATTCTGCTGGTCACCTCCTTAAAATAGAATCCTTTGAAAAGGATTGCTCATTCGTTTAGAATAGAATCATTTGAAGATTCCACTGCTCATCTCCTTAAATAGAATAATTTGGAAAGGTTCTATTGCTCATTTACCCAGAATAGAGTTCTTTGGAAAGATTTCATTGCTCATTTACTCAGAATAGGATCCTTTGAAAAGATTCTGTTGGTCATCTCCTTAAAATAGAATCATTTGGAAAGGTTCTATTGCTCATTTACCCAGAATAAAATCCATTGGAAAGATTCTATTGTTCATTTACTTAGAATGGAATCCTTTGAAAAAATTCTGCTGGTCACCTCCTTAAAATAGAATCCTTTGAAAACGATTGCTCATTCTTTTAGAATAGAATCATTTGAAGATTCCATTGCTCATCTCCTTAAATAGAATAATTTGGAAAGGTTCTATTGCTCATTTACCCAGATTAGTGTTTTTTTGAAAGATTCTATATTGTTCATTTACTTAGAATGGAATCCTTTGAAAAGATTCTGCTGGTCACCTCCTTAAAATAGAATCCTTTGAAAACAATTGCTCATTCTTTTAGAATAGAATCATTTCAAGATTCCATTGCTCATCTCCTTAAATAGAATTTGGAAAGGTTCTATTGCTCATTTACCCAGAAGAGAGTTCTTTGGAAAGATTCTATTGCTCATTTACTCAGAATAGGATCCTTTGAAAAGGTTCTGTTGGTCATTTCTTTAGAAAAGAATCATTTGGAAAGATTCTATTGGACTAGGTCAAAATTGGTTAGAAATCATGTCGGGAAGACTAGATTGCAGAACGGATTCATGCGGGTGAACCCCTCAGAGGGTTAAATTAGGGGGCAGATTAGAGTTCTCATAATTGTGGTCTTCAGCGGTTTCTGGCTCCTAATTTAATGTTTCGATGCCAGAAGCTATAGTTGCGATTATGAGTAGGTGGGAGACAAATAATTACCTACGACGATAGCCATACGTGATTTTGTGTGTAGGGCATCCCTTTCTCCTGGTTTGCTTAACCACCTTTGTCGAAAGGACTTCCCTAAGGACATCTGCCTTCTCACGTTACCCGCATGAAACACTATAATGCGGCTCGGCGACATGTATTTTTCAAATGTGATAAGATCCATTCTTTCATTTGTCCCCAAAAGTTATATTTTTAGTTTAGATCCCCATCCGAAATTAAATTCCTGGATAAGTTGCCACAACTCAGCTTTGTTTTTCACTCTTGGTGGTTGTCTCGACGAGGTATCTCGTCATTAGCAAAACTAATCAGATCTTGATGGACGAGATATCTCGTTGAAACTCTTTGGATAAGGTTAAGATATCGCCCAATTCGTGTTTTAACAGCTACCTATTAATCAAGGATTCCCTTTAATAAACCAAAACAAAAACGATGTGTTGATATCATTGCCGGAACAAGACAGATATCTCTCACTCAACAAGATTCACTCGCATTACATAATCTTGAACTTTCTTCTACCAAACAAAGAGCTTATTCACCAAATTTAATCTTTCCATAAAAATGTATCAGAACTTTTTCTGAGCAATCAATCATTCCTTATGATGCAGTTACTACTTCGGATATATGCTTTAAAACAGCTCGCCAAGGCTTTTGATTGGGTTTTATGGCGGAAGATCATATTTGGCTACTATTCGCCCAACATATAAGATACAAAACCTCAAAACTCGTCAAGGAAAATTAATACTTGAAATCGGTATTGAAAATGTCCGTTGGTAATTAGATAACCCTACTAATGATGTGCCGCCAAACCAATGCAACTAACAGCTACCTACATTTGCATCAACTTTAAGCGTAAATTCATAAGTAATTTCTAACGTTAAATACCTTTTTCAAATGTTATTTCTATTTTATCAGTGTGCTTCCCATGATATCACTATTTTCCTAGTCACGGTTGGAACAGTAACCGATTAGCAACCGGAGGGTTGCGAGTTCGAAACTAGATTCAACCAAAGACCGACGTATATGTGGGCGCTGGTGCACGCTAAATCTGTCGTGGCCTCAATATACATTCCAGCCCCCTTTAGTTGGATTCGAACTCACAACCCTTCGGTTGCTAGTCCGTTACTCTTCCAACCGGGCCACCACTGCCCTACATTTCTAATGAAAAATATTTATGCATAAATACAGCGCTAAAAGTTTAAAGATTCTAGGGCATACAGATTAGCAATTATTTGTTCAATAAATGAGAGTTGGTACAGATTCAGTGAATCAAACGTACTCCTAGCATTTCTAAAACCTTTTACTTCCTAACTCCTTTCAAATCTAATATAGCCAGGCCCCTGAGATTCATCTTCAAAGGATTCTTAATCCAGAACAATTCTTTAAAATCATAAAAAAAATTTGAAATGAGACTTTAACCATAAGCAAATGACCATGGTTAAATTAAGGAAAGACCTTTAACCATGGATCAGTGAGTAGCTTTATGAGAGTGGAAAATGCGTGTTTTCAGTCTCAAGAAGGACTGGTATAGTCCTGCTCTCACGAGAAGCTACTAAAGTCAGATGGTTTTGGATTAGTCTATTCCTTAAACAAGGATATAGGTTGGAACGTTAACAAAGTCTTTCAACAACTGGCATCATTAACAGATTCTGGTTTTAAGCTTTACGTTTGATGCTGCAAGCAATAAGTTACAAGTTGGCAGGGAGAAAACCACCCAGTGATCATTCATTCTTTTACATATGGTAGCTCTCCTATCGACCTTTCACACCTATATAAAAATCAACCTTAACAATGTTGACTGCCTTCTCGCTGGAGCTGCAATATATAGAAGTAGAAAACAAGCTAAAATCATGTTTTTAAACTATTCGCCCAAAGACAAAAATTTGTAAGAGGAAAAACTTAATGGCTCTAGAGAAATATAGTTGATGGAAACCCCAGTGATAAGATGAGAACATGTTTCTCAAATAATTCTATGTTATGATTAGTTACATTTGCACTTTTTTTTCAAACGGAGTTTGTTTCCTAAAAAGTAAAAATTTTAAAACATTGTCACGCCTACTTATGTCCCTTCTGTGCCCCCTCTAGACATTAACATTAATACTCTGACACTAAAGCTTAAGTATTGTTGTTACTAAATATAATATGCAAAAGCATTAGAATTATTTTAGAATTTAATAAATTCTTTCAATAAGATAATATTGAGCACATATTAGAGAAGTTCTCAATACAGATTGCTACAAATATAAAAACTTACGTATGCAAGGGCTGACATGCTGAAAGCAAGCTTTGGTTAGGTCCCCAAGCAGAGCAAAAGAACTCTGCCTCACTTCAGGCATAGGATCCTACAAATATATAATATTTCATAAAATATTACATTCATTACTGCCCAGTACTTTCATAATTTACCAGCTATGATATAATATTACTGAAAATGTTGATTTACTGTTACTAGAGATCAAATAATGAAAATACTTAAAATTAAAATATAATTAGCCATTAAATAACCTTAAAATGTAATCAATGAAGATCATTTAAACAATGCTTCTCAATCTTTCTATCACAACTCAGTTTTTACTATAATCTTGCAATCTATCTTATATCACTTAAAAGTTTATAACTTATTCACTGAGCTGAAGCAACCTTTGAATTCAATTCTGTTCAGCAAGCATCAAAAGTTATTTTTATTTACACTGATTATAAATCATCTACTCGTACTCAAATTCAACCAATTGTGTCATGAAGCATGTAAAACTTAATTTGACCTTTATACCATAATAGTTGAGTACCATCAACAACCCATACAAATACAAATTAACTATAACACTATGTTATTCACGTTGAGAATTGCTAGTTTACACAAAATCTTTTAACAACCCAAAAGACAGGTTATGACAACATTTATTCAGGAGGGATTTTTGAGGAAGTTTTACCATGCTTCATATAGGAACAAGACATGTATTTTGTACCCAAGTTTAAAAAGTTTCAATTGAAAAGTAAAATTGCTTCAAATTAAAGCAAACATTTGGACCTTTCGCAATTCTCACACAACAAATATTTTTCATCAAAAAAACTTATTTATACCAACTACGTACACATTTTAATAAACATCAGACATAATTACCTGCATGCACTGATACAATAATTGCATAATGTTGCTTGACATGACTAGTGATTCTATATGACCATTTAACCCTTCAGCTAATCCACTCAACAAGTCTAATGCAACTATCATAAAATCTTTATCAGGGGCTTCAAACTGTTCTGGATTAGTAACATTTGCCTGCAAAAAATACTTCGCATTGAAAACAAGACAAACATTAAATTATACATATCTAAATTTAAAAAAATATGATAGTAATCATCTGAATAAAATTGATTAGAAGTAAAACATAGATCATAAAATAATTAGTACTCACCATCGTTTGATTTAAAGTTTGCTCTACAAGGCTAAGACAGCGTCGGAATACAGGTTCACAGTATGGCATAAAGCCTGACTGCAAAGCTGTAGCTACGCTGGACAAACACTAAAAAGAAAGTAAATCACATGAGGCAAATAATACAATCAATAAAACATCAAATCAGATGGCTATAGCTTTGAATAAATATATTCTTCAAACATAATTAAACAAACCTCCAGTAATGGAAAAAGATCTTTGTCGTCATCCTTCAGGTAGTTCCACTTTTCAATCAGCGGTGGCATAAGGAGACCAATATACTCCTATAAAAAGATTATAGAAGGGAAATGCTTTCATAAGTAAATCAGTACACATGAGTCTATTTAAGGTGTATGTATATACTAAGAAACATGAAAATTGACCAGAATATCGATTTTTTATTGCTTCAAAATATTTTCCAACTCCTTAGCTTTCAAACAATATCAAGATCTCGCAAATATTCGGAAAAATTTTCTAGTTACAAGTGTTTTTTTGTTAGGTACTGTCAACATGTACAAACATGTTTCCGCAACTTTAAACGCAATTTCTGAAGAACGGTTTTTGCAATATGATGCTTTGTTCTAACAGTGATAACTCAACAATGAATTGATCTATTATAATTAAATTTGTATCATAATCTATATAATACAGTGGGTGTTTTGACCCACAGAGTTATGACTTAAGAAATGAATTTTTAATTGATTTTTAAATGTAAAAAATCCTTGAATTTTTTGTTTCCTCAATGTAAAAATTGTAAAAAACCTATTCCTTCTAGCAACTCGATTGAGGGTCAAAACATGAAAAATATTATATAGGAATAATTTCAAACAGGAATTCTTTCTGAACAAATTAGAATTTGAGATCACATGCTAATTAGTTAATTATATCTAAATTAATGATTAAAAAATTAATGATTCGTTAATCTGATTTTTTCACACTGAAATGTTTTTAAACATAAACCAATGACCTATTGTAAAAAGAACTTGATTTTTACAGTCAAACTTTAAAAAAATCTTATGTATACATACACCTTAACAAACAATATGTAAACACTGTCCAGTTCCTAAAACAAGTAATGGAAGAACACACAAGCACAAAAACCTTACCTGTTTGTTCAAATGGTGACCGACAGAGTCAGCTAAAGTTCCAATGGCATCATATAAAATCAAGAGATTTTTGTGCTGCAAGAGATAAAATTAAATCTTATTAAAAAAGGAAAAAATAATTTTTAAAGTTAAGCATTTGAGGACAAAATCTTGTTTCAAATTACCTGGTATTTACTGAAAGCAAACACAAGGGTTTCTAGGATAAAAGCAAGATAAGGTACAAGTTCAGTGCAAGCCTCTTCTTCCAAAGTGGCAAATGCACTGCAAGCTGCTTCTTGAACTCGCTTATTTGCATCCAGCACTCTTTTCAGCAACTAATCAGACAAAATAAATTTTAGTTGAGAAATTTGAAACTAGAATACTTAACATTGACTACACACCATAATTTTACATTGACCAACACTTTAATTTAATGATTATACTGCTGCAAATGTATTCATCATATCTAGGAACCTTTTCACACAATGCACATCTTTATTTCATTTTTATTGAAAAAGAAACAGATTTTCATTCTGTTTTTGATGCTATCACTTACTTCAAGGAAGCATAAGATCAAGAAGAAAACAATTAACTATTGGGTTTTGGATTTTAAGGCCATATTTGGCCAAGCTGAGACAAACACAAGACGATGTCAAGTAATTGTGGAAAGGATGGTGAGAAGTAAAGAAAGATTGCTTGGGCATCCTAGGGTCCCAATCCTAATGTTTACCAAGGGAAGTAAACCCCATGGGAAAAGAATAGATCACTAATGTACCTCGGGTTTGTGAAGCCCATAAATAAAATGAGCGGGTGTAAGACATTGGAAAAAGCAATAAATTCATAAGGGGATATTAAGTCTGCTAATTGGTGTTAGATTATGTATAATATGCATATTCTATTTACTAGCATTGTGACTTAATTTATTTGCAAAAATTACTTTTCTTATAAAATGATTACGACTCAAAAGATATTTTTGAGAAGATAAAGACAAAAAACGAACTTAGTCTGGATAAAAAATAACAAAGGAAGTTAATAACTGGCTAAAACAATGTTTAGATAAATTACTACCATTATTGGGAAGACAAATATTACATAAGATTAAATGCATGCATAAGCTTGAGAGTAATCATACACAAAAGATGTCAATTTTTCAATGCTAGAAATTTTTAAAAATAATTGTAACATTAATTTTTACTTCAGTCATCAGTGGTTTCAGGTAGGACCCATGAGGTTGTCCAACGACCCAATGGGAATATCGACTCAGAGTCCAGCAAGTAATAGAACGTACTAAAGCTTTCTTGTCCGACAAACAGGAGATTAAGTATGGTATTAGTTCTGGTAGGTGCGGAATCATACCAGTCATACAACCTGAAATGGTAAAATTAAATTTAACAGAACAAAGAAATATATTAATGAATTTATATTTTAATGAAAGCAACATGAAAGAAAAATTTCATCACAAATGAAGCATGAATAAAAACTCATTCAGAGACATTTTTAATGTTTTAGCAAGTATATACTACTGCCGACTTCTTATAAATACTAAAAAACAGGATGTTTCAAAAGAAACATTAATTTTTTATTCCAATTTAACAAAAAAAAATAGTTTTAAGCCTAACTTGAGAAGAAAAGATAACTTTATTTTATTAATGCAAAAGGGACAAAATGCTGGTCTTGAAAAAGGGTTTACTGTTTTCTGCATTTAAAAATTTCCTTGACGCAATAAAAAACCTCAAAACATTTTTAGAACAAGCAAGAGTAAACCATAAGTAGTAAATAATTTTCAAGGATATCGGAAAATATTCAATCACGATTATCTTAGATCAGAGATATTATTAAAGAAATAATTATCCTAAAATTAAAAGAAATAATTGTCCTAAGATTAATAAAAGAAATAATTTTCCTAAAATTGAAAAGATATTGACACAAACAAACCTTCAGCAATAGCACCAAGAGCTAAAATGCCCGATTCTTTGATTTCCCAATCTTGATGAAAGAGGGTTTCTTTTAAAATTGGCAACAAAACAGGTAAAAGTTCCTCATGAAAAACACTAGCCAAAACATCCAATGCTGCAGCAGAACATTTTCCTATTTAAAAAAATATATATATAACTAAATGGTACGTTATAAGCAATATTTACAAATTAGGATTTAGTAAAAAAACACATGAAATGGAAGTATATACAAAACATAAATGAATTTTAAACCAAGATGATTAAACAATGAAATACATTAATATGAACTTACTTAAATTCCAGTCTGACAGAGATGAATCATCATCAAGTCCATCATCGGATTCAGTGTCATTCTAAAAAAAAGATTTATATTTTAAGAAAAATTAGATTAGGAAAATATAACAGATTTAACATGCACCGGGCCCCACGTTCACGATGGTCTATGGTTGAATCAAGTCTAGGAATTCGAAACTTCAAAGTTGCCACTCTACCAGCTGGGCTACACCGAGCCCCAATGGTTCACAGAAGGATGATGAAATTCCAGAATGTCCAACAGGAAATTATGGTAAATTTAAATTCTATGCTTTAATATCATGCATATTAAAATACTATTACATGCAAGCTCAATAAGTATCTGAAAGCCAACATTTGAGTAATTTTTTGACATTTCATAAGATTAAAAAACTTTAAAGGTATCTTTCTTAAGAAATTTTCTATTTACAGCTAAAAACTTCATTTTCACACCCAATTTTATTAATATTAATTTATTCAGAGAATTTTAAGTATGTAGAAAAAGAGAAGATTTTTAGACTTTAAAATGGGAACAAATTATGCAATAAGGAAAATCCTGTTACAAAATTTAGATAATATTAGGTCATTAAGTATGAAATGTCCGATTACCTCACGTACCAAGTTTAATACCTGATATCACAGATATTTCACTTTGACAGTTCTTTGATATTTTTTTATTGTGAAGGTACATCCTCAGCCTTTCAGACACATGCTTTGGTTCGATTATCTGGCGAATTGCCTTTTGCAGATTAAGTTTTGTAAACCATGGATAAGTCAAAAATTCGCATTATTTTCGAATAGTTTCGTCGTGAAACTAATGCAGCAAACAACTTGAAATGTCAACGAAGTGTTTGGCAAGGATTGGCTAATGAACGCACAGTACGTCTATGGTTTAAGAAGTTCAGATCTGGCGATCTTGACCTTCAAAATGAACCATGTGGGTGACCTGAGAGCAAGGTGGATAATGATGAGATGAAAGCTGCAGTGGAAGCGGATACATCTCAAACTACATGTGAATTAGCAGCAAGGTTTGATGTTACTATTCCTACATTAAACCATTTGAAACAAATCAGTAAGGTCAAGAAGCTGGATAGATGGGTTCCGCATGAATTAAACGAGCATCAGAAGAGAAATTGTTTTGAAGCTTGCCTTTCTTTGCTCTCGCGACATAAAAAGGCGAACTAATTTTACACCGTATTGTTACATGTGATGACAAATGGATTATTTTCGACAATCGAAAGCATTTGGCATACTGGTTGGATAAAGATGAAGTGCCAAAACACTCCGAAACCGAATATTCACCAAAAAAAAGCTATGGTGTCTGTTGGTGGTCCAGAACTGGTGTTTTCCACTACAGCTACATGAGACCTGGTCAATCAATTACGGCATGTCTACTGTAACCAATTAGACAAAATGATGAGGGAGCTTGGGATTAAGCAGCCGAGATTAGTGTATAGAAACAGGCCAATCCTCTTGCAGGACAATGCTGGACCCCATGTCACACGAATAAAGTTGCTCAAACTACAAGAGCTGGACTTGGAAACTGTCACCCACTGTATTCCCCCAGACCTTGCAACAAATGATTACCATTTCATCCAGGCACTTCCTGCAAGGAAAAATATTTAATTCCCAACAAGCTGTAGAAACGCCGTTCTCTATTTTATCACCACTCGCTCTTCAGGCTTCTTCGCTGACTGCATTAACAAGCTATCGTTAAGATAGCAAAACTGTATCAATAGTTTAGGCGCATACTTTGATTAATTATACTGCTTCTTCCTTGAGATATAATAAACTGAACTTTCAGTTCGAAATCAGACATTTCATACTTAATCACCTAATAGTTTCAAGAAATATAATTAGATTTTATATTATTACTTCTGTATTGTCATCCATATGTTTTTGACTATGTGTTTTTGATTTATGGAACCTAGGTCGGATATCTTCTTCACGATCTGGAATCATCTCATCTTGTTCAACATCACCCTAAAAATGAACAAATAATTAGAAAAATCTTCAATTAGACAAGTAGAGGAGTTCTTAAGGGCATTCGGAAATAAAATCTACTGATATCATTTTATAAACCATGGAAATGCAATTTTAAAGTAAAATATTGTTGATATTCAAGAGCTAAGAAATCCAACAAATTACAACAGAAGATAGAATTTTCCTTATTCTGAATCAGTTGAATTTTGCAATAATTACCTTCAAAAGAATTATATCAAGCTCAGAATACTTCATGCCTCTGACTAAAGTAGGAATGAGTCGTGGTAGATGGGGAGATAAAGCTTCTTTGCATATTGGTTCATCAGCCAAGGAGAGCCAAAATTCACAGGCTTCAAGGGCTACACCTTCGTCAAGATCTTGGGTTCTCATCAGCATATACTATTAAATCAAAGATCATTAATACTCAAATTCTATAGCAGGAAATACTAAGATTTGAAAAATTTATCAACAAAAATTAATAACGTAACACATGTTTTACAATATTTAAATGAATGATAAAAATATACTAACTTCAATAATATGATGCATATGAGGGATAAGCCTATCCATTCTGACTTCCAAAAGCATGACAAGAGCCCTGCAAACATTCTTTCGAACTTCTGGATCTTCATCTGAGGCCAAATGAAATAAATTCTAAAACAAAAATTGCAATAAATTTTAGACCATTGCTTTTAAAGTAAACAGCCAAACTTTCATGTGCGGGTGAATGACTATCAGATTATTTCAAGCAAAAGACAAAGAATATATAACTGAAAAACAAGTTCATATATTTCTCTCATGTCCCCTAAAAAAGTAATTCCTCATTTAAAACATGGCACACAGGGAAAGAAAAATTTTTACCCACTTATCGAATAAATCTTCAATTACAATTATCTTTTCAGAAACAGTTTTAGTTTGTTTGGGTTTTATGGCTCAAGATCCAGAGATGAACAAGCTGTGTTTATTAGGTATTTTAATTAATGTAGCACTGGAGCAACACAATGGGATATTGGCGATGGTCCAGTATCAAACCCGAGGACAATACCGAAGTAACACCTGAGCTAGCACCGCACTCTCCAAACTTTCACACCATGCCAATGTGAGGACATTTGAGGTCATGACAGATTGAACATGCACCAGTCCCTTTGTACACGATGATGTTTGGTTAGATTCAAACTCTCAACCCTCTGGTTGCTAATCCGTCCTCTTCCAATCAAGCTACTGCTGACTGGTTAAATTAGGGGAATAAATGGTTGTATAAAACATCAAAGAATTAGGTAGCTGAGTTTTATGGTGCAAGATCCATAAGAATCCCAAAGGAAAACGAAGATTAAGCGATAGCTATTTTTAAACATACTGTTATCGAAATAGACACAGTAAATAATAACATACAAACAAGAGTCCTACACCTGACATGCACTATCTATCAAAATAGTGCAATCAGAATTGTGTATAAAAACACTAATTTCCCCAAATCAGTGCAATTGATGTTATACTACTGATGCATCCATCGGTTTAATTATTTGCATGGATATTTTAAGTAGTTGTCAAAAACTATCATATGACTACTCCTTTATAGACTTTTATAATTTTTTGCAATTAATTATATTCATTAACAAGTTCTTGGAAATTGTTAAAACTACTTGAGTATAGAGATATTGAAAACAATGAATTAAACATCAATTGAGAAACAATTTTTTGGTAAATTCTAAATGTTGCAGTAATTAAATGATTGTCAACCTTCAAATTATTCTACACTTATACCAGATTTATTCTTTCTCATACAGTTAACCAAAAGTATACTATAAATTACGAATAAACCTGTGATTGATTATTGTAGTGTCAAAAAACCTATGACCAGGACAGCACAGCCAAAGCACTTGCAAAATATTAGCATTAGTATCATACTCTTAAAAGTAGTAGGAAAAAGTCTCCTCTCACACTATTTTATTTGCTCATATGGAAAATTAATTGGCTAAAAGAAAAATGTTCCAATTAGGTTTGAAGCAGATGTTAAAGATGTCACCCCCCCCCAAGAAATTTAAATTTTAAAATTAAAAACTAAATATTTTCTCAAGGTTTGACTATCTAGCTACTACAGATTTTAATGTTTTTCTTTCATAGTTCCCACGGCTCAGAGCCAAAACTTTAAAATTGGCAATCTTCAAAAACTCTCTCCAAAGGAAAACCTGAAAAAATATTTTTCCATGCACAAGTTAAAAAAAGGACTAAATTTTCATCGACCACTGTGAATTTTAAAAAAATCAACAAACTTTTCAAAGTCGCCAAAATTTTGAAGGTAGTAGCTTTAGAGACAATTTTGCTTAAAGATACCCTTAGTGGCCAAGGTAAAAAATAGTAGCAAAAATTTGCCTTTTAGTTTATGGCAGCCCTGTATGAGGGACTGCCCCAATAGAAGTAAACAATAAATAGCAAACATAAAACATTAAAGGGGAAGTTTATCTAAAATTATCTAAATATATAAACTAAGAGATTAGAAATCTAAGATACTCATGCAATGATCATACAATTATTTGAAAAATTCTTAATAAATATTTCATCAAACATTTCTCCTATATTTTGTATCATAGTATACAAAATGTAGGGAAAAATGTTTGACTTTACTTCACTAATTTGCTATTAAAATATCTATTTTAAAATTAGCATTCTCACCTCTAAAAATGCATCAATGTGCAACATTAAAACTTGTGTTCTATGAATAATGAACTGATTGACACAGGCAATGGCATGAGAACGAATTTTGGGACTACTATGCCTGAAAAACTGTAGAAACTTAGGAATCAAAACATTCAGTGGGCGATTCAGAGCGTCCGAATCCAAATACTCAGCAGAATCTTCACAAATTTTCTGTAAAGCACCAAATGAACCCTAAAAAGGAAAACGTTCAGATTCACAATAAAATAAACGTTAAAATGGATTTACACAAAAGTGCTTAGCACCACTCGACATATTTGGACGAAAAAGAAAATACATACCTCGCAAACATTGTAGTCTTCTGAATCAAGTAAGTGGCAGAGTCGTGGCAGTAAGTCGACCCAATTTGTAAGCTCGCCTTTTGATGCAATAGTTGTGATTAGAATGCCTATTGTAGCTCGAATTAGAGGTGACGGATCTCCCACACTGTTCAGACATTCTGATTTGATGAATTCAGTTACTTCAGGTGGGAACTGATGAAAATGAGCCTTGACGTTATTTTTCAATATTAATCCACTTAAAGACCTAGTGGGTTCATCTATCAAAGAAAGTAACAAAGTTTGAGAATGGTTAAGATCAGTAAAAAATTAGCACTAATCAATATATTAACAATAAAAATATTTTTTTTAAAATATAGTGCTTATTTCAAATTAATTCAGCTCCACCAATACTCTATAAACAGCTATATGAGAAGTTGGTTCTATTTAATACAATATACAAAATATTTTTATACAATACATTAAGTAGATCAAGTAACATTCAAAAGATGATTTGTTTAATTCAGTTCCTTCAATATTCCGTAACCAGTTATTTGAGATACTTGTTCCTTATTCTAAACATAAAATCTTTTACTCAATACATCTCATTTGAAACAATGTTGCAAATTCATATACCTAACAAATTGCTCGCATGATAGTCAATTTTTTGCATCTGTGTTTTGGTGACAAAGTTGTACACTTAAAATTTCATCAAGTATTTTTCAATTTTTCGTAATAAGAAATTTAAGAATTACAACTAAATTAATACATAAAATTGCATACAAACCAATAGCTAATATTTACCTTCTGATGTCAACTTTGTCAGTACAAATATCAGGTAATTGTTGAAATCTGGAAATTTGTTCAATTCTTCAAGTTTCTACACACAGGTTAAGAATCAAAACAGTAAACTAGAATGAACTAAATTTTTAAAAAATACAAAGCATTAAAATGCTTCATTTTAGAGTAAAGCTTGAATATTTGCTAAATAAAATAAGAAACCATATGAAAATATTTGCTTACTAAAATAAGAAATCACATGAAACCAAACAGAAATAAAATATAAAATGTTGATTATAATTTTTCAGTTTTGCAATAATTCAAACTCATGTACAACTTTACCCACTTATTTCTTGACAGGCTGCATACTAGAATAACACTGATATAGACATATAAATTTAAAATCATCTTGCAAAGAGAGGACAATTTTGTTGGACATAAATGGCAAATTTATTTCTGTGTCCCAATTTTGAATTAGTTTAAAACTAGTTGGTTATTATTAGTTTAATTAAAATGGTTATTATTAAATTAATTAAATAGTTTAATTAAAAAGATATTTAATGGTGTTTTCTCTTGCATGTTTATGCAAAAGCAGAAAACTATTAAGATTCTCTCAAGGTGTTCAAATATTTAACAATGTGTTGTTGACGAATGTCAATCATTTAGCTGCTGGACCATTAGACAACATGATCTTCGATATTTTTTATAGCATAGTTTTAACCATATTGATACTAGGTTGATCCCATATGGTTAATACTGTCAAGAAACTAATGACAAGTGTGTAAACAATGCTTCATTTGACATTGGATTTATACGAGTCTTTACAACACTCAATAATCAACATTATAAATATACTACTTTTCCAAAGAGGGAAACAAATTTTGTTTAGATAAAAAATATTAAAGTTTCCAATTAATCTAGTTACCCAAATGGTTTACTATTACCTTATCAAAAGATCTTGTAAAAGTTGGATCAACATATTGTTTGCATGTTTCTAAACATACCGTATCAATTATATGCATATATAAAAATTAATTTTGAACAAGAACCATCAATTCAGGCATGCTGATTAATAACTGTTAACTACCAAAATCAGGCATTTACAACCTTTAATACATCAACTCTAATGATTCAGGAGCTCCACTTGTTGTGAACATTTTAACCACAACAACGTAAGTTTTAACAAAATATTTTCCATAAAAACTTAACTAAAAAGAAAACTGGAAGAAATTACAATGCACAAATACAATTCCTAAGAGATGAATTCTTTAGATTCAGAACATTTAAAAAAAATCAATAGAAATTAATTGCAATAAAAAATATTTCAGAAACTTTCTCAGCCATCAGCTCATTTTCAGATGTCTACCAATTTAATGTGCAACAAAAACATCTATTTTGAAAAGGACAGAAGGGAATATATAAATCCAAAATGCAATTTTACTAATACAAACAATCAAATTTCTCATTTAAACCAATAACGCAATATCAAATAGGCCTAACAATTAGTCCTTAGATAACAAATATTTTTGAAGTTATACAAACTAATACTTTAAAAATGCGGGAAAGAACAAAGGATACTTGTTGGACTGCTCTTTGTGTTGCAGTATCTGGAGATTGTGATTCTTTCAAAAGTTTTAAAATTTCTCTCAATCCATCTTCTTGGGGTTGCCATGCTAAGGCCATGTTCTCTCGCATTTTGCGAAGACCAACACCGGGTGAAATATATTTTGTTACTTCACTCCACGAAATATATAGAATATCCCACACTACACTTGAAACTAGCTAAAATAACAAAACTATTTCTTGAATTTCATTTCAAAACTGGAATTTATTTCAAAACATCACAAGCAATTATCACTTGGGAAAAACGTTACATGGTAACAAACGTCTCATCGCGTTTTTCGCTTTTTCCAATTGCATTTAATCGATATGAATAATCGATTGGGGGAAAACATTTTTTCTTTCTTTCTTACGAACACAACAGAAAGAGTAAAATTAAATAAATTGGAAAAATACAAACAGCAAGACACTCTTCGGAGAAAAATTTTCATTTTATGAATCATGTTTGAATTTTTTCAAACTTCATACATTGTGTTTTAAGAAAAAATAAGATATGCAATTCAAATTCTATCTATGCTAAACTTCAATTTTGATTCTGAAAACTTTTCATGGTTTTAAATTTTAAAACTATGAAAAAGAATTTAAGTTTGTGCAAAACTTTCGCATTTAAAATAAATTACATATCTGGCAACATTATTAATTAATTTGTAACCAGACGAAAAAAATGCACGGAAAAGCTTGTTTTGGTTTTCGGTTAAATTTTATTAAAATTTCTTCGGTTTATGGATTAAGTACATTCTGTGTATACAAATAAACTTTTAGTACTTTTCTGGGGAATTCGCTTTTCATAAGTTGCAAAGAAATCGGTGAATATTAACAGGGCGCTTTTATTCAGATCAGAAAATTTAGACCCAGAAAATGTTTTACCGTTTTTCATCAATTAACAAGAAAAATACACTTGATTTTTCTTTCAAACGACATTTCCGGTTAATAAAAGCAAAATTATATAAATCTATAATTTAACGTTTTGTTTGTGATAACTGAAATTGCTCGATTTATCTCAAGATGCTTTGATTTCATGTCTTAGAACTTATATAAATCATATTAGCAAGATTGTTTTGATGTGGTTCTTTCTATGAATTAAAACTAAATAATTAGCATGTACTGTTTCTAGCTATCCCACAGGAGGGGAATAGCTAGAAACAGAACTTGCTAATTATTTAGTATATGCTAATTATCACTTAAGGGGCCGTCGTGGCTCAGTGGTTATGGCCACTGCGCTAGCAACCTTAGAGTTGTAGGCGGTGTAGGTGCATACCTCCCGGGGTGTATTTCTCTTCTGTGTCAGTAAAATTTTCAGTGTGTCTATTACTTGATGTATATCTTGTGTCTGGCGCAGCATGGCCAAATTTGGCCCTTGTGCCAAAACCAACCTGCAGAACCTAATCCAGTGAATTATTTTTTCCACTCTTAATTACATATATTGTTTAAAATAATTTCTGAATGTATAGTACCACAAAAATTAAAAATCATGCATGCTAAGTGGAATTTCTGAACCTTGTGCAAAATATAACTTGAGAACTTCAAGACATAAGATGAATATTATTGCATTGCACTTTTTCATAAATCTTAGACATGCAGTTTTACTGACAAATTTATGTATTTTTTATTTCTTCAGTTTCACCTTTTAGGAAACAATCATTTGCCAGAATCAAATTTTAACTGTTTAGTATTAAAGAAAATTAGTAGAGTGAAAAGAGTGTTGAGCCTCCAAAAATAACATGATATTTGAATATCTTGACAAGTTTATTGTGAATTTTTCCAAGGTTGTTTCTCATGTTAAATAAAAGTTTTTTAAACTTTTGACCATGAACATATTCGGAAGAACCTATTCTAGTAAATGATTTTAATATTTTTTGATAAAAGTCAAGGCACCTATAAAGTTGTCTTTGGTTACAAATTTGTTTCTTAGAATCATAGGTATATGTTCAAATAACTGGAAATAATTATAATTTGTAAATAAATGGAAAATTGGAAAATCGCCATTTAAACTATATGAATGGAATCTTAGAATGTCTTTTTGATTTGAGATTTCTTGTCAGTATGTTTCTTTAGTTCTACATATGTTGATATTGTTTTGAGGAAATGTATTTAATATTCACCTTAGAACATTATAAAGCTTTTAAATTTCCTCAGAATCTGAAAAATTCAGTTCATTATCATTTATTTTAAAAACATCTATGGTGTAATAGAATTTAAAACATTTGTAATTTTTGTATTTCTGGTAGATGGGTCCCAATATGATAACGTAAAATTCTGTAGAAGTGCCTTTAGAAGACAGACAAAACCAGATTCTCTTTGCCCTAAACAAATTTACTCAATATAGGACAATGGGAATTGTCTTTTTCTTAAACTGGATTCTACTGAAAACAATTGCCAGAATGGGATATTAAATGTTTTCTTTGATTGTTTATCAATCATGGTTTGAATGTGGGAATTTAAAAGTATATTGTGAATGAAAGTCAAAAAATATTTTATTAAAAATAACAAAATGCCACACACGTGTGTGACTCCAATTTTTTTAAATGCTCCAAAGTATTAAAAGAATGACAAATCCCTCAAAAGTACTCTAATACAAAATAAACACAAAGATAAATAAATACAAAAACTTGCACAAAATGCAAATTTCTAAATCAAGCCCTAGCTATAAGTTATGTATTGTGGCATTGACAATAGTGTTAAACACATTCTTGCTACCCAAGAAACAGAAACTTAATTTTAACTCAGTGGTTAAGAGCAAAGTTTCTTTTTTACATTGTTCTAATTTGTAATTAATTAAAAAATGTGAAAATTATAGTGTGAATTGAAAATTGTAAAAAATTAATGAGCTGTGTGTAAAAGAAGTCGACTAACAATTATATTCTGGTTATTTAATTTAAGCAAAAATTTCTGATACCACTCCATTAAATACAACTACATTTAAATTTAACAATTTCATATAGTTTTAAATTATACTGCAACCATTAATACTGTTTTTAAAAATAGTTATATATAATCATGTTCTTTGATTATAGTTGACTTTTCGATGTCTCCATATATTTGAAAAGTTTGGCTTGGAATGCCAAAATCCCAACAAACCAAGATGTTATATTCAGGTCAAGCAAATGAGTCATTGAATTCTCATGCATATTCAGGTAATTGACATTTTTAATTATATTATAGAATTGTTCTTAAACACATTACTGAATCGAATCTAACCTAAGGCTGTCGTGTACAAAGAGAGCTGGTGCACGTTCAATCTGTCATGACCTCAAATGTCTCACATTGGCATGGTGTAGAAGTTTGGAGAGTGGGGTGCCAGCTCAGGTGTTACCTCGTCATCTAACCATGGGTTAAAATTACTTGGTGTTATCCTCGGGTCTTTCTCTTCGGGTTTGATCCAGAACCGTCACCAATACCCCTTTGTGTTGCTCCAGTGCAATGTTAATTACATACCTACCTACCACATTGCTAAAAGAGAATATTTTTATTTTTATCACTGGTTTATTTAAAACCATTGTTTTAATTTGATTGAATCAATATCAGGAAAAGATATGTTTACAGGGGTGGGAGGGGAGAATAATGTTGGCATTTAAATTTAACAAATTAAATTTTCGTGAAATTTACTTTACCCTAACGTTTATTTACAAAATGGATCTATTAAATGGGGAATTCCTATTACTTAAAATTTCCTATTAAAAATAATTTTAATGCCTAAGAAACAATGCAAAATCATTCACTAGGCACATGTCTTAGTTGTTTACCCCGTAGAAGAGCCACACAAAAAAGTTCATTTTAAGTGTGAATCTTTTTCATAAAATGTTTTTAAAAAATTGGAAAATATTTAAATTGCTGATTTATGGATATTTTTTATGAGGTTCAATGGTGTTGCATTCATGTAAACCCAGAAACCCCTGATAATAAAATAAAAAATTTAAAGATTCAGTAATGATAAAAAAATAAAAATAGACACCCAATTATTTCATCTAATTATTTCTTACTGTGATTGGTTAGTGGTGTTTATTAAAAGTGCAATGGAGTACCTTCAGTTCACTCTTCCCCATGCCTCTAAAAAGAGGTTAGCATCCATTGAGATAATATGCACAAATGGTTATTTCGCTTGGTCTATCATTCTCTTTTCATTTTCCTACCTTTGTAAAAGGCTGCTCCTGAGTGCAAACTAATACAATTAGAATAAAACTAATTTTGCTTTATTTGACATTACTAGAATAAAAATAACAATATAACAAAAGAGCCATGCAGAAACTTTCTGACAGACCATTAGATACATATCATTAGGGGTGTAGTGTTGAAAATTACACATTTTAAAGGGGCAGTAAATTCCAGGAAACCTTTTATTTAATCCTTCAGTAAAGTTGGTAAGTTATAGCATGATACATGGAGATGTTGTGTAGGATGTTTGGAACATCTCTGAGCTCCTTATTCTAAGGATCTCATGGAAGAATGAATAGTAGTTAAAAATTAGTCCACTTGGGTGTTTGGGATTTAAAGAAAGATTATTGGATAAGGATACCTATGGAGAAAGTTTATTGGCAGAAAAGGTGGTCGTGTTTATATTTTTTTATGTGATGGGGTGGAATTGCAACAGAGATCTGAAAGGGAGAGCAAGAGATTGTTTGAAGTCAGGTTAGCGAGGTGGGACAGTTGAAAAGGTTATTGGACTATATGGCCATATGAAATAGAGATTAGCGGGTAAAGAGAAAAAGGGGAATGTTAAAGAACTTATCTGTGCTGAGAATTATATTTTAGAGTTGGTTAGTATTAGGTTTTGTTTCATATATATTCACTTTATTCCTACGACATTTATGATATCACCCTGGAGATTGAAGTTTTGGTATTACCTTGGGAAGTGATTTGTATCAGTAGAGGTAAAAAATATCTAACAATAACCAAAAAATATGGTAAAACAAGGTTGCTGGTATGTTAAACGTCTGCAGGTATAGCCAATTTTATGCTAAAGCACTGATTTTCAAATTCAGATAATTTTATATTAGGTAAATTGCTTTCTTCCTTTCCAGGCACAGAAGATTTCAAATGGAACAGAGAAAGTGTCATGTTGTTGATATCATTATATCGTTCAAACAAATCACAATTCGATTCTGGATTTGTGAAAAAGAGAGATCTGTGGTCTCAAATTGCTGCAGAGATGTCTTCTCAGGGTTTCATGGTGAATCTTGTGGCTTGTGAAAAAAAATGGCATAATTTGTGTGCTACTTACAGACGTCTGAAAGATTGTGGTATGAAGAAAAGAAACCACTGGCCCTATTTTCAGCCACTTCAAGAATTACTGGACGGGAATCCTGATATTCATAGCACAAATTTAAACAATTGCACCCTGGGAAATGAGAGTAGCTGCAATGTGGTAATTGCATTTATTTTTCTGGTGTTCTTCCTTTTTTTATTCATTGTTAGATCATTTTTATGCTTACAGCACCAAAATTTAATATTTTAAAAGAATTCAAATATTTGTTGTTTTATAACCCTCTTGGTGGTTGTCTCAATGAGATTTCTCGTCATTGGAAAAACTGACCAGATCTTCATGAACGATATATCTCATCATTTGAAACAAAAACAGACCATATCTTGATCTTATCATCAAATGGCAAACCAAAATCGGCAATACATTGATGACAAAATATCTCATTGGCCAAAATTGGTCAGATCTTGATGGACAAAATATCTCGTTGAAATCACTTGGAGGGTTAAGAAACCTCTTTTAATGTGCGACTCTATTAATCGAGTAGGTACTTTTAATTTCATCCTCACAAACCCCAAATTTTTTTAATGTTCCCTTGTAAAATATATAAATTGCATACATTGTTTCTGAAATGTTTTAATGGATTACTGAGTATAAAATTTTTTTCTATTAAATACTTGTTTTTCTAAAATTTCGTGTTAGTTTCAAATTATCCAGGTTGCTAAAATGCAGTGTGAACCTGATTTCACTTGTAAGGGACACACCAATTGAATCAATCCCCATATAAACATTTTACCTAAATATGTATTATGTCGAGATGAAAATTTAAACTTTTTGTAACAAGATAAAAAGAATTGTTAAATAATTGCAGGTAAAAGTTGAATCAAATAGCTCCGGAACACATTCTTATGGCTTGAATTCTTGGATACCAACATATCAACCTCAGGTAGGACAATTGAAGTATTTACTCATGAAATGCTTTGTGCATACTGCAAGGAAAACTATAGTATTAAAATCAGTGTTATATTTGTGTATCACAGTAAACGTGACCCATTTACAGATCAGAGCTTCACCGCATGATGGCGAGACTAGCAGTTGCGATAGAGACATTAGTAATATGCTTTCAGTCAACTTAGAAGAAAATCTAGAGTGCTCTCAAGCTTCCAGAGACCAACTTCACATTCCAGCATCCTACATTCACAGTGAGAGCTTAAGTTATTTTAAAATTGAATATATATGTTATCGGCAAAGTATGCAAAGCAGTCATTGTATAGAATACCTAGGCAATATATAGTATTCCAGGGGTTTGGGGGCAAAGTATGAAATATTCTAATTATTTTAATATTATATATACTTTCCCTGGGCATTGTATGTAATACCTAGGCATTATATAGAATGGCAAATGCTATTTAGGCAAAGTATTAAAAGATAGTCTCGTGGTTCTTTAGTAGTCATCTTGGCCTTTTTCACATCGCTCGCTAACTTCTGGTAAGTAGTTTTGGTTAAGAAAACACTATTTTACAGCATTGGCTCGCACTTTAGACAGCTCATCTTAGAATTGTCGTTGCATGTCAACATGCCATGATTCCTTCTCGGACACTACACCTTGCTGTTCTATTTTCATACAGTACAGTATAAGCTAGAGTCTTTGCTGAACAAATTCAAAGTAGCGTATTTCGTCACTTCCAAACAAAGTCTTGGCCCCAGTCATTTTGTCCCTTGTTTGGCATAAATTGCGACTGATCCTTATTCTTCCTTCTAAGAATTAAGAATCCATACTCTTACTTCTAAATTGGTGCATATAAGTCAAGCCCCTAGTCATTACACAGTGTTTATACACATCTACAAAAACAAAATAAATTTAAAATTTCAACCAAGTATTATTTTGGCAACTCGGAGGAAATGTCTAGCTGTTCATGGATGCCTGACTTGCTACTCCTAATTTCTAACCCTGATATCATGACATCTGTATTGATCCAGAATCCTTAATCCTCCAAGTGGTTATCTCATCCAAGATCCGGCCGATTTTGCAAATAACGAGATATCTCATCCATCAACATCTGGTCAGTTTTGCTAATGATGAGGACAAAACTATCTCTTACTCCAAGGGGAAATGAAGATCCAAGTAGTTTTCGATGCAAAGGCAAACCAACAGAGTTAAATGTAGTTTTATAAGTTAAACCTCACCATAATGCGTGTGGAAGTTGTGCTGTGGTTCTTTAATATCAGAGAAATACACAGGAGTTGTAAACACATGTTTATGTAGCTAACATAAAACTTCACAAAAACACATCACAATGAAATATTTACAAGAATATCTCAGTTCACAGTCAACGCCAAATCTCCACAAGAACTCCGAAGGTGAGAGGATTTCGTGCCCTCAAAGTGTGTTTCTACCCTTTGTTAACAATGTATGGATAATACCAGATCTCCATGAGACCTCCCAAGGTATCCAGATTTCTTACGCTCTCAGTACCTTCTGAAACTTTTTCCCTCGATTGTGTCATGACTCCCTTCATTCGATTGCATCATCAAGGGGGAAAACGTTTGCCAGTCAAGGTGGCACCAGATACTACAGCAGTAAATATTGGTCGTTAAATTCAAGCTTCTGGTAGAAGTATGCATTAACTCGAAAATGAATTAAATTGATATTCACTCTATGAAGACTTCACACTATGAGACTTTATAGCTGTGCTGCAAAAGTTTTTACAAACTACTATTTACATGACTTTGAAAACCTCATACAAATTTATCTATTGCCATTTTTATATCTTGCCAACTTAACTTATTTTTATGTTTAGTTTTATAAGAACCTTATATATCATTTCTATTACTTAAAAAATTTTCTCCCTAAATATTTTTTTCAAACTTTAGTAAAACTAAACAAATACATTAAACCTCTCAGAATCATTTTGATAACTGGCTTAACTAGTGTGTAAAGACTAACTCAAACGCTCCAATTTCCTGATATTCTTTTTTTCAGCTAACACCGATGACTTCAAGTGGACTCATGATTCTGTGATGCTATTATGTTCATTGTACTTAATCAGAAAAGAACAATTCTTCTCGGGTTCTGTGAAGAAGCGAGACCTGTGGACTGATATAGCACAAGAAATGAACAGGGAAGGGTTTTCTGTGACATTTATTGCTTGTGAAAAGAAGTGGCACAACTTAATTGCAACCTACAAGAAAGTATCCATGTTCAGCAGGAAGAAAACATGGCCATATTTACACTTTTTTGAAAAAATTATAGAAGAGCAAATGTTACATGCTGCCTCCTTCGGCTTTTCAGAGACTTCTCATCTTTCAAATAATTATTCTAAGGTAACTACTATTTACATGACTTTGAAAACCTCATACAAAATTGTCCAAGTCATCTCTTTTGCTTATTCTGATTTTATCATTAAAAAAGAATTTGTGAACTTTTTAAAAAATATTTGATAAAAAAAATATTATACTGCTGACTACAGCCAAAGCACTTGTGAAATAGTAGCATAAATGTCTAAAAACTGTAGCATAAAGTCTTCTTAAACCCTATTTTAGTAGCTCAGACACAAAATCAGTCGGATAAAACATAACATCCTAATTTAATGAAACAAATGTTGAAGATCTTGCCATGAAATTAAAATTAAGAAACAAAATATTATGGTAATGAAGTTTTCATGAAAATCTGGCAACTACAGGTTCCGATATTAGTATTTTATGGTTGCTATGGCTTGGCACCAAAACTTAGAAATTGGCAGTGTAAACTTGAAAAATTTTCTCCCTGAAGAAAAATCAGTAAAATATTTTTCTGTCCACTATTAATTAAAAAAGGGACCCAATTTTCGTTGATCTTTAGTGAATTTTAAGAGTCACCAAAATTTTGAAAATAGAAGCTTTCGAGACGATTTTGCTTAAAGATACAGTAGTCGCCAAGGTTGAAAAATAGCAAGTCACCTGTGGAAACCCTACATTTATTAATAATATGAGTAAATTCTGAATTAATCACTTGATGATGTGGAAAGGAGTTATGCAAGATATGGTGATGTTATGGATGTAAGAACTATATACATTCTGACTAACTTGATTTATCTATTTTTGATTGTTTGATACAATACTATCTGTCAATAACAAGAACTATTTCCACTACTATATCTGCACCTGTCTGTTGCCGTAGAAATGAGCCTTATCCCATTTTCCAGATATGTTTGAAGAACTGCATTTACGTTTGTCATATTTGCCCACTTAATGGCAAATAGGAAATATATTTATAATTTTTACGATTGCTAAATCTATGCCATTAAACTATCTCTTTCCCCCAGCAAGATGTGTCAAAAATAAAATAAAATGTCCAGTCCTCCCTACTTAAAATGAATGAGTGTTCCTATAACAACCATCCAGATTTATCAGTGGAATCAGGATGAAGATACTATGGTTTAAACCAGTGTATGTATGGACAGCACATCATGATCAAAATAACTAAATTCAAGATAAAATACACCAAAAGAGCAAACTAAATAAAAGGGAAATTTGCAATTTATATATTCTTTTATGGTTTTATCAGTACTTTTTATCCAGATATCCAAAATTGAATTTTATTTTCCGTGGCCCATACACAAAAGCAGCCCTTCCAAAAATTGCAGTTACTAGAAGGTTCAGTTTTAATTTTACTAGTTACAGCCATTGCATAGATATATATAGGAAATAGTATTTATAAATAAAATTTTGGAAGCTTGCGTGAAACAGTGCAACTTTTGTCTACTAAAAAGTACTCCATGGTAGAGTTGGGTTACACTGCTATATATACTATTGTATAGCAAGTTAATTTTTAAGTTTTATCCTTTGAATTTTCTTTTTGGTAGCTAATTTAGCAGTAGCTGAATTCGATAGATATCACCACTAGTTGAATGATTGCCATTTGCGTGAGAGCTGTATTAAGATCACAGGTGTACTTAAGTTCACAAATATTAAGACAAGGATTTTTCATGGGTCTGGATTTCCCTAAATCTGACACTAAACTAATGTTGCCTCTGAAGTAAGGTTGAACATTTGTGGAAACTTTAAACTAATAAAGTAAATTTAAGAGTTATATTGAATTATCCGTCTTGGCACAATATACAAAAGTAAAATCCACTAAAATTCTATTCGCTTTTAGATCAAAGACTACCCCATATCTCAAAGTAAAATTTACACATTAATCTGAATTACTTTTTGAACCTTAAAATTGCCCCAAGAAACCTGTAAGAGTCGGTGGGGTAATTACAGAAATATTAATTATTGTACAAGTTTTGTCTTGTAACTCGAATTATTTACGAGTCTAATACTAATATTCGTACGGATTCTTTTTCAGGGCTTCTCTGAAGGCAATCTTGGTCAAAGACAAATGGAAAAGGAAGGAAGTCTTAACACAAATGAAACAATGCATTATGTGGAACCAATCAAAAATAATTTTGGTAATTAGTGTAATGTGAGACTTACTATCATTGACTAAAATGATTTCACATACACGCATATTAAAATCCTTCAAATGAAAGTGGTTTTAATTGTAGATAGTTTAATCACTTTCATGCATACTGTAATTTTTTGCTTCCTTTTGTAATCCTTCACGAGAAGGAATGATTTTGATGATAGTTTCCCCACTTTCATGCATACAGTAGTTTCTTTTGAGTCAGGATTTTAGTATGCTCAAGAGATGTGTTGCAATTTGTAACAGATGAAATTTTGTTTTGGGATTCTGCTACACCCCATTTACTGTTAGTCACACCATATTGCAGTTTGAGTGAGATCACACTATTCATAGCTTTTGAGTTCCTTATTAATAATCAATTGAAAGAAAGACCCCTGGCAATGGTAGCCATAAATATGTTCTGCAATGAAAAAATTAAAAGCAAAATATTCAAGACGATCAAAAGAATTTGATTGTTTGAATGAATGCAAAAAAGTTTGAAGATAACATAAATAACCTCTTGAATAATGGCTAAATCATTGATTTTTGAATCTTTAGGTAGCAATTTTTAATTGCTACCTGAAAATTTGAAAGTGGCTTATGTTGCCTGAGGCCCTCCAATTTTACTTTTAATGAGCTGTTTATTCACCTCAAGTCTTAATTCCAACTCTCAGGTTTAGGAACCATTTTGTGTAATTTTAATTTAAAACTTATGATTAATTAGCTAAAATATCTAATTCAACAAGGTCAGAAAGCTGTCCCTACAAACAGCCCAGGACTAATATGAATTATAAAATCACCATTTCAATTTTTGAGGCAAAAATATAACTTGAACTTATAAATACTATGTATTTGAGTTATAAAACTCAATCTAAACTTAAAGCAAATATGTAATTATAAATATCAAACGCTTATACGTCTCATTTGTTCTAGATACAAAATGCCATCCTATTCATGTCTGTCATGTTCTACTTTCAGACGATTTCAGATGGACACATGCTTCTGTCATCAGCCTTTGCACTCTATACAAAGAGAAACGGCAGGAATTCATATCCAACACAGTACGAAAACGCGACTTGTGGATGGATATCGCGGGCGAAATGAATTCCCAAGGCTACAGTGTAACATGGGCTCATTGTGAGAAGAAATGGTACAACCTGTACGCCACCTACAAGAAAGTCATCGATCAAAATAGAAAGAGGACACGAATATGGTCGACCTGGCCATACCTAAAATTATTTCAGGACATTTTCTCCATCCTTAGAGACGGAGACTGCGAACAGCAAGTGTCAATTTGTGCTGAACAATCTCAATGCGACAGTAACTTTAATAATGCATGCAGTCCTCAATCTCCAGTTTCTGATCATTCCTCAGAAGTACCGCCCGTTCAAAGCGATTGTGTGGACCAGTCAATCAAAAAACAATGCATGAGCTGTGCTCCCGAGTGGTTTTTAAATTATTGTAAACAGCAGCAATTACTGGAAGAAAGACAACAGGTGGAAGCTGAAAGACGGCATAGAGAACTTCTCAATGCAATTAATATAGGTAATGCTGCTTTGGTAGAGCTGAGCACCAGCTTAAAGGCTTTTTTGAACAAAGATGCGTAAATCTGCTGCTGAAAGCTTAAATTTGTGGTACATTTCTTTATCAAAAAATGGAATACTCTTTAAAAAATTATCTTATAATTACTAACACCAATATTGTTTGTAATGGAATTAAAATTTATATTTGAACTTAAAACGTGATTTGCATACATTTGAGAAGTGTTTAATTTCTGCAATAGGAGACCTAAGGATTTTATGCTGTAACAGACAAGCTGCATCAGTAAACGGAGGTAAATAGAACCTTAGAATGTAGGTTAAATTATACACATTTTCTGCCACCTTATATTTAGATTAAATGTATTCTGTAGTGATGGTTGATTTAAGGGGATCTGATGCAGCTTCCAAACCCCTCATGTGAACAAATTGTTAAATTTTAAAGAATTTTTATTTAAAACAAACAGCATTGTGTGGCCCAGGTAAGAACAGGCACCAGCATCCCAATGAAAAAATTGCATAACATCCACTGAATCAAGAAAATCTGATGGTTAAAAACTAAGTTTATTTTTAGCACAAAATCTTGGCAATAGTTTGACTTTTAAATATACTTTTTACAAACACCACATGTAAGCCGAATAATCTTATGCATTTAAGTGGGTAATCCATGCTTGTTTGCTATGTATTTCCAGATATCAACTTGAAGTAACAGAAATCGGTGATTTTCCGGAATGTTTGTTAACCATTTTCATGTCTACTTTAATAGACTAAAGATACAAGGTAACTACTATGCAAATATGGAAAATATTTTTAGTTTTACTGCTTTTTCGGCTGCATTGATTTTCCATAAGTGTAACCCTTTTAAAAAGCAGGTTTTCCTGACAGGTTGCTTAAATAATTCAAATTCTGGAGTTTATTTTAACAGAATAAAATTCATAAAAACTATTTCCAAGGTAAAACAAAAATACAAGTACCGAAGTATATTTCATTCCTTTCAAGCATTCTAGATTTAAGGCCAAAATCATAAATGCACTAATAATTTTTTTGTATATTTAACAGGGTATGCCAATAGAACTCAAGTGATTTTCATAAAAAAAATCACGGATTTTAATGAAATGTAATTTTCCTTTCTGTATTAAATCTATCCTCACGTTGGAGTGGGGTGCCAGCTCATGTGTTCACCTCGTCATCTGACAACGATTCAAAAGTAGTCTGTTTATAAAAAAAAATAGTCACAATGAAAGTTTCCTGCAGTTCCACAAAAACATTCCATTGTTGCACATAAATTTTTATAATTGGGAATTTTTATATTTTTATTGTTGGCTAATTTTTATTTAAATTTAATTGGGAAATTTTATAGATCCCATGAATTCTTTACACCGATAGCATAACAATTCATGGAATTGAAATTTGGAATGCAAGTTAATTTGCCCATCTGATAATTGAATGAGTATGTTAACAATATAGATTATGGATTTTTTTATTGCAAGCTCTAAATTCCACTTAATTGGCATTGTTCTGGGGAATGTTATTACACTTATTCTATGCTGTTCATAGAAAAGCTTTTATGTGCAAACCATTTTAGTGAGCCTCGAAAAAAAACTTTGAAATGCTTAAAAAATTGGAAAAATTAGTATATTTGATTTCAATTTGTGTATATTTTCATGTCTTGTCTCATTTTTTAGATATTTTTTCAAATAATTTTTTCCAGCTAAATATTAATAAGTAGGAATTTTTCCCATGAATTTTGTAGCAAGTTCATTTATTTTCTATTGGCAACATGATTTTTTCTAATTTATTACTTTATATAAAAATAATTTAAGAAACAAAATTTTAATTCATATATATGATAAAATATGCAATGCTATAAATTTCTGAAATGTGCCTGATTTTTGATTAAATTTATACAAAAATTTTGGTGTTAATGGGATCCAGGAAACACATTTTATCTAGGTCCAAAAATTTCAAGCCATCGGTTATGGGTTATAATCAAATTAATGTGAACCGCTCAAGAACCAGATGGGAAAATATTGCTTATGCTTGGCATTTGTTGTGCTGTTATATTTATTCAATCATGTGATTAACTTTGCTAATTCCTATATCGTATTTTAATCTTTAAAGAATTTACCTTGCTGTATTTCCTAATATATTAATGTTATTCATCATAAATATTAATGTTTGACATAAATCAGAAACCACTGATTTGCGTGTCTCATGTCCAACAAGTTTACTTGTATGAGCAGGAATTAATTAAAATCATAATAATCCTATTCAAATAAAAAAATGATTTAATGATCCCTGATATTTAAGCTGTTTCTCCATTTTCACTCGTAAAACAGATTTTGATGCTTATTTCACATGAATTAAATTATTAAAAGACAACTGCTAACATTCACCATACGTACAATCTCATCTGTGACTAACTCGACATCTCAATCACATCACATTATCCCAAAAACGATGTACTTCAATCAAGTGGACAATAGAATAGTTCTAGACACAAAACTACAATCTTAAGATGAAATTTTAATGAAAATACATGATAGACAGAGACAAATGACACACAAGTTGAATTTTGATCATCAAACGACCCTCTCCATAGCTTCCAGAAGAACTATGCTGTTTCCTCGAATGACCTAAGGAAATAAAATAGCTTGTTTATTTTTTACAAATAAAACATTTTTAAAAATAAAAGGGAATGATTCTTTTACAATACGCCATACCTCAAGAGTTCAGGGAAAAGATTATTGAAAAACTCGAACAATCAAAAGGACAATATATTTTCCATATCAGGGCAAAAGGGGTAATCTGACTTTTGATGGGTCCAAAGGAGTCGAGTGCATCATTTTAAAAATATAAAATGCTTAAAATCGAAACTAAATTAATTTCTACAAATCTAAATTACAATTATTTGTGTCATGGCATGCTTCTCTTACTTCCTGAATATTTTGTGAGAAAGAGTGGAATATTCAACTTAAGATTTTGAGAAGTAGCCATTTTGATCTAACCCCTTTTGCCCTGTCAAGGAAGATATATTTTTTAAATCAAACTGACAAATTGCACTTTAGAACCTATTTCCAGAGAATTCAATACAAACCATATTCATACCTGACAATATGTCAATTTTAGGAATCTTACAACTTTTATGGGCTCAGATCTGTGAAATGCATTTTAAAGCATTCTTAATTTATTAATCCTCAATTTTGAAATTTGCGTTTTTTTTTAATGTACATGGTAATTCAATTTTTTCTGTACTCTATCACATATTGAGCATGCTATTCCTTTTCCCAGATTTTTAATACTAAACAGAAGTAATCTAAAAATACAGAATAGTTAAAAACTTCAGTTTATCATGCACAATTGTTGCTTAATGAGATACATAATAGCTCAACCAATATGGCAATCTTTCACATCTGTTTTGCATTTCAAATAAGACCTTTTGATTGCAATTTAAAAATCAGAACAGTTTGTATAATCGTACAATTTAGCTGAAATCCAAACTACAACTTGACAGGGCATATAAATATTACAAAAATACAAGTATGAAATTCGTTAAGCTTATATTAGCAAATAAAAAAGAAACTAGAATTGCTGGAAGCAGTAACAATTGCTTAATGCAGTTCAATATATTTGAATACATAACTTACGATCATTCCAATTGAATTCTCTTCGCCATTCTTCAGCTTCTCCATTGCTTCATCCATGACCAGGTTCATAAAGGGGTCAAATCCACGTAAAACACCCACCACATGTCTTCCTCCATTCAATTTCACTATAGAAAAACTTCGCATAAATTTCACATCGTTAAACAAAGAATTCTCAAGTCTTCTGATCAAGAAACAAATTTAAAATATTAATTCCAGAAAAGACAAATCATGCAAAATAATGTTAAATGGTTATTGAAGCCTTACAGAATATTCCCTATACAAACATGTATGTGTTCAATGCATTACAATTCAAATGAATGCACTGAGCCATCAATTTAACATATACTCACAGGGCTGCTAGTCAAAGCACTTGTGAAATTGTAACAAATTTTAAAAAATAATAGCAGTCTCCTCAAACCCTATTTTAGTTGCTCCAATAGAAAATGAATCGGCTAAAACAAAATGTGCCAAGTTTGAAACAGGTATTGATAATCTAGCCAAATTTAAGTTTTAAATACTAAATATTTCCTTAATAAGGTTTCCATGACAATCTAGCAAGCATAGATTCCAATATTTTTCTTTCAGTTGCCATTCCTTGGCACCAAAACTTCGAAATTAGTATATCTTGGAAAATTTTCTCTTTAAAGAAAAATAAAAAAACATTTCCATCCGCTATGTATTACCAAAAGGGACAAAATTTTCATTCACCTTTGGTGAATTAAAAAAAGTTGCCAAAAGTTCAAAAATGCGAGCTTTTGAGATGACTGCTTAAAAAGCTACCAATTGCCACCATGTTGAAAATAGTATCGAAAGGTCACATGTGGTAGTGCTGTACTCATTACACAAAATAAATATTGCAAATGTTATATATTCTTAAAAAATGACCAGAGAAAGAAATTAGGAGCAGAATGTCAGGACATTAACGGCCCCTAAACATTTTACTTCAGTTGCTAAATTGGGTGCAATTTAAATTTTGTTTTAATATTTACCCACAAGCATGGACTTTAATGCACCCATTTAATAGTATAGTTAGAAGACAAAACAGTTTAAAGGTACAAAATGGGACTACCAATCAGCAATTTCAAACTTTGGAAGACTGATTATGTTTGGTTCTTTTAAAATTTGCACACACACATCAGCCTTGATATTAAATATGAATAAAATGACAAATAATAAACCAAATTTTGAAAAGAAATGAAGGAATACAACAAAATTTTAATCATAAAAATATAATTAACGGTTTGGCATTCAAGAAAACATCTTAAAAAGCCTTAAGCAAAAATGCAAAGTATAAAACACCAGAAATGCCTGTAATTAAAAAGAAAGTTAAATTGCTTCTAATAACTCCAAAACTGAATAAGAGTTGCAATAATGTGGGTGAAAGGAGGAAACCTGGGAAGCATGACACAGGTTTGCTTTTACTTCCTAATTAGTGATGGAAGTATTCGAAAACAAAAGTACTCCCCTGTACTCTATACTTAAAAGTAATTGTTGTACTCGATTCTTTTCCAAAGTATTTGAATACCAAAGTACTCGGATCCAAGGTATTCGGTTACAAGAGTACCCATCCTAGGTATTCGGATGTCAAAAGTACTCGCTTTGTATATTCGAATACCAGAATATTCATCTTAAGTAGCAGTATCACATTGCATGGGGTATCCATGGTTCTCTTTAATGTTATGCTTCTTGACTTGATTTTGCTTTTTCCAATTTTACATGTCCTGACAATGCACATGATGAAGTGTCGAAAAATTCCATCAATTGAGGGATTGGATTTGAAATTTTCTGGAAGCAATTTCCCGAACAGGCAGGCTTTTATATCAGTAAATTACACAATATGATTTGTCTTTTATTTTTGAAAATCAAGCTGGAAGTTTTTTTAATTTTTCAATTTTAATTTCAAGTAGATATTTTTAATTTTAATTATTTACACTTATTTTTTAAAATTTAATTTAATTTTCAAGCTTTTTATTTCTGACATTTAAAATATATCTGCAAATAAGATTTGTCTTTTATTTTTGAAAATCAAGCTGGAAGTTTTTTTAATTTTTCAATTTTAATTTCAAGTAGATATTTTTAATTTTAATTATTTACACTTATTTTTTAAAATTTAATTTAATTTTCAAGCTTTTTATTTCTGACATTTAAAATATATCTGCAAATAAGATACATAATGCTTGATATGCTTTTCTTCTTCAAGTAAACTAACGTTATTTCATACTTAAGATGTTATTTTCCTTAAAATATCTGTCCAACCTGAAAATCTTTATTATGATAGTAAAATGATTATGAATATTTTTTCTACTTTGACTCTGTCTTCTCACATCTTTGTACTCCAAACAATGATTGCAAATAATAAAAAGTAAATTTCCAGGAACAAAATTTGATTATTTAATGTAATTTATTTTGTAAATATTTACGGAACCATTCTTGTACTTAGATCAACTGAGATGTGTCACTTTTAATGATAAATTTAGAGAAATAACGAAATTATGATAAATTAGAGTTTCAGATCCTGGTATCAAAAGAAACAAAATATTTTTTACATTTATACAAACTTTTTTAAGTGTCTTTAAAGAGTTTTGTATAAAGTTTCATTCTTATTTTCGAGATTCCCTCCAAAATAAAATTCTGGCTATGTTATCTGTTAAAAGTGATTAACAATTTCCTCAAAATATGATAGAAAAATCAAATCTTTCCAATACAAAAACTAAAATTTAAAAATCATGATTTGTAAAATCAAGATAAAAAATACTTGACACATTTATAATTGCAGGAAATACATGCATGACCAAAAAAATTCAGCAATTTGTACATAGGATTAATTTTTGTTCTTCAAAATACAATTTGTCTAGTTTAAATAGATTGATAATAGTAGTTATACTTAAATCTTTTTTTAAAACATTTATAATTAAGAAAAGAAAAATTATTAAATACAATTCAGAAAAAATTTAAGTTTTGTGAAAAATAAATTCCTTTTTTAATCACAGCTTGATCAAATATTTTTAAAAATAGAATAAATTTGATTGTCTTGTCCAAAATTATCATTCGCATTAAAACAAACCATCAAATCCCTCTTGTAGATGATTCCAACCGTGAACAGGTATGTTACAAATCCAGTACTCTAACCACTATACAAGAACGATACGATGACTGTTATTTTCGAATAAGTACCATATATAGTAGTTCTGATTCTTACTATCGATTCAACGTTTTGTATATGTATTCAAATAATATCAATAATCAAATAATCCAATTGAGTAAGCTCAATACTTAAAAGTACTCGAATACCCAGTATTCGATTCTCCAAAAATACTCTATTCTGCCCATCACTATTCCTAATAGGGATGGGAAATACTGTTCTTTTCGGCGAACATTCTTTGCTGTTCCTTTCTTTTTAAAATAATTGTTCTTTAACCTGCTTTTCTGTTCACCACTGTTCTCAAATGTATCTCTACTCAATATGTGCTAGCCCTGTTCCTCCTCATAGAGTATGTGGCGCCAGCAGTGTTTGCGATAGACGGGACTGAATTTTGTTGACATATCATCTTTGTTAGTACTTTGTAGGCATGCATATATAAACAAAATACAAATGACTCTTCTGCTATCTTTTTTAGTTGTTTTTCTCTAGTTTTGACAGGAACAAAACAAAAGAAAATAATTTAGAGTCTTCGTATTGTTGATACGAAGACTCCAAATTATTTTCTTTCTGTAATTAATGTATTAAGTATTTTCTTATTGTATTGTTTATAGATTGATTTTTTTTATGGCGCAAGGGGCAATTCTGTACAAGCTTCGCAAAACTATCAGTAATTAAGAAAAGAAAATCAGAATATATCCGTAAATTTGGAAAAGTTCTTGTAAATCGAAATATTTCAATTCTTTCTGGGTCCCCAGTGGCAATAAATAAGATCCCACATCTGAACCATCTCAAGTAGTTCCCAAACAGATACGAGGTGCCTAGGACAAAACAAATTTACAAACAAAAGTAATTTTTTAGATTTTAATGTCATTTTTAAGTCAACAAAATGGTCATTTAAGTTAACACAACGACAGTCCGTGATCCATCCTGAAGAGAAAGATCGAGGACAACACTACATAATTTTGAATCACGTTATGCAATAGGGAGTTGCCCTTTAAAAGATTATAAACAAAAGCATACCGGGATTACCACTTGGAAAATACAATTAGTTTCAGAAAAAACAGGTTAATTATTATCGAACTATCTAAACACATTTAAATCATGAAAAATAAAAGTCAAAAAATCACTCGCTTTTCAACACATTAGCTTGTTACCAAGATATCTATAATATCGTAATAGCTGACTTAATGAGATCCCTTTTCAACTTATAGAAAGCATGACACCCGATCTGAATCTCCCTTTCAGAGAAATATGTCCACACATTTGAAATTTTACTTTCCATTTTGTAAAATTTGCTTTTAAAATAAAGTTAAAAGCATTGTAAATCCTAAGAACGAGTAGAGGAAATACCACCAGAGAAAGCGGACAACAAAATCTTGATCAGCAATATTTAAAAAACTGTAATTTATTTATAACTAAAAATTCATCACCATGTCATTGCCTAACAATTATTACGCTAATCTTGAAATTCAAACATGAGGGTTTGGTTCAGTAAGCGAGATCAGCTCTGCGAACAGTTCATCGAGAACGGAGAACAGCTACGAGAACGAAGAACAGGGTCAGAACAGTTTGAGAGCAGGAATCAATTCATGAACAGGAAGTAGTCTCAGAGCAGGGAATAGTTTAGGGACAGAGAACGGGTGAATGAATCAACAGGAAACGAGTTAAGAACTGCAGGATAAACAGCTGTTTTGGACGTAGTATAATTTTAAAAATATAAATTTTTTTACTGAACTTAAAAAATTCGAGAAACTACTTTTTTGCAAAATTCCCATTTTAACTCGTAATAGAAAAAAAATTCCAAATGTTTCTTTTTACAAAAAGAACAGAGAACAGGGTTTTGTGAAAAGTGGGAACAAGTTCTTTTTTCCCTTCCCTACTTCCTAACAAGTGATTGACTGAACAGATTGAATTATACCACCCAGTCTGTCACTGGCCTAACAGAGAAGTATTAAAGCATCAGCAATGGCTGTTTTATAAATTATTTCATAATTTAATTTTCTGCAAGCAAATTTGTGTGCTTTTCATAAATGCAAACAGAAGGAACAGCAGATACAAGAATTTTACAACTTATTGTACCTAATTAACGTTTGGACATGCATGTGTTATAAATGTGGACAGTTGTTTCTTCATACTATAAAAGCACAAAAATAAATTGTGAATCTGATGAAATGTAAATGAAACTTACTATATATGAATTACAGAACATGAAATCTCCAGATCTTTGTTACGAAATATCAAGTGCAAAAACAGAAGTATAGTGTCCTAAAAGTTCCCATACTGACGATTTGTGAATTTATTATACAAAAACAATAAACTTTAAAACAATTATTTTTATGTTAATGGTGAAAAGCACTTTTAACATAACATAGGAAAAAAATTTGAACTCACATTTATAAAATGTTCGCCCCTTTCTTGGAGGCAAAGCTGAAGTCGTTTGCGCATATTTTTAGAAACGCGTTTCAAGATGCTGGGAGTGACTTGTACCCTTTGAGTAATGGCAATTTTCAGACCTATTGTTTAGGGATTATCTTCATAAACTTTGTTCCTTAAATATCCCCACAGAAAAAAGTCAGGGATGCTCAAATCAGGGGAACGAGGTGGCCAAAGATTTCTTGAGATGAGTCGATCGACAAAAAAATCTTGAAGCACGCCCATGGTTTCATAACTTGTATGGCAGGTTGCACCGTCTTGTTGGAACTAAGAATCTCTCATTCACTTCTAATAGTGCAACAAATTGTTGGATAAGTTCTCTGTATACAGTGCCATCAACAGTTGACTTGAAAAACAGAGGCACACCAAACACCAACCTTTTGAGAATGTAAAGGTTTTTGCATTAATGAATGGGAATTTGTCGTCGCCCAAATGCGGGAGTTTTGCGTGTTCACGTAATCGCTTAAATGAAACCATGCCTCATTGGTGAAAAATGTTTTGTTCAAAATGTTGATGTTGTTGCAAATAAATCTCCGGAACCATCAGCAATAATAAAGCCGCTTCTCATTGTCCGGTGGCTTTAGCTCCTGCAACTTTTTTACACTATAAGCACGAAAATGCAAAGCTCTTAAGGCCTTATGAGTCAATCCACGTGATGTGCCCATTTGTTGCGACAAACACCTCACTGATTGATGAGATTGCAATATCCTTCGTTGAGTTTCTTGCACAAAGTCTGGTGTAACGACTTTCGGTCTTTCACTCGTGTGTTTGTCTTCCACCGAAACTGTCTCACGAAATCGCCGAACGAGTTGATATAGTGTATATTTTCTCGGTATTGCATCATCTGGATATTTATGTTGCCAAAATTCTTTCCATCTTTCATATGATTTACATTCAAAATAAGCCTCAAGCAGCGCAATTCTCTGAATGCGTGATAAACTCATTTTGCAGTGAAGAACAAAATGACATGGAACTTTATTATCGCACAACTTGAGCGAGAAGAAAACCAAACGATAAAAATTAAAGAATCCATAAAATTATGGTACAGCTGCAGTCTCTGCCGCGCGCGGTGGCAACGACTCTTGGCGCGGCGTTTGGCACACTTTTTATGTCGTCACGGAAATCTTCCAACATTGAATATATACTGCATACGTACGGATGAATTATGTAAATCTGAATTAAACAACATATTGACTAGAAAAACACTGCAAATATTGATTAAATATATGGATCCGCTCTCCACCGCGTCCAAACTAAAAAGAACAACCAATGCTGGACAGAACTGAACGCCGGCAAGGTTGCCATAAAAACAGGTTAACCCTAACTAGGAGAAAATTCGAGAAAAAAATGGGTTACCATCACCCGGCATGAGTCGCTTATAACTACGCCAAACGCCACGCCAAGAGTCGTTGCCACCGCACACGGCAGAGACTGCAGCTGTACCAAAATTATAAACAGACGATAAAAATTCAATAATTAAAAAAATCACAGTCAAATGATTTTTTAAAGCTGGAGTACGGGAACTTTTAGGACACTCTATAGAATGCATGACAAAAGCCCATTCAAAAAACAGTAATATACACAAAAGCTCATTCAAAAAACAGCAATATACACAAAAGCTCATTCAAATATGTATTATATAACAAATTATGCCTGCAGAAGATAATTTTGAAAGAGATGTAATCAAATGGTGATATGTGAATCAAAACTAGTGGATTGCATCTGGCACCCCTGAAGGTATTTAGAAGTTAAAATAAATTAGTGCAAATAATTGAATTGTGTCCCATTAGAAGTGGGATCCCATTCCTGTGTGAGAAGGCACAATAACCATAATTAGGACAAGCTTTACATCATTGTTATTAAAATATGAAATCAATTAATTTCTTTGATAGTAATGCATTCTATACAAAATATGAAGTTTATTTCAACTTTTCGTGGTGCCATTTAAAGTTTACCAAACACAGCTGACAACATTCTCATTCTCAAATGAAAAACTATACAAGTTGTCTAAATCTTTGGCGAGAAAATACATTTAACAGACTGACTTTGTGACACTTCTAGAGGGGTAGTGGTAAACCTAGGTTTCTCGCTAATAGCACAAGTGTTTTAGTTTCTAAAACAAGTATGACAAAGGACATGAAAACGAAAACATTGTAGTGACAAATATATAAACACCTAAGACCACTGAGAATGTCGAAGACAAAATAAAAATTACTCACGATGGAGCCTCTTATCCATGTACCTATAATGGAAAGAAAAATATTAATAAAAATGAGTCGGCAAAATGGTAGAGATCTCAACGCAAATAACTTCAGAAGTACAATTTTCAAACTTACCGCTTAAGTTCTGGAGGTTGGGCTCGACTCATTTTCAAGATTTAATATTTTCAAGTAAATAAATACTTGTTGCAACAATTTACAAAAGCAGAAGAAAGTTAACGAAATTAATGAAATGACTACGCGCGGCACAACTGTAAGCGTTGGTGATGATGATAATGATGTGAAAGTTGCAGTTTTGTATAGCGATTGCATATATGAACATTCTCTATAGGCTTATCTGTAGCAAAAGAACAAACTTTCCTATCAATGAATAATATAAACTGTTTTTCATATATTTCTCTTGAAACATGTTTCTGATTTTAAATGTAATTTGCTTCAATAAGCATTGTTTTCACTGTAAGGGAAATAATTCTGCAATTGAATTATTTCACAATATTTATTTACATAACATGCATGCTTTCAAATGATAAATCTCAACAACAAAAGAAAGAAAAAATATATTATATCTTTATTTCAAGAAAAAATCTACTATATAAGTAATATGAGTGATATGTAACTCATTTATGAAATTCATTTATTATAAATCATTTATGAGTGATATGTAACTGTAATCCGATCCAATGTTTACGCTCGCGCTCGAAAACGCACGCACGTTTTTAACAAGATCTATATTGTAGCGTAAATGTTGCTTATCAATATTCATATCAAAGTTCAGATTATTTGATAATGACACTAGATCCAGAGAAAAAAGATAAGACGGTGTATCGGCTAGTCTTAACTGGAGGTAAGCTTTTTATCTCGACGTTTAGTACTCTTCCGGAGGTTGAATGTTGCGCACTTAGCTTCCAAGACTACCGTATAACAAGTAGTTGTGTTTTAAGATGTTAAAAATTATGCTTACTGATGAAACCTTCTTGTTTATGACAATTATCCTTCTGTCTCTTACTGTTTACACGTTATAATTTTGCAATCACAAATGTCGCGCGCAATGATTTAGCATATTGCACTGGTTAAAATATGTAAAACACTTGCCATTTTGCCGGCTTTTATTTCCAATTAGTTGATCAGTTAAATCAATGTGATTTGACTCATGAACATTGAATTTGTCTTCACAAGAACTGTTAAAAAGCACATGATACGATGGATTTTCTTTTTGTTAGCCACATATTGATTTTATGTTTATGATGATTCACTTTTTCGTTTTGCTTTCTTTTCAAAAGCTTGATCGTGATAAATTATTTACGCAATTCAGAAATAGTCTTTATAGTTACTCCATCAATAACTAATCTCTTGTATGTTTTAAGGGGAAATATTGCTGTTTCTGTAAGAAAAAGCATATCTTGATCATTTTTACACTCATCAAATAGCAATTTTTTCTGATATTCGAAAATATTGGAAAACGTCTTAAAAATACTCTTATTGATTTATATTGCTTTTCATACTTTTTGGATCATGGCTGTGTTCTATCCTTTCATTGACTGATGTTTTATCTTGGGTTTGGTGCAGTTTGTCTGCTTTGGACCTTGTGCCAATCAAACCTGTTATACCGTCGGCCAGAGGGGGCATGGTAGCCGGATTGGAAGAGTAGTGGATTAGCAACCAGAGTGTTGAAAGTTCGAAACAATCAAAGACTCGTGTGTGTGGGGGTTGGAGCATGTTAAATCTGTCATGGCCTCTGATGTCCTTAAGTTGGCATTGTGTGGAAGTTTGGAGAGTGGGATGCCAGCTCAGGTGTTTATCTCACCTGACTGGTTCAAAATTATAGGGTGTTCTTGGATCTTTCCCTTCTGGATTCATCCAGGTCCATTGCCAATAGTCCCTTCTGTTGCTCTAATTGCGACATTAATTCAACTACCTACCTGAGGGTTAGAACGCCAACCACTCAATTACCACTATGCCAAAATTATGCGTTGAATAGGATAATTGTTACGGTGGTGAGATTTGATTTCAGATGGACATTAATATATTATTTTGAAAAATAAAAAGGAATTCACAAATATTTGCTGGTGTAGGGAAATAACTTATGGCATCGCTAGTAATTCTGCTACTAGTCTGTGCCTTCAGCCTTCCTAAATATAAAGTCTCTTACAACAATAACCAAAAAAATATTTCCAGAAAAAATAGTTTTAAATATTTTTAAATGCTTGAAACAATTTTTTTCCATAGGCCCATGCAGTGGTAAAACTACAGGTCAAGCAAGGCTGTGTACTTTTTTTGAAAATCTAGGATGGAAGGTAACATTTATATAAATATCCTCCTTGAATATTCCTTTTATGGTTTAATTCCATGATGAATTGTGCAACTTTAGTTGATATTTTTATGAAGCATTAAAATTTTTGCTTACAGTAGTTTTGTATTTAGAAGGAACTGAACTTCTCTCTTGAATCAATATTTGTTAGTAACAATTTCAAATGAAGTTAAAAATTAGTTATGTGGTGTAAAGTAGTGAAGTATTTATCCTAAAAAGTTTGTATTTTTCTCATTTCCAAAGCAATAGGTACACATTGTTGTATAAATCATTCTCCTAAAAATTGTGGTAATGTTACTGTTTTTTGTCTTTAATTTTCTATCTATTTTTCGTGTGAATAAAGGCATTTTTTCTTGGTATGTATTTTAACTAGTAAGCTGGATTTTAAGAGTGAAGGGATAGTAAATGTTATATTAAATTAAGCATATGTTTTGCGACTTGAATAATAATAGTGTATCATAACCTGTTTTAATTAGGTTTATCGAGTTCCAGAAGCTGCAACCGTATTGTTGAAGTAAGTTCTGTTTTGTTTCTCTTTTGTACATTTTAAGGATAGAAATGAATGAGCTTTTTACAGACATGTCAGGCAATGTATGGTTTTTGTAGACATACAATCCCTTTTAGTCTTTCAAATCTTGTATTTGGTTTCAATAGTAAGCTCCCTATTAACACCATAAAAACTTGGTAATGACCACTTTAGAATTACTTTCAAACTCATCTATTCAGTCCTTAAACAGACAATTTCTATTTTCCCACCGTATTAACCCTGTTCATTTGTACATATATACCTGCCAACTTATACAATTGCCTTACAATGTACGAATCTGAGCAAACATTCTACTGAGGGTACTGAAAACTGTTTTTGGGCGAAATTGTAAAATGAATTGGAAAGTTTTTCAAAAGAACAATCTAATACATATTTACAGAGAAATCAACTATGTTTTCCTTGCCATTCCAAAGTACAGACTTGAAAATATAAATTCTACTGAGATAAATAAATTTCCCTTTCTCAAATTTTGTTTTATCTATAACTGTTTTGTGTAATTATAAGATTGTCTTCCACACAATAGATTGAACATTTTCAAGCTGAAGTAAAAAAATTTAAGGAGCCAAAAAATTTTCTTCAATATCAAGCTATTGTCAGAAATCATAGTTGATGTTCACAGTTCCTTCCCCTAAAAATTAGCTAAAAACATCACTTTTTGAAAACAGCTATATCTGTCATTATATAAAATATAGTAAAAGTGGCAGAATACTTCAGATTTTTGTATATATCGGGATGCTTTAAAATATATATATATATATCTGATGAGCCCATAAAAATCGTACTTTTCAAATGTGATGTGTTGGCAGGTATGTAAATGATATATTAATATTGATTAATGTTAACCCAACTGGTTAATTGTTTTTCTTATAACTAAATATATTTATCAATGTTATTTGCACATACATATATGTGAAACTGAAAGGAATTTCTCAATTTTTGATTTAATAAAAGGCGTTTTAAATGGCATTAGATTTTATTAAAGGTAAAATAAAGTTGCAGTCATGTGAAAAGGAAATAAATTTAGTTTATGAAGTGGACACTCCTTGTTCACAAAAGGGATAGTTAGACATGCTATCATGATCACTTAGAGAATAATGGTGTGAAATTGGAATGAAAAGGAAGGATAATTTGCAATAAGCCCTTTTTTGGGTATGAAAACTGAGATTACTTTTATTCAAATGAGTAGGGCATATGGGAAATTTAGCAATGTAACTTTCTTTTCGAATCAGATTTGAATTGAATTTGTGTATAGTGAAAAGTAGGATTTTTTCCATCGAGTTTACTGGCTTTAGTAAACATAGGAGTCACAATCCAGGGATAACCAAGTGATCTTTTTTACTCATCTCTATTCCTCAATCCCTCTTTTTCCCTTTTCACAACATTTGTTACTTGGCCATTGTCTTGGTTTTGGGTCAGCTTTGCCAAATATGGCCCTTGCATCATAAAGCCCCAAACCAACTAAATCTTTATTTGTAAGGAAAGTTTCCCTGAATTCCAATTTCCTTTTCATTCATAATGAAATGTATATGCATAGTGACAAACAAAATGTGTCAGTTCAGTTCATCTATTTTTCAAGGCCATCATCCTAGATGTTTCCAATCTTGAATTTCTTTCTGTTGAAAGATGCCTATTTGTTAACTCTGAAATAGTAATCCACTTTTTCCCACATAAATCATGAAAGCAATAAAAAAAGATAAGCAATTTTTTGTGGGTGTTGCATTTCATTTTCTGTTTCTTTAACCTCATACTCACTGAATAATTGCTGTTCAGATTAGATTTCTGGCACCATTATGTGCCATCCAGGCATTTTCCATAACTGTAATCATAAATTGAAGTATGATCTTACAAATTTGAAGCAAGTGAAACTAATACAATCTCCAAAACTGCAATTACCAATTTCGGTACTTACGTATTATCCGTGCCAGGTAGATAAACTGCCAATAATAGTACCAGTGATAATGTGAATTATACCAACCCCTTTTTCTGTGGGAAAACCATAATAACTGCCTAGTTAGCTGTGTCTCATGAACATGTGTGGTGCATTCGAATTTTTTTCAATTGTCAACAAACAATAAAACAAATTTTTTCAACAAATGTCAACGTTGCACAGTTCGTCATCACTTATCTTTGTATCTATCAGAATTCGTGTGGAGGCAGAAGCAAGCTGCAAAGAAAATTATTTTTATGCCATATTGAAGGCAATTTCAAAGCAGTTCCCGCTGGAAATCAAAATATTGTCATAAATATTTTTTGTTGCCCAAAAACGCCAACCTGGCACGGATAATACGTATGTACCCCAATTTCAAACCATAGTGAAAAGGGAGAGTTTAAACATGACATAAATGGTTGTATATATATTCTATGGTATAAATGGTTGTATTCATGAAACTAAAGAATTTTACTGAAACTTATGTTTATTTTTCCTGAAAAATATTTATTTTAATGAGGCCTTTTTCTCTTTACACAGTGGTGGAGTCCGGTTTCCAGATTTGACACCAAGTGATGGTATGCTTTAAGCAAAGTTCCATTCATAGTACCATATTGAATCAAATATTTTCCTTAGAATCATTTTGTTTAGTATAAAGCTATTTTTACACCCAAGATCCAACATTTTTAATTTAGTTTGTTTTAACTTATTGCACCTGTTGATGTTCTTTTTGGATTTTTGTTTCTTTGCTTTTTCTAATTTGTATGCTTATTCATGAAATTTGTTAACATATTTTTGTTTTTTAGTTAGAACTCAAAACAGTTCTAAAATGCGGCTTACGCCAGGTGATTTTATCATTCAGCATGCTTTAATTTTATTGTTTAGTTATGTTTTTAATATGCTTACTAGTCTTAGTGCAGTTAGATATAGTTTGCTTTTAATTATTTGGAATTGCCTTTTTCTCTTTTGTGGGCTAGTTTTAAATTTTTGAAAGTTACGATTATAGATACATTTCCTTGTAAAGCAATTTTGTCAAATATTAGATTGCTGCTTTGCAATTATTCCTAATTTTAGGTATGAAAATGGATACCTTTTAAATAAATGATGGGATAGTATAAATATGATTCCCCATTCAAAGGAACTTATCATTATAGCAGTGTTGGAGAATCAGTTACTTTGTTTGTCCAAAGAAACATGTTCAGAAAGGTCTCTGACATGTTAATGATATAATTTATTTCAACCCAGGCATGCTTGTTTATGAAAGAATAATGCCTCAGGGTTCTTATCACAGGATAGACCTTTATTGCAACATTTGGAATATAATTTCTGAAAATCAAAGAAATAAAACATAAATACATCTTTGAATTTTTAATGGGATCTCAGATAAATTTTGGTGTATCTGGAGAGAAAACACTCATTTGATGTCAATTAAATCTCAAGAAAATAACACCAGGAATTTGGGGGTTTGCTCTAATTTTTTACATAAATATTGTTTAAGCTGGGATACTTAAGAAAACTGAAGTGTAGTCATAAATGTGCAGCTACAATTACTGTTTTCAGGATAACTTAGTATATTTTATTGACATTAAATGAATACTAAACTATAACTTCATATTTTATTGCATGTTTCTTCCAGTATATAAATTACTGAAAGGAACACATGTGGGAAATTGGAATTGACGATGATGATTTTAACTGAGATTTTCAAGCAGTACATTGTTGCTTTTATCCTACAGCATATTTAATGATTGAATATCCACTTTATAGTACTTAAAAGCATTCCAAGAAACTTTCATTTTGTCAAAACAACTAAACTGGTTAAAAGCCTGGTATTGAAAATTGCAAGTTAAATGGTGGTATAATGTGTGCATCACCCACAGAGGGTTGAAACAGGATTAGAAATTAGAAGAACGTTAGGCGTCATATTATCCTTTGTTGTCAAAATGTTCGACTTGGGTCCAATTTCAAATTTAATTCGTTTTCATTGATGCAAATTCTCTTAAGTGCAAATGAGGGTCTAATGCAAATGCTGTCATTGCCATTTGCATTTTTAGACCAGCAATATTTTATTTTGGGTCGTTTTCTGTCATTTTTAAAAAGTTAAGAAGGTTCAATATGTCGAGAGAATGCAGTAAACATTAGCATGGTTACTAAGTTGTGAAGGGAAAGGGAGCACTTGACCTTTTGATGTATCTGTTTAATAATAGAGTAGATGGTTAGAGAGAGAAGAATGAACGGTTGATTGTGTGTGGTTTGCATCATAAACAAATTCTGAAAAATTAGGCATACAAAAGGATGACGTATGAAAAGCTCATCATCAAAACAAAATTTATGGTGCAAAATATGGCTACCTCTAATTTTGATTTCTAACCCTTAAAAGAGATTACATTGGTGAAATTCATTTAATTTATAATGTTGATTTTATTGTGGTTTTCTTTGTTGATAGATTAATGTAATAAAAAAATGTTATGTCATGGAATCTAATTTTATCCTGATTTCTTAACTTTATTTTTTTACCCCTTATAAAGTAAATTTTAAACTCTGAAAAAATATTCCAGGATTTTATTAACATATAATTGCAAAGCTACATGAGCATTGAATATAAAGTTTGCTATAATAATTTTGATATAAATGTTTTTAAATTAATTGTTCATTTTAAACAGCCCATACCAGTTGTGGATTTGTATTGTGTTGTTTCGAATGTATTTAATTGAAATTCTTATAGTGCTACTAAATTGGAATTGGCATTTAAGTTATGACTTAAGAAATGCTTTAAATTTCTAAGTATTGAAGGACTGGTGATTTCTGTTACATCATGTAAACTATTTATATATGACTAATCATAAACATATATTAATATTTTACCCAAGGCTGTTTAGAACGGAAGGGTCATAAATTTTTTACTGTCAAATGCACTTAAAGTAATTTCATCTTATTATAACACTTTTCTTTATCATAAACAGATTATATTGTAAATTTTATTGCATCTTTCAGTAATATATTTGCTGGTTACATGTAATTTAAATGCTGGCAGTTAAATTTTATAATCCTTATTTACTTCTGTTCAAATTGAAATTAACAAATTATTGCAAACCATTTTGTGTTAGTTTTATTTCTTATGTTATTTATATTGTATTTAATCTCAAAAATAGTTAATACTTCCACCTTTGTACTTCCTTCTGTTCTAAAATTATGGTCGTATTGATATAAAGGTTTTAAATATGTATTGTCTAATCCACTTAGTATCAAAAGTTAAATGAAGCCTTCTACCCATAGAATGTTCACTGTAAATTATTTCTAACTGTTGACGATAAAGCAAAGAAAGCATAACTATAACCTGTTTCCATAGGAATGGGTCATTTGGTCTTAGCAAAACCAAAAAATACTTTACTTAAATGTAAAAGCATTTTCTCTTTTTTAATCATTTTATTTGTTATTAAATTATGTTAATCAAATTTCAATGTATAGTTATTTCCTGGTAATCCTGTTAATGAATAATTAAGTTTCAATCAAATGTGCCTTTAAATTTTTACTTGCAAAAATATTGGAAGAGGAATGTAATCTCATTAAGTTGAATTTCTTTTCTGCTCATAAAAAGTTTATGTCCCAATGTTACTTTGCATGAATTTATGGAAGTAAGCATATTAAATGGTGACAGATATGAAAATATAAATTTTTTTTGACTGCCAAACAAGTTCAAACATCTCATTTAAATGTATGCATCATTACAAATTAACTAAACATTCTATTTAAATTGACATAAACAATTGTGAAAAAGAGAATATATTAAAGTTTCAATTTCCATGTAGATCCAAAACTTAAAATTACACACATTTTTTTACTTGCCTCTGTATTTAAACAATGATTCACTTGTGGAGCTGCATTTCTTTCTTTACGTTTTATGAAAGCACTTGTCTTTTCCCAGGTGAAATTAGTATCACATATTTTATTACACAATTCCAATTTTTGTGTTTTCCTAAGCGATCTTTCTCTATCCTTTCATTTCACAATTACTTAACATTGTCTGTATTGTGTTTGGTACAGCTTGGCCAAATATGGCTCTTCTGCCAAAAAACACCAAACCAATTCTTGTGAAAAGTCATTTCTGCTCTTAAAACTTCAAATTAGTGGTTATGTAACTTTGTTGAAGCTGTATTTAATCAGTAGAATTGGTGTTATTTGAACATTTTTTGTCTTATTTAATTACAGGTATAAGAAAGGTTATTTTACTCATAATGCTTTAACATTTTTATGTATTCTTTTGATATAAATCAATATTTAAAATGAAACCAGATGTGCATTTCATTGCGTCTTGACACTGCTATTTTCTAATTAGCCGAAAAATTTCAAGAGAATCTCCTGAAAACTATGATGGCTATGGAAGAGACATATTTTTCTTTGGCATCAACTTGCAACAGGAACTGTTTAGTCATCTGTGATAGAGGCACTATGGATGCAGCAGCATGTAGGCATTTGTTATTTTTAAATTAAATTTAGTTTTTTTAAATAAATTATTGTAACTTAAAATCATATGCTATTTTATAATTTTAACAGCACATATTTGTTAAAGATTGTAGTTATTGGTAAAGTAAATCTATTTTTGTTTCAAAGTATTATTTATAGGGGTCAGGGCCTAGAATTTGCTGATCTAATGTGTAAAAATGACCTATAAAGTGACCAAAAAAGACTTCTATGTAAATTGTATAGATTCCATTAGCAAAATAATTTATATTGCATGCAAGGATAAATATGATGCACTTCCAGTGCAATACCACTGCAATCAGTCTGGATTATACTTGTTTTTTTATTTCCCCTTGTAGGACCTGTAATTTTTTTCTGTAACCAGTACAAGATTTTAAGGTTTTGTTTTGGATTACAGCAAGAGGTTAGAGATGAATCATTTGGCATGTGGGTTTTTTTTATCGGACTTAAAAAATAATTAATATTTTCATCAAAATATGTATTCAGCTATTTTATTTGCCTTTGTTGATTTTTAATTTCTTTAACAAAACAAAATATTTTTTCCTGCTGAATCGTAAAAAAATTGTTTCATATTTAACGATATCATCTTAAATGGGTTCGGTAAATTGTGCCGTTCTAATAATTAATATATTTTGTATTGATTTTAAGGGGATAGAGTACCCTAACAATGAATGAAAAATCTCATTTTTTTATTGTCTTACATTAATTGCAGTCATAGAGAATGTGTGCATATCTACATTATTTAGTGAGTTATTAAAGTTTTTCATCAATGTAGTGAAATCGACTAACTTTTAAAGTATAAAGTCCTTTTTCTCAGGTTTGTCATGACTACAATGCATTTAAATTTACAATGCATTTAAATCTACAATGCATTAAATACTATGGCCTTTATTGTAATTAATGTAAAGATTTGTAACTTCTAGTTATTATTTTTTATGATGTATTTGATAACTTTATGCATGGAATAAGGATTTAGAAGAATAATTTTTTGAAAAATATGCCTAAAATGTATATTACAATTATGGCATTTCAATAGTATCTGTTATAAAAATATCTGAAAAAAATGTAATATATATATATACATACATATATGCAAATGTATTTTATGTTTTGTTCATCTTTCTCTTGTTCTTTATATTCTATTGTTTCTTTGTAAAGGAACCTATTCTAATTAAATATATTAATTATTATTTTATAAACGTTACAAAAATTTATTTCTTCTTGCAGTTATACCAAAAGAGGTATGGGAGAAAATGTTAACAGCTAATGGATGGAACCCAGTGCAGTTAAGAGATAACCGATACAACCAAGTCGTTCATTTGGTTCGTAATTTTAGTGCATTTCTTCCGTAAGAACTATTATACTGTAATTAAAGTAATCTAAGCCCATACCCTTTATGCATAGATATTGTATAGTAATGAAACGAAATACAAGGATTTTGTGAAGCAAACTGACTTACTTCCCTTGGTTTTGCGTGTAATTTTGTCGACATTAAAGTTTGCTCAGGTCTCAAAATTACTTTTACTTAAATATTGGTATTTTACTATTACTATTTGAGTCATTACAAATTTTGTAATTGTATAGATAATATCTGAATTGAAAGTTTTTTTATTGTACATAGAATATCTGAAATGCAAGGTTTTCTCATTTTATATTTTGTGGTGGAACTTTTTGCGCTTTCCCCGTAAAATAATTAGTTTTACAAAAGGTAAAAATTAACATTTAGATGGACATTTAACTCATGTTATTTCTATCAAATAGTGGATATGAAAACAAGTTCCTTTTACACTTAATTCTTTATTTAATAAGTTGTGACTTTGGAAAGTGCAGGTACTGAATTATTTCTTTATTAAATGTCTTAAAAATAACAAATTTAATTAAACCAAATTTACCAAAACACGTTGCATTCAAGTATTGAAAACTATTATACTTTAATCTGCCTAGGGATAATACAATAGAATTGCTGATTTAACATGTATATTTAGACATTTAAAATATTTTTCTATCAAAATATAAGTCAATTAAACTAGAATATTTTATACAAATTTTGATTTAAAATGTATACATGAACTAACATTGTGCTAGAACTTGTAGGTGACTACTCCTAAAGTGAGCTCAGCTAGAATCACAAGTATTGCAATACATAGACCGGGTGCCAATGCCTGCTAAAAAAGAGCAGGGTTTATTGATTGGTGTTGAAATCGTATGCTTCTTAACAGAACATATTGCTGCAATACAAATCGGGAAACAGTCCATAAAAGGAATAAACAAATAGTGGCAGGAAACTTAAAGCAAAGCTAAAATAAAGGCAACTCAAACAAGGATAAGCCCTCATGGGAACATCTTCAGGTGTGTACACAGACCCGAGATACTCTAGTGATCTTTTCTTTTCCATGGGGTTTGCAGTCTTTAGTAAACAAGCGCCCTCTGGGATCTGAAACAATCTTTCTGCTTTCATCCCATTACTCTGTTCCCCAATCCCTCTTTTATTTCACTTTCAGGACATTTTTTACTTGACGTCGTGTTTGGCACAGCTTGGCCAAATATAGCCCTTACTCCATGAAACGACAGAATATCCAACCAACTAGGGTAAAGCCAACAAATTCCAAAAAGCCTAGTTTGAATAATTTTGCATGATGGATCTTGCCCTTGATCCAATCTGAGAATATTAATTGATTTTGCTTTTTAAAAGTAAGGATTGTATTTTAGTAGAAGCACTCTAGAACTGAAACCTAATCTGCATTCTGGAATCTAACATCAAAATTGACTGATGTGAAATTTTCATACATAATTCCTGTTTGATTTCTCTTAACATTAATCTCCTTTCACTGATTAGTATGCTATAAACTTTTTCATTGGATATTTTTAAAAACATTTTTACAAACTTTGAACATTGGCAGCATCCTTATAAAACTTGGGAAAACTACATCTTTTTTGGGGAGACGCGTGGATTTTTACCGAGAGACACGATGAAATGATAGATGTGTTTTGCATCAAAATATTTAAAATACTATGTTGAACTTATATGGTTTTCTACTTCTAAGAAATTTGTTATTTTTAAGTATCACAGAAGTTTACATTCAATTTTAATATAGCCATTGAATTTATTTATTAGATAACAGCTGCTAATGGAGCAGAAGAATTTTATAACATAGAGGATAATAGCTGCCGTACTGAAGGCTTAGATTTAGCTAGAGAAAGAGATCTAAGAGCAGCTGAGGTATCTACATTTTGTAGCTTTGTTTTAACGTATTTTCTATGTCCATCAAAATACTACAGTTTTTTAATTCTTGTAGGGATGGGTTGGACATCCTTACATTGATGTCATCGACAACTCTACTGATTTTGATACGAAGCTTAGAAGATTGATCGCAGTGAGTAAAAATTAATATTTTTAGTGTTGCCACAGGCAACTTTTTGCTACTATTTTTTCAACCTCTCAAACTAAGGGTATCTTTTTAAGCAAAATCATCTCAAATGCTCCTATTCTCAAAATTTTGGAGACTTCGAAAATTTTGGCAACTTGAAAATTCACCGAAGATCAATAAAAATTTAGTCCCTTTTTTTAAAGCTATTATTAGTGCATGGAAAAAATATTTTTCCGATTTTGCTTTAGAGAGTACATTTTCCGAAGGACGGCAATTTCAAAGTTTTGACACCTAGCCGTGGCAACCTGCTTAAGAAAAACTGTCGGAATCTGGTTGCTAGATTGTTGCAAAAATCTCATGAAGAAAATATTTAGTTTTTTAATTTTAAAATTTAAATTTCTTGGCGAGATCTTCAATTTTGTAGCATGTTTTGTGTTTTAGCAGATTCATTTTGTATCTGAGCTACTAAAATAGAGTTTAAGAGGAGACATTTTGCTATTATTTTTAAGAAATATCGATAATGCTACTATTTCACTAGCTGTTTGGCTGTGGCAGCCCTGTATGTTTTACAATGTCCTAATTTTATTTCTTAAGAACTCTAAGATATAATGCATTTTAATCCAACAATATTGAGTTAAAGTTAAATATAGTAAATAATATTATTTCACTATGAACCTTTAAAAGTTTTTTTATTGACATTACAAAACTGACATTTTTCTTTATTGTATAGAGTGTTTGTAGAAGAATTGGCATCGACACCGGAGATAGATTGGCTACTAATAGTCATAAATTGAAATTCTTAGTCAGCAGTTTAGCTCCTGATAATGTAAGTATTTCTCTCCACTGTTCTATAATACTGATACATGTGTTTATAGGGATTACATAACTTTATTTTTAATATAGTCTTTCTGTAACTTGTGAATTCAGATCTGAGTAGTGATCCCTCTTCAGCATCTGACTTTTTATCATTGAGTTTGGATGCAAGTTGAAAACCAAGGGATTAGGTGTATGGAAAATCACAACTTCACACAAAATTTTATGACAAACAATAATTGTACTCAAATGTTGCCTAGTTCAGTATCAAATATTTCTTCACATTAGCAGAGATTCTTAATATAAAGAAAAAATTCTGTAAGTTACTCATCCACACCGAAATATTTTTAGTCGTGTATTTAGAAAATGATGCTTCATTTAAATCTCAAAGGGTCTCACTTTGAATGTGTGTGGAAATGATATTTTGGTATTGATTGAATCCTACCAACCTCAAATCCCATCTTGCACCAACTTCATGCTAAGAAATGGTGCAATAGTTTCCATCTATAAAATATTTAGTGACTAAAGTGAGCAAAGTCAGTCTACAAATGGCTATCTGCTTAAAATAAAAACTTTTTGGAACTTCTTTCCTTGACCTAATAAACATTTTTATATTCAGATGTTTCCACCATTTCAAGATTTTGAAGTTGTTCATGATTACCTCGTTACTTCTAATCCTAAACTTCAAGCCAGGCTGCGAAAACGTGGACAAAATGGTAATAAAATATTTTTGACTTAAGTTTTGTTTACTTCGAAATTGATTTGTAAATTGTTTCGACTTGTTTTAATCTCTGATCTTAATTCCATGTGTTCATGCTTACACAGGTAATTGGAGCTACATGCATACACAGAGACGTCGTGACGTGGATACGCAAGTCATTGAAGTCAAAAGACAAATTACCCATCGGGATTACATAGTAATTATATTATTTAACTATTATGTTAAACTAACATAACAATTGTTTAACATCAACGAGACGAGAGAGAAGCATTTCAGAATTTGTTGGAAAGTAGTCTTGTTATAAAGGAGCTGCTTAGTATGTTCATTCTCAATAAACACAACTTAACTAAATAATGGTATCTTCTGGTAAATCGTTAAATGCTCCTGGAAAAATCCTTAGAATTTACTTTTCCAAAAACTGAATCCTGACTTCTGTTAACTTAAAGATAATTTAGTCAGTTTATCTTTTTGCAAATCATCAAGATGTGTTTAGTGTGCAAAGTAAACCTTTTTAGTATTGCAGACATTGGGTTTGATTTAAAAGCAAGTTTGTGCATCACAGAATATTTTTATTTGTTTAAAACTGAAGATGCTTATAATATCTAAGGAAACTCATGATACGGTCTAAAACTGTCTGGTTCATGAAACTGTTTCTGGACGTTCTAGACCCTATGAACGTTTATGTGTATAGTAATCAAAATAAACATTTTCGTTGAATTTAATTTTTCTGAAGATTTATATATATATATATATATATGTATTTAAAATTTTACAAAAATATTAGTGTAGATGTAATTAGTTTTTAAGTTCCCATTTTAAATTAAGTGTTATTAAAAACTGGACTAATATTATGATTTATGTTTTGTGCCTTCTACGAATTTAATTGTATTTTCCTTCTGTATATAGAATATGCTTAGCCAAAGAGACGAAAAGCATCATCGAGTTTTAAAGCTCAGACGCTGCTTTATGCTGAACAACATTTATATGCAAATGGACATCTACAAAGGACCATGCCATCCAAGGTTCGTCTAGCTTTATTTTGTTACATTCTTTCCAAATTGGTTTTAAACCTATCCTGTGTAAACAAACTGATACAAAAATTGACAACTGATTCAAAATGTCTCCAAGATGGCATCAAAAATAAGTATCAGCAAAACTTGAAATTCACATCCATCCTGTAAATAATTGGAGTGTAATGTTGTGCAATTTGCATGTTTTTCATGCTGCAAGGTCTTACACTTTTGGCAAATGCTTCTAATAAATATTCATTGTAAATTTCTGAAATTTGCTATTCTAAAAAGTATGACTAGAATGTGTATAAAAAGTCAATGGCTTAGGTCTTCCACTCAATACAATATGCTGATTCTCTAGTGGCTTATCCAATAGCCCATTGTGTTGCTCCAGTGTGACGTTAATTAAAATACCTACCTGTAGTGTCTGTTGTTTAGAGCTACAAAGCATGCAGCAGAAAAACTCCAGAGCAAATCAGCTTTATTTTGAACACATGGGGGCCATCCATACATTGTATAATATGTTTTTGACCCCTCAGGGACATTTCTTTAGGTGTGTACAGTCTTCACGAACCCAAGTGATCTATTCTTTTCCCATGGGGTTTATTGCCTCTGGTAAACACGGTGGTCACTACTCCAGGATGTCCAAGAATTTTTTCCAACTTTCTCCTCTCCATTCTTTTCACAATTACTTGACATTTTCCATCTTGTGTTTGGTGCAACTTGGCTGAATATGGCCCTTGCACCATAAAAGCCTAAACCAGCTTATTTTGACATCTTCCATGAGATGATCAAAAATGCTATAACTAACCCCAACTCATGAGGAAGACGATTTGTTTTTCCAATAAAGGAATCAATATGCTGTTTTCAACATGATTTTTTTTCTTTGGTTGTGTTACAAACAAGCACTTAATGCCCCCTCTTCCTAGCTTATTAAAAAGACCCTAGTATTTGGGGCAGCAAATAAACTGAGTCAGAAAAGAAAAGCTCTTATTTTACCTTAGAAAAATATCCATCATGATTCTTGAATTAAGGAATTTCAAGCAAATGTGGATACTTTTATTTCTTTTTGAGAAAATGTCTCCAGGTATCTATTGGAAAGTGAAGAACTAATTTAGATTTTAATAAGTAGACAACAAAGTGATTAAATTATAATGCGGTGGAACTGCTTATTTCTACTGCTACTTCGGCACCGCACCCATCTGATTGTACCATACTCTAAAATTCGAAAAAACTCCAAGGGCATCTTGAGAGGCGACTTCTGTAGATATTAACTCTGACGTCATGTGCACAGCCGGACAGGGATTGTGGGAGGGGTGGGAGAGCTAATGATTTCAAGAGTCCAGATCCTGTTTCAAAAGTCAGGTTGCAAATTTTCATGTCCAGAGTCAAGATTTATGAATCCAATTTCAATAAATTCACTGAGAATAAAACTTAACAAAATTTAATAAGGTGACATTTAAAATTACAATACAATTCCGCTTCATAATGCGGCCAAGATATTTAAACGCTTCATTGCACTTCCATTGTTACAGTTCAACTGATTGGCGCAAGAGCGCCATCTACCGTCATTACGGAACAGGGATCTTACACTTATTCTTTGCCAGGCTAATGCTTCTAAGGGCCAGGTTTTCTTCACTTAAGTAGGATGGTTGTGACCAGGGCAGTTTTAATTCTTGTCGCCACTTCTTTTTGTAATCTTTTATGAAAGTTATATGCAAGGTTCAAAAGCGGATGGATAAATAATAGCTGTGTTCTCAATTACGTAAAATTGTCACTGGTCCGAGTTGCGAGGTATGTGTTCGCGGGATAATCTGTCTGTTACCCACAGGTTCCAAAGAATAAGTGTACCAAATTTGGTGTTGATTGGTCAAATGGTATAGAGAACAGACAGATGCCAACTCTGCTTTATATGTATAGATTTTGTTAATCGGAATGTAAACAAAATGTGGCACCTGACAATAAGTGCAATAGACATATATTTTGTGGCAAGGACAAAAAATTATCCATTGCTGTGTTACCTAGTTTTGGCCTTTTGGTTAAGAGTTTTTAAACAAGATTTTCTTCTTATTCATGACAATATAACATTATTTTTTAGGTGCAAAGGCCTAATTTTGCTGGAAACTTACACAACCCTAAAAGGGAACGAGCTGATTGGTCGACTGCCGGAGTTTCTCAAAATCAGCAAAGAAGTCACTGGAAACCCTTCATATTCGATGTTCAACCTATCGTTCAAAAATGAATGGACGCCGAGCAAACTGAAGAGTGAAAACAACTGTGTTGATGGAGCTTACACCACCATTATCCAATAAGAAAATGTAATGAGAGCTGTTATTCTGATATTAGCTAATCAAGAGAAGCCATCTTAAAACTTTACTTTTCCCTGTTTACAACTCCTGAGTATCTAGTTAATTATATATTTATCTAGTTATTTATATAATTATATATAGTGGCATAGCACCCTATTTCAGTTTTGTTGCAGTGTCATGTATTGCATGAAAACGTTAATTTAGAAATTAAATGTAGAAAAAAATCTAATAGAAGGTAAATTTCTTCACAATGAGATTAGAATCAAATCAGTACTTTTTCATGGATTTTATTCCTTTATGTTGTTCCCCTTGTTTCTTAAGATGTTATTTTAGCCCTTATTGGAGTTGTATGTATTGTAGAATCTGTAAAAGATAGACATTTTTATGTGATGTAATTTACCCTAGGTATTTGCAGAAATTTCCTGTCGTATATTCTTTTGTATTAATAGTACAAAGTTTCATATGCGTGTATTGTACTTGCATGTGAGTGTACATGAAATATATTGTACTTTTGTAGGATGTTTATAATTTACTCTAAAAGTTTGACTGACTTTTGATTTTTATAAACATCTTTTTCTATGCATCTCAAATTCAGTAATTTGGTTTAATTGAGATTATGCTTTGACGCATTTGGATCTGATTTTTTTAAACACCACTTTCAGGAAAGGAATTTATCTAAATTATTAAAAACATTAATCTTGTATATCCGCTAAGTATTATAAGTATGAATTATTTTTCTATTTTCATTAAACTATTATGAAGACATGATTTCTAAAATTGAATTTACTAATGTTTAAAGTCTGAGGTTTAAGTAATTTCTCTTTGAAATGCTTAAAAATGTGTTGATTATATTTGTAAATGAAAATAACGTTCCACCCATTTCTGAATGCCTTAACTTTTTTTAACAAATTTTCCTGATGATTTCTCTTTATACATAAAGTTTAAAGATGCAATCATTTTTATATTTATTATTATTTTTGTAATTGAAGGAAAGTAGTTAATACTTTTAAACTATCTGCATGAGTCCGTGGCTTTTTAATGAAGGATGACGTTTAATTCATACACAGGGGCAACATTACTTTTTAAAAACTTGTTTTATTCATTCAGTATGAATCAAATATCAAGCATTCACTGTTTAATTAGAAATTATTTTAATTGGATAAGGAAAAATTCTGCAAATGTCATTCATAGAAACTAACTCCTAAAAATTTATTAAACATTCAACTGTGATAGGGAGATTTTAATTGTACTCTTCAGGTTCTGTAATACTTTGTAATGTTTTTACCATCAGTTTAATCTTTTGTGTTACTGTGTTCTTTTTTTTATTACTATGGTTTTATTTTACTCAGCCTGTAGTTTTATTATTTGTATTTGTTTTCCTTGTCCTTCAATTAATAACAGTATTCCTTTGAAACATATTGGTATTATATTATTGATAAGTTGCACTGTTTTGATTGTGCTAGACTTAGAAAAGTATTCCTGCCTTTTTATCTTTGCAAGTATTTTTTCTGCACTATTATGTTCATCAAAATTCCATTAATGGTAGAGCAAATTTTATGTTCTTTTGTGTTCTGGGATCACTATGTTATTGTCTGGAAAGGAACTGAATTTCATTTTTTTTTCTCTTTACAGTTCTTGTATTTAGGTATATCTCTTTTCCATGTCAAAAGATACTAAAATTTCTCCTTCCTAAACTTCATACTACCATTAAATTATCTATGCATTATTTTATTTATGCTGAATTAAAGTATTATTTTAATGTAATGAATATAGTCCAAATGGGGAAGAAATGCAACTTGTTAAGTGTACTATACTCAAATTTTTGCATGCTCATTTTTAAGATAAATTCTTTTCCCCTCAATCCAAGGAAACAATTTGATTTAAAATCCTGTGATATCAGTGAAAAATATTTTAAGCAGTGTGTTAAATTTACGTTAATCAATATTTAACCTCCTAATTTAACAAATGCCCATCTTATAGTAGTTTTTAACTGCATTTACCTAACCAGTATTCCATACACTTGATGGCCATGTAAATAAATTGTGGATTACTGTACTAAATAGAAATTGCTTCATATTTTGTTTTCTTCTGCCCATAAACTACTAAATGTCTCATATTTATCTACATAAAAACTGTCCTATGCCATGAAATCAATTAATTTAGCTAGTAATTTGCTGTTGAAATATGATTCAGTCCTGCAATTAAAGTAAATTCATCAAAATTATTATTTCTTCCAAATTTGATTCTTGATTTTTTTTTCTGTTATTTTAAAATCTGAAAATTTGTATAAATTTTCTGCTGAAAATCAATTTTATTGTACTTGATGCACATTTGCATCCTTAATGTCCTAGAAAGAAATCATTGATATCAAAGTCCTGTAACAGGCATTAATTGAAAAAATGTGAATTTGAAATGTGAGGTAACCAATCCTTTGTTGAATGTGAAATTTTCTCCTTTTGATAAAAATATCTGGAAGTAAATTTGTGTTGCCTTCCAGCATTTTTATATGCTTATATATATGTGTAAAATACTTAAATGTAAGGCCTTGCAAAATGAGCTATAACATGGATTGAATAAGTGTTTAAGTAATTAATGTTAAAAGGGAATATACTTTTACTTTAAATTAAAATTTTTATAATTGTAAAATATATGTATGCAAATATTGAAGTACTTAATGTTTACTTAAAAGTATCCTCTCATGTTATATCTTTGACAGTAGAGAAATTTGCATTGTTACCCTTTAGCAATTATGTATTAAAAAATCAATAGTTTATCCTATTTCTTTTAGCGCATTCAATCCCCAGTGTGATTTAGAATTAATATACAATTCATGCTAAATTGTAAACAAAATTTTATTAAGAGGTTTGATACTCAAAAAAACGTACTTGAAAAGTTTCATGTTTTTAAAGAAATACTAATTCAAATCTGTGATACATTTTTAGATAAAGTATTTGCTTAAAAATGAATCTCAACTGCTGTTTTGATACAAAAACAGTTTTGTGTACTCTAAATAAGTTTAGATCTAATTTCTATTTTGGTTCGACATTTAGTCCTGGTACTTAAACTATGCTTTTGCAAGAATTCTGTGTTATATTTTATTGTTTTGTTAAACTTATTTTTAAGTGTTTTTTTTTTTGCTGGCATGTTTTGATATGCATCTTTCCTATTATATACATTGAAAACAATTCCTAAATCAGGTATATAAACTAATTATGTATTTACTACCCTTGTTATACAGTTTTCTGGATGCTTTTTCTTTTGTATGACGAACATCAGGAAATCCATTTGGTTTGTTAACTAAATTTGAGTAATAAATTCTTTTTTCCAAAGAATGACAATTTCCAAATATATTTTTGTGATTTGAAGCATGCATTTGTGAAATAAATAATTGAGTAGAATTGTTTTTCTCTTTTCTTATTATGGTGTATATTGCTGAATCTGCTTGTCATTTATTTGTATGGTACTGCAACATGTATGTTTTAAAACTCGTAATATTTCAATTTATTTTTTAAATGGTTTGAGTTAGTGATTCCCAAACTCTTCAATTCAAGGACTCCCTTGAAAATTTAAAAAGAAATTGCTGTCCAATTGAGATTATAAAATTAAAAGGGGCGCATGTCCAGAGATCCTTAATATTGAGAGCAAAATATTAAGGTCAATATTAAACAGATTATAAAATGTTAAAGCTTAACATTAAGGATTAGTGATGACAATTTAAAATTCTGAAATAAAAGAAGTAAAATATTATACACAAACTCTTATTTATTAATTAAAATCAAAAGGCTCTTAACTTGCAAAATTATAATATTAATATCAAAATGTATACTTTAATCTTAAGGCAGCTTTTTGGCAGTTAGCTCAGCTATGTTTAATGTCTGATAATTTCAATATTAAGTCATTCTCAATTTCAAGTCTTTCAAATAATGGAAGATGTGGTAGCCTGGTTGGAAGAGTAGTGTGTTAGTTACTGGTGGGTTGCAAGTTCGAAATTCGATCCAACCAAAGTCCTTCATGTACATGGAGGCTGGAACATTTAAAATCTCATGACTTCAAATGACCTAATGTAGGTGTGGTGTGGAAGTTCAGGTGTTGACCTCGTTATCTGACCATGATTCAAAGTGTCCTGATCTTTCCCTTCAGGATTCATCCCGGACCGTCTCCAATAGCCTGTTATGTTGCTCCACTGCGATGTTAATTCAACTACCTATCTGTGTTTCAAGTAACTAAATACTAGAATCTTATACTTGTTTTAGATTCTAAAATTTGGATTTTGGAAAGAATCAAAATAATGGAATATTTTTTTTAAGTTAATGGGCTGCAGTGTTGTGTGTGTGTGTGTGTGTGTGCGTGTGCGTGTGCGTGTGCGCGTGTGTGTGTGTTGTAGTTCAGTTGAAAGAAATGGATTAGCAACAGTAGGGTTGCGAGTTTGAATCCAACCAAAGACCGTCGTGTACAAAGTGGCTGGTGCACGTTTCGTCTGTCATAGCCTCAAATGTCACGTTGGAAAGGATCCTAGATCAGTCCGAAGGAAAAGATCTGAGGACACCATCATTTTAAACCACGGTTAGATGAGGTCAACACCTGAGCTGGCACACAATGCCAATTTGAGGCTACTACAGCTTTAATGTACACGAAGGTCTTAGGTTGGATAGAGTTTTGAACTCGCAATCATCCTGCTGCTAATCCGCTTCTTCCATTTGAGCAAACACTGCCCTACAGTGGATGAAAAATAAAATAAATGTAAGGACATCTATCAGTTTTATTTACATTGGATGCATACAAAACAATGGAATGTACAACCCTAAAAAAATTTCAGTCTTCTGATAAAAAAATGTGTTGAGCTCAGTCTATAAATACTCTAAATCGTACATCTGCCCCAAATGTCCACGTTGGCGAGGTGTGGAAGTATGGGGAGTGAAGTGCCAGCTCAGGTGTGACCTCGTCATCTAAACGTGATACAAAATTAGGTGGGGTATTGTTCTCGGATCTTTCCCTTCGGGGGGTTTGATCCCTTACCGTCGCCAATAGCCCATTTGCGTTGCTCCAGTGCGACTTTAATTAAAACACCTACCTACCTTCAGATAGTTAAAAATCCTCATCAACTTGGGTTTGGGTTTTTACAGCTCAGAGGATGTTTGACTCTGTTGCACAAGACATACAATATCAAGTAATGGACATACACACACAAAGCAAGTTTTACTGACAGAAATATACCCAAGGAGGAATGGAACCTTCGCCGCCTACAACTCTGAGGTTGCTAGCGCAGTGGGCATACCCACTGAGCCACGATGGCCCCTTATTTACTTGGAATCTGATTGAAAGAGTTGACAAAAGATAATTTTAATTTGTTTCATTTTTATTATACAATTACAGGTGGTACCGAAACTTTCTATAAGCCTATGTACAAGAGTGAGATTGGAAAGTTATTTCGGTGATTATAAAATGTGTTATTTATTGCACAATTATCTATATTTTGTTCTAACCTTCGTCTTGTTAATATTTCAGCGGTGTCGTTGTCACTTGCATTTTCTTACTGTCTGGGTCTGCACCCCACTTTATACATTGCTCGGAGCCATCGATTTCCGTCCTGAAAAAGAGAAAATATTTTAATTGTGCATGTAACCGACACCTAATTTCCCTCAAGGGGCCGCGGTAACCCGGTTGGAATAGCAACCGGAGGGTTGCGAGTTCGAATCCAACCAAAGACTCGTGTACAAAGGGGGCTGGTGCACGTTAAATCCATCGTGGCCACCAATGTCCTCACGGCGTGGTGTTGGGTGCCAGTTGCCTCGCCATCTGATCGTGGTTCAAAATTACGTGGTGATCGGATCTTTCCCTTTGGGATTGATCTCGGACCGTGTGTTGCTCCAGTGTGACCAAAATTACGTGGTACCTCGGATCTTTCCCTTTGGGATTGATCCCGGACCGTGTGTTGCTCCAGTGTGACCAAAATTATGTGGTACCTCGGACCTTTCCCCTTTGGGATTGATCCCGGACCGTGTGTTGCTCCAGTGTGACGTTAATTAAAAATACCTACCTGATTTCCCTCAAATTGGAGGATTTTGTATGGTTCTGTGAGGGAAGACGTTGTGTTTAACAAGTTCAAGGGAATTGGGATTTCCAGTGGGCCAAACCCCTTGAAATGGTTTTATCTACGTAAATAAATATTCTAAGTATATAAAGACTCCTTAAGTATATAAATACTCTCGTTTGATGTTCTGATGCTTAGGAGAGCTCTAGATGGGTGATGAGACAGTGGTAGGTATTTAATTAACGTCCAACTGGAGCAACACAACCGGCTATTGGCGACGGTCCGGGATCAGCCCCCGAAGGGGAAGGGGAGGACAACATCACGTAATTTTGTACCACAGTTAGATGACGAGGTTACACCTGAGCTGACACCCCACTCTCTAAGCTTCCGCACCACGCCAACATGAGGATATTTGAGGCCACGACAGATTTAACGTGCTCCAGCCCCCCCCCCTTTGTGCACGACGGTCTTTAGTTGGATTCGAACTCGCAACCCTCCGGTTGACAGTCCATTTCTCACCCAACCGGGCTATTCAGGCCCGATGAGACAATGGACACCACATTCCTTGAAAATCTAAATAACAAATCTCTAAATTGATAAAGGGGGGGGGGGGAATTTCAATTAACGTCACACTGGAGCAACACAATGGGCTATTGGTGACGGTCCGGGATCAATCCCAAAGGGAAAGATCCGAGGACAACACCACGTAATTTTGAACCATGGTCAGATGACGAGGCAACACCTGAGCTGGCACCCCACTCTCCAAACTTCCACACCACGCCAACTAAATTGATAAAGAAAAGTATAGATGTACAGCGTTTCGAATTTATCTGGCGAAATTGTAAAGGGTGGTAGAGGGGCCCAAAATTTTGTTGTCAAGGAATGTGAGTCCGGAAATGCCGCGTTTGGGTGATAGAGAGTGCTGTATTGGTCAGTCGTTAACACCGTTTCTGTGGCGTAAGGCTTCACTCCCCACTCGGATTTTCAACGGCATGTATCACTACATAAATCCGGAGCCCGCAAATACGCGTCTGATGTATGGGGCTGCGAACGGAAACGGACGAACTGCTCAAAGGTTTTACAGTAGTTAGGATGTTGCGTCTGGATCCAATGGTTCGAATCCGGGTAATGCCATGGATGTTTGTCCCTCCTGAATGAAAATGGAGCCTCTATAAATGTTTATTTTCGGCCCATCTACCACCTTTTACACTTTGTCCAGATATTTTCGAAACACCTTGTATAAATGTTCCAAGTAAAGGTTGCTAAGGTATATAAATATTCTCGTTTGATGTTTTAGTGCCTCGAAGTACTCTGGATAAGCAGTAATAGTATACCCCACTCCTTGAAAAATTAAATAACAAATCCCTACAAGTTGAAGGGCAGCAGTAGATCAGTTGGTTGAGTCGCGTATTAGCAATTGGAGTATTGCGAGTTCGAAACTTATTTGTTTCTTTGATTTATGAATAATCAACAGCCATCCGATTTCAAATGGTTGTAAAAGGGCCGCGGTAGCCCGGTTGGAAGAGTAACGGATTAGCAACCGGAGGGTTGCGAGTTCGAATTCAACCAAAGACCGTCGTGTACAAAGGGGACTAGTGCACGTTGAATCTGTCGTGGCCTCAAGCGTCCTCACGTTGGCGTGGTGTGGAAGTTTGGAGAGTGGGGTGCCTGCTCAGGTGTGACCTCGTCATCTGACCGTGGTTCAAAATTATGTGGTGTTGTCCTCGGATCTTTCTCTTAGGGATTGATTCCAGCGTTCGACAATAGTCCGTTGTGTTGCTCCAGTGCGACGTTAATTAAGATACCTGAATACCTACCAATGGTTGTAAAATCAATGATAATTCGCTTTGACTCTTGCGGGCTCTAATATTTTGATTTCGCATAAGTCATAACACAGGCTAGTTTTGAATCGTGAATTATGAAAAATTCAAATGCATATTCAGGAATTTTCTGATTTCCCTTAATTTTTTTTAACTAATTTTTATTTAACTAAATTTATTTGACTAATATAAGAAAAATATATTGAATATACATACCTGTTTTCAACGCAAATGAATGGTCTGTATTCTCTGATGCACTGAACTTTCATGATATTGAAATAGAAATTCCCCACAACGTCGGCCACTTTAGTCATAGAAGTTTTCAGGCAGGAAAAGAACTCCATATCACAGTCACAATGAGACCTGAAAAATAAAGAAACCAAATAAAATCTGTTTTTAGATAAAAAAAAGTCCCGACTTTAACTGATTGATCGAAATCAACTTAAAATTGGAAAACTACAAAAATTAACTCGGCTGTACGTTAAAAAAGAATAGACTGAATTACGTACTAAACATTGTCAGTATCTATTCATCAGGAGAAACATTTTTACTTGCTTTGTTAAAGATAAGAGAAACAAAACGTTTAATTTTGATTTCAACAAATTCAGGAAAGAGGACAAATCAATGTTGCTAAAAAAAATAACTCCCTATTTTTTCACTTAACTAGCTATTCGCTATTTTCGCCATTTTTTGAAAATGAAATGGCGAACTTCTGCTATGAAGTAAGATCTGAAATTTCAAATAAGATGTCCTGCACCTATTTCCATCAGACTATATGAAAAATTGATGTTCATAATTACTTAAAATATTTCTTAATATTGCATACTAGGAATTAACTTTAAAAAAAAAGCGTTGTAAAGATTTTGTTAATGTTCTTTAATAGTGGCTTCGAAAATTTGAATATGTTAGGAAGATTATTTCGAAAAATATGAATTATTTAATTAACATTATTTGATTAACATCGATTTTTTTACATTGATGAATTAATTAACATTAGGTGTTCAAATTTTCTGTACTCCCAATCCAACGACCGGACCTAAGGACATGAATTTTGGTAGTTTTAAAATGGCGACGTCGAAATTTGTTATTATAAATTATGAAGTTTGTACGAAATTGATATTAAAACAACCCCTTAAGCAAATTTTATCCATATGAATGTAGGATCCGCATACCGCCACCAGAGGTCGCGCGGAGCAGACTGTAGACTAACTTTTTCATTCGAATGTTCAGTTGAGATAATTGATCGAAAAGCTTCCATCCGCATGTAGAGTGCCGTCCAAGAAAACATGTGCCAGCCTATGGCCTAATAACTCATAAGTAACCTTTTCTGTATCTAATTTGAATATTTAATTAAATATTGCGTTCGTCCTCATCTCCGTGTTCTCCAGCTTGTGCAAGTTTCGTCATACCCTAGACACCATTCTTCATGAATTTATGAAAGATGCTATTCCCCGTATATGGAATGGCACCATTGAATTCGCTCTACTGTGAACGATGTGCGAATAGGAGTTCGATTTTTTTCACGTGGCTGTACGTTAAAAAAGAATTACATTGAAAGCATGTGGCAAAATAATTTTATGGAGAAGATGCTCTGATCTTATAAACTAGATAAAACAAAACAAATATTTTCTGTGCTAAAAGTAGTCCTTTTCTACAAAAAGAAAATCTTATTGTAAATTATCGATAAATTTTCTATCAGATGCGTACATATTCTTTAAGTTTGGAAATGGAAAATATATTTTAAACAGTAAAATATAGGAATTTGTACAATAACGCAAACGATATCGTCGCTGATTTTTTTGGCTTAACAAAACGATGATTTTGAAAATATTAGTTCAATGCAATTGTCAATAAACTAATACTAAACTTTGGACCATCTTGCTATGAGTAGCGTGTGCACAAATGAATGCATGCTTTGAAAAAGTTAAAACACTGAAAAGCAATAAATCAATGGAATAATACAAGGAAATAACAGTAAAAGGAAGCAGAAGTCGCACACAACTGAATAGAATTTTCCGAGTTATAGACTTTACATACAACCTCAATACCATTTCAAAAGATTTTATCCGTTTTCTGCGATTATACTTTTATTTTTCAATCGTAAGGAGAGACAACATAAAAGACTGAGGAACACAATGGCGATCTGCCAATTTTATTTGCTCTAGTGAGGAAGAAGCTTTTGTTTCGTGTTGCCTATACCTGACTATACAGGATGTAAAAATGTATTTCATCAGCTTATTCAGGGCAATTTTTTCCTCTCAGTTTCAAGTGAATTAGCATTTCAGTGAACTATAGAAAATTGCTGTTCATAAAAAAAATCTCTTTTATTATGCATTTGAATAGCATTATTTCACTGCATTTGTGAGTAGTCACACTAAAAGGAACATTCCAGGGGAAAGGACAAATTGAAAATTCATGACCCGTAAGTAGCTGACGTACGAACAGACAAAAATATTAAATTCCTAGTACGAAATTCATAATTAAGAAAACGAGTTACACAAATTCAAGTGTATCAAATTTTAATTTAATTTAGATACATTTAGCAATTGTTCTCTTCCCTTAAAGGATATATTTGTCCTTTTTTACAAGTAAAAATATATGGTTTCTGCGTTATTTTACTACTTTTAAGGGTGTATTTTTCTTTGAATATTATATTAGTACAGTCAAACCTCATTAAGATGAATTCGCTTAATACGAATTACTGATACGACGGGTTAAATTTTAATTCCCGTCAAAATGTATATTCGAATAATGTTCTCATTCATTTAAGAATTTGCGTTACACTAATCGGTCAGAACGATCAAATTTTCGAAACTCAGGGTAAACGGATTCTTTTCAATCGTATTATCAGAAACTTTAAGTGACTCCGAAATTATAGATTTATTTGTGGAAGAGAATGAAGAAAGGATAATTGAAGATTCCGATGAAGACTAAGGAATAAGCAAGCCTTCTTTAAAAGAAGCTACTGCTAGCTTAGAAATTGTTCACTTTGTTGTTGCTTTCTGTTAAGCAGAGAAAATTCATTTGCTCAATTAAACAGTGCTGACAGCATCAATGATTTTTTTAAAGAATGTCACGATAAAAACAAAACACAAAAATAGGTAACAGAACTATTTCAAGACAAAAATTGCATAATCAGGAAATATCTGTTATCAGGAAATATCTGTGCAATCAATAATCATCTGTGTAATCAATAATCATCTGTATAATCAAGAATCATCTGAATAATATTTGTGATGAAGAATGCCATTTATCTGTGAACAAAGAATTGTATAGAAAGTGATGTGAATACATTAATATTTTATTGTATTGTTAAAATAATGCTTTTTTTTCTGAATTCGGATAACACGAACTACGGTTAATTTAAATTATTTTACGGTCCGGTGAAACTCGCCTTAACGAGGTTTGACTGTATTACTTTAAGGAAAGAATTTATTAAATACACGAAGATGAGCGAACACTCTAAAACAAAAACTCATTTCTTGATATTTTTTCGGTGACACTATAAACTCATTTTCATGATGAGAAAGACATTGCCATACTTGCAATCAGTTTGAAAAAATATAACATGCTCAAAATGCACAGTTTTAATTGTTTTGACCGTGGAAATAATCTGAACAGTAATTTTTTTTGACAGTTAATGAGTTTCTGCCCCAAGCCGACGATGTAGGCTCAGAGACTAAATATTCGCTCAAATTATTTGACCTTTAGCGTTTCAATGATTCCACCACCGGCCAAACGAGACATTCCGCCAGGGGTGATGTCGCGACTATCCTTGTGAGGATTTACCGGTTTAGTGGTCTCCCTTGTGAGTTGATCTCTTTCTTAACCCTTTTGATGGTCTATCTTAGCGTCGAAAACTTCTCTGTAGGGCCTCTGGTGCAAAAGCCTGTTCCAAACTGTCACCAGTTCTGGGCAAGGGGCAATTTGTTTTTCCTACTTGGATCTTGATTTCCGGTTGGAGCAAAAGTTTAGTTTTGTCTCGATGATGTCTTGTCCTTAGTAAAAATGGGCAGCGGTGGCTCGGTTGGAAGAGTGACCGGAGGGTTGCGAGTTCGAATCCAACCAAACACCGTCGTGTATAGAGGGGGCTGGTGCCCGTTAAATCTGTCGTGGCCTCAAATATCCTCACGTTGGCGTGGTGTGGAAGTTTGGAGTGGGTTGCCAGTTCAGGAGTTGCCTCGTCATCTGACCGTGGTTCAAAATTACGTGTCCTCGGTTCTTTCCCTTTGGGATTGATCCCGGACCGTCACCAATAGCCCGTTGTATCGCTCTAGTGTGACGTTAATTGAAATACCTACCTATCTTGGTAAGAATAACCCGATTTTTAACGAGTAGAAACGCATGGAGGGTTAATCGCACAGAATCACTGCTGGGTTTTCTTGTTGAACACCTCATGGTCATAAGGGAACTGTGTCTGTGTTGTTGCTGTAAAGTCCCGGACGCAAGGCCAGGACATCGATAATTTTGCAAATATTCTCTCTGCACCTCTAATGTTTTAGTGCCTATTCCAGTATCCAGGGGTGGGTCATGGTTGCAAGCAGCACAGGTGGACTGAGCTTGTGAAGGGACACAAGACAAAGTTCATTGGTGTTCCCTCGGTCAAACGAGAACAGCAGTTTGTTTGAAAGACAAAACTCGATGGAAAATAAACCTTCACATTGTTGGTATAGCCGCTTCACCTTCCTGGGGGTTGTCCAGACGAGGTATCTCGTCATCAGAAAAATATTGATAAGATAGGTTGGTATTTTAATTAACGTCGCACTGGAGCAACACACGGGCTATTGGCGACGGTCCGGAATCAATCCCCGAAGGGAAAGAACCAAAGACAACACCACGTAATTTTGAATCAATCTGGTCAGATGACGAGGTCACACTTGAGCTGGCAACCCACTCACCAAACCTCCACACCTCGCCAACGTGAGGACAATTGGGGCCACGACATATTTAACGTGCATCAGCCCCCTTTGTACACGACGGTCTTTGTATTCGAACTCGCAACCCTACGGTTTCTAGTCCGTTACTCTTCCAACCGGGCTACCGCTGCCTTTATTGACCAGATGGATCTTGATGGACGAGATATCTGTCCATCAAGATCCATCAACGACGATCCATCCATTAAAGACGAGTCGTTAGAAAAAAACTTACCAGGTCCTGATCTCGTCATCATAAAAAAAATCGGCATTACCTTGATGGATGAGATATCTCGTCGAAACCACTTGGAGGGTTAATAGAACCGAATTGTTCTAGTCGTGATACGTCCAAATGAATCGAAATAGGCCTATCTTATAAAGAAAATAGTGACCGAGACTATTTTGTCTATGGATGCAGGAGACTGACGCAATACAACTCGGTCTACAGATGGGTAGGAAATCGTACAGCCAATGAATGATTCTTTTCCTAATCCCGAAATCCGAAAGTTTTTAGGGTTATCTGTCAAATTAATTGTCTATTCCAGTAGCATGATTTGTCTCAATTGATTCAGTTGTTCTTAGCATAAATCGTGTATGAGCATTTATATTACTCGCATTAATAAAGAATGAACAGACTTCTTAAGACCAAGGGGCCACATAGATTCATTATGACTTATGGGAGGGCGCCAAAAAACACGAAACTTATCTATCACGTATAATTTTTTTTACTTATGATATACTAGCTGAATTACCCGGCGTTGCTCGGGTTGAAATGGTTAAATGTTGCTTGAAAAGTGAATTAGAATACTCACTTTTCTTTCACAGAAAAATGCAATCATTTAAGTTGTACGGAAAATACGTTTTAACTTTTTCATAGCTTCTACACTATACTTCGGACGCAAATATGTACATTTAATTCCTGAATATATTGCAATATGTAAGAGATTAAGACATAAATACGAACAGAAACGAAATTGCGACGAAAAGATGCAGAATTCTAAAAAGCGAAAGATGCGCAGTGTCGAATTTCGACTGCCTGAGTGTATTCTGAAATAGAGCGAAAAAAGACGTTTGAAAAATATTGATAAAGACCATAATGATTTATGAAATTGAGTACTAATGCTCAAATATGACTGCAACGTTTCGTTGTGTTAACTCAAATAGACAAACACGGGATTCTAGATCAAATTTATAAAATAATAAAACATTAATTCTGATTTGCCAAATCTAAAATAACAAAATCGCGTTTTCATGATTAATGAGTTGAAGTTTTTCGTGTTCCATTACAAAATATAAATTATGAAAAATGAAATATTTTAAATAGTATTGAATTTGAATTTCCTTGCAAAAATAAATATTTTAAAATATTCTTTCTTCGTCAATAAAATATCTATAATTTATTTACATAATGGGAAGAACTAAAAGGTCAGTTAAAACATAAATATTGTAATTTAATTTGTTTCGGAAAAAATTGTTTTTCGATCAACACTGGTAAAGCAACCATAGCTGCCCAAAAGCAATCAATCTATGCTCAATGTTATTTCTATGGCAATTTCGAATAGTTTTTAGCCCCCTAGGGCCAATAGAACGGGGGTTAAGAGTTAGCCTATGCTGACCGCAGTGTTCTAAAGTATAAGTGTACCAAATTTGGTGTGGATTGGTCAAACGGTGTAGATTTGTATAGAAAAGATACACACACACGCATCCTATATATAGATTGTTAAAGATAATAAACAGTAAATAAAGAATTTAATTTGATGCGTAACATTGCATTGATTTAACACTTGTTTTAATATGTGGTTTGATTTTTATAGTAGCTAAACGCAAAAATGATTCTAAATTTTCATTCGTCAAGCGGTTCCCATTTTTCAATTTGTTAATATTCTTGATTAAAAAGGTTTGTTCACAGATATATGTGCCACGCCTGGCGCATTAGCTACTTTTTTGTGCGCATGTGCAATTTTTAAAAATTACCTATTATGTGATTTGAAGTTAAAATAACGCATGGTGTAGAATAAATACTTACTTTGTGTAGAGGGATAAATTGATCAGTCCGTAACCAGCACGGAAAGCTTTTAGTTTCACTGGGCAGTGGTCATGTGCCCTGCAGCATGCGTCCACTTCTATTTGACTGCCCAATTCCTCGAAGGATCCTGCAATGTCCCCGATGCCACACCATTTTGTACCTATAATAGAAATGAGAGAGATTTTTAACTTTTGAGAAACTTTAATATACTTCAGAAAGGGGTTGGGAAAATAGGGTAGGTTGGTTGTTTTAACGTCACAATGGAAAAAAAAACCGGGCTATTGGCGACGGTCCGGGATCAATCAACAACAGGACAGCACCACGTAATTTTTAACCACGGTCAGATGACGAAATCGACACCTGAGCCTCACCACGCCAATGGGAGGACATTTGAGGTCATACAGATTTAACGTGCACCAACCCCCGTGTACACGACGGTCTTTGGTTGGATTGAATCTCGAACTCACCACCCTCCAGTTTCTATAATTCCAGACTACCTAGTTTCGAACTAGCAACCCTCCGATTTTTGATCCATTACTCTTCCAACTGGGCTACCGAGCCCAGCAAAATAGGGATAGAACTTTAAACCTCATCTTTGTTTGCCTCTATAATTGGTGTTTTTGTCTCAAAACATTTCTCAGAATCGTCGCCAATAGCCCGTTGTGTGTTGCTCAAGTGCGACGTAAATTCAAATACCCACCATCAAAACATTTCTTTACTGACCTGCTTGTCATTGTCTTATTTAGCTTTAACTTGCCTAGAATCTCATATGATTTTTCGGTCTCATATAATTTCCGGTTGGAAGAGTAGCGGATTAGCAACCGGAGGGTTGCGAGTTCGAAACTCTATCCAAAGACAGTGTGTATGTGGGGCTAATGCACGTCGAACTCGCAACCTTCCGGTTGCCAATGCTTTGCTCTTCCTACTGGGTTACCGCGGCCCAACTACAAAAAGCAAAAATACTCTTGCGATTAAGAACTAATTTGATTTATCGCTGTTTTGACGAGAAATCAAAATGCTTGATCGGAAGTGTTCTTTTCTTCTCCGGTAGTCTGTGTTTACACTGAAAAACCCTCTGATAAAGTCAAATTATATTGAATTTAAAACGCCACTTTTTTATATATCGCTAGTGATAGGCCTCACCAACTGTCTTTGAAATGAACTGAATTCAAGAATTGAGGAGTGAGTTTGGGTTTGGGTTTCAGTTTGGGAATCCCAATTGTGGATAAAAAACTTGAGACGCACGTGTTTTCCTGTTACGCTCTGAGTTTGTCGTGAATGCTTTTGTTTCATATTCAACAGTTATGAATTACTTTCACCAACAAGAGGAAATTGGTCGGAAAAAGTTGAAGGTAAGTTGAAACTTATCCTTGGGTGAAAATTTATTATCTTGTAAAGATGCATCCAGGAAAATAATCATTTCTCGGTCGGTCGTTTATAAAACACGCGTTTTAAATGACATTTCGCACATGTCATTACTCACTTGTTGATTGCAAATCAGAAAATGTTTTCAGCTGTTTTTTAAGTTTCAATTGAAAATCTGTGATAAAAATAGCTCGTTGTGTTGACGGACTACTTTAATTAGTGCGACGTTATCCCTCCTGGTGTTGTAACGACGAGATACCTCGTCATTAGCACAATTGGTCTGATCGTGATGACGAGATATCTCGTCGAAACCGCTTGGAGGTTCAATTCAACTACTTACCTATCTGAGATAAGTCGAGGAGACCCTGTAATTCGCTTTCAAACTGATACCGGTTGCATATTCATTAGGAAACGAAAGACTTCGCCCTAGATATAGGGTTTATTTATTTTGCATGAAAGGGATATATTTTCGTGAATTCGTTTGTGAAATACATACAGTGGCTCTCAAAAGCGTTGGTACACTTTAAAAATCTGTAGAAAAAAGCGCTGTAGCCTGGAATTGAATTCGAATATTAAGTCCAATAGTTTTTCATATCATCTCCATGTGCATCTGAATAAAACCTAACATTTTTTTTTTAAATATTGACTTATTTTCTTTTTATTAAAATGAAAATGCAAGGAGGCAGAGAAAAACACTTCACAAAAGTGATCGTATACCGAAACATTTTCGGATAAATTCATAAATAAAATTATCTTGTATCGCTTTTTTTATTTTTGCATTGTGGTGACATTTAAAAAATCGTTTGGTTTTAATATTTGCTTGCTTCATAATATTCTAAAAAAATTTTTAAAATGGCTCGTTGTCGTAAGGAAACAACGAACAGCATTCAAAAATTGATTATTTTTCATCATAGTATGGTAAATCAGTTCGGAATATTACTAAATTAGTAAATTTATCCCATTCTACTGTGCAGTATGTGATAAAACGTTTTAAAGAAGAAAATCGGATCGAAAACAAGGTAAGAAAAGGTCTTCCTGCAAAGTTAATTCAACGTGATCAGAGATTTATAGTTAGAAAATTTGTGAAAAATCCACGTTTGAATGCTGTAAAAATTTCTACAGAATTCACTGAAAAATTTTCTACTTCAATTTCATCTGAAACTGTTCGACGAGTGCTCAGATCAGATGGATTAAATGGGCGTTCTGTCCGAAGAAAATTTTTTGTAAGTGCGAAAAATAGAAAGCTTAGGATTTCCTTCGCAAAATCAATGATAAATAAGCCCGAAACGTATTGGAATCATGTTTTATTTGCAGATGAAAGCAAATTTAACATGTTTGGTTCCGATGGGCGTATAACAGTATGGAGAAGAAAAAATGAGGAACTTAATCCCAAGAACTTAGTTGGAACAGTAAAGCATGGCTGTGGAGGTGTCCTTGTGTGGGGGGTGCATTTCAGCATCAGGACTAGATAATTTGGTATTTATTGATGTCATAATGAATCATGCTCTTTATTTAACTATTTTAAAAGACAATTTAAAATTATCAGCCCAAAATTTGGGTATTAGAAGCAACTTTTTTTAATCAAGATAACGATCATATGCACACGGCTCTCAACGTACGCCTCTAGTATCTCTATAATTGTCCACAAGTTCTGAAAACACCACCTCAGTCGCCGGATTTAAACCCAATAGAACACATTTGGAGAGATCTTGAGGTTAGAGTACGAAGACACCACATTAAAACGAAAAGCGAACTAAAAACAGTAATGATTGAAGAATAGAGGAACATTGATGCAGATATTATAATAAAACTAGTGAACTCTATTCCCAGACGTTTAAAAGCTGTTGTGGATGCTATAGGATATCCTACTAAGTACTAATTTACCAAAATATTACAATATTTACTAATATGTAGAGATTTTTTAAGTGTACGAAGACTTTTGTGAGGTAAATTTTTTGTTACTTTTTGATTATTGATTTTCCAAAAAAAGTTTTTCTATGTTTTAAAATATTTTATGTAGTTTTGTTAAGAACCAAGTTAATAGATATTAAAAAATTTCCATTCTGAAATATTAATTTTTTATTAATGGATAGAGCAGTATTTCTTTGAAATTCGTAAGTGTACGAACACTTTTGGGAGCCACTGTATATCATTCTGTTGATAACATGTTGGTATTACCATCGACCTTCTAATGATCAGAAGTTCACATTAGGTCGATGGGAATTCCAGGTGCAAATCACGTTGGATCGGGTGATAGCGGTGTCTGCTGCAATCATACAAGTTAGTTTTATTTAAATCCTTTGCGGTTGTAATTCCACGCGTGCGTAGCGGTTGCTCTTGCGTATTACTGAGCATCAGAATAGAATCACGATTTGTGAGCCGTGATTTACATCTCAATAGCTAATACCAGGAGATTAAATGACAAGAACATATTTAGTGTGGAATAATGCCATTTTCGTACGTTTCATCGAGTCGTTATAAAATTATTTGTTTCATTTTAAAATTAACTTTGGAGAATTTTATAATTTTCCTTTACAGCGTGGTGGCCCGGTTGGCAGAGTAGCAGATTAGGTAAGTGTTGCCCGCGGTGTTCCGGTTGGAAGAGTAACGGATTAGCAACCGGAGGGTTGCGAGTTCGAATCCAGCCAAACACCGACATTATACAAAGGGGGCTGGTGCACGTTAAATCCGTCGTGGCCTCAAATGTCCTCACGTTGGCGTGGTGTGGAAGTTTGGAGAGTGGGTTGCCAGCTCAGGTGTTGCCTCGTCATCTGACCGTGGTTCAAAATTACATGGTGTTGCCCTCGGATCCTTTCCCTTCGGGTTTGATCCCGGACCGTCGCCAATAAGTCCGTTGTGTGGTAATTAACAACCAACCTATCAAGATCAACTGACAATTAAATAAGTTTATCTTGTAAGTTACATTCGATATTTTCAATATCTGCAGAAAAAGGTGTAACTATTTTCATGATCTTGCTCCATCTTACAGGTCCTATTCATGTCACTTGTTTGCTCGATTCTCTCTTAATTGCGTTGTCATTCAGGATGGGGGGTAATCCGAGTCAACCATATTAAATATTACCCGTACAATGATATCTTAATTTTTCTATCGACCCCTAACAATGTTATATCAACTCCTGGGGGATACCGACCACTTTGGCGACCACTGCCCTAGCGTATGGACGATATTGGAATATTTGTTGAATTTTTGAAATCTTGTTCTATTGGTAGGAATTACCGTCGCACTGGAGCAACACGAGGCGCAATTGGAAACGGTCCGGGATCAATCCCGCAGCTAAAATTCCGAGGACACCTCGTTAATTTGAACCACGGTCATATGATGAGATAAGCACCTGAGCTGGCACCCCACTCTCTAAACACGCCAACGTGAGGTATATTTGAGGCCACGAGAGATTTAACGCGGTCCAGCCCACATGGACTTAGGCGACCATTGGATAATACCAAAGACCGCTTATACAGTTCGACAATCGTGACCAAATGTTTCTTACCTACCAGGCATTATCCCATTCCATAGCGACCACGGCGACCAGTCGTAGATGGACACGTCCTCTTCCACAGAATTCGTGGGCGTCGAATCTGTGGTGTTGTGCAGAGGTTTCTCGAGTCTTGTGCAGTTGTTGATCAGCTGGAGCATGGTTTGGAAATTGGGATACTTCACCAGCAGTCCGCTGCTGTTGATGATTGGTTCTGCGTCTGCGTCTTCTCTAAATGAAGAGAGAAATGGATAATGAGAAACTGGTGTTAGCCTAGTGCAGGGCAAACTGGTGGGCCGCATGTGGCCACCGAGGTAATTTTTTGTGGCCCACGATACTCTGAAATAAAATGAAAACAGGACAATATGTTATGAAGAAAATAGCACTTAGGGGAGATCAAGGCAATACCGTACACACAATTTCGTCTTGTTAAAAATGTGTGAGCAACTATTTTCGTCCATGAAATTAAATAAAACGGCCTACAGATCAAGATTAAGTGATAAACATCTATCTGCCATAATGAAGATTGTCTGTTCTCAGTCTTTGAATCCAGATATTGGAAAACTAGTAGGAGGAAAGCGCTGGCAAGTTTCCGGTAAAAAAATTAATTTTAGTGTTATAAGTACATTAAATTAAATAAACGTTTAAATAAAAGCAATTATATAACAATATTATAAATTATTACCCTAAATTCACTTAATTACACAATGTGTTGTAATTATCCTATCCATATTCCTGAATCCTCACTTCAAAATATAATTTAAAGAAAATTTGTAAATGTTATGTGGCCCGCGTGAATCTTACCAGTTGCATTAAATGGCCCGTGTTTTAATTGAGTTTGACACCCCTGGCCTAGCGGAATGGGACCTGGGAACCTATATTTAACAAATTGGATGAAAGTCCCAACCAAGTATGAGTTTAAAAACCCCTTTCTACGATGAAATCGCGATTTCAAGAAACATTTTACAACTTATCCTGACTCTTCAGGCTCCATGCATTCCTGTACTCCGGACGAATGAAGGTACATTCCTCCCTGGGTGTATTTCTCTCTTCTGTGTCAGTAAAAACATTCACTGTGTGTGTCTATTACTTGTTAATGTATGTCTTGTGCCTGGCGCAGCATGGCCAAATATGGCCCTTGCGTCATATAACCCCAAATTAACCAACCAACGAACCGGACATGAAAGAAAGATATGTATCCCCGGAAGTATGAGGGCCGCAGTAGCCCAGTTGGAAGAGTAGGGGATTAGCACCGGAGGATTGCGAGTTCGAAGCTCGATCCAACCAAAGACCGTCGTCTATATGGGGGCTGGTGCACGTTAAATCTATCGTGGCCCCAAATGCCCTCACGTTGGTGTAGTGTAGAAGTTTGGAGAGTGGGTTGCCAGCACAGGTGTTTGACCTCGTCATCAGACCGTGGTTCAAAATTACAAGGTGTTGTCCTCTGTTCTTTCCCTTCGGATCCGAACCACCACCAATAGCCCATTGTGTTGCTCCAGTGCGATGTTAATTCAACTATCTATCAACACGAACTCAATGAATAGATTTTTAACTTTAACTTTTGAACATTTAAAGAGACTGCACATACCTACAACTGCAACTTTTCACATTTCCAGAGGGAAAGTTACACTTTCGGGGACATGAGCCAAATGAGGCTGATAGTGTAGGTAGGTGGGAAGTTGAATTATAATTGGACTGGAGCAGCACAACGAGCTTTTGGCAACTGTCCGGGATCACTCCTGAAGGAAAAGATCCAAGGACAACATCTCGTAACTTTGAACTACGGTCGGATGACGAGGTCAACACCTGAGCTAGCGCCCACATATACGTCGGTCTTTGGTTGAATCTAGTTTCGAACTCGCAACCCTCCGGTTGCTAATCGGTTACTGTTCCAACCGTGACTAGGAAAATAGTGATATCATGGGATGCACACTGACAAAATATAAAATAGAAGTAACAGGAGTTACGTTACTGATTAGTTAACAACGTTAGAAATTAATTATGAATTTACGCTTAAAGTTGATGCAAATGTAGGTAGCTGTTAGTTGCATTGGTTTGGCGGCGCATCAGTAATAGGGTTATCTAATTACCAACGGACATTTTGAATACCGATTTCAAGTATTAATTTTCCTTGACGAGCTTTGAGGTTTTGTATCTTATGTTGGGCGAATAATAGCCAAATATGGTCTTCCGCCATAAAACCCAATCAAAAACCTTGGCGAGCTGTTTTAAAGCATATATCCGAAGTAGTAACTGCATCATAAGGAATGATTGATTGCTCAGAAAAAGTTCTGATACATTTTTATGGAAAGATAAAATTTGGTGAATAAGCTCTTTGTTTGGTAGAAGAAAGTTCGAGATTATGTAATGCGAGTGAATCTTGTTGAGTGAGAGATATCTGTCTTGTTCCGGCAATGATATCAACACATCGTTTTTGTTTTGGTTTATTAAAGGGAATCCTTGATTAATAGGTAGCTGTTAAAACACGAATTGGGCGATATCTTAACCCTCCAAAGAGTTTCAACGAGATATCTCGTCCTGATTAATTTTGCTAATGACGAGATACCTCGTCGAGACAACCACCAAGAGTGAAAAACAAAGCTGAGTTGTGGCAAATTATCCAGGAATTTAATTTCGGATGGGGATCTAAACTAAAAATATAACTTTTGGAGACAAATGAAAGAATGGATCTTATCACATTTGAAAAATACATCGCCGAGCCGCATTATAGTTTTTCATGCGGGTAACGTGAGAAGGCAGATGTCCTTAGGGAAGTCCATTTCGACGAAGGTGGTTAAGCTAACCAGAAGAAAGGGATGCCCTGCACAAAATCACGTATGGCTATCGTCGTAGGTAATTATTTGTCTCTCGCCTACTCATAATCGCAATTATAGCTTCTGGCATCGAAACATGAAATTAGGAGCCAGAAACCGCTCAAGACCACAATTATGAGAACTCTAATCTGCCCCCTAATTTAACCCTCTGAGGGGTTTACCCGCATGAATCCGTTCTGCAATCTGTAGTCTTCCCGATATGATTTCTAACCAATTTTGATCCAATAGAATCTTTCCAAATGATTCTTTTCTAAAGAAATGAGCAATAGAACCTTTTCAAAGCATTCTATTCTAAGTAAATGAGCAATAGAGCATTTCCAAATGATTCTTTTCTAAAGAAATGAGCAATAGAACCTTTTCAAAGGATTCTATTCTAAGTAAATGAGCAATAGAACATTTCCAAATGATTCTATTTTAAGGAGATGGCCAACAGAACCTTTTCAAAGGATCCTATTCTAAGTAAATGAGCAATAGAATCTTTAAAAAAAACCTCTAATCTGGGTAAATGAGCAATAGAACCTTTCCAAATTATTCTATTTAAGGAGATGAGCAATGGAATCTTCAAATGATTCTATTCTAAAAGAATGAGCAATCCTTTTCAAAGGATTCTATTTTAAGGAGGTGACCAGCAGAATCTTTTCAAAGGATTCCATTCTAAGTAAATGAACAATAGAATCTTTCCAATGGATTTTATTCTGGGTAAATGAGCAATAGAACCTTTCCAAATCATTCTATTTTAAGGAGATGACCAACAGAACCTTTTCAAAGGATCCTATTCTAAGTAAATGAGCAATAGAATCTTTCCAAAGAACTCTATTCTGGGTAAATGAGCAATAGAACCTTTCCAAATTATTCTATTTAAGGAGATGAGCAATCGAATCTTCAAATGATTCCATTCTAAAAGAATGAGCAATCCTTTTCAAAGGATTCTATTTTAAGGAGGTGACCAGCAGAATCTTTTCAAAGGATTCCATTCTAAGTAAATGAACAATAGAATCTTTCCAATGGATTTTATTCTGGGTAAATGAGCAATAGAACCTTTCCAAATCATTCTATTTTAAGGAGATGAGCAATGGAATCCTCAAATGATTCTCTTCTAATGAAATGAGCAATTGGATTTCTTCAAAGGATTCTATTCTAAGGAAAGAAACAAATATAATCTTTCTAAAGATTGAAAGAATCCATGGATTCTTTAGAAAGATGCGGTTATTTAGCCATTTTTTTGTGTTATGTTGTACTGCAACTCTACTCGGAAATCTCACGACGTTCAGAGGATTAACGAATGGACTCGTCCGAATAATGCTACATTTCTCCATTTTATTTTGAATTCCATTTATTTTATTTTTTCGAAGCTTTTTATCTGACTTGCCTCGAATCGACTAGTTCTGTGCTTGAATGGAAATATATATTTCTAATATGCAAACGGCAATGCAGGAAGTATTCTCTATTTTTTAAGAGCAGCACTTAAAAATAGAAAATACTTCCTGAAGCAGTGTTTTCAATCTCAAAATTTTCGCTTTGCAATTAAGAAAAATTATTCTTCAGCATCTAGTCATCTTACACGTTGTGGAGAATTTTTTGTACCGCAAACAATTTGTTGGTTTGGTACCCCATGATGGAGTTGACTTGAATCCCACGTCACTTTAAGGGTTGCGGTAGCCCGGTCGGCAGAGTAACGGATTAGAAAAAGGAGGGTTGCGAGTTCGAGCCCAACCAAAGACCGTCGTGTACGTGGGGGCTAGTGCACGTAGAAAAAACACGAATTATAAGAGGCAAATAATGGTGAGGTTTAAAGTGATAGCCCTATTTTTCTGGGCCCGGTAGCCCAGTTGGAAGAGTAACGGATCAGAAATCGGAGGGTTGCGAGTTCAAAACTAGGTCCTATCAAAGATTGTCGTGTGCATAGGGGGCTAGTGCATGTTAAATCTGTCGTGGCCTCAAATGTCCTCACATTGGCGTGGTTTGGAAGGTTGGAGATTGGGGTGCCAGCTCAGGTGTGACCTCGTCATCTGACTGATTCAAAATTACATGGTGTTGTCCTCGGATCTTTCCCTTCGGGAATGATCCCGGACCGTCGCCAATAGCCCGTTGCTCAAGTGCGACGTTAATTAAATACCTACCCACGTCACTTTATAGTCATTCCATATTAAAAGTCGAGCACTGGAATATAAGCACAAGTAGCTGTCGACATAAAGATAAAGTATTAACTGGATTTAAAATTACAAAAATTTTGCTGCGTTGCCACTGCTCATTGCTTCTCCACATGACTCAAATCAATTTTAATCTTTCTGTTTTTCCCTTCCTGTTTGAATTTAACAGCTGCTGACTTATACTCTTCTCACCTGCCTTAGATTATTTCGAAATTTTCTTATTCAAATTCCTACTCGACAAAATTAAGCCTCATCGGATATTCTTACTCGTACAAAAATGTTTTTAGAATAGGAATATATTAATTTTGGATAATCAATTCTATAATATAAGCTGGCTTTTTTATATCTTTGTTAAATATATACCGACAAAAAGCTTACTCAAGTCGCATTAGATTTATTCTAGAGTGGGAAAGATAAAATTATGGACATTGGATAATTCAGATTTTAGCAATCGTTGCGGCCATGCCTTTTTTCTGCGACATAATGAGAACATGAAGCTCTATCATTTAGGGGCACAATACATTGACCCCCTCAATATTTTTACTGTTGGGCCCCTTTGTCGAAATAGTGTTGTTTCCTTGAATCAAGGTTTCTAAACAATCAAAGCTTCAAATTGCTTAAATTGCATATTTTAATAAAACATTTCAGTCTCCCACACACCTGAGGGGGTTGCGGCAATCCGTTTGGAGGAATAGCGGATTAGCCACTGTAGGGTTGCGAGTTCGAAACTAGGTTCCAACCAAAGACCGTCGTGTACGCGGGGGCTGGTGCACGTTGAGTCTGTCGTGGCCTCAAATGTCCTCACGTTTGCGCGGAGTGGAAGTTTGGAGAGTGGGGTGCCAGCTCGTCATCTGACCGTGGTTCAAAATGACGAGATGTCCTTGGATATTACCCTTCGTGATTGATCCCGGACACTTGCCAATAGCCCGTTACTCCAGTGCGACGTTAATTCAACTACCCACACATACCTGAGACTTGTAGGTGGCTACATTTTTCCCGACCGAGAATCTTAGCCAGATCGTAACTGTGTATCTTACACTTAAGCCAAATTCTAACCTCAAATGTCTCTTTCTTTAATGGAACATTCGTTTTCTTCTCAATTTTATGTACCTAAAAGGCCACTTTTATTTTAACTTGATTAGAACATTGAAAGATCAAAACCCTTTAAAATGAAAGTTGGGTTTTTATTTTATTTAGTTAATTTTTCGTCGGTTTTCAAGTGAAATACAAGTCAAAAACAGTTTTGAGAAAGCGAAGGGGATAAAAATTTTACTCGCTATGCTTCACTCACAAAGTGTACTTCTCAGGGAGAAAAAATCACCTATCTAAAGATCATCCCATTCTGGTCTAAAAAAGCTGAAAAACCTTTACCTCGAAAATATTGACTGTTTTTCACTTGTAGGTCGCTAATTTTTTTTGTCTTAGCCATACTAATTAATAAGCATTGTTAAACCTCTTTTTCACTCCAAATTAATTTTGTTTGGAATTCGAAAAATGGTGTGCTTATCGATTATGGAAGTTGTTCGATGCATCCTATCATTCAGTAAAATCAGTCTTGATCGCTATCGGCAAATCTGACCTGATGATAAATTGGGAAAAGGGTGAAAATATTCTCATCTGATCGGAAAATGTAGTTTTGGCCTTCGTCCAGTCTTTTCTCAAATTCCATTTCCTATCGATGATCTCGTGTGTTGATTGAATATTTTACACCATTCCTGTTTCTTGTAATCATTTATGCTATTGCAAGGCTAGAGATTCTTTCTTTCGAACCCACCTGCCTCTTTAGTTGCAATAGAAAATACTGTGGAATTCAGAAACATTGAACCTTGAAAGTTATTGAATTTTATTTTTTATGTCAGGGCCCTGGATAGTACTTGAAAAATGCCACTCTCGTTTAGACTTTGGAAAAATCCTTGAATTTTATTCCGAACATCATTTCAAAGTTTGCCTGCAAATCGCACCTGTTTCTCTTTTTTTTTCATTTTTCCTCCCTTGCCCATACTGTTATCGGATTTAATAATTTTATTTAATTAAAATTTACTGCGCATTGTATTTAATTTAATATTGTGGGATTCTCATAAATTAATGCAGGATTATTTCTTCCGTGTCAGGGAAAAAGGGGTTAAGTCAAAATGGCTACTTTTCAGAATCTTAAGTTGAATATTTACTCATAAATGGAAGAATCCATTTTCCTGTCGTGTCACTGAAACTTGAATTATGTCCATGGCAAAACAAAGCAGTGTATCTTCAATAAGAAAGGACAAAAGATTTAAACCTTTTTTAAGAAAAAGATTTTGATGTGTGGCCCAATGCTGGGATAGTGCTTCTATAGTAGAGGCTTAATTTTATGGAGCTCATCAACTTTTGGAGAAACAGCATTTCTATCTGCTGATCTGCACTGCTGTGGTCTACTTGTTTATACGTAATGTGTGTATTTTATGTATTCAGAGAGTATTGCTTTTTAATCGGCATGCATGAATGTCTTGGATGTCGAAAATTAATTAACTGGATGCATCTAGTTCTGTTTAAATGGTTTCCTTGTACACTTTCTTGGAGCAGTAAGTACATACCCTGAATATTCATTCAAATTTCATCTATCACGTATTGTTACCTATCTAAGATAAGATACAAAACAAAAACATTTTATGAATTTAAACATTGGTCATATATACAATGAGATTACGCAGTACTTCCATTTCGTCAACTATAACCTATTCGATTTATCAACAAATTTAACTGATAAAATCTCGGAAGACCTATGGAAATCCATTCGATTTCGACACCATTCAAAATCATTCAGAATATTAGACAAACTTTTAAGTTGTTCACATTCGGTAACTTACAGCCGAATTTGGAAAATGAGAAGATCCCGAAAAGGCGCTCTACTATTATAGAAAATACTTGGTAATACTAGCTATTCAACCAGATAATATCCTCACAATTCGAGAAAGAATTATTTTTTTGAAATTACATTGCTTATTCTATATTATTCTGTGCATTCTATGAAAAAAAGTAGACTGGCTCTATTGAGAGAAGCTTCAAAAGTGTGAGCAACATGTCGACAAGTCACGTGACTGCTCTGAGAGACATTGACTTCGTTGGCCGATTCGACTTCTTATCGCCTATTTTGGCGATATTACATCTCATGACAGGATAGATGTGTGAATGTGCATTTCTGTAGAGTGGTGACAAAAATGGTGAAATCGCTAAAGTATACTACTAGGTCGCGCGGACCAATCAAATGATGAATGTCCATTTCTACCCGCAAATGAAAGTAGTCTAAGGGTCACGTTACTACTAGTTTTCATACGTTCCTGGGCACGTATAAAGGTTTCCATTGCTTACTACTTTTATATTTCCTCTATGTAGAAATACACCCTGAAAGGAATGAGGAATCTGACAGGAATCGAACCTTCGTGCATACAACTCGCAAATTGCTAGCGCAGTAGACAAACCCACTGAGTCATGGCGATTTCCCCATACGAACGTATCGAGTGTGCTTTTACCAAGGTACCGTATCCGGAGAGCTAGGAGACCCGGAGATCGGGAAATGTTTTTTTGTGTGCTAATCGTTTCTCAGACTTTGAAAAGTCGTAAATCTTCGTTTTTAAAAATGATAAAGCGTCACTAGTATACAGAAAGAAAAAGTGATGTATTTGGTGCAAAAGTTTACTTTAAAATATTGTCTATTTGAAAGTGGTGAGGAGAGAGGGGTATTGGTTTATATTTTGTCTCTAAAAATTAAAATGCATAACTTTTCAATGTATACAGAAAACAGGAAATAGTTTTTCCAGGTATATCACCAGAAACTGAATTATTTTTTGTTAAATCGTGGAAAAGTGTATGTAAGAATTTTGCTACAAATAAATTTTTAAATTGTATTAATTGGTATGTATTGGAAAGTAGTTTTTGAATGCTGTATTGAAAATAAAAAAAAATTATCAGATGTTATCAAAAACAAACAAAAAATGGAAATTGGTTCTTTTTCTACGAATGTACAGAAATATAGTAAAAAAACAGCGGATTTTTTTAAAATTTGAGATATTTATTCGGCATGAAAAATTACAATTCTTTGGGCTACACCGAAATCAAATCTTGGCTACTCTACTGATTTTTACATTTCATTATGGGCCATTCTTGTAATCAGGAATTAGGGCCTGTAGTGCAGATATGGGGATGCACAATACTGATTATTTAAATATTAAATTTGGTTTATCGATTTACCTAACTATTTGTTGAGAAGATCAATAACCAACAGTATAATTGTAACGCAATGAAAAAAATTATCAGCAAATTCTAAAACACAAACAAACCTCTAAAAGAATATATTAAATAACTGAATTTGAACAATTTTATAAGGTTTTACTTACTCCAACTCGTGCAGCCTGCAGTGTATCATCCTGTCATCCTCGTCGAAAATAACCTCAGCCAAGGTTTTCCCATCCGAGTACAATATAGGACGAGGGCTATAGTCCTCATACTGCGCTATCGCTCCTACACAAAACGAAACACCGACCGACACCAGGATCAAGTTCTTCAAAAGGAACACCGCCGGAATGTTCCGTCGTCGGGCGAAAAGTTCCAGTTCCATTAGCAGGTACAAACCCTGTGACCTGCAGAACTAACGACACCTGCTCATAACCGTTTCTGTCGACCGATTGAACTGGAGGATCTCGCAGGCAGCGCGGAAGACTTGTTTTTGCGGTCATATCTGGCAACATGTGCTATTGTTTATTGGCTTTCGAGTTCCTTGAACTGGAAAAAAGAATTGAAATATAGAATTCTATTCCGAATTTTCTTTGAGACGACGGTTTGTGTCCATCCTCCCTCTAGTGTTTGAACTAGAGTGAAGTTGTGATTCAAAGGGTTTCTTTCGAATGGAGGGATACAGTCAAAAGCGTTATCGCTTTAATATCTTGTTAACAGATCGAGTTTTCTGCCTCCGGACTCGCAGCGACCTGGAACTGCAATAGGTCAAGTTTTTAATTTGTCAGTTGCTTGCGGAACACAGAAGGATGTGTTCTCGAATTGTTGAGTCATTGCGATTTTTAAAAGAAAATGAATGGTAAAGTAATTACGAAAAATAGCCTAGAATTAAAAGGTTCCACACTTTTGGAATATCGTGTTTTGAATAGATGCGACAATAAACACCAAAAAATTCATAAACGTCTTAGTGAGAGATGATTGAATGAAACTAATTAATTTCATTTGCACATTTTTTTTGTACGTATCAATGTGATAGGTGTTGACAATTAGCTCAATTCAAACTGGAATAACTTACTTTTTATGAAAAAAAAGAACCTGGGGTGAATCGGAATAAAATTCTATTCTGAATTCAAATTCTTTGTTATGACGGTTTGTGTCCATCCTTCCTGTAGTGTTTGAACTAGAGTGTTGTGATTCAAAGGATTTCTTTTGAGTGGAGGGATACAATCAAAAGAGTTATCGCGCTTTAATAACTTGTTAACAAATCGAGATTTCTGCCTGGGGATTTGCAGATACCTGGAACTGCAATAGGTCAAGTTTTTTAATTTGTCTGGCATGGCGGACACAGAAGGATGTGTTCTCGAATTGTCGACGCTTGAGTGTATTAAGAATGATCAATGAATCATTGCTATTTAAAAAAAATGAACGGTAAAGTAATTGCTTACAAAATAAGTTGGAATTAAAAATTTCACACTTTTTGGAATTTCGTGTTTTGATTCGATGTGCTACAATAAACACCAAAAAAGTTTCATGAAATTTGTTGTTAGGTGATTGAAATTAATCATTTTCAATTGTACATTTTTTATATACGTATCAATGTGATAAGTGTTGACAACTTGCTCAATTAAAACTGGAATATAACATTTTTTCTGAAAAAAAAAAGAATCGGAATAGAATTCTATTCTGAATTAGAATTATTTGAGAGAAAATTCGTGTGTCCATCCTCCCACGACGTCTATATTTATGAATGAGAAAAATTGTTGATAAATGCCGGTCTTTTAGCCGCTAGACCATTAGACCAGCAGTTCAAATTAAAGTTAGAGTGCAAATTGTGCTTGTGTTTTATGCAAAGAAATATGTTTTAAAGTTTTAGTATTGCCTCGAACTTCAAATACAAGCAAATTCGATATTATTTAACTGTTGCTATTTCAAGTTGTGAATTTTATCTTATTTCTTAAAAATAGCAATCTTTTTTATAATTTACATTACATAAAAAGTACTTTTAATTTTTCCACACATCACCAGTCAAGGACGCATCCAGTATATCAATCTGGAGGCGTCTTTTTATAAAGTTTTTTATCTAGGGTTTTTTTATTTTTAAATTTCTTTAAAATACAGAGTAGTTTCAGAGTGTGTTACCTTTGTGTTCCCAAGAGGCTAGATTTAAAATATGTTACCTAGGGAATAGATTTCGAGTTCGTTACCTAGATACTAGTTATGGAATGTGTTACATAGACTAGTTTTGAAATTTTTTCCAAGAGACTAGTTTTGGAATGCATTACCAAGAGACTAGTTTCAGAATGTGTTTAAGAGACTAGTTTTAAAGTGACTGCAAGACAAATAGAAGTTGAATTGAAGGGAAAAGGTGCCAACGCTTTATAAAATTTAGTGGACAAAATTCTATTCAATCCCTGTAAATAAGAAATGGAGCACTTTGTTTATAGGCTGAAAGCAATGAATAAATATTAGTTAACTGCAAGGAGAAAGTATCAAAACACCTTTATACACGATTTTTAAAGAAGCAATCAATGAATTAAGGATATTTTTTACTTTTTACACGGTCTGGAAAGGGCTTAAGCCCCCATAGCCCCTTCCGTAGGTACGCCCCCTGCCACCAGTATTTAAAACTTTAACACTACTTTGAGAGGCTATTTACCTCTACTAATTGTAGAGTTGGGATGTTTTCTTTATCTCCTCTTGTATCAACTGCATACCGTGAGGAAAACAACATTTCTCATCAGAATCACCGTAAAAACAGGGCTCGTTCATTTTGTATAGGGGTGACTATCTGAGATCACGTAATATTGTTTTGTTTTTCGCGAATCTTGGAGTCGGAAAAAGGTGGTTGCTAGAAACCACCTTTATCGATCTCGGCGCGACGAGCGAAAATCTTATTGAACATATATTTCCAATTTGTCATCTCCCTCGGGGCACATCTTTATATGTGTACGGGCTTCAGAAACCCGAGGTACCCTAGTGATCTATTCTTTCCCTTTTTCCTTTCCCTTCACAGTGGAATGAAAAATAAATGAACAAAATAAAAACTATGGTGTACAAAATATAAAAATTTACGCACCCGATAAAAGCCTGGTTCTATGAAGCTGAGGGGTGAGGTCAGTGATTCTTTATCTGAAATCGAAAGAGCACCCCAATCCGGAAGGAATATTGCATAAAGGAGAAATTGAAACAAGATGTAAACTTTTGTGAAGCTAGGCCTTCATATACACTTCAAACGTAGTGATCCGCGAAAGAATGCCTTGCGAAAGGTTATATTTACATAGAAGCGCACATGCAGAACGATTTTTTAATTTCCTAGATTCATCTTTATTTAAGACAATAGTTTAAAATGCGCGCCCTGTGCATTAAGGAATTTACGACTTCGCTTTGTTTTAGAAGTGACTAGCAGAATTACCCGGCGTTGCTCGGGTTGAATTTGTTAAATGTTGATTGAAAAGTGATTAGGCTAATCACTTTTCTTTCATAGAACAATGCAAACATCATTTAAGTGTACGGGAAAGAATTTTTAACATCGTTTTAACTTTTCCATAGCTTTTACAATTTACGCTTCTACAATTTACTTCGGACGCAAATATGTATGCATATATCCATCCATATAATCCATTTCATATGCATCGCACTCCTGCTGTAAGATAAACTACCAAAGTTTTTTCTAAGGCGACTACTTCAGAAGTCGATTTAGAAATATCTTTGAACTACAACGTGTGGCTACCCGTTTTAATTTAACATAACCTATCTTATTTCAAAATAATTTTATTTAACTTTATTTTAATAATTTTATTTTAACTTTACCGTCATTTTAAAATAAGAAGTTACACTTAAAAGGTTTTGTTTATATATTTTATTTATTTTTATGAAACAGAATTCTACAAATCATTACGTATTCAAAGACTTAAGAAAAGTTGGTCGAAATATACATATACCGCCAAGAAATTACCCATGTCTAGAGATATTTTTCTGAAAATAGAAATAATTCATTAAAAAAAAACCTAAATAATACTGGAACACATAAATACGAACAGAAACGAAATTCCGATCATTGAAAAAATGCAAAATTCTGAAAAACGAAAGATACGAGCAAGCGTGTTGATTTCTACTTCCCGAATACATTCTGAATAGGGCAATTCGAAAAAAAAGACGTTTGAAAAACATTGATAAAGGCAATAATGATTTATTGAAAAAACGAACACTAATTTACAAAACTTAGAAATGCTCGAATATGACCGCAAATTTCGCTGTCTTAACTCAAATACACAAACATTAATTCTGTCTTTGCCAGATATCAAATAGCAAAATTACGCTTTTATGATCAATGAGTTTTTCGTTTGGGCTTTTCGTGTTCCATTACAAAATGTAAGTTATGTAAAATGAAATATTTTAAATATCCTTTTCCATCATCATTTTTTTATTCATAAAATATTTATATTATGGGAAGAAATAAAAAAATAAGTTCAATCATAAATATTAGAATTTAACTTGTTTTGAAAAAAAATTGTTTTTCGAGCTATACTGGTAAAAAAATTTATTGGATAAGTTCTTTTTCCATCAATACTGGTAAAACGAAATGAGTTGCCCACCGCAATCGTTTTATACTCAATGTTATTCCTATGGGGATTTCGAATTGCTTTTAGCCCCCTCTGCACACCTCGGACAAATAGAACAGGGGTTGATATGTAGCCTACGTTCCGCAGATTTCTAAAGTATAAGTGTACCAAATTTGGTGTGGATTGGTCAAACGGCGTGGATTTGTAAAGAGGACAGAAAGACAGACACCAACTCTTCTTTATATAGAGAGAATATAGAGATTGCATTAACTTAACCGGTGCCAACTTGGCAAAATTATTGGGAACCTTAGTAACACACTCTATTTTGCTTCATAAATACTGTTTTCGGAACTTTTCATTTCGTTTATTCAGTCTACCAAAATTATCGGTATATTTGTGGCATTTATCTGGGAACGTAGCCATCATAACACAAATTTACTTTCAATAAAGTAGTATAAATAGCACTGCAACTTATCTCCACCATAAAGTACTTTTGGGTTGACTGACATTGCATTGCCTTTTTATGTCTTGCCACTGTTAATGACCCTGACCCCCACGCGCTTTCAAACAAGTCAGATGGCGCGTTCGACAAATTCCAGATGACGCTATGCTCAATCGACGCGTACTTTGATGGATGGTTCACGTAAATAGTTGAATTGCATATGCGATGCATGTTTTTCCAACGACTCTCTGAAGTTGTTATATTCAGACGCTGTTTTAACTCCTATCACAGCTTCACTCTTCGTTGCCACTCAGCTAGTACCGCAGTACCAGGGACCGAGAGCAATGAGGAAGTAGGGAAAGTTTTATCTACTACAATGTGCAGTCTACTTTCTAAAGTTGAGGTTATACTTTCGTTATATGTATGATAATAAAGCTGTATCAGCTGCACAAAGGAAAAGGAGAGAACATTTTCTACATTTGATAAAGTTCAACTATTGAATTCCTGGAATAAATATTTATATTTCATGAGGGCCCGTCATCTAATCTGGTACTGGAGTTCAGATGCGGGAGGCCAGATTTTCGGCATTTGAAAAATATTTATGAAAACTCAAGCAAAAAAAATAAATTTATCAGGCATGAAACTTTGTGTCGTTATTATATTGAACACAGAATTTCTGCCATATTGGAATTTACAATTGATAAAGTAGAGAAAAGAAAACCGAACTTTCAAAGAATTTTAAAATAACTTATATTTATCTTTCACCATTTCTATTTTATACAGAAAATTCAAGTAATTCCGGGTTAGTTTTCGTTTTCTTTGATCAGGAATCCTTTCTTAAAAAGTTGAATGTTTTGAGGAATTAATTTCTGTTTTAGTTTGGTTTTGTCGTTTTATGAAGCAAGGACCATATTTGGTCAAGCTGCGCCAAACATAAGACGTCAAGTGAAAAATGTCGTGAGAAGGGGAGAAAAGGGATTGGGGAACAGAGTAGGGGGATGAAGATAGGAAAAGATCGCCTGGGTATCCCGGGAACGCGACCCCCGTGTTTACTATAGACAGTAAAACCCCGTGCGAAAGAAAAGATAGCTAGTGTACTTCCGGTCCGTGAAGCCCTACACACCTAAAGGAGCTCTCCTGAGGCCTTCTGTGTTAGGAAATTTTCTAATACGGAACATTGTGAATCACATAAATAGTAAATGCTGATGGAAATTTCTTTATCTATTGTGTCTTTATTCTCTTATAGCAAAATAAATTGACCGTAGAGGGACAAACCTTCCCGAAAAGTTTGAATTTTAATTATGACATGGCAAGAAAATTGCCCTGTGTTCTATTATAATTTACAAATTGGTGTAAAATTTGTTCGAAAAAAACCCTCAAAGGAAAACTAGTTAAAACCTGTATCCTAATTGGTGACTCCACGAAATTTTTCCTTGAATATCTTGAAATCTGTTTATTCGTCCTGTAAGTAATTAAAGTAAAGAATGTGGAATAAAGGCACCAGCCAATTACTACGTAAAACGTTATTTTGTCCAGAAACAGGTAGGTAGTTGAATTTACGTTGTACTGGAGCAACACAACGGACTGTGCAAACAAAACTTGTTTCTCAATTCAATACTTTCTTTAAAAATCTGAAAAACTCATGGAATTTGCTTTCTAAATAGTTACTTCTCCTGAAATAAGTAAAGATAACTTTCTTAAACAAGAGTCATTTATCACATCAAATCATATTTATTTCCTTAGACAGAAACGTATACATATGCAAATTAGCCGTTTTACAGCGACAAATAATCGAATAAATTGCAAAAAAGAATAGTAATTCTTATTAATATTTTTTTCTCGCTAAAATTCAAATATATGAATATCGTTATTATCTCTTGTTTTCAAGGTAGGCCTTGGGTATCCTGACGGAGATCTCATGGTAATTTTGTGCTGCATAAGAAGCGCCATTTTTTCACCAGTCGTGAAAATTGTTTTTGACGTGAATACGTCTTAAAATTCTGTCCGGCGACTTTCTAATGAAATAAACGGAGTATGTGCCCGCTGCTTCATGTTATTTCTTCCAGTTGCTCGGTTTGAAGATCTGTCAAGTGGTTGTGGGTAAAAGCATGAATCCTAAATTATTGATTGGTTAAAGTGATTATCCACCGTGATCAAAAATACTAGTCTGCGCTTCCATAGCCAATCAGCTTATCGATTCGTTTGTCCACGTGATTTACCCATACACGTGAAATATAAGTAGACTGAGCATCGCTTTGCTAAGTTTCAAGAAGTGTCACCAACGTGTGGCTAGTAGTCACATGACTGCTACGCGAAAATTCAGCTTTGTTGATTGATTTGATTTTTTTATCGCTTCTCTTGGCGACATAACATTTACTTATAAAGAGTTAGCGATGCGAATGTGTATAATATTGAATAGTTCTTGAATTTGAGTTACGTTTTTAAGCTATGCGAATATAGATACTACTGAATATTTCTTGAATTTGTGCTACTTTTTAATGTTTTTAGCTATTTGAGTTGTTATATAATTAGCTGAAGTCCTCGTTGGCATCAAGTTTGATTACTACGTATACAAAAAACCGTATACGTAAGATAAAAAGGTTGTGTAGTGAATAGATTGATCTCAGACCCGGAGTCCAGATACTTTTCACCAAATATTTCTATCAGGCCCGCAGACCAGGCTGGGCCCTCTAGATCGTTTAACCAACCCGCAGTTCAGATATTGTCTTGGGGACAAATTTTTTCCGGTATGCAGACCTGGACCCGGCCTGCATACCCGATACGGCCCTCCAAGTTTTTATCAGGACCTTAGTTCATATACGACTCTCCGGACAGGTTTACCCGACCCGCAGTCCATAGACGGTCATCCAAATATTTTTATTAGGACTACAGACCAGATATATCGGAAAGGCTTAACCTTCCCTCTATCCAAATACGGCCCTCGGAGCAGTTTTACCTAGCCCGCAATCCAGATAGTCTTCAAAATATTTTTATCAGACCCTGCACTCCAATTCGATTTAACCGGCCTGCAGTTCAGATACGGTCCTCCGCACAAGTTTACCAGGCCCACAGTCGAAATCGTCCCAGTAGTACCGGTTTGATTTATCGATCGACTGTTACCTTTGCTATGGAAGAGAAAGAATGTGTCAAACTGGGTAGGGATGTTCACGAGTATTTTGTCACTTGTTAAAATTTGCTTAAAATAGTTGTTCTAAACCTGACGTTCTTTAATTAATTCAATATATTATACATTTTTTAACCTGTATTAGGTGGGGAAATTATCTTAAAGATTAATAGTAGAAAATAATTTCAAACTTCCTTTTTTCTTCCTTCCTTTAAATTTCATGAGGTTAACACAAGTTGGAACAAATTGAAAAATAAAAGCACATGTTTGGAAATGACTGCTTCAATAAATATTTTACTTTTACTGATGCATAAAATAAAAATAGTGAAAACAGATAAATTTGCGTACTAAAATCAAGTCCGGGTCACCACTGAAAGCTTTCATTTATATTATGGATGATTAATTGCTTATATTTTCGTAAACGCAAATATATTTTAGGACAGTTGCGCATAGAAATATTTTACTGTGAAAAGTTGTACATTTATTCGTTACAAGATAGAACCATATACTTGTGTGAAGTTAGCTATTTTGCCCAATTTTAAATTTCTGTTTCAAGAACTAAATAAGTCACATCCGTGTCTATATCTGGATTTTAAATTTATCAAATTGATCATGTAAATAACTCTTGACAATTTTTATGATCTTAAGTGTGTGCGAAAGTGCAGGATTTTTAATGTTAAATTTGTATATGTGAAATCAATATTTCACAAATAACACATTCGTAATAATTAGTTTTTAATTTTTAAACACAATTTTTTCTGAGTTCTGACTATCCGAAACGAAAACTAACCCTCCAACCTACCCTCTTTCAGGTGTTCTATAGCACAAATGAAACCACGAATGGAGTAACAACTGGGAAATATTTCAACTAAAATTTGATTAAAACCCACGATCAAAAGAGAATTATGTTAAAACTAAAAAATCTCAATGAAAAACCAAAAATAGACATTGAAAACCAGGCGATTGCTAATAGAATTTACGTATATATATATATATATATATATATATATATATATATATATATATATATATATATATATATATATATATATATATATATATATAATTTCGATTAAACTAGTAATAACACTAACTGCAAGATTAAAATATAAATTCTATGAAAAACAAGCTCATAGTAAATTAAGTTCAGTAAATCAGAAGTTCATTTTCAAAAGTGATATCGAGTTCAATGTAACACGAGGATGTGAAAAATGAGTGAAATATGAACTTATCTTACGCATTTCACTTTGAGGACAAATAAAAAAATAACTTTAAAGTTTAAATTTAAAATTGAATATTTAATTTTAGCTTTATTTTAAAGACGTTTGCCGCACATGAAAACTGAAACGGACAGTTGTCGGTATACGTTACTCTCAGAAATAAAATTATCCACTATCCTCTTTAGTTATAAACTATCCCATTTTTACAAGTTTGTGAAATCAGGGCCTAAGACATCAATGCATCCTGTCACTTCAGTCTGGCAGTTTTTACATTGAAATTCGACAGACAATCGCAGACGGCTTGAGCATTTGGCACCCTTGAACATAGTGTTCCCTGCATCGGAACAAATTATAAAGTAACATCACAAAAGGGAAAAGTTTATTAGATCTTGACAAAAACAAAAAAATACAAATGTATATAAATTAAACGTGCGATAATTTTTTTTCTTATCTTCGAATGCGTAATGCCTTTAGTATTTTTAATTTGTGTTTGACCATTATACGACGAAATGCCGGCACAAAATACATCTGTGCGGCCATTTTATGTTCTAGATTGGTTGGTTGGTTGATTGATTTCCTTGAGACTTATAGCTACAGAATCAGGCTTTTGTCTCCATTCTTCCTAATTGGAATATCCAATAAAAGATACAATACAATAACAAGTAATTGACACACACACACAGTGAAAGCTTTACTGACACTGAGGAGAGAAAACATTTTTTTTTTTTTTTTTTTTTTTGAGACTTTTAGCTGCAGAGTCAGGCTTTTGTCTTCAATCTTCTTAAATGATCTAAATTTAAGAGAAAAGTATGAAGAGATTAAAATTTTTCAATTGATATGAGAAATCTAGTTATTACTCTAGCTTGTTGTGGTTTATTTATGATGCTTTTTATGAGATTTTTAAAGGTGAAGTCTTGAGATTGGAATTTTATTTTTTCGATGAGTTTTTTTCTATGGCGTGAATACTTTTTGCATACGAAGATGATGTGTTGAAATGAGTCGATAACTTTGCAGCTGTCACAGAGATTTGTGTCTGCCAGATGGAATCTAAAGAGAAGATCTGGAGTGATTAACATTCGGGATAAGAATCTTGAAAAATAAACATCTTCTTTTCTTGACATTAGAGTGTTTTTTACATCATATATGTTTGGAAGGTTGCCTGAGATTTGGTAGTATTTGCTATGATTGAATATTGATCGATCAGTGAGGTCCAACTTGTTTCCTATGTATTTTGTCGTATCTTCCGGTGATAACCATTCAAGAAAGATGTCTTCTTCTCTCACTGATTTGGCGAGTTGATCTGCTTTTTCGTTTATTTCAATGTCTCTATGTGCTGGAACCCAGATTAATTTTAAATTTGTAACGAGTTTTGCGGTGTTGATTAGTTTGTTTTTAAGTCGTAGGATTACTTTCGATGATTTGATGGAACAGTTTTGTAGAGCTAGTAAGACAGATTTGCTATCGGTGAAGATACAGTTATTAGAGTTGAAGTCAATAAGTTCATCTAATGCTTGACATAGGGCTAAGGCTTCCGCAGTAAAGATGGAGTTGATGTTGCTGATTCTATATTTGATTATTATTTTGTTTGAATATCCTGCAATTGCTGTAATATTGCTTGATTTAGATGCATCTGTTGCTATTAGGTGATGATTAAAGAGTAGTTGATCAGTCACATTTTTAAAGAGAGCCTGGATGCAATTATTTGGTAGGGATTTTGTTTGGAAATCCAAATTTTCGATAAAAAACGAGATGTTAGGTGGGAATGATTCCACTGGAAAGATGAACATGATGAGATGATCTGTCTTGAAGTCTTCTTCAAGTAATTCAAAACAAGAGATAAGTGACGAACTATTTTGTTCGAGTAAATTAATATTATCTTGAATAATGGAATGCAAGGGGGAGAAAGTTCCCAAAGAAATGTGCTTTATCCAGAATTTATTACTTATTTTTTTTATTTGGGTTTTAATTTGGATTGTGTCTGTGATTTTGTGTAGAATAATATTTGGAGTCCAGTTGGGGAGTCCGCATGCAGTTCTCAATGCCATGTTTTGACATATTTCTAAATGATTTATATTTGTTTTTTTGCATAAGTTTAGAATTGTACTGCTATAATGGAAGAGATTACATATTGATGTTTTTGCTAGGTGTATTAAGTGATGTGTGCGAGCACCGTAATTTTTATTTGCTAGGGCTTTAAGGATATTTATGCGTTTATATGCTTTTATTTTAAGTTGTTTGATGAAGTAATTAAGATTACCATATTTGGAGATTGTGATGCCGAGGAATTTTAGTTCATCTGTCCATTCGATCACGTTGCCATTCATAGAAAAGCACCAGTCAAAAGTAGTTCTTTTTTTTGATAGGTTTATAATTGAACTTTTATTATGGGATATTTTAAGATTCCAATAGTTGCACCATCTACTGATATTTTCTATTGTGTTTTGTAATTTTTTTTTTATGTAATCTGGATTGTCGTGGGTACAATAAAAAAGGATATCGTCTGCATAGATTATGTAGTTAACACCCATTGGTATTGTTTCATGAAAATCTGCCATGAATATTGTGAAAAGAATTGGGGAGAGAACACTACCCTGAGGAACTCCTCTTCTCATTTCAATTGGGTTTGATATGGTGTTTTCCCATTTTACCCTTATTGTCCGATCTTGAAGGAAGTTATGAAGCCATTTGGAGATATTTCCTGAGAGTCCTATATTGAGACATTTCATTATTAGGCCATCTATATAAATTGAGTCATATGCAGATTTTATGTCTAGAGATATTGCAATTAAGAATTTTTTTTGAGAATGGGCGTTTTTTATTGTCGAAAATAGTGTTTGGATTGCTGTTTGACTGTCTCTGAAAGGTAAGAAGCCAAGATGAGTAGGTTCAATTTTATTATGTTTAATTAAGAAAGAGGAGATTCTTCGGGATAAAATTCTTTCGAATATTTTTGCAGGTACTGAAGTAAGAGATATTGGACGGTAAGAAGTGACATTATTTTTTGGTTTCTGTGGTTTATGAATAGGAATTATTAGTGCTGTTTTCCAGCTATTTGGTATTTTGAAGTTAAGCCAGATATCATTAAAAATAGATTTTATTATTGTAGTTGATTCTTGGTTTAATCCTTTGAAAATTTGTGCTGAGATGCCATCTTCTCCAGGTGTTGAAATTCGAGTATTTTTTATTGCATTATTTAGTTCTGTTGATGTTATTGGTTTGTTTAAGTCAAAATTTTCTATATTATTATAGTCGATAGGAATAGGGTTGTGATTATCGTTTGTAGCAAAGAATTTGGCGAAGGTATTGGTTTGGTCTTTTATTGACAAGATTTCTTTGCCGTTGAGTTGTAGAATAATGTTGGATTTCTGCTTTTCATTCTTTCTTCGATTTAATATGTTGAATATACGAAAGAGAAAGTAAGAATTTTGCTGCATTTTGCAGACCTCATCCCAGTATTTTTTTTTGCTGTCTCGAATAGCTTGTTTGAGTTTTGCAGAGAACTTTTTGTATTTGATCCAATGGTCATCCTTGAGAGAGATTCTAGCCTTTTTTAGATAATGCTTTTTTAAGAAAAGTAATTGATTGCATTTAGTGTTCCACCATGGTGTTGTTATCTTTTCGCAATTTATTTTCGTGAATCTATTTCTTGATTTGGTCTCTTCTATCAGATTTTGTAGTTGGTCATAGTTGTTACAGTTTTCTTTGGTGATGTTAGAATTAAGTTGTTCTATGACTCTGTTCCATTTGTAGAAAATTTTTTTAGATGGTGAGTAAGTTTCATTTTCGATGTTTATTATGATTGGGAAGTGATCACTTTCATAATTGTCATCTTCGATATGTAAATTGCAGATAGGAAATATTTCAGAAGAACAAAAAGATAGATCGATAAGAGTAAAGGTTCCGTTTGGGGCAATGTGGGTTGGTTTATTGTGATTGATAAGGCAAAGGTTTTTTTCCAATGTCCAATTGAACAAGGTTTGGCCTGCAGTGGAGTGTGAATTGCCTCCCCAGAGGTCATGTTTTATGTTAAAGTCTCCGAGGAGGAAACTATTATTTTTTATGTTATTTGAGATATTGTTTAAAGTTTTATATTCAATTTTGCCATTAGAGGAGTAGAAATTAATGATCATAAAAGGTTTATTTTTTTGTATGTATTGGACAGCCATTATTTCATTTTCATTGTTATCAGTTGAATTGTCAATGTCAATTATTTTTGATTGAATGTTCTCAGATATTGCAATTATTAGGCCTCCTCCAATTTTGTGTGGTCTATCTCTTCTGTAGATTATTTTATGTGGAATATGGAAATTTTGATGAGGTTTTAAGAAGGTTTCCTGAATTACTATTATTTGAGCTGTCTTAAAGATTTCTGTGTCCAGGACCCATTTTTTATTTTGAATTCCCCTTGCATTCCATTGTATGATGTGCATGCTTTTTTTGTTTTTTGTTTAGCTTTTTCTTTTTGTTTTATCTATTCGACTTTCCTTGTTGCTAAAGTTCAGGGAATTATCATTGTTGAGTATCGTTGGGGGTGTAATTATTTTATTTTTTGTTCCATTATCCGTTTTCTTTTTTTTCTCCCTTGGTGGGCTTGTATTTGTTTTATCATTGGTTTGAGATTTCATGTTGCTAATGTTCATTTCTGCCATTGACATGAACATATCAGATATTTTTTCTAGCATTTGGTCTAATTTATCTGAGAATGTTTCGTAAAGCTTTCTTGTCAGTTGATCAAGGGATTTTTCAATTTGGCTTATTTCATTGTTTTGATTTGATGATATTTTTGTTGAGTATGTGTTTTTTTTGGTGAAATATTTTCTTCTGGCTTCGCTGTAAGTTAACCTGTTTGATGCTTTATATTGAAGGAAATCTGCTTCTCTTATTTTATAAGGGCAGTTGTTATAGTCAGCTCTGTGGCTTTGTCCACAGTTTATGCATTTTATTGGTTTTTGACATGGATCCGTATGTTTTGTTTCTCCACAGGTTACGCATATATTTTCGGCTTTACAATGGGTGGTATTGTGGGAGAATTTGAAGCATGTAGTGCATTGTCTTGGTTTGTCTATGAATTGAGTTATTTTTTGATTTGTTAGGAATATTTTAATTGATTTGGGAATAGTTGTTCCCAAACAAGTTATTAGTATTGGATATACTCCTTCTTTGGAGCCTTTTTGGAATCTTCTTAGTTCTAAAATGCAGATGTCATTTTCAGTAGTGAGTTCTTCTGCAATTTCTTCTAAAGTGGTTGAGGTGTGAATATCGAATATTAAGAATTTCGTAGTTAGGCTTTCCCATATAACTTGGGGGATCACCGGTACTCCTTGTATTTCTGTTATGTTAACAAGGTTACTTGCTACTGTGGGATCGTTTGTTGAAATGAATAATTTTCCGGATCTTGTGAAGTTTAAGTCCGTGATTTTTTTATAATCTGAAGTTTTGTAAATAATCTCTTCTTTGATTTTTTTTGGATTGTTTCTTGGGATAGTATTGGTGTTAGTTGGGTTGAGAAATAGTTTGCAGGAGGTGGCTCCTTTTTGAAATGCATAATTTATTGAGTTTTCAATTTTATCGTTGGTTTTTAGGAATTTAGGGTTGAACGAAATTGTCGGATCTACGTCGGGTTCCTCCATAAGGTTATTCATTTCTTCGGTAACCCTAAATATTGAAGACGTCATCTTGCTACATCTTTTTAAAGTTGTATTCGGGTCCAGACCCCTTTTTTTCGAAATTAGGTAATATAAAGTCACTTACCTTCTCTTCAGGAAAGTGAGAAATGAGGAAAAGTTGTATAAGAAAAATGAACGAGACTTTCGTTGCTTGAAGGGGAAAAAAAAAATGTCGTCCGTACTATGCTGCTAATTCCGACAGCAAAAATAAAGAAATTCGTGAAGATGTTCTATGAGTTCATTCTTCAATATTGTATTAGGATATCTTCTTGCGGTGTAATTCCAATTTCAATTATCTGGTTCGTAAAGTGTTTGCACTTCAAGAAAACTTGAGTTTCAGCTTCCACTCCACAAAGCACCACTCCTTAAGATGTCTCACACACGTCTTGAATCACGTATCACCTCAGCTATGTTCTAGATGACTTGAGAAAAATGAAATTCAGGTTCTTAGAAGAAAAATATTGAGAAACGGAACAAGCTTAATTGTGCAGAATTCTGAATACTATATTTTTCATAAGTTCAATTACGATCGATTTTAATTAAATAAAAAATGCACAAATTAACACTTTGAAAGATTGTTAACAAAAATCAATAATCTTGGGCGAATGTCAACACTAAATAGAACTATTTCGTTTTACTTCTATCAAACAATTGGGATTTAAAATATTAGCTTCAGTGAAGCCTCTATTTTTTACTCTGTAATTACTTATGGAATGAATTGTATATCTGGCAATGGAGAAACACGCATAAAAAGTGTCTAAATCGCACCAATCAGCATGATTTCTTTTCAACGTGGATATTTCAAATGAGCTATACCGAAAATAATTGTATTTGTCGACAGGATGTTAATTAATGTATAGACGTTGTTGCATAACAAATGATAGTTTTATAAAAGTTGTAGTTATTTGAAAGTGGTAAGTACATAAAATTATGCCTGTGTGGAAGAATAATCAAAAGTAGTTTTATTTTAGTTTGACAAGTTCTGTATTGCAAAGCATAAGAGAAATTATGCATCGTATGTTTAAAAACAAATTCCAAATATTTTAACTTTAAAAGTTGCTATTAAAAACAACTTGTGACAGTGAAAAAATACTTCAAAAATTACTCTATTTACTACCAACAGTTAAATAAAGTATTTGGATGTATTTTCTCTTTGTAATATTTTCTAAGCAGGACTAAATATTTTATAAAAATCTTTATGAAACATGTACTGTTGTGATTCCAAAACAAAATTAACATCTTTTTACCAATTTTCATGCTATCGAATTGAGAATTAATATTAAATAATTATGGTATTTTCGGGGGGGGGGGTTAAATAATCTTTTGTTAATATTTGATTAATATGTATTGTCAACCAATACCTACCATAAGAAAATCTAAAATAATTATATCACTTTCAATGACAACTGAATATTTGATTAATATGTATTGTCAGCCAATACCTACCAGAAGAAAATCTAAAATAATTATATCACTTTCAATGACAACATCAGTAAAATTTTAATCTATCCCAGGGGTTGCCAAACTCATTTGACCGTCGACCCCTCGAGGGTTTCTTGACTTTTTAACGACCCCCTCTATTTTAGTATTACGTAATTATAATGGGACAAGCAAAAAAGACACTTATGTGAGTTTTTTTTATTGTTTATTTTATGGTTACAGTGTTTATTGTATGTATAATACAGTATATATTATATTGACTTAATGTCAAAGGGATACATTTTCGTTTTTGACTTCCGTAACACTATTATTATATTGACTTAACATCAAAGGGATACATTTTTGTTTTTGATATCCTTAACACTACATATTAAATAGGAAGGATAAATAATACATAAAATTTAATTTAGATGACATTAATACCACCTTCCTTATATAAATGAAAACAAGACTTATTAACTTAGTATACAATTTACTAACTTCGTCAATTTGAAGGGTGTGCTTCGTGGCTCTTGACAAGATTAACAATGTTGGGTTCAAAATTAGTAAGTTTGAGCCTAAAGTCGACACAGAATTCTGTATTTAGCTAATTTCTTGTTTTGTTAAAATGAAATTAACGTGGCTGACACGAACTTCAACCATGTATGAGCTTGGAAATGCAAGTGAAAAGGGGAGTACCACTGCAGAAAGTTTGGATATTTTCTACATTTATATTTGTCGAAAAGTAACTTAAAAGTTTGTTTTATTTTACATGTTGCTATATCAATTCCGCATCCCTGGCTGTAAACCACCGACATCCGTTTATTGGTAAACATGTCATTTTGGCCTACTTGATTGGCTGCCGTGACTATTTTCATGACCTTGCTCCATCTTGCAGGTCTTGTACGTGTCACTGCTCCCACGATAAGTTCAAGTGATTGAAACATTGGACTTGTATTTTTAGATTTGTGTTTACTAAATAAAAAGTTATATATTAAATAAAAATCATGGTACAGTCCTATTTAATTTCTTCCTACATAGGGGTTAGCATCTTTTTCAAAACCAGGACATTTTTAAGTTGGTTCACTATATTGTTTTGTTCAAAACCAAGATACTTTTATACAGTGGTGTAAATGAGTAATCTGGCCTTAGGTTTGTATAGGTGCTGGTATAATTTGTGCTTGTATTGTGCAAAAGGTACTCATGGAGCGACAAATCTCAAATTACTGTTATGAGTAAAGTTTTGTTTTCCATGTATTGTTTAATGGCCAAAATACTTTAACAATTATCACTTTATAAACGTATAACAGACTTACTGGATTTGTTTTTATGCAGATATATCAATTTTGGAATGAATCATACTGTTCATTTGAGCTAATATCCGCACACACCTATTCTTAGGGGTTTTTTTGCAGTAGTTTGGATGGATGGGGAAATTATTTGTTCACAAAAATTAATTTAGCAGTACTTCCCAAAAGATCACTGTCGGTGTTACTCAAAGTGCATTGTAAACAGGCAAATTTTCTAGTGGTATGTGATGCAATGACCGATACATCTAAAAGAATGGCCTAAATATTTTTCTTCTACCCACAAAAAACCAACCCTAATTATAATCATATTTTTCTTTAATTATTCAAAGATTACCCCACCTAAGGTCATTCATTCCTTGAATCAAGTTCAAATTTTGATATATCTTTATCATGCTATTGATCAACGTATATTTTCTCATGTTTTTAAAGTTGTGCAAAGACGTTCTTAACCTTTACGATACAGTGCCCAAATTTCGTTACCTGCATCTTAGAGCGGCAGATTTCTCTTGACTTCCTTCCCCTACAGAACTGGTGAGAGAGAGTTGTGAATGACTGTTACGACTGACAACCTAGTGCGCTTTCCTTTCATAGTGTTTGGCATGCTAGAGAAATCACAGAATGATCGACAGGGTAGGGCTTCGAACAAAAGGACCGTTCCTCTTTAGGGCCAGTCGCTGACAGCTCACAAATGGTGATTGATGTCAACAGTCACTTAAAAGGGGGATAAAATCTTCGCATCTGTACCGAGCCGCTTTAGGATGGAAAAATCTCACTGTAGGACTGTTGTACCGCCCCCCATAGTCTAAAGGTTAATTCTTTCTTTTGTAATTTTTACCATGCAGAATTTGCATAAAACTCTAGAATTGTCACTATATGTGACATCCATTGTAATTTTAAAAAATTTATTTTTTGTTATCAAGGACCGCTAGTAAAATATTTAACAAACTGCCTCCTTCCTACAATTTTATCTGGCAGTTTGTCCTACTTTGGGACCTTGCTGCATAAATCTGAATAACAACCAACCCCAATTCCTGACCAATTTTTCTGGAATTTCCCAACCCCAATTCCTGGCCAACCAGTTTTCCCTGACCAATTAGCCAAACCAGTCACTGCTGGGAGTTAATTATTGGACTATGGGGGACCCATTAAGAAAGTTTATTGTCATAAAAGGCAGTGTTTCTGTAAAGTCGCATGTGCATCTAAGGGTTGCGGTGGCTGATCATAAAAGGAAGAAATAAATATGAATAAGCATGGGCTGTTTGATGCCTTGATTTAGCGAACCTTGACTGGATGAGAAAGGTTTATCGTGAAGTGGTGTAAATATGCATTGGGATTAAGAACCAGATGACTCAGTGAAAAAATAAGTGGTAAACTGGGTTCAGAAACACCTGGGTGAAAAGAATAAAGAGGGGAGTTGTTTGTAGAATTAAGTTACCTGTGGTGAATATAAAATGTTATAGATTGAATTTAGTATTGTTTCTTATATCTAACTAGGAAAATGTTTGAGTAAAAATTAAGGTAATCTCAAAATTTTTTCTTTTGAGTTTCTAAAAAAATTTCTATAAGGAATTCTATTTAGGATTTTATTTATTTTGTAAGGTTTTTAAAAATCAATCTTAAGCTCTCATGTGCATACAAGTTTTTCTGGATATTTTTCTCTTTCAGAACGCAATGGATTGGGCTTCTTCTGAATGGAAGCAAGGACTTACTCCATTGGCTCTTCAGAAGGTGAGTGCTTTGGAGGAGAAAATAGAGAGGCTTCAGAAAGAGCGACAGCAATCCAGTTTACAAAATGATTGCCTTAAACTCGCTTTGGAGAAAGAGAAACGTAAAGTAAGTTATGAATCAAATCTCCTGGAGAATTAAAAAGCATCGTTTTATAAAGAGATGCAAAATGTATCTAAAATTTTGGCATTCTGGAAAGAGAATTCTGATCAAGTCATAGTTTTCAATGTTTTGCTTTTGTCAACTGCTCCCAAACTTAACTAGGGTTGCAAGTAGCCCAGTTGGAAGAGCAACAGGAGGGTTGCGAGTTTGAAACTGACCAGCCAGTCGTGTACACAGGGGTTGGTGCAAGTTAAATCTATTGTGGCCTCTAATGTTCGCGTGGTGTGGAAGTTTGGAGAGTGGGATGCAACTCAGGTGTTGTAATCTGACCGTGGTTCAAATATTACTAGGTGTTGTCCTCGATCTTTCCCTTCAGAATTGTCCCGAACCGTCACCAATAGCCTGTTGTGTTGCTCTAGTGTAATGTTAATTAGCTATAATGCTGCTCTGGTGAGAAGATTCATGACCTTGGAAAAGTCCATTCTAGAAAGGTGGTAAGGGTTGCCAGGGAAAAAGGCTGCCATACACAAAATGATATATGGCAGCTGCCATAGGAGATTATTTCGCCAACTCGTGATCGCTGATATCATTTCTTGCACAGAATGAGCAACTCAGAATTAGAATCAGCTGAAGTTGGCAGTCATGAAAATAAATGCATTGTTTATACCGGCCCCTAATTTAACAAATCGACTTGTTCCAAACCATGTGACTTGAATGCCGACTCGCAGGAGCAGGACTAGCTGAGTACTTTTTGTAATCATGTTTGCAATTCAATCTGCTACCGTAAAAATGTCAGATTTAGATTATAGTGATTTTATAAAGTTTAACCACTAAATGTAGAAGTTTGTCTATAGTACCCTAAAAGTATTTTATTATGAAACATACAATTATGTACAAAAGTGATACAAAACATACAAATGCTAACTAAAAACATTGATGCGAAATTATAACTTGAGGTTTCTTTAAACATATATATAGCTTAAAATTTATTTATGGACACTTGCAAATAAAGTTTTCTCTTAGATTTGACATGAAGGATGTTAAAGATTTCAGACTTTATAAGAGAAGCTGCTCTTGCAAAAAAGAGAAATTAGCTGTTGGTCATATTTTACAAGGATAAATTTTGTTTTGATGATTTAGGTTTAGGAACCAGTTTCATTTTCATCTACAATTTTTCTGAATTGTTTGTCTTGTATGACACATTCTAACTGATCAACAGTTCGTTCCATTAAAAATGAATGTCGTCAAATTCCAGTCCTTTTCCACCGTGTGTTTATACAACACATCCACATCTCCAAAATGAATTTGAGATTGCACTCAAGTAGTAGAACATTTTTGAAACTGAGGAAGATAATGTATGTCACTGATGCCTGACTTTCTGCTCCAAATTTCTACCAACCCTGTATATGAATTTTTTAGGAAACTTTTGAATTATTTAGTCAAATAACTTTGTTGTCTGCATGTTTCATACAAATTAATTACTCTTTCATCATGCTTTTAATGTTGGTATGGTGATAATTGTATTTGGAAATTTATTTTTATCCTACTTTTGGCTCAGCTTATCCATTTTTGGATCTTGCACTATAAAACAACCAAAAAACCAACCCAACAATCTTGATTTAAATGAATACAATTCATTCTTGGCATTTGTTTTCACTAGATTGAAAAGGAAAAGCAGCATGTCTCAGAAATTCAGCGAGAGTTGCAGGTATTAGCCGATAATTGCAAGGATTTGGAAGACAAGCAACAGAAGCTGCAGAGTGAAATACAGAATCGTGATTCGAGAATCGGAAGCTTGGAAGTCCTTCTTTCACAGTCAAAAAATGAAAATTGCAAGGTAAATATAATTTTATATTTATTTGAATATCAAGTCATACGTATCATCTAATTATTTGTTGTGTAGCATAAAACGGCCATAGAGCAGCAATTTTCAACCTCTTCAATCTCATGGCACACATTAAGTAATGATTAAAGTTCTGGCACATCAAAAAAGGATATTTTTTTTTGCCAATCTGACAAAAATAAGTAAAATTTTGATTGTTTTGTAAGAAAATAATAGAAATTATCTCCCCTTTTTGCTCCTAAGTGGCTTTTTAAACAAGTCCTAAGTGGCCTTTTGATACAATTTATTTATACTTTGTGAGAACAGAATTATTTATTCAGGTATGTGAAATTATTTGAGAATACACTTGTCAAAAGGTCAAAACATAATCATTGAAATGAAATAAATCTTGCAAAATTTAGACTATTTTACCAACTGTAAGGCACACCAGTCCCATTCTTGCAGCACGCCAATGTGTAACACGACCATTCAGTACACCTGATGAAAATTGCTGTCATAGAGCAACAAACCAAATCAGTGAATTTGTCTTTGTTGAAACAGTAAAACTTATAATTAAAATTCTCTACTAAAGCACTTGTGAAATAATACTCTTACTGTTTAACAAGAGCCTTAAAATGTTTTGGAATTAGTTGGAGCCTTAATGTTTTGGGATTTTGTGAAATGCATCTAGTTTGATAAGTATAAATGACATTTGGTAAAATACAAAAATTTTAAATAAAACTGAAACATTCAAAGTTAAGGTGTAAGAAGGAATTTTAATAGAATAATTATATGCTTTTATTTGCAAAGGTGGGTGATAATTTATAATGGCTGACTAAAGCCAAATGATAAAAAAGCAAATGGCAACATAAGAAAATTGACCCATTTGATTCCTTGTTTCCCAGTATATGCCACATTGAAGTCGAAGGGACACTGGCTAGATAAGCGTTAATTCTGATGAAGATGTTGACTAGTTCAATGAATAACAAGGCTATGCGACTAATTTTCATATGTAGACTGATCTCACCACAGGAGCCCAGGGCATTAGAACAGGTGCATGGTCCATATTCTCCTGAAGATTGTAGAGCTTGCGAAAAGGATTGTTTAATATAGATATTCGATGTAGATAATTTAGCAAGGCAGTCGTGACCAGTAGCAAGGCGGATTTCAGATATGGCTCTTTCTTGACCAATCAGGAGGGTTTAAGATTTTGTTTCACCATGTTTTCAAGAGATTACTCTCCAAAAGTTCTTTTGTGAGGATATTCTTGAAAGTTGTCTAGTTTGGAGAGTGGGGTGCCAGCTCAGGTGTTGACCTTGTCATCTGACCGTGGTTCAAAATTACGAGGTGTCCTTAGATCTTTCCCTTTGGGATGGATCCTGGACTGTCACCAATAGCCTTGTTGTGTTCCAGTGTGATGTTAATTCAACTACCTACCTCTTGAAAGTTATCTTATTGGTTTGGTGGTGTGATATGGGTTTGTAGCATTTGATGTTTGATATTGTTTAACTATTTATTGATAATTATATGACTATATGTTATATATGATGAACTATATTTCATTTTGCAATCACCTATGGATTGGTATATGCATAATTTGTTATGATTTTCATTAATTTTTAAGGTAATAAATTCTTGTGTCTTGCATTTTTCTTCTATTTTAGCTTCAACAGCTTGTTAATGATGTCAAAGATTTGAGACCTATTAGAGAAGCTGCTCTTGCAAAAAGGGAGCAAAAAGTATTGGCTAGCAAAGAAAACAGTGAAAACATTTTGAGTGGTATGCTTTGTACTTTAAAATATCTAAATTTGGATTTTGGTCACTTCAGTACCGATCTTTATTGAATTTAGAATCAAGATGTCTTACTTCTGTTTGCAATTTTTTGAGTTATTTCCTAATGCGTGTAGAGATTATTTTAGGTTTTTTAAATGTAATTAACGAAAAACAGTTAATATTTTTAATGAAAATTTAAATTTCAGAGAATGATGTAAACTCTTCTTTGAAAGAAAAGATATCAGAACAGGAAGCAATAATTAAGGATCTAAAAACCAAGGTAATATTTTATTCCATACTAATCAAGGTTTTATAATGTTTTACTTTATAATAGTGCTACTTTTGTATAGATTCTGGAACACAATACTGTATGTACTCCAGAGGAGTCTAGGGTACAATCCCCTGTTACATGATATACATTACAAACAACACATACCATTAGATATGCATATATTCTTTCTTTGTATTTTATATTGTAAAAAGTATGAAATTATGAAGGAAATAAATTTATAGATTTTACTAGTAATGCCAAATGAATCATTTCATCGTTTTACTATGAAATGGATATGAAAACCTTGTAAGTCTTGAATTCAAAATGTTTCATCAATGATAAAAAACTTGATACCAAATTGTAGGTCAGTTATGAGATATGATTAAAAATTCAACGAAAGGGCTTTAAAACTGATGTAGACTTCGGAACTTTTGAAATAAGTTTAGGTAAGCATATTTGTAACCAAGTAATGCTAAAACTCCATGTATCGAAAAAATTGGACCCTAGGTTTTGATAGTAAAACGACAATTTGATGAATGTATCGTGATTTTTATCACTTTCTACAGTCATAACTTGTATTTTTTTGAAGCCATTTTAATAAACGTTGTAATTTCGATACTATGGGATTCTTAAATGCTGTTCCACTGGGAGAAAAATATCCTTGCTTCCAAGTTTCTCATGAGTATCAAATTATTTTTCTAACTAATCTTAATATTTCTACTTTGTGTTTTCATTGTTTTGTATCTTTTAGCTCAGCACTGTTTCTAACAATGAAAACGTTATTGGAGATGCTTCTGCCCCATTCAAAACACCTGCCAAGAAAATGTTTCAGAATAATGTTCCAGGTAAATTATGCCATTCTTCCAGTTAAAATTTATTGAAAAAATATTTGTAGAATTATCCTTGTAAGTGTACATCCATTTACTTGGTGCTATTTTTAACTTGGCTGAATATGGCTCATGTGCCCTAAACCCAACCATTGAATAAATGCTGTATTGGTGCTGGTGTATCAGGTAGAGCTGTATGTTACAGTGGATTGCTTAATCTAGATTATTAATCTCTTAATAAGTAAGCTTATCACTTTTGAATTAATTTACTTTTTCATTTTTAGGAGCTGTTCAATATATTGGCATGAACAAATTCTTAACTTTTTTCTTGGAAAGTTTCTTCCCTTCTAACTTGTTTACTTTAAATCTACCTTCAGTACAGTAAAATTTGAAATTTTTTATTTCGCAATTGAAAGCCTCTTGCTGGTGGTTTTTAAGATATTTCTGTTAATATTCTGTTATTTTTAATATTAAGTTAAATTTTTGTATTTTATCTTGAAGTTACATCAATGATTTAGTCATGTTGAGGAATTTTGATTCTTTTAAATATTGCTGATACATTTTTAATATAAATTTTAAAATCTTTTATAGAGTCGCCTGCAGTTCATAATAAGAACACTCAGAATATCTGGAATGGGTTTAGTTTTACTCCAGCCAAGGGAAATAGGGAAGCAGCTCTTAGACATAATAGTGATTCGACAGCATTAGAAACTGGAGATGAAAAGGTATATATATATTACTTTATCAACTGTATTTCTGCCAACTCCTCCAAATTTTGCGAAAGTCTTCTGCCCTCAGGAGCGCATCTCCTTCAGGTGTATACTGGCTTCACAGACCCGAGGTACTTTTCTTTTCCCATGTAGTTTACTGTCATGAATAAACACAGGTGTCGGTCTCCAGGGATACCTTTTTCTGCTTTCATCCTATTATTCTATTCCCCGATCTGTGTTTTCCGGGCCGCGGTAGCCTGGTTGGAAGAGTAACGTATTAGCAACCAACATTAAATCTGTCGTGACCTCAAATGTCCTCACATTGGCGTGGTGTGGAAGTTTGGAGAGTGGGGTGCCATGACAGGTGTGGCCTTGTCATCTGACCGTCGTTCCAAATTATGTGGTGTTCTCGGATCTTTCCCTTGGGAGTTGGTCGCAAACCGTTACCAATAGCCCTTTGTGTTGCTCCAGTGCGACGTTAATTAAAATACCTACCTCTTTGTTTTACCCTTTCCGAAATTTTTGTTTGAAGTTTTGTGTTTGGCCAAATATAGTCCTTGTGCCATGAAATGACAAAAAAACCCAGAAATTAGTTCTTCAAAACCTTAAACTCTTTTAGGATTCTTGATCAAAGAAAATGAAAACTATCGTGGATTACTTGGATTTTCTATATAAAATGGAGAAATGGTGAAAAATCAGTTATTTTAAAATGTGTTATCAGTTATTTTCTTGTGTTTGGTGCAACGTGACCAAATATGACCCTTGTGCCATAAAACCAAAAAAATCTTCAAAAACCACTTTTTTCAGGCCTTATGGATTTTTCTCTTCAATGTGGGAAATTTTCAAATGTGCCAAATTTGGCAACATGTTGTGTCAGTCCATCAAGAATGATATTTAATCAGGTCGTTGAGTTGCCAGAAAAATTTTCTACCAACTTTTGGAAACTTGTATTTTATGAACATAGTGATAGAAAGGTGCAATTTTATTTTTAAAATTGAAAGACCAGCATTGTGGAATCAGTTGGTGGGTTGCCAGTAAAATCTAATTTGAGCAAGCCGATTTTGGGAAAGAGAGATTTACGCTTAGTGTGAGAGAAGAAAATCAGGAAAGGTGTCATTTTATTTTCTGCTGTAGTATTGTCAAATTTTGTACTCTGTATTGTAAAAAAATTGTACTCTGATGTCAAATTCTTTGGCATCAGTGTAGTTGCAACTTGAGATTTTTATGAAGTTTTGCAAATATGAGTAAAAATCTATGTTACGAGTAGTATGTCTACCTAACGTATGTCTATTTTCTGTAGTTTTGTTATTTGTAGCATTGTTTCAATTCCTAATGTATCTATTATAACTTTAATTTGTTCTGTTCATTTCGAACTACAGCATTTTTTATGTCACTAACAGGTCTTCTGGATTTATTTTCTTTGAGGTATCAAAATTCTTTATAAGCACTCTTGAATTTCATTTTTATAAATCCTGGTTCTTGGGGTGTCTTTAAAAAGTACCAATATTTTGTGCTCTTAATTATTGTTCTGAGGGCAACCAACGAGTTCGAAGATCGTTGATGCAACAATGGCAATTGTAATGATCACTGGTAACTGAAGGCAATATCTGCTAATTTGATAGCTGTTACGCATAGTTGAAAAAGTGCTTGAATTTTCCCTTAAAGCATATTTGTTGAAGAATTTGATCTGCAACTTGTATTTCTTTAACTTTGTGTTCATTTACTGCCTTTCAATTCGTCTCTTTTTTTGCATACTGCAATAAAAAGGGGGATGAATCAATGTTCGAAACTAAGGTACAGCTGTACTATACGCCACATTTGATAGCAACGCTCTTGGCGCACTTTTTATGTCGCCAAGGGAAGAATTTGTAGAAAAAGTTTTTTTAAAGGACAATTTAATGGAAATGAAAGAACATTCTAGGATATTCAAATGAAAATTTAAACTTTCCGCTTGTCGAGGTTGCCATAAAATCAGGAATAAGCCTATAAAGATGGGTTGCCTTTACCTCCCATAACTCGCTACTAAAAGTGCACCAAGAGCATTGCCACCAAACAAGGTGTATAATACAGCTGTATCGAAACTAGAAGTCTAGGCATCACTGATACTTAAGTATTTTCCATCAATTGCAAAAATGTTTTACTTTTGGTGCAATTTAAAATTTATTTTGTTTACGTGGATGTGATAAACACAATGTACATCAGGGCCTGTATTGACATTTGTGTTTTGGGGTCTTTTTTTAAGCACATTTGCGTTGGGGGCAGCTTTGTATTTTCTGTCATTTTTTTTAAATAGAAGTCAAATTTTCTTTTATTCTGATTTCAAAATTCAACACTCGGATCAGCAGATGACCACAGTTAAAACATTCAATAGTAGTTCGATTTGGGAACAATTCTATAAAACATTGTCTACTGCTATCCAGTTATGGAAAATAATTGAATTCTCCACTTTTGGAAGTGAAATTTCAGGGGGATTCTTTTCTGTAAATTTTGTAGTGTATTTTATAAAGTTTCATTGCAAGCAGAAAAATTAAGAGAAATTGGTGTCAAATATGACATGCGTCTAAAAACACATCAAAAACAAATTATGGGTGTAAAATACAAGTAACAATTGCTAAATCCAAACCATGGTTAAGATGCATGGCTTGCCTCTTGGAATTCAACCGGAGACCTAATAGAAGCATTGAAAAGATTGGGACTCTACTACAAAGCTATATTTGCTTCAAAAAGAAGGTATTACAAGATTGGGGCCCTATGTCATGGATAATAAATACATAATGCAATGAACACCAGTTGATCTATTAATAGAGGGGTACTGGAGGAAAAAGTGGTTGATACTCTGGAAACATGACATGAAATGAAATTGTGAACATATTAATTGAATATTGTCCCTGGGAACAAGTGCCCGGATCAAAAGATCTTTGATATAGGGTTGTGCATTAAGTCATTGCAGTACTTATATCTTTGTTTTCTGTAAATCATTTTAAATGTATTGCTTTTTGCAGCTGATGTCTCTGCAAACTCGTTTGAAGCAGTTGTGTCAAGAACTAGATTGCCAGAGACATAACTTTGAAGCCAGTAAAAACGCTATGGAACAAAAATTTAAAGAGAAAGAAAATGCCTTAAAAGCTGATTTGAAGTATCAAGCTCTAGGTATCATTTCTTGAAAAGCTTTTTCTTTCGCTTAAATAATGTTTTTATTTTAACGTTGGATGCTTTGGCATTAATTTGATAAAATTTTGTGTATGTAAGCGACTTTTAATGTAATTTCTAATACTTTCAGTTGCAGTTAATTAATGGGTTAAAAATTGAGAATTCCATTGTACACTTATTTTTAAAATAACATGACAATGCATTTTTCAATGACTAAACTGTTAATAAAAATGGGTGTTATAGGAATATTTCATTTATAATTCCAAAAAATGTGTAATATATATAGATGCGAGCAATTGCAATAATTCATTTCTTGATTGGTTTTAAAGTAGTGATCTTGATATTCCCTTAGCTAATGCTGATTTGGACAAAGAACTTAAAGAGATAAAAAACAAATATCAGCAAGAAACTACACAAGCAACAAAGAAAATAGATGTTTTAACCCTTCAGTTAAAGAAAGTTGAGCAAGCTAAGGAGTAAGTATAATTTCGGAATTTTTTTTATTCAGTACAAGACTTGTAGAATATCTTGTGAATTATTCTTAGTTTTCTAAATGAAATTTTTGAGAATACAACCACAATGTTTAGTGATGTTAAAATAAGGAAACCTTGTAAATCTCATCAAATAGTTACATTTGATATGTAATATCTACTATGCAATATTCCCATAAGATCAAAGATTTTTATATAAACAAATATATATTTGAGAAACCTTTTTTTGGAATTGAAATGTCAAATCTTGTATTGTAATTAATGCAAATGCTTTCATGTATAGATATTTACAACCAAATCAATTTCCGTTACAATTTTTCACCAGTTGATGTTGTGTAAAATTGTATGGGAAATGATTTGAACAAGGTAAAAAGGTTGATTCCAATTTTGATTGGGTATTTTACTCATTTGTTTTTGTGTTCAGTTCCATTTGCTAGCCACGAATAATGACTTTAATAAAGAACTTTTATTATGTATATAAAAAATGAAAAGACCTATCCTTAAAATACCCTTGTACCATTTGATTATGTTAGTGAAATATTTATATAGGTCTTTGCAATAGACCTTATATTCCATGTCTATTGGACAAGTTTCGGAATTGCTGTTTTACTTCATGTGGGAAAAAAATTTAATGATAATGTTTTAGTTTAAAATTATTTGTTTATCTTTATGAATTTCTTATAAAGAACTTGATGTTTTCAGACTTCTCGAAAAAGATTACAAGAGCGTGGAATCCAAAATAAGTGCAAATGAAATGCTTTTGAAAGCCAAAGAAGAGGAGCTTAAAGATCTTCAAAAAATAAAAAATGCTTGTGAAGCAGCCCAGCAATCTTTGCAATCGTTGAAGTCAAAGATACCTGAGCTGGAACGGAAATGCAAAACGATTGAAGCAGAGAATACTTCTTTTGTTGAGAAAATTAAAACTATTCAATTACAACTTGATGGAAGTAATAATCTTGTTAAAGAAAAAGACACAGATCTCCTGAATACGAAAAAGGAATTGGAGGCTGCTTCCATGTTATCTAAAAACTTGCAGGTGATAAGTTAATTTGATTTATGACCATTTCGATTTATAAAACATGCAAGAAATTCTTGTATTTATTACTTGTAGTTCAGAAGTTGTTGATTTCTGTGTTCTGTACTGGCATATGTGGTTTGTGCCCATGTGTTATTGGCAGTAAACACAAATGTATGTTTGCTCTGTGAAAATATAAGTATAATATCAATGTATATAGATTATATCAATAGGATTGATAAATTTTCTTTTGGCAGATTTTTTTACTGTCTATATTTTATTTGTCAGTGGATGGAAATTAAAGGAATTTAAAAAATGTTAAAATTTTCCCCAAAGTAGTATTTCACTTTTTAATTAGATTTTTTTCTTTAATCTCGATAAATAAATTTAAGAAACTATGAAGTATATATAATATATAGAAGTAATGTGGTGCAGGTTCAATTCCTCCCTGGGTGTATTTCTGTATTAGTAAAACTTTGTGTATGAGGTGCCACCATGGCTCAGTGAGTTTGTCCACTGCTCTAGAACTTGTGAGTTGTAGGCGATGTAGGTTCGATTCCGCCTTGAGTGTATTTCTCTCCTGTCAATGAAACTTTTGTGTTTGACAATTATGTGATATTTTCTGTCTGGCTTTACTTGTCCAAATATGACCCTCAATTCAACCAACCTTGTATATGTCTATTTGGCATAGCTTGGGGAAAATATGATCTTTGCACTACAAAATTCAACCAACCATATTATTACTCACAAGGTAACTGATACTTTATTTTTATGAATATTAATTTGAATACTATAAATTCATATTTAAATTTAAAAAATGGAAATCATTACCATTCTTTTCTTTTAACATTCTTTTCCTAACATGTAGAAATATCATTTATATTTATAATATAGTTATATTGGATATTAAAGTTTTTTCTCAAAGTCAATATTTGCACAATGCATATTTTGCTACTCAATTTTTAAAGAACATTGCTTATTCGGTCTTGTATTTGAAAAGCTGGCTCAAAAATAATTGGCTCAGGTACTCGAAGTATTACAAACCTATTAATGATTTTAAATATGGAATATGAAGCTTAAAAAATTGTTAACATTTCCAATGACTTATTAGATGTTATCTCTTAGGCTCAGATGAAAGAAGTACAGAATAAATTTGACATTGAACAGACTAAACTTCAAGAGAGTGTATCTAATGAAATTTTACTGAAAGATAAGATTGAGTCACTGGAGAAAGAACAAAAGAAACTAAATGTTCAGACTGAGGACCAAAGCAAAAGCATGAAGTTATTGCAGAATGAATTATCCCAGAAATCTTTACAGCTTCAAGAACTTGACCAACATATTAAAGTTTCAAAGAATGAGTATGAGGCAAGTGATTTATTCTACTTTAAATTACTTTTTAGTACAATTAAACTTTTGCTAATGTTCCGTAGCAACCTTTAAGTAGCCTATTTGATGTATAATCATAAACCCCATAGTATTTTTGTTTAAAATAAATATGCTATGTATTTGCTGTCTACTATTGCAATAATGGATAGCAAAAGCCATATTTTAAGCTGTCAGCTTAAATGTGAGGTGTTAAGTTAAGCTTTTTAGTTGGATTATAGTATCATAATTAATTTTTGTGAGCTACTACTGTTAAAGTGGATTCTGAAAATAATTTTAAAGTAACATAATTAGACATTAAAGAAAGCAAATCTGCTTGTGCTCAAATGTTGTAATAGTTACTGCAAAATTAGTAAAACATGTTTGACTATCCTCTCACCAAAAAATATTGTTTTATCATACTCATTTTTGTAAATGATCACCAACTTCACTATCCTGATTGTTTAATAAGCTTATGAATAGAAAAATTAAGGTTTATGTAACTTTGATTCTTAGATTTTTTTGCCGCAAACTGGAATGGCAAATTTCTAAGGGTTTTGATTGTTGCCTACAGAACTGCATAAAACTTTGCTAAAACTACGAATTGTGCATTTCGTTACTTGCAAAGTCATTGGTTTTTGTTTGTCATATTACATTCATTTCAATTTTGTCATTTTTATTTGTTATGATATTATCTTTGTCTGATTTCTTAGTATGTATATTGTATGTTGAATAGCTAAAGTCATGCAGTAATTCTTGAAATTCTCATTATATTATGTTACTGATGTTATGGACACTGACAAGGGAAATGTTGGATGGCATAAAGGCAAACTTCTTTTCAGTCAGTTTTTTTTGTATTGTGTTTGGTGCAGCTTGGCCAAATATGGCCCTTGTGCCATAAAACCTTAAGCCAGCATGCTCCAAATAACACATAACTGAGTGACATACATGCGTAATACAATGTTTTCAGCAGAATAGACAGCGCTTATCCACAGGCTGGATACTCGTGTTTCATTTTGGATTTTATCATAGATAAGTAAATGCAAATTTTCCTGTTCTATCTCACTTCTAATTACTTACTTATGGATCATTGATGATTAATTGGAAAGTTATGAGATTGAATATGTTACTGTGCTGTATGTTTGGATGCTGTAATAAAGTTAATTTGTGTTAATTGGACCAAATTTAACTCAAAAAATGAAATAATAAATAACATTAAAAATTGGATGTAATTTTTCTATGTATTGTTAACTGATGAAATCAAATCTATCACTTGTCAAAATCTGATAATATCTGCTGTAAACAAGTTTCACTATTTTTCTGTGTTAATTTAATGTATAGCTATTATTTTAATGTATAAACTACCTTTGAAATGAAAAATATATTGACAAGTGAATACAAAGAGTATGCCCTGTATACACTTGTAGATAGACCATTCTAAATTGCAAGCAAAATAGTGATCTCTTGATTCAAGGGTATAACTTATCTAATTTTGATTGCCACAAAAATGTTATGATTTTTCATTAGCTCTTATATATATACTCTTATTTTGTAAATATAATCCTTGGTTCCTTAAGATAATTCAAGACCAGTGTAGTGCTAATTTATAATATTGGTTAACTGTTTAATTTCATGCTTCTTCCTTGTAGAATAAAATTCTGACGTTAGAAGAAGAGCTTTCTGTTGTGCAGAATGATTACTCTTCTCTAGAAAAGCAGCTGCAAGATTCCTCATCTAATGAATCATCTTTGAAAGAAAAAGTAGATCTTCTGAGTAATGAGAAAAATGAGCTTGCTGTTCTGGTGATGGCTGAAACTAGCAATGGACAGACTCTTCGATCTCACATCGATGAATTGAACCAGAGTATTCAATTGCTGAAAAATGAACTGCAAAATAAATCCGAGGAATATGTAGAGCTAAATAAAAAACTAGAAACATCAGAGAAGGAGTTTCAGGTATTCATTTATTAGTCCTTAATTGAGATTTTACTTTACATTTATTATGACAAGAAAATGTTTCCTAGAATTGTTTCTAAAATTTTTCATCTACTATTCAGAAAAATGGAAACTCTTGGGAACATGAAATATGTTTATTTTAGGGAAATAAAGTTTTTCTTGTTGAGACAATCTGGCAAAAAAAATTGTTTCAATCAAAATCATTTCATTTTTTGGAATTATGTAAAATGTCAAAATATACCCCAAAATTTCTACTATAAATTTTTACATAATATTTGAAATTTTATGAGTTCATTTGGAAAAAGATTTAAATCTGCTGTGAGCTTTGACGCATAACCTTAAGTTCTGCTAGATATCCAGGAAATTGGTTGTAAATTTTCATTAACATTATGTTAAAGGTGTTTGATGTGAAGGCTTATATGAAATTTTTTAAATTCATTTGTGTTAATATTAACCAGATGCTTATTATTATGGTATATTAGATTAACCATGGCTTAGAGTGGGTTTGCCCACTGTGCTAGCAACCTGTGAGTTGCAGGCAGCATAGGTTTAATTCCTATCAGTTTCAATTCCTTCCTGGGTGTACTTCTCTCTTCTATGTCATTAAAACTTCATGTGTACGTTCATTTACTTGACAACTCGTGTCAAATCATGCACATTTAAACAAATTGACAAATGAATCCCATAATGGCCAATTGTTTATCCATTGGTGCCATTTGAAAATAATAAAATGTCATGTGCCATGCATGTTAGTGAAATATATATAGTAGATCTCAATTTAAATCAATTAAATTGTTCATATAATTTATCTATTTAGTGTATTGTGCTTACTTTATGTAAATGGCAAAACTTGTGGAGGAATACTCACCCTCATCCAAATAACGTAAAGTTGTTCTGCTGTTCAAAGCTGTTTATTTTTGTAAAGCTGAAATTTCTGTGTCACCTGTTGCCCATATGAAAAGTTATACCAAATATATTTTGCTTCAGATAACAATCCAAGAATTGCAAGACAGTTTATCCACTCTACGATTGGAATGCATCCTTCTACAAAGGGATGCTTCAGATAGTTTTAAGTATAAAGTAATATTAGAGGAAAAGCTAAGAAATAAATTTAAGTTTTCCTGTCTGCATTTAATGATGACTTGGAAATATATATAACTGTTATGATTTTTACTTTGCTGCTCAGAGGATCTATAAATTACCTCTTTTTGCTAAGGTTTATCTAACATTCACTGGTGACTTGCTACTATTTTTCAACCTAGGGTTGTCTAAGCAAAATACTTCAAAAGCTTCTCTTTTCAAAATTTTGGTGAAGTTTTTGCTAATTCACCCAAGGTCAATAGCAATTTAGTCCCCTTTTTTAACTAATTAATGGTGAATGGGAAAGATATTTTTCTATTGGGAAATTTTTTTCAATGGATGCCAATTTCGAAGCCTTAGTGCCAAGTCATGGCAACCACGAAAGAAACACGTCGGAATCGGGTTGGTAGATTGTTGTGAAAACCTAATTAAGAAAATATTTAGTTTTTTTACATTTAAATTTCTTGGCGAGATCTTCAACTTCGTTTCATACTTAACTAGTACATTTTGTGCTTTAGCAGATTCATTTTGTATCTGAGCAACTAAAATAGAGTTTAAGATGAGACTTTTTTGCCATTTTGAAAAATTTATGCTCATGATGCTATTATTTCATAAGTGCTTTGCAGCTCTGCAGCATCACTCATGTCCAGGTGCCATGGAACAGCAGTCAATATCCTTTTTTGTTTGAAATTGGGTAAAATAGCTATGGAAATTACCGCATCGTAAAAAAAGTTTATGGGAATGCAGCATTATCCCGCACTAAGGTTTTTGAGTGGTATGCATGTTTCCTTGACTTTTCTGTTTTCATTTCTTTCCTTGGAAATTGCAGGAAGTTTGCAATCACTGTTTCGATGGTAACTTTAAATAGTATCCAGCTGCATACCTATAAACTTCTTTTCACATGTGTACATATCCGAAGCTGTTTTACCCAGTTTCAAATAAAAAGCGATATTGTCTCTCCGCGTTCCATGATAACAGAATACTAGCTCATGCTATCATTTCCATAATTTCCTGTTTCTCAGTAATGTTATACAGAGGTTTGTGGCTGCTTGCTTATTGGACAGTGACTTGCTTGCACATGCAAATTTACCGATGTAAGTATTTGCACTATTGCGTCAGTCTTGGAACTTAAGGAAATTGTATTGCTCTCTTGAAGAGTGGAAACTGGTTCTCAACTTTGGGTTTCATTACATAATCCAATATTTAAAAACCAAAATGTATCTATTTCACAGGCTCAAATTCAAGAATTAATGACCACTTCATCTGCAACTCAAGCTGAGTTGACTCGTTTACAAAACTGGTTGCAAGAGAATGCGTCTAATGAAACATCTCTTCGAGAGAAGTTGGATCTGTTAGAAAAAGAGAAAGAGTATTTGTCAGATAATCTGGCGACTGAAACTAGCAGGGTTCAGAATTCTGAATTATGTAATGAAGAACTGAAGAAAAGGATTCAGGTGTCAGAGGAAGAGCTAGCCAATAAATCTTCTGAAATTACCAAACTCAATCAGCAAATCATAGCCTTAAAAGAAGATTTAGAGGTATTTATGCTACTTAAAATTATTTTTGTTTTATTTCAATTTTATGCATTAAGATAAAAGCATTAATTTAAATCATTTTTGGAACTTCAATAATTAAATTAACTTTTATATTGTTGCCCACTGCAAGGGCATGTCTAGTTCAGTTTTGCAAAGGCAACTATTATGCAGTAGAAAACATTGCTAAAATAGCATATTGCAATATTTTGGGTTTTGGCATTTATCTGAATTATGCAGGAACCATTTGGCATTTATCTGAATTATAATAAATGCCAAACAATTTATCTGAATTATGCATGAACCAGCTGTTGGGATAATCACTTGAAGTGTTGGTAGTAGTTGAATAAATTGTTTTCAACTGCAAAAGAAAGGGTTTATAAACTTTGATTGATCCATGTTTTATGTCTTAAGTGACTAAATTGTTAATTTTTCTCAAATATCTAGTGTAACTTATATATATGCACCTACTAAAATAATTTGATTATGAATATGGCTACAGACAATTGCAAAGTAAATATTGGCCAGCATGTTATCTATACAATAAACCACTTGGAAACAAAGTAGTGAGTTATAAAATTGAGCATCTGTATTTATCTGGATGAATTAAGGAACATAAACACACAATACACTATGCTTAAGCTCTGGAGGGATAAATGTTAAGATGACAGCTAATTAGAAAGTATTTGGCTGAGCAAGTTATTATTTGTTGATACCCTCTAACATCTTACCTGTATATGCTATAAAATCTTTTTCAGGCCAAGATCAAAGAATTGGAAACCAGCATGTCTTCTGTTAAAGTTGAATATGCCGAGTTACAAGATCAGCTACAACTTTCTTCATCCCGAGAATTTTCGCTCAAAGAGAAGTTATCACTTCTTGAGAAAGAGGAAAATAGCCTTGTTGAGGAGTTGACAACGCAAACTAGCAGAATTCAATGTCTTGATTCACGTCTTGAAGACCTTTTGAAGAGCAACCAATTATTAAAAGATGAACTGTCTTGTAAGTCTTCTGAAGTAGCTGAGCTCAATCAACTTGTACTGACTTCAAAACAGGAATGTGAGGTATTTAGCTACATTAATTCCATACTTTAATGTTTCAGTAATACTGTCATCAAGTATTCAAATTTGGTACTATGTCAAATGTTGTTATGGAAACTGTTGAATTGAAGCATTGCCAAATAAGTATGCTTGTAGTTTGTCTCTTGGAAATGTATGATTTTTACGGGAGATTAAATGTTAGTTTCTTTGAAAATTTTAAGATTTTTGTTGTAAAAGTGGGAAATTTACTATTTCTCAATAGAATTCCATAGTATATGTCTTATAAATTGTTGCATTTTTAAAAATAAAGCTTTTAAGAAAGGAAACCTCAATTAGAAATTGGTCTAAATTTCCTTCTGGTTTGATGTAGTTTTTTTATCCAGTTTATGAGAATGAAAATTGTATCTGCTGACGAAAATAAAGACTTGCATTTGAACCAACCCAAGAAGTCAAGTGAATGATTAAACAAGATTTCAAAACCAAAACTGACTCCTATGAGATTATTAACACTACCTATTGTGAATTAAATAGATATTGAACAGATCCAAGTAATTAAAATTGCTGTGAATGAAAACGCGATTTATAATTAAATGGTTTGAATATTTGTTTAATGCATTTTCACTAGGGTTTTAACCAATTTTCTTGCTCTTGACAAAAACACCTTATTCAGGTTCCATTAGTTAATCCAATACTTAAAAACAATTAAATGTATCTGTTTCAGGCTCATATTCAAGAATTGACGACCACTTTGTCTGCGACTCGAGCTGAGTTGGCTCTCTTGAAAAACCAGTTGCAGCAGAATGCATCTAATGAAACAGCTCTTAGGGAAAAGTTGGATCTCTTAGAAAAAGAGAAAGAATATTTGTCAGATAATCTGGCGACTGAAACTAGCAGGGTTCAGAATTCTGAATTATGTAATGAAGAACTGAAGAAAAGGATTCAGGTGTCAGAGGAAGAGCTAGCCAATAAATCTTCTGAAATTGCCAAACTCAATCAGCAAATCATAGTCTTAAAAGAAGATTTAGAGGTATTTATACCACTTAAAATGATTTTTATTTTATTTCAATTTTATGCATTAAGATACAAGCATTAATTTAAATCATTTTTAGAACTTCAATAATTAAATTAACTTTTATATTGTTGCCCACTGCAAGGGCATGTCTAGTTCAGTTTTGCGAAGGCAACTATTATGCAGTAGAAAGCATTGCTAAAGTAGCATATTGCAATATTTTGGGTTTTGGCATTTATCTGAATTATGCATGAACCATTTGGCATTTATCTGAATTATAATAAATGCCAAACAAGTTATCTGAATTATGCATGAACCAGTTGTTGGGATAATCACATGAAGTGTTGGTGTTTTGAATAAATTGTTTTCAACTGCAAAAGAAAGGGTTTATAGACTGATTGATCCATGTTTTATGTCTTAAGTGACTAAATTGTTAATTTTTCTCAAATATCTAGTGTAACTTATATATATATATGCATCTACTAAAATAATTTGATTATGAATATGGCTACAGACAATTGCAAAGTAAATATTGGCCAGCATGTTATTCAACTCTTACTACTTTAATCTGATTTGTTTTTGTTATCTATACAAAAAACCACTTGGAAACAAAGTAGTGAGTTATAAAATTGAGCATCTGTATTTATCTGGATGAATTAAGGAACGTACACACACAATGCACTATGCTTAAGCTCTGGAAGGATAAATGTTAAGATGACAGCTAATTAGAAAGTATTTGGCTGAGCAAGTTATTATTTGTTGATACCCTCTAACATCTTACCTGTATATGCTATAAAATCTATTTCAGGCCAAGATCAAAGAATTGGAAACCAGCATGTCTTCTGTTAAAGTTGAATATGCCGAGTTACAAGATCAGCTACAACTTTCTTCATCCCGAGAATTTTCGCTCAAAGAGAAGTTATTACTTCTTGAGAAAGAGGAAAATAGCCTTGTTGAGGAGTTGACAACGCAAACTAGCAGAATTCAATGTCTTGATTCACGTCTTGAAGACCTTTTGAAGGGCAACCAATTATTAAAAGATGAACTGTCTTGTAAGTCTTCTGAAGTAGCTGAGCTCAATCAACTTATACTGACTTCAAAACAGGAATGTGAGGTATTTAGCTACATTAATTCCATACTTTAATGTTTCAGTAATACTGTCATCAAGTATTCAAATTTGGTACTATGTCAAATGTTGTTATGGAAACTGTTGAATTGAAGCATTGCCAAATAAGTATGCTTGTAGTTTGTCTCTTGGAAATGTATGATTTTTACGGGAGATTAAATGTTAGTTTCTTTGAAAATTTTAAGATTTTTGTTGTAAAAGTGGGAAATTTACTATTTCTCAATAGAATTCCATAGTATATGTCTTATAAATTGTTGCATTTTTAAAAATAAAGCTTTTAAGAAAGGAAACCTCAATTAGAAATTGGTCTAAATTTCCTTCTGGTTTGATGTAGTTTTTTTATCCAGTTTATGAGAATGAAAATTGTATCTGCTGACGAAAATAAAGACTTGCATTTGAACCAACCCAAGAAGTCAAGTGAATGATTAAACAAGATTTCAAAACCAAAACTGACTCCTATGAGATTATTAACACTACCTATTGTGAATTAAATAGATATTGAACAGATCCAAGTAATTAAAATTGCTGTGAATGAAAACGCGATTTATAATTAAATGGTTTGAATATTTGTTTAATGCATTTTCACTAGGGTTTTAACCAATTTTCTTGCTCTTGACAAAAACACCTTATTCAGGTTCCATTAGTTAATCCAATACTTAAAAACAATTAAATGTATCTGTTTCAGGCTCATATTCAAGAATTGACGACCACTTTGTCTGCGACTCGAGCTGAGTTGGCTCTCTTGAAAAACCAGTTGCAGCAGAATGCATCTAATGAAACAGCTCTTAGGGAAAAGTTGGATCTCTTAGAAAAAGAGAAAGAATATTTGTCAGATAATCTGGCGACTGAAACTAGCAGGGTTCAGAATTCTGAATTATGTAATGAAGAACTGAAGAAAAGGATTCAGGTGTCAGAGGAAGAGCTAGCCAATAAATCTTCTGAAATTGCCAAACTCAATCAGCAAATCATAGTCTTAAAAGAAGATTTAGAGGTATTTATACCACTTAAAATGATTTTTATTTTATTTCAATTTTATGCATTAAGATACAAGCATTAATTTAAATCATTTTTAGAACTTCAATAATTAAATTAACTTTTATATTGTTGCCCACTGCAAGGGCATGTCTAGTTCAGTTTTGCGAAGGCAACTATTATGCAGTAGAAAGCATTGCTAAAGTAGCATATTGCAATATTTTGGGTTTTGGCATTTATCTGAATTATGCATGAACCATTTGGCATTTATCTGAATTATAATAAATGCCAAACAATTTATCTGAATTATGCATGAACCAGTTGTTGGGATAATCACATGAAGTGTTGGTGTTTTGAATAAATTGTTTTCAACTGCAAAAGAAAGGGTTTATAGACTGATTGATCCATGTTTTATGTCTTAAGTGACTAAATTGTTAATTTTTCTCAAATATCTAGTGTAACTTATATATATATATGCATCTACTAAAATAATTTGATTATGAATATGGCTACAGACAATTGCAAAGTAAATATTGGCCAGCATGTTATTCAACTCTTACTACTTTAATCTGATTTGTTTTTGTTATCTATACAAAAAACCACTTGGAAACAAAGTAGTGAGTTATAAAATTGAGCATCTGTATTTATCTGGATGAATTAAGGAACGTACACACACAATGCACTATGCTTAAGCTCTGGAAGGATAAATGTTAAGATGACAGCTAATTAGAAAGTATTTGGCTGAGCAAGTTATTATTTGTTGATACCCTCTAACATCTTACCTGTATATGCTATAAAATCTATTTCAGGCCAAGATCAAAGAATTGGAAACCAGCATGTCTTCTGTTAAAGTTGAATATGCCGAGTTACAAGATCAGCTACAACTTTCTTCATCCCGAGAATTTTCGCTCAAAGAGAAGTTATTACTTCTTGAGAAAGAGGAAAATAGCCTTGTTGAGGAGTTGACAACGCAAACTAGCAGAATTCAATGTCTTGATTCACGTCTTGAAGACCTTTTGAAGGGCAACCAATTATTAAAAGATGAACTGTCTTGTAAGTCTTCTGAAGTAGCTGAGCTCAATCAACTTATACTGACTTCAAAACAGGAATGTGAGGTATTTAGCTACATTAATTCCATACTTTAATGTTTCAGTAATACTGTCATCAAGTATTCAAATTTGGTACTATGTCAAATGTTGTTATGGAAACTGTTGAATTGAAGCATTGCCAAATAAGTATGCTTGTAGTTTGTCTCTTGGAAATGTATGATTTTTACGGGAGATTAAATGTTAGTTTCTTTGAAAATTTTAAGATTTTTGTTGTAAAAGTGGGAAATTTACTATTTCTCAATAGAATTCCATAGTATATGTCTTATAAATTGTTGCATTTTTAAAAATAAAGCTTTTAAGAAAGGAAACCTCAATTAGAAATTGGTCTAAATTTCCTTCTGGTTTGATGTAGTTTTTTTATCCAGTTTATGAGAATGAAAATTGTATCTGCTGACGAAAATAAAGACTTGCATTTGAACCAACCCAAGAAGTCAAGTGAATGATTAACCAAGATTTCAAAACCAAAACTGACTCCTATGAGATTATTAACACTACCTATTGTGAATTAAATAGATATTGAACAGATCCAAGTAATTAAAATTGCTGTGAATGAAAACGCGATTTATAATTAAATGGTTTGAATATTTGTTTAATGCATTTTCACTAGGGTTTTAACCAATTTTCTTGCTCTTGACAAAAATACCTTATTCAGGTTCCATTAGTTAATCCAATACTTAAAAACAATTAAATGTATCTGTTTCAGGCTCATATTCAAGAATTGACGACCACTTTGTCTGCGACTCGAGCTGAGTTGGCTCTCTTGAAAAACCAGTTGCAGCAGAATGCATCTAATGAAACAGCTCTTAGGGAAAAGTTGGATCTCTTAGAAAAAGAGAAAGAATATTTGTCAGATAATCTGGCGACTGAAACTAGCAGGGTTCAGAATTCTGAATTATGTAATGAAGAACTGAAGAAAAGGATTCAGGTGTCAGAGGAAGAGCTAGCCAATAAATCTTCTGAAATTGCCAAACTCAATCAGCAAATCATAGTCTTAAAAGAAGATTTAGAGGTATTTATACCACTTAAAATGATTTTTATTTTATTTCAATTTTATGCATTAAGATACAAGCATTAATTTAAATCATTTTTAGAACTTCAATAATTAAATTAACTTTTATATTGTTGCCCACTGCAAGGGCATGTCTAGTTCAGTTTTGCGACTATTATGCAGTAGAAAGCATTGCTAAAGTAGCATATTGCAATATTTTGGGTTTTGGCATTTATCTGAATTATGCATGAACCATTTGGCATTTATCTGAATTATAATAAATGCCAAACAATTTATCTGAATTATGCATGAACCAGTTGTTGGGATAATCACATGAAGTGTTGGTGTTTTGAATAAATTGTTTTCAACTGCAAAAGAAAGGGTTTATAGACTGATTGATCCATGTTTTATGTCTTAAGTGACTAAATTGTTAATTTTTCTCAAATATCTAGTGTAACTTATATATATATGCATCTACTAAAATAATTTGATTATGAATATGGCTACAGACAATTGCAAAGTAAATATTGGCCAGCATGTTATTCAACTCTTACTACTTTAATCTGATTTGTTTTTGTTATCTATACAAAAAACCACTTGGAAACAAAGTAGTGAGTTATAAAATTGAGCATCTGTATTTATCTGGATGAATTAAGGAACGTACACACACAATGCACTATGCTTAAGCTCTGGAAGGATAAATGTTAAGATGACAGCTAATTAGAAAGTATTTGGCTGAGCAAGTTATTATTTGTTGATACCCTCTAACATCTTACCTGTATATGCTATAAAATCTTTTTCAGGCCAAGATCAAAGAATTGGAAACCAGCATGTCTTCTGTTAAAGTTGAATATGCCGAGTTACAAGATCAGCTACAACTTTCTTCATCCCGAGAATTTTCGCTCAAAGAGAAGTTATCACTTCTTGAGAAAGAGGAAAATAGCCTTGTTGAGGAGTTGACAACGCAAACTAGCAGAATTCAATGTCTTGATTCACGTCTTGAAGACCTTTTGAAGGGCAACCAATTATTAAAAGATGAACTGTCTTGTAAGTCTTCTGAAGTAGCTGAGCTCAATCAACTTATACTGACTTCAAAACAGGAATGTGAGGTATTTAGCTACATTAATTCCATACTTTAATGTTTCAGTAATACTGTCATCAAGTATTCAAATTTGGTACTATGTCAAATGTTGTTATGGAAACTGTTGAATTGAAGCATTGCCTAATAAGTATGCTTGTACTTTGTCTCTTGGAAATGTATGTTTTTTACGGGAGATTAAATGTAAGTTTCAGTGAAAATTTTAAGATTTTTGTTGTAAAAGTGGGAAATTTACTATTTCTCAATAGAATTCCATAGTATATGTTTTATAAATTGTTGCATTTTTAAAAATAAAGCTTTTAAGAAAGGAATCCTCAATTAGAAATTGGTCTAAATTTCCTTCTGGTTTGATGTAGTTTTTTTATGCAGTTTATGAGAATGAAAATTGTATCTGCTGACAAAAATAAAGACTTGCATTTGAACCAACCCAAGAAGTCAAGTGAATGATTAACCAAGATTTCAAAACCAAAACTGACCCCTATGAGATTATTAACACTACCTATTGTGAATTAAATAGATATTGAACAGATCCAAGTAATTAAAATTGCTGTGAATGAAAACGCGATTTATAATTAAATGGTTTGAATATTTGTTTAATGCATTTTCACTAGGGTTTTAACCAATTTTCTTGCTCTTGACAAAAATACCTTATTCAGGTTCCATTAGTTAATCCAATACTTAAAAACAATTAAATGTATCTGTTTCAGGCTCATATTCAAGAATTGACGACCACTTTGTCTGCGACTCGAGCTGAGTTGGCTCTCTTGAAAAACCAGTTGCAGCAGAATGCATCTAATGAAACAGCTCTTAGGGAAAAGTTGGATCTCTTAGTAAAAGAGAAAGAATATTTGTCAGATAATCTGGCGACTGAAACTAGCAGGGTTCAGAATTCTGAACTATGTAATGAAGAACTGAAGAAAAGGATACAGGTGTCAGACGAAGAGCTAGCCAATAAATCTTCTGAAATTGCCAAACTCAATCAGCAAATCATATCATCAAAAGAAGATTTGGAGGTATTTATGCCACTTTAAAAATATTTTTATTTTTCAATATTTTGCTTTAAGGTAACAGCATTCATTGAAATCAAGTTTTAATTTCAGTACTTAAATTAGCTTTTACATTGCTGCCGACGGCTAGGTAATGTTAGTTTAGTACAGCTTTGATATATGCATACTTTGGTGGCAATGCTGTTAGTATGGTTTTTGGCACACTTTTTAAGTCGCCAAGGAAGAAATTCCCTAAATAATATTTCAGTAATATTGTGTTCAAGGATTTAAATTTGCTACAATGTCAAACGTTATGGGAACTGTTGAAACATTGCCGAATAAGTATGCATGTAGTTTGTCTCTTGGTAAGCTATGAATTTTTATGGAAGAATAAATAATGTTAGTTTCAGTGAAAATTTAATATTTTGGTCTAAAAAGTGAGAAAATATACTATGTTTTCACTACGGATAAGAGTGAGTTAACAAAAAGTTATGTGACAAAAGATCTTTCCCCTGGAAAGTATTTTGGGATACATTGTGTAATAGCATAATTGAGATTATTTTCACGTATTTGAGAATTTCATTCAAATTGCTGGGCCACGATGGCTCATTGGGTTTTCCACTGCACTGTCAATCTGCGAGTTGTAGGCGGTGCAGGTTCAATTCCTCTAACTTACCTTGGGTATATTGATCTCTTCTGGTCCTGTAAAACTTTCCTTGTTGTGTGCATGTCCTTTGCTTGACGTTGTGTTCGGCTCAGCTTAGCTAAATATGGCCCTTGTGTCATGCAACCTAACTAACCATGCAAATTGATTTGGAAAGCATGAATAACTTCAGAATTTCAAAGAACCTTTTATGTTTTTATTTAGCTATTCACACTCCTAAGCATTTTTTTATACCGTAGTTAATTTAATGGAATTATTTATTTCTGATTTGCTTAGACATTTTTAATACATTTAATTAGTTTTTGTAAATAAAACTTACCTTGAAGTCCCAATGGTGTATTTGGTTTCTGTCACTATTACTTAATCACGAAGCATTCACTTGTATTGTCCTCAAATGTGTTCCAAATTAAATTCATCCTCACTTTCATATTAATTCTATGAAAATACTATATTCCTTTAAAAAAAATTCTGAAAATAAATGCAAATCTGAGTTCATCAAAAATTTCCATTGAAGCTTAGTGGCTATAGTTGCATGCATAATGGAAATTATGTATGTTGCTGCAGTTGGATCAGTTGTTTTATGATGCCCATTATGCATGTTTTCATAGCACTACCAGATTTGTGTTTAAGGAATATTGATATAATATACAGATTTAGGGCAAAAGAAGCCGACCAATCGGTCTAGGTGTTAGGATGCTGATTTCGGAATAAAAAGGTTTGGTTGGATGCAAGTGAGGTGTATTGTGAACTCAGGTGCACCAGGGTGATGCTAAGTGGTTCACACATAAATCGTTTTAGTACCATAATGATTAAAATCAATTGGCCTGGAATTAGCCAAAAAAGGCCAAAGATAAATTCTTCAAACTAAGAATGTAGCTTTACATTTGAAGCTTCAAAAATCTTCAAACTATCAAATATTATCTGGTGTATCATTCACTACAAAGCAGGTATCTCTTTCATAGTACTTTAATGCAAATTTTTCTAAATGTGCTCACCAGGATTTTGTTCATCTAAAAATGTTAAAGAATGGCTTATATACTAGATTGAAATATTTGAAAAAATTGCCTTTAAACTTTAGATATCTTGAATCAAAAGATAGCAAACAGAATTTTTGTATATGTGGCCATTGTCTGCAAAGTACTTACAAAGATGACGTATCAGTGAAATACAGGTCCTGATGATGACTTAATTGAACTTTTAATTTTTTTTCTTAAAGGCAAAGATTCAAGAACTGGAAAGAGTGTTATCAGACACCCAAACTGATAATAAAGCTTTGGAAGATAAATTCCAAGAATGCTCATTGAAGGAACGGTCTCTAAAAGAAAAGGTCATTCTGCTGGAAAAGGAGGAATGTATACTCAATGACAGTTTAGACAAAGCAAACAATGGCATCCAAAAATTAGAAGTGGAGCTGGAACAGTTGAAGAAAAGTACTATGCCACTCAAGGAAGAGTTGTCTCTAAAAACTGCGCAATCAAATGAGCTTGCAAATCTGATGGAAACTATCAAGGAGGAGTATGAGGTAATATATCTCATTGCCTGTTGAAAAATAACAAATAATCTGTATTTAAGAAAGTGCATTGAATTTAGGAATGATTTTGTTTTGCATTTGAGTGTAGATCAGCGGTAGCCCAGTTGGTAGAATTTGGCAAGTTTGAAATTCGATCCAACCAAAGACTGTTGTGTATGTGAGGGCTGGTGCATGTTAAATCTATTGTGGCCTTAAATGTCCTCATGTTGGCGTGGTTTGGAGAGTGGGGTGAAAGCTCAAGTGTTGCCCTTGTGATCTGAGTATGATTCCAAATTACAAGGTGTCCTCAATCTTCATCTTCGGGGTAAATCAGTGACAGTCGCCAATAGCCTGTAATGTTGCTCCAGTGCGACAATAATGCAACTACCTACATTTGAGTGTACATTTTCCAATCTTTTCTTGATTATTGAAGAAAGTTTATCGAAAGTAGGTTAGAATTTTGGCACCAAAGCCAATTTTAAAATAAGTCCGAGATGGGTCTCTTTAAATTTTCCTTATTTTCTCAGGACCACTGACTCAGTGGGTTTGCCCTCTGCTAGCAACATGTAAGTTGTAGGTGATGCAAGTTTGATTATGTAGTTTTCTCTTCTGTGTGAGTTAACTTTCTTGTGTGTGTATGTCTATTTACTTGATGTTGTCTGTCTTGTGTATGGAGCTTGGCCAAATCTGGCCATTACACCATAAAACTCGACACAACCCATCATCAACCTTATAAATTCTTACTGTGCTTGTTTTCTTATTTGTTTTTTACTTGGACAATTACTGTTTTTTTTTTTTAATTTGAATAATAAGAAACCAGAAAAAAAAACCAAATCTTAAACTATTGATTAAATATTTTTACAAAATACAAAAGTAAAATTCTAAGTCTAAATAATGTTAGTTACGAAATTGGAATTGCCTTATTCAAGGAGGAAAGTAATTAGAAATCAGCAGATTCTTAGCTAGGTACTGTGTCTTATGAGAACTGTTTCAAACAGTCTGGCTGTTGCCATAGAAACCAACCAACCATTAGGTCACTTAAAATGGAATTACAATATCGTTTTAAGCTAATAGCTTTAAAATCAATTGCCTGTTTTATAAATTTGTATTCTTTTGTGCATGAACGTTTTAAAAAGCGATTATGTTTAAAGACAGAATTTCTTTTGTTTCAGTTAAAAATGCGAACCTTAGAAAACACCTTATCAACCACTCAAAATGAGTATCTTGCATTGCAAGAAGAGCACAAAGAATGTTCAACCAAATCTTTGTCCATGAAAGAAAAGTTGCAATCAATTGAGGAAGAAAAATTGAAAATGGATGAAAAATTAGACGAAGAAATAACCAAAAGCAGGAACCTTGAATCACAAGTAGAGGAACTTAAGAAGAACATAGCTTCTTTTGAAAATGAACTGTGTGTCAAATCCAGCAACCTTGACGAAATTGGCAATCTATTGAGTTCTTCAGAAAATCAATATGAGGTATTTACTTTGGTTACTTCTAGACATTTAAATGTATATATAAATTTGAATTGTGATTTCATGCAAAATATTAAATTCTCTATATTGGATCTCCTATCCTATTTTTATTCTTAAATTTCTCTCGTCACATATTGCACACATTGCTGTGCCTACCCATGTACAGGTAACCCCCATATAACACGGCACTTCTATGGCACGGATTCACTCTAACACGGTTCGAGAATTTGGAGCATTCCCGTATAACACGGTGCTTTTATGGAATGATTGGAACAATGATGCGAAAAGGACGGCATTATGAAAGTTTAATTTAAACGGTATAGCATGGGAATATCCTAAGAACTACACACGTGGATATTATCTCGAGATAAATTAAATAAAAAGTAACTTAGCTTAGAAGAGACATGGCGTCTCTCGGGGATCCCCGCTCATCAAAAAGAAAAAAATGGCAAGAACGCTTAACGTGTTTCTTTCTCACAAAACTGCAAGATCGTTGGACTGAGGCGGAAAAAAAGAGAGCATATTCTTCCTCTCCACGCTTTTTATCAATTTTTCAGTGGGTTGCAAATTAGGGGAGATGGTCTTGTCAATCAAGGGAGCTGGACTTCCTGATTCGCTGTTTTTAAATTAGCTCATCTGTAATTTGTTAGACGGACACACATGACATGGCATGACGTAACTTTCTGGAAGATTCTTAGCATAGTTAATGAGCATCACTGGAGCGAGGGAGAAAACGGAATTGAGAAATAAAGGACTTGAAAAATAAATGGCATCACTGATCTCGTGGCTGTCACTCAGAGGATGAGGATATCTTACCAAAACGAAAACACCCTCGGTTAATAGTGCTTAGTGATGACGAAGAAAACATTGTTTAATTCATATTAATATGTATTACTTAAGAAAATTTTAATAAAGATATTTATCTTAATTATGAAAATATAATAGCATGTTTTTAATTTTTGGAACCTAACCCCCCTTTTCGTACTAGTTCTTTGTTTCGTATAACACGGATTCGCATAACACGGCAATTTTTTGAAACATAACATTAACTTAGTGCACGAATGCGGTAATATTATTACCATAAAAAGTGCTGAGTTAGTGAATATTTTATTACATTTTTAATTATTAACACAAACTTTAAAAGTACTCTACTGAAAAATTAGGATTTTGTCCCCTAACGCATTTGTACACTAAGCCATTGATTTATTCATCATAATGCTGATGGATGAATTAAAATTAAAAGAGAGTCTGGAGTTAAAAAGCACATACTAATATGGGCTTTTTCAGCCTTCAGCAATTATGGCTCTTTAAGGGCATGTTGCTAATCTCCACATCTAGCTCCACTAGACCAAATCTACTCCATTCACCCGCACAGGGCTGTACGCCAAGAGAATCAGAAAACAGGTCGACTCGGGTCAACCCCAGGCACTTGGGAATGTGCTGAGGAGGCCTGGTCTGACTGGCATTTAAGGCAAACAGGATGAATCTTGCAACCACAGCAAAATGTGAGACTCCTCAGATGGCCACTGAAAAAGCGGGAGAGCTCTGTCGGAATATGTCTGTCACAATTGAGAGCAAGAGATCTTCCGGGACGATACCAATAGTGCATGGGAGAACGATCGATGCCTTATTAAGATTTTTCCTAATAGAGTAAAGCTCAAGAAACGTCAATGAGTAGGTATCAAACTGGTTCATCGACACCCGCCTTCGCCAAATCATCCTCTACTCCGTTTTCCCTGAGGTCCACGTTGAAGGATCCGCTGTAGATGCACCTCACACAGAAGGATGAGACATGCTTAGTTTGTTAAAAAGGTAGGGCTCCTTAAAAAGCCTCAATTTCTGAAAGGCCTTTTTTAAAAAGCCTTAATTTTTTGCTAGAACACTGCATATTTTACTTCACCCATATTCAAAAACCAAGGTCAATGATACTCATCCTAGGTCCGGTGTCACCAAAAATCGATGTCGTAGTATTTATTGGTTAGCCAAAAATTGATGTTTTAAAAATTTGGTCCTGGAGATCCAATTCTAGCACTTTTTTCATTTGTGCATTCATGGGCTTTGGAATAGCTTTGAAAAGACCTTAAAAAGACTCAAATTTTCTTTTGCTCGAAGGGGCAGCGGTAGCCCGGTTGGAAGAGTAACGAATTAGCAACTGGAGGGTTGCGAGTTTCTATCCAACCATAGACTGTCATGTACATGGGGGGCTGGTGCATGCCAAATCTGCCGTGGCCTCAAATGTCCTCACGTATGGTGTGGAGTTTTGTGAGTGGGGTGCCAGTTCAGGTGTGACCTCATCATCTGACCTTGGTTCGAAATTACGTGGTATTTGTTCTCAGACCTTTCCCTTTGAGTTTGACCCCGGACCGTCGCCAATAGCTCGTTGTGTTGCTCCAGTGCGGCATTAATTAAATGCTTACCTATCTTTTGCTTGAAAACTAGGGACCCTGTTGTAATTTTTTAATATGCATGAAAGTCCTGAAAATCACTGTTTTTCTTTAACTTTTATGGGATACAGAATATCCATAGTTTTTGACATTTCTATCTTATGAAGGTACACAAATTTATGCTAAAGCTATAGATGATTGACATTTTGTATTGCAAAATGGCTTATCTAATTAATAGTTACATAATCTTAACCTTACTTATTTGAATTAATGTAGAGTATTTGAGTACCAATGGAAGAACAAGTTTTCTGATTTTTGATTCTTGAATTTTCTAAGTACAGTAATACCCCAAAGTTACACGATAGGTGGGTCCGACAAAAATCGCGTATGTCGAATTTGCGTGAGTCGGGGTACAACTTTAAATACATATAAATTTTGTTTAATTGGGACCAAGGACTAACAAAAACACTAGTTTAGAAGAAAAATATTTAATAAAATTGCAGTTCTTAATACAAAATATTAAAAAAAAATGAATGAGTTACTTTAAAAGTTATTTCGATGTCGATGGATGGCTTTATAAAATCTAACAAATCATGACACAATGCCTTCTTTTTTGCATGCAGAATTTCTTTGTAGCAAGCTAATAATTTTTTTATTCCTTGCTTAGTTGCTATAACGCGTTCTTCGTTGAAATATGTTTTCTAAAATTTTTAAGCCCTTTTCAATTGAGCTGAGCTTCTGTCAAGCTTGCAATTGTCATGTGCTTTTCTGGTGGAACTGGGTCCGAAGTGTCGGATACTTCAGTGACATTTTGCTCACACATCTCTATGAGCTAGCTCATCAATTGTCAGTTCTTGACTGTGAATCCAACAGCTCATAGACATCATCACCATTGACTTTCAAATCTAATTGCCAGGCAAGATTAACAACTTCTTCTATCACATGAGCGACATGATCAGTTTCTGGCGTTGTTTCCGTCTCGTTTTTGAAAAAAATGGACAGAGTTTCTTCCAGGCACCATTCAATGTTTTTTTGGAATTTTCATCCCAAGATTTTCCAATGATTCTTACATCAACTAAAACATTGAATTGTTTCCAAAAGTCTTTAACAGATATCTCACTTTTGCCTCATAGCTTCATTCAGATGTGCAAACGAACACCTCGTGTAGTAAGCCTTGAATGTTTTGATTAGTTGTGTTTGGAGGCAAAAATACAACTTTGACATGTGGGTCGAAATCAATTAGAGTGGTAGGAGGATGACCGGTGGCATTGTCAATAAGAAGCATCCCTTTAAATGGAATCTGTTTAGACTAGCAATAACGTTCGACTTTGGGTATGAAGTGGTGACCAAACCACCAGTCCTCAAAAACGGAAGCTGTCACCCAAGCTTTATGATTTGACTTTCAAATCACTGGTAAGTTAATTTTAGATATATTTTTTAAGGCTCTTGGGTTTTCGGAGCAGTAAATTAAGAGAGGTTTTAACTTGCAGTCACCAGGCTTTAAGGTTTCCCACCAATCATCACTGTCAATCGGTCTAAAGAACGATTGACAGTGATGATTGGCGGGAAACCTTAAAGCCTGGAAAGTTTTTTTTCTTCACATGTGATCAAAGTTCTTTTAGGCATCTTCTTCCTGAACAGGCCAGTCTCATCCACGTTAAATACTGTTTCACTGCTATAGTCACCTTCTCCTATGAAAGCCTTGAGTGTCTCAGGAAAAGAAGACCTAGCTTCTTTATCGGCACTTGCTGCCTCTCCACTCTGATGCTGTGCCAATTACAGCTAGTTTTAAATCGGTTGAACCAGCCGTTACTAACTACAAAGTTTTTGTCTTCGCCCGTCTCCCCAGCTTCTTTCAACCTCTCAAAAATCAGTTTAGCTTGATAGCAGTGTTCTGATCGACTGGACAATTCTTTACTTGATTATCACACCATAATTTTTCCATTGTTTCCATCTCAGCAATAATACCATAGTGTTTACAAATTATGCTTGAGCATTTTTCACCGCATCAAGAATTTTTTCTTTTATAATTGTTCTTACTGTGGGTTCCGGTAGCTCAAACTTCTTTGCCAATTCACAAATTTTCATTTTGCTATCAAAATCCTTGATAATGTTGAGTTTACATTCCAAAGACGTCGTTTTCCATTTCTTACTAGGTGCAGGAGAATCAGATTTACTTCGTTTGGACAACATAGTTTTTTAAGGGTTTAGAAAATGTATGACAAAACAATCTTAACTTTCGTGGATCGTAATCGTGCATGTAGAGCTCGCGCGAAACACAGCAAGAGAAACACTGAAGATAGCGGGCGGCAGTGTTGCCAAACGAAAAAAATCAAGAACCGCGTAACTCCGAGTTCGCATAAGTCGGAGTATTACTGTACTTAAATAGCCAGTTGCATTAATTTTGAACCTGGTACATGTTCACTTCCATAAAAAAATATTTGTAAAATAATCTCTTGTGTTATATTAAAATTTCAAGTAAGCAATTTCTATATTCTGTCCTATAAATATTTAAAAATGCTGACCAAAACATTTTGATTGTCCATATTTTGTAAGTCATGTTAGATCACATGTTTGACCCTTTTTTAGAAAGTGCAGTCTGGTTACTGTTGGCTATCTCTAATTGACCCAGAGTCTGTTTCTGTGTTTATGAAAGGAATCTGGATTCCATTGAAATTTTAAAATAACACTCTTTTCGACAATTAGTTTTTTATTTATAGGGAATTGTTTTTACTAGGAACTATGTGATCAGACAAATGTAATTTTCTTTCTATGAAACTTGGAAAAAAATTCAAACGAGTTTCAAAAGATTATATTTTTTTGAAGAAACCATAGCAAGGTTGATTCCCTCAAGGTTTTTGTTATTTGTATGACTTCAAGCTATTAAAGTAAATTAATGTTTCTTATTTGACTTTTACAGGACGAATATTTATTTTTAGTGATAAATTTATAATATTAGCATAAAGTTCTTATGATCCTAAAAAGTTCCTTAATTTTTCTGAATTTAAAATGCATATGAAATGCTCATTAGAATTACAAAAATTTTAACCTGAAAGAAAATTTTCAGTCCAGAAAAGCAAACATAGTTAGTGTTCAAGTCTTACTCAATCAGCCAACTTGTTTTAACACTTTTGATTCCTTTTAAAAATGAAATGTTTCGATTTCAGGCTCGAATTGAAGAATTAATGACAACTGTATCTACAACTCAAGCTGAATTGACTGACTTGCAAAACCAGTTGCAGCAAAATGTGTTTAGTGAAGCATCTCTTAGGGAAGAGTTGGATCTATTGGAAAAAGGAAAAGTGTATCTGTCGAATAATCTGGCAACTGAAACTGATAGAGCCCTGAATTTCGAGACATGTAGTGAAGAACAAAGGAAAACGCTTCAAGCGTTAGAAAAAGAGCTGTCCAATAAGTCATCTGCCATTGCTGAACTGAATCAGCATATCATTGCCTCGAAGGAAGACTTTGAGGTATTTATGCAAGTTTAAATGGTTTTTATTTCGGTTTTATGCATTCAATGCCAGTACTGATTGAAATTATGCTACAACTTAGTACACACATTGTTCTTACTGCTAGGCTATGTCAGTAGTTTAAAGTTTTTAATGGTGTATTAAAACACTCATTTAGAAATCGATGACGTTAAATTTTATGTTACATGGATATTTTAGTTCTGATTATGTGGAAATCTTAAAAAAAAAATTTATTGTCTAACATTCACCAAGGAAAAAGAATATACTAAATTCAGAATTTATCTTTTAATAACAATGTATCCTTTGTAAGTTGTGCTGTATTTGCTTGTTGGAAAAATATAAAGTCAGTATATTTTAGGGACAGAATTATACAATGTATGTAAGACTGCTGTGGTAAGTTCTGGTGGATACCTAACTTAAAATCCTAAGTTTTTAGCAGTGGCATTCATTTTCAATTTCTTAAAATTATACAAAATGCTATACTAATTATTTCATAATCGTTTATATTCACTGAGGCTAGGCATTACCTTCACTTTATTACTTACCTGAGGGCAGCGGTAACCTGGTTGGAATAGTAATGGACTAGCCACTGGAAGGTTGCAAGTTCGGAACCAAACAAAGGCCGTTGTGTACAAAAGGAGCTGGTGCACTTTAAATCTGTTGGGGCTTCAAATGTCCTCACATTGACGTGGTGTAAAGGTTTGGAGAGTGGGGTGCCAGCTCAGGAGTGACCTCGCCATCTGACCATGGTTCAAAATTACGCGGTGTTCTCTGATCTTTCCAGGGCTGTCTTGGCTCAGTGGGTATGCCCACTGCGCTAGCAACCTTCGAGTTGTAGGCGGCGCAGGTTCAATTCCTGTCAGGTGCATTCCTCCCTGGGTGTATTTCTCTTTTGTGTTAGTAAAACTTTCCTTGTGTGTGTCTGTCTTGATATTGTATGTCTTTTGTCTGGTGCAGCATGGCCAATTATAGCCCTTTGCTCCGTAAAACCTCAAAACCAATCCAACCCTTCGGGTTTGATCCCAGACCGTCACCAATAGCCCGTTGTGTTGCTTCAGTGCGACATTAATTAAAATATCTACGGACCTTATAACTTACCTGCAAAAGTCTGTTCTTGACCCCCTGTGGAGAGTTAAGATTCATTGCTGTAAGTTCAGGTTTCATTAAACAAGCCAAACGTTTTTTGTATTTTTTCCCTTTCAAACAGAAATGTTTCTTTTCAGGCACAAATTCAAGAATTGGTGACTAATTTATCGGGAACTCGAGCTGAAATTAATGATTTGCAAAACCAATTGCAACAGAATGGATCCTGTGAAACATCTCTTCGAGAGAAGTTGGATCTGTTGGAAGAAGAGAAAAAGTATTTGTCGGAAAGCATGGCAACTGAAACTAGCAGAGCAGAGAATTTCGAGTCGTGTAATGAAGAGATGAAGAAAAGGATTCAGTTGTTGGAGGAAGAGCTGGCCAGTAAATCCTCTGAGCTTGCTGAACTCAATCAGCATATTAACTCAAAAGAAGATTTTGAGGTATTTATGCAATCTTAAGTGATTTTTTTTATTTCAAAATTTTATGCATTGCTAGATGAAATTGAAAATTTATTGAAGTGATCTAAACTGCATGGTCCCTTCTGCTATAGAATGGCCATAGTTCATGAAATTTGGGAGATTGTGGAACTGAAAGTGCATTGTTAAACATGGATCACAGCATTTTGTGTTTTGAGAGTAAATTTGTTTTTTAATTATCGTAATATATTATTTTTGATTGTTATTGAGGATCATAACAATCGAAATAATATATTACAATCAGCATATTAGCTCAAAAGAAGATTTTGAGGTATTTATGCAATCTTAAGTGATTTTTTTTTTATTTCAAAATTTTATGCATTGCTAGATGAAATTGAAAATTTATTGAAGTGATCTAAACTGCATGGTCCCTTCTGCTATAGAATGGTCATAGTTCGTGAAATTTGGGAGATTATGGAACTGAAAGTGCATTGTTAAAACATGGATCACAGCATTTTGTGTTTTGAGAGTAATTTTGTTTTTTAATTATCGTAATATATTATTTTTGATTGTTATTGAGGATCATAGAGCTACAAATGAAACCAATCATTTGTCAAATTGTTTCATCTTGATTTAACGCATGTAATCTATATTCAAATACAGTGTATTCCACTTAGGACTATAATAAAAGAATTATATTCCGTTTACTTATATATAAAAATATATTTATGATTTATTTCCAAAATTTTTCTTTTATTACAGTTCTAAGTGGAACCCCTGTACTTGCAAACACATTATAGCAATCTGAGTTAAACTTTTCTAGTTAAATTTTTCTTTTTATTATAGTCCTAAGCAAAACATCCGCACACTGTAGCAATAACCTTGAAATAAAACATCTGATGGGTTGTAATGTTTTTAAATATTGATATTTTTTCTTTTACCCAAGAGTAACTGCAGAACAAACTAGATTACTAATTTAAAATAGTGAAAACATGTGTCTTTTCATAAAAAGACAGTATGCTTATCACGAATTTTCTTGTTTTAAGTTCATTCCATTTGTTCATAGTATTCCTTATAAGTTATCTTTTAGCAGCCATAGTTAATGGTAATATTACCTTTTCGTTTCATGAAAAATTAACTGTCTGAATGCTTTTTAAGCCTGTTTTTGTGAGTGCTTTTTCTATCAATTTCAATATAAATATGTTTTTGCATGTATTTTTTAAATATTAGATAGAATTTATTTAAATTCATTAGATATTCTCCTGTTCTCTTGACTAAACAGTCTGAGATCACTTCAGATCGCACTCTTGATCAATCGGATCAGAGTGGGTAGCTATGCATGCATAGCTATTTACTCTGGATTGGATCTTTCAATCAATATGTAAATCGGGCCAGTTTGAGATGTGAAATGCCCCTATATTCTGATTGGTCAGAGCCCATTGTGTTGCTCCAGTGCGACGTTAATTTAAAAAATACAGTATTTATTATGCATTATCCGGGCCAGGGAGATAAACTGCCAGTAATAGTACCAGCAATAATGTGAATTGTAGCAACCCCTTTTTCTGTGGAAAAACCATAATAACTGCATAGTTAGCAGTGTCTCGTGAAAACGTGTGGTGCGTTCGAATTTTTTTCAATCGTCAAACAAGCAATCAAACAATTTTTTCAATTGGAATAAACGTCTACATGGCACCGCTCATCATCACTTATTTTTGTATTTATCAGAATTCATGTGAAGGCAGAAGCAAGCTGCAAAGGAAAACAATTATTTTCATGCCATATTGAAGGCAATTTCAAAGCAGTTCCCACTGGAAATCAAAATATCGTCATAAATATTTTTTGTCGCCAAAAAACGCCTACCTGGCACGGATAATACATAAGTACCAAAAATATTTAAATACTGATTGGTCAGTGAGTAACATAAGCAGAGTTCATTTATATCTTAAGTTCTATTTCTGCAAAGTATTGGTCATATCTTTTTTGTTTGTGAGCAGTGTTAGCTCCCTTTTCTAATTTCCATATGATGTTTTATGATGCTGGCAAGTCTCACCTTGCTGTGTTCATTTTTAACTGCTAAACCATGCATTTTCCATTACGACCTTACTTTGCTAAATTGTTAGCCTGTTAAATTAACAAATTAATCTGAATATTTTTCTTTCCAGATTGCATTTAAAGAATTGGAAGGCAAATACTCAACTCTCCAAGTGGAATGCGCTGATCTGCGCGAGAAGGTTGAAGCAAGCTCTACAAAGGAAGCTGCTTTAGAAGAAAAGTCAGTGCTTCTGGAGAAGAAGAAAAGGGAACTGAATGAGAATTTGATAGTTGAAATTACTAAAACTCGTCATCTGGAATGTTGCATTGAGAACTTCAAAAATAAAATATCTTCTCTGGAGATGGAGGTATCTATTAAATCTTCCGAGGCTGATGAATTGCATAATCAAATGTCAATTTTAAAGACTGAATATGAGGTAATTAACTGCATGCATTTTGTAATTTTCTGAACTTTTTTAATTCTAATGTTCTCAGTAAAAAATTTCCATTTTAGACCCAGCTTTGGTGTTTTAATGTAATTTAAAGCTTTTCCTTAAATTGTAAAGTTTCATTCTGTGATGAATATGAATCAGATTATCATACTTTGTATGGAACCATGAAGAATTTTCTTTTTCTGACAGTTAAGAAGTCATGAAAAGTTAAGTCCATTCTAAGTTTAATTCTAATTCCTCCCTGTGTGTTTAATTTCATTCTCCTGTGTGTCAAACTTTCCTCGTATGTGCATGCCCATTACTTGACGCTGCCTGTCTTATGTTTGGTGCAGTTTAGCCAGATATGGTCTTTGCGCCATGAAAACCCAAATAACTAACCTGGTTTGAAAGAAAAATAGTATCGTACTTAAAAATTCCCTGATTTCAAAGTAAAATAATATGGCAACTGCACCTACCTATATGCAAAGTTGGGAAATTTTACTTTGATTAGTCCTTTTGATCAACAATATTAAAGAAATATGAACGAAGAGTTCTTAATACATATCATTTCTTGTAGAACCAGATGCAAGATCTAGATGGCAAGTTATCAATTTCTCAGTCAGAATTTGTTGGTGCGCAGATTAAACTCAAAGAGGGTCTTCTGAAGGAAAAATCTTTGGAAGAAAAACTGGAACTTTTGGACAGAAAGAAAAGGGAACTTAATGAGAATCTGGTGGCTGAAATTAGTAAAACTAGGCATCTGGATTCTTGCATCAAAAGCCTCAAAAAGACCATCTCTACTCTTGAGGACGAACTGTGTGCAAAATCCTCTAAATTGGAAGAGTTCACAAGTCTGACAATTTCAAATTGCACGTATGAGGTAATATTTTTAAATGTAATTTTTGGGGTCATTTTACATTAAAATTGCTTAAAATAGTACACGCAGGGCTGTCACAAATGACTAAAAGGCGACTTTTCTACTATTTTTCAACCTTGGCAATTTAGATAATCTTTTAAAGCACAATAGTCTCAAAATCTATTAATTTCAAAGTTTGGGTGACTTTTTGAAATTTTTGGCGACTTGAAAATTTATTGAATGTTAACGAGAATTTAGTCCCCTTATTTTAACGATTAGCTGACAAAAAAAAGTATTTTTTTTTTTGGATTTTTTTTGTTCGGAAATGATTTTTCGAAGGTTGCCAAATTTTTGCACCAAGCCGTGGCAATCACGAAATAAAAGCACCGGAATCTGTGGTTGCTATATTGTCATGAAAGCGTTATTAAGAAAATATTTAGATTTTCTTTAATTTTAAAAATGAAAATCTTGGCAAGATCTTCAATGTTTGAAACATGCTTAATTAGAACATTTTGTGTTTTAACCGATTCATTTTGTTTTGAGCAACTAAAATAGCTTTAGTGGAAACTGTTTTGCTACTTTAAGAATTTATTTTACAAATGCTACTATTCAACAAGTACTTTGGCTGTGGCAGCCCTGTACACACTTCCCATAAAGATTCTTACTATATCTATTTTAGAAAGTGGTATTGAGAAATTCCATATAGACTACCCCCTTCCTGATTTAACATGTTAAAGCTTGAAATTACCTGTCAACCTGAATATTATTACACCTAATTCTGTTTTTGCATGAACTTTTTTTTACACGAATTCAAAATAAATATTTCATTCTCTTTTTACGCGAGTCATTTTGATTTAACACGAGCGGTCCAATCCAATTTCTAACAATTTTTTGCCTAAATTGTAAGAAAACAAAATTTTATTTGTGGCGTAGTAGATCATTTCTATTTTCTATATGTATAACAGTTTGTGTTTTGAAACGCGTGCTTTCCTCTAGATACATTACATAACGTTTTTATTATTGAATTTGGTGCACATCTACTGTATGCGTACATTGCATCTTCGGAAGACATTTAGTATGTAGCTCTATTTCAAAGTGAAAGAATCTATAGTGAAATTTGTGCACATATAAATTTTGCCGAAAGTCAATAAATTGTAAGTTTATAAATTTTTCATACCTTTATTTATTAATTTTAATTTGAGATATTTTTCGGTAGCCCTTATATAATGTCACATAATTCACCCATTACCGAAACGAAAAGGAAAGCAATTTCTTTGGAACTTAAAATTAAAATTTTAGATCGTCTTACAACTGGACAAGGTGCTACGTCTGTAGGAAAGCATTTTGGTGTACATGAAGCTACCATAAGAACAATTAAGACAAATGAAGCTGCAATTAGGAAGTCGGTATGTTCTGGAACAAAAGTAAGTGTTAATTCATCATATACAAGAGATATTGTCAAGGAAAAGGTGGAAAAGGCTCTGGTAATATGGATAGAAGATGTCACAAAAAAGAGTACCAGTAGATGGAAATGCCATCAAGCAAACAGCACTAAGAATTTATAGAAAGATTAAAAAGGAGCCAAGCACTTCATGTCAGTTAAACAGAAAGTGCATTTTCTGCAAGTACAGGGGATGTAAAACATTTTTTTTGTTCATGAAGAATTTGTTTCATTTTCATTACATATTAATACATGTGTATTTTATTGAAATAAAATAATAAGCTTAAAACGAATATTTTCATGTTTTTTTTTTTAAAATTATTTTTACTGATTTTTTTAGATCTGGAACCAATCTTCTTTTCTTCCATAGATACAATGTCTTTTTTTACACGTATTCTTCAGGAACGTATCTATCATGTAAAAACAGAATTAGGTGTATATTGTGTTATTTGTATTTTTTGGCTCTGAAGTCATTGTTTTCTAAGACACTGTTGTGCATTATCCCCTTATTCATTTGAAATTTTTTGATTGAATGTCGTAATACTGAACTAGTACTTGATTTGAGTTCTTTAATCACGTCAGTCTGCCTCCCAATTAGGAAAAAGTACAACTATAAACCAGTATTAAGAATTATTGGTAGTTTGTTGATTGAGATTGTCATTAATTTGCAAGATTTGTTAAAAATGCTGAATAAAAAATGAAACAAACAAAAAAATCCTCTAATTTCGATTGAAATATGTCCAAACATACTTTAAAGTTTATAATGATGAAAGGAAAAATAAAAACTCATTACAAGCATCCAGACCTTAGCTGTGAAGACCGTTAAAGTTCTCATTATTTATTTTCTCTAGAAAACAATCCAAGAATTGGAAGGCAAGTTATCTGTTTTACAGTTTGAATGTAAAGATTATCAGAATAATGTTGCAGAAGTTTCTAATAGAAATATAGCTTTAGAGGAGAAGCTAGAACTCTTGGAGAAAAAGAAAAAAGAACTCAATGATAATTTAGTGGCAGAAATCAGCAAGACTAAACATTTGGAATCTAGGATTCAGGAGCTGAAGAATACTGTCTCTACTCTCGAGAGAGAGGTGGCCCTGTCTTCCAAACTAGACAAGCTATCTAATCAGATGAAACCGAAGAATGAATATGAGGTAATTTTTTAATTTATGTAATAAATTTAAATGTGCATTTTATTCTGCAAGTTGCTGCTTTGCTTCAATGTATTACTTTTCCAACTTCAACCTGCGAGTTCGAAACTTGATCCAACCAAAGCCTGTTGTGTATGGGGCTGTTGCACATTAAATCTGTCATAGCCTGAAATGTCCTCATGTTGATGTGGTGTGAAAGTTTGGAGAGTGGGGTGCCTGCTCAGGTTTTGACCATGCCATCTAACTATAGTTCAAAATTACAAGGTCTTGTCAGATCTTCCCTTTGGAATTGATCCCAGACTGTTGCAAATAGCCCGTTGTGTTGCTTCAGTGTGATGTTAATTCAACTACCTATCCACTTCTTCACCTGCAATTAATTTAGTTGACTTCAATTCTGAATTGCACTGAATTTTTGATTCTCTTGAAGATTTTTTCTATCCACGCGTTTAAAAATCGCTAACAAATCCATTAAAATGTGCCAACAATTTTTCAATCACATTGAATTGATTTTTTTAACTAGATTTTTCTATTTGAAGGTGGTTATTTAATTATGCATGCTCTGTATGACATGCCACCTTTTATATCATTGGTAGAATTTATCATTCCTTTTATTTGTGGTGTACCTGCAATAAAAAAAATTAACTCTAGATCTTCATTTTTGAACTGGAATCATTCGTATTAAAATATCTATCTGTTATTTCATAATTTTAGACTCACTAGGCAATCAAGACATGATTTTCATGTTCTAGGGCACCTGGAATATTGATGTTTTCCAAAACACTAAAATAATGAAGGTATTCTTAAATATCAAATGAAGTTGAAAACTACTTTCACATTTCTGAATTTGGTCTTGTACCAAAAGAAATTCAAATTTTTAATTGATGAGTACTTATGCTTGTTTGTTTTTAAAGTTGATAGTTAAAAATTATTGTGTCATTAGCTTATGAACAGGACACTATTTTGCTCAGTTTTAGGGCATATATAGCAAATTTCAGACAAAAATGAGACTAAAATATGTGCTTTATTCTTAGTGCACCTAATTGCAGAAAGAAATGAAAACAACTGTCTTGATGTTATGGCAAGTTGATCTGGAAAATGACTAATGGTTATTAATTAATGGTATTGTTTAGAACCAGAGAACAAAACTTAAAAACAATGAATCTAAAAGTGAAGCATTTAACAGTTCAGAGTGAAGTAATAAGTATTTGTAGCTTAAATATCTTTATGTACAACTGAAAGTTATTTCTACACACCAAGCATTAAAAGCTTTCCAAGAAATAAATTTTGACTTTCCTGGGCTATCAAACCTTTTTTCCCCCTACATCAGGAAAAGTCCAGGGACCATAATTTAATACGGGCAGCCCAGTACAAATTAGCCCAGCTAAGATGTGATAGATAAAAAGAAATGTTGTAAAATTTACATAGATACATCTTTCTCAGTTGTAATTATTTTAACTGGCATTAATTTGATAACATTGTTTTTCTCATTTGCAGCTAAAAATTCAAGATTTGGAAAGGAAGCTGTCTGAATCAGAGACTAATTTGTCAGTTAAGATGCAGCTGGACTTGGAAAATGAGAAGAAAAAGCATCTCCTTCACCTGAAAGAAGCAAATGACAACTTGCAACTGGAGTCTAAGTTACATGAGCTGAAAGAAACAATTCAGTCTTTAGAGGCAGAATTGTTTAAAAAATCTTTAGAGATTGATGACTTGAAAGTTTTAAAGATTGATTATGAGGTATTTATGTTTTATAATATCTTTCTTATTATTTCTTGTTGAGTCTTGCATGTATATGAAATTGCTACATTTTATTGAATGCAAATGTTATTTTATTAAAGTTAAAAAGTATTCTATGAATCATGAAATATAGATACTATTTGTTTGAATCATCGATGTTTATTCGTCTGTTGCCATGTCATTTTCTGCAAGTTCTTTTTTTAAGTACTATTCCAAATTTCTAAAAATTTCTCTTGCTGCACTGACAGATTTCAAAATTCATGTGACTTTCATTTGGCCTAATCAAATCTATATAACAGTTGCATCTTTTCATTTCTGCTTGTGTAACATTTTCAAGTTTTATTAGCATGAAACAATTTCTAATTATTGAGCTAGCAGGTTGTTTGGTTTTGGGTTTTATGGTGCAAGGACCATACTTGGCCAAGCTGCACCAAACAGAAGACAGACAATGCCAAGTATTTGTGAAAGGAGAGGAGAAAGATCGCTTGGGCATCCTGGGGTCGTGAACTCCATGTTTACCATTGAGCTAGCAGGAATTGAAAACTTTTCATCGATCTACTACTATGCATCCATTTGCCTTTCCAATTTGAAAGAACTAGAAATAATGATCTAATGCTTAGTACTAGTATTAGATCATTACTTAGGTCCTCAGTGCTAAAATTATTTGTTTTAAAAAACAAATATTAACTATATACTAATAATTTTGCTTTTATTTTCAACATCAGTCTTGTCAAATGTATGCTCTATTTTTTGTAAGTTAATTAAATCCAATGACTTAATCGTAATCACAATTGTAGGTTTAAACAATTAATTCGGGTTACTCAGCTTTTATGCAAACTTAGTCATTTAGACATCAGTGCAGTCCGTTATTGCAATTCCTTTCTAACTAATGTAATGGTGTAATCTGCCATTAAATTCTATCATAAGACAGACCTGGTTTCTCAAAACTGAAGAAATCTCAGTTTTTTTAATTACTTGCAGCTTACTATTAATTTTTATGCTGAAAGGTACAATTACTGTATCAACCATAGCATAAAGATTAAGAAAAGAGAATTTACATTCTGAGTTTTTCTGTATAGAAATTTAACATGCAAAAGTGGTCCAAATGTATTGTTTCACTTTTCTATATACTCAGTAGGATGCAGCATAGACCATAAAATATAAAGATGGCAAATTTTGGGATATTTTGCAACAAAAAATGAATACTTTTGCACATCAATAAAATAAATTAAAACATTGAAGTTACAAATTAGTTCATTGGAATTATGTTTTAATAAAAGAGCTGATAATGGAATATAATCATTAATTTAGTAGATAAGAATGGCCTGGCAAAATATTTTTCTCATTTGTGCCCCTAGAACTCGTTAAAAAAATGCAGAAGGCATTATTTTTAATGAATTGGCTCATGACTTCAAGGACATGTACAACGAATAATAAATTTTAAGAATATCAACACAGAGATGCCAACATGTTTGAGTTTTGCCTTTCATTGCGGAAAATCGCTAATGAAATTAGCAATCTCTGCATCCTTTTAGGAAACGAGTATTTTACCAATCGCTATATTTTATTATTGCCAATGCACCAATAAACAAAATTCCTCCTTAGTTATATTAATTAAAAAAATTATAAATTGTTAGGAAAAACTAATATACAATAATTTTTAATATTTATGCACTTACTGCATTCAGAGTTTTGAGTTTCCCGCGAAGCCAATCGGAATGCCCACTTTACCTTTAGTAAACAAATCACCATGTAAGTACTTTTTCATTTCAGTTCAAATACGTGGATATTTAAAGAACCACTTGCATGTTTATTTCAGATATAATATTCAAATATGTGAATGGCAAGCAGATCGAGATATGCAAATATACGTACTTTATAAACTAACTTATTTGAATTACTCCATCTTTTCCTTTGAACGTCTAGCTTCTGTCCACATATACTCGCTTATTATCGAGTTGATTATGTGTGATTTTTTTTTGGTCATTTGACCCGACTATTATTTTATATTAGATGTTATTTCATTATGTTTGACGTGTGCTAGATACTCATACGAAATGTACTTTTTAAAAGTTTAATTAAATATCTTATTTTTAAGTCTTCAATCAACTTATTTCGAGTACCGATTTCTGGACTTTGTTTAAGGCTGGCTGAATTTTCTTTATAAGACTAACATTAATTTTTAATTTACATTTTAAATTAACATTTTTTATGAGATTCATTTTAGAAACAGACAACCTAGGCTCTTCACTGTTTGGCATTAGACTTATTTATAATCCATCTAAAATGTTTAAAGATATACCTAAGTAAAACGTTTGTGTCATGTTTATTTAAAAAATAATATCAAAATCATTTGAGAAGCATTGTGTAAAACGCATTATTAGTGAAACATTTTGAAATCCTGAAACATTTTAACATTGAGTCAGTGTAGCCAAATATTGCCTCTGATCCCTCTAAAACCCAACCAACTTCAAAAACATCTAATCAGAAGTTGACATTTCTAACCAACTTCAGTTGGCATTTCAACATACTAAAATAGAATGGGAATTGAAAAGAAGATTTGGGGCAGTCCTCTGTTTGTGGCACATCCATATCTAATTTCTACCAAAACGCAAGTTTCATCTGAAAATCATGGCTAATAGATGCATTACTCTGGTTTGATTCAGTAACGGATTGTAAAAATTATTTTTTTATCTGAAATAATCAATTCCTTCGTGTTCTTCGACACGAAGTCTACATTTTTACGTATTTTAAAAAGAAAAATTAAGTATTGTGCATGATTACTTTAATTTTATAATTTGAGCCGTGTTAAATGAACTTGTATTTTTAGGCAAAAATTGGAGATTTGGAACAGCAAATATCCACACATCAAGTAGAGCTCACAGTGGTACTGGCACAATTGCAACAATGCATGGCAAAAGAAGCATCTTTTGTTGGACAAATTGAGAAAATGATCAATGATAAGCAAGAGCTTACTGACAACTTAACAGTAACAACTTATAAAACTCAGAGTCTTGAATTAAATGTTAAAGAAATGACAGCTTTTATTACTATCCTAGAAGAAGACTTAGCCCGTATTTCTTTAGAATATGAAACTTATAGTAATCAATCCTATATCCTGAAGAAAGCTGATGAGGTATTTAAAAAAATGTTGTCTTTATTTGCATAAACATCTGCTTAGAAATCCATAATAAAATTAATAATTTAAATTAGTTAAATGATTTTAGTTTTCGGTTTGTGGTTTATACATATATTTCCAGAATTAAGTGCATGTAAAAAATATTGTCATGTTTGGTCCTGTATGCGGCACAAAATACCTTGAAATATTTTTCTTTGAATGTTGTAATACAGAGCTAGAGTATCTGATATAAGTCCTATAATCAAGCCTAATCAATGCTTCTGTAAGGGAAAAGGGGGCATTAAACCAGTTTGAAAATGCTGACAAAAATTGAGAATTTTCGTCAGTAATTTTCAAACTCTAATACAGATAGATTTTTAAGTTCTTTAATTACAATAATATAATATTACCCAAACTGAAATCAAGCTCTTAAAAATATGTTTTGCTAGTTTGTTATCTGTAATCTTTCATTTATGTTCCTTAAATAGTAGAATTGACTTTTTTTCACTGTCACCTCTTCTCTGTTGCAATGTTCTGAGAATGCAAAGCTTATTAGTGACATTCTCCTATACTTGGACATCTTGCCACTTTTCTGGTACCCTTCCCAATAAAACTCTTTAGCTGGATACTCACAATGGAGTTCCAGAAAATGAACAATATGTTTATTATTGTTAATTTCCTGGAACAAATGTTTGACTTGGATCCTGTTTGCTGAGTTATAATATGTTGTCACTGAAAATTTTCAGAATTTTTTTATAAGACCCATGCATGGCAACTGAAAGTTTCTTAATCACTAATCTCTATTAATGGCAGTGCCATTACTCACATTTCATACTTTATCTAAATCTAGTTATAATGAATATGAACATCGATAAGCACGTTTCATGCATCTAACGGAAATTAAATTAGTCAAAAATATATAAAACAGCAATTTGTTTACATTTCCAAATGTACTTTTACTGGTGTTAATTCCTATTTTAAATAAAGTGCATGGTAAACCATTTACGCCTCAATCATGTTACCTTAATTAGCTTCTGAAAGTCCTTCAGTTGCATCTCATTCTCTTGTTCAAAGTTGATTCGGTATTTTGTTTACCTCTGAACCTCTTTTCGGGTTGGCTTATACTTTTTTCTGCATTGATTTCTATTTTCCAGATTTCTCATTGTATTCTGTGACCAGGCTGCTGAAGAATTTTGTCAGCTACAAGAGTTATTCTGAGCAGTTCCTAGCTCAAATTAATCATATTTAAACCTTGCACAAAATGGGCAAATTCATGTCATAGCAGTTGATTTTATATTTATCCGTTTGTTGCCATGTGCCAATAAACAAAAATCGCTGTGTCACATACATTAGAGAAATATATACATAGATTATTGATTTTACACTAGTCCATTGATTTTAATCTATTCGTGGGCATTTGAGTTGATTCAGCAGCTTTTATTAACTGCAGTCTAATGCTATCCAATAGGGTTATGCACATTCAAATTTTATCGCTCATTTAGTCTCATATTTCAAAGTACTAAATCCTTAAAATGGAACCAGGGAGCTCATATTTACAATTTCCTATTCTTTTCCAAAATGGGTTAGCTCTCATAGGGTCATGCAAATGTTAGTCCACCCTTTTACTCTTGCAGCCTATCTTGCTAGACTAATCTTGAGTTCTGTGGAAAAGAAGAAATTAAGTACTAAAGTGTTTTTCCTCTTTATATATAATTTTTGACATCCCTCTAAATTGCTACGTTATGTTTTTCAGATTAATTCTTATTCCTGTAGAAGAATGGGGTTATATTGTTTTTTGCGCGATTGTAGATGTATATTGTTTATTATAGGAAAAGATTTATGAGTTAGAAAGAAGCCTCTACAATGCTCAATCTAAATGCAATAATTTGGAAAACGAGCTAGAAGATTTTGTTTTAAAAGAAAAATCACTCAAAGAAACGTTGGTACAAGCTGAGACAAAGAACATTGAACTTGCTGAATCAAGCAGAGCAGAAAATTTAGAAAAATGTAATGAAGATTTAAATGGGAAAATTTTGTCCCTTAATGAAATGATTACGCTTAATTCATCTGAATGGAATGATAAAATGATTTCTATGAAGAATGAATATGAGGTAGGTGATGGATTCTTAACTTGGAGTACTCTGTAAAACTTCCATGCCATTTATCTTTTGTTAGCTAATCGAAAGATGTGTGAAAACTATTCATAATGCAAAACTGAAAATTTTAAAGAATAAAGTCAACATTCATATCTGTAAGTTTGCATCAAATCTAACATAATACATTCTAATTTGTTTTTTAGACTTTTGTTGCTGTACGTATACCACATAATGAAAGATTTAAAGGAATCAACAGAAAATAACGTTTTTTTTCTTGTGGTCTCTTCCCATTTCTTTTGGTGGGAAAAGACGAATACCTATTTCAGCTGCTTTTTCTGCTTACAATAAAGTCACTACTGTTGAAGACAAAACCAATTGTTTGGTTTTCAGTCTTATTCAATGAATATCTCCAAAGTAAAAGCTGGCGTCAAATTTGACCGACCCCAAAAAAATTAATACCAATTACATGTGAACAAGTCAAAGATTGCCATAAAGCAAAACATTTATTAAAAATTGAAATAAAAACTCATTTCCTATTTCCTTTTAGTGGTTAATCAAAAATTGACTTTAAAGCAAAATATTTTCACTTGATGTTTTTGTATCAACCTTGATTCCATGTTATCATTTTAAAATTATACATCTATAAAATTTAATAATTTTAAAAATTGATATTGATGAACTGTTTAAAAATTAAATATATTTCCTTTTTAGAACATCATGCAAGAAGTAGAAGACAAATTAACTATCTCAAGATCTCAATGTACCACTCTGGAATTTCAACTCAATGAATCCTTACAAAGTAAGATTTTGCTGGAAGAAGCACTGAAACTGTTAGAGGAGAAACAGAAACAGTTGACTGACAGTCTGGAATTTAAAAACACAGAGAATTTATTCCTTGAGAGCAATATAACAGAACTTAATGATAAAATAGTCTTTCTTCAAAGTGAGGTGTCTTCTGAAGAAAGATTAACAAACTCGTACGAAAATGAGAAGCAAGGTCTAGAAGATAAGATATCTATTTTAGAAGCTCAAATAGTCACTCTAGAACTCAGTCATAAAGATTGCTCACAAAATGAATTTTTAGTGAAAGAAAAATTAGAAAAGCTGGAAGAAGAAAAATGTGAACTAGTGAAGAACTTGAAATCTAAAGCTACCTTAATTTCATCTCTTCAAAACAACATAGAAGAACTAAATGAAAAAATGACCCTCCTTCAGAATGAACTTTTGTCAGAATCGGAGAAGTCTTACCAACTTAAGGAATACAAGTCTGCTAAGCAGTATCTAGAAAATAGATTAACTATATTGGAAGCTCAATGTACCGATTTAGAATTTAAACACAAAGATTGCTCTCAAAATGAGATTCTACTAACGGAAAAATTGAAGCAGTTTGAAGAAGAAAAAGTTCAAGTAACTCGCAATTTCGAATCTAAAATTTTATCTTTGGAGATTGATAATGTAAAACTCGATGAGAAACTGGTCCAACTCCAAAATGAGCTGTCTCTAGTATTGGAGAAATCTAATAAACTGGAAGAATATGTATCTGACAAGAAAGACCTGGAAAATAGATTAACTGTCTCAGAAACTCAATATAATGCTTTAGAACTTGAGTACAGAGAATGTTCATCACGTGAGACTCATCTAATTGATGACTTAAAGCAGTTAGAGGAAGTAAACAAAGAGATAACTGACTGCCTTGAATCCCAAATTGCAGAGTTGAATGAAAAATGGGTTGCCTCACAAGATGAATTTTCTTCAGAAATGCGAAAACTCAACCTAATGAAAGATGAAGATGAGGTATGTTTATTTTATTGTGTGCTAATTTTGGAATTTTACAACTATATTTCCTAATACATTAATGGTTTACATAAAAATATTAATGTTTAAATAAATCAAAACTATCTGGAAATGACACTAATTTGTGTCTCATGTCCAACAAATTTAAACTTGTATGGGTAAGGAATTATAAAAATCTAATTTAAATAAAAAATCTGTTTTAAATTTAAAAAAATCTGATGTTTTTTTATTTTTTTAAAAAATCATGATTTTTTTTTCATACCCTGTTCCGAATGATGGTGTTAGATATGCTAATGATCCTGTGTTTTATATTATAATAAATAAATGTAAAAATTAAATTTCGTGCAGAGTGCATAAAAATGATTATTTCACTTTCATTTGATACGTAATATCTTTTTGTAATTTTAACATTTAATATTATTGCATCTAATTGGTACAAATATCAAAGCTATCTGATGCATATGGATTTTCTTTCTTTCGTAAATTTAATTGTAATATTTTTTTTTATAAAAGTTGCTTAAAATATCTAATACAGAAAGTAGTTGCCAAGAATTTTAAATTAAATAATACTTTTATTATACCAATGTACATGTTTTAATTAAAACTTCTCTTCCATTAGATTAAACTCAAAAGTTTAGAAGTCGAATTGAATATTGCCCAGACTAAATGTGTAGAGCTAGAAAGAGAACTAAAAGACCAAACTCCAAACAAAATTTCCATTGAAAAGAAGCTACTGCTGTTAGAAAAAGTGGAATTTGATGAAAATTTAAGGGCAGAAACTGACAAAACACAAATTCTCAAGTCAAATATAGATTATGTGAATAATACCATTGCACATCTAGATAAGGAACTCAACTCTAAATCTCTGGAGTCTAATGCCATGAGACAAATGGTGATTTTAAAAGAATATCAGGTAATGGACTTCTATCCTTTGATTTCTGTCCAGTTAATATGTAGTAATTTTCAAAGTAAAATTTGTAGTTTTTCCTGTGTTAAATTGGTCTGAGTTATATGTACTTTGGGGAAAATGTTACTATTTTGCAAACATTTCGTCACCTGAATGTTAGAACTTAGTTGAATGGAATGGCCAATGTCTGTTTCACATTACCTACATTTTAATTTAGCCAATACATAGTTTCCTATTTTTTGCATTAAGTTCTGTATGACCTCAGCTTTACTAATTTAAGTATAACTAATAATACCAGTTTTTCCATTTACCTAGTTGTGACGATTTGCTGTATTTTAATCAGAAGTATGTCAACATCAATACATATTTTAATAGCTAATTTAATTTCCTGTAATGAATGATTTATCTGGCAAGAGCTCAACAATATCTATTTGGAATAGCATGTACACCAACTCCTCTAGAGGCCTGAAACCCCTCCTCCATTATTTTACAAAGTAGGTCAACCACCCCCAAATAACAGAATACAAGTTAACAAAATCTTACTCAATCTGAGTTCTGTTCATCCAGAGTAGTGTCCCACACATTAAAAAAAGTTCTAACAATCAGTTCCTAAACCCATGTTTAAATTAATATTTGCAATAAGTGAGTTCATTTGTATCTTATTACTTATAGGTCTATGTATTCTCTTCATGCTTTGCTGATCTTCTATAACATCCTAAAACATGGAACAATCGATATTTTTCTTGCAATGTAAATTTGTATTAAGTTATCTGTTGTATATTCAATATAAAAATTACTTCCAAATATTCATAATAACGTTCATATTTCCTTGTCTTAAGGTAACATTAATAAAATTATTACTGTTGGTTCACTTTGACATCTACTGTGAAAATGCCTTTTGTGCTTCTTTTTACAGGGAACTTTAAGGTGAAAAATGATTTGCACTTAAGCAATCTGTCTCCAAGAAAGCTAATGAATCTAACAACTCTTCTCTTTATTGTTTCATTATCTCATCCATCCATTTTCCATCATTTTATATTAATTCAGAGATGCCAACCATTACGGATTTTCCGCAATTGTTTCAGATTATCACCTTCAATTATGGCGAATAGTGAACACAGTTATTACAGAAAATTTCACTTGACGGTGATGTCACCAAAAATTGCCAAGTTGGCAATATACAGTTCTTTATTTTCACAAAAGATCACTAAGCTGGTGCCTTATAACCATCCAAAATTCCAATCAATGTTTTATCCACATTGCAATGTCTCATCATCATTTAGCAGTGGCTTGGAGACGAAATTGAAATCATGCCAGGGCCATAATATTAACTGGAACTTTATCAAAATTCAATCTTAAAAAAGGAAATATCCAGCAATGGGGATTGAGCAAAAAAAAGCATTGCACAAAAGTTGACTAAAACTGGCATCAGTTTTCTGTTTGCACTTTTTACTATTTTTTAACCTTGGCAACTAGGGTTACCTTTTAAAGCAAAATCCTCTCAAAAGCTCCCATTGTCAAAGTCTTGGCGAATTAAAAAAAAATTCACCATAGATCAATGAAAATTAAGTCCCCTCCACTTTTTAACCAATAGAATGAATCCTTGTTTCAGTCACAAATTCATGCCTCCTGCTTCATTGCATAGGGAAAATTATTTTATGATGACTTTGACTGTCCAAGTTTATGTTCACCAAGTTTTTTGACCTACTTCGCTCCAATGGTAACAAAATGCTTGGTAAGTATATAAACATTCTGATCGCTCCAATGGTATCAAAAATGCTTGGTAAATATAAACATTCTGATCCCTTCTATGAAACATTTGTGTACCACAGCGTATAGTATTTTTCTGTTAAAAGCTTGAACTATTAATTAAGTGCCAAACATTTCTCCACACACCTTTTTTAAGACCTTGCACTAAGGATGTATCTTCTGGGAGCAACTGAAACTGCTAAAAATAACTTTTTATGAGACTAATTTTACTCTTATTTTTAAGAATTTATGCTGCTAAAGCTACTATTTCACAAGTGCCTTACTGCCTGTCCTGAAATCAGTCGTTGTTACTGACACATCAAACAAAGGTTGGCATCTCTGTCAATTGTACAATTGCAAATGAAATTGTTTATCTGAAATATTTTTTTGTTTGTGCCAGAGGAATACTCGGAAACTACAAGAAGGGATTTCTGAAGCTAGGTCTAAAATCCTGCTTCTGGAAACAAAGTTGAAAGCTAGTGCACTTAGAGAAGAGTTGTTGTTCATAAAATTGGCTTCTGTCGAAAATCAGTTGAGTGAAGAAGTTAATAAAATAACAGTGTTGAAATTGGGTGTTGGAGAACTGAAGGAAATTATACTGGCTCTTCAAGCTCTATTGTTGGAGAGTAATATTGGAGGTTGTAGCACTTTAAGTAGTGGTATTGTGACCTCCAAGATTTGCTGTGAAGTAAGCATGAAAATGTATTTTTTCATAAAAATTGTTTTATGAAAATGTATTTTTTCACCTTGTCCTATGTGTATGCCTATTGCTTGACGTTGTCTGTCTCGTTTGGTGCAGCATAGCCAAACATGGCTCTTGCACCATAAACCTTATCCATTGTGATATTATGTTTGTATCTGGTTGTATAAAGTCAATTATTGTCTGTTCATAGACACATCTTTCTATGTAATGAGTCAGTTTTGCGTACAAAACTCTTTATGTCTTAAGGAATAATTCAAAGTTGCCTTGGTAATATCAATTGCCTTCAAATCTTTCTTGGTAATATGTGGATAATTGTGTGATGTGGATAAGTTCAGTATATACCTCTATTTTAGTTCAACCCTTCTAGAATTTTGCTTTTAACCTAATTTAAGTATTTGGAAATAGTGCCCAGAAGTGATTAGAGAATGTTGAATTTGATGTAAAAGCCAATATATCTGTTGTAATGTAAGCTAATGACATTGATTTGGCCTTTTCATGGTTCCCATAGGCCTCCTGATTTTTCATTTGAGTTTTTAAGGGCCTTTAAAAGCTTTAATATATCCTTTAAAAAAAATTTAAAAGTCTAAATTTTTACAAAAACATTGTATATTTTGTCAAGTTATGTTATATCACAAATCATATGTACTTATTAAAATTGAGCTATTGATAAGATTTGCAATATGTTTCAAATTAACTTCATAAGAAATTATTAGCTAAAGTAGGTTAAATTTAGACCATTTGAAAGTATCGAAGGCCTTTACAGCATTTACAGAAAGTTAAAATATAAAGCTATTGAAATATGAATGTAATTAGATATTTTAAGTTCTCGTAATTAAGACTAGAGTTCACACCTTTTTTCCACAATCCATATCTGATCATGAGTATACTGATGGGTTGCCAGTCATTGCTTTTTTTCTTCAAATGTCTGATTCTAAAGTTTATTCTAACTTGATTACTTTGAAGCCAAGTCCATTTATTATTGAATCTTAACCCTTCTGGCAGCATGCCTGAGTAGGATTCGGTGAGATTTCATTGTAGTGGGCGACATACCCGAAATATTTCAAGGAGTAAGATGTGTCTGGTCCGTACGATATGTCAGAATTTTTTTGTCTCCCACTTGGCCATGTGGGATATTTTTTGGGTTGTATTCGAACTGAATTTTCCGAGTGTGTTCGGGTGTGCCTCTTGGAGGGTTAAATTAAAAAGGAACATAAAATCTGGAATTCCATATATTGCCGGGGGCCATCGTTTCTCAGTAGGTATGCCCACTGCACTAGCAATCTTCGAGTTGTAGGCAGCACAGTTTCGATTCCTGTCAGGTGCATTCCTCCCTGGGTGTATTTCTCTCTTCTGTGTCAGTAAAACTTCCATTGTGTGTGTCTATTACTTGCTATTGTATGTCTTGTGTCGGGTGCAGCATTGCCAAATATGGCCCTTGTGCCATAAAACCCCAAAACCAACCAACCATATATTATCGACTTGCAAGTGAAACACACAAAGTCAAAATTTTAATGATGAGTTTTTTAGCTAGATCACAATGTGTTGATCCTTAAACTGGTGGAAGTTTACTGTCATTTTTCTCTGAGTAAAGGTTAGGTTTCTTAAGAAGCACTTTTAGAGTCTTGCTTAGGAGAGTAGAACTTTACAACTTTTGTTTTGTCATAACTGTTTTTTTTTTTACTTATAAGCTGACGATATAGTCCAGTAGCTATTCGTAATGTTTCATAGGGTTCAAGTGATTAATTTGGCATGTCATTTCTCTTTTCTGGACAGTAATAATAAGTAACCTCCCAATCTAATGTGTTTCATGGGGAACAAGAAAACAGTGCAGTATAAGCAAGGGTATAAAATTGTCTAACCCTATGAATTAAACATAAAATTGGTGGTAAAGCTTTTCAAAATAATATTAAATACAGTAGAGTGTTTTTGAAACAAATTCTTATCCATGCTTTTGGATGCATCTATCTAAATCGTTTCTCAGTTTGGTTTAGCCTTCCCCAGGTGCTCAGAATACTTTTGGCCACCTATGCATAAGAGGAGCTGACCTATACAAAGTTAACTATTTGCTCAACTGCCTGTCCCAATTCTCAGGCTTCCACATGCTTGAGTGCCAGTATGAGTTGAGGTTATTTACAATTTTCTTTCATTGCTTTTCTGACATTGAATCTTAACTCTCAACTTATCGTTAGCAGTATATGCTCCCGAGGGATTTCACATTGTGTGGGCTGAGTCCACAGGAAAAATCTATTACTACTGTAAACAAGTGATTCAAAACCCACCACTTCCTGACTCGCCTCTAAGGCTTAGAGTCCTTGAGTGGGAAGGGGGAGGGGACCTCCACCACAGGACACGAAAGAGGACAACCAGCCCCGACGGCGAAAAGCACACCCGACTCCAACACATGCGGTCCCAAGCAACAAGAGCACCTTAATTTATTTAAAAGCCAAAATACATACATAGAAAGCAATGGCCAACAAAGAAACAAAAGGACGACAGACACAATTACACATAGGCGTCATACAAGCCAACTTAATAATTATGGAACCAAATAATAAACTGGCGGTTTATATGAGGCACCGCCAAATAAAATATAAACAGGTTAATAAAAAGTGGCTTATAAAAGGCGCCAACAAGAAAAGGATTAAAAGTTTATAATATAATAAAACAAAAAGTGTAAACAAGTGATTGACAATTTCAAAGAAACAATAGTCTGAGAATTTGTTTAGCAAATCGAAAATTCAGGAAGGGACCAATACAAAATGAGCGATTCGGCCAATAGCTTGTTACATTAAGGATATCATCAACTCTCAGTCCTGCCATGCAGTGATGACAAAGAATCCATTTGTGATACTATTCTGGTATTGGAAATTAGACATGCAGGATAATTTTCCATTAACCCAATTTGTGTTGTCTTAATGTTTTCAATTTAATAATTTTTTTTACTTGACCTGTAATTTTATATATGCAGGCTCTTGATGGAGGCTTCCTTGCCAGGAGGGAAATGGAATGTGTCGATGGCGTGTCGAAACAAAAGCTAGATTCTTTAGAATCCAGCACCTCTCAGTTCTCATTACTTCAAAAGTTTGCACTTAATTTTCTACTTGACATCTGTGCTTTGGAAAAAGATTTGATTGTGAATCTTGAAAAATGCCAAGTGAGTCAATCATACCTGTCTAGTCGATTTGTTATAAAATTTTCAAATCAGTTTGATGATGTATTACTTGTGAGGTATAATCTTAATGGATGTACAAAACACTAACCCAATTAGTTTATTGGTTCTGGTTTGATTGAATGTTAACATTTTTATTTGAAAGTTCATTTAAATTATTTTTAGTGTGTTTCCAATTTGAAATTATTAATCAATGTATATTAGTCTAATGCATGCATGTACTTAAAAAGCTTTTGAAAGTCTAGTTCAGTTTTAATGTTTTCTTTTTTCTTTAGTTTTTGTGCTGGTACCAGTTGCTTGAAGATGAGGAGTTGATGACCACTTCCAAGATAGTTTCTTTCTTCAGAACAAAACTGAAGCAATGCCAGATCTTAAAAGCATTTACGTTTGGCACTTATCAGTTTTTAAAATCCAACACAATACTACGTAAAAATTTGCATACAATACTTTCAAAACAACTTTCATTTGCTATGCAGGATTTCCTGTGCATGTCTTGGAACTCTCTCAGTGAGTTAATGTTGACCTTCTCCCATAACTTGAAGAAAGGCATTTCTACTGTTTCTCGACACTCGGTTTTCATTACTAATCATTCCACCATTCACCACACCAGATTGCACCTGCCTGTTATTCAAAACAGCAAGTACTTGATCTTCATTCACAGCATTACCAGAACATTTGCCAGGTGTGAGCCTCAAAGCATTCTTACATTTAGTTTAGATACAGTGTTTCAAGGAAAGAACTTGCAGATTTGGTTAAAAATAAAAGAAGTACTCCACACCATAGAAGCTCAGTATATTCCTTTTGTGTTGAATTCAATTATGAGTTTTTGCGAATCTGTCTTGTACCAGCCTATGAAAATGACTGCATTACCAATGGGCAGAATTCTTGATGATGCCACATTTTCACCTACATTGTCTCCAAGGACAAATGAATATCTGTTGCAGAAGGGAATTAAGTTCCTGGGCAGTAGACTTGACTCATCTGTTCATACAACTGAATTGAAAAGCAAAAATTTGGCATTGGAAGTTGAGCAGTTGAAAGAAGAGTTCTTAGGTGCCAAAAATATCAACGAATCACTGAAACAAGCTCTCAACTGTGAGAGGAAGAAGCAGCAATTGCTAAATGCCACAATTGAGGAAATCGAAACTGATCTAAGTGAAACTTTTCAGGAAAAAGAGAAGTTCAAGCAAATGACTTTGAGTGCTTGTAACTTGCTCAGCTCTCTCAAAAAGCTCCTCGGTGAACCCAGCACATTTTCTGCCATTAAATTTGAATCTGAATGCATTGATGAGGTTTGCTTTTGTGAGAGCTGTGTCCAATCAGATGAAAGCGAAATAAAGGATTCGAACCACGAAAAACTCGTTCCCTCAGATTGTCTTGAATGGCTTAAAACTTGGTTTCATTCTGGAAGTCTGCTGGAGGTGGAAGTTAGGAAACTTAGACAGCTTGAATCTGAATCGAATTCAGTGTCAGGGAATAAGGACTTTGAGGAGGTCAATGCTGGTGTATACAATCCTAAATCTGAAGGTAAACAGCAAACAGAGAAGTCAGGTATTTCAGAGCCCACTCATAAAATAGATTATTTGGAATCTGAAAATTCCAGGCTGTCGAAAGCTGTTGACGAGTGCAATGCTTTGTGTGCTGCATTAGAAGGTAAAACCTCCGAATTAGGTGAGAGTTTGAAATCAGCCCTTTGTGAAGTCAAAGATCTCGAATTTAAACTCGAAAAGCAGACGGAAAAATTAGAACAGTCAGCAGAGTCTATTAGGAAAAAGGTGGAATTTATTTCGGAGCTGAGATCGAAAAATTCCGAACTCAGCCTTACCGTTAAAGAATGCAAAGAAAAATGTTCTGCACATGACGACAAGATCCGAACATTGTCTACTGATGTAGTTGAGTATCTTGGCGCTCTCCAGTCTAAGGAAGAGGAAATTGGATCTCTAAAAAAATTCACTGAGGAGCTTAATATGAATTTTGACAGAACGCGTCTGAAATGTGAAGAATATGAAAACAAAATAGAACTTCTCAAGAGCACTATTTCTAAATATGAAGAGGAAAAGGTGATTGATGAACACTTGGGAAAACATAACACTTCACAGTGCAAGGTAGAAAGGGATGCAACTGATGAGGAATCCGCAGAACTGATAAGTGATCTTCAGAACAAAATTGAGGCACTTAGGAAATCGAACAGTTCCTTGAATTTGACCATTAAAAACATAGAAGAAGATTTGCAAAGTGTCCATGCAGAGAAAAAAGGCATCACGGAAAAGCTTGAAAGTTTATTGGAAGAAAATGCTCGCTTAAAAGTTGCTCAGGAGTATGATAATGAGGAAAAATATGTAGAAGAACTGCTTCGTAAGTTAAAGGAATTTGAAAATGATAAAGTGAATAATGATGCTATAATCGATCAATTGAGGAATAAAAATGAGACTTTAGAAAGAGATGTCGGTGTCCTGAAAACTGTTCAAAGACAGCATGAGTATGTAATTTTTGAAAAAAATAGCACTTTGAAGGAGAGTACACAAACGGTGAAGCAACTTCAGCAAGCAATATTAGATCTCGAAGGGAAATTGAACCTCGTACTTCGAAAAGAGGTTGTAAGCTCTGAAGATGAGTTGAAATTTTTGTTGATTGCAGTAAACGAAGAAAAGTCAGAGCTGGAAGAAGAAATTAAAAATCTGAAGTTTGCTGAAAAGGGCAATCTAGATAGATTTTCTGAGTTAGAGAAAGAAAATCTTGACTTAGTTTCCTTGACCAATAATATGAGACAAGATTTGGAAATCCATTACAAAGAATTAGAGGATTTTAAAGTATGTATGAATGGGCTTAAGGTAGAAAATGCAGAATTGCAAAAGGAGCTAAAAAATGAAAATAATTTGCGAATTTTGTTGCAAGAAGATTTGGTCATGAAAGAGAAGTGCTTATCTGATCTGAATGTCCTGTATGTAGAGACCTTGACTGAACTTGAAAAACTCAAAATCGACAATTATGAACTGAGTGCTCTGAAGGATGCTGCAGCAATCACTGAGAAGCAGTTGCAAGCTGAAATGGATGCTGCCAAGAATGAAATCATTAAAGTTCAAGATATTCTGCATCGCATCCAAGGGAAATGCAACAATTTGTCATCTGAGAAACAGCAGATGCTATCTGAAATTGAGAATTTGAATGCAAAATTGATGAAACAGCGGAAGGATGAAGACTATGACACTTTAGAGGTGGAAAAAATTAAACGAGTCTTGTCGAGAGTCATCCACTGGAACCTAAACCTTCTGAATTTGATTTCAGATGGAATCAAAAACTATTCTTCGTACCCTGATCTAGATAAACTTCAATCTAGTCTAGAAAAAATGTTTAAGTATTGGAGTCTAAGTACTGAAAAACTTATTGGCCTTGAGAAGGGATGCCCATCTGAAACTTTTGACCAATTTCAAAAGTTTTTCAATGCTTTGAATGAAAAATATGAGGAAGAATTGCAATTAATCATCGTTGCAAAATCTATTATCGATACTGCACACACTATAAATCAGTTTTGTGAATCTATGGGACAGAAAGTAGAGCTGGGTAATTTTACAGGAAATATGACAAATGTAACTTTCTCCGAAACCACCTTTAAAAATGCATATAAACGCAATAATTCTCAGTTTAATATTCCTGTGCAAGAAATGCAACAAGCACAAGAGGTTTTAACTGAAGCCTTTACTGCTCTAAAAAATGCCCTATGGGAGAAAACAGAGGAAGGGAAGATGCTCAAAGCAAAACTGGAAGAATTCTCTTCGAAAGCAACTGCCAAAGTAGAAACAAAGGTAGGTTAAACCCATTCACAGATTCTTTACATATAAATTGTTTAATAACTTTATGACAATGGTAAATTTAAAATTTGGCAAAATACATATTTAAATTTATGTATATTATTTTACCCCTCCAAGCGGTCTCGACAAAATATCTCGCCCATCAAGATCTGACCAATTTTGCTAACTAATGAGATATCTCATCACCAAGACATTATCAATTTTCGATGGCAAGATCAAGGTCTTGTCAGTTTTTTTCTAATGATAAGACATCTCGCCCATCAAGATCTGCTAATGATGATATACCTCATCGAGACAACCACCAGATGGTTTAGCTCAGTATAAAATCTATTTGCTGTGTTCTTCAGTTTGCGTAAGAGAATTTTTGTGTGGATTAGTCAGGTACTGTGTCTACTACAAGAACTGCTCTCAACTCTAAGTCTGGGTGGTGCAATCACTATAGGAGCAGGGCATTTGGATTGGGGGACTTAATATTATTTTTTTCATGAATGCTTGCATTGGAAAGAGGTAATTTACTCGTAGATCTTTCCAGTACCCAGAAACATTTTACAAATATATTTCCAATCTGTCATCAAGTGTACCAGTGTGGCAAACGTAAATATATTTCTTCCGGCATCTCCTATGAAAAATAGTATAAGGCCAGTTTCTATGGCAACAGGACTGAGGTGAACTTCGTATTTTGAGCAATTCTTGTGACGGGCTGCGCTATCCCAATAGAAAGATTAGCTGATTAGTAGCGGAGGGTTGCAAGTTCGGATCGAGTTCTTAACCTTCTGGATTGATCCCAGACCTTTGCCAATAGTTCGTTATGTTCCTCCAGTGCGATGTTAATTCAGCTACCTATGGTTTCACCAAAGATTGATGTACAAAGGAGGCTGGTGCACGTTTAATCTGTCGTGACCTCAAATGTCCCTCACATTGGCATGGTGTGAAAGTTTGGAGAGTGGGGTGCCAGCTCAGGTGTTGGATCTCGTCATCTGACCGTGGTTCAAAGTTACAAGGTGTTCTCGGATTTTTCCATTTGGGATTGATTCCGGACCATTGTGTTTCTCCAGTGCGTAAGTCTTACAACATCAGTTAATTGCAGACTTTGTTGTCGCTTTTAGATAATGACTGCACAAAAATATAAATCCATGCTAGTTTTCAGTTTAGTTAATAAAAAGTACACTTAAAAGATACTCATGTATAGCCCATTTTTAATATTGAAAAGTAATACTTGTACTCCCATCATTGTTAATATCAGCTTATCAATGGTTAAAAAAGCAAGCAAAATTTAAAGCCATATGGAAACTTTCTGGCATATTACCATAGTCCAGATGATGAAGCTCATGTCAGTAAATTTGATTAATATGTTTTTAATGTATGGTGTTTATAAAGATGTGTAAATTAACATTTTGCTTAAGACTGCTTTAAAATAAAGATATATTTAGTCAATTGCTTTTTAAAAATGAAGAATTGATAAATACCATTTGTTAACTAAAATCTTAAATAAAAGTAATCCCAATGCAAATTTGTAAAACAGACATTTTTTGCACATTAAAATGTGTTTCTAATGCTTACTTAATTGTACCTGTAAATAAATAAATAGTTTATATGAAGTTTTAAAAGTGTTTTCATTTCTAAAAACAAAATGTGTAAATTTACTCCTTTTTAGACTAGTGATAAAGAAAAGAACCCTTATGAATGGAAGTTCAAACTTGTAAGAAAGAATTATGAACGACTGGAAAAAGATTACAGTGAAATCATCATGAAAAATAAAGAAATGGAGGCTTGTATTACAACTTTAGAGGCAGAAAAGAAAAGTCTGGATGAAGAAGTAAGATGTGCTTGTTTTCTCATCGTTTCTATACCTTTTGCATTATAATTTAATGTCTCAGAATTATATGTATTCCCACTCTTATTAGCTGGAACACTGCATTCATAAATTATCACAGTTCATAAAAATTAAATAGCTGTCTGATTTGAAAACATCCCAATTTAAACTTGTGATGGATTAGATATATTGCAGTACATGTTTGTCACAGTCAAATACCTTATTTTTACTTATTTGCATTTTTTTAAGAGACACATATTTCTGACAAGCCATACGATCACCTCAGCTATGGGGCAATGCAAATTATTTTTGTGATGACCACATTATAGTTTTTGGATATCTTTGTTGCTACTTAGAGCACATAATGCATCGAATTTGGGACACCCATATTGTTCCAAGTTGATATTCGGAATTTTCAATGCATTTAAGCGTTTCTTTTCCACACAACCACCTTTGTAAGCAAGTAGGTACTGAGTGGCCCTCTTGGTCTGCTCGTACAATTCTAAAAGGTTAGAGTCTAGACTTTCTAAGGGAGCACAATTTGCTATGTCATGGGACAGAAATGAAGTGCACATACGTAATTTTTAACATATCACAGTTATACGATCTTTGGCATTAAGTTTATGCTTAGATGATAAGTTAAACGAATACTTGAAGCTACTTGCGATTTTTACAGCGATGTATGCGTATTTACGTACTAAGAAACTTTCTTGAGTCTGAAATCCATCAAAATCCACAATTGCACAAATATTAAAAAATAAAACTTAAAATATAAAATCCTTATATTTCATCCAAAAACAGGTTTGTAAATCTATATAATATAAATTAAATCACTAAAATTTATGAAGATTTATTCAAAGTAAAAAAAAATAATATGCAAGGAAAGATTAATTAAAAAATAACATTTAATTTAGATTTATAGGATAAATGGTTTTTATACTATTATAACTTCTTCAAATGTACAAGAAAATATATTCATAGTATTTGTCTTGTAAAGTTTAAAAAATTTTACTCTTACTTAAGTGTATATTATTTAAAACAAAATTTCTGTTATAAAATAGGTCTTATAGCATCTAATGTATAATTAATTTTTGAGTAAAAAGATCTAACTTAAAAAAACATAAATATTTACAGCAAAGAAATTTTTATTTCAGAACTTACATTGTAAGAGACAATTTATAAAACTATGTAATAAAAAACAAACAATCCAAATTACAGTATATGTGGTAAGACACGCTAAAGTTTATTTTAAAACAACAAGATGTAAGCATTTATAAAAATACTATTCAGAAAAGCAAAGATTAATTGTAGCGTTTTCCAAATGCCGTCCAGTGCACATCCCTATCGACACTAAGTTCCAGTTAGGAGCACATAAGTGGTTTATTACTTATTTACGCTAGAATTTTATGAAACGTTAAGTTAATTCTAGGGCATGATGCATTCCCATGGGGCAAGCTGTGAAACCAAAATTGGTTTGTTGGATACTTCATCCCAAGCAAACTTCCATTTTCCAGAACAATTTTTAAACAATTGTAGTTAGAAAACACAAATTGTCTTTTCTGCCCAAATGAAACAGACGCTATGGGTGCATAAAGTTCCAAGTCCTTCTCATTGATTTTATGGGCACCCATCCAGTCCTTACCATCTTTATAACGGTTCACCAACTCAAAATTAAATCTTGCACCAATTATCCATTCCGATTTCTCCCTTTATTTCCAATACTAAAGGAGATCAAAGCTTGGCTGCAATAGAAGACCCGCTAAAAGTATAGCTTATTCCTTCGTCTTCGTATGCTACAAGTTGTGAAGGCACAGTATATTTTTGACCTAAAATTTCTAAGTTTCATCTTTTTTTTAATACGTTAATTCGTTTTCCAATCGACGGAAATATACCCAGCCTTCACGATCTGTTAACAATTTACCATACTCATAACATAAAGAATTGTGAGTAGGCTTTTTCAAGTTCAGACTTGCTCAATGGACATAATCGTGACGTCACATCGAAATCTCAGAAGGAAAAAAATCCATGTCCCAAACGTAAACACACTGACGTCACTGGTTATGAATAAAAGTAAAAACATTAAGAAATCAATTCGTTCCTTAAATTAATTACTTTTAAAATAACTAGATGGTGCTACAAGTCATTTTGTAAAAGCATTTAATAAAACCGCCATGCAATTATTCAAACTATTTTCTAAAAATAGCCCATTCCTAATACTAAGAAAAAATACAAGTCCAAAAGGGAGAGAAATCGAACACTACAGTAATTCGATCATCTCATACAAGGCCTATTAGCTCAGTGGTAGCGCACTTAACTTCGGATCCTATGGTCGCGGGTTCGAATCCAAGAAATTACTTTTTAATTTAAAATAATAGTTTCGAATTTCTCCACCAGACGTCACTAACAGTGATTCATCATCATGGCAACTTCAACAAAACGACACCATCTTGAAACAACTCAACGCCTGCACTAAGTCGATGACAAAAAAAAATTCCAAGTCAAAAATGTAAATACAAAACAATACGTCACGTCCGCATCATACAACACTGCATCAATGATTAAAAAAGCAAACAAAATTTAAAGTCATATGGAAACTTTCTGGCATATTACCATAGTCCAGATGATGAAGCTCATGTCAGTAAATTTGATTAATATGTTTTTTAATGTATGGTGTTTATAAAGATGTGTAAGTTAAAATTAACGTTTTGCTTAAGACTGCTTTAAAATAAAAATATATTTAGTCAATTGCTTTTTAAAAATGAAGAATTGATAAATACCATTTGTTAACTAAAATCTTAAATAAAAGTAATCCCAATGCAAATTTGTAAAACAGACATTTTTTGCACATTAAAATGTGTTTCTGATGCTTACTTAATTGTACCTGTAAATAAATAGTTTATATGAAGTTTTAAAAGTGTTTTCATTTCTAAAAACAAAATGTGTAAATTTACTCCTTTTTAGACTAGTGATAAAAAAAAGAACTCTTATGAATGGAAGTTCAAACTTCTCAGAAAGAGTTATGAGCAACTGGAAAAAGATTACAGTGAAATCATCATGAAAAATAAAGAAATGGAGGCTTGTATTACAACTTTAGAAGCAGAAAAGAAAAGTCTGGATGAAGAAGTAAGATGTGCTTGTTTCTCTTATTGTTTCTAGACCTTTTGCATTATAATTTAATGTCTCAGAATTATATATATTCCCACTCTTATTAGCTGGAACACTGCATTCATAAATTATCACAGTTCATAAAAATTAAATAGCTGTCTGATTTGAAAACATCCCAATTTAAACTTGTGATGGATTAGATATATTGCAGTACATGTTTGTCACAGTCAAATGCCTTATTTTTACTTATTTGCATTTTTTTAAGAGACACATATTTCTGACAAGCCATACGATCACCTCAGCTATGGGGCAATGCAAATTATTTTTGTGATGACCACATTATAGTTTTTGGATATCTTTGTTGCTACTTAGAGCACATAATGCATCGAATTTGGGACACCCATATTGTTCCAAGTTGATATTCGGAATTTTCAATGCATCTAAGCGTTTCTTTTCCACACAACCACCTTTGTAAGCAAGTAGGTACTGAGTGGCCCTCTTGGTCTGCTCGTACAATTCTAAAAGGTTAGAGTCTAGACTTTCTAAGGGAGCACAATTTGCTATGTCATGGGACAGAAATGAAGTGCACATACGTAATTTTTAACATATCACAGTTATACGATCTTTGGCATTAAGTTTATGCTTAGATGATAAGTTAAAACGAATACTTGAAGCTACTTGCGATTTTTACAGCGATGTATGCGTATTTATGTACTAAGAAACTTTCTTGAGTCTGAAATCCATCAAAATCCACAATTGCACAAATATTAAAAAATAAAACTTAAAATATAAAATCCTTATATTTCATCCAAAAACAGGTTTGTAAATCTATATAATATAAATTAAATCACTAAAATTTATGAAGATTTATTCAAAGTAAAAAAAAAATAATATGCAAGGAAAGATTAATTAAAAAATAACATTTAATTTAGATTTATAGGATAAATGGTTTTTATACTATTGTAACTTCTTCAAATGTACAAGAAAACATATTCATAGTATTTGTCTTGTAAAGTTTCAAAAATTTTACTCTTACTTAAGTGTATATTATTTAAAACAAAATTTCTGTTATAAAATAGGTCTTATAGCATCTAATGTATAATTAATTTTTGAGTAAAAAGATCTAACTTAAAAAACATAAATATTTACAGCAAAGAAATTTTTATTTCAGAACTTACATTGTAAGAGACAATTTATAAAATTATGTAATAAAAAACAAACAATCCAAAATACAGTATATGTGGTAAGACACGCTAAAGTTTATTTTAAAACAACAAGATGTAAGCATTTATAAAAATACTATTCAGAAAAGCAAAGATTAATTGTAGCGTTTTCCAAATGCCGTCCAGTGCACATCCCTATCGACACTAAGTTCCAGTTAGGAGCACATAAGTGGTTTATTACTTATTTACGCTAGAATTTTATGAAATGTTAAGTTAATTCTAGGGCATGATGCATTCCCATGGGGCAAGCTGTGAAACCAAAATTGGTTTGTTGGATACTTCATCCCAAGCAAACTTCCATTTTCCAGAACAATTTTTAAACAATTGTAGTTAGAAAACACAAATTGTCTTTTCTGCCCAAATGAAACAGACGCTATGGGTGCATAAAGTTCCAAGTCCTTCTCATTGATTTTATGGGCACCCATCCAGTCCTTACCATCTTTATAACGGTTCGCCAACTCAAAATTAAATCTTGCACCAATTATCCATTCCGATTTCTCCCTTTATTTCCAATACTAAAGGACATCAAGGCTTGGCTGCAATAGAAGACCCGCTAAAAGTATAGCTTATTCCTTCGTCTTCGTATGCTACAAGTTGTGAAGGCACAGTATATTTTTGACCTAAAATTTCTAAGTTTCATCTTTTTTTTAATACGTTAATTCGTTTTCCAATCGACGGAAATATACCCAGCCTTCACGATCTGTTAACAATTTACCATACTCATAACATAAAGAATTGTGAGTAGGCTTTTTCAAGTTCAGACTTGCTCAATGGACATAATCGTGACGTCACATCGAAATCTCAGAAGGAAAAAAATCCATGTCCCAAACGTAAACACACTGATGTCACTGGTTATGAATAAAAGTAAAAACATTAAGAAATCAATTCGTTCCTTAAATTAATTACTTTTAAAATAACTAGATGGTGCTACAAGTCATTTTGTAAAAGCATTTAATAAAACTGCCATGCAATTATTCAAACTATTTTCTAAAAATAGCCCATTCCTAATACTAAGAAAAAATACAAGTCCAAAAGGGAGAGAAATCGAACACTACATTAATTCGATCATCTCATACAAGGCCTATTAGCTCAGTGGTAGCGCACTTAACTTCGGATCCTATGGTCGCGGGTTCGAATCCAAGAAATTACTTTTTAATTTAAAATAATAGTTTCGAATTTCTCCACCAGACGTCACTAACAGTGATTCATCATCATGGCAACTTCAACAAAACGACACCATCTTGAAACAACTCAACGCCTGCACTAAGTCGATGACAAAAAAAAAATTCCAAGTCCAAAATGTAAATACAAAACAATACGTCACGTCCGCCTCATACAACACTGCATCAATGATTAAAAAAGCAAGCAAAATTTAAAGCCATATGGAAACTTTCTGGCATATTACCATAGTCCAGATGATGAAACTCATGTCAGTAAATTTGATTAATATGTTTTTTAATGTATGGTGTTTATAAAGATGTGTAAATTAAAATTAACGTTTTGCTTAAGACTGCTTTAAAATAAAAATATATTTAGTCAATTGCTTTTTAAAAATGAAGAATTGATAAATACCATTTGTTAACTAAAATCTTAAATAAAAGTAATCCCAATGCAAATTTGTAAAACAGACATTTTTTGCACATTAAAATGTGTTTCTAATGCTTACTTAATTGTACCTGTAAATAAATAGTTTATATGAAGTTTTAAAAGTGTTTTCATTTCTAAAAACAATAAAATGTGTAAATTTACTCCTTTTTAGACTAGTGATAAAAAAAAGAACTCTTATGAATGGAAGTTCAAACTTCTCAGAAAGAGTTATGAGCAACTGGAAAAAGATTACAGTGAAATCATCATGAAAAATAAAGAAATGGAGGCTTGTATTACAACTTTAGAAGCAGAAAAGAAAAGTCTGGATGAAGAAGTAAGATGTGCTTGTTTCTCTTATTGTTTCTAGACCTTTTGCATTATAATTTAATGTCTCAGAATTATATATATTCCCACTCTTATTAGCTGGAACACTGCATTCATATGTTATCACAGTTCATAAAAATTAAATAGCTGTCTGATTTGAAAACATCCCAATTTAAACTTGTGATGGATTAGATATATTGCAGTACATGTTTGGCACAGTCGAATACTTTCCATCGGGGAATGCAATAGGATAGTTCGAATACCATGATTGGTTAATTTCAAAGTTACTATATTAATTTATGGATTTTGTCTCCTTTTTCGTGTTTATAATTTAACACCTGAAATAGTTGTTTTGAACTCTCGATGAATATTTGAAAATCCAATGGTATATGCTTCTGTATATTCCAGAGCGACAGCCGACTTTTTGCTACTATTTATCAATCTTGGCAACGAGGGATATTGTATCTTTTAAAGCCAAATCATCTTAAAATCCTCCATTTTCCAAATTTGGGCAACCTTTTTTCGAAAATCTACCAAAGGTTAAACTAAAATTTAGTCCCTTGTTTTAATTTTTATAAAACTGGAATTTTTGTGTTGAATTTTCTGAAGAGAAAATTTTCCAAGGGACATAGTTTAAAATTTTGGTGCCAAGCCATGGCAACCATAGATAAAAAACATGGGTATCTGTGGTTGCTAGGATTGCCTTGGAAAATCTTATTAAGAAAATATTTAGTTTTTTAATATTAATTTCTTGGCGAGATCTTCAGCGTGTTTCATCTTAATTAGCACATTTTATGCTTTAGCCAATTCATTTTGTATCTGAGGAACTTGTATAGGATTTAAGCGGAGGGGACATTTTGCTACTATTTTTTAAAATTAATGCTACTATTCCATGAATGCTTTGACTGGCAGCCCTGATGTGATGTGTTGAGAGCTTTTTAAATGATGAAAATAATTGTCAAAACAATGAGAAAAAGGGATGGTTTTAATGAGCTCTGCACGACTAAGTACGTACTGGAAACCCGTTTAACTAATGGAAAATTAAAACAAACTAAAATGAAATCAACGACCCAGACATTGAAAACAACCATATGAATTTTCCCATTTTGGGAGTAAAATGAATGAATGCTGAAATTTATTGTCATTTCAGGCTGAAGAACTTTGTAAAGTAGCAAAACAAGTAAAGAATGACTTCTACAGCACTTTTGAGAAGTTAACATCCACACGTGCAAAGCTCGAAGACTCTGAAAATGAGGTAAAGTCGTTGAAAAAAACTATTGTGGAATTACAGCAAGCTAAAGAAAAGGGTAGTGGACCCTCTTGGAATGGTGGAAAGAAAGCTGAGATTCCTAATTCATCATTGAACGGAAATGAAAATTCTCCTAAGAAAAAAATAGAAAAGAAGTATTTCAGTGAAACCAAACGTCTTTGAAAATCTATATAACTTGGTAAGTTAAGTGATTTTCTTATTTCAGCAAAGTGCATGTTTCACTACAATTCCACTTTAAGCCAACATGGTTTTAATGTAAAGCTATGTTTCTAATACGGTATTTATTCCCTTTCTTACTAAGTACTAGATTTCTAAGCTTGGGCAATAGTAAGATCTCAGCTGATCGAACTGCCTTGTAATTGGAAACTGGTGCTTTGAACACAGCTTGGCAGCATCCGTGGTTTGTTCCACATCTTGGCAATTGCATTTTCTTGTCAACTTGGTTGAGTTGGTAGTTCAATTTGATTGTATGGATAGTTCCAAACTGTTTAATATTATAGTTTTGCTTCTTGCCATAGAGAAATAAGTTTGCTTTAATAATAAAGTGGTTAAAGAATAAGTTTAACTGGCATCCACAAGTTCTACCAAAAGTTGGCTTTCAATTTCATGGTTCTTCCATACATTCCAGGGGCCATCGTGGCTCAGTGGATATGCCCACTGCTCTAGCAACCTTTGAGTTGCAGGCGGCACAGGTTCGATTCCTGTCAGGTGCATTCCTCCCTGGGTGTATTTCTCTCTTCTGTGTCAGTAAAACTTTCATTGTGTGTGTATTACTTGATATTGCATGTCTTGTGTCTGACACAGCATGGACAAATATGGCCCTAGTGCCATAAAACCCCAAAGCCAACCAATGCTTTAGCTAATTTCTGATTACTAGAGTACAGGCAAGGTGTTAAAAATCTGAAAATTATGCCAAATCTGGCATTGCTTAGTGCTTGGAAATTCTCATTAGTTTGATTTTGAAAACTTGTGATCCAGTCCTCAAGATCTATTCTTGAGTTAAACATTAGAGAAGTCTTATCATTTTTTACATTATCTGATACTAGTGCTTCCTTACCTGTATATGTGGCCTGGAAGGGCTTAATTATAAAGTAAACAGTCGCAACACTATTCTGGGATAACATTTCTACTGGAGTTTTCCCTCATTTTCTCTGCTTGCCTTGATTCTGATGGTGGTGGCTATTGCATTTCATTAAAATAGCTTTAGACCAATTTTAGTTTTTGATTGATTTGATATTGCTATGGAAATTCAGCATCTAAAATGTGAAACTATCTGAATGCTAATTCTATATACTAGTTTATTCCATGTGTTGAATTTGATTGAGAAGCTTTAAAATGTATGCAGTTTTGCTTTTTATATACAAGTTCACTGATTTTTGTCAAGGAAACATTAGTTAATGTTTCTATTGTAAATCAACTTAAATATTTGTAATTTTGCTGATTCTCTGCTTCAGTGATTAGAAAATGTGATCTTCCCCATGTATAGAAGTGCTACCAATGTTTTCATTTCATTCAGTGTTTCAAAATGCTTCCAAATTAGACAAAGTGTAAACCCTCGTTCTTCCTTTTTTGAGCAACTGAGGCATTTCTAAAAATAGCTGCTTTGTCAATACAATTCCCTAAACATGCCTCCATTAATAATGCATAAAGTATTCTCATGTTCCGAAATGAACATCTTAAATTTAGAGGCGATTAAGGTAATGTAGGCTATTACAAATGAAAAATGGCTTTCAGTGCTTTTTAAATATTCAATATCTTTACTGAATAGAAACTGTTCTCTTGAAATAAGAATTGTCATTGCAGCATCTTAACTTTTGGTATAATTATTTTGAGTGAGAAAAAGTGCTGCAAATACTGTAATGTAAAAACTTAATGTTTTATGTGATAGTTTAGAACAATATAATATTAAGAAAAGAAAAACATTTCTAACTACATTGTTTTATATTTAGGCTTGGAAATATCCTTCATCCTCTTTCCACAGAATACTCTAACTGTACAGTTCATCTTTCATCGTGTACATAACAGTATTTTCTTTTAATCAAGTAAATACTGCAGCTGTAATGTTTTTGTTTTTAAAAAAATTGTAATTTTGTAAGTATACAAAGTTAAATCTTAATAAGCTGTTGAAGTCTGTATTTTTTTTACTGTTTTGTATATTTTATTTAAGAATCAATAAAATAAGTATTGTGACAAGTATTCATTACCAAGTAATGGTGATTTGTAATTCTGAAAATTAAATAAACTTTAAATAACTATGAATTACTGCATTTTAAGTTGAATACTACTCTTCACTGACATGGATAAAACAATACTCCTTGAACTTCAAGGTGATGCTAATGTACAATCTTTTGTTGGTTATTTTTGTTTTGCACATCTTTAACTATCAATTCATTTATTATGTCTTACATTTCAACCTCACATTGGGATTAATAATATCCTAGGAATATCAAAGTAATTCTAAAAAATACAAGGAATGGAATATTTTCTGTCATTTTCAGAATTTGAAGAGTCAAAAGTGACATTTCAATTACAGATAATTTTATTCACTTTACTGGTTTTAGAATTGCTTGTAGTTTTACACATTCACCACACATTTTACTGCAGTTTAGTCTGATAATGCAAGACTTGCTTACATGAAAAATTTTATTACTTATTTTCATAGAAATTCATTTGGTATATATATGATGTAATAATACAATGGTAGTGTATGTTATACAAGTCATCATCAGTGTTTACGTTGCCAGTTCAGATAGATTGCTTTTTGGTGAACTTCTTATCCTGAAAAATGATTAAATTAATATTCAAATTCAGGTACTATTTATAGTTTTATTGTGTTGGATTGAGATGCAGGACTGCCACAGGCAACTAAAAAGTGACTTCTTTCTACTCTTTTTCAACTTTGGTGACTAGGAGTATTTTTGAAGCAAAATCGTCTTGAGCTATTTTCAACATTTTGCTGCCTTTTTCCCGAAATTCACCGAAGGTCAATGAAAATTTGTCCCTTTTTTAACTTAACTAGCGGGAACAAATAGTTTTGGTATTTTTCTTTTGGAAGAATATTTTCCAAGGGATGCCAATTTTGAAGTTTTGGCGCCTAGTCATGGCAACTATGAGAGCAAAACATTGCTAGATAATTGCGAAAATGTTGTCCCTTTTTAGCTAACAAGAACAAATATTTTGGGGATTTTTCTATAGGAAGAAAATTTTCCAAGGGACATCAATTTCGAAGTTTTGGCGCCAAGCCACGGCAACATGAAAGGAAAACATTGCTAGATAAACATAAAAAACGAATACTTTCTTAGTAAGATTTTCACTTAAAATTTAAATTTCAGGGCGAGATCTCCACCATCTGTTTCATACTTAATTAGCACATTTTATAATTTAGCTGGTTCATTTTGTATTTGAGCAATTAAACTTGCTACTAAAATAGGATTTAAGAGGAGACTTTGCTACTACAGTAGAGTCCCGCTAATCCGAGGTAGCTTAAATAATGTATTTTTTTTTCCCTCTCGCAAGTGCGCTTAAAATTTGTCACCGGCCTGTTGAGCCGGCAGTCAGTGTTTCTTGGAATTTTCGCTTTTCTTCTCGGCTTGCCATTCTGGTTCGGGCTAGTCCATTTTGCTTCTGAGGGGTGTCACACCCCCAAAACGGAGTACTGTGCTACCATCACGAGAAAAACACCAGACAGAGTGGTGGCTTTCGTTATGGAAACGAGTTATTCCACTGCATTTTGGGGATGAAGGCAAGTTCATTTGGCGACCGGCGCGGCAAGTCTTATTTAGCTATTGTATCATCACAGGCGAAACGGATTCTTCGCCAGATGAAGTGCGCTTAGTTTGCCAAATATTGCAGTCCAGCTTCCCTCCTCTCTTCGACTTGTCTACTCACGGCAACCCTGTTCAGGGTTTTTCTCGTGACGGTCGGACAGTAGAAAGGTGACAGTGTCCGACAAGTGTATCATACCGGTTCGAGAACTCGTAGAAGTAAGACAATAAGTTTGTGAGGAGAATGAGCGGAAAAAGGAAACACGTGTCTGTTTCGTTAGATGTTAAAAGACAAACTTTAAAACGGTTAGATGCAGGAGAAAGTATAAAAAAAATTGCAAAGGAATTAGGTGTTGGAGAAGTGACAGTAGGTGACTGGAGAAGAAAACGTGCAAAAATTGAAAAGTGGAGTGCCGGAGATCTAACACCCGATGCTTGTTTAAAAAACAGAAGAACAATGCGCGAAAGTGATTATAAAAAAAACAAGTGAGGCTCTCTTTATGTGGTTTTCTCAACAAAGGTCGAAGGGCATGCTGATATCTGGTCCGATGTTGCAGGAAAATGAAAGAAGACGACAATTTTTCTGCCAGCACCGGGTGGTTAAACAGATGGAAAAAAAGTATGGAGTTCGCCAGATGACTATTTGCGGAGAGAAACTTTCAGCGGACTTTGAGGCTGCAAATGAGTTTCATACTGAATTAGACAATTTAATGGTAAACGAAAATCTCACTGAAGAGCAATTGTACAACTGTGATGAAACGGTTGAACTTTAAACGACTACCTACTAAATCCCTATCTCCAGAAATGAAAAATCTGCTCCTGACTTTAAACAAAGCAAAGAAAGATTAACCGTGATGTGTTGCTCCAATGCGTCGGGGACGCACAAACTACGCTTATTGGTGATTGGAAAATCGAAAAAATCACGTGCTTTAAAAAACATTGCTATTCAAGCCTTACCAGTTTCTTATGAACCAAAAAAACTCTTGGATGAGTAGAGATATTTTTAAACAATGGTTCTTCGATGAATTTGTACCAAAAGTAGAAAAGCATTTAGAAGAAAACAAGCTTCCTCGTCAAGCACTTCTCTTGATAGATAATGCCCCGTCACATCCTGAAGTAGAGGATTTGAAAAGTGGAAATATTAAAACCATGTTTTTACCGGCGAACGTTACTAGCCTTATTCAGCCTATGGATCAGGGGGTTATCAATGATCTTAAATTGAAGTACTGCAAAAATATGCTCACACATGTTTTCTAAGAAGACACTGCATCTTTGATTCAACAAATCAAAAAAAATTAATGTCAAAAATGTTATGTATTGGCTTGCTGAATCATGGGAAAAAATTAAACCGGAGACAATAAAGAACAGCTGGCATAATAGCCTGACAACTAAAGACCTCAAAGACAAATAATAAAAAGAAAGAAAATCAAGAATATTTTGAAATTAAAAATACAGTTTTGAAACTACCCGGCTGTGAAGAGGTAACAGATAATTGCGTCAAAGAATGGCTTTACAGTGATGAGGAAGAGGAAATTACCGACGATGCAATAATTCGCATGATTACCGAAGAAGAAATTGATGGAATTGAAGATTTAAACGATGAAACAGATCATTTTGCATGCAGAAGGCACTGCAGCGTTAGATGTTGCTCTTCGCTATATGGAGCAGCAACCAGATGCTTTACTACATAACATTTTACTTTTGAAAAGCTTGCAAGACAACGCAGCAAGAAAGAGTTTCTGCTCAAAAACAAACAACTTTAGATTCATTTTTTAAACATTAAATCAAGTAAGTGTGATGTTTAAAATTTACAAATCTGTGTCCCCGTTATTTTTTCGCTATTTGATCTCCCTAATTTTTAGTTGCATATATAAAACTGAATTTTTCTCTTCGATTTTATTATGTAGTCCGCATAATCCGAGTTGGTGTCGTTCCCGATCAACTCGGATTATCGGGACTCGACTGTATTTTCAAAAATTTATGCCACTATTTCACAAGTATTTTGACTGGCAGCCCTGAGATGAGAGTACCTGTTTAGTTGCTGGGATGGCAGTCTTTCTGAGTCGTTTCTCACTCGCTCGCTGAGCTCTCAGTGTTTCCTCTGTTTTCCTTTCACTTTGTTTCTTTTCTGCCTCCAAAGTCTATTGGGAAAAGACATTTGAATTATATTAATTGTGGATATACAGTTGACATAACAACCCTCAATGGACATGCTGAACATTAATTTTGTGGGGAGGGAATGCCAATTTTCACACCTTATAAACCTTTGCAATTTCCAAAGAAAAACTATTTGTTGCCTAAGAAACTCTTTATTGAACACAGTATCAATATAGTGTTATAAAAAATTTTGAGTGCATATTCTTCAGACCCTCTAAAAGTACCTTTTCAAGGAGCTGGAATTTTGCTTCCCTTCTGCATCTCCTGTATTTGATGGCCTGCCTGCAGTATGGTGGTCCTGTTCTTTATAATAAAGAATGCTTTTGGGAATGTGAGTTTTGCAGTATCTGTTTTTGTGAGGGGGCGTCGTGGCTCAGTGGGTATGCCCACTGCTCTAGCAACCTTCAAGTTGTAGGCGGCGCAGGTTCGATTCCTGCCAGGTGCATTCCTCCCTGGGGTATTTTTCTCTTCTGTGTGAGAGGGGCCACTGTAGCTCAGTTGGAAGAGTAACTGACTAGCGACTGGAGGGTTGCGAGTTCGAATCCAACCAAAGACCGTTTACAAAGGGGACTGGTGCACGACAAATCTGTCAAGGCCTCACGTTGCTGTGGTGTGGAAGTTTGGAGAGTGGGGTGCCAGCTCAGGTGTGACTTCGTCATCTGACAGTAATTCAAAATTACATGGTGTCGTCCTCTGATCTTTCCCTTCGGGGGTTGATCCTGGACCTTTGCCAATAGCCCGTTGTGCTGCTCCAGTGCGACGTTAATTAAATACCTCCCTCTTCTGTGTCAGTAAAACTTTCATTGAGTTTGTGTATTACTTGATATTATGTCTTGTGTAGCATGGCCAAATGTGGCCCTTGTGTGCCATAAAACCCCCAAAACCAACTGTTTTGTTGGGAAGTTTTTATCGACGCTTTCTAACATTTTCTTTTTATTTCAACGGACAAAGGTCATAAACATTAACAAGTGCACCAAACTTTAAAAACATTTTAGGTTATATTTGACTTTTAAGTATCCTTAAATAATGTAAGATATTGATCTGAATTGTATTGAAATGGAAACCATAAAATTTAAACTTTTACCCTTTATTGGTATTTCTGGATCTTGTACCATAAAATCCAAAACAACCAACCCTTTATTGGTTGGTATATGTGCATAGATTTCTTTTCTCTAATAACAAGTATTTCTTTAAAATTTTGTTGGTACGTGCAAGAGATTAGAAGTATTGCTTACTTTTATAAGTTCTTTTACTTTTTTTCTGGGATATAGATTGATTTCAGCAATGAGTCCATCTATATAATTGTTAATAGCAGTTCTCATCAAAACAAGACTGAAAAGAAAATTTCAAGTTTAGTTACAAAAAATTGTTATCTGATTGAAATATATAGCAAAAAAGTTCAGATAAATGCTTACTCTTTAACTTTTACATCACTTCCTGTACAAAGCTTGTAAATGCTTGCTATTTGTTTTAATTCATTTTCCTTTTGAATCTTTTTTCTGTCAGCTTCTTCCTTTGCTAAATCACTTCAAATAAACAAAATGTTTAATATTGCATTGTAGAATTTATATTTCAAAGAACAATGTTTCCTAAAATGCCAATGTTGTGTAGTTTTTATTCTGAATATCGTCTCAAAGCATGTCAATCAAATGTTCCTCAATTTTTCTCACGAGAAAATTGTCCCATTTTTCAAATAATTATGTATAATTGCACTCTTCTCAATTGAAGGGCTCCTAGCAACACAGTGGTAAGCCACTTTTCAAATTTGTCAGGCTAGCAATTTTAAAGTTTTAAAATATTCCAAAATTATAATGGTTTATTATTCTTGAGGTCATGTTATCTTAAATTTTCGAGCTCACACACTCAGTCAAATTCTTTTGGTCTTGAATATATTTTTAATATTTTCTTATTGTGGAATTTTCATTTTGTGGCTCATCACTATATTACCCGGAACCCTTCAATTAATTTAGTAATTTCCAGCAGTAGGACTCTGGAAACAAACTTTATTGTACATCCATAAATATCAGTTGAATTTTCAACAGATCCTGACAATTATTACCTTCAAACACTTAAAAGCCATGGTCCTTTAATTGCAGGACTGCCAGACGACTTTTTGCTACTGTTTTTCAATCTTGGTGACTAGGGGTATCTTTAAGATCGTCTCAAAAGCTCCTATTTTCAAAAACTTTGATTTTTTTTTTAATTCAACAAAGGTCAACGAAACTTTAATCCTTTCTTTAACATATAGCAGATGGAAAAAAAAAAGAAATTCAGGGGGGAATTTTCCAACGAAGCCAATTTTGAAATTTTGGTGCTAAGCCGTGGAAAATGAAAGAAAACATCGCAATCTAGTTGCTAGATTGTCATGAAAATCTTGTTAAGAACTTGTAATTTGAATTTCTCGATGAGATCTTCAACAGGTTTCATGCTTAATTAGCACATTTTGTGCATTAGCCTATTCACTTTCTGTTTGAGCAACTAAAATAGGGTTTAAAAGGAAACTTGCTGCCATTTTTTTAAATTTATGCTAATATTTCACAAGTGCTTTGACTGGAAGCCCTGAAACACAATCTACATGCACTTCAAATGATCTGCAACATGAAAAAATTACTTTATAGAAACAATATTATTTTCATTAAATAAGCACCTTAATTGGCTTTTTAATATCTGATGAGCTTCTTGGACTTTTTCCAGTTCCTCTTCAGCATCAACAATCTTTGTATCCCAAATTTCCAAATCTTCTTTCCTGTTTTCGAACAAGCATAAAGTTAGCTCCATGTGACAAATATGCATAACTTAAGTTTCATATTAAATTTTAATACTGTTATAATAGTTAACTTCAGGGTACAAGAAAATTATATTTAAATCGTGCATATTTACATTTGATATTTTGCTTCTGTCAGTTCTGTTGTTTCAAATTTCGATGAACCCCTCTTGAAGTGACTGTTGTGGACAAGGGAGAGATTGCTTTCTTTAAGGCGGCTGATTACTTTCATCACTTCATCTGATGAGATTGCTGATGCATCAATAGGTTCCTAAAAACAGTTTTAAGATAATCTAATCACGATACTGTGATTTTAGAATTACTTTGCCACATAATATATTGGGTCTTAATTATTTAAATGCAGGACTTTTCCATTTGGGGGCTATGTTTATTGATTGAAATATCTCTTCTATACTGTGGCTTAATGGAGGGGCCCCATGAAAGCAAGGTTTGTGTGCCCTTTAACGAAAGTAGGAGATAAAGACAGCTAAACTCTTTAAATGTAATTAAGTCCAAATCTTCAATTGGAAAAGATTGAACTCCTAACTGACGGTAGGTAGTTGAATTAATGTTGCACTAGACAACACAATGAGCTATTGGCGGCAGTCCAGGATCCATCCTGAAGGGTAGGATCAGAGGATAACACTTTGAACCACGGTCAGATAACGAGGTCAACACGAGCTGGCACCCCACTCTCCAAACTTCCACGGACATTTGAGGCCACGACAGATTTAACGTGCACCAGCATCTTCGATACGATCTTTGATTGGATCTAGTTTCTAACTTGCAGCCAGTTGCTAATCCGCTATTCTGCCTACTGCGGCCACAACTAACTTTGGCCTCCTCAACAACATCTAGGCTATGCTACTGCATATCGTCGCCTGAATGCAAGAACTAGGCAATTCAATTTTTGAGATATAGGGGAAAACAATTTCCATGCCGATGTCTCTTTCATGTATACCTACATGTTTCGTTAGTCGGCGGAGCTGCAGTGGTCAAACTAGAAGCAGTGCATTTGGGTGACGATATCCCTCAATTCAAGAGAACAATCACTGGCAAGGCAGCGACAACTTAATTATACTTCATATCCAAATTGGTTGTTTTGGGTTTATGGTGCAAAGACCATATTTACTAGCTGCACCAACCACAAGACAGGCAACTTCATGTAAAAATGTGGAAGGGGTAGGTATTTTAATTAACGTCACACTGGAGCAACACAATGGGCTATTAACTACAGTCCAGGATCAAACCCGAAAGTTGTGGAAGGGAGAAAAATAAGGATAAGGGAATAGAATAATGGGATCACAAAGGGAAAAAATATTGCTTAGGAATCCCAGGTGCGTGACACCTATGTTTACTAAAGACAGTAAACCCCATGGGAAAAGAAAAGATCATTAGAGTACCTCTGGTCCGTGAAGCCTGCACTCCTAAAGGAGATATGGGGCCTTTGTGGCTCAGTGGGTCCACAGCGCTAGCAACCTTTGAGTTGTATGCGCCTCAGGTTCGATTCCTGTCAGGTGCATTCCTCCCTGGGTGTATTTATCTTCTGTGTCAGTAAAACTTTTATTGTGTGTGTCTGTCTATTACTTGATGCTGTATATCTTGTGTCTAGTACAGCATGGCCAAATATGGCCCTAGCGCCATAGAACCCAATACCAACCAACCTAAAGGAGATGTGGCCCTGAGGTCTTCATATCCAAGTTCAAATTGCAAACAAGTTCACTCCATATCGCCATTAATACCGTGATTTGGCATCAAAGATTATGCTCATTTGTCAAATCTATTTTAGTTTCTATGATATAATTGAGTTAAACATGATAATTAGAGGTACGATTTTATAGATCTATTATTTTAGGGCTACATCGACCAGTGAAAACAGCTTCTGTCAATTATATTAATGGCAGAGGAGCAAATTACTACTGTTCATCTTAACATCTGCTTGTTTTTGAATAGCATTGTCTGTTTTCCAAATACCCGACTTATTTTTACATTAATCCCCTGGGATTTTAATCTAAATATACTTTCAATGTACTTACGAAGGAGTGCCCTTGTAGATCTTCCAATGCCTGCCTGTGAAAAAATGCTGTTAAGAATCAAAGTGTATAAATACATAAAAACATGCAAGACATGGCGCACTGCCAATTAAAAGTTTGCTAATATAAAGTGATTTATTTAGATTAGACTTTCTACATTTATTTTTATAAATATACTCTAATCAAGTGTAAAGTACATTAATGTAGTGTCACTAAGATATATTTAACTATCTATCGAATGAGATAAAGGGGAGAAAATGAGATAGCTAATGTGAATCATTAACAATCCATGTGGTTTTAACGAGATATTAGCAAAATTGATATGATTTTGATGAGATATCTCGTCCATCAAAATCAGATCAATTTTGTTATGATACCTCGTCCATCAAGATCTGGTCAGTTTTGCTAATGACGCGACAACCAGCAGGAGGATTAATATAAAATGGTAGAGGTAGTCAATTTATTTTAACTGGATTGTTATCTTCAATAGGAGTGAATTTTAACTATTAATCTTCAATAGAAACATACAATTTCACATGTCTTCATTGTCTTAAATAAAAAAAATGGAATTATTCAAAAGCCCATCTCACTTCTGTATCTCTGCACTCCGTTCAGCACTGCATGTCGGACCGAAACTTCTCAGAAAATCTAGTATTGAATAACAACTTAATATTAACTTGTTATTTTTTTGCAAACATACAGACAAGTTAAATATACTCCAGCAATAGAATCTACATTTTGTTTTAAGCATTAGACCCTTTGGATTTGCTATACTATAGTAGGACCGCAGTAGCCCTGTTTGAAGGTTAGCACCGGAGGATTCAACCAAAGACCCAAAGAAAAGAAAGAGGATTCAACCAAAGACCCTCGTGTACGTTAAATTTGTCTTGACTTCAAATGTCCTCATGTTGGCGTGGTGTGGGAGGCCAGCTCAGGTGTTGCCCTCGTCATCTGACTACGGTTCAAAATTACGAGGTGGATCCCGGTCCGTCTCCAATAGCCCATTGTGTTGCTCCAGTGCGAAATTCAACTACCTACATAACATCTAAACTTTATTATTACTCCTATAAAGCAATACCTTAACCTCATGAAGTAAAACGATCTGATAAAGGACATACTTCTATTTTTAGTGTTGATGCTACTTTTAGATTGAATGATTAACGACGTACTACTGGCGTTTAGTTGGAATTGATATGGGATTTGATGTTAATATTTAGTTCATTTAAAAGTTATATTTTATAAATGATTGTTTAGTACATGAGAAGTTTTATCAATGCACGTACCTTTGGATATAGGCAATTGCTTAATTTCGTGTCCCTGAAAATATTGAATTTATAAATAAAGGAAATCGGTTTTCCGAAAGTATTTTTGTTTAATTACAAGAATAGTTTTTCAGCTAACAAGAGGAATGCTTACCTCTGGGGCTAAATTGGCCAAAAAAGCGTAACACATCAAACACTCCACTAGCTGTTCTTCCATATCTTGCAATTCGCTATGGAAACACAAAGTGAACGATGTAGTTAACAAAGCATTTATGAGCAATATCTTTTCTAGAGGCAGATTTTCGAACTGGAAGGTTAATATCTCACCTTTTCAGAGAAAATAATTTTTCCCTGGTTTCATTTATTAATTCTACTTTCTTATAGTTCTCCTTTGCTATTTCAACAACTCTGAAACGAAACATACTAGCTTATCTGATGACGTAAAGCAAAAATAACTACTTTCAGTAGTTTTGGTTTATTTTAAGATATACTGTTAAATTACTACAAATATATAGTTATAAACTAGTAAATCACTAGACACACTTAATGACTAATTTATAGCTTAAAACTAAGATCAAAAAGAGGACTCCAATTTTGTAGTATTTTGAGCTCTTAGTTGTAATAAATAGCCTATAGTCGGATTTCCATAATTTTGGCAGTACTCAAACATTAAGTTCATGTAAAAACATGTTTCATTTAAAACAAGCCGATTCAAGTTACCCACGTTGTACACTTTTCTAGGTTTTCGGTTATTTCAAGGTATTTGTTATTTTTGGTTATTTTGCTGAATTTTATGTTCTTGAAACACAAGGCTGAGAAAATGGTAATGCTCACACTACGGTAAACTAATTCCGTTTTTGAAGTAGAATTTATACCTTTGATTTTTTTTATTGACTCAGGAACTGACAAGGAAAATGCAATTCACTATTTACCTTGTTTTTCGTTTGTCTTTTATATGGCATGCTTTCTGTTAACAAAACTACTTGGCACAGAAATTGTAAATAGGTAACTTATATTTTTAAGAATTTTTTGTCATTTCATGTTGAGAAAAAAATTAGTTTGGTACAGAAACTGAAAAAATTTAAGGTGCGCTTTGTTTATTTGTTTTGTTTTATACAGGTGTCAGGTTGACCAATAAAATAAAATTTCAATTGATTCCGCAAATCTTTGATTAAATAATTTGTACGGTTCTTTTGTTCCAACGCTCTTAGTTATGCAAATAAAAAATGATTTTACGTTTTTTATGTAATTTTGTGTTCTGGATTGTAAATGTATTTCCTAGCAATCTAAGTTACAAAAATCCTATCCTTGCAAACAGCTTATATTTTGTTGACTTGACCATACAGAAAAGTTATATTTCCAAATTCGAAACGACGAGGTGTCCTCGATCTCTCCCTTCGGAATTGATCCCTGGCCATCGCCAATAGCCCGTTGTGTTGCACCGTACGACGTTAATTCAACTACCTACCAACAGTTGACTCAACTCACTTTCTAAAACTGTTAGATGCTGTTTCGTAACTGCTTTGGATGAATTCAAAGAAATTGGAAATGTCCTCTCCCAATTTTTTGGCCTCTTGACTCATCTCTTCGTTCATATCCTGCATTTGCTGCTTCATCTTTTGTGTCACTTTCCGTCTCACTACAGCTGCGTGCTATTGAGAAACAGAAAATGTGATGCTTGTGGAAATAAAACGAGCATATGTAAGCAAGTTTCCAATTATGATACTTGTGGAAATAAATCAAGAATTTGTATGCAAGGTGTTTCAAAACTTCTACAAACTTTCAGGGGCGGTGGAGAACGCAAAATCAAATCATACTCACGAAGGGATGAATGTCCGCTAGTACCACCCTGATGTGATACAGGGTACATACACCGAAGTGGGGAAATGAAAGACAGCAAGTTCGTGAACAACATTTTAACGAGCCCTAATTTTAGTTTGACTAGTTGTACAGTTCCAGAATCAAAGCTTTAACCATCAAAATTAATTACACGTCAGACAGCGTCAAAACGTGGAAGGAATTCTTGTCGATCGTCGCTTAACGGTGTCATGCCTGTTTCCGTGGAGGGGTCGACATGGTTCAGTGGGTTTGCCCACTGTGCAAACAACCTGTACGCGGCTCAGCTTCGATACCTCCCTGGGTGTATTTCTCTCTTCTGTATCAGTAAAATTTTCCTTGTGTGTGTATGTCCATGTACGTGAAATTTTTTCGCGAAGCTTGCCCAAATATGGCCCTTGCTCCATAAAACCCAACCAAACGTGGAATAGTCTGGTGCATAAGTGTATACGTTTGGTGATTTGGCACACGAATATGTCGGAATACCCTTTACGATATAATTTCACCACATCATTTCTGTGAACTATGCTGCATACCAGTCATCTCTATTCGCGAATTAATGCATACCCATACAAATTCAGCGTCTAATATGACGATAGTCCAAACCGGCCAACTGCGTCAACGTACAATATGGCCTCTAGCAAATACAAGTGTTACAACAACCCCCTATGTGAATGCGGTTTAGTTTTGTGTTACCTACCTTCTTATGGAGTTTGTAGAGAAAGTTTTGAAACCCTGTATAATATCAAGGCCCCACATTTGGTTTGTCGTCATGTTTTTGCAATGCTCAAATTGAATTAGGAATGACAATTTGAGGTAAGGAAAAGATTAAGAGGAAAGAGATAACTAAAACCACCGCAAAACTATCGTGAGTAAAAATCGTTTTAAACATGTATATTTTACAATCCACATTCTTACATCTATCTCATTAATTTAACCCTTCCCCTTTCGAATTGCCTTTTACGGTGATCTAACTGACAGCGTTCTTTAATTCACTAAATCGAGGTGAGAGGAAAATGAAATGCATTTTCTTCAATTCTTAAAAAATTAGCGCTACATGATAATTTTATTTTCGATTGTACGACATAGCACCTCATTTCTGCTTTTTTAATTTCTAATCTTACCTCATTTAACAGAATCTCTGTATGTCGGTTGATGTAATCAGACATATTCTTGCTTCCAGTTCCATGAACTGCAAAAAAAGAAATAAGGACGTATTGTATAAATACTTTCCGTACATTTCTTTTGCCTCATGGAATTTCTTGCCGACAATATCAAAAGACAAAGCATCGTGCATGAAATTCATGAGCTTACCATGTATTCAAGATTTGAGCGAATTTCAAGATTGCGCAAATACTCACTGCTCTTGGTTAAATCCAAAATATATCCAGGATCTATCAAATTGTTTTCCATGTCCCTAAGAGCACATTGGACAAGACTCGCCTCCTTCTCTGCCAGATCTCGCAAACTTCTCATTGTCATCATGCAGGTATCCACCTTCTCTTCTTCCCCGGAACTCCTATGTTTCTCCTGAAGAAGTTCGAAATGTTAACGTTTCCGCAGACAACCCTCCAAGTGGTTTCGACGAGATATCTCGTCCATCAAGATCTAACCAAATTTGCTGATAACGAGATTTCTCATCAAGGTACTGCCGATTTTTTTATGATACCGAGATCAAGATCTGGTCAGTTTTGCTAATGACGAGATACTTCATTGAGACAACCACCAGGAGGGTTAGAACGCGTTGCACGTAAAATCGTTAAGTGATCGAAGACAAAACTTGAGTTTCTTATGCTATGCCTAATTCATGTGTTCTTCCAAGTGATTTCAACGAAATATCTCGTCCGAGATCTGACCAATTTTACTAATGACGAGATATCTTGTCATCGAGGTTTTGTCGATTTTTTTATGTTGACGAGATCAAGATCTGGTCAGTTTTTCTTCTAATGACGAGATATCTCACCCATCAAAATCTGACCAATTTTGCTGATGACGAGATCTCTCATCGAGACAACCACCAGGAGGATTAAAACATTTTTGGGAGTGTAGCACATAAAAACCCTTTTGTGATCTAAGTTCAATACTTGAGTTTCTTATGCTATGTGTTATGTTACTTAATGGTTGATTGGTTGGGCTCAGTTGTATGGCGAACCAGCCATATTTAGCCAAGCTGCGCCAAACAACGTCAAATGAGTTCTGTTATTTCAGACCCGCTTATAGCATGAGCTTTTCTTAATTGTTCTCGTCTATTAATGGCCAGTGTTGTTATTCACATTTTAACCTTATTTAAATCCATTTACAATAAATATATGCATCGGTATGCGCTTTTCATGCCTTCAAATGAAAAATATTAATTTAAAAAAGCAGCATTTTTTTGTACATACTCTCTGGTCTTACTTCCAATAAGTATATGACAAAAAGTGCACACTTCAGTGTGTCACAACAAATATCTGAACATCCACTTCAATTGCATACCATTCATCAAGGTCACCCTCCAAATTTATCGCTTTTTATATCTTATATCTCACTGGACTTTTAAGTCATCCCCTTTTAAATTCTAACTCATTAAGTTTTTCAATTAAGATATGGTTAACCCCATCTTTGGTATCTCTGAGATGAGTAAGCTCTAATAGTTTATTTTTAAATCCTCATGTTTTTATCCATCTCGTCTTTTCTTTGTCTTTTAAACTGCACTATTTCATCTCTTTTAAGTCATTTACATCAATGTATTATAATTCTGCATTTTATTTTTTATAATGAGAGATGACATGTTTTTCACACTTTTGTTTAAAGTCTGTTCTCAAGTTTGTTTACATAAATATATATATTATACTTTTGTTTGTGGTCTGGTTATTCTTTTGATGTTTTTAAATTTAATTTTATTGTTTTGGTTTGGAGCAGTTTATCCATTTTTGACTATAAAACCAAAATTAACCAGCCAATCAACCCATTCACCAAGGCGATTCAATATTTTTAGCATCTAAATCTATTTTTATGTTCGATCTAATTTTCTTTTTGTTGATTTCTATCATCCGCTGGAAAATTTCATTAGAGTGGCGAGTTCTTCCGCAGAATTTTAGCAATATTATGCAGCTCTTTTGTTCGAATCAAGCATATTTAAACTCAGCGGCAAAATCCCGTTGTGGTTGATTTTACATTGTTTATATCCGTTTGTTGCCATTCGAGCCACGTGCGTTAGATTGGATATCATCTGCTAGATAATTGAAATATCATCTGCGGATAAATCGTAGTTATGCGTGATTTAATAAACAAAGGAAAGTATAACTCTTTGATGGGCGGGAATGACAATACAAGTCAGTTGTGATATGCACAATTTCCTTGGTACGAACAATATATGTAACTTAGTCACAGGGCCACATCCAAAATTTCTCTTAATTTCCCCTTTAAAGTTGTCAGACATAAGATGCAGAACTGATTTTATAAATTTTATTCATTCACAATATGGAATATTAAATGGTTTTTTGTTCTAAAAAATGTCTTTTTGACTTGTACTATTATTTCCGCCCATCAAAGAATTGTCAATATACAAATAATGTCGACGACTTCTGTGTCACCACGTACGTTAGTGAAACATTTATGTATTGATAATTGAAATATCGTCTGCGTAATTATGTGTGAGTTAATAAACTAAAGTAAAGTATGAGTGTAGAGTAGCAACACTAGAACAACGAGAGCAATTTGGAATAAACATGAAATAAATGCGTTATTTTATGATAAAATGGTTTTCCTGATTACTGCAGATACAGTAATTTAAGTATGCGTTGTCTGAATAGAAATTGTCAAAAATCATAACATCGGAGAGGTGAGTAGTAAAATAAGTTTATAAAATTTAAAGTAAAGAATATAAATCAGTTTTATAATTTAATTTTTTTCCCGATCTCAATGGAATATTATACAGAAATGTTTATACAATGAAGAATCAGAAAAAATGGTATTTTATTTTCGAGCAATAAAGTTTTATTATTCAGATATATTTATCAATATAGAGTTTGTTTTCAAGATGATTAAAAATGACAACTTTTCTATACTTTTTAGATTAGGAAAGCTATCGTATATTTTTCGAATTGAAACCTATATCAGTACAGTTCTGTAATTTCTATCCATTTTGATAAGTTATGGTTCCGTAGTAGTTTTAAGACTATTAGTTCTAAATTGTTCCGATTCTTTATGTTAGTATTTATATGATTTCTCTTCATTTCAAGGAGTCAATAGGTTTCTATCAACATAAATAGGTTGTTTTAATGGTATAAATGGGGGATGCGGTAAAAATATCTCCTAATAAGCCGGTCTAGCATTTTTTTCAGATATTTTACTTGCATAGAAGTATGAATGGGAAAACAATGTGAATTTGAGTTATTACGAATATATTCACCAGTAGTTGGATTTTGATTAATTTATATGTTTTTAGTTATTAGTTATTCTAAATGTAAGAAACTTTAAAAATTAAGAAATAGTAGGTTGAGAAATCTTACCACTTTGCTTTTTCTTGACGTTTTATTTCGATTATTCGACATTTCAGGTTATTTTGCTATGGAATAGTATTTTATGATAAAATGGTTGATCTTATTTGATGAGACCAAATGAAGTAGCACCCAAAGTAAAATATTCCAAATGCGTCAATGTTGAACCACCGCTTCACATCAGTGAGACACATTGTTTGAAAACAAGAGCCCGGCGCGGCAGATGGGGTTGTCATGGTAACGTCACAAATACAGTTAAAGTCGTAAATTTCCATACCGAGAAATATATTTTGTTTTCACTGAAATGACATTTATTATTTAACTATTCAATACATTCAGAATTATCTGTTATTTTGTAATTTACAAAATCATTTTTATGAGAACATTACAAATAGAAAAATTATTCCTAAAAACTTTTAGAACAGTATTGTATGCATTTTGCAAAACTAAAGAACTCGGCTCTGCTGTGAATATTTTGAGGTAGGTGTTTAATTAACGTCGCACTGGAGCAATACACGGGCTATTGGTGACGGTCCGGGGTCAAACCCGAAGGGAAAGTCCGAGGACAATACCACGTAATTTTGAATCACGATCAGATAACGAGATCACACCTGTACTGGCACCTCACTCACCAAACTTCCATACCAACGTCAGGACATTTGAGACCATGACAGATTTAATGTGCACCAACCCTCATGTACACGAAGGTCTTTGGTTGGATCCTAACTCGGAACCCTTCGGTTGCTAATCCGTTACTCTTCGAGCTGAACTACCACGGCCCGTGAATATTTTGAAATCTATATATATAATAGGATGTGTGTGTATCTTTTCTATACAAATCTACACCGTTTGACCAATCCACACCAAATTTGGTACACTTATGCTTTAGAACATTGCGGCCAGCATAGGCTAACTCTTAACCCCCGTTCTATTGGCCCTAGGGGGCTAAAAACTATTCGAAATAATCGCCATAGAACTAACATTGAGCCTAGATTGATTGCTTTAGGCAGCTATGGTTGCTTTACCAGTGTTGATCGAAAAACAATTTTTTCCGAAACAAATTAAATTACAATATTTATGTTTGAACTGACTTTTTAGTTCTTCCCATGATGTAAATAAATTACGGATATTTTATTGGATGAAGAAAGAATATTTTAAAATATTTATTTTTGCAAGGAAATTCAAGGAAATGTTTTCAGGAGTTCAAGGATGATTTTCAAGGAAAGTTGGTGTATATTTTGACCAACTTTCCTTAAATAATTTATTGAATACGTAATGATTTGTAGAATTCTGTTTCATAAGCTTTTTAGGTAAGCGTGTAACTTATAAAATGTTCGGAATAGATACATGTGAATCCTCCGTTGAAAGCAATGATTTTTTTTTCTTAAAAGTTCTGTAAAATCGACCTGCTTTTTGAAAAAATTTTATCTATTCAGTTTAATTTGTCTACACCGATTACATTTATTTCTAACCCAAGCACCGTTATTTCGAAAAGCACAAACGAAAAACTCATTGATCATAAAAGCGTAATTTTGCTACTCGGTATCTGGCAGCACCAGACTTAATGTTTACTTTTTTATATAAAACTTTGTAGAACTTTCTAGAAAGTTGGGGAAACGGAAACTTCCTTGGACTCATGATGGAGAACATTCCAGCACCCACTCGATAGTTCTCGTATTTCCTACTTTATTTGACGACAGATGTAATATGCATTATTGAATTAAAGTTCATTATTATTATTTTATTTCTATGATGAGTTTTATATTTTTACATGAATATTTGATTGATAAAAAAAGGATATTTAAAATATTTCATTTTTCATAATTTACATTTTGTAATGGAACACAAAAAACTTCAACTCATTAATCATAAAAGCGTAATTTTGTTATTTTAGATTTGGCAAACCAAAATTCATGTTTTATTATTTTATAAATTTGATTTAGAATCCCGTGTGTCTATTTGAGTTAACACAGCGAAATGTTGCAGTCATATTTGAGCATTACTACATTTCATAAATCATTATCGTCTTTATCAATATTTTTCAAATGTCTTTTTTCGAATTGCTCTATTTCAGAATACACTCAGGCAGTCGAAATTCGACACTGCGCATCTTTCGTTTTTTAGAATTCTGCATTTTTTCGTCGGAATTTCGTTTCTGTTTGTATTTATGTCTTCATCTTTTACATATTGCAATATATTCAGGAATTAAATGTATATATTTGCGTCCGAAGTATATTGTAGAAGCTATGAAAAAGTTAAAACGTATTTTCCGTATAACTTAAATGATTGCATTTTTCTGTGAAAGAAAAGTGATTATTCTAATTCACTTTTCAAGCAACATTTAACCATTTCAACCCGAGCAACGCCCGAGAAATTCAGCTAGTTTAATATAATTTGCTTAAGAAAACTACAGCATGATATTTGATATCGTTTGATAAGCGAAGTTGTCTAGTTAGATTGTTAATGATAATTTCATTGTAATTTTCATGGAACGCACACACAACTACGTAGAATGAAATCGTAAATAATTGTACTGTAGAATAAGCGTATTTTTTGTGAAAGGACAATTTGCCGCCCTTTCTCTAAAAATACTTTTATTCTTAACAATTAAGATGGAGTTTCTTTGTTAAAAATATGTTTTTATTTTCTTTATAATCCACACCAGAGAGGTATTTTCTGTCAAGTTACAGTGAGTGGGTCATAAAAGAATTCGTACACTTCATGTTTTCTATTTCCATACATTTCAAAAGGCATTTATAAGATTTTTTAAAATTAATTTTATAAGATTTACATACAAAGAGTATATATTTGTATATAAAAGATCAATACGACTTAAAATCTTACCTCATTTTAAATATTTATATCCTATCATTACCTTTATAAGGAAACCTAAAAAAATCGTACATTATTTGTTATAAAATAGTGAAATCCATTGTAAATCTATCTTGGAGTAGAATAGAATGAAATTTTAGTTCCAGTTTGACCAAATACCTGATGCAAACATCCATTGTATATTAGATTAAAAGCCAAACGTTGCGAAAATGACAGCAAACAACATTTTAAAATAATCCGATATATATTTATATAGAGCATTTGGGTGACTCCCTCGAGTTGCAGTTGAGTCACGTTGTTTTGAACGAGTTATTAAGTTAGGAAATTGGTGACAGCGTAAACAAAGCTCTAACACAAGAATTCTGGTTCTAAGCGTAACGTTTGGTTTCGAAAGCGATGGCAGTGGAGTTGACAGGAGGAAACGATATCCGGCTATCACCTTTATGCTTTTGCATATGGCAACCTTCTCGTGCACTTTCACGCCTTTTCAAAAATTGATTGACCCAAAGTCGACTGCCTTCTCGTCGAAAGCACTATAGAATTTTCACTTTTCCGTCCTGGTTTACACAGGAAATCCCTCACAAGATTTGCCACGCGGATGGGATGGATCAAGGAAAAATTAAGGTAAATTGGTTTCGCTTAAAACTGTTCTTCGGAGATTCAGTTACCAACGGAACTCTTGCATCACATTCGGCATAACGGATTGCATTCTGATAAAAGCCAACTATGGCAACGTTCTGATAAAAGGAAATTATGGCTTTCTTTGCCACCAATTTTTATGGTCGAAAGTTCTTCCTGTATGTATTCCGCATTGGATAACTGGAAGTAAAATCCTAGTATTTCGGTGGCTTGTTTACATTGAAAATCCCTCTCGTAGTTAAGTATTGTTTATTGATACAGAATATAGTGCAGTTTTTATACGCTTTCTTTTCAGATATACTTTGTCTGATCTTTAATAACATCTCATCTCATTTTAATGTAAAAATGAATTCAACACAATTTTTATCTTCCTTGGTTACAGTTATTTTAGCTGAATTAACATTTCGCTTTGCTACTCTACTTTAAAAGAAAAATACTTGTCTTTCAATTTTAAATATTTTATTTTACTTTAACAGGCTTTCACATATACGGCCATCGAAAATTGAGCACAACCTGACCTTCCTAATGGTATCGTATTAACTTTCAGCATAAAACAGTTGAGAGGAAAGAACGAATTCCTTCATTTGTTCAATATCAAAGACATGATGGCATGCTATTATCGTTGTCAAGGAAGTATGTTAAGATTATCGATCGACCAAGTGCACGAGTTGCAGTTGCTACGGCACTTTGGGGCTGACTCTGTCTTTGTTCTTGACTTCTTCGGTGACTTCACCAGCTTCTTCTTTCAGGACTTTGATGCGTTTCTTTTGTAGTGGCATTTTGGTCAACCAAATCTAATGAAGAAGAATCTCTTTTAGTACATTATAATTTAATTCGTACGTTGTATGACTCATCCAGTTCAAAAAAGGAATGACTCGAATTTTTTTAGAGAATTTTGGTGGCATTGAGTTCTATAAGTCAAGATTCGAATTCCTGAGCGACTGCGAAGCGTGTCCCATGACCATTTCTCGATTTTATTCCTTTATTGGCTCATAAAACAATTCAAACCCCGAAAATTCGAGTAATTTCTATGTTGAACTGGACGATTAATAATATTAGTTGCATAGTAATATAATTAATATTAATTATTTGGAAGTAGATTAAAGTAATTAAGCATAACTAAAAATAGCTACTTTTAATACCCAAAATAGACATGAGATTTATGTGCACCAGAAACACTTTATTATGTGTTCAAGTATTAGTTAAATCCGTCACCCACGAGAAGGCAGTCGAGTCACGTGGTTTTGGACAAGTCTGTTCTTCAAATAAGGTGATAAGTTAGAGCAGGGGTGTCAAACTCAATTAAAACACGGGCCATTTAATGCAACTGGTAAGATTCACGCGGGCCACATCACATTTACAAATTTTCTTGAAATTATATTTTGAAGTGAGGATTCAGGAATATGGATAGAATAATTAAAAAACATTATGTAATTAAGTGAATTTAGGGTAATAATTTATAATATTGCAATAAATTGCTTTTATTTAAAAGTTTATTTAATTTAATGTATTTATAAAACTAAAATTAATTTTTTTTACCGGAAACTTGCCAGCGCTTTCCTCCTACTAGTTTTCCAATATCTGGATTCAAAGACTGAACAGACTATCTTCATTATGACTTGATCTGTAGGCCGTTTTATTTAATTTCATAGACGAAAGTAGTTGCTCACACATGTACGTACTCCCCAAATAGCATAAAATTTGTGCAGCAAACTTTTTAATTTCCGGGTATTTTTCACCTAGATAAGAACATATTTTGGGAATTCTTACTTCTCGAAGTCTTTTAAAACCGAATCATTCTGGAAACCAATTAATTAAAATTGTGTGTATGGTATTGCCTCGATCTCCCCGAAGTGCTATTTTCTTCGTAACATAGTGTCCTGTTTTCATTTTATTTCAGAGAATCGTGGGCCGGGCCACAAAAAATCACCTCGGGGGCCGCCAGTTTGTCACCCATGGGTTAAAGCGTTAACAAAGCACTTCCACAATTGGCGTCTACAGGGCAAATTCTGGTTCTACGTTTATCGTTCGATGAGTTGGAGTGATAATGAGTTGGTGGGGGAACCAACCATGGTGATCGCCATTCATGCTTTTGCGTATGATATTCTTCCTAACGACCTTTCACACCTATTGAGAAATCATTGCCCTTTGGTCGACTGCCTTCTCGTCGGAGCTGCCCTTCAAACATGATTCTCTTGTTTTCCGGAAGAATGCGTTTTTATCGGTCGAACATTACTTGTCGGGATATTGGCAACCCACCGCTCCTAATTACTGATTCGTGTCGGCTCCTGATTTACCTTGAAGATGAAGACACTCATTTTTCGAGTGATTTCCAAATTCATTTAGTTGGAGAGTGGGGTGCCAGCTCAGGTGTGACCTCGTCATCCGACCGTAGTTCAAAATTACGCGGTGTTGTCCTCGGATCTTTCCCTTGGGAATTGATCCCGGACCGTCGCCAATAGCCCGTTGTGTTGCTCCGGTGCGACGTCAATTAAAATGCCTACCTACCAAATTCATATTTTATCACATTCCAAATCGTGGTTACAGTGTACACTTGCATTTACTTTCATTATAGGTTGCGCGTGCTTAATAAATATAATACCAAGGCACAACGACGTTTACAAATACACTAGTTGTCACGTTCTCTTAATGATTACTAGTCATGAAGGATTAAAACATTATTTATTAAGGTCTTAACAACGTTTAGGCATTAGTGATAAGCGTCCATTGTAGGAATGCACAAGTTGAGGTGTTGCAACCCTCTGAGTAGAGTTGAGTAGTTATAATTCTGTTACACCTGATGTAATAGGAAGCAACATGACAAATCAAAGTAATATTGTAAATAATCATTCTAATGTAACTATCACTAAGAGTGGACGCATTTGTAGAAAACCTAGATATTTAAATGACATATTGTAGTTTGAAATGTATATTTGAAAATTTGTGTACCTATGTATGTTATTGTATTGTAACTAGTATATCTTTATGTGCGTAATTGTTATTATATCATAATGCAATCTTGAAATGTGTACTCGTATATTAAATTGTTTATTGTATATAATGCACACATCTAAAGGGGGATGTAACAGAATTATAACTACTCGGGGGATGTAACAGAATTATAACTACTTGAGGGTTGCAACACCTCAACTTGTGTATTCCTACAATGGACGCTCTTATCACTAATGCCTAAACGTTGTTAAGACCTCAATAAATGTTTTAATCCTTCATGACTAGTAATCATTAACAGAACATGACACTAGTAGCAATAAAAATTAAATTCACGGAAAGCCTGCACGCGCTCACAGTACTGTTATTCAAATGAGCGAGTCATCACAGAATATATGGAAAAAGAACGAAGAAAATAGATTCAATTTATAAGGCTTGAAACGCAACAAAAAGGGACAGTTTTTGTGACTTTTAAACGTGACAATATTTTGTTAAATTACTTGCTTGAACAAAAAATTTTGTAATCCACTAAGCGAAAAGCCTTGTTTACCATTCCAAGCTGTCACCTGATTTAAAGAATATACACGACTACGTGATTCGACTGCCTCCTCGCGGGTGCCTGACTATACATTCGTGCGTGCGAACCTTTCAGAGGGTTAAGCATGTATTCTTACTTTATATTCTTCGTTCTCTTCGAGGGACACCGGGACATGATCCGCCAGAAAGCGCACAAATTCCGAAGCAAAGAGCGGAATTTTATCCTGAAGAGCTAAACGACGATCTGTAAGAACCTATAAGAACGAAATAAAGAAAAATCAAGCTTTTCTATGCCGTTATTTCAAACAAAATGCGACTTAAAACTTTTAACCCGTTTATTTAATAAGATGTGAATAAAAATAATGTGAAACATAATATTTACATAAATCTCGATAGTCTTATAAACATGAATTTATATTACTGACTAGAATCTTGGTTTCTAAAATGTTTTCTTACATTTATTCATCATAAAAATTTAAATCTCGTTTAAATATTTGGGGTCGCCGTGGAAATATAAAAATAAAATGCATGTATACGCTTGTGCATTTATGGATACATTTTTATCATCTGTTTTATGGAAGTCTGTAAAGTGGTAGAGGAAAAGTTATCACTATACCTTTTCAACGGCATATTTAATATGCGGAGCAGTGAATCCTTCCGATATTCCGCACAAAGTGCTGAGGCTTAGTTGTGGAGTAATGATGCCTTTACGCTTCAATATCATTTCGCTCCACAAAGCTTGAAAGAAAGATTTATTAAAAGTATTTCAATAACTCAAATATAATGCATTGGAAAAGCATCGACGTTCTTATGAAATAGACAGACCATGTTGACGGAGTCGCTGTCATAAGATCTGAATGGTAACTTACGTGGGCTTACGAATCTGTCTAGGCCGATTGACTATCGTTTCGCAGACTAGTGTTTTTGATCATAGTGGATAATCACTTTAACCAATCAATAATTTAGGATTCGTGCTTTTTCCCACAACCACTTCCATAAAACTCCAACATCCAATCCCTCAATCACGTGCACATCTCCAAACCGAGCGAGCGGAAGAAGTAGCAGGAAGCTGCGCGTATATGCTCGTATCTATTTCATTAGAGGGTGCGATGTCGAAAAGTTGCTGTGCACCTAGGCTACTGTACTGAAATTCAACAGCGGTAAAGTGTTTAATTGTCTAATTCACTTTTTACTAACAGGTTCTTTCTATTGAGGAACGTATTTTTCATATTGATCCGTCTTTCTGAAAGGCAAAAGATGCACAGATTTTGTGCAGGATCTTACTCCAACAGACTTATCTGTAGGGAACGGTAAAATCTGCAGTGTACTGTGATCTAAATGGGACTAATGACTGCGTACACAAGAAACATCTCACAAGCAGATCTGCAGAAAGTTCTTGCGAATAAAATCAAACCGGGTTCAGTCCCTTATAAACAAAGACCTTCTAATGAAATAGACGGAGCATGTGGACGGATTCGCTGTAGTAAGATCTTAAAAGTGTAGGCCACGTGGGCTTGGTGATCGACTTAAGCCGATCGGCCATCGAAGCTCAAACTAGTGTTTTTCATAGAGCTCGTCAATTAATCCTGCATTAAGATTCGTGCTTTCTTCAGTATCACGGGACCTCCTTACAGAGATCGGGTTTAATCCCGGACCGTCGAAAATATCCCGTTGTGTTGCCCCAGTGCTACGTTAATGAAATACCTACCTCCACACAGAGATCCTCAAACCGAGCAATCGCAAGAAATAACGTGAAGTTGCGCGCATATGTTCCGTCTGTTTCATTAGGTCCGATGTGTATAAATGTTCCACGTTGGCTTGGTGTGGAAGTTTAGAGAGTGGAGTGCCACCTCAAGTGTTGACCTTGTCATCTGACCGTGGTTCAAAATAACGAGGTGCTGTTCTCGATCTTTCCCTTCGGGATTGATCCCCGAACGTTGCCAATAGCCCGTTGGGTTGTTCCAGTGGGACGTTAACTGCGTATCGTGTATAAACGCTCGTGGGCATCACTTCCAATACCTTTTATAAGTGCACATCGACTTCTGGTATGTCCTGCATTAATTAGTTTTATATGGGGCCGTCGTGGCTCAGTGGGTATGCCCATTGCGCTAGCAACCTTCGAGTTGTAGGCGGCGCAGGTTCGATTCCTGCCAGGTGCATTCCTCCCTGGGTGTATTTCTCTCCTCTGTGTCAGTAAAGCTTTCACTGTGTGTGTGCCAATTACTTGTTATTGTATTGTGTCGTTTATTGGATATTGTAATTAGGAAGAATGGAGACAAAAGCCTGATTCTGCAGCTATAAGTCTCAAGGAAATCAACAAACCAAGAAGCATTAGTTTTATATAACAAAACGAAACTGCATAAAGTAAATCTATAAACAATGAGTATATTCTGTAGGACAACAGAAAGAAATGCTATATTGCTAAATTTGTTTTAAATTTGGAACGTATTGACATCTTTCTACACACAATCTTGGCAAGACTCGCTAAGCATCAGGCAACTTTTGTTCAGAAACTAGGATATTTTAATTGACGACTTTCAATCGGAATAAATTTGGGTCGTTCAGCACCCAAGTCATTCGCTTTTCTATTTTTGATTGACTAGTCGATTTTATAGCAAAGATATTTCCACAATGGCTCTCATTGTATGAAAGCATAATACAAATTTTTCTGGGTTCTGTGTTTCGCATGGCGACTGATATCACCCGATTTATTCCGATTAAGTTCAAGAAAGGAGTCGGGCAATCCGTGACGAAATAATTTTGATACTTATGCCATTATAACATGTACACTCATAATCTCGGAACTATACATTTTTTAAACAAAATTATAAATTTAGTGTAAGAAAAGAGCGTCAATATATTTACTATTGTAGGTGGGTTCGTCTACCGTTTGATTATTTCGAACGTACCTACCTCTTCTGCAGTTGTGATCGGGTGTCAAAAGACATATAATCTTATTGTAGCACGAGCTCAGACCCTTCAAGTCCACATCAAAAGGAGTTACCGTGGTGCCGCAGATCATGAGTCTGTCGTCATTGCCGATTCCCTTTATAAGTTTCGGCAATTCCTTTTTCAGACGCATTGCTTCAACCTGTGAAATAAATATTGAAAACGTTAAGTGGATTGCAATAATTTCAGTGCAGCCCTTTTCTGTTTTCACTCATTTAGTTATAAAATTTTTACTCATTTAGTTATCACATAATATTAGCCCATATATGTGATATAAGGGCTTCAGGATGCTTATCATAATAAAGGATCCATAGTCCTATTCCTTAGCAGAATAGCCGTGGCTTATTGGGTATGCTCACTGCGCTGGCAATCTGCTAGTTCGATACCTCTCTTGGGTGTGTTTCTCTTGTGTCAGCAAAACTTTTCTTGTGCGTGTATGTCTGTTGACATAGTCTGCATTCGGTGCAGTGTGTCCCTTGCGCCATAAGACCCAAACGACCATCCTGCGCATAATATTGCAATCACCACAGGCCGTAAAAAATTGCGTTTGATGAGGCCAATTATCCTAAAATGTAGCAATGAGGTGGAACTTCCGAAATATGAAATTGAGGACACGTAGCGACATGCAACAATCGGAACTTTTGAAAAATTTAGACTAGGAAAAAGATTGGATTGAAATTGTTTCTTTTTAATAAAATGACAGCCTCAAATCAATCACGTGAAACAGAAGAAACTGATATCTATAGAATGTTTTTATATGGATGGGGATGTTTTGTGTACCTCGTCCTATTTTCGTTACACAGTTAAATTTTGAGCTATCGTAGCTCATGAAATCAACTAGTATTTCTGCCTTCGCATCAGGTGATATTGTATCCCACAGCACTGCCGTATTTAGAAACAAGGTAAGTAGACGGGTTGGTTGGGTGGTTTGGGATTTTATGGCGCCATATTTGGTCAAACTGCGCCAAACACGAGAGACCTCAAATAAAAAATGTGGAAGGGGGAAAAAGAGGAATTGGGGAATAAAATATTGGTATGAAGGCAGAAAAATATGGCTTGGGTATTCCGGGAGGGCGACACCCGTGTTTACTAAAGACAGTACACCCCATGGGAAAAGAAAAGATCACTAGAGTACCTCGGGTGCTTGAAGCCTGTACACACCTAAAGGAAATGTACCCTGAGGGCGGTAAGTAGACTGAAGCCTCGAGCAACAAATTTATGGTTGGAAATTTTTAGATTTTTCGAAAGAAAAGATGTTTTTAAAATTTAATTTTAAAATGTTCCATAAGTACAAATTTAGTTTATTGCTATTACCCTAAATATAAAGTGTGGTTCAAAATTACGTGGTGTTGTCCTCGGTCTTTCCCTTTGGGATTGATCTCGGACCGTTACCAATAGCCCGTTGTGTTTCTCCGGTGTAACGTTAATTAGAATGCCTACCTAAATATAAAGCAGAAAAAGCTCTAGAACGCTCAGCTTTGGCGTTGTGAAATTTACAAAGCTTATTTTATGTGGAAATTCTAGGTCAACGCAATTATTTTCAGCTTGCTACGTCGTTCCCATGGAATCATAGAAGTAAAGTTTAGCAAGAGACCAATTTTTTAAAAAACTTGAATCAACGCAAAACGTCAAAATCTGTCACAAGCCGAGCAACCGGAATAGGACAGAATCACGTGAAGCGAACAAAGCTCAAAAAGCTGTCGGACGACGCAACGAAACTTGTGAGGTAACGGAGGCGCGACTTGGTTTGTCTGTAGCACCAAAAACTCTAGGGTAGTAAATAAAATCCCCAGCTTATAAAAGTACCATAAGGAATTTAACTGGTGAACCCAACCTGTATGAAATCGGGAATAGGAGCAGCCGGTTCAAAGTCAGCCTACAAAGGGCAAAAGAGTATGTCCAACCCTGATTCCTTGCGAGTTGTAGGTGGCGCAGGTTCGATTCCTCTGACTATTTCTCTCTTCTGTGTCAGTAAAATGTTCCTTGCGTGTGTTATGCTCCTATTCCCTTGCCATTACTTGATATTGTCTGTCTTGTGTTTGGTACAGCATGGCCAAATAAAATATGGTCCTGGAGCCATAAAAACCAACCAACCGACCCTGATTCATTATTAATTCTGTCTAAATTAGAGCAAACTAAAACAAAGAATGCCGAATTACAAGGACACTTGTTGTGGGCTGCTTCTTCCAGAAATAATTCTCGGCGTCACTGATGTAGATGACGGTCGGTTGTGCCAGTCGCCCCACTTTGGAGACCAAATGCATCAGCATGTCCAGACCCTCTTTGCCGGGATACTTCCCGTTTACGTTTTCCGCAGACAAATCCATTAGGGTGGCCCCGATTTCGTTGCAGATGGCGTAAATCAGGGACCTTTTCCCAACTCCGGGTGGTCCGGCAAACAGCACAGATTTAACGTATGCTCCCTTGGAGTGTACCACCGGAGAACCTAAGTGAAAAGTAATTAGAAATTTGGTAAGGGCATTCAACATTACATAAAATTTGTGGACTAGGAATTTTGGAATGTTCGCTTCCATTAGGTATTCCCACCCCACCCCCATTTGTTCCTTTATTTCACCAATCTTAGTTTACTATTTTGGGGTTGCATATTGTGTCGCGCAAATACAAAGTAAATCTCATCAATGATTATTTATTTCTGACCAATTTATTTATCAGTTCAATTTGTAGTCGTTGGTGGAATGTTTTATTCAAACCACACACATTGGGGCGACATCCGAAAAGACACAGGACAGGCACATCTGTACCGTCATGTTTTTTGTACGGAGACGGAATACCAATGCAACGGAAACGGTCTATCTGCTCAAACGTTGCACAGTGGTCAGAATGTTGCTCCTGGATTCAAAGGTTCATGGTTCGAATCCGGGGAAAGGCATGGATGTTTGTCCGTCCTGAACGAATGTGTTTCCTTTCGGCCCCTTTACCACTCCTTACAATTTGACGAGATATTTTGTAAACAACCTGTATTTGATTTGAAAGGACTTTAAACTAAATAAAAATAAAGATTTTAGGCATACAATGTGTTTTACTTGAAACATTTCAGAAAAATAAGATATACACAATATAGCGCAAGCCGACTGGTCATCAAAGTTGGGAACTTAAAACTATCATAGAGGGCACAGGGATATTCACACACACATAATACTCAAAGATTCATCGGCATTTAAGTTGGATAGATCATTTAAGTTGGATAGATCAAATCAAATGTGAGGAAATCGAAAATCCTTCTCTAGCTGTATAATAAGCTATATTCAATAAACGAATGACAAACAGAATAAATGGAATCGTACCCATAGGGAGAATGCAGTATTCGTTTACAATGCGTCGAATGTCTCCTAAACACGGCATGGGATCTTTTTCCGGTTCATTTTCCAAGTCCAGATTTGAGCCCACGTAGTTGTAATCCCCTATGAAATCCGACAGAAAGAATTTCGGATAACTGACGATGATCCTTTCTTTGACTAGTTCTTCAACAAGGGATTCGAAACTCCTTTAAAAAGAAGAACGCATATTTGGGAATCAACACTTAATTGAAAGGAACAACTTGAAATTTACCTTCTGAAGACATTCTAATAATTAAACATTTCAAATCTTCCCAGACCGTCGCCAATAGCCCGTTGTGTTCCACAGTGTGACGTTAATTCAACTATCTACCTACAGTGGAAATTTGTGCAAACCATCGTACTGTGTGTGGGCACGGCAATATTTATGAATTTGCGTTACGAGATGCGCAACAAGACTGTGGAAATTGTTTGTGTTCTTTAACAGTAAGACGATTCCAATTTTGTATTTAGGATGTATCATGAGTAGTCTCCCAAAGAGAGATCAGGGCTGTGGTAACCCGGTTGGAAGAGTAGCGGATTAGCAACCGTAAGGTTGCAAGTTCGGAACTCGATTGAATCAAAGACCGTAATGAACGTGGGGCTGGTGTAGGTTGAATCTATCGGGGCCTCAAATGTCATCACGTTGGCGTGGTGTGGAGAATGGAGTGCCAGCTCGTGTTGGAGGTCGTCATCGGACGGTGGTTCAAAATGACGAGGTATCTTCGGATCTTTCCCTTTTGGATGTATCCTAGACTGTCGCCAATATCCCGTTGTGTTCTACGGTGTGACGTTAATTTAACTATCTACCTACACATCTAGTATTTGGAAATCGAAATAAGTGTCTGTAGTGATGTTTTCCTGTGATGAAGTATTGCCGAAAAAATGCTTAAGGACATTCTGAAAATAGCAACAGGTGCCATAGAAATTCTTTACACAATTATTCATCGTTTGATCTAAGAACGTCATAACTTAGGACATTGAATTAATATTAGTAGTAGAGCCATTAAGAATTACCTGTTTGGAGTCAAGTCTTTTTCTTTTTTCCCTTTACCTTTTCCCTTTCCTTTGTCCTTCTTACCTCCCTTCTTGCCTCCTTTCTTACCACCCTTCTTTCCTTTCTTTCCCAAGTCTTTTTCATACGCCTAAATAAGAAACAAAAATGATAACATCACCCAAGTATTGTCTTCTGAGCAAGACGATATATGGAATAAAAGTAGATTATTCATCATAAATAAAAAAATATGTTTTTCATCTACATAATTATCTTCAGACAACTTTTGTGTCAAAGAGATCAAGGTACAGGGCCTTGTGCCCTTCTGTCATTCACAACTTCTCAATCGAAATGTTCTTTCTACACTGTTTTAAATAATTGCAAATATTTGAACCTACTTCAGTCAATCGATGCAATTCTTCTCTCATAATTCTATCCGTTTCCAACCTGACCGATTTCTCCATCTCACGGAAGGCTTCTTCTCTGATCATCTCTTCGTCACATTTGTCGAAGATTCCGATAATTTCTTTCTCCTTCCACACCTCTAGAAATAAAATAAGAATAACGTTCCTCTGGACGTTAACGTCTGAAAGTTTTGAATTGAACTCGATACCTGGTAACTCATAAGACGTGTAGATCATCCTAGTTGGAATAATGCCAAAGAAGGTCATTTAGTTGCCCTCCAAGTGGTTTCGACGAGATATCTCGTCCATCAAGATCTGACTAATTTTGCTAATGACGAGAAACATCGACATTAAGGTACTGCCGGTTTTTTGATGATGACGAGATCTGGTCAGTTATCTTCTAATAACGAGCTATCTTGCCCATCAATACCTGATCAGTTTTGTTAATGACGACATACCTCGTCGAGACAACCACTAGTATGGTTTTAAGCTAATATTGTTTCAAACCCCTATTTTGCTTCTTTCATAATAAACGGCAGTTAAAATTGTGCCACTTAAAGCGGATCAACTTTTTAAAGAATAAACAGGAACATGTTCTTCAAGTTATTTCTCCCAACCGCTCGGTTTGAAGATCCTCCTGTAGAAGGTCACGTGGTGTTGGTAGAGAGCACGAATCCTAACGTAGGATTAATTGTCGAGCGTAATGAAAAAACACTCGTTTGTGCATCTATTCCCAAGCCCACGAGACTCGCACTTCTAAAGATCTTACGAATGCGACTAGGCCCGCATGCTCCGTTTATTTCATTGGAAGATCGGTGTTAAAAGTCATTTTGGTTAACGCGAAAATTAACCGATGTTAACACCACCACAGTAAAGTCCTGCTCTGGTGAATTGGAGTTCCATTTCTCGAGAGCCTGAAGCATAATATAATCAAATAAAAAGGGGTATGGGAACAATATTGATTGTCTACAAAGAGCATTGGAAAATTGTGACGAATTCAGTAAAACGAAATGGAATACGAGAGAAACTTAAATTCTTTGTAACTCAAGTCTCGATTATTTGTGTGAATTTATAGTATCACGTTATACTATATTGAAGAAGCGCTCATTAATCTGAATAGAAAGCAAAACTTACTATCATATTCATTTACTAGCTCTATCAGTTCAGGAACATATTTTGAAGTTTTCAATACATATCCTGTAGGTTCTTCCTAAAACGAAACGCGTTTTAATAAATTTAGTATGAGGTTATTGACTACTAATTAAACATAAAACAATAGTTACTCACTTCTTCTCTAGATTCCTTGGCTTCTTTCTTATTACCTGTCATTTTTTCTTTTTCTTTTACAACAGTTTCTCCTTTTACCTAAAGAAATTATAAGGTAGCATATTTGGCTATCATATATTGAAATTGTTCGGAGATAAAAATGGACAAAATAAGGACAATGTATAAACCTCCAAGTGCCCACACGTACGAAAATGCTATCTCGGCATTAGCAAAACTGGCCAGATCTTGATGGAAAAGATATTTCGTCCATCAATATCTGACCAATCTTGCTAATGACGAGAAATCTCGTCATCAAAGTATTGGCGATTTTTCATGATGACGAGATTCAGATCTGGCCAGTTTTCTTCTAATGACGAGAGACGACGAGATCTTGATGAACAAGATATCTCGTCTATCAAGATCAGGGCAGTTTTGCTAATGCCGAGATATCTTGTCGAGGCAACCTCAAGCAGGGTCAAACCTGAGCAAGTTTTTCAAATGGCATTCAATAACAGTATAATACGATTCACTAAATCTTACCCAGATATCTGTAATAGGAATCCTCTTCTATTCACCATCTTTACTTTAAAATGTATTTCAACGAACAGTGTGTTCATATCTGCACGTACGAAAATGCTGTTGAATTACCGTCGTCAATCGAAGGTAAATGGGGGGTTTTAATCAGTTTTTCCGCTTCATAAAGCTAGTATTTTTGAATGTGTTCTACGCTCATCTCAGTACACATTTTTGATATTTAGTTTTGTATGTATAGAGTTTAATAAAAAAAATTTCCTTCGAGAGAAATTTATTAAAGAAATTTTGGAAAACCTTTTAGCCATGATCAAATGAAATTGATCTGAAATATACACTAACCAGTCTAAAGATGACAGCCTGCTTGCTGTCACCTCTATTACCCTCGAATTCGAAGGTACATTCGGGAGATTTTCTATGGTACCAGTAATAGGTGGGTCCAGCTAAATGCTAGCAGGCTCAACGTTTCCTGGATCCCTCATAGATATCAGGCGCGGGTACCGGATCGACTCCCTTTATGTGGTGACTGTGAAACGCAATCTTTATTTGTGATGCAATTTTGTTAACACCACTGAATGTTCTGGAAGCTACATGGAAAAAAACTCGAATACTAGTCTACATCTTAGAAAGCTACACATTAAGATTTTATGCTTCAATTGCACGATATATTTGTCTAATTTGATGTAAACACCAATAAATTCATCTACCTTGTAAGCATTGGATACAAAAAATACGCAACTAACCGTTAGAGGATATATACGTACGGAAATGGGCAGACTTCCCTGCATGAATTCTAACTAGTTTTCAATCTTTTTGACCAATATAATGTTTCCTAGGATTCTTTCGAACAATGAGTGTAGTTATTCAGTCATTATGTGTGCTGTCGGGGGAAGGCAATACTACACTACTCGTGGTGCTCAGACTGTTGATTTCTGAAGCTCTGGTACGATTTGGGATAGTTGTTGAATCAACATAGCACCGGAGCAACACGATGGGCTATTGGCAATGGTCCAGGATCAACTCTCGAAGGGAAAGATCGAGGACAACTCTTCATTTTGAACTATGATCATCAGATATCAGAAGACTCATCATATATATCAGATGACTAAGTCAACACCCGAGCTCGCACCCCACTCTCCAAACTTCCGCACCACGTCAACGTGAGGACAATTGAGGCCACAACAGGTTGAACGTGCGCCCCACCCTACGTACAAAACGATCCTTGGTTAGGTCGACTTTCGAACTCGCAACCTTCCGGTTGCTAATCCGCTACTCTTGAAACCAGGCTACCGCGACCCCTGTACGATTTGGAGAGCAAATTTATAAGTTGTTCGCGGACCACTTAAAAAGATGGCTTTACGAATGCAGAAAATTACAAAACACATTTCAAAAGTAGAAGATTATTAGCCAAGTTGTACCTTTTCATGGTCGTTGTCGGCAGGTATCACGTCTTTAAGCATCACAGCCGAACCTCCCTCTTCTTCTGATGGAAATGTGGGGTATTCGCCATGGCTCTCTCTGAAACATTTCGTTTAAAAAGTTTCATTTAAGTATGTCGATGTACCTTTCAAAAAATTAAACACGCTTGAATTTTGAAAAACCTGTCTCAGAATATCTTCCAAAAACAGAAATTGTTTATGGCGTTATCGAAAGTTAAAACAAATCATTTTTCTCTGAAAGTACAATGTGGGAAGTGGAATGGAGTATGACATCAAAAGATTGGGGAAAGTACCAATAAAACGCGTTAATCCTTAACCCGTCGTTGGTCACACTAAGAGCATATCTCGTACGATTTACAAAAGACAGTGCAATTGCAGTCTACCAAAATGGAGACTGCAATTGCACTGTCATACTTCATGGTGGAGATATAAGTTACACTCAGTATTGTTGATCGATTTTTTGAAGTGGTGGCTAATTTTACAGACCCCTAGACAGGTAGGTAGCACTGGAGCAATACAACGGGTTATTGGCGACGGTCCGGTATCAATCTCAAAGAAAAGGACTGCATCTCGTCATTTTGAACCAGTCAAATGACGAGGTAACACCTGAGCTAGCGTCCCACTCTCCACACCAACATAAGGACATTTGAGGCCACGACAGATTTCACGTGCACCAGCCACCACGTACACAACGGTCTTTGGTTACATCGAGTTTTGAACTCGTAACCCTCCGGTACTCTTCCAACCGCTCTCCCGTCGCCACAAGCTGTTGTGAGGGAAAAGCAATACTACACCATTCGGGAAAACTCGTGACGCTTAGAGGGTTAAATTTAATTTTGTAAGAGAGAGTTGTAGCAAAAATAACGTAGAAATGTTTCCTGCATGTCCTCGGACAAGTCAGGTTAAACGAATAAGTACACACCATGCAGCAAGTAAATGGTAGCTTTACGAACCTGTGTTTTTCGAAATGAGCCCGGATCCTAGCCTGCAGATCCTCCATGGCCTGAGGAGCATGGTACATTTCTATTTCTTTCTTAACTTCTTTGATGGTGTCCAGGAATTCGACTTCGTTTTTCAGGATCAGCTCTCGGCGGTTCTTCTTCAGGTCTGCCACCCGTTGCAGCGCGTGGGAGTCTTCAGTTTTTTCTGAGAGAACAGAAGGTTGCTGCAGAAGAAAACCGAAGTGTGTGAGAAAGTGAAGGACCTTGAAGAGGGATGGCTATTATGTGGCTTCTACGAGAAGGCATACAATTTTTGATAAAATGTCAAACCTTATTAGGAGAAAGCCGTCATACGTTAAAGCAAGAACGGAGATCGTCGGGACTGGTTTTACCTTCGACAACGCAATATCACTGCTGTTACTTTCGGTACCGAAATATTAACTTAGAACTAGAATTCGCGCCAAAGACGCCAATTGTGGAAGCGATTTGTTTACGTTACCACCAGTCCCCTAATTTAACTAATAAACAAACTCGAAACCACGTGATTAGACTACCTGCTCCGGTGAGCCGGACTATATAAGAGGGATTCTCAGTGTAAATAAACAAACCAGACAAAAAGTGGTTTTACTTCCATTTTCCAAATGCTCTCGCATGATAGATATCGGAGCTACCACCTTAAAATATGGTGTGTCGTCATTTTGGCGACGTTTGAAGTTTAATCTAATTGACGTTGGGACAATCAACTATCACATGTCAATTCGGAGTTCATTCTTTTGAATTTTTATGCTGAAATCGTATTCGAAAAACAAGCCAAGTAACGTCACGTCCGGAATATGTTCAAAAAGCACGTTCCACTACAAAGACATTACCTCCATCTCCTTGATAGAAAATGCCTCTCTTTGGGGCTCAAGTCACTGGCCCTTCTTGATCATGAAATTTGATGAGAATTACACGATTCCAAAATATCTAGTCATATTTTTGTTTGTATAAAGCGGAATAGGCATTAAAAATGAAATATTCTGACAAACGTAAATGCATTGTGTTTTAAAACTATACAGTCACGTTAAACACGTCACATGCACCTCAGAATAGTAAAATAGTAATACCTCCTATTCTAAGTGCGAGTAAAAACTACCAAATACAAGATAAAACTATCAACTAGTTGAAACCTATCACTAATAAGTAGTCAAAATGAACTACGGTAATTTGAGCACTGTTTCATTTCTTCCAGGAAATGTTACCTTAATTTCGTTTTCTTCGATATAATTGTTAAATGTAATGCGTCACTGGATGTTAAAGAAGAAATATGTTTTGACGTAGTGTTCGAAAAAGTCACGCTTCTATAAAATTATGGAATATAATTACAAATACTAACTTATATTTTACTTCTTCAGATATAAATGGGAACAAAACATTTAATTCCATATATAGCAGTTTAATTTTCTCACCATTCTAAGCAGCTTCATTTCTGCTCCATAAACGATCCGGAATTTCTTATGGAAAATGTACCAACGCCAAGCCTAAAAGAATATCATGTGCAAAATAAATAACTCATTAGGTATATATGTATTTTATCTATTTTCAACTTGAATTTTATTGATAAAATATTTCTCCATCACGTAAACGCTTGGTTCCGTTTCTGCAAGCCGTCCAGATGTTGCCATGGGCAACGAATCTCTACCAGAGAACGTCCAGAACTTCATTGAGTGATGCACAGAGCCTGTTGAATTGAGGGTGATAACGCTAACCATTCGGCAACAAGACGGACCCGGTAATTGTGATATAGAGAAGTAATTGAATTAACGTCCCACTGGAGCAACACAACGGGCTATTCTCAATACTTTTGGAAACATGTAATGGGAAATGTTTTAGACTTGGAGGCAACTTTTTCTTTACAGGTTTCAAACTTAATAACGTGAAAAATCAGCTCTGCTATTTCATGATTCACCCTTCCAGATCAATTCTTAATGGTACGGAGTGTAGGCAAAATTTTGAGTCTTGTCTGGAGATGCAATTGAGTCACTTCAAAACTAAATTAATTCGGCAATAGTATGAGAAAAATAATAGTATTAATATGTTACAAAGATAGTTAAAAGAATCATACTCATAAAGCCCCAGGAAATAAATTCTATGGTGTATTACACTCGGGAAGAAGTTGAACATCGCGACTCGATTGGTGAATACACTTCTACAGATCACCAAATCGGACTCGACGGTCGACGATCAGTGACACATTCTAGTAGGAGAGGGTTTTTCAGTGTAAACATAAACAAACTACCGGGAAACAAAGGAAAAATACTTCCGGTTAAGAACTAATTTGTTTTAATGTTTGGAAGTAATTTTTAATAGAAGCGACATGTCATTCGATTATCGTGCCAATTTATGCCCCACAAGAAGATATATTATTAAAACCCTTACGCCCTCTGTTAGATTTAAAGAAAACCTCATACATTTCTGTCGAATTTTATCCAATTTCATTCACGTTCTCGAAAGATCTAATTACGGTTTTTATAAATTTGATGGTTTAGGGAAAGGTTCTTAAGTATCTCTTAAATGCGGGATTTTCAAAATAATGATATAAATGATTTGTTAAAAGGATAATTATATTTTACTCGTTGTATTCTTGTTGCCGCTATTTCTTCGGTGACTTCTGCCTTCAGGTTTTTCCTGACCTCCTTCAGTCTGTTTTCTTCTTTGATTTCGAACAGCCTTTGAGCCTCTAGGAAGGCCTCCCTGCCTTGTCGGGCCTGCTCATGGATTTGGATTAACTTCACGGCCTCTTTCACAGTCATTCTCTGATCCCCGTAGAACTTGAAAAAATTATAATACAAATCATTAGAATTACAACATCGATGAAAAATGACAGACAAGAAAATCGTACTTTTGCCTTAAGTGAAGAGGAAGAGTAGATTCACCAAGAGTAGGTAGTTGAACTGGAGCAACACAACGGGTTATTCCGGGATCAATCCCGAAGGGAGATTCGAGGACGCGACACCTCGTCATTTTGAACCACAGTCAGATGACGAAGTAAATAGCAACGGAAGGGTTGCGAGTTGGAGACTCTATCCAACCAACGTAAGTAGATAGAAAATGCGGGTTCTAAATCAGTGGTGGAGAAATCGAGTGGAGTTGAGTTGTACCGGAAGTGACGTCACGACCGGAAGTGACGTCATAACCGGAAGGGGAGTTGAGTTGTACCGGAAGTGACGTCATAACCGGAAGTGGAGTTGAGTTGTGCCGGAAGTGACGTCATACCTAGTGGAGTTGAGTTGTTAGTTTCGTTTTCAATTTTGAGTTGAGTTTAGTTGTTTTCTTCCTGCTTCGAGTGGAGTTGAGTTGTTAGTTTCGGTTTCTCGGATTTCGTCGAATAACACGTGTTTACGTTTTGGACTTGCGAATTTCAGAGGGATTGGATTTAAGGCGAATTTCAGAGCGGTTGGATTTAAGAGCTGATTTTTCTGTAACTCGTAGCGCCATCTATTAGTACTTTTTGAGTAAAAAAATAATAAAATCTTTAAAACATATTTTTAAAACTAAAAGATGTGATATTTTTTGCTGGGATCGAACTGACTACCAAAAAGTACTCGTAGTCGAGTGTTAGTTGGATGAGAATATAACCATTCGGCCACGAATACCTGGTTACTTACCGAAATATAATCAATTTAAATCTGAATACATTAAGTGCGTAATTGGCTGTTAAAATAGTATAGATTGCTCCACCACATCAATAAGTTCGATCAGTTTTTATCTGCGTTTCTGACATAGAAAGGTGAATGTGGTGGAGAATGACGTCATTCCAACGTGTTCAAACGTGGAATCAAACACGTGGTGGAGAATGACGTCAATCTAACGTGTTCAAACGTGGAATCAAACATGTGGTGGAGAATGTGGTGGAGAATGACGTCAATCTAACGTGTTCAAACGTGGAATCAAACATGTGGTGGAGAATGACGTCAATCTAACGTGTTCAAACGTGAAATCAAACACATGTGGTAGGCAATGAAGTCACTCGAGAGTAGAGTAGAGTTGAGTAGTAAGTTTACCTCCGCGTTTCTGACATGAAAACGTGAATGTGGAGAAGAAAAGTTTTAGTACCGAATCTGGCAATGGTATGTAATAAGGTTATTTGTGGACTCGCAGAATGGCAACACCTGGACCCATTCTAACAGGTCCGACCAGTAAGATTCTTTTGACTGCAAAATATCCCAGAGGAGGACGTGTCGCTGCCCTGAAATCTTGGAAGTGATATCACTTGTATCTTCAAACGTGTTCATTCCTGTTCCTTAGTGCTTTTAGTGGAAAAACATGAAGCGATCATTTCCTTTTGGATATACTTTACCCTTTACAGATCAAAAAGTGAATATGCATTCTGGGGCCGATGTACTTTCATCTCAAGTATCTGATTCATCAATGAATGAACTAGGTCCAAATAGCTTCCATTTGGGTGATACCAAATTTGCTGTTGTCTCTTGCTTCAAGGGAATTATCCGCGTGCATATTCGTCATTATTACAGAGATCAGCAGGGAGTGCTGCAGCCTTCCAGAGAGGGAGTTTCTTTGCTTCCTAAAGTCTGGAAAGCCTTCTACGAAGCAATTCCTAGCTTTCGCTCAAAGAACGCTAGCGATGTTATTATCGTTTCAAGAAGCCTTTTACTCTCCAAAGAAATTCGGGGAAACGAGAAATGTGTGAGTTTTCAAAATATGTTTCAAAAGAAAGACTGTGCTTTTCAACTAACTGCAACGCGCATTCTTCTCTCTGTGAAACAATTGGATCGACTGGAAGCTGTATCGGAGGAAATTACTGAAGCCATTAATGAAGGATTTGTTAATGAATCCCTCGATTATTTTGTGAAAGAAGAATTCGTGAAACGTGGAGCAGGAACCGATGAGAAATATTACGGCGATCCTGATAGATCTGAGAAAGTGAGCGAACTTACCGACAGAGTGGCTAAACATCTAAAAGTACTCATTTCGGAAAAAATAAAGAAAATGATGAATTGTTTTGGATGTGAAAACAACTTTGAAAATCAACTTGGGCATGAATGTATGACTATGAGTTTAAGTGAACGTTACGATCGGTATTTCCTAAACGCTTTATATGAAATCGACTGGAATAGATTCGGAGAAACTTTAACTTCGGAGAATATGTCCTTGAGGTATTTATTCTTTGATTTTGACGTTCTACGTTTTGTAAATACAACAACTCTGTACGAAACAGTACGGAGGCTTTATGTTAATGATAAATCTGATAATTTTACATGTTAAAGAATATAAATATGTTTTGTATATATATATATATGTATAATCAATAAATTCTTTGTTTATCTTTTTCAAATGTGTCTCTCTTTATTTTAAAATGTATAAGTACTTATTTTATTACTTTTCTTTTTTTTTTGTATTTGTATACATACTTTTACTTACTGCAGTGTCATTTGACACAGTTAGAATTGTATATTATACAGTCTGTTATTAGAACTAAAAAAAATGACAAACAAGTAACATATTTCTGTAAAAGACAAGTTTATTCAAACACAGACATGTACACAAAATAAACATTCCCTTACAAGCTTCCGTGTATTTAACATTTAACAGATTGCAAGTTCACAAATTGAATAGATTTGTAACATTGACATTTTTTTCTCTTTCAAAGATTTTCTGAAAACTTTCTAGAGATCTTTGACGCGGCTGTTTCTGTTTTGGAGAATGAATTGTAATTTTTCTTTCTCCAGGTAGATGTAATTCCATTGTATCATTACACATATTTAAAGAGTAATCATCAATGATTCCATCACTATCACAAATTGTTACATAACCTTTATCGAGTATCATTGTAAGGCCAAATATGAATGCTGAGATTCCCATGAAAATAAGAACAGAAAATGCTCTTCTCTGGATGAGTTCCATTGCTTGAAATGAGACATAGACCTTGATTATAATCAATATATACTGCTTGAAACTTGAAAGCCTCATCTACTTATGGATTTTTATAGCGGGGAAATAACTGATGATTTACAGAGGAAGCCAATTACAGACTCGTTTTGGGGTTGGGGTAGGCATCACTTCTTTCATTACCCTCACTGCCTTACCGAGTTGTTGAGGTATAGCAAATTTATTTTTTACAAAGGAACTGGGGAAGTTAATTTCCTTAAGTGCATCTTTAAACTGTTCTTGTCCATTCACGTACTTATCCATCTTTCTTTTTCGCACTAAACGGTCTATCAGGTCAACAATATTAGAACTTTTCACTATTTTACCTTTATACACAAATTCTCCATTAGGCATCCAAGAAACAACCTCTTTATTGCGTTTTAAATAAAGAATACTATTTGTAGTTAATCCAATTAAGTTTTTGGGAACGGTCTTGAGCACCATCTCCTCCACATTTAACGTTCTTTCTTTCTCATTCGCAATATCTGTTTCCTTCTCTGGATTATCTGACAGTTCTGAATTAATTGATACAGATGGTGGATTCAATACATTCACGTTAATCCTCCTCTGCAATACTTGATTGTATAACTTAATTTTTTCATCATCATCCATTTTATTAACTAAAATACTTTTCATCTCACAATCTAATTCACTCAGCTGTTCGTCTGAAGGTATATGTCTTGATAATCTCTCCTCTGGAACTAAAATCATTTTCCTTGCATATTGCATGTTTTTACTTGTTAAGTAGAGTAGTCAAGACAGTGAGTGCTGCGGGAATTAAGATATTTAAAAACCCTCCTTTTTGAATAATAATTTTTCGCTTTTTAGTGAGGGTTACTTTTTTATCTGCTAGGTCTCTAAGCGTATGCTTATGACGAGAAAGTTTTTTCTTCTGTTCATCTGTTAAAGGAACATTCCCTTTTAAAGTGTTCAAACAACATTCAGCTATGCAATGGATGCTAGATTTCGGAAGATTTTTTAAAAAGGCTTTCCGACATTTTGTGGGGCATACAGTTAAAAGTCTCATCCGTTGCACGTCTCCTTCTGTTAAAGGCATGATGAACAATGAATTATTTGCAAGTTGGGAGTTTATTTATTTTAACTGATAAACACAAGTTTCTTCTCCTGGAAGGATTTTTGTACGCAGTCGCATACTCTCTTCTGTTTCAGATTTCAAATCTACAAGTAAATAGCTGAAAGGCTTTTTCGTGGCGTCCTCAAACACTTCAAGAAAAAAATGTAAATTTCGAGGGTAGAGTTGTCGACCGAGGTGTATAATTTGACTTACATCACGTCGCGATTTAAATAAAAACATGTAATGACAGTTTAATGAAATTTCTCTGAATTCTTTTCCTTTATGAAACAAATTTTGCGTTACAGTCATCACAGATAAATTCATATGATGAGATCCTTTTGTATACAAGTTTGTTATTCTTTTATCACTGCCACATTCAGAAATTAAATCGTCATATATAAAAAGTGTATTATATCCTAAATATTGCTTAAAGTTTTCGGGTATTCCTTCTACAAAGATGATATTCGGCATCTCATCGTATAACTTTTGATAGATTCCATAAAACCACACTATTTTATCAAGGGTAGGATGAATTATATCTGTGTGGCTGTTTATCAATTTTTTCAAAAAATGCGACTTGCCTGATGATGTAGGTCCACAGACAAGAGCAGTGAAAGGATGCTTTAAAGCGAATGAATTCATGGTTACAAATGACAGAAGTAAAGACTAGGGCGATTACTTATACTTTTTTTATTGAAATAAAGGTACATGTATATTCGAAATTTTTTTCACAAAGTTATACACACGTATATCATTATTTGTAGACTGTCTATCAAATAATTTAACAGTAAATTCCATAGATCTACTTCTAGATCTTTGATACAAAAAGTATACACAATATTGTCCACAAACAGCAGTTTTAACACTTTGAAGAGGTATGTCGTTGTAGACCACATGCGGAACTTTTTTGAAGTAGTCATGTATGTAGCCCAAAAAATACGAAGGTGGTTGACCGAACGAATCGAAAAACTCTACACTTGTTGGTGATTTCATATAAACAGCTAACCAATGAGTCCCTGGTTTGTGATGAGGATCGGTGTTTAAAATAAATGCAGCCGGAAAACTCTTAAAATTCTTGGGAATTCGATCACTTGGGAAAACTCCAACAAAATATAAACGTGTGTATGCATCACTTCGTAAAATGTTATTCAATTGTACCACATTCATATCGAAAAATCACACAAAATATTTCTAGACTTCGTAATTTCGATCACGTTTTGAAATTCTGCATATACCAGCACTGAAACAGTTTTCGGTAAAGCGTTTGCAAACTTTATTTCAATGCGAAGATTTCCTTGATGAATTAAATTTAAATGGTTGCCATCACCCAAGTCTGGTGTTAAGTCAAAGGCATATAGCGTGTACCCTTCGGAAAACTCATCTCTGTTAATATAGATACCTTTATTGGATGAGAGTTTTTCACTTCCTAGGAGCAAACTATTGTAAGCACGAATAAATTGGCCGTCGGCATAATTAGGATCCAAGGGTTTGTAGCTGATAGGATTTCCATCTACGTAAACGCCTATGAAATTTACATGGTTATGCTTGAGGTAAAATGGGTTTGTTGGGTAAGTGCCACTAAATGAATCATGATCGACACATGTTACAACTATCCGTTTCGGGAGTTGCCCAGAAAATATGTTATCCTGTGAAAATGAGAAAGAACCTTTCGATACTGAATATAGCTTACACAAAACTCGATCCATTGGATATTTTGCAGATGATTTTTCTAAGGCTTTGGCATGTCCAATTAAAACACCTGGACTGACTTTCACTTTCCGGATGAAAAGGGATGCATGTTCAATAACAACGTCATAATTTGCTTTTTGAGGAGCAATGAGACAAAACTCCGGTTTGCTGCGTATTAACTTTAACTTTAAGTCTACCAAGTTGAGTAATAGACGATCTTGATAAAACAAGTCGCAATGTAAATTTCCAATCATATCTAAAACTTTACTCTTTTCAATCATAGAAGCCCGTTTCTTCAACCCTGCATTTTCACTTGAAGGATCGGTTTCATCAAAGTGTCCTGCTGTATCTTTGTAGAAGCATTCTGAAGTTAGGAAGCTTTTCTTATAATCAGAGCCGTAATTGAGCAAAGTCTCAATGTAAGCTCGGTAAGGGTAAGTGTTACTGGATGATGAAATTAGACGCTCATTCAAACTCACATCGACTTGGGAAAATAACGAGTGAAGAAATAAGTTACATGGAGCAACTTTTTCATTTTCTGGTAAAACTGCATTGTCCTTTACAACTTTAACTTTTACATAGAGTTGGGTTGCTGATAAATCGATGTATTCCTCACCACTACCAGATATGTTGAATTCGATAGGTCCACCATCACGAATATTAGCTATGGGATAAAATTCAGACCACTGCCCTTTTTCAATAGCTGTTTGAGTCGGTGGCATAAGAAATAAGTCCAGTTCAGATTTCACAGAGGGTAGGGAATCATTTCGTATTAAGGCCATGCTAAAGATTATGAGAATATGTCAGGTGCACACAGCTTGCGATACTTCTTTCGAATGATGCGTTTCTTATTTGTGCGTTTCCTTTTATTTCCTCCAACCATTGATTTCACTCGAGTGGATACTTTATCGGTTAAAGTTTTCGTTGCTTCTTTAGCTCGGTCTTTGATAGCTGACTTTACATCTTTACCTTGCAAGTAATCATTTGCAATATCCACCCCAGATCGAAGTGCTTGCTTTCCTAATGCTTTCGCACCTGATTTAAATAAAGGAAAAACCATCCTAAACATGCTTCGAAAAATTCCACCCAAGCCACTTCCTTTCTGCAGAGAGATGCCTTTGTAATATGACAAGCCATTACCTGCTTGCTGAGTATAATAGTCTTCAAATGTTTTGGTGCAACAACGATAAGGTTGATACATTTTGTTCTAGAGATTACAAATGTCTCAAGCGAAAATGTAGTTTCACTATCAACTTCCCGCGTTCAAATGAGACGTAACGACCAGTGTGTGTCCTTATAACGATTTCAATCGAGTCAAAAATTTTTCTGGAAACTGATAAATAATGAGGTCTCTCAAATTGTTCTTGAATCATGTCACCATCTCTTCCCTTCACTGTCAGAGTTCGTAAAAGAGGAGCTAAGACCCCACCAACAAATTCAGGCTGAATGATATCGGTGTAAACGTACAGCAAATGTAAATCAACATTAGGATCCGCAACAAAAGGACTCTCAGTGATTACTGTATCTATGCCTCCATTTCCTGGAATAATATTTTCTCCAATCACTTTATTAGGTTCAAAACCTAAGTTTTCAGCTAATCCCTTGGATAATCGCAGCTTTGCTCCGTTAGTGAGCTGCAACACCACCTTTTTTGTGTGTTTGTTATATTTCATTTGAATTTTTATGTGCTTCGGAAATGCATTTAAAATGTCAATCGGAGAATCATAAAATCCGCACGCTATTTTTCCATTCGTTTTTACTCCGTTTCCTAAATCATATTCGAAAGAATTTTCACCATCAATAATGTTATTCCACATTCTGGGATAAATTATTTCAACTAATCCAACTTCCCATTCACCTGAGAGTTCTAGACGTTTGGGGAGTTTCGTGTAGAAGTGAGACATTGTGTTGCCAGGATAAAACTCGATAGAGCTGTCGCTGGGCAGTGTGACGTAGAAACTCATTGTGGGTTATGGAAGCGAAACAAATTTAATGAGCAGACTCAATTTATCGAAAATAAGTCTTTGGAATGAATCCAGGCGTTAAATTTGCGAGGATAACCTCTAAACTTGACAAAGTATTCCAAACGTTTCTTAACTACTCTCTTCTTTAAAATTTTCTCAACATGAAAAGAATGCGATTTTTTAACTTTCTGCAGTTCTTCTGAGTAAAATGTACCAGTGATTATTTCTCCCATTAAATCTTTTATCTTATATACTGGTAGCTTTCTACGTATACAACGCTGAATCGTAAATATTTCCTCGGACCAATTATTTTCATATCCTTTCTCAAATGTTAATTTAGTCTTTGCAACCCTAACGAAGTCTCCAACCTGAAATTTGAATGGAATCTCCTTAACATTAGTTTTATTTACATCTCCATATAAGGTATTCCACACTTGTTTTTGATTTTCAACTGTTACATTAATAGGTTCTTTTTTTATGCTGCGATGGAGTGTATGATTATAACTGTGTACGAGTTGGTCTAAGACATCTATAAATCGATAGGTGTTTTTATTGGTAAAGTATTTCCACATTTTCGTTTTCAAAGTACGATTGAATCTTTCAACAACACTAGCTTTGGTTTCATTATTTGTCGTGAAAAACTTTACTTGGACAGATTTTAAATAAGATTGAAATGATTTATTTGTAAATTCAGTTCCTTGATCTGTTTGTAATTTTTTCGGTTTTCTTTCCTTGAAAATTGACTTAAATGCATTTACAATGCTAGATCCATTTTTCCGTTTCAAAGGTATGACCCATGCATATTTAGAAAAAATATCTATACATGTTAACAGATATCGATAACCATCGTTGTATTTTACAACACTTAACATGTCTACTAAATCCGATTGCCATTGAAAATCGATTCCCCCAACAATAACTCTGTTTCGCAGAAAGTTGCGACGAACGCTTTTATGTAGGGTGTATGCATTCTGACTCTCCAACCATTCTTTGATAGTCTTTTTTGGAACTTTCCCTTTCATTGCTTGATACAAGGCATTTATTCCACCAAAGCTCCCTGGTAAGCTAGGGTCTTCATAATACTGAGCTAACTCGTCTTTACCCATTCAGTCCAGTTACAGAGATGCAACTTCTGTTACTTTACTGATATTTCTACTAGAAATAGTAAAAAAACTCAAACTATACTTCCTTAATTTCATCTACTTTCTATCAAAAAATATATATAAATCTTGTCCAATGGTAGATTATATATATACATGCTTTCAAAATAGTGGTAGAGAAATCAGTTTTCTAATGCAATAACTTTTTCATAACAAATTGCAGATTGTAACCATAACATGAGAAAAATACTTGTTTGTAAGTTTAAATAAAGAGAGAAACATTTTTTTTAAAGAAAAAAAAATCGTTTATTAAATAATCATAATCAGAGCATGTATGTAAACAATAATGTACCCCTCAATACTAAACTGACCCATATGGCCAAGTCATTAATACTTCTTTTTTCTTTTTTTTATAAGCATAATTCTATGTTCCTTGACAAAAACACAATGAATTTCTGGGGTAAAGTTAGGGAAAATATTTTTAACATCTAGTATAGTAACACATAGAATTTATATATATATATATATATATATATATATATATATATATATATATATATATATATATATATATATATAAAATACATCTCATATTAATTTTTTTAAATCAAATACAAAAGCAATCAGTACAGCAAAATACGAAAGCATTCAGTACAGCAAAATACGAAAGCGTTCAGTATAGCACAATACGAAAGAATTTAGAGCAAATATACATATATACATTACATCAGACAAGCGAGTAATGCCCCCAAGGTAGCGTATGAATACCATCATCGAGAACGTATCGTTTGGAATCAGTGGAGGAGAGGGCAAGTTTATTTTGGGTTATTGAATACAAAGTATGATGCTTGGATTTGATTAGATTCATCTTTGCATGCTTATTTCGTTTATGTAATAGGCATTTTAGATAGTCATCAAAGTTAATGCTTTGTTCAATTGACTGTTTTTTGATGCCTTTCAGTTTCTTAACTACCTTCCTACCTTCGACTTTGTACGAGTACATTTTTGACCTTAACCCTACGAATTCGGTCATAATACTACCACTATTCTCGTCCTTCATTTTACCTACTATTTTCTTATTTAATTTGGGAATATCATATTTATTGTTTTCTGGGAAATCTGAAGTGTCATAAAGGTCCAAATTTTTTTTAATATCTTCGAAAAAATCATTTGTGCGAATATGATAAATAAAAGAGTCCGTATCAGTATATAATAGTTTTGCTTTTACGTCATATTCATTTTTTATCACATTATAGTGAAAATCAGTCATTAAAGTTTTGGATATGTCCAGTATTGACATACCAATACAGATGGGTTTGTTAAAAATTAGTTTAGTTTTTTGCATATGAATGGCTACTAAATTTTCTGAAAAAATTGTCCTGCGATTAAAATTAGGTTTAGCTATCAATTTTGAAGCGGACTTTTCGTTTGAGCATAACCGAATGTCAACTCTTCGTCGAATATTTTCGATGGTTTTTCCAAATATAGAGTTGTTCATGAGTTTAAAAAAATCTTTTTCAAAAGAGTTTTTAGCTATTGCTCTCATATTTGTATTCAGTTCTATATAAGTTTTTAACCAATCTGTTTCTATAAATTTTATAGCTCTGTTAATTTTTTTTAATTTTAGACCTAAATCCAAATAATGCAAAAGAGATTTATGATGAATAACATACCTCTCCTTGTGAGTGAGCGTTAGTAGTAAGCGATTTTCCTTATACCCAGGAGGAACGGCATTTAGGGCAGCTAATGGATAATCACTATGTAGATCATGGAGTTCCTGTGGATACTCCAAGTCCACATCTAAAATGTATCCATTTTGGTCATCATTACGCAGTGTATCTATATCAATAATGTTGCACCACTCAAATCCTTTGAGAGGTAGTTTCTGGGACATCGCCCAACCATACAAATTATTGGCGTCTAGGTAGAGAAGGTAGCTGGAGGGCTGAGAATCATCATAATTAGACATATATTTATTATTTGCTTTAGCATGTCGATGAGAACATTGAGAAACTCCTCCCCTGATTCCTTGTTCGACAAACATAAGCATGTCATAATCTGTTAAAAGTTCTATTTTCACTCCGGTACTCTTCAACATGGCATCCCAAGATAGTCCTGGAGCGGTATAATACCATGCATGATCTAGCTTGTAGGATGCCATGCATAGTTTTCGAAAATTTTCGAAAACGTCGCAGAGCAGTAAAACATCAGTTTTAACATATAAGTCCGAATATTCTCCGAGGGTTTTAATGTTGAAAGATTTCCACACATTTTTTGCATGAGCGTAATCACTATCCGTAGTTGCTGTTTTATTTAACACATTATAAAATTTTTCTTGAGATGGAAGTTGTGTTTCGGAAAATTTATCCATGGAATCCATGTAATCATACGGGTACACACCCTTTCTTATCATAAGTTTCCAATTTGAAGGAAAATGATTCTTCGTATGGTGAAATTCATGTTGTAGGAGATTATTCGCGAGGGTATCTAAACTACTGGCCATGAATTTCATTGTGTCCAAAAACCTCAAATTAAATTTATTCCCGGTTTTTTTGCTAATCGAGATGTATCTTTCTTCTGTATTCGGAATCACGGTTATGTTTTTAGAGTCCTCCGCTAATTCCCGAATAAAAAGATGCGAGTCATAACCTGCGAGGTTATGGAGAAAAACCGGGATAAAATTTGGCAGTTTGTAGTTGAAATTACATGACGCATGTGCCGGTCCTCGGTAATTCCCAGTCACATGGTCATGATCCCTCACTTTTATGTCTCCAGCTGAGATTGGCTTCTGACAGATGAAGCACACATTTGATTCATGGAGTTTTTTCTGCGACTCATTCAATTCCTTCATCGGCACAAAGTTTGTGTACTTTGACTCGATGATCTGCGCCTCCATCTGAAGGCATTCTATGAATTTCCGCGAAGCATCTTCTCCTCTATAAACTACCGGAGGTTTGGTTTCTCCTCGACCGACTACGTAATAGCAGAAGCTTACAGGCTTGTGCTTTTCGTACACGTTAGTGTATGAGCAATCATCGTCAAAAGGAGCACAGGTGGATACTTTTTCAGTCAATGTTTCAAAATCAGCATAAATAACGTAAGGCACGTATTGAGAATGCTTGAAATTATTAAAAAAAACCCACTTCTTCTCTTCAGAAGGCATCTCTATTTTGCAAGGAACATTCATTTTGCAAAGCTCAGAGTGTAAAGTTAAACTATCGTTTGAACTAAAAAAGCTTAAACATCGTCTACAAATGAAATGTCTTCGCTTTCCTTTGGTTAATTGACTTGAAACAAGACGTGAAAGACTAGTAATTGTACAATAATGAGATTTTTCTTTCTCTTTAATAAATAAAAGATCAACGTGTTTATTTTTAATTTTGGGTGTGACTACTAATGGAAAAATCATCATATCTTTACAAAAAGAGTAAACGTTAATAGAAATATCATTATTGTTTTTTTCAAATATTTTTATTTCTTCTGGTTTTGTAGGGAAACTTATCCCAGAAAAGTTAAAAGCATCCTTAAAGTTGACATAGTTTGAAACTCTGGATGTATTTTGATCTGCTGGAAATAATGCAGCTAAAATGGCCCAACGAAAACATTCATTGTCTGAATTTCTAACATTTACAACCGCACGTTTTAATTTTATTTCATTTGGTAACTCTATAAAACTAGTTCCTCGTAAAGGTAAATATTTATTACATCGTATTTCCAATTTAACAATAGATTTAAGGGCCCAACCTGAATCCTTCATTTCAAATTCTTCGCTTTCTTTTAAAATTTTTTCTGAAGCAATACTGAAAGCGTAGTCAATTTCATTTATAGATAATAATGCAACATTTTTAGTTTTAAAAGAACACTCTTTGAAAAGTGAGCCTTCCGAGAAACGTTCATAGATACATATAAGTAGAAAATTTACCTTTACTGCATTCTGCTGATGAACAATTTCTGTAATTAGTTCCACAGCTGCGCTCCTCTTTGCCTCCATAAACTCGGAGACATCTAGTATGCCTTGCGGGTTCGAAAGAGTCCAAGTAGAGAGACGATTTCCAAACGCACTCTCTTTCCGTCGCACAGTTCGAGAAGAAGCTCCACTCGTTGATGTCGATGCTTCAGGATTCACTCCACCCGCTGATGTTGATGGTCCAGGATTCACTCCACCCGTTGATGGTCCAGGATTCACATTATTACCCCCTTGAAAGTTTTCACTGCGTCTGGGCCGCTTGCTTTTCTCAGGGTTAGCCTCGCCGGGTTTTTTTCTTTTTGGAGGTTGTTGATGGAGGCTTTTTTTATGTCGCGTAAGTGCGTCAAGTCTTGAAAATGCCTTATTGCACACATCACAACGGAAATCATTGTTTTCGTGTACACTGGCTACGTGTCGCTGAAGGGTTGATTTTCTATTAAAGTTTCGCTCACATAATATGCACGGAAATGACTCCTCGTTATGCACGGAAGAAACATGACGTTCCAAATTAAACTTGGAGCTGTAGGTGTTGCTGCAAAGTCCACAAACGTGTGTATTCATTACATATGGTATACTGGCTTGCAAAGTTCTATGAGAAAAATGAGAATGCGTCCCTCTCTCACACACACAGGTTAAGTATAAGAGGCAGGAAAATGAGAAAGCGCTACACACGCTCACAGGATAGAATGAGAATGCGAAACGACTACACGTACTATCTTGAAATACAGGTAGGGGCCAATCCCTTGGAATGCAGGACAAGTACGTACAATGCTTTGGAATGCAGGAGGGTAGATAACAAAAGGCTAGTTTCAGACATGAAAGAGGGGTGTACTCAATGCCTTGGAGTTCAGAAGGGTAGATGACAAAAGGACTGGTTTCAGGACGAATCGGCCTCAGAAAGCATATCCACTTTTTGATCTGTAAAGGGTAAAGTATATCCAAAAGGAAATGATCGCTTCATGTTTTTCCACTAAAAGCACTAAGGAACAGGAATGAACACGTTTGAAGATACAAGTGATATCACTTCCAAGATTTCAGGGCAGCGACACGTCCTCCTCTGGGATATTTTGCAGTCAAAAGAATCTTACTGGTCAGACCTGTTAGAATGGGTCCAGGTGTTGCCATTCTGCGAGTCCACAAATAACCTTATTACATACCATTGCCAGATTCGGTACTAAAACTTTTCTTCTCCACATTCACGTTTTCATGTCAGAAACGCGGAGGTAAACTTACTACTCAACTCTACTCTACTCTCGAGTGACTTCATTGCCTACCACATGTGTTTGATTTCACGTTTGAACACGTTAGATTGACGTCATTCTCCACCACATGTTTGATTCCACGTTTGAACACGTTAGATTGACGTCATTCTCCACCACATTCTCCACCACATGTTTGATTCCACGTTTGAACACGTTAGATTGACGTCATTCTCCACCACATGTTTGATTCCACGTTTGAACACGTTAGATTGACGTCATTCTCCACCACGTGTTTGATTCCACGTTTGAACACGTTGGAATGACGTCATTCTCCACCACATTCACCTTTCTATGTCAGAAACGCAGATAAAAACTGATCGAACTTATTGATGTGGTGGAGCAATCTATACTATTTTAACAGCCAATTACGCACTTAATGTATTCAGATTTAAATTGATTATATTTCGGTAAGTAACCAGGTATTCGTGGCCGAATGGTTATATTCTCATCCAACTAACACTCGACTACGAGTACTTTTTGGTAGTCAGTTCGATCCCAGCAAAAAATATCACATCTTTTAGTTTTAAAAATATGTTTTAAAGATTTTATTATTTTTTTACTCAAAAAGTACTAATAGATGGCGCTACGAGTTACAGAAAAATCAGCTCTTAAATCCAACCGCTCTGAAATTCGCCTTAAATCCAATCCCTCTGAAATTCGCAAGTCCAAAACGTAAACACGTGTTATTCGACGAAATCCGAGAAACCGAAACTAACAACTCAACTCCACTCGAAGCAGGAAGAAAACAACTAAACTCAACTCAAAATTGAAAACGAAACTAACAACTCAACTCCACTAGGTATGACGTCACTTCCGGCACAACTCAACTCCACTTCCGGTTATGACGTCACTTCCGGTACAACTCAACGTCACTTCCGGTTATGACGTCACTTCCGGTCGTGACGTCACTTCCGGTACAACTCAACTCCACTCGATTTCTCCACCACTGATTTAGAACCCGCATTTTCTATCTACTAACGTAGGCTCGAACGTCCTCACGTTGGTGTGGTGTGTAAATTTGGAGAGTGGGGTCAAAAAATCAATATTGGAGTAATAATTTATAAACAAATTAATATTATACTAATAAGTATATCTTAACAAAATTATTTAAATGGTATACTTTATCATCCTTTTGAATATGCATAGTTTGTTTTGGACAGAGCCTCATTTTCTATAAATAATATCTTCAAATAGTCTAGCTTCGCCTCTATTGCTTTATATGAATATATTTCTATTGCTCTTACTGCTTGCATGATAATGGGATATTAGAGAGAGATACTTAATAAAATATATATACTTCATTCTACATTTATCCTTATTTGAAAAACGAGTGAGACTTATCTAATCAGAACGGAAAACAATTATTCCACATTGGTATACCCATTAGGAATAACAAAACAATAATTGATTGCGTGTCGTGTAAAAAGTCATTACCTTATTTGAAACATTGAGGGATAAATATTTCAACAGCTCCTGAATCAACGACAGCTTTTCTTGTTCCTCTTCGGTTTTCTCGTAATAATATGCTGGGATCTTTATGTCCATTTCACTCTGCAAAGCAAATGTGTCGTGAACAAGTAAAAGCAGAAGGTCTGAAAATCTAAACAAGTAGGAACCGCGAAATTTATTACATGAGACATTGTAAAATAAATTGAATCAATACAAAAATGATTCAACATAAACTTGGATATTAATTATGTTACACGATAGTCAATATTGCAATGCAATAGTAAAATGTGACGGTTGGTTGAGTTGTTCTTCTGGCGCAAGAGCCATATTTGGTCGAGAGCCTCGCCAAACACTAGACAGACATCGTCAAGTATTGGACATACACATACAAGGAAAGTTTCAGACACATAAGATAGAAACACACTAATAATATTTTTCCTAAGGATTCTTTTCCAATTAAAGGACCAATATAGAATCTGTCCAAATAATTCTATTTTAAGGTTGGTTAATTGTATTGAGTTTTTATGGCGCAAGGACCATATTTGGACATGCTGCGCCAAACACAAAACAGGTAACGTCATGTAATGGACAAACACACACAATGAAAGTTTTACTGATACAGAAGAGGTAGGTATTTTTAATTAACGTCGCACTGGAGCAACACAACGGACTATTGACGACAGTCCGAAATCAAACCGGGAAAGATCCAAATATACCAAAGGAATCGAAACTGCGCCGCTTACAATTCCCAGGTCCTTAGGAAAAGAACAAATATACTATCCCCAAACAATAGGCGTAGTTATTTAGCATTTAAGAGTGTTGATGGGTAAAAATAATATTACAATGCTCGGGAATCTCGTGACACTCAGTGGGTTGAAGCGCTATTTTGCAGCTAAATCAACAAGCTGACTCACCGTTAACATCTTCATTTCCAGTAGCAAGTCATCTAAGTACTGAACTTCCGAGAACTCCAACGCAACCAGTCCATGCTTGAGCTCCAGCACACGGCCGATGCAGTTGTCGATCAGTTTCCGAAGCAGTCGCTGCTTCTGGGGTTGCAGTATGTTTTCATAACAGTCTATAAGCCTGTTACCCACTCGGATGTACTTTAAGTACAGTGTGGAAGTTTTCTGGATGGCAACCAATCTTTCCTGGAATGGAAAGTCACTATGTTTAATCATAGAAGTGAAATATGAGTAGGCTGGCATTGCTATTTAGATGACCTTCAAAAAGTGCGACCAACATGTCAACTAGTAATTCACGCGACTGCTCTGAGAAAAATTGACGTGTTTGGTATTTCTGGCATTTTCTCGCTTCGTTTGGCTGTATGACATCTTATAACAGGGTTGATGTGTGAACATTCTATAAAGTGGCGACAAAAATGGAGAAATCGCCACTCTACTACAATGTCCAGCGGACCAATTAGGTCAGGAATCAATGGATGAACGTCTTCTTCCATACCGTGGACCAACCAGATAACGAATGTTCTTTTCCTCCCTGCAGACGAAAGTAGTCTATGGGTCACGTTACTACTAGTTTTGGTCGCATGATCCTGGGCACATAAAGTTACCATTGCTCACTCTACTTTTACATCTCTTCTATGTGTAATATGCTGTTGTGTGTAAAAGGGTTACCATATAACTTTTAGCTCAAGCCATAGACGTGAAATATAAGTACACTGAGCATTGTTATTGAGAGGAGCTACAAAAAGTGTGACCAACATGTCAACTAGTAATCACGTGACTGCTCTGTGAATAATTGACTTGGTTGGCTGATTTGGTACCTTATCGCCTAGTCTGGGATATAACATCATATGACAGTATAGGTGAGTGAATCCGCATTTCTATAGAGTGACAAAGATGGTGAAATCGCCATCTAATAATATGTCAATCGGACCAATCAGATGATGAATGTTAGGTTCCACCCAGTAGACAAAAGCAATCTAAAGTTCACGTTACTACCAGTTTTGGTCACATGATTCTGGGCACATAAAAAGGTTACTGTTGGAGCCTCTCATCGCCACTTCGAGAGATAACGCGCCAATCTGGGGGCAGTGTGGAAGTTGTGTGTGATTTTTTATATTTGTTTTTTTTATAGAAAAGAATTGTTTCTCGAGAATGAAGGTGGTCTGGTCTAGAGAGCCTATATAGATAGAGAGGTGACATACACCCGACATTTTCTGATTGGCTGATGCGGCCGGTAGCCATATTTTTCCTTTTCAGGTCAGTTCAACATTGTTGATTGCGATTTTTTAAGGTTTGTTTGGATACACTTGTAATTTACGTAATTTTGAAGGTAAGAGCGCTCTTTTTTCATTTTATATAGATCAACCTACTCACTTAATGAACAAAATAAGGTGTAAACTGTTGAAAACATTAATTTGGACAACTAAAAAGAAGCAAAGGTACATGTATAAAATTCCGTCGACCATTGTCGCAAAACCAGAAAAATGTCGCCAAACGATGCGATATTCTGCCAATAATGAAAAGCGTATAAAATTGTTTTACTAGTATTGCTCGAAAACAATTTTTTCCGAAACGTTATATTTAAACAATTTAAAATTCTAATTATGTTTAAACTGTTTTTTTTATTTCTTTGCACAATATAAATAATTTATGAATATTTGAATGATGAAAAAAATGGATATTTAAAATACTTAATTATTTACCTTATTTTCAAAATACAGTACATTAGGCCTACTTTTTTTATTAAGTTGCCATTCAAATATAGGCTACTGTATTCTCGTAATAAAAATAAACAAAAATTATTTTAGATCAATATTCGTGTTTTATTTCACAACATAACCGTTTTTTATGACTTTTCCAATTCTCCACATTTCTGCATATCCGGATTACGTCCAGCACTCAGTCGTGATAATTGGAGTTTTACTGTATTTCTATTAAGGATTTGAAGCTATTTTATCTTATGAAAAAATATTTTATATGAATAATTTATTCGGAAAATTACAGGCAAAATACGTTGCCCCTCATTGGAATAACATGCAAGTTTTCCTAATTCAAATCTAACTCAATGTATGAAATTTAAAAAGGCTTTTTTTATTCAGATCCCCAAGCACACACCAGGTTAAGTCCTGTATATTACTGGTTTATAAACTGATCTGTGGTGTAAATGAGTAGCTCTTATGCCATGAGAAAATCCAGTCTATCGATATTTAAAATCCAACGCCAAACTGTCGCCAAACCCGAAGTCTTCATGTCAAAATAACCTGATTAGCAACCCTAATGAAACTGTCCATTTGCATAGCGCCCGCGTTTTCAAATACCTAACAAGTTTAACAAAAGTAGCACTGATTTCTACCCAAAGTGATACCAAGAATTCTGTTCTAAGTAAATGAACTTGCCGAGTTGAGACTTTAGAGAAATATGTAATTGTGGTGCCAAACATGTTACAATATGAACATAAAAATGCTTTATATCAACATTTCCTTTATGCCAAATGCTTTTCCAATAGTGAATACCATGAGGAATGTTATGTTCTCACCTGTTCTAAAGCTGTTGTTTCTTCCAATGTTTCGTGTTCGAGAAGAACTTTGAGGTCATCTTGAGTGGTTTTCCAAAGCGTGTTGTATGTTCTAAAATGCAAATAACCAAAGCATGCGTTTTAAAATAAATTGCAATTCAGTGAGAGATTAAGCACAAGAAATTAATCGCAACTTAAATATGTTTTAAAATATATTCTAAAGATTAGGATGAAACACTGCTATTCAAAGTAGGTAGGTAGGTATTTTAATTAACTTCGCACTGGAGCAACACAACGGGCTATCGGTGACGGTCCTGGATCAACCCCGAAGGGAAAGATCCGAGGACAACACCATGTAATTTTGAACCACGGTCAGATGACGAGGTCACACCTGAGCTGGCACCCCACTCTCCAACTATTGAAAGTAATAACTGTTCGTTGGTTTTGAGGATTCCAAGAAACTCATGGTTTTTAAATTAAAAAAAGGAAATAAGTGTTAAGACTTACTTGTTAGTCATTTCTTAAAACACACTGTGATAATTATCTGAAATGCAAAATGGAGTTAATAGAATTAAATAAGATTTAAAATATCAAAATAAGTCGAACTAATTTAAATTAAATATGAACCATAAATTTGTAAAATCTGGGAACAGTTTATACTCACTCTACTACAATTGAATAAGAGTCTCATGCGCCTGTTTATGTGTGTATAATCTCTTCCCTTTTATCTTCAACTACTAAGTGTGCGTGTTTTAAAATTTATAAGGAAAATTTAGAGGCCATTTCCGAATTCACTTCTATTTTGTGAAGACGAAACTTTCTGTTTTTTCCTCCGCAACAATCCCTTTCCTTCCACATTTGTGGCGTGGTGTGGAAGTTTGGAGAGTGGGGTGCCGGCTCAGGTGTTGCTTCGTCATCTGACCGTGGTTCAAAATTACGTGGTGTTGTCCTCGGATCTTTCCCTTTGGGATTGATCCCGGACCGTCACCAATAGCCCATTGTGTTGCTCCAGTGTGACGTTAATTGAAATACCCCCCCTTCCACATTTGTCCTTGAAAACATGGCTGACTGGCATCGAATTTAAATAAGTAGGTAGATGAATTAACGTTGCACTGGAGCAAGATAACTGGCTATTGGAGGCGGTCCGGAATCAATCCCGAAGGGAAAGTTTCGAGGACACCTCGTCATTTTGAACTATGGTCAGGATGACGAGGTTGACACCTGAGCTGGCACCCCACTCTCCAAACTTCCACACCACACCAACGTGAGGACATTTGAGGCCACGTAAGATTTAATGTTCACCAGCCCCATGTACACGACGGACTTTGATTGGATCGAGTTTCTGCTACTCTTCCAACCGGGTTACCGCGGCCTATTCTAACTTAGGCCCCTCCACAAAAAAATCTAGATTACGTTACTGCTATATATCGTCAATGCAAGAACTAGACAATTCAATTTTTTTGGCCTTTATATAAAGGGAAAGGCAATTTCCTCGCCTATGTGTCCTTCGTCATGTGTACCTACATTTTTCATTAGCAGACAGATAGAGCTGAAGTTGTTAAAAAAAACTTAGTTCTTGCATAAACTCTGTGTAATCTTAGCTGTACTAATTAAGTGTTATTCAAGACATCCATTTTTTAAGTTACCTGGTTCATGCATCCGAGTACGATTCAGTAAAGAATTTTTTATGAAAAAAAAAAGTGTTTCATTCTTCTATCGAATTTAAAGTTTTCACGATGCCGGGATTGAGATGTATTGTAGCCTTGTGCAACAAGCTCTGTGTGAAAACGAAACATAATTCAGAAATTTCGTACTCATTATATACCATGAATTTGCTTGCATTTGAATCCCCCAGATCCCCAAAAGTCTACTTTCGTCTCTGATGTGACGAAGACGATGAAAGTCGCATCTTCAAACATGGAGGAGAAAGATAAATGAACTGTTCTGCAATTCGATGAAATGAAGATAAAAACTTTCTACGAGTATGGCGAGAAGTTAGATCAAGAGCTGGACCCGTTTTCGAAAATGCAAGTTGTTATGGTTAGAGGATTGGATAGTCAAATTTCATAAACTTTGATTTTAAAATGAACGAAGACATTATTTTCAATTATTGAACAACTTGATGATGTTGGCCTAACCGTTGTAGCATGTGTCTGATATGAGTGGAAGCAATGTAAGATTATGGAAAAAATTGAGTGTTAAAAAAATCATTCATGGTGTTGAATCAGGACAAAAACGAATACTTAGAGAACAATACAACATATTTAATTCTAAGACAAGACATTACATGAAGAACAGACATGTAGAACGAAAATGTCTGAGTGCAAACTTGAGTTCCAGATCTCAATTTAAAATCAAATTTTGGCTCTCCTTATCGTTGCCAGATTCAGTTTAACATTCAAAATATGCCTGACTCAATTATAGCTTTTCAAAACACGTGGTGTAAAAATCCCTTTGACAAGTCGTAATACCTACTTTTTTCCCGATGCTCCTCATCTATTGAAACTTCTGAGGAATTGGTTTATTGATACTGGTTAGAGTCGAAAATGGAGTCAAGATTGGAAAATCGCCTCTTTTCAATTACTACAATTAGATGACAATGAATTGCAAGTTTGCGGCAAATTGAAACTGATTCACATTCAATGTGCTAAGGAGCAGAGACAAAATGTTCTTATGGTAACAGTTATTCTCTCACACTATAGCAACTGTATTGAAACATTTCTCAATCTCACAAAATGCCAAGAATTTATCGAAAATTATTTATGTGATAAACGACTGGTTTAACAGTTATATTCAATGAAATTCGGAAAACCACTAAAAATGCTTTTGGAATGCATTTTGGGTATTTAGGGGTATTTCAATTAACGTCACACTGGAGCAACACAATGGGCTATTGGTGACGGTCCGGGATCAATCCCAAAGGGAAAGATCCGAGGACAACACCACGTAATTTTGAACCACGGTCAGATGACGAGGCAACACCTGAGCTGGCACCCCACTCTCCAAACTTCCACACCACGCCAAAGGAATGCATTTTGCCATCATATCGTTACTACCACGCCTAATGCACCAATCTGTATTTTGGTGATTTTCACCTAATTGCATTTTCTGAGTCACCATTTCATGTTTCATACGATGGCAAAGCCACAAATCATCTTGATTCTTAGTGGAAATGCCGATTTTCACGAGAAAACAACCTTTGAGTCGTAACTGGATTTTTCCCCAAGCATCAAAACTTTGAACGCTTTTTTGTAGAAACATCATTTTTGCAGATTGGTGCCTTTGGCATGGTGGCATATATCCCATACTCACATTTTAGACGATATGATTTCTATTATAAAGGGAATCAAGTGCGATGAGAAAAGGGGGATGCAACTTTTCCAAAGGGTTCCATCCATTAATTCCCTTAAAGGTCTGCTCCATGAGTTTTGTTGAAACTAGATGACGCAACGAGTCCATAAAATAAGTTTCTCGCGATTCAAAACCCTGTATGTATATGTATCAGTGAGTGATGCAATTGTAAACAATGTGTCTTCGCGTCTGTTCGTGGCGCCATGTGGTCGCTGGGAAGTTTTTTCCCACTGCGTAGTATGAGAGCTATGGAGGTGGACGATAGGAATTGTTCACGCTCTCTGCTCTGATTTTATGTTTACCTGGGTTTTGCCCACAAAACAAAAGTGCATTGATGTAATATATGTATGTAATGTGTGTATGTGGTGTACAGTTAAGGTTTGTTAATAAATGTTTCATATAGAAGAACCGGATGATTTTAATTCATCGAGTTCCGTTTGTAAGGATTAACCTCTCGGCACCAGTACACAGCACTTACCCAGGTAAGAGAAGCCTTTATTAAGAAGAATATTTACTGAACCTTATAGTGAATTTAAGGTGTATGAAATGAATAGTGGACTCACTGTGTCTTTTAAATTATATAGGTTCCTGCACAGAACGGCTAATGTCGGGTAGACATAGTTTAGTTTCTGTTCTATCGAGTACCCTTTGTTAATTGCCTGTCTCGAAAGTGCGAGTATATTAACTTAGGTTCTCGGTTTCGTAACAAGTTTAAACGCAAAACAATTCAATCTCCTATCCATTGTCTCACAGATTGAATCAGGATTCATTGGAAATTTTTTTTTTCTCAAGTGTGATCCAGAGAGGAACTCAATGATCATCCTACACCGCTGAACGTCCTATACAGAATATAAATGATTATTCTGAGTGAAAATCCCAGTATTTTGCAAAACATGTAATCCGAACATAATACGTCAAGAAGCGACTGCAGAATGCTGAGATTGCTAGTGTACGGCAGCAAATATTGGAGTCAAAAATCAAAACACGAATGCGTCACTAACTGAAAATATTGACACAAGTGGAACTGCAAATTCACTTTGAATTGCTTTTTTACTTCAGCAGAAAATTCTGCGCAAGAAAATTTCTCAGGGTGGGTCGCTAGGAAAAACAGAGCATCCCGATATAAGATTTAACAGTTATCAAACGAAAGATCCTCTACTACCGAAAAGGTGGGGAGAATTTATCATACTGTGAACTTACTGTACCCTCATCTATGGGTTGTGAAGACAGCAAAGTAATAGAAGAGCATAGCACATTCGATTTCACCCCCCCCCCCAAAAGATTTTCATACAAGCCAGGGAATCGTAAATATTTTGGCAGGATAAATTTCTTTCATGTTTCCGGAAATAGCCAAAGTAATTAAAACGTATATCAAAATGAGAACTATCATCCGAATAAAGTATCTGAAGAGGAAAATCAGCGAAAAAAAAAAGAAATCGAGGTATTTTTTAGGTATTTTAATTAACATCGAACTGTGGAGCAACGCAACGGGCTATAGGAGACGGTCCGGGATCAAACCCGAAGGGGGGGGGGGGGGTATTTCAATTAACGTCACACTGGAGCAACACAATGGGCTATTGGTGACGGTCCGGGATCAATCCCAAAGGGAAAGATCCGAGGACAACACCACGTAATTTTGAACCACGGTCAGATGACGACAAACCCGAAGGAACAACACGTGATTTTGAACCAAATCAGATCACGAAAAAGAAATCGAATGTAGGGAATCTGAACCCTAACAGGAAGAAAAAAAAGAAAGTTTATAAAAATCAAGTACTTAAAGTGAATATTTTAAAAATCTAATTTCATTTTTTCATAAAATTTCAAGCAAAAATTGATTACATATGCTTCATGAAGTGCATTAAACCGTTTCAACATACCGCATTTTATTCAGTACTTCAGCGTTTCGGTTTCTTTTTTCTGATCATTGGATCGTCTAGTGACGTCACACCGCGAATGAAAAGTCCAAGTTTTCTCCCGAAATACGCAACCTTGTCTATTCAAAAACCTTTCGGTTCTGATATCAAAGAATTTCCTTTCCTCCCCATAGCAACTTCACTATGTCAAATCGCAGCATATAACTACATTTAAAAATAAAACGCGCATGCGTGCCGTTACATTGATGGTCATAATTCGCCAATGAGAAGCCGCTTTTCCTCGTATTCGTATTGGCTAGTTAACACGAAGTACAGGTTTTACTCTCCAGAATCAAGAGAAATGTTTCACCAATGTCACCGAAAGGCTCCATCTTGAGTTGACTAGAACATCAGAAAAGTCTGGAAATCCTGTTTTGCACTTCGCAATTTTTGGTAATACTAAGCGATAGACGCTTTTGTAATATGTTTCAATTTTTCTAACTTGTTTCTACGTTGACCTTGTCCCTGATAAATATTGATTTATGGAGTCGAGACAAGGTAGCGTTTGTCGTTAGGCTAACACTAAATTAAGTTATTGTTAATCGAAGTTCACCATTATTTATCTTTTGATTTTCACTTTTTTATAATGTACCTCAACAATTTGTGTGAAACAGCCAGAAGCAGAAATCATCCACATTAATACATTTTCTTTATACTGAGGAATTGAGTAAACCAATGCGTGGTAATGTTTAGAAAAAAATTGTTTCACGAAAAAGTATATTCGAGCCTTTTTCTAGTGTCGGAACTGCAGTTTGATTAAAATATAACTATTTTTTATTTGAATTATTCACAAATTGAAATAAAATAACTCACAGAATTCAGTACTAAATTGTGAAATGTTATGCATTTAATTTTTGTCTCAAATTTTTTTTTCATCTTAAGCTTGATGTATTTTTGTGAATTAAAATAAACTTGTAAACTATCACAAAGTAATGCATCTCCAATGGCCAACATTTATCAGAGAAGCACATTTCATCACATTCCTTGAAGCTCCTGATATGATTAAGAATTATAATACATGTAATAGTTCTGTGTGGTTGTAGGAGCCTGATTGAATAGCAACTCTGTTGTGTAATAAATTAGTTTAGGGTGAACCAGCCAGTCCTTGACCATGCACCTACCAAGCAGTTGACCATTTCCCATTGTAACAAGCAAACTATTTTATTCCACAATAAATTGAATTTGTATTATAGCCAATGAACTACTGGAATAAATAGTATCAAATCTGAAGTTCACTAATTTGTCTTTTTATTAAAAAATAAAAAATCCAGTGTCAAATCATTGGGGATCAGTGAATCATTGTTTTGAGGAGTGATGTCTCAATTTTAATTAATCTAAATTCTGTTTCTTATTTTGAACAAAAATTTGACATACGTAAATAAAAAATAAATCACACTGGTAGAGCAAAATTGCAAATTGACCAAGGTGATCAATTACTGAAGAGATGATCCAGCACTGAGGATAAAAGTAGAAGGAATGAAAGTTTTAGAAAAGGAGTCTAGTACCCCAATTTACACTAAACTTGTTAGTTTTGCATTCTAATTCCAGATCATGTGCTATGCCTTAGGAGTTCTATCTCTAGAGAAAGGTTCAAAATAGAAAAAAGATTGTCCCATCAGTATGCCCATTTATATCAGCTTGAATTAAATCAAGTGATTTTTTTAAAAGAATCATTGATTTAAATCACATTTTAAAGACTATTAAATTTAATGGTATTGAAAATGAAATAACTAAACTAGATACATGTTATTTTCCAAGTAAGTTAAGAACTTTGCTTGTAACTCAGTTCACTGCGAGTTTTTTGCACACTGTCTCAGATCTCCTTTGAAATCGGAGAAACTCATTTCGATTATAATATTTGTGTAGAAGACTGGAAAGCCTATATAACTTAATACTATTTAGATCCTACACTATGATTAGCATCTCATGTCTGACACGTTTAAACATATAGGAACAACAAATTAATTAAAATCATGATTTTTCACTTGCTGTCATAAATCAATGTTATCTAGGATCTATACTGTGATTTACATGTCTCATATCTAACAAGTTTAAGAGAAACCAGATAAATTTCTTGGTTTTCTCTTTGCGAAAGCATTGCATTCCATAATGTGAAATTTCCTTTTGAATGGTAAACAATTTGGTTCCTGCGAATTTAAATGAGTTTAAATTTAAATTTTCGTGTTTGTAGCAGACAAGAAATATGTTCAAAAGAAACAAATTGGGTAACAAACAGGACAGAAAATTAAAATTTGTTTTCCTTTTATTGTGATTTATAAAAATATATTAAGTTTAAAATTAAAATTTCCTCCCCTTAATTAAATTATTATTTTTTAATTTAGAATTTCAAGAATGATGGATTTGTATCATGAAATACAATTCAAATGAAAGAATAAAAGTAACAAGACCCAATGATAACTTTTATTCTTTCAGTCTCACACAAATGTTTTCCCTGCTAAATTTTTATATATATTATGTTAACTTAAATCAATACTATCTAGGATCTATACTGTGATTTGCATGTCTCATATCTAACAAGTTTAAACATTTAGAGGCAATGAATGAATAAAAATCATTAAAATCTGATTTAAATATAACAAATATGATTTAGATCAAATAAATCCAATTTTTATGATTTAAAAAATCATAATTTTTTTCATACCCTGGTTTAACATAAATCAAAACCATCTAAAAACTGCTGAATTGCGTGCCTCATGTTCTACTAATTTAAACTTGTAGGGGCACCAAATTAATTAAAATAGTAAAAATTGTATATTTTTAAATAATTGTTTTTACATGCCCTTTGTCCTATGCAGCAGCATGAAAAGGTGGTTATTATATTGTGAAAGAGGATAAAATAAGAAAAAGTTAAAAGGGAAAAAGAATCAAGGCAGGTTACTTCAAACCAAGAGAAAATATCAAATTGATTATAGAAAAAGGAGCCAAATACTTCTGAAGACTTAATTGCTGAAGGCAAAACGTAAACACATAAAAAGAAGCACATATAAATGTGATAGTTGCTGCAAATCAAAAAAAGCATTTCAAAAAGACATGCTTTGCAGTTTAGATTTGATTTTTGTCCGATGGCAATGAAAATGTTGATTATTTTTTGTGTTTTTCGAGTAATTAATGATAGTTCAGTGACTGACTTAAGTTTTGTTGTAATTAATGCCATCGAGTTCTTTAATAGTATTACATTATTTATTTACTTGTTTCAATAATGTTAATTCTTATTAGTTTGTTATATTTTAATTAGTTCACTTGGTTAATATTGATAGTTCTTTTAGTAAATTTTACTTGAGTTTAAACATTTTTTCGATGATATTCTATTTCATACGTACTGGTAATTGCTAAAATAATTACTCAAATGTTTCAATTTGAATTTTATTTGAAAAAAAAAATAGTCAATTAATTACTGGATGGGTGGTTATTTATGTGTGGCAGTCAATAACTGGTTCAATCACTATTCTGAACTTTGAGATTAAAATTTTAAAAACTATCAAATATAGAGTTGAAAGAGAAATTACTATTTACTTTAAAGTTTATGATTTTTCATTGCTGCGAAATATTTGGTGAGGGGGTGTTATGTATATTTGAGTGGGCTTGTGTCCACTGTTCTATCAGCCTGCTAGCTGTTGAAAATACAGGTTCGATTTACTGAAACAGAAGAGATTACCATGAATTTATTTCTCCCTTCTGTGTCAGTAAAACTTTCCATGCCTATTTTTGACTACAGTTGATAAACAGATCCTTGATAGATCAAGTACACATGGAATATGTGTACTCAGTCAATTAATATAACTAGTTGATTGTTTTTAAAATTTTCTGAAATTCATCTGTCTCTTAGTTACAGGTCTTTCAAAGTTTACACAATTGTTGCCAATAATGTGATTCTCAAGCTCTGCATCCTTTTTGTTGGAAATTTACTCAACAGATGATAATAGGATTCTCTTCAGAAAGGTAAGCTTTCCCAAAATTTCTTTTTAAATCAGAAAAATCCTTTCCATTTCATTTATTACTTGCAGGGTTGTTTTTCTTCCATTTCTAATTTGATCCATCAAACATAGAAGTGACTTGATGTGAAAATAAGGGAAATATATTTTTACTTTTTAATAATACTTGTTATCTAATTGGAAAGAAGAGTTGTAGTAAAATTTGTTTAGTGTTTGAAAATAGCTATCCTTGATAATTATTAAGGCACAGACTGACATTTGTATTTTTAGGCTTTCTTTCTCTTCAAAGGGAAAAAGATGTAAGGCACACAACCTTAATAAAAATATCCGTTTGAGAATTACTATGGTAAATATTTCTATACCGGCTGGAATTAAATCCTATTGAGAGTCTAGCTGTTCGAGTATTGTCCTCTGCTGTAATGTTCCATTTTGTGCTGCTGCACTTTCGACCAGCCTTCAATATTCATTGTAGGGTGTTGTCGTGACTATTGTTATTTTTTATTAAGTTTTTGCAAAAAATCTTAGTCCATGGGTTTCACTTATTAGTCTGTTCAGTAAGATAAGATACCCTGTCACATCAAATGAGTTACTGGAATATCATTGACATTCTTTTGTCTATAAATCTTGTTTTGAGATATATTAACTTTTAGTTTTCAAATTCGAAGAAATTTCATTTTTTCAACTGTTCAGTTACGAAAGTGAAATACATTGATTCTGCTTGCTGTTTATGGTGTTATTTTATATGCAGTGTCAGACATTAGCATTCATTTGCCAATTATAAAGTTTTATTTTCAGTCATTGAACTAGGTATAGATTTAAACGAAATGTATTTTGGGATTGTGCCTGCACCCAAAAATATACTTAAGGCTATTTTATTGCAATTTTACTTAGAAATTCAATGGGGCTGTTGCTGACAGGAAGTAAAGCAGTTTTCATTTTAAGGGCATTTTTAATTTTGTAAACTTTTAGGACATTTAAGTCAAAGTCTGGGCCTTAATAAAAACAATTATCAAATCCATTTTGGACCATTTATTACATCAAATTGAATTCAAAGTTAGGAGACATTTTGTCTGATTTTTATTCATTCTCACTGGTGATAAATGTAAATTATTTTTTACACTTGTGATTCTCGAGTGGGTGTATCTAGGGCTGTCATCTAGATACACCCATAGTATGTTTTAGACCCAGAGACTTTCCATAAAACTTGCTATATAACTTTTCGTAAATAGTCCTACCTACAGTAAGTTTCATAAAGTATGCAAAAAAAGGACACTTAAGAGTTTAAAAATTATGTAAACAGGTTGGGGCAACCCTGGCTTACACCCCACAATGAGGAGGTAGTTCGAATAAATCTTAAGCACCATAAAAATCCATGAATCTGTAGAATCATTTTATGAGTAAAATATGTTTAGAGGTCCAATGCTATAATAAATGTTATAAAGAAAGTTTAGGTATCAATTTTAGTTTAAACTACCAATTAGAACCTGTTTATTTGACATCTGATCAAATAGTTTAGGAAATGCATTCAGGTAAAACCCCCAAAATTGCAAGATTCTTATCTTTGGTGTACTGCTGATATAGAGAGCAAAACTTATTTCTTTTGGATGTGACTGGAGCTGGCATGAAGTACCAAGAACTGTCTTGTGATCTAAACTAGGATCTTCAGTTTGGAGGGCAGCATTAAAAAATTCTAAAGCTTCTACTGACCGCGTTTGGGGTCGCTGTGGCTCAGCAGGTTTGCCCACTGCATTAGCAGCCTACAAGTTGTAAGCAGTGCAGATTTGAATTCTCCTTGGGTGTGTTCTGTGTCAGAAAAGCTTCCCTTGTGTGTACATTACATGACATTGTCTCTTGTTTGGTGCAGCTCGGCTAAATATGGCCCTTGTGTCAAAACAAAAAAGCAAGCAACCATAGGCCAAGTTAATGAATTATGTTTAATTTAAATCAATAAAATCTGTTTGTAAGAATAAAAATATAATTTAAATAAAATAAATATGATTTTTATTTTAAAAATCATGATTTTTTCATACCCTGCTTTTAATTAAAGTTAGCCTAAAAGCTTTTTTCAAAAGACTGTTTATAATTTAATACTTTGCTTCATGTTTGGAATAATACCAATACTAGTATATGACTATTAGAAGTAATATCCATTGACTACAGTGTACAGTAGAGATCCATGTTCGTTGCACTCGGTATCTCAGTGTGCCATGGGTTGATTCTTATTCTAATTCTTTGAAGAGTTAGCTGGGAGATGTGGGTTGTGTATTTATGTAACTTTCTGAAATACGAAATGATGAGTGAAATCTTCAAAGTAAAAGTAAATGATGTAGCTCTGGGAAAGAATAAGTATCCAAATTCAGTTGGTTTGGCAAAGGAACTACTATCCCACAGCCCATTTTCGCATTTGGTGGAATGTGGGTTTTGTCTTGTGACATACTACAGAAAAAAAAGAAACCAAACAGGTTTCACAAGATTGAAGTTAACTAAATTGGTGCTGGACATCAGATCCATTTGTAGTAAACACCAAGTTCAAGGATCTCAGTAACTTTAGACAAACATGTGGCTTTAATTTTTCAGCATCAACTATGGATATAAGACAAATGTAGCAAATTAAACATTTTTTAAATCTATTAATGAATTAAGAGTGATATTAATACAATTAGGTTTTTCTTTTCATATTTGATACCTATTCAATACCATATGCGTTTTTGTATGAGCGGGGTTCATAACATTTTTTGAAGTATTGAGATAGTGATATCGGCAAAAAAAGGTGGAGAACTAGTTTTTAGATTTCAATAAGTATATGGTTATGTGTAAATTTCTTGCATTGAACTTGTGTGATGAAATTTGAAAGAAACTTTGCTGTTTATAGCAGTTTGTATCTTTAAAGTTCAACTTGATTAAAGTTCAACCTTTCCGGTTTGAACAGATTATAATGAGAACATTTTAGTCTGATCATATGTCTGCCTCATTTCTGCAATGTTTCATTAGTGTAAATGCACTGTTCAAAAGTACCCAAACACATCTCTTAAATGTAACATCAAAAACAATAATTATTCCTGCTAAGAATACAATATTGCAAAGTTGGATCAAGTCGTTTCATACTTGTTATCTAGTTTGAGTCCAAACCCTGCAGTAAAATTTATGCCCCAAAATTAATTTTTAAGTACATTTTTTAAAAGAAAGTTACAAAACAATACATTCAGTATTGAGATTAATTCATTTACTATTAAAAAGCTCTTCCCTGTGTAGTTTTGAAAAGTTTACCTTCTATTCTTGAATTAATCCTTCAATCATACATTTTTTGTATGGCAAAATCAATGCTCTGTAATTTGTTCAAATCTACACAAGTTATTTTTTATTCAATTCTCTTAATATATATTCTTATAGACTGAGTTATGTGGTACAAGTACTATGCAGGAAAAATATTTTTGAAAATGATAATGATTCTTGTTTTGTTGGTGATAAAAAATGTGAAAATCCATGTATAGCATTCTTTTTTTTAATTTGTAAAAGAAAAACCATATCAATTCAATAAGTGTCAGCGAATCAGTTGTTTTCCAATAAAATTCAGTCATGGAACCCTTTTATATTTTGTGCAACAAAACAAAAACCCTTTATAGTTTGGGGCCATCGTTGCTCAGTGGGTATGTCCAATGCACTATCAACATGCGAGTTGTTGGCGGCTTATTTTCAAGTGTATTTCTCTCCTCTGCGTCATTAAAACTTTCCTTGTGTGTGTATGGTCCATTGCTTTATATTGTCTGATGCAACATGGAAAATATGGCCCTTGTAACGAAAAACAACCAACCTTTTACATTTGTGGCAATGAATATTTAAGTAAATGTGTTGTATTGAAAAAATTGTTTGTGGTTCAATGTTAAATATTTGAAATTGAAAGTTATTGATCGAAAATAAAATAGGATAAGGTTTTACTTGGTAATTAAATTATATTTATGGTATCGGACATTTAAAATATTGGTATAAATAAATACAAAATCCACCAACTTATATATGTAAATGAGCTTGATGGATTTTGTAGCACCCTCTTCTAGTCATCACCAAAACCTCGTATCGCTGATGGCTTTATTGGTATCCCCACTGTTTATTCTGTAGTAGGTAGCACTTGCGAGTTACATTTTGAGCCTCACTTTTTTCACCTTTCCTTATTTTTGCTCACAAGGAAGACGCTCGTTCTGTTCTGTTAATTCGCACAATTTCTTTTTCGAATTATGAGATGCAACTTTTTTGTAAATTAGAGTTTTTGTGAATTTATAGTTTAAGAGACATTAAAGTTGGTTAACTTAATGACAATGGATTGTTGTGGAACTGACTTCGTGTGTATAAATTTTATTGTGTTTGGATCGAACTGGGTCGGATAGCAATAAAGTTAAAGTAATAAGTTCTCTATGTCAGCAAGTTGTGAAACTATTAGAAAGTGGCACAGCTTCAAACCGTAGCAAGACTATTTAAAAACCTACAATACTACATGTTTTGTAGTAGGGGTTATTATGAATTCCTCAACTGTGTGTAGGCTATGCAATAACTAGTACTGGAAGACTTTCTATTGTTTTCGTTTGAAATTTTCTCATGGATCGTTCAACCTTTTTGTAGAACTCAAGATTTATCTTGAAATAGACAGCCTTTATCTTTGTTCTCTGAATAGTTTTGCTTAAAATGCCATGATTTTTTTAACAACATAACATAAACTTGGTACTGTTTCTGAGATTGAAGTAATATTTAGCTGCCTGCAGTCTAATTTGAACACCTATGATTGAATTGTGTAAGATTATATATATTTTTTTATTGTTCTTTATATTTTTGACATTTGTGAAAAATTGTATAATTAGGCACATGAAGAACTGTAGAATTCAAGTCTTGAAAACATGCCCATTTCTGTGCATATATATATTTCACTTTAGTATGTGGCACAGAAATCGGCATTATTTGAGTATTGACAAATGGCAACAACAGATATAAACAATATGTCATAAGCCATTGCAGGATTCATTTGCTAATTTTGCTGTTTAGTTTAAATATGTTTGGTGTGATCTATTGAGATGCATGATATTGCTAAAACTACACAGAGGAGCTAGGCACTCAAAATGAAGTGCTTCTGTAGTCTCATCACCAAAGGCAATGAGAAATCTGGATGATAAAAATTTGAAGAAAAGTAAATAGGTTTGGCATCGAAAAATAACAAAGTGCCTTTGAACAATGAATGGAATGAAATTGACTTTGTTCAGAATCTAATTGTGATAACATTACTGAGGTGTGTTTTTTGCCATGCATTTTATTGGAAATAAGAATTTACACCAATAGAAATAAATAAAGTACTGTTGCATGGTTTTTGGATAATTTTGTTTCATTTAGAAATATGAAATCAATTTATGACGAAATGGATGCTATATTAATTATAAATGGATTTAAATATGATACGAAATGTGACTGGCATTTTACCATCAACAGATAAATAAGCAATTAAGAAAGTTCAGATCAGATGTGTGCAGGTCTGCTATAGTATGAAATCCATTATAAGTTCTGCTTTTAATGTTAGGAATCAGGAATTTTTATGACTTTGGAATTTGTATGCTTCAAATGATTTCAATCTTACTGGGACTATTGATAAACAAATTTAAAACAGATGTCTATGATGAAAGCACGCAATTTCTTATTCAAGATATCAAGGTCAATATTCTGGAATTTGGTGATCAATTATAGAATGACTAGCCAGAGCAGATTATCATAGCAGCAAGCTGAGTTCTTGGAACTAATATTTCTCAGATGTGTTCATTAAAGTATTTGATTCCACCTTATCCCTCAAGAACGTATCATGGCACCTGATGCTCCACAAAATGCTCGTTAAACATCAAAAATCCTTCAATTATTCAAAGGATGCTTTGGTTTTAATTCAAAATCAGAATGGAAGAGGAATGTATTTCAGAATATATAATGTATGATTGTATTTCAAAGCTGGGACTCCTTGGCAGCTCCTATATTGCAGGAAATTGCTTCCTTATACTTCAAAAGTATGGAATGACCTGGAAGATTATAATATGGATCACTCTGGAAATAGCATACAAGTTATTAAAGTAGTTAATGATCATGCTGAAGAACAATATAGTCTTTATTCAAGAGTTCAATGGAATATTAACTGAAATGAATCCAATTGTGATTCTTATTGCAAGTGGTTGAGTCATCAAAAATCTCGATTGCAATAAGGAAACAACTTGGCAAATACGTCCTTTGCTAGCATTATTGTATAACATTTATATAAGCTTTTTTATTATATTCTCTAATATTTCTGAGATATGATATTGTAATAAATTTTATTAAAATAATATTTTCTTTGTTATGAACCGTGCAATGCTTTTACTAACACACAAACTTGGGGTCTTGACCTACCTCTAAATATCAATATTTTTTGTTCAAATTTCATAATCTTTTTTATACCCAAAAGGAACCATTTAGGGCATAAGAATAATAATGCAAAAAAAGTGCTTTTGTCCCATATACTGACTACCTTAAGGTAGAGTTGGCAAGATTTTGCCAAAGTTTGTAGAAACCGGCATGACAAAAATGGATTTTTGCCCAAGTGGTTAAAATAGATTGGCTTTTATGTTACTGGGAAAAATTTAGATAATTTTATTATATTTTAGTAATTATTTTTAACTGCAAAATTATTTTTGAATTTATCGTAGTTAAGGGTTGAGTACTTTATTTTGTTTTAACATGAAATGGACACATGGACAGAAACTCCATGAATGCCTTAACTAGTTGAAAATTATTTAGTCACATTAGAATCAGTTATATAGTGCATGTGTTTTAAATTTTTTACACCATTGGTTCATTTTGGACAAACTTTCAGTGAAATACAAGTAAAAGCATTTCTGGGTTTTGTATGGTTTTCCTTAAATTTCTTTTCTGAACAATGATAATATTGTCTCCTCAATCAACTGCACATTGTACTCAAGTCCAATTAAACAGTATTTTAAAATTAATATCCAACTCAACAAGTTAACAAAATCATACACAAGCTATGCAGAAAAGAGAAATTTACAAAAACTGTACAGCTGAAGTGAATGAAGCAAATTCTATTAATTTAAATTCAATTTTTAATTAAATTAATGCACATTTCATAATTATGATCCATCAAATTTAAGAATGTTTGCTAACACTGACCAATTATATACCCCAAGAACACATCAGTCTTTTATAAAATGGGTAAAAAAATAATCACTATTTAAAATATTTGAAGCAAAAGAACTTGTCTTTAAAGTTTTTCTCCTAGCTAGATAGCTAGACGTTTTCTAGTTTTCAAGAAGTATGCTTATTGAATTATGAAAAAGAATGTTCTTACACTTAAAAAATGTTTCAGCATAGCAAATGTTTTACTTTTTCAATTAACAAAAGCGAAACACTATTCAACATGATATGAAAGCTTTTTATGACTTTTTTACTGTTTTCAAAAGGTAAAATTATGTGTTTAGTTAAATACTTTTCCATTTAAATAACTTCCGAGAATATTTTGCCATTTTTGCCTACTTTTCACTGTAATTGCTGCCAAAATCTGCAACCCTGATTCTCCATTTTTTTAGCACTTATAGGTGCAATACTGAACAAAAAACATGCTTAGTGTTTGTATCTTGTTCGTTACTGTCATATTTTCTCTTCATGGTGGTCATGATGCCGATTTAAAAAACAATTATTTGATGGTGCAAAATTTAGTATGAAGGAGGTTCTATGTTGTCGTTCTGTTCTCTCGTTTCGGAAAAGAGGAAGTAAAAAGGATTCTTGCAGAAAATTTGTATTGGAATTTAAAGTTCGATTTTTTTTATATGTATTCACTTAGCAAACCAGTATTTTGAATTCCTGTTGTATTGACCAATTGAGAGATCATATCAAAAGAAAACTTGACAAGTCAATTTGATGCAAATTATATAAAGAATTCAAATCCTGCAAATAAATAACAAGTAGAGATTCATGTGTTGAAAAAATTGCATTTTTATTTACTAGGTAAATTATGCAGATATCTTTACCATTTGGAAAATGATGACCCATGTGAAACTCCTTTATTGGAATATTGTCAAATTTTACTTTTCACAGAATCCGAACTGAGATTGAGAGCATGTGTATATTTCACATGTTTCCAAGTAAACAGGTCTAGACTGATTGGTTTCATATATTATGGAAAATCATTAGTGTGACCATTTGTATGTTATTGAGAATTAACTGATGCTGTCTTCTAAATCATCCAATGATTTAAATATACCTTATTCTCTTTTAATTTCAGGCTTTCCCTCTGAAAAATTGCTGTGGATGACTTTGTTTTAACTTCAGTTGTTCTTAGCTTTTGTTTGTGTATTATAAAAATACCGCCACAATGCAGTATGTACAGTTAGTAGTGCCTAAGCACCTTTATGACCAACTAGGACTCCAACCAAATCAGACTATAACGTTACACAATTCGCAGAGTGTTTCTGAACTTAAAAGTCATGAAAGTAATGCTAGTACTTCCAACAACTCTGATGACCACAAACCATTACTAGCAAAACCTGGAACTGATGGTAAAACTGTTGATGGGGAAGCAAATGAATCTTCCCTTAAGAAGCCTGCTGGTACATTTCAAGTAATTCATGTAAATTCAGGAAACACTCCCAGACCAGAAATGACTGCAATGTTGTCAAATTCACAGAGCTCTAGTGAAGTGTACACTTGTGAGGATGATTCCGAGAGCTCTGATGGGGATGTATCAATGGGAGAAATGCATGCTGAAGATTGTGATACACCCATATTTGGAAAACCCGAGATCAGCAGAGTTGATGTGAATGAGACTGATCAACATTCCTTTGGGGACCACCCTGCTCTACAAAAAATGACTATAAATGGACTTGGAAGAGAAGTAATTTCATTTCCCAGGCGTTGCGAGAACTGTTCTCGGACCTATTCGTGTCATGCTTCTTTTGGGTTTCATAAAAAGACATGCGGCATGGAGAGGAAAATACCCGTCTGCCAGCCGACGAAAAAAAACATTTCATATCCCAGAGTTTGTCCAACTTGTAATCGATGTTATTCGAATAGATCTTCGTATGCACATCATCACAAATTATGCAAGGAGTTTAAAAGAAAGCAGGCATGCCACAACCTACAAAACATTATACAGCCATTGAGTTCGCCGAATGGTCGTGAACTTAGTATTGGTAGAATTAATGGAAGTACTTCCAACAACTCTGGTAACTTGGATGCATCTGCTAAAGAATCAAGAGTTTTAAATGTAGAGGATAAACCAGAAAAGTGGATTCCCGTTACAAATAACAGAGTACATATGAAGAAATTTTTTGTTGTAAAAAATACTTAGTCCTAACAATTTTCTTGATTGGTAAATAAAAATATATTCGCGTAAAATGAGATGCAAAGCATGATATGAGATTTTGGCGGCAATATGAGATTTTGTCATAACACTGGCAGAAACTGGAAAAATGAAGCTTAAATGGCAAATTGCTCTTTAAAATAAATTAAGTGGAAAATGTAATTAATTTGGCATACTGTTTTATTTATTGCAATCAGTGAATAATAGCCATGATGTATTTTGATATTTCACCCATAAATGTTGTTTTACGTCTTTTTCATAATATAACTGAAAAGTAAAGCAATTGTACTGGTAAAATTTTGAGTAGGAACAGTCTTTCGTTATAAAATTGATTTGTTTCTGGAAAAAATGTAAAAAATTGTGCTAATGTTTTCAACACATTTTCAGGACTAGTTTTAATTTAATCAATTTTAATTATTTGATATGCATTCATTTTTATTAAAACTTGAATTTAAAACAGTACGAGATTCGTTCTTAATTTGTTTGAGTTACATTACATTTATCTTTCATGTATAGGCCCTCAGGGATACATATGATTCGCCTACCCTTCTCCTTTTTTGCTTTTCTTTCCTCCCTTGTCTTGTATTGCACAATTTGGCCAAATATGGCCCTTTCGCCATAAACCACAAAATCAATCAATATTCATGCATAGGCTGAGATTCAATTCCTCCCTGGGTGTTTCTTCTGTGCCAGTAAAGCTTGCATGCCCATTTACTTGGTGTTTGTCATAGCTTAGCCTGATATAACCCTTGCTCTAAAACCTAATACTAACCAATTATGTATATTGTGTGTGATTTTTGTAAGCCTGTTAAAATTAGGTGTCAATATTCAGTTTAAAATTATAAATCATTGACAAGTATAAACTTGCAGTAGGTTGAAGGTGAGGTTGGTTGGGTTTTTATGGCGCAAGGGCCATATTTGACCTCGAGTTGTACCAAACAATGTCAAGTAAATTGATTGAGAGGAGATAGCACACATTTTGATTTTATTATCGAGAAAGGAAAAAATTAATTCCATACTTTGAGTACTAAATAAACAAACTTACTCCATGTAAATACATACATTTTTACTTGTGTCTCAAATGAACCTCAGTGGTGTAAAACATTTAAGACATTAGAATTACTGATTTCAGTGTGGCCTATATGCACACATATTCAGGGATATTTCTGTCAATTACAACTGTATTTCATCTTATAGCAATGAAATATTAACAAAATATAGTTACTTGAACTTAAATCCATATAAAATTTAAAAAATACTTTTTTATTGAAATAATTTGTATTAAATAAAAAATTAAACCTAATTTTTTTTTCCACTGTTAAAACATCTATTTTTATCTCGTCAGTGTTTTTGCCCTTAAAAAAACTTGCTGACCCTAATACGAAGTATATCTAACCTTCACCTTATATGAATTTGATGGTATTTGAATAAATGTAGAAATTTTCGTGAAGTAAAATTTGAAAGTGAATGAAAATTGAAAAGCTTTGAGCAACTTCCTACATTTCAAATCTTCCATAGAGCAATTTTCAACTTTTAAAAAATTCCAAAATATGTAATGGTTTAGGCACTGTTTGGGTGGTCATGTTACATTCAAGTAACAAAGCACTCATAAAAACAATACAATTATTTTGACCCTTTTGAATATATAATCAAAGAATTTAAGATTAATTGATTTTTATGGTGTAAGTACTTTGCCTCACTCTTGAAACGAGACAGAATTTTACACTTACATTCGCGGGGAGAAGTCTTGAACTTGTGTGGTTTTTGGCTGAATATTGCAATCTTCAGATATGAAATCTTTATCCCACTTTATCAAAGAGTAATGTGTTAGATACACCTCATCTTTTGCTTTGAAATCGCTCTGTTGTGTTATTGAAAGTCTTCAGCTCTAAGAAAATATTTGTTACAATGAACTTTCCATAAAAATTTACTTTGTTAAATCTAATTTTAATGTTTACCTGATGTGAAAGGGGTTAGTTTTAATTTTATAACAGGGTTTGTTATGTGTTGGTATTCATTGCAATGAAAATCACCTGCATTGACAAAACATGATATTGAAATGTTGAGTGGAAGGCAAATAAATCTGTTGGAAATTATGTAATTATGCCGATGTCATACAGGAAGAAAAATGTTCCTGCATAGTGCAAAAAATTTTTCATGTCCAAGTCTGTACATGACTGATGTGCATTTTGTAAAAGTTGATGTTATTTGATTGTAAGTGTTGAAAATGTTTTTGAGATATCAGAAATTAGTTTTATATTTTCTATCATGTCAGATTTTTTTCCAATTTGGAAATCTTTATCTAACAGCATGTGTTTCGTTTCATATACCAGTGAACAATACTGTTACAGAAATGTAATGGAGTATAGTGCTTTAAAAAATAATGTATATGCATAAAAATAAATAAATTTAAGTGTGAAAACCTTATTTGCCAACAATGCGGTCCATTTTTACTTCACTGCAATTAGTCTAGTTTCCTTTCAACAGTTGGAAAACGAAAATTTTATACATCAAGACTTCTGTGCCCATAACTTTCCAAGTCACTGCACAAAAATCACTAGTGTTCCTTATGTTATTTTTTTCTCAGAACTATTAATATTGTTTGATTCTTGTAAATGTACCGAGTGTAGTAAAGGCTATATACATATTCATTTCCATTGTGACATAACATTTCTTTCGAACCTCTTGGACAAATTTACAAATTAAAAGGTACTTCAGATTCCTGTTGCTTTTCAGCCATGATTAAAACCTCTTAAATTACAATTTTATCTAGATGATTTTATGCAATATTTTATGAAGTAAATTGTCAGCTATACATTCGACATTGTTCTCAGAATCTGACTATACTAAATGAACTTTGAATAATCGTTAGCATTGCCAATAAAAGAAAACTGATAAAAAAGAACTGTTCACATTTCTAAAATCTGCACAAAAAGTAACTAACATAAAATAAACGAATATCAAAATGCATGTCGGTCAGTGTAATATTAAAAAAGCCCAATGTAATTATGTGTAATAAAAATCCCCAAAATTATAACACCACACTATTCGCTACTCATTTCCCTATCGAGTTCTCAGGCAAACTCATTAATTTAATGCCAATGCATTTCGAAACCAGAGGTTGCTGTGGCTCATGTGTTGGCCCACTGTGTTAGCAATCTGCATGTTGGTTTCAGGTTTAATTCCTCAATTGGTGTATTTCTCTTCCTGTGTCAGTAAAACTTTCCTTGCGTGTCCATTGCTTGATAATGTCTTGTGTTTGGCACAACTTAGCGAAATATGGCCCTTGTGCCATAAAACTAGGAAACTGTCCGAATTTGATGGTGTGTTTTCACGTTTGCTGCTGCTTTGCACATTTCTTCCTCCTATAGACTTCCAGGCAGTTTCTGCCTTGAATCCACTATTTGTAATTCATGTTCATGTCTTAATAAACCATATTGTTAATTTGAGGTTGAAAAATCAGGCCCTTGTCCCTTGATTGTCTCGTTTTGATAAAAAATGTATGTAATGCAGAAAGTAGGATGACAGAATTTGTACCCCTGGCATTTATTATACTGCTTGTTCAGCGAGTTGCAGAAGTTTTTACTTTCTAGAACGAAAAGAAAATGTGACCAGTTAGAACGGAACGGACGTATCGTTTACTGAGTACCTAGCAATTAATGCCAACCTCCACATCATAATTAATGAATAATTTTATGATTGTTAAAAATTATGAAGAAAGTTAGAGTGCCATTAGTCAAGGAAAAAATGGAAAATAATTGAGAAAAAGGAAAATTTAAAAAGGGTAAAGATACAATTAGTAGTCCGGAACACGTTCCAAAGATGCGGAAGAAACGGGACAAAACAAGGCCGAAAGGGAGAAGCAAATAGGCAAGAACAGTGACAAACGAACAATAAAAATGGTAAAGTTGGTGGGAGTGGAAGAAAAAAGGGCAAACAGTGCCATATAGTTATTGAAAAATCAACAAAAAGTAAACCCAATATCATAATTTTGAGAGCAGTGACAAAAAAATGATAAAGGCGCGATCAACGCCTGTAGTAGCTAAACGCGGAGTTCGGGGAGGGCATTTTCTAAGGTTTAAGCATGGTAGAGGTATCGAAGTTATTTTCTTTGGTAAGATTAAGAACAGCAAAAAGGGTATTACATGAGTTATAATTTTGAGTAGCAGAGGATAGTTTAGGAGGACATGAGAGGAATTTGCTCTGTTAGTTTCCTTTTAAATTGGTCCCATTTTTGTGATGAAAATGAAGACCATTTGAAATAATTCTGAGAACAAAACAAGGCTCGGAATACAAGATTTTTTTCATTGCGACTTAAACACTTAATAGGTGTGTCTTAAGGCAGGGATGGGCAAACTACGGCCCGCGGTAAAATTTTAATTTGCCGTCCGACGGAAATTAAAAGAAAATATGATTTATATATTATATATCCATCTCCTTTTCTACTTTGTTTAAATATTTTTTTTTCATCCTTTTTTTCAAAGGACTGATGATCTTTTTACTTTCTCTATTTTTGTTCTACAAAACATAAATCGACGGAAATAGCAAGCACAGACAGCTTTCAATCGGTAAAGTGTTAAAAGCGGAAGTTCTTTGTTAGTTATAGCTGTAGACTGGCGCCAACAAGCGTTATCTCTTTCTCGGGGAGCAGACATATGGGAATCCAATATAGGTGAATTAGACCTCACATGTGGCAGACCGCGCATTTTAAGCTCCAGCCAGCGGCTTTTTCTTTTGGCGCGAGTTTTAATATTATTGATTGCGTATGGAAAGATTGCTGACATATAGCATCATTGTGAATAGTGGTGAAAGTATAAAAAGTATAGCGTAGCTAGTGCTTGTTTGGGTTATTCGTAAAATATTTCAACCCCAAAATGGCTACTAAAAAACGTAAAGTTGATTCAGAGTGCCGTGTTTTTAATGATGAATGGACCTGGAAATATTTTTTTACAGTTGTTAAAGATAAACCAGTGTGTCTCATCTGCAATGAAGCTGTAGCAGTCTTCAAAGAATATAACATTTCCCGTCATTTCACATCTAAGCATAAGAATTCCAATTACGAAGCAATGTCCGAATATGAAAGAAAACAAAATGTAGAAAGTCTTTGTAAAAAATTATCAGGCCGACAAAATTTTTTCAAGAAGGTAAACACTATCCAAGAAGCAGCTACACATGCAAGTTACATTGTAGCATACAATATTGCTAAAAATAATAAAGCTCTCAGTGATGGGGATTTCGTTAAACAATGCATGCTCCAAGTTTGTGATGTTTTATGTCCAGACAAGAAAAATAATTTTGAGACTAAGCTTATCTCGAAAAACGGTGACTTCTAGAATCGAAGCCATCGATAAAAATTTGACATAACAATTAGAGTCAAAGATTGGCCAGTTTAAATTTTGCTCCATAGCTATGGATGAAAGCACTGATATAAATGATACTGCTCAATTAGTATTATTTATAAGAGGTGTTGATGAGAACTTTGAAATTACCGAGGAACTGGCGTGCATGCGTTCTTTAAAGGGAACTACAACGGGATGTGATATTTTTCGTGAATTTCAGGAAGGGCTTTTAACTTTGAAAGTGCCTATAACAAATATATGTAATATTACGACCGATGGAGCACCAAATATGACAGGAAAAAAAATCTGGATTTCTTGGACTCTAATCAAAACTATCCCGGGAACAATGTTGTTTTTCTACATTGTGTTATACATCAAGATGCTCTGTGTAAATCTGCATTGAATATGAAACCCGTGCTTGATGCAGTCGTGAAGCTTGTAAATACTATTCGATCTCGTGGGCTTACTCACAGGCAATTTCGAGATTTTCTTCAGTCCGTGCAATCTGAATACTCTGATGTACTGTATTACACGAAAGTAAGGTGGCTTAGTGCAGGATGTGTTTTCGAGCGGGTTTGGCAGCTGAAAGACGACATTGTGTCGTTCTTCCATGAGAAACAGTGTTCTGCGGAGTGCGAAATGTTAGAAGATACAGAATAGCTTTCGGACTTTGCATTTTTCACAGATCTTCTTTGTCATATGAGCAACTTGAATGTCAAGATGCAAGGGAAAAATCAATTTATCGACGATATCTGGGCCCATCTCAAAGCTTTTAAACTAAAACTTAATCTGTTTGCTGGGCAGCTAGCTAAGAACGACTTGTCTCATTTCTCGAGGTTAAATTCAATACCCTCAGTAAATGAAGAGAAGCTTAAGAATTATGAAGATGGCTTGAAAAAACTGCATTTTGAGTTCGAACGCAGATTTCAAGATTTCAGTGCCATTCAAACAGAATTGGATATTTTTACCATGCCTTTCAACGTAAATTGTGAAGCAGTGAGGTCAGATTTGCAGCTTGAATTAATTGAGTTGCAATCTAACAATCATCTCAAGCAGCTGTTTCTAAATATGCCAAAGTTAGAGTTTTACAAATCATTATCGAAAGTAAGTTTCCCAAATTTAATATCTCACGCCCAGAAAATCAGTGCTATGTTTGCTTCATCTTATATATGTGAACAAGTGTTTTCAACTATGAACCTTAGAAAGAATTATTTCAGAAGTAGACTGACAGATGAGCATTTAGCCTCGTTCCTTAGAATCAGTACATCTCACTTCGAACCTCAATATAAGGAACTTTTAAAAATGAAATCGCAATTTCATTCATCTCATTAACATATTTAAATTGTAATACTTGTATATTGTTTTTAAAATTTTAGAAAAATTTATCTTGGCCCGCCAAACTTTTTTTTTTTTCGATTTTTGGCCCGCGACCGAAAAAGTTTGCCCATCCCTGTCTTAAGGGAAGATTCATTAGCACCAAATATGAAAGTTTATATGCCTCATTCTAACTGGTCAAGTAGAATGAGGCATAAACTTTCATGTTTGGTGCTAATGAATCTTCCCTTAAGACACACCTATTAAGTGTTTAAGTCGCAATGAAAAAATTTTGTATTTCGAGCCTTGTTTTTGTTCTCAGAATTATTTCAATTGGTCTTCATTTTCATCACAAAAATTTAAAAAGAAACTAATAGAGCATCAAACTTTTACTTTGCCTTATAGAAAACATAAAGGGTAATACTAAAGATGAGACGAAAAAAATTTGTATATCTGGCATTTTGTTCTAAGAGTTCCCCTTTAAGCTACTATTTGGCTCATAAATAGCATGCAACCAGCCAAAAAGTTCATTAATGATGTGTCTGTCATCTGCCAAAAATGGTGGTATAAACATTAACTTTACATTTTTTTACTCTGCTGATTAATATCAAAGAAATGAAGTCTCTGAAATACAGGATCACGAGTACGGCGTGAGAATCTCCTAATATAAAACAATTGTTTTAAAAAAGTAAAATAAAATTTTAAAATATGTAAGTTAATAACCCACATTAAAATTGCATTATGTAAAAATATTTCTTTGTTATAATATAGGCTTAGAACCCACAGCTCATTCAAGAAATGCTTCGATTACTTGTTAGAGATCCTTGATGCTTACTACAAATGGTTTTCATTTCATTCATTTATTTACGCACCCAGTCTTAAGTCGCCTTGTTTTATATCAGTTTTTCTCAGCTCTAAAACCGGTCAACCAATCTGAAGATGGGTAACAGAAGCTCTTTCTAGACGAGAGTTAGGGGTCGCCGTGGCTCAATGTGTTTGTCCACTGCTCTAGCAACCTGCGAGTTGTAGGTGGCGCAAGTTTGATTCCACCCTTGTATTTATCTTATGTCAGTAAAACTTTCCTTGTGTATGCCCATTTACTTGACGTTGTTTGGCGCCAATTATGGCCCTTCCGCCATAAACAAATCCCAAACAGACCAAAAAAGTTAAATTTGAATGGTATTTAGTCTCTCAGTGGCCTATCAATCATTAGGCGTTCGCCTAGGGCGTTTTATAGAAAGCCCTCAAGCTATAAAAATGCAGTTCCTTAAATATAACAAATGTCCCAGCGAATTAAATAGTTTGTTTTTAAAATTTGTTTTACTGGAAATGAATTCAATTTAAACCTGGGCTATAGATACTGCATTTGTTTTGTGCAATCTCTTATAACAACAGGCACTGGATGTATCTGTACTCCCATTTTGTCCCTGCAAGGAAGGGGACAACTTGCATATCAACCAACCCTTATCCATAAAAAAACAACACTAGCCATGCCTCTACCTGTAGTCCTTGGGCTTCGAACCAGATTTCATGTCGAGGTTAGTTATTCCTCAACAAGATAATTGGATGTTTTTATTGTATTCAGAAAATCTCAGAATAACCAGGCCTCAGTTACCTGTGCCTATGGCCTCAAAATGACTCACTGGTCTGTTCCATCACAAATCATCTATTAATTTTGTTTGCAGACCCATCATTTACATTGGTTAGATCTCGGTACTTCATGCCCACTTCAAATATTGGGTCGGTGCGAATGAAATGTCCGGAAAATGACCATCACACTTCGATGGCGATAACTGAAAAATAGAGTACTTGACCTACTCGAAATAATCTCCCTCTGAATTGACACTGTTGCCACTTGTCTGACAAGGCCATGATCCCGGAACGAAAAAAAATCTTGTGGCTGGGATGCGAAGTCATCACGGTGAACCTCCGTATCTTGGGTGAACCGTTTGCCAGACAGAAAGCGATCCAGGTGACGAAACATGAAAATCTAGGTGACAAGTCAGGGGGATGAGGCACCGCTTCATAGCCCAACTCATGTAGAGTCAGCATCGTCCTTTGTGCGACATGAGGACGGGCGTTATCTTGCAAGAGAACGCCATGCCTGTTTACCAAAGCCGGTTGTTTCACCATCAATTTCCGGTGCATCTGTCGTAATTCATCACAATATCGTTCTGAAGTGATGGTTTGGCCACTTGGCAGGAAACAGCGATGAATTATTCCAGCTGTAGACCACCATACAAGAAGCGTAACCTTCCTGGGATGTAAGGGTGGCTTGGGATGGCGTCCAGGAAGCTGCTTTGCTCAACCATTATACAGATCGTTTCCGATTGTCATAAAGGACCCATTTCTCATCGCAGGTAACGATTCGCTGCGGTAGAGGTTCTCTCATTCCTGGAAAGGAGCGATGAACAGACTTCCAAACGTCTCATCTTGTTGGCAATTGTCAATTCATGAGGCACCCAAGAATCCATCTTTTTGACGGCGAACAATTGTAATGTGGTGGACATCTAGCTCGGCCGCTATCTCACGACATGTTTTCCCGCGGTTCAGCTTCAACCAGACTTAGCAGAACATCTTCAAAAACTGCAACTTCTCGGTGACCACGTGGTTCGTTTTTCAGGTCCATATCTTCACTTCGAAACGTCGCCGAATTCTTCGTCCATTGGCTGTATTCTCCCCGAATGCTGTGTTAATGTTTCGAGCAGCAACTGCAGCAGAATGTCTGTTTAAATTCGTAAAGGAAGATGACCCAAATCTGAGTTTCCACGTCGAATTTAGAAGCACCGTACATCCAAACAAATTAAATCTGGAACTTGTACTTCACAATCGTGATAGCTATTTATAGTAGCTCTGGGGTGACGTAAGATGCCAGAAGCTTGTAGGTAATTACTTTTAGCTGAATGGGGGGTCATTCCCAAAGCTATTTCTTATCGGACATTTCATTCGCACCGACACAATAGATATTCCGTGTGGTCGCTGTTTATTTCATGTATATCCGCAAATAAACAGTTTTAGACTGATTGGTTTCATACGCTACTGTTTGTGAAAATTGCAACACCATGAGAGTCGTGAAATTTTACCTCACTACTGATATTAATGTACATAAATGATAACATTTTCAGAATCATAAAACGATATTTTATGGTACACACATAATCCGACTTGTGTGCTTGATCTCGAGGATTCGTTTATAAATCGTCGTCAAGCAATGGACATACACACAAGAAGTTTTTATAATGCGGAACCCAGATAGCATTGAAATAATTATAACCTTCACTGACTAATCAGTATGTCGAAGCCTCCATGCGCTGCTCGACCATCGTTGCATCAAATCAAAGCAGCCTTGGATGTTTCCCTTTTGATTTGTTTGCTAATCCACAGTTCATTGGCCGGTGGAGGACTTTGACGGGCTAGTTCCCGAGTGATCATATCACAGATATATTCAATAGATGACATGTCTGGTGAACGCGGAGGCCGGTGAAGAACCTGTATGCTGAGGAGGCTACAACATTCTTGGCAACATGTGGGCGGACATTATCCTGCTGGAATACAGCATCAGTCATGCTCTAAAGGAAGGGTGTAACGTCAGGTCAATACCGGCACCTCTGACCGCCAGTCGTAAATCTTGAACTATCTATTGGGAAGACCTTCCCGTTCAGATAATTTTTATGGGGTGCACCACGACCCCCTTTTACTTAACTGTCGCCCAGTGTCAACTGGAGGGACGAAAGAAGGGAGATGATTTCAGAACTTGGAACTGCGCAGACGTATTTTTTTAGCGCTCGTCTCCAGCAGTTTGAGTGGACTCCATTTTTCCTTTTTGCACAACCACCAACCTAGGACACAAACCCTGAAGTAATTGTGTACGTAGTGCATATTCCTGTTAAATAACTGTTTTAATTGAATTCTGGATGTCTATTTTTCACACCACTTGGCCCACTTCGTTACTAGGACATAAGTTCGGCCTTTACAACATTAGCTTCCAACGGAACTGCCCTTAATTCATAACAGCCAAGATCGCAAATGGTACCTAATGCCATCCTACACCATCACGTCTGGCAGTTGGCCATTAAGACGCTCCACAATACATGCTGAAAGATTGCGCTCACCACAATACCGACTAATGCTAATACGCTGCAACATTGTGGCCCAAGTTGTAGCAGATCTCGTCCGAAAACATGGCGACTGTCGCCAATAGCCCGTTGTTTTGTTCCAGTGCGACGTAATTTAAAATACCTACCGAAAACATGGCATGTTGACAGTCAGCGCACCAATGTCTGCATTCACGAGCCCATTGTAGCCTTAGACATTGATAATTCAATGCTAAGGGAAGCTGCCCCAAAAATATGTGTGCAGCTAATCGAATTGTGGAAGCAGACAAATGCCACACCTATTGCACTGCTCCACCGTTGTGCTAGCACATGTGATGAAGCTGAATGGTCCACTGCCTTGCGATCATCCCGTGTTGTCACATTTCGTGATCCACCTCCGGATTTTTGATGTCTGGTTCTTTTCAGTCCACTGCTTCTGCACATGCATCACTGGTATGGCGTTATGTCCCGACGAGCAGGAATATCTTGGTAGGAAATTACATCTTCACGCAGTCTGATATCAATCATTCGAACTCAGCCGTTTGTTCATTTGGCGCTCTTTGTTATCGACGAGGCATAGTGATCTTGGAGTCTTGGTTCGATGCCTCTCCGGTTATTCTCTCTTCGTCACTATTAAACCCTACCATGTGTCCGTTCACTTACAGTTGTCCGCCTTGTGTTTGGCGCAGCTTGGCCAAATATGGCCGTTGACCAACAAATCGAAATATGAAGAAACATTTACTGTTCGTTATCCACAATACACTACATAGCTCCTAAACAGCGCTCTATTCATACTCCCAACATAACAGTTCGGAGGGCATGTGCGATCAGTGCAGTTCTGATCATTTGCGTTTCATACCCTGCTCTGCATATTCTGTACGTTTCAAATGATTACCATCATTCCTTTGGTGTCGCAATTTTCACAAACGGTACATTGTGGATAGCCATGAGTGTAGCCATCTGTATATTATTGAGAAATCATTGACAATGCATCTGAATAATCCAATGATTTAAATGTGCCCTATTCTCTTTCAATTTCAGGATTTTCTTCTGCGGATGAATTTGTTTTTACTTCGTTGTTCATGTATCGTATCAAAAAATCTAAGCGATGCAGTACGTAAAGTTAACAGTACCTCAGCACATTTATGAGGAATTGGGACTCCATCCGAATAAGACTTTAGTGCTCAAGCGTTCAGAGAACATTTGTGGGCTCGATACCCATGGAAATAATGTTAGTTCTTCCGAGAGCGCTGAAGCTTCAAGTCATTGGGACGAACCAGTATTGACAGCGCCTGAGATTGATGATGCATGTGAAGAAAATGAATCTTCCCTCCAGATGCAGGATGGTACGTCTCAAGCAATAAATATACATACAGGTTATGCAGGAAAGAAAGATGTAAGAATCCAATACCCCAGAACTTGTGGGAACTGTAACCAGAAGTATTTCACATCGTCTTCATATTTTAGTCATTTAGAAAGGTGTCGATTCATGCCTCGCATTCAGATAGCAAGTTATCCCGACAGCTCTTCTGACTTGAATATGATACCTGAAGCTTTCCATGCTTTAGGTTATGATGCACCAGTATTGGCAGAGCCTGAGATTAATGATGCATCTGATCAAAAGGAATCTTTTCAAATAATTGCAAGTGGCATAAATGCAGAAAGTTTTAGCGACAGCTCTGATGACTTTAATATGATACCTGAAGCTTTGCATGCTTTGTGTTATGATACACTAGAATTATCAGAGCCTGAGATTAATACGACTGAAGAAACTGATACGACTGAAGAAAATGAATCTTCTCTCCAGAAGCATGATGATACCTCTAGAGTATTTCTAAATCCAAGTAATATAGATGCAGATTCAAGAGATGGATTGTACCTAAGTACAAAAGCTATATTTCCCAGGCCTTGTCCGCTTTGTGATAAAATGTGTAACGCTAAGTCTACATATTACGAACATAGGAAAAACTGTCTATCAATGCACGGAAAGTCTAGCTTTCCAAAAAGGAATATCTCTAATTTCGACTACTCATATATGACGCCTGCAGAGTTGCGTGTTTTAGGTTACGGTGCACCAGTATTGGCACAGATTAATGATGTAATTGGTAATGGAGAAGAAAATGAATCTTCCCTCCAGATGCATGACGGTACATCTGAAGCAAACATTTTAAACCCGAGTGATGTAGATGCGGAAATCGAAAATGAAAGAATTAAATATCCCAGGCCTTGTCCACTCTGTGACAAGATGTGTAACAGTTCTTCTATATTTTATAAACATAGAAGTCGGTGTCGACCGATTGAGATTCCGAAAAACAGCTCTGTCATTCGTTATTATGACTATGGCAGTTCTTCCGACAGCTCTGGTCACTTGGATGTGACACCTGAAGAGTTGGGTGCTTTAGGTGGTGATCCACCAGTGTTGGCAGAGTCTGAGGTTAATAAAAATAATAAGGCAACGGCAAATCCATCTTCCTCTGGAAGTCGTAATGCTTTTCAAGGAATGAGAACATTTGCACGGCGTTTGCATATTTGGAGGAAAAAATTATATCCCAGGGTCTGTGCAAAATGTCGTCGGAGGTATTTAAGTAAAGAGTCATTTTGCAATCACAAGAAAAGGTGTTCCCTGTATGCAGCAAAAAGAAATGGAAGTCCACACAACGGAAGTTCACGCAGTGGAATTCATACTATAATTGTTGACGGACGACGTGCTTCATTCGTGTATGATCCACCGCAGCCTGAGATTAATAAAATGAATGAGGGGGAAGCAAGTAGTGCAGGAAACAACAAAGTGAAAACTTCACGTCGCTTATTTTGTTTAGATTGTCGCCGGGGTTATGGCACTAAGTTTGCATTTAAGAGACATTTGAAGTCATGCGGTCACTCTAAAATAGGGTCGATGAAACGGGTACGCATTGGAGACTATGTCCTGCCGCTGAGTGCACGTAAATATCATGAGCCGCGCCAGGATACGTTGATGGGGGCGTCAGATAAAGAGGATAAACCAGTAAACTGGGTTCCCGTCACAACGAAAACTACAAGTGCGCTAAAATATTTTGTTGCTAACAAAAATTCGTCTTGAGAATCATTAAGAATTTGTCAATGTTTAAAAAGTATTCACGTAAAATAACATGTGAAGCAGGGTTAGTTTATTCTGTCAAACTATCAGAACTGCTCCAGAGACGAACTTTTGATTATGGCGGTCAGTATAGAAATCGTATTGTACATGTACTTACGGAAATATTGTACATTTGGAGTGGAGTATGAGGTTTTAGCGATGGATAGTTTGGCGAAGTTTCGAATGTGACCCCTTGCCAATCGTGTACCCTCTTCTCTCAAGCAGCGCATTGCCGCTAAGTGCGCCAATGTGACGAACTCAAATCTACAAAGAATCCCCTATAGCAAATGGGTGAAGTCTCGTTTCTACGCTGAGAGACAGCCACATACTTTCTGCTGGAGCTGTTGTAGATAGACAGGTATGTTTTGCCTGGATTAAAACATGCACAAACTAGAAGTGAAAATAGCAAATTGTTCTTAAAAGAAATATAAATGCAAAATGTATTCAATGAAACAAGTGAAATTATACTCATATGCCAGAAAATAAATGTCAACATTTTTTATATAACATTGATAAATGTTTCAAATATACCTGTAACTAATAAAATAAATATATTGATTGTGTTGAGAAAATTTTAAAGCGCATGAGCAATCTTTTGTTATAAAATGTCTGCTTCTGAAAAAGTGAATGAGAAGCTGTATAAGATGCTGATTAAATGGTTTTAGGTGATAACTGTATAAAAAATGATGTCTGAGGTTCAAGCATATTTTACAGTGACTAGTTTTTCTAGGGAAAAATTTATGTTTTTGTCTAGCACGTATTTGTTAAATTGATGAATTTCATTTTTTTAATAAACAATACTTTTATAAAAAAAAACTTAATTTCTAAATTGTGTGATTTATTTCATAGATAATTAACATATTTTTCTCCTGTGCATCGGCTGTATAATTTTGCAAGTTCATCAATTTTGTGTTAAACATTTTCAGTTTTAAAATAATGTTGAATATATAACATTGACTTATGAACTCAAACAGCTGCTTGGTTGAATGGAAATAACGTTTTGATTTTGTTGTCTGGAAAGGGCAGTTTGTATTTCGATAATTTGGGTACAAAATTTACTTTCTCCATGTGAAACATTTACTAATTTTTCATTAAATCTTTGTTTCAAGGGATCCAATACAAAATTTAAAGAACCCTATAGAATGACCGATTTCAATGGGACTAATTTTGAACTAGTATTTAAATTCATGGATTTTTCTTTCAGTTAGCTAGACTTCTAATTTTATAAGTCATGGTAAATAAAATTGATATTTACAATTTCGATAAAAATTACTTTTCAGTTGAAATATTAGTATAAAATAAAAAAATAGCTTGATTTTTTTTCCCCACGGATTTCGTCTTTTCGCTGAACTTGAATGGACTGAATGATATCCTCATTCATCAGCCATTTGAGAGCATATCTCTGGTCATATATTGTCTCCAAATATGAAATATTTTTTATCAAAGACTAGTGTACTTGCTGCACCTTGTCTTGCACTTTTCTCGGAATTGCTGTATTGTATAATTGGAAAAGAATTTTGGGGGCTCGAAGACATTCGTTACAACCGCGAGCTAGCTTCCTATTAAAATGACTTCGTTAAATCTGAAATTTTAATACTGATTTTCCTTGTAACGAGAATCTCATCTATATAATATATAAATAAGAATGGAGTGTTTGTACATTGAATATTTTCGACCCATTTCAAGTTTTCTATCCTTTCTGGGCCCTACTGATGCTAAGTCTGTCTCTTGGTGTCTGTTCATCTGTCTGTATGTGTGTGTCTGTGCTACGTTTAAACAGTTGAATATACATATTTGCATGAAACTTTGCATACTGTGAATACTTACATTCATTTAGTGACTGAACTTGGTTGCGTTAGTCTGTCCGTCTTCCCGTTCTATGTCTGAAAATTTGTCTGTTTGCACAAGTATCACATGAAATCTGTCCAACATATTTTAATGCAATGTTCTATATTTTATATATTTTAGTTTAGTGAATACTTTATTTCACGTTCCTTTGCTTACATATTTAGACAACTTCATGCTAAAACATCTGAGTAACTATACTTAAATCAATCATAATTTGGTAGTTTTAAAGTAGCTGGAAGGTATATCGAGCATTGCAATTAATTACTTGCATTGTTTTACCAGTACTACTGAAAACTCAATTATTTTTCCAAAAACTACAATATTTTCACGTAATTTAAATTGTAATGCTTTTTTATTTCGAACCTTTTTTATTTTCTTTGCGAAGTAAACTATTTCTGAATATTTGGGACAAACAATATTTTGCAACGAAACTAAACTCGTGTTCGTTTGCCACGTGTGATATTTTCTGTTTTTTTTTCGCTCTGAATTAATTTCGTATTTTTAAATTTTGTCTAATTTAGTTGTAAGTGGTGGAAACTGCGAGGTTAAGAGATAAAAAAGAATCACGAATTTATATATTTAGAACTTTTTTCTCGCAAACTTTCATTTTGTTTTATTTGTTTTCTGTTATAAATATTTATTATTTTAATAAATTGTAATTCCTTTTCATCACGCGCAACACCACCGCAAAGTATTTGTTGTAAAGCGGCATGTAAGTTGAAGCAAAGTTTTAAGTGGAATTTTGCTGTTATTGAATGAACGTTAATGTTACAAAAATCCCAAATAGGACTTCTGAAATATGAAAATTCTTTGTCATAGTGACAGATGGTGAAGATGGCTTATTTTACGAATTGAAGCTATATTTAAGGAAAGCTTGTTACCATTAATAAAGTGATAAGAGGTTACCTTTGCTTCGTCTGTACTGAAGACATTCAATTTTAAAACATTATTTTATTGCACGTGCCACAAAATGGAATTTTCAAGAAAAGACGTATTCGCTTTTAAAACAAACTTAGTGATAAATATCTTGTCAAATTAATTTGTCTTCTTTCTCTTAATGATAGCGAAATTCGAAAAGAGTGCCACAAATAAAAAACATATTGGCAGGTAAATTATGAGTGCAAGAGTTTTCGCCGTAGATTCGTCATTTTTACGAATTGAGTTTTTTACAGAAAAAGAACTTAAGAAAGGGAATTCCTAATCCTCCCTGAAAATCGTCTTGTGTAGTAGTTTAACTTAGTCTGTCACCTTTCGTCAGTTTGTACCTTTAGCAGGTGTGGGATATATGTGAAATGTATTACATGGATGGATATGTATAGGATTTTTGTCCAAAGTAGGTTGCAGAAATTATAAAAATGTCGAAAAGGTGTTAAAAAATTATTTTACACTTAACTGATTTGGCATTTTTCTACGAAAGAGGAAAGTTATTATCTTCTGGTCACATTCAACCGGAGTGAGGTCGGGTAATTTTGCTTAATGTACTAATAAAATTACTGTGGGGCATGTTGGAGCGTGTGAATTCGAGCTCGCGATTGATGTTATTTTTTATATTCGTTTATTTTCATTTTGTATTTATTATGTGTGCAGCTTTCTCGCGCAATTGTGATTTTTTCTTTAACTGGAATTCTGATTTGGAAGAACGAGAGTTCAGAACTGAGTTCGTCAGTTCAACGGTCGTTGTCATGTAAATATGCAGTTGTAGTAAACGTGATGTTTGGTTTTGCAGTTTTAAATTTCAGTATAGCTTCTACATGCACTATTCCTCAATACAGTCCACTTTAGAAATTTGTAGGACACGGGTTCTTACGTAGAATCAACGGCGGACATTTTTGGTCCTACGGAGCCCGAGCTTCGATAGAGCTGTAGTGTTGCGTACAATGGAATTATAATTTTGTAGGGCACAGTGGTCCTGCATTATTGGTTGTGAATTAGAATTTTATCGGTGAACTCCATCGTTAGAACTCTGAAGAATGGCTGATCAAAGAACATTGATCAGAAAATGAGGAACAGTGCCAAAACTAATAACCAAATTAGAATAATGAAATTGTAGATATGGCTTCAATGGACAATGTTGAACTGGAAAGAAAATCGATTCATTCACACATTAACGAATAAGTCGCTTACAAGATCCAAGAATTCTACTTAAGTGCTGGATGATACTGAAATGGCACTGAAAGACGATGAATATCTGATCGACAAAGATGCGATGCTTTAGATGTAAAGTTCAAACGTTCTCTCAGCTTTTAGTGAGAGTAATGATAAATTTCAAATTAATTCTAAAAATATACATGTGATCCTAAAATTAATGATAAACTACCAGAAATTCCTCTGCCTAGATTTTCTGGCTCTTATGAGGTACTCATTTAAACTTAAATTTGTTTGGTTAATTTCTAATAACAAAGAATTGGCATTCTCAGAAACTTTATGACTTGCAATGAGCATAATTTGGAAGCAACTAAGCAAGTGCAGACAACCGACTAATCATTTGAGTCGTTTAAAGCATTAGGAAATAGATTTGAAAATAAGCGATTAATTGTTGATCCCACATATCTGAAATTCTCAATTTTGAAAAAATAAAAAATGAATCTGCAAAAAATCTTAGATACTTAGACAGGCTAACGAAGCATCTCATCATTAAAATTGATGAGTTTAGGTACTAATTCCATTTATTGGAATGATTTTAGTAAACTGAAAATTGCTAAATTTAGATAAAGAAACTAGAAAGCAATTTGAAATGTCTCAAACCTCTACTGACTTAACCAACTGGAATGAATTTATTGATTTTTTAAATAATTCTCGAAAATTTGCAAGACACTTATTCGTTACCTCAGGCGAATTCGAACATTTCAATACAGGAAACGAGAACCCTACTTAACAACTCTAACACTACATTTAATTCGTGCATATTGTGCAAAGGTCACCACAGTATCAAAAAATGTCAATCGTTCTTCGACAAGACTGAAGCAGCAGAACGAGACAAAACAAACTGCGTTTATGCCTGAACTGCTTAGGACACTCGCATAAAATTTCGAGTCGTAAATCGCCATTCAACTGCAGTCTGCTCGAAAAATTACTCTACTTCATTACCCTCACAAATCTGATATTCGGAGAGAGGGCTTCTCGAGCCTCACCAGAAGCAAATATATTCTGCCATCCTCCGTCTGAAAAAGAAGACACATCCGGAGGTGAAGATGAAGAATCTAGTGATCCCCAGCTCTTCGGTTTGTTGGCAAACTCTCGGACAGTTCTCTTTTCGGCAGCAATTATTTACATCAACGGCGGACAGGGCACGTAAATAAATCTATTGAAAAGCAAATGTGTGATAATGACATTTGTGAATGCGGGAAGAATGAAAACAATATATCCTAGGCATTGAACAGCCTATTCCCTGAGTTATTTTAGTACATTTCATTTTCCAGACTTAAGAGATAGACAAATCTTCGTTTTCAGTTTTTACATTACTGAAATAGTTTAGTTAATAAGTCTTTCATAAGTGCACTCCTAAATAATACAGGGCTGCCACATGCTACTTTTGCTAATTTTTAACCTTGGCGATTAGGGATATCTTTTAAAGCAAAATCGTCTCAGAAGCTCGTATTTTCATAATTTTGGAGTCTTTTTAACTCTGGTAACTTGTTGAAAATTCACCAAAGGTCGAAAATTTAGCCTTTTTAACTATTAGCGGACGGAAAAAATATTTTGTGATTTTCTTTAGGGGAGAAAATCTTCCATGGGCGCCTATTTCGAAGTTTCGCCGGCAAGTCGTGACAACCATGAAAGAAAAACATCTGTATCGGGTTGCTAGATTATCACGAAAACTTACTAAGAAAATATTTAGTTTTTTAATTTAAATTTCTTGGCGAGATCTTTGTATCTGAGCAATTAAAATAGGGTTTAAAAGGAGACTTGCTACTATTTTTAAAAATTTGTTACACAAGTGCTTTGGCAGACAGCCTTGTACGCTGAACCAAAGAATGTGTTTGACAATGTATATTTGGTCACTTTTTTGCCCTACTCACCGACTGTCCTGTACTTTTGTAAATGTTTTTAGACCGCAAAATTTAATTAAAAGGGGTATCTAACGAAGCTGGTCTTTTCCCTCCATTTTGGAAAAGGGATTCTAGAACAGCTATTAAGCAGAAATTTAGAACATTAACATACTTAAGGGAAGTTAGTTAAATGTAAAAGAACTTAAGTGTGGTGTACTTTGGAAATCAGTATTTAGGATTTATAAAGCATTCCCACTGTTGGTTATTCAAGTATACTATCAAAAGAAAAACTCATGAAATCAGTTCTTTGAATTAATATATATACTTCAAACCTTGCCAAACGCATAACAAAATGAGAACAATGCATTGAAAAATTGTATTTTCATTTCCAAGATAATTACTTTAGATATCACCTGGTTTTAACAATCATGAGCAGTATCCGTTCCCATGTCCAAATTTTATCGGATTCTGCTGTTTGAGAAGCTTGAACTGTAAAATAGAACCAGAGATCATGTGCATATTTCATGTATATCCGCAAATAAACAGTTTTAGACTGATTGGTTTCATACACTACTGTTTGTAAAAATTGCAACACCGTGAAAGAATCATGCGAATGGTATGAAATTTACACCTCATTACTAATATTACTGTACATAAACGATTAAATTTTCAGAAGAATAAAGCAATTTTTTTGGAGGAGACATAATCCGACTTGTGGGCTTGATCTCAAAGTTCCGCTTATGAATCGTCAACATACACACAAGAAAAGTGTTTATGATGGAAGAGAAAAGTACACCCAGATCGCAGTGAAACAATAACCTGAAAAAATCAGTATGTCGTGAAGCCTCCATGCGCTGCTATACGTCGTTGCATCAAATCAAAGCAGATTTGGATGTGTCCCTTTTGATTTGTGTGCCAAGCTGATTGAATGCAAGTACACCTCATTGGTTCTGACTGCTGGAAGACCTTGATGGGCTAGTTGCTCAGTGATCATATCCCAGATATGTTAAATAGATGACATGTCTGGTGAACGAGACGTCCAGCGAAAAAGCGGTTGGTTGTATTCGGGTTTTATGGCACAAGGCTCATATTTGGCCAAGCTGCGCCAAACGCAAGACAGGCCACACAATTACGGAGGAAGAAAAAGCAGCAGGGTAGGCGAGGGTAAAAATGAAAGGGAGGAAAGATCACTCGGGTACCTCGGAGTTGTAATGCCCGTACACACATAAAGACGTGCCCCTGAGGGCGTGAAGAAGCGATGTCTGTCTTGCTGAGAAGGGTTCAACATGTGAGCGGGCATTGCCCTGCTGAAATATAGCATCAGTCATGCTCTGAAGGAAAACTGCTGCTTCCATATTAACAGCACGGGGTCAGGTCAACTCCTGCATCTTTATCCGTTGGTCGTAAATCTCGGAACAACCCATTGAGAAGATCTTCCCGTCCAGATTATTTTTAAGGGTGCACGACAGCTCTCTCTTATTTAACTGTCGCCTAGTGTCAATTGGAGGGACGAAAGAAGGGAGATGGTTTAGAGAACTCGAACTGATCAGACGGATTGTTGGTCGCGTGGTCGCCGGCCGTTTGAGTGGACTCCATTTCTCCCTTTTAGCAGCACCCACAACCTAGGTTACACAAAATCCTGAATTAATTGTGCAGATAGTGTACATTCCTATTAAATAAGTAACTATTTTATTTGTATTGTGGCTGGGTCGTTTTTTTTCACGCCACTTGGCCCACTACGTTACAAGGGCATGACTTCAGCCTCTACAACCTTCTCATCCAACGGAACTGTTAAAGATTATTCTTAATTAACAACAGCCAAGATCGTAAATAGTATCCACTGACGCTCCACACCATCACGTCTAGCAGTTGGCCATTAAGACTTCCTACAATGCATGCTGGAAGATTACGCTCACCACGATATCTTCTAATGCATAAGCGGCGCAACATTTGAAGCAGATCTCATCCGAAAACATGGCATGGTGGCAGTCATCACACCAATGTCTGTATTCATGAGTCCATTGTAGCCTGAGGCGTTAATCGTTCAGAGTCAAAGAAAACTGCCGCAATGTGTGCAGCCAGTAACCTGGAAGAGATGCTATCAAATTCTGGAAGCAAAACTTGAAGCTGAATGGTCCATCATTGCCATGCGAATAAGATGTCTCATCCCGTGGTGACGTCACGTTTCGTGATCCAACGCCGGATTTTTGATGTCTAGTTCTTTTCAGTCCACTGCTTCTGCACATGCATTACTGGTGTGGCGTTATATCCCGACGAGCAGGAATAGGTAGGAAAATACACCTTCATGCAGTCTGATATCGATCATTCATTCTCTTTCGAACTCAGCGGTTATCTCTCTGTTATCGACGAGGCATAGTGATTCTCGGAGAATCTTTTGGTCGACGCCTCCAGATTATATCTCTTCGGCACCAGTAAAACCTCCCATGTGTGTCCATTCACTTGAGGTTGTCTGTCTTGTGTTTGGCGCAACGTGGCCAAATATGTCCCTTGAGCCACAAAACGAAATATGAAGAAACATTTACAACTCGCTATCCACACTACACTACTTGTGTGTGTGTGACTCTTAAACAGTACTCCACACTACACTACTTGTGTGTGTGTGACTCTTAAACAGTACTCCACACTACACTACTTGTGTGTGTGTGACTCTTAAACAGTACTCCACACTACACTACTTGTGTGTGTGTGACTCTTAAACAGTACTCCACACTACACTACTTGTGTGTGTGTGACTCTTAAACAGTACTCCACACTACACTACTTGTGTGTGTGTGACTCTTAAACAGTACTCCCAATGTGACAATTCAGAGGGCATTGCACTTCTAATCATACCCTGCTCTGCATATTGTTTCAAATCATTCCTTTGGTGTTGCAATTTTCACAAACAGTACTATTTGGATAATCATGAGTGGTCATCTGTATATTATTGAGAAATCACTGATGATGCTTCTGAATAATCCAATGATTTAAATGTACCTTATTCTCTTTTAATTTCAGGATTTTCTTCTGCGGATGAATTTGTTTTAACTTCAATTGTTCTTTGTGCATCCATCTTATCAAAAAATCTGCACAATGCCATATGTAAAGTTAACAGTGCCTCAGCACATTTATGAGAAATTGGGACTCCAACCGAGTCAGACTTTAGTACTCAGGCGTTCAAAGAACATTTCTGGGCTTGATACCCAGGAAAATGTTAGTACTACCGAGAACGCTGAAGCTTCAAGTAATTGCAATGTACCAGTATTGACAGCGTTTGAGATTAATGTTAGAACTGAAGAAAATGAATCTTTCCTCCAGGCGCAGGATGGTCCGTCTCAAGCAATACATAAAAACCCAAGTTATGCGAGAAACAGGGATGTAAAAATTCATTACCCCAGACCTTGTGAGAACTGTAACAAGAAGTATTTCACATCGTCTTCATATTTTGGCCATAGAAAAAGGTGTCGATTGATGCCTGGCATTCAGAAAGCAAGTTATCCCGACAGCTCTTCTGGCTTGAATGTGATACCTGAAGCGTTCCATGCTGTAGGTTATGATGCACCAGTATTGGCAGAGCCTGAGATTAATGATACACCTGAACGAAACGAATCTTCTCAAATAATTGCAAGTGGCATAGATGCAGAAAGGTATCTCGACAGCTCTGATAACTTTAATATGATACCTGAAGCGTTGCATGCTTTAGGTTATGATACACCAGTATTGGCAGAACCTGAGATTAATGATGCAGATGATGAAAATGAATCTTCTCTCCAGAAGCATGATGGTACCTCTAGAGCATTTCTAAATCCAAGTAATATAGATTCAGATGCAGGAAAAATAAGATACCAGAATATAAAAGCTAAATATCCCAGGCCTTGTCCGCTCTGTGAAATTATGTGCAACAGTTCGTATATGTACTACAAACATAGTAAAAACTGTCGACCCATTCACGGAATGCCTAATTTACCGAAAAAGAAAGCTGTCGTTCGTTATTATAACAATGACTGTAATTCCGACAGCTCAGATGATTCGTATATGACGCCTGTAGAGTTACGTGCTTTAGGCTATGATACACCAGTTTTGGCAGAGTCTGAGATTAATAAAAGTAATGAGGGAAGGGCGAATCAATCTTCCTCTGAAAGTTCTAATGCTTTTCAAGGAATGAATACAAATGCACGCAATATATCTAACTGCAGAACAAAAAAAGTGTATCCCAGGGAATGTGAAAATTGTTTTCGGAGCTATGCAAGTAGGCGTTCATTTAGCCATCATAAGGTGCGTTGTTCCCGTTTTGTAGCGAAAAGAAGTGAAGAAATTTCATGCCAAGGAATTAAGGATGCAACTGTTGGTAAGGATACAACTGTTGGTAAGGATACGACTGGACAACGTGCTTTGGTAGTGTTTGATCCACCAGAGCCTGAGATTAATAAAATGAATGAGGGGGAGGCGAGTAATACAGGAAACAAGAAAGAGAAAATGTCATGTCGTAGGATTTGTTTGAATTGTTGCCGGAGTTATGCCACTAAGTTTGCATTTAAGAGACATTTGAAGTCATGCGATTACTTTAAAAAAATTGGGCCGAGCAAACGGACAGGCAGTGAAGACCATGCCCGACCGCGGAGTGCACCGAAAAATCGTGAGCGTAATTTGCGTCAGGATAAGTTGATGGACGCTCCAGCTAAAGAGGAAAAACGAGTAAACTGGATTCCCGTTACAACGAACCCTACAAAGGTGCTAAAATATTTTGTTACAAACAGAAATTCGTCTTGAGAGAATTGTGAATTTATTGATGCACAAAAAGTGTTCACGTAAAATAACACGCTGTGTAGCGTTGGAGTTTATTTTGCCAGAACTGTGTGCTCCAGAGACGAACTCTAGGTTATGGCAGTCAGCGTAGAATTTAGCGATGGGTAGTTTGGCGAAGTTTTGAATGTGGCCCCTTGCAATTGTATCATCAATAAATGCTAACATTTTTATATAACGTTGATAAATGATTTAAATATAAATGTAACTAATAAAATATATTGATTGTGTTCATAAAATTTTAAAGCGCATGAGCAATCTTCCGTTATAAAATGTCTTTGCTTCAGAAAAAGTGAATGAAAAGCTGTATAAGATGTTGATTAAATGGTTTTAGGTGATAACTGTATAAAAAATGATGTCTGAGGTTCAAGCATATTTTACAGTGACTAGTTTTTCTAGGGAAAAATTTATGTTTTTGTCTAGCACGTATTTGTTAAATTGATGAATTTCAATTATTCAATAAACATTATGTTTATTAAAAACTTAATTTCGAAATTGTGTGATTTATTTCATAGATAATTAACATATTTTTCTCTTGTGCATGGGCTGTATGATATTGCAAGTTCATCTAATTTTGTGTTAAATTTTCAGTTTTAAAATAATCTTGAATATATGACATTGACTTATGAAGTTAAGCAGCTGCTCGGTTGAGAGCAGATAGCATTTTGATTTTGCAGTCTGGAAAGGCAGTTGGTATTTCCATAATTTGGGTACGAAATTGACTTTCTTCATATGAAATATTTTAAACACTCACTTTTCATTAAATCTGTTTCAAGTGATCCAATGATGTACAAAATTTGAAAAACTATAGAATAACCGATTTCAATGGGACTATAATTTTGAACTAGTATTCACTAAGCTATGTGCAGTTTGTTAAAGGAGTTATTCCAGCAAGTCTTCATTTTCATCACACGAAAAATCCAACCAATGTAAAAAGCTGTCCGCATCCAACTTTCGTGAATCAACTTTTTGATTTTTTTCACACCCACCGCTGCGGGTCTCGGATGCAATGTAATCAAATGAGAGATTTCACAAGCAGCCCAACATATGCAGCCGGCATGAGCTCGACAAATCGGATGGCCAGGACGGGTTGTGGAGGACCTGGACCGAACGCCCTTAATCTCCTGTGAAGCTTGTTCTTGGCATCGATCTTAAAATGAAATAGACGGAGTATGTGCCAGCAGTTTCATGTTATTTCTTCCAGTTGCTCAGTTTGAAGATCTATCACTTGGTTGTGGGTAAAAGCAAGAATCTTATTGATTGGTTAAAGTGATTATCCACCGTGATCAAAAACACTATGCGATTCGACTATCATTCGAAGAAGGCGATTTGTAAGTCCACATGATTTACCTTACATAGATCTTAAGGCAGCGACTCTGCCCACATGGTCCGTCTATTTCATTAGAAGGTGGATGGCTAGTGGCTGAACTGAACAGATGGGTTATGGAGGGGTCCTAATCTCCGATATAACTGAACAGATGTTATTTTGTCAGATTCTTTTATAGATTTTGCTAGTACTTGGAGGTGAGGTGGGGATTGAGGCACCAATCAGAAGACTTGCTTGCTTCCTTCTCAGTGGGTGGAGCTTGAAATCGGATGGCATAATGTTCTTATTGGTGATCGACGCGCGTTGCTTACCCTGCATCTATCATTTCCTGTTATTTGCTTGTTTACTTTTAACCTTTACGTTAATGAGTTTCTTGTTTCATTTTCACAATATTTCTTATTAAAGTAATTTTTCGCAATAACAAGGCAAAATCATTTTCCTTGTTATTTCTTTATGGACAAAAATGTTCTCATAGTTTCCTGATGCTTAATTCTATTTTCTGATTGTTTCACCAGAAAACCACATATATTTGTCATTATGTGAAATTAGTTGAAGAATTTGAAGTGATTGTTTCTAAATTTTTCAAATGGCGTGTAAAAATTGCCCTCCTAGTATCTCAGTCAAAAAGGAAGTGCCTAGTGTTTTTCGGTTTTGCCTTTTCAGTCACGATAGCCCCAGGAGACGATTGCCGCGTCTGTTGACAGCAGTAAACCATCTTTTTTTCATCACAGCCAAAAACAAACTACGTACTTAGTGTGTGAAAGACCAACGGAATGAGCCGACACCGGTTTTACCCGCACGGATTTTGTTGGACTTAAAAGTTACATTGGTACAACGCGAAAATGATAATGTTAAGTAAATGAAAATTAGTCTGATTCCGTTTATTATTAGCTTAAATAAATATTTAAAAAACAAATGTCAACTAATGAAAGAAAAAGGACGGTGCTGTGTCGGGACACGGCCGCTAGGTTTAAGGCGTAGAATACGTCAGTGCGGCCACATGGCGAATGAGAGCGGAAGAAATAATTGAGTACAATACAGTTTAAAACATTTAATTTCACACATCAAATGTTCATATTTCGTTACAACGAATACGAATACAACATTTCATCAGTACCGCCATATCTTAAATTACAAATATCTACTTTTGTAACACTTTGTACAGATTAAATGACAAAGTAGGTACATAATATTTATGGCTTCGGTGTGTATTGGAAGCTATTAGATTTTGACAATGGTGGTATTTTTTTCTTGATAAATTTGTTCTACAATGACTACACAGCATGAAATCATTCACATTGTACTGAAGTACCTCGATGCGGGACAAAGATATATCACTCCACTGTTCCGTGACTGCTTCAGGTCTTTCTCAAACCAAAGTCTATCACAAACATTACACGAATATCCAAATTCATTGTTTATGAATACAGCACGAAAATGTCTATTTGCGTTACCCAAATTCTCTCATATTCATCGCTCCGCACATAGTATATTACAATTGGTGCACTTGCTGTTGATGGTTGTGGCTCATTACCTACCTCCATGGGTTCAACTCCATTATTCTATAATGAAACGTTTATGTCATCAGATATGCTGTTTGCGTCGAATTGAACGGCAGAAATACTTAGCGCTCACTTGTATCAGCCATATGTCCACCTTGACCTGCGCGACTCCTCAACTTTCAAGCGCTCCGGCCGAGCCCGTTGAAGCTCAGCATCAGACATGTGGGTCTTCTTGGATTCCTCATCTCTTGATCTTTCTTCCTGTAGACGTTTGCTTTAATTCTTCTGGTGTTTATTATCCATACATTTGAACATTTTAAAAAATTGCAATTTCCACACTTCGAAATCCGATATCTAAACAAGTATTAAATATTTAGGTTTCATGTATATTATTATTTATAAAGAGCAAAGAGACGAAACAAATGACACCTTAAACGTCGTGCTCGCACAGAGGCCGGTGCTAGACTAAATTAATGTGCGCGGCAGCTCACACATTTTCGTGACTCAACTTTGCGCTGCGATTGCATCAGCCCATGAGGTCGACGCAAGCTGAATGCGTATTTATAACATGCTTTGTTTAATGCTCTATTGAACGCGATATCGTTAATTTATGTTGTATCATTTATAGTTTCTGAGTTATTAAATTTTTCGTGATCAACGTTTTTCGTGACACTCACAAATTAAGCGCAGTACCCCGGTTTCGAATGGGAAGACGTATTCTACGCCAAAAATAGTTCTGTCTGGATGTCATTAGCAAGATCACGAATACGACTTGCAACTGTTGGAGTGACACATTAAACATTTTCACGCCAAGCACCTCTACTAGGAAAACTTAGATACCCCCAAATATAGTGGAAGGGCATTCATCACACAGCCAGGTTCTTTTCTTTTACTATAAATATCGTTTTTAGACTAGCATCAATTTTATTTTGACCGTTCTTGGTACTTCAATTGCCCTTGTAGAACAAACGACGTAATATCAACCACTGGCAACTTTTTGCTACTTTTTTTTAACCTTGGCGGCTAGTAGTATCTTGAAACAAAATCCCTCCAAAAGCTCCTATTGGCCAGAATTAAACCCATTTTTTCCAATAATATGAATCTTTATTTCCTTTACGAATTTTCACCTTTGATTGTGACGAACAGTGAAAATCCCACTTGAGATGAGAGACAAAAACGGAGAACTTGCCAAGTTGGCGATTTATCCTTCTTTTCTTCTGAAAAGGTCGTCAAATTGGCTCTTTATTTCAAAAATTCCAATCCAAGTTTAATGAATAAAAATGCTTCTGCCTATTAAAACAGCTTTGGTAATTCAGATTTGGTATTAAGGAAGCATTTATTTTAAAAATAGGTTTTATGAATTTTAACGTTTGTTTCATACTTAATTGGAACATTTTGTAGTTTGGCTTATTCATTTTGTATCTGGACAACTAAAACTGTTACTAAAATATGCTTGGAGAGAAGACTAATTTTCCTACTATTTTTAAAAATTTATGCTATAAATCTACTGTTTCTCAAGTGCTCAAGCTGTGGCTGACCTGATTGCTATATTGTTTAATGAGCGTAGAAAAATAGTAAAAAGGTTTTCTATAATGCTGTTCTATTTGCTTCATTTTGGGAAAGGTTCCGCCAAAAAATTAGGACTGGAATTAAAAGCTGAATGTTACTTTTATGTACTCACTTCCCAAACGAGTATTGGAGCCGTCGTGGCTCAGTTAGTATGCCCACTATGCTAGCAACCTTCGAGTTGTAGGCAGCGCAGATTCCTCCCTGGGTGTATTTCTCTCTTCTGTGTTAGTAAAACTTTCACTGTATGTGTTTATTACTTGATATTGTATGTCTTGTGTCTGGCTTAGCATGGCCAAATATTGCCCTTGCACCATAAAACTCCAAAACCAACGAACCAAACGAGTATTTAAGGATCCATAAGCATTTCTACTGTATTGGCTATTGTGGTATGCTATCAAAAGAAAACGTGTGAAATCAGTTTTACAGTAAACATTTCAAATTCTGCACGGAAAAGATAATTGTGTGTTGAAGGTATTGCATTTTCATTTTCCGGATAATTATTTTGCAGATATGCTTCCTGTTCGTAAAAATCATGACCATTTTGCAGTTAGTTCTACCTTATTCCTATTATCAGATTCTGCTGTCTACAGAAGCTGTGGACCGAATATCGAGACGCATATCGTGCATATTTCACATCAAACAAACCTAAATAAACAGTTCTAGACTGATTGGTTTTATATTAGGGGGACCGGAAAGTAATGTCGTTTTTTTACATTAACTTCAAACGAATAAATTTTTAACAAGTTTTTATTTTTAATCAATGATGTAATCACCCTCGTTATCAACAACCTTTTGCCATCTAGTGTGCAAATTTTCAATGCTGGATCGATAAAAATCAATTGGTTTTTGAGCAAAATATCTGGAGATGGCAGTTTGGATATCATCCAAATTTTTTGTCACATAGAAAGTGTTGTTGCGATCGGAATAAATGGAAATCCGATGGTGCAATGTCGGGCGTGTATGGTGTGTGAGGCAGTACCTCCCACCCCAATTCATTAATTTTTTCCAGGGTTCGTCTTGCGCAGTGCGGTCTTGCATTATCCTGTTGCAGAATAACGCCTTTTCTATTGATAATATATCGCTGGACACTTTTCAATTAAAGATTGATTTACTCGATCCAATTGTTCACAGTAAAGGTCTGCATTACAGTTTGTCCAGGTTTCAACACTTCGAAATGAACGATTCCGCGAATACTCCACCAAACACACAAAAGCGCCTGTTTGGGATGTAAACCTGGATTCATTTGGAGAGAGCCACTGCCTTTTGCGTTTTGGATTATCATAGAGGACCCATTTTTCATCTCCAGTGATCAAGCGATCAAAAAACGCTTCTGTATTGTGCCGTTGAAGCAATAAGTTGCATGCGGTGAATCGATTAGCTTTGTTTTCTTCGGACAGATTATGCGGGACCCAAACACCTGCTCTGCTTACTTTACCAATCTGCTGCAAATGTTGTTGGATGGTCTACCATTGTTGGTTAAGAGTGTTTGACAGTTCCTCGATTGTCTGACACGGATTTGCATCCATTTCCGCCCTTAACACGTCATTGTTTAAAGTTGTTCGTCTTCCTGATCGATACGAGTCGGAAAGATCAAAATTACCGGATCTGAACTTAGAAAACCACCTTTGCAATTTACGAACGTCTAATGCACTTGGATAAACATCGCAAATGTTTTTGGTAGCAACTGTTGCGTTACTACCCTTGTGTTTACTCTTACAAAAAGCATACAATGCTGAATATGTACCTCTTCTGGTATTTGGCTGGCCATTTCACCCAAAATTGCAACAAAATTTAAGATTTAATTATTTACAAGTAAGCCAGTCACTTTAACCATAAAATGTCTTTGGCACGACTTTGAAGTGCACAATGAGCTGATAAATGGTAAACAAATATTGACATGCGCAGAAACGACATTACTTTCCGGTCCCCCTAATATATTATGGAAAATAATGTGTTGCCATGGTGTATGTCATTGAGAATTCACTGATGATGTCTTCTAAATCATCCATTGATTTAAATGTACCTTATTCTCTTTTAATTTCAGGCATTCCCTCTGAAATATTGCTGTGGATGAATTAATTTTAACTTCAATTGTTCTTTGTGCATCTATATCTCATACATAGAAAAACGCATAATGCAGTGTGCCATGCAAAAAATTTATATCCCAGGTGTACGATTAGCAGTACCTCAGCACATTTATGATGAATTAGGACTCCATCTAAATCAGACTGTAACGGTATCGAATTCACAGAGCTTTCGTGAGCTTGATATCCGTGAAAATGTTAGTGCTTTGAACAGTTCTGATGAAGCTCCAAACCATTACGATAAGCCATTACTGACACAACCTGAAATTAATGATGAATCTATGGATGGGGAAGCAGATGAATCTTCCCTTGAAAAGAACGATGGTGCATTTGTTGTAAATACAGAAAATGGAAAACAAATAATTACAACTCAAAACCTGAAAACGTCGTCACTGTTGTCGAATTCACAGACCACTTGTGAAGGTGATACTAGTGAAGATGATACCAGTGAAGGTGATACCAGTGAAGATGAAAGTACTTCCAACAGCTCTGATGACGCGGATACATCAACTGGAAAACTACATACTGTAAGTTGTGATACACCAGTATTGACAGAGCCTGAGATTAATAAAATTAATGAGGGAACGACAAACCAATCTTCCTCTGAAAATCATGCTTTTCAAGGAATGAGTACAAGTGCATACGGTGCAGGAAATGAGGCTAGAAAAGGATTATATCCCAGAATCTGTACAAAGTGCAATCGGAGGTATATAAGTAAGGGCTCATTCAGCAATCATAAGAAAAATTGTGACCGGTATGTAGGGAAAGTAAATATTTCTTATCCCAGGTGTTGTACAAACTGTAACCGGAGTTATAGCAGTATGTGGTCATTTTCGAAACATAAAGGAAAGTGTGAAGAGTTTAAGAGACAGGCGGAGTACAACAGCATGAAGAGTACTCTCTGTTGTGAACATGGTCATGAGTGGCATAAGGTGAATGCAAATGCAAGTAATACAGAAAATGAGAAAGAATTATATACCACTAATTGTGCAACCTGTGCATCGCAATGTTCTGCTAAGGTTTCATTTGGCGATCCTGGCAAAAAATGTGGCGAGAATGAAAAACGAAAAAAAATATCATATCCCAGGACTTGTACAGTCTGTAACAAGAGTTTTTTCTCCAAGTCTGCGTTTTCGTACCATAAACGACATATATGCAACCCGTTTAAAAGGCAGACGAATAATCACTACCTAATACGCGAGTCGAGTTCACTGAGCTTCAGTGAGCTTAATACTTGTGAAAATGATGTTAATACTAGCTCTAGTGACTTGTATGGATTGACCAATGAATCACAAGCTTTAGGTGATCAGGAGAAACCAGCAAAGTGGATTCCCGTTACGATAGACTCTGGGAAATCACAAACATATTTTGTTGTCAAGAAGACTTCATCATGACAATTGTTGGTGTAATTTTTTATTAAGTCAATTAAATAAAGTGTTCACACATGTTCAAGTACATGCAAGGCAGGGTTGAAGTATTTTTCTCCCGGTGAATAGGTAGTTTAGTCATGATAGTGGCAAAAACTGGTTAGTTACTTGCTTTTTGAGCACTTTTAGTAACTTTAATTGTTTTGTAAGGAAAGTGTTTCAAAATGTAAAAAAATATGAATAATTACATGACATACGCATTTTACGATATTAAGCAGAAACGAAATAATCCTATAAATCAATACAGAATAATGGAATACATGTTTATCACTTAGCAGCTTATCAAACAAAATTGAAAGATTCCGATTATTGAAAAAATGGTAGAAAAACAAAAGATATAGTATATACATATTTACGAAACAAACGTTTCGGATTTTGACTTCGAATCTTCTGAGGAGAGGATTAATTCCAAAATTACTCTAAATGAAATATTCGATTAAAACAATAATTTATTCAGAAAAGAAACACGTAGTACAGCTTGTATATAAAGATTTTTTGTGACAACGCTTTTGGCGCACTTTTTGTAACGAATTATGGCAGGTAAAGGCAACCCCGCTTGGATTATGCCTGCTTTATACCACCTAGGGAAGTTTGAATTTCATTTTTATTTAGCTGTTTGTTTAAAAATTCATGTGAACATAAAATAGATTTTTTCAATAAGTTTCTGTGTCCGTTAATTATTTTCCGCTAAGACAACGTTTTTTCTAAGAAATTCTTCCTTGGCGACATAAAAAGTACGCCAAAAGCGTTGCCACAAATGATCTTTATATTCAAGATGTACCAACACGTATTTGCAAAACCCAGTAACGTTCAAAACTTGTAGCAACGTATAGCTGTCTCATCACGGATACATCAAGCCAGATACAGTGTAGTAAAGTTGCACTCTCATTATCAGTGGATTTTGCTTGCGCTTTTCGTGCGAAATTTAGACTCGTTTCCTTACAAAATGATGTGTAAGATACTACATAGTAAAAGTGTAAACCTGTGCAAATTTATTTCCTTGTCTCCCTTTATCGTCTGTCATATATTGGTAATTTTATGTTTTGGAAAGAAATTTTAAAAAATTCAAAGTTTTAAAATTTAATTTCTAAAAGATAATTTTTGGAACAACGATCAATGTTATTCCTATGGCTTTTTTATTTTTTAGACCCCTGCACTAATCGAACTGGGATTAATGGGGTTAGTAGCCTGCTTCCTACCGGATTGTAAAGAATAAGTGTACCAAATTTGGTGTAGATTGGTTAAACGGTGTACATTTGTATAAACGACAGAAGCCAACTAATTTAATGTGACCAGAAAAATCACTTTGTAGAAAAATGCCAATATATTTAAGTGTCTGGGAAATAATATTTTAACACCTTTTGGACGTTTTTATAATTTCTACCTCTGCATGCAAATCGTATACATGCATACCCATCTTATAATCCATTTCACATACATCTCACCCCTGTTGTAAGACAAAATTACAAAAGGTGACCAATACAAAGTTGATTTTGAAGTTTAGCTGGTGGTAATTATGAATATCCCCTTTGTTTCCTGTAAAATTTGCCACAGCTCAATTCGTAAAAATGAAGAGTCGACGGTGAATAGTCTAGGCACTCATAGTTTTCTTAAAATATATTTTTACTTGTACTCTTACACCAGGAATGCGACACCAGCTTTAGATACCAACATCAGCTATGAGAAATTCAGCTTATTAGGCATGATGCAATAAGAAGGATGACAAGTTAATATTATAAGATATTAATGACTAATTTATTTTTGAAGCGCATACATTTTTCTCGAAAATTCCATTTAATGGTGCGTGCAATAACAAAAGAACTTTTCAAATTGAATGTCTTCAGCATAGACAAAGCATATGTAACCTATTGCCATGTTTCAATACATGTTATGTCAATTTGACAGCGCTTTAAAAAAAAAGAATCACTGTTCAGCAAACTTTTAGCAGGCGTAATAAGTTGCTTAAATGCAAGTTCCCCCCAACGCTTGCTTTGTCACTTATATCACTTTACATAAACAAGTTTGTTTACTTGAGTATAAAGTATCAGAACACCTGCTATTTCCTGTGATCAAGCGCCAGAATGACGAGACAGACCATTGACCGAGGCAGATCTGAGAGAGGGGTTCTTCACAGCAGAACCCTGTGAAGAAGGTGGCATACGGCCATGCACGAGTAACGTGTGATGCAACTATGATCCCCTGTAAATAATTCCCCCTATCCATTGTAATTAAACATATTTAATAGTAAAGGACGTCTCCCCTCATTCCTTAATACACAAATCAGAGTCTACATAAATTACATCAAGTCTATTAGCCCGTGAGACTTGATGTCCTCAAAACCCAGCTCAGGATGGTGAATAAGCTGGCCTGCCGGACGGTCGGGACAGATGAATGTGCTCAGGCTAAATCTGAGCTGAATTATAATAGGAAAATGCTTGCAACCCAATTCCATCTTTATTGACTTCAAGTATCCACTTCAAAGCTTAGAGAAAGCAGTCTGATCTTTTCTGTTGCCCATTCTACTCTGATAGACACCGGGCTGACTGCTGGCGTACCAGTCAGGAGTCAAATGGGTCTTCGAAATTCTGTTCACACACTAATTTTTGAAGCGATTTCTTAGGTTGGTTGTTTTGGGGGTTTTATGGCGCAAGGGCCATATTTGACCATGCTGCCCCAGAAACGACATACAATATCAAGTAAGACACACAATGAAAATTTTTACTGACACAAGAGAGAAATACACCCATGGAGGAATGCACCTGACAGGAATCGAACCTGCGCCGCCTACCACTCGCAGCGATTTCTTCATAGGAAAGTCTGCTGCAAGAGGGTAACGTATTTAGTTGGTTGGGTTCTATGCTGCAAAGGCCATGTTTAGCCTTGCTGCGCCAAACACAAGACAGACAACACCAAGTAATGAAGATTCACACAAGGAAAGTTTTACGAACACAGGAGAAGTACATCCAGGGAGGAATCGAACCATCGCCGCCCACAGGTAACGTATCCAGACATCCCTCCTTAGCCAAAAGGTCAGCAGTTTCGTTTTCTTGCAGACCAACTTGAAGTGAAGGGATCTATTGAAGGTGTATCGTGTAGCTTCCACGCAGACGTTTCACTTTGTTGCTGGTATTTCTTCTGGTAAGGTTACTGTGTCTCCACCTTTCTGATTTGTTGTATTATTCTTCGGCTATCGGATAGGATCCAAATGTCCTTGTCAATGTGAGATGATTCAATGTATCCGAGAGTTTGATCGATGTCCAAAAGTTCGAAGTGAAAAACAAAACAGTGATCAAGATATCTTTTGCTGATTTTGATTCTACCATGATCTAATTTAATATAAATTCCGCTTCCAGAAATTCCTTTCCTCACCCTTGCTGTCATCTTTGAAAATTTGTTCCACTTTTAGCAGGATTGTTCTCTCCAACCTCCTAAGCTAACTGCCTGAGGTGTTCGGAGTGCTGATATTTCTTGTTTGTGAAGGAGAGAAGATCTGTTTGAGGATAGCGCGGTCTAAAATAAAAAGCTAATGGTGGGATCTTACCTACTGTTCAGGGCGCGATAGTCCGGTTGGAAGAGTAACGGATTAGCATCCGGAGGGTTGCGAGTTCGAATCCAACCAAAGACCGTCGCGTACAAGGGAGGCTGGTGCACGTTAAATCCGTCGTGGCCTCAAATGTCCTCATGTTGGCGTGGTGTGTAAGTTTGGGGAGTGGGCTGCCAACTCAGATGTGACATCGTCATCTGATCGTGATTCAAAATTACGTGGATCTTTCCCTTCGAGTTTGATCCCGGACCTTCGTCAATAGCCCTTTGTGTTGCTCCAGAGCGAAGTTAATTAAAATACCAACCTACAGGTCAAGTAAGAAATTCCACACCTTCTGCGAACTCATGAGGGCTATCTCGTTTGAGTCTTTTACCACTGGTTGATACACTTAGAAGTTGTATGTTGTTTTTAAAGCTTCTAATTTTATAATAATTATTTTTAATTAAATATTTGGACAAGCGTCAATTCGTAAAGTTGGCAACATTGACTTTTTGTCACTCACTACAAAAAAGAATTTTAAATGTTTTAAAAGTCCTAGTTCGGATATTTTCTTAAATCTATATATTAATACGTGAAGAAAAACTTTGTACCCCTTTTTAAGCACATTGCGCGCACGGAGGAGTATGAGATCTGGCATAATTTGCCACCACATAAGTTAGTATTGAAAGTTAATTGCATCGTTTTGATGATCAGAAACTTAAATACAAAGGAAGCATTAGTCAATGGAACAAGAATGCGCATCAAATTTATGCATCGTTATACTATTGATTGCGAAGTTTTAACTGGAACTGCACGCAATAAGAGAATTTTGATTCCACGTATAAATTTAACATATTCCGGAACTATTTTACCATTTAACTTTCAAAGAACTCAATTTCTAATTATACCTGCATTTGCGATGACAATAAGTCTCAAGGACAAACATTCGAAAAAATTGGAATTTTATTGAGGCAGCCAGTTTTTACACATGGTCAATTGTACGTCGCAGCAAGTAGAGTTCGATCATTCGATGGTTTGAGATTTTATATTTACGAAAAAAACGGTCAACGGCATTTAGCAAACGATGAAATAGTTTTTACAAAAAACATCGTCTACACAGAAGTTTTGAATCATTAAATTCATTGTCGAACTATTTCAAGTTCAATGGACAATATTTATTTTTTTAACCACCCGGTTTTTTTGTTTCAATAAAAAATATATAAAAAAATACGAAGCACGTATTCCTTATTTCATTTTTTGGATTTATTTTTTATTTAAATTTTATATAATTTGAAAAAGATAGGCAAATTAACTGTGTAGCCTTGGCGAAACCTGTGGCCAGTATAGCAATAAAAAAAACCCAAGAAAATGTCAAACAACGCGTTATTGTTTTTTTAGATATGGCTTAACCAAGCTATACCGCATTTTTCCTATGACGTATTTGTACATGCTCGCAGCTTACGTAATAGAACAAAATTCAAAAAAATTATATGCAATGAATATTGAGGTATACTCTTTGACAAAAGAACCTTATTAGCGTTCAAACTTAAAAATTAAATGAATTATGGTCGAATTTCGACCACTAGTTCATATTAATTCCGTTAAATTTTTTTTTACTCTCAGTTGGCATAGTTTCAAACCGAATTCTTAAAGCACTTTTTTCAATTTAGATGTTCAGTTTCTGAATGGATACCAATTATCTATTTACAATGAGAATGATGGTGTTACTTGTCTGTAAGAGCAATTTCCTGTCAAGCTAAATGTTAAGTGGCGGAAATGTTTCTGGGTGAAATGCATTTCCTGTTCATAATCTGAACGTGACGTCACTTGGCTTGTTTATCGAACACGATTTCAGCACCGCCTGTAGATTTCTCAAAGAATGAATGCAGCATCTCACCCATTCAAACTTTCATGGTGGCCTCGTATTTTCCCTTCGGGTCTGATCCCGCACCGTCGCCAATAGCAAGATGTGTTGCTCCAGTGTGACGTTATTTAAATACCTACCTACTAAAGAATGAATTCCGAATTGATATCTGAGCGGCGCCTTTTTCGCTTGTACTATTATAATTACGTAATACTAAAATAGAGGGAGTCGGTAAATGGTCAAGAAACTCTTAAAAGGTTCGACGGTTAAAGAAAGTTGGTCCTCTAATCTAGAGTGTACTACCAAACTTTTTTCACTGTTATAATTGGTTCCGCGAAATTCGATTTTTTTCTGCTCACCTGTTGTGTGCAGTCTTTTCTGAGTTATTTCAGTAAGTTTTCATTTTCGAAGCATAAAAGAAAATAGGATCGTATTGAGATGAGGTAGACAAGCCTTCATATTCATTGCTTACATTTCCGAAATACGTAGTTTAGCTGGTAAGTCTTCCATTAGAGTACTCTTATATAAAGTCTAAGTCATCGAAGGGGCGTAGATGTTAGTTCTAAAAATATAGTGATCTATAAGTCGTTCAATGGGGCCTATTCTTTATTCAAATATTCTAAATGTTACAGAGATCACTGCCTCAAACATTCCAAGTTTGGTAAGTAGTTCATAGACCGAATGAAATAGACGTATCATATGAACAGAGTCGCTGTCGTGAGATCTCTAAAGGGTAAATCATAAATCGACTTAGCCGATTGGCTATGGGAGCGCAGACTAGTGTTTTTGATCACGGTGGATAATCACTTTAACCAATCAATAATTTAGGATTCATGCTTTTACCCACAACCACGTGACAGATCTTCAAACCAAGCAACTGGAAAAAATGACATGAAGCTTTGGGCTCGTGCTCCGTCTATTTCATTTTAAGGTCGATGGAGTAGTTGAGTTGACATCGCACTGGAGCTAACAAAGAGGCAATTGGCGACGGTCCAGGATCAATCCCAAAGCGAAAGATCCTTGGACAATACCTTGTATTTTTGAATCACGGTCAGATGACTAGTCAAACATTCCAAAGTACGCTTCCCATTCCTAAACACTGTTTATCGCTGAGCACATAAGACGAATCTGAATTGCAATCGATTTTTCCCCTTGAGCGTATCAAACCGAAGGGCGAACGCGAATATCTGAATTAATCATTTGTCTTCATAAGTTAATTTATTCCATTAACAAACTGCATTACATTTGCAAATTCCATCCAAAGTTAATTCAAAACAAACTGGGCTGCAGCTGGTTTAAATCTGCGGATATAATTCATGTTGACAGGCCCCTGTTCAAGCAAGCACCAAAGGTGAAATGATTTTTATATTATGCTAATCATGTTTATGGGATTAGTCGAAAAACTTTTATACTACTTGTTTTAATGTGTTTGCATTGGTTGATATTTGTCTGCTTAGAAAATGAGACGGTGATAGTGTGGTTAAATGCAATAAAGTATATGGTGTGAAATTCTTACTAATTTGCTTAAAACTTGAACAAACTCCCGTTTTCTTTAAAAAAAAGCATCAGTGTATAAAATTAAATAGTGCTCTTTTAATTTGCGGAATTCAAAGGCAATGGATCAACGTTTTATAATTGTTTCACTGGTTTGCCGTCCCTTACGAAAAATTTTTAGTTCTATGGAACTCTAAAGATTTCTATTGAGAAAACGAGCTCTGATTCTATAGCAGTGTATTTCTATAGAAAAGTCCTATACAAAAGTAAAGTGAAACAAAAGAAACGAACTTCTATAGAGGTTTCTAGACATTCTATTGAGGTTACTTTATAGAGCGAATAGAAAAACTGGCCATAATTCTATAGAAATTTTTATAGAAACTTCGTAAGGGGCTGTACTATCATTTTTACTGCACGATTAGACCGAGACCCACGACTTAAAGTATTTAAGTTATTATTTTGCTTTAAATATCTTTCTTGGACTCGCATCAATTTCAATTTGGACAGTTCTTGGTACTTTATGCACTCTTCAAATAGTCATTCAGTTGCCCTCTAGAACGAATGACGTAATATAAGGTGCTTATTCCGAAAAAGTTTCGGGGGTGCCCCAGTCTTCTCGCTCAAAACTGGCGTCTTTAGCGCTGATTCTGGCTTAAATTTCAGCGCCGAAAGCGAAATCACTGATAACGAGTTGGCGGAGGGACCATTCACGGCGACCATGCTTTTGCGTGTGGCAGCCTTCTCCCTGACGACCTGTCATACCTTTTCAAAAATCGATGCACTATATATTTATGTATGTTTTATATCATTAACCGAACTACGATTTATGTTGAAACTGATTTCAGATTGAACTTTTAATTGTTTTTAACAAAATATATTTCGGGGAGGACTCGAGCCCCATGCACTCCCCTTGAATACGTCCCTGTGTCAATGGGAGTGGGCAAGAACACAAGCTTATAGCTATTTGTTGTCTTGTCCTTCGTCTCGGTATCTCCGGGACAGTTGCTGGCGCTACACCTTAATTGGCGTAACTTTTCATGTACACTCATGTCCAAAAGTTAAGCATAATTGCTTGTTATGTGAATATTTCAGAAAATCTACATCGGAATGGAAGGAAACGCCGTATGTGGGTGCAATAGGGTTATAGAAGAAAACAATGCAAAACAAGGATGATGACTTTCCATTATCCAAAGAAAAGGTTCACAATTTGAGTGTCTACTTTAGTGAAACAGAATGATTGAAACAATGTGATGCTGAAGTTTAATATGGTGTGTGGGAACGTCTGGTAGTCACGTATGATGCACAACGATTTCGCATACTTTCGTTGAGGGTATGGATGAGTTGTGTGCTCAAAGTGTTCCAAACCTCATGGATAGCAGTTTTCAATTCCGGAACGGAGCTTGGTGGGTGGCAGAGGGCTGCAATATGTCTCCTGAGCATATCCCACACATGGAGGCGCGTTATCATCCATGAATATGAAACCAGGACCGACAGCACCTCGAAACAGGCAGGCCTTGAGCAGGCGAACGTTAGGCTCAAGGACTTCGTCTCTGTATCTCTGACCGGTAACAGACCCGGTGTCAAAGATGTGGAGGTCTGTGGGGCCATCCAGCATGATGCCTGCCCAGACCATAATTCCCCCTGAAGGAAAACCATGTCTTTCGGTGAAGTTTTCCTGAGTGAAAACGCGTTCCACGTTCTCTCCAGATCGTGGTACGGGAATCAGTTTGCAGACTAAATCTGGACTCGTCACTGAACATGACATTGCCCCACTTTTGTCAATTCCACTGACGATGTTCCAAACTCCACTGTAAAAGAGTGCGTTTCTGTGTAGATGTCAGGGGGATACAAACTGCTGGTCGTCTGGCATAGAGACCAACGTGTCTGAGTCTCCTGTAAACAGTTTGTCCCGAAACTATGACTCATGTGGCGGCTGACAGGGCTGAACCCAGTTGTCTGGCAGAACGGTTCCTCTGACGTCCCGCAGTTATCGCCAAATATCGGTCTTGCCGAGCGGTTGTTACCTTTGGCCGACCTGGTACTGGTCGTCGGGTAACTTCTCCAGTAGTTTGAAACTTCTGCCACAGTCTGGATATCACACACTGAGGCGCATGCAGAATTCGAGACGCTTCGGTTTGAGATCGACCAGATTCCAGCATTCCAATAATTCGTCCCTTCACAAACATGTCCGGTTGGTATCTTTGTGACATCTTTCGTCCTTATTGATTCCAGACCCACCTCCTCCCAACTCACCAAGAGGTGTAGAGCCTTTTACGGGATCATTTCTTCATCTCTTCACGTACACTCATGTACAAAAGTTGAGCATAATTGCTGTTTATGTGAATATTTCAGAAAATTTACAACAGAATGGAAGGAAACGCGGTATACGGGTGTAATAGGGTAGAAGAAGGAAACAATGCAAAACAAGAATAATAATGACTTTTATTACCCAAAGAAAAGGGTTGAAAGAAAGGTTCACAATAAGAGTGCCAACTTTAGAGAAACAGAATGATTAAAACAATGTGATGCTGAAGTTTAATACGGTGTGTTAAACTTCAGCATCACAAACTCCTCTGGTAGCCACGCATGCAGTACAACTATTTCCCATACTTTCGATGAGGATATGGATGAGTTGTGCGCTAAAGTATTCCAAGCCTCATGGAGAGCAGTTTTCAATTCCTGAACGGAGCTTGGTGGGTGGCGGAGGGCTGCAATGTTGAGCATATCCCACCCATGCTCTATAGGCCACTGCATGCGGTGGGTATCTTCACTTTGAAGGAAGGCGTCGACCAGGGCTGCACGGTGAAGAGGCGCGTTATCATCCATGAATATGAAACCAGGACCGACAGACCTCGGAACAGGCGAACGGTAGGCTCAAGGACTTCGTCTCAATCTTTGATCAGTTACAGACCCCGTGTCAAAGATGTGGAGGTTTGTACGGCCGTCCAGCATAATGCCTGCCCAGACCATGACTCCCCTGAAGGAAAACGATGTCTTTCCGTGATGTTTCCCGGTGAAAACGCGTTCCACGTTCTCTCCAGATCGTGGTACGACGAGAATCAGTTTGCAGACTAAATCTGGACTCGTCACTGAACATGACATTGCCCTACTGTTGTCGACTCCACTGCCTATGTTCCAAACTCCACTGTTTCTTTGCAGACGTCAGGGGGATGCAAACTGCTGGTAGTCTGGCATAGAGACCAACGTGTCTGAGTCTCCTGTAAACAGTTTGTCTCGAAATTAAGACTCCTGTGGCGGCTGTCAGGGCTGAAGCCAGTTGTCTGACAGAACGGTTCCTCTGACGTCGCGCAGGTATCGCCAAATATCGGTCTTGCCGAGCGGTTACTGGTCGTCAATAACATCTCCAGTGGTTTGAAACCTCTGCCAGTCACACACTGAGGCACATTCAGAATTCGAGACGCTTCGGTTTGGGATCGACTGGATTCCAGCATTGCAATAACTCGTCCCTTTACAAACATGTCCAGTTGGCATCTTTGTGACATCTTTCCTCCTTATTGTTTGTTAACAACGCTCCGTACCACAGCAATTGCGAAATTTCCGTCTTAACTGGCCATGCCAATCGAGGTCGTTTTATACTCGTTCCAACGTACCAGGTGCTTTGCGCATGTCGACGTCGACCAAACTGTTTTGCATATGCACAATCTTTTACCTTCGTCCCATGATTCTCCACAAGTGATTTTGAACCATTGTATCCATATTTCGATTTTTTCGCATTTTACGAATTATGCTTAACTTTTGGACATGAGTGTACTTGGCGACCGCCAAGTGTGTTGCCAACTTCTCAGTGCCTGATCGCTTGATGTGATAAATCGATATCGCCAGCATTCTACAACTCTTTTTATACTTAGGATAATACAAATTTTAATCAATGTAAATAAAAAATATAGTTAGTCCACTTGAGCTTGTATTTTTATGTGAGCCTCGACACACGGGTTCTTCCTTTGGTTCATCAATCGACCGGATTGCTTTTATGTTAACTGAGCATTTTCTTTGCAAATATTTTTGATTGCATTGAAACTGGTCAATGTTTTTTTTACTAAATGTACTTATTGGTTTATCTAAACAACATAACGTGTTTGGCGATCATATATTTCGCCACTTTCTCATTTATTTACAAACTGGTTTTCTTCTCCAATTTTCTAGATATATTTTAAAAAATAAAATTTAGTCAAAAGAAGATTCTACAACGCTGTTTTATTTGTTAATCTTAATCCTATTGAGGTTTTCTTAGAAAAATTGTATAAAACTTTTGAAATCAGTTTGACATTTTCAAATCCTGCACATGTCCAAAAAGAAAAGAATACGTTGAAAAAATATTACATTTCGTTTCGGTGGATAATTATTTTGCAGATGTGTCCTGTTTGCAAAAATAATTACCGGTTCGCAGTTTGCTCTATCCGAATTTTATCAGATCCTGCTGTCTACTGAAGCCGCAAACTGCAAAATAGAGACGGAGATCATGTGCATATTTCTTGTTCAATAACCTAAATAAACAATTGTGGATTGATTGTTTTCATGTATGAAATAATAAGTGTTACCTATGTATGTCATTTAGAATTCACCGATTATGTGATCTGAAGCATTAATTTTAAATGTACCTTATTCTCTTTAAATTTCAGGCTTTTCCTCTGAAATATTGCTGTGGATGAATTTCTTTTAATTTCAACTGTTTTTGTGCATCTATCTTGTAAAAGACGTATAATGCAGTGTGGAATGCATAAAATTTATATTCCAGGGGTACAATTAGTAATACCTCAGCACCTTTGTGATGAACTAGGACTCCATCTAAATCAGACTGTAGAGATATCGAATTCGCAGAGCTTTCGGGAGCTTGATACCCGTGAAAATAATGTTAGTACTTCGAACAGTTCTGATAAAACTCCAAACCATTACGATAAACCATTAATGACACAACCTGAAATTAATGATAAAACTGTGGATTGGGAAGCAAATGAATCTTCCCTTGAAAAGCATGATGATACATTTCTAGCAATTGCTGTAAATACAGAAAATGGAAAACAAATCATTACAACTCAAAACCCAAAAACGTCGCCACTGTTGTCGAATTCACAGACCACTTGTGAAGGTGATACTAGTGAAGATGAAAGAACTTCCAACAGCTCTGATGACGTGGATACATCAACTGGAAAACTACATACTGTAAGTTGTGATACACCAGTATTGACAGAGCCTGAGATTAACAAAGTTAATGAGGGCACGACAAATCAATCTTCCTTTCAAAATCATGGTTTTGAAGGAATGAGTACAGAAAATAATAGAAGAAAATATTCTTATCCCAGGACCTGTGAAATATGTTCTCGGAAGTATTCAAGTAAGAATTCATTTTCCAAACATAAAAAGAATACTTGTGCCTGGCCACATGGAAAAAAGAAAAATAAAATTTCATATCCCAGGAAATGTGCGAAATGTTCTCAGATGTATTCAAGTACGAGTTCATTTTCACATCATAAGAGATCTTGTGGCCATCTAGAAAGAAAGAAGGCCAAAAACCTTTCAGATAAAACTGTGGATGGGGAAGCAAATGAATCTTCCCTTGAAAAGAATGATGATACATTTCTAGCATTTGTTGAAAATACAGAAAATGGAAAACAGTACTATTCAAGTACTTCATTTTTAAATCATAAAACGTTTAGCCAGGGTACAGTAAAAGAGAATGATAAATGTGACCCGTATGAAACTGCGAGAGACGCGAATAGGAAAGTATTATATCCCAGGACTTGTACAGTCTGCAACCGTACTTACTCACAGAAGAGTTCATTTTGGTCACATAAGAAATTTTGTGCCCATTATGCAAGAGAGAAGACAAACACTCGCAACCTAAAAAGTATTGAAGGACTGTCGAGTTTACAGAGCTTGTGTGAGCTTAATACTTGTGGAAAGAACGTTAATATTTCCAACAACCATAGCGACTTGGATGCATCGGCCAAAGAATCTGCAGCTTTAAGTGATCAGGAGAAAACAGTAAAGTGGATTCCCGTTACATCTGACTCCAAAAGAGCGCAAACATATTTCGTTGTCAAGAAGACTTCGTGATGACTGACTTAGTGTATCATCCTGTCTAAGTTTTCCTGTTCAATAACACGATAGGCAGGGTTGAATTATTTTCTTCGGTAAAAGGTAAATTTAGTCATAACAATAAAAAAATGGGAAAAACTAGGCGAAAATGGTAAATTGCTCTTGAAAATAACTTAAGTGAAAAGTGTGTTTAATTAAACTTGTTATAGACCTATGAATTAATGTTATAAAAAAATTTGGTATTACATTGCCAACACAACTGTTGTCGACAGTTTAAAATATAACGCACATAAAGCAATTTCAATGTTGACAAAGTTTTAATGCGTATGAACAATCTTTTTGTCTTAAACATATTTGTTGGTGAAAAATGAATGAAAACTGTACAAGTGGCAGATTGAATTATGTGTTAATAAAATATTAACGCTGAAGTTTTCAACATTTTTTTCTGTTCACATTGTTTCTAAAGGTTAATTTGTCGTTGCTTAAGCAGGTATCCCTCAATTTAATTATTCGATGTACAGTAATTTTGTTGACCCTCTGAGAATCACGAGATTCCCGAGCAGTGTAGTATTGCTTTCTCCTACCACACATATGACTAAATAACCACATTTATTGGTTGTACTGTAAGTCAGAAAAAACTGGTTAGAAGTTATACAGGGAAGATTGCAAGTCGCAGGATGGATAAATGCATGACCCCCTCCCCAGAGAGTTAAAAACTTAATTTAAATTTATAAAATGCGCTTGAATTTATTTCATAATTGTATAATTTACATATCGTTCGCCTTTCTACAGAGGCTGTGTTTTACAAGCTCATTGAATCGGGTGTTAAATTTTCATTTTTAAAATACTGTTAAATATCATTGACTTAACTTTGAATGTAAGAGTTAGTTGGAGAACCTATTTTGACTGTCCGGAAAGGATAGTATTTATTTTTTAATTTAGGTACAAAATAAACAAAATTTATACTCTCCATGGACTGAATATCCTTATTCGTTCATGAATATGGTCATCTACAGATTGAAATATGTATACTCTGTACGTTGATCTACCTGTTACATTGAGTCCGAACCTGATCAGACTAATGTGTGTGCCATACCTTATCTTTGAATTTTTCTTATTGGACATGCTTTATTTAAACGCAAGTTAAAAGAATATTTAGCTCTTTGCAGGCCAGATGAAGCCAACCAAGTACTACTCTCGAAAATGTTGGTTCCTGGTTTTCGAAAATCTAAAAATAAATTGTAGAACGCTTAGGATTATTGTTTTCCATATAGATTTTGTTCTTAAGTTCAATGTTCTGCCAAAAATGTTTTTCTGATAACAAAAAATCGTGACCTGTTTTTATTTCAACACTCGTATAGAATCTATTGTTTTTGTTGCACACTTGTTATTGTAATGAATAAAAATATTTTATTGCGTACTTTTTTGTTTAAATGATGTTTCATAGACTATCGTTAATCTCCTGTCTAAATAAGATGAAAGTTCTTGTTTTGGAACATTATTATTTTTTAAGCTTTCACTTCTAAAATCACCAACCGAAATTAAAGAAACAAGTTCACACACTGTTTACATTTTATAATTTACAAATGGTTTTCATAAATTAAGGTGCTTTTTTTAATTCTGACTTATTAAAAAATTGGAGATTTAAAAACTGATACATACATTTGAAGTTTATGCTACAGCAGAGGTGCTGGTTTTCCAATTATTGTTCCAGAATAAAAAAAATGCATAAAATCTGTTTCCTAGCCTTCAGGATTGATTCCGGACCTTCGTGTGTTTATACGCAGCACGTTCGGAGCGCTGTCGTCTCTGCAAAATGCCATGTTATTTATCGTACCGTTGCTGATGACTATGATGTATATGCTTAGCTTTCTCACATATTTTCTGTCCTGTTAAATATAGGTGGAGGTAGTGTTTCTGCGTCGATATACGTGTTTCTTGTACCTATTCGGAACGTGATGTCAGTTGGATTGTTTTTCGAATAATTTCAGCACTTCACCCCAATAAAAATTCCATATAATAAATTCCTAGTTGATCTTCGTTATTTGAATTGTGGTTCAAAATTATTAGGTGTCCTCGGATCTCTCTTTGGGATTAATCCCAGGCCGTCCCCAATAGTCCTTTGTGTTGCCCTAGTGGGACGAAATTCAACTACCAACCAAACGAATTGATCTATGATAATTGATTGGGAAATACCGATTAGATTAAACACCAAGGTAGGTATTTAATGTCGCACTGGAGCAACACAATGGGTTATTGATGACGGTCCGGAATCAATTCGTATGGGAAAGATCTAAGGACGACTTCGTAATTTTGAATCACGGTCAGATGACGTCAGGGCGAAAACTATTTAAGGAAATCCCAATATGTATCACGAGAGTATTTGGACCGCAGAAATAAATTCTTCGTCTACCATCTGATTTGTTTGCACTGAAAATCTCATACTATCTCCTAATAATTGGTAAAAATAATTCACGCTTTCTGACATTCATGAAAACTAATTTCCTGCAATACTTTCACTTCTGACTTAAAGGATCACTTCAGTTCTTGAAAAGTATATATTTCTTGGTAGGTAGGTATTTTAATTAACTTCGCACTGAAGCAACATTGCACGAGCTATTGGCGACGGTCCTGGATCAATCCCGAAGAAATATTTCTAATAGTCGTAAAATAAGCGTTTAAAATATTCAAGTGGGGGGTATTTCAATTAACGTCACACTGGAGCAACACAATGGGCTATTGGTGACGGTCCGGGATCAATCCCAGAGGGAAAGATCCGAGGACAACACCACGTAATTTTGAACCACGGTCAGATGACGAGGCAACACCTGAGCTGGCACCCCACACCACGCCAACGTGAGGACATTTGAGGCCACGACAGATTTAACGTGCACCAGCCCCTTTGTACACGACGGTGTTTGGCTGGATTCGAACTCGCAACCCTTCGGTTGCTAGTCCGTTACTCTTCCAACCGGGCCACCGCGGCCCTAAAATATTCAAGGAAAAGGAGTATTCTACATGTAATAGACTTGAATTGTGACTTTGTTTTCGTTGGTCACGCTTTAACTTGTTAAGAAGGTAGGTAGGTATTTTAATTAACGTCACACTGGAGCAACACAACGTGCTATTGGTGACGGTCCGGGATCAATCCCAAAGTAACTTGTTAAGGAACGCATAAAAGTGCCTAGTTTGAAAAAAGAAAGCTATCCTCAATGTAGTTTTCACTGTTACGGAAGAAAGGGGTCTTATTAAGAGTTGCGGACTAGCTACCAGAGGGTTGCGAGTTTGAAATGATCTCACCAAAAACTATCGTGTACTTGGAGGCTAGTGCAAGTTAAATATGTCGTGACCTAACGTGGGCGTGGTGTGGAAGTTTAAGGAATTCGGTGCCAGCTTAGGTGCTGATCTCGTCATCTGACCAAGATTTAAAATAATTAGGTGTTGTCCTCGGTTTAAATCCGGATCGTCGCCAATTGCCAGTTGTGTTGCTTCAGTGTGATGCGAATTCACCCATCTACACTGCTGGCCACCCAAATTGCAACACCAAGAAAGACAAGAGATATCACAACAAAATTTATTTTGTAGATAACATGTTGACCAAGTATCAAATGATTAAATTTATAGACTTCTGTGAAGTGTGGTTCCTGCCAAAATCAGTAGCCAGAGTAGCCGCCATTGTTGGAGATCACCGCTGCCACACACCTCGGCATTGATTCAAAGAGACTTTGGATGTGTTCTTGGGGTACAGCAGACCAAGCAGCTTCCACACGTTGCCAAAGTTGATCTGGTGTGGCAGCTGGGGATGTATTCTGGGTCAATCGTTGAGCAACCATGGACCACATGTTTTCTATCGGCGAAAGATCCGGAGAGCGAGCTGGCCAGGGAAGCAATTCAATCTGGCGATTGACGAAGAACCCTTGGACAATGCGTGCCACGTGTGGTCGCGCATTATCCTGTTGAAATATGGCTGTGGGCAAGCCCTGAAGGTAAGGAAGGACAACTGGCTCCAACACCTCGGAGATGTAGCGCTGGCTGTTTAAAGTACCGGCAATGCGTACTAGAGGAGTGCGAGAGTGATATCCAATACCGCCCCATACCATAATACCCGGTGCAGGACCAGTGTGGCGGTGCATAACGCAGCTGTTCAGCATCCTCTCTCCACGGTGTCTCCAGACTCAAATCCGACCATCGTGGTGTTGCAGACAGAAGTGCGACTCGTCAGTAAAGACAATTTCATTCCATTCTGCCGTCCACATCCTTCTTTCATCGCACCATTGGCGGCGGAAACGTCTGTGGTTCTGCGTCAAGGGTAGACGAAGCAATGGACGTCTTGCGGACAGACCACTCTGCTGTAAACGGCGTCGAATGGTACGCGCAGACACTGGATGATGCGGTACAGACTGAATGTGCTGTGCTATGGTTCGTGATGTGGCTGAGCGATCCGTCACTGCCATACGCACAATATGCCTGTCATCACGTGAAGTGGTGCACTGAGGTGGATGCGATCGAACACGTCGGTCCGTCGTACCCTCCTGCATCCAACGATCACATATCCGCACTACAGTTGTTTGGTTTCGTCCAACACGACTACCGATTTCCCTGAAAGATAATCCACAATCTCGGTAGGCCACTATCCTTCCTCTGTCGAACTCGGATACTTGATCAAAAGATGATCGCTGTTTTCTACGAGGCATAATTGATCGTTTTTTTGAAAAAACCACAAGAAAAACACAATTGCCGTACTTGAAATCGTCGAAATCTCCAAGCCTTAAATAGCGCTTTGAAGTGGCGCCACAGGCGCGCGTGATGTGCGTCTGCGCTGAAATTCTAATCATTTGCATATCTCACCTCCGCTAATGCATGTTGTAAATTTCATATTATTTGCATGCTTCCTTCAGGGTGTTGCATTTACGGTGGCCAGCAGTGTACTTGCCTACTGTTACTGCAGAAATATACCCAAGGTTACAATTTAGGAACTTATAATTCCTACAACTGGCAGGCCCTTTCGTCAACTAAGCCACGAAGGCCTCTGACGAGATATATAAATTTTAAAAACAATGTTTCTCAATTGGGTTTGGCAGCAGTTTTCATTGGAATAAAAGTGCGCGAATTTCTTTTTACTACCGCCTGTTTGTTTACTATCGTAAACGAGCATGAAAGCCGAAGTGTTATTTTTCTGTTAAAAAGAAGTAGCAATCCTCGCAGTACACTTGATATTTTCCTCAGTTGCATGCCATAGATAATAACGAGGTTTGTAATATAATGATCTTTTGCTGGAACATAATGTGAATTTTCACTCACTTGTGTGTGTTCAACTATTTCATTAATACGTTTAAAATGTTTTATAACTATGTAGGTAACACTCGTGACTTTATTACTATCTAGAATAGGAAATACCAGTGAGTGCATCAGTATTTCATAGTAGTCCATATTCTATTTTTTCAATAAACGAGAATACTTCGAAAGACTAAAGTTATCCAACTCAGTTAAACTTCTAATTGAAATGCCTGATAATTTCAAATTTTTTTGGTGAGTTTCCGGTAATAAACGACATTTGGAACAGCTGCAGTATAGACCCCCCCCCCCCCTCCATTTGGCGACTTTTTGTCGCCAACCCTCACGTTACTTGGCGACATTTTTTAACAGACATATTACAAAAAAATGTACATAAGTTGAATATAAGTTATTCTAATCTTTTAACAGATTTCACTGTAAATTAGGGTTTCCTGTTTAACGGGGCTGCCAGTCGTGAACTGAACCCTCATTCCGCCCCATTCGATTTTTTTGTAAAATGGAAAACGAAATTTCAAAGCAACCATTATAGAAACCCTGGCGTTTTTTTATGTGCAAAGAAATTGCACAATCGCCATAATAAATAATGTAAATCATGATTATATATAAAAATACAGTTATCACAGTCAATGTATAAGTCTGGGTTAAATATGTCTATATATACATAGCATAGGGACGTTGTAGGGTTGCTAGAATGGAGTGGTAAAAAGTGCGGGGGTTACCAAAAACAACAAATTGCAATTGAAGGTTGGCGACAAAAAAAGTCGCCAAATGGATTGGGGGGGGGGTTTATACTGCAGCTGTTCCCGACATTTTGTTACTTTTATTTTAGTATTGCTTTTGTTTAAAATAGTATACTTGAGTAATGTTATTGTTTACATAATGATTGAACCGAAAATTTTAAAGAACATTTTTGTACTTTGTGTTGATAGTTTTTTTAATGTTTCACTTCAAAAACAGGTTGTAGGCGGCGCAGGTTCGATTCCTGCCAGGTGCATTCCTCCCTGGGTGTATTTCTCTCCTCTGTGTCAGTAAAGCTTTCACTGTGTGTGTCAATTACTTTATTGTATTGTGTCGTTTATTGGATATTGTAATTAGGAAGAATGGAGACAAAAGCCTGATTCTGCAGCTATAAGTCTCAAGGAAATCAACCAACCAAACCAAAAAACAACTTCAAAAACAGCATGGTAGTTGTAGTTGAGTGGTAAATGATATTTGATGCATGTTAAATCTGTCTTGACCTCAAAAGTCCTGTTGCCGTGGTGTGGAAGTTTGGAGAGTGGGTTGCCACCTCCGGTGTTGATCTTGTCATCTGACCATTCAAAATTGTGAGGCATTGTCCTTGGATCTTTCCCTTCGGGACTGATCCTGGATCATTGTCAATAGCTTGTTGTGTTGCTGCAGTGCGATGTTAATTAACTAGCTACCTAACTACCTTCATGATGTTGCAATTTGATGGCCAGCTGTGTAGTTTGCCATTGTCGGAACTGTATGTCGATTTCATTACAAGAGGATATTGGTTATGTTTTACAAGTTCAAAATTTTTAGTTTTCCATCTGTTCTACTGTGCCTATGTTTTAAAATGTATTTTTTAATTAGAAATTTTCGTAAAAGATATTGTCAATTTTCTGAACTTTTCGATGTACTTATATTTATATATTCTGATCGGTTTTTCCATTTCTAGAATGCATGGTAATGGTCATGTGATTCCCAGCACTCCCATAGCTGTTGACACGTGGAATGTGAAGAACTGCCCTCAAGCCAGGGTATTTTTTTTGTCTCATTTTCATGGAGACCATATTGTTGGTCTCACGAGCTCATGGCAGCACCTGATATATACTTCTCCCGTAACTGCAAAATTTCTCATTCATAAACTCAAAGTAAGTAGCCTATACTTTTGGAAGCAGTTGCTGTAACTAACAGATTAAAGTACATTTTGTTAAATTTCGTTTTGATGATTGTTTCTAGGTCACCTTTGATGACCTAAAAACATTTTGACAATTGTGTCTGATGTCATTTTTGATGACTGACTTCTCTATTTTTTTGCTAGTATGTTTCCTATTTGGTAATTACATTATGGAAATATGGTATGCCATTGAATTTTTTACTCAAACTATTTTACTAGAACAATTTACTCAAACTATTTTACTATACAGTAATTTGTATTCTTGTATAATTTTCCACTTAAAATAAATTATCATTGGAATAGGTATCACCTTAAAATGAAAGGAAGCATAAATAAGATTTTTCCAAAATAGGAAGTTGTCTTGAACATGGGGCTTATTTTTGGGATTTTACAATAGTTGTAGTCTGATCTGTAATGTTTGTAGTAGCAATTGGGCTTATTTAAAAAATTAGAAAAATCAAATAGTGAAAAGTCTCACATCCTTGTCTCATGCATAATGCTCCAATATAATTTATTTGCTCATAAATGAAGTAAGTATTAAGCAATTAACTTTTGAAATTTGATGAACCAATTAACTTTGTGTAGTACCTTTGAGCAGTTATTGTAAAAAATCATTGTAAATATGTAATTGCAAAATAATAATGTAAATAAACATTTTGTTTCATTTCCTGCACAATTTTTATATTTGTGCCTAAACGTTTCACTTGCGCCCATACATTACTGTACAAAAAATTATTCTTTTAGTGTGCTCTAATACCCCTTGAAGTTTGTCCCATGGGTTCCAAATCACCCTGTATATACTATATTGTATGTAAATTTTTGAATGATGGCTAAGTTCACCACAAGTTTTTGTTTTTAAATTTGCTCAAATTTTAAATATTTTTAGATAAATCCATCTTTAGTAAAAAGTTTGGAAATTGGCGAAGATCATCTCATACCTCTAGACTCCAACAATCAAGAAATGGTCACTGTTACTCTTTTCGATGCTAATCACTGCCCAGGCTCTGTGATGTTCTTGTTCAGTGGTTACTTTGGTGACATTCTCTACACTGGCGACTTCAGATACAAGCCTGGTTTGTTCGAGGGTTTCTCAGTTCCTCCCATCGATGTATTATACTTAGACAACACTTACTGCTCACCCAAATGCATATTTCCTACTAGGGAAGATGCCATCGAAAATATCCTCTCCCAACTCGCAACTTGTTTAGTCCAAAGTAACCGCGTTTTCATTGGCCTGGACAATCTTGGCAAAGAGGATTTACTACAAAGGATTGCCAAAGAAAGACAATGCAAAGTTCATGTGTACCCTGCCAGGAAAGAAATCATGGACATTCTCGAGTTGAACAACATCATAACGACTGATAAAGCAAATACAAAAATTTTCATTGTGCCTACCAATCAAATAAGTGGCAAGAACATTGCAAGGTGGAATACAGAGACGAAAACCCATGCAATATTAGCCACCGCCAGGTACTGTGGGTTCAACTTCAAACCTTTTTCCAAGTTTGAAGACATACATGTCGTGCCTTACTCGAATCATTCATCATATTTTGAATTGAAAGAGTTTGTGAAGATGGTTCAACCCCGAAGCATAATTCCCATTGTCAGCAAATCTGCGAAAGGCATATTTGGGTCGGATATATCCGAGAGGGCTGACATGAGCGTGTTTCAGCAGTTCCTGCGAGAGCCATATTCATCCCAATGCTTGATTCCAGAATCTGTAAAAAGAACCATGAATGCTTTGGAGGCAAAGTACGAAGCTTTGGTGCCGTTGAAGAAGAGGAAGGTAGCTCGACGGCAGGAGCGTCCATGGAGGCGTCCTCCCGCTGTTGGCGTGAGATACATTGTGAGCGAAGATTCAGAGACTGATTCTGATCCTGATGCTATCCACATTGAAAGTACGAAATCTTTCAATGAAAGTATATCTGAGTTCAGTTCTCCAGAGGCTTCAGAAATTGATTCAGATGAACCGGACAATGTGTGGGAAATCACCCACATTGCAGGGAAAGGAAAACGTTCTGTGTATTACCTGAAATCATAAGCCAAGAAAGTAAGTGTAGATATAATGATGTACAAAAGAAATTTAGGTAAAACTCAAGAACACGGTATCGGCCCATCATCAAATTGGCAACTTGACTTTTTGTAGCCAAATGGTTACCCTATTTTAAAATTATGGTTGATTGCCGATGGTAGTGTTGAGTTCTGCCATGATTTATTTATGACAATGCAAATAGTTATTTATTAAGTTCTATAAAAATATATAATTGTTTTTCAAACTTTGAAAAGTTTATTTTGTTTTGGACTTAAAAATTAAATTAAATTGCTCAAATACAATAATTCTTTTACATATAATTTTAAAGTAAGTTGTACATTATTAATGGACAGTTTGAAATCTTGAAAAGATACTTTTAGTTTTCATTTTTGATTTGAAATGGAAAGCAAGAGCAATTTCTCATTGCATTATTTGTAGCCCCAACATTAAAATAAGCTTCATTAAAAATGTATGAAATTGATAAACAAGGCTTACAATTTGCAATTAGAGTCACTTTGTACCCATAAATTTCATTTTGACTATTAATTTTCCGACCCAGTTAAGAATTATGCCAGTTTGCCGACATTTCTATATTTATGTCGTGACCTATATCAAGGAAACCCTACATGTCTATAGAAATGTTGGCAGCAGAATATTGTTTACTATCATTGTGAGTCATAATTATGACCCAGATCTTAAATATTTCTAAAAATATCCTTAGAGATTCATAGAAACTCCTTAAAATGGTTTATTTATGTAACTTCGAACTTGGATAAGCCACAATTTTAGAATTTCGTCTTTTTATAAACCATAAAATCTCAAGAAAATCATAGCAAAGCTGTCTTAAAAAAACACCTAAAAATGTGAATTTTAAAATCCAGTTCGTAGTCATTACACTGCAATTATACACGTACATGAAAACAAGCTAATTTTGAAATGGTACCCAAGTAGGACATTTTGACAACTGAAGAAAAATATTTTAATGCCATTGACACCTGTCTTTCTACTCCTAATTTCTATCCCAGGTAATAAATGATTAAGGTATGATAGTTATTAGATTTACATTTTATAATTTTAGAAGCAGAATAGTATTTTTTTAACTGGTATTGCTGAATATCAAAATTCTATCAAGTTTTTCTTTCAAAACAAAAGTGATTTTCTTTGCTTAGCTTTTGACTTAAATTTATAACATTACATGCCTATTCATGTTTTTAAGTTATTATAATATATTATGAAAGTATTCCAATATATAATGCAAAGTATTCCAATGCATAATGTGAGTTACTCCAATGCATACTGATTTTCTGTTTATGTCAGATAAATTAAACTTACATTTTTAATATATGTTAATGTATGAAAATAATATGATTATAATATAAAACCAAATTGACATTGTTTTATTTCTAAATGCAATTTTCATGGTGAAATTAGTTTCTTTTTGAACACATTTCTCAAATGAGAAACCATCTTAAGGGGTTCATGATGCAAAAAAGAAAATATCTTCAAAAAATGTTTTTGTATGCATATGTACATTTTTTAATTGTTGAGTGAATCAACTCCAGTGTAAATAAAATTTCTTCAAAAGTTTCCTCCAATTTTATTTTTTATATCCGTTAATTTAATTACCAAGTTCAGATATTTTTTACTTAACTGCATCGTTGATAGTTAATAATTGTAGTAAATATATAGATCCTTTTACCTGGTGTTTTCATAGTTTTACCTTGTGCTACACAAAGATTGACAACCCCCTGTAAGTTCCATAACCTTTAAGGGTTAAAAAAGTATTAATGCATAGGACCATTTGTTGTAGGCGGCGCAGGTTCGATTCCTCCCTGGGTGTATTTTTCTCTTCTGTGTCAGTAAAGCTTTCACTGTGTGTATCAGTTACAGGTAACCCCCGTATAACACGGCACTTCTATAGCACGGATTCACTTAACACGGTTCGAGAATTGGGAACATCCCCGTATAACACGGTGCGTTTATAGCACGGATTCACTTTAACACGGTTCGAGAATTGGGAACAGCCCCGTATAACACGGTGCTTTTATGGAATGATTGGAACAACGATGCAAAAAGGACGGACATTATGAAAGTTTAATTTAAATGGTGTAGCATGTGAATATCCTAAGATCTACATGCGTGAATATTATCTCGAGATAAATTAAATAGAAAGTAACTTAGCTTAGAAGAGACATGGCGTCTCTTGGGGATCCCCGCTCGTCATCAAAAAGAAAAAATGTCAAGAACGCTTAACGCGTTTCTTCTCACAAAACTGCAAGGTCGTTGGACTGAGGCGAAAAAAAGAGTGTGTTCCTCCTCTCCATGCTTTTTATCAGTTTTTCAGGGGGTCGCAAATCAGGGGAAATGGTCTTGTCAATCAAGGGAGCTGGACTTCCTGATTCGCTGTTTTTAAACTAGCTCATCTGTAATTTGTTAGACGGACACACATGACATGGCATGACGTAACTTTCCGGAAGATTCTTAGCATAGTTAATGAGCGAGGGAGAAAACGGAATTGAGAAATAAAGGACTTAAAAAATAAATGACATCACTGATCTCGTAGCTGTCACTCAGAGGATGAGGATATCTTGTCAAAAAGAAAACACTCGGTTAATAGTACTTAGTGATGACGAAGAAAACATTGTTTAATTCATATTAATATGTATTACTTAAGAAAATTTTTAATTATGAAAATATAATAGCATGTTTTTTAATTTTTGGAACCTAACCCCCCTTTTCGTACTAGTTCTTTGTTTCATATAACACGGCAATTTTTTGGAACATAACTTCCGTGTTATACGGGGGTTACCTGTACGTGATATTGTATGTCTTGTGTCAATTACTTGATACTGTATTGTGTGGCGCAGCATGGCCAAATATGGCCCTTGTGCCATAAAACCTCAACGAACAAACAGCACAAGACCATTCCTGAGCCCCCTCAGTAAGCTGACCCCTTCACCATAAACTTCCGTATAAGAGGCTTTTCTGTCTAGCTGTTTCTGTGGTGAAATGTCTTGTACATAATCTGAATGCGGTGTTGGCTCGTTTTTCGAAATACGACTTCAACATGCCGTCAATGGGAATTCCAAATAAATGTATAATTATTTGATCAATGCCAAGCTATAAAGGTTATCCCAACATATAGAGCATTTGGGTAATGTATAATTGGAAATTTTTGTTAAATAGTGGAGGCATACCATGACACTATTTCATCCACACCCTATTTTTCCTACAATGTACAAGTGCATTCATAGCACACCAATCATTAATGGCCCTGTTAATGCATGCTCATGTTGAACAAGACTAATTATAGCCAATAATCTAATACAATAAGTATAAGGCCCATTTGCATCTAAGCAACTAAAACACTTTTAATGGAGAACTGTTTGACCAGTGTTATATTACAAGTTCAATTCTTGTCACTCCTTGGGTTGGGTACATTACCTTTGAAGTCCTTTATACAGTGTCCTAAAATTTCCCATACTCCAACTTTAAAAAAAATCATCTGCCTGTGTTTTTCTTAATTATTGAATTTTATCGTCTGCTTATAATTTTATGGATTCTTTAATTTTTATCGTTTGGTTTTCTTCTCGCTCAAGTTGTACGATAATAAAGTTCTATGTCATTTTGTTCTTCATTGCAAAATGAGTTTATCACGCATTCAGAGAATTGCGCTCCTTGAGGCTTATTTTGAATGTAAATCATGAAAGATGTAAAGAATTTTGGCGACAAATATCCAGATGATGCAATACCGACTAAAGATACGCTTTATCAACTCGTTCGGCGACAGGTTCGGTGGAAGCCAAACACAGGAGTGGAAGACTGAAAGTCGTTACACCAGACTTTGTGCAAGAAACTCAATGAAGGATATTGCAATGCTTTGCATTTCTGTGTAAAAATGTTACAGGAGCCAAAGCCACAGGACAATGAGAAGCGGCTTTATTATTGCTGATGATTCCGGAGATTTATTCGCAACATCAACATTTTGGACAAAACATTTTTCTCTAATGAGGCATGGTTTCATTTAAGCGGTTATGTGAACGCACAAAACTCCCGCATTTGGGCGACAACAAATCCCCATTCATTAATGCAAAAACCTTTGCATTCTCAGAAAATTGGAGTTTGGTGTGCCATATCACGCAAAAGAATTGTTGGGCCTGTTTTTCGAGTCAACTGCTGATGGCACTGTATACAGAGACCTTATCCAACAATTTGTTGCATTATTAGAAGTGAATGAACGAGATTCTTGGTTGCAACAAGACGATGCAACCTGCCATACAAGTTATGAAACCATGGGCATGCTTCAAGATTTTTTTGTCGATAGACTAATCTCAAGAAATCTTTGACCACCTCATTCCCCTGATCTAAGCATCCTTTACTTTTTTCTGTGGGGATATTTAAAGAACAAAGTTTATGAAGATAATCCTGAAACAATAGATGATCTGAAAATTGCCATTACTCAAAGCTATAAGAAGTCACTCCCAGCATCTTGAAACACGTTTCTAAAAATATGCGCAAACGACTTCAGCTTTACCTCCAAGAAAGGGGCGAACATTTATTATAAATGCGAGTTCAAATTTTTTTCCTACGTTATGTTAAAATTGCTTTTCACTATTAGCATAAAAATAATTGTTTTAAAGCTTGTTGTTTTTGTATAATAAATTCACGAATCGACAGCACAGGAACTTTTAGGACACTGTATTATGTACTGAATCTTTACATTTCCTTGTGCTTTGCACCGCATAGCAATAATCATCTCTTGCACCATAATAGTGTATAAACCCAACTGCTGCCTTAGTTTTATAAGATAACAAAAATGTAGATTGAATCTCAATAAGTTCTGCACACATGTATATTTCTTGAATTCAGAAAAGCAAAACAAAAGAAATTGATTAACTGGAAATTCAGTGACCTGAATTACCAGGTGTATTTTCTCTTGTAGGGAGGGCTTCCAGGATCCTTTGAGTTACTATTCCTCCAGATTCCCATTATTAATTAAAGGAAAGATAACTAAGAACTTTAAGATTCTACAAAATTGAAACAGTTTGCTTACATTGCATACCAACTCTTTCAGTGGCTGAATGAGGCCCCTTGAGCCATAAAATCTAATCCAACCAATCCTGTCTTCCAGGTGGAAAGAATATCTTCAAGTTTTTCTTTTCAAATGACTCCAAATTCGGCGTCATGTGGCAATCCACGAAGAAATAATATTGGAATCAGGTTGGTGAATGTTGACAGAAAAATTTGCTTCATGTAATTCGACTTTAGGAAACACATTTCATATTGTGATAGAAGAAAAACTGGAAAGTGCATTTGATTTTCCATTGCAGTGCTTAGGAATTACTCTGAAATGGACTTGCAATAGCAGAACTGAGACTTAAAGTTTATGGAATACAAGTAAAAAGCTATGAAACAGTCTTCAAAATTTGTTTAATTCAGCTTTTTCCAACTGTTAGTAAAGTATCTATTGTAACTTATTTTTGTTCAGCATTAGTTCAGTGCCTCTAAAAATCTTAGATTTCTTCTAGGTTGGCAGGTGTCATTGCACTAGCATTTTATAAAATTGCTTTTATTTGTGGCTAGATGTTACACTATTGCAGTTAGGCTCAACTAATTAGTTACTCGGATTGAAAATAAACTTTTCAAGATACATGCCCAGTTTGAAATCAGATACTCGACAAGTATATCAGAATAAGTATGTATTAAATGTTAATTTCTTAGAATTTTATTGGAAAATGTTTTCTAATTTATTGAAGTTGGATTAGAAAGTTGAACACACACACATCAAAAGGTTATTCAAATTCAGTCTCGAAAATGTTCTTTATAAACAAATAATCAAAACTTCACAGATCTTTGAAGCCAAAGGATGCTCTCAAAGCTTTGGTCAAAATGTTGGACGCCTTAAAACTAAAGGCACAAACTTTCCTATCGAAGTTCAATTTGATTGAGTACTTGCTACTTATCAAGCCATTTACATTTCTGAAACTCAATGCAGCATTTTTTATTTCCCCAAATACTTTAGTCATGTTTGCAATCTACTAACAGATAATATAAAAGATGAATTTCATTTGCAATATTTTATAAAAAACGTTTCATAAAGGAATCAGAAAATTATAAAACATTTAAAAAGGTCAATACAGTTTTATTTACATAAAAGATAACTTGCACAATTCATGGCACTACAACATTAACTAGTAGAATATACAAAAACATTTTATCAAATACTTTTGAACAATAAAAATTAAAATAATGCATATTGCATAAAAAAATTTTAAGATTGTCAAATTACACACATTACAAATATTGTATATACATATTTACACAAATTACATAGAAAATATTTCTAAGTAATTTTTACTTAGTACAAAAAGTTTACTTTCAAATCATTTAGAGTTCATTTTTAACCTAGTCATACTAAGTGAACAGGCACCAGAATCAAAATGCAAGCTAAGTTCTAAATATTCATATCTCGATATTTCATCTTTTATAAGTGAAAATAAAACTCAATTGAAACCTAAGGCATATTTCAGGGCATTTAACATTATTCAAATTACAATTTTAATGAAAGACATAATGTGCAACAAATCTTTAGAAAGCAATTTTGCAGAAACAAAAAAAAAAATCAAATCGAAGAATATTTTTAAACTTAACAAAATAAAATAAGAAACATACTCTTCCTAAATGCTAAGTGTAGTAAACTCGTAAATTAAGATAAATCACCGCAAATCAAAACTGATTATAAAAATAATTTGAATATTCAGGTGTAACCAGCTTTTTAATTCCTTAATATACTACTTTAATATAAGTTTGCCTGCAGACAAAAATTAAAAAACTCAATTCATGGAAGTTTGTTTAAGCACAGAATCAGGCCTAGTTTAGATACTGCATTACAAATTTTAATGATTCTAGCAAGAATGTACTTCATTTTCAGATTATCGTTCAAGTTGTCAAACTTGGTGGCAGCTCTAAGACAAGAATATGAAACATTTATCTCAATGAAATGTTGCATTCCTTTAGTCACTGGGCACTTAATAACCTTATTCTTTTATAATATTTTGAGCTAATTAATTTAGTAGAATTTTCTTCAAATATGTCAAATAAATTTCCATCCTATACACATCACTAGTTTAAAAAGTTTTAAGATCTATATACAAGGTATCTGGTATTACATCCACATTTCCAATCATCACATTTATAAAAATGAAAGTCAAAACAGTGTTTTTAGATTCTTTTAAAGCAACAAAATTTTTGGCGCAAATGTGGGTCTAACTTTTTTATTTTAGCGTTTCAACAGGTGAAAAACTATTCTGCTAGAGAGAAATGGTTCCCAAACTTTTCAGTCCCAAACCCCTTTGAAATTTAAAAATTTCCGCGAACCACTCAAGATAAAATTTAATAGGGCATGTAGACCTGCATAGAACTAGTGATCTTTATTTTCACCTTTATATAGGTAGTCAAATAGACTAAAACATTAACATTTCAAATTAAGGATTAGTGATGATTTCAAATTTTGAATATAAAATCGAGTTCTAAGAGAAATTAGTATATCGTACGTTAGCAAATAGATTCATCATCCACACATGGCATCTTGGCTGCAATACTGTCATAAAAATGAATTCCTAGTTTTAAGTATAAAGACTAAATATATGCTTTTGCATACTGAAAAACTGCCACGATTGTTCCACCAGTAGGAGCTGATTGTAGAAGCACATATTTAGTCTTTCTACACATGTAAAACTAGGAATTCATTTTTTAAAGTTATGCTGGTATTACAGCATCATGATTATCGGTCACTGCGGAATGCTACCTTAGTGCATATTTTTTAAAAAATACTTAACATTTTTAGAACATGAATCGGAGAAAATAATGGAAGATTTTTCTTGAAAGTTCTCTATTTAGGCTGATGGAATATTACACGCTTTTCGTGATCCTTGTGGACACTCAGGGATCAGCATACCACACTTTGCGAATCACTGCGCTAGTTTTAAAAATGTTTATATAAATTGAGGAGCACCATTTAAAGAAAACCAACACCTTTTGAATATTGATGAAAAGATCAATCAGCTGTCTGGTTTTATTCATGTTCTATTATGAATAAAATTTTTCCTTTGTTTTCATTGACACATTTATCACCTGGAGAGCTATTCCTGACAACCTCCAAGAAAAAATATGTAACATGCATTGTCAGAAAAAAATGCCTAAAAATTGTTATATTTAGCGATAATTGTTCCAAATTGGGCTTTATGAAAGCACTTCAAAGCAAAAAAAGTAATCCAGCTCGCTACTGTTATATGCTTGGAGGCAATTCAAAACTCGGTATAACTGATTTGATACTTCATACAAAATGGTGCTAAATTTTTGCAAAAATGAGCACTAAAACTTTATCTTGAAAATTAATGCCCCAGAGTTTTTCATGGCAATTTAGCAACCACTGATTCTGAGGTTTATTTTTCATAGTTGCCATTAGTGTCAAAAGTATTTTTCTGGAAATTATTATCCACAGCAAAAAATCCAATGAAAATACAACAGACTGCAGCATAAAAAGCCATTATCCAGCAATATAGATGAAATAACCCATAGAATGTGACGAAAAAAATCTTTAAAATAGATGCAATTTTGCACTAAATCCTGAGTTAACAGCAACTCAGTACACAAACAATATACATGGCATTGAATTGTGGTTTACAGTATAATAAATAAATATACTGTATTGAATATAAAGTACAATATGCCTCAAGAGAAACTAAACATAATAGTTGTCTTATGTAGTGTAAGATTTATAGACAACCTTTTGTCATAATTAGCCCCGACACGAGCAAATAATACAAAATCAAAGTAGATGTGATGGTTAAAAAGTGACATCTTTTCAATCTTTGATATCACTAGTACGTCTCTTTTTCAATGGTGGCTCACAGCTGTCCTCACTCATGTCTTCAGATTTGATATGCATAGAACTATCTGCAATTTAAAAACAAATTATAAAAATATCACAATGCAGATAAGTAGCAATCTTCCATGCATGCCAGTCTACACTGTAACAATCCTCACCCATGACTAAACTTAGCAATATTATGTAAAACAGAATGGTAGTATCCATGAGTTGTAACTAAAGGTTATAAAATGGGATTAGGTGAGCAGCTTTGTTTCTGCAATGCAGGGGACAATCTGATTTTCTTGGAGTTACCATAGACATGCTATCTGCTTGAAAATAAAATATTTCTTATGGTATCAAGTTATGATCACTGCTGCTTTTCCAAAAGTGTGAGAATGATATTGCCACATTTTTTCAAAAACTGCTACAAGGCTTGCTAACCAACGCCCACCCTTGGCTATTGGATCATTTGCTGACATGCTGACCAGTAGAGACAGGAAAGCTTCAACTCGTTCTTAGTCCAAGGCACCCTGACCGTATAGCAGGCATTGTGGGGAGGGCAAAAAGTGGATCCTGTGCAGGTGGGCAGAAAGGTAGTCGTGCCCAGTTATCATCCGGAACAGAGCCACGCCGATTGTCCGAGGGTGGCCATGGCAGATCTATCTACTGGTGACGAGTGTTACCCATTTTTGAAGCCATCAGTCACTTGCCTCAATTAGTGGCTAACAGCAGTTAATTTGGGCTTTGCTGGAATTTAAAGTAGAGGCAGACTGGCTGAGCCACCCCATCTCGAAACTTACAAGGATAGACTTTATATTATTTTCTTGGTAAAGTCAATTTGATAAAACCAATGAATCCATTAGTTTTATCAAATTTGAACCAAATAGTTAATGGTTGTTGAATTTACCAAGAAATTATAAAGTCTGTATCCCTCGTGGCAGTTTTTGAATGTTAACCTATGAATCCATTAATTAGTGGTTCTTTTCTTGATTGTCAATACCTTTTGTTGTCAGAGTCGTTACACATTTCATACCTTGCTTAAACCCATTTATAATGAATATAAGCATTGATATGCATATTTTATGTCCAAATGAAAATACCAAGTGTAAAACACCATTCTCATTTTATATATTGCAATTCATGTGATATAAATTGAATTTTGGTTTGTTGCTGTATTGTCATCTTTTGCTACATGATGGCTAATTGGACCGAAAAAAATTAAATATAAACAATTGCTAACAACAAACGAAATGAATAAAATATGGAAATGGATCACCAAAGAGTAAGCCATTGATAGCAATTCGATTCCATTTTGATCCGTTATATTTTTAATTCATCTAGAATGTTATGCTTGCTGGAAGAAAAGCATGTTGAGGTAAGAGCAGCAGCTTTGGAAATGTATGAAATGTCATTGCTGTTTCTGAGTTATGGAGTATTTATCCTCAATGCAATAGAAATTTCTATTCTGGACACCGTGAAAATAGAAAAGCAAATTATCAAATACAAATGGCCTTAATTAATTTTTATGATGGGGAGAGAAGTTGTCTCACATGCGAAATTTCAATAAAACACACCTCTCCATAGATTAAAAAAATTCAACCATAGGCAAAATAATCAAAAACTAGCTGACTCATGCATGACATTGTGGTTCAAGTTTATTAATTGCTAATATGTATTGATGTCAGTATTTCCCATTAATTCATTTATTCAAGCTTTGATATGTGCATTTTCATACATCCAAATGAAATAAAATTAGTCAAAAATATAAAACGGTATTTTGTTTACATTTTCAAATGTACTCACTGGCATTTATTCCTATTTCCATGGTGAAAAGTAATCACTTTTGATTGAAGTATTTCATAAGAGCAGTGAAAGCGCTTCTGGTATAGTTCTAGAAATATCATGGCTCAAATTAAACAATTTAAACTTTGTGGCAAAATCTCGTAGCAGTTGATTTTATATTGTGTATGTTTGTTGCCATTCATCAATATACAAATAGCACCGATTTCTGTGCTACGGACATTAGTGGAACACATACTTTACAAGTTCTCTCAATGCTGGAATGAATTTTAATATTGCTTACATATAAAACCAGGTATATATATATATATATATTTCTCACATAACACTTTAAGCGACAACTATCCTTATTAAAACAATGCATTACTCATGTCACTTTAAAATACATAAACAGCAAATTAAAATTCAATAAAAATAATCGAATCTTTAACCTTAGATTACTAACCATTAACTTTGCAATATTGTTAGTATTAACCACTATTTTCTTAAATTTTACAAATGGTTAGTATTCTAGGATTAAAGAAAGCCTTCTCTCCATTTGTAACATAATAAGCATTAAAGTGAAAGCTAAAGAACTGACCAGGTTGACTGTCTGGAAATTGAGCATCACTGCTATTTTCCATACTCAAATTTGTGGCATCATCACTAGCAGCTCTTGAATCTTGGCTTATATCAGCAAATCCTGTAAAATAAAATTTATTCAATGAATACTGAAAACAAAGGGAACTTTTGTATTATGAGCTGCCTTTTCATCACACACGCAAAACATTTTATTTAAACGAAGGAAACAAATTTGTTTCATGTCTGGGTCTTTCCATGCAAAATGAGCAAATCTGCTGTGGCTGACATATCACCGATTTTAATGAAAATCAGTTTTTAAATAGGTCACAGTAATGAGCAATTACAAAATATTAAATTTCAGAAATCTAAATTTTAATTACTGACATTTAAAGTTCAAGGTCACACAAATTCAGATTTTCTAGCACTAAAAAGTGTGGCCTGTTTGTGATCCAATATAGTCAATAAGTTATTGATACAAATTAAAAATTTTTATATCACATTACATTCTTCCGAAAAAAGCCTCTTAGGAAACGTCAGACTATAATTTAATAGAGGTCATTGCTAAATCTGAGATCGATGAAAATAGAAAATTTGCAATTTGCTACAAATTTCAAATTGCTCTGGTATCTAGAAATGGAAAGAGCATTAAAAATTATTCTTAATGAAGAGCTTTTCATAATAAATAGCATGGCGCATAATTAAATGATTAGTATTTGTACTCCTTTATAAAGAAAAACAGAAAGTAAAATTATGGAAAAATATGATTTTTGAACTTTTAAAAAATGCATATTTGACTGAGGGGAAGCTTCAAAAACAAAACATGAAAGAGCAAGATGTCTATTATGTCTTGAAATTTTCTGTATTGTAATGTGATTATTTTTGCCTCTGGAACAATTTCAACTAGATGTAAATTTTACTTTTTTATCACAGTTGATGAGTTATAACCTTTGATAATATAAAAAAATGCAATACAAGAAATAACTATTATGGTGCATGTACAAAATTTCACATAAAAATTTCATTTTAAACTCATTTTTTGCTTAATCCAAAAAGTGTTCCATCAGTGAAATAATTAGGTGGAAAGTTCATTTTGTTAGAGAAGTCTTTTCAATTTGCTTTTTCCTTATAAGAAACCTAAGTATTAAATACAATTAGTTGTGAATACCAAATAAGTTTTGTAAATATTAAGCTTTATTAGACAGGTAAACACTATCTAATTTTGAAAGAAAAAATAATTTAAACATCATTGTCATACCTCGATTCTCCCAAATGTACATAACTCAAGAATCCTTGTTCCATATTTATTACAATCACTAATGAAACAAGATTTCAAGAATTCGGCAGCACTAGGAGAAATTTCAATTTAAGCAACTACAAAATTGAAGACCTTTATCAAAATGAATTTGAAAAGACAATCAAGTAAAAGTTTTAAATGTTTAAGCTTTTTCAATTGTGATTTGACATCCTGCTTTTATAATTTGCTTCAAAAGTAAAAATAATTTGGTATTTCATAGCTGTCATTTGAAACGTCATATACATAGATTGGGAAAGAAATGCCATGATTGGCTGTCATAGACCTATCTGGGTAGTTGTTTGGCGACAAAAGTTTTTGTCGCCAATTGATAAATGAGAAAGAATGTTTTTGCGTATTATCGAAATTGTTACTGTTGCTTTGGGTCTCAAATACAACCCCAATTTTTTTACAAGTAACAGACATATTAAACTATATTCCTCCAAAATATAGTTTTCGTCAGAGCTCTCCTTCATTTGATTTTACATGCCTATTTTAAGTGGAAAACCATCATTTTATAATTTTTCTTTGTAGTTTGAAAGATGAAGGAAATAAAAGTTGACTTCTAAACTTCAGCAATGGTTTTGTCATACCTAGCACTGTAACTGGCATGAATTTTAATGATTTCTTTAGCCCATAGAAACCTTTTTAATTCTATCAAAATCAACTATTTTCCATTTTTTGCTTAAATATGATTTTTAAAATCGTTCCCAAATAGATAAAAACGAAATTACGAAACATTGTTGTCTACATTAAGTAGTTTTTGATAAAGAGATCTTCAAACATGCAACATCAAGTGATTTCACAATTGCTCTTCAAAATTGCAAGACCTTTAAATGCCTGAAACTTCCAAAATATTTCATTTTGAGGCAAAATATTTTGGATATCATTATTTTTTTTAATAAACTAAAGCCCTGTATCAAACTTCATGAAAATCTGTCACCCTACGGCCAGTTTTATCCTGATTTTTGCTCATTTCACATGGAATGACCTGTCTTAATAAAAATGGTATCGTTTAACATGGTCTGTAATAAGATATTCAGACAAGAGTTGGCAGCAGCTCTTAAGGAGGCATATTTGAATATAAAAATGTCCTAACACAGCACATATAATTAACCACTTAACGCATTTACCCGTGTTTGACATGGGCAAAAGTTACCGGCAAATTTGCACATGCCCCTGTCTAACACGGGCGATCTTTTATCTCGCGTTATTTTATTTCTAATGCCCGTCTGAGATCCGTTCTAGTAAAAATAGATAGGCTAGATTAAACTTATACTATAGATGGCATAAACTTATTTATCATAGATGATTTACCACGTATTTATAGATGGATATTAAACTTATTTACCGTAGATGGCACCACTATGCACAATTTTTCTTGTGTAAACCAAGTGGTGCATGAGATTTGATGATTAGCTATAAGTTTGTTAGGAATTCTTTGTTATAAAGCAGTTGTTTGGTGTGGAAAAGGTAATATATCCATTTTTATTACGTTAAATATCATAAAAGTAAACAGTTAACCATAAATTAATTTTTACTAAGTGTTTTTGTAACTTGTTTAGAAAAAGTTATCTGATAATGAGCGACTGTGACGATTTTGAATATGCCAATTTATCAGAAAGTTTCAGCGATGAACTCTTGAGTGATGGAAGTGAATCTGAAGTTAATATTTTATTATTATTAATATTTTGAAATTCAAAATAAACATGTAATCAAATCGTTTACACTTTGTTTGTATAATAATTTTTTATAACTTTTACCCCACCCCCCGCAACTGAAATTGCAAAAAATAACTTACACTATACCCTATATAAATTTTCTGTCAAAAAAAACTCGATAATTTTTTACCAGTTTTTCCGAAAAAAAAACTCGTGCTTTAAGTGGTTAAAGACGACTTGAATATTTAGTTTGTTTTTAGGAATATTTATTGCACCCTAAGAGACACAATTTTTAATACAAAAATGTTGTTATGCATTTGGAATTCAAAGACACATTTCTAAAAATAACTATAAATCTAATATTAAAATATTATGATTTAATTAAGATGTCTCAAGTTTCCAGCAAATTTGATTTGTTTACATTTTATAAATTGAAAAATACAGCATGACAAAAATATTTCTTTTATTCATTAAATTTTATAATTAAAAGTAAGTCTTTTCCAATAAAAATAGAACTCTTTTATCATAACTTTTTGGAAAAATATTGAAATTAATAACTTCTAAAAAGTCAAATAGCCAGAAATAAAAATATAAATATATTACAGATTATAAAAATACAGATAGCTTTGATTTCAATGACATCAAATGCAAAACAAAATTGTCTAAACAAGTTTTGAATTTATATTAATATAATGCTTGATGAGTCATAACATAACAGTTGGCTATTCATATTCAGGACACAAAAGAGGAACAGGAAATTGAATACTCAAACATTGCCCAGTCATGTTTCAGAAACTAAGTTGCTCATTATGTAATCTCATAATCCGAGGGTTCATGCTTAAAGCAGGAGAGTTATAATTCCAATTACCTAAACTTGATTCCTCCATGACACTGGATATAGAGCTAGATTCTCTAGTGCACATGTGTTTACTTTCACTTCCGATTGGAGAGCCTGAAAATAGGAAACAAAAGTTAAATAAAATGTTAATTGTATGCAAATTCAAAAGTAAAATCTTCAAATATCAGTGAATACACTTATTTTGACTTTTAAAATTTGTTTTCAAAATATTCTCCAAGGCACTAGTTGGAATTTCATACTTTGGGATCAATTTTAAAGCAATGGTATCATTTACCTTTTGAGGTTCTCTATTATTGATCCAAGTTGTGACAGTCAGTTTCTTTACATGTGATGAATCAATGTTCCTTGAATTGAAACATTACCATATGCAATAATTAAGTCTCCATATATTCATCTAAGCATTTCCCTCATTTCTTGAATTCTCAGTATTAGGAGGCCTGTGGATGTTATTGTATTCCACATAGTTTGTGGAATATTCTTTTGTCATTTCAGGTACTTGCCACAGGAATAATCAGGCTCCTCTGATGTTAGCCAATTCACCAGTCCCAAACTTGGAAAGGCACCTGTACAATCCCTTTGTTATCCAGCTGCTAACCAACCACGTAAGATTCCCAGAATACTTTTTCCTGCATGGGATACCTGACGTTGGACACCTGTCAATGTGGTGAAGTAAATGACGCTCTTCACTGCAAGCACACAGCGCACCTCCAAGTACTCGATTTCGTTAGAGTCTGTCCCAGTGACCTTTACGTCACACGAAGCGTCTTCAAGCATTGAGACGCTTGGGTAGACATGTGTGGGAGACTATTCCTAGCCCCCCTGAGAGGGTGAGGAGGATGGTTCAGGCATCAGAACTGAGACAAGGCGTGTAGGTTCAGGTAGATCTAAATCAAGACAGTCCCCGGAATGACATAGATGCCTATGTACATTCCCTCTAGCCCTGCAAGCTAAAGCCATACCAGGCTCTAAATGGTAGGATGGAAGAAATAGGGATAAGGCCCTATCAATCCCCCGGATAGAATACTGATATATTCAACCTGAAAACACTACCAACCCATTGGTTGATGAGCAATGCACTTTCATTTTTGCAGCAACCACTATGAATCTCATGTCAAGCAAACGAGACCTTATGTCAAAACTTTTCAGGGCCTTCCCTAAATCCATAATGACCTCAGCTGGTCGGGGCAGCGCCCCAATTAAGAAAAAGGATTAATCTGGTATTGCATTATCCTTGATTCATGGATACGTGTAATTTGGAAATTGCATTGAATCATAATATTTTGGCAACTGAGGGAAAATGTTTAGGTACCATTGACACCCTGCTTTCTGCTCCTAATTTCTAACCTTGTTCTATTTTCATTGTTGTTCTGTCAAAATTGCCTGGATCTTAAAAATATCTGATTTGTAGGTTGATGTCACTGTTGGAAGGAATTGTATTACATAGAAAAACCTACTGACATAACTGCAGCTGAAAAAAATTGAAAGACAATTCTAAGGTTGCACATGAGGCATTGATAAATGAACACCACATTGATAAATCCAGTTATTCTGATGCTGTAAAGGTGGGTGGAAAGTTTCTAACCTAAGCTCTGTGCAACCCAAGATTTTTAAGAGAATGTTCAAAATAAAAACTTTAGAAGAAATTGATAATGTTTTAAGAAAAAATGCCACTTTTATTAAGTTTGGTTTTCTTAATCCAATTTTTGTCAATTTGATAAACTTAATATCCAGTCCATTAGTAAAAATGTAAGCCTTATAATATGTTCACCATATAGTATGTCCTTTCTTTTTTTGATTATAAAATCAATTTACATCCTAAAACATTATATTTTCACACATTTAATTTTTTAAATAATTTCAAAATAGATTAATAGAAATAATTAAATTTCCCTCAGACTCTTTACAGAAAATTATTTTTACAAGGAGAATTCTAAGTATTTCGAAGTTTTTGAAAAAATCTTGAACTTTCATTACATAAAAACATGGCTGCAATAGTTGATGATGGTAGGCAGTCAATTGGTCAGAGGTTTCATCTTAAGAAAATTTATAGTTGCAAAGGCAAGGTGATTTGATGCATTCTAATATTGCAAATAACAATTGCTATAAATATCAATCTCATTATTTTGATTAAAAAATTTTGAAGTAGTTTCCAAAATGCTTGCTGATTCATGTCATTTCTCAGTAAGATATAAAATACAATAATTTTATTGCCTAACAATCAACTTCTCAGTTGAGTTGCATACATATAAATTTCTACAAAATGTTAGGATTACTAGAAGTCTAGACTTCCGAAGAATGCAAAATATTGACACTGGTTTGTGATACTTTTTGTTTTTATCCAATACTTGTCTTTACAGCAGCATTAATCTTTTCAATAGACTGCCAAATAATGTTATACTTATACAAACCCTAACCTGGTACTGTTATTTAACCTACAGGATCTATTTGTACCCTTTTCACCAAAATTTACCAGATTATAATTATGGTTGAATCTGGGGAAAGCAGTTAATTCATTTTGTGTCTTTACTAATGATGAAAGCTATTTGTTCACTTAATAGTATAAATTGCTTATTTACTTTATATTTATTTAGGAAAACTATTTCAATAAAAAAACTGATATCTTCAATTATTTATTTAATATACAAATATAAATAATTTAACCTGGAACCAATTTATTGAACATTGAAAATAGGAAATGATATTTTGGCATTTTTTATCATTCAGAAATTAAATGACAATTTGTAAATATTTCAGTGACATGTTTAGTAAGATCTTTTTGGAATTATTTTTAAAGTAATCATTTGCTTGATTTAGATGTTTTTCATTGCATCTAAGAATTAAACACATTTTAAATTTTATCAATAAATCCATCACAATTAGTTGGGTTTATAATTAAATCAAATACAAGTCTGATAAAGCCATTATTGCTAAAATTTTTCAAGGTTTCCAGAATTGTTCACTACAAATGTAGCAGAAATGTGTGAATTCCATGCTTTAGATTAAAAGCATGAAATTATTGTTTTTTTAACAAAGTTGAATTTTTTAAAAAAAATTTCATGTTTGGGTGACCTTTTACACATATGGTTAGAAAAAAGTAATACACATTTTAAGTTCTGGGTCAGAATAGAACAGTCAAACTATTATGAATATTTGACTCGCACTCTTTTGCTTGGGGTGTTTACGTCTCACAGTATTTCCAACAGTGCTAAGGGTCGATTCATGTATAGTATATAAATTATTCTACTGTACATAGTAGTTATCGACCTTGAGGGATGACAAAGCTACAAAGTGACTATTTTTTCAGGTAGGCATAAACTCTGCATTTTTATTAGTGCATACACTCTAAAAAATATCAAATACTAACTTTTTCCACTGGAAGATTTTCCTTCATTTTGTAAACATTTTTCAATGTTTTCTTTGTTCCCCCTGCTGGAAGTTCCTTTCCCTTTACCACGGGTCTGAAAACAACACTACTTTTCACATTATAAGCAAATATAATGTACATCAGAATTTTCTATTTGAAAATACCAATTTTTTATTCAAATTAAAGAGTAATTTGTTTCAACTTACTTGAGCCTCTCTGCTTGGAACTGAAAAGAGAAAATATATAAATTGTAATGAAAGGAAATGATAAATTTGAGATCATAAATGAAAATCAAACCTCAAGATATATTTACCCATGCATTTAAAGTGGGGTCATACTTACATACCTCTATATTGATTTTGAGGGTGGTAAATAATTTTGTCTTTAAAAGTATTTATCACTGGGTAATTCAACATCCATTACATCTAGATATTTTTATACTTTTATCTTGTACTATATGAAATGCAAAAACTAAATAATTTCTCTATTCAGTGGTGCCTCAGATAACGACAAGTGGCTGTAAGAAAAAAATTTCTTGGTTAATGACTCTTGATTATGTGAACCTATGCTTTTAGCAGCAAATGGAGACTGCAAGGTAAAACTAATGTTAATCTACCACTCAGAGAATCCCTGAGCACTCAAAAAGTTTAATGTCTCTAAATCCAATCTTGGTGTTTTGTCGAAGTCTAACAGCAAAGCCTGGATCACAAGAATGGAATTTAGAGACTAAATTCATGAAGTGTTTGGACCAACTGTTCAAGCCTGTGAGCAAAACAATCTGCCCTTAAAAGCCATTTTATTTTAACCTTGGATAACGTACCTGGCCATCCAACAGGCATATAAGAGCAATTAGATTTTATCAAGGTGATTTTTCTTTATCCCAAGACTACATCTCTGATTCAACCTATGGATCAGCTGATAATTGCAAATTTTTAAAATTTACACTAAGGCACTTTTTACCAGGTCTTTGAAATAGGTGAGGCTACCAATATGACCCTAAGAAAATATTGTAAGGAAGATTTCAACATTGTCATAGCAATTAGGCTAATTGAAAAGGCTTGGCAAGAAGTAACAATGAAATGTCTCAAAGCAGCATGGAGAAAACTGTGTCCTTCCTTTGGTAATGAAGGAACTTCAGAAGGACACAAATTGGTAAAGGACATTATGGCAACTGCTCATGATCTTAACTTGGAAGTAGATGACGAACTATTGGAGATACATGACTGAGAACTGACTACTGATGAGCTAAAAGAACTTTTCAAGCAGCAGTGTGAAGAAAAGGAATTAGAAATTTCATCTGAAGATGAGGATGAAGAGAAAGGACAAATTACGACTGCTGAAATCAAAAACATTTTGGCACAGTGGGAGGAAGTTCAAAAATTGCTATGAAATGGAATCCAAACAAACCTGAGGTTATCAGAACAGCATATCTATTTAATGAAAAGTCCATGCAGTTTTCCAAAACATTTTAAAAAGGAGGCAGAAGCAAACAAACAACCCTCCATTTGTCAAAAAACTCCGAAATAAGCCCAACTGCCTTCTGGTGAAGATTAATAATTAAAAACTGTTTTCATGAATAATTCATTTTATGAATGTTCATTTTTTGTAGCAAATAAAATAAAATTATATTTACCATATTTTTAGAACATTTTAAATGGGTTTTATCTGCATTTTTACTATGCACTGTGGTTGTGGGGAAAAATTAATCAATTTTCAATTAAATTTTATGGGGAATCGTGCCTTGGATAATGACTGTAATCCTGGAATGGATTACTGTCATTAACCAAGGCACCACTCTATTTGAATAATCCTCTGACTTTCTCATCATTGTAAAAATTCCTAACTAACTTAAATATAATTTTGTTGCATGCAAGATTTAGAAACCAAGGTTTTTAAATACTAATAAGTAATGGTATGGAAAAATGATGATTTAAAAAAAAGATTTATTTCAGATTTTTTATATTTAAATCGGATTTTTATGATTTTACTTAATTCCTTGCCCGTACAAGTTTAAATTTGTTTGACATAAGACTCGCTAATTACAGCGTAGTTTCTAGATAGTTTTGATTTATTTAAACATCATTTTTATGTAAACCATTAATGTATTTGGAAATATAGCTGGGTAAATTTTTGAAAGATTAAAATGCGACATAGGAATTAGCCAAGTAAATCACACGATAGAGCAAATAGACCAATGCCCCAAATACCAAGCATGAGCAATGTTTTTCCATCTAGTTCTCCAGCGGTTCAGATTATTTTGAGTTTAACCCACAACCAGTGACGTGAATTTTTTGGCCCAGATAAATAAGGTTGCCTGATCCCACCGACACCATATTATGAATTTTGTCAATCATACAGATTTCAGAATTTTTTTGCATTATATATGAATAAAATGTTTCGAATTCAATTATTTTGATATATAATTTTGATAATAATTAACTGGTTTAAGACTTGCTTTTGAGAAAAAATCATGTCACCAACAGAAAATAAAATGACCTTGCACCTTGAAAAAATTCCTACTCATTAATTTTTAGCTTGCAAAAATAACTTAGGAGAGGGTGGGGTAATAAGATATATACATACAATATTTGTATAGCAGTTATTTTTAGCCTGAACACTATAATTTTTTTACATTGTGAACCTATATGAATGTCTTATGGACAAAATTTTATTTGCTTTCAATCAAATGATGAAAAGAAATTGTTTCTTATTACCCCAGACAAGAAGTTTCTTATTACCCCATTGGGGGCAATGAGAAACAAGCTCTCCAGTTCTGCCTTGCTATTAGTTAAAATTTAGCAGGGGTAACAGGAAACATCATACATGTGTATACTTTTACCCGTTTTTTACTTTTGTTAATTTTTTAGAGTGGTGAAAATTAACGTGACAAAAGACCTTATTGAAAGTTTAAAACACAAGATTATTTATAAACAAATTAGTTAATCACTTACAATAAAGTGGTATGATATAAATATATTAGAATGAACATCAAACAAATATAAAACACTGTTTTGTAATTTTAAAAAATATACTACGTTGCTTTGAAAAATTGCTTTTTCTTCGGTTTGTACATATACTCTTGATTTTAATGTAGTCAGATTTTTTTAGATGAAATGGTCCATTGCCAATTAATTTCACTGGTCCATAGAAAATGTACTCATGATTACCTGTCATCATGGGGTGGCCAAATGAACTGTTCCAAATTTTCTTTTAAAAATTTGACTGTAGATGCGAATTCCTTAACGTCAATTATGCGTCCAAGATACCACTGAATATCGTAAAACACTGCAAAGTACTTCTCTACTTCAAAATTAACTAGGACTAGGTATAGATGTAGAAAATACAAGAGGATCTGTAGAGGAAGAGCTTGGCTTGGACTCTGTTTTGATGTGGTACAAGGTGTTGCAGGACTTGAATGAGTAGAGTTTGGCTGAGCATGACGTTCTACTCTGAATCTCTAATTTTATCAGATCATGCTGTTTGTGGAAATTTTTAAAAATTAATTGAAAAAAAGTCCAGTTGATTCAAATCCCGATATTATATTCCGAGATTTAAAGGATTCTTCCCACGAAATTGCAAGTTGCTCAGCAAACTGCTTTCGACAAGGTTTTTCCGGGGAACTTTCGATTATATTCGAGAAGCCGATTCCAATCAGTTTTCATTGTTTTAAATGCAGTCTTATCCAGAGGTTGAACAAAGTGACTAACATTAGGTGGAAATTTTATAACTACATCATTTTCTTGAGCTAGTTTTACCAGAGTAGCTAATATGAAAAGATACTCCAAAGAACAAGACAACTTATTTCTTCCGTTGTTGTTTAGATGGAATGGATTTCAAAAACAACTCCTTGAACCACCTAAAAAATGAATTTCCATCCATCCATGATCTTGAACAGAGTAGCAGGATATTATCGATGTTGACCCCATGTTGACCACATTTGCTGCCCTGTAAATATAATGAAGGGTGGAAGTTTTCTCCCATCAGCGGCTCCACAAGCAAGGACTGTGGTGTTGGTTTTGCCAATTCCTTCAATGTTTTTGGATATCCTCTTTACACCTTTTTGAGCCACAATTTTCATGTCTTTGGGGTCATGTGAAAAGCTGTTTTGTCGCAGATGAATATTAGTCCTTTGTCTTCTGGGCCAATCTTTTCATTTTTATACACTTTCTCATCATCATAAAATGTTGTAATTATAAAAGGATCTGCACCTCACCCTTTGAGAGCTTCATCTCTCTCTTTCTTTCCTGATCCTTAACTCTGGATGTGTTTAGTTGCAAAAACACTTCCACTACCTTTTTGCTTGACAGGAAAAGCAGTACAGCTTTGATAATTTTTGTGGCAATGCTTTCGGCACATTTTTTGGCGTGCTTTTGAAGTGAGTTGTGGTAGGCAAAGGCAATCCCACTTTATGGGGAAAATGGCAACCTCACGATTACTTGATTCTTTTATTAATTTTTGTAAATCACTATATCTTTTTATTTTACTATGCCTAAATAACTCTAGTCTGCCAGAATTAATGCAATATTTTATAACACTTATATTTAGTCTGGTTACATCGAACTAAAAACTAATAAATTATTTAACTTGAAAAAAACTTCTATCACAACATTTCGGAAAAGTTAAGATTCTTTTCATTTTACTAGTACAGTGGACTGCCTCTTAACCGGCCACTTCGGGACCAGACCCAGACCGGATAACGATTTGGCCGGTTAAACCATCGTTCCCTTAAAAGCACTCCCGAAATAGTTTTTATTAGAATAAAACTAAGTATATAGCCTACTTTATTGTAATATGATATGTATAATTAAGAAAACTTAACCTGGAAGAACTTCCTTTGTTGGAAAAAACTAAACACATGTTACTGTAGGCTACTGTATTTACAGTAAATAATTGGTCAGTGGCGGCCGGTTAAGAGGGAGTCCACTGTAGTAAGAACAATCCGTTGTAGATTTTCATTCTATTTTAAAAATTATTTTCTGCTCAGCCTAAAACAGTGTTTTTTCTAAGAAATTCTTCCTTGGTGACATAAAAAGCATGCCAAAAACATTGCCACAAGAAAGTCTTTAAATAAAGCTGTTCAGAAAAAGTCTTTCACTTTTATGGGATGGTTTTACAGACGAAACACAAACCACTGAAGAAGAAAAAATATTTCGGGTTGAGAGAAAGAGCCTCATAGGAATGGTATAATTCAATTATCATTAGATGTCAGAACTACATTAATTTGCCATCAAATTAGTGATTCTTATCCCAAAAAAGTTTCATTCAAACATAGCTCTTGGTGAGATCTTATTAGGAAGCTTGAATGGCTTATTAGGATGTGAATTTTTTCAATTAATATTCGGCATTTAAAAGTTATTTATATTATTTTTAATACTATGCATGGGTATGCGCTCTACAAATACTAACTAAACACATAAAAGTTAGAAAAAAAACACGAGAAATATTGTCGGACGAAAGTAGTGTAAAAATACAAATTAATTATTCATGTTAAGATCGATATAGGATAAATTATTTTTTTACCTGGAACCCATTTATAAATTTTCATTGTTGTATCGCCGATTGTTACCCACTTCTTTTCCCTGCAAGCAAAACAACAAAACATTTCAGTTCTGACCACAACGAGGAAACTTAATTAACAATGTAATGAGAGGTCAACGAAGACAAAGAGACGGAATTATGGACGCTATGAAGGGTAAGATCACTTCAATCACATTGGGCATAAATCAATAATAGCATTGACAAGATAATTATACACAATTCCAAATAAAAGAAAAGCATTTGACAACGAAACAATGAAACTAATGCACATTTTTCTAACCATTTCCGGACTTTATCGATGGCTTGCATAACACGCTTAATATCATCTTTTGCACGGCTTCGCGTTTCAGCCCGAATCGATCTGGACATCATATTGAAGATTTTTTTCAAGGAATGGCACAAAATTAAATTCAACTTCACCTATCCAAAACGCTCTCTTTAAATAGGCGATGATAGTTGCCGATCAGAAATATTTTTTTGACATCGGCGAAAAAACAAATAGTGGTTGAAGTTACAGTTCCTAATAAAAATAGTCAACAAAAAAAATTGAAAATTTTATTCAATGTTTCTTAAATGATATAACATAAGATAAAAAATATTTAATTTGAATCATGCATTATCTTGCAATGAAAATATCTATTTAATTTAAATGAAGTTATTTTAAAGTTTTTAAGATCATAAATTGGTTAAAATATGGAAACATTGAAGAAAACTTGCGTGTTTCAATATTTAAGTGTTTATTCTGGTATGGCGATAATAGCGATTGAGGCCAACACCTACACTTATTCTCAAATATAGGCTTAATAGTGTCACTTAAGTGTGAAATTAAATTAAGACAGTGAAATTAATCTCACTTTTTCAATTTTCTCGTAAATACAATTTAACATAATAAAAAGTAAAATATTTTCTGAGACTTTTACGATATGGCAATGTAAAATATTTAATTTTTTCAAATTTCGATTGTCTGGCAACAGCGATCTACGCGCCTCATTTACTGGTAAAAAATGAAATTTTGTACGTTTCCAATTGATATGTGATATCGTTTAAAGGACAAGTAATTTGTGTTATCTCATCTGTCAATTGTGGTGGCAGTTTGCTTCAACAAAAACTCTCCTCTTTTGAAAGCTTAACAATGGCTGGTGCAAAGCGTAAGTTTTGTGGTGATCATTTAGATCAATATGTATGCAGCGCAAACGAAGTCATAGACTTTAAATTTGTTTTGGATAAGCAGGACATTGACGATGCCGAAGCGTTTAAACCGGAATACACTCACCAGTTCTTCGGTGACAGCGAAAACATTTTTGGCTACACAGGTCTGGAAGTAAGCATGATGTACTCAGCCTGTCGTTTGTCCCCGTATTTTGGCATTAAATACAGGGAAAAGGTCAAGGCTTCCAAAACCGGGGGAATTGAAGCTGATGATGTCCTTAAAATCATCTCCGACAAGCTAGAACTCGAACCCAGCACAGATTTAGAATCATTCAAAGATTCTCTTACTAAAGAGTCATCTTTCAAGCCCCTTGGTGATTTACTAACCACCTTTATCATAGAAAACGAGGGTAAAAAGGAAACATATGGTGTATATCGTGCAGTCAATTCAACTCTTGGATTTAAGGAATATCATCGAAGAATGCAAACTCTCATTTTGTGGTTCATTGATGCAGCCTCGTACATTGATGAAGAAGACGTACGATGGGACTACTTTGTTTTGCATCAACACCTTGAAGAAAATGAAAAAACCATCTATCCATTTGTCGGTTATGCCACAGTCTACCGATACTACGCATACCCTCTGAAAGTCCGACCCAGAATAAGTCAAATGCTGGTTCTTCCTACATTCCAAAGAAGAGGATTGGGTTCCTGGCTACTGGAAAGCATCTGCGACTGTTATGTAAAAGATCAAGACGTATTGGACATCACCGTTGAAGATCCTTCCGAGGAGTTTATCCGAATTAGAGATTTTATCGATTGCAAGAAATGTCAGGCACTTCCGTGCTTTGCAAAAGATAGTCTCCTAAAGGGATTCAATCCAGAAATGGCAGAGGAGGCAAAGAAAAAGTTCAAAATCAACAAGAAACAAGCCAGGCGTGTGTATGAAATACTGCGGCTGAAGAACACCGATCTCGATGATAAAGACAACTACAAGTTGTACCGACTTGATATCAAGAATCGGTTAAATGTTCCATTCCAGCGGGAGAAACTAGACTTGGAGAAGTTGCAAAAGAATCTAACTCCTGATGAACTGAAAGCGGCGATTAACCCAATACCTCGGGATCAGAGAATGGAACAGTTAGACCACTCCTATCAGGAACTTGAGGAAAGGTATAAACACATCATTGAACGATTAGATAGAGATTGTGAATGAAGTTTGTTGAACTTTTAGGGAACTGCTTTTACATTCATTTTCAAATGTGTTCTTGAAACTAAAATATTGTATGGTTTCTGTTTGTAAGTTGTTATGTTATGCAGTTCTTAGTATTATTTAAGTCTTACTCATCTTTGAAAACAAACATAACACTTTATTTGTTAATAGTAGGATCTGTGTCAACTTTTGGAATAAAGCATCAATAGTTTGGTAATTTTTCCCAAGTTAGCCATTTTTATGTGATAACTTCAGCTAGGGGATTAATGTAGTTTACAGTGTGATGTGATGTTAAGTCTCTAAAGCAACATTGATTTTCATGTATCAAATTTGAATGAAACCCGTCCAATTGAAATTTAAGATTTGTTAAGTGTTGAAGTAAAATAAACTGGAATGATCAAGTTATACTTCCAGTTATAACTTTGTCTTCATATTACCCAAGTGCTTTTATTTTACATTGTTAAATAAACTACTTGTGTGAAAACATTAATATAGTGAGGTTCATAAACATTCAAAATATGAAGGAAATTAATTCTAGAATTACAAGTTATTTTACTCCGCTATAGATTTCTGTGTTTGATTTATCAATAATTGAAACATTTGCTATTGTACTTTATTGATTGCAGCAAGTGTCTGAAAAGTCTTACCATATGAAAATTTTATTTTTATCGTTTTTAAAAGCATGCATTATATTCAGTTAGTATTGTTTCAAATAGTTACAGTATTATATATTGAAAGTTTAAATTTAACTTGCTGTCTGGATAAAAACATTGAATTGATTATTTTTATATCGAAGTTTACAATTATGTTCTATTTGACTAATAGCAAAGGATTGAAACAGATTTCCTAGAATAATATTATGTGGGTAAATATTTCTCTCCTTTAATTTATAATTTAAAAGTTTTTTAAGAAAATAGTGAACCTCCATACAGGAAAGTATGTTGCTTCCCAGCATTGAATCAAAAATTTAAATTGTGTGTATATTACCTTCATTTTCAATATTTTGCTATAAAAATTTATATAAATATAGTGTATGAATAAATAGTTATGGCACTGAATTTTAAAAGTTTTTAATAAAGTGATAAAATCTGGCACAATATAACTACTTTTTTGTGGCATGTAAAAATTTTGCGTTACACTTAAAATTGTTTTGGTGGAGTCGAATCCAGGGTACTAGTGATTTATCGCCAAACATGGTAACCTTGGTGTTTTGATCCAGCTTTTTGGCGACCCTATGCAAAAGGTTTTTCATGTAGGAAAGTCCGGGTTTTATAACGAAATTGCGATGGCCATCGCAATTTCGTTTCATGTCTTGATTTGGCGACAAACATGTCCCGGATTCAACATCTTTACCTTGTTTTAATTTACAGACTTCTAATTTTATTGACCACTACATGAAATTGCAATAGCTCTTTGTGTTGCTCCAGTGCGACATAATTAAAAATACCATACCAACATGAAAATGCTTAGTGCCTCATGATTATTCTTAAACTTTCAGAAATTTTAAAATTATATGTACTGTAAACTATCAATTCAGCAATGAAGAAAATTTTGAATTGTTAATTAGAGTAATTTTTCTGTGTTTTAAATTTGCTTCATTAGAGCTGTAAAGATGTGTTAAGGGATTAACTGGTAAAGATAATACATGAGGGAAAGAGTAAATCTGAGTTTCATAAAGGAAATAAACCAGATTATATGAAATTATTTAGTGTTCAGGAACAAAATTAAAGTAGAACAAGATAAACATGTTTTTTTACCTATTATTTCTGGATTATGTAAATTCATCCAGTTAGGTTCTTTGTAGGTAGACCAGTGGAATTATTACTTTTAAAAATTTTTAATTCTAACATTTATATCTATACATACTTTATTGGCCCATTTATGGCAATTTTTTGTGGTAAAGAAACTATCCAAGATTTTCAGTAGTAAGATGAATATAAATATCAAGTATGATTACTGTACTCTGACATGACTTAATGTGTACAAAATGCTTTTCTTGACCACTCTGAAATATTTTTTTGAGGGGGTCCATTCTAATAGTTCCATTTTTGCAATAACTGTCTGGTTAACTAAATCTTTTAATATTTTTGCATAAATGTTCCATTCAAAATGGGAAAAACATTTGTCTGAAATCTCTTGATTATTTCATTCAATCAACATTAGTTTTAATTAATTTGAAATATTAAAAACTTCACATATTTATATGTAATTTTCAGTGTTTTATTTTTAAAAGTTGAACCTTGACAGAGAAATCTATGGTAACAGGTGATATATAAAAACGTTTTCGAGGACTGGGGCATTTATCTTGTTCTTAGTGCATTTTTAGTGACTGAATTTAATACCCTTTCTAAAACTGTTCATTTTGCCATTCTAACACTCATTAGCTTTTAAATATGGAACATGTAAACATAACACTTTAAATCAGATTAGCATATTTACTACACCACGGCTTGTATCATTACTTTTTCGGGCAGCGGTAGCCCTTTTGAAGAGTAGCAATTAGCAACCGTAGGGTGGCGAGTTCAAAACTCAATCTGCAGTATATGTGGGGTCTGATCTAATCTAAATCTCGACTCAAATGTTGCTGTGGTGCGGAAGTTTGGTGAGCGGGGTACAAAATGAAGTCCATAGTTACCTATATATAGCCTGTTCCAGTGCATATTTAATTCAACTACCTACCTACATTGTTGGATTTTACAAGAAACATTTTTTACCGAAATTGCAATTGATATTAACGTAAAACAAGTAATTTTTCAGCAATTTCATATTTAATGCTAGATGATGCAATCTGCTCAAGTGGCAGCATTTGTACACCTTGATTGAATAAATGTCCCACATTGGAATATGAATAAATAACAATTAGCTTTGCAACAATCTGCTGATCAACACTGCATAGTCCAATTGTTTTGAAAGGTTAGTTCTGTTTTTGTTCAGGTACAAGAATGCTATAGCTAAAAGCATTTTGTTGATTAATTTTGATATGAAGTTGCACAAATTTGATACTAGATGACATGGTTTTTATTCATACTGACATTGGAAGTTTTTGTACGAACTAAAATATCAGTCCTAATTTCAAATTCATTGTTTTGATTTCTAACTACTAATCGGAATCTGAAATTAAATTTTCTGATTATTATCACAGCTATTGCACTGTTATTGAAAAAAGTACTTTTCGGTTAATGGGGTGCCAGTCGTAATTATTCTCCAACATTTGGCACACAATTAGGACTGCCCCCCATTAACCAAAAGAATAGCAACCTTCATATATAGATTCATGAAAAGAATGACTTATTAAAATGAAAATAAATACTAAATTCAATGCTTTATGGAAAAGCATTTCCCTTTTGGATGGTATGACTATATATATACAGGGTCTTTTTTCAAATAACTCGCATAAAAATAATAGGGTGCATGTAGATTAAATTTATGGAGGTCTAGTGGAATGTAATGGATTTATTTTTAATTTATATGTTCATTTAAAATTAATGGGCCTTGTACAATAAAACCCAATCGATCATTTAAATTTAATTACTTTTTATGAGCTATAATTTTCCATGTTTAGTGCAAAAAATTTTAAAACAATTTTTCAGTTTAGAAGAATGGGATGTGTAATAAGATTCCAAATTACAAGGATCACCTTTAATTTGATCCTCCTTAATCTGCCACTGGTAAAATAAGTAAGCTAGCTTTAAAGTTAGAAAAAAAATTGGGAGGAGGGGGTGGTAGCCCAGTTAGAGTCACTGATTACAACTGGATCCCATAGTGTTGATGTTGGCGTGGTGTGGAAGTTTGGAGAGTGGGGTGCCAGCTCAGGTGTTGCCTCGTCATCTGACCGTGGTTCAAACCGTGGACCGTGTTGTCCTCGATCTTTCCCTTTGGGATTGATCCCGGACCGTCACCAATAGCCCATTGTGTTGCTCCAGTGTGACGTTAATTGAAATACCCCCCCATTGTGTTGATAAAGTGACAGTCAACTTCTTAAAATAATTGTAATTGAACTTCGATGTAAAAGAACTTAGCACCCCCAAAAAATGCACATCTTCAAACTAGCATTCCTGACAACTACTTTGGATGAGATGACAAGCATGTCAAATGATTGTGCTGTTTAATGGGCACAATCAAATTGATATGCTTCATGAACTTGCTGGGTTCATACAAAACCTTTTGTAAAAAATGTATCAATGGAATAAAGGCCATGATAATGTACCTTTTGGGTAGAATTTGTAGTAGGACTGACAATTTAAAAGCACTAATTAGAACTTTGGTGTTTAGTATTTATGGAATGATCTGATCTTTTGTGGGAAATGCAAGTTTAATGATATTCACACATGCCTTTTTTAATGCCTTTTCAAATTCATTTCAAATCAAATTTCTGTTGAAAAAGTGAATTGAGGGATAAAATAATTTTTCTTACTACAAAGGTACATTTAAGGAAATGTTTTATTTGTCATGGAAAACTTAGATTCACTTAGGATTCCTAGAAAACCTAATTCCTGAATTTTTTTATTTCTATTCTGATTTATGATTCAAGAAAATTATTTCTTTTTGCTTTTGAAATTTGATATCAAAACCTAATCGATAAAATATAAATTGGCAGAAAAAGAAAAAATTGTTCAAAATGTTACTAGATGATGCCTCATATGATTTAAAAATTCGAAATATCAGTAAGACTCAATGAAATTAAAAAACCTTTTTGATTCCTAGAGTTGATATTTGCATTTTGAGAAGCATAACAATTTTTTTATTTGATGCAGCTTAGTATGTAAGTTGTAATTCAAGCATTTCTAAATGCCTGGGTAGGTAGTTGAATTTGTTGCACTGGAGCAACACAACTGGCGACGGTCAAGGATCAATCCCGAAGGGAATTATGTATTTTAATTAATGCCGCACTGGAGCAACACAACGGGCATCCTGAAGGGGAAGATCTAAGGACCACTAATTTTAAAGATCCAAGGACATCTGAGCTAGCACACTACTCTAAACTTCCACATCTCATCAACTTGAGGACATTTGAGGCTTCAACAGATTTAATATTGTACACTGGTTGGATCAAGTTTCGAACTCGCAACTTTCTGGTTCCTAGTCCCTGACTCAAACCAACTACTGCAGCCCTCATTTAAATGTCGAGCAAAGTGTATATTGAATAATGGATGATCGGAAAAATATTTAGGAATTATAGCTTGCATATTCATAAATAATTTAGTTTAGGTACATTTCCTTTTTCCTTCCTAGGATTTTCGACAGCTATGGTGTTTTTTCAATTATTCAAAGGTTACCTTACTTTGAGTGGAGTTTTTCATGATTTTAAGTGCAATTTAACTACATTGCGATACTTAAAAAATTTGAAACCACTCCTGGATATAAATTTAAGTGCAAAGGTATTGGTGAATATTGCAGTAATCCTAATGTCTTTCCCCGAACAGACGTAAATAGCAGTTTCTATTCTGAAGACCAAATGAGTTGAAAGCACAAAATCGGTTTTGTGAAAATCGAGAAATGTCCAAGTGAGTGAAAATATATCAGTTTTACTTTTGTGGTGGGGCTACTCCAACATCTACTTTTATTTTATTGTCTAGATTGGTACTATTAACACAAGATTGCATAGAAAATTATCAATTTCTATCTGGAACACTTCGAATCCTGTCGTACGATAATGAGATGATTTCTGTCACGTGCGTTAAATAAAATGTTTGAAATATCGATCACATTTTTGACTAATTCATAATTTGAAATGAAAATATTTATTGCAAACAGAAATAATGGAATAATTTTATTTAAATAAAGGTGTAGAAAACAGTCTCAAAAAACGAATTTAAATATTTTCTCATTCTTTTCCAATTATTCTGGAGTATAATAATCGTTTGCTATGTGATAGCATTTTTTCCCTTAAAAATTTGGTAATTTATTTTTGCGCACTAACAGGAAAAGCGCCGAATTCTCAAGAACTTTTTAAAATTTGCAATAGTGGTGATGTTTTCAATTATTTTAGAAAAGGTATGTACGATATATTTCTCACTATAAAAATCAGTTGTTTTTGTGAGCGTAAACAGTCAAAATGAAAACCGGACTCTGGAATTATATTGTTTTAAACTAGGAACAACTAAGAATGCTTTAAAGTTGTATACTAAATTAAATTAATAATTTATTGCACTTTTCAACGTTAGTATTCACGATGTTATAACAATTTATATTTATGAGAAAAAAATATAAATTCACCGAAATTAAAACCGGACGGTCGCCTTTTTCTTTTAGAATTATTGATTATAGTTAATTGTGGTTGCGAGATTTGTAGCATTTTAAGAAATTGAATTTTAGTAGATTGGTTTATTTAAATATTTTGACAAATTTTATGTTCTTCATACGGTAAGTCGCCATACCAGCATTTTAGCGTAACAAAGCCGAAAGTCATAATATTTCTCTATAAATCTGAAAAAAAAACGAACAAAATACCGACTAATTATGCACAGCTGCGAATTATAAATAAACTTCATCTCATGTGTCGTTCATAAAGCATATTCAAAGATACAGTCGCGGGGAAAAAACGAACCACAACCTTTATTTCGAGCACTATTCATAGTAGAGAAAATTCAAAGATATCAATAACGTCCTCTACAAATTCAAATGCAAAAAAAATTGGATAAGGTTCCGTCTTCATATAAAATTTTCCAAAACAACAAAATTTCCAATGAAAACACCCTGTTTTGATGCCTTAATCAGATTCCGCTTCGATAAATTAGTCTAAATATGAAATTCCATGCCTTTACTATTTTATATCCGGAGATATGCAATATTAAAGTTGCTGTCAATTTCAGAGATCATCGAGATTAACTAGTTATAGCTACCCGAATTTTAAATTTTAACACTATTTCAAACGTATTTGTCAGCGCATGCAAACTATCCAAGAACTGCAAGTGAAAACGATTCGTATATTTATTATGCATGTGCAAACGTTCCGAGAATTATATTTATTATACTAGCTCAAACGATAATATTGGGAATTGAAACGGAAAAAGGGTTGATCGATGTTCTGTATAATTTTGTATCGTCCTTAGTGTTCTTAATAAATGTTAATTTTTTAAATTAGTATTCGTCTTCATGTATGCAACCAATAAACCTACCTAAAATTATTTAATATGATACAATCGAACTGATATTCCGATCATCCAAAAAATGAATAGAGTGAGTCATTCAATTGATTAGTTGAGTTCTATACGACATAACTAGTAAAAGGCAATGTATTTTAGATTAAACATAAATGAAATTTCCAACCATTTTTTTAAGAATTTAAACATTTCTCAGGTTTTTCAGACATTTTTTAACCATGGTTGCGCCCTAAAATCGCCAAAATGAGGAAAATTTAATGTAGCGCAAAAACTAACACTTGGAATGAGCTGAAATTTTGCATGGTCATATTAGAAGCCCTTCCAAATCGATTCCCATCAAAATATAGTAAGGTTCCAATTCATAATTTTTGCAAACATTAATTTAATAATTATTATTACATACTAAAAACTATTTTTAAAATAAAATATTAGGTGGATTTTGTTAGGGTTGCTTAACAGTAACATGGTACAAAATATCAGCGCTATAGATATATTGTTTAGGAAGATATCGATAAAAGAGTCTGAGAAGCTGATATAACATTAGGAGCTCCAATCTTTCTGTACTCATAACTTCGAAACGGTAAGACTTAATGACATGAAATTTGGTATCTGAAGTTAAATTTTGATATAGATTTAAAGTTCTTTGTCTAAATAGGGGTTCCATTGGAAATTATGAAGACGGTCCCTTATGCAAATTTTATACTTTTGAATCTATAGACGTTAGTTGCTGTCAAACGCCATCTTTGAATTTTCTCTGCTGTTAAAATTACACGAATGAAGAGGGGTGATTCGGTTTTTTACCGCGATTGTACATGCAATAGGAACTTACATCTACATAAATATATGCATAAAATCTGCATAAGCATGAAAAATATTCGAAATTTAAATAAAGTTGTTTATAGAAATTCACCTGTAATGTATTTGACGGTTAAAAAAATACATAATAAAATTGAGGGAAAGCAAAGTAAGCATTTTTCAATAATGAATGTTGTATAAAGATATGTATAGAAAAAGGCTTAGCCTTCCAAAACTTGCTGTTGAAATTTTTTAAGTTCTTAGGAAAGAAAACTATCTGCATAAACTAATTAGAAAATACGGATTGAATTGGGAAATAGACGCAAACTTACATCAACACTGTCAACGAGAAAAAGCTCTAAAAATTACTAAATTTAAATGAAAAATTCTATACCTTTTGTTTTACTAATGAGATTAAATTTAATTTATCTAGATATACAAGAAAAGCTACAATTCGAAGAAAGCTCTACCAAAAATACTCCACTGTAAAACACGATGGAGATTATGTCATCGTTGAGGTAAGTGTATTGTAATCCATTTGTATTGGAAAATTACATTTCATGGAAAGAACTTTGAATCGTGTATATTGACATTCTTTAAAAGAAAAATTACAGAAAGTGCAAGAAAAATCGTTATTGAAACGGACCCTTTCATCAAGACAATACCGATCTCAAACATATTGCTCGGATTGTGAGCTGTTTGTTTCTATGTCCGTTTCTACGGCAACAGACTGGCGCAGACTTTGTGGCGAGAGCAGTTCTCGTGGTAGAGGGACAGTGGTTTTGGCACATATTCTGAAATCGAGTCATAAATTCCTGAGAAACTTCTTTTTACGATTTGGGCACCGTTCAATGCCTAAACGACTTTTACTAGTCAAAAAATATTAAGGAATGCACAATAAGTACAAAAGTTATATTTGTTTTCCTCTTTATGCTCAAAAATGCCTTGAATTTCACTACCGAGATTTCAATTTGAGATAAAAAATATGAATTTTTCTTTTCCGCTTCAGTTTTCATAAATATAAATTGATATAAAATTGTTTATGTTCGCATTAAAAGATGCTGTATAAATTTTCTTTAATTAAATGTAAAACTTTTTGGAATCTTCTTAATTGTTCGCGTTTACAAACGCATTCACTAATTTTACTCGGGTGTCCAGTTTTCATTTCGACCACTATAAGTTCGAAAATTGGTATTGAAAATTATTGCATACTTCATTTTGTAGCATTCATTCTTGTAAAATTCTCTATAATTATAGAACACGGTGTAATTGTCCTTTTTATGCTCATGAAGGAGTTTGACAGTGTTCCCTTGTGTTGTTAAAAATCCAGTTAGAATAATACTAATGAAAATTTGAATATAAGCATTTTAATAGAATATTACATTTGATCTAAATATACATATATGTGAACCTGAAAACCGGACACCAATATGAAATTCGTTAAAACATGTTACGTTAAAACAATTAAGATAATTTCAAACAGCCTTGCACCTGCAGGTTATTCATATATGAAAGGTGCATTAACTTGCACTTTTTAATGCTAGTTTTCACAATCTTACAAAAAAAATTTGTGATAAATGAAAAAAAAATCTATTTTCACTCGAAACGAAAACAGTACAGTCACCTTTTTGTTTAAGAATTCCAGATATTTACGAGAAGAAATTTCGTTTCTATAGAAAAAAATTGATATAATTCTATAGAGATTTCTAGACAAAATGAGCTCTAATTCTACAGAAATGTGTATTTCTATAGAATTCTATAGAGAAGTTCTATAGAAAAGTAAAGTGAAACAAAAGAAATGTGAGCTTCAATAGAATTGTATAGAGGTTTCTACAGATATTTTATAGGTATTTCTATAGACTTTCACAATAGAGGTTACATTATACAGCTAATAGAAAAACAGACCATAATTCTATAGGAATCTATAGACCACATTCTATAGAAATTTTTCGTAAGGGACTGCTTGTAAGAACTTGAATTATTTTATTTACTAAATAGTCAGAAGTATTTTAAGTCCCTCAGGTGATGGGTCACCTTATCAGAATTTATACCCGTAAGTGTTATATTTTCACTATATATCTGGGGAGAACAGGAATGAAATATAGATCAATAATGTGTGTTGTAGCGGACAAAACAAATCGAATCACAAATCCTTTATTCGCGCGTCGCTCAAAGGTTGGTTGGTTGTTTCGAAGTTTTATGGCGCAAGGACCATACTTGGCCATGCTGCGCCAGACACAAGACATACAATATCAAGTTATAGACAAACACACACAATGAAAGTTTTACTAACACAAAAGAAATACACCCAGGGAGGAATGCACCTGACAGGAATCGAATCTGCGTCGCCTACACATCGCTCAAAGGAGAGCATATTGAAAGGTACATTCAATAGGGAATAACTTCGTCTGTTAATTTAGGTGCATAAAATTTGCATAAGGGCCTTCCTAATATCAAATTGTGAACAAAATTCAATTCCAACATCCATTTCTGACATCGAATTTCGAATCTATATCAATCCAAGTGCAAATACCTTCCTGTAGGTAGTGCGATTATCCGATGCCAATCCAAGTTTGCAATGAAATTTGACAGTTCGACTTTACTACAATTAGTAGACATTGTCTGTCAATGTTTTCGTTTTACCGGGTCTGGGTTAGAGGTTATAACTCCCTCACGTTTTCATTTCATCACTACATCACCAACTATTGCACGTGGTATATGGAGCTTGTCTGAAATCTCACGGATAGAATGACCGTAGCTTGTGAGCAACAATAATCATGTCCCGTTCGACATCACTAAGCTCGAGTCATGCATTCATATCGACGACTATGGCTGGTATACATGTCTTTCTTTCTAGTTCTTTTTGTTCGGCCATGATGTGTATCGGCAACGTACGGATGGCCCTACTCATTTTCCAGTAAGTGTCCGGTGATTAACAATCATTTATGTATGTGGATATTGACATTTTAAGTAAAATAGAACAATACTGGTAGAAGCTAATGCCATATAACTAGAGCACATATTAACTTACAATAAAGAAATCATAAACATATATTATGTATTGAATTTCCAAGCTCAACAAATAGGTAATTTAAAATAAATATATAAATAATTTCCTTGATTAAAGATTGAAGTACTATAGGAGATTATATCTTTAGGTCTTTAATTTCACTATACATATATTTTCGTACGATTTATAATCCAAAGTCTGTTTGAATGTAAAACGAACAATTTTTTATTTTTAAAAGTTTATTATCTTCGTCTTCGTAGGTTCAAAATTACATTTTCAGTTAATAAAACTACAAAAAATGGAGTAACCGAGAATTGGCCGTTGACCATGACTTACAAAATTTTCAACTGTATGAATTATATCGTTTCAGCAGAAATATAAAACTGCTCTTTATTTCATTTTCTAATCTTCGATATTTTAAATTAAATTTTAAAATTTCATTGGAATTTCTTTCTTAGAAGTCAAATCAGTGCTGAATTTAGTGAGAAGTTTCAAAGGTGATCAGTAATGGCTAAACATTCGAAGTGAACAAAAAGATTGTTTGCAATATGATAATGTAACAGGAATGTTATCCACTTAGAAGCTGTGAATCATGTTAAACAACAGAAGATGCTCTGGTACCTAATGTCTATTAGTATTTCTCACGATTCCCAATAGACCCGTCTATCTCTCTACCCTAGATTAATGATCCCAATCTGGAATCAACCCTATCCGATTAGTTTCGCCTTGTTGGTAAGGCTCGGAGATTCAAAATAGATATTTTGACAATGATATAGGTGTATGAAGGCAGCTGTGTTAATTACTAAACGATATTCTACCATGTTTAATTTATTTACAATTTAAAGAATTACATTGCTAGACGAACGCTAACTGTAAACATCTGACATCTCTGTTTCTGATCTGATTCGGAACAGGAACTGCTCGACGTTAATACAAAATAAATATGCGCAGAAGCATGATCTCGTATGCATTCTAGATTCTATGTTCTGGTTCACTACAGAGTATTCCCTCTAATGAAGGAGCGGGCGAAAATAAAAACGATAATGTTAAAATGTTTTTTTTTATCATTTTAATATTATCGTTTTTTTTTACCTTCAAGTCTTTTTTATGGTTGGAAAAACATCATCATAAAAATAAAATTTTGTGTAGAATATTTTTAACACATATTTTTGAATTGAAGATGCAGAAAACGCAAAAGTCACTGAGCAGTAGAGATCCAGCAAAGCTCACTTGACAAGGTATTTGTGTAATCAAATCTCCCAGTGCACAAGTATTTTTAGTTTCACACTAATCTCTTATCTCTTGAGTCACGTTTATCGTTAGTAATGTACCCTTCCTTGTGTTACTAATTAACCCAATAGTGCAATTCCAAAAGTGAATCACCACTGTTTGTACCCTTCCCTTTCTCAGACCTCTCAATCCGTGAACATCTTTTGCTTTAAACTGTTATCTTATGAGTCACGTTTATCGTTATCTGTAAAGCCGTGTTTAACTTCGTTCCCTCGGTTATCTTAATAAACCTACACTTGCAAAGCTTAAACCTTAGTCATTTTCTCACAAGTTCCAGACGCTTCTAGACTATCAATCTGATACTTTACCTTCGCATATAATATGTATACTACAAATTCTTTGTTAGTTGCCTGTTCCTTGCTTAAAAAGTAATGTTATCCGATCATACACCTTTATACATTTCTGTCAAATTCATATCTCGAGTTGCAATGATTTCCATACAAAACATGTCATTCCTAAAAAAAACATCCACATTTTTACTGGGGGGAGGGTATTAAGGGGCCATTTCTGTTCAAAATCTTCAGAAATTTATCGGAGATTTCAATTTCACTTACGAGTAACAGTTGAAAAACATACGAACGAGTAACGCAGTTAACCCCTTCCGATACGATTTAATTAAAATTATATTATTGATTTGGATCATATTCAACAGTAACTTTAGTCGCATGACGAGTGTAGCTCGTCATTGTGCGGTATGGCATGAAAAACAAATGACGAGTTAGACTCGTCATTTTATCGGAAGGGGCTAAATAATAAACTAAAATACATGTAGCAGATTATTTGAATACAAGGAACATCTTGCCCGTACACAAATAAACAAATAAAATATAAATCATAACGGAACCCCCACACTACTGACTACATATATCAAACACCTCCTTATAATGTCAATAATTTAAAGACAATAATTACTTACTCCATTGTCACTGGACGGTTACTGAACATTTTTTGGGTACACACTGATAGTAACCGGACTTTTTATGGAGTTATGTCAAAGTAAAAGTATTTCAAATATCTGCTCATATTAATGATTTGAAGGGCAAGATTGACACTAGACGAAAACATACTTTGTCTCATGTATGGAAGAATTGGAATCTCAATAAAATATCATATAAGTCATGTCGAAAATGACTGAGCATAAAAAGATATCGCATAGGCCACAGTTTCTAACCGTATGTCGATTTGTATGCCTGTTATTACACATTGTAAAATTGTAAGCAACCTTTATGCGTTTGTGTTTTAATAAGATAATATGCTTTTGATGCCGCTTCTTTATTTTCTTGATCTTTTTAAATTTTTTAGAAAAGTTTTTCCACACCTCTTAAATTCCTAAACAATTATTCTAACGTCATGGATTCACGAAAGATAATGGGGATAATCTTCGTATTCTCTGCTGTTCAGGCATTCAGAAGCCAGAGCGATAATCAAAGCATTCTCACTCTTCCGCATCAAGAAACAATGCAGCACACAACGCCTTTGGGCGCCATGGGTAAGAATAAATTCAATTTACGATTTAATAACACATGTTTTTTTACGAATGTCCATATTCTAACTTCATCAACAAGGAGGGAAATATTTATGGTTTTACACTGATTGATTCCAAATTTTATTAGGCTTGGCCAAATATCACCCTTGCTCCATGAAACTCAAGAAACCAACCAAATTTTGTTAGAAGTCTTTCAATGAGATTTTTAGTGATGAAATGTTGCTTATTCATCTTGGTCTAGCCGCCCATAGACGTGAAGTTTAAGTAGACTGAGCATTGTTATTCAGAGGAGCTTCAAAAGTGTGACCGACATGTCTACTAGTAGTCACGTGACTGCTCTGTGAAAAATTGACTTGGTTGGCCAATTTGGCATCTTATCGCCTCGTTTGGAGAATGAAATCTTATGGTGTGTGTGTGAATTTTCGCATTTCTGTAGAGCGGCGACAAAAGTAGTAAAATCGCCAAAGCCTACTACTATGTTACGCGGACCAATCAGATGATGAATTAATGAATGGGCGTCCTCTCCTGTCCCGTCAACCAATCAGATAATGAATGCTCGTTTTCACTCGTCAGACGAAAGTAGTCTAAGGTTCACGTTACTAGTTTTGGTCACATGATCCTGGGCACATAAAAAGATTGCCATTGCTCACTCTACTTTTATATTTCCTCTATGTAGTCACCTGCTTGACTAAGTCCAACAAGTCATTCGTCCTCAAAGAAATTATTGTCATCAGGATTCTGGATTAAGTTTGAATGACTCATTCCAATACATGAAAGAATATGATTATTAGAAGCGTGTTTCCCTTGCACTTAGAACAAACTGGAAAAGATTTTAGTGAGAAAATGTAATGAAACTACATGTAATGAATGTACCTTAAGGAAAAAATGTGTTCATGTATAGGCTTTTCAAAACCCTTAATTGATACCACAGAACTATACATAGTGAATAAGTGCCCTCTGATACTTTTGTTTTGATTGGCTTAAAATTGGGGAGTTTAAAACAGCCTGAAAGCTAGCAGATCACCGAGATCCCACAATGAAAAGCCAGCACAACCTGTGCCACCACAACAAAGGCTAATACTGGTCAGTGTACGTCAGACCTCGCTCTCGCTCTAAGTGACTAATGCTTCTCACAACTGGGGCCTCCCCCGTTACTCTGCAATGGCTTTTCTGTCGGGTGCGGAGGGGGCTGCGCCCCCAACTATGTGGATATGTAGTGTACGTCAGACGCCAACTCTGCTTAAGAACATTTCTCGGCAATTCTAAGTATATATATATATATATATATATATATATATATATATATATATATATATATATATATATATATATATATATACTTAGAATTGCCGAGAAATAAAAAAATATCGAGTACAAATTAAGACTATTAAGATGAATAAATGAAATTTAAAATAATGAATAAAGAAAATATTCTGGCCCTTTTTAAATCGGATTCGAAATCTACTTTATTTTCATTTCAGTGGAAGTTAATGAACATTGGAAAATACAGTTTGCTATGTTTCTGCTTGCTGCTGCTATTCTCATGCTTATAGTTTCACTAATATCTTGTCTTTGGTAAGTTAGAATTGATCGTTTAAAAACCTTTAATTGCCTGCTCGAATTGCGTCAATAACTAGCTATCATCAACGAGTTTCCTAAATCCCAATCTGAGAGCCGATTTGTTTTTACTGCCAGCTGTTTCGAGATACACGAGTCTTAAAAAAATTACTCAGTGAAGATAATATATTTAATCAAATATATTATCAGTGTAAAAATTTAGAGTTATCACTAATAAGGTGATAATACTTAAATGCAATCTATATTTTATGGTCTGACATTTGCTGCAGGGCCCGACGAGCAATTATCCAATAAATTTTAAGTGTAAGTTTTTAAATGTTTTAAGTTTGCATTTAAAAGAAAATGAGCAGTGTTGTATATCATTAAATGCATTAAATACAATTAGATTTATTCTGGAGTTCCAGTCATTTTTTTGAATCATACTTTTTACAACCCACGTCTCCCGACATACCGAAGTCACAGGGAGAGGAGGGAATGCATACTCGAACTTAGGTCAAATCTTAATGGGGCAGTGCTGTGGACCCGTCCGGAGGATTACCGGCCTACCGATGTAAAGTGCACATAACCAGTATGCAGACGAGGACCAACGGTACACAGACTTCCTAAGTGATCACTCTCCCAGGTACTTACTCTCCCAATGAGTCATAATTTCGCCTGTCCCCCCTTTATTTAGCTTCAATAACATCTCAACAATTTTCTTGGTGTGTGTCGAAATTTGTGAAGTACAATACAACATTTATTAACCAAACTTCGTTCCGTGTTCTCCAAGGCTAATTCGATACCGATTTTTTAAACCTCAGCCCTCCAAGTATTTCGACGAGATATCTCGTCCAAGATATGGTCAATTTTGCTATAGACGAGATGTTTCATACACACAAAACTGTCCTACTACCCCAAAGGGAATGATGATCCTAGCAGAAACAAATTATCCCTTGCACAGAACTGGTGGCAGGTTGGAACAGGTTTTTGCACCATATGCTGGGTACTCCAGGGCAGTTTTCGACACGAAAGTAAACCACCAAGAACACGAGTGTGTGCATTTGTACAGAGGCTAGAAAGTTGCGAAAAACGGAAGACCGTTAAAGACTTTTTTAAGAGAGTTGAAGAGGTACGTAACTCTCTCTCTCTCTCTCTCTCTCTCTCTCTCTCACACACACACACACACAAACACACACACACGAGTCGAGATTTATTGTAAAATTTTCACAATGAATGCATACTGTGACACGAATCCAAGTAGATTATTCTAAATCTTAGCTTTAGGCGTAATAACATGTAGTACAGTAAATTTGTTTTGTATTTCGTATGAGCTGTTAGTAACACAAAACAGCCCATACGTGTCCGTGTTACCCGAGTGTCTGGTTATCCAAAGTGGCCCCGGTCCACATGATCTAGGATAATCAAGGTTCTATTGTAATTTCTTTTGATTACAAATCTTGTTTTACCGCATTCTTTGCAAGTTCGAATTCGTGCTATTTATAGAGAGTTCAGTAGGTGGGTAGGCAGAATTAACGTCGCACTGGAGCAACACAACGCTCTATTGGTGACGGTCCGGGATCAATCCTGAAGGGAAGATCCTAGGACAACACCTCGTAATGTTGAACTACGGTCGGATGACGAGGTCAGCACCTGAGCTGGCACCCCACTCTCCAAATTTCCACACCACGCCAACGTGAGAATATTTGAGGCCACGATAGTTTTAATGTGCACCAGCTCCCATGTAAACAACAGAGCATTCAGTAGCAGCACGACAGGCACTGTTAGCATCTATTTAGTATGATCGCAAGCAATGTGCCATAAAACCCCAAAAATTTCATTCCATTTCTATTTAATAGTTGACATAATGTGGGATCTGCGGAAATTATAATCTGAATTGAAAACGATTCTAATAGCTATCAATACTCTTCCAGTACCGTCGAGGAGTTGGAGAATAAACATCAATATCAAGTGACTTATACAGCACCGGTGAAGAACGAAGCTTCCGTTTCGGTAAGAACATATTTTTTCGACTATTGGGGTGAATAATTGAACAAGTATTAACCCTCTGATCAACGCGAGATTTCCGCGTAGTGTAGTATTGTTTTTACCCCACACTACATCAAAAGACTGAATAACCGCATCTCCGAATTGAAATCCGCAATCCGCCTGGATTGTTTTACACTGAAAATCCCTCTCATAGGACATTTACTGCTCTTTACACTAATGCAGTATATATTTCTTACCATAAAAGTGTGTTTAATATTTACTTTAATATCCATGTAAGGCCTTGCATTTATTCCTATATCTCCAATGAGAGGGATTTCAGTGTAAACAAACCAGATGACAAACGGGGATTTTGTTTTCTGTTACTCAAATGCTCTCACATGATAAAAAACGGGGTTCCTTAAAATGTAGTTTGTTGTCATTTTGGCGACATTTGGCGTTTTATCAAATTAGTGTTGATCGATCAACTATCATATATCATTTCGGAATGCGTTCTTTGGAATTTTTATAGGCGACGTGCTTAATTAAAAACAAGCCGGAATACAGGAAGCTCATTCCACCACAAAATACACCGCCACTTAGCTTGACAGAAAAAGCCCCTTGTTCTTTGATTATTTTTATTCTAAAAATTTCAAATATATTTTTATTAGACATGAAACATCGAATGATAAATCTTATCACAGTCCTGTCCTGGTGAACTCTACAAAAAATATCGTTTTGATATAAGTATTGCTTACTATAGACTCTATTTTAAGGTTGAATTAGGAAATATTAAAACTTGATACTTTTCTGCCGACAGAAAAGAAAACGTTGAAATTATAAATAATCTGTTTTGCATTTTTGGACTTCATGACACTTCCTAGTAAGTTCATGACATTGAATAATCGATTTGCAGTCCGGTGTTAATGAGGAAGAATATATATCCTAATACTGATCTTACTGTAAAAATAAAATATTTCCATCCACTTTAACACTCACGAGGCAGCACTACTATAACAAACGTCCTTAACGTGATCAATGGATTTTTTCTACCTAAATAACTCACAAATCGTCGTAGCAGAACATGCAAATTGAAAATTAAACGCATTATTTGTTTCTAAAATAAATTTCTCATTATTGGCATGGTGAGATCATCAGAACTTGATAATCCCAAGAGCTGAACTTTTTTTGCATGTTGTATATACAGCATAACGTAATATAGTACGATGAAGAGATGTAACAATGAACAGATGTAATAATATATAGATGCAATTAATATGCTCTAACATTCTGAATAGACACGCCACGCTCATGTAGCAAAAAAGTGTCCTCAGAGCTACAAACCCAATCAAACTATATAGTGGAAGCGCCTGTGAATGAGTTGTTTTCTTCACCGTCAGCAGTTTTCACCAGAACCTTCAGAATCGTGGAAGTTCTGCTCTTTATGATACTACTAGCAGAATTGCCAGACGTTTTGCTCGAGTTTAATTGATTGAATGTTGATTGAAAAGAGATCAGACTAATCATTTCTCTTTGATAGTAAAATGCATCATTTCTCTTTGATAGTAAAATGCATCATTTCTCTTTGATAGTAAAATGCAAGCATAATTTAAGAAAATAATTTTTAACAGCGTTTTAACTTTTTAATAACTACTACAATTTACTTCTCGAAGGCAAATATGTATACATGCATCCAAAAATCCATTTCACGTTCATCACTCTCCTGCGGTAAGACGAACTACAAAAGTTTATACCAAGGTGATTACTACAGAAGTCTAGATTGTGTTTTGGAGTGATTACGAATGCCTCGTAGGTTCGTTTTCAGTAAAAATGACGAACTTCCGTCTTATGCTCTTGCACTTAGTTCCCCTCTCAATATTTTTTGACTAGTGGTCCTCTTGTGCCAGGGATGCGATATTTTCGAATTTCGTCATCATTATGAAAGGATGGCTAATTATATTGTTACGGTATTCGTGATTAATTTATTTTGAAGCAAATGCATTTTTTCTTGAAAATTCCATTCAGTGGAATAACGGATGTTGTTTTAAAAGTAAATATCATCATTGTAAAGAAAGCAAACACAATAGATTACAATTTTTTAAAAAGAAAAGGTCAATTTTACAGCGTTTTTAAAAAAGAAAATCACTTTTTCAACGAATGTCTCAAATGTATATAAGTTGCATAAGAACAGCTTCAACTTATAAATTAAGCAACCTGATCTTCTGTCACTTACGACAAAAAATGTTAATTTTTCAAGTCACAGTTCAAATATTTCCAAAGTGTGATATTATTCCTAGATCAGCAGTCTTATTTAAAATTAGATTTACTCCAACAGACATTTAGTTTTAAATCGAATCCTTATGGTAATGTTTTCAATTGACATTAGGTCTCGTTTTTTCAGAAACCACGTACCTATTTAGAATGATAGACTTGACCATGGAGTACAGTTTTCAACAATACCCATGAAACATGAAATACAAATGTAAATTTAATTGATTTTAATCGTCTGGTAATGAAAATATATGTCAAAATTTAGAAATATTTTTAAACTACAACGTATGGCTACCTTTTAACTTAACGTTAACCTATCTTATTTTAAAATTATTTCATTTTAACTTTACCGGTTATTTTAAAATAAAAAGTTACACACCTTACTTAAAAAGGGTTTGTTCTGTATATTTTATTTATTTTTGTGAAACAGAATTCTACAAACCATTACGTAATCAACCAGACAAGGAACGTTGGTCAATATATACATTACTGCCAAGAAATTACCCTATCTAGTGATATTTTGCAGAAAATAAATAATTCATTAAAATTTAACTTCAAAAAATATGTTTGCAATATGTAAAATACCGGAACACAAATACAAACAGAAACGAAATTTCGATCATTGAAAAAATGCAGAATTCTCTAAAATAAACTTCCTGAATAGATTCTGAAACAACAAATTTGAAAAAGACTTTTTAACGATATTGATAAAGACAGTAATGATTTATTTACAAAAAGAACACATGCTTTTAATACTTAGAATGCTCAAATATGACCCCAACATTTCGCTGTTTTAACTCAGCTACACAAACATAGAATTCTAAATCAAATTGATAAAATAAAACATTAATTTTTGGGTTGCCAGATACCTAATAGCAAAATTGGGCTTTTATGATCAATGAGTTTTTCGTTCGGACTTCTCGTATTCCATTACAAAATGTAAGTTATGTTAAATTAAATATACTTGAAATATCCTTACATCATCAATCAAATATTCATAAATTGTTTATATTACGGAAAAAATATAAAGTCCGTTCAAACTTAAATATTGGAATTTCATTTAAATTGTTTAAATGTGTTTTAGGAAAAATTGTTTTTCGAGCAATACTGGCAAAATAATTTTATTTGAAAATTTGTTTTTCCACCAATACTGATAAAACGAGGGGAGTTGCTTACCACATTCGCTTTATACTCATATATTCCTATGGGGATTTCGAATTGTTTTTAGCCTCCTCTGCACACCTGGGACAAATAGAACGGAGGTTAATATGTAGCCTAAGTTACCCCCAGGGTTCTAAAGAATATGTACCAAATTTGGTGCGGATTGGTCAAACGTTGTAGATTTGTATAGGGAACAGACAGACGCCAACTCTGCTTTATATATGAAGCTATCACAGCAAGTGGCCTAACCCACCAACATACCCAATGGAGATAAATGAGAGTTTCTTGGCACCATCTTTTATACATTTTTATTTATCCACAATTTGATTTGAGGAGGGTTAAAATCTATATTGAAAACGCATGAAATACCAATGTTCTGATAGCCTTCATACATAGATGTGATAAATCATTGGATTTAACCGCACTGCTAAAATCAGCTTCTGAAAAATAAAATGTTAACACCCTGAGGGTCATGGGTTCTATTCCTACCAGGTTCGATTTCTCCCTGTGTGTATTTCTCTCTTCTGAATCAGTAAAACTTTCTGTGTGTGTATCTCCATTACTTGACGTTGTTTGCTTTGTATGCATGGACAAATATGGCTCTTGCACCATGAAATCCAACCAGCCAACTCTGAGGGTCACGAGATTTACGAGTAGTGTAGTGCTGTCTTTCCCCCCACAACACATATAATGACCAAGTAACCACATCGAACCCTATTTAAAAATTTTCATTCACCAGATTTTACAACTTCCTTAATATGCAGCTCCAAATCTCACCCTAGCGGAATATTTCGAACTATTTTCCTATAAACACCAGTTTAATTGCAACTACCCAGTATTTCGATTTCTATAACTATCAATTTTTATAGACATTCCAACGTATTTCCAACCCGAACGGTGATGTTTTGCTGTCGAATCCCTTGAAGAACGTACAAGAGCACCAGTCTGAAGTTGATTATACTTGGGACATATGCGACGATTATGAACTCTTTAATGCTGAAATGCTCCCTGATGTCAAATTAATTAAGATATAATCGGATCAAAAGGATATGAAGTCTGCGATGATCACGATAAGTGGCATTGTTGAAATATTTTCAATTCATGTTTTTTTTACCAATGAGGAGATAATTATATCTGATTAAATTTTTTTCAACGAGCAATTTAAATGGATTTCATAATTTGTAAGAATTTTTTCTGTATATAAAACTTTTATTGTATACTCCTCTCGTTAAATTATCGTAGTTACTCTAACTCGTTTAAAAAATTATTTTTATTCTGTCATTACGAAAGGAAATCTTTTGGTTTTAAAAAGTTCGCCGCCATATGTACATAAATTTACTATCCACTATTACGTGTTACAATTTTATAATGCTTTGAATATGAATTTAATTGTTTAATGGAGCATACTATACAACTATTTGTTAAATGTTAAACCAATAATACATATTAATTTCCTTGAATTAGAAAACGTTTTCTGATGTATTTATCATTTTCATTTGATAATTTGTCCCCCTTTTTTTACTCGTTTACTTAAGACATGCGCATTAGCGTTAATGGTCTCAGGACATGGTTGTAACAATTCATTCTGATAATTTCTACGTTTTAGGTTTAAGTGTATACTTAATTATTAAATAATCACTTCAACACTTTCTATTGGATTTGGTATATCCCCCTTTTTTTACTCGTTTACTTAAGACATGCGCATTAGTTTTAATGGTCTCAGGACAAGGTTGTAACAATTCATTCTGATAATTGCTACGTTTTAGGTTTAAGTGTATATTTAATTATTAAATGATCACTTCAACACTTTCTATTGGAGTTGGTATAATTAAGAGTGAGATAACAAAAATTTCCAAGTTTGTAGGAGAGATCACATTAAATTCTTGACAAGATTCATAGCCATTTAAAAACAGTATACATTGCAACATAAATCTATTACACTATCTATTGGGATAAGTTTATGTATCGATACTTGTACTGAAAGAACTTTCACACACCAGTTTATCATGCATCACTTTATTAATATATCAAATTTAATTACATCCCAAATCACCAATTTTAGAGTTTAACATCATAGCTACAGTCAAAGAAATATTTTAAAATCTATTGAATTCTAAAATGTTGCACGGAGCGGTTTCAGGCTAAAGAGTGCAGAAGAGCTTGTGCAAATTGACTTCCAGCTTCACCAGAGCCAGGTGAAAGAGTTGCCAGCAAAGCTACCAACGTTTCCATCAAAGCTTCTACGAGAATTTCCGACTTGGTTAAATGGGAACCACCTTGGATTTGACTTGCTGCACTGGCTATTGTGTTAGACAGAGCCGAAAAGTTTACTTGTCCGCCCGAGATTGCAGAAGAAAGAGCATTAGACAAAGACGCTATTCTTTGTTTCGCGGCTGGGGATACCACCGAGCTTGCCAGTGGCGATGCAGGGACAACCGGTCCTATGGAAGAGCCTGCATATATTCCAGAACCTACAGACGAAGACAATTCGACCTGGGAGGCTGAATCCAGTTGAGATTGGTAGGCAGATGCAGTATCACTGTAAGAGGACTGTTCAGCAGCAGAAGACTCTTGCAGATATTGAGATTGAGCAACAGATTCAGCTGACGACGCCTGCTGATATTGAGACTGGTCAACATATTCAGAGGACGATGCCTGTTGATATTGAGACTGGTCAACATATTCAGCGGACGATGCCTGTTGATATTGAGACTGGGCAACAGATTCAGCGGACGATGCCTGCTGGTACTGAGACTGGGCAACAGATTCAGCGGACGATGCCTGTTGGTATTGAGACTGGGCAACAGATTCAGCTGACGACGCCTGCTGATATTGAGACTGGTCAACATATTCAGCGGACGATGCCTGTTGATATTGAGACTGGGCAACAGATTCGGCGGACGATGCCTGCTGATATTGAGACTGGGCGACAGATTCAGCGGACGATGCCTGCTGGTACTGAGACTGTGCAACAGATTCAGCGGACGATGCCTGTTGGTATTGAGACTGGGCAACAGATTCAGCGGACGATGCCTGCTGATATTGGGACTCTGCAGCGGATGATGCCTGCTGATATTGGGACTCTGCAGCGGATGATGCCTGTTGGTATTGAGACTGGGCAACAGATTCAGCGGACGATGCCTGCTGATATTGGGACTCTGCAGCGGATGATGCCTGCTGATATTGGGACTCTGCAGCAGCGGAAGAGAATTGAGATTCAGCAAAATTTGATGCCGCTGCCTGTTGGTAGGATGAAGATACTGGTGCTGGAAGTGGTTGTGGGGCGAGTAGAGGTCTTTGTGAAACAAGACTGCTAAGGGCACCAGAAATTATCGATCCGGCTGATTGAGCTACAGATTGCTCTTGACCAGCCCTTGCACTACCCGACTGCTGCAGAGAAAGTGATACTCCGCTAGATATGGCTCGAGCAAGATCTTGCACCGACAATGTGCTCAAGCCTGAGAGTTGTTGAGAGATTGCGTTCTGTACTGATGACTGAGATAGACCAAAATTTTGAGCTAAACTACTGGCGATCACTGAAGCAACATCCGACAAAGTCGCTGAAGTTTGACCATAAACAACAGAGTCTAGAACTCCTGATTGCTTCAGAGAAGATGCAAGGCTTCCTTGTACTATTTGAGAATTGAAGTAAACGGGAGCGCTGGGTTGCTGCACAATGGAAGCGGATTGGGAAGTGTGAGACCCACTGTTACCCGACGTTGAAGCAGCAGAATACGTGTTAGAGGATTGTTGAGAAGCAGCAGACAATTGGGATTCTGATCGAGATGTTGCAGATTGTTGGGAATTTACCTGAGAAGAAAGAGATTGTTGGGCTTGAACTGCATAAACAGGAGCTGGACGAGGAGCTGGCAATGGTCGGGGAGCTGGTAGTGGACGGGGTGCTGGAAGTGGACGTGGAGCTGGAAGGGGTCTGGGTGCTGGTGCTGGACGTATTCTTTGCGCAACTAGTTGACTTAGAGCACTTGATACCACGGAGGATGCCGATTGTGCCAGCGTCTGTTCACTGCCTGCCCTTGCACTACCCGACTGCTGTATGGCATGCGAAACTGCTCTCGAAATCGCTTGTGAAAGACCTTGGGCAGAACTCAACGATCCCAAACTCGAAAGTTGTTGTGATAGTAAATTTTGTACTGACGATTGAGAAATACCTAGTCTCTGAGATAGACTGTTAGCAACAGCTGAGACAATGTCAGATGATGATACAGTGGTTTGACCAGATGCAATTGTGCTCAAAGAACCAGAACTCTGAAGGGACGAAGAAATAGAACTCTGTACTAATCCAGAATTGAAGTAACTGGATCCACTGGATTGTTGCACATTTGAAGAAGCTGCTTGCGATGATTGTGATTGGCTTAATGCAGAAGTGGCAGCAGAAGAATAGGCATTTGAGGATTGTTGCGTCTGGAATTGCGAGGCAGCTGACTGTTGCGTTTCGAATTGGGAGGCAGCTGACTGTTGCGTTTGAGCTTGGGAAATTGAAGACTGCTGAATCTGAGGAATTATTGGAGCTGGACGTGGTGCTGCAAGAGGACGGGGAGCTGGCAGATACACTGGTAGTGGTCTGGGTGCTGGTGCTGGACGTGTTCTTTGCAAAACTAGTTGACTGAGAGCATTTGAAATGGCAGAAGAGGCTGATTGAGCCAAGGACTGTTCACTTCCTGCCCTTGCGCTACCCGATTGTTGTATGGCAAGTGAGACTGCTCTCGATATTGCTTGTGAAATTCCTTGGGCAGAATTTAACGATCCTAAACTGGAAAGTTGTTGCGATACAATATTTCGTACAGACGATTGTGATACACCAAGTTGTTGAGATAAGCTGTTAGCAACAGCTGAGGCAATGTCAGATGATGATACAGTCGTCTGTCCAGACGCAATGGAGTTGAGGGAGCTAGAACTTTGTAGTGATGACGATATAGAGCTCTGTACTATACCTGAATTGAAGTAACTAGAAGCACTGGATTGCTGTACATTTGAAGAGGCTACATGAGATGCTTGCGATAAGCTTGATCCAGAAGTGGAAGCATCAGTATAGGCACTTGAGGATTGATGAGATTGACTTTGAGAGACAGCAGATTGTTGTGATTGCACTTGTGAGTTTGACGATTGTTGTGCCTGAACTTGGGATAATACAGGAGTTCTATGTGGTGCTGCATACGGACGAGGTGCTGGTAGTGGTCTGGGTGCTGGCAATGGTCTTGGTGCAGGTGCTGGACGTATTCTTTGCGCAACTAGTTGACTTAAAGCATTTGAAATGACAGAGGAGGCTGATTGAGCCAAGGACTGTTCACTTCCTGCCCTTGCGCTACCCGATTGTTGTATGGCAAGTGAGACTGCTCTAGAAATCGCTTGTGAAAGTCCTTGGGCAGAACTCAACGATCCCAAACTCGAAAGTTGTTGTGATAGTATATTTTGTACTGACGATTGAGAAAGTCCTAGTCTCTGAGATAGACTGTTAGCAACAGCTGCGACAATGTCAGATGAGGATACAGTGGTTTGACCAGATGCAATTGTGCTCAAAGAACCAGAACTCTGAAGGGACGAAGAAACAGAGCTCTGTACTAATCCAGAATTGAAGTAACTGGATGCACTGGATTGTTGCACATTTGAAGAGGCTACTTGCGATGATTGTGATTGGCTTGCTGCTGAAGTGGCAGCAGAAGTATAGGCATTTGAGGATTGTTGAGTTTGCGCTTCAGAGACAGCATAATGCTGGGATTGAGATTGGCCAGTTGACGATTGCTGTACCTGAACTTCGGATACAACAGGAGCTGGAAGTGGAGCTGGTAGTGGTCTGGGTGCTGGAAGTGGTCTTGGAGCTGGTAAGGGTCTTGGTGCTGGTAAGGGTCTTGGTGCTGGTCGTATTCTTCGCGATACTAGTTGACTTAGAGCATTTGAAATGGCAGAGGAGGCTGATTGAGCCAAGGACTGTTCACTTCCGGCCCTTGCGCTACCCGATTGTTGTATGGTATGTGAGACTGCTCGTGAGATAGCTTGGGAAAGTCGTTGAACAGAATTCAAAGATCCCACACGAGAAAGTTCTTGCGATAAGGCATTATGTACAGAAGATTGAGATACACCGAGACGTTGTGATAAGCTGTTAGCAATGACTGATGCAAGGTCAGACAATGATACAGTTGTTTGACCAGAAGCAATGGTACTCAAAGAACTGGAACTCTGAAGGGTGGACGAAACGGAGCTTTGTAATATTCCCGCATTGAAGTAGCTCGACGCGCTAGATTGCTGTACATTTGAAGAAGCCGCTTGGGATACTTGCGATACACTGGACGCGGAATTCGATGCTGCTGTGTAGGCATTTGAAGATTGTTGCGTCTGTACTTGAGACGCAACAGACTGCTGGGATTGAGCAGTTGACGATTGCTGTACCTGTACCTCTGATACAACAGGAGCCGGAAGTGGAGCTGGTAGTGGTCGGGGAGCTGGAAGTGGTCTTGGAGCTGGTAAGGGTCTTGGTGCTGGTCGTATTCTTCGCGATACTAGTTGACTTAGAGCATTTGAAATGGCAGAGGAGGCTGATTGAGCCACGGACTGTTCACTTCCGACCCTTGCGCTACCCGATTGTTGTATGGCTTGCGATACTGCTCTCGATATTGCTTGTGAAACTCCTTGGGCAGAACTCAACGATCCTAAACTGGACAGTTGTTGCGATACAAAGTTTCGTACAGACGACTGTGACACACCAAGTTGTTGCGATAGGCTGTTAGCAACAGCTGAGGCAATATCAGATGATGATACTGTCGTTTGTCCAGACGCAATGCTGATTAGGGAACTAGAACTTTGAAGGGATGACGATATAGAGCTCTGTACAATTCCCGAATTGAAGTAACTAGATGCACTGGATTGTTGTACATTGGACGAGGTGGCTTGAGATACCTGTGACGCAGAATTGGTAGCTGCTGAGTAGGCGTTTGACGATTGTTGCGTCTGTACTTGAGAGACAGCAGACTGCTGGGATTGAGATTGGGCACTTGACGATTGCTGTACCTGAACTTGGGATACAACAGGAGCTGGAAGTGGAGCTGGTAGTGGTCTGGGTGCTGGAAGTGGTCTTGGAGCTGGTAAGGGTCTTGGTGCTGGTCGTATTCTTCGCGATACTAGTTGACTTAGAGCATTTGAAATGGCAGAGGAGGCTGATTGAGCCAAGGACTGTTCACTTCCGGCCCTTGCGCTACCCGATTGTTGTATGGCTTGCGATACTGCTCTCGATATTGCTTGTGAAACTCCTTGGGCAGAACTCAACGATCCTAAACTGGACAGTTGTTGCGATACAAAGTTTCGTACAGACGACTGTGACACACCAAGTTGTTGCGATAGGCTGTTAGCAACAGCTGAGGCAATATCAGATGATGATACTGTCGTTTGTCCAGACGCAATGCTGATTAGGGAACTAGAACTTTGAAGGGATGACGATATAGAGCTCTGTACAATTCCCGAATTGAAGTAACTAGATGCACTGGATTGTTGTACATTGGACGAGGTGGCTTGAGATACCTGTGACGCAGAATTGGTAGCTGCTGAGTAGGCGTTTGACGATTGTTGCGTCTGTACTTGAGAGACAGCAGACTGCTGGGATTGAGATTGGGCACTTGACGATTGCTGTACCTGAACTTGGGATACAACAGGAGCTGGAAGTGGAGCTGGTAGTGGTCTGGGTGCTGGAAGTGGTCTTGGAGCTGGTAAGGGTCTTGGTGCTGGTCGTATTCTTCGCGATACTAGTTGACTTAGAGCATTTGAAATGGCAGAGGAGGCTGATTGAGCCAAGGACTGTTCACTTCCGGCCCTTGCGCTACCCGATTGTTGTATGGCTTGTGATACTGCTCTCGATATTGCTTGTGAAACTCCTTGGGAAGAATTCAACGATCCTAAACTGGACAGTTGTTGCGATACAAAGTTTCGTACAGACGACTGGGACACACCAAGTTGTTGCGATAGGCTGTTAGCAACAGCTGAGGCAATATCAGATGATGATACTGTCGTTTGTCCAGACGCAATGCTGCTTAGGGAACTAGAACTTTGAAGGGTTGACGATATAGAGCTTTGTACAATTCCCGAATTGAAGTAGCTAGATGCACTGGATTGTTGTACATTGGACGAGTCGGCTTGAGATACCTGTGACGCAGAATTGGTAGCTGCTGAGTAGGCGTTTGACGATTGTTGCGTCTGTACTTGAGAGACAGCAGACTGCTGGGATTGAGATTGGGCACTTGACGATTGCTGTACCTGAACTTGGGATACAACAGGAGCTGGAAGTGGAGCTGGTAGTGGTCTGGGTGCTGGAAGTGGTCTTGGAGCTGGTAAGGGTCTTGGTGCTGGTCGTATTCTTCGCGATACTAGTTGACTTAGAGCATTTGAAATGGCAGAGGAGGCTGATTGAGCCAAGGACTGTTCACTTCCGGCCCTTGCGCTACCCGATTGTTGTATGGCTTGTGATACTGCTCTCGATATTGCTTGTGAAACTCCTTGGGAAGAATTCAACGATCCTAAACTGGACAGTTGTTGCGATACAAAGTTTCGTACAGACGACTGGGACACACCAAGTTGTTGCGATAGGCTGTTAGCAACAGCTGAGGCAATATCAGATGATGATACTGTCGTTTGTCCAGACGCAATGCTGCTTAGGGAACTAGAACTTTGAAGGGTTGACGATATAGAGCTTTGTACAATTCCCGAATTGAAGTAGCTAGATGCACTGGATTGTTGTACATTGGACGAGTCGGCTTGAGATACCTGTGACACAGAATTGGTAGCTGCTGAGTAGGCGTTTGACGATTGTTGCGTCTGTACTTGAGAGACAGCAGACTGCTGGGATTGAGATTGGGCACTTGACGATTGCTGTACCTGAACTTGGGATACAAGAGGAGCTGGAAGTGGAGCTGGTTGTGGTCTGGATGCTGGAAGTGGTCTTGGAGCCGGTAAAGGTCTTGGTGCTGGACGTATTCTTCGCGATACTAGTTGACTTAGAGCATTTGAAATTGCAGAAGAGGCTGATTGAGCCAAGGACTGTTCACTTCCGGCCCTTGCGCTACCCGATTGTTGTATGGCTTGTGATACTGCTCTCGATATTGCTTGTGAAACTCCTTGGGCAGAATTCAACGATCCTAAACTGGACAGTTGTTGCGATACAAAGTCTCGTACAGACGACTGTGACACACCAAGTTGTTGCGATAGGCTGTTAGCAACAGCTGAGGCAATATCAGATGATGATACAGTCGTTTGTCCAGACGCAATGCTGCTTAGGGAACTTGAACTTTGAAGGGTTGACGATATAGAGCTCTGTACAATTCCCGAATTGAAGTAACTAGATGCACTGGATTGTTGTACATTGGATGAAGCGGCTTGAGATACCTGTGACGCAGAATTGGTAGCTGCTGAGTAGGTGTTCGACGATTGTTGCGTCTGTAGTTGTGAGACAGCAGACTGCTGAGATTGAGATTGGGCACTTGACGATTGCTGTACCTGAACTTGGGATAAAACAGGAGCTGGAAGTGGAGCTGGTAGTGGTCTGGGTGCTGGAAGTGGTCTTGGAACTGGTAAGGGTCTTGGTGCTGGTCGTATTCTTCGCGATACTAGTTGACTTAGAGCATTTGAAATGGCAGAGGAGGCTGATTGAGCCAAGGACTGTTCACTTCCGGCCCTTGCGCTACCCGATTGTTGTATGGCTTGTGATACTGCTCTCGATATTGCTTGTGAAACTCCTTGGGCAGAATTCAACGATCCTAAACTGGACAGTTGTTGCGATACAAAGTTTCGTACAGACGACTGTGACACACCAAGCTGTTGCGATAGGCTGTTAGCAACAGCTGAGGCAATATCAGATGATGATACTGTCGTTTGTCCAGACGCAATGCTGCTTAGGGAACTAGAACTTTGAAGGGTTGACGATATAGAGCTTTGTACAATTCCCGAATTGAAGTAACTAGATGCACTGGATTGTTGTACATTGGACAAGGCGGCTTGAGATACCTGTGACGCAGAATTGGTAGCTGCTGAGTAGGCGTTTGACGATTGTTGCGTCTGTACTTGAGAGACAGCAGACTGCTGGGATTGAGATTGGGCACTTGACGATTGCTGTACCTGAACTTGGGATACAACAGGAGCTGGAAGTGGAGCTGGTAGTGGTCTGGGTGCTGGAAGTGGTCTTGGAGCTGGTAAGGGTCTTGGTGCTGGTCGTATTCTTCGCGATACTAGTTGACTTAGAGCATTTGAAATTGCAGAGGAGGCTGATTGAGCCAAGGACTGTTCACTTCCGGCCCTTGCGCTACCCGATTGTTGTATGGCTTGTGATACTGCTCTCGATATTGCTTGTGAAACTCCTTGGGCAGAATTCAACGATCCTAAACTTGACAGTTGTTGCGATACAAAGTTTCGTACAGACGACTGTGACACACCAAGTTGTTGCGATAGGCTGTTAGCAACAGCTGAGGCAATATCAGATGATGATACTGTCGTTTGTCCAGACGCAATGCTGCTTAGGGAACTAGAACTTTGAAGGGTTGACGATATAGAGCTTTGTACAATTCCCGAATTGAAGTAACTAGATGCACTGGATTGTTGTACATTGGACGAGGCGGCTTGAGATACCTGTGACGCAGAATTGGTAGCTGCTGAGTAGGCGTTTGACGATTGTTGCGTCTGTACTTGAGAGACAGCAGACTGCTGGGATTGAGATTGGGCACTTGACGATTGCTGTACCTGAACTTGGGATACAATAGGAGCTGGAAGTGGAGCTGGTAGTGGTCTGGGTGCTGGAAGTGGTCTTGGAGCCGGTAAAGGTCTTGGTGCTGGACGTATTCTTCGCGATACTAGTTGACTTAGAGCATTTGAAATTGCAGAAGAGGCTGATTGAGCCAAGGACTGTTCACTTCCGGCCCTTGCGCTACCCGATTGTTGTATGGCTTGTGATACTGCTCTCGATATTGCTTGTGAAACTCCTTGGGCAGAATTCAACGATCCTAAACTGGACAGTTGTTGCGATACAAAGTCTCGTACAGACGACTGTGACACACCAAGTTGTTGCGATAGGCTGTTAGCAACAGCTGAGGCAATATCAGATGATGATACTGTCGTTTGTCCAGACGCAATGCTGCTTAGGGAACTAGAACTTTGAAGGGTTGACGATATAGAGCTTTGTACAATTCCCGAATTGAAGTAACTAGATGCACTGGATTGTTGTACATTGGACGAGGCGGCTTGAGATACCTGTGACGCAGAATTGGTAGCTGCTGAGTAGGCGTTTGACGATTGTTGGGTCTGTACTTGAGAGACAGCAGACTGCTGGGATTGAGATTGGGCACTTGACGATTGCTGTACCTGAACTTGGGATACAATAGGAGCTGGTAGTGGTCTGGGTGCTGGAAGTGGTCTTGGAGCCGGTAAAGGTCTTGGTGCTGGACGTATTCTTCGCGATACTAGTTGACTTAGAGCATTTGAAATTGCAGAAGAGGCTGATTGAGCCAAGGACTGTTCACTTCCGGCCCTTGCGCTACCCGATTGTTGTATGGCAAGTGAGACTGCTCTCGATATTGCTTGTGAAACTCCTTGGGCAGAATTCAACGATCCTAAACTGGACAGTTGTTGCGATACAAAGTCTCGTACAGACGACTGTGACACACCAAGTTGTTGCGATAGGCTGTTAGCAACAGCTGAGGCAATATCAGATGATGATACAGTCGTTTGTCCAGACGCAATGCTGCTTAGGGAACTAGAACTTTGAAGGGTTGACGATATAGAGCTTTGTACAATTCCCGAATTGAAGTAACTAGATGCACTGGATTGTTGTACATTGGACGAGGCGGCTTGAGATACCTGTGACGCAGAATTGGTAGCTGCTGAGTAGGCGTTTGACGATTGTTGCGTCTGTACTTGAGAGACAGCAGACTGCTGGGATTGAGATTGGGCACTTGACGATTGCTGTACCTGAACTTGGGATACAATAGGAGCTGGAAGTGGAGCTGGTAGTGGTCTGGGTGCTGGAAGTGGTCTTGGAGCCGGTAAAGGTCTTGGTGCTGGACGTATTCTTCGCGATACTAGTTGACTTAGAGCATTTGAAATTGCAGAAGAGGCTGATTGAGCCAAGGACTGTTCACTTCCGGCCCTTGCGCTACCCGATTGTTGTATGGCTTGTGATACTGCTCTCGATATTGCTTGTGAAACTCCTTGGGCAGAATTCAACGATCCTAAACTGGACAGTTGTTGCGATACAAAGTTTCGTACAGACGACTGTGACACACCAAGCTGTTGCGATAGGCTGTTAGCAACAGCTGAGGCAATATCAGATGATGATACTGTCGTTTGTCCAGACGCAATGCTGCTTAGGGAACTAGAACTTTGAAGGGTTGACGATATAGAGCTTTGTACAATTCCCGAATTGAAGTAACTAGATGCACTGGATTGTTGTACATTGGACGAGGCGGCTTGAGATACCTGTGACGCAGAATTGGTAGCTGCTGAGTAGGCGTTTGACGATTGTTGCGTCTGTACTTGAGAGACAGCAGACTGCTGGGATTGAGATTGGGCACTTGACGATTGCTGTACCTGAACTTGGGATACAATAGGAGCTGGAAGTGGAGCTGGTAGTGGTCTGGGTGCTGGAAGTGGTCTTGGAGCCGGTAAAGGTCTTGGTGCTGGACGTATTCTTCGCGATACTAGTTGACTTAGAGCATTTGAAATTGCAGAAGAGGCTGATTGAGCCAAGGACTGTTCACTTCCGGCCCTTGCGCTACCCGATTGTTGTATGGCTTGTGATACTGCTCTCGATATTGCTTGTGAAACTCCTTGGGCAGAATTCAACGATCCTAAACTGGACAGTTGTTGCGATACAAAGTTTCGTACAGACGACTGTGACACACCAAGCTGTTGCGATAGGCTGTTAGCAACAGCTGAGGCAATATCAGATGATGATACTGTCGTTTGTCCAGACGCAATGCTGCTTAGGGAACTAGAACTTTGAAGGGTTGACGATATAGAGCTTTGTACAATTCCCGAATTGAAGTAACTAGATGCACTGGATTGTTGTACATTGGACGAGGCGGCTTGAGATACCTGTGACGCAGAATTGGTAGCTGCTGAGTAGGCGTTTGACGATTGTTGCGTCTGTACTTGAGAGACAGCAGACTGCTGGGATTGAGATTGGGCACTTGACGATTGCTGTACCTGAACTTGGGATACAATAGGAGCTGGAAGTGGAGCTGGTAGTGGTCTGGGTGCTGGAAGTGGTCTTGGAGCCGGTAAAGGTCTTGGTGCTGGACGTATTCTTCGCGATACTAGTTGACTTAGAGCATTTGAAATTGCAGAAGAGGCTGATTGAGCCAAGGACTGTTCACTTCCGGCCCTTGCGCTACCCGATTGTTGTATGGCTTGTGATACTGCTCTCGATATTGCTTGTGAAACTCCTTGGGCAGAATTCAACGATCCTAAACTGTACAGTTGTTGCGATACAAAGTCTCGTACAGACGACTGTGACACACCAAGTTGTTGCGATAGGCTGTTAGCAACAGCTGAGGCAATATCAGATGATGATACTGTCGTTTGTCCAGACGCAATGCTGCTTAGGGAACTAGAACTTTGAAGGGTTGACGATATAGAGCTCTGTACAATTCCCGAATTGAAGTAACTAGATGCACTGGATTGTTGTACATTGGACGAGGCTTCTTGTGATACCTGGGATATACTTGATGCTGTACTTTCAGCCGTAGAATAGGCATTAGTGGATTGTTGAGTTTCGACATCAGAGATAGCTGTTTGCTGGGATTGAACTTGTGCAATTGAAGATTGCTGAGATTGCTCGAGGTTTGTGGTCGATGCCACATTTGAATTTGTGGAATATTCACTTGTCAAATGTTGAGATTCAGCTTGAGACGAAGCTGTGTTAAATGCTGATTGGGCACTTTGTTCTACGACATTCGTGCTTTGGTCTTGATATGAATTGAAGTTTTCGGCTTGATGAGCTTGTTGGGAAATTGATACTTCTTGTGCTTGCTGTTGCTCGTAAATAGAAGATGCTTGATCGATACTTTCCTGGTTCACGATTTGACTCTGTGTTTCGTCCACTATATCTGATTGTCCTAAAATTTCTCCTGTTGTAGTGGTTGTAGTAGTTGTTGTAGTAAGAGTATTTTCTGTGTTCCCAGTACTGTATCCTCCTGAGGAAGCTGAATTTTGAATTTGAGTATTGGTCCCAGATCCTCCCGTAACAATCGGCTGTTGTGGTACAGAAAGCAATGCCGCCTCTGCTGCCAAAATTTCACTTTCAAGTTCTTCCTGTTGTGCTTGCTGCTCCTCAATTTGATCTTCAATTTCATTGTTGTACATTACAACCACTAACTCCTGTAACGCTTCTATGAAACTATCATCAACTTTTCCCGACGTCTCTTCCATTGCTGCTACTATCGCTCGAGTTGCACAGTCGAGTTTATAAGTTGTGTCGCTGTTGCCTTCGAAACCATCCGTTATCAATCCCGCCATCTTGGAAACGATGGCGTGCTTGATTTTGCTTCCTTTGGCATTCTTCTGATATAGCGACTTGATCTCTACCAGCAGCGAACTGATGGCATCTCGTTCCTGTCCTGATTTCAGAATACCGCAGTCTGTCAAATAGGCTACCGTCCTGTCCAAAAAGTAAATGGTAGAGCCCTCGTCTTGAAACAAGGACTTCGATGTTGCATGTCCATAGCTCTGTGATGCAAAGAGCACCAATAGAACAGTAGTGACTGGAAGCCAAGACATTGTTGAATGTTTTCGGCTACCTGCTGGGTGTAATTTTACCATTGGGAAGTTCGAGCTTATATACTGCATGAGACGTGTGTACAGAGTAGGCATCTTGCAAAATGTAAATAGGTTCCAATTATAATAACGAATCTCTCATTATATCCAAACATCTAGTTATTTCTGAATAAACATTCTAATAAGCACATGTCGAAAAGCTGGTTACGTTTACTTTGTTTTCTTCCTTTCGTATATTCTATTTCTCTAAGATTTATAGAATAAGTTAACATACATCTGGCATGAAAGCTCTCCTAAATGATGGATGGATTTTTTAATCAAATTTCACTGCAAGTTTTGCCATACGGTTTTCATGTATTAAAATGATTGATAATATTGGTCATAGAGGTTATTCTGATTTCAAACACCATTCGAATCCATTTTCTTGCATCGCATTAAGGTATTCTTCAAATAAAAAAAATATCTAGATAAATTTTGATTTAAATTTAATGTGTGTGAAATGTGTTGGTTTGGTTTATCGCTTTACTGTCATTTTTCTTTTTTACACTGGGTCTAATTATAATGGAACTTACGGTTTAAATTGGATTACGAAGCACTACGCTCACTCATGTCATGACCGATAATGTTAGTTTGTACAATTGATAACAGACAATCCTTATCCTTTTAAGGGGACACAGTACCTTAATAATGACCAAGAAATGTCGATTTTTTTGCCATATTAATCGTACAACTTTAAAGAATATGTGCAAAAAATTTCATAGCTGCATCTGCCTGATTTAGAGAGTTTTTAGTTTTTCCATCGAATGCATCAGGAGTAAAAACGACTAACTTTTAAACTATAAAATCCTTTTCCTCACTTTCTGTTTTACATGCTACAGCATATTTAAAACGCCAAGGTTTTATGTAATTAATATAAAGATTTGAAATTTCTTGTGATTGCTTTTTATGATAGTATTTGATAACTTGTACATGTAAAAAGATTTAGAAGAATAGTTGATTTTAAAAAAATGGCATGACTTTTTTGTAATTTTATTATAGTGTGTTGTAAAACTATTCGTAAAAAATAAATAATAGTAGTACATGCAAAAGCATACACAAAATTGTGGGAAGTATTCCAAGAAAAAAGTCTGAAAAAAAATTTGCGGTAGGGTGAGAATTTAAAAATATTGAAATATTTTGAAAAATTAAATTGTTCAATCATGGTTTTTTTGTCAAATTTTTTTGATAAATTAGCAAGAATTGATAGGTCCCATGCGCATTAGTTTTCAATGTATTGTCAAAAATTTAATTAACACACTAGTTTGTATACATATAAATCAAATTAATTTCCCCTATTTGGTAAATGTAACATTCAATTGTAAAGGGGAAAAATTGTACTAAAACGCCTACTATTTTGCAACAAAAAATATGCAACATTTTAAACCAAAATTTCAATAGTTGGAAGCATGATGAATTCCTTATCTTGAATTAAGTATAAACAAGAAATTGCAAGGATTATGCAAAATAAATTTCAAGGAAATTATTTAAAACCTGATACACAGGGAACATTTTGAAATCAGGAGAATGTCAAAAAATCTCAATCGGAGAAAAGCACATTTTTGTATAGACCTACTATACTTATCTACTATATATTTTATGTTGTGCTTGTATTGGTGATTTTGGAAGTACAATATCTCCTTAAGGTCTTAAATGGAATATAAAGTCAATTATATTCCATTCAATCATCAAGAGCTTTAAATCCAATATTTTTAATAGAAGACGAAGGGTAAAACTGGCGAGACTTCGTATGAGTCACATATTTAACTCACAGGCATTTGCTACATTCAGAACCAGCTCTGACATGTCCGGACGTGTGATATAATCTTTTGGACACATTTTAAATGAATGTCCTGATTTGAATACTATTAGCAACCATTTTGGTGCTACTAATCATAGTGTTACTAATTTTTTAAGTGATCCTCCTCGTTCAAATCTGTTTTTATTTATATCATGCTTAGGTTTTTATAATTTTATTTAAAATCTGATTTGAATTTTAAAAGGTGTTTTTGTACGATTTTACCTAAATTTTGATGATTAGTTATAAATTTACGGATAAATCATGATAAAATTTATTTAATTACCCATAGTTTGGCACAGCTTGGTCAAGCCTAGCTCTTATGCCATAAAAATTCAACCAAGCAACCCCCTAAGGCAATTGAAAACTTTAAATTGTATCCCTGAAAAACCTGAATTTTTCGAGTTATGACGTTGCTGCTACAAATGAACTACCCATTTTTATGGAAATTTTTATCATAACCTTTCCTCCGTCCAATTCAATTATTCAATTAGTTTCTGAGCAGCTGTATCACGGTATCTGATCTGCAGCTTGCAAAGAATGACGTTCGAATCAACATTTTTCGTCAATGCAGCTGATTATATATTTAAAACAAATTAGAATAATGCACGATTTTGTTTCGCAAAACTTGTTTTTCATGTATGGCTATTGATCACTTGTGAACAAACTGTGCTGCATTCGAATTAGAGAATTTTAATTGGCCAACATGCGGTTACCATTTCAGCAAACAACTTCTATTTGTTCACTAATGGTAAAGCATAACATTCTAATTCATCACTAGAATTTCGTGAGTCTTGGATAACCTTTTCTACAAGATGGCAGAAGTTTGTTTTCAGCATAGATGATAGATAGGGTAGTTGAATTAACGTCGCATTGGAGCAACACGACGGGGAATAGGCGACGGTCCGGTAACATCCCTAAGGGAACGATCCGAAGACAGCAATTCGTAATTTTGAACCATGGTCAGATGACGTGGTCAACGCCTGAGCTGGCACTCCATTCTCCAAACTTCCACACCACGCCAGCATGAGTACATTTGAAGCCACGACAAATTTAACGATCACTAGCCCCTATTCAGTATAGATGGAGGTTTTATGTTCCTTAGAGAGGGGTACTATCAAAGGCGAAGCTAGACTTTTTGAAACCTGGGGCAGATGAGGCTGATGCCACCCTGTCATAAATAAAATTTAACCCTTCAAGTGATTTTCACGAGATATCTTGCTTATCAAGATAGAATCAATTATGCTAATGACGAAATATCTCGTCATGAAGATATAGAAGATATTTTAATGATGACGAGATCAAGATCTGGTCAATTTTCTTCTTCTTAGGACGAGATATCTCGTCCATCAAGATCTGGTCAGGTTTGTTAATGACAAGATATCTCGTCCATCAAGATCTGGTCAGTTTTGTAAATGACGAGATACATCGTCAAGACAACCACCAAGAGGGTTAAAATAAAGTAATTTGGATAAAATGTACTCATTCCAACCATTTTTGTTGATGTTTTAATGTTCTCAATATTAATAATTATATGGAAATTTTTAGCCCAACCTTAATCCCTACCACAACCAATTATTCAATTAGTATCTGAGGAGCTTGTGTCACGGAACCTGATCTGAAGCAAGTAAAGAATGACGTTCAAACCAGCATTTTTCCAGTGCTCTGATTCTGTGTCTAAAAACAAGTTAGAATAATACACGATTTTGTTTCACAAAACTTGTTTTCTTTGCCTATCGATACGCTTTGTGAACAAACTGTGATGCTTTCGAATTAGAGAATTTTAAATGGACGGTTGTTACCATATGAGCACAAACAACCTCTATTTGTTCATTAATGAAAAGGCATAACATTCTAATTCATCTCTAGAACTTCGTAAGTCGTGGATTACTTTGTCCAGAAAATTACAGAATGTTTGGTTGCAGCGTAGATGGAGTCGAGAGCTTTCGAGTTCGTTAGAGGGTGGTACTGCGAAGCTTAATCCATTCTCAATACCGGAAAATTATCGAAGGAAACTCAAACATATTTTAACCCTCTGAGAAGTTCACACGCATATATCCGTTCTGCAACTGCAGTCTTGACCAACAAAACATTTCCTAGTATTCTTTCAACCAACACATATGGCACTTTAGTCATTATGTGTGTATTAAGCGATATTACCATTACTCGAAAATCTTTCCATGCTCAGAGAGTTAAATATGCATAGGAGATAACATAAAATACTCTCTTGCTTTTATTAAGGTCCGATTCAATAAGAAACTTTTCTTTTCCCTTTCTTTTCCTTCCCTTATCCCTTCTCCCGCTTAAGGGTTTAGATAGAAAATAACGAATTGAATTCTTTTTCAGTGTCGAGAGAACATTTTTTCACTAAATTTTTAAGGTAAGCTGAAAAAGACTGTTTTTGTTTTCTTGTTGATATTAGAAGAAAATTTTATACTGAGCGGTAACTTCTTTTTTGGTTTCCCTTCCAAGTGTTTTCGAAGAGATATTGCCTGTGACGAATGACGAGATCGAGATCTGGTCAGTTTCTCTGTCCATCAAGGTCTGGTCAGCTTTGCTAATTGCGAGATACCACTTCGAGACAACTACCAGGAAGGGTAAAATATTAGTGAAAATGTTTAATAACGTTAAAGTTATTGACTTCCACCGTAAACAGTTTAACATGCCAATACAATTCAGTTCCATAGATATTGAAATCAAAGAGCAACCTCTATAATTTATTCCGTTTAGCCTATTCAATTGTTGTCCCCTTCTAAATACAGAAAATATCTTTAAATAAATTTATTCCAATTATTTGCTGGATTCCCATCTAGCTTATAGTAGTAGAAGCTTAGTACTGTATCTCTGTTTAAATGTATTCCAATTGTTCCTTAGATTCTCCTCTAGGGCTTCATAATATCAAGAATTTGGTATCCACTTCAAAATCAGAGTACTTGGGCCCGGAAAATATCGAAAAGTCATATACTACATCTTTTCTTACATTTATTCCAATTATTTGTTAGTTTTTCACTTAGCTTCATAGTAGTAGGAGCTTTGCATTTCCGGGCACCTAGGCCTGAGAAATATCGAAAAGCTTTGTATTGCATTGCACAGGTCTATTTTCTAGGTTTAAGAAGTTTAATCTTTACAGTATTTATAATAATAAATAATTGCAACAAGCGTGCAAAGAAACAGAAAAATTATACACTTGGTGTATGTGAAACAATTCGTATTTGGGATAATGCACATTGATATTTCGTGAGGTATTCGTCATCTCAATTTTTGTACCAGGACCCGACATAGAACCTGGTGCTCTGGAGCCTAGAGTATGTGAGGTTATAAATGCGTTTACTCGTGATATTTTTAAGAAACTGTTTTTATTATCCTATACACTGATATCGGCTGAGATGTGAAACGCAAATTTTTCACTGTCTCAATTTCACGATTTATTGTTGTACTAATCTATGTCCCTTTCGAACACGAAAATTTTAATAATTAAAGGCACACACAAATTTTAAAATTTATCCCAATTCTAATACTGTACTATCCAATTTTCAATCACGAAAGGCATATTTGCAAAACTATTTTGAGCAGTTTCATTTTTCCAGTAATTTTGGCGAAGTGATTGTCTAAGATAAGGATTACAAGATGAAACGGATAAGAATTCGATCAGAATGCCAACCATCCTGTTTAGTTTTAATCGATAAGTACCACAATATTTTGTATTTAAACATACGGCCCACAAAGTAGATATATTACTAAACCTTCAAAATCAATCCGAACGACAGCTTTTACATTTTAAAATAGTGCATGGTCTATTTTTAGAAAAACAACTAGATGACAAAGCGCGATAATGTATTGAATTGTTTACTGAAATGTGTGCTTTACTGGTTTATATTTCACTTACAATATTTAAAAATAAAGAAGCTTTTTATTGCTCTTTCTTTTACATTACTACTATCAATCTTTGGCCTCTAAAAAAATAATTGCATCGCTTGATTTTGTGCAATCGTTGCCGCATGCAAATGTTTTTTCAGAAAGCTTATTTTAAGAGCACCTGTTGATCGCTTTGAGCAATCCTAATTGAATAGCAAATTCCCTAAATGAAATGTCAACAGGACAACGTCGCACAAATTGGAAACACAAACTCCAGAAGAAAGAACAGCTGCCGTCCAGCAATATGGAGCAATCTTAAGCTAGCAGGGCAGCATTTCCAGTTAAATTTATTCATCCGAATCAACTGGTAAGTATAGCGTTCCGATTTTGTGTTTATTTGTCCAAGTTTTAATTCTCTGGTAATAATATGCTATGTAACAAAGTTAATTTTTTCCATATGAAGGTTGTAATAGGGACAACAGAAATCGTAGATAAAATTATATTTTAAACGATATTTTATGAAGATTGAGAAGAATGAATGCAAACCCCTTTTGAACTTGCAGTTCTTATCGAGAATCTTTCATTGATAGTATTATTATAAATGCATAGTAACGAATGCATAACTTAATTTTCTCCCCATGTTCAAATTTACTCGGCTGTCTAGTTCTTTTATTTGTTGTTCCATACAGAAATTCCTTCGATAGTACGCATAAAGAGAGATTACATTATTTCATAGAAGACTGGAATTGTTCTCGGTCGTTCCAGTCTAATTTTTGAATATTTATCGTATATACGAGGTGTGATAAAAAAAATATCCGGACTGATAGCATAACTTCAGAATCGCGCGACATTGAAGAAATCAGTTTTGTACAGAGGGATCTTGGAACCTACCACCCATATATTAAGAATCACCATCACTCCATGCTCAGTTATTTTGCCATAGCTCTTGAGTTAGTAAAGCTGCTCGCCCCATTTTTAGTGTCTCAAAAGCGCGATCAAGGAAATTGCACAGATTTTGCAAAAACCTTCACGAAATTTAGAAAGACTTACTTGAAGTTGCAGAAAGTATATAGGGGGTTTATATGAGTCGTACACGATGATTATGAATGGTATACTTTAATGGATTGAAATGAATGGATTATGAGTAGGTCATCTACTGGAGCACATTTCAAAAACATGTCATTTTCTGGTGCATGTAGCTTAAGTTTCAATCAAAGCTTAAGCTCTGTTTTGAGTTACACTCTTGTTCGCGATGTGCTAGCATGTAGCAAACAAGCAAAAACTTTTTAAAAAAATTTAAATTTATTTACATTATTTTTCTTTAGGAACTTCAAAATCGAACAATATAACAAAGAATATTAACAGAAAATATTGTCATCCTAACCTGAATAAATCCATAAAAAGAGTACCAGAAATGAAAACGAGTGAAATTATTGATATTTTTTGATGGATTTTACCATTTTATAACTGACTTCATTCATTTTAAATAAAATATGATAAAATAAATCATTTTTAGTTATTTAAATAGTTTCAAATCAATAAAATTAAAATAACTTACCAAGACTTAAATATTATCTTGCAGTCAAGTGTATAATATTTAGCACATCACGTCATTTTGCTTCAATGCGATACAAAACTCAGGATGCTAGATATAAGATTGCATTTGTTTTAAACGGGATAGCTCTTAAAACCTACTTCTCATAAAAGGATGTTATGAATGTTGATAAGCATGTGTTAAAATGAGCGACACTTACCGTTTCTTAGCACATCTCGAACAAGGGTGTAACTCAAAACAGAGCTTAAGTTCTGATGATTGAAACTTATGGTACATGCTCCAGAAAATGACATGTTTTTTAAATGTGCTCCAGTAGATGACATATTATACTACTATTATGCATGGCGATATTATGTAGGTAGTTAATTAACATCGCACTGGAGCAGCACAACGGGCTATTGGCGACGGTCCAGGATCAATTCTGAAGGGAAAGATTCGAGGCGAAATCAGGAAAGACATACTTAAAGTTGCAGAAAGTATATACCGAGGTTTGTATGAGTCGTACGCGATGATTATGAATGGCACAAACATTTTAAGATAATCGTGAAAAAACTTTGAGAGAGATTAGTTAGAGACAACAACAAGCAAAAAGGTGAAGACAATGTCGAACTGGTGCACTGCTTTTGAAAAATCGTTGAATTATTACCTAACTTATCTGACTAGCAGTTTCAGTTTAGTTCAGGCGATTCTAGTGGGATACCTTGGTATCTGAAACATTTGTACTCAAATTGCTCTCAGCTGAACAAAATAGGGCCATGTTTCAACTATTCGGGATTGCTTGAATACGTCAAAAACTATTCAAATTCGATTTTAAACTATAAAGTCTATATGGAGGTTTTTGAGTCATACGCAATTATCATGAATGGCAAAATGTAATGGGTTATGAATGGCGAAATATGGACGTTAGGTTTTATGGCGCGGGGGTCATATTTGGCCATGTTGTGCCAGACAAAAGACTGATAATGTCAAATAATGGACATTCACACACAAGGAAAGTTTTACTGACACAGAAGAGAGACACTCGGGGAGAAATCGAACCTAACAGACGAAATATGGAAAGACAAGATCGAAGATAGCTAATTGTTATGGAAAAATTCCACCTCTAAGTTTTTGATATTTTAATAGTTCAAAAAACATGAAAAAATCTGTTGAATTCTTTTTCGAAGATCATCCTTAAGAAACACGTAATAAAATGAATAGCTCTACTTGATATACGTCTCCAATATCCAACGACCTGTCCATTACTTGACCTCATAAAACCCTTACTCGAACCAACCAACCAATATCCAATGATAGTTGTACGTTTTAGGTATGGTATTTTTTAATTAACGTCGCACTGGAGAGCAAAACAACGAGCTATTGGCGACGTTCCGGGATCAAATCCGAAGGGAAAGATCCGAGGACAAGACCACGTAATTTCGAACCACGGTCAGATGACGGTACGTTTGAGGAGGTAAGTTTTACAACTAAGAAGCAGTCTAAGACTTGCTTTAAAAAGAATATTTCTGTACCGTTCGAAAAAGCTTAAGCTTTTCAAAAACATACTTAACCATAACGAGTTAAAAAGAACATTCACGACACAATTCACTGATTTTACTGCAGATTTTCTTTTCCTTAAATGCATTGAACTTTGAATTCGAAAATTTCCTGATTCATCCAAGTAAGTCCTAATAGTGCTGATTGTACTTAATTCTTCTTTCCCTCAATCTCTTAGTTTATTTATAACTTTGATCTCCAACTAGCATTTCGTGACTCAGAGGGTTTGCCAACCTCGCTAGTGGCCTGCGAGCTGTAGGTGGCACAGATTCGATTTCTTTTACTACTCTGGGTGTATTTCTCTTCTGCATCTGTTACAGTTTCCCTGTACATGTATATCCATTTACTTGACCGAAAAAACATTGGTTGATACAGCTTGGTCAGATCTGATCTGACCCTTGCACCATAATCCAATCAATTAGTATTTAGTTAGCTTAGGACATCCCAGTAAAAAGTGAAATTTAGGTTTTAAATAATTAATGTGACTTCATTTCTATTCCTGGACATTTCCATTTAATACCTAATTTGTAAAACAAGTTATGTTTGAGAGAGACAAATATAGGGAGAAAAATTCAATTCGCGCTGATGTATTTTCAATAGTAAAATCCGTATTCTTACTGTCTTGCATCCTCTGAAATAAGTCTTAAAGAAGAAAAGACCAGCATAAATGTAATGTTCTTTATTTATTACAAACTCAAGATGTTGAGAAGGAACATTATTAATATTTACATGCTTCGAATTTATGAATGAGTCAACGGGATTCAGTTCAAGTGATAGTCAGAAACGACTTTCGGAATCTGTTCGTTCTGTTAGAATTACAAATCAAAACGGGGACAACGAAGAGACAAACTTTATGGTGTTCTTAGGCAAAATAACACTGAAGAGTTAAAGCGACACAAATAATTAACTTGTGCTTGTTAGTGTATTGCTTTTTCTGTCCAATGTGCACCCCCCCCCCTTTAAAAGTATTGGGCTAGTCTTATCATGTACGATAGCTCAGTCGACATTTACTGTTCTATCGAATATTACACTTTCTCGAACGAAGATTAAAGAAAGGCAATCGATTTCACCAGTTTCTTGCAATTCAATAAATAGCCGCATTGGACGCATTTTTATGTCTTAAAGGTAGGCATTTACGAGTCCCACAGTGTGCTAAAATATTTATAAATCACAATGATATAAGGTACCGGAAAAATCCTAAAAATTTCTGTTTTGTGCATTACTGCAACGACTGGATTGATAAATAAGGGATTCAAATGAAGCTAAAATACTTTCTTCGATGTCTTATAAATGTTGTATTGAAAACAAAAATATAACTCAACGGTCGATCACTCTTTTCGCTATAACACGACTCCTTGTATGGTTATCTATTGTCGAATTATTTCTTATTTATAAAAGAATGTTAACATTTTAGGTCTGTAATAAAAATTGAAAAATTGAAAATTTCAATACCGATGCATACATTCCACTTTGAATTTTACCCCAAGATTTGACATAAAAATTAAACAAAAATCACATAATTACAAGTCTTAACTAAAAACGTTAATAATTTTCCAGCAACAAAACAAACGTTCATTTTCATTTGTGTATATAATTCCAACACTTCAATCTGAAAAACAATGCATAATTTTACAATCTATGTATAATACTTAACACATAATCTGCAATCTACATGTACGTCCCTGAAGATTTTTAAAGGAAAATAAATATTGGGGTCATGCTTAAATTTCCTGAACGTTTCCTTGGAATTATCATGCTTATAATTCTTTTTGGGACAGGGCTACGCTCTAATTCAAATTATCGATACAATTCGATGACTTCAAGTATGGATTTTTAAGCTTGTGTATTGAAATAAATATAATTTGGTTTAAAGTGCACTAGACAGAAACATTTGCAAAATTTTCCATTTTCCATTTCATAGATTCACCTATTTCAATTTCCGAGGCTGCTTTCATTATTAATTACGAATCTAAAACTGCCCAGAACAAAGATAAATCGCAATGCAATGACTACTGCGCTCGCAGATGATTCTTTCAGCACATCTCTGGTGTCTTCAAGCCTCTTCTCGTTGTGTTAGCTAAAAGATTTCCGGTACTGAACTTTTTTCAGAAACTCAACGTGTACAAAGAGAGTGGCTCGTTCTAACTTTTGACCTCTGGAATCCTCCAAGTGGATTTGACGAAAACCTGAAACAAAAACACACTGTCAGACAACTCATCTTATCACACGAATTCGTTCCCTAACTTTTTAAGTCACTATAAGTATTTCGGTAAGTAGTTCTGTAGGTAGTTCAACTAACGTCGCACTAGAGCAACACAACTGGCTATTGTCGACGATCCAGGATCAATCCCGATGGGAAAGATCCGAGGACAACACTTCGTCATTTTGAACCACAGTCAGATGACGAGGTCAACACTTAGCTGTCATACCACTCTCAACTTTCATACCACGCCAACATGAGGACATTTGTGACCACGACAGATTTGACGTATACTAGCCCCCACGTACAAAATGGTCTTAGTTGGATCAAGTTTCGAACTCGCAACCTTCCAGTTGCTAATCCGCGACTCTACCAACTTGGCTATAGTGCCCCAATTCATAGGGGTTGTGACATCTTAGCGCCTAAGAGTCTAGAATGGCCGGCTGCAGACCCGGAAGTTTCCTGTTAAAAAGTCCTTCAATACTGCGCTTGCGCATGTGAGGAGAATGAGAAACAGTTAGCTCACGGACTCCGTCTAGTTGAGACGTCTTCGTAGCAATTCGTAAATTTTAATATGAAAATAAGCATTTTTGTTTCGCGCGTCCATTGTAAACCCATTGTTTTGTCTGTGTTAAAATAAATGTTATTTTTTAATGTCCAACAAAAGTTCGGATTAATTCGTCACAGGGTGTAGCAATTTGAAAGTAACAGAAGTGTTTGCAGAAAATAATTTAGCTTTAACATTCAATGAAAAATGTGGGTTGGAAACAATTGAATACATGATTGCGGTGATCAATTGAAAAATGGGAGGAATAAATATTTTGATTTTTCCTCTACATGTAGTTAAAAGAGGTTTGATTCAGTGTTTTGCTCTACGGTCATTTTCCGCTACAAGAGGACTAACTAAAAAAATTAGCAGTGAGATGAACAAAAACGATTTTTAAGGTTCTCAAAACGATTGATTAAAAAAACGGATCCTACATTTTTTATTGAATTTAAAAAAAATTCGGGATACAATAATATGAACATCGAACTAATCTTGTCATTGAATTACCTTCTTTTATGGATGTGCAGGGTAAAGCAAACTGTCCAATAAGCTCGTTGCTTCCTACATTTTGGTCCTTCACCCTGAAATTGAATATGGCCTCTTCTGGAACGTCTATTAAAAATTCTATAGTTTCATTCCATATCGGATTAAAACCTGAAAATAAGAAGTGTATCTATTTAACCATAGATATACTATGAAGTATTTTAAAATTAACGTTTCTTCATACTTCATACTACTCATAAGATGTGGCGTACGCAGTGAGGGAGAATTCTGCCTCCCACCGAAAAAATGATTGTTTCTGATTTTAAATATGATACATATAAAATATTACGAACGCATGAAATTCTTTTTATATTTCTCAAATTAATTGGTTAATTTATGCTTAATATGTACTTATCTGTATAGACATTTCACTAACGTTCGTGGCACATAAAATTATATTATTCGTTTATTGTCGAATAGCAAAATCGGATATAAATAATATAAAATCAACCACCTACGAGATTCATTAATCAATTTTTTCGTAGTTTAAATGTGAGCTTAGATAAGCCATGGCATTGTATAGTATTATTAAAAGTACATGGTAGAGCTCGCCACTCTAATGAAATTCTTCAGCAATCTGATTACAGAAAGGAATGAGAAGTCTGGAAGATACCAATCAGCGCAGAAAAGAAAATCTGAGCAAGCACTAAAATAAGTTTAGCGTAAAAAAAATGCTGAATTGCTTATGAACGAGGAAATGGGATGAAACTGAAGTGGACGTTCAGATGCTAATTTTGGTAACATGACTCTGATATGAGAACTTTGTGTGCCATGCATTTTACTGGAACTAAGAGTTGACACCAGTAAGTACATGAAATGCTGTTACATGTTTTTGGTTAATTTTACTTGGAAGCATGAAATATGGATGCTATATTCATTGTAAATGAATTTAAATAAGATATGAAATGTGGGTAACGACACTTTGCCATCAGTAGATATAAGCAATTAAGATAGTTCAGCTCGTGTGTTATGTTTGGGTCTGCTAATTATTTTATAAATCAATATTCCTTATACAATATAGTTCAATGATTTTAAATTCATTACGAAATATGAAAGCAATGATTATATTGTTTCAACGCGCGACTCAATCATCTTGCATATTTACGTATGTTATCAAACCCTCCATCAGAGAAATGCGTCTAGTGTAGCCCGTATGGAAAAGAAAACCAACTGTCTCCTTAACTATCAACAACTATCGACCTTAAAATGAAATAGACGGAGCATGTGCCCGCAGCTTCATGTTATTTCTTCCAGTTGCTCGGTTTGAAGATCTGTCACGTGGTTGTGGGTAAAAGCGTGAATCCTAAATTATTGATTGGTTAAAGTGATTATCCACCGTGACCAAAAACACTAGTATGTGCTTCCACGGCCAATTGACTAAGTCGATTTGTGATTTACCCTTCAGAGATCTTACGACAGCGACTTTGCCTACATGATCAGTCTATTTCATTAAAAGGTCGATGTCTACAACACGCTTGCTTTTGACTTGAATCGGTAAAACTCAAGAGAACACGGTATCGGCCGCCAAACTGGCGACTAATATTGTCGAGAATAGAGGATGGTAACCGTGTTCGAGTCTCTAACCATAGACTCGCATAAAATCATCAAGAAATAAGTTTAACCAATTACCGTTGTTATTGAGGTATTTTGTCTTCTTTTTCTGGCAATCTAGAGCATGACCGACCACTTTGACCGACACGTATGGATCGACCACATCCCCATCTGTTGCTCGGTTTGGCTTTGGAAGGAACTGTGCGCTTATGATCTGCAAAGGAAGTGAACACTAAGATGAAGTTTCCAAGCACATTAAAACGCAATTCATAGACATCAAACTTAATGAAATTGTAGATAGACTTGCCAAGCAGGCCACGGTCGAGCCTTTTCACACACCTTGCCGAGCGTGTTCGGAGTCATGGACTTGGTCTAACTGTTTAGCTAGACAACCCTCTTGGTGGTTGTCTCGACGAGGTATCCCACCATTAGCAAAAGTGACCAGATCTTGATCTCCAATAATGGAGATACCTCGTCATTAGAAGAAAACTGACCAGATCTTGATCTCGTCATCATCCAAAATCAGCAATATCTTGGTGACGAGACATCTCGTCATTACAAAAAGTGGTCAGATCTTGATGGACGAGCTATCTCGTCGAAACCACTTGGAGGGTTAAGGAATAGCAACTTAATTCAAAATGAGTACTGAATGGCAGCTTTTACTAAAAATTTCAACAATCTGTTTTAATCAGAATTTAAGATGCTTTTCCTGCTTCAATAATTTTGTTGATATCATTTTAGATTGCTATATGATTGTGTAAGATGGATCGCTCACATCAGCTGAATTCAATGTGGAAAGTATGCTACTTCCTTCCCTGAGAAACATACAAATGTTACACAGAATTTCAACTCTGTCCTCCATATCGCTTTTTTTACTATAATAAATTTAATATTCGCTACTTCAAGTCATTTTTACTCCAAAAAGAAATGACTTACTTCTAGGAAAGCTGATATTTTACATTACGCTATAAGTTCTAAATCGATTTCCATCAAATTATATGAAAGTTGTTATTCATTAATTTTTTGGAATGTAAACTTAAAAATTGACATTTTAAAACTTAAAATGTGGATTATTCCATTAATTAGGTGCGGGTTACATTTGATAACATTTAAAAAATTTGAGTGATAGAAAGACTATTTCGGGAGATATGAACTTCTATGAGAGACATGTTTCTGAACTAAGAATTTTTTAGAATAACCGTCTCTGTTGATCTAACAATAATGCAACAGTAATAAGCATATTAAATTTTTTTTGCAAAATCGTTTTATGTTGAAAATTTTAATTCAAATTGAATTTTTACTCCAAAAGTATTTTTAAACACTATTATATGTATCTACTTAGCAGGACATGGAGACCTATTTTATCCTTACTTTTAATGTGACTTTTAGCTGATGATCCGGATGAGGGCTCCTCCTAGGATCATAAGGAACTGTAACAGAAACAAAAACGTCAGCAGAAATAAACAGTAATTTTCTTAAATTACGAAATTTTTAAAATTTGTAAAAACTCAGTCATGTATTAGAGGTAGGTAATTGAATTGACGTCGCACTGGAGCAACACAAAGGGCTGTTGGAGACGGTCCGGGATTAATCCAGAAAGGAAAGATACGAGGACATCACCTCGTCATTTTGAACCACGGTCAGATGACGAGGTCAGCACCTGAGCTGGCACCCCACTCTCCAAACTTCAACACCACGGTAACACGAAGATATTTGAGGCCAGAATAGATTTAACAGCACCCACGTACATGATAGTCTAGTTGGATCGAGTCGTAACCCTCCTGTTGCTAATCCACGACACCTTATTTGAATGGAATTAGTTACTTTACCTGGCAATTTCTCATGTTTCTTTGATTTCAACTCGTCATGTGGCTAGAGTCCTTTTAGTTCTTGAAAACCTTTCAAATAGTAAATAATAGAATGTACTTGTTGAGAGATTTTTAAGATAATCGTAATACGATCTCTCTCTCTCCGAATATAATTTGTGTTCTTCAGTACCTTCCACTTTAGACAGTTGAAAAACATTTTCAATTTTCATCATAGGTTGGATTACACTTTTACTACTCCGTTTAAGTTTCGTATATAATCCCTTTTGGAAACCTACTTTACATTAGACTTTTAACAGTGAAAAAAAGTAAAAAGTAGGAGGGAGAAGTAGAGAAATGCAATAAAATTATAAAATGTAATATGGTGATTGAAAACCCTTGTCAAGTGGAAATAAGAAAATTTGTTTACAAAATTTAGTTTACCTTCATCAGTGAGATACTTTGGCTTCAGGACGTAACCGCACTTGCCGTTTTGGGTAAATCTTGCTTCGTTTATGTACATAGGTTCATCCCACGTTTGATAGTTCAATGCAACTGAAATGAGTGAAATAAAAGGTTAGATTAGGTTGAGTTGGGTTTTATGGGCGCAAAGGGGGGTCCATATTTGGCCAAGCTGTGCCAAACACAAGACAGACAACGTCAGGTAAATAGAACATACATGAAAATTTTACTGACATTTGAAGGCGTTTTCATTTATGGATTTTATTGACGCAAGGGCCAGGTCTGGTCAAGCTGCATCAAACTATTGGTAATTAAATAAATCATGTCAGGATTATCCGTAAATTTAAAACACCGTTAAAATTTAACAATGAGACAAAATTGTACAAAAACACATAAAAAATTCAATAAAATTTAAATACAATTATAAAAGTTTATACATGATATAAATAAGAATAGATATGCATGAGGGGAGTATCCCAGTAGATCAGTAACAATAGGATTTGATTAAGTCTAATATTCAAGGCATTCACTTTAGATTTGTCTGACAGATAAGATTTTGACACAGATAAGATAAATATACCCAGTGTAAGTTACTGGAATCGAAACTGTTCCGCCTACAACTCACAGATAGCTATCGCAGTGGACAAACCTACTGAGCCACACACAAAGCAAGGGCATCATGTTGCAAAATGGTGTTGGAAGTTGTTTATTTTTATTGAAAAAATTTCATATCTTGCTGATTATTATTAACTCACTTTTTTCGTATTCGAAAGGTAAGTATGTAGGTAATTGTATTAACGTCGCACTGGAGCAACACAACGGGCTATCGGCGACTGTCCGGGATTAATCCCGAAGGGAAAGATCCGAGGACACCTCGTAATTTTGAACCACGGTCAGAGTACGATGTCAGACCTGATCTGGCACCCCACTCTCCGCACTTCCACGCCATGCCAACGTGGGGATATTTTAGGCCACGACAGATTTAACGTGCACTAGTCCCCATGTACGCGACGGTCTTTAGTTAGATCGAGTTCCGAACTCGCAACCCTCCGTCGCTAATCCGCTACTCTTCCAACCGGTCTACCGCGGCCCTTGCATTCGAAAGCAGTGGTTGAAAAAGCTCTACTTACCCAACTGACATCCCAAGCTCCAGTACGGCACCGGGTCGTAGTTGGTGGAGTCCGTCCTCGTTCCTTTGGGATAGATGCGAGACACGTGCCTTCGGTTGTGTGCGATGAAGTCCATTCCGCCTTCTTCGTAAGCCAAGTTCAGGGCGACTGTCTCAGAAAACGAGGACATGTCGGTGAAATGCCCTGGAAGAAATGAGAGATTTATTGGTCGGTTGGCTTTGTCCGAGACTCTTCAAGATCAGACACCGATACTACTTTGGATTTTAACCTTCTGTGGGTTTTACATGCATAATTCCACCTTGCAACATGCAGTCTTCCCTGGATGATTTCAAACCAATTTTGTCCTTGACCATTCGAATATTTTCAAAGGTTTCCTTAGTCTAAGGAAAGATTAATAGAAGCTTTCCAAGGAAAGGAACTGTAGAATATTTCCACAGGATTCTATTATAAGGAAAAGAACAATAGAATCGTTCCAAGGGATCCTATTTTAAGGATAGGACCAATATAATCTTTCTAAAAGGATCCTATTCTAAGGAAAGGACCAATGGAATCTTTACCATGAATTTTATTCTAAGGAAAGGAGCAATATAATTTTCCTAAAGGTTGAAAAAATCCGCCATTTTGTGTGTTGTAGGGGGTATTTCAATTAACGTCACACTGGAGCAACACAACGGGCTATTAGTGACGGTCCGGGATCAATCCCAAAGGGAAAGATCCGAGGACAACACCACTTAATTTTGAACCACGTGTGTTGTAGGGTAAAAGCAATACTACTCAGAAATCTCGTGATGCTCAGAGAGTTAATAAATAAAAAGTTAAATTAATAATACAGCAGTACCTTTATTATTCGAGGTAATGTGAACCAAGGCCACCGGACAAGAAACTCGTATAATGCGGACGTATATAACACAAAGCAGCCCAAACGAAATCAGAAAAAATTTACTGTTCAACATGTTACTATTATTACTACTGAAAGATTCATAAAACCAGGATTTAGAATAACATATTCTCTGATTTGTATCACAGTATGTATTTATCGTGGTAATTTTACAATGAATCTTGACTTGAGTTCCGTACTTATTTAAATCTCTTGAAAAGTCCTTAACAATCTTTTGTTTCGCAGAACTTTCATACACGCAAATTGCATTATTTCAACTTTCATATCCATGCATTTTAAACTATATCATACTTTTTCATATTTTTATGTTGAGATGTTTTAACATAGTTACTTTTTCATACTTTTGAAGTGTTTATTTTGTTTTCATGTTGTTTACTCAAATGTTTTATCGTGTCTTTATGTTGGTCTGATTGTTAATATATTTTGAAATCTATTTTTATTGAATTTTCTTTTTTTTTAGTTTGGCTTAACTTATCCACTTTAGGATCTTTCGCCATAAAACCCAACCAACCATCTGCCCGCTAAACCAGACCAGTCAAGAACAAAGTGCGCGCACTCGTGCTCGAGGTATGTATTGTATGATTATGTAGAAACCTTTTCGCTGTGTGTTTTCATTGTAGTTAAAATTATTCAAATACGAGTGTTCGAAGAGTTAATAAAAATTAAATTCGAAACATTTGAGAAAAAGATTTCTTCACTTACAGCATACTTTGCATTCATTGAATGAACTGAATCTTTGAGCAGAGAAATAATTCACCAGATCCGATAACTCGGGAGCTATCCTTGCTCTATTCTGAAAATTAGAAATATATTAATATATAAAAAAAATTATTTTTCTAGTATACGTAATTTCATACTACATTTTTTAGTTTTAAAGTCATTTTTTTTCGATAGATGGCAGCAGCATAGATTGTACTCGAGATAGCAAAACAATTGATCTTGAGCATTCGCTATTATTTCGTGACTTTTGGTTTAGTGAACATGTCTTTCCACGACCTTGAAAACTAGGAATAGTCAGAGAAATTTAATACCAAATCATTTTTAATTCGTTGTACGGGTTGTATTTCGAACATTCGCCGTTTTCCCACAGGGCACGAGGGCACTTTTTAATCATAATCTAGGAGGTTCTTTCACAGCTATCAATACTTTCATCCACTTTTTCACAACAGATAAGTTCAAAGCATAATTGTTGTCATTTTACGGTATTCCATTTCAGAACCAGCTCAAAAAAAAGCGCGGCTGCGGCGAGAAGGCACATTACCTTGAGTACATTTCTACAAAGATGAGAAGGGGGAATAAAGGGGAAAGGGCTGTCGTACGGGAAATCAAGTGTGATGACCACCAAAAGTGATTGTACTTCACCGCTGTGGTGGAGGCTATGCAGACTCACTCACGCATTCACACAGTGAATTTATTTATAATTGAAAAGTCATTGAGTTTGGTTGTTTTAAAGCACAGGAGTTGACCCCGTCATCTGACCTTAGTTCGAAATGACGAGGTGTTGTCTTCGGATCATTCCCTTCGAAATCGATCCCGGACCGTTGACAATTATCCGACACAATACCCCGCTCCAGTGCGACATAAATTCAATCACCTACCCGTCTGTTGGTATGGTGAGAGAGGTAGAGATCCTTTGATATAACCGCAGGCGAAAACGTAGTGTTCGGTTTCACCCACTTCGCCACAGGGACAGATCCATTTTTGTCCGCAAATAATATTTATTGAGTGGTTGCAGTTGAATATAAATTTACATTAGCACAAAATGTAAGAAAGAAAAATGCCACACACCGGAGCGGCCATGGGCATTGCCATAGCTGGAATGCCATCCATGTCGGGCATTGGGGCGGCAGCGGCAATTGCGGTCGCCATGGCTTCCTCTCTTTCTTCTTCGTCTTCCAACATGAAGGGCTCAGGAGGCAGTAGGATGCCGTCAGCGTTCTGACGCTCCTTCAGTTCCTTGCTCTGCAGAGAAAACAACATTTTCATTTTTGTTAGTTAGGGATGTTCAGGATATCATCCAAATTGTGAAACAAAATCACCATTATACCAGCACATGCATCGGTATTTAATACCGATTAGGAATTTACCCATTTAAACATGCCCAGAAATGAATGTATAATTTTGATGAGGGATAACAAGGGGAGAGCTGAGGTATCGTATCCTCCACAAGACACCTACTAGTTGGAGAGGAATTTACCCTCGGGTATTTGAAAGCTTTAAGAAATTCTGTGTATAAATCATTTTTGTGTTTTTACCTTTATGAAAATCTTCCGGGCTAGTGCTTCAGGTGATGGGAAAGTGATTTTTCTTCACCGCTGTGGTGGAGGCTATGCAGACTCACTCACGCATACACACAGTGAATTTTTTTATTTCTAATTTTGAAAAGTCATTGAGTTTGGTTGTTTTAAAGCACAGGAGTTGACCCCGTCATCTGACCTTAGTTCAAAATGACGAGGTGTTGTCTTCGGATCATTCCCTTCGAAATCGATTCCGGACCGTTGACAATAATCCGACACAATACCCCGCTCCAGTGCGACATAAATTCAATCACCTACCCATCTGTTGGTATGGTGAGAGAGGTAGAGATCCTTTGATATAACCGCAGGCGAAAACGTAGTGTTCGGTTTCACCCACTTCGCCACAGGGACAGATCCATTTTTGTCCGCAAATATTTATTGAGTGGTTGCAGTTGAATATAAATTTACATTCGCACAAAATGTAAGAAAGAAAAATGCCACACACCGGAGCGGCCATGGGCATTGCCATAGCTGGAACGCCATTCATGTCGGGCACTGGGGCGGCAGCGGCCATGGGCATTGCCATAGCTGGAACGCCATCCATGTCGGGCACTGGGGCGGCAGCGGCCATTGCGGTCGCCATGGCTTCCTCTCTTTCTTCTTCGTCTTCCAACATGAAGGGCTCAGGAGACATTAGGATGCCGTCAGCGTTCTGACGCTCCTTCAGTTTCTTGCTCTGCAGAGAAAACAACATTTTCATTTTTGTTAGTTAGGGATGTTCAGGATATCATCTAAAATCACCATTATACCAGCACATGCATCGGTATTTAATACCGATTAGGAATTTACCCATTTAAACATGCCCAGAAATGGATGTATAATTTTGATGAGGGATAACAAGGGGAGAGCTGAGGTATTGTATCCTCCAAAAGACACCTACTAGTTGGAGAGGAATTTACCCTCGGGTATTTGAAATCTTTAAGAAATTCTGTGTATAAATCATTTATGTATTTTTACCTTTATGAAAATCTTCCGGGCTAGTGCTTCAGGTGATGGGAATTGCTTTTCATCTTCACCCACAGGTTCGTTGTAGAGGTACTCTGAAATTTTAAAATAAAAAAAATTGACATCAATTTATGGTAGCATTTCAACGTTTCTTCCGAGTATTTCTTGTACTTCTGGCATAATAAAACGAAAGAATTATTCAATTTTAATATCAAAAATAGGTCTTGATTCAAATTGAGCAATGCATTTAAATTTAATAATCTCATTTCAGACTTATGGTGTTTTTAATGCACAATGGGAACATCCGCAATCTTATTATTTTCACAATTGTTATCAATAAAGATAAGTATTATATTTACCACCAAGAATGTTCGTAAAATGCTGAGACATTTTCACTTGATAAGGTAAGCTGCAATGATTTTCTATGGATAGGATCACAGGGTATCTACGAATGCAAAGAAAGTCGTAAGAAACAAGAAATAAAAAATACTTCAATATTCGTGATGACATGCTGTCTAAAATCACGAGTTCAAAATGTTTCGATATTTTCAGGATTTTTAAAATTATATAAAAATTTCTAAAATAGCAGCTAAGGTAGACGCCTATTTAGGACAAGACAAAAGGAAAATAGTTTCCACGCGGTCAAGCTCATCTGTCAACAATTTGTTAAAATTTCGAGAAATTCATTATGCTCATATCAGTTAGTTGGATAAAATAGTAATTTTGGCTATTTTGTATTATTTTAATCAAGCATTTGTTTTACATGCTATTGAAATTTTTTCCTATTCCATAAAACCATAGCAGTTTATTAACATTGTAACGGCGGCTAGAGAAACGACCACCACGGCAGCGTGGGAAAATGGAAAATCTTGCTGACTCAAGTGTCGAGAGGAAAAGCCCACACACCATAGCGACCACCCGAAAACATCTTCTTAACGATTTCTTAACGACAGCCAGCCAGCAGGGGTCGGAAATCGTTGTGGTTTCAAAACAAAGGGCAGGCGCCTTTCTGTCGCTCTCTTCGACATTTCGAGATCAAGAGGACAGAGATAAATTATGATGACTTGCCGACAGGGTTTGATGGTCCCCTTTCAAGTCCGCCGAAGTCTGTCGTAAAAGTTGAGGGGAAAGACCAACGTGAGACAGCCAATCAAGAACGTGAGAAATCTTCAACACCCAATCCAGCACCGACTAAAAGGTGGACCCGGAACGGAAAGGAGGAGTCGATAAGCACCCAACATATAGAGAGTTTTTGGGGAGATCAACAGAGAGTCGGGGACAGAGGATCACAGAGAGAGAGCTTGGAGAGAGGCGGTCAGCAGAGAGACCGTTTTTGGAGCTTGAAGTGAACATCCGTTCACTGTTGTGCAGTTATCCCGCCTTGGGATCCTATACTCGCCGGAGTATTTTAGTGAGAAAGGCTCGACCGTAGCCGTAAAGGAGAAACCTCCTAGAGATCAGTGTAACTGCTCATCCTAGTAGTGATCCTGTCCGGAAAGACTGAGATTTCCTGCCTTGGAACTCTGTACTCATCCGAGTATTTTTGTTGAGAATAGGCTCACCCGTAGCCGTGCGTTAGACTCCCCCGAGCGAAATTGTGAGGCTCGCCAGCAGCCTAAGCGCCTCGATAGAACTTTGGACCTTCCAAGGAACTAATATTAATGAACTCTACATTCATTTTCCGACTTTTTGTACAAATTGTAAAATAAACCAATTTAGTCCAGAATCGGATATTTTCAATGGTAACTAGTCTAGCTACCCGTGAATCAAGACGTTACAACATGCTATTGAAGTTTTTCCAATAACACATAAAACAAATTTGAGAACAATTAATTATCATTGATGCTTTCTTTTAACCCCCTGGTGGTTCATCGCGTCGAAAACTGTCCTGTAGTTTCCAGTCTCTGGTTCAAACACCTTTTCCAAACTGTCACCAGTTCTGGGCAGGGGACAATTTGTTTTTCCTACTTGGATCTTCATTCCCCTTGGAATAATAAGGCAGCTTTGTCTTGACGAGATATCTCGTCCTCAGCAAAACTGACCTGATCTTGGAGGAGATATCTCGTCGAAACACTTGGAGAGTTGGAATAATTATTTTCTTGTAAAATTAGTTGACTTTTACCCAATATAACTACCCCTGCAGTTAAACGATCCTAAATTTTTGATGATTGTTTTTGAGAATCAACAATCAAAAGTAGTGATTAAAGATCTAGTCATGTATTGCAGGTACCTACTGGGAGGCTCTGAAGGCGTATTTTTTAATAGCTTCCAGGACATCCCTCAGAAATATTCGACTAGTTAACGTGTATCCATGAAATATGATTGGCTCATCATCTGGTCCATCCCAGGTATCCACTGTAAAGGAAGGACATATTAACAACATTTTTTTTATTGGGCCAAATTGCTTACCATCAAAAGTTTCAACCCAAGGGTGAAATATTTCCCAAGTCGTAGATGGTTAGAGGTGGAGGTCACTTGTTGACAATTGATGATGATTGGCTTGGCGTTGACCAACCATCTATTATTTATAAATTCAGAATTCTTAATTTTTTTGACGACTTGCTGATATCGTAGTTGTAAAACAAGACAAGTGACTCCTCGTTCGGGATACGTACGGGCAACTCGTTCCTCCGCAGAAACACTTTAGCGTGACAGAAAAAGGCTCTCACAATTAAACGCTGGAAATAGATGTGGATAGGTTAATAATAGCTGTATTTTTATTAATTATGCTTATGCTCTCTCACGTCTGTGTAGGTACAACGCCTACTTGATATGCATGTAGGCTGGAAGATAATACTGTAGCCGAAAAACAATGTTCTTTGTCTCGTTTTCTTTGTTAATTTACCTCACGCTATCACATTCAATGACCTGAGAAAGATAAGACTGACCTTGCCTTAGGTGTAGGAGGGTAATAAAATTTATATTGAAAACGAAAGATATTCTTCCTCCGTGTTTGCAACATATATTTTTCTTTAAACGCATAGCATAATGTACTTATTCATCTCTTCTCGGTTTTTATTGTTCTAAACTCCCTCTTCGAAAGGACAAAATTTAATACATCTCTCCTCACTCTATTTTTACGTCATCTGACCGTGATTCAAAATTACGAGGTGTTGTCCTCGGAACTTCCTTCGGGATGAATCCTCGACTGTCCGTCGCCATAGTATTGCTACAGTGCGACGTTAATTCACCTGTTCACTTTTCATTACAAGTTCTAGAGGCGGTGCAGGTTCGATTCCTGTAACTTACCTGATGTATTTATCTCTTATGTATCAGTAAAACTTTCCTTGTATGTGTTGATGTTCTGTGCTTTGTGTAGTTGGACAAAAATGGCTCTTTCGCCATAAAACAGCCAAACAACCTACTACAAGTTATATTTAACCTATCCCTCTCTAATATTTATGTTTTAGCCTCCAAACAGGAGGAATGCGTTTTTCAAATATTCAGATAATAAAGTAATGAAATACACAAACACTATAAAGTGTTTTGAAAACAAACATATATAAGGCAACTGAGGTCTGCATTATTGGGGGAGCAATTAATTCCCTCAAGTTAGTGCCACTGAATTGGCCACGCTTATTTTCAACTTAAAACGAAAGTGCTGTATGTCAAAACTAACATTTCCGTGCCTGCTGCTTGAATAGAATATCCGAGGGTGACCCAGATCCAATGTTGAAATAAGGAAAAGATGCTCGTCTTTACGTAAGCGTCGGTGGTATAACGGTTAGCATAGCTGCCTTCCAAGCAGTTGACCCGGGTTCGACTCCCGGCCGACGCAGAATTCCTTTTAAAATTAAAAACAAGAAACTAAATATTAATTTAATAATTATTCAAAAGTAAGAAAAATTTTGTCCACTTTTAAGTTATTTTTCTTTCTTTGAAATGTCTTCGGGAATAATTTTGGGGTATTGTTTATAACAGCCCCGATTCAGCATCCGTGGTTGAAAAGTGAGAGAAAAGAAAATTCCGATTTTTTTTCAAGTCACGAAAGAATTCGATTCGGTTCACCCTTCAGAAAGACTAACACTTCGTGGTGGCGCTATGTCCCATTTTCTCTGAACTTTACACTTAAGATTCTAATTTGCAATGGATACATTCAAATGATCAGAGTTCATATGGTTCGGAGTCAAAAGGAAGGCGGCAATGCAAAAGATGTTCATGTAAGCAGTCGTGACCAGCTAAAGACGAAATTACCCACAGCCAAAATTTTTCAAATTAATGACACTTTCATTCTATGTAAACGTTTTCTAGTCTGAGTAATAGGTGGGGATAATTGGTACTTTGGTATTATCAAGACAAAACGATGTCGTTTTACTATCAGATTTATACAGTTTGAACATCTTGTCTGAAAAAACCTTACTTTACCCGATTTTCTACGCATTTTTATATTTCGTAAGCTCTATGCGCGAATGCCAAATGATTATCGTTTGACGCGTATATTGATATCTTGGCTTCGAAGAATTAATAATCGTTTGCAGTTTGATTATTTTTCATTTTTATTCTTTAAACGGCAGTTGTGGCAACAATTATAAAGATATCTTTAGAATTTGTATCCGTTTTATTAGTAGAACTGTTCGTGTTTAGAATTCAGCTAGCCATACGCCGATCTTTATCAACATCAAATAATCATACAAATAAAACATATTGTGCAAGAGAAGTGACTGCCTAGTCTCGAAATTATTTTCTGGATACATTCCTCTACTAATTGAGGTATTCAAAAGAGAAACCTGTACTAACGTTCCAGACATCTGCAACCACGCATTAGAGCTTGGATGTAGCCTTCTATACTGCTATCGCCTATGAGCTGTCCACTTGTGAGGTATCTGGAATAGTAACACAAGCATCCCTTAATTTTCCACTACATAAAGTATGTATTAAACTTGATTCTCTTTATTTTTAAGAAAATGATTTGCCGCTAGTCAAAGTCACCAGTGACCTTGCCGCTACATGGGCGACCTTCAACTTAGAAGAATTCGGACCGGAGTTGCTATAGCCTAAAGTTATACGTATTTAAGCTAAAAATGGATCCTGAAGTTACAAGTGAACACTGAAAGTTGTTCTCATGTTCAATACAGGTTTTTATATAAAACAGTATTTAACAATTGTATACAATATATAACTTGCATCTGGATTCAAAACAGCATTTCAACCTGCTACTGTTCATGGAAACTGAGTTTAGAAACAGAAAACACTGTAGCAAAAGAATAATTATTTTTTGTGATTATTTTATAATTTTTGTTTCAATCGAAATTGAAATATCCTAATAAATTATGTTAAAGTTCTAAACAAAAATTACAATAGAAATGTCTTATATTAATCTGCTTATGCACTTTTCATTCTACATAAAAATAAAATTTAAAAAAAATGTCGAAAATGGAAGAACGTCAATACTTTGTCCTGTGGATTACTACATAAATTTTAGTCAGTAGTCTAATTTCAATCAATAAGAAAAAATTCTGCCAATTGTTGGCTATGTATGTATTTTAAATTATTATACATTACTGTGAAAAGTCACACAAGCACTATGCATAAGCAAGAGCAATAACGAAATATTTCTTACGTGTTATGTGATGAAGCTATGAAATAATGAGAAAGTGGACGCGTCATGTCTTGGTAAATTATCCGATGCTTTTTATTGAAAATATTTTGGTCTGCAGATAGCATCAGTTGTTGAAAGCCTAAAAGAAAAAACAGAAACGTTTGTGAAGCACGTTACTTTAAACTTGCATATGGAGATCTAGAAAAGATTCGCAGAACCGGAATTACCCCAGCCTAAATATTAGAAAAAGAGCTCGATGTAAAAACCTCAAATTGCAATCTTTGCATTTGACGTTATGATTTTAATTCAGAGAATAGTAGTAGTCGAGAGGACCAAACTAGGTGACTCTATGATGTTTGATTTTTAATCTTTCTAAAAAACACAGGACTAATTTGCGCGTGCATAGTGTGGCTCCGGTGATAAGGCATATGACCTAGGGGAAGTCCATTTGCAGACAGGTGGTAAGCTCGCAGGGAAAAGGATTGCCATATGTAAAATCATGTATGGCGATCGTCATTGGCGGTTATTTGTTTCGCCGACTCGTAACCATCCCAAAGACGCCAACTGTAGGAATGCATTATTTATGTTTAATCTGCTTCTTAATTTAATGAGTAAACTCTTTAAAAACAACGTGACTCAGATGCCAAATCACCAGAGCCGAACAACAAATGTATAAAAACATGCAGATACAGTCAATATGATATTTGCGCAGTTTATTATGTCTAGAATTTCTGGGTCAATGGGACTATTTTCAAGCTCGTTACGTCGTTTCCTTAGAACGATAGAAGCAAAATTTAATACAGAACATTAAGCAAGACGAGACCAATCAACGCAAGACGTCAAAAGCTGTGTCACGAGCCAAGCAATCAGAAAATGAATGGACACATGCACGTGGAGCAGAAAAGCTCAAAAGTTTTTCGACTGCGCAATGAAACTGCGGAGGAAACAGAGACGAGACTTGATTCGTCTGAAGCAGCATAAACTTTCGGGCGAGATCTGATGGTAGAGCTTGTAATGAATGAAAATGTTACTGCCTCTAAGCATACCTTCTAACGATAAGTAACCTTCTATCTTGTTTTCATCTGGTTCATGCTCCTCTATTAGTACCGCACACTCGTCCATAGTGACAAACATCTGTAGAAAAATCAGAACTCAGTATTAGGTATTTGCACGAAATCAATATACTTACACCACCGAAGTTTGTTCCGAAAGAAATCCAAAATGAACTTACGTGTTGCTCTGTGTTCAGAAAGTTTCGTAATTCTTCACATCCCCAAAGTGCTGATTTGCTGACAGAATATCTGAAAAATATAAGTGAAATTTCTAGTATAATTGTTTCAGGAATTTAGGGGAATAGTTTCCGAGACAGAAAACCCCGAGTTCATTTTCTAGTTTAAGCTAGAGCTAGAAGATACTAAAATTGCAATATATTTAGGAACTGACTGAAATGGAGAGCGTTACAAAATTAAACAAAATTCGACGTAGGTAGTTGAATTAACGTCACTGGAGCAATACATCGAGCTATTGGCGACTGTCCTGGAGTGAAAGATCCGAGGACACCTCGTAATTTTGAATCACGGTCAGATGACGAGGTCAACATCTGAGCTGGCACCTCACTCTCCAAACTTCCACACCACGCCAATATGAGGACATTTGATGCCACGACAGATTTAAAGTGCACCAGACCCCACGTCTACGACGGCCTTTGGTTGGATCGAGTTTCGAACTGGCAGCCCTCCGGTTACTAATCCGCTACTCTTCCAACTGGGCTACCGCGGCCGTAAGCAATATTTGAAATACACACCTTTAACGTGAAAGTAAAAATGAGTGCTCTGTTTTTTAATACTTGCAAATGATTTGTATTTACTGTATTCAAGAAATAAGAATATGAAAAAGCTACATTTCTCGCATTGTTTACCTTTTCATGAGTTCTTCAAGCTCCGGTCTGTGCGTCAAGCTGCGGTAGAACTGGACGAACTCCTCTGGCTCCAAGGCGTCTTCTCCTTCTATTTTAACTTTCCTGAAGTTAGCAGCCTGAAAGAAGGTATCCAAATAATCTATTACAGGTGGGATTCTTTATCACATATTTACAGCATATAAGATACTTTACATTACACCCTGCGTTTGATATACTTAATTGGTAGTGTCCCCGATACTAGGTATGTAGGTAGTTGAATTAACGCCTCAATGTAGCAACACAATGGGCTATTGGTAACCCAAGGGAAGGGTCCGAGGACAACACCTCGTCATTTTGAACCATGGTCAGATGACGAGGTCAACACCTTAGCTGGCACTCCACTCTCCGAACTTCCATACTACGCCAATGTGAGGACATTTGAGGCCACGAAAGATTTAACGTGCACCAGCCCTCATATATTCGAAGGTCTTTTGGTTGGATCGAGTTTCGAACTCGCAACCCTCCGATCGTTAATCCACTATTCTATCAACTGGGTTACCGCGGCCACTCTATTCTAAGGAAAGGATCGATAGAACTTCTTCAAGGGATTCTTTTAGGAAAGAGCAATGGAATCTTTTTTAAAAGATTCTATTCTTAGGAAAGAGCAATAGAATCCTCCCAAAGGATTCTTTTATACAGAATGGGTAAATAGAATCTTTCCAAAGGTTTCAATTCTTAGGAAAGAGCAATAGAATCTTCCCAAAGAATTCTTTTGTACAGAATGGGTCAATAAAATCTTTCCAACGGATTCTATTCCAAGTAAAGGAGAATAGAATCTTTCCACAGAAAGATTCTATTCCAAGGAAAGGACCAATAGAATCTCTTCCTAAAGGTTGAAAGAATCCATGGATTCTTTAAAACGTTGTCGTTGTTTGGTCATCAAGTGTGTTGCGGGGTAAAAGCAGTACTCCACTACTCGGAAACCGCAGACGCTCAGATGGCTAATAAAGTATTAAAAATCACTCACATCGAATAGTTTCTTAGCTTCCCTCATCCGCATTCCGATGTTGAGCTGATTGAGCAATCCCAGGCACTCTTCGAAATTGAGACTGCCGTTCCCGTTTACGTCAGCCCTCCGCACTTGTTCTTTCAACCACCTGGGGATTTAAAAACACTCCATCAGTCATTTTCCGCAGGAAGAAGCAATCAAATAATTCCATCACGTTATGTTTTTGTAATGCCCGGCCAGTTAATTTAACATTTCCATCATGGCAACTTTGTGAACCACTTTCCGTTACTCTGGTGCACCACGAGGGATGGGTTCGCTTTAGACCTCGCATTCTAGGCACAACATGCTTATAGAGAGCCCAAATATTCATTCAGGACGGACAACCATGCCTTACTTTCTATTCGAACCAAGGACCTTTTCGATCCTGAATCCAGCACACTGACCGTTGGACCGATGATTGATCAGTTCTATGTAAAGCATAGAGCATTTTATGTATTTAGGACGTTTTTTATTTGCCAAAACCACTTGTCTTAGGCCCAAGGCTTGTCCCAGTCCTAGACTTATTTTTACGAGACAATCTACCTATACGGAAATCAGTGAGTTTCTATCGTTTGATAAGATATCTGACCCATGTATGAGCTCAGTATGGCCCTATAAGCTCCATCACCAGCTTATGAGTGACTAACGACATACGATATTACAAACAATAGAATCAATAAAGAGCAGCATAAGACACTATACAGATTCAGTTTTGGGGATTTCGATCCTACTTAATTTGAAAAAGTAATATTGATGCCGTTTTTTTTATCTTACAATCTAATGAAGTAGTAGATTTTGCAACAGCAATTGATTCTAGGGCACATTAAAATATTATCTTGCTTTATTCCCGATAGTAACCACTGCAAATGAATCAGTTTCTATTGTTTGAGCAGAATCTTTCTTTAGGATATATTTAAGTCTTCTATATGAGCTCCGTTGCCCGTGCATTTAATTTTACGATAGTATAAACAATAGAACCAAATGAAAACAGTATAAACTTTGCACTATACGGATTTAATTTTAGGATTTCGATCCTAGCAATTCAATGGAAATTCGTTAATTCATTCTTTTATCTGATAATCCAATAAAGTAATAGATTTTGAAACAATGACTGGGTCTAATGGTGCATTAAAATCTTTTATTTCTTTTGTAACCACTCCAGTTTTAATTTATTTAATAGGCATCGCAAGGGCATCTATACTTATGGATTTTCTCACACATAAATCTGTTGAGTTGTCGAAAGGGATGACAATGAAAATGAAAAGTCCATTTGGTTTTGGACAGCCCAAAGCATCAGACTGAGTTGAAAGGATTTGGAACCATAGAGGAAATATGAAAGTAGAGTGACCAATGGTAGCCTTTTGACGTGAATTCGTCTTTAAAATCGGTCCGGAAGTCATGGGGGTCATCGGCAGAAACTTGAGCATCACAAAAAGTGTTGATAACTCAAAGCCCCATAATTCCAGGGGGAATGTGAATAACATTTACCACCTGATTGGTCCACGGGACGCTAAGACGTACATCCATTGATTCATCACCTGATTGGGCCGCTCGACGTAGCTGTGGATTTGGGGGATTTCACCATTTTTGTCACCACCCACTCTATCATAAGATGTTATATCGTCAAACGAGGCAATAAGATTCCAAATCGGCTAACCAAGTCAGTTTTTCGCAGACCAGTCACGTGACTACTAGTCGATATGTTGATCACACTTTTTGAAGCTCCTCTCAATAGTAACGCTTGGTCTTCTTAAATTTCATGTCTAAGCTTGAAACGCGGGCCCACAGTCGAGGAGAATGACTTAACAAGAGTCTACCGTATTCGAATTCTTCTCGGAAGCATTTGTGTTCCTGATACATTCCCAAGACAGTTCGTAATCTTTATTGAGGTACTGTGATGTAACCCTGTTTAGATATGTAAACATTTGAGACACTCAGTAGTCCATGTTGAGGATACATAAATTTGATATCGAACAATGACGCAATTCTAAAGCTTGCATATTGTTCCAAAACATTTGAGAGAACGTAGATTTGTTTTGGATTTTTTATCTGTGCATCAATCAATCAATAACTTTCGATATCTTCTTAATTAAAGTCGCACTGGAGCAACACAACGGGCTATTGGCGACGGACCGGAACCCGAAGGGAAAGATCCGAGGACAACACCACGTAATTTCGAATCACGGTCAGATGACGAGGTCACACCTGAGCTGGCACCCCACTCTCCAAACTTCCACATCACGCCAACGACTTAGAGTTAAAAATCTTATACTTGCATACGACTAAATTGTATACTTATGAAATATATTGATTTTTCTAAAGATATTAACACTTATACCAGCGCCCCTTGGGCCATAAAAACCAACCAACACTTGTTTTTGTTATATTAACCCTCCACGTGGTTTCGATGAAATCTCGTCCATCAAGATCTGACCAATTTTTCTAATGACGAGATATCTCGTCATAAAGATATTGCCGATTTTTATGATAGTAATAATTTTTATGATGACGAGTGGTCAGTTCTTTTGCTAATGTGATACCTCGTCGAGACAATCAGAAGGATTAACGAAGAGCATTTGTTACTCAGAATCTCATTTTAGAGTTAATGCAATGAAGACTCGTGTTTGGTAAAAATTATCTGTTCAACAATTTTTTTAAATTTAGTGCTATTTCCAATAAACTCGATGTGATAAAGGTTCTAAGAATGTGGTTCTATACAATGATACATGAAATAGAACCTCGAGGTCTTGCAATTTCGCTTATTTTAGAAACGCTTTGCATTTATTTCGCTTTTTATTACTTCACTAAACTACATACTATCTAAAGAGTTGGGAATGAACTATATTTCCCCCCATTTTTTTACCTCAAATTAAATAATACCAAGAAAATGTCTCCAAATAAAATCCTTAAAAGGTTTAAGATGTTCACACGAAAAATAGTTGGCATAATACCCACTTTGTTTTGTTAAACTTTAGGAAATTAATTGGCATTCAGCAAATACGTCTACTTTTCCCGCCCTAACCAAGGCTAAATGGGCAATTAAGTTCTCAGATTCGACATTCGCCTGCTTAAGCCAAGCCTTAATATAGACTTGCTGCTAAGTATTCTTAGCAAGTTATGATGATGCTGTAGCAAACCTAGAAAAACTGGGAGAGGCAAGACCAATTTAAAACTTTTAAGTACTCTGGTGTACAAAATTAAGGGAATTTGCATATTTTGTCGAATTTCTCGAAAAGTACTGAACGAAAGGTAAAACTAATGCTTCCAAACAGAGATGCAAATCTTTAGTATCGAATACGTAAGCGTACACGTGCATGTGGGCGGCACGTTTAGAGGAACAGGCTTTCAAAGCGCACGTGACAATTTCCGCGCTTCGTTCGCTCACACGCCTCGGCGGATTTCGTGGTGTTTGTTTTGCAACATTTGGTGAAATTCGAAAGCAAACAGTTAAAATTAGTAACCACCAACGTTGGGATGATGGAATGAGGTGGCGAATCGTCTGGGGACTGGAAGCAGGACAGTCTCAAGTGCAGATTGCTAGAGACTTGAATGTAACGCCCAGCGTCGTGGCCAACTTATGGAAACAGTTTAACGATACCGGATCCGTAGAGAAAGCCTGGGCAAGGTCGTCCAAGAGCAACAACGGCCAATGAAGATCGATATTTGTCCATTACATAGAGGCGTAACTGGAGTGCAATAGCTTCTCAACTCTCTCGTGACCTTCATGCGGCCACAGAGCCGAGTTTCAAGAGTTACTGTTTTCAGAAGGCTACACGAGAAAGGTCTGTTTGCAAGAAGGCCTGCTGTTTACGTCCCGCTCACTTCTGCGCACAGGAGAGCCCGTTTAGCATGGTGCAGAGAACATCGACTTTGAACCAGGGATCAGTGGGGGACCGTTCCATTTACTCATGAGTCCCTGTTCAGCCTAACCACTGATTCTCGACGTACGTTCATCTGGAGAGAACCAGGGACCCGCTACCGAGAAAGATACCACTACGGCAGCGGAGGTTTGATAGTCTGAGCAGGCATCATGTTGGATGGGCGCACAGACCTCCATGTCATTGACAGGGGTTCTGTGACTCCTGTGAGGTATAGGGATGAGATCCTGGAACCCTATGTTCGCCTTTTCAGAGGTGCAGTTGGCTCTGATTTCATTTTTATGCACGACAACGCTCGTCCACAATAGGGCTCATCTGGTCGACGAATATTCGCCGGATGGATTGGCCAGCCAAATTTCCAGACCCTATAGAGCATATCTCGGACGTTCTTGAGAGGGCAATTGCAACTCGTCTTCCACATCCAGGACCTGAAAACAGCGTTGCTGGAGGAGTGGGACATACTGCCATAGGGACTCATAAACGGTCTCATTTCCAGTATGAATTCAAGTTGTGAGAGCTGTATAACTGGTAAGAGGGAACCAAATCCCCTATTAACCCATTTTTTGTGTCGATATTTTAGCCTCTGTTTTAGATCTTCCTGCGATGATGAGTCTTACGCACGATCATGCGTGTGTACCATAACTGTTGTATGGTTACTTTATTTTGTATTATTTCAACCTATGTACCTAATTAATTTCATTAAAATATGCCCAGTAGTTCTAGAGATAATCGCCCAAATGTGAAAATTCTCTTAATTCTGAATATCAGTGTAGTTAAAACTTTTTAACTGTTGTGTGAGATGTATAAGCCATCCAAATCAAATTCTCCAGTGTATCTGATACTCAATGCATTTGCCCTTCAGACAGCGATGATATTTATTTCTATTTGAAGATCATTGTTAACAAAAACAATTTATTTGTAGTTAGGATTAGTTAAGCTAAACTAATCTAAGTCGATTGTAATGCAATAGTCTCAAGAGAGATTTAGCACTCGTAGACGATGTTTGAGTGAAATTAAGATCTAAGTTCTTTAAATATATACTAATGATCGGTTTATACAAGATGTAGATTTTTATGAGTACCTCCCGACATCATAGCAGCATAATATAATTTTTTTAATCTGTCGAATATTTCTTTAAATTAACCATTCATATCACTGACGCGATTCTAATGTCATATAGGTTCATGGATTCGAAACATGTTGACGAAGCTGATTTTTTTATTACTTGTCTGGAAATTAAATTTCTTATTAATTATTGTTGAGTTGAAAAGTTATCTTTCTGAGTTCAGGTTCTTTGATTTCAAATTTCCTCTTATTTGTTCATGGCAAACATGTTACATAAAAAGTTTTTCGTTGTAATTGAAAATTCGAAACAACATATAAAGTTTATATGGAGAAAAAAAGAAATAATAAATCACATAACAGAAGTAGTGGAAAGGAATGTATAATAATCAACATTATGCAAAATGGAAAACATCGTTTGAAGTTTTATTAGTTGCAAGATGCTTCTAGAAAAGTTTACGATATCATTAAGGAAAATACAGAGTTGAATGAAAACACATTTTGCGAAAAATATCGTCTGCCATGAAAGTCTAATGGCGAGTTTGAACCTGGAACCCTTTCTCTGTTTTCTTTCAGTTATTCATCGCCTGCACAAGTCCCAGCACATAGCAAAAGTAAATACATTATTTTATATCATAGTTATATCTTGTCTTTTTGTAATTATTTTCTCTCATTGTCATTTGTTATATCTCTCATTAATTGCTAAATAGAACAAAATAACATTCAAAATGTTTAAAATATTTTACTTTAGAGAAAAAGTTTATCATTTACCTATGTCATCTATTCGCGTAAAGCATAGATTATTAATGTTCTCGGAAGTCGAAACTTTCTACGATTTCAGATATTAATTACGATAAAGAGGAAACATGCTCTCACAACTTCCTATTAGGTCGATTTGTAACAAAAATGTAATTTTTCCCTTGTTGCATCCGGCTCTTTAGATCCAGTGTTGTGTAGCAAAAATGGGCTGAGTCACCTGCTAAATCTATATTTGCAAATACACGTATTCCTTTTTCTACTTCGTTTACATAAGTACGTTCTGTATGCTATGATTTGCTTTTGGTGTTAAAAATAAGTTAGATGAAGCATTATATGCTTTTGGAGTCATTGGGGAGAACTTGTTTTATTATTTTACTAATGTAAAAAATAAATAAAGCCTTTCCCTTTTTATTCAGCTTCCCTTCTGTTTTTATCTGCATTGTATCATCTCTTTCTCATACTCCGTTTGAACCGAACCCTCTCATTTGAATATTACTGTCTCAGCGATATCAAATCCACACCACAAATACTTTCCCAGGCTCCATTCGGTAACTCCGTCAGCCCCGTATTCATATCGTGTTAAAAATAGTGTGAACGGGTGCAAGCGATCCGTGAACTTTTATTTTTATTTCGCGCATGCAACTGGGCTACTTTCTGTGTTTGTAAACGTTATTTTTATATTTATTAAGCACGTGCAAACTATAAAATTAGTAAATGTATTTTTAATTACTCACGGGCTTAAACGATGATATTGTAAACGTATTTTTTAATCATGCTCGCGCAAACTGTAACCATGGTATGGAATGTGATAAAATTAATTAATTTGGAATTTTGGAGATGGAGTGAAAGAGTTGATCTTTGTTCTTTGTAATTTTGTTTCGTCTTTAGTTTTCGTAATAAATATTTAGTTTTTCTTTAATAAATGTTCGTCTCCATGTGTGCAGCGAAAATGAGATGAGCACAGCATGTCGAAACGGGGCGTGGACTCGTCACTGCAATGTTCGACCTACGTTTCTACAAAACTAATTTCTTTAACAAACGGATACACTTAAAGCGACCATTTCTTGTCTTTAAGCATGACATGTGTATCTTAATTGCTGTCCACATGTTTAGAACTGTTCATTCGATGAGGACAAATGAAATAATTAACAGTAGAAAATAGAACAGTGGAAAATTAAGGCTTTTCCAAGGATATTTTACATATTTTTAAGGCTACATTTAATATAGATCGAAGACGATTAACCCGTGACTGAACAGATGAAACTTTAAGGGGTGCTATGGTTGGATTTCAAATACAGTAATGATACTTGTCTGGTAAAGTGTCATTGATGTTGGATGGGACTTCTTAAAATTGTTCAAATGACTTATCGATTTTACATGTCATTGATCTTGGGTTTTTTAATGCAGGCGAAAAAAATACATAGCGGTTTTTGTGAGGAAGAACAATGTTACATTTTTAAGGACCTTAGTAAATATTGAGGTTTTTAATGGTCCTTAAAAACTGGGATGAAAAATCAGGCTTTTCTAAGCGCCGCGAGAGCCTTGCAGAAGTTGGTTGTTTTGGGGTTTTATGGCACAAGGGCCATATTTGGTCAAACTGCGCCAAACACAGGACAGATAATTTCAAGTAAAAAATGTGATTGAGGAAATAAAAGAGGGTTTGGGAATAAGAATATTGGGATAAAAGCAGAAAAAGATCACTTTGGTATCCCGGGAGTGCAACACCCGTTGTGACATCTTAGCGCCTAAGAGTCTAGAATGGCCGGCTGCAGACCCGGAAGTTTCCTGTTAAAAAGTCCTTCAATACTGCGCTTGCGCATGTGAGGAGAATGAGAAACAGTTAGCTCACGGACTCCGTCTAGTTGAGACGTCTTCGTAGCAATTCGTAAATTTTAATATGAAAATAAGCATTTTTGTTTCGCGCGTCCATTGTAAACCCATTGTTTTGTCTGTGTTAAAATAAATGTTATTTTTTAATGTCCAACAAAAGTTCGGATTAATTCATCACAGACTAGAGTTTTGGTGTCCTGGAAGTGGGATGGAAGCAAGAAAGCAGGAAATGCAGGTAGGCCCACCCTTGTATTAAATTAAATTTATTAAGGTTCTGGCTTACCGGAATTAGTGAGGCAAAGAGCCTAAATAGTTTTGGTTAAAAAAACAAACAAAAAGAAATGACTACATATCCAATTTTATTTTGTGGTTATTTAAATTTTGTCTTTATGAAAGTTAATAGAAGTTGATGATAAAGTGAATTTGCATGTTCTACTAAGTAGATATTATCAAGTTGATAAAGTCACGGCCAAAAAGTGCCAAATCGAAAGTGAACGAAAATTTAAATTTCGTTTTGATTTTACTGAAATTTTGTGTTTTGTGCATTTAATGATTTGAAAAGGATCAGATAATTTGAATTACATATGGTAATTACACATTAGTAAAAGAAAACAAATATTTAATTGCAACTATATATATTGCATCTTGTGTATTGTATATGCTACGATATAGTTTAAGATTCTGTTATTATATTTGAGAATTGTGTTTGATATTAAATCTTATCTAGTATTTGAAGCATATTTGGCATTGAATATATTTTGTGAATCATATAGTTATTAGAAAATATTGGTAACTCTATTTATGATAACAAAATTGGATTGTTTACTAATAAGTTATTCATTGATCATGGCTTTTCTTTCTCGTGGGAGAAAAGAAGACCTCCTCGAACTCGCAGATGAACTTTGTGAAAAGGTATCGCATAATTGTAAACTGGTTGAGATAAGGAAAATAATCCTAACCAGTGAAAACTATGAAGAAGAGGAAGTTAAAATTTCTTTAACTCGTATTATGGAAGATAGGATAAAGAGAGAGAAAGAAGCAAAAGAAAAAGAAGAAATTGCCAGACGAGAAGAAAAAGAAGAAATTGCCAGACAAGAAGCAAAAGAAGAAATTGCCAGACGAGAAGAAAAAGAAGAAATTGCCAGACAAGAAGCAAAAGAAGAAATTGCCAGACAAGAAGCAAAAGAAGAAATTGCCAGACAAGAAGCAAAAGAAGAAATTGCCAGACAAGAAGCAAAAGAAAGGGAAGACCGTAATATTCGAATGGAAGAAATAGCTTTAGAGAAGAAAAAGCTAGAAATGCAAGCTGCAAGTGAGCTAGGACTATCTAATAGAGAACGGATGCCAAATCATAAAATTGAGCTCATCAAAATTACCCCGAAATTTGAGGAAAAGAAAGATGAAATGGGTCTATATTTAATAAATTTTGAAAGAAGAGCTGAGATGGCAGGTGTGCCTAAAGAAGATTGGGTGCCGTATTTACTAGGCGTATTGCCTTCGGAAATTTCGAGCATGATGGCTAGAGAATCGCCTGAAGATGCAACGAATTACGATTATGTGAAAGATATTATTCTTCAGAGGTATAAAATGAGTTCTGAGAAATTGAAGCAGATGTTTTACCGTCATCAAAAAGTCCCGGATAAAACATGGAGAAGTTACGCTCATGAACTTACAAGCTACTATGATGAATGGGTTTCTGATTTGGAAATCAAAACTTTTGAAGAACTCAGAGACTTGCATATCACTGAGCAGATGAAGAGACGAGTGCCGTCGGAAGTAAAAGAACATTTTCTGGAGGAGTGGATGGACTTAAATTCTCCGCTAGAATTAGCTAAAAAAATAGATCAATTTGAAAGCTTGAAGGAGAGTCTTACACCCAGAAATACTAAAGGTTCCCAGAATACAGAGGGTATCAAGAAAACATCCGTTGGTTTTCGTAAGTTTGAGGGAGAAAACAAACCCTTTGGGAAAACAGAAGTAAACAGAGAAGATTATAAAGAGAGAAATTTTGAAAAAAGAAAGCAACTTCAATGTTATGAATGCAATTCCTATGATCATCTTAGACCTCAATGTCCTAAGTTGAAGAAAACTGAAATCATAGCTGCTAACGAAATTATGGGAAAGGGAATAATAGATTTGATGTCTCCTTACACTAGTGTCGGAACTGTAAATGGATCTCAGATTTCCATCTTACGAGACACAGGAGCCAGCATAGATCTAATTCCTAGGAAGTTTGTTAAGCCACACATGTATACGGGTGAACATGTATGGGTAGCATCTCCTTTAGCGGGTAACCCTATTTGCTTGCCTATAGCGGAAGTAAATTTAGTGTGTGAGTTGGGTCATGTTATAACCAAAGCTGCTGTCAAGGATAACTTCTTAGATAAAGAACGCTACTTACTAAGTAACAAGACCGTTGTACTTATAGAAGATATGAAAAAAGACAAAGGCTCTGATATTGAAGTAAAAGACTCTGCAACGCCCAAGTGCCAAAGTTCTCCATATTTAAATGAAACATCGAAAAACGACTGCCCTTGTAACAGTAACCGTTTTAGTTCTAGCAGTGTTACTCCTAAAGAGACTGGAATCGTTGAAAATTTGTTACGTTCATATGGTTTTATACAATGTTGCGAAAGACAAGCAATATATTTTTTTCACTACAGTCAATTTTCTGGAAATATTGATAATTTAAAACGTGGTGATGCAGTTGAATTTAAAATTACTCATAATCGTCGTACTGGAAAACCAATTGCTAGTTCTGTTTGTAAAATAATGTGTAAAGAGACAGTTTCTGGATTTGAAACCACTGAAAAAAAGGAAAATACTGAAGGTAAAGTTGCTTATGAAAATCGTGGCGAACGGCCCTATTCTGCTGAAAATGTTGATGGTAGTGTAGAGTTTCATCCTCCTAAAAAGATCACTTTTAGTATTCCTATTGACAAAAATACAAGAAACCTTAGACCTTGTAAAATGCGTTCGGAACAGCCCTTACCTGTGAGATACCGTGGTGTTATCTGTGCTCTTAAAGGAACATTTGGTTTTATTAAAAGGGGTGATGTAAAGGATATGTTTTTCCACTCTAGTGAATGTAAAGTGTTTAAAAATCTTAATCTTGGCGATGATGTTGAATTTGGAATACAGACTAGAAACAACAAGGAAGTTGCTGTAAGTGTAACTAAATTGCCCTTAGGGACAGTGATATTTGAGGACGTTGAAACTGAAAGTTTGGTTGGTGAAATAACTGAATGCTTAGACAAATCTAAAAGTCGTTTGAAGAAAGCATAAAAGTTACGAGACAAAGTTGAATTTACTGTGATCCAGGATTACGAGGTAGTCCATAGAAAGGGAAAACAGCATATAACACTGATAATTTAAGTCGTACACCTCACGTACAAAAATAAAGTGCTATTTTTTTGTGTTTGTATTTGTGATATCTTGCATATATAAAAATATTTTATTCCTAGTGTATATTGATACATTTGAATTGCAAAAAAGTTTTAAATTTGAATTGAAAATCTGTAAATATTTTGAAATTGAATTTCTTCTTTGATGATTATCACTGAGTAAAAATTTTGATTATACTTTGTTAAAATTATGATATGTTTTCTTTTTAAATTAAAGTAGGCGGTACAGCCAGGATCTTAAGGGTGTATGGTCTACTTGCATATTGCTTTGGGCATGAGTTGTTGCCTTCGCGAAAATTCTGTTGCTGCTGTTTTGTATCTTTTTTGCAGGTGTCTGTCTCTGCAGAAAAAGAATCTTGAGGAGGGAGGAAATAGACTGTGACATCTTAGCGCCTAAGAGTCTAGAATGGCCGGCTGCAGACCCGGAAGTTTCCTGTTAAAAAGTCCTTCAATACTGCGCTTGCGCATGTGAGGAGAATGAGAAACAGTTAGCTCACGGACTCCGTCTAGTTGAGACGTCTTCGTAGCAATTCGTAAATTTTAATATGAAAATAAGCATTTTTGTTTCGCGCGTCCATTGTAAACCCATTGTTTTGTCTGTGTTAAAATAAATGTTATTTTTTAATGTCCAACAAAAGTTCGGATTAATTCATCACACCGTGCTTACTAAAGACAATAAATCCCATGTTAAAAGAAAGAATCTCTAGAGTACTTCGGGTCCATGAAGCCTGTAAAGGAGATGTGATCCTGAGGGGAACCAATACAGAAGGTAAAAAGATAAAGCAATACCATCGTTTGTACGAAATCACATCTTTCAGTTCAACATGTCAGTTTTTCTCCTCCCCCCACAGCATTGCTTAGGTTTAAATACTCTATTTGGATACCTGGTGGCAATTTTTAGCAACTCACCAACCTTTCTTCGTCGTGTTGCGTCTGCATGTACTTGCAGCAGGCTATCATCTGCCGAAGTCCCCGCACCCAGGCATCTCGAGTGTGGACGTTGGGCGCTATGAGGTCCACCACTGCGTGTCCAGGATTGATGATCAAGGAAAAGCAGTTGTCTTCGTGAAGCTTCGAAAGGAGTTGGGGATGCAACCTTGCCTAAAGAAAGTGCACGCCGGTATTATTTTTTGCGCTATCGGACCTCTAGTCCAGCAATTTTCAACCTCTTTTATCTCATAAACTAATTACTAAAATTCTGCAGCATACAAAAAAATTGCATTTTTGCCGATCCGACAACAATAGGTATATTTTTGATTAGTTTACAAAAATGCATACTAGTAATTATCAACCTTTTTTGCTGGCTTTGTAAAAAATCTATTTGAAAAAAATATTTATGATACTTTGTTATGAAAAATAACACTCAAAATTATTTATACGGGTATTACTTGAAATAATTTGTGAACACATCAGTCAAAAGTTCAAAACTAAACCGTTGAAATTAAATAAGGCTTGTACAATTTAAGCCAATAAAATGTAGGGTAGGTAGTTTAATTAACGCCACACTGTAGCAACACAACGGACTATTGACGACGGTCCGGGATCCAGCCCCTTTGGAAGGATCCGAGGACAACACCTTGCCATTTTGAACCACGGTCAGATGAAGAGGTCAACACCTGAGCTGGCACCCCACTCTCCAAACTTCCACACCACACCAACTTGAGGACATTTGAGGCTACGACAGTTTAAAAGTGCACCTGTCCCCACGTACACAACGATCTTTGGTTGGATCGAATTTTGATCTCGCAATCCTCCGATTGCTAATCCGCTACTCTTCCAACAGGGCTAATGAGGCCTCTAAAAATATAGGGACAAAAAATGAATCCCTTAGCTTCTTTAAAATATGTAGTGGATTATTTTCCAATCGTCATCGGTAGTTTACGAGATCCAATGTAATTGGGAAAATAAAATTCTGATTACTCTACTTCAAAGGGAATTTCAATAATATAAAGAATCTGATTTTATCAAAATCAGAGACAAACTATAAAATTTTCCTATCTATATTTGCATCAGATAAATTATTTTTAGCGATTTCTTTATATCTGAACACATTTGGTGCGTTACCTGTATTTTTCTTCTGAACTTGGCTTCCAACCCATTAAATACATCCGAGTTCCACCCTTTGCGAACTTCTTCCAGATCAAACAAGTCAACTGTGAATGAAAGAAAAAAGAGACATGAATACAAGATTATTAGTTATAAAAATTTGGATTAAGTCCAAGAATGGAAGACGGGTTAACTAGCGAATTTATAAATAAATTCATTAGTTAACACACATTTTATAGTTTTAACATTCCTGGTGGTTGTCTCGACGAGATATCTCATTAGCAAAACTCACCAAATCTTGAATATCTCGTTCATTAGGAGAAATCTGACCAGATCTTGATCTCATTATCAAAAAATCGGCAATATCTTGATGACGAGATACCTCGTTATTGGCAAAACTGAGCAGATCTTGATGGAGAAGATATGTCGTCAGAAAACTGACGCGTTCTTGATCTCGTCCAAAAATCGTCGATATCTTGATGACGAGATATCTCGTCATTTGCAAAATTGGTCAGATTTTGATGGACGAGATATCTCATTGAAGGTCTAGATATCTCGTCATTTGCAAAATTGGTCAGATTTTGATGGACGAGATATCTCATTGAAAGTCTAGATATCTCGTTTAAGTCTTGATAATGTTTCTAAACTTTGAAATACTTGCGCAAGGGCACAAGCAATATTTAAACGAACGAATGTTTAAACATGAAACATACATACAGTGACTCCCAAAATTAAGTATGTATCTTGAAGAGGTTTTTTTGTAATAAAAAACTTTGTAATAAATAATAATTTGAATTTCATTTTTATAGGGGTGATAAAGTACAGCAATTAATTCCGTATTCGATAGATTTTTATAGATAGGTTTTAGACGTCACATTTTCAAAATTACCTGTCACAAAATTGAGTATACATTCTGCTTCTTTCGTACAAAAAACACAATAATAACGCAAAATAAATTATTTCATATATTTGTGCATGTATAACAGCTTCAAAGCCGAGAGGCACTGAATTTGCAACAATTTGTGTTATTTTTCCGAATAATTTTGCCCATTACTCTCATAGAATCATTCTTACGTTCACTGTTCCGAATATCGTAATTTTAAACCACTTTTTCTACCAGGACCCCAAATTAAGCCCATTGATGTCCTGAGATTAAGGTGGAGTATACAGTTCAAGATGGTACAGAAACTTAAAATAACTTCACGGTATATACTGAATTTTGTGAGCCACTGTATTTATGCTAAGATACAGACGATAAAGAAATTTCTTCAAAGGATCCAATGCAGAACATTTACCACTAAAAATGTAGAAATATTTTACAGGGTGTATTAAAACTCCGTGTATCAACTTTAAGTGGTGGTATACAACAAAATCACAGAAAAAACAGTCTGAAGTGTAAGACAAAATGCAAAAAAATTTTATATATACTTGAAAATTAATTGATTGATCTATTTTCTTGTTTTGTTTAATATATATCTTACATAATATGGCTGATTACCTTTAGTATTCTTGATTTCGATAACGTTTTATTTTAATCATTTTTAGTAAAACTTTTCATATTTCGATTATTTTAATCAGAGACTAAATTAGAACGAAAGTTTTTCTTTGGTTGAGTTTTAAATCGTAATTATAATTACTCTCAAATATAAAAATAGTTTCAATCGCGAAATGACCGAATTCTGTAGTGATACACTACATTTTTTAACTGTGGACTACCACTCAGAGAAGTTTGTTTAAACTTAAGTACAGACAACATATCATTGTTATTTCTCTTTATCGATTGCCCCAGAAGAGTGAGGTGAAGAGAGCTCTTTTTTATTTTTTGAAATACGCATAGAAACAGAATAGTTGATAAAAAGATCGATACCAGTTGTGACAGTTTCGTTCCAAAGTCGAGAGTATTTTAGAGTACGAGTAGGCAGTGCCTTTCTTTCCAGAAAGGAACAATACAACGACAGGTGGGTGAATTTGAGTCGATTGACCTTGACAAGCAACGCAATCTGTTTTTCATAAGTTATTCAAATAATTTCAATCTAAGACATGTGGGACGCTTATTTTCCTGAAAGTATCAGAAGAACAATATCCACAGCTTGGAAAGAAACAAAATTGAAAAATTAAATCTACACATTGCTTAATCCTCTCTTTAGCTAATTACGTATTCATTTTCTAATGTTTCATTCTAAAGTTTTTAAAATATTTTTTAAATTACCAGCAGGGGGTGGTGAAAAGTAGTTTCCACGTTTACTGTATCCGATTTTTCAAATTTTCTGTCATTCAAGACGAATAAAACAAACAGTTCCATTATACAAGGCTCTTTATGTAAAACTAAATGTAGATGGCATTTGTGTTTTAGCAGTAGAACGTACTTCCTGCACAATTGGGAGGGATTGGTAGTTCATATAAACAAGACGGAAAGCGAAATTTTTTCTTTCGATACCCAAATACTCTCGAAAACTTTAAAATTTCGTTTATCACCGTTTGGGCGACGTTTAGCATTTGATCTAATTGTTTTAAAAAATAAGTAATAGGAATTTTAAAATAATTTAATTATAAAATTTAATAATTAATTAATCCAAATATTAATCAACTGTCATATAACAATTCAGAATACATTCTTTGGAATTTTTTAGTCTTTTTTGAAAATCAAGCCAAATGACGTTACATTCGGAATACCATCGACCTTCTAATGAAATAGACGGATCATGTGGGCGGAATCGCTGTCTTAAGATCTCTGAAGGACAAATCATAAATCGACTTAGCCAATTGGCTATGGAAACGCAGACTAGTGTTTTTGATCACGGTGGATAATCACTTTAACCAATCAATGATTTAAGATTCATACTTTTACCCACAACCACGTGACAGATCTTCAAACCGAGCAACTGGAAAAATAACATGAAGATGTGGGCACATCGTCTATTTCATTTTAAGGTCGATGTGGAATACGTACAGGCAATACGTTCCGCTGCAGAATCCCTATAACGCCAACATTTAGCTTAACAGCAAAACCTCTCACTCTATACTGAGCAACAGGATGTAAAAATTCCTCGTCTTCCGGTGGCTTGTTTACACTTAAAATTCCTCTCATAATAAACTGTGCCGATAATTTAAGGTAACAATTTCTTCACTAAAATTCTCTATAATGTTTCAATCATGTGAAGTTTATGTGAGATATCCTCTCCACCAAAAATATTTTAACCGATTTCAGTTTCCAATTTTTAATTGAGATAATGTTCCATAAGAAGATTATTTCAAGAAATAGCATAGAAAACTAAATAATTTGGCAACAATTCTGTTTTTTCTTTCCGTCTATGGTCAAACGATTTTTTTATGGTACAAGAAGAAAGAAGTGTTTCATTTGTCAGTTTGCCGAAAACTTATTTGTTAAAATATTTCCGAATTTGTGAGTACAACAATGATGTACAAAACATTTTGTTTTTCGACATCTGCGTGACAATTTTTAACGACAAATTAAAAAAGAATTCAGGTAAGGTATTATTTTACAAATTTAATATAGATAAGACATTTTTTAATGCTAATAGCTTAACGAATTATTCCGATTCTGTTGTGCGTCTAGAACATGATTTTTATTTAGAACTTATTTTATGACGTAATAAATGGAAGCAAAACCGAATCAATGAGTGTCAAGATCAGTGTCACAGTTGTCTTATATATTGTTTTTGCAGATTGGTAAATAGCAGGATAGTTTATAAAATGGAAATATTTAGATGAAATAGAAAATGTTTTAGGAAAATGTTAGAAAAAACACCTGTCTTCCATTTGATGTTCAGAGGAAGATTATTTTCAAGTGCGAATAAAAAATATTTTTAAGTGTTATTTATCAAGAAGCGCACGCCATTTTTTTGAATTTTGAAATACTAATATTTGTATTAATTTTAATATTAATACTAATATTTGTTAAAACCTAATCATACCGAAATACTATTAAACATCGTTACACTTACCTATTGTTATGAGCACGATATCGTAGTCGTTTGCCTTACTTTAGTGTGAAGTAAAACATAAAAAGACCGTTGGAACAAACTGCTTGAACCAAAATGGTTTGAAATACCGCTTCATCACACTTTACGTTATCAAATTGAATTTTTTTGTTGCTTTCTGATTGGAGCAAAATTGAAAACTGAACAATACTTTAAAACTGATATGAGAATCCAGATATATGTGAGTTGACACACAACTTTTCTCCAATAAATATTTTTATATTATGAAAATGTCTCTCAACAACTTGTACGTTAGTTACAAGTTTTCGTTTTCAAAAGTTTTATATTCGCTTCAAAATTGAAGTTACTAGCATACTTTTTATACACGAGACTTTTGACATGAATACGTCTTTAAAATCGAAACAATAATGGGGGCATGCATGAAAAGTCGAGCGTTACAAAAAAGCGTTACAACTGCTTTGTCTTCTGATTTCAGAACTAGAATAAACATCCAAAGGATAAATATAGCGTCATGTAGACAAAGTATGTCTACCTGACATGACCCCTTCTGACCTAGTGCGCAGTCGCACTGAGCGCGGGGAGGGGTCCTCAAAATTCTACGGTGCTGGGCGAGCTTTGGGCCAGTGTAACTTTGGATTGCGTGGAGTGAGGACTGCGTATAAGTGGTGTCATTCGAAACTGCCGAACTACGCTACAATCGCAGTTCTTAACTTTCGATTTTAATATCTAACTGTATTTTAATCGTTCAAATTGTAAATTAATTGTTGAATATTCACAATAGACAATCTTTAAAACTTCCTATGTCTGCTTCATTCATTCCACAATAAGACATCAGGCCCGAGTATTCACGTCAAAATTACGGTTTGTGACCTCGATACAACTTACCTCATCATTTATGTTATTTCTATAGTATAGATCCCTTTTACGCCTCTTAACACGCGACGAATCTTAACTAGTGAGGTATCAAAAGGAGAATTTCCCGGAGCACTGACGAATCCGTTCTATTTCTCCAAGGTGTGCAGAGGGGGGCTAAAAACAATTCGAAATCCCCATAGGAATAACATTGAGTGTAAAACGATTGTGGTACGCAACTCAGTTTGCTTTACCAGTATTGATGGAAAAACAACTTTTTCAATAAAATTGTTTTACCGGTATTACTTGGAAAACAATTTTTTATCTATATTATTTCTATTGTATAGATCCTTTTTACGCCTCTTACACGCGACGAATTGTTAATAAATGTATTGAACTGGATTTTCATTTCTTTCCATAATATCAATGATTTATGAATATGTGATTATAAAGATAATTAAACGGCGTATGTTTCACGCGAGGTTAAGATTTAAAAAAAATTGAAAACATACAACTTACAATTTTTGTGAATTCTAGAGTTAAGATAACCTTATAGGCTTTTGGGCGGAAGAATTACGTGCTTTACTCAAATGGTTGGAACAACGCTAACAGTGATCTCAAGGAGGAAGTGTTGTAAATAGTGATTGAATAAACCTTTTTGATATTTTGAATATATAAAAAAATTCCCTTGTATCTTTCACCCTTACAATGGAAGGGGTTGGGGAGGTGGAATTGTCCATGTGAGAATTCTCGAACGGGCACGCTAGTTTTTCATATATTCAAAGAGGAAAACGCATGTTAATTTTAAGAGACATGTGTAAGCAATAACTTCTACTTCTGATTCGACTTTATCCCTTTCCTTGGTGCTTAGGACGGCTCTTATCAACCGAGTCTGATCCGAGAACGAAGGTGAGGATAATATGTCTGTCACGTTGGTGGGATATTTTATTAATTTGTGTTTGTGTTAAGGAATTAAATATTTGAGGTGACTCTTCAAATGTCTTATCAAAAATCTAGTTAATATTCGGCAAAGGTGTTACAAATTATAAAGAAATAAAATATGTGTCTCTAAAAATAAATCGCCGATTCAGAAAAGTTTTATTATTGAAAGGTATTTTTATTCATTGACACTTACCCATTATATACCCTGGTACCTAATGTTTTAAAAATTAACGTAGGCTTATTTGAAGTGAAGGTTAAGAAGAATTACTATTTAGTCATAAACAATACATTCTCTGATGTTTGTTAGTAAAATCCATTAACCGACAATAGTTTCAAGTGAATGCCTGAGGTTCACATGTAGTCTTCCAACGACTTACTTAAAAGAAAACATATTCGACTCACCAATATTGCTTCCCAGGCGAGAGCCAGAGCCACACTTGAAAACTATAGGCGAAAACACAAAAGAATAAATGTTAGAAACCCCAAATCAGTTTACTTGGGAGTAAACACAATGGAATGAATCCCACAACTGCTCGACAGAAGCGATAGCCAAATCGCCTGAGAATGAAGGAAACTGAGGTTCACAAAGGACACGAAAAGGAGAAAACAATGGAAATGAATACGTACACACACAAAGTTCAGAAAGGAAAATAAGAAATTAAATTTGAAATACATTGACCGAAATAGAAGGTATTTGGTATTGTGTACCAAGTATATTTCTAAAATTAGTTGATCAAACATTATTTAAAATTTCGGAGGGACTCTAGAAAAATGTATAATACATGTGTAACGTAGAAAAATGATGTGTGCATTTTGGCTCGAGTGTTGAGATATTTCCAAGCAGGCAGCATTGCCTTCTACCGCTCAACACACACGATAACAAAATACTACATCTATTATTGAATTAGTTGAAAGAAAATCTATGGATTTCTTCAATCTTTAGAAAGATTCTATCGGTCCTTTCCTCTTGAAATAGAATCATTCGGAAATGTTCTATTGATCCTTTCCCTCGGAATAGAATCTTTTGGAAAGATTAAATTGCTCCTTTCCATGAAATAGAATCCTTTGGAAATATTCTATTGCTCCTTTCCTTGAAATAGAATCCTTTGGAAATATTCTATTCCTCTTTTCCTTGGAACATATAATCCTTTGGAAAAATTCTTTTGGTCAAGAACAAAATTGATTAGAGGTCATGCAGGGAATACTGGAGGCTGCAAGGTGAAATTTTGAATGTGAACTCATTCAGAGGGTTAAAATCGAAATTCCACCAAGACGTAGATTTAAACTTAATAAACGCCATGATTAACTTCGAAACAATTTTGAATTCTTCTTTTCTCCACATTGTAAATAAAGCTATCCAAAGGAATATAAAGTTCAAACACATGTAGTTAGTTCCGAAATCGTTTTAAATATAAAATAAAATTACAATCACAAACAACTGGAAACGTAGAAAAAAGTGAATTTATTTTAAGAAATAGCAGTCAATTTACTCTCTAAAAAAGAGCTAACTACAAAATATAGGCGTGGCAGGCAATAATGGACGAACGAAAAAAAATACAAAGATGATACGGTATGATAAAAATATTGGATTGAGCCTGTCATTTAGAAAATTTGGAGACGTGAAAGGTATGATGCTGTTTGCTCCAGAAACATGATAGAACTAACTTATGACATAATCAAGAGGCACAAATTGTTGAATAGTAACTTTATTCTTTGCAATGTTAACGTCAGGATGTAGATTAAATCATAGTAGTGTAATCTCGATGCAATGAATTATAAATTTAACGAACTGCTGATGGTAGAATTTATTTTAATTGGCGAGGTCTTTTTGGATCACATAGATAGGATATTCGAATAATTCTTGACTGCAATTTTTTCTGAAAAAAAGAGAATGATGGAATAACTACCGAATTATTTAGCTCTTGGTCACCTTTATATGGCACCATCGGAGTGTGGTGGCCATATTCTCTTGTGTCACCGTCGTTAACAACGAAACTGTCAAAAAAAGACAGAAAATATTTTTAAAGTAAAAACTGTATTAGAAATTGTCAGTATACCTGTACCATGAATAACCCGCCAAATATAACAGTTCGAAAGGGAAATGTGTCAAATTCATTGAGGACAACGCAAAGTTGAAAATTGTGATTTTGGATCCAGTAAAATTCTACACACTATGTTTTTAACAAAATTAATTTCACATGCAATGAGAGAAATAGTGAAAAATGAGTTACCATTGATGTAAAAACAGGACAAACACAAACAATTCGGGTAAGCAGAAGCAACATAAATTATTTGAGAAATACACATGGTGTACATACAGTCTCTTCTTCGTATTAACCCTCCTGGTAGTTGCCTCGCCGAGGTATCTTGCCATAAGCAAAACTGACCAGATTTTGATTTCGTCATCATAAGAAAATCGGCAATACCTTAATGATGAGATATATCGTCATTAGCAAAATTGGTCAGATCTTGATGAACGAGATACCTTGTTTGAAACCACTTGGAGGGTTAATATTGATAACAATAATGATTTAGACCCAAAAGTGGTTAAATGGACCAAATGATTTAGACCCAAAATATGGTTCGCGAACTCCTAGGGGTCAGCAGAAAACATACAATATTTCATTAGTTAAAATGGACAACCTTCCAAGAAAAAATAAAATATTCCATTATTTTCTCTGATACTTTTGTGTTCTAAAATCTAAATTTTAGAATAAAACTATTAGTAAGATATTTTATTGATTTGAAATATATAGAGAGAGACTGGAGAATGACTTAATACTGCTATTAAACTAAATATTTCTGAGCTAACTACTAAAGAGCAGCTTCATTGTTCACATTGAGATTAAAGTCTATATTTTGATATTTATATAATTTTACAAGTTATAAGACCCTTTTGATATTTTAGTCAATATATATATGATATTTTTTAATACATTTTAATCAATAAATGAGTTTGTATTTTTTACTGCTGATTTTATTTAAGTTTTTCTGTTTCAGAACTTTAAACTGTCATCATTATTCCTTAATCTGAAGTTTTAACGCTTTATAATGTATTTTATATAGAACTGAATATTTTGCCTCCAATATTAAGCTGAATTCAAATAGGAAGCGCAAGGCGCGAAGCGACACGCGCAGTCCAATCAGAGCGTTTTCACCCCTGGCACCGACACCTTTGATTGGTCTTCACGTGCACCTTTGCACCTTGCGTTTCCTATTTGAATTCAGTTTAATATTGGGAGCAAAATAAGAATCATTATGGCCTAATGCAGGTATCATATACCCCCATTTACTTTATTAATCTCAAGGTCACCGCGAAAACTTTTCATTTTCAAGGGGAGTCCTTGAACTGAAAAGTTTGTGAACCACTGATTTAGACCAAAAAAGGAGTCTATTGAGTAAACCGATCGCGTGGTACATCAATGGTAGAATGCTGGGGGCCCGGTTTTGCTTCCTAACCGATGCACCACGCACAATACAATTTATACTCCATCACTAAGTTAGGTCCACAAAAAAAAAACTCATTGTCACTGAATAATTAACTTTAATGTCTACTAAACTATAAATTTATTCGAGTTTTATTTAACAAAACGTTTAATCTCACTTTTCGGAAACGTAATTTTTTGAGGTAGGTAGGTAGTTGAATTATAACGTCTCACTGGAGCAACACAACCGGATATTGTCTTCGGTCCGGGATCTCTCTCGAAGGAAAAGATCCGAGGGCAACACCTTGTCATTTTGAACCGCGGTGAGTTGACGAGGTCAACACCTGAGCTGACACCCCACTCTCCAAATTTCCACAACACACCAACGTGAGGACATTTAAGGCCACGAGAGATTTAACGTGCACCCCGCCCCACGTACAAGACGATCTCTGGTTGGATCGAGTTTCGAACTCGCAACCTTCCGGCTACTAATCTGTTGCTCTACCAACCGGGCTCCCGCGGGCCCTCGTACTTTTTGAATTAACGGATCAGTAGACTTCCGAGATAGCGTCTTGCTCGAGTCGGCGAGAGAACGAAAATTGAAGGGTGAGAAAAGTGAGGTTCCCCACGTAGCTCGCAAGAGCTACTAGGTATTAAACAGTGGGGATTCCAATGTAGCCGCCAGCACCAGAAGCGGTTGGTGGTGACAAGTAGAAGGCGCACAAAATCCACTCTATTGGAAGTTAGTTTTAAAAATTCTCCTCACCCTTTGCTGAATCCAATCAGCATAAATTTACTCATTAGAATTTTAACGAGATGCTTTAGGTAATCCCGCATCATAAAAGTACTGTATTCGAATAATGGTGGAATATAAGTACTCAGATGGTTTGATTCTACGAAACTTCAAACTGCGTTTACAGCAGACTGCTGTATAAATAAAACTTCTGGATAATGTATGAGAACTGAACTGGAGAAAAACTGCGACCGTTCAACATTGTGCTTTTCGTGTTGTAAATTTAACGTTGGAATGCTTCGATTTGCATCTGAACAGGGATGGACTAGACTTGTATCATAATCACGTGGATTCACAGTACCTATAATATTAAGCAATCGAGCAGTTGTTTTTCAAATAAAAGTAGGATCATGAAAATAAAAATTTTTACTATCTGGATATTTAAGGAGCGTCAGCTTTATTTGCCAAAAATAAATATTTTTTTGTTGACTACCTAGTGATACACAGCTGGCTTGGAAGCCAGCTTGCGCCTAAGCCCAAGATTCAACAGACTCTTTGTTTGAGTCCCATTCAAGACATCAAGTTTCGTGGCTGTTCGGAATCAATTTAAGCCGTGTTACCCGATCTAATTAGCCCTCGTGTAGCAAAAAAATTGGCCGTATAATGACAAACCAAATCAAACCTGATATCTCAGATTCCATTGAATCTCATCTCAATATTTCTACTGAGTTCAGAATGAATCTATCCAACCCAAGACACGTGGTGATCAAAGCAACGCATTCATTCAAAACAAACTAATTTAAAAATCCGTAACCACAAGGTTAACGTTCCCGAAGAAAACCCCGAGTCTCGGCGCAATGACCCACATTAATAGGAAAACCGCATAGAAAAGAGGCCACTCGGGACACTTTCGACGGAAACCGTGCAACCTGTTCGGGGAAAAACTTTCACTGGAGTCCCAAGTGGTCCCGGATTCGCAATTAGTCGCGGGGAAATCCATCGCCTCCTTTCGTTGTCTACAAGCATGATTACAAGCGCGAAATGTCAATTGATAATGAACGAGTTCACGAGCTCGCTTGTTAAGTCACCAGACAGGTCATGACTCATGTTGAGGAAGCAATTTGGCTGGAATAATTGTGCACTTTAATATCTTATAATTGAACAGATACATGTGCGGGAAATATCGAATTAAATGTGCATAAAAGAAGGTAGAATAGAATGGAAATTGATCGATGCTTCTTCCTTTTTGTCTCATGTCAGTGAACTGCGCCCTCTTTGCAATAGAATTGAAAACATAAAAATGATTTATTATTGTTCCCATTGTTTAAAATAATTCATTTTAAAGCACTTGTCTTTTTTCCTCGGGAGATTTTAATGCTTGTTTCTAAAACACTGAAGAAAAAAAGCCACGTATAAAGCATGCAGGTCATCAGAAATTGGTTTTTAAAAATTTTATTATTCACTTTATTTAAATAATCCATCACAATTTTAATTTGAAATTAGGTAATTCTTTGGATTTACACTTTCTGGAAGAGTGTTTTCTAATTTTTCAACAAAAGTGCTGCTTTATTACAAGACAATCTTTCCACATGAAATTCGTCATTCCATAAAATTCTTTTTTAATTCGACAGAGAAAACTTTTTCAGTTCTTTATCCGTTTTGCTTTAACTGGCACATTATTCTCGTTAAGTAATTTCATAATATAGCAAAATTAAATAATATTTATACGCTCAGAGTATATTTCAATAAATAATTTCAAGAACACACGCAAGCTTAAAATTTCAAATACAATTCCCAAAAATGTTTTGTAAACCTACTTTTCATCTCAGCTCCGTATTAACCAAAGAAATGCTCTTAACCCTTGTACATAGTTTCTTAACCTATATTTGCATTGTACAGCCGTACCAAAAATCTCATTGCTGATGTATTTCACAAATGCATAATATATTATTTATAACTCCCCTTCATTTGGTAATTTTGTTTGAAATTGTACTCAACAGTTAACTTCATAGGACATGTAATTTTAATTGTATTTGCTAATTAGTTACGTTGATGAATATTGAAATTTTGGTGTTCATTTTTTTAAGAGTCGCATATGAGAGGATTTTCTGTCAAACGAAATTTGGTGTCGATAGTGTTTTAGCTGAGAAGTGTGTTTCCTCTACGTATCGCGAACGTGATGTCACTTGGTTTGTTTTACGAATACGATTTCAGCACGTCGCCAAAAAAATTACCAAGAATGAATTCCGAATTGATATGTGATAGTTGATTGATCAACGCCAATTAGATCAGACGTCGACAAAACATCGATAAACTACATTTCAAGGTAACCCCGATGTGTATTTGGGTAAAAGGATGTAAAACATCCGTCTTTCCCCTGGTTTGTTTGTTTACACAGAGAACCCTCTTGTTGGGAAGGAAATATTTCTTCAACACAGGCATGCATTCTATTTATAAATATTTCAAATTTAAACAGCGTCTGCGCGACTAGCACAAAATGGTATAAGGTTTAGAACGCTTCACTGAATTTATTTAACATGAAAATGAAATTTTTTTATTTCTTATTCATTTTCTGATTGCCACATGAATACATATTATAAATCTTCGGCCATAAATTTCATCCAACTCAGTTACTGTGATTTCAAAGGCTTTTTTTACGGAGTTATAATTCAGAAAATGTGTCAAAAAATTCGCACTAATCCACAAAAAATTATTTATAATATAGGAACTCGAAGAATGTGAAGGGCATGTAAATGGTAGAAATGAATTTGTTTTTAAATAAATTTACATACTAAAATTCAATAGGTGACTGTTATAACCTACAAAAAGTAAGAGTTGACCCGTCGACATTGAAGTTTTATTAATTTTACGACAATTACTAGCGCTCCAATGATGCGTTTTCTGTTAAGTCAACTAGGGATGTAAAAAAAGACATAAACATGAAACACATTTTTAACCAATAACTAGATATTCCCATACTTTGTGAGAGTGTGTGATCGCCCTTAACCCAAATAACTCAGATAAGATGTGTCAAATGAAAGTGACAATTCTCTGATAAAATCTAGTAAAAAATTATTGTATCTGAAGTCTCAACTAATAACTGATAAACACTGTCCAAGACTAATAACTGAGGAATGCAGTGATTTATGTTCCAGAGAAACATTTTTCGATACATACGAGCGTGAGCAAACAATGAGAGGTTTTTCTGTCAAGTTAATTGTACGTGGCGGTATTATTTTTGTGGAGGAACGTGCTTTGTGTACATATTCCGGATGTGACGTAACTTGGCTTGTTTTTGAACATAATATCAACACGTCACCAATAGAAGTTTCAAAGAACGTATTCCGAATTGATTTTGATAGTAATTGGTAAATGCCAATTATTATAGATTAAACGCCAAAACGGCCATAAACTAAACTACATTTTAAGGTAACCCCTATACATATCATACGAGAGCGTTTAGGTTACAGAAAATAAGATCCCCGGTCTCTTCCGTCTTTGGTTTGTTTATACTGAAAATTTCACTCATACATTGCAAACAATAATTAAAAATTTTGTATTTATAGTTCCAAAAACGTATTTAAAATTTATCATAGACGCAGTTTCTTATCTTTATTCTAAGACCGTGTTCGTACAATGTGTGAATAATGATTAAGTCTTCTCATTTACATATTTACAAAGGGATCCTATATGGACTAATTTTCAAGTTTAGCTTAACAATTCGTTATAATTTACTGTTCATAAATTTGTTGAATAACAAAATATTTTTGTTCATATTTTAACATTTTTATTCTGTCTTCTAAACTGTTAATATTCAGATCTTTAGTATAAACTGGATATTCCCATTTAATGTGATGGTATAAAAGTAATTCAATCTATATGAAACAAAATAATCATTATAAGTAGGATGTGTATGGCTTTTTTAAACCTCGAACACCCTAATCAAATTAGAAAACTACTTCTGAATTCTTACTGTGAATATGTGGTTCTCAACCTTGTTTATCCGCAAACATCTTGTAATACATTTAAGTATTGAATACTTATTCCGTATAACGCTGCTTGGGCCTGTCACATTGACAAAAATATTACGTGATGCTTAAATTGTGTAACGAGTATTTACTCACTTGCAATATATGCTTCCGATGAAAGATACAATTTCTGGATCTTACTAATTTGGTTTTATGTTAAGAATTGTTTTTACTTCTCTTTAATTTGTGACAAAAGTGTGGTTCTTTTCACACATTTAAACCTTCTTTCTATTCTCTATGTAGGTATGAGTGTCATGTATTGTACTGTGATGAAATGAACACTTTAAACAAAATAGAGCTTGTTCACACATATCTGAATAATAATTTACAAATCTATTTTCATTACGAGAATCTGGACTTTATTATCGCTTTGAATTTGTAAGTTAGAAACGCAACTAGAAAATTTTTAACGTCAACTATTACCGATTCTCAAATACGTTTGGAATCTATGCACGTAAAGTAAGAATCCAGAAATATTACTTATAAAATTTGCTTAAATTCTGATACTTTGTGGTTTAGTGTCAATTGTTTTCAAAATTTGTTATGAGGCTAATAGGACTCACATGCTGTTATTTTTCCCTTCCAGAAAGGTTTACTGGAAGGCGAATAGGAAAGGCGCAAGTTCTGGATGTCCACTTTGTACTTCCTCCGGTACCATCTGTCGGCAGAACGAACTTTGTACATTACTGTGCCCATGGCCATGCCCTTCATGATCACCTGCAATGGCATAGCTGAAAAAAATAGAAGAAAGTACTGAAACATATATACACATTTCAGAAATTCCACAGAAACTGCAAGTATACAATACACCCATACCTCGCTTTACGGCCTAGATACGTTCCGGAAAAGTTGGCCGTAAAGCGAAAAGCCGTATAACGAATCAATTATTTTGATACAAACCCATACAAATTCAATTGGATCTGTTCCAATTTTTTATAAAATAATATAGTTTTTAGTTCATAAAGCATTTTATTCTTTTTATTTCCTATAAAAATGCTTACATAAAAATAAAAGTACAAAACAATGTAATAATAAACAGAAATTCAAAAATAAACATATAAATTAAAAAACAAAAGAAATCATATGCACATATGTATACATATAATAAAAAACATAAAATAAAATGTTTAAAAACTGTTTTCATCTGACGCGTGACAGAATTTCGGCTTCTCTTTTTATTTTTATCAGTATCATTCTCCAAATTCAATGAACGTTTCGGTGGCATTTTTTCTTAAAAAGGGACGATTATATTTAAAAGAATTAATGAATTAATTAAATATGTAACGAAAATACAGTCTTTCTAATACATACGTACCAAATATTTTTACAATTCACCAATTAATACAAACAGAAACAAAGCCCAACCAGAAAACAAATAAGAATAAATACGTCTAACTACACTAAAATGACAATGCAGTAAAATGATGACAATGTTGTGCTAAACGTTCCTCATATTTTCGTGAGGCAACAAGTAGCAGTGCCGCCTAAAGGGAGAAGCTGAAACTAAACAGAAGATCGCTAACAGTACACAGCATTTTTTTGGCCGTATAACGAAACATTGTGGAACATAAATCGAAAAAGTGCCATAATTAAAAAAGGCCGTTATAGCGAAAGGCCGTATAGCGAGGTATAGGTGTACTTTCCACGGAAATTTCAAAATGCATTGAGTTATGAGAAAGAAAAAAAACTAAAATATTTTTACATTTCATGACAGTAGTTGACAAATTCTTAAATTTTAACAATCTATAAAAGTTCAATAATTTAACGTGTATAATAAGTATAAATATCGCACAAAACTAAATGAATAAAAAAATTATTGTTATATTATGATAGAGTGCATAAATTCCTGAAAGAAAAACTTGATTTTGCCCATTAACAATTTTTTTTTACTATTTTAATATTAGTTTTGAAAATTTTTTTGATCTTTAATAAATTTTTATTTGTGGATTTGATTAGGAAATTATTTTCATTACCAAAGTCCTTAGTCACATATGGAGATATGTTATATCGTCGACTTCGAAATGAGATACACGAAGTCAAAGATCATATTTCTGAGAAATTGAAGGAGAAAAGATTCTACTCACTAAGCGTATTTCTCAACAAGAAATATAACCTTCATGCAAAGTAAAAGTAGCTTAGTGGGTTTCATCAGTCTAAAGATCACCACATTCTGGTTTAGAAAAACTAAAAATCTCACATCCTGGAAAGTTTGATTCGGTGTGTTTCACTTGAATATATCTATGAATCTATGAATATATCTATCGAATATATCTATCTATCAACATAATCGACAATATGACTATGCTGACATGCTGTTTATTTTGCTTCGATATTACTTTTCATCATAAAATAGATGTTTTTACAGTACCATAAATTAAATGTTTCTTTATCCAGTTACAAGGAGGTAGGTAAGTATTTTAATTAACGTCACACTGGTGCAACACAACGGGCTACTGGTGACGGTCCGGGATCAATCCCAAAGAGAAAGATCCGAGGACAACACTACATAATTTTGAATCCCCCAGTTACAAGGAAACAAAATGATATTAATAAGTAATTGTTCTCCTAAAATTACTATATTCGATTATCTATTGCACCAACTTTTTCAAAACGTTTCCAATACACCAGTAGAACAAAATCGATGAAAACCCGGTAACTAAACTTAAAAAAAAAAAAAATTACCTTCGGTGAAACCATCCAAAATGCTCACTTTATCTAGAGACATTTTTGAAGTAATTAGTAATTGATAGGCAGGATCGGTTTATTCACTGCTTTCGCCGTAAAATTCATCGAATGGAATGACAATTCATTTCAAAACTCCCCATCAAAAGTGACGCATCTCCGACTGTTAAACAAATCAAAATTCTTGCAAGCAGATGGCAACAACATCTGTGCTGAAACGTTTGTTCGTTCGAGCCGACAGAGTCCTTTAGTTGATGCGTTTTACGAGGTATATATTCTTGCACCAGCGGAAGACACAATGTGTAGCGACAACTGGAGTAACACGACTCAATTAAGCCTAAAGGCGATTTAATCTTACTGGTACCACAACAGGCTCGAATTTCTACCGTCTGACCCTCAAGGAATGAAAAAAGAAAGAATTGCGCCTCTCGGACATTTTGAAGAAAGAAAAGTGCACCATTTTTTTTAAAAGGGTATTGAGAGCAGTTACGCAAAAGCTACGATAAAATAGTAAAACCTCAATCAGTCGTCACTCAAGGTGAGCAAGAAATTTTGAAGACTTAAACGGAGTAACCACAGAATGCACTAAATATATATTACCTATAACGATCACGTAAATTTTAATTTTATCACAGTAATCGCAACAATAATGTAAATTAATGGAAATACAAAAAGTTACGTAAATGATAGAAAAAGTTAACCGTACTTCTCTTTTGAGCTTTATTTAAGCATTCTCTCTTCTATATATAAGCTTTAGCTTTACATACTTATTAAAATGGCAAGCGCTTGTCTAATTTTGACTGAAACGAACACTTGTCTGTAAAATTAACTTTCTTCTCAACAACATTTAGTGCTTTGAATTCATCTGTAGTACTGTCGATGTAGATGTCGAACTGTTTCTAAGGCTTCAAGAAGTTTTATAGGTGGTGAAATAATTTCTTCATTTTCATATCGCTCACACTTTCACGCTTTCTTCTAAAAATTCCGTAGTTAAAAATCTTTATGGTCACTTGAGAACATATTGCAAAATTGTTATTGATATCTATGTAGTTCCATTTATGTCAAATCATATTTTATCAGGTTAAATATGTTCTGCAAACAAGAACTTCTAGATTTGTAACTTCAGAAAGTAAAGTTCACATTTTTATGTTAGAATTCTAATTACACCAGTTTTTTGTTATTGGGCATTTAATATTTAATATCTTTCAAAAGTAATACTTTTAGGCTTGAAAAATGACACAAGATTATTTTATTTTTATACATTGCCACCTGACATTTTATGGGTGGTAACACTAATTTTGTTTAACTCGTAGAGAATATGTAACCACAACTGAACCGCTATTGTTATTTCTTTTTAATTGAATGAGAAGCACGTGCTGTATATCTGAGCAAAATTTAGACAAAAATTGGAAAGGCAGAGTCGTGTATGCATTAACGTTCCAGATAAGTTTTGCTATGAGTACGGACAGTATATTTTGAAATCTCAAAGTTATTCATTTACAAAGACTGAAAATGAACTGAAGAAAGCCCAAGATGAACTGAATGATTTCGTTCGAGATCTACGTCTTTTTAAACAAGCTGAACTTTTAGGGCCAGACTTCAAGAGTGGAACCTTTTAGCTAAGAGTGCATGTGTGTATAAACGTTAAGAAACAGAAATTTGGTTCTATCTTCTTTCTGTGAAATGCAAGATATATGCTTTTGTTCAGATATTCCAGGGTTGATGACAGAATTAGAAATCTCTCAGGATCAAAAAGAATGGCGTCGATTTAACAACTCATCCTGTTTGTTTCAAAGCTGTTCTTTTTTACAACGCAAACTTAAAACCAGAACGGAAACCAAATTTCAGTGACATGCTGTAAGAATGAAGAAGACTTAAGAAAGCATGGAAAAAATTCGCAATAATAAAGTATGACCATTTTAAGTAGTCAATATTTTTCATCACTTCACATCAAGTCGGTGCTGATGAAAGAATATGAACAAATTGGTTAAGATTTCTTGAACTTAGAGGAAAATTTACCAATTAAGTGATATAAAACTCAAAGAAGGAATCTTTTTTGGTCCTGAGATAAGGAAACTACTGAATGATTCTGTTTTCACAGAAAACCTGATCAGCAAGGAGCTCGCCGCATACCAATCATTATTACTACAAAAGCACCTACAAGACCTTCTCAAGAACTATAAAAACATAAAATTCTATTATAAAGAAAGGAGCAATAGAATCTTTCTAAAAAATTCTATTATAAAAAAAGGACACGCACAAATAGAATCTTTCTAAAGGATTCTACTATACAGAATGGACTAATATAGAATCATTCCAAACAATTCTATTTCAGAAAAGGAGCAATAGAGTCGTTTAAGGATTATATTCTAAAGAGAGGACCAATAGAATTTTTTAAGTTTAAAAATCTATAGATTCTTTCAACCAAAAGCTATGTTTTTTTATTAAATATGTTGTGGGGTAAGAGCAATACAACACTACTCGTAAATATCGTGATGCTCTATGCGTGATGAGGATTAAGGTGTTGCGATTTTCCTGCAAATGTTGTTTCTCTGCATGAACAGTTAACATGCAGAGAAGCCATTAATCAGTAAAATTTTTCTCTTCTCTTTATCCTCAGTAACAGTAATCGCTAGAACAGATTCGGAAGCATACGGAAAAATTAACTGTCGTAAAAGACGTAGGATGATTTACTTGGGGCAAAAAAAGTTGTTTTACCTCTTCTTCTGTTACCCATCAATGAATTATGTACCAGGGATCGCAGAAACTTTCTTAACTCCCTCTTCTGAGGATTCCGAGTAGTGTTGTATTGTTTTACACCACAACACAATGACTATTTCACCTTTAGAAGGAGTCCATTGGTCCTTTCCTTAGAATAGAATCATTTGGAAAGATTATACTGCTTCTATACTTAGAACAGAACCTTTTGGAAAGATTCTATCGGTCCTTTCCTCGGAATAGAATAATTCCTTGGTACTGTTCTATGGGTACATTCTGTAAATTAGAATCATTTGGAAATACTATACTGGTCGTTTCCTTAGAATAGAAGCCTTTGAGAAGATTCTATTGGTCTAGAAGGTTAAAACTGGTTAGAGGTCCATGCAAGGAAGACTGTTGCAAGGTGCAATTATGCGAGTGAACCTCTCGGAGAGTTAAGCAGATCTTTAAATTTCATAAACATTTTCGATTGTTTTATGACTAACAGAATTTGTTATAGAATTTTTTGCAAGTAGCAAAAAGATACCGATATGTATACCACTTTTTATAGATTTTTTATGGCAGAAGTAATAAATATACCCGGAAGATATTTTTGATAAACTTTTCAGCTCCTAAATTTAACTAGATCTTCACGAGGTTCAGGTCTAGATTGCTTTTTTTCGAATTCATATAAATATTGCATGGTCGTATGTTTTCCTTTCGTAGTTGATTTCCCTGTCTCTTCAATAAAAGCAAATCTATTAATAAAAAAACGAAACGTAAAACGTTTAAATTTTACTTTCATATTTTTGTGACTTAAAAGTTATTTTAAAGTAATGTCAATATTCTTTATTCAATATGAGTTTATAGACAAATTTTATTAGTTAATTTCTCAGTCCCGATGTACCTGCTGTACACCTTGCATAAGAGAAAATCTGGAGACAAAGAACAGGTGACATGTCTATTTTCCAGGACAAATGTGTAGGAAAATACTGTTCCATTGGAGTGGACGAAAACGTCTTTTGAAAAACGATAGCTAATAACGTTATTAAGAAGTAAAAACTGCCAAAAGAATAAATTGTTGAAAACCGAATTGATAGCTAAAACATTATCAACACTTAGAAAACAGGACTTCATGCCCATTGCTCTTTGAAACAGAAAAAACGGTTACACTCGTTTTGAAAGTACATGTTATAGTCATTAATACGTTTTAATATTCTGTATACCGATTCTTATGAAGACATTTTATACTTTACATAAACAACTGAACTTTATACATGAAAAGCACCCGAACACGTTTGAACCATCTTTCACGAGTGGTGTGGGAGTTTGGAAAGTGGGGTGCCAGCTCAAGTGTGACCTCGGTCATCCGATCGTGGTTCCAAATGACGGGGTGTCCTCGGATGTTTCCCTTCGGAACTGGTCCCTGACCGTCGTCGATAGCCCGTTGTGTTGCTCGAGCGCGACGTTTATTCAACTCTACCTACCTACCTTCACTAGTAGTGTTTAACTAAATTACAGGGTTATCTAGGTAATTAAATTACAAAACCAGCATGACATTTAAATAAAAAATAATACCAGCCGTCTGAATCTAGAATTCAGTGGCTCTCATCCAATCGAAAACTGCAGAAGTGAATACGGGAAGTAGCCGAATAAAAATCATATAAAAGGAAACAAATGGAAGGGACGAGAGAAGGTGACGGGAAAAAAGAAGCGACGAGAATCGAAGAACATGGGTGGAAAGGAAATGTTGGAAGTAGCGATGTAGAAAACAGAGGGTGAAACGCGAAGAGAGATGACCTTGCCGCAATCCATAAAGAACTCAAGCGACTAGAAGGAAGGAGAGAGTAGAAAAAAGGAAAAGATAATTATCTGCTTAATGTGCTCAAAACGAATTTAGACAAGGTGTCTCTTTTTGGATCCGTGTAAAGTGATACCATTTGGAATAATACAACGTAAACTGGCTTCCGACACGAAGCTTGGTGACTTAATTAGTTCCGTGTGTTGATCATGCCCTCTTAACCCTCTCGCTGCGCATCCCGCGATTTCCGCGGGCAAAGTAGAAGTAGCAAAATTTGCGCAGCCCGCGATTTCCGCGGGGATGCATTTTTGCCGTCTATTTAACTGTGCAACCCACTCTTTCCCCGTTCATGGTTTCATTTTGGCTTTTCTGTGATGTTTAATTGTTTATTCAAATCTGGGTTAAAAGATGGCTTTAGATGTCCACATTTCTGCGAAATACACTGCTGGCCACCCAAATTGCAACACCAAGAAAGACAAGAGATATCACAACAAAATTTATTTTGTAGATAACATGTTGACCAAGTATCAAATGATTAAATTTATAGACTTCTGTGAAGTGTGGTTCCTGCCAAAATCAGTAGCCAGAGTAGCCGCCATTGTTGGAGATCACCGCTGCCACACGCCTCGGCATTGATTCAAAAAGACTTTGGATGTGTTCTTGGGTACAGCAGACCAAGCAGCTTCCACACGTTGCCAAAGTTGATCTGGTGTGGCAGCTGGGGATGTATTCTGGGTCAATCGTTGAGCAACCATGGACCACATGTTTTCTATCGGCGAAAGATCCGGAGAGCGAGCTGGCCAGGGAAGCAATTCAATCTGGCGATTGACGAAGAACCCTTGGACAATGCGTGCCACGTGTGGTCGCGCATTATCCTGTTGAAATACGGCTGTGGGAAAGCCCTGAAGGTAAGGAAGGACAACTGGCTCCAACACCTCGGAGATGTAGCGCTGGCTGTTTAAAGTACCGGCAATGCGTACTAGAGGAGTGCGAGAGTGATATCCAATACCGCCCCATACCATAATACCCGGTGCAGGACCAGTGTGGCGGTGCATAACGCAGCTGTTCAGCATCCTCTCTCCACGGTGTCTCCAGACTCGAATCCGACCATCGTGGTGTTGCAGACAGAAGCGTGACTCGTCAGTAAAGACAATTTCATTCCATTCTGCCGTCCACATCCTTCTTTCATCTCACCATTGGCGGCGGAAACGTCTGTGGTTCTGCGTCAAGGGTAGACGAAGCAATGGACGTCTTGCGGACAGACCACTCTGCTGTAAACGGCGTCGAATGGTACGCGCAGACACTGGATGATGCGGTACAGACTGAATGTGCTGTGCTATGGTTCGTGATGTGGCTGAGCGATCCGTCACTGCCATACGCACAATATGCCTGTCATCACATGAAGTGGTGCACTGAGGTGGATGCGATCGAACACGTCGGTCCGTCGTACCCTCCTGCATCCAACGATCACATATCCGCATTACATTTGTTTGGTTTCGTCCAACACGACTACCGATTTCCCTGAAAGATAATCCACAATCTCGGTAGGCCACTATCCTTCCTCTGTCGAACTCGGATACTTGATCAAAAGATGATCGCTGTTTTCTACGAGGCATAATTGATCGTTTTTTTTTTGAAAAAACCACAAGAAAAACACAATTGCCGTACTTGAAATCGTCGAAATCTCCAAGCCTTAAATAGCGCTTTGAAGTGGCGCCACAGGCGGGCGTGATGTGCGTCTGCGCTGAAATTCTAATCATTTGCATATCTCACCTCCGCTAATGCATGTTGTAAATTTCATATTATTTGCATGCTTCCTTCAGGGTGTTGCATTTACGGTGGCCAGCAGTGTATACAAGCATTTTTTGCAACATTTTGCGCGCTCTTTTCAAAGCTCAAAGATGTCCGGCAGGAAGCGTTTCGCGAGTGATAGAACCTACATTCCTGACAATATTTCTGACACTGATAGCAGTTCTGACTCTGATATCAAGTATATTGAAGATAGTTATAGCGAAACTGATGAGAATTTCTCGGATTCCTCTGTGGATAGTGATTTCTAATAATTCTTCATTTCTAATAAATGTTTTGTAAGTATTTTGCATATTTTCATTAGTATATGCGTTTTACCTTTGTATTTCATAAAACAAATCATAATTTAACCAAGATTAATTTTCAAAATATTGCTTTTATATGATTATTCTTCAATATTCCGACAACCTTTTTTTATGATCTAATTCTATATTGAAAAAAAAACTCTTTTACAAAAATTTTCTGTATATTTTAACTCTAAAATATATGTAGATTTGAAATATGTAATAAAAAAAATACGCAATTTTTTTAACCTATTTTGATAAAAAAAAATACGCAGCGAGAGGGTTAAAGAGTTTATGTTGCCGGATGTTATAAGAAATGAAGTAATTGAATTTACGTCGCACTCGAGCAACACAACGGGCTTCGGGATCAATCCCGAATGGAAAGATCCGAGGACAGCACATCGTAATTCTGAACCGCGATCAGATGACGAGGTCAACACTTGAGCTGGCACTCTACTCTCCAAGCTTCCACACTACTCCAACGTGAGGATATTTGAGGTCACGACATATTTAACGTGCACCAGCCCCCACGTACACGACCGTCTTTGGTTGGATCTAGTTTCGAACTCGTAACCCTTCGGTTGTTAATCCGCCACTCTACCAACGGGCCCTAGAATTTCGCAGATATTATCGATATTGTTGATGAATTTGGTTGGTTTAATGGCGCAACGGGCATATTTGGTTAAGTTACGCCACACAACGTCAAGAAAATAGACAAACTCAAAAATACAGTTTTTACGGACACAGAAGTGAGGAGCACAGCCAGGAAAGAATCGGAGCTGTACCGCCTATAAATCTAATGTTGCTCGCGCAGTGGGTAAACCCACTACGCCAATGTCCTTGCGAAGTAATCCAAATTGTATTATTTGGTTCTTTTCTGTTTTGTAATATTTGTACCCTAACCTTTGAAATTAGAATGAGTTTGTGTTTGTGAATGCCATTCCGAAGGGAAAATTGAACATTAGTTCATTGCGATGACGGCCTAAAAACAAACAAAAAAACCAGCAAACAAATGAAGGACGTGAACATGCCTGTTATAATTTCGTTATTAAAGACCCCATGTTTCAGGTTAACCTACAGGTGGCGAAAGGATAATTTCGACGTTGAATTTATTATTCCACGCGCCATTTCGAGATTGGAATTATGTGTTCCCTGTGGCCCTTATGGTCGCCAGTATTCCACAGTTCTTTCTAATGAAATAGAGACGAAGCTAGACTTTTTGGAGCATAGCGCAAATGACGCCGATGTCACCTTGTGGCCAAAACAAACTGAATGCATTTAAAATGAAAAGATTAGGATAAATATATAAACTAATAAACATATTAATTATATGAATTAATTTTCGAATTAATTTTTTATTACAATGAAAGATGCAAAAAAGGAATTTTCCTGACAAACAAACCAGTAGGTAGTTAACTAACGTCACACTGGAGAAACATAACCTGCTATTGGCAACGGTCTGGGACCAATACCAAAGGGAAAGACCCGAGAACAACACCTCGTAATCTTGAACCACGGTCAGATCACGAGGTCACACCTGAGCTGACACCCAACTCTCCAAACTTCCACACCACGCCAGCGTGAGGACATTTGAGACCACTACAGATTTAACGTGCACCAGCCCCCTGGTACACGACGGTCTTTGGTTGGACCCAGTTTCGAACTCGCAACCCTCCGGTTGCTAATACGCTACTCTTCCAACCGGGCTACCGCTTCCTAACATATCAGACTAAAAACGAAGATTTTACTACCTGTTTCCATAATGCTCTCGCATCATATATGTCGGGGTTACCTTAAAATGTAATATATTGCCGTTTTGACAACGTTTGGCATTTAATCTAATAGGCAATTACCAATCATGTGTCAATCCGGAATTTATTCGTTGGATTTTCATCGGCGACGTGTTATAATCGTATTTGAAAAACAAGCCGCGTAACGTCACGTTTCGACCATTGAACAGGTGATAGTTATTATGTGGAATAAAAGATAATAAACTATTCCCATTGAAGAACAATGTCGTTGGTAGGTAGGTTTGTAGTTAATTAACGTCACACTGGAGGCTATTGCAATGCCATAGGAGGTTCGATCAATGATAAATATCGAAAAAGGACCATATGTCAATGTAATAAAATTGTTTGGCTCTGGATCTTTTTTTAGTGTGTTGTTACCACATAGATAGTTGCAAAACTTCGCTTTTGTAGGGGAATTACATTCCACATGATGTAATGTTTAGTGTTGCAATATAAGTGAAATTTGGCCTTATTTCGATAGACTGACTTCCTGTATTCGCAATACGCTGCACACGAACAAAGTAGAGTGACCTAATTGTTTTGATCTCGCAGGTGCTACTAAATGAAAAAGTGATTAATTGAAAAAAAATTTCTTTATACAATTTCATAGCATTTTCTTTTTTATCTATACAAATAAAGTACATATCGAATGTTTTTTGCCCTTCTCTTCAAGTTATTGCGTCAATTTAGAGTAAAAACAGTGGTTTCCACGTTTCGTGGCTGTCTATACATATATTGCCCAAACGGCTGAATATATTTACATGAAAACGTGTGCGTTTGGAATATTTACAGTAACTTAGTGAATAAGCTATCGGCTTGTCGTCATGTTTGTATGACTGCAAGTATCACATTAAAACTACTGTATAAATTTTAGGAAGTTTTTTATTTCAAAGCCTATAGTAACTTAGTAATAAGTTATTCAATTTCAGTATGGATACTTAGAAGTGATTATATATTTCTATGCGACACACACACAGGGAGAGAAGAAAGAGAGAGAGAAAATAATCCGATTACTTTTTTCAATTTGCTTTGAATTAATTTAACCCGAGCACCCCCGGGTAATTCTGTTATTTGATAAATGTAGAGTGAGCAATGAAGAAGTTTTAAACTATTTAGTATTGGATACTTACGATATCCATGATTAATCTTTCATGATTTTTAAATATTTTATTTTTATCTAGGTGAACGATAAGTGTATAAGTATGGATCGAAATTCAATGTTCCTAAAATTATTTTATGTTCTAACACCAATGAGCACGAAATTTTAGTTCCATTGTTTATTTTTCTTATGATATTGACAAGTTTAATGTATTACAAATATAATATTTTTAAGCTGAAATTTAAAAAGTATAATCCTATATTCCGTCCCAATATGATAAAAATAATATATAATAATACCCTCTTTTACCGTTAACCATGCAGGTAATAATATTTGATAAATCTACGTACGGGCAAAAACTGATAAACTACTTTGAAACTAACAATCATTCAAACATCCGCAAATTCACTTCTGACAAAAAGTAGTCAATTGGTGCATATCGCAGTTGAGCATTGCCTAGTAATCTAATCTGCAGAAAGGATATTAAATTCAAACAAAAAAATACCGATCGATAAAATAAAATTCTTTATCTTATGGTTTCACGTTCTATTGCAACCCAGCAGTTGCATAGCGGTACAAGTTTTATATTTATTTGTTTCATATCAATAACTATAATTCTTCATAACACAGGCATTAATTACCTTGTTAAACCGAAGACCCTATGAGAGGATGATGACCCATTAATTACCTATAATTTTCAGTGTAAATAAATAAACCTGATGGTCTACGAAGATTTTACTTCTGCTGTTTAAATACTCTCGCATGATACATGTGTTACTTTAAAATGTTGTTTATCGACATTTTGCAATGCTTGGCGTTTGATATAATTGGCGTTGATCAATCAATTATTCAATCTGGAATTTATTCTTTGGAATTTTTGTTGGTAAAATGCTAAAATGGGTATTCGAAAATCAAGCCAAGTGACGTCACGTTCGGAATACATACAGGAAACACGTATCGCCGCAGAAACACTGCTTCCACCTATATTTAGCTTGGTAGGAAGGCCAAAATAGATATTTGATAAATGCAACAAAAATTCCTTCACGTCGTTCCTTCACTAAACGGATGCATAGAAGTATTCATTGCATTAACACTATTAGTTGCTGCTAATAGCCTTCAGAACCGAGTTGACAAAATATGATTAATACTTATAAACTGGTTAATCAGCTCTGGAAAACCCTTTTTTGTTTGGTGGTCTGGTACTGATAGCTGCTTAAATGTACTCAATGTCTTCGCAAAACATTTCTAGTATTTCTGTTCAAATTTACCTTTAGGCTACCCATACATTGAACCAACAAGTGGCATGAGCATCCGGCATACGTATGCATATCCTGCTCGAATGTAAATAAATTTGGTTAGCACGTGTGGCCTTGCCTGTAGCTTGTCTTCATAGCGTAAGTAAAATACGCGATATACCTTAGTTTATATATTTAATTAATTTCGTAGATGTATCGCTCATGGTCTGCAACAGTGGCACAACCAAAAAAAAATCGCGCATCAAAGAATGACAAACTTTTAACTCCTTTTGAGGTAAAATTGATAAAATTTTCACAGTTTGCTACAGAAAGTAATGTAGTTTTCCATATTAAAGCCTGTATTTACTACGAAAATCAAAATTTTTGCCTATATTATACCCCACGAGGGAAATGTTGATTTCATTGTCAAAGACTAAAAACCCTCACACGTAAATCAGTTTTATTATTGCGGTGAAAATGTTTATTCTTATTTGCGAAGTGTTAATGGGAGTAGCTCTATTGCTCAAAATTCATTTAGTCCACCCTAAAATAGCTGAAGAAGCTGCCACAAAAACTCTACTTGTCTACATCGTTTGGGAACAGGGACCTGATTTTGTAAGTGAGAAATAATCAATATAATGGAAAAGTATAAAATATGTTGTTAACGAAAGTTTGTGATGAAATGGTCATTCTAAAAGAGATCTCATGAAAGAAAATAACTTGCTCGTCGCTAAAAATTATTTCTATTTTTTTATCTGTTAAATTAAAATTAAGTTTCTTATCTTAAAAACGATCGCTGCGTCGGCCGAACCCGGGTCAACTGCTTGGAAGGCAGCTATGCTAACCGTTATACCACCGACGCTTACACGACGATGAGCAGCTTTTCCTTATTTCAATATTGAATCTAGATCGTAGTTTGATTAAAAATATGAATGTAAATGCTGTTTGGCATTGAGAACTTTCTCTCTATGTGGGAAATAGTGTTTTCAGTGGTGCTAACTTGGAAAAGTTATTGGGGAGGGTGCTAAGATGAGGCCAAATTTCTTCATTGTGTGCTTTATTCCCGAAACAATTTATTTTATTTTATATTTCTACACCCAATGTGTTATTTATCCTTTATCTTTAGGTCTGAACCCCAAACATAATGTTAGGGAAGGGCAATGGGTTCGGTTCGCTAGGATCTGGCGCCTGATATAGCGGTATAGCGGCCATACGTCCTATTGAGACAAATCCTGAGGTAAATCTAAATTATTTGGAACCTGGAGCAGGTAGGTAGTCGAGTTTACCTCGCACTGGAGCAACACAAAGGGCTATTAATAACGGTCCGGGATCAATCCCGAAGGGAAAGATGAGGTCACCTTGTCTTTTGAATCACGGCACGGTCAGATGACAAGATCATCTGAGTTGGCACAACTCTAGATAGACTTCCATACAACGACACAGTGAGGACATTTCAGGTCACGACATATTTAACATGCACCAGCCTACACGTACGTGACGGTCTTTGTTTGGATCGAGTCTCGAACTCGCAACACTCCGGTTGCCAATCCGCAACTCTTCTTCGTCACCTGACCGTGGTTCAAAATTGCGAGGTGTTGTCCTCGAATCTTTCCCTTCGAGATTGATCCAGGACCGTCACCAATAGCCCGTTGTGTTGCTCCAGTGAGACGTAAATTCAACTACTTACCTACCCATTTACGCCATTTATTTTGATGATAAGTAGTCGGTGAATAAGAACAATGATAGTTATGTATACCGATTTATGTTATTTACTTCGGTAACAAATAGACGACGAATAACAGACACGGAAAGCTTTCACTTGCTCATGTGAGATAAATACTGCCACAGCAACTCGTGCCCTTACAACACACAACTGTTCAAGCGTGAAAACAATCAAATCTAAAAGTGGAAAACGACTTTTTTGTTTAAGTTTTATGAACACAAACAATTCACGCCTTAAGTTCGACTTTTATGATTATTTTTATAGAGTTCTATAAATCGCATGTGAATATATTAGGCACATGCGATCAATAAATCATTTTTTTTCATGGTCAAATAAGGTCATTGTCTTAGAACAGAACTGTTTAACTTCTAACACACAAGCAGAGCAACATACTTCATTTCATTAAGGAGCGTATAAAGCCCCGTGGTCGGAAACAATCTGTGGGTCGGTCACATCATGAATACAACATTGTCTTTAACAACATTCAGGTACTAGATATGACTTACATGTGGATGTTAAAATCATATTTCCATAATATTAATTTTAAAGCAATGTGTGTCAGATTTAGATTGCTATTCGGGCTTTAAAGAAACAAGTTAACAATTGAAAATTGTTTATCTGCCGCGTGTACAAGGTCAATCAATTCAAATCCAAGTTATCACTTGAAATTATCATTACGCAAACACTGTCACGGAAATATCTGAATCCAAAATATTTGAAGAGATTGCAATGTCATTCACAGGGAAATGTCACAATGCATCGATTTTAAGCAATGAATTGCAAACCCTTTTCGAAAATTCCCTACCCAATGCAGAGGGCTGCGGTTGGTTGAGTCACGAATCAGCAATCGGAGGGTTGTAAGTTCGAAACTAGGTCCATCAAAAGACTATCGTGTGCGTGGGGGCTGATGCATGTTAAATCTGTCGTGGCCTCAAATGTCCTCACGTTGGTGTGGTGCGGAGGTTTGGGAGTGGGGTGTTTAAATGCGAAAGTTAAAAATGCCAAAGATTTTCTACGTATCTATATTAATTATCGTTTACTGTTGATGGAACGATGGTATATTTAGTAGAAGCCCAACTGTGAATTGCTTCCTTTCAACATAGTATCCTCTGTTGAGCATGAAGGTGGTTCGGTGCATATATACCCGCTTGTTGTAATGGGAGGTTTGAAATTTAGATTTTATTGATAAAATTATGCGAAATGAAATATTTATATACACTGAAGAGCAATTTAAAGATAGGATTGAAAATGTTGATTTAGAGTCTATGAATACTGAGAAATTTGAGATACAAAGCAAATAATAGCTGAGCTACGGTTGTCATATTATTTTAAACACCAACTATAAACCTCACTAGTTTCAGGAACTCGTGAATTTGGTATGAAAATTGGGAACCTAAAAAAGGCTTATTCGAAGCAAAGGATTTCGGATGACATGAGCAAAAATGTAAAGAAACAACAACACAGGGTCTTGTCAATTCAGTGTCCCTCTATCTTAACTACATGATAAAATATGCAACAAAATATAATTTCATGTTTTCATTATGTTTATCGCCGAAATATGTTGCTTGAATATTCAATTTTGTGGCAAACTTTCGCCAATTTGAAATCTGTATGTAAACATTTCTAAACGTGTGCTCTACCATTTCTTTTAAAATTAAGTTATAATTGTTATTTATTATAATTTGGGGCCTTCAGTAAATATTTTTTGGAGTACACTCAATTTTGGGAGTTCCAATTAGCATTATCTTCCTCTTACATAGATTGAATGAATTTATTTTAAAAATAAAACCTCTTCGTAAAAATTAAAACAGAATTCTGTGATTGGGCATACAAACCAAACGATTTCTTCGCAAGCATTCTGTGAACTCTTGAGCACCTCTGTTAAAATGACTGGTGAAGTCGAAATTAATGAGCATTAACAAAATTACCGAAATATTTATAAAAATGTTCTCTTTTTTTTAAAACAAATACTTTAAATGTGAAATTTGATCCAACAAGCACCTCAAATTTCATGTCATTTTTAAGAATTGTAAGTAATGCCAAAATTAATAGCAAATATTTTTCTTTATTTTCAATTTCTAATTGAATGAAAATTTAAAGTTGACAACATTTTCTGCTTTCAGAAATTTTGACATTTTCTTCAATTGCACATTCTATTTTGTTGTGAAAAATGTGTATTTGAACACTCCTCACCCATACCGTAAACGAAAAAATAAACAAAAAATAGCTGAAAAAAAATGGAGAGATAAACCGGCATTCTTGGCAATATATCAGAGCGTACAGAAAAAAAAGTACTTACGTGGTTGGTTGCTTCCACACTCATTGTGGCTTAAACCTTCTGCGGCGAAAACATCGTTTTGCGGGCAATACAAGCAACACCAACTCATCTCAACAGGTGAAAAATCAGCTAATTTAACGAGAAACTATGTTGCGGAAAGAAGAAACTTTCTACAGTCATTGTGGAAGTCCTTTGTGTCTAATTGCCGGTTGAGTTTTCCAGCGTAAGTTTTTCCGTCCATTTGCTTGTTGGTTTTGAAATGAATGGCAACAACGAAAATCTCGTTTGCGGTTACGTCAGAGTCTGACGTAGCCGCGAGCTAGACGAGTTGTAAAGAGAAAAGAATAACCGAAAAATAATTCTACTACACGCGTGATTCCACAGGTAAGCAAACCTGCGTGAAATGACAGTGCGCGCTATGAATTATGTATTTTCTCTATTTATTGTGTGCATTTCACGCGTAAATCGGAATGGGGTACATGCATGGAATTGTTTAATGCATTTCTGGCATTTCCTGGAACGTGTGTATATGACATTCGAATGACAAGTAAAATAAAATCAAATTTTTGTGTTCCGATGGGGTAAGTTAGATATTTTTTAAGAATGTTTGTGACAAAAAATGAAACATCCACGCGATAGAAACTTTAACAATGAATAACAGGTCAGTCTAAATTGATCCAAAAGACGGTCAAAATGTATCAGTATTGTTAATTTAAATATACATAACTGTTGTGGGTAAAATATCTTGTATTTTTTATCAAACAATACTTATTTATTCTTCAAAATCAAAATATCGTGTATTACTATTATGCTGATATGTAAATGATAGAATACTACCTTGATATAAACAACAAGGAGTACCGATGTTACATATAATTACTGATAGAGGTAGTGATTATAAAGGCAATGTAGAACATCACACACATGTATTTAAACTACGTGTATAAGTACAGAAGACGGAACGCACTACTTCAAAATCTTAGACTCCTAAAAAAATGGTAGTCGTGCAAGATTTCATAAAATCATGTGTTTTGATGTGGTTATGAGAAAGAATATTTATTCTTCCCTTGAGTTGCTTATTATTAAATAATTCATTATTATTTTTTAACATATATCAATATTATTAATTTAAAGACACGTAAGAACTGTTATGGGTAAAATGCTTGTATTTTTTTATGAAATGATATTTTTTATTCCTTAAAATAAAAAAATGTAATGTGAAATTTATTTAGCTTAAAATATTTTGTTATGTGGCAATGATGTTTTCTACAGCTGAGTGGCAACATCATTAATTAAATAGAAATTAATAGACGTTCCATAAAAATGTTGGAATGAATAAGATTTGTGTTTATTTTAATGTATTAATTAATGCACCAGTAAAAAACATTGATCGGCCCACGTTTCCTTGTTCTTGTTGATTGAAAGAAGATACACATAACAATAAGTTATTCGGCAACCATGTAGTACCAGACAGAGGTAAATAAATTTCTCCAATATAATTATACCTTTTTAGAATACTCAAAAAAGCCAATTAGTAGAAAATATTTCGACTTAAGTATGGGGATTAATAACTAAAACGTGTCATTATGTGACTATAAACTGAATCTTATCTTCTCGTGTGTGATTAATTTTATTTATATTGATTACATTAAATAAGGATATTTTGTTTTGTAATTATGTGCGTATCGCGCGGAAGTAATTTAGTGGGTGACAAAAAGTACAAATACGCTCAAATATAGTCTGAAATTTGGATTTCGTGTAGAAAATAGTAAACCCTTAAGATTTTCCCACCGTCAAGAAACGAGTATTTTTCTCAATGAACAAAATTAATGTTTTTTAAGAATTTCAGAAGACCATCGCTCTTCCGGAAAAATAATGATGCAACTGCAAAATCGGGATGAATTTTCAAGATATACCTGCAAGAGTGATATCATTTAAAAATAAAAATTTCTATGTTTTTTTCTTTCCACTTCCATTAACATCGAAGTTTATCGCATGCTGTAATCATTATTAATCATCAGATATTCTTAGTTTTCTCTTCTGAATAAATTAATGAATTCCACTTGCGTCATTGTTCTTCTAGAACAGCGATGAGACGTTCAAAATCAAAAGAATTCATCTTCAGATCGATTTAAATAGAATAAGATCAAGAAACCCGATTTACTTACAATCCAAATACAAGTAACGCATTTTCAAACTCGTATCCGAAAATAGGAAAATGGCCAAGAGATTTGTCTTAGATGGCCGAACAGTATGTTTCCAGGTTGTAATAGCGGGCATGGTTGTAATGTTGGAGTTGTAAGGTAATCGATGTTTTGTTCCGGTAACACGTTAAGATATAAAAACCGCCGAAGTGAAAGCAGCCCAGTTTTATCTTAATGTATTCTCGTGTTTATCGTTTGCAGTTGGTTGCTAAGACACATATATATCTCCATAGTGACACAGTGAACGGTCTTTTTGTGACACTGAGAAACTTTCACGGCTATTCGTGAGCCAAACTAAATTATTTTTAATAGTGCTACTTTAAGATACTGAGTAAAATTTTCCCAGCGGTGGGGTGAGAATTGAGTTCGAAGTTAAGACTAAAATGTTGAATTTAAACTTGAAATTTGACTTTAATTCATTTAGTTTTATTATTGTTTTCAGTTTATATAATTTCAATGGGGGTACAGTCGTGGAAAAAAACCGAATCACCTCTCCTCATTCGAGCAATTTTTACAGAAGAGAAAATTCAAAGATGGCATTCGACAGCAACTAACGTCTTCTATAGATTCAAACGCATAAAATTTGCATAAGGGGCCGTCTTCATATTAAATTGAGTACCAACTTCATAATTTCCAATGTAAACCCCCTATTTTGACACATAATTTCGAATCTATCAAAATTTAGCTTCCGATACCAAATTTCAAGTCATTAGGTCGTACCGTTTCGAACTTATGAGTACAGAAAGATTGGAGCTCCTAATGCTAAATCAGTTTCTTAGACTTTTAATGATATCTTCCTAAATAATATTTCTATAGCGTTAATATTTTGTACCATGTGTTACTGTTAAACAACCCAAACAAAATCAACCTAATATTTTATTTAAAAAATAGTTTTCAGAATGCAATGATAATTAAATTAATGTTTGAAAAAATATGAATTGGAATCTTACTGTGTTTTGATGGGAATCGATTCAGGACTTCTAATATGACCATTCAAAATTTCAGCTCATTCCAATCGTTAGTTTTCGAGTTACATTAAATTTTCCTCATTATTGCGATTTTAGGGGGCAACCAAAAGTTTAAGAAACGTCTGACAAACCTCGGATAATTCTCGGATTTTTACACATGTAATTCTCCAATCGTTTTCACTTGCATAATAAATATAATTCTCGGATCGTTTGCACGCGCTGACAAACACGTTTGAAGTGTTCAAATTTGAAATTCCGGTAACTATAACTACAATTAATCTCGATCTACGAATATCGATTTTCAATGTGGAGATGATCCCTGAAATTGACTGCATTCTGTAACATTGAATATCTCCGGAAGATAGTCATGAAATTTCATATTTAGACTAATTTAACGATGCCGAATATGATTAAGGTATCAAAACATGGTGTTTCCACTAGAAATTTTGTTTGAGCGAAATTTGATATGAAGACGGTCCCCTTATGCATTTTTTGCATTTGAATTTGTAGAGGATGTTATTCCCTATTGAGTGATATCTTTCGAAATAAAGGAGGGTGATTCGGTTTTTTTTTCCGTGACTGTTTACTAAACAACATTTTTAGTTTACATTTTCAGAGTTGGTGACACCTCCTTGAAATAAAGCGAAACTGCTATGTAATCTATCAGTATTTTCTTGATAATCGTAATTACCTTTGGAAATCTTGGTGCCTATATTTTACAACTGTTTTTGACAGCCATTTTATTTCTGTGTTTAATTACCTGCCTATTCAGAGCATTCCTACTTTTTCAAATTATTTAGATGTAAATACCTAACTAGTTTTCACAGCTGTTTTTGCCAGTATTTTATTTTCTTGATTAAGTACTTGTTTTCACCAATTTTTCTACTTTTTTAGATTGTATACATAGCATCGTAACACCTACATAAAAATCTATATATATAAAATAGGATGTGTGTGTGTGTGTATGTGGGTATATTTTCTATACAAATCTACACCGTTTGACCAATCCACACCAAATTTGGTACACTTATAATTTAGAACACTGCGGTCAGCATAGGCTAACTCTTAACCCCCGTTCTATTGGCCCTGGGGGGCTAAAAACTATTCGAAATCGCAATAGAAATAACATTGAGCATAGATTGATTGCTTTAGGCAGCGATGGTTGCTTTACCACTGTTGATCGAAAAACAATTTTTTCCGAAACAAATTAAATTACAGTATTTATGTTTGAACTGACTTTTTAGTTCTTCCCATGATGTAAATAAATTATAGATATTTTATTGATGAAGGGGGAAAGAATATTTTAAAATATTTATGTTTGCAAGGAAATTCAAGGAAAGGTTTTCAGGAGTTCAAGGATTATTTTCAAGGAAAGTTGGTGTATATTTCGACCAACTTTCCTTAAATAATTTATCGAATACGTAATGATTTGTAGAATTCTGTTTCACGAGGCTTTTTAGGTAAGGCGTGTAACTTATTTTAAAATGTCCGGAATAGATACATGTGAATCCTCCGTTGAAAGCAGTGATTTTCTTTCTGAAAAATTCTGTAAAATCGACCTTCTGCTTTTTGAAAAAATTTTATCTATTCAGTTTAATTTGTCTACACCGATTATATTTATTTCTAAACCAAGCACCGTTATTCCGAAAAGCACAAACGAAAAACTCATTGATCATAAAAGCGTAATTTTGCTACTCGGTATCTGGCAGCACCAGAATTAATGTTTACTTTTTTTATAAAACTTTGTAGAACTTTCTAGAAAGTTGGGGAAACGGAAACTTAATTGGACTCATGGTGGAGAACATTCCAGCACCCACTCGATTCTTAGCTGGTCGTATTTAAAGGAAGCTAACTCGGTAAGTCTTCCAGTTTATCATCTTTCAGTGAATCTGGCAGTTTTATTTCGCTCTTTTGATTGTATAAGTGTTTCCTACTTTATTCGACAGTGATAGCGTACATTTTGGATTTATATTTCTAAACGGATGTAAGTACTACATAATTTTAAATTCGTTTTTTCGTTAATTTTAGCTTTTTATTGTATTCTATAATAGATTTCATTGCTCAGTGAGATGTGCCTTTTGCTTAATTTTTTAAATAAGTTTAATGGGATCAGAATTAATGCTTTTTTTACACCAGAATAAAAGTTTATTTTTAACATGATTTAGAATTCTGTGTTTGAGTATTTTGATTGACAGCTTTTAAGTAAGGCATTAATTTTTTTTATTTGTGTTAAAAGTTTGATATTCTCCTAAACTGATGTAAGTACTTCACAATTTTAAATTTGTTTTACCATTCAGTTTATATTAGTTTTTTATTGTATTCTATAATAGATTTCATTGTTCAGTGAGTGTGCCTTTTGCTTATTTTATGAAATAACTTTTTAATGACAGATTTCACTGCTATGTGATAGTGTGTCTTTTGCTAATTTTATGAAATAGCTTTTCTTTGTATTCTATAATAGATTTCATTGCTCAGTGAGAGTGTGCCTTTTGCTTATTTTATGAAATAGCTTTTTGTATTCTTTTACAGATTTCTTTGCTGTAGCAATGCCTCCAAGGAAGCGGAAGGCAATCGGCCAAGTGCAGTCAACGGCTAAGATGATGAAAAATGAGCGTAGTCAAGAAACTTCCGAGGAGAGGAATAGAAGACTTGCGATTGCGAGAGAGAGAGCTACTACATCTAGAGCAACAAAGACGGCACAACAGCGTGAGACCCTACTACAGGATAAGAGAGATAGAGCAACTACATCTAGAGCAACAGAGACGGCACAGCAGCGTGAGGCCCGACTACAGGATATGAAAGAGACAGCTACTACATCTAGAGCAACAGAGACGGCACAGCAGCGTGAGGCCCGACTACAGGATAAGAGAGATAGAGCTACTACATCAAGAGCAACAGAGACTGCACAGCAGCGTGAGGCCCGACTACAGGATAAGAGAGATAGAGCTACTACATCTAGAGCAACAGAGACGGCACAGCAGCGAGAGGCCCGACTACAGGATAAGAGAGATAGAGCCAAACGATCACGGACTGCGAGCCATTTTAGCTTAGCACTGGAAGGATTTCACTACGATTCACATAAAGACTACTCGATGCATGCAAGTGTTCCGATCGGGAAAATGGAAATGGTTTGTACTTACTGTCAAGCCAAAAAGTTTAAATCAGAGTCTACTGGTATTTGCTGCAAAAATGGAAAAGTTAAACTTTGCCAACTGGAACCACCACCACAAGACCTTTTGACTTACACATCAGGAGATACGTCAGAGTCGAAGCATTTTCTAAGTAACATCAGAAAATACAACTCATGTTTCCAAATGACATCATTCGGCGCCACATCAGTTGTTGGACAGCCCGGATTTCCGTCGACATTCAAGGTGCAAGGGCAGGTTTACCATAGAGCGGGATCGTTGCTTCCGCTGCCAGATCAACCACCAAAATTTCTACAACTATATTTTATTCAAAACGAACAAATGGAAACTGATCAGAGGTGCGCCTACATCTCGGGAACAAGACGTCAGATTGTGTTAAACTTACAGAGGATGTTTCATGAGCACAATAATCTTATTAAAACGTTTGAAACAGCATTGGAACATATGCCAACAGATGAATATAAAGTAGTCATAAGAGCAGACCGAAGACCAGCAGGCGAACACGAGCGGCGTTTTAACTCTCCTCAAGCAGATGAAGTCGCGGTGGTTATATCAGGAGATGAGTTTCATCAACGGGATATCGTTATTCAACGACGAGGTGAATCATTGCAGCGTATTTCGGAAACACATCGATCTTACGATGCTCTGCAGTACCCAGTAATATTCCCCCATGGTGAAGATGGATATCAATTTAATCTGAGGCAGATCAACCCAAGAACAGGTGAAACAACGAGCAAGAAAGTTTCAGCGATGGATTTCTATGCGTACAGATTAATGGTTCGAGATACTGGGCAGAACCACGTATTGAACTGCAGGCAATTGTTTCATCAGTTCATCGTCGATATGTACGCTAAAGTCGAGAGTGAACGTCTCCTTTACATTCGTCTAAATCAACGTAAACTGAGAGTTGACGAATATATTCACCTGAGAGATGCTGTGGCAAATGACGGGAACGTTGAAAACCTCGGTGCCTTAGTCATACTACCAGCTACATTTACAGGCAGTCCCAGATACATGCACGAATACACACAAGATGCTATGACGTACGTGAGGACGTACGGGAGACCAGACTTATTTATCACCTTCACCTGCAATCCCACTTGTACGGAGATCAAGGAGGTTCTTACCAATGGTCAATTACCCAGTGAGCGCCACGACTTGATTGCGAGAGTATTTAAACAGAAGCAGTTGAAACTGATTGACGTTATAACAAAGGGCCATGTATTTGGAGTGCCGAGATGCTGGATGTATACGATTGAATGGCAAAAAAGAGGGCTGCCACACTCGCACAATTTGATCTGGTTAGCGGACAAAATTCAGCCCACTCAAATCGATGACGTTATATCTGCCGAGTTGCCAGACCCGGAACAAGATCCCGAACTTTTTGAAGTGGTAACGAAAAACATGATCCACGGACCGTGTGGAAATCTCAATCCCATTTCTCCGTGTATGAAGGACGGAAAGTGTACCAAGAAATACCCTAGAAAATTGATTAAAGAGACACAAACTGGAAATGACGGCTATCCCCTGTACAGACGGCGGGCTCCGGAAGATGGAGGGTTCACGGCGAAACTAACGATACGCAGCAACACGGAAATAGAAATCGACAATAGGTGGGTTGTGCCCTTTTCGCCGCTGCTGTCGAAAATGTTTCGGGCACACATCAACGTGGAGTACTGCAACAGTGTGAAATCGATTAAATATGTGTGCAAGTATGTCAACAAAGGTAGTGATATGGCTGTTTTCGGTATCAGCGACGAGAGATCGAACGATGAAGTGACGCGGTATCAATTGGGAAGATACCTCAGCAGTAACGAGGCAGTTTGGCGAATACTGGGTTTTTCGATTCACGAAAGACACCCTACTGTTGTTCACCTCAGCGTCCATTTAGAAAATGGTCAGAGAGTTTATTTCACAACAGAGAGCGCCCCTAGAGTGATTGATCAGCCACCAAACACGACTTTGACGGCATTCTTTCAACTGTGTCAGCAGGATCCTTTTGCGAGGACTTTGTTGTATCCTGAGATACCTCGATATTACACGTGGAATGCGTCGAGGAAAATTTTCTGTAGGAGAAAAGTTGGCCAGCCCGTCCCTGGACATGATGCAGTCGCGAGTGACGCCTTGGGTCGAGTGTACACTGTTCACCCCAACAACGCCGAATGCTATTTCCTTAGGATGCTTCTTCACTCGGTACGAGGACCTAGATCTTTCGCAGAGATGAGAACGGTAAACGACGAAGTATGCCAGACATTTAGAGAGGCCTGTCAGAAGTTGGGTTTGCTGGAAGGAGACCAGCACTGGGATGACACGTTGCGAGAAGCCGAATTGATCTCCCTACCAGAGCAAATCAGAAACCTGTTTGCTATAATATTGACTACATGCAGTCCATCGAATCCAAACACTTTATGGGAAAAGTATAAGGAGGCCCTGAGTGAGGATATACTCGCCAAAGTCCGGAGGGAAACCCCGACATTAGAAATCGCGTTTGGTTCGGACATTTTCAACGAGGCTTTGGTTATTCTTGAGGACAAATGTGTGGCCATGACAAATAAAACATTACTGCAATTGGGCCTGCCTGCACCAGTAAGAGATCGACGAGACGTACTTCGCGCAGATTACGTGCGAGAAACGAACTACGACGTCGAAGAGCTGAGTGCATACGTCGCGGACAAGAAGCCACTTCTGAATCGAGATCAGAAAAACGCATACCAAATTATCATGGATCAGGCAGCAAAACAACAAGGTGGTATCATTTTTCTTGATGCTTCTGGGGGCACAGGGAAAACATTCTTGATTAATATAATACTGGCCGAAATCAGGACTCGGGGAGAAGTTGCTCTTGCCATCGCCTCTTCGGGAATTGCGGCGACGTTAATGGAAGGAGGGAGGACGGCCCATTCTGCACTTAAGTTGCCACTTGACATCGCCAGGCAGGAAAATCCTACCTGCAACATAAGCAAGGCAAGTGGTCGGGCGCAGGTGCTCGAGACTTGCAAATTAATCGTGTGGGACGAATGCACCATGGCTCACAAGAAAGCTCTCGAGGCCCTCGACGTCACTCTGAGAGATCTGAGAGGAAACGACAACCTGATGGGAGGAGCTCTGGTACTCCTCTGTGGAGACTTTCGTCAAACTCTGCCCGTCATCCCGAAGTTGACGCCGGCCGATGAGATCCATGCATGTTTGAAACATTCGTTTTTGTGGAGACATGTGCGAAAGATAACTTTGAAGCAAAACATGAGAGTACATCTGGGGGATGAGAGTGCTCAAATTTTCTCAGACAAACTCCTGGAGATCGGAGAAGGCAGATTGGCAGTCGAGTCTTCTGGCAAGATTAAATTCCCATCCGATTTTTGTAATCTGGTGTCGTCCGTCTCAGAGCTGATAGATGCAGTCTATCCGTCTGTTTCCCAAAACTATCACGATTTGAACTGGTTGCGAGAGAGGGCCATTCTTTCTGCTAAAAATGAAGACGTCCACGACATAAACAATCAAATACTTGTCATGTTACCAGGCGTGGTCAGTGAATACAAGTCCATCGATACCGTAGTAGATGCCGATGAGGTCGTCAATTTCCCGCCAGAGTTCCTGAACTCGCTTGATCCGGCTGGATTGCCACCACATCGTCTTTTACTTAAAGTGGGATCTCCGGTTATTTTACTGCGGAACCTCGACCCGCCAAAACTTTGCAACGGCACGAGGCTGTGTGTCAAGAAGCTGCTGGGCAATGTAATGGAAGCGACTATCTTGACAGGAAAGGGAGAGGGTGCAACAGTTTTTATCCCACGGATACCACTCATTCCGACGGATCTCCCTTTCGACTTTAAGAGATTGCAGTTTCCAGTAAGACTTGCGTTCTCGATCACGATCAACAAGTCGCAGGGGCAGTCTATCAAGTACTGCGGAGTGGATTTGAGATCGCCGTGTTTCTCCCACGGACAACTTTATGTTGGTTGCTCGAGGGTGGGTTCACCCAAGAATTTATTTATTCTTGCTCCCGGAGGTGAAACTAAAAATGTTGTGTATAATCAAGTTTTGTGTTAAATTTATATTGCAGTGAATTTGTAAAATATTTTACTTTATAATGCGTGTACTGTACTTATACTTTTAGAACCTGTTAATATAATTACTTTGATTTTACACTATACATTGATTTCATTCCTTTTCCTGTCCAATAGAAAATTGGGATAAATACCCGGGCAAAGCTATGTTGCCGTTGTTTGAGCATTACTAAATCTAACTTTTAGTTGATTGTATAAGTATTTCCTACTTTATTTGACAGGTGTAATGTGCATTATTGAATTAAAGTTTATTATTTTATTTCTATATGAATTTTATATTTTTACATGAATATTTGTTTGATAAAAAAAGGATATTTAAAATATTTCATTATTCATAATTTACATTTTGTAATGAAACACGAAAAACTTCAACTCATTAATCATAAAAGCGTAATTTTGTTATTTTAGATTTGGGAAACCAGAATTAATTTTTATTATTTTATAAATTTGATTTAGCATCCCGTGTTTGTCTATTTGAGTTAACACAGCGAAATGTTGCAGTCATATTTGAGCATTACTAAATTTCATTATCGTCTTTATCAATATTTTCAAATATCTTTTTTCGAATTGCTCTGTTTCAGAATACACTCAGGCAGTCGAAATTCGACACTGCGCATCATTCGTTTTTTAGAATTCTGCATTTTTTCGTCGGAATTTCGTTTCTGTTCGTATTTATGTCTTAATCTTTTAGATATTGCAATATATTCAGGAATTAAATGCATATATTTGCGTCCGAAGTATATAGTAGAAGTTATGAAAAAGTTAAAACGTATTTTCCGTACAACTTAAATGATTGCATTTTTCTGTGAAAGAAAAGTGATTATTCTAATTCACTTTTCAAGCAACATTTAACCATTTCAACCCGAGCAACGCCGGGTAATTCAGCTAGTGTCCTATATAACTTTAATATAAAGCATGACACACACAAAAAAACGTGCTTTTTATCACTGGTTTTCCATCATTAATGTTTACTCGTATGTATCGAAAATTATTAAATGTTTTGTAGTTCTCTGAGCGTCGTGAGATTTCCGAGTATTGTAATATTGCGGTTACCCCGAAATCCACTGAATGACTAAATAGCCATAGCTATTGGTTGAAAGAATTCATGAATTTTTTCCACTTTTAGAAATATTCTATTGGTTCTTTCCCTAGCATAGAATCATTTGGATCGATTATATTGGTCCTTTACATGAAAACAGAATTGGATCCTAACCGCGATATGTCATTTATTTAATGCAGAAATGAAAAGATTGCTTGAGGATGATTTGATCATATATGAGTCTCCATAGGTCTTAACCGAACTTTTCATAGGTTATCTACACATATTTAGGCTTCAAGAAATATGATGTTGATCGCGACGATAACAGAATAGGGTAGTAGGGGGATGTGTCTGCGGAATGTTAAATTACAACCATTCCGTATTAAAACACAACCCTTACTTTCAAATACACAATCAGTTTGTATATTCACAGAGCAATTTTAAGAAATGAGCAATATGCTTTAGACCAGGGGTGCCAAACTCAATTAAAACACGGGCCATTTAATGCAACTGGTAAGATTCACGCGGGCCACATCACATTTACAAATTTTTTTAAAATTATATTTTGAAGTGAGGATTCAGGAATATGGATACGATAATTAAAACACATTATGTAATTAAGTGAATTTAGGGTAATAATTTATAATAATGCTATATAATTGCCTTTATTTAAACCTTTATTTAATTTAATGTATTTATAAAACTAAAATTAATTTTTTTAGCGGAAACTTGCTAGCGCTTTCCTCCTTCTAGTTTTCCAATATCTGGATTCAAAGACTGAGAACAGACAATCTTCATTATGGCAGATGTTTATCAGTTAATCTTGATCTGTAGGCCGTTTTATTTCATTTCATGGACAAAAATAGTTGCTCACACAAGTACGTACTCCCAAAATAGCATAAAATTTCTGCAGCAAACCTTTTAATTTTCCGGTATTTTCACCTAAATAAGAATATATTTTGGGGAATTCCAACTACTCGATATTTGTCTTTTAAAACCGAATCATTCTGGAAATCAATTAATTCCAGTTGTATCGAAGTGGGAGCATTTTCAACTTCAAAGGAAAAAGGCCTAATAAAAAAAGAAAAAATGTTTGTAACTCTTTGAAATCATTAAAACGTTTATCGAATTCGTTTTTGATTTCTTCAATTTTACCACAATATTGTAAAAATGAGCAACTTTGATTTTGTGCTTTTAACTGCTCATACGTAGGGAAATACGTCAAAACGGTTTTTTTTGTAGATGATTTTTAAACAGTTTTTGTACAAAACTTGCTATTTCATCGTACATATTCGTTATTAATTTATCTTTGCCTTGGAATGTAATATTAAGGTTATTCAGATGACCTGTAACATATTGTTTTGTTATCATTTTATTTTAGAGCATCGTGGGCCACAAAAAATTACCTCGGGGGCCGCCAGTTTGACACCCCTGCTTTAGACCATGATCCTTTTTGCTCAGTTGGTGCTAATTTTGTTTTTACTTTTGTTAGCGACGATGTTATTTACAATGTTCTATATTAACCGACGATATTACAATGGTATTATATCGATTTGAGTCCGTTCCTGGGAATTTGGCCATATTAAACGGTTGATTTATTTTTGGAGAACCCGATATTCGTCAAGTCCACGAATCGTTCTAAAGTTTCCCATTCTCGACTTTTCGTTCACTCATCAAAAAATGATGTTCTTCTTACCATTGAGTCGCGATACACATTTTGAGAATCCCCACCAGTAAACACCATATGGGTATGTCAGTTTCGGATCTTAATTTCTATTATTTAATGAAGCGTATTAGTAATGCTCCAAGTTGATACGAAGTGTCTGCTTTCAACGAAGCAATTAGCTCGTTTTAAACAAGGATCAACCATGCGGTTAATGAAGGCATCAGACGGCGCTCTTCTCTGAACGGGAACGGTTTCTATCGCTATTTCCGAGCTCGTGAACTTTGACAATTATTTTTATTCCTACCTCATTAACTTTTATTACATAATCAAGCACTGCGTCGATAACAATTAATTAATGCAAACGCAACGAATGCATTATATTACTTTGAAAATGGTTTTATTATTATGTTCTGTTCGAGAAAGAATTTTGTTGGTATCATTTATTAGAATTTCCTATCTTGTTTTCATAAAAATAAAGAAAATGACGTCCTTTTGAGTCATGTCGCTCTTAAGCGAGGGTACGATATAATCTTGAGTTAGCCAACACCTCGCGAAAATGCGTGATTCTCAATCATAGATCAATCATCCCCACTACGGTTGGTTTTTGGATTTTTATGGCCCAAGGGCCATATTTGGCCGTGCGCCATAAAAACCCAAAATCTGTCCTTGATGTCCCAAAATCTGCCCGTTGATGTTATCTGTCTTGTGTTTGGTGCAACATGGCCATATTTGGCCATGCCTGCACCAAACACAAGACAGATAACTTCAAACCCCACGAAGGACATGTGAGTAGATTAGACATAGCTTAATTAAGAAATAGTACGATAAAAATTAATTTTAAAGAATTGAGTATTCTAAATAAGCAACTTCAAGGACTAAATATAAGAAATGAAATTAATTGTTAACTGAAATTAATTGAATTAATTAATTGTCCTGGTCGATGTCTCGATGAGATAGATATCTTATCACTAACTCAATCATTAACAAAACTGACCAGATCTTGATGGACGATATATTTCATCATTAGAAAACTAACCAGATATTGATCTAGTCAGCATCAAAAAGTCGGCTTGATGACGAGATATCTCGTGATTAGAAAATTGGCGGATATCTCGTCGAAACCACTTGGAGGGTAAATGTTAGCTAATTCAGTTATTGTTAGTGGATTTATCTGATGTGGTGTGTAGGAGGGAAGGGTATGAAGTACTGTTGGAGCGTGTGAGTTCGAGCTCACAATTAATGTTTTCATTTCTTTTCATTTTAATATTTAGTGTGCGTGCAACTTTACCGAGCAATTTTGATTTTCTTTAACCGGGATTGGAATTCTAGTTTCGTACGTAAGCAGATAGGTAGTTAATTAACGTCGCACAGGAGCAACACGACGGGCTATTGGCGGATCAATCTCCAAGGGGAGGACAATCTGAGGACAACACCACGTTATTTTGAACCACCGTCAAGACGAGGTTACACCTGAACTGGCACCCCACTCTCCAAACTTCCGCACCACACTAACGTGAGGATATTTGAGGCCACGACAGATTTGACATGCACCAGTCCCCGTGTACACGGTGGTCTTTGGTTGGATCAAGTTTCGAATTCGTAACCCTCCAGTTGCTAATCCGTTATTCTTCCAACTGTGCTATCATAACCGTGAATTCTGATTTGGAAGAACGATAAGGGGGTTAATTTTCAGAAGAGAGTTCGTCAATTTCAAAACGGTCGGCGTCATGTAAATATGCAGTTTTAAAAAATGTCTTATTTGGTTTGTAGTTTTGAATTCCAGTATAGCTTCTACATGCACTATTTTGCAGTCCACTAGAAATTTGTAGGACACTTGGAAGTCTACGTAGAATCAACGGTGGACGAGTACCAACTAAAGTGTTGATCTTTGATCATAGACCTTCTAATGAAATAGAGAGAGCAACTGGACGAAGTCGAAGTCATAAGATGTCAGAAGTACAGGTCATGTGGGGTTGGGAATCGACTTGGGCCCATTGACTATCGAAGTGAACACGTATAACTAGTTAAACACGAAGTGCGAAGTTTCGTCACGCTTGTCAAGTAGTCCTGCATTAGGATTCCTTATTTTTCCAATTCCATGTGACCGGCAATCAAAGATTTTCAAAGGAAGAAATAACATGAAGGTAGGTAGGTGAAGGTAGTTGAACTTATATCGAACTGGAGGAACACAACGCGGCGACGGTCCGGAATGCATCCAAAGGAAAAGATCCGAGGACAACACTTCACAATTTTGAATCACGGTAAAATGGCGAGGTCAGCACCTGAGCTGGCACCCCACTAAAATTACATGAAGCTGCGAGCTCATGCTCTATTCCATTAGAAGGTCTGTGCCTATGATGAGACAGACACATTACGGATCATTCATCAATTTGGCTAGAGAACTACAGTTGTCATTCAATCTACAAATTAGGTAGAACGTCGTTTTACTACTCTAGGTGATTTACTACAGAAAAAAATTCATTTGTGGTAAACACCAAACTCAAAAATCTTTAACTTGAGATTCACAAACTGAATTTTTTTAAGTAAAAGCGCTAGGTTTGCAATTGAAAGTCGGGTATTTTTGTCAAATCTTCTGTGTCAGTCAAATTGACTACTCAGAATTTAGTTGAACATTTCACTTTTTCTCAGAAATATTCAGTAAAAAAAAAAAAGAATCATGCCATGATACAAATAATTGTAATAATTAGAGACGAAATGTGCATTGCAAGTAAACGAAAAGGATCTCGACGACCTTCTAAAGAATCCTTGTCGACTTAATATACGCATTTAGTTTCTAATCTGAATTATTAATCTTGCAATTACGCTTCGCCACTCTTGGACTGTAAAAAAAGCTTGAAAGTTACAGCTAAAATCCCAGTTCAAGGCTGAAGTTCAGTAATAATTAAGATTATCATCTGATTGGAGGGTTTTCGTGAAGAGATGCTTATGATTCTGAGCTTCCCCAACTTTTTGTTTCTTTTTAGTCATAGTTGGAAACGGTTAGGCAACGAGGAACATGAGATCTTGATACATATTTAATATCAGGAAGTTGAATGCGAATAAGGCTTTTTTACATAGCAAGATTGAGAAAAAGAACAATTTTAAATTAATGGTTAAAGATGCAAAGTACTTACATTGTTGAGAGTACTTCGAAATTCCGTACATCAGTCTGACTCTTGTACGTTGTCATTCTGGTTGTTTTGAACGAGTTTATTTGTTAAAATAGGAGGCAGATTTGACGTAAATAATCTTTTCCACGATGTTTTAAAGAATAACTTTCGGGATTGACCAGCTCCAATAGCCCGCTGTGTTGCTCCAGTCCGACGTAAATTCAACTACCTACCTAACCTACATATATGCGTCCACTGATGCTGCAGAACTAAGTTTTTTTTGTCTTGTGCAAATTTCAAAAACTCTACAACTTTTGTCAGTTGTAACCATTGGCTTTTTCATTAGACTTCGATTTCTGATCAGTCCATTTATTACTCATTAGTACACAAGTCTTTTCGCATCGACATACAAAGACTAAGAATTTTAGTTTGGCAAATCTATTTGTTCATCTCTTAAATCACTAATAGGGACCAACTTTATTCTATACTTCCTGTTTACAATCAGGGCCGCGATAGCCCTGTTGGAAGAGTAGCGGATAAGCAACCGGGGGGTTGCGAGTTCGAAACATTATCCAAGTGGAGACCGTTGTGTACGTGGAGGGTGAAGCAAGTTGAATCTGTCGTGGCCTCAAATGTCCTCACGTTGGTGTGGTGTGCAAAGTTTGGAGAGTGGGGTACCAACTCAGGTGCTTATCTCGTCATCTGGGGGTGGTTCAAAATTACATGGTGCTGTCCTCGGATGGATCCCGGACCGTCGCCAATATCGTCGTTGAACTACTTACGTACTTGTTTACAATCCGGAAACGATATCGATTAGTATATGCTTAACTTTCTATCGATTATTTTTCGATTTTTTACCTCTAAGTCTAAACTGTCGATAAAAATGGCGACTAAGATCTTGATTGTTACCGAAATACACGGGAGCAATGGATGGTCAATACAGGAGCCGCGAGAAATAAAAAATATTAGCTCTAAAGCAGGAGTTCCAGGGAAATACGTGAGAGTTGGTCACTCAACTCCACACATATCTCAAGAAACTAATTTAGAATAATTTTTGTATGAAATAGAATATTTCACGATACCTTCACCAATGGATGTTTCAGTCCTTCTGTCAGCCATTATTTTTGTTGTATGCTGTACTGCCCAACAAAATCCACTTATTCCAGCTTTGAATATTAGTCTCTGAGTTCTTGACAGATGTACTCACAAGCAAAATCAGATATGTATTGTGAAGACTGTGAGTAAAGAACTGTTTAGGGCTTGGAAAGATAAGATTAAAATAAAAATCTCTCTTATCGACACTTTTATCTCTTTTGTATTAAAAAGTGTATTTTTTTAGCATTCTCTCTTCTCCAGCTAATCTTTTTAGCACAGAGAATAAGCTTGGCTATAAATTTTGGTATATTCGTTGGTTTGGGAAAAACCTAGAGGACATTTAAATGTATTGCCAATTGACAAAAGTCATGGCAGCTCATATTCCCACTAAAATTCAGGTATTTTTTAATTGCATGCGTTATTCTACGATGACAGTTTTGAACTGTTTCTACCATTAGCTCTCCTTATGGTTGTATCGAAGAGGTACCTCGTCATCATCAAAAATGACCAGATCTCGATAGACGAGATATCTCGTCATTAGAAAAAAACATGACCAGATCTTGATAACTTCACAAAATATCGACAATATTTTGATGACGATTAGCGAAATTGGTCAGATCTTGATGGATGAGATATCTCGTCGAAACCACGGTTAAATGCATAAAACAAAATCATTTGTGAATCAAGCGAAAACGTAGTTTATTTTCATTCCGATGTAAAATGGATCCTTATTTGGCACATGTTCTAAGTCTCAATATCCTTTCCTAAATTTTCTGGTTTCGCATTATATGACCAGACATTCCACCTTCAGATAACTTTTGTCATGATAACGTAGAAGTGAACTATTATTTACTACCAGCAAGCGGTGATACATGTTAAAGCATTGTGTTAACCAGCTCATATTTTCCAGTCTGCCTTTTGACAAGCAAGACACCACAATGCATGGCAATGGGATCAAAAACATCTATTTTTTAAGAGCAATATGGGCCTAACTTTTTCCGTCCCTTTTTTCACGTTTGTTTTTTTGGATAGAGGAAATTCTGATTAAATATTTAAATATATTAATGGTTTGAAGAACATTGAAATTCCCTCAAGCATCAATTTAATTGTTTTTTCCAATTTTAATTGGACCGTCGGCAATAGCCCGTTGTGTTGCTCCAGTGTGACGTTAATTAATTGCCTTAATAAAATTCTCAATCTTTATTACAATTAGAGTAAAAATTGCGCATCAAATTATACATAAAATTTTACCCTCGAGCGATATCACAGGATATTTTGAAAAGTATAAGTTTGTTTTCGTAAAATATTTTTGTTTTATTTTTGATCCATTCAGACTATTCCTCCTCTTAGAAAATGGCGAATAACTTTAATTGCGAAATTTCGTCGTCCAAATCAATTTTATTCCACAGCCATTAGCAATTGAATAAAAATACAGAGTTCGACGTTCCTGATAAATTTTGCACCATGATTTTACGCATTGTATTGAACATTGTAAATCGAATATGGTGCAACATACTGAAAAATGAATTTTCTGAACTTCGGTACGATTTTCTATAGTATACAACTTTCAGAAGATAAAGAAAACCTACATTTTCATTTGTTATTCAAGGCGAGCTGTTTTTTATGAAAGCACCAAATTATGCATAGCACAAATGAGAAGAGGGAAATGTATTTATGTGTGGTATGTTGCTTATTTGTCTTCACTATAGTGAAAAGGATTCAAGATTTAATTTCTTGGTTTAAAACTAAAAATTAGTGATGTAACATCGTTTCAAGGTATCACTTAAAATAGCCCGGTCTTGGATGACTTTCGAGGGTAAATAAAATAAATTCAGGTCTCCATTTAAAGGTATTGCAGGACCGGGGCCCGAGTTGTATTGTAAATTTTGATGTTTCAATATAGTAACGTAAATTTTGTGAAATCTTAAAATCGCTGTCAAAAAATCAAGAGCTTCAGTCGGTAAACATATAGAAAATATTTTAAAAAAATTTAGTTCCCAAATATTTTGAAGGTTTCAAGTATTTGAATATTATTTAAGTACTAATAAGTAGCGGCATAAGTGATTTTAAGAAAAAATTATTTTATTCATAAAATCGATTATTTTATTTTTCTTTTAATTAAAAATTTTGTAAAAACTTTAATTGATAAATGCTTCCACCGGAGGCTGTATAAGTTTACCTTAAGCTAAATTGATCTTGAGTTATAATTAAGTTTAGTTAGTTTAAATAATTTTAATTTTTAGTCAATGCTATTAACTAGCTGTACCTAATTTCAGGTACTAGAAAATAAGAGCCCCCATTCACCAATAAAATCGATTGAAACTTTGACTTTTTAGAATTTGTGGGAGAAAAATCATACAGAAGTATCAATAGTAGTTTTTCATCAAATTAATGACTAAAATGGTTTATAGCACCATACAATCAAGTGGGAATGAAGAATACTTAATACCTTAACATAGAGTTGGTCATCCTCCCAAGTACTGATCTTATGAAATGGTGCTAAACTTGTGATCAATGGAGCATGTTGATAGGAAAGCAGTGATATGGCAACAAGAACTTTCTTTGCTCACTGGCAGTAGCATAGGCAGGGAAACTCCAAAAGGTTCTTACTTCTACAAATTAAATATAAATGCACCAAATCCTTCTATAACATTATAAAAAAAGGAAACTTCAAATTTACTTGCTATTTGTTAAATTAAAAACTTTCTTCAAAATATGAAAGCTGAAGCAATGCTTCAAAAGCAAATTTTGAGAAACAAGATTTGGATACTTGCTTCATTATTTATTGTCATAAACATTTAGCGAACTCAACCATTGTAAAATTATTTCTATCAAAATGCATTCAACTTTGTGCATACCCTCAATAATCCCTAACTAAAAAGAAAATATGACTTTTACCCCAATTTAAAAAATGTAACAAGGTCAAAATCTTCGGTTGGCATAAAAATTGAATGTCTAACTTTGGTCCTCTACCAAAATGAAATTTTGGGTACGCTATTGCTCAATGCAATCTACAAACATCCGTTACCAATTCTGATAGCTATTATTGATGATTACAATGCATTTTTAAATTCCTAAATTTTTACGTTGAACTACTTTCAATCATCAAAAATAATTACAGGCAGATGGCAGGGAAGTTTACCTAGCTATAACTGAGTAAAACAGCCTATGAAAAACTTTAAATGATACAACAGTTTGCATCTCATTAAGTTGTCATTGGCTGAATTTGATAATTTAAAATGTTATATAAATGTATATATTAAAATGTATAACTATGAAAAAATAATAATTGCTCTCAATATAATTTATTTACAAAAAATTCCTGTTAGCATTAGTAATTTTAGATATTGCTGGTACTTAAATTAGGCGTGGAGATCCCTTTCATGTAGGAAATCCGTATTAATTTAATTGCAATCAAATAAAGCAGCATTCAAGAAACTTCAACCAGATGCACTAAAACCCACATTATTTTGTAAAAATATAAGTTCTATGTACTTAATAATTAAAAAAAAATGAAAACTACTTTTTTAATTTTAAAGTTAACTAAATCTTTTAATGACTTTGTTGAGTCTGCGTTTGAATTGTAAAGCATTTGAATTTTGGTTGCAGTATGTAGTCTAGTTCAGTTGATCCTGTAGATGAGTACCTGTCATTTGTGACCTTAAGGGCATCTTCATTTGGGTTAGGTAGAATAGATTCATATGCTGTTCATAAGCTTGAAAGTGTTTTTCTGGTATATTGTCAATGGCTTAAGTATTCTACATTTTTGCATAATTCAATAGGTTCTTTATTAGCATCAATGATTTTAAAATGTCATCTACTGAGAGCTCGATCAATTCCATCTGTAGTTCTCTTTAAGTGCCTTGGTGACATAACTAGGAGAGGCTGAAATGCTAAATTGAGTGTTGAAAGAGGTAGCTGTTTGTACTTTGAAATGTTATCATGGTCTAACCATGCTGCTAGCACTTCACGACAATGCATTTCCCCCACGATTTCTATACCACTGAATGCCCCCAAATATATGGGCTTCTTTATAAATTGTTTCAGTGGCATTATTTCCATGTCTCATTTCTGCTTGAAAGAATTCTTTGCTTTTCATCTTTTAAGTTCTACAATACAATACAACCTTTAGCACTCTTCCTCTATTTAAAAATATTTGTGGTCCTTATAAGTAAGTCAATGCTGATGAACTAACTCTCCAAACAATTCAATATTAACATTGGATTAACGTTGATATTACAGTATCACAAAGCAACCAAATCATCTTATCTTTAGCAGAAACAAAATAATATTGCAATTCCCAGTCCCCATTAAAAAATCTGTTGTCTTCTTTCAGCATTCTCTTGGTCTTTGACATGATGGAATTAAAAAATACTGTCGAGCTGTGCAACTGTTCACAAATTCCACTTGAAATGGAAACACAGTGCACTATTGTAAAAGCGATAATAGACTGGTATACTAAATCCTTATAAATTCTAGCCAACAAGCCTTGTGTGGCAGTGGCACTAGTCAGACAGGGGAAGTTATCAGACATTTTAGTCGCATTAGAACTAAAGCATGAGTGTAGCAGCCTTCAATTTAGTCCTTATGTCTTACAAGTCTAACTGCTAGTCAATCCAGGGAAATTTATTATTTTCTTTGGTATTTTAAATACATTCATTTAAAAAATAAAATATAAGACGAAGAAAAATTTATTAATATATAAATAAAAGGATTTGCAAAATTTCGATGCAGTCAAAATTCTGCACTTGGGACAGGTGCCTCATCCAACTTAGATTATTAGAACATGGAATGAGGTACTTCAACCATATACATTTACATTTTTTTAAGTTCAAGATACCTATACTTTTGTATAAAGCCATTTGTTTGATTTGTATATAAATTTATATAACTAATATTTTAAAAAGCATTAAAGAATTAAGAAACTAACAATAACACAATTCTTTTATTGGATTCTAATGCATAAGCAAACATTTAAAATAAGAATGTTACAAAGTATAAATATCAGAGCAGAGTTCAGAAAGTCAAAGAAAGTGTACAATTAAATTATACATATAAGTATAATACACCTACTAACCTAAAAACACTTAGTTTCACACTTTACATAAAAAATTAAATTCTCTCATCCATCAAACATCTATTTAACACACTTATAATCAATATTGTTAAATGTAAGGTGATGTAGTACAGTATTACAAATGTTACTATAAAAGTATTGTTATTACTGCAAATTACTTTATGAATGGAAACAAACTTAAAAAATGCATCAAAAGAAAAGGAATGATTAAAAAGTCATACAAATAAATGGGATGTTATCAAATACTTTGAACACATCAATTAAAATTTGATAAGGAATGTCTATTTTATAAGTTTATTTTATCAAACAGCATTCTAATAGTTAAGGATGCTTGGAATATAAAAATAACAAAACTAAATAATTACGTAAACATAAATTTAACCATTTAAAGTGTTAAAACTTGCATAAGATACAACAAATAGTTTGAAATTCATTCAAAAAGGAAACTATAAGTTGCTTGAGTTTTTACAAAACTCTTAATAAATTACTTTTTTAAATATAACTTTCAATGTCAAAAAAAAATCAATTGTTAAAGTTAAAAACCAGTTTGAACACCTAACAAGCACATCAAATACTTATGAATAAATTTATTTTCGTTTGGTAAGTCATTTATTCGAGTGTGGTATAGCTAAAGTTAAAGCTGAATAGCATTTGAAAACACAACTGCACTACTATGACTCTTACACTTCCATCACAGCAGCTAAGAGTGAGAAATACAGAAACCAATTAGATTAAAATGTGCATGTAAACTGCACACTAATAGCATCACGATTACTTGTCTTTATACAGTATAAAAAGAAGGTATAGCCAAGAGGAGAGGGACATAGATGTTCAATACAAACAAATACTAGTCTTAGCAGGCCTTTTCATCATTCTTAAAGTGCCCTTCGATGTGGTACGCCAGATATTTTTCAGGGACAGATCCCTCAAAGAAGTGTCCACAGATTGGGCACATGCTCATTTGGTGCTCTTTTTCCAAGTGATTGGTCAGAGCTTCTGTGGATTTGGAAGAAACATGAATTTCCAAATCACATGTTGGACAGGGGATGGGATATAGCTCCTCCTTAGGGGTAGTCTCAACAGGGAGCCTGAAAAAAAAAGAAAGCATACATAAATGTCAGAAGTGATTCAACATAGTGAAAGGTTGAGAAACCATACAAAGTTTTAAATTTTTATTATAAGTAATGTAGGTAAAGATGAATAAATCATTTACTCAATGGACAGAAGATTGTTTAAAATATTTTATACTAAAAGTACTTAAGTTTTAAAAATTGAAGCATTAACTTACGGTGGTAGTTTTGCATCAGTCATTCTAAAGAGGAACCTCTGCACATTCTTGCTACCCAGGCTGAGAGCTCTCTTTTTTGCACTCATGAACTCAGCAGAATTGGTTCCACATTTCTTTGCTATTGAGATAAATGAAAAGCAAGCAAATCAGCATTACAAATTAAGCTATATTTTATTTAAAACTTAATGAATTCCAGGAAAATTGATTATTTAATATATTTATTAAAGAGGCATTTGTCTAAATAGCCAAATTAAAAAAAAGTAGTTCAAATTTCGGCTGCTAAGATGATATTTGGCGTTGCGGTACAGGTAAATTGTGTGCATATTGCCGAACTCGTCTAATAAGTATAGTTAAAAAAGACTTAACATGCAATAACTATTGCAATCACATGTGAAAATTAAATTAATAACAAATATCGGCACAAAAAAGAGCTATACAATCACTGTTTTGCAAATACATATGGTATACTAACATCCCAAATATGGCTCTACATGTACTCCATCACCTTGCTCTGTAAATGGCATTCACTGCACAACATAACCAACACCAAAATACTATGGATTCGCATTGATTTGTTGTGAAATTCTGTCTTTTAAGACAGCTAAGTTCGGAACATTACCTTGATAAAGGAGGCTCTTTAAATAGCCCCAGTTAAAAATTACAGGGTTTCAGATCTGGTGACTAGGATGGCCATGACGTTGGAAATGATCTGCTAATCACTCTGTCGACTGCAAAGTTTAACCATAGTAAGGCTTGCACATGTAAAGAGATGTGAGGTGCACAATGTCAGAAAGATTGTGATGTCAAGACAATTCCTCTGTTGAAGAGATGGATTTACAAAGTTCTAGAGCATATCTGCAGCCATTAACAGAATGTGTCACTGGCACAGAGGCTGTGTTTTCTTCAAAGTAAGAACCAATGATAAAGGCCCTCAGTAAAGGTAAGGCATAAAGCCATGCCAAATCATTACATTTGGTGATATGCAATGGAAGTTGTTGACAGCACCATTCAAATGGAAATGAGCCTGATCACTCCACAGTATTCACCAAGGCCATCATGCATCATCCGAGCGATGAATATCAAAGCAAATGTTTTCCGCATATTATAATCACTATAAAGCAATTCTTGAGTGGGATATATTGTAAGGGTAAAACTGCAAGACAATTCTCAGAACTCTCGACACTGACATATTGGCACATCCAATTTCCATGATATTGCATGAGCATTACTGATACCATGTGCATTTGCCATTTCCTGCTCCACCACAGCACTTGAAACTTCTGCTCTCTGCAGTCCAGTTGGTTTGCGACCTTGTCCTGGTTTTACAGAAAAATTCCCATCTGTTCAAGACACAATATCATATTGCAAAGATTAGATATCGTCAGTGGACCTCTACATAAGCCTATAGCTCCTGAAATTCCTTAAGTGCAGCAGAAGCATTGCTGTTTCGTTGATAGAAGGGTTCGACAAGTAATGCCTGATCCGGTAAGGTAAACTTCATGACACTAAGCTTAAGTCATGGATTTGTGAAAAATGCAGTGACTCCTTATATAGATGGAGGACGTTAGATAAATTTGGTTGTATACAAATTACCTGAACTGCAGTGCTAAAATTCTTAATTAGGTTTTCCAAAATGTGTTTGAGTCTAAGTTTTAAAAACATTTTCATAGTCCAAGATCTGTAGTAATATTATATGGAGAACTCCTACTTATGATTGGTATAGGGAAACTCGCCCAGGCTATGCTTTGGAGATGTTATGGATTAAAAATCAGATGGCTTTGTCGAGATTCAGAAGTGGTCATACTAATACTCAAATTTCAAAATAAACATAAAATTTTCCAGTTTGTCCTAAATGCACGAATTTATCGATTTCCACGGCTCACATACTTTCATGTTTCGGTTTATATATTCCTATCTTTTTTATCCTTTAATAGTTTTCAACTTTTTAAAAAAGACGAATGGTTCCATGGACTTGGTCTAGCATGTGCTGGACCAAGAGGAAATAGAAACAAGTTTTAAAACTGTTTTTAGTTTTTGTAAATTTTAACAAAAATATAGCTTCAGATTTTTAGATAAGTTTTAAGGAATTTTCCTTTGTGTGATACTTTCAGGAACTACCAACCACAACAATATTTAAAGTACAGAAATACAATAGGTCGCAAAAGTATATGCCCAATTCACATTTTTTTACTTTTAATGAACTTTATAAGCATGTAGTTAAAATCACAATTTCATCACATTCAAACTTTGTCTTCCTTTTTTATACTCCCATCAAAATAAATGAATAATTATTAAAACTTATGCTATAAATATTTAAAACTTAATGCAACTCATGAAATCAGACACAGAAGTATTCGGCCACCTACCAAAGAAAGAATAAATGTTGAACAAAAACGTGAAAATCAATGTGCAAATTTGTTTTGCATTTTCTTACTCCTTGAATTGTTATCTTTAAATATCGCTGTTTGCATGAGGTATTCGGTCAAACTGGAACAAATCTTATTCTATTCTGCTTGAAGATAGGTAGCTGAATTAACGTTACACTAAAGCAACACAATAGGCTATTGGTGACAGTTCTGGGATCAATCCCAAAAGGGAAGATTCCAAGGATACCTTGTAATTTGGAACCAATCAGATCACGAGACCACACCTGAGCTGGCATCCCACTCTCCAAACTCCCATACCACACCAATGAGGACATTTGAGGCCATAACAGATTTAACATGTACCAGCCCCCACATACATGAGTCTAGTTAGAACGAATTTCAAACTAACAACCCTCAAGTTGTTACTCCTCTACACTTACAACTAGATTACTGCTGCCCTAAAGCTTAGAGGTTGATTTTCAAGGAATTTCATTATTTTATGACAAAAAGTATGATTTCTTCATAAAAGCAATGATAGGAAAAATCTTTACTTATAAAATTTAATATAACGGTGGATCAAAATCGGTACTTTAGTTCAAATTTACCACTGAAGATTTTCAAACTTTTAAAAGATTAATGTATGCATATTTAATGTCAATATTAGCAATTAATGCATGTGTATCTACTTCAGCTGCCAATACGCACATCTAGATACTGCAGAATATGCTTTGCATTTAATATTTGAGCGGATTGACTGACTTGACCTTTTAAAATGAAAATTTAAAATTTTGGTTGTAAATTCGAATTAAATAGACCTTGGTCCACTATGACAGCAATCTAAAATGTAAAGCTTTGTATCCTATCATTACCTTGATGTGGAAACATCAGAAGAAATCACATCTTTGTATCTTAAAATAGTGAAATCCATTTAAAATCTATTTTCAAGTACAATAGAATGAAATTGGTTCCAGTTTCACCAGATACCTGGTGCAAGCAATGATATTTAGACTAAAAACAATCTAAAGTGTAAGACAAAATGCAAAAACAGATTTTCACATTTTTGCTTAACATTTGTACTTTTGTGTCGAATTTCATGGCTTATGCATTATATTGTAAATATTTTTTAGTAAAATGTCTAATCATTATTTAATTATTTTGATGAGAGGATAAAATAGAAAGTTTTTATATGGTAAAATTTTAAATTGAAATTTTCACTACATCCTCATAAAATTCATGCAAATAGCGAAAAAGTGAGGTAAACGAATACTTTCGTGACCTCTATACAGGCTGAGTCTAAATTGTTTTTACAAAATAAGAGGGTACCCATCCAGACAAGCAATTATTAATGGACATGTTCGAATGTGCTCTTGAACTGCTAGATTGTGCTCACCACAATAGTCTAAATAAAATATAAAAAAAATTTGAAGCCCAAACTCAAGTTTTTGGAAAAGTTTATTAATGAGATCTAATGGCATAATTAAGCCAAAACAAATTTATTTGGTTAAATCTGCACTGGGTAAGGTCAAAAAGATGGATTCTTGGGTGCTTCATGAATTGACAAGATGAGACATTTGGAAGTCAGTGTGTCGCTCCTTTCCAGGAATGAAAGAGAACCTCTACTACAGTGAATCGTTACTTACGACGAGAAATGGGTCCTTTATGACAATCGGAAATGATCTGCACAATGGTTGAGCAAAGCACAGCCTCCTATTTGATTAAATCCGGTCATGAATTGGGATATAAACTTCACATATTTTTTAGAATACCCCAAAACACAAAAATATAGATTTAAAATGGAGTGCCTAAAGCTAAATGGGTGAAATCCTAAAAATCCTTGGCCTAATAAAAACCTATTAGGGTCTAAAAATTTGGATCCCAATCATCCATAAATGCTTGTGGAATGAAGACAACTATCTGAATAAATGTTTTCTATCCAAAATGCAAAACTGGATCTTATCAAACTTTACTATATTATTAATAACGAGTATATATATACAAATGATAAGTATATATATACCTGCATCATAAGTGGAAATATATCCATGTATGATGTACGTATGATAGGTAGAATGAATATTTTCCCATGGTACTTAAATATGCACAAAACAATATCAAGCAATCAAATCTTTCAATGTAAAATTTTGAAAACACAGCTTCTACTAGTTCATTATCAAACAATTATTGTGATTCAAGCTGTCTAAATTCCTCAATTAAAGGGAGAATCTTTCTCCTATAGTTGTCATTGTCAAATTTATCAGGCATCATTATTGTGGCATCAACATGGAGAAAATATTGGTGGTGGGGAAACAAGTATATAGCACTTAATTTACTTCTTACATACATATTTTGTGTGCATACATATGATATACAGGGTGATGTGTATTTAAGTTACCCTAATCTCGAGATCAGCTTTAAGATGGGTATAAAAATTGACCTTTTTTATTTCCCCCTTAATACCGTCAAATTTGGAACTATTCTCAATTCCACATATTTTAATGAAAATTTAGGAACAAAAATCATTACAATAGTTAATACAATAAAGGAAATAGCCTTGTAATATCTTTAGGAAACTATGTATGAATATATACAAAACTAGGTATTACTTCTTGTAAGTGCAGCTTTAAATTGATTAGCTTTCTCATCACTGTGCTGCTTTCTAGATCTAGCTGCTTTGGCATATTTTTCCTGTAGGATATGAAAACAAAAAATACAATTAAATTTTCAAGATTGAAAAAAGAAAAACTTGACAAAGAATAATTTAAGAACTGAAATTAATTTAGGCATAAAGAAAAATTACCTGATGAGTTGCAATTGCGTAATATAAACTATTAACAATCGTAATTTCAGGCAGTGAATGAAAGTAAATGTCTGATAAAAATAGGAACATGGAAAATTATCATGAAACATGCTTCATAATTAAAATAAGGATTTTAAATTTCAAGAATGAAATAGTGAAGAAATACTCGTGAGAAGAATTTAGTAGTTCCAAACTATTGATTCCCATTCCGTTACACAAAAGAATTCAAGGACTTTTCAAGAACTGCCAAAATAATTTTCAAAGATTCTGTTTTGCCAAATCACCAATTTAATAGTATGATGTATTTTGTGAAATTAAAAACAAATATTTGTAAGTGAATGCACAACATTTGGTTTACATACCTTAGTTTCTTTATGCGTGCTCTCTCCAGACACATGTTCACCAGTATCAGAATCGCTGCTACTCCGAGCGGGATAAAATATCTCATGAACAGGTGATGAAGTCTCTGAATAGAATAAGAATATATTAATTATGAAATATAAACTCATACTTAATTTAATATCAATCTCATATTTAATTGAAATTATACTGGTCCTAGAGAGGAGATATCTAAGAGTATTTGTACACAAGTAAAGATTTGGAACACTATTATTATTAACAATAAGGCATAACACATGATATAACTCGAGCTTTTCTCATCAATAGATTTATTTAGGGGTGATTGAGTTTTATGGCACAAGGACCATATTTGGTCAAGCTGCACCAAACACGACTGATGTCAAGTAATGGACATACACACACAAGGAAAGTTTCACTGATACAGAAGAGAGAAATGCACCCAGGGTAAGTTACAGGAATTGAACCTATGCATCCTCCAACTCAGGTTGCCAGCACAGTGGGCAAATCTATTGAGTTAACGGTAACTGCAATAGATCTAGGGAATCCAAATAACCTTAAGGATTCAAGATTTAATAATTTTACTTTTAATTTTTTTAAATTTATCTAATTAAAGAAACACAGAAACTGCCCTGTTTTGAATGTTAAAAAACTTGGCATTTCTATAACTGAAATGTTTGTGTGATTATACATAAAATTCATATTTACATCTTGTATTGTAAATCTGACTTGAATCATTTATTTCAGAAAAATGTCATTTTTGAAAAAGTACACTTAGTAGGTTTCTGAAATAAACGATTCACTTATTGCATGTGCCTACACAACACAATTTGCCATTTAAAATAGAACATCCTGGTAAACAAATTAAAAAGTGAGCTATAAAAAATTCAAATTCAAAATTACATCTTCAAAAGGAATGAGTTATGGAAATGAACAGGACTAATATGAAAGCAAAGTGAAAATAGGATGGGTATTAAAATATTAATTTTCATTACTGAAGCCTTTTATGTACTGTGTTATGATGGCATATTACGAAAGGAAAAAAGCATTCATTGAAGAAAAAAATTAAGGTGATGCTTTCCTTTCAAAGGACAACTAATCGAATAACAAAATATCGATACTATGTAAGAAACTTCTACTCAGCACATACTGAAAATGATATGCATCACAGAAGCAATTTAATAAGCTTTTGAAACATTAACACTTACTAGATTCATCATTCAGCACTACCACAGGAGGGTCTGAAGTTTCTGAAGAAGCACACAGCTAGAGAAAGTGAAACAAGAGTAAAAATAAATTGGAAATTATGATTTTGATATAATATTCATATCATCAGAAAGTTTTCAAAATCTGTTGACAAATTCACAAATAAAGAACATAAAATTCATAAACTATAAGGAATTAACTTTCATTCTGTGCTCAAGTTAACTGTTTTTTCCAAAACAAAAATTTGTAAACTTCACACATCCAAGAACCGTCTAGAACGATCAGATTAAATAAAATATACATTAAAAAATTTAGTGCTCGGGGAAATTTGTAAAAGTCTTACATTGATACATCCCTGACAAAAAGTTGATTAAATGCCAGAATAACTGCTGATCCATTGTCTTGAAGAAACAAGACACCATGTCTATTGGCCAGTTCTGAATACATAATGCAGTTTTTATTGCATTTGCAGCAGAATGACTCACCTGGAAAAAAATTTTCTGCAAGTATTTTATTAACCTTTGTAGGTCTTGCAGAAATCCCCCAATTTAAATTCCTAAAAAATATTCCTCAATTAACTGGTTCCATACTTCACTTTGCCATAATGTTCTATATTAAATGTTCATAGAAGGCAACAATTCATATCATTGCATCACCCATACTTGCACTTATCTGCAACACTAGAAATTTGTAATCTGTAGCTTTACCCTCAGAGATGATAATTTGTACCATCTTTCACCTGCCATTTAATTTGCGATAACCTAATACTTATCAAATGTTTCTGTAGTAATTTTAAACCAAATTTACAATATCCCCATTTTGTGCAATGCACATACAGCACTAGTTGACTATTTCCTCAAAAAACAATAAGGGAAGAATTATTATTTTTCGAGAAATAACTGAAACAGCCTGAAATTTATGTAAACAAATTATGCTTGTTTATAAAATTCCAAAATTTACTAGACATTAAATTTTTTTAAACCACTACGAAACTTAGCACATTTAAGATGAGATTGTGAAATTAAGCACCTGGTATGGTTCCGTTTGAATTTTTTTCAATTTTCTCTTCAATTTTTCAATTTCTTTGAATTGCTTCTTGTACAATTCAGCAGCCTCCGTCAAACGAGCTGTATGCTCTATCACTGTCTCTTGCAATTCCATTTGTTTTGATGAGAGGTTACCCTAAAAAAATTGTGAAAAATATAAGTAGGAAAACTAATCATGATTCAAAGGTTTTTATCAGAAAATTGTAAGCCATTTAAAAGACAAATATGACTGTTGTGATAAGTAAATATTTAGATATGGGAAAACTAGTAAAAAATATCAGCTATTTCTATTTAAAACTTTGAGAATCTCCACTGCCTACTTTAGAAAATAATTATAAGTGGTAGAGAACTGATACTGTTTTTTTTTTAATTCTGAGGTTTCTTTTTGGGTAGGTAGTTAATTAACGGGAGCAACACAACAGGCTATTGGCGACGGTTCTGGATCAATCCCAAAGGGAAAGATCAAAAGACAATGCCTCATAATTTTGAATCAGTCAGATGATGAGAATACCTGAGCTGGCACCCCACTCTCCAAACTCTCACAGCACGCTGTAAGGTTTCTTTCAGAGGATATTTCTAAGGAATTTTTAAAGGTATTTAGGACTAATTTTAGGTTATCAAAATCTGCAGCATAGTTATAGGATATTGGAGCATTCCATTTCATTCAGTTGACAGGTTTGCTTTAATATCTTGAATATATTTCACTTTTAACAATTGTTGTTTACATCCAATTAACATTTACGCTTGTTCAAAAATATATTTCTCCATTGAGAGTTAACAATCCTTTTAAAAACATTTGGGCAGTAATAAAAATACTAAAGAAATTTAACAAGAATGATAAGGAATCGGATTCAATACAAGAAATAATTTAAAATAATTAATTTCGGTAAGAAAGTTTACAATAGAAATCAACTTTACAGATATTCCAAATTATAAATTTTCAAAATAGTTAGATTGGAAAACAAATTACAAGAAAACTATAAACTTTTCATAATAAACTTACCTTTTCAGTTTTTAGGAACTCAATAAGGGCATCCTTCTTCATACATTCATCTTTTAGCTGAAACAGATTATTTATAAACTACTTGCAATACATTCTATGCAACTTAATTAGATAGCAAAAGAGCTAGTAACTTTTACTTGGAAAGTCTTTTAAAGTTCTTTCAAGTACAATCTATGATCTTAAAATTTAAAAAGGATTTCCTGATTAAAAAATAGATAATATCTTCCAATTCTATTGGTTTTGAGCCTCAGAGCTTGCATGCAGTGATGCCAATATTAGATATGGGCACGACCGAATTAGCACAAAACAGTTACCTATGAGATACAGGCAAGATCAAAAAGGGGTTCGCAACATTGTTTAAATCTGAACTGCCAAAGGTAAATGATAAATATTCAGTTAATAAACAATTCCTTGAGTGACTTGCTCACCATATATCGCCATCTGGTATGACACTGTATCATGAGACACCAGTTGAAAACAGCAAATACTTTTTCTGATATATTTATAGCATTGGATTTCAAACTCAATTGCAAACACTTTTTAAGAATTCAATTGATTCTGCTACATATTATGCATTAAAAGCACTTTCCTGATTGGAGGTCAATTTGTGAATGTATCTAGTGGACATATTTCATTTCCTTATCTAGGATTTCGATTGTTTCATCTTTCACTTAATTGTACTTCGATGCGTGATTTGAATATAATTATGAATATTTTAATGTGAGTACACAAACCTTTTGTATATACCCAAGACATTGCATCCAATGGCTGAATCGTACAAAAAATAATTCAATGATTGTTGACCTCTTTCCACTAAAAGCATTACATGAAAGATGGAACAGTACTTTTACAATGCAAAGCATAATCAAACTTACACAGCAAAGTAAATTGCGATTGGATTAATTGTAATCATGTTCATGCTTTTATTAATAACAGTGAATTCACCAAAATGAAAACTCAAACCAACAAATGAACCAATATTTTTGACATTTTACGTAAAGAAATAAATACTAGTTAACAATGTGTGTGTGTGATCAGATTAAAAAATTTAAAACTGCAAAAGATACTTTTTCTTGAATGTTGCCTTGTTCTGTCAAAAAGATCTTGCAGGTTACAAGTTGGGTCATCCTGTTATTGGAAATCTTATTAAAATATTGAGATGAGGTCTAGTTTCTTTTCATCTGATTTTGTCATTCCATTGCAAAGAAACAAATAATCAGCCCTAAATTGTGACTATTTCATTACTGCACTTTTATGGTCATACCATTGTGAACTCTGCCTGTACAGTCCAATTTTTGCATTGGGATTTTTTAACCATAGGAAATTTCAAAAAATATATTTTGTCACCTTTCCACAGAGGGTGATGAACTTTCACCTTAACCATCTTTATAGCTGACGATAGATGCAAACTAGGTATCCATAATAGAATATAAAATTTATTTCAATTAGGTCAATATTTAATGACAGGTAAGTAGATTTTCAAAATTTTCATCCATTTTAAGTTCCATAAAGGCTCTTCTAAATATAGTATTGAAATTACAGGCACTACTCCCTCAATGTCATACACCTGTCGAATGATCACTTGGACTTTAAGACCAGCTCTACAGCGCATGGAACCCTCTTATAGACAGCCTTGGGAATCCCCTTTCCAGTCTAAGGAAAGGGGATTCACATGTACACAGGTCGCCTTTCCAGTCTAAGGACGTTTTCACATGCACACAGGCAAAACTGGAGTCAGTACCAACATCAACCCCAAGTTATTCAAATGGAGGATTTCACACATAGCCCGGTTCGGAAACTGATACTAGCAAATGCAGCTGGAATAGAACTTGAAAATTTGGTTGATTGTTTTGGGTTTTATGGCAGAAGGGCCATATTTGGCCAAGATGCATCAAACACAAAACAAACTTCAATTAATGAATATACACACAAAGGAAAGATTTAATAAATCGGATGCCAGAATGTTCTCATTGTTATGTTGGTGATTGGTACACCTTACTTAGCCTGCACCAGTCATTTCCTGTTATTACTCAGCGGCACCAAAGTTCTGGATAGTTCAGCAAACTAGTTATCAAGGTTAAAGTTTCCTTTATCCAGGTAGGTAGCTAATTAAAGTGGCACTGGAGAAATACAATGGGCTATTGGCGAAGGTCCTGGATCAATCCTGAAAGGAAAGATATGAGGGCTTCTGAACCAGATGATGAGGTCAACTGAGCTGGCACTCCACTCTCCAAATTGCCACACCACGCCAATGTGAGGACATACGAGGCCACGACAGATTTAACATGCACAGTTCACCACGTACTCAACGGTCTATGGTTGGATTGAGTTAAGAACTTGCAACTCACTGGTTGCCAATTTGTTATTCTTCTAACTGGGCTACTGCTGCCCCTTTTCTTTATCCAGAAATAAAAAAAGGATTAAGCTACTCAGTAGGAACAGAACTCGGCTATTAAGTGAAGAGTGCCTGTAAATATAACACGAATGTTTCAGAGTTAAAAACATTCTTACCCTTGAACATACGCAATTACTGGCATTAAAATGTGATTGCAATTCACCATAATTCATCCTCAAGTCTTGGAGCTCCTCTTCCAGTAGCATGCATTTTGATTGAAGATCACATAATTTGTCTGACAACTACAAAAACAAGATACGAGTAAGTAACAGCCACATATATTCCAAGCCAGTGATGCAATTTCATGATTTTGATCACATTTGTTGTGTAGACCATACATTATTGTTTCAAGCTTCTTTACACACAATCTATGAAGAAAACATCCCATTCAAAACACTACACAGGTCATTATTGTACAGGTCAAAATCGGAATCTGATGCCATTGGTTCAATGCAGAGCACTGATGACAAATGATTGGAGATTTTATGTACACATTGTACTTTTCTTTTAATTAAATGCTTCGTTACCATCATAACAGCAAATATTTATGGCAAGGAGTTTTATAGAATTTGCACCTTTCTTAAGAAAGTGCTCATTTCTTGAGAATGTGTACGTGAGGAGACTATTCAAGATGACTAAGTTAGAATGAAATTTAAATTCCTACAGCAAGTATACAATTCTACATAAACAAGAAATATGGGGTAATGATGCAAAGGAGAATGGAGTAGGGCAGGTGTTTTGATTTTGCCCAATTGATTTTCTTCCCCATACCTACATTCGACCCCTACATTCAACAGGGCAACTCAATACGCATGAAAAATGCTCATTTGAGAAGAATTTAGATAACTGCTTTATCTACCACATGACTGACTTTTTGAAGCAGTGAAACATCGATAATTTGGCATCCAGAAACTCGGCAACTTTAGAAAGCCTATACTTTGGCTTAGTTTTTTTCATTGACAGATTCGGAGAATGCATATGCAATTTTAAACAATAGCAAAGGGTAAGGATGTAGAGCACTCGGAAGGCAGAAAGATGTCATTACTCATGCATAACATTAAATAAACAATTGTTGAAAACAAAGTTGTATATCTGAGCAGGAAACTACAACTTTTAAAGGATTCAGGAGAAATTGAAATGAGACCAAAAAAGACTCAAAAGCAGTTGAAAATTAAGAGATGTTTAGTAAAACCTTAAGTGAATGTTGTACTTAATACACTCACTGCCAAAAGTGCCACATTTTCCGGAAGCCAATCTGAATTTGTGAGGCTGCATTTTGTTGCAGAGGTAGAAGGAAGTATGCAAATATGTTCTGTAACGGCCAATCACGGTTTCGTGTCGAGAAATATGCAAAAAAGGCAGTCGTATAAGCCAGCATTGTGAAGGGTTAGAGGAGTTTCATGTAATTGCTGATAAAAAGTGTTTAGAACTTTCGTACGATTAGTTTTCAAGACAGACATGTTTCTATGGCTTCCAGAAGACAAATGGCAGATAGTGAGCACAGGCATTATGTGGGATGCCTTGAAGCAGGACAATCAGATGTTGTTCTTCTCTTCGGCATTCATCATTCCACGATTATGGAAACAAGCCAAACAGTTGTCAGAAGACCTATGGCCGGTCGCCCAAGGGTTACGACTCCCACGGAAGATTGATATATTGCTGTTTTAGCCAAGCGGAATCGAAGAGCGACCTCCACATATGTGACACCTATGGTTGCAGCGTCCATTGGTAAGACGATATCTGCCACTACTGTTCACTGAAGGCTACACATGAATGGACTGTACGTCTGGGTACCACGAGTTTGTGTTCCTCTATCCGTCCAATCAAGACGGGCACGATTAAAGTGGTGTCGGCAACATGTGAATTGGACTGTGTCTGATTGGGCCAACGTTATGTTCATGGATGAGTCTAGATTTGTCCTGGAGCCAGATGACAAGCGTGTAAGGATTTGGAGAGAACAATGCACATGCAATCAGCCCCAGCAATCTGAGGTGGAAGCATCATGGTGCGTGCAGGGATTTCGTTGGGATATCGCACCGACCTGCATATCTATAGATGGGGTTCTGTGACGGCTGTCCGGTATCGGGATGAAGTCCAAGAACCCACTGTGAGATTGTACGCTGCAGCAGTTGGTCCTGCTTTCGTTTTAATGGATGATCATGCAAGTCCCCATCAAGCCAACATCGTCAACGACTACCTGGAGAGTGAGGGGATTGCGCATATGGATTGGCCGGCTTACTCGCCCAACCTTAATCCCATCGAAAATCTTTGGGATGCCCTTGGCCGTGCTGTGTCGGCAAGTTTCCCACCTCAGTCACTCTCAGAGTTGCAAACTGCTCTACAGGAGGAATGGCGATTACTTGACTCTGGGGTGGTTGATCACCTCATGGAAAGCATGGTCACACGCTGTAAACTTTGTATGAGGATGAGGGGTGGTCACATACCCTATTAATGTCAGTTTTGTTTGTTTTGGATTTAAATATAATTTTGTTAATGACTCCATCTTGTAATTTATGAAAATTCAATATTGTTTTCATCTTTGTATGAATTCTTTGTTTTGTTTTGTGCATAAACATATTTGCTACTTTCCTGCTGCATTTCGTGTCTATCAAAGCTGTACTTGTAGATTTTTTTTGCATTTTACCGTTTCGTGCTTAACTTTTGGCAGTGAGTGTATTAAATAAGTTCTGCCTTAACTGTTTTTAATTTATAATACATTATTTTTTGTAATTCATGAAACAATCAAGTATATAGTTTCCCTTTCATAGTGCTTTTATTTATTTATATTTATAAAGTGTAGACATGCAAATGTTCGTTCAAGTGACCTGCTATGGGCATGTGCTTTACATAACGAACCTTACACAATTTTTGGATAGCTTCATAATGTTGGATTTTCGAGGTTTTATTGTATTACATATTTTTTATGTAAACATAAATTTTCCTTAATTTAAATTTTTCTTACATGGTCAAAAATACATTTTTTAACTGATTATTATTTTACATTAACTATCAAGCGATTGAGAATGGGTCCCTAATTTTTAAAATCTTGTTTAGCACCACTTGGATAATCTTAGGCCAACCAATTACTAGAGGGTATTACATCAGATTTTAAAAACCAAGTACTGAAATTTCTTACTTTTGAAACTTGAGTGTCTTTTTCAGCTACAATTGACTCCAATTTTCCACACTGCACCTTCATTTCCTGTGCCTCTGCATGTGAAGCTGAGCTTCTAGATTGTAAATCAGACATCCACTGGAATGAAACGATACATTAAACTACGCTTGGAAACGACATGGCACACTTGTGCTCTAAACAATACAATAAAAAGCATAAATGATGGAAGTGATTCTATTAGAATTAATACTGTGCGATAAACTTATTGAATTTTAAAAATGGAAGTTGGTTACATACGTATAAATCAAGCTACATTTGTACCATCAAAACATTGAGTACAGATTTCTTTTAAATAAGTGCTCTGAGGTCCTCCACCCAACCCAATTTTGTAATTGTAATGCAATCTATGAATTGAACTTATTTACTCCACTTTAGATGAGGCTATGATTCATTTCCTGAGATTTAAGGTGAAATCTTTAAAAACCACAGAAGTAGAAAAGGCTTAGGATTTGGACAGTACTTACAGTCTGTCTACCATAAGAACTATTCCAGACACAAAGCCTGCCCCTGAGTGTCGCAGTAGAAACAGACCATATCCTATTTTTCATAGAGGACGTTTGAAGAAATGCATTCAAGTTGAGTCATATTGATGCATTAAATGACAATTTAGAAACATATTTAAGATTTTTACATGTCTATATATTTTTACTTGCTATAAGAGAGGATCTATACATGTAAACTACCTCTTTCTGCAGCCAATATACGAAAAAGAAAGAAAATTGTATTAGCTATCCTCCAAAAAATACCCCTGCTCAAAATGAATGAGCCTTGTTTCTATAGTAACTACCACCTACACTTGGTGTTGGGAGCAGTTCTCGTGGTATACAGACAGTACCATGGTAACAGAAGAGGGAAAGGACATGACTTTTAGATGTCTAAAATTAATAGACTACAAATAAGTTTTCTTCAATAAATATTTTAGATAAGAGAATACAGTTTACAAAAGTAATTTTTTGTTGTTCCAACAATGAATTCATTTAAAAACAGCATGTCAATCTTTAAAAATTGAAGGGGACAAGCATATTAAATATATTGCAATATTTCTTCTAAAAATATAACCTCAGCACAAAATTTTCAGTTGTAGTATGAATGAATGCCATGTTGCAAAAAATGTTAATTACTACTCCATATTTTTTCATAAATAAAATTTGAAAACCATGTTTTATGTTTGTAAAATTCTGACACAAGCAAATTTTTAACGTACTTTTACTTGTTAAAATCAATGATAAAACACATTTTATTAATAAAAGCATAAAACAAAATATATAATTCTTACTTCTGAAACTTTAGTCTCTTTCTCAGTCACCGCATTTTGCAGTTTTTCACACTCTACCTTTACATCCTCCAATTTCTGATTCATAGCTGAATTTTTTGATTGCAAATCTAGCATTTCTGAGACCAGCTGGAATAATAAAATGTGTTAAACTGAGTTGGAAACAACATGGCACTTTCGAGAGCATGTGCATCATCCAAACGATGCAACGAAAAGCACAAGAGGTATAAGTTGACAATATAACAAACAAGCACTTTTTATAAATTGCAACACATTAGCCCTCTGATGGTTTCACAAGCATAATTTCAACCTGCAGCCTTAATTGCATGACTTCTAACAAAATTTGAATCTTTCCAAAGGATTCCACATTCCAAAGAAAAGACTAAAATCTTTCCAAGATTCTATTCTAAAGAAAAGAATGGAATTTTTCCCAAGAATTCTTTTCTAAGGAAATGACCAATTGAATCTTTCCAAAGCATTCTATTTCAAAGAAAAGACAAAATCTTTCCAGAAGATACTATTCTACGGAAAAGACCAATAGAATCTTCCCAAAAGATTATTTTCTAAGGAAAGGATCAATTGAATCTTTCTAATGGATTCTATTCTACAGTGTGGGCCAATAGAATCATTCCAAAGGATTCTATACCAAGGGAAGACCAATAGAATCTTTCCAAGGGGATTCTATTGTACAGACGGGACCAATGAATTCTATTCTAAAGGAACAATAAAATCTTTCCAAAGGATACTATTACAAGGAAAGAATCAATCGAATCTTTCTAAAAGTTGAAAGAATCCATGGATCCTCTAGAAAGACACGGTTATTTAGTCATTAAGTATGCTGAGGCATAAAAGCAACACTATACTACTAGGAAATCTTGCGATACTCAGAGGGTGAAGCTTTCATTCATTATTAATCCAGTGCCATAAGATTTTGATGTATGTTACTCAAAGGCTTGTAAAACCAATAACATAAAATTCATGAAACTATCAATCTTTCAAAAAAATACCTACATTCATATCATCATTCTTCCCAGCATGCTCTAGTAAAATTTCAATTTGGTACTGACTTTTGCACTCAGCCAGAATCATCTAAATTAAAAATTTAAACATAATATGGGTTAAGTTCCATTTTTTAGTCATTTATTTATTTGAATAGACAATTTTAGTCTAAACATATGAATAATTTTAAGCACATTACACATTAAAAGTTATTTTATACACAAAAATGTTTGGTTGTTCTAATTGGATAAATGACAAAGTCAGACACAGGTTCTCTTTTTATCTTTTTTTAGTGAAATGGCTAGCCAATTCCACCCTTTTACATTTTAATTTGTGTGAAACTTAAAGTACACAAATTTTATCTTAAGATAATGAATGCACTGTTTTTTTTTATTTGAGAAAGAGGAGATATCCTGAGTTGAATCACAGTGAAATAAAATACTATATACAAGTGTGTATTAATCAAAAGAAAAGTAAAATTTCAGAACAGGAGTAATAACTCTTCTAATTTATATTGAAGCAGTAAAATCTTAAGGTAGGTATTTAAATAACGTTGCCCTTGAGCAACACAACGTGCTATTGACGACGGTCCGGGATCAAACCCAAAGGGAAAGTAACGAGGACAACACCACAGTCAGATGAACAAAATTTTAAGAATCACAAAATGACAATGTTTATCGCAGAGGAAATTAATGACACAACTATGCAGACCTAATGAGTCAACATATTTGCCACAAGACTCAATTAGGTAGCAGCTTAAACATTTTTAGAACAAAAAATTAACCAGACAATTTTGGAAATGGTTTGTTTATTGGACCAAGTAAATAAATTGAAGCCTAATGTAGCTAAAAACTGAAATTCTGATATTGGAATCTGATTCTGGCGGAAATCACCTCTACAATAGTAACTTACAATAACATATTTCAACTATGAGGTACTTTTTGGTGGGACTGAAGTTGCACGGTCTCTACACTTGGCAATATCAGTTACAGGCAGCAAAAGTGAGAACGAAATACTATATCAGCATTGAAAAGAACTCAAAATGTTAATCAGATATAAACATTGACAGATAAAAATGTGGTTTAAAAACCCAATTAGTTCAATAAACATTCTGCACAAATCAAATGTTCTATAAACTTCATCTCACCTCAATTTGCAATTCTATTGGTAGCTCAGCATACTCCTTTTTATACCCCTGAAAATAGAAGTATGGTAATTTCCATCAAAAATGAGATTGTCTACACATTTATCACGAATCAAGTTTTTAGGATAAACAAATTTGCTTGTTGAAATGTTTGTTTTTGAGAATTTTAAGCATCAAACTAACTTTACTAACAAGTAATTTTTATAATCCAAAACAGGGGATTTTCTGAAGTCTACAAAATATAACATTGGATATACATACAAGAAAGAAATCCTTTGAATACAAAAAGGAAGGGTATAACCCAAGAAAAACACAAATGTCATATCTGTAACATTAGGTAAGTTAACAAACAAAATGAATCATTACTCTTTAGAAACAATACAACAAATAACTTTTTAAAACAATTATGTTCAAAACATTCGCATTCCACTTGACTTGAAACCAAAACAATCAAAGAAAGAATTAATTTTATTGATTCAAATTGAAGTCCAATTTTACAACACATGACTTGAATAACTAAAAGGAGCAATTTCAAATTATGTCAGATTGGAGGAATTGTGAAAATTTTAATTTGGGATTTGGATTTAATTATTACCTATTCATTTGATTACAAGTGCATGATCAAATGTAACTAATATGATAATTAAATAACTAAATGGATAGAGAAAAATTATTTCCAAATAGATTGTACAGAGAAAACAATCATTAGATATTTTAAAACAAAATGTGAATATCTGTAACTTTAGTAAATACTGTCAAAAACTGCAGGAAGTATTGGTATTCTGTAAGATTTGGTAAGTATGGGGTGGGCCATAAGTCTCAAAGGGGTCTGAAGTTTTAATAACTTTTAAAATTATTTTTATGCACACATTTTATAAAGACTGAAAAATTTTACTATCAAACCTGATGATCAATAATTCTGATCCAACGAGCATATTGTCACCATTATGGTATGAAAGATATTCCAAGTCCAAGTGAATCAATGAATGTTTGTTTGGTTGTTTTAAGGAACAGGGTATAAGCAAACTTCCATGAATAGGCAGACCACCCTCGGTTAGAAACGCATTCTCCAGATCTGACAACTCCTGATTTTTTCCGATGGGGCTACCTCAAAGACAAACTTTATGTTAACAAGCCTCATACCCTCCAACGGCTGAGGAACACTTGGGCTGAAATCACGAGGCCTGGAACTCGAAACATTGTGTCATGAAAAAAATGGAGTAGATGAATTTATGTTGCACTGGAACAACACAATGGTCTATTGGTGATGGTCCTGGATCCATCCCGAAGGGAAAGATTCGAGGCCACCTTGTCATTTTGAATCACGGTCAGCTGGTATCCCACTCTCCAAACTTCCACACCACGGCAACGTGAGGACATTTGTGGCCGAGACAGATTTAACGTGTACCAGCCAGCCCCATGTACACAAGTCTTTGGTTGAATCAAGTTTCGAACTCATAACCCTCCAGTTGCTAATCTGCAGCCCTTCCAACTGGGCTACTTTAGCCTTGAAAAAAGCTTTGGAAAGGGGACAATTGTTCGAAGCAGAAAATGGATGCCATTTAAAAGATTTGATACTTCACATGCAGTTTAAAACTTTTCCATTCGATACTGCATAAGATTCTACGATATTATAAATAAAAAAAAAATGAAGTTACTAACTATTGAAATTCCTCAGTGACTTTTGTGATCCACCCCTTTATAACATTAAGTTATTAAGTGGGAGAATCAAAATGCATGAGTGGAGTTTGCAAGATTTCTTTTAAAATGAAATTTCAAATAAAATACTGACTTCAGGAAAGCGATTATTTTTAAAAACTTGAGAAAATACATACATCAACAAAACTGGACCAATCATTACTATTCCAAAGTCGATACTTCACTGCATTTATAATTCGATCCTGAAAACAAATATTATTCCATTCATTACAAAAGCTTTTCAAAAAGATGTTTTATAATCTACTTAAAATTTTATCGTTTTTCATTAGCAATAAATAAAGTATAGTTGATGGTTGGCATAAAACAAAGAACTTTAATTGAACTATGTATCCGGCAATAGGAAAACAAATTAAATTATTCAGTATTGATAAAAATAATTTAAGCATAAGTAATAACTGTAACATGATTTTCTTTCACAAAAATATAACACATAAATCTATTATGAAAATCTTATAATTTATTTCCAAATCACATTTTAAAAACCTAGTTCAATAACCCCACTTAACTTTATGGAAAAGAATTTTCTCTTCATTACGATATTTGAATTCAGAGCAATACCAATTGAGATTTTTTTAAATGTCACATCACATATTTAATTTAAATCATTTCCAGTAAAATAAATACATATAAATGGAGCCCATCGGGAAAATGTGCAAATATTTTACTGCCCTCTTTTAACCAAAAATTAGACAAAAACATTTTTTGGTAGAGGGAAATCATTTGAGTGAAGTGTAGGGAGAATAATTTGCCTCGAAAGCTCACTTTTCTAGAAGCAAAACCTCCATGTAAATATTTTACACTGCTGAACTTACTTTTGACATAAAAATTTTTAATTGACTGTAATGACATAAAAGAAGCAAAATATTTGTTTTTAATCCCTCACCACTGATCTCTGCCCCTTCAAGGGACAAACTGTCAATTGTTTGTGAGGTAGAGGATTGCCCCTGTTATGAGTAACAGCACCCACTGCTATAATTCAGAGACAACCATACAATTACAAATCAAAATTCTAACTTGGGACTCACTGAGTGGAAGACAAACAGACCATTATTCTAGGTAGGTTGCTTGGATCAAAATATTAATTTGAACATTTTGCTTGATAAGTGTCAATATTATATCTCTGCTTTCATAGCATAATGCATGTTGCTCTTTTTTTTAGACATATAAAAGCATTTATTTTGCATTTACTTTTCCTAAGTAAAAAATTAACCGAAATAATTTTATTACAGATGAAAAGGTAGGTATGTACTAGTTAATGTCGTATTGCAGCAACACAACTGGCTATTGGCGATGGTCCACGATCAATCCCAAAGGAAAAGATCTGAGAACAGCACCTCATAATTTTGAACCATGTCACCTGAGCTAGCATTCCACGACTTCCACACCAACATGAGGACATTTGAGGCCACAATAGATTTAACGTATACCTGACCCAACGGTCTTTGGTTGGGCCGAGTTTTGAACTCGCAACCCTCTGGTTGCTAATCTGTTTACTCTTCCAACTGGGCTACCACGTCCCAGATGAATAGGTAATTCGATTTTGTAAAATTATCAAAGACCTATGTGCTTTTTTTATTCATAACTAATGAGAATACCTATCTCCTTGGCAATAGAAGACAAATGTTTAATCAGCTGTAAGTACTGTGCACCTCAATATAGGATTTCTCAACCAGGGAACTGACATGCATAATGCACAATACAGCTGAAATGCAAATACTTTGGCAACATTCCTTAACAGCATCTTCCTTGGAGCACAAAAATATTTTTACGCCTACTTAACAAAATATAAACAGTAAACAACCATTTGAAATTAAAAAATGATTACTTCTAAACTTGTAATAACTAAGCCTAACAGATTACTTTTAAAAGATGTGGTTTCTAAAATTCTAGACGTGGGTTAAGGCCCCCACAATTTCACATTTTTTTCATGACTACAGGTTGGTTACCATTTGTTAAATACAATTTCTTTAGTTGAAAACAATTTTATTTCCAAATTTAGCCTACAAAAAATCTCCAGGTCCTGACACCTGTATATGTAGATTATTATAAATTTTCTCAGTGTTGGGATGAAACGACATATTTTAATAGTAATTTAAATAGGCATTTTATGGATGAAACCATTCTTTATGTTGTCAAAGTATTCAGTTTCATAAATGCTTTTCATATCTCTGAATCAAAAGAACTACGGGTTCCTCCTAGGAATAGACAAATGCTATTTTTTTTTATTTATGTAAAAATAAATTAAATTCTTACAACACAAAGCAGGGCATTTTTCAACTGAATGTTGATTTCTGATCCAGGGACTGTTTCCACCTAAGTGAAAGGAAAAATTATCAGTCTAAAGCAATCAAATAAAATATGAAAAAATTGCAATAAAACAAAAAGGTTTCCAATTAAAAAATTATTTCACAAAAATACTGAAAATAAGCCTCTTTGTCGACTTGGGGGAAAATCGGAAAATTTGGAAGGAGTTATAATTAGGGATTCTTTCAAAAGTTGGAACTTTAGAAACAAATCACGAATATAAGCTAACTCCTGAATTCGGAAAACGAAATTTTTAATAGGACTGGGGATTGATAAAATAGGATAGGTAAAACCAATTTTTCAAATTTGTAATTTTTCTAAAAACCCTTAAAATCACAAATTCTGTTAAGTGGTGGACCAACCTTATCTTTAAAAACCCCTAAAAGTACAATACTATTTAAATGTCCAATACATGGATAAGTCTTTATCGATAGTTCTTTTCAGCAAACAATTTTTTTAGCATAGTGCTCTCTTCAAAGGGCAAAGGACTTCTTAACGTGTTTCATGGCACAGCAGCCATGATCTCCTTGATCAATGCTTTTTTAAATAAAACTATGATAAGCTTTTGATAAAATAGATTTATGAATACATGAAAATTTTAGTATTTGGAAAAGGAACTTTTAAGACAAAGTATAAAGTGCTTGACTTTCTATATCTATAATTTCTATATATTCTTCAGACATGTACAATACAGGATAACAGATTGCTTTGAAGTAGTGAGTCTGTTCTCGCCATGCATGTCTGTGACAGTTGCTGGCACTACTCCTTAATTGGCGTAACTTTCCATGTACTTGGCAAATGTCAAGAATGTTGCTAACTTCTCAATTAGTGCCTGATCTCTTGAAGCGATAAATCGATATAGCCAGAGTTCTGTTCCAGGAACCTTTCTTTGTGTACTTAGGATAATAGAAATTTGAATCAATGCAAATAAATAGTTAGTCCACTAAAGTTTGTATTTTTGTATGAGCCCCGACAGTCTTTTAGTCTCATGTAAAAATTTAGCAAATTCCTGCATTACTCCTTGGAATGGTATCAGGACAATAATGAAGTGCAGACTGACATCAGTGTCTGATTAAATTTAAGATAAAACATACAATTAAATTTATGAGATGTTTATGAAATATTTATAGAAATTAAACATTAACAAATCCACATGTTTTATTTTCTTAAATATTTCTATCAATTTCTAGGTTAAGAATTTGAAAAATGTCATTTACAGGTCAGGAACAGATCAAGAGAGTTGAAGCTTTAACAAAGCCCTTCTCGGGGGCTTAAAACCAATTATTTCAATTTAACAAAAGTTTTTTTAAAATTTTTAATCATTTACAATTATTTCCAGAAAAATAACAAGGTACATACTTTATAAAGAAACCCTTATTTTCTGTAAGCTTTAAGTTATTCAAAAACTCAAGATATAAATAAATTTTTAAGATAAACATAACAAAGTAACAAAAGTTAAAATAAGCCAACAAAAATTTAAGACAGGATCCAACCTGAAGGATGCAGCCAGATTCTCTACGATTAATTCTTTCAGTCAAATCGTTGATGTAGGCGATGTCTTCGGCTTGCACATAATGCAAGTTCTGTAAAAAAGTAGAACATATATTTTTGTTTAGGGTATATATAGTGAATCAGTATAACGCAAAAGATGCTAGTTATACATAAACAAAAATTCAGAATGACATTCTAATTTGTTAAATAAATCAGGTATATAGGACATGTGGGATACCTGGAGGATGTTGCACCAGTCAGGGATTTTTTTTCAAATTTTTATCGGATACATATCAGTGAGATCCATAAGTCTCAATTATTTAAATATTTTGTCCAATAGCTGAGAAACAGGAATTTAAAACTTGCATACAGGGATCACTTTTACAAAATGGTGGCCTTGGATTTGCCAGTCTATAAATGACAGTAACTTGAGAACTAATAATTTAAATTTAATAAATTTGGTACCAAATGGAAGCCATTTATTTTAAGAGCCATTTATATAAACTACAAAAACAATGGCACTTACATTTTAGTGGATCTTTTTTACATATGTGAAATTTAACAGGGCCATAGAAAAAAATTAACCCTATTTTTTCTGAAACTTTGTAGAAGTATTAACTAACATACGTACTTTAATCTGAGAAAAATTTAGAGGTAATTTTTGTTTCTGAATAAAAGCTATTCTAATGATAGCATATGTATTTCAAAATGGTGGTCATCTTACAAAAATGACCATAGTTAAAAAACAATAAAATTTGAATTTTATGAAGTACTAATTCCAAGTAGGATCACATTAAAGGTAAAAATATCAATAGAACATCAAATTACAGTCCGATGTTATTTTTAATTTATTTTATTACATGTAAAAGTATATCATTGAAGAAAAACTTTCTTATTTATTTAAATTATTTTTAAAAAATTCTTTGCAAAATGTAATGTGTTGGAAAATAATATTCAGTACCATTGAAGAAAAATTGTCTTTTATTTATTTAAATTATTTTTTAAAAATACAACATATTTTCTTTGACAATTTACTTGAAAAACTCATTGTTTTATGTGTGCATCACTTATTTTATACAAAATCTCAAGGACATTATTTAAAAAGAAAACAAAGGATGAATTGAGTCAGGATACTGCTATCATTGTGGCAGATTTGTCTGAAATTATACCTGCACTAATCCTATTCAAAACATTCATTGGTAAAAAGGAGCAGGCAACAGTTCATCCTTTTCTAGAGTATATTAAGGATATTGTTCATGTGAAACCTGTTTCTATGTGTTATAAGTGACAATTTAGTGCATGACACTTCATAAGTTCCACAAATTAAAATACTTTTAAGTATTTCATCGATGGGAACTCGGACCAATATATATAAGAATGGAGTGTTTGTTTTTACATCGAGTATTCTTGACCCATTTCAAGTTTTCTATCCGTTTTGGGCTTTCCTGATGCAAAATCCATCTCTTGGCATCTGTATGTGTGCCCGTGCTACGTCCAAATGGTTGAATATATTTGCATGAAACTTTGCATACTGTGAGTACTTGCATTCATTCAGTGATTGAACTTGGTTGCGTTTGTCTGTCAGTCTTCCCATTCTGTCTGTATGTTTGGGCACAGGTATCATAAAATTTTTCAAACATATTTTAATGCAATGTTTTATATTTTATACATTGTATTCTAGTTTAGTGAATAAATTATTTTTCGTTCCTTTGCCTACATATTTAGACAAGTTTGCTAAAACATAAGAGTAACTATATAACTTAAGTCAACCATAATTTGATAGTTTTGGAGTAGCTGGAAGGTATATTGAGCATTGCAATTACTTGGATTGTTTTACCAGTGCTGCCGAAAAATTATTTTTCCCAAAACTTTTTTTTATGGAATTCGAATTATTTATTTTGAGCCTTATTTTTTCTTTACAAAATATAAAAAATCTGAATATTTGGGACAGACAATAAAAAGAATAAAACATTATAAATAAAATATACAGAACAAGACCTTTTACAATAGGACTGGTAGCTAATATGGCAACCTTGGTATTTTTTAATCATTTGCTTTTTTTAAATTTGTATCCAATATATTCCAAGAATCTATTTTGTAGTGAAAAGAGATACATTCATTAGTTTTCGTTTGAAGCCTTTTTAAAAATCTGTTTTATTATGTATTTCTGCATTTTCAATTTGATGTTTTTCATTCAATAATTGCAATCAAGGTAAGTAATGGTTTAATCAGTTTTAAAACATTTTTAATCATTGTATGATAATTTTGGGAAACGCTTTTGTTTTTAAATGACATACAAGGCATTTATATGCATACTCTGAACTATACTATGCATCCTGGGAAACATTGGCACGTTCCAGACTTTTCTTTCGTACTAAAAATTTATATTCTACAAAAATATAAAATGTTAAACATGACATTTATTTATATTTGTGAAATTGTATATTTAACAATTGCATACCTTTATTTAGAGTGTGGTAGTTGTTACATGTTATGAATAGGAATTTCAATTTAATAATGAAAGAAGAAGTTAGTTAACCAATTCAACCCGAGTAATTCTGCTAGTGCAAAAGTAATTTTAAAAACTATTAATTTTTGTCATCATAAAAAAGACCATGGTGTAAAAGATGAGTGGCATTTTATTGCCTCTTGTCAAGGAAAAAGAGCTTGTGATGGTATATAAGTGGCACAGTAAACCCCCAAAAGAAACTTTAAGCGTTTATGCAAAGATGCAATATTAGATCAAGGCTACTTAGTCTTCATGAAGCTTAGAATTGGGGCTAAAACTCCTTGAGAAAAGTTTAATCTCTACCATTTTTCAAAGTAGTAACGGACTGTAGTGGCATTTCCAAATGATTTTGATGCTTTGAGACTGCTCTCAAAGCAATGGCATTTGCAGCATCTTCCTCGTTCCATTTCTTAATGTGCTTGCCGGCCGAATCTGAAAAACGTTCCCTACTATTCTTCAAATGAAAGATTTTTAGAAGGTATGGCAGTTTTAATACCCTTCCTGCTATGAAATCCCAAACGTTTATTCCTCAGATTACGTTCATAGTTGTTTTCTGTAAAATGAACAGAACAAATTCGAGTACTGAGGCTTAAAAGAATATTTTCTTTTGCAGTTTGCAATCCATACATTTTTTTAATGCTCATCGGCAGGAAATCTATGAAACAGCACATCAGGTGTTTTCTTGTAATTTTTGCAAGTTGCAACTGCACAGCTTGACATACTTACTTCAGGATACCTATTATATAGAGCTCAAATACATGAAGAACTATCCTGTTTTCCATTCAAAATGTAGAACTATCAATAGCTCTTAAAACAAAGATATACAGAAAGGTAGTCGAAAGCGTCTATTTACCTCGAAACATACTTAACTCTTAAAACCTGTGTTATATAGATCTACTTTTCAAATAGATGTAAAACTATGAAAGGTTCTTAAGACAGTGAAAAACAGTAAGGGAACTTCCAGTACTCTCAAAGTAATGCTTACCACTGAGTGACAATGACGAGACACTTGCTCGCTGGAAAACTCATTCTTCCATGTGAAGTCATAAGGTCACTCCGCAGAGAAAGGGATAAAGACTGGTGGACCAACCTGTCTCTTTACTAGACTTGATATTATATGCTTTTGATTATACAACTTTACAAAAGTCCATGAAAGGAAAATATTTTTTCGTAGGGAAATCGAAAATAGAAATTTCTAACTAATTAGCAGATCAGTACGCACTGGCAAATACGATAACAGGAACAAAAACTAATCACTGTTTTAATCCAATGAACAAAAACCAGAGCCTTTAGATACATGTGGGATTGCTCATGAATTCATAATGAAAATCCTATCTCCTCCCATAACTATAAAACTATCATGTTGGTCCTGATGAAAATCAATTGAACTATTTTTCCAAAACTTCAAGACAAATTGAATCAGAATGCTTTTAGCTTTATTAATATTAATGTGCGTGGTGGCTTTTTTTTATTTATGCTTAATATTTGCCTTTTAAAAATTTCTCGATAATGCGATCAATATATTGTTCAGTTATTTAATCTTTAGAGACTAGTATGTTTTAAAAAAATTCCAGTTCCTAGAAATTTTAATTTATCAATTTAAAGCACATATCTGATAACATTTTCTAGTTTCTAAAAAATATAAGACCAGCTTGTAATATTTCAGTAATGTCAACTATAATATATTTTGGGCTTATAAATATTTTTGTATTTCTAATTAAGTTAAGAAATTGAGAAGTATAAAAACTTCCCTGCATAATTTTGAAACAATGTAACTTAAGCATAAATGTAAATATTTTTTTAAAATATTCCAATTGAATATTATAAAACACATTACATTTTGCAAAGTATTTTTTAAAAATAATTTAAATAAATAAAAAAAAATTTCTTCGATACTTTTTCATGTAATAAAATAAATTTAAAATTACATAGGACTGTAATTTGATGTTCTATTGATATTTTTACATTCATGTGAACCTGCTTTGAATTAGTACTTCATAAAAATTCAAATTTGAACATTGTTTTTTAAGCTATGGTCATTTTTGCACTGCATGATGATCACCATTTTGAAATACATGCTACCATTAGAGTAGTTTTTATTCAGAAACAAAAAATTTTACCTCTGAAATTTCTCAGATTAAAATACATGTTAACTAATACTTCTACAAAGTTTCAGAAAAATATGTAGGTTCATTTTTTCTATGGTCCTTTAAAGTCAACTGTTTTTAAATGTGATTTTTTAACTTTACATGTTAAAAACTTTACAAGTTCACTAAAATGTAAAATTGCCATTGTTTTTGTAGTTTATATGCACTCCTGAAATAAATGGCTTCCATTTGGTACCAAAAATACTAAATTTGAACTATTAGTTCTCCAGGTTGGATCATTTATACATTGTGGCATATCCAAAATGACTTCCATTTTGTAAAATTAGCCAATTCCTGTATCTCAGCTAACATTGGACAAAACATTTAAAAAAATTGAGATCTATGGGTTTGTCTGTCATGTTTATCTACACTAAATTTGAAAAAATCCATGATTATGGTGCAACTTTTGTACAAATTTGGTATTTTCACATGGAATGACCCATATATCATGAAGGGAATATTACCTTTCAAATTTCCTGTGGTATGAAATTTCAATAGATATTAGTAAAAAGATATGTAACAGGGTTCGTACATTCATTTTGAAATGAAAATGATTTTTTTTTCAGGATGGAGGACTAGGAAAACTTGGTAAAGTAATATACTAGTGATTCAATGAGAAAATAATGAGTCAGAGCTACGTTTAATAAAAATTGAGCACTTTTTAGCACTAAATTTTAAAAGTGAGCACTTTTTATGCCCCTCATTCTTGGGGAATCACTTTTAAGAAAGTAATGAACAGTGTGTGGTGGTGGCATCAGTTCTTTTGCTGCATTATGCAAATGCCAGTTCGTTCCTGTCAATCGAACAGGTGTAAATTTGGCACAAAGCCATATTGGTAGGTCCAGCATTTCTACACTGCTGTATGAAGTTCACTTCTCATTGCATGTTGGAAGGCATGCAACCTATGTTGCTAAGACCTTTGCTTATCTCCTGAAGCTCTTCATTGCTGATCGATGATTTACAGATCATGAAGATTCAAGACTTTATACTGCAATTGTTTTAACCTCCCTCTTTTAACACAGCAATTGTCTGTTCTTGTTTGCCGTGTTTTGTTATGATTAAATAAATAGGATTAATTAACTTTGGAATCTGTTGATGCTATTCCATCTTCAAAGATCTGTGCCTGTTTAGAAAGTTTTCTCGAAGCACTGTCACAGTACAAGGTAGCCTGATATTTTTTTATCTTGTAGTAGTACTGTGCAGTGCTAGATATTGATGCTGTTATCGCAATAAATTAAAATCCTTCAGATTTTAAGTCAGACTTCCGAGACATGAGGCATCAAGCCATATGTGAATGGTGCAGACTAAGCTTTGAGTAAAAACTTAATATATCACACAAACAATTCTGCATAGCATATCTCTATTGTTTTGTTCATGATAGAAAGGCATTATGCTATGCCTAATTAAGAAATCCACTGCAAAACAATGAGGAATCCGGAGAAATCCAGAGATTCTGTTAAAGAACACTTTTACATTTTTTATCTTTAGAGGGATAGCTAAATTTATTCTTGATTAGAGCAAGTCAAAATAATTTCATAAAAAAAGAAGTTATTTACCATTACCACTGACACCAATTTGATAAAACTAAAGAATTCCCTGTTAATGAATTTTTATTACAAAATTAATCTAAGTCATAAATAACCTTATTTCACTACCAGGAAAATGCTGATTGGTTTTCATGCCCCTTCTAGATTCAAGTATTAAAATATTTGCAACATTCTAAGTTTGAAACTTGTTCACAAAAGAAATTTTAAAAACCATGTATTGATTATTTCTATTTATTAGTTATTCTACTTATTTATATATTTCTATTTACTAAAACTATTTATTTTAAATTATTTCTATGGAAATCAATAAGAATAATTAGCTTAATTTGTAAGAAATAAAACAAATTGTTTCCACAATTATTAACAATAATTTTAAACCAACCTCCAGCCTTTTAAGGCACTTTTTGTTAACTTTGCATGGTCCACTCATGGCAATTTGACTGTTTCCTTGGTCACTATTTTCTGCCTAAAGAAACAATGGATTTTAGTTTCTCAAAAATTGGGAAACAAACATTGCAATTTTATTAATAAACTGAAATTAAATCCAAACTCCAGTTAAAAATCCCTGCATTTTTTAGATGAATTACAGAAGTTAAAAAAAACGTGTGCACAATAAAAATGGTATCCTAAATAAAATATGCATTTGTTTAAATACTTGTGATTATTTAAAATTATTTACATTAATCCATAGAAATAATTTTGGTTTTATTTGGCAAAGTACAAGTTTACTTTCCAAGCAAACTTAAGGCAATCCAGCAGTTAAACAAATAGGCTCAGATTTAGTAGCTTTCATCCCCATTGAGAAAATTGAACCCTCCTGGTGGTTGTCTCGGCGAGGTATCTTGTCATTAGCAAAACTGACCAGATCTTAATTGATTAGATATCTCGTTATCAGAAAAACTGACCTGATCTTGATATCATCATCATCAAAAATGGCAATATCTTCAGCTGGCATTCAATTGGCTATCTTAATTCCGAGATATCTCGTTATTAGCAAAATTGATCACATTTTGATGAGATATCTCGTCAAAGGAGGGTTAATCAAATCCATGTCATACGATAAACAGGGAAAGTTAAGAAAAACCTGAATAATTCATAAAGAAAAAGCAGGATAATTCTTAGTTATACAATAATATAGATAATTCTTACATCACAAGAGTAATTATTTTAACAGTCAACTATTGGTAATTATTTTTTACAAGGATTTGATTTGAGCTAGCAAATTGGTCTAGTGGTCAGTGCAAATTACTGTATTTAACAGTTGCATTGTTCTTTCTTGAAATTCAGACAAAATGAAGAATCGACTAGAAGGTTTGTCATTACTCTTTAATACATACTAAGGATTTTTATATATCATTACACGAGGAGTTCAATACCGTTTTAAGAAGCATTTCTACGTCTTTAATTTTTCCTCTGTAAGCTAGGATTTCACATTTTTTTCGACATATTTCTTGTCTATACTGAAAAATAATAAAAAAGAAACATTGCAAATCACTGGATAAGGTTACAGTGAAAAATAAATAACTGAAATAAAAAATATTTACAATTAAACAACCATTTTTAGTATTTCATATTGATGCAACATGATGAATGATAAACTACTCTAACACTATATAAGGCAAGATATTTTGTAACATTTGTCAGAAAATAGTATACTTTTGTCCATGATAAAACTTCCATAAAAATATATTCATAAATGATACATTAAATCATGTTGTATTTAAAATTATGCACAACTAAACAAAAATATGGTGAAACATTTTGAAATCACATAAAATTTGACAGAACCCATTTTTTGAAACAACACTTATGATGCTCAAATCTTTTTAGATTCAATTTATCCTTTTTGTGAGGTTGGTTGCATTGAGTTTTATGGTGCAAGAGCAATATTTGGCCAAGCTGCACCAAACGCAAGACAGACCATGTCAATATACTAACACAAACAATAAAAGTTTTTACTGGGATAGAAGAGAGAAATACACCTAAGGAGGAATTGAACCTGCGTCGCATACAACTCGCAAGTTGTTAGTGTAGTGGACAAACCCACTGAGCAACAATGGTTCATCCCGTTGATGTCCCTCGGGAATCAAATGGTTCCTTCCAGCCAACATTCCTCAGTGTCTGGCAGGAGAACCTCACACTTGGGATGAAGTGGGGCTAGTAATGAATTGATAAATGATTAAGTGACCATGTTGACCAAAATATAAACATATGTATCTTTCAGTCAGTCACTTTAAATACTGATAATTTGATTCTTTGATCTTTCTTTCGGAGTTCAATGAAGAACCTCAAGATATCAATGGATGTCCCAGTAAAATTTCACAAAATGTAAGCAGAGCCCATGGGGAACGTTAAAAATAATTACTTGAAACAAGCAACCTTTGAACTCCAAATTATAAAGATACCATTTTATATTTCCTCTGCTGTTCACACTTCAAATTTTTGAGACAAATAAAAAGAGGTAGGTATTGAGGCCTGATAATATGAGTTACTGCATTACTCAATTTTTTTTTTTAGTAAATAGCATTGTGACAGTGATCTCAGGTAGATAACTATTGAATTAAAGCAACATAATGGGCTATTGGCGACAGTCTGGGATCAATTCAATATGGAAAGATCAAGAACAACACCTCATGATTTTGAACCATGGTTGGATGACAAGGTCACAGCTGAGCTGGCACACCACTCTCCAAACTTTCACACCATGCCAACATTGGGCATTTGAGGTCACAAGATTTAACGTGCATCAGTCCCTGCATACTTGACGGTCTTTGGTTGGATTGAGTTTCAAACTCGCAACCCTCCTGTTGCTAATCAGCTACTCTTCCAACTGGGCTACCGAGGCCCTTTGATTACAAAATATATATATTTCTTGCAATTGAAAGCAGACAAATTTAATTCACGTCAGAGCACTAATGCAGAAAAATGTATATAATCATTACCGAAGAACTGCATTCTTCTTTAGAGAGAGATACTGACATCATTTCATTTTGCAGTTCGGTACACTAAAAATATAGAAAAGATACTTTTTAAATAATTTATCAAAAATCAGTTTTGTAGGAGGATTCAGAGATAATGCCAGAATATATTAGGAAAACCATATAAACTTTTATACTAATTTTTAGGCTAGGAAGTAAACCAGAATTAAAAGATACACAATATAATTAGGAGCTTAATTTTTTACACTTAAAAAATATTAAATGCAAAATAACTGTCTGAGAATCTGCAATAACTTCCAGATGACTATGGTCATGTGACAGAGCAGAGTTTTAACACTAGAACGTATAGATTTCAGGAGTAACAGTTGATCTCTTCAAGTGGAAAAGTTTCACAGCAATTAATAATGGGACTACTAGATGAAATCATGCATAAATGGTATTGTTGAATATCAACCCTCATGGTGGCTGTCTGCATAAGGTATCTTGTCATTAGCAAGACCGATCAGATCTTGATGAACGATATATCTCGTCATTAGAAGAAAACTGATAAGATCATGATGGACGATATCTCGTCATTAGAAGATAATGGACCAGATCTTGTCATCATCACAGAATAGACAATATCTTGATGGATGATATATCTTGTGGAAACCACTTGGAGGGTTAAAGAACACATTTTAAAAGAATGCAATGGGAATGAAAAGCATTAAAATAACACAAAACAAGAACCACAGTATAACGATCATATGGTTTTTTTTGGCAAAAGAGAACACTCGAAACTAAATAAAGCATTTATTGGATAAATGTTAAAACAACAAATAGCAATCTTTATCTCAGGAAAGAGCCTCACAAAGTAGGATCAATCTGCAATTACCCGACCGTCCTTTGTTTCCTCCTTCTGACCTTTCTTACACTCCGATCACCCCCATCAAATCCTTTACAGTGTCACATGGTCACTTCTCTCTCTGACCACGTGACACTTGCACCTGTTTTCCCCCTTCAAGTAGGGGTTGGGTGAAGGAGTAGAATATTATACCACACCCCAAGTAAGATAAGTGTGTTAGGGGTAATAAACCAAACACTAATCTGAACTAACAGTAATAGTCTGGATCAAAACCTCCATTCCAATATAACATAAACTTTAAAAGCACATTAAAAGATATACTAAATATTCCAATCCAGCACAATATTCAATTTTTAACCATGTAAATCCTTCTAGTAAACTTACATATCTAATTGCCTAAATAACCATAAAATATCATTATAAACACACAAAAAATTAGATTCATGCACACTATAAAAGATTCAGACATTCAGAAGGTTCGACAAATTCCTTCACTCTACTTGATAATAAATTAAATGAAATATCAAACTCATGCAGATTTAAATCAATATAATAAATCATCAATAATAATTCAAAAGAAAATGACAAATACTCTTATGCTCATTGAAATAAATGTAAAAGTATGGAGGTTGTTTATTCTCATACTCTGTATGAAAGTATTGACTGGTTTAAGGAATGACGAAGGAGGTAAAAACAGTAACTTTAATAAACAATCAATTAAATAAACATAATATGCCGATTAGTCTATCAGCATAATGTCTTGCAACCAGCTGTAACATAAAGCTGCTTAGTAACTGCAAAGTGAAGACATACAGCTTGATCAGCATAACAGAACAATCTCAATTCTTTTTATTGCCACAAGCAAACGCTATTCCCATACACACACGCAGCACAACTGAAAAAAACAGTATTGAAATTATATAATGCTGATTAGCAACACACTAAGTGAAGACTTGCAGCTTGATTAACACAACAGAACAATCTCAATTCTTTTTAACGCCACAAGCGAACGCTACACCCATGCAGCACAACCGAAGAAACCGATAATTTAAATGAAATCCATTGCCAGAGCCATGAGAGTTATTTTCATGCGTGGACTGATGCCACCACAAATGAAAAAATATGCAGTAAAATAATCAAAATACTAAATTATTTCTCGACAATAAAGCTCAGCATGTATGAAAATATCAAACTCCTACAGTTAAAGTGTCTTAAAGTTTGTCTTGGATCTCTGATACAAACAAGCCACAATGCCAATATTGGATACACCAGTCTGAATGATGAACAGTTGCCCCAATACGGGAGTGTAAAGGACCGGGGCATCATCACAGCTGCTTTCAGATGTCGAAAAGCAGACAAAACTGTCTGGGACCTTCCGGCATAAAAATTCTCTATAAGTTACACAAACCATGACTTCTCAGGTGTTTCTTAGTTGTGGGAACTGGTAACCGAGATATCACTTTAACCTTGTCGGGGTCCGTCTGATGTTTACAGGAACCAACGCGACCAAAATATTTTATCTCGGATTTCCGCAACTGAACACTTAATAAAGTTCACGGTAAAGCACAACTCTTGTAGCTTTGTAAAGACAACATACAAATGCATTAAACTTAAATTTTCCAGTAACACGAAAATATTGCAATGTCATTGATAGATGCTTGTGCAAATTCTTGACATTGAGACCATTTGTTCATTTCACATTGAAATGTCGCTGCAGCATTTTAGAACCCAGACAGCATGACTTAAATTCGGTATTGTCCTATATGGAGTTTTAAAGGATCTGAAGTCTTGACTCATAATATTTGGGATGTTAGCTCGAGAAAATATTAGCAGCAAGGCTTCACAAATCGCTTTAGTACTAAAGGAATGCATGAGTACCACTTGCCTCCAACGAGTGTGCTGATCTGTGAGACAAAGCACATGTTTATGTCCCCTTCTCGATGGTGGACCTATTGATTCATCAACATTTACAACCTCAAATGCAAGTTTTGGTTTCATAACTGGTGCTATGGGTGTCCAGTCACTTATTTTCTCTGGATTCATTAACAGACAATTCACAGAAGTCTTTGGACATCACAGGCCAGTAAAAATTATAACATACGTTCTTTGGTCTTAATAAGTCCAATATAAGTCATCAAAACAGATTCATGAGCCAATTTTAGTGCTCTTTTTCATCTAGTTACAGGTAAAACTAGTTGTACTAGTTTTTCTCCCAATATTTTATCTCTATGATAAATCGAATCTATTAAAATATAATTCCTGTTATTAGTTTCAATATCTTGTCTTACTTTCTCCAATGATTTGCACTGTTGTTGCTCATCTTTTAACCTAATTGCCTCAGATTTATTTCTGTTACTTAAATCTGATTCGATCAGATTTTCCAATTCTGACTCAATCTCCTTTTCCTCTTCAAAATTCTCAAATATCCCCACCTCATCAATGTTTGTTGAATGTTTACGACCGTCTGAAATGCTTTCTTAACAGACTACCTGTGTGTCGTTTTTGCTTACCGGATGGTCATCCGAGCGCATTCATTGCAGACATCGACAGTCGCTAAATCTGGGCTAATTTCCTCCCCAAAAGCTGAGACCAAAACTATTTCGTTGCGTCCACTTGCTCCAGGGGCCAAGTTCGAATGAATGATGGGCAGTTGACACCCCGAGTTCAGCGTTGCCATGACTAGTTTCCCAGCTACAAGGATATTAACGAATTCAAATGGTTGTAAAACAGGGGTGCTTTTCAAGTAAGTGAAAGCAAATTCTGTAACGAATGCTTCGCTTTCCTTGAGAAAAAATTTCTTTTCTCATACCACTCTTGTTGTGTGACCGATTCCCTATTCTTTTGTTTGTCTGGACAAAATATGGCAAAATGTGTATCCTTACACAAATATAGCATTTGCAAGCTTTGTATTTTATGTCTTATAATTATCTTTCCTATGTTCTTGTCTCAAATGAGGGGCATATTTAAAATGGCTATGATTCTCGATTTTGCTATCTTTAAAAACTTATGAATGATATTCTACTAAAGAAAAAGATTTCCCCTTGGCTGATTCCAGAGGTTTAAACAAATTTTCTCCCGGGCGAATTCCTATATGTGCGGATGTTTCCTTGCCTAATGTTTCTTTTTGTTTATCACTAATCATAAGGCTTTGGAGAGTATCTAAATCGTTGGCATTTTTTAATTGGCAACAAATTCGAAGTTAACCTCGACGAAAACTGTACATGAGATTCATTTATTTTCTCCATAGCTTTCCCAAAATTTCCTAGATACTTGGGGAATTGGTTCCTACTTTCTACGAACTATTGTTTTAAGTTGCTCATAGTTATTTAATTCCTCTTGGTTTATATATGGTAAAATATTATCAGCTTTTTCACCCCCAAGTAAATTTTATAGCATTTCGGTTTTTAATTCCTCGGGTACTAGTTTTGTTTGGCATGCTTGCTCCAAAGAGTCAAAGGAAACATGCCATTCTTCAGGACAACTTGGCATGGACAAAGTTAAAGTGCACATGCTTCTTTTCAAATTATCTACATTAATTACATTTTCCAATTCACTTCCCTCAGTGCCAAAACTTCTGTTCTGCCTCCCAACCTCAGCATTCATTCGAGCTCTTTAATCCGAAATCATGTTATAAACATGCCTTTATGGGTTTCGTGGTATTTTTAATCTTCTATGATCATGCACAAAACTTCTCGTACGAAATATGGATCTATTCAAAATAATGTTCTTGAAGTCCACTGATTTAGCATCTGTGCTCAAGGTTTCTCCGAATTCTTCACAAGTACGTTTAAATCCTCCTTCCTCACGCCTTTAAACAGTGAAAACGCTTACCTCCAATCCAGTTCTCAAATAGATTTCAAAATCGATCCTTACTCTCAATTCAAGACACATTTAAATTACAATCACTCCACAACACACTCAAAAGAAAACACTCACTTCTTCACCTTCAGATTCAGTGTCTCTCTCTTTTAGAAATGCCAGATCTATCAGCTGGGACAGTGTAACGGTCCTCGAGTGGTTCTTTTTTTGGCAAAAGAAAGAGAACACTTGTAACTCAACAAAGCGTCTATTGGATAAACGTTAAAAAAACAAATGACACAACAATAACAATCTTTGTCTTACAATCGGTCTGCAATACCCGACCATCTACCTCTCTCTCGTTCCCAAACCCTTCAACTCTGATCACCCATCGGTCCTCACAGTGTCACATGGTCATTTCCTTCTGACCACGTGACACTTGCACCTGTTTTCCCCCATCAAGTAGGGATTGGGTGAAGGAGCATAATATAACACTACACAGAATGCTGCTAATCACATCTAAATATACTTGAGTACTAGATAGTCATATTTATCTGTTTTAATCTTGTTTTTATTGGTACAGTTTCATGCTGAGAGGAGATGACTCTGGAGCTGTCACACATAAGTGTTTCTGTGTACACAAAACAAGCAGGAACTTTTAGTGAAGATGGGGAAAGTTGTACAACATAGCATGTTAGTAGCGACAGAGCCTTTAATGCCTGCAATTTTGCTGACAAAAAATGTTAGCACTGAATGAGTGGGCTATATGTTAACACAATACCTGTGATTAGTGAGCGAATATGCACACAGCTATTTTGCTCTTGTATGAAATACTCCCCTAATTTAAGGGGGATTTATTTTCTACGGTGAAAGAAAATCAATTTTGCATTTTTCACGTAACTTTTTTAGGGTCTTAAGAAAATGTGTGTAGTTTTGATACAAAGACGCTTTTGGCATGCTCTTTATGTCACCAGAGTTTCTTAGAAACACTGTTTTAGGCTTAGCAGAAAATCATTAAAAAATTAACAAAAATAATTTTTAAAATGGAAAAAAATTCATACAACTGATTATTCTTACCACTAGGTAAGTAGTTTAATGAAAAATCTGTACTTTTTCTGAAATATTGTTGTATAAGTTTGTCCAAGTTAAATAATTTATTAGTTTTAAGTCTAATGGAACCAGGTTATATATGAATGGCATAAAATATCACATTAATTCTAGCAAATTAGGTTATAAATTAAAAAGATAAGAATTTACAAAAATTAATAAGAGATTCAAATGATCACAAGGTTGCCATAAAGCTATAATAAACCAGAGTTGTCTTTGCCTGCCACAAAAAACATGCCAAAAAACCCACCAAAAGCATTGCCACAAAAAAAGGCTTCATATAAAAGCTGTACCAACATGCGTGCTGAATTTTAAGTCGAAATTCACAAAATTGGCCTAGCTATAAACCATAAACAGACAAAAAATTTAACAAGTTTTCTCAGAACAGCTTTTTTGAGTGCTTGGCATGATATATATAAGACTTGGATTGATTGACTTGAAATTTTAGCAGCAAGTTGAGCAAACATCCTTTTACTTTTTGATGAACCAGAAAAGTGATGTGTTACGTTTATGTATTTTCAATGCAAAAAACTCAAGTCAATTTTTTGAGCTAAATCGATGATTTTGGATCCCCATTTCTTCAAATATTTTGATAACATTTTTCTGCTTTGTCAAACAATATTATATGAAGACACTGTTCAATTTTTTTGCTTAAGATCACTTAGAGTTGAGAATCATGCCAATCAGCAACAGAACTTTGTATGACATTATGGTTGAGGAGGGTTAGCAGGTGATTCTTCATGAAAACTATTTTTAAAGATTTTCTTTTTTGAAAACCTAAAATGATAACAAATGGATGTACAAAGTTTGGAATATTGCTTGATTGCATAGTTTTGTCAATAAAAAATCCCAACAAAGCACTTTTAGTGAAACCCTTAAACACATTCTATCATCTTAACATAGAAATTCAAAATTAAGCAAAAGTATATATTCACCTTTTTCACAGCCTGACGAATAAAAATCAATCTTTCTTTAGCAATATCTGTTTCAACCTTTCGCTGAAAAGAAAAACCTTGGATTAGTGTTTGGTATTAAAAATCTCGGTAGTAAACAGGGAAGTTAGTTTAATTTATCTTTACTCACAAGTCAGCAAATAACTTCAATAGATATTATGTGTTCAATAATTTATAAACATAAAATATTATTAATCATGCATTTAGTGAACAAATGTTCCTCATATTGCTCTATAAATACTAAGTAAAAATTAAGTTTAAAACTTGCTCACAGTTTTGATAGACTCTTCGATTTCGTTTTGCAAGAAGCCCAATTCAGTTGCTAAAGTGGCCACTTCTTTTGATAACTGAAACAAAACAAGTTGTTATGAGTCTAAAATTTGTTGAAAAACTTCCAATTTGCCAACTAAAGTATTTTTGTTGTTCAATAAAATATGTCGAAACTTAATATAATTTGCTCACAATTTGTTAAGCTCATAGCACATTATTAAACTCCTTATAAGCTCAATATAAGCGAATATTTGTGCATTAGTGAAATGGGCATGTAATACACATTCACTTTTGGAGATGGACTTCGGGAATTGTAAACTCAAAACACTAAGCTTTCAAAATTGGACAAAAATAAATTTATGGTAACACAATGCACTAAATGAACCAGTTTTACCAAAATTTGAATAGATGACACACTAAAAACACACTCAAATTACAACCGAAAAATCTGCAGATCATAAAGAAAACATTGATCTGAATTTTTAAGGAAGTTGGATAATCATACAGCTCACAGAATTACTGACTCATTGTTGCAGTAGGCATATATGCTGCTGTAAAGAATCACTGAAGACATTTCAGAGACCTTAAATAACAAAGTACACATCCTTCATCTTATACATGAATCCATACCAAACTAAATCAAATAAAATATGCACATAAATCTGCTCGTAGCTATTTGTGAAATACCACTAGGCTTCGATTTAATATTCTTCAATGTTTATTTTTATGAAGAATATGCTCTTGGAGAATATCTCATATCCATATTGGGTAAACCTCTTCGGACGGCAGTATATGGCCAGAGTCTGGTAAACCTACTAGATGGGCAATATCTCATCTGAGGGCCAGATTGTTAGATTTTGAGGGCAGTACCTAGTCTCCGAGCTGGGTAAACCTGTCCAGTTTGTTGGTTGTCTCCGGGTTTTATAACACAAAGGCCATATTTGGCCAAGCTGTGCCAAACACAAGACAGACAACACAATGAGGGAGGAAGAAAAAGCACAAAGCAGAAGGGTAGGCAAGGGTAAAAATGAAAGGGAAGGAGATCACTCGAACAATTGGGGGGTTTGATGGCCGTACACACATCTAAAGATGTGCCCCTGTCGAGAGGACTATCTGAATTGCGGACTGGTTAAACCTGTCCGGAGGCCATTTCTGGTCTGCAGGCCTGATAAAAATATTTGGAAAGCCATATCTGGTCTATTCAACTTATGAGTCACTTAGAAAGTAGTAGAGAAAATGTATACATTTTCAGATAACCAAGTCATTAAATCTGCCTTAGATGAAAGTGATACTAACCTCATTCTCCGATGCATGAGATTGTTCTAGTTGCGTTTTGCAATCAGTCAACTCAAATGTTACCGTTTCTAGATCTTTTGTTAGCTGAGGAAAAATACAGAAAATTTCAACTACGGGTTTCTGACTCTATTAATTTCTATTAAGAACAAGATTAATTTAAAAGCATTGCTTGAATAATTTATAACAGAAAATAGCTCATTTGAAATAATTATGAAAAGTAATTTGGAAACAGTTGTATAAATGGATTAATTCGTGTAGTGTCAATTTCATCAAGAGGGTGTTACAAGGATCTTGTTTTATATTTTGGAAAAGTGCTTTAAATTTGAGTGACATCGTGACTTCAGCTGGCAGCAATTTTAACTATGTACATGACATATCTGGCGCATTAGCACAAGATATGATAGTTTTCCACCCAATTTCATTCGAATGAGCTGAACAGTTTATTAAGTTACACTAATTTTTCCATTTGCCCCTTAATTTATGGAAACCAATAAAAATTAAAATTCTTTTATTACTGTGACTGGTCTTTAGTTTATTTACCAACATTGGTGACGTGTACAAAATGTCTTGTATTTGAACACTTTGGATACTTAAATACATACACAATAAAGAAAAGAAAAAACATTAAAGGCAAAAATTGTAGATTGGAAAAGTTTTGATTGCAGGCAATTTTTAAAAAAATTGACCCCAGGACACACTATAAACCCTTTTACGAAAAAAGGGATATTATAAAACAATACTAACCTGGCTCTCTGATACATGAGATAGTTTTAGTTTCTCCTGACATTCAGCCAATTCAGCTGTTAGCTTTTCTAGTTCTTCAGTTTGCTGTAAAAATACAAGTAGTTTATTCACTGATTCAGACAAATATTAAAAGATTAGGAGATAGAAGAGTTAATAATTACCTTAACTTCATGAAAGTTTACAACACTAAAAATGGTCCACATGTGACTGACATCTGGCCATGATTCATAGTCTCACCAAATTCATGAATCATTGAACAGGAGAGTGTACTGATGAAAACTAATCTGGAGCGTTAAAATTATTAGAATGCATGCAACAGGCAGTTAAAGTTGCACTGGAGCAACACAACGGGCCATTGGCAACAGTCTGGAATCAATCTTGAAGGAAAAGATCCAAGGGAAACACTCAGTCATTTTGAGCCAGTCAGATTACGAGGTCACACCTCAGCTGGCAACCCACTCTCTAAACTTCCACACCACGCCAACTTGAGGATATTTGAGGCCACTGCAGATTTAACAGGCACCAGCTGCCGTGTACATGATGGTCTTTGGCTGGACTGAGTTTCGAACTAACCTGTTGCTCTTCCAACTGGGCTACCGTAGTACGGAATGCACACACAGTAAACACAAAGTTGACAATATGCGGTAGGTACATAGTAAATTAACGTTGCACTGGAGCAACACAACTGGCTATTGGCAACAGTCTGGGATCATTCCCCAAGCGAAAGATCCAAAAACTACACCAAGTAATTTTCAACCACGGTCAGATGACAAGGTAACATCTGAGCTGGCACTCCACTCTCCAAACTTCCACACAACATCAACGTGAGAACATTTGAGACCACGGCAGATTTAACGTGCACCAGCCCCCTTTGTACACGACGATCTTTGGTTGGATTCGAACTCTCAGCCCTCCAGGTTGCCAGTTCGTTGCCCTTCCAACCGGGCTACCGCGGCCACTGACAATATGTGGTGCCAATGATATGAAATTACTCTTGGACAGGTTAAAGTTAGTGGTGCAAGTCACTTTAAAAAAAAGACTTAGGCACAGAAACCAGATTTAGATAAATCAATCTGTTAACAGAAAACTGTCACTGTTAACAACTGTCAACAGATGGCAGTGTAAGTTATAATGGTAAAGGAAACAGCTGTTTTGTTTATCCGTAAAGTGATGCGAGTCAGACTTACACCACTGTTTTTCTAAACGCTGATAGTGTCGAATGACTCTACACCTCTCCGTAGGATTTCTATACAAAACAATGGATTCTGAAGAAATAATTCAAGTCCATTAGATAATCTTGAGACCAGTGTTGTATGGAAGCCTGAGTCGGAAGAGAGTTTCCTCTATACCAATGTTTGTCAGATAAACATGTAAAAAGGTAAACATTTGGTTTAAAGGCGGAAATGGGCTCAGCTGTATTGGCGAGTTGCCAATTTTTCACGGTGTGTGATAGACCAAGTAGTTAAGTGTGTATACATAGCAATTGTGGTAAGATAGGATATTTATAAACAACATAGTTGTTTATCGTTTCAGAAGATAATGCACCAGTCCACAGACCCCATCCTGGCCCATTTCCTACTGCTGGCCAATCATCTAAAATTCGGTTAGAAACATTTGTAGATTTCAAATCAGAAGTAACAGTGTTATAGTTTGTAAAGCTTTTTTTTAAACCTTAAATTTCGGATGGGCGGACGACAAGAGCAATAAAAGAATAAGGGGTGGTCAGCAACCAGGATCTGATGGTTGAGGATGCCATGTCCCAAAACACAAGACGTACTAATAAAAGAGGTGCGTGACCATATTAGCTCATTTCTATGCTATCAGTCGCACTATACCAGAACTGAGAATCCCAACAGAAAATTTCTACCATCCGAAATGAATGTATGTTTAATGTACGACTTGTATAAAGAAATGTGCAGGAAAAAAATGTTGATTCAGTTTCTGAAGCCGTCTATCACCGAAACTTTAATAGAGTTCAACTTGCATTTCCATAGTCCACTGAAAGATACCTGTAGTAAATGTGATGCCTATGTTATAGCAATTAAAGCATGTGCAAATGAGGAGATAATTTAATAACTAAACGTGGAAAAAGAACTCCATCTAAGAAAAGCAGAAAAAGCATGACAAGCGAGAAATGAGGATGCAGTGAAGATGATTCTGTCTATGCTGTGACATTTGACCTAGAAAAAGCTCTTCCTTTCCCAGTATTGACTACATCTGTTGCATACTACAAGAGGAACACATACACTTACAATTTGGGATGTCATGAACTTATAACACTTGCTGGGTTTATGCACAGCTGTGATGAGACCATTGCTTCTCGCGAGTCACAAGAGGTTGGTTCCTGCATTATCGAACATCTTGAATCAAGAGCTATATCAACAAAGCACATTATCATGTACAGTGATGAATGTACAGGTTAAAATCGCAACCTGGTTACCATTGTATTTAATGAAATTCATACAGAGCAATAACAACTGTGCAGAAATCGTTGATCATAAGTTTATGGTAAGTGGTCACTCTTACCTTCCAAACGACACAGATTGAATTATACGCAAAGAATGACTGCTTTTATACTCCTTATGACTGATACAGTATTATTCTGAAATGCAGGAGAAAAAATAGATTCATGTTAACCAAAATGGAACGTGACGACTTCAAATCTGTTGCTAACTTGGAACACTGTATCACACGTAGAAAGACAAGAACAGCCCCATTAACTGGTTGAAGATCCGATGGATTAGGATTTTGAAAGATCGTCCTTACTCTTCTGTATAAAGAAACACCGAATGATGACATGCCATTTTCTGTGATTAATCTACAACCATCAAGGGCTGGTAGACCAACTCTAACAAATATTCATCAAGATGCGCTGTATCCAAGAGGAAGACTGGTTGCACAAGCGAAGGACATAATGGACCTTCTGGTACACATTGAAACATGATTTTCTCCTTTCCATTCGAACGAACCTTGAATGTGAGGAGACACCACCTGACGATCTTGGTCACTGGAAATTGTGGATCCAGAGTCAGAAGAAAATAATGAATGAATATTTATTGTCTTTGATTTTTGTCCATTTGTAATAACAATTACTCTTATTTTTGAGAATAAAATCTTTTAATGAGGTTTTAAAGTTCACTTTATATCCATTTTGTTGACAAATACACTGGTGTAAGTCATTGGCTTTGTTAATAAACAGTGGTGTCAGTCATTTTCGTCAGCAGTAAAATTGTAACCATTGTACAAATTAAATTCAAGCCTCTATGTTAAATTTGGATCCGACACCCCTAAAATGATAACATTACAACATTTTTGTTCCCGAATTTATTACAGTACCTTTTGTGTCAGGTTAATTTCTAGAAAACAAAGAAAATGCGACTTACACCACTGTAACTTTAACCCATCCAATTGATGGTATACCATGATACACATTGATTGTTGGAATTGATTTATCAAGGTTTGCACCTATCTTACAATTCCATAGCGTAAAGATCCTATTCATTTGTCTTCTAAATCCCACATAACAAAGCAGATTAAGAAATAAAAGAAAAAAAATGAATTTAACCTGAATCTCAGCAGCAGGTTCTTTCAGTAATTTGTAAGCAGCCAGCTCAACTGTTGCGTCTTCAAGTTCTTCAGTTCGCTACAGAAAATGAACAAATATAGTTTCTAACAGTTAATACAGAAATTACCGAAGATGCAATCAAACCTCATTATGACGAACTCTCTTAATAAGAATTACTGATAATACCAACTAAATTCCAATCCCCATCAAAATATATATTCAAATAAGGGTAACTCATTGGTTAAAAATTCAGGTTACCCTAATCGCAGGTTGAGAGGAAGTTTTGAAACAATAACAAATTATAATTCTTTTCAATCATATTATCAGAAACATTAAGTGACTCTGAAATTGTAGAAGATTTATTTGTGGAAGAGAGGTGAAGAAAGAATAAATGAAGATTTCAAAGACTTCTTTAAAAGCTACTGCTGGCTTAGAAATTGTTCACCGCTTTTTGTTAGGCAGTGAAAATTCATCTGCTCAATTAAAAATGTTGACCGCATCAAAGATTTTCTTAAAGAATGTCATGATAAAAACAAAACACAAAAAATGATAACTATATCAAACAAAGACTGTATAATCGGGAAACATCCGTGTAATCAAGAATTGTCCATATAATCAAGAGTTATCTGTATAATCAATAATTATTTGCATAATCTTTGTGATGAAGAATTCCATTTATCTGTGATCCAAAAATTGTACAGTAAGTAATGCAAAACTATTATAATTTGATCATAGGTTTATGCGGTTTACAACAGTTCTTGGCAATGACTATAAGTGTTTAGTGGAGTGCAATTTCGATGTGCATCATTGGGAAGCACAAATATGTATCAATCAGTGTAATAACTAGTAAATTATTCTTCATGACTCTGAACTCCATGAAAATGTCCATTGAACATCACATAAAGAATTAAAACTTCATTCAAAGGTTGAATGAGCACATCTGTTCATTTTTCTGAAAATCAGATCAGTCAAAGGACTTTCAGTAATTGTATAAATTAAAAACTAAATCATTTAACCCAGTTAGAAATAAAAGTAAAATAAAATCGTAAGACTAACTTAATTTTGTCTGTTACAAGTATAGCTACAATCTTAAGATAACAACTGTATTCAAACAAAATATTTGATGATTTTGGAACTAAAATATTTGAACAGATAAAAGGCAAGTCTTATAAGGGTTGTGTTTCTATCCATTCAGACTTAATAAAATTAGAATAGAAAATAAAATAGTTAAAATACAAAAACTTATTTTTAAAATAATTTAAAGGCAATTAATTTAAAATAGACAACTTGATCAGCATGAAACAAAGGATAGATTTAAACAAAGCTTTCCTAAGTTATACAAAGCTTTTGTTATTTTTAGCAATGAGATTAGAGAAAGAAGTTTAACTTACAGAAATAACACACTACATAGATGCATTTTTAAATGTTGAAAGTATTTAAAGTACATATAAGCAGCATATTAAAGATGTAAATTATGCTGAAAATGCTGTATTTTGCTTTAGATGTTATCACACTCGAAAATAGTAATTTTTTTCAAGAGGAAAACTAAATGTCTCATTCATATTTCATTCAATCGTGAAGTAGCTACTGCAATTAGTACGATCTACTATTAGATTCTTATTGTGCAATTGGAAGTAACTACTGCAAAGACTTGTGACTTCCTCCACATAGACATTTCTGGCATACTACCCATGTGCATATCTTAAAATTTGAATTTTTTGTTGCGACCCTATTTTTGAGGGTGTTTTGTAAACTCGTGTCAAATCTTAGGTATTCAAAGTGACTTAACTTACTGATAAAATAAATATATGCAAAGCATGAATTACCTTATCTAAAGCTTCAGTTAGATCTTTCAACTTTGCCTTGCAAATGTCCAATTCATATTTAAGTTGATTCATTACTATAGTCCGCTGAAAGGGAAGAATAGCCAACTTGAAACAAACTATATCCGTAAAAGAGTAATACAAGTACTACAGCAACAGTACTAAAGCAACTACAAGTCAAATAAGAGGGTTTTAGGTTTTATGAATTGAAGATACAAATAGACTGGATAATCCAAGGCCCACATGTGACTTGGAGCCATTGTATTTTCGGTTATTCCCAGTCGCATTTACATGACAATGTAAAGATTTGTAATAAACAAAACTTGCTATATCATTAAGTAACTTAACTTTCAGAATATATAACTCTTCTTTTTTACTCTTTCTCTCACTTGTTTTTGTTTTTCTACATTGTTAGTCATCTGGTTTGTGGTCCTAATGAATGTTTAGAGGGGCACACCTACAGAGAGCTATGAGGTCTTAAGCCCCTTCCAGACCATATAAAAAGCAAAAATAAATATCCTAATATAGTTCATTCATTGCTTCTATAAAAATTGTGTACAGAGTGTTGATATTTTTCTCCTCAGTCAACTAATGTTTATTCATTGCTTTCAGTCCATTTACAAAAGTGCTCCATTTCTTATTTACTGTGTTGGATAAAATAATTGAAATTGTTCATTAAAATGTTTGGAACCATTTCCCTTCAATACAGCTTCTATTTGTCTTGGTGTAGTCACTCCAAAACTAGTCACTAGGTAATGTACTCTAAATCTAGTCTCTTGGGAACACTCCAAAATTAGTCTCTTGGCAACACTCTAAAATTAATATCTAGGTAACACACTCCAATACTAGTAGTCTCTAGGAAACACTTTAAAACTAATCTCTAGGTAATGTACTCCAAAACTAGGCTCCAAGTAACTCCCTCTAAAACAAGTCTCTGATTAACTCTAAAACTATTCTAATTTCATAGGAATTTTAAAATCTTCCCTAAATAAAGAGTTCACAATAATATAGCCCTCTCCAGATTAATATTTTGGGTGCATTCCTGCATGCTTACACAACTTAACTTTCCAAACCACCTCGCTAACTGTCTTTAAATGACATCGCTCAAACATAGTAAATCATTCTTCCCCTTTCGGATCACCCTGTGAATTCCACCACACTTCAGATGCATGTGCAACTTTAATAGAAAGCCTACATTTTCTGTCAAACTTTCTTATAATAGGTCCCCTAATCTAATAATCATCTGAATCTTTAACCCCCTAAAGGATCAAACTATAACTAATTTTTCCATAAAGACACCAGAGCCATTTCACATACTACATATAAACAGAACACCCTGCACTCTGATGTATCATCTCATTATGCTCCCAACTCATCTTTAAATTTACTGAAAGATCAAATTAAGTTTTGTTTTCTCTGGATATTTTGCTGTCACTGCATTCAACTTGAGAACTTTGAACATATGTTCAACACCACACACAAACCCAACAGATAACTTGAATGCACCTACAGCACTCCTGTGACTTTGATCTATCACTATGACATTCATTACATATATTCAATGGTGTGTTTTGTATTTTACACTGCATTAACACTACAAGCTGAAATGCAAATTGCAAAACACTAGAATGCTTTCGAAAATTATACTAGGCATTTTCTAAGAGTAAAAATTTATGTCTGATTGCCAGTGAAAGTTGAAAATGCAGACTGCATTTCAGTTATATGCTTAGATCTCGTGGATCCAAAAGCTGTTAGTGCTTTGTTGATAAATCGCAGTTTTAGTTATTGGTAGGTAACGCACTGGAGCAACACAATGGGCTATTGGGGATAATCAATCCCAAAGGGAAAGATCCGAAGACAACACCTCTCATTTTGAACCATGGTAAGATGATGAGGTCAACACCTTAGCTAGCACCCCACTCTCCAAACTTCCACACCATGCCAACATTGGGACATTTGAGGTCACAAGATTTAACGTGCATCAGTCCCTGCATACTTGACGGTCTTTGGTTGGGTTGAGTTTCAAACTCGCAAACCCTCCGATTGCTAATGCTACCCTGCTTTAGTCATTAGATATTTATTTAATAGGTTGATTGGTTTTGGGGCTTTATGGCACAAGGGCCATATTTGATCATGCTGCCCAGACACTATCAATTAATACATACAAAATGAAAGCTTCTACTGACACAGAAGAGAAATACACCCAGGGAGGAATGCATCTGACAGGAATCGAACCTGCGTCACCTACAACTCGAAGGTACATTCAATAGGGGATAAATCAAAGAGCAATATAGCACCCAATGAAGGATACAAGATTATTGTATTTGGACCATATACCTTATACAAAGCATGCTTATCGAATAGTTTTTGCAGTTCATGAAATAAATCACGTAAAATCTTGTTACACAGAAGTTATCTCCCCAGCCCACATTGATATAAAAGTAAAACTATTAACCTTTTACCTAGTACTGTTTACATGCACCAATATACATGATTATACATACATTAAATAGAACCCTTACTTACCCTACTCAATGACTCAGACAGATCACTCATTTCTTTCAATGCTAACTGTTTGCTGTCCTCTAGTGCCTTGATCATAAATTTTTGATCGTCAAGCTGCTCCATCAAAGTTAGTCGATCATGATCATATGAAGATGTCTATAATTATAATACACATCTATCAGGCAAGTTCGTTTCTATTGAAACAATAGAATACTTCTGTCAACAAAGAATAACTTAGAAACATATTATGTAGCAAAAGAAATATTACCCCTCTTCAGATTGAACAGTTTTATCTCTAAAGCTTATTCATTTTTATCGATATCAATTAGGATTATCATTACTTCTATTAGCTTGCTCACAGGAATCAATTTAACTTTCGTAAATAACATTTTTTAATGTACTGACTTGAAAACTGACAATTTGCTATTGAGAATCCAATTATGTAATCTGGTTAAAAATTTGGATTTATGATGATTGCTTAAACCACGATGTACATGCAAACTCCCAATACGCACAAAGTTTGTTACATTTGATAAAAACATTACTTTTCCACAACAAATTTGTCAAAAAACTAACAATTTTTCCTTCTAATATGCTATACTATAAACAGAAGGAATAAGATATGCTTCAAACTCTCACTTGAGTTAAGAGCACATAAAGAGTTTCCCCTCTCTCAAAGTCAATACATTCATTCTATTTCATAACTTCAATTAAAAAGTAATGCCTTTGGAATACAGTTTAAGATATCTATACTCACAATAATTGCTCTTAATTTTTGCACTTCATTTGATAAATTGTGGTTTGCCCTGTGCAGTGAATTTGCTTCTCTTTCTTTACTCAACAGCCCGTCAATCTGCTGAGACATGTTTTTTATAATGTTGTCTTTTTCACTGAGCAAGAGTTCTTTCACAGAAATTTCTCGATTCAAAGCAGGAATTTGCTCGGACAGAGTATTGATGGTATTGTTTGTTTCACTAATTGACGAAACTTTTGTATCCAGCTCTTCCTTCAAAGCCATCATTGCCTTCTGCAGTGATTCAATCACAATCTAGGAAATAAAAAAAAAATATTTTAGTTCAAATACAGGGGATGGTTGGGTTTTTATGGCACAAGGGCCATATTTGGCCATGCTGTGCCAGACATGAGACAGACAACATCAAGTAATAGATAAATACACACACAATGTAAGTTTTACCAACACAGAAGAAATACACATAGGGAGGAATAGAACCTGACAGGAATTGAACCTGTGCCATGTACAGGTTGCTAGCACAGTGGACAAACCCAATGAGCCATGGTGGCTCTATCAAAGGAAAGCTTGTCTTATCATACCAAAACTGCGTTAAATATAAATAAATTTTATTCCAAAACCAGCCTCAGACATACCTCTTTTTCTTTAAAACTGGTGTCTTTTTCGTGAGTTAGCGTCTCTATCACTGAAGTCAGTTCTCGATTTTTTTCCTGGCTTTCAGCAAGTAGTTCTTCCAGCAGCTGATTTTTCTTCTCCAAACCATGCCGAACCAACAAGAAGTCGTCGTCACCTTTCTCAGTGATGATACAGTCAGGAGATAGGTCTCTCTGTTGGGCTTGTTTGATTTCAAAAGGCATGCTTGCACCGCAGATTTCCTTGTCCCGAGTGATGTAAAGAAACTGATAAAATCCGGCTTCAATGTCGGGAAGATCTTCAGCTGAAAAGACAAAAACATTAGCTGGCACAAATGCGATCAAGTATAAAAAAATTGGAAGGTTGTGTCAAGGACACAAACTGTAGTTTTGAAGTGAATACTTGGGCCTGATGTTGGATTGTATGAATCAGACATAGGAAGTATGAACGATTGTTTATTGTTAATATCCACCAATTAATTTAGTTTGTACGGTTAAAGTGCAGTTTGATATTAATATTGAAGGATAATTTTATTGATTAAAGGCCTGTGAGTGTAGCATAGTTTGGTAGCTTTCAAATAACACCACTTACGCAGTCCTCACTCCACACAATCTAAAGTTACACCTGCCCAGCACTGTAGAATTTTCATATATTGCGGACCCCCTTCTTATGCTCAGTGTGCACTCAGTCGGAAGGTCATGTCAAATACGGACATCCTTTGTCTACAAGATGCCAATATTTATCTTCTGAATATTTCTTCTAGTTCTGAAATCGTGAGACAAAATAGTTTCAACACTTTTCCATAATGCTTGACTTTTCATGCATGCCCCAGTATTGTTGATTTTTAAAAGATATTCACGTTAAAAAGTGGCTTTCATGTTGTTACAACTCAACTTTCAAAGCATGACAAGTGGTGATTATCACCAAACCTTTCCCTATTTATTCAGCTCAAATCCTTCAGGTAGGTGACAGACAAGGCGACCATCTGCGACTTACAAATCGTGCCACATAGTAGACCTGTTGCTTCTTAGGTACAAGGTAATCGACTTACTGCTCAAATTGTGCCATCCTGGTTGTCCCGTCTGACACTGGTTTAAGCATTTATAAGGGTCCCTGTTTTAAAATTCAAATTAAGCACTTAAGGAAAGCATAAATCCTGTAAAAATATTCAATGACTAAACAATGTTCAATTCAAACATTGATGCTTCAAAAGACTGAGGAATTTCAGAATCTGTTTATTTTCTTTTGATATTTTTGAGGTTGGTTGGTTTTGGGTTTTATGGCACAAGGGCCATATTTGGCTAAGCTATGCTACACAAGACAGCAACATGAGAAAAAAAGCAAAAAGCAGAAGGGTAAGTTTAAACAAAAGAGGTACCTCGGGGTTGTGATGCCCGTACACACCTACAGATGTGCCTCTGAGGGCGATATTTTTGTGTTCGACAAACATGGTCATATATAAATTGCAATGTACCATTATATGCAAATATTCCAGCATAGGAAAAGCCCCAAGTCGCTTTTCATGAACACATAAAGATGTGTGATGCACAAACTTATCCCAATTTTATGCTCCAATGCAGTAACTGAATTACTTACGTGAGAAATCGCACCGTAGCAGCTTGCCATCCTCTTCACACTCAGTTTCTGATAACATTTTTGAGACGAGGCACTGTGTTAGGCTCTCAAATCCTATGCGGAAGAGGCCAACGTAATCGCATGGATCTTCGTGCACGTTATCAGTGATTTGGAACTTGCAGCCAACACCACCCGAATCGGCATGATAATAAAGGTCACAAAATATGACCTTAGCATAGTCAGACTTGTTGAGTTCCTGCCATTCGTCACTAATAATGCAATCATCAGATCCTGATAGTTCTTGATAACTTAATTCTTGGTATAGCCGTTCAGGGGTATACCTCAAAGTATCTTTGTAACATCCCCTGTAAAGATATTTTGTTAAACTATGATAGCCTTAGTCGAAATACATAAAAAATTGACAAATATTTTTGAGTATCTATGATATGCAATGATAAGAGTATCTACAAGAGATAAATTACTAAAGAGAAATATTTCTAATGGAACATTTTAAAAAGTGAAACAGTCAAATGAGGGATAATAAAAATGTTCTGTATAACAAGGGTGGGTTAAAAAGTTTTTTTGGAAATAGTATGACTGGAATAGTACTGTTTGGAATATAGCTTTTGGACAGTACTACAGTAGAAAAGTGGGCAATATCTGACAAAAATTTACGATATTTAAAATAGTTAAAGCAACTGAGACAAAAGAAAATGTTTGTTTACACCAGGCCTAAATACCATGAGTGGCAGTGCCAGATATAATTGCCTGTACTATTCACATCATCAATGGCCCTCCTCAGAAATGAAAGAAAGCCTATTATTGGCACTAGTAAAACAATTATAATGCGACTCCCGAAAGAAAGCAGACGACCTTGAGTCAGTTGATTTCTGAATAGGTGTGAAGGTTGTTCTTGAAATGTTCTATCCTAGGCACAAGCCAAAAATATGTGTGGCAATCATAATGATGTACCTCGCCAATTTTAGAATTGAATGATAAACTCAGTGCCAGAATCAACATTTAAGATGCCAAATGAGGAAGGGATTTATTTACATTTCCAACAGTCCCCTAATTCAACTAATAGATTTGTTCGAAAATCACCTGACCCAACTGCATTCTCGTGGGAGACAGACTCTATAGAACTATGTGGATAAAATTGCATTTACAAGGAAACAAAATCCAACAGTGTTAAAATACAAGTTTCAAAAACTTAGTTCATGTCATGCATTATTTTCAAAGCCTGAGAGCACAGCTGGATAATACAAATAATTTTTAATTTTCTAAGCCAGGAGGGCCCTATGCTAGATTTTGAGATTGCTGAAATTTTTTACATTGTATTAAGTTTTGTTTTCCAACTGTTTCATCCTATTATTAAATATCAATTACCAAAAATTTTAAAGATTTTTGATATTTTTAAGACCAGAGGGCTAGATATCCTTTTGAATTATTCAAATTGTTTTTCAGCTCACTGCAAACTTTTGCACACTAGGACTAAGAAAATTCTCCTGTCCTCCATTTTTTTGCATCCAACCTCAATGTGTAATTAATAATGTGTAAGTCCTTTTCTCACATTTTGAGTCAATTACATATTTGCAAATGCAAGAAAACAGTTTTGATATCCTGTGTCAACTATTGATCTTTCAAAAATGGAATTATTGCCTAATTTGACATGGAGAGCAAATGTGTTTATCATCATTTCAGATTTCAGAGACAGAGCTGTATTTATAACTAGCATTACCCACACTGCGTTGCCCATGACATCATTCTTGTTATGTCCTCACTGATTCTGAAAACATTAGTTTTAAGAATAAGTCCCACCACCCGACATGACACGCGCATGTCGCCTCATTCCTTCCACCTCACTGATTTTTGCATAGAGTTTCATGATACACATGTTCAATGTTCTTCCATTTGGAGCTAGGATGCAAAATTCTCGGCTTTTCCAACTCTTGCATAACCCAAATACAGTTGACCATGAGAGAAACACGGTTTAATGAGATCGAGTCCTACAACTTTCAGCGATTGTCCTTGTGCCTTGTTGATGCTCATGGCGAAACTTAAACGAACATTAAACTGAAGTCGTTTAAATTGGAATTGGAGATTCGAAGGGATGATTGGGATCCTAGGAAAGAGTACGTCTTCGCCTGCGGTATGTCCAGTCATGATGGTGGCTTCAATAATATTCGGCATAAGTTTCTTGATAGTCTTGTTCCCTTGCAGAGTGAAGGAGGGTGCAGACTTCTGAAAAGCATAATCGGTGCCCCAATTTCTTGCTGTAATATGTGTGAGGGTACTCCAGATCGCTCCAATGTGTTCAAAAACTGTTGCGTAGTTCACAGCCTCATCTGTGTCACATGTAGGGTCGACAGATTTGTAAATTTGAACACTACCGGGCAATTCTTGTAAAAGTTGATTATTGATGACATTGACATCTTCGTTTCTTGGGGCAAGAATTGCTCTTTGGCACAGCCATGCGTGATCAGTAAAGTGCTGCGCCACATTTGGAAACACTGCCTCTTTCAGCTCTCGTTGAGTTTTCACAATCCTTCCAATGCTTTGCGTTGCTATACATTCATTTTGATTATCCGAAGTAACGGCACCATTTCCTAGTTGAAGTAGGCTATCTGCAAATTGCTGGGCAGAGGGATCACCATTGAAATGAACTCGCATGTTCGTTGATAGTCCAAATATATGAATGCCATTCCAAATGTAAGATGATTTTAAGCAGGCCTGCATTTCATCCGCCCTGTTTCCATGGGGAATAACCGGAAGTCTGTCGAAAGTCGCCAGCCAACACCATAGCGACGCCTCCCAAAGCTTTTTAGGTCCGATCCACCAAACAATATAATTTTATCCTCAATGTAGATTAAAGCTATGTTGAAGATGTCATCACTGTAGTCCAGATCCATATTCTGCTGCTGTACACATGCTTGGTGCAGTATGTCTTCAAACAGGTTCTCCTTGTGGTTCATCCATAACTGATCGGGAGAAGACATCGAGCATGTTTGTAGCATAACAGCAAACAGATTACGTAAAATCTTTGGTGATCGAGATGCAGCTTCCAATGCTTTGTTCCAGTGTTCATCGTTCTCCAGAAGTCCTCTAAGCTGGCAAGCCTCTTTGTAAGTTCCGCAGAATGAGGTGTACATTGATTAAACAATAATAAACACTGTTACTTCATTTCATGTAATTTATTAACACAAACATTATATTATTTGCGAAAAATACCCAAACAAAATCAATCCTGAGTACAAACTATTAACCCTAATTAATGTAATTAGGGTTAATAGTTTGTACTCAGGATTGATGATCGTCCACCACTTTGTCTGGAATAAAAATGAGATTAAACAAATTCAAAATTAAGTTATTAAACAACCACTACTGAAGTAAAAATTGAGTTAGTTATGAAATAACAACTACAGAAGTAAAAATCGTGATTCCAGAGTGCTTTGAATACGCTTGATGGTGAACATTTTCAAAACAGTCTTGGCTTATTGCCAAGAGCAGAAGTGTGGGATCCCTTTCACACTGTTGCCATTCTTAGGAAACCAAATAATACGAAAATATGCCAATAAATTAATTGTAAAAATTTCTAGATTAAATTTTAAAATTCGGGCTTCGAGGGACATTCAGTCCTTTAGGACTACCTGTGTGCCGAATTTCATGGCTGTAAGTGCTAGATTCGTCTGGACACCGCACACACACAAACAAACACTTCCTTCTATAATAGTAGAGATATAGAATTGTATTTTAAATAACACGGGTAAAGGTTTTTCATTATTTTAGAGATTTATTCCAACTTTTAAAAAATCCAGATGCAAATGCTATGTAAAATTTTCCCTATTTTCTTTGATTGAGATGGAGTTCTATTTTGGAAATTCAATTGTGATTGATGTAAAAACGTTTGTCTATAAACTTGATTTCAGGAAATGAAATTACTTGTAGTTACAGTATTACAAGAGGGTAGGTAGGTATTTTAATTTACATGGTGCTCGAGCATAACAATGGGCTATTGGCGACTGTCCTGGATCAACTCCGAAGGGAAGAATCAGAGAACACCCTGTCATCTGGAATAATGGTCATGTGGTGAGGTCAACACCTGAACATGCACCCAACTCTCCAAACTTCCATACCATGCCAATGGGAGGATATTTGAGGTTGATTGTTTTGGGGTTTCATGGAACAAGGGTCATATTTGGCTAAGCTACGCCAAACACAAGACAGACAACAAAATGAGGGAGAAAGAAAAAGCAAAACACAGAGGGGTAAAAATGAAAGGAAGATCACTTGGGTACCTTTGGGTTGTGATGCCTGGACACACCTAAGATGTGCCCCTGAGGAAGTGGACATGAGGCCACAACAGTTTTAACATGCTCCAGTCCTCACGTACAGGACATTTTTTTGTTGGACAGTTTCGAACTCACTACCCTCCCAGTTGCTAATCAACTCTACTCTACCAGCTGAACTATCAAGGGCCCTTTTACAAAAGGGAGTACATAGGATTTGTAACATTCTGTGACAGCAAACTTTAAAAGTATAATAAAAGCTTTTAGCTTTAAAATATTTTTTTCACTTACTGATAATCACAAAAATCGTGAGTAAGATCTTCCTCCTCTGATTCTTGTGAACCTTCCATAACCCTAAAATAAATGCATATTTAAATCATGCATTTGAAAAAAGATTTGGAAAATAGTACTTTTACATTTTATGGGCAAAGCTCAGGTCACAAAACATCCAATACCAGTGGATGGATATATTAGTTATGCAAATATTTTTCTCATTTTGTGATTGTTAAGTACTGGGTTAAGTCATAAATCACATGAACATTAAAAATATGTTTTTCACTAATAAATGTAGCACATTATTAGTATATTGTTAGATGACAACAAATGGGTTAGTTGATTGCATTGAGTTTTATGGTGCAAGGGCATATTTGACCGTGTCAGCTTGGTCAAATATGATAAACATAAAGACAATATCAAGTGATGAAAGTCAGTAATAAAGTCAGCTGAGCTAAATATAAAGACGGACAATGTCAAGTAATGGACAAGCACACAATGAAAGTTTTAATGACACAGAAGAGAAATGCATGCAGAGTGGAATAGAACTTGCACTGCCTAAACTCACAAGTTGCTAATGCAGTGGGCCAACCCACTAGGCCTCAACAATAAATGGGAAAAACGATATATATCAACTGCTACACAATTCATCAGCCAATTTTGTTAACTACTTTATAAATGTTTGAGCTGTATTATATTGCTAAAACTATGCATGTCTCAAATGAAATTGTTTTGCAGTGTAATATGCTTTTAGTCGTCAATAAGAATGCAACAAAGGAATAAAAAATAATCATTGGAAAAAAGTTAAAAACTAAAGGTCCTTTTAAGGATGTCTTGTGTAATTGAAAAATTATTTCTTAAGAATTTTTCATGCTTTTAGAGATTTCTACAAACCAGGGTCGTAGTTAGTAGCTCAAAGACATGCATTAATGGCAATTTGCCGTATTTTTCCTCAGTTGCCAAAACGTTCTACTTGTGTTCAATCTAAAGTTTATTTAGCTTATGTGGATATTTCCAAATGCAGTAAAATGACTAGGGTCTGATATGACCATTTGCAGTTTAGGCTTCTTTTTGAAGGTGGATTGGTTGCACTGAGTTTAATGGCGCAAGGGCCATGTTTGACCAAAAAAATTTTGAAAATAGCCTTTGAGATGCTTAAAAAGATATTCCTAGTCACCAAGGTTGGAAAATAAGAAGTTGCCTGCAGCAGGTAGTTAATTAACATCGCACTGGAGCAACACAATGGGCTGTTGCTTGTGGCAGCCTTGGGTTGGTTGGTTTGGGGTTTTGTGGTGCAAGGGCCATATTTAACCAAGCTGTGCCAAACACAAGACAAACAATTTAAGGCAATTGTGAAAAGAGAGAATGGAGAGAAGTAGAGAAAGATCGCTTAGGGATCCTGGGGTTGCACTCCCCATGTTTACCAGAGGAAGTAAACCCCATAGGAAAAGAATAGATCCCTAGTGCACCTCAGGTTCACCTAAAGATTGGCACACCCAGGGAAATGTCAATTTGCGTGGCCTGAAAATAATCTTCCCTGCATATTGGGTTGAAATACACTAATGCTCCAGGGATTTCCTTTCAGGCAAACTGCATACACAGATCATATGTCTCAGGTTTAGACATTTAGAAAAAATATTGTAAGATAATTTAAAAAATTGGTTACAAGGGAAGTAGTTTTAATGCTTCGTATTGCCAAGTTTCCATTGTGCATATCATTTTAGCATTTGAATCTTAAAAAAAAAAAGCCTTACGAATCATTAGTTGGGGAAGGAATAACATAACTTTCCTCCAAGCAAACTAAATTATTCTCAATAGAGTGATCCTCTTTGTTTGAAGGTTCTATTGACCTGAAAAGAAATAAGAATATTATTCATAAGTACCCTTATGTAAAGAGAAAAATTATTCAAACTACCAGTATGTAAGAGTACAATGTATTTTTACTCATACTTAAAACTAAATATATTATACAAATAAAACTAAGTACAAATTTCTCTGAACAAATACCAAGCAATTTTGCATAAAGCTTATATAAATAAATGGATCACATAGTTTCTATAAGTAATCCCTCTCAGAGGTTACCGTGTATATTACAGACATTACTACTAAGTGATAAACTCAAAGCATATCTGCCAATCACAAAAAAATCTGGATTTTACATAAAAATCAATGTGCAACTATAAGAAATGGGAAATGCTTAAAAATAATTATATTAAAATTTGGTACCTTTAATTATTATTTAAATATTACAAAATAATTACAAGAGCCAAATTCGGCTTAAAGAAACAATTCATAGCATATTGGATTGGATTTTGGGGTTTTATGGCGCAAGCTTCAAAAGCAGACCAGCTGCACCCAATTCATAACAGAAAAAGTAGCCTTGATCTCTACTAGTTACATGCTTGGTTGCAGTTTGAAACAGATTTGGCAATATTTTACACAAAACAGCACCAATTATTGATAAAAATAAGAAATTGAATTTTCTCTTAAGTGTTTTAGAAGGTTTTTCTTGAAAATTTGTGCCAAAGAAGGTTTTATGACAATATCTAGCTATCACTGATTACTAATTTTTCTATTATGGGTGCTACGGCTTTGCTGCCAAAATTTTTAAATTGCAGTCACTTGAAAATATTCCTTCTAAAGAAAAATCTGGATGTTATTCTCTCTTGAAGACCTCCAGAAAAACTTAAGATATGCAATATCATTCCTTCATGGATTGCCACGACTTGGAACCAAACGATAAATTTGGTGTTATTTGAAAATTTCTTTCATTGAAAAGAAAAATCTGGAAGGAAAAAGTGGTTTTCCAGAAGAAGGTATGTTAAAGTAATGAACAAACTAAAATTTAGAATAAGAAAAGATTCTTTCTTGTAAACAATATTAACCATTTGATTCTTCAGCAAGTTTTCTCCATTTCTTAATTCTATGGCACTAAGTAAAGGTCAGAAAGGAATGGAATAAGCTTAAAGGGCAAAATATTGTAGGTCAAACTTCAGAATGAAATACATAGAGAAAGAATCCTCTTGCTCCTTTTTGCATTTGTTGTAGGGTTACATGAAATGATTTTTGGATAAAACTATTCCTTTCTGAGGGGAAAACAGTAAGTTCTATTATAAGCTTTGAAAATGTCATTGCAAGTTACTAAAATTTCTTAACTTTTAATTAGTAATCTCATTTATTTAATAAGGGCAATTTAATAAAAACTAGCAGAACTGCATATAGCACCTGTGCTAAACTTTGTTAATTGCAAATATCTGTTGAAAGTAAAGTAACTCACACTTCATCTTATTTCAATCCATGTTTTATGAATACAGCATCCATATACAAAAAATGGATTTCATCTTTAAATGAAATAAAATTAACAAAACTACACTACAGCATTTCATTTACTTTACTGGTGTTAACTCTTACTGCCAATAAAATGTATGGCAAATAATGTTACCAAAATTTGATTCTGAACGTCTACTTCAATTTCAACTCATTCCCTTGTTTGAAGGGGATTCGGCATTTTGTGACACTAACCAATATTCGCTCATATTTTCTTTTCTGAGCTGATTCCTATCTTTCAAATTTCTCATTGCTTTCTGTAATCAAATTGCTGAATAAGTTCATTAGAGTGGCAAGCACTTCAATGAAGTTTGTGTAGCTCCATAACTCAAATCAAGCTTATTCGAGCTGTTGCATAATTGGCAGATGAATCCCATAGCGGTCTATTTTGTATTGTTTATATCTGATGTTACCATTAGACAATAAACAAATTTCCGTGCCATGCACGTTAGTGAATATCTAGATATTGTTAGATAATTCTCTCCTCCAAGGGGAAAATATAGTTTTATTGCTTCATATTGCCCAGTTTTCATTGTCATATCATTTTAGCATTTGAATAAAAAAATGACTTACAAATCATTGGTAGGTGTTACTACATAACTTTCTACCAAATTAATTAAATTGTTCTCGTGATCCTCTTTCTTGCTAGAAGAATCCATAATCCTGAAATTAAATAAAAAACATTATATAAAAATACCCTTATATATATTATATATATATGAAGAGAAAAATTATCTATTTCATTCAAACTAACATATAAGAGCTATCTATTTCATTCAAATATCTATTTCATATCTATTCATTCAAACTAAGATATTATATAAAAATACCCTTATATATATTATATATATATATATGAAGAGAAAAATTATCTATTTCATTCAAACTAACATATAAGAGCACAATGTATAGTATTTAAAACTGAAAAAAGATTATAAGAATTAAAATCCAAGGTTATTCTGACAGAGTGATGGATAGCCCATCACAAAATCTCAGTCTGGTGTTCATAGGAGGCCAGTAGAGCTTTTAATAGAAAAATAATCTGGCTTTAGGCAAGAAAAACTTTCTTAATACTGTAATTCAAACGTTTTTCCCAATTAGAAAGACAGTAAACTGTTATAGATCAATAATAAAATCAACTCTGAACATTATGAGTGACAGTTTTCAATTGTACTTGAAAAGCCTGATCAAACATTACCTCTATATAGAATAAGATGGTAGAGAATTGAGGGGTTTCATTTTTCTAGAATTTTGCACTTGGTTACTCACAACACCACACAGCCTAATAAATTACTTGATTGCCCTTACCCCACTCCTGTCGCATGACTGTGACTTTGAAGTCAGTTATACACATATTTAGTCCTAATAAATGGGTCTCGGTTGGTTTGGGGGGTTTTATGGCACGAGGGCCATATCTGGCTAAAAATGGGTCTCAGAATTTGAAATGAAATTACACTTCCCAAAACAATTTATAGTTGTTTAAAAGCATTGTTCTTAACCATTTTTGTGCCTTGCTTCATCTTGATACTTCAAAAAATTTAGCTGCCAACTTCTAATACAAAAACAAATATGCGGTTGACAGGTGCAATAAAATTTATCAATTCCAAGAGATGTACCAAAAGCATTGCCACAAAAAATCTTTATATCAAAGCTGTACCTGACTTTTTTGCCCTGTGGTTCCAATAATTTGATCACCCTCTGTTATATTACTTTCATGATTGAATGAAAAGCTTCTTATCACACACAATTGGCAATAATGCAGTAATATTTTGCATAGTTTGTGTAAAATATTACTGCATTATTGCAAACAGTTTGTGATTTATATTCATATAATATAAAAAAGTTCAAGGTTGATTGGTTACGATGTCTCTTTTATTGTTACGCTATATCAGCTGTACCATTGTTACATTTCTTAACTTTTCTGCAAATAAATAACAAATTAAATGCAGAAATGAAAAAGAAATTTGTGTGTGATATTCACTGTTCATTGCATAATTCAAAAAAAATCTGAAAGGACCACAATGAATTTGAGACAAGTTTGAATTGTAAACCTGTAAGAAAACCAAGCATTATGTTAACCTACTTGCATGTTATTTATTTCATAGATAACTTATCTACAGCAAAAAATGTAATCTTGTGTCTTTTCTAAAAAGCAATAAGCCTCTGAATAAGCTTTCCATTCTTTTTAAATAAGAATCCTTTATTTTATCACCACATCGAACATAAAACTGCATTAGATTTCTACTGAAGCTCCAAAAAAATTCACATTAAGCAACGCAAGATACTTTAAATATTAATGCATGTGTACTTTTTAACAAAATGTTGAAGAATTCAATAGGGTTAATTGATAAATTACAAAGCATTAAAAAAATAAGAAAAACAAAATGGAATATATTAGTTTTTTTAAAAAAAAAGAGCTAGAAAGAAAAGAATTTTTGTACCCATGCGTGTTTACGATATACAAGATTTCATTTATTTTGCCCTACGAGAATCTCAAGAAAAACTTCCAACTACATCGTCCAAAGAAAAATAAAAACTCGGTAAAAGCAACATTCCTTTTCAATTCGTCGCCTTGTGGATTTTTCGTAATTGAAATATAAAAACATTTAAATCAATTGCTTTCACCCTGCGACACAGATGCTAGAATTACGTCTACTGAACTACGAAGAGGAAGAAATTGAGAATACTGATGGCTAAATTTTAAAGGCCATAACAAAATTTTAGAAATTTGAACACTGAAAATTTTCTTATGATTCATGAATAATAATGTTTATTAAAAATCTAATAACTTACGAGGTCAGTTGGAAAAATAATTTTTTTAAATGTCACTCGCGCTCCTCAGAAGAATAAAAAACGCCAACAAATGCTGATGCAGAACCCAAACTAAAATCTTTCTTTATTATTTATTGTGTTAAGGTCGATCTCATATTTTAACTGTAACCGTACAACCAATTTTAGTTTAACAATATACCGGTAGTATTCTGGTGTACGAAGGGTTAGAAGCTTGAAACCCTTTAACAATTCTGCTTAACGAAACGATTTGACTTTTCTACAAACTATTTGTATCTTCCATTGAACTACACAAGAAAAGTTGAACCGTCATCTCCATAGAAAAAGAACAGGCTAAAAGAGGGAAAGTGGAATTGCTTTGTTTACAAGCAAGTAATACAAGATAAATTTTATCAAGTTACAAGAATTTGGAATCTTTTTCAAACTAATTTAGGATAAAATAGGGTGGACCATGGTGCCCAGTTCGTAGGTAGGCATGTATTTTAATAAACGTTGCACTGGAGCAACATAACGGGCTATTCGCGACGGTCCGAGATCAATCCCCCAAGGGGGGGGTATTTCAATTAACGTCACACTGGAGCAACACAATGGGCTATTGGTGACGGTCCGGGATCAATCCCAAAGGGAAAGATCCGAGGACAACACCACGTAATTTTGAACCATGGTCAGATGACGAGGCAACACCTGAGCTGGCACCCCACTCTCCAAACTTCCACACCACGCCAACGTGAGGACATTTGAGGCCACGACAGATTTAACGCGCACCAGCCCCCTTTCTACACGACGGTGTTTGGCTGGATTCGAACTCGCAACCCTTCGGTTGCCAGTCCGTTACTCTTCCAACCGGGCCACCGCGGCCCTTAAATCAATCCCCGAAGGGAAAGACCGAGGACAACACGTAATTTTGAAGCAAGGTCAGATGACGCGGTGCCCAGTTGGAAGTGTAACGGATTAGCAACCGGAGAGGTGTGAGTTCGAAACTCGGTTCAGCCAAAGACCGTCGTGCACAAAGGGAGCTGGTGCGCGTTAAATCTGTCGTGTCCTCAAATGTCCCCCGTTGGCATGGTGTGGAAGTTTGGAGAGTGGATTGCAAGCTCAGGTATTGACCTCGTGATCTGACCGTGGTTCAAAGTCGCGAGGCGTTTTCCTTGAATCCTTCCCTTAGGGATTGGTCCCGAACCGTCGCCAATGGCCCGTAGTGTTGCTCCAATGCGACGTTAATTCAACAACCAACCAACTCTGACTATTGCGCTCACAACTCCTCAACGTATAAAACTGACTCTCTTTCATCGCGAGGAGCAAGAAACGATGACATGTGCAATATGAAATAGAAAAACCAAGAAGCGCAAGAAGCATACATGTAGGGCCGCGATAGCCCGGTGGAAGAGTAACAGATTTGCAACCAGAGGGTTGCGAGTTCGAATCCAACTAAAGACCGTCGTGTGCAAGGGGGCTGGTGCACGTTCAATCTGTCGTGGCCTCAAATGTCCTCACATTGAGGCCACGACAGATAGTGTAGAAGTTTGGAGAGTGGGGTGCCAACTCAGGTGTCACCTCGTCATCTGACCGTGGTACAAAATTACGTGGTGGTGTTCTCGAATGTTTCTTGGGATTGATCCCGGACCGTCACCAATAGCCCGTTGTGTTGCTCTAGTGAACATTAATTCAAATTCCTACCTACTTGCCTAATACATGTTCAGAATACGCCTGTTGGGCCTACCCAGAAACATGTGATATACATATATGCCCATTTGGGCAGATATGTGGACTCTCTCATTGGTGGATGGGTCAGTGGACGGCAATTTGAACTTCCTGCTCCTCCATCAGTCGGGAGGACTTACTCGGAACGTGACAAAATGAAGGGGTGAAGGGGAAAACCTTCCATGAGATGTTGCCAAGGTTGAATTAACGTCGCACTGGAACAACACAACGGGCTATTGGTGACGGTCCGGGATCAACCCCGAAGGGAACGATCGAGGACAACACCACGTAATTTTGTACCATCGCTAGATGACAAGGTCAACATCTGAGCTGGTACCCCTCAACTCTTTAATTTCTAATCCGCTACTCTTTAGCAACACCTCAGGGGGCTTCCGCCCTCCTGAGGTATTGCTAAAAGTATCACTAAAATCAGCAGATTGGATCAGGGAAGACACTCTTTTTTACGGAGTGGTTCATTTCCATCCTACCTGGAAAGGCTTTAAAAAATAAATTTGGACTATTGGTTCTGTGGGGAAATCGGTATACCTTTGCACTACATTCCAATCTACCCCCTACAGCGTCATGGCATGTGAAAACACCCGTCCACCACACTAAAATCGCTTGGCTCAAGAACATTGTTTCGAACAAGGACTCGAGGATAATAATTATTGGCATGATGGAATTCAGACTCAACAGGGACTTGGTTACCCGATTCGATTGACTTTTAATATTCCTCTTGTACATATGTAGTTAGATAATACAATACAGTGTCTACTACTGAACAAGTAATCTGGATTAAAACCTAGGTTAATTTCTATGTATACATATAATTTCTAAGTTATTTTTTATTCACTCATTTGACACAATGTAATATAATTCATAACAAGGCCTACAGGTATGACATTCATATACCCGGTGTGTATAAAGGAACGTTTCAGTGAGCAGCGGTCCGAATCGAATTCAATAATCCTCTCTCCACGCTACCGCAGCAAGGGAGGTCTGGACACATATACACTAATAAACTAGATCAATCCAGACCATAGTACGCATGATAGAATGTACTTGTGGGCTCCACACCCTGCTCGCACCAATCCCTGAAGACTTCTGAGCAATCTTCATTGGTACAATTGAATCATGCTCGCTGAAAGGCTGGTCACAATGCGCCCTAGCATCAAAGCATTTAACAAATATTTTATTAACCCTCTGAGCAACGCGAGATTTCCGTGTAGTGTAGTATTGCTTTTACACCACAACACACTTAATGACTAAATAGCTACGTCTTTCCAAAGAATCCATGGATTCTTTCAACCATTAGAAAGCTTCTACTGCTACTTTTTCTTAGAATAGAATCCTTTGGTAAAACTACATTGCTCCTTTCCTTAGAATAGAATAATTTGGATTATATTTTACTAAGGAAATAAGCAATGGAATGGACGATTCTATTGGCCCATTGTGTATAATAGAATCTATTGGAAAGATATTGGAAAGATTGGATAATATCCTAAATAAAACAATATAATAGAAGAAACGGGAAATTTTATCATTTGTTTTTTGATTTAATGTTTAATTTTGTGAGAAAAAATTTCCGTTTGCTTTAATTTTTATACAGATAAAAAGAAACCAAACTCTTGCTCAACATTTTTTTAATACATTAACAAACATTCTCGATTTACAAGTCGCCATTTTCAGTAAAACCGTTTTCTTCGAATGGAAGAGTTTTGACTAAATATGAATTGCGATAATACATATCGAGAGAGAGAATTCCTGATGCGTAAATTATATTTATTGTTTAGTCTTTTACTTATTAAATCTTATTAACCAAAGAGACTTGGCAGGTTCCCCCTGCACACACATGCATGGAATTCGGCCAGCTTTCCCGGAGTTTCACTAAATTGCAAGTTGACTAGAGTTTTCCAAACTTCTCTAGCGAGACTAAGAAGTGGCCATACTAAGGACTTGAGATTCGAGGATGGTGTTAAGATATTCTCCAGGTGTCCATGTTCCACAAGCCTTGCAACTCCTGTCCACCTTATCGATTACATCGGTGTTTCTATGGGCCAGCTTGTCTTAGATCAGGAGAAAGTTGCCTTCCTCTTAGAGCGACATGATCTTATGATCTTGGTTTAGGCTTATCCTGAACCTTGGGCATAAGAAACAAATCTTTAGTTGCTCTACATATGGAAGCAAAAGTACAAATCAGATACTAGTGTGAAGTGCCATTATTTATAAAATATTGTCCCCAATGAACTGAAAAAGAAAAAATTTCAAAAAATAAGGATTGAACATTAAGAATTCAATACCCGAAAAAAGACAACATTGCTATAGCAAGAAGTCACATACTATATAGAAGGTCAAATTTCAGAACTTAAACCAACTAAACTAATTCAAAACAAGCTCATAAAAGTTACACATAGAATTCTGCTCACAATGATTGATGGAAAAATCTGTAATGCTGCGAATCTAAAGTGAACCCCCTTCAAACACGATCTCAGCGGATCAGGACCTGCGTAGTGCGCATGTCCACCGAAAAGTGGGCGAGTTTATTTTCGAGCCAAGGTGTACTATTTGTTTATGGGAAGGGCTTAAAACGCCGATTGTGTCGATCTTCTAGGGTTCACTTCGTTTTTCACTGCTTTTCCACAAAATTTAAAGAACACGGAAAGAAACCCGATTAAACCGAGAATGCGTAAGGGGCATTTCGATTTTTTTTCATTCCGACGAAATGAGTTTCAAAATAGAAAGATAAATAAAAATCATATCAAGGACAAAAAAAATTAAAAACAGAGTAATCGCACTCACTAAAACTTAAAAACTCTAGATTTTAAGATGCTGCTGGAAGAACAAAATGAGAAACGCTTCGAACTTAGCGGTATTCTCGCTCATATACGGGTTACGGCTTCTGACTGCTTCAAAGACGCCTCTTCAAAAAAGTGCATTTCAAGACATGGATCATTCCATGTGCAGATCCCTCTCCTGAGTTACGGTTCGGTCTGTTTCACTGACACCCCTTCAAAATAGTGCATTCAAGACTGATGGCTCATTCCATGCGCAGTTAGTATGCGCAAATCCCTCTCTCATAGTTACGGATTGAGATTGATGGTCTAGTCGAATCTAATGCCGAAAAGAACATGAAATTAAGTAAAAGGACAGAAAATCGTTATTTTTTTCTTACTTTTTATCTTTTTATCCTACGTCCGTCTCCGGCATATCGTCCGTCAAGCGACAAGCAGCCCAAAAGAGTTCTGAAGTGAAAAATATGGTTTAAAAACACTATCAGCAGTATTTATAATTCTATTGCGAGGAATTGTAGGAAGGTGATCTCCAGTCATTTCATCCAGCTTACTAAGGGGACAGATAGCTGATCTCGATACTCCGCTAATTCAAGTCACGTTCAAAAAAAAATGGGCCTCAGGTTCAATCAGGAGACATTTAATGATGGAAACTGCTCGCCACTTCTTTAGACGTTACAAAAATTCGTCCAAGATTACAAGAGTTAGTGAAAATTTTACAAAATGTTTTGAAACTGTTTTACAGATCATGGCTTCAGGGTTCAATATAAATGTAAAGATGTTTGACACAAATTGCAGAGAAACTGTTCAACTTTATTTAAATGAATACCATTAGTTTTACGTGTCAGAACCGGTCCATGTGATATTGGTACAAGGAGCCTCTATTGTATCCCACTCATCTCATTACTTCCGATTGGACAATTATCTGATGAAGTTCAAAAGGCAAAAACAAGGATTTTAGGCATTTAGAAGTTTTTCCAGCAAAAAGTCGAGGGAAGCAATAAATGAGGATTTGATGCATCCTCTTTTTATTTTCAGATCCCTTTTATTCGCACGGACCCAGTTGGAAAAATAAAGGATTAGCAACAGGAGGGTTGCGAGTTCGAAACTAGGTCCAACCAAAGACCGTCGTGTACACGGGGCTGGTACGCGTTAAATATGTTGTGGCCGCAAATGTCCTCACGTTAGCGTGATGTGGAAGTTTGGAAAGTGGGGTGCCAGCGCACGTGTGACCTCGCCATATGACCGTGGTTCAAAATTACGAGGTATTGTCCTCGGATTTTTCCCTTCGGGATGGATCCCGGACCGTCACCGATAGCCCATTGTGTTGCTGCAGTGCGATGTAAATTCCTGCCTCAATATAACATGAATAAATTTGATTTTTGAATTTTGATCACGATTTCTGGGTTTGACCCACTTAGCGTTGGTTTTGTTTTAAATCCGGTGGAAACGCGCGTTTGCGTACTTTCCAGAAATCCTTTCCGACGTTTAATTTTCGTCGTTAGATTTCAACATTTTATTTTTGGGATAAAATCAAATGACTACAAAATTCTAATGTATTCATAGATTCTGTCTCAAGTGTGAAGTCCCCAGAATGAGGTGGATCACATGATTGAAATACAAATTAAATTTTTCCTTCAGAAAATTTTGAATTCCGCAATTAATAAATGCAAGATAAATTATATAATTTGAATGTAACAAAAGAGTTGCTTGTAAGATAAAGCTGTGTGTGTGTATCAGTTATTCTGCATACAATTTACAAAAGTCAATTACAAAACGCCGTTCGTTTTTCAAGAAAATACTAACATAATTTCGCGTAAGAAAAGGGATTAAAATTCATAAAAATATTATAAAAATAGTTATTTCATTTATAAAATAAAAATGATTAAACTGATTGTACTTTTTATCATTTTCGTCATGTTTTATAATTAAATGATTAAGAATTAAATCATGAAGTCTAAGTTTTAAAATCAATATATTTTTAAATTAGTACTCTTCATAACGTACTCGATATATCTTAGTTTTTCAGCTATTATTGGTATTCGTCGAACGGGTTCCATGGTTATTTAATGGTCAGCTGAAGTAAGGAAATTTAAAGAAATTCTCAAATCTAAAATTTTAAATGTGAGTTATAAACGCATAGCTGTATTTTATCTATGGCTATGTCATCAAAGTGATAATAGCAGAAAGCGACATACAGGTGTTTTCAATTTACTTTTCCAATTCAACACGAAAGCTTTATCCAAATAACAGGACAAGATTCTAACAGTACAAGATTTTGTCCAAGCTTTTTTTCTATTTAAATTTTTTTATAATGCAATCGATTGTATATGATATTAAAACCATAATCAATTATCATGTACTTTTGTAAGCTACATATTGAAATACAGCTCAATTAAGCTTACAACTCAATTGATGTTTATGTGAATAGGGTTGGTGGGATTTTATGGCGCAATGGCCATATTTGACCATGTTGCGCCAAACACAAGACAGACAAGGGGAATCGAACCTGAAATTAATCAAATCTGCAACGCTTACAACTCGCAGGTTGCCAGTGCAGTAGGCAAACCCACTGAGCCACGGCAAACACCCCCCACCAGAATGAAAGAAAGCAGTGATTTAATGGGATTGAAGCCACCGTATGAGTCCAAGTACACTGCTGGCCACAGTAAATGCAACACCCTGAAGGAAGCATGCAAATAATATGAAATTTACAACATGCATTAGCGGAGGTGAGATATGCAAATGATTAGAATTTCAGCGCAGACGCACATCATGCGCGCCTGTGGCGCCACTTCAAAGCGCTATTTAAGGCTTGGAGATTTCGACGATTTCAAGTACGGCAATTGTGTTTTTCTTGTGGTTTTTTCAAAAAAAAAACGATCAATTATGCTTCGTAGAAAACAGCGATCATCTTTTGATCAAGTATCCGAGTTCGACAGAGGAAGGATAGTGGCCTACCGAGATTGTGGATTATCTTTCAGGGAAATCGGTAGTCGTGTTGGACGAAACCAAACAACTGTAATGCGGATATGTGATCGTTGGATACAGGAGGGTACGACGGACCGACGTGCTCGATCGCATCCACCTCAGTGCACCACTTCACGTGATGACAGGCATATTGTGCGTATGGCAGTGACGGATCGCTCAGCCACATCACGAACCATAGCACAGCACATTCAGTCTGTACCGCATCATCCAGTGTCTGCGCGTACCATTCGACGCCGTTTACAGCAGAGTGGTCTGTCCGCAAGACGTCCATTGCTTCGTCTACCCTTGACGCAGAACCACAGACGTTTCCGCCGCCAATGGTGCGATGAAAGAAGGATGTGGACGGCAGAATGGAATGAAATTGTCTTTACTGACGAGTCACGCTTCTGTCTGCAACACCACGATGGTCGGATTCGAGTCTGGAGACACCGTGGAGAGAGGATGCTGAACAGCTGCTTTATGCACCGCCACACTGGTTCTGCACCGGGTATTATGGTATGGGGCGGTATTGGATATCACTCTCGCACTCCTCTAGTACGCATTGCCGGTACTTTAAACAGCCAGCGCTACATCTCCGAGGTGTTGGAGCCAGTTGTCCTTCCTTACCTTCAGGGCTTGCCCACAGCCATATTTCAACAGGATAATGCGCGACCACACGTGGCACGCATTGTCCAAGGGTTCTTCGTCAATCGCCAGATTGAATTGCTTCCCTGGCCAGCTCGCTCTCCGGATCTTTCGCCGATAGAAAACATGTGGTCCATGGTTGCTCAACGATTGACCCAGAATACATCCCCAGCTGCCACACCAGATCAACTTTGGCAACGTGTGGAAGCTGCTTGGTCTGCTGTACCCCAAGAACACATCCAAAGTCTCTTTGAATCAATGCCGAGGCGTGTGGCAGCGGTGATCTCCAACAATGGCGGCTACTCTGGCTACTGATTTTGGCAGGAACCACACTTCACAGAAGTCTATAAATTTAATCATTTGATACTTGGTCAACATGTTATCTACAAAATAAATTTTGTTGTATCTCTTGTCTTTCTTGGTGTTGCAATTTGGGTGGCCAGCAGTGTAGAATTGATTAGCTAGCCATACAAAATGCGTCATTTAAATCTAATAAAGTCCTTGAAAATCAAATTGGTATTCTGTATATTCAAGAGGAAATGAATATGGTAATAAAGATCAATTAGATAGTCATCAAAATTATCAAGAGGAAAATCCTCAATAACGTTTAAAAAAACAAGGATTTTAAGACTAGAATGATAAAAATCGGATAACTTTTTTGTGCTGTTAGCTTAATATTGGCCAAATTTTCATTTGGTTCCAAATAAAAGCTGAGCTAATCTGAATTTCTGAAATCGGCAGCGGTGACTGAATCAGTATTATTCAATGCTGTCTTAAAATTAGAGTACGTTATATGCATATAAATAAGATAGTAAAGAAAGAAAGAATACTTAAATTTCAATACTTTCAGACGAATTGAAAGAGTTGTTCCCAAACTATAATTTTTTAATTACAATATGTTTAATTTGTTATTTAATTTTCATATCTATAATAGCGCCTAACGTACCATGGTTGTTTTCCTTTAATTTTGAAGAATTCTTTTCTATAAGGTAGTCTTACAAGGTCTTTTCGGTTTCCTTCTTAAGAATTTTTTTATTTACTATCACCTACTCTATTTAATATAAGTGGTGTTCCTTGATTCAGTTTGGAATTTTACAGTGTTTGAGGCAGGTAATTTGATTAAAATCGCATTGGAGCAACACAACAGGCTATTGGCGGCGGTTCCATGGTCAGATGATGAGGTCACACCTGAGCTGGCACCCCGCTCTCCAAACTTCCACAAGCCAACGATAGGACATTTAAGGCCACGACTGATTTAATGTGCACCAGCCCCTATGTAGACGACGGTCTTTGGTTGGATCGAGTTTTGAACTCGCAATTCTCCGGTTGCTCTACTCCGCTACTTCCAACTCCTCCACGACCCTAACAGTGTTTGAGACTGAGGTTGAGTCAAAATTTTCTGGTTCAGATGTCAAGGTCAACTCAGATAATTAAGTTAACGTATACAAATTTAGGTTTACAAATATCACAAATCAGAACGGCATCAAGCATCCTTAAGTCAAATTAAAATTACCTTTTCATTAAATTTTACGCTAGTTGCTTACAATTTATAGAAATTAACTGTAATCTAGAACAACAAATATTATTCAAAACGAGTCACACATTTAGTCCACACTGGCTTGCACAAGGTATAATAACCCATAAGTAATAGAAACGCCCTAAAATCAAACACCATCTTCGTTCAGAAACGATCGAACGCTGTCAATCGAAGATCTATCAGTGATACATCAAAAATCCCCAATCACGATACAATTTTTTTTATTAATACTGTCTCCATTTTAGAACACGGGGCATCTCGTGTATCTTTAAGGGGGTTGTTTCAAGGATGTTGAAATAATCGCAACCGTGTCTCTGTTGCCATGGGAACAAGTATCACACAATGTTCCGATGACTCGATCATAGGCCCTACTCGATCTTTTCCTTCGGATGTCAATTTGCTACACGATATTTTAAGTAATTTTTTCTTCGTTTTTTTTGCACGAGAATTTTATAAAATCATGCTGCCCAGGAACGTTTTCGAAAAATTGCGTCGCCGAAAGGTATGTGCAGTCCTTTCTGTCCTTCCTCCCCCGACTGTGAATTCTAGTGTATCGAACCGTGAATCAAACTTCGTACTGGAGTTAACCATGTCTGTTTATGTGTATACCTGTTATGTTTATGTCAGTTTCTGCTATTTATAGGTTACTTTTTCAAAAGAGATTACATTGATTATTAAGGGAACGATTTATGGTGTGATAGTACCTTTAAATATCCGAAATATAGTAACCCCTCATTATATCGCTTCTCGATATATCGTGCCACCGGCTATATCTCTCTTTTTACTTGCCCAATATGAATTTTTTTGTTTTTGAATCAAATTTTGCAATGGTGTTACTTGTTTTGATTGATTGGTTCAGTTTTTAATGCACAATAGACGTATTTGGCCAAGCTGCACCAAACATCAGACAAACTTCGTGTAAATGGACATAAACACAATGAAAGCTTTTCTGACATGGAAGAGAGAAATACACATAGGGTGGAACTGAACCTGCGCCGCCTTCAAATCACAGGTTGTTAGCTCAGTGGGCAAACCAATTGATCCCCTTACCCTCAAAGGCAGATCTTCTTTAGTTGTGTACGGGCTTCATGAACCCGAGATACCCTAGTGATCTTTTCTTTTCCCATGGGGTTGAATTGTCTTTAGTAAACAGGGGGGTCGCGTTCCCAGAATACACAAGCTTCTTTTTTCTTTCATCCCACTTTCCTATTTTCCAATCCCTTCTTTTTTCCACTCACGGCATTTTTGTCTTGACGATGTCTTGTTTGGCGAAGCTTGACCAAATATGGTCCTTGCGCCATACAACCTAAAAACATCTAACCAACTGAGCCATTTATTTGTTTCGGATTTGAGGAAATCCTAATCTGTTCTCCCCACTCTCCAAACTTCCACACCACGCCAACGTGATCACATTTGAAGCCAAGACAGATTTAACGTGCACCAGCCCCCGTGTACACGGCGGTCTTTGACTGGACCAAGTCTCAAACTCGCAACCCTCCGGTTGCTAATCCGATGCTCTTCCAATTGGGTTACCGAGGCCCATTGAACTTTAATTTGACTTTGTTCTAGTAATTTATCGTTACCTTGAAAATTTGGAATTAAATCTCATATTCAAATGTATTTCAGATTCATTTATATCCCGACTATTTTCTGTTAATGACGTTTAAAACATTAAATCCCATAATGCATCCCTTTTCGGAAATAAAATATTTTGATAGGAATAGTAAATTATTTATTTAAGGGAACAGTGGACTTTCATACAAATTAAGAAACTTATATTATTGTAATGAAATTTGCAGACTATTTTCTATTAAACGTCTATATATAAAGTTTGGTAAAAAAAAAACTGGACAAGAGGTTAAGAGTGCAAGAATCTGTCGATAATTTCTGTACGAGAAAAATTGAGTAGTTAATATATTTTAATTAGAGAAGGATATGAAGATAATGTCTGATACTCTGATCTCTTTCAGGCGAAGAAGAGCATGAGTCAGCTTCTTATTACTATGGAGGTGAGTTTACATTTTTACAGTACATTTACAGCATGGTTTACATGTAAACAAATTTCTATAATGGCTGTGTACGCAAGGAAAGAATATTGACAGAAGGCACATTCCTAAACATTTATCGGTTTCTAGATATAACCCAGATAACACCTGTAGCAATGTAACTGAGATAGCTGAACGGTGGACTGTGCCAAAGCTCTCCACCACCCACCCCGAAAGTGTTATTTTTATATCTTTTTACAAAGAAAGTATTAAAAATGCATAAATAATTGAAGATAAAAAAGATATACTTTATAAAAAATTTGTTTTTTACTAAGCAAATTCAAATGAAATTATAATACTTAGACACAAATGAGATGGAATAAGTGAGTGGATATAATTCATGGGAATCCTTTTACTGTCTTAAGTGACAGAACTAACAACTTAATTTTGAGAAATAAGATTTAAAAATGTACCCGACATTATTTAATCTATACATATATTTCAAGTATTTGTACGTGGCACAGAAACCGACGTCATTTGTTTGTTTTCGAATGGCAACAACGTGTGTAAACATACAAAATCGACAGTTCTTGTAGGTAGGTATTTTAATTAACGTCGTACTGGAGCAACACAAGGGAGGGGCTAATAGCGACGGTCCGGGATCAAGCCCGAATGGATAGATCCGAGGAGAAAACCATATAATTTTGGACCACGGTCAGATGACGAGGTCACACCTGAGCTGGTACCTCACTCTCCAAACTTCCACACCACGCCAACGTGAGGACATTCGAGGTCACGCAGATTTAACGTGCATCAGCCCCCTTTGTACACATGGTCTTTGGTTGGATTCGAACTACTAAATCTCCGGTTGCTAATCCGTTACTCTTCCAACCGGGCTACCTCGTCCCTCGACCGTTACGTGATTCAATTGCCAATCTTACCGCCTAGTTTAAATATACTTGATTTGAGCTATGGAGCTGCATTATATTGATAAAGCTGCACAAAAGGGTTCGCAATTCTTATAAAATTTCTCGACAGTCTGATGACAGAAAGCAATAGAAATCAGATAGAAATATGAGCGAATATAGTACATCAGCATCACAAAATGCTGAATCCCCTTCAAGCAAGGGAATGAGTTCAAATTGAAGTAAACGTTTCGAATCCAATCGTGGTAACATAATTGAGGTGTGATTTTTGTGTGTCATGTCTTTTTATTGGAAATAAGAGTTAACACCAGTTAAGTAAACGAAATGCTGCAATATGTATTTGGATAATATTATTTTATTTAGAGGAATGAAATCCACATTTATGTGAGTATATGGATGCTAAATTCATTACTTCACTTGAATTTCTGTTTCTTAGTGAACAAGCACTGCATCCATACTGTTAAAATTGCTTAGAGTGCTCGTTTTAGTACAGCTTTGATATAGGTATACTTTTTTGGCAAAGCTTTTGGCACGCTTTTTGTAGCGAGTTATGGCAGGTTTATTGTGCGATAAATGTTACGTTCCGATTAAGTTTGGTGCAAAAAATTTCAGACAGTTACACTTGGATTTGTAGAAGTGTTCGCGATAATAAGACTAATTATTTTTCGTTAAGAAAAACGGTGTTTTCCCCAACTGTTTCCGTTAATTAATTTCCCGCTAAGAAAAACGGTTTCTTCTAAGAATTTCTTCCTTGGCGACATAAAAAGTGCGGTAAAAAGCGCGCCAAAAGCGTTGCTACAAAACTATGCGTATATCAAAGCTGTACAATCGTTTTACGATGCTCATTCTTCTTTACAGGAGCTAGATAGAGATGTTACAACCGTTCTCACAACAAGTAGTCCTTATGTGGAAGAAAGCCGGGTTGAATTTAACTATAAAGTGAGACAAACAAAAATCTGTTTCTATGAGTATTATTCATTTATGGCTGTCAGTTTTAATCTTTTTATCCAAGATAATTCTAAATCTTTTATTTCCACATATAGGAACGAGCTTACAAACCTCTTCAAAACCACAACAGTACAATTTTATTCTATCAGCAAACTGGAACTATTAAAAGAAAAGCTCAAGTCTTGGGTCAAGAAGGTTTGTCTTTAGATATATTTTTCTTGTATTTCGAAAAGCAATGTTATATGCAGGAATCACATAAGTCCGTCGCATAATTTCTTATCATAATATCCAATAAAATTTGGTTTTAGAAAACTATTGGGGGGGGGGGGCGAAGTGTAAAACTGTGTGTTTTATCAATATTTAGATCCAAGCAGGCCGAACTCTAATGCCTTGCCTGCTACCATAATGATTGTATGGAGGGGACCATTTTACTGATTAGTATCCAATTGAGCAGTTTGAACAAAACACCCACACTAGAACGCCAATTAGTAGGGCCTCGATCGCTATGGGGTACAGTACGTTTATGTTTGGGGCCCGGTTTCTCTCCCCACACATGAGAGACATATTATTCATATGAGGGGGAGGTAGGTAGTTAATTAACGTCACACTGGAGCACCACAACGGGATATTGGCGATGGTCCAGGATCGATTGCGAAGGGAAAGATGCGAGGACAACACCTCGTCATTTTGAGCCACAGTCAGATGACAAGGTCAACACCTTAGATGGCACCCCACTCTCTAAACTTCCACAACACGCCAAAGTGAGGATATTTGATGCCACAACATATTTAATGTGCACCAGCCACGTATACACGCCGGTCTTTGGTTGGACCGAGTTTGGAACTCACGACCCTCCAGTCGCTACTCTTCCAACCGTGCAGCATTCGATGTTTAAATTCTATATAATATTTTTGTACCTTTTTATACCATACTCTCATTACTTGTAAATATCATTCTCATCCATTATCACTCTCATTACTTGTAAATATCATTCTCTCATTGTCAATATCATTCCCATCTTGTAAATATCATTATCTGCATATTACTGATCTCAACATTTTTTAAATATTAAATTCTTTAAAATCAGGTTTTTATCCTAATTTATTTTCTACTTGTTGATCAACTTGTTTTAACTCTGCATTTTAATCTCAAGTTGTTTAACTCTTTTTCCAATATTTTATTCCCCAAAACTTTGCGCCGGAATCTTTCCCATTACTTTTTTAATGTTTTTACATTTACAATGATTTTATTATCTTATCTGGCGTTTGGCGCAGCTTGTCCACTTCTGGACCTTGTGCCATAAAACCTAAACCGACCCTTCTTATGAAAGAGATTTTCCTTGTAAACAAACCAAGCAGAATGCGAAGATTTTAATTCTTGACCAACGTTTGGCCTTTAACATATTTGAAGTTGACCCATTAACATCAATTCGGAATTCGACCTTTGGAATTTCGATTGACGACGTGCTGAAATCGTGCTCGAAAAACAAGCCACGTGACGACACATTTGCAAAAAACACTACCGCCTCCTAGATTTAGCTTGACAGAAAAAGCCTGACATAATAAGGGGAACCAAATATTCATAGAATACCGACCTCAGTTATTAGATAGTTTGACCACTGTTCCGGAGACAATGGGCCGGGTTCTAAGAGTCCGAACACCCTGGGCCTCAATATTTTTTATGATTGCCTCTCCTAGAAGAGATTAATATTACGAATATATTAATAATATTGGTAAACTGTATAAGCAAAATAGTTCCGAAAACACACATATGGAACAATAAGAGTTATACTTGGGCTACCCTCCCCAAAAAAGATTTCCCCTAATTAGCACCCTCTGATTTCAAGCAAAAAATCTAAATTGTTCTTATGGTCGGAAACAGTACATGTTAGTTAAAGAACATTCTTTTATTTGAATTGTAAAAAAATTTCGTCAATAATAGAAAAAACGAGCATCGCAACAGAATTTGTATACATCTTTTATATGCTACGAGTATACCGATCTCTTAGCAGATAGTTTTACAATTTTTGTCTCAATTATAATTACGAGATGTTTATTAATTAGTACTTTTTGTGGTTCAGCCAAAGGAGAGGACGGCGTCGAGGAATTGGATACCAAACGGAAAAATAAATTCAATTTCTGTGACAGAGCGACTCAGACGTTGAATTTTTTACAAGTGGTGAGTACAACAAAATTGTAATAATAGCAATTGAAATTTTTATGTGGATGGCAATAATAAGTAGAAACTAATACTTTACCTATTTGTAAGATGTATTTATCTGTGTCACTCCATGTATATGTTATGCCTTTCCCTTTACATCCAATGTTGTGGCTCACATAAAAATTCAAACCTTGTGGACTGTAACTTTTGTTGACTTTGATTCAAATTGCTGTATTATCCTAAGAGCACAAAGAATTACTGTATTATCAAAAGGATACAAAAAGAGGTTCCTTGAAACCAATGATGACGATAGTTTGCAACGTTCTTGGCGCTTGCCAAGTACATGAAAAGTTACGCCAATTAAAGAGTGGCGCCAATAACTGTCATGGAGATAAGCACGGGCGTGAACATTCAGTTTAAATAATTCAGTATTCTATGTAGGACTGTCTCTGTTTACCATGCGAACTGATCCAGACAGAAAGTCAGCACCCATCTATTCCGAAAAGAGACTTTTTCCATTTTTTAAAAGGTATTTTTTGAAGCATTTGAATTTATCATGTCGGCGCATTTAGCGACTATTGCCTCTCTCTTGGGAGATTAAAGGATACACTATTACGTTTATTTAATGTGACTGTCACTATAAACACGTGCTTTGATTAGAAAGAAAATAAATTTTTTTAAGTCCTATGTTAAGATACAACGCGCATCATGTATATTCAGTACGCAGATATCATAATATACAGATAAGTGTACAATTTATTGTGTACATAAGCTGACATTTCAACTTTCTCACTTTGATTAGGAGCTCTCAATAGCATAATATTTAAATGTATGAATAAATTTATGTATCTTTTCATAGCTACGACAAGATACTATGGAATTGAATTTAAATCAACTCAAGATAAAACGAATTAGAAATATCAAAACAAGTATTCATGATTGCTCTTCTCGATCGCTTAAAACGTTCTACAATTCTTGAAATTCTTGGATGGTATGGTAGGTATTTTAATTAACGTCGCACTGGAGCAACACGCTATTGGTGACGGTCCGCGATCAAACCAGAAGGGAAAGATCGGAGGACAACACCACGTAATTTTGAACCAAGGTCAGATGACTAGGTTACACCTGAGCTGGCACCACACTCTCCAAACTTCCACACCACGCCAACGTGAAGACATTTGAGGCCACGACAGATTTAACGTCCACCAGTCCCCTTTGAATACGACGGTCTTTGGCTGGATTCGAACTCGCAACTGTTGCTAATCCGTTACTCTTCCAACCAATCTACCGTGGCCCCTGAAATTCTTGTAATAACATATGATAGTATTGATTCTGCTGGTATGTACTTTATCTCAAATATATTTATGAAATTCAACAATTATACAACGAGGTTTTCAGTATGACGATGAACTTTGATCAATTTAAATAAATCAGATAGGTACAGAGACTAAATGCAGCTTTTATTGGTTGGGATTTTATGGCGCAATGGACATATTTGCCATGGTACGCCAGACACAAGATATACAATATCAAGTAATAGACATACAGACAACCCCAAGGGAAAGATAAGAGGACAACTCGTAATTTTGAACCACGGTCAGATGACTAGGTCACACCTGGAGCTGGCGCCACACTCTCCAAACTTCCACACCACTCCAACGTGAGGACATTTGAGGTCACGACAGATTTAACATGTATCAGCCCCACGTATCCAACGTACGCCTTTGGTTGGATTGAATATCGAACTCGCAACCCTAAGGTTGCTAATCCTTCTTCCTTCTTTTTGCTCTTCCAACCAGACTACCTCCGTCCACTGAGTTTTAGGTAAATGGTAACAGATATGTAAATTTGATAATAATGAATCTTACATTACTTGTCTTTCAGGAGAAAGCGACGCAAACGGAACCCTTACCCCAGAAGATATTCGAGGGCAGTGTATCGCCGGCCGAAATTATTGTCACCTATCAAGAAAAAGAGGTATGGTACAAGCAAAAACGAATGTCTTAACTTCCATTACTTAGTTTTACAGGGCTGTTCGGACATTTTTTGAACGATATTAATGGACTGAAGCTCACTTTTTTTACATGAAATTTTTGTGTTTTAAATGTTCCATTTGATAGCCCTTATTGTTACCTATCTTTCTACACCTTAATTTCCATGATTATAATGACTTTTGTAGTATCGACAGTGGTATTTTGTCCCATTCTTGTTCCACAGTTTTCCAGTCCTTGAATGGTTTTCGGTCGACGTTTCGATAATGCCCTTTTTAGAAGTCCAAAAGCACAAAAGTCCATGGGTGAAACATCTTGAGATTTAGCAGGAATATCAGTAAAGAGTATTGACTTGATACCAGTTTCTTGTTCCATTTTTTCCAAGAATTTAATAGTCGATTTAGATGTGTGACTCCTTCCTTGCTTTACCCTGATGCACTTCTACTGATTGTTGGCACTGTGGGTAAAGATATGGTATATTTTTTAATATTAGGGATAAAATAGGGTCTTAATAATATGTGGGAGTTGATTTTTACATTTTCCTCCTCTTTTTACTTTTAATTTTCCATTATATGCAAAACCGGCAACAATCACAAATCTCATAGAGAAAGTTCTCACATTCACTTTGCTATAGTCCTTTGACTTGGCTGATTCTCTTTTAAAATTAAAGATCTTACCTTACAAATATTCTCAGAATTTTTTTTCTTTCTTGGATACTTTTTCGGAAGTATTTTTCCACTTACGTTTTTTCCCTTTCTCATTAATAATATTACTTATCGTACCTTTAGATATCGAAAAACCATGATTTTACAGCGTTTTTGAATAATTGAATAAGCATAATTCTCTTCGGAAAGAGATGAAACATAGCCTTCCATCCATTGCTTATTTAAAAGCGCCATTTTGAAAGTAAACAAAACTCTGAGTTAGCAGACGATAAGTTATACTTTAACTATTTGAATATATTTAACTGAACTGGCTATGAAAATAAAATCCTTTCGTAGCATACAATTTTTTTTACAGCTCATCAAAATCGTCCAAAAAATGTCCGAACAGCCTCTGTATAAGTAAAATAATAAGGTTTTGGTATGATGTCCTCTCCCTGGTATCACTTTAGCAAAGCAAATACCTTAGGATCGGCATTAAGAGCTAAATTGCGTAGGAATTAGTAGACACATTTAAATATCATCAATTGTGCTGTGTATATGGAAAATAAATAATTTCTGATTCATTCCTCTTTTCTGAGTGCTTGAGAAAATGCTTTGAAAGTTTTGGTGTAAGTACCTCGCATCATCAGTAGTACACTAAAGTTGGATGAGTGAAACACTTTGTCTACCAAAGAGTGCTCCAAGTTGGAGATCGGTTACGCTTCTATATATATTATTGTAAGTCATTTTTATGGTGTTATATATAAGTTAAATTTTGTGGTGGTGACTTTCACCCTAATACTTCACATTCCGAATTTATCAGAGGCTGAATTATGTAGATGCTCTTTTCATAGATTGCCAATTACGGGAGACAGCGAGACCTGTATTAAGATCTCGGGTTTCTCTTACTACACCCGAATAAATACTATGCGCTAACGAGACGTATTCGCGTAAAACCTTGCAGCCGTGACACAGTGTACGCAATCTTTTCTGCAACGCAAAGTTTCGTATAGGTATCGCTTTTATGAAGAATAATTGCCTATTTTTTCTCCTCTTTCAGTCGGAAGGTAGACGGATCGATGACGAAAAATCCAGCAGAAAAGCAAGAAAAAGTTGCAGAAAAGGGCATAAAGTAAGTTAACATACATCACGCTTAAAGACATAAGACACGAATGAGTTTTAAATATATTCTTTTATTAGAGAAATCCGTTTTGCAGTCGTGAGTCGAACATTGGAATAATGGGTCCACTTCCCGTTACAACAGGCAGCACGTTCCTGAACTTCTCACGTGATTGGTCATAACCAGAACATTTTTACACGATATCAACCGGGTTGTGACGTACTCATTCAAAAACAGCTTGTAAAATCTCTTGTTTTTTGAAAACACAAACTGGACATAGTACGTTAATGGTAGTTAATTAACGTCGCACAGGAGTAACACAACGGGCTATTGGCCACTGTCCGAGATCGATCTCTAAGGGAAAGATCCGAGAACACCACCACGTAAGAAAATGCTACAGAAAGTTCCACTTAAAACGATCCTTCAAATAACTTCGTATAAACTGCATTTTGTCACTCCGACTTTTCCCCTCTTCTTGGAAGACAGCTGTTTTTGTCGCTATACTGAAGCCAAATAAAAATCCTGCTAAGTCTGACATCTACAGGCCGATCAGTTTACTGACTGTACTCAGCAAAACAGCCGAGTACATTATTAATGATAGGTTAGATAAATATTGCCAAAGGGTTAATCTGCTTATTCCTCATCAATTCGGCTTCAGAAAACATCTGTCCACATCACATCAACTCCTCAGAGTCACCGAATTTATTATTGATGGATTTCAAATTAGAAATGGCACTGGTGCAGTTTTCCTTGATGTAGCGAAAGCTTTCGATCGAGTTTGGGTTAGTGGTCTAATCCACAAACTGATACATTCGGCTTCCCTGCCTCACTTATACATCTAATTCATTCCTACCTCACAAGTAGGCAATTTGTTGTTCGCATAAATAAAACATTTTCAACACGCCGTGCCATTCAGGCAGGCACTCCACAGGGCTCTGTACTAGAGCCTAAATTATTTAACATCTATGTGAACGACATATCTCGAAGCAACTCCGCACTACTCAGTATGTTTGCAGATGACACTGCAATTCAAGTAAAAAGCAACAATCTCACGAATATCTGTAAGTCACTTACACGCTACTTACATTCATTTGAGTCCTGGCTTATTGATTGGAGGATTCAAATCAATGTTGACAGATGTCAAGCGGTTATGTTTTCTAAAAAGCGAAACCTACCACCACCTGTCCAGCTATTCGGATAAGATATTCCCTGGTCCCCAGCTTGTATATACCTCGGTGTCACTTTAGACAACCACTTAACATGGAATAGGCCCATATCTTCCCTTAGATCTAAATTTCTGGCTGCACGTAATTTTGTATACCCTTAATTACTAGAAATTCCAAAATGTCGATACATAATAAAATGCTCATATATAAAACTGTGCTCCGCCCAGTGGTTAGATACGCCTGTCAGGTCTGGGGATATGCAGCTAACATACACAAACTTGAAGCACTCCAAAATTATACCCTCCCTATCATTATGGACAGCCCATGGTGTATTACCAAAATACCAAAATAAGAGAAGAACTAGGAATTTTAGAACTCAAGGGAATTTTTTGGCAAAATTAGCAAAACTTTCGTCGCAATGAAAACTCCACTGTAGCGCAGACCTCCAGATATGATCATCGTCTACGAATTAACAAAGACAGACCAAGAGCCATTATGAATTTTGCTAAAAATGCAAACAATAACTTAAATTCATACTTTTGATTTAAAATTCGAATTTGTTAACAATAATAAGAAAAGATTAAGCTAATTTTCATTTGGAAAATCATGTAGTCTTCCAAGCCTTCTAATTAATTCATAATATTTTAATACTACTTTTAACTGCAGTAGCCACAGGTATTCTAAACTCTAATATTTTCTGAGATCTCACTCGAGTGATTGGCTTGCCTACCGCTCATTGTAATGCCTTCTCCAACCACCAACTGCAACTACAATCTCCTTGATAACCTGACACCCAAGACTTTGCTACACCATCGAAAGTTTCTGATAACCTAAACGTATTCGGAACACTAGGACTTTGTCATCTGGAGACAGAGGGCCTTCGGGACAGGAGCTCCATGGAAAATTCACTCTCTCACCACGTAATTTTGAACCACGGTCAGATGACGAGGTTAACACCTGAGATGGCACCCCACTCTTCAAACTTCTACGCCAATCCAACATGAGAACATTTGAGGCCACGACAGATTTAACGTGCTCCAGCCCACGTGTACACGACAGTCTTTGGTTGGACCTAGTTTCGAACTCGCAACCCGCCGGTTGCTAATCCGTTACTCTTTCAACCGGGCTACCGCAGTCCAGGCAATCTTATAAGTCAAGTTCATTCGCTCAGTCTTTTCCTCAGACAGCAAAATACAAATCAGTCCTAAATTAAGATTTCTTTTAGTTTGCTTTAAATTTTTAATTAGTCCTTAAAATAAAAAAAGGAGCCCCAAAGGAATAATTGCGCCTGGCAACTTTGTGTGGATGATTGATCCAAATGTCGTCTTGATGCTTAATGGCTGCATTTTATCCCTCCAAGCGGTTTCGACGAGATATCTCGTCCATCAAGATCTGACCAATTTTGCTAATAATGAGCTATCTAGTCATAAAGATATTGCCAATACTCTTATGATGTCGAAATCAACATCTGGTCAGCTTTTTTCTAATGACGAGATATCTCGTCCATCAAGATCTGGTCAAATTTGCTAATTGCGAAAAACCTCGTCGAGACAACTACCAGGAGGGTTAACAATTGAGGAAAGAATGATAGACCATGCTCAAGGACGATCTGCGCATATTATCTAGGCTGGATGCTAGCCTCATTATGTAGCATGAGGTAGACGAGAAGAATCTCCGTTGAAGGTATCCATTGCACATGGCAAATGCCATAGTAAGAAATCATTTGAGGCTGAAAGGATGAGGCTTTAGCAGTCCGGCTGGTCTGTGAATCGAACTGCTATAATGCTAAACGAGCATTTTCTTGAAGATATTATGGACTATTTCTAAACCGTCCACGTTTTTCCAACTTACGGGTTGAACAAAACTTCGATTTATGCAGCTTAAGCTTTCAGCATCTATATTTGTAAAATCAGAAGCATTTCGGGGGTTGTCTGGGCTCTTCCCCCGTTGAATGCTCTGCCCCGTATATATAATTTTGTAGTGCATAACATGCCACAGGATATTGACCTGCACCTTCATTTTCAGATTCAAAATCCCATCAGCCACCGAAGGTTCTTCCGATTCTGCGAAAGGATGGTCGACCAAAACTTACTATCGGACGTTAACATTGGTAAGTTCCCCGGGTGGCCGATTAACGCTTTTTTAGTGCAGCGTATGTAGAGTACGAAATCTTCATTTCCTTTTGTTAATAGATTTCAGTTTCTACGACACCCCGAGTGATGAGTTTAAAGAAAAGGGTCTGGGATCCCTCCTAGCACTGTGGAAATTCAGCTATCAACCCATGAAGGGTGCCTCCGTGACAGGCATGAGCTGGAACAACAGCTATCCCGATATGTTCGCAGTTGCTTTCGGAACATGTAAGGACTGATGTTTTATCTCGTTTGCCCTCCAAGTGGTTTCGACGAGATATCTCGTCAAAAGCACTAGAATTTTTCCAAAGGATTCGATTACAAGGAAATTAGTAATGGAATCTTTTCAAAGGAGTATATTCTACGAAAAGAAGCAATAGAATATTTCCAAAGGATTATATTCTAGTTGTAAAAGCAATAGAATCTTTCCAAAGGATTGCAATCTAAGGAAATGAGAGCAATCTAATCTTTCGAAAGGATTTTATTCTTCGGAAAGGAAGAATAGAATCTTCCCAAAGGATTCTGTTCTGAAATTAACAATAGAAACTTTTCAAAGGCTTCTATTCTAAGGAAAGAAGTAATAGTACATTTACTAAGAATTATATTCTAGGTAAAAATCAATAGAATCTTTCCAAAGGATTGTAATCTAAGGAAATGAGAGCAATGGAATCTTTCGAAAGGATTTTATTCTTCGGAAAGGAACAATAGAATCTTTTCAAAGGCTTCTATTCTAAGGAAAGAAGCAATAGTACCTTTCCTAAGAATTATATTCTAGGTAAAAAGCAATAGAATCTTTCCAAAGGATTGTAATCTAACGAAATGAGAGCAATGGAATCTTTCGAAAGGATTTTCTTCTTCGGAAAGGAGCAATAGAATCTTTTCAAAGGCTTCCATTCTAAGGACACCACTGGAATCTTTCCAAAGGATTCTATTCCACAGAATGGGCCAATAGAATCGTTCCAAAGAATTGCGAGGAAAGAACCAATCTGTAAAGGACTAATACAATAAGCTTGAAAGAATTCATGGATTCTTTCAATACTAGTCATTAAGTGTTCTGGGGTCAGTCATTAAGTGCGTTGTGAGGCAAAAGCAAAACTGCCCAACTCAGAAATCTCGCAACAGAGGATTAAAGGGAGTGTCTATCGATTTCTGATTATTATCAATTTTCATGCTCGGCGTTAGAAATAACGCAACAAAAATGTACAGCAAACTCAATTTTTGTTTTTTTCAACTGGATTACAACTCGATTTCTTTCCGGTTCCCATCCAGATGACTTGACGAAGCGATTCCAGGAGGGGTGTGTCTGCGTGTACAGCCTGAAGTGTCCGTCCTACCCCGAAAAGGTGATCTCTTGCAAATCGGGCGTCTACTGCGTGGAATTCAATTCGGCCAGGCCGCACTTGCTCGCCATGGGATTCGCGGACGGAACGGTAGCCGTGCACGATCTGAGGAAGGGCAGGAACGCACCGGTAGCCATCAACAAGTCGTCCAAACTGGAGCACAACGATATCGTGAGCCAGGTAATATACCCAAGAATGTGTAATCAGTAACTGAGTTAACCAACTATGCTCTCTAACAGTATCGACAACCTGTTTTCTTAGGTGAGTGACACACGAGGTGACTTGTGCAGCGCGATCCGGGTTAGCTTCTTCTTCCTAAGAAACCCGACTGAACTGCTCAGAACGCTCCGTCGCAAGCCAAATCGCGACGAAAGACCCGGGTAGCGCTTCTTTTCGAGTCTCGCTCCCCGAAACGCCTCACGTTGGCATGGTGTGGAAGTTTGGAGAGTGGGGTGCCAGCTCAGGTGTTGCCTCGTCATCTGACCGTGGATCAAAATTAAGTGGTGTCTTTGGTAATGGTAATTAATTAACGTCGCACTAGAGTAGCACAACGGGCTAGTGTCGACGCTCCGGGGTCTATCCCGAAGGAAGAGATTCGAGGACAACGCCACGTAATTTTAATCCACGGTCAGAAGGTGTTGTTTTTGAATCTTTCCCTTTGGGGTTGATCCCGGACCGTCACCAATAGCCCGTTGTGTTGCTCCAGTGTGACGTTAATTAAAATGCCTACCTACCCCGAAACGCCTCATGTGTCATGCACCTGAAAAACGACCCCTTTCTCCCCACGGCCACTGGTGGTGCTTATTTAAAATATAAATATACCTCGCTTTACCTCAATTCCAAGTAAGTTGAAAGGGATAAACCACTATTTAAGATGGTTGGTTTGGGGGCTTTATGGCGCAAGGGCCATATTTGGCCATGCTGGGCCAGACACAATACAATATCAAGTAAATGGCACAAGACATACAATATCAAGTAACTGACACACACAGTGAAAGCTTCTACTCACACAGAAGAGAGAAATACACCCAGGGAGGAATGCATCTGGCAGGAATCGAACCTGCGCAGCCTACAACTCGAAGGTTGCTAGAGCAGTGGGCATACCCACTGAGCCACGACGGCCCCAAACCATTGTTTAAGATTATGTTAACACTCCTGGTGGTTTATCTTCGAGTCTAAAACCACTCTGTACTGACCAGCCTCTAATACAACAGCCAGTTCCAAACTGTCACCAGTTCTGATCAAGGACAATTTGTTTTTCCTATACTTGGGTTTTCATTTACCCTTGGAGTAATGGGCAGTTTTGTCTCCACGAGATATCTCGTCATTAGCAAAAATGACCAGATGTCGATGGACGATTCATTTACAAAATCGATCGTATCGAATGGGATATCTCGTCGAAACTACATGGAAGGTTAATCCATGAAATTCGTGAGACTCGGTCCAGCCAAAGACCGTCGTGTACACCGGAGCTGGTGCACGTTAAATCTGCCGTGACCTCAAATGTCCTCACGTTGGCGTGGAAGTTTGGAGAGTGGAGTGTCAGCTCAAGTGTGACCTCGTCATCTGACCGTGGTTCAAAATTACGTGGTGTTGTCCTGAAATCTTTCCATTCGGGTTTGATCCCGGACCGTCGCCAATAGCCCGTTGTTTGCTCCAGTGCGACGTTGATTAAATGCCTACCTACCCGACCCACAGTCGAGATAAGTTCCTGCAAATATTTGTATCTGGCCCGCAGGCCAGATGGGACCCTCCGGACAGGTTTACACGGCTCTCAGGCCAGATACCGCGCTTCGAAAAGGTGTTTCCGACCCGCCTGCCAGATACGGCCCTTCGAATAGGTTTATCCGACATACAGATCAGATACGGATACCAGATATTCCTAAAGGATACTGATTTATATAAAAGTTTTTATTTTAAAAGTAGTAAACCGGGGCCTAACGAGATTTTGCAAATAGCTGTGTTGAAACTTGTGACAGCATATTAAAATATTTTCTTGTTTCAATCTTAGAAAGAAAGGTGTTTCATTATCCATGCGCTTAATTTCAAATTCTTTTATTTCAGGTGAAATGGCTTCCGGATAACATTGACGGGCAGCACAACTTTTGTTCAATTTCAGCTGATTGCAAAGTTATAAACTGGCTGCTAGCAAAGGTATTTATTGACTGTGCAGTTAAGAAACCAGACAGATGTGTACATAGCGCACATCTGCCTTGTTTCTTTTTGTGAAGCATTGCTCTCATTTTTTATCACACTAAAACTAGCCATCACCTATGTTAATATTATTCCACATTTTGATCAACAGTATTCTTTAGTGTTTTGAGACATTTAAGATATGAACTGAAAAATTGAAACTAATAACAGAAAAACACCTTTTTTCTCTTCTTTTACTGTAATTAAGCATTTGAAATTTAGCATTACAACTTGTGTGACAGAAAAAATGGTTATACGTCACTAAAAGTGTTTATGTAATCCACGTCATCTACGTAATATCTGATTGACTGGGAAACTACTTGTTGACTCTCTTTTGTCTCTTGAGAGCCTTCCCATACATTTTGAAATCTTTCATTTATTCATTTTTCAACTAAGTAAAGCTGTATATTTTCTTAAATTTCAATTCTAACTAATATTTAAATATAATATACCTATTTAAAAGAGCTTGAAAATCGGAACAATTAAAAAAAAATTTCCCGCTTGTGTTATAGGTTTCATTGACATTTTTAATCGTGAACGACTTTTAACACTGATCCTGAGTTAATCTTTTCGTTGCAGTTTAAAAACACAGTTCAATAGATTCATTCTTAACCTAGAAACCAATTCAGAACAACACACGCTAATTAGTAACGCTATTAATAAGGAAGCACTTGACAGTACATTACTGTTCTTTTACTTTCAGTCTGAACTCATTCCGTCTGAAGTTATCAACTTACGACTAGGCGATGCTTCCGCTGGCACTGCAGACAATGGCAAAACAAACTCGCTGAGTAAGTTATGAATCTTTTCTGTTATTGGATAGTTATATCTTCTATTATCTTATGCCACGTCTACTCTTGTTGCTGAAATGCGCGGTCACAAGGGAAGAAATGGGAATAACCCGTTGCTCTATAAGAGAAGTGTCTACACTTGTGGTGACAATATTCGCTTTGAAGGAGAAATTAAACCACATGGGACAATATCTGTGCAGATGGGATTGAACAAAAGAAATGGGAATCGACCACTTTCAGGAATTCCCTTAATGACGCAACGGCATGTGAATTCTTTGATATGTACCGACTTCGTAAAGACCATTAACACTATTTTCATCGGCCAGGGGTACAAAAATCCTCGTGTGAACCGTGTCAAGAGTCAGGCTAATTCTAAAAGTGTAGATGAGGCTTTAAGTTTAGTAATACCTTCGAGTGGTGAAGTGAATTTTCAGTGTAAACAAACCAAACGGAAAGTGAAAATTTCACCCGCTGCTCAAATATAGAAAAATATATTCAGCAAAATGGCGTTAATGTTTATTCAGCGATACGTGTTTTCTGTACGTATTCCGGACGTGACGTCACTTGGCCTGTTTTTCGAAAACGATTTTAGTACGTCGACAATAGAAATTCCAAAGAATGAATTCTAAATTGAAATATGATATTTGATTGATCAATTAGATGAAATGCCAAAAGTCGCCACAACGGCGATAAACTGCATTTTAAGGCAACTGCGATTTGTGTCATGCGAGAGCATTTCGGGAGCGGAAGATAAAGCTTCCTTCAAAATGATTACTGTGTATATAGCTGCAAATTGATAGATTACTTTGTAAGCAAAAGCAGGGAGCTTATAGTATCTGGGTTGGTGTTTTCGGGATTTATGGCGCAAGGACCACATTTGACCAAGCTGTGCCAAACACAAGACAGACAACACAATGAGGGAGGAAGAAAAAGCAGATAGGCGAGGGTAAAAATAAGGAAGGGAAGAAAGATAACTCGGGTTTGTGATGCCAGTACACACCTAAAGAAGATGCCCCCTGAGGGTCATAGTATCTGAGAGCAAGAAGTGATAGACTCATGTGGAGGCGAGTTTATCACTATGTAAACTGTAAAGGGAGAGTCCAAGAGTTGTGGCTGCTTTTAGATTTGCGACGGGATATGATTGCCTAGCAATCCATCTAAATAGATTTGGAATTTCGAACAGTCCCGTATGTCCTCTCTGCACGAGCGGTGTATTGAGAAGTGCTGAACCACCTCGTATGTTCGGTCTTGATTAGAAGAATTATTTACTCTCGCTATTGAGTTGGTTTTGGGTTTTATGGTATTATACTTGGCCAAGCTGTGCAAACACAAGATAGACAATGTCAAGTGAAAATATACGATGAAGAGAAGAAAGAGAAAGATCGCTTGGGCATACTGGGGTCACTATCCCCGTGTAGACCAGAGGGAGTTAACCCCATGGGAAAAGAATAGATCACTAGGGAACCTCAGGTTTGTTAAGCCCGTAGACACCTGTGCCCCGATGGGTGTCGTTATTGGGAGGCTAGAGACTTTTTGTCCTCAGTTTTTTTTAATTGCTTTTATTTGTATAACTTTAATCTGATGCTTTAATGTTATTTTGTATTGTGTGTGTATAATTTCTGTTGTGCCTTCTACTGTGTATCGAGGCTAAAGATGTTTGTCTACAATACGTGTTGTATTGCATGAAAGAAACAGCAAAATCTTCCATCCAGTTTGTTTACACTGAAATCTCTCATGGAATCATCCCCTCCAGGGACTCATTATGTGTGTACGGGCTTCACGAATCTGAGGTATCTTATTTATCTACTCTTTTCCCATGGGGTTTGCCACCTCTGGTAAACATGGGGGTCGCGACCCCAGGTTGCCCAAGAGATCTTTCTCTACTTTCATCCCATTACTCTGTTCCCCAATCCCTTTCTTCCTTTCAAAGCATTTTTTACTTGACGTTGTCTTGTGTTTGGTTGGCTGGTTTTGGGGCTTTATTGCGCAAGGGCCATATTTGACCAAATATGGCAATTGATATTGGTTGTCATTCTATACTTGATATTGTATGCCTTGTGTCTGACCATATTTGACCATGCTGCGCCAGACACAAGACCTACAATATCAAGTAATAGACAGACACCACACAATGAATGGTTTACTGACACAGAAGAAAGAAATACACTCAGGGAGAAATGTGCCTGATAGGAATCAAACCTGCGCCGCCTACAACTCGAAGGTTGCTAGCACAGTGTGCATACCCACTAGCCACGCCGGCCCGTCTTATGTTTGGCGCAGATCGGCCAAATATGGCCCTTGCACCATAAAAGGCCAAAATTTGATGAAGGTTAACTTCCCTAAAACAATCATCCTTAAACACATAAAAAACGAATAAGTTTTAAATATATTTTATTATTAACCCACCTAATGGTTCGATGAGATATCTCGCAAACATCTGTCCAATCTCATCTGCATCTTCCATCCTTTCTTTTCAGAATTACTTGGCATTGTCTGCCTTGTGTTTGGTCAAGTATGGCCCTTAAGCCATAAAACCCCAAAACCAACCGACTCTCACAGAATGGTCATTTATTTTATTGGTATGTTTGATGAATACTTATTCAATTACAGGCTGCGGAACCTCGATTTCCTTCAATCCGGAGTGCAGCGAGATGTTTCTGATCGGCACTGAAAACGGCTTCATTCACAAGTGCTCCAATCTGTCCACTGCTCAGTACCTGTGCGCGTACAACGACCATCACAACATCGTCTACAACGTCCACTGGAACCCTTACCATCCTAGAGTCTTCCTTTCATGCAGCGCTGATTGGACGATCAGGATATGGGACCACACTCTGAAGTAATAATTGTTATCCAATATTGCAATACAGGGTGATTCCAAATTCCCGCCGAAGCCCGGTTGGAAGAGTAACGGATTAGTAATCGAAGGTTGCGAATTCGAATCCAACCAAAGAGCGTCGTGTATATTTGGGTTGGTGCATGCTAAATCTGTCGTGGCCTCAAATTTCCTCACGTTAGCGTGGTGTAGAAGTTTGGAGAGTAGAGTGCCAGCTCAGGTGTGACCTCATCGTCTGAACGTGGTTCAAAATTACGTGGTGTTGTCCGTCGGGTTTGATCCCGGACCGTCATCAATAACCAGTCGAGTTGTTCCAGAGCGACGTTAATTAAATACCTACCTATCCAGGAAATCTTGTGACACTCAGAGGATTAAAAAGTTCTCTGATAAATAAAACGAGGACGCTGCATTTTTAGAGATGGACATTTTATGATTCCTATTTCTTTCAGAGACTCTGTCTTCACTTTCGATCTTCTGAACGAGGTGAAAGACGTTGCTTGGGCTCCATTCTCTTCCTCCCTGTTTGCTGCTGTTACCAACGACGGAAAGGTAAAACTATTGATTGGTGTATTCGAATACAAAAGTACTCGTGTACTCGATTCTTAAAAGTATTCATTATACTCGATTCTTAAAAGTATTAATTATACTCGATTCTTAAGAGTATTCGTTGTACTCGATTCTTTCTCGATGTATTTGAATACAGTAGCATTCATTTTAAGTATTCAGAATGAAAGTATTCGAATACCTCAGTATTCAGAAAGAAAACTATTCATCCAAAGTACGAGGGAAAGGGAACAATTATGGATGGGAGTATTCGAATACAAAAGTACTCGTGCACTTGATTCTTAAAAGTACTCGTACTCGATTTTTAAAAGCATTCGTTGTAATCGATTCTTAAAAGTATTCGTTGCACTCGATTCTTAAAAATACTAGTTGCACTTGATTCTTCCTTGATGTGTTTGAATATGTAAAGTATTTAGACACCAAAGTATTCGAATGCCTAGGATTCAGAAACAAAACTATTCATTCAAAGTATCCACTCCGTGAGCTTCCTTTAATAAACTGTACAAATAAGTGATTAGACAGTAGTTTGGAGGCGGTTTTGGATGGATGGAAGGGTTTTTAAAATGCAAGCTGATGTATACAGCTCAAATATACTATTCTCAAAACTCGACTGCCTCTTAACCATGGAGTACCCGTTTGGATACATTAACCCAATGAAGGGTTCACACTCATAATTCCACCTTGCAACCTAGAGTCTTTCCCACTTGTCTTCTAACCGATTTTGACTTTCTCACCAATTGAATCCTCCCAAATAATTCTATTCTAAGGAAATAAGCAATAGAATCTTTCAAAAGGATTATAGTCTGTGGAAAGGACTAATAGAATCTTTCCAAAGGATTCTATTCTAAAGAATGGACCAATAGAATGGTTTAAAAGGATTTTATTCCAAGTAAAGGACCAATAGAATTCTTCCAAAGGATTATGGTCTAAGGAAAGGACCAATGGAATCTTTCCAAAGGATTCTATTCTACAGAATGGGCCAATAGAATCTTTCAAAAGGATTATAGTCTATGGAAAGGACTAACAGAATCTTTCCAAAGGATTCTATTCTAAAGAATGGGCCAATAGAATCATTTCAAAGGATTTTATTCCAAGTAAAGGACCAATAGAATCCTTCCAAAGGATTATGGTCTAAGGAAAGAACCAATGGAATCTTTCCAAAGGATTCTATTCTACAGAATGGGCCAATCGAATCGTCTCATAGTATTATATTCCAAGAAAATACCAAGAAAATCTTTCCAAAGGATTCTATTACAAGGAAAGATTCAATAGAATCTTTCTACAGGTTGAAAGAATACATGTATTTTTTTAGAAAGATGTAGTTATTTAGTCATTAAGTGTGTTGGGTAAAAGCAACGTTATACTACTAGGAAATCTCGCTATGCACAGAAGGGTTATAATATATTTTACCATTTGAAAAATGTAAATAATAGCACCGTACAAAATAATATTGTCTTTTTCAGGTTCACATATTTGACATCATGATGAATAGACAACAACCCACCTCCACCTATACCATATACAGCTCTAAGAAAAACATAAACCTCACCAGCGTTCAATTCAATCCTGTCAAACCAGTCATTATCATTGGAGACGACAAGTAAGCTTGCAAAGATGTTTTCTTATGGGATAAATATATAATAAACACCAAATATTAATTTAATTTTACTTTATTTTCAGAGGTTCCGTCATCAGTTTCAAGCTATCCCCAAACCTAAGATCCTCATTGAAGGTAATGTGTAATATTTGCTCTATTTCAGTGACTGGCCGCAGTAGCCCTGTTGGAAGAGTAACGGACTCGAATCCAACCAAAGACCGTCGTGTACAAAGTGGGCTGGTGAACGTTAAATCTGCCTTGGCCTCAAATGTCCTCACGTGGCGTGGTATGGAAGTGCCAGCTCAGGTGTGACCTCGTCATCTGACCGTGTTTCAAAATTACGTGGTGTTGTCCTATTTCCCTTTGGGATTGATCTCGAACCGTCGCCAATAGACCTTTGTGTTGTTCCAGTGCGACGTTAATTAAAATACCTACCAATTTCAGTGACGTAGCCAGAAAATTCCAATGGGAGGGGTTACTTCCAAAATCTGTACATTCCTTCTCTCCTCGGTAAGTAGGGGGACCGACGTGGCCCAGTTGGTAGAGTAGCGAATTAGCAGTCGGAGGGTTGCGAATTCGAAACTAGATCCAACCTTCGTGTACGTGAGGGTTGCTGCACTTTAAATCTGTCGTGGGTTCAAATGTCCTCGCGTTGGCATAGTGTGGAAGTTTGGAGAGTGGGGTGCCCTCTCATCTGATCGTGGTTCAAAATGATGAGGTGTTCTCGGTTCTTTCCTTTCGGGATTGATCTCGGACCGTCGCCAGATGGAAGCAATAATAATTATCTTATACATATAAAGCAGAAATCTGATCCAGCAAAAAATCTCGAACGCTGAATTCTGACATGAAATTTACACAGGAATTTCAAAGTTAACGCAACGCTTTTAAGGTTCTAACAACGTTAGAACCTTGAAAGTAAAATTTAATATAGAACCATACGCAAGAAGAGAACAATTTTTAATGAAAGGTGTCACAAAACATAAAACGCCATTAGCTATCACGAGTCGAGTAAACGGAAGAAAGAACGCATGCATGTGAAGCATAACAAAGCGCGAAAAGCCGTTGGACGATGCAACGAAACTGCTGAGGAAACCGAGGTGCGATTGGGTTTGTCTGACGCAGTTAAAACTCGATCAAAGCCGGGTAGTAAAGCTAGTAATTCTATAAATCAACATTTTGTTTAAACTATCAGATACGGGAGGAGTTATGACTTAAATCTCCTTGGTTATGCCACTGTACCATTAAAAAAGTGCATGAGTATACTCATGCACTTTTCGTTTGTTTGCTTTGATGCATGTTTAAGAAAAAAAGTTACTTTTTATTAGGTATTCAATTATAAATGGCTATTTCAAATTATCATTTTGTGAGCTATATCACGTGGAAAATCTCCTTTTTTGCAGGCCTTCGAAGCAATGGAAAAGTCTAAGTTTGCAGCCACGGAGAGAGAAAAAATGGAAAAGATTTTGAAAATGGCGAAAAATCCAGAGAACAGCTAGTGAGGAAATAGCAGCGAAAGCTAATTTTATTTCCTCTACAAAGACGGAGAAGCGTAACAAAGGCTTACCAACTTTTTGCCAAATGAATGATGTCAAAAACTTCTAGCTAGCTTCATATATTAAAAGAACTTAAACAGAAAATCAAAATTTCATTTCTTCGATCTATCATTTTTAGTAGAGATGGGAGTGTTCGAAAAAAGCTCTCGCGTAGTCGATACTTAAAAGTATTCATTGTACGCGATTCTCTCTCGTATTCGAATACAGAGATATTCATCCAGAGTATTCGAATACAGAGATATTCATCCAGAGTATTCGAATGTCAAAGTATTCGAATACACCAAAGTATTCTAAAACCAAAGTAATTTAATAGCAATATATTCATCCAAAGTATTTCAATACCAAAGTACTGGAATAGCAAAATTCTGGGATACCAAAGTATTCCCATACCAAAGTAATCGAATACCAAAATTCTCGGATACCAAAGTATTCCGATACGGAAGTACTCGAATACCAAAATTCTCGGATACCAAAGTATTCCGATACCAAAGTATTCCGATACCAAAGTATTCGAATACCAAAATTCTCGGATACCAAAGTATTCCGATACGGAAGTACTCGAATGCCAAAATTATCGGATACCGAGTATTTCAATACCAAAGTACTGGAATAGCAAAATTCTGGATACCAAAGTATTCCGATACCAAAGTACTCGAATACCAAAATTCTCTGATACCGAGTATTCCGATACCAAAGTACTCGAATACCAAAGTAATCGAATATCAAACTATTCCGATACCAAAGTACTCGAATACCAAACTATTCTGATACCAAAGTACTCGAATTCCAAAGTATACATCCTAAGTATTAATCCAATTTATTCAAAAGCCTAATGGAGCAGTTAGCTGATTCTTACCATCGATTATTCGTTTTTTTTTTTAATATGCATTCGAATACTTATTTGGTACTTGAAAGTACTCGAATACCAACTATTCGATTCTAAAAAGCACTCGTGTTTCTGCCCATCTCTAATTTTTATTTTCAGAAATATACTGCCTTGCTAGTCAAGGAAGCAATAGGACTGTATAGAAAGCTCGTTAGGGGTAGAGACGGGAAAAAAGTACACCTGTTTTGGAGGATGGGAAGTTCTTGAATATTTTGTGTACACAATGCACTCATTCTATTAATCAGACCTTATAAAAATTAAAACACTCGAGTTGTGAGTAATTTTTTTAATAATTACGTGGAGCTGCGTTTACCGGGAAAATAAATACTTAAAGCTTTTGTTAATAAAAAGCTGCATGAATCAAGGCATGATGACAGTTTTTGCATAAGATTCCAATGTATTTCTTTACTCACACACTCTTGAATAAGGCTGTAAAAATATGCAGTCAGTATTCAAGGTAAAAAAATCAGGTATTGTGAGCATTAAACATTTTTTTTATCTTTTCACATGATCAACAAATTCTTGTAAAAGGGTATATTTGTATGGCATGTCGGATAATAATTCGCTTACGCCCATGTCAAATAATTATCGCTCGCCAAATGGTTATCGTTTGCGAGCTCCAAATGCTATCTTGGCTCGCGATGAATTAAGAATAATATTAAAAATCATCTTTAGAACTTCTGTTATCGTTAGAACTTCTCGAGTTAAGAATTCGACTAGTTTTTGTCGATATGTATACCTTAGCGCAAATATGTTGCTACTTTTTTGGATAATTTTGTTTCATTTAGCTGTATGAAATATATTTATGAAATATGAATGGTATATTCATTATTTTAATATGATATATTCATGGTATGTTATATTCATATATATGAATGGTATTATTCACATTATGAAATATGAATAAAGACACTTTGCCACTAATTAAGAAAGTTTAGAGCAGATGCTTTGCACAGGATTAAAATATTCATTCATGTTATTCTGCTTTTATTTCATTTTTGCCATGATTCAGACACATCTGTTAATAGGTTGATATTTGTGATTCATGCTAGGCATATATGTGAAGTTAAACGTTTCATATTTATACATTTTTCACATAATTATTGCAATGGAATATTCTTCTTTAGAATACTATGCAGTTATGTTAACGTCCATTTCTATGGTTAAATACAAAACGAATTTCTAAGATCAAAACAGTCCCACTATACATCTCAAAATAATGCTGGAAACGTAGCATAAAATAAAAGTTTCCCAATTGTTTCACAGATGGCAGCACGAAACTAAGTTGAGCGTGAAGAAAAATCCTAAATACATTTTATCGCTATTTTTACAATCCCATTACTAAATATTGACATAAGCCACGATCTCATAAAAATTTATTGTTTTTAACACAAAAAAGTGCAACCTTGAAGAGAAAAGTCATTTTGCGACAAAGTAATTTTGTGTTGGATATATCCAAACGAAGTGAAATAACTGAAAGGTTAGTTTTCTATCTTCCAGAAAAAAGCTTTAAATTCATTTCACAAAAACTCAGCTATGGCTTAACACCCATGAAAGTGAGAGTTTTTGGGAGTGACTTACAATTCAAACTTCAGTGTTTAACAGCTAATAAATATTTTCAGTTCCATTTGTTTTATTCACACACACAACCCATTTGTGAACTGTTGAAATATTTTAATCTTTTTTAAGTTCCAAGGGAATATCAGCTATACAAGTCTGGCTAAATGAGATGGAGTTTTCAGGATGTTATGAAGTTTTCAATGTTGTTTGGGGGTTTTAATGTGCAAGGGTCATATTTGGCTAAAATGCGCCAAACACAAGGCAGACAATTTGTAGTAAAAATGTCATGAAAGGGGAAAAGAGGGATTGTTGAGCAGAGTAGTGAGATGAAAGCAGATAAAGATCGCTTGGGTATCCCGGGAGTACGACCGCCGTGTTTACTAAAGACAGTAAAGCCCATGGAAGTTTTAAAGAGTGGGGTGCCAGGTCAGGTGTGACCCCGTCATCTGACCGTGGTTGAAAATTACGTGGTGTTGTCCTCGGATCTATCCCTTTGGGTTTGATCTCGGACCATCGCTAATAGCCCATTGTGTTGCTCCAGTGTGACGTTAATTAAATACCTACCTACCCAAGAAAGTTTTAAGATGAACAGGATTTGTATATTTTTCGATTTTTTATTTGTCTGCGTTGAATTCTCCACCAGTCTCCAACTTCGAACCACTATTTTTAGCGCTAAACACCCGAGTTTAATTATAAGTAGTGACGTACTGGCCCACCCAGGAAATCTGGAAAACGAGGTTGATTTTTCTAAGAGACCAGTAGGACATACATTCAGTAGAAAAATAATGCGGCATCCTGCAAGGAGAGTTCATTCCATGTAGTAACTTAAATTGGATTCCAATTAGAAAGACAGTAAATTATTAGACAAAGAAATCTGCATGCCGTAATGTGACTAATCTACATTAATGTTCTGTTGTAGTTGCAGGTAGGTAGATGAATTAACGTCACACTGGAATAACCCAACGGGCTATTGGCGACGTCCGGGATCCATCCCGACGAGTTAAATTAAAAATAGTAGCTTTATGTCGGTATTCGTAACTCTTTTTTATATGATACTGTTAATGTAGCAAGTGGTAGATTTGGGGATAGAACGGGGGGTCAGCATTCCAACAATAGAAAGAAAGATCATTTGCAGGCGGAATGTCCACAAGGGCAACACGCCTTTAAGCTATATTAATTTTCCGGGGATTTCTTCCTGTCTCTTTTCTATGGGGTCGAAGTGGTAGGAGAAGGGGGTTCAGGTGCAACGAAGGATCAAAAAACGACTACGGTGACCCCCATAAGACACCAAACTGGTAGGGACTATTTTTGTAAAATCTCTATCGTAAAAAATCAATTATAAAAAAATGACAACTGGTAGATCGTTACGAGATTGTTCGCTATTATTGTTGTAGTTCATCGAGAGAAGGCATTCGAATCACGTAATTTCGGACGATTTTATTCTTTAAAGATGATAGGTTGGAAGTAAACAAAGCGCTTCCACAGCTGGTGTCTTCCGCGAAGATTCTAGGTCTATCGTTCGGTGCCATAAGCGGTAGCAGTGGTACCGAGTTGGCGGGGGGAAACCACCACGGCCATCGTCATTCATGCTTCTGCGTATGACAGTCCTTCTAACGACCTTCCACACCTATTCAAAACTAGACTGACCCTAGATGCTGAATTTGATAACATTACATGTTATAATGGTTTCTAAGCGAATTGCTCAGAATCGCGTTAACAGGGCAACTTTCATCTCTGCTCAGCCTTTTCCAATCTTTGTAGGTCATAGTCCCCATTTACCAAATAGTAAATCTCTGTGGTTATTTTGCATAAGATACTGTTTTAGAATCAATTCATTTTAATGAATATTAAATCGTACTTTTAAATTAATTACACTTTCATTAATTGAATCAATAATTAAAATAACTGAAGTAGAAATTCAAATCGGGAAACGAGTTTAGAAACTGAGATTTGCATTTCTTTCTTGACGTTTACTTGCGATTCTACATTTTCTTTTGATGACTCCCAGTGCTGTAAGCCGTAGCTCATACAAGTGAGGTGTCAAAAGTCGAGAAATCTCCAGTTTTTCAAGGCTGGTGCCTCAGCCGTTTTTATCCTCCTCGGATTATCCCGATAGTGACCTCAAACAACTACATCGATTCCATAACCAAACATATTTTTTATGAATGTTCTCAACATCACATGATTAATGCTTTTGTTTCCTTGATTATTTTTTATGGAATTGCTTACATCTTCTCGCGTAACTTGGAGACTATCAAAGCGCAGACAAATTGATGCAGGTCCATGGCAGAAGGTTTGATTGGATGATCGCTCTACGGTCACGTTTTGCTAGACTAGGGCAAATTAGACTAAGACGAAGTGAATTCGAACACCCATGCCATGACCGGGCCATGACCCACAGTCATGATATATGGCTAACCGAAGATAGCCAAACATCAAGCATCTTTCAACGCCTCAAAAGAAAGATTTTTTCCTTCGGGGGCCCTCCATTCTAAGTACCTCCAACACTTGTATCCGTTTAATTTCTCATGCAAGATAATCTTACCATTCGGCATCTCGCAACACAATGCCCCCCATAAATTACAATAATCGAATATGCGCCATCTAAAACTCGCGAGTTGCTAGTGCATTGGGGAAACCCCATTGAGTCACGGCTGCCCCAAAGAGCCCGTTGAACCAAGGACCAAAGCGGTAACCATTCGGTTACAACACATTTTGAAAAACCCTCTGCTTTAGCCGAAGATAGCCAAACATCAAGCATCTTTCAACGCCTCAAAAGAAAGATTTTTTCCTTCGGGGGGCCTCCATTCTAAGTACCTCCAACACTTGTATCCGTTTAATTTCTCATGCAAGATAATCTTACCATTCGGCATCTCGCAACACAATGCCCCCATAAATTACAATAATTGAATATGCGCCATCTAAAACTCGCGAGTTGCTAGTGCATTGGGGAAACCCCATTGAGTCACGGTTGCCCCAAAGAGCCCGTTGAACCAAGGACGAAAGCGGTAACCATTCGGTTACAACACATTTTGAAAAACCCTCTGCTTTAGCCGAAGATAGCCATACATCAAGCATCTTTCAACGCCTCGCAAGATTTTTTTCCTCTCGTAGGCCTCTATTCTAAGTTCCTTCAACAATTGTATCCGTTTAATTTCTCATGCAAGGGAATCATACCATACGGCGTGCCACAACACAATGCTCCCCTCTCCCCCCCCCCCCCCCAAGCAACGCAGGCTTGTACCGTTCAACGTCATTCTTCCCTCAAGAGAAAGACGATACGAAAAACAAAATAACCTCCGGTTAAACCAGTTGCACAAGCTGTCTATAAAAGCGCAATACAAACGTGCCATTAACAGTTTTTTTCCACCCGGCGAAAATAAAATAAAAACTGCAATGGATACCTCGTTATCCCCCTCCCCGGTGGAACAGAGGGGTTGACAAAGGGGCCGGACCCGCCCCGCAGTCCCACCAGGGCAATTACTTCAACCAAAGGAGGTGTGAGATTAAGGTGTGATTAATTGAAGCGAAATACCCGGGGATAACAAGTCAGCGTGATTACAGACCGCGAGGCCCTTTTGCGAAACGGTCGGTAGGGAAGTTTTTCCCTACGCGTAGGGGAAAACGATGGGCGTTCATAATTGTGTCATCAGCAGCTTTTTTTTCCCCCCCTGCGAAAAAATGTCGGTTCATCTATCAGCAAATGGCGAAGAAAATTCGCCTTCCCCCGTCCTAAAAACATAGGGTAGGGAAAAACTAGGGAGTAATTACGTTTTGGCTAAACTGAAACTGTTCACCACAAAAATATGATGTGTAAGTTGAGGGGAGCTTGTGCTGAAAAATGCTGACTCCTGGTTATTATCATGATCAATTTCAATCATCGATGCTCTGGCTTTTCTCAGGCTTTTTTGGTCACGGAAGTTTTTGGTGTAGGGAGTATATGTGGCACCCATACGTCATCGAATATAAAAGTCGCAGTTTTTTGGTGTTCCCTTATATTTTTCATCTTGTGGAACTAACATAAATATTTAATTTAAGAGATGAATGGGGTTTTTTTATGATGAGGATGTTTTTCGAGAGGCTGTTATCATGGGACCAAGGATTTAAAGGCATCGGGGTATTATGAAGGGGCGTATTCAGAGGAACAGCCCTCCCTGATGTTAAAAAAATGCGGAAGTTAGAGGGTACATTGAAGCATTCAAATCAGGAGGGGGTAGTTGAATTAACGTCGGCACTGGAGCAACACAACGCGTTATTGGCGACGGTAGGAGATCAATCCCAAAGGACACAAGGACACCTCGTCATTTTGACCACGGCTAGATGACGTCAACACCTGAGCTGGCATCCCACTCTCCAAACTTCCACACCACGCCAACGTGAAGACATTTGAGGCCACGACTGATTTAACGTGTCCCAACCCCCGTATACGACAGTCTTCGGTTGGACCGAGTTTCGAACTCGCAAACCTCTTATTCCTAATCCGCTACACGTCCAACCAAGTATCCGCGGTCTTCAAATCAGGAAGAAAAACGGCCTAATTTCAATGAACTGTATCTCCTAAAGTTTGCTGTATATCACAATGAAACTTTATTGTGTATGTACACTCTATACTACAAAATACAGAAAAATTAGGTGAATAGTTTAAAATTAAGTGATATTTTATTTTAATTTAAATAGATTTATCTATTAGATAAATATTTACATTGACAACTTGCGCGCAGAACTTTCTAAATCAACCCATGCATTTTCTACCGAAATAATAACTGAAATGAGCGTAACAGAGTATTTATATTTTAAATTAAAACAAAAAAAATGCAACTCAAGTAACACAAAAATAGGAAAATAATCAATTAATATTTTACAAAATTGATTTTTTGCAAAATTTCTTTAATTTTGATCCCATTCATCTTCATACCAAATTTCATGTGTCTAAGCTTAATAGTTTCAGAGTTATAGAGCCCGCAGGAGAACATTGAAAATTCTCATTCCGAAAAAAATGAAATTAAACTTAAGCTCAAAGGCTTAAACTTGATATAGTGGTATCAGAGAAATCTTAATTGTGAACGAACTTTTTTTTACCAAAATCATATTTCAGATTTTCTAAATTAATCGAAATTGGAAAATCGATTCTTTTTAAAAGTTTTAAAGATATGGTGTCCTGTCGTTTCGGTCTCCATTTAGGCTAAACACTGGTTGCAGAACAATTAAACATTTATTTAAAATAAATAATTTGATTTAAAGTAGTATCATTTATTTTTACAAGTTACGAAGAGAGTCATTCAAAAGGACGAGGGCACAGCTATTAACTACCGAATCTGCTGCACAGCCAGGAGGTAGGTAGGTATTTTAATTAACGTCGCACTGGAGCAATGCTATGGGCTGTTGGCGATGGTTCGCGATCAAACCCGAAGGGAAAGTTCCAAGGACAGCACCCCGTATTTTTGAACCACGGCAGATGACAAGGTTCCACCTGAGATGGCACCCCACTCTCCAAACTTCCACACCACGATAACGGAGGACATTTGAGGCCACGACAGACTTAACGAGCACCAGCCCGCCTTGTACACGAAGGTTGAATACGAACTCTCAACCCTCCGTTTGCTAATCCGTTACTCTTCCAACCGGGCTACCTCGACCCCCTCAATACCAAAGGACAAAATAGCAAGGATAATACTCCTTATATCACAGGTAGGAAGGTAATGTAATTAACCCCTCACTGGAGCAACACGATAGGCTATTGGCGGTGGTTCATGATCAACTCAGAAGGGAAAGATCAAGGACAATATTAAATAATTTTGAACCACAGTCGGATGACGAGGTCTCACCTGAGCTGGCACCTCACTCTCCAAACTTTCACACCACGATAACCTGAGGACATTTGAGGCCAATACAGGTTTAAAGTGCACTATCCCCCTTTGTACACGACGGTCTTTGGTTGGATTCGAACTTTCAACCCTCCGGTTGCTAATCCGCTGCTCTTCCAACCGGGCTACAGTGGCCCTAGGGGTGTCGAGATACAATAGAAAACAAAAAATATATCTTATTCCTCGTCCCATACAACCCTATAAATCAACTCCATCTGCTCTCTTCTTTCTTATCTGCAAAGTCAATACAATACAAATCATTTTCACCTCTAAGTTTAAAAAAAAGGAGCCCAAAAGGCTCAATTACGCCCAATCTTGACTACTCTGTATGGCAGGCTGGCGCAATTTGTCGTGTTTAGGACCTTTCGCTGTGTAATCCCAAATACAATTCTGATCCCAAAGGTATCTAAGTGCTTGATGGCAGTCTTTTTCATAAAAATATTAGACCATGCGCAAGGACTTACTGCGCAAATTAACTGAACTGAATGCTATCTTTAGTAAGAAGTGTGGGATAGGGGAAAGTCTATGTTGTTGGTACCCATTGCGCATGACAAGCGTCATTAGGCAATCATTGTTAGAAATCATTTAAGGCTGAAAGGACAGAGGTAAACAGAACAGCAGAGTCCCTGTTCGGCTTTTTGTTGCTGGTTAAAATGGAAACTTAAGCCTCACTGAGATTTACGTTGAAAAAATAATCGATTTTGCTCCGGGTTTTATCGATTATTTTTCCCCGCCGAATTTTTCCCAATTTTGGATTTCTTTTATTGGGGATTGCTTCCATGGATTGTGGGTGAATGCCTTTGAGTGGGAAGTAATGGGTTGGTTCACAGTTGTATTTACGTCGCAATGGAGCAACACAACGGGCTATTAGCGACGGTCCGGAATCGATTACGATGGGAGAGATCCGAGGACAACACCTCGTCATTTTGAACCACGGTCAGATGACGAGGACAACACCTCAGCTTTCACCCCACTCTCCAAACATCCACACCAACGTGAGAACATTTGAGGCCACGACAGATTTAACGTGCCCTCATTTAGTCGATGGTTTTCGGTTGGATCGAGTTTCGAACTCTCAATTCTCCAGTTGCTAGTCCGTAATTCTACCAACTGAGCTGCCGCGGTCTAGTTGTGGTAAATTTACTTGGAGTTGAGTGTGGGGTTTTTTTTGGCGTTATTTAAAAATTAAAAAAACTCCTTACTTTTAGGTGAGTTAGAAATTACGAATACTTTTACGTGTTACGAATCGGTGGGCCATGATTTTTGAATTAAAAAATCTCTCTTCTGTTCCATACCTCTTTTTCAGTATGCATAGAAGCATTCAAACACCCTGTTATAGGAAACCTTTTTCTTAAGTCTCCCTTAGACAACGCGTCCTCCTTATAGGGGTACCCTATGACCCTGGACCCACAGCTCTACGACTGGACCTAGGGTCAACCAGGGCCCTATGCGTGGGCCCTGGTTGACATCAATTTCACCAGACCGATTGTGACTAATCGTCCCTTCAGCATCTCCTCCAGCCTATTAAAATCCGATCTCGCCCATTTTAAACCACGAACTGCGAACTATTAATTAAATCAACACAACTGGGGGAGGGCAGCAGAAAAGCTAGGAGGGAGAACTCGCAGCGTAGGGAAAAAGGAGTAGGGAAAAAGTGGCTCGAAAAGCGAAGAAACTCGGTTGGCGTTTAAATTACAGGGTAGCCACTTGAAGACGGATTGCTGACGCCAGAGTTTTTCAGCGCTGCTGTAATTAGTCGATGATTACACGCAGTTTAAACATAATTAACCCGCTGGAAGGTGTTTCGATTCACACTTCGGGTTTAAAGTCTTTCTGGCGATCGTGATTGTCTAGCTTCGGTCAACGATCTATCTCTTCTTTCTTACAACACCTACCGAAGTTGAGAAGACGGATGATGGCTTTTCATGCGTAGACCGTTAGCCAAATATTCACAAATTAGGGGGAACGGAGAGGATGGTTTTCCATTGGCGTGAATATTTGCTTTATCAATTGCAAGATCCGGATCGCTTTAATGCCCTCGAATCTTTTTTCTCACTCTTTGTAGCAGATCCGAATGCTTGTAAATTTCTCTTCTGTGGTTATGAGCGTTTTTTGATTTCCCTACTTCGGGTCGATGTGGTAGAAGAGGAAAACATTACTCATGATACGGCAGATTTACAAAATTTATAATTTTTTTCGATCAATCACTCAAAAGCAGCGAGAAAGCGAGTCCATCCGGCCTGCCCCATCGCCTTTTATTAATAATAAATAAATTTTAAAAGCTGATGAACCAACTAAATAAAAATTAATACAAAAAACTAACCCATTATAAATAATTGACTACTTAATAATCAAAGTAATTTTTTTCATTAAATATTTTTAATTATTTTTATTTTTTAAATTAGTTCCATAAATAAAAATAGCACTGCTTTATTGTTAATTTGTTAAAATAAGTACTTCAATTATAAATTCGGGGTCAATTAGTTTTTAATTAAACAATTTATTTTCAATTAATGCAAATTAATTATCTAATTACAATACTAATTTATTTATTAAAATAATGAAATTTTGCTTATTAAGTGATTTTAATAAATTGAATAGATTTATTTATCAAATTATTTTATTTATTAAATTATTTTATCAAATAAAAATATTACTACTTTAATAAATAGACATTTGTTTGAGTATTTTAATTAATAAAAGCATTTCTTCTTTAATAGATAAATGTATTAAATTATTTTGATAAATAAATAATGAAGTAATGATTTTTTATTTCTTAAAATTTTATAAATAAACATTTATTAAATGAGTTTAATACATAAAAATTACTTTTGCAAAAAAAGTTTTTAAGAAAATTCTGATATGGACTGGTTAAAAATTTTCCACGTCAAGGGGAGCTAGACCACCTGTGACCCTTGCATATATGTGAATTGTAGGTAATTAGTTAGGTAATTATTTAATTAACGTCGCACTGGAGCAACACAACGGGCTATTGGCGACGACAGGAATCAAAGTGAATCGCACAACAGGATTGATTCTTTGTTTTGTTGGTCTACGGTGCTGTTTTTTTCTACACAAGGGCTAATTAGACCAAGAGCTGTTATCATATTTGATGTGATTTAAGGGAAACAGTAATTTTGAAATTTCAAAAATCGATTTTTTAAATTTGATGAATTTAGAAAGTCTTAAATGTTCTGATTCTGGTAAAAATACTGCATAAAAAATTCGCATTAGTTGGTTCAAAATTAAGATATTTCCTATACCCCTTTCAGTTTTAGCCCTTTCACCTTTAACTTAAATTGCATCTTTCTCAGAATGAGAATTTTAAAGACTGAAGCACAAGAACTATTGTATTATTAAAATTGATGAAACACATGAAATTTAGAATGAAGATGAATTACCATTAGTTTCAAATAAAACCAAAATTTTGCACAAAAGTTAGAGCTTTATTCAAAAACGCAAACACAACACGAGAGAAATTTTGCTAATTAATTTTTTAATTAATTAGCAAATTGTAGTTAATTTTTAAAAATCAATTAAGTTAAATATTAATTGATATTTCATATTTTTGTGTTGAGTTATATTTTAAATTTAAAAAATACAAGTACACTGCTCATTTCAGCCATTATTTTGATAGAAAATGCATGGGCTGACTGTTCCCTTCGGGCTTGATCCCCGACTGTCGCCAATAGCCCGTTGTGTTGCTCCAGTGTAACGTTAATTAAAATACCCACCTACATGGGTTGTCTCAGAAAGCTGCGCGCAAGTTCTCAATGTAAATATTTATCTAATAGATTAAGTTTTTATGTAAATTAGAATAAAATTTTACTTAATTTTATCAACCTATTTTATTTTGGGTGTAGAGTGTATATAAACACTGTTTAAAGTTTTTGTGATACTCAGCAAACTTTAGAAGACAGTTTATCGAAATTAGCCTGTTTTTCCTCCTGATTTGAACGCTTAAAGCTATTGGGCTCCTTAAATTCACGCGAATCCAATCAAAGACCATCGTGTACAAAGGCGGTTGGTGCACGTTAAATCTATCGTGGCCTCAAACGTCCTCACGTTGGCGTGGTGTGGAAGTTTGGAGAGTGGGGTGCCAGCTCAGGTGTGACCTCGTCATCTGACTGTGGTTCAAAATTACGTGGTGTTGTCCTCGAATCTTTCCTTTCGGGTTTGATCCCGGATCGTCGCTAATCACGGTGGATAATCATTTCAACCAATCAATAATTTAGGATTCATTATTTTACCCACAACCAAGCGACAGATCTTCAAACCGAGCAACTGGAAGAAATAGCATGAAGCTGTGGGCACATGCTCAGTCTATTTCATTTTAAGGTCGATTCATTATTCAGTCGTTTATTTCATCAGATGGTCAATGAATATAGCATTCATTGACAGAGTTTCATTCATCAGAGTTTTTAATCATCTCGTCAATTAGTTAGTATTAGTTTGGTATGTTAGAATTCGGTGCTCGGGCTTGATCCCGGATCGTCGTCAATAGCCCGTTGTGTTGCTCCAGTGCGACGTTAATTAAATATCTACCTACCATGTTAAGATTCGTGCTTTCTTCCAGTACCACGTGACCTCCCAAGCTGCGCGCACTCGGTCCGTCTATTTCATTAGAAGGTCGATGTCTACTTTTAAAGTAACTCCGTTATCTGGTGAGGCATTGGATATTCGGTAAAATCCATGGTGGTATGTTTATTTACACTGGAAATCCCTCTCATAGTTTATCCTTTTCGTACGACTACTAAAAATGCTCAAATTTCAATGGCAATAATTTTAGATAGATGAAACTATATTACCTTCAGTTTTCAATGGAGGTGCATTGATGACGTCAACCACGCGCCACCAAGAGAGCTAGTTGTTCCCTTAGCCAATAGCTGACAGGCGAAAGACCATTCTATTCAACAACATGCATTGAACGTTTAAATGTTGATCGATGCATAGGACATAGAACTGGTATGTATGAAATAAAAATAATCCTATGAACCGCAAAATCATATAGACGGAAATTATACAGCATAAATGATTGCAACATTACTTAAAATGAGGATAAAAACACAAGCACCATCAAATTGAATCCGACAGTCAAATCAATTACCACCACCATAGATGGTAGGTAGGTATTTAAATTAACTTCTCACTGGAGCAAGGCAACGGACTATTGACGGTCCGAGATCAAACCAGAAGGGAAAGATCCGAGGACAACATCACGTAATTTTGAACCACGGTCAGATGACGAGGTCACAACTGAGCTGGCATCCCGCTCTCCAAACTTCCATACCACGCCAACGTGAGGACGTTTGAGGCCACGACAGATTTAACGTGCACCAGCCCCTTTTGTACACGACGGTCTTTGGTTGAATTCATAAGATGCTATATCGCCAAATGAGGCGACAAGAGGCCAAATAGGTCAACCGAGTCTGTTTCTCACAGAGCAGTCACGTGACAACTAGTCACACTTTTAGTAGCTCCTCTCAATAGCAATGCTCAGTCTACTAATATTTCACCTCTATGACCCCGACCAGACAACTTTCGTTAACATTGTACCCAACGACTTTATACTATTCATTAGTTTCAAGTGATATTTTAAAAACCTCACCTCAGTCAGTTGATTTCTAAGTTTCCATCTTCGATGCCACCGTTGGATTGCTTGCTTGGGTATTTTACTGAATTTTCCCTTGTGATATACAAAGATGAACCAACTTCTTCCAGGAGGTCTTGGTATGGTACTCTGCTTTAAAAAAAATTAAAACAATAACTAATGGATACTTAAATGGAACACGACTGGTAAAATCAAATTAATATACTGCAACACTAGCGGGCAATAGTCACATATGTGGGGGAAATATATCATTGATGTTGTGGTATTTTAAAAGCGTTACAATCTATTCTTAGCTCATGTCTTTATTTAATATTTGTGTGGTTGGGAATCCTTGAATATCATCGTTAAAGCCAGTCATCAGCTAAACAAAGTTTCCAATCGACAAACCATTGGCTTGACGATTCCAAACCTGAAAAGAAACTGATGGAAGGTATATCATATATCATATATTATTCAAAATACCTCAAAGATTTGGTTAAACTCAAGAACACGGTACCATTGCCAATTGGCAATAATTGTAGAGTATGGTACCCGTCGTAGGCTTATCCAAATAGCCTCTTGACAACAAAATTTTAGTCGCCAATTTGGCAAGGGATTTGTAATGCGTTCTTGAGTTTTACCAGATTATATATAAATTAATGTATTTAAAGATTTTATTTTATAAAATGCTACGCAAATGCCTGATCAGTGGTGAAACTCTACAATCCTATCATTATTACGTATCGATTACCTAATTAATTAATCAAAGTGAAATGTACAGGATGGCCATAAAATAACTCACTCTTTGGAGGCATCTGTAGCTAAATCGAATGAATGGAATGGAACCAAATTTGGTATTGAGACTTTTGAAGAGTTATATTCCGTGAAAAAAACATTAAGTACCCCAAGTCGCCGATTGGAAGATATTGGGCTCTGCTTGAGACGAAAACAGTCAAACATTTGCATTAAACGCAGATGGCCCTCCTGTACTTTTCTCGAAAGTGGATGTTTAGAAGAATGACAGAATGTAACTACACTATTGGCCATTAAAATTGCTACACCAGGAAGGTGGCACGCCATAGACGTGAAATTTGCATGACAGATAGAACATGCTGTGATATGCAAATGATTAGATTTTCAACGCATGCAAAGTAGGCGGCGGTAGAGACACCTACAATGCTATAAAAGAAGAGATTTGACAGCAGGTTTCTCATACTGGAATTGCATTTGAACGTTGTTCTCGGGTAAGAAAGTTGTTGTAATACCTCGTGTAAGAAGGAGAAATGCCTACCAGCACGTGTCTGACTTGATCGAGGAAGGATTGTAGCCTACCGGGATTGCGGTTTATCGTACCGCAGTATTGCTGCTCGCGTTGGTCGAGATCCCATGACTGTCAGCAGAATATGGAATCAATGGGTTCAGGACAGTCATACGAAAAGTCGTGCAGGATCTCAGCAGCCCCCATCACTAACAGCCGAGAAGACAGACATGTTATCCGCATGGCCACAAGGGATCGTACAGTCACGTCACGAGCCCTGAGTCGAGAAATGGAGTCGTTTGAAAGACAAGTGTCTGCTCGAACAGTTCGACGACGTTTGCAGCAGCATGGACTGTCAGCACGGCGACCATGGCTTCGGCTACCCTTGAAGCTGCATCACAGACAGGAGCGCCTCCAGTGGTGTGATCAACGACGAACCTGGACGCAGGAATGGCGTCACGTCGTGTTTTCAGAATCCAGGTTCTGTATACAGCATCATGATGGCCACATTCATGTTTGGCGGCATCGTGGAGAACGCTCATTGCCAGCTTGCATTCGACATCGTCATACTGGCCCATCACCTGGAGTGATGCTATGGAGTGCCATTGGATACACGTCTCAATCCCCTCTAGTTCGAATTGCCGGCACTTTGAACAGCAGCCGTTACATTTCTGAAGTGTTAAGGCCCGTGGCTCTGCCCTATCTTCGAGGCCTCCGTAACTCTAGGTTTCAGCAGGGCAATTCACGACCGCACGTTGCCCGTACTGTCCTGACCTTCCTTGACACAGAACATGTTCGACTGTTGCCCTGGCCAGCACGTTCTCCTGATCTCTCGCCAATTGAAAACGTGTTGTCGATGGTTGCCGAGCGACCGGCAAGTCACTACAGTCGATGAACTGTGGCATAGTGTTGAAGCTGCATGGATTGCAGTACCCTACACATGCCATACAATCTCTGTTTGACTCCATGCCCAGGCGGATAAGTGCTGTTATTGCTGCCAGAGGTGGCTGCTCTGGGTACTGATTTCTCAGGATCTATACCTCAAAATTTCCTGTAAATTTAATCATTTGTTCTTCCCACTATAATGTATGTGTCCAATAAATATCATTCTGTTATTTGCATTCGTTCCTGGTGTAGCAATTTTAATGGCCAGTAGTGTATAAGCAGATTGCTTATGAAATCTAAATTGTTTTTCAGCAGGCCAAGAAGATACTTTTGACCCGTACGACATGGACAGAGAAGAGTTCAACGCAGATCTATGCATGATCAAATTCTCCAAAAGCTGCGATTTTCAGCAGATATTGTCACGCAGGAGTCACTTGGATGTAGAAATTCAAGATCTGACCAACGGTTTGCAGAACACACTCTACGACAACTACACCAAATTTATAACAACATCGCGGGTGATATCCAACATCAAGAACAACTTCGAGAAAATGTCTGAAGACGTCGAGCTTCTTCATGCGAAAATGAATCGACTTGAGATCACCAGCACAGGGATTCTTGAAAATCTGCAACCGAGGAAGGATAAGACCTTAGAATTAATCAAAAGCAGGGGCAGTTTGTCTAAACTCGTAGATTTGATAGATCTGGTTCCGAAATTGAAGACATATATGGTGAACGAAGAGCATGTTAAAGCTGCCCAGCATTACCTAGAAGCTGAAAAGCTCTTGAAAAGTTATCAGCATTTGCCATCGTTTAACGGGATATCGGAAGACAGCACAGAAATCATTTCTACCATAAAATTCAAACTAAAAGAAAGGATAGATTGTTGTTTTTATAGTAGTGAAGATGTTTCTAAAACGATGGAACTTGTGCTAAGACTTGGAGAGGAGGCGGAAATGGTTTTGAGGGATTTCTTCTCAATGACGCAGAAGAATTTCATGAATATTTTCACTATTATTGACAGCAGTTGGAATGTTGTCCCATCTACTGCGCAGAGCAGTATCCCAGAGGGTGAATCCAAAGCCTCTAAGCTTTGTAATTTAAGCTTGGGATATCTGGATATACTTTCCAATGCCACCACCATTGTCCGAAACGTATTCTTAAGAAGGAATTCGGCAACACCATCCTTTTGCGCAGTTACAGTGTTGGGAGATTTCATGACAAGAAGCATCGAAGAACTATTCGAAAAGCTAAGAATAAAGTTTCGAGACTTAGTCAACGAGATCAATGACGAATTCTTGGCTAATATTCTTGATCAACTTTATCGTCGGTGGCACGATTGTTGCCTGCTTGTCCCGAACTCTGAAATCACTAAACAGGACACACGAGTTTTCCTCGACGTTTGTAGAGAACGATGCGATTCTCTCCGTCGGACGATGGAATCGGATTTCAGAACGTGTCTCGATGAATTGGTAAAGAAGAGTTCTGGTAAGTTTCCCTGCTTGGATAAATCAATTGTGTGGTTCAGCGCAGCTGTTGACGACATTCTTATGCCGATCCTGGATTCGCTAAGCCCTTACGTCAAACCAGAACACAAGTATAGCAGAAATGCTCTGTTCCGAAAAATGTTCTGCAAAGTTCTCGTTCGCGAAGGCGTCTTTGTGTCATTCATAAAATTTATGAACGAATATACATCCATGCTAAACACTGACGCAGTGACCTCGAAGCATGATCCCTCTGTTATAAGAATGCACTTGGTGTTCTCAATATATTCTCTGGAACTGAGCCAGGGTAAAGTTGAGAAGCTTATAACCATAATCGACAACAGATTTCACTCCTCTTCACAAGATCTAATCGTCACTCCGGTGTCTGAAATCGTGACAGACTGCAAAGCAGCGTCCAAGAAGATGCTCAATCAATTCGCTCGAATGTGGCAGAGGACCATGTCCACCATGTTCGAGAGAAGCATCGGAAATAAAAACTGGTTGGATATGAAAGAACCTAGGAAGGTCAGCTCTGTCGTTCGGAGAGTCGCGGAGGAATTCGGCGCAGTTGCGCACGACACCGAATTGCTTCTGGGTCGCGAAAAGCCGTCAGTAGCGGGCAGAGCGAACAGTTCGAATGCGTGTCTGAGTATCATATCACGCACGAGCTCTCCTGGTCAAGATTCTGTGGACGATAGAGTCATCAATCAGTTATCCAAACTTTTCTCTCAGTCTCCGAAGTATTTCGAAACCGTCGAGTTCACCAGCGATTCGATTTTAAGTTGCATAATGGAATCGAACTTGAAATGTGTTCTGGAACACGTTCGTCGAAGAACATTCAACTGTTTCGGCTTACAGCAAATGCAGGTCGATTTGCATTATCTGGAGAATAGAGTTCTGCAGCATTTGAGAGACGAAGAGCATTTTATTTCACTTTTTGACGACGTCATTTCGAGCTGTTACAACAGGACCATCCAGCCAGAGTTCATGAACTATCATATTATTTCTGCGATATGTCAAACTTTCTAACAGTTTTTTTAAAGGAAGGAGTATTTTGTCTGGTTTTGTGATTCGAAATAAAAGTTTAGAATCTTCATACAGATGTACTATACGCGTCGTTGGGTGGCAACTCTCTTGGCGCGTGTTTTGGGGTACTTTTAGTAGCGAGTTATGGAAAGTTTAAATTTGTATTGTATTTGTTTGAATATTCGTGTGGAAGATTTAAAAATTGATTACTTTAACAAGTTCTTAGAAATTGTTAGATTTAGATTGGGAGGAGTTTAAAGAATAAAAATATTTTTTAACCGCTATTTTCCAACTATTTCTACTAATTATTTTCCGATAAAAACCTTTTAAAATTTTTGTATGTTTTCCCTTAATTACTTTTCACTAAAGCTTATTATTTTTCGTTAAGAAAACGATTTTTCTAAGAATTATTTTCTTGGCGACATAAAAAGTGCTCCAAAAACGCGCCAAAGGCGTTGCCACCAAACGAGGTGTATAGTACAGCTGTACCGAATGTTTTAAAACGCGCTACGTTTACTGTGAATTAGAGATTTTTATTTGGGGCCAAACAACTCTTAATGGATTAAAAAATGTGAAACAAATTTTGGTTTATCATAACAGAATATATGAAAGTCATCCGAATGAGATATGAATAGTGTCATTCCATGTGAAAACACCCATTTTGAGAATAAGTTGTACCAGTCATGGATTTTTTTCAAATTTTTTCCAAAGATAGACATGGCAATAAAAGATCTCAATTTTTAAAAAATATTTTGTCCAATATCAGCTGAGATACACGGGAATTTAAAAATGTGTCAATTTTACGAAATGGCGGTCATCTTGAATTTGAATCTATAAATGTCTAACGTGAGAACTTATAGTTCAACTTTTGTAAATTTGGTACGAAATGAAAGCCATTTATTTTAGGAGTGTGTATCAAATACGAAAGCAATGATAATTTTGCATTTTAGTGGATTTTTCACATGCAAAGTGAAAAAATCATTTTTAAAACAGTCAACTTCAAAGAGCTATAGAAAAAATGAACCTTCATATTCTTCTCTGAAACTTAAAAGTATTAACATACTTCAACAAAAATTCAGAGGTAAAATTTTTGGTTTCGGAATAGAAGAAACTTTGATGATAGCATATGAATTTCAAAACGGTGGTCATCTTACAGTGAAAAAATGACTGACCAATGGTCAAATTTGCATTATTTGAAGTGCTAATTCAAGGCAGGTTCACATTAAATGTTTGGATATGAATACAATATCAAATAACAATCCTATGCAATTTTAATTTATTTTATCACATGGTGTCTTTGGTACTTAGGTAGTTAATTAACTGGAGCAACACAACGGGCTATTGGCGACGATCCGGTATCAATCCATAAGGGCAACATCTCTTAATTTTGAACCACGGTCAGATGACGAGATCAACACCTGAGCTGGCATCCCACTCTCCAAACTTCCACACCAACAAGAGGACATTTGAGATCACGACAGATTTAACGTGCACCAGCCCCCGCGTACACGACGTTCTTTGATTGGACCTAGTTTCGATCTCGCCTGGAGTTCGGGAAAGTTATACATATATATATATAAAGATTAAAGATGAATTGTATATATATATTACATATACAATTAAAGAAAACCAATTGGAAATTTTAAGAATATTTCAAAAAATGAAGTGGTATTGGTGGATCAGGGCGTCATCAAGGAGGATCCTGACCCGGACAACACGAAATGGTGTTTTCTGCATGTGGGCAGCGGTACGACAAAGATACTCCCCAAAAAAACCCATCATAATGAACAAAAGTGAAAAAGGGTGAATAATAAGACAAATTAGGCAAAAAGTCCGTGCATAAGTTAAAATTAGAATATCAAAAGACACCAGAGATTAAAAATCCATAGATTGAAACAAACACAATAGAATAATAAGAAACACAGCCTTATTATTCACCTTTTGTGTAAGTAGTATAGAACCAACATATACTACATACCCTGCAATATGCATTGCAATTATCTCGATGTGTATCAGAATCTGTCCTCCGAATACCGACAATAAATCAGGAGACATTCGCCAATCGAGGCATCCTCGATTAAATCACCCGTCCTGGTTTCCTCAATCAATTAACCGCTCTGTGATTAGGCGAGGCGGAAAAGATGCTATCGCCGGCGAGTCGAGGTGCAAAAAAACACGGGGATGGTTCTGTACAAAGTCGCGAGGGCCATCCCTCAAGCAGACGGATGATGGCAAAAGATGGAATGATGACCTCTGGATCGATGGATCGCTTGTCCTTCGGGAGTGGAATTAATTTCTCTTGCCCCGTGTGTGCCTGCTGATCGAGAGGTTTTCGATAAAAAAAACTCTCTTTGGTATTCATTGTTGATGAGAGTTCCAGAAAGAGTATTGTAAACTATGATAGAAAGGCTATGCCACTGAGTTGAAACGTAGGAAAATTTTCATCAGTAAACCGCTGAACATCACGAGATTGCCGAAAAGTTGCAATTGATTTTTATCATTCAACGTATTTAATGATTAAATAGTCACATCTATAGGTTGAAAGACCACATCCATTAGCTGAAAATGGTTGGGAGTTGTGCTGGTATAACTGGTTTCAGAGTGGAAATACGGGCATGACACTGTCAACAATTCTGTCGTCCTTCGATAATTTAAAAAGCACTAAAAGGGTAGGCAGGTATTTCAACGTCGCACTGGAGCAACCCAACGGGCTATTGGGATCCGGGATCAATCCCCAAGGGAAAGACTGTCGCAACCTGACCAGACTTTTTGCTGAGAAGCCTTTCGGAGTTGATCCTACATCGTTGCCAGTGGACTGTGTTTATATTATTCGGCGCCGGCGAGACGCACAAATCTGTTGCGCTTCGAGATGCATATACTTTCTTCGGGAGGCGAAAGCAGACGTTCGTGTGATCGGTTCAAGCGTAGAACATTAAAAACTAATGAGGACTAACTATGCTTTTTCGTTTGACATGTCGGGAGCCATATGTAAGTTTCTACTATTAAATTACTTTTGATATAATTAGCTGTACTTTACTCTCTCCAAAAAGTAACTAGGAAACAAATTCCAAGTATTAAGAAGCAGATAAAAAAGACTGGTAGTTTTTTAACTTTGACGATCTGCTATAAAGACAACACCACGTAATTTTGAACCACGGTTAGATGACGAGGCAACACCTGAGCTGGCACCCCATTTTCCAAACTTCCACACCACGCCAACGTGAGGACATTTGAGGGCACGACAGATTTTACGTGTACCAGGCCCCCTTTGTTCACGACGATCTTTGGTTGGATTCGAACTCTCAACCCTCTGGGTGCTGGTTCGTTGCTCTTCCAACCGGGCTACCGCGGCCCTCAGCATTTAAAGGGAGACTATTTTTTTTCCGATAATGAATTTCGTTTTTAGCCAGTTATTTATTAAACCTAAGCTTGGATACTTGAAGGAGGTAGGTAGTTGATTTAACGTCACACTGGAGCAACAAAACCGGCTATTGGCAACGGTCTGGGATCCATTCCGAAGAGAAAGATCCGAGGACAACACCTCGTCATTTTGAATCACGGACAGATGAGATCAGCATTCGAGCTGGCACCCTTCTACAAACTTCCACACTACGCCAACGTGAGGACATTTTAGGCCACGACAGATTTAACGTACACTAACCCCCACGTATACAACAGTCTTCGGTTGGATCGAGTTTCGAACTCTCAACCTCAGATTGCTAATTCGCGATTCTACCAACTGGGCTACCGCAGTCCTCCTTTCGTTTAAACGCGCATGAAAGAGCTAACACATTGTTTAAAAGGAGCAGGCCCTAGTTGTATGTAAAAATTAAAGTAAAAAATAATTTATAATTGTACAGTAATACCCCGACTTATTTTTTGAATTTTTCGCTTGCTGTGATACGCATTGGACGCGTTTCGCGCAAACTCTACGTGCACGATTATGATTCTACGATCGACGAAAGTTAAGATTGTTTTGTTCTATGTTTTCTAAACCTTTAAAAAACTATGTCGTCCAAACGAAGTAAATCTGATTCTCCTGCAATGTGAAAGTTGTGTTTTTGCCTCCAAACACAACCAGCTTGCTTCAACCGATGGACCAAGGAGTCATCAAAACATTCAAGGCTTATTACACGAGGCGTTCGTTTGCACATCTGAAAGAAGCTATGAGACAAAACAGTGAGATATCTGTTAAAGACTTTTGGAAACAATTCAATGTTTTAGATACCGAAAGAATCATTGGAAAATCTTGGGATGAAATTTCCAAAAAACATTGAATGGTGCCTGGAAGAAACTTTGTCCATTTTCTTTCAAAAACGAGACGGAAACAACACAAGAAACTGATAATGTCGCTCATGTTATAAAAGAAGTTGTTAATCTTACCAGGCAAAAAGATTTGGAAGTCAATGTTGATGATGTCTACGAGCTGTTGGATTCACATAGTCAGGAGCTGACAATTGATGAGCTAATAGAGATGCGTGAGGAAAACGTCACTGAAGTATCAGACTCAGTTCCACCAGAAAAGGACATGCCAATTGCAAGCTTGACAGAAGGTCTCAGCTCAATTGAAAATAGCTTACAAATTTTAGAAAAGACTCCAACGAAGAACGTGTTATAGCTACAAAGCAAGGAATAAAAGAATTATTAGCTTGCTACGAAGAAATTCTGCGTGAAAAAAAGAAGGCATGTCGTCAGACGAATTTGTTGGATTTTATGAAGCCATCGACATCGAAATAACTTTTTTACGTAACTCATTTATTTTTTCAATATTTTGTATTAGTATGTATAAAGAGCTTCAATTCTATTAAATATTTTTCTTCTAAACTAGTGTTTTTGTTAGTCCTCGGTCCCAATTGAACAACATTTATATGTATTTATATGCAAAGTTGAACCCCGACTTACGCGAATTTGACTTACGCGATTTTCGTCGGATCCACCTATCGCATAACTTCGGGGTATTACTGTATATATAGAGTTTATATTTGTACATTAGCTACGTCCCGCATGGATCAAACTGCTTTCCCCTTTTGTTTTTTAAATGGCACCCAATGAAATGAAGTTTAAAGGTTTACCACATTAAGCATACTTTTTGCAGCTTTATTAGTAATGATGAAGATGATTAACTATTTAAACCTTTTGGAAATGGACAACTTTAATAATTTTCCTTTCTGTCTTGAGCCCTGATATTATAGCAACGGACTGGGCTCCTGCTTAATACATTCAGTATATCCTTGATTATCCGAGCTCCGATTAACCGAATGTCTATGTTACCCGAGCCGAATATTTTAATACTGAGTTTTTTTTTTTTAATAAAGCTTGTAGCACGAGTGTGATTTTGTCGGGCCTCAAATGTGAATCTGTTGTAGCCTCAAATGTCCTCTCACTGGCGCAGAAGTTTGGAGAGTGGGGTGCCAGTTCAGGTGTTGACCTCGGCATCTGTCCGGTTCAAATTTACGAGGTGTTAATCCTTGTATTTTTCCCTTAGGGATTGATTGATCGCGGACAGTCGCCAGTAACCCATTAGGTTGTGCCAGTACTACGTTAATTAACTACTTAAAGTTTAGCACCATGTTAGTACAGCCTATCTGGTTCGATATCATTCAAACGCAACAATCGTAAACAACTCTGATGGAACATTATTTAGTGGAATGGCCCCTGCATTAATAGACATCACGTCGCAATTTAATACCCACCATTACGCTGTGCCTCCAGCACCGAATCCGTTCATTCGAACGCTATTATTACGGTTTTATTCCTGCCATCACACCTGCGGCATGCGACGACAATCGAAAACACCCCCCCTCCCCTCCAAGGAGTCACTAAAGAGATCAAGGTGTTGCGAGGGAATTCCGGGAAGCCAAGATAAGGCACTCTTTAACACTGACATCGCTTTGCAAAAAAAAAGGTGTTGCAACAGGTCGGCAACTCGATGTGATGTTCGAGAGGTGAGAAAACCGGGGCTGGGAGATAGCGATCTTTACCCGAGACGAGCGAGTGTCAATTGTGCTCATGAATTATGTAGGCCGCGGCATATATGTAAACATGCTTCCAGCGCGGATTGACGGCTATCATTAGGATGGAGAGGTTCTGCCGTTTAACAATCTCGGCGCAACAGCGGGCGACCTCCGGATAGGGGGCGGTTTAAACATTGACGCCCAAGTTTGAAGGAGCCAACTGCCTTCGCAATTGCCCAATTACAGTGCCAGTTGAAGGAAGGTTGCATTTATCCGATTCCCTTCCTTTTGGGGTATTAAACCTCGGAGGGGTTCACACGCGATTCCACCTTGCAATCTGCAGTCTTCCCTGTGTGACTTTTAATCGATTTTGATCTTGCGTAATTGAATCTTACCGAAGGATTCTATTGTATGGGAAGAAGCATTGGAATGTTTCCAAAGATTCCTATTGCGAGGAGCGTAGCCAATGAAATCTTTCCAAATATTCAAGAAAATGACCAATGGAATCTTTCAAAGGATTCTCGGATCATTCCCTTCGGGTTTGATACCGAACCGTCACCAATAACACGATTTGTTACTCCACTGCGACGTTAGTTAAAATACCTACCTACCTTTCAAAGGATTCTATTCTAAGCAAAAGAGTAATTGAATGTTTCCAAAGAGTCTATTGTAAGAAAAGGACCCCAGTAAAATATCTCCTTTACAAAGCATTCATTCTAAGGAAAGGAGTAATGGAATATCTCCAAATTATTCTATTTTAAGGAAAACTAGCAGGAGAATCTTTCCAAAATATTCTACTCAAAGCAAATACCGCTAGAATCGTTTTCCATAGGATTGTATTGTAAAGAAAGGACCGATAGATTCTCTGGAGTTTTCTCTTCAATAAAGTGACGTCATTATCTTCAACCAATTAGTTACTTTACCTCTTTTATATTTGTTTCTCCAGTGCGACGTTTATTCGATTACCTACCTACGTTAGATGTCAAGCCTTTAACCATGTTTTCTCGAAATAAGATTTGTTGTGTCATCATGGTACCGGCGATAAAATCAACATAAGGGGGCTTCCCCACGGATTTCACCAGAATTGAGTTTGGAGTCTAGCGATTATACGTACGCAAGCATGATCTATATCGCTTATACCTACTCTTCCTAGGTAGAAAGTAGACGCCATAATTGCCGAATGTAGTTATGCTGATAGGTTTGGTTGATTGTCTTGGGGTTTTATGGCGCAGGGGACATATTTGGCCAAGCTGCGTCAAACACAAGTCACAGTCAAGTAAGAAATGTCGTGAATAGAAAAAGAGGGATTGTTGGAAGAGTAGTGGGATGAAAGCAGAAAAAGATGGCTTGGGTATCCCGAGAGCCCGACTCCCGTGTTTACTGAAGACAGTAAACTCCATGGGAAAAGAAAAGATAACTAGAGTACTTCGGTTCCGTGAAACCCGTACACACCTAAAGAAGATGTTCCCGCGAGGAGTATGCAAATGCAGAGGCTGTTCGGACATTTTTTGAACGATTTTAATGGACTGAAGCTCAATTTTTTTACATGAAATTTCTGTGTTTTAAATGTTCCGTTTGATAGCCCGTATTGTTAACTATCTTTCTACACCTTAATTTCCATGATAATAATGACTTTCGTAGTATCGACAGTGGTATTTTGTCCCATTCTTGTTCTAAAGTTTTCCAGTCCTTGAATGGTTTTCGGTCGACGTTTCGATAATGCCCTTTTTAAAAGTCCATAAGCACAAAAGTCCATGGGTGAAACATCTGGAGATTTAGCAGGAATTTCAGTAAAGGGACTTGATACCAGTTTCTTGTTCCATTTTTTCCTAGAATTTAATAGTCGATTTAGATGTGTGTCTGCTTGCTTTACCCTGATGCAGTTCTACTGATTGTTGGCACTGTGGGTAAAGATATGGTATTTCTTTTTTGAATATTGGGGATAAAATAGGGTCTTGATAATATGTGGGAGTTGATTTTTACATTTTTTCCCCTCTTTTTACTTTTAATTTTCCATTATATGCAAAACCGGCAACTATCATAAATCTCTTAGAGAAAGTTCTCACGTTCACTTTGCTATAGTCCTTTGACTTGGTGAATTCTCTTTTAAAATTAAAGATCTTACCTTACAAATATTCTCAGAAATTTTTTCTTTTTTGGATACTTTTTTGGAAGTATTTTTCCACTTGTACGTTTTTTTCCTTTCTCATTAATAATATTACTTATCGTACCTTTAGATATCGAAAAACCATGACTTTTACAGCGTTTTTGTATAATTGAATAAGCATAGTTCTCTTCGGAAAGAGAGGAAACATAGCCTTCCATCCATTGCTTATTTAAAAGCGCCATTTTGAAAATAAACAAAACTCTGAGTTAGTAGACGATTAGTTATGCTTTAACTATTTAACTGCTGCGAAAATAAAATTCTTTCGTAGCATACGTTTTTTTTTTACAGCTCATCAAAATCGTTCAAAAAATGTCCGAACAGCCTCTGTAGGCTTCGTTTCTAAACACTTTCACTTGCATGTCAATGCAGCTTAGTGGGCAACAAAAACTTTCAAACATTATGCGAAAGAGTAAATAACTTTCAATATGTCATGTATGCAAGCGATGAATAATTTCAGTCCTTAATGATCACAGAAGAACGAGATACGAGAATCCACATGAAAAAAGCAGCTCCAATTTTTGGGTTCATTAGAACACGTAAAACTCTAGGCAGAATCGCCTCAAATTTATTGTAAACTAATCATCCACCCTTAAGTAACGAATGCATGGATCAATTTGAGAGTTATAATGAGCTAAATCAGTCATTCTATTAGACACCTTTACACCTCAGGGTGAAAAGTCTTGAGTCGCTGCCCGTTGCAGAAAACACCTGCTTTCCATATTTTTTTAAGATCTTGCATTATTTTTTTACAGATACAGCGGATACGTTGATTAGATTCTGCCTCTGTGTATTTACAGCTCGTTATCTTAAGCATCAGTTGGCCGTGGTTGGAAGAGTAGCGGGTTAGCAACCGAGTTCGAAACTCGATCGAACCAAAGATCATCGTGTACGTGGGGGCTGGCCCACGTTAAATCTTTCGTGGTCTCAAGTGTCATTGCGTTGGCATGGTGTGGAAGTTTGGAGAGTGGAGTGCCAGCTCAGTTGTGACCTCGTCGTCTGACCGTGGTTCAGAATTACGTGGTGTTGTCCTCGCATCTTTTCCTTCGGGTTTGATCCCGGCCCGTCGCCAATAGCCCGTTGTGTTGCTCCAATGCGAAATTAATCCAACTACCCACCTTCTTCTGTGTTACATTAAACGTGTGGAGGTTTGGAGAGAGGTGCCAGCTCAGGTGTTGTTCTCGTCATCTGATTGTGGATCAAAATAACGAGGTGTCCTCGGATTTTTCCCTTCGGGATTGGTTTGCGACCGTTGTGTTGCTTCAGTGCAACGTTAATTAAATTAAAGACCTTCCTCTTAAGCTACAAGAAAAATGTTTTTCTTGCTCTCTTTATCAAAATTTTAAATCAAATTGATCTTGAGGCTCTGAAGTTGAAAGGTTATATATAATTATGCAATAAAATTAATGAACTCGTCTATGAATAGAAAACCTTCTACATTGAAAAGAGAGCAACTACACATTTTTTAAATAACTCACAAATCTATAATGTAAAAGATTTTGTTCCAGATAAAGCTGTCAAAAATGTGAGGAAGATTGATTATAATAAAATACATAACTTCAAAATTTCACTGAAAGAAAAAGTTATGATCTTTCATCCTTTCAACCCTCCGAAGGGGTTCACACGCATAATTCCGCCTTGTAACCTCTAGTCTTCCCAGCATGACTTCAAACCATTTTGACCTGCTTGACCAATAGAATCTTACCGAAGGATTCACTTCTAAGGAAAATAGCAGTATAATTTTTCCGATGGATTCGATTATAAGGAAATCACCAAGAGAATCATACTAAAGGATTACATTCTAAGGAAATGAGTAACAGAATCTTTCCAAGGGATTCTATTCTAAAGGACCAACAGAATCTTTCCAAAAGATTCTATTCTAAAGGACCAACAGAATCTTTCCAATGTATTCTATTCTAAGCAAATAACCAAAAATTTCTCACTAAAGGAATCTATTTAAGCAAATATATATATAACCAAAAATTTCTCACAAAAGGAATCTATTTAAGGAAATGACCAATAGAATCTTACTAATGGATTCAATTCTGTTGGTTGATTGGTTTCGGATTTTATAGCGCAAGTCCATATATGACAAAGCTGCGCCAAATACAAGGGAAACGACACAATGAGCGAGGAAGAAAAAGCAAAAAAGAAGTGTACATGAGGGTAAAAATTAAAGGGAGGAAAGATCACCCGGATCTCAGAGTTGTGATGCCCGTACACACCTAAAGATGTGCTCCTGAGGGCTCTATTCTAAGAAAAGGGCGAATAGAATCTTTCTAACGGTTTCACACTTCCAATGAAAGGAGCAATGGAATCTCTCTAAAGGTTTCACTTCCAATGAAAGGAGCAATGGAATCTCTCTAAAGGTTTCACTTCCAATGAAAGAAGCAATAGAATTTTTCTAAAGGTTGAAAAAATCCGTGGATTCTTCCACCCCCATAGATGTAGTTATTTAGTCATTAAATTTGTGTTCGTCCCAAAATCCGACAACCGGTCGTACATTACATGTAACACTTCGCTAATGAGCACATCCACCTTCTATTGAAACAGACGGAGCATGTGGGTGGAGCCGTCGTAAAATCAATGCAGTCACGTGGGTTTGGGAATTGACTTGTACAGATTGCCTATAGAATCGCAGACTAGTGTTTTGCATCGCGAGCGTCAATTAGTCCTACATAAGAATTCGTGCTTTCTTCAACACACGTGACCTTCACTCGGAGATCTTCAAACCGAGTGATCGAAAGAAATGACAAGAAAACAAGCACATGTTCCGTCTATAGTAGGTCGATGAGTGAGTACTGTCTGTCTACCAGTGCTCCCGACAACAGGTCTGGGGATAGGTAGGTTGTTCAATCAACGTCGCACTGGAGCAACACAACGGGCTACTGTCGACGGTTCCGGATGCATCCCTAAGGGAAAAGATCCGAGGACAACACTTCGACATTTTGAACAGTGGTCAGATGATGAGGTCACATCTGAGCTGGCACCCCCACTCTCCAAACTTCCACACCACGCCAACGTGAGGACATTTCAGACCACGACAGATTTGACATGTACCAGCCCCACGTACATGACGGTCTTTGGTAGGATGTTTCGAACTCGCAACTCTCCGGTTGCTAATCCGCTACTCTTCCAACCGGGCTACCGTGGCCCCACAGGTCTGGGGATAGAGGTCGCGTTTGAAACAGGGCTCTTCAGTAGGGTTGACTCTGCGACCAGCCCACTGTGTTAGCAGCTTGAGAGCTGAAGGTGGCACAGGTTCGATTCTTCTAAGGGATTGATACCGGACCGTCGCCAATAGCGTGTTGCTCCAGTCCTAGACGTGAAATATAAGTAGACCGAGAAGTTGCTGTTGTGAGAGGAACTTCAAAAAGCGTGACCAACATGTTTACAACTAGTCACGTAACTACTCTGTGAAAAATTAACTTAGTTGGCCGATACATCTTATCGCCAACTAAGTTAACTATCTTGCATCTTATCGCCTCGTTAGGCAATGTAACATCTTCTGACAGGTAGGTGGGTACTTTAATTAACGTCGCACTGGAGCAACACAATGAGCTATTGGCGACGGTCCGGGATCAAACCCGAAGGGAGAGATCCGATGTCAACACATCGTAATTTTGAACAACGGTCAGATGATGAGGTCAACACCTGAGCTGGCACCCCACTCTCCGAACTTCCACACCAACGTGAGGACGTTTGAGGCCACGACAGATTTAACGTGCACCCACGTACTTCTTTGGTTAGATCAAGTTTCGAATTCACAATAGAATGGGGTAAAATACAATCCCCTTTGGTAAAATAGGATTAGGTGAAATACAATTCCCTATAGTAAAATATGATAGTGTGAAATATACTCCCTTATGGTATAATAGGATAAGATGAAATACAGTCTCCTAGGTAAAATACACTTCTCTATGGTAAAATACAATCCCCTATGGTAAAATAGGATAGGTAAAATACACTCCCGTATTATAAAATAGGATAAGGTAAAACAGTCTCCTATGGTAAAATGAGATAAGGTAAAATACCCTCCCCTATAGTAATATAGAATAAGATAAAATACTCTCTTATGGTAAAATACACTCCCCTATGATAAAGTAGGATAAGGTGAAATACACTTCCCTATTGTAAAATAGGATAAGGTAAAACAGTCTCCTATGCTAAAATGGGATAAGGTAAAATATCCTCCCCTATGGTAAAATGGAATAAGATAAAATACACTCTCTTATGGTAAAATGCAATCCCCTATGGTAAAATATGATAGGTAAAATACACTCCCGCATTATAAAATAGGATAAGGTAAAACAGTCTCCTATGGTAAAATGAGATAAGGTAAAATACCCTCCCCTATAGTAATATAAAATAAGATAAAATACTCTCTTATGGTAAAATACACTCCCCTATGATAAAGTAGGATAAGATGAAATACACTCCCCTATTGTAAAATAGGATAAGGTAAAACAGTCTCCTATGGTAAAATGAGATAAGGTAAAATACCCTCCCCTATGGTAAAATAGAATAAGATAAAATACACTATCTTATGGTAAAATGCAATACCCTACGGTAAAATAGGATAAGGTAAAACAGTCTCCTATGGTAAAATGGGATAAGGTAAAATACCCTCCCCTATAGTAATATAGAATAAGATAAAATACTCTCTTATGGTATAATACACTCCCCTATGATAAAGTAGGATAAGGTGAAATACACTCTCCTATTGTAAAATAGGAAAAGGTAAAACAGTCTCCTATGCTAAAATGGGATAAGGTAAAATACCCTCCCCTATGGTGAAATAGAATAAGGTAAAATATCTGCCCCTATGGTAAAATAGAATAAGATAAATACACTCCCTAATGGTAAAATAGGGGCCTAGTGCAACAGGCTGGTGTCTGGATCAGTTCTCGTGGCAGACACAGTCGGTACGCCGCTCAAGAAACCGACCTAAACGCAGCGTCCGCACGGTTTCCGCATTCTCCCTTCCTCGGCCGTCGGTGGATCCTCGTTGACCTCGGCGCGGCTGAAAAGCGGCCCGATCGTGTCTCAGGTGTGAAAATTACAAACTCGGATCGCCGAATAATTGGGGGCCCCTTATCGCGCAGCGGCATCTCTCGGGGTGCGAGAAAAGTGCAGCAGGTAGTAATGAGCGGTTTCGGTGTTTGGGAAAGATCTCGCCATATGGACAGAAGAATGCGATCGCTGAAAAGGTAATAGCCCTACTTAGGGGACACGGCCCTAAGTGGCTTTACGTTGCGCGAATGCAACATGTGGTCGGACGAGGGGAGGGCAGCGCGATGAAAACAGGGGCGGCGATGCTCTGATTTGGGAAGTCCTGTGAACGGTGGTATTAAAAGTTGCGTGGCTTTCCGAAACACGCTTTGTACGATTATTGAAGCGCTTAACATCAAGGCTCAGTAGGTATGCCCACTGCGCTAGCAACCTGCGAGTTGCAGGCGGCGCAGGTTTCCTCCCTGGGTGTATTTCTCTCTCTTCTGAGTCAGTGAAACTTTCTTTGTGTGTGCTTGTCCATTACTTGATATTGTATGCCTCGTGTCTGGGGCAGCATGGCCAAATATGACCCCTGCGCCTTAAAAAAAGAACCAAAGCGCTTAACGATCCAGGTGGTTTACCTTCGCGTCGAAAACTGTCCTATCGTGGAAACGTCAGATACAAAAACTAAATTGACACTATAGAGGCTGTTCGGTCATTATTTGAATGATTTTGATGAGCTGTAAAAAAATTGTATGCTACGAAATAATTTTATTTTCGCAGCAGTTAAATAGTTAAAGTAAAACTCATCGTCTGCTAACTCAGAGTTTTGTTTACTTTCAAAATGGCGCTTTTAAATAAGCAATGGAGGGAAGTCTATGTTCCCGCTCTTTACGAAGAGAATTATGCTCATTCAATTGTTCAAAAACGCTGTAAAAGTCATGGTTTTTCGATATCTAAAGGTACTATAAGTAATATTAATGAGAAAGGAAAAACGTAAAAATGGAAAAATACTTCCAAATACGTATCCGAAAAAGAAAAGAATTTCTGAGAATATTTGTAAGGTAAGATCTTGAATTTTAAAAGAGAATCTGCCAAGTCAAAGGAGTGTTGCAAAGTCATTAAAATGTTCAGTTTCAACTGTAAATAAAATAATTAACAGTGATTTGAATCTTAAAAAGGCCAAAAAATACAATGTTCACCGTCTATCTCTACGACATTTCAGAACGCAGAACTCGCTACAGAATTCTGTATGAGAAGCATTTAGCTGGAGAAAGATGGAAAAATGTTGTGACATTAGACGAGGTGTGGGTATATTTAAATGATTGCAATAAAAAAATTTGTTATAAAAGAGGAGAAAAAATCTTAAAACGTGGTTAGAAGAATCTAAAGAAACTTTCTCTAAGGGATTTAGGATTGTTGCCGGTTTTGCATAGAATGGAAAATTAAAAGTAAAGTGAGTGGAAAAAAATGTAAAAATCAACTCCCACATACAATCAAGGTCATATTTTATCCCCAATATTAAAAAAAGAAATACCATATCTTTACCCACAGTGCCAACAATCAGTAGAGCTGCATCAGGATAAAGCGAGCAGCCACACATCTAAATCCACTATTAAATTCTTGGAAAAAATTAAACAAGAAACTGGTATAAAGTCATTACCCTTTACTGATATTCCTGCTAAATCTCCGGATGTCTCACCCATGATTTTTTGGACTTTTGGACTTTTAAAAAGAGTATTATCAAAACGTCGAACGAAAACCATTCAAGTACCTTGGAAAACTGTGAAACAAGAATGGGATAAAATACCTTTGTCGATACTACAAAAGTCATTATTATCATAGAAATTAAGGTGAAAGATAGTTAACAATAAGGGCTATCAAACAGAACATTTAAAACACAAAAATTTCATGTAAAAAATTTATCTTCAGTCCATTAAAATCGTTCAAAAAATGTCCGAACAGCCTCTAGTTCTGTGCAAGGGACAAGTTGTTTTTCCTACCTTGGATATTCATCCTCCCTTGGAGTTCACAAACACAGAAGATGTAAATCACAAACTCATTTTGTCCCTTTGTGCTTTGTAGCAACTCTCTGTTGTTGATTGCTTGCATATATGCCAAGCCATGTATCCCCGGAAAAAAAATTAATTCGGAAAACTCAGTTCTATGGAAAAAAATAAAAATGATAAAACTTGAAGCGAAAACGACGATTTTTAATGCAAATCTGAATGAAACGTCAGTTTTATTTTTTAATGCCTTCCATCAAAAGTCAACCAGGGTATTCGGATCCCCGATTATTCCAACTTCAAGTAGTTTCTTCCAATGATTGCTTGACCGTGTTTGTCATGCGCTCTATTAGTTCCATCAGCACAGACTTTTCCCCTTCTTCTCCATGTCTCCCTTTGAGGCTAAAAGCCTATCGAGATAATATGCGCAGTTGGACCTTGCGCATGGCAGTAGAAATTTTCATTTCCATAGGAATTCGTTTTCAGTTTTTATGGCATTTCCAAATTCACATCCTTGCCTTTGTGGGCCGCGGTATCCAATCCGCGGTTGGAAGAATAACGGGTTACGAGTTCAAAACTCGATCCAACAAAGACGGTCGTGAACGTGAGTGGTGGTGCAGGTTGAATCTGTCGTGGCCTCAAGTGTCCTATCTTTGGAAGTTTGGAGAATGGGGTGCCAGCACAGGTTTGACCTCGTCATCTGAGCGTGGTTCAAAATGACGTGGTGTTGTCCTCGATCTCTACCTTCGGGATTGATCCGAGGCAGTTGCCAATAACCAGTTGCTCCAGTGAGACGTTAATTCAAATGCCTACTACTTCCTCGCCTTTGTAAAAGACTAAAATAATATTTACGGCTGGTAGGTATTTTATAAGTCGCGATGAATTTATGCAAAAATCTGAATATCGTCAGCTTGGAACAGAAACTCAAAAACAAAGAACAATAATTTTTTCTGCATAGCTGTTTAACCTTCCTGGTGGTTGTCTAGTCATTAGAAAAACTGACCACATCTTCGAGATATCTCGTCATTAGAAAAACAATGTCCCTTGATCTCGTTCTAAAAAACTCGGCAATATCTTGATGACGAAATATCTCGTTGTCATAAAAAAATCGGCACTATTTTGACGACGAAATATCTCGTAATTAGAGAAATTGGTTTGATCTTGATGAGCTAGTTTTTTTTTATCAAAACCACTTGGAGGGTTAGAAAGTATTAATTTTAAGGTAAAAAAATAAAAATTATAAGCATTTTGACTATATCTTTTAAACAGGTTAGGTAGGTAGTTGAATTTTCATTGGAGCAAAACAAAGCTCTATTTTTAAACATATTAGAATGTGATTGCGTATTTTTCATCATCATGAAAATAAGCATTTAGCGTCTCCGAAAAAATGTCAGTTAATGAGTACCTGCTCTAAGAGTCGAAGATATGCGTAAAGTTGTAGATTTGTGTTTGTAGAATGAAGATACTTTAGGTACAAACCGAACTAAGTTTCCACTGCAATGATGATTAACAAGTAAAATCATTTCTGGCGAATTTAAATTATCACTCATTAAGATGGCACAGTAAACCTGATTGTCACTAATGGTAGAGCCATTCATCTATAGCTGTTAAAATGTGAGAATAATCCGATACTGATTGCCAGCCTTCATACCTCATGTAATAGAATAATCAAGGATGATTGCGACTGAAACTTCTTGGAACCTCAATGAGATAGATCCTTAAATTCCCTTGAAGGGACATCTACAATCATTCATTGGCACCAGAAGCTTAATTACCATGTGGTGTGAAGGATAGGGTGATAAATCATGAATTAAAGTAATTGATGAGGCACGGAAACAGAAATTCGGCTCGATTAAAACTTCTTCGTAAGTCCTTGAGTGTTGTTTCTTTTCATTAAGGAGATATAATTGCCGTTGGAATGGAAATAGCTAGCGGTCCTTTTTGGTACTATTGAAATAAGCATAACATCTAAATTAATTTTATAATATATAAGACGAATACATAATAACGAGACGCGATAAAAAGAAAGCTACAGAAACCATCGACCTCCTAATGAAGAGCATGTGGGTGAAGTAGCTGTTAGATCTCAGAAGGGTAGTGTTTTTAGTGTGCGATATAATCACATCAAACTAATCAATGATTTCTTCCGCCCAATTAAATTTCACAAGGAACAATTTTATTAAGACTTTAAATAGAAATACAACCAGTAATTATCTTACAGAAATCAAACCAGTACGTCCTACGGTGTTCCAGCTATAGTGCGGTTCTGGTGAGAGATTGACAGATGGCTTTTGGTAGGTAGATAGATACGTACTTAATTAACGTCGCATTAGAGCAACGCAACGGGCCGGGATCAACCCACGAAGGGAAATATCCGAGAACAACACCACGTAATTTTGAACCACGGTCAGATGACGAGGTCACACCTGAGCTGTGCCATCCAAACTTCCACACCACGCCAACGTGAGGACATTTGAGGCCACGACAGTTTTAACGCGCACCGGCCCCCTTTGTACACGACGGTCTTTGGCTGGATTCGAACTCCGGTTCCTAGTCCGTTACTCTTCCAACCGGGCCACCGTGGCCCTGATGGCTTTGGGAAAGTCCAGTTGTAGAAAGGTGGTAAGGTCGCAAGGGGAATACACGAAATCATATATGGCGACCGCAATAGCTGACTGTCAACTCGTTATCACTGACAAGAAGGCAGTCGACCTTGAGTAAATCGGTTTTTGAAAAGATGTGAAAGCTCACTAGAAGGCTGTGATACGCGAAAGCATGAGTGGCGATTGGCGTGTGACCAATTCATTCGCCAATTTTATCGCTTAGTTTAAATATACTTGATTTGACCGATGGAGGCGCATAATATTCCTAAAACTAAACGGAAGAGCCCGCCATTTTCCTATAATTCTTCAGTTATCTGATTACAGGAAGCAATGAGAGAAATCAGTGCAGAAAAAAATCTCAGTGAAAGCGAAAATAGAGGTAGACGTCAAAAAAATGTCAAATCACCTTTGACCAAAAGGATGGGATGTAATTGAAGTGAACGTTCAGAAGTTAAATCTGAAAACACGACTAAGGTAAGTACATTTTGCAGTTAGCTATAAGATACATGAATCAACACCTGTGAGTATTAAATGTTGCTTTATATTTTTGATAAAATTTTATTTCATTAGGTAGGTAGTTGAATTGACGTCGCACTTGAGAAACACAACGCGTTATTGGCGAAGGTCCGAATCATTCCCGAAGTACAGATCCGAGGGCAACAACTCGTCATTGTGAACCACGGTCAGATGACGAGGTCAACACCTGAGCTGGCACCCCACTCTCCAAACCAAAAATAGTTAAGACAGAGTTTGGACCAATCATACAGAGTTGCCAAGATTATGCGCACAATTACACCTTTTGGGCTCTTTTTAATTCACTTGGTGGTTGCCTCGACGAGACATCTCGTCATTAGCAAAACTTGTTGGACGATATATCTCGTCATTAGAAGAAAACTTTTGTTGGATCGAGTTTCGAACTCGCAACTCTCCTGTTGCTAATCCGCTACTCTACCAACTGGGCAAACGCGGTCCCCTTATATCATTAGGAGTTACCAAATATGCGTATAGATGCTTATAGTCATCATAATTGGATTTAAATACGGTACCTGGGGAGAATCTCGTGCTATCGATAGACAAGCAATTTAAAAATAAGCTCGGGTCTACTCATAGATGAAGCACAAAAGTAGAGTGAGCACAATTATAACCTTTTCATATGCGCAGGATCATATGACCATAACTAGTAGTAGTAGTAGACCCACCTCGTACCTACTCACCGTGAGGTTTAGAGCATTTAATGGTAGGAGGGGGAACCATTTATTATCTTTAAATTTTACATATTTACAGAAAAAATACAATTTTTCTTAACAAAATTCCAACAGATGTTGGTAAAAGGTTCAGGCTAACAGTGCCTGTATAAGTTATTAAAACATGTTAGCATATCAATTATTATAAATAGAAAATGTTGGTGAATAAATCAGGCTAACATTGCCAGAGAGTAATTGTATAATAAATTAGTTTATATAGAACTATTTATAAATAAATGTAACAATATAGATGTAAGATTATATAAACATACAAAGTATGACATAAAAACGTTAAATTTAAATAGAAATAGTTCAATTATTTACATATGAATTCAATGTGGAGGAAGCCTCCCAACTATCTCCTTTGCAGCCAACACACAGGCCTTAATTTTATATCTAGATAAATATTTTTTAATAATTGCGTTTAGCCAAATAGGTTTATTACTTGATTTTGGTTTAGTGATATGGTTTGGTTTTGTGTGTTGACATTCAAAGAGATAGTGGTCAGCATCTCCCACCCTGCCACATTCACAAAGATCAGAGGTTTTAATTTTAAATCTATACAAGTATGCTGGGAAAGGACCATGACCTATCAGGTACCAGACAGACCATAACTAGTAGTAATGTGACCCTTAGACTATACTTTCGTCTGCCGTGGGGAAACGAACATTCATCATCTGATTGGTCCACGGGACGAGAGAAGACGCCCATCAATATATTCATCATGATTGGCCCACGCGACATAATAGTAGACTTTCGCGATTTCACCATTTCGTCGCCACTCTATAAATGTGCATTCACACACCTACCCTGTCACACGATGTCAAAACGGCGAGGCGATAAGATACTAAATCGGCCAGCCAAGTCCATATTTCAGAGTAGTCACGTGACTACTAGTCGACGCGTTGCGATCACACTTTTTGAAGCTCCTCTCAATAGCATTGCTCAGTCCATTTATACTACAAGTCTACGGAAATTCCCTCTCTTTAGGAAACCAGATTTACAGTCTACGTAAGGCCATTTCTGAGGGCGTGCTAGACGTGCACTTGAACGTAGTTAAATATAAAATGGTGAGATTAACTTAAAAAAATATAAGCATTCAAATATAAAAAATGTGGCTGTTTCAGGAAGTTAACGTTTAGAACTTCCTGACTTGATTGTATTAAGGATTGTGTAAGGAGGATCTGTTACTCTATTTATAATTGACCTAAAAATCACTTTATTTTGAGTACATTATTCAGACCGGCAATGGGGCATGTGACTGCAACTGCTCCAGGCGACGCACCAAAGCTCCTTTCAACAACACCCACGAGGAAATGTATCTCGTCTCTCAAATTACAATTTTATGACGGGTCTCGCGAAAGCCGAGCGAGCACCTAAACCCTTGCAAACGATGTGGGTGTGGACGCAGCACTCTTCCACCCCATTAGGACATCAAGATCACGTTGCCATTGCTAGGGTCGGAAAACGTGTCTTTGCGTAGGCGGTGCATCCGAGAAAAACTCGTGGAATGATATTATTTTCCTCATTCGTACAGGTGTGTTTATTTTTTGCTTTTCCTCCACCCAGACGTATCTTGTGGTAGATAACTGTGTTCGCGTGTAATGCAAAAGAGTGTTTTGGAATGGATCGTTGGTGGACGATGGTTTAAACGCAGCAATTACTTTCGCTGCCATTAGACCAAAGTAACGTTCCGGGTACCTTTGAAGCGTTGGCGAGACAGAGTGCGGTTGATAACGGATTGAGAAAGTCGTTTGGGGTGAAATTTTTTCTGATCTGCTTGTGTTATCAATGACTTGGTGGTGGAGCTTGTTTCGGCTCAAACTGGATGGAGTTATCTTCTGATTTGAAAGAGGTGGGTGAAAACTATTTGGCCAAGCTGCTTCACAAACACCAGACGGATAACTTCGAGTAAATGGATATATAAACACAATGACACAGAAGAAGCCGGTAATTCGCATGTTGCTTTCTCAGTTGGTAAGTATTTTAATTATCTTCGCACTGGAGCAACACAGTGGGCTATTGGCGACAGTCTGGGATCCTTAGACTACTTTCGTTGCTGGTTTTAACCTAACATTCATCATGATTGGTCCACCGTACAAGACAAAACGCCCATCTATTGATTGATTGGTCCATTGATTAATCATCTGATAGTAGACTTTGGCGATATCACCACTTTTGTGGCCAATCTATACAAATGAGCATTCACACATACCCTGTCATAAGATTTTACATCGCCAAAAGAGGTGATAAAATAATAAATCGGCCAACCAAGTCAATTTTTCACAGAACAGTCACGTGACTATTAGTCGACATGTTGGTCGCACTTTTTGAAGCTCCGACAATGCTCAGTCGACATATCTCACGTCTATGGGAGCGACTTATGGCCGATTGTTTGTGACGAAAATAGGTCCCGATTGAAACCGTTATATAGTTAACCATACCTGCCAAACTGCAATCGTGTTAGGTAGGTAGATGTTTTAGTTAAAGTCGCACTGGAGCAACTCAACGGCAATCGTGTTAGCATATTCGTAAAAAGCATGGAGTTCAATTCGCACGCATCGTGCGCGTGACGCTGCGCCCCCTCCCCGTGGGTGAGGGAAATTATGTTATATTTCTGGGCGTGATGCCTCGTTTGATTCAGTCTATCTCGGCAACCGTGAGGGCAACACAACTCACGTCGTCTTGCGATCACGGTAGCAAAACGTTTTCTCTTCATTATTTTAAAGCTCTCGACGAAATTTTCGGAATCCATCAACCCTCAAGCTAAATGGATTGTATTCCTTTACATTACGCTTTTCCTGTTTTATTAGCACAGCTTGTCCGTTTTTGACTTCATCATAAAACCCAAGAATCCAATCCAAATACGAAATGAGTGTTCATGTAACAGTAGTGATAAATCAAACGACGGAAATCGCTTACGGTAGAAATTCTGGAGCTGTCTGGGACGAAGTTTAAGCTATATAATAATAAATACTTCCAGAGCTTACTTCAGAGGAGTCAATTCGGATGGAATTTACACATACACATCATATGGGCTCATTACTTAATTTTACTGCCCCCAAGTTTGACGAATAGACTAATTTAAAACCACATGATTCAAATGCCAGCTAACGAAATCTGGACTCTAATGGACAAAATCATTAAGCAACAGAGACCTGCATTAACTAATAAAAACTGAACAAAATGTTCATTGAGTGTGCGGTGAGCAAGGTGTAAGAATATTGACCTTAATTTAAACGACTTATTAATACAGATGCGGCTTATTCATTCATCTCATTTATTAATACAGGTAGGTAGTTTAATTTGTATCGCACTGTTACAACACAACGGGCTACTGGCGATGATCCGGGATTAAACCCGAAGAGAAAAATCCGAGGTAATTTTGAATCGCGATCACGACGAAGTCAACACCTAAGCTGGCACTTCACCCTCCAAACTTCCACACCACGCCAAAGTGAGGACATTTGAGACCACGACAAATTTAACGTGCATCAGACCCCCTTGTACACGGCGGTCGGTTGGATCGATTTTCGAACTCGCAACCCTCTAGCTGCTAATCCATGAGTCTCTACTGGGCTCCTATTAATACAGATCTTCCACATGTGGTTCATGGATCCCACTGTGTTGAGGTACTTTAAGGTTTGTATCTGAAGAAAGGGGCCCAATCCAGGCTCCAGATGGAATCCAAACTATAGTTATATACAAGGATATATACAAGGACACCACTGACCTTTCGTGTCATTCAACAATTTAGTGTGATAAACCCGAGGCGGCATTTTATTAGCTCTCCGACATTCCCAACCACTTTGAGGGGAGAGGGTGACCCCCAGAAGCAAATATTTTTCATTTGCGGCAGAGGGACCCCCTCTTCTGGGCAAAAAGGAGGAGGGCCGGGTGCATGCAACCTGTGGTTTCATCACCTGAGGAGAGAAGACGGATGGACATTAAAAAGATGCTAATGGTAGCAGTCCCTTCTACCTGATTAAGGGTCATTAGAAAAATTAGCATCCCCTTCGGGGTTTCTCTACACCCTCCCTTGACCTTCAAGGTCCAGGACGGATTCTGTGACGGAATGAAACGTTTTGACACTCACAAACTCGATCGGTGATTAGTGTCCTGCCCCCCTCGCTGAAAGTATTCAAATCATCCCTGAGTGATCATTATCATTTTCTGGGAGAGTCAAATCGTCGCATTATAGTGGTTAAGGTACCTTTTTCTTTCGATGCTGATGCCTTGCTTGTTGTCCGTATTCTTGGAGAATTTTAATTCCTTTTCTTTGGTAAAGTTATGGAAAGTATGGATTACCGTGTCGCGATTTGTCATCGTCAGTCATTGTTGTCGATCGCTTTCTGGAGTTGAGATTGAAGTATGCCGTTTTGGAGAATTGCATAGGTTGGAAGCAAAGGAATGAATCGTAAATTAGCATGAAAGTGCAGAGTTTCACAGAGCGTTGTATTAAAGCGATGACAATTATGATAATAACTTTCATTTATTGCAAGTGATGTTATCGTATCTGAACCTGTGGCGTGATATTCTCAGGCATAATAAGAACACAGATAGTGGAATAATTTAATACTCGATGTAAAAGGGGTAGAGTGAATTAAAAATGGAATTTGCGTAAGCGCATTTCCCTTCACCCCTTGTGAGGCTTAAAATCGCGTCCTTATCTACTTAATGGTTGTTTGTGTTTTGACCTGTTTTTGTATTGCCCTGTCTAATGCGCAATGCACATTGCCTCATAACTCTAATAAATAAAGATTGACCCTGACTGTCGCAAATGTCAGGGTAACAGGATGGCTAATCCTGACCATGTACGTTCGGGGAATTTTCATCTTTTGGACACTTTTTGCAGGAGGGACATCATGGAACTGATCTGATTTTGGTCAGGATAAGGAAACAAAAAGTACCAGTTAGACTATCCAAAAAACATGCCCGTCAATTCAAAAGATTAATCCTGACTGTCGTAACTGTCAGGATAACAGGATGGCTAGTCCTGACCACGTACTAGTGTTTCGGGAAGTTATGGAAGGTCATTTCTGATGATCCGAGGCATCTTTTGGACATTTTTCGCAGGAAGGACAACATGGAACTCATCTGATTTTGATCCGGGATAAGGACAAAGAAAGCTCTAAAGAATACCAGTTAGACTATCCAAAAAACATGTGCCCTACAACAATCATTTTCCAATTATTTCGTTCCTTTTAACTTAAACGTGGACTTGTAGTTTTTTTCATTTGAGAGGGTCTAATTCATCTACAGAAAACTAAAATTGATGCTGTCATTCAACTTATCGGTGACGTGTTGTATAACAGAACGATATACTCACAGATAATGAAGGACATTGAACCAACAAGTGACATACCATTCTAAACTCTCATTTTATTGCATCCGAAAATATTCCCGAGCCGCGGTAACCCGGTTGGAAGAGTAACGGATTAGAAACCGGAAGGTTGCATGTTCGAAACTCGATCCAATCAAAGACCGTCGTGTACACGGGAGTAGTATACCCCCCCGTATAGGACACGGAAGTGACGTCATACCACGTGACCCGAAGTGGGCGGGGCCAAGTGACGTCACAGCGTGACGTCATCGAAAAGCGGAAGTGACGTATGGTTTGTTTACATTTTGGACTTGGGAATTTTTTTTTTTGTCATCGACTTCGTGCAGGCGTTGAGTTGTTTCAAGATGGCGTCGTTTCGTTACCATGGTGACGAATCACTCGTAGTGTCATCTGGTGGAGAAATTCGAAACTCTATTATTTTTAATTAAAAAGCAATTTGGTGGATTCGAACCGAGGACCATAGGATCCGAAGTCAAGCGCGCTATCCGTTACGCTGTAAGAGAGTTAACTTACGATGGTGAATTAATGTAGTGTTTCTCTCTCTTTTGGACTTGTATTTTTTCTTAGTATTAGGAATGCGTTATTTTTAGAAAATGGTTTGAATAATTGCATAGGGGTTTTAATAAATGCTTTTTCAAAACGACTTATGGCGCCATCTAGTGATTTTAAAAGTAAGTAATCTAAGGAACGAATTGATTTCTTAATGGTTTTACTTTATTCATGACCAGTGACGTCAGTGTGTTTACGTTTGGGACTTGGATTTTTTTCCTTCTGAGATTTCGATGTGACGTCACGAGTATGTCCATCGAGCACGTCTGAACTTGAAAAAAGCCAAGTCTGAACTTGAAAAAGCCTACTCACAGTACATTTCCTTACAAGATTTAATTTTGTGTTGGTGAACCGTTATAAAGATGGTAAGGACTGTATGGGTGCCCATAATGACAACGATTTGGATCTTTATGCACCCATAGCGTCTGTTTCATTTGGACAGAAAAGGCAATTTGTGTTTTCTAGAAAGAACTACAATTCTTTAAAAATTGTTCTGGAAAATGGAAGCTTGCTTGAGATGAAGTATCAAACAAACCAATTTTGGTTTCACAGCTTGCCCCGTGCATTATGCCCTAGAATAAACTTAACGTTTCGTAAAATTCTTGTATAAAGCAGCGATAAACCACTTATGTGCCCCCGAACTAGAACTCAGTGACGTACACTAGACGATATTTGGACAACGTTGCAATTGATCTTTGCCTTTCAGAATAGTATTTTTATAAATGCTTACATCTTGTTGTTTTTAAATAAATTTTTAGCGTGTCTTACCACATATACTGTATTTTGGATTATTTGGTTTTTTTATTACATGGTTTCATAAATTTTCTTTTAAAATGCAAGATCTGAAATGAAATTTTTCTTTGCTATATAGATTTATGTTTTTTTTTAAGTTAGATGTATTTACTCAAAAATTAATTATACATTAGATGCTATAACACCTATTTTATAGCAGAAATTTTGTTTTAAAATAATAATATACACTTAAGTAAGAGTAAAAATTTTTGAAACTTTACAAGACAAATACTATGAATATTTTTTCTTGTACATTTGAAGAAGTTATAATAGTATAAAACCCATTTATTCTATAAATCTAACTTAAATGTTATTTTTTAATTAATCTTTCCTTGCATATTATTTTTTGCTTTGAATAAATCTTCATAAATTTTAGTGATTTAATTTATATTATATATAGATTTACAAACCTGTTTTTGGATGAAATATAAGGATTTTATATTTTAAAAATTAATGTTTTTACTTAAAATTAATTATATATTAAATACTATTACACGTATTTTTAATGTTGAAGATTTTTAGAAAACATTTTACAATTGAAACATATACATTAAATATTATGACAAACACTTAAATGCAGATCCATAAGGGAATATTGGAAATCTTTTTAATGCTTACACCTTTCTATTTTAAATAAACTTTTGCTTGTCTTACCACATACACTGTATTTTGGATTATTTGGGTTTTTTTTTTTTTATTACCATGGTCTTATAAATTTTCTTTTAAAATGCACGATCTGAAATGAAATTTTCCTTGATTTTGAGATTTACTCAAAAATTAATTATACATTAGATGCTATAGCACATATTTTATTGCAGAATTTTTTAATATTATACACATAAGTGAGCGTAAAAATTTTTGAAACTTTACAAGACCCATATTATGAACATGTTTCCTTACACATTTGAAGTAGTGAAAAATAGTATTAAAACCCTTTATCCTGTAAAATATAAATTAAATATTATTTTTATTTAATCTTTCCTTGCATATTATTGTTTACTTTAAATACATTTTCATTCATTTTAGTGATTTTATTTATATTATAAAGATTTATAAAACTGTTTTTAACGAAATTTTCTTTGATATAAGGATTTATATTTTAAAAGTTAGATGTTTTTTACACAAAAATTAATTATATATCAAATACTATTGCACGTATTATAACATTGAAGATTTTTAGAAAGCGTTTAACAATTGAGAGAGATATATACTTTAAATATTATTACAAACATTTAAATGCAATTTGCTTTTTATTTTTTAATTTTACAATTGAGACATTTTGAAAAGTTTGATTCTTAAAGTGCGTTTTATGCATAGTAAAAAAAAAATATTATAAAAAACCTGTAAGAGTAAAAAGAATTTTATACATTGAAACTTTACAAGACCCATACCATGTTTCCTTGCACATTTGAAGTAGTGAAATATAGAATTAAAAACCATTTGTCCCTGAAGTTCTAAATTAAAAGTTATTTTTCTTTAATGCTTTTGCAAAACCACACATTTTACTATATATGAACTTCCTTTTATTTATTTGAAAACCTTATGCACATCGTACAATTTAAAATTGCACAGCAAAATACCAATACTGTACGAAGCTATGAAGTATTTTACAAGATACTTTGGTACTGTTTTCTTAATTTTAAGTGTTCTACATTGCTATATTAAATGGATAGTTAGTGGGTTTTCTGTTTTTGAAAATAATGTGTGCACATCTGTGCTGCAAAGCAAATTAACTTTTGCCTTTTTCTTGATATTTAATGCATAATCTAAATATTTACTCACACCGCTGATAGTTTTACCCATGAGTAAAATTAAATAATAACTGAAAATTTTAAGTATTAATGTGAATTTTAAAATGAACAAAAATTATTGAAATAATGGATTAAATCTGAATTCTATGTATTCTTAAAACAATCTCTGCAAATCCAGCAGACAATTCTTAAACAGATTGAAGGAAACCACATGGAAACAAAGTAAATTAGAACACTTTTTAATAGTAAAAACATTATGATTAATATTTTTACAAAAATAATACATTGTAGTAAAAAAAGAACTTATTTTTACATACTTACATTTTTTTAAGAGACTTATTTCCGACAAGCCAATTATTCAATGCCATCACCTCAGCTATGGGCAATGCAAATTATTTTTGTGATGACCACATTATAGTTTTTGGATATCTTTGTTGCTACTTAGAGCATAAAATGCATCGAATTTGGGAAACCCATATTGTTCTAAGTTGATATTCGGAATATTCAATGCATCTAAGCGTTTCTTTTCCACACAACCACCTTTGTAAGCAATTAGGTACTGAGTGACCCTCTTGGTCTGCTCGTAATATTCTAAAAGCTTAGAGTCTAGATTTTTCTAAGGGAGCACAATTTGCTATGTCATGGGACAGAAATGAAGTGCACATACGTAATTTTTAACATATCACACAGTTGTACGATCTTTGGCACTCAGTTTATGCTTAGACGATAAGTTAAAACGAATACTTGAAGCTACTTGCGACTTTTACAGCGATGTATGCGTATTTACGTACTAAGAAACTTTCTTGAATCTGAAATTCATCAAAATGCACAATTGCACAAATATTAATCATTGCTATTGAAAAGCGTTAGCTGTTCTTGGAAAAATAATTGTAAACTGGAGGCCACGAAGAACTGGACTATATAACACCATACACTTACTAATCAGTAAAGTTAAAATTTATCTTTTGCGTTCCATAGTTACTCACAAAAGATAAGACTAAGTGAAGAATGTACATACTCAGAAAACATGGTGTTTGTGATAATGCGCGAAATAAAATTTTGTGTTATAATACAAGATTTTAACGAAAGGATATACTTAAATGTGCGTGTGATTTTTTGACTCTACCACGTTTATGCGCTGAATGCAATTCAATTCTACGACTAAATTTGAGCAAGAAAAAAAATATAACCAAATATAATTTATAAGAGAAACGTATTTTGACTTTCTTTAAAATGAGAACTTTAAAGTATACTGAATTCTCTTGATTCTGCAGTTTTATTTTTTCTAAAATTACATCAACAAATTGAATTATTTTATTTGTGTGCACACACAAGTCTTTGCCTCTGTTAAAAGGAAACTAGTATCTTTGACAAGTATCAGATTTTTAAAAATTAATTCAGAGAAGAACCTTTTTTCATGGGATTTAACTCAATCTGCTCCATAATTTTACCCTTAAGAGTAATAGAGCATATTATAGTTTTTAAGGAAAATGAATAACCATTATGCAAATTTGAAGCCAAAAGTTCCAAGCATGTCTATGCGCCTATCTACGTTTAGAGATTGACCAACGCACAGACGTTGACATTAGGGACCTAGCCGTAAACGGATCGTATTATACTGAACGATTATACCGGTGTCTTGGACGTGATCAGGTGCTATTGGTGTGGCGAAGGGCTTGAAAATTGGTAAAAAGATGTAGTGAGACACAAACACAAAGTTTTATCCAAAATGTTTGGTAGCCCATAGATGAAATTGTACAGGTGCTGGATGAAATCAACAATACCAATGGTTTTATAAAAAAAAACGATGTATAGCTTTACCCCTTAGACAACGACAAGGACGAACGACTTTGTAAAATTTGCAAGGAATCGGAAAATGAATGCTACTTTACAGCCTTGCGGTCATCTGGTGACATGCATGTGATGTACGAAGAGTCTTTCAACGTGTCCTATGTATCGAACCAATATTTTACATAAAATTAAAACGTACATTTGTTACTAAACTCTATTTATTAGTACATGTAGTAGATGCAATTTCAAGTGATATACTGAACATGGTGAGGAAGAAAATCCAATTGTAAAAGGGTGGTATTGAGTTGAAAGTTATTAAATTGGCAAAAGTGCTTCAGTAAGAAGATTAGTAAGGAAGTTTGAGACTCTAAAACCCTAAAACTCTTTATTAAGGAAAAAAATCGTGTAGGAAAGACTTATACACCCTTATAAATATATTGACTATTTTAATTATTAGTCGTTTGTTCATTATATGTTAAACCTATTTACTAAAGAATTTTAAAGGGTGCCTTAAACAGGAGTTACTAAATGCTTTAGGAAAGATGTGTAAATGTACTCTGTAATGCAAGAGAGAATGCTTGAATTAAATATTCATTTTGAGTGTTTCCTTCTTGTAGTGGGGGGGCTTATTAATAGTACTTTTGTTAGAGCATTTTAAAATATTTCACACTTTAAAAGAATTATTTATATTTATTTTTTATTAATTTTTAAAACTTTTTAACTTTACTGCTTAACTTTTTTATTGTTACTGTTTAACTTTATTTTACTGCTTAACTTTTTTACTGTTTAACTTTTTAAGTTTAACTTTTTTTACTGTTTAACTTTTTTTACTGTTTAACTTTTTTTTACTGTTTAACTTTTTCTCTTTAACATTTTTTTTTTACTGTTTAAATTTTTTTCCTGTTTAACTTTTTTTCACTGTTTAACTTTTTATTGGTTAATTTTTTCTATTTAACTTTTTTTACTGTTTAACTTTTTTAATTGGTTTTTTACTGCTTAATGTTTTTTCTACTATAAAAATAGGTCTAAGATTATTCAGGATGTTTCGAAAATTCTTGTGAAAATGAATGTTTTCTGAAAAGAATGCCTGGATTACAAATATAGTAATTTTAGATAAAATATCATTTGCATGTATATCTATGTCCTATTTCTCCTTGGGTTCATTACTCGAAACTTAGGTAAAATATATTTTGATTTAGAAAAGTGCAGTAACAATAAAAAAGTTAAGCAGTAAAGTTAAAAAGTTTTAAAAATTAATAAAAAATAAATATAAATAATTCTTTTAAAGTGTGAAATATTTTAAAATGCTCTAACAAAAGTACTATTAATAAGCCCCCCCACTACAAGAAGGAAACACTCAAAATGAATATTTAATTCAAGCATTCTCTCTTGCATTACAGAGTACATTTACACATCTTTCCTAAAGCATTTAGTAACTCCTGTTTAAGGCACCCTTTAAAATTCTTTAGTAAATAGGTTTAACATATAATGAACAAACGACTAATAATTAAAATAGTCAATATATTTATAAGGGTGTATAAGTCTTTCCTACACGATTTTTTTCCTTAATAAAGAGTTTTAGGGTTTTAGAGTCTCAAACTTCCTTACTAATCTTCTTACTGAAGCACTTTTGCCAATTTAATAACTTTCAACTCAATACCACCCTTTTACAATTGGATTTTCTTCCTCACCATGTTCAGTATATCACTTGAAATTGCATCTACTACATGTACTAATAAATAGAGTTTAGTAACAAATGTACGTTTTAATTTTATGTAAAATATTGGTTCGATACATAGGACACGTTGAAAGACTCTTCGTACATCACATGCATGTCACCAGATGACCGCAAGGCTGTAAAGTAGCATTCATTTTCCGATTCCTTGCAAATTTTACAAAGTCGTTCGTCCTTGTCGTTGTCTAAGGGGTAAAGCTATACATCGTTTTTTTTTATAAAACCATTGGTATTGTTGATTTCATCCAGCACCTGTACAATTTCATCTATGGGCTACCAAACATTTTGGATAAAACTTTGTGTTTGTGTCTCACTACATCTTTTTACCAATTTTCAAGCCCTTCGCCACACCAATAGCACCTGATCACGTCCAAGACACCGGTATAATCGTTCAGTATAATACGATCCGTTTACGGCTAGGTCCCTAATGTCAACGTCTGTGCGTTGGTCAATCTCTAAACGTAGATAGGCGCATAGACATGCTTGGAACTTTTGGCTTCAAATTTGCATAATGGTTATTCATTTTCCTTAAAAACTATAATATGCTCTATTACTCTTAAGGGTAAAATTATGGAGCAGATTGAGTTAAATCCCATGAAAAAAGGTTCTTCTCTGAATTAATTTTTAAAAATCTGATACTTGTCAAAGATACTAGTTTCCTTTTAACAGAGGCAAAGACTTGTGTGTGCACACAAATAAAATAATTCAATTTGTTGATGTAATTTTAGAAAAAATAAAACTGCAGAATCAAGAGAATTCAGTATACTTTAAAGTTCTCATTTTAAAGAAAGTCAAAATACGTTTCTCTTATAAATTATATTTGGTTATATTTTTTTTCTTGCTCAAATTTAGTCGTAGAATTGAATTGCATTCAGCGCATAAACGTGGTAGAGTCAAAAAATCACACGCACATTTAAGTATATCCTTTCGTTAAAATCTTGTATTATAACACAAAATTTTATTTCGCGCATTATCACAAACACCATGTTTTCTGAGTATGTACATTCTTCACTTAGTCTTATCTTTTGTGAGTAACTATGGAACGCAAAAGATAAATTTTAACTTTACTGATTAGTAAGTGTATGGTGTTATATAGTCCAGTTCTTCGTGGCCTCCAGTTTACAATTATTTTTCCAAGAACAGCTAACGCTTTTCAATAGCAATGATTAATATTTGTGCAATTGTGCATTTTGATGAATTTCAGATTCAAGAAAGTTTCTTAGTACGTAAATACGCATACATCGCTGTAAAAGTCGCAAGTAGCTTCAAGTATTCGTTTTAACTTATCGTCTAAGCATAAACTGAGTGCCAAAGATCGTACAACTGTGTGATATGTTAAAAATTACGTATGTGCACTTCATTTCTGTCCCATGACATAGCAAATTGTGCTCCCTTAGAAAAATCTAGACTCTAAGCTTTTAGAATATTACGAGCAGACCAAGAGGGTCACTCAGTACCTAATTGCTTACAAAGGTGGTTGTGTGGAAAAGAAACGCTTAGATGCATTGAATATTCCGAATATCAACTTAGAACAATATGGGTTTCCCAAATTCGATGCATTTTATGCTCTAAGTAGCAACAAAGATATCCAAAAACTATAATGTGGTCATCACAAAAATAATTTGCATTGCCCATAGCTGAGGTGATGGCATTGAATAATTGGCTTGTCGGAAATAAGTCTCTTAAAAAAATGTAAGTATGTAAAAATAAGTTCTTTTTTTACTACAATGTATTATTTTTGTAAAAATATTAATCATAATGTTTTTACTATTAAAAAGTGTTCTAATTTACTTTGTTTCCATGTGGTTTCCTTCAATCTGTTTAAGAATTGTCTGCTGGATTTGCAGAGATTGTTTTAAGAATACATAGAATTCAGATTTAATCCATTATTTCAATAATTTTTGTTCATTTTAAAATTCACATTAATACTTAAAATTTTCAGTTATTATTTAATTTTACTCATGGGTAAAACTATCAGCGGTGTGAGTAAATATTTAGATTACGCATTAAATATCAAGAAAAGGGCAAAAGTTAATTTGCTTAGCAGCACAGATGTGCACACATTATTTTCAAAAACAGAAAACCCACTTACTATCCATTTAATATAGCAATGTAGAACACTTAAAATTAAGAAAACAGTACAAAGTATCTTGTAAAATACTTCATAGCTTCGTACAGTATTGGTATTTTGCTGTGCAATGTAAATTGTACGATGTGCATAAGGATTTCAAATAAATAAAAGGAAGTTCATATTTAGTAAAATGTGTGGTTTGCAAAAGCATTAAAGAAAAAGAACTTTTAATTTAGATCTTCAAGGACAAATGGTTTTTAATTCTATATTTCACTACTTCAAATGTGCAAGGAAACATGGTATGGGTCTTGTAAAGTTTCAAATTAATGCATAAAATTCTTTTTACTCTTACAGGTTTTTATAATAATTTTTTTACTATGCATAAAACGCACTTTAAGAACCAAACTTTTAAAAATGTCTCAATTGTAAAATTAAAAAATAAAAAGCAAATTGCATTTAAATGTTTGTAATAATATTTAAAGTATATATTTCAATTGTTAAACGCTTTCTAAAAATCTTCAATGTTATAATACGTGCAATAGTATTTGATATATAATTAATTTTTGTGTAAAAAACATCTAACTTTTAAAATATAAATCCCTATATCAAAGAAAATTTCGTTAAAAACAGTTTGTAAATCTTTATAATATAAATAAAATCACTAAAATGAATGAAAATGTATTTAAAGTAAACAATAATATAGAAGGAAAAATTAATTAAAAATAATATTTAATTTATATTTTACAGGATAAAGGGTTTTAATACTATTTTTCACTACTTCAAATGTGTAAGGAAACATGTTCATAATATGGGTCTTGTAAAGTTTCAAAAATTTTACGCTCACTTATGTGTATAATATTAAAAAATTCTGCAATAAAATATGTGCTATAGCATCTAATGTATAATTAATTTTTGAGTAAAACATAAATCTTAAAATCAAGGAAAATTTCATTTCAGATCTTGCATTTTAAAAAGAAAATTTATAAGACCATGTAATAAAAAAAAACAAATAATCCAAAATACAGTGTATGTGGTAAGACAAGCAAAAGTTTATTTAGAATAGAAAAGGTGTAAGCATTAAAAAGATTTCCAATATTCCCTTATGGATCTGCATTTAAGTGTTTGTCATAATATTTAATGTATATGTTTCAATTGTAAAATGTTTTCTAAAAATCTTCAACATTAAAAATATGTGTAATAGTATTTAATATATAATTAATTTTAAGTAAAAACATTAATTTTTAAAATATTAAATCCTTATATTTCATCCAAAAACAGGTTTGTAAATCTATATAATATAAATTAAATCACTAAAATTTATGAAGATTTATTCAAAGTAAAAATAATATGCAAGGAAAGATTAATTAAAAAATAACATTTAATTTAGATTTATAGAATAAATGGTTTTTTTATACTATTATAACTTCTTCAAATTTACAAGAAAACATATTCATAGTATTTGTCTTGTAAAGTTTCAAAAATTTTACGCTCACTTATGTGTATAATATTAAAAAATTCTGCAATAAAATATGTGCTATAGCATCTAATGTATAATTAATTTTTGAGTAAAACATAAATCTTAAAATCAACGAAAATTTCATTTCAGATCTTGCATTTTAAAAAGAAAATTTATAAGACCATGTAATAAAAAAAACCAAATAATCCAAAATACAGTGTATGTGGTAAGACAAGCAAAAGTTTATTTAGAATAGAAAAGGTGTAAGCATTAAAAAGATTTCCAATATTCCCTTATGGATCTGCATTTAAGTGTTTGTCATAATATTTAATGTATATGTTTCAATTGTAAAATGTTTTCTAAAAATCTTCAACATTAAAAATATGTGTAATAGTATTTAATATATAATTAATTGTAAGTAAAAACATTAATTTTTAAAATATTAAATCCTTATATTTCATCCAAAAACAGGTTTGTAAATCTATATAATATAAATTAAATCACTAAAATTTATGAAGATTTATTCAAAGTAAAAATAATATGCAAGGAAAGATTAATTAAAAAATAACATTTTAATTTAGATTTATAGAATAAATGGTTTTTTTATACTATTATAACTTCTTCAAATGTACAAGAAAACATATTCATAGTATTTGTCTCGTAAAGTTTCAAAAATTTTACTCTTACTTAAGTGTATATTATTTTAAACAAAATTTCTGCTATAAAATAGGTGTTATAGCATCTAATGTATAATTAATTTTTGAGTAAATACATCTAACTTAAAAAAAAACATAAATCTATATAGCAAAGAAAAATTTCATTTCAGATCTTGCATTTTAAAAGAAAATTTATGAAACCATGTAATAAAAAAACCAAATAATCCAAAATACAGTATATGTGGTAAGACACGCTAAAAATTTATTTAAAAACGAGATGTAAGCATTTATAAAAATACTATTCTGAAAGGCAAAGATCAATTGCAACTTTGTCCAAATATCGTCTAGTGTACGACACTGAGTTCTAGTTCGGGGGCACATAAGTGGTTTATCGCTGCTTTATACAAGAATTTTACGAAACGTTAAATTTATTCTAGGGCATAATGCACGGGGCAAGCTGTGAAACCAAAATTGGTTTGTTTGATACTTCATCTCAAGCAAGCTTCCATTTTCCAGAACAATTTTTAAAGAATTGTAGTTCTTTCTAGAAAACACAAATTGCCTTTTCTGTCCAAATGAAACAGACGCTATGGGTGCATAAAGATCCAAATCGTTGTCATTATGGGCACCCAAACAGTCCTTACCATCTTTATAACGGTTCACCAACACAAAATTAAATCTTGTAAGGAAATGTACTGTGAGTAGGCTTTTTCAAGTTCAGACTTGGCTTTTTTCAAGTTCAGACGTGCTCGATGGACATACTCGTGACGTCACATCGAAATCTCAGAAGGAAAAAAATCCAAGTCCCAAACGTAAACACACTGACGTCACTGGTCATGAATAAAGTAAAACCATTAAGAAATCAATTCGTTCCTTAGATTAATTACTTTTAAAATCACTAGATGGCGCCATAAGTCGTTTTGAAAAAGCATTTATTAAAACCCCTATGCAATTATTCAAACCATTTTCTAAAAATAACGCATTCCTAATACTAAGAAAAAATACAAGTCCAAAAGAAAGAGAAATAAACACTACATTAATTCACCATCGTAAGTTAACTCTCTTACAGCCTAACGGATAGCGCGCTTGACTTCGGATCCTATGGTCCTCGGTTCGAATCCACCAAATTGCTTTTTAATTAAAAATAATAGAGTTTCGAATTTCTCCACCAGATGACACTACGAGTGATTCGTCACCATGGTAACGAAACGACGCCATCTTGAAACAACTCAACGCCTGCACGAAGTCGATGACAAAAAAAAAAATTCCCAAGTCCAAAATGTAAACAAACCATACGTCACTTCCGCTTTTCGATGACGTCACGCTGTGACGTCACTTGGCCCCGCCCACTTCGGGTCACGTGGTATGACGTCACTTCCGTGTCCTATACGGGGGGGTATACTACTCACGGGTGCTGATACTCACAGATAATGAAGGACATTGAACCAACAAGTGACATACCATTCTAAACTCTCATTTTATTGCATCCGAAAATATTCCCGAGCCGCGGTAACCCGGTTGGAAGAGTAACGGATTAGAAACCGGAGGGTTGCATGTTCGAAACTCGATCCAATCAAAGACCGTCGTGTACACGGGTGCTGATGACCGTCAAATCTGCCATGGACTCAAACGTTGACGTGGTATGGAAGTTCGAAGTGTGGAGTGCCAGCTCCCACGATGTTGACCTCGTCATCTGACCGTGGTTCAAAATTATAAGGTGTTGTCTTAGGATCTTTCCCTTCGGGATTAATCCCGGACCATCGCCAATAGCCCGTTGTGTTGCTCCAGTGCTATGTTAATTCAACTACCTACCACTATTTAATAAGTTGTGTTGTCTTAAACTCTCAAGTATTGAGTACTCATTCAAATAATCAGAAATTATTTTAATCATCTTGAATATTTTGTTGCAAATTCATTCGCGGAAGATATTTCTGTGGTTTATCGCTATGTTGCCCGGAGCCCTTCATTATATTAATTTATTATTCCTTACTTTTTATTCACTAAATTTGCTTAGAATTCTCATCTTTCAATTTCAAATAATTTTTTCCATATGTGCACCATAGTGAAAATAAACGTGTATTTTGTGCGAAAAAGAATTTTTCCATAAGAAAACCAAAATTATTTTCCGGTTTCCAGTGGTGTAATTAGTTGCATTTATTTTTACAGAAAAATCATACATATACCCCAACCCGATATACTTATACAATTTTTCCTTATTGCAAAAAATATAATTCCTAATAACATATGAATCGTAATTAATTCTTAGATTAGAGATGGCATGCGTTATGATAGATACTTAACCCTCCAAAGTGGTTTCGACGAGATATCTCGTCCATCAATATCCGATCAATTTTGCTAATGGTGAGATATATCTTCATCAAGATATTGCAAATTTTCCCGATATGATGACGAGATATACATCAGATCAGTTTTCTTCTAACGACGAGATATCTCGTCCATCAAGATGTGGTCAGTTTTGCCAAGCGTGCCTCGTCTGGACAACCACCAGGAGGGTTAAATAAACAAATACAACAGCCATGAGCTAGTCGAGGAAATTAGAGTGAATTATCTATGATTGAAAAAATAGGTGAGATTGAGAGAATTTGTTTTACCGAAAATTGTTTTTGTTTATATTGCCATTATTTTTATCCGTCAAAAAGTTATAATTTTTCATTCATTAAAACTTTAAAAATTCTCGAGAAAGAATTAATTTTAATGTGCTTGATGAACGTTAATGGTACTTAATTAACGCCGCACTGGAACAACACAATGGGAATCCCAAGGAAAAGATTCAACGACAACACGTAATTTTGAACCACGGTCAGATGACGAAGTCACACCTGAGCTGGCACCCCACTCTCCAAACTTCCACACCACGCCAACGCTTGATGATCAGAAACAAACGAATGCGCGAAATGAAATGCTTAGGGACCAAAAGGAGAAATATTCCCCTTCGTCAATCGTCCCCAGTGGCGCAATTGGCTAGCGCGCGGTACTTATACTGCAGTACATGCGAGTAATGCCGAGGTTGTGAGTTCGATCCTCACCTGGGGAAAGTGCTTTTATATTTTGTTTCCTCGGAAAATACTCAATCACGGACTTCTTTACGGTTTGGTAAATGCACAAAAAAAATTTTTTTTGAATGAAACTCTCGTGCATTCATTTTTTTATTCCAACAATTCATTACTTAGTCCATATTGGCCCGTTGAATGAATGGTGGTCACTGATTTGGATTAAACCAATATTGGTTAAATTATATTTATTAAGGGATTTTGATGACATTATGTAATGTAAAATAGCTCAGATTTTAAACTCGACATAAAAGTGGTTGGTTAAGAGATTAAATCGAAGCAAATCTCAAAGTATTTATTTAATTATTTGCATTGATTCCTTTTATTCTAATTAAATATATTTAAGAAATGGTAACATGTTCAGCTGTAACAATAGAAAATAATCAATACTTAAAGAAAACGACTAACCAAGAACTCTGAAGGACGCCATTGACTTTCCTAAGTAAAGCTTTCACTGCCGAAGCGTCGGTGGTATAACGGTTAGCATAGCTGCCTTCCAAGCAGTTGACCCGGGTTCGACTCCCGGCCGACGCAGTAACAGTTTTATAATTTCTGGACAATGTTTTTTTCTTTAAAATTCGAGAATAACTATGTAATAAAGGAAAAACTTTTTTCATTTCATATAAATATTTAAAAATGCTTTTTTGATTCGTTATTTCATGTTTTGGTCTTAGAATGAATTGAATATTCGCGAATTGTATGATGCACTTTTTAAAAGACAAAAACATTTTTTTCAACAATTTTTCATGAAACTTATTCCAATTTTTTGCTTTTATAAATTCATGTTCAGGACTTTTGATGCATAATTGTATTAATCCGATAAAAAATTCTGGACAGTGCTTTTTAATCATTTCTGAACAGTTTTTTGCTTTAAAATTGGGGTTAACCGAGTAATGAAATTAAAACTACTTCTAATTCGAATATATTTAAAACTACTTTTTAATTATTAGTTATGTTATGTGAAGATCTTGGACTACTGAACAGAATATCACGAATTGCATGATGAGCATTTTAGAACATAAAAGCGTCTTTTCGAGCAAACTTATTCTCCAAATTGACTCTTATAAATTCATATTCAGATACTTTTGGTGAATAATTGTATATATCCGACAACATATAGCTCGATATAATGGGACATAGGACCTAAATTTTCCTGTCAACACATTCAAGAAAATAAAATATTAATTTACGATAGTAAGAAGGAACAATAAGAAGAAAATTAATAATTTTATAAAAGAACAAGGGTGTTAATTTAGCTAAAAGACCTTTTAAGTAAAAATTTACTTATTCACATAAAAGTTGTGATTTTCACTCAAATTTTAAATTTTAGTTTTTCTTAGTCTTATATTGATTTTAATTGATATTGAGTGAATGAAACACACAAATAAGATATATCCTTTTTGTGTTTTATTATATTTTTTACTTTATTCACATTAAATTTTTTTCTTTAATTTTAAAAAGCTACTTTATCTTTGGCCTGCGAAAAATTATAGATCGTCAAGGCGACTCACGGAACCATTTGGGTAGTCTGTATTTAGACACTCGTATCACTTCAGCTTTTAATCGTTGCATGTTATTTCTAGTCCAGTGCTGTTACCAAATGACGTGGAATAAATTTGTTGTGGTAGGTATATACAGGTAGCTGAATTAACTGCGCGCTGGAGCAACACAACGGGATCAATCCCTGAAGGAAAGATCCAAGGACAACGCGTCGTGGTTTTGAACCACGGTCAGATGACGAGGTCAACACCTGAACTAGGTCATTTAGGAAATCGGGAGAACGAAGACTGGACCATCAAAGATCATTTTCTGAATAGTGCTTGATGAAGGGAATCCTTTTAGAAAGTCACCTGTTTTTAGAAGGGGGCGGCCTACTGAGCTTTCACAGCCCTCAGGTACAGCCTGATGGGACGAATGATGTGCGAAGAACGAACGATACGGCCCAAATAATTTTTTTTAACAAAAATTATACTGTTTATATTTTATTATTATGAGTAATGAAGCTTTAAATTTATGAATTGTAGGAACTTGGGTCCCTCGGCTATGAATGCTGCAAACAGGATTACGGCTTTTAGAAATCACTCGAAAGGCTGGGGACAACGCTAGGCCAAAAATACTCCCTCTTTGTCTGATATAGCGATAGGCTCAGATAGCCAGTTCAAATAAGTATCATTACAAATTAACGGTTAGTAACTGATATCGAAAATATTAAGTTATCGAAAAATATCTGTAAATGTCGAAGAGCTATAAAATGATAAACTAGTCACAAAGATTTATAAATTAAAAAATATATATAATAAAAAGTTGCAATTATTAAGTTTTGATATCCCTTTTATGAAAATTTAAACAGTTACTGCTACATTTTTACTTTAGCGTTATTTTTTAAACTACTAGTCAAAGGCTTAGCTAGGGGGAGAGGGGGGAGCGCCACGGGCCCAATATCTATCATTTCATAAATATTAGTTTTGTTTATCCTACAGAAATGTTTTCACAAATTTTTTGTCTGACTTCTGATTTCAGAGCAGTTTTATTAGCGTTAGTTACTATGTCAGGACTATTTGGCCGTTTTCATTATTATTTAAGTCTATTTGGATACGAACACGAATGGAGGAAGCAAATTTATAAGGGGAAATGTCCACAAGGACAATCCAATATTATGTTTCATTTATTTAAATTGTCAGAGGCTCTTTTTCAGAATATAATAGTGATAGGAACGGGCTAGTACTGGAAAATCGTAATTATTCCAATCTGAGATGGAAGGTATGGTCATTTTGTTTATCAATCATTCCAAGATTCCTACTTGTTAATGGCTGTTGTAATTTAAATGTATACGTGCAAGTTTGGTAGGTAAGTAGCAAGTTAGGTTAAACCCACATGTGAAACTTGGTAGGTTTGGTGCATCTCACTGGAGCAATGCTGTTAGCTATTGGCGACGGTCCGGGATCAATCCCGAAGGTAAAGATTCGAGGACGACACTTCGTCATTTTCAACCACAGTTAGATGACGAGGTCAACACCTGAGCAGGCACTCCATTCTATAAATTTCCCCACCACTCCAAAGTGAGGACATTTGAGGCCACATCAGATTTAACGTACACCAGATCCCACGTACACAACGGTCTTTGGTTGAATCTAGTTTCGAACTCCGGTTGCTAATCGGTGACTCTAACAACTAGGCTACTGGGGCCGCTGGACAGGAAGGAAAACTTCCATATGTGGTGACAGACCGTTGGTCAGTTGAAGATCTGCCGGTGTTTACTCCTAACCCCAAAGGAAGGAAAGCTAATCAACCGTGGCTGTTGCAATTGCAACAAAATAAAGTACCGCCCTATCGCATGAATGAAATCTGCCGATGGACGGTACACACTTTATCACGGGATTGAATAACAAAACAAATACGACGAGCATATGCACTAAAATTTCTTAATTGCTAACATCTATTGTTAGTAAAATATCGGTTACTCACAATTCATTTCTTATTTCAACCCATTTAAAATGAATACAAGCATTGATATACATATAAATGTATTGCATTCCTCTAAATCAGTGGTCGCCAAAGTGGTCGATAGAAAAATATAAGACATCATTGTACGAGTAATATTTAATTCGGTTAACTTGGATTACCTCCATCTTGAATGATAACGCAATTAAGAGAATATTGAATTGATTTAAAGCTGAAACTTATTAATTTTGAATCCAACATTGCTAATCTTGTCAAGAATCACGAAGCACACATATATATAAGGAAGATTGCATTATTGTTATTTTGTTATCTAAATTAAATTTTATATTTTATTTATCCCTCCTATCAAATATAAAACGTTAAGGACGTCAAAAACAAAAAAACGTGACGTTAAGCCAACAATAAACACTGCAACTATGAAATGAACAATCTAAAAACTAACATAAGCGTCTTTTTTGCTTGATCTATTATAATTACGTAATAGTAAAATTGGGGGGGGGGGTAAAAAGTTAAGAAACTCGTGAAAATGTCGACGGTCAAAGAAGTTTGGTGACCCCCTCTCTAAATGTAATAAAATTATACTAAAATATATAACAGCATTAAATTTACATTTACGGGTGTTAATTCTCATTTCAAATAAAATTATTCTGAACGCTACTCCAATTTCACTCCATTCCCTTGTTCAATTATTTGACGCTAAACGTATTTTCGCTCATATTTTCCTTTTCTCCATTTATTTCTATCTTCCAGGTCTCTCATTGCTTTCTTTTATCAGACTGCTGAAAAATTTTGTAAGAGTGGCGAGCTATTCCAAGCAATTTTAGCAACATTATGTTGCTCCACAGCTCAAATCAAGCATGTTTATACAAATTGGCAGATGAATCACGTAGTGGTCGAGTTTATATTGCTTATATCCGTTGTTGCCTTTCGACAATAAACAAATAACATCGATTTCTGTGACACGTACCTTAGTGACATATGGATAGAGATTTTATTTGAACTGTCAGTTTCACATTCATAACGAACGAAGGAGGAACCAAATATCAAAAAAAAATTAAAAGAAACATTTCAAAAAAGAGAAAAGGGAAAGAGTTAATTTGATAAATACTTTAGATGGTAATAGCATTAACGTCGCACTGGAGCAACACAACGGGCTATTGGGGACAGTCCGGGTTATATCCCAAAGGAAAAGATCCTAGGACATCTCGTAATTTTGAACCATGGTCAGATGACGATACTTTGGAAATTCTGGATTGACCTGATGTTTTAATAAATCTGATTTAGCTGATCGAGAATTTGAAGTTTTTGAAAAATTCATCAGTAGCATTTTTTCATCAGTAATGTTCTTTCTGCACTTCCTTAAATTGACACTTTATTTATGGAATAACTTCTCATGTGTTTTGATGCTCGCACGCACTGCATACAGCGAACCAATGAATGAACCAATTAGTAATCTTCGAGGGGCAAGAGAGGTGGAGCCCTCTAATGTCGAACAAATAAACTATTTTTACAATTAATAAGCTAGTCTATAAGTTTAATAATTCACTATTCTCTGTTTCTGAAAAAACTTATGTTGAAACAAAGGAGGTCTTGAATTTCTGTGCAAAACATTAGAATCCATCCAAGAATCCGCAATTTAAAACACACAGACCTTTGTGAAAGTGTTTTAATTTGAGTCTTGTCCCCGAAGATCATTGACAAGGGTGGTAATACATCTTAACATCGTTAGGGCAATCCGCCTCAAAATACCTTTAAAAGTGTCTGGCTTCTGACACATTGCCTGCGAAAGGTAACACCCACTTGCCAATCCTCACGTTGGCCCACCGCTCGAAGCAACGCCTTTTTCACGCAATTCTACCAATCGGAAACCGACACCGTGTCTGCTTGGTGGCGCGTTGTGGTGGACGCCCGAATCACGGAAGACGGTTATTTCAGGACTTTATCGCCGAATTTGGCGTAATTAATCCGTCCAGTAATAATATTTATTTATACGCTATGATTTCCATGATTTTTATTTCTTAAATCCACATGAAATTCTTGAATGCATTGAACAATCATTGAGGATGAAGTCTGTATTTTGGTATAAATATTTGCATTAGGTTTAATCATTTTCATCTGCATTTAATTTTTTTTCCGTTTAGAAATGTTTCAAAAATAAATGTACTGAGCTAAAAATATTCTTCAATTTACTGTCCACAGCTAACGTAATATCAAGTGCGATTTTCTTTTCAGAACAATTTACTCTCAACTTACGAAAATAACTCAGTTTTCAGTGCTGTATTTATTTATACAAATAATGTGTCGATCTCTCAATTTGCATTATTGTTAAGACCTCCACAGGTACCCCCACATAGGGAGGTATCTGGTACCATGGTACCGGGTTCTGTAGGGAGTGAATGCAGTAGGGAGTTGGAAATGTAAAAAGTCTAATAAGTTATCATCGTTTCATTACGTGTTATACAATTGTATCAAATTAAACTTTAGTAATTGGTACAATCTATATATTCTTATTTCGGGAGAAGCGTATTATCTAAAATATCTGTTATAGAGTTTTGGTGTCGGCGTGAAAATGTAAAAGGATTGCTATCCCGCGTTCGTATAATTTGCATTTCATATTTTTTAATTTTGACAAAATTTATTTCGCTTTGAAGTTTCACTTATTAACTTATTACAGTTTTGGATTGGCGAAATTAAGTTAAAACAAACTTGACAGTATGATCACAGAATAAGTATAACTCCTGAAGACCAAGTTATTCCAAACAGCTTAAGATTCTGATTTGCAAGGAGTTGTCAATAGAAACAAAAGCAAAACACTTCCAAACATAAGCGAAACATTTCCAAACATAAGCGAATTAATGCATGCCGGATTGTAAAATGACAAAAATTAATTCCGCTTGCCTCTTTTCCACCTCAATGAATCACCACACCGCAGTAGAGAAAATCTTTTCGACCTTTACCCATCACGATACATTTTACCGAATTACAGTCGAAATTCGATTAACCGTCAGAGTCGGGACCGTGACCCTGACGATTAATCGAATAGACGGATAACAGAAAAATCTTAAACAACAACCCACGTATTTGCACTAAGTTTTTCACCACTAATGTCTAGTTTCCGAATGCCATGGCGACACTTAAACTTATCGAGCCATCCTATGCTTGCTTTAAAATTAGGATCTCCGTTAAGTTTTTTTGTTCATTTCAACCGCCTTGGCCATTATTACGGGGCCTAAATGTGGGATTCCTTGACTCCGTGCTTATATAAACCATTGATACATAACAGTATCCAGTTGGTCATACTACTGATTTCATGGTTTTACGAGTCTTAGGATGATGTTTTACATTTTTGAAACATGCTCTATTTTTTCAGCATCGCGTTTAATGTCATTCACTGTGTTTCTTCCAACGCCGTAAACATACTGTACATAAAGTACAGTATGTATGTATGTGTCTACGTACTAATAACTTTTAATATTTAATTAACTTTTAATAAAACGGACTAACGGGTAACAGAAACTGACAGTTAACAGAGTGACGGTTAATCGAAATTTCACTGTATAAGGTATGCATAATAATCTTCGAAATTTATTTTTCTCAAATTCAGTTCTGATGGGAGGTAGATAGGTAGCTAATTAACGCCGCACTGAAACAAACAACGGTCTATTGGCAAAGGTCCGGATCAATCCGAAAGGGAAACATCCGAGGACAACACCTCGTAATTTTGAACCACGCTCAAATGACGAGGTAACACTTGAGCTGGAACCACACTCTCCAAACTTCCACACCACGCCAACGTAAGAACATTTGAGACACGGCAGATTTAACGTGCACCAGCCCTCACGTACACGACTGTCTTCGGTTGAATCGAGTTTCGAACTCGCAACCCCCTCCGGTTGCTAATCTGTTACTCTTCCAACAGGGATACCACAGCCCTCAGTTCTTATAGGATAAATACAATAAAATATACAATCTTATCATCTGATCACTTGTTCGTAAATTCATTGGTCACTTTTAATGATCATTCCGGAATTAGTCTATAACTTTAAATGTAAATATTTAATCAGTAAGTCACAATTCCAACATTTTGGAATAATATTAATCATGGAAGGCAATGCATGAATCAGTTACCAACTATTTGTACACGAAAATCTTTTGTTAAGCTGTTTTTAGAAAAACATCTATGCAACAGCCATAAAAGAAAATGTTCCACCCAAGACAATTAACCCCATTCTCTTAGAGGATTATCTTACCCCATATCACCAATCGAGTTGATCGTGTATCTACGTAGATCGGATTATCAAGTCATCGGCAGATTGGTGACTTGGGGTCAGAGTGTAGTTTGAGGAACAGCCTAATTCCCAGTTTACTGCTATACTTATTCTCATACTTTTCGTATGCTTTGAAACTGCAAGGGTCGCAGCAGAAAAATAAAACTGTTTAGCGAGACGCATGAAGGACAGTGCAACTTTATGTGCTAAAAAGTACTTCATGGTAGAGTTGGATTACACTGTTATATTTACTATTATATTGTAATAATTTTTGTGGTGCTGGCTAAGTTCATCACAATATTCCCCCTTTAAGAATTTAGTAGTGGTTGAGTTTTCGATAGCTACTACCACTAGTTGGCGGACAGCTGTATTAAGATCACTGGTGTAGTTCTATATGCAGTCATGCAATGGATGACTGTGCATATACAACAGTTTGACTGTCTTGTATCGGCTTTAGCAGACGAGGGTGAGTGTAGGTCAGCAGTTTGTTGAAATGAGATTTAATGGAAACGAATAGTGTGAAGCTGTGATAGGAGTGGAAGTATTCATTATCATAGAGCTTCAGGCGCAATGGGGCAGGGAGTAGTGCTGTTTTCTAAAAATGAATAGTTCTCTGATATTTTATTTAAAATATCTCAAATAAGTAGCATTGCATAGGTATATTATATCACATCATAGTAGTATAAGTAAGTAGTTGAATTTAAGTCGCACTTGAGAAACAAAAGGGCTTTGACGATGGTTCGGAATCAATCCCGAAGGAAAAGAATCGAGGACTCGTCATTTTGAACCAGTGTTAGATGACGAGGGCAACACCTGAGCTGGCACCCCACTCTCCAAACCTCCACAGCACGGCACAGTGAGGATAGTTGTGGCCATGACCGATTTAACGTGCACCAGCCCCCATGCACAGGACGAGGTTTGGTTGGACTGAGTCTCGAACTCGCAATTGCATTTTCCAAGCAGCTCTATCACTGAAGTTTCTGAAGTACATGATGACATCTGTTGAGTTTCAATCTTACTTGTCCACCCATGCCAAACCCTTTGAAAAATATTTGAAAGCATTGGAATCGGGACAGACTGAGAAAGAATAATCGGCACTAAAGCATACGAAGGATAAGAGTTTCGGATGAAAGATTGAATAGTTGCGAAGATCGAAAGATTGAAGTCATACACAGGGTATTCCGAAAATATCTGGCAAAACTGTAAGGGGTGGTAGAGAAGAAACAGTTTGATCAATTTTAAAATAAAATTTTTTAAATTTTAGAAACATTTTTTTTAATTTTAATTTTAAAAACATTTTAAAATATACGATCGTACGTTTCCGTTCGCAGCACCATACATCTTATGCATATCTGCCAGCTTGGAATTCGTGTACCGATGCATGCAGTTGAAAATCAGAGCAGGGAATGACCCCTTACGCCACAGGAACGATGTCATTGACTGACCTAAACAGCGCCTCTACCACTTAAAGGTGGCATTTACGGACGCAATTTCTTTAGAGAAATGCTTACTTTGGGTCCCTCTATCTCTCTTTACAATTTGGAAAGATATTTTCGAAATACCTTGTATAGTACGACTACGACGAAAGGTAGTCGACAGTGGGTCAGTCGATTTTTGAAAAGGTGTGAAACCTTGTTAGGGGTAGGCTGCCGTACGCAAAAGCATGAATGGCGATCGTCCTGAATGGTTTTCCCTCGACAACGCTTTAGCACTAGTGATGGAAGTATTCGAATACAAAAGCACTCGATACTTAAAAGTATTCGTTGTACTCGATACTTAAAAGTATTCGCTGTACTAGATTCTTTTCCAAAGTTATTCGGATACCAAAGTACTCGAATACTAAAGTATTCGGATACCAGAGTACTCGGATACCAAATTATTCGGATACAAGAGTACTCATCCTATGTAGTCGAACACCAAAGTATTGATTCTTAATATCTATTAATCGTTTTTGTATATGTATCGAATACTTACTCGGTATTCGAAAGAACTCGAATACCAAGTATTCAGTTCTCAAAAGTAATCGATTCTGCCCATTACTAGTCATCACTGCTGTCGCTTTCGGCACCGAACTATAAACGAGCTATATTAACTTATAAAATCAAAATCAGCGCTAAAGACGCCAATTGTAGAAGCGATTTACTTATGTCACCACCAGTTCCCTAATTCAACTAACAGAGTAGTTCAAAACCACATGAAGATTGGATTTTTATGTTCTCCCAGGTCCTTTTTGTTGATCACCGATGATTCAGTCAACAAAGCAGGTGTTTGGTATTGACTGAAGGGTCCTATATACTATCCTTATCTGGACACAGTGCGGAAGAGAGTAGTTATCATATTAGGATATATCTTCTTTACCCAATGGACATCATTAGCGCCACAGGTGATTGTGCCCTACTGTTAGAGAACATGTTAAGATAAGAGGTGGTCACTACAGAACTGCAGATGGTGAAAACGTTATTTGCATCGCGATTAGAGTCGATGAAAACTGATCGGTCCCGTAGGAGTGAGATAAGGCAAAAGAGATAATAACTCCTCTGTGGTCAGTACTCACATTTCATGCCTTATTTGAATTTATTTATAATGAACTTAACCCTCCTGATGGTTGTCTCGACGAGGTATCTCGTCATTAGCAACACAGGCCAGATCTTGATGGACGAGATATCTCGTTATTAGAAGAAAATTGACTAGATCTTGATCTCGTCATCATAAAAAATTCGGCAATATTTTGACGAATTTTTGACGGTCTTTTTTTTTGACGAATTTTGACGAATTTTTGACGGTTTGATAATGACGAGATATCTCGTCATTATCAAAATCGGTCAGACCTTAAATAGAAGAGATATCTCGTCGAAACCACTTGGAGGGTTAAGCATTGATGTGCACATTTCGTACCTCCAAATGGAAAAAAAAATTGCCCAAAATGTAGAATAGAATTTCATGTATGCTTATTGGTGTTAATTTTTATTTCCAATAAAATGCATGGCAAAAAATTTCACATATCAGTCACGTTACCACAATTGGCTTCTGAATGTATGAAACGATGCCTAAAACTAACCCCTTAAGTACAATTCTCACTACCCTTAGTGGTCCTTTTTTCTCCCAGTCTGTCTCCCTAAGTGGTCAATATATCTTGCCACCCCCTTTCACTTTTGAACTCAAGTCGTCTCGTTAACTTGGACCTCCCACGGACACTCCTGCTTTCAAATCGCATATGTAAGATCACATTCCTCCTTCGTCAAACCACCGACTTCTACCAATGAACTTGCTAAATCCCCTGGTCCAATATATTTCTCTTAATCCTAATCCCTCTAGCGAGATCTTTGTAAACTATTTATTATTTCACGAGCCTCTTGGCTAAGGAGCCCTCACAGCCGTTCCAAACTCTCAACAACCTCCTCCCCTTATAATGTTACTACTCGTCTATTGAAATAATAAAGAATTGTTATGGAACTTTCTGCCTTTCCATTTGTGGAATCTGCATTACACTCAATATAAATAGATCATTCTCTCCGGTTGCCTTACATCACTCTCGTCACGACTGCAGGCTTATAATTTCTGTTATTATGACATGTATACATCACATTCACTTGTTCAAAGGCTATTTGGCACTTTTTGACTTTTAAACCCATTTTTGCGTACGCTCACCTCTTTTCTTCTGGGCTGATTTCTATCTTCCAGATTTCTCATTGGCTTGTCATCAGACTGCTGAAGAATTTTACTAGAGCCGAGCTCTTCCTTGCAATTTTAGCAATATTATACGGGCGTAGTGGAAAATGAATCCCGTACCAATTTATTTATATTCCTTACATCATTGTTGCCATTTTCCAATATACAAGTAATGTCAATTTCTGTTCAAAGTGAAATACATAATATATAGATACCGAATAAATGGAAATTTTGTATTATTATTCATCAGTATTTTTACGTTAAAAAGTACTGTTGAAAGTTTTACTTTTTATCTTTGGGAGACCCAATGTATATTTTCCTTTAGTCGCTCACTCCAAATTTATTTTTGATTTCCTCAAAATGGTATTCAAATAGGTTCATCGGAAGGTGGAAATAAGGTAACTGATTTTTTAAGGGGATAATTTATTCAAAACGTTAATCATCGTAATTACTTCTAATTAATGCTAATGGGGTTGGTGTATTTAATTGTTATTTAACTTATATTTGCATTATGTGAATAGTTTTGAAAGTAACATTGTTTGCTTATCTGAGTGTTATGGAAGATGTAAACACTTCGGACATGAAAAATCTAGCAGACAAAAGTAAGGGGAATAGGGAGGTAGTTAATTAACGTCGCACTCGAGCAACACAACAGGCTATTGGCGATGGTCCTGGATCAATCCGGAAGGGAAAGATCCAAGGACAACGCTTCGTAATTTTGAATCGCGTTCAGATGACGAAAAAACCTGAGTTGGCATCCCACTCTCCAAACTTCCACAGGACGTCAACGAGTAAGGGAATATAAATGTATATTTGTTCTGTCGGAAACACATGCTAAAAATGCATACCTAAAAATAATTTCGATGCTTCCTGTTATCGATTATGCATGGGTTTTTTTTTAAATAAATTTTTTGTCCTAAATAGTTCTTGTTGAGGCATTGTGGTCGCCCACTTGCAACCCTCGAAAAACCACCCCTTCACGAAAACATCCCATTTTTCAGACATAATTGCTCTTGCTGAATGTTGTTTGACTATTCTGATGTAAATTAAGAATACAACATGCAGCCTTTTACCACAATCGAAAATAAACATTGACGAAAACATGAATAATAACAATATCGGAGAATTTACTGCTGGACATTTTGGTGTTTAGTTGGAGGTCATTTTTTGGCCTTCCCTACTTTTTCAAACGATGCTCAAAAAGCACACCCCAGCACAGTACGCAACACGAACTTTCTGCATGCTTTTAATCGAAATGTCCTCTAAACTACAAAACATAAATAGAATGCAAATGAAAATACTCTGTGGAAATTCCACTTTATAGATTAACAATTTGGTATTATACAGCTTGAATAGGTTTCCCTTGACTGTCGTGTCAAGAAGGAAAGCTGAATTTTCCAAACATTACAGGAATTGATTTTTCACTGGACATATAAAGGTTGGTTGTTTTGGGGGTTTTATGGCGAAAGGGCCATATTTGGCCATGCTGCGCCAGACACAATACAATATCAAGTAATTAACACAAGACATACAATATCGAGTAATTGAACAGAAGACAGATATACACCCAGGAAGGAATTTACCTGGCAGGAATCGAACATGCGCCGCCTACAACTCGAAGGTTGCTAGTGCAGTGAGCATACCCACTGAGCTACGACGTCCCCGGATATATAAAGGAATTTTATTTTTCCCACATGTACTGTAATCGTTTATTTTTCCCAGCGTAGCACAGAAACTTAAAATTTTTAGTGGACTTTTCAGTATTTGAATTGAACTTCACACTAAGAAAGTGAATTCTCAACTGCTAACAGACTGAATTTGTTTTCATGTCACACACTTGATGAAATGACTCTTTTAGAACTTAGACTTTACAATTTTATTATATTTTGTACATGCTACATAAAGACTTCTGAAGAGAGCTGGTGAAATAATTTTGGCAAGCACCATTAAAATATTCACGACACGAGTTAGACCGTTAAAACCTTAAATGATTGCGGTTGTGTAAACAACCGCAATCGTTTAAGCTGTGAATCCCTCTTTGTATTACTAGAGGAAGGGTAAGATGCAAATGAATACAGTCTTAATGGTTAAAAGTGAAGTATAATTGTATTTATAGAAGGCCAATCATAGGAAAAGTAAGATAGTACATATGGCATAGTATTTATATCGATGATTTTTGCAAAGTTAAATTTATACAAGTGTTGCCCAGAGAAGTGAGCGATGTAGAAATGTACTTCAAGTTGAACTCAGGTTGCATGTGGCCTGTATGCGATGTTTTGAGTAACATCGACATTGAAATCACCGGTAAGCATAATGGATACATTGGTATCTGGAATCAGATTGGGTACAGTTTTTTCCTGATAAAATCTTTCAAAGTTATCACATTCCAAGTCAATATCCATCGTTTCAGGCAGCGGCTCACTCAAAGTACTCGCGCCGGTGTTGACGCGGTCGGCTATCTTACGCTCTCTAATACAATTCACATCGTTCACTAATCAATTTGAGTTTTTGATTTCGTTTGAATTTTTCTTTCCAATGATATACGTTTCTTACATTTTCTGTTCATATTTCCTTTGCAACTTTTTCGAAATTATGAAACTTTTCTTCAACTCAGCGGCATATATCTTTACAAATTGTACTTTATCGGTCATTATTGATAATTTACATTGTATATCTATTATTCTCTACAAATCGACACCAATTTCAACGTGTCCATGCGTTTCAGAAACCCCTCACCACTGCATCCCCCATTACCCATCATTTTAGATGCAGATATACACTCTCTATCCAACAAATTTAAATCATTAGATAATCATTTATAGTTTACGAGATATATGAGCGACAAGTTTTTTTTGGTCGTTAGTTTTCGTAGAGACCCACTATACCGCAGACCAAATTTAAAGAAATATTCACATAAAAAAAAACGAATGAATAATTTTGTGGTTTGCACTTCGTTGCATAACATCTTTAGCATTCATTCATTGTCAAAAATTATTGATTTTTGCATGTTTTTTTATTTCTAATGGCAGGACAGACAAATGCACCCTACAAAGGTTAGTGACAAAAGTAAGAACAAACGATGCATAAAATTGATTTAAAACAAAAGGTGAGACAAGAAAAAGAAAACTAGCAGCCCATCCATCCTCTAGCCTCCTAGTATCGGTCGCAGAGGTCTCGGTTTGAGAGCGCAGTGCAGATTTGTAAAATGTTCATTTATTGAGATTTAGTACAAAGGGGCAGCAGGAACTCTGTACAATTTTTAGGCGGTAAAGTTGTTTAGTCAAACAATCGTGACCAGTCAGAAGTCGGGGAATTGCAACAGCTTCTGCTTTTGAGGGCATCTGTGATATATTTGCGATTAATAAGCCAAGGTTTATTTGAGTTTCTTGTTATTGTACCTTGGTACAAAAGGATGATTTAGTCTGCTTGGAATCTGAACAACTGCAGTACTCCACTTTGCAAAGTAATCCACTCGTTCATTATAGACTTCAGTTTGCTGGAATTCACTGTAGAGCTAGTGTGTTTTGCAGTGTCAAAGTGTAGATAAGTGACTGACATTCAAGTATTTCATGTCTTGCAATTGATTTTTTGAATGTAAATTTACTAAGCGGTGCATATACTTGTAAGACGTGATCTCTAAAAAGAACGAGAACATAATAAGATTTATCGCTGATGCAATTGCAACGTCGTGGAATGAATTTAAGTCGTAGTGAATGGATTAAGGCATAGAAACAGCTTTTAAACAAACACATTAAATTAAAATAAATTTACATAATTTACAAGGTTAAACAAATTAAGGCAGATTTCGAGGCTAAATGAATTAAAACAAAATGGTTTCAGTCTAGCGATTCCTTCGGAGCAGACCATTCGGAGACTGCTTCCGGTCACTTCCAAAACAAGGGTCAAGTATGAAGGTCACCCCTCCTCCAGTTACTTGTTAACGATCAAGGACAGTTAATAAAGAAGGAAGCTGCTGGACACCCCTAAATTCCATCCGGTCGTAAACTCCCCAGACATTTCCGTTCGGGAAGATTTCTCATCGACGATCAGGTCATGTTAGAGAGGAATTTCAAGCCCCGAAGAAGAGAAGCCATGACGCTTCACAATCCTATTCAACTATTCAGTTCATTGTTTCACATAGATTTTAGTTTCAACAACAACGTATGAGTTTAGGAACACTACACTATATTCTTAGCGATTGGATTGGCTTTGAAAAATCTCTCAAAAACATTCATAACACACACCCAAACAGCCACAACCAAACCTAGTAAGTCAATAGACTGGAGCTTCTTAAAATTTTTGTCACGTATCAAATTTTGTTGAGTACCTACTAATTGTTACTCTTTAACTTTCATTTATGATTATTACAAACAAGCTAAAAATATTAATGTATTTTAAAATTTCTCTAAAGAGTGGGAATGTTTCATATTATGTCTTTCAACAAACTTTGGCGTGGTCTGGAAATTTGGAAAGTGGGGTGCCAGTTCAGGTGTTGACCTCGTCATCTGACCGTGCCAATGGTAATCTGGACGTGGTTCAATATTACAAGATGCTATCCTTGGATCTTTCCTTTCGGAATTGATCCCGAACCGTCACCAATAACTCGTTGTGTTGCTCCAGTGCGACGTTAATTCAACTCCAACCAACTTGATTACTAAAATATAACTATGACAAAACGCGAGATTTCCAATCACCATTGCCTGCATTGAGAATTTCAGTCGGTAATTTTCAGATATTGAAAATATAAGTAATTTTTTTAAAATCCTAATCGTCATCTGCTTCATTAATATAGGTACGCCGTCAATGAAAAAGATACCATGGCATCAACCTATTTTAAGGCAGCAGTTTTTTCAAAGGCAAAACATCCTACTGACATATCAAAAACAAGAGATCGAGGATGTGTTTTACTAAAAAATTAAATAAATAATCCCCGTGATGGTGTAAAAAGTAAAATTGTAGTTATCTCAAACAACTCTCTTGCATCCTGTCAATTCTTTGCAACAAACTTGTAGTACCGCCATTCTCGAACGAGCGATTCCTTGTTGCAATTGGGCAAACATGACAAGCCATCACACACCCGATCACGCGTTGACATACCTCGAACAGCCACCACGCCCATTCCCGAGACCAAACGCTTGGCGAGGATTCCGATCGCCAATTCGCACCCACGGCAACCCTGCCGGAAAGTTTCTTTCCCCAACCAGGCCGTCATGTTTCCACCAAGAGGGTTTCCCACAATAAAACAAAGTGTCACGACGTGAGGATACTATGCGCATGCTTCGCTCCGGGAAGGCACAATGATGCAACGTGCTTCCTTCTCCATAGACTCCCTGATATCCGGGAGCACGACGAATCCCGGATTCAGGAACCCCGCGTTCCAGCTGCCTTTCTTCTACAACGGTTATGTGTTTCTGCCGCGATCTGGACTGTATCCGGCGGGGTTCCCAGGGCAGGGCCCGCTGTGCCTGCCGGAGCATCTGCTGGGAGGGCCCCGGTTGCCCTATCCGGATGTACCATTGGACTGCAGGGGCAGCGCCGCCGGTGGGTACACCGCCGCGGTATCGCCTTCCTCTACGACGAGCAACAGGTCGTCGGTCTTCGACCTGCAACACAGTAAGTTATTATCCTTTTCTTGTTTACATTCGTCGATGGAGTCGGTAACTTCGAAAACGACACATGTGACATTCTCTAACTTTAGAGAGAAATGTCCTGTATTAAAAAGTTTCTATAAAACTTACTTTGTAAAATAATAAGTTTCACATAGTGTAACGAAATTGTGACTACCACATAAAAATTAGGAACTGAAAAAGTTTCACATGTGTCGTTTTCGAAATAGGCAAAATGTCTTCTTTCTTCCATTGGGTTTTATTTGAAACTTTCTTTGAGTGATAGATGCTTCACTCCATTGTTAAAAAGTAGACATGTCATCAGATAATACATATAGGTTAGAATTTTCTTAGAGTAATAGCCAACTTTGGCTATATTGAGCCGAAATATATTTTAAAATTTTCTGTATTAAAAGTTTCTAAAAACATGCCTTGTAAAATGATAAGTTTCACATAGTGCAACAAAACTGTACAACCAAACTATTATTTAGAACTTAAAAAATCACGAGTGTCGTTTACGAAATAGACGAAATGTCTGCTCTCCTTTCTCTTCCATTGGATATAATTTGAAACCTTCTTCAGAGTGATAGATGCCTTTCATTGTTTAAAAGTAGACATGCTATCAGATAATACAGATAGATCAGAATTTTCATAGAGCAAGAACTAACTTTGGCTATACAGCGCAAAAACATGTTATAAAATGTCCTGTATGAAAAGTTTCTAAAAATTTTATCCTGTAAAATGATAAGTTTCGTATAGTGTAGTAAAACTATGGCAACCAAGCTTTTATTAGAAACTGAATAAAACATTTCACGTGTGTCGTTTTCGAAACAAACTGTCTTTCCATCTTTCTCCTCCAGTGGGTATATTTTAAATTTAAAACCTACTTCGGAATGATAGGTGCCTCACTCTTTTTTGCTAAAAAGTAGAAGTGCCATCAAAGAATAGTTAGGTTAGAAATTTCTTAGATCAAGAGCCCCAACTATTGCTAAACTAACAAATAAGACTGCCCCTAAACATATTTTAAAAGTCGTTTTTTTATAATGAACGACTACTGACCTCTCGACCGGCACTATAGGAGGTGAACCGACGGAAACTTAAGTGCACCCAGTTAGCACCCAGAGGTTACTCCTAACAAAGACGATCACCAACATCCATGCGCTCTCAAACCGAGATCCGAACCCGCGACCTACTTGGTGGCCATACGAACGCTATAACCAGAATACCAAATGTTTTGAAAGAACATTTTTACGTTTAAAAGGTAAAATATAATTTGGATCAAGTATCATAAATGAAATAAAGCGAGCGATATGATGCAGTTATAAGTTAAAATCATGATCAAAAGCATTAATTTCTTGTAAAAAGCAGAATAAATTGAGGTTATAAGATTTCCATATAATGTCGGATAAATTAAAAAAGAATGTACTAAATTTTTTTCTCAAAAATATATAACAGTCCAGTGGCATGATATGCATATCCTGCTGCTCGTGATAAATGTCGGAGTGTAAAAGGGACTGTCAGACACTTTTAAGCGAGTTGAGTTCACACGACTTCATATCTTCTGAGCAAAAATAAATTCTAAAATTTTAAAAATGATTATATAGTGTGCAGTTTATTGCTTATTTCATCATTCCAGAGAATACCGAAACTAAACATTAAAAAAATGTTCTATTCAACATGAAGAATCGTCTTTCTTGAATTCAGAATCCTGTATGAATGTTTGGATAGTATTAACAAGTCCCGATAATCTCCGTAAAAGATATCTTAAACTATAGTATAACTTAACTCTTGAGCTTCATAAGATCTGTAACTGGACATGGAAACGTTGGCGAGACATACACTACTGACAAGTCACTGGACACCTGGAGTAGAAACAAACAGCATTTATTTTGCGGTCTAACTATAAATTTAAAATTTCAATTTCAGAGTCCGCATCCACAGAGCTAACTATTAGTGAGTACAGAATGAAATTTAAGGAAGGAATGTCATAGAAATGTACAAATTATTAAAAAATCTAAACACTGAACTTGAAGTCATTTTACTATCCCTAACTATCCATATTTAGACTGTTAAATACGATACTGTTAAATAAGCACAAGTCCTAGGAGACTGAACTGTGCTGACGCCCCTTCATAAAGTTACTGACCAGCCAAAATCACTGGTTTAGTTCCCTAGGACTTGTGCTAATGATGGTACGTATTTAACATTCTAAATATGGATAGTTAGGGATAATAAAGTGACTAACTTAGAGGTTTAGATTTTGATATAAAACATTTGCATATTTCACTCACTAGTAGTTAGCCCTGTAATTACACATGTGGATGTGGAATCTGAAATTGAAAATTTAAATTTGTAGTCAGACCCCGAAATAAATGCTGTTTTGTTTCTACTCCAGGTGTCCGTTGACTTTTACCAGTAGTGTATGTCAGTATAGTTTATATTGCTTCTGAAATGACAGGTTCAATTACATTTCATGTTACATTTGTTTCAGTCTGCGTTCCAAGTTCAAATCCCTGCAAAACGCACATTGCGTATACCCTTTTTAAAAGGTTAACAATGCAGAAAATGCTTCTAAAGCTTTCTTAATAATAAAAGCGTTTGATGCTCTTCACGCGTTTACACTTTTCTTCACAATAACGATGCGTTTTGAACGTTCTTTTACAAGCGATATTTCAATGTTTTCTACCATCCAATCCCTTTGAGGAATATGAAAAATTAAGAATTGCTTCCAGTTCAAAACTAATATCAATACTTAAGGCTCATTCAATCAAACAGCTGCATCTGAGAATGGTAATTGTGCAACCCCAAACCATCTGTGAAACATGAATAATTTCATTTAGCACGAAATTTTAAGATTTCATTGATATGAAATGCGATTGTTAGAAAAGTAAGCGGTATGTTTATAATTGGAATTATAAACGTCTTATCGAATCTCGCGTAACCAGTAAGCTTATTTTCCTCTAGCACATTTTAAACGATTTAATAGATTATAATGTATGTATTCATGCTGATGTTCGCAACACATTTTGTTGATTTGCATATTAATCTTTCTGTTTCTTAGATTTTAGATTTTGATTGATTGAGGGGTACCGATGTATTTTTTCCTGAAGACCGTTCAGATTTATATTAAATAGCTCTTAAGAACAAAGGATCGGTTTTGAATTTCCTTTGCTATTACTTCTCTATGATTTTATTAGTGGTATTATGTGCCGACATAATATTTCTGTGAATCATTTAACAAAGAAATGAAAAAGAAGAGTTTTATAGTATCGAGGAAAACGTGCAGAACAGTTTACTTTGCCTCACGTGTATAGATTTGAGAGCCTATATTAAATCTTTAAACTAAGAGGAACGGTTATTCACATTTTATGTAATACAATTTGCCATTAAAGACCCTCTTAAAATTTAATTTCAACATTTCCATCCAAAGAATTAAAATTTAGTGTATATGTTTGTTCACAATGTACAAATTTTGCTAGTATAAAAGTATTCCTCGGTTAGTTTTTGGTAACTAATTAACATTGTTACCGAGCAACCCTATAAAATATTAGCCCTATATTCTGTATAAAATTCCAGTTGTATTCAGTTTTGTGTAAACTCCCAGTATTCTTAGTTTTTACCCTTCATTTCCAAATCCTTGGTTTGGTTTGTCTCTTGTTTTTGCTTACCGATCCAAACGCCTTGAACACATACTTGTCTTGAATGAGTTTTGATTGTATGCATTTTAGAACAGATCATATAAAAGATTGAAAGAAATATATACACTTTTTTGCTTAGTATTCATTTACATTTTAGTTAAGGGATCCATTGAGCTGCAAGAGTATCACTCAAAATACATTTCCCATATAATGTTCAAATTGATATTAGTTGGACTGTTTTGGTCATTGCGGTTATATTTTCTCTTCAATCAATTTAATCCATTCGGCACAGACCTTAGCTTCAAATAAAGAATATCCATTTCGTGTGTGAACTTCAATTAAAATATGTTTAGTAAATTCGCTCCCAAATAAAAATCTTCAATTGAATTATGTACTCGTATCACATTTGAAATAACAACAGCTCAAAAATGTAAAAACAAGGTATCAAAATCCCAATAGATTAGCACCGTATGTGATATTGAGAGATGTTCGTGTATATTCGGGTTTTTCTCAACGGGAACATTTATACGATTAATTTGAATTTTATTCAGTCAGTAGCAGAGGGAAATTTACCGAAGACGCAACAAAGGACTGGAACAAATCTATCACGAAACAATGGTTTACGTTCTCTTTAGCTGTAAACATAGATAGAAAAGGATCTAAAGCCATTGCTTAATATTCTGTTGTTGTTATTACATATTTTGACTACTGACTGGTCTACATAAATGGATCTAGTTAAGAGCAAATACGTTATTCCTTATTTGTTTTAGGTTTAGGATAGGCGCTTGTTCGAATTCGTTTAGGATATTGTAAAACATTAACGCGAGAAATGAGATAACTGGTAATTTCCTTTATTTGATTCTTTTAATTTAAACTAACGTTTACGATAAACTAAACTTCATGTTTTTACTGGGCAAAATTTCCACTATTACCATTTTCCAATTCATTGAAAACTACTATTCAATTACGAAATAAGCAAAGTATTAACATATAAAGGAAGAATTTGATAAATGCACAATAATATATTTTAAATGTACATAATTTTTCATTCCAAACTAGTTTTCTTTTGTCAATTTCTGATCTTGAAGCGTTAATAATCTTTTGGAATCGTATAGAAATTGGGCGCATTAAATAAAAATAACTGGGCTTTACACACTATGTTCTACAACATTTTTTCTCTCTCGTGGAGGAAATACCTCCAAAAAATTCAAAATTGAGTGTACATACTTTTTATTCATTTATCTATATATTTCACTAACGTACGCTGCATTTTGACGAATGACAAAAAACGGATGTAAACAATGTAAAATCAGCCATTACATAATGATGGATTTAAGATACAGAACTGCATAATATTGTTGTAATTCTCTTTCTGCTCTAAAGCAATATAAAATCAACTGCTACTATTTATTTGCATATTTTACCGCTTAGTTTAAATAGCTTTACTTCAGCTGTGGAAATACTTGATGTCGTTAATAGAGCTCGCCACTCTAATGAAATTCTTCAGCAGTATAATTAAATGAGAAATCTGGATGATAGAAATCAGTGCAGCAAAGATGTGAGCGAACGTGAAAGTAGGTTTAGATGTTAAATACCGAATCGCCTTGGTGAATGGAATGCAATTGAAGTGAATGTCCACGAGATCATTGACATGACTGAAGTGTGCCTTTTTGCATGTCCTTTTATTGAAAGTAAGAATGAGTAAGATGAGAAAATTCAAGAAATGTTGCTTTGTATTTTTGATTAATTTTACTTAGCTTCGAGTGCATGAAATGCGCATATCGATGCATATATTCATTGGAAATGGATTTGAATAAAATATGAAATGTAGCTGTCATCAATAGATATGAATAATCAGATGCCACGCGCGGTCTGCTAGTCAATAATAATTGAATGGTTGCTTGAGTTTTTTGTCGCTCTATGATCATTTTTATGATTGAATGATTTTTATCTGAGATTTACTAAAAACGAAAAGCTAAAAATATGCTGAATCCCCTTTCTTTTAATTTTCGCATTCAAGTCCTATTTCACATACGAATGTATGATACTTAAGCAAAACGTTAGCCCAGTAATTTAATTACAATTTTTGCATCAAAACAATTCTCTTATTACCCTCCTGGTGGTAATCTTGACGAGGTATCTCGTCATTATACAAAATCGATACCAGATTTTGGTTGACGAGAAATATCGTCATTAGAAGAAAACTGACAAGATCTTGACCTCGGCATCATCAAAGAATCGGCAATATCCTGATGTATCTCGTTGTTGGCGAAATTGGTCAGATCTTGATGGGCAAGATATCTCGTCGAAACTACTTGGAAGGTTAACAAGATACGACAAAATTGGATCTAGATATTTTAATGAAACAAGTACATTTCTTCGTCATCGATTGCTTAAAACAACAGCTTCACTAGAAACCTTCGTAATAAGACTTAATTAATCCATTAACTTGAACCATTAAGCATTGGGAATGGATAATGGTTGAAAACATTTCAAATCTTTACCGTTAGTTTTTTTAGTTGGAGTTCAACATAGAATTCCTTAAAATAAACCTGTTAATGTGATTCATATAACTATCTCCTCCGGCGTAGCTGAGGAGATAGTTACTAATGCAGAAAAAATTAAGAGGAGAGGAATATGGGGGCCCAAATCCTTCTCAAAAATTGTTGGTTTCGTATTTCATTTACTTCGCAAATTAAATATGAATGCACACAAATTTTCGTAATATTATATGAATAAAATAACATTTATTAAATTAATTAGTAGTTTATTAAAGAATTAAAAATATTAAAGCATGAAGCGATGTTTGAAAAGGGACGAAAATATAAATTGAATTTCAAGAATCGAGATTTGAATAAAATTGCTTAATGTTATATACTGTCATAAACACAACTGATTTGGCTAACACAACCATTGTAATATTATTTCTCTACCTGGAACTACTGAAAGGCGTCACTTTATCGTATAATAATTCCTTACATTAGCCCTCAAGTGTTTCTACGAGATATCTCCTCCAAGATCTGGTCAATTTTGCTAAAATTACCCAATTACTCCAAGGGAAATGTAGATCCATGTAGGAAAAGCAATTTGCTCATACACCAGAACTGGTGACAGTTTGGAAAAGTTTTTTGTACTAGAGGCTGGACACTATAGGGCAGTTTGTGACGCGAAGATAAACCACCAAGAGGGTTAAAGGAAGTAATATTATAAGGATGAAATGACAGTCAGAAATTTTAAAATGTAATGTCTGAATTGACAACATATGGAATACTTTAGGACTCGGAAATGAAATCCTGCCTACGCAGCTGACGCCTCTACCCATAAAGTGTTGCTTGTTCATATTATTGTGTGATTAGGAATTCCGTGCGGGGGAGGGACAACACAGCAATTACAAAATCAGCGGAAGAGGGGGGGAAATTTCACTGGCTCTATTTAGAAAACGGAAATTTCCAGACGCGTCATATACATACTAATAAATGTTTAAGATAGCAGTGACATAAAGATAAGATTTATTTGAGAGATGATAATGAGGAGGAAACACATTTACAGATTATTGGTGAAGAGTAAACAACAGTAAATGTCGTTAAGCAACGCTCAAACACTAATTTCATTTGTACATATCAATCAATGACCAGATTAGATACATGATGGATTATAGTGACGATGTCCGATTAAATAAGTGTTGTTGACATTGAATGACAAGTGAATATAGTGCGGCTGCCAGGAGACGGCAGTTGTGATTGCCGTGGATGTTTCCCCATACCAACTCGTTATCAATGCCATCGCGTTCATCATCGAACGATAAACCCAGAACAAACAATCTGCGCTAAACACGTCAATCGTAGAAGGGATTTGTTTACGTTACCACCGGTCCCCTAATTTAACTAATAGACTCGTTCAAAACCATGCGACTCAACTGCTTTCTTCCGGGAGCTACACGAAAATGAGAACTTTATTTATCTGAAAACTCTAAAAATTGGGCAAAATATGGTGGGTTGGAAGTTGAATTCGAGTTTCACTGGAGCAACACCACGGTCTATTTGGCATAATCTGAAAGATGAAAAGTAAGTCTTTAACAGCACTCAATCTCAGAGTATTGAATCGAGTATTACTTGGTTAAAATGTAAAATCAACAGGCGCATAAAAGGAAATGAGGTTTTAAATTTATAATTTGAAATGGGGGGGGGGGTTGTTCCCGCTAAAAGGTTGTTGATTAATCAGTTTAGGATTTCCATAGTTGTTCGACGCGTTAGAAAATGCAAATGAACCCCTTTTTTCATGTGAAACTAAAAATATTGTAATACAATTTTATAGATATTTTTTAACTTATGTAATAATCAGATCTGCATTAATAGGTTTTCAATCTCTACTCCAAATGCACGTTTAACAACTGATTTGCAAGGGCAGGTATCATTTGAAATTTGACGTCTTAACCAAAGTCCCTGATATCTCCTTCTTAGAAAAGTTGGCCATAACGAATCTTGTAGCACATGTTGTAATATATTTTTTCAAAATTTCCTTATTTTTCATATGCTCACACTGCATTAACTGAATCGTATAACTGAATTGTTCTGTTTCAATCAGAAATTTTATAAATCAACTTACAACTCAAATTTATGAGTAACTAGCTGAATTACCCGGCGTTGCTCGGGTTGAATTGTTTATAATTCATCGTAGTATTACTCAATATTATTCCTATGAAGATTTAGAATTGTTTTTAGCCCCATGCAGACCCAGGACAAATCGAACGGGATTAATATATAGCCTATGTGTCCCGTAGAATTCTACAGGATGAATGTACTAAATTTAGTGTGAATTGGTCTGACATTGATCGTAAAAATACGCAATGTTATTTCTATGAGGATTTCGAATTGTCTTTAGCCCCTGTACCATATCGACCATAAAAAAAGACCCCTTTCTATAAAAATAATCTTATATTGTAAAAATTTACATTCCAATAATAAAGCTACAGTTCAAGACTTTACAGACGGGATAAACATAAACGAAATAACGATGATACTGTGCGATTTTCAGAGCAGCCGCGCCCATCTGCGATTGCATCATACCCTAAAATTCTAAAAAAAGCCCTACCAGCTCATCTTGAGAAGCGACTGCTGTAGACTGACGTTATCTGCACAGCCAGACCGGGAGAAAGCGCCCCCTAGCAAGTGCTCTGTCCAGGATGACGGGACGTTACACCCCTCTGCACACCCAAGACAAATAGAACGGGGGTAAAAATGTAGCTTACGTTACCCGCAGGGTTCCAAAGAACAAGTGTACTAAATTTGGTGTAGATTCATAGAACAGATAGACAGACAGATGCCAACTCTGCTTTATATGAATAGATATTGACTAAAACCCGATACCAGCTCTGCACACACCTCGCCATTTCCAGATAACAAGAGGTGCTCAAGACGCTTTCCCCCCAAATGAGTTTCCAGATATCCTCTCTTTAAGAACTAACATTACTAACACCTCTTAACCCGATGACATCACCGATTGCTAACACCGCCACTCAAAAGGCCAACACGCACTTAGAACGAATTAAGATATGACGGACATTCCGCAATGACACGCCGCCGAGGAATTACTCTGCGTTTCCGGAATTATTTATCTTCACTCGAAATAGATAAGAAAAGCATTAGGCGGCTCAAGCATGGTACAAGCGGTCCCTAATTGAAGAGTACTCACAGAAAGTCACGATAATACCACCACCGTTTCAGTGAAAGCCGAAAACAAGGAGGATCGAATTCCCTAACTCAATCATTATTATTCCCCGTACATCTTCGGACTGCATGACCAATCAATTAATATTTATCGGACGTAATTCGATCCCTTCTGACTAGACATAGTTATTCAGAAAGTGTTTTGAATATTAATGTGTATAAATAAGCACCGCGTTTGAAGAGGAAAACGTGTTTTTTCTCGAAGGGTAGGTTGGAAACAAGAATTTTCGTCAGAGATGGGTGTTCTTTCGCCGAATATGATAAATAACAAGAGTGCCGAACACCTTTCAAGAGTCTCTCTCCATGTATTTAACTAGTACATGATGCACTATTGATGGAGCGTACTTTCTACCGGCATAACTTTCGGCCGTAATCACAGTCTAATTTGTAGAATGAAATGACAGTGAAGAGAAAAAAACACGTTAAGTAAGTACATTCTTAGCACGTGTTACTTAACGAGTTCAATACAAAACGCTCTTAGAGAATTATATTCATAGTTTTAAAATGCACAGGGTTCCCACAAACTTACAATAGTCATGATTTTCTATTTTAGATTTAAAAGGCCCTTAAAAACCTTAATATAGCTTTGAAAAGGCCTTGGAAAGGACATAATTTTTCTTTTTACGAGACTACGAACCCTGTCGATTGCACTGCCAGTGCAACTTCAATGAAGACAAAGTTGTGTTTAAAATAGTGACATTAAAAACTGGTTTTTCGTCCTCCAAGTGGTTTCGACGAGATATCTCGTCCTAAAAGATAAAAAGAATTTGCTAATGACGAGATCAAATCATTATCGTCGTGACAAAACTGCCCTATTATTCCAAGTAGAAAATACAAGTTCTCCCTTTCTCAGAACTGGTGGCAGTTTAGAATAGGTTTTTGCAGCAGAGGCTGGCTACTGCAGTTTCCGACCCGACGATAAACCACCAGGAGAGTTTAATATATATTTCTAAAATGCTTAGAGCAGAAACTCGTTAACTGACAATTTTAGGAACGGCATTTTTTTTTAAACTAATTTATCATTTTCAAGATGATGAGAAATAAAGTGTCATATTGTATTCGGTTTGAAAGACAATATAACGCTATCAAAATGTTTTTAATTTTAACCTAGAAACTAGCCTTTGATCGGTGTGCTGTAAAATTTAACTTTTTGTCAATTAACCCTCCTGGTGGTTTGCCTTCGCGTTGAAAATTGACCTGTAATAACCAGCCTCTGGTGCAAAACCTTGTTCCAAACTGTCACCAATTCTGAGCAAGATTGGTTGTCTTCGGGTTTTATGGCGCAAGGGCCATATTTGGCCAAGCTGCGCCAATCACAAGACAGACAATACAATGCTGGATGAAAAAAGTAAAAAGCAGAAGGGTAGGAGAGGATATAAATGAAATTGAGAAAGATCACTCGAGTACCTCAGGGTAGTAATGCCGTACACACCTATGGAAAATGTGCCCCTGAGGACAGTTCTCGGCAAAAGACAATTTGTTTTTTTTCTACTTTGATCTTCATTCCCCTTGGAGTAACAGAGCAGTTTTGTCTCGACGAAATATCTTGTCCTTAGTAAAATTGACTAGATCTTGGACGATATATCTCGTCAAAACACTTGGAGGGTTAATGAGTTTCTGCCCTAAGCCGACGATAGTTGAACATTTTGACTAGGCATGTTTCACTTGCAACCCGACGGTATTCTAATTACTTCCTCTGCAACATTTTGTGAAACTTCTCAATAAATCTCCCAGAATTGGAATGGTGAATGGACATGCTACCAGAAAATAACAGTTCAGTCCATCCATAGACAATAGTTGAACATTTTGAGCATTGTGTTTCACTTGTTTCCCATTGATATCGTTACCACCACGCCAAAGGCACCAATCTGCATTTTTGGCGATTTTCACCTAATTGCATTTTTCGAGTCACTATTTCATGTTTTATACTATGACAAAACCACGAATCATCTTGATTCTTAGCGGAAATGCCGATTTTCATGAGAAAACAACCTTTGAGTAGCAACTCGATTCTTCATGGAGCATCGAAACTTTGAACGCGTTTTTGAAGACACGTCCGTTTTGCAGATAGGCGCCTTTGGCGTGGAGGTGGTAACGAGGGTATTATAATTACTTGCCGTGCGACGCTTTTCCAACTGTTCCCAATAACAGTCTCCCAGAATCGCGGAGCAGTGCGAAAATGCTACCAGAAAATAACAGTTTAGCCCATCCAGCCCAAACCAGAGAGAAGGAAGGGGCGTTTTTTGAAAAGTATGACGGCGGAACAAGGGCTTTCTTGATTCAGTCGGTTAGGTCTGTTTTTCTTCCAACCGAAAGAGGATGTCGCGGCCCTCAAAGTCAACAAGCAGTCTTGCGGCGTGGCGCACAAAAGGACAGGGGGGCAGAGGAAGACCGACTCGGGGGAGTTATTTAGAGACCTCTCCCTTCCCAGCTTGTCACTGCGTGCCGAACCAGTTGAAGAATGATGCTTCTCCATCAAGGAATACCGCGACTTTTTTTTCCTCTCCCCTGCCACCAACTGTGAATAATTAAGATTTCATTGCGGTTGGGGGTTGTCGCGACCTGAAAAAACTTGTGGCAGCATCCATTATCGTCATGCCTAGTCTACTCGAACCGCCCGGAAAAAAGGAAAGCATGTAGGACCACATACGGCTGTCCTCTTTGTGACAAGGGTTGGCTTAACATGTCCTCGTACACGCCATACGCGTCTCAGTGTCACTCATTTTCATCTTGCAATGGGAGTGATTGCATACTGCAGCTGTAACCCTAATATCTAACTTTATAGCCTTTTCACATATAATTTGCTTTCACTTAGCTGCTTTTTGCTTTCTCTTCCTCGCTCATTGTGTCGTCTCTTATATTTGGCGCAGCTTGGCCCCCAAATATGGCCCTTGCGCCATAAACCCACAACCAACCAACCACTTAACTCAATCATTTCTTAAATTTCCTCAATAAGGTTGAAAAATATTAGTTACCTATTTCCGCGGAAAATTTATTCTTTAATCTCTTTAAGAACATAAAAATTCGAGTACTTTGATTAAAATTAAGTAGCGTGGAATCTGACTAATATACGAGAAAGCGAAACTTTCCCACAATAGTTGACACGTTTAACTTTTCAAGTGTATCTTTACTCTTTTTGCCGAAAGAAAATTAACTTTGGACAAATATCTTATCTTCTCCTATAAGTCTGATTTCTTTTCAAAAATGTGTTTTCAACGAAAACACTATTTTTATGTGAAAATTAAATAAAGGACGATAATGAAAGGTAATTCATTTTCAGCATGAAAAACTTCCCTTCGTATAAATGATTTTCTCATTCATTTAAATGGATCTCCGACTTATACGAACTGCGGTAGCTCGGTTGGAAGAGTAACGGATTAGCAACTGGAGGGTTGCGAGTTCGAATCCAACCAAAGACCATCGTGTACATAGGGGGCTGGTGTTAAATATGTCGGGGCCTCTAATGTCCTCACGTTGGCGTGGTGTGGAAGTTTGGAGAGTGGGGTGCCAGCTCAGGCGTGACCCCGTCATCTGACCGTGGTTCAAAATTACGTGGTATTGCCCTCGATCTTTCATTTCGGGTTTGATCCCGGACCGCCGCGATAGCCCGTTGTGTTGCTACAGTGCTGCGTTAATTAAAATACCTACCTAAAAAATACCTCCGCCTTACACGACGGTCTTTGGTTGGATCGAGTTTGGAACTCGCAACCCTCCGGTTGCTAAACAGCGACTCTACCAACCGGGTACCATGACCCAGTAAACAATATAAAAGGCGCCTCCTCTACATAGTGAGAGCCGGCAGGGGTGTTGTAAATGGACTCCCCTCACTTTGTGTTGCGTATTCTCAGTCATTCTGGTTTTATACCTGTCTTTCAATTATTTAATTATTAACTGATTAACCCTCATGGTGGTTGTGTCGAAGAGATATATGGTCATTAGCAAAACCAACTGGATCTTGATGGACGAGATATCTCGTTATTAAAAGAAAACTGATCAGACCCCCCAGAATCTTCAGATACCAGATCTTTATCTCGTCATCATAAAAAAATCGGCAATATCTTGATGGCGGAATTTCTCGTCATTAGCAAAATTACTCAGATCTTGATGGACGAGATATTTCGTAAAAACCACTTGAAGGGTAAACGTAGAACTTTCTTCCATTGTTGAAGTACGTTCCTATGCTACTAGGCTGTCGCTAGGTTGCATCGACATTCCTGGAGCAACTACTCTCTACGACGGCGCGATAAAATTCTTCCCCGAGAAAACTGAAAACAAAAACAGAAGATTCTCTCGGCATTCCCACAGTCATTCTCGCCACCCCCCATTCCCGAAGAGGCAAACCGAGTATCGCGTCCATATCCATAGCAAACGAAAACACAAAAGTACTCCTATCGGAGGACCACTGGGGGTCAAACCCGCAAACGCACCCCCGCCGAGCACACGCAAACGAAAGTGAGACGACCCGCTGGGTTCCATTTCTCGGAGGTGGTTGCCGCCCACTCCGAACAAACAGGGGGGCGACGAGAAGTGGGGGCCGATAACGAGGTGTCCACCCTCCCTGCGAAAAAGGGGAAATTGGCGAGGTTGTTACACATCCGCCTTTTTCGCACACCGGCTCACTTGTTTGCACAGGTGACCGATAAGAAGTCGGCCCCTTCAAACGACTCCGGGCTCGAAGTGTGGGCAGCGCTTTGTTTTCATTGCCTGTGCGCATTCCGCGGGGTCTGTTTGATGTGGCCGTGTGATTATCGGCACGAGTGTTCCAGGCTGTCATGTCGTTTTACACCCGAGAGGGAAGTGGACGTCATAATTTCTTCGGAGTCGAGTTGAGAGGTGCGTGTATTTGCTCGAAGGATTTCTCTGGGTTCTGTGTGATTTATGGCGTACGAACCAATAGAGAGGTTCTTCATTGAGATCTGATCTGAAGGGGGTTAATCCCTGCCCTACATTACTTGGAATATGTAGAGCTGGGAGCCCTTTGTGGTGCGGAACGGTAAATTTAACCCTCTTGATGGTTATCTCGACGAGGTTTCTCGTCGTTAGCAAAACTGGCCAGATCTTGATCTCGTCGTCATAAAAGAATCGGGCAATATCTTGATGACGAGATATCTCGTCATTAGCAAAATTGATCAGACCTGAATGACGAGATATCTCGTCATGTTTCAGTTCATGCACCAGTTCTGAGAAAGGGACAACTTAATGAACGCAGCAGATCCATCAAGATAAGTTGGTTGGTTGTTTTGGCTTATATGGGACCATATTTGACCAAGCAGCGCCAAACACAAGACAACGTCAAGTAAAGAATGTCGTGAAAGGGGGAAAAGAGGGATTGGGGAACTATACTCTTCAAAAACTTCGTAAGCCTGATTAAAACTTTCTTGAGAACACTCATCTTTATGTGATATCAAAGCAATAATTTCTTTTTCTTTCGATTTAAGTTCTAACCATTTTTCGTCTAACTGAGCCATTAAAATTTCAATTTCATCAATATCACGTTCCTCCTCTTGTAAACATTGATATAACGCATTAGCGATTCTAGTGAAACCACTTCTTAGAGGAGTACACATTTTCTTCAAACTCTCCATCATAAAATTTAAGTAAATGAATTAATTTCTTATCAATCACAAATTCACAATAACAAATTATCAATAACAAATTCCAAGTCCTGTCGCGGACGCCATTTTATATAGCAGATCGTCAGCGTTAAAAAACTACCAGTCTTTTTTATCTGCTTCTTAATACTTGGAATTTGTTTCCTATAGTTACTTTTTGGAGAGAGTAAAGTACAGCTAATTATATCAAAAATAATTTAATAATAGAAACTTACATATGGCTCCCGACATGTCAAACGAAAAAGCATATAGTCCTCAAAAGAGGTTTTAATGTTCTACACTTGAACCGATCTCACGAGCGTCTGCTTTCGCCTCCCGAAGAAAGTATATACATCTCGAAGCGCAACAGATTTATGCGCCTCGCCGGCGTCGAATAATATAAACACAGTCCACTGGCAACGGTGTAGTATCAACTCCGAAAGGCTTCTCAGCAAAAAGTCTGGTCAGGTTGCGACAGAAACAAAGTAGTGGGATAAAAACAGAAAAAGATCGTTTGGGTATCCCGGGAGCGCGACCCCGTGTTTACTAAAGACATTAAATAGAAAAGATAACCAGAGTGCCTTGTGTTCGTGAAGCCCGTACACACCTAAAGCTCGTGTTCCTGAGGGCCATCACGATAAGTAATTGAGCAGATGAACCCGGCCTTACTGAAAAGTATGAAACATTTCTGTTTTGTCTTTAACTTTATCAAGAACTTTTTAGTTAGTTTTGTGAGGCTTTGTTATTACTATTTTGTGTTCTTAACCCACTATTTCCCATCAATCGCCTTTCTTCTTCAGTCTATACTTCAGTTGAATAAATATTCCCAGATTGCCTTGGTAACACCGAAAATAGATTATTGCTTATAAAACGAAATGCCCAACGTAGATTCAAATAATTAGAACAATATGTTCTTCTTCTTTCCCCGTAAAAAATGCATCACTTTAAACGACGTGGTAATTTGGTTGGTTGGTTGTTGGTTTCGGGTTTTATGGCGCAAGAACCATATTAAGCCAAGCTTCGCCAAATACAAGACAGACGACACAATGACGTAGGAAGAAAAAACAAAAAGCAGATGGGTAGACGAGGGTAAAAACAAAAGGGTTTTTTTCTTTTTCAAGAAAAAGCACAAGAGACTTTTTTAACCCTCCAAGTGGTTTCGACGAGATATCTCGTCTATCAAGATCTGATCAATTTTGCTATTGACGAGATCAAATCAATATCATCGATAAAACTGTCCTATTACTCCAAGTAGGAAACACAAGTTGTCCCTTTCTCAGAACTGATGACAGTTTGGAATAGGTTTCTGCATCAGGCGCTATCACTACAGTTTCCGATGCGAAGATAAACCACCAGGAGGGTAAATATATATTTCCAATTTAAATAATTCAAGATTCAAACAATAGACTAATATGTGCTTCATCTCTTCAGTAAAGCATACATCGTTTAAATGACGATGGTAATTAGGATACTAGTGTAATAATAAGACGTATTGTGTGGTTCATGGTTTCTGTTTTTTAATTGGATTAATACGATACGCACTGTTCAAGTTATGAAATGTGAGGTAGTCATAAAATAATGCATAACGAATAATCTTTTCAAACGGAAGTCGTTTGTAAATTGTGTATTCTTGTATTGACTTGCCCTGAATTATCCCATTAATTTAAATGGTAAGCTCGATCCATCCTGTGTGCCCAGGGAAATCTTATTTCGGTAATCTAATTCGACAATATGGAATGCTTAGTGTCACAAATATTTTTCGAATAGCTCAGAGGTTTTCGTGGACTTTTCGGGGAAATGTTAGATCAAATCATTAGACTTAATGGTTTCCTTTTCTCATTACTCTAAAGGAGATTCTTTACTTATATCATTAACATTCATTAGTTCTACTTTGTGAGTTTAGAATCCGATCAAGGAATTCGATCATGCAAATCCGCTTTGTGTGTTTTACTGTTCATTCAGTTGAATATGTTGGATTCTTTTGCTTTGTGATGGTTCTCAAGCGAAGTTGTTATCTTATCCGATTTGCTGGTTTCGAAATAGAAAAGGTATGATTATGATTACATTCCCTTGAAGCACAATGTCATTGCTAAAAAAGAAGCAAATTTCCAGGACAGGAAATCAAAATTCTGCTTATATAGCTTTGTACTGTGAGCTACCTTTTGCAATTGGAATTGCGATTTTTGAATATGAGACAGGTGACGTTAGTTCATGCAAATCTGCTTTGTGTGTTTTACTGTTCATTCAGTTGAATATGTTGGATTCTTTTGCTTTGTGATGGTTCTCAAGCGAAGTTGTTATCTTATCCGATTTGCTGGTTTCGAAATAGAAAAGGTATGATTATGATTACATTCCCTTGAAGCACAATGTCATTGCTAAAAAAGAAGCAAATTTCCAGGACAGGAAATCAAAATTCTGCTTATATAGCTTTGTACTGTGAGCTACCTTTTGCAATTGGAATTGCGATTTTTGAATATGAGACAGGTGACGCTAGTTCATGTTTCAGGAATGCTTTTTGAAGGCTCAATTTTAAATGTGAACTTTTTTAGCAGTGACATTATTCTGTGATACGTAATTAATGCTCTTCGGTGAATTATTCTGTCATTGCTAATATAAAATGTCTCTTTTTGCTGTATTAATAATGCCTCTTGAATAATTTTGAAAGAACTTTATTTTAGCTTTAAGGGCCCTTAAAAACCTTAATTTTTTTTTAAAAAAAGCCTTAATTTTTACAAGAACTTTGCACACACACATTTTCTTCATAACAGTCAATTGTTTTCAAATTTCTGTTATAAATAAACATTTTGCAAAAAAATTATCTGTAATCCATATAACAGTGATTTCACTTGTGCTGTGATGACTATGCTTCTGAAAGCAAGCCAAGTCAAGAGAAGAAAACAAAAATGTTATTTTTATGGTGTAAAAAACATGGGGAGCAGAAAATCCTTCACCAGATTTGCATTTACTAATTGGCTTGCGCTCGCAGTAGTAGTAGTTGGGTAAAGAGGGAAGCACCATGAATCGTAATCGTAAATCCTTTTATGTTTTTCTTTTATCCTGTTCCTCAATCGCGGGTGGTCCCACAAGGCCCCGCATGCAGTTGCTTTGAAAAGCGTCTTCACATATTCAGTGTGTGCTGATCTCCGTTCTTGAACTACTCCCATTTCCAAAAGAAGTATTGGAATTATGCCGAGCAATGACTTCCAAACAACATGTTAAGTAAACTAGAGAAATCTTTCATGTTTGTTGTAAATGCCAGTGGTTGGTTGTATTGATTTTTATAGAACAAGGTTCAAATTTGGCCAAATTGCAAGACAGACAACGTCAAGTAATGGTTGGATTGGTTTTTATGGTGCAAGGGCCATATTTGGCCATGCTTTGCCAAATATAAAGACAGACAACATCAAATAATGGACGTACACACACAAGGAAAGTTTTACTAACACAGAAGAGAGAAAAACACACAAGGAAGGAATCGAACCTGCGCAACCTACAACTCACAGGTTGCTAGCGTATTGGAGAAACCCACTGAACCACGTCGGCCCCATAAATGTTAGTACAACCTGTTATAAATGGAACTCCTTAAGCATAGGGATATTTTTGTGCAAATAATGGTAAAATTCAAGCGGATTTAATTTAAAGGAAGCAATATTAGACGTCAAAGGTTGTTCGGTAGGTTGTTTATTAATGTCGCACTAAAGCGACACAACGGGCTATTGGCGACTGTCCGGGATCAGTCCCGAAGGGAAAGACCGAGGACACCACCTGGTAATTTTGTATCTCCGTGATATAACGAGGTCAACAACTGAGTTGGCACCCCACTCTCCCAACTTCTACACCAAGCCAACGTGAGGACATTTGAGACCACGATAGACTTGATAGGACTCGTTCTGGATTATAGATTGGAGTAGCATTGTTACAAAACACAATTCCCAATTTTTAAGAGATTAAAGTTAAAAAAGCAGGAGCATTCATGAGGTATTAGTTGTCCAAGTGCAAACCTCAATAGCTGTCCCCTCTTTTCAAAGACATTTGATTTATTGAGAAAGCGATCTTTATAGTGCATTTTTTAAAACGACTATTCAAATTCAGACTAAAATATGCAGATTCATGATTTTTTATACAAATCGCAAAAAATAACAAACTCTCACAAAAAACTATAGAACAATGAAATAGTAAAACTAATAAATATCAGGATATTTTTAACTAGACAATTTTTATTTGAAGTTGGAGGCTGTCTTTCGGGCAGCTCTTTTTCTCTAACAACGCCCAACTAACTGATCACTCAGGAACGTCCTGTATAATAGAAACATCATTTATTCTATTTATTTTTTAATAATTTTTATTTTTAGAATATTTTTATAGTACGCAAGATAGTCATAATAAACAAGTACGAAAGACAGTAAGTCAGCTGAAATTAAAGTAATGAAAAGCAAAACCCCGATATGAAGCCTTTGCTTTGCAGGAAGGCTTGTATGCATGTGAATAGATTAAACCAGCTTCCATTTTTATGAATGATAGCTGAAAATATTTTTATTCCAGAATTCATGAGATCAAGTGTAATCATTATATCTGCCCCTCCCCTTGTGTTTTGTATTTGAGCAGAAATCTCCCATGGTCATATGTACTATTCCAGAATTGAATGGATTGTTTTTATGAGTACCTCTGGCTGAATGTCACAAGATTGGAGTTGGTTTCTTTGCAAATTTAAAAGCGATTTAAAAGGTATTTAACAGGAATACATTTTAAACACATCCAACTCTTGTTACTGAGTCACGTTTTATATTTTATTTAATATGAATTTTTTTATAACGCTACAATACTGATATCAATTTTGATAACAGTTCAGAGGAAATCATTCCTCAAACTTTTGACCATTAATCATGACTTTCGTAGAATACTCTATCGGAGTTAAAGCGAATAGCAACCCCAATTCCGAGAGAGAAATATTATCACCAAGTTGTTCTAACTTAGAATGCGGTGTAATTAGCCCTCGTGTAGCAAATAAAATGACTAGAACAGTAAATCTATATGATCTAAAAATTTAATTATCTTCTCCTCTGTTCTTTCTAAACTTGCGTAATCATCTAGTGCCAGTTGAGTTGTCAGATTTTAATTTTGCAGGGACACAAAGTATCTATTATGCAAAATTAAGATCTTATCACTCTTAAAAATGTCTTTTATGTTGTATTTCGTTACCAGGCTGTAAACTTTACAATGATTGATGGACTACAATGATTGTTCGGCAAAACATATACGAAATAAATTACATTAAATAGTATTAATGAAATATTAAAACCTAGATCCTGGAAATTCGCTTTTTACTGTATATATGATGTGTGATATGGTTGAGTCAGCTCAAAATGCCCATAGTCATTGCTTTCATACTTCGTAATGAATATTAAGTCATTAACTATTACAAAAATAATGAATATTAGTTCTGCTGGAAATTCACTTTTTACTGATTTGATATAGCTGAGTCAGCTCAGAATGCCCATAGTCATTGCTTTCATGCTTCGCAATGAATATTAAGTCATTAAACTATTATTAAAATAATGAATATTAATTCATAAAATAATGGACTACTATTTTGAAGAACATAAAAAGGTACATCATGCATTTATGATATTTTACCTGTCCAGATATTTTAAAAATCGGAACTTAACACTTTCAAGAGGGTGTTCGGGCCCTCTGACTACTCTACTGACTGTAGTGATTGTAGTAATTCTTCCGTGTCAGGGCAAAAGGGCTACTTCTCAGAATCAGTTCAATATTTTACTCTTTCTCGCAAATATTCAGAAAGAAAAAGAAGCATGAAATGATACAAATAATTGTGATTTAGATCGTAGATTCATTTAGTTTTGATTTAAAACCATTATTTTATATTAATTTTTAAATTTTAATGATTGCCGACTCTTTTGGTCCTATCAAAAGACTTAACCCTTTTTGCCCTGACATGGAAAAATTATTGTAGAGGAAATATTTAGTGATCTTGAAATTTTAGTTTGAAGCGATCCTAAAGAAATTTAGGTACATCTTTTAAGTAAAGATTTTTGGGGCAACGGTTTTGGCGTGCTTTTTGTGGCAGGCAAAGACAATCCAGCTTTATTGGGATTATGGTAGCCTCGCGATTATTTGAATCTGTTTTATTAATTTGTGTAAATTAATATCTTTTTCTATTTTACCATGCCTAAATAATTCTAGTTTGCTAGAATAAATGTGATCTTTTATAATATTCATATTATAGCCTGGTTCCTATTCATATTATTATAGACTGATGACTAAGTTATTTAACTTGGACAAACTTCTATAACAATATTTCAGAAAAAAAGTACTTTTTTCATTAAAGTAAAGACTTTCCTAGTTGCATTAATAAACGGTTGTGTGGATTTTTCCCTATTTTTAAAATTATTTTCGTTATTTTTTAAAATTATTTTTCGCTAAGCCTAAAACGGTGTTTTTTCTAAGAAATCCTTTCTTGGCGAAAGCACGCGAATAAGCCACCAAAAGCGTTTATACAAACACACAAAAAGGTCATTATATCAAAGCTGTACCAAAATTTGGAACACCGGTTTTTTTTTAATTCGCGTTGTTAATAACTGCGATGGGCTGTTGAAGTCAAATTCCTGAGCGAATCAGTATCAAGTCGCGGAATCCAGCGCCATAAACGCAGCAGTGATAAAAATGAAGTTCCCGCTGATGCTCACCGAATCGCTCTACTTTTCTCCTTTTCCTAGAAGAAAGTGAACCTCTCCGTAGCTAGTGAAACAGATTACGAGCATCGGTGGTTCAGTGGTAGAATGCTCGCCTGCCACGCGGGCGGCCCGGGTTCGATTCCCGGCCGATGCAACGATTATATTTTTGAGCTGATTTAGTAAAAATGTCTCCAAAAGAATTTTAGTACAACATAATCCGGTTTCTATGTGATGCTTCATTTTTGTTTTGTCGTTGAAGGTTCTAGATTTCGTTGCGTGAAAATATTTTTACTATTGTGAGATTCACATCATGTGCGATCCGTTGAAGAAGTAATTTCAGTTAAAAAAGTTACAAATAAAAAAACCTATAGATATTTTTTCGAAGACTAATTTTGTCAAGTATCCCAGAAATAAATATAGTGAAGTAAACTAAAAAAGGGACAGAAACAAAAAATAGAATAAATCTAAAACTGCTTTTATTTTTTCAGTAGAAAAATACTCAGTTTCCCCTTATGAGTAGGAAAATCAGAGAATTGGAATTCTGTATTAATAAATAACATTGCGAAAAATTGTATGAACAAAATCTTATGTCTTAACTACTTGGAAGCTTCGAAATAGCGATTATATAATTATGGAGTGAATTCAAACGGTTTGTTGTCACGCTACGATGGATTTTTTTGTTATGCGAAGAGCCAAAGCGGGAGTTTCTATTCATATTATACCATTCTGATTTGTTGGCAGTTCATGCATATTCCAACTTAAGTTCCAGGGATATCTGTTTTTCAGGCCTAATGGAAAACTTTGAACAATGAAACTTTTTAGTGTTAATGAAGTAAGAAAAATTTTTTGAAGAAGGTTCTCATTGACTTGACAGCCAGCCCAGTGTGAGAAATGACCTCGATGATTCCGTTCCATTTTGACCTGTTATTGGCAAGAGTTCTCCTGTTCCTAGTTTTGTAAATACCCTCTGTCCTTCTCTACATAGTCAATTCATCTAAGCTTTGGTCATCCTCTAGGTCTAACTCCAATTAGTCTGTCCAGAAAAATTTTTTCTACTCATTTCATCGGGCAGTCGTATGATATCCCCAGCCCATCTTATTCTTTGTATTTTTATGTTTAACAATATCTGGGTCTTTGTATGAATGGTATATCTCGAAATTAAACCTTTCTCCACACTCCATTTGTCTGAATGCCACCAAATATGCTTCTTAAAATCCTTCTCTCAAAGGTCTGCAGTCCATTTCGACACTCAAGGTCACTATCCAAGTTTCTGAAGCGTAGAGGAGAGCACAACTCTAATTAAAACTTTGTATGTTAGTAATTTGGTTGTCTTTTGATCAGATCTGACTTCAAGAAACTACGCAATCGAAAGAAGCAGCGATCTTTGGCAGGGAAGGAAAAGCGGTCCTGGGTTGCGTTGCTCAAGTCGTCTGGTGTGTCACCCCCTAAGAAATCAATAGGTTGGCGAGGTGACTCGATTTGTAAATCGCGGCTGTCCTGCGGATTGTCGGCCGTCGAGCTCGATTTTATGAGAAGCGCAACCTCGTGTGACTGGAGCTATAAAAATGTATTCGACTCAAGGGTAAGAAGCTACAATCTCATGTGTGGTTAGCTTCTGTAAAGGTACTTTTTTAGCCTTGGTGTCCACTAGATTCACAGGTTGTTTCCTTTTCGCTCACTTTCGCACGTCTTGGAAAATAATTTAGCTGCAAAGCGATTCTTTTGGACCAGAACGAAATCGATGAAAAACAATAACAAAAATTACTGTACCACAGCACAGGGTGCCAATTGAATTCGATTAAATTAACAAGCCTTCTCCTTCGGGACTAGCCCCTCAAACTGTCCAGCCATTAGGGAACAATCAGAAGAACTCGCTGATTGCCAACTGGGACGCCGTAATGATAACGATGGAAGCGAAATCACCGGAACTACGTGATACCACCAACACTAATGGGACCCCAATCGATGGAATTAAAGCTGTTGGCATCTCGTGCGATGGCTTCTTCTTGCCGTTGCACCTGGTTATCTTGAAACAATGTGGTCGAGTTGAAGCGAACATCTGCTGCTACTTAGGATGATGGTTTCATTAACATCCGATAATGTCTGTCATTCCCCCGAGCTTCCTCAGACTCTCGGCCAATCGTTTTGTCCGGAATTATATTAAGGAGTGCTTCTGCTGGCCCGAAAATTGGTGGCCAGTGGTGCATGCTGCGAATGCGCAGCGGAGCGTGTGAGCCGTGTTGAGTATTCCCGAGCCGTGTTGCGTCAAGTGGTGGTTCCTGCGGGCCATCTTCGTGTCGGACTATTTGTAAGGACATGATTTCCCCTTGTGTTCGCTTGTCGAGGGAATAAATGAGTGTATTATACTGATTGAGATTGTACATCGTTGATTGTGTGGGGAATTACAAATTAATGATCTCGACGACAGTCGTTTTGCTTCGACAATAAACGGCTGAGAGAAGTGGTGGACGTTTGCCTGATGAGGCGTCGCTGATTGGTGTTGCAATGGTCTCGGGGTTTATCCACGTGGAGATCGGAAGTGCAGTCCAATCATCTGCAGATGCCTGCTATTAAAAATGTGTGTGTGTGTGGAATAATACTAATTCAATATTAACCTATGCTGCTTTCCAACAACCCTTTCCAAGGCAGTATTTAAAACTACTGTTTCAACTTTTCTTCTTCAAAAAAACTTATTTAAGACCAGCTTATTGGGTTTTAAACCTCGAAGTGGTTTCGGCGAGATATCTCGTCCATCAAGATCTGGTCAGTTTTGCTATTGACGAGATACTTCGTAGAGACAACCACCAAGTGGGTAAAGGATATGATCTCTAAAGGTCCCCCCCCCCCCAATGTACGGCTCTACGCCTTAGGGTGAGTCTGGACGGGTGTGGGTCGCAAGATCTCTAAAGGCAATGGACTTTAGTTCCTAAAAAAGATGCTATTTTGTGCTATATTATTGGTTGCCTAATAGCTACGATTAATCGATTTTAAATTTAAATGGAATACGTTAGTCAATTTGCTTTGAGAGAAATATGAATTATTAGTTACAATCTGCCATTTAGCTCCTGGATTCAGAATACACTGAAGTTTGGTTAATGTAAAGCAGCAATCAGGTGGTTTTGGAAAAAGTATCCTTTTTATTGTGTTCTGAAAGAAAAATCAACTGAACTAGTGAAATCTCTTAACCCAATTAATATTTTTGCTCTAAGCTATTAAAATGTTTTCTTTGTAATAAATGCACTAGCTTTCGTTATTTTTGTGTGTGGCCATACAAACCTATACTTCTAAGCTATATTTCGCGGTATCTAGGCGTTTTTTTAATCTCGTTATATCATCAAATATTTATAAACTATATTTTTATTTTGGAAAGAAATAGAAAGTAAGTTCAAACATAAAAACTTTCACTTTTCAAAAGTCCTAGTTATAATATTTTATAATCGTGATATTAATCCAAGATCAGCAAAGTTTTATTTAAAATTCTTTCTACTGCAACTGTCATGCCGTTTTAAATGGATTCTTTGTGTCACTTTTTTTGTCAGTTCAGAGATCCGGTATATAAATGGAAACTACGTACTTATTTAGAAAGATAGACGTTTCTTGACTATTGAGTGCAGCTTTCAATACAAACAATGATATAATTTGAAAATTGAAGAATAAATGCGTTGATTTTAGTTACCTTGTAATGGAAACCTACGTCAAAATTTTAAAAATCTTTGAATTACAACGTATGATTACACTTCTTATTTTAAATAACTTATTTTGGGGTTATCGTCTTTTTAAAGTAAGACATTACCGTCTTATTTTAAAAGGTTTTGTTTTGACACTTGATTTTATTTTTATGAAACGGAATTTTACAAATCGTTATCGAAAAATGACTTTTACGGAAAGTAGGACGAAAATACACATACCGTCAAGAAATGAACCCATGTCTAGCAATATTTTGCACCAAATAAAAAAATTCGTTAAAATCTTACTCCTAAATGAGTATTAGTTCATTCACAACATTGGAACACATAAATGTTAGAAATGTTCAAATAGGACCGTATCATTTCGCTGTCTTAACTCAGATACATAAACTCCGAATTCTAAATAAAATTAGAAAATGAAGCATTACTTTTGCGTTGCCAGATAACCAAGTAGCAAAATAACATTGATTGTCAATGGTTTTTCGCTTGCCCGTTTCACATAGACTCGTTTCTTTGCAAATTTTAAGCTATATAAAATTAAATGTTTTTAATAATTTCATATCATTAGTCCAATATTTATAAATTATTGATATTTTGAAGAGAAACAAAAAGTAAGTTCAAATGCAAGTATTAGAATTTAAATTCTTTAAACGTAATGTTTTGGTAAAAAATCATTTCCAGCAATTGTGGATTGGTCAAACGGTGTAGATTTGTATAGAGAACAGACTCCAACTCTGCTTTAAGAGATGAAGGTAAATTTAATTTGTAACATTGAAGTTTTAATTGTGATCTATACCATTAAACCATCTTGCTGAAATGGCAGCCGCAATATCGCTAATAGGTTAACTATACTATCAAGTTAAAATATGTTATGATTTTAAATGTTTCGAATTTAAGATCTTCACGTAAGGCCAAGGGTAAAACAAAATAAATTTTGTTTTAGATTGCATTTTTTGGAACTAAATGTTTGGTTTCTCAGGTATAAAGATACAAAGGAAAATATTTCGTGTATAACTTCTGTATGTAACAATCGTGTATACTTGTATCCTTTTTGCGAATTTTGAGACGAAATATTTGTAAGAACAAAATTGATCTTTTGAACAGAAAAATTAGCAGGGTTAGTGAAACATTCTCCAACATGGCACGAAAGAGGTCATATTTGTACTCGCAAATGACATCAACTGCACTGAGCATCAAACGATTTAATCATTCAAGATGAGTAGTTTCAAATTCATTTTAAAAATAAATTTAAACTATGTTGTCGCATATTACATTCATAACGGCCATTGGCCATACTACTTTTTTTATTGAACAAATTATTTTAGAAATGTTTTAATGCTACAGGGGAGCATTGCAAGCCGCATTTTAATCAAAGCAAGTGGGACGAGTAGTTTCAAATCATTTTGAAAATAAATTTAAGCTGTCGAGTAGTATCATGGGCCGTGCTACTAGTTTTTTATTTAACAAAATTATTTGACAAATATTTTAATGTCAGGGGGGCATTGCGAGATGGATCGAGCAAGAGGTAGTGACTAACTAGTTTCTTAAATCTTCCATGTCAGGGCAAAACGGGTTAAGTCCGACTTGTGATGGGTCAAAAGGAGTCAAGTGCATCATTAATTTAAAAAATACTATAATATGCTTAACATCGAAACAAAATGAATCTACGAATTTAAATTGCAATTATTTGTATCATGGCATGCTTCTTCTTCCTGAATATTTGTAAGAAAGAGTTAAATATTCAACTTAAGATTCTGAAAAGTAGCCATTTTGACTTAACCCCTTTGGCCCTAATAACACTATATTCAGATTCTCAGAAAACCACTAATAATACAAGCGCAATGACTATGTTAATTTTAGGGCTGTAGGACTATTATTCGTAAAAAAATTACCACACTCAATTGCAGGGTCTGCGTAAACACTACATCATCCTGACACCCAAGTTATGAAACAGGTAGTCTTCCCCTTACTCTTTTGCCCAAAAAGCGGTGTGCAAGGGGATAGAACGTAGCAGGTTTCGGGCATCAAAGAGGAGATGCCTCCGGAATATAAACGATGCGAAAACAATCAGAATCATAACTGGAGCCATTTCGGTTGGATAATTGGCGGCCATTGACGAATCGGCGAAGTGGCAGTTGCATTGTAACTATCTAATTACCAAGTGATCCTGCCGATGGTTATCTAATCGTGGATGTACGGTGTTGTCTTGATTGCTTTGTGTTGTACATCGCTCTGACATGAAGTGGGACTATTCTTTTCAGGAGCTAGTTTTTTTTTTATTGTCGGCGATCTCGGCGGATGCGTGAACAGCATCCAAAATCTGCAGTTGTAGATTTTTTTTTGTGTGGGATTCTTAAGGGTTGTGGGATGTAATGTTCCCAAGTGTCAGACGGTGATATGAACTTCCAATTGTTGAATCCGTTTGATATATTTTTTCTTAAAATACCAAATTTTGCTTCCGAAGGCTTTTTTGCTTCTTAACCCTCCTGGCGGTTGTCTCGACGAGATATCTCGTCAAAAGTACAACTTTCCAGACATGAAGGGGGACTATAGGAGAAATATCTCGTCATTTGAGGAAAACCGACCAGATCTTGATCTTGTCATCACAAAAAAATTGACAATATCTTGTAATTAGCAAAATTGGTCAGATCATTATGGACGAGATATATCGTCGAAACCACTTGTAGGGTTAAGAAGCACTAAAGCTGAAAATCGTATTGCGAAGTAATTTAATCAGATAAATAGGGCGTTTAATTGGATGAATCTTGACAAAATATTCATAAACGAGTATTCAGAAAATAATTTCCAAGGGGGTCCCGGCTCAATCGTCTCTTCCCGGTTTCCTACAAAAATTTGAAAGACCGTAACGCTAAATGAAAATTATGTTCAATGATTTTTTTTATTGTTTTCAGACGTGTCTATGTGCATTTTAACTTTTCATTTACGCTGATTAAATTAGCTTCAGTGTGTATTTGTCATGTTTTATAACATTTGAAATATTTCGGGGAAGGCTCGAGCCCTGTGGGGGCCCTCCTCAAAAAAGTCCTTGATTTATAAGAACATTGCGCTAGCACAATTGTCACCTACTCCTTGGAGAGCAATTAAAATATGTCTATCCTTTCTCCTGTCCAATGTCCGACGTTTCTGATGTTTTTAAAGCGAATCTGTACCCGAAGAAAGTGACGTTGCAAAGGATGAGGAATTTTGAATATGTTTTAGATAATATGAGTAACTAGAGGAAAAATCAGACGTTTTTGTACCTAATGGATGCCTAATAACAACCCGCAAAACATATTAGTCCAATAGAAAATAAAATGCTTACACGTTTACAACATTTGTGTCTTATCACATTTGTTCCTTTAATTAATTCCATCATCTCCATAAATATAAAATTTTTTACAGTATGGTACAAACTTTTATCTTGCCATTAAAACGTGTTCTTTTTTGTGTGTGGTAGGTAATAAAGATAAAATTTTTGCGTTTCTGTTAGATTTGTTTCATCTATTTTATATTTATCTGGACTATCATAATTCTAAATGAAGTTAAACCTAGAATAAAAGTTGTCATTCGACAATTGATAAATGTATGTACATTTATCAATGACAAGAAACCGATAATCATAATCAAATTAAAATAGCTAATTATATAAGTTAAACAAAAAAATGTTTTTGATTGTAAGAAAATGTTACGTTATCATTCATTTTTCTCAGAAATATTTCTCATCTCAATCTACAGTGAATGCTAGATGCAGTAGGTAGATAGTTGCATTTAGGTCGCACTGAAGCAAAACAATGAACTATTGGCGACGGTCCAGGAACAATTCCGAGGGAAAGGTCCGAGGACATCTCGTAATTTTAAACCAAGGTAGGATGACGAGGTGACCTGAGCTGACATCCCACTTTTCACACCACGCCAACGTTAGGACATTTGAGGCCACGACAAATTTAATGTGCCCCCACGTACACGACGTCTTGGGTTGGATCGAGTCTCGAACTCGCAACCCTCCGGATGCTTATCCGCAATTCTACCAACTGGGCTACCGCGGTCCCCGCTAGATGCAGTAAACTGTATGAGATTGGAATTACTACATCAGAAAGATCATAATGCATACGCAGCAGAGCAGAAACTCAAACACCCTATGTGAGATCACTTACACATAAATTCTTACATCAGACATGATTATTTTAGATAAATCTAACCGACAAAACATCCTCAAACTCATTGTGCTCGCACAATTGTCATCTAATTCTCGGAGAGCGTCAAAAGAGGCAAGTCCCGATCCATGACGGTACACATTTTACGACGACAAAGACCTTGGTAAACATCAAAGACCTAAAAAGTCGTAAAATCCGTGAACATAAAGGGGCCAAAAATGTTGCTTTGCTCCGTGCCGCGCTTCTACGAGGATCCCAATAGGCCTCCCCCCATTAAACCCTTTGGTGACCAGTGTGACGTCACGCTAGAGTTGCCATCCTATATGAAGTCGTTTCCTTTACCAGGCAAGAGTCCGTGGCATTGCTAAGCGTACATCCACCAATGGTCTAATGTCGTCTTGGATTCAGGCTCCAATGGCCACGGTGATTGGAGATTCGTTTTTCGATCACGCTACTGGGTAGTCATAAGGCGTGTAAGTCTTTCTTTTACACAGATTCGGGTTCCTCTTTACTTTTTTTTCGTACGACCTGTCGAGGATGTCATTTGTTCGTGATTTATTGACTAGGGGAGGTAAATAGGGAGTTGTGGCGTGCAGGCTTAGTTTTTTAATCGTAAAATGATTATTTTGTCTTCTGGGTGATACTTATCTTGCGTGGTCGGCAGGTGTGTGATAGGTATGGGAAGGTCAAAACCAGAGCTGTGATTTGAGAGATCTTTCCTTGTTAAGAATAGGAATGTCTGAGTTTTATGACACGCGGTTTCCTGAGAATTGAGTTATTCATTGATTATGCACATTAGAAAAGCAATTTCGTTCATTGGATTAAAAATCACTGTGGTTTCAACTTCTGTAAGAAGTCTTAAGAAGTTACATTAGGCATTGCAATCTGTGATCTTGTCAACTATATCTTGACATTGGCAATTGTATTGTATCTCCTCAGAAATGAGATTGACCCATGGATAACTTAATTTCTTTAAGCAGTTAGTTTCGTTTCAATTCAAAGAATCGATAAACCAAAAAGACACTATTTTTTGTTACAATCCTCAGAAAAGGAAATATTTTCAATGCTGGTTCATATTTTCAAAAAATTGAAACAACTCATTTGGTATTGACATACCTAATATTAAAAATATTACATTTAAGAGAATAGTACAGTGTGTAAAATGAAACCAACTAAATCAAAATCATTATATTTTTCTAGAATTTTCTTTTAAATTCTAAAAATACTCATGCAATACTAGCTTTCTAATCATGATGGTACATAATCTCGTGATTTGTAATAAGTATGGTAGTAAAACAACGATTAATATAAATTTTTATCTAAAAAATGTGCATTCATTTAGCACGAATGGAAAATTGGAAACAAATTTGTTTGGTGAGGTATGGTGAATTAATCAATAAAAACTATGTTACCTGTTTGATTTTAAAGATTCATAACTTCAAAGACTATACTTCCTTCAAATCATTTTTATATTACATTATAACGGTATTATAAAATCGAATTGGGAAAAGAAAAAGCAACAGAACATAATAAATTAAAAAATGAATCGACTACTTTATATATTGTTGATGTCAATAAACTAATTTTAAAGTGAATGGAGAAAGTATTCTCGAATCCATATATTTACTGTCTTTTATTTTAAACAAAAAATCTTTTATAAACAGCACATTAAAGAGCTGTTTATAAAAGGTTTTTTTATTCTTGTATTTCGATAAACAATGGACTTTTACGATTGGTAGCAAAGTAATACAAATTCTTTACCACCTAAAATTCGTTTAAATTGGAATGAACTTGTGGTTCCGATATGGGGGGCTTTTAACAGAAAGCTGAGACGATAGAATTCGTATGTCAATTAAAACCATAAAAACTACTTTAGAGTCTATGAAAGGATTTAGAGTAAAATCTTTTTTATCAATTTATGAATATAAAAACTGCTTTGTAAATTACTTATTTTCATATTTATTCCATTTCTAATACATTCTTTGATAAACACGGAATATTTTTAGTCATTAGATGTTAAGAATTTCTAAGCTGATTTTGCTTCATTTCAATAAAAATTTTACTGCCTATTTCATTGTTATACTAGCAATACATAAAGCGTGCAATTTGCTTGAATGTGTGAAATTAAAGGCTAAATAAAGCGAGAGATTATATAACTGACATAGCCTCCCTCTAAGAGCCGAAGTTTGAAAAAAAAGTCGTTTGCTTGTTCAGCTGATTATACATTCTCAACTGAACTGAAAGGAACTCGTTCTTCAGATTCTCGGAAAGCACGATAACTATACCATGAAAGACTTCTTTCAAATTCTAAAAAATGCTACACCACAATGCTCTCTCTGTTTTTCCACCGAAACTCCAGCTTAGAAAGGACAGTAAATAAAGGACCCTCAAAAGGAAACGGAATTATCGTTATGGAACAACCGCAGGGGTTAAATTGCTATGCAAATTCTGGATAAACGCTCAAGAAACGTTATTTGCTCCGTATTCATATTTTAAACCTTTCTTTGAATGTTTCGAACAACGCTTGTTAATTGTGCGGGTGAGTTTACAGAACGAACCTTGTTTGAGTCTACCTCTCATAAAATATTATGTAATTGTGTTTTATTTACTTCAAATGCCAAAAAGATTAATATATAAGAGGCTAATTATATCCTAGAAACTAACGTGAAATGGATTTTTAACATTGCATAATTTCTTATTCATATTCATCGTTCTTTCTTTCTTAGTAGATTAGAAAGCCATGTCATTAGAAGGGGGATATTTATAAAACGAACCTTGTTAAGTTAAGCCTCATAAAATATATATTTATTTATTACAATTGCAACTCTTAATATTTACGACGATGACTCAAGATTATAAAAGCCGATATGATATGAATTTAAAATGAGCGTTTTATAATTCCAACCACACGTAAACGGTTACACGTTTAATGATTTTGCTGTGGTTTATTTCTATCTCTTTCCGGTTATATTATGGTCATGAATGTTTCGCTTATTCCGAATCGAATACTGGATAAATCATCAAGAAAATTCCAAATGGTTAGTGTCTGTTTCGCACAGGTCCGAGCTGTTCTAAGGTTTAAAGTTCGTAACTTCTGGCCGTTTTAGTGTGATCTTTGTTCCATTTCCTTCGCCTGTTATTCGATTCCCTTTGCAGTTGTGACCTCTCTTGACCCTTATTAAATCATTTATAGCTTTCTGCAGTCGATTGAATTGGAATTGCCGTTCATGATTGCGTGAACCCGATGATTAAATGCGTTTTTCTACAAAACGGTTTTTATGACTATTCGTTACTGACCTCTCCGGAAATTCGCAGGTGCGAAATTATGGCTCGGTGTGCACATATTTCGTGATCATTTTATTTATTCTCTTACGGACCTTGCTTAGCCTGAAAACTTTAATCCGCCATTAAAATTTTCTGAAAAGTTTTGATTCGTAAGCAACCAAAATAAATAAGTGATTCGTAGGGGTAAGATCGAAAACTTCTCTGTTAATAATTTAAATGGGAAGTCTCATTCAGTGTCTTATTCTATCTTCTTTTAACTCTCTAAGTGGTTTCGACGAGATATCTCGTCTATCAAGATCTGACGAATTTCACTAATGACGAGAAATCTCATCAAGATATTGCCGATTTCGTTATGATGAGATCAAGATCTAGTTCAGTTTCATGACGAGATCTCGATGAACGAGATATCTCGTCCAAGAAGATCTGGTCATATATACTGATGACGAGATACCGCGTTGAGACCATCACCAGGAGGGTTAACCCTCTGAGCGTCGCAATTTCCAAGTAGTGTAGCTTTTCCCCTACAACACACTTAATAACCTCATCTATGGGATGAAATAATCCATGCATTCTTTCAACCTTCAGAAAGATTCTATTGCTCCTTTCCCTGGAATAGTCCTTTGAAACAATTCTATTGGTCCTTTCCTTAGATTAGTAGAATACTTTGGAAAGAGTCTATTGTACACGTTTCCTTTTAATGGAATCCTTTAGAAAGATTCCATTGGACAAGAATGTCAAAATTGGTTAGAAGTCATGCAAGGAAGAGGGTTAATGACACCCGTAAGTACTTGTTTATTTTCGGAACGATTCACCTTCACAGTGAAATTAGTGGTAGGTAGGTAATTCACGTCGCACTGGAGCAACAACAGGCTGTTGGCGAAGGTCAGGGATCAATCCTGAAGAGAAAGATCCAAGGACAACGCCTCGTTAATTTGAATCATGTGAAAGTAATGGATTTATTGGTAACGGGATCAAACGCACAAAAAGGGAAGTCATTTTTGAAATAACTTATTTACTCAAAAATATTCAAACTGGTACCCCCCCCCCCCAATTAATTTTGAAAACCAATCTGTACCTTGGTAGAAAAGGGACTAGTGTCCAGTTTGCAAGTTTTTGGTAACAGCTGATTTAGAATTTTTTAAAGTTTTTAATTCAGAGTACAAAAAAATACTTTCCTATGTTTTGACTCATAATATTGACAGTGGGATATTATCACTTTTTCTATTATAATTTTCATTTCCTTGGAAATGATTTGCGGACTTACTGAAAATCAGCGAATTTTGACATCCCTTTTTCTACCAAGACACAGAAATCATTCCTGTTAAAATTCAAGTGAGAAAAAGGTGTACGAAAATATAAAAAAGCCGGTCTTGGTGGAAATTGGCAGCCTTCATTTTCATAGAAGGAATCGTAATATATTTCTGCGGGATAATAATTCTTTTGAAGGGATTTGTGGACCTAACATAAAATCAGCGAAAATGGACATTTGCCCTTTTCTACCAAGGTACAGAAATCATTCCTCTTAAAATTCAAGCATGAACAAAATACAAAAAGGCCAGTCTTAGCCTTGAAGCCTTCGCTGGCTTCATTTTCATCGAAGAAATCGTTATAAAATTTCTGACTGTTTTTGAAACTGTCTTTAGCCCAGCCCGGGGAAAAGTAGGCGTCCAGAATAGTTTGATTTTCTCATCTGGCAGTGACGCGCCACCACCAACAAAGCCCCAGCTAGAGCTGCACGTGCACACTCTCCACTGCAGGTGTTGAGGGTTGAAAAGGTTCGTTTCATACTGGAATCTCCCCCGAAAAATTCGATCCCACGAGGGTGGAAAAAGAAAGTCTTCTGAAAGTGACAGGACCTAACACTTCGCATTCCACTGACAACAGTCAATTAGTCTCCCCGTCGCGTTTTGGGTGACGACGACACTTTGACCCTTCGGTGCTCTTCTCAGCCTTTGGTGACGCGTATCACCCTGATGCGCAACTCAGACTGGTTTCGATATTACGCGTACTGAGGCTCTCATTCATTCAAGTATGTACAAATATTAAAAAGAAGTTGTTCAGTGCATTTAACTTGTCAAATCAAACAGAAAAATATTTTTTTGAATAGTTGCAACCTTTTGATTTTTTAATGTCATTCAATTAATTTTTTATTACCCTTTGGTTCACCTCAGTCAGAAGTTTTTCAATTTTATCGTTTACTTCCTCCTTCTTGGAGGTCTGTATTAGCATAAATTACTAGAACAATAAGATGATAAATAGGTGAAAATGAACCCAATCTAACTTTTGTAATTTATTTTATACTTCAGTTGTAGACGAAATATAAACAATATTTATATTGTAAGATTTAAACTGATCAATAGCATAAATCAACGCAACGGGTTTAACAGTCTGTTAAAGCATTAACGTGATCTTCAATTTTGATGAATAATAATTTTTTTCCTTTGTCTAGTAGTTTAAAATAATAGGTCCCATAAAAATTAAGCATTTATTAAAATTAGCATTTTAATTACATTAAATATTTTTCATTAACGTAGGGAAATGTTTCTCCTTCTTCGGATTGAAGTGTATGTTTTTTTTTTATATTTTCAAGTAAACTTGTTTTAATTTATAAAAAAAATTTTCTTTCTAATTAAAGACTTAAAACTACAAAATCACTTGAGATAGGCAAAACAAAAATGTTGTTTTTTGCCTAATCTTAACATGTTCAAAATACTTTGTCATCTGAGCATAGAATAACGTTATCTTTCTGAGTATTTAATCACTTAAAATACCATTTACACCCTCTTTATCAGAAGCTGAATATTTTAGTTTAGTTTATTTTCTCGTATATTGCGGAATACATAGAATGAACGAACCCTGTCGTTCCTTCATCTTCCTTCGGAAGGATCCTCTGCTTTAAAGGACTTTAAATTGCTATTTAAATGCTTGACGTTTTGAGCATTATCTGTGTTGTGCATTATAAGCAGTAAGAATTTAAAATTTTCTTTTACTTTAATTTTGGTAACCATAAAAACCCGGAATAACAGTTTGACTTCTATTAATATCAAATTTGTTTCTGTACCTTGGTAGAAAAGGGCGATGTCAATTTTGAAATTTTTTGATAACACTTGGTTCAGTCTTTTTTTAATACAAAAACAAAAAGTACTATTCAATGTTTTGATTCTTTCATGATGTATTATTGACTTTTTTCTATTGAAACTTTTCTTTCTAATTAATCTTTCTAAATAATAGAATTTAGGCATCGGTCCTTTTTCCATCAAGGTACAGAAATATTTTACGATGAAACGTTATTATCAAAATTCCATCACTTATTTTAATTTATTTTTAATTTTTATTACTTATTATTATTTTCTAATTTTTAAAACTGTACAAAGCATACTTTCCAATGTTTTGATGCTTTCATAATGTATTAAAAGGACATAGGCACTTTTTCTAGTGTAACTTTCATTACCTTCGAATGATTTGTGGGCATAATTCAAAATCAGTGAATTTGGGCATTGGCCCTTTTTCTACTGAGATTTTTAAATTTTATTTTTAAAATTTTCTTAGATTTATAAAGCCGATACATTGAAAACGATGTAAAGGAATACTTCCGAGCTAAAAACAAAAATAAAAGCAGTAAGGAATTAAGTCACATTTAGACTTGTGATCGCGTAAAAGTATACCTTATACCCTATCCGAAGACTTGTTTTCAGAAATGTTTCGAAATAACAGAATGGTCAAAGGAGCGTTTTTTCAATGAGCGTAATTAAATAGTAAATGAGATCAAATTTATGACTGAAAACTTATAGTAATACTATGAAATATTTCAGGCCATTCAACAATTTTGAATCTACGAGATTTGGTTGAGGAAAATACCCATTCAAAGCTTTTTGCATTTTTACGTACAGTTGGTTTTTAAAATCTGATCTAATTTTTTTCAAATTCAAAATGGTTCATGAATCTAATTTTGCCCCAAATTCCTTTATAATTCAATCCTCCAAATTTCAAAGTGTTAACATTTTATATATGCAAATTTAATTCCTCTACTTGTGTCTGAACTCTTGATTTCTCATTTTTAGCCTGTATCATTACGCTGCTATTTGCTGCTCAATTTTATAATCTTGCGTCTGGCGTAGCTTATCCTGCTTTGGACCTTGTGCCTAAAGTCAAAATCTAATCCAACCGAATCTATACTAATAATGCAGATTTCTGTGCCACATACGTTACTGAAATGTAGAGATCCTAATGCTTCGTTTATGGTGTGGAAATTAACTCCTGTGGCCCGGCCATACTGTTAGATAGTTCCAATCCAGATTATTTATCATTCAGAATTTAATTATGCACCTTCTGGCAGATGCCCTATATCATACTCAAAGCTCAAATCCATCCATTGTGCATTACGGTTTACGTTATCTTTATCGTATCAGTTACTATTATAATTTAATTGAATCGGTGTCATTCTTCGATCAACCCACCATCCGTTCCTGTCACAGAGGGAGGGATTGGTGTCCTTTTATCCCAGACTTGGTACATTCGTTGACCATCCCACCAGATTAAAGCCCACCAGAATTGAAAGGGCCCCTCTTTTCAAAGGGCACACGGATGGATGCAAAACCAGCTACAGATCGCATGTCAGAGAGGGGGAAGGCGGGCTCCGCCCCCTGGAGGATTAAGGGGGCTTTTCTGTGTGTCCCGGTCCGAAAAGAAAACCCCCGCATGACTTCTGCCGGATGATTTGACTCGACACCCCGGACCCCTTTGAAAAGCGGACGAAGGCTCCATAATGGGAGCTTTAAAAGTCGATTATGGAAAAGTCATTCAGAACATTTGGTGGGCGTTCTAAACTTTTCCAGGCCTCCTGGCGTTTTGTGATCGCACTCGCGGCCATAGTTGTAGGGGAAGGGGGGGGGGTACTCTGCTGTCTCGTGAGAAAAGATTAGATTGATTTTTAAATGAAGGTGAAAGGATAAACATCAGCGGGTGAAATGACGTGGTTTGTGTCCGTAACTTCAAACGTTTTTCCAGACATGAAAGACTTGGGGGAAATCTTTGGGTGTTTCAATCAGGATGATGGTGTGATTGACTGATGGCTCAGTATTTGCTGCTCTTTGTGAGATGAAAGTCTTTGTAATATGGAGGAATTTGGATAATTTGACACCAGATGTTTAAGGAGGAATCGTGGTAAATCCTATACGGATGTTGAATTACCAAGGTTTACTTGGATGTTTCCTTTTTGAATTAGCCCTTAGGAGCACATCGCCTTTAGGTGTGTGTGGGCTCCACGAACCCGAGGTACCTGAGTGTATCTTTTCTTTTCCCATGGGGTTTACTGTCTTTCTCAACACGGGGGTCGAGGTCTCGGGATTTACCAGGCTATCTTTTTCTGCTTTCATCCCACTACTGTGTTCCCCAGTTCCTCTTCTTTTCTGTATCACAAAATTTTTTACTTGACAATGTCTTGTGTTTGGCGCAGGTTGGTCAAGTATTTCCCTTGCGCCATAAACCCCAAAACAACCAACCAACCTTTTAAAAATTGTTCTTAATATAAATTATGTGTTCTTCAATTTGTCTGAATATAACCAGATTTTTTAATACAACTGCTATAGGATTGATTAGAAAAATAATTCACGCAAAATTCCAAAATTCTCCATCTTTCAAAGAGAAACTTGACATTTTCAAAATTTCGAAGGTAATATCACAATGCTGTGCTTACGAACTCGCAAAATTCGAAAAAGAATTAAATCTGGAAGTAAAACAGTTCCTTTTTGTTTATATTTTTAAACATTTCTCTCTAGAATTTTTTTTTAATTCCACAATCTGTTAATTAGACCATGAAGTAGACTAAAACTACTTCATGCTACACACCTTGAGTTTGTTCAACAGAAATTGTCTAACACTGACAAAAATATATTAGTAGTAATTAGTGTGTTCGAAACTCTCACAATGCACACGTTCTACAAACCTGTCCATTATGAAACAAACTACATTGAAAATATTAATATATTTAAACTACAACGCAAAGTATTTTGTCTTTAGATCAGTAGTTATTGTACCAATTATATTTTATTTCCTACACAATTCTCTTTACTTAATTGAAAATACGATTTGAGTTCTAAAGTGCACTTAAAATAAATGCAATGGAAAAGAAACAGTGAAGGTATGAACATGTCTTTTATTGCACAACAGCTTTTAATATTTATAATAGTTAAGTTTGGTTAAATTCGTTCAACGGTGTCATTTTTTGTCAACTAGGACTCAAAAAATTCAAATTGTTTTTCATAAAAATATTGAGGGAGGGACTCGTCCCCCTCGGTGGTGACACCCGTGACTGTTGGGATAGTTGAATTAACGTCGCACAAGAGCAACGTTTTATTGGTGAGGGTCCGGGATCAATGTCGAAGAGAAAGATCCGAGGACAACACCTCTATGAACCACGGTCAGATGACGAGGTGATTTCGTGCGCTGGCAACCCACTCTCCAAACTTCCACACCATGCCAACGTGGTGAATGAGTTTGGTTGTTTTTTTTTATTTTATGATGCAAGTGGCATATTTGGTCAAGCGTGGCAAATACAAGACAACGAGGAAGGGGGAAAAACGCAAAAAGCAGAATGGTAGGCGAAGGTAAAATAGAAGGGAAGACAAATAACTCAGGTACTTCGGGGTTGTGTTTCCATGAGGACACTTGAAGCCATGCCAGATTTAACGTGTATCATCCCCCCACATGTACAACGGTCTTTGGTTAAATCGCGTTTCGAACTCGTAACCCTCCGGTTGCTAATTTGCTACACTTCCAACCTGGCTACCGCGGCCCCATTAGCTGTTATGATCATTTTAATTATAAACTTTTAAATTATAAGACCATGCTTTCTACACAAGGATCGACATACTTTTACTTCTAGGAATAGTTGTCATATTTTGATATATGATACATTTCTGTCCTCTGTTGATACCCATATATGATACATTTCTGTCCAAAACTAAAGTAATCTCTTTTTCACAGGTCCCACCGGCATGAGTACGTCCCGTGACTCTTCGTCCAGCCCGGACGTGACGACGCTGGACGACGATTTGAGCGACGACCTGTCCCCGGAGGACGACGACCACACGGCCGACTCGAGCAAGGGCTCGCCGTCCTCGGGCGAGGAGCGAGCCCGGGAGGGGAAGGGTGGCCGGAGACGGAGGACGGCCTTCACCAGCGAGCAGCTCCTCGAGCTGGAGAAAGAGTTCCACGCCAAGAAGTACCTGTCGCTGACGGAGAGATCGCAGATTGCACACGCGCTCAAACTCAGCGAGGTACGACTCTCAATTTCTCTTCAGTCTAATGACGGAAAACTATACTAAAAATCACTGTAACTGTAGTTATAAAGCTCTATAACCTCTGACCTCAAAAGTTCACACACAAAATAACTATGCTAATTTCTATATTAACTAATGGATTCGCACGCATATATCTGTTCTACAATTTGCATATCTTCTAACCAGATTTGACCTTATTAACCAACAGTCTTTCCGAGGAATTTTTCAACCAATAGATGTGCTTGCCTATTTAGATGTGCTTTCCGTGTCAGTCTTATGACAGAAAACTATACTAAAAATCGGTGGAACTAGTTATAAAACTCTACAATCTGACCTCAAAAGTTCACACAAAAAATAATTATGCGAATTTTTATATAAACCCTGAGGGATTCACACGCATATATCTGTTCTGCAACCTGCATAACTTCCACCCAGTTTTGTTCTACTTAACCAATTGAATCTTTCCCAGGATTCTTTCAACCAAGAGATGTGCTTGCTTATGTAGTCAGTATGTTGTGGGGTAAAAGCAATACCGCAGCACTCAGAAATCTCGTGATTATCAGAGGGTTAACCAAAGAATCGCTTCACATGGAGCATTTGGTTGGTCTGGTTTTTGGGTTTTATGGCGCATGGTTCATATTGGACCAATTACTCCAAACACAAACAAGACAGACAACGTCAAGTAATAAGTTTAAGTTTTGGCAACTTTTCGAAAAGTTTGGCGACTTTTTCTTGAAAATTCACCTTAGGTCAATGAAATTTACGTTTCCTCCTTCCTCCATTTTCCAACCACTAGCACGAATCCTTGTTTCAGTCACGAATTCATGCCGTCTGCTTCATTGAGGAAAATGTTTTTATGATTTGGACCTACTGCTCTCCAATGGTATCAAAAACGTTTGGTAAAATAAATATTCTGATTGCTTCAATGAGGCATCCGTTTAACAGAGTATAGTATTTTTCTGTTAAAATCGTGTTTACTAAGCACCTAGCTACGCCAAACGCTGCTTTCTACTTCTACTCACACAATGTTTTCTGAAAGACCTTGCCCCAAGGATACAGTTGCTGGGGTAAATTTGTTAACTTAAATCACTACTAAAATTAGCTCTAAAAGACTAATTTTGCTACTATTTTTAAAAGAATATTTATACTAAAGCTACTATTTCACAAGTGCTTTGACTGTAGCTGTCTCGCAATCGACATAATTGTGAATAAATTAAATATGTTCTGTATTTTGTATGGAAGTACAAATTGGTTTATTAAACTAAATTATCATCTCGTAAGTAGAAATATTAAATTCTAATCATATCACAACGCCTGAAGTTGTGCACACCCCACAAAATCTTAAAAATTGTACAAAAATTAACTAAGGTCTATTTTGACTCGTCACTCTTTAGTTACTTTTTGTCTATGTATAGGCCGATTAGATAAAATGATGAGACTAAGGAATCTAAATATCTCCTGTTTCAATCCAAAATATTTTTATGATGTATGATTAGAATTCAAACTTAATTTTTCTGTTTGTTTATATCTTGGTGATAAGGATTGTCATGTGTCTTGAAGACTGTTGTGTCAAGTATCAGACAATAACAACTTTTTGAAGTAGTACTCTTATCCAGAACGATCCTCATGTTTCTCTAGTTGAGCAACTGAGGCTCTGTTGACATTTAAGCCTGTCCTATGTCCTCGAAAGGAAGATCTATTGTGATCCCTAGTCAATAGAGTCAGTACATTTGTTCAGCAATTCCTAGGACACTGTAAGACAAACCCGTAAATTCAATGACAGGTCGAATTGTCAATGTACTTCTCATATCCTAGAGAATGAGTTTCTTAGATACTAATGTTTTGATAATAGAATGAACTTACATTGAAGTTTCAGAAATGGGAACAAAAAAGACTGTGAGACACCTACAATCTAATTTAACTATTCATCCAAGTGAAAGGTTGGTTGTTTTGAGGTTTTATGGAGCAAGGGCCAAGCTGCGCCAAGCACAAGACAACGTCAAGTAAAAATGTCGTGAAAGTGGGAAAAGGAGGATTGAAAATAGAGTAGTAGGATGAAGTAAAAAAAGATCGTTTAGGTATCCCGGGAGCGCGACCCCATCTTTACTGAGGACAGTAAACCCTATGGGTTGGCCAAATGAAAGGAATGCAAGATTAGGTTTTCGTCACGTTTTTAAATCCTATTAACTTTTTTATTTCCAGTTATTATAATTTTTGTTCCCTGTTCAATCATTTGAAAAGAGGGCAAAATAATCAGACACAAATTAATGACAGAAAACTTTTACTGATTCTATTCATACCAACGTAATTTTCACTTAACGATGCACTTAACGGACACTATTAGGATATGAATTGACGGAAGAGATGTGAGAATAAAATTAGACAACAGGTTGCTCTGCATTTTTTAAACTAATTATGAGAACAAATCTTTAGTAAATCCAGATATTAGCAAATTAAAACTTGTCAACCGTTATCCGTCAAAACGGTAATTCGTATTTTTATTCTTCAGAATTAATCGACTTCGTTCTCGGAATATACTTTCGCAACAATAGAATCTGGAATGATAATTTTGGTCTTTACAGCTAATTTCTTTTAGAAAAATTGACGTTTGAAAATATTACTACTAAATAACCGAATTGGTTGGATCCCAGATTCTATCACAGCAAATCAAATTTCACGATTTTTATTTCATTCTTCTATTCATGATTAAAAACAGAATACTAATAAAATTCGAATTACTGAACAAAATAAATCCCATTCTAAATTTTAGAATTATTGGAAATATATTGGTTTTTCTATAGGAAAATAAATTTGTGAATACAACAAAATGCAGTAATTAACCCTCCTGGTCTCTACGAGGTATCTCGTCATTAGCCAAATTGACCAGATCTTGATAGACGAGATATCTCGTCATTAGAAAACTTGATCTTGAAGGTGACCTGATCTTGACCTCGTCATCATCAATAAACGGTATCTTCATTCGGAATTCAATCGGAATGATTGATGACAAGATACCTCGTCATTAGCAAAATTGGTCAGATCTTGATAGACAAGATATCTCGTCGAAACCACTTGGGGGGTTAATTAAACAAGAAGCATAAATTCTACAATTCTAAGCAGGAATAAATGTTCTACTCTTTTTTACAGTTATTATGCATACATGCTTATATCCATCTTTTTAAAAATCGGGCCTAGTACTGAAATAAACATTTGTTCTTTAAATTGAGCTAATTATGTATTTGTGCTTATGCTTCCTATTTTATAATTTTTAGGTACAAGTGAAAATATGGTTCCAAAATCGCCGAGCCAAATGGAAACGCGTGAAGGCAGGACTTGCTTCAGGAAGGATAGGCTCTAGCAATGGAGGCGGCAATGGACCCAAAATAGTTGTTCCTATTCCAGTGCATGTCAATCGAATGGCAATCAGAAGTCAGCACCAGCAAATAGAAAAAACTTTGACGAGGTGAGAACTCAGTGTGTATGTCCAACAGACTCAAACTTCCACTACTATAACATTACAAGATGGCGTCCAAGATCATGGGCCTTGAACTCTTCCGTCCTCGACTAATTTTAGTAGACATTTGAAGAGGAAGTGCTCTTAAGTTCCACTAGTGTGCTTGTGCAAAAGAAGCAAAGATGTGCCTCTGAACTTTTTAAGTGGGGAGAACTTTGCAAGGAAGATTCCATCCAGGTCTCAGAAAGTTTATTTGATATTCTTCGAAATGGCGTCTTCAATCGATAACTTGTAAAAATGTATGTAAAATCGTTGTGCGTGAACTGGAAACGTACTAGCTCTGCGAAAAGTTAAAAATACCTGAATAGATAAATAACAGTAGAATACTACATTTTCCATTCAATGCTGTGTGCTTCAGTTTTGGCTGAATTGAGTCAAATGAAATGGAGAGTAAATGTGTGTTTTAAACTCCTTTGCTGTCCCTGTCATTTATCTATTTAGCAAGAATTGAGAGTGAACTTTGCTTTTTGTAGTCTATATGATGAGATATGCATTAAAATGAATTTAACATTTTATTTCTATGAGTTTCCTGTGTGTGTTTTACTTTACGTTTAAAATTATTTACCACAGCAAGATTATATATCAGGGTCAACCAGAACTATAAATTAGAGATACAATTCATACTTAAAAGTTTTCTATTTACTATATATTACCTATATAGTATATATACCTACTATATATTCAAAGTATTAGAAAATCAGTTAAATAGTATTTTTAAGAAATACGTTTATAATATACTGGCAGAATTACCCGGCATTGCTCGGGTTAAGTTGGTTAAATGTTGATTGAAAAGTGATCAGACGAATCACTTCTTTTTCATAGAAAAATGTAAGCATTATTTAAGTATACGGAAAATAATTATTTAACATCGTCTTAACTTTTTCACAGCTTCTAGACTGTACTTCGGACTCAAATATGTATACATGACACATCCACCCACATAATTAATTTTATATTGATCGCACTCCTGTTGTAAGATAAACTACAAAAGTTCAAACTAATGTGACTACTACAGAAGTCGATTTTCAGTTTTGGAGTGATTACGAATGCACCGTAAGTTCCTTCAGTAAAAATGACAGACTTCTGGCATATAGTCTTGCACTCAGTTTTCCTATCAATATTTTTTTACTTGTGTCACTCTTGTACCAGGGATGCGATGTTTTCGAATTTCATAATTATGAAAGGATGGTAATTTAAATTGTTACGGCATTCATGATTAATTTATTTCGAGCAAACACATTCTTTTCTTCAAAATTCCATCCAGTGGCACACGGAATAACAGCTTGTTTTAAAAATTTCATCAGTGTAGACAAAGCAAACATAATCGATTTCAATTTTAAAAAAAGAAGGTAGATTTTACAGCGTTTTAAAAAAGAAAATACCTGATTTCAACGAATGTTTCATCTGTATCTAAGTTGCATGACAACAGATCCAACTTGTAAAGTAAGCAACGTCGACCTTTCAGTCACTTAAGACAAATAATTTCACTTTTTCAAAAGTCCTAGTTCAAATACTTCCTAACTGTGATATTATTCCAAGTAAAGTATTGTTTAAAATTTGCTTCACTCCAACAGACATTAGTTTAAAATCGAATCCTTATAGCACTTTTTCAATTGAGATTCGGTTCTATATGGGAACCACATACCTATTTAGAATGATAGATGTAGTTATTTGACTATGAAATACAGCTTCTATGAGATTCGGTTCTATATGGGAACCACATACCCATTTAGAATGATAGATGTAGTTATTTGACTATGAAATACAGCTTTCAATAATACCCATAAAACATGAAAAACAAATGTAAATTTAAATGATTTTAATCGTCATGTAATAAAAATATATGTCAAAATTTAGAAATATCTTTGAACAACAACGTATGGCTACCGCGTTTTAATTCAGCATAACCTATCTTAATTTAAAATAACTATCTTAACCGAACCGGTCATTTTAAAATAGGAAGTTACACGCCTTACTTAAAAAGGCTTCTATTTATTTTTATAAAACAGAATTCTACAAACCATAACGTATTTAACCAAAAATTCAAGGAAAGTTGGTATAAATATACATATACTAGCAAGAAATTACACATGCCTAATGATATTTTCCAGAAAATAAAAATAATTCATTAAAATTTAATTCGAATATATCTGTAATATGAAAAATACTGGAACACATAAATACAAACAGAAACGAAATTCCGGTCATTGAAAACTGCAGAATTCTGATATACGAAAGATATGAGCAAGCATGTCGAATTTTGACTTCTTGGTTAATATGTAACCTACTGTACCCGGAGGTTAAATTGGTACATATTCTAAAGAATATGTACCAAATTTGGTGTGGATTGGTCAAACTATGTAGATTTGTATAGAGAACAGACAGACGCCAACTCTGGTTTATGCATACAGATTTTACACCTGTAAATTTTTGTTTGTCTAGTAAAACCGTGTGTATATTTACAATAATAACTATTTTGAATTTATATTTCATTATAATACATTGTTTAACTATAGTCTTAAACACGCCTAATGCCACAAAAGCCCATTTTTTAAACAAAGTTGTACATAAGTCAAATACTAAGACACAACAGTAAAGAATAGCATGTCCGTTTTACGTTCCAAGTCGTTTTTTCGCTTTTCCCTCAATAAAATAAATTTAATTATGACATGCAGATTAAATAGCTTTCTGTTTTTCTTAAGTTGTTCGTTTAAGATATAATTAATTCAATTAATTTAAATAACAGATACACCACACATAAATAATATTGTTCATAAGATCAGATAATCCAATGAATTTAAATAACAGGATATCGTATTTTTAAATATGCTTGATGAATATGAAATTGTGAAGGGCATAAAGTTCATTCATTTTGATTCATTATGAATTCAGCATTCTTCTGATTGATTGGTAATCGAAATCTTTTAAAAAGAAAAGCAATAGAAACCGTGTAAAGCTGAAAAACAATTACAAATAATAAACGTTTTTGAAATAATGTGATTGTCTAATCTTTAATATTCGCATATATTTTTATTAGTTTGTTCAAAACTAAAAAATTTTCCATTCAAATCCTCTGGTATTCTTCTTTATAGTATTTAAAGTGCTTATTTGAATATTTTAATAATTTTAACGCAAGAAAGAAACCACATATCTCCACGAAACTTCAATCAATAAATTATTTATATTTGTTTTCTTTTCAAGATTTGGCGGATTTTTATGTAAATATGATTGATGATAACTCATTTGTAATTTTAACACTCAACTCTCAAATGTGAAAGAATATTTATTCAAACACTTATGATTGGATAAAATCTGCTTTCTGTTGCAGTAGGTAATATCCAATGTGTATGAATGAATTCCTGAATGACAGCATTTTCAGATATGTACGAGTGATTTATCATGTGGTTTTAGAACACAGATATCCAGCAATGCGCTGATGGAAAAATGAATTACAGTGGAGAATGCATGTTATATATCTCTAACTTTTTGACGTGAATGTCTTTAAAATCGGAAAAGTATGGGATTGGATTGGATTTTGGGGGTTTATGACGAAAGGTCCAAAAGCGGACAAGCTGCGCCAGGGAAAAGTATGGGATGGTATGTATGAAAAGTCGAGACTATTTTGTCTTATGATTGCAGAATTAGAAGAAACACCCAGAAGATAAATATAGCGTCGTGTAGACATAGGATGTCTGTACCTGACATGACCGAGTGCGCAGGGACACTGAACGTGGCGTGGGGGTCCTCAATATGCCGAAATTCTACGGCTCTGGGCGAGCTTTGAGCCGGTGTAGTTTGGATTGTGTGTGGTGTCATTCGAAAGCTACCGAAGTGCGCTACAATCACAGGTCTTTAATCAATAAAATTATTCTTCAACTGTCGATACGAAACTGCACTTAGATTGTTCAAACTGCAAATTAATTGTTGAATATTCACACAATAAACAATCCTTCAAACTTCCCATGTCTGCTTCATCCATTGCACAATACAACATGGCGAGTATTCGCGTCTAAACTACGGTTTGAGTCCTCGATAACCTAGCATCTGTTTCTATTTGTATTTTAATGTAATAAATCATGAAGGATTACATAAACATGGCAATAACTTACTTTTCTCTGTTACAATGTAGCGACACTTTATCGAGTATTTACGTTCATTCTTCCGACATCTATTTAACCTGGTAAATGACATCAGAGAAGCCATCCGAAACTGATCCCCACCTTTTCCCTTCCGACATAGAATAATTTAACCGCCTCAGAGAATTCAAATCTTCATTAAAAATTTCCGAAAGCTTATTCTTTTCAGCCACGCTAAAGTGTGTGTTTTTCAAATCCTCTTAAATTGCATTCAGTTCGGAACCGAACTGTAATTGTTATGGCGTCGTTAAAGGTATCTCAAGCAACGCGTAATACGGAATAACCATGAGAGATATTTGGCAATTTCGTTGTCCTAATGGTGAAGGATTATTACCGAAATGAATTTAGACTCGTGTTGCGAAATTCCTTTTTACTTCTCTCATTTAGCTTCTGTTAAGGAGGGCAATTTTTATGGAGTTAGAAAGGAATGCGTTGCTCATGAATAAAAGGCAATATCTTATTGGCGATGAGTTCACACAAGAAGCAATTAAACGTGTTGGACTAACAAGCAATTCACCCATTTGAAGCAATGAGCTCATCAGATAAGCATACAGCACAGAAAAAGAAACGAACAGGGAAGAATAGTGAGAGTTTTTCAGCTCCCAACCACTGAAAACGGAATCTACCAGCTTATTGGAGAGGTCATGGTTCGTGAAAGATTTTTTTTTACCTTTACGACAGAATTTTTCCGGGTAAGAATGTTACGTGAAAAGCTTCATTAACGTTTTCGCAGAGCTATTTCAAAGTAATTTTCCGGCATAATTTGCGAGAGTACACTTTTCACAGGAAGTTTTACTTCCACGTTTTCATATTCTTCACCACACAAGCACATGTTCCTTAAAATTCCCAAATAAAATTTTCTTTCACCCCAAATTTTTCTTTCTTGGAAATTGTGATGCTAAAAATACTAAATTAATAATGCACATACGCTGTAACACCATGCTCTGTCTGACGTCGTATCGGTAGTTATTTTAATGGGCGTTATTTTCTAGCATTTAAATTCCAGGAAATTATTGTGACATTCCACATAATTTTATTCTAAACAACAACAACGTTCAATCCAACATTCTATGTTCAAGATTTTTTAATCTCTTCATTAGCATCAGCAATAAATCTTAGCTATTTAAGGAAAACAAAAAATTACCTACTCGGAAATAGTATTGTTCCATTGATATCAAAATTGATATTGTTTTACTGTTTTCTTTTATCAGCGGTTTAACAGGATGCGTCGAAAATAATGTCGGAATAATTCATAGATACAAATTCTTGAAAGTTAAATATCGATATAACTTCACGCCATTTCAGCAAATACATATTCTATATAATAACTGCAATAAATAATTCAATGGACATTTTATCGTTCCACGATTTCAAATGGTTTCAAATTATACGCTTTCTGCCCATTCAGTTTTCGAGGTAACTTTTATAAGAAATAACTCTTTTCAGTATTATTGAAATTGGAACGACATATTTGTTCAAGAACTATGAGAGCCACGTGAAACGAAATTGTTGATATAGAAGCGATTATTCAATCAACTGAAGCATTTTGTTGTTTATTATTCAAATCTATCTTTACTAGTTTCGGAAATATTTAGATCGATGGTTGATTATTTTGTGGTGCAGGGCCATATTTGGCCAAACACAAGACAACGTCAAGTAAAAAAGGTCGAACGGGTAAAAAAAGAGATATAGAGCAGTGGGATGAAAGCAGAAAAAGATCTCTTGGGTATCCCGGGAGCGCGACCAACCCCTTTGTTTATAAAAGACAGTGAACTTCATGTGAAAAGAAAAGGTCACTAGTGTACCTCGGGGCTGTGATGCCCGTTCACACCTAAAGGAGATATGCCCATGAGGGCATATTTCGATCGAAAAGCAAACTATTTTGAAAAGTGAAGCAAAAATAGTACCTTATTTCGGATAAAGTAGAAATCATCAATTTTTTTGTATATTAGGCTTGGGGACAGACGTGTCCAAAGTGTAACCCCTCATATGGAGGGTCGTCGATACCAAAGGATAGAAATTCCGGAAAATATGGTATGTTTTTTTGTGCTGTAAGTGCTGTCTGTTTTCAGTTTTAAAAGTCAAATCCTTTAATTGTTGTTATAATAAAGCTGGACAAGTAATAGAATGTAAAAATGAAAAATTATACAGCTATGCAATTTAAATATCGAGTATTTGTTATAAATATTTGTCCTTCATTTAACCAGGAACTAGGGCCCGGAGTGTTGAGGGAGGCAGCGGTTGTTTTACGTTTTTCGTAACGTTCCAAATTTCTAAAACATGACATTATTCACTTCAACTTCTATGTTGGGCTCTTTATGAAAATAGTCCATTTCATTCGGGGTTGGACTTTCATAATTTGGAGAGTAAGACTGTTGATACAATTGGGTTCGTAAAACTTGCGAGAACTATGCATCATGCCAAAATAGTAGGTGAAAGAAGCATTGGAGGAAAAATAAATGATACACATCAAAGACAGTTGAAAACAAACCCATGTTATTATTGCTTAATAATTTGTAATGGATTCAAGTCTGTTTTTCCGAGTGACAGAATTGTATTAAAATAGGACAACAGCAGTTTGAGTATATTTAATCTTGTGTAATTTAAATTTTTGCACAATTCAGTCATTGTTTATTCAATTATGCTTCTGAATGTTCACCTTAATTGCATCACATTGCTTGTGTTAAAAATAATTCGACCAGTGGTATGCAGATTTAACATTAAGCCTTAACACAAATTTTGTACGGACGGATTTCAAGCGCTCTCCTCATGAAATCATTGTTTTAGAGTAACGGTCTCTGTTATTGTAAATATAATTATATAAATAAATAAGTTTTAAATCCACCTATTTGAACCTACTACATTGCACGGGACAATGATTTCAAGGGTACATGAAAAGAACTTCCCAAGCTTTGTAAGACAGACTCTTAATCTTCTAAAGATGAAGGACATGAACGCACATTGACTTCACCTAAAAAGCGCTGGACTTTCGTGACAAGAACAAAGTTGTCCTTGAAATTTTAATACTTTTAATAGTATATTTTCCCGAGAAAAACGCTTTTTGATGAATATTTTTTAAATGCCGCCCCTTGAGACACTGACGCTCGAGGCTTTCACCCCTGTCACACCCTAACTACGCCACTGGTTCCAGTACTGACGCAACCTATTTAGAAATACGGCACTGTGCTTTGAAGTGAGAACCAACATCCGCCCTATCAACTCCTGCTGGTTCACACACCAAAACCAATTCATCTCTAGTCGCTCTGTCAAAACCAAATTGCCGATGACTCCTCGCTATATCGACGAGGCATCATTCACAGTTAACTGTTGTAATGAAATTACCCCTCGGTGGGGGCCCGTCGCCAATTATACCCCACCCCCCTACGATTAAATGTGATTAACGAAACGGCGACAATGGCGCAGAAATCGCGCACGCGGCGTTCGAATTTACCCAATTCGTCATTCGTTTTGGTTGGCTGGGGTATATGTAGAACACCCTGAGAACAGCCCGGTTTTGCCCCGTTTGATAATCCCGGATTAAATAGGATGCGGGTGAGGAAGTTTAATTCTCTGGCGTCCGGCTAAAGGCAGGATATTGGAAAGGGGATGTCGGAGTTAAACGCTTCAGAACCGATTGGGTGTTCCACTCTTTTTCATTCGGCAAAGAACGCATTCATTGTAATTATTGTAGCAGAGTTTACAGGTGTTACAAGGAACTTTGTAAACGACAGATGGGCCAAAATCTATCAGTTTGGGCATCAGTAACGGATTTAATTTTCACTTGGGGTCACTAAAATAAACGGCCGTCTTGAGTGTCTTAACACTATAAGAGGGATTTTCAGTGTAAATAAACAAACCAGGCAGAGTGGGAAGATTTTACTTCCGTTTCCCAAATGCTCTCGCATTATACAAGGGCCACATTTGGTCACGCTGCGCCAAACATGACAAACAACTTCAAGTAATAGATATGAATACACAATAAAAGTTTTACAAGCACAGAAGAAACAAATGCATCAAGGGAGGGAGCAAACCAGACAGTAATATAATCTGCGCCTCTTACAACTCTGCAGGTTAGCATAAATGGGAAATATAATTAGACTGAGCATTGCTATTGAGAGGTTAAAAAAGTGCGACCAGCATTTCGACTAGCAGTCACGTGACTGCAATGTGAAATATGGTTTTCCGATTTGGTTCGCGATCACCTCATTTGGCGATCTTATGACAGAGTAGGTGTGTGAATACACATTTCTAGAGTGGCGATATAAATGGTGAAATCGCCAAAGTTGACAATCAGATGATTGATAAATGAATCTATCAGATGAATCAATGGATGGGCGTCTTCTCCTGTTCCGTGGACCAATTATATGATGAATGTTAGGTTCCAATAGGCGACGAATGCAGTCTAAGGGTCACGTTAGTACTAGTTTCGATCACGTGATTCTGGGCACATAAAAAGGTTACCATTGCTCACTCTACTTTTATATTTCCTCTATTTATGAGAGGGATTTTCAGTGTAAATAAACAAACCAGGCAGAATGGGAAGATTTTACTACAATTACCCAAATGTTCACAAAGGCCCAAATGCATTTACAAGACTCATATTTGGCCAAATTGAGCTAAACATGAGAGGCAACGTCAAGCAATGGACATGCACACACAAGGAAAGTTTCAGACAGAAAAGAAATAAAAGCACCAAGGGAGGGATCAAACCAGACAGGAATCGAACCTGCATTGCTTACAACTCGCAGGTTGCTAACACAGAGGACAAAACCACTGAGCCACAATGGCCCCCTTTCATTCTTTGGAATTTTTATTGACGAAGTGTTGAAATCGTATTCAAAATAAAGTCAAGTGACGTTACGTTCGGGATACGCACGCGAAACAAGTTCCACCTCGGAAGTACTACCGCTACCTAAATTTAGCTTGACAGAAAATGCTTCTCGTTCATTATAATTGCATGCATCCAATTAAAACATCAATATTGAATACATCCAAAACAAAAACAGTAGAGATGAGACGTTTTATTAAGATCAGACTTCTACTTTGAGCGAGTTCGTAAACCCTCCCAAGCTACTGAAAAAATCTGAACTAGAATCAGTCACGTGACCTCCGTTAACAGTTCAGATCTTGCATTTACGAGCACTTCGTTTTCTTTGTTGACATTCATCTGTTTTCACGTAACATCTTCTTACTGCGAGTCATTTAGATCTACAGATATGTTATTAAAATCGATAGGAGAACGTATCTTCGAATCCAAAAGGGATATTTTAAAGTAAACGTTTTGCATAATTGGATTTCAATTGCATGAAATATTTTTTATTTGTAAAAATACTGCAGTACTACTTTCTGTTCTGCTTGGATTTACATCTTTTAGGGATATTTAGGTGTACCAAGAGTATTCATTTTTAGAAATTATTATTATTAAACACTTTTAAATGTTAATGAATGCACAGATATGTGTACTATAAACTCCACGGATAAAAATAGATTAGAGAAAACACAAGTATTATCTATCCACGGGAGATAAAAAATAAGTATCGATTATTATAAAAATAGAAATTGGGTATGCCTTACTCTGATCATGATGGAGAGCTGAAACCGTTACAAATATGTTCTAAAATCATTTCAAGTAGTATTTCCACTTTTGATGTACTTATTTAATTATACAAAGTTATGTTTATAACATTGTTTATGACATTATGTAATTAAAATAACGTTTTAAAATTTAGCCCTATGAAAACTTTTTATCTTTATTTTAGTCTTCTATAACAATAATCCAACAATTATGGAAAATTTTCAAAAAAATATTTCAAATAAACTTAAGCCATATAAAATTGGGCACACTAAAGTATTGAACCAACGCGCGTAGAGCACGATAATTATCGATTTAGTAATCATATAATGTAGCTACGAATAAAATTATTTCCTACCGAATAAACGCGGATTTCATTAAATTAAGTACTTATAAGTACTGTAATATATACGAGAATGCTATGTGGTCAAATAACTTCTGAGATCCATTGTAGAAATGTTGATCAATTTTAAATACATGAAACAGAAAAAGATAGTATATGAAGAATTTTTAGAATGAAATTGAAAACAATCATTAAATAAAGAATGACGTAGCTTACAAAGTCGAGTAAATTAGTAGAACAATGTTTTAAATAAGTTTACTATCAGAATAAAAATTATTACCATACCATAATTGATGCAATGAAAAATTACAAACGAAAAACCAAATTTAGAATTATAGGAAGAACAAAAACATCATTGCAATATTAGCAACTACTAAATGAACTGTTAATATAAAATTATAAATAATTATTTCTAAATATTTTAAGATTTTTGCACTTACGTTTATTCTGCTGTAAGGAAAACTTCATCTATGTAATTAACCACAATTCATTTTCTCAGACGCATTAGATACATGGCAATGAACATTTATTTCTTCTAATTAAGTAAAAACGAGCGCAACATAAAACGTTCTTCAACTTGCATTATTCCACATCATAAAATCGTTTGCATTTTCAGCTCTCGAAATAATTTCCGTTGCACAAGCGCTAATCGTTTTCGCTTCTACCAGACTTTCCCCCGAAATTCTATTTCATGTTTACACCACAAAGCAAATATTTTTAATTTGACGAAGATAATTGTTGGAAGTTGTGACTCCCGTATCACTGATGCTTTCCAAAATTCTTTTTATTTAATGATGCCTGTATTTTTACATCACAAGGAGCGTTCCAAAAGTCTCAGTTTTTCTGATGAGCAGTCTGTCAAGCTATATATAGGTGGTGGTAGTGTTTCTGTGGCAATATTTGTTTCCTGTATGTATTATTAGCATGACGACATGGCTTGTTTTTCCGAATACTGTTTCAGCCCTTCGCCAATAAAAATTCCAAAAGAATAAATTCCGAATTGATAAGTGATATTGACTGGTCAACTATCATTTATCATATACAGTGGCTCCCAAACGCGTTCGTACACTTTAAAAATTTGTAGAAAAAGCGCTGTAGCCTGGAATTTAATTCAAATATTAAGTCCAATATTTTTTTCATACCATCTCCATGTGATTCTGAATAAAATTTAACATTAAAAAAATACTGACTCAGTTTCTATTTATAAAAATAAAAATGCAAGGAGGCAGAGAAGGAACACATCACAAAAGTGATCGTACACCGAAACGTTATCGGATAAACTCATAAATAAAATTATCGTCTCTCGCTTTTTTTTTAATTTTTGCATTGTGGTGACATTTCAAAAATCGTTTGGCTTTAATCTTCGCTTGCTTACTTCGTAATATTCTATTTATTATTTAAAAATGACTCGTAGTCGTAAGGAAACAACGAACAGCATTCGAAAATTGATTATTTTTCATCATAGTAGAGTGGTAAATCAGTTCGGAATATCTCTGAATTAGTAAATTTATCCCATTCTACGGTGCAGTATGTGATAAAACGCTTTAAAGAAGAAAATCGGATCGAAAACAAGGTAAGAAAAGGTCGTCCGGCAAAGTTGACTGAATGTGATCAGAAATTTGTAGTTAGAAAATTTGTGAAAAATCCACGTTTGAGTGCTGTAAAAATTTCTACAGAATTTACTGAAACATTTTCTACTTCAATTTCATCTGAAACTGTTCGGCGAGTGCTCAGATCAGCAGGATTAAATGGGCTTTCTGCCCGAAGAAAATTTTTTGTAAGTGCGAAAAATAGAAAGCTTGGGCTTTCCTTCGCAAAATCAATGATAAATAAGCCCGAAACGTATTGGAATCATGTCTTATTTGCAGATGAAAGCAAATTTAATATGTTTGGTTCCGATGGGCGTATAACAGTATGGAGAAGAAAAAATGAGGAACTTAATTCCAAGAACTTAGTTGGACCAGAAAAGCATGGCGGTGGAGGTGTCCTTGTGTGGGGGTGCATGTCAGCATCAGGACTAGGTAATTTGGTATTTATTGATGGCATAATAAATCATGCTCTTTACTTAACTATTTTAAAAGACAATTTAAAATTATCAGCCCAAAATTTGGGTATTAGAAACAACTTTGTTTTTTTTTATCAAGATAACGACCATATGCACACGGCTCTCAACGTTCGCCTCTAGTATCTCTATAATTGTCCACAAGTTCTGAAAACATCACCTCAGTCGCCGGATTTAAACCCAATAGAACACATTTGGAGAGAACTTGAGGTTAGAGTACGAAGACACCACATTAAAACGAAAAGCGAACTAAAAACAGTAATGATTGAAGAATGGAGGAACATTGATGCAGATATTATAAAAAAAACTAGTGCTCTACTCCCAGACGTTTAAAAGCTGTTGTGGATGCTATAGGATATCCTACTAAGTACTAATTTACCGAAATACTACAATATTTACTAATATGTAGAGATTTTTTTTAAAGTGTACGAGGACTTTTGTGGAGGTAACCTTTTTGTTACTTTTTGATTATTGATTTTCCAAAAAAAATTTTTACTATATTTTAAAAATATTTTATGTAGTTTTGTTAAGAACAAGTTATAGATATTAAAAAATTTCCATTCTGAAATATTAATTTTTATTAGTGGATAAAGCAGTATTTCATTGAAATTCATAAGTGTACGAACACTTTTGGGAGCTACTGTATATCATTTGAAACATTAAACTACAAACTTCACCAAAACGGCGACATACATTTTAAAGTAACCCCGATATGTATCATAGTGTTTGGGCAACAGAAATAAAATCCTCGTAGATCGTTTGCTTTGTTTACACTGAAAATCCCTCTCACTCTTCTAAGTGCGTCTAGTTTTGTCCTGATATCAAAAATGGCGACGAATGCAAGTAGAAGGTGAATTTTTAATGCGGTCAAGCAAACCAAAAATATTTTTCTGCAACAATAAAAAGTTTTATTTTAATAAAAAAATAAAGTTCAATTTTTTTGTAAAAAAACCCCATTAAATCTTATTTATGGACAATAATTATGCAAAACATACATTTTGAAGACAGTAGTAGACTAAACGCATTCCTATTCCAATTTTTTTCGGATTACTCCTAAAATAATATTAGAACGTATTTATTGATTCTGGCTATCATTTATGATCAGAGGTGCTAAAATAATTCTTTATATTAATCAATAGGTTTTTTTTAGTATTCGAATTCAGCATGTCGACAATAGAAATTCCATTTTCGTATATGGTAGTTGTCAACGCCAATTACATTAAACACCAAACGTCATCAAAAAGGCGATAAACTACATTTTAAGGTAACCTCGATATGTATCATGAAAGAGCATTTGTGTAACAAAAAGTAAAATCTCCGTCTTCCGTCTTGTTTGCTAACACTGAAAATTTCTTTCATACCTGTAGATTAACATTTAATACACGTAATAATAGTTAATTTCTGGAAAAAATTTTATACCTGTAAATACCACAAGAAATATACAAATTAAGCAGAAAATTTCTTTAATATCTAAGTAATTTTACAAAACAAAAAATATTTCATGCAATCGAAATCCAGTTGTACACACAGTTTATTTTAAAATATCCCTGTTGGATAAAGGAAATTCTTCCATCAATTTTTAATAGCATATCACCATTTCTAAAAATTTGTCAATGACCCAGAACTAGTCCGTTCCAAAGGTATTAGCTGCCCACTCAGCAGACCACCCCTCTTCTAAAAGAAAAAAATTGACTTTCTAAAAGAACGCGCTCCAAACAATTCAGAAAATAATTTTGGAGAGATGGTTCAATCTTCTTTCCTACATAAATAGTCGGGATGCTAAACTAGCATTGCGTTTTGTGATCATTTTAGCTGTTTTCAAGACAACTGACGAATTCCGACGTATATTTTACCTGAGTGATTTTCTAGGGCCGCTGGTAGCCCGGTTAATAGAGTAGCGGATTAGCAACCGGGGGATTGCGAGTTCAAAACTAGATCCAATCAAAGACCGTCATGTACTTGGGGGCTGGTGCACGTCTGTCGTGGTCTGAAATGTCCTCACGTTGGCGTGGTGTAGAAGTTTGGAGAGTGGGGTGCCAGCTCAGTTGTTGACCTCGTCATCTGACCGTGATTCGAAATGACGAGGTGTGGTCCTCTTATCTTTCAGTTCGGGATTCATCCTGGACTGTCGCCAATAGCCCGTTCTATTCCTCCAGTACGACGTAAATTAAACTACCTACCTTCTGAAATTAGTAACTTAAAAGTTAGAATATGTTAATAATATCGGATAATTTATTGCTAGTCACGTTTATTTAAAGTTTAAGATTCATACGCATGTCTTTTGACCACTCCTAGTTGTTTTGATTAAGTGCAAGTGCACGCCCAACAAACCATTCAAGAACGGCCCTGGCCCAGAGGTTCCATGAAATTTAATAAATGTCAACAAAGAAAAGCAAGGTGTCCCTCAAATGTAACACCAGAACCGGTGATACGGAGGTCACGTGACGGATGATTTTAAGGTTCGAACTTTTTTCAATGAGTTGTTTACTAACGGGCTCATCATTCCCGTTATTATCACTTACTTTCTTAGCGCGCGAAACAATTTTCGTTGCACGAGCTCTAATAATTTTTCGCCTCTACCAGACTTACCCGAAATTCCTGTTCATAGTTCGCGAGCATGAGTCTTGGATTACGCCTGTAAGAAACAAAAGATGCTCTCTTCTGGTTATCAGAATAGTCTAGTTTCATGATTGGATGTGGAAAATAAAGCATCCGGATACATGCAAGATGTTGTTTCGTAATATTTACAGATGTGCTTTTAAAAACGAGTTTAAAATAGTCGAAGCAAGAGTTTGCGTGCACTGTGTCATTTACCCCAAGCATTATACGGTCACAGGTCTCATTCAAATAGTTTGTTTATTTTGTTTCTGATGGTTTTATTATTCTTATAATTATGATGCAATAATTATTGTTTATAATGTGAGCTTCGCATTGATCTTCAGATAAACAACGAATGTAAATTACACTATTTGGTGTAATATATTTCCTACTTGGCCTATGCATCTGAATGGAATATCGGACTCATCAAATACGAAAACACCTGGATCAAAAGTCAATTAACCCTCCTTGGTGGTTGTTTCTCTCTCTCTTTCTCTCTCTCTTTCTCTCTCTCGACGAAGTATCTCGTCATTCCCAAAAGTTACCAGATCTTTATGAAAGAAATATCTCATCATTAGAAGAAACCTGATCAGATCTTGATCTTGTATCATCAAAAAATCGGCAATACATCCCGTCATTATCAAAATTGGTAAGTTCTTGATGGACGAGATATCTCGTCGATGCCATTTGGAGGGTTAAGTACTTGTGTATGAAAATGGTATGCTTGTGATCTTCCTATCTTTTGATATAATGAATATCTTTGTACTCTTTTCTTCAGTTCTTTGCATTGTTTTTTGAATTTGTGATATCAAAATATCTCCACTAATGATTCATAAAGTGCCTATGTCATTAAAACCATCTATACGATCCTGTTTTTACCAGATTTTTTTAACGATTTATCAATTAATTTACGTTTGACACAAAGTAAGCACACGTTCAAAAATATTTAGCCTTATTTCTAAATCACTTTTGTCTTGTCTGGGACATGCAATAAAATATGAACAGGTCACGAAGAAAAGATAATACAAATTTTTAATCGGTTCATAAACATTTTTTTTAATCACCATATCATTGGCTTAGAGTAAACTCATTAACTGACAAAAAATTTTTATAGTACAGCTGATTTAAAAAACTTAGTTTTCATATCAAAAATAAAAATTATAAACATTTTAAAGTGTTATATTTTCTTTCAAAAGAATGCAAAAAGACAATTTATTTCTCATCAAAATGAAAATAATCATTTAGTGTAAAAAAAAGCCTTTCCTAAAAATATCAGTTAATGAGTTTCTGCTCTGAGCCGACGATACAATTAAGCAAATAAATCAAAACAATCTTCAACTATGTCTAATTGCTTAAAAGTAAAGTAATTTTGAAAAGCAATAATGCCATGTGCAGACGATAAATAACTAAGAAAAGTGTCTGTTTCAAAAATGCCATTAGATTGATGGCAGACGATATATCCCCCAATTTTTTTTCATTCAAATGTAAATATTTTATTTTGCACTTTTGGTAATGGCATCATAGAACTTTACAAGCTTTTGTAAAACATCAAACGATGTTTAGCATAACGTTGATTATTATTTATTTATCATTATTTATTCATTTTCCACTCCTGTTATACTTTGCTATGTTTCTGTCTCTCTCTTTTCTTCCCTAATAGATCTTTAAATTTAACTTTCGGATTTTTAACTATGTAAAGCACCAATAAACTTCTGCACCGAAAAGTGTAAGTTATGAGTTGTCTAATTTGTGGGTTCCATCTTCTTGCAGATAGGGAAACCAAAAGTAGAATTTTGGCGAAATTCGTTCCATTCTTGTTCTTAAAAACTTAAAAGAGAAGCATTAAATAGCTTCAGAATTAAGTAAAGCATATTATTAAAGTACTAAACTTGACAAAATTTAGTAAAAAGCAAGTTTTATAGAGGTTCGAAACTTTTCCCTATTTTCATTCAAAATTTTGCGTTTTAAAATCCTGACCCAATCTTTAAGCAATTTTTTTGTACAAAAATATTAGAAAAAGCATGAAAACTCGAAAGAAAATTAGGAATCCTCTGATAATAAAGTTCCACGCCTGCTTGTTAGTTATTCAAGAATTCAGCCATTCAAAACGCAGGATGGATTTACTTTGCTAATATTTACCGTATGCATTGATGCACAAAACAAGTTGCGAACTTGATTCAAAACTGTTTGTCACGGTTTATGAGCATTTATTTTGTGTTGCTTCACTTTTTCTCAGATGGGAATATTTAAGTGTTTCGGAAAAAAGACATCAGTCAACCATGAGTAAGCACTCGTATTACATTATTTAGTCTGTTTCATATATTCATAATATTCTGAATAAACTTATATTTTATACATTGCTTCTTATATTTTTATTCTCACAGAATGATTTATTTTGTATTCATGAAGAAATTAAAATTTAGGATTGAAGACAGTTATATTATGTATGAATTACACTTGTCTATTAAATAAATGTCCATTTGACACCATTTTTGTTTTTAGCACACGAATTTCAGTCTTATTCTGTTGAAAAACTTGGAGAGTGGGGTACCAGTTCAGGTGTTGACCTCGTCATCTGACTAGTTCAAAATCACGAAGCTTTGTGCTTAGATCTTTAAAGTTCAAAATTACGTGGTGTTGTCCTCGGATCATTTCCCTTCGGGTTTGATCCCGGACCGTCGCCAATAGCCCATCGTGTTGCTCCAGTGCGACGTTAAATAAAATACCTACATACCTACCCTTCGAGATTGATCCCGGACTGTCACCAATAGCCCATTGTGTTGTTGCAGTACGACATTAACTACCTACCTGTTGAAAACATCAGTGTCACAAAAGTATTCGTCCACTACACTTTTTTACTATTTTCCTGAATTTTATAATGAAGTTAAAATTTCGATTTAAAATTTTACCGAACAATAGGTCTTGTTTTCTTTATTTCAGCCTCTCACCAAAATATCGGTAGGTAGGTATTTTAATTAACGTCACACTTCCACAACGGGCTCTTGGTGACGAACCGGGATCAATCCCAAAGGAAAAGATCCGAGGACACCACGTAATTTTGAACCACGGTCAGATGACGAGGCCACACATGAGCTGGCACCCCACTTTCCAAACTTCCACACCACGCCAACGTGAGAAAATTTGAGGCCACGACAGATTTAACGTGCACTAGCCCCTTTTGTACACGACGGTCTTTGGCTGGATTCGAACTCGCAACCCTCCGGTTGCTAATCCGTTACCCTTCCAAGCAGGCTACCGCGGTCCCTAGGATATATAAAGATAATGATTGGATAATCTTCAAAACAAAATCAGATTTTAAGTCGCTTTGGATGTTTTATATCAATCAGGTCTTTATATGCAAAGCACGACGGTCTTTAAATGGATCGAGATTCGAACTCACAACCCCCCGGTTACTAATCCGCTACTCATCCAACCGAGATTCCATCCTCCCTTTTTTCGAGAATATTAAAAAGTTATTTTAATATTTCATTTGTAGAGATCAAAATCCAACCCGGTATCGTTTGGAAGGTGGGGTGCCAGCTCCGGTTTTGTGCTCATCTAACAGTGGTTCAAAATTACAAGGTGTCTTCGGATATGTCTTTTCAGATCGTCGCTAATAGCCCTTTGTGTTGCTCCAGTGCGACTTTATGCAACTATTACCTACCAACAGAGTATCAGAGGGCTCGGGCCACAAAAGCCATCTCCCCCACCTGCTACGCCACTGACTGCGCTTCGGCCTGCCCTTTTCGACATCACAAGAGCCACCACAACCCTAATGAATAATGCCCGCGCCTAACGACGACCCGGGCAGAGATAGCGATCGAACAAAACGATTACACCAATGATACACGGCCCGAAGAATCCGCGACGTGTGTTTGAACCTCTCGCCTCGACACGTTATATAGTTATTAGAATCGTTTCGAGGAGGGCTCTACCAACGCAGAAAACCCGGCTTCTGCGATCAATCCACAGCAAACGACAGCCAGCAAACGATCGCCGCGACCTATACCCGAGAATCAGCCGATCCCTCATCTGCTGCACCCCCCCCCCTGCCCCGTCGGGTGTAGAATTTGTGCCTAAATGCAGGGTATCGGCAAATTATAATGGAGATAAATGGCAAAGTGAGAAGCGCAATTACTCCAGTATGATGGGGGGTGACTGAGATTGACAACTCAGAAATCTCTGCTCGCCGTCCCCCCTGCTCTGACTGCATTCCCACCCGGCCATTATACACGGTGTTGATGCTTTTCATCGCTTTTTTTCTTCTCCTGATGCTCCCCCCTGTTTTCATTTCCATAATGACGGGCCCTTTGGGGCTGAACACACGTCAACGCTATTTCTGCCAAAATCGACACCTCTGGATGGTGCGGTCCGATCGGTTCTGTTGGCAACTGCCCACCGTCTGGGGTTGAGGATGATAAACACCCCGACGACAAACCTACGTAAACTCTACCCGGGGTGTTTATTTGTGTATTTATTTATTCGTCGGGAAGAAAACAGGCTCGACTTTTATGGTGTGGCTCGCCATTCAGGATGACATTGAGTGACAGATCATGCATTCGCGTGGTTGTTTCCAGGTGAGAAGACATTGGCATTTATGCGCCTTTCGCCTAGAGGCAGGTAGCTGAATTAACGTCGCACTGGAGCGACACACCGGGAACCATCCCGTTGCGAGGGATCCGAGGACAACACCTAGTAATTTTGAACCACTGTCAGATGACGAGATCAACACCTGAGCTGGCACCCCGCTCACTTGATTTCCACACCACGCCACCTTGAGGACATTTGAGACCGCGACTGATATAACGTGCGTCTGCCCCCACGTACGTGACGGTCTTTGGTTGAATCGAATTTCGAACTCGTAAGCCTCCGATTGCAAATCCACTTCTTCCGACCGGGCTACCACGGCACCCGGGAAATTTTCGGTAGGTAATTGAATTAACGTCACACTGGAGAAACACGATAGTCTAGTGGCGACGGTCAGGGATCAATCCCGTGGGGAAGGATCCGAGTCATTTTGAACCACGGTCAGATGACGAGGTCAGACCTGAGCTGGCACCCCAATCTCCGAACTTCCACACCACGCCAACGTGAGGATATTTGAGGCCACGACAGATTTAACCTGCACCAGTCCCAATGTACAGGAGGTCTTTGGTTGGATCGAGCTCCGGTTGCTAATTCGCTACTCTTCCAACCGGGCTATAGCAGCCTCGACACAGGTCAGAATGAAGTGGGTACAGGTATATCCTTCATGGTATATCAGTATCAGTGTAAATATATTGGGAATGGAATTGCTTTTAGTACAATTTTGTTTCGATACACTGAATCCGTTTTACCTTTTCATTCATTTCATTTAAAGTTTTCATATCTTTTATATAATATTTTTATATTGTAGGTGTGTGTAGTTTTCAATCTTTTCACCCAAGACCGATTCGTTGTGTTGCTCCAGTGCGACGTTAATTAAATACCTACCTACCCAAGACCGATTTCTTGAGGGTAGTTGAAGTCAGTAGGTGATCGGTTTGGTTGGAAATAGCCAATCGTTCATGGGTAGGAGGTGTCTAAGGTTGAAGATGATAAACACCCTGACCACAAACTTGATAAATTCCATGCGGGGTGTTTATTTGTGTATTTATTCGTCAGAGAAAAACAGGCTCGACTTTGTTGTGCCTCGCAATTGGGTATGGCAGCGAGTGACATATTATGCATTCGCGTGGTTGTTTACAGGTGGGAAGACATTGGTATTTATGCGTCTTCCGCTTGGAGCCAGGTGGTGATGGAAATGAAGTGGGTATTGGTATATCCAGCGTGGTATATTTAATATAGGGGCATTAGAATTGGTGCGTTTCCGGGCGATTTTCTTGCGACACACTTGAATCCACTTTACCTTTTCATTCATCAATGGCTGGTTGGCTTTGGGTTTTATGGCACAAGGGCAATATTTCACCAAGATGCGCCAAACACAAGACAGATAATGTCAAGTAATTGTGAAAAGAAAGGATAGAGAGAAGAAAGAGAAAGATCGCTTGGGCATCCTGGGTTCGCGATTCCCATGTTTATCAGAGGCAGTAGACCCCATGTGAAAAGAATGGATTATTAGGTTACCTCGGGTTCATGAAGCCCGTGCACACTAAAGATGTGCCCCCGAGGGTTTCATTCATCAAATCTGATATACAGGGTGAGTCTAAATTGTTTTTACAAAATAAGAGGGGTGATAGTACCCATCCAAACGAGCAATAATTAACATGGAACATAGGGTCGCATTCCACTCTGAGAGGCAGAAAAGAGTAAAGTCGAAACGCGTCGAGCATGAACAAGTCATCGCCTCTGACGTCGTTTTGTACCTGCCTACGTAGCATATCTCCTAAGCAAGATGGATCGGACGTGGCGGACCTGTGGCTTGGCCTCACCGGACCTCAACCCACTGGACTTTTTCTTCTGGGGACACATGAAATCTTGTGTACCTGTGGACTCGGTTGAAGATCTCGTAGCGAGAATCGGTGTTGCCACAGACAAAATTAACACACCAGGAATCTTCGAGAGCCAGTCATTCCTTCGCCGGTGTGAACTGTGCAACGACACGCCATTTTGAGCACATGCTGTGAGTTTTTCTCTGATCAATAAATGAGATTGTGCAACTTTTGGTATGGTTCATTCGCTTTCCCAACACTGTTGTAAGTTCATGTTGAAATTCTAATTTGACTCTTTTCTGCCTCTCAGAGTGGAATGCGACCCTATGTTCCAGGCTAATTATTGCTCGTCTGGATGGGTACTATCACCCCTCTTATTTTGTAAAAACAATTTAGACTCACCCTATATGTGATGTTTCCATATCGTAGGTGTGTACAATTGTCAATCTTTTTTTAATCCAAGATCGATTTCTGGAAGTTAGTAACAGTAAACAGCAGATCGATTTGTTAGAGACAGACATTCATGGGTAAGAAGTGTCTAAGGTTGAAGATGATAAACAGCCTGACCACAGCCTTGCATAAATCCATCCGGGGTGTTTGTGTATTCGTCGAAGAAAACAGGCTCGAATATTGATGTGGATTGCCATTGGGGATGGCAGTGACAGTTTCTGCATTCGCGTGGTTGTTTGTTTACAGGTGAGAAAAACGTTGATATTTATGCGTATTTTGCCTGGAGCCAGCTGGGGATGGGAATGAAGTGGATACCGGTATATCCAGCATGGGATATTAGAATAGGCATTTGGAATTGCTACCTGTTTCTTCCCGATTTTGTTGGGACACACTTGAATCCACTTCTTTTCATTCATCAAATCTAAACTACCGAGTTTTTCTGTTATATTTTCATATCGTAGGCGTGTGTACAATTTTCAGATTTTTTGTTATCCAAGATCGATTTCTCGTAGTTATAAGCAGTCGATCGGTTTGTTGGATGCAGCCAACTATTCAGGTGTAGGTACGTAGGTATATAATTAACGTCGACTTGGAGCTGCACAGCGGGCTATTGGCAAGGGTCCGGGTTCAAATCCTAAGGGAAAGATCCGAGGACAACATCATGTAATTTTGAACCATGGTCATATTACGAGGTCACACCTGAGATGGCACCCCATTCTCATGGTTTGTATAACTCGTCTGTCTTGACTGCTAGTCCCAAGAAATTGTAAAGAATAATGTATTTCATGTCGGCGTTGTTTGCTACGATGGCATTATTTCGTCCGAAAAGGAAGTCCACGGTTCATTCGATTCACCTCGAATTGTCTACAAATACATCAATAACAATAGCTCAGTATGACGCTAATTCAACTACACCCCACACTACGAATATCCTTGCCCAGAAAGGGATTCGAACCCAGAGCCTGTTAAATTGAGGGACAGAATTTACCACTCGAGCAACGACAACGAACAAAAAAAACAGGATTCACGTTTGTCGAAAATAGTTGTGTCAAAAGGCATTATCTTAAAATGCATTATTTTAATGTGATATAAATAAAGTGTTCTTATTGTTACCATTACATGAAAAAGGCCGCTGACACAAATTAGATACCAATGAAGTTCAAATGTGTCTTACAGATATAACGGTCAAGGAAATACACACAAATTGGAGGGAGATCAAAATATTTTTATTGATTTTAAAATTAAAAATTTCAAGGATTGTGCTTTCTCTTTCAAATAGAAAAGTTAAAATGAATAACTATGAGATTCTCGTTCAACCAAATGAAATTTCCAAAAGCAAGTTTGTGAAGTTTTGAAAACGGATTTCGGTGAAAATCGTTAAGTTCTATTTGTTGATTCTTTTTAATGAAGACATGGAGTGCTGAAGCAACGTTGAACTTGATCGTTTCCAAAGAGAGCATTGTCTTCCCATGGCTTGTACAACTCGTTGTCTGTCTTGACTTCTAGTCCCAAGAAAGGGTCGTAAAGAATGATGTATCCCATGTCGGCGTTGTTGGTTACGATGGCATCATTTAGTCCGAAAAGGAGAAGTCCATGGCCATTCGATTCGAAATCAGATCCTGTTCAGTCTCCTCTTGTGAGACGGACAGAAGCACAGCGGTGCATCAGGACAGCATTTGGTGTCTTGTCACAGCGAGCCTTTGGACTTGACCAGGGCTCTTCAGCATCTGGTGCTCCAGTGATCTCATCCAACAGTTGGAGAGGTTGGGCCAACATTCCGTTGCTTTCGGTGCCATCCGGAGTCTTGTTTCCAGAGGTCGTATTTTCTAGATCATCCATTCCCGTCTTCTGGGCAACAGGGCAAGTTGGATCGCCTGTGGTTCTGCTTTTCACGAAGATGTCAAAGACATCGTCTTTTCCATTGAGATCTGCGGCAGATTCTGCACAGTCAGCTCCGTTGGTTTTGTCGATGGAATTCTTTTGTGCCTCGAGTAGAGCTCTATCCGCCATTTCGTCTTCGATGGTTCGCAGACGCAAGTCCATGAATTCCTCGGGATGTTCGGCATTCCACTCTGCGAGGTAGTCGCGCTCGACGTATGGCTTTTCTTCTGCTTTCTGTTTCTTTGCCTCTTTCTTGGCTTGCTTCTTTATGCTTCTCTTTTCTCGAAACTTCTTTCTGAAATAGCAAATTAGAATAAATTATTTTTCCTGTCAAGACACAGCAAAGGGAAGCACACGTTACATGTATGTTAAAAAAGAGTAAATAAAGTTTCAAAGACTAAAAAATGTGTGAAAAATAATAAATTTTCAAAGAGTACGAGGCACACTTACATTTGTTTCCTGCACCAGTCCAGCATCTTGAAAGGTAGATAAGTCGTCTGTAATGACGTAAATAGCACTTGAAGTGCTGTTTGTAGATAGCACTAAAAAGTACTGTTTGTTTGTAGATAGCACTGAAAAGTACTGTTTATTTGTAGATAGCACTGAAAAGTACTGTTTGTTCGCAAAAAGCACTAAAAAGTACTGTTTGCAGGTAAGTTGCAGAGGAAGATTCCTTTACAACAAAAAAAATCGCTTTAATCAAACGTTTATAATATCACTTGATCAAAGTTTTAAAAATCGCCAGTTAGCAGTTTGACAAACATAACATGAATGAAGAAATCTTTTTGTAAGCGATACTATTTAGCTACAACAATGCTTGATTAACAATCGAAGCGTAATACGATGCTTTAAGCCCATTTGTTTAAAAGCATTCAGAGAGAATAAGTATTGTTATATTTGAAAACAATGTATTGTTATCAATTAAAAATAGTTTTTTTATTTCCATTGTTGCGTTTGCAATTTACAAATTTTGCTTCTCGTTAACGTGATGAAGAAATATAATTTTAATAGAAAATTTGATTTATTATTAAAATTAATAATTCGATAATTTAGATACATTGCGAAATTCATATTGTATGAGAATTATTGTTATATTTTGAAAGCCTCATTTGTTTGATTTTACGCTGTCTATCTACCCGCTTTTACACCTTAAAATCACTTAAATTTGACACTAAATAAAATATGCAACTTAGCATTAATACCCGATCAACTGAAGCTTTAAATTAGATCTCATTTAAAATTTCAATGCTCTATCTTTACCGTGTAAAAACTCGTGAAGAGGTCTGAAAAAAGTCATATACAGCTCTTGCACTCGAAATACACATTTAGTATTGTATACGCATGGCAATTTTCTAAATACCTGCCTAGACTGTTTAACCCTCTGAGGGATATACACGCATAATTCCACCTTGCAACCTGCAATCTTCCCTGGATGACTTTTAACCAATTTTGACTTCCTTGACCAATAGAATCATCCCAAAGGATTCTATTCTAAGAAACGGGCAATAAAATCTTTCCAAAGAATTCTTTTCTTAGGAAAGGACAGATAGAATCTTTCCAAAGGATTCTTTCGTAAGGAAAGACCGATGGAATCTTTCTAAGGGATTCTATTATAAGTAAAGAAACAATAGAATCCTTCCAAAGGATTATCAACTAAGGGAAGAACCAACAGTCTTTGCAAATGATTCTATTCTGAAAGAAAGGACCGATAGAATCGTTCCAAAGCATTTTACTTCAAAGAAAGAACCAATAGAAGCGTTCCAAAGAAATATTCTTCTCTAAGAAAAGGACAGATAGAATCTTTCCAAAGCATTCTTTCCTAAGGAAAGACCGATAGAATCTTTCTAAGGGATACTATTCTAAGTAAAAAAAACAATAGAATCCTTCCAAAGGATTATCAACTAAGGAAAGAACCAACAGTCTTTGCAAATGATTCTATTCTGAAAGAAAGGACCGATAGAATCGTTCCAAAGCATTTTACTTCAAAGAAAGAACCAATAGAAGCGTTCCAAAGAAATATTCTTCTCTAAGAAAAGGACAGATAGAATCTTTCCAAAGCATTCTTTCCTAAGGAAAGACCGATAGAATCTTTCTAAGGGATACTATTCTAAGTAAAAAAAACAATAGAATCCTTCCAAAGGATTATCAACTAAGGAAAGAACCAACAGTCTTTGCAAATGATTCTATTCTGAAAGAAAGGACCGATAGAATCGTTCCAAAGCATTTTACTTCAAAGAAAGAACCAATAGAAGCGTTCCAAAGAAATATTCTTCTCTAAGAAAAGGACAGATAGAATCTTTCCAAAGCATTCTTTCCTAAGGAAAGACCGATAGAATCTTTCTAAGGGATACTATTCTAAGTAAAAAAAACAATACAATCCTTCCAAAGGATTATCAACTAAGGAAAGAACCAACAGTCTTTGCAAATGATTCTATTCTGAAAGAAAGGACCGATAGAATCGTTCCAAAGCATTTTACTTCAAAGAAAGAACCAATAGAACCGATCCAAAGAAATATTCTTCTCTAAGAAAAGGACAGATAGAATCTTTCCAAAGCATTCTTTCCTAAGGAAAGACCGATAGAATCTTTCTAAGGGATTCTATTCTAAGTAAAGAAACAATAGAGAATCTTTCCAAAGGATTATCAACTAAGGAAAGAACCAACAGTCTTTGCAAATGATTCTATTCTGAAAGAAAGGACCGATAGAATCGTTCCAAAGCATTTTACTTCAAAGAAAGAACCAATAGAACCGATCCAAAGAAATATTCTTCTCTAAGAAAAGGACAGATAGAATCTTTCCAAAGCATTCTTTCCTAAGGAAAGACCGATAGAATCTTTCTAAGGGATTCTATTCTAATTAAAGAAACAATAGAGAGAGAGAGAGAATCCTTCCAAAGGATTATCAACTAAGGAAAGAACCAACAGTCTTTGCAAATGATTCTATTCTGAGAGAAAGGACCGATAGAATCGTTCCAAAGCATTTTACTTCAAAGAAAGAACCAATAGAACCGTGGCAATTATTTAGTGATTATTTAGACGTGACAATTATGAGTGATGAGATCAATGGCAATGGCGTTTAACCGAAGTGAAGGGTCATTTTTATGCCCTGCGCCGTGACTATAATTTTGTTTTTGTTTCAATACCTTTACACCAAAGGAGTGATTGAATATTGATTTATTATCCAATTACGGTTATACAAAGTGTACTAGTGAGAATTTCAAGTTTTACAATAAATAAGCATTACCAACACCCACTATATTTCATTCACTATCTTACAGACACAAGACAGGGGACATGTACGTAGTTCTACGTTTAAATCCACCGGCAACATGGGTATTTTATTAAAAGGACAGTTGAACCACTTTTAACCCTCCTGGTGGTTGTCTCGATAGTGAGGTAGGTATTTAATCAATGTCGCACTGGAGCAATACAATGGGTTGTTAGCGACGGTCCGGGATCAAACCGGAAAGGAAAATCCGAGGACAACACTACGCAATTTTGAACCACGGTCAGATGAGGAGGTCACACCTGAGCTGGCACCCCACTCTCCAAAGTTCCACACCAACATGACGACATTTCAGGTCACGACAGATTTAACGTGCACCAGCCCCTTTGTACACGACGGTCTTTGGTTGGATTCGAACTCGGAACCCTCCTGTTGATAGTCCGTTATTCTTCCAACCGGGCTACCGCGGCCACAAAAAAAGAAGGTTTATCCACAAGAAATAAATGAATATCACAACAGATTGGTATCCAGGGTGCGCCTCTGGTTATACAATACTATTTGATGTAGCACCTCTCTATAAATGGTTCTCTCTGGGTTACACACGCATTTACCCGTTCTACAACCTCTTTTGACCTTGACCAATAAAATCTTTCATACGATTCTTTCAATAGAGAAATCTCGTGACATTCAGAGGGTTAAAAAGCATAAAAACTAATCTATTTAAAAAATCTCCGTGTTTGTGTAAGCGAAGATTCCAATTTCTTCAAGACCACACAGCCAAGTTGGTTCTGTAACGAAATCAATACTGAACTTTTAATTTTGCAAGGCTTCGGTATTTTTTTGGAGAATCAGAAGGTTGATTGATCTGTTTTGAAAGTATCTTTGTTTAGAGTTAGAGAATGAGTGTATGAATATATTTCGACGGTGTATATATAAGTATGGTATGGTAATGTCTAGGATTTGTATTTATGTGAAAATGTTTCTTTTGCAATCACTCACTTTTCATTCGCTTCTTTTTGTGAGACACAAAACTCTTTCCCATTGCTAAGCAACTGCACTTGTTTTGTCTAGAATTTATGTGCAGCAAGCTTGAATAATTTTTTTTTGGAATTTTTTTATGCAAAGTTGTTTTTCTTTCAAAATTTGCTATGCCGCTATATTCGTAATCGTTTGCAGTTTTCTAGTTTTTGTTCTGATCGTTTGCATTTTTAATTAGAATTATTTATTTGGAATTTAACGTATCAGAATTCCGTATGTCATTTTGATGTTTGCTGCTCTTGCCTGGTATTTTAAAAGTTCTGGTAAAAAGGCAAATAAATTCATTTAGAAAAATAACTTAATAGTTTTGAATTAATTAAACTTTTGGAGACATGGATAGCAGACTTGATGCTAGAATAGTCATTCTTCTATACCAACAAATATTTGTAAGTTCCTTTTTATTTATTTTGAACAAGAAGTAAACTAGATTAATGTCCATCTGAAATCAAATCACACCACTACAATAAGATTGGTGGGAAAAAACGCATTTGCTTAGCAACGGAAAAGAGTTTTGTCTCTCACACCGCTCCTATTTAGAAATGTTTGCTTATTTATTACCTATTTACACTGATTTTAAAGTTACAAAAGGACACATTAAAAATATCTTTTTTTTTTCAATTCTAAAAATGTTTAATTATGCCTTTCATAAAAATATTTTTAAATGTATTTTTAAATTGTTTTCCGTACACTTGATTTAATAGGAGTGGATTGTTATTTTACATCTGGTAAATCTAATTGTACCTAAGTTCAGATACATATTAAGAAAAAAGTATCGAGGTACCAGTCTGCCCTTTCTCCAACTTTTATAACTATTAATAGGGAAAATTTCAAAGGATTACTCATATATATTTTTGTAGGCGGCGAAGGTTCGATTCCTCCCTGGGTGTATTTCTCTCTTCTGCGTTAGTAAAACTTTCCTTGTTTGTATCTATATCACTTGATGTCGTCTGTACATTTACGAAAAAATTCTAAGGAATTCTACAAAAATTTCTATAAAATGTGGTCTATAGAATCCTAATGACCCGTTTTTCTATAAGCTCTATAAAGTAGCCTCTATAGAAAGCCTATAGAAATTTGTAGAAACCTCTATAGAATTCTATCGAATTTAGTTGTTTTGTTTCACGACTTTATATTCTATCGAATTCTATAGAAAAGTATTTATATAGAATCAGAACTTATTTTTTCTATAGAAATCTCTATGGAATTCTATGAAACTATAAATCACTTTCGTTAGGGTTGTTTGGCGCAGAATGACCAAATATGAGTCTTGCGCCATGAAACCCAACCAACCGATTACTTATTTCTATCGTCATGTCTTTTTTTTTTACTTAATTTCTAAACGAAATTCTTATATTTACAAGTATTTTTAGGAAATTATAAACGACTTTTACTTTGGAATGGACCCTGAATCAGGCTCTTCCTATAAAAAGTGTTATCAGTGCCCAAAATCTAAGGGGGTCTGTAAATGCGAAAAAATTTTTGTTTATACCATAATAGGCAACTTGTTTTTTGTCTAAAAAGTAAATATATTTTCATTGTTTTGGGGATAATAAAGATGACAACAAACTTACAAAATAAACATTTGTACCGCGCGCGCGCGTTGTTCAATTTAAAAGTCGAGTACTTGAAATACGCATTTTGACTATTCTTTATGGGGATGGTCATCTAATCTGGTACTGGGGGCTGACGATTAGGCAGCGTCACCAATTTCAGAAAATTTTATTCAAGTTGGGACAAATGAGGACCTCAAGTAATTTCGTATGTGTGGATATATTTTCGGGACTAATTGTTTTGTCCATGCATCATGTTAACCATATCACCTGTGTATTAGTAATGTTTATCTCATGTTTAGGGGTAATCACTGATATATGAGGAGGGTTCAATGAGTTTGAATGTGGGAACCTTCCCTGAATATATCCCACTGATTACGTATAGGGGCTTGAATTTGAGAAAGATTCAATAGAAGCTTTTATATTGGAAAACTGCTAATGTTATCACTGCAATCACTTTCCTTCATTTCACCGCCGAGTTCATATTCTTAGAAATAATATGAATATAAAAACCGTTTGGAAACATTTTTTCGAACAAAAAATTGTCACACCCCAACATGTCTTCTGTAAGGTAGATCTTTTCGTTTTTTAACAAAAATGTTTTAAGCTCCAGGAAAAAATCATTCGAATCTCCGAAGTAAGTTTAGTTTTCTCACACGTGCAAGAATGCTACAAATGAACACATTTTCATAAATTTATAACTGTACAATGAATAAGAATTAGGCCTCTGACGATATAAAGTGCAGACATTGCATAAGTGCATCGCTATCGTTCGATTTGCAGCTGCAACAAAACTCGCCAAGCAAAAACAAAATTGAATGTAATGAGGATTCCTTTTTAAAAATGATTACAGAGACCATTTTTGTTTATATTTAAACCAAAACAGACCGAACACACCCAATGCCTGTTTCTCATAATAGAGCAACGAAAGCTCTCTGAAATTCAATTTGGTTTACCTTTTATGACCCTGATGCCATGGATGAAATTTGTTTTAATTTAGCTATGGTGTTTATGAAACTAAATACCTTAATTTAGATAGAAAAAAGTTTGGAATATATCACCTAAAACGAACTTCGGAATACATTATCGAAGCACTTTTCGCCATTATTTATAATGGGACATCGAATACCATGTGAATCGTTTGCTGGGGCATAGGATATTGCTCCAGCTAAAAAATCTAGTCTTTTTGCCAGTTGTTTTAGCTTGTTCTCAGATTAAAAATGAAACAGCACAAATCTCTCACCACAACACATAAAGAAGTTGTGATTTCGAAGAAAAGTTTACTGAAATTTGTGTTTCCACACACACACATTTCTTGTTTGTGTTTATTGAAAATTATGCAAAATACCCTTTAAAAACAGGTATACAGATGGAACTTTCGTTGATTCTACTACCTATTTATCGAATGTATTGGTAGAGTTGTTAGTTTATAGTGATATTTTGAAACCGGATCAGAGAGAGAAAATGTATTGGATTTTTAAGGTGTTTTTTACGCCACTTATCTTACGGTAGGAAATTGAATTAACGTTGCTTTGGAGCAACACAACGAGCTATTGGCGGCGGTCCGGGATCAATCCCGAAGGGAAAGATCCGATGACAACTCGTCGTTTTGGGCCACGGTCAGATGACGAGGTCAACACCTGAAATGGCACCCCATTTTCCAAACTTTCACACCTCGCCAACGTGAGAACATGAGGCCACGACAGATTAAAAGTGCACAAACCTCCACGTACACAATTCCTTCGGTTGGATAGAGTTTCGAACTCGCAACCCTCTGGTTGCAAATCCTCGATTCTACCAACTGGGCTACCGCGGCCTCCCATTTATCCGACAAAGAATTACGTTTTCTTAAAACCAAAAGTTTTCTTTCACAATCCTTTAAAGTTGGGGGCAGAAAACATGTATTGACATCTTTATCGAGGTACGAAAAGTTTCCTTGGCTGGATGTAACAGCTGCGAAAAAAAAATCGAACCACCCCCTTTTAATCACACCTAGTTCATAGTAGAGCAAATTCAGTCTCGGCAAACTGTAATGAAAATGTTACGCTAGAGGATTAGGGTAAATCCTAATAGGAGCACAGTACAGGGATCTATGTAGGTGATATGATGTTCGAACTTAAAGCAAAATATATGTTACTTTTGACACGACTAAATTATTTGTCAGAAGGGGGAGATTAGGAGAAGATTTGTTGGCAATGGAAAAAAAAATGTTAACATGATTACCTTCCTCCTTATATAACTATTTCATGGTCCAAATAACTACCTTACACGAAGCAAATCTATAGCTGCAAATTGCCATTCCTTGAGCATTAAGAAATCACGCGCTAGACGAGTTGCACGACAAAAAGATAAAATTAACCATGACGCCTTTCGTAACGCTTGAGCAAGAAAAGGAAAAACTCACACCTAGAGGGATACGAAGAGGGGTGATTTTTTTCACACCTTGATCCCCCTCTTGCTCTTTATAAGTGGGTAATTTCCACCCAACGGCTAAACCGTCAGACTGCATTTACGCTTCCATTACGAGGCAGAATAAATGCAAGCCTCGGCTGGCTAACTGCCCGTCAAAAGTTGATGCAGGTGGTCATTAAGTTGAAAAGGAAGGGAATAATATCAAAGGCGTCGAAAAATGCAACTTTAAAATTCATATTTTCGGGTCTTGGATGTCTCGGCTTGATGTTCGGGGTTTGACTCGGAGAGAAATTACGGGTGTTGCCAGTTTGACCCTAACAAATAAGGGTAAAATAAGTAGGTGATGACAGTTTCTGGTTATGGAGACCGGTTGTTAAGCGGCGCTTGAGGATACGGAGGAGCAGAAATATTTCCTATCTCTGATTAATGAAATGTTACACGAGTTTTTCTTTTTTTTTTCTATTGCTGTCTTTTCCACCTCGTTTAGAGACAATGGATTTGAGATACAGTGCAAGAAGGATGAGATATTTTTAAATCTTAGGTAGGTAGGTAGTTAATTAACGTCAATAGTAGAAAAGTGAGTGTTCCAACACATGAGGAGCGAGAATCGCGAGGATAATAAGGAAGGTAATTAGGATAAGGATGAGAGTTCAGAAACCACAGGAGGATCGGAGGATAGCTAAGGGGAAAACGAGTAAACCGATAGAGTGAGACATGCAGAGAATTGGTATTAACATGTTTAATTTATATAAGGAATTTGTTTAAATAAGATTGGAATTTCAGTGACAGAAGGGTTTATTATAGTTTCATTCGAATTTGGTTACAAATCTTACTACTTAATTTTCCTCTGTTATTTTTTCGACAAAATTTTTGATAATGTTCCGTAAGGGAATATTGGAGATCGTCCTCTTCTTTCCGCAAAACTCATATTTGAATATCTGAAACAGGTTTTAAAAATAATTACATAGAAATAAATATATTAAGATATAATTACTTCAGATTTAATTAATGCAATTCTACCCTCAGTATAAACTTTTCACCCATTGTAATTAGAATTTACAATTACCCTTTCCTTAATACCCCAAACTATTAAAACTACTAAGGACATTTGCCGAGGGTTCCAATCTTCGTTACCGAAACACGCGTGACAGAGCCTGACACAAACGGGAATTTAAAATAATTGTTTGGCAGGATATCGGACGCTTCCTTAGAATGTTTCATACCCACCACCCATTTTTTTAACTACCCCTTTCATAAATTTTACTATTTATTCTAAAATTCGACAATAAGATTTTTGCGTTAATTAACAACTTTCAAGATATCGCACGAGTGCATATCCGTGTATATGCATGTTATTATCAGGATGTTTGCTACCCTACTCGCACTGAAGTGATATTTTATTATAGAGATTGGAATTTCATTAGTAAAGCGCTTGAAGAAGTAAGAGAAGTTTTTTAGCACATCACCATGGATTGTAAACTATAACAAGTGTAGTGACTTTACTGCAACGGATCATGGTGTAACAGTTACTGCGAATTCAAAAGAAACTTTTTCTATGTCCATTTCAAAAGTTGTTAAACCCAAAAACTTCCACAGATTTAGTAACCGAAATAAGTCTGAACTCTGATCAATGTAAACTTCTTGCCTCTATCTGTATGGAAATGAAATCCGAGCTCATTGAATGTGAACTCGGTCTTAAAGTCGACTCACTCAGTTTGAATTTGCTACCATTAGAAACTATTTCAACTTTTTAAAGGTTAATTGTGAATAAGACTTTTAAAAGTGTTTGAGGATCATGTTTTTAAAACTTTAAAGAGTCAAGGAATGGATTATTGTGTTGAGATACAGCATTTGCATGTGCATTGATAATTCTTGATGTTAGTAAAATTTTAGATGAAACAATGCTGCAATATGAAGATGTACCATTTGCAAATGATCTTATAGAAATATCTGGTATTGTAGAAGAAATGAATCTCAAATTTTTGTAATTAATAAAACTGACTACACTGAATAATTCTAAAAATTTTACAAACAATATATATGTATATATATTTTACACATAGATATCTGTCATATTTTAAAATATAAGTAAATGATTAGAAAGTAATTATTTTGTCTTATTATTCATTGATTTACATAGAAATCCATTTACATTCATTATTACATTTTTCTTCATTTGCAACTAATTTTCTTTTCGATTCAAACGCACTTTTATTTATTATGAAAGATTGTGGCATGTTGATTTCTTTGATGGATTCTTCAAACTCTTTCATTCCATTTAAAGGAAAAGGATGTTTCCTTTTTCTCAATAGATTATCTATCAAATCAATAATATTTGTATTTTGAATAGGATGATTTTTATAAACAATTTCTCCTGTCTTGGTTCAAGAAAGTGTCTCAGAATAATTCTTTAAAGTTTTTAAATATTTTTCGTCGTTGACACTGTTCTTTGGGGTACAGATTTCCCCCCAATAGTGTCTCTCCTATAGAATATTGTTCATTTTCCCTAGATGTTTGAAAAATTTCATCTTTTGGGGATATGTCATTTGAAAAACTAGTTACAGAATCATGGGTTTCTCGTTGCTCTTGTAAAGTTGAATTGACGATGCGTGCAATTGATTATTTTTTCGCAGTGCTTGATTGTACATTTTAATTTTTGTATCATCATCAAAAGATCTAAGTAAAATTTCTTTCATTTCACGATCTAATTGTGATAGTTGTTCATCAGTTGGGATATGTCTAGACAATCTGTCTTCGGGTACAAGTATCATCTTTTTTAGTGAATTCCATTATTTATTTAGTAATGCCGTTAACACACTCAGAGCTGCTGGAATAAGAATGTTTAAAAATCCACCTTTCTGTGAAATGATTTTGGTTTTTGTATATAGGTAATTTGGGTTCAGCTAACATTTTTTTTTCGTAGTGACCTTCTGTGATGCTTTAACTTTTGCTTTTGATCTAATGAAAGAGGAACATTCCCTTTTAAGGTATTTAAACAGCATTCAGATACAATGTATGATTTCCTTGGGTAATTTTAAAAAAATGGGTTTTTTTTAAGTTTAGGTAGACATGTCATTAGAATCTTTAACTGATGAACGTCATTCATTGACAAAGGCATTTTGAAAACTAATGCAAATTGAAATGCTCTCCTTTTTAAAGTTTGCGTTGATATGTACACATATCCTGTCCGGGGAGTATACTTGTCCGCAAACGCATGTTTTCCTCCGTTTGAGGTTCTCAATCAATCAGAAAATATGAATAAGGTCTTAAAGTAGAGTCTGCAAAAACCTCTTGAAAAAATTTCAAATAGTTAGGGTACAACTGTCTTCCTAAATGAGAAACTTGACTGATATCTCTACGATATTTAAATAGAAACAGATAATGTGAATTAAGAGTAACTTCTCGAAATTATTTCCCCTTGTGAAACAAGTTTTGTGCTACAAATATAACAGATTAAGTTAAAGTGGGGACTACCTTTTGTAAACACATGAATCAGACGTTTATCTCCTCCACATTCTACCATTAAATCAATTATGAATAGTGTTCTTTTCTATGTGTTCTTTACAATTACTGGGAAATCCTTCTACAAATGTAACATCAGGAATGTTATCATAAAGGTCCTGATATATTCCATAAAACCATACAATTTTATGAATGTCTCTTGCACGTTTGGTGTCTGTCTGTCCATCTGTCTGTATGTATGTCCCGTGCTACGTCTAAACGGATGCATATATTTTCATGAAACTTTGCATACTGTGAGTACTTTCATTCATTTAGTGACTGAACTTGGTTGCGTTAGACTATCTATCCGTCTTCCCATTTTTTTTCGACTTTGAGCTTGTATGTTTGTACAAGTATTACATAAAATTTATTTGACATATTTTAATGCAATGTCATGTATTTGATACACCATATTTTGATTTAGTGAATGCAGTATTTGACATATCTTTGCTTACATATTTAGGCAAGATTCACTTTAAAACATCTGAGTAACTATACTTAAATCAACCATAATTTGAAAGTTTTGGAGTAGCTGGGAGGTATATTGAGCATTGCAATTACTTGGATTGTTTCACCAGTATCAATTATTTTCCAAAACAATTTTTACGGAATTTAAATTCTAATAGTTTATTTATTTCGAGCCTTATTTTTTTTACGAAATATAAAAAAAATTCTAGATATTTGGGACAGACGATAAAGAGAATAAACTATACAGAACAAAACGTTATAAAATAGGACTGGTAGCTAATATCGCAACCTTGGTATTTTTTAATCGTTTGCTTTTTTAAATTTGTGTCCGTTATATTCCAAGAAACTATTTTGTAGTGAAAAACAGATACATTCATTACTTTTCGCGTTCGAAGCTTTTTTTAAAATCTGTTTTAAGACGTATTTTGATTTTAGATTTGATGTTTTTCGTTCAATAACTGTAATGAAGGTAAATAATGGTTTAATTAGTTTTAAAAACATTTTCAATCATTGTATGATAATTTTGGGAAACGCTTTTGTTTTTAAATGACATACAAGGAATTTATATGCATACTCTAAACTATACTATGCATCCTGGGTAACATTTTCACTCTAGAAACTTCTTTCTTACTGAAAATTTAAATTCTACAAAAATGTAAAATGTTAAATGTGACATTTATTTACATATGTGAAATTGGGTATTTAACAATTGTGTACCTTTATTAGGGTGTGATAGTTGTTACATGGAATGAATAAGAATTGCAATTTATTAACGAAAACGGTAATTAATTAATCAGTTCAACCCGAGTAACGCCGGGTTATTCTGCAAGTCTATATAAATAGGAATGGAGTGTTTGTTTGTACATTGAATATTTTCAACCCATCTCATCCATCAAGTTCTTGTCAGTTTTTCTAATGACTAAAGAGATTTGATAATGACTTTTGCTAATGACTCTTCGAGACAACCACCAGGTGGGTTAAAAAATAAAACGCTGCGTCTGTCAAAGGCTCACCTACTATGGGAACTAAAGTTACATTTGAGAGAAAGCAAAAATCCTTCTATAATTTAATAATTTGTTCTTTAAAAATCATGTATCGTAAAATGGTTTCGACAAGATATCTCGTCCATCAAGATCCAACCAATTGCACTATTGATCTCGTCAACAAGATATTCCCTATCTTTTAACGATGATGAGATCAAAATCTGGTCGGTTTTCTTGTAATGACATCTCGTTCATCAAGATCTGGTCAGTTTTTCTAATGACTGAAGAGATTTGTTAATGACTTTTGCTAATGACTCATCGAGACAATTACCAGGAGGGTTAAAAATAAAACGATACGGCTGTTTTGTCTTCAGAGACGCACCTACGAAGATGGGCGCCTCTGAAGGGAAGGGAAGTGGGCTCTAAGGGAAGGAGGCTAAAGTCAGATTTGAAAGAAAGCAAAAATCCTTATATAATTTATTTATTTGTTCTTTAAAAATCTTGTATTAACCCTCTAAACGGTTTCGACGAGATACCTCGTCCTCTAGATATGACCAATTTTGGTAATGACGAGATATCTCGTCATCAAGACATTGCAGATTCTTTTTATGTTGGCGAGATCAAGATCTGGTCAGTTTTCTTGTAATGATGAGGTATCTCGTCCATCAAGCTCTGGTTAGTTTTCTTCTAATGACGAGATATTTCGTCCATCAAGCTCTGGTCAATTTCGTTAATGACGGAGATATCTCGTCGAGACTACCACAGGGTGGGTTAAAACGCTTTTTAAATTTTATTCTTATTTCAATCAACAAATATTTTTACGTTACTGATGTATAAATTTTGAAAAAATGGTATGGGTTGTTGTATGGGGACACAACCGAAATCGTTTAAAGCATGAATTCGTCTTTGAGTTGTTACAGGAAGGGTAAGATGTAAATAAAAAAAGTCATGGCGGTTATTAAATGAGGTAGTATTTTATTTATCAAATGCCAATGACAGGAGAAGTGAGATGGACATGGTATAGTATGCACCGATGACTTTTACAAAATTAAATCTAAACAAGTTGCCCAGAGTAGAAGCGATGTAGAAATGTAAACTTCAGGTTGAACTTATGTTTTATATAGTCTATAAGCGATTTGTTTTGAGTAACATCGACATTGATATCACCGGTAAGCATAATGGGTACATTGGTATCTGGAAGCATATTGAGTACAATTTTCCTCATAGAATCTTTCCCAAGTTCTAGCATTGCAAGTCAATATCCATCGGTTCAGGAGGCGGTGTACTCGAAGTACTCTCGCCTACTTTGGCGCGCTCGGATTTCTTACGCTTTCTTTAAAATCTACATCGTTCGACACTATTCATTTTGGACTTTTCTGATTCCTTTTGAATTTTTCGTTCCAAAGATATGCGTTTCTTACATTTCTGTTCACATTTCCTTTGCAATTTTTTCGACATTATGACAATTTGTTCAACTCAGCACACTTATCGGCTTATAACTTTATAAATTTTATTTTATCGGGATCTTTTTGCTATATAGTATGGTATATTCTGTTATTCTCTACATATCGATACCAATTTCAACGTCCTATCTCTTCGCAATCCTAAGTTACATTGCCTACATTTTCCTCTGGCATAAGAGTAAGAAAAGAAGCGAGAGCTAAATAGGCCCCTCGACACTGATACTGAGGGTGCTTGATCTCCATCCGCCTCTTCTTTACCGCTAGATTTATGCTAAGAGAATATATTTGAAACCAATGGATTAAATTAGATTAATTTGCATTTTTTGTCTTATGTATTGTGCAATTGATTCTGTTGCGATAGTTAAAAAGTCTTGTTTCTAAACATCTGCACCAATGGCCAACAAAATAATCGATATTTATATAAGTACTATCATATTCACCTTTGCAACATTCATATATTCATATACATTTATATATTCCAATCCTAGACAATATAATTTTAGCCATTATTATATAGTGGCTAAAATTAGTGTATTAATTAAGTAAATGAAGGTTAATACACAAATTAACTTGTTATACATCTGTAAAAATAACTAAAATATAGCTAAATGGGTATAATATTAAAATATCGTTAGTCTCCTTAAATTTCAGAAGACGGGTCTTGGAAAATGTATACATTGAAGTTTTCTAAACAATGATGGCACTGAAACAATTACCAAACAATATTGCATAAACCAACAATGCTTAACAACGCAGGTTTTTTAAAACTTTCATTATTACGATGTATTTTCTCGTCATTCGTTATCTTTGCTCTGGTGCATGTAGTACTTATTTTGCAAAGCGCTTATAATTTCGTCAATTTCACGAAGTTTTCTTATTTAAATCTCTCTTCGAGGCACTACTGTGTTTCGAGAAGTCGACTCCATCCAGACTTCATATTAGATTATTTTTATTGAAAGATTAGAAGCTATGGCTCCTCATCTTTGGAAACGGTTGTCGAGGGCAATGTAAGTTCCCATTCTATGTCGAATTTCTGATTTCAGTAATGATATGCAACTTGCTTTACTAAATTTATGTACACATTAAAAAAATATTTCGTACTTTTTGAAAAGCTTTGAGTAATGTGTATGCTGATAGATCTTATTTTGCAACAATCAAGCTCGATCAAAAACTAGATGTTAAAATAAGTGTCTTATAAATTTTAAAGGAACGCGGTAGCTCAGTTGCGAGTTCAAAACTCGGTCCAGACAAAGACCGTCACCGATAGCCTATTGTATTGCTCCAGTGCGACGTTAATTAACTACCTACCTACAAATTTTTAAATGCAACCTTTATCAACTATTCTATTTTATATAAGTACTGAATTCTATAATTTTGTTACCTTTAGCCCTCCAAGTGATTTCAACAAGATATCTCGTCATCTAGATATTGCTGATGAAAAATCAGCAATATCTGGTGATGATCAAGATCTGGTCAGTTTTCTACTAATGACGAAAGACGACGAGATATTGATAGACGATATATCTCGTCCATTAGTTTTGTTAGTGTTGAGATATCTCGTGGAGACAACCACCAGAAGGGCTAAAGGTTTTTTAAATGGTTATGGCTTACAAAAACAGTGCTTACAATATAGTTAAATTTTGTTTATTAGATGCAAGTTTGATCATTTAATCTATTACAGATTTGGATCCCGCAACCGCCGATCTTCTACGATCGATGTAATAAAAATCACTCCAAAGCTTTATGCTGTAAGTATAACATCGAATAAAATAATGCACATAATAGAATTTTATAATTAATGATACTTTATGTCAAAGAGATTCAATATTCAATTATAACTGCCCTTTTATAGGAACATTTGACACAAATGGATTGGGAAGCGTTTCAGAAAATAAAAATTGAGGTAAGCTTTTACACTAATCAGTAGCATGAATTTAGATAAGAATGAAATATACAGGGTGAGTCTAAATTGTTTTTACAAAATAAGAGCGGTGATAGTACCCATCCAGACGAGCAATAATTAGCCTGGAACATAGGGTCGCATTCCACTCTGAGAGGCAGAAAAGAGTCAAATTAGAATTTCAACATGAACTTACAACAGTGTTGGGAAAGCGAATGAACGATACCAAAAGTTGCACAATCTGATTAATTGATCAGAAAAAAATTCACAGCAAGTGCTCAAAGTGGCGGCCACGCGTGTCGTTGCGCAGTTCACACCGACGAAGGAATGACTGGCTCTCGAAGATTCCTGGTGTTGTGTTAATTTTGTCTGCGGCAACACCGATTCTCGCTACGAGATCTTCAGCCGAGTCCACAGGCGTCTGGTACACTAAAGATTTCATGTGCCCCAGAAGAAAAAGTCCAGTGGGTTGAGGTCCGGTGAGGCCAAGCCACAGGTCCGCCATGTCCGATCCATCGTGCGGGATATGTGGCATTCAAGAAGTGCCGGACCGTGCTGGAAAAGTGTGCTGGAGCTCCATCGTGCATGCTCGACGCGCTTCGACTTTACTCTTTTCTGCCTCTCAGAGTGGAATGCGACCCTATGTTCCATGGTAATTATGGCTCGTCTGGATGGGTACTATCACCCCTCTTATTTTATAAAAACAATTTAGACTCACCCTTTATATTCAAAATTTAGTATTAGTTATATTTTAACTAAAAACCAAGCTAAAGACTTGACTTTTTTCTTTCAGGAATTCGCTAATCCCAAGTCATTGAACATTACAGCATTTATGGATGACTTCAGCTACGTAAGTACTGAATACAAATTTATATCATTGAATTGAAGGGCGCTTTTGTAAGCGCTTCTCGTCAGTGTAAATTACAATTTATCTTTTTCCTCTCGGGGGCCGATGGGGTTCAGTGGGTAGGTCCACTACGCTAACAACCTTCGAGTTGTAGGCGGCGCAGGTTCGATTTCTGTCAGGTGCCATTCCTCCCTGGGTGTATTTCTTTCTTCTGTGTCAGTAAAAGCTTTCATAATGTGTATGTCTATTACTTGATATTGTATGTCTTGTATCTGGAGCAGCATCTCCAAATATAGCCCTTGCGCCATAAAACCCCAACAATCCAACCAACCTTTAACCCTCTCTGAGCGTCGAAATATTTCCGAGTAATGCAGTACTGCTTTTACCTCACAATACACTTAATAACTGAATAACCACATCTATTGGTTCAAGGAATAAAAAGATTCCTTCAACCTTTAGAAAGATTCTATTGTTCCTTCCCTTAGATGGCACAGTAGGGAGATAATTGAATTAACGTACCATTAGAGCAATGCAACGGGCTATTGGCGACTGTCTGGGATGAATCCCCAAGTTATATATCGGAGGACAACACCACGTAATTTTGAACCACTGTCAGATGACGAGGTAACAACTGAGCTAGCACCTCACTCTCTAAACTTCCGCACAACGCCAACGTGAGGATATTTGAGGTCGTGATAGATTTAACGCGCACCATCCTCCATGTACATGAAGGTCTTCGATAGGATCGAATTTCAAACTCGCAACCCTCCATTTGCAAATCGGTTAAGCTCTTCCAACCAGGCTAACCGCGGCGCCTTCTTTCCTTAGAAGAAAATCCTTTGGAACCATTCTATTGATTACTTTACAATAAAATAATTTTGAAACATTATATTATACCTTTCCTTAGAATAAGGGAATCTTAGAATCTTTGGACAATTCTATTGGATTCTGTAGGATAGAATCCTTTGGAAATATTCCATATATATATTGTTCCTTTCCTTAGAATAAAATTCTGTAGAATAGAATTCCTTTAACGATTCTATTGGAACCATTCTGCAGAATGGAATCCTTTTGAAGATTCTATTGGCCTATTCTGTAGAATATAACCCTTTGGAAAGATTCCTTTGGTCTTTTCTTTAGAATAGAATCCTTTGGAATGAGTCTATTTTTTCTTTCTTTGTTACAGAATCTTTTGGAAAGATTCTATTGGTCAAAAAGATCCAAATTGGTAAGAAGCCATGCAGGGAAGACTGCAAGTTGCAAGGTGGAATTATGTGTGTGAGCCCCTCATAGTGTTAAAACTCATCTCTTACAAATGCATATTTCCAGAGTACCCACTGGACAACGCACCAGATCCTGATCGGGGCCAAGGCCAAGAAAAGGGCCGCAGTGATCGAGCATTTCATAAAGATCGCAAAGGAGCTGCACAAGCTGAACAATCTCCAATCGGAGTTCGCAATAATTGCTGCTCTGAACAGTGCCCCCATCATTCGTCTGGAGGAGACATGGAAGGTATGTCAAATATTCCTCTTACCCCCGATTAATTGCAGTTTGAATGAAAGCAATTTCTAAACAGCCGCCTAAGTGATACAGTTGTCACAGCGCTTGTCTACCATACAGTAGGTCGCGGGTTCGAGACTCGTTTTGTAGCGTATGGACGGTAATGATTATCCTTGTTAGGAGTAGTGGCGGCTCACCTATTGGGCATCCCTTCACAAATAGCCATCATTTTGCCCCTTGTAGTACCGAAGGCCTTAGGTCAGTGGTCGAGCTTAGAAAAAAAATTTAAAACCAAATATGTGGACAAATCTGCTTGTTCAAATTTCAGTGTGGCTATTTGGGAAATAACACGCTAGTCTCCAATTTGCTACTTTTTAAAATACTTTATCAGAGATCCTCTAGGAATATTTAGTATCCCCATGTGTTCTGCGCACCGGGTTAAACTATTCAGACGGCTGTATCTGGATTGCGGGCATGTTAAACCTCTCCGGAGGGCCGTATCTGGTCTGTGAGAATGATAAAAATATTTGGAGGGCTATATCTGGTCTGGGGCCTGATAAAAATATTTGGAGGGCCGTATCTGGTCTGCGGGCCTGATATTTGGAGGGCAGCGTCTGGTCAGCGGGCCTAATAAAAATATTTGGAGGGCCGTATCTGGTCTGCGCGCCGGAAAAACTTATTTCCGGCCCAACGGCCGTATCTCTCCGGGAAAGCCTTTTCAGAGGCCGTATTTGTCTTTTTTAATTTAAACCTTTTCGAAGGGCCGTATCTGGTCTACGGGCCTGAAATCAATCTATATACTACTATTTACCTTACGTGTACGGTTTTCTGTGGACGGGCTGGTTAAACCTGACCCCGATAAGAAAAACAGTCAAATATCTAATAATCAATTCATCCCACTTAAGTTAAATCTAACACAGTTTGTAAAATTAATTTGATAAACATGAGAATGTGCTCACACATCTTTTTGTTTCCTGTAGGAAGTGTCCAAGAAACACTTGTGCACCTTAGACGAGCTAGAACAACTGTGCTCCACGGATTTTAATTTCCGAAAACTCCGGGAATTCTACTCAGAGTGCACAAAACCTTGCATCCCCTTCATAGGTAAGTATTCAATAAATCGATGTGTTTTCCTTTCGCGTCAACTGGCTTATTACAAAGGCCGTGGTAGCCTGGTTGGAAGAGTAACAGATTAGCAATCGGAGGGTTGTGAGTTCGAAACTAGGTCCAGCCAAAGATCGTCGAATACACGGGGGCTTGTGCACGTTAAATATGTCGTCTCCTCAAATGTTCTCACGTTGGATGATGTGGAAGTTTGGAGAGTGGAGTGTCAGTCAGGTGTTGACCTGGTCATCTGACCGTGGTTCGAAATTACGTGGTGTTGTCCAAGGGATTCCCTTAGGGATTGACCCGGATCGTCGCTAATACCCATTAGTGTTGTTCCAGTGTGATGTTAATTAACTATCTACCTACTCAAACATATTGAATAAACTTTATTGGCTTAATCTCTTCGTATCCGATAATAATAATCTTGAAAGTCTTTTATATAATCCAATTATGGAATTAACCACCTATTTGTACAATATTTCATTCATTCTTTAATTTAAAAATATATTTAATACAAGTATTTTATTTACTCGTAGGTTTAATCTTGAAGGACTTAAAATCCATTGAAGTGATGTTTCCATTCAATGGAACGGATAACACCGAATGCCGTCAAAGGATGACTACAAACATACTAAGCATCATTGAAAAATTCCAGAAGTCCAACTATGGTGAGTGATATTTTCGAATTCTGACTGGCCGCAGTAGCCCGGTCGGAAGAATAGCGGATTAGCAACTAGAGGGTTGCAAATTCGAAACTCGATCCAACCAAAGATCGTCGTGTACGTGATGGCTTGTGCAGGTTAAATCTGCCGTGGACTCAAATGTCCTCACGATGAGTGGTGTGGAAGTTTGGAGAGTGGAGTGCCTGCTCAAGTGTTGTTCTCATCATCTGACCGTGGTTGAAAATGACGAGATGTCCTCAAATCTTTCCCTTCGGGGTTGATCCCGGACCGTCGCCAATAGCCCAATGTTTTGCTCCAATGCGACGTTAATTGAAAACCTACCGACCAGATGGACGAGAACCTCGTCGTTAGAAACTGATCAAATCTTGATCTCGTCATCATAAAAGAAATCGGCAATATCTATTTATGATCACGAGAACCTCGTCGTTAGAAACTGACCAAATCTTGATCTCGTCATCATAAAAGAAATCGGCAATATCTATTTATGATCACGAGATATCTCGTCATTAACAAAATTGGTCAGATCTTGATGGACGAGATATATCGTCGAAACTACTTGTAGGGTTAATGTCGGGACGTATGATCCTGAGTCTAATTTGCCATGGACATGAAAACTCATTATATTCACTTTTTGGATGATCAAAATATCAATTCAATTGCATTAAAGTAATTGTAGATAGGCTTTTTGGTTGTATATATGAGACGAACGTTTATTAAAAAATCAAATTCCTATTAAGGAAACTAAAGACGATACAAAATTACAAAGAACTGCGATCAGCTCTTTTTTCGTCTCCAATTGTTCTAAATTCTAAACTCCTTGGGGACACATCTTCCTTAGGTGTGTACGGGCTTCACGAGCTCGAGGTACCCTAGTGATCAATTCTTTTTCCATGAGGTTGACTGCCTCTGGTAAACATGGGGATCGCGACCCCAGGATGCCCAAGTAATCTTTTTATTTTCCCAATTACCTGACATTTTCTGTCTTGTGTTTGGCGCAGCTTGGCCAAATACGGCCCTTGCGCCATAAAACCCAAAACCGATCAACCAATCTAAATTGCAAATTAATTTTTTATCACATTCATTATAATGGTTACAGTTGCGTTTGCATATTGAACAATACATTCACAATATCATGTTTGAGCGTGCATAATTAAAAAATAATAACGTTTACAAATACGAAATCACTTTTAAATGAATCACGTTAAACGTCACGAATAAACGTTACAAATCATGGTTACAGTTAGCGCGTGCATAATTAAAAAATGCATTCGCAATATCAGTGCATAATTAAAAATAATAACGTTTATAAATACGAAAGTAGCAATTGCAAAGAAATTTGTAAATTTTTGTATAATTTGAGATGTGTGCCTTTTATTTCATGGCCGTTTTGCTTCCCACTTCTAATAAAATAAGGGGCCGTGGTAGTCCGGTTGGAAGAGTAACGGACTAGCAACTGGAGTTCGAATCCAACCAAAGACCGTCGTGTACAAAGGGGGCTGGTGCACGTTAAATCTATCGGGGCCTCAAATGGCCTTACGTTGGCGTGGTGTGTAAGTTTAGAGAGTGGGGTGCCAATTCAGGTGTGACCTCGTCAACTGACCATGGCTCAAAACTACGTGGTGTTGTCCTCGGATCTTTCCCTTCGGGGGTTGATCGATAGCCCGTTGTGTTGCTCCAGTGCGAAGTTAATTAAATACCTACCTACAATCTAATAAAATAACTTTTCTCAGACTTCATTCCACCTGCCATACCGAGGATCCAGGATGCATTGCAGCGAATTGCGTTCACGGATGTCTTCAAACGTCACCTGCGCAACGCAAACTACAAGTAAGTTACCCTTCCGTCTTAGAAACACGAAACTTGTCTGTGTACTTTACGTTTGTGCGTTAATTTTTTTATCAAGAGTTAAAATTATTCAATCTTTGTTGGTTTAGCATTTCCATGGAGCAGGAGCCGCATCCTCGGAAATCTGTATCGGAAACCACAAGTGAGCTGCTGCGGAAGCATGGAAGGTAAGAAATGTTCTAAGTGGCATATTTCAGTCTCTCCTGTCATTGAGAAATGATCGTAAATTTATTATAATTAAAACCTTAAATGTTTCTATCGATCAAATCATGAATCTCAAAATTATTTGAAAACAATTAGCAGACATTGTGCTCTTCCGGGTCAAAAAGAAATAACTAAACTTCGATTGCATTGATCATGTCTAAATTGATATTTTCCTTTTGTTACTGGGGGTTGTGGTATCTTGGTTGAATTGGTTGGTTGTTTTCAGATTTCATGGCACAAGGGCCATATTTGGCTAAACGCAAGATAACGTCAAGTAAAAAGGAGTGTGATTGGATATAGAGTAGTGTGATGAAAGCAGAAAAAGATCGTTTGGGTATCCTGGTAGCGCGACCCCCGTGTTTATTAAAGACAATGAACCCCATGGGGAAAGAGAAAATCACTCAGGTCCATTTAGCCCGTACACACCTAAATAAGAACCCGGTTGAAAGAGTAGCGGATTGCAACGTGTAACTGGTGCACTTTAAATCTGTCGTGGCTTCAAATGTCTTCAAGCTGGAATGGCGTGGAAGTTTGGAAATAGGGGTGCCAGCTCAGGTGTTGACCTCGTCATTTAACCATGGTTCAAAATGACGAGGCGTTGTTATAGGACCCTTCCCTTCTGGATTGATCTCGGACCGTCGCCGATAGCCCGTTGTTTTGCACCATTGCGACTTTAATAATTCAACTGCCTGCCTTTTGTTACCGTACAGTAAGAAATTAATGGGCGTAATTTGTTTTCAGATACAAAGGGGGCATCCATGGTGTGTGTAACTGGATGGCCACCGAGGAATTGTCTCCTCATTCCAAAGAGTTTTTGATCTGACATCGCCGCAGGAGACATCGAAGCGGTCACCGATATTCTGACGTGCCGGGTTGAAACATCTGATCCCGAAGAAACGGTCATGGGAGGGAAAAGGAGGGTCTATAACGTTCTGAAGAACACCTTTCAGCTCAATGAAGTTCTTATCGACGACGACGTGGACATGGAACCATTTTGAATACGTCGTTTAAAGAACTAAACCTGAAGAGAACGTGAATGCATTGGGAGTCATTGTTTTCCGCACTTCACGGCAGTTTGAGACTGTAATTTGAATTTTTATGGAAAAGACCAGAATTTGTCTTTTTGAACAAGAGCTGATCATAAAATTAATTTTCAACGAATTTATAATAAAAGGGTGTTTTTCACAACTTCCAGTTTTTGTGGTTAATTTTATAAAAATGTAATTCATAAGTTAAGGTTCCGAATCATTGGAGTTCATAAGATTAAATTCCATACAAGAATAAGAAAAATATAATAAATGTTTGGATATTGTACAGTATTGGCTGCGAATACAAATTTCCTCTTTTAACTTTAGATAAAATATACTAATTCACACTTTCATTATACTATATAGCTGTGAAATATGGTTTCTACTATAGTAATCCACTCGGTTTTATAAGATCAGGTATCTCATTCTATTCGAAATAGAAAGCTTTTATGGATGTCTACTTTAAATATTTACTTTCTACGGATTTATATCTCGAATTCTTCCCGAAATGATTTTGAAATTCAAAAGCTATCAAAGGACATATATAATGAAATTGGAGTTCTCTCCAAACATCTACCTATACCATGCCAAAGTATGGCCATTTGAGGCCACGACCGATTTAACGTGCACCAGCCACCGCGTACACGACGATCTTTGGTTGCATCAAATTTCGAACTCGCAACCCTGTTGCTAATCCGTGAACCAAACAAAAAACGATTCCTACCTGTGTGATATTTGAGACTTCAAGTTGATATTGAATTATCTATAATGAAAGGAAATTTGATGTAATATAAAATTTCTCTTCAAATTCATGTAAAAGAAATTTAAAAATCATATTAGTTTAATTTCATATTCCTTAGTTATTCTGAAAATAATACAATAGCGTTGTTGACAGAATTAGACTAGATATCAGAATGCTTTTCGAATCGCCTTATATACATTTATTTCATTCTTTTTAATTTCCTAATTTAGATTTATTTTTTGTTACATGATGTGTACGTTTTGTAGAATATACATTTTTCATAAAAATTTGCTCGAACAAATGATCGAATTTTGAGATTGTAGGCCTACGTCATCATTTTCTTAAATGCAACGTATTCTTTTCAATAAAGATTTACCATACAAAAACCTTTACTATATAGATATGTGAGTGTGTATGAAACCAATCAAGCTGTTGTACGATAAGAAAGCAGGCAATGGCATATTATTATAGACAGCTGATTTTACCAAAGTTTTCCTTAATTACCATTTTTCTGAAAAATCATTTTAGTTCTTTTTTATGTAATGTAGTTTTACATCAATCAGTTATAAACCCAAAACTAAAAAAACGTAATTAAGTTCAATTTATGACAATCCAACAACACTTAATAATCAAGAAAAGAAATATTACACATTAATGTTTAAAAAGCTCTACCTTCCAATTATTGTTATTATTACTACCCATTATGTTTTTTTCACATCCTGGCTTGTTCTTCAGCAAAAAGTAGAAATAAGCATTCAAGCTTGAATAAACATAATTTTTTATTAGAGTAATTAAACGAGCTAAATTTATGGTGGTGTGGGACTAACCACATCCGTAATCCGCAGGAAGATCTCACAAAAAGATAAAACCCCTCCAAAATAATACCTATTCTTATCTCGGTTTAAATGATTTCTGCCGCACGAAGAAACCAGATGTTCGGGTGTCTAAAATAGTCCCAATATCAATAGGTATTAACAACTGTAGCATTGTTTCTTCATTCTTTTCGACCATTATCCGGAATCTCTCGATTATTACCAATAATTTTCTGATCATTGCTTACTACTAATCGAACCATTAGGTGATAACAGGCATGGGTTTGGGGAGACGTTAAGTTGATGATGATAATTTAATTTTGCTGGTGCACGAAATTTCTATTTTCGTAGTTGAAGAAAGCGTTTAAAAAAATCCTCGTTTTCAGCTGGCTAATATTCAACGAAAGGTTTTATTTTTGCTCAAATGGCGGTGAGTAAAGTGACAACGAAATGTTATATTTAAGGGTGTATGTTTGTTCATATATACAATGACACTACCTACTCTCTGATAATTGTTTGGATTTTGGTTTGGTTGGTCGCTCTATGGTCATTTTTTGCTTCACGTGGTTTAATTGACTCGGAACCTATCTTAATTGTTTATAAAAACATCAAGGTTCGTGATAGCAATTTATGTAAATGCTTAATAGTAGAACTAAATACCTAACATCGCTTTTACATTCAAAATGTTCTAATTCTTATTTAATCTGTATAATATTTATGTGACAAAAAGAAACATTTTTATCAACGGATCTTTGAATTTGCTTTGAGAAGTAGTGAGTAAATTGTTTCCAATTCTACGAATTGATTTGCTTAGTTGTGCCAGTTTTGAAAAGTTAGAACGTGCTTATGACATCAAACTAACACAGTGAACAATGAATTTTGAAATTATTCCATCAATTCCCCGCATTTTTTTTACCTTTTTGCGTTTTAAGATAGGGTTTCTTCATTTATAAATACGGCACAAAAAATAGAGCGTCTGAACTTTTAGTGTCTGCTTAAATTTGGATGAAGAATGTCGTAATTTGACCGACAAGGTCTCTAAGCAAGTTGGTATACTGCAGATGTAAACGTAATGATATATATATAGTTCCACTAGCAAGTACTTTAATTATATCTTCGGAGAGTATATTATTTGTAAATGAATGTAAACCAGCAGACCCGCACATAAAGCATCTGCTTTAAGGTTTATTACTTGTATCCATTGAGGGTAGTGTCATTTCTCATATTTCATACCTTATTTAAATCCATTTATAAGCATGAATAGTCACTTGCACGATGTCACCTCCTAATGATATACAATCAAAAATAAAAAACAGCAAGTCGTGCACGTCTTGCTGACGTTAATTCACGCCTTATTCATGTTACCTACCACCGCAGTTAGATTTAGAGCGTCCACTTCAATTGCATCCCATTCACTTGTTAAAGGCGATTCGGTAGTTTTTGGAGCTTAAGTCTACTTTCACGTTAGCTCACCCATTGTGCTTTCTGGTCTAATTCCTATCTTCCAGATTTCTCACTGTCTTCTGTAATCGGACTGAGCCCGTTCAAGCGATCCGAGAATTTTAATTTTTATTGCGCGCGTGCAAACCATTCGAGAATTTAATTTTTAATCCGAGCGTGCAAACGATTCGAGAATTATTATATTATATTTATTATGCAAGCGCAAACGATAATATTGTGAACTGTAACCATGACTGGAATGCGATAAAAAAAAGGAATTTGGAATTTAGAATGCTAGACGGAGTGAGAAAGAGTGTGGATGGTTGTTAATAATTTTGTATTGTATTTAGTTTTCTTGATAAACGTTAATTTTTTTAATAAGCGTTCGTCTCCATTGTATGCAACCAAAAAGCCTATCTACAATTATTTAATACAATCGAACTGATATTTTGATGGTCCGAAAAGTGAATATAGTGAGTTTTTCTTTCCAAGATAAATCGGACTTAAATCACCACGAAACGTTAAATGATGGTATAAAGAAAAGGTGATGAATCGGAGGTGGTAAAAATTGAACCAGTGGTAAAGATTGGACCAACGGTAAAGATGGACAGGAAATAGAAGAAGCATATAGAATCTAAGCTTGGTCAAATGGCGACAACGAGGAGAAAATAAAACGCACTACAAGAGATCCAGAACTGGGTGAGTGTTGTTTGCCCTTTCTTTTAAGAGAAATAATGAGGGATCCATTATAAAATATCTTAGGTATTGCATATTGTAATTTTATTATAGAGGCGAACTCTTTCGTGTAGTTTTAGAAACATTATACAGCTTCATAGCTCAAATCAAACATGTCCTTAGCACTGCGGTAAAATTGACGAATGACTCCAGCTGCGGTTGTTTGTTGCCATCGTCAATGTACAAATAATGACTTCCTGTACCAGGTACGGCAGTGAAATATACTAAAGGCTTAATTGGAACCATCGTACTTCTCTGGCGTACTTCATAGACCATCTAACAAAGAAGTTGACTCTGTCAAACTGAAACCCAATTAATGCCTTCGTCAAGTGGCAAAATTTATAGATCTAACAATTTGGAATTTAAGCGATTAGATCGACCAGGGAAAAATGCTCAAATCAGGAAACATTTATCATATTTCAAACTAATAAACAAATAATGACTATTCCTATATTCTAGGCCCTCACACATCTTTATTAGGTGTGTACGGCATCACAACTCCGAGATACCCGATCCCTTTCTGTTTTACGCTCGCCTACCCTTAGGCTTTTTGCTTTTTCCCCTCCCTCGTCGTTGTCTTGTGTTTGGCACAGCTTGGCCAAATACGGCTCTTGCGCCATAAAACCTAAACAAACCTCTAGTCCTGTGACAGGTACGTTAGAGTGAAGGCTTCGTTAGAACCATCGTACTTCCCTGGCGTACTTTAGCCCGTTGTGTTGCTCCAGTGTGACGCTAATTGAAAAATACCAATACCAAATACCAATTCCCTGGCGTACTTCATGGAACATCTAATAAAGAAGTCGACTTTCACCCTGTTACCCAACTGAAACGCAATTAATACCTTAACGAAGTGGCAAAATTCATAGATCTAGCAATTTAGAATTTCAGAGACGAGATCGATCAGGAAAAATACACTTGTCGATCGCAGTTCATTTAACCCTGCATCAACAAAATTTACGGTAATAATTAGTATCTTTCGCAAGGGATACTTACTATAGGCATTTTCCTCTTGCACCTCATTCTCAATTTACTGCGACCAATATTTCTCATATTTCAAACACAAGTAATGACTATTCCTGTATTCCTATACCAAGTACGTCAGAGTGAAGGCTTCATTGGAACCATCGTACTTCTCTGGCTTACTTCATGGAACATCTAATAAAGAAGTTGACTCCCCGTTACCCAACTGAAACCCAATTAATACTTTCATGAAGTGGCCAAATTTATCGATCTAACAATTTAGAATTAATCGATCAGGAAAAATACTACACTTGTCGATAGCAGTTCACTTATCGCTGCATCAACAAAAGGTTCGGCAATAATGAGCACCTTTCGCAACGGATACTTACTACAGGCATTTTCCCCTTGCACCTCATTCCCAATTTACTGCGACCAACATTTCTCATATTTGGGAAACGTATTAATACCTCGACCGTAAACTATCCTTAACTCCGGCGGATAATCTCGCTCGTTATCAATTATACGCTGCAGTAGTCGATAAATAAGCTTTTTTACCTGTGGTTTGTTAGCAGCGGATGGTATGCATAATAAAGCCACCAAGCCACCCAGGCGAATTTCTAATCTGGGCGAGAAATTCCACCCATCCTGCCATTGGCGAAGAGTTATGGCCGATGAATTTTTCATCGTCCATTACGGCTCCGAAGTGAGTTAGTGACTAGGAAATTACTCGGGCTATAACTCAAATTCGCATCCTCTGGTCCAAGGTCGGTGGTCATTATCCCGAGTCTGACCCGATGGGTGCAACAGCTGGAGGAGGAGACACCTCTTTTTCTTGTTCTGCTGAAAGAGGAGACGCTTTGGCAAGATGGATGGGAGCGCTGAGTTTCGGACGTCAGGTGTCCGCTTGTAGCATGTGGTTTTGGAGAGGAAGCGTGTTTAGCGGTAGTTTGTAACAATTAGCGTCACTGCTTCTTTTGTACGAATGGAAGTGGGCACCGCTTTTGTGGTGGAATTAACAAACAGACGTGATTTATGGTTCCGTGCCGTTTCGAGGAGTCGGCGACTTTTTCAATTAGAAAAATAAAAACGCGTCTTTAGTGTTCGTTCGTTCCGAAAAGCTCAGTTGGGACATCCTTGTGCAAACCAACGAAAAAATTCTTTTCTATCGTATATCAAGAGTGATTTCTATAGTTCCTGAGTGGTGTGAGGGGGTCGCAGTAGCTCAGTGGGAATGTCCACTGCGCTACTAAGCAACCTGCAGGTTGAGTTGCAGGCGGAGAAGGTTCGATTCCTGTTCAGGCACGATATCCTGTATGTATTTATCTCTTTTGCGTTAGTGAAACTTTCCTTGTGTATGTATGTCCATTACTTGATGTTGTCTGTCTTGTATTTGGCGCAGCATGGCCAAATATGGAACTTGTACCATAAAACCAAAAATCAACCAACCTGAGTGGATTGGTGGGCGTGCCCTTGAACGTCGTCAGGGAAAATAGGGGCTGCCGAAAGACAGGCGCAGCTTGTCAACATATCCAGCAATAAATTTTCCAATATCGATAACTTAGCGGAGTTGTCGGCCATTTATCAGGCAATAATTTGGTCCGTGCACAACAACAAAACTGTAAATATTTATAGTGACAGTCTCAGTGCAATTCAGGCCCTGAAATCAAGTCAGAATAAATCAAACTACCTGTTCAAAATTAAAGAGTATATAATATCCCATCCTACTAACCTTTTCGGCCTGAGTTGGGTCCGGGCTCATGCAGGACTCGCAGGCAATGAGCTTGCTGATGAGAACGCTAAACTTGCCTCGATTCACGGTGAGCGGTTGGTAGTCCCGCTGCCTATTAGCTTTGCTAAGAAAACAATAAAAAATTATATGAGAAAAGAATGGCAGCTACATTATCTTAATTCAGAAAAAGGATTAAGACTTAAAGACTTTATTACTGGGGTTGACTTTAGGACCCTCATCGTGAATCGACATCTTACGTGGTTCTTGACGGGACACGGCCCCTTCGCTGCTTACCTCCATAGATTTAAACTACGAGACCATGATATCTGTGACTGTGGTAAGGTGGGGGACGCCGACCACTATCTCTTTGACTGTCCGGTTACGCAGGCATTTCACATTACTAGACCGACTGTAGCGAATAAGCCATTGTGGCTAAAAAATGTAATTGGCAATCGCCAGTCGTTGTCATTAATTAAGTCCTGCGTGCTGGCGGCTGCGGAGATGGTGGCCGGCCCCTCCGCCCCCCAGTCCGGATGACCCCGTGAGCCACTCTTTGGTCCCCCTGCTTTTAGGTAGGGGGTTTTAAAACTAGGTTTTGCCCCATTTTAGTCTTCGTTCTTATATTGTGATCATCTTCATCTGTTTTACACAATCACTCTATTTTTAATTATATACACTTCATGCTTCATACATTTGTTATTTATTTCATTCAACTTCATGTTATTTATTTCATTACTATTTATATCTTTCATTTCATCTATCATTGTCATATATTATTTTATTGTTGTTTAGTATATCGTTTATATTTTGTCATTTTATTTCTTTCTCCTTATCTTCTTACTTTTATAATTTTTATAATTCTATTGATTTGTAATTATATTATTATTAATTCATTTTTATGCCCATTCCTTGTTTATTGTTATTTGCCCTCATCGACGATACTGCGTACCGTTTGATGTTGGCTTATTTAATGTTATTGTTCGTTCCTGAGTTTTGTTCTTTGTTTTTTTTAAATTGCATTTATTCCTATTTCCCCGGACAGCTGAACTATTTAGTTCTTATGGGCTTGTTTCCCCATGTATGAAACAGTTAATTTGAAACAATAAATGCTGGTCCGGACCGATTGGGGCCCGATGGCCTCTTTCCTGCTGTGGTGGAGGTCCCCTCCCCTCCGATCCGTACAAAACGCTCGACACCTCACGGTGAGTGGGATCGGAGAGGGTCTCTAATATCGATAACTTATTCGTTTTATTTATGTTAATAATATCGGAAAACTATGCTTCGATTAATACTTATTCGATCTTTGTCGGGTTTTTTTTCCGATTGTAGTAAAAGATACTTGTATACATCTGCATATTTTGTTCTTTAGATTAATATATTAAAAAAGCAATTAAGGGAGATGGGATATATTCGGAAAAGCCCACGAGTCTCGAATCATTCCCGAAATTATTTTGTAATTAAAAAGTTATAAAAAAATGGTAGGTTGTGTCGAGGACACAAACCGTCGTTATGAAGTGAATAATTGGGCTTGGTGTTGGATTGCTGAATGAATGTAGTAGAACGATTGTTTATTGTCAATATCCAACAATCAATTTACAATTTAAACGATTAGTTTGATATTAATTTGAAGGATAATTTTACCTTACTTGAACAAGAACTCTGACTCATCCACACGTTCGGCCGTCGCAACTTTCTTTCGCTGTCTGTGTTCTTTCTGACGATTCTTGGGCATTATGAAATTTTATATTTATTTGAATTCTACTCGATTATCACCAAGTTGTCGTGCACGATTGCTGTTGCCCAATATAAATTGTAGCGTAGTTTGATAGCTCTCGAGTGACATTCCTTACGCAGTCCACACTCCACTGAATCTAAAGTTACACTGGCCCAAAGCTCGCCCAGAACCGTAGAATTTCGACATGTTACGGACCCCCTCTCATGCTCAGTGTGCCTGCCCACTCGGTCCGAAGGTCATATCAGGCAAGAATATCTTTTGTCTACACGACGCTATGTTTATCTTCTGGAGTTTTCTTCTAGTTCTAAATTCAAAAGGCAAAACAATTGTAACGCTCGACTTTTCATGCATGCTCCCCAGTACTGCTCCGATTTTAAAGAAGTATCACGTCAAAATACATGTCGAGGCTTGTTGAATCGGAGAAAATCGAAGTTTCGAAAATCACCCAGGAAAAATATACGTCTGACAACGACAATAGTCTGAAAATAGTCGAAAAAAATCATTCAACGAAATGTTCATTTGACATTACGGCATTTAAGAAACCTAACCGGGAAAAAGAAGACTGAACCATTCAAAATTATTTTCTGAATATATCCTTGATGAAGATCGTTCATGTAGAAATTCAATTGTTTTTTAGAAGAGGAGGCGGCCTGGGGAGATTTACAAGCGAGCAGAAGATAAATGATGTCGGCAGTCAGTAAAACAAAAAAATTACTAAATAAAATCAAGGCAGAAACTCATTTTATTACAAAAAAATATTTCTTATTTTCAATATGTATCCTAAATTTTATTTAGCTGTCATTTATTCTAAGATAAATTTGTAGCTTGCCAAGAATTATATACTTATGGCTGTAGGATCCACTTAATAGTACAAATGCGTATAACCAAGTTAAATTGACCCGAAGTATAGTTATTTTTTAATGATATGCCCACTAATCTGCACACGACGTTGGCTATATACGCCAACGACACCCCAATATTCTTGTTCAATTAAATACCATTCATTACATCTTGTCCAGAGTGTAACACTATATAAGGGTATGCAGGTAGGTATTTTAATTAACGTCACACTGGAGCAACACAACGGGCTATTACACTATATAAAGGACTTCAAGAATTGGCTCTTTGACTTTCGAATCAAATCAATGCTTCGAAGTGAGCTTGTATACTATTCTCCAGGAAATATTGGATTGATGCAAAAGTTCGTCCCGTTTAAAAATTACATCTAATCAATATAGTATGTGCCGTTCTGTTCGATGACCTTTTTCCATCTCTTCGGTAGCTGCATAGGGGCCGCTGTAGCCCGGTTGGCAACCCCCGGTTTAGCAACCGGAGGGTTGCGAGTTCGAATCCAACCAAAAACCGTCGTGTACAAAGGGGGCTGGTGCACATTAAATCTATCGTGTCCTCAAATGTCCTCACGTTGGCGTGGTGTGGAAGTTTGGTGAGTGGGAGGCCAGCTCAGATGTGACCTCGTCATCTGACAGTGATTCAAAATTACGTGGTGTTGTCCTCGGAACTTTCCCTTCGGGTTTGATCCAGGACCGTCACCAATAGCCCGTTGTGTTGCTCCATTGTGATGTTAATTTAAATACCTACCTATCTATCCCAGCCCCTTTTCACAAATTTTAATTTTTTGCATATTATTTTAAGTGTAACTCTTTTTATGAATGGAGATGCTAAGTAGTTGATGCTCCGCAAATGATATGCCCAGTACAGTCAAGTACAGTTCGTAATTTGTTTTCTTTAGCCTGGCATAATTGGGGTGGAGATCAACATGTGGCGGAACCAGGTTCTCAGTTATGGACTTAAATTTTATCTGAAAATTCCCCCCGCTACACTTTATAAGATAATCTAAGCTCGTGCATTTAGTACACAGCTTAGGCAAATCCGAAAAAGACCATTGATTTCAACGAACCGATACCTGAAATCGAAGTGTGAAATACGCGGAAAAGGGCGTCCGAGGGAAAATTAATCGCCCTTTCGTGGGCAATTAGAAAATTTCCTCGCAACACTAGATAACCTAAGCTCGCATTTACCACACGGCTTATACGGAAATCCGAAAAAGAAGACCATTGATTTCAAGGAACCGATATCTGAAACCTGAGTGTACTGCAGGGAGCATACGTGGAAAAGGGCGTCCGAGGAGTAATTAATCGCCCTTTCGTGGGCAATTAGAAAGTGGGGAGGAGGTTGCGAAGTGGCATTCCAGACACCAGCCGGGGCACCGCCTCCTTATTTTGCATCATCTTGTACCGGGCGGCTTCTTTGGCGAGATAGTAATCTGATGCCCTCTTGGGCATGCTCCCTGCAGATGGTGTTAGGGTGCACGGGGCTGGTTCTGTTCCATTCCCGGACGGACTGCTCTTTATTAAGATGTGAAAAGTGAAGCGCCGTTTTTTTTTCAGATAGGCCTCAAAGCGTGACGGGGCGTTCTCGTACGGGAGGAATAATGGAGACGAGTTGGCGTTAAGTTTGCATTATTAGTGCCAGGGTGCCGATGGATATCTCATCAGTGGATAATGAAGGAAGTTTTGTTTTTGCCTGCAATGTGACCGGACGTAATAAGAGACGGAAAAGAATAAAGCAGAGAGATGGCCCAGCGTTGTGTTGAAGTTGATATCAGTCGCCCCTTAACCCTACAAGTGGTTTCGACGAGATATCTCGAACACTAAGATATGATCAGTTTCGCTAATGACGACATATCTCGTCATAAAGATATTTGCGATAATGAAGAGATTAAGATTGGGTCAGTTTTCTTCTAATTACGAGATATCTCGTCCACAGGATTTGGCCAGTTCTGTCGGTTTGACGTGATACTTCATTGAGACAACCGCCACTAGAGTATTCGCCTGGAAGAGTGGGTTTGCCCACTGCGCTAGCAACCTCAGAGTCATAGGCGGTACAGGTTAGATTCCTACCTGGGTATATTTCTCTCTTCTGTGTCAGTAAAACTTCTTTGTGTGTATGTCCTGACATTGTCCTTTACAACCTGCATCCGTTTTGCAACCTGCAGTCTCGCCTACACCACGTAGGCCCTTCTAACCGTTTTTAACTTTCTTGACCAATAGAATCTTAGTATTTCTTCAGGCTTCGGTAGCCCGGTTTGTAGAGTCGAGGATTAGAAACAGGATGGTTGCGAGTTCGAAACTCTACCAATCAAAGACCGTGTCGTGTACACGGGAGCATGCTAAATCAGTCGTTGCCTTAAATGTCCTCACGTTGGCGTGGAAGTTTAGAAAGTGGGATGCCAGCTTAGGAAATTACCTCGCCATCTGACCGCGGTTCAAAATTACGAGGTGTTGTCTTCGGATCTTTTCCTTCGAGATTCATCCCAGACGTGGGATGAATCAAGCGTCCTGGATTCCGTGGACTGGAGCAACATAACGAGCCAATAGCCCGTTGTGTTCCCCCAGTGCGACGTTAATTCAATTATCTATCTACCTACAGAAAAGAGAAACACATCCAGGGAAATTTATATGAATCGTATCTGCGCCGCGTACAATTCGCACGTTGTTAGTGCAAGGGGCCAACCCACTTAGCCACTGCAGCCTCGAACGTGTAAAGAAAAGTGAAGTTGTTGAAGCAGGTTGCACGATAAAAACATACGATGATTAAAAAAGTTAAAATTCACTGCCATTGACACCTTCATACACGGAAAATGCGAACGATTCTTTCCGCAGCCTGGAGTGCACGGTGTTCTCATCACACCTCGCCATTTCAACCCAGCACGTCCAAATCGAACCAGTCCAGCGAACGAAAAAAAAAAGAACAGAATCAGAAGTCAAGCCGACCGCTTCGGGTAGACATCGAACAGCCCATCTGCCTGCCCTGACCCGTCACAAGAGCTGCTCGGGGAATGCAAATCTGCAACGTGACTCTGCCAAATCGACGTCGTCGCTCCTTGGCGCTGGAGAGAGAGCCGTGAAATAACAACTCTTCTTATTCATTATTCAGTGGACTTATTCGCTGGATTCGCGAACGGGGGAATACGCCCATCTGATTATGGGCACTTAGACGGATGTTGCGAAAGGCGTTAGTTTGTCTCGATGCTCGTTAAGTCGAAGGCACGTTCAATTAGTGGCCTTTTTTGCTGCCAGGACGCGGTCAGGGAAGGGCCAATAATAGCCTGCCGCTTTTGCTTTTTGTGCCGTCCAGGGGCTGTAGAAAGCGAGTAATGAGTTAAATGATTGAAAGATATAAATTTAAACCTCGATCCCTTTGGAAGCTGAGTACGCAAATGGGAAAAGTACGTTGGTCGGAAGTATAATGAGGTTGGATACTTAGGAATACTCAAGTGAAGATATGTTCTGAGGCATTTGCATTGGCAGGAATGAGGATGTTCCAAAGTACAAGTTTGGATGATTGATATGGTCTGAGGAGTTCAAATGCTGATACATAAAAAATTATGTAGCATGGTATTTTTTACAAATTCTTAAAATTTTCACTTCGTTTTGCATCTATATAACAGATGAAATTGAGGTACATACGTTTTAAAAGAAAACTTTTTTTATCCACAAGGTAAGTAGTTGAATTCACGACGCACTGGAGCAAAACAACTTGCAATTGGCAACGGTCCGGGATCAACCCGAAGAAGAAAGTTCCGAAGAAAAACCTCGTAATTTTGAACCACGGTCAGATAACGAGAGGCTTTAGAAAGCGAGTAATGAGTTAAATGAAAGATATCAATTAAAATCTCTTGGCGTAGGGATTCCTTTGAAAGTTGAGTACGCAATGGGAAAAGTACGTTGATTGCAAGTATAATGTGTTTGGATACTTGGGTAGGTGGGTAGCTAATTAACGTCGCACTGGACCAACACAACGGGCTATTGGCGACGGTCCGGGATCAGACAATAAGGGAAAAATCCAAGTTGGATACTTGGGAATACTCAAGTTAAGATATGTTCTGAAGAAATTGTATTAACACAGGAATGAGGATGTTCGAGTACAAGTTTGAGTGATTGAACTGCTTTGAAGTATTCAAATGTTACGATAATGAAATGTTTGATGTATGAAGTTATAAGCGTTATTTTCTAATACAAATGCTTAAACATTTCACTTTGTTTTGCATCCATTTAATCCTCCTAGTGGTTGTCTTGACGAGGTATCTCGTCGTTGTCAAAATTTACCAGTTCATGTTGAACGAGATATTTCGTCATTGGAAGAAAACACGATCGCGATCATAAGAATACTGACCAGATCTTGATTTCTTCATAAAAAAAATCGCCAATATCTTGATGACGAGATATCTCGTCTAAACCACTCAGGTACAAGCGTCTTAAATAGACCTTTTTATTTACAGGGAAGGACCAATAACGGCTTTCTGCTCTTGCTTTTCTTTCGTCTGGGGAATGCAGAAAGGAAGCAATAAGTTAACTGATTGAAGGAATAAAATATTACTTTTGTAGGATGCTTTCTGAAGATTTCGACATGGCATGTACAGTCACGGAAAAAATGGTCACAGTCATGGAAAAAAACCCGAATTACCCCTCTTCATTCGAGCAATTTTAACAGTAGAGAAAATTTAAAGATGGCGTTTGACAGAAACTAACGTCTTCTATAAATTCAAATGCATAAAATTTGCATAAAGGACTTCATGTTAAATTGAGCACCAACTTCATAATTTCCAATGGAAACCCCTATTTCTACACACAATTTTTAATCTCAAAATTTAACTTCAAATACCAAATTTCATGTCATTAGGTCTCTCACCGTTTGGAAGTTATGAGTACAGAAAGACGAGCTCCTAATGTTAAATCAGTTTCTTAGACTTTTATGGATATCTTCCTAAATATTTCTATAGCGCTGATAATTTGTACCATGTTATTGTTAAACAACCCAAACAAAATCCACCTAATGTTTTATTTTTAAAAGTTTTTAGTATGCATAACTATTAAATTAATGTTTAAGAGAAAATTACAAATTGGAACCTTACTATATTTTGATGTACATCGATTTAAAAGGACTACTAATATGACCATGCAAAATTTCAACTCATTCCATGTTTTTTGCGTTACATTAAGTTTTCCTCGTTATGGCGATTTAAGGGGCAACCAAAAGTTTAAAAAACGTCTGACAAACCTCGGATAATAATTCTCGGATCGTTTTCACTTGCATAATAAATATAAGAATTCTCGGATCTTTTACACGTTCTGACAAATACGTTTGAAAATAACAGTCTGATTAAGGCATCAACATGGTGTTTCCATTGGAAAATTTGTTTGTGTAAAATTTGATACGAAGACTACCCCTTATGCAATTATTTTGCCATTTGAATTTGTAGAGGACGTTATTCCCTATCGAATTTGCTCTACAGTGAATAGTGCTCGAAATAAAGGGATGTTTCGTTTTTTTCCACTACTGTAAACAAGCCTTCTGACCTCGAGTCAATTTTTGAAAAAACAAACTAAGTAACGATGTTTTACTTTGCATCTGATTTCACGCAGACGATATTTTGAGGCATAACAATTCAGATAGGAAATTCGAATGTTTCTCCTATTGCACATTTAATATAAATGTGAAAAGAAAAGCGTATTCGAATTTGAATATGTGAACACTAAACTTCGTTATTATATCTTTTATAATTATATTTACGGTACCGTTGAACATCTCGTTGATTTATGCACGAAATACAAATCAATCATTGCACAAAATCTAAAAGAATTCTCAGTTGTTTATTCTGGTTGAATTTTATCATTGAAACGTAATTAAGGTGTCATTTTAACACAGATAAATAATTAAGATGTCATTTTAACACTGTTAAATAATTAAGGTGTCATTTTGACATTAATAAATAATTTAGGTGTTATTTTAACAATGATTAATAAATAAGTTGTCATTTTAACATTGATTAATAATAAAGGTAAATTATAAATGTCAAATTAGAATTGGTAAGGCAATGATTATCTTTGCAGATTTACAAAATAGTAAGCTTGAAGGTACACGGGGAGGAATTTTTATAACCCACTTTTTGCCTTTTTATGTTTTATTTGCTTTATTCAATAGAAATCAAACACTTTAAAAATCAACCCCATAAGCTTTCCTCAAGTACGATAGCTTTTATAGAATCCCATTCAATTCGTCAAATCATGCGTTCCACTACAATTTTCATGGAACAGTTCTGGAACTGAGATTCGTTCAATTTTGGATAAAATCTATAGAAATATAATACACGTGCCTAAAATCACCAATGAAAATTCCAAATTCATGAGGTAGGTAGTTGAATTTACTTCACACTGGAGCAATACAACAGGCTATTGGAGACGGTCTGGGATCCATCCAGAAGGGAAAGATGCGAGGACAGCACCTCGTCATTTTGATTCACTGTCAGATGACGAGATCAACGCCTGAGCACTCTCCAAACTTCCACACCATGAAAACGTGAGATTTGAGGCCACGACAGGTATAACGTGCACCAGCCCCCATGTACACGACAGTCTTTGATCGGATCGAGTTAACTCGAAACCGTCTGGTTGCTAATCCATGAATGACTCTACCAACTGGGCTACCGTGGCCCCTCCAAATTCGTAAGAATATGTCGAACATATATTATAAAAATAGGTAGCAAAAATACTACACACGAATAAACCGCTGAATGCGTTAAAATACCTTGAAATAAAAAAATATGTAAATTGAAAAAAAATTAAGGAAAATGTATTTATATATTTTAATCCGGTTTTGAGTAAACCTGTAGACTGTAGATTCTATTCCTCTTACCACCCTGGGTGCATTTCGCTCTCCTGTGTCAATAAACTTTCCTTGTGTGTATGTGTAATGTTTCATAAAACATTAAGATAATTTAGTGTTTTGTTAGGGGCATTTTTCGTGATTTTATACACGTAAAACCTTTTTCTAGGGTTTTTGGTCATTTTAAGGCTTTCTTGTTCAATTTCGACACATTTTCTATACTTTGGTGGTTTAAGAAAAAGTCTTTTTAGATTATTTTCTGTAAAGAGTGCCCCTTTCAGTAAAAGTGAAAGGGGTCTTTCGATGTTTAAAACTGCAGAGTAGAAAATTATTCAATTTTTAGAATCTTCATGTGGTTTTCGTTTTGCTTTGCAGTTCTAGACGAATGGAATAGAAACATTCATTTATGACAAACTAAAAACACTCAATGGGATGTTTTTATCAGTGAAACAATTTGACACAGGGAACTATAAAAAAAATATAAGTTGCTATTTTTTATTGTTTCTTAGGGTTTACATTATTTTTTTCACAGAAGAAAGTCTCAGTTTGGCAGAGAAACTATTAAAAGTTACCTACCAGTCGATTCTTACTGTTTTTCTAGTTTTTATTTAATGACTGCGTTTAGATTGTATAATAGAGATCGTAAAATGGTTTTAATAGCTCCGGACTGTCTAAATAAGTTGTACTAAAATTATATATTTTTTAAATACAAGAGGTGTTTAGATTCTCGTTTTGTTTCCGTTTCATGAATCTCTTTTTATAAAGTTTTGCAAAAAATACAAATGTATGGAATTTTATGTCACTTTTCTTCTCTTTTTTTTGAAGATTTTTGTACTTTTTTTTTTATCTAAAATGTATTTTTATAGAGCATTATTTTGCACACAACGTCAGCGATATTCAACCTTTTCCATCTCATAGCACACAAACTAATTACTAAAATTCTAAGGCATATAAAAAGTATATTATATCTTTTACCAATCTGACGGAAAAATAGGGAACCTTTTGCTTGATTTACAAAACAAAATATTAACTACCCTTTTTATGACTTTTAAAAAAAATTGAAACAATTTATGATACTTTGCAATAAAAAAAATAGCTCTAAATTATTTGTACGGGTATTAATTGAAATGTTTTGAAAACACACTTGTCAAAAGTTAAAAACTAAACCATTGAAATTAAATTTATCATCGGCAATTTAAACCATTTCATATCCGTAAGACATCAGTGCCATTCTTGCGTCAAAGCGATTGAAAATCGTTGCTTCAGGTAATTGAAACACCAGCCCTACTTATTACTGTATAGGACACTAACTAAAATGTCATTATAAATTAGCTACTCCGAAGGGAGATCACACTAAACTATGGTAAATTCTCAAAAGGCGGAATGTAAATTAGCTCCAATGCCATTCAATTACACGCACTTAGCTTTTCTCCTAACTTCTAGTAGCACTCAATTCATGGGTCGGTAACCTAAGTAATAAAACAGTTTAAATTTGTCCCGGTCTGCAAGTAATGAAGGATTGCCAACTTTGCAAGATAAATATATTTTTTCTTCATTCCGAACACAAAAAGGCTCTACCTTAAAAGTAGCTGTTACGAATATTTATTTGGGCACGCTGCTTTCTGCTACAAAGTCCAAAGAGGGGAAAAATTGCTGCTCTTTGATATTCCGTCTTCTAATGGTCGCCCATACTGTTTGAGTTGAGTTGAAGAGCGTTCTAGAAGGGGTAGGGAGGGGTTGAGATAATAAGGGGATGATGATGATCGTTTGGCACTTTCGAGGGGGGGGGGTACGCGTCAAAGGCTGACAGCAAAAAAGTCAGACATTCGACACGAACGCAGGGGGACCAGCTACTCATCTCGTTTATCCAATTAGAGATATCTTTCCACTATATAGCGAGTGCTAAATCCATTTTGCAAATGAAATAAAAACACTTAGGTTAAGGGTTTGGTAGTGTGGCGAACTTAGCTACCACTACAAAAATTAACTTACGATACAATTGTATATATAGCAATGTAACCCAACTCTACAATGGAGTACTTTTTGGTAGACAAAAGTTTCACTGTTTCACACGAGCCTGCTAAAATAGTTTTTATTTCAATTGGATGTAAGAGAGGTTTTGTGTCATTCTAAGAGGGCCTCGCTAGCCCAGTTGGCAGAGTCGCGAACTAGCAGCCGATGGGTTGCGACATCGAAACTATAGCCAATCAAAAAACTATCGTATACATGGGGCTGGTGCACGTTAAATCTGTCGTGGCCTCGTATGTCCTCACATTGGCGTGATGTGAAAATTTAGAGAGTGGGGTGCCAGCTCAGGTGTTGGCCTCGTCATCTGACCATGGTTCAAAATGTCGAGTTATCCTCGGATCTTTGCCAATGGTCGGTTGTGTTACTCTATTGCGACGTAAATTCAACTACATAAATTACATTGCGTCATTCTACGCTCGGTGGATCACAAAGGAATTATGGCACCTGAAATTTCTATTTACTCTACGCGTGTAATAAATATATAATTAAAACAGTGATTTAAAATATAGCCTTTTAAAACTATTTCTTTTTTGTCTTTTATTATAATAATCGGACGATTATAAAATATTTTGCTAATACAATTTGAAGTGACATAATCTATGAATTCAGGCACGCAGAAGTTTGGGTCATCCCATAGTAATGTAGTTATTAATTGGGGGGGGGGGGTATTTCAATTAACGTCACACTAGAGCAACACAACGGGCTATTGGTGACGGTCCGGGATCAATCCGAAAGGGAAAGATCCGAGAACAACACCACGTAATTTTGAACCACGGTCAGATGACGAGGCAACACCTGAGCTGGCACCCCACTCTCCAAACTTCCACACCACGCCAACGTGAGGACATTGAGGCCACGACAGATATAACGTGCACCAGCCCCCTTTGTACACGACGGTGTTTGGCTGGATTCGAACTTGCTAGTCCGTTACTCTTCCAACCGGGCCACCGCGGCCCTAGTTATTAATTGGTAAAAAAATGAATGGTGCAGTGTTTTACAGTTATTTCTGTTTTATTATAATTTGCAACGAGTTTTAAAGAACTGTGTGTGTTTAATTTTTCACACGTGAATTTAAGAGTGAAAAAACAATCTTATTAAGGTATCAAACCTTTCCTATGTTACTAGCTGCTTTCTGAAAATTAAACCATTACTAAAGAGCATAATGAAGTGACACGGCTAATGCATACTATTAATGAGAAAAAATGCTTGCAAAGTAGGGTGTGTGTTTTTCAACATGGCAAAGCATGACAACACGGTACGAGAAACGCTGCAAAAATTAAAACAATTTGAATGGGAAATTATGTCTCATCCACCCTATTCTGGCACCGTCTGATTACCTTTTTTTTCGAAGACTGCAAACCCACCTTATTGGAACATTTTTGAATTTGGAATATGATGTCCAAAGAGAGCTCGATTCATTCTTCAGATTAAAACACAAGAGCTTTTATCTCCAGCGAAATTTAAAGGGCCGCGGTGGCCCGGTTGGAAGAGTAACGGGCTAGCAACCGAAGGGTTGCGAGTTCGAATCCAGCCAAACACCGTCGTGTACAAAGGGGGCTGGTGCACGTTAAATCTGTCGTGGCCTCAAATGTCCTCACGTTGGCGTGGTGTGGAAGTTTGGAGAGTGGGGTGCCAGCTCAGGTGTTGCTTCGTCATCTGACCGTGGTTCAAAATTACGTGGTGTTGTCTTCGGATCTTTCCCTTTGGGATTGATCCCGGACCGTCACCAATAGCCCGTTGTGTTGCTCCAGTGTGACGTTAATTGAAATACCCCCAGAGAAATTTAAAATTAAGGTAGGTAGGTATATTAATTAACGTCGCACTGGAATAACACAACGGGTTATTGGCGACGATCCGGGATCACACCCGAAGGGAAAGATCCGAGGGGGGGGGTTGGGTATTTCAATTAACGTCACACTGGAGCAACACAATGGGCTATTGGTGACGGTCCGGGATCAATCCCAAAGGGAAAGATCCGAGGACAACACCACGTAATTTTGAACCACGGTCAGATGACGAAGAAAAATCCGAGGACAACACCACGTAATTTTGAACCACGGTCAGATGACGAGGTCACACTTGAGATGGCACCACACTCTCCAGACTTCCACATTACACCAACGTGAGGGCATTTGAGGCCCCGACAGATTTAACGAGCACCAGCCCCCTTTGTACACGACGGTCTTTGGTTGGATTCGAACTCGCAACCCTCCGGTTGCTATTTAAAATTAAGATGGGAGTGGTATGGGAATATTTTTAGTGGTAAATATATCTTAGATTAAATTAATGTTTTCTTTTGTTATTTTAAAATCTACTCTAAAATTGAATAATTTTTGGAATGACCCAATAGTCGACTTACCGCGTAATACTCTTTTTTGTGGTTTTGATTGAATTTAGTACGTGTACAAATGCATGAGATACATGGCAGTCGAATATTTTTTGCCTAGCTTGAAGGAATTCTTGGTTACAAAATATAGGCACTACTATATAGTACTATACTCTATAATACTATGTAGTCGTTGCAAGATCATAATTTTCTCATGATTTACCATTGTGATCGCATTACCTTTGGAATGACCCAATAATTGACTACCACTTAATACTTTTATAAGGTTTTGATATAATTTAGTACGTACACAAATGCATGAGATGCAGGTAGTCGAATACTTTATTGCCTACTTGAAGGAATAATAGGTTACCGAATACTGTGTAGTTGCTGCACGACCATAATTTTCTTATGATTTACCATTGTAAGCAGTGTGACTTAACTCCATAACTGTTTACTCCGACTAAAAAGACTTCTTGTAACGTAATTACTTCAAATTGAAAAGAGAAAATAATTTAGAGTATGGAAAATTGGATTTATAGGGTAAGGTTTTGTTTCTCGCAGAATAATTAGAAGGATAGTAATAAATAGTTAAAGAAAAAGCCATTCGACTTTCTTTAAATATCATCATAGTTAAACTATTCCCACTGGTGTAAACAAAGTAATTATCAAACTGCGTTACAATTCGTAAGGCATTCGTGATTAATATGAAACAACAATCTTTGTCGTGTTTATTTAAAACCAACTGAAGATACGAGACCTGCTTTCTCTTATCCATCACCCAGATATTACCGATCCAGATTTTGATCTCAGGCTGTGATTATCAATGTGGGCGTACGCCCCACAAAGAAGGGATTTGAAAAAGTTCAATAGAAAGCTTTCCATTCCCCTGTGAAATTAAAAAATAAGAACACTCCGTGATTCAAAATTGATTCGCCTGTCAGTTACCATTCATCATTTAGTGTCAGTGGTTACTAGTTTGAGATCACTGATGCTGAGTTCTTTTATATAAAATTAAATTGATGCCTGAAATCAAAACCATTTGCAACTAGCAGCAAGTTCAACGATCTCACCTAACTTGAAGGTCTAATTAGCCTTCGTCTGGCAAACCCAGAACTTAAAAGTAATAAGACTTAATGGATTGTTCATGCGTCCGATGAGCTAAGTTGCAAGATCTAAGAGGGGGGTTTGAAGTGTAAAAATAAACCAACAACCGAAAAAGACAAAATAATTCTGGTTAAGGACTGGTTTTATTTATATCTATTTTGACTAAGTTCGGCGTAAATTTTTGAAACAACCGATTTAATGAAATTGCATTCGACTAAGAGCCCCTTTGTACCCAACAGAATCTATGACAATCCGAATCAATGTGAAAGGGCCGCGGTAGCCCGGTTGGAAGAGTAACGGATAAGCAACCGGAGGGTTGCGAGTACAAAACTCGGTCCAACCAGAGACCGCTGGGGCTGGTACATGTTAACTCTGTCGTGGCCTCAAATGTCTTCACGTTGGCGTGTTGTGGAAGTTTGGAGAGTGGGGTGCCTGCTCAGGTGTGACCTCGTCATCTGACCGTGGTTCATAATGCCGTCCTCGAATCCTTCCCTGACCGTCGCTAATAGCTCACAGTGTTGCTCCAGTGCAACGTTAATTCAACTACCCCCCAATAGTGGACATTTACTGTGTTATTATCAATTATTCCCAGTGTTTTGTTAATTTGTAAGTTTTATGACAACTTTTCAATACCATATTGTTTTTAATTCTCCTTGTGGATACCATCGCGTCGAAAACTGCCATGTAGTGGCTGTTTCTGATGCAAAAATCTGTTCTAAACTAGTACGCTCTAGGCAAGGAACAATTTTTACTTATTTGAATCTTCATTCCCCCCCCCCCAGTTTTGTCTAGACGAGATATCTTGCATTAGCAAAACTGACCACATCTTGGACGAGATATTTCGTCAAAACCACTCGGAGGGGTTTTTTTATTGAAGGTCATCAAACTTTTCAAAGGATTGAGATGGGGCCACGGAACACACAAAACGTCGAGAACCACTTCTCTAAGGATCAAGACACAAACATCGAAAGGGCGTCCCAGGCAAGAAAATCAAGCACGATATCGCAATATATGCGCGGACCCCCTTTCCAGTGTGAAATGCCACTCCAACACCTTAGCACTACACACCCTCTTGTTAGGAAGTCATCATGAATATACCCACTGTGTTCCCAACGGCGGTGCCGTAAAGTCAATAAAACGCAGCGCACCACACGGGTGTCGTTGTGCATGGAAAAAAATGAAACAAGAAACTGCGCTCAAATCAAGAATACTTAAATAGGCAAACAGGTCCTCCCTGTTGGAGCAGCTGCATCGAGTTAGAATTAGGATTCCAGGAGAGATGAAGATTGCGTTGAATTTGTTTCAGCCCCCACCCCCAGTGCCGGCCACGTTCTGAGGCCCCAGGTGCAATTAAATTTAAGGCTCCTTGCCTGGAATTCTTAGATTTGTTGGCCCAAATGCGTTTTTACATTTTTACTACAAAAATATAAATTAAATTGTTATAATTACCAACAAATACTCGTCATCTGATCCCGGTTTAAAATGACGAGGTGTTTCCCTTCGGGATTGATCCCAGACCGTCACCAATAGCCCGTTGTGTTGTTTCAGCGTGATGTTAATTCAATAACCTACCAACAAATACCATTTATTACGATAACCATCAATATTAAACTAATTTTAAAATCATACAAGAAACCCTCATTTAATCTAGAACTAAAAGCATTCAAATGTGTAAAATCTAATCTGCTTTTTTACTCATTTGTCAAGTTCATAAAATCTTGTAACTTCAGTTAAATTGTTTTCCACTGTTTCTTTGTTAAATCAACTTACTTCTGTAAGCCCCGTGTTGTACTTCTGTGGTGCACGGGGAGTTTGCTTTTGTTCAATAAAAACAAAAATGTGTGTACCGATACGTTGTCTTAGTTTTTAAGAAAGTTTATATAGGTAGGTAGGTAGGGGTAGTTTTAATTGGACGTCGGCACTGGAGCAACACAACGCGCGATTGGCAACTGTCCCGAAGAGAAAAATCCGAGGACAACACCTCGCCATTTTGAACCACGGTCAGATGACGAGACAAACACCTGAGCTAGCACCCCCACTCACCAAACTTCCTCACTATGCCAACGTGAGGACATTTGGGGGCGCGACAGATTTAACGTGTACCACCCCCCCACACACACACACGACGGTCTTTGGTTGGATCTAATTTCGAACTCGCAACACCACCGGTTGCTAACCGCTACTCTACCAACCGGTCTACCACGGTCCCATAGTGTATATAGGTGTATTGCGATTATCACTAAAGTGAATTCAAATAGGAAGCGCATAACGACAGGCGCAAGCCAATCAGAGGTGCCGACGCTAGCGCCCTTCCTCTTCAAGATGAAATTATTTCAACTTGTTTGGTCTGCCGTGTCACTTTACTCCTTACGCTGAAGTTATTAAATTCAATTTTCACTCAATCTTCGAAAATTACAAGTTTTTGGTATTGAAACAGAACTCTCAACCTTTTAGAAAAAAATATTAAAGTTAAATCTACTGTTCTAATCTTAATCACGACATTTTAATAACTAAATCAGAAAAATAAATCAGATTATAGATCTCTTGGAACTCTACACCAACTGTGGCCTTCCTATAAAAATAAGATAGTGCGCCTAGTGGAGATTCGCCAATGGCTATATTCACCTACAACTTCATCCTAAATGTTAAAGCAAAAATGAACAGATTTTTACATAAATTTTCTTCGATCCCTAAGGCACCAATGGGGATATTAAAAAAAGTCACACAAAAAATTAGTTGATCCGTCTTCAAGACCCAACTCCCTGTTTTGGGAAGACTTCTTTCAGATTTAAGCCATGGTCAAATAGGAAGCGTTAATCGCAAAGCGACACGCGCAGACAAATCAGAGGTGCCGACGCAAGCGGTGAAAATGCTCTGATTGGTCCGCGAGTGTCGCTTTTCGACTTCCGCTTCCAATTTGACCACGGCTTTACGGACAGTTTGCACCTCAAAGACGGAAACATTTCATAGGTGACGAAAAAGCACGAACAACTTTTTAAAACACTTACTTCCGACTTTAAAAGTATACACTTAAATTAAGAATGTTTCCTTCCCAAAGTAATGGATTGGACATTTTTTTTTGTTGTATCGTTAAATAAATCATTTTGTCATAAATTATAACTGAACTATAACTTATAACTGAATATGTGACGTCTAAATATGTATAGAAACAGATACATTAAAAAGAATAAATACGAAAATTCATGTTGGGTTGATGACAAATTTTTAATTTTGAAATTTAATGGTAGGTAGGTATGCATTTATAATTAACGTCGCACTGGGGCAACACAACAGGCTATTGACGACTGACCGGAACCAAACCCGAAGGGAAAGATCCGAGAACACCACCACGTAAATTTGAACCACGGTCAGATGACAAGGTCACACCTGAGCAGGCACCCCACTCTCCAAAACTTCCACACTACGCCAACGTGAAGACATTTGAGGCCACGACAGATTTAACGTGTACCAGCCCCCTTTGAAACTTAATGGATATAATCCTTTGAGGTGTTTGATACAATACATTTGAATAAAACAGAAATGCCTCTTTAAGTATCAAAAAATAACAATCTAGAGATTTCCCATCTGGATCTTATGATACAGCTCTGCTTCTGAAATAATGATATTTTTAAATTAACACAAGTCGCATTTAATCATCTGAAAAACAACTTTGAGTTAAGGAGTTATTACTAAAGGGTTTTAAGACTAATTATAGTTTAAAAGGACCCTGAAGATTTGTACCATCATGCTCCCCCTTTTCCAGATATCTTTCGTTCCAACCACCCTCCCTGAAAGTTCCTTTTTCCACTGGATGCCGAACCCTGGGCTTCTTCCATGCTGGAAGAGAATTAATTAGTTCATGAATTAGCAGTTTATACTGAAAATATACAAACTTATCAATAATTCTTTTCGAATAAAGTAACCCTCCGGATGGTTGTCTTGACGAGGTATATCGTCATTAGCAAAACGATTAGTAGATTTTGATGGAGATATCTCGTCATTAGAAGAAAACTGACCAGATCTTGATCTCGTCATCATAAAAAAATCGGCAATGTTTTGATGATGATATGCAGCAAAATTGGTCAGATCTTAATGGAAGAGATATCTCATCGAAACAACTTGGAGGCTTAAAAGTGTCACTTACTATTTGATCAGCGACAAGTAGTCGCATATCTCCATCAGAATTAGGATGGTTGGTGTCGTGGCAGGGTTATGTATCTCAAGAATCCAGCACACCAAAATACTTTCGTATTCAAGGAAAACTTAATTTTATTTACATTAAAAGATTACACTAAATTATACCAAGGATTACACGCCCCTCAGACAACCGACCTAGCACGCCGGAGTCAGACGATAATCCCCTCCTTAATCTACTCCCTCTTGATCAAGTGAGTATGGCGAGCCCTCTAGAGAGAAGGGCTAACGCTACAGTTGGTTTAGTTGATTGGGTTTTATGGCGCAAGAGCCATATTTGGCCATGCTGCGTCAAACACAAGACATACATCAAGTAATGGACATACACATACCAAAAGAAGTTTTACTGACGCGGAAAATAGAAATACACCCAGGAGGGAATCGACCTGTGCCGCCTACGACTCGCAGATTGCTAGCGCAGTGGTCAAACCCACTGAGCCACTATCAGAGTAGGAATAAGACCTGCTTATTTGGAATATGTCCTCTCACAGCCATCTAGGAGGTGGGGACCATATTATTGGCCCATGATCATGTGATGGAGCATTCCTTTTGGGGTCCTGCAGGCTTTCTGGCACTGTTTACAGTGGATCATATCCTCCTGCAACAAACCAAACCCTTTAACAACTTCGAAATGGTTATTAATAAATACTTTCAACAGTTTTTCATTTTGTATGGATTGTTAATCGATATAAGATTGAATTTCCATATTCAATATATATACATCCTTTTTTATATAATTAGAAGTGAAAAGCACTTAAGAGTTTATTGTGTGTGGTTTAGAATAATTGTGATATATAATAGACGTAGTTTGAGAATTTGTTATGTGATAATCGTGAGTCCATCTTGGTAGCAGCTGTCTATCCTGATGACTGGCACTTTAAAGATGAAAGCATTTCGCAATTTTGATAGCGTCTTGCCCAAGTATCACAGGAATGGTTATTTAAATTGAAAATTATCGATTTTTCAGATCGATAATTTAAAAGACGCATAATAAAGAGTAAAAAATCGTTATTACCATAAAGTGGGGGCCCTCTAAGTTGATGGTATCTCGCTGTCCGGAGAATCAACAGCAGCTGATCACGATGGCTCCAAATATATGGAAATAGATAATTACACATTCATGTAGATAAATACAGCAATAAAATTCATTATTATTTATAATCATATATTTGATTGATGTTATTCGCAAATTGATATTGTTGAAAGCAAATTGACGATACGTTAAAATGGAAAAATATGATTACACACACGATAGGAGTTATAATTTATACTATTAAACTAAATAATGTGCACTTATACCACTTCTCTCAACTACCGAAACCACATACTCACTCTAGAAGCAAGAAAACCTGTCTAAGAACAGGAAAAGAACCAAAATATCGCAATTAGAATAGCAGTGTAATAAACTTTAAAACCTTGCAAAGAAAAATTCTAACGAATGGCTGCAATTAATATTTTTCTCAGTTGTATTTGCTATCAATCAAATTGAGTTATCAGAATTAAATTAGTTTAAAACTGCGTTATTTTTAATCAAACATTGCTACCTCGCAAGACCGCTTTGTTGCATTGTAACAGCAATGCAGCCCCTGTGCTAATAAAAATATTTAATTTTCCCACTATGATTTCGGATTTAAATTTGGCTAGAAATAGAAGCATTTTTATTTTGAACGTTTATTTTTTTCGTATTTATTATAGGCCCACTTAATCAAATTTCGAGGGTTTGTAATCTCGCTCAAAAGAAAATATAGATCAATCGTAAGTTACCTAATTCAAAGCGATATAGGTGGCAGTTGTGTTTCTGCGGCGTATGTGTTATTTGTACGTATTCTGAACGTGACGTCAGTTGGCTTGTTTTGCGAATACGATTTCAGTTAAAGAAACGTTTCAATTTCTGGGCTCACGATGGGAATTGTACCTTGGTACTATGGTGGGGCTATCTCTTCCCCCATATTTACTCTTGGTTTACCAGAAATGTATAATCTTTGTTCCATCTCCCGTGATCAGAAGGGCCCAAAATTGACTCTTTTCTGCAGTTTCACATTAACTGCGAAAAATCTGATTCAGGATAGGGAATATTTTTAGAGAGCAAACACCCTTCAATTATTCTACCACCATATAAAAGTAGTTCTCAGACCACAAGTTAGTGATAGTGATTACAGTAACCTATCCATCGTATTAAAATGATTTCACCAGAATTCAAGCGCGGATATAATCTGAAGACAATAAACATTAAGCTTGCAGGAGACAATATCGATGAATAATTTACAAGATAACTGAAGATGCATGGCTGAGCACATTGAATAATAATCTGTCAATTTCAATTTTTAAGGAAAAAGAAACCTACTCTCCAAATTGAAAAAAATTATGTTAAATCTAAGAACTGATTATAAATATTTATAAGCTATCAGCTCCACGAAACACTTGTCGGTTTCGGTTTCGGATCTTTAACTTTTGATATTCTTCAAACGATTATTTTTCATTCATTTCCCTCCAAGATATGATATTGAAATAGGAGAGTGGCAATACTTTTTTCGATGTTGTCCATGAATAAATGACTTTTTATGGAATTTTTTCACATCAACTTGGCGATAAGTAGAACCTAAAAAAACTTTCTTGGCGATAAAAGTTAAAAAACTGAGCGTTATGAAATCCCTATTTCTATGAACTAAAAACGCTGAAGCAATCGAGATCAGGCAGCCATCTGGTGAGCAAAACTCTCAAAATAACTTTCATCTTTAACAATGGAACTTTTTATCTGTAATTTCTAAAAGCAAATGCGCCTGAAGATGTAAATAACTGAAGATGTAATCGTAAATGTGAATGGGTACAAAAAAAGTTCGCCTTTCGATACCTGCTTGATGGTTTTCTTTGTCTGGTAATTAATTGAAGAATTTAGGTAAGATATTTTTTAAACTGTTGGTGGTTATAGAATTTATGATTCCTAACAGAATGGTACAAGGTTTAGAGAAACTTATTTTGTGAACTTATGTATTTGTGCTTTCTTACTAGCAACTAGTGCTTCAATGGTCTTACACATTGTTCTTCGAAAATGGCAGATATAGTTAAGAAATAAATGTTTTTATCAGATAAAAGTATTTTTGAAACATATCTTTAAAAATATCTGTTTTAAAATTAATGTTTAAAGAGAGAATATTTAAGCAACGTTCGAAGAAAATAATTTTACTTGAGAGTTTACGATCAGGAAGTATCTAACTTTAATTTTCGAAATTTGAACAAAATGGTAAACATTAAAGCCGAATCACTGACTGTATCTTATTGTGGACAGTACTTTAAGAGTGACAGTCATGGCTCAATGTTTTTGTAGACTTCTAGCAAAAAACCTGCGAGTTGACGGCTGTGCAGGTTCGATTCCACACTGGGTGTGTTTCACTCTTCTGTATCAGCAAAACTTTCTGTGTGTGTAAATATCCATTACTTGACGTAGTCATGTCAGACCCAGCATGACAAAATATGGTCCTTGCGCCATAAAATTTCACCCAACTAACTTTAAAAGTGAATGAACCTACGTGGAATGAAAGCTTCATAAATTATCGAATAAAAAAAATCTTATTTTTCTCAGCTGATTGAGATGAAATTTTAAGACATACATTTAGAAATTGTTTTAAATAAGAATTGAATGTTTGAAGAAAGATATCGGACTGCCACAGTAATAAAACTATAAACATGAGGACGTTTTAAAACTACATATATTCAGTAACTTAAACATTAAAAAAAGCAATTCCTTTATAATATTTTGGTAGGTTTTGAATTGACGGAAGGAATTTGAATTAACGTCACACTGGAGCAACACAACAGGCTATTGGCGGCGGTCCGGGATCAATCACATCCGAGGACAACACCTTGTAATTTAGAACCATGGAAGGATGACGTATAATATCTTGAGTTAACGTTTTGGAAAGACCATTTTGTCGTTTCTCAAAATCTATATAAGAACCAGCCTTACAGTTTATCCATTTTCGGGGAACATGTTTTCTATTCAGAATAGTACACGTGAGGTTTGATGCTTTTACGATGGCAAAGCAGTACAATTTAGTACATTTGTTGAATTCGATATTACAAATTTATTCTCGATGGTAGGTATTTTAATTAACGTCGCACTGGAGCAACACAATGGGCTATTGGCTACGGTCCGGGGTCAAACCGGAAGGGAAAGATCTGAGGAAACACCACGTAATTTTGAACCACGGTCAGATGACGAAAAGTTATTCTCGAATATAATTAAATTAGATAAAATGATTAAATTGTTAAAAAAATTTTAAAATGACCATTAAGATAAAATTCGATAAAGCACTTTGTATTAAAAAAATTCGTATGAAAATTTATAAGTAGAAAATTCTATTGAAAGCTTGAATTTTAATTCTTATATATTTGCAATTCGTAAAAATTAAAGAGTCATATAACTGATTAGTTAAAATTCAAGATCAGTAACCGAACATATCTCATCAAAATATATTTGTGATTCTACCTCAAATCTTTTTGTTCGGTTAACGCGCAATTCCTTTATATCGGACTCCTCCAAAATGATATCCTGACTAAATCCTGTGTGCCCTGTGTAAATCCTATGTTCTTAAATTCTGATTAACTGATGTGTGTAGAGACAGATGTTAATTCTCAAAAAAATATTCATCCATAGGTCATTGAATGGTGGAATGTATTCTTTATTTTGAAATATTTCACAATGTTACACACAACAGACCACTATCACACAACATTACAAAATTGCGAGAAACAATTTCAAAACAGATAGAAACGCATAGGCTTAGAGCAGAAACTCATTAACTGACAAGAAATATTTTACAGCGCAGTCGATTAAAGACAATTAGTTTTAGGACAAAAATAAAAATTAGAAACATTTCGCTAGGGCTATAATTTCTTTCATACCGATACAATATGCTAATTTATTTCTCATTTACATGAAATAACCATTTAGTGTCGGAAATGCCTTTCCTGAAAATGTCAGTTAATGAGCAGACGATATAATCACTTAGGACGATTCTCAATTGCAAACGATTCTTCCCGTTGAGCATTTCAGAACAAAAGGAAGAACGCCAATAGGAACACCAAACCTCACGAATGGGTGGGCCGTATAAAAAGAGGGGGGAACAATTCCATCATTACTATGGTTAGTTTTCAATCAGAAAACAGTGTAATGTACATACTATGCAATACGTGTAACAGTTTTTGTTTAGTTATTTTGGCAAAAAAGTCCGTTTAATAAAATTCAGAAGTATTTAGCGTCTTATCGTGGAGCCCCGCCACTAAGATAAATTCAAGTGGATATCGCAAATTGAAAATACAAATTCCGCATAAGCACGTTGTAACTCTGAAATGTGTTCTTTGATGCCCTTAATAACATATTAGAGCTTTTAATTCCATAATAACAGCTAAAAATCTAATGAATATGAGTGATTAATGCCTTTTAGTTTTTAAAACATTCAGTATAAATGGCGATGCAGATAAATCCGTCGTGAAATATAATTAAAGCACACAGTCACAATGTGTAGGCCCTATGCTACCAATGAGGATACCGCGAAATCTATTTATCATAACTTAAAGTCATTTAGCACTTTGCAAAAATATATCGATCCCGATAGGTATCTGGCAGCGTCGAAAAGTCCGAGAAAACAATTAATCACCATTTTCTCGACTAATGACGTTATTTTGGGACATCAGTCTCATTGCGCCATGGAGGTAATGAAAAGTTTTGGCGACTTTTTTCTTATCTTCTAGTTGTCCTGAAGGGAGTTTTGATGTGTGTCTAGAGACAGTAGTTAATCTGTACTTGGTGACAAGTGTTGGTGTATTCAATTGCCAGGGGACGCTTTCTCAATTCCATTGAATGATGAACTGTGAAAAGGGGTTTTTTATGATGTCCGCTATTTGACGAATGTCTTAAACAGGATACGATTTTTCTTATTTAGACTTCTTGAATCTTGGATGATATATTATTTAGATAGCGTAATGAATGTGAAAGTGAAGAGTCAGTGATGGTGGAATTAATTTGTTAACCGCAATCATTAAATATTTAAAGGAAGCCGGCTTTCAGGAAACTGGTTTGGCAAGGGATAATTTGTGAAAAACGAATTTGATAATGACAGAAAATTGATTTTACATAAACTCACTTGGGAGTTGCAACGCACCCAAACAAGTTCTTCAGCGCATTTGTGAAACAAACTTAAATATGCTTTAGATGCCAATGCACTTGGTGTATTCAGAATTATTTTTGTGATTACTGTGTTTTCTTATCTGCTTCAATAGTTTACATATTTTACCGCTATGTTTCTTAGTATACTGTAAAGGGTACATACAACACAGTTCGTTATATTATACTTTTGGCCATACCATTAGTTGTATAAAAAGCATTTTCTGTCAAGCTACATGTAGGTTATGGTAGTGTTTCTGCGGCGATACGTGTTTCCTGTAAGTATTCTGAACATGATGTCAATTGATTGTTTTTCGAATACTATTTCACCACCCCTTCGCCAATAAAAATTCCGAAGAATAATTTCCGAACTGAAATATATGAAAGTTGATTGGTCTACTCTTATGAGATTATACGCCAAACGTTGCCAAAACGGCGATAAACTGCATTTTAAGGTAACTCTGATATGTATCATGTGAGAGCATTTTGACAGCAGAGTAAAATCTTCTCAGACCGTCCGATTTGTTTGCTTAGAGTGACAATCCCTCTCATTATAGCCGATTATTGAAAAAATCGCATATCTTCTGCGCATGTGCCTTGACCACTCAATTTTATTTCTTGCTTATCAATGAATAAACCTGAACTGGTATTTAATGTATGATGCATTTCTACTCACATAAAAGATCAAAGATAAAAATTTGACCGCATAAGAAAGATTTGTACCCTATCATTACTTTATGAGGAAATCGAGAGAAATCACACATTTTTATGTCATAAAATAGTGAAATGTATTGAAAATCTATCAAGCAGAAAAGAATGAAAATGGTTCCGGTTTGACGACATACCTGATGTAAACAATGATATTTAGGCTTAAAACAAACCCCCTAAGATATAAGATAAAAAATCTTACACCCACATTCTTCTTCACGTTTTTGTTTAACAATTCTACTTTTTACAATAGGGGGGGGGGTATTTCAATTAACGTCACACTGGAGCAACACAATGGGCTATTGGTGACGGTCCGGGATCAATCCCAAAGGGAAAGATCCGAGGACAACACCACGTAATTTTGAACCATGGTCAGATGACGAGGCAACACCTGAGCTGGCACCCCACTCTCCAAACTTCCACACCACGCCAACGTTTTACAATAGGTGACCGAATATTGTGTCTGGTATGGGATAATTTATATTTTAAATAATTTTAGCAAAACTTTTAATAATTACTTGAGGGGAGGCTAGAATAAAAACAGCTTTTATGTGGTAAAATTTTAACTACACCCTTAAAAAATTATTCAAAATAGTGACAAACGTGGGGGTGGACTTTTGTGACCCGGAATAATTCACAGTAAAATAATAAAATATTGATAAAGTTGTCTTGCTTTATCTTGATCATCAAAAAAGAAATACACTTTTGTAGAACAAAAAGTGTAGTAAACGTTTCAATTGTTCGCTAACAGCAATATTCACAAGTCTCGAGTTTTTCCGTGGATCAGCAAACTACAGGTCAAACCACGGATTATCCAAGAACCTTATTCACGAACCACGAAATTAAGTGACCAACCGATTAAAGCGATAAGATCGCTACGATTGGCTACTATCGTCTCCTCTCTCGATCAAGTGATATTGTTTACATTTTTAGACGCCCAAATCCAAGCATTCATACAGCCAAATACGTCGCCGGTAGAATTGACTTAATATCACTTCTACTTAATATCAAGAATCAGAATATTTATTCTTATTGCTGCTTTTTTATTTTCCTATTCTACCATTCGCTCCCTCACTTGTGGGTATTCTGACGAACCAGAATATCGTGCGAAGACATCACAACTGGTCATTTCTATTTTGTAGAATGTTAAGTTTTTGTTTTGATTCAGATAAGATCAGTTGAAAGCTCGTCGCCGCAAGAATACTGTTGTTTAGAACAGAATGAAGTGTGTCGTCCATTTTGTTTTGTTTACAACCTATCCTTCCTTCGCAAAAAGATAGTACTGCGCATGCGTTAACCCTCAACTAAAAATTGCCGATTTCGGAGGATTAAAATTTAGTTCCGAAACGACGGTTAAACCTCGGATCAGGCTTTGTGAATACGATTTCTTCGATAATCGGGGAGATTATCGTTGATCAGCAGTTCAACTCGGACTTGTGAATACGACCGTAAGTATTGGAATCTTGTCAGATGATGTGCAAATAGAATCGTCAAAACTACCAGAGCGTAGAGCAAAATCTGGTATCCAGATTCCACTTATCTTTTTTATTATGTACGGTCACGCTTTGCTACGAGTTAAAACAGCTCTCAAAAACCAACCAAATTCGCATTCTTCAGCACGGTGTGCCCAATCGTTTCCTCCAAATTAGTGGCTCGGCCTCCCTTTGCGGCATAATGTCTAAATGCACATAAACGGCACCGACACAAATGGCTTTTACTCATCGAATGCCTTATCAATTTATACCGATCCCCAGGCTATTTATTATAGCAAATTGGCCAGCTGAACTTACTTGTAATTCACCCATCAGTTCCAACAGATGCAATGGCGTGACGCTATTACGATGCCTTACCAATTAACGAGCCGTAGAAAAAGGTTTTTTTCTTCTCCCTTCTTTTTCTTCCTTACAGCATTCGCTCCTCCCAGTTGCAATTCGTGTTGATAAATGTCTCTGGAAAAAGTTCGCAATGGGAATGAAAAGATGAAATTAAGGTGTTAAACTGAAGAAGCGTTTAGTTGAGTTCTCTGAGGATAATGAGTTCCTCGATCGCTTACGGCAGCGCTTTCTTAAGAGTTTTCAAATTGTAGACCGGTGTTTTTTCGCGGAATACGTTATATTAAGAAGCGGCATAGTATCCATGTACGTCCAGAAGTTCGGCATCCTCTGATGAATAAAAGGCTGTGTCGCAGCATGGCCTCAAGGTTTTACGTGAATACGCCTCGTTTGCGTATAATATGTATTTGGGTGTAATAAATATACGAAAGACAAATTCAGTGTAATTCAGTAGTCAATTCAGTGTAATTCAGTAGTCAATTCAGTAGTCAATTCAGTGTAATTCAGTTGTCAATTCAGTGTAATTCAGTAGTCAATTCAGTGTAATTCAGTGTTTATCGAAAGCTGACCGAGAAAGCAGAGACTACGATGGAGTGCAAGAAATCAGATTCCCTGCACACACATGGCACTAGCAAATATTTGCGTGACAAGGACAAATGTTTAAAAAAATTTCCAAGAAAAACCCACTTTTCGATTAGAAATGTGCTCGTGGAAAGGACCCCTGTCACCCTCCCTTGGCTACGCCACTGCCCTGAGACAAAAAATAGGACAGGCTGTGTCAGTACAGCCGCAAGGTTTTAAACGAATACGTCTTGTAAGAACGAATGAGACAAATTCAGTAGTCAATTTGGTGTTTATCGAGAACTGACGAGTTGTTCTTCGTAGACTTCGTTCGATGTATTTCTGCTTGACTCTTCGACGAGTTTCTGAAATTTTTAATATTTTTCAACTGCGATCCGAAGTTTAACCCAACACTGTATTCGATTTCACTTCAACTGTCTTAAATCGACAGATCTCGACGTTAGCTAGTTTTCGTTTGAGACTCATTTCGATATCGTATCGCTTTGCAGTCACGAGTTATACCGTTACCACCGAGATATCTCGGTGGTAACGGTTAAAGTGATTATAAGTTTGCGCGGCGCAAAGCAAATTCCCAAAAAGCCGAACCCTTCGCTTCCCTCCCGCTTGTCGTGACGCGCGAACTCAAGGTCACTTACGAGTCTTTGTTCCCTCAGCTATCGGAATGACACTAAGCTGGTGAGGTTCGCGTTGATAATACAGAAATTACTAGACCGAACACAATACTCATTTTTTCTTAACTCAACTTTTAGTACTGACCACCTAGTACTGGTCCGATTTTAAAGACATTACGTCAAAAAAACCAATTTTTTAAGCGTAAATCTGAGGCGTCAGTTCCTATTTTAATATCCTTTATTTTCACCGCGAAAAGTCAACAAGTATGCGGATACCCTATCGTTTCAGGTTCAATTGTTTCTTACTATGATTAATTAATAATGATTGTCATGTTCAATATATACCATCGGCACATATCCCCCTATGCTTTTGATTGAGGGTAGTGTCTAGTCGAGATAATGTGCGTAGTAGGTTTTTGTGCATGGTCTATCATTATCTCCTCATTTTCCCACCTTTATAAGCTAAGATCAAGCCTAAGATAGCGTTTGGATCATCCATTCAGATTTGCCAAGATTGGATGTAAGCTCCCTTTTGTGGTTCCTTTTCCTAAAAATTATTTGTATTGTATAGTCTTTAAAGAAAACAACAGCGAATGGAGTTGATCTTAGAAGGCTATCTACGAGGGGTGTTCAAATGAAAAGGTACGAAACGTCGTAAAAACCAAACCGGTTGAAATTTGAATATGCCGCTTTGGGATAACGTAGTGAGACATCTAGGGACGCGAATGTACGAGTACCGGCGTGGTTGTGCGCATGCGCGGGCGCCCGCACATGACGCAGGAGAGAAGCAGGCAGTTGTATGTTCCGTCCAATTGACGCGGCAGTGCGTGTGAGGACATCATGGCGTTCACATTGCAAAGTTCGACGATTGAGGAGCAGCGAGGTGTTATCAGATTTCTGGTAGGTGAGAAACTCCGTAGCCTACGCAAGTCCATCAAGAGCAAACGGCCTGGGCTGCTCACGGAGGGAGTGATTCTGCTCCACGATAACGCGCGTCCACACGTCTCCAGGGTCACACAAAGGGTACTGGCCAAGTTCAAGAGGGAGCAGCTTGAGCATCCGTCCTGCAGCCCGGACATATCGCCCTGCGACTTCCATCTGTTTTGTCCGCTAAAAAACATCTCAAAGGGAAGCCCTTCAACTCGGACGACGAACTGAAGGACACAGTGGAGGACTGGCTCTTGTCACAGCCACAGGAATTCTGGGAACAGGGAATCCTTCGGCTCGTGAAACAGTGGGGTAGTTGTGCTCAGGCCTCTGGTGATTACTTTTGAATAAAGACTTCAAATATACCCACAGTGTCGTTTCGTACCTTTTCATTTGAACACCCCTCGTAAAACTAAGTGAAAATTTTGATTTTTTGTTTCCAATCGAATCTCGGCATCATCAATCATCAATGTTACGCTACTCTACTAAGTCTCGTTAAATTCTTTCGTAATCTAGATGGATTTTTTTTATTAGGGGGTTAATAAAGAAATTTAATTTACCTGCAGCCTGGTATTCACTGCATCGTACTACAGTACCCAACCGATATATCGGTTTCTCTTGGGAAGAGAAAAAGAGCGTTATACCAGGGGCTGACTGGCTTCCAAAATTTACTGTGGAAAATTTTTAACAACCCTAACTTGAAATTTACATGAATTCGTAATGACTTTTTTCTTCTGTGTTTATTTTATTTATAGGAATGTTTAATAGCTCATCAGAACTTCAATTCTGCATTTTTATTTAAGTTTTCGTAATTAATTACTTGAATTGTATCCTAGCAGACCAGCTCATAGCATCTGCGCTAAATTTTCTTAATTTATTACATCTATTGATGGCAAAGTGTCGTTGCTCACATTTCATATCTTATTTAAATTTATTTATAATGAATGTAGCATCCATATTCACATTTCATAACTCCAAATAAAATAAAATTATCCAAAAATGCATAAAAGCGTGTCGTGTATTTCTTCTGGCGTCAATTCTTATCTCCAATAAAATAAATAGAAAAAGCACACCTCAGTCCTGTGTGTTACCACAATTAGCTTCTAAACGTCCACTTAAATTTCATCCCATTTTCTTGTTCAAAGGCAATCCGGCATGTTTTGACTCAACTTATTTTCGCTCATATTTTCTTTCCTGCGTTGATTTCTCTTTCAGATTTCTCGTTGCTTTCTGTCATCAGAGTGCTGAGATTTTTCTTAGAGTGGTAAGCTTCTTCCGAGTAGTGTGCCCCATTATGAAGCTTCATAGCTTAAATCAAGCATATTTAACCCTTTCACCCCGACTTTTGCATGATTAAGATTTAACTATGAAAAGTAGTTCAATTTAAAGTTGACATGCTAAAAGAAGTCTACTATGAGTTTAAAGTTTTTAACTTTTCCCGTTTCCTGGAAATCTCCTGGGACTATTTGTCCCAATCGTCTAGGATATTGTGATAATAACCTTACACTGCATGTGGATAAATAATAAAATCAAATGAATAGCACAGAATACTGTATTCTTACAGTACAAGTTAAGTATGATATGGAGTAAAAAGCAGTCTTTACAAAGTGTAACCTGACACATTTGACAAATAGTAAATGTTCTTCTTTCTATCTTTCTTGATGAACAGTAACTACATCGTTTCCTCTGAGCTTGTTGAACAGGAAGATGGTCTCCTACATTCAACAAAGTTATTGGTCTTTTTGACGGACGACCGTACTTTCGCGTTCTTTTTGTGTTTGCTTTCTTCCTTCCAATATTTATTAGTTGCTCAGCTAAGGGGACCATGAATGATAATAGTGGTTCTGTTTTATGTTCCACATCACACTTCGTAATCCATGCATTCACAACAGAAATCATAACTAATTTCCAAAAAATCTTTTTCCACCACTTGTCTAATTTTCTGCTATGACCATAAAGAGTAGCCATTTGATCACAGTGGTCAACTCCATTCATGTACATATTGTACTGGGAAATGGCTTCTGGGCAACTAACGTCTAATTTTGTACCATCTTTTTGTTTCCGAACCACGGTCACTAATTCATCAGAATGACAGTTTGACAAAAGCATAACATCTTTGGTTTCCTTCCACTGGACCCACAATGTACCATTTTCGTTAACTCTAAAAACCGATTCTGATTTTTGCAACCTTTTTTTTAACACTGAAAACGTAAAAACCCATTCAAAAGTGGGATTTATTTACCCAATAGGGAATGAAATCTAATCTCTGGGACGTATATGCCCATTAGGCCCGAAAGGGTTAAACAAAGCAACAAAAATTGGAAAAGGAATCCCGTAACGGTCGATTTTATATTGTTTATATCCGTTGCGTCCATTCGCCAATAAACAAATAAGGCCCATTTCGATGCCGCTTACGATTGTGAAATGTGTGATACACGCGATGATCTTGTATTCCAAATTTTTAATATTCATCGGAAAACTAAGAGATGGATAGAAAAGAAGAACTTATAGAACCAGACCATCACCTCATAATTTTGAACCACGGTCACATGACGAGGTCAACACCTGAGCTGACACTCGACTCTCCAAACTTCCACACCACATCAACTACAAGATTTTGGACAGACACAAGGAGATTCTCCGTACACAGAAGAAAGAAATAAACTCACTGAGGAATCGAATCTGTACCTCCTACAACTCACAAGTTGCTGGCCCAGTGGGCAAACCCACTGAGCCACGGCCGTCCCCTGCTCTTATTTAAATAATAAAAAGGTGATCAAAACATCGAGTGATGCAAATAAAAACCAACGCTGGAATACTTCCGCATTATCTTGTTAATAATGAAACCGACCCATTAATTATTACGTTACTTTAAACAGTTTAATTACTTTGTTTTATATCTGGATTTGGGAATACGAGTAGCCGGCATGATTAATAAGAGAAGATAAGAGTCGAGAAATCAACAAAACTATGAAAAGGGGTCATGATAAAAAGTGGTTAACTACTGATCTGAATAGTATCATCATAAATTAAAGATCGCTACCAACCATTCGGAATTCTGCCCGTAAGGGACAACTACTTAGTCGAAAGTTTATTTGTCAGGAAGAGTGGAAATGAAAGGGATTTTTAGTGTAAACAAACAAGACGGAGGTAGGTAGTCAAATAACGTCGCAATGGAGCAACACAACTAGACATTGACAACTGTCCGAGATCAATCTCGAAGGGAAAGATCCGGAGACAACGCGTCGTAATTGTGAACCACAGTCACAGATGACGAGGTCAACATCTGAGCTGGTATCCCCACTCTCCAAACGCCACATGACGCAAATGTGAAGACATTTGAGGCTGCGACATATTTAACATGCACCAGCCCCCACGCACACGACGATCTTTGGTGGGATTTAATTTCGAACTCACAACCCTCCGTTTGTTAATCCGCTATTTTTCCCACCGGGCCACCGCAATCCAAAGAGCCAAGCGGAAAGAAATGACTTTATATGCGCTAAAAACATTTTTAATGCGTAATGTGTAAAAAAAATTCTGAAATAAAACAATACCCGAAACTCGAACATCTAGAAAGTGAGAAATCTGTCTAGTAGCTATACTCTCTACAATCTATTATAAGGTGAAGTTGTCATACGTAATGAGACTGGACACCTTGTGATAATTTAAAAAATTTTCTTTGTTACTATTTTTTACTATTTCAAGGGACAATTAATAGCAAGCAGAATAAAATAATGATAATAAATAAATAAATCGAATATTTTAATTGAAATACATCGCACGAGGAAAGAATTAATAACTATGTTACTGCATAAAAAATAAATATTACGATTGAGGTAGATATTTTAATTAACGTCGCATTGTAACCACACAGCGGACTATTGGCGACGGTCAGGGATCAAACCCGAAGGGAAAGATTCGAGAATAACACGACGTGATTTTGAACCATGGTCAACGATATTGCGAATGAATCGTTCGTCAGCCTCTTACCCATTTGAGTTTCAACCACACCTAAATAGCTTTAATTTGTCTCACTGCTTCCTGTTCCTGACCTACCAGAGCCGCGGTGGCCCGGTTGGAAGAGTAACGGACTAGCAACCGAAGGGTTGCGAGTTCGAATCCAGCCAAACACCGTCGTGTACAAAGGGGGTTGGTGCGCGTTAAATCTGTCGTGGCCTCAAGTGTCATCACGTTGGAGTGGTGTGGAAGTTTGGAGAGTGGGGTGCCAGTTCAGGTGTTGCCTCGTCATATGACCGTGGTTCAAAATTACGTGGTGTTGTCCTCGGATCTTGCCCTTTGGATTTGATCCCGGACCGTCACGAATAGCCCATTGTGTTGCTCCAGTGTGACGTTAATTGAAATGCCCCCCACTTTCAATATTAACAGCTTTCTTAACTTTCGACGGGCTGCGGTAGCCCGGTTGGTAAAGTAGCGGATTAGTAACCGGAGGGGGGGGGGTATTTCAATTAACGTCACACTGCAGCAACACAATGGGCTATTGGTGACGGTCCGGGATCAATCCCAAAGGGAAAGATCCGAGGACAACACCACGTAATTTTGAACCACGGTCAGATGACGAAGTAACCGGAGGACTGCGAGTTCGAAACTCGATCAAACCCAAGAAGTAGGGGTTAGTGCACTTAAATCTGTCGTGGCCTCTAATGTACTCACGTTGGGGTGATGTGGAAGTTTTGAGAGTGGGGTGCCAGCTCTGGTGTTGACCTCATCATCTGTCCGTGGTTCAAAATGATGAGGTGTTGTTTTCGGATCTTTCACTTCAGGATTGATCCTGGACCATTGCCAATAGCCCGTTGTGTTGCTCCAGTACGACGTTAATTCAACAATCTACCCAAGACAGTTGTCAACTAACAACAGTTAGTAATTAAACGCAGCAGTTATTATTGACTGTTAGCAATCGACGCTCACGATAAATCTCTAACTTTTATAGCAGCGATTTAAATTACTATTAAGTTGTTTCTTAAAAAATCTTAATTTCAAATTTTTTTTCTCTATCGGTTTTTTATAAATTTCAACTTTACTCTTCAATTTCATTTATTCACTTTCGTAATAAGTTTAATTATTTTAAAAGTAACTTTTTAAGCATTTGGAGACGATTATCGACAACAGCTGCTTTCGAAACAGCTGCTAACTGTTAATTTGAAATAACTATTATTTCAACAGCAAAGGCGGAATCCCCATAGGAAGCATACTATTTCAACACCCAAGCATTTGTTTTACACCGATTGTGTTGCGCATGCGCATGCCGACTTGTCACTTGTCGGTTCACTATGCGGCGTGTCTTAAGTTTCCTCCAACACAAAATATTATGTAACGAGACAAACCAAGAACGGAACCCATAAATAAATACGAAGAGATAAATCCCCCACTCATTTATAATTTATACTCGAATATCCGCATTGGCAGTTCGGAAGCGGCAAAGATCACCTTTTTTTTCTCGCCAATCACGCCACATAAAAATGGCAGATTCATTTTTCTCCACTTCCAGCCCCCCGGCCTCCACATCGATGATTAGTCCCCTCTCCCTCCCCATGCCTTTTTCACCTGTAATAAAAATGAAAAAGGCACAACACGGCACAGCGGCGATATTTAACGTCCCGTCGAAGAGACGTGTTTGCCGTGCTAGAGCCTATAATTATATCACTTCACCGCAGTGTTCGCTTCAGGTAGGTGAACGTGAAATGTTGTCCTCTCATTATGCCGCATACCCCTCCCCGCATATTCCATTCCTCTCCATCCCCCCCCCCCATTCTATTGGCATTCGAAGTGGAAATAGAAGGGGTGGGGTGAAGTGAAGAGATTGTCGTTACTGAAGTTGATCTAACATCTTTTCGCAAAGCGTGAGCGAAATTCCTAATTCCTTTATCTTAGCGTCGGAAGAGAATCGCCTGTTTTATGAATGTAATTTCTTTACACGATATTTTTGTCGTTTCTCGAAATAACAGCATCGGGGGCCCCTTGTTTTGGGGGAAGGACAGTTGTTTGCACGCGATCTTGTAGTGTTGTTGGAGATCGTCATCACGCTTGATTCAACACCAACGGTGTTTATCTGGTGTTTCTGGACAGATTTGATTAATCTGGCCGTACATCAACCGTTTGACAAGACAATCCCTGGATGAGCGGATATGCCATAAGAGATTTTGTCACCGAATTAGACTCTTTTAATTGAGATTTCCAGTATTTCTCTTTGCTTCACAAAAATGTGGAGAATTTAGTTGGGGCAGATGCTAAAATGGGGTAAAGTGTTTCTCATTTTTAGAGGAGAGGCAAGATTCCCTAATTAATTTGCGTGTCTATTCCACACGTACAATCAATCGTAGCTTTCGAGAAAGAAAAAAATGGTAAGTTGTGTCGAAGACACAAACTGTAGTTTTGACGTGAATACTTGGGCCTGATGTTGGATTGTGGAATGAATGAAACAGACATAGGAAGTTTGAATGATTGTTTATTGTGAATATTTAACAATTGAATTACAGTTTGATATTAATTATTGTTGATAAGTGCTGTTGTCCAATATTATTTGTAGCTTAGTTTGATTGCTTCCGAATGAAACCACTTATGCAGTCCTTACTCTACGTAATCCAAAGTTACACTGACCCAAAGTTCGCCCGACACCGTAGACTTTCGACATATTTAGGACACTCCCCGCGTTCAGTATGCCTGAGCACTCGTTCCGAAAGTCCTGTCAGGAACGGACATCCTTTGTCTACAATACGCTATATTTTTCTTCTGGATGTTTCTGAAATCTCAGACAAAGAGGTTGTAACGCTTTTTTCGTTTGTAATGCTGGACTTCTTATGCATGCCCCTCAGGGCTATTCCGATTTTAAAGACGTATTCAAGTCAAAAAATGGAAGATTGAATATATATCAAATACACTGATGCAATTACAAGGGGCCTCCGGAAACTCATCAGTATTCAGCCATGTAACATAAAATAAGATACATTGCACCTTTTTGCGGAAAGTCTCCTTCGAAGCAGGCACTTTGGGACCTCGCAAACTTCCAGCGTCTCTTTCACTTTCTAAAACACTCTACGAAGTTCATTGTTAGAATCACCATCAGATGCCTCGTCGTATTCTCTTCAATCGCATCCGGGATCTGAAATCTCTTCTCTTTCAGAGGCGATTACAGCTTTGGAAAAAGTCAGAAGTCGCAAGGCGCCAAATCTGGACCGTATGGAAGGTTGAACCACCCGAGTTATTTGATATTTTACTATAAAAAATATGCTCGAAACCTGATGAATAGTCCGGTGCGTTGTCGTGATGAATCTGCCTATCGCCATTTGCCACAGCTGCGGCGGTTTTTTTTTTTTTTTTTTTTTTCAATTGCATCTCTCAGTCAGCGAAGGACATTAAGATTAATCCGGATTAATTATTTGTGATTTGTCGTGACTTCTTCGGGTGGTAAGAACTAGGCGTCTTCTATTGTGAATACTTCTTAAACCTTTAAGTGGTTTCGACGAAGAATCGCGTAATTTAAGATCTGGTCGATTTTGCTAAGGAGAGATACCTCGTCGAAACAAAATTGCCCTGTTTCTCCAAGGGGAATACAGATCCAAGTAAGAAAAACAAATTAATCCTTATCTAGAACTGGTGATATTTTGGAACAGGTTTTTGAATAAGAGACTGGCCACTACAGGGCGGTTTTCGACGTTAAGATAAACCACCAGGAGGGTTAATCGATTCTGTACTCCTGTTCATTCTATCCAGGTTTCATGTTCTCCAGGAAGGCATGTCTCCCCCAGTTCACGATTAGTGTGAAATGGTAGCTCTCTTCAATGGTGTACTGAAGTAGGTAGGTAGTTGAATTTACGTCGCATTAGAGCAACACAGCGTTCTATTGGTGACGCTCCGGAATCAATCCCGAATGAAAAGATCCGTGGACAACACCTATTAATTTTGAGCCACGGTCAGATGACGAGGTGAACACCTGAGCTGCTCCCACTCTCCAGATTTGCACACCCTGCCAACATAAGAGCATTTGAGGCCACGATAAATTTACTGTGCACCAGCCTCCCACGTACACGACGGTCTTTGGATGGATCGAGCTTCGAACTCACAACCCTCCGGTTGCTAATCCGCTACTCTTCCAACCGGGCTACCGCGGCTCTTGATTTACTCTGAGACTTCCACACCTACGGAATGTTTGAAGGATTATACGTCCATAAAAGCAGGCATTGGAGAAAAATATGTCTGTATTAATTTCTGTAAAAACAGATTTCTTGGTAGATAAACATTAAACAAATTTTTCATTAGAGTTATACATAGAACAGAATTATTTGGAAAATCTCAATAGCCCACAAGAAAAATCGAGTTGTCTATCCCTACCTATAAGGATATTCGTTTTCCCCTCAAGAATAAGTATCAAGGGGTAATCCCAATCGAACAATTCACCTAAAAGAAATTCTAATTGGAGTGATTAAAGAAAGATAAAGACTTTTAACGACCGACAATCACAAAAAAATAAATTTTATTCCGTCACAACGGTAGCCGCACCCAAGTGTAATTACTGTTTGATCTCATGATCCAATTTAAGAATACGTTTCTGCGTAGGCTTTTGCGGGAGGCCGAAGTTTACTTTAATTTCGGAATTGAGACTTAGTAACGCTCATTGACTTCCCGAGTCGATTACGCGAACAGAGACGCTGGTGAAATTGTCGTGCGGCACGATTGATCAATATCGCTGTGATGTTGACGGAAAAGGCGCGAGAAATTCTTTCTCACTTGTGGAAATAATGGTGGGAAGCATTTTGCTTTGTTGCAATGATGGATCTGTGGCTGATGATGATCGATTCGTTTACAGAAACTCCTTTGGAATAAGAAAAGAGTTTAACTTCTTTTGTCGGATTTAATAATGCTTGATGTTCTTTTCGTTACTTTGTTTACAATAATTCACTTATGAAAATTGTGGAAATGAGCGAATTGTTTCATTTCGATTTAATTTATTTCGTTAAAATCGTTTGCACATACAGAGGCTGTTCGGGCATTTTTTGAACGGTTTTAATGGACTGAAGCTCAATTTTTTACATGAAATTTTTGTGTTTTAAATGTTCCATTTGATAGCCCTTATTGTTAACTATCTTTCTACACCTTAATTTCCATAATAATAACTTTTGTAGTATCGACAGTGGTATTTTGTCCCATTCTTGTTCCACAGTTTTCCAGTCCTTGAATGGTTTTCGGTCGACGTTTCGATAATGTCCCTTTTAAAAGTCCAAAAGCACAAAAGTCCATGGGTGAAACATCTGGAGATTTAGCAGGAATATCAGTAAAAGGTATTGACTTGATACCAGTTTCTTTTTCCATTTTTTCCAAGAATTTAATAGTGGATTTAAATGTGTGGCTGCTTGCTTTACCCTGATGCAGTTCTACTGATTGTTGGCACTGTGGGTAAAGATATGGTATTTCTTTTTTGAATATTGGGGATAAAATAGGGTCTTGGTAATATGTGGGAATTGATTTTTACATTTTCCCCTCTTTTTACTTTTAATTTTCCATTCTATGCAAAACCGGTAACATTCATAAATCTCTTAGAGAAAGTTCTTACATTCACTTTGCTATAGTCCTTTGACTTGGCGGATTCTCTTTTAAAATTAAAGATCTTACCTTACAAATATTATCAGAAATTTGTTCTTTTTTGGATACTCTTTTGGAAGTATTTTTCCACTTTTACTCTTTTCCTTTCTCATTAATAATATTATTTATCGCACCTTTAGCCATCGAAAAACCATGACTTTTACAGCGTTTTTGAATAAGCATAATTCTTTTCGGAAAGAGTGGAAACATAGCCTTCCATCCATTGCTTATTTAAAAGCGCCATTTTGAAAGTAAACAAAACTCTGAGTTAGCAGACGATAAGTTATACTTTAACTATTTAACTGGCTTTGGAAATAAAATTCTTTCGTAGCATACAATTTTTTTACAGCTCATCAAAATCGTTCAAAAAATGTCCGAACAGCCTCTACTTTTACAATTGCGCTCTGCTAATGAGCTTTAATCAGAACATCAGTTCGGCTTCATATCTGAACGATAATATTTTTTACTTGTTCGGGTTCCGGCAATAGTTTGTTAAAAAAAAAGGAACAGCGTTGATTTGCGCCGGGGGATAAATTTCATCCGATCTCCTCTCCTAGAAAACTTACGCCACTCGCCTTGGATGCAGATAAAAGGACTTCTGTTTGACATTCCTGCATGGCACATGTATGCATTTTTAGTTAAATTCTTTGTTATTGTTGACTTGACCCTTTCTCCCAACCGCTAACAATTGAATTTCGGTTTTGTTCTTTAGTATACTCTTGATTTTCGGTAAGTTATGACGGCTTGGGATAGCTTTTGGCGTCTTGTATTTATTCGAGTTTGATTAAAAATTGGTCTCATCGTAATGTTCTATATTAAATTTTATTTCTGTGGTTCTAAGGGAACGACATAGCGAGATGAAAATGGTTGCTTTGGCCTAGAAATTCCAGACAGAAAAATCTGTGTACATTCCATGACGCCAGAGCTCAGCATTCAAGAGTTTTTGCTGCTTCAAACAAATTTTCTGCTCTATAAAAAATTAATTTAAAAAATACATTTTCGTAATCAAATATTTTCATAGAATAATTATTTTAATTATTCTATGAAAATAGTTGATTACGAAAATTTATTTTTCCCGTGGTGTATTTTTCCCTTTATTCCTCCCTGAGTGTATTTCTCTCTTCTGTGTAAATAAAACTTTCATTGTGTGTGTCTGTCTATTGATATTGTATGTCTTGTGTCTGGCACAGCATGACCAAATATGGCCCTTGCGCCATAAAACCCCCAAACCAACCATCCATACAATAATTACATGTCCACGCAAAGTACTGATCCCCATAAATTTCTTAAAATTCATTGATTGTAATTTAATATTCAAAATGCTCTTTGATTTAGAATTTATTATTTTGCTTGGGCTGATGCACTAAATTTAACATGCTTGGTGCAATTTACATGAATTACAAAACTGCCCCTGCAATTATTTTTTAAGGATCAAAAGTTAATCGAGACATCGTATGCCTTGGAAGACGTATTTCAACGACAAAAATACTATCTCATACTTCTTTATACATATATATTCATACTATTTTGAAAATGTTTACAAAGAATAGTTTATTTTTGCATCGTTAACATTAGATTATAAACTCTTCCAATGTTTAGTAAATAACGTAATAATTAATAATGTAAACATTAATTAATATTCTATTATTCAACAAACGATAAAAGGTAGATAGGTAGTTGAATTAACAGCGCACAGGACGAAACACAATACGAAAGAAAATGTACGTATTTCAGATTTCATACGTGAAAATAAAACAAATTCTTGTTCTCTTTTTATAAAGTTTTCTATTTTTCCTGTTGTTCATATCTTCAACTCTTTTTTTATCTCAGGCATACAATGCACATTTCAGAATTTATACTACATTGCATGCATACTAACAATCTATGGAACAACAACCATGAAGTCCAATGGCTTCTCAAATCTCAAGATCTAAAGCCAAATGATAGTTTCTTGCAATCGAAATGCAACTTTCATCCTTTAAAAACGCATTGTCTGTTTGCTTTGCCTTTGTGTGTGAATTGTCGCTAATCTTTCCCAGCTAAAAATACCCTGGAATAGAGATACAAACCATCTTGGCTCTATAATTTCTACTGGTCATAAAGGAAGTACGATTGTTCAATCGCAAGGAACAGAATCGTGACCCCGGCCTTTTTTAGAGCAAGTATTATTCTGTGAGTATTCCATCCTCCTGAATTCAATCGTTCTTGAGCTCGAAAACTTTTAGGATTAGGCTCAGAGCATGACCCAACTGAGCTATTTTATGGCCGCGCTCCTCTGCAATTCTAACACTGTTGTGATAATAAACAATCTCTGCTTATTGCCAACGACCGAATCGTAAAAAAATGAAAAAAATATTAAAAGGAATTCTTTCCATTAACATTCCCTCTCCATTATGAAAACGATCTTACCACGCGATTTGGTCTTTTTCGAATGGCTCTGGAACCTCGTTTATTCTTAAAAAAAACAAGGGGAGGGAGGGGACTGTCAGTCCGAATCCCCCTTTTTTCACCTACTAAGTGATCCAATAGCATAAGTTTTACGACTCGATCGGAAAGCAGACGATATAGAAAAAGAAGAGAATGGAGAGTTCTTATTTTTTTTTCACCGGCGTGTTCAATCTTCCTAGGTTTTATGCGGTGGTCGTAATTGGTAGGTTGATGTGACGACCCTGATTGTTGCATGAGTTACGGGACCGCCCGTCACTGTTTGTTTTCCGTTAAGGTGTTTGGTTTGACGCCTGGCGCGAAAGTCACGACGAGTGGCTTTTGTGGCCAGAATCGTTCTTTCCCTTTTTATCGTTCGCCTGTTTAGTAATCATTTGTCAATTACCGTACGCAGAAGAAAAAAGAGCTTTTTGTATGTGAGAGAATAATATGGAGATATACAAAGACGTAACCGAGCTAATGGACCGAAGACGGCGATTTTGGAAGAAGTGGCGAGTACGGAACAAAAGGACGCCGTTTGTAAGTCGAGGAGCGGGGGTTTGCAAAATTAAGGAAAAGAGGTGGGCTAGAAATTATATCCACCTCGATGTAATTGAGCAGGAAGTGTTAGTCGACGAGAAACGCCTGTCGACTACTTTTAATATAACTTTCTAGGCCTTATAAGGTGCCATTTTGAAGCCAGGATGTAATTTATTCCTTTCTCTGTTCGCTCGTCGATGATTTTAGGTATACTTTTCGGTCTACATTTGAGTAGGTTTCCGAATAGCTGATTAGATTCAACGTCAAATTAAATCAGAGAAGTCAAACTCGTTAAAGACCTTTCATTCTGCCAAACTTCTAATTAAAGTGGTAGGTGTGACCTCGTCATCTTGCCGTGGTTCAAAATTAGTGGTGTTGTGTTGTCTGCGGATCTTTCCCTTGGGGACTGATCCCGGACCGTCGCCAATAGCCCATTGTGTGTTGCTCCAGTGCGACGTTAATTAAAATATCTACTTATCTCTAATCAAAGTGGAGTTTGGAAAAAATATATAAATTCGACTTGTTCAGTGAAGCTAGAGGAAAGGCCTGGGTTGGTTGGTTTTGGGGTTTTATGGCGCAAGGGTCATATTTGGCCATTCTGCACCAGACACAAGACATACAATATCAAGTAATTGACACACACAATGAAAGTTTTACTGAAACAGAAGAGTATTGGTATTTTTAATTAAAGTCACACTGAAGCAACACAACGGGCTATTCTGAAACAGAAGAGAGAAATACATCTAGGGAGGAATGCACCTGCGTCGCCTACAACTCGAAGGTTGTTAGCGCAGTGGGTATACCCACTGAGCCACGGCGGAAAGGCCTGGGAGTGACTTGCTGATTCAAAGTCCAGAATTCCAAGTTTTCCTAGTGGTTCATCTGCTGCTTTGTTTCGTCTTACTGGACACGATTGCCTTGCGCCATAAAACCCTACTATCAATCAATCACTGGACACGATGCCTCGATTCTCATTTATTTAGGATTGGACTTAGGAATTCACCTGATGGTACTTAATGCAATTCTGGATGACCAATGAATAGCGAACGTTTTGACACGTGTATTGATTTTAATTGGAAAGATGTTCAGATGTAAGCGGAAGCGAGAAGACTAATGGCTTAGTTGTCAAATGTAGCAAAAACAATCATCGAATGTATCAGAAAAAAATTGTGTCAAACATGTGAAATAATTACAAAGGCAATTTTTTTTTAATTCTAGTATTTTGTATTTTATAGGAAGTTTTTAAATTATTTATTACTTGCATTTTTTAGATGATTTTATCAGTTATTTTTGCATTGACTTTTTAAATTTTTGTTAAATGTGTACTCCCAGGAAAATGAATTTCAAACTGCCCATAACTCAGGAGGTAAGTATTTAATTAACGTCGCACTGGAGCAACCCAACGAGCTATTGGCGATGGTCCGGGATCAAACCCAAAGCCTAATTCAGGAGATATTAGTTCAGAAGTCTGGCTTTCATCTGTTTCAGTTCGACTTGAAAAAGACGAAAGATGAGACACACACATAAAAACACGCCAAAACACAGACTATGAAATTATGAGAGGCATTTTCTGTGTGTGTCAAGCTAAATATAGGTGACACGGTAGTGTTTCTAAGGTGATACGTGTTTCTTGTAAGTATTCCGAAAGTGATGTACCTTGGCTTGTTTTTCGAATACGATTTCAGCACTCTTTGATCTATACATACGCATAAAGCAGAGTTGGCGTCTGTCTGTATGGTCTCTATACAAATCTGTATCTTTTGACCAATCCACACGAAATTTGGTACACTTATACTTTGGAGCCCTGCGAGTAAACGCAAGCTACCCATTAACCCCTTCTCTCTAACCTAGATGGGGCTAAATCAATTCGAAATTGCCATAGGAAAGACATTGAGACAGAAATGTTGCGGTCCTATTTGAGCATTTTTAAGTTTTGTAAATTTGTGTTCTTTTTGTAAATAATTCATTATTGTCTATCAATATTTTTCAAGCGTCTTTTTCGAATTTCTCTATTTCAGAATATTCTCATGACGTCGAAATTCGACACGCTTGCTCAGATCTTTCGTTTTTCAGAATTCTACATTTTTCAATGACCAGAATTTCGTTTCTGTTTGTATTTATATGTTCCATTACTTTCATATTACAGATATATTATATAGGAGTTAAATTGTAATGGATTATTTTTATTTTCTGTCAAATACCACTAGACATGGGCAATTTCTTGGTTGTATACGTATATTTCGACGAACTTTGCTTTAGAATTCTGTTTCATAAAAATAAATGGAAACCTTTTTAAGTAAGGTGTATAACTTCTTATTTTAAAAAATGACTGGTAAAGTTACAATAAAGTTATTCTAAAATAAGATATGTTACGTTAAATCAAAACGGGTAGCCATACGTTGTAGTTTAAAGATATTTATAAATTTTAACATTTTCATTACAAGGCGATTAAAAACAATTTAATTTACATTTGTTTTTCATGTTTCATGGGTATTATTGAAATCTGTACTCCATAGTCAAGTAACTGCATCTATAATTCTAAATAGGTACGTGGTTTCTATATAGAAACTGAGTCTCAATTGGAAAAAGTACCTTAAGGATTCGATTTAAAACTACATTTCTCTGTTGGAGGAAAGCGAATTTTAAATAAGACTTTGCTGATCTTGGAATATCATAGTAAGGAAGTATGTAAGCTAGGACTGTTGAAAAATAGAAATTTTTTGTCTTAAGTGGCAGAAGGTCGAGGTTGCTTACTTGAAGTTGAAACTGTTCGTATATAACTAAGGTACCTGTGAAGCATTCATTGAAAGCAGTGATTTTGTAAAAAGTGTAATCGATTGAGTTTGCTTTGTCTACACTGGTGACATTTGTCTTAAAAACAAGCTCCGTTATTCCACGTGCGGCTGAATAGAATTTTCAAGAAAAAAAAATGTGCCCTTCAAAATAAATTAACCTCGAATTCCGTAACAGTTTAAATTGCCATCCTCTCAAAATGATACTGTAATTTGAAAACATTAAATCCATGGTACAAGGGAAATAATGGATATTAATTGGAATTAATTTAACTCAGTTTTCCAAATAATGGATATTAATTGGAAAACTGAGTGCAAGACTATACGCTGAAAGTTCCTCATTTCTACTGAAAATGAACTTAATTGGCATTCGTAATCACTCCAAAGCCCAAAATCGACTTCTGAAGTCATCTCAGAAAAAGCTTTTGTAGTTTGTCTTACAGTAAGAGTGTGATGAATATGAAATGGATTACAGTAGTGCTTTGAGATACGAGTTTAATTCACTCCATGACCGAGCTCTTAAGTCAAAATGCTCGTATCTCCCATTGAAATTAATCCCATTAATTTTCCCCACTGAAATTAATTTAAATGATATTAATTCGTACAAGCCCAAAAAAACACTCTAATTTTTTTATAATGATGCATTTATAATGAACAAATATTGTAGCTGGATTTTGCTTCAGAATAATTCATATCGTAGAAGTAGTGCGATTGATACATCTGATCGGAGAAAAGAAAAATGAAAAAAAAAAAAAGACTCTGGCCTCCCGATGGCAGTTGACAATAAATGTCAAACCAAATTAAGAAATTGATTGATTTTTGTGACAGACGTTAACTGTCATCAGGTGAGGTAAACATTTGAACTGAAGGACGCGCAAGACTCGAGAATCTGAGCGGAGTAGTGGTTGTGACGTCACCGAAGCAAGCTCGTATATATATATCTCAAATTCTGGCTCGTAACTGAAGTAAAAAAATCGACCAAACGACGGCTCATATCTCAAAAAACTCGTATGTTGGGGCACTCGTATCTCAAGGTACCACTGTATATGGATGGATATATTATATATACATATCTGCGTCTTAAATTGTAGAAGCTATGAAAAAGTTAAAACGATGTTAAAAAAAATTTCTGTACACTTAAATGATGATTGCATTTTTCTATGAAATATAATCAACATTTAACCAATTCAACCCGAGCATCGCCGGGTAATTCTGCTAGTAGCATATAATTGATTGAACAAACTAAATTAGAATAAACGCCAAACGACGCCAAAACGGGGATAAATAGTATTTTGAAGTAACTCCGATATGTATCATGCGAGAGCATATGGGCATCAGAAGCGTTTTGAGCGAGTCTATTAGTTAAATGAGAGGACTGGTGGTAACGTCCCCTCAAATCACTTCTACAATTAGTGTCCTTAGCGCAGATTCTGGTTCTAAGTTTACACTTCTCTGCCGTATGCGATAACATTGATAACTAATTGACGAGGGGAAACATCCACGGCGATCGCCATTCATGATTTTTCATATGGCAGTCTTCTCCGAACGCTTTCACACCTATTCAGAAATCAACTGACTTAAGGTCGTCTGCCTTCTCCCGGGAACAACCCCCACTATACAGTTTTATTATTTCAGTCACTTTTACGTCTATAAAACATGTAGGAACATCATTTATGGGAGTGAATTCTAAGAGATAAGTAGATAGGTATTTAATTAAAGTCGCACTGGAGCAACACAACGGTCTATTGGCGACGGTCCGGGATCAGTTCCCAAGGGAAAGATCGGAGGACAACACTACGTAATTTTGAACCACGGTCAGATGGTCATACCTGAACTGGCACCCCATTCTTCAAATTTCCACACCTCGCCAACTTGAGGACATTTGAGGTCACGACAGATTTAATGGGCAGCATCCCCCTTTGTACACGACGGTCTTTGGTTGGATTCGAACTCGCAACCCTCCGGTTGCTAATCCGTTACTCTTCCACCGCGGCCAGCCTTCTCCCGGAACCCGCACTTTAGTTTCAGTATTTGATAGTCACTTTTAAGTCTAAAAAACATGTAGGAACGTCATTTATGGGAGTGAATTTCTAAGAGAGTTTGCTCTTATGGCATCCGTCGTGATAGCTTAGAATGTTTTAGGCGCCGAATTATTTTATAGCGATTCCCAAATCACATCGTTCGACCTACGACGAATAGAAAACAAAATTACTTCGAAAGTGAGCTCTCTGGGTGGTTTAGAGTCTCAATCTTTCCTCTCCATTTAAAATTTTAAAAACTTCCCACTTCATGGTCCTTAAAGTCTGAAGTATCTATTGGGAGATCTGACCTGATTAGGGTTACTTTTTGTAATCTGATTTCCACCTTCAGTGCAGAAAAAATAAAACGATCATAGGCGTGTGGCTTAAAGGTGAATCACAAGGCAGTTCTAATCTCTATTCACCAGTGGAGTATTTATGAAAGATAGCGCCTGGGGTAAGTACTGAAATTGCACCCTTGTCCAAACACCTGACACCAATTCTCCAGAAAATTTTACAATTTAATTAGTTTAAAAAAACATCACTCGTAAACATTTTTATTAATAACCAGCTCACATGATAATTATATATGCAGCTTCCTTGCTTTAACTAACTCAAATTAATTTGCTTCTTTTCTAATCTCGTGGAACATGATCATGGTTCCAGCACTAATAGAGGGGCGTTGTGGAGCAAGATGACTGTGCCGATGACGGAAATAGAGCTTAATATGAACAAATTGGGAGCACAAATTGCACCCTTCTCAAACGCCTGACACATTTTTCAGAAAATTTTACAATTTAATTAGCTCAAAAACATGTCACTCGTAAACATTTTTATTAATAACTTCGGCACACGTGGTAATTATATATGCAGATCCCTTGCTTGAACTAACGCAACTTGGTTTGTTTCTTTTCTTTTTAATCTCGTGGATAAAGATCACGAGGAGCGTTGTGGAGCAAGAGTGTGTAAGCAGATGATGCTAAAAGATTGTGGCCCCAAAGCAGATATTCAAAATTTTTCCTAGCCTCTGGACTGTGGCAGATAATTCGCGATTGTATTTCCGTCATTCTATTTAGCTATTCTTGGATTTAGTGCGGTAACAAGTCTTAACTAAAAAGAGGAACCGACTAAAAATATTTGTCCATGGTGCTTTAACCCCTTAAAGCACGAGTTTTTTTCAGAAAAACTGGTAAAAAATGATCGAGTTTTTTTTTTGACAGAAAATTAATATATAGGTATAGTGTAAGTTATTTTTTGCAATTTCAGTTGTGGGGGGTGACTAGGGGGTGGGGGGTTTCTAATTATACCTTGTAGTATAGTTATGGCTAAAAATATATATAATTCTTCCATGGTAATCGGTGACGATCCTGGATGTTGAAATGCATATCTATTTGTTTCAGTTAGAATTATGTCCATGAGAGAGTTATCAAAAAATAATTCAAAGTATGACAAAACATCATAGCAGTCTGTCAAAGGTAAAAGAACAGCCAGGGTTTGCTACAAATGGAAATCTCGGTGGTGCAACATTTGGTTGATTTGTACTAATTTGATACCAATTTCTTGCTACAGCCAAAATATCGTCATCATTATCTTCAGATTCACTTCCATCACTCAAGAGATCATCACTTTCATCGCTGAAACTTTCTGATAAATTGGCATATTCAAAATCGTCAGAGTCGCTCATTATGAGATAACTTTTTCTAAACAAGTTACAAAAACACTTAGTAAAAATTAATTTCTGGTTAACTGTTTACTTTTATGATATTTAACGTAATAAAAATGGATATATTACCTTTTCCACACCAAACAACTGCTTTATAACAAAGAATTCCGGTAAATAAGTTTAATTATAATCTAGCCTATCTATTTTTACTAGAATGGATCTCAGACAGGCATTAGAAATAAAATAACGCGAGACACAAGAGTGCCCGTGTGAGACACGGGCATGTGCAAATTTGCCGGTAACTTTTGTCCGTGTCAGACACGGGCAAATGCGTTAAGTGGTTAAGGATGCTGATGACGAAAATAGAGTCTAATATGGACAAATTGGTAGCACAACAGGTTGATCCTTCTCTTTAGTGATTATTTTTTATCTTCCTGATTTGATTGATGTTAATTACTAATAATGCTTAGCGATCTAGTGTGCTTATGTGCAATTTTTTAAAACTTTTAATAGCTGTATAATTTTAGCTCTAAGTTTTATTTTCCAAAGTATCTTTTTTAATTTCTAAAATTTCACACAGTACATAAATATCTTAGTGAAATTCAAACATTTTAGGCGAATTGCACACACTAGCACTTTATTAAAAGTTGAGATAGATTTCAGAGAGAAGCTCCAAAATAATTGTCTTTGAAAAGGAGATGTTGAACCAAGAGTTTCTTGAGTTTCGAATAGTTCCTACAGGCCAACATTCCTGTGTCTGGCCGGGGAACTTCAGACTATTGCGAAAAAGTGCATGTGTGTATAAGCTATAGTATTACACTATAGCTTATACATACATGTTAAAAACTACAAAGCCAAACAAGATATTTATTACAACTGCTTAGATACAAGACACCGACCGGTTAACTGACGAACTCTGTTCTGAAAACTAATTTTATCGTTCTTCAAATCAGAATTTCCGATTCCGCAAAAAACATGAACACAATAAATAGCAAAAAAGAAAATAAATTGAAACATCAATCTCAAACTCGCACGCTCCAACAAGATAGATTCCACACTATTAGACCAGATATTTTGTCATTAAAATGATGAAGTCACGGTCATTCCTGGGTAGGAAGCTGCCCACGTGCAAACTTCAGCAAGCCGACCTCTCCTCAAAAACATTTGATTTTCTAAAAGTACGCTCTTCATTTCGAGAATGTATTAAGAAAATAATTTCAGATGTGGTCCAAGTCTTTCTCCCGGTTTCCCAAATGCCGTTGTGTTTAATGATTAAGTCAACTGTTTTCAGACTATTGTCGAATTCAGACACATAGTTTAAGTGTTATGTACGAAACTTCAATTTTTTCTGATATAGCATGTCTTTTTATGCCCAAATTTTTGAATTCCAAACTCGATTCAAATTCCAAATTCCTTATTACAGTATGATTCTAGCATGATTCATTCTAGCATTACCATTCTATGGAGATTCGAGCATTAGCAGTTTCAATCCTGCTAAGATACTTTTTGATTCCTTCCCATTTTTAAGAAAATTAGCCCTCAGATATCTAGAGGTAGGTAGTTGAATTAACGTCGCACTGGAGACATACAAGGGGGCTATTGGCGACAGTTCGGGATCAAACCCGAAGGGAAAGATCCGAGGACAACACCACGTAATTTTGAACCACGGTCAGATGACGAGGTCAACACCTGAGTTGGCTCCCCGCTCTCCAAACTTCCACATCACGCCAACGCGAGGACATTTGTCACCCCGACAGATTTAACGTGCATCGCTCCCCACGTACACGACGGTGTTTGATTGGATCGAGTTTCGAACTCGCAACCCTGCGGTCGCAAACACGCTACTCTTCCTTCCTCCCTGGATGTATTTCTCTCCTCTGTGCCAGTAAAACTTTCATTGTGTGTCTGCCTATTACTTAATATCGTGTGTCTTATGTCTGGGCAGCATGGCTAAATATAGCTCTTGCGCCATAAAACCCCAAAACTAACCAACTCAACCAACCGCTACTCTTCCAACCGGGCTATTATAGCTCAGGTATTGACCTTGTCATCTAACCGTGACTCAAAATTACGAGATGTCTTCGGATCCTTCCTTAAGGGATTAATCAAGGACCGCCGCCAATAGCCGGTGTATTGTTCCAGTGCGATGTTAATTAATTATATACCTACCTCCAACCGGACTACAGCGGCACTGAAGTATAGCTAAATCCAACACACGACACCCGTGAGAACACTTCCACGCATCAAGCCAACAGGTAGTCATGGAAAACATCAACCGTTCTTCCGAAGTCCAATTTACTACAAAATCTCGCTCCGCTCTACGAAGCTGACCTCTCCAACGACCGAAAAGCTTCGGCACCGATTAAAGGAGTTAATGAGAACTCTTCAGAACGGGCTTCCGTTTCTATCAATTAGTTCGGTCCTAGGAGAGGGAATCCACAAACGTCGTCCATCACGGGGAAGTCCCAGGTGTCGAAAGGGCCCCATCCGTCAAAACTGGGTCCGTGACAACGTCGTCGACTTATCACCCCTTCCTATCACGCGGGGGCCCCCGGAAGATGGTGACGCCGATTGTGAAAATTGCCTTCGATGGGACGTGTCCTTCGTTTTGCCGAAATCGAAAAACTGGTGGGGATGGGAGATTGTTTCTAATGAATTCGATTCATCAGTGGGGTTGTTGGGACAAGGGCGACACCTGCCTCCTGCTCTCTGCGCCAATGAAATAATTAGAAGGTTTATCCTTTGCAACCGGGCAGATGGCTTCGCTGTCGAGTTAAGTTGAGAAGAATGATCGCTGGTGCGGTGGAACAGGTGTAGTTCGGGGAATTAAATCTTAAATCATCGCCTATTATTGAGAAGGATCACGTCGTCCTTAACCCCGGAAGAAGCTGCCTTAACAAGCTGATGAGTTTTGTTTCTATGACGCGTGCTTAAATTGCCGAGCGATTAGAGAAACTCAGATAAACACACATACAGCTCTTTTCTACCTTTTTTGATTGAGATTGTTAATGTGGTTCAACAACTTAATGCGAGGTTTGATTTCTGCAATATTCCCGTCAGCGGTGGTTTCTGGTGCTCCAGGGTCGAACACGAAAGCAGAGATTTATTGGGGATGAATAATTCGCCCATTCAAATGAGTAACAAAATTACTAGTTTTACCTCGTGAAGCTGCAATTTCAAAAGTATTTCACTTGCGAGGTAAATGTGAAACAAAGAAGTTTATCAAAACTGCATTTCTACAACTGTTTATCTAATACACGTTCTAAAACACGTTTACGGCGCGAACCTCTTGAAGGATTATCAATGACAGATTGATTTCACTTCATCTATTTAAAATATGACCATATCCCTATTTTCGCGTGGAGTGGGGGTGACAGCTCAGGTGTTGACCTCGTCATCTGACAGTGGTTCAAAATTACGTGCTGTTCTCGGATCTTTGCCTACAGGATTGATCCCGGACCGTCGCCAATAGCCCGTTGTGTTGCTCCAGTGATACATTAATTAATTACCAACCCACCTACTCTAATTTCGTGAAAAGCCTCATTTCTTTTCGCATTAACCCTTCAAGTGGTTTCGACGAGATATCTCATCTATTAAGACCTGACTAATTTTACTAGTAACGAGATATCTCGTCCATCAAGATCTGACCAATTTTATTAATGACGAGATATCTCGTCATCAAAACATTGCCGATTTTTTATGATAGCGAGATCAAGGTCTGGTTAATTATCTAGTTGGGAAGAAAGAATCAGAATTGTAAGAATTCATAATTTTAAGAGGAAATATTAATTTTTTTCAGTAGTCACAAATATTTTTAAATTAAAATTCTGTAAGACTTTTCCACACAGCTTGAGTTGGAAAAAATACTATATCGAAAATTGAGTAGCACATGAGCCTTCAGAGTCCATTAAATACTGCATTCAAAATTCTCAGCTCGATTGCATTAAATAGTTTTAGATAAGGTTTTTGGTTGCATACATGGAGACTAACACTTGTTTAAAAAACTAAACATTAAGATAACCAAAGACGATACAAAATTACAAAGAACAACAATCAACACTATTTCTCACTCCTTCCCCAATTCCTCTAAAATCCAAATTAATTTTTTATCACATTCCATATCATGATTAGTTTGCACGTGCAAAATTAAAAAATATATTCACAACATTATCGTTGCGCGGGTATAACAAAAATACCTTTACTAATATCGATTGACTTAAGAAATATAATAACGTTTACAAATACGAAAGTAGCAACTGCACGCGCGCAACAAAAATTCTCAGATCGCTTGCATGCGCTCACACAGAGAAAAAATATTTTACATTTTATATTTATTGGGTTATCAAGTCTTAAAAAAATAAAAAAAAACTGTCCAAAAACATTTACTGCGTCAATTAAAATGTAGGTCATGCTTTACTTGACATTAGACTCAGAACGGCAGAGAAGTAAGCTTCCGTCAAGAACGAAGAGATGGACTGGTCAACGACCTTGCATTCGCCTGAATAAGAATTTCTGTTGTGATCGCCCACAAAAATGGAGTATTCTTGACAAATTTTGATTCAGTGTAAACTTTTAAACAATGGGCCAAAATTCAGTTTGAGTCATTAATTTTTTTATTAATGAACTAATTTCAATATTGTCGCTTACAATGAATGCTTAACATATGAAAATTTGTGAGTATGGAAGACATCTTTTAAATGAGGGCCAGGGTAGAGCACAGATTATAAGAGTAGAGGATTAGCAACCGGAGGGTTGCGAGTTCGAAACTCGATCCTCGAGCTGTTACACGTTAAACCTGTCGCGGCTTAAATGTCCTCATGTTGGCATGATGTGGAAGCTTGGAGAGTGGGGTGCCAGATCAGGTGTTCTGGTCATATGCCCATTGTTTAAATTGCGGTGCGTTGTTCTCGGATGTTTCTCTTCGGGGTTGATCCCGGACCTTCGCCAATAACCCGTTGTGTTGCCCCTCCAGTGCGTCCAAATACCTACCTACCCTCTTCCCAACAATTAAAAAAGGCTTTAAAAATGAATCCTTTAAGTACATAAATAAAATATCATTAAAATCATTATTTCAATTTTTAAAGTCAGATTTTTATTATAGTAAAATTAATCGATTATAAAGATTTAATCCTGCGTCGGCCGGGAGTCGAACCCGGGTCAACTGCTTGGAAGGCAGCTATGCTAACCGTTATACCACCGACGCTTACACGAAGACGATAATCTCTTGCTTTTGAACGCTCGATCTAGGTCAGGTTGGACCAGTTCTGATCTATTTAATCAAAACAATAATTTAAATAAACTTAAAATGTGTTCTTATCGTCTCAAACAACCTTCTACTAGACTTCGAACAGCCAATTATCTTAATTATGCTACTGTGTTTGAAAAAAGTCATTTGGAAACTTAATTATGGAAATGAAAGTAATATAAATCCAAACCTGGAGGGCCGCGGTGACCCGGTTGGTAGAGTAACCGGAAGGTTGCGAGTTCGAATCCAGCCAAACACCGTTGTGTGCAAAGTGGGCTGGTGCACGTTAAATCTATCGTGATCTCAAATGCCCTCACGGTAGGGAAATTTGGAGAGTGGGGTGCCAGCTCAGGTGTTGTCTCGTCTTCTGACCGTGATTTAAAATTAGGTGTTGTCCTCGGATCTTTCCCTTTGGGATTGATCCCGGACCGTCACCAATAGCCCGTTGTGTTGCTCCAGTGTGACGTTAATTGAAATACCTATCTACCGAACCTAGAAAAATGGCCAATGTCCGAATTTTGAGTTTGAATACAAATCATTTCAATGTAATGAAAGTTACAATAGGAAAAAGTGCCTATGTCCTCCGTTAATGCATTATGAATGAATCAAAGCATTGGAAAGAGTATTTTTGTACATATCAGCTAATTTAATAAATACTATACAAAAGGTTTTGTAGTGACTGAAAACGGAATGGTGTTTAATGAAATAACTAGGTTTCATTTATTTTCATTTGGACATCCGAAAAGTTATTAAAAAGAACTGCGTCGGCCGGGAGTCGAACCCGGGTCAACTGCTTGGAAGGCAGCTATGCTAACCGTTATACCACCGACGCTTACGTAAAGGTGATGTTCTTTTCCCTATTGATGGTAAGAATTACTTTAAGATCGTAAGATGTCGTTTCGTTTTTCATGTTTTATATATAACTTTATCTTTAGAATGTTTTCTTAAAAGCATTCTGAACAGAACAAACATTTACGCAATTTCAAGTTTTCTAAAGAAATAATTTGTCAAAAGAAATAACTTCAGATTTGCTTCGATTTATGCTGTTCTCTATATCCAACCACCAACTATTTTAATATTTTGTTAATATTTCATCAGTACAGCCAGAATTTCATTTTAAGCGCCCAAAGTTGGAAGTGAAAATAATTTTGTCGAATAGATACGGGTCTCGTAAATTGTTTAAAAAATTGGCTCGAAGTTATATCTTGAGTCATTAGATTATATATTTTAAAATAAGGTATTACTCTAAGTATAAAAATGCAACACAGCTAGGTTGTTTCGAGTGTAGAAATTAATAGTCATATTTATGTTGCATTGAAATAACTAATAATCTGACAAGAAAATAACAATCGCGTCCCGAAATTCATTTTCTGCTTCTTTTTGAAGTGTTGAAATATGTAGATATGCGAACATACATGATATGGTTTGTCTGCGAAAGGAAACAAATTCATAAATCATACTTTTGCGTTTACGCATTTCTTAATATGATTAATTTGGTAAACTTTAATTAATTTAATAAATGTTATTTTTTGTAAAGAATATTAGAAAGTGTATTACAGTTTATTCATAAAATATTAGTATATAAAAATAACCGTTACGAAAAATTTCTATAGAATGTGGTCTATAGAATCCTATAGAATTACGGCCCGTATTTCTATAAGCTCTATAAAGTAACCTCTATAGAAAGTCTAAAAATCTATAGAAATGTCTGTAGAAACCTATATAGAATTTCTGTATAGAATTCTATCGAAATACATTTTTATGGAATCAGAACTCGTATTCTGTATAGAATTTTTTCCATAGAAATGAAATTTCGTTTCTCTATAAAAAATCTCTAGAATTCTATGGAACTTATAAAATAATATATAAATTCTTATATAAATAAATTCTTATATAAATAAATTCTTATATAAAAAAATTCTTATATAAATTCTTTCGTAAGGAAAGAAAGCAACACTTTCAGGGGACTTTTGAATGCACTGCATCTGTATATAGTAAAATTATGTAGACTTATCACTAGGTGATAAAAATAATACACTTTTTAAACTAAAATCAGTGATTAACAATTTTATTCTAATCATGGAAGTATGGGTTAAATGAATTATTGAAACGAAAAACTTCGCGAATCGCAATATTTTAAAATTTAATATGAATTTCCGTATTACCAAACACTATAAAAGTCCATTATAAGCTATTTTTTAGCGAAACAAAAATAAAAAAGCACATTCCCCAGGTGAGGATCGAACTCACAACCTCGGCATTACTCGCATGTACTGCAGTATAAGTACCGCGCGCTAACCGGTTGCGCCACTGGGGACGACGGGCGAGAGGAAATATTTCTCCTTTTCGTCCTAAAAAGTAATATTCGCATTTGTTCGCTTTTTGCTCTTTCTGTTTATAGAGCACATTAAAATTAATCATTTCGCGAGAATGTAAAGATTAAATCCTCCGTTAGTCGCACTGATCCTGACAAATACACTGAACATTTTTCAATGTTACTTAATGGTAGGTATCTTAATTAACGTCCCACTGGAGCAACACAATTGGCTATTGGCGACGGTCTGGGATCAAACCCGAAAGGAAATATCCTAGGACAACACCACGTAATTTTGAACCACGGTCAGATGACGAGGTCACACCTGAGCTGGCACCCCACTCTCCAAACTTCCACGCCAATGTTGCTTAATGAAAAGAATTTAAAAATGTTTTATTTATAAATTTACAAAATTCAGTTTTTACTGTTATTTGTTTTTTTAGTATGTCCTTAAAATGTAGTACGCATTTTCATTAATACTTGCGTAACTAGGAAAGAAAACGTGTCGATCACTTCTCAGATCCATCGCGATCTCATTTATTAAGTCGTCATCTGACCGTGGTTCAAAATTACATGGTTTGTCCTAGGATCTTTCCCTTCGGGTTTGATCCCGGACCGTCGCCTTAGCGCAGCTTGTCCCCTTTTGGGCCTTGCGCCATGAAACCCTAACATCCAATTCAATCCCGGAACGTCGCCAATAGCTCGTTGTGTTGCTCCAGTGCGACGTTAATTAAAAATACCTACCTATCTACCTCATTTGTTAAGTAGTAGAAGTATTTTAATTAACGTCACACTGGAGCAACACGAGTCATTGGTGAGGGTCAGGGATCAATCCAAAAGGAAAAGTCCGAGGACAACACCACGTAATTTTGGACCACGGTCATATGACGAGGTCACACCTGAGCTGGCACTCCACTCTCCAAACTTCCACACCACGCCAACTTGAGGACATTTGAGGCCACGACAGATTTAACATGCACCAGCCCTCTTTGTACACGACACCTCATTTGTTGAGACTTGCATCTAATGGAGGGCTAATGAATGAACAATTACAAAGTTCACTTTTTCACAAAGTTTTTAAGTTAAGTGGCCTTTTCTGCCACTCATATAAAGTCCAATTTTAAATGCATTTTATTTCCTGTTCATAGGCAATAAATTCCTTTTCTGACCAGTTGAACCTATTTAGTTCTTCATATGAAACAAAGCATACAAAATTATGTGTAAATGCTGTATATACGGAAGGACCTGTGGATAGTGGAATATATAAGCAGGAGTTTCCTGGAAAAGATACATCTGAATTGGTGTCACCTGGCATAAAAGGAGCGATTAAATAAATCAAAAGTAATTTATGGTGAAACAGAAATTCTCTCTCACTCACCTATTTTTTATTAGTTCATTAATTCTAATTTTCTCGACTAGCTGTGGACTGTGGTTTTTAATAAGCATTTTATCATAACACAATATGTGACAATTCTAATCTTAGAAATTATTAAGTTCTGATGCTATTACGAATTATATTTTTCTGTAATAAGGTGGAGATCATATGAGTTTATCGGTATAGAGACTTTCTGTTTTGCTATATATGTAGGGTTTTTGCCCCTACACCCGCGCAACAGATGGCAGCACTGGAGACCGCGAGTTATGACGTCACGTCATGACTAGCATGTAAGGGAATTTTTCCCGCCTTTTCAAAAAACGCTTGTCCAATGTTCTTGTAAAGACGTGTCGCGCTGTGCTCCTCGGAGCTTCTGTTTTCGTTTATTATGTCCGTCTAACATCACCTCTGTCCCTAGATATTTACCTAAAATCTGTCTTTTGTTAAAATCCCCTAGACCCCTTGCTACTGTAATTTATCCACGTTAAATTATTTCAAAGAGTACCACTGCTTAGTCATTAATTTCCAATTGTGGGACTAAGTTTGATGGCCTTTCTACATATATAGTGTTAGTGTGTTTGTGGTAGACGTGTTTTCCTGTAATAAATTCCGTACTGGGTAACCGGAAGTAAAATTCTCAGCTTCCGGGAGTTTGTTCTGAAAATCCCTCTCAGGGAAAACATTTTCACGTGCGTATGAATCATCGACTGCAATCTCATAATGTAAAGCATCAGACTCGCATTCAGAAATAACGTCACAAGTTGAAATTACGTCACACTGGAGCACAACGGACTATTGACGACAGTCCGGGATCCTTTCCGAAGGGAAAGATCCGAGGACAACACTTCATAATTTTGAACCACGGTCAGATGACGAGAACTCCCATACCACGCCGACGTAAGGACATTTAAGGCAACAACAGATTTAACGTGTACCAGTCTCCACGTACACGACGTTCCTTGGTTGGGTCTAGTTTCGAACTCACAGCCCTCCGGTTGCTAATCCGCTACTCTTCCAATTAGGCAACAGCAGCCATGCTAAAGCTAAACATACAATTTGTTTGCTTTCGATCCAATCCCTGTGTTCAGGGTTATGAATATTATGATACGCTAATGAATAAGTATAAGAAATATGCGGATATTTATAGCGAATTGTATAAAAAGTGAATTATTTCAAAAACACATACATATCGTCGACTTAGAGCAGAAACTCATCAACTGACATTTTTTCAGACAGTAAATGCGTATTTTCATTATGAATTTATAGGATACATAACACCAACAACATGCTTATAGTTTTTATTTTTTAACCTACAAACTTATAGTTAATCCTTTAACAGATATATAGTGAAAAAAAAAATTCGTCAGTTAATGAGTTCCTGCACTAAGCCGATTATATATATAGGGCAAAAGGGGTTAAGTCAAAATAGCTACTTTTCAAAAACTAAAGTTGAATATTTCACTGTTTCTCACAAGTAATCAGGAAGAAAAAGAATCATGTCATGATGCAAATAATCGTAATTTAAATTCGTAGATTCATTTAAGATTTTAAGCATATTATATTATTTTTTAAATTAACGATGCACTTGACTCCTTTGGACTCATCAAAAGCACTGACACGGAAGATATAAAGAAAGCAACTGTGATTTACTTGCCCCGACCCCTTCCAATAATTTTCCTACGTTGGCGCCAGGTTATACCAATATGAGTCTGAAGGACAGACGAAAATTCTTGAATCCACTACCAGGGAAATCAAATTAAATCTCCAATCAGACTCTTTTCAACCATTGTCCACACATAATTTTCCTCTTCCACTTAGCGATTTGATTTGTAGCATCGCCGAAGAAGTAAAACTAGAACGAACATGCCCTCCATCTCTGGTAGTAGGTGTCATTTACGACGTGTCGTGGGTGGATCCTGCCACGCCCTTGATCAAAAGCCCCACACCCCCTTTCTGTTCGAATCCCTCGGGGGCTCGCTCAAATTGAATCGGAGGATTTTTTTCCGCATCACGTAACGCGTGCACCGACGCGGCCGCAGACGAAAGGCGACAGGACACGCGATGCGACGCGGCGCACGCTTCCTGGCGTGATGCAGCAATTGTCACCCCTGGATTATGCATGGTAATCGAATGCACGCGCTGGAGCAGAAAATAGAAGAGATCGGATTCCTTTTTTCCGTTCGGGATCCTCTTGGAATAGAATAGGAAATGAAGGAGGGGTGCAGATGTATGAATGTTTTCTCTCGATCGTTTCTATTCGAGGATTGTTGTTGACCATAGTTTCCCAAGCTTTTCTGGCTCAACGCAGGAGCGTAGATAAAGGTTGGTAGTTGATTTGACGTCGCACTGGAGCAAAATAACGGACTTTTGGCGACGGTCAGGAATCAAGCCCGAAGAGAAAGATCGGTGACAACAACTAGTAATTTTGAACCACGGTCAGATGACGAGCGTGGTAAGGTGGGCGACAGGTTTGGTTTGTTGGGTTTTATGGCGCAAGGGCCATATTTGGTCTTGCTGCGCCAAATACAAGATAGGCAACGCCAAGAAAGGAACATTCCCACAAGGAAAGTTTTACTGACAATGAAGACAGAAATACACAATGAGAGGAATCGAACAAGCGCCGCCTACAACTCGCAAGTTTGAATAGAGCAGAGGGCATACCCATCAACCCCGCCGGTCACAGAAGGGCGACATGGGCGGATAAATGAGTCGACAAAAGGTAACTTAACTTTTTGTTGTCAAAAAATGCTAAATGCTTAGTTTATGTCCAACCTGTGTAAATAAGTGATAGAATAGTTTTGGAAATGGAAAACAGTGAAGACATTTTGATTGAATCAAAGGGAATGATACAAAAGCGGTTTTATCACACACGATGTTTTAAATAAGAAATAAATAAGGATATATTTGTACTTTATGGTCCAGAAGGGGCTTAAAACCCATATAAGAAGGGGCATATTTCTATCAGCCTTCTGCTTTCGGTTTGCATCCAATCCAGTTACCTGTTACCAACCTTTCGCACAGAAGTTGTATTTGCACACTACCAATCTTTGAAATGTCCATCTCCTGAAGAAGAATCATTTGTCAAAACAATCTCTTTTTCTTATATTTGCTTGTTTTCCATTCTGTTCGAAGGGGGGAGATGAGAATGTGGTGTTAGATAACCACAATTACCATCCGGCATGGTACGAAAAAGCCAGGGAGGGCCCGTCGGAGGGAGTCCCACACTGAAAAGGACTGCGGAGGGAAGCTTGTTAAAAAGAGTGATGGTAGTTCGGCCCTAGCCGCCTGCCGGCCATTACACGAGGTCGAAGGTAACCGTACGTCAGGATACAATGGCGGCCTCTTTTGACATCTATTTGCGCTGGGCACGATATACGATCTCCGGCCCGCGGTCACACCCAAACAATTACACCTTGCTAATGAAGCTGGACCCGCCTGTGTGTTTTGCTTATCCGATCTTGGGGATCAAAAAACGAGGGAAAAGCTCGGAAACGAGTGTTTTCAGACATTGTGTGAGGAATTAATTTTACTTGCCAGGAGGGTGGGATTTGGTTTCGCGGAATGTTTTTTCTTCCCGTAATTGAGGTATTATCTGCCCGCATGCAAATCGCGGTCTCTTAAAAAAAAAACTCACTTTGGCTTGGTGTGGAAGTGCGGAGAGTGAAGTGCCAGCTCAGGTGTGTGACCTCGTCATCTGACCGTGGTTCAAAATTACGTGGTATTGTCCTCGGATCTTTCACTTCGGGTTTAATCCCGGACCATCGTGAATAGCCTGTTGTGTTGCTCCCAGTGCAACGTTAATTAAAATACCTGTCTCTTAAAAAACAATTGACTTTCTAAAAGAACGCTCTACGTCAAGCAGGTATGCAGCTTCATCCCACACGTCAAATCACACAAATTGCAAATGGACGTCTTATATTTTTCCTAACTGGTCAAGGTCCTTTTCTACATTCCCTCAGGAGTACATCTTCTGTAGGTGTGAACGAGCATCACAACCCCGAGGCACCCGAGTGACCTTTTCCCCGTTTCATTTTTAACCTTGCTTACCCTTCTGCCTTTTCTTCATCATCCTCATTGTGTTGTCTGTCTTGTGATTGGCGTACTTATCCAAATACGGCCCTTGCGCCATTAAACCCCACAACAACCAACTTTTCCTACACCCGGTTGGAAAAGTAGCGGATTAGCAACTGGAGGGTTGCGAGTTCGAAACTCGGTCCAACCAAAGACCGTGTGCACACGGGGGCTGGGGCGCGTTGAATCTGTCGCTGCCTGAAATGTCCTCACGTTTGGTGTGGAATTGTCGCGCTTGGTGTGGGATTTTGGAGAGTGGGATGCCAGCTCAGGTGTTTATCTCGTCATCTGACCGTGGTCGAAATTGAGAGCTGTTGTCCTCGCATTTTTCCAATCGGGATGGGAAACAATTTCCACACGACGCCAACGTGAGGACATTTGAGGCCACGACGGATTTAACGTGCACCAGCCCACTTTGTACACGACGATCTTTGGTTGGATTCGAACTCGGAACCCTCCTGTTGCTAATCCGTTACTCTTCCAACCTGGCTACCGTGACCAGTGATTAAAATCCAGAGAGTGATGTAAAAAGTGATGAATGTGGAGGGTGATTCAACATATCAGATAAAACAGTAAACTAAAGTTGGTAAAACTGTAAGACCAGAATAAGATGCTAAAATGTGACTAATGGAAAGAGGTTGTTGGCAATGCTGGCACGATTGTGCGGTTTCACCGATCAATAAATATTCTATGCATGACTAGAATGGCCGATGCGAAGACGAATTAGTAAAACGTCGAACCTTCGAGATGGGAGTGATGGTAGGATTGAGATGTTCGGGTGTATGTTAAAAAGTTAATTTTCTCGCTCCAGTCGTGTAAGTTTAAAGTTAATTACACTGAGATTATAATTGAGAATTTTAGTTCTTGACCTGTTTGACAGATTTTTTGCTTCTTGAGCGAGCATGTGGTTTCGGAAGGTGAGAGAATAGTGGTATAAGTGCATTTTATTAAAAATAAATTATAAGTTTTTTAATTACTCCTATCGCAATCATGCTTTTCCATTTTAACTAATCGTTTACTTAGTTTAACAATATCAATTTCCGAATGACATAAATCAAATTTATGATTAAAAATTATAATGAATTTTCCTGAATAATTTACATGCATGAATGTGTAATTATCTAGATCTATATTTTTAGGACCATCCTGATCACCTGCTGTTGATTCTCCGGGCAGCGAGGTACCATCTACTTAGAGGGACTCCACTTATGGTAATAACGATTATTATACTTCTTTTAAATAATTTGTATGAAAGAGTGCAAATTTCAATTTAAAAATACTATTTCTAGGACTTGATACTTAGGTAAGACACTATCATCATTAAAGTGCAAGTCAGCGGGATAGACAGCTGAAACCAAGATGGAGACACGATAATAATCACAAAATATATTCTCATCAACATCTATAACTGCCATTTTAAATATTATTTATGTAAAAAAGTGCTGAAATACAATTTTATCTCTCATTAACTCAGAAAAATCAGATAAAACACTAACTATGGTAGAAAGTCCTTTTGGGAAAAAAAACAAGTACAAATAACAGTAAATATCACCAATACTAATAATAAATATTTCCTTTCGGTAATTCACAATAGAATGATTCGCATCTTTATAATTCTAATCTTACGATAGAATGTCTTAGTGGGAAAACTTTTTGAGGACACCTCTTCTTTTTGAACCATGGTCAGATGACGAGGTCAACACCTGAGCTAGCACCCACTCTCCACACTTCCACACCACGCCAACGTGAGGACATTTGAGGCCACAACAAATTTAACCTGCACCAGCCCCCACGTACACAGCGGTCTTCGGTTGAATCCAGTTTTGAACTCACAATCCTCCTTTTGCTAATCTGCTACTCTTCCAACCGGCTACCGTGGCCTTCAAAATTACGAGATGTTGCCCTAAGATGTTTCCCTTAGGGATTGATCCCTGATCGTCACTAATAGCCCGTTGTGTTGCTCCAGTGCGGGGTCAATTAACTATCTACCTACCAATAAAATGCATGGCAAGAAGTCCACACTCCAGTCATGCTACCACAATTAACTTCTGAACGTTCCACTTCAATTGTAACTTTTTAAACAATGACAAAAATTCTGTCAATAAATTACGTAGTACCTCTTACGTTCGCTGCCAATCGGCAATATATAAAAATACCGAATTTTTTGCTACGCACTTTAGTAAAATAAGTATAGATGATTTGTTATAAATAAATTTAGTGATCCTAGAAACCCCCAAATACCTTTATTCGAAAAGTGATCAATAAAACAATTGGATGACAAAACTAAAAAAAAATTATCCTTGGTACACTAAAAATTCACTGAAAGGATTATCTCGAGTTTTTTTTAATCAAATTTTAGCCTCACAAGTAATGCATATTTTAAGTAAAACTAATTTAGTATGCTTACAGAGCAAGGAATGGTTCAGCAATACATTTATTGAGAACATTTCGAGCAAAGCTACTTACAAGATACCGATGATTTACTCTAAACTTTTATATTTATTTGGACGGATCATTTTATCCTTCATTCAACCATCACATACTGGTGTAAAAACCCAGCCTCGCCATTTCCGAAGTAGGGAAATCTTATTTGCCAGACCGAGGGCAGTTAAGTGTTTCCTCGCATTTAATCCTGGTTTATGTCTTGTTAGCGTTCGAGGGGGACTTTTAGTTGCAGTTCATTAGTGCAGTTATAACCTGTCGCGAGTTCCGGATTTTCGACTACTAATAAGGCAGCGGAGTGTTCCATACCTCCTGCGTGTTTTACGATGCTAAATGCAGCGTTGATTTACGCCGGAACGCGCGTTGCACGAAAATGGCAAAAGGTAATCCTTCTCTGGAACTTGTGTTTTTATGTTTTCTCCCTCGTTCTCCTCTGCCTCGTTTTGTTCTGTTCGCTATAAACTACTCCTGCAGTTAATCAACGTGATGTGTGACAGTTATATGGTTATTTCGGCAGGGACGCTGTGCAAAATTTCCTAGTGGATTTTTTTAGTTATTGGACATCAGGAATTGGAAATTTGTAGAAGTATTGATACTAATTGACTTTCGAATCTCAGAAAAACTGCGAGTCGAACTGGCCCTTCCTAATGCTTCTAGTTTCTAAGCTTGATACTTTTAATATACACAAGGTACATATTTTTACTTCGTAACTGAATGAATCGTGTTTCAAACAATGATAAATAATTACAAAAAGTATTTAATTTTAAAGAAAACTCCGACATACCTGTTTACACACATTTTTCAGCATTACTGTCCCTGTCACATAATTTTGAAGAAAATTCTATACTTTTTTATGTGCCTTGTTTCTTTTGTACTTTCTCAGATCGGGCAGAACATTTCATATTTTTTTCCACGTTAGAAGGATCCTGAATGCAGCTCTGATATGTAAGTTTTTTTCCGTATGACCTTTCTGAGCACTAATGGGCGATCACATGGCACTCTCTGCGCTACCCAAGGACACCATGGGAAGCACTGCCCCATCGCTCACCCACCGTGAATTTCGGGGTGCACCCTTCCAGGAGGGAAGGGCAAGCATATCCCCATTTATATGTCGTCTTGAAGAAAACAGGACTCTTTAAGCAGTCTACCTGACTTCGGCACATACAAGACACGAACTCGTAACCAAGCATTTCCAGTCTACAAATTTCTCAAGAGCCTTTAGCGTCTCGGCCACTGATGGGGCTTTCTTTTGCTCATGGGGCCGCGGTAGCCCTGTTGATAGAGTAACTGATTAGCAATCGGAGGGTTGTGAGTTCAAAACTCGATCCAACGGCAGACCGTCGTGTACGTGGGGACTGGTGAACGTTAAATCTCTCGTGGCCTCAAACGTGATTACTTACGTTGACGTGGTGTGGAAGTTTGGAGAGTAGGGTGCCAGCTCAGGTGTTGTCTTCGTTATCTGATCGTGATTCAAAATGGCGAGGCGTTGGCCTCGGATCTTTCCCTAGGGGATTGATCCCGGACTGTCGCCATTAGCCCGTTTTGTCTCCAGTGCGACGTTGATTCAAATACCTACCGACCTCTTTTGTATGTGCCACTTGGTGTGTAGTGTGTTATTTAGTTCTTTTCGTTCCTTTTCACTTTTAATAGTTTCAAAAACTATCGAGGCATTTACAATAGCATGATGTAGTAATGATAAGTATACTGATTATCTACTTATTTGATGAGGTTTTACCGAATATTTATGGCACGTTTAATCAAACACGTAGACTTGTCTCCTCTGACTGTCTAAACCAGTAATGTCCAAACTTTATTCTAGGAATCGGGGAGAACTCGCACACAGGTGGTTTGAGATTATAGGAGTGAGAATCCAAAGAACAAATAAAAAGCACAGGCAATAAAAATTGTAGCTTAATGAGTCGAAAAGATTCCTGTGGCAGCTCTATGTAGACAATGAAGTATCTCCTAAAATATGAATATTGAAAGGACAAAATTCTTGAGAAAGGCGTGCCTACTCTTTTTTGGAAAAGTCGTCAAACCGCTTTAATCTTAGCACATAAGAAAAAAATTAATGATTAAGGGGTTTGTGTAAGCACTCCGGGGGAATTTTGTTTCTATTATGCGCGTGGTAACTGCTACTAGTGCACTTGTAAACGTTGTTGTGTCTTGTTGCTTAGTGTCCATTTTCTGAGTCAGATGTCACCGTATACATTTTGCACAGTTTTGGCGATGTTGATTGCTGTAAAACTGTTATTTAGAATGGTAATCGATGGTTTGAAAAGCACCTACTATTACATGGCAGATGAATATATATGATTAGGTGGGAGTTCAACGCCTAGGTCAGTTATGTCAAACTGTTACAATCATCGACCTTCTAATGATTAAGACAGAACATGTGGGCGGGTCGCTGTCGTAAGATTTCTGAAGGGTAAATCACAAATCGACGTAGCCGATTGGCCTATGGAAGCGCAGACTGTTTTTGATCACGGTGGATAATCACTTGAACCAATCAATAATTTAGGATTCACCCACAACCACGTGACAGATCTTCAAACCGAGCAACTGGAAGAAATAACATAAAGCTGCGGGCACATGATCCGTCTATTTCATTTTAAGGTCGATGTCGAACGTATAGTCGATACAATGACTATACGTTCTCGTTCCATCACTGTTAATATTCATGCCTTTAAAATGTCCTGTTCTCAGTCTGGATATTGTGGTGGTGGTTTTTCTATTCGTGTTAATTTCACAAATTTGTTGTTTTGTTTTAAGGTTTTTTTTTAATTTTACTAAAGCATTAGCATCAGTAAGAGTTATTGCGGTTTTTTCAGCATTTAGTTGATTTCCTTTGCCAATTGATCTGCAGCTTCATTTCCTTCAATGTCCACATGTGCGAATCCACTGAAGACGGCAGCTTTTCTCCAAGCACATGAGTTGGTGCAGAAGTGAATGGACATCTTGGTCACATTTTGATTTACCATTTGCAATTGCTTCTAAGGCAGATCTGTAATGGTTGGTTATGACTTTGTATATCTTCAACATGAAATAGTATAAACTTATTTGTTATGATGTGCATTTTATGGTTTCCATATTTGCTCCACTATAAAGTTTCCAGCTCACAAAAAGCGAAATATAGATGATTTTTACATATTTATCACTCCATCATGTGTACCGTTTTTCGGTATACGCGGCCTAAAAATGATACTCCAAAAAGACTTTGCCAGGAACTGATATCTGGAAGCATTTTCTTCGTCTTCAGGTGGTTTGTTCATATCCACACTGAAAATCTCATTGTGTTGTGCAGATTCTGAAAATGCCTTTTTTTTATTCGTAGCTATTAAAACCAGACAAATAAAAATTTATGCTTAAGTAGAAGGCCCATGCGTTACTCAAATTTGTATAAAAATAATTCTTCATACTTAACGTCACATATCAGTAGAAAAAAAGGACATTCTTGTGAACTTTTCGAAACAGGAGGAAAAATCATTTATCTTTTTCCTTATAATAACATAGTACCATTTTGTCAAGTTATTCAAACCTCTGTTTATCTCTTTGCAAGCCATTTTTTAGTTCGAAACTCGGTTCAACGAAAGACAGTCGTGCACACTGGAGCTGGTGCACGTTCAATCTGTCGTCGCCTCAAATGTCCTCACTTTGGCGTGGTGTGGAAGTTTGGAGAGTACAGTGCCAGCTCAGGTGTTCTCGTCATCTGACCCTGGTTCAAAATTACGAGGTGTTGTCCTTGGATTGATCCCGGACCGTTGCCAATAGTCCGCTGTGTTGCTCCAGTGCGACGTTGATTAACTACCTACCTGCAAGCCATTTTTTTCCCACCCCGTTAGGAATTTTCATAATAAGGAAAATATCAATAAAAATTATGCACACATTCGTGCTCGAAGTTTTTAAAGAACAACCTCGGTATCATATTCGGCTTGGACAACAGAGACACTAAGTTAATCGGAGCTCGGAAAATCAAGTTGTTGCAGAAAATCTAATTTATTATACTTGGAACATTCATTGTTCGCGTTGTTCAACGGATACCTAGTTCTAAATTTACGACATGATGAGAGACTCATATATTAATAATTCAAACGTATTATAATGCAGCATTACACACATGTCATTTCGTTACCAATCTGTGCCACGCATTTCAAACCCAATAATGGCGACAACCGCACGATTTGAGCCAAAAATCGATTTTCGTATCGAACCAATATTATCAGTCCACGATCATGACACCCCTTGCCTCCTCCCCCCTCCGAAAACCAGACGCATTTCCATTCCAAATCACTATCACGTGTTATCGGGACATCGTTTGTTTCACATTCGAAATCGTTCTAATGATTGTTATTAATGACATATAAGTTCACAATGGAATAACATTAGTCCACTCCTGTTTCTGTTTCATTTATTTATTTCTCCTCGCTCGTGCATATCTTCATCTTACGCAAACAATTTATTTTGGCGTCGTTTCTTCCCCAAACGATTTGGAGTTCTTTTTTTCTTTCGTTCTTTTTTTTGATTTATCATAAGGTGGAGAAAACGCCACCCTAAGCGTCAGGTTTTCTCGCCCTGGCAGGTGGTTGCGATCGCCCCAAGTGCTAGCGTTTAGCCCCAGACGCGCCATTTTGAAGTATTAAGTGGAATGGGGAATCAAAGGAGGCGCTGCAGCCTTCATTTTTAAAAAGCTGTGGCCAGATGCGGAGGAAGTAATTGGGGACTTCAGCAGCTACTTTTCGGCTTGACTAATGATCGATTCCGTAGCAGATTGGCGACCGAAGCCCGCGAGCGCAAAACAATGAAAATGCATTTCTCGTACCAGCAGACGGCGGTACTCTGTGAAATGCATATTAGATGCGGAATCGTAATTTCGTTTACACAGGACACCGCATGCGTGAAAGTGAGATTAAGACGCGACAAAAGTGGAATTGTCACTCCCCACCCCCCGAAATCCAAAGGGGAGGGGACTAATTTCCTTGGCACAAGTTTCGTGATTATGGTGTGAAAGAAACACATATGGCAATATAATTGACGGCTTCGAAATGAATGGTACAGTCATTTGCAAATATTGTCGCAAGCTAACTTCCAATTAACCAAATACACTTCTTATTTTATTTCGATCCTAAGCGTCAGAAGTAAATGGACTATGTCCACTACTGTTCTTGGTAACTCAGTGCATAGCCATCTATTGGTCTGTCTCATTGATCTCATTTTTTTTGTCCGATCCCAACCAGCTCATTTTGATTCCACTCTTCACGAAGATGGTATGTTAGGTGTGAAAGAAACACATATAGCAATATAATTGACGGCTTCGAAATGAATGGAACAGTCATTTGCAAACATTGTAGCAAGCTAACTATCAATTAACTAAATGTATCTCTTATTTTTATTTCTATCCTAAGTGTCAGAAGCAAATGGACTATGTCCACTACTGTTCATGATGTCTCATTACCCATGAAGTGTCGTCTATTGGTCTGTCTTATTTATCTCATGGGTTTTTTGTCCGATTTCACCTTGCCTTACCAGATCACTTTGAGTCCACTCTTCACGAAAATGTTGCGTTAGATGTGAAAAGAACACAGAAATATTTGACGGCTTCGAAATGAATGGTACAATAATTTGAAAATAGTGTTGTATTCATGTCGAAGTCGTTAATTATATTGATAATCGTGTTTCTTTCACACCTAACATAACATCTTCGTGAAGGGTGGAATCAAAATGAGTTGGTAAAGGCAAGGTAAGAGATTGGACATAAATCTATGATATAAATGAGACATATCAATAGACGACACTTCATGGGCACTGAACAACCGAGTACAGTTGTGGACATAGTCTGTACTAACAGAAGTCACCGGGCACCCCTTCAAAATCAAATGAACTGATCTGCTGCGTTTAACAGATGCACAGTACATCTGCAAGCGGTATAAAAAACAAGCCTCCGGTTTATCTCGATCAATCGCACTGTGAGGTTGATCCAAATGTCGAGGCGTGAGAGAATGGAGTTTGAGAAAGTTTTGAAAGTTGGTTGTTATCTTAGTGGTTTGTCGATAAGAGAAACCGAGAAGAGTTTAAGCATACCCAAGTCAACTGTTTCAGATGTTCTGAATAACTGGATGAAACATGGCACGCCTCAAGCAGCAAACGTACTGGTACAAAGAAAATCAGAGATCGAGGACGTTGAAGTTTCAAGAGAGTCGTTACATCTGATCCACGTACTACTGCGCAAGACCTCAGTGTGCACGTGAGTAGACATACTGGAACCTCAGTATGTACACTTACCATTCACAGAGAACTGCATTCCATGAGTTTTCGTGGTCATGTGACTGCTCATAAGCCTTTCATCTCAACTCGGAATGCTACTCGTCGCTTAGTACAATGTAAAGAACATTTGTCTTGAACAGTAGAGGAATGTAAACTGGTTCTATGAACTGAAGAATCCAGATACAAGATGCACCCCAGTATGATGGCCGAGTGTGGGTATGGTGTATGGCACAATTGTGTGGCCATACTTTGGAACTGAGCCTTGTTTGTACTAGCATGATAACGCACCCAAACACAAAGCGAGGGATGTTACGCAGTGGTTTGACGATAGTGCTGTATCGTTTTTGTATTGGCCAGCACAGATCCTTGATCTGATTCCCACCGAACACCTGCGGAATGAATTAGAGCGCAGAATACAAAGTTTGGAACCAAGGCCTACTACAAAGTCACAGTTCGAAGCGGCATTGTGTACTGAATCGTATACCTATCGCTGTGCTCCAAAATCTTGTCGAAAGCACAACTATAAGGGTCAATGTATTTATTAAGGCCAAAGGTTAACCAACACCTTAATGTGGTACTACAATAAATGCTGTTTTGTTTTTACTCGAAGTGTCCGGTGACTTTTGGCAGTGCACTTCTGACGCTTTGGATAAAAGTAAAACACAAATAGAAAAAGTTCGAGTTCAATTAATTCGATGCGAAATTGAGTATCCGTGGGGGGCTTTATTTGTAGGCCTTTATTTACCCGTATTTAACAATAATAGATTATTTTGATCACTATGTTTTAACACTTCCAAAGGTAAATTGTGTCAATCTTATCTGTAATTCAATTAATATAGATATTGTATAAAACAATATTTGAACTAATATTGCAATAAAACGATTCCTATAAACTGTCAATACCATCGATAAATAAAAAAAGTCATCTCAAATTATAAGAAATTACAATATGCAAATGCTACAATTATCCAAACGTCTAATATTATGTGGCAACATCTACTTCAGTCCTTATAGTCTTATCGCGCTTTAAGGATTTGGTGTTGAAAAGTCCTTGTGTAAATTCTCTTAAGACCATAAAAATCCATATATGTCAATTTCGGAATACGCAATTAGGAAGACTCTTGCGTCAGCCTTGTGAAAACGGGATACGCAACCAGAGTGATTGTTGCGTCATCTACTTAATCAGGACCCTAGCAACAGTCTATTTCTATGAGCAGGCCAGCTATCGGATGAAATAAACCAATCCGGAGCCAGCCAGCGCTCGCGATGAAAACACCTGCGCAGGAGAAGGAAGAGAGCTCAAGAAAGATTAGGATGGAGAGGATATATTTCGCAGAAACTGGCAAATAATTGTTAAATTAGTATTTTTTTTTATCATTGTAAATTGTTAAATCTCAATCTTAAAATTATGAGAGCTCTCGTCTCCAATCCATCTAAATCAAAGGGCGGGCAACTCGTCCATAATGCATATATACTCCTATATTCTTTCAAAACCATTGAAAATTAAAGAGTAAAACCCATAGAAATTTTATGGCTTTTCGATTTACTTGCGCGTCAGTTTATTTAAAGAGCAATGGAAAAATAATTCTAACATTTAGGATATTTTTTCGTTCCACCCTAGAAATACATAAATATGAATAAACTAGATTTTACTCAAAAAATAATCAATCTACGTATTTCTTTGTATTATCACCAGGAAATCAAAACACATAAAAGTCAAAGCCATTTATTGTATAAGAAACTTATTGCCATTATGTTAACCTGACAGCAACATGGGTGTTTTCCTGCTTTTCATTGTGATTTAAGAATGCAAGATCTTCTAAAACGCTCCAGGAAGGCAAAGCCATCAAAAAGTTCATTCAACGTTGGCATGAGCATTAAAGTCGCCTCACTTTCTTTGTGAGTAATACTAATAAGTGTTGAAAAAAATCAAAATATTCACCTCAGTATGAGAATACATATGCAGATGGAGCATAGTCAATGTTCCGTATGCAACTATTCATTCATAATATTTTGAATACTTCCTTACTAGCCACAACCAAACATGATCCTTGTGAAATTCAACATAAGGTAAAATTATTTAATGCAAAATTACCAAACTGTTCTCGGGATTGAGGTTAGTGCTCAGGTTACGCCAGTCATCACCATTTCTAAGCTCGACCACATCAAGTTTTTGTTTGGAATAAAGAATAAAATAGTTCCTTTGCTGTGAAAAATACAATCCCAGTTCCGTAAAAGCTGAGCTAATTCACAAGAATATGCGTTTACGGCAAATTATGTATCCATTCTGAGTATTGTCCCTTCCCCGTGATATGCACAGGTCCTATTGTTCGGTTCATTTTTTAAAAGGTAGAGGATGCATTTACTGGAATTTGGTTGAATGACCCATGGACAGCTTAAATCACCTCAACATTGTAGGCTAATTCAATGTGGCCTATCCAGAAATGGGAAGGATTGCTGCTGAAATCTCAAATACTACCCGTCCTGATATTTGGTAGGTAGCTAGTTAGATTAACGTCGCACTGGAGCAACACAACGGACTATTGAAGACGATTCGCGATCAATCCCGAAAAGCGATGTGATGTATTTTGAGTTTTATGGCACAAGGGCATATTTGACCACGCTGCGTCAGATAAAACAATCCCGGAGGAAAGATCCGAGGACAGCACCTCGTCGTTTTGAATCACTGGCAGGTGACGAGATCAACACCTGAGCTGGCACCCCACTCCCCAAACTTCACTCCAGCGTGAGGACATTTGAGGCTACGACAGATTTAACGAGCACCAGTCCCCATGTACACAGGGATGTAACTAGGGGGGACAGACTGGGCATGTGCCCCGGCCGCCGGATTGGGGGGGGGCGCGCTAAACTGGCCGAGTATTTTTTTACTATAGATATTTACGTATTATAAAAAATGAAGAGAGGGGGGCGCCAAGGCGAGTTCTTGCCCCGGTTGGAAACTGGCCTAGTTACGTCCCTGCACGTACACGGCGGTCTTTGGTTGGACAGAGTTTCGAACTCGCAACCAACCAATCGGTCTATCGTCGCGCGAAACAAGCACTATTAGCTAAGGTTGTGATCTATGAGTGCAATAAAGGAATGAACACAAAACTGAAAATGAAATTCTGTGGGGTAATTCAAGAACCTAATTTATGAGTTGAATTCCCGCCGTTACTTTGATCGGATTGGTCACCAGGAGCGTATAGCTGCAGTATAGTTTCTGAAAGAAACAAAAGTCATTCTTAAGAAAAAAAAGTAGAATGAAAAATAAATTACCCATTCAATCAATACTGAGCGCGTGAAAGTATCCATGAATTTAATTTTATTGCTCGAGTGTAACTGCTACCTAGCATATTTTTAAATACAGGGTGAGTCTAAAATGTTTTTACAAAATAAGAGGGGTGCTAGTACCCATCCAGACGAGCAATAATTACCATGGAACATAGGGTCGCATTCCACTCCGAGAGGCAGAAAAGAGTAATGTCGAAACGCGTCGAGCATAAACAAGTCATCGCCTCTGACGTCGTTTTGTACCTGCCTACATAGCATATCTCCTAAGCAAGATGGGCCTGGCGGACCTGTGGCTTGGCCTCACCGGACCTCAACCCACTGGACTTTTTCTTCTGGGGCACATGAAATCTTTAGTGTACCAGGCGCCTGTGGACTCGGCTGAAGATCTCGTAGCGAGAATCGGTGTTGCCGCAGACAAAATTAACACAACATCAGGAATCTTCGAGAGCCAGTCATTCCTTCGCCGGTGTGAACTGTGCAACAACACACGCCACTTTGAACACTTGCTGTGAGTTTTTCTCTCATCAATCAATCAGATTGTGCAACTTTTGGTATCGTTCATTCGCTTTCCCAACACTGTTTTAAGTTCATGTTGAAATTCTAATTTGACTCTTTTCTGCCTCTCAGAGTGGAATGCGACCCTATGTTCCATGGTAATTATGGCTCGTCTGGATGGGTACTATCACCCCTCTTATTTTGTAAAAACAATTTAGATTCACCCTGTATATTTTTAACCATAGACCTTCTAATGAAATGACGGAGCATTTGAGCGCAGCTTTATGTTATTTATTCCGGTCGCTCAATTTGAAGATCTGTCACGGGGTTGAGGGGTAAAGCATGAATCCAAAATTATTGATTGTTTCAAGTGATTGTCCATCGTGATCAAAAACACAAGTCTGCGCTTCCATAGCCAATCGGCTAAGTCGATTTGTGATTTACCCTTCAGAGATCTTACTACAGAGACTTCGCCCATATGCTCCGTCTATTTCATTAGAAGGTCGATGTTTTAACAATGCACGCTCAAACGATGGTATTGGGAACGTATTTTTATCTATGCATGCGCAAATTGCAATCAAGATATGGAATGTGATAAAAAATACTACTAATTAGGAATTATGAAGAATGAGTAAGTAGGTATTTAATTAACGTCGCACTGGAGCAACAGTCATACGACGAGGTCAACACCTGAACTGGCACCCCACTCTCCAAACTTCAACACCTCGTGATAGATTGGCAACCGCAAATGTTCTCAAATGCTTCATAAACCAGTGAAAATACGATTACTCTATTGAAAAAAACCCAGAACAATGGAAAGTACCTAACCTTCCCGTTAAGACAATACCACCAACCATTTACCACTTCAAAGCTCAATTTAGTTTTCCGGAACCAAACACGGAACTCAATTCCATCGAGCCCCATTTCCACGAAAACGCCGTTCTCGTTTCGTGCGGTATGAACAAGAGTAACAAAAATCACACACCGGAGTATAAATTTCTATTCTTACGATCCTGTTCGCCACCTCCTCTTCTATTTCGGACCCGGTGTCTCGTTCCCTGTATCCCAGAACCTCGGGTTCGGCCCCGCTTGGCCGAAAGCAAACAAGAGCTGGCCGCTTCTAAACGCTGGCGACGAGTCGAGTTCGTGACGACCTCTGATCTCGCCAACACCCATCCGAGATCGCCCAACCCCCCTCTCGAGAACTCGAAATTCGATGATCACAGGGTTCGGCAGCCGACCACTCGCCAAATTATCGAGCGAGATAGAGCGGGAAAGAAGCGACATTTTCGGTACGGATGGAACGATTTTGCCACCATTTGGGGAAGAAACGGGGAGTGAAAAAGAAGACTAAAATAAACATTCCGTGGTTTTTTTTATTTAATGAGATGGGAGAGAACTTTCGTTGGTGTGAACCGTTGCGATTGTGGAGAAAAGTTACTTTCGAGTTTTGAGCAGAACCGGACTTGACCGTCTCGAAGTGACGGATGATCGGCACGAGAGATGTAACCATCCATCGGCCTCAGGGTTGGGAGGTTGTTATTTGTCGTCGCACTGGAGCGGGATACCGGGCTATTGGCGACGGTCCGAGATCAATTCCGGAGGAAAAGATCCGAGGGCAACACAGGGCCGCGTAAGCCCGGTTGGCAGAGCAGCGGATTAGCAACCGGAGGGTTGCGAGTGCGAAACTCGGTTCAGCCAAGGACGACCGTCTTGTACACAGGGGCTGGTGTACGTTAAATCTATCGTGGCCTCAAATGTTCTCACCTTGGCGTGAGGACAGATCAGATGTTGACCTCACCACATCTGACTGTTCGTCAAGATTGCATGGTGTTGTTCTCGGATCTCTCCCTTTGAGATTGATTCCAGACCGTCGCCAATAGCCCATTGTGTTGCTCCAGTGCGACGTTGATTCAACTACCCCACCACCACCACGAGGGCAACACCTAGTAATTTTGAACTATGGTCAGATGACGAGGTCAACACCTAAGCTGTCACGACAACCATTGTCGTGAAATATTAGTTGACTAAGCATTGCTGAGAGGAATTTCAAAAAGTGTGACCAACATGTCGACTTGTCGTCGTTTGATTGCTCTGTGAGAAAGTGACTTGATTGGCTCGTTTGGTGATGTAACGTTTTATGACAGGGAGGATGTGTGAATGCGCATTTCTATAGAGTTGTGACAAAAATGGTGAAATCGGCAAACTCTGCAATGTCGCGTGAGCCAACCAGATGATGAATTAATGGATGATCGCTTTCTACCGTCACGTGGACCAATCAGATGATGAATTTTCACCAACAGACTAAAATATTCTAAGGGCCACGTGACTACTAGTTTTGGTAACATGATCCTGGGCATATAAAATGGTTACCATTGCTCATTCTAATTTTATATTTCCTCTATCAGGCTATCTATCCTCATTATTTTAAACCAAGGTCATATGACGAGGTCAACAGCTGAGCAGATACTCCACTCTCCAAACTTCCACACTATGCCAACGTAAGGACATCTGAGGCCATGGCAGATTTAACGTGCATCAACCCTCGTGTACATGACGTCCTTTGTCTTGAACTTATGCTTGTGAAAGAATGGCAAACTTTCATGTTTTTATTTTCTTTTAGCCTCCAATAGCCGACTATTCTGTGTTCTTTGCTTTACAATAATTATTTATCAAAATATTGCTTACACAATTGGCACAATGTATTATGAGAATGAAATTAATTTCCCCAAACACACACATCTTTGCTATAAGTTTTGCTTTCGATTTTCTCCACAAGCTTCACCAATAAAGAATTCTATGAAGCAAAGCTATTTTCATAATCATGTAGGTAGGTATTTTAATTACCGTCGCACTGGAGCAACACAACGGGCTATTGGCGACGGTCCGGGATCAATCCTAAAGTGAAAGATTCGAAGACAACACCACGTAATTTTGAATTTCGGTCAGATGACGAGGCAATACCTGAGCTGGCACCTCACTCTCCAAACTTCCACACCACGGACCCACGACAGCGTGAGGACATTTGAGGCCACGACAGATTTAACGTGCACCAGCCCCCTTTGTACACGCGCAACCCTCCGATTGCTAATCAGTTAGTCTTCCAACCGGGCTACCGCGGCCCTTTTCAAAATCAGCAGAAATAAATGTTTAAAACGTCTGAATGCCACGAATGATTATAGTGCCAGAAAATTCCGATGATCATTTTAAGCCCCCCCCCCTCATTCAATATAGAGGGTGTTTCGAAATTATTTGGCCGAATTATAAAGGGTGGTAGAGGCACCCCAAATAAACATTTTTTGTCAAAGAATGTGTCCTGAAAGGTGGTAGCATTTAGGTGGTAGACGTGGCTGTTTAGGTCAATCGATATCATCGTAAGGCGTCATTTTTTGTTCGGATTTTCAACGGCATGCATCGCTACACGAATTCGGAGCTCCATATATGCATCTGATGTATGGGGCTTCGAACGGAAACGTTTGAGCTGCTCAAAGGTTTGTATAGTGTACAGTTGCTTCTGATGATTCAAAGATTCCTGGTACGAATCCAGGATAATGCTAGATATTTGTCCTATTGAATGAATGTGTCTTCTCTATAAATGTTAATTTTTGGTCCTTCTACCACCCTTTACATTTTGTCCAGATACTTTCGAAACACCCTGTATAAATAAGTAGGTAAATTATCATTAATTCCTTATCGGGAATGTATTTTCCTGGACAATCTGCAAAAGAAATAGATTTTGATGTGTACCTAATAATATATATTAGTGACATAAATCAGTCGCAGGAATATCATCCTATTTAAAAATTACGTCTTCAAACTCAATAGTCTAAAACATCTGCTGTATCGACCATCGCATCACTACTATCCCATGCAAATTGTAAATGGTATTAAATCAAATGCACCTTACTTTTATGATTTAATTGAACATTGTTGACGAAATAATTGGAGCGGCATCAGGAAACGAACGCTTAAGCGTCATTAAAGACTGATAAATTTAAGCACATTCAAATAAAAGAGATCACGAAAATTTCTTTTAAGACAACCCTCATTTATAAAATACTTATAAAGAATTTCTTTTTGCACTTTTATCGTATTAAAATAAAGGATAATCACTATTGCCGTCTCTAGAGGAGTATGGAGTCAATTAATAGTGTTCAATTTTGAGAAGGAAGAGAGAGAGGGGCAATTTGAGATTGCTTCTGGGAGGAGAGACAACAGAAAACAGCTGCCTTGATCACACCGAGTTTTTCTTTGGTGTTTTGTTCCAGTTTTTATATTTGCTTTCGCAAATGCTTAACTCAGTTCTTTTAGCAGTCGTAATGATGTGTTATAAATCATACTGAAGTCATTTTCCATGTCTATTGCAAAACGCCGCATATTTAAAAAAGACAGATTGGGAGACGGAAGAAATTAAAAAGATCAAATTTGATTTAAACTCTTTGGATGTTCAAGACAAATAATTCTCCAATTAGGTAGCATCTGCTTTTGCGGATTCTTAACTAAGGGGAGGTGCAAAGGGACAACGGCCCCGGGCGCCAGTGCTGGAAGTGTTCGACTTTCAGAAATATATTAATCTCGTGGGTTTTCTTGGTAGGTAGGTAGTAAATTAACGTCGCACAGGGGCAACACAAAGGACTATTGGCGACGGCCCGGGATCAATCGAGGACAACACCACATAATTTTGAACCACGGTCAGATGACGAGGTCAACACCTGAGCTGTCATCCCTCTCTCCAAACGTCCACACTAAGCCAACGTGAGGACATTTCAGGCCGCTACTGATTTAACGCGCCCCAGCCCCCGTGTACACGACGGTCTTTGATTGGACCGAGTTTCGAACTCGCACCCCTCCAGTTGCTCATCCGTTACTCTTCCACCTGGGCTACCGTGGCCCTGGGTTTTCATGGAAAAAATGTTTTCTAAAATTTATATATTTTTTCTTCTGACTTTTCAGAACGGTTTTATTAGTTATGGTTGTAGTACGGCTCCTATTAGAAGACGGTCGATCTTGGCTTTGTCTATTTTTGAAAGGACATTCGGAAGCTCGTTAGGAGAAGGCTGCATACGCAAAAGTATGAATGGCGATCGCCGTGAATGATTTCCCCCCGCTTACTCTTTATCACTGCTATCCCTTTCGAAAGAGATTTGTGGGGACATTTACCACCAGTCCCCTAACTTAACTAATAGACTCGTTCAAACCACGTGACTCAACTGTGTTCTCCCGGGAACTGCACTAAACAAAGCAGCCCATATGGGAACAGATATCAAGAAGCTCGGCTGTTCGGGATTTCAGATATGTTCTGACTGAGTTGGTTTTATGGCGCGAGGCTCGCCAAGCTGCGCCAAACACACTCCTATATCGCTCGGACCAATCAGATGATGAATCAATGGATGGTCGTCTTCTGTCCCATTGACCAATCAGATGATGAATGTTCGCTTCCACCCGGCAGTCTGTCACGTTACTTCTACTTTTGATCACATGATCATGGGCGCATAAAAATGTTATATAAATGTGTAGATGGGCTATGGAGCACATGGTCTTAATCTCCGGTATTGGATTTTAGGCTTGACATTTTGGTTTTGCCTTGATAATTAAGTAATTGAAAATTGGGTGAAAGCAATTGAACAATTGGATTAAAAGTCTAAAGTTTAATGCGTTGTTGATTACAATAATACATTGCAGAAAGGCAATAAAAAGTTAATTAGAGGAATTAAAAAATTAGAAATTAAAATTTAAATATTTGAAAAATAAGTAGTACATAAAAAGGTTACCATTTACTCACTCTACTTTTATACCTCCTCTGTGGACCTGAGAGGCAGACGAGACAGGGGATGTGCTTTGGCCTGGCTCAGGTCAGTTTCTGAGTAGTGTGCTGGGCGTGCACTCGCACTTACACAGAAAATAGGGGTGGTCGCAAAGTAAAGGAGTAGTAGGCCTTCAACTCACGGTCAGCAGTAGGGTAGCGCAACATTGATCATTGAGAATGTAGAGATACGAAAGGAAGCAAAGGAATTCGTATGTTTAGCTTTAGACAACTTTATACTTCGACTCCATTCGCCTCTGTTTCTTTTCCACAAAGATAATACATACATTACAAGCCATCTTTATCCATAAGTTAAATAAGGAGCCCAAAAAGTCAATTGCGCCCAATCCTGGCAACTCTGTATGATAATCCAAAAGCTTTCTTAGAACTTGATAGAAGTTTTCTTTGGCGGGAAAATGATGAGGAAATGATAGGCCACGCACAAGGATTATCTAGACTGGATGCTAGCCTTAGTAAGAAGCATGGGGTGGGAAGGAGGTATTTTAATTAACGTTGCACTGGAGCAACACAACGGGCTATTGGCGACGGTCCGGGATCAAACTCGGAGGGAAAAATCCGAGGACAACGCCAAGTCATTTTGAACCACGGTCAGATGATTGTCACACCTGATCTGGCACTCCACTCTTCATACTTCCACACCACACCAACGTGAGGACATTTGAGGTCACGACAGATTTAACATGCACCAGCCCCCCTTGTACACGACGGTCTTTGGTTGTATTCGAACTCGCAATCCTCCAGTTGCTAATCCGTTACTCTTCCAACCGGGCGACCACGGCCTTTACTTTGTCGGGAAAAGGAGGAGGGAAATGATAGGCCACATTCAAGGACCCGCTACGCATACTATCTGGACTGGATGCTAGCTTTTGTAAGAAGTGTGGGATGGGAAGAAGATTTTGTGAGGAATGTACCCATCGTGCATGACTACGTTAGTCATGCACGATGACTAACGTAGCCCCTCATTTCCTCGTTGTCGCACCCTCATTTCCTCGTGAGATGCACCCTCATTTCCTCGTTGTCTTGAAAAGATGGAAATTGATTGGGGTTTTGTGTTCTATGGTTTGTAAGTTCGCGAAGTACTGAACAAATTACTGATATCACTGACGCCGTAGACGAAAATAAGGTCGTTATTTTTCAATGACTAAATTTAAACTGAACTTCCAACTTCAAAAAGTTCAGTCTTTCCTAGCAAAAAATTCGTTGAATTTGTTATGGTCGCAAGCTACCACGAAACATTTCAGGGACAGAAGTACTCTTATGATGTTATTTTACAACCAGATGGCAGCACAGTCCAATGCTGTAGAATTTGGGGGCAGCATTGTCCACCGTGTTTGAATTTCCCTCGAAACTCCCATATACGGTACTACATACAATCATCGAAAAATAGCGAAAGCAAAACTTGTAACTGTGTGTTAATTCTTTGGGGATAGACGACAAAAAAAGGAAAAGTTTTTCTCTTCCGAATTGACTCGAGTTCTCTGTTGTATTTTGTTTTAAGTTTTGAGTTTGTTAACTTTTATTGTTTAATAAACTGGTATTGTCATTCTTCGCCAAATTTTGATTTTCCTTGGTGTTCTTGTTTTTTTTTATTTGCGCCGTCACTTGATTATACCTTTTAGAATCCCCTGTCTTGCTTTCTTTTTCAGCAACTGAACACGAACACTGCGACGATTGAGCGATTGCCCTTAGGTTCTAGGAGAGTAAATTTTACCCCTAAAATGATTTTTATTAATAAACAAAACTTTATTTTCTAGTTAAAACAAACTTGTGTGCTTTTTATTCTCTGTTATTGTCTTTTGAGTGTCAACCAACAGCCTGTTCATCCGTTATAAACCTTTGTTTCATTTTAAATTATTGACTTCTTTTCCTGAAAAAGTGCGTGAAGAAAGTTGTACTTTTCTTTCTCTCATACTGGTCAGCGACAACGTCAAAAATATCAATGCATGCTCAGATTTCAACTTTTGTAATGCAAAATTATGCTTTGGCAAACAATAGGTCATTATCCAAAATGCAAAGGAGAAAATTTGAAATTATGTTATGTTCATAACTGATTTTTAAATAAGATTTTTATTTTACATAAATTTAAAAAGACATGTCATCAGAAAATTACAATTATAACTAACAATTTTAAAACACGAAATCACGAATGTTTTGTATCTATTTGTGAATAATATTTAAATTGATCAATAAGCACATTTTGAAGTTGTTTTTCTTCTGAAAGAAAAACAAAAATTTTGCAGTCAAGAATTATATACCACTACAGTAGTTAGCATTTATTACAAACATCAAGCAGAATAATGAATTCATATCCATGAAGTACTATTTTATTTTATGGTTTAAAATTCTATGTGCCTCCACCCAACATTAGCATTGACAATTTGTTAACGTCCAACATACAAAAATAGTATTCAACATGGTACCGACCATTGGTCTAGCGGCCAAGGTGCTGTCTTTCTGAAAATCAGGTTTGGATCCGGGAATAGGCATGGATGTTTTTCTGTCCAGTGAATGTGTGGCCTCTATAAAGGCGGGTTGTGCCTAGATTATATGATATATATGTGGGTGTATGAACCCAGCCCCTGTAGTTCACCAGGGTAACGCCAAGTGGTACACAATTTCGCCATTCTAGTGCCCTGATGATTAATGTTCAATTGGTCGGGCATTGGAAAAAAACATCATCAAGACGGGGTAAATTATATATATTTTTTCTTTGGCAGTTTGCTTGTGTTTGTACTGAAAAGCACTCTCATTGCAAAATTCATATATATTATTTACTTTTATGCACTCATAAAAAATGTTAAACAAATTTTGAAATGTCTTTAAATTCATTTTCTTGTCTTAAAGTGGATTATAAAATAGAAATGGAAAAGTTCTGTCGTAAAAAAATTACAGTTTTTCTGTGCTTTCTTTGTGACCACAGAGGTCGTGACAATCGCATTAAGTTCTGCACAAACGTTGAGTGCTAACTCTGCATTGACTGTAGCCATAACTGTTAATTAAAAGGAAAGCCCGGGAATCGGGAAAGAAATTAGGTTTTGTATTCGTTGTTGGAATGCGTACTTGCAATGTTTTGTTTTGACTTCCTTTTGACACATTAACAAATTTAAACAAAATCTACCGGAAAAACACCACTTAGTTTTTCAGTGGAATTTGTTTGCAAATTTCACTTTTAACCAAAGCTATGGGTCTTCTCGATGAGTGCTCTGAATACTTTGGATGCGAATCGCTATACGAAGTTCTTTCAGTTGATAAAAATGCTACTGCTACTGAGTGTATGTATAATCATTCTTTGCAATTATATGCATACATTTCACATTCCACCTACCTTATATAACACACTACATTTATAAATTTTTTCTTGTTATTCCTCAACTTACCCATTGTTACTTCATAAATATCGTTTCTATATTCTTACTGGGGCTTTCGTGGCTCAGTGGGTATGCCCACTATGCTTGCAACCTGCGAGTTGTAGGCTGCGCAGGATCAATTCCTGTCAGGTTTGATTCCTACCTGGATATATTTCTTTTCTGTGTCAGTAAACCTTCCCTTGTGTGTATGTCCATTACGTGACATTGTCTTGTTTCTTGCGCAGAATGGCCCAATTTGGCTCTAGCGCCATAAAATCCAACCATCCTATTAAAAATCCAAAATGAATTACGATATTTTTAATATATGTGATAAACGTTTGAGTTATTAAAATGAGTGGTTACTTTTTAAAGAAAATGTTGCCTTAAATTTATTATTGCGAAATAAATTGTAAAAATATTTGGTACATTTCCATTACAAAAATTCCCGTGTTTCACACTCCAATTTTTCTATTTGTTTTTTATTAGACAAGTAGATTTTAGTATTATGCTTGACTTTAGAGTTTCCATGGTAGATCTATTTTATTTTTGTCATAGTTATAAAGGCAAATGAAAATAGCTGACTTATCACCTATCTATGAGAGTGATCTTTCATTTTTACCCTTCTACTGTTTGCTTTTTCTTCCTCTCGTGTTGTTTATTTTGTGTTTGGCCATATATGGCCCTTGCACCATAAAATCCGAAAACAACCAATCTATCTACTAATACCCAATTAGAATGAATGAAATGTTTACATTATGGAATGCTTTGCGAATGACAGTGGTTTAAAATTTCCTAGTGCACTTTACTTTGAATTTTCTTGCAAAAGTATCAGTCTAGTGCAGCTGTGTCAAAGTTCGTCTAGATGACATCTTAGCAGTACCTACTATTATCATTTGGCATTGGCTTGGCAACCACAAATTGGAACTGCTAAGGCTGCACTGTTTTATTACAGTGAATTTAGTTCATAATTTAACAATGAAGTTTTTGTTCTTATGCACTTTCGCAACTTAATTCCCCATAAAGCATCTAGTATCACAAATTTTTCCATGGAAACTGAAAAGTTAGTTGGAACTTCATGTAGATGCTTATCATTACAATTTCCATCAGGGGTCAAGGTCATTTTTGATCAGTTAGGTCACAATAATGCAATAGGTGGTACAGAAGATGGAATGAAAGGCAATTGAGACACTCCACTGAAACAATTTATGTTAAAATTCTAAAATAATATGGAAACTATGAAGTAAAATGTTCAAATGGAATGACCAGTCTTGGGACAGATTGTTTATCATGTTATGCTGCTAAATTTAGCTTGATTTAATTCAATTTATATTTTATTTTTCTCTATTAAAGTTTAATAATATTGACATTGCATTAACCTGATACATGCATATTTTTTACCTAATAAGTTTACAACTGCTTGTAAACCCCAAGAATGAATTTTTTTTACTGAAAATCATCAAAATCCCTTTGAAAACTATTCCTGTCTGCATTCCTCCCTGGGTGTATTTCTCTCTTCTGTCACAGTAAAACTTCATTGTGTGTGTATGTCTTCCTCGATATTTCATGTCTTGTGTTTGGTGCAGTAATGCCAAATATGTGTGGCCCTTGTGCCATAAAATCTCCAAACCAACTTTTGAAAACTCTTACTATCAAAATAGTGGAAATTATTTATTCAATGAAAACTAGAAAAACTATTAATTTTCTTTGTCCTGGGCTGCTATTGCTCAATGGGTTTGCGCCTGGGAGCTACACAGGTTCGATTCCTGTATCTATTCTGAGTGAATTTCTCTCTTCTGTGTCAGTAAAAACATATCCCCAGACTGTCATGTACATGGGGGCTGGTATATGACAAATCTGTCATGACCTCAAAAGTTCTCATTTGTGGGGTGTGGAAGTTTGGAGAGTGGGGTGCCAGGCCAGGGGTCCTTATCTTACCATCTAGCCATGGTTCAAAATGAGGAGGTGTTGTCCTCGAACCTTCCATTCAGGATGGATCCAGGACCATCACCAATATCCCATTGTGTTGCACCAGTGTGAGGTTAATTCATCTACCTACCTTGTGTATATCCATTTACTTGATTGAAAAAAAATTGCTTGATTAGGATCTGGCTCTTGTCCAATAAAAACCATCCAACCCTTTGGTCATTAACAAGCATGTTCTTGTGCAACTATTTTGAACACATGAGGCTGTTTATACCTCATGCAACATGTTTTTAGCTTGTTTTGACACCTTCCATTTGATGATTCAAGATGCTAGAACTGACTTGCTTATGTAATAAAAGATTTTTTTTTCCAATTAAAGAATCACCATAGTGTTTTCAGAATAATTTCTTTTTGTGTTATTAACAAACACTTGCTGCTCCTCTAGACCCTTGTATTTAAGGAAGCAAATCAACTGAGCTTGAAAAGAAAGCTCTAATGTTTACCTTAGAAAAATATTCATCTTGCATGATTCTTATTTTTCAATTTCAAGCTCACAGATACTTTCTATTCTCTTGATATTGTGGTCATAGTGCTTGTCTGCCACCCAGTTGGTTGTGGGTTTGAATTCCAGTTTATGAGCTCATAGATGCCAGCAATTGTCCTTGTTATGAGTTGCAGCGTCTCATCCATTGCAAAACAGTCAGTTCTCTTGTAAGTACCGAAGGTCAGCGGCCGGTCCAGGGGAAAAATTATTCTCTTGATAAAATAGGCCTCAGGTATCTTTAGAATAATGGAGAACTAATTTAAATTTTAATAAGCAGACATCCATATCGTTAATCTATGATACAACTGGTGCTCCTTTCCACTGGCACTTTGACATCCATGTCAAAATGTTTTCAAATTAGTTTTGTTCTTCAAATCACAGTAAATGGGTAACAGTAAAGGCAGGATAATTAGTTTTCTGTACAGAGCCTTAAGGTATGCTAGTTGTGCTGGAATTTTTTAGATTAAATTTTGTTTCCCTTTGAAATATTTTTGTTAATATTTTAATCTTGAATTTCAAGTATAGATTTCTATGAAAACAACTCAAATGAAGGGATGGATAGTAAAATCCATAAGATTACATTTCATTCTTATCTTTAAAAATTTCTAACTACATATATGTATCGCATGTTAATAAATGTATTTTCCCTAAATCTTGTTTTGAAGAGTATTTTCTCACATTCTCATGAAAAGCATAAAAACTTGCCTTGATATGCTTCCTCCTGCATGTATTAATCACATCGGCATTGTGTGGAAGTTTGAAGAGTGGAGTGCCAGATGTTATCTCGTCATCTGCCTGTGGTTCAAGATTACGAGGTGTTGTTCTTGGTACTTTCCCCTTTGGAATTGATCCTGGACTGTCATCAATTGCCCGCTGTTTTGCTCCAGTGCAATGTTAATTAGCTACCACCAGCATATATTAATGTTTAAAGTAATTCAATTCCAGAAATGAGATTATAAATTTCATGCCTAACCAATCAAGTTTAAACTTAGGAAAAAATTAATTTAACTCACAAGAATCTATCTGTTTTTATTTTAAAAAAGAAATCACTTTTTTCTTACGCTGGTTATGTGCAAAGAATGCATGCTTTTGAGTAAATAATTTTTGCATACAAAATTAAAGTTTTATTTATATTTCATTATATTATTTATGACTCATTGGGTTTGCTTACTGTGCTAGCAACCTGTAAGTTCTAGGCAGTGCAGGTTCAATTCCTCCCTGGTTGTATTTTTCTCTCAGTTAAACTTTGTGTGTGCTCCATTGATGTTGCCTGTCTTGTGTGTGGCACAGCAATTATTAAGTGTTTAGAAAAGTCCATTGGACCAGTAATTTGCCTTACGTTTTCATTTTAACAACTTTTCTGACAGGATTTGATGGCTCCAATTAAATAGATTTTTGACTGTTGTTTGTGGTATGTCATTTATTTGACTGCACTTACTTTCTAGTGAAGAAGGCATACAGAAAAGCATCACTCCTCCTTCATCCAGATAAAGTGAAAGAAAGCGAAAAGGAAGGAGCCACTAAAAAGTTCCAAGTTCTGTCAAGAGTTCACTACATTCTATCTGACACAGAACGACGAGCATTTTATGATGAAACTGGTATGATTAACTTTACTTTTTCAATTTATCAATGATTTTAAAAACAGCTTTTTGTCTAGTAGTAAATTTCCTGGAACTCAGATGCATATCAGCAATATAAAGAATACATTTCATGTTCATTATAATCCCCATTCAAATAAAAACACCAAATTTTTGTCTCTTATCATGTGCCTTTATTTTAGTTTTTATCTTGGTTATTAATTATTTATATATCTAGAGCATGAATAGAGAAATGGCAATAAAGGGAAATAAAATCTGTAAAGCGAAATGAAAACTTAATAAAAAATTGTACTGTTAAAAAATAAATGCACAGCTGAAAGAAACAATTGTCAGTGAAACTGAGCTAGATATTACAACATCCAAATACTGAATGAAGCTGTACTATGGGATATAGAGTGATAATCTACTGCATGATCCCACTCTTTGTAGTAGAAGTTTTTCTGTACTCATAAAACATAACTTTGTTGATCTATTTCCATAACTTAACCAATACCATGATTTAGATTGAGTTTTAAGTGACTACTTTTTGGATGGATCACTACTCAAATTCTTTACAATATATTTTTTACTGATGGTCATTTCATCATCTTACTGTATAATTTAATTTCATAGTAATAGATAATTTAAATATTTTAATAGTAATTTAGTAATAGTGAATAAATTTAGTTTTGTTCTGATTATGATTTATGTATGCTGTTATTTATGTAGGAAGTGTGGACGGTGAAAGTATCACAGGTGAAGAGTCAGCAGATTTTTGGAATGAATACTGGCGTGCCTTGTTTCCCAAGTTAACGCTCAAGGATATAGATAATTTTATGGCATCATATACAGGTTTGTGCTTTTTAAGTCTTAAGTTTAATTATTTATTAATTTGTTAAAATTAAATGTAGAATGCTAGATTGTTGTGGATTATAACCTCTAATTCCATTAGTATTAATTGTCTTTTGCATTGAAAGAATAAAAATGGATTTAAATTTTTGCATATTATTTTACAAGCAATATATTCAATTTATATTCCTGAAATTTCAAATTGCCCACTGGTGTTTGTATTTCTCTGGAAAAGTCAGAAATTTGAGGAAAAGAGTTTTGTTTCAATTCTAACTTCAATCAAATTTAACATAAAATTTAGAAATTATTACTGATTGGCTGTTTCATGTTCCAATTCTAGGTTCTTTGGTATATGGATATGTCTACCATATAAGTAAAGTTCAAAAGCAATTGATTACATAAGTTTCACATATCACATTGTGGTTTTATATTAGATTGTGATACTTGGTCTTTTAAAATAGTCACATTAATACCAATGAAGCAATATTCACTTTTGCATTGAGTTTTGCTAATTTTGCAATGGGAGATAATGTTATTTAACTTTACATTATATTCATTGCTTTGTAGTTTCAATTGATGGTGATGCAGAGATGCCAAATATTTCAAATCTTTCCTAATAATTACATATTTTCACCCTTCATTGTGGTGAATAGTTAAATTCTAACAGAAAATCTCACCAGGTAGATTTGTAATCTTCTGGCATTAGTTGCATGTATATTTCCAGTCACTATATCATGACAATTAAAAATGCACCCAGTAAAGAATATTTTGACTTATTTGCATTACAGTGGACTCCCTCTTAACTGGCCACTTCGGGACAGAAAACCAGACCGGATAACGATTTCGCCGGTTAAACCGTCGTTCCCTTAATAGCATTAAAATACACTCCCGAAATCGTTTTTATTAGAATAAAACTAAGTATTTAGCCTACTTTATTATAATATGATATGCATAATTAAGAAAACTTACCCTGGAAGAGCTTCCTTTGTTGGAAAAAACATGTTACTGTAGGCTACTGTATTTACAGTACATAATTGCAGTATACGTACTAGGCCTTACTAAACAGGCCATTAAATCTCACATTTAGCACAGTACTGTACTGTAAATATAAAAAAATAAGCTCTAAAAGTAATCGTTGATTTTTTTTTTGTTTCTTTGTGTGCATTGCTCTTTTGAAAGCGGCTAGAGACAGGTCCTTGTGTCATCATCGTCTCAAACTCGTGGTGGCCGGTTAAGAGGGAGTCCACTGTACTTTCAAATTGAGAAATGATGAATTTTTAAATAACTTATTCTATCCTTTTTATGAATTTTATTTTTGAAGTTGAAACAGTCTAGGATAGAACTAGTCTACTTTCACTGTTTCTGTGTCATCATTATATCATTAAAATATATGTACACAACAATATGTCTAAAGGTGTTGGTAATTGCAAAGGCTAAAATGAAAATATATATTTGTTGTTTACTATGTTTGTAAATAGAAATGTTCTGCATTTCTGTTTAGTTGTGGCAACATGCTTTCGACTGATCTCATCTGAATCAATGCCTTCATAGTAACATGCTGTAGCTAAACTGCACCTACTTCAAAAAATGCTTTCTCAGTAGTGGAAGAATATAATAGTTCCCTACAGCAGAATCAAAGTAACCAAGAAAGCAACAAGACTGAAAATATAACTGCATTGTTTATTTAGTTACTATATATCCTTAATGCTGATTAAAATGTCATTTTTATGAAAAACTGTTAATAACATATCACTATTTAAATCATCCTGAAAAGACAATTATTATTGATAATTATACATTTTGAATTTCTGAAACATTTAATCAAAGATTGGCATCTCTGGTAATGGGAACTGCTTTGTCTCGTCATTTTGCAATGCAAGATAGATGAAAGATGTCTATCTATTACAGGTTATTCCCATTACAAAATAGGGGCTGCAGTGGCCCGGTTGGAAGAGTAACGGACTAGCAACCGAAGGGTTGCGAGTTCGAATCCAGCCAAAACACCGTCGTGTACAAAGGGGGCTGGTGCACGTTAAATCTGTCGTGGCCTCAATTGTCCTCACGTTGGCGTGGTGTGGAAGTTTGGAGAGTGGGGTGCCAGCTCAGGTGTTGCCTCGTCATCTGACCGTGGTTCAAAATTACGTGGTGTTGTCCTCGGATCTTCCCCTTTGGGATTAATCCCGGACCGTCACCAATAGCCCATTGTGTTGCTCCAGTGTGACGTTAATTGAAATACCACCACCACCCATTACAAAATAAGGATTCAGTTGGATTAAATTCAGAATACCGGTCAGATTTCAATAAAATCGTTTCTTTTCTGCATTTAAAACAAAATAGTGATCACATAGAACTTGCTGCCACTGCAAAGTAAACCTTTAAATTGCTTAAAATAATTTGCTTGCCATTGAATGTTTTTAGTATGTTTAAAATATTTTGAACACATTGATCAAAAGAATGTAAAATAAAAAATATATAAAGGTGTATATATAAAAATTATAAGATATCATATTTTTTAACTTCTAGTTTGGTTGAGAAATGTTTCTGGAGATAATTTCCTTTACTGTTTGGATAAGATGCATATTGGTATCAATGTTCAAGAGCGTATATTTTTGAAATTTTTTGTTTTCAGGACGGATTTGATCAAATTACGTCAATAACAAATTGTGATTGGTGACTCATTTAATGTCTCAAATTAGTATTGGCAATTTCAAATTTAATTTAAAATTGTCGAACATTTAATTTAAAAAATTTAAATCCCATTTTAGTTTGTTAAAAATAGTTCATTTGCTTCAATCTAACAACTTAAGGAAAGTAAGCTTTAATATTTCTTTGGAATATGGTACATTTCTTAAATTATTGTTATTACAGGATCAGATGAAGAACTGAAAGATTTGAAAGAATGTTATTTAAAGTATGAAGGTAACATGAGCCTCATAAGTGAAAGTTTTATCGGCTATAAAGCAGAAGAGGAAGATCGATTTCGGAAAATTCTTAATGACTTGATTGAAAAAGAGGAAATTCCATCCTTTCCAAAATTTGTGAATGAAAAGCCTGCTAAAAGATTAGCTAGAGTGAAAAAGGTATTCAAACGTTAATTCGTAATTGCTAGTACTTACACAACAGAATTACCCAGCATTGCTCCGGTTAAATGTTGATTGAAAAGTGATTAGACTAATCACTTTTCTTTCATAAAAAAATGCAAATATCATTTATGCATATGAAAATAATTTTTTAATATCGTTTTAACATTTTCATAGCTTCTACAATTTACTTTGGATGCAAATATGTATACATAATATATCCATCCATATAATTAATTTTATATTCATTGCACTTCTGCTGTAAGACGAGTCACAAAAGTTTTTTCTAAGGTTACTACTACAGAAGTCGATTTAGAAACATCTTTGAACTGTAACACATGGCTACCTGTTTTAATTTAATGTAACCTCTCTTATTTTAAAGTAATTTTATTTAACTTTACCAGTCATTTTAAAATAAGAAGTTACACACCTTATTTTAAAAGGTTTTGTATATTTTATTTATTTTTATGAAATTCTACAAAACATGTATTCAATCAAAGACTTAAGGAAAGTTGGTCGAAATATACGTATACTGCCAAGAAATTACTGATGTGTAGTGATATTTTGTAGAAAATAAATATTTAAAATTTAACTCCTAAATAATATATCTGTAATATGTAAAATGCTGGAACACATAAATACAAACGAAAAGAAAATTCCAATCATTGAAAAATACAGAATTTTCTTAAAAACAAGATGAGCAAGCTTGTTGAATTTCGACTTCCCGAGCATATTCTGAAATAAAGCAATTTGAAAAAAGACATTTGAAAAATTGATAAAGACAATGATTTATTTACAAAAAGAACACAAAAACTTAGAGCTCAAATATTGCCACAACATTTCGCTGTCTCAATTCAAATACACCAATACGGAATTCAAAATCAAATTTATAAAATAAAACATTAATTCTGGCATTGCCAGATCCCGAATAGCAAAATTACACTTTTATGATCAATGAGTTTTTCGTTTGGACTTTTTGCGTTCCATTACAAAATGTAAGTTATGTAAAATTAAATATTTTAAATATCCTTTTTCCATCAATCAAATATTCATAAATTATTTTTTTATGGAAAGAAAAAAATCAGTTCAAACATAAATATTAGACTTCTGCATACCTCAATTGTTTTATGCTCTGTTATTCCTTTGGGGATTTCAAATTGTTTTTACTTCCCTCTGCACACCTAGGACAAATAGAATGGGGGTTAACCCTACGTTACCCTCAGGGTGCTAAAGAATGTGTACCAAATTTGATGTGGATTGGTCAAATGGTGTAGATTTGTGTAGAGGACAGACAGATGTAACTCTGCTTTATATATATATTTAAGATTTTCAATGTTTTAATGTAACCCTCACTGGTATGGCTGTGCTGGTTAGCCTCATGTAGCCCGTAATGTTGGAAAACAGTCACATTTCTAAAAAAGTTTGAAAAATTGGTTAAACAAATGCAAACATGTATAGCAACAGGGGAAGAAATCAAACTGTTATTCTTTCATCCATTCATAATAGAGCACATTCGAAGATATCATTTAATAAGAAATGTCTTCTGTAAATTCATATACATAAAATTTGTACAAGTAGCCTTCCTCATAATATGCACACAAATTTCATATTTTCCAACTGGTGTCACATTCCCGGGGAACTAAGCGATTTTTATCTGCTTTCATCGCACTATTCTATTCCTCAATCTCTTTTTTACCTTTCACTACATTTTTATTTGAAGTTTTCTGTCTTGTATGTGGCACAGCTTGGCCAGATGTGGCCCTTGTGCCATAAAATCCCAAAACAACTAACAACCAAAAGTAATTTCCAATAATAACACAATTTTGATACCAAATGTCAAATCTATGTCCAAGTTTCATATAATTTAGTTTAGTTGTTTCTGAATAATAAATCTGGAAAATTTGAATCACCTTATGCAAAATTATGTTTCCAGTAAAATTAATTCCCAGGCTTTTATTCATATTATTTTTCTGAAATAATATCTTCCTGTCCATGCCGAAAATTTAGATTATGTTACCCATTCAAGAAAGCAAACAAAATCTATATAAGGTTTCTTTTTCAAGTTAATTTTTAGTATGCAATATTAATTATGAAATTAATATTTAAAAAAATTGTGGATAGCAACTTTGGTATATTATATGGAAATTAAGGACTTTTATCTATGCAGGCAAAATTTGTCTTTCTTCCCATAGTTTTCTCTATAATAAATTTAATGGATACTTTTAGCCATTTTGCACAAAGGATGGTTAACTACTATTAGGAGGTAAAGATTAACTATTAGGAGGAAAATGTACTGAAATACAGCATGCTTTTGGAAAATGCATTTCTGAATTGACTTCCATTAATATATATGAAAGTTGCTGTCCATAAATGCTTCGAATATTAATTTTATAATTAACATTATGTACTAAAAATTAATTTAAATAAGAAACACTACATAGTTTCTATTTGGGTTCTTTAGTTGTAATGATAAAAAATTTCAGCTTGATGGGGAGATTGTTAGGAGAGTTATGAATAGGGGTGTGTGTGTGTGGAAGAAATTCATTCAACATTAGGTGTTTCAAATTTTCCTCCCTCAATTCAGAAATAGCTGGTGCAAATGACTCGAAACTTGGTATTCAAGGTTAAATTTTGACAAATTTGAAACCTGGTATCAAAAGTGCTTCTTGTCATTAGAAGTTGTGCAATGTGCACAATTTAATATGAAGATGTATTGGGTCGGTGCGAATGAAATGTGCGATGAGAAATAGCTTTGGGAATGACCCCCATACAGCTAAAAGCAATTACTTACAAGCTTCCGGAATCTTACGTCACAGAGCTACTATAAATAGCTATCATGCATGTGAAGTACAAGTTCCAGATTTAATTTGTTTGGGCATAACTGGTGCTTCCAAATACAACATGGAAAAATCAGATCTGAACCGCGGAAAACATGTCGTGAGATAGCGGCCGAGCTGTGTCCACCACACTACAATTGTTCGCCGTCTGGCTGCATGCATTCTTGGGTGCGTCATGAATTGACAATTGCCAACAAGATGAGACGTTTGGAAGTCTGCATAGCTCCTTTTCCAGGAATGAAAGAGAACCTCTACTGCAGCGAATTGTTACCTGTGACGGGAAATGGGATCTTTATGACAATCGGAAATGATCTGCACAATGGTTGAGCAAAGCTCAGCCTTCTGGATGCCATCCCAAGCCACCCTTACATCCCAGGAAGGTTATGCTTCTTGTATGGTGGTCTACAGCTGCAATAATTCATCAGTTTCCTGCCATGTGGCCAAACCATCACTTCAGAACGATATTGTGATGAATTATGACAGATGCACCGGAAATTGATGGTGAAACACCTGCTTTGGTAAACAAGCATGGCATTCTTTTGCAAGAAAACGCCCGTCCTCATGTCGCACAACGGACGATGCTGACACTACGTGAGTTGGGCTATGAAGCGATGCCTCATCCCTGTGACTTGTCACCTACAGATTTTAATCTGTTTCGTCACCTGGATCGCTTTCTGTCTGGCAAACGGTTCATCCAAGATATGGAGGTTCACCGTGCAGTTGATGACTTTGCATTCCAACCACAAGACATTTTTCGTTCCGGGATCATGACCTTGTCCGACAAGTGGCAACAGTGTCAATTCAGGGGAGATTATTTCGAGTAGGTCAGGTACTGTATTTTTCAGTTGTTGCCATCGAAGTGTGATGGTCATTTTCCGGACATTTCATTCGCACTGACCCAATAGATTGTGCAGATTTTATGCATATGAATTTACAAATGTTATTCCTCATTGAATGATACCCTTGAATATGCTCTAATCTGAAGGATGCACAAATAAAGAAGGGTATTTTTCCCCACAGATGTACATGATACAAATAAACAGCAATACTTGGAAAAATCAGACTTGTATGAAATCTTTCAAACTTGCATTTTTCAATTCTAATTATGTTGGGTGATGTTTACCCCAGTTGGGTAGTTTTTTTCATTAGCAGCTGTTTTTTCAATGTCACTGGCTTGATATGACCTTTGGGGCATCATGTATCAGAAATTTTGTCAGTCAGTATTAGTCAGTTATAAATCAGTCAATGTTTAAATTACTCACCTAAAATATCTTCAAAACAAGTTGTAAACTGTAAATGTCTTTGAAATATGTTGAGTAAAGAAAAATTGTTCTTCCTGTACAGTCTTAAATGCTATGCCCTATGTTGTGATTTTTTATATTTGAATTAGTTATTCTCTAACTTAATGTTTTTGTCTTTTTTCTATCAGAAGTTTCAAGTATTAGGTATTTATATTATGAAATAAAACTTCACTGAAGGAATTAAGGCATAACAAGTTTCACAGAATGAATGTTAATTTTTCTTACTTTATTAAAAACATCCCCAAAATATTTGTTACGTGTTTATGAACTTTATTTTTTGGGGGGGCTTAATCTCTGAAAAATTATCTCATAACACATACCAATCCTTTACCACCCCAATGACTGTTTCAAATAGGTGCCTATGGAATTATTAGGTTCTCACATTGGTACCATCTATGGTATTTTGAATACTTGGATTTAATTTTGTGGGCTCAGCTAATCCAAATACAAAATGGAAATTTATCTTGCTTCCATAAAGAAAATCATTTATTGAATCCTGCAATTTGCAGTTTAACTCACAACTGTATTTTTTAGGAATTTTTGTTTTAAAAATGTCATCAGATTCAAATGTCAGTTTGACGATATTCCAAATAGTCATCCTTTCAATTGCTTGTGACATTAAGTAAATCTTGATGGAGATATAAGTGTTCGTTAACTTTGTAGAAACGAAATCCTACTAATACAAAAGTAATCCCTTGATATATTGCACTTGGAAGACAAGAAAAAGCACAATATATTGAGGATCAAGTAAAATTTATTATAGTAATGAGTTAAATTAGGCATTAAATTAAGGGGTTTTATTGTAATCTTTTAAAACTGCAAGTTAAACTCAAAATCATGATAAAACTCAGAATAGTATATATGTTACTGGCAGTGTAAAATTTTGGTGTTATAATGCCTAGGAAATTTATTGAATGCATAAAATTTTTTCCCGATTCTTGTCCTGATACTACATCTTTCTTCAACTTTCTCATAGAGAATAAGATGGTCTAGCATCTGCTGCACAAATTAAAACTTGAGATAACTGCTTGAAGCAAGTAATTTTCCTTTTCCTCGCAGTATGTAATTTTCAGGCATTATATTTAATGCCTAGGAAATTTATTGAATGCATAACATTTTTTAAACTTAAGATGGAATCATTCATTTGTTAGAAACTTATTTTTTTTTTTAACTTTTAGTCTAAAAAGGAGGCTTCTGAAGTAGCAGAAATGGAAAGCTCCGAGACATTGGTGAATATGCTAGCTAAGAGAGCAAAGGATCGAGAAAGTAGTTTCAATTCTATGATCTCTAATCTTGAAGCCAAGTACGGTGCTAAAGAACCAAAGGGAAAAAAGAAAAAGAGGGTATAAATGTATAATCTTTAACGCTTCTTAGTGTCTAATGTTCATTGCATGGATACAAAATCGAATTTAAATTGCTGGTTGCATTTATAATTTTACTTGTATTCTTGGTTTATCATGACAAGGTTCTTGGAAATATATTTAGTAAATGTAATTATATTGAATTTTTTTCAGTTATGTATTATTTGATTCCTGTTTTTAATGATTTCAAGACCTAATTAACCTAAATAAAACAAACTTTAGTTCAGTATGTTTAATTTTGTAAATTTAAAGATGGATAAAATTCCCAGTATTATAAGTGTAACATCAAATACTAAACGTATGTAATATGTAGTTTTCTAATTTCACTGCTTTTCATTTCTTCAAAGTAAACAATTTTTGATAAATCTGAGAAATTTAGTACTGTAAATGTTTTTGTAAATAAGATTTTATTGCAAGAATCAGTAAATTACTGACCACATATCTCATATTTAAATAATTTCGTGGTGATTTAGGGTTGATAATGAGTTTAAAAATGACAGTAAATACTGTTTACTCAATTCTTTTTTAAACTAATGAAAACAAGCTTGGTTATGTTTTTGTAAAAATGGGAAATTCTACTTATTTTGTATATATTTTTGATGCTCTTGAAAATTTTGCAGAATTATAAGATGACGCATAGTGAAATATTTTTGTTTAGTTTTATCAGCAGTTCTCAAACTGTTAATCAACACTTCAGGATTTTAAATTGTAACATTTCTAAATTTGTGGTGCTTTTATAGTATTTTGACCATGCACAAGTGGTTACAAAATTAAAATAAATCCCCCTTTTCAAATTTATTGTAAAATGGAACAATAATGCAAAGCCATTCTTTGTAAAAAAAATTAGTGCAGCTATTAAATTATGCAAGCCCATAAACAAAATTTAGTTTAATGTTAGTTTGTAAATTTAGAAATTAATACAATTTTCATTATTGTTTTAATTATAATTACAATATTATGTAACAAAACTGTAATAAGTCGACCATGTTAAACTTTCAAATGTGAAAAAAGCTTTTTCTTATATTTACTATCTTATTACATTGGACAAGATGTCTGGCAGTCAATTGCTAAATCTTTGGCCAGCCTTAAATTTCGTAAATGACTAATGGTAGTTACAAATATGTAAGCTTTTGAATTTCCGAATGCTATTTTCACATTCGATGATTTAACATGGTACCAGCAATGTATTATTTTTCTTTCACTGTTATTTCTTCATATTTAATAAATTTTTACGTTGACAGTTATGAGGATTCTTTTTTGGGCATTCTGTCCCTGAGTGCGATATTTTTAGATATCTTTAAGTTAATAAGGGAAACAAAAGAAAATTTTTCTGGTCAGAAAATGTTATAATTTCTTAATCACATACAGTTGGTAAAATCAAGTTATTTTAAGATTCAAATTAAGTTTTTTGCATTAAAGCAATTAAAAAAATTTTTTATGTGTCCAGCTTGATAAAAGACACAAAATACTGTCGGAAAAACATGTATTATGATCGAACACCTAGTGCCCATCCTTCCATGTCATAAAAATTATCAATACTACGAGATAATTTTACGAGTTCTGTCAAATTAAGACTTAACCATAACAAGGTCTGACTATGACAATAGTACTGCTCCTGCATCGACCTAGAAATAGACGGAGCATGTGCCGGCAGCTTCATGTTATTTCTTCCATTGCTCGGTTTGAAGATCTGTCATATGGTTGTGAGTAAAAGCTTGAATCTTAAATTATTGATTGGTTAAAAGTGATCAAAACTTAGTCGATTGGATATGGAAGTGCAGACTAAGCCGTTTTGCGATTTACTCTTCAGAGATCTTATGACAACGACTGCACCCACATGATCTATTTCATTAAAAGGTTGATGTGGTCATAAACAAGTCTATTAGGACCTGTAGTAACGTAAACAAAACACTTTCACAACTGGCATCTTTAGATTATAATAAGTTTAGCTGTGATGAGTTGGACATACCAGGCCGATCGCCATTCGTGCTTTCACACCTATTCCAAGATTGACTGCCTTCTCAGCGGTACTATAGTGGAAAATAAATATACAAGTTTATTTGAATGTAAATATGTATGCAGTCCATGAAAAAACATGCTATGCTTTAGTTGACATTGATTTTATTGTACACATGCTTAATATCGATAAATTAATGAACAGTAGAAACACTTGGGGCATTTCTTCCTCAGTACAGCTTCATTTTATATAAATTCTTCACCGAGCTGATAAAAACAAGGCATACTAAGAATTACAAATCATTCTATAATACCATACATTGAAAATATAATTTAGGAATAAAAAGTTTTCTTGTCGCAAAGTGATTACATCTGTTGAGTGGAATTTCCATTATAAGTATTATTTTCTTCGTCATCGCTTTGATTATTAATGCGGAAAATATTACCCTCACGCTTTGCGAATGGAGATTCTCTGCGTCTTTCATTAGCTTGCCTAAAAATGAAGATACATTTTTATCATTTACTTTTCTATGTTGAGATGAGTTCAAATAGACATTAATTATAGAAGGATTGAATTGTAAAAACAAAAATACCCATCTAAGTGATTGTTAGGGTCTGGTTTTATTATTGAATACAGTAAAAATAAATAGTATGGATAGTGCACACGTACTGTATTTTTATTTCCCACTACCTTGATAAAACCCACAGTATTTATAACTCAAACACATGTAGTCCAGTGGGTAAAAAAAATTACCTTCACGTTTTCAGGAGATAATTAGAATTAATCATTTATAAATCCTCCTTTCCATGCATACATAACTTAAGACTTACAAACCAACTTACTCCATGCCTAAATTCCCCACGACTTGTAATAAACTAGATTAAGTATTAATTATTTTAAATCGGATTTCTTAAACCTTTGCTTAGTAACATCCAAAATCAATGTAAGCTGTTTCTGACTAAGTGCAAGAAGAAACCAGGAAGAGAAGTGTATTACCTTATCTTAGTAAATAGTAACAACTCCAGTACATTTACTAATGATTAGGCGATTGAATAAATAAAACAAATTTCTCTTCATGTCATACACTGTTGAATTTAAGACCTTACTTTCATGTTTTGGATTTCAAAATTATTATATCAGTCAGAAATTACTTTCTGTAAAGTTCTATCAAACGGATACTAATGTCAATTATTTCAATATCATTTAACTGTAAGCAACCTTTTTGTTTTAATTTTTAAACATGTTTTAACATACTTCATTCTCAATTCAAAGAGCAAATATTGGTATTAATGACTTGCAAAATTTGTAAGGATCCAAACTTAATTTTGGAACTTTTTACTATACATGTTGTTAAGGTCTACTTGTTTATCATTCTTGTGATGTAAGTAATAGCATTTCATGTCACTACATCAATTAATGGTAATCCTTAGCTTACCAGTCTTAAAAGTTTCGTACCTATCAAATAAGGAGCATTTATGCTTTCAAAAGTAAAAATTTTCATACTAATTTTTCATGTAAATAAAATATTGTAATCAAAACTTGGTACAAAATACTAACTCAATGATCTAGTCTAATGAAGCAAAGCACAATTTTTAAGAATGATCAAGAGTTTAATACTGAAATCTTTGCTGTACAAAATTGACAACTAGAATATCGCCGGCTTAAAGCATTAACTGACGAAACAAAATTTTTACTCTAAAGCCGTTTAAAGACGAAGTATAAGATTCATTATAAGCATTTTCAGTGTTATATATCTTTTTAACTGATTACAAACGGACTGTATTTCTTATAATTATGAAAATAAGCATTTATCATCTAAAAAAATGTCAATGTGTTTCTGCTCTAAGCCAACAAAATTTCCAGATTCTAATATTCTAACTTCCAGTAACATCTGTTTGAGGCTGCAACTTTATCAAACCCATATTCAGAGACATTTGTATTTGAACAGATGCCAACCTTTGGTTGACCATTTCAGGAATAAGATTGGTTTTAGTAATTTTATTATCGAGCCTTTCCGTAATAATTTCTCTATTCGCCATAAAGGTGAAAATCTACAATTGTTGGCTGAAAAATGTTTAAAAGATCAGAGATACGTCATTCTGTTTAATTAGAAGTGATAAAAAAGGTATAGTACATAAAATTAAGATTCAGGGTTTTGATTTTATAATGAATTAATATTTCTGAGTGTCACCATAATAAAATTATTTTCTTTAATACAGTCCTTAGAACATTTAAATTGGGGTACAGGTGTAAATTTATATTTTTGATAAAATGTTTCTCCAATCAAGTTAAATTTTACTTTGTAATCAAATAAAAATTGTATCAACTTAAATCACATGCAGCATATTTAAAAGTTACATTGAACAATTTAGCTTTATAACCATTAATTACTTGGAATTTTATTCAGTTTCTAAGAACGTCTGCAAGCTCTGAAGGATTAATCAAATTTCAACAAGAATAATTATTTTCTTAGTGGATTAAGAATTAGACATCTATTAAAAAAAACACGACGTTTTCAATTTAAGGACCTGTTATCACTGACTGTCCCTGTAGAGTCTTGTGTATTTGGTGCACTTTCTGTTGCTGGAGGTGGGTTTGTTTCTTGGGATCTTCCAGGCAAGAAAGACCATATAAAATTCCATACATTTCTAAATGGAGATAAGACCATCCAAATCAAGCTTGAAAGGAATCCTGTACCTTGTTTCATAGTAGATACAGTCTGGGCCTAAAAATGTCATGTTAATAAGTACATTCATTAAGAAATTATATATTTGTTATAACAGAAATCAAAAGTGCATTCATGACAGGAGTGGTATAAGGTAATCAATCCATTGGGGCTGTGTAGTGTTGGTTCCACAAACGGAGGCGAAAAATTACATAAATAATAGTTCACTAGACAAGTGGTAACATCATAATGCATGGAGGGGTTCTTTGTTGAGTGTAGGGTGTTTGGGAGGGCTCTGAGCTCCTTATTCTAAGGGACTCTTGAAAGAATGAATAGTTAAAAATGAACTTGCTAGGGGATAGGGAGTAAGAAAGATTATTGAACTAGGATATTTATTAAGAAAGTTCATAAGCAGAAAGTCAGTGTCTTTATGAAGTTAATCTTTCCATGCATGGTGATCTGAAAGAAACATTTCAAGTAACGGGGTCTGTTTGAAGTCGAGATTAGTGAGGTGGGTGACAAGATGTATTGACCATATGGCTAGCAGCAAGACAAAGACTAGCAGGTGAAGATAATGTTAAAGGAATATGGTGAGAATTGTGTAAATGGGGTTAATTCTAAGTATGGTTTCTTACATTTATATACAAAGAGTGTTGGTGTCTTGTGTACTCATACAAATAGACACCATTTGACCTAATCAGACCAAATCTGGTTTACTTACTCTTTAGAATTACAATTCTTAGCAAAACTCAAAGTTTTGTAGTCTTACTTCTATCAATATTTTAAAATAAGAAATGTTAAGTAAACTTTAAAAATTCTTTAGACTAAAAAGTCAACACAAGTGTGCTGTATGACAGTAAATCTAGATTTTCCACTTTATGTGAATTACTAAGGTTGGCTGGGTTTTATGGCACAAGGGCTATGCTACACCAAACAACAAGTAATGGACAAATACATTCTGACACAGAAGAAAAAATACACCCCAAGTTACAGGAATTGAACCAGCGTGGCCTACCACTCGCAGGTTGCTAGGGGTTACTAAGAAAATAACTTAACAGGCTTCAAAAGAACAATCACTTCCAGCTTGATCTCTGGAAATGTTCCACATGTTTGAAAAATATTGTTCTAGAGACCTTTAGGGGGTTACTTTTACAAATAGACATGTTTGGTTAAACATAATATTACCTTATATATTTAATACAAGTAATTAAAAATTGTACGAGGCAAAAGCAATGTGCATGATTAAAGGTCTAGGTAGAATTATAAAACTGAAACTTACTGGAAGGATTAATAACACAGCAGATGGTGCTAACTGTAGATCTCTAAGACTTTCTGAATAGTTCAGTTCTGTAAAATGCCTTCTAGGAAATGTCGTGCACAAAGTGAAATTTGAAAATGGTGGCCGAACTTCCTGTAAAGATTTAAAAAGTCGATTAATTTTAGAGATTTCGTCTCTAAAATATTTAGTAGGTTTCAAGAATTTTAAATGAATTTGAGAGTACTTAGTATGTTTCCCATTAGTGATGATCACTTGTGAGAGGTGGTTAAATGAAAATTAAAAATCTCTAGTCCTTACATATGTAAAGCAAAATACACTGCTGGCCACCCAAATTGCAACACCAAGAAAGACAAGAGATATCACAACAAAATTTATTTTGCAGATAACATGTTGACCAAGTAGCAAATGATTAAATTTATAGACTTCTGTGAAGTGTGGTTCCTGCCAAAATCAGTAGCCAGAGTAGCCGCCATTGTTGGAGATCACCGCTGCCACACGACTCGGCATTGATTCAAAGAGACTTTGGATGTGTTCTTGGGGTACAGCAGACCAAGCAGCTTCCACACGTTGCCAAAGTTGATCTGGTGTGGCAGCTGGGGATGTATTCTGGGTCAATCGTTGAGCAACCATGGACCACATGTTTTCTATCGGCGAAAGATCCGGAGAGCGAGCTGGCCAGGGAAGCAATTCAATCTGGCGATTGACGAAGAACCCTTGGACAATGCGTGCCACGTGTGGTCGCGCATTATCCTGTTGAAATATGGCTGTGGGCAAGCCCTGAAGGTAAGGAAGGACAACTGGCTCCAACACCTCGGAGATGTAGCGCTGGCTGTTTAAAGTACCGGCAATGCGTACTAGAGGAGTGCGAGAGTGATATCCAATACCGCCCCATACCATAATATCCGGTGCAGGACCAGTGTGGCGGTGCATAACGCAGCTGTTCAGCATCCTCTCTCCACGGTGTCTCCAGACTCGAATCCGACCATCGTGGTGTTGCAGACAGAAGCGTGACTCGTCAGTAAAGACAATTTCATTCCATTCTGCCGTCCACATCCTTCTTTCATCGCACCATTGGCGGCGGAAACGTCTGTGGTTCTGCGTCAAGGGTAGACGAAGCAATTGGACGTCTTGCGGACGGACCACTCTGCTGTAAACGGCGTCGAATGGTACGCGCAGACACTGGATGATGCGGTACAGACTGAATGTGCTGTGCTATGGTTCGTGATGTGGCTGAGCGATCCGTCACTGCCATACGCACAATATGCCTGTCATCACGTGAAGTGGTGCACTGAGGTGGATGCGATCGAACACGTCGGTCCGTCGTACCCTCCTGCATCCAACGATCACATATCCGCATTACAGTTGTTTGGTTTCGTCCAACACGACTACCGATTTCCCTGAAAGATAATCCACAATCTCGGTAGGCCACTATCCTTCCTCTGTCGAACTCGGATACTTGATCAAAAGATGATCGCTGTTTTCTACGAGGCATAATGGATCGTTTTTTTGAAAAAACCACAAGAAAAACACAATTGCCGTACTTGAAATCGTCGAAATCTCCAAGCCTTAAATAGCGCTTTGAAGTGGCGCCACAGGCGCGCGTGATGTGCGTCTGCGCTGAAATTCTAATCATTTGCATATCTCACCTCCGCTAATGCATGTTGTAAATTTCATATTATTTGCATGCTTCCTTCAGGGTGTTGCATTTACGGTGGCCAGCAGTGTACTTTTGCTTGAAACAAGCGACATCTGAACTCCCAATTCTAAAGAAACATTAAGATTTTCTCTGCTTCTGTAAACCAAAAATCAGGCGGCACAACTAAAAAACAGCAAGATAGTCGAATGGTACGATATAGTGAGGGGTACTCTCGATATCCAACATTAAAGTAGAGTAATTTTTTTAATAAATTGGGATTTGTTATAAATAATTTAAACGTTAGTTTTAAAAATTTATTTTACTTCTTAATTCATACTGATCAGTTAGTCCCCATAAATGTACATATAACATGGTTATAAGATAATCTATTCTACTTCTAAGTGACTGACAGATGAAATGAAAGATTTATACTTCAATAACAAATCTCCTAGCTTCATCCAAGGATGCATCCGCAGAAAAACAGTGAGTTGTATAGGAGCCATCAGGAAGACGAAACTGAATGCGGGCATCATTGCTAAAATAAAAATTATTCTATCATAGCAGCTTTTTAGAAATACTATAAACATCACATGCGTTTGTGTACTTGAAATTTTTTTTAGTGTCAGAAGTTTCTCCTTTCACTTTTAGATATGAGCATATATCTCCATTTTAGTAGCTGCACTCAGGGTTAGAAACTAGGAGCAGAAAATCAGGCATTAATGGCACCTAAATATTTTTCCTCAGTTGTGAAAATATTTTATTTAAGTGCCATTATAAAATATGCTGTGTCTACGTTGATATGTATAAATACAGAGTAATTAATGGCTACAGCATAGACATTGAAAATCATTTGCATTTGGGGCCTTTTTCTTTAAAAAATTTTTTTGGTCATTGTTTTACATTTACAGTTGGATTGTTGTATTTAGACAGATTAGAATACATATTGTTAGAAGGAAGAATAAATGGCTGACTGGTTGGAATCTGCAGTAAACAAGGGAAAATATTCAGAAAATTGAGGCAACAAAAATGAAGACTAAAAAGCTCAGTCGCCAAAACAAAATTAAAGTTCAAAATACAACTAATTTTGAACCTTGACTGCACTGATTCATTTAAAATATTCTTATACTTTATAAGACTGGACAATGATAGAAACATATCACTAAAGTTTTTCATTTCATATTTCTATGTAGTGTGCTATCATAAAATTCAATCAGTTCTTTATAATTTGAGTCTCAGTGTATGTTCACTGTCTTTAAAATAACAATTGGCCTTTATTACAACCATTATCTGAGTTAAATATCATACATTAAATGAGAAAGATTTATTTAAAATATATAACAAAAATTCCAAAGATAAGGCAAGTAATTTGAAAGCTTGTGCAAGTTTTGTTAAAATTAGAAAAGCAATAGTCTAACATTCAGGACCATTTGTCAGTTATCACATGAAGTATTATAAAAATCCTCATGCTTAAATAACTTCTCTAATTTTCAATAACTATCCATTAATGTTAAATACCTAGACATGGCAGCATTCCTCATGGCTCTTTCTGTCTCCTCTCGATTTCGGGCCAGCCTTTCTCTCTCTGCTTGCTCAGCTTCTTTTGTCAGTTGATATTTTGCAGCTCTTTCCGCTCTATTAAAGACATGTTTTACTCAAAAACTAGATGCAAGATAGAAAAACTAATTAGTCGTAAAAAGTCCATGCATTTAAATATTTTTGTTGGTTGTTTTGGTGTTTTATGTGCAAGGGTCATAATTGATCAAGCTGCACCAAACACAAGACGTCAAGTAAAAAAATGTGAAAGGGGAAAAAAGCATTAAGGAACATAGTGGGATGGGAAAAAAAAAACGATCACTTGGGTATCCAGGGAGCGCGACCCTTGTGTTTGCTAAAGACAGTAAATCCCATGGGAAAAGAAAGATCACTAGAGTACTTTGGGTCCGTGAAGCCTGTACATACCTATAAGAGATGTGCCCTGAGGGCTCAAATGATTTAATTTTAGAGCTAATGTAACAGAAATGTGAGGGATCATAAGAAAATGCTTTACCTGTCCTGAGCTATCATTGCTTTTACTTTTTCTTTAGCTACTCTTTCTTCTTCCTTTTCTTTGGCTCTGTTTTTGGCCCATTCTTTCAGTTCATTATCATGCTTAGTCTGTTGTGCTTGTTGTATTGCTTTCCCCACATTCCTTCGTTCAATTTCTTGAGCCTTTTCTTTCTGTTAATAGTGTGAAGTCAGAATGTAACAACATATTTATAAATAATATTGAATATTGGATTCATACTGAACTAATGGCAATCCAGATACAATGTAAAAGACATTTAGACTGACTTTTCTGAGAAAGTTTGCTCTACCTTTTAAATTACTTAACGTGTTACATAAGAGCTATAATATAAAGTAATTGGTATTTCACCAATCAGTACTATAAGCAAAAATCTTAATATTTAATACAAGGTAGCACCAAATCTTATACTTTTTAAAAGTTAGTTATTTAAAAGATTCAATAAATAATTACTGCAAACGATATTCAGAAAGCTTATGTTTCCTATAATTAGAATGAGTAAAGATCTCGTATAATTTCAAACTCATGGCATATCTGTTAAAAATTTTATTTGCATTCCAAGATTTCAGTAGATCTTCAGAGAATTTACATACAATTAACATACAAAAAGATACCTCCAACAAGGTATCCAAGAGAAAAGTTGCATGTAACTCAATTAAAAAGAAAATCAATAATCTCAGGACTGTCAGTGAAAAGCACTTTTGAAATAGTAGCTTTTGTAGCATAAATTCTTAAAAATAATTAGCAGCAGTTACTGGTGCAGGGTCTTCTAAATACATTATGTGGAATAGAAATAAGAAGCATTTAGCATAGCTTGATGTTTAATTAACAGTTTACACTTTTTCAGAAAAATACTATACAGTCCGTTACTCATGGAAGAAATCAGAATGTTTATATTTACCAAACATTTGGTACTATTTGAGCACAATATGCCTGTCCTTTAATCATTTTCTCCAATGAAGCAGAAGGATGAATTTGTGACTGAAACAAGGATTCATGCTATTGGCTAAAATTGGGGACTTAATTTTAATTGATCTGTGGTTAAAATTGTCAAAAAGCTTCCAAAATTTCGAAAATGGTTTTTTTAGATGATTTTGCTTAAAAAGATACTCTGTCAACTAGATTGAAAAAGTAGCAAAAAGTCATGTCTCAGTTCTATAGAGATTTTTAGTATAACAATGAAAAGGATTACATCTTTAGGGTCCCATACTGGCAAATTTTAACATAAATATGTTATTTAACACAAATTTTAACACAAAACATACCATTCAAGGTGACTACAAAATATCATGGATATGAGTTTAAAAAGGGAATATATTACAAACAAAACAACATGTTACAAACAAACAAAAAGTTTATTAATCTGAAGAAAATCATAAGAAATGTGAGGGTAATTGACTTAAGATTGAAAACCATGCTCTCTTTATTCTTTGATGCCAACAACCAGAAAAATACTTCATAACTACACATAAAGAATAAGACAACTAGTTAATATGTAGAAATAAATAGTAAAGAATTAAGAATAAACCATACCTCTTGTTCCTCTAAAGCTTTGCTCTGTCGCTGTGCTTCAATTAAGGCTTTAGCACTATAAAAAAATAATATTGCATGTGAACATTTCTTTTATAAAGTTATAAAATCTTAATTATCTTTTGATATAAACTAAATATCAAAGAAAATCTCATTTTAATTCTACTATTTATAAGCACTTGTGACATTATGCACATTGTTTACAATTCTGCATATTGCAAGTAATACATGTAATCTAAAACTTTTAGTATTTTTATATGTTACAAGAGTATTATAAACAGTTTTACTATATGCTACATTAAACTTAAAAATGCTATATTTGAAAACAATTTAAATGCAGAACAAATTCTCTATTAAAGAACGGAAACACTTCAATAGGGCCCACTTTTAAAAAAGAATAACAATTTCCTACACTTTTCAACTTAAGAATTAATTCTAATTGGCGTTAATTTTCTTTATTTAACACAATCCTTTATATTTATGATCTAGTTTCTAATTTTAAGTCACGATATGCATATAATAACAAGTGCCACTTCATAAAAGAAAATAAATCATTCAAATATTAGTATTGTTTAAAAACTCGATTATAATTTTTAAAATAGCAAATCAAAAATACAAGGTTTTGTGTACAATTACCGTTCAAGTTTATCTTCTAAAGACTGGCTCGATTCCTCATCCTAGGAAAGAATACACATTTTAAATATCAATAAAATTTAAACATTTAAAAAGTATTAAACAAGAGCTCATCTTTTATTTTTACTTTACACCTATCTTAATGTGCCTTAATTGTCTCATGACTGTTGCTCTGAGCCCAATACGGATTACTTTTGCTCTCAAAATTATCAACAAGACAAATTTATGGTTGACTAAAATCCAGTTTGATTAAATTATTTAAAATACATAAGAAAAAGAAACAATAAAAACCTTTATCATTAATAAATAATTAAAAATACAGAGCTAAATTGCTTATTCTTATTTCTTGAAGATGCAGCTTAATTTGAAATATTTAAACCTTACAATTTTAAGAGCTTTTAAAAACGCATTACATGTGAGTTTAACAACTCAATTTAACAATCAGTTCACAAACATGAAAAATTAGGAAGTAACATTACTGCGGAAGTCTGGGAAGTTGTGGCTTCAGATACAATGCTTTCAATCTGTGGAGCAGATGGTGCAGGGACTACAGCATTAGAAGTTGAAGCACCTGGGTTTGAATTAGTCTCTTGTTTTACAGCAGACACGTTTCCATATGTCTACAAAAAATAGCAAAATCGCATTACTAAAAGAAATCCAATTTTCGGTAACAAATTAACAGAAGTCAAATAGTTTTAGGAAATTCAACAAGAATCATCCTACTTACCTCCAATAACTTATCGATTTTACTGCAAAAATCTGATGAAGATGGACTTCCTGTGATGATTTCAATGGGAGCTCCATTGCCACCAATAAAAAAGGAGGATGGAATCACTAATACAGGATCTAAGTGCATTAAAGAAAATTGAAGGACACCACTTTCACTCAAATACCAACACTGAGAATTGACTTTTTTCTTCCAAATTTCAAATACTGGTAATCAATCTATAAAGATTTCATTCATGGTAAACACGTAACCCTCCTGGTGGTTGTCTTGATGAGGTATCTCGTCTCCAGCAAAACTGGCCACATCTTGATGGATGAGATATCTCATTAGAAAAATTGATCAGATCTCGATGGCCGAGATATATCGTTGAAACCACTTGGAGGGTCAAGATACATGTTTAACTATAAGAAAATTGTCATAAAATAAAAAGGATACATATGGCACAGAACTGCATGTATGGAACACTAGAAAAATAAATTTGCACCAATTATAATCAAAGAAGGCACATATTAAAAGAACGTGATTGTGCAATTTGTTCACAAATTTTAAAAGATAACCAACACACATTGTAAATTCAAACAGCCAAAAGAGAATATTCACTTGTGCTCTATCAAACCATATTTACACATATATTTCATAAAAAAAAACATGAGAAGTCAGGATAATGCCAATACAATAATTTTTTTTTTATTTTGAGACATCTGAAATTTTAAGAGGTTGTTGTAAGTTAGACAACTTTCAAGAGTCCAACATAGGAGATGGATTCTGAAGATAAAAGCAAACAGCTACTCTATTGAAAGTGGGCCTGTGCTCGAAAGGGATAGATGGGGTAAGGATATTAAGGGAAAGAAATCCTAGAACAGGGGTGAGGAACCTTTTCATATTGGAAGTCTGTATTAATTTAGTGTAATCAAATAAGACTGCATTCACAAGAAACTTCAATTAGAAAAACTTAATTTCACAATATGAAAACTATTCATTAATTTTAAAGTTAACTAATCATTTGTCTTTGTGTTGTGTCTCCTTTTCGTTAGAAAGCCTTTGGATATTTGGTTGCAGCATGGAGTTGCAGTTTCCTCTATATCTACCATTAGTGACTTTAAGGGCACCTTGATTTGGGTTAGGTGGGAGAATGTAGATTCACAGCAATAAGTGGTTGAAGAACAAGGAAGCATTTTTTGGGCTTGTTGCCAAAGGTGTGGGTATTCTACAGCATTTTTCCCATACTTCAATTGGATATTTTTGGCATCAAACAATGACTTTAAAATGTCATCTACTGAGAGCTCATGAGTAGCATTACAACCAAATTGTGAGCATAGCACAGCAGTCAATTTAGACCTTACGGCTTACTAATGTTCAATCTGGGAGGATTATTTTGTCAAAACTTGTTTTATTCTTTGGTATTTTAAATACATTCATTTAAAAAATAATTTAAAATATAAAAGATGAACAAATATGAATTAATACATTTAGAAGATTTATATGAAAAACGTTAGATTTCTGAAATAACAAGTTAAAAACACAAACTAAAGGACAAAATATTGCAAAATAAAGAAAAATATTGATTTAAAGACTAAAAGTACAAAACATACCTGTTAGCGACAAGCTTCAGAGCAATAATTTGTCCCGATGACAACTTTTCTGCCACATCTGGATTGTTGTATGCGTCATTCATCTTTTGTGACAGATTATCAGATCCTGAAGCAAAAGTACAAATTGAAAGAAAAGCAGGTACTTACGTATCAACGCCACCGCAGCAGAAGTTGCGCTAATAAAGAGCAATCTTGTTGTTCGCACACAGCAACCCTGTTGTTCGCACGCGCACGCAGTTATCTTTTGGATTCCTTGTTGCCTTGTTGTTTGCTGATTTTTGACGCCATTTTTTAGTGCTACGAAAATGCGTATTTGGGATTTGCCAAAAACAGAACAAGATGCAATTTTATTTTTTCAGGAGCGAAATATTTTACCAAAAAAACGAAAATGTACCAATTCCCATGACATGAAACTTTATTTTGGTAAACGTAAGTTTTGGAAACGTAATTTAAGACAGTGTGATCAACAAGTGGGACTTAGAAAAGACAACTGGTTTGAGGGAAGCAGAATTCCATTTTGTTCAGCTTTGAGATTCATATACTGCTGGTGCGAGGAGTTGACGTCGATTAAATTTTGTGAAAAGCATTGTGTGTGAAAATTTTGTGTGTGGTTTGAGGGAAGCAGAATTCCATTTTGTTCAGCTTTGAGATTCATATACTGCTGGTGCGAGGAGTTGACGTCGATTAAATTTTGTGAAAAGCAACTTGATTTATCGGATAAAACTGTTATAGATTGGAACAATTACAAGCGTGAATTATGTGTCTTGGATATGGAGAATAAACCAAACAAGAAGGTAGGTGGACCAGATTGCATTGTGGAAATTGATGAAAGTTTGTTTACTAAACGTAAAAATAATTCTGGTCGAGTATTACCCGAACAGTGGGTGTTTGGTGGTATATGTAGAGAAACAAAAGATTCGTTTGTTGTCACTGTACTTAATAGAACTGGCTCTACCCTTCTTGATAAAATTATTGAAAACATTGCAGATGGTAGCACAATTTATTCTGACAGTTGGAAAGGTTACCAAACAAATAGAATAGAAATAGAAGGATTCCTACATGCTAAAGTTAATCATAAATACAATTTTATTGATCCTGATACAGGAGTTCATACACAAACAGTTGAGAGAATGTGGGGCAGTGCTAAATGGAGGAACAAGAGACATAGGGGGAGAACGAGACATCATTTGGAATCTTATTTATCAGAGTTCATATGGCGACAGCATCAGGTGAAAGAAAATAGAGACTGTTTTGAATCTATGTTAAACTCTATATCGGCCCATTTTCCACCGAAATCCGATTGACTACTTTGTTTTTAAATAAAGTGTTTTGAATTTTGAAAGTGTTTTGATTTTAAATAAAGTGTTTTATTTTATGATTTGTCGCAAAAATTTTAGGTGTAGATTGGCGGCACTTAAAAACCGCCAAATCTGTAGCTGCGGTGGCGTTAATACGTAAGTACCGAAAAGGATAATTTTTACAAAGTTAATGAAACTTAAAATTTGTTTAAAAATTATAAAAATACATAAAACATTCCCAACCAAAACTTATTTAGAATAATTTTTCAAACAGAAAGCATCATTACCTGATGCTAGTGACTTCCAACTTTGTATGCTTGTTCATGACTAAACGAAACACCAACATGGAGAAGAAAGTCTTACAATGTACAAGAGATAGAATAAAAAGCCAGAAAAATAATGGAAATTTCAAATCGTAAGTGAAAATATTATTTGATACTTCAAAACATTTTCCCCAACTGCAGTTAACCATTTCTGTAACTGGGAAGCCACACCCAATTGACCAAATCTCAATGAATTAAAAAAAGGATCTGTCTTTGGATATTTTCACTTTCAAGAAGAAGCCAGAAGCCAGAGTATAGATTATTAAAAAAAGTATGGTAGATGCATCAAATTTCATAGGTCTGAGAAGCAAAATCCAGTGTGCATTTTTAGAGGTTAACAGCAGAAGGATACAATTAACCTTCCAAGTGGTTTCGACAAAGTATCTCGTCCATCAAGATATGACTAATTTTGTTTTGATGACGGGAACAAGATCTGGCCAATCTTTGAATGATGAGATATCTCGTCCATGGTCAGTTTTGCCAAGGACGAGATACCTCATCAAGACAACCACCAGAAGGGTTAAAAAAACAATGCAATGAATAATAATGAATGAAGAATAAATTTTTTTTTCTTCTAAATATAAAAACAGTTAATTAAAAGACAGAACACTGCATGTGGTTTTTAACTCTGCAGTTTTCTGAAAATACATTGTGAACTTTACAATAAAGGTATGGGTGAACTGAAGAATTTGCAATCAGCATAATTATAGGTTTGAAGAAGCAATGGTAAAGTTATAAAATGCAACGAATTAAAACAATGAAAAGTAAAGTTAATTACCATACTCAAGAAACATGCTTTTATTTTACTCAATCAATATTCCTGCTATAATGTGATGGGTCATTCCATGTTGAGTGTTCCAATTTCAAACATGGTTCTAGCTCAAACCAATTTTGAAACTTGCATGTCATGTGTCTTAGGAACCTCTTCAAAGTTTCAGTTCTATATATAGCCTCATTCAGGTACCATCATTGTTCTTGTGAACACTTTATTTTCATAGCGAAAAAATAATCTAACTTTGACACTTCACTGCTCCTAATCCGAAATACACTGCTGGCCACCGTAAATGCAACACCCTGAAGGAAGCATGCAAATAATATGAAATTTACAACATGCATTAGCGGAGGTGAGGTATGCAAATGATTAGAATTTCAGCGCAGACGCACATCACGCGCGCCTGTGGCGCCACTTCAAAGCGCTATTTAAGGCTTGGAGATTTCGACGATTTCAAGTACGGCAATTGTGTTTTTCTTGTGGTTTTTTCAAAAAAACGATCAATTATGCCTCGTAGAAAACAGCGATCATCTTTTGATCAAGTATCTGAGTTCGACAGAGGAAGGATAGTGGCCTACCGAGATTGTGGATTATCTTTCAGGGAAATCGGTAGTCGTGTTGGACGAAACCAAACAACTGTAATGCAGATATGTGATCGTTGGATGCAGGAGGGTACGACGGACCGACGTGTTCGATCGCATCCACCTCAGTGCACCACTTCACGTGATGACAGGCATATTGTGCGTATGGCAGTGACGGATCGCTCAGCCACATCACGAACCATAGCACAGCACATTCAGTCTGTACCGCATCATCCAGTGTCTGCACGTACCATTCCACGCCGTTTACAGCAGAGTGGTCTGTCCGCAAGACGTCCATTGCTTCGTCTACCCTTGACGCAGAACCACAGACGTTTCCGCCGCCAATGGTGCGATGAAAGAAGGATGTGGACAGCAGAATGGAATGAAATTGTCTTTACTGACGAGTCACGCTTCTGTCTGCAACACCACGATGGTCGGATTCGAGTCTGGAGACACCGTGGAGAGAGGATGCTGAACAGCTGCGTTATGCACCGCCACACTGGTCCTGCACCGGGTATTATGGTATGGGGCGGTATTGGATATCACTCTCGCACTCCTCTAGTATGCATTGCCGGTACTTTAAACAGCCAGCGCTACATCTCCGAGGTGTTGGAGCCAGTTGTCCTTCCTTACCTTCAGGGCTTGCCCACAGCCATATTTCAACAGGATAATGCGCGACCACACGTGGCACGCATTGTCCAAGGGTTCTTCGTCAATCGCCAGATTGAATTGCTTCCCTGGCCAGCTCGCTCTTCGGATCTTTCGCCGATAGAAAACATGTGGTCCATGGTTGCTCAACGATTGACCCAGAATACATCCCCAGCTGCCACACCAGATCAACTTTGGCAACGTGTGGAAGCTGCTTGGTCTGCTGTACCCCAAGAACACATCCAAAGTCTCTTTGAATCAATGCCGAGGCGTGTGGCAGCGGTGATTTCCAACAATGGCGGCTACTCTGGCTACTGATTTTGGCAGGAACCACACTTCACAGAAGTCTATAAATTTAATCATTTGATACTTGGTCAACATGTTATCTACAAAATAAATTTTGTTGTGATATCTCTTGTCTTTCTTGGTGTTGCAATTTGGGTGGCCAGCAGTATAGCTAGAACTCTAGAAATAAGTGCTGATTCAATTTTCTGAGTAGAACACAGATATGGTACAAATGATGTACAAACTACAACAATTTTGTTACAATAGAGCTTCCAGCTTACAGAAAATTTTCATCCAGGTAATTTTTTTTCAAACTTTAACAAGTCAGATACTAAACAAAAGATTTAGATCAAATTCAAGATTATGTACATAGCACAGCACTGTTTAAGTAGCATCTTTCCTACACATGTATACTGTTTAACCTCTAAAGTCGCCCTAAATGTCAAAATCATCGATTTTTGACCCTTTTGTTAGCCATGTGCTTCAAAGGAACACCTCCAATTCAAGAATAATTAGCACTATTGAAAGAACACATTTTAATGTATTAAACATTTTCAGCAAATTTCAAGCCATGTTGTGACTAAAGAGTTGTATTTTCAATTTCATTGTACCAACCACATCTGTGTTCATAATACCTATTTTTAGAGTTCTAGCTGTTTTGGATTAGGAGCAATGAAGAGTCAAAGTTGATTAACAAAATTTTGATGAGTTTCCACTGAAAAAATAAGCAAAGTTCATGAAAATGGCATTGGTACCTGAATGAGGCCATATATGGAACTGAAACTGTAAAAGTTCATGCAGGTCCCTAAGGTACATTCCATGAAGATTTCATCAAAATCAAAGGGAGTTTTGAGTGGGGACCCCTGGATCACTTGGCATGGAATGAATGACCTGTATACATCTAAGTTTTAAATTTATATAAAGAACTTTTTCTCACCTTCTATGTACACCAAAAGTATTTTATTACTTCTTTTGGCTTCAGTAACAGCCTCTGGGATACTCCCTTTATACCAATTCATGTTTACCTAAAAAGAAAAATACATTTATTTACATGTCTATATATATACATATTTACATAAACAAACTAAAATTACTTAACTTAAAATGAGAAGAGAAAATCAGTATATGTAATATTTTGTATTTTATAACATTAGTTTTAAGTTATAGTGAAATATTGAAAAAATATTTTTTTTACAACAGAACAAATTAAATTACACAACTGAACAAAAACCCAAATATCTCATGCCTCACTGAGTCGTCTTCTGGTCTGGCAAGGGAGGATTTCTAAGGATGTCCTGATATAGTGTTGGACTTCTAGAGTGCATTCAGACTCATGGAATTGGTCTGACTGTTTAGCTAGAACATATTGACCTTGACAAGGATTCTATTCTACAGAATGGGGCGATAGAATCATTCCAAAGAATTCTATTCCAGAAAAGAACTAATAGAATCTTTTCAAAGGATTTTAAGCCACAGAATGGGTTGGTTCTTTCTTTCGAACAGAATCCTGTGAAACAACTTCACAACCTTACTAATCAATGTCCAAGAATTTTATGTCAACGGTCATGGGTTAAGATCAAAGTAATCTAAACTGCTCGAGAACCACATGAAAAAGAAAATTGCTGATACTTGGCATTTGTGTTTACTCTATCATGATTAATTTGGCCAATTACTATGCATCATTTTTATCTTTCAAAAATTATCTTAACTACATTTCCTAAACCATTATATATTGTTTCACACAAATCAAAACCATCTAGAAACTACATTGATTTGTGTGTATGTCATGTCCATCAAATTTAAACTTGTGAGGGAAACAAATTAATTAAAATAAAAATGATACAATTTGAATTTTAAAAAAAAATTGATTTAAAACACAAATAAATCCGATTTTTAAAAAATGATTTTAAATACCCTGGTTCAAATGTATCCTAGGCCATCATGGTAATGGAAATCGAAATCAAGCTTGTTTTAAAATTCTGCGTATTTTGTTTTTCAATAAAATTTTATAACTATTGTTTGTCTTCAAAATTTAAACAAAACAATGTTTGGCGATAAATCGCCAGTGCCCCGGATTCGACATCTCCACCCAAATTACAGAATTCCATCATACAAAAAACCTCAAAACGTTTGGGAGAATTAACAAAACGAAATTATCTTTTCAAATCAACAATCTGCAAGTTTAAGACCCGAACTTTAATTAATACTTCTTAATTGACATCGCACAAGAAAAACTTTGAAACATTTATGTAAAAATCAAATGATTCATATATATAGTGACAATAAGAATAAAACCATTTAAAATTGTTGTGTAACTTTTACGTGATAAATAGAAGTTGCTACTGTTCCAACACTGCGAATTTATAACTCGTGTAGAAAATTTTATTCAGATGCAATTTTGTAAGAATTTCCGTTTTTGGATTTAATGCTAGTAATGGCTTAGAATATCAAATTAGTTTCACATTTGGAAAATTAATTTCTCTTATTTCAGTACACCTGTAGCAATATCGAAGCCTTCAAAAGGGAAGAAAAAAATACAAAAGAATTTCTCATTTTCTGATTGTTTTGATTCTAATTATTTTTTTGCCAAACAGAAAAGTTAAAATATCTTATATTGGGAAGATCGCTGCAGTAGATGTCAATTAAGATATTTCTTGATACAATTAAGCTATCAAAAATGTTTAATGGCTGAGCTCAAAACTCACCGATTGATTTGTGTTCAGCTCAAACTGCTGGGTCTCTCAAAGTTAAGGAAACAATAACTGATCTACCGATAACTTTTTTTAATGTAATAAACTTGTTCTTAAACTTGCTCGATGAAAATTTTTAGACCTACGTCAGATAAAGTGAATTGCGTTTTGTCAGTCAACAAAGAGTTGAATTGTACTAGATGCTGTTGAAGACGGAAAAGGTTTGCTAAGCAAGCATCAAAAATCGGAATTTTGCATTAACTTTTTTGCTTGTGAAGTGTGCGGTTATAAATTTTCATATAAACAAATATTTAACTGCAATTCATCTCAGAAATAATGTAATTTCTATTTCAATTCTGAAGGGGGGTATTTCAATTAACGTCACACTGGAGCAACACAACGGGCTATTGGTGACGGTCCGGGATCAATCCCAAAGGGAAAGACCCGAGGACAACACCACGTAATTTTGAACCACGGTCAGATGACGATCAATTCTGAAGGGAAATACTGAGGACTGCGGACGTGTGCATCAGCTGCTGACAGGAATTTCGAATTCTTCAAGTTTGTGGAATTGGAAGGTTTTTTTTTGCTGCTTTGTGCCTCTAGTCTTTTCAATATTATTATTCCCCTAGTGAAAGTTTCACTAGGGCTTTGCTTTTGTTCCTACTATTAAAGTAAGTAGTATTCTCTATTATCGGCTTATCAAATTTTTGAGAGAACAGAGGTTTACCCCTCTCAATGAGTGACGACCTTACATCTGTTGCGAGACTCTATCGGAATTACTTTACCGTCGTTCTCTACTATCTATAATATTAATCTGACTCCATATTTATCCAAACAAAACCACTTTTATTTCAACGGCACTTCTCATGTTCTAAAGGGCCGCGGTGGCCCGGTTGGAAGAGTAACGGACTTGCAACCGAAGGGTTGCGAGTTCGAATCCAGCCAAACACCGTCGTGTACAAAGGGGGCTGGTGCACGTTAAATCTGTCGTGGCCTCAAATGTCCTCACGTTGGCGTGGTGTGGAAGTTTGGAGAGTGGGGTGCCAGCTCAGGTGTTGCCTCGTCATCTGACCGTGGTTCAAAATTACGTGGTGTTGTCCTCGGATCTTTCCCTTTGGGATTGATCCCGGACCGTCACCAATAGCCCATTGTGTAGCTCCAGTGTGACGTTAATTGAAATACCCCCCCCCCCTCATGTTCTAAAAAACGTCGCCATTTCTTTCATAATGTTGTGAAGTGATGTAATCGTGAAATGTAACTGTCCAATGAGCGGCGTTGTAAAAAGTGACGTCAGCTTCCGAGCTGAATTTTGTAAATCAGATTAGGTTTTTGTCGTCTGTTAATCTTGCAAATAAAATTATGAATGTTGTGTTAAAAGGCTTTTTGGCTTATTTCTAAATGCACCCGGCATCGGGTAGATGCAGCCCGTGAAGACTTTCTGAACTTATTTTTACGAACTTGTTTTCTAACATAGTGGTACCCTCGGCGGGACTGGGTGCTTTGGCCATTATAGAACCTAGAACTTTTGAAAATGAATTTAAATGCTTTAAAAACACAACGAAAAGGGCTGAGAACTGCTTTTTCTCTGAGTTTAAAGAAAATAGAAACGGCATTATCGAAAGAAGTATGTGATTTGAAATCACTTTCGATTTTGAGAATTCAACTTAGTGATAAGTTTCAGAGACTTGATGTCTGTCAAACTGCTATTTCAGAACAGTTTTTACAGAGTGAAGATGACGAACATTTATTTAATGAAGATTTAGAAGAATCTGAAACTTACAGAGACCGGTACTTAGAGCTATGTGCTCAGGTAGATTTGAAATTGCAAGAAGTCGCTCTGCCGAATGACAATAAGGAAACGAGAAAATTCAAATTGCCAAAGATAGAGCTGAAAAAGTTCAATGGCGAAGCGAAAGAATACCTGACCTTTTGGAGTCAGTTTCAGAAAATACACGACGACAAAAGTATTGCCGATGAGGATAAGATGCAATATTTATTGCAATCTATGGAACCCAAATCGAAAGCAGAACGTTTAGTTCTGAGTTTCCCAGCTACGGCGGCTAATTACCCTAAGGCAATTGAAAGAGCGTTTTGGTCGAGAAGATTTGCTTGTGCAAATCTATGTTAGAGATTTGTTAAGCTTAGTTATGAAGAACGCTGCTACCGGAAGAGCGAAGACGGATCTTCCCTCTCTATATGAACTGGAAGGAAAGCTGCGAGCATTGGAAAGCTTGGGAAGAACACAAGAAAAGTACGGGGACTTTCTAACGCCGTTAGTGGAGAGTTGCCTTCCAGAAGAAGTGTTAGTGGCTTGGGAAAGAAGTAGAAATCACGACTCGACAGAAACCAAAGGATCTCGAACTTTAGAACATTTGATGAATTTTCTTCGACAGGAAGTAAAGGGTGAAGAAATGGTTTTACTTGCCCGGACTGGTTTCGCCCCTCACCAAAGTCATCGAAAGCAGGACTTTATTGAACAGGTAAAACAAGCTGACCTGGCATCAGCTTTGGTAAGCCTTGTTGATAATTCAGGTAAGAGAATTAATAACTGTATTTTTTGTGATAAGTCTCATCCTAGTGAAAAATGTTTTACCGCGAGGAAAATGACTTTGGCTGCTAAACAACAATTGTTGATGAAAAAAGGTGCATGTTTTTCTTGTTTAAAAAGAGCTGGTCACTTAAGTAAATTTTGTAGTGTCAAAAAGCAATTGAATTGTTCTATTTGTAATAATCCTCATTTTGAAATTATGTGTTCCAAACAAGAAAAAAATAATGAGCAAAAGAGTGTTCCAAAATCTGAGAGTTCTCTCTCTAATTGTGGCAGAAGCGAAATTGTATTTTTGCAAAACTTTTTGCGTACTTATTCGATATCGAGGTCATGAGAAAATTATTCGCGCGATGATAGATACATGAAGTCAAAGTAGTTACGTAAGCGAAAATGTTATGACTCAGCTTAAAGCATCTCCACTGAGAGACGAAACTTATACATGCGCTGTTTGGGGGGGGGGGCTGAAACGAAACCAAAACGACATGATTGTTCCGTTTTGAGTTTCGGAATCAGAAGTATTCAGATTATAGTTGGTGTACTCAATTGTTCCATAAAAACACCTTATAACACAAAACAGTTTATTTACAGCTCTAATATGTACACTCTTTGTTTTAGATCACAAAATAACACTCAGAAGCATTTATGGCGTAAATAATACGTATTATTTCTCTCTAAAAATACGACAAAGGAACTCAGAAGCCATTTCTCTGCGTACATAAAACACAAACTAAAACTAGACTGTTGCCATTCGCAACTTACCAAATATATCAAAACAAAGATAATAATCAGGTAGAGTATCAATCCGACATTCTCCCACCTAAGTTAACTTTTATCTTAAAATTTAACTTACAACTAGTTATAATCACAATTACAATAACAAAATTATATAAACAGTTCACAAGTCCAGTTTATGAGGCATTTTAATGCTACGGCCACTTCTAGTTTTTCTTACATCCTCAGAAGATTCAACATTGCAGTCAACTGATTGACTGACTGTTGGTTGCTCACTTAATTTCGTACTTGGCAATTTTTCTCTAACTAGAACTGACTCTGCTGCTGACACTTCTAAAGGATAGAGGCGTTGTATCGGTCGAAGCAACTCACCTCTTGCAGTTTTTAGTCTCACAAGTCTTGTAACACCATCTTTCCCTGGGATTACCTCGATTATTTTCCCAAGTGGCCAACTGATACGTTTCGTGTTGTCGCTTCCAATCAAGACAACGTCACCAACTACTACTTCGGCAGCTCTTTTACGTTCTGGTCTCTGAAGGAGAGCTCCCAAGTATTCCGATCGAAATCTATTTCTTAAGGCTTTTTGTAAATTTTGTCGATACTTAACACGTTGGTTAAGACTCTGGTGATCAATTCTATCACAGTCAGGAACACCACTCATTTTGATATCTTGCAGGAACATTGAAGGAGTCAATGGAACCAGTTCTGCGTCATTATCCGCGACATACGTTATCGGTCGTGAATTAATTATGGATTCGCAATCACATAGCACCGTCGTCATCTGTTCATAAGTTAAAGAAGATCGGCCCAGTACTCTTCTCAATAACCTTTTAAGAATACCGATCAGTCTCTCCCACCATCCACCCCACCAAGAGGCAGTCGGTGGGTTGAATTTCCACTTAATAGGATGAAAAGCAGTGTCACTCACAATAAGGTTCCAATCCAGTGCACCTAGCAAATTTGAAGCACCCACAAAATTGGAGCCATTGTCACAATAGATAGTGCTGCATCTTCCTCTACGGGCTATGAACCTGCGCAAAGCCATTAAGAAGGATTGCGTAGATAAAGAAGCCACTAATTCAATGTGTATTGCCCTATAGACAGCGCATGTGAATAGACAAACCCAAGATTTGTTATTATCTCTGAGAAACAGTGGTCCCGCCAGGTCAACACCACAGATCTCAAATACAGCAGCCTCTCGTATACGGTCCTCTGGAAGAGATGCATGAGAGCATCAAGCTTCTTCGCAGAATGTCTCTTACAGACAATACATTTGGATAGGATAGATCTCACTGTCTTTCTACCATGCAGAATCCAGAATCGCTCTCTTAAAATGTTAAGCAGCATTTGAGTCCCAGCATGAGCATTTTTTACATGATAGTGTATCACTATACGCATTACAACTTCATGTTTGGATGGTAAAATTGCAGGCATCTTAAAATCTTCACTATCTGGTCGATATAAAAGTTTTGTTTTCAATCGGATGATATCGTTTTTATCTTTGAAGGCTCCCAGAGTTTTTAACTTTTCATCTTGTTCATTAACGAAGCTTTCTTTCTGTATTATTCTGATAACTCCATACTCAGCTACAGAAATTTCTTCGGAATCAAGGCTACCATATTTTCTAGTATTTCTCGAAATACGACAATTATTAATGAATCGAAGTAGCCAGACAATAATTCTTATAGTTTGGCTATAGCTCGAAAACTTATAGATGCAGGAATTGTCTATATTTTGAAGGTTCACCATAGATGATACTATTTCTTTCCTCTTTTCTTTCAACACTTCTTCTTCATTTATGGAAAGAGTATCTGACTTTAAAAACCATTGCAGGCCTAATACCGGGACAATTTTATTTTTTACACAAGAAACTTCTTCTGTTGAGGAATGGGAACAATTGTGCTCCCACCCTCTAAGGTCAAATTTCCTTTCTGACATAATATCTGTAGCTACTTGAATGAACTCATGCAATTCTGTCTCAGTTTTTACACTAGTTAAACAATTGTCCACATAAAAACTGTTTTTAAATTTCTGAACCATATCCACAGGATATTTTGAGTTCCCAAGTTGTGCTTCCTCCAAAATCGTTTCTAGATGATATTGAATCACAGAATTAAGTAAGAAGGGACTACTAGAAATTCCAAAGACGACACGACAGTGTCTTAAGTATTTCAGTTCATTGTTTTCATTATACCAAAGAAATCTTAAATAATCTTTGTCGTTTTCTTGTAGGCGAATTTGTAAAAATGCTTTACGGATGTCTGCCGTAACTCCAAACTTGTTCATCCGAAAACGTGTTAATATAGTAGGAATTAACTCAACAAGGTTTATTCCTTTCTCCAGGCAGTCATTCAAGCTTGGGGAACCTCTCATCTTCGCCGAAGCATCAAACACAGGTCTGATTCTGGTTGTGCTATTTTCTTTCACGACATGTCTGTGTGGTAAATAATGAGATGGCAATTGAATCTCATGCTTAGGAACTTCTTCAATTATTCCTTCTCTTGCCCATTCTTCAAATATTTGATTATAATCGTCATACAAATTTTCTTCTTTTAACTTTCGTGCAGTACCGTCCAGTCTCTTTAAAGCCAAGTTAAAATTATCAGGCAGTGGAGGGTGATCGGCAAGCCAGGGTAAATGTACCACGAAACGATTGTCTTTGTCGACCTGAACTGTGTTAATAAAATGCTCTCTGGCAGATTCCTGAAGGTCTTCTTTAGTTTTCTTCTCAGATGGATCGGTAATGCCGAGAGTGTCAAGAGTCCACAATTCTGTTATTGTTCTAGTAGTAGAAAGCATAGAGCTAGCTACTGAGATTTCATTTTCCTCTGAAGAAATCTGTGGTATACGTCCCATAATGGTCCACCCTAAACGTGTTTCCATTGCTGTTAAACCACAAGGTAAGGATTTGTAACCACCGGTAAGGATTTTTCCAGCTACATCGGCTCCTATTAAAATTTCAATAGGACCTTTATAATCATCGCTCACATGAATACTACAGTCCGTAAGCTCTTTTAAATGAATCGCAGGCATTGTCGGTGGAACGCTTGCACAGATAACAGGTTGACTCAATACTTTGAAATGACAGTTATACGACCCATCGCAACTTGTCAAATATAAAGTAAACACATCATGCTTGCACACTCCTGTATTTTCTCCACCGAACAGAGAATGTTGAAGATATTCCCAGCCTTCCCTTTTATATTTCATTTCTTTAGCAGTATTTTTTAAAATGTAAGAGTGCTGTGAAGCAGAGTCTATGATGGCTCTTGCTTTCCGTTTTCTCCCATCACCTCTGATTAAAACCGTTAACGTTAGTAACATAACACTAGGGCTTTGGGACACATTCGCAAGTGCTTGATCCTCATTCGGAACATTATCTAATTCTGCAGTTTCTTTTCCGGTAGGTGAGAATGCCTGCTGCTTTATGCTATGACAGAGTAAAATATGATGTCTTTTTCCACAACCCAAACAAGTTACCTTTGAGTAACATTTACGAACTTGATGACCTGGTTTTAAGCACAGAAAACAGCACCCTGATTTCTCTACGAGATTCTCTCTATCTTTCATCGCCATTTTTCGTACCTTCAAACAGTCAGTGGAATTATGTAAATTGTGGCAAAATATGCACTGTCTCTGTTCCTTCGAAGAGGTTAAAAGATCAGCCGCACTAGCTATTTGACGAGGGTCCCCATATTTACGTTTATTATTTCCAGCCCTCTTCTCCTTGAACAATTTAAAATTATGCTTGGTTTCAACTCCAAAGTTTTGTGAGGCTAGAATTATACGTTCCTCTGCCTGTACTTCATCTTGAAGAAAATCAAGAATTGAATCGAGATCAGTCTTTTTAGTAATTTTAGTTGTATTTTGATCTTCCTCATCATGTGATCTACGACTTGTAGATCTATATCGTTCCCACGCTAGAAGCGTTTCCTCAGGTAGAGCAGACTCAACAAGTGGGAAAAGCATCGACGCATATTTATCCCTAGTTACTCCTAATATCTCAAGCGTACGGAGCTTTGTTTCTAATAAATCATAAAGATTTCTCAAAGATTTTCTCGGCATATTCTGCTTTTGGAGAATTAATGATAGAAGATCCCTAACATACACCTGTATAAGCAGTTCTTCTCTGCCAAAACGTAATTTCAATTGTTCTATAGCTTTCTCATAACTGTTTCCCCCTGGTGGAAAACTTTTAATTAGTTCTTCGGCAACACTTCCCTTCTCCATACACTGGGATAGGTATGAGAACTTATCATGTGGATCTAAATTATGGTCTTTATCGACTTTCTCAAATTGACCCCAAAATCTAACCCAGTTTCTTAAATCTCCATTAAATGTAGGTAACTGTATTTTAGGGTAACGTAATAATGTATTTTGCTGAGAAACACTACAATTCGAAATAACGTCTTCTCTTTCTGAAAGCGAAAGTTGTTTCAACTTAAACTGTAACAACCGCCAACGGTCTATATAACTTTCAGATTCATCGATCTCTTTCTCTATTACATCATCTTCAATGTTTTCAGAAAAAAGAAACTGCTTAACATTTTCTTCAGCATTCACCATTAGCGTAGCTTTTTCCTCAATAACTTTCAGAAAAAGTATTTTATCAGAAATTTCTAAGTTTGCTTCTTCAGCATCAAACTCATTACATGCTTTACTAAACAGTCTCCTCTGCTGAGTTCTATTTTTCTTTGCCGCTTCCATATTAATTCAGGAAGTAGGATAGACAAAACAAAAACTCACCCAAATAATCAGCAGTCGAGTCCTGTCGCGGACGCCAGATGTTCCGTTTTGAGTTTCGGAATCAGAAGTATTCAGATTATAGTTGGTGTACTCAATTGTTCCATAAAAACACCTTATAACACAAAACAGTTTATTTACAGCTCTAATATGTACACTCTTTGTTTTAGATCACAAAATAACACTCAGAAGCATTTATGGCGTAAATAATACGTATTATTTCTCTCTAAAAATACGACAAAGGAACTCAGAAGCCATTTCTCTGCGTACATAAAACACAAACTAAAACTAGACTGTTGCCATTCGCAACTTACCAAATATATCAAAACAAAGATAATAATCAGGTAGAGTATCAATCCGACAATGATGTGTTTTCTGTCGAGGTCAGTAATTTAAAAAGAACTTTTGCTTGTAGTTTTGAAGCTCTTTCTGAAAAAAGGATTTGTGGTTTTATTCCTAAGATTAAATCTAATGGGATTTTGAATGAATTAAAAGAAAAGAAGGTAGATTTTACTGATTCTTTCCGAAAAGCGAAATTAATCTTTTGATTGGTGCAGATGTTGTAGGAAAATTGTTGACAGGAAATTCTATTGAATTACAGTCTGGCTTAACGGCCGTTGAAATGAAACTTGGATGGACTGTAATTGGAAAACAAAATTCATGTGAGAAAGATAATATTTTGACGACATTATCAATGCCTGCAATGAAAGTACCTATTAACAAATTATGGGAACTTGAAATTTTAGGAATATCTGATCCAACCCAAATTGAAATGGAGAAAAGTGATCTTAATTTAAGTGATTTTAATGATAGAATGAAAATTCTTCCCGCTGGAAGATATGAAGTAGAACTTCCATGGAAGTGCAGTTCTGCGAATTTACCTAATAATAAAGAATTAGTCTGGAAGAGACATGAAAAAATGATCAATAGATTTAGATGTGGTGAATTTTTCACCGATTATCAGAAGGTGTTTCAGGAATGGGAAAAATTGAACATAATCGAACGTGTGACAGATTTCGAATTGAATAAAGAATGTCATTATTTATCACACAGGTCAGTGATTAAACTAGATAGTGAAACTACTAAAATCCGTCCGGTTTTTGACGCTTCTGCCGCGGAGAGAGGGAAACCCTCTTTGAACGAATGTTTATTTAAGGGAATTAATCTTATTGAATTGATACCTGATATTTTTGATCGGTTTAGAATGTATCCAATCGGTATAAGTGCGGATATAGAGAAAGCTTTTTTAATGTTGTCTGTTGCACCTAAGGACAGAAATTTTCTTAGGTTTTTTTTCCCATGTTATGAAGGGCAGCTCATTTATAGGCACTGTAGAGTTGTATTTGGAGTCTCTTCTAGCCCTTTTTTGTTGAATGCTTCTATAATGCATATTTTAGACAATTGCCCACCTCAGTATAAAGATGTTGCTCAGAAACTGAAACGTTCATTCTATGTAGACAATTGTGTATCAGGAGTATTTAATACTGATGAACAAGAACGTTTCATTGAGCATGCTAAATTAATTATGTCAAATCAATGTTTTAACTTGCGTGGTTTTGAAAGCAATGTAGCAGGTATAATGTTGATAAACATTCAGGAGATACTTGCGTTTTAGGGGTAATTTGGAATTTAGATAATGATACCTTGAAGTGTTGCTCAGATATGGAAGCATTGACATGTGATACGAAAATCACAAAAAGACTAATTTTAGGAATTGTGCAGAAATTTTTTGATCCTATTGGCTTGTTAACACCAACTACATTGCTTCCGAAACTGTTATTGCAAGACTTGTGGAAGTTGAAAATTGCTTGGGACGATGAATTGTCCCCTAATGATGTAAATACTTTTTTAAAGTGGTTTAAAGATGTCTATGTTTTAAAAGATGTTACTTTACCTCGTTACATGGTAATTAATTCTTCATCTGAACTACATGTCTTTGTGGATGCTAGCAAGGGGGCGTATGCGGCGTGCGTCTTTGTTCGATCAATACTTGATTCTGAAGTAAAAGTAATTCTCGTTAGAGCGAAATCCAGGGTAGCCCCCATGAAACCTTTAAGCATACCTCGTTTAGAACTGATGGCTTGTTGTATAGGTTCTAGACTTGCGAATTCTATTATCAAAGCCCTCAATTTGCCAGACATAAAAATCACATTTTGGTCCGATTCCACCACAGCGCTTTGGTGGATAAGAGAACAAGGCAATTGGTCTGTTTTTGTGAGCAATAGGGTCAGAGAAATTCGTGAGTTGTCGAAAGGTCAGTTATGGAGACATGTTCCAGGAAGTATGAATATTGCCGACTTATTATCGCGTGGTTGTTCTTCGCGACAAATGCTCCTTTCTAGATGGTGGGACGGTCCTTCTTGGTTACGAGAAAGCCCTGAGTACTGGCCTATTGGTGAAACACACTGTCAATCTGAAGAAGTAGACGTAGAGAAAAAAAATAAAAGTAGTGAATATTGATCTATCAAAAGACGCACCCCCTTGGCATATAAACAGTGTATCCAGTTATGATAAAATGATTAGAGTATTTGCATGGATATTGAGATTTGTGAATAATTGTAAAGAGGCACATGAGAAATGTAAAAACTATGAACTTTCACAGTCTGAAATTGAAAATGCTGAAAAGAATTTAATTCGTTTAGTTCAAAGACATTATCTGTCTGATGCAAAGTCGTCAAATTTTATTGAAACTTTCATAGATGATGAAGGTATTTTGAGAGTGAAAACCAGAATACTTTATCGAGATGATGATAAATCTTTTCTGTATCCAATATTGTTACCAGATAAATGTGAATTTACTAAACTGTTAATCAGATTTGTACATATAAAAAACTGTCATGTGGGTGTCCAAATGATGCAATGCCTGATAAGAGAAAGATTTTGGATTATCAGGGCTAGGAAAGCTATTAAAAATGTTGTATATAATTGTATTGCTTGCAAACGCTTTAAGGTTAAATCTATGTCAAGCGAACCGACACCTTTACCACCAGACCGAGTTTCGGATTGTGCGCCTTTCGAAATTGTGGGAATTGATTTAGCTGGGCCTCTCTTTCTGAAAAATAAAGAAAAAGTGTGGATAGCACTGTTCACTTGTGCCGTGTACCGTGCCATTCACCTTGAACTTGTGAATTCTCTATCTTCTGACGCTTTTCTATTAGCACTTAGGCGGTTTATCGCTAGACGTGGGCGGCCTAGAACAATTTATAGTGATAACGGAACTAACTTTCGGGGCGCCTCTAATGATCTTTCGAAATTGAATTGGGATGAAATATTAAAAGAAACCAGAACTCCTAAAATACTTTGGAAATTTATTCCACCCACCGCAGCTTGGTGGGAAAGGTTGGTCCGCACTGTAAAAGAACTGTTGAAACGTACTTTGGGTAAATCTGTGTTAACTTATGAAGAACTGAATACTGTGATTTGTGACTGTGAATCTATAATTAATTGTAGACCGTTAACATATGTCTCTGAAAATCCTGAGGAATTGGTTCCTCTGACACCTGCTATGTTTCTTATCGAGACACGGAGTTCCAGTGTTGAGGATATTGACGAATTAGATTCGCGAAATCTTAGGACAAGAATTAAATATAGAAGTAAACTGTTAAATGATCTAAGACAACGTTTTAGAAAAGAGTATTTGAGTCAGTTGGTTCAAAAGCATAATGAAAAGCGACCACGTGAGCCAATGGTTGGAGAAATAGTTTTAGTGGGAGATGATAACAAAAAACGTTTGTTTTGGCCTTTAGCAAAGATTATTGAGTTGATTCCAGGACGTGATGGAAAGATTCGCACAGTTAAACTTAAAACGCAGCATGGAACAGTTTTACGTCCGATACAGCGTATCTTCCCTTTGGAGATACAGGCAAATGAAACTAATGTAACTGCTGATAAGAAACAGGGTGAAGAGGAATCTAATTCTGATGGCATCTCCTGTCTTGAAAATACATTAACACCTGATAATGTGATAATGAAAAAGATACATCTCCTCTGGAAGGTGTGTGAAAGCTCCAAAGAGGCTTGATCTTTTGAATAATATTAGTTATGAGATTGAGACTCTATCTGAGTCTCAAGGGGGGGAGGATGTTGTGAAATGTAACTGTCCAATGAGCGGCGTTGTAAAAAGTGACGTCAGCTTCCGAGCTGAATTTTGTAAGTCAGATTAGGTTTGTTCTCGGCGGTATGCGTATGTATGTTTTGTCGTCTGTTAATCTTGCAAATAAAATTATGAATGTTGTGTTAAAAGGCTTTTTGGCTTATTTCCAAATGCACCCGGCATCGGGTAGATGCAGCCCGTGAAGACTTTCTGAACTTATTTTTACGAACTTGTTTTCTAACACATAACAAGAAAAACAAAAAACCGGCAACCAACTCGTTGCCATTCACACTAGCTATTCAGCAGGCTTCGCGAATCACGCAAACATTATATATACAATTTTAGTTTCTAATTAACATTAAGGGAAGGAAGAAACTCAAGAGTAAACCAGATTGAGTAGCTATAAATGGCAAGCTGACTGAACAAAATTTAGTTTTCAGTTATACATTCCTTCTTCCGGAGTCTAAATTAGCATTACTCTCTTCTCGCACACAAAAAAGGGAAGAATTATTCAATTATAGCACCAATATTTATTGCATAGAAAAAAGAACATTTAGAAATGTCATTTTAATGCAGAATACCATACGTGATACAAATGGCTTCCATTTTGTTGTGCAGCATAGTTGGCAAAACATCCTTAAATTTATATTGAAATAAATACTTCACTTTTAGAACGGATTCCAAAGCAAAACATGACAGGTGCATTGCTTTTCTGTGCTATACCGACATTCTGATGAAGGAACATGCTCGCAGCTTCATATTTCTCCCTAACGCTCACATACATTCAAGTTCTGGGGGTGTAAAATGAAAGGAAAAAATAGCTCCACGCTTTGGCGATTGAAGTTGACAAGGTAGCCGTTGGCGAGAAGTTATTGCTTAGGAGCTTTCTCAGCTTTTACTGTAGAAAATTTCTCAACCAATCACAAATGGCTGACGATTTGCACAGACCTGACCCGCAGGAGCTAGTGCCATTCACAAAAGCATAAAGTAAATTACAAAATGACTTAAACAAACCAAAAACGTAACATAAATAAACTAACTCTACATATTTGTACACCTAAGCATTATGAAGTGAAATGTATAGTTTTAATCCAAAATGAGACATAAAAACACCAACTTTTAACATCCTCCCATCTTTTGATTTTCCCTAAAAATTCAAGGAAATCAAAACAAACTCTTCTATGCTCAGAAATACAAATAAATTTGTTAAGAACCATGAAATCAATATCAGTCATTATAACGTTTTGGCTTCACAATAGATCTTCCTCGTTTGGTCTTCATAGGAGGATTGATCTTCTCGATCAGTTTCTGTTCTTGGTCTTTGTTAAAGCGTGTAGTTCCTATTTTTTGTAAAGCGCCATCTAGATGGAGCAATTTAAAATGTATCTTCTGGCAGCAAGCCAGTTGAGCTTATCTGTACCACGCGAAGGTGTTGGAGAGCATCTTCTAGTATTAGTAATGAGTAATAAACAGTCCACTAGAGTTTCTGAGTTTTATTGAGATATTCAATGGCCGAAACAGTCTTTAACAGTTTTCCTTTTCCCAGGCTCGTTCAAAGTACTGTCAGGAGAAGGATCACAAGTGGTCATCACTAAAGGATCACAACTGGACACCTCCAGTGGATACACTCTTTGCACAGGTCGGGTCAGTTCTCCATTTGTGGTCTTTACCTTGACCACACGTATGCAATTGTCTCTACCAGGAATAGTAGACACGATGCGCCCCATGGGCCAGTCTAGGCGCTTCTTATTATCGCAACCAACGAGAACAATATCTCCAACTTTCACGTCTCTTACTAAATGTTTTTTCTTGAGCGGTCGTTGCACTAAAAGACTGAGGTATTCTTCTCTAAACCTTTTCCTGAAGGTTTCTCGTAATGACTGTTGATGCTTAAACCTACCTGAAAGGTTTACCCTGTACAAGTGATCTAAGTCTGGAACTCCCACTGTTCGCAGGTCCCCCACAAACATTGAAGGGGAGAGAGGAAGCAAATCGTTAGGATCTTCAGTAACATAGGTGAGAGGCCTAGCATTGATGACAGACTCAACATCGCACAGAATGGTTAACATTTCTTCATATGCAAGTGAAGCCCTGCCCAGAATTCTTCTTAGCATTCGTTTAACCATCTGCACGATTCTCTCCCACCATCCTCCCCACCACGGTGATGCAGGAGGGTTAAACTTCCATTGTATCCTGAGAACTGAAGCATCAGCAATGATCTTGTCCCAGTCGATAGCTCTTAGGAGATTCTCAGTCCTCATAAAGTTACTTCCGCAGTCACTGTATACTACTTTTGGGCGCCCTCGTCTGGCAACGAATCTTCTGAGGCCCAAAAGGAAACAGTTTGTTGATAGGCTTTGTATCAGCTCTAGATGAACAGCACGGTAGACGGCACAGGTGAAGAGTAAAATCCATGCCTTTTGCCCATCTTTCAAGTATAAAGGACCTGCCAAGTCTACCCCTACAATTTCAAACACAAGGGCATCTCTAATTCTATCTTCTGGTAGTGGGGCTGGAATAGACTCGACTCCTTTTGCGTCATGTCTTCTGCATCTTACACATCTCGAAATAACTCGTTTCACTGTTTTTCTGCCTCTTACAATCCAGAACTTCTGCCTAAGATCAGCCAACACAGACTGCACTCCAGCGTGTGTTTTCCGATGACGATCGAATATGAGTTTCTCAACAATTCCGTGTCTTGACGGCAGCACAGTAGGACACAAAAAGTTTTCATCATCCTTTCTTCTTGTAATTTTTGTTGTTAATCTCAGAAGTCCTTCATTATCCGTAAAGGTGCAGAGCGATTTCAAATCCTCTTTGATTAGTGCTTCTTGTTGAACAACTCTTAAAAGTTTCTTTTCGGCAGACTCCAATTCATTTACTAAAAGTTCCTTCTCTTTCTGGACATTACGCTTAAGCGAATTGTTGATGAATCTCCACATCCAAGCATAAATTCGCAAGATTTTAGGATATTCCGAAAATCTACTGTACCAATTATCTTCGCTACAAACAAGAGTAGAAGTAATGCACTTTTGTTTATCTTTAGAAATTTCAACTTCTTCTGCCTGGAATTTGGTTTCAGGCCACTTTTCTTCTCTTAACTTTAGCCATGGAGGCCCCTCCCACCATCTGGATTTTATGAAAGCTTTAATTGAACAACCTCTGGAGGGCAAATCAGCAGGGTTATATTCTCCTGGTACATGTTTCCATGAATCTTTTGATGACAGCTTTCGAATTTCTTTTACTCGATTGTTGACAAAAACTCCCCGATTGTCATCTCTTTTTATCCAGCAAAGTGCGGTAGATGAGTCGGACCAGTAAGTGATAGAAATATCTTTGCACTCCATGGCTGCAGTTATATTAGACGCAAGACGTGCTCCAATGCAACAGGCAAGTAGTTCTAACCGTGGTATAGTCATCTTGTGTAAAGGAGCAATTCTATTTTTCGCTTGTACAAAATGTACTGATATGTTCTCATCTAGCTCCTTCCTGATGAATACTACTGCGCTGTATGCAACCTGACTGGCGTCGCAGAAAACATGAAGATCAATTCTTGCATTAGGATTGCATATACCGATGTTTCTAGGAATTTTCACATCACATAGTAAAGGCAAATCTTTAGTCCAGTTCTCAAAGTCTCTTTGGTTGTGTTCTGGTAACTCCAGATCCCAACCTATTTTGAGTTTCCAGGTCTGTTGAACAATAAGCTTAGGCGGTAAAATGACTGGACACAAAATTCCAAGAGGGTCAAAAATTTTCTGAACAGTTGATAAAACACTTCTTCTGGTTGCGGCAGATTTAACTTCTTGTAGAGTGCTCAAATCACAGAACAGATAATCTCCCACTTTATCCCATAGGATTCCTAAAACGTGAGTGGGTTTTTCTAAATTCGAAATTTCTTGCAGAGCAGTATGTTCCCATCCTCGTAAGTCAAAACAAGCACCTTCCAACAATCTTCTCGATTCTCGAATGAATTTCCCCAATTCTTCTTTGTTGGACACAGAAGTTACGCAATTATCCACATAAAAGGATTTCTTCAAAATGTCTGCCGTTTCTTTCATAGCTAGTGGACTATCTTCTAAAACAGAATCCAAAACGGCAGCCAAGAGAAAAGGACTACATGCGAGACCGAATACTACTCTTTTGTGCCTAAATACCTTAAGCTTTCTTTCTTCAAAATTTTCCCACCACAGGAAACGCAGAAAATCACAATCTTCCTTCTTAACAGAGATCTGCAAAAATGCCTTTTTGATGTCGGACACAACTCCAATATTATCCCTGCGAAATCTTATCAGTAGTGGGGATATTTCTTCTAGAAGGTTAGGTCCCTTTTCCAGACAGTCATTTAATGATGGGGAACCTTTTTCATGGCTGGATGCGTCAAAGACAGGTCGAACTCTTGTCGTTGAATTCTCTTTAAAAACACCTCTATGGGGCAAGTAATGTGATGGAGTTTCCAGTTCATTCTCGGGCACCACTTCGATTATACCAGATTTCTCCCAGTCTTTGAATACATCTCCATAAACAGCATATCTGTCTTGTTTGATCGACATTGATAAACATCTTTTTTCTGCAGCATTCCTATTTTCTTTCAGAAATTCCTTGGATTCCAGCCATGGTAAATGAACCTCATAGCGTCCATCTTCATTCTTTAACACAGTGTTTCTAAAATGATTTAGTGCTACAAATTCCTTTTCTTCTCTTAATTTTTTTTCAACTGGATCTCTAATTCCCAAAATGTCGAGTTCCCATAGATTACTAATTGTTGAAGTCTGAGAAAAAAGGGATGTTATAGTAAAGTTTGCTAATTCACCCTGTCTGGAACCTTTCCCATAATCAACCAACCTAATCTTGTTTCCATAGCTACCAGTCCACAGGTAAGTTGGCGTACATTTCCTGTAAACAAAGTTCCACAAATATCTGCCCCGATGAGTAATTCAATTTCAGGTTGTCCTTCACCATAGTCGGAAATCCAGATTTTCATTTCTTTCAATTGTTTCGACCAAGGTCCTCTTCTTATTCTTGGCAATTTTCCACATATGGTACTTTGATCCAGAACTTGAAGTATACAACTAAAGTTACTACTTAAGCTGCTCACATTTATCCGGCAACATTCATGAGATTGACTTTGTACTGTAGTTCCACCAAATAAAATGTGAGTTAACTCTTTAGAACCAATTGATTGATAACCCATCTTGTCAGCTGTAGATTTCAGGATGTACGACTGCTGGGAACCACTGTTAACAATTGCACGTACTGTACGACTTCCCTTTTTTGACCTGAGCTGTACAAGCAAAGTTTGCAGAAGTATTTCACCAGAAGAACTAATACTTGATAACGAAGTATTGGGATTATCTTCTTTTTTCTCTGTATCCTGCAGTTCTCTTTCACTTCGGCTTGCTGTAATTTGCCGACACATGACAGCCCAATGTTTGCGTCCACATATTATGCACTTAACAGTTGTTCGACAACTTTTAAAACAATGTCCTGTCTTTAGACAGGCGAAACAGACTCCTTTTTTCTTAACTATGTCTTGTTTCTCCTGAAATGACATCTTTCGAGCTTGAAAACACTCTTTGCTTTCATGCCTTTTTTGACAAAAATACAGGTGAGGAAATTCTCCTTTCTTTTATCCCCAGCAAATAAATCATTTGCGGTTGCTACAAATTCTTCATCTTGTTTCTTTACTGAGGTTCTTCTATTCCCTGCTTTAGATTTCTTTAAATCAAAACCTCCCACAGCCATAGATATGCGCTGCTCATTTTCCACTTCCTTTCTGATGAATGCCATCAAAGCTTCGAGTCTGTCTTTAGGTGCTTCCACCAAGGTTGTCTGTCGCTGCCATATCCTGAGTAGCTCTTCTGGTACACAGGATTCCACTAGCGGAAACAATATCGCATCATACATCTTTGTTGAAATGCCTAAGGAATCCAACGCTCTTAATTGTGACTCGAGCTGGTCATACATGCTAGAAAGTGAGAGTTCTGTTTGTGATTTTGAATTCTGTATCACCAGAGACAATAGTTCCCTGATGTACAGCTCAACCAGGACATCTTCTTTCCCAAATCTACCTTTGAAACTTGCAATGACTTTTGGATAGTTCTCTGCTGTGGCTGGATAACTTTGTACCAGTTCTCTTGCTCGAGAATCCTGTACTGTACTCTGTATGAGATACTGGAATTTGTCACCTGGATCAATGTTGTTATCTTCATCAATTTTTCTGAACATTGCCCAAAATGATAACCAGCCTTTCAAGTTTCCATCATATTTTTCCAACTCTATTTTTGGAAGTTTGAACTTTCGATTACATACCGTTTCTCGTTCGACAGACCTTACGTCATCGTTTTCTTTCAATTTCCGATTGTACTGATTTGCTCAAAATTTTAAATTATCATCACAAGGAATACTCCTTTTTTTTGGTTCAAACCATTTTAATGAACTCACAGGACACAGTACAGGCACGACACACAACACAAAATAATAAAGGTAGTAAATATCAAAAACGAAACATCTCACACAGTCTCGATCACTCTCCAAAAAACACAACCCACACGTCTCTCGCCACACTCGTTCTTAACTCTTTCCTTTCTCAAAGTCCTTCTGGGCATGCGCAAGAGCGCCATCTATCTTAGTCTGAAGTCTTTACAGACTTATAAACTCCTCCCCACAAGGAGGAAACTTTTCTCGAAGAATGAGGGAAAAGTTTTGATGACTCCACTGCCTGAAAAAGTCTCCAGATAGGTGCAGTCATTGGAAAAGTTCAAGAGTTCAAGTACACAAAATACACTGCACATGTACCAGATTATAGCAATCAGTGCCTTGAACTCAAAAATATTATACAAAAAATTATATACTTATTAAAAATTTAGGAAAACAATTTACACTAATGATAAGAAAAATTTAAAATTTTCACACATAATACAAATATCAAAATAAACAATAAACTTACTAATATAAAATAAAAGGATATGAGGTTTATGGGATGCGATTTAATGAATCAGCATTTTGATGCTGTTTCCCCCTCTTATGGACAACCTCATAATTGAATGGCTGCAGGATCAAAGCCCAACGTAAAAGTCTAGGGTTGGTTCCCGTATTTTTGTCCAGCCAAACAAGGGGATTATGGTCCGTCTGGATGATGAACTTCTGGTGTCCATCCAAATAACATCGCAGCTTTTGGATGGCGAACACGATAGCTGCGCACTCTCTCTCGATGGTACTGTACTTTTGTTCTGCATTTGAGAACTTCCGACTCAAGTACATGACAGGATGTTCCTCACCAATGTCATTAATTTGGGACAAAACGATGCCAATCCCAAGATTTGACGCGTCACATTGGACGAGAAACTGTCTCGAGAAATCTGGACTGTACAACACCGGATTCTCCGACAACCGTTTCTTTAAATTGTCAAACGCCTCTTGACAAGCATCAGTCCATATGACAGCAGCACGACGATTTTTTCCTTTCAGCAGATCTGTAATTGGTGCTGAGAGGACTGAAAAGTCAGGAATGTATTTTCGATAATACCCCGCAAGTCCTAAGAAAGATCGGATCTGCGTCTTAGTCGCAGGGGTCGGAAAGTCCTTTACAGTTTGGATCTTCAATTCTCCAGGTGTTCTCTGGCCCTGACCAACCAAGTGCCCAAGATACTTTACGTACGCACGAGCAAACTGGCACTTAGAAGGCTTGATGTGCAGATGAGCTGCATTCATCTTTTCTAAGACGGTTTTCAAATGTTGTAAATGATCTTCCCAACTTAGGGAATAGATGGCTACATCATCCAAGTAAGGGCATGCAAATTCTCCACAGTCTTTCAACAGTTCGGCCATCAAACGACTAAAGTCATAAGGGGCATTTTTCAAACCGAATGGCAATCTCAACGGTCGAAATGTCCCAAAACTGGTTACAAAAGCTGAATATCTTTGGGCTCGTTTACTCAGAGGTATTTGCCAATAACCTCGGGTCAAATCTAGAACGGTGATATACTTGGCAGCTGACACTTTTTCAACAAGCTGCTCAATGTTTGGCAGAGGAAAGTACTGGGTTCTAGTGACCTTGTTGAGTCTTCGATAGTCGATGCACGGTCTTGCATCCTTTCCTGGTACTTCTACCAGAATAAGAGGAGAAGTAAAATCAGATTCTCCTGGCTCAATGACTTTGAGCGACAGCATCTTCTCCACTTCCATCTTCAAAATTTCTGTTTGGCGTGGAGACATCTTGTAAGGTTTGGCACAGATGGGCCTCTCAGATTCAAGCTCAATGTCATGTTCAGTAAGATCAGTACACCCCGGCTGGTTTGAGAATGAGCTAGAGTATTTTGATAGCAACTCTCTCAGCTGCTCCTTCTGATCTTCTGACAAGCGACCATTTTGTTCTATGTCTTGCCAAATTTGTGTCATTTCCGAGACTTCAGGCTTCTGCTCGAGACTTGGAATGTCCTCCTCGTTGTCACAGTTCCTAATCTCTTTTAGACAGATTAAATTCACATTTTCGGGTCTCTGGAAATATGGCTTGAGCATGTTCACATGGTACACATGGGATTTGTCTTTTTCTGGAAACTGCACAATGTAGTTGGTTTCGGAAAGCTGTTTAACGACTTTCCCTGGGCCGATCCAATGAACTGCCATTTTGTTAGGCCTAGATGTAGCGACAACCAGCACAAGGTCGCCTTCGCAAAATTTACGCTTCACAGCCTTGCGATCATACCATAGTTTTTGTTTGTCTTTGGCGTTCTCCATGTTTTGGACGGCTAATTCTTGACACCTTTTCATGCGGTTTAGTAGCTTGAAGACATATGATACTACGCTAGTCTTCTCTTCCTCGCTTTCCGTCAAGTTCTCGTACAGTAGAGTCATGGGAGTCCTCAAATTCTGTCCATGAACCAGCTCAGCTGGAGTATATCCAGTACTGTCATGAGTAACAACTCGTAGAGCAAACAGGGCATGAGGCAAGATTTTCTCCCAATCAGGTCCTGACTCCAGACACAGGACTCGAAGAATTCTCTTCAAAGTTCTATGTAGTCTCTCCACAGGATTGCTCTGGGGATGATGCACGGAACTTCGCACTACTTTAACTCCAAATTTCTCCAGGAACTCCGTTGTGAGTGCACTTGTAAACGACGTTCCTTGATCGCTTTGCAGCTCCCTCGGGAAACCCATCCGACTAAAGATTTGCAGGAAACTATCGACCACGGTTGAAGAACTAAGATTTGGGACAGGAACTGCATCGGGATATTTGGAAGACATGCAAATTGCAGTGATGAGATACCGGTTTCCAGATGGTTTAGTAGGTAAAGGACCACAAGCATCCACATTAATCTTTGTGAAGATCTCCGAGATGACAGGAACGATCTTCATGGGTGCCTTCTTCTTATCCCGAGGTTTCCCGACTCGCTGACATTGGTCACAAGATCTGACAAATTCTTCAACATCTTTGTAACAATTCGGCCAAAAAAAAAGTTTTAAAAAGAGCATCTTTAGTCTTGGTCACTCCTAAGTGAGCCGCTGTTCCTTCATGAGACAGTTTCTTTAATTGGTCCCGAAACTTCTCTGGAACAATCAGCAGTTTTCTCTGCGTACCATCCTTGTCACTTTTCAGATAGAACAGCATTTGATTAACGATTGCATACTTGGTTTCCTTTGCTAACTCCTCAGCTTCTAGGAAAAGTGGTTTCAACTCTTTACTCTTGCGCTGCTCTTCGACAAAATCATTCCGTGAGGCTTTAATCAGATCTGGAAGTGAGGCTTCTTCCGCCATAGGCAATACCTCTCCGTCTTCCTCTGTTAACACGGTACTGTCATTCTCTTCTCCAGGACTCGACTCAACTGGATACTCTTCAACTTCGGCTGTCAAAAGACTTTTCTGAGCTCTCGTCTGAACTGCATTAATAACTTGGATCTCCAGCTCCTTATCTTTTTTCATACTCTCGATCAGAGCAACGGTTTTGTTACTTAGTAGGTAATGCTCTTGATCCAGAAAACTGTCTCTTACAGCAGCTTTCGTAAGGACATGTCCCAATTCGCAGTTCAAATCAACTTCTGCAATGGGCAAGCAGACCGGGCTGTCTACTAATGGAGAAGCGAGCCACACATGCTCACCTGTGTACATATGTGGTTTGATAAATTTTCTGGGAATAAGATCGATGCTGGCACCAGTATCTCTCAAGATAGACATTTGGGCTCCATTTACTGTCCCAGCACTAGTATAAGGAGACATCAACTCAGGCACGTGTCTTCCAAAGACTTCATTGGCAGCTACTACTTCAGATCTCTTGAGCTTCGGGCATTGGGGTCTCAGATGTGATAACGAACCGCATTCATAGCATCGGAGCTGTCTTCTCTTTTCAAACTCTCTTTCACGGTTTTCGTTGCTTGCGGGTTCGGTTTTGACCGGATGTTTGTTCTTGTCATCCTTGAATGGTACTTTGGGTCTACTTCCACTAAAATGTCCCTTTGAACCTTGATAGCCATACTTCTTTGGAAATTCCTTCTTCCTGAAACTCTGCCTGATGGTTTCGTACTCCTCGATCACTTCTGCCAATTCAAAAGGTGTCTTCAACTTCATCCATTTGTCAAGAAAATGCTCCTTGATTTGATCTGGTACACGATACTTCAATTGCTCGGCAACGATTAAATCTTTTAGTTGCTGAAAGGTTTCAATTTCCAATTCAGCAAGCCATTCAGTGAAGTAGCTGTACAGTTCATGAGCATAATTTCTCCATGTTTTCTGATGTCTGTAGAAACACTGTTTCAATTTTTCAGCGTTCATTTTGTATCGTTTCAGAATGAGATCTTTCACAACATCATAATTGTTGGCCACTTCAGGAGGTTCTCGGGCAAGCATGTTAGATAACTCGGCTGGCAAAACGGCCAGCAAATAAGCCACCCAGTCCTCCTTCGGCACTCGAGCCATCTCTGCTTTCCTCTCGAAATTGATCAAATACAATCCCATTTCATCCCCTTTTTCGTCAAATTTGGGAGTGATTTGGGTAAGTTGGATTTTTCTGTTTCTATCCGCCCCATTTTCAGATTCCTCTTCAGACCGGCGAAATTCCTTCTGAGCCATTTCTAGTTTTTTAATTTCGAGTTCATGTTGTCTGACCCTTTCCCGCTCTTGTCGTTCTTCTTCTTGCCTAGCTAATTCTTCCTCACGAATTTTTTTTTGTCTAGCTAATTCTTCCTCACGAATTTTTTCTTGTCTAGCTAATTCTTCCTCTTCCAGTCTATCTTTTATGACTCGTTCCATGATTATCGTTACCTCCTCCCGATCGAAATTTGGGCTTTTTAAAATTATTTGTTTAATATCCGCAACCTTGCACGAAGTTGGTACCTTCTCACCAATTTCTTCCGCAACAGCAATTAAGTCCTGCTTTCTACCAATTGCAAGAAATGCCATGATTAAGGGCCAGGGGAAACACTATCAAAAACCTCTATTAAGGTATTAAATTCCAACAGAATTCACAAGACTTTATCAAAGAATTAAATTCGCTAATTCTACGTTACAACTTTCTTACCGAACAACCAAAAATCAATAGAAATAATTTTCGAACACATAAACAAATTAAAATTTTCATTCATTAAAACAATATCTTTTTTTTTAAGATGTTTTCAAATTGAGAAGAAAATAAACAGTTAAAGAAAAGTTCAACTAAAGAACAGCTGTTTTGAAAATAATACTACAATTAAAATACAATTCAGAATATAAACTCAACTTTCCTGTCTAATCAAGAAAAGGTATTTTCAGTTCAAAAGAATTCCCTTTTCTCTATGAACAATTGATTCACACTCAGAAGCATAAATGCACACACAAAAATATAAAACAGAATATCATTCTTTTCCTTTTCTTTTTTTTTTTCGTCAACAAACACAGGAAGTGAATAATTCAAATCCACACTTTCAGATTATTTTTTTTTTCGAGTTCTTTTTCTGAACACAAAATGGTCTCACATTTGCCAAATTAGTTACACAAAGCAATTTCAAATTACTAATATAAATTTCCTTAAGTACACAAGTTAGACATTCAAAATTCCGCAAAATAAATAAACAATTCTAAGGGGTTTCTTAGTCATTTAAATGAGCAACAAATGAAAATGACAATTTCAAAACACTCCAAAACTCTTTTAAATGAATTTCCGATTCATTCAGAAATATAACAAAATATTTTCCAAAGCAAAATAACCCAAGACGCACTAAATATTGAAAATTCTAGGCATTTGGTGCTGTTGACAACACTCATCAAAAAGAATTATACTTGTAATTCAAACTATATACTTCTACACCAAATTTTTAATTCTATTTTGAATCATACAACAGAATCAAATCAAATTTTAACAACACTTCAATTGTCATCAGATAGCATCATACAAAAGAACACAAAACAAACTAGGCTATCTCAATTTAAAATTTTAAAATAATTCTCTTTTCTCAGAAAACAAAACTCAAACTGACCATTTGAATAGTTCTAATTCTAACCATTCAGAACAGAAAATTCTTTTTTATATACCACATGAGTGTCCTAAATTTTTTTTTTTTTTACAATCAAACAAAATTTTAACTATATCAGTCTAGCTAAAATAAGAATAGTTTTGCAAATCAACAGAATAAATTTGCCTTTCAAAATCAGACAAAATTTTAACTATATCAACCTAGTTAAAATAAGAACACTTTTTCAAAATTACCACTCAATTTTACCAAACAAAATTTTAACTATATCAGCCTAGTTAAAATAAGAACACTTGCAAAATTGCAACTACCTTTCACCAAACAAAGTTTTAACTATATCAGCCTAGTTAAAATAAGAACACTTTTCGAAATTATCACTCCTTTTACCAAACAAAATTTTAACTATATCAGCCTAGTTAAAATAAGAGAGCATTTTTGCATATTACAACTGCCTTTTACAAAACCAAAACTGCATGAAACCAAAACAACGATTCTTCAATGAACCAAAACTCAACATGCAAAACTTTACAAATTACAATTAAAAAGGCACTGTTGCTAATGAAATCTGGTACTCACCCAATAATTTGCACTGGAGATATCAGCAATACCAGGATCGTATCCAAACGGCTGCCACCATTTCTTCGTAGTCTGTACTGACTTGCTCAAAATTTTAAATTATCATCACAAGGAATACTCCTTTTTTTTGGTTCAAACCATTTTAATGAACTCACAGGACACAGTACAGGCACGACACACAACACAAAATAATAAAGGTAGTAAATATCAATAACGAAACATCTCACACAGTCTCGATCACTCTCCAAAAAACACAACCCACACGTCTCTCGCCACACTCGTTCTTAACTCTTTCATTTTTCTCAAAGTCCTTCTGGGCATGCGCAAGAGCGCCATCTATCTTAGTCTGAAGTCTTTACACGATCAAGAACAGCCGTGACTTTAAAGAATTTGGTATTGTACTCATTAACGGTTATACTTTCCTCTTCAAATTCTTCATCTGTTACCTTTTCATCTTGTAACAGATGTTCCAAATATTCACTGTTTAAGTTCTGAAGCTCTTCGTGTTTTAGCTTTAGTGTTTCGAATTTAGAGACGGCTTCTAATAATTTATCAGGTTCCTCCGAACTCGTGTCTCCTAATATTTGATTACACAATCTTGTACAAGAACTTCGAACCAGTCTTCGTTGCTTTAAAAGCTTATCCATGACGAACAGATCCAAAAAACAGAAATATATACTTCAATCACGTCCGCCGGGCACCACAATGTTGCGAGACTCTATCGGAATTACTTTACCGTCGTTCTCTACTATCTATAATATTAATCTGACTCCATATTTATCCAAACAAAACCACTTTTATTTCAACGGCACTTCTCATGTTCTAAAAAACGTCGCCATTTCTTTCATAACAAGAAAAACAAAAAACCGGCAACCAACTCGTTGCCATTCACAAAAGCATAAAGTAAATTACAAAATGACTTAAACAAACCAAAAACGTAACATAAATAAACTAACTCTATATATTTGTACACCTAAGCATTATGAAGTGAAATGTATAGTTTTAATCCAAAATGAGAGATAAAAACACCAACTTTTAACAACATCGTCCCCGGCGGGGACGAATCTTGCACCTGGACTTTTGCAAGACATGGACCTAATTAATTATTGCAGTGATGAGGGGAATTATAACTTCACTTTCATCATTCGCCCAATACAACCTTTACTAAATAAAAACCCATATACTATTAAAAAAGAAATATATAAACACTTCTCTGAACCCAAAAATATCATAGTATGCCGACGAACTCGAAATAACAACATTATCATCACAGTAGAAGGTAAAGTCGCCGCCCACGAAGCTTCCAAAATCAAAAATATCCTGAATACTATAGTTGATACCAAACTAACGAAGGACAATTTAATAACGCAATACGTAATAAATGGAATAGAAACAGAAATAACTTTAGAAGATATAATTGAGGATCTAGAAGAACAAGGAATTAAAGTCGCAAATATTATCAGATTCGAAAAAAATGTCAATCAAATAAAAATCCCGTTAAAAACTATAAAATTCGACACCCCTACCCCTCGGAAGAAAATTGGAGATAAAGTGCACATAGGGATGATGATGCACCAACTGAAACTATACATAGAAAAACCAAGACAATGCAAAAACTGCTGGCTATTTGGACACGGCATGAAAGGTTGCAGATCCAACCAAAAATGCAAAATCTGCTCAGAAGACCATCCAGAAATAATGTGCCCAAATAAAGAAAAAAAATGTTGCAGAAACTGTAAAAAACCACACACAGCAGATGATGAAAATTGTGAAAAGTAAAAGGAAGAAATAGAAATATTGAAATATAAAAACGAAAACTTAATAACCTACATAGAAGCAAAAAATACACTCGCAACCTCATACGCCAAGGCGATTACTCAACCAAAAAAAGGAGATCAACACAGAGAAGAAAGAGAAATAATAAAAAATAGCGAAATAAAAGAAATAATACTTGAAACTTTAAAACCAATACTAACTATAATCGAACAAATTCAAAGAAATCAAACGTATATATTAACACTAATGATTGAAAATAATATAATACCAAAAGAAAATATAATTTATGAAACTCAAGAAAATATTACAGATGAAAATGAAATGATAGAGGAAGAGAATAATAAACAAACCACTCAAGATCAAGAAGAGGAATCACAAAAAGATAAACTACTAGAATGGCAAATAAAAAACCTAATACAAAATAGGAAAAATAGTGTAGATAATAATAATACCACAATAATAAAACGTATGAGCGAAGATTCTAAAATCACTCGTAACCAAAAAAAAAAAACTGACAAAAACTACACATCCACCATCTCCAATAGAACAATCTCTCACATGTGGCAAAATGGAATACGAATAGGACTTCCCGCTGCCTGATCCTTAAATTTATTTTCTTTCCTTTTGTACCGTGTTTGGAATCAACCCAATTCAATGGAACTGCCAAGGCGCCAGAGCGCGTCAATTTGACCTAAATTACAATAAATATTTTAACCAGGCTGACATTTTAATTTTACAGGAAACCTTTTTAAAACCAAATAATCGTTTTACTCTTTTCAAAAAAAACATTTTTCGTTTTGATCGACCCTGTCCTTTCAGAGGAGGAGGTTTATTAATAGCCGTCAATAGTAACATCAGCATACATGCCAACTGCTACGGATTGTCCGTAGTTTCTACGGATTTCCCTATTCAACTACGGAAGCTACCCTATATCCTACGGATTTTATGAATTTTCTTTTTTTTCTATGAGCATAAAAACCATGTAGAAAAAATAATAATTTTCATCTTTTTTTGTATGTGTGTGATCGTTATTTAGACGTTGGAATCGATGTACACGAACATGTGTATATTGAATAAAAGCAAAGCATGCTCTTGCACTATCAATTCTAAGTAAAAGTAAGGTGCTTGGCGCATTTCCGGTAGAAATTGGTCCTTTGCCGCAGAGAGGCTCACGGGAGATACGCGTAGGCGGAGCTTCAGGGCGATTGCGCAGAGTGATCCTAAAACGTCACGTTTTCCTATCTCCGCTATGCTTTGTTGCGGTTTCACTCACCGGTACTGCACGTTTTTCGTACGTTGACAACACTTCTAAATTGTGTACTTTTTAGTTCTGGAGCCTGCTGCATCTCTTATCGTCTGTGCATAATGGATCGATTTTTAAAACGCGTTGAGGAAGATTCCCCTCCTGTAAAAAAGCGCAAGAGCTGCCAAAAGTTTAAAAAAGAGTATTCAAGCTTATGGTCATGCCTTATAGCATCTTCTAAAGAAGGATTTGCGTTTTGTACTGTGTGCAAACAAGATTTTTCAGTGACTCATGGCGGTCGTGACGACTGCAAACGACACGTGGCCTGCAAGAAACATACCGAACTGTATAAATTGGAATCAAGTAATCTCAATGTGACGTCATATTTTACTACAAAAAAAGACTTAGATGTTATAAAATCCGAGTGTTTATTTACTCGGTTTTTAATAGAACACAATTTACCAATTTCTGCATCTAATCACGCTGGAAAACTTTTTTCAAAAATGTTTCCTGATTCGGAGATCGCACAAAAATATTCAAGTGGAAGAACCAAGACAAGTGCTATTATGCAAGTTATGGCAAAGGAGACAAAAAGCCAAATTATTGATAAAATTAGGAATAAGTTCTCCCTCGCAACAGATGGCAGTAACGATTTGGGAGACAAGAAACTCTACCCCCAGGTTGTGAGTTTTTTTGATTCTGATAAAGGTAAGGTTCAAACAACTCTTTTATCCCTTTTAGAATCAGAAGACAATACTGGGGAAGGAATTTTTAAAATGATTGATTTGGAACTCTCAAAACTTCAAATCCCATGGAAGAACTGTGTTGCTTTTTGCTGTGACAATGCCAATACTATGATAGGAAAATTTAAGTGAGTTGCCTCTTTCATCCAGTCAAAGCAGCCAAAAATTAAAATAGTTGGTTGTTCATGTCATCTGCTACACTTTTGTGCACAGAGAGCTACTAAAACATTGCCAATAGATATTGATTTTTTTGTTACTCAGATATATTATTACCTGGACAGAAGTAGCAAAAGACAAAGCAGGCTTAAAAAATTGCAGTACCTGTGTGGGGAGGAGAATCATAAAATATTGAAACATGTAAGTACTCGTTGGTTATCTTTGGAAACTGTTTTAAATAGAGTTATCGAACAGTGGTCTCCTCTGTCGGAATTTTTTACTGATGATTCCGATTCTTTGTCAAAACAATGCTTAATAATTAAAGACTTTTTTATTTCTCCATGTACCAAATTATATTGTTTATTTTTGCAAAATGCTCTCCCAACTTTTACAAAAATAAATGCTTCATTGCAAAAAGAATCTCCTTGCATTCACCTCCTGAAGGATGAACTCCACAAATTTTATTTTGAACTGTTGATACGTTTTGTAACCCCTGCAGCAATTTCAAAATGTGAGGAAGTTTTTAACATACAATACTCAAAGATGAAAAACCAAAAAAGTGATGATGAACTTATTATTGGCAGTTGCACAAGAAGCTATTTAAGCACCTCGAATTTATCGCCAGATAAAGTTCAAGAATTTTTTTCATCTGTTAGAAAGTTCTATTGTACTGCGTGTGATTATGTGCTTAAAAATTACCATTGCATGATGAGTTTTATCAGAATGCCTCAGTTGCAAATGTTTCCCTACGTGCATCTGTGTCTTACAGTTCTGTGAAATATTTTGTTGATATATTTGACTTTCCTGAAGACTGATAAATTGCAGTTAGAATTTGCATTATATCAAAATGAAAAGTTTTCCTCTGATATTACAGAATGCGATAGGGCTGATGATTGTTGGCATAAGATTGGTAATCTGAAGTATCCCGATGGTACTTTCAAGTTTAAGCTTCTTTCTCAACTAATGCTGTCTGTTTTAGTTATTCCACATAGTAATGCGCCAACTGAGCGAATTTTCAGTATAGTTAAAAAAAATCAAACAGAATCCAGGTCAAATCTTAGTACAAAGACATTGGAAAGTATGTTGGTGGAGAAAATAAATATGGATTGTTGTTATGGAAAAACATTCAATGTGGTTGAACTCAGAAATGCCAAGAGTGCATGTTATAACCAATTACATACTCATTGTGCTGAAGACTGACTTTCCATGCTTTAGTATTTCGTACATTGCTGATGGCTTTTTCCGTTTTATGAGAAGAAAAAATAAGGTGCTTGGAGCCAGTGCTGATTGGACATAATTTTCGTGGGTGGGGGGGTGTACGTCTGAATATTTTGTTTTTAATGTGACAATTCAATCAAAATTTGCTAACTCAGATATTAGTGGGGGGGGGGTGACGCACCTCCCCCCATTGGATCGACGCTGCTTGGCGCATTTCCAGTTTTTCCTACGGTGAGTTGGCAACTTTTCTAAATAACTTGTGCTACTGATGACCCCTAGTCAAATGTTGGCATGTATGCATCAGTGCTCAACTCATCAAAGAGGAAAAAAATCAATTTTTCGAATCCCAAGAAATAAAAATTCACTATAACAACACAGCCATATACATCATCAATATTTATTGTCCTAAAGGAGTTAGAGAAGAAAGAATGCTCAACGACCTCAAATTGGATCCAAATAACCTTTATATTCTAGCCGGAGACTTCAACGCAACACACTGTAATTGGGGTTTCAAGAATAACACCAGCGGAAGAAATTTAATAAAATGGATAAACAACCAGAACCTAATTATACTCAATCACCAAAGTGGAACTCATATCAGCAATGACGGAGTCATGTCTGCTATTGATCTCACTTTGGTATCCAACAACTGTACCTCAATAACCTCTTGGCAGGTGCATCAAGATAATTTTGGAAGTGATCATTTCCCCATAAAATTTTCCTATAAAACTCCGACTAACAATAAACGTAATTCTACTATACAGTTCAATTGGAACATCTTCAGCAAATTCTTAAACGATAACCTTAATAATCTAAGTGATCCATGTTCTTTTAACGATACTTTTCAGAAGGCCATAGAGATTTCCCAATCTAAAAAAGAACTTCCGCCACCCAGGGCCCCTTGGTGGAATTCTAAATGTAGTCAACTAAGAGCCAAAAGTAGACAATATCTGAATAAAACTAAAAAAAATATAAGTACAACTGACTGGGATCAATATAAAAAATATAAAAAGAAATTAAAAGAATTGATTCAGAAACTTAAAAAAAACTTTTGGTATACTACCTGCAAAACAGTAGCTAAAGACAAAAATATTTATAAAATCCTACAAAGACTAAAAGATCCAGCCAACCAACAAAAGGATGCTTACAATATCATTCATCTCAACAACGTAAAGATCCACTCCCCCGGAGAGCAAGCCAACCTTTTTAACAAGCAATACACCTCAGATGAGAATCTTGACTTCCTTCCCCTGAGTTTTATAGATAATAATAACGAAGCACTAAATAAGGAATTCACTTGGAACGTATTTTCCAGAGCTATTTCTCAAATTAGGAAATCGACCCCCGGAAAAGACAAAGTTACCATTACTATGATTAAAAAATCACCTGAAAAAATCCAAAAGAGCATTTTTAAAATTCTAAATTACAGCTTTGACACCGGCTCTATCCCCATGTCTTGGACCCACTCTCTTATCCATCCCGATATTAAAACCACATAAAAACCCTACTAACATAAACTCTTATAGACCAATATCTCTAACCTCAACTTTCGCCAAAATTCTAGAACGAATGATCCTTAACAGACTAATAGAAGATATCTACTATAATAGAAAACGAATTAACAAAAATAACCATGGTTTCCTACAAAATAGAAGCTGCACTACACTTCTAACACAAATATTTAATGACATCGTAATTGCAAGAAAAAAGAAAAACTATATTGTCTTCGCCTCCATAGACTTAAAGAGAGCCTATGATTCAGTGTGGAGAGATGGTCTCATGAGTAAATTACGAAAAAAAAGGAATCACTGGTAAAATAGCTCTATGGATAAATAATTTCATTAATCAAAGAACTTGCCAGGTGAGATGGAGAAACATTTTATCTGAAACTAAACAAAGCTCCCGAGGTATTCCACAAGGAAGCATACTCAGCCCTTTTCTTTTCCTTATCTTCCTTGACGACTTATTTATACATATTCCTACACAAGTCAAATGCTTAATATATGCTGATGACATTTTCATTTATAGCGAAAACCAAACATTAACAGATTCCACAGAAGCTATCCAAACCACAATTAAAATTATCAATAATTGGTGCAATCGCTGGAAACTAACTATCAGTTTAAACAAGTGCAATATCATCAACTTCTCAAATAAAAAAACTACTCATAAATGCAATATCATAATCAACAATACAACAATTCCAGAAGTAAACAAAATCAAAATCTTAGGTCTCAACTTCGATAAAAAATTAACTTGGAACCAACACTTCAAATACCTACAAACCAAAGCTGCACGAACTCTAAATGCCTTTAAATACATAGCTTCCAATAGGTGGGGTGCTAGCACTAAACACCTAATACAAATAGGAAATACCACAATCCGCAACCAATTCGATTTCGGAGCCCCTATTTTTAATGCTGCTGCAGAATCTCATTACAAAAAAATAAACCCAATATACAACTCGATGCTAAGAATCGCAACAAGCCTTCCAAAATATACTCCAATTGAAATCTTACACGCTGAAACTCAAGCTTCTTCTCTGCAACAAAGACACAAACTTTTAAAAACAACTTTCTATTTAAAACATTCAAGCCTAAGAGAATGGTCTCCAATTTACGACCTAATATACAATCCACCTTCCATTACATATGCTCCATGGAAGGGCAGAAACAAACCAATAGCAGCAGATATGATCAACTGTTTAGACAATTTAAACATCACTAAAAGAGATACTATCCCTTGGTGCCCTCCCACTTCAAACTTTAACTATAAAATATATCTCCAAAAATTCCCTTTTGGGATTGATCCCGGACCGCCACCAATAGCCCATTGTGTTGCTCCAGTGTGACGTTAATTGAAATTCCCCCCCCCCAAAAAAAAAATTCCCTTTCCAAAACAAAAATCTTCCCAATAATGCAATTCAAATAGCCTTTGATGACTTTCTACAAACATTTCCAAATCATATAATAATAGGGACAGATGGATCAAAAACCAACATCACCAGTTCTTTTGGAATTATCATACCTAAATTATTTGTTGAAAGAAGCTACACAGTAAACAATATCAACTCAATATTTACAATAGAAGCAATGGCAATTTTCAAGGCTATACAAGACTGGATAGAAAAATTCCAAAATTTTATTATAATAACTGATAGCTATAGTGTCTTATCTAGCTTAGAAAATATAAATAAACATTCAAATAATATCATTTTACAAATTCACCGAATTCTAAGCAAAAAAAGCCAGTACAACAACATCATGCTAGTGTGGACCCCAGCACACAAAGGCATAGCCATGAAAGTTACTTTTGGGAGCGAAAATGCAGCACTGGGTTACTCTAGATTTTCGGAGGTTGCTATAGATTTCGCCGTCTTGGCTCGAAAACCTTACTGGCGTGGAAGCCAATTCGATTTCAGCCAATTTTGATTTTGGAATACGTTGCAGTGGTCAATCACGCCAGTAGCTCAGTGTAACCTTGCAGTCAGTGCTGTCAGTGGGTTTGCTTACTCTCCTTGGTATTGCGAAGCTTGTTGGGAATCGCTTATCCTTTTTCTTGCATATTTCGTTATTTTGAAAGTTATTTTATTTTTGATATTCATTTTTGTACAAATTGCGTTTGTCAGTTCTCAAATATTTCTTACTGTTTAGCGCTTTTTTGTATTTCCATTTGTTTTCATGATTTTTACTATTTGTTGAATGTTTTAAGAGTTCATTTTGCATTTTTAAATTGAATGATTGCATTTGTGCTGTAGTCTTATTTGTTTGATTGTTTTCTGTGACCAGTTTCTATTTTTTAAATTACTTTTCTTGTCTGTAAATTATCTAATAATTGTAAAGTATAACTATGAAGGTTTTAATTACTGGCGATTCTATGGTTAAATATTTAGATCAGTATTTACCATCGCAATTACATGGTAGTGTAATACATGTTCTAGCTTTTCCAGGAATCACCATTGAACGTTTAACGGAAAAGATTTCATCTTTAAAGAATCATTATGACTTGATTCTGTTGCATGTAGGTACCAATAACACCTACGATAGCCTTGGTGGATGCTTCTCAAAATTTGAGGACCTGTTTCAAACTATTTTAAACCGAAATCAAGAGACACGTATTGTGATTTCAGCTTTATTGTCTCTGGATCAGGATAAATGCCTCTCCCTTGAAGAACAAGCTGTAATGAGACCTTTTCTTCAGAAAATTAATCAAAAAAATTATCTTCTAAACCAACGGCTGTTTTCCTACTGCCAAAAGGAGCAAAATGTTTCTTTTTGTAGATCCCAAGTCACTTGGAAAGGTTGTATGGCAAGGGATGGCCTTCATTTAAACAGGAAAGGGAACCTTCAACTAGCGCAACTCTTTATTGCAATGCTAAAGGAAGCGCTGGCGAGCATTCAAGCTTGTGATGTAGAAAAGCAGCAGGTTTTCCACGACCTACCTGCTCAGTTTCCCTCTCTCAATTCTTCAACTGAGAGTTCGAATCAACCTGTAGTTCCCCCTGAGACTAAGGCTGTTGAACTGTATTCTGCTATTGTTACCAAAGGTTCTGTTCAATGCAGGTATTAATATCCATTATGTTGTACATCAAATATTACTTTTAAATGTGTAACGTTGTTTCCATATTCAAGCTTTAGTTGAGGCTTGGCTAACAAGTTCCCTTATTTTCACTAGACGTCCTAGTCCAACTTTCAGTAGTAAGAACTCTGGAGGGAGAATCGCTGTTTTGTCAAAGCGTCAACAGCATCCCAGGACTGAGCAGTCTCAAAACAAAAAGTAAGAATAACTTTTTCTAAGATCGGAAGTTTATTTTTCAAAAAATATTAATCACAACTAGTATTTGAAATATATAACTAACAGTTGCAACGTATTAAAAGCCAATTATTTTTATTTTCACTTAGACATCCCAAACCTCAACTATCCTACTCTATTACTAACAAGGATAAAGATGGTTGGATCACTGTTTTGCCGAAGGAGAAACAGAGGCGAAGAGTTAAGCAGCCACAAATTAAGAGGTAAGGATGCTTTCTTTTTCTGGAATTATGACTTGATTATGTTAAATGTAGGTACCAATAACACCTACGATAGCCTTCACGGATGCTTCTCAAAATTTGAGGACCTGTTGCAAACCATTTTAAACCAAAATCAAGAGACATGCATTGTGATTTCAGCTTTGTTGTCTTGGGATCACAGGATAAATACCTCTCCCCTGAAGAATAAGCTGTAATGAGACCTTTACTTCAGAAATAAAAAAATAACTTTTTCTAAGAACTGAAGTTTATTTTTCAAAAAAATATTAATCACAACTAGTATTTGAAATATACGACTAACAGTTCCAGTATAATAAAAGCCAATTATTTTTATTTTCACTTAGACATCCAAAGCCTCAACTATCCGACTACCCTATTACTAACGAGGATAACGATGGCTGGATCACTGTTTTGCCGAAGGAGAAACAGACAAAGAGTTAAGCAGCCACAAATTAAGAGGTAAGGATTCTTTCTTTTTCTGGAATTCAGAAATGAAATTTCTCTTCAAAAATACATGAATCACAACCTGTATTTTTAAAAAATGCAATGAATCATCACAGTATATAAAAATGTTATTTTTCCCATAGACATCCTAAACTTCAATCTGACTCTCCTAAGACCAGTTGTGAGGGCCATAATGGTTGCATCTCTGTTTCCCCAACGGGTGAACAAAAATCAAAGCCTGTGGAGTACAAGAGATGTGGTGGTGGTAGCTGTGACGATATGGTGAATGGTAAGGATAATGAGGGAAGTGGTCTATGTTCTATTAATTTTTCCAAAACTTGCAAATCTAAAGTTTCCAAATCTGCAGAATTTGTTTGTAATAAGTGCCAAAAGGTATATAAACATCGAGGGAGTCTATTTAGGCATCAAAGAATTTGCCAAATTTCTGATAATAGTGATGGATATTATCCTTGTGTCTTTCCTGAATGTGATAAAGCTTTCCATTCGAAAAGTGTACGTGATAAACATATAGTTGATGTCCATGACAGTAGCATAAAATTACAGGAATACCAGTTTGATTCCATGGAGCAGTTTCAGGCATGGTTAGATGAAGAAAGCTCCAAAACTTACAGTTACTTTAAAAAAAAATCTGGAAGCAAATGTGTTGCTGGTAAAGCTTACCATTATTATGTATGTCAGTTTTATTCATCTGAGTCTGAAATTCAACGTCTTGAACAAAGAAAAAATTTAAAGCATAATATGCTTCCTAACTGCAACTGTCCATCAAGAATATCTGTATGTGAAGAAGTGGATCAAGTTAAAGTCAGTTTTTTCCCGGGACACAATCATGAATTAAATTTTGATAACACTAAATTTCAACCTTTGAGACAAAGTTATCGAGATCAAATTAAAGCTTATGTGGAATTGGGAATATCAACTTCCAAAATTCAAGCCATTTTACGAGATGGAACAGGATCACGAAATAACAGAGATTGCTTCAATGTGAAGAAGTCATTCGTATCTCGAAAAACAATAAATTACTATATGAAACAAAATAAATCATTTTTATACCCCAATGATAATGACGCCCTTTCAGTAGCTGCTGTAGTTGAAAAACTCAGCAAAGAGTCTTATAATCCCATACTTATATATAAACCACAAGGGCAGCCTACTGTATATGGACCCAAAGGTCTTGATAAGCTGCCCTCATCTCATGAGTCTTTTGCTCTTGGTTTACAAACTAGAGAACAAAAAAGTTTGATGATTGAAGGAAGCACTAGGGTGTTGTGTATTGATTCAACACATCAAACCAATCAATATGGTTTTTATTTATTAAATTTGATTGTTCCAGATGAATTTGGTTCTGGATACCCTGTAGCCCACTTCATTGTAAACCATCTAGACCAGGATACATTGTACCATTTGTTTAAGAGCATTAAAATAGTAATTCCTGATTTGAAGGTAAATTGTGTAATGACAGATGATGACCATGTAACAGGGCCTGTATTCAAAAAAGTATTTGGTGAAAATGTTCCTCATTTATTATGTAAGTGGCATATTTTAAGAGCTTGGCAGCGTCAATTGTTGGCCAAAGTTTCCAATTGTAAATTGAAAGAAGAGTTATATTGTGCTCTATTAACATTGCTTGAAGAAAGAAATTCAATTAAGTTTGAAACAATGATGGACAATTTTTTGCAGAAGTTTCAGATAATTGCACCATCATTTATTGAGTATTTTGAAGAATATTATTACAGCAGAGCAAGTCTTTGGGCAATGGCTTATAGGAATTTTCCCCATGCCTTCACTGAAACGAACATGTATTGTGAATCATTTCACAACAAACTTAAAACGACTTATTTACAACGAAAATTTAACAGGCGATTAGATCAGCTGATTGAAACCCTCTTACAAATTGAAGAAGATATATTTATGACCCACAAGTATAATATTTTAACTAACTGCCCAAAGAGCATATATCCACCAACTTATCAAAGACGACATTTATCAGCAATGAAAATTCCTGATCATCATGTACTTGAAATAAATTGTCAATCATGGATAATAAAATCTGCATCTAATGATCACACTGAATACATCGTAGAGCAGATTTACAAAGCATGTCCTCAAGAAGATCATTGTTTTTTAAAGTGCTTAGATGGGAAATGTTTAAGTCTATGCAGTCACTTGTATATTTGTAATTGTCCTGATAAAAACCCATTATGCAAGCATATCCATAAAATTCATTCAATTTCCTGTAGAGAGGCTTTGTCTATAAGTGATAATTCTATCGAAAAGATGGAAATTTGCTCCTCGTTAGAATTAGTGGCAAAACCCAAGATTTCTCCAGATGCTATGCCACGTTTTGTTGAAGACAAGCTTGAGTCATGCAGAAATTTAATGTCTGAGCTACTTGCTCTTATTCATGATCCAACTGTTAAAAAAGTGTTATTGCCTAACATTACCAAAACGTTAAAAAATCTTGTATCTGAATGCAAAGGTGCAGTTAAATCAAAGACTTTGGAAGAGTTTAGTAATAAAATGCCATTTGTACCTGTATCTCCAAATCAGAAGTTGACACACCAAAGCTTCTTTAAAACAACAGCCACTAAAGCTTCCAAACGCAAAGCATGTAATTATCCTACATTTACTAAAAAAAAAGCCATGCAAGACAATTTGCTAGATTTGACTCAGAGTTATTTAAGTAAAGACAATAGCCTATTATGTCAAAAAGCACTTAATAATGAAAATACTACTGAAAATTACAAAACCTTTACTCCGAAACTTGATTTAAACAATATGACTAAGCCCATATTCTACACTGATGACATTTCCATTAGCTTGCTAGAAATTAAATCTCTTGATCCCTATATTCCAAACGAAGAAATTTTGACCTTAACAACTGCAGCATCTGATTTCAAATGTGGCTGGCTTTATGACAGTGTTATTGATGGATTTTTAAGTAAGATCCTTTATGGTACTAATTCCTTGGCTGCCAGGTGCTTTGAAACGAATTATATCAGTAACAGTAATGAAATATTGAATCGATTGGCTGGAGTGCAATTTGCTCTTAGTGAATATTTATTTATACCTTTAAATAAAAATTATCATTGGGTTCTACTGGTTGGAAAAATTCAAGAGAAAAAATTTGATTTCTATGATCCCCTGGGTACAACTTCTGCTGAAAATTACAAAGATTCCATTCAATTTTGGAAAAATCAGATCTGTAAAGCTTTAAATCTTCATGAAGATTGGTTAATTTCATGCCCTCCTCACTTTAACCAGACAGATAGCACTAGTTGTGGTGTCTTTGTAGCATACTTTGTACATCAGATTGTTAAGAATTTAGATGTTAGAAAGGAATTTAATACTTTTGACTTTAGGAAATTTATTTTTGAAACTCTGTGTAGCTACTGACTTATCCATGTAGCAATAAATTAGTTTTATTAAATGTTGAGAAGACAAGACAACTACAGGTTTTGAAGATTTACTTCAATCATTTTGCATTGTCAAGATTATAAGATGTAATGAAAGATCAAGATTGTTTAATTAAATTGTCAAGAAATATTTTAGATAAGTAGCAAATAAATACAGGATGATTCTAAAGTAACCTCACATATTCATAAGACTCTAGCTACTGCTAAGATTTTAGTGGGAAATTCGAGATGTAGCCATTTCAAGATATTCCCTTGAGATTTATGTAGGTCAAAAGCATGGTAACTACTTGAGGGTAAATATAAACCAGTGTATCGAAAGAAACGATTAATTTTTGTTTCCGGAGTGCTACTCCAGAGGTTTGTATCATTGTACTTTTATGTAAAAAGAAACAGAATTAATTTTTCTTTTTCAGGATGCTACTCGAGAGGTTTCTATCATTGTATTTTTATGTAAAAAGAAATAATTAATTTTCTTTTTCAGGATGCAACTCAAGGTTTCTATCATTGTATTTTTATGTAAGAGAACACAGAATTAATTTTTCTTTTTCAGGATGCAACTCGAGAGGTTTCTATCATTGTATTTTTATGTAAAAAGAAATAATTAATTTTCTTTTTCAGGATGCAACTGTAGGTTTTATCATTGTATTTTTATGTAAAAAGAAAATTTTCATTTTTAGGATGCAACTCAAGATTTCTATAATTGTATTTTTATGTAAGAGAACACAGAATTAATTTTTCTTTTTCAGGATGCAACTCGAGAGGTTTCTATCATTGTATTTTTATGTAAGAGAACACAGAATTAATTTTTCTTTTTCAGGATGCAACTCGAGAGGTTTCTATCATTGTATTTTTATGTAAAAAGAAAATTTTCTTTTTTAGGATGCAACTCAAGATTTCTATCATTGTATTTTTATGTAAGAGAACACAGAATTAATTTTTCTTTTTTAGGATGCAACTCAAGATTTCTATCATTGTATTTTTATGTAAGAGAACACAGAATTAATTTTTCTTTTTCAGGATGCAACTCGAGAGGTTTCTATCATTGTATTTTTATGTAAGAGAACACAGAATTAATTTTTCTTTTTCAGGATGCAACTCGAGAGGTTTCTATCATTGTGTTTTTATGTAAAAAGAAAATTTTCTTTTTTAGGATGCAACTCAAGATTTCTATCATTGTATTTTTATGTAAGAGAACACAGAATTAATTTTTTTTTCAGGATGCAACTCGAGAGGTTTCTATCATTGTATTTTTATGTAAGAGAACACAGAATTAATTTTTCTTTTTCAGGATGCAACTCGAGAGGTTTCTATCATTGTATTTTTATGTAAAAAGAAAATTTTCTTTTTTAGGATGCAACTCAAGATTTCTATCATTGTATTTTTATGTAAGATAACACAGAATTAATTTTTCTTTTTCAGGATGCAACTCGAGAGGTTTCTATCATTGTATTTTTATCTAAAAAGAAATAATTAATTTTCTTTTTCAGGATGCAACTCTAGGTTTTATCATTGTATTTTTATGTAAAAAGAAAATTTTCTTTTTTAGGATGCAACTCAAGATTTCTATCATTGTATTTTTATGTAAGAGAACACAAAATTAATTTTTCTTTTTCAGGATGCAACTCGAGAGGTTTCTATCATTGTATTTTTATGTAAGAGAACACAGAATTAATTTTTCTTTTTCAGGATACAACTCGAGGTTTCTATCATTGTATTGAAATTGATCTTGGCATGCAAATAGAAATACTGGTTTTCTTTTCTAGCTCGAATTTGCATTTTGTTTGAATCTAACTAAATATGGAAAGCTAAAATAATGCTGTAATTTGATGTCTCTTGATCATCCAGTATTCTGCTGTAAATAACTAGATGATGTTTGTTTTTGGTGACCATTTTATATGGCATCAATAATAAATTTCTTTTAGTTAAGATAATCAGTAGATTATAGAAGTGCAACATTGGAAAGATGCAATAAACTCGTTAGAATTGAAATATATTCTTAGTGTTGCAAAGTTGTGATTTTTTCTCAGTCATGAGTAAGATTTAATTTTAGACTTTATATAGTGTTAGGCTCAGCTTTTCAGAACTTTTATTTTACTATAATTTAAAAAAATCGCAGTGGTATTTCCACAGCTTTTCTGAAAACGACCCAAAATATACTAGAGAAACTTCCTCAAAGGAAAACATTTTATAAATTTCCCCAAACATACCAAACGCAATTTTTTAAAAATAAGTTATTCGAGTTTACCAGAATTTCAGGAAACAATTTGTTTTAATTTTACATTTTAGAAATTCTAGCTGCACTCAGGTAATTTTATCCTTTGCAAGGAAAAGTAAATGATAAGCGTCTGAAAAATAAAGGCTGATAGTTGAAAATACCTGTTTATAATTGAAAATCTACAAGGGAAGGAGGGATGCAGGATGTACGCTAACAAAGCGGCTTAATGTTTTCCTCGCCTGGGGGTTGAGCCCCCCCCCCCCCCCCATCCAGTCTTAGCAGCATGCGAAAATTTGGCAAAGGAAATGTCCGCAGTCTGGTTTTCATTGAGATTAACGAGTTTTTCTCAGTGGGGAGTCAATGGAAAAGACATTCGATGGGGTGTGGAATAAAAAAGACCATGTATAATTATTCGATCGTATTCTCCTTTACGGCGCACATTTTTTTTTCAATGAGTAGCAACTTGGCTCATCACTTAAATTACGCAGACCATCAACACAATAAGAATCTGGATTACTGGAAAACATAATGACTAAATCCATCCATTACACTGACAGGTCATTTAACTAAGGAAACAACACAGCAGGAATCTTTTGATCAGTGAAACCTTTCTCTATAAGATGGGGTATGTAATATTTCTCAGAAAAGTGTCCTATGTGGGGAGACATAGGGGTCTGGATGCGGCCTTTTTTATCAAGACAGCCTCGGACATCCCCTTTGGCTATATAGCTGGTTTTTCTAGTGTGGGAAAAATATCTCATTCTCGCACCGCAGGGGACTATAGAGAAGGAATAATCTTTAACCTCTTCTGTCGTAGACGCCATGAGTGGTGAAGAAAATGTGGAGGTTGCTTCTACAGTTTTGATACAAATAACAAATTCCAGATACATGATATATATCCGGGATATGACAAAATATTCTCACTTTTAAAATCCCTAGAGCAAAAATGCCGTTTTAAAGCAAACTCGTACCTTTTTTAGATAAAAGCAATTTATTGTGAAAGGAAAACGTTTTCTTTCAGTATGAAAAAAATCATGTCGTAGCCTTTAATTTTGTTAAGATATTAATGATTCAAAAACACTAAATACAATTCCTATTTCTGGGTACCTTGCATAATCCACGAAAACATCACACTTTTTGTGTGAGAGGGGAATACTTTGGTTTATATCTTTAGTACAATGATAAATTGCCAACTCGATAACTTAACTCAGTACTAGATTATTTATATTTAGGCATTCGAAAAATTATTAAATGCAATGCTCATAGAATGTTAGCTCAATTCTATTGGATTGAGGAAACGGTAGAGGGAAGACCTAGTTATTCCGAAATTGTTTTCTGATTATGTACCTGGGTTTGGGTTTACTTTTGGTTGGTCGCTCTATAGTAATTTTTTCCTAAATGAAGGCTAATTAGACTGGAACCTACGACTTAAAGTGGATTGCAAACCAACAGATATATTCTTTCTCAGATCAAGAATCGAACCCAGAGCTTTTTCAACCAAGGGTCAGGAATTCGTGTGTCTGGATTAGGAAATATTCCCGTTTCAGATAGACTCCGCTCATTCATTCTAATTCACTCGTTTAGTTCTATAATTCGGAATGTCAATTTAAAAATAATTGGCACAACTAGGTATGTTTGTCTATAAAAATGAAGTCCGAACTTGCACTTAAACTCACAACAATTTGCATATAGCTTAGTAACGATCGTAGTAAATTGATACGTTTCCAACAAGAACTACTTTAAAATAACACCTCTCAATGGTGATATTTTAAAAAATACTATTCCGATCTAAAAACATATTTGTCAAAATGTATGTTCAAGCACTAACTTCCTAACAATAATTAAATTGTTACATCTGACACATCTGAAATCATAGATATTGTCAATTCAAATAAAATTCTAGAACATAAAAAGTTAAAGTTGTGTAATAAAGAGACTGTTTGGACATTTTTTGAACAATTTTGATGAGCTGTAACAAATTGTATGCTACGAAAGAATTTTATTTTCGCAGCAGTTAAATAGTTAAAGTATAACTTATCGTCTGCTAACTCAGAGTTTTGTTTACTTTCAAAATGGCGCTTTTAAATAAGCAATGGATGGAAGGCTATGTTTACTCTCTTTCCGAAGAAAATTATGCTTATTCAATTATTCAAAAACGCAGTAAAATCATGGTTTTTCCATATCTAAAGGTACGATAAGTAATAATGAAAAAGGAAAAAAACGTAAAAGTGGAAAAATACTTCCAAAAAAGTATCCAACAAAGAAAAAAATTCTGAGAATATTTATAAGGTAAGATCTTTAATTTTAAAAGAGAATCCGTCAAGTCAAAAGACTATAGCAAAGTGAACGTGAGAACTATCTCTAAGATATTTATGATTGTTGGCGGTTTTGCATATAATGGAAAATTAAAAGTAAAAAAAAGAGGAAAAAATGTAAAAATCAACTCCCACATATTATCAAGAACCTATTTTATCCCCAATATTCAAAAAAGAAATACCATACCTTTACCCACAGTGCCAACAATCAGTAGAACTGCATCTGGGTAAAGCAAGCAGCCACACATCAAAATCGACTATTGAATTCTTGGAAAAAATGGAACAAGAATCTGGTATCAAATCGATTCCCTTTACTGATATTCCTGCTATATCTCCAGATGTTTCACCCATGAACTTTTGTGCTTTTGGACTTTTAGAAAGGGCATTATCGAAACTTCGACCGAAAACCATTCAAGGACTGGAAAACTGTGGACAAAATACCACTGTCGATACTACAAAAGTCAATATTATCATGGAAATCAAGGTGTAGAAAGATAGTTAACAATAAGGTCTATCAAATGGAACACTTAAGACACAAAAATTTCATGTAAAAATTTAGCTTCAGTCCATTAAAATCGTTCAAAAAATGTCCGAACAGCCTCTGTACTAGACATAACCAACATGTTTATAACTACATAATATAATGTAAGAAAATTTCATAAACCATTTAATTATATTACTCTTATTTAAATGTTAGTAGGCTCACTTGTGATAATGTATACACAAACTACCGAAATTGTTCATGAATTTTAATTCAAAATTGTTAGTTTGTAACCGTTTTAAGAGATCCAATCAAAATTTTTAATACGGGATAGACTTGCAAAGCAGTGTTACCTGTTAACATACGACACGTAACTCTATTTGCTACATAGACGTGAAATATAAGTAGTCTGAGCATTGCTATTGAGAGGAGCTTGAAAAAGTGTTACCGTCATGTCGAGTAGTATTCATGCGACTTCTTTGTGAAAAATTGAATTGGTTGAAGGATTTGGTATCATATCGCCTCTTTTGCGATGTAACATCTAATGGCATGTAAGGTATATGAATACGCATTTCCACAGAGTGGTGACAAAAGTGTAAATTGCCAGTCTACTACAATCAAATGTTCAATCAATGGAGATAGTTCAAATGAGATAGTGAATTACTGTTAAAGTAAGGTTGTATTTTTTATTTTTATTTAAATTTATATCGATTATCACAGTTTATTATAGTTTTGTTTTTGTAAGTGGCAACAGTTTTTTCTTACTTATGAAGAATAAAGTTCTTGTGTTTATCTAACTCGTAATTTCTTCGATAATTCTCAAAGTATTTTTAAATAATAATGTGTGGTACACGCTAAGAAGATTATTTTTAATCTATAATTAACATTTATGGCGTCCGCGACAGGTTATCCAGAATTGCAAAGGATAGTGAAATTTTTCGGGAGCTTGAGAATTACTTTTGTTGAATTGCGTAAAATTCAGTGCGGTTGTTTGACGTTCCGGAAAGTTTAGTTAACTCATATATTAACATGTCAGTTGTTTAAGCTTTATTTTGTGAAGTTCCATGAACATAAGTTCAATCTCATTTAAAAGTGAGACTGAACTAAATAATTAATAAAAATTAAAAATAAGGCATGGGTAACCACAATGTCGAAAATAAAAGTTATGCATAATCAGGAAAATAAAATGTATTAAACCTGAACCTATAAACTTAATATGAATCAAGTTACAAATAGTAAGATCTCGATAACTTTTTAATCTATGTTACCGGCAAAGTTTGAAACGCCGGCATTGTATAGAATACCTAGGCATTTTATAGAATGCCCGACGTTTTTAGGCAAAGTATGAAATATGAGAATTATTATATACTTTCCCTAGGCATTGTATATAATACCTAGGCATTCTATAGAATAACAAATGCTATTTAGGCAAAGTATGAAAAAAGGTCATGATAAGACTATTATTTAAAAACCGTTCATTCCTCAAAAATACAAATGTTATTGAAGTTTCATGAGTACGTGAAATAACTCAGTGTCCGTGACGTAATACTGTACAGTACTGACGCCTTCTTTAACAGGATAAATGAGTTTACTTTTGTTTTCCACAAATATCACATCATAGCGATTCAGCAACCAATAGTCCCGTGGTTCCTTCTTAGTAGTCATTTTGGCTTTTTTTACATCATTTATTAACTTCTGGTAAGTAGTTTCGGTTAAGAACAAACTGTTTTTTGCAGCATTAACTCGAAGCTTAGACAGTTCATGTTCGAATCGTCGTTGCATGTCTATTGACTGTGACTCCTTCTCCAACACTATATCTTGCTCTTCCATTTTCATACAGCACAGTATAAAACTATTTTTTTGTTGAACAAATTTAAGTAAAATCGCGTATTTTGACACTCCCGAACAAAGCGCAAAATGCAAATGTGTGACCGCGATTTCGCCGTTAAAAAAATTGTTCGCATCTCCACTGTCGACAAATGTGCCACTTTTATTAAGTCTACTGTTTGAGGTGATAAGGAAAGTTGTTATTGATCTGAAAATATGGTGGCCCAAACATTATAAGACGATGCTTTCCCATTGAATTTACCTTCCATCCCTTACAAATGAGCCAGCATATCGAATTCCTCTATCAAGGGGATAATTCCCCTAGAAAAAAATTGAAGACATAATTAGATATTACTCCAAAGCTAAGATTTCGATTGCATCTATAATTTTATGAAAACGGAATGAATAAAGCCCATGTGCATCTTCAAAAGAGAATGATTTTGTGTGGTCCGCCAACAAATTTTAAAGAGCCTTTTAGGAAAAATATTTTTTTTTCGTCTATTACCAATATTCAAGAAAGAGGTGAAACATGCAATTCAAGTTGAAAAATCATCTTTACAATTCTAGTGATGAATTACCCACTAGACGTGCGACAAGGATGTTTTATACAGATGGGCCTCACAATGGAAAAATATTCTATAAATAAGCATTTTCATATATCCAGCAAGAAAGAAAACTTTTTTAAATTTTACTTTTTGCTGCTTTCGTCGGACCGCTCCCAAATTTCTAAGAGGAAGGGACTGATAACTCAAAAATGTCTTTCTTCTCAATGGACCAGATAGTCATTTTTGTTATCATATGTACGAAATATTCGTACTGTGCTGATACTCCTAACCAGTGGTCGATATAGACCCCAGGGGCGATAGAAAAATAGAAAACATCATTGTATGGGTAATATTAATTCGGTTCATATTTTCTACTTGGCTACCTTATTTTCAAAATTTAATGACATACCGACCCGTTTACAAGATAAACTATCACGATTATTCAAGCTTGGACGATTCTTTTAGATTTCTAAGCTAAATTAGCCTTATTTAAATCATCATTGTTACGAAAAGATTTTCAGAACTTTTCGAATCTACGGCAATTAAAAGTAAAAGAGGAAGACTTAGAAGTATACAAAAATATCTTCAAAATTTGAGCGATGATTTTAAAATGCGCTTTGCAGATTTTGAAAACATGCACATTCCAGATTGGGTTATCATTCCATTTTCTGCAGATATTGAAAACATCGAATGTAACAAACAAGATGAACTTATCGAATTGTCAGTTGATCTTGAAGCTAAGACGCTTTAAAAAAGACTTTAAGTTACTTTTGGAAGAATATGAATGTTGTAGAAAAATATCCAAAACTTTTGCTTGCATTTCCGAACAATGGTTGAAGCTGGTTTCAGTCATGTTAATTCCATTTTAATAGAACAAAGAAATAAGCTATATTTAGAATTCCGTGGTGTAATGAAATGAACATGAGTCGCTCTAGTTACAGTGGCGCTTTAAGTCTGAAACTTACTAATTTTGAATCCAGCATTGCTCATCTTGTCAAGAGTCACGAAGCACACCCTTTACATTGACAACGTTAGTAAATTGTATACTAAGTTAATAAGTCGGCAAGAAAGAGCATTTTTATTTCAAGTTTTGAGAGTATTCGTGAAAATATCCTATATATAGCTTATATGAATTGATTACGTGACTCCGATTTTTGGTGGGGCAGTGGTAGCCCGGTTGGAAGAGTAGCGGATTAGCAATAGGAGGGTTGTGAGTTCGAAACTAGGTCTAACCAAAGACCGTCGTGTACGTGGGTGCTGGTGTGTGTTAAATCTGTCGTAACCTCAAATGTCCTCACGTTGACGTGGTGTGGATGTTTGGAGAGTAGTGTGATAGCCAGGTGTTGCCTCGTCATCTGACCGTGGTTTAAAATTACGAGGTGTTGACCTCGGATCTTTCCCTTCAAGATTCAACTACCCACCCCCCGGTTTTGGAAGTGCTGTTCGTTTCACAGTTCACACTTAATAACCATTAATGTAGTCAGGAATTATTTTTGGAGGTACAAAAGAGAGATTGAATTTTTATGCTAATTGAAGATTTGGACTTATTACATTAAAAAAGCATTTTTTATTTTGTACTTTGAACCAACTTAGGAATACAACTTTTTATGCAAAATGAATATCTGAACTTTATTATATTTTAAAAAAGATATTGGTTCGCTAAATTTTTGTATAATATAATATATCAAATTTAGTCCTGACTATGAATTGAAAAACAAAGACATACAGTTTTAAAATTGTTACACCTCAGTTGTTTTAGTACAGAAATGATTTTACGAGGGTTTTTCAACAAATATTTATTGTTGGTTAAATACATACAATTTTCTATGCGAAGTACAATAAACAACAATTATTTTCATAATTCAATAACTATGTTAAAGAAATCCATGAATTTTTATCGTATTTTATCTTGAAAACATTTTAAAAAGCCGACTCCGACGCTTTCGAGGTCAGCTCAGGACCCCATTGCCCGTCCCCCTGGCCAAGAATATATGCTTTTAATATTTTTTATATAGACTAGATATAATATAACTTATTTTATAAGGCAAATGCCAGACAATTCAATTATTAAAAAAATTTCTTCTCAAGTTTTGTAAATAGATATTTATAAAATTATTCTATGTAGGCACTGAAAATTGTATCTGGGAATTTGTCAAAAATTCGAATAAATTTAAAACGTCTTAAAAGCTAATTATCCGAACCCCTAGTACATTTTTCAATCAATGGAGGTTTGACACATTTCAGTCTGAAAAATTACTATCTCCTTAATTAGTTATATTTATGGAAAATGTTTATGAAATAAAACCCAACTTTTGATACATTAAATTTAGCTATTTTATGCTAAATTTATCCATGCCTAATTTCAAAATTTATGACTAATTATAATTAATAATATTTGAAATTTATTATATGACAAGCTAATGCTATAATACTATGTAATATTTGAGCAACACATTTGATATTGTCATTGCTCATTCATCAATTCAGTTTAACCAGTTTTGTTCTGTTATATAGAACCATTGTGACAGATTTTGTCCAGAATAAGAAAACAGGAGTGTGTTTTGATCCTTTCAAGCCTTTCCAAGATTTGTCCACTAAAAATGGGAAATTTTGAAATTCCATTTTTTAGTTGATGCTCGTGGAGTACGTTGAAAAATCTAAATTTGTACTAAGGGCTTCTCTGTAACATCTTACTAAAATTTGGTCACTTTATTGTTTTGCCTCAAAAAGTTTAAGAGGAATCAGAATTTATAGTTGTGAAAAAATTCATTTTTCTCTATTTATCAAAATTATGTATTAGGGAGACTAAAAGTTTTCTTAATCTTGCTTTCTTGATCTTAGGAGGGTTTGAGGAGAATCGATTTACAACTCCCTGAGCCACCATGAGACACTTTATGTAGATGTATTCTACCAATACAAAATGATGATTCTGTGTTATGTATGGTTTATCATCTTAGCAAAGAGAAAACGTATTTCAAGAAGTCTGTAGAAGCAACATCAATTTGAATTGCCTACAATAAATAGACGCCCTTTACATTTTCTTTACAAAAGCAAGCAGCTCACGAGATTTACCTCTACAATGTTTTCTTTTCAAATTAAAGTCTACAACATTCAACAAGATCTATCGTCATTTAATAAACTTCAAAAAGGTGTTAAACAAGTAATAAACAGGAAAAAGATAATGAATTGTCCTTAAAGAGAAATAAAGCGAAGAAAGTGTTTCATAACTTTGAACTGACATTTCTTTATTACTCAAAACAAAATGACCGCATTTGTAATGATATAAATAAACATTTTGATAAATTCAACTTTTAGTATAGTGGTATAATTTTACTTTTACTCTTCAGTAAAATATTTTTCAAGAGTCCTCAAATTGAAATAGATCCATAGTTATTAATTGCAATGAAAAATGTAATAGGTATGTAATAAACTGTAAAAGCGTGTTAAATTGCCTTTAAAAATAAATAGTTAAAGTGGATTTATCATTTTAAACTTAAATATTTCCTTAATTCGCAAAACAAAGTGATCAAATTTTTTATGTCAGAACTGAATAGAAGCCATGAAAAATTCAGATTTTGGTTGTGTGTAAGCCATATATATGCAGTAACTACTAGATTAAAATTTCTCTTTTTATCAGTGACAAAATCTTGCAAAGGCTCGAAACATTCCTGTTTTCTTGCTCATGACAAAATCTACTACTGTCACTGGTTCTTGCAAAAAATATTATTTTAGTGCATTTCCCTTCATGTAAATTTGTCTTTGAAATTAAAAAGACAAATCGCAAGTTTCAATCAGGAAAGTTTTTGAATACCTAACAATCAAAATTAAGCCAAAGTTCTATCAGCAATTTATTCTGAGTAAAGTGAGTTTGTATTTTGTTATTTGCTCAATCAGAAGGGGAGTCAGCATTTTGTGTACTCCTCAATTGCAAAAATGGAGAGCTTCGCAGTTCCTTAAATTCCAAATGGTAAAGAAATCTCAAAAATAAAATTGATTTTTAATTTTCAAAACATGTACACATACGATTGTACAAAAAATGAAGATGTTTATAAATGATGCACCACCCTTTGTTAAGATGGCGTCCCCACTCCCCTTGTAGCAGATTTCTAGATAATTCTATTCAACAGCAATTCTTCAAAAGACGGGGAAAAGATGACTCACTAATGACTTCAGTGAGAAAATGTCTCAAAGAAGCCAAAGCCAAAAAATGCGCCAAAGCATTTGCCAAGAAAGCGATAACTAGTGAAATGTGCCAGTTGCAAAGTACGATAACGTGCCAAATATGATTACCCTGAACACACCCTAATTACCCGCCTCGGGCGCTGCATTTTCGCTCCCATTTGACAGACTACATAGCCATCAATGAAAAGGCCGATCAGATAGCTCAAAAGGCAGAACTATTTAACGTCGCTGAGGGAGTCTCGGCCATGGACATCATAAAGTATTTGAAAATAACCAAATAATATACAACCAGTGGAAAAAATACTATAAAAACAAAAACTATCCTCATATCAACCCAACAATTCCGTGGTATGAAAACACTCTACCCTAAACAGAAAGGACGAAACTCTCATCCAAAACTTTCGAGGGCCGCGGTGGCCCGGTTGGATGAGTATCGGACTAGCAACCGAAGGGTTGCGAGTTCGAATCCAGCCAAACACCGTCGTGTACAAAGGGGGCTGGTGCACGTTAAATCTGTCGTGGCCTCAAATGTCCTCACGTTGGCGTGGTGTGGAAGTTTGGAGAGTGGGGTGCCAGCTCAGGTGTTGCCTCGTCATCTGACCGTGGTTCAAAATTACGTGGTGTTGTCCTCGGATCTTTCCCTTTGGGATTGATCCCGGACCGTCACCAATAGCCCATTGTGTTGCTCCAGTGTGACGTTAATTGAAATACCCATACCCTGTCCCTTTGGGATTGATCCCGGACCGTCACCAATAGCCCGTTGTGTTGCTCCAGTGTGACGTTAATTGAAATACCCCCCCAAAAACTTTCGAGCAAACACTTTAATGACAAATTCAATCAAAAACAAAATCAAACTCTCAGATACCCCTAACTGCCTAAGATGTCACACCTATGAAGACCTAGAACATATTCTATTCCACTGCCCAACTTTCCAAAAAGGTCGAAACAATCTCATTCATACTCTCTCCAATCAAAAATTTCCACATTCTTTGAATGGAATATATTCCAATTTATCTTTGACCATCTATAATGCCATTTGCTTATTTTTAGGCACCAATCCTCGTTTTTAATCTTTTACATTTTGAATTATTATCTTAGTTCTCTAGAGGCACAAGGTCACGTTGGCGTGGTGTGGAAGTTTGGAGAGTGGGGTGCCAGCTCAGGTGTTGCCTTGTCACCTGACCGTGGTTCAAAATTACGTGGTATTGTCCTCGGATCTTTCCCTTTGGGATTGATCCCGGACCGTCACCAATAGCCCCTTGTGTTGCTCCAGTGTGACGTTAATTGAAATACCCCCCCTAGAGGCACAAGGCAAAGCAGCCAAGCCTCAACTCTGCTTTTCTCCGAAAAGCATCATCATCATCATCATCAATTCTGAACAAGGAACTTTGATTATCTTTCCTTACATGGACGGCAACAACCACTAACTTTTCGTACTTGCTTTCGAGACCAAATCAAATTTTAATATTTACTTTATGAATTTTAATATTCCTTCTGCTCAAGCGTGTTAGAATTAATTTTTCCATGAAAACCGACGCAGCGGGCAGGAATTTTAGGAGTCCGCTTTGCTAAAGGACTATGAAAATTTTTTTGTTGTAGCACTTTGTGAGATTTTAAATTTCTTTCTGCTTAGAAATTGGATGCGTACAGTTAAAAGTATGACTCTTTACTTTGTCACTGATGTCTGTTTCTAGTTTATTTTGCGTGTTACTTTGTTTATTAATTACATTGAGGGTCTAAACATAAAATTTGTCTCAAACTATTATCTTACTATTAGAAGGAACTTTCTTCCAACTTGCGATTACTCATTCAACGATATTTCCTTGATAAAATCAACTTATCTTTCTGTTCTTATCTTCTGCGAGATAAATATGTTGCAAATAAACGCGAAAACTTTTTGTTTTGATTGTTTGAACCTCATTCTTAAACAATCATGGGAAGGAATACTAAACGGGACAGAATCTTAGAAGTTGCAATACATGTTTGTATAATCCAGATTGTATAGTATGGAAGTGTTAGAATATGTTGTATTTTTTGTTTTCAATTGTGTATAAATTCCAAGGATATGTTAAAATATTTCATTGTAAATTTTTACTTGAAAGTGTTGTCTCACCTTTGTATACATTAAAAACTAAAAAAAAAACTTTGGTAATTCAAACTTGATTGATTGTATGAACAGAGAATTAAAAATTCCGTTTTTTTAATTCTTAAATGTCTTTACAATTGGTAGTATATTGGTATCTATTTAGATTTTGACAAGAATTTACATTTTGAAAAATTTCCTTAACTAAGATAATGATAATGTTTTGGATTCAAATGCAAGTTTTAGAATTTGACACATGTTTGAATAAAATAAAAGCTTTACTAGCTTCAATATAAAATACTATTTTGCCATTATGAATAATTTGCTATAGAATTTAAAGAGTAAGTATTTGTAGAATCAGGATTTTTTAAAAGTTTCTTATTGAATGGGTTAGTCAAGTTCTATGTGATTAAGTTTGTGGTACTGTTCGGTGCTCCAGTTCCTAGGTTTAAGAAGAAAATCTCCTTGTGTATGAAAAATAATATTTAAACCTATACTTGAGAACAAATACAATTGACTTCTCAGATTCGTTTGACACGTTGGTTCAAATTTCACACTCACAAGTTTCAATTTTCAAAAATTTGTTACCAATAAAAGTATCTAGGAAGAAAATATGCAGAATTGTCCAAAATATGAATATGTGTAAAATGAGGTAATATGTTTTCATGACATTCTTCACGTTTTGAAAGAGTCCTAATTATTAAAGGTTGTGTCCAGAATTCAAAGCATGATTTGAAACTTACTGAGAAACTATTTTTTACTTATTTCAGAATTGTAATAGGATGGAAATTGCTTGTTATCAACTGTAAATAATATCTGAAAAAATTGACCTACTAACCATTTCTTCACTTGCTGTGCTTTATGGAAAAGCCAAATTTTACAAAATAGATTTTCTTTTTGCTTACAAATCTGACACTGGGATATATTAAGATAATTTGTTTTTATGATTTATCTACAGAACTCTCTATTCAAAGCTGTTCTACAGTTGAATAAACTTTAACTTGGTATTATTAGAAAGGTATTTGCCAAGGCAGTGATGTATTGCAAGAAAAATATTCATATGTTCAATGATAGAGAACTCTTTATTATAATTAGTTAGAAAATATTTATAATTACTTTTTTAAAAGCACTTGTAAAATGACATAATTATGTGGAAATTGAAGCAGGATTTTTATGTTTATTGTTGATTCTTGATTGAATGTGGGAAATTTATTTTGGCTGTATTTTTGTGGGACCTTACAAATCTTGTATATTAACTGAAACTAATTAATTCCTCATGCACTGAAAAAGTAGTATACAAAGTCCATTGAATATCCTTCAGTGGCACATCTCCTAAAGGTGTGTACAGACTTCACGAACCCGAGGTACACTAGTTATCTTTTCTATTCATATGGGGTTTACTAACAATAACAGTACTCTGACATTAAACACGGGTTGTGGTCCGAGGATACCCAGATGATCCTATGTTCCTTAATCCCTCCTTTTTTCCCCTATCACAACATTTTTCTTGATGTTGTCTTGTATTTGGCACAGCTTGACCAAATGTGGCCCTTGTGCCAAAACAACCAACCATCATTCAATAGTTTCAAAACAAATAACAAAATTGAAATGTTTGAAAATGGTTTCAATATTTGCTTGTGAAAGATAAAATAACTATCCATTTATTATTTCCTGGAATGTTTAACTCGGGATTTATAATCATCTTTTAACTATATCTGATATAATTTTAATAGTCAACTAAAATGGGGATACCCCATCTTAATCTTCTCTAGTTTTAATCTCAAATTATATTTTTAGCCTCCATGAGGTGTTCCATGAATGACCTCTTTGTTCTTTTATATCATCCTTGGACACACCATTGTGTCACTTAAATCACATCCATATAATTTGTTCTATAGATTTGTTTTTAAAATCTACTTTTCATAGTTGGTCACTTTACTTCAACTTTTTATCTATTTTTTCATTTGCTTGAATTATGTCTTGTGTTTGCTGCAGCATGTCTGTTTTTGGATCTTGTGCCATAAAACCCAAACCAACCAACCTATGGAATAATCTTACGCTTAAAATCAACATTTCATGAAATTTTTCTTAACTCCATGACACATTTTGTGTTACAACTACATAACCCACATTAATCTAGATTTCTCTTTGACCACATTCTATTCATAACAGAAAATATTCTCTCAAGGGCTGTTCTTCAAGAAGATAGAATAAACTATAATATTACCAAAGTCTAGATGATTTCAGAAAAACTACCCATCTATCAGATACCAGAATGTTTTCTTTACAATGTGACTCCATAGTTATACAAATTGCTGTTATCTGTGGGAGGGGATATTGATATACGATTATAGGTTATGTATAATAATTTGTGATTAACCAACATTAAAGTATCTGGGAGGGGATATTGATATACGATTATAGGTTATGTATAATAAAAAATTTGTGATTAACCAACATTAAAGTATTTAGTTATTAAAAACACGATAGAATTGACATTTTTATTAAAACGACTGGGCGGTGAAAAAAATGGTACTATCCCTTTCAAAATGGAATGTACTGTCAGCCTATTATATTTTAAATAGTATAACATTAAGTGTTTTCCAAAGCACTTTTCATTTAATTAGTCACTTATGTGTCTTATGTTCTTTTCCAATAGAACTTCGCTGAAATGGGTGACCGCCATGACTATTCTCCTACGATTGGGCAGATGACCGATAAGCCTCTATTTGGAGTTTCAAAGTGGAGAGTAAGCTACCTTCCATTTTATATATTTTCGTTGTTCATTTGAATTGTAGGCTTATGATTCTAATGTCATATTGAATAGCAATGGATTAAACTTAAATTACTACCATCTATCAGTAAAATAGCATAAGGAAAATAGAGGGATGTTCATACATTGCACACAAGTTATTCTTTAAAAAGTACTCTGGTGGCATGTTTTACAACACATTCTGGTAAAACAAGATAATACAAAACTGGCCCATCACCAAATTGTCAACTAAACTAAATGTTTCTTCACCAAATGGCTATTTGGATAGGTCTGACAAGTTACCATGTTCCAAAAAATTAGAAATGAAAAATTATCGCCAATTGGTGATTGTACTGCATTCTTGAGCCCACCCCACATTTTAATTTCAAATCTTAAGAGGAAAATTATGCAACATTTTTCTTTTAACACTAATATTACAATGAACAAATTTTTAGTATCTTTAACCTAAAAAATGTTTTGCAAATCTTGTTCTACAGTCGAGTCTCTATTTAATGAAGTCTCATTGTTCCACTTAAAAACTTTGTTATAAAGAAAATTCGTTAAATAGAAATTTGTAAATTAAGTTATAAAAACGAGAAAAAAACAAAGACTGAAAATTACATAGCCTCTTTATTAACTTTAGCACATATTCTAAACTAAAAAAGTCTAATCCTGCTTTGTACAGGTTTATTATAAAGAACATATTTTTCATAAAAATTTTCACACTTTTGTAAAGATTGAAACGCTTCATCTAACATTTTCTTGAAACTGTAATCCCCTTCGTATTGTGTCAAATGCTGTTAGCATTTCTTCTTGCGAAGGCTTTTTAATAACCTCTTCATTATCATCTTCATCACTCACTGTAGTGTCTTCATTACATTTCCTAACACTTTGCAATATGTCATGCTCCATAGGATATTCAGCAGTCACAATGTCTTCATCAACGTGGAGAAAATTAGACAGCTCTTCCTTCTTCAACAGCTCCCATGTCTTTCAGATGTTGCCATTTTTCTTTCAAATCTGCCAAGCACTTGGGTTGATTATATTCAGCATCACTTTTGAAACCAGCTTTAACAAAACAATTTTTTATAATAGATGCAATCACATCACACTGCCAAGCTTTCGTCTCTGATATGGGGATTCTTAAATTAATGCAATTGTCTATGCACTGGCTGCTCTCTAAGGCAAGAATAACTTTTTGTTGGATTCTTTTTCAATAATGAACTTTAAGATTTTTTGTAATGCCTTGATCCAATGGCTTATGTTTTGAAGTTGTATTGGCTGGAAGAAAAAAAACCTTTATGTTCTTCAATTTGCATTTTGAAGCAGTCTGGTGGATGTGCAGGACAGTTGTCTATAAGTAATGAAATCTTGCGACACTGTTTTTCAATTGTTTATCCCTTTCAAAAAAAGCCGCTCTTCAAAAATTCTAGAAGTTATCCATGACTTTTTATTGAAATGATAGTCCACCTCTAAAGATTTTATACCTTTGAAACATTCTGGTGTTTTTACTTTTTCCGATTACTTTTTCTTCACCAGTCATATTCGCACATAACAAAAAGTTTATTCTCTGTTTGCTATTTTTCCCTCTGAAGCACTTATTGTCTTAAAATGTTAAAATTTTATTCGGTAAACATTTAAAAAACAATCCCGTTTCATCAGCATTAAAGATGTTTTTGCACCATATTCATCCAAAAGTTTTACAGTTTTTTTCCCACACCTCTTCATAAACATCTGCTTTCTCCTGATATGGTTTTATATGATATTCCATATCTCTTTTTAAATTTATCGAGCCATCCAACGCTAGCTTGAAAATTTGAGTGTCCCAAATCCTGAGCAAAATCGATAGCTTTTTGTTGGATCATTGGACCGGAGACGGGCACATTTTTATATCAAATCATCCTTACCCATTTTAAAACAGCGGCATCTATGCCTTCATATGAATATTGTCTAAATCTTTTTTTGTTCACACTCGTACTACTTACTGCTTTCGTGCTGAATGATTGCAGAACGATTTTTTAAAAGTGTTGACACACTGCTCGCTGCTATACCGTACTTTAAAGCCACATCTTTCTTCCTCATTTCCTTTATCAACATTATCTACAAGTTTCACTTTATCCAAAAGACACAAACACTTTCTCTTAAATATTTTGAGTGAGTTAAAACATGCAGGCAAGAGATTGAACTCACAGGACTACTGATTGACGAAGAATGTGTCCTACACAGCCAGGCCCACAATGAAAACTAGTTTCCCCTGTGGAATGCAGTTTCCATTACCTCCCTGCCATGCCATATGGTCTCCCCTCAAAGATAAGGAAGGAAGCAATTCCCTTCCCTTTGCTGTGGGAATTCCTTGTTATAGAGCGAGGGTGCTTGAGGTCACAGCAGCCGATTTGGTTGATTTTGTATGGAACTTTGACAAATGAGAAGTCGCAAAATGCTGCAAAAAACATAAACAAATTATTCAGTCAGAAAAACTTTGTTATATAGAAATTATCTTTCGTAATATGGAGTGTAAATAACATGTAAATGTTGTTCAAAGTCAAGGTTTTGTAGAAAATTTTGTTAAATAGAAAACTTCGTTGAATGGAGACTACTGTATTTGCAAAACTAGTTTCCAAATAGCACTTGGAAAATGCTACAGTTTGCAAATAGCACATAGGACCCGATAGCATACATAGTTTTAAGGCTAAAACACAATAGAAAAACCTAGTTTGGTGCAGAGTTCTTAAATAGCAGCTGTTTGGGAGTTTGTCCCAAAAGAATTGATTCATCATTATTTAGTTTTATGCCCTTTCATTAGTCTGAATTATGTATTTAAAGGCAGCTTTTCTGGATGATCCTTTTCTTATTTTAAGAGAAGTAACAAAAATTCTCTAGCAAATTTATTGTATGAAGATATAAATTTATTAAAACTTGTAACAATTTTCTTTTCAGGACCGTGTTATTAATACCACATTTGCTGTCCTCACTTCCCTCATAGTTTCGGTAATAAAATATCCTTTTTACCTTTTTCTATTATAACTGATTCAGCATGGTATATTAGTTTTCCTCTTTGCTCAATGGTTTGCATTAAATGTGTTAAATTGAAATTTTAATAAATACATCATGAGTTTTTATGTTGTAAATTTTCATTGTGCACAAAAGTAGTGCCAAGATCATTCAAATTTATACTTATTGAATAATTAAGTCACTTTTCAAAACTGTTACCCCCTGTTAAAGCAATGACTTGCTTCAGCATCACTTTTTGTTTTGTGATGGAAGTTTTATGGAGACATACAATTTACGATGTCAATTATGATACTTGTTTCTTCTCAAATTTTCTTTTTTTTATCACTTGAAATTAGAGACTTAAATTTCTCAGTAATAATCTTGAGAATATTTTCCAAGAGTGTAATAATTTAGAATTTTCTTCTAAAGACATGAAAAATGGGAAAATTTCATGCAATATATTTTTCAATGAGTGAATACTTTATGAAAAAATCATAAGCTTAAAAATATTCTTCTGAGGCTAATATTAAAAATAAAGAAAAAGTAGACTTTTCATTTATTTTTACTCTGCTCTTTTCAACAATTTTACTTGAAGTGTGGATTATTTACTTCTTTGACTATATGTGTAGTTATTTTTGGTACGCTTAAAGATAGTTCACTATTAATAAATCCCCAACCAATAAGTTTAATGTATACACTGCTCAACTATGCAGAAATATGGAGTATGTGTTGCTTATATCTCTAGACAGTGCAAGAGCATTATCAGTAATACATGGAAAATGTATCATGCTTTCAGTAAGAACTAATAATTATAAATACTTTGTGTAAAAGTGCTTATATATATTGTGAATGATACATAAAATAAGCTTCAGGTTCATTTCTATAATCAATAAATTACTATTACTTGTTAAGTGAGGTTTTGAATAGAAGAGTCTTGAATATTCACCAAATTTTAATGTTTGGAGAATATTGTTCTCGGAGAAAATTCTCTGCTAACAAACTACATGAAATGAATTTGAACTCTGGAAATAAAAATTTATCCTCATTCAGTCGCAGAAGTGCATTGATAAACTTACTTTTTATACTTCATCAGTAACCTAAAATAATGAAAAATAGTGTTCCTTTACTGATAAAAATGTGAATTTACATGCAGTTTTACTTAGTTTTCTATCAAAAACTTTGCTGTTTCTATTTATAGATAACAGTTATAAGTGCGTTCGTCTTTCCACAATGGCCACCTATGCTGATGAATGTATTCTTTGCTATTTGTATTTCTCTAAAGTGTGTGTCACACATAATTTTGGTAAGTATGTTGTATATTGTGCTTATTTTTTTCACATTGATCTTACTGTCACTAAAAATTAATCCAAAAATCATAAATTCGAAACATGTTTGAAATACATTGCTTATTTCAAGAAATTACAAATTCATTTCAAATGTTAAGTTACAAGAAATGGTATTAGATCAAAAATTTCTTAATTAGTATTTAAATGCAATTTATTTTTTGTTGGTTAGGATGCAATATGAGTAAAATACTTTGGTCCTGATAAAGGCATTGTCCTAATTTCAATGTTAGAATGCTAAGGTTGCAAAATAATAGTAAGTATTTAAGTGAATAGCAAACAATTTAGTGTATTTTCAAATAACTAAATACTTTTGACCAGTTACTTGTAAGTTTAACCTTCATGGCACTGAATTGTAATCTCTTGTTTTCTTTGTTCTACTTTCTTATGCTTGTAGCAAAGTAATGACTCCAGTATGGCACAAGTCCTTTTCATTAATAACTTAATATTATCAGACAAAATTTCTGTAGTATTTGTGTACTTTAGATTTATCTCCATCCTGACAAAGATAAAAATTTATCTGAATTTAATCTGATTCCTGCAGTTTTAGCCAATACAATCAACCAAATGCTTATTTAAAATCATCATTACTCAGCTCCTTAGATAGTCAGACTTCTCGGAAAGGTTGAACTACTGATACATTCCTAGTTTTGGTTTTATAAAATTATGTGTAAAAAATGTAAATTGACTTGAATTTTCTAAAAGTAATCAATCTTTTAAAATTTGTGTTTAGTTATCATAAATAAGACCAATTAAAGATTGCTGTTTTGTCAAGTACCACTACAATTTGTTTTCGTATTTGATCTTTTGCACATAAAATTACAGAATAAATACCTTCTGAACATAATAAGAATTCCTGTTAATTAATTGCAATGTGTATACAGAATTTCATTTTAGATTCTGTTTTATTTTTGGCTAATTTGCTTTTGATCAGAATTGAAATAGTATTAAAAACTAATTAGTCGATGTAAATATTTGTACTTTAGTTTTAACACTTATGTTTAAAGTAGTTGTTTTTAGATGTTTTTATGGTTATATATTACAATAACACATGCCACAATACCTAATCCTACTTTGGACTCAACCAGTTGATATAGCCAAGGCCAGAAACTCCCAATTTTGATTGGGAGTTTTTTGGGTGCCAGCTCAGGTGTTCTCATCATCTGACCGTGGGTCAAAAGTATGAGGCATTGTCCTTGATCTTTCCCTTCAGGATTGATCCTGCAACGTCACCAATAGCCCATCGTGTTGCTCCAGTGTGACGTTAATTAACTACCTACCCAATTTTGATTGAGAGGTTTGCAGGGGCAGTGTTGTGGACTTGTACCCATTACTGACCTATACATATAATGTGCACATAACCAGCATATCCACGATGACTCGTACAGGAATGTAAGAAGAAAATAATGTCATTCAGTAATTTTCTTTAAAATCAATATAGACTTTTAACATCTTAACTTCAAGGTATTGGCCTTTCTAAGTTGAGTAGATGTTTTCATCATTCACACAAAAGTTTTCAACATAAATGTTCTTATCTTAATAACTGATAAGAAATCCATAGGGTCCTTCAGTATGAAATTAATTTTTAAACCCCAAGAAAGAACGAGTATTTATACTCTTTTTCTCAAGGGTCTTCGTGTGAGTGCACTACATAAATATTGATGGCATAATACAGGGCTGCCACAGCCGCACTTGGGAAATAAAGCATAATTTTTTAAAATTGTAACAAAAGTCCTCTTAAAACCCTGTGTTAGTAGTAATTTTAATCGATCAGATACCGAAATGAATCAGCTAAAACATAAAATGTGCTAATTAAGTTTGAAACATGTTGGAAGATCTTGCCAAGAAATTTAAATTTCAAAATAAGAAAACTAAATATTTCAATAAAGTTTTCATGACAATCTAGCGACCACAGATTCTGATGTTTTTCTTTCACAGTTGCTACGGCTTGGTGCCAATTTGAAATTGTCCTTTGGATAGTTTTCTCTGAAGAAAAATCCAAAAAAATTTTTTTAATCTCTATGCAAAAGTAATTTAAAAAAAAAACACTTCATTTTCGTTGACCTTTGGTGAATTTTCTAAGTCGCCAAAATTTTGAAATTAGGAGCTTTTGCTTCAAGAGTCACCAAGGTTGAAAAATAACAAACAGTCCATTATTTGTTTCAAAAAGGGACTAAATTTTCACTGACCTTTGGTGAATTTTTAGTCACCAAAATTTGAACTAGGAGTTCTTGAGTATTTTACTTAAAAATATTCCCCTAGTCATCAAGGTCGAAAAAGTAGAAATAAGTTGCCTGTGGCAGTCCTGATTAATATCGTTAATGTGCTATTCAATTTTATTAAATTCTGTTTTTCAGATCCATTGGTATAACGAAGGTGGTGTTGACCCAAAGTTTCGTATTTTAATTTATTTCAATACAGTACTTATACTTTTGTTCTGTGTATGTGCAAATTTATACTACCATCTGTGAAAATACTTCCTTTGTGCATTATTGGTCTATGTGTTTTTAATCATATACAACCATTCGGCAATTCATTTTCGTATCTTGAATCTCATAATCAGGAGGTGTGTGAATGCCAAATGTTGCCCTGGCATTTTTAATATTTTTGCATGATGAGGGCATTTGCCTTAAATTATACATGTACCTTGATGTATTAATGCGTACCTGCCAACTGTCATAAAATCACTAGTTTCTACATATACTCTTATCTCTAGAAAAACTTATTGAACTACAAATTCTTAAAGTTTAGATTGGATTTGTGAATAATGAATTTTTCCAACTTCAGCAGCTACATTTCATCTAGCATTTTTATTTTTAAGTTACATTTTGTCAGATAAAATTAAGTGCAGCTTAGTTTTTCTGATTTTTAAAATTGCAAAGCTATGTTTTAATAAATAAAATTGTATTTTAATTAAAACATTTTAGCCATTTTAATCGACTTTCTTTTCGTATTCGTGGAGAATGCATGTATTATTTGATTCTAAGGACATAACCAATTGTGATTGTTGGCAGGTAGAGTAATTTTTATTCACTGAATTGTAATCTATTTATAATGAGAGGAATTGAAATAAGATTGTATGCTTTTAAAAATGCTTTAGTGAATAAAAAGTCCATAAATATTTGATTCCTGATCTGTAATATTTTTTTATGAAGGACACATTCATATTTGATTTACTAAAAACTGCAATTGAGAATAATGAAATGTTATTATGTTTAATGTATTGTTTGGGAAATCTAGTAATATGTGTTAATGTGAGCAAGAAACCTTTGTTTAAATGAGTAAATTAAAATTTCTTTATAGACATTTGTATGTATTTTTAATTTATTTGTTCAAGAATATTTTATGCAATAATTGGTGATGGGATATTATTTATTATTAAAAATCGTTATTTTGAACAGCATGCTACAATTGTCCTACATACACCTGTATATAGTTCCATGCAATGATGGTATTTTAATTATGAATGCATGTTACTTTTGAGTAGTAAAATGGTTGAGAAAAATATGCATCGAATTATATGTTAAATGTGGTTTATATGTGCTGTCATTGTTTAAAGTATTTTCTATAAATGTGCAGGTTATGTAAAATCTTTTACTTATTTCTGAATACTTTATTTCATTCCCTGTTAGTTGCATGTTAAAATTGTGATTCAGTAATAAGCAAATAAGCACTAAAAATGTTTTCCTCCCAAGTTAAAGCACAACTTTGTTTATGTCCAATTCCCAGGGAACAAATACATTAAAAATCAGCAGCATAAAATTGTTTTGAATTATTTAAAATATTATTTTGGAAAAGCTAAATTAGAATTTTTTTTAAAATCTGGTATTTTTAGATACATTGCATTGAATGTTAGGAGGATTTTCTTAAATGCAAACAAGACTTATTTTATGATTTAAGAGCTTTAAAAGTATGTAGTGTTCCTATAAATAAGTTACTGTGATTGAACTTTTGATTACTGTTCATTTTTTATGTCCATGTTCTGCAGTGAAAATGGAGATATTGTAGATTTATCGCATTATAGATTTATGACGCATTCATATAGTGACAAATTTTGAGTTTTTAATGTCACAAAATCAGTTCTTGCTAAATATTGTTACTACCTTTCTATATTCAAATACTAGATATTTGGACTTGGAACTCTTGTTTATCTGTAAGAACAAACTAATACTATTTCTGGTCTGGATTTTTATTAGACTTGAGATTTACTATCAAACAAAATTACTCACCCATACCTGAAAATTTATTTCAGTCACTGCATTTGTTTTGTTAAAAGTTCATCTTCAAAATTTTCACTTACATCTAGTCAGTGAATATAATTTCCTAAAAATTATTGTTTCACTTTTGATAAATTCTATTAAAATTTTATTGTGATACTGTAGAAAATGAAATTAGTATTTTTAATCCAAAATAAATGTATAGTAACCATATTTTATAGCTATCTGCAAATCTTAAAAAATATATGTGTGAATGGATAAGAAATTATGCTACAAGATCTTTCAGTACTAAAAACTAATAAGTTAAATTTTCTTGAACACAATTTGATAAAAAAAAGTTGAGCTAAGTGCTCAGTAGATTTTATGAAGACCTGAAACATAAGATAATAAGGATATTTGAAGATTTATTCCACTTGCTGGATATGTTTTGTTTAAAATTTATCTTTAAAATGTTTTATATACTTTTGATAAATTCTATTACAATTACTATTGTGATAGTGTAAAGGAAATGAAATTACTGTTTTTAATCCAGAATATATGTATAGCAACCATATTTTCTAGCTATCTGCAACAAAAAATATGTATGAATGGATAAGGAATTGTGCTACGAGATCTTTCAGTAATGTAAAGCAATAATTTAATTTTCTCCTTGAGTATAATTTAATAAAAAAAAAGTTGGGCTAAGTGTTCAGTAGACTTTATACAAGTTTTAGAAAATTTACCATACAAATTGACGTACCGGTGCACCCGAATTCCTATCAGCGTTACCAAAGTAGTGAAAGATGATTTGTAACATTTAGGAATTTTGGTGAGGTCTACCATTACCATATTTACTCAAATTTGAGTTCAAGTAACGGATGGCATTCAGATTGCAGAAACAATTGTAAACAAACTTCATTTATTTCATTTATTGTACTATTGGCTCATCTTCATTGATTGGAATCTGCATCTGAATTCCTGTCTAAAATGTTATTTTTAGAGCCAACAAACTTATTTGAAATACCACACAACTATCAAGTCTGAAATCTGTGGATGAAATAAAATTATCATTCCTAAAGGTGTGTTCAAGTGCCGTCACTAGATTTTCCACTAGCAATGCATCCATAAATTAATATCTGCACACTGCATATATTAATTTATGGGCAGAATCTAAGATTGTTACATCTTCAGATTTGTTACTCTCACCCAGGCTTTTGGTGTCAGTTTACTGTATTAAATTGTGCAGATTTCAGTAAAAATGGTAATTTAGCTTTAAATTGAAAACCTTTTTTAATGTGAATTCCGTCTTCCATGCTATTTAATATAACTATTAATCGCATAATTATTAATTATAATTAAAATCTGATATTTGATAATTGTTGAAGAAAATTTGATACAAAATTTAGTTAATATTTCTTATTGTTTATTACACAAATTTTAGAATATAAAACAAACTAATCTGTGATAAACATGAATGATTTTTGTATGGTAGTTATATAACTGTATGACATAAAAATCAACACTTACAGTTGAACATTTTTATTTCTGGTGAATATTTTGTTTTTTTTTATATAACTCCATGTGTATTATATTTATATCTAATTTTGTGTATGATCAAGATGGTCTTCCGATGAATGTTTTTCTGATTCTGTGTCTGAATTGGCTGTTTCGGGACTGCCAGTGGCCGCCAGCATGGGATCTGGAAAAATATATCCTTTAATAGATTGCTGATATGTATCTTTATAATATGAAAATAAAATACATCTTATTCTAGATTCTGAGAGTTAGGTATTTATAAAATTTACACACGAGAATACCTCACCAAAATGTTTCTACAACACAATTCTAATTGTTTTAGTTTTTATGCTGATATGCCTATTCCATATTAAAAGGTTGACAATGAAGTAATTAATAAATAATTTTTCCCAAGTAAATTTTATCTTTTGTTTGCATTTTAAGTATTAGCACTAGAACGGCAGGCACTCCCATTACTCTAAAACATCCACTGGTGGCGTTTCGACATCAATAATTAAATTGTGTAAAATAATTATAACATTTATGGCTTCACAACTATTTTTCAATTTAATTAACTTCAAGCTTATTTTACAATATTTTGATTCTTTATGCCCCAAAAAACACAATAAATTGACTGTCAAACTCGTAAAATAAAGCAATGAAATTTCGAAAACTAAAGATGTTGGTATTTTTTGACAATATTTATATACTTTAACATTGATTCAAATTTATATTACACATACCTTATTTACAATTGATATAAGCATAATTTAGCTGTCAAATTTTTCTAAATTAAGTTATCCAATAAATTTTCTGCTGGTTTATCAAGTAAAAGATTAAAAGTCACAAGAAATTCTCAAAATCTGACCAAAAATGTGAAAGTAGTAAACTTGTTCTGGTGTTGAAAGGACACAAATGCACATTCTACTGTAAAGCAATATTCCTTAGCTTAGATAATAATTAATGGTCATTGAAAACATTTCTTGTGCATAAAATTTACTTTTGATAAAGATAATTCATTAGATTAAGATATTGATTTCTTATTAAACTAATCACTCAATAGAAAAGCTAATGCTGTAAACATCACATGTTAACACCTCACTCTTCTGTATAAATGTCAAGAGTTACAAAGTGATTCTGTTTTGAAATTATTTTTTTAAATGCCAATACAGTACATTCTATTAGTAGATTTTTGTTAAAACACTTGACTACAATTTATGTTATTTACACTGCTGGCCACCGTAAATGCAACACCCTGAAGGAAGCATGCAAATAATATGAAATTTACAACATGCATTAGCGGAGGTGAGATATGCAAATGATTAGAATTTCAGCGCAGACGCACATCACGCGCGCCTGTGGCGCCACTTCAAAGCGCTATTTAAGGCTTGGAGATTTCGACGATTTCAAGTACGGCAATTGTGTTTTTCTTGTGGTTTTTAAAAAAAAAAACGATCCATTATGCCTCGTAGAAAACAGCGATCATCTTTTGATCAAGTATCCGAGTTCGACAGAGGAAGGATAGTGGCCTACCGAGATTGTGGATTATCTTTCAGGGAAATCGGTAGTCGTGTTGGACGAAACCAAACAACTGTAATGCGGATATGTGATCGTTGGATGCAGGAGGGTACGACGGACCGACGTGTTCGATCGCATCCACCTCAGTGTACCACTTCACGTGATGACAGGCATATTGTGCGTATGGCAGTGACGGATCGCTCAGCCACATCACGAACCATAGCACAGCACATTCAGTCTGTACCGCATCATCCAGTGTCTGCGCGTACCATTCGACGCCGTTTACAGCAGAGTGGTCTGTCCGCAAGACGTCCATTGCTTCGTCTACCCGTTGACGCAGAACCACAGACGTTTCCGCCGCCAATGGTGCGATGAAAGAAGGATGTGGACGGCAGAATGGAATGAAATTGTCTTTACTGACGAGTCACGCTTCTGTCTGCAACACCACGATGGTCGGTTTCGAGTCTGGAGACACCGTGGAGAGAGGATGCCGAACAGCTGCGTTATGCACCGCCACACTGGTCCTGCACCGGGTATTATGGTATGGGGTGGTATTGGATATCACTCTCGCACTCCTCTAGTACGCATTGCCGGTACTTTAAACAGCCAGCGCTACATCTCCGAGGTGTTGGAGCCAGTTGTCCTTCCTTACCTTCAGGGCTTGCCCACAGCCATATTTCAACAGGATAATGCGCGACCACACGTGGCACGCATTGTCCAAGGGTTCTTCGTCAATCGCCAGATTGAATTGCTTCCCTGGCCAGCTCGCTCTCCGGATCTTTCGCCGATAGAAAACATGTGGTCCATGGTTGCTCAACAATTGACCCAGAATACATCCCCAGCTGCCACACCAGATCAACTTTGGCAACGTGTGGAAGCTGCTTGGTCTGCTGTACCCCAAGAACACATCCAAAGTCTCTTTGAATCAATGCCGAGGCATGTGGCAGCGGTGATCTCCAACAATGGCGGCTACTCTGGCTACTGATTTTGGCAGGAACCACACTTCACAGAAGTCTATAAATTTAATCATTTGATACTTGGTCAACATGTTATCTACAAAATAAATTTTGTTGTGATATCTCTTGTCTTTCTTGGTGTTGCAATTTGGGTGGCCAGCAGTGTAGTTGATTGTGCATTGCACACCTAAGACTGAATTATGTTTTGCCTTTTAGGTGATTTTTTATTTTCATTAAACGTTTTTAATATATATTTCTTAGTGAATTATACATGTTATGCCATTACAATACCTGATAAAATTAGATGATTCGACTTTTGAGCAACATTTTCAAGGTCAACTTCTTGAGCCATTGTAACACTTTCATCTATCTATTAATAAAAAGAAAATAATATTTTTAGTGAATTGTGTTTTAAAGCTTAACACTTAAAAATTACCCTACAGGTTTGTTTTCCTCAGTAGATACATATTCAAATCAAGTACTCTGAAAAATCTAAACCTAAGAGGTCATAACTAGCGAATTACACAATAGTCTGAGCCAGTGATTTTCAACTGGTGTGCTGCAGCACACAAGATTGGTACTGGTGTGCCATATGGATGAAACAGTTGAAATTGTAAGGTTTATTTTATTTCAACAGTTTAGTTTTGAACTTTTGACAAATGTGCTCGAATAATTTTAAGTAATACCTGTATAAATAACTAATGAATTACACAATAATCTAAGCCAGCGATTTAAACAGGCATGCACAGGCACAGTGGTTGTTTTGGGATCTTATGGTGGAAGGGCCATATTTGACCAAGCTGTGCCAAACACAAGACAACTTCAAGTAAAAATGTAGGGTGAGAAAGGGAAAAAAGGTACAAGATTGGTACTGGTGATATGGATGGTGAAACGGTTTACATTGTTTAAGATTTATTTCATTTCAATTGCATAGTTTTGAACTTTTGACATGTGCGTTCACAGTGTATAAATAATTTTGAGCATTCTTTATTTTAAAAAGTATTAAATAAATTGTTTAAAAAGGTTTTATTAAAAGCGCTTTGAAGCAAAAAGGGTAATAAATTACTATTCGTTTTCGTAAATCAAGCAAAATTATACCTATTTTTTTATCAGATCAGCAAAAATAATATTTTTTGGTGTTTCAGAATTTTAGTAATTAGTCTGCATTGAGATGAGAAAGATTGAAAGCCACTGGTCTAAGCCAACATTTTAAACCTAAATCACTCATTGGGATTTAAGGTTATTAGATATGCTAGAACCAAAATATTAAAAAAAAATCAAAATTCAATTAATTCACATAATTAAAAAATCAAAACAATAAATAAAATTAAAAAATCAATTTTGTACATTTGCTGACTTCTGCATGAACAATTTAACAATAACTGAACAAGTATGTAGGTATTTAATAAACGTCGCACTAGAGCAACACAACAGGCTATTGGCTATCAAACCCAAAGGGGAAGATTCGAGAACACCACGTAATTTTGAACCACGGTCAGATGACAAGGTCACCTGAACTGGCACCCTGCTTTCCAAACTTCCACACCATGCCAATGCAAGGACATTTGAGGCCACGACAGATTTAACATGCACTAGTTCCCCTAGTACACAACATTCTTTGGTTGGATTCGAACTTGTAACCAACTGAACAAGTAAGAATAATAAGCACTATCTTTCAAAAGTATTTAGACATAATATCAAAACCTTTAGTTTTATAAAATTTGTTTAAATAATTCTTAGAAGATAGTTTTATCCTGATATATTCAGTTTAATAGTTGATATTTTTAAATTTTTTGTAAGAGCATGAGAGGTCCATATTTTAGTTTTTTTTTATTCAAGGGTTGAACTCTTACCTATAAAAATTTGTCAATCGTATTTTCAAATTAGATGCTTTGGGCCAATAATAGAGCTGAGAACTATTACTCAAATGCACAGTGAATTTTAGCTTTGCTGATTGCCAAACCCATTACATAATTTCATACACTAGACCAATTAACAACCTAAGGTGTTCATCCTACCATGTAAAATGCAAACTTGCGACAATGTAGATAAATAAAATATAAATACTTTCACGAGAAATTGCTCATATACAGGATAAATAAATATTAAATCGCAACATAGATGTAAAGAAACTAGTAATGCAAGTGATAATATTTATGATCAAATAGAAAACACAAGCAATACTTATACAGAAACTTTGAGAAAATACGGATGCGATAGTATAATTAAATTATTAATAAATATGTAATTTTCCATTTCTGCCAATGCAAGTAATACGTTTATAGTTTTTGAATTACATTCGGAATTATTAGTGGAGATGTAATTTCGAGTTGTTAGTTTAACCCTTTAAAATGAAGTGGTTTCACACTCACTTGAAAGGGTTCACTCAGTGAAACGTGAGGCAACAATAGATTTAATGTGCACCAGCCCCCACGACGATCTTAATTGAATCGAGATTCGAACTCACAACCCTCCGGTTGCTAATCCGCGACTACCAACTCGGCTGACATGAAGACACCTAGATTTTGAGGAAATCGCTGCCTTTTTTAAATGTGCCAGTCCACTCTGACGTTATGAACAACCGAAATTAATAGCAATAAATATATAAAATAATAGTGTAATGTTTTAAGATTGTTTTTGAGTGCTTTTCTGTGGAAGGAAGAGGGACGATTTTAGATATCGGCATGCTACATAGATCTTCCGAAATTTCAATACTATATGCATATATTAAGAACTATACATACTTGAGCTTCATATGAGTGTTCAATTAAAGATGAGTCTACATCTTCTAAAGTCGTGTCTACCTCGGAAGGTGATGGCGGAGCTGATGGGATTTGTGTTGATGCCAAGGATGTCAATGCTGATGTATTTGAAGTGTTGATGATGATATGAGATGGATTCATTTGCACTGTAACGTTTTCATTTCTTTGTATAGTTTCTGGCTATAAAGAGTCATAACCATATTTAAAATTTTTTCAAAGTACTTGAAATTTATAAATTTTATCTAGAATTTATTTCCTTTTACCCTTTATAAGATCAGTGATAAGGGTATTAGAAAAAGTATTTTCCTTTAAGGCAATCCAATGTAAAATTCATTTCTAAACATTTTGATTTAAAAATATTGGAGATTGCATTCATTTAAGATTATTTAAAATTTTGATTTTTTAATGTAAAATTTAATAGATTGACACAGGAATATCTCACAATTTGAAATATCCTGAATTACAGATATGAAGACAATAAGACTAATCATGAAAATCTAAAGATGTAATGGGAATAAACTTCTGAATTTATTATTTTTATTTTCTAGTCCAATAGAGGTTAAATTCACTTCCCATTACAAAATGGATAGCCCTTTTAAAAGAACTCCTTATGCGTTCTAAATGATAAAAAATGTAGAGGTAAAATATCCTTATCATATCGGTTATAACAATGATTTCAAAAACTTATAATTTCAACACAGAAATTGAACGAAAAAAAATTATTCACTTGGTTCAACTTCATTAAACTCGACAATTATGAGGATGTTGTGAAGTTTTAGGTAGGTATTTAATTAACGTCGCACTGGAGCAACACAACGGACTATTGGCGACGGTCAAACCTGAGGGGAAAGATCCGAGGACACCATGTAATTTTGAACCACGGTCAGATGACGAGGTCACACCTGAGCTGGCATCCCACTCTCCAAACTTCCACACCACGCCAATGTGAGGACATTTGAGGCTACGACAGATTTAACGTGCACCAGCCCCCTTTGTACACTACGGTCTTTGGTTGGATTCGAACTCTCAACCCTCTGGTTGCTAGTCCGTTACTCTTCCAACCGGGCTACCGCGGTCCCAACAACTTTGGGAAGTTATGGGAGAGGGCAAATAACACCACTTGCTTCATACAACCACCAGGAGGGTTAAAAGATCTATAATACTATCAAAATACTTATAGTTTGTATTTTTTTTACCTAAGAACTAGTCTTTAAACAGCTGTACGACAAAGAAAATGTTTTACCAGTTAACGAGTTTCCGACGGTATTTGTTTACGGAACAATTTATTTTTGTACTTTTCACTACCCATATTACATGTGTATTCAAAACATTTATCTCTCACGGGAAAGGATATCTCATAATAGATAAAGAGGGGCCAGGAAGTTCAAGTCTAGAAGTTAGAGCCCCTGTATTGATTACTTTCATTCATTCATAACCCCGCTACCCATGGGGTTTAAGGGGCGACTGGGATGACAATTACCACGCTTTGTATACACAGAACAGAGTAGGTGAGAATATACAAAACAAAGAAATGATTGGGCTGTGTATGGACGCAACGTTTTACGTGAATATGTCTCGTTGGCACATAGAATTTATTTGGATGCAGTCAATGAAAGAGACAAATCCAGTAGTCAATTCAGTGTTTATCCAAAGCTGACGAGCTGCTCTTCATCGTAGAGTATATGCTAGTGAAAGTTTTAAAATTTTCCAACTGCGATCCAAAGTTTCACAACCAACACTGAGTTCGATTTCACTTACAGTCTTAACTCGACAGATCTCGAGGCGTTAGCTTTCGTTTGAGACCCATTTCGGCTTAATCCTATTATACGTTACACGGTGGATTTGGCGGCATTGGCGATATTTGGGAGGGCGATAAAGTTTGCAATCTGTAGTTGTAGATTTGGCGAGATTCGGTGGGTTATTGCTTTTTAGCCATTTTGCATTTACATTTTGGAATTCATGGTGTGATTTTGCGGTTGAGCTTGAGATTTGTAAATTCTCAAGCTCAATATTTATATGGTTTTTTCATGGTATGTTTATGTATTTGCCATTTTCAGGTTACGATTTATGATTTTGCCTACGCCAATTCTTGGCGACAATCGTAAAAACGTCATTTCGGTTTTGGCGACATTTTTCAAAATCGCGCCAAGCGTGTAACGTATACTAGGATTTTACCCCCATTTCGATGTCGTAGTGCTTCGCATTACCGAGTTATACTGATCCGATCTCGTCATTAAGATACTGTCGATTTTTTGATGATGACGAGATCAAGATCTGGTCAGTTTTTTTCTAATGACGAGGTATCTTGTCCTTCTGGTCAGTTTTGCTAATGACGAGATACCGCATCGAGACAACCATAAGAAAGGTTAGACGCAAAAATAGAGTTTTTAAAACTTCGAGTACAATTTTCAAGAGGTGGGAATTCAAAAAGAAACCTTGTTCACGTAGGGATGTATGTCCCTTTTCGATTTACGTTTTGGAACAACCTGTACATTAAAAAAAATTAATGCACTGGATACAAGATTAACGAATCTCGTATTAGCAACGAGAAAACACGAAGCTCTAGGAAATTATGAGAAAAATGACGATTATAATTAAATTCTGTACAAAAGAACCAAGAGGATTATTTCATTTCACAACAGAGATGGCAACAATCGTTTCACATTTCATGAAGTTTCCAAACAACAATGGAAACTACATGCAACAACTGTTGTACAGTTCCACAAACACACAATAAACATGCCCAACAATGCAATTGAAAAATGTAGGGCAAAATAAAAAGCATTATTGAAATTACAATTTTCATTTTAACTCTAACTTGTGCAGACGATACTTTTTGTGCAATTTAGAACTCTTAAAATGAAGATATTTATTTCTTCTGACGTGAAGATGCGATGTATGTTAGTCGCATTTTACGTCGTACTCTATGACGGAGTAGTGGCAGACGCCGCTCCAGTTCCTCAATCCAACAGGAACAAAGTAAGAGCTTCGATTCTTTCATGCCACTTATATGGTAGACTCGAACACAAAAACTGAGCACCTTCCAATTATATTCCTCCAACATTTTAGTTCAGTCGTTTCTGCTTATACAAGACCTACGGAAAATATATTTATTATTATTTATCTTATAATTACTTTTTGGAATAATAAAGATTCCTCGGCCTGTCTATTGCAATTTAAATCTTTAAGCTATTGAAAATACTTCATAATTAAAAGAAATCATCATTGTAATACATTTTGTTCATTATGTTCGTGATATTAAGCGAAAGTAGGTTTCAAAGATGCTTTTGTATGCATTAAATGTGTTCTGGTATCGTGTTTATTTCATTCGATGTTGTATTGGCAGGTTAGGTAGGTAGTTGAATTAACTTTGCACAGGAGCAACATAAAGGGCTATTGGCGACTGCCCGCGATCAATCCCGAATGGAAAGAACCGAGGACAACACCTCGTAATTTTGAACCACGGTCAGATGACGAGGTCAACACTCCAGCTGGTACCCCACTCTCCAAACTCCGACACCAAGCCAACGTGAGGAAATTTGAGGTCATGACAGATTTAACGTGCACCAACCCCCATGTACACGACGGTCTTTGGTTGGATCGAGTTTTGAACTCGCAACTCTCCGGTTGCTAATCCGGTACTCTTCCAACCGGGCTACCGCTTGTACCAAATATTGTATAACTGGTACAGTTGCCAGAACTAGCCTGCCCCGTCTGCTTTAAAAAAACCGAAAAGGGGATTACCTCCTCTCACATATGAACACTGAGAAAACATACCAGCCTGCGGTTGACGAGCGATGTCTAATTTTCTTTTTCACACCCCTTTAAAAAACGATTATCGTAAGAAACTTCGACTTATGCCAAGTTTTCCTAGGGGCCTTCCCTACATCCGTAGTGACTAGCTAGTCGGAGTGGAGGGGCTGCGCTACAACGAAGACTGGTCTGCCGCCCAATAAGTCAGGGGATCAAATCCTGGTTTGTAAGCGCATGGATGTTGGTGATTATCCTTGCTAGAAGTTGAAGTGGCTCGCCCATTGGGCCAATCCTTCACAAGCAGCCATCGGTTTGCGAGTTCGAATCCAACCAAAGACGGTCGTGTGCAAAGGGGGCTGGTGCACGTTAAATCTGTCGTGGCCTCAAATGTCCTCACGTTGGTGTGGAAATTTGGAGAGTGGGGTGCCAGCTCAGATGTGACCTCGTCATCTGACCGTGGTTCAAAATTACATGGTGTTATCCTGGGATTGACCCCGGACCGTCACCAATAGCCCGCTGTGTTGCTCCAGTGTGACGTTAATTGAAATACCTACCCTGGTAGTACCGAAGGTCAAGAGGCCAGTGATCGGACATTATAAAAAATTTAATAAATATATCGTATTAGTTATATACTGTTTCCCTCTTTAAAATGCATTGTGGGGTCGTTCTACAAGAGATTTGGCGTCGATTCTGTCAACCCACCTTCTTATCCTATAGCTTTCGGAGTGGTGACAATTTGGAATCGGCGGCAAAATATCCACAATCCATTTTTAACCAAGTTTTCTTTAAAATAAGTCCCTATTTCAGAAAACAATTTCTTTCAGTATCTAAACGTATATGTGAGTCTCAATACAGAAAATTGAATTTAAAAAGTAATTTTATTTGCAGGTTCATGATTATGGAACTAGGTTTTTCAAAGAAATCTTGAAAAAGTTTCCAGACTTGCAAAAAGTTCCAGAATATTTTACTGGATTCATTAAAGCATCGAAAGAAATGGAAAAACAAGGGGAACGTTATCATCCCCGTCTGATTACTTATGATGATAAAGATGGAACAGGAATGAATGGAAAAGATGGTATACGATATGAAAATGGCAAGAGAAGTGGATTCGGAAATATTACACCGTTAAATCCTTATATGGTTACTTTTGATGCCAACGATGAAAAAGGAATGAATGGAAAACACGGTATACGATATGAGAACGGCAAGAGAATAGAATACGGATTCGGAAATATAACACCATTAAATCCTTATAGGGTCACTTTTGATGCCAAAGATGGTGCAGAAAGGGAAGGAAAACACGGTATACGATATGAAAATGGTAAAAGAATAGAATATGAATTCGGAAAAATAACACCATTAAATCCTTACATGGCTAGTTCTGATGCCAACGATGGAATAGGAATGAATGGAAAACATGGTATACGATACGGGTATATTAAAGGATATCCTGGTGTTGAAGAAAGAACCATTCAGAATCCTCATCGAATATATGCCCGCGACGAAGAGGATAGTAAAGAAAGAGATCATGGGCTTGAAAGAAAGGCATCTCTGAATCAAATACTTTCCAAAATACATGATCCTCGTAATTTCAGAGATCCACTTTTAAGAAGAGTGGTAAATTTCTATACGACACACAGAAAGTGGAAAGTATCGCCTTTTATGAAGCAACATAAGAAGCGAATGAATACTCCCAGGTATTTAAAGGGTCTCTTAGGAGGGATGCACCGAAGACGAAAAATTGGAATTTTAAGACGACCGCATAAAAGGATCATGAAACACTTGAAAAAGCTGCCTTTTATCACCAAGAGTAATCCTTCAAGAGAAAAGGAAGTAAATGCAGAAGTAAGCCTACCAATCACCAAAATGTCAAATTATGCTGAGCCAAAGACTGTTTTGGAGCTCTCATCGACGAATGTTCCTCAATCGGAAACAAGTGTCTCCAACAGCCACCGAGAACATGCCCTTCCAAATGAATCAGGGAATAAGGTAACTTCCCCATCCACAGCCAGTGTTAGAGCTCAAAAGAGGGACTTGATCGCGTATGGCATAACAGCATTTAGTATTTTGATTATATTGTTTGTAATCATAATGATATATTTATGTTGCAAAAGATACAAAAGAAATAAATCATCCTCCAGGAAAAAAATAGAACCAAAATTTTTAATCGGTGAAGATTCTGAGAGCGAAGAGCCCTTATTAGAGACCACCTACTGTCCAAATGTGGACAGTTGTATAATTGAAGGACTTCCAGGCGACATCATCAAAGATGACAGGAAGCCCTTAGTGAAGTTCCCCTATTCTTCAAACGTGGGCAGTTGTGTAATTGAAGAATTCCCAGAGAATATTATAAAAGATGGCAAAGAGCCCTTAGCAAATCGCCCGACTCTAAAAGTGGAGAGTCGTATAATTGAAGAACTTGCAGGAAACATAACCGAAGATGATGAAGAGATCTCCGGGGAGTCCACTTATTCTATAAACATGGGCAGTTGTGTACTTGAAGAACTCCCAGAGAATATTGTAAAGGACGACAAAGAGAATTCAGCAAATCCCACCTATTCCTTAAAAGTGGGAAGTCGTATAATTGAAGAACTTGCAGAAAACATCAAAGATGATGGAGAACTAGTGAAGTCCACCTATTCTAAAAACGTGGACAGTTGCGAAAGTAAAAGAATCTCAGACAATACAATCAAGGATGAAGAGTTCTTCGTAAAGTCCACCCATGCTTCAAAAATGAACAGCTGTGTAGTTGGAGAACTTGCAGTAAACATTACCAACGATGAAGAAGAGCCCTTGTCAATTTCAATCCAATCAGTACAAGTAATTCCCAAAACAGATTTGAATCCTTTTACGAGTACTTGTAACGTTGACGAAACAGGAATGAATAAAACAAATGTACAATATGATGATATTAAGGGAAGATATAAGGGACTTGACGAAAACGTTTGTAGGTCGTCCTTCAATAGTTGCGTGATTCAAGGATTCGGAAACACCAACACGGTAATAAAAGTAGCAGAAAAACAATTAGCAAACAAAAACAATGGTCTATCTGCAAGTAAGAGACTATATAATCTTCATAAAAAGTTTGCCTCTAGAATGAAAACAGAGCAAACATTTTTAATTGGCGAAGAAAGTGTACATAAAGAGCCATTAGTTGAGTCCATAGATTCTATAATAGCAAACCAATTAATAAGGGAAGAACTTGTACGAAGAATTATAAAAGACGAAAAGACCTTATCAAATAACATCCATTCGATACAAACGGTTTCAAAAATAACAGTACTGAATCCTCATATGAGTACATATAATGTGTACAACAAAACAGATTCATATGCAAAATGCGAACTAAATGCAAACGTTAAAGTAAGGGATCTGGAACTTGGAGAAAACACCTGCACGTCTTTCAGTGGTTGTTTAGATCAAGAACAAGAAGCAAATACCAAAAGAAGTGCTACAGAAAACAAGAACAATCGTCCACTTGCAAGTGAAAGGTTACAAAATCTTCATAAAAAATTTGCAGCCAGAGGCCCGTATACGCAATGCAAAGCGCCGAAATCATTATACAGGAAGACGTGAATTTAAGATGTTGCGAGATGTCGGTCTCTTGTCGCAAGAACAGAAATGATGTGACCAACAGTCAGCTTAATTTTGAACATTTAAACAAAAGTAATAATTGCTAAAGTAATTATCTTAACCACACTGTTGATAGTGGAAAATAGATAATGTAAGTAATATGTAATTGATGGGTGCTATATAAATTTCGACTTGATGAGCATAATTATATAGCACCCATCAAATATCTAGCCTCAATTGATGGGGTGTTATATAATTTTGATGAGATCAGTGTAAACGTTAGGTGCATTAATTCCTAAATACAGACTATCTGTGCCAGTATATAGTAAATTACATTTCTTCTTTTCATAAAAATTAGGAGTTAATTTCCGATTTTGTTTTATAAATTTGAGGTTTCCATTTTTGAGTAATTCTTTATGATAATTCGAAAGCATATCATATGTAATTGTTATATGATCAAGAGCTAGAGGTAATCATGAATATTATGAAGTTCAGATGGATAGAAAAGATCCACCTCTAAGAAATATCCAAAATCAGGTTTTGAGGATATCTTTAAAACATTCAATTTTTTATTCTCAGGATCCGATAACCATTTGAAGTCATCAATTGGTAGATATTGACACATGGTGTAGCCATATAAATTGCTGCCATCAAGAGCTAAAATATGATTCTTTACTTTTGTTATGTTTCTGGAATGTATTTATTGTTAGCTCATGCATATCCTCTTTCCAACCAAACAGATACCACATCTGATACTATTTTCTAACCAAATATACATATTAACAACTGTAAAAAGTTCTAACTCTACCTTGGTAAAATTCAATCCTGAATTCCATGTGAAATCTGCTGCTGTTATAAAATTACATGGATCTAATTTGTAGTATGCTATGGACTTTCGTATAAATGATGTAAATACTTCAGCTAGTAGAACATCAATTCTTGAAACATTTTTAAACAATCAGAAAATATATTACAGCGGAAAGTTTTTAATATTAATAAAGCAAAATCATAATCTTTGTCTGTTATCAATTTATTGGTTAAGTTGTTAAAAAATGCTTGTTTTGGTAGTTTGGATTTAACTTTCTTTTTTTATGACACGAGTTGACTCCTCAATGGACTTCGATTTTAATGGAGGAAAATCTTTCTCATCATCACTAGAATTGTGATTTCTTTTGGATTTTCTATCTAAAGTAAAAAAGTAGAATTTTAATATCTTATTTCTTTTCTCTTTAAGTCTTATATTCGTGGACAAATTTTACTAGTAGTTGAATGAAGAAAAATATGAAATAGAAAGAGGAATAAAACAAATCTTACCATCTTTTAAAGTCATGTCGTTCGATAAGCCCAACCTTTCAGGTACTTCAATGTTCTGGATGATTTTGAAATTAGAAAAATTTTCTGGATTTATATATACTAAACACAACCTTCAATTTGGTAACCTAAGACATTTGATCACTTAAGATTATTTCTATCTTGAAGAAAGTGTCAGTTTTTTGTTCATCAAGGATGAATTAATCACGAGCTTAAGTAATATTTGTTGTTGGAACTAGTACGGTAGACGCTCTTTAATCTGGCACGTTCGGGACCACGGCCGTGCCGGATTATCGAACGTCAATATAGTTTTAACGGGAATACCAAAGATAAATTAGTACAGTACAATGATATTTAAAACAAGTTTCAATAAGTTGCTCTATGGCTATAGCTAAGAAAAAATACACATGAGCGTTGTTGTTTAAAAAATCTGATATCACGTTGCATCCGTGATTCGGATCTCTTCAAAAAATCATTACGGATTATACACAAATTTATGAGTTCTGCAGAGTTATAGCTTTTGTTGGATTCGGCAAATTTTATAAATGTATTTAATGCATCAGAAGCCTGTTTCCGGAGACTTTAGCTTCATCTGCCATGGCTCCTTCATCCAATTCCACCAACGGGCTTCTTGTGTGTGGGTTCACAACACTTAGTATAATCTGTTCGTCACTCTGTTCTTCGACCACTGGCAAACTTTTGTCGATTTCAATTCAGTCTATGTCTATTCATTCCAAGTATAGTTACGCGTGCTCAGTTTTTCAACAATGGGAGGAATGAATTTTTGAAAAGTGCGAGGAACCGATAAAATGACATCGTGTAACAAGAAATTTTTGTTGCTATATTTCGATTCTTCTTACGTCATTTCCTTCGACTCTTTCTATCTTTTCCTTTGGTTCTTCAATAGAGACACGCACTGGTTCTTTAGGTTCATTTAGATCATGTCGGTATTTCATAATAAGCTGGCTTAACAGTTTTACTTTCATATCCTCTGGCAAATTACTTCGTTCAAGTAAAGTTATTATGTCATCTTCAAATCGCATCTCATACACTTTAGGTTGATATGCTGAGGCTAACTCTTCAGGAACAAGAGTCATTCTTCAAGACATTTTTTTAGTGCTTTATTAAAAGTACGATTAACATTCCTCAAATTCGTTTTCCTAATGCTTTTCCTACAAAGCCAGATAGAACAGCCGGTGAAATGATAGGTAACAAACCTCCTGTTTGATTTATTAGTTCTTTTCTTTTTGTATTTAACGATACTTTTTTCTGTTACTTTTCGAATTGCTTTTTTAAATTTACATAATTTGTTAATATTTACTGGTAAATTGCCAGCTAACACATTCAAACGAATTTCGCACAAACAATGCAGTTGACTTTTATCAGCCGGTCGTAAAATAGCCTTTTTTGCGGAGTTCCTGTGAGCAATACTTCCAGCAAATGATAGTGCTTATTTATGTTCTTCATTTTATGGGTAAGTACACCCAATAGATGCCATTAGAATCAGGAAACAAACTCTATCGAAGATGATGTTCTTCTGGTATTCGCGGATCAAGATCTATCAATAAATAATAGTAAGGCTTCGAAGTTGCCTTTTTATACGCATCCATAAAATTGCTGTTTTGTTTCCATAAATTTGACGAGAAAAACAACTAACTTGACTCAAATCTCTATTGTTTTTAAATAGCATTATGTAATGTGTGTTTAGACTTATATCACGCATTACTCTATTTAGTGGGAAAAGGTTTTGTAAGATTAAAATTACGCTTATATTACGGTGATGTGAACCTACTGTAAACAATTCAGAAATTTTCTCATTCAAATGATTCATCAAATCATCAATTACTACTAATGATCCACTTTCAAAAGTTTCTGGTAAACCTTGTATGAAATCAATTTTCTTTTCTTTAAAAAACCACGGTTGAAAAACAGAATAACACCATTTTACATGCTTGAAATTATGATCATAAACTTTCCTTGCTATCATACGTCTAACAAGATTCGATTTTCCTGATTGGCTTGGACCTGCTAAAATACATGAGCTTGGGTGAATTAATTTGTACATTGTCTACATACTTGCTTAAACTCGCTTTCAGTCAGTTGTACTCCAATAATCATTGGTTTTATATTAGTATGTACTTCTTTCCAAAACTATCTGAATTATATCTTATCTGAAGTATCTGAATCATATCATAACTTTATCTTTAAAGCAAACATGAAAATATAAACGTCTTCGTCAGAGTCAAATGCTCAGAGCAAAAACATGTGGAATTACTCAAATCAACATTTCCGACAGTTCTCTTATGATAATAATTTATCAGTATTACTAAAAATACCAATAGCATAATCAAAGTCAAAATTAAAGTACTTATAACTTTTAATTTGACTATCGTATTGCTATCTTTCGTCATTTGTAAATATATAATATATCACACGTGCTCGACTCTGTATTCTCCTCCAAATTTATATACCTTACTCCTGTAATGTTCATTCAAAACTGACCATGATGCCAATGAATTTCATTTATATAAAGAGTAAAACGGATTATCCTTTTTTTGCAGATTTATAAAAAAACCTTATAGTATTAATTTAGACATCGTTTTATAAGTAAACATTGGCCGAGTTGTCTAAGCGATGAACAATTCGACCAATGTTTACTTTAAGTTCTAGGTTCGATCCTACACGCCGAAAACTATCGTTAGAAGTTTGACAAGACACCCACTGAAAGTGAACATTTTTCAAATAGAAGAATAGATGGTAACAAAACTTTCTAAAAAGGAATTTCTCTCTCATTTCCACTCACCACCCAAACGTTACAAATTATCCTTCTCGTAAAATTATATTCCTTCAATAGATAACGTTTTCAGGAAGTGGGTCAAGTTTGTTATATATCTAGCGATCTTCACAACAGTCCGATCGTGAATCGTCTTTCGCCCAGAGATCAAGAGAGTGAAAAACGGGCAAGATCTTTTTATCATTTTCCGTTCATAAATCATATAAAGAAGTAATGGATGAAAACAATTGCATACATTGTCTGTGTTCTTGCTATTCCACTCACGTTTGTTTGTACACACTTTTTAAAAACTGGAAAAAGTCATCAAATTCATCAAGTCAAAAATTATATAGCACCCCATCAATTGGGCCTAGATACTTGATGGGCGCCATATAATTATGCTCATCAAGTCAAAATTTATATAGCACCCATCAATTACATACTACTGATGTACATCGGAAAGCATCGGATCTTCACTCGCGAATCAGGAGTTTACAGTTAAGAATTTAGTGCCGCGTTCAGCAAAGTTTCTCCGAATTCCCAAACTAGAGTGGAAATTGTAATCTCATCGTGAGAGCTGAAGACTGCGGAAGTATCTGGTTCCGTGGTAAATCCTTCCAACAAGAGGAAGACTGGTTTCGAACGGTCGATAGATACTGAGACCTATGTTTATGATCTTGAGTAACAAACACTTTGACTTATTTTTCGTCACCCCGAGAGATCCACTATAGACGAACTGCAAGTGTTCTTGGACTGAGTTGTGGTGCATGAAGACATGACGGCTCATCATGAGCTCACTATAAATAAAATTCCACCAGAATGTCTTAAAAGTCAACCGGTTCATTAGCGGGCGTCACAAATGCCGTTGGATTCGAAGTTTCGGTTGTATTTATGAACTATATACGCATTCCGTGGTTACTCCTTCCAGCAAGAGGAACATAGACTCATTATGAACTTAAAATAAATAAAATTCCTCCAGAATGTCTTGAAGTCAACCGGTTCATTAGCGGGCGTCACAAATGCCGTTGGATTCGAAGTTTCGGTTGTATTTATGAACTATATACGCATTCCGTGGTTACTCCTTCCAGCAAGAGGAACATAGACTCATTATGAACTTAAAATAAATAAAATTCCTCCAGAATGTCTTGAAGTCAACCGGTTCATTAGCGGGCGTCACAAATGCCGTTGGATTCGAAGTTTCGGTTGTATTTATGAACTATATACGCATTCCGTGGTTACTCCTTCCAGCAAGAGGAACATAGACTCATTATGAACTTAAAATAAATAAAATTCCTCCAGAATGTCTTGAAGTCAACCGGTTCATTAGCGGGCGTCACAAATGCCGTTGGATTCGAAGTTTCGGTTGTATTTATGAACTATATACGCATTCCGTGGTTACTCCTTCCAGCAAGAGGAACATAGACTCATTATGAACTTAAAATAAATAAAATTCCTCCAGAATGTCTTGAAGTCAACCGGTTCACTAGCGGGCGTCACAAATGCCGTTGGATTCGAAGTTTCGGTTGTATTTATGAACTATATACGCATTCCGTGGTTACTCCTTCCAGCAAGAGGAACATAGACTCATTATGAACTTAAAATAAATAAAATTCCTCCAGAATGTCTTGAAGTCAACCGGTTCATTAGCGGGCGTCACAAATGCCGTTGGATTCGAAGTTTCGGTTGTATTTATGAACTATATACGCATTCCGTGGTTACTCCTTCCAGCAAGAGGAACATAGACTCATTATGAACTTAAAATAAATAAAATTCCTCCAGAATGTCTTGAAGTCAACCGGTTCATAGCCATTAGCATTAAAATTACTTTGATCACATGACATTGGATGTAGATTCTGGACTATCGGAGGATAATCTGCATGCATAAAGGGTCTAACAAATAGCTTTTGCATAAATTCACCAGCAGCACTAGCTACATAATGCACTGTATGAAATACCAGAAACTGGTAATCTTTTTGAATATAGTTTAACTTTGTCTAGAATTGTCCAAATAAAGTTTAACATCTGTTTGGAATAACAAATTTGTTTAGTCCTTTCGAGTCGTTTACTATCTATATTATAAATACTGTTAACGCTGTATTTAACAATTATAATCATAATTTCACATCAATCATTCCTTAAAAATTCACACTTGAGCATGGGCGAAGCTAGACTTTATTGAGGTCGGTTGGGTTTTATGGCACAAGGGCCATATTTGGCCAAGCTACGCCAAACACAAGACAGACAACGTCAAGTAATAAAAATACACATACAAAATGAAAGTTTCACTGACACAGAAGAGAGAAATTAGCTTAGGGAGGAAATGAACTTTCACCGACTATAACTCGCAGGTTGCTAGTATAGTGAGCAAACCCACACTGAGTCAAGGTGGCCCCTAGACTGTATTGAGAGCAAGGCAAATAATGCTGATGACACCCTACCCGTTGTTAGTTGGCTTTTACAGAGCAAGGGCCATATTTTGCCAAGCTGCACCAAACAGTAGCGTGCAAATGGACTTACAATACTGAAGGTTTTCTGTAATAGAAGAGAGAAATACACTCAGGGAGGATGAACCTGCGTCGCCTACAACTCGCAGATTGCTACCACAACGGGCAAACCCAGTGAGCCACTGCGACAACCCCTCTAGCCACACTTCGTCCAAAACAAAATTTTTGTATTTAAAAATGCAAAAATGTAAATTATTAAAATAATGCTGATAAAATATTCTAATTAGTACCATCTAAACTTTCAGTAATCAATTATTACGATTGATTGACGATTAAAATTATTAATCATTGATAGCCCACACATTCAGTTATATCAATTATCGTTACTAAGTAAAGAATCGTCTTTACTATAATTTTTAATTACAAATACATTACGTTTATTTTAGAACTCATTTAACTTCACACAATTTTTAAGTTTCGACCTCTAAAGGTCCAACTATTTTCAAAATCACTTTCACTCAAGCAGCAACGTAAATCAAATTATTTATTCTTAATTGAAAAACGTGAGATTCAGCAGTATATCATGCAATTTGGAGATATGATTTATTCCATGAAAGATATCTATATCCTCAATGCGCTGTTGCATTTCACAAGCATTCAAAATATGAACGAGACAGATTACAGATTTACATTCATTTTAAAAAATTTATCTTATAGGGAAACTATTTTCTACAAAACCAAAACTACATTCTCTCGTCAAAACATTTTTCTACAAGCAATATGACTTTCTTTTAAAAGCTACCTTTATTATCCAATGAAACATGACTTTCTTCAGGGTGTGAAACCCAACAAAGTAGTTTTTACCTGGTAGTAAATATGCTTGAAGGATTTTTAGCCAAATTAAAATAACTAATAATGACTAAGAAATAGTGAATTATAAAATAAAAAAATTACATATCCACCCAATCAAAACTTCTAGTTTATATAAGTAAAAATTTATCTAGTTTTCATTTAATGGTTGCCAAAGTCATTTTCTAGCATTATAATTTATGGAATCAGCTACATCATTCTCAATTGAAAAAATAACGAAATTCCGCAGTCCATACTGTAACATTTAAGATCACAAGTTGCTTGGATTAGCTTTAACCTTTGCACTATAGCTGGGACAAATGAGTCCCATCATAAGTTTTCTTCGTAGAGCAGCTTGGGACTTGGAATTTTCCCCCCTTTTAAGTGACCGCTGACATCAATCACGATTTACGAGCTGGCAGCGACTGGCCTTTAAGAGAGTCCTTCCTTTTGTTTGGTGCCTATCCTATCTATCATTGTGTGAACTCTTTGGAAAAGATAGAAAGTGGCGCAGGTGATCTCTCTCATGCCAAAGAATACGCCAAGAAGTACAAAGTCATTTTTGGGAATGCTTTTCTCATTCAATGCTACTCTTAGGGAAATAACACGTCATATCTTTCTTTATGACATTGGTAGAATGGCTTAAAACATACTGACCGCAATCTGACTCGAGGGGGCACGAATGGTTCTCACGGTGACCATCAAAGCATCTTTTCTTTGTATGTCAAAGCATCACTCACGACGGAACGGTTGTACAGCACTTTCTTATCTCCACTTGGATTGGAAACATTTCGAATGTTAACACTATTTTCAATCTTCTTTTAGTCGGTCTAATTAGTCCTTATATAGTCCTTACATGACCATGACCGAAACCACCTTGCTTTCAATACTATATATTATGCGGCAGTTTGTTCATATTCAAATCCATTTATCCATTAATGAAAAAAGAGGTCTAAGGAATTCGACGAAGAAAATTTTGCTGAGAGATTCAGAATGCGAAATTGAGCATTCTGTGACGGATCTTGTATCCGAACAAGAGACTTTGATAAAGATGTCGAATCTGGGGCATGTTTGTCGCCAAGCAATTTTTGTCACCAAATCATGATGGCGTCCAAAGCCAGTATGGCTTTGGACGCCATCGCAATTTCGTTAAAAAAAAACGCGGACTTTCCTTCATGAAAAACCTTTTACATAAAGCTGGATCAAATCACCAAGTTTACCATTTTGGCGATAAATCGCTAGTGCCCCGGATTCGACATCTCCACTGAGACTTTTGTAGATGATAGCTCATCTACAGAATTCCTAAATATAAATTAGAAATTTCCCGAACCGTCAGATGAAGTAAGTGTTTACGACTTCAGTGTAAATGTTGGGCTTTACTCGAACGTCCAACCGTTAGAACTGAAACAAGAGCTTGATTATTTCCCCGGATGTTCAATTCGGAAGTTTTACGAATTTTAGTTGAAGAAACTAACAAGTATGCAGTACAAATTTTGAGCATACGTGCAAACTCTCCAAAGAGAAAACACTCATCGGATTGGAAGCCCACGACTGCTTCAGAAATTCTTAGGATTGGTTCTGTTCATGGGCCACATAGAGAAGGAAATTTTCCACTAACTTTAAATATTTTACTTTACAAATTGTCAATTTTGAATTGGTTGATTTTTACCTGATTTGCACAAGGATATGTTGAAGAATCAGAAAATTTTAAATTTCTAAGTTTACTAAGTATCTAAATTGACATACATTTATGTTATTTTAATGTTGGTTGGTTTCAGGTCTTATGGTGCAAGGGCCATATTTGGTCAAGCTGCACCAAACACAAGATAGACAACACAATGAGGGAGGAAGCAAAAAGCAGAAGAGTAGACTAGGGTAAAAATGAAAGGGAGGAAAGAACACTTGGGTATCTCGGAGTCATGATGCCCATACACACCTAAATAAGATGTGGACGTGAGGGCGTTATTTTAACGTAAAAGAAGCAACCACTTTTCATGACTTTAACATAATGGTAGAATGTGACCATGTTTTTTATTAACCAAAAATTATTCGAACTGTTAAAATAATTTATTTTTACAACGTTTTGATTGTACCTAAACATTCAATATTTTAGGAGGAACCATGATCTCCAAATTATTTTAATTTAAAGATGATTTTTCAATCATCTTTAAAACCATATGCAAAAATAACCCATGAAACTGTCGGTCAATATTCATAAAGTTTGTAGTACATCTTCTTTTGTGGCATAAAATATTTGTCGCAAATGAAGTGAGTTTCTTAAATCCAATGGAAACTTGAGCGCTATAAGAATATTAAAATTAGATCAAAATGTTGGAGACTGGTGTCCATATGATACTCACTTGATAAGGAAATTTAGTCATTTTATATATCTTCTCTTGTCTATGACTGAATTCTAAAACTGATTTTAAAGTGAATTAAAACCTTTACAACATCTATTAAAATAACCAATTACTTCCCTACATGTACAATTTTCAATAAATTTCAAAACAAGGATTGACAGGAGTTTCACATTCAGTTAAAAGTTTTTTTAAAGCACAGTAGTACAATTTTTTCTCATAAGGTATTGAGCCTATTGAATACCAACGGTCAAGCAAACATTCATTTCATTATTTAATCATTTTTAACAAACTCATAAAATAATAAAATTTTAATCATGTGCCTAATAATACTCCTAAAGAGAACGAAACGTAAGTGTACTCTTTATGTGCTTGTTTACCTATAAATTATTTAAATAGAAAGTATCTGTCATTTTTTTGTAGTGTAAACACTTTACACACTATTTTCTACCAAAATATATGAGTATTATGAACAATAATTAAGAAGATAAACGATTATACAAAATCATACCGACCATTTTAAAAATGAGCTATCAAAATCTTGTATTTAATTTGAAAAAATGACTTGTGTGCTTATCAAAATCAGTCATTGAAATACTAATAAAAGTAAAACAAATGGAGTATGCATTTGCTACTGTCCTAACTTCCTTAAATGATTTTTAATTCAAACATCATACAGTTCCTAGTACGACGAATCAAGTGGGGTAGAAAAGAGTGCATATAGCGAAAAGTGGGAACCCGAGAGATTTTTCAAACAACCATTCCCCCAATTTCCATTGAGCGGTATTGGGACAACACTACGAAGGGAAAGCACGCTAGGTGATCAATCGTAAGTCATTCAAGACTCTCTCACCCAAATTCTGTAGGGGGAAGGAAGTTAAGCGAAATATGCCGTTCTACGAGACATTAACGAAATTTGGCTGCTGTATTGTAAAGGTTAAATTACTAAATGAACATTCACACAATGACAGAGTAATTGGTAAAGTCAGCAAAATCTGAAGTGAGGCTGCCAATTTTCCATAGAGCTCCAATTTCATTGATAAAATGTATTTCGGCAGTCCTTCAAACGAAAAATTAAGAACCTCGCCTTTTTGCTTTCGTTCTTCTGAGGGAATGTAAAATGTCTTTGAGATCATTATAGAACTCATTTCTATGAAAATCTTTCGCATAAAAAGTTTGGAAGGAGTTGAAACTGATTTTTAACCCTCCTGATGGTTGTCTCGACAATGCATCTTGTCATTACAGGAAAACTGACTAGATCTTGATCTCGTCATCATCAATGAATATGGCACAAAGGCCATACTTGGCCAAGCCCGATACAACAAGGGAGGAAAACAAAGCAAAAGGCAGAAGGGGAGGCGAGGGTAAAAGAGAGAGGACAGATCACTCGGGTACCTAGGAGGTAGATGCCCGTACACATATAAACAAGCTGTGCCCCTGCGAGTCATTATAATATGAATGAAATATCTTACCGCCATTGTCTGGATAATAATCTGATTGTGAGGAAGAGTTGTGGTGATGGGTAGAGTTTGTTGAGCAGATGTGGTGAGGAGAAATGTGTGAGGATTCGTAGTCAGTTGGATGTTCTGCGGTAAAACTTCAAGTGTCTGAAGAACAGGACCAACCGGTACTGATGTAAGAGCAGCGGGTGAATTGACCATGTCGACACATTGTGCATTGGTCAACGAAACAACAGGTGGAGGGAGAGCTGCAAACAGATTACTAATAAATACAAGATAATAAAATATTGAGTAAAAATTCAGAATGTTTAAATTTTAAAACAGTAGACCATGTTCTTAACCCTTTAAGTAGTTTCGACGAGACATTTCGTCCATCACGATCTGACCAATTTTGCTGATGATGACAAGATCTCTCGCCATGAAGATATTGCTTGTTTTTATGATGATGAGATCCAGATCTGGTCAGTTTTTTCTAATGGCCAGATATCTCGTCCATCAAGATCTGGTCAGTTTTTTTCTACTGACAAGATATCTCATCCATCAAGATGTGGTCAGTTTTGCTAACGAAGAGAGATACCTCAAAGTGACAACCACCAGTAGAGTTAATTCAACTTTCAGGTATAAATAATAAGATGTACAATTCCATGGTGTGCAATGATTTTGTAATTATATTTGAATAAATTGGTGCAGTGAAAAGTGTACTAGTTCAAATAGCAATGATAAAAATGTTTTATACATCAGAATGTGAAACTTACAAAATATGACTCGATTTGAATAGTACAATTTAAATCGAGTATTAAATTAATTGCAAATTAAAGTACAGCTAAAACTGCAAAGTTTGATTGGACAGTAAATATATTTCACAGCAACTTTTTCGTAATGTTTTTTATTTTTAGCAGTAGCCCTTGAAATATATTCATTCACTAGAGTAAACACTCAGTACAAAAACATGAAGACAAAGAGAAAAGGGACAACTCAAAATGAGATAAAGAAAAGTCACACAAATAAACAGCAGTTAATCAGTCTGTAGGCTTAGAAGTAGATCTCACATCTTCCAATATCTGAAAAATGCTTCGACAATTTTGGGCAAATCCCAAGGTGGGTGGAGTACATTTTATCACTACCTCCACACAGAACACAATTCGGACTGTTGAAAATTTTGAATATGTATAGATTGATAGATATTTGAATATATATCTGAAGGCATCAACATTATGATGAGAGGTAGTTAGAATTTCAGAGTATATCCTTCCAAGCTTTATATTTGATTTCTTTTGCCTGCCTAGCTTGGGAATTTTTCTCCATTATGTATTTTATAATTTGTGTAATAGATGAATAAGTGATTGCTCTTTGTGGAAGTTACAAAATACTTGTCCCTTTTATTGTAAATAAGTCGTTTCTTTTTTTGTAATGTTGTTTCAGCAATACCCATAGGCCAATATATATATTTCAATGTATTATTCTGCTTAAATTTAATAATTCAAACTAAAATTATAAATCGTTAAATTATGTTCATTAGTTTGTATAAATGTCACATATACTAAAAATAAATACAAGGATTTTAAAATCAGTCATTTTAAAATAGTTTTAAAACTTCGATAAACATAGGCTTGGTTTAATTATTATTTAATGTTGGAAATTTTGATTTTTCATGGAAAAAAATTAAGGAATTAATAAAATTCATTTAGATAATTTTAACTCAAATTAAAAATATTTATTAAAACGATTGTTGCGTACATTTTCTAAATATATGTTTTGTTAGAAAAATATGAAGAAAACAAAGAAGTCATTAGAAAACTCTTTTGCTATAACTGTTTACTTTTATTACATTTAGCATTTTAAAAAATTCTAAGAAATAAAACCAACTTTGGCCAACAGTATGTTTAAAAATGCTTTAACAGCTTGGTTCGTCACAAGTCACTTTTTGCTACACAGAAGCTAGACCGGGACCTACAAAAAAACATTTTAGTACAATATTTTTAATGAGGATAAGCTGAATTAGCTATTTTGCAAGTGAAAAGAATTCAGGGAGTAAGCAACATCATAAGGAATATTATAATTTTTTTATAAAAAGTGATGTTTTAATATTTCTTTTCATGAATATTCACTAAAATGTGCTTTGTGACCAAGAATTTGGAAAATACTATTGTCCATGTTATAGCACAGGAATAAATTAGAGGCATGTAAAATGCTGCAATTAGAAACAACTATTGTAAGTATTATATAATTTACCTTGAGCGGCAGCCGTCACCACAATAGGTGGTGGTGTTACAGGTAGGGCTACAGACTGCATTATAGTTTGTTTAGGACGGTTGAGCATCGCTTGCAATTCCAAAGAGTTGGCTAGACTTTCAGAGGACGTGGAAATTTCCTCTTTTACTTTTATTTTACACACAAAGTGGTTATATAAATATTCACAAATCTCTGAAAAGAAAATAATTGGGTTCAGCTTTGATAAAAAGACATTTTTGCAGTAACACTTTTGGCCTGCTTTTTATGTCACCAAGGAAGAATTTCTTAGAAAAAACACCGTTTTAGGCTTAGCAGAAAATAATTAAAAAATTAATGAAAATAATTTTTAAAATAGAAAAAATCCACACAACTGATAACACTTTTTAAAGATTTTTGACTATTAATTCCAATTCCTTAAGGAAATAAAAAAACTGCTTATCCTGACAAATGTAAACAAAATAAACGATTAGTAACTCCCTCATTTCCCAAAGTTGCCTACCACCAGAAAAATTAAACTTCAAATTTCGCAAAAGAACACCCTTAAACTTGTCTACAATACTAAATACAGAAGGCATGGTAAAATCAAAAAAGATAATGATCTACAAAAATTAAGAGATTCAAATAAAAGCAAGAAACAAAACAACCCCTGATGGGACTGCAGTGTTTAAAATACAAACTTAAAGTTTTAATTCTTTGCAAGAAACGGAAAAGAATTGGAAAAAAATTTCAAAAGGACCAATCAAATCAAATGACGTTATAATGGAAATTTTTCTAAAAGAATCAAGGAAATCAAAGGGCACTGAAACTGGAAAAAAAAGAACATTCTAAAATATTCAAGAACAAAAAAAGGGCGGCAAATAAAATTGTTAACTTTGCAAGGGGTTGCCATAATTCTAATAAAGCAGGGTTGCCTTTGCATGCCACAAAATTGCTACAAAAAGCACGCCAAAAACGTGTCATAATCGTTGCCACAAAGAAGTTTTTATATCAAAGTTGTAACAATAATTGAAACTGACACAATGCATGAATATTGATAATTTTTTTTAAATTGACAAACTGATTACATACAAATCTCATATTTACAAATAAATTAACACTTAAAAGATATTTTTATCAGACAGCCAAGGAGGGGCAACAGGGTCAGTACTCTGGGCGAAATGTCAAGGGCATTTCAGAAATATTTGTCTTGTGGTTTTCCTTAGAAAAATGCTTTCCTAAAATTTTTGTTATGCATCTTCTCTTCTGGCTTCACAGATTGATTAAATTAGTGATATCATTAAAGCCTTTTCCTTACAGCTTTAACTTTACTAGGTCAAAATTGACTCATATCTAACTATTTTAAAATTATGTTTTAAGGTAAATTCTTTTTAGCAAACACAATTTATCAATAATTAAAAGTTACACTAAAAAGAATTTTTTTTTGACACTAACTGTGCAATTGATAAATGAAAATTAATATGGTATACATATGAGATAATTTCTCATTATTTTAATAGATTTACTTTTTTACATTTATAAATTGGGTTTACAAAGGGTAACATCATTTCCAGGTCCCTAAAAAGTCTATAGATTCAACACTGATATTTATTGTACTTATTTTTTAAATTTCAAGATTTTGTTATAGAATTATAAATGTTGCTTTCTATTAGAATTATACATATAACAAAATTTTATCTTAAATCTGTACCTTGGTAGCAAAAGGGTCAATGTCCAATTTTGTTAATTTTGAGTTATATCCACAAATCACTTCAAGGTAATGAAAGTTATTGCAGAAAAAAGGTCAAATGTGTCCTATCAATACATTGTGAAAGAATCAAAATATTGGGAAGTATTTTTATATACTGTATTACAAATTAAAAAATGTGTAAAGCACTAAATCAGCTCGTACCAAAAGAGTGCAAAATGGACAGATGCTTTTTTTCTACAAAAGTACAAAATATTAGTTTGTCTCAGATTAGTATACATTTCACAAATCTTTTTCTAATGTATAATAGATGTTTTTTAGTAGTAGTTTAGTTTCATTACATTGAAATGTTCTTTAACCTTCTTACATAATTAAATCATTTTTATTGTCTCTTGGCATGTGCCCCATCTTTAGTAACATCTTGACTTTTTACGAACACTTAACTAAATACTGTTTATTTTCTAGTCTGGTGCAGAATTGTCTCTTGTGTGCAAACTGATGATAATTGGATAGATTTTATAATAGTTATAAACATCTATCCAGCCTAGTCCAAATGACTATATCAGTGATTCTTAATCTTTTAGTGATCGGCACCCCCTTGAATCTAAAAATAAGTTGTCGCACCCCCTTGAAAAATATATTTCTATTTCTTTATTTAGGAAATTATTTTTACAAGATTATTTATTGAAAAATAAACACATACATTTACATATACATACAAAACAATATTTCAATTTTTAATGGCTACATTGTTGTTTATTCATAATATTTTTGAAACCAGGCTCCTCTTTTGAAATGCCATGCGTAAGGCATCCCTTGCATTTAAGCGATTTCTGGCTTTTGTTTTTATGTGCAAAAATGATGAAAATCCCATTTCACACAGGTAGTTGCTGACAAATGGTAAAAGTGTCTGCAATGCTGCTTTTGACAGCTGCGTATAAGGTTCTAACTGCGTACACTAGAATTGTTCCAAGTCCAGTTTTTCAAATTCCATTAGAATACATGCATTGGCTCGTATTAGAATAAGAGTCTTTTATCAAATCACTGGCATTCATCGAAACTTCTCTCACATCCCCAGGGGTGCACCCCCAGGGTAAAACCCGCACCCCAGGTTAAGAACCACTGGTCTATATTATAAACCCACTTTATATATAGTTATCAATGGTAAGGATAGAAATTTTTGGAATCAGGGCAAATGATGCTGATGCTATTCTTCATTGGAAACAAAATTTATTCACTTGAAAATGAAAAAATGTAAATTTATTAAAGTAATAAGTATAAATTACCCTAATTAGTTATATATATACATATATATTCTAAGTGTGCTCTTATACTAACCTTGAAAAGGTATAACATTTGAATTTGGCACATGTCTCTTGAGATTCCACCATTTGCCTCTAAGCCATTGAGGAGATCGAACACTAAAGGGATTAAAATTATTTTGCATTACTATTTACTTTTAGGACCACACACTATTTTACTGCAAAACGAAAGTATAAACTTAATTAAAGCAAAGCATCCCAAAAAATTCTTAATGAAGGCACACAAAGCAAGTTTTTCAGATCACAAGTTTATCACATTTAAAAATAAGCGTAATAAGCAACTAAAAATTTTATGTATTTGTTATTAAGATTTTAATTCCAGAGATTTAACCTCTTTAAAAATAATTAACCCTCCAAGTGTTTTAACAAGATATCTTGTCCACGTTCTGGTCAACGAGTAATGAGCATTTTAAACCCACAGTAAAAAAAAATTTCAATGCACACCTGAAAATTTTCCTTGTTTTCTTTGTTGCATTTCTTTATAACCAATCATTTTCCAATCTAATGAAAATGGTGCTTTTGATAGCAAAAACTGTATTCATTTTCTATTTTTAGGTTGATTTAAAAACATAGCAAAGCAATTATCTTTTGAAATGACATAATCTTGATAATACTAATAAATGAATTCATTAAAATATTAAACAAATTTAAAAGTTAAAGCCTTCCTGAACTGAACTACATAATTGAGCAATTTTTATTTAACTATTACCAGTCTTACCTCTGTGTACCTTGTTTTTATGACATTGAACCAGAAATTTATATTTAATATCAAGCAATATTAAAACTATTTCAGTTTTACATTTCTCAAATATATAAATGTAATACCTAAGCCAGTCTTTTGCTAGATGGGCCCAATCCACTTCATTTTCATCAGTGGCATTGAAAGCAAATACTCTATATAATATAGAAAAAATATAGAAATATACTTATAAATTGTAGAAAACAAGTCAACTTTCTTATTACCAGAAAGATAAGATAATATGAAAAATGGAATCTCAATAGATCTTAGTTTAATTACAACATAAATCAAAGAAATACAGATTATTTGTGACACAATAGGAAAAATACCATTGGTTTATTGAAGAAAAAAGATGGATCTTTCGAAGAATGCACAACATCGGAATAATGTTTTGTGTCAGTTATTAAGTGAACTTTGAGAAAATGATAAAAAAAATGGGACATTTTATGAAAATGTAGTATAAATAACAAACATGCAAAATGAAGTCAACGAAACAATACTAAATCAAATTAAATACCCAACAGAACATCTATTTTTCAAAAGCAGCTCAATATTGCAAAGACATTAGCAAAACAGGCAATAAGACATGATAGACAAAAACAGTGACAACAATAGTGTAAAATTTTGATAAATCAGTTAATAAAAGTTAATTTTTTTAGTCCTTTGAGAAAAACATCTTTGATTGAAATTATCTAATATATTTAATAATAAAAATATCTAATAAATCCAAATAATATTGTCATATAAAAATAATTAAAAAATTTGAAAGAAACTGTAAAGGTTTATTTGGAAAAAAGAGAAACACAGCAAAGATAACAGAAGTGAAAAGAATTATAAAAATACTAATCAACCTTATATAAAATCGTAAACATTGTTTGATGTTTTAGGGTTGGATACAAGAAGCTTTTAAAAAGTTCTATGATGCCATTACCAAAAACAAGAAATTGTTAGGAAAAAATATCGTCTGCAATCAAAGTCTAATGACGGAACTTTTGTTTTCTTTCAGTTATTTATATGCACAATTCAGCATGTAGCAATATCTATACGTAAATACAGGAACACATAAAATATCATAGGGATATCTAATACAAACACCATAAACATAAAAAAAACAAGTTTATAGATTTCATTTTTATTTCACCTGCAAATCAATGATATATCATCTTCTCGGGTCCAATCAGTTCCACCAGCAACTTTCCAATTTAAATAATTGAGCCATTTCGTACGGCATTGCTTTTCTGAACGGGTTCCAACTCTGTCAGCAACAACAGCCCATGATAAGCCACTTGAAATCATTTCACCGGGTAGGGCATTAGTTAATTCATAGACTGCTTCTGCTAACCGACGCTCCTCAGCTGGAAGCCATTTACCTGAAGGAAATCAAAACAAATACTGAAAAGTGAAAAAATACTTTTTCAAAACATAACAAAATTTATTGATTCTACAGGCAAATTCTTACTAGGAAAATTTTGAAAAATAGAAACCCAGATGCAGTACCTTAATTCATCATTAGCAAACACAATTTCATAAAAATACACACTGTAATAAATAATTCATAAAATTCTATTTTCCTCCAGAACTGATAATTGTGTAACCCCATCCATACTTCAATTCTCAAAACTGGCTCAAATTTATCATAATTATTGATAGTTTTTATTTTTAGTTTCATAATAGTTGCCACATTTTTATAAACCATGAAAACAAAAGTAATTTGATGCATGTTCTAAAAGTAGATGGTTGACTTGGATTTTATGGTGCAAGGTCCAAAATGGACAAGCTGTGTTCAAATGCAGGAAAAGATGAAATGTTTCGAAATGTATAGAACATAGTATTGAATTTTACATTACATCCTTTCAACAAGATGACAGAAAATAAAGCAAGAATACCTGTCCAAATAATTGTGCTGACTAACTTGTTATAAAACAAAATTTAAAAGACTATAATAAAATTAATTTTATTAACTACTATCATATTCCTTCTGTAGCATTGCTAACAAGTGGGTATATGTCTGTTCCATTAATTCACTAGAATATAATGGATTTATTCTCACAAACAAAACCCAAATGCATTACATTAAAGTGTACCAGAATTAAGTCATTTGGCTAATGGTTTGGTGATTATGTAATCGAAAGATTGTGTTCAAATCATGTCTGGTTCACCAATTTCAGGTTAATAGTTTCGAGATTATAATAGGCTGCAAGGTTGTGTTAAATATTTTAAAAGATTAGAATTTAAAACAAAGAAAATCAAGATGTATTTATTTGGTTTTAAGGTATGTAAAAATTTTACAAGTCAACATATCAATATCTACAGAGCACTGCAAAATCAATACTAAAATGTGTCATTTGTGAAAATACATTTGGTATTTATACAATTCATTTACACATTGGTTGAACCACCAGACAAAAAGATCCAATCAACTTGTGTGGCATATTTTCTACATTGACAAAACAATCTTAAATTTTTTTTTCAATTTATGAACGTCGATATGTTTCAAAAAGGTAAATAGAAAAGTGAATGATGCAGGGGTATCAGTTTTGACATCAAATTTCTAAATGAAAGATTAAAATTGAAGACTTGATTTCATTCGTAAGATTAAAATATTGGGATAGCAGCTATTTGGGTCACTACACTATTCAAAGTTTAGTATTACTTAGCTTGGAGTCATAATGTTTGCAGTTTGGAAAAAGTACAACTAGAAGAGCTATGTTATATTTTGACTATAATCTCCTTTCTGATCTTTTATGCTTTTCTTTATTTTTTTTATCGCTTTGCTGAAGTATAAGGGAAAAGAGAACTTGTAAAAACAGGTTGGTTGTTTAGGCATTTTGTGGCACAAGGGCCATATTTGGCTAAGTTGCGCCAAACAATAGATGGAGTTATAAAACAGTAACTTGTCAAAATGCATCACAATATGGGTTCAGCTTGCATAATGCATCATAGGTGGAATTTCATAATTTAAAAAAATTGTTTTCACTATTGGAACACTATTCTGTTGCAGCAGATTTAGCTGTCTTTATAATTTACTGTAGGATGATGTTCAATGTAAAAACACTTATTGTACAAAGTGAATGGTTGGATGTTTTGGGGTTTTATGACATAAGGGTCATATTTGGCTAAGTTGCCCCAAACACAAGACAATGTCAAGTAAAAAATGTTGTGAAAGGGGAAAAAGAGGGATTGGAGATCAGAGTAATTGGTTGAAAGGAGGAAAAGGTAGCTTGGGTATTCCAGGAACACGACCCCTGTTTACTAAGGATCCCCATGGGAAAAGAAAAGATCACTAAAGTACCTCGGGTCCGTGAAGCTCATACAAACCTAAAGGAAATGTGCCCTACAAGGATTGCAAAACAGAAAATGGGTCTAAATATTGAGGGAAGGGTATATTTCATCAGCATGCAAATTATGCATGTTTATAGCTATTTAACGACTTTTTCTTACTATTATCAGCTTTTACCAACTTATCGGCAAAATGTCAATGCAACAGTAGCAAACATGTACTTGATGATTACTTAAGACATTATTCTTATGCCAATATAGATATACATTCCCTTGTATATATAGTATTACCTTGATTGCAGTTGTCTTTCATCAATCTGCAACGATCTTTTATAGATGAGGCACTCCTTCCCATTGCAGCACCAATAGCTTGCCAATCATTACCATAGACAGATCGCAATCTGCAAAAAGAATACAATGTGATGAAATTGAACTAAGTGTCAAATCATGTGCAGTTGAGAAAACAAAGTTAAATAAGAACACAACTAGACCTCTGTAGTAGAGAGTGGAAAAGACAGTACAACTTCAGTCTACCAAACAGTACTTCATGGTTGAGAATCATTGCACTGTTATACAAGGTGTTTGAAAATATCTGGAAAAATTGTAAAGGGGCCCAAAATAAACATTCTTGTCAAAGAATGTGTCCGGAAATGCAGCATTTAGGTGGTAGAGGGCACTATTTAGTTAAGTCCATAACGTCGTTTCTGTGGTGTAAGGAGTCATTCTCCACTCATGCATTGCTACCCGAATTCAGAGCTTGCCATTGAAACCAGTGGGGAATGACACTTTGCGCCATGGAAATGGTGTTATCGACTGATCTAAGTGCATCATTTCCAGATGCACGTTCTTTGACAAAATATGTTTATTTTGGGCCCCTTACCACCCTTTACAATTTGGCCAGATACTTTTGAAACACCCTGTATGTACTACTATATTGTAAGTTAATTTTTAAAGTGGAGGCTTAAGTTTCTCAGAGTATTTCACTCTAGAAATTAGCAATGGCTGAATTCTATATGCTACCACAAGGTTACTGTCTCACAATCCTGAAAGCCTGTGATTGTGTACCGAGATCACAGGTGTGTTTCTGTATGCATGGTTGTGACCACAATTGTCCTGATATTGCCTAATGAGTGAGAGCCTGCAGTTTGAATTGAGATTGAATGGCAATGAAGAGTGAAGCTGTGATAGTAGAAGCAGTGCCTGTTATTACAGGGCTATGCAGGGAAATGATTGGTGGTGAATTAGCAATTCAACTTTACACTGTGGACAATGCTTGTCGATTGTTGGAGAGCACCATCTTTCTTTGAAACTGAATTCATCATGCCTACCAGGAAGATAGTGCAGACATCAATATAACAAAGAGTACTTTGTAGCTGAAATTCATTGCACTGCTATAAAAACAATTATATTGTAAGTTAATTTTTGTAGCTGCTTACAATATAGTAAGTTTCACACACCTCCATGAATTGAACAGTCTTACTGAAATTTTTTCCATATCAGAGTTTTGATAAATAACTGTAAATATTAAATTGACAAAGTGTTTCCATATATTGAATTTTTTTTCATGACAAATCAGGATTCCCTCTCATAGTGATGACATAATAAAACAAGTGAGAAAAGATAGAATGAAATTTGCAGCAAGATATTAGAAATTTTTTGCACAAATGTAAATAGTTTTCACAGGTATGTTCACATTATTCTTGTTAATTCTTATTTTTAATTATCGGCATGAACATAACTTGCACTTAACAAAATTCGGTTACAAACAAAAGTGTATAGATTAGACAATGTGTTTCTAAACATAACCTGCTATGCAATTCATTTGTAAAGGTTGTTTCTATACATTGAATTCTTTTAAGGAGCCATCAACTTCGATAAATATTTCAAACTCACTTTTTAAGTTTGTCCAGTTCCTCTGAAGTATATTTTCCCACATGGTTTTTATTATCATACATTCTAATAACACGTCTATATACAGAAAATAGAGGCCTATTTAGGCCTTTGGCAATAGTTCTATAAAAATCTTTTCTTTCATCTTTCGCCATTTCAAACACAATGGTTGCAGGATTGGTGATGTCATGATCCTATGAACAGAAACAAAATGGGATATGCTTAAAATAGTGAATACTTGCACATTTATTAATTCACAAAATGCAACAAATGCAAAGATAAGGTATTAATTATTATTAAACAAGCACCTAAAATTTGAAAATTATGCATTGAGTGACTTCTTTAATTTAAACATCAGGAAAGAAATATTGTATGGAGAAAGTTTGAACTATTCCATTACCTTGCAGTAGAGTTGGATATTATTTTCCAATAACTCAATTTCTTCTTTAGCCCACATTCCAGTTTTCCACATATGACCTGTATCCCCAAATAAATAGTGCAGAATATGATTCAATGAGCATCAACATTTGTATCAGTTTGATTAGATTAATTTGTATCAATTAAAATAAAGAGTTGATTTGCTGACCTTTGCTATATGTAAAGTACTGACCTTTGCTATGTAATGTCACTTTTTCTTCCTTACTAGTAAACCAATTCTGATTGATTCCTTCTTTATTTTGCAAATTGTTTGCCTCTTGATAATTTAAAAGCTGAAATAAACAATTTTATAAGCAATTGTGACATAAAAAGTACTTACACATCAATCCTACGTACACAGCAATCCTAATTTTATTAGGCATACTGTCCATAACAGTGACTTAGTTTATTTTGGTTATATAAACCAATCATTAGTCACTTATCTGGGGATTGCAATAATCACTCAATAATCATGCTTCTTGTAACTTAAAAGAAGGTGTGATATATATACTATGAGAACAATATTGTAAGAGCCTAAAATTTATTGATAAGAAATAAACGCACATAATATCAGTTATATCTCAAATACATTTTTTAAATATTATACATTGATTAAAACAGTTCATTTAACACCAAATGGATTGTAAAATAATAAAGTAATGCAAACCTTGGTAGAATATTTTATTATAACAAGAACCCCTAGTAGTAACACATTAGGACATACTACTTTTTCATTTTCAAAAATTAATTTCTAATTTTTCTGGGCTGATTTATTCAAATTTTGAAGGCAGATATACTGCTCTATTTTCTCTGCTTTCAACAAATCAGAAATTCATCAAAGGTTGGTTGGTTGTTTTGGGGCTTTATGGCACAAGGGCCATATTTGGCCAAGCTGCGCCAAACACAAAATGATGTCAAGTAAAAAATATGAAAGGATAAAAGAGGGATCGGGGAACATAGCAGGATGAAAGCAGAAGATTGCTTTGGGTATCCTCGGAGTAAAATTCATTGAAGGACAAGTAAAAATATCATATAACAAATAATATGGACTATTGTATTAGCTTTAAGTATCTATTGCACTTGTACACAAATACATATAAGTGCAAAAGAGTACATATATTTAAACAGAAAATTCTAATCATTGAAATTTCTAATGCATTTAAAAGCAAAAGGCTGTATGTATGTACATTCAAATATATAAAATTCCTCTTACCATCTTTATATAAATGCACTACATACCTGTGAAGTATCAACAGATTGGAAACCTTTCGATTGCATTTCCACAACATTCGAAAACCCATCAAGACCATCTAAGTATAAGAAATAATTTTTGAGTGCTTATTTTCATCACATCATAAGCAATTTGAATACACAAGTAAATGATGCAATATAGTTGTTATACAAGTTGTCTCTTAAGGTTGCAGAAAAATCATGGTTCACTGAATCAGTCATTACTTTTCCAGTTTTTCTTTTTACTCATGAGAACATACCTTGCAAGGCCAAGATATAAGTTTGTCCATCTTGTTCTATACACAGTCGCTTGGTCAATGGTTCACCGGTATCAGTAGAGTGAAATGTTGATATAGGTAACTTCTGTTCATTTAGAAATCCATTACCTACAGAAACAGAATCATAAAAATTTAGCTTATTCTATTTAAAACCCATAAAAGAGAATATCAAGTCTCGTTAAATAAAAACTATTTAAAATAATATATTAATTATTTAAGAGGGAAACAATGGAAAATATCAAAAAGATATCAAAACTTTAGAAAAGAAAGTGCATTATTCTGTGATCGTGGTTGCATTTTAATTGAATCTTAAAAATAAAAAAGAAAGAAAAAGCACCTATGTTTACTTGAAAAGTATACAGGACTCATGAAAATGTTTAAAATTCAAAGCTTTAGAAAAGTACTGCATTAATTAAAAATATATTCTTGAGTTCAAAAATCATCATCTTGCTACATTAGACTATTTGCACTTTTTTTACGTCCCTATCTCCAATGAATATTTAGGGGGCTGATGCATGTTCCATCTGTCGTGGCCTCAAATGTCCTCATGTTGGAGTGGTGTGGAAGTTTAAGAGAATGGGGTGCTAGCTCAGGTATTGTTCTTGTTATCTGACCGTGATACAAAATTACGTGGTGTTGTCCTCGATCTTTCCCTTCAAGATTGTTCCCTGAGCGTCGCCAATACCTCATTGTATTGCTCCAGTGTGATAATAATTCAACTACAGGTCAACGAATATTTAATCTGTGAACAGTATTGAAAATCTGTTTCTTTGGAATTAGGCACATAAAGATATTGTTTCAAGTAGTTTTCATAAAGTGAACTGGTTGAAAAGATTAGGGTGCCTCGAAAGCCTGGATGATAAATTTATTTTCAAACATATTGTACCGCATATAGTAATATTTTAAAAGGTTTTAGCATCAATTTTATGATTGACATAATTTTACATAATAAATTTATAATTTGTGACTTTTGCAATTTCCAGTAGTCAAGTTTTACTTAACTCTAGGAAAATTGTGCTTTATTGTCCCTTTTTAATAGAAGTGCGATATATATCAAGGGATTACTATATATGCTTTTCAATAATCTTTGAGTAAACTATGATGAATTACCAAAATCTAATAAAATAAAAAGTAACTAACAGTATTCACAGAACCTAGAAGAAATTTATGCCAATAGATACTCAACATTGATCTTTAAAAATTGTCTGCTGTTAACTCCATGTAAGGACCTGAATGTCCTACAAATTTCTAAAGTGGACTGTACAGCAAAATAGTGCATGTAGAAGCTACACTGGAATTCAAAACTACAAAACCAAACAAGATACTTATTAAAACTGAATATATTTACGTGACACTGATTGCTCTGAAACTCACAAACTCAGTTTCGAAAACTAAATTTATCATTCTTTCAAACCAAATTCTAATTAAAGATAAAATCAAAATTGTGCAGGAAAGTTGCATGGGCAATAAATACTTAAAATGAAAATAAATTGAAACATCAATCGCATGCTCAACAATAATAACACTCCAACAATAATATTGATTCAATTGATGTCTAAGCCACATAACATTACAAAAGTTTGGATTTCAAAGCTTCAAAATAGAAAAAAAAAAGGGTTTTTCATGATTTTAACCCATAATTATAATGAATTCTGATTAACTGAAATTAGAGATTAAAATAATTTCACATAAACTCAAAATGTGGATAATTGAGAGATTTTTAAGTGTAAACATATTTCACCTGCATTTGTGATGACAACCAACTCTGATGACACTTGCAGAGCTGAAGGTACACAATTCTGTACAGCTACTGGTAGCTTCATACTTATATTATTAAAACCATTCGGAAAGGCACTGTCAAGTTCATCGATGGGTTTGCACTCATTATTTAAATCTAACTGAACTTCTGCATCTACAATTCTTTTAGAAGCATCAAATTCATCTGGAGAATCACATTGTAGGTCATTGTCATCTTCAGGTGAATCCATACACTAGGCTAATGAGATAAGAACATAAATACATTGAGATTGGTCACATATATATCATTACAATACTCTCACAATTAAGAATTAGCCTCTAGTGATTATCAAGTTTATAAATAATTTTATTTCAATAAAATTAAAACTGAATATTTTAGAACAAAATTAAACCTTTATTCATTTTAAAAGTAGAAACAATAAACACAATGACAGTTGAATCCTCCAGATCAAAAAAGGCAATGGCCAGAGGGATGCTCTATTTGCTTAACTGCCCCAAAGTGTTAGTATCTAATTTTTTATGCCTCTACAAATTAAATATAGAAGCATAGAATACTTAAGTAAGTTTATAAAACGTTATTAAATGAATTAATTATTTATTAAACTAATCATTCAATCAAAAGAAGCATGAAAACCATGACTTCGTTGTTTCATCCAACTTTTTCAAGTATATATTCGGATATCTATATATTCATCCATCAGCATTTCCAAATTCACAAAAAGTTGAAAGTGAATTTTGGGAAACAAAATCTGATTGGCTTTAACTTATATTAAAATTTTTTCTAGTGACCCAATACAAAGTAAAAAGAAGCAGAACTTAAAAAATTTAATAAGATTTAATTGAATTAAAAATTTAAATCTTTATTCCGCATAAAAAATTTGCATTTCTAACTTTGTATCCCTATGAAACCAAGGTTTTACACAACTTTCATGGTAACCTGTGTAGGAAATAAAAGTTAAAAACAGCAAGTTCAATTTCAGTAAAACTAAATTGGATATGAAAATTGTAGGATTTATTCCATAAAGAGTAGTTTATCATTTCAGTATGTTCACTTACTGGGCAAGGATAAGCTACAAATAATTGTATATTTAAGATGTAATTTTTTTAAAAATCTAAGATGCATATTTATTATTTCTTTAGTTTAGATTAGTTTTACAGGTTATTTTTGATTTACATTTAAGCACTTTAATTTAAAAATGTATTCTATAAAACAGTAATTCAAAATTTTTATCTATTTCTTTAACATTCTTTAACACTTTTCCCAGTACCATGGTGAATATTGCTTTAGTTACTAGCCTTTTGTTGGATACTTGCTCGTGGGGATGCAGCAAGTGGCTGTATGATTGCTTTGGAAAGGGATTAATAGATTTTGAATACTTTTTCAAGAACTTTTGTATAAATCTCTAAGATTTTTTTTTATGAAATTAGGAAGGTAGCATGAGATGTGAACTAATCATGGAATCATTAAAAGGGAAACAAATTTCATTTCTGAGGAACATGAATAGAAGTGAGGCGAAATTGGTTTAACTGAAAACCTAGTAACATAATTCACATAAAATTATATCCTTTTCTTTTTTGCAATTCAATAGTTTTTCCCTCCAATGAAAATTGGTGACACATGAAATTGATGACTTCAAAGCTGTTCCAATAACGTTTACACCATCTTAGTTTTTATTAATCTTAAAATAAATTAACATTGGCTTCTACCATATGTAAAATTACAAGACATTAATTACTTAAAGAAAAATTTTTCTTCATTCAATTTTTCCTTTTTAAAAGTATATCGGGTAGTTTCAAATCATACTATTTAATATAATGGATGTTAGCTACCTCTAAAATTGAACTGTTATATTAAGTATAAATTATGTACTCAAGTTTTACGCAAAAAAATTATCTTATTGTGAAAAATAAATGATTTTTCATTCAATGGTCGAAATGAAAACTATATTAAATTGCCAGTGTTACGAAAAGTTTTAGACTAGTATTTTGTATGTTAGGAAGTAAATGAATTGTTTAATGTCAGAATTTAATACCAAAACTATCCTATCATGCAAGTCCTATCAGAAATAAATTTAAAGTAAAATTGTTGCGAATTTCCAACACCATGAAAGGAATTGTTAGAAATAATGTAGCAGTATATAATTCTAACTTTATGTGCTACTACTTTTTTAATTACTTTAACAATACATTGTTCTTTTTCTTAACTATATCATGATCTGAGTACTTGTATTTATATATTTTGTGCTCTGACAATTTATCTCGTCCAAACTAACTTGTATTTTGTTTCATACAAATTTAGAAAGGATTCCCACAATTGTTAATGCCATACTTATTTAAAGGCCGGTTGTTTTCGTCCGGGCACTTTTCTAAGAACCAGGATGAGAAATGTCAACAACAATGGCGTCATACAATAAAGTTGCCAGATTGATATAATTCTGTTTTAAATTAAAAATAAAATAGCAAATGTAAATTTAAATTCACCAATATTACTTTAAAAGAACCAGAAAACCTTACCGGATTCCAAATGTAATTGAAGAATTTATACTATTGTAGCCAATAGTTAATTTTATGGATTATCGTGGTTTGAATATTCTTTAAGCCGAAGTTGTTTCATAAAATTTTAATCAAATCCCTCATGGGCAATGAAACTGAAATAGTTTTGCTTTCAGTTTTGGTATTTTTTCGTGTTTCTAGACGAATTTTCAATGCAACAATTTATTTTCATAACCTTGTAGAGAATGTTCTCCTTTCCCCTCCAACTGAGCAGTTATGACGTTCTGCTTGTGATTTCCTTTAGTTTTTGTGTATGCTTCTCTCTCTTGAACACTGGGCTTAGTGAGTGTGACCGGTGATGTGACGTTATGTTTTCTTGCACTTTTTCGTGTTTATTTTGTCATAATTTTTAATATGATCAAACGTACAAGGTTCTTCGAACAACATGCAAAATTCTTACGATGTGCCTGATAACAAATCAGTGTTTTGGAAGAAGAATGATAATGTTCCTGGGAGGTAATTAATGTTTGTTATTGAAGGGATCCTAACGTGGCATCCTCAAATCATATTAATGTTCGTTCATCACATAGCTTACGCTTGCGTTTTACAATGAAATAATGCCTCATGTTTTATCACGAACGTATTTCGTTTTCGGAATTGAAACATTGTGGCAGATGAAGCGAGTTATTTTTCGTCTGAAAAATCGGCACTAATGTTTTTTAAATGATTTAACAAGAACTGGTTGCATATCCATTTAAAATGATCAAATAAAAATGAAATAAAGTTTCGCAATCAATGTATGCGAAAAGTACCATTGAATACTTGTCATGGGTATTGAATAATTGCAATCTTAAATGTGACGGATCCTTGCGTACATAAATTCACTTTCCTAAGTTACCAGATGAGTTGTAACATGCCTCAGGTTTTTCAAGATTTTGTAGCTTTCGAAAATATTTTCTTCACATTTATATTCTGATTTTCATAAAAGCTTGAGGCAGATTTCTAACTGAAGCAATATAGCTTCAATGCTATAATTTACTTCCTCATAAGTATTAGACTCCAACTACCATTTTCTAAAATCTTACATTGCTGTTACCATAAGCTATAAAGATGAAAAGCTACAACTGCTTTGAATTTATTAAGTAGCTTATGGGAGCATTTTCTCTCCTATCCAGATAACTTCGTCATGCATTAGCCAATACATAAAGGTTTGCTCCTATCTTTATACTTCTCTTAGAAGTTTGCTTTAAAAAATGTTTAATTCAATTATTTAATCCAACTTTCTTGTCACCTGAAAAACTACTGTGGACACTGCTGTAACATGAAAGAACAAGTAAAAAACTGCAACATAAACAGGGTACAGCACTGAATTTAAATTTCATAACCATTTACTACAGGAATAATCTTATGATATATTTTAAATTTTTTGACCAAATGGTCAAAACATCCTTTGGTTCATGCTCAGGGACAAATTCAAAAGCCTCTTAATAGAAAGAACAAAACAATTGCTTCCGACTTGGCGATTTTTGCAAGTATTCAATTTGAAATATAAGTTATCAGTGTTCAATATAAGAATACTCTTGAAAGTTCAAAGAAAATGTGGGGCCGTCGTGACTCAGTGGGTATGCATACCCTGCTAGCAACCTTCAAGTTGTAGATGGCTCTGATACGATTCCTGTCAGGTGCATTCCTCCCAGGGTGTATTTCTCTCTTCTGTGTCAGTAAAACTTTCATTGTGTGAGTGTGTATAATACTTTATATTGTGTGTCTTGTGTAGCATGGCCCTTATGCCATAGAACCCCAACAAAATGTACATTGTTGATGTCCAGGAATTTTAAAACCAGGCTATAAAGGAAAAATATTAGTTACTTTTCCATGAAACCATACCACTCTTCTCACATATAATTATTCCAATCTAGCGTTGTGTTGTGATTTAATTGAAGCTGCAATTCGCAGAATTCAATAGACGTTAACTCTTGACAGTATAAACAAATTAACTGTACGGCAGTAACTAAAGGAATCGATGATCCAGTAAACCACGTTTTTGTTTGGACACCTTTTTCTTCCCTGCATGAACAAAGGCTACGTAACCATTTCGGCTTCGTCGCATTTCATTAGGTGGTTATTCGAAAACAATCTTTCTTTCTGAAGAACATTTCTTGAAGAAATAGTATTGCCCCTTGTTCATTCTCTTGGCAAATCCCAAATCATGAAATCCATTGCACTATCAAAGGAATAAGCTAAAATAACACCAAAAACAAAAAACTGGTATGGAAACAAATAGCGCCAAGAAATAAGCAAAAACGCACCAAAGTTTGTTGGTATGGCTATAACGGAAAAGTACCAAATATTACATAATAGGAGTAACCAAATATGCAGAGTAATTCAATCTTTAATGGTAACTATCAGAATTGTGCTAAGTCCTTGAAACCAAATATTTTTAGAATTGAGGCCTGACCCTGTTCCAACATGAGATATATTACAAATATAAGGATAATACTTGTAATAAGGATAATACTTGTATATGTTGACAAAATAGAGTTCGGAAACATGCATATAAATTAAACAAGTGGTGGTATACTCAGGCCTCCAATAATTTCCCCAAGTTGGTGCCACTGCATCCCAATCAATTTAGTGTCTTCAAAGTAGGAAAACCAGTTATTTTTAATTAAGAAAGGGTCATTATTGGGGTGTTCCTGAGTAGAAACAAATTTTTTAAACTAATTTGTATGAAACATGCATCATGTCATAGGGTATTTATTTATTATCAATGTTACTAACGAACTTTAACAAATAAAAAAATGAAGTGTAAAGTTTGATTTAAATCATGATTAACAATAGAATTGTACTTATTCTGCAAGTATACTTTTAAGATTTGCAACAACTCTAGTATGGAAAAGTCAGAACTTGGTGCCATAAGGAAAAATTCTTTATTATTAAACAGGTACATGTGCAAATACAAAACTGCATATAGTGAGGGAAAGAACAATCAGGTTTTAGACGGTCACATGTATTCCAGAAACCAGCTGCTCACCTAATCATGTGAATCAGATTTTATGTCCTATTTCAGTTACAGGGGGTCACCATGACTGGGTTTGCCTACTGCACTAGCAATCTGCAAGTTGTAGGTGGCATAGGTTCAATTTCTGTAACTTACCTTGGGTTTATTTCTCTACTCTATGTCAGTAAATCTCTCCTTGTGTGTAAGCATGTCTATTTACTTGATGTTGGCACCAAATATGGCCCTAGTGCCAAAAACTCAACCATTATAGCTGTAAGTGAATTGTCTCAGATTCATTGAGCACTGTAATATCTACTTATTAGTTTGCAATCCACTGTATTCTAACACTTTTAACATATCGTCACTTGAAATTAAAACATTAAGTAAAAAAACTAGTTATATGAAAATGCAGAGAGAAAAATTCTTCTCCCTAAACTTTACTCACAAAGTTTTTCTCATAAAAAATCTAACCTTCATGTAAAGAAAAATAACTTAGTGGTCTTCACCAGTTTAAAGATCACCACATTCTGCTATAGAAAAGCTAAAAACTTGTGTATCTTGAAAACTTTGACTTTGTGTGTTTCACTTGTACACTGATGATATATTTTGTAACTTAATGTTCCTTTGTGGAAAATTATAGATTTGTTCTTGTGGTTCCTAATATCATTTTCCATTTCTGTACAGGGCTGTATCCAGTACAATTCAAAATTTACACATAATTCGTGATTCAAAGTAAGTATTATAGTTACAATTTTTCTTTAAAAAATGTTCTTCGATAATTTTGAAAATTTTCAAATAACTGTTTCAAGCTATATTCAAAATGTTGATCATGTTATTGTTACCTTGTTTTGTATAAAGTTCTCTTGAACTTTACATAACATTTTATCTGTTCTGGAAAAAATTTAAACCCCAGGTTGTAGATTTTTTATTAAATTAAGGTATCTAAGATTGATTGTTTTGCACTTAAAACATTTGCATGCTTTTTTTAAGGAGCATTAGTCCAAAGAAAAACACATCCAAATCTAAACATCGTAAAACATCTTCAGCCAGCTCTTTTCAAGAATTTCAAGATAGTACTGAAGATGCCTGGGATATTGCTGATGATGACATATGCCTTAATGCAGGTAATATGTATTAAAAATATCACTGTCGCATTTTGAAATTATGTGAACACAAATCTGAATATTTCTGAGCCATCTTACAGGCTGCCACAGGCAACGAAAGATGACTTTGTTACTATTTTTCAACCTTAGTATCTTTTTCAGCAAAATCATCCAAAAAGTGCTTATTTTTGAAATTTTGGTGACTTTAAAAATTAACCAGAGGTCAACGAAAATTTAGTTCCCCTTTTTCTTAACTAATAGTGGATGGAAAAAAATGTTTCAGATTTTTAAGGGAGAAAATTTTCTGAGGGACACCAATTTCTAAGTTTTGGTGCCAAGCTGTGGCAACCAAGAAAGAAAAACATCAGAATCTGTGGTTGCTAGATTGTCATGAAAACCTTATTAAGAAAATATTTAGTTTTTAAAATTTAAATTTCTTGGTAAGATCTTTGACATCTGTTTCTTACTTAATTATCACATTTTATGCTTTAGCTGATTCATTTTTTTGTGTCTGAGCAACTAAAATTGCTACTAAAATAAGGTTTAAGAGGAGACTTTTTGATACTATTTTTAAAAGTTTATGCTATTACACAAATATTTTGGCTATTGTAACCCCCTGATCTTATCAGTTGAGCATGGTACATGGGTTCGAGTAGCTCCTAGAAAACTTGTATATAATTCATAAAGAAAAGATTTAGAAATGTGTGAATGAAAAAATTTTATTAAGAATTAAAAAATACCTTACTTTTTAAGCTTTCAATTTTAAGTTGCATCACCAAAATGTTCCTGAAACCATTGATAAATTTTATGAAATCCAACAGCAAGTATATAATCAAAATGTATTATTCTTTTAAAATATTAATGTTTAGTTCTCATTTACTGTTTGAATCCCATTTTATTTTAAGTTTTTTTTCTTTCAGTTAAAATTTAACAACTTAACAGTTAAAATTTTGTGAAGGTTCAAAACACAGAATTTGATTTAGAAATGGAGAAAACTAAGATTTGTTTGTCAAAGGTAAAAAACATTAAGCATTAGAAAATACCCTACTTCTTTTTTTCCGTATGAAATTTCCTTACCAAGAAATATTTCCTGAAACAATGGATTTTTTAAAATATGTGTTATTCCAATAGCAAATATTTCTCTATAATTTCTATTTTTTTCAAATATTAATACTATTTGGTTGTCAATTATGAATCCCATTAAAATTTTTTTTTATGTTATTAGGGTTTTTAAAATTTTGTGAAGGTTCAAAACACAGAATTTTCTCTGAACTATCTGGCGTTAAAGCAAGATTCTCTCACTTTTGACATCATTGAGTAAAAATAATCTTATCCAAGCATAGAAATTTGTGTCTTTTATTTTGCATTATTTTTTTCGTCGTTTTGCAGACATTTCCATTCACTCACAAGTTGCTGAATCAACGGCTATGAAAGTGCTGAGTAATCATAGCAAAGGTACCTTATTTACCAACAGTGATGATTCAAATTATGTTCCTGAAGAGACTGATAAACTTTCTCCTAAAGTTTCCATATCTAGTAACTCTGATGTTACCTCTAATCTCAACAATGCGGCTAAAACAGCTGCACTTCAAAGACTGGCAACACAGAAAAGTATGAATACTCTATTAAATGTTTCCATGTTTGTCTACATTGCATGTTTTGGATTTTATTTACAATCATTGAATAGCTACTTTTCAGACCACATTGGTCACTGGAGACCAATGATATCAGTGACCAATGGTTTTCTTGTGTTGTCTGCTATAAATGAAAAAAATTGAATAAATGAAATGCCTAAAATATGTTACTAAATTATTACTATTGAATCTCTTAAATAATGCAATATTAGATCATGACGGGAAGAAGCATATTTTCCATTGTAGTTAGCGGTTATAAAAATTGCGTCATTAACTCCATTTTTTCTGAATAAATTTTTGGCATGCATTTCATTATTTCAAAATAAATAGCTGTTAATAATTAAAATTGCAATGTTTACAGAATTTGTAAATTTAATTTACCAACTGTCATACGTTGCAGTTATTTAAATTATAAAGACTGGGAGAACAAATCATAAGTATGTGAAAAACTTATTTTAATTTTATTTTTTGTAATATGAATGACCCAGTAAATTGTAACAAAACTAAAAATCTCAAATCCAGTAATTTTTATTTCACTGTGCTCTACATTTCAAAACCTAATTCTATTAAAAATTTACTGGTATTATACATAATGTGATGTCAAAAAATATGTATGAACTCATGCCACAAGTTAGTTTGCATCATTAAAAGCATTACAAAATTATTGCAGATAATATTCCTTTGCAAGAGCATCAGACCTCATCTTCAGGGAATGATATGTCACATCCTCATGGCCCTGGCATTGGGATCCGTCAGACACTTCAGAAGCAATCTTTATTTAGTTCTCGGAATCTCACAGTTTCAAGCTCGGCTGGATCCTCGGAGCGTGAAACTGCTCGAATTGAAATGTTCCAGAAACTGTTACAAAGCCAAAATACTGATTTAAGTATGTTATTTGCTTTGAATGAAATACTTAAATATCATTAATGATTTTAAATTATTAACTTTAAGGAAAATGTTTTTCTAGGCAGAGTTATAAATTAAGAGGAGAAAGTTTGACAGAAGGCACCAAAACATTTTCCCTCCATTGCCAAAATGATTTACTAAGGTGTAATTTCAAATTAATTTTGGTTACTTCAATGTAATAGACAAACAATGTAAAGACCAGGGTCTGTAATGACATTTTTATGTTGAAGGTTTTTTAATAGTATTAGGATTTTTCTTAGAGGGAGATAATTTTTAAATATAAAGCAAATTTAGAAATTTTGGTGCTGAACCATGGCAGCCATGAAAAGAAAACGGAATCAATGATTGGTAGATTGTCATAAAAACCTTCTTTGCGCAACTCATTTTCAAGAAAAACCTACAAATATACCTCTAACACTCAAGAAAAAGTTTAATTGCCTATTTTAGCATATATTTGGCACCATTTTGCTTAAAATAAATATCACCAAATCAGTTTCTCCAAATTCGAACTGCCATCAAGCATATAACATATTAACTTTTTCTGTTTTGAATTGCTTTCTTAAAGACCAATTTGGGGCAATTGTTGCAAATTTGGCACTTTTAATTATTTTTATTTTAATTATTTTTAGGCATTTTCATTTCTGACAATTGCTACTTTGGTTTTTATATCGTAAAAATCTTCCTGATTTTTTTCCTTGATGATTGGCTATCTTTAAGTGTGCCCCAACGATCTTTACTTTCTCCTCTCCATCCTTTCTTTTTGCAATTACTTGATATTGTCTGTTTTGTGTTTGGTGCAGCTTGGCCAGGTATTGCCTTTGCACCATAAAACCCCAAACCAACCAATTTGGTGATTAATAGGTATACATTTGTTATTTAGGTCAGTTATGATTTTCTGTCTTTTTTCATGAAAGAAATTTTCTTTTGATTATGCTTTCAAATTGCAGTACTCAGAACTAGGATCAACAAAATGACTAAATTAAAAAGATTTAATTCTAACTCGTGGGAATTTCTCAAACATGGATAACTGCTATTGAGTTTGGGGAGAAGAATTCACCTTCTCTACTTTGGAAGTGATTTTCAGGACATTTTCTTTTGAGGTTTGATAGTGAATTTCATAAAGCCAGATAAGCAAATAAATTCAGAGAAGTTAGGTGGAATGCGGTCAAAAATGTAGTTATAAAAAGTAATGTAAAGATGCAAAATATGAGACAATCTACAAATTTCGAACCCTTATCTAGGGAAATTGGAAAGTTCTTTATTAATCCTGCAGTATTAAACAATATACAGGTTCAGAATGGATGCTGTACAATCATTGTAATATCTTTGCAAAGTCTCTTGTGTAAAGTAACATTGTTTATCTTTTATTAGTGACTTTGAATGCTTTCTTGGTTGAACATTGGAAAAAGTTTTGCTTAAGACATTGGAGAATGATAAAATCGTATCCCCTTGTGTTATGACATCTGATTTGATTTGTCTTTCAGTTAAGAATTCAGGATTATTTAGTGAAAATTTCAGAGAATGTATACCTATTTAAAAATCTTAACACCATTGATGATTTTCCTGTTATGTACCCCTTCAAATTCTGAAATCTGCTTTCCAATGTCTTGTCCATTTTATTTAAAGTTCTTTGTAAATACAGTTTTGTATTGTAAAATATATTGTAAGTTTATATTTCTTCAAATTTCTTTTCAGAGGAACTAAGAAAGCTAAGTTGGTCTGGTGTTCCAACTAAAGTGAGACCTGTTGCATGGAAACTCTTGGCAGTAAGTACTTCATATTTCAAAGCAACACTTAAAGCTTGAATCTTAGTCACTAGGCTTTTATTATGTAAATTTATTTTTTGTTATAATGTTCCCTAGTTCTGTCTTATTTTCATTTATTACTTTATTTGGTACTTCAGGGTTATTTGCCTACCTGCTCGGAACGAAGAGAATCATACTTGCAGAGGAAAAAAGAGGAATATCATACTTTCATTGGTCGATATTATGATATCAGAAATGAAGATGTTCACCATGAGACTTATAGACAGGTAAGCTTGCCAGTGCATCATTTGAATTTGCAATTCCATTTGTTCCAAAAAGCACGAGTGATAAGCAATTTTGAGAATTAGTGTAATTTAAAGTACAATTAATGTAAATTTTCTTATTATGTCTTCACGTAATACCTCAGTTCGGTTGAATTTTAAAACACTAAAATTTGACACTTGAAAGTACAGTAATTTTTATATATATATGTTACCTGCAAAGTTTGAAATCCGGCATTCTATAGAATATCTAGGCATTTTATAGAATGCCGAAAACTGGCCTGCAATGTATGAAACGATTAATATTTCACACATTTCCTAGGCATTCTATAGAATGACAAATCAGCAATGTATGAAATACATCTCCGATTTGTTTCGAATATCACATGGCAAGGCACGTGACTTAATCCTCCCCTCAGGCTCAGAATTTGCATTTTGCGCTTTGTTCAGGAGTGTCAAAATACGCGATTTTGCTTAAATTTGTTCAACAAAAAATTAGTTTTATACTGTGCTGTATGAAAATGGAAGAGCAAGATATAGTGTTGGAGAAGGAGTCACAGTCAATAGACATGCATGTAGTGTGTATTTTTAGTAAAGTTCATTTAATGACCCTGTTTTACTTTTTTATAAGAAATAAAATTAAGTGCAATTTAAAATAAAATTATTTCCTTTCTTGGTGCAACAAGTAGGTTCATATTTTATTTTATTTTGTTTTCTTTAATAAGAAAGGCATAAATTTTGTTTTGTACAACTTTAATTTTTTTTTACGTATTTTGAATAAAAGTTTTTTCATGGCACTCTCATTATTTTTTCAAAATAACATTTGTATTTTTGAGGAATAAACTGTTTTTAAATAATAGCCTTATGACCTTTTTCATACTTTACCTAAATAGCATTTGTCATTCTATAGAATGCCTAGGTATTATATACAATGCCTAGGGAAAGTATATAATAATTCTCATATTTCATACTTTGCTTAAAAACGCCAGGCATTCTATAAAATGCCTAGGTATTCTATACAATGCTGGCGTTTCAAACTTTGCCGGTAATATATATATTGATTTATATATATATACACACATATATTTGCTACATATATAACTTCTGCACAGAAGTAACTATTAACAAAATATTGATATTATTTTGCATTATCCCCTTATTGAGGAATAAACAAAAAACATACCCTTACTCTTCAAAATTTATTTCATTGACTTGTTTATAGAACTAGTATTCGATTTGTCCTATAATCGTGCCCAGTCAATGTCTCGCTTTGTGGGAAAAAGTAGAACAAAAATCTGGTATTAACAATTTCTGTTTGGTAATTTACCCATATTGAGAATGTTGGTAAATTTCAAATCCTAACTTGCACCTCATATTTTCTTTTGAAAAATATGAACCTTGTATTTTGCTCAAACTGTAATTTGTGATTAATAGTGCTTAGTTTTTTTGTCTGAACTGTCTATGAAAGTTACTTTTAAAAATAATTTAGTAAATCTCTGACAACTGAAAAATCATTGCATCACATTTTCAATCTTATTTTTTCATCTATGCTTTTCTTATATTTAGATTCATATAGATGTTCCTCGTATGAGCCCATTCGTTCCATTGTTTCAGCAAGAAATAGTGCAAATGGTTTGTTTCATTTTATTATACACAATTTGTAGTACTTTAACATTGATTGCAATATTTCTTCATGTGCTTTTTTTGGAACAAAAAATAATGGATATTTATTCATTTCATTGTATTAAATTGTTTTGTTTGAGCTAAATTATATTAAACACAAATTATTCTAATGTTTGGTTTTAGTCATATTTCTTATTTAAAGATGGCATTTTTGTGATGTATTTGAATCTGATCTAAAATAGTATATAGTTATTTTTGTTTGAAAATTTATTATTTTCATTTAAATGTCTATTCTATTGATTATTATTCTACTATTAAACCTTCTATTATGTAGTATGACACTCAGCAGTGTAATCTATTTTCAACTGTAACATTTTGCATCTAGAATTTATATTTATTTGTACATGGTGATTTAATTAGATTATTATTGCCCAATCACTAAATCTAGTGATTAGTGAACAGAAAATCATAGAGATTGAATGTAAGAGGATAATAATATATGGAGAAGAAAGTTTTCCAAAAAATGCATGTTTGTATTTAAAATAGTGTAGTGGTTCTATCCCCTTGAAATTATAAAATTAATTGGGGCATGTGAGACTTGCTTAAATCCATAAATATCCTTATTTTCACCTTAATATTGGTAAAAAATTGAGATCTATGTTAAATAGATTATAAAACATTAAAACTTCACATTAAGGATTAGTAATGACAGGTGTCAAGTTCTGAAAGGAAAAACCTAGAGTTTCAAAATAAAAAACAGCAAATATTATACAAACTGATTTATTAATTAAAATGTTGTAAAGACTTCAGACTAAGATAGATGGCGCTCTTGCGCATGCCCAGAAGGACTTTGAGAAAGGAAAGAGTTAAGAACGAGTGTGGCGAGAGACGTGTGGGTTGTGTTTTTTGGAGAGTGATCGAGACTGAGATGTGTGGATTTTGATATATACTACCTTTTCTATTTATGTTGTGTGTCGTGTTTGTACTGTGTCTGTGAGTTCATTAAAATGGTTTAAACCAAAAAGGGAGTATTCCTTGTGATGGTAATTAAAATTTTGAGCAAGTCAGTACAGACGACGAAGAAATGGTGGCAGCCGTTTGGATACGATTGCTGATATCTCCAGTGCAAATTATTGGGTGAGTACCAGATTTCATTAGCAACAGTGCCTTTTTAATTGTAATTTGTAAAGTTTTGCATGTTGAGTTTTGGTTCATTGAAGAATCGTTGTTTTGGTTTCATGCAGTTTTGGTTTTGTAAAAGGCAGTTGTAATATGCAAAAATGCTCTCTTATTTTAACTAGGCTGATATAGTTAAAATTTTGTTTGGTAAAAGGAGTGATAATTTTGAAAAAGTGTTCTTATTTTAACTAGGTTGATATAGTTAAAATTTTGTCTGATTTTGAAAGGCAAATTTATTCTGTTGATTTGCAAAACTATTCTTATTTTAGCTAGACTGATATAGTTAAAATTTTGTTTGATTGTAAAAAAAAAAAAAAAAATTTAGGACACTCATGTGGTATATAAAAAAGAATTTTCTGTTCTGAATGGTTAGAATTAGAACTATTCAAATGGTCAGTTTGAGTTTTGTTTTCTGAGAAAAGAGAATTATTTTAAAATTTTAAATTGAGATAGCCTAGTTTGTTTTGTGTTCTTTTGTATGATGCTATCTGATGACAATTGAAGTGTTGTTAAAATTTGATTTGATTCTGTTGTATGATTCAAAATAGAATTAAAAATTTGGTGTAGAAGTATATAGTTTGAATTACAAGTATAATTATTTTTGATGAGTGTTGTCAACAGCACCAAATGCCTAGAATTTTCAATATTTAGTGCGTCTTGGGTTATTTTGCTTTGGAAAATATTTTGTTATATTTCTGAATGAATCGGAAATTCATTTAAAAGAGTTTTGGAGTGTTTTGAAATTGTCATTTTCATTTGTTGCTCATTTAAATGACTAAGAAACCCCTTAGAATTGTTTATTTATTTTGCGGAATTTTAAATGTCTAACTTGTGTACTTAAGGAAATTTTTGTTAGTAATTTGAAATTGCTTTGTGTAACTAATTTGGCAAATGTGAGACCATTTTGTGTTCAGAAAAAGAACTCGAAAAAAAAATAATCTGAAAGTGTGGATTTGAATTATTCACTTCCTGTGTTTGTTGACGAAAAAAAAGAAAAGGAAAAGAATGATATTCTGTTTTATATTTTTGTGTGTGCATTTATGCTTCTGAGTGTGAATCAATTGTTCATAGAGAAAAGGGAATTCTTTTGAACTGAAAATATCTTTTCTTGATTAGACAGGAAAGTTGAGTTTATATTCTGAATTGTATTTTAATTGTAGTATTATTTTCAAAACAGCTGTTCTTTAGTTGAACTTTTCTTTAACTGTTTATTTTCTTCTCAATTTGAAAACATCTTAAAAAAAAAGATATTGTTTTAATGAATGAAAATTTTAATTTGTTTATGTGTTCGAAAATTATTTCTATTGATTTTTGGTTGTTCGGTAAGAAAGTTGTAACGTAGAATTAGCGAATTTAATTCTTTGATAAAGTCTTGTGAATTCTGTTGGAATTTAATACCTTAATAGAGGTTTTTGATAGTGTTTCCCCTGGCCCTTAATCATGGCATTTCTTGCAATTGGTAGAAAGCAGGACTTAATTGCTGTTGCGGAAGAAATTGGTGAGAAGGTACCAACTTCGTGCAAGGTTGCGGATATTAAACAAATAATTTTAAAAAGCCCAAATTTCGATCGGGAGGAGGTAACGATAATCATGGAACGAGTCATAAAAGATAGACTGGAAGAGGAAGAATTAGCTAGACAAGAAAAAATTCGTGAGGAAGAATTAGCTAGACAAAAAAAAATTCGTGAGGAAGAATTAGCTAGGCAAGAAGAAGAACGACAAGAGCGGGAAAGGGTCAGACAACATGAACTCGAAATTAAAAAACTAGAAATGGCTCAGAAGGAATTTCGCCGGTCTGAAGAGGAATCTGAAAATGGGGCGGATAGAAACAGAAAAATCCAACTTACCCAAATCACTCCCAAATTTGACGAAAAAGGGGATGAAATGGGATTGTATTTGATCAATTTCGAGAGGAAAGCAGAGATGGCTCGAGTGCCGAAGGAGGACTGGGTGGCTTATTTGCTGGCCGTTTTGCCAGCCGAGTTATCTAACATGCTTGCCCGAGAACCTCCTGAAGTGGCCAACAATTATGATGTTGTGAAAGATCTCATTCTGAAACGATACAAAATGAACGCTGAAAAATTGAAACAGTGTTTCTACAGACATCAGAAAACATGGAGAAATTATGCTCATGAACTGTACAGCTACTTCACTGAATGGCTTGCTGAATTGGAAATTGAAACCTTTCAGCAACTAAAAGATTTAATCGTTGCCGAGCAATTGAAGTATCGTGTACCAGATCAAATCAAGGAGCATTTTCTTGACAAATGGATGAAGTTGAAGACACCTTTTGAATTGGCAGAAGTGATCGAGGAGTACGAAACCATCAGGCAGAGTTTCAGGAAGAAGGAATTTCCAAAGAAGTATGGCTATCAAGGTTCAAAGGGACATTTTAGTGGAAGTAGACCCAAAGTACCATTCAAGGATGACAAGAACAAACATCCGGTCAAAACCGAACCCGCAAGCAACGAAAACCGTGAAAGAGAGTTTGAAAAGAGAAGACAGCTCCGATGCTATGAATGCGGTTCGTTATCACATCTGAGACCCCAATGCCCGAAGCTCAAGAGATCTGAAGTAGTAGCTGCCAATGAAGTCTTTGGAAGACACGTGCCTGAGTTGATGTCTCCTTATACTAGTGCTGGGACAGTAAATGGAGCCCAAATGTCTATCTTGAGAGATACTGGTGCCAGCATCGATCTTATTCCCAGAAAATTTATCAAACCACATATGTACACAGGTGAGCATGTGTGGCTCGCTTCTCCATTAGTAGACAGCCCGGTCTGCTTGCCCATTGCAGAAGTTGATTTGAACTGCGAATTGGGACATGTCCTTACGAAAGCTGCTGTAAGAGACAGTTTTCTGGATCAAGAGCATTACCTACTAAGTAACAAAACCGTTGCTCTGATCGAGAGTATGAAAAAAGATAAGGAGCTGGAGATCCAAGTTATTAATGCAGTTCAGACGAGAGCTCAGAAAAGTCTTTTGACAGCCGAAGTTGAAGAGTATCCAGTTGAGTCGAGTCCTGGAGAAGAGAATGACAGTACCGTGTTAACAGAGGAAGACGGAGAGGTATTGCCTATGGCGGAAGAAGCCTCACTTCCAGATCTGATTAAAGCCTCACGGAATGATTTTGTCGAAGAGCAGCGCAAGAGTAAAGAGTTGAAACCACTTTTCCTAGAAGCTGAGGAGTTAGCAAAGGAAACCAAGTATGCAATCGTTAATCAAATGCTGTTCTATCTGAAAAGTGACAAGGATGGTACGCAGAGAAAACTGCTGATTGTTCCAGAGAAGTTTCGGGACCAATTAAAGAAACTGTCTCATGAAGGAACAGCGGCTCACTTAGGAGTGACCAAGACTAAAGATGCTCTTTTTAAAACTTTTTTTTGGCCGAATTGTTACAAAGATGTTGAAGAATTTGTCAGATCTTGTGACCAATGTCAGCGAGTCGGGAAACCTCGGGATAAGAAGAAGGCACCCATGAAGATCGTTCCTGTCATCTCGGAGATCTTCACAAAGATTAATGTGGATGCTTGTGGTCCTTTACCTACTACACCATCTGGAAACCGGTATCTCATCACTGCAATTTGCATGTCTTCCAAATATCCCGATGCAGTTCCTGTCCCAAATCTTAGTTCTTCAACCGTGGTCGATAGTTTCCTGCAAATCTTTAGTCGGATGGGTTTCCCGAGGGAGCTGCAAAGCGATCAAGGAACGTCGTTTACAAGTGCACTCACAACGGAGTTCCTGGAGAAATTTGGAGTTAAAGTAGTGCGAAGTTCCGTACATCATCCCCAGAGCAATCCTGTGGAGAGACTACATAGAACTTTGAAGAGAATTCTTCGAGTCCTGTGTCTGGAGTCAGGACCTGATTGGGAGAAAATCTTGCCTCATGCCCTGTTTGCTCTACGAGTTGTTACTCATGACAGTACTGGATATACTCCAGCTGAGCTGGTTCATGGACAGAATTTGAGGACTCCCATGACTCTACTGTACGAGAACTTGACGGAAAGCGAGGAAGAGAAGACTAGCGTAGTATCATATGTCTTCAAGCTACTAAACCGCATGAAAAGGTGTCAAGAATTAGCCGTCCAAAACATGGAGAACGCCAAAGACAAACAAAAACTATGGTATGATCGCAAGGCTGTGAAGCGTAAATTTTGTGAAGGCGACCTTGTGCTGGTTGTCGCTACATCTAGGCTTAACAAAATGGCAGTTCATTGGATCGGCCCAGGGAAAGTCGTTAAACAGCTTTCCGAAACCAACTACATTGTGCAGTTTCCAGAAAAAGACAAATCCCATGTGTACCATGTGAACATGCTCAAGCCATATTTCCAGAGACCCGAAAATGTGAATTTAATCTGTCTAAAAGAGATTAGGAACTGTGACAACGAGGAGGACATTCCAAGTCTCGAGCAGAAGCCTGAAGTCTCGGAAATGACACAAATTTGGCAAGACATAGAACAAAATGGTCGCTTGTCAGAAGATCAGAAGGAGCAGCTGAGAGAGTTGCTATCAAAATACTCTAGCTCATTCTCAAACCAGCCGGGGTGTACTGATCTTACTGAACATGACATTGAGCTTGAATCTGAGAGGCCCATCTGTGCCAAACCTTACAAGATGTCTCCACGCCAAACAGAAATTTTGAAGATGGAAGTGGAGAAGATGCTGTCGCTCAAAGTCATTGAGCCAGGAGAATCTGATTTTACTTCTCCTCTTATTCTGGTAGAAGTACCAGGAAAGGATGCAAGACCGTGCATCGACTATCGAAGACTCAACAAGGTCACTAGAACCCAGTACTTTCCTCTGCCAAACATTGAGCAGCTTGTTGAAAAAGTGTCAGCTGCCAAGTATATCACCGTTCTAGATTTGACCCGAGGTTATTGGCAAATACCTCTGAGTAAACGAGCCCAAAGATATTCAGCTTTTGTAACCAGTTTTGGGACATTTCGACCGTTGAGATTGCCATTCGGTTTGAAAAATGCCCCTTATGACTTTAGTCGTTTGATGGCCGAACTGTTGAAAGACTGTGGAGAATTTGCATGCCCTTACTTGGATGATGTAGCCATCTATTCCCTAAGTTGGGAAGATCATTTACAACATTTGAAAACCGTCTTAGAAAAGATGAATGCAGCTCATCTGCACATCAAGCCTTCTAAGTGCCAGTTTGCTCGTGCGTACGTAAAGTATCTTGGGCACTTGGTTGGTCAGGGCCAGAGAACACCTGGAGAATTGAAGATCCAAACTGTAAAGGACTTTCCGACCCCTGCGACTAAGACGCAGATCCGATCTTTCTTAGGACTTGCGGGGTATTATCGAAAATACATTCCTGACTTTTCAGTCCTCTCAGCACCAATTACAGATCTGCTGAAAGGAAAAAATCGTCGTGCTGCTGTCATATGGACTGATGCTTGTCAAGAGGCGTTTGACAATTTAAAGAAACGGTTGTCGGAGAATCCGGTGTTGTACAGTCCAGATTTCTCGAGACAGTTTCTCGTCCAATGTGACGCGTCAAATCTTGGGATTGGCATCGTTTTGTCCCAAATTAATGACATTGGTGAGGAACATCCTGTCATGTACTTGAGTCGGAAGTTCTCAAATGCAGAACAAAAGTACAGTACCATCGAGAGAGAGTGCGCAGCTATCGTGTTCGCCATCCAAAAGCTGCGATGTTATTTGGATGGACACCAGAAGTTCATCATCCAGACGGACCATAATCCCCTTGTTTGGCTGGACAAAAATACGGGAACCAACCCTAGACTTTTACGTTGGGCTTTGATCCTGCAGCCATTCAATTATGAGGTTGTCCATAAGAGGGGGAAACAGCATCAAAATGCTGATTCATTAAGTCGCATCCCATAAACCTCATATCCTTTTATTTTATATTAGTAAGTTTATTGTTTATTTTGATATTTGTATTATGTGTGAAAATTTTAAAATTTTCTTATCATTAGTGTAAATTGTTTTCCTAAATTTTTAATAAGTATATAATTTTTTGTATAATATTTTTGAGTTCAAGGCACTGATTGCTATAATCTGGTACATGTGCAGTGTATTTTGTGTACTTGAACTCTTGAACTTTTCCAATGACTGCACCTATCTGGAGACTTTTTCAGGCAGTGGAGTCATCAAAACTTTTCCCTCATTCTTCGAGAAAAGTTTCCTCCTTGTGGGGAGGAGTTTATAAGTCTGTAAAGACTTCAGACTAAGATAGATGGCGCTCTTGCGCATGCCCAGAAGGACTTTGAGAAAGGAAAGAGTTAAGAACGAGTGTGGCGAGAGACGTGTGGGTTGTGTTTTTTGGAGAGTGATCGAGACTGAGATGTGTGAATTTTGATATATACTACCTTTTCTATTTATGTTGTGTGTCGTGTTTGTACTGTGTCTGTGAGTTCATTAAAATGGTTTAAACCAAAAAGGGAGTATTCCTTGTGATGGTAATTAAAATTTTGAGCAAGTCAGTACAATGTATTATAATGAAAGTCTCTTAACTTGCATAGTTATAATATTTATTACATCAAAATGTGCCTTAATCTTAATGAGCAATGAAGCTCCTTTTAAGCAATTAACTCAGTAATGTGCAGTTTAAAGTCTGATAATTTCAGTATCAAGTCATTCAAAATTCCAAGTCTATTTCAAATCAATAAATACTGGAACCTCCTATAAATTGTTTTAGATTTTAGGAAATAATGGAATACTTTATTTTTTCTTGGGATTTCACTATTTTGGTGAGTGAAATATTACATGTTTTCCTTTGAACCTCTTAAATCTTGTTGCTGACTCCATCTTGGGAACTACTGAAATTGAACACATATTTGTCAAGCATCAAAGAGCTTTTCGTTTTATGTATAAATTATTTTAAATGTCAATGCCTTATCTTAATTGCTTATTCCTGAACAGTTATTTTATAAATCAAATCAATTTCTGCAGAAATCCATTTATGTGTTAATTTCAATTTTGTTCTAGGCCTTTGAACGCATTTTGTATATACTAGCTATTAGACACCCTGCAAGTGGTTATGTTCAGGGTATGAATGACCTTGTGACACCGTTTTTTGTTGTATTTCTTCATGATTTTATTCCTCCAGGTTAGTTAAAAGCGATTATTTGCATCCTTTACAATCGACCAGTTCTTTGCCTGAAATTTTTTGTTTGAAACATTTATTTTTCAATACTTGATGAGAATTTGTAATACTTTTATAGATGCTGATGTTGAGAGCTATGATGTCAGAAAAATTTCTACAGATGCTTTGGCTCAAGTAGAATCTGATAGTTACTGGTGCATGGCCAAACTGCTTGATGGGATCCAGGATAATTATACATTTGCGCAACCTGGAATTCAGAACAAGGTTCATCGACTTGAATACCTCATTCAAAGAATAGATGGTAAGATGTCTTCCCGTCTAGACATTAAAACGGATATATTCCAAATGTGTAATCAGAATAAAACAAAAGTCCTCAGAATTAATGAAAAATCTAGCACTCCCATCAAGGTGTGATATAACTCAATAGAAGATGTAAGCACCTTTTCATATCTGGGAGCAACAATAAACAAAAATGGTGGTACTGATGAAGGTATTAATCTTAGAATTTCAAAAGCTTGCAACTGTTTTAAAAATCTTAAATTGTGGAGAGCAACTATTATACATGTAAAAACCAAATTAGATCTGTACAAATCACTAGTACTTTCAGTTCTCTTATACGGTTCTGAAACATGGAAAATTACCAAAACACAGTGCAATAAACTAAATGTTTTTCAAAATAAATGTTTAATAATTATCTTAGACCTTTTGGCCATACTACATTTCAAATTAAGAATTATTAAATAAAGCAAAATTTAATGAAATAGGGAATGAAATCAAATTTAGACGTTGGAAGTTTACAGGACACATTTTAAGAATAAACAGGAACAGTATTCCTAATATAGCATTGACTTGGACCCCTGAAGGAAAGAGAAAGTGCAGACGCGCGTCCCCGTTTGACCTGGCGACATATGATGGAATAAAAGAGAAGTGAGGCTGGATGGGCAAGCTGTCATGAAGCTAGAGTTGCTGCATTGGACAGGAAATTTCGGCGATCTAGATTGAAGGCCTTATGTGCCCCTAGGCAATAAAGAATTTATGATGATTATGATTCCAAATGTGTATTGATGTATCTATGAAATGTTACTAAAATTGAACCTCCTATATTTTATGTTCACAGATAAGTTCTTTAACGTTCTCCGAATATCTCCCTTTTTTATTACTTTTCATTCTTTTCATCCACAAGTCTGTTGTTGGGGTCACCGTGGGTGTACCCACTTTGCTAGCAACCTGCGAGAAATAAGCAATGCAGGTTCGATTCCTCCCTAGGTGTATTTCTCTTTTTTGTCAGTAAAACTTTCCTTGTGCATGTGTTTACTTTACGTCATCTGTTTTGTGTTTGGCACAGCTTGGCCAAATATGGCCTTTGCACCATAAAATAAGTCTTTGTTTCTGAACCCTCAGTTCATTGCCCGTTTATTTTTTCTCAGTCCTAATAATCTGGTTCCTATCTTCAAGGCATGTTTACACCATTTCAAGTTAACTTTCTGAACATTCTCAGCTAATTCTTGTTAATCATGCCATCAAACCAACATATACTCTTTTTTTTTTCTTCTACCCTTTGTGATCTCCCTGTGCATTTCCTCAGATGCATGTGACTTAATCCTGCTTTTTCTGTCAATCTACTTTTTAAATCAGCCCGTTAATCCAATAATCTTTCTCCAAATCCTTAACTCCCTTAGTGGATTAAACATTACTACACATTTCTTCCTTGATCCTGTGAAGAGAATGTTATACAGGGTGTTTCTATTATCTGGCCAAATTGTAGAGTGGTAGAAGGTTCCAAAATAAATATTTTTGTCAAAGAACGTATGCCCAGTTTATGTGATAGAGGACGCTATTTAGGTCACTCCATAACATCGTTTCTGCTGTGTGGAGCATCATTCCCCACTCAGATTTTCAATGGCAAGCTTCAAATTCATGTATTGATGCATGGCATTGAAAATCCAAGTTGGTAATGACGCCTTGTGCCACAGAAACTATCTTATCAGCTGACCTGAACAGTGCCCTCTACCACATAAACGTGGAATTTCCGGACACACTTTCTTTTGATAACAAAAATATTTTATTTTGGGGCCCCTCTACCATTTGGCCAGATATTTTAGAAACACTATAACTGAATCATATCCATTCAGAATAGATTTAACTCTTATGCAGATCATATTGCTGTTCAACTCCCCTTCATTTTACTGTGATGGATAGCAATAAAGTTGTTTGTTTCCTCTGGGAACATTTACTGCTTCCATAGGTACTGAATTTAAAACATGTGAAACACCACATGACCCAATGAATACAATGTTGCATGATTGTATACACCACTCCGGTGACTTGATTTCTGTTATTATGACATCTATATTTTATTTTTTCAAATGAACTGATTATATAGAAGTTTTTGAAAGATTGTCTTTGGAATGAAGTTTAAATTATTTTTATTCCTAAAGTTTTGGTTTTTCCTTATGAAGTTACATTTTTATTGCAGTCTTTTCTGATACATGCCAGTCTTTCCATCTTTGTTAGATTGCTTTCATTGTATTTCCTTTTGTTTCAGAACCATTGCATAACCATTTGAGGAAACATTCCATTGAGTATCTTCAATTCTCTTTTCGGTGGATGAATAATCTTCTAATGCGGGAACTGCCTTTGTCTTGTACTATTCGACTGTGGGATACATATCTGGTTAGTATATTCTATTTCATTTTATTTCAATATAGCTTTAAATTTTTTTTCTTGATATTAGTTCGTATAAAGCACATTTGGATTATTTGATAAATTTTAAGAGGAAAAAGGGCATTTTATAAGAAATTATCCAAATTCAAATTTTTCAAAATGCATCCAGAAAACAGTCTGATTCTAATAAAAACAATATTAGCTTTAAAAATGTAGAGGCATCCTGTACACAAAATGTCATTCCTCTACTAGATTTCTGGTTCACAATCATTAATAAAAATTTACATAAGCTATTTAATTCTGTTGGTGGTTATCCCTTGACCAATGATCAAGGGATAACCACCCCATTAGACCAAGAGCCATGCTGTATCAGTCACAGCAAACAGCTCCTGATCATCCAGCTGTCCCGGTCACCAATACATTCTAAAATGTGGAAGAAGTTGCTTTTAAATTGTTCTAAATATAATCGTAACTTTCTTAAGGTCCCTTAGGAGCACATCTTTAGGTGTGTATGGACTTCACGAACCCGATGTACTCTAATGATCTATTCTCTTTCTATGGAGTTTACTGTCTCTGGTAAACATAGGGGTTGTGACCCCAGGATGTCCTAGCGATCTTTCTCTTCTCCATCTTTTCTTTTGTAATAATTACTTGAGGATTATATTGTTTAGGTACAGCTTTGTCCAATATGGCCCTTGTTCCATAAAATTCAAAACCAACTGACCTTCTTAATGGTCATTTTCTTTGATTTCAGTCTGTTAAATTCAAGTGTTAAATTAATTCTAAATCAAATATAAGAAAAATCACTGCAATAAAAAAAGTTGTGAAACTTTGTTATATACACTCATGTCCAAATTTATTGTTACATACGCAAAAATAATGATATTCCATAAAATATCCAATCGATGTAATCCATTTTTTGCAGGGAATGTGTGAAAGACAAGCCTAATTAGCATTATCCAATCAAAAATGATCAAACGGTTTCTGATATGTAAATTAAGGCGTTACGTCATCCGGCGGTGAATCAAGCGCTTTGCGCAAAGTTCATATCTGAGTGAATTTCCGCATTACAGCACACATTTGATTTCAGTGTGTAAAGACTCAAAACGGTTTGTTATGGCTCCGAAGTATCATTTGGAAGAATCTGAAGTTGCGAATTATCGGCCGTTTAGAAGCAGGGCAGACAATTATGGAAGCAGCGAGATGTGTGAATATTTCAAGACAGACAGTCTCTACACTATAGAAACAATTTCAGAACTCTAGAACTGTTGTAAGGAGGCCTGGACAAGGTTGTAAACGAATAATAACTGCTTCTCAAGATTGATATCTGGCAATAACTGCCCATCGTAACAGGAAGTCTACTGCTCGGCAGTTAAGTTCAGAGGTTGCAGCCACCACTGGAACTGTTGTATCACTGCAAACTGTATACAAAAGACTTAATGAAAAAGGCCTTATGTCAGAAAGCCAAAGGTATGTGTTTCACTGTCTTCACAACAAAAGAGGGATCGCTTTAATTGGTGCAAAGAACATCAGAACTGGAATGAACACCAATGGACACATGTTCTCTTTACTGGTGAGTCGAGATTTAGTTTAACATCTGATTCTAAACATGTTTACATCTGAAAGGAGTCAGGAACGCAAAGTCTTCCTTCGAATGTTATGGAACATGACCGTTTTGATAGTGCAGGTGTGATGGTATGGGGAGGAATAATGATTGATGGACGTACGCCCCTACACGTTTTCAACAGCGGATCTGTGACCGGCCAGAGATATCGGGATGAGGTCTTAGAACCTTATGTAAGACTTTTCAGAGGTGCATATGGATCTGACTTTTTATTTGTGGATGATAATGCTCGTCCACATCGAGCAAACTCGTTGACGAATTCCTCTTGAAAGTGAAGCTATTGAGCAAATACTGTGGCCAGCAAAATCTCCTGATCTGAACCCGATAGAGAACTTATGAGACTACCTTGGAAAAGCAGTTGCATGGAGACCTCCTCCTAGAGATATAAATGCCCTGAAAACTGCATTGCTGAAGGAGTGGAACTTAATTCCCCAAACTGGGGTTAACAACATTATTGCCAGCATTAAAACACGTGATATGTGTGTACACGTCGGGAGATCACATTCCATATTAAATTAATATACCTTAATTTTTTTCTGAGTTATTCTTTTTTCTCTGAGCTCTCTTTGTCACATATTATTGCTATTTTTATTGTTTCTTGCTACAGTTTTATATCATATGCAGTGCTCTTAAATTTTTCCTTTGTATTTATGTGTTATGATGTTATGTATCATTTCACACAAATTCATAAAATGATAGTTCAGTTTCTGAGAAAACTGTGATTTTATGCATGTAAAGATAATTTTGGACATGAGTGTATTTATCTATAAAATATTCTAAATCATTGTTTTGAATGGATTGGCAAAAATAAGCATCACATAATTATTAGAAATAAGTGATTATTTCTGATCACTTCAATTTTGTATTAATTAAAAATGAATGATTCCAAGTAATTCCAAAAGTTTTCTATAAATGTATGATTTAATTGGTCTGAGTAGGACATGATTTTCTCAAAATGATTCTTGCTAGCGATAAATTAATGTTTGTATGTAAATGTTTGATTTTTTATTAAAAGTATTATTCTATTTACACCCTTGTGTTATGACTTCGCCATCCTAATTGTTTTCCCCTCCATTTTTCAGTCTGAAACTAATGGTTTTAGCAACTTTCATTTGTATGTTTGTGTAGCGTTTCTGAAGTATTGGTCCAGGGATTTGCTACTTGAAAGAGAATTCCAAGTAAGTATAAAAATATTTATGATATTAAGGGAAAAAGTCAGTACATACAAGTAACAATTTAGAGATAGCTTAAATTTACAAGGTTTATGATGTTGCACACTTGTCACCTTCTACAACTGCAGATTAGCAGGAAAGTACATTAATGTTGACATAGAAATGCAAACTTCTGTCTACATGAGAACTCCTCTTGTTGCTAAGTCTGCATGGTAGTGGTCACTAGGAACTGGGCTTGTTCATTTTAGGTAGGGATGGCTGTGTTTTAAGTCTTAATTTCATTTTGTACTGTGGAAAATTAGGAAAGTGGAGTGATTGTTTACCATTCGTCTAATTGATAACACATTAGAATCAAATATATTTCCTATTTGTCATTAAGTTTTTCAATATAACGAAACTTAAACGTACTTCAAGCATATTCTCTATGAATAACTTGATAAGAATCATTTCTCTGTGGTAAGTCAGATGCAGACTTAGTGGCAGAAGACAGACAGTAGGTTTCGGAATTTTTTTTATTTAATTATTACTTATGTATTAAAGAAACATTTGATATAAGACATTACACATATTGGTATAGAAAGTGTTTGTGAGTGTGGTACAGATTGAGTTATGAGGGATTTTCTTTTTTCGGTGAAAAAAATCGATTTTTAGTCCTTAGAATATGTGTGCCAAAGTCCAAGTCAAAATTCACAAAATTGGCCCAGTTATAAGCCAACAGATGCATGGATATGTGCCATTTCCATAAAGATGTAAATTCTATAAAACCAATTTACAATGATTTGCTGTCAAAAGATAATCAAATTGTATGACACTAAAGCAGATTAGCAGGAAAGTACAAGCATTTTTCTTGGAGCAGCTTTTTATACAATGGTTGGCATATCTATAAAACTATTGGATTGATCAACTTGAAATCTAAGTTTCTTAAATTCAAAATTTTAAAATCATTGACACCATTTTACAAGCAGAGTAATGTGGGAGAATGGAATCCCAAGACTACAATATCAATAGATTATTGTGGTTAAAGAAAATAACACAATGAAAATAATATTTTGATTAAATTAAACATGAATATTTGGTAATTTTGAACTACAAGTTATTCCATACTTAAAAAGTTGAAAATAAAGTAAAGAAAAATCTTCAGTTTTTAAATGGTTAAGATTCTCTGGTCGAGTCTTATTCTAGGCCAGAAGTTATCAATATTCAGGTCAACTCCTTTTGTGCTCATGGTAACATAAGGAACAATTAATTTTCTCAACACCATTAACTTAAATATTCTGGAAGAAATTTTTATTTGTATCCTTTGATATATATAAAGAAATCAATTGAATACTCGTACTACTCAATTTTGAAAGTTGTCTAAACATAAGAATTCTTATAATTAAAAGGCCCTTTTGACTTCACACTTAAGTATTCAGACCTTGAAATAGTGATGGGGAAAAATATCGATGTCATGATGAATTTTTTATTGCATGTATATGCTTGCTAATCACTTTCAACTCTTAAGTTTTAAGTAATCTGATATTATTTACAATTTGTATTTCACTTGGTATTAGTTGTAGATATTTACTTGTGTTACTAACCTAAACCTTGTGAAATCAGTTGCCAAAAGTATTTTTAATGTTTTCTTTAGATAATACTGAAATAACTGCTAACCTAAATCAGTGGCTCAGACTTGGAAGAGGTTATAGCTCCATTGAAAATTATTTAAAAGTTTTTTCAACAAATTATGGTGAATTGGTTTTGAGTAGTGATGAGAAGCTAAAAAATCAATTTTATTTGTAATAAATTAACTTGTTTTTCAATCCATTTTATTTATAATTCTAAAACACATCAGGGATTATCCCCCATTGAGTTCTTTAATTCTATTCCGGCACTAGAAATGTAACTCGGATGTAATACATTCTTTAATCCATCACACATTAGAAACATAATGCCATTTCTTGCATCAACTGATCCTTGAGTTTTCCTCTTGCCACAAAAGCTCTGTAACTGAGTTGGCAGTCTGGTTTCAATGCTAGTGACCTCCAACTAAGTTTTCTTTTAATCCCCAACAACTTGGAGGCCACTGGCTCAGTGGATTTGCCCAATGCACTAGCAACATAGATTTGATTCCTCCCTTCTGTGTCAGGTCCCGAGTCACGTGAGCATTGAAGGTAACGAGCTTGCTGACAGTGCAGAAAAGCAGCTTGTTTCACTGCAGCAGGCTGTTCCTTTAACTGACATCAAGATGTCCACAAAAGAACTTTTCACCTCATTGTGGCAAGTCTTGGGATCTGCAAATCACCAACAAATTGCATTCCATCAAACCATTTATTCATTCATGGCCATCTGCCCCAATGCGAGGGACTGACCCACCTTCGCTTTGGGCATCGTCATCTTTAGTTGGGTGAACGCCCCCCTTTTGTTCATCATATTTTAATTATATGTCCTGCTTTTAATCATCGGCAAAATTTTTTTAAAAGTAAAATTTTAAACTTACAAGATTTGGTTGTGAAAAAATTCCCTTTCAAATATTTTTACGTTCTGTTGTTTTTTCCATCTCATCTAATTTTTTCCAAGTTCAAAATGACTCATCAATCTATTTTATCAAATTCTTTTATAATTCAATCTTTTAAATTTCCAACCTTCAAATTTTATGCATATGTAAATTAAATAATTAGTTATCCCGCAATCAATGGTCTTGTTTTTATCATCTGACTATTTGTATATCTACACATTTTGTTTTAAATCTATCTTTGTCTTGATTTTTTAAATGTTTATACTTTTATTGGGTTATATCCTGTCTTGGACGTTGTGCCACAAAACCCTAACATCCAATTCCTCATGTATGTACGTCTATTACTTGATGTTTGTCTTGTGCTTGGCACAGTTTGGTCAAATACGGCTCTTGTGCCATAAAACCCAAACAATCCTCAACTTAAATATCTTTAAAAAATTACCTTAAATTGAACTTGATTTCACAAAATAAACCTATCAGGTAAACAACTTACCTTTTCTTCCCAGATAAGCCTTATTTTTCTTTTTAAGCCCAAAGTTACACGCTTTTAATTGAGTAAAATGTTTATGTGGACTTCAAAAGTTTGATTTAAGTAAATTAAAAATAGTGATTTACAAGGTTTCTTTATGTGTATGAAATGTTATCCTGACCTCATGAATCATCCATTTTTGTTTTACAGGGCTTAATGGTCACACTTCAAAATCTTCCAACTCTACACTGGAGTGATAATGAAATAAGTCTCCTTCTTGCTGAAGCTTATAAACTGATGTACATGTTCGATGATGCACCGAAACATTTGCAGCCCAGAGAAAGCTGAACATGCTTATCTCACCCCAATGATTTTGTAACATATTGAACACTAATGCTCAGAGTTTTTATACCATGCTTCAAAAGCTGACTTGTGTTTGTATTGGTGAATCTCTCACTTTCTAAGGAAGTTAATTACATTTTTGAGCTGTTTCTGAACTTGATTGCTGTATCAAACAAACCTACCAATCCCTCACATGTTGTTAAGAAATTTATATGAATGATGTCTTTACTCATGATGTTAGTCTTTTTTCCATAAATATTGTGAAATATATATTGTATAGTTGTAAATAAAATAGACCCTTTAAATATTTCATTTTCTTGTTTGTATTATAAAAATTAATTTTGAATCCATATTAATTTGCATGTAAAGATTAAATTATTTGATAATTTAATATATAAAGTAAAATGATGTTTAACCCTCCTGATGCAAAATCTTTTCCTATACAGATCTCGGAGTAATAGGACAATTTTACTTTGACGGTGTATCTCGTCATTAACAAAACTGACCGGATCTTGATGGGCAAGGTATCTCGTCAAAACCACTTGTAGGGTTAACATTACTTCACTCAGATTTGTTAAAAACTTTAGCCTTATCAGCTGAAAATCTGATTTTTTTGTTAGAAAAACCCAAGTCATATTTGCAAATGAATATTTAGCCACAAAACATTTAGTCAACAAAAGAATCTAGAAAAGGCCTTTTGCACTCTAAGGGAAATTGTGTAACTGATTAAAAGTACAAAGGAATTAATGTCATTGAAAATAGTTTTTTTTCTAGTTTCATTAATTATTAATATTTACAATAAAATACATCTTTCAGATATTTGTGTCCCCACATAATCCACCATGCTAAAGATCTTAACGGATTCTACTGTATTTAAAATATCAACTATTTTACTTTAAAATGTGTTGTTAACAAGGGGTTATTTATTTTCAGAATATGATAACCCAAATATAACTGTTCTCTAAACCCTTCCTCTGCCAATTTAACTTACATTTTTCTCTAAAAATTTACAATAAAAGTCAGATTTCTCTATACACACCAAGATTGGAAACATCGACTTTTATTATACTAAAAATTGTGACACGAATGACTAACATTCTTAAACATACAAAAATACATGAATGAATTATCTAAAAATGGCTGATTACAAAAACATGAAAATTGACAATTAGGCCATAAAAGTTATGCTCGAATAGCCACCTACTAGGTAAGTAAGACAACCAAAAATAAGTACCATTGTAATACTTTTTAAGACAATTTGGATTTTTCATGCAAAACACATTTTTAATGTTAGCCTGAACGTGAAGTACAGAACGGTGGAACATAAATTGCACTTAGTTTAGTCATTTTCACTGAAAATTCATTACTCAAGTTCAAACTAAATATTCTAATAGAAAAATCAGTACATTTGTCAGTCATTTGCATTTTACAAAACAATACACTCTTAAGGTTTGGAAGAAACAAAGTTTAGGTTAGTGTGATCAGATGAATCAGGATTCGTAATAGGAAATATCACAGAATCCAAGTTTTTCATGCTGGAAATTTGTTAAGCAGGTTTGGAATGATTTTTCCTTCACAGTAAACTTTTTAGATATCTTGAGTACCAAGTACAACCAGGGTCAAAAATGTTTATAAATGCAATGATTAAAAAAAATAATTTTTATCACACCTTTAGTTCTAACAATTGAATATGGTTTGTACAAAGATTTAAAATAAATATTTCAATTTCTAAAATTTAATAAAATCCAATATCCTCGTATTTGATTAAATTCACCCAAGAATATTTTCTATTATAAAGAATTGGTGTTTAAGTCTTTATTTTCTACAACTCTCCAAACCGTTCTATAAAAATAAGTTTTGAGTATTAGTGCTTTAAATACAAGACTTGCAAAATGTTAGAATAACGACTTTCTCTTGTCCACTAAACATAGCAACATGGGAAAATTTCCCCCAAACTGCATATATTTAATGCCATAGCAATTAACAAATTTTTAATCTAAACTGTATAGTTTTAAGCTCTGAGTTTAAAGATTTGATATAAATTGTCATTGAACATTCTAAATTTTTGTTTCTGCAATTGCTAAAACAGACACTAAAACACAATTAGGAAAATACGAATTCAACCTGATATGAGTAAAGCACAATTCCTTTCTAAGACACAATTCCTTTCATAGTGAAATTTATTGAAGACTAGCAACAGCTTTTTTGGCAGCATCGTCCAGGTCAACAGCTGTTACGATAGGAAGTCCACTATTGGCTAGGATGACTTTCGCCTCATCAACATTGGTCCCTGAAAAATAATTAAGAACGGGGTGAAATAAGGAGGGCAGATGGAAATCTAGTCATGTGCACAAGACATTCTTTTTCAAATATACTCAAGTTTCAGCCATTTTAGTGATAAATTTAAAACAATCAAATATTTTCAATTTCTTACCTTCTAATCTTACTACTAATGGAACTTTCAATTGGATATTTCGACAGGCATTGGTGATTCCCCTTGCAATAATTGCACAGTCGACTATTCCACCAAATATGTTGACCAGAACTGCTTTTACCTGTGAAACAATGCAAATTACAAAACAAAATAATACACATTACTTAAACAGGCAGTACATTAAAATTATCTAATCGATACTAAAATGTCTTATTCAGAGAAAATTATAAGAGAAATTTTTAATATATTCAACTTCAGACACAAGCAGGTTTTAATGAAGAAATTAGCTAAATGGATTTCAAATGCTCTTAAAAACCTCGAACTATCGTCGTTTCTTTTTTTATAACTCGCGATTTTATGCCAAAAAAGCTATAATTTAACTACCCGATTACTTATGGGGTCATCTGAAAGGTATATACAGCAATAAGCCTAGGACTATTCAGCAGCTGGAAAACACAGAAAATTGAAGCAACACCAACATGCTGAAGCATACATTTGACAATATGCAGCAACGAGTCAATTTGTTTGGATGCCAATGGTGGACATTTTCAGCATCTGTAACAATGAGATAGTGAAAAGGTAAGGCACTTTGTATTCATATTTCAGCTAGAAACGTTTTCCCTTTCAAAATAATGGCACTTTTTTTGGTGGGTACAATCCCAAGTAAATTACCCTGTACTTTTGTCTTTCTACTTTATCAAACCAATACCACTTTTATCATTTGATAAGTTAATGGTATATGCATTCAAATTTGGATTTTACTCTTGTATACCTTACAATAGTTGAACTGTTTTTATTTTGATAGAGGCTCCATTGAAGGTATCTTTATTTAGTAGCGTTCATAAACCAAAGAGGCATCTATTAGTATGACTATTGATTAAGAGCAATCTTAAACAAGTACATGGAAATATTTAAAATCAGAAAAAATAAGTCGAAATGTTCAGACAAAGTACGATTTAGTGGCTCATTACAAATATCCTAAACTCTTTTAAATAATGAAGTCAAAATTCTTAAATATAATTCTATACCATCAAATGGGGAACTTAAAATACAGCTCTCCAAAGAACCAGAAAATACTAGATCAAAGTTTTTTAAACAATGACTAAAATCGTAAAACACATGCATAAAATTTTTCAACCAGCACTTTTGGTTATATTGAGAAAATAATTCAGTGAAATTACATTATAAATATCAGAAACTTAATTTAAATTCTAAACTGAGTAAAAGAAAAACTTGCTTTATCATCAGACGTGAGTATTCGAAATGCTTGGTAAACTTGATCTTCTTGAACCATACCTCCTACATCCAAGAAATTAGCAGGACTACCTCCATACATATGAATTATATCCATAGTTGCCATTGCAAGACCAGCTCCATTGACTGTCAATAGGAAATATATGTTAGACAATTTGATCATATAGAATATAAATTTATTTCACTTGTAGAATGATGAAATGCACTCACCCATACAAGCTATATTTCCGTCCATTCCGATGTAATTCAGATGAAATTTGGCAGCTTCTACTTCCCTAGGGTCACTTTCAGAATGATCATCTAATGAAAATACTGATTTTTGCCTAAATGCAGCGTTGTCGTCGAAATTAAATTTGGCGTCGAAGCAAAGCACTGAAAGTAAACGAGAATTGCGAATTTCATATTTTTCAAACGATCCTAGTTGACAAGTGACAAAACGAAACGGGAAATAAAAACAGATTGTTTTGTAATTCTTACCTCGATTATCTTTTGTTTCACCAAAAGGATTAATTTCTATTTGGGTAGCATCAACTTTGATAAAAAGCTCATACAGCCTTTTTATTTGTTGGGCAGCCTGTTTCACAAAAAGTCAAGCATGCATAAAAACTTTAAAGCTAACGAAAATATAAAAATGTGTCGTACATTTAATAAATAAATACCAATGGAATGTACATTATACATTGCAAATAAAGCACTTACAATATTTACAGTAGTAAAAGATAATATCCATAAACAATCTTGTTTAGCATACAAAATAAAACTGTTTCTCGTAATACATAGAATTGATGTTCACAATTTAAGAATTGGCAATAAACTATTTGTGTCCAGCGATTTCCATATATTCCTCTAATAATTCATCAATAAATTAAAAGCATGTACATTCATGCTAAGTAGGTAGTATTATCTTTGTTAGGAATTTAAAATACTCAACTAATATATTTATGATATAGAAAATGCAGCATTTAATATATTCAATGCAAATAATTTTTTATGCATTTTGTAATGTGTTTCATTTACTTTACTTACATCTGTTTTACAACTTTGAGCTACAAATAGCTAAGGAGACAAATTTTGAAAGTCTTAGTAAAAGGTTGATTTAAAATGGGTAATGTTTTCATGTCTTTAAACATTTCAGGACTCAAACTGCAAAACATTTCCATTAATCCTACATATCTTTGACAATTGTTAGGCAATTACAGAAATTTTTCAGCATAATTAGGATGGCTCCAATCTAGGAAGATGAACATAGTGAACATAAATTAAGGCATCTTCATATCTATTGATATAGATTAGGACTACTTTGAAATAGAAAAGAGCAGAACAAAAACAAAATATATTTCTATAAAAAGGCATCCTTGGAGGATAGCAGCGAATTATCCTCCCATATAACTGCAAATCAAGTGGTGCTTTTGAAAATTCTAGTCAAATTTTGCTTGGAACTAAAACATTCCATTGAAACTTCACGCTTTATCATCAAACCTGTTTTCTTCCTAGACTTACTGTGGGAAATTATAGATCACTTTTATACAGATAACAGGGACTGTACAACAGTGGTTTTCTATAGGTCACTTTATTGCCACATTGAATCTAAAATATGCTGTTCTCTAATAATTGTCAACCATTGTGGAAATAGCAATTCCAAATCTTACAATAAAGGAAACTATAATGCAGGCAATATATTTCATTCTTAAATTTGTACCATAGCTGACTAAGGTAGTTACAAAAGATAGCAAGGAATTCTAAGTTTCACCAGTTTACTTTATGAATAATTTAATTATGAATATTTTTCACTTTTATAAATCCCGTTCCAAAGAAAGAGAATATACACAGTGTGTCAAATAAGTTTTAAGACTCGTCCCAGAGCGCTGGTTGTAATGGCGCTGTGAGTGTAAATGCGCATGCGTCATAACGTCCATCGTCTGGTGACACACTGCCAACAAGTTGTGCGCATTTCGTTAAGTATCTGAGAGAAGGCGAGCGTTCATTGCAGAAGGGAATTTTTTTCATGTTGATTTTTTAAGATAGAGCAAAGAGCTGTAATTAAATTTAACGCAAAACTTGGTAAAAGTGCTTCGGAAACATACCAACTCATGAAACAAGTTTACAGTGACTGTTGTTTAAGTAGATCAAATGTTTTTGTGTGGCACAAAACTTTTTTGGACGGAAGAGATACGGTAGAAGATCATCAGCATAGTGGAAGACCATTTTCATCTAGAACACCTGAAGTTCTTGAAAAAGTACGAAATTTCGTAACAAACGATCGCTGTGCGTCTCTGAGAATGATGGAAGACTCTTTAAATATCAACAAAGAAACAATTCGAACCATCCTGATTGAAGATTTGGGCAAAACAAAAGTGTGTGCTGAATTTGTTCCATACACTTTAACCCCTGAACAAAAAGCAATGAGAAGTGCACATTGCAGAGACATCATTTCAGCCGCTGAAAACGATCCAAACTTCTTGAAGTCCATTGTTACAGGTGATGAAACCTGGTGTTTCCAATATGATCCTGAAACAAAGCGACAAAGTGCGGAATGGAAGTCACCAAATTCACCGCAAGCCAAAAAACCAAGAAAAGTTCCATCCAAAATCAAAACAATGCTCATTACATTCTTCGATAGTAAAGGTATTATCCACAAAGAATTTGTTCCAACTGGACAAACAATTACAGGTCAAAACTACTTAGCTGTTTAAAGCGTTTGATGGCCAGAATTCGTCGCATTCGTCCAGACTATAGGACTGAAAGCAGTTGGTGTTTGTTACACGACAATGCACCCAGTCACACCTCCCTTATTGTTCGTCGATTTTTGGCAAAAAATAATGTCTGTGTGTTGAACCATCCACCGTATTCACCTGATTTAGCACCCTGTGACTACTCCTTATTCCCAAAACTTAAAATGAAGTTAAAAGGGTGTTATTTTGAGGATATTTCGACCATACAAGAAGCTTCGACGCGTGCTTTGCAGGCCATTCCACAAAGTGATTTACAACAGGCGTTCGATTTATTAATAAATCGCTGTAAAATGTGCATTGAAGCCGGAGGGTCCTATTTTGAATAAAAAACCAAAACAGGTATTAATTTCTTGTTTCCATTTCTTTTTACAGACCCAGTCTTAAAACTTATTTGACGCACTGTGTATATGCATATTTTAAAATAATAATGGCAAGTACCTGATGAACAAGATCCTTTTCAAAATTTAAGTTTTGAGCAATTTTTCGAGCTTGACTATCTGAAATGCCTCTATTGATATCTATCACTTCCTGAAAAAGAAAATGTTTTGAGTAACACATCCAAATATAGTATTGCATTTTATCCGCAAGATTATATAATCTAGTAGCAAACACAATGGCTGATGTCTTTGCTATATGCAACACAGTGGCAAACACAATGGTAATATTAAACTCAAAAGTGAATTTTCACAATATTGGAGTAAGTATTATCGATGATCAGATATATACGATTTCATATGAAATTGTTAGGAAACGTATAAGTGCATATTTCAGAAACCTCTCTAGACCTTTTAAATGGCACAATTCTTAAATGTAGAAAAACTGAATAAATTTGTTTATATGGAAATCAAAACCTTACACTAAAAATGAAAATGTAATGAATTCTCAGCAATAATCCTTATTCATAACTACTTAGTTCTTATAACATTGTAGGTACTAAAATAAAGTTAATTACTAAAAAGTATTACACCCTTTTAAAGACTTCACACAAAGATCATTTGAAGTTCTTACAAGTCTAAAGAAAACTTAAAACGGGATTTTGCTGCGATTGATGCTTCAAGTAATACAATATGTAGATCTTTGCTAATAAGAGAGTTGATGGACATCTGATTACGGAATCAAAGAGACTAAGTAGTGCTATTGACTACTAATTCAGAGGTTTTCTAGCTGTGTGTTGTGCCTCCCAAAGGAGTCACCGAAGTTTTACTGCACTGATAATCTGTTCTAAGTGAGATAACAAATATTTCATGAAATAAAACCAAGAGGGGGCAAATATAATCCCTTGCTCTTGAGAATATTTTATAACTATGTTAGGGTATGAAACTATGTTTACATAGAACCATTGTTAGGATTATTTAAGGCGAATAACAGATGTGGAGCCAACTTAGGAAAAACTGAAGATGACTTGAAATGTTAATGGGATGGTACATTAAAATTTAGTCAAAAGAAGGGCAAATCAATAATTTTTTCTTTGTCCTTTTAATCACCATTTTCACTATTTTTGATAAGTTTTCATAATCAAAATAAATTAGTTTTGTGCATCTCGTATTGAAATTTAGTGTTTTTAAATATTGATTAGTTTTCCTTCTCTCTGCTTAAATAAATGCACCCTAGTAAATTAAAATGCCATTATTTTGATTGAATAAAATTGCTGCAATTCAAATGCACCCTCTGACATCTATATCAGCCAAAACGACCCACAATGCATAAACCCAGCTTCCAGCCTAACTGCTCGAAATCCTTGTCTGCTTTTTCTTCTCCTTTACTCGTGAGGAGGATAACAGTCATGCCTACTCTACAAAGGCTTCTAAGTCATCCTCCTTATCATGTGAAGCAGTGTTAAATGATCATCAGGTGTCCATTTCTAAAAACATACAGCTCCTTCTCAAGTCTATTTGGTGATCGTATTGTTTTACTTTTGAGCAAAATTTCATCAAGAGAAAAGTGCTGTTATGTGAATAGATAAAATTGTTTTTCCTAGCCACAATTTTTTTATTCGGGTTTTCCTTACGAGTTTAAAAAATACAATGTAGCAGATGCCAAACATCAGCCAACACGAACATGTCTATAATTCCAAATTCAAATTACAAATTGAAAAGAGCACTTTATGTACGACACCCCATCAAAACAAGCACGGTTCTTGTAAAATAAGTTGAAAACGAAGGGGCAAGAAATAGTTACAGTATAGTTAATAGTTACAGTATAGATACTCGGCTATTTTGAGTTTTTGACGACATGGTCTTCAGACATGTATGAATGTCAGAATTAAACTTATTTTATTCAAATGCATTTTTCATGCAAGGAGCCACTGAAATTTAAGTTTAGGTAATATTGAGGCATGGTTGGTTAGTTTTGAGTTTCATAGTGCAAGAGTCATTTGTCCAAGCTGCACCAAACAGAACAGAATGTCAAGTAATAGTGAATAAAAAGGATGGAGAGGAGAAAGATTGCTTGGCATCCTAGAGTTGTGACCTCGCATGCTTACCAGAGGCAGTAAACCCCAAGGAAACGGTATAAATAACTAGGGTACCTCAGGTTTGTGGAACCCGTTCACACATAAAGATGTGCTCCATTGGGGATTGAGACATGGACAAAAAGTTTGAAAAACGCTGGTCAAATCACTGGTAATGAATCAGTAAAAAAGATTATTTTACTTTAATTTCTGTGTGTAATATCTTCAAGAGACTCTCAAATGAAAGCAACCTCACAAAGAAAATTGTTGCAACAGTATTGTGAAGAATGAAATGCTGGGTACACAGCAGCATATAGTCCTGCGGTATCAATCCATATTCTTATGTGGAATTCAATCGTAAATGACAGTACCTGATGTTTTTAGATAGAAGTATTCTAAAGTTCTACCATATGTACACATAACTCACTTTAAAAATTAATTCAGGAGTTTTATTGGCTACTTCTTCAATATCCACACCTCCAGCTGGACTAGCAACAATGACGGGTCCCCCACTTTCTCGATCCATCAAAATGGCGAGGTAAGTTTCCCTTGCAATATCAACAGCCTCAGCAATCATAACCTATTGGAGAAATGGAAGTGAAAAGGTAAGCTGCAATTTTCAACACATTTCATAGAATATTTAAAACTAAAATTTCCAAATTACCTTATTCACAGTAACACCATTTTTAGGAGTTTGCTTGGTGATGAGATTATACCCCAACATCTGTTCAACCAGTTTAGGAACATCTTTCGAGCTAAAATTATTAAAATGAGAAATTAAAATTGCCAGGAAAGCTATTCATATTTGCTGTCATTAGTTTATTGTTCTTAACACAATAAGAATACAAAAATTGTTCTCTGGTATACAGTTAAAGCCAGTAAATAATCAATTAAATAAAGCTTGATTTTTGATACAAAATATAAATAAAATTAAATATAGTATTTACACTTAGTAGGATTTGTACTTAATAAAACACCATATTTTTTACAAAAAAAAAATTCAGAACATTACAAAAACCTTTTGCACACAAACAGTTTAAGTTTATGTAATTTTCTAGATATTTTATAAAAAGTTTAATTTCTCTGAGTTTTCTTCAACTTTTGGTTTACCCGTTTTTTATAGCATGGACCTTATGAAAGAAAAGCTATCTTTATTCAAATTAGCATCAGGTTCTGAGATCTGTTTTAAATCATTATTTTTTTCAAGATATAAAAATAAAAACAAAATAATTTAAAGTAAATACAATATAAACAAGTCACAGGTTTCTCATTTTTATACAATAATTTAGAATAGGCAGCAACTCTAAAGAGGCAAGCAAACTTTTGTTACAAAGGACATTTTTCCAGGGACTGTTAACCTACACAGAACCATTAAAGTTTCAGATCAAAGTGAAACACCTATACGAATACTTTAAGGTTTAGAAAGTAACAAGATAAATTAATTAATTGATGAAAAACAACTTATAAATTACATTTTTTTAAAAAGCAAAAAATTTGGGAAAATTCAAAACTTATTTTTCGAAAAACTTAACTAAACTTCATTTTACTCATATCAAAACATATTGTAGTACCAAACAAGAGTTTATAAAGCTTAAAGAATTAATCAAACAAATTAAAAACATAGAATTTAAAATTGAGAAAGCATTGTGCTCACTTTAAATTGCATTTTTTATTGCAGTTATTTAAAAAATAAATGGCTCAGCATATGAAAATTATTTTAATATTTCTGCTTCTTTTATTTGCAAAAGGACCGAAAATTAAGAAGGAAGAAAGAAACTCGGAACAAATTGAATTTTTCAATTATCAGGATTTGTTTCTACTCAACTTAAAATACGCTTTAATCATAATTTTTAATTTTAAAAGTGTAATTTGGAGCTTATAATGTAAAATAGTTTACTTAAATTTCAATAAACAGGTATAACATGAAAAACATTGTATAAGCAAAATTTATCAATTACTTCTTAGTCAGTTTGACTCCTCCTTTGAGACCACTAGAAAATACTCCTTTGCCTCTACCACCAGCTAAAATCTGTGCCTTCACGACATATTCATCCACATCTAAATTTAAGACCATTTTTATTTCATTATAATAGTTCATGCTCAATCTTAATTCAAACATTAGCAGCACAGAAATCAATATGTAAATTTGCAATTGAAAACAATCACTTAAATTCGGCAAATTTTCATCAAAATGCAAGGCTGCCACAAACAAAGCACTTGCGAAATAGCAGCAAAAAGTATCCTCTTAAATGTTATTTTAGTAGCTGAGATACAAAATGAATCAGCTAAAACACAAAATATGCTAATTAAGTATGAAACAGAAATTGAAGATCTCATAAGGAAATTTAAATTTTAAAATTAAAAAGCAAAATACAAAAAGTCGTCTTTTAGTCACCTGTGGCAGCCCTGAAAATGGCACATATAAGGCATTTTAGCTTCTTTGAATTTAGTATATTAAAAACATTTCAGATCACAAGAAATAAATGTTGGAAAAACATAATTTTAGAAACACATTACTGATTTTTATCCAAATGTTTTTAAATACAAATATATTTATATTAAGAGTCAATTTAGCTCATTCTTGCTGTAGTGATTTGGACAGTGACAGTATACTTTCTGTTGTAGAAGGTAAAGTAATTGTACAACTCTAGTTCGGATATTGGAATATTTAAGATTTTGTTAGAACAAAGCAAGTTAAAATTTTTGTTTTTAACTGAACATAGTTTTAATAATACCAAGTCTCAAACAGCAAAATATTCTGACACAGAAATTAACAAGAGTTTTAAGAGTCGTAGCTGAATTGAGAGCTCATTCCGGTTGGTAACATACCAATTTTATTACTTCTAATCATAAAATAATAAATTTAATCTATAGTTTCATAATTGTTTAAAGAATTGTAGTCAGAAATTGAATAAGAAATATTGAAACTTAAGAATATTGTATTGAAATTATTGGTACAAAATTAGATTTATAAGTCACTAACGATAAATCGAAATCAATGAAAAGTTGGCTGGTTGTTTTCAGGTTGTATGGCACAAGGGTCATATTTGGTCAAGCTGAGCCTAACACAAGACAGACAACACAATGAGGGAACAGGGGAAAAACAAAAAGCAGGATATAAATCAAATCAATGGAAAGAAAAGTATCACTTGGTTGGATTTGTTTCTTAAGGTGATTTTTTACTACTTGAGGAAGTAAAGAAACGAGTTCAATAAAATGAAGGTGTGCCTGGGCTGATGCTTATTGTTTGGAATTTTCAGATGATGGAAAATTTATTCTATGGAAGATTGTTTTATTCAATAATCATATTGTTTTATATTTGCATTTTCTGCCTCAACTAGAAAATAAAATAAATTGCATGTCAGTTTTTAGTGTTAAAGCAAAAAGCAGTTTCTAAACTCGGACAATAAATTCAAAAATGGTAGCATTTGATATTGTATAAATTGAACCATGGTATCGAGACAGTTGACATATCTAGACAGTTGCAAAAATTATGGTATTTGGTATTTTTTAATTAACGTCATACTGGAGCAACACAATGGCTATTGGCGACGGTCTGGGATCAAACCGAAAGAAAGTTCCGAGGGCAATACCATGTAATTTTGAGCCATGGTCAGATGATGAGGTTAACACCTGAGCTGGCACCCCACTCAGGAAACTTCCACACCATGCCAACGTGAGAACGTTTGAGGCCATGACAGATTTAAAATGCACCAGCCCCCTTTGTACACGCCAGTCTTTGGTTGGATTTGAACTCGCAACCCTCCGGTTGCCAATCCTTTGCTCTTGCAACTGGGCTACCACAGCCCTCGAAAAAAATTTTGACTTCTCTCTTAACACAAACAATATTCAGATAAAATAGTAAACTACATACGGAATGAATGAGATATTTCTTCAGCTTCATTCACATTTGAAGCTATTCTAAAAGTCTGAACAGTGATACCATTTTCATTCATTAACTGTTTGCTCTGATACTCCTGTAAATTCAGGTGACGCACTGATGCTACTGTAGCAGGAAGCTGAAAATTTAAAATGTTTAAAAAATATTAATATTTTGCAACAATGTAAAAACAAGAAACAAAATTATAGGTTATCTTAAAAGAGCCAAAACTATTTTATAAAATTTAAATACAACTAAAAGTGTATCAAATTTTGTAACATCAGTACACACAGGTCTGAAGAAAAGTTTCAATACATTTTAAACTTAATTACATGTTTTACATTGTGATCATATAATTTGTATTAATATGTAAAGGTAATTCTCTATAAATCCCAACCCTTTGCTTGATTACAAATTTACTAATTCTTAGGAGCAAAAAAATCCATGTATCTTATTTTATTCCTATTACCTTATTTTACTTAAAATAAAGGGGGCCATCATGGCTCAGTGGGTATGTTCACTGGGCTAGCAATCTTTGAGTTGTAGGCGGCACAGGTTCAATTCCTGTCAGGTGCATTCCTCCCTGGTTGTAGTTCTCTTTTCTGTGTCAGTAGAAATTTTCATTATGTGCATTACTTGATATTGTATGTCTTGAACGGGTGGCTAAGTTGGACTGCTACAGAGATGGCTCCCAGATCTTAGGATCAATAGAAGACTCATTCTACTGATGTAAAAATGGGATAAGGTAGAAGACTTAAAATAAAGTTACTTTTTAAATAGATAATTATTTTTTAAAATTGGAAGTGTGTGTGTGCATGAAGGATTAATAAGATTTTAATAGATAAGAGTTTAGTTTAACAATGTTAAAAACTGAGTTGAGTATCATTTATAAGTTATATACCACTTCTCAAATATTAGAAAACTATCATTTGAAAAGGTAGAGTATTGAGATAACTCCAGAAACATAAATTTCTAGTGTTTTCTACATTTTGGGGTGCTTTGTGACCAAAAGTTGTTTTTTTTTAGAAACTTTCGGTATACTTTTGATAGATGTTTCAAGGCTTTCACTCCATTCTGATTACCAACTTTCCAACAAACCCTTCCCTTTCTTGTAATTAGGAAGTTACAATAGAAAAATTTTGGTTAGGATCACAAGAATCAATAAAAAATATTCAGTTACAATTTACACATAGTGGGACAAGAGGTTGATTGGATAAGTACAAAAAACTCTTGAAACAATGGCTCGGTCTCGTCTCCCTTTTCCTAAAGATAAAAATTTAGAAGGACTCTATACATAGGGTACCCATCACTCCTTAAAATTGAAAACTATCAACAAATTTAAATTAAATTCAACAAATACCCAATTAAAGACATTTTATTATTTATAATGTAAAATTTGCTCACGTGTAAAATTTAAAAACTTCGGCTATATTAACAGAAACAAAATGTCCAGGTAAGTTTTAATTTTGCAAGATTATTTTCTGTATGCATTACAAGTTTCTTTTATTGAAAAACAAATTTAAAATTTGTGGAGCCGTTCTCTGCGACAATATAAAAAATATTCGAATTTTTTAAAAATTGCAGCAATAAAAACTTGTTTTGCAATTGAAACTTGTTATGAAACTAAAACTTGTTTTGAAATTAAAAGTTGTGACACGTGGAGTAAAATTTTAAATAACGTATCTCCTACTTGTGCAAACACTAAATTTTCAAAGGAAATCCCATTGTGATTTCATTGATATCCATAATATTTTATGGTTTCTATGCTGATCGTAAGGAAATCCCATACCAGATCAACGAACTACACGTTTCTGTTCCACTTACATCACGTGGTCGACATTGGCACGCTTTCAATTCGTATGTACTAACAGTATGTAACGATAAACAAAATCATTTAAATGTAGGTTTCAAATATGAACAATTTAAGAAATGAAAATCCCACATACCTTGTGATCTAATACATTGCATATATAGCTGCCGTGCTTGATAACTCGCCTGAATAACGCCATTACGGAAAGTCTGCTTACTGCTTTAATCAGTATCAAGGCCAGGACAAGGGAGATAAAGGTAAACAAACATTTCCTTAACTCAAGGACATTAGGCGTCATGGACTTGTCGCCACCTGCGCCAAATTGTGGCGATTTGCATCTCGAGAGGGTTGCAAGATCACACAAACACAAGTTCAATTTCTACTAATTAAAGATTTCTTGATATTTGAAAGGTCTATTTTTAAGTGCAGCTTAATTTGTTTGAAACTTGATATAAATCATACAAAGAACTCTGAACAGACAGGGAAATTTCATAAAACTAAGCGTAAAAATATTTTTTATCTAATACATTCCATCGAAAATTCCACATGAGCCGATTTTTTACAATTTTAATTACACAGAAATAAAGATTATCTTATCTGCATAACGTACTTGAAGAGAAAAGATAGACGTAAATAAATACAACTTTTGAATATCAAAGCTAATTCATAATTGCATAACTACTGAAAACTTCCTCCCGTTGCTGAATTGTTTTATTCACATAGCGTAGTAAAGTAGGTAGTTATTTTAATTAACGTCACACTGGAGCAACACCGTACTATTGGTGACGGTCCGGGATCAATCCTAGGGGGAAAGACCCGAGGACAATACCATGTACCACGTAATTTTGAACCACGGTCAGATGACGAGGCAACACCCGAGCTGGCACCCCACTCTCCAAACTTCCACACCACGCCATCGTGAGGATATTTGAAGCCACGACGGATTTAATGTGCACCAGCGTAGTAGAGGAATTTACCGTCAAATCGTTGCTTAGGGGCTCTTTTAACAATACCAATCAAAGGTGGTGGTGGTGGTATTTCAATTAACGTCACACTGGAGCAACACAATGGGCTATTGGTGACGGTCCGGGATCAATCCCAAAGGGAAAGATCCGAAACCAATCAAAGGATGGAAATGAAGTAATCACTAAATATAACAATATATTGACCATATGCACACCCACGGAAGGGAAGGGACTTTGGGGCTCATGCCCCACTAGACCCGATAAATGAAATATGTCCGTATTAATTCATGGGCACACTTACCAAGGGACAGGGTATGGGGGCAAAAGTACATTAGACAAGAAAAAAAAGCAAATAACTATATACTTTTTTTTAATTCATGGGCGCGCCTATGGTAGGGCTGTGAGGACTTAATACACGACCGACCGTTGGAGTCACTTCAACACCGGAGCTCGCTTTTTGTTTTCTCTCTTCCTCATTTTTTTTATCGAATTTTGACAATTTCTTGGGACTTGTAATCATTTTACTTGATCAGTACTCAGCAAAAAATTTTTTGCATAGCTCAATTTAGAAAAATTCTACAAGCGAAATTTACCTAGATCACGCGCGCGCGTGTGCTGGTATCGTTTAACACCTAGCGGATTCCCCGCTCTAACTTGCTTTTGTTCAGCAAACAAAAGACCCTTGAACAGGAAACTAAGCAGATTTCTAACCACAGTTCATTCAATAGTGCTTGTTATTCGTTTATTTGACCTTGAATATATTAGTGTATCCCTTTCAAAAGCGAAATGGGTCAGTCTCAATCGCTTGTTTACTTCTAAGTTTGTGATCGTCAGCAATTATTATTCGAACTACAACGTTGTTCATAGTTGATTTTTTTCGCTTATTAGACACAATAACGATGATCCGCAGAAAAAGTTCTGAAGTATTTGGTAGGTAGGTATTTAATTAACGTCCAACTGGAGCAACACAGCGGGATATTGACGACGGTCCGGGACCAAACCCGAAGGGAAAGTCCGAGGACGATACCAAGTAATTTTGAACCACGGTTAGATGACGAGGTCGTGCCTGAGCTGGTACCCCACTCTCCAAACTTCCACACCATGCCAACGAGCGAGAACTATCCGTAGAGGAGTCTAATGTTGAGCTATCCTATTCCGATTTAGATTCAGATAATGAAACCGGATTACGCGAAAAATAAATCAGAAGTACCTGAAGAAAGAGGCACAGTTTCTTCTGACAATACCAGGAATAATTTTAAAAAAATATCACTCGGTATGTAGTAACTCTCCAAGTGGTTTCGACGAAATATCTCGTGCAAGATCTGGTCAATTTTGCTGGTAACTAGATATCTCGTACATCAATATCTGGTCAGTTTTACTAATGACGAGATACTTCATTGAGACAAAATTGCACTATTACTACAAGGGGAATGAAGATCCCAGTTGGAAAAACAAATTATCCTTTGCCTAGAACTGTTGTCTGGAACAAGTTTTTGAATCAGAGGCTGGACAATACAGGGTGGTTTTCGACTCGAAGATAAACCACCAGGAGGATTAATGGTAGGTAGGTAATTAACGTCACACTGGAGCAACACAACGGGCTATTGGAGGATTAATAGAAAATACATAATATTTGAATAATTACTTTACTGTTAGAAATATTTTACGTGAAAGTAACGGTTCTATTAATTTCGTCAAGCAAAACGTCAATGAGTACGACCTGAGTCTAATCAGTGGGTAAAAGCACCAAAATTATAAATCAAAATCACATTAAGGTATTTGATATACAGGAAATGTGGAAATTAAAAATTTTAATATACATATGTGCAACCAATACACAAATAAAACATGCTGTTCAATCATGTAAATGAAGCGCGGAAGAAATTGCTTATTACTGTATCAGTTGTAAATAATATGTATATAGTTTAAATTTGATAAATTATTGCTAAAATTTGCACGAATATTGTGTTTCAAAAAAAAAAACCACCAGTTTCTTTTGTTGTCTAAATTTCGTTGCGTTATGTGTAATCTGAGTTTAAAAACTTTTTGTTGCACAAATAATCATAAGCTAATGAAAATACAGCAAAATAAACTTTAAGTTAGCTAAATGAAAAATAGTAAGGATGTCATTTAGATATCACTATTTCACACAATTTATATACTGGTGTCAAAGCGACAACGACTGCCGTTTAAGGGTAACGGGAGTGCCGACCGTTCTAACGTTAAGCCCGTTAGACCTGAAAAAAACAACAACCAAATATATCCTTTTTTAATTCATGGCCACAAATGCGGGGGTGGCTACGGGGGATTAAGCTCCCTATATGAAAAATAACCTTTTTTAATTCATGGAAGCCCTGTGGGTGGCTATAAGGGATTAAGCCCCCTAGACTCGAAAAAAGAGATTGTATCCTTTTTTAATTCATAGGCGAACTTACGGGGTTATGGGAGCTTATGGCCCCCTCAACCAGAAAAAGAAAATCTGTCGTTTTTCAATTGACAGACGCACTTACGGGGTCTTATTCCCTTCAGCAAAAAGCCTCAGAAAAAAGCAAATATTTCAATTCATGGGAATACCCAAAGGAGTAAGTAAACTATCCACACCAAAAGAATGCAATATCCTTAATTTACGGGTGTACTCACGGGGGGAACCCCCAGACCTGAGAAAAACAAATAGACCTCTATTTGATTAATCGAACTGTTCTTAAATTACGATTTAATCCATTTGACTCACAGACTGGTTTAATTAGGATAGTTACTTTATATTGGTATTCATTGGGCTCTTTTCATTATACTGTAGATTAAGGAGATAAATAATAACTAATGGAGTAGGTAGTTGAATTCACGTCGCACTGGAGCGACACAACGGGCTATTGGCGACGGTCTGATGAAAATATTTATGTGTGTGTATATTTCCACATACTAATACTCATCTTATCCGCTGCTTACACAGCAGGGCATTGTAGGTGAGTTCAGTACGAGTTTTCGCTTCGTTTTGTACTTATGGTCAAATAAAAGGCGAGAGTAATAAATAAAAAGATATGTGTTTATTGTCATGTGAAATATGCATATATTCGTATTTACAAAATACTTTTAACGTTGATCGTTTGAGAAAACAACAAAAGTTTCTATGCACAGTGTGAGACGATGTCGAGAAATGCATTTCCCGATGAATGGCGGGAATTATTCTATTTCTCTTCCACCCAGAAAGGGCGCGTCCGAGCTCTTGGTCCCAATGCAGGTATCGTCGAACCACTGCTTCAGGTTTCCACGTTTCACGTCCCAAGACAGAAAATTCGGTCTCCACACTCTCTCTTTACCCCAACCACGCTTTGCTGCGTTCCATAGCTGCAATGAGGTGAAAACAAATTGCGTTAAACGGCGAAGTTTGAAAGCATAGACAGTTGTAAGTTTCTGTTCGACAGGTTTCTACAGCTACAGATGGTACACATTTTGAAGTGTACCGTCTCCACTAAGAAGTCGTGTGCTAATTTCATGCATCCCTTCTGATTTACAGTTGTGTTACATGCTACAAAGATTGCAGAAAGTTATGCTACTTGCAAAATATGTCTGAATTGATTTGGTTCTTTTTTAGGTTTCATGGCGCAAGGTCTAAAATAATAAACTGCACTGGTCTGTGTATTGATAGAGAAGTACTGAGATTTCGTGTATGACTTGCAAACTAATTTTCAAATTCATGAATTTTGAATAACTGTTCCAATTTTGAATAACTGCCTAATTGGTTCATAATATCATTTACAGTGACTCCTCAGTTCAAAAAATTAATATTGTCCATTAAGTTTAGAAATAGAACCTTTGAGATTTACACGTTTATTTCATAAGCAATTCCTTCCTACCCTTCGGATTGTAATCATTAGAATGTTTAATAATGGATGGAAGGCATTTAAAGACAATACCCTTGGTCTTGCTTATACTTTCAATACTAAATAAAATAAGAAAATAAATACTACGTGTAGTTATTATATGGTTGGTAGGTAGTTGAATTTACGTCGCACTGGAGAAATATAACGAACTAGTGGCGGCGGTCCGGAATCAATCCCGAAGGGATTTCCTACTCTCCAAACTTCCACAATACGCCAACTAGTTATTATATGGCGTTAGAGACTAGATATTTTTATGTCGCAAGGGTCAAATTTGGCCATGCTGCTCCAAACACAAGACAGCCAACGTCAAGTAATGGACATGCACACAGAAGACATAAATACACCCAGAGAAACTGCACAGTATACACACACAAGTCGCAGGTTGCTGGAACAGTGGGAAAATCCATTGAGCCACGACGGCTCACAGAGAATGTAGAAATTTGTGAATAATTTCCGCCTAATTGGTATAGTGGTCATAGCGTTTGTCTGCCCCCAGAATCGAAATCCGATTTGTAAACGCATGGATGTTTGTGAGGGTATCAACGGCTCAACCACTGGGTGCTTCTTCACAAGTAGCCGTCTGTTCACCCCTTGTAGTGCCGAGATATAAATAAAAAAGTAACTATTTTCGCAGTCATAGAAGTGAGAATTTTTGACTGCGAGAATATTCATTGATAAATTTTGTCCAAAGACCACCATTTTAATCGAAATGTCTCAAATCGCGTGTTTAGATAAAACTTCTGACATGTGCATTATACATGTTCAGAGATTAATGCTCAAAGATGAACTACTTGGTGGTAGAAACCCGACATAGGATCGGAAAAATTGACTAGAAAATTCAATTTGCGAACTTGATATCCAAAAAGAGTAAACTTGAATAGATATCATACCTGAAAATAAGATTCAAAGCTTATGCTCATTGGATCATATCCGTGGCTTCCTTTGATGCACATATCGGGCGAAGGCGTAAAAGTGAATTGAAGCTTGTAGTTAAAATTTCCTCCTAAATTCGCAGCTCCTCTTGCAAACTGTAAGTCACAATAAAAAAAATCTCATAAATTTACAAAATCGGTGGGAAAGGAAACAAGACAAAGAATATGTACTTCTAATTACTGAATTTATAAATCCATATATTTTTCTAATCACATACTCTGTTGGTTGAATTTACTTCGCACTGGAGCAACACAATGGGCTATTGGTGACAGTTCAGAATTGGTATATCAGGTGACATTCGAAAGGAGATCCAATGACAACATAATTTTGAACCTCGGTTAGATGACAAGTCAAAACCTGAACTGGCACCCCACTCTCCACACCACGCCAACTTGAGGACATTTGAGGCCACGACAGATTCAACGTGTACCAGTCCTCACGTATGCGACGATCTTTGGTTGGATCGAGTTTCGAACTTACAACCCTCCGGATGCTAATCCGCTACTCTTCCAATCGGGCTACCGCGAACCGCGAATCACATAAATGTTCACATATTATTTTAAACCTTTAATTTAGATAAAATGTAATCCAGTTTAATGATCAAAATTTTAGTATCCTTAACAAACTTGCTGAGCTTTCCCTTTTGCTGTCGGTAGAACATGAAACCTGTCCATCTTTTCTCCCAATTTCATCTCAACAATTTGAGAGACGTGCTGTAATTTCACACAACTATGGTCTAAGCACCCGAGAACACGAAGACATCAATATTTGAAATATGAGCCATATTTAATGAACCTAAATGACAGAGTAAATAATATTGTTATGGTATTGGAACAGAACTTTGTCCGCCATGTTTTTTTCATTCGTGAACTATCAGGAAGAATTACCTTTGCAAAACATTCTCGCAACTATGAATCCTTTATCTGTTTATTACAGGAAATATTCCATGGACTATAGTTGTGTACGTCATAACACAATTTTGGGTCAAAGTTGCAGCTTTTCAAAAGATTTTTGCTGATATTACTAGTAGAACGGCCAGAAATTAGTAACTAACACTTGTTATTCTATATTCGATGAACTAATTCTGTACTTCATAGCACAACAATAGTCCATAGAATATAAAATAACAAAAGTGTACTTCATAACACAACTATGGTCTTTGTCATTTGTTTTGTTACGAAATAAAGATCAGAAATTAATAATGAACATATAAAATAACAAAAGAGCTTATTATCAATTCCTGATCTTTCAACGGGTTATAGTAAAAACAATCCTTTGAAAAGCTTTATTTTAGAAGACAACGAAAAATCTAAAAAAATGGGGGATTTTGGACCATAGTTGTATGAAATTATGATATACGTCTTTCATGTGATGGATCAGGAATGGGAGCAGATTTCAGTTTAACTTATATGAGGTTCAACTCACTCAATTTTCGATTACTTTGTTTCTAAAAACTTAAACATAAAAATATATATAATTTTATTGTAACAGTGGAGAACTGAGGGACTGCTACAAAAAGAAGTATCCATATTTAATTTTTCATCTATATCAAGCGAAACCTTTCCCGTGTACATGGATCTCATCTAGGTGGACCGAAAGAAGTATGCTGAAGAATATTCTTACTCATGATTTCACTAGGGAAGCGTGTGTGAAACGACCATCCAGCATGTTAAGACACGTGCTCAATGCCTAACACGATTTTGTTGACCGGGAGTTTCTTTTTGTTTCCTTTCGTAAGAACAACTTTGAACCTACTTTCCTGATACAAGTAACGCACGAGATCAATGACCCAGATTCGATATTGAAATAAGGAAAAGGTGCTCATCTTCTGCAAGCGTCGGTGGTATAACGGTTAGCATAGCTGCCTTCCAAGCAGTTGACCCGGGTTCGACTCCCGGCCGACGCAGAATTTTTTTAAAAATCAATATTAAAGAATTTTTTATTTAAAAGTTCTGGTGAAAACGAATTTATTGTTGCTTATACGCAATTTATGAAATATTTATAATTGAATGACCAATCAGGTGGTCAAGTGTTTAGTATTCCCATTCTCGATACAAACAGCTCTCGAATTCGAGTCCCTTTTTGAATAAGAATGTTTAGTCTTCTGTACACCAGCTCAGCGCCTTTAGCCGCTCGGTCACTACTGGTACGGCACTGTTAAGGATTTAAAAACAAAATTTTTATTTTATGCAAAATACATTCATAAAATGATAAAACTTCACCCATATAGTTTTTCTTTAAAAATTTTTTTTTAACGTAGTGCCAGTCAAAGGATTTAAAGTAATTCGAATTAACTTACAGAAATGCACATATTTGATAAAATCTGGCATAGGGGTAAAATATTTTAGATTAGCTATGGGCAGCAAAAGGAAAGAAAGATGGAACTCAGCCTATTAAAAATACGTCTTTTACAATTAAAAAAACGAACTTTAAAATATTATAATTTAGGACTATAAGACCTTACAAGGACGGCAACTTTGGTTACAGCTAGTTTGGTGATGACAGTTTCTTCAGCTGATTACACAACACATGCATTTGACACTTGAAAAATAAAAATCTGAAAACGTCACATTTACTATTTTGTAATAATACTCACAAGTACGGTGCCCATAGCTTCACCTCCTACTCTAACATTGGTGAGCGGCTGCAGTTGGAACACCTCTTTGTCAGGACATTCGGTATCCAGACCCAATTGACTACTAAGGTGAATGCCCATGCTCAACTGCACTGTTCCTACGTTCACCATGTAAAGGGGAATGTGCTTCAATGGTCGGTATTTGAGATCAGTTGGGGTACAGCCGTCATGGGTAAACTCTTGTCTTGTTCGACCCATAATCTGGAAAATAACGTCACATGTAAAGAAAGTCAACAATGAAATTAAACAATATTGTAGTAATGTTGAATTATACCGTGCAATGTAAGTAGGTTCAGATAAGTAGACTGCATAATTAGAAATCTTATTTATACACAAAATTCTATGCACATTAACAGCGGCAGTGGCTCTAAAATAATGATTCTATGCGTAATGATTTTACAAAATTTGCGCTGAGGCATGAAGATCGACAGACAGCTTGTCGGAAAAGAATTCTTAACACAAACAATTTTTTAACGATAACAAGAACACAAATTCTAACGATATTTTTAAAATGTTACAACTGGCGTCTAAAAAATAAAAACTGCAAACGATTCTTAATTCGTGAGCCAAGACATTGCAGACGAACGATAATTATCCGGAAAACTCCGTACAAACATAAACAGAAAATTAAAAGGAGTGTCTCGCATCAACCTTCTAAGGCCCCGTTCACATGAGGCGTTTTCCAACGCGCGTTTTACGTCTAAACAAAACGCGGGTAGCCAAAGTACATAGAGTTCTACTGGAGTGTTCACATGCAGAAATCGCGAGAATCCAAGCGCTAGACTGCTTCGGCGCTTCAACAATCTCCGGTCGTTCTCGCGATTTGAAGGCGTTCGAAGAAGCATAGGTTTCTTCTGCTGCGTTCACATGACACGCGTTTTGACGGGTGTTAGGGCTTTTTTATTCCTCTAGTTCAAGTTTCTATCTTCGCGATCGTTAAAGATAGAGTGAAAATTTGAACGGATTTGAAATCTGCGGAAAATTTTACACCAGATCGTTTCCTTAAATTTGATTTTCTTTAAATAAATACTTTTTCAACTGTAATTTTACTATTTTCGCGATACGGATTTGAAGAATATATTCATTACGAACACAAAAGGGAGTATTCATCTCGTTTTTATAGAAAAGATATAACTTGATTGGAGTATTTTGCCTTAATCCACTGATTTATACTTATGGCCATTAAAAATAGGATGAGAAAATTTAATAGTATTCGATTTATTGAAGAAATTTACCTGCTTTCACACAAAACTTGCAAAAATGTGATAGTTTATAAATAAAAAGTATAGTGAGTAATTTTATTTCTGAGAAAAACGTTTACCGACAACTGTCCATTCTAGTTTTCATGTGCGGCAAACGTCTTTAAAATAAAGCTTAAATTAAATATTCAATTTAAAAGAGCTAAACTTTAATTATTTTTTTATTTTTCCTCAACGGGTGAAATGCGTAAGATAAATTTCGATTTTCATTCATTTTTCACATTCTCGTGTTACATTGAACTCGATATCACTTTTGAAAATGAACTTAATTTACTGTGAGCTTATTTTTCATAGAATTTATATTTTAATCTTGCAGTTAGTGTTATTACTACTTTAATCAAAATTTTTATATTATATATACGTGTAGACGCAAATTCTATTAGCAATCTCCTGGTTTTCGATGTATACTGTTTTTTTGGTTTTTCTTTGAGATTTTTTTTTAGTTTTAACAAAATTTTTTCGCTTCATCGTGGGGTTTAATCAAATTTTAGTTGAAATATATCCCAGTCATTATTCCATTCGTGGTTCCATTTGTGCTACAAAACCACTGAAAGAGGATAGGTTGGAGGGTTAGTATTCGTTTCGGATAGTTGGAACTCAGGGAAAATTGTGTTTAAAAATTAAAAAACTAATTATTGTTATATATGTATTATTTGTGCTGATACATTAAAATGTTTAGAGATAGGTTTTAAAGAAGTACAGAGATTTATTTGAAGGAAAATTAAATAAAAATTAGCTATAGATCGTAAGAAACATGATAAAACCTGCAAAAATAGAATAAAGAAAGGTTATCACCAGTGCCGGATTTTGTTTGCGTGTCATCTTTTGATAGTACTTCGTAGACAATGCCATATAAACAGAAATTCCGTTTCCAATTTCCTGGTTCTAGAAATAACGTTTTTGGGGGATATATTTTTACTTTACACTGTCAATTTTAAAATTTTAAGGAAATTGTTTGGTCATTTTCCAGTTTCGTTTTTAATCAAAGTTTTACAGAAATATTCCAATTTTTCTTACGCAGTTTCGCTTTTACGATAAAACGCATTACAAATGACTCATCTGCTAGCTTCTTGAGCCCAAAAAATCCGTGTTCACCCCTTAACACAAAAAAAAAATCCTACTATTTTTATTGGTGGGTGAATCATCGACAATGGAGAGTGAAGGTTATAGGGTTTCTTCCTCTAGTATTGACAGTAAAAAACGAATACTTTAAGATTTTAGAGTTAATGAAAATGTTTAATAATGCCACAATTTTAACTACATAAAGCACTGCTTCTCTGTGATCCGCTGGCTCTTACCGGTTCCTAGGTACAAAATATCCCGTCATTCGAAAATTTTTGAAAAACGTACGAAAAGCTAACGTTCAAAAATTTACAACCGAGGTTGATGGCATTGGAATCGTATACTATACGTTACGAAAGATTTATCTGTTTAGGTTGTCACTTCTGGTCAGCAAGTCGATTATATTGCATTTATTTATGTATAAAGGTTGAAGTTCAAAAACACTTTATTCACAGGCAATCAGGGAACGGATGTTTTACAAATCGAAAGAATATCAAATTTTTACGTCATTTTGAATATTTTTTAGATTATTTTAGGCATTTTATTGCTCATTATACATTTCTAAGTTAACCAAATACAGTCTTGTGAATACAGAGAGAAATCAATTTTAGGTTGGGAAAGATTTTCATCCTACTTTTAATGGCTGTAAAATTAAAACAGTTGATAAGGCGCAACAAAATATCTTATTAAAGTGACATTCCCTTTAAAAACAAGGCAATACTTCCGCTTACGCTTAGTATAAAAGGAATATCTGAAAAAAGATTAGTTGCGACTATTGACAAAAAAATAATTTTTTCAAAGAAAAGCATGATTTTGGTATCGATCTAACGTAAAATTTTACGCTGATTTGAAATCCGTTGAAATTTTGACTCTATCTTTAACCATTCAAAAGATAGAAACTTAGATTAAGGGAATAAAAAAACAATTTAATGCATAACGGAAACTGACCTTGAAAAGCGCTTAAGTGCTGTTCACATGGTAACGCTCGAAAATTCTTATCTAACGCGCGTTAGATAAGAATTTTCGAGCGCTGTCATGTGAACACCTCTTCGGCGCTTTTCAAGGTCAATTCCGTTGTGCATTAAATTGTGTTTTTTATTCCCCTAATCCAAGTTTCTATCTTTTGAATGGCTAAAGATAGAATCAAAATTTCAACGGATTTCAAATCAGCGTAAAATTTTACGTTAAATCGATACCAAAATCATGATTTTCTTTGAAAAAATTATTTTTTGTCAATAGTCGCAACTAATCTTTTTTCAGATATTCTTTTTGTACTAAGCGTAAGCGAAAGTATTGCCTTGTTTTTAAAGGGAATGTCACTCTAATAAGATATTTTGTTGCCCCTTATCAAGAGCTTTTAATTTTACAGCCATTAAAATAGGATGAAAATCTTTCTTTTCCAACCTAAAATTGATTTCTCTAGTCACAAGAGCCTAGATTTGGTTAACTTAGAAATGTATAAAATTGACCAATAAAATGCCTAAAATAATCTAAAAAATATTCAAAATGACGCAAAAATTTGATATTTCGATTTGTAAAACATCCGTTCCATAATTGCCTGTGAATAAAGTGTTTTTGAGCTTCAATCTTTATACATAAATAAATGCAATATAATGGACTTGCTGACCAGAAGTGACAACCTAAACAGGTAAATCTTTCGTAACGTATAGTATACGATGCGTTACAGTGCAATGCCATCAACCTCGATTGTAAATTTTTGAACGTTAGATTTTCGTTTTACAAGAACTTTCGAATGACGGGATATTTTGGACCTAGGAACAGGTAAGAGCCAGCGTATATCAGAGAAACAGTGCTTTATGTAGTTCAAATTGTGGCATTATTAAACATTTTCATTAACTCTAAAATCCTAAAGTATTCGTTTTTTATTTCAAGACTAGAGGAAAAACCCTAGAACCTTCACGCTCCAGTGTTGATGATGCACCCACCAATAAAAAATACTAAGAAGGATTAAAAAAAAGGATTAAAGGATGTTTTGTGTTAAGGGGTGATCACGGTTTTTTGGGCTCAAGATGCTATCAGATGAGTCATTTGTAATGTGTTTTATCGTTAAAGCGAAACTGCGTATGAAAAATTGGAATATTTCTGTAAAACTTTGATTAAAAACGAAACTAACTGGAAAATGACCAAACAATTTCCTTAAAATTTTAAAATTGAGTGTAAAGTAAAAGTATATCCCCAAAAAAACTACATTTCTAGAACCAGGAAATTGGAAACGGAATCTCTGTTTATATGGCATTGTCTACGAAGTACTATCAAAAAGTTGACACACAAACAAACAAAATCCGGCATTGGTGATAACCTTTCTTTTTTATGCTATTTTTGCAGGTTTTATCGTCTTTCATACGATCTAAAGCTAATTTTTATTTAATTTTCCTTCAAATAAATCCCTATACTTTTTTAAAACTTATCTCTAAACATTTTAATATATCAGCACAAATAACACACAATAATTAGTTTTTAATTTTTAAACACAATTTTCCCTGAGTTCCGATTATCCGAAACGAAAACTAACCCTCCAACCTATCCTCTTTCAGTGGTTTTGTAGCACAAATGGAACCACGAATGGAATAATGACTGGGATATATTTCAACTAAAATTTGATTAAACCCCACGATGAAGCGAAAAAATTTTGTTAAAACTAAAAAAAAATCTCAAAGAAAAACAAAAAGCAGTATACATATCGAAAACCAGGAGATTGCTAATAGAATTTGCGTCTACACGTATATATAATATAAAAATTTCGATTAAAGTAGTAATAACACTAACTGCAAGATTAAAATATAAATTCTATGAAAAATAAGCTCACAATAACTTAAGTTCATTTTCAAAAGTGATATCGAGTTCAATGTAACACGAGAATGTGAAAAATGAATGAAAATTGAAACTTATATTAAGCATTTCACCTGTTGAGGACAAATAAAAAATAACTAAAGTTTAGCTTTTAAATTGAATATTTAATTTAAGCTTTATTTTAAAGACGTTTACCGCACATGAAAACGAATACAGACAACTGCCCGTTCTAGTTATTTTCAGAAATAAAATTACCCACTATACCCTTTAGTTATAAACTGTCACCTTTTCACAAGTTTTGTGTGAAAGCAGGGAAAATTTCTTCAATAAATCGAATGCGATTAAATTTTCTCATCCTATTTTTAATGGCCATAAACATAAAGCAGTGGATTAAGACAAAATACTCCAATCAAGTTATATCTTTTCTATAAAAACGAGATGAATACTCCCTTTTGTGTCTAAATGAATATATTCGTCAAATCCGTATCGCGAAAATAGTAAAATTACAGTTGAAAAAGTATTTATTTAAAGAAAATCAAATTTAAGGTATCGATCTGGTGTAAAATTTTCCGCAGATTTCAAATCCGTTGAAATTTTCACTCTATCTTTAACGATCGCGAAGATAGAAACTTGAACTAGAGGAATAAAAAAGCCTTAACGCCGTCAAAACGCGTGTCATGTGAACGCAGCAGAAGAAACCTATGCTTCTTCGAACGCCTTCAAATCGCGAGAACGACCGGAGATTGTTGAAGCGCCGAAGCAATCTAGCGCTTGGATTCTCGCGATTTCTGCATGTGAACACTCCAGTAGAACTCTATGTACTTTGGCTACCCGCGTTTTGTTTAGACGTAAAACGCGCGTTGGAAAACGCCTCATGTGAACGGGGCCTTAATGAAATAATATTAAATAGGTTACATAAACCTGGAATTTTGATTAGCACAGAGGTTTTCAAACCAATCCGGCACACACCATCAATTAGAGTGAAATATAATGTGACAATTTAAACAAAAGACATGTGTCTTTAACCTCAATGAGTAATAACAGTTTAAATTAGAACTATTTATTTGTTACATGAGCATGAAAGTAACTAAACTCTTGTTCAATGTGCCCCATCCTCCTCAAAGCTGTTCGTGTCTGGAGCTAATGAAGAAATATTTAAAAATAGAATAAAACAATGCAATTTTGACGATGGTACAGTGGTATTATGCTATAATATGATTTTTTAAAATTTTACTTAAAAATTCAGGTGTACGGTTTGTGTGTAATCGATTCTTATTGACGTACAAACGAGATCAATTTTTAAAAAACAGGTTATAGAACTGATCTGGTTGGGGTTTTATGGAGAAAGGGCCATATTTGGCCAAGCTGAGCCAGACCCAAGAAAAACTATATCAAGTAATGGACATACACGTGCACAAGGAAAGTTACTGACACAGAAGAAAGAAATACACCCAGGAAGGAATCGAACCTGCGCCGCCTACAACTCACAATGCAGTGGGCATACCCACTGAACCACAACAGCCCCTCACACTTACAGAATCCGGATCAATCTGAATCCAATAGAAACTGACTAATGAAGATTCGCTGCCATAAGAAATTGCTTATTCGTCCTTAAAACGTTCACACTGTTTGAAACCGGAGGGTACCACTTCAATGCACCCCAATCTACGTTAGACAGTTTCTACTGGATTCAAATGGTTCCGAATTTTTTGGTTGTGAAGGGGCCCGAGTTAAAAAAAGAGGATGGATCACACTATGCCGTAAAAAAAAACAGGAAATTCCTCATACCTTATAGCGCAAACAGAAGCTACACTGAAAAGTTACGTAACCTAATAAGGAGTCGAAAAACTTACTCTAACATATGCTCTCGTCTTCCCGCTGTGATGATAAAAATGGAATGACCCGATTTCAACTTGATGTCCAAGAAAGTTCAGCCCCGACACGAATTTGGTGAACAGCTTATATTTAGGAGGATCACTGGGTTCTTTCACACCAGCAAACATACCTAAGAAAATAACCAGTAATCATTTCAACTACCAAGCTTTTTTTTCTAAATTAATCCTTAGAGTTCGCATTCATGGCTAAAAGTAATGTTGATCAAGTTACCAGCGTAAATTTCTGCATTAGCTCCTTTCACTCCGACCCTTTTGAAGGCAAGGCAGCTCTTCCTCTTGTTATACATCGCCCTGTCCGCCGCAAACTCTTCCTTGTCCTGTATGGGCCTGTAATTGTTGTCCTCTGTCCATTCCTGGCAGTTGAGGTCATCCCACACGGCTCGCTTCTGCCGCGTGTTCAAACTCGGATTCCAAGGTTCGGACTCGTGCCCGAAGAAGTTCCGAGCTATCTCATTCGCCTCTGGGTTCTGCTTCCGGTTGAAGTAAAGCAGGATGTCTTCAGAGGGACATCGTGAATCCATCAGGCGAGCTTTGAGAAGGGTGTCGATGTGGTTGAAGTCGCAACGTGGCCATACGGGGACATCTGGAATGGACTCGCATTAAGTTTGGTTGGTTGGTATTTTTACGCAACAAGTGCCAGGTCTGGCTAATCTGTGCCAAGCAATGGTTTTTGGTCAAGTAAATGGACATACACACCCAAGAAAAGTTTAACTGTTGGTCGTTTCGAGGTTTTATGGCGAAGGGTTTATATTTGGCCAAACTACGCCAAACACAAGACAAGGCCAAGAAAGAAAATGTCGTGAAAGGAAAAAAAGAGAGATTGAGGAACAAAGTAGTAGAATGAAAGCAGAAAAAGTTCGCTTGGGTATCCCGGGAGCTAGACCCCGTACTTACTAAAGATAGCAAACCCCATGGGAAAAGAAAAGATTACTAGAGTAGCATGGATCCGTGAAGCCTGTACACACCTAAAGGCGATGTGACCCTGAGGGCGAAAGTTTAACGGATACAGGAGAAATACATCCAGGGTAGACAGGAATTGAACCTTCACCGCCTACAGGTCGCAAGCAGCTAGCGCAATGGGCAAAGAGCACAACCATAGACGTGTGGAATATAAGTAGACTGAGCATTGTTATTGAGAGGAACTTAAAAAAGTGACTAACATGTCGACTAGTAGTCACGTGACTGCTCTGTGAAAAATTGAGTTGGTTGGCAGATTTAATATTTTATCGCTATGTTTGGCGGTATACCACATCTTATGGCAGGGTAAATGTGTGAATGCGCAGTTCTATCAGAGTGGCGAGAAAAATGGTTAATTGCCAAAGCCTACTACTATATCGCGCGGACCAATCAGATGACGAATCAATGGATGGGTGTCTTCTCCCGTCCCGTGGACTAATCAGGTGATGAATGCTCGTTTCCTACCGGCAGATGAAAGTAATTTAAGGGTCACATTACTACTAGTTTTGGTCACATGATCTTGCGTACATGAAAGGTTACCATAACTCATTCCTCTCTTACATTTCCTCTATGAGCACGACGCGGTTTGAATAAATATTCCTAGCTTTCATTTTCAAGCAAATTCAGGGCCGTTCCCGAGCGGTGTGCTGGCTTGTACTTGCACGTTGTCAGAAAAAATAGGAGAGTCCGAAAGACGGTCGCGGTTGGTAGGTAGGTAGTTGAATTAACGTCGCACTGAAGCAACACAACTCGCCAACTATTGGCCAAGGTCCAGGATCAATCCCGAAGGGAAAGATTCGGGGACAATACCTCGTCATTTTGAACCGCGGTCAGATGACGAGATCAACACCTGGATTGGCATCCCACTCTCCAAACTTCCAAACCACGCCAACGTAAGGACGTTTTAGACCACGACAGATTTAACGTGCATCAGCACCCACGTACATGATGGTCTTTGGTTGGATCGAGTTTTGAACTCGCAACCCTCTGGTTACTAATCAGCTGTTCTTCCAGCCGGTTTACCATCTATGGAGGTACTACCTAACCGGGAATGCCTTCAACTTTAAACAAAAATTTCCAGTAATAAATTTTCCAATATTTGTTAGTTTTTATTCTTTATTCGTCAATATTTTTAGATTCTGCGGCTTGTGATGCAATACATGAATCCACCTTGGAATATTTAAAATGCACTCATAAAGGCAATATTTTTGGAAAATCAAGCGATAGTGAAAAGGGGGAGGGTGGTTGGATTATTGAGGTTTGCATGAGGGAGGCAGCTTCAGGAACGGTCTTGAGCAAATAAAGCATAAGGACGAAATCGTAAGTTTTTAGAATAAAAAATTAACGTGGGTTACTTGTTGATCTTTCGTATGCCAAGGAAAGAAAGAAAATTTTACTAAATTGAATTTCTTTTAGAAAAATGTGCATTCAAATGTTACCTGCCCTCAGAGGCACATCTTCAGGCGTATACTGGCATCACAACCCCGAGGTACCTGAGTGATTTTTCCTCCCTTTCATTTTTACCTTCGACTACACTTCTGTTCTTTTACTTTTTCTTCCTCCGTCATTATGTTGTCTGTCTTTCGTTTGGCGCGGCTTGGCCAAATATGGCCCTTACACCATAAAACCTCGAAAACAACGAAATCCAACGTTATCTTTCCATTTCTTTACTCTGACTTCAGAAAAAATAATCTTTAATGACATAGAAAGTGTTTTACGATGTATGTGAAGATATGATAAACGTTGACATGTATTCACAAACTTTAAATTCTTTTATTTTTTCAATGCAGAGAGCATGATATTTTCCAAGGTTATTTTTCGTAAACAAAAACTAAAGCGATGATTCTTTTATCTTAGGCTGAGCAAATATTTGGAACGTGAGTAAATGGGTTATTGAGCCATTGTCCATATCACTGTTTTTGAATGATCTGTTCTAAACAATGGTGAATAGAGGTTTGAAATTAGCTAAGAATTTTCACGCATAATAACGAAAATTTAATGAATTTTATAATACAAAAGAAAAAGAAACGAAAACATTTATGAAAAGAAGAGTTCTCTTTTTGTTAAATAAAATTATCGTAACAATAATAAAAAGGATTGGTCTTAACCCTATGAGTTAACTTTTGTTTGTAACCACCGCAGGATTAATATTTTCTTGAGTACAAAAAAAATCTAAACATTCAGGTATATAAGAAATAGGACATTCAGGTATAACAATATAGACAAAGGATATCTGGTTTTCATGATAGTTTTTTATGTTAACTTAAAGCATTACCCAGCAATACTTTAAATCTTTAAAGTATTACCAAATTAACCTTTAAGTTAACATCTTCATCATTGTAGTCTACAAGAGGAAAAAACAGAACACCTTCTTAAGCATGAGTGATCTTATTTTCCTTTGACATCCAAAGCAAACATAATTTTTTTGTGTGACATAAAATCATTTATTTTTGCATTTTTATTTTAAATTGTTAATTTATTTTTAGTATGCATTATATCATTATTGTTTAATTCATTTTCTCATTGTTTCTAATTAAAAACTTCTACGTTGAAAGATCTTAATAAACAGCAAACCCTTCAGAATGCAATTTTTGCAGAGAAAGTACCGTATTTATAGCTACCAGAACTTTTTAAAGCTGTGCGTGGAGAACTAGTATATACACTACCTGCCACTTAAAATGCAACACCCAGAAGGAGTGCGCAGAACTGGATGAAATTTACAGGGTAGACGCAGCTCACCGAGATATGTAAATGATGCAAACTGCGCAGCTGTCCCGCGCACGGCGAGTGAAAAACCAGGGAAGGAACCTGCAAAAGTGGTCGGTTTCGCGCCGCTCTGTTTGCCAGGTAAATCAAGTTGCAATTTGTTTTTGTGTCTCAGAGGAAACGTCTAGTAGCGGAGAATGCCAGGACGCCGCCAATCAAGACAGTTCCAGCACACAGACGACTTCACGAGGGGTATGGTGATTGGCCTCGGCAGGTTGATCCATACGTCAAATCTCAGCAGATACCCACCTACACGCGTCCACGGTGCACCGGTTGTGGCACAGATGGTTGGACCAAGGGAATGTGGCACGTTTGAGGGGTTCCGGTGCAGCCAGAGGGACGTCAGCACGCGTGGACCGACGCATCTGCCGGCAAGCATCGGCGGCCCCGCAAGCCACGCAAGCCACGTCTGTCGCCCTTTTGCAGCATGTGCAGGACACCCTTGATGCTCCCATATCGTCCAGGACCATTAGCCGCCAATTGATCGCTGGCGGCCTGCACTCATGGCGCCCGTTGAGACGACTACCATTGACCCAACAGCACAGACGTCTTCGTTTGCAATGGTGTCGGGATAGAGCCACGTGGACGACGGAATGGCACAGGGTGGTGTTCTCAGACGAGTCACGCTTCTGTTTTAGCAATGACAGTCGCCGTGTACGAGTCTGGCGCCGACGTGGTGACAGGGCCAATCCGGCCGCATCTGTGAAACGCCATACCGCGAGACAACGCGGTATAATGGTTTGGGGCGCCATCGCCTACGATAGCAGGTCACCTCTGGTCCGTATTCAGGGCAAAGACGGCCCAACGATACGTGGATGACGTGATGCAGCCGGTGACACTACCTTTCCTTCAGGGGGTGCCCAATGCCATTTTCCAGCAGGATAACGCCCGGCCGCACATGGCACGCATCAGCCAACATGCCCTGCAAGATACCCAGGTGCTTCCCTGGCCAGCTGTCTCCCCTGATCTCTCACCTATCGAACATTTCTGGGACGTCATTGGACGTCGCTTGCATGCGTTGCCACCGGCACGTTCAGAAGACGAACTCTGGCAAATGGTTGACAGGGAATGGGCAGCCATCCCTCAGGACACCATCCGCACGCTCATTGCGTCTGTACCTAGACGTGTTGCTGCCTGTATCGCCGCTCGCGGTGGTCCTACAACCTACTGATCAGACGTTCTTGCTGCTCAGTGGCAAAGTGTACAATGTTGCAATAAAAATCACTTATTGCTCGTTGCTGTCTCTCTCTGTTTGCCAAATTTCATCACTTTCTGCCAACTCCTTCTTGGTGTTGCATTTTCAATGTCAGGTGGTGTATTTCTAACTCCGTTACAATTTCCTTACGTTTTTAATAAATCTTTTTCGTTCGAAAATTGGAAATTTTATTTTTGTAGTAATTCCATGAGAAATTGAAGGAATATGAAGAGGAATTTTGTGTTGCTCTTGTCATGTTATTTGGTAAATTCAAATTTCCAAAGGTTTGTCTCCAAAGCATTCCGAAGTTAAGTTTTGGTGACTTTCCTGCATACATACGTTTAGAACAGTGAAGACCGATTTACAGAATCCGCTGAAGTGTACAGCTTAGATCGGAATAAATGCAGCGAGCCTGAATGCGTCGTAGAATATGTAGTTTTTATATATTTGTTTTTTCGACTCTCGATATATCGTGCTTTTCTTTCTTGTCTCCCCAAAAGCACGATATATTGAGGACTTCTTCGTAGAGATTTGGATTTGAGAAATCCGCACCTTAATTTGTGAGTTTGACTTGAGAAAACGAAACGAATAATGCAATATTAAAGAGTAGTTTAAGATAAAAGTATGCTGGCCTACACCACACCCAGCTACTATACCCAAAAAAGCTACTTGAAATACACGGCACACAATAATCGAATAAAAAATAATTAAAAATTTGTAATTATGTAATTCCGCTTTTAGTATTAGAGTCAAAGGATAGCATTTTTAATATTTATAACTCTTCATTTGTAACGTCTATGAGAGGGTTTTACAGTGCAAACATAAACAAATTACCAGAGAAGAAAAAATACCTGAAATACTTAAAAACTAATTTGGGACTTTTCGTCGTTTTGGTGATGTTTGGTAGGAGCGACCATAGAAGGAATATTAAAGGAGAGTGATCAGTGGTAACTTTTATATGTGCCTAGGATCATGTGACTAAAACTAGTATTAACTTGACCCTAAGACCGATTTAGTCTGCTGGGTGGAAACGAACATTCATCACCTGATTGGTCCGCGAGAAAAGCGATGACGACCATCCATTGATTCATCATATGATTGTTCCGCGCGAAACAGTATAATAGTACGACCCACTCTATAGAAATGCGCATTCACAAATTTACCTTGTCATAAGATGTTGTATCGCCAAACAAGGCGATAAAATGCCAAAACGGCCAACCAAGTCAATTTTTCGCAGATCAGTCACGTGATTACTAGTCGAGATGTTTGTCACACTTTTTGAAGCTCCTCTCGATAGCAATGCTCAGTCTACTTATACTTCACGTCTGTGGGAGCGACATGCCGAAATAGCATTCGACTAACATGCCAAGTTACGCCACACGTTATGAAAGAGATAACCAAAACACCAGTGCCCTCTGTATTTAGCTTTACAGGAAAACCCTCTTGCAAAAGCGCAAAAAATTAAAAGGAAAATTATTTTTCATACCTGGAGTCATCTCCTGATCTTGAATTTTGTCCATCAGTGATCCAACAACCTCCCCCAAAATCTCGCAGTCTCCCTCGGAGGTAATGTTGCGAATCCATCCTTGAACTTCAGGTAAATGAATCGAGTGTCGAAGCGCATGGGCGCATGCAATTTGAACGGCTCCACTTTGCCAGCAATGTTCAGAAATCTAGAAAGAGGTGTTGGAAATCAGTAAGTATGAGGCATTTTCCGTCAAGCTAAATGTAGCAATTGTAATTTTTATAGACGAAGCGCTGAAATCGTGTTCGAAAAACAAACCAGTGACGTCACGTTAGGAATACGTACAGGAAACAAGGTACGCTGCAGAAACACTACGCGCCACCTGCCATTTAACTTAACAGAAAAGCCTCTTATAGTTCACCGCAGATTTAACAATTTAATTAATTTATTAAATGCTAAGTTAAAGGATACAAATACTCGTATTCCGTTGTCCATGATACAATATATCCGAGTAATTTAAATACGCGCTGTTCGATCACTAGTCCCAGTTCGGTTTCAGTTACGTACGTAAGAAACAGTTATTTCATGTCAATATGTTGTATGTAAAAAAGAAACAGTTATTTCATTCAATGTCCTGCTCCTACAGAGACTATCCAAATTTAATGGCGATAGCAGTTCATATGGTAGATGGACAGTAGAGAGGGTTTTGAACCGCTGAATTAGATGATAAAACTAAAGCAAAAGTGCAGGGTAGTGTCATTATTGGAAAAATATAAATTCAACAACAACTAGAATAATAACCAATTTACCATCAAGACAGTTGGCACAGTGTCTTCGCACTTGAGGTTACCAACGGCTTCTAGTAAGTCTACAATGAAGGGATCCGAACGACATGCATTCTGTCTCTCTTTGAGAAGGTCTGTTAGAATTTTCGATATGACTTTTTTCTCCTCGATGTTCGCCTTGGAGCCCAAGTGACCTAAACTCAGAGAGACCGCTCCAGTGGTCTCGAGATCCAATGATCCGTCTTGCACAACTTCGCACAGAGATCGCAGAAAGGATGGGGATGGCCTGGACACATCGGAGATTATGTCGGCGACTGCTCGAGGATCTACGTGACTTTGTTTCCGGGGCAGGAAGGACAAAAGGATCTGAAAAATAAAATATATTACGTAGCAATTTCCTGTCTCAAGGTTCACATAAACAAAAATGAAGCTTCAATTTTCGAAGTATTTCGGAATGTAGGTATTTAGTTAACGTCACACTGGAGCAACACAACGAGCTATTGGCTAAACCCAAAGAAAAAGATCCGAGGACAACACCACTTAATTTTGAACCACGGTCAGATGACGAGGTCACACCTCAGCTGGCACCCCAATCTCCAAACTTCCACCACGCCAACGTGAGGACATTTGACGCCACGATAGATTTAACGTGCACCAGCGCCCTTTGTGCACGACGGTCTTTGGTTGAATTCGAACAACCCTCCGGTTGCTAATCCGTTACTCTTCCAACCGGGCTACCGTGGCCCCTATTCCCGTAGGACTGTGACTAAGTTTCATTTGAATAAAATTACATGTATTAGGTTTTTATGGGAATAGTTTATGTAGCTCTTCATGAAATTTAAAATGCAAAGCAGCAGTTTTCACGAAATAATTTTTGTTTTCTCCAAGTGTTGTGACTCAGTCCCATAAATATTACAATCTTTTAGGGATAAAATGACCATAAACACGCTATTTAACAAAGGGGATTTAAGTAAAGTTGATCCATCGATATAACAAAGTATGAAATTGAATATGTATTGTACATTGTTTAAACTACAGATTGATGGATAATTTCTAGTAGCAGCTGTCCGTATTTTTGATATGTCAATGGGAGCTGTATTGATCCCGGACCGTCGCCAATAATACATTGTGTTGCTCCAGTGTGACGTTAATTCAATTGTCTTCCTACCTACCTCTGGGAGCTGTTGTTGCGGGTCATACTAACTAAAATAGTTACTTAGGAAGCTGTACGCCAAATCTTGTTGATAGGACTAGTAGATGTAAAAGTTGAATTATATTTTGAAAATTTCAATCTGTTGATAGAGCTTTTAAAACCTGTAAATATCGACCATCTTTTCCTGAATGTCCTTTGTGTTTAAAACATTTCATTTTATGAGAAGAAACTAGTCTTCTTTGTTTCATTTAAAAAACCATAATTTTATAAAGTCATTTGAGTCAGCATAAAATATTTTAAGACAGGTAGGTAGGTTGAATTAACGTCGCATTGGATGACAAAGAGTTATTGGTGAAGGTCCGGGATCAATCCAGAAGGGAAAGATCCGAGGATAACATTTCGTAATTTTGAACCACGGTCAGATAACGAATAATATTTTAAAGATTTGGAGAATTACAAAAGCAATCGCCCAACAAATATTTATGATATAAATATTTTATCGTTCGACTTTCTCTGAGTGGCAACAGTAAAATAGAGTTGAAGGACAGCGCTTTGTGGCAGAAAAGTGAAACTCGAGCTGTAACAAGAAATTTTCAAATCTGGACTGCCGTTACAGAAGTTTTTTGTCAATCCAGTTAGCAGTGGTTTAAACAAACAATCCAGATGCTATTGATTCGCATAGTGACTTCGTATTCGTAAATCGTATCTGTAATCTGGTTTGTTTTCGATCATGACTTTTAAGGAAAGCTAGTCCACACATTTTGGCAAACTTCTTATTGAGAACAGTTATAAACCTAGAATATGCAACACATCACTACTGACAGAAAAGGCATAAACACTGTTATGGTTATATGCTACAAACTTTAAAAAGCAATGAAATACGTATTAAAATTTAAGTTCCAGTTAAACCCTTTGCTTTTGCAACTACATTAAACTTCTGTCCTTTCTATATCCTATACATAAATATATGCTACATTTTTAATTTAAGTCATTTCTATTTTTAAAATCAATATTAAAGCGTTTCATATATTCCTTTAGCGGTTTTAGATATTCCTTAAAATATACATGTTAAACACGTGGATATCAGATTAAAAACCTCCAATTTAAAAACCAGAGGTGAAAAATTAAAAAACAAAGTTGTCGATATGGTGTCTCGTGTTCATAAAATTCGTGCATATTTCTTTATTGGTTCATGAGTAAAAAGAAACTTTTATCCCTACAAACATTCAGCAATTTTAATAAAAAAATATATAATACGCCCATATACTGCTTTAATATTACTGAGCTATGCATGCAAGGATGGATTTCCAGACCCTGATATGGAGATGAAATTAATCGATCGGTTTCGTTTTCTTTGTATTGGTAACATCTTACTGGTCCTAGCAACGGATATTCGGTTACATGACAACGAAAACTCATACTAAGATAACTTCACGAACTTCGTCATCTCTTGCTACGCATGCGCTGTTTCCTATATTCGCAGGTCATTTCCAACTATGCAGAAACTGATAGCTCGTCTCGAAAGACTTCCCAGCTTTTGAAAACTCGTCGAACAAATCTAGCTTCTAGCGATAGCAGAAAAGAGCATGTTAATTTTTATGCTTTAAATGAATCACAACGGCTAAATAAATCACAACGGCTGATTTATATTAAGGTATGGCTGACTGTTTAAATTCAAACATACCCACAAGCGCTTCTAGATTCCGCACTCCTGGATTCCCCCACTCCAAGTACCTCCAGCATTCCGACCACGACTGGAAGTTCAACAACACTTTCCAATACAACCTCGCAGATGGAAACTGCTCGAGATCGGAGTCCGTCGTGGCCGAAAGCGAGAGACTTTGCAAGGAAACCCAAGAGAGAACTGAAAAGTACAAGACCCAAGTAGAACGGAAGTTCGACCAACGCATAGCGGATGTCGACTACTGGCGCAGAGAAGGCGACAAGAGCATTTCCAAGCTCCTGGACTCCTTGGACAAGATGACCCACCTGAAAACAAGACTGCAAAAGGCAGCGGAGAGTTGCAGAGATCCCATTCTGGCGTGCAAGAAGGCCATGATGGAGCGAGACAAGCGTCTTGGCGTGGACATGGTCCAGGACAAGCCTCAGATGGAGATCCAGAAGTACCATGTGCTCCTGGAGGAAGTTCTGGCAGTCCTGGACAAAACGATTCAAGAGGTTGAGGACCAGATGATCTCCGATCGGGCAGTCAAGCAAAGGCTTCTGAGAGATATCACTGATAAGCAGGCCGCCTTGGAGATTGACACCCATGCTTCCAGTTGCAGACCAGAGAACTTGGCTTCCAAGGGGTTCAAATTCGATCCACGTCTTATGACGCCAGAGAAGACAGCTTTAACTATGGCGGACTGGGAACGCGAAACAAGGCATAACATGGAGAAAGCTGAACAGGAAGTTAAAAATTCGACAGCCTTCATCCCAAGAGTAGAGGTAATTCATTTCAAAAAACGAATAATTTTAGCTATAGATCAATTAATTATGGGATTACAAAATTTAGAGAAAATGTGTTTAGTGTTGAAACTCTTAGCCCTTCTGGCAGTTGTCTTGATCTCTCGTCATTAGCAAACTGAACAGATTTTAATGGACGAGATAAATCTTCATTAGAAAAAGGGTGACCAGATCTTGATTTCGTCATCATAAAAAAATCGGTAATATCTTGATCACGAGATCATTAGCAAAATTGGTCAGATCTTGATGGACGAGATATCTCGTCGAAACAACTTGGAGGGTTAATACCTCTATTTAAGTGACTTTTGGTTTGGACGATTTTGTGATAAGACGGTTTTGTTTTACATCAAATCGTACAATTCTACTTTTTAATATTGTCTAGTAACGTAAAAAAGAATGAGTAGAAGTATAACATTAAAGTTAAAAATTAAAATTGGAAAGTATTAAGAAATTTTAAAATCAATCGATTTTTCGTTGTAACATGGTTTCGTGTACGAAAAGATTAACACGAAATTAAAGATTAATGAATTGTGATAGTAGTTGAGTTTATATCGTTTCCCCTTCAATGAACATGAAAGCAAATACTATACTAATCCAATAATATTCTGAGAGGTTTGTTAAATGAATCTGCGTTTTCATAAAATATTTGTAGAAAATTTTTCAAAATAAAACGATTGTTTGGTTTATCACTCTCTGGTCGTGGAAATATAACGAGTCAAAGAATTAGTTCCTCAGAATTGTAATTATAAATTTATAATTATGTATAAAACAACACTTTTAGTTTGAAATTTACGATAAGATTACCTAACTTCTGCGTAAAATTGAAGAGTCAAAGATAAAGCATGAGCAATCCAAAATTCTATAATTAAACATCCTATAAAAATCCTTTAAGCATTGATAAGCAAATGAATTATTCCAAAGAGTAATCTCAAAATAATTTACTTTACCTAGTTAACAAATATTAAAAGAAAATCGGTTTTATAAGCCCAGTTCTTAACTCCAATTAAACCAGTTCATTTATCGTAACGTTCATACATGCTTATTTGAAAAGAGAAATCTTACAGCATTAGCAGTTAGTATATTCAGAAGAAAAAATTTTATATACTTATATTTTACGTTGGAAATTTCTCATTAAGCATAGCTAATTTTTTTTATTTTTAGACATTTTATTCGATTCCAAGTGAATTTTTGAATTAATAAATTGTGAAAGGCTTAGAATGCAAGGAACGTTTTACGTTGTCATTAGGACTAAACCTTTTAACTCAAGCAGTACAACTTAATATTGTTGATTGATTGTTTGAAGTTTTATGGCGAAAGGGACATATTTAGTCAAGCTGCGCCAAACACAAAACTAGGTTAAATAAAAAAATGTCGCGAAAGGAGGAAAAACAGGGATCTTAGAACAGAATAGTGGGTTGGAAGGGCAGGAAAAGATCGCTTGGATATCCCGGGAGCGCGACACCCGTGTAAATTAAAGAACCTCGGGTACGTGAACCATATACACCTAAAGGAGATGTACCTCTGAGGGTGCACAATTTAAGAAGACCCCATTTTAAATGTGTTCTAAAAGACCCTCGCATCTGCGATGAAATTTCAACATATCTATTGATGGCAGTGTCGTTACTCTTTTTATGCTTTATTTAAATCCATTAGTAATCGATATAAGCATTGATATGCACGTTTCATACCTCTAAATGGAATAAAAATAGTCGAAAAATTAAAACAGGAAATAATTAGAAACGAAAAGTTATTTACATTTTGTGTACTTCTTGCTGGAGTAAATTCTTATTTCCAACACGAGTGACAAAAAGTTCATCATTTACCGCCAATTAGTTTCTACAATTCCGTTTCAATTGCAACCCATTTATCTAGAAGGCGATTCGGTATATTTTAACATCTAAACCTATTTTCTAATTAGCTCATATTTTATTTTCTGCACTGATTTCTGCCATCGAGATCTTTCATTGTCTTCTGTCATCAGACGGCTGAAGAATTTCATTAGAGCGGCGAGCTCTTCTCGAGTACTTTTAACCCTGAAAGTGGTTTCAACGAGGTATCTCGTCCTTCAAGATCTGACCAATTTTTCTAATGACGAGATATCTCGTCGTGAAGATATTGCCGAGTTTTTATGATGACGACGAGATCAAGATCTGGTCGGATTTGTTCTATTTACGAGATATCTCGTCCATCAAGATATTGCCCATTTATGAAAAATACTTCGTTGAGACAACCACCCAGGAGGGTTAACTCTCCTGGTGGTTGTCTCGATGAGGTATCTAGTCATAAGAAAAATGACCAGATCTTGATGACGAGATATCTCGTCATTAGAAGAAAACTGATGAGATCTTGATCTCGTAATCTTAAAATATCGGCAATACCTTGATAATGAGATACCTCGTCATTAGTAAAATTGGTTAATCTTGATGACGAAAATCTCGTAGAAACCACTTGGAGGGTTAACGGTATTTTTATAGCTCATAAATCTCTTCCAGGAAATTCTCACACGGATCTATACCGACCTCACCCGCCAGCGCCTCAACGTCATCCACGCCTTGAACGACCGCATCAAGCAACTCTCGGAAGCCCAGAAGAACCTGGAGGAACGTCTCGCCCGAGTGCAGAAGCAGATCCTGGACGTCGAGAACACCCTCCTCAACCTGGACCAGTCCATGGACCGGAAGTACCCGGCCATGGAACTGGCATCCAACCGCATGGAGGAGCGTCGCCAGAGACCGCGCCACGAGCTCTGCCGGGACATGGTGGACGTGGAACTCGAGGAGGAAGTGAGAAACCTCAGCTTGACCATGCACCAGCTGAGGAACCAGACGGGCCAGGCCAGGGAAATGCTGAGGAAGTTGGACCAGACGCGTCTGGCTCTGCAGAAGGATGTGGAGGTCAAGAAGAACAGCATCTACATTGACCAGGAGCATTGCTTGAACACTTTCACCAACGTCGCCCATATACCACATTAAAGATCTGCATATCTCAGAGCGACTTGTGTTTGGGAACTTGCGTAACCACTGCCATCTCAAAAGAGTTATTTTAAACGAATATAGTATTTAATCGTATTCTCTAAACTTTTTCCCCAATCTACACGATCTTGTTCTATTGACTTCACATAGGCTCTCAGATAAATCATGCTGCGTGTCTTTTTTATTTTTATAGATATATTAATACATAGTTTTTCAATTGACTGTACCGAAAACTGTTTCAAACTTGCACTTAACATAGCGGACGCATAAAAGGTCTATATTAAACGTAAAATTTCTTTTATTGAGAAAAAGTACATTTTTGTTTTCACATTGATATTTGTTTCTCCGAATGTACCTTAATAAATATTTACCACGTAACTTTTTTCATTCTTATTTCCTGCAGTTTGATAGATCAATAATATAAATTTAAATGGATTTTTCCTTGTTTTGGGGATATTCTTGTATTTCACGTTCACAGAAACGTACTGAAGAGATAAGGACCTTAATGGAGAAAACCGAAAAACATATGTACATACGTCTTCGACTGGTAAATTTGGAGTTTATATAAGTGAATATTTTTTGTTAGTTCGTTAACAATTGATTATTAACTTTGTATTTACGGATCGCACAATTATTTCTTTCAAAATCCTTAGCAATGACAGTTCAAGTACAGTTTTGAGTATTTACTTATTATTCTCTGTCAATAAAAGGTATATACTTATAGAGTAAATTAAAGAGAGAATTTAATATTATACATGTGCATAGGCTTAATATAATAATTAATAATCATTATAAGCATGACAGTTCAATTTCGAGCATATACGTATTTACTATTCCCTGTTGATAAAAGATATAGAAAGGTATATAAGTATAGAGTTAAAGAGAGAATTCAATATTATGTATACATAAGATTTAATAAGAATAAAACCAGATCTATAAATTATTATTTTGAAAATCGATTTCTGAAATTTACAAATGAGACCTGTAGGTTCTTGCGTTTATATATTCTCTTTAGCAATAGGACGGGAAAGCGTAATAAAAGTTAGTAATTTTTATTTGAAAATTATTAATATTCCATTAAAACCAATTGCAAGAATATTTTAGTACAGATATCTTTTGTGGAGCATCTATTGATTTGTTGCTTCTATCATCTCTTTGTTGCCACATATCAAAAGAATATCAATAAAGATAAATACATAAATTTAAATTCTGAAACTAAGGTAATTAAAACATTAATAAAAATCGTTTGCAAAACATTTTCCAATTTGTACTTTTAAATGAATAATTATCGTCTTTTAAAATATAAATCAGAAATTTTACTTCAGAATAAATATCGTTGGGCAAAATATATTTCTGGTATTTTACTCAAAACAGATTCTTATAACGGTATCTTTATTTGAGATCGTGTGTATTCGCTTACCTCTTCTGTTTCTCGTCCTCCAGCAAGGGCTAGCAATTGTAAAAAGTCTCTGCAAACTGAAGAATTTCCGGAGCACAGATTTTCCATCAGCTACGAAGTGTAAAAGTATGTGTTCGTTAAAATTATGAAGTTTAATGAAAATATGAGCATGCAATTAAGATTTTTTTGGTTTTAGTACCTCTTTAGACAAAATCAGTTTAACTGTACTTGATATAGAATTCTGCTCCTTATCTAAATCCAGCTCCACTTCTCGCTCTACTATTTCAAATAACATTTGAACTGTAAAAATCAATGTTTTGTTGTAAAGAAATAAAACACAATGAAAAATGTATCTTTAAAATTTTAAGTATTGATTTCAACTCTGTTATATTTTAAAAATCATGGTCTCGAGAGAAATATCTTAGAATTTCTTTAGTTGGAGAGATATGATCTAAGCAAATTTTACTTAAAAACACTCAAAACGAATTTACAAACAGCCAGTACAGAATTACGATAAGAAGACATAAAATGAGTTCCTGAATATCAGTGTGGTAAGAAAATGCAAAAAAGCTTCAATTAGTTATGGTCAATCAATTTAGTAAAAATGGCACCAGAGATTTCACTAAAAAGTAGTTGATTTTTGGCTATTCGAAATGAAGTTGAACTTTCATTCAGAAGTTATTTTTCGCTTTTTTAATAATAAAAATCAAGTTTTCACTTACTCTTTTCGTCATATTCAATGTCCTTGCCAGTCGACAGACTCTCAAAAAATTCTTCCATATTGCCTGTAGACTTCTGAAGTTGTTGAATATCTCCTTTTTCAGAATTGTCTGAAAGAAAGTTGGACGAATGTCCACACGTTGGTAATATTCAGCATGAATTACTGAGAGAAAGTTTTAAGGAAACTTTTTAGCAGAATGAAAGCAATTTTTAGTCTAAACACTAACGTTTTAGAAATTGGGGACCCTTTCACCATTAGTCTAGAAAGCCTACTTTAGATAAAATAAAGAAAGAGGATTTTCAGAGTAAACAAACCATACGGTCTTCGAAGGTTTTACTTCTGCTATCAAATTCTCTCGCAGGATACATATCGGGGTTACCTTAAAATATAGTTCATCGTCATTTTGGCAAAGTTTGGTGTTTAATTCAATTGGTGTTCACCAATCAACTATCATATATCAATGCTGAATTTATTCTTTGGAGTTTTTATTGGCAACATGCTGAAATCGTATTCAAAAAACAATTCACCACATTCGGAATATGAAAAAGAACGTTAGGAACACAAACACTACCGCCATCTATATTTAGCTTGACAGATAATGCCTCTCACAGGTACAGGAATGGGAACTAATTTCTTGTGGATATAACTCACCTTCTATTTCAGCAATGCGACTTGCAGGAAGATAGGCCTCATTTTCACCTCGTCCCGTCCACATTCTCAGAGCGGACGATCTTCTGGACCTCTTTTGTAGCTACAAATTATATATTTTATAATTAATGCATTTCTCAAGCTCTCATATGAAGTTAGTAAGGCATTATATTCTCAGAAAGTTTCTCCTTAAAGGCATTAGATCACATTAATAATTCTTAAAACAGTATAGCGCTGAAGACTTCCCACAAACTGAGAGGTGTAAAACACTAATATAAAAAATAGGAAAATAGCAGTGTGTGAAAGAAATAATAAACACATCTGTTAGATGGTGGGATTTTGTGGCATAAGGGCCATATTGGCCAAGTTATACTAAGCACAAGATCGACAACGTCGAGAAATGGACACACACATAAGGAAAGTTTTACTCACACAATACACCTAGGGTAAGCTACAAAAGTGGAAACTGCGCCGCCTACAGCTCGCAGGTTGCTAGCGCAATGAGCAAACCCACTGAGCCGCTAAACACGTCTGTAAAAGTTCTTAAACTGGCAGCTCTAGCAACAGGGACCCGCAAAAAAATTGCTTTCAGTAATTGGTAACAAAAGGGTGTACGTGTTTCATTTTCTTCCATAAAAATACAAGTATCGAATTTTTTCGATTACTTTTTAGAAATTGGGACAATTGCTTTGTGGGTGAAATCAAACAATCACAATATTAAAAATACCACGTCCAATATACGCATACGCCTAATGCTCAATATGCCACGACAGTACTGACTATTCGCACCATTCATCGTTCAGGACCAACGCCAAAGCGTTGAGCTATTGTATGATCTTAAATATTTGAAAGGTTTAAAAGTTTATTCTCTAAAATATCAGCTCTAAATTTTTTAAAAATAAATTTCTCCATTCATCATTGCTTTTGAAATGTTACCTGCCTTGATTGATCAACAAGGATCTGTAAATTATGTCTAGACCCCGAAAATATTCATACGTTATTTTATGTTATTTCTGTCTATATATACATTTCTATCTCATTTTACAAACTAAAAGTTGCTCTCATTGAAGCCATGTACAATAGCGGGAAAAAACGAACCACCCCTCCTCATTCGAGTAATTTTAACAGTACAGAAAATTCAAAGATGGCGTTTGACAGGAACTAACGTCTTTTATAAATTCAAATGCATAAAATTTGCCCAAGAGGCCGTGTTCATATTCAATTAAGTACCAACTTCATAATTTCCAATGGAAACACCCTATTGTGACACACAATTTTGAATCTGTATCAAAATTTAACTTTAAATACCAAATTTCATATCATTAGGTCTTATGATATGAAATTTGGTATTTGGTCTTATTACACTGCTGGCCACCCAAATTGCAACACCAAGAAAGACAAGAGATATCACAACAAAATTTATTTTGTAGATAACATGTTGACCAAGTATCAAATGATTAAATTTATAGACTTCTGTGAAGTGTGGTTCCTGCCAAAATCAGTAGCCAGAGTAGCCGCCATTGTTGGAGATCACCGCTGCCACACGCCTCGGCATTGATTCAAAGAGACTTTGGATGTGTTCTTGGGGTACAGCAGACCAAGCAGCTTCCACACGTTGCCAAAGTTGATCTGGTGTGGCAGCTGGGGATGTATTCTGGGTCAATCGTTGAGCAACCATGGACCACATGTTTTCTATCGGCGAAAGATCAGGAGAGCGAGCTGGCCAGGGAAGCAATTCAATCTGGCGATTGACGAAGAACCCTTGGACAATGCGTGCCACGTGTGGTCGCGCATTATCCTGTTGAAATATGGCTGTGGGCAAGCCCTGAAGGTAAGGAAGGACAACTGGCTCCAACACCTCGGAGATGTAGCGCTGGCTGTTTAAAGTACCGGCAATGCGTACTAGAGGAGTGCGAGAGTGATATCCAATACCGCCCCATACCATAATACCCGGTGCAGGACCAGTGTGGCGGTGCATAACGCAGCTGTTCAGCATCCTCTCTCCACGGTGTCTCCAGACTCGAATCCGACCATCGTGGTGTTGCAGACAGAAGCGTGACTCGTCAGTAAAGACAATTTCATTCCATTCTGCCGTCCACATCCTTCTTTCATCGCACCATTGGCGGCGGAAACGTCTGTGGTTCTGCGTCAAGGGTAGACGAAGCAATGGACGTCTTGCGGACAGACCACTCTGCTGTAAACGGCGTCGAATGGTACGCGCAGACACTGGATGATGCGGTACAGACTGAATGTGCTGTGCTATGGTTCGTGATGTGGCTGAGCGATCCGTCACTGCCATACGCACAATATGCCTGTCATCACGTGAAGTGGTGCACTGAGGTGGATGCGATCGAACACGTCGGTCCGTCGTACCCTCCTGCATCCAACGATCACATATCCGCATTACAGTTGTTTGGTTTCGTTCAACACGACTACCGATTTCCCTGAAAGATAATCCACAATCTCGGTAGGCCACTATCCTTCCTCTGTCGAACTCGGATACTTGATCAAAAGATGATCGCTGTTTTCTACGAGGCATAATTGATCGTTTTTTTGAAAAAACCACAAGAAAAACACAATTGCCGTACTTGAAATCGTCGAAATCTCCAAGCCTTAAATAGCGCTTTGAAGTGGCGCCACAGGCGCGCGGGATGTGCGTCTGCGCTGAAATTCTAATCATTTGCATATCTCACCTCCGCTAATGCATGTTGTAAATTTCATATTATTTGCATGCTTCCTTCAGGGTGTTGCATTTACGGTGGCCAGCAGTGTATTACCATTTCGAAGTTATGAGTACAGAAAGATTGGAGTTCCTAATGTTAAATCAGTTTCTTAGACTTTTATATGGAAATCTTCCTAAATAATATTTCTATAGCGCTGATATTTTGTACCATGTTTACTGTTAAACAACCCGAACAAAATCCACGTAATATTTTATATTTAAAATAGTTTTTAGTATGCATATTATTAATTGAAAAAATTATGAATTGGAACCTTACTATATTTTGATAGTAATCGATTCAGAATGACTTCTAATATGAACATGCAAAATTTCAGCTCATTCCAACCGTTAGTTTTTGAGTTACATTAAATTTTCCTCATTATTGCGATTTCAGGGGGCAAACCAAAAGAAAAAAACGTCTGACAAACCTCGGATGGTAATTCTCGAATCGTTTGCACATGTAATTCTCCAATCGTTTTCACTTGCATAATAAATATATTAATTCTCGAATCGTTTGGCACGCGCTGACAAATACATTTGAAATAGTGTTCAGAATTGAAATTCCGGTAACTATAACTACAATTAATCTCGATCTACGAACAGCGATTTTCAATGTGGAGATGATCCCTGAAATTGAATGCAACTTTAACATTGAATATCTCCGGATATAAAGAAAGTAGTCATGAAATTTCATATTTAGAATAATTTAACGATGCTGAATCTGATTAAAGCATCAAAACAGGGTGTTTCCATTGGAAATTTTGTTTGTGTAAAATTTGATATGAAGACGGCCCCTAATGCATTTTTTTTGCATTTGATTTTGAAGAGGACGTTATTCCCTATTGAATGATATCTTTGAATTTGTTCAACTATGAAGTGTGCTCGAAATAAAGGAGGTGGTTCGTTATTTTTTTTCTGCGACTGTACATGTATGACACAGGTTGTGTGAATTCAATGTTGAGTTTCATTATATATCACTCCATTTTTTTATTTCCAATGCCCGAACATTAACCTCATAGGCCATCTGCGCTACAAGGGGCAAACTGACGGTTGTTGTGAAGAAACCCCCAGTAGGTAAGCCGGAGTTATTCCTAACGGGGACATTCACCAGCATCTATGCTTTTACAAATAGGGATTCGTACTTGATCTACTGGATGGCACACTATGACCACTAGACTATTAAGGCAGCATTTCTCACATACATAAAATCTAATATAAAATTCGCTGGATAAACTTACTTGAATATCAAAAGTAGATTGAGCTTGAATATAGGACGTGACGTCTTCTTCAACATCACGTCTGATGCGATTGTCCTTCGAATCAGAATTAGGAAGGAGAACGATGGATGAAGATCCACCTATAGAACATTTACATGCAGATAATTTTGGACATAGACATCATGAAATGAACTAAAATAGTTTGCTTTCACATACTCCTTGGGTCTAAAACTTAGGATTTAACCATAACAACTTTCAGGATTCCGAAGTATAATTTGGGGCTGAGGTAGCCCGGTTGGAAGAGTAGCGGATTAGCAACGGGAGAGTTGCGAGTCCGAAACTGGATCCAATCATCCGACCAATGGATAAATTTTTTTGAGAATTAGGATCTACAACCCTACACTCTTGTTCTAGTTAATAACAGAAAAATTGAGTGTACTCACTGCTTGAAATCAGGCGTCCTTTCTGGAACACTTGCATTTGCTGCACCATCAGATCCATCCTCTGTCGATCGTTGAGGGCCTCGCTAGGAGCGAGCCTCAGAATATCGCTTCCTGTCACTATTTTGTTCACCACTACAGTCGGTTCTTCTTGCTTCAGCAAGCTCAGTCCAGCCACGCTCAGATTAGGAGATGCTTCATTCACTCTGTAACCAAAAACGAATGAAGGAATGATCACAAAATCATTCTGTGGAGTCATCTCACTTTAAATCAATCAATTACTCTTGTAAATAACACTCAAATTTCAAGATCTTTAACAAATGCTTATTTTTAAGGCAGGGTATTCGGCAGAAGAAAATGTTTCAATTAAGTTTTTTTTTATTTCTGGATTTGGAATCTCGAAATAATTCAATAGAAAACCACATTTGACGACTTACTTTAAGAGCGATTTTAATAAGTAACAGTAAAGAGAAAATAAAATTAATAGCAAATTTGAAAAATGCTTTTTGTTTTGGAATCTTTTGCTTCACAAATAATTTTTACAGTAGAAAAATAGTTATAATTTTTATTACTTTTATTGTATTACTGTAAGAATATTATGTTTATGTTTAAGAGTTCGTGAATATGGTATATAAGTACAGAAATAATATGAAAAAGGCTTTCCTAATATCTTCAAAGAATTTTAGAGGCTGTTTTCCCCTTGAATCTAAACTACCGTCAAATATTTTCAAGATGGTTTTTTTTCTTTTAAATAACCAACCATCAAATTTTGGTTGACAGATCAAACATTTGAGCTCATAAATTTTTTCCCTAAACCCTTTTGTATGCTCATAAAAGTTAAGAGACAATGAATTGCGTTCTATGAAATTTTTTATATAATCCTCTAAACTATTATAAATTATAATTACTTTCCCTACAAAATTGAAAAAAAAAACATTTTAGTTATAAGTTAGTCCACAGGTAGGAAGTTTTCATTAACGTCGCACAGGAGCAACACAACGGGCTATTGGCGACGGTCCGGGATCAATCCCGAAGGAAAAGATCCGAGGACAACACCTCGTGATTTTGAACCACGGTAAGATGAAGAGATAAACACCTGAAATATATATATAAGTTAGTCTACAAATACAAGGTTTACTGAAGAGAATTTAGTAGATTTCTAGATCCAAAATTTTAAGATCTTTAAGGAATTGAAATCTAAAAATTTACTGATTTCACTTCTCTCGAGGCAAGATTTTCGAAACAAATGTCTTGAAATTATGAAGTGGTCGATATGACATGGTTATAATGGTAATAAATTTACTCATAGGTTCCGACAGATCAACAATCATTAGGTAACGTAATCAAATCAAAGGTACCTCGAGAGAAAGAAAAACTTACGTGATATTATAAGTAGAAGTGTGTTCCCCCATGACAGATTTCTCGACAACTGCTTTTTGTCTTTGGTTGAAATTCAGTTGGGTTGAAAAGGAATCGACAAGATGGCGCTTGAAATTTTTGACTCTGTTGTCACTTTCATTTTCGGAGAACCGTATCTCCGGAATGGAGCCATTCGCTAACTGCACGAACAAGAAAGGCGTAGAATAAAGTGAAATGTAGTCCTCCTGCTTGATATCTAAAAGACCAAAGAAATGCAATAAAGGAAGAATTAAATAAAATAAAATGTGAGTCTCTTCAGTTCTTTTATCAACCGAGAGACGACATGCAACTAGATATATTGTGACTGGTTGGTAGTCTCACTTCGAGGATTCATACATATGTCGAGTATTTAACCCTCTGAGCTTCGCGATATTTCCGAGAATTGTAGTATTGCTTTTGCCCCACAACATCCCCCTTCATGACCATATAACCATATCTCTACAGGTTGAAAAAATCCATGGATCCTTTTAACCTTTAGAAAGACTCGATGGGTCCTTTCCTTGGAATAGAATTCTTTGGAACTATTCTATTGGTCCTTTCCTTAGTTATCAGTTAATTTAAGTTAGTTTTGAAAGGTAGGTTAAATTAACGTCGCACTGGAGCAACACACAGGTTAACAACCCCCAAGGGATCCGAGTACGCCACCTCATAATTTTGATCCATGGTCAGATGACGAGGTCATCGCCTGATTAAGTTTCTGAAAGAATATTATAATTCCTTTCTATCAAATTCCTGTCACTTTTTGGGGCCGCGGTATCCCGGTTGGAAGAGTAACAGATTAGCAACCGGAGGGTTGCGACTTCGAATACAAAGGGGGGTGGGTGCACGTTAAATCTGACATGGCCTCAAATGTCCTCACGTTAGCGTGGTGTGGAAGTTTGGAGAGTGCCAGTACAGGTGTTGTCTCGTCATCTGACCGTGGTTCAAAATAACGTGGAGTTGTCCTCGGATCTTTCCCTTTGGGATTGATTGTTCACGTTGGCGTGGTGTGGAAGTTTGGAGAGTGGGGTGCCAGCTCAGGTGTTGCCTCGTCATCTGACCGTGGTTCAAAATTACGTGGTGTTGTCCTCGGATCTTTCCCTTTGGGATTGATCCCGGACCGTCACCAATAGCCCATTGTGTTGCTCCAGTGTGACGTTAATTGAAATTCCCCCCCCTTTGGGATTGATACCGGACCGTTACCAATAGCCCGTTGTGTTGCTCTAGTGTGACGTTAATTAAAATTCCTACCTACCTACCTATCACTTTTTTGTCCGAGTCGCAGTAGTCCAGTTGGAAGAGTAGAGGAGTAACAACAAAAGACCGTCGTGTATGTGGGGAACGGTGCACGTTAAATATGTCGTGGCTTCACTTTGGCGTGGTGTAGAAGTTTCGAGAGGCCACGACAGGTGCCAGCTCAGATGTTCACCTCGTCATCTGACAGTGGTTAAAAATTACGAAGTGTGGTCCTCGGATCTTTCCCTTCGGGATGGATCCCAGACTATTTCCAATAGCCCGTTGTGTTGCTCCAGTGCGACGTTAATTCAACTACCTACCTGACTATCATCTTTTAAAGTTTAGGGCCGTCGTGGGTATGTCCACTGCGCTAGCAACCTTCGAGTTGTAGGCGGAGCAGGTTCGATTCCTGTCAGGTGCATTCTTCCCTGGGTATATTTCTCTCTTCTGTGTCAGTAAAATTTTCATTGTGTGTATGACTATTTCTTGATATTGCGTGTCTTGTACATGGCGCAACATGGCCAAATATGTCCCTTGCGCCATAAAACTCCAAATCCTCCAAAATCTTTTAAAGTTACGCAAGTTGGTAGGCATATAATCAAAGACAATTTTAAACCAATCATAAACACTTTAATTCTACTACATTACTTGAAACCAATCACAATCACTTTAATACTATTACACTATTTTCAACCAATCACAATTGTTCGATTCATATATCATAAATCTCGAGGCTTATTCTTATTCTGCATCCCTCAAGTTTTCTCACTCTAACCAATCTTTGTATCTAAAAAATGGATATGCATATAATAAGCGCGGTGTGTGAAAAGGAAGAGCTTTGGAACAAAAAGGATAAGGGCTATAGAAATATTAAGGTCCAATACAAAGCGTGGAAGGAAATAGCATCAAAACTTGAATCCGATGGTAAATAGTATAGTAGTTTATTGTTGATTAGTAAATTTATGACTTAATAATTTGTAGATTAGTTATACAAAGACGTATTAATGTTGCAGTCGTTTTAATACAGAGGCTGTTCGGACATTTTTGAATAATTTTGATGAGCTGTAAAAAAATTGTATCTTACGAAAGAATTTTATTTTCGCAGCAGTTAAATAGTTAAAGCATAACAAATCGTCTGCTAACTCAGTTTTGTTTACTTTCAAAATGGCGCTTTTAAATAAACAATGGATGGAAAGCTATGTTCCCGCTCTTTACGAAGAGAATTATGCTTATTCAATTAAAAAAAGTAATGGTTTTTCGATATCTAAAGGTATAAGTAATATTAATGAGAAAGAAAAAAAAAACGTAAAAGTGGGGAAAATACTTCCAAATACGTATAAAAGAAACAATTTCTGAGAATATTTGTAAGGTAAGATCTTTAATTTTAAGAAAATCCGCCAATTCAAAGGATTACTGCAAAGTCATTAAAATGTCCAGTTTCAACTGTAAATAAAATAATTAAGTGATTTGAATATTAAAAAGGCCCAATACTATGTTCATCGTCTATCTACGACGTATTGCAGAACGCAGAACTTGCTGCAGAATTCTGTATGAGAAGCATTTAGCTGGAGAAAGATGGAAAAATATTGTGACAATAGACGAGGCGTGGGTGTATTTAAATGATTGCAATAAAAAAAAGAACAATTTACTATCAAAAGGAGGAAAAAAAATCTTAAAACCTGGTTCAAAGAATCTGAAGAAACTTAAGGGATTTATGATTGTTGCCGGTTTTGCATAGAATAGAAAATTAAAAGTAAAGAGTGGGAAAAAATGTAAAATCAACACCACATACTATCAACATCATACTTTATCCCAATATTCAAAAAAGAAATACCATATCTTTACCCAGTGCCAACAATCAGTAGAACTGCATCAGGATAAAACAAGCAGCCACACATCTAAATCCATTATTAAATTCTTGGAAAAAAAATGGAACAAGAATCTGGTATCAAGTCAATACCCTTTACTAATATTCCTGCTAAATCACCAGATGTCTCACCCAAGGACTTTTGGACTTTTAAAAAGAGTATTATCGAAACGTCGATCGAAAACCATTCAAGGATTTTGGAAAACTGAAACAAGAATGGGACAAAATACCTCTGTCGATGTTACAAAAGTCATTATCATGGAAACTAAGGTGTAGATGGTTAATAATAAGGGCTATCAAACAGAACATTTAAAACCCAAATTGCATGTAAAAAATTGATCTTCAGTCCATTAAAATCGTTCATAAAATGTCCAAACAGCCTCTACATAAAAATACCTTACAAGCATGCGCTTCGAACACTACAGTATTCAAATGCACTATTCAATACATTTCGAGAATGTTATAGTTGCGTTTTGCTATTGTGTTTTCAATATGAATTTCTTCGCAAAGTTGAAAAATACTGGCTTTTCTGTTTCGTCTCTTAAGGATTACTCAAAAGTGTTAGACGGTTTCGCATTATAAATTTTGTTAAATGCTGATTTCATTTTGAAAAGCTATTAAATTTGTAATACCACTCCAGACACAACACGGCTTAAATGCTTAATGCTACATAACGTAATCGATTTTTAATGAGCCAAACACAACATAGAAAAACACGCGCGAAGACCCGTCTCTTTAAATTCATATAATTATGATCATTATTATAATTAGAAGTATTCGTCCACCACACTTTTGCTATTTTCATGAATTTTATAGGATGTTAAAATTCCGAATTTTTTTTACCCCATGAAAGATTTGTCTGTTTTAGCCTCCCATCGAAATAAACGACAAATTATTAAAGGTTTTGCTAAAAATATTTAATGTGTAACGTATAATGCATGGAATTGGACACAAAAATATTCGGACACTTAAAGAGTACAAATGTAAACAAAGTGAAATTCAATGTCTAAAATTTTTTGCGTTTTATCTGGTACCTTAGATTGTTTTAAATATCGTTGTTTGAGCCAGGTATTGCTTCAAAACTGGGTCGAATTTCATTCTATTCTGCTTGAAGATATATTTTCAATGGATTTCACTATTTTATGATATTAAAAAGTATGTGATTTCTTCAGATTTCCATAAAAAGGTAATGATCGGATAGTTTTGATGTTTTAAATATTAACTAGACCTTTGTATGCAAAGCACATTTTAGATTACTGTCATGGTGGAGCAAAATCTATACTTTAACTCGAATTTACCGTCAAAGATCCAAGTTCTTTTAAAAGGAACAATCTATGAATATTGAACCTTAGTACTCGTAATAAATTGTACTCCAGCTGCCGATACGCATAAAAATGGTGAAAAACGCGAAATAAACGAACACTTTTGTGACTCATTGCAGATGCGAGTGTAATTAGATTTTAAAATGTTCGAAACTTTTATACAATATCTAATCCACATTGAATATTGTATTGTCACATTTGTTTTAAAGCTCGTACCTAATTATCGTAATAAATGACATTTGTTGATTGTATTGCTTAAATAATTATACAATTTAATACTTTTGTACTAAAAGGTAACGTATTTGGTCAGCAAATTCCAGAATTATGTGAATTGTAGGCGATGCAGGTTCGATTCCTCCCTGGGTGTATTTCTCGGTTCTGTATTTAAAACTTTCCTTGTGTGTGTATTTCCATTAGAAATTGGTGCAGCATGATTAAATATGGTCCTTGATCCATAAAACACAATCAACCTTCCGGTCTTCAAACTATAATACCTGGGAAAACAGTATCTCAAGTAAAAAATTAAATGATGTTAAGATTACGTTATTAATAGAAGTCCATTTAAAAGAACATTTCACGAATGAGGGTATTCTGTTCTTCCAGACTCTCGAACTCGAAAATTTCGTTGATCACACTACTGTCCCGGTTGGTACAAAAATGTGCCTAAATAAATGTCCCGATATGAAAGAAAACTAATATAGTAAGCGCAGGGCCATTCTTGAGTTTAAAATGACACCTTTTATACTGATAATAAATTTGCCCACAGGAGAATACAAAATAAATTTGATTACAAGGTGAGAAACCAAATTTAAAAAATAGAGATAAACTTCGAGTATTACTGCGTTACTATCAATAAATGAGCAGAAGGGCAGTAAAATGAAACATTTGTTTGCTCTTAATTTTAATAGAACTGGGCCCTCAGTAGCCCAGTCGGAAGAGTCGCGGTTTAGCCTGAAATGTCCTTAAGTTGGTGAGGATGTCTGGAGAGGTGCCAGCTCAAGTGTTGACTTCATCACATCTGAGTGTAGTTCGAAATTACGAGGTGTCCTCGGACCTTTCTCTTCGGATTTGACCCTTCAGAGGCACATGTTTAGGTGTGTACGGGCTTCACGAACCAGAGGTACCTCAGTGATCTATTCTTTTCCCATGGGGTTTACTGCCTCTGGTAAACATGGGAGTCGCAAACCCAGGATGTCCAAGCGATCTTTACTTTCAACTCTCCGTCCTTTCCCTACAGAATTACAATTGTCTGTTTTGTGTTTGGCCCAGTTTGACCAAATATGGTCCTTGTGTCATAAAACCAAAAACCATCCAACCCTTCGCAATTGATCCCGGATTGTCGCCAATAGCCAGTTGTATTGCTCCAGTGCGACTTAAATTCAACCAATTTATTCCATTTAGAAAGTCTTTATGGGAAATTTATTACTGTCAAGTGTTTTTGGTGAGAAAACAGCTTATTGAGGTTCTTCGCACGTGAGCTGCCAGTATCTCAGGAGCGGTCCCGTGTAACTCAATAATAAATCTGAAAATTGTTAAATAACTTAAATTTATACTTAATATCTTGTTTGCAGTTGAATACCTCGTGAAGACCTGGATTGATCTCAAAGGCAGTTTCGAAATTGCATACAATGATGTGCAATCGTGGATTGCGGAAACAGGAAACAAAGACGAATGGAAAAACTGCTCCTTTTCGTACTACAACATGATGATGTTCCTGAAGCCTCAAGAACAACTCGAAGCAACGAGAATGGTCAGCAATACACCACCAGTCCTTTCCAAGTTCTCGAGTCGGCAGCAAACCTCAGAAAAACAGTCTTCACCAATAGTGCCTGCTATGCAAGGTAGGTTTGGCCAGATGGACATGGCGTCACTAACTAACTAACTAACACCAACACACATTCCCGTGCCTAGTGTCGTGAGACACTGTACCAGTTTAAATAAATGTGGTTGGGATGAATAGAGCATGCCACCGAGGTGACATGTCTATCCAGAAAAATGGATCCAGAAAAACGCCAGACATGGCGTCACACCGTGCATCGTTGGATGGGGTCGAAGATTTAACGAGAATAGTCAGCACTACACCACCAGTCCTTTCCCCCGAGTTCTCGAGTGGGCAGCAAACTCCGGAAAACCAGTCTTCACCAATAGAGTCTTCTATGCAAAGTGAGCTTGGCCAGAAAGACATGGATTCGTACCGTGAATCGTTGGATGATGGATTCGAAGATTTTAGTCTTTCACCATTCAGGGAAGGCCATTTTTCATCGCCTGGACCTCATCGCTTTAAACCACACGTGAAGGCTCGCCTGTCAGATGAGAGTGAGGCTTACGAATTGAGAAAAGGACAGAGTGACAAACTGGAGAGAGATTGCAACAAAAAAAAACTATTCCCCAGAGATTAAAAAATTAAAATTTTAGACTCGACTTAAACGATGCAACGTGCTTGAAGACACTTCGAAAAAACATTATGCTTCTAACAAGACACGTTTTGTGGGCCTGAATTTTATACAACTACTATTTTATATAATCTGAATTTTATATAACTTCATATAACTACTCATTCTCAATTTTTAGAATGTATTACATTAAATTCTAAGAACCACCCTTCTTTGTTTTCAATTATGTTGTGGTGAGAATTGTAACTAGAAAACAAATCATGCGTAAATCATTATATATACTGGTGTGAGGGGGGGGGGTGCCAGCTCAGGTGTTGACCTCGGTATCTGTTTGATTTGGCGCAAATGCCATGTTTGACCAAGCTGCAGAGAAAACATCAAGTAAATGGGCATACACAAAATGAAAGCTTTACACACTGACAAGGGAGAAATGTACCCAGGGAGGGATCGAACCTACGCCGCCTTTGACTCGCAGGTTTGCTAGCACTGGGCGAATCCGGGGTGTTCCATTTCAATTCACCAACTTCTACGTTAATCAGTTCCTACTGAATTTGGTACGTAGTTGAAATAACCATCGCACTGGAGCAACAACGGGCAATTGGTGACGTTCCAGGATCTGCCCCGAAGGGTAAGATTACTGTATTCGAATTGACTCGGATTTTATTGGTGTGAAGCGGCTCTTATTCTATGAACTTATTATAAGATCGTAGATCCTAACTCGGATAATATAGATGTATTGTGTTTGGCGCAGCTTGGCCAAATACGGCTCTTGCGCCTTAGAATCCAACAAACCAACTCTTTCATCCATCTGTGGAGCATGTCTAACGTATGAAAGGTTTATAATTTAATTTGGAGTCAACTTTGGACACGATTTCACGTTAAAAGATGTGAATCGTGAAGAAAGCGAATTAGCAACTGGATGGTTGCGAATTCGAAACTCGATCCAACCAAAGATCGTCATGGAAGTCAACGTTAATTCAACTACCTATACATTGCATTCTACGGAGCCGTGATACGAACCTTCCACTTAGTGTGATAAGCCTGGATGAGGATTTTCAAAGGTAGTTACTCTTCGTGAAAGATGGTAGATGTCATGCAACAGAAATCCGGAAGATGGATTATAATTTTATCCAATCATGAAGCTGAAGTTCTTGTAATTTTTAATTTCTTCCGGATCTTTGAAAATCCTAATGCTTTATTTCCCTCTTGCTGTGTACCACTTCCTTGGCGCAGCTTGTCCTTGCTTTTGGACCTTGCGCCATAAAACCCCAAAACCCAATCCAATCCACCAACCCCTAGTATTCTGAACTATCTTTACATGCCACATGGGTTTTAAAATTGAATCAGATCATTGCTAAAACCAAGTGGTTTCGACGAGATATCTCGTCTAATGTCCTGGTTAATTTTACTAATGACGAAATATCTCGTCCACCATGATCTGGTCGTTTTTGCTAATGACGAGATACGTCATTCGAGACAAAACAGCCCTATTCCTAGGGCAATGGAGATCCAAGTTGGAAAAACAAATTGTCCCTTGCCTAGAACTGGAGACAATTTGGAAAAGGTTTTTCATCAGACTGGTCACTAGGGCAAATTTTGAAGCGAAGACAAACCACCATTTGGTTTAAACCCTAACAATACATGGTTTCTTGCATAAAATCACAAGCCACCTAGCATAGGATGTTTTCTTACCACATATTTCCCAGATCATTTGATCAACAGTTGTTTTTAATGGGAATGCAAATTTGGAGGAATGAAAATCTGGATAAAGGAAATTTTGATCTGGTACTCAACTCTGAAGTAATTTTCCCAGGTGGATCAGTATTAATGTTTGAATTTTACAATAGGGTTTCTCATAATTCTGGAAGTTTTTCGTAATATGACCGTAGTGGTGCAGATCAAGACCTTATTTTCTCGTCAAGATAAATAATTTTTCCTAGGGACTTATAAAGCAGTTCACGAGCGTGTAAGAGCCACAAAACCACTGCAAGTGACGATTGTCGCGAATGCGAGCCTGCTATCGTTTCTGCGGACTGGTCGCGCATGCGCAAAAAGGACAAACTGACAGAACACTTTTTAACTTTGGATAGAACTCCCGTATTGAGCGGGAGAAAATGTGTTCCTTTTTCTGTTGGAAATATATCGGCGCAATTAAAGAGTAGCGAAATTTATAGGATGTGTTTTCATTTGATTTAAGCTTCTCTGAATGAATATAAGTTTCAGCGAAAGAATGAATAAGAATTCTATCTTTTTTGCCCAGCCCTAGAAAAGAGGGTAAGGATTCAAGAAAAAGGGTGAGTGAACTTCTCACATCTTTTATTATATTTTAGATGAATTTTAACCTCTTTGAAGCAATAACGATCATTATACACATCAAGTTATATAATTCCTTCACCCGCGTTTTTAAACACTCCATTAATACCATTACACTGAAGATGATGCGTGTATATTCATTTTCCATGAATCCCACCTTTGACTTAGTTTCCATATCTGAATTGCACTCATCTGAATTATTTCAGCATATCTCCTTTAGGTGTGTATAGGCTACACGGACCCGGGGTACACAAATGATCTTTACTGTCTTTAGTAAACACTAGGATCGCCCTAGACAGGCGCTAGGTAACAGTACGATCACTACTAAACTTGATTACCATGTGTTCAAACTAATTTCCAGTATTACCTCGTCATCTGACCGTGATTTAAAATTAAAGCGTGTTGTACTCGGATCTTTCTCTTCGGGACTGTTTCCAAACCGTCGCTCTGACCGTGGTTCAAAATTACGTGGTGTTGTCCTCGGATCTTTCCCTTTGGGATTGATCCCGGACCGTCACCAATAGCCCGTTGTGTTGCTCCAGTGTGACGTTAATTGAAATACCCCCCCCCCCCAAACCGTCGCCGATAGCTAGTTCAGCTCCCTACCTCCATTATTATCTGGCATGTACTTTCTTAAACAGCATTTCAAAGTTAATCCTACAGACGAAACGGGGCCTCTTGCCCAGTTGGAAGAGCAACGGATTAGCAACCGGAGGGTTGCGAGTTCGAAACTAGGCCCAACCAAAGACCGTCGTGTACAAGAGGGATGGCGCACGTTAAATCTGCCGTGGCCTCAAATTCCTCACACTGGTGTGGTATGGAAGTTTGGAGAGGGGTGCCACTTCGGGTATTGACCTCGTCATCTGACCGTGTTTCGAAATTACCTGGTTGCCTTGAGGCTTGATCTCGGTCAGTTGCCAATAACCCGAATGCTGCGCAAGTGCGACGTAAATTCAGCTACTTACCCTACCTATACAAAAGTATTAGGTATTTTCAGTTAAGCTAAATATCCTGTAGATGGCGGTAGTGTTTCTGTGGCGTCAGTTCGTTTTTCGAATACGATTTCAGCACTACGCCAATAGAAATTCAAAAGATAAATTCCGAATTGAAAAATTATAGTTGATTAGCGAACACCAATTAAATTAAACGCCAAACGTCGCCAAAACAGCAATAAACTACATTTTAAAGCAACCAGATGTGCTTTAAGTGGTTAAATCCTATAGCATGAGTTTTTTCGGAAAAACTGGTACAAAATGATCGAGTTTTTTTTATAGAAAATGAATATATATATATAAGTATAGTGTAAGTTATTTTTGCGATTTCAGTTGCGGGGGGTGGGGTAAAAGTTATAAAAAAATTATTATACAAACAAAGTGTAAACGATTTGATTACATGTTTATTTTGAATTTCAAAATAATAATAATAAAATATTAACTTCAGATTCACTTCCATCACTCAAGAGATCAGCACTTTCATCGCTGAAACTTTCTGATAAATTGCATATTCAAAATCGTCACAGTCGCTCATTATCAGATAACTTTTTCTAAACAAGTTAGAAAAACACTTAGTAAAAATTAATTTATGGTTAACTGTTTACTTTTATGATATTTAACGTAATAAAAATGGATATATTACCTTTTCCACACCAAACAACTGCTTTATAACAAAGAATTCCTAACAAACTTATAGCTAATCATCAAAATGCACCACTTGGTTTACACAAGAAAAATGGTGCATAGTGGTGCCATCTACGGTAAATAAGTTTAATATCTATCTATAAATAAGTGGTAAATCATCTATGATAAATAAGTTATGACATCTTTGGTATAAGTTTAATCTAGCCTATCTATTTTTACTAGAACGGAAGAGCGCCCGTGTGAGACACGGGCATGTGCAAATTTGCCGGTAACTTTCGCCCGTGTCAAACGCGGGTAAATGCGTTAAGTGGTTAAAATCTTCGAAGACAGTCTGGTTTGTTTGCACTGAAAATCAGTCTCACTGAGAAGTTTGACGAATTACCAAAAGATATATACCTTCTTCCTCTTCCTCCTCAGCTGCGGTATCTTTTCTATCGTCTTTCGCGTCTTCATCAGTGACCACAGTCACTTCGGGCTGTTTGCCTTTCTGTCCGAAGACGCGCTTGAAGAATCGCTTCACTTTGTGCCACTGATTAGAGAAAAAGTCACCAACTCCTCTTTTCGGTCTCGTCAAGGATTCCTTGTCACTGAAAAGAAATGAAAACCTTAAAAAAACTCCAGTCAACCTCTTTTATTCCAATTCCGTATGTATACCCTATTTTTAGTCGATACATTTTCCGATGGAACCCAATTTCTGAAATTTGTTGAACTGAATTCTTTCAGTGAAAAATGCGCCGCGGTAAAGAGAAACGGACTAGCAACCGGAGGGTTGCGAGTTCGAATCCAACCAAAGACCGTCGTGTACAAGGTGACTGATATACGTTAAATCTGTCGGGGCCTCAAATGTCCTCACGTTGGCTTGGTGTGGAAGTTTGGAGAGTGGGGTGCCAGCTCAGGTCTGATATCGTCATCTGACCTTGGTTCAAAATTACGGGGTGTTGTCCTCGATCTTTCCCTTTGGGGGTTGATCCCGGACCGTCACCAATAGCCCACTGTGTTGCTCCAGAGCGACGTTAATTAAATACTTATCTACAGCGATAAAATTTTGTTAAATAGTTAAATTTACTTCGCACTCTGGGGGATCAACGCAGAGGGCTGACCGTGGATCAATCCGGAAGAGAAAGATCCGAGGACAACACCTCATAATTTTCAACCAGACAGATGACGAGGTCACACCTGATCTGGCATCCCACTCCAAACTTCCATACCAAGATAACCTGAGAACATTTTAGGCCAGGACAGATTTAACGTGTACCAACCCCTCTTACACAATAGTCTTTGGGTGGATCGAGTTTTGAACTCGCAACCCTGCTGTTGCTAATCCGCGACTCAACCAACTGGGATATAGAGGTCCCGCAATAAATTTTAAAGGATCGTTGAAATTCTTGGCTTTGATACTTTGAAACTGTTTTTCTTTTCATTTCACGCCTTAAAGACATTTGATATTTTTATAAACAAAATAAAATGTTTCAAGACGTTCATCGTCGATTCTAAGTTCGTATATTTGAGATCATACAATAAGTTGATAGCCATTTAAAAGCACAAGTACAAAATTTCCAGTAGTGCAAAAATATAATTAGTAAATATTTATGCGATTGATTCATTGTAAATGAAATCAAAATGAAATATCGTCAATTTTTATTAAAAACATCTAAAAAAACACAATTAAAATACCATGGTGCCATGTGAATCAAAATTTCTCTGGGCAGATTAGTCTTATTCATCAAGAACGATTGCATAAGTTATAATATTCAAATAATTACTGTAATAAGTAGTTTCAAAAAAATGTATTTGCATCTTGCAATACTGATTACTTTGAAATTTTAACAAGTACAAAGACATCGAATGACAGTTAACTTATTTAGATAAACAAAATTCAGTAGAACCTTGATTATCCGAGGCAACATGGGGGACCGCTGTAGCCCAGTTGGAAGAGAAACAGATTAGAAACCAGAGGATTGCGAGTTCGAAACCAGCCAAAGACCATCATATACACAGGGGCTGGCGGATGTCAAATCTCGTGGCCTCAAACGTCCTCACGTTGGCGTGGCGTGGAAGTGTGTTGACCTCGGTGTTGACCACGTCATCTGACCGTAGTTTAAAATGACGAGACGTTGTCCTTGGATTTTTCCCTTGGGGATTGATCCCAGACCATCGCCTGTCGTGGGTAAGTGGGTATGCCCACTGCAATAGCAACCTTCGAGTTGTGGGCAGCGCAGGTTCGATTCCTGCCAGGTGCATTCCTCCCTGGGTGTATTTCTCTCTTCTGTGACAGGAAAGCTTTCACTGTGTGTGTCAGTTATTTGATATTGTATGTCTTGTGTCAATTATTTGATATTGTATTTGGCGCAGCATGGCCAAATATGGCCCTTGCGCCATAAAACCCCAAAACCAACCAACCCAGACCATCGCCAATAACCCCTTGTGTTGCTCCAGTGCGACGTTAATTAAATACCTTCCTATCTACAAGGGTAATATGGACCGAGGTCATCTCAGATAACCAAAAACTCAGATTTTCCGGATGTAGTAATACCAAACAACGAGATGTTACTTATTCTCGAGTAGATATAAGTACGAGTAAAGAATATTAAATTTTTACCTTGGCCTTTTTTCTGTTATGAGAAGATCGGATATTTCCACTCGGTATTTAAGTGCTTCTGACTCATACTTTCCATCTTTATCGTCTAAAGAAAAAATTATTAGTTCACGACCATAAGTTAACCAATTGCGTAGCCAGAGGGGGAATGTGAGGCCCTAGAAACATTTTTATCACTTTATAACTAAGATAATATAAATGTAAAAAACACCTTTGTGATATTCTATAAATAAAATAAGGATTTTTAGATTAACTAAAAGTTTAATAAATTATTCATTCACTAAACAAAATATGAAAGTTTAAAGTAACGCTTCAAGAGTGATCAAAAAATTTTAATAACAAGTATTCATTTTTGTAAAAAGGAAGATACATAAGTATTAATTTATGTATTAAGTAAGTAATAAGTATTAAGTAAAGATTTCCGAGTGATCCGATTTAAAGTATTTGCTTATTGTTTTATTCATTGTTATTATAAGCAATTGAAATAATTAAGATTAACCTATTAAGCAATTTCTAAACTCGGATCTATACCAAATTTGCATACATTAATCCATTACTTTAAACCAAATATGTTAACCTTCTGAGGGATTCGCCCGCATTATTGCACCTTACAACCTGCAATGTTCTCTGCATGACTCCTAATCGATTTTGACTTCGACCAATAGAATGTTTCCAAAAGATTCTAAGCAAAAGAGCAATAGAACTTTTACATGGAATTATATTCCAAGGAAGGGATCAATATAATCGTTCCAAGGGATACTATTCTAAGGAAAGGATCAATAGAAATCTTTCTAAAGGTTGAAAGAATCCATGTATTTTTTAGTAAGATGAGGTTATTTAGTCATTAAGTATGCATCGACCTTCTAATGAAATAGACGGATCATATGGGTGGAGTCGATGTCGTAAGATCTCTGAAGGGTAAATCATAAATCGACTTAGCCGATTGGCTATGGAAGCGAAGACTAGTGTTTTGATCACGGTGGATAACTACTTTAACCAATCAATACATTAGGATTCATGCTTTTAACCACAACCAAGTGACAGATCTTCAAACCGAGCAACGGAAGAAATAACGTGAAACTGCGGGCTGTTTCATTTTAAGGTCGATGTATATGTGTAAAAATAATATATGGGGTAAAAGCAATACTATACGCGAATCTCGGGATGCTAAGAGGATTAAGACTAGTGAAACTTTTTAAAACGCAATGTCAAAATTTTCACTTTTCATTAAAAATTGATTATTTATTCGGGGCTCCTCCGAAATGAAATTCTGGCTACGCTACTGAATTAAACGAATCTGTAAGGAGTGTCATGAGTGGTGCAGGGGGCGCTGCTTACCTCCCAAGCAATGGAGTACGACGTCTGCATCAAGTAAGATTTGTCCTCCCGTGATTCCCCAAAGTTCTGTCACACTGGAATAATGAAAATGCTGAGGCTCTTTCATCTAAAAAAATAGAAGAAATTAGAATAGATAAGTGAAGGAATTGTAGAAAACCTTTACAACAAACCTTTTAAAACAAAGAACCTTTATGAATAAATTGTATTTTTAATCTCACTTGCGCAAGTAATAGAATTCATGACAAAACTGATCTTGTCCATAAATGTTCGAAATCAATCAGGCACTTGCGTGTCAGTCAAAAATTTCAATCGCTTAATTAAAAATGCACCTCGGCCAAGTTAATTTCTCTAAACATAATTTCCATGCATCTCTAAAAAGCTTTGATATGAGCTTTCAAAGAAAATTTAATAGAATAATGATAAAATGCTTGTTAAAGTAGGGAGAATTAATGTTCTTAATATTAACCTTAATGACAAATATTTTTGACCAAATACAGTAACTGTATAGCAATTCTTACACATTTAAGCAATTGCCGTCTTCCTGCACTTCAAACTTAAACCTTATTTTGTTCTAATACTACTTTTTTACAGGATTTGTTTATGATTTTTGCAATGTGATTTAAATATTCAATGTCTATTAGATATGAGAGGCATTTTTTGTCGAAGTAAATGTAGGTGGCGGTAGCGTTTCTGCGGTGCTACGTGCTTCCTTCACTTATTCCGAATGTGACACCAATTCATCACTTCACCAATAAAAATTCCAGAGAATAAATTGATGTATTATAGTTGATGTCCAACACCAATTGGATTAAATGCGAAACATCACCAAAATGGATATAAACTACATTTTAATCTGGCGGCTGTTTTGTTTGGAGCATCCATTCTTATGGGCAAAGTTATACTGCAACAGTAGGTGCTCCATCTTTTCTGAAGGACAGCCAGTTTAACCTTTATCCATTCCATGATGACCGATAATTTTGTAGAATTAAAAATATTGTTTCCATTTTCAGATGCTTTCTGTTTTAGTCAATAATAAAAAGTTCCAAAAGTGTGGTGATTTTTTTCGATAGATCATTCACATTCTCACTATAATTTTCTAAACCTGAGACTTAAAGTTAGTCCCGTCTCGTATATATTTCTACCTCGAGGCTTATCCCTAAAGAATACAGTTCTTAACCATCTGAGGGGTTCAGATGCATTTTCCACTTTGCAATCAGCAGTCTTCTGCATGACTTCTAACCAAATTTGATCTTGATCAATAAATTCTTTCCAAAGAATTCTATTCTGAGGAAATGAGGAATAAAATTTTTACAAAGGGCTCTATCCTATGGAAATGATTAATGGATTCTTTCCTGGGGGTCCGATTCGAAGGAAATGAGTAATAGAATCTTTCCGAAGAATTCTGTTATAAGGGAATGTGTAATAGAATCTTTTTAAAGGGTTCTATTATAGGGAAATGAGCAATAGTCTTTACAGAGAGTTCTGTTCTAAGGAAATGATCAATAGGATAATTTCAAAGGGTTCTATATTTCCAAAGCATTTTATTCTAAGGAAAGGAACAATAGAATATTTCTAAAAGTTGAAAAACTCCATGGATTCTTTCCACCAATAATAATTAGTAATTAAGTGTGCTGTGAGGTAAAAGCAATACTACTCTCCCCGGAAATCTCACGAAGCTCAAATGGTTAAAAATCCAATATTTTATCCCTTTAATTCGGTTCATTTCGAATAAATGTTTCTCTAAAACAACGAGACGTAACTTTCGTTACTAGAATACAATAAATGGTTTATTTCAACTATTTTCAGTCAAAAATTTTTTTCACGCACTTAAAAAAATGAACAATAACAAAACTTTCTGTTCCAATTCACAATACAAAAGGGTGCTCAATGGAAGTATTGCAATTTCCACCTGCTAGACGCAGGTTTCAACCTTGCCCCTATTTTCGAACTGTCATCCGAATAACGTATCACACAATGGAAGGTAACAAAGATGCATATACATTTTTTCTTTCCTGCCTACCTGACAGTTGATCCTTGTTGCCAATCGCTGGTGCTCGAACATGGTAGGGTAAATGACGTCCCCTTGACCAGACGTCGAGGACAGCAACACGAGAGCCACCAATACCGATAAATCCATCTTTTCCCAGGTCATCATGTCCAGGTGTGGAGGTGTAGATAAACTGTCAACGACTCATCGATTTTTCTGTTAAAGATGTAGTAGATCCAATTTCAGGAAATGCCTTTAAAATGACACTAGTCACATTTTAAAATAAAAAAGGAGATAGAATAAATCCTCGATCTTTTTCCTTGTCTCAAGAAACGCGATACATCGGAAGTTACTGTAATTGCCATTTTAAAATACTTGAATTGCATTATTAATTTAAAACAAGTGTTTCCGCACACCGCGAATATAAGTTTGAATATCTAATCGAAAAAATACACCTTAAAATTCATTAAAATATTTTTCTTTGCATTCTGTGTTCAGACTAGGAAATTTATGGATTATACTGTTATGGATTATACTGATTCTCTTCAGAACTCAACAAAACTAAAGCAATAGATATTTTATAAAAATATAACATTCTAGTAAACAATTTAAAAAGTACATAAACACAGAGTATGCGGTTAGAACATTAATAAATAAAAACATGCAGTTCTCTTGCTTTTGAAATTTTTCTCTGAAAAATCGTTTTCACCAGCAAAAAATGTCAATTATCTATTTCTTATTTATTGATGTTGCTTTTTTAATTATCAGACATGTGATTTTCATTTTATTCCAAGAATTCTAGACGGTATAATATTCGGAACCGTTCTTAAGAATACATAATTTTTATGCTTTAAGACTTAATTTAAACTAGATCATTTTATCAGAGAACTTAATTTGCTGTCGAGTCGAATTGTGGGTCTCCGCCGTGTTACAGGAAGCGTTACATGATGATGGCCAAGGCCAAAGAAAGCATATCTTCACGATATGTCTACGGGGCTGAGAATGTAAACAAAAAGAGCCTGGGAAAGTTTTTACATTTAGCGCTGAGGCAGCAATATTCAAATGAGAAATCAAACGTAGTGAGAGAAAGTGAAAATGAAAGGCTAAATTAATAAGTAAATTAAACTCAAATTAAGACGGTAAGATTTTAGTCATATAATCCTACAAATGCATGATTTTTCGGGGTATCAAAATTTTCTTATGCAACAAAAATAGTTCTTTGTAAAAGCATAGATTGTAACAGAATTTTTCCAAAGCTTAAATGTGGCCCGTCGTGGCTCAATGGGCATGCCTACTACGCTAGCAACTTCCGTGTTGTAGGTGGAGCAGGTTCGATTCCTGTCATGTGCATTCCTCCCTGGGTGTATTTCTCTCTTCTGTGTCAGTAAAACTTTCATTGTGCGTGTCTATTATATGATATTGTATATCTTGTCTGGCGCAGCATGATCAAATATGGCCCTTGCGCCATAAAACACCCATAAACGAAACCAAAGCTTAAATCGAAGAAAATTATCAGAAGACAAGAGGTATTGCGTAAGAGTAAAAAAGATTTTAGAAAGACGTGATCACAAAAATGATAAAATTAATTTAAAAACAAGGGCATTTAAATTTTAGAACAATGCAAGAGAGTGTTAAACAAATATAGTTTTCATTTTAATAACTACACTTAAATCAAAAGGGTGTTAACTGCATTAAGAATTATAGACTTCATCCCAATTTAACTCAATAGCTGAACAGAAATGTCAAAGCTTTGTTCCAATCGGCTAACAAGTCGATAGTCCTAGTTTGTGACTGATGCTGATCGTTCCAGTCTCGATTTACGGAAAATGTACCAATTTATGTACGAACACAATAGGTACTTAGCCCATATCAAGAATGTAAAAGCTGATGTATAATATAGGTATAAATATTGAGATAAAACTCAGAACGTTTTGAATACAATAGGACATTACAGACACTCAGTAAAACGTATTGAAACATTTCCTACTTTGATAGAAAAAGCATAAGGTCATTGAAGTATGTTTTCAAAATATTGTATCTTTTTACGTTTCCTTACTGGTTTAGTCTATAGTGAAACGACAAATTACAAAACATATCCATTTTCTAAATCCCCATCTTGTATTAGGTTTAGAATCGTTATTTTTTTAATTTTTATCTGTATTTTTCGAAATATTTTATCTTTGTTTTTTTAATACTATTTTTTATATAATTTTACGTTTTTTGTTTAAAGTTTACAAAATAGTATTTTGAAAATAGATGTGTGTGTTATGTAATTTGTCGTTTTAATACGTACCCAAACCTGTTCAATATAAGACTATTCCTCCTATTTGCAATACTTAGCAATAAGGAAATCCTCAGAACACATTAAATGGACCTTTTTTAAAGAATTGTCAAGAACGAAATAGCACCATTGTTGTAAAGCATATACACATGTCCAAAAATTAAGAATTATACTAATTTCGTATCAAAATAGGTCACATGATCTCAATCTAACAGAGCATGCTTGGGATGCTCTCGGATGTTTTATTGCAGTCTACACCACACCAAGGACCGCAAGGGGATGTGCTCTAGTGCACGAAGATTTGCAACAGGAACTCTTGAACAGCCTTGTGGAAAGCATGTCTGCAAGTTGTGACACCTATATTAGGGTCCTAGGCCAGCACATTCCCTATTAGAGTGCGTTTAACAGAACAAAATTTTTTTCGCAATAACTAAAACATACAATATGTTCACCTAAGTATTTTCCCCATTTAGTTCCCAGTAGCATCACGGGGCATGTGGGTGTTCTTATTTTATTCCACATAGCTTGTGGAATATTCATTTGTCATTTGAGGTACTTCGTTGCAGGTATTTGGCACGGGATTTATCTTGGATTGCATTATCCTGGATTTTGGGAGATATGTGTAGTGCATGCTTAATCTACTGGCGTAACGTGTTCTTTGGACAATGTGGCCACATTAAACTCCAGCATGTATTCAGAAAAAGTAATATATACGAAGAACAAATATATTGAATTTCTGCAATAGGCAAAAATAGGTTAGTGTAGATATTAAAAAAAAAACCGGATTTTAAAAGCCTTTGAATTCTTACAAAAGTAATTTATAAGCACATATACTCACAAAACACAATGCAGCATTCAATGCAGTCCCGTTCTTTGAACCAACCCATTTTATGTGGCCGAAATCTTCGCAGAGGACATTATAAACGATTGGTGTGATTGAGAGTTAAGCCGAAGAATATTATCTGAATCACAGAAGGATGAGAACAATTTTTAAGTGACTCAGTATTTTCGTGCAATAACTTGACTAGTCAAAAACAACAAAATAAATAAAATTGGACTTTATAAAAAAAAATATCTCGCTTTACAATTGAAAAGACCTTGAGAAGTGGTTGAAAGAAATGCTACGAGTTTCTTGAACTTCAAGGAGTAGACGGGTTCCTGTTAGAGACTTCAATTGTACGCTCATTAACGTTGTAAGTTTCTGGTATGGGTGGAAACTGAGAGTGCTAACGCCCGACCGCAGAGAATAATGGAAACCTGCCCACGCACAAATGAAATATTCCCGGTGGCCTTCCATTTGGTTCCTATGAATCACTTATTGGCGGTTTAATCTGAGAAGAGCGTAATTACTTTATGTTGAAAATCTGAATAAGAATCATTCTATGAAGCAAATGAAACCTACATCATTTTATTGAAATCAAGGTGATTAGAATGAAAGACCCTGTTTTATCTAATAAATTATTTCACGTGATATCGTGCTGCTTGTCATCTCTATTGGAATTAAGTGTACCTCTCGAAGTTGAAATCTAAATGTTTTTAAGACCATTTGACTATTTTTTATGACTTGCAAAAGCAGTATACAAAACACGTAAAAAACCTAATAGGTATAAAGAACTTCAAATGGTAGTCTTGGTCGAACATTTATATATATAGATTTAAGTCAACTCCAATAATATCCGACACTGATTTGATTTAGTTTGTCAATCTACGGTCATTTTTGCCCAGAGTCTATTTAACCACAAGGACAGAGCACTAACCACTCGCCTACTAGATCGGCAAAAAGATGGAAACTGGTTTGTTTTGTTCTTTATGCTCATTTTTTTTGCTACGCGAAGGCTAATTAAATCTGATTGCGAACCACTGCAGATCCATGCCTTGATCAAGATTTGATGGTAATGGGTGACAGATTAATTGGTGATGGAGAATGACAATTATTGCTAATATTTAACCCTCAGGGGGGTTGATACGCTTTTATCCGTTTGGCAATCTTCATTCTTCCCTGAGTGACTTCTAACCAATTTTGACCTTCTTGGCCGATAGAATCTTTCGTATGATTCTCTCAACCAATAGATGTGGCTGTGGGCTCATTTTCTCTCCAGGTGGTTTCGACGAGATATCTCGTCCATCAAGATCTAACCAATTTCGCTAATGACGAGATATCTGGTCATTAGCAAAATTGGTCAGATCTTGCTAATTTTTTTATGATGACATGTCAAGATCTGGTGAGTTTTATTTACTAATGACGAGATATCTCGTCCATCAAGATCTGATGAGTTTTGCTAATGACAAGGTACTTCGTAAAGATGATATCTACCAGGACGCTTGAATCGGCCGTAGGGTAAAAGCAATACTACGCTTTTCGGAAATCTCGTTACGCTCAGATGATTAAAGTAAACGGTTCAACTGAGTGTGAGATAAGGAAAAGACGGAAATAGATTTGATACGGTAGTTTAATCTGAACACAAAGTAACAATCTATGCATGATTTAGTTTCCAAAAAAATATTACCCCTCAAGGGTACATCTCCTGTAGGTGTGTACAAGCTTCTCGGACCCGAGGTAATCTAGTGATACCTTCTTTTCACATGGGGTTTATTTTTTTTAGTGAACACGGGGTTCGGGCTCCAGGGATACCCCCAAGCGATCTTTTCTGCTTTCATCCCACTACTCTGTTCCCCAATCGTTCTTTTTTCGTCTTTCACGACACTTTTTACTTGACATTTCCTTGTGTTTGGCGCAACTTGACCTTTATATATGCTCCTTTCGCCCTAAAACGCCAAAAGAACCGACCGAAAACATTAACTTTTTGAAAAATGTAATCCTTATATTCTGTCACTATAACCCCTCTTTAATAGTATTTCATATTTATATTCTTTTCTTAACTCGTACTTGGGCCAAGGTAGCCTGGTTGGAAGAGTAGAGGATTAGCAACCGGAGAGTGACGAGTTCGAAATTCGATCCAACCAAACACCGTCGTGTACGTGGAGGGTGGTACACATTAAATCTGTCGTGCCCTCAAATGTCCACGTTGGCGTGGTGTGCAAATTTGGAGAGTGGGGTGCCAGCACAGATGTTGCCCTCGTCATCCGACCGCGATTCAAAATTACGAGGTGTTGTCCTCGGATCTTTCCCTTCGGCTTTGATCCTGGACTGTCGCCAATATCCCGTTGTGTTGCTCCATTGCGAAGTAAATTTAACTACCTACCGGGTCCGTCATGGCTCAGTGCGTATGCCCTCTGCGTTCTGTAGTGTGACCTCGTCATCTGACCGTGGTTCAAAATTACGAGGTGCTGTCCTCAGATCTTTCGGGAACTATCTCGAAGTGAAAGATCCGAGGACAACTCATTTCGTGTCCGACATTTGCGTGACCGAGGACATGTCATTCGTGTCAGTTTCCGTCTTCCCTGAGCCGTCGCCAATAAGCCCATTGTGTCGCTACAGAGCGATGTAAATTCAACTGCCTAATAACCTACTGAGAAATTTTATTTGTTGAGAGAGTTTCAAAATTTCAAATCATAACCAAGTTTAGATTTGTTAGAGAAGCTTAAACTAAATTATGGAAGATATCTTTAAAAAAAATTAATTTGCCTTATATATATATATATATATATATATATATATATATATATATATATATATATATATATATATATATATATATATTTATATATATATATATATATATATATATTTATATATATATATATATATTTATATATATATATATATATTTATATATATATATATATATATATTTATATATATATATATTTATATATTTATATATATATATATATATATATTTATATATATATATATATATATATTTATATATATATATATATATATATATATATATATATATTTATATATATATATATTTATATATATATATATTTATATATATATATATATATATTTATATATATGAAATATATATATATATATATTTCATAATTAATGTAGCGAGATCAGCTGTATATCCCCTCTACGAACTGGGCAAAATGACTGGAGATCATCTCAAGGACTTCCAAACTTTCTGACAAGAGAATTATAAATACTGTTGATAGTGTTTTAAGCCATATTTTTCACTTCCGAACTGTACATGCTGTACACATCTGTACTTCCAAGTTTCATAAAAATTATAATTTTGTACAGATTTATAGACTTCTAAAATATCATTTAGAACTGCTTTGAAATTGCGGATCCGCGGTAGGCCTATTTGGAAAAGTAACGGATTAAGCAACCGGAGGATTGCAGGTTCGAAACTCAGTCCAACCAAAAGACCGTGTACGCGGGATCTGATGCACGTTAAATCTGCCGTGGCCACAAATGTCCTCACGTTGGTGTATTGCACAAATTTGGAGAGCGGGGTGCCAGCTCAGGTGTTGACCTCGTCATCAGACCGTGGTTCAAAATGACGATGTGTTGTCCTCGGGTTCGGGATCCATCCCGAACTGTCGCCAATAGTCCTTCATGTTGCTCCAAATGTTACGTAAATCCAACTACCTACCTACTTTAAAAAAATTTCACTGATGCTAAATTATGATGGGGCTGTCATGGCGCAGTGGATATCCCAATGCGCTAGCAACCTTCGAGTTGTAGGCGGCGCAGGTTTGATTCAAGTCAGGTTCATTCCTCCCAGGGTGTATTTCTCTCTTCTGTGTCAGTAAAACTTTCATTGTGTCTATTACTTGATATTGTATGTCTTGTGTCTTACGCAGAGTGGCCAAATCTGGCCCTTGAGCCATAAAACCCCCAAACCAACCAGCTAAACTATGATGCCTTTCCACAAGCTATATTATTTGGCAGCTAAACACCCTCCATCATTCACACTAGAGGCATTCACTCTGCCAAGGTCTGGGCATGATCGACAGGTTTGCATTGCATGCCAGTGTGAAATCAAACCTGATTCCTTGAAATCCAGGAAGAACTTTCAAGTATTTTGTATAAAATGATGTTCCGCCCAATTTTCAACTTGAAAAATGATAGCCCATCCGCTTACTATGAGTTTCCACTATTTTCTTTGCTTTTGTTATCAGAAAAAACGTTTCGATTATTTGAATTTCTTTAAAATTGACTATTGATGTGTTTCCGAATTTCATTAGAATTTTTTGGTTATGCTTATGATAGATACAGTTTAAAAATAATATGGAGGGTATAGGGCAATAGGTAGTTCATAAATTACGATAATTATGTTTTTTAAATTTATTTTAAAGATTCTTCAATTGTTTATAGTTGAATCGGATTCTTATAAAGTAATATCAGAACTCTGAAAAAATAAATTTTAGGTTAAAGTTTTCTTTAATAGATATTCTTCACTATAAAATCATTACCTAAAGTTCTCGTAGTCTTTCTCCGCCAAGTACTACTATAAAAATAACAAATGATATTCTGAGTGATCATAATCTAACTGCTCAAACAAGGCATGGGGATATTTTTAAACTCAAGTAATATGTGTGATGAACAGCAATTTAACAATTAATTAACCCATAAAAACTTCAAATTTAAAAAGATTTTCTTAATTTTTTTCTTTCATAAGAAGTTCTCGGTATCATTAACTTAACTGCTTGTACTTCGTTATTGTCTTTAGAGCGGCAAATCAAAACATCGAAAACAATAAGTAAACAAATTCTCAAGATCCACACAATTCAAGCAGTCACAAAGTATTTATTTTACTTTTATGTTCAATGATTTGGGTGATTCTGAGATGCATATATTTAATTTTATTTATTTCGTTTATTTAGTTTTCAATAATGGAGCTTCGGAGTCTAGTTTTTCATGTAATTGTGTTGAATATATGTACCTTCGTATATTGATCAAAACCCAGCCAAATAAGATTTAAAACATTAACCATTATTTCAATATTAATCAAACTCCAGCCAAAAAATGGTTAGAAACAATATACCTACATAAATATAACCCATCAATGTATATTACAGTCAATGCGTGAAATTAGGCATTGTATATAATGCCTAGAAAATCTATAGAATATCCTAAATTGGACGTCAAAGTATGAAATGCTTAATATTTCATACATTTCCTAGGCATACTAAGCAATGCCAAAAGGCAAACAGGCTGAGTATAAAATCATGATTATCTTTCCATACTTTTTCTAAATATTATTTGTTCTGTTTCATGCCTAGGTATTATATGTTACCATCAATGTGTGAAATTAGGCATGATATATAATACCTAGGAAATGTATGGAATGCCGTAAATGGGACGTCAAAGTATTAACCCCTTGATATTTCAAACATTTACTAAGCATTCCATGCAATGCCAAAAGGCAAACCGGCAAAGCATAAAATCATGCCTATCTTTCAAAACTTTGCCTCACTATTACTCGTCGCTCTGTATAATACCTAGGTATTATACAGAGTTAATTATGATGGGTATGATTATGATGGGTATGATGGGTTAATTATGACGGTAACATGTATAATACCTAGGTATTATACATGTTACCGTCAATGTGTGAAATTAGGCATTGTATAAAATGTGTAGGAAATCTGTAGAATGCCGTAACTGGGACGTCAAAGTATGAAAAGCTTAAGACAAGTGCCAATTTAAAATAAAATTCTTTCCTTCCTTGTTGCAACAAATAGGTTCATATTTTATTTTCTCTTGTTTTCCTCAATAAGAAAGTCCTATACTTTATTTTGTATATTTTTCTTTTCTTATACGTCTTTTCAATAAAAGCCTTTTCATGACTTAATACTTTGCCTAAATAGCATTTGTCATTCTATATAATGCCTAGGTATTACATACAATACCTAGGGAAAGTATATATAATATTAAAATAATTCGGATATTTCATACTTTGCCCCCAAATGCCAGGCTATTCTATATATTGCCTAGGCATTCTATATATTGCCTAGGCATTCTATATATTGTCTAAGCATTCTATATAATGCCTGCTTTTCATACATTTCCGGTAGTATATACAATTCCTAGGGAAGTATTTAGTCTTTCAAAATTAGACATTTCATGCTTTGCCTAAAAACATCACGCATTCTACACTTCCTAGGCATTATATACAATGCCTGCATTTTACACACTACCTGCATTTTACACATTGCCAATACACTATCAAATCCTGGATATTGTAATTTTAGAATTCAAAACAAATCGATCACACAAAAATTCAGACAAAGGTGTATCATTGAATTACTATTGAATCGGTCATTTCAAAAACACAACTCACATTGGTTAGCACAGGGGATTTGGGTTACTTTTGAAATGACCGACTGCATTTAGAATATTTTAATTTTGCAGATGTTGGAAAATTTTTAAGGAAACAGAAACTCTTCGATGCAAATAAGAAAGTAAATCGGACAATTCTTACTCACGGTCATCGTCGAAGTAGGTCAGGCACGGTGACGTAGGTCTGGGGGTATTCGCGACTGTAGCCAAACAAATCAGCGGCGAGGTAAGAACTGAGCTACCGCCGATGCAGAATAGTGAGCAGGAAATAACTTTCAAAACCGACCAGTCGTGTAGAACGGAACAGGCACAAAAAAAAGAAATTTTTCAGCAGCCATTCATAACTGAACGATATTACTCAACCACTTTCGTTCTCTCGACCGTCCCCCTCTTCTCGACGCACACCTTTTGTTTGTTTATCGTTTGCATTTCTGTCAACGATGCGCAGAGCTGCGATTGCCATGGCACAGCACGGAAAGGATTGTTGTTCGCAAGAAGCTTCCCATAAAAGGATTAAATGGCAAGAATGAAAGAACGAGAGGAATAAAAAAATAATATCCTTTCACTCGCTAAAAGAACAAATGAAATATTTAAAACTCAAACTTCAAACATTCAAAATAATGGTGTTCTGGCTTGTGTCAGAATTTGGAAAGAACATTCTGGAGATGAAACTTTAAAATAATTTGTTTTGAAGATTGTTTTTGGTTCAGAGGGAAATTGTCATTCTCTGAAACTTTGCTCTTCTGTTAAAATTTTAGTGCTTATGTGTTAATATGAGTTGAAGTCGAATTTAACCTTTAATCTTCCAATGTTTCCCTTGTATAAAATACGTTGAATTAAAATTTAGACCTATAAATAAAAACTATATTCAAATGCAGTGGTACAAAACAATTAGGATTAAGATTATTTCATAACTTTATCTTTGATTTTAAACCTGTGGAGAGGCCTCAAATGTCCTCACGCTGACGTGGTGTGGAAGTGTGAAGAGTAGAGTGGTTGTCCTCGTCATCTGACCATGGTTCGAATTTACGCGGTGTTGTTCTTGGATCTTTCCCTCCGGGATTGATCCCGGACTGTCGATACTAGCCCGTTGGGTTTCTCCAGTACCACGTTACTTCAACTACCTATCTCATTAAAAAAAACTGTTAGACGATTTTTACACAAAGGAGTGATTTAAATTTTATATTAATAGGAATAGAAGTGCGAACAAACATTTCCTTTTCCAGGGCCGTATTACTCAGGGTCCCTGTATTATATGAAATGACGGATCCCCATGAAATAAAAAATGTACTCAACGTGTAACTTTCTCATATATGTACATTTTTCTCTTTTACAATACACAGCTGTACTCTATTTTTATAAAACCAATCAAAAGACTTGCAAATTTTAAATTCTAAAAATACAGCACACACCAGTACAAAAACGTTTCACATTTCTCTGGGAGCCTTTTAGATTCCGGGTACCAGTACCATGGTATGGAGATCCTCCCATGTGGGGGCCTAAATAAGGACATTATTACATGACATATTTTAGAAAAGCACTGCCAATTTACACTAATGAAAGTCATTCATTGAAGTTTCTCATTAGAACAGGACTATGAAACATTGAAATATTTGTAATGGAACTCAGATTATTTTGCGTCGAAAGTTTGTATGAACGGAAAGTAAATTTGTATGGAATTAATAGTTATTTGAAGATTAGGACCCCAAAATTAGCGAACAAGCCAAATGAGATTAAAATCTTAAAGCATATTTTTACTTTTTAATTTGAAATTCGTTCATGCTACTAAAAATAACGTAGAATATTTCTTGATTTGATTTTCATGGTTTGGTTTGTTCGAATTGTAATAGAACCTTTTGTTAATTGAAAAAAGATTTTTGTGAAATACACTGCTGGCCACCGTAAATGCAACACCCTGAAGGAAGCATGCAAATAATATGAAATTTACAACATGCATTAGCGGAGGTGAGATATGCAAATGATTAGAATTTCAGCGCAGACGCACATCACGCGCGCCTGTGGCGCCACTTCAAAGCGCTATTTAAGGCTTGGAGATTTCGACGATTTCAAGTACGGCAATTGTGTTTTTCTTGTGGTTTTTTCAAAAAAACGATCAATTATGCCTCGTAGAAAACAGCGATCATCTTTTGATCAAGTATCCGAGTTCGACAGAGGAAGGATAGTGGCCTACCGAGATTGTGGATTATCTTTCAGGGAAATCGGTAGTCGTGTTGGACGAAACCAAACAACTGTAATGCGGATATGTGATCGTTGGATGCAGGAGGGTACGACGGACCGACGTGTTCGATCGCATCCACCTCAGTGCACCACTTCACGTGATGACAGGCATATTGTGCGTATGGCAGTGACGGATCGCTCAGCCACATCACGAACCACAGCACATTCAGTCTGTACCGCATCATCCAGTGTCTGCGCGTACCATTCGACGCCGTTTACAGCAGAGTGGTCTGTCCGCAAGACGTCCATTGCTTCGTCTACCCTTGACGCAGAACCACAGACGTTTCCGCCGCCAATGGTGCGATGAAAGAAGGATGTGGACGGCAGAATGGAATGAAATTGTCTTTACTGACGAGTCACGCTTCTGTCTGCAACACCACGATGGTCGGATTCGAGTCTGGAGACACCGTGGAGAGAGGATGCTGAACAGCTGCGTTATGCACCGCCACACTGGTCCTGCACCGGGTATTATGGTATGGGGCGATATTGGATATCACTCTCGCACTCCTCTAGTACGCATTGCCGGTACTTTAAACAGCCAGCGCTACATCTCCGAGGTGTTGGAGCCAGTTGTCCTTCCTTACCTTCAGGGCTTGCCCACAGCCATATTTCAACAGGATAATGCGCGACCACACGTGGCACGCATTGTCCAAGGGTTCTTCGTCAATCGCCAGATTGAATTGCTTCCCTGGCCAGCTCGCTCTCCGGATCTTTCGCCGATAGAAAACATGTGGTCCATGGTTGCTCAACGATTGACCCAGAATACATCCCCAGCTGCCACACCAGATCAACTTTGGCAACGTGTGGAAGCTGCTTGGTCTGCTGTACCCCAAGAACACATCCAAAGTCTCTTTGAATCAATGCCGAGGCGTGTGGCAGCGGTGATCTCCAACAATGGCGGCTACTCTGGCTACTGATTTTGGCAGGAACCACACTTCACAGAAGTCTATAAATTTAATCATTTGATACTTGGTCAACATGTTATCTACAAAATAAATTTTGTTGTGATATCTCTTGTCTTTCTTGGTGTTGCAATTTGGGTGGCCAGCAGTGTATTATTTTCATTTTGAGTTCGTAATTGTCTCGAAAAAGTGTGGCATGTTTAGTTTTTAATACCAATATAATTCAATAGAATTTGGTCGAAAACTAATATTTTTCAAGAGGTTTTGAATATTTTAAGGAAACACTGAAAAATGGCCTTTTTTTTATTCGAAACCGAAATTACCATTTTCAGTTTACTATTTTCTTTAAATTTATTGAATATTTTGCAAAATTGAAAATTCCTCCCCTTAAATGAAATTAGCATTTTCAATTCACAATTCTTAACATCGCAGTATGCATGGCACAAATATTTTAGTTAAAACCATACTGTCGCTTGGCTACTGGTAATTGACTCTCACTGTATATATTGCTTTCTCGCCTTAAGGCGGAGTTCGCAGTAAAAACAACTAACAGATTGCGTGAATGGGTCTCACTCATATTGAAGGCTCTTTTTAACGATGAGATAGCGTGTTTCGCTTGTAACTTTGACGACCGTTGTCAAGATTCAAGGTCATAGTATTATTCAAACCAGTTACGCTTTCAGCGTTACAGAAAAGAAGATATTTAAACCAAAAGGGTTGGCATAGTTAAGTGAAACAAACAGTGAAATATATATGCAGTTTTATTCTCTCAGTGAAACATACATTTTTTTCCCGATTACAAAGTCTGATATTTTCACATTGATCAACACTAGACAATCAGTTGACTATTTCTAGTTTTATGAGAGGCATTTTCTGTCAAGCTAAACTAGGCGGCGGTAGTATTTCTGCGGAGATGCATATTCCTTGACGTATACTAAAGGTGATATCACGACTTGTTTTCCGAAACGATTTCAGCACTTGGTCAATAAAAATTCCAAAATCATACATGGTAGTTATTTGTCAACGCCAATTAGATTAAACGCCAAACGTCGCAAAAATGGCGATGAACTGCATTTTAAGGTCATCTATCAAATTAAACTGCACAAATTTCTTCACTCGTACAGAGTACAATTTAACAACGTACTTTAAGTAGTAGGGCTGACTAGGCCCCATATCTCTCGACGGGGGGTGTAAATTTTAAATTTCTTTTGTACTCTAATATGCAGTCTGTTTTCTATTAAAAAATATTTCTCTTTTTCGCATGTTCATCACTGAATTCTAGTATTATTAGTAAACCTTTTTATGGTACTTGGTCTGATCGAAAAGTATCTAGCCTTTGACCAAAAAATAAAACTACTCCATATGTTTATTTCAAATCTAGTTTCCTTCAAAACAGACCCTTTCCGAGTTGAATAAAATTGTAAGGATTGATCTGGTGTAGCAGAGAAATATGTTAATTTCTTGTTGCCAAAAAAAGAACCAAAAAATATTAATGCTTCAAAATAAGTGCTTAAATAAACTTTCGAAATCAAGCAGTGCCACAACGTAGCTCCAGATAATACAAATAGGATCAAAGCTTTATTGTACTTTTATCTTTGTTTTTAAAAGGCAAACGAAATATACCACGCACTTAAATCGCATAAATATATAATATCGTATATGTATATACACAAATTTCACTAATATAACGCATAAATAGACATTATTTGTATTGCCAAATGGCAACTACGGATATAAACAATATAATATCGGCCATTACGGTATTCATTCGCCAATTTTACCGCGTTGTGTAAATATTCTTGATTTGAGGAGCTGCATAGCATTGCTAAAACTACACTGGGAACTTCGACGCTGTAATTAAGATCTTCAGCAGTCTGATGACAGAAAGCAATGAAAAGTCTGGAAGATAGAAATCACCGAAGGAAAGAAAATATGAGCCAAAATAGGTCTAGGGTCGAAAAATTCCGAATCGCCTTTGAACAAGGGAAATAGGATGAAATTGAAGTAGCGGTTCACAGAATCTAATGGATTAACGTGCCTGAGGTGCTTTTTGCCATGCATTGTTTTGGAAATAAGGAAGGTAGTTGAATTAACATTGCACTGGAGCAACACGACGGGCTATTGGCGACAGTCCAGAATCAACCCCTAAGGGGACATCTCTATCCAAGGACATCTCGTCATTTTGAACCATGGTCAGATGACGAATATTGGAAATAAGAATTGACACCAGTTAAAGTAAACGAGGTGCTGTTATGCATTTTTAGATAATCTTATTTCATTTAAAAATAAGAAATACATATATGTCGACATGGATGACAGCACCATATTCATTATAAATGGATTGAAATAATATATGAAATGCAAGTAACGACACTTTGCCACACACACACACACACACATCAAAAGATACAAGAATTAAGATTGTTTAGCACAGACGGGCTATGCATGGGTCTGTTAGTTGAAAAAAGAATACAGCAATGTGTTCTAACTTACCATTCCATAGTTAAAGTTTCTTTGAATGATCACAAATCTCTAAATGGGAAAAATCTTCCAAAATGAATTCTAAACTTTATATATTCACTTCGGAAAAAGAAATTAACATTTCCGATCTCAGAAAGCCTTCTAATAAAGAGGTTATCAAAACATAACGGAAGGAACTTTTAAAGTGCGACTTGGAGCGGGAATATATCGATATTGTATTTTCCGATATTATCTACGACTGCAGAGCGAACCACTTGATTATCTAATGAAATCTATTGGCTTACGTTGCGAAAAGAAATTGATTTAAACACGCTGTTTTTCAAAAATGCACGCGCTGTTTTTGTATCACTCGATATATTGAATTCCAAAGTCACCTCACCATTTTAAAAACAACAGCAAACCAAAATTGATTAAGCAGAAAATGTTCATCAGCTATGTGAGGCTTAATGGTGTTACGATATGGATGTTTTGTGAGGTGATGTTGCGTAGCAAAAGAATTGTTCCTCGGAGGGAGCCCAAAACTAAAAATTGGAATTTTTAAATGCAAATGTTAAGACCATATTACATTTAAAAAGAGACAATCTCGATTGATTTAAGGTCTATACAGTGATTTCTAGCAAATATTTGCAAAATAACTGCACTTAATAGCATTCAAACAATGATGGAAAATTACTTTTGTGTCTCGTGGGGATAGATTGTTAGAAGACAGTTGAGTCGGCGTAGAAAAAACAATGTTTATAATCATTGCTTTCGTTTGCATCCCTTTACAATGAATATAAAATATTCAACTAACATTATATTGCTACGTGCTGAAGATAAATAAATGAATGAAAAATAGGTTCCAGGTTCTATAACGCCATTAGACTCTTAAGGCAGAAGATATTATTCCGAAACTATTTTTTTCATTAAAGTTTGTAATTTTGATAATGACATCGTAGATGTTTAAAGAAGCATATTGTAAAAAATCAGAAAACTTCAAATGATATCTTCTTATTTATATATATAGTTTATTTCTTTTTCATTTCACTTTTTTCTTCTGTTATGCTTTCTGTGTTTCTCTTTCCTAAATAAACCTTTTATTTTTCTTCCTTCGAATTTGTAATTGTTTCTACGGGACAATAATATAAATGTGGTACGGTGTCTAGGGTGTGAAGAAGTGAAGATGGATAATACGGAGATTAGGACTAACACAACATTTAATTTCTCTACCAAAAAAACTATACGTATACACTAACGGTTAAAAAATGATGGAATAGCCTACACGCTGCCACGTGCATGAATTGTATAAAACGACGCTCGCTCCACCTGCGCGTGGAAGCTTTCAGTCACTAGTTCAACCCTCACTAAGTCAGGAAAATAGGTTCTAATAGTCACGCTCGAGGATCAGCAAGTGCCTTCTCGCACTTGTACAGTCACCGGAGTCCAGCGAAAACCTACGCGCGCCGTTCTTTCCTTTGTTTCAGTCTCAGCTAACACCTGCACGTGTAGTCAAGTTGATCATCAGCGCCATCTGACGGGGAGGCTTGTGGACACTCCGATTACACATAAATATATAAATATTAATGCATAAAGAAGAAAAAAAATTTATTTAAAGAACAAAAAGTCATCTCATGCATTTATTTGTATAGCTATTTTAAAAATCAGAAAACAACAATTTCATAAGACAATTTCCTACGACACTAGCATTAAAAATATTTTTTGTTCTGGGAATTTTTGGCCTGTGATGGGAATGAGATTAAAAAAATACGTGACTCGTTTCAATGAAGCATCTTTAGTTATGTATAGTAATGTAGGAGGAGGGTCCAAGCAAGACCCCAATTGATTCAGTAGAAAAAGTGCGTTATGTCCAAACTATTTTGTTCACTCATTTCATTGCCTATATTGTATGTATATTTGTAGAATTTCTCACACATGGGGTTCGTCCTCAATCGTAAAAATATTGGAGGAGCAATGGGTAACCATATAAGAGACTTTCTGTAAAGGTAAAGGAAGATAGCGCTAATCTTCTTTCTTGTGGTAGAATGTTTTTCTTGTAAGTATTCCGGAAATGACGTCACTTGGCTCCATTTTAAGGTAACTATTGTCTACCGGGCGAGAGCATTTGTCTTCCTGTGATATGTTTGCTTACAATGAAAATCCCACTCACAGGAGTTCGAGAAGTGGGCACCCCCTGGTTACATCGTTTGTTTTTTGACAGACTATTGACATTTTTATAGTAGTAGTAGTGACCCAATTTCCAAATGCAACGCTTATCAAAACTTTGGGACTCCTATACCTAGTTCTAATTATCTCATGACGGATCACATCTGTCTGATCCAGGTTCAGTGTAATAATACATGGGAATTGTTTTATCCCTCAACATTTCCCCTACTAATGCTCACATTCCTCGACACCGACTCATGCTTCCATTAAAGAAATACCTGTCTAAAAGATACGAGCATTTATCCAAAGTACTTTTCCATTTCTCGTGTGATTTCGTAGAAAAAATTAGGTCGGAAGAGTCGCCTGTGTAGCTTTCCGATAGAATTTTGGTTACTTCGTTTTCTATTTCAAAATGTCTAAGTTTGTTACAAACTTAGACATTTTGAAATAGAAAACGCACTGCGATGAACTTACTTTAATTTTGACGACTCTGTTAGGAAATTGTGTTTAATCAGTGACTGTGTTTAAAAGTGTTTCAAAATAAATGTTCATGTTGCAACATTTAATTTGCCACGACTGACTAAAACTGCTTATTTCCCGTTCATATTGCGCTTTTTAGCAGTGATTTTATCCCTTGTGTATCCGATTGCTCATATTTTTGTTTGTAGTGATCATTATTCAAGGTGGATTATAATTCGATAAAGTGTGCAGCTCAAATTAGAGGTATGCATTAAGTTTTAACAGTATGAATGAAAACTCGCCATTCATTTAAATATTATCTGCCTCTGAGAGAAACTGAATGTTGGAGGAATACCTTTAATAACTTCAGGGCGATGGAACGTCTGACGTACCACCTCGAAATTGTTAAGACTGAAAAATGTGGAATAATATTGCTTTAAACAAGGTGTTGAAAATTACTTTGGTTGTACGAGAACTTTATTTTAATATTCTTTTAGACTTTTCTTAACTTTAAACTTTTTTTAACTTTGTGCAAGAAGAAAAATCACTCTAATCATAAATTTCTAAAACTCTTACATTCTTAAAATAAATTTGTAAATAGATCTACTCTTTTGCGATAGTAAATCTATCTTTATTTGTATTGTTTCAATCATTTAAATTATCGGTACTTCATCAATTTCACTTGTCACTTTTCCTCTTTTCGGAGGGCCGCGGTAGCCCGGTTGGAAGAGTAATGGGTTAGCAACCGGAGGGTTGCGAGTTCGAATCCAACCTAAGACCGTCGTGTACAAAGGGGGGGGGGTGCACGTTAAATCTATCGTGGCCTCAAATGTCCTCACGTTGGCGTGGTGTGGAAGTTTGGAGAGTGGAGTGCCAGATCAGTTGTGACCTCGTCATCTGACCGTGGTTCGAAATTACGTGATCTTGTCCTCGGATCTTTCCCTTCGGGTTTGATCCCGGACAGTCGCCAATAGCCCGTTTTGTTGCTCCAGTGCAACGTTAATTAAAATACCTACTTACCTTCTCTTTTTGGTTATATAATCTACATAAATGATTCAACATCAAGTTTTGCGTTAAACTACAAAGGAAGTAACATGATTTTTAAGATTTAAATATTTTTCTTCAGAAAACTTGACTCGGTTATTTATAACTGCGATTAATCGTGAAATTTTTGGTGTGAGTCGTTTTATTTTCAAGACCTCAGCTTCACTTTTGATGCAATTGAAGATATTCCAATCTATTATTTGATATTTGTATGTTCTTCAGATTAAAGAAATGTAGCGTGTTTATTCTTTCGTTAATAACATCGCTTATTTTACAATTAGGTACGCCAATTTCCTTATTTTCATTGTTCCTTTAATTGCAAAATCGTATGCTTCGTTGGATGAAGCGAAAACGATTTGGGATGAAATTTGTTTACTGTGCCATTTTAAAGCAGACGATAGTAAACACACTCAGACAGCTTAAGTTTCATTAATTTTCTATTTTCAAATAGATTATGGAATAAATGTTTGAACCAGATAGTTATTCTGTTTTCAAAATACACTGCTGGCCACCCAAATTGCAACACCAAGAAAGACAACAGATATCACAACAAAATTTATTTTGTAGTTAACATGTTGACCAAGTATCAAATGATTAAATTTATAGACTTCTGTGAAGTGTGGTTCCTGCCAAAATCAGTAGCCAGAGTAGCCGCCATTGTTGGAGATCACCTCTGCCACACGCCTCGGCATTGATTCAAAGAGACTTTGGATGTGTTCTTGGGGTACAGCAGACCAAGCAGCTTCCACACGTTGCCAAAGTTGATCTGGTGTGGCAGCTAGGGATGTATTCTGGGTCAATCGTTGAGCAACCATAGACCACATGTTTTCTATCGGCGAAAGATCCGGAGAGCGAGCTGGGCAGGGAAGCAATTCAATCTGGCGATTGACGAAGAACCCTTGGACAATGCGTGCCACGTGTGCTCGTGCATTATCCTGTTGAAATATGGCTGTGGGCAAGCCCTGAAGGTAAGGAAGGACAACTGGCTCCAACACCTCGGAGATGTAGCGCTGGCTGTTTAAAGTACCGGCAATGCGTACTAGAGGAGTGTGAGAGTGATATCCAATACCGCCCCATACCATAATACCCGGTGCAGTACCAGTGTGGCGGTGCACAACGCAGCTGTTCAGCATCCTCTCTCCACGGTGTCTCCATACTCGAATCCGACCATCGTGGTGTTTCAGACAGAAGCGTGACTCGTCAGTAAAGACAATTTCATTCCATTCTGCCGTCCACATCCTTCTTTCATCGCACCATTGGCGGCGGAAACGTCTGTGGTTCTGCGTCAAGGGTAGACGAAGCAATGGACGTCTTGCGGACAGACCACTCTGCTGTAATCGGCGTCGAATGGTACGCGCAGACACTGGATGATGCGGTACAAACTGAATGTGCTGTGCTATGGTTCGTGATGTGGCTGAGCGATCCGTCACTGCCATACGCACAATATGCCTGTCATCACGTGAAGTGGTGCACTGAGGTGGATGCGATCGAACACGTCGGTCCGTCGTACCCTCCTGCATCCAACGATCACATATCCGCATTACAGTTGTTTGGTTTCGTCCAACACGACTACCGATTTCTCTGAAAGATAATCCACAATCTCGGTAGGCCACTATACTTCCTCTGTCGAACTCGGATACTTGATCAAAAGATGATCGCTGTTTTCTACGAGGCATAATGGATCGTTTTTTTGAAAAAACCACAAGAAAAACACAATTGCCGTACTTGAAATCATCGAAATCTCCAAGCCTTAAATAGCGCTTTGAAGTGGCGCCACAGGCGCGCGTGATGTGCGTCTGCGCTGAAATTCTAATCATTTGCATATCTCACCTCCGCTAATGCATGTTGTAAATTTCATATTATTTGCATGCTTCCTTCAGGGTGTTGCATTTACGGTGGCCAGCAGTGTAGTTCCAAAATTGTATATATAATCACTGTTATATTCACATTAATAAACTTCTTTTTTATTAATTATTAATTTTTATAACGGTAGAGGAAGCTGATAAATGAAAATTGGAAGGTATGGATTAGTTTTAGTTCTCTAATTCTAAATTGAATGAACGTTTCTATTTCAAAAGTTGGGCCACGATAGCCCAGTTGGAAGAGTAAGGGATTAGCAACCGGAGGGTTGCGAGTTCGAAACTCGGTCCAATCAAAGACCGTCGTGTACGCGGGGGCTGTTGCACGTCAAATCTGTCGTGGCCTCAAATGTCCTCGCGTTGGCGTGGTGTGCAAGTTTGGAGAGTGGGGTGCCAGCTCAGGTGTTGCCTCGTCATGCTCCTCTATGCTTGCCCTAACGAAGGGGAAGAGGAGAGACAGCGTGCGGAGGAGGATCGAACTGGGCTGTTGCGAAGAGGCACGAAGGACCCGAACCAGCGTCCATGCCGAGACCCATCCTCTGGTGAGAATTCAACAGGTTCCAGGAGAGTCTATCTACTCCTCATCTGACGGAAAGTCCCGCCCTCCTCTTGCCATAGTTCAGCGGATCCCAAGGCAAAGCTGATTTGCTTTTAAATTGGATACCATCAATGAAGAGTATTTGGAAATTACTGTGTAATAATTTATGAATGCTAACCATTACACAACAATACAGACTAGTAGACCCGTGCATAGCATCTCCGCCAAACTTCTTTAATTGCCGTTCGTTTACTTTAACTGGCGTTAATTCTTATTTCGAATAAAATGCATGACAAAAGCACCCTAGTCATGTTACCACAATTTGATTCTGAACGTCTACTACAATTTCATCGCATTCCCTTGATCAAAGGCGATTCGGAATCGTTTGATCCTAGACCCATTTTCGATCATATATTCTCTCCTTTGCTGATTTCTATCTTCCAGATTTCTCATTGCTTTCTGTCATCAGACTGCTGAAGAACTTAATTACAGTGGCGAACTCCTCAGTGTAGGTTTAGCAATATTATACGGTTCCGTGGCTCAAACCAAGCATATTTAAACTAAGCGGCAAAATTGGCGAATGAATCCCGTAACGTTCGATTTTATATTGTTTATATCTGTTGTTGCCGCTTCGACAATAAACAAATAACGTTGATTTTCTGTGCCACGCACGTTAGTGAAAAATGCATATGTAGATATTACCAGAAAACAGCAAAAAATCATTTAACATTACGGAAGATCGATCGGAATAGAGAAACAGGAAAGAAGACAAAACCCTTTCCAAAATTATTTTCTGAATACGTGCTTGGTATTAGCGTTTTGCACAGCATATGCATCGATAGCACGATTTTGCAAAACAATTCTCTCCGTTCAATAATTCCACCTCATTCAAAATCCATCATTTGATCACGTCTTTCGTTCTGTGACAAGGCAGGTTTATGCACTGGAATCTGAAACTGAGGACATCGTTTTGGACGAGATGCCTCGTCCTTCTTAAATTGACCACATCTTGGACGAGATATCTCGTCGCAACACTTGGATGGTTAAGCAGCAGAATTTAGATTTAAACGGAATATAGAGTTAAAATATTTCCTCAGCTGACGTTTTCTACAACAATGTTAAATTTATGTAAATTGGTTGAAAAAGGAAAAACGGATGAAAATGTGATTGATTCGACCTAAACACTTTCATCTATACAGTTAGTTACATACAATAGAGTTTGGATTGTAATTCGAATGGGTATTTTGCTCTTCTGATCTGTATTCTAAGCTACATTTGCGAAACAAGGGATACTGCAACTGTTAGAGAAATAATACCACGCAAAACAAAAGATTTTCTGCAACATGTGAAATTCTTGCATTTTGTAGAGGATCGAAAAACGAGATTTTCTGAATTAAAAAAAAGAAATTTTTAAATAGGCTAGGGATGGAATTGAAATTGAAGGTAAGAATGGGTGGGATTGGATTGGATTGGACGCCGTAGGCGGACACTGTTACACATGTGTGGCTTTCAGCTGTATAGTCCGACTTACGGAGGAGTTTCGGCGATTAGGAGAGCCGAGCAATCCACTATACACACAAAACAGTCAAGATAGTACACAAAAAAAGGAAGGCAAGTGAAGGGCCAAACATGCAAGCACAGAAAAACAAAATAACGAAAGAAAGGAAAACAGAATTTGTTAAATTTACAGAGAACCAAATGATAATACCATACAAGTAATACTGATAATAATAATATAATACAAATGATACTAATAACAAAAAATTATCTATATATAAAAAACGGTAACAATACACAATGAACAAGGATACGTATCAAGAACAAAAAAAAATTTCAGAGAGCAGAACCACTAAGACAACTAAAAAAAATACAGATATACTAATTTCGTAAGAAAATCTAGGTTATATCGAGAACTTTCGATTTCTCAGCTCTCACAGATGTAATCAATGTTGGAGCTGAGAAATTCCATGATTTTAAGGATTTTATGGTTGGCAGTGTCTATTCTTGGCAGTACTTCGGCACCAATGAGAATAGTTTTGTAGAGAAGGTTTCGCCAAATGCAAGAATGCGGGGGGGGGGGGGGATTTGAAATTAAGTTTTAAAAAAGTATTTTTAACACCTTAAAATTACGAATTTTATTTGAAAAATGAACTTTTGTAGACAACAGTGGCCAATGACTTTGCCGATTGGGTCCGTCTGTTTTCAATGAATCCAAAGTAGACCAAGCTTACTACTTTTATAAGTTTGACTGCATTTGGAGTTCCAATAAGACGATACTTTACGGCAAAATGGCATCATATTTAGACAATTGAATTATTTTTCTCGGTCTTGTGTGCCTGTTAGTTTGTACAACTGTTTCGAATAGTTTTCCACTGAAGAAGGTGGTAGGTAGATGAAGTAACGTCGCACTGGAGGCAACACAAAGGGTATTGGCGATGGTCCGGGATCGATCTCGAAGGGAAGATCCGAGGACAAAACCTCGTTACTTTGAACCACGGTCAGATGACGTGGTCAACTGAGCTGGCGCTCCACTCTCCCAACTGCGGCACCACGCCAAAGTGATATTTGAGGCCACATCAGATTTAACATGCACCAGCACCCACATACACGACGGTTTTTGCGGTTCGAACTCGCAACCCTTCGCACGGCTCCTCCTCATTTTAAATAGTGTTGCAATCACGTTGTTTCCATCTATATGATTTTGCGGTTGATGGGATTCGTTTCGATTTCAATAATACCAGTGTTAATCCTGATGAGCCAAAAAGCTCTTTTCGTAGCATGTTGAGATAGGTACTTATGTGACGTCGCACAGACAAGACAACGCGGGCTATTACATGTTGTTGGACAGAATCGTTTTGTAAGCAACGACCAATCTGTTGGTCTTTCTCCAATTAGCAATTGATCAAGGGAATAGCTCAGTGTTAGCATACATTGATTTTCCAATTAAATAGACGGAACATGTGAGCACAGCTTTATATGTTATTTCTTCCGGTCGCTCGGTTTGTGGATCTGTCCCATGGTTGTGGGAAAAATCATGAATCTTAAATTATTGATAGGTCAAAGTGATTATCCACTTTGATCAAAAACACTAGTCAGCGCTTCGATAGCCAATCGACTAAACGAATCGTAAGTCCCAGTGATTTACCCTTCAGAGATCTTACGACAGCGACTCCGCCCACTCTTGTGGGCTGATGTAGCCCGTTTGAAAGAGTAACGGATCAGCAACCGGAGGAGTGCGAGTTCGAATCCAACCAAAGACAGTCGTGTGTAAGGGGTGCTGGTGCACGTTAAATCTGTCGTGATCTCAAATGTCCTCACGTTAGCGTGATGTGCAAGTTTGGAGAATGGGATGCGAGCTTAGGTGTGACCTCGTCATCTGACCGTGGTTCAAAATGACGGTTTTCACATATCTTTCCATTGGGGTTCGATCCCGGACCGTCGACCGTGCTACAATGCAACATTATTACCAATTACTATTACCATTGCCAAAAATGTATTTCAAGTTTCACTGAATGGTAACGTACGTGTACTCCAGACGGTTTCATCGAGAAGTGAAATCATTTGTCAATATCAACAAAACTTCAACCGGTCAATTCTATTTCCTAGTTCGAATATTCGAAGTTCTAATTTTGCAAAAAGGTATAATCTATTTACTTCTTCCAAATATATTTGAAAACTTGCTCTTTCCACTCTCAAAAAGCAATATTCTATGGCATTCAAATTGCAATATTAACCCAAAATATTTTAATCTCAGAAGTATTCGAAAAATAGTGAAGTTTTTCTACCCTCTTGATCATTAGAACCGGAACCCGAGATTATTGCACTAGTTGCTGGAAATAAAATTTAAAACTATTTTTCTACAACTAAGGATCAAGAATCAGTCAGAGGAATGTAACTTCTACAATTGAATGGGTGGCGGGAAAAACGTATGTTGGATTTTCAAAAAAAAAAAAAATTTCATTGGAAGAACATTGAGTGTAGTCTAAAGAACGAAATCAACACTGTTATTAGTTCGTTTTGTGATCCAGATAATGAGGAAGTTGGCGTTGAACTTTTAATACCCTGTTAACAAGTGGAAAAACGTTGAATGTTGCAAACCTGCTTGGTTGGCTATAGCTGTCTGATTACCTCATAAATGAAGATCATAAGGCTTTCTATTTGAACCTGCATTCTGCATGATGACCTCTATTTTGTACTTGAATGCAATGGTTTTATCTTCATCTTTTCCTAATTTTTGTAATACAAAATCAATAAAATACTCGGATTTTAATGAATTTTATTGTTTTCATTTCAATCCGTGAGCTTCTAGGTAACGAAATGGAAAAATATTGCATATTCACACTTTTACAATGTGCGAAATAGTTTTTTTGTTCTAACTGAAAAGTTGATGGTTCAAACATACAATGTTTTTCCCACCACCCATTCAATTGTGCTAGATACTTTAAGATTTGCATTTTTCTATGAATGATCCTATATGTTTAGCTAAAATTTAAAATTTTCATCAATCTAAGGAAAAGGGTGTGTAATGAAAGGGAACAGAACATTTCCAATTTGATTGATTGCATATTTAAAGTATAATTTGTTGCTAAAATACTTATGTGACATTTAATTTTTTTTATGTAGCAATTTTCCTGTTTTGGAGCATTTTAAGGAATCAACTTTTTTCAACTACACGCAATGGCTTCTGGTGAGGTTCCAGATTCAAATCAATTTAATGATTTTTCGAATTCAAAAGCTGCTGTTGACAAGGTACCTGGGAAATTTTGTTATTTTCTGTTTCAAACTTGATTTATTCTAATCTGTTTAATATTTGTACTTTATATTGATCTTTATTGCAGACACTGAATTAAACATTTTAAAGATAAGTTTACATTTAAAATAATCTTTGAAAACTAGAAAAGTGTATAGTTTAGCCTCTTCATATCTTAAGAATTTCAATTAGCTGGTAAGATAAACAAAAGTAGATGTGTTTTATTCCTTTTGTTCAAAGTGTTTGTACAATGTTATGTAGTTACTTGGCAATTGTAAGCAAAAACTACCGTATCCTAATTATTAATTATCAATTAATTATTAATCAATCAGTTGAGTTGCTCCGGTGGGACGTAAATTCAAATATCTACCCAATTTTTAATCAAGATTAATTTAAAATATTGGTAGTATATTTTGAGATTCTACAATTACAACCTATTAATGTACTAAAGAATTTATTATATATAGTTGAATATTTCTCTTTATTTTTTCACAAATATTGATTTTATCTCATACATGTATGATAGCTTATTTCTTCTGTTGTGTAAAATTACATGGATGAACAAAGTTTATTACTATATCACATCTGCTGGTTTATTTATATTCATTATCTAGACCTTGTGTTATTATCTTGTGTTCCAGGCCTTGTGGGAACTCTTGTTTTTTTAAATATTTCATATTCTGTATGTAGTAGAAGTTCTATTGATTGGCTAGACCTGTTTTCATTTATATCCGTTTATGAAAATGAAGTGTTTGTACAAAGAATATTTTCCCCAACTTATCCATATTGTGTCATTTAAAAACAGAATCGATAATTTTGTTTCATGCAATATTACACATATTCAGTGTTTATCCCCACATTTTGTGTCTGCCTGCCTGTTTATGAAAATGACAATGACTATATATTTTCATTGTCAATCAATTTGCCTCACTATGCATATGTGATCATGATAAAACAAATGAATGTATTTCCATCCTAATTTAATTATCCTTTACTATCATTTTATAACAAAATTGGTGCTCTTTGCCTTGTTTGTCTGATTTCCAACTATTAGCAAATGGGTTTCGCCACTGCGCTAGCAGGCTGCACAGTTTTGATTCCTGTAACTCGCCTTGGTGTATTTTTCTCTGTCAGTAAAACTTTCCTTGTGTATGTTTCCGGTCTCTATTTAGACTTAACACTGGTTACAGCACAATAGAACATTGATTTAAAATAAGGAATTTAAGTAGTACAGATTATTTACAAGTTACGAAGAGTCATTTAAAAGTATGAGGGCACTACTATTAACTATCGAATCTGCTGCCAAGCCAGGAGGCTCACCAAAATCTGAGTCTGAAGGATGCGTCTGCTCCTTTCATGATTTCGGTCTACTCTCTTGCACTCATCTTTGGTGGGAGTACGTCTCAGTATTGGAATGTTCATCCTGGTGGTCTCAACACCACCTGCAACGGAAGGTGATGAGAACCTCCACAGCTGCGAGACCATTTTTTGGATCTCTTAATTGTTAAGCAAGATGTGTTGGACAGTTGCAATCCCCTTCAGAATGGTAACGGAAAGGGAGAGCAAGAAGTCAGATTACATTCCGAGCCGAGGACAAATTTAATGTCTTTCTAGCCTGGATTTCCATAGAACTGTAAACACAAGTATTTGTCTGGGGTAGCCTGTGCATTTTTCTCATGGAGGGCCCAAGATAATTTAGGTGTTGACAACTTGTTTGGTAGTCAAGGGAGGTCTGAATCCCAGATGTGGAAGCACGAGATCGACCCGTACACTGTCCATTGATATTGTCTGACTTGTGTTTGGCACAACTTAGTCAAATATGGCCCTTGTGTCATAAAACAACCAATCATCAGCCAAAACAGCTGAATAATATTTGAATGAAATTTTGTAAATTTTACTTGCTTACAGTACCAGTGAATGGGCTACTCAATATCATGTATAAGAGTCCTAAATCATACTTAAATATGTTTAAGGTAACTAAAAACTACAAAACTAACATCAAGCAGCATGGAACTAAAAGTTTTCAATGAGAAAACCACAAAGTATTTATGCCTTTTTGTACCCATCCAGAATTGAGGAACCATTTCTCTTCTGAGTAACTGATTTACTTGAATATGAAAATTGAGCATTCATATCAGATTACACATTTATCCATGTCTGATATATTTAAGAGCAGTGCTATACATTTCAGGCAATGTATATAATTTTTTAAGTTTTATTTTTTCTTGCTTTGATTATTCCTACTGTTTTAATTGTAATTTGTACTATTCACAATATATCTATGCATATTTGGCTCATAAAGTTATGCAAATAGATGTTTTTATTTGTAATGTACTGTTTATCTTTTAGATACTTTTACAGCCTTTTAATTACATAGAACAAGTGCCAGGCAAGCAGATAAGAACTAAATTAACAAAAGTAGGTGCTCTCCTCACTAAGATATAATTATTATGCAAATATATATAATTCAAAGGAATAAATAAATGTAAGACAAATGCAGAAAGAAAATGAAGCTTTTGATGCATATTTACATTTTGTAAACTTCATCAATTTTTGAAATAGTAAACCTAAATTGAATTTTGAAGTGTGGATATTTCTAACTTAATAGTATAAATTTCTTGCCTATCATGTGTACTTCAAAAGCAAATCAAGTAACATTCCTGTACTGTAGTTAAATGTGTTAGAAAGAAATATTTTTTATTATTGCCAGCAGTTTGTTACAGATTTAATGGTAATACTGCATGCAAAGTTGGGAACAAACCAAAAAGTTCGGTACCAATTAAAATGTTGGAAACAATTTTCACCATCATAAAAAGAATCTTATTGCTGATATCATATCCTAATATGAGTGATACATTGTTAAACACAGTTAATTTTTTGTTCAGTTCAATTGAATTTTTGAATACTATTAATTATGTTATAATTTATGTCAATATATATTCTTAAGAATTTAAGCGATTATAGATATTTTTCAAAATTGTATGATTTCAGTTCATAAAATGTATTAGGATAACTATTGCAATAGCACTTTATTCTCTACTTTAAATGTATGTTTTGTCAAAACTTGCCCCATCAATCAGCACAAAATATTTTTGACATAAAACTAACCATTAAATATAATTAAATAACTTTAGAACTACTGCTTACCATTAATTCTTGTATTGTAACTAATGTATCAGCCATAGCGTAAAAGTTAAAATAGGGATTTTGGTGTAATTTCAAGCATAGTTAATTGTTAACAGAAACACATCAGCTCAGAATTCCATGTGAGATCATAATGGATATTTTAGTACTGCCACCAGTGTCTAATGTAAGTGATTCTATATATGCATTTGTTTTTAATGTATTATAAACATGCATTTCTATGTTCTGTGTTGAGGAATTCTGCCTTGTATAATTGTTGTCATCATTATTTGCTAGGCCTTTAATTACTGGTTAAATATACCAATCGACAAGTGTAATGAAATTGGAGAAATCGTTCAAATGTTGCACAATGCTAGTCTATTGTAAGTATCATTTTATTACAATTCAAAAAGAATTTTATCTTGAAATATAGCATTCTTAGTTTTTAAATAAGAAAAATATGGATTTAGATGCTACTTGGACTTATTTATTAATGTGGTAGTCCACCCGATAAAGTTTTTGTTTGTAAGTTAATTTGTTTTACTAAAAATGAAATTATTTCGATTTCAAAAAGTATTTAATGATTTCTATTAAAATTCTTTAAACCTTATGTGCACAACTGTATTTAATGTAGCTGGCAAGGTGTGGTGTCTAAAATAGTTTATTAATCTTATTACTCATGTTAAAATAAAACAATGCTAGTAATATGTGCAAGGAAAATTATATTTTAAACAAGGATTTAAAATCAGATTATATAATTCCAAGTATTCATTGAAACCTTGTACATGCACCACATACCTGACAACTTTCCAGAAGTCTTCCAGGAAAACACTTGGTTTTCTGGTTAGAAAAAAATATTTTCTGTATTTTTCTTATGGGAGAACATTTTAAGTGATGCCAATTTTTAAAATGTTTTGCCAACAAAAACCATTTGAAAGAAAAACCTACAAATTTGTCTCTTAAACACTCAAAAAAAGTTTTAATTGCCTATTTTTGCATATATTTGGTGCCATTTTGAGTTAAGTATTGGTAAATCGGTTTTGCCGAGTTCGAACTGCTGCTAAGCATATTACAGTAGTAGAGAACTGGGTTACTTTTTCTAGTTGGAATTGTTTTCATAAAGCCCCTATTTAATGCAGTTGTTGCTAACTTGGTGCTTTATATATGTTTTCATTTTAAGAGTTAATTTTAGGTATTTTTCATTTCTGCCACATTGGTTTTGTCTCAGAAATCTTCCGAACTTTTTTCTTGGAGGTTGACAGGTATAACATGAAATTCATTTGTATGTAAAAAGTTTTATACTTGTTTCTGTGCCTATCTGCTTACATTTATTCTTATCATTTGATTTTATACTTATCTGGAATAGTTTTTGAATGAAATTATTCTAAAACCTATAACTCTTTCCACTTTAGAGTTGATGACATTGAAGATAGCTCTAAATTACGAAGAGGTGTTCCAGTTGCTCACCATATCTTTGGTATCGCCAGCACTATCAATGCTGCAAATTATGTATATTTTTTGGGGCTAGAAAGGACTTTAAAACTTGGACATCCAAAGGCTACTGCTGTTTTTACTGGTGAGTGCCTTTTTCAGCTTAAATTGCTTATGGTTTTGTGACATATATCTAATGCTGAAAGAAATTTATTCTTTTTCTATAGATTCATCATCATTGATATTTAAAAAATGTGAAATTAGCGTAAATGATGTTCCATAAGATCTTAAAGAAATCGTGTGTGAAATGAGGTATCATAGGAATGTGATTTGGAATTTTTAAAGTTGAAAGACTCTTTTATTTTGTAAATCATCAACATCAAACAATATATTATGTAATAATAGGTTTCTATGAAAACTTAAATAAAGCGTTAAAAAATTATTTGTTGCCAAATTGATACTCAGTAATAACTGACCAACAATCACTGTATCAAGCAGTGGCCATGGTAGCCCATTTGGAAGAGTAGCAGAATAGCAATCGGAGTTTTGTGAGTTCAAAATTAGATCCAACCAAAGATCTTGATGTATGTGGGGGCTGGTGCATGTTAAATCTGCCATGGCCTCAAATGTCCACACCTCAGCATGGGGTATGACAAGGTGTTGTCCCTGGATATTTCCATCCAAGATTGATCCAGGACCTTCGCCAGTAGCTCATTGTGTTGCTCCAGTGTGACGTTATTCAACTACCTACCATAGGGAATGCAGGTGTGATTAAATAAAATTAGCACATGCTTAGGCCATAAGAACCTAGGCAAACTATCTTTTTCGGTACTGCCTGCCAAATACAAGTAAAGCATGAATCAAATCCCACATAGAGAGCTCCACAGTAAATGACAAAAACTCATATTTCTTTCTATATGTATGCAAATATACTCATAGGTTCATTTCTATATTTTACTATTTGCATTTTTCTTTTGCCCCAAATATAAGAATTTTATCACTATTTAGTGTTGAATAAGTAAAACTAACATGTTTAATGTAGTGATAGAGCCTAAATACAGCATTGGCTGAGCTAAGGGCATGGCAATAATTATGACTTTTCTGTTAAGATGAAATATTGTTAATTTTAAATTTCGTGAAGATTTGTTTTGTAAGCTAAATAATCAATTTGTTATGTGCTATGAAGTTTGGATGAAAAGTTCTAGAAAATGATTTAGCTTAACTTGACAGGCAAGGATGAATCCATTGTCTTAGTTAAACCCCCAATTTTTTTAAATCCTTTTTTCATCTCTTTGGCTACATGATGTATTTTCAATCTAAATGTCCTATTATTCCAGCCCTGCCACTTTATTGTCTTTCTTTTCAGGTAAAGTTTTTCCATGTTATACTTGTATGAGGTAATGGCTTAGAAGATTCAAAGGTATGCAGAAGAAAAGTGTAAAATTTACTTAAGAAAGTTTAACATGTCTCTACTTTAGTTATTGGAAATTTTTATGCATTTAACATTGGCATTATCAGATTTTCAAAACTACTTTCTAACAATCACTAGTACTACTCATTTATCAGCCTCAGATGATCAGAAGTATTTCCGACAGAAAAGTGAGTGGTGATGTTTATACTGGTAACATAATAAATAAAAGCCAAAATTCCAAAATCGTAAATGTATTATCTTGAATTACACCCTTTCGATACCAATTTATGTTGATAGAAAAATATAAAAGTATATTCTCATGCATAATTTTATCATTTATTCTTATTTTATAACTGCTCATAGATGAAGTAATAAGTTCTACCAGGAAAATAGTAACTTCATAATTAAAAATCATACTGAATTTTTTAGGTGATGTAATAAACAAATCAAATACTATACATGCATTGTATATCATAGTAAATACTTATCAAACATCTCCTACAGCTTATTGAAAGCTGTTGCTATCCATGAAATAGCATAGCGTTGTTATAAGCAGTTTAGCATATCAAAATTTCCTTTGTGAAATGTAGTTTAAATAGGCTGGAACAAATTTCATTTGTATTGTTTATTTTTCTACCTGTTGTAATGTTGTGTGGCTATTACAATAGGTAGAGCCAAGAGGTATCTCATTGTATTTAAGCTATATTAAAGAGAAGCCAAAATCTTCCTAACTTCAACCTTAGCAACATACAATAATTATTGTTTTAATAAATTACTTATAGTATAACAATTATCTAAATTTGAAGTTTTTCACAAATCAAACTACTAATGGGGACTCAACTTTTTGTTATAAGCTCTAATCTCAAGACTTAAAATCATGTGCTACCATTTAACCTGTAAAGATTGGCAGCTTCCCTTATTTTGCTCCCTAACATTTCTTTTCCTATTTATGCTTTGTATTATGTTTGATTATACTAAAAAGAATAGATCCATAGCCTATATAGCTCTAAAAACTTGCCAAATCTGTTAATTGTTGATGTAATCTGTTAAGAATCATTCTTCAGAAGCTTTGTACCTCTATGTCATGCTGCCTCTGCTAAAGATATACTGTGTACAACTATATTTGCTGTTTAACTACATTTGATTTAAAAAGTAGTTTCTAAAAATGGAACGTGTTTCTGTTTTTTGATGTTGCTTTAACTTATAGAATTAGTTTTGAAACATTTCTTCACTTTTCTTTCTCTGCATACCTTATCAACTAAGCCTTTCCTTACTAATTTTTGTTATGTTTGAATAATTTCTGTTGAATCATTGAAGCATTTGATTCTAAATTCTTTGATATTCATGGACTTGTTTCTAACAATGCTTATAATCAAAGTACTTCCTCTGCACTGTTATTTATAAAAGTTTGCATTTTTATTTCAAAAGCAGCCACTTGAATTAATTGTATTAACAAACAAAATTTGCCCACCTGTTCTCAATCACTTTTAAGGTGCTAATGTAAAAAGCTTATTGAATCAATATATAAGGCACTTCTGTATTATGAGAATCCATCTCATGCAATCATAACCAATCACATGAGTGATATGGTAAAGGTTGCATTAGTTGATAACTGATTCTTGAAATGAAAAGCTAGAAAAAGATTAGTTTTTCTAGGATATTGTAATCTTGAAATCAGTAATTCTTTCGTGCTATTTATGATGACATTTATAGTAATAAAAAATATATAATTCTGTTATACAGAAATGTCAAATAAACAAAAGAAATGAAAAAGCAATAAACTTTGCTAGTAGCAGACTTATAGAAATGCCTAAAAAATTCAGGTGATCCAATTAAAACCTAACACAGTATAATTGAAGTCTTTATAATGAAGTATTTTAATTATAAATAAAAATTGAAGGTTGAAAATAGTATATTTTGTAATTTTATCAGTCAATAATAATCTGCAAACCCATATTAAAAGCCATTTCATATATATAGTTAGATTAAATAAAGTGACTACACACATTTCCTACTTGAAAATCTTTTGTCTAATTTTACACCATTTGAAACATTAATACTGTTGTCATATAACATAACTTCAGTCCAAATTCAATGCCTAAAACTGACCATTTAATTGTATATTTTAACAAGTATAAATATCTTTATGGATTTAATCAAACTTTTAATTGCACTATTAAAATTTTATTTTTAAGAGCAACTGCTTGAGCTTCATCGTGGACAAGGAATGGAAATATACTGGAGGGATAACTTCATATGTCCATCAGAGCAGGAATATAAAGAAATGGTAAAACGAAGTAAGTAGTTTCCTTTCTAAAGTTGCTTATGTAAATGATTGTTAAAACTCAAGAATACTACATTAATTATAAAAGCAATAAAATTACTTTAAAGTTAAGTGTTAATCGTAAGGTTTGATGCATTTATTATTTTCTATAGAATGTTTCATTATGTACTTTTAATTTCTAGAACATTTTTATATGCAGAAGTTCTCAGTTCTTTTTCAAAGTTCATTACATTGTTCTGCTAAAGTTAATTTGTATAAGAGGTTAAAATTGTTTAAAATCTCCATGGAAAATTCTATTATAAAAATATAATTCATTTTATGTTGTGGATATTGATGTTATTTATCATATTAATGTAGTTAATTGTTAAAATTGTATGTGCTGGTACAATCACTTTATTTACATTCTCAAATGTTTATGAACTTAAATAATACGATTTTACAGTTGTACTTTCTTTATAGAAACTGGGGGACTTTTTGGATTAGGTGTGAAATTAATGCAGCTATTTAGTGATAATAAAAGGTAATTAGATTTATATGTTTATTAACATTATACCTGAATTTTAAATGAGCATAGCACAAATTACTTAAAATTTGAATAGAAAATGCTTTAAATTGGATTTTATACATGATATCCGTATACAGAAATAAATATTCACTTTTCTATTAGATTTTTTGTGTACAAATAGTCAAATCCATATAGCATACCAGGATTGTATTGAGCTGATAGCCAACAAACTCCTAAAATATTTTTATCAATTAATTCTTGTATGCCATTGCTTTTTGTAAACAGCTACTAAACACTTGTGGTATTTTAAAAACTGGAAAAGGTATTCCACAACTCTAAGCTACTTAGTTTTCTTTGCATTCCAGTAAATAAAAAACTTATAGAAATATCTTTTGTTACAGTTGAATAAATTTTTTAAGTTAACAAAAAATTATTTTGAATTTCTTCTAGTGATTTCACAAATATCATTGCCCTCATGGGATTGTATTTCCAAATCAGAGATGATTATGCAAATCTTCAGTCAAAGGAGGTAACATTAAAAATATCAAACATTACTAATTGTAACTTTTGAAAAATTCTCATTTAAATATGTAATTTTTATTCCAATAATTTGGTAATTTCTGAGAAATAAAAAAATTAAATGTTAAATAATATTACAATTCTTATTTCTTTAAAAACTCTTGTGAAATATTGTATTTTAAATTTATTTGAGTTTAGATCTAGCATTAGAAAGTTCAGCATTTTTCTATTTGTTTCTTAAATATCTGAGTCACCGTAAAGTTGTAAGCATGTTATTAAGCTCTAAATAATGAACTTTGAACTGAACAGATATCAAGGCTGAGATGCTATTACTTTAACAAAATACACTTGCTTTAATAATTAACAATCTCTAGACATACATTTGTTTAGTTCAGTATGTTAAAAACATCAAATCATATTTTTAACTTTTAATGATGTAAAACTGAAATCCAACTGCATCAATTAAATTCTCATATACTTGGTGCTCTTTACTAAGCACTTCATACATTTTGTTTTAATAATTTAGAATATGTAATTAATTTTATTCAGATATTGTTTCATAACATATTAAGTATATTTTTAAGTTCATTTGGCAACTATTAACATTGTATATTCTCATGTGCAGTATACTGAAAATAAAAGCTATTGTGAAGATTTAACCGAAGGAAAATTTTCGTTTCCTGTAATTCATTCCATTAAAAGCAACCAAGATGATCCTAGGATTATGAGTATCCTTTGATTTGTATTTTGTGTAGTTTTCATAAGGACTTCTCTTGAAATGTACCTTTATCACCATCGATTAAAACATCCTACCTGTAGGTATTTTTCTTAAGTTTGTAAAATTATTGTGTTCCTTTTTTAACACAGCTTTGAGAATCATATTTTAATTCCATTGTCTACATTGCAGGAAGCAAGAAAGAATAAATGTAAAAAAATTTATAAATAAGAGTAAGAAAAAAATGCAAAATACAATAAACGAGTTATAACGTGCTCACTGCTGTTGTCACTGGATTAGTGTCATGCATGCAATGAGATGCAGGTCATGAGCAAAAGTGTTGTTTAGTTAACTACATGTGATTAGCAAAGAACATTTGTTATTTAAGATAAATGAATTTCAGAATATCTTCAATTGTATTGCAATCTTAGCGTTTGTTAGTGTATTAAGCACTATTTTGGTGATCTTAATAAAACGATTTCATTGCTATTTTATTTTCAAAATGATATCTTTAAAATGATTAAGTCTCTTCACTCACTGTATTGACGGCACTACTGTTACTAATTTTAATGATCAGGTGTTCAAAAGGTTAACAATTCTTCAATACATGGACATAAATATAACAGGAATTGTTATTTACTATATATTTAATTCCTATATTTATTAAATCTGATATTAACTTCATTTTTATTGTAATGCAAGTATAATTATTCATTTAATTAATTTATAATTAAAGTTATGAATTTTAAAATAAATTAGACAAGGTCTCGAAATTTGTTTTCAGTATCAAGGAAAGTTTTGAGAAAGCTAAAAAATATTTCCATGTTTTGTGTGAAATTTTTTCTTGGTAATTGTTTTCTTAACTAGCATCAAGATATCATTCGACAACGAACATCTGATATTGAAATAAAGAAGTATGCTGTAGATGTCATGGAGAAAATGGGTTCATTCGAATACAGTCGAAATGTTCTTAAGGAATTTGATGCACTGTAAGTGATTATTATACAAGTTTTTTTATACAAGTCCGTGCAACTCATACGAATCTGCATAATTTTCATGTCGCAATCAATAAACTCTTAAAGTTATATAAGAACAATTTAGAAACTCAAGCCATGCAAATTTGAGAAATAACTGTTCATGTGATATAGTAAAATTTACATAATTGGCTTAATTCTAAGACAATAGCTAGTATGGTAACTGAGTGCTTCAATAGGTCATAGGGACATCTAAATTCTTATTAAATCTGACTCATCCTGGTAACTCAGTGGGTTTGCCATGCTCTAGCAATCTGAATTGTAGATTGCATTGGTTGGATTCCCCAAGTGTATTTCTCTCTCCTGTTTATGTCTATTACTTAATGTCTTGTGTTTGACGCAGCTTAACCAAATATAACCTTTGCACCTTAAAATCCAACTAACCATAATAGGCATGGATTCAAATTAGTCTAGGCATGAATGTTCTTAATGGTACTGAATTTACTTTAAATCATGCCTTCATTTAGCAATAAACCTACAAAGTGAATGCAGAAGTTTTGGTTTTAAAGAAATTTTTATAAACCCAACATGATACTTATTTCTGACACAAATGCTAAAATTGTTAGGGATTACACTTGTTTTCTATTAAAGAACAATATCATCTGAACTTTGCTGAAAAAAGACACAATAAACTTCAAAAATATTAAATTAGGTTCACCGCAAGCCTTAATATTTGTTGAAAGTCCTGAAAAGATTTTTAAAAGTTTAGTTTTCACAAGAATGTTATATATTTTATTTTACCTGCATTCAATAACCAGGATCAATTGTCTTAACAAGTACAAGTGTTATTAAACAGGGATTACTATATTGTCGGCTTAAAAGTGAAGCACCAGTTGAAAAACAATTGAGAAAATAAAGGATAAAAATTCTCTAAGTGTGTTTCTTAAGAAATCTAACATTCATGCAAAAAGACTCAATGCACACTTCATCAGTCTAAAGATCACCACATTCTGGTCTATTAAAGTTAAAAATTTCGTGTTTCACTTGTAAACCGACAATATGTAGTTTAGCTAAAAATTGAAGTTTTTAAAACTAGGTCCGAGACCCAAATTCAGAAAAAAAAGGCTTTCATTTTTCTTTTGCCTGAAGAGTCAGATCCCTGCAAAAAATAACAAATTTCTTATTAAAGTAGAACAATACCCGAAATAACATTGATATAAACGTTTATTATATCGAAAAAAAATTGAATAAAGAATTTTTTTTAAGTATAGATGGGCATATTTATAGTAAGTGTATTATACTATTTGTGAGGTTCTTTGGCCAGACATTGAGAAATGTTGGCTGGAAGGAACGATTTGATCCTCTAAGGATGTTGATGGGGTTGGCCTTGGATGGTCAGCTGGGTGAAGAGGAAAATGAGAATAGCGGGGGTTAGAAAAGGGAAAGTGGTGGATACTGACCAGGTACGATGTAGGCGAGGGTCCTTTGATGACATATTCCAAAAGACTTGGAATGCTGTAAACATAAGCTTGTATTATATTTAGTGTTTCAAGTCTTGGAATATGGCCATAAAAGGACCCTCACTACATTGTCCCAGGTCTGTGTCCACCACTCTAGTCCCTTTTCTAACCCCCATTATTCTCCTTTTCCCTCTCACCTGGATGACCATCCAAGGCCATCCCCTCCAATGTCCCTGTGAGATCAAATGGTTCTTTCCGGCCAACATTCCCCAGTGTCTGGCTGGAGAACCTCACTATTGATTTGTAATTTATGAATTATGCAGTTATTTTAAAATGTGGAATAATCTTTCTTTGGGGTGTTTTACAGAGCCAGAGAAGAGATAAGCCGTCTCGGATGCAACAAATATCTCATTTCTGTTCTAGATGAATTGAAATTATGGTAGAAAATGAGTCATCTTTAAAAATTATATTTCCTGTCCTTGTAAAACATAGCAGAGTTAGTGATTGCGTTTCTGATTTCTGTAATGTTTGTCTTCAACTTAGCTTATGTCCTGTGCCTTATAGTTTAAATATGTCTGTGATACTCAGGACCAAATGTCAGTTCTAAGTGAAGTCTCCATCTGTGTATTACTTCTCAAAGTAAAAGCATGGCCAAAAGTCAACATTTAGAAAAATAAACATCTCAATACTTTGTGAAGCAGTTTTTGAACAATATTTAAAAGAAAGAAACATTTGTAGGTTACTATTGTATAATCATGAAAGTTTAGTGTATTCATGAAAATAATGAAACACTGATGGTAAAAGACCTTCGTGTTACTTTTACTATGTTCAAGTTTCACAAATACTTTTGACCTTTTCCTCACTTTAGTGAGAAAGACAAATCGTTACCTGAGTGCAAGAACTAGGTAACTCAATTTTTTAGTTCTTTGAGATGAAGGGAAAAGTAATTTCTGCTCCAATGCTTGTTTCATATGTACCTCTTTTTCATCAGCCAATACAGTTCAAGTGATCGAAAAGGTACCCAATTCTTGCATTAAATTCTGTATGGTCTCAGTTTTACTAATTCAAGTACAACTTAAAATACCCATTTTTTGATGTACCTAGTTCTTGCATTCAGGTGACTATATATATACCATCTTTGCAACCTACCCATCTTTACTTGGTATTGGTTTCACTGTCTGCAATTCAATGAAGCACATAATAGTCTAATTGTTGTCTACACAAATTGTAAAATCTAATGTGTATAAAATCTAACACACAAGAGTAGGAACTACAACTCTTGTAAAACTTAAATTCTGCTATTAATACTTGCTATATATGGGTTATTTAATTTTGTGGCAGGTTTTATTGCAAGAAATATTTTGAGCATCACAAAGTATTACTCCATATCAAATTTGGAAGAATTGTATCCAAGATATGGAGCAATCCAATATCACAACCTCTTAAAACAAAATGCACTATTAATACACTGTCTGTTAGACTTCACTTTGCACCTTATTTAAGATATCCCTGCACATCATTTCTCAATAATTAAGTCATCTCGTTTAGAGGTAACTGAATTTAAGTATAAGATTACTGATTGTGAAACTATTCTGATAACTTCATGGAAAAATTTGAAATTTCTTAAAAGTTCTAACTAATCTCAGGAACAAAGTGAAAGTATGAATCACATGTTGGCTACTGTATGAAGAATTTCACTTCATGCAATACATTGTAAAGTACTTCATACAGTACAATGTTATTTTCAATGAAATTCTATTACGTTATAATTATTATGCTATCTTCCCTAATTATAATTATTTTGGAAAAAGTACTTACTCCTGGTCTTCCAAAACTGAATGCATAAGCAACCAACTCAAAGTATAAATTGATTGTAATTGCAAATATAAGAAAATAGAATCAGAATTTATACAGGAAACCTAGTTGGTAATGGAATATTATACTATATTGATAATATAAGGACACTAGAGAATACATTAACATAGAACGTTTCAAAGTGAAAAATTATTCACTTTGGACATTTTTACTCTATTTAAATGGATTATTTATAGTGATGCATCTCTAACTTATACTAAGAGAAATTTCTCTCAAGAACTTCTACATATCTTAATCATTCTAGTAGCCTTGGAAATTGGATTATTAAAATACATCTTTATGCTCATAGACAAAGATATTAAAAGGCATTTCGCCATTTCTTCAAGGTTATGTTATGGTTATGTAAAGATTACATAAAAATAGACTTTATATCTCTTCAAATTGTAATATATTAAGAAACTTTATTGCATTGTTGACGATTTGAAATGTTTCATACCTTTAGATTTGTTTCATACTTGTTGAAATTTGCATTGCTTGTTTTGTGTGGATAACATAACATTTCACTGCCAATATGAATTTGTAATGAGCTTTTATGCTTTTGATAAGAATGCTTTTAAGATTTGTTTGGTTTAATGCTGCATTTTCAAGTCAAATGTTTGTAGTCTTTATTAGTCATATTTTTCGTTAAATTGTATTTATGAGCAGTAGGAATACAAAATGGTTCCTCACGTTCTCACCATATTCAAATTAGATTTATTTAAAATTTTTGTATTCACAATTCAATGCAGTGATAAATGCATCCAGCATTTGTAATGTTATTGCCAAGTCCTGTATATGATTGTTTATCATTTCAAACATTGTCCTATTTTGAATAAAATAGCCATCATTAAAACATTTTTGCATGTTTGATTATTGTTTACAAGTGGATGTATCACAAATTGTCTTGAAATATACAGTTCTACTAAGTTTGTACCGGAAATTAGTTGCATATTATTTCAACTCCGAAAATTCCATGCAAAGATCAGTTCTTTAATTCAGTCATGAATAAAATTGTGTATGGTTCTGATCATATGAAATTTTGTAGCTAAATTTGCTGTCTAAATTGCTAAACTACCAACTAATTTTGCTTAATTAAAATCTACAATTATGCATCTTTGAAACATTACATTTTCATTTACTGTACCTTGGTAGAAAGAGCCAATGTCCATTTTTCAAGTTTTTAGTAATTATAATTTTTAATATAGCATACAAAAAATAATTTCAAAATATTTTATTCTTTCAGTAATACTACTATGCAAATATATTTACTAGTGCAACCTTGATTTTCAATTTTTTCGCTTTCCTCAAAATTGTTTTGAACATTGTGGCCCTATAGACAAATTCATGGAAGTGGACATTGGCCCTTTCAAGAGATCTGAATGTGTTCATGATAAAATTATTCATTTGATTGAAAATTTTACAAGTATGGAAGCAATATAAACTCAGGATAAACAAAGCATGAATTATAGAAACAAAGGTAAAATAAATTAATACAAAACATTAACTGATGCTGCCTTCATCTTCAGAACATTATGTGTAAGGAATCATAACGGCTTCTGAAGCTCTTGGTGAAATTAATTGAGAGTAAAATTGCTATTATAGTCAGTGGTGTATTTTAGTCTTTCAAATTTTGTTTTTCAATTCATTTAGGGGAAAGGGCTATTGAGGGGTTGCAGCTGAAAGGATGCAATGACAGAACTCTTCCGAATAGGTCCACATCTCAAGTTTTTATTTTAACAGAAAGCAGCTAATGAAAGAGAATATAGATACAGTACACATACTATTCTATGGGAAAATTTGCCTAGTTAAAGGAAAAAGTAAACTGATTTCTTGATCTTGCTACTTCTCAGCTCAGTAAACTGTTTCGTAATTGTTTAATTTAATTAGTTACAATGCCTGAATCCTCTGCTTACAGCTGAAACACGATAAGTCATAAAACAGCTATGAGGAAACAAAAGAAAAAATTCTATTTACTAATATTTTCCTAGAAATATAACATTCATTGAAAGAATGACTTAGTAGACTTCTAGTCTAAAGATCACATTCTGGTCTAGAAAAGTTAAAAATCTCAAAAATTCCGACCCAGTGTTTCACTTGTAAGCTGACAATATGATTGTAGATCAACTTTGAACATCAGATTTCTGTAGTTTTAGTATCGAATTCATGAAATATTTCCTCTGTTCAATTTGATTACATCCCCCTATCGTTTGTGTATGAGGGTTGATCAACAGTATATATGTTAGTGCAGTTACTATAAAAGTTAACACCAGAACTATTGAGATACTTTTGCACAACACTAGATGTTAATTTCATTAAAAATTTCCTTTGGTTGTTGGTTTAACCATTTTTGAACATATCTTGTATGAGTAGAATCCGCGACCCCCAGTGTTTATTGAGCTGTCCTTGGAAATTAATGGAGGATAAGAGAAGACTGAATGTTACCACAAATTAGTTAATCATACTTCAGGTTGCTTCTGCAGTTACAGGTGTATTTTTAATAGAAAGAATCTGCATCTTCTGAAAGGAGCCCATGTTTCAACTTGAAACGTGGGTTACTTTGCTACCTGCAGCTTCAATGTTTCTCTGAACATGATCGAGAAATTCAGCAATAGACCTTTGTGATAAAAAGTGGTCTCTGGTTGCAGTGAATCGAAATATTTTCTATAGCAGCTTCGTTTGCTCTATGAGCTATCAGAAGTACGAAACTCATTAACCACTTCAAGTGGGAAACACTAGACTATCTTACATTATGGACTTAGGCATTGCAATTTACATTTCCAAACAGCTCTTAAAAATACTGAGATAACAGGTTCCACCAGAACAATAAGGCGAGACTTCACGAATGGTTACTGCCAGCATCCCAACTAGTTCTTCCAGAATGGAATAAATTCATACAGGAATAAATCTCAATGGTTTGGACAATTATTTTAAGGCAACTATGCGTAGACAATTTGGTTTTTCATTTGGTCAATCTTTTGTGAAAAATAAAGATACAAGATAGTAATAAATGCAGTAAAAATTTCCTACCTTAGACACATCTCAGGCCTGGTTTCTGTTGGTCTCTTGATTGATTTATGAACTGTAAAATAAGAGTTGAAATATTAGTAGAATGCAAGTAGATTAAATATTATTTACATTTTAATTCTAGATTGTTCCAACAGTTTAGTTCTTTATTTGGGTTCAAAAGCCTCAAAGTAGCTGTCAGTTGTGAATCCTGTGAAATTTATTGCTCACATTCATTTCCAAAATGAACACTGGATTTTGCTGATTGAAAAGCAATAATTAACTTAATGTAGTCAGTTCAGGCAGTAAAAAGTGAGTATTTTAATGCATTTTCATAGAATAGTGAATTGCTTGGAAAGGAAAACGTATCCAAATAAAAATTGCTATTGCTTTGGTTTGAACCCCCCTTTTTTTGAGGAATGGTGACTGTTTACTGTATAGATTTAAAATTGCAATTTTTATTGAGAAAGTCAGTTGATTTTCCCACAATTTTGAATGGAGGTATTCATATTCTTGCATCTTTGGAAAATAGTTGAATCCTGGATTTTACAAAAATCAACAGTGAAATTAATTTTATGGTCGAATTTTATTTAAAAAAAGGCAAATCGAAATCCGACTGCAGCATTCACAGTTTTACTTTCGTGCTGCCATCTTTTGGCAGCATTGATACTCAGTAATTATATTAGAATATGCAAATCCTTGTTTTTAATGTATCGTTGTACGCATATTCAAATTAAATCATTTTCAACCAAAATCATTTTTTAAATACAAACTATTTCTAAATCCGACGAAGTGCTTGTAAGTTTTTTAGAAGAAACAGTTTTTTGGAAATTCAGAAAAGTGCATTTTCAATTCCCAGTATATAATTTGAAAGTAGGAGCACCCAAATGCGGCGAATTCGATTCACAAGCAGATCAAAAACAATTTAAATCAGAGACTTTAAAATTGTATCTGCTCCCAAAGAAGGGAGTCATGGAGTCATATTTTTCGATTTCATGTGCAGTGAAATAAAATAGGGGAAAAACGCAAAAGTTCTTTGACTAACGTGAATACGTTTTAAAATGCATTTGGCTACGAAACAAATGTTTGAAACAATTTGAATTGATGAAGCCATCTTACCTTTCTTGACTTTAAGAATTGCCATAAAATGTATTAAGTTCATTAAAATGCACTTTACAAAAGAAAATGCAAATAATTCAATATAATTAAATCCATATAATAAATTATAACTAAAGCAATTAATTTCATATACATAAATTGATACTATTAATTAAAAAGCAGTCACTAAATGTTTTACTTAATTTAAATGTAATTCAACGCAATTTTTATACGGAGCCGGTAGATTAGCGTTTATGTAAAGGAATCCATGGGCCAAAAGTTCGTAGAAGGTTGGTTTAAAGTTTAAACCATTTCTTGCAAGGTGTTCATTTCCTCGTACACTTTCGAAGCTTTAGGTGTTTACCTTAATAAGGTGGAGGGCCGAATTTGCCCTTTTCACTTCGAAGTGCCTGTAGGCTTAACTTAAAAATTTCTGCCCTATTACCGATTTCATCACCGCGTTCACTTGCTAAATTGTTTATTCGCGGATGAGGCTTTTACTTTTATATTTTTTAATTAAATCCTACTATACGAAGGCAGATCCTACGTAGATAACTTTTATCCTGTTATGATTAAAGTTAAATAGAATATTTAAATATATGCACGATAAAATTGCTCGCACACAACGAATTAATAATAAATCATGACAGATGTAAGGATACGATAATATTTATCATAAAATAAGTTGGAAAAGCAAGCGATATTTAGACATTTAATGAGAAAACGCATGCAATAGTATAATTAAAATATTAATAAGTATTATAATTTAAATATAAATAAGTAATATAATTTAAATATTAATGAGTATGTTATTTTCTATATTTGGCAACGCTAGTAATGTTTTTAGTTCCACTTTTATCATTATTGATTGAGATAGTTTTGATCTATGAATTTAATTGGGTTTTATGTTCAGAATGACTGAATTATTGTGAGATTATTTTTGACAGATGTATTTGAGTGATGAGATTTATTAATTGACTTACTATTCTGCGTTGTAAATATTCATGAACAACGAAGCATATCTAGGGCATGTTTCAATACGCACTCATTACATGATTACTCCGACAAATGCTAAGCACTTGAATAGCAATCAGTGATTTCTAGAAGCCCGTTGTATTTTTCTCTCTTCACGGGTTCTCAACAGATAGTTTTAAAATATTTTTTCATACAAAAAATTTCAAATTTTGCAGTCTTTAAATTTGCCACTCTAGGCTGCAGCCTCATCAGCATATTTGATATACCGGAAAGGTAGGAGAGGATTTAGTTTAGATTTTCGCATGAGGCAGGATGTGATAGTCCTAAGAAATTACAAAAGTGGTAGGTTGGATGAAGTGTTCAAAGATATTCAATTACTTTGATATTCTCAAAGTAAAAGGTTCATTTAATTGGCATATTTTCTTGCATAACCGTTTCTCTAGTGATTCGGGAACTTTCAACACGTTTCTGTATTGTTATTAAGAATCTTCCTTCTGTCTAATTCGACGTTGTTCTTCGATCACTATCTCGGCTTTATTCCATATTTGCTTTATCATGGAATTCAATTGGTCTCACGGGTTTTCCCAGCCCTAGATTATATAATAATAGTTGCAAATATTAGATATCATTCCCATAATTGTATGAAAATTGAAGCAAATGAATCTGATAATTTTCGAAAATGGTTTCAAATCCATGCAACATTGTTCCATGTGAAAGTCAACAGCTCAATTTTCTCGAGGTAAGTTTTTGAACGAAGAGTGATTATTGGTTTGTCATTCTGCGAACATTTTTTTGCTATACGAGATACGATAAGAGAACTGGAGTTTACACATGCAAATTTACTGGCAATACACACTGGCATGCCAGTAAAAATAAAATTGGCGTTCAACTTCAAAAAGTGTATGCTTGGATTTTCTCGTTCTAATAAAGTTAGAAACTATCAAAACTTTTTCTGACCCGTGATGCATGAACGCTCGCCATAACATCGACACCCCTTTGTAAATCGGGATCGCCATGGTTCAATGTGTTTGTCCACTGCGCTAGCAACCTGCGAGTTGATGGCGACGAAAGTTCGATTACTTCCTGTGCATTTCTCTTTTCTGTGCCAGTAAAACTTTTCTTGCATGTGTATGTCTATTTACCTGACGTGGTTTGATGCACATTGGCCAAATATGTAGTTGTATTTATAATTACCAACATTCATAAACCTGTTTTTGTGCGCCAGTAGCGTTCGCTAGTATGCTGGGTGCTTATTGATTATTTTGAAAAGTTTTGTTATTAACTATTGCATATTTTTACAGGAATAAAAATGAAAGCTTTTAAAAGAGTATAAAAATTTACTTGTTCGTGAGTGTACGAACAGCAAGAAACATGCGATTAAAAACCTTTGGAATAGAATTATTGCAGAAACCAATTTAGAAAATCTAAATCAACCAAATTTTGAATCTAGGCTCCACACCTCCAGCTATTTGTACTCTTTTAAAACACAATTATAATGGCAATTCCTGGTCGAAAACCGGGGACAGCTGTATGCGAGGCTGATGCACGTTAAAACTGTCGTGGCTCAAATGTACTCACGTTGGCGTGATGTGGAAGTTTGGAGAGTGGGGTGCTAGCTCAGGTATGATCTAAATGATGAGATGTTGTCCTCGGACTTTCCCTTCGGGATGGATCCGGACCGTCGCCAATAGCAAGTTGTATTGCTCCAGTGAGACGTTAATTTAACTACTTGATTAAAAATCAGTGCAAAAAGGTCTGTTTTTCGATTGGACGTGACATTCGGAAGATATGCACATGCGTACTTACCCACTTGATAGTTCGACACACACGTGCAGATTTGCATATACACCTGATGCTTTATTTTCGTCTCGAAGATCTCTCATGTACCGGAAACCCCAAGGACGCCCAAAGGACAGTCTGGAATTGGCGTTGAAATTTCGAAAGACCGGAAGTGACGACAAAAAACTTAAGATGAGAACCTTGGGAATTCCCCAGTCCTATCTAAAAAGTTAAGACAACACTTTTTCAGGTTGGTTATCGCCAAGCAATAGCTTGATATTAGTAGTATGCGGTCGATTTTGACCACATTGTATGCGGTCGACGCTCATTTTAACTTTCAAGTCCCAGTAAATATAGAAAAAATTTTATTCCCTTTCAACGAACTATATATTTTCCTAACTTCTTCCTCGGTTCCAGGCCTTGGTAGCCCGATTGGAAGAGAAACGATTTAACAATTGGTTTGAGGGTTTTATGGCGCAAGGGACATATTTGGCCATGCTGCGCCAGACACAAGACATACAAATAATACACACACAATGGAAGTTTTACTGACACAGAAGAGAGAGAAATACAACCAAGGAGGACTGCACTTGACAGGAATCGAACCTACGCCGCCTACAACCGTTACCACCGAGATAACAAGGCCTGACCGCTGCCGTCATGGCGTCTCCCTAGTAGTCATACCTGCGATACGAACGACCACCGCCGTATTGGAATATTCAAAGCCTAATACAGTGAAATCTGTCTACAACGATACATAATATATTCTATATACGTCGAGACCACAGGAAAATATTGTTATACGTTATTGCAAATTATTATAGCAGTTTGTAAATATGGTTTTTCCCCAGTCAAAACTATGATAATCTCAGAATGAAACTTTCCACACCCTCGCGTCTTTCTTCCTTATTTACTAACGATAACAGAGAGTGTGCGTAAATAGTAAAAGCAATAACTTATTAAAAAACCAGCCAAAATTATATCGTAAATTCAATTAAAAAATAGCGAAAAACTCGCTTATGACTTTTATTAACTAAAATACACACGTCAATCAAGCTTAATACCGCCCAATATCATAGTTTCTCAAATGTGACCATAAATCAAAAAGAAAAGAAAACCCTTTCTCATAGTCTAAAGAAATCTAATTAATGTTTTCTTCATCATTAAATCTGTAAAAATGGGAAATCAAAGCAATTGAACTGTAAAAGCAATTGAAGCGATTATTATCATAGTTGGCTGAAGAATTTTTCATTGATATTTCATTTATAAAATTCAAACAATTTTCAATAACTTCCAAATTATTAACGTGACAGGGTGTTTTGATTTGATTGTTATCTAAACAGAAATTTCTTGGCCATATAAATGTTTCCATTTTCAGATTTGAATGTATTACAACAGTGTAATTTGTTGCAGGTCCTGGATTAAAACAAATTTTGAAAAAAGTAACTTTTGACTCCTCAATTAGTTTAAACCAATTTTGTTTATGGGGTAATGAATCCAGAATTTCTAGCAGCCTATTAAAATTTTGAAAAGAAATAGATTCATGATGAGCAATGAACTCAGATTTGCTTTCGTTGATAGCTCTCAATAAATTGAATTAATCAGTTTCACGAATTTTATCTTCCCTGCTTTTACGAACGGTGGGACAAGTTTTCGAGAGATATTTAGGGCAATTCGGAAATATACTTGGTATAGTACCAACTTTTAAACGGAGACTTCATGGAAAAGGTAGAACACTCACCAGTTTTTTTGTTGAATTTCGATACATTCCGGACTATATCATCGTTTTGAAAATGAAGTTCGCAGACTTTGCTGCGTTTTGATGGTGTAAAGTCGGCTCGTGGAATCGCCCTGAGCCATCTTTTTCTAATATTTTTATCCTCTGGAAAGGAGAGAACCGCCACTTTTGGTGCATCACCATATCTATAATTTCCAGAGCAAGTAGGTACACAGCATCTAAAGGGCATTTTGGATAGCCTCGTGGTTAAGCCTAAAGAAATCGGTCTGGACACACGTTAAACGTGTTGTTTGACGAAAGCCTTTAACACCTTGACACTGTAATGTTCCACAAATGTTATATAACAATATTTAACTGCAGCTGCACTTGCTTGACACTGTAATGTTCCACAAATGTTATATAACAATATTTAACTGCAGCTGCACTTGCTTTCCGGTAAAATAGTATAAAAAACCCTAATTTCTTACGCTACATTAAAGGTAATCCACAAGTAGTCGGCCATGCGGCGATGTTTGTTATGACTACTAGTAAGCGAGTCACGTGATCGAAACGTCACAGCGGTCTGGCCTTGTTATCTCGGTGGTAACGCTACAACTCGAAGGTGGCTAGAGCAGTGGACATACCCCGACACGAAGGCCCCGATTAGAAATTGGTGGGTTTCGAGTTCGAAACTCGGTCCAACCAGAGATCGTCGTGTATGCGGGTGGCTGGTGCACGTTATATTTGTCGTGGCCCCAAATGTTCTCACTTTGGCAGTGTGTAGAAGATTGGAGAGTGGGGTGCCAGCACAGGAATTGACCTCGTCATCTGACTGGTTCGAAATTAAGTGTTGTCTCGAATCTTTCCCTTCGTGTTTGATCCCGGACCGTCGCCAATACCGCGTGGTGTTGCTCCAGTGCGAGATTAATTACCATTACCCCATCACCAATACCTTTCCTCGGTTCCTTGAAGTTCGTTACGAAGGAAGGTAGTTGAACCAAAGTCGCCCTGGAGCAACACAATGGGCGACGGTCCTGGATTGACCCCGAAAGGAAAGACCCGAGGACAACACCCCATTTTGAATCACGGTCAGATGACGAGCTCAACACCTAAGATGGTAACCTACTCTCCAAACTCCCGCCCCAAATAACGTGGATATTTGAGGCCACAACAGATTCAACGTGCACCAGCCTCCACGTATACGACGGTCGTTGGTTGGATCGAGTTTCGAACTCGCAAGCTTCCCAATTGCAAAATCCACTACTCTTCCAACCGGGCTTCCTCTACTCTCGTAAGGAGCATCGAGTATGTATGAGAATTTCATTTTAAGCTGCAAGGGCGCAAAGAGTTCTAAGGCGCCATCTTGATCCCTATAATTTTAAAGTATACTTTGTGATTTATAGCGCAGCCATATTTGGCCAAACTGCGCCAAACACAAGACAGACAACGTCAGGTAATGGACATACTCAAAGAAAGTTTGACTGGCACGAAAGAGAAAAATTCACTCATGGTTAATTACAGGAATGAAACCTGTACCGCCTGTAACTCGCAGGTTACTAGCACAGTGGGGAAACCCACTGATCCAAGGTCTTAAGATACGATATAGATTAGCGATGGACGCGGCGTAATTGTGTGACCGATTTCAACTCGCGATAACACCGGGATAGTTTGGAGAGTGGAGTGCCAGCTCAGGTGTTGATCTCATCATCTGACGGCGGTTCAAAATGATGAGGTGTTGTCCTCGGATCTTTCCCTTTGGTATGGATCCCGAACCGTCGCCAATAGCCCGCTGCGTTGCTCCAGTGCGACGTTAATTCAACTATCCTCCCATTAAGTTTTCGCAAGTGCAAAGCAACAATCGTTCGAGGTTGTTCTGAAGTTTATTCCATTCCGACGAACTTTTCATTCTGAAGTCAAGGGAGTTCCATTTGGAACAGTTGCGGAACGCGAGGTCTAACCCTGGGAATTCGAAACCTTCGCCGCCGAAGAAAAAAGGTTATTGACCAGGTATGCGGCTTTATTAAACGGAAGAGACGTTTAAAGGTAAATAGGTCAGTGTATGAATCGGCTTTTTTTGTTCTTGTTTTTGCGGATCGACGTAAACACATTCGATTGACGTCAAAGGATCCGGTTTCAGAATTCGATTTTCTTTTTGCACAGCTTTTTTATCTTCGAAAAAATTCGCCAGTCAGAAGTTATTTTGTACAAATAATTTTCAAAGCAATTTAATATAACCCGATGCACTTTTTCTTTCAGTACTCCACTGAAACGCTTATAAAAGTTGTGTTTTAAGTGGAGATATGAGGGTATATGGTTGGTTGTATTGGGGCTTTATGGCGTAAGGGTCATATTTGGCTAAGCTCGCCAAACGAGATAAACAAGTAAAAAATGTCTCCAAAGGGTAAAAAAGAATGATATCGGGATATATGGATGCAGTAATTTGAAGCTTTAGGATGATTTTCTGTGAATTAATGAAATCTCTAAACCTCCTAAGAGGAATTTTTTTAAAAAATCAACTGTCAGTGCTCTCAATTCATCTCAATTAAATGAATCAGTTAGCCCACTACTAAATTAATTTAAAAATCTCAGACTAGAAATTAATGTCCAATATGATATGCTATGCTATCTTTCATGTCGATAATTATGTTTTAAAAATTCGTATTCTGTGAGTCCGTGCAAGCGATCCGTGAATTTAATTTTTATTGCGCGGTAAGTAAGTATTTAATTAACGTCGCGCTGGTGCAACACACGGGCTATTGGCGACGGTCCGGGATCAATCCCCAAGGAAAATATCCGAGGGCAGCACCACATAATTTTGAACCACGCTCAGATGACGTTTAATTGCGCGGATGAAATTGTTACTAGTATATTTGTAAACGTTGTTATATTATCAGGCACGTGCAAACTATAATATTAGTAAATGTATTTTTAATTATGCACGCGGAAGCTGATATTGTGAATGTATTTTTAATTGCGCCGTGGAAACTAACATGATATGGTAAAACCATCGACCTTCTAGTTATTCCCATCTAACCAGACCATTCTAGTTATGCATAAAACATGATATTAAAAAAATTAATTCGGAATTTAGAAGAATTGGAGACGGAGTGGAAAAGAGTTGCTCGATGTCCTTCGTAATGTTGTATTATTCTTTATCTTTAGTTTATTCAATAAATGCTCAATTTTTTCTAAGTGTTCGTCTACTTGTATACAACCAAAATGCTTGTGCATAACTATTTAATGCAATCGTACTGATATTCTAATCATCTAAAAAAGCATAGGCTGCGCCAACCAAATGAATTAGGAATAACTCGAATCATCACAATTCAAAGATAAACATTAACATATCTTCCGACATATTCAAAGCCAAATTTATTTAAATGTTTGTGTCACACAAAATCTATAAATTACTTCTATTTGGATTTATTTTCTCCACTATATCTATTGAGTTATAAACGTTTAAATCTTAGTAGAGACCAAGTACCAAATTAGGTTCGACTTCCTTTTGGCATCGCCCATCAAATTTATAGAGGCCCCAACACAAGGTGATGTGAAATTGTAAGTTTACTTCGTTTGGCCGTATTGTTATCTGTATTGACATTTTTTATTTTCGTAAGATCAACTTATATTGTATGCAAAAATTTCGTATCTTCTCATTTTCTCTTTATCACTATATCCAACTTATTTGGATTACTCCGTTCTTTACAGTAGTCAAAGAGCAGTTCTGTTAATAGAAGACCATTTTTGGAAAGTGTTTGATCAAAGTTGGTCTCTTCAGATGCTACGTTCTACGAAAATGGGATTCAAATATACTCACATATTACTGTTTCGTGAGTCAAGTGCCTAGAGAACAAGACCAAATCATCTAAGACAGGAAAACCTTGATTTCATAAATGCCGTCGTTTGTTGAAACAGCTTTGCAGTTAAAAATTACGGAAAGGGTAGAGCGAAGTCAACGCAAGTTTGAAGGGTTGGGTTGATTTCTTTTAAGACGTAATATCCATAATTGGCCATGCTATGCCAAACATAAGACAAACATCAAGTAATGGACATACACACTCGAGGAAGATTTTAGTAACACAGGTAAGAGAAATACACAGGGAGGAATCGAACCTGCGCCGCCTACAACTTGCAGGTTGCTAGAGCAGTGGGTATACCCATTGAGCCTCTATGGCCCCCTCCCAAGCTTGAGAGAACATATTTCACTTTGTGTCAAAATCCATCAGATTTAACTATCGAATTCAATGGAAACTGTTGGTAAATTTGGGTTTTTGGCGGAAGATCCGAGAATTCTATAAAAATGAAGCCGCATGTTTACAAGGAGAAAGCGTACTGTTGCGAAATATTGCCTGTTTTCACGCTATGGGTTCCAATGAAGTTTATTTAATATTATTTGCATAATCTAACGGCTGGAAATTTCATACATTCTATTCGCAAACAACCAAGAATATAAGGACCGAAGGAGCTATTCAATTACACGTGATTCAAAATTACGTGGTGTTGTCTTCGGATCTTTCCCTTGGAGATTGATCCCGGACCGTCACCAATAGCCCGTGTGTTGCTCCAGTACGTCGTTAATTAACTACCAACCAACGTATCCAATTACGATCAGAATATCAAATTGTGTAGGAAAAATATCTTGAGCTATAGTTGTGTGTGTGACAGCCTTGCACACTACCCACATGAAAAAAATTAAAGAAAATATCAGTACCTTCGTGCTCAAGCGTGTGAATCATTTTGTAGAACGCATCCAGTTCACCTGTTCTATTCAGTGAAAATATAGCAGTGTATTCAAAACCCTAGGGAACGGAACAATGCTTTATTCTACCTTCCGCTTCGCTGAGAGAATATTAAAATTGCAACAGATGGAGCCACGATCGTTCACTTCTGGTTACCTTGGAGACCTCTCGTTAAGTGTTTGTATTTGGTTCGTCTGCGGTCACTTTATGGTATACAAGATTATTATACACAGAAATGATTCATTCTATTCCTTGTCAAAATTGATTCGCATCGTTTTTCCCTTTCTTAATGCTTTCGAATATATTCAACACTTAAAAGCCATCATAAAAGAACATCACTTCCAAATCAGACTTTCGGCAGTTTCCAAATTGAATTGACTCTTGTTTAAGATTACAACAGGCCGACTCCCCTGATCAACCCCGAAGGGTAATATCCGTGGATATTTTGAACGGAGGTCAGATGACGAGGTCAACACCTGATCTGACACCCCACTCTCCAAACTTCCACACCACGCCAACGCGAGGGTATTTGAGGCCACGACAGATTGAACGGGCACCAGCCCTCACGCACACGGCGGTCTTTGGTTGCATCGAGTTTCGAACTCGCAACCCTACGGTTGCTAATCCGCTGTTCTTCCATTACCGCGTCCCCCGAATTCAGAGAGCGGAAAAATCCCTTCGACAATTAGACTTTTTTAACATCCAGCGACATCAATGTATATTTTTCCGAGGAAGGTCAAGTCACTCAAAGGTAACGCGACAAATGAGTTAAAACAGCTTTTCATGAATTAAAATTACCTACTAGAATGATCCATCGGACGCAGCGATCCATGCTGTGTTTACCATATGTCCGTTCTTTACATAGTAGTAGATACATGGTAAAGTTTAAGAAGGCAGCAAGGTTCTTGTACTTGTCGAGCCTTGTTAACTGGATACCTATTTCATAGTTCCAAAATAATGTCTTTACTGTTTTTCATTGATAAATGTTCTCAGCTTTTATTTCTGAAAAAAAAAATGGGCAAATGATAATCGTCATACACATAAAATATTCTTTACAATTTACTAGTTAGTATTACAAATTCATTCCACACAAATAAAACACAGAAATGAGAGTGTATAAGGATGTTTATTCTTTTAGCGGCATATTAACCCTCCAAGTGGTTTCGACGAGATATCTCGTCCATCAATATCCGACCAATTTTGCTAATGACGTGATGTCTTGTCATCAAGAAATTGCCGATTTTTTTTATGATGGCGAAATCGAGATCTGGTCAGATTTTTTCTTATGACAAGATACTTTCGTCGCGATAACCACCAGGAAAATTAAAAATCTGGCACAACAAAACGGAAATATACACAAAAAATAAAGCTAGGATACATCACTGTTGTCTGTAAGTTTATTCCTCTAGATTACAAACACCAGGTGATGGTGAATAAAGAATATGAAGATCTATTTGTCTTCGGTAGAACAGGAATAAGCATCATTTTTTAACATGTAATACTTATTGTTTGACTTTCTGCTTCATAATTTGCTTGTACCATAGATTTCGGTTTAATCAGGGTCGTTCCTGAGGTATTAGTTGCCTTAGTGTAAACATCAAGCCATCCTCTTCTAAAGAACATTTGATTTTTCTCAAAGAACAACCTTCATCATGCACGTATTCCGAAAATAATTTCGGGAATTTACTAGTATTTTTCTCGGTATCCTAAATATCTATGATGTCATGTCAAACGAGCTTTGGGTTTTGATTTTTTCAACTTTTTTCATATTATCGTGTTCAGACGAATATTTTAGCTGTGATTTAAGAAACTGATTTTCTCTCATAACTAGCTCCAGTATGTATTTTTCAGCTTTTCATTCCAAAATCATTTCAGGAAAAATTCGAGCACCGTAGAAATATATCATGTCCTTGATTAATACTTTTTAAATATTCTAATAGAAACAAAAAATGTCGAGTTCTTTGATAGTTCTTTTATTACAATCGCAAAACGAATCTATAAAGAACCAATATGTATCGAAATATCTGAAAACTTATTGGTAAGACATCTATTTAATGTTGGAAGCATACTGTCACCTGTTTTCCAATAGCCCCTATTTTACTTGATCACGTGCAAGTGCAAGCCCAGCACACTACTCAGGAAAATCCCTGGGTCTAGTGTAGCAAAAAAATGATTGTAGACAAATCAAATCATTTCCAAACAGCAATTGGTACTGTTTAACCAATTTTTGCAAATAAAAATTTATTTTCTTACTAAAAAGTTCTATTTTCAGATTTTGGAAATGAGTTGTTTTCTAACTTTACAAACTTCAACCTTTCAGCAGCGCTTATTTTTTTTACACTCAACAGAGCTTTAAGCATTAGTTGAGTTTCGGGAACGGTGTTGCAAAGATCCTATCAAAATTCTTTTCAATCAACACACCAATTTCACTATCTCATGAACAAGTGTGAGAACTGGTTATTTCCGGGAAGTTGAGTTTTTCTTTCAAGTCTAAGCGTGTTTCAAGAATGCTCAATGCGTGTACCGATAGGTTAATTCAAGCGAATTGAATTATACATGGGTTTTCCCAGGGAACAGATTATGAACCTTTTGATCAGCGCATCAATATCTGTGATGGTCAATTTCCCCAGTTCAAATTCGGCGGGAATTTATGTCGGCATCATCACAACGCACTGTACCAAACAGATAAAAACAAAATGGGTTTTCCCCAACTCTCGAAAAGGTCATCTTTTTTTTTCTGCTTCTATTCTAATCTCGTTCCCGATAACCCTTCACACACTCGGATGTCACGTTATTTACTTCCGGTGGCATTTGGGTATTTTGAAACTCTTAATTTAATCTCAGAGAGGTTGGGTCACTTTTATATCCTTTCGTTGTGCGCATAGGAATGAATGTAATTTTATTTCGAGATAATTTGCAAGTTCTCAAGCTTTAAAAATTGTAAATCCGTAATGCTTTCTGATCCAACGTTTTGTTCGATCGCCTGTTCCAAATATAAAATTATTTCAACACTTGCGATGAACATCAATTATTAATTCCACGTACAAACAAAGCCCGCTGTGTAAGTGGGGGTTGATGCACGTTAAAACTGTCGTGGCAACTAACGACCCCACCTTGATGTGGTGTGGAAATTTGGGGAGTGGGGTGCCAGCTCAGGCGTCATGAACGATGTGTTGTCCTCGGATCTTTCAAGTCGGACGGATCCAGGACCGTCACCAATAGCCGGTTGTGTTGCTCCAAGTGCGACGTTAATTCAACTTCCTACCTGATCCAAAAGTGCAGGTGAGAACTAATTTAAATCGATGATGTAGAGATGATGAGAACTTATTTACATCATCTCACAAACGTCTGGAGAGCACAAAACTGGAACTTCGAACTGGAGGTCCATAAACAAATCTCGGCCATTTGCTAGTCTGTATTATCAACAATGAATAGGAAGGAAATTAATATCAAGGACATTAAAAAATTAACAAAACTGATATGGATGGAATGAGAATGTTTTATCAAAATTTCTCAGTTTTAAGTGGTTTCGACGAGATATCTCGCCCATCAAGATCTGAACAATTTCCTAAATGAAGTGATATATCGTCAGGATGGAGCCGATTTTTCGATGTTGATCAAGATCACTGGTTAGGTTCCTTCTATTGACCAGATATTTCGTTCAAGATCTGGTCAGTTTTGCTAATGACGAGACACGCGTCGTAGACAACCGCCAGAAGAGTTTCTTCCGTAAATTTTGTTTTGGACAGGGCGGCATCAGGCTTCATTTGCCCCATGTCCCCAAAAGCGTTGGGGTCGCGGTAGCCTGGTTGGAAGAGTAGCGGACAAGCAACCGGAGGATTGCGAGTTCGAAACTCGATACAACCAAAGACGGTCGTGGCTGGTGCACGTAAAATATGCCGTGGTCTCAAATGTCCTGATATGTAAGCTTGTAGAGCGGGAACCAGATCAGGTGTGACCTCATCATCTGACCGCGGTTCCCAATCACGAGGTGTTGTCCTCGGATTTCTCTTCGGGACTGAGCCCGGACCGTCGCCAATACCCCGTTGTGTTTCCTCCAGTGCGACGTTAATTCCACTACCCTCCCCCCAAAATAGCGTTAGTTCAACCCTTGAAAGAAAACCACTTTTATTAATGTTTCAGAAATGCCGCTGTGGCTAAGTGCCCACTGCGCTAGCAAGCTTCGAGTTGCGCAGGTTCCTGTCATTCCTCCCTGGGTGTATTTCTCTCTTCTGTGTCAGTAAAGCTTTCATTGTGTGTGTCTTACTTGATATTGTATGTCGTGTCTGGAGCAGCATGGCTAAATATGGCCCTTGCGCCATAAAACCCCCAACCAACCGAACCGCCCCTTTGGTTACTGGCGCTCGACACCTTAGCTGAAAAACAGTGAGCGTTTGACGGTTACAACTCATACTAAAATTGTTTTCTATTTATAAAATAGAAAAGGTACTCGTTAAAAACTAGATACATTCTTGCGGTTTCACAATGCCATTGATTTTCGTCCCTGGTGCTTCTGAGCGCATGCTTCAGCAAACACAAGCAGCAGTGTGTTGTGTGCTGATAACTTCTTTCGCTTTTTATCTTTCCTGGCCTGAGCGCCGGTCTTTTTTGTTCTTCGTTCTTTTTCATGCTTTTCCGTGTTTGCGGTTTGGTCGGGAGTCATTTATGTGTCTGGAGGGTGACTCAGTTATGGGTGGTTTGATTCTCTCCTCTCTCCGAGATGTCACGTACTGGCTTCCCGCGCTCCGAGGACGAAGTGCTGACGTCGGAATTTATGACATGCTTATCTAAACGTTTTTAATGTAAAAATATCCAAGCGCACAAAACCGATACTCTTGCAAAATGTGAGAGCAGTTTTCCGACTCTGGCAATTAATTCGAACAGAGCCGGGCTTGACATCAGCGCTAAACTTTCTTAATTGCTTGATATTTATTGATGGCTTGGAGCCGTCCTGGCTCAGTGGGTATGCCCACTGCGCTAGCAACCCTCGAGTTATAGGCCTTGTTGGAAGAGTAACGGATTAGCAACCAAGGGTTGCGAGTTCGAATCCAACCAAAGACCGTCGTGTACAAAGGGGACTGGTGCACGTTAAATCTGTCGTGGCCTCAGTCCTCACGTTGGTGTTGTGTGGAAGTTTGGAGAGTGGGGTGCCAGCTCAGGTGTTATCTCATCTGACCGTGGTTCGAAATTACGCGGTGTTGTCCTCGGATCTTTCCCGTTCTGTTTGATCCCGGATCGTCACCAATAGCTCGTTGTGTTGCTCCAGTGTGAAGGTAATTAAAATACCTACCTACCTTCGAGTTGTAGGCGGCGCAGGTTCGATTCCTGTCAGGTGCATTCCTCCCTGGGTGTATTTCTCTTTACTGTGTCAGTAAAACTTTCGTTGTGTATGTCTATTACTGGATATTGTATGTCTTGTGTCTGGCACAGCATGACCAAAAATATGCTCCATAAAACCCCAAGGGAATTATTCATATTATTTCAATCCATTTAGTATGAATATAGCATCCTATAAACATTCTCATTTCATATCTCGAAATAAAATTCTCCAAAAATATATATCAGCATTTCGTGTTCTTTGCTGGTGTTAATTTTATTGCTAATAAAATATATGGCCAAAAGTCTACACCTCGGTAATGTTACCCCAATTAGCTTCGTAACGTGCACTTGTTTCAGCCCATTCAAAAGGTCATTCGGTATTTTTTGATGCTAAACCATTTTCTGCTCGTTCATATTTTCATTTCTGTGCGATTTCTAACTTCCAGACTTAGCACTCTGATTACAGAAAACAGTGAGAAGTAATTCATTAGAGAGGCGAGCTCTTCCGTGTGGATCAAGCAATATCATCAAGCTCCATATCTCAAATCGAGCGACAAAAATTGTAAAGTAAAGCTACAAAATTGGCGAAAGAACTCCGTTAGCGGTTGGTTTTACGTCATTTATATCAGTTGCCATTTGGCAACTAAGTTCATTTCTGGGTCATGTAAGTCAGTGAAATTTTTAATAGATAGGTAGATTAGTACTTTAACGTTGATATATTATAGATTACTTTAATCCTTGAAGGGTATTTTGCAAAATACCCTTAAAAAAACTTCCTGAGTGAAAACTTATAAAAGTATGTACGAATTTTCGGCTAATCACAAATTTTTAACCTCTCGACTTCTAGCACTATTTTGACGCTTCATTCAATTAGAATAGAACCGCGGTTACCCAATCGGTAGAGTCGCGGATTAGCAACCGGAGGTTCGGGTTTGATCCCGGACCGTCGCCAATAGCCCGCTGTATTGCTCCAGAGCGGCGTTAATTCAACTACCTACAAAATGTCATTTTCTGAGAAGTCTGGACATTGCGTGTGTTGGCTGGATTCCGCCTGGGAATAATCGATTGTCCGGATTTTTCAAATAAATCATGTTCTATTCTGTTCAAATATTGAATGGCTTTGTGTACAAAAATGTGTGGTTAATGGCATTTCGCGGAATATTGTATGCGCCAATTCAGATTTTTTTAAGAGGTATTTTTTATTCGTGACTCTTTCTCGTTTGTAACGTTTATTTGACCGCTTCAACGTTAGTTTTTTTAATACCTCACCCATTGAGTTTTATTTGTCTGGACTTTTCCTGAAATGACAAGAATTATAACCGAGTTTGACGGGAACTTATGTTTTTAGGTCTGGTAATGTGTACCCTCCAATATGTGCCATTTAGAGAAATCCTTGTTGCTAGCTTGGCGGACAAGGGTAGGTAAGTAGTTAATGAAAACCGCACTGGACCAACACAACGGACTATTGGTGACGGTACGGGATCAATCCCAAAGGGAAAGATTCGAGGCGAGTCTGGGATCCATTCCAAAGGGAAAGATCCGAAAACAACACCACGTAATTTCGAATCATGGTCAGATGAGGTCAACACCTGAGCTGGCACCCCTCTCCAAACTTCCACACCACGCCAACGTGAGGGCATTGGGTAGGTAGGTATTTTAATTAACGTCATACTAGAGCAACACAACGGGCTATTGGTGACGGTCCGGGATCAATCCCAAGAGTTCCGAAAATACTACGTAATTTTGAATCACGATCAGATGACGAGGCAACACTTGAGTTGACACGGATTTAACGTGCACCAGCCTCCTTTATATACGATGGTCTTAAATTGGATTCGAACTCGCAACCCTCCGATTGCTAATCCGTTACTCTTCCAACTAGACAACTGCGGTGGCCCCAGCGGGATGGGCAAACCCACTATGCCACCGTAGCCCAATGCTTGATGGGAAAAGGAACTTAGCTATAAACAAATCTGATTTTCACAACATAGCGATCGGTTGCTTTGTGGAGTAGAATATCTCAATGAGTCGAGAGGACGGGATTCGCGGTTGGTTGGGTGATATATACCAGTCTCATCTTTTCGCAACTAAAAAGACAAAAGGGTTTTTCTGTCCCTCAGAAATTGGTCACTGCTGTTTTTAATTTATTTTTCAAAATTATTTCGATTGTTTTATTAAAACAGAATTCTGCGTCGGCCGGGAGTCGAACCCGGGTCAACTGCTTGGAAGGCAGCTATGCTAACCGTTATACCACCGACGCATACACGAAGACGAGCATTTTTTCCCTATTTCAATACAAATATAGATCATCGCGAGCTTTACTGTATCTCGATAGTAGACTCAAAGCTGCTGGTACGAAAGGAAGGGAAAGAAACTCGCGCGAGACGACGAACCACTGAGTTCGAAGGAGAAGCACACGGTCTCGACTTGCGAGATTCTCATTTTACACACGGTTTCGTTTCGATGTTACGAATGAGAATATTCTGTTGGAATCGGTCTCAACCTCTGCAGGACTTGAAATTATAGTGCTGTATATGAAAGTAGAAAGTTATGTTAATCTTGAGTGTATATAAAAGATAGCAGAAGAAATAATGGAATAGATGAGACGTCTTTGATTTTGATGTATGCTTTTAAATACGAGTTGGTTTCAATAAAATTAATTTTTAAATAATGTCTCGAAAACTTTAATGTCCTTTGGCTTCAATCGATTAAAGCCAACATATTCCTTCAGCGCAGCATCCAGTTTGCTTCCCTTCGAAAGATCTAGCTGGCTAGTCGTGGTGTCCCGGTTAGAAGGGATAGGTAGGTTGTTGAATTTACGTCGAGCTGGAACAACACGACGAGCTATTGGCGACTGTCCGGGATCCATCCCGAAGGGAAAGATCCTTAGAACGCCTCGTCGTTTTGAATCACGGTCAGATGACGCGGTTCAAATCTGAGATGGCACCCATTCACCAAACTTTCACAACGTGAGGACATTTGAGGTCACGACGTATTTAACCAGCTGCCACGTACACGATCTTTGGTTGGATCGGGTCCCAAACTCGCAACCCTTCGGTTGTTCATCCGCGACTCTTCCAACTGCACTTCCAATATCCCATTATGTTGCTCCAGTGCAACGCCGTAGATTGGTTAGTGATTATGCAGTGTGATTAAAAACACTGATCTGTGCCTCGACAGCCAATCGGTTCAAGACGATTCGTAAGCCCACATGACTTACCCTTCTGAGATCTCACGACAGCGATTCCGCCCGCATGCTGTCTATTTCATTAGAAGGTCGATGGTTTGAAGATATCTGGACGAAGGTCATGTAGTATTGAGAGAAAGCACGAATCCTAACGCAGGATAAAAATTTAACTGACCAGTGCGATTACTAGTTTTCGCTTTGATAGCCAATCGGCCCAAGTCGAATCCCAAACTCACGTGACCAACACGTCCGAGATCGTTTTCTTTACCATTAAACCCTTTCTGTGGCATTGCCCCTTTTCCGAAATTGCCAGCAGAAGTCGTAATGTTTCGAAAATGATCGAGAATTGCCGACTAAGACGTTATTGCTTCCCATTGTTCCATAAATGGCACAATTTTACCTTCGATTTCATTACAAAACTTTTATAGATACAAGGAAATGGAAACAAAAACCTGTTGCATGCTCTTTGAAATTGTTATTTGGATTTATGTGAGGAATAACCGCTTTGCAATCAATTCATGCTTATACCTATATTCCATTTTCATTTCTTTTATACTAGAAAGCTTGCGTACGGCATGTGGTCTGAAGTTTCTGATTGCTTATATCGATAGATAACAGTGTCTTTACTAGTATTTCATGCCTTATTTAAAACCAATCATAAATATATAAGCATTGATGAGCACTTTTTACTATACATATAAAGCAGTGTTGACGTCTGTTTGTTCTGCATACAAATCTATACCGTTTGACCAATCCACACCAAATTTGATACTCTTATTCTTTGGAATCCTACGGGTAACGTTGGCTACATATTTATCCCCGATCTATTTGTCTTAGGTGTGCAGAGGGGTGTAACGTTCCATCATCCTGGACAAAGCACTTGCTAGGGGGTGCTCTCTCCCGGTCTGGGTGTGCAGATGACGTCAGAGTTAACATCTACAGGAGTCGCCTCTCAAGATGACCTTGGAAGTTTCTTAAGAGTATGGGTGAGATTGCGCTGCAAATCGCTCACTATCATATCGTTTATGTAATCCCGTCTATAAAATGTGGGATGCAATTTTCAAGCATAAAGTGTAATTGCTTGAAACGTCGATCATGATATCGTATCAATGATTTGTCAGCCTTTCATAGTAATGGTGGAATTCCGAAATTCGCATTCCTGGTGCAAGAGGCTACAAATAAAAAAATATTGATAAGAAAAAAACTGACTGCATTAATACGATGTATGTCATTTTTTTTCGAAAATGAATTTAAAGGGCATTCGCTATCACTCCAAAACTAAAAATTAACTTTTGTATAGAGTCATCTCAGTATCAGTTTTTGTAGGTTTGTCTTACCTAGTGTGTGTGAAATACTAGATCTAAAGCAAATTGTAGAAGCTATAAAAATCTCACTTTTAAAAACTATTTTGCGCTCGCTTATTTTTTTTTCTATATTTATTTGCATTTTCTATGACAGAAAAGCGATTATTTGGATCACTTTCAATCGACGTTTAAACCCGAGCAACACCGGGTAAATTCAACTAGTAGCACCATGAGGGAAAAAATTGTCAAAAAATATAAAGCAGCATTTCGTACACTTCTTACTAGTGTTAATTCTTATTTCCACTTAAATGCACGAAAAATGTTCAATCATGTTACCATAATTTGCTTCGGAACATCCACTTCAATTGCATCCCATTCACTTTTGCAAAAGGATGGGTATTTTTTGACGTCCAAGCCTATTCCCTCTCATTTTCTTTTCTGTGCTGATTTCTATCTTTTAGATTTCTCCTTGTTACCGCTGCTGAAGAATTTTCATTAGACCAGTGAGCTCCGCCGTAAAGTTTTAGTAATACTATGTACACCATAGCTCAAGTAAGCAAAATTAAACTAAGCTACAAAATTGGCGAATGAATCCAATGGTGGTTGATTTTGTAATGTTTTTATCTCTTTGTTGCCACATTTGCCAATATACAAATAATATAGATTTCGGTACTACTTAAGTTACTGATATAGATTGATTCTTTTGCCAAGAAATGTATTTTTATAAAAGCATGTCTTTATAGGTTTTATGGCGCATGGGACATATTTGGGAAAGCTGCCCCAACCACAAGACAGTCAACGTCAAGTACTGGATGTACACGCAAGGAAAGTTTTACTGACACGAATGACATGGTAAGTTACAGGAATCGAGGTGCACCGCCTACAACTCGCAGGTTGCTAGCGCAGTGGGCAAACCAGCCGAGCAGTTTTTCTAGAAATTATGCAGTTTTCCCAAAGCGTGTTTGAACCTCATCTCCAGGAACAAATGTCACCCTCTGCAAATCCATCCCTTTTTCAAATGTGTTATCGAATTCAATTACATAACAAAGTTAAAATATAAGTTCAGATAATATTTACCACCAAATACACACCATAATAAAGATAAATAACTCGTGTTGAACCCATTAAGGTTGCGAGTGAATGTGCGTTTCTCACTCATGTTGAAGGCCATTCTGAATCGAATGAGCTTCAGGAGTTATCCCCCCCCCTGGCTTGGATAACTCCTGAACACCAGTGCTACATTTTGCCATTCGATTTTCCAACCAAATCAACAATTTTTAGAGCCAATTCAAGCGAATTTAACTCATGTAATTCAACGGTAGGTAGTTTGCCGCACTGGGGCAACACAACGAGCTATTGGCGACAGTCCGGGATCCATCCCGAAGGGAAAGATTCGAGGACAACACCTAGTATTTTTGAATCACGATCATATGACGAGGTCAACATCTGAACTGGCACCCCACTCTCCAAATTTCCACACCATAGCGCTTCTTGTCCGTTTTTGGACCTTGCACCATAAAACCCCAACATCCATTCCACATCATGCCAACGTGAGGCCATTTGAGGCCACGGCAGATTCAACATGCACCAGCCTCCGTGTACACGACGGTCTTTGGCTGGACCGAGCTTCGAACTCGCAACCCTCCGGTTGCCAATCCGTCACTCTTCCAACTGGGTCACAGCGGCCTCCATATAGTTCAACGGATGAAAAATTTGTGCCACTATAATTCTAAAGCAGGACAGGAAAATTCTCAAATTTGCGGAAGGATTTCTGATCGGAATTTCGTACTTCTCACTGAAGGAAAACAGTCTAATTAGTCTTTAAATATAGTAAGGCACAAAAAGAAAGTAAAGCGACAAACCAAGATAAGCCATTTGTAAATAAATAAAAGGACAACACGTTTCGAAAACGAAGTTTCTTGAGCATCATTTGTGGAGCAAAATCTTCCGTTCCCAGAAAACTTATTAAGTATCAAAATCACGCGAGCAATTCCTGGGATTTTACATGCTGAATTACCATACAGTGTATCGTATAAAAATAAGAGTCCCCATGACCGCAATTCCAGCCGGATTTTCCCCCAAAACGCACACGTCAGGTGAAGAAATGCGACACCAGCGATCAACGATCTCTAAAACGCTACTTGTGTCCGCAGTAAAAGTCGTGTAGGAATAGAAAAACGTGATCCAATGGACAATAACGGATGTCATGTGGTGGCGAAAAGATGGAACAATAGAAAGACGAAGAACTAACGGACCGAAGAGGATGCCTTTTCAGTGACATCACAGTAAAGGACTGCTTTGAATGGATTCGCCATTGTGAGATATTTCTGGGACTTCCCTTTCATCCGGTACTTGAACATCCCTGGATCAATTGAAAGATAACAAAGATGTTCTGTTTAGTGTTTGTTATGCGATTAACCCTCCATTTGGTTTCGGCGAGATATCGTCCATCAAGATCTGACCAATTTTGCTAATGACGAGGTTAAGTTAGTTACTTAAAGTCGCACTGGAGCAACACAATGCGGCGACGGTTTGTGATCAATCCACAAGGGAAAGAACCGAGGACACCTCATCATTTTGAACCACGGTAAGATGACGAGGTGAATAACCGAGCTGGCACTCCACTCTCGAAACTTCCAACACCACGCCAATGTGATGACATTTGTGGCTGCGACAGATTCAACGAGCACCAGCCCCCGTGTACACGACGGTCTTTGGTTGGATCGATTTACGAATTCCCAGCCCTCCCGTTACTAATCCGTTACTCTTCCAACTGGGCTACTGCAGCCCTTGCTACTGACGAGATGTCTCGTCAGTAGCAAGGGCTACTGACTACATCAAAAAACGACAATATCTTGATGAAAGATATTGTCGTTTCTTGATGATGACAAGATCAAGATCTGGTCAGTTTTTCTAATGACGAAATATCTCGTCATCAAAGGACGAGAAATCTCGTCCATCAAGATCTGTCAGTTTTGCTGAAGACGAGATACCTAGTCAAGACAACCATCAGGAGGGTAGTGTTCAGTTTTTTACTTGTTTGTTTTACAAATAAAGCATTAAGGCACCCAGAAGTACCTCGGGGTTGTGATGTCCCTGAGGGTACCCGGTTGAGGAGGAGGAAATAGAATGGGGGGGGGTGAGAAGGGAACTCGAGGGTTGGACACGGAAAAAGGAGGGCGTGGTGAAGAATCCTTCGATGTCATTTCCACGAGATGGAATAATTGCCCCTTTATTTGTAAATATATTGATACTCAGACTTGAATAAATGGTTTAGCAAGTGCACTCCGTTAGAAGCGCCACTGTCGCACGTTTCTATTGAAAAAAATGTTTTGTAATTTTAATCCTCCAAGTGCTTTTGACGAGATATATCTCGTCCATCAAGATCTGATCAATTTTGATAAAAAGTCATCAATATATTGCCTATTTTTTTGATGACGAGATCAAGATCTCGTCAGTTTTCTCCTAATGACGAAATGTCTCGTCCATCAAGATGTGCTAATGACGAGATACGTCTTCAAGACAACCACCAGGAGAGTTGAGCACAATTTTGTGCTTTCCACGGAAGTATTTTCTAGTGCTATGAGTGTGAAATAAATGCTATTATGCACTATCTTCAGAATAAGTTTAAAAGTCAATTCTTCCTTTCGTGTATATCCTGTAATCGTATTACCCTTTCGAAAAGAGGGAAGTGACAAAGCATTAAACATCTATTCTCACAAGGACGTCTAGGAAAACAAACAAGGCAGGGGGTAACCCTTCATACTTCCGTCCTGGAGATACATCAACAGGAGCCCGGACATCCATCAACAGGAGTCCGGACATCCCCAAACAGCAACAAACTATTAAAGGTCGACCTTTTCGTATTGACTATTGCATAGTCAATACGAAATCGCAACTAACAATCAATAGTGAACATTAATGCAACAAATAGCGATACTTAGAATATTTTAATGAATCATTTAATTAATCTACTTTATCAATTTAAATCAGTAAATTTTGTTCCTTACAGAGTGAGGGTCAACCTCAGATGCCTAGGTCCCCCAAAGTCTAGCTTTGCCTCTGAATAAAGGCACCACTTTCCACATTTCCTGAGTGCCGGTATCATGATACCGGCATCTCTTACCACATTTCCAAGTTCTAGACTGACATCGGCACCAAGCCACATTTCCGAGTGCCAGACCAATGTATCGGCACCACTTTCCACATTTCCCGGGCATCAGACCAATGTATCGGCACCAATCCCCATTTCCGAGTGCCAGACCAATGTATCGGCACCACTTTCCACATTTCCCGGGCATCAGACCAATGTATCGGCACCAATCCCCATTTCCGAGTGCCAGACCAATGTATCGGCACCAATCCACATTTCCGGGTGCCAGACCAATGTATCGACACCAATCCACATTTCCCGGGCATCAGACCAATATATCGACACCAATCCACATTTCCCGGGCATCAGACCAATGTATCGACACCAATCCACATTTCCGGGTGCCAGACACTGTATCGGCACCAATTCACATTGCCCCCGGGTGCCAGTCCAAGATATCGGCACCACTTTCCACATTTCTCGGGTACTAGACCAAGGTATCAGCGTCCGAGAAATATGGAAAGCTTTTGTATTGTAATGTGCAAGTCCATATCCTGAGTTCAAAAAGTTAGATCGTGATCGTAATAAAGCTGTACAATAAGTGTGCCAACGGAAAAAAATTACATTGTCGAAAGTTCAACATTGAGCAGATATATATTAGTATTTCATGAGCGGCCCGTCATCAAGTCTATTTCTGGTGCTCATCACCTTACCCAGTTCTGGGACCCTCTCATCTAACCTGATACAGAAAGCAATGACGCAAATGACCGTACCTATTTAACGTTCCTGGTAGTTGTCTCGACGAGGTATCTCGATATTTCAAAACTGACCAAATCTTGATGGACGAGATATCTCGTTATTAGAAGAAACCTGATCAAATCTTGATCTCGTCATAATAAAAAAATCGATAATATCTTGATGGCTAGATATCTCGTCATTAATAAAATTTGTTAGATCTAAATGGACGGAATATCTCGTCGAAACCACTTGGCGGGTTTAAACATTAATTATCCTTAGATAATTGATCCTTGACTCCTTACATATTTTGGTGTATTCTACATCAGGATTAAAGTTTAATGTCACTGCCAAGGCTGCAAGAGCATTAAGCAATATTTTAAGTAACTGATAGGTTAAGAATAATGCCAGTAATAAAATATGCCGATGACGAGAGTCAATTGATAAGCACAACATTTGATAGGAAAGTATATGTACGGGATATTTTTACCTGCATAGAGATGGCATGCTAACTATTCATGGTGTTTGTGACATCGTAACTGTATCGTAAGAGATTCTTATTTATTATAGGCTGTCAGATGAGATGCCGCTCTTAGATACTGTTCATTGCTACCAAAAATACCACTCATTCCTTAAGTGGCGCATCTAAGAAAAACAATGCCTAGAAAAACCACTGAAATTATTCCCTTGCAACCCAGTGGTAAGATGACAGCCTTATAAAATCCCAGAAGCCCGATATCCCAATATGAATTGTTTTAATCGATGGCAAGAATAAAAATCGACAAAAAAAATCCGAAAAAATATCGTAAAAATCGAAGCAAAAAGTGCTAGGACTAGGTATCTCGTCATTGGAAAAACTCGCCAGATCTTGATGGACGAGATATCTCGTCAATAGAAACAAGGGAAAGATCTGAGGATATATATATATATATATATATATATATATATATATATAACACCTCGTCATTTTGAAACACGGTCAGATGACGAGGACACCTGAGCTGGCATGCCCCTATCCAAACTTTCACACAACTCCAATGTGAGTGCATTTGAGAGGCCATGGCAGATTTGACATAGAGCATCCCCACGTACACGACAGTCTGGTTGGGTCGAGTTTCGAACTCGCGATCCTCCGCTTTCTTATCCGCGACCCTTCCAATTGGGCTACCGCGGCAAATTAGAAACCAGAGGGTTGCGCGATCGAAACTCGAGCCAACCAAAGACCGTGATATACGTGTGGGCTAGGTGCACGTTAAATCTGTCGTGGCCTCAAATGACCTCACGTTGCCGTGGTGTGGATGTTTGGAGAGTGGAGTGCCAGATCAGGTGTTTGACCGCGTCGTTTGATCTTGGTTCAAAACGACGAAGCGGTTGCTCGGATCTTTTCCCTTTGGGATCGATCCTGGACTGTCGTCAATAGCCCGTTGTACTGCTCCACTGCTACGTTAATTCAACTACCTCCTCAAAAGTTCAAATGAATTGCGAGTCAGTCATTTCGACGCTGTAGAATTATTAGTGAACCAATAATTATTCACAGTAATTGTTGGTTCGCACTGATCATTAATTACTGTGAGGTGTCTGGTCAAACGCTCCAGCTTTGTTTTCATCAAGTTGGCGTGGTGTGGAAGTTTGGAGAGTGGGATGCCAGCTCAGGTGTTGACTCCGTCATTTGACCGTGGGTCAAAATTACGAGGCGTTGTCCTTGATCTTTCCCTTAGGGATTGATCCCGGAGCGTTGCCAATAGTCATTCTGTTGCTGCGGTGGGACGTTATTTAAAATACCAAAAATCATCAAGTATACGAAATAAAATAAAAAAAGAGGTGGTCATGTTTTTTTATTTTAATATGCTATGTTTGACTGCTAATCACAATCTGTTGCTCTTATTTTATTTCTTTCCAAACAGTGAAAGCGAAACCAGATAAGTCAGACAAGTAAAAAGCTAATCTGCTAATTGTGGCGTCAATTTCGACTGCCGAACTGGGTACATGACCTGCCTTATCTTAAATACCCTTTGTTCAGGGTCATGCAGGGAGATAGGGCTGCTAAGGGCCAAGCCCTTGCCTGCTTTCTCAAAAAGACAAAAAAGCCTTGTCCGTTTGAAGACAAGTCTAAGAATGTCCTTATCAAATTTGATAAAAAATGTACATGATTCACAAATTTCCATATTTTTGCTAAAATGATTTATAATTATTCATTACATTATTGTATAAATTTTGTTTATAGCTTTATTCGAAGTTTTTGAACGTTGATGTTTGGTTGAGTTTCAAGGCTCAAGGGTCATATTTGGTCAAGCTACGCCAAGCACAAGACAAACATCAAGTATCGGACATACACCAATAAAAGATTTTACAGACACAGAAGAGAGAAATACTCCCAGAGTAAGTTACAGGAAACGAATCTGGGCAGCCAAGAACTTGCAAGTTTTGTACGTGCATACACTGGAAATAGACTGTGGAAATAGGGTTCCACTTTCTTTAATGCCTTTGATTAGTTTGCTTTTTAAAGCGGCTTTTAGAAAACATATTTTCCCCAATAAATAGTTTCATGTATTTAATTAAAAAACGTTTAAAAATCCAAGTCTATTGTAGCGAAGTTTCAATTCAGTTTGTGTTCGATACCAGTGCACGGACTCCTAATGTGAGAATTCTTAAACGTGTGTGCCACCCAGTGATTTTACTCTTTAACGTATTGATTAATCTTTCTATTCTGTATCTAGATATTTATACTGTGTATTTTTTCCACTTTCCAGTGGGCTCCAATTCTAATCTGGTAGGTAGTTGAATTAATGCCGCACTGGAGCAACACAACGGGCTATTGGCGATGCATCCCGAATAGAAAGATCCAAGGATAATACCTCATCATTTTGAACAAGGGTGAGATACGAGGTCAACACCTGAGCTGGCACTCCACTCTCCAAACTTCCACACCACGCCAACGAGGACATTTGAGGCCACGACAGATTTAATGTGCACCAGGCCCCGTGTACACGATCTTTGGCTGGACCGAGTTCCGAACTCGAAACCCTCCGGTTTCTAATCCGTTGCTCTTCCAACTGGCTACCGCGAACCGAATGAAGGTTGGATTTTATGTTGAGAAACATGCGTAGAATTCTTCCTCTTAGTTTCCCCGGAACTGTTTTCTTTTTCTTTTGTGCGTTTCCCTTGTAAGCCGACGATTTATAGTGTGTGAGTCGAGAGTACACACAAAACTAATTGAAGAAACTCCTCCGAAAAATCCGGTGCCTCACCCTAATGAGTTTTCCCACACGTCATTACCACGATAACCCTCGATTCTCCGTATCCACCTCTTACCTTTTCCTATTTCTAAGGATCAAATTGTGGCTTCATTCGGTTTGACTCCTACGAAAGAATCGCGGGCAAACGAGAGGAAGTCGGAACAATTAAATGTTCACGATTTTATTCTCCGAAATTTTCTACTCCAAAGCCCATTGTTTTTATTTATCCTCCACGCTCGTATTCCGGGAAAAGCGTTAACGGCCAAACAAAACACACCACAGGGAGACGAAAACAAAAGCAAGCTCAAGCGTCTAGGGCTGAACAAAAGAAAAGCCCCACTACCACACTTTCGAGTAAAGTAGCACTTAGGATGGGTGACAATGGAAGCAGCTTTGCTGAACCGAAACAACAGCATTAACGAATTCTGCGAAAAACGCACAGCGGAACAAAATATCAACACGACACAGCACAAGTCGGCACGTGATGCAAAATCTGCTTTTAGCGCGCCAGAATACACGCGGCACAGGCGGGGGATTTTTCAAGGTTGCGTCTACGTCAGGACTCCAGTGTTCTTTTTCGACTCGTGTCGTGTGTTGCTCAACGTCTGACAACTCAACTCCTCACGGCCGACAACTGCTGCGCGGCGCCGCCGCCCGTTCTGTTTCGGCTTTCCGAACGCGTCCGCTTCTTTTTTCAAATGAGTTTTTGACAGGTTTTCCGTTCGGGATCAAGGATTATTCCGTGGAAAGGGTAATGACTCGATGTTTCGCAAATGTGGTTCTTCGAGGCAGTGGGGACGGGTTTCGGCCCGTGCGCGCCTTGTTTACTTTCGCGGTCACCTTTCCTATTTGCATACCGTGGTGGGGTCCTTTGTGTCTAGGTGACCAAACGGCACGAGAGCCATGTCCTAGTGTCCAACCCCTTTACCCTACAGGTTGGGACCGCCTCCCACCCCCCAAAACATGTGGGACAAACATAACACACATTTGGTATTGTGCGACTCAGACAAGGCGGGAACTGCTGTTGGAAGAGCGGACTATATGCAACCGCAGGGTTGCCAGTTCGGAACTCGATCGAACCAAAGAACGTCGTGTATGTGGGGGCTGGTGCAAGTTAAATCTGTGTATCGTGGCCTCAAATGTCCTCTCTTTGGGTGGTGAAGGAGAATGGGAAGCCACTTCACCTCGTCATCTGCTTCAAAATGACGAGGTGTTCTCGGATTTTTGCCTTCGTGGCTGATACCGCATTGTCGTCAATAGATCGTTGTGTTGCTCCAGTGCGACGTTAATTCAACGATCTACCCTATTTGCAAACCGCGGTGTGATCCTTTGTGTTACCAGATGGCACGAGAGCCGTCCGACCCCTTTAACCCCCACATTTTTAAGGATGGAACAGCCCCCATCCCTCCAAAACCCTACAGGAGAAACAAAACACAGATACTATGGAAATTGTGCGACTCCAACGAGATGGTTATTTGGTTGTTTTGGCGCTTTATGGCGCAAGGACCATATTTGGTCGCGCCAAACACAAGATCGTCAAGTAAAAAATGTCGTGAAAGAGAACACAATAAGGTATGAAAGCAGTAAAGATCGCTTGGGTATCCCGAGAGCGCGATCCCCCCATGTTTACTTAAGACAATTCATCCCATGTGAAAAGAAAAGATTACTAGGATACCTCGGGATCGTGAAGTCAGCAATCAGGTGTGTGCGGGTAGAAATAGAAATGTTATCACTGGGTATCAGTCCTTAGAGTGGCTAGTATTGCACTGGCAATTCAACTGTTCGTGGACCATCCGTCGCAGTACGTGTCGATAGTGAAGAACCTTCAACATTTAGCTTTAGAGGAAAATCTTTTCCCCGTCATGAAAGGCTGTCAAATCTTAAATTGGTAAAATAGGCCGTTGTGTTGCTCCAGGTATGTATTAGGTATTTTTTAATTAACGTCACACTGGAGCAACACGACGGGCTATCTGTGTTGCTCCAGTGTGACGTTAATTGAAATACATACAACTACCTTAAATTTGTACTCCAAGAAAAAATATTACCCTTCTCAGACTTTAAAATATTTTTGAATCGAAAAGCAAACATAAGAAATTGAATTTCAATTAATCAAATACAATATTTTAAAATGAAATTAATTTCAATGAAATGTATTCAAATGCTATTTCTTATACAAAGGTAGGTATTTTAATTAACGTCGCACTGGAGCAACACAACGGGCTATTGGTGACGGTTCGGAATCAATCCCCAAGGGAAAGAACCGAGGACACCACGGTCAGATGACGAGGCAACACCTGACCTGGCACCCCACTCTCCAAAGTTTTATACCACGCCAACGTGAGGACATTTGAGACCACGACAGATTTAATGTGCACCAGCTCGCTTTGTACACGACGGTCTTTGGTTGGATTCGAACTCGCAACCCTCCGGTTTCTAATCCGTTGCTCTTCCAACCGGACTAAAGAGGCCCTTCTTGTAAAAAGAACCTCGTGAGATTAATGTAGAGGTGAATGAATCGTGTACCATGCAAGTTCGAAAGAGGCTACTGTAACAATAAGATTTAGTATTTGTATAAAAAAACAAAAGAAAAACAGTTTAACCTTAAGCATAAAACTCGAACCGTTATTGAAGTATCGTATTTCTAGTTCCACACACACACACACACACACACACACACACACACACAGTTATGTCAACTTTTGAGAAAAGAAAATCAATAATAGAAATATGAAATGGAAAAATAAGAATGTTATTCTAAGCTTAAGTTTATTTTTGTGTTTTATGCATTTGAGAATATTTTCCTTTTCAATGTCAAATATTCCTTCGAATATTCTATTTTTCTGTTTCAAGGCTGAAGTAATCAGTCAAATGCGACATATTGATAGTGGTGGAATACTAATCAGTCAAAATAGTTTAAATTTGAATAGAATGTTTGGATCGGACAGGAGTAGCTCTGATAAAATGATCCGATTTGATGCATCTCTCAATAACTTTATTTACAAAATACAATTGTAATGTGGGAGGAAGATAATCCATTAAATGAACTTAAAGAACCACAAAATATTCTCAATTGAAACGCCCAAACATTTAACAAATAATTTTGTTGAAATACCAATGAATGGTGTGGTCCAGACAGGTTTGTCGCCAAAGGGTTAAAGGCTGACTGAAAACTTCCTTTTTAAAAACTGGCGGATGAAAAAAAGTTTTCAGAAGAAATAGATAACTAAAATCGGGTTAATATTGATTGGGCAATAAATGTAAATGAATATTTTATTATCAACATTTTCGGGCTCTTTTTTTTCAGAGTATTTGATAATGATTATTTAATTACATGCTTTATGTATAAAGAATGAAAAAATTATTAAACTGCGGTTTCAGTCTAAATTTGTTTGAATTTTTTTTGAATATAGGAGACAGTGCTATTGTGATGATATGTGTTTCCTGTGCGTATTGTGAGCATAACGTCAGTTGGCTTGTTTTTCGAATACATTTTCAGCGCTTTGCCAATAAAAATTCGAAAGAATCATTTCCGAATTGATGTATGATTGATGTATCGGTCGACGCCAATTAAACGCCAAACATTGCCAAAATGGTGATAAGCTGCATTTTGAGGTAATGCCGATATGTATTATGCGAGAGCATTTAGACAACAGACGTAAAAATCTTCGCAGACCGTCCGATTTGTTTGATTACACTGAAAATACCCATATATATGCAATTAATTTTTTCAAACTATACCCCCTTAAAGGCATTGCTGGTAAGGTAGTTGGGTTTTGTGGGACAAGGGCCATATTTAGCCATGCTGTCCCAAACACGCAAGACGATCAATTAATGGACATACACACAAGGAAAGTTTTCTTGACACAGGAGAAATACATCCACACTGAGGAATCGAACCCGCGTAGCCTACAACTCGCAGGTTGCTAGCGATTACACTGAGACATGACAGGCCTCGCCAACCTGCTGAATTTTGGCGACAACACCGATTAACTACGATTTCACTAATGATTATGTCTAAGAATTCCTTAACAAAAACAGAAACTAGTTGTGTCATTTGATGGTAATTTAAATGATGTAAGGTAAATAAAACTTGGTATGTAGTTGGTAGTTAATTAAAGTTGCACTGGGGCACAACCCAACGGGCTATTGGCGACGGTCCGGGATCAATCGCGAAAGGAAAGATCCGAGGACAACGATTCGTCATTTTGAACCACGGTCAGATGACGAGGTCAACACCTGAGCTGGCATCCCCCTCTCCAAACTTCCACACCACTCCAGCGTGAGGACATTTGAGGCCACGACAGATGTAACAGCCCCGCGTTCACAACGGTCTTTAGTTTGGACCGAATTTCGAACTCGCTACTCTGCCAAATAGTCTACCGCGGTCCTTTTATTCCCGTAGAAGATATCCAGTACGCGTGGTAAAGTATTACTGAATGAAATATAATTTTTATTTCAGTATTCAACCCTGATCCCAAAGGGACTATTTCTGAAAAATGTAAACATGGAAGTCTAAGTAAACATCAGGGAAGTCATATCAGCTTTACCCAAACCAAATACACTAGTTAACGATAAGCGTGCTTCACATCGCGTTGTTTGGAAAGGCAAACTTAGAGAAGTGAATTTACGCAACACTTCAGTGGGAATTCTCGAATATCCGATCACATTTATTTTTGCTCTGAATGAATGATAGCAGGTGTGTCGTATCACCTACCACCTCATAACGCATCACCATTCCCTTTATATTCAAACGTTATATATCTTCATATATTTTACCTATTAACTATTATATATTCGAAATAAAAATAGGTAGGTAGTAAAATTAAAAGCACTAGAGCAATACTTTTCTCCAGTGTCTAACTTCTAGAACATAGAAATCATCGCAGCACTGGAGCAACACTTTTCTCCACGTGCACGTTAAATCTGTCGTGGCCTCAAATGTCCTCACGTTGGCGTGATATGGAAGTCTGGAGAGTGGGATGCCAGCTCAGGTGTGACCTCGTCATTTAAAATGAGGTAGGTATTTAATTAACGGACACAACCGACCATTGCCGACGGTCCGGGATCAAACCTGAGGACAACACTATGTAATTTTGAACCACGGTCAGATGAGGTCACACCTGAGCTGGCACCCCACTCTCCAAACTTCCACACCACTCCAACGTGAGGACGTCGTTCAAAATGACGAGGTGTCCTCAGATCGTTCTCTTCGAGATTGAGCCCTCAACGTCGCTGACAGCCCATTGTGTTTCTCCAGTGCGACGTGGACTCTAATATTTTGGATTAAAAAGAATAGACGACGGAAAGAAGAACCAGAGAAAGGAAACAATTATGAGTAGTTTCGAATAATCCTTTCGTGCAGTTCTGAGGAAATAACCACAATCAACAGGTAGTGCTTACCTGTTCTAAACTTGCATTCAGCGATAAAAGATAAATTGCGGGAGAAAATCTTTTCATTTTAACAGCACTCGACTACCTGAATATAAAAATACCTTGCAGACAATGGAATAGTTAGATATAATGGATGTCCCTCGATATCGTGTCAGGCGCTTTCACGTGCTTGTTAAAGTAATTGCTTTAGAATTAAAAAATTCTTCCTGTAGTTTTCAGACTCATTTCTCGCTAAATTTTCTTTCTAGTTACCATTGCTTCACCTTTTCAACTCACTTCAGATAATTTTTTTGTAATGACAGAAACCAAAATGATAAACAGATTAGCTTGGACGATCTGCCCGGGAAATGTGATCAATCATCATCTTTTAAGATTCAGGAGGAAAGAAATTAGAAATGTTTGAAGTAAAATATGCAATTTTAAATAATTTGGGACTGGATAAATGAGGTCATGAATTCAGCAACACTATGTATAGGAAATAACACCTACATTGTTGTCACCTTTTGATGATTTTCATTTGTCTTTGTCAAATATATCAACTCAATAGAGCGATAATACAAGATATGGGACATTCCATCTCAAACGGCAGTCCACAACCCTACCACATCCGATTTTTTTTCAAATTCCGCTAATTTATTTCCCAGTCATATATAAGAAATTCTGGAAATAGCATCGAACTTCCAAATTTTTTTATGTATATTAATTTCAAGTTTGAAAAATTGGGCAATTTTTCATGTTTTAAGACTTACTAAATCTCTTGTACGTCTAGACCTAAGAGTCCAATCATACTAAATGACAGCTTATTTTGTAGACAAATGTATAACCTTTCTAATGGGATATCATATGACCTTTAAAGTGACTTTTCAATTTCAAGGTCATTCAATTTGATCTTTGATCTACAATTACAAAACAAGAGTACTTTTTATTTTTTCTAAAAATTATACGTTAAAGGTACACTATTTATCTTTGCTTTCTGAAAGTTTCATAGTTGGACACGCATGGTTCATAGGTAAACAAATAGCTGGGAAACAAATTAGCCGAGTTTTAAAAAAATCGGAGGGGTTCAGGTCGAAAATGACCCTTTTTTCTCACATTTCACATGGAATGACCCATATATGTCTGAATGAATAGTCTGGAGACAGTCGAAAAATTCAGTTCTGATTTAACATTAACATAGTGATCGAGAGTAACGGCTACGTGAATTTAATTTTTACTATTCGCGTGTAACTGCTACTAGCGTACTTGTAAACGTTGTTGTCTTCATATATTTACTAAGCACTCAAATTATATTAGTGAATGAATTTTTAATTATGCACGTGCAAACTGTGACATAGAATGAGTGAAATATTAATTTCGTAGAATAGGAGGGGTGCAAAAAAGGATAGACTCGTGTTTTTTTATGCGAATACGTCGTTAAAATCGGAATAGTACTGGGAGGCATGTATGAAAAGTCTTGCGTTACAACCGTTTTGTCTTATGATTTCAGAACTAGAAGAAACATCCAGAAAATAAATATAACTTCCTGTAAACAAAGGATGTCCGTACCTGACATGAACTTCGGACCGAGTGCGCAGGTGCATTGAGCGCGGTTAGGGGGTCCGAAATATGTCGAAATTCTACGGTGCTGGGAGAGATTTGGGCCAGTGTAGATTTGGATTGCGTGGAGGACTGTGTAAATGGTATCACTGGAAAGCTACCGAACTATGCTAGAATTAAAGTTGAGCATTAATAATCTCTCTATCAATTCGCACTTTAATCGTTCAAACTGTAAATTAATTGTTGAATATTCACAATAAACAATCATTCAAACTCATGTTTGCTTTATTGAATTCCACAATCCAAGATCAAGTCCGAGTATTCACGACAAAACTACGGTTTGTGTCCTCGACGCAACCTACCAATTATTTTCGTAATTTTGTATCGCCGTTAGAAAAATTTCGACATTTATTAATAAACCAACATGTATGTCTCCATGTGTGCAAACCGAAAAGCTAATCGACAATTATTTAATGCAATCTTACTGATAATCTGATCACCAGAAAAGTGTCTAGTCTTCATCTCCAGGTGAATTAAGAACCGACTAGGATCACCATTATCTCCCGACATTAAATGGTGGCAGAGGTGGTATGATTCAATGTCCCGACAAACATTTAGCGAATCGGGAGGTAGAAGTCTGGGGGTCATCAAATTATTTTCTGAATATGTGCTTGATGGAGTGCGTTCTGTTTAGAAAATTAGATATTTTCGAGATGGGCTAATCGTCTTGCTTAGGTTAGCACGTGGCCAACTCATACCTCAGGTCCTGGTTCCAGACTGCTATTAACCCTCCAAGAGTTTCGACGAGATATCTCGTTCATCTAGATCTGGTCAGCTAATGAGGATATACCTCGTCGAAACAAAACTGCCCTACTACTCTAAGGGGAATATAAACCCAAATAGGAAAAACAAATTGTCCCTTGCGCAGAAGTGGTGACCAACAAGTTTTGCACCAGAGGCTGGCCACTACAGGGCAATTTCCGACTCGAAGAAAAACTACCCAAGAGGATTGAAGGGATATAAAGAGAAAGATACTCAATCCCATTATTGTTCGATCGCTTGGGCCGACGAAAAGTTTCTTGGCGCCGGCCAAAATATACCAAAAAAGGTGTTTCGTCGATTTCAAATCAGCTTTGGTCTTTTTTTAAGGCTCTAAAACCGCTGAGTTTTAGAGGTGGAAACCCCCACATTGGGCATTTCGAATATTTTATGCGAAATTTCCCAAATCATAAAAGCGTTAACATATTTGAAACAGACTGAATGGAACAAAATAGGTAGAAACTTAATCTGGGACCTGCTAACGAAACAGTTGGGATAATCCTTTTCTTTTCAAGTGGAGCAGGAATCCTGAGGTCCTAATGTGATCTGATTATAAAGTAATTTTCTGTGATGATAAACTTAGGGAATCACAGCGGAACAGCGTCACAATTAAAGAATACTTCGATAAATCAAGAAAGGATGAATAAGCTTTTTGGGGATTCCTTCCGAGGATGCATGCGCCCATGAACTAAGGATATTGCATTAAAACAGGATATTGCTTTATCTGGTTCGCGTGGTTTCTTTTCCACGTGGTCTTGGGTTCATAAACCTCTATCGATTAGACCATGCATTAAAAAAGGATAGATTAACTTTTTCCAATGCATAGGGCTTAAGCACCCTCACCCGTAGAAGCGCAAATGAATTAAAAAGGAAAAATGTGCTTATTTCTGGGGATTAGGGGGTGGGATAGTTGAATTGACGTTACATTGGAGAAATACCACGGGCTATTGGCGACGGTCCGGGACTAATCCCTGAAGGGAGAGATCCGAGGACAACACCTCGTCATTTTGAACCACGGTCAGATGACGAGATCACACCTGAGCTGGCATCCCACTCACCAAACCGGCCCCGGGACTAGGGGACTTACACACCCACCCTGGAAATGCGCCTATGAATTAAAAAGGATAAAATTGCTTATTTTGGGTCTTAGGGGAAATAAACACAAATAGTTTTACTGACACAGAAGAAAGAAATACACCCAGGGAGGAATCGAAACTTTGCCGCCTACAACTCGCAGGTCGCTAGAGCAGTGGGTATACCCACTTATCCACGACGGCCCTCAAGAAAATTCAGATGAACTCTCTAGATTTGTAGGTATTTCTTCTGGCTAGGAAAGATAGAATCAATCTGGAGCAAAACATTCATGATTCTCTCACAAAACAGAAACGGAGACTTCGACAATCTGAAGGAGTGTTATATTTATTCGTCTGTTTCAAATGGAAGCAAACAGTTTGTTTGGTCGCTCTGCCACTTATTTTGCAAATCGAGAGCGAAATAGATCAGGATCAATGGTTTAACAGGATTTCCGATCCACAGAAATCATCAACGGAATATTCAAACAGGGACTCGAATTCGAGATCTATTGTATCCAGAGTGAGTATAAACCATTCGGATATCTGACCGATCTTTCGATTGTGTATAGTTTATCAATTCCATAAACTAATTTACAAAGTTTTTTTCCATAAAATGAATTTTAAAAAATCCTGCATTGGCCGGAAGTCGAACCCGGATCAACAGCTTGGAAGGCAGCTATGCTAAACGTTATACCAACCACCGACGCTCACAAAGACGGGCATCTTTTACGCTTTTCAACGCTTGATCGTCTTGGGTTGGACAGTTATGATATATTTAATCAATATAAACACACTAATTTTAAATTAATTAAAATGTGTTCCCAAGCGTAACAACCTTCTACGTATGGAACTACTAGACTTCGTAGTCACTCATCTTAGATTTGCAACTGATTGAAAAAACTCTTAAATTTACTCCATTTTGGAAATGAAAGTAATTAATCTGAACCCGGAAGAACGGTCAATCTCCAAATCCGCCATATTTTGAGTTATGTACACAAATCATTTTAATATACGAATGTTACAAAAGAAAAAGTGCCAATGTCCTGTTAATCAAGCAAAGTTGGCATATGTCTGTTCTCTATACAAATCTACACTGTCTGACCAATCCGCACCAAATTTAATACACTTATACTTTGGAACTATGCGAGTAACGTAGGCTACATATTAACCCCGTTCTTTAACCTAAGTGTGCAGAGGGGGCTTTAAACAATTCGAAATTGCCATAGGAATAACATCGAACATACAACGATTGCGGTGCGCAGCTCAGTTTGTTTTACCTGTATTGATCGAATCAAGTTTTCCAATAAAATTGTTTTACCCCAGTATTGTTTGAAAGACAATTTTTTCCAAAACATTATATTTAAAATTCTAATTACGTTTCAACTGATTTCTAATTCTTTCCATAATATAAATAATTTATGAATATTTGATTGATGAAAACTGGATAGTTAAAATACTTAGTTTTACACAACTTACATTTTGTAATGGAACACCAAAAGCCCAAACGAAAAACTCACTGATCATTAAAGCGTTATTTTGTAATTCAGTATCTGGCAACGCTAGAATTAATGCTTAGTTACATAAATTACTACAGAATTACCTGGCGATGCTCGGGTTGAATTGGTTAAATGTTGATTCTATTCCATAGAAAAATGCAAGCATCATTTAAGTGTACAGAAAATATTTTTTAGCATCGTTTTAACGTTTTCATAGCTTCTACAATTTACTTCGGACGAAAATATGTATGCATAATATATCCATCCATGTAATCCATTTCATATTCATCACTCTGACTTTCTGTCACTTAAGACAAACTACAAAAGCTTTTTCTGAGATGACTTTAGAAGTCGATTTTGAGTTTTGGAGTGATTACGAATGCCAATTAAATTCATTTTCAGTAAAAATGATTAACTTTCAGGGTATAGTCTTGCCCTCAGTTTTCCAATCAATATTTATTATTTGTGGTACTCTTGCACCATGGATTCGATGTTTTCGAATTACATTATCATTGTGAGAGGACGGCAAATTAAACTGTTACTGCATTCGTGGTTTATTTATTTCGAAGCACATTTTTTTCTTGAAAATTCTATTCAGCCACACGTGAAATAACGGCTTATTTTTAAAACAAATGTCATCAGTATAGACAAAGCAAACTCGATCGATTACACTTTTTACAAAATCACTGAGTTCAAGGAATGTTTCACAGGTACCTAAGTTATATACGAACGGTTTCAACTTCAAGTAAGCAATCTCGACCTTCTGTCACTTAAGACAAAAAAATTATATTTTTCAACAGTCCTAGTTTACATATTTCCTTACTATGATATTATTCCAAGATCAGAAAAGTATTATTTAAACTTTGCTTTCCTCCAACAGAAAAATTTAGTTTTAAATCGGATCCTTAAGGTACTTTTCAATTGAGACTAAGTTTCTATATGGAAACCACGTACCTATTTAGAATGATAAATACTTGACTATGGAGTACAGCTTTCAATAATACCCATGAAACATGAAAAACAAATGTAAATTAATTTGATTTGATTTAAATCGTCTTGTAATGAAAATATGTCAAAATTTAGAAATATCTTTGAACTACATCGCATGGTTACCCGTTTTGATTTAATATAACATATCTTATTTTAGAATAACTTTATTTTTAACTTTACCAGTCATTTTAAAATAAGTTATACACCTTACTTAAAAAGGTTTCCATTTATTTTTATAAAACAGAAATCTACAAACTGTAACGTATTTAATCAAAGACTTAAGGAAAGTTCGTCGAAATATACATATACCACCAAGAAATTACCCATGTCTACTGGTATTTGGCAGAAAATAAAATAATTCATTACAATTTAACTCCTAAATAATATATCTGTAATATGGAAAGTAATGGAACACAAATACAAACAGAAACGAAATTCTGGTCATTAAAAAATGTCGAAATCAACTGAAAAACGAAAGATCTGAGCAAGCGTGTCGAATTTCGACGTCATGAGAATATTCTGAAATAGAGAAATTCGAAAAACGCTTGAAAAATATTGATAGACATTAATAAATTATTTACAAAAAACACAAATTTACAAAACCTAGAAATGCTCAAAGATGACCGCAACATTTCTGTCTTAACTCAAATACACAAACACGGAAATCTAAATCCAATTTATAAAATAAAACATAAATTCTGGCGTTGCCAGTTACCAAATTGCAAAATTACGCTTTCATCATCAATGAGTTTTTGTTTTGGCTTTTCGTGTTCCATTGCAAAATGCAAGTTGTGTGAAATTAAGTATTTTAAATATCCATTTTTCATCATTCAAATATTCCTAAATTATTCATATTGTGGAAGGAAATAAAAAACTCAGTTCAAACATAATTAGAATTTTAAATTGTTTAAATATAACGTTTCGGAAAAAAAATTTCGACCAATATTGGTAAAACAGAGTTGCGAACCGCAATGTTTTTATGCTCAATGTTTTTCCTATGGCAATTTCGAATTGATTTAGCCCCCTCTGCACACCTAGGTTAAAGAGAACGGGGGTTAACATGTAGCTTGCGTTACTCGCAGGTTCCAAAGTATAAGTGTACCAAATTTGGTGTGGATTGGTCAAACGGTGTAGATTTGTATAGAGGACAAACGCCAACTCCTGCTTTATATGTATAGATATTTAAAATTCCGTGTTTATGTATTTGAGTTACGACTGCGAATTGTTGCTGTCATATTTAAGCATTTCAGTTTTGTAACTTTGTTCTTTTTGTTAATTCATTATTGTCTACCAATATTTTTCGAAACGTCTTTTTTTTGGAATTTCTCTATTTCAGAATATACTCAAGAAGTTAAAATTCGACACGCTTGCTCATCTTTCGTCTTTCAGAATTCTGCCTTTTTTCAATGATCGGAATTTTGTTTGTTTGTATTTATGTATGTGTTATACATATTACAGATATATTATTTAGGAGTTAAACTTTAATGAATTATTCTTATTTTATGCAAAATATCACTAAACATGGGTAATTTCTTGGCAATATATGTATATTTCGACCAACTTTCTTTAAATCTTTGATTGAATACGTAATGGTATGTAGAATTCTGTTTCATAAAAATAAATAAAATATACAAAACAAAGCTTTTTAAGTAAGGTGTGTAACTTTTATTTTAAAATGACCGGTTAAAATAAAATAATTTTAAAATAAGATAGATTAAAGTTAAATTAAAACGGGTAGCCATATTTTGTAGTTCAATGATATTTCTAATTCGACTACTGAAGTAGCTTTGGAGTTTGTCTTACAGCAGAAGTACGATGAATATGAAATGGATTATATGGATGGATATATCGTGTATACATATTTGCGTCCGAAGTCAATTGTAGAAGCTATGAAAAAGTTAAAACGATGTTAAAAATATTTTCTTTACACATAAATGATGCTTGCATTTTTCTATGAAATAGAATCAACATTTAATCAATTCAACCCGAGCAATGCCGGGTAATTCTGTTAGTACTTTAGAAATGAATCAAAACATTGGAAAGTATTTTTGTACACGTCAACTAATTTAATAAACGCTTTGGTTTGAAAGTGAGTGTTGCAAGATATGGCGCTTGATAAAAACAAGTACGTTTTATTTATTTTCAAGAGGACAACCAAAAAGTTGTCAAAAAGAACTGCGTCGGCCGGGAGTCGAACCCGGGTCAACTGCTTGGAAGGCAGCTATGCTAACCGTTATATCACCGACGCTTACACAAAGATGAACATCGTTTCCTTATTTCAATATCTAATCTCGGTCATTTATCGCGTGCTTTACTTATATCTCCAGATGAGATTCGAAGTAGTACGCCTGAAAGAGAGGAAAAGAAACTCCAACGAGACTGACAACGGTCAACAAAGTCGAGTCTAGAGTCTGTTGAACCGAGGGACAGCTTTGGATTGATTTGGTTTTATGGCATTTTTATTGACAAAAAGCGAAAGGTTATTTTTTTTCATAAATGCTGGGGCGGCGTTAGCCCAGTTGGTAAGCAACCAAAACATTGAGAGTTAGAAACTCAATCCAATGACCGTCGCGTACGTGAGGGCTAGTGCACGTTAAATCCGTCGTTGCCTCAAATGTCCTCACGTTGGCATGGTGTGGAAGTTTGGAGAGTGGGTTGCCAGTTTGGTTGGTCCCGGATCCTCGGCAAAAACCCCATTTTTACACCACAGTGCAACATCAATTAAACTATCTAACGAACCTCATAAATGCTGTTCAAGGATAAATAAGCTTGTTAGGAAATAAAGTATTATTCTTGTTAGCATAGAAAAAATTTTCAACTAATTAAAAAGTTGTGACCCCCGAATCCTTACTAACTCCAAACCTTTCCCTTTGGGATTGATTCCGGATCGTCACTAATAGACCGTCGTGTTGCTCCAGTCCGACATTCATTCAGTCCTTGCAAACAGTGAATATTCATGAAAATGTGTAGCTTTCGTAAGTGCGGTAGTGTTTCCGCATCTTGACGGGTCTACTCACCATTTCTATGAAAACGCAAAAGTTGAACTCGGCAGGAAGCGCAGTTAAAATGTAATAATCTGTCAATCAAGCTCGTTTTCATCTCATTAGTGATAGGGAAAGTATACAGAGTGACAGATATGAACTACACTTGACGGATGCTTTCCAAGCGCATAGTTAAATACGTGTTTGGACTGCAAATGCATGAAGGTGTAAAATATTCGTTCAGTGAATATCAGGAAAATTATTTTTTCCGCTAAAATAAAGTTTGCATCACGTCATCTAGAGTCCTGTTTGATTTCAGAGCTTGAAGTTGTCATCGATGCGATAAATAACTCGTTAATATGAGTTTCTGGTTAATTTAATGAACATTTCTGCATGTTCTACGAGATACGCCATTTAATTTTGAAATATTCAAACCTAGCTCAACGAGAATTTACAAGGAACGTTCGCACGTTTCAACAAACTGATTTTACGATGCCCATACGATTTCACAAAATTTCATGAAGTCCAATCCGTATGTCACATTTAAATTCCCTTTTATAGAATTTTGCATTCTTACGAACTTTTCTTAGGTTCTAAGGGTTCGTAAAAAGGAGAGTCGACTGTATTAACAAACAAAATCTTGAAATCAGTGTCTTGGGGTGCCCAAATGTTTGGATAGGTAGTTGAATAAACGTCTCCCTGGAGTTACATAACGTGTTATTGGAAAAGGTCCGGGATCTGAAGGGAAAGATCAAGGACAACACTTAGGCATTTTGAATCACGGTCAGATGACGAGGTTAACACCTCAGCTGGCACCCCACTATCCAAACTTCCACACTACGCCAGCGTGAGGACATTTGAGGTCACGACAGATTTAACTTGCAGCATCCCAAACGTACACGGCAGTCTGGTTGGATCGAGTTATAAATTCGCAATCCTCAGGTTGCTAATTCGTTACTCTTACAATCCTTTTACCACGGCCTTTTATGATGGGTGCAAGCATGATTTATGATTGTATGAATAACACATACTCAGGGCCAAAAAAATTGGAACACTCCGAAGTCAGTTGGATCGTAATGAAACGTAACGTGTGTGATGGCAAGAGAAATTAAAATTATATCAAATCTAGAGCTATTATTGAAGAATTACATCAGAAAGGTTACAAGTTAGCTGGGTAGGTAATTAAACAAACGAATAAATGGGTGTATTGCTCTCTATGGTATATAAGTAAAATTTCCTTGTATGTATACATTTACTTGACGCTATTTGGCGCAGCTTGGACAAAGATAGCCCTTTGCACCATAAAAAACAAACAATCCAACGTATAAAACGTACGCATTCAGCCAAGAACCTGACATGCGCTTTACGAAACAAGTCACAAATTTAAAATCTTTGTTTTTGGTGCTTTGACGTAACATTAATTTTCATTCGCGAGTTGGTAGCAATCCTGTATGTTCGAATCCCAGAAATTAAAGGTGGGCGTTTTCCTCCATTTCACAACGAAACATTTCAAGTTGTCAGCAAAATCCGATGAATCATTGCGACCCGAGACATCACAACTGAATTCTTGAATTGAATTATTGTACAGTTCATATATTCGAGAAGAGCATTGTGATGATCTAACTCCTTTTTAGATTTCGAAAACGTTTCGCAATCTATCTGAAAAGGATGTTTGTATTCCTAAGTCAGCTCTTACCCAACACATTCGAGGCCAGAGGGCTCGAATGTGTATTCTCTCGCTCATTTTTAGAATAATTAAATTATTCTTATTATCTTTTAAAGCGTTTTAAAGATTTTGATGCGTCTCTTGATAAGACGCATTTGAACACGTAGCCATTTAAACATAAAAGGGAAAACAAAATAATTTTCTGAGTTTTTCCTCGAAAGTCTTCATTCTTCGATTCATTTGAAATTGTCTAAAAGTGGGGTGCCCCGCTCAGGTGTTACCTCGTCATCTGACCGTGGTTCAAAATTACGTGGTGTTATCCTCGGTTCTTTCCCTTGTGGGGATTGATCCCGGACCGTCAATAGACCTCTGTGTTGCTCTAGTGCGACGTTAATAAAAATACCTACCATACCTACCTTGAAATTGTCACTGCTATCAGAGCTGTTTAACCCTTTTAGTGATTTCCTCGACGAGGTATCTCGTCATTAGCAAAATTGACCAGAACTTGATGGACGAAATATCTGGTCAATAGAAGAAACCTAACCAGATCTTGACTTCGTCATCATAAAAATCGGCAATTTCTTGATGACGAGATATCTCGTCATTAGGAAAATTGGTCAGATCTTGATGGACGAGATATCTCGTCGAAACAACTTCGAGGGTTAACTCGATTCGTGTCTTACAAACTGAAGAAGCTACGGTAAACATTTATGAATTTTTCTCCCGCTTTTCCCTCCTTTCGGCCAGTCTCGTTTTTTAAAGTCACGCTTTACAAAACGAAAAAGCATTTGTAGCAACAAAGTTCGAACGAAATCGTCATAATTTATTATCGATTCTGATTTCAAATGCGTAGTCAACCTTAACAGCTTTGGTCACGAACTTTACAAATTAGTAAATCTCCAGAGAACAATTACTTCTTTCTGTACATATCAGAAAAAATACAAATATGAAATAAATGCATGACACCATAACAGAAATCAGAGTCACAGGTGAGGAAGGAGTGATGCACGCAGCGGAATTCTATGGTGTTGCAAATTCACAAGTGGAGAGGCAGAAAATTCTAGGAAAACCTTTTAAATCCTTCAGTAAAGTTGATAAGTAGTAACAATGTATGTGTGACATATAGTGCGTGAGAGGGTTCTTTGTTTTGTGTAGGATGTCTGAAACGGCCTATCAGCTCCTTATCCAAAATAATCATTTTTTGTCAATGTACACTGGTTTCTATAAATTAAGGGTCTGTTACATTTTAAGAAAAAAACAAAATTCTGAAAGGAGGTTGATGATAAATATAATAATTAGAAATACAGACTTCAGAGATTTACACTTATAATACACACCTGAATTGCATTGAAGCCATACATGAAGATATTTTTAAGGACCCATCTGCCACTGCCCCCAAACCCTTTTTGCCGACTTAGTGTAATTTGTTTTTTTTTTACTATGGGATAAGAAAGGAGATACTTATGAAGAAACTTACGTGAATGTACCCATAATATATGCTAAATTAACAAAACGTACCATTTTTGGCGTAGCAGAAGCATAATGTCCATACTTTTCGAATGCTGTTCCTTGTCCAGGTTTAATAGGGTTCCAATGGATGAATGTCATAAGTTGCATGTTTTTCACAAGATGGTCAAGTAAATCTTGAGGTAGATTTCGCTATTCCTGTTTCAGCGCCTTTTTTGGTACGCTGTGGAGGATTTCGTTCTGCCATGCGCCTCCCAAGAGCATCCAATACATGTTCTATGGGATTGAGGTCAGAGGAGTGCGGAGATCACACTCCATTCGGTCTATTCCTTTTAGAGTTCAGCTGTTCAACACACAGACCGAACGATTACAAGGGTGTACTAAGAGAAGTTCAAATGGTAACGAAGAGTGAAGCCGTGGTAGGAATAGGAGCAACCCTGTTATCACATGGCTTCAGAGGCAGTTGTTGGAAGGATTGGTATCTCATAGCAATTTCCTCAAAGTACGTGCCGATTGTTGAGGGCCAACTGGTATTTGTCTCTTAGCAGCGCTATCAGGCTTGTTTTTCAAGTGCGCATGTTCATAACCACGTCCGCCAGTCACCAATTTAGCAAGACGTGTGAAACACAGGGTAAGCTTATCAAAAAGTACTTTGTGGTGGTGATAATTTGCTAAAACACAACTGCATTGTGAATTAATTTTTGAAGTTTTTGTATTTTTGTTGGGCTAAGTTCATCACAACGTATTGAAATTTAAATTGTTCGTTTTCTTTTTTCACTTGCCGTGTCATGTAAAGCATTTTTTATGAGTCTAAATTTCGTTTTGATGTGTGATGATTTGTCAAAGAATGAAAAGAGAGAGCATGTGATCCTGTGATGTTTGAAAGAATGGAACCCGTGAAGCACAGGTGGAAACATGGAAATCACGTTATTTTTGCGAATTATTTTCTTTAGTTTTTAACAGACACTGCATACAATTATTCCACAGATTTTCCCTGTAAACTTTGAAATGTCATAGAGGAAATAGCGAACACTGAAATAAAATGCTGCGAACAGATGGGAAATATTTTAGTAATTGTGTCTCATTTAAGGTATCTGATTACGCAAAATTCGATTTTTGACACATTTCATACTTCATTTAATTCCATATTCTTAACATTTAGACCATTTCTTTACAAAACTGTTTACATTGTCTGGTGAATAGAAGCGGAAATAAAGCAATTTGAACAGATCTTGAAAGCTGTTATTTTAATTTGTTTTCAAATCTTTAAATGCATTTTTATGATTGTGATTTTAAACAAAAAAAGAAACGCGATAACTAAAAATGTACTATATATTTTTAAACGAAATTTGTGTACTGTGTTTTTTATATTTGCTTTGGATGGCCTGAACTAGAATATAAGAGTAATCTTGAAAGGAAAACTTTTTAAAGATTTCAGTGTTGTGTCGTAAGGAAACATTTCAAAAATTCATGTTTTCTCTACGTTATTCCCAATATCTCATGAGTGGAAAGGAATATTGCATATATCTTAGTTCAGGCCATAGCTTATATATTTAGGAGACTACAAATTTCTTATGCAAATGTACTCGTAAGTTTTTCGGTTGCAATGTTTTTAGTTAACGTTCTTTTTTTTACCTAAATTTTACAATTTTTGCCAATTTGTTAATAAATTATGATTTGGTTAAATTATTTTTCATAATCGGAGTTGAAATGTTTGAATACAAAAGTAAACTAATCTATATCGACTTAAAAATTACTTTACCCATTTTTGGTTGGTTATTTGGTTTCTTTCAGATTATCAGCTACCAAATTGGTTTGATATGCAGGACTTGTTCTTGTTCATCCTGACCTACATACGATATATTCCAAAAGTTAGTCAATAAATTTACCTAACGGGTATCACATTTACCATTTCAATTTTATCAAATACTTAAAAAACTTCTGTATGACATCACATAACTGCATTATAACAATATATTTCAGAAAATGAAAGTTAAATAAGGGTAACACAAATAAAGCAACTCTTAAAGAGCTAATGATGCTTTTTTTTATTTGAGGAAGAATGCATTTGTTTAAAAATTAAGGCTATTTTTAGTACTTAAAACCAATTTAAATTTCATACTTAAAATTCAAATATCCTATAATCAAATAGATTCAGTAAATCATCTAAGTTTTTGAATTTTATTTGAAATGGAACCAGCCAGGAACGTTTTTGATGAAAAACCTTTGTTGGGTTCAGCTTCAAATTTGGTTGGGTTTTATAGCGCAATTGCCATAATTGGCAAAGCTGCGCCAACGTCAAGGAAATAAACACACACAAGGAAAGTTTGTACTGATAACAGAAAAGAGAAATACACTCAGGAAGGAATCGAACCTGCGCCGTCTACAATTCACAGGTTGTTAAAAGTGGACAAACCCGCTGAGCCAGGGCGAACGTTCTCAAAATTTGAAAAATATTGCATTGATTTGAGCAGAACGACCTACTTTTTCTTTTAAATGAACCAACTATTCCGTTGGATTATTAGGCACATAAAACTGTGGAACGAATAAACAGGTGCTTTTTTTAACTGTAAGGGGAACTAAGTTTCTTCCTGACAGACATTGTGTAAGTGTAAGCATTCAAATTTCGTTATGGAAGAAATATTTTTAGAAATAAGAATTGAAATTGCTATATTTTAAGAATCATGATGTGGGAAATATCCGTAGAGGAATCTTCAGGGATTTCTTAATCTCAATATTATTTTTGGGTTTGAGAATAAAAATTAATCGTTCTCTTTTCAGATACATGTGCAATTTTCTCGGAATTTACTGTGTAATTATTGGATTCATTTTGTATTTTAGAGCATACTTTTGTATTTAGATATATTTTATCATGCGATGTTCAAACAATTCTGTTATTTAACGTCAGCAATGGGTTCAAAATATTTCACTAATCTAAGTATTTTCAAAAGTATTGATGTATTCAGAACATGACAGGCATAATTCATACGATACTTGCTGAGCTAAACTTAAGATTATTTTTAACAATGTCCTCAATGTTTCTTCAAATGTAGAATGGTCTAAATAAATTTGGGATATTGTCAGTCATTTTTATGCACCCTATTAGTTTTTACTTTGTCAGTCTCATTATATCAGATATCACACCACTAGTACCAGCTATTGCCCAAGATGCGAATCTGCAAATCATCGTTTGGAAAATGAGTTTAAAGTTTCGACCAGAAAATCCCTCTTTTCAAAAAAATGCATTTAGGTGAAAACAGCCAAATATGTAGATTCGAGTCTTTGGTGAACAAGATTACTGCCTATCAATGATGTAGTCAGAGGGTCTAGAGCCCAATCCTCCTGGAAATGTTTGTTTTTACTTTCATGTAATTTTACGAATAAAATATTAAAATAATATAAAAAAAATTTAGAGAAAAGACTGAGAACCGCAAGGTTCAATCGCCTTGCGCTCCGTTGTACATAGGTAGTTGAACTTACGTCAGACCGAGCAACACAACGGGCTATTGGTAAAGATCCGAGATCAATCCCGAATGGAAAAGAGCCGAGGATAACACCTCATTTTGAATCACGGTCAGATGACGAGGTCAACACCTGAGCAGGCACCCCACTTTCCAAACTTTCGTACCATTCCAAACTTTCGTACCATTCCAAAGTGAGGACATTTGAGGCCACAACGTGCAACAGTCCCCACGTGCACGACGGCCTTTGGTTGGATTGAGTTTCGAACTCGCAACCCTCCGGTTGCTAATCTGTGACTCTACGAACAGGGCTACCTCGGCCCCCCCCGGATCAACTGGAGTGTGTCATTTTTTATTCATGTGACCATTACTTTCCTTACTTTATAATTAATCTAATATCGAAGCACAAGAAGTCTTTTATGAAAAGTAAACTTCTGATGAGATATATTTAACCAGATCTTTATTTAGCACACAAAAATGTAATCCAAAATTTTGGGCCTCATCCGAAATTAAAGTTTGGCTATTCTATATACTGCCTACCTGTCATTCGTTACATTGTTTTAAAAATTCTCTCGTTTGGAACTCTCTCACACTTTCATTTCATAGAAAAAGTTTTCATTATTCATTTCATCAAGCGCGTCATCTGCGTTCGGAAAATGCTTTTATCTGAAAAAATGCTTTAACCACCATTATTCCTTCAGTGTCGCTTGTTATCTGACAAAAGGTATCAGCTGCAGCAGTGCTCCAACTTTTCTTGTCGGATTCTTATTTACGTTCCTCATTTAGCTCTTTCATTCCGCCATTTTTCTTTTCCTGGTCGCAAAAAAAAAATTAGTTCTTTGTCTCAGGTTGGAGCCTAACCGACGCCTCGTTTCTGTATAATCACAGTATGATGAAACCTGGACATGTATGTCGAAAGCAAGCGACTAAGGTCGAATTCTCTCTCTTCTCCACTTGTATTTGTTCCCAAGACCTTCCCAGCGAGTTGAACGAACCAACTTAAAAATTCGAAATTCCAAGGTTTTCCCCAACACCTTTTTCTCGCAAACTTCTTCAAGAATCAACACCAACACAACAACAGAAAAAAAAATCCGTGCGCGTGACGAAAGCGAAGAGAGTTATTGAGTTAGGTAGAGTTCGAGGTCTTCCAAAAAGTTAAAAGATTCGGCCTTTAGTAAATACACCCTCTCACCAGAGCTGAGTGTCGTGGAGCGTTCACGGTCGCAGTTAGGCGAGCGAGGCCAGTGCGGAGAGGTCGATAGTCGCTGGCTAGGACACAAGCGGGACTTGCGAAACCCCAAATCGCATCTCTGCTAATGTGTTCTGGTAAAGGCCATTAAAGACAAAGAAATGGCGGAGAGCCCTGATAGTTAAGATGCGTGAGACCCGACGGAACAATGAGGCAGTGGGTCACGATCAGAGAGTAGAAGCGGGTTTTTCGGCGCCGGGTTTTCTCTTCTATCTGAGGCTTCAGTTAACAGACGATACAGAAAAACGTTCGTCTGTCGCTGAAAATGGTTCAATGCTAGAAAAATGTTGTTTTGGAAAGGATGGGAGAAGAAATTTACCGTATATCACTATTTTTGCTCCATGACATTAAATTTTGTTATTTTAGGGTTTGTGGGCTCTTAGGTCTCACCGCTCATCTAAAGCACTCCTAGAATTTGGATATCGCGAATGAGAAAATATTATACTCCTTAGTCTTTCTATATCAATATTTATTTACACTTTAGCAGACTTAAATATACCAAGAATATTTATACACCTTACCAGACTTAAAAAAATCAAGAATATTTATAGAACATCTTAAAGACTAAAAATCCAGAATTTTTATATATCGGACAAAAAAAAATTTAAAAAATTCATACATCTTAGACAAAAAAAAAATCAAGAATATTTATATACCTTATCATACTTAAAAAACCAAGAATTTTTTTACATCATACCAAACTTTAGAAAAATCAAGATTTTTATAGAACATCTTATCAGACAAAGAAAATCAAAAGAACTGTTATACATCTTATCAGACAAAGAAAATCAAGAATTTTTATACATCTTAGCAGACTTTAAAACAATCAGGAATTCTTATACATCTTAGACAAAAAAAAACATTTTTTTCATCTTACAGACTTAAAGAAAATCAAGAATTATAATATATGAAAGACAAACTTGCATTCATTAGAAGGTCGATGGAAACTTGGTACGTGGATCACTTTTTATACTTGTGCTCTCATTGTGACTAAAGTTATATTTAAATACTTTCACGAGAAATTGCTCGTGCACAATAAACATATTAAGTTATGATATAGATATAAGAAAAGGAGTAAAGCAAGCGATAGTATGTGTGATAAAATAGTAGAAAGCGTAAGCAATATTGATACAGAAACTTGGTGAAAACGCGCACGATTATATAATTACTTATAATTAATTTAATATAAATTTTATAGTTAAATTTTTTTTCCGTATATAATTTTCTATATCTGGCAACACCAGTAATGATTAGTTTTTAATTCCATTTAGAATTATTAAGATGCAGTTTTGAGCTGAGTTCAATTCAATTCTGAGTTTTGTGAGATTATTAGACCGATGTATTTTTAAATGTGAGATTTATTACTCGACTTGCATTCTATTTTGAATATTACGCTTTTCAATTTCTATGCATGAACAATAAATAGAAGTATACCAAGAATATAGTAAGATCATTATAATTACCTTACCCATCTTCATAAACCAAGAATATTTATAAACCTTAGCAGTCTTAATACACAAAAAACATTTACATACCTAGCAGTCTTAATATATCCAAGAATATTTATATGCAGTCTTAACCATTTTAAGGACGGTGGCAGTGGGTTTTAGGGTAGGCGTGACACCAAATGACCTGAAAGGGTAAATGCATGACATTGGTCAGTCGTTCAGGATCCCATGACTTAAGACCCAGTGGTATGTATATTAATGTGATTATCAGTTTAAATTTACTAAAAACAACTGTTTACACATTGCCGAAGGGCAACAGTTTAAAAAATTGTAATGATTGAATTTTTCTGTATAGGAATCTAACATTCATACACACTCTTTCTACTTAATGCTGTTTTATTTTGAGGGGCCAAAGATTTTGAAGTATTGAAGTGGAGCATTTCGCAAAACAGTGAAGAATCAGATATAAAATATATCGTTATTCACATATTTACAAATGTATTGAATATATACATTTACATACACAATTATATACAATGCTTTGAAACAAAAACAATCTCGGTATTATAGTCTGTTGATTTATTGGGTTATTTGGCCCAAGCACCATATTTGGCTTTGTTACGTTACATACATCTAAAACACACACAAAGATGATTTTGAAAGTCCACCGTCCCCTTGAGGTAAATTATTGAGGGATCCAGTTTCTTCAGAGTTGGAACAATTTATGTGTTTGTACATTTCACTACCCCATTATTTTGTATGGAAGGAAGCCACGGGGTTCAAGTCCATAGGAGTTGGTGCTTCTGTCTAATGATATAGCGACCACACAACCTATTGCTCAGTTACACTGTATATTAAGTTGCCCATTTTGTCAGCATAATTTAAATGTTTTAAAAGCAAACTTACCGCAAGGAGTTTGGGGACCTTTAGTAGCGGCGTCGGTGTTCAAAATCTAGAACATTATTGTCTTGTTTGAAAGTATATGGTGCTTTATATACCTAGTTCACAATAACTGATGCAGTAAAATCGTTTTTATGACTATCAATATTGGGTAGTTAGGTTTCATAACACAAGGGCTATATTTGGCTAAGGCGCGCTAAACAACATCAAGTAAATCACAACGAGGGCTGGTTGATAGGCTGATAATTAATTAACGTCGCACTGGAGCAACACCACAGGTTGCTGGCAACGGTGCTGGATCGACCCTGAAAAGAAAGAACGAGGACAACGCCAAACTTCCACACCACGCCAACGTGAGGACGTTTGAGTCCACGACAGATTTAATGTGCACCAGCCCCACGTACACGACATGCTTTGGTTAGATCGAGTATCGAACTCGCAATCCTCCGATTGCTAATTCGCTTCTCTTCCAACTGGGCTACCTCGGCCCTCGTAACGAGGAAGGAAAAAAGCAAAATGGAAGGCGGGAATAAAACTGGAGGGTGTACAGAACACTAGGGTACCTCGGGGTTGTGATGCTCGTGTTTACTTAACCCTCCAAGAGGTTTTTACGGCGAGGAATATCGTTATCAACAAAACTGATCTTATCTTGATGGATGAGATACATGTGAAGGTAACTGACCAGATCTTGATCTCGTCTATTGCACAATTGGTCAGATCTTGATGAACGAGATATCTCGTCGAAACCACTTGGAGGGTTTCGTAAGCCACCCCGAGGGAAATATGACTAGCCAGCAACTGAAATGTAATGCACAAAAATATACCCGGAAAACCACCAAAGTTTCTAAATCAATATAAACTTCATTCGCACGAACCAGTTCTCAACAAGAGGATTGCGAGAAAGTTTACACTTCCTATGTAAGCAAAATAAATATCTGTCGGCAAAAGCTACCAGACCTGAAATATTGCTTTATCCATCAGATTTATTTCCTGTTTTCCTATTGCAACACTCCTACTACATAGTATTTCTCTTAAGCCAGTTTATTTCTCTTTGAGACAGCCGTAACTTTTGTTCGTAATTCTTCAGCGCCAACTGCAATTAATAAATGCAGCCAAAAATTGTTGCTCACCTTCGTCATTAACTGTTGTTGAGTACCAAAGATTTGATGGCCATTTTGATTATTTTTAACACAAATGGAATCCTCAAACTAATAACTAAGCCGAACAAATTAAAGATTTTGTTTTCTCACGAATCCAACTCGGGAAGTGTGCCGCATTATACCAACCGGAATTCGCCCCTAATCTACACAAGGACCGCGGTAGCCCGGTTGGCAGAGTGGCGGAAAAGCAACCGGAGCGTTACGAATTCGACGCTTGATCCAATTAAAGACATTCGTGAACTTGGGGCTGGTACAAGGTAAATTTGTCGTGGCCTCAAATGTCCTCACATTGGTGTGGTGTGGAAGTTTGGAGAGTTGAGTGCCAGATCAGGTGTTGTCTTCATCATCTGACCGAAGTTAAAAATGACGAGGTGTTGTCCTCGGATATTTCCCTTCGGGACTGATCCCGGGATAGCCTGTTGTGTTAATGTGGCGTTGATAACTAAAATACATAACTAAAAACTATCTGATGCTCTTAAAATTTAAATTACTACCCCATTATATGTAAAAGAGATTTTTATTATGCAATATAGAATAATGAGATTCAATCATACAATTGTGATGACATCTTTATCGATTTCAATTATCTTTGTCCAGAGAGCAAATATTAATGAGGAAACTGTACTCCGAAAAATGACCCGTTGTCTGCCTCTTATAGCATGCATTTTAAAATATCCTTCGCTATATTCGTGTTGCTTTTAACCTTGAAATTTCCCTTGTCTTGTCACTCAGTCTCCCTTTCCATGATTGAAGGGTTCACGTTTCTGGGAAATCGATTGAGTTTGAGAAATATCGATTTAATGGGCCTACTTCTTTTTGACAGGAATTGCGCGTTATTTTAATCAACGATTTTGATATGTAGTAGTGCATGTGATTATGCTTCCATGAATAAATACGTTTTAAGTTTTTATATTTTTGTTATGAAAAGTGAATACTTAGGAGAAAATGCGTGCAAAGATTTTCAACGTTCTCTATGAAACACAATTGGTGATATTCTGACATGTTTTGGGTGATTAAAACAACGAAAAAATATTAGGAATTAAAAAAATTATGACGATTTGCATTTCAATATGTACTGTTTGGTAAAAAATATTTTTTCATTAGAATCTATTAGCGTCTACAATCTGCGGAGCAAACGGCTGTCTGGTAGTAGTTTTTGAACATGAGACGTAAACATTCCACCTAGACAAAACTTTTAAGCATTAGTTGAATATTTCTCATTGTAACTAGATCGAAAATGACAACTGAGTTTATATACAAGATCAAATTCCGTTTATCTTTTAATTGTGCTTAGAATTTATTATTTCTGACAGCTTACGATTTAGAAAAACTTACGGCACGCCCGTACGTTTTTCCCACTACACACACAAGTAGGTTTTTCTCAGTTCGCATTGACGTATAATACTGTACGTCTTTTTTGTAGTTAAAAAAGCAATTAAATGCGTATCATTTCTCGTTCTTTGTATTGGACTGAATTACGGTGTTCTTGGATCAATTCGGAAAGGAGAGACCCGAGGACAACTCTTCGTAAATTTGAACAACGGTCAGCTGAAGACCTGAGCTGACAACCCACACTCCAAACTACGATAAACGTGAGGGCACTTAAGACCACCACAGATTTAACGTGCCCCCATTTAAACGAAGGTCTCTGGTTGGATCGAGTTTCGATCTCGCAACCCTCCGGTTGCTAATCAGCGACTCTACCAACTGCGCTACTACGGCTCCTATAGATGAAAGGAAACGAGTAATGCAAGCTATATTTATATTTATTATAAAATAGTATAAAACACAAGATATTTTTTACAGAAACTTGAATAGCTTGAAAAATTGGATAGATATAGAAACTTGAAAAAGCCCATGCCATAGCATAAGTTATAAAAAGGCATGTAATCTTCTATACATCTGTCAGCACAAGAAATACGTTTAACTTTTAGTTCCATTCCGAATTTTTTTTTAGATGTAGTTTTGAGTTGAGTTTAATTGAGTTCTGTATTACTCTTTTTGGTGAGATTACTAATCACTCCCATAAGTCACAGTGAATCTATGTGGCTCTTGGTCTTAACAAGTCTACATCCCCGATATAAAGGGTATATTTCAATGCGCACTCCTTCACGATTACGCCGCCAAAGATAATAAGCACTTGAATAGCAACAAGGATTTCTAGAGTCCGTTGCATTCTAATCTAAGCGGGCTGAACAGCGAGTATAATTACATGTTCATTAAAATCAACCTAAACACGTCAAATATCACAAAGCCAATAAACAGTACCTGAGCCCCTCCCCTGCATCGTCCATTTATGGACGTCCTTGATGAAGATACACGCATTTGAACCATCAGTATGCAAGGATTAGAGTCATAGGATACGTTTTCCCCTCATCATCTTATTTCCATCCGAGATTACAATTCCGGTCACGAGTCCGCAGATCCTTCAATGTCAACGACAGAGACCTTCGACGGTTCCTCGATTTCCAGACCTCTGCGGTTGGGAATTTACCTCTCCTGAACGTTCTAGTGTCAACAAGGTGGATTCAAGTCCGATGGAGGTGCGGGACAGTTCGAGAAAATGCAGTGGCGTACGCCTTGTTTGAGCGAGCACGCTGGTTTTCCAACCAGCCCATTCGCTCTGAATGTCAATCAAGCGAATCGGCGAGAAACTTGCTGAAACTGCAGATGGCGAGGATTTCCCAGAGTGTGGGCAAGTCGGGATTGCACCGACTCTTAATGTTAGGTGATGGATGTTGTGCATGATTAATTCTGAACACGACGGCTTTGTCAGACAAATCTAGTGTTAGTCATTAGATTTACATCCCTGGTTTCAACGTTAGCAAACTCTCTTGTAGTCTGTAGGCAGGGTTGCCATCTTTTGTATGTTCCAGACCAGATTCCAATTCGCATACCACATTTCACCCGCTCCTCAAATATGTTAAGAAATAAAAAACATACATTAAATGACTCAATTTCTGGTTGTTTTGGGGTTTTATGGCTAAGCTACTCCAAACTCGACAACGTCATGTAAAGGATGGCACGAGAGGAGAGCAGTGGCATGGAAGCAGGAAAAGATCGTTCGAGTATCTCATTAGAGCGACCCTTGTGTTTACCAGACAGTAAACCCCATTTGAAAAGAAAAGATCATTCGGGTACCGCCGTATAAAGCCCGTACACACCTAAAGGAGATGTGCCCCTGAAGGCCACTCAATTTCTATAAATTTTTATTTATTACGCACTAAATCAAATTTTCACCCTACGGTAAGTTACAGATAAGATAACAATTTTCTTTCAAAGTAATTTCGTATCCTATATTTAGCATTTCACTTGCAGCTCAAATGTGTTGAGAAATAAGAGACGCAAGCAAAAGGGCACTAAATTTTTATATAAAAGAATTTATTTATTACCCACTAAATCAAACAATTTTCCTGCCTTGCTATAAAAATACCCAGTGGAGAAAAGTAATGTTCCTTTGAAACCTTATAAAAATCGTATTTTGTATCCTGGTGCAACTTTAGTTGTTCAAGTTTCCTCAAAATGTTCACGCAACTCAAAATTTTAAAATTACTTGACATTTAGATTTCATTTTCTCTGAACTATTTACATTCCGTTCGAGTTTAAATTCCACATTGATTCAGGCAAAATCTTCTCGATTAATGAACAGCTTATTGTTCGAGAGGGCCTAATTTATATATTGTTACGGAACCCAGAGGTTCTTCTTAAACCTGAAAACTGGTTGGTTGTTTTGGGGTTTTATGTAGCATAGATAATATTTGGCCAAGCTGTGCCAAACACAAGACAGATAACATCACGTAATGGAAATACACTGAGGCGACACTGAGCTCTGGCCCTTCGAGAAGAGAAACGTTGGATTTTTTGGACGTGAACGGACGCAAAGCTGGTCTGCTGATGAAACCTCGGGACTGAAACCATATTTGTTTTTTACTCATTTAGCCTCGAAATTGCCTTAATGTTAATTCTGTAAAATATCTAATTAAATGTGCTGTATGTACAAAAGCTGTTTTTAATTGTATAAATACACTCGCCATTTAAATTTAACTCACGACGTTACAAACAAGGAAAGCTTTACCGATATAAAAGAGAGAAATGCACCCAGGGAAGAATCGTACCAGACAGGAATAGAACCTGCGTCGCCTACAACTCACAGATTGCTATCGCAGTGTACATACCCACTGAGCCAGGACGGTATCCTCAGCAAAACAGAACACTTGGATCACCCCGGAGAGCTTGGCAACCCTAGTTTCAGATTGAAGAAAATGTTACTGAGAGCAATGAAGGGTGAAAGCTGACAAATACAGAAATTGACACTCTTATTTGTTGTTATATACTAGTCAGGATAGCTTGAAGTGAAATTTAAACTGCCTCGTTGCAAACTGGAATGGAATATTTTCGCCCATTAAAGCCCTTACATAAAAAACAACTTTTACAGAAGAACGCGCTCTTTCAAAAGTACTTGACATTTCAAAATAGTTATTCGACTCAAAATCTTGCTTCTCATCTTACAGTTGAAAAAAGATTTAATTTAGTTTTTAAATCCTCGGTATTAGTATCGTCTTGGTGAAAGACAGCTGCACTTGATTTTTATTATAGAACAAGCATATCCGAAATCTATGCTGTAATACATTTTTAGAAGAGTTGACATATCCTTTGCAAACATATTCGTCAAACAAACTTTAAGTTGTTTCGTGATACAAACAGTTTAAGTCACAAAGCACTCCATGATCCTTGATCAATGTTTCCAAAGTGCAACAACTTATCGTTAGATTTTTAACTCGTAACAAAATCGGAAACTACCAGTGTTATCGAGAAACAGATGAACCAAAAAATTCAGGGTAAAGATATTAACTCAGATAACGCTAAGAGAAAGAAAAATGTGGCAAAAGTATCGAAAAAGAAAAGCTTAATAAATAAAGAACTCGTAAACAATCGACTCGAAAAGCAAAAAATGACCGTAAAGTGACTAATCAAATATCAAACAATCGATTTGATATATACATTTCAGAAAAACATCCGGAAATCTTAATTTCTTTTTCCTTCGCACTTTGATCGTATCCTCTTTCGAGAGAATTTTTTAAAAAAAGATTAATTTCATTCGGAAAGGTGTCATTTTTATGCTTTAATATTCGCGTGGCAGTCTTTTCAAGAAGTTATTCTGTGTTCAAGTTTCAGGATTCGAAAAATAAACTTCACTTAACTCTGAGATGATTGGGATTAATCGCGCAGGATCCAAAAACGGACAAACTGCGAAAACACAAGATGATTAAATCCATTTCCCAAATTCAAGACATCTGAATAATAAAAAAAACCAACGTTAAAAGAGAAGACGCAATGAGTAAAACAAGACGAGTTACATAAAGATTAAACAAGTTAAATTTTAATCGCAAGGATTGTAAAACTTATAAAATAAAAACTAAGATGGTGTATCCCCATCTTAAATGACAAAACTTCACGAAATTCAATTTAAAATCTGATCAATCATAAATATGGTAGAAATCCTGAATGATGACGGAAGGTAAAAAGAAATGAATGGGAGGTTGATCCAACAAGTCCGACAAAATTGGTGACGAGGTGTTAAAATATCGACGGTAAAAAGGTTTCAGACTAGGACAAGAGGTTAAAGTATGGCGTATGGGTAAAAAGCTGTTGACAAACGATTGGGCTGTTTTCACCATTAATAAATGTCGATGCGTGACTCTCGAATGATCAATGCGAAGACGAGTAGTTAAAATATTTAGCCGTCTTGATGGTAACGATGGAAGGAGGGTTTGATGGTTGTTTTGAGGTTTTATGGCGCAATGGCCATATTTGGCCATGCTGCGCTAGACACAAGACACACAATATCAAATAATAGACATACACAATGAAAGTTTTACTAATGCAGAGGAAAAAATACACCCAGGGAGGAATCAAAACAAACGTCTACGACTCGAAGGTTGCTAGAACAGTGGGCATACCCACTGAGCCACGACGACCCCAACGACGACGGCAGTAGGGAAATTAGAATTACAAATAAACTATTTGCTATACAAGAAAAATTAACTCCTTAGTCAAGCCGATAAATTGCTCTGGCACACACTATAACACGCACTGACATTTGGTTGCTTGTGATACAAGCTGATTTGGTGAAATTTTTTAAGCAGTTATTATTTTATAGCAATTGTTCGTGAATTTCTATCAATATTTCTTTGGGAATCGAGAAGTAATCTATCCGAAATTTAGAGAGGAAGAAACATTGAACATGTCATCCAAATGCAAAAACAAACTCAATTTTTTGACATTGAGATAAAGGGTAGGTAGGTTATTGAATTAACGTCGCACTGGAGAAACACAACGGACCATTGGAGACGGTTCGGGATCAACTCCGAATGGTAAGATCCGAGGACAGCACCAAGTAATTTTGAATCACGGTCAGATGACGAGGTCACACCTGAGCTGGCACCCCACTCTCCAAACTACCACACTACGCCAATGTGAGGACATTTGAGGCCACAACAGTTTTAACGTGCACCAACTCCCTTGTACACGACGATCTTTGGTTGGATTTGAACTCGGAACCCTCCGGTTTACTCATCCAATCGAGCTACCGCTGCCCTTGAGATAAAGGGAGAAAGTTTCCACGTCAATGCCGGTTTCCTATATACTTACATTTTTCATTAGCTGATAGTTTAATTCGTCAAAAATGAACCTAATTCTTTCATTAAGTTCCATGTGTATGATCTCAGTTTAACTAATTTAATCCTCCTGGTGGTTGTCTCGAAGAAGTATCTCACCATTAGTAAAACTGGTCAGATCTTGATGGACGATATATCTCGTCAAAAGAAAAAAAACTGACCGGTCTTAATCTCGTCATCATAAAAAAAATCACCAATATCTGACATAGAAAAAATTGATCTTGATGACGAGATATCTCGTCAAAATAACTTGGAGGGTTAAATATGACTCAAAACTACGCCAACTGTCTTCGCGTTGGCGTAGTATGGAAGTTTGGAGAGTGGGATGGGGGGGGGGCAGCTCAGGTGTTGACCTCGCCACCTGACCGTGGTTCAAAATTACGGTGTTATTTTAGGATTTTTCCATTCGGGATGGATCCCGGACCGTCGCCAGTAGGCCATCGTGTTACTCCAGTGAGACGTTAATTCAACAACCTACCAGTCTTGATCATATGGCCTCATAATATTTTTGCTAATAAAAAATTATTTTCTGCGATCATTGGATAAATTTGGAAGTAGTTTTGTCTCACGAGTTTGCTCTGGCCTGTGTTGAAGACAGGTTTTTCGTTTATTATTCAATTCAAGAACTTTTCAGATTCTGCAATCCACATAAGCACATCGACCTTTTAACTAAACAGACTGAGCATGTGGGCGGAGTCGCTGCGGTAAGATATCTAGTGTAAATATTTGAGCCTACTAATCGATTTCGCCGATTGGTTATCGAAACGCAAACCAGTGTTTTTGATATAATCACTTCAGCCCTCTAACCGGTTTCTACGAGATATCTGGTCTATCAAGATCTGACCAAATCTTCCAAATAACGAGATATCTCATCGTCAAGAATTTGCCGATTTTTCCATAATGACGAGATCAAGATGTGGTCCGTTTTCCTCTAAAGACGAGATGTCTCATCCATCAGGATTTGGTCAGTTTTCTAATGAGACACCTCGTCGGGACAGCCATCAAGAGTATTAACCAATCAAAAATTTAAGATTCATGCTTTTTCCCACAATCACGTGACAGATCTTTAAACCGCGCGATCGGAATAAACAACAGAAGGTAGGTGTTTTAATTAACGTCGCACTGTAGGAACACAACGGGCTATTGACGACGGTCCGGGATCAACTCCCGAAGAGAAAGATCCTAGGACAACACCACGTAACTTTGGACCATGGTCAGATGACGAGGTCGCACCTGAGCTGGCAACCCCACTCTCCAAACTTCCACACCACGCCAACGTGGGGACATTTGTGGCCACGATAGATTTGGCGTGCACCAGCCCCCTTTGTACACGACGGTCTTTAGGTCGGATTCGAACCCGCAATCCGAGAAACAACACTAAGTCGCGCGATCATGCTCCGCCTATTTTGTCAGAAGGTCGACGCGTAAATAGGCAATCGGTTGGTTGGGTACGCTCAAGACAGTTGTCGCGGCAAAAGCACCCTTAATCGGAGGAAATCATTACACGACTTCAAGAGATTTAAGCAATCGATGCGTTCGAAAAGGGTGGAATAAAACACGTGGGAGCCGGATGTGAATCACCGTCCTTGCGTTGTGAAAAGGAGTTATTGTTTTGATGACATTTTCGCCGATTCCGAACACAAAATCCGCACGTCCGGGTATCAATTCTCGAATCACACGCTCCGGCAACAGAGCGAGACGCAAACGACCACCGAAAGAAGTGTTGCCATTCACATCAGGTTCAAATCTTGCTGCTTATACAACCGTAAATAAATATTAATCCGTTCTAATTTTAGCCTCCTTATCCCACCTGCGTTGGAGCTGGAGAGTAGGAGGGTTCTGTGTTTTCCTTTCCTACCCCTTTCCCTACCGGTTCTTTCGAATGCGAGGAAACCGCAAATTTGCATTTCGCTCCCCTCCCCGATTCGCTGTTTCACAAGAGCACCAACCTTTTGGCGGTCAACCGGTGACGTCAAATGGAACATTTTAATGTGGAAGGCTGGCGGTGGGGTTAATCGCTCTTTTCTCTTTCGCCCCAAGGTCGACGTGTGCGTTGGTTCACACAGAATGAGATTCTGTTTGTTGACGACGTGTAAATGGAGCTATTAAAAGCGCGTCGTGAAATTCCTTTGTGCTATGAGGCGGGAGGGCTCCAAATCTGAGGTCCGGGCCCCGTGGCAATTACGATGACGGGCCCCATTTGCAGGTTACATGACGGACACCTTTGTTAGTTCAGATGACAGGCCCAGTTCCAAGTTAGATGATGGGTACCTTTCTAGTTCAGATGACGGGCCCATAACCAAATTCTAGTTTACGGCCCCCTCTAGCCGTTTGCATGAAGACCCTCGTTCCAAATTAGATGATGGGTACCTTTCTAGTTCAGATGACGGGCCCATACCCAAGTACCAGTTTACGACCACCCTTTAGCCGATTACATGAAGACCCTCGTTCCAAATTAGATGATGGGTAACTTTCTAGTTCAGATGACGGGCCCATAACCAAGTACCAGTTTACGACCACCCTTTAGCCGTTTACATGAAGACCCTCGTTCCAAATTAGATGATGGATACCTTTCTAGTTCAGATGACTGGCCCATAACCAAGTACCAGTTTAGAAGCCCGTCACTTTTATCAGTTTAGATGAAGACCAGGTCCAAGTTAGATGATGGGCACTTTTATCAGTTCAAATGGAGACCCCAGTTCTGAATTAGATGACGGGCACCTTTACAGTTCAGATGACGGGCCCATAAGTAAATATAAATTTAGATATAGGTCACTTATCAACTTGGATGAAGACCCTTGTTCCAAATTAGATAACGGTACCTTCGTTGTTAAAATGACGGACCCATATCCAAGTACCAGTTTAGATGCGTTTAGAATGAAGAAAAACCCCAGTTCCAAGTTAGATGACGGTACCTTTGTTGTTAAAATGACGAACCATACTCAAGTACCAGTTTAGATGTCGATTACCTTTATCAGTTGAGATGGAGACCCAGTTCCAACTTAGATTAAGGGCCCCAACCCAACATACCCAAGTACCAGTTTAGTTTTCGGATCCCTCATTAAATTAAAAATGCATATTCGAAGTATTCGAATGTGTAATGTGCAGAAATGAAAAAATTGTTTTCCTATAAATAATTCTGAATCATTTTTCATTACAAAATATCAAATAGTTTCAAAAAGATTTTTCAAAAAGCCACTTTGAAGCAAAAGAGAAGGTAATAACTATTATTTTTTGTAAAGCAATCAAAATTAAATTTTTCTGTTTTTCGTCAGAGCCACAAAATTTTAGTTACTAGGTTACGAGATGAAAAGGTTGAAAATCGCCGCTCTAGTATGTCAGCGTTTGGATTGGACAATACCCTACATTTTTTAACGTACCTTTCCCATCAAACGTCGAGATTAAACGACACGTGCATTTGATATTGAAGAGAGAATTGCTTTTACGTTTATTTAACCTGCTAACTAAATAACTGGAATGAGGAAATTGTATTGATACCTGGCAAATGAGCGATTCACTTCCTTCACAGAAATGAATATAGAATTGTAAAAAAGCGATTCACTGTTTTTGTGTGATTATGGGTTTCAAATACCCACTAAGCCATAATGGTCTTCAGTGACCCAAAGTAATAAATATAAGAATAGATGCGGGATCTGTCTGCAATGTTTATTCAGTGGCCGATCTGGCTTTAGTTTTCCTTATCTGTTGCGTGTGCTCATGACTCAAAATCGATTCCTTACTTCTGTTACATGGCACGTGTCATCGGTTCAGGGACAGATTTCCCAATGGGCATTCCTGGCTTTGAACGTAGCGCTCAGAAGTTTGCAGCCCATTTTGATTCCTAAATAATGAAACTGGAAACGGCGAGATTGAATTTGCCGTACTGCGAATGATGCGCGAATAAATAGGGGTGGTTCAATTCCCCCCCTTCGCCTGTATAGTTTAGTTAATCGCGGAAACTCGCTGCATAATTATAGATTGGTTGGTTGTTGGTTTGGGGGTTTCATGGCGCAAGGACCATGTTTTGTCAAGCTGCGCCAAGTAAAGAATGTAGTGAAAGGAAAGAGGGTAGGCATGTATTTTTAATTAACGCCTCACTGGAGCAACACAATGGGCTATTGGCGACGGTCCGGGATCAATCCCAAAGGGAAAGATCGAGGACAATACCACGTAATTTTGAAACACGGTCAGATGACGAGGAAAACCTGAGCTGGCACCCTTCTCTAAAATTCCACATTACGCCAACGTGAAGACAGTTGGCTTAGTTTTGAGTCATACTTAACCCTCCAAGTTGTTTCGACGAGATATCTCGTTATCAAGATCTTGGTCAGTTTTTCTGTCGGATATTGGTGATTTTTTGATGATAACGAGATCAAGATGTGGTCAATTTTCTTTTGACGAGATATCTCGTCCATCAAGATCTGAGAACTGTTACTAATGGCGAGAATACTCGTCGAGGTTCATGGTCAGATGTCGAGGTAACACCTGAGCTGTCACCCTACTCTCCAAACTTCCACACCACGCCAATGTGAGACACTGAAGGAAAATAACGAATAGTTTAGATTGTTAAAAAGCTGATTTTGATTGTTAATAAAAGTACCACTTCTTACTTTCCCCAGTTTCGTGATAGGTATTTTAATTAACGTCAGAGCAACACAACGGACTATTGACGACTGTCCGGGATCAAACCCGAAGCCCCAGTTTCGTGCCAAGGGTTATATTTCTCATCTTTCGCGTGAAAGTTGTTTTAAAAAGGAACTCTCAAACTTTTAGAGGCCAAACCAAAACCATAATTACAAATCAAATGTAAACTTATGCATGCATTTACAAAATGCATGCAAATTACAAATGTATTTGCAAAAATATTAACATATTACAGTAAATGGAACTATAATTTAAACTTTAATATAAATATCATGGTTTCTAGTATCTGAAGTAAATACACAAAGTTCCTTACCAAGTAATGCCCGAAACAAAATGCCTTCTTGTGAAATATTTGTTCTGAAAATGTGATGCGAAATTTTAGATTAACGACTTCAAAATAACGCGTCATTTTGAATTCACTACCTCGCGTAGGTTCACACTTCTGTCATTCTCTGAATTTATGAAGCACCGACATTTGTTTGAACAGCTCCGAAATGCCGTTTGTTATTCTTTTTTATCGTTCCACGGCTTTCGCAACAACGAATTTATTTCGCAGCCAACATGATTAAGAGTAGAACAAAAAGAATCAGCATTCCTGGACAGTCTGAATTAAATACATCCCCTTTATTTCAAATACAGCGTCCCTTTCCTACAAAGTGACGCACTCAGTTCTATTGATTCTTGCAAAATCATTATGGCTGCCTGAGTCAGCAGGTTAGTTCGATCAACCTTGAACTTCAAAACACAGGTTATGCGCATGCGTCTCTTTAATTCTCTATTCTTGCAGCCCATCTGTCAAATAGAAGATAGTTAAGCTCTGTTGATATGGGTTTTGTGGCGCAAGATCCAACGATGGACAAGCTGTGTGAGCCAAACACAAGACAATAAAATTCAATAGAATATGTTTAACTCTTTGGGGTTATCGGGTTAAACACTGCCCATCTTTTGCTTGGCTTTTAATGCACGGTGGGATATTTGTTAACCCACCTCAAAAGTTGAAATTGCTGCCAGACAGTTTAATAATTTGTTTAAAGTTTTTCATTGAGAATGTTATGAACTAACGATAAATGCGTCTAAATTTTTGTCTTTCCTACAGGTAAATGTTTTTATTTGTAAAAATTTATTATGAGTGAATAAATCATTTTATAATAAAAAACCCCATGCTATTTGATGTTTTATACTAATTTGGAAGCTGAATAAGTGAATAAACAATTCTGTGCAACTTGGTTTTTTCTTTAAAAATCGTGTCTCAAAGAGTAAAAGGCCACTGGAATAATAATCAGACCAACATTAAAAGGGAATTATTACTGTTATTTTTAATTATACCTTTTTTACCACTCTTAATTCCGAAGTTTTCAAAGAAAAAAGTACATTTATCACTTTCTTGAGAAGTGATCTCAACCTCAAAATAAAAATTATAATTCTAAAGCATGTAACGATTCTATTAAAATCGAGCAAACCGTAGAAATATTAGGCCAAAAATGTTTTTAACACAAATCTGTGATAGATCTGAACGAATTCTATCAAATTTAAAACCGGATAACAGAAATATTCTTATCACATTTTCAATCTTTCGAATCTCCTGTCGTTTTTTTCATTTTTTAATTCATGTTTTTAGTTCTCTTACGGCCACGTGCTATCAACGACGTTGATACGTGCAGCACCTGCGCGTTTTCTGGATTAAACACGAAAAGACGGGTAAAACGAGACGACCAGTTGGTGGCGCAACTACGCGCTGTATCAACTCAAGCGCGCGCTCGTGCAGGATAAAAAAAATTAATGGAATTCTACATAATTAATCTGATAATCTCTTAAACTTGTGTGTGCATTTTTGTTTCATTTTGAAATATTATATTTTTGTACAGAAGTTAAAGCTATCTTTTATTTATGGAGCAACTGAGCCTACTCTCACTTCTGGAGCCGCGGTAGCCCGGTTGGAAGAGTAAAGGATTAGCAACCGGTGGGTTGCGAATTCGAATCCAACCAAAACCCGTCGTGTACAAAGGGGGCTGTTGCACGTTAAATCCGTCGTGGCCTCAAATGTCCTTACGTTGGCGTGGTGTGGAAGTTTGGAGAGTGGATGCGACCAGATCAGATGCGACTTCGTCATCTGACCATGGTTCAAAGTTACGTGGTGTTGTCCTAGGATCTTTCTCTTCGGGAGTTGATCCCGGACCGTCGTCAATAGCCCGTTGTGTTGCTACAGTGCGACGTTAATTAAAACACCTACATTCTGGATTTACACCTACATTCTTTGATTGGTTCGAGTTTCGAACTCGTAACCCTCCGTTTTCTAATACGCTACTCTTCCAACTGGGCTGACACAGCTGTAAGCAAAAAATAAAGTAGGATTAAATTATTTCTATACATATAAACAGTATTGCGCCTTTCCTTGTCTAGGAAAGACAGGATACAATTTGTATGAATCACCTTTGGAGCGTCCAAGGAAAACTACATTAGAATCTGCGGTTGAAAGAAATATTTTTCTTTTCATTCGTAATTTGTTTTGTATTGACTATCTGTATATTAAACCTGAAATTCTCGCTTTTCTTCGTTTCTTAAACATCTTATAAATTTTAATTTATTCCTTTCTAATCTTAAGCCGCGCCAATTTTAGAATGAAAAATTCCATTTCCATTTAATTTCATGCAATTCCGAATTGAATGGCTGGTTTAGGTTTTATGGCGGAAGGTCCGACAATCGACAACCTGTGCCAAACCTCGGATAAAGTAATGAAACGAATATAAATATAAAAACATAAAAAATAGCGGTAATTAGACTCCTGCGCACAAATTTTATAGAATAAAGGACATTGCAAAAAAAGCATGTTAGGCAACATGAAGTTGAAATGTAAAAAAGTTAAAACATGCTGATGAACAACATAACAATAGAGATGAAAGTATAATTTTAATGAAATTAAAAATGGTGGTCGGTAGCGTAGATATAAAATGGATGAGGATACACAAGCAGTGGGAGAGGATCGACCATTTGATGGAATAGCATGTGCCCGCAGCTTCATGTTATTTCTTCCAGTTGCTCGGTTTGAAGATCTGTCACGTGGTTGTGGGTAAAAGCACGAATCCTAAATTATTGATTTGTTAAACTGGTTATTCACCGTGATCATTAGTCTGTGATTCGACAGCCAATCTTAAGGCGATTCGTAAATCCACGTAATTTACCTTTCAGAGATCTTACGACAGCGACTCCGCCCATGTACTCCGTCTATGTCATTGGAAGGTCGATGTGGTAGAGTATGATTTGAGTTGTAGTGGTATGTTTATTTAACAATTACGTAATTAATTTTACATGGAATTCTAAACGAATCATACAGAAGCACATGTAAACGAGTAACGCAGTAGCAAACAATTTTTTCTGCATTTTCAAAATGTAAAGTATTTATCGTTCCATTAGAGATGCAATTAACGAATTCTAATGCATTTAGCAGATTAATTAGAATAATAGTAGCAGCATGCACGTGCACAATTCTTTTTAATTTAGATGCAACGCTAGTAGCGGTTTGCCCGCGGTATGAAAAGTAAATAATAAACCTTAATAGTATGAATAGGGATAAAAAAATATTTTATACAATTTAAAAATCGAATGCTATAAGTTTGCAATATTTGGGTGGGTTTTCTCCTCTGTCAACTAAAGTTTAAACAGAGCTACTAAAAAATTTACGCCGATGATGGTTAAAACTGGGACAATCGATTAAAATATGCTGAATGGTAAAAGGAACTCCATATTCCTCCACAGGGATACTAACTCCTAAAAATGTTAGTAACCGGAAGGTTGCGAGTTCGAAACTCAGTCCAACTAAAGACCGTCGTGTTCATGGGGGATCGTGCACGTTGAATCTTCCGTGGTCTCAAATATCCTCACGTTGGCGTGGTGTGGAAGTTTGGAGAGGGGTGCCAGCTCAGGTGTGACGTCATCATGTGACCGTGGATCAAAATTACGAGGTGCTATCCTAGGATCTTTGTCTTCGGGATTGATCTAGTCGCCAATAGCCCATTGTGTTGTTCCAGTGCTACTTTAATTCAAGTACCTACCCAAGAAAAAAGCCTGAGTATAGCGTGTCCAATGCGCGGGTGAGTTAAAATTACATCAGATAGGTGGATAGGTATTTAATTAACGTCGCACAGGAGCAACACAACGGGCTATTGCAAACGGTCCGGATCAATCCCTGAAGGGAAAGATCCGAGGACAACACCACGTAATTTTGAATCACGGTCAGATAAACAGATCACACCTGTGCCGGCACCCCACTCTCTCCAACTTCCATACCACGTCAACGTAAGATATTTGAGGCCACGACAGATTTAACCTGCACCAGCCCCCTTTTATCACGACGTTCTTTGGTTGGATTCGAACTCGCAACCCTCCGGTTACTTGTCCGTTACTTTTCCAACCGGTCTACCGTGGCTCCGTGTTGTCCTCGGATCTTTCTCTTCGGGATTAATCCAATAACCGTCGCCAATATCCCATTGAGTTGCTCCAGTGTTACTTTAATTCAACCACCTACACAAGATAGGTAGGTATTTTAATTAACGTGACACTGGAGCAACACAACGGGCTATTGGTGACGGTCCTGGATCAATCCGAAAGGGAAAGATCGAGAACAACACCACGTAATTTTGAACAACTCTCAGATGACGAGGTCGCACCTGAGCCGGCACCCCACTCTCCAAACTTCCACACCACGCCAACGTGAGGACATTTGACGCCACGACAGATTTAACGTGCACCATCCCCCTTTGTACACGACGGTGTGTGGCTGGATTCGAACTCGCAACTGTATCCCTTACCTACACAAGAAAAGAGTCTGTAAAGCGTGTGTCCAATGCGCGGGCGAGTTATAATTACATCGGAATGTCGAGATGACGTTAATGAAAAAATGAATGAAACTAATTAATTCTCAATTCCCACTAGCTTGAACTGAATCGAAATTTACCAGGAAACCTTTCGATTTTGTAGTGGAACTTAGAACGTCATGAAGTGTCCGAACATGAACGTCTTATTCCGGAGGCAAGTTCACTGACCGGTCCTTCGCGTTCTTTCTGCTTTTCTAGCCAGTAGATCAATCCAGTAAAGCACCCGATGTGACCTACATTTTAATTGAAATACGGGGAAGATGCTCGTCTTCGTGTAAGCGTCGGTGGTATAACGGTTAGCATAGCTGCCTTCCAAGCAGTTGACCCGGGTTCGACTCCCGGCCGACGCAGGATTTTTTTTAATTCACGAAAAATATTTCAAATAAAAAGACTAATCAGTTTTTCTTTTTATCATAGTGGGTTGCCAGTTAATGTATCGACTTAGTCATCTGACCTTGATTCAAGATTACGTGGTGAAATTTAAAATTTCTCTTTCCAATCCCTCTCAATCTAATCTTAATTATCACAGCAATATTAATTTCAGTTTTATGTATTATCCACACATACCAAATCTAAAGGCATTCAAATTTAAAGGACCGGACCAACTTTCTGCTTTCGGACCGGACCAACTTTCTGCGTTAGAATCGGACCAACTTTCTGCGTTAGGACCGGACCAACGTTCTGTTTCTGCAAAAGGAATGCCGGTGCTACAAACATAAATTTTTTAATCTTATTTCAAATTTCGAAAGAAAATTAAACATGAATTTTAATCTTTAATTCAGATCCGATGCGTCTGCATCATTCACTTTTCTTTTTACTTCTTTCAAACGAACGCCATCAATGGTCACCGATTTTAATGTCCGTCGTTGCGTCACCAACAACGAAGGTGCACGACAAACAGTTGCTTGTATTGTTCAGTTTGGGTTTTACGGCGCAAGGTCCAAAGACTGACAAGCTGTGTCAATCGCAAGATTACGCAAACCAGTACAAATGAACAAAAGGTTAAAGTAGTCTAACCGACAATAAAAAGCATACTTAAAATCATATATTTATGACACTTTATATCATTTAAACTACATCATTCATCAGATGTTATGATGTAGTTTAACTGAAATAAAAGGTGCTGAATAAAAGATGAAACGCGTATAAATGCAAATAAGCCACCCTTCGTAAAACAAATAATGAAGGCTAAATAATGTAACAGGAAAAAAATTGTCGAACATTAAAATTCTAATATGAAATGTAATTAAAACGTGATGAATTTTAACAATGGTAAAATGCCTCAGCGATGCAAAAAGGTAAAGAGCGATGCATATGGAGGGGGACCCAACAAGTCTGATAAAATAGGTTGGTTGTTTTAGGGTTTCATGGCGCAAGGGCCATACTTGGGCAATCTACTCCAAACACAAGACAACATCTAGTAAGTGCTGTGAAAGTGGAAAAAAGTACTGAGGAACATAGTGAGATGAAATCAGGAAAAGATCCCTTGGATATCCTAGGAGCTCGACCGTGTGTTTGCTAAAGACAGTAAACCCTATGGGAATGACCAGATGATAATTCAAAATGAAGAGGATAACACTTCGTCATTTTGAATCACGGATTGCTCAGATGACGAGGTCACACTTGAGCTGGCATTCCCATTCTCCAAATTTCCACATCACGCCATCGCGAGGATATGTGAGGCGACGACAGATTTAACGTGCACAAGCCCCGACATACACGACGGTCTTTGACTGGACCGAGCTTCGAACTCCCGACCCCTCGGTTGCTAATCCGTTGCTCTTCCAACTGAGCTACCGCGGCCTTCCGGATAAAGGAGGAATGAGGTTTAAAAAAAAAATCGTCGATAATAAAGTCTAAAGCATGTACAAGTTAAAATATGGTTTATGGAAAGATAGATGGGGCAATGGTTTATGACAATGCAATGCTAATGCGAAGTGGTTTCAGCGGCCAATAAATGCCTGTATGTGACTCCCAGTTGGTTGGACTTTTCGTCTGGTGGTTTCAACCCTATATAAATACGCTAAGTACTAAATTTTCCTTCACCCTGCATATATTCCTTATGTGCAATTGCAAATAGGGGCAGCCAACAAAAAAATGGTTCATTTGATTAAAACAAAGGTGGCTATAATAAAGAGGTCAACGTTTCAGAAATGAGACAAAAATAAGTATTACTGCATTTTGCCAATAAATTGACAGTAAAGCAGGCAGTTGTGCAAGTCAATATTTTTAACCTTCTGAGGGGTCCACACGTATATATTATTTCTATTACCTGCAGTCTTCCCTGCTGAATTCTTACCAGTTTTGATCATCTTGAAATGATTATTTACAGCTGCCAAAACTTAAAATCGGAATCACAATGGAAGCATGTGCCGGGAAAATCCTACAATTCTTGATAAAGAAAAAGGGTTGTTGGAAATCCTTTGGGAAGCGGAGTTGGCGATAATAAAATGCGCCAAAACGGTGCTAATAGTTCAGTCTGTTACACGATACAGAAAATGAATGCAGATAAAGTAAAAGTGAAGAATTTTGAGTCATACAAAATATCAAAACTGAAAATAATTAAAATTGTCATCAGGTAATGAAAATAAAATGAATACAAGAAAAATTCCTGTTTTAAAATATATGGTCATTAAAATAATTATTTCAATTTTTAAAGACAGATTTTTACTATAATAAAATTCACTGAATATAAAAAATGAATCCTGCGTCGGCCGGGAGTCGAACCCGGGTCAACTGCTTGGAAGGCAGCTATGCTAACCGTTATACCACCGACGCTCAAACGAAGACGAGCATGTTCCTTATTTCAATATCGCATGTAGGTTACTGTCCTCAAGTGCACGAAAAGAATCCAAAGATGTTCTACTACTTAGCTGTGAAGAGGGGAAACCAACTTAACTCCATTGCAACTTTTCCATGAGATGAACGATCGCGGATGAACCTGTCTGCAGACTGCTCGGCAGGAAAGCATGCGATTAAAGGATGTCGCAGTTGGCATTTAGAATGACTCTTGCTGAAATTATCTTTACAATTCTTAATAATTAAGCGGGTGGGAATATCTGATTTTTGAATAAGCACAGCGGGATCAAGGTGGCGAATAATATCAGCTTTTCAGGGTAGAAATCACCAGTTTAGTTTGTTGTTACTCAATTAAAAAATCTATTTTATTTGTTTTGTAGATATGCTTAGCAATCAATCGCGCACCCTTAAGTTTATGACTTTGCAGGACGTTTAGAGATAGGTAGATAGTTGAATTTACGTAGCGTTGAGATGACTATAATCGTTAACATTCATATAAACGAACTAAGTTTAGAAATGATGAACAAAGGAATGTGTCATTGAAAAAATACCCGATCTGACGACTGATTCATTTGAAAAATCCAATGCAACCAATGATTAAAAATCCAATGGCTTTCTGAGACAAGAGGTTTTTGAAAGCATTCATTTCGCTGTAGATTTCGGGTTCCTTGATACATAAAATCAGGAAGCTTGTTCTTTTAAAGAACATGTCCTTGCATATTGGAATATTTTAAATTAGTTAAAATATAAAAAAGCGTTTGGTTGAGCACTTTTGAATTTAAATAGAAATACTCAGGCGAAAGAAGAGAGCATCACACAAGGAAAATAACTGATCTCTTCTGCTAAAATATCTGATCTCTTGTGATATATCTGATTTGACTTTAACCTTTAATTTTTACATTTTGAAACAAGACTGAATACCGAAAAGGGGAAATCGCTTGTCTTGTCATCTATCACAAATAAAAGTAATGCGTTTCTTACATATCTCAAAGTATCGGAAATCAAAATAACATTCCTTTCAATCTAACTAAACTTAATCTATAATTATCTTGTGATGTAATGATCGCAAAACGTAGAATTATATTTTTAACTTATTTCGAGTCTTCAGCTTAACGTAAGATGTTTCAAGGACAGTCCCAGAAATTTAAACTTCCCATAAGGATGTGTGTATGTTAATTTTAAATTTAGATTAGTTTCAAGTTACACGCATCCAGTAAAATCTGTATTCCATATATTGGAGAAAATAATGAGACGATAACGAATCTGAATATAAATTCTAGCCTCGAAGCAATATCTAAAAATAAATCACGAAATGAAACTTTTAACTTAATTCTTTATCTTAGAATAACATGTAAAAGTATTCTTAAGTACCTAACCAAATAAAAAGACGTATTCGAAATGTTTATCCCTCGTCCTCTTTGTACAGTCTAACTTTCGGGAACCTGTGAAATATTCTCATTTCAGAGAGGATAATGTATCACAATTTATTTAACATGGTGATTTGTAGTTTTTGTATTTAATAAAATCTTAAACAGGATCAATCACTGTGAGTGGGATTGCTAAGAGAAAGTAAAAGTGCGAAGATCATATTCTTAAACTCTTTCTTGAAATTTATTCGAAACAAAAATCTCCTGACATTTCTGTTTTAGGTTTTTTAGCAACGTTTAGATCTTTTTATTTATAAATCAGATTTTAAATGTTTCTGGGAGACAAAGAACGGGCGAATTCGACGTATTCAACCCTCCAAGTGGTTTCGACTAAATATCTTGTCCATCACGATCATACCAATTGTGCTAATGATATCTCGTTATCAAAGTAGTGCCGATTTTTTATGACAAGATCAAGTCCTGGTCAGTTTTCTTCTAATGACGAATTATCTCGTCTATCAAAATCTGGTCAATACTTTTCTAATGACGAGATATCTTTTCGTGGCAACCCACTAGGAAGATTAAGATATAAGATAGTCAGATAGTTTGATTATACGTTATTCATTGGCGGGATTCAACCAAAGAGAACTGGTAACAAAGGAACAACCTAATTCTGATAAAGTTATCGTAATGAAAATTCTGTGCCAGTCTGGTATCTTAATGAGAGGGTTATCGAATCCAGATTTAAAATCCAGGTGATTTAGAGCAAGGGCTGGTGATAAAGAACAAGTACGATATCTCCACATAGCTCCCAACACAAACCTTCATGTATCTTCGCTACTGAAATGAGTAAGCCATACGATAATGCTGACCCAGATTTGATATTGAAATAAGAAAAAGATGCTCATCTTCGTGTAAGCGTCGGTGGTATAACGGTTAGCATAGCTGCCTTCCAAGCAGTTGACCCGGGTTCGACTCCCGGCCGACGCAATTCATTTTTTAATTTATTTTCAATACTTCTCAACCCAATCTAATTATCGATGCAATACTAATTCGTTGTAAGAAATTTTGTTGATAATCAAGGCAAGTTTAAAGGATTTTGTTTGATATACAACTTTGTATAGTTAATGCAAATTAAGAATACAAAGTACCCAAACTAATAATCCTAGATATAGCATTGGATTAAGAATGAAAACCGCAGATTAACCATTAAACGATCCTACATTAAAACTTTAACTAGGGGTCTGGCTATGTGTAAATTTTATGGGTTTGTAGGTAAAATGCTTGAGAATTGATGATATAATACATTTAATTACTAAGTAAACTTTCCATTGTACCAACCTAAAGCTGGTTAGGTTGGTTGGGTTTTTATGGAGCAAGGGCCGTATTTGGCCATGTTGTGCCAAACGAAAGACAGACAGCGTCAAGTAAAGGACATACAAACAGAAGAGAAATATATTCAAGGAGGAACCTAACCTGTGGCGCCTACAACACGCAGTTTGAAGCCCAGAGGTCAAACCCACTTATCCACGACACCCCCAAAGCTGTTTGGGAGCAATGCAGAGAAAACTGCAGCTATGCATAATACGCGCATAAGGCATAACTAAACAATACTTCATACACAACTTTGAGAAGTTATCACTAAACATTTTACTAAATAAAAACACTCAAGTGTGTGTATGTCATTCGCATATTCCCACATGCATATATACTTGCAAAAAGTAATAGAATTTAAGTTCGATAGAGGTTATGATATTTTACAAAACGTGCGAAATTGAACTTGCAGTTTCGTTTCTTTAACAGTTCGTAAGACAATTGAGTGTTTATTGAATTCAATGTCAATTTAAGGCATTTAAGAGCTTCACTTCCTTTTCTATCTTTAAAAAATCGGTTCTTTCAGCACCTGCGACGTGTGCCCACATCTGAAGATTCAATCAAAGCCGAATTCATTGAAGTTTCCACCGATTTCTGTGTCTTAGTAATCAACATTTCCCGCTATGGAAGACACCTGATGAATGACCCAGATTCGATATTGAAATAAGGAAAAGATGCTCATCTTCGTGTAAGCGTCGGTGGTATAACGGTTAGCATAGCTGCCTTCCAAGCAGTTGACCCGGGTTCGACTCCCGGCCGACGCAGAAATGATTTTTAGATTTCTTTTCAACACTTTTCTATTCGATACAATTACCAAAGCAATAATAATTCATTTGTCAGAAATTTTGTAGATAATCATGGCAAGTTTAAAGTCTTTTTGTTTGATACATAGCTTTATAATTAATACAAATTAAGTGAAATGCAAAATATTTAAATTATAACATTTCCTAAATACGCCTAATTAAATCAGGGTATGGCTTAAAAATGGAATGGATCCAGAAATTTAACTCATGACTGTAAAGAAAATTGAAATGTTTACTTAATGTACTCTTACCCTCCTGGTGGTTAACTCGACGAGATATCTCGTCATTAGAAAAAACTGCCAAGATCGTGATGGACGAGATATCTCGTCATTAGAAAAACTGGCCAGATCTTGATCTCGTCATCATAAAATAATCGGCAATATCTTGATGACGGGATATCTCGTCATTAGCAAAATTGGTTGGATCTTGATGGACGAGATATCTCGTCGAAACTACTTGGAGGGTTAAAGTGAGAAGAATGGTAAAATTTAATTCACTCTGAGCTCCCCAGAGGAGGAGCTTCCACTCACAACCCACAAAGGCACGATATTTTTCAGTCTTTCGATATCAACAATAGATAAGTACTCTAATGTAGATAAACAGATGAAAACCTTAGTCATACGTAGTAAAAGATGCAAAATTTCAAAGCAACGACTAATAGCGGTTAAAAACGTAGAAAAGATTGTCAATGGCTATTTCGGTGGAACAAGACTTCCACCATCATCGGGACAGAGGATTCTGATAATGCTCCACCTAAATGACCATTGCTGATCTTTTCTTAATTTAATCTTTATTGGTCGTTGTTTTGAAGTTTGCATCTTTACTACCAAGCAGTCTAGTGATTTATAAAATCTCTCCCTACGGCTCTCCAACTCCCTAAAATTGCAATGCAATCTTCATTGGCTCGTCTGCGCATACCATTCTCACTTCGCTCGTTCGCAATATGCCTAAGCATTGAGAAATTTGAGTTATTCTAATAAATAAACAATTTTGATTAACGAATATGCTTTTATGAGTGCAGAAAGAATTATAAACATTTAGGTTAGTTGATTTGAGTAATGTCGCAAGGTCCATAGTTGGCCAAACTGCGCCAGACACCAAGACAACGTCAAGTAATAGACATACACACACAAGGAAAGTTTTACTGACACAGAAGAAATACACCCAGCGTGTTACAGGAATCAAATCTGCATCGCCTAGAACTCGCAGGTTACACATTTAGGACTTCAATATATACACTTGCAGATCTTGGGCTGGTGGTAGAGGATCTGACCATAAATCCAGAAAAATTATGGCTTATTTTTAGAAGGTTGGTTGTTTGGATATTTTGGAGGAAGATCCAGTATTAGGACAAGCTGTACCAGTATTCTTTGGAGGTAAAATCCTAGCAACATTATGTTCCTTAATCCTGAGGAGTTCACTCGCAAATTTCACCTTGTAACCTGCAGTCTCCCATGAATGACTTCTAGCCAATTTCGACCATCTCGACCATTAGAATAGTCACAAGGAATTCTATTCTATGGAAACAAGCAAGTCTTCAAATAAGATTACAATCTAAGGAAAGGACTAATAGAATCTTTCCAAAGGATTGATTCTATTTTACGTAATAGGACAATGGAATCTTTTCAAAGGATTCTATTCCAAGAAAAGGAATATAATTGTCCCAAAGATTCTACTCTAAGGAAAGGACTAATAATTGTCCCAAAGAAAGATTCCACTCTAAGCAAAGAACCGATAGAATAGTCCGAAGGATTCTATTCTTAGGAACCGAACAATAGAATATTTCTAAAGATTGAAAAATCCTTTGTCCTTGTTTAAACAAAATGAATTCTTTTAATCAATAGATGTAGTCACTAAGTGTGTTGTGGGGTAAAATTATTACTACACTATTCGGAAATTCAGAGGGTTAACAAGTAACTGATAATTTTTAATTTCTTTTCAATTTTCCTATAGGCTAAAGCAAATTCATTGAAACATCAGTGCAATCCAGTCACTTCGGAAGTACTTTCCTATTAAGGCAGCAATAGGAAAAATTCTACAAATCCAGCAGCAAGCTTTTCAAACTTCTTGAAAATCATGTCGAATCTATTGCACAAACGCTTTGAATCCTAAATTAAATATTTCTATTTCTCTTTTCACGTTTCATATCTTTCCTCTAAGAAACCATTATTCTAATTGATTACGCCTTAATTTGCTATAAACGTAATACTCGACAACACAAATTTGTTTTTAAACTACGAAAATGAAATCATCCTTCGCATTTGTTGATGTAAAAACCGGTATAGAAGTTTATTTTCCTTCGGCAGATTTAATTCCCCTACTTTAATAAAGACTCGTTCAAAAACGCGTCTCACCTGTTAACTCGCCATAGCCGGACTGTAGCCTCTTCTAGAATATCTTGAGTGCGTTTAGTGAATAGAATTACTTTTTTGCGTGCGCGATCTAAGTATTGCCTTCAAATTTCCAAAACCCTATAATTTACGTAAAAGATCTTAACACAGCTTTAAAAAAGTGACCCAGTAAATCTTTTTTGTTTGCCAAATCACGTTAAATTGTAATTTTAATTTCAATAGTTTCTAAGCGAATTTTTTAAAAATGTGGCAATTAAAAATAAAGTTCCTCCCAGAAGGGCCACAGTAGCCCAGTTGGTAGATTAGCAGATCAGCTGCATGTAGGTAGGTAATTAATTAACGTCGCACTGGAGTAACACAGCGGGTAGTTGGCGGACGGTCCAGGATTGATCCCGGAGGGACAGATCTAGGACAACACGTCATTTTGTACCTTGGTCAGATGACGAGGTCAACATCTGAGCTGGCACCCCACTTTCCAAACTTCTTCACCACGCCAACGTGAGGACATTTGAGGCCACGACAGATTTAACCTACACCAGCACCCACGTACACGACGGTCTTTTGTCTGATCGAGTTTCGAACTCGCAACCCTCCGGTTGCTAATCCGCGACTATTTCAAAAAGCTACCGCGGCTCTGATTTGTAGCAGGAGGGTTGCGAGTTCGAGACACGATTCAACCAAAGTCCATCGTGTAACATCAGGGCTGGTGCACGTTAAACCTGTCGCGGCCTCAAATGTCCTCGCGAACGTTGGAGTGTTACGGATTTGAAAGTGGGGTGTCAGATGGTGTAGACCCCACCATCTGACCTCACTCAGGATGAAGAGGTGTGTTCCTGGGATCTTTCCCTTCGATTAATTTTCTATATATTTCTAATTAAGTGAAGGTGTGTCTTAAAAATCCGAAGAATTTGTATTTTTAACCCATGAATGTGAACAAATTCGAAAGTTGAACTAAACTTCGAAAATGAAAAATATTGTTCATTCTTAATACTTATGAAAGGCACAATATCCTTACCCATGACCAACCTTTTCTCTCCCAGAAAAAAATTTTTCTTATGCATGTGTTTTTTCTTATGCATTTCTTATGCATGTGTTTAAATGAATCATGATTTCCTTTTATTGCTCCATCAGCAAATCTGTAAATCCGTTCTTTTAACACTTGAAGCAGAAAATCGAAGCGAGGTGAAAGTTTCATCGTCGCTTTCACCAATCTTGTTTTCACTGCCTCACCAACCTTCGTCTTTTCAAGACCAACAAAAGTAAGGTACCTGAGGGCAGTGACCCACATTTGATATTCAAAAGAGTGAAAGATGCTCGTCTTTGTGTAAGCGTCGGTGGTATAACGGTTAGCATAGCTGCCTTCCAAGCAGTTGACCCGGGTTCGACTCCCGGCCGACGCAGTAATTATTTTTAAGATTCTAATCAATGCTTTTCTAGGGTTCTCAATCTAATGATAATTATCAAAGCAATATTCATTTGCTGAAAGTTTTGAAGATTATCCGTAGCAAGCTTGAATGCGTTTTAGTTTGATGTGACAGTGGTGTGATTTGATTTCAAATGATGTGACATTTATAAATCACTTCTCGTTCAATAAAAATATTTTAGATATTGGATACATAAATAAAGATTTGAATCTTCAGAGTCGAAAATATAAAGTCTAATTTTTTAAAGTTTGTTTAATTTTAATAAAGCATAACAAATAAATCGAAGGAATAAAATATAGCAAACTTGCTGCCGATAGATTCTAGAGAAAGGAAGCGCAGTTGCTTAGCGACGGAAAAGAGTTTAGTTGTTTGGTGTATGTTTGGTATAAATTAAGCTCTATAATGAAAATTAAGAGTACAAAATATATAAATTGATAATATTTTCTCAATATTCCCTTTTCCAGAAGCAAGAAATTTTATCATCATTCAGATTTGGTTTGATTTGTCGTTCTATGGTCATTTTTTTGCTACACCAGAGCTAATCGGAGTTCTATCTTTGCAGGAAGAAAATGTTTTTCGAATTTTATACGCGATTACATGAAAACACACGGGAAACCAGAGTTTGACACCGACAGCTTAATGATTTTTTTAATTCTAACTATTTCAATTTTGAGCATAATTCAAACAGATTATGGCTGTCAGAAATTTTGGATAACTTGTGAATGACATTCATGGATTTTGAACAAATTTTTCAACGAACAAAAGCTCAAAAGGAGTGTTCCATCAGTTTGATCAAATTTTAAATCTACAAGAGTTAGGAAGCGAAACAACGGAAATGCGTCATGCACTAATCTCAAATCGTTTTCTTCAGTTAAAGTCCTAATGGACCAATTTTCCGCTTGAAACGAGATTGATGAATCACTGTTCATGAAAATGTATCTTTACCTAATTCGAAATTCCTCATTGTATGTGTTCGCTTGCTAATAATTTCTTTATTCCTCAACCAATCCGAAAAATTCGAACACCATTCTTTCAGTATTTCAAAGTTTGATATTTCGTATTATTAACTTTAGGTTGGTTGATAGTTGAATTAACGGCACTTGAGCAACACAACGGGCTATTGATGACAGTCCGGGATCAATCCCGATGGGAAAGATCCCAGAACGCCTCGTCATTTTGAATCTCACTCAGATAACAAAGACAACACCGGAGCTTGTACTCCACTCTCCAAACTTCCACACAACACCTAGGAGAGAACATCAGGCCACAACAGATTTAGCGTGCCCCCACGTACACGACGGTCTTTGGTTGGATCGAGTTTCGAACTCGCAACCCTCCGATTGCTAATCCGTTACTCTTCCAACTGCGCTACCCGTGATTCACATTTATATAAATGTCTTCATGTTTTACCGACCGAATTTAAATTTTTTTGTGTCAGAGGATGCGAGATTTCTGGACGCCACTGTTGCACAAACATTTCTTTTAAGCATGAGAGAAAATTTCTGCATAAATTTAGCTGAAAATAATAAAAATGGAACTAGATTCATGTTTGCACCCACAACTTTTACTACCCTTAAAACAAGTAACTACGAAGGTATAACTTTCCTTTTCACGATCCAAACGTCCAATGGTTTGGTCTTTGGGATTGATCCCGGACCGTCACCAATAGCCCGTTGTGTTGCTCCAGTGTGACGTTAATTGAAATACCCCCCCCCCCCAATGGGTTGGTTGGTTTTGGGTTTTATGGCCCAAGCGCCACATTTGGCCAAGCTGCGCCAAACACAAAACGATGTCAAGTACTTGTGGAAAGAAAGATGGAGAAAAGAAAGTACATGGAGAAAGATCGCTTGGGCATCCTGGGGTCGCGACCCGCTTGTTTACTAGAGGCAGTAAATCCCATGGGATAAGTATAGATCACTAGGGTACTTCAGGTTCGTGATGGCCGTACACAACTAAAGATGTCCCCTAGGCGAAAGGCCAATGGGATCGGGGGTGTTGGGGTTTTATGGTGCAAGAGCCATATTTGGCCATGATACGCCAGACACAAGACAAAGTATCAAGTAATAGACAATGAAAGTTTTACTGACACAGAAGAGAGAAATATACCCAGGGAGGAATGCACCTGACAGAAATCGAACCTGTGCCGCCCACAACTCGAAGGTTGCTAGCGAAGTGTTCATAACCACTGAGCTACTAGATAGGTATTTCAATTAACGTCACACTGGAGCAACACAGCAGCGGGCTATTGCCAATGGAACGGGAGTAATACTACAAGAAAATTTCGGCGAGTGCTATATATAAAACGAAATAAATAGAAGATAAAACAAAATACGTTGTGTATATGTATGCCGTTTCCAAACAGATCAGTCCTTGTGGTAAGGATTTGGTTTATTATGACATAATATAACAGTATGAAGATGATTTATGAACAGTGTATCCAGCAGTCTGACTGAACTTGCGTGGAGATTTAAGTGAAAAAGAACATTTAAAACGACAAGAGCGTGGGAAAGGTTATGTACAACGATCAAGTTTAAGGTAGATTCGTAGGCTTCAGAGAGAAATGTAATTCAAAGATTAATGGTAATGTACGGATCTGGACGAAACTTTAAAAGTGTAGATAAATTGAAGATTACACGTGCGGATAAGTATTCCTCGTAAGAACCGACTTCCTTTGCCGTTTTTCTTGTTCTTTCCAGTCATCTCTTCCGAAGAAAGAGTAAATCACGCGGTGACCCAGATTCAATATTCAAATAAAAAGATGCTCATCTTCGTGTAAGCGTCGGTGGTATAACGGTTAGCATAGCTGCCTTCCAAGCAGTTGACCCGGGTTCGACTCCCGGCCGACGCAGTTCTTATTTTTAATTGCACAACAAATATATCTTTTAATTACATTTCAAATTTTAAAAAGGAATCAATTTGTTTCTTTGATATTTTCATGTTGGTTTCTCAGCTGTACTATCTAGAGTGGTTGTATTTAAATAGGAATGTCGAATTATAATTTAGTTTGGAGGGAGAAATGTGTCTGGGAAATTCTTTTCGAAACTAATATTTTTGTTAAATAGTACACTGCTGGCCACCGTAAATGCAACACCCTGAAGGAAGCATGCAAATAATATGAAATTTACAACATGCATTAGCGGAGGTGAGATATGCAAATGATTAGAATTTCAGCGCAGAAGCACATCACACGCGCCTGTGGCGCCACTTCAAAGCGCTATTTAAGGCTTGGAGATTTCGACGATTTCAAGTACGGCAATTGTGTTTTTCTTGTGGTTTTTTCAAAAAAACGATCAATTATGCCTCGTAGAAAACAGCGATCATCTTTTGATCAAGTATCCGAGTTCGACAGAGGAAGGATAGTGGCCTACCGAGATTGTGGATTATCTTTCAGGGAAATCGGTAGTCGTGTTGGACGAAACCAAACAACTGTAATGCGGATATGTGATCGTTGGATGCAGGAGGGTACGACGGACCGACGTGTTCGATCGCATTCACCTCAGTGCACCACTTCACGTGATGACAGGCATATTGTGCGTATGGCAGTAACGGATCGCTCAGCCACATCCCGAACCATAGCACAGCACATTCAGTCTGTACCGCATCATCCAGTGTCTGCGCGTACCATTCGACGCCGTTTACAGCAGAGTGGTCTGTCCGCAAGACGTCCATTGCTTCGTCTACCCTTGACGCAGAACCACAGACGTTTCCGCCGCCAATGGTGCGATGAAAGAAGGATGTGGACGGCAGAATGGAATGAAATCGTCTTTACTGACGAGTCACACTTCTGTCTGCAACACCACGATGGTCGGATTCGAGTCTGGAGACACCGTGGAGAGAGGATGCTGAACAGCTGCGTTATGCACCGCCACACTGGTCCTGCACCGGGTATTATGGTATGGGGCGGTATTGAATATCACTCTCGCACTCCTCTAGTACGCATTGCCGGTACTTTAAACATCCAGCGCTACATCTCCGAGGTGTTGGAGCCAGTTGTCCTTCCTTACCTTCAGGGCTTGCCCACAGCCATATTTCAACAGGATAATGCGCGACCACACGTGGCACGCATTGTCCAAGGGTTCTTCGTCAATCGCCAGATTGAATTGCTTCCCTGGCCAGCTCGCTCTCCGGATCTTTCGCCGATAGAAAACATGTGGTCCATGGTTGCTCAACGATTGACCCAGAATACATCCCCAGCTGCCACACCAGATCAACTTTGGCAACGTGTGGAAGCTGCTTGGTCTGCTGTACCCCAAGAACACATCCAAAGTCTCTTTGAATCAATGCCGAGGCGTGTGGCAGCGGTGATCTCCAACAATGGCGGCTACTCTGGCTACTGATTTTGGCAGGAACCACACTTCACAGAAGTCTATAAATTTAATAATTTGATACTTGGTCAACATGTTATCTACAAAATAAATTTTGTTGTGATATCTCTTGTCTTTCTTGGTGTTGCAATTTGGGTGGCCAGCAGTGTACATTAAATATACATACATAATAGCTAAAATGCTGCTCCGAGTCCAAATCACATTCGTGAGATCTATATAATCAAGATTTATCACCAGCAATTCATTCCCCAGTCCGGATGAAACAGAATCGAAGTTATCTTATTAAAAATTACATGCTTTGTAATTTTGTACTTTTATAGAAGTATTCTCATTGGTCAGAGCAATTCCGGAAAAATATTTCCTACGGCGAATCCCCCGACTTAAACAAACAGTAGACACTTAAGTTTCAAATTGTAATAAATGATTCGATTGCATCATAGTGGTATCAGGATTACCGCCTTCTGAGACGAGAAAATGCCCAATTTTTATTTTCAGTTATCTTATACAATGTTTTTACTGTGTGCATTCATGCATCAAAGTTTTACAACAAAAAGTACACTGGGAAAGGAAAACTCTCATACAGATATGATCATGGGTGAAATTACACTATCTTGCAAGTTGAGGCATGTTTCATATTTGAACGCAATGCTGGGGACTTGAATTTTGACTAGCACGATTCTTTCTTTGTCACATGGCTTAAAGAATCTCACCCAGAAATACAAATAAAGCACTCGATCTACATTTTTATTGAAATAAGGAAAAGAAGCACTTCTTCGTGTAAGCGTCGGTGGTATAACGGTTAGCATAGCTGCCTTCCAAGCAGTTGACCCGGGTTCGACTCCCGGCCGACGCAGAATTTTTTTAATTCACGAAAAATATTTCAAATAAAAAGAATAATCAGTTTTTCTTTTCATCATAGTGGGTTGCCAGTTAATGTGTCGACTTAGTCATCTGACCTTGATTCAAGATTACGTGGTGTTCTCGGATATTTCCCTTCGGGATTGATCCCGTATCGTCTCCAATAGCCCGTTGTGTTGCTCCTGTGTAACTTAAAATTCAACTACCAACCTGAAAGATTATCTTTAAAGCTTTACTAACGTCATAGAAAGAAAATAACACTCACAAGTAATTGATTTCCATAGCTCTTTTTTAACTCAAACAAAAACTAACTTAATGAGGTAGGTATTTATAATTAACGTCGAAATGGATCAACACAACGGGCTATTGGCGACGGTCCGGGATCAAAGCCGATGGGAAAGATCCAAAACTTAACTAAGAGATAAAATGCATGTTTTAAATGCTGTCATTAATTGATGCAATAAATTTTTCAATTCAGATGCCTTGCTAATTCGACTAGAACCTATAATTTTCCAATTGCCGATAATTGCGGTTGTTCTATATAAAGCCTCCTTGCATCTTAGCTTAAAATATAGGAAAGTAAAACTTTACTGATGATACTTGTCATGAAAAAAGTCGAATATTTTTACTATGCATCTAACAATATTGGAGATAATTAAAATTCAATAATAAAAGTATTTAACCTTTATCACTATAACCGGAAGTAAAGTTTCCAAGCGCAAACCAGCGTTCAATAGCATAATTTCTAGCATGCTAAAATATCCATGGGAATTGGTACTTATTCCCTAAGACCTAGATGAACCATAGAGGAAATATAAAAGTAGAGTGAGTAATGGTAACCTTTTTATATACCCAATAACATGTGACAAAAACTAGTAATAACTTGACCTTCAACTACTTTCGTCTGCCGGGAGGAAACGAACACTCAACATGATTGATCCACGCGACCTTATAGACTTCGAAAATTTCATCATTTTTCCCCACTCAAGAAATGCACATCCAGATATCTACCGTGTCATAAGATGTTACATCGCCAAACGAGGATACAAATTGCCCAAATCGACCAACCAGTTCAATTTTTTACATATCAGTCACGTGACTATTAGTTGATATCTCGATCACTCTTTTGAAGCTCCCGGACCGTCGCCAATAGCCCATTGTGTTGTTCCAGTGCGACGTTAATTCAAATACCTACCTACCCAATAACAATTCTCAGTCTACTTATATTTCACGTCGCTGAGTGGAGCAGCTAGACCAAGTCTGAGTTCGAACACGCGCAAAAAGTTGAACACTATTAGAACTGCAATAGAGATCCTCCCATGCCAGACCAACTCCGACCAGATGACTTAGGAAGATTTGTACAATGCTACATTTTAGACAAGTTGGAAAAGCTTCATGTTACTGAACGTAGGATAGAGATCTGATGCTCACCAATCTAGACAGGCAGTCTACCATTTTCTGTGATCCTTAAATATTCTTGGAGATATGGATTAATATTAATGGTAACAAGGTATTTAATCTAATACCCAGTTCCTGTGATTTTCATCTATCTATCGATGATAGAACTATCATATATATATATAGTGAATTGTTCAGTGAAAGAAAATTACGACGTGACATGAGTTTTACATTTGGTGATGCCCTTTTAATGGGGGAAAAGCCCTTTTAATATAAGGATTGCAAACAAATTTTAATTTCTGTAATTGCGCAGAAGAAAACGTCGTTCTCTGGTAGACTATTGGAACTAAGAGCTAGTTCGAAAAAATACATGTAAATTCTTGACAGCTCCTATTTGATTACATCAGAATTAAACAAGCAGGTAGGGAAGGATTCCAAACCAAAATAATTCGAATTCAAAAATTTGCTTCATATTTTTTCATGCATAACTACCATCGTTATTAATGAAAGAAAAAAATGAATTCTGCGTCGGCCGGGAGTCGAACCCGGGTCAACTGCTTGGAAGGCAGCTATGCTAACCGTTATACCACCGACGCTTACACGAGGATCCGCATCATTTCCGCTTTTCAACGCTCGATCACCAGATACCTTACGTAGGAGAGGATAGACTGCACTTGATCAGCTGAAGAGGGAGAGAAAATTGACGCGTCGTCGGAGACTGTGAACAGGTTAGTGTACTGCGTGTTTGGCACAGAAAAAGTATAAACTGCGAGAGAAATTATTAAAATAAACAATTTAGATTTAGAATGAGAGGATTATTCAGCGCAAACATAAACAAACTACCGGTGAAGAAAAAAATACTACCGGATTAAAACAATCGTAAACGAAGGACATTTGAGGGCATTAGAGATTTAACGTGCACCAGCCCCAACCTACACGAGTCTTCAGTTGGATCCAGTTTCGAACTCTCAATCCTCCTGTTGCTCATATGCCGCTGGTCCAACCGGGCTTTCGAGGCCTCTCATGTCTCAGAAATGGCTGAACTGGACAAAGATTGAGACGCAACTTCCAAAAGTGTAGATAAATTGCCCCGCGAAGATTCCTCGCGTTCTTGACACATTCCTAGGAAGAACCGATTTCCTTTACCTTTTTCCAATTTTTTTTCCAGTCAACTCTTCCGAAGAACGAGTAAAGCACGCGTTGACCCAGATTCAATATTCAATTAAGGAAAAGATGCTCGTCTTCGTGTAAGCGTCGGTGGTATAACGGTTAGCATAGCTGCCTTCCAAGCAGTTGACCCGGGTTCGACTCCCGGCCGACGCAGAATTCTTTTTAATTTCACGGAAAACATTTCAAATAAAAAAGAATAATCAATTTATTTCTTTTCATCAGATTGGGTTGCTAGTTCAGGTGTCGACAGTCATCTGACCTTGATTCAAGATTACGTGGTGTTCTCGGATATTTCCCTTCGGGATTGATCCCGTATCGTCTCCAATAGCCCGTTGTGTTGCTCCTGTGTAACTTAAAATTCAACTACCAACCTGAAAGATTATCTTTAAAGCTTTACTAACGTTATAGAAAGAAAATAACACTCACAAGTAATTGATTTCCATAGCTCTTTTTTAACTCAAACAAAAACTAACTTAATGAGGTAGGTATTTATAATTAACGTCGAAATGGATCAACACAACGGGCTATTGGCGACGGTCCGGGATCAAAGCCGATGGGAAAGATCCGCAACTTAACTAAGAGATAAAATGCATGTTTTAAATGCTGTCATCAATTGATACAATAAATTTTTCAATTCAGATGCCCTGCTAATTCGACTAGAACATAGAATTTTCCAATTGCCGATAATTGCGGTTGATCTGTATAAAGCCTCCTTGCATTTTAACTTAAAATATAGGAAAGTAAAACTTTACTGATGATACTTGTCATGAAAAAAGTCGAATATTTTTACTATGCATCTAACAATATTGGAGATAATTAAAATTCAATAATAAAAAGTATTCATGCACTCGAGTGAAAAGTATTTAACCTTTATCACTATAACCGGAAGTAAAGTTGCCAAGCGCAAACCAGCGTTCAATAGCACAATTTCTAGCATGCTAGAATATTCATGGAGTTGGTACTTATTCCCTAAGATCTACCTGAACCATAGAGGAAATATAAAAGAGTGAGTAATGGTAAGCTTTTTATTTACCCAATAACATGTGACAAAAACTAGTAATAACTTGACCTTCAACTACTTTCGTCTGCCGGGAGGAAACGAACATTCAACATGATTAGTCCACGCGACCATAGACTTCGACGATTTCATCATTTTTCGCCACTCAAGATATGTACATTCAGATATCTACCGTGTCATAAGATATTACATCGCCAAACGAGGATACAAATTGCCCGAATCGACCAACAATTCAATTTTTTACATATCAGTCCCGTGACTATTAGATGATATCTCGATCACTCTTTTGAAGCTCCTTCCAATAACAATGCTTCGAGCTTGATCCTGGATCGTCGCCAATAGCCCATTATGTTGTTCCAGTGCGACGTTAATTCAAATACCTACCTACCCAATAATAATGCTCAGTCTATTTATACTTCACGTCTTAGTTGAGCAGCTAGACCAAGTCTGAGTTCGAACACGCTCAAAAAGTCGAACCCTATTAGGAATTCAATAGAGATCCTCCCTTGCCAGACCAACTCCGGCTAGATAACTTAGGAAAATTTATACAGTGCTACTTTTTAGGCAAGTTGGAAAAGCTTTATGGTACTGAACGTAGGATAGAGATCTGATGGGTTCGCTCACCAATCTAAATAGGCAGTCTACCATTTTCTGTGATCCTTAAATATTTTTGGAGAGATATGGATTAATATTAGTGGTAACAAGGTATTTAATCTAATGCAAGTTCCTGTGATATTCAACTATCTATCGATGATAGAACTATCATAGTGAATTGTTCAGTGAAAGGAAATTACGACGTGACATGAGTTTTACATTTGGGGAAAGCCCTTTTAATATAAAAGGATTGCAAACAAATTTTAATTTCTGGAATTGCGCAGAAGTAAACGTCGTTCTCTGGTAGACCATTGGAATTAAGAGCTAGATCGAAAAAATACATGTAAATTCTTTTGACAGCTCCTATTTGGTTACATCAGAATTAAACAAGCAGCTAAGGAAGAATTTCAAACCAAAATAGTTCGAATTCAAAAATTTGTTTCATATTTTTTCATGCATAACTACCATCGTTATTAATGAAAGAAAAAATGAATTCTGCGTCGGCCGGGAGTCGAACCCGGGTCAACTGCTTGGAAGGCAGCTATGCTAACCGTTATACCACCGACGCCTACACAAAGATGAACATCGTTTCCGCTTTTCAACGCTCGATCACCAGATACCTTACGTAGGAAAGGATAGACTGCCAGTTGATCAGCTGAAGACGGAGAAAGAAAATTGACGCGTCATCGGAGACGATGAACAGGTTAGCGTACTGTGTGTTTGACACAGGAAAAAGTATAAACTACGAGAGAAATTATTAAAATAAACAATTTAGATTTGGAATGAGAGGTTTATTCAGCGCAAACATAAACAAATTATAGGTGAAGAAAATATACTACCGAATTAAAACAATCGTAAACGAAGGACATTTGAGGGCACGAGAGATTTAACGTGCACCAGCCCCAACCTACACGAGTCTTCGGTTGGATCCAGTTTCGAACTCTCAATCCTCCTGTTGCTCATATGCCGCTGTTCCAACCGGGCTTTCGAGGCCTCTCATGCCTCAGAAATGGCTGGACTGGACAAAGATTTAGACGCAACTTCAAAAAGTGTAGATAAATTGCCCCGCGAAGATTCCTTGCGTTCTGACATGTATTCCTCGGAAGAACCGATTCCTTTACCTTTTTCCAATTTTTTTTCCAGTCAGCTCTTCCGAAGAACGAGTAAAGCACGCGTTGACCCAGATTCAATATTCAATTAAGGAGAAGATGCTTCTCTTCGTGTAAGCGTCGGTGGTATAACGGTTAGCATAGCTGCCTTCCAAGCAGTTGACCCGGGTTCGACTCCCGGCCGACGCAGCTCTTATTTTTAATTTCACGAAAAATATTTCATTTAATTACATTTAAAATTTTAAAAAAGGAATCAATTTGTTTCTTTGATATTTTCATGTCGTATTCTTAGTTGCACTACCTAGAGTGGTTGTATTTAAATAGGAATGTAGAATTTTAATTCAGTTCGAGGTAGTATTTAATTAAAGTCTCACTGGAGCAACACAACGGGCTATTGGCGACGGTCCGGCATCAACCCCGAAGGGAAAGGTCCGAGGACAACACCACGTAATTTTGAATCACTTAGTTTGGAAAAAGAAATGTCTATGGGAAATTCTTTTCGAAACCAATATTTTTGTTAAGTAGTGCGCACATAGTTCCGGGACTAATTCACTTTCGTGAGATATATATAATAAAATTTATCTCCAGTATTTCCTTCCGCAATCCTTGTGAAACAGAATCGAAGTTCTTTTTTTTAATTACGTTTTGTATTTTTATATTTTTATAGAAGTATTCTCACTCGAAAAGGGGGGGGGGGAATTTCAATTAACGTCACACTGGAGCAACACAATGGGCTATTGGTGACGGTCCGGGATCAATCCCAAAGGGAAAGATCCGAGGACAACACCACGTAATTTTGAACCACGGTCAGATGACGAGGCAACACCTGAGCTGGCACCCCACTCTCCAAACTTCCACACCACGCCAACGTGAGGACATTTGAGGCCACGACAGATTTAACGTGCACCAGCCCCCTTTGTACACGGCGGTGTTTGGCTGGATTTGAACTTGCAACCCTTCGGTTGCTAGTCCGTTGCTCTTCCAACCGGGCCACCGCGGCCCTCCTCACTCGAAAAGGCAATTCTGGAAAAATATTCCCTATGAATCACCCAACTTAAACAGTAAAAACTCGTAAGTTTCACAATCGTAATAAATGATTCGATTGCATCAGTGGTATCAGGAACACCACCTTCTATGATGGGAAAATGCCCAATTTTTACTTTCAGTTTTACAATGCTTTCACTGTGTGCATTCAAGTATCAAAGTTAAACAAACAAAAGTGCACTGAGGTATTAAATGAATTCTCGCTCATGTATATACGAATCCGTAGGTGAAATCACTATCTTGTAAGTTGAGGCATTCTTCATAGATGAACGCTATGTAACTGAGATCTATACTTGAATTCTTTTCCTTTTAGGCGCATGGCTTAGGAGAATAACATTTTGAGACAAATAAAGCACCCGATGATCTATTGATATATTTTTATTGAAATAAGGAGAAGATGTGCTCATCCTTACATCGGTGGTATAACGGTTAGCATAGCTGCCTTCCAAGCAGTTGACCCGGGTTCGACTCCCGGCCGACGCAGGATTCATTTTTTAACCTTTCATTAATAGTAATGATAATTATGCATATAAAAGTATGGAACAAATTCTTGAATTCGAATTGTTTTGGTTTGAAATTCTTCCTTAGCCGCTTCTTTGGTTCTGATTTAAATCAAATAGGAGCTTTTAAAAGGATGTACTTATATTTTTTCAAAAAGCTTAGTTCCAATGGTATACCAGAACGACATTGACTATTGCACAATTCCAAAAACTATAATTTGTTTGCGATTATTGCTTATTAGGACTCCTTTTATGTCACATCATATGTCCTCCTATGTCACATCATAATTTCCTTCCACTGAACAATTCTCCGAGATTTGTCTCATCAATGGATAGATGCAAATCACACTAGCAAGCATTAGATTTGTACCTTGTCATCCCTTACCATGATTAGTAATAACTTTCACTCCACGAATATATACGGATCACAGAAAATATTAGACCTGAGCTGGCACCATTCTCTAGAATTCCACACACCAACGTCAGGACATTTGAGGCCACGACAGATTTAACGTGCCCCATGTACACGAACGTCTTTGGTTAGATTGAGTCTCAAACTCGCTATCCTCCGCTTACTATTTCGCTGCCCTCCCAACTGGACTACCGCGGCTCAATTTTTCAGGACGAATAACTTTTAAATAATGAAATAATTTTTCATAATTTGGAGAAAATATTAATGTTGAAATTACTAAATACAATTGAATTCGTAGTTGTAAGTCTTATAAGAAATAACAAATCCTGCACCAAGCCAAAATAGGAAGTACAATAAGCATTTGAGGAAAAAATTCAAGTAATACATTTACACTCATGTCCAAACATTAAGCATAATTCGTAAAATGCGCAAAAATCGGAGTAAATATGGATACAATGGTTTAAAATATCTTGTGGAGAATCGTGGGACGAAGGTAAAACATTGTGCATATGCAAAACAGTTCAGTCAACGTCGACATTCGCAAAGCACCGGCGCACGTCGGAACGAGTATAAAACGGCTTCGAGCGGCATGGCCAGTTTAGACAGAAATTTTCGCAATTGCTGTGGTACGGAGCGTTGTTAACAATCAATAAGGACGAAAGATGTCACAAAGATGCCAACTGGACATGTTTGTGAAGGGACGAATTATTGGAATATTGGAATCCTGTCGATTCAAACCGAAACGTCTCGAATTCTGAACGTGCCTCAGTGTATGATTTCCAGACTGGCAGAGGTTTCAAACCTCTGGAGATGTTACCCGACGACCAGTACAGGTTGGCCAAGGGTAACAACCGCTCGGCAAGACCGATATTTGGCGATAACTGCGCGATGTCAGAGGAACCGTTCTGCCAGACAACTGGGTTCAGCCCTGACAGCCGCTACAGCAGTCAGTTTCGAGACAAACTGTTTACAGGAGACTCAGACACGTTGGTCTCTAATCCAGACGACCAGCAGTTTGCATGCCCCTGACGTCTGCACAAAACGCGCGCGTTTACAGTGGAGTTTGGAATAGGCAGTGGAGTCGACAACAGTGGGGCAATGTCATGGTAAATGACGAGTCCAGATTTAGTCTGCAAACACATACTCGTCGTACCACGATCTGGAGAGAACGTGGAACAGGTTTTTACCCGGGAAACATCACTGAAAGACATCGGTTTCCTTCAGGGGATTCATGGTCTGGGCAGGCATCATGCTGGACGGCCGCAGACCTCCATATCTTTGACACGGGGTCTGTTACTGGTCAAAGATAGAGACGTAGTCCTTGAGCCTACCGTTTGCCTGTTTCGAGGTGCTGTCGGTCCTGTTTGATATTCATGGATAACACGTCTCCTCACCGTGCAGCCATCCTTCATGATCGACGCCATCCTTCAAAGTGGAGATATCCACCGTATGCAGTGGCTTGCCAACTCTCCTTATCTGAGTCCTATAGAGCATGGTGTGGGATATGCTCGGGAGAGAAATTGCAGCCCTCCGCCACCCACTAAGCTCCGTTCCGGAATTAACTGATCTTCGCGAGGCTTGGAACTCTTTGAGCACACAACTCATCCATACCCTCAACGAAAGTATGGGAAATCGTTGTGCTGCACGCATGGCTACCAGAGGTTCCCACACACCGTATTAAACTTCAGCCATCATTCTTTTAATCATTCTGTTTCACTAAAATTGGCGCTCGTAACCTTTTTCTTTGGAAGTCATTATCCTTGTTTTGCATCGTTTTATTCTATAATCCTATTACACCCGCATATCGCGTTTCCTTCCATTCCAATGTAGATTTTCTGATATATTCACATAAACAGCAATTATGCTTAACTTTTGGACATGAGTGTATACAGCTGATTAGAAGCTATATTCTAATCACCTAGCCATTATAATTTATTCAAGTGTATGTTTTATCCTACATTTCATATTTCCTCATGAAATAAGAATTAAAAAATAGTAACGGCATATATATATATATATATATATATATATATATATACATATATATTACGTATTTCTCTCTAGTGGTGATTAATTCATATTTTCTATGAAGTATGACAAAATGTACACAACACGTACGTAGACTTGTTTCTACAATTGTGTTCCTGAAAGCTCTAATTGCATTACCTTCACTTGTCCCAAGACTTTTCGCTGTTTTCCAACGTGTTTAAATTCAACACCCGAATTCCGGGTTCACCTAAATTTTCTGTTCTGCAGATCTCCCTTTTATAATTTTAAAAATTTATCGTTACATTTTTTAAACCGGACTGCTGAAGTATTATTAGAACAGAGACTTTGCATTTTTAATATTTTGTTGATCCATAACGCAAATCAAGTCACATTTGTACGGAACGGCAAAATCGATAATGAATCTCCTAGTGTTTTGTTTTATTTGATTGTAAACGTTTCTTGCAATACAATATACAAATAATGCCCATTTATGTGCTACGTACATTAGTAAAATGTTATAGAGATGGTGTGTACTTTATATAAATTATTTGATTCCAACAGTGGAATTGGGATCACCAACTTCTGCGAATAAAGTACGTAATTTTTACTTTGAATTTTATCTGATACAACCCCAACCAGCAGAAGAGGTGGTTTTCCGTCGCAAGAAGGTAGCTGTCTCATAAGTGCGGTGGTAACAGAAATATACCAACAATTGTCTTTATCACATCTGTTATGCCACGTGCTGCAAACGTATCGCGTCGTCGCAAAACAACACCATTAAAGCATCGCAAATACATCGTTAATGTTTGTCTTAAGGCCGAACTATTAAGATAGCAGCGTTTACCATAGCTTATCCGCTATTCACTAATTCAGCATGCGAACAGCATAAATGATAGGGTTGTTTGTTTTTAGGTTTTATGGCACAAGGATCATATTTGGCTAATTTGCGCCAAACGTAAGACGACGTCAAGCAAAAAATGTCGTGAAAGGGGAAAAAAGAGGTATTGGGAAACAGTAGTGGGATGAAAGTAGAAAAAGATCGCTTAGGTATCCCTGGGAACCGCGTGTTTACTAAAGACAGTAAACCACAAGGGTGGGTTTTGGGTTTCATGGCACAAGATCCGAAATTAGATAAGCTGCGCCAAATGCAAGACAAGGAAATATTAAGTAAAAATAGATTTCAAAATATATTAATCGCCAGGCCAACATTAAAGACAAGATAAAATAATTAAATTGTGTTAAACATATATTCAATGAGATGATAGTTAAAAATATTTTCCAGCATAACGATGTATAGCATAAAATACTTGAGTGATGAAATGAATATTGATGGAGGGCATGTAAAAATTAAAAAATGTTTGAATGAGGTTTTTCCCCAATCAAATCCCGCAATGTTAAATTAGTATTAAATTGTTTCAGTGATGATGATTAAAACAGGACAATCTATTAAAATATGATGGATGGTAAAAGGAATCACACGAGCCACACACATTTGGTACTCCCTAACAAGATGTCTGTAAAACGCGTGTCCTTACGTCCAAAGCCTTGTTAAACTTACGTCTTTTTGCCGAGAGGGTGAGAAGGTTGAAGGGAAATAATGGGCTGGGTTACGTGTAGTTTATTTGCTATTTTCGGAATTTCAGTCATGCTGCCATTCGTTCCACACGATGTCTCGGACAACTCGTCGGAGATCATCGTATGGAATGCATATATTCAGGGGAGTAAGTTTCTGGTAGAAGTATCAGCCTTTTAATTGCCAAGGATTCCGACGCGACCCGGAATCTACACTGCCTGACAGAGAAAATGCCATACGATGAAGGAACGCTCAAAAACAAATCAAACTGCTCGCATAGATAACCAAACAGGTGCAGAATAAATTATTTAATTTTCACATAGAGACAAGGCTCCAGTGGCCTAAAAAACAGGATGACCAATAAGTGGGAAGTTCATTTAGACGATGCATTGCTGAGCTCGATTCGATGAGTGTCCGAATAATGTCCTGGGGGATCGCGTACTATGTGTTGATCCCAGTCCTTCAGTTCGTCTTCATTTTGGGGAGGTGTATTCAACCGCCGTCCAATCGTATCCCAGATTCTCGATTGGCGAGGGATAGGGTTGGTCAAAGAAGCATCTGCACACCTTGCAAAGCATTTAAGCTTATGAGCTGGGCATTATCCGATTGATTGATTGAATTTTTATGGCACAAGGGCCAGGTTTGGCCAAGCCATTATCCTATTGAAAAATTGCGTTTGGGACATCCCGCCGATATGGTAGTGCCACTGGCCGCATCAACATACCGGCGTGCCGTTAATGTGCCTATAATGCGTACTAGAGGTAAGCAGCTGTTGGTGCTGATAGCACCCCAAACTATGATTCTACGTTGAAGGGCTGTGTGGCGCTCAAAAACAGAATAGGAATCCGCCCTATAGTCAACTCACCTCCTACACTGTGATCATTGGAGAGACTAAAATGGGATTCGTCGCTGAACACTTCACTGCCATTCTGCACCCCACGCAGATCTGGTGCGATACCATTCTAAGCGATGACCACGATGGCTCGATATTAAAGGTAGCCTTCGTAACAGACGGCTGGACAACGCAGCCAATCGGCGCGTCACTGTTTTGATATCGGAAGCATCCGAACCTCCCTGTACACTTCGCAAAATATCGCCAGTCGTGGATTGTAGGTGTACTACGGTATGACGTCTGTTGCGATTATCTGTGCGCTCTGACGTCTGGGTCTCCGAGCTCCAGTTCCACAACGACGTCGCACATTTCCTTCCTGGGACCACTGTCTCCAAACGCGACAGACGGTTGTGGCATCGCGTTGTTTTCCTTCCGCAATACAGAGCAGGGACAAACCGGCGGTACTTAGACCTGGAATGAAACCTCTCGTGAACTCATCCGTTTGACGAAGCTGCATACGACAACGTCTTAAAGGCATTAACACTCCTTGCTCGTTCTCCAGAAACAGTAACAGAAAAAAAACCCACTCACTTCTCGTAGCAGTAACGATGTCTTGAATGACTTTCATGTGCTGGTTGTCTGCTTATACCACGCTCCAAACACTTTAATCATTTGTATAACTTACACATGTGCATCCACTCTTCAATTTGAATGGCACTGCATTCACATCTTCATGATGTGGAATTTTCTCTGACAGGCAGTATAACACAAAATGACACCGAAGCCACGCCGAACGAGTTTACTAGATATTGAAAACTAAAAACGATAATGGGTGTTTGGGGCAGTCTGATAGGAAGGAATACCAAACACTATTGTAGTCCGCATAAATAATAAAATTCCCAACTGGAAGTCTGGAAATATGTTTAATTGGCAATGGTAATGAATTAAAGTTGACTAGAGCAACACAACGGGCTATTGACAACGGTTCGGGATCAATCCCGAAGAGAAAGGTCCAAGGACAACACCAAGTAATTTTGAATCACGATCTGATGACGAGGCAACACCTGAACTGGCACCCCACCCTCCAAACTTCCACACCACGCCAATGTGAGGACATTTTAGGCCTCGACAGATTTAACGTGAACCAGCCCCCTTTGCATACGACGATCTTTTGGTTGGATTCAAACTTTCAATCCTCCGGTTGCTAGTCAGTTACTCTTCCAACCGGGCCACCGCGGTCCGCTCTAAAAATATAGCTAAAAACTCAGTTAAAATTGAAATGAATGATGAAAATGAATAATTCAAAGTATCTGATCCGAAAATATAAACGTAGACCAGTCAGATGATTTCGATCCGTCAGTATATATTTCTCTGTCTTTAAAAATATGGTGGTGAGAGAAAAAACTGACGGTATATAGTTGGACTAGTGTTCGATCTCTCAAATTCATGAAATAAGTGTAAGATGGAGATTTGAGGGAATCTTCAGGGTGAAAAATTAACATGAGGTCGTTCAGCTGCTTCTATGGAATGAAGATGCGTATTACTCAGGGAAGTCCAAAATATGGAATACAAGAACTGCGATTTAAAAAGAGGCTATCAAGAGAATCGTCCATTGATTTTGCAATGATCTAGATAATCCAAGATACTGTAATATAGCCGCAACGACAACAGAAGACGCGTGGAAGACAAAGATGGTTACCACATATAGGCGTTTGATGGATGAAATGCGAAAAGCTCCGGAACGGATCCTTAGAGCAGTGTGGTGCACTACTTCGAGCTTTCGCAACACGGTATGATTGGCGGAGACGTAGGCTGCGCATCCATAGTCGAATCTGGAACGAATTATAAATCCCAATAGATGCTAAGCATAGAGGATTGTTCCGCCCCCCCCCAAGATATATTTGAGAATACCTTTAAAAGATTGAGGCTTTTTTCGCAAGACATCCGCAGCTGCTCGGCGTGGGGGTGGAAGGTAAATTTCTGGTCGAAAATAACGCCTAGAAAACTTACTGGCCTCCACTGCGATTCTAACATTTACCAAAATCTCTGGGTCTGGATACAGGTTTCGACACGGACAGAAATGAACGCAGGATGTCTTTTGAGCAGAGAAACTAAAACCGTTTTCGGCACTCAAGCGAGAAAAGGCTGTCGCTCGATATATCGCATATCTATTTCCCTGGCAATGAATGTTCAGATCATCGACGTACAAATTACCCTGGACTGTTGGTAACTGATTTAAGATGCTGTTTATCTTGATCGAAAAAAGTCATGCTGAGGACACTACCCTGAGGAACACCCTCTTGTAAGTCTCCGATAGATTGGAGTCGATGCGAACTAAAGTTGTAGCGATAAGAAATTTTGTATAAAAATCTTTTGTATAAGAGAATTTTAAATCACGAGTGTTGTATCGCCAGGTGCGATCACATACTCCTTCTCCATATAAAATAAAATTGAAACCAGATGGTTTCGGCGCAGAAACGCACGGCGAACTTGGAACATAATTCTTCCATGATTCCCTCTGGCTCTGACGTCGCACTCGACGAACATTAACTTTCGCACGCTTGAAGGCAAGATTTTCAATTGTAAGGTATCGGCGGAAAATACCCCACGCCTTTCGTTGGATCTTAATCACTGCAGTGCATTCTTTATTCCACCAAGGTATACAATGCTTATGAAAGGTGGGAGATTTTTTGGGGATAGCCGTATTAGAAGCGTTAATCATTACATCAGTGACTGCTTCAATTGCCTCGTCAATGCTGCCTTCTACCATCTGTTCTGATATAATGGCCTTTGATGTAAAATTAGGCCAGTCGGCTGCCTCAGATGTACCGTGACGGGTGGCTAACAGGATCATTTCCACCAATATGAGCAACGGACATTGGGAAATGATCAATGTTTGAGAAGTCACTACCGACGAAAGACAGAAACGGTAATACAGATGGGGAGCAGATAGCGAGGTCTATAGCATGAAAGGTGAGAGATAGTTCGTGGGAGTAAGTTACCTCACCGTTATTGAGCAGACAGACAGCGATCTGTGATCAGCTGTTAAATCTGTCGCCCACGGGAATTTTTATCCCAAATTCCCCAAAGCCCTCTATGAGCATTAAAAGTCATCGAGTACGAGCGAGTTCTGCTACTGGATGGAAATAGTTGGCGGTAAATACAGAGAACAGATGGCAATCAGTCGTCTTACTTGTTCTCTGCTTGTAAAGGGGTGTTTAGTGAGATAGCTAGAGATGGGCATTCAAGGGAAGTAAAGAGAGCAACACCTCCCGGATTCTCTTCCATCATTATTGCTATCACTCCTAATACAACAATAACGACGGATCTTCTCCGTGTCAGATTAATTCAGGTATGTCTCTTGAAGTGCGACACAGGCGGGATGGTACTCTGCAGTCAGGGTTTAAGGTCATCCAGCTTGTTACGGAAGCCACGACAGTTCCAAGATACAAAAGAAGCTATTATTGATTGATAGGAGGAGGGGCATTTTTTTATTTTGCCCTGAAGCTCATCTTTCATTGCAATATTCTCGTTGTCCTTCGAGAGTTCCGACGCATGGATATTAAGTTGTTTCCTCAGTTGTACGCAAAAGGAAAATAGGTTGGATTTTTTATGTATTTGTAGGTATTTAGTATCTATTTCTCCGGAATTCCAATCTTGTAACAGTGTTTGGGAGACCTTTTTCCTTATTTCATTTTTGGTATATGTGAACGGACGTCGATACTTTTAGATGAAGGACGAGGTCTAGAGGTTCCGGTACTTTTAGATATTGGTTTAGTATTTATTGAAGCAGTTGGAGAGATTGTAAAAATTAGTTGATTGCTTGTAAAGTTTGGAAGTGTGTGTGGAAAACTTCCAAAAGGGAGGTCGGTTTGAGTTGCTATTGTCTGAGATGATTTAATTACTTTTGAGGCATATAAAACACCAGCTTCAGGCGTTCGGGATAGTACAAGTTTGCGGGCTTCAGGAAAGGTATTATTTTGTAGAGCCCTAACAGACAACTTTCTTCTCGAATACCCATTTTTTGCATGTTCTGGGATAGGCTGGGTGGTCGCCTTCACAGTTGATGCTGCGTGGATAGGGATTGAAAGTTTCGCACTCATGGCCTACAATGTGCACATCTAATAAGTAGGGCTGCGGCATGAGGTCCTTGAATGTCCGAACCCCTGACAATTGAAGCAGCGCTGGGGGTTCGGGATGAAGTCTTGGACAGTGCAAATGAAGTATGCAGCTTTAATACGGGTCAGGTGGCAGACGACGGATGATAATTCGTCGAACTCCACATACGTGCTGGCCCCGCATGTTCTAATTTTGGAATCGTTTGGACGTTCAGGCTCGGATATTACTCCCATTGATGAATTTAGAGATCTGTGTAGGGAGACGGATACTGTGAAATTGCCAAGTTTGGCAGCTTTTCTTAATATTATTATTATATTTAATTATTATCTTATTATTATCAATTAATATTAGCATGTGCGTCCGAAGAAACTTCAACTAGAGATCCCATAGCTTTTTTGTAGTTTTAAACGATACTAATAATAGATTGAAATGTTTTTTGAATGAGATATATTGATGCATTTGAGAAAGTTGACTGATTTGAATTTTCTGTACTATTATTAATCAATTTGACGATGAAAAACTGGCATTCGGAAAGTCATTTTAGCTTGTTATTAGGGAGAATCAAAGGAATCACTTGTCATAATAGAGAGAAAATAAATTCGGACAGCAACAGCAGCACCCACCTCAGAGCCCAACAAGGGGATGCAACCCCTGCACCAGTGCTAGTCGGTGTCTATACGCGCACAGCGCATTCCTGTAAGACTCCACCATTATTGAGTTGTCCAGTATAAATGGCTGATTGCTTAGCCCTAGTCGACGACGAAGTGCAATCGATCAGCCGGTTGATACATGCGGGACCAATCCCGTTTACCTGAAGTCGAGACCGAAGCAGTGTGTTGGGTCAGTATATCGCCCCTCAACTGCCAGGATCCCTTTTTCCAGGGACACGGGTCTTCACGCAAGACAGACACGTGGATGATACAATTCCCAAGAGGAGCTCATAACAGAGATACTCAAAGGGAGCCCTCACCTCCAAAGGCAACCACAATAAGGGAGGAAAAAAGCAGAAGCCTAGGCGATGGCAAGAATGAAAGGGAGGACAGATCGTTAGGGAACCTCGGGGTTGTGATGCCCGTACGCATCTGACGATATGCCCCATGGGAAAAGAAAAGATCACTAGAGTACCTCAAGCCCGTGAAGCCCGTAAATAGGGGAGAAAGGTAGTATGCCATTGATATCTGAGCCTCTTATTCGCGTATCTGTGACACCATAAACACATCTTAAATAGGTCTGTGCTACTAGGGATGTTTTTCTTGCGTTCATTCATTCCGTCGAGGTTGGATAAAAGTGCACTGAAGAATGAAATTCATTCGAATACAGAACCGGGGTTAAATGACAATTTCGCATGTCGAGGCGTTTTTCACGGTCAAACACAACGTAGCTGAGTTGTGCTTGAATTTAGTCACGCGCGAATTTCTTTCTCCCTTTCAGAATCACGATTTGGAGAATCTCATCCTGATAATCAAATAAAGCAATCGATGACCTACATTTTTATTCAAGTAAGGAAAAGATGCTCGTCTTCGTGTAAGCGTCGGTGGTATAACGGTTAGCATAGCTGCCTTCCAAGCAGTTGACCCGGGTTCGACTCCCGGCCGACGCAGGATTTCTTTTTAATAACTTCTTGGATGTCCTTAGGTAAATAAATATGAATTCAGTTATCAATTCAAAAACATTTTTCCGCTCACTTTACAATAGTTCTTGACCGGAAGTATTTTTTCTTCTTCGGTAGTTTGTATATGTTTACGCTGAAAAACCCTCATTCCAGATCAGTGGCGGCTTTTCAGGGGAAAGACGGGAAGTGCCACTTCCGCAACATTTTTCAAATTACATTTCTCAAATTAGTCTTTTTACTTTATTTCATATATATGTTATCGTTAATATATGAAATCCGTTATTTCATAGAATACCTAAATATTTCATCAAATAACTGATCAAGTCAGTTCAAGTGTAAAACTCACTTGTATTCCATGGTTTAACTAGTTATTTCATGGAATAACGATCTACACCCCGTTTAAGTAAAATAACCGAGTAAATAAAGTTCCGAATTCAAAAGGTTGTAAGAACCACAAAAGTGAGAACCACTGGTCAGATATTTTTGTAATTAACGATAATTTGATGATCTTAATATAGAGATTACTGTAGCCGAATATTTTTTTGCGCCAGACTCAGAACATCAACGAGAAACGCCCACCCATTAACCTTCCACCTCTACTGAATTTATGAACTCTTCCAGACCTTAGGGGGGACTTGTTTGGTAGACCGTATAGTATGTTGCACAACTGTGTGTGTGTGGGCGCCAGTTCATTCCAGTTAGTTTATTACTTCTATGTGCCGGCTGCTGTGCTTCTAATAGTGCTTTGATGTGTCGGTATTGAGTTAGTTATTTTCTCAAGTTTCATAATTACGTTAATTCAATTAAGTTTCTTACGTTAAAGTACAATTTTTTTAAAACCTTAAGTTGACTTGAACGATGAATTCTTTAAGTGATGGCAAAAAAGACGCAATGAAAGAAAATCTCATTCTGAAGCTTCTGTGGGGTTTACAGTCCGAGGATTTTTTTCAATTGGGAACAGGAAACGGCCGCATAAAACAGCTATATTTCAGATCCCAGTTCAGCGTCTGTGAACAAAAACTAATTAAGATCGAAGTGCCGGATACCGAGAAATCGCTCCGGTCGGTTGCTGCAGCTCAATGTTTAGGTACCGATCAGGGATTTAAAAATGTTCAAGTAAAACGCAGTGTCAACAAAAATGTATTTGTCATAGAAATAATGTTTTATGCAATTCCAAATGCCATTTTAGTAATCCCTGTTGAAACGAATGATTTTATTGTCTTAGTATAAATAACATTTTGTATGCTGTATAATTCAGTCAAATTGTTTATTTTACACTTTAACTGTCTATCATTAGTTAAATTATAGAATAACTAGTTATTCTATGAAATAATTAGTTAAAGTGTGGAATTATTAATTTATTATACACTTTAACTGACTTGATCAGTTATTTCATGAAATAACTAGGTATTCTATGAAATAACCGAATTATACACTTTAACGGCAACATATATACATTTTCAATACTTCTACGTAAAATTTCTTTTTTTCTTTTGCGATTTATAAATTACTAAAGTACTTACAAACTAGTGGTCGCCCAGTGGTCGAAATTCGACCATAATTCATTCAATTTTTAAGTTTGAACGTTAATAAGGTTCTTTTGTCAAAGATTATACCTCTATATTCATTGCATATAATTTTTTTGAATTTTGTTCTACTACGTAAGCTGCGAGCATGTACAAATACGCCATAGGAAAAATGCGGTATAGCTTGGTTAAGCCATACCTAAAAAACAATAACGCGTTGTTTGACATTTTCTTGGGTTTTTTTTATTGCTATACTGGCCACAGGTTTCGCCAAGGCTACACAGTTAATTTGCCTATCTTTTTCAAATTATATAAAATTTAAATAAAAAATAAATCCAAAAATTGAAATAAGGAATACGTGCTTCGTATTTTTTTATATATTTTTTATTGAAACAAAAAAACCGGGTGGTTAAAAAAATAAATGTTGTCCATTGAACTTGAAATAGTTCGACAATGAATTTAATGATTCAAAACTTCTGTGTAGACGATATTTTTTGTAAAAACTCTTTCATCGTTTGCTAAATGCCCTTGACCGTTATATTATGAAATATAAAATCTCAAACCATCGAATGATCGAACTCTACTTGCTGCGAGGTACAATTGACCATGTGTAAAAACTGGCTGCCTCAATAAAATTCCAATTTTTTTAATGTTTGTCCTTGAGACTTATTTATTGTCAATGCAAATGCAGGTATAATTAGAAATTGAGTTCTTTGAAAGTTAAATGGTAATATATTCCGGAATATGTTAAATTTATACGTGGAATCAAAATTCTCTTATTGCGTGCGGTTCCAGTTAAAACTTCGCAATCAATAGTATTACGATGCATAAATTTGATGCGCATTCTTGTTCCATTGACTAATGCTTCCTTTGTATTTAAGTTTCGGATCAGCAAAACGATGCAATTAACTTTCAATACTAACTTATGTGGTGGCAAATTATGCCAAATCTCATACTCCTCCGTTCGCGCAATGTGCTTAAAAAGGGGTACAAAGTGTGGTTCAATACACGGAAAATATCTTAAATGCTTACGACTGTAGACATCGAAAGCTTAGCACAGAAGGTTTTGTTGAAAAATAGCTGCGCGTATTACGTAAGCCAGATGGTTGCTGTGACAACACCGCCATTATCAGCCGAAATGCATTTAGACTGTCGGCTCCGAAGGGGGGGTATTTCAATTAACGTCACACTGGAGCAACACAACGGGCTATTGGTGACGGTCCGGGATCAATCCCAAAGGGAAAGATCCGAGGACAACACCACGTAATTTTGAACCACGGTCAGATGACGATGCAACACCTGAGCTGCCACCCCACTCTCCAAACTTCCACACCACGCCAACGTGAGGCCACTTGAGGCCACGACAGATTTAACGTGCACCAGCCCCCTTTGTACACGACGGTGTTTGGCTGGATTCGAACTCGCAACCCTTCGGTTGCTAGTCCGTTACTCTTCCAACCGGGCCACCGTGGCCCGTCGGCTCCGAAGGAAGGCAAAAGCTAGAAACGGCGATTCCAATTCCTCTATAGGGTTGCCGGTTGAAATCTAAAAATAGATGTCCCTCGTTCCCCGTTGCGAGTAGCGACCACAGAAAACTAATAGAGGGAGCTTTATCGCCAAAAAGTCTAGCCAATCGCGAAGAAACTGCCGAATATCATTACATGAAAAATAGAGCAATGATTTTGCTGACAATTTTGTTTTAGATTTTTCTGAGGAATGAATCCAATTAATAATATTGTGTGTCATTTACTGGAAACTCCGTATAGCCGGTAGAAAGACGAAGACAAAAGGGACGTATATTACGTCAAACACGTCCAACAGATTTATTGACGACTATGGCCAAAAAAATAAATTAAAAAGAACGGCAAGTCGTACAATATTTATTAGTTTTCAAGAGTGTTGGTTTACTCAATATATATATATAAATTATATATAAATGGCTTTGCAGTAGTATAACCTTAAAAAGATTATTTTGTTGGCCGTGCTTGCTTTTTAGTAATAAACATTCTGTTTGAAATAAAGACGGATTCGCGAACTTATTTAACATAACACGAGCACTCCATAGGCATGATAATTCTTCTGAACATCTGAAGTGTGAATTAATACTGAGAAATTTTTTAAAAATCAGAACACGTTTGCCGATGCCCTGAGGGAGAATGCTAGGCTTTTTAAAGTTATTTCAATGAAAACGTCCGTTTGAAGACTTTCTAGTGATTAATGCAGTGATATATTTGAGCAAACAAGAAATGGCATTCCGGAGCCATGATGAAAGCAGTGACTCCATAAATCGCAGAAATTTCAAGGAATTACTAGGATTGTTGATATCAAAAAGTCCTTTAGAAATTCAAAATCATTACTCCAAAACTATTCAAAATGAAATGATTGAATGTATTTCCGATTATATAAAAGATCACGTCAATGATGAAATAAACGGGGTTAATTTTTTTTCTATTCAAGTGGACGACACCACTGACATAAATCAAACTTTCCAGTGCTCTTTAATATTAAGATTTCTGAATTGTGAAGGCATATTAGTTGAGCGATTTTTGGGTTTCCATGATGTGAGAGAAGACAGAACATCAGAAATGTTGGACAAAGTTTTGGATCCGTTTGATTATCAACAAACTAATAGGACAATGTTACGATGGGACCAGTGGACACTTGAATGGACTCCAGAAAAAGTCAAGGATAGAGCTCCTCAAGCCGTTTTTGTCCATTGTCTAGCACACATCGTTTCAATCTTGTATTGCAGCAAAGTTTTTCTAAAATTTCTAAGTGTCGAATTCTTTTGCAAGCCTCAGCGGTATTTCTTCGTTTTTCATCACTCGGCGAAGCGATCTTATGCTCTTACATCAAATTCCGCAAAACGCATACCAACCATAACACAAACTCGATGGTCCTCCAATTCGAAATTAGTGAATGCGATTGTTGAAGATTAGGGTAAATTAAAAGAAATATTAGAATTTATGACAAACAGCGAACATTCAGACAAAACAACAATTCAAATTGCAAAGGGATTTTAAATGATATGAACGAGTTTGAATTTACATTTTTGGCAATAGTATTCAGTGAAATTTTTGACCTTACTAATATATTATTCGAAATTCTCCAGAAAAAAATCACTAGATTTAAACTATTATGTATCTCAAATAAAATACTCATGAGCTATTGAGCCGTAAAAGGGACAATGTTTTTAAAACAGTGTTTGAAAACACTCGTAAAATCACAGAAATAGTCCAATCGAAACGGGAATATGTGCCCCCTTTCACTAAAAATAATTTCTCAAAATTATAAGCAGCTATATTTTGAAATTTTAGACCACATTCTCATGGAAATAAACACAAGATTTCAAGATTGTGAAAAACTTCAACTTATTTGTCTTGCTGATACAACGAAATTCGAACAATTTAATTTACATTTTCCCCATCTCAGGCACTTGTAAATCTTCAACAGTTTTAGGGCGATGTGTTTAAAAAAAAACCAGTGCCTTAAAAATGAACTGTCTTATGTATGCCGATGGAAATTTCAGGAATAAATCGACGCAAGAACTTCTTCGAATGCTTTATGATGAAAAAGAAATTTTCAGAAGCTTATTAATTTGTTTTCTCTCGTCTTAACAATTCCATCTAAAAGTGTATCAGTGGAAAGGAGTTTTTCTTGCCTTAAAAAAATAAAAACTTACTCAAGAAATACTATTTCTCGAGAGACTTCCTTCTTTAGCAAATATTTCTTTTCAAAAAGACGTATTAGTGACGCTTATGAAGAAACAGTCATTTTACGATGACATATCAGACAGATTTGCAGCATTAAAGGACAGAAGAATTGATTTAATTTACAGAAAATGGGTAAATCCTCATTAACTAATTTTCGGAACAGCTATCTTTTCATCACTGGCATAGACAGGATTTAATTTCGGGGGGGGGAGGGGGGGGGGCGATTCCGGGGAGACCCTCCCCTATTTTTGAAACCACGAGCCACTGCTATTCCCGATTGAGATTGTTACGATTTCTCACGTAGTTTGCATTTTTCTGCCGAACATGCGGTTCGCGAACCTGTTCGTCTCCGAATGACTCATTAATTTTCTTTTCTCCTCCTGTTTCAACTGATCAACTATCAGTGTATCCTTTCCTACGTAAGAGAAACGTAACTAGATAGAGCGTTGAAAAGCGCAAATGATACAGATGATGGTGTAAGCGTCGGTGGTATAACGGTTAGCATAGCTGCCTTCCAAGCAGTTGACCCGGGTTCGACTCCCGGCCGACGCAGTCCTTTTTGATAACTTCTTGGATGTCCTCATGGAAATAAATAAAACCGAGTACGGTCATAAATAATTTCTTTGACGCTCGCTTCGAAATCCAATGAAAATTTTATTTAGATGACATTTAAAAGCATACGTTGTAATGTCTTGATTCATTCATCACGTATGGACGTACTTTTTCCATTGCAACTTTCATTGAATTGAAATCGTTGATTGTTTTGGGGTTTTATGGCGAAAGGACATATTTAGCCAAGCTGCGCCAAACACAAAATAGACAACACAATGAGGTAGGAGGGGGGGTATTTCAATTAACGTCACACTGGAGCAACACAACGGGCTATTGGTGACGGTCCGGGATCAATCCCAAAGGGAAAGATCCGAGGACAACACCACGTAATTTTGAACCACGGTCAGATGACGAGGCAACACCTGAGCTGGCACCCCACTCTCCAAACTTCCACACCACGCCAACGTGAGGACATTTGAGACCACGACAGATTTAACGTGCACCAGCCCCCTTTGTACACGACGGTGTTTGGCTGGATTCGAACTCGCAACCCTTCGGTTGCTCGTCCGTTACTCTTCCAACCGGGCCACCGCGGCCCCAATGAGGTAGGAAGAAAAAGCAAAATGTAAGGAGGGTATAAATGAAAAGATTACTCGGGTACCTCGGGGTTGTGATGCCCTGTACACACCTAAAGACGTGCCCGAGGGCTACATTGAAATGAATTGTAATCTCATGACTCAAAGCAAGCGAATTTGGACATTGGCCCTTTTTTTACCAGGTACAGGTTTATAACTTTCATTTCCAAAATGAAGAAATTTAAGAGTTTTTCCAATTGCAGTTGCTGAACTAAGATGAGTGACTACGAAGTCTAGTAGAAGACTGACGCTTTAAACATATTTTAAATAAATTTTAATTGTTTATCATTGATTAAATAGGTTAGAACTGTCCAAACTAGGGGAACCCGAGGGCCGCTTTCAAAATAAAGACCAATCCGTGTGAATACTTGTGCACTGTACAAGTATTTTGAGACGTTTTGTTCAGTTTAGAAGACACTTCTTGAAGTTTTAAAAAATAAGACATTTGGTCTGCATCAGATTTTACTGAAACATATTTCATTAACGTACATGGCACAGAAATCGTCGAAATTGTAGAATGGCGACAGCTGATGTAAATAATATATATAATAGTCATGTGTTTCATTCATCAATTTCGCCGCTTAATTTAAATTGTTTGATTTGAGCCATGGTTGGTTTGGAGTTTTATGGCGCAAGGCACAAAACACACAAGAAATAGACATACACACAATGAAAGTTTTACTGACACAGAAGAGAGAAATACACCCAGGGAGGAATGCACCTGACAGAAATCGAACCTGCGCCGCCTACAACTCGAAGGTTGCTAGAATAGTGGGCATACCCACTGAGCCACGACGGCCCCGATTTGAGCCATTTCATATTATTGCTAATACACGAAATAGCTCACTATTCTAATGAAATAGCTCATATCTTACTACAGAAAGCAATGAGAAATCTGGACAAAAGAAATCAGCGCAGAAAAAATTTGAGCGAAAATAGGTTTAGCTTCAAAAAAATGCCGAATCGCCTTTAAACAAGTGAATGAGATGAAATTGAAGACATTCAGAATCTAATTTCACAATTGGGAAATGTTTCTTGACATATATTTTATTGGAGATAAGAATTAACACCAGTAAGCGCAATCGAAATGCTGGTAGACATTTTTGGGTAAATTTATTCCAATTAGGCATGAAATCCATTTTGTGAATATGGATGCGATATTCATACTGAAAGCAAATGTTCCAGTGAGGGCATAAATGGAATAACATGAAATGTGAACATCGGCACTTCGCCATCAATACAAAGCAAGAAAACAGTTTAGTGCACAGATGTTAACTGATTTGCAAGTTGCTTAAAATTATTTCACTTTAACAAGAGCTCTGCTGCTGTTTTCACTCCTGAAGTAGTTATATCAATATGGGATGCTTGTAATTGTCAATCGTAGTGAGTGATTTATCAGTTAGCGGATGTATTCTAAGAATTACATCGTTTAATAAGTGTTTTTACTAAGTAAGCTACGTGCTCCCAAGCACTGATCACACATTGAGTCCAAAGTTCCGTCAGTTTCAGATAGCGCTCGCATATGGTAATTTTAAAGCATCATACTTTAAAAAGGGTCTGATTGCAAATCGCATTTTTCTAATTCAAGGTCAGATCTAACGTTTTCAATGCTGATAGTAAATAGTTGAATGAAAACTGAAATATATTCGGCACTTCGGAAGAATTATGTTTGCATTCGCAAATGTAGTGTTTTGGGATGAATTTCGTTTCTTCCGAGTGCTAAAATCCTAAGCCCTCTCGTGTACTGGCACCATTTTTTTGTTTGGTGATTAAATAGTTCCTATACTAAAAAGTGTCTTTTACTCTTTGTAAGCGCGCATTGGGTGACTAAATAGCTGCCACAGCTGTCCTAAAATGGATTTCAAAGAAACTGCATGTGTTCTCGCTCCTTCTAAGAAAGAAACAAGCGATTTGGGGTACATCCAATATTGAGTGAGACTTATTAGTGGTCAGTTTTACAAATTGTTTGAGACCTTGAAAAAGTATCCAGACAGATTTTGTAATTATTTCCGGAGGAAACGGGGCTTTGATAGCCTGTTGATATAACTTGGACCACATATTTCATATCAATACATCAATGCGATTGGCTATACGAGCAGGAAAGATTTGCAGACTATATAAGGTATGTAAAAATAACAAAAATTTTCATTCACTTATTTATTAACTTATTTAACGCGATTAAGATTAAAAAAGTATTTACCGTTTAGTTATCAGGTATTTTTTTCAAAAATTGAAGTTAGAACATGAAATCTCTGATTTGTTCCTCGTTTCCCGAATGCTTGATGGAACTGATGCAGGCAAGTAGTCTACTAAATAATCACCATGCGTGCGAACAGGCCTGAACATGTACGTTCTATTCCCACAGATGCGATACTAACAATTTCGTCACCCTCGAAATAGAACGGTTGTATTTATTCATTTACCTCGACTAAACAATCACCAATGTGCGAGTCTACATTGAAAACAATGTTTCATTTTCGTTACCTTAAAGTTTCTCCACAAAAATCACCAATGCATGGGAGGCCTAACTCACAGGAGGGTTTTGGATAAAATAGTCACACGCCGTGTTTTCTACAATCTTAAAACAGATTAAATGTATTGGTATTTCTGCGACGCACTTGATTTATCGACGACAGGATTGCCAAAGATTTCATTTTAAGAGTGTTGTATTAACAAGCACATCTTTCCATCATAAATGTATATAGTGGCTCTTTTTTATTAACCTATTTCTTATCTTTTGACGTGAATACGTCTTTGAAATCGGAACAGTACTGCATAAAAAAGTCGAGCCTTACCAAAAAGGCGTTACAACTGTGTGTGTTTTATCTTACGATACCAGAACATTCAGAAGATAAAATAACTTCGTGGCAGACGAAGGATGTCCGTACCTTACATGAGCTTCGGACAAAGTGCGCATACGTACTGAGAGGAAGTTCTATTTACTGGGCCAGTATACCTTTGGATTGCGTGGAGTGAGGACTGCGTAAAAAAGTGGTGTCATTCGAAAGCTACCGAAGTACGCATCAATTAATATTGAACGATAATCAATGTCAAACTGTGCTTCAATCGTCCAAACTGTAAATTAATTATTGAATGTTGACAATAAATAATCGTTCAAACGTCCTATGTCTGCTACATTCATTCCACAATTCAACATTCGACCCGAATATTCACGTCAAAACTAAGGTTTGTATCCTAGACACAGCCTATCAATTTTTGTTTGCCGGAAATTAGATGACTACTACTACAAACGTAGATTGGTCTCTCAACTACACGAAGGTAGGTTGGTAGGTATTTTAATTAACGTCTCACTAGAGCAACACAACGAGCTATTGGTGACGATCCGGGATCAATCCCGAAGGAAAATATCCGCGAGGACAACACCACGTAATTTTGAATCACGGTCAGATGACGAGGCAACACCCGAGCTGGCACCGCACTCTTCGTACTTCCACACCACACCAACGTGAGGACATTCGAGGCGACGATAGATTTAACGTGCATCAGCCCCCCTTGTACACGATGGTCTTTGGTAGGATTCGAACTCGCAACCCACAGATTGCTTAATCCGTTACTCTTGCTACCGCAGCCCGACTGACACGAAGGAGATTGCAGCGACTGACATAAAATTTGCATACTGAATCTTAAGTAATTTGGTCTGATGATAACAAGATTTCTTTAGTCAGCAACTTAGACGCTTCAATGAAGATGCAGTTCTTAAATTAAAACGAAAAGTAGCTGCATAATTTTTACTCACAGGAATATACATATAAGCTCCTTTATAACAAAACATGTATTGAAAATTTGACTCATTGTTACGATCACGTTAAGGCGTATTAAAAACTCTGTACGCGCGGGTTTTTCTGTAAAGCCAAATGCAGAGATCGATGGTATTTTAGTGTGTGCATAGTTCCTGTTTCGTAATTATTGGCGTAAATTGGCACGATTCTTGAATGCAATAATTGCGAACTCGTAGCAACCTGCGAGTTTTAGGTGTCACATGTTCGATTTTACCCTGTGTATTTCTTCTGTGTCAGCACAACTTTCCTTGTGTGATGTCCATAATTTAATATTGTCTGCCCTGTGTCTGGCCCAGCTTGGCCAAATATGGCCCTAGTCTCATAAAACCCAACCATTTATTTCTGATTTTTAGAGGGGCTGCTGTTGACACTCAGTGTTGCGAGACTCTATCGGAATTACTTTATCGTCGTTCTCTACTATCTATAATATTAATCTGACTCCATATTTATCCAAACAAAACCACTTTTATTTCAACGGCACTTCTCATGTTCTAAAAACGTCGCCATTTCTTTCATAACAAAAACAAAACCGGCAACCAACTCGTTGCCATTCACAAAAGCATAAAGTAAATTACAAAATGACTTAAACAAACCAAAAACGTAACATAAATAAACTAACTCTATATATTTGTACATCTAAGCATTATGAAGTGAAATGTATAGTTTTAATCCAAAATGAGACAAAAACACCAACTTTTAACACTCAGTACTCACAATCCGATAAAATTAACACTAGTAAGAAATCCATTCGTACATTTTACATGTGTACATTTTGCCTCCGAGGGTTGATATCTTTTCTCATTGAAAATATTATAAAACAAATTTTGCACCCACAGCTGATTTCGTTTTTTAAATATTTTTTATCAATGCACTCCATTGTAAAAAAATATTAGACGAGTAAAAAAATTCCAAGTTAGAACAATCCAAATTACGTAAGTGGTAGAATGTTTCTTAACAGATCCAATGCGAAACAAAGGCATAGACGAAATCGTCAATCACCTCAACGTCAAACGAGTTTACTTTATCTAACGGATGGGGTAAAATGTCGATATATACAATCGTTGGCACCATGCCAAAACCACAAATCTGCATTTTTCGACTTTCTATTTTTGCATTTTCTCGACTTAATCGGTGTTAGCAACACGAATCTGATTCGACTAATTACCCCCGAAACGTATACCTACACTTACCAAATTCAACTTTTTTCAGTGTCACATCTTCATATTTTTTTGAAACAATGGTTTGCATATTCATGGTTGGGCGTAGTGCAAAAGAAATGCTAAAAATAAGCGGAAGAATTTCCAGCTGGTTTTAGTGTTTTCAAACAAAACTAATATAAAGTCATTGAAGCTGCAAATAAGAACATTCAATGTGCAAATAAAAGAAATCAACACTTTCCGTTTTCCCAGAAAAAGTCCCATTTATTTTATCAACCGCGATCATAAATAAGTAGGATGCAGCAAAAAATATTTAAAAAAATTAAAACTCTAAAATTTTCAACGAATTACTTAATATGATAAAAACGTAAGATTAATTGTTTAGAAATCAATGTCATCTAAATACTAGCAAGAAAATTAATAATTCTTATTGGATATATAAAAAAAAATGTATTACCTATAACTCAAAAGTGTCTATTATGATTTAGAATCCAGTATAAAATATGTTCACAAAGGTTTGGGGGTTGACATAAAGAATTACCCAATCATGCAGTTCCAAACGATTATTTTGAAAATTGAGTTGGTACGTATTAGGAATTTTAAACTGGTAAGCTTATGAGAGGCATTTTCTGTCAAGCTAATTGATAGCTAGTTGAATTTACGTCACACTGGAGCGAAATCAACGGGCTATTGGTGACGGCCTGGGATCAACCCTGAACGAGAAGATCCGAGGACAACACTTCGTAATTTTGTACCAGTCAGATGACGGGTTCAACACCCGATCTAGTACCTCACTCTCCAAACTTCCACACTACGCCAACGCGAGGACATTTGAGATCGTGCACCAGCCCCCACACGTACATAACGGTACTTGGTGGCATCGAGTTTCGAACTTGCTACTCTACCCGGTTGCTAAATCAGCTACTCTTCCAATCCGACTACCACGGCCCTCAACTCCGAAAGGGAGAACCGAGGACACCTTGCAATTTTGTATCAGTCATACGACGCGGTCAACACCTGAACTGGCACCCGACTCTCCAAACCTCCACACAACGCCAAAGTGAGGACATTTGAGGCCACGTCGGATTTAACGTTCACCACGGTCTTTGGTGGGATCGGATTTTGAATTGAATCCACGACTCAATCAACTAGGCTCCGCGACCCCGTCAAGCTAAATGAAGGTGGCTGTTTCATCCGCGATAGGTGTTTAATGTACGTATTCTGAACGTGTAGTCGGTTGGCTAGTTTTTCAAATAGGACTTCAGCACTTCGCCAATAAAAATTCCGATACTTATCCGTTTTCGCATATAAAATAAACTTCTGCGCCAATTTGTCGCATTTTTGCTTATTTCTTGGCGCTATTTGTTTTTCCATACCAGCCTTTTGGCGACAACTTATTCCTTTGTTAGTGCAATGGATTTCATGGTTTTGCCAAGAGATGAACAAGCGGCAATACTACGAGCTCGTATTTCTTGAAGAAATATTCTCCACAAAGGAAGACCGTGTTAATTAAGAATAACCACCTAATGAAATTAAAATGTGACTCGAAGCCGAAATGGTAATGTAGCCTTCTTTCATGCCGTGAAGAAAAAGGTGTTCGAACAAAATCGTAGTTTACTGGAGCACGCATTCTTTTCGGTACTGCCGTACAATTAATTTATTTATGGTGTGAAGAGTTAACGTTTATTGAATGTTGTGAATTACAGCTTCAAATGAATCACAACACGTTAGATTGGAATAATTATATACGAGAAGTATGTGCCAATTATTTGTTATCTCGTCCTAACGTTAAAATCGGTGGAAGTCATAATATTGTTTGTGGTATGACTAACGGAAAAGTACTAAAATTCTAAGGAATAAATTCCGAATTGATGTATCATTGTTGATTGGTCAACACCAATTAGAATAAACGTCAAACGTTGCCGAAACGACGATGAGTATCGTGGGAAAGTATTTGGACATAAAAAAACTCTTCGCAGACCGTCTGATTTGTTTGTTTACACTGAAAATCCTTCTCATACCAAGTGATAACCTTTAGAGATATTGATTTATTAATAACTTAGACCGGGTTTATCTTTAAAAGGATTACAATTACCCACAAAATTAAAAACCGTCCATTAAATGGAGGATTCTCTAAAAAGTTTATTTTCAAGTTACCAATTTAAAAAATTCCACTATAAACGATTCATAAATTAGAATTTCGCCTTTTCTTTTTCATAAAATGCATTATAATCCTTTGAATATAAATCAAACAAATTCAGATAACCTAAGTCACTGAAAGTCTGCTCCCAGTTGGTAAGAATGCAAATTTTTTAAGATTCTCTACCAAACTGAACTGCACCAAGTCAATATCTTCAGTAGCTGTTGACTAAGCAATGCCTCGTACGATTGTCAGAATGAGCTACTGTTGTAGACGCATTTTACTAAAGCCATTGCTCAATCCAGGTTTTGAATCTCGCAATTAAAAAACAAAATGAAAATTTAATTTTTTATTAAAAGTGGCAAAACATATTTGTATTATTCTGTAGTGGCTCAGTTTTAGCACAAGAAAAAGTAATTATAAGATTATTTCAATTTCAACAAGTATTTTAGATTGTTAATATTTATGTATTGTTTACTTTTACATTTTGGTTAATATCGATATTGAATGTTTCTAATCGATATTAAATATTTAATCTCTTTTGTTCATTTCGTTTTGGCAACATGCTAAAAAGATTTAATGCTTTTAAAAAGGCTAGAAAAGTTTGTTGTATTTACTGTTAGACATGGAATAAAGAAGATTCAGAATAACTTGTGCATTTTTAATTTAATTTAGAAAGAGTAAAACATTTTTCGTCGTTTTCTCCTCAAGAATACAATAGCGAGCCGACAGTTCAAAATCTCCTGAAAAACTTAAAACATTCCCCTCCAAACTAAAAAATACACCCTCAAAAGGTATTTCAATTAACGTCGCACTGGAGCAACACAACGCGCTATTGGCTGCGGTCCGGGATCAATCCCCAGGAGAAAGATCCGAGGACAACACCACGTAATTTTGAATCACTGTCAGATGACGAGATCACACCTGAGCACCCCGCCAAAGTGGACATTTTGAGGGCACGGCAGATTTAAATTGCACCAGCTTTTTGGTTGGATTCGAACTCGTAACCCTCCGGTTGCTAATTTGTTTATCTTCCAACCGGGCTCAAGTTGGCATGGTGTGGAAGTTTGGAGAGTGGGGTGCCAACTCAGGTGTTGCCTTGTCATCTGACCGTGATTCAAAATTACGTGGTGTTGTCCTCGGATCTTTAACTTGGGGATTGATCCCGGACCGTCGCCAATAGCCCATTGTGTTGTTCCAGTGCGACGTTAATTAAATACCTGGCTACTGTGGCCTCTAATGCACTCAGGATATCAGTCTGGAAGGAAGAGGGTAGTCCGAAACTGGCGAGTTGACAGGTGAGTTACGCCCCCCCCCCCTCCAAATGGGAAGATCAAAAACTGCAAACAAAAATGCAATTGTCATCAAAGCCCGAACCCTAATTTCATCTTTAGAGCATTTAATGTTTCGGTAACCCCTTTCGCAACGTGTGGCGCAAGTTGGCATTTTAATGCAATGCAATTTCAGCATGTCGCTTCTATCGGAATTCAACTCCAACGTTGTTCGCGTTTCCTAACCTGGCGCGGTTGTCGAATGGACTTCCAGCATTTCACAAAAAGAACGAATCAAAGAATATCGGCGAAAAAACACCAAAACATCGATAAATCAAATTCGTGTCCTATGCGGAAGTATTTCTTCGATGATTTGTTTATGTTGACATTGAAAACCAATCTCATTTCAGGGTTAAATAATTACGATTTCTCGTACTTTACGATTTTCCTCTGCTTAGAACACGTGGTTCGCTGATCTGTTCATCGTCTCACATGACTTTTCTACCTCCTAGCCTCAGCTGATCAACTATAAGTCTGTCTTTCCTTATGTAAAGCCTCAGGAGATTGACTTAGGTCGAGCGCGTTGGAAAGCAGATGATGGGGAACTTCGTGTAAGCGTCGGTGGTATAACGGTTAGCATAGCTGCCTTCCAAGCAGTTGACCCGGGTTCGACTCCCGGCCGACGCAGTTCTTTTTAATAACTCATTGGATGTCTTTAGGTGAATAAATATGAATTTAGTAATTTTAATTTTGCTAAAAGCATTTGTTTTTCCGCTCACCATTACAATAGTTCGAAACTGAAATTATTTTTCTTATCCGGTAGTTTGTTTACGTTTACAATGAAAAACCCTTACACGATTACTAACTTAGGGATCCGTTAGTAATCGTAACACGTTACGATTACTTACGTAGTTTGCTAGAAGAACAACAGATTAGCAACCAGAGGGATGCGAGTTCGAAACTAGGTCCAGCCAAAGACATGTACACGGGGGCTGGTGCACGTTAAATCTGTCACAGCCTCAAATGTCCTCACATTGGCGTGGTGTGGAAGTTTGGAGTGAGGGATACTAACTCAGGTTATCTGACCGTGATTCAAAATTACCCAAGATTCCTTGGATCTTTCTCTTTGAGATTGATCCCGGACAGCCGCCAGTAGCCCGTTATGCTTTTCGAGTGCGACATTAATTAAAACTACCCCTGCCTACCACGTCGTTTACATTTTTTTCTCTGCCGAACGTACGGTTAACCAAAACCTGTTCAGGTCACCGATGACTTGTTAATTTTCTTCCTTATCTCTCTCTCTCCAGCTGATCTACTATCGTCTATTACCTACGTAAAGCATCCTAATTGACTTAGATCGAGCGTTGAAAAGCGCAAATGATGGGGAACTTCGTGCAAGCGTCGGTGGTATAACGGTTAGCATAGCTGCCTTCCAAGCAGTTGACCCGGGTTCGACTCCCGGCCGACGCAGGATTCATTTTCGACTTTTTGAAATGGCTTTCCGAAAAAATAAACATAAATTTAGTTACTTCAATAAAAAAAATTCCAGTCACTTCCCATTGGTACTTCTCCGGTAGTTTTACGCTGAAAAATTCTATCGTTCCAGCTTTAAGTGGTAGTTGAATTAACATCACACTGGAGCAACACAGCGGGTTATTGGCGACGATCCGGGATCAAACACAAAGGGAAAGCGAGGATAACACCACGTAATTTTGAATCACGGTCAGATGACGAGGTCACACCTGAGCTGGCACCCAAACTTCCACACTACGCCAACTTAAGGACATTTGAAGCAACGATAGATTTAACGCGCACCATCCCCCTTTGTACACGACGGTCTTTGGTTGGATTCGAACTCGCAACACTCCGGTCGCTAATCCGTTGCTCTTACAACCGGGTAACCGCGGCCCTGAGTATTTCCGGAAATATTCCAAAATAACTATACTACATAGAATTAAGCGAATCATCCTCAACGGACGCCAAGTTTGGGCTATCCCAAAAGTTAGAATGCAAAAACTACAGCAAATTTCTCTTCTTGCATAACCAAATGTAATAATACAGTAACTACAAAAATACAATTCAGATTTTAACTAGGATTTTGCCAGCGGATCGGCAAGCATTACAAGAAATTTCAATTTTAAAATTAACAAAGAAGGAAACAGACAATTATTTATGCGTCAAAACAAACCCCTAGAAGAAATTACAAAAGAATCTAATTCAAAAAATGATCCGCTCAATGAATTTCACCACCATTGTGTAAGAGCATCCCAAAGGAAAGGGACCTTGAAACTCTTAAAGATGGTTGGCTTACTGAATTTTAATGGATCAAGGGTCAGATATTGGTCAAGCTGAGCCAACACATGACAAAGAAACCAACGTTAAAAGTTTAATTTTTAATGAGGGTGGAAAAAAGCAAAAATCGGGTAGACTATGTCGGACCACGACCGCAAGAGTTTACCGGAATACGTCTCGTTAGCGTGTAGTATTTATTTGGGTGCAGTCAGTTAAGTGTTTATCGAAACCTGACGAGTTGCTCTTATGAGTAACCTACGGTTGGCGTGGTGTGGAAGTTTGGAGAGTGGAGTGCCAGCTCAGGTATTCCTTCGTCATGTGACCGTGATTAAAAATTACGTGTTGTCTTCGGTTCTTTCCCTTCGGGGGTTGATCCCGGACTGTCCCCAATAGCCCGTGGTGTCGATCGAGTGTGACGTTAATTAAATACCTCCCTACCTAAACTCAGCTAAAGCAATACAGAATTCAAACAATACCAATGTTTCACTTTTTTTAACTTTGGGAACTTTAGAAAAGCTTAACTTTCATGCACGTAGAGATCAAAATTTATAGATGCCATGTTAGTCTTAGAAATGATTAAAGCTGCCACATCAGATCAAAACCTTGTTAAAGAAATAAAAGACCTTATATTTGGCGTTACTATATAAAGCATCCGCAATTTGGGGGTTTAAAGTCACCTTGGAATTTATGGGAATGAAGTTGCTGATTAAGAAGCGTTAAAAAAATATTTGTCAAAAACACTGAAAAGCTTACTCCAGCAGATTGAAAAATCAGAAAAGAATTCTACATATGATGGCTAAATCGTTGGATGGTTTATTGTTTTATGGCGCTAGGGCCATATTTGGTCAAGTTGCGCCACACACAGGTATGTATGTATTTTAATTAACGTCGCATTGCAGTAATATGACGGGCTATTGGCGATGGTCGGGGATCAATCCCGAAGGGAAAGCCAAGGACAACGCCTGGTAATTATGAACCATGGTCAGATGATGAGAACACTTTAGCTGGCACCCCACTCTCCAAACTTCCACACCACACCTTTAGACTTTTGAGGCCTCGACAAACTTAACGTGCATCAGCATCCTTTGTACACGACGGTCTTTGGTTGGATTCGAACTTGCAACCCTCAGGTTGCTAGTTCGAATCCTAGTTGCTAGTATCCTAGAATCCGTTAATAATCGAATTCCTAGTTGAGTGGAAAAGGAAGATCACAACCTCATGCTAAAAGTTGACACAAAAAATAGTTAAGCACATTTTTATATAAGCCAAATTATCACTTCACATGGAGCATTTGGAACTTATCAAGCAAGAAACAACAAAACAGTTCTGTGTCAGTAAAACTTTCATTGGTTGGATTGGATGTTAGGGTTTTATGACGCAAGGTCCAAAAGCGGACAAGCCGAGCCACTTTCTTTGTGTGTCTGTCTATTACTTGATATTGTATGTCTTGTGTCTGGCTCAGCATGGCCAAATATGGCGCTTGAGCCATAAAACTCCAAAACCAGCCTACCATAACAAAACAGATCTTAGTCTTTGAAGTGAATAATTGGGACAGTTGAACACGCAATATATTTTTCCAAACTATGGTATATAGAATTAACGTGCTATTGGTGATGGTCAAGGCTTCAATACCGAAGGGAAAGTTCCCGACGACTCCTCGTCATTTCGCACCAGTTATATGACGAGGTAAACACATGAGGTAGCAAACCACCTCAAACTTCTACACCACGCCAAGGTGAGAACATTTCAGGTCACGGCAGATTTAACGTGCACCAGACCCCACGCACATGATGGTCTTTGGTTGGATCGAGTTCCGAACTCGCACCCCACCGGTTGCTATACCACTGCTCTACCAACCAGGCTGTGGAAACACATAAGGGCAAACTTCAGATAACCTGATTTGGTATATTTAATTAACGTCACACTGGAGCAACACCAACGGGCTATCCCTAATTTTACAATTGGTCGAGAACAATAAACACGTCAAACTCACGTATGAGTTAATTCAGATTTTTTTTAAAACAATGGATTGTATTTTTTCGTCATTTCTTGCATTGTATATATCTTCAGCTTACAAATGAGTCACATTTTCTAAACCTGAATATGATGTTTAGACTGATGAGGTCCATAATTTTTTTTCTTCTGTGTATGAAGTTTAGATTTGTTCTTGAGAAACGAGCTTAAGGATGTATTCAACAGTTTGAGTTAATCAGTGGATCAGTAAATCCGCGTCAATAGCCCGTTGCGTTGCTCCAGTGCGACGTTAATTAAAATACCTACCTTCAGTAAATCCGCGAGTCAGAGTAGGTAGGTATTTAATTAACGCCACACTGGAGCAACACAACGGGCTATTGGTGACAGTCCGGGATCAATCCTGAATGGGAAAGAGCCGAGGACAACACCACGTAATTTTGAATCACGATCAGATGAGAAGGTAACACTTGAGCTGGTACCCGACTCTCCAAACTTCCACACTACGCCAACGTGAGGAGATTTGAGGTCACGACAGATTTAACGTGCTCAGCCGTTTTGTACACGACGGTCTTCGGTTGGATTCGAACTCTCAACCCTCCGGTTGCTAATCCGTTACTCTTCCAACCGAGCTACCGGCCCCCGCGAGTCAGGGTTAAGCCACGAGTTATCCAAGAACCGTATTCACTAACCACGAATTAAGTGATCCACCGATTAAAACGATGAGCTTTGGTGTCATTGGCTAAAGAACATCACGTGATTTTTTTCAACCTTTTTACGCTTCACAAATTACACGCTTATGTAAGTCTGATGATGCAATCCACGAAAAGAAATTTGTTTTTGAAACAGAAACCTTATTCGTATTGAAAAATACGTGCAGATAATTGAAAACGAAGTGACCAACGCTTACGGAGTCACTTCGAATGCGTGGGCTAATATTACCGACGATTTTAAGTCTATAAGAGTTATAGCCCAACTGCAGAATACATTCAAAAATATGAAAAGGAAGGCCATGAAACGGGCATTGAAAGAGCGAGTGGAGATTTTCAAAACAGGTTGAGGGTCCAGGTCTAAAAAATATGGAAATCGAAGAACGATTGATAGCTGTGGGTGTAGTAAATTACCTAGTTCATTCGACAGCGACACCATTTATCAAGAGATGACGGAAGAAATATCATGTATGGATTTATAAATAGATAGATAAAACGCATTACCTTGTTTAAAACTTGCGTTTACTTATCAAAAAGTAACTGTTTTCTGTCAGGTGTTCCAGTGTTTACTATCGATATTTCCGATTGTGCAAATCCAAACACGGTAAGTTTATTTACCGTGGAAATTACACTTTTGGAAATTACATGCGGTCTACTATAAACAGGTTGATCAACCTGAGAACATGTGACAAAATGGACGTTCAGAATTTCATTCAGAACACGTGTTCAGAATGTTCTTTAATAATTTATTTGTAGAAAAGGTAGGTAGTTTAAGTATTCTAATTAACGTCACAACACAACAAGCTATTGATATGCAAATAAATCAGGAATGTTTAGAATGCTTATTTTTTTATAAAAAAAATTCATTGCTGGCTCTCATTGAACTCAAGATTAACTGCCTTTTGGACCTGTTCTAGCTCAGGCTAAGCAAGGGTAGGTAGGAATTTTAATTAATGTCGCACTGGAGCAGTACAATGGGATATTGGCGACGAGGCTAGGTAAGGTATGAGAGAATTTATCTCTAGTTTATTGTCTAAATAAACTGAAATAAGTTAACATTGTTGAACTTTTAAAAATAGTGATTGAATGTTTATTTTATGTATATTTTAAAATTTGATAAAAAATCCAAGTTTTGATAGAATAGATTCTAAATCTTCCTTACATATTTATATTATACAATTGAATCCTGATTCAATATTTTGGTAGGTATTTTAATTAACTCACACTGGAGCAACACAGCGGGCTATTGACGGCGGTCCGGGTCAAACACAAAGGGAATGCAAGGACAACATAATTTTGTATTACGATCAGGTGATCACCTGAGCTGGCACAAGACTCTCCAAGTTTCCACACCATGCCAATCTGGACATTTGAGACCACGACAGATTTAACGTGCACCAGCCCCTTTGTACACGACGGTCTTCGGTTGGATTCGAATTCGAAACCCTCCTGTTGCAAATCCGTTACTCTTTCAACCGGGATACCGCGGCCCTTTTAATATTTTGAAAGCAACCTTATCTTCGATATTTCGAGAAAATTTGAAAAACTGGGAATGCCAATAAAGATCTGTTGTGGTAAAACAGCGATTAGAGTGTAGATTAAAATGATTTACTTACCGTTCACCACGATGCTACCAGCCCAGTTCCTTTTTTCTTCATAAAGTAATTGACGAACAGAACTCAATCTCTGAAATTCATTATTTTATTCTGTTTAGATTGGAGGGAAAAGTTCAATCACAAATCCGTTCTGGATAGTATGTGGCTACTGCCACTTACAAAAATTGGAAAATAAACTGGGTTTAGAATAAAATGATTCGTTAAATCACGCCCGGAATTTTTTCAGTGCTAACAAGTCATGAAAAATGAAGATTTTACTTCCGCTGCCCCAATGCTTTCCTCTGATATATTTCTGGATTACCTTAAATTGTAGTTTATCGTCATTTTTGTCACGCCTGGCGTTTAATCTGATTGGAGTTGACCAATCAACTATGATACTTCATTTCGGAATTCGTTCTTTCGAATTTCTGTTGGCGAAATGTTTAAATTGTATTCGAAAAACAAGCCAACCGACGTCACGTTCAGAATACTTTGAGGAACACGTTTCGCCGCAGAAACACTACCGCCACCTGCATTTAGCTTGACAGAAAACTCTCATCACTTCGGAAGGTTATCTTTTTAAACAGTCCTGACGGTTGGTGAGGTGTAGAAGTTTGGAGAGTGAGGTGCCACACACAGCTCAGATGTTGCCTCATCATCTGACCGTGATTCAAAATTACGTTGTGTTGTCCTCGGATCTTTCTCTTCGGGATTGATCCCGGACCATCGTCAACAGCCCGTTGTGTTCCTCTAGTGCGATGTTAATTACTAATTACATTTTTAAACAAAAGGATCGCGGTACATCGGTTGGAAGAGATCTAGCAATCGGAAGGTTTCGAGTTTGAATCCGTCGTGTACAAAGGGTGCTGGTGCACGTTAAATCTCTCGTGGCCTCAAATATCCTCACGTTGGCGTGGTGTGTAAGTTTGGGGGGGGGTATTTCAATTAACGTCACACTGGAGCAACACAATGGGCTATTGGTGACGGTCCGGGATCAATCCCAAAGGGAAAGATCCGAGGACAACACCACGTAATTTTGAACCATGGTCAGATGACGAGGCAACACCTGAGCTGGCACCCCACTCTCCAAACTTCCACACCACGCCAAGAGTAAGTTTGGATAGTCAGGTGCCAGCTAAGGTGTTGACCTCGTCATCTGACTGATTCAAAATTACACGATGTCCTCGGATCTTTCCTTTTGGGGTGATTTAAAATTGCCCCAAATTAGTGTTGTCCTCAATCTTTCCCTTTGGGATTGATTCTGGACCGTCGCCAATAGCCCGTTGTGTTTCTCCAGTGCGTCGTTAATTAACTACCTACCAATTACAAACACTTAAAGTGCTGTATTAAGTGATGAAATCGTATCGGAAAAGCAAGCCTAATTGACGTCATATTCAAAATACGCACAGGAAATACGTACCGCCGCATAAACACTTCTGCTACTGATATCTAGGTCCCGTTGGGTTGCTCCAGTACGACGTTAATTAAATACCTACCTATATTTAGGTCGACAGAAAATGCCTCTTATACATCTGAAGAATTTGACAATGCCAAGGACTTATAAACACAAGTATTAAATAGTTTAATATGTTCCAATTATAGTTTATCGTAATGTTTCATGCATAATAATGTCAATATTATCATATCAATATTGTCATGCCAATATTTCTATGAAAAGTAAAAGCTTGTATTCCCTACTAAAATCGAATAGCCCGTTGTTACTCCAGTGTGACGTTAATTAAAATACCTGCCTACCCAACTAAAATCGGAAAAAATTTCTATACTAGTTTCAAATTTACTTTCTTTGAGTTTTGTCGTTTTTTTCGAGAAAAGTGGAATTTTGGTAATAAATATATGCTGCCTGTACACTCATACATAATTATTGTTTCATAAAGTACTTTAATTATAATACATGTAACCTTAACTGCTACCATTTAGAACCGTCAATTTTCGTGCGCCATACCACTAAATATATTTTTCACTGCATTGAGTTACAAAACTACAAATAAACAATATCTTTAGAATCTACTAAAATAATCATTTGAGATTTCCCTGCAATATTTATTCGTAATTTTAAAAAGCAGTTAGATGCAATTCTTGAAAAATCAGTGAAGCATCTTTTCTTTCGCTGAAGAAAATTATACTAAAAACGTCCGCGCGTGATTTATGTACTGCAATTTTAGGTAATGATAATGGTAATTTATTAATGTCCCACTAGAGCAACACAACGGACTATTTACGACGGTCCGTAATCAATCCCGAAACTGCAATTTTATGATAATTTTTGAGTACAAGTCCTATTGCAAGCTCTGTAGTACCTAATTTTTAATCCTAGTGATTTATTCCATATAAATCCAACTCTAGATAGAGATTTGTATTTATTATGATGGTTGATTGTTTCGGGGTTTTATGGCGCAAGGGCCATATTTGTCCATGCTGTGCCAGACACAAGGCATACAATATCAAGTAATAGACATACACGAAACACAGACACAACGAAAGACACAAATAGACAACGCGTTTTACTGACAGTGAAGAGAAATATACCCAGGGAGGAATGCACCTCACAGGAATCAAATCTGAGGATTTGTTGTGATTGGTGGGTATTTTAATTAACGTCGCATTGGAGTAACACAACGGGCTATTGACGACGGTTTCGGGATCAACACCCGAAGTGAATGATCCGAGGACAACACCACGTAATTTTGAATCACGATCAGATGGGGGGGGGGATTCAATTAACGTCACACTGGAGCAACACAATGGGCTATTGGTGACGGTCCGGGATCAATCCCAAAGGGAAAGATCCGAGGACAACACCACGTAATTTTGAACCACGGTCAGATGACGACACGATCAGATGAGAAGGCAACATTTGAGCTGGCACCCCACTCTCCAAACTTCCACGTCACACCAACGTGATTGTTGTGAAGAGAAAGCGTAATTTAAAACGACGTGGCACGAAAGATCTTAATTCGTGACGTCACCTGCCGCGTCTTCGGCGGACACGTGGTTGCTGACTCGTTTCTGTCTCCACGCGGGAGTTTGTTCTTCTCTTCCTGTCCAAGATCAACTCGTCACTCCGAAACATCTGGCCTCGATTCAATATTCAAAAGCGTGAGATGCTCATCTTCGTGCAAGCGTCGGTGGTATAACGGTTAGCATAGCTGCCTTCCAAGCAGTTGACCCGGGTTCGACTCCCGGCCGACGCAATTCATTTTTTAAATTTATTTTCAATACTTCTCAACCCAATCGAATTATCGATGCAATACTAATTCGTTGTAAGAAGTTTTGTTGATAATCAAGGCAAGTTTAAAGGTTTTTGTTTGATATACAACTTTGTATTGTTAATGCAAAGTAAGAATACAAGTACCCAAACTAACAACATTTTTAAATACTCCTAATAAAATGAAGGCATGCCTTAATAATCCGATGAATTAGTTGGGTATTGGTATTGGTATTTTCAATTAACGTCACACTGGAGCAACACAACGGGCTATTGGTGACGGTCCGGGATCAATCCCAGAGGGAAAGATCCGAGGACAACACCACGTAATTTTGAACCACGGTCAGATGACGATGAATTAGTTGGGAACAATCCTTGATACAGCATTGGATTAAGAATCTCTGAAAACCGCAGATTAACCATTAAACGATCCTACATTAAAACTTTAACCAGGGGACTGGCTATGTGTAAATTTTATGGGAGGTTTGTAGGTAAAATGATTGAGAATTGATGATATAATACATTTAATTACTAAGTAAACTTTCCATTGTACCAACCTAAAGCTGGTTAGATTGGTTGGGTTTTTATGGAGCAAGGGCCGTATTTGGTCATGCTGTGCCAAATGCAAGACAGACAACGTCAAGTAAAGGACAAACAGAATAGAGAAATATACTCATGGAGGAGTCGAACCTGTGGCGCCTACAACACGCAGTTTGAAGAGCAGAGGTCAAACCCGCTGATCCACGACGCCCCCAAAGCTGATTGGGAGCAATGCAGAGAAAACTGCAGCTCTGCATAATACGTGCATAACGCATAACTAAACAATACTTCATACACACAACTTTGAGAAAAGTTATCACCTAAACATTTTACTAAATAAAAACACTCAAGTGTGTGTATGTCATTCGCATATTCCCACATGCATATATACTTGCAAAAAGTAATAGAATTTAAGTTCGATAGAGGTTATGATATTTTACAAAACGTGCGAAATTGAACTTGCAGTTTCGTTTCTTTTACAATTCGTAAGACAATTAAGTGTTTATTGAATTCAATGTCAATTTAAGGCATTTAAGAGCTTCACTTCCTTTTCTATCTTTAAAAAATCGGTTCTTTTAGCATCTGCGACGCTTGCCCACATCTAAAGATTAAATCAAAGCCGAATTCATTGAAGTTCCCACCGATTTCTGTGTCTAAGTAATCAACATTTCCCACCATGGAAGACACCTGATGAATGACCCAGATTCGATATTGAAATAAGGAAAAGAGGCTCGTCTTCGTGTAAGCGTCGGTGGTATAACGGTTAGCATAGCTGCCTTCCAAGCAGTTGACCCGGGTTCGACTCCCGGCCGACGCAGTTCCTATTTTTAATTGCACAAAAAATACACCTTTTAATTACATTTCAAATTTAAAGAAGGAATCAATTTGCTTCTTTGATATTTTCATGTTGATTTCTCAGCTGTACAACCTAGAGTGGTTGAATTTTAATTCAGTTAGGAAGGTAGGTAGTATTTAATTAACGTCTCACTGGAGCATCACACACACACACACACAACGGGCTATTGGCGACGGTCCGGGATCAACCCCCGAAGGGAAAGGTCCGAGGACAACACCACGTAATTCTGAATCACTTAGAGAAATGTCTGGGAAATTCTTTTCGAAAATAATATTTTTGTTAAATAGTGCGCACATAGCTCCGGGTCTAATTCACTTTCGTGAGATATATATAATCAAGATTTATCTCCAGCATTTCCTTCCTCAATCCGTATGAAACAGAATCGAAGTTCTTTTTTTAAATTACGTTTTGTATTTTTATATTTTTATAGAAGTATTCTCAATTGAAAAGGCAATTCCGGAAAAATATTCCCTACTACGAATCACCCGACTTAAACAGTAAAAACGCGCAAGTTTCACAATCGTAATAAATGATTCCATTGCATCAGTGGAATCAGTAACACCACCTTCTGTGATGGGAAAATGCCCAATTTTTACTTTCAGTTTTACAATGCTTTCACTGTGTGCATTCAAGTATCAAAGTTAAACAAACAAAAGTACACTGAGGTATTAAATGAATTCTCGCTCATATATATATATATATATACGAATCCGTAGGTGAAATCACTATCTTGTAAGTTGAGGCATTCTTCATAGATGAACGCTATGTAACTGAGATCAGTGTACTTGAATTTTCTTTTCCTTTTAGGCGCATGGCTTAGGAGAATCCCATTTTGAGATAAATAAAGCACCCATGACCTACATTTTAATTGAAATACGGGGAAGATGCTCGTCTTCGTGTAAGCGTCGGTGGTATAACGGTTAGCATAGCTGCCTTCCAAGCAGTTGACCCGGGTTCGACTCCCGGCCGACGCAGAGTTCTTTTTAATAACTTTTCGGATGTCCAAATGAAAATAAATGAAACCTAGTTATTTCACTAAACACCATTCCGTTTTCAAAGTCACTACAAAACCTTTTGTACAGTATTTATTCAATTAGCTGACATGTACAAAAATACTCTTTCCAATGCTTTGATTCATTCATAATGTGTTAGCGGAGGATAAGACACTTTTTCCTATTGCAACTTTCATTACATTGAAATGATTTGTATTCAAACTCAAAATCGGACATTGGCCATTTTTCTAGGCTCGGTAGGTAGGTATTTTAATTAACGCCACACTGGAGCAACACAACGGGCTATTGGTGACGGTCTGGGATCGATCCCAAAGGGAAAGATCCGAGGACAACACCACGTAATTTTGAATCACTGTCAGAAGACGAGGCAACACCTGAGCTGGCACCCCACTCTCCAAATTTCTCCACCACGTCACCGTGAGGGCATTTGAGATCACGATAGATTTAACGTGCACCAGCCCACTTTGTACACGACGGTGTTTGGCTGAATTCGAACTCGAAACCCACCGGTTGCTAATCCGCACTCTACCAACCGGGTCACCGAGGCCCTCCAGGTTCGGATTTATATTACTTTCATTTCCATAATAAAGTTTCCAAATGACTTTTTTCAAACAGAGTAGCAGAACTAAGATAATTGGCTGTTCGAAGTCTAGTGGAAGGTTGTTTGATACGATAGGAACATATTTTATTTAAATTATTGTTTTATCGTTGATTAAATAGATCAGAATTGTTCAACCCGACCTAGATCGACGCGTTGAAAAGCAAAAGATATTATCATCTTCGTGTAAGCGTCGGTGATTTAGGTGATTAACGGTTAGCATAGCTGCCTTCCAAGCAGTTGACCCGGGTTCGACTCCCGGCCGACGCAGGATTAAATCTGTAAATTCGATCAATTTTACTATAGTAAAAATTGAAATGTTTTTAATGATCTTTTATTTAAATATTTAGGATTCATTTTTAAAAGCATTTTTAAAGCTCTTTTAATTGTTGGGAAGAGGGTAGGTAGTTGGACGCACTGGAGGTGCAATACAACGGGTTATTGGCGAAGGTCCGGGATCAACTCCGAAGAGAAACATCCGAGAACAACGCATCGCAATTTAACAATGAGCATATGACCAGAACAACACCCGATCTGGCACCCCACTCTTCAAGCTTCTACACCACGCCAACATGAGGACATTTAAGCCGCGACAGGTTTAACGTGCAGCAGCTCGAGGATCGAAATGGATCGAGTTTCGAACTCGCAACCCTCCGGTTGTTAATCCTCTACTCTTATAATCTGTGCTCTACCCTGGCCCTCATTTAAAAGATGTCTTCCATACTCACAAATATCACAAATTTCCATATGTAAAGCATTCATTTTACGCGACAACATTGAAATTATTTCATTAATAAAAAAATTAATGACTCAAACTGAATTTTGGCCCTTTGTTTAAAAGTTTACACCGAATCAAAATTTGTCAATACTCCATTTTTCTGGGCGATCTCAATAGAAATTTTTATTCAGGCGAATGCAAGGTCGCTGACCAGTCCATCTCTTCGTTCTTGACGGAAGCTTACTTCTCTGCCGTTCTGAGTCTAATATCAAGTAAAGCACGACCTACATTTTAATTGAAACAAGGAAAAGATGCTCGACTTCGTGTAAGCGTCGGTGGTATAACGGTTAGCATAGCTGCCTTCCAAGCAGTTGACCCGGGTTCGACTCCCGGCCGACGCAGTTCTTTTTTATTGCAATCTTTATGAATAAAGAAATTAGATAATTAAATCTTTTATTTCCAAAGGTATAGTCTAAAATTTTCACCATTTGCAAGAAACATCATGAGTTATGCATGTTTTTTTCCCTTATCCCGAGATGATAATTAGATCAGTTACATAATGCGAAAAATGTCCGAAAGATATCTCGGGTCATCATAAAGTAATGTTTCTAATTATAAAAATAAAATGAAAATATGTGTTGAAGAGAATGAAATTTTGGACACAATCAATTCATCGTATCTCTCAAATAACATTAAAATAAATATTTTAGATGGTTGGTATTTAAATTTAACTCTTCACACTAACCGAGAATAAAGAAAGCTGTTTAACGTATTTTCTCTTAAGCAATTCTTGGTCGCCGTAGCCCGGTTGGAAGAGTAACGGATTAGCAACCAGAGGGTTGCCAGTTCGAATCCAACCAAAGACGTCGTGTACAAAGGGGGATGGTGCACGTTAAATATGTCATGGACACAAATGTTCTCGTGGTGTGGAAGTTTGGAGAGTGGGTTGCCAGCTCAGGTGTGACCTCGCCATCTGATCGTGATTCAAAATTACGTGGTGTTGTCCTCGGATTTTTCCCTTCGGGTTTGATCCCGGAACCGTCGTTAATAGCCCGCTGTGTTGCTCCATTGCGACGTTTTTTAAAACACCTATACCTTAAGCAATTCGATTCTCTTCAGCAATTCAATTAATGTTTTCAAAATGTATTTTTCTCATCCCCATCAGGATGGCGGGAATGTGAAACATGTTCCACCGAGATTACAATTTTGTATCTCGAAAATAAAAAGGAAACTTCACTGCGATGTTCTCCTTCCGCACACGGAAGACTGTTCTACAGTAGTAATCGATCTCCGGCTGAAGGTAGTGGTTTTTCTGATTCACCACGCGTCTTGGAAACTGAGGGGAATTACGGTAAGAGGAATGCTCAAGGTTTTAAGAGAAATAGAGGTTAGGTAGGGGGGGGGGGCTCACTGCAGGGGGTAACACAACGGACTGTTTGGGACGGTGCGGGAAGAGAAACATCCGAGGACAACACCTCCCAATTTAAACAATGGGCAGATAACGGGGGCAAAACCTGAGCTGGCACCATTCTATAAACTTCTCCACCACACCAACCTGAGGATATTTGGGCCATGACAGATTAAACGTGCACCAGCCCCTGTGCATACACGACGTCTTTGGTTGGACAGTTTCGAACTCGCAACCTTCCGATTGCTAATGCGTTGCTCTTCCAACCGGGCTACCGCGATTCTGACCGTTCATGATTGCTAGGTGGTTGGTTGCAGTGAATTTCATGGCGCAAGGGCCATATTTGGACAAACTGCGCCAAACGAAAGACAAACACACAGAATGAAAGTTTTAATGATACAGCATAGAGAATTCCAAGCAGGGAGGAATCGAACCTGCGCCGCCTACAACTCACAGGTTGTAAGCGCAGCGGACAAACCCACTGAGCCACGGAAACGATTGTTTGGGTAAACATCTCTACAGTCTAAAAATTTTAGAGGCCCCCTGCCACCTTCGTACCGGGCCGCTGTAGTCCGGTTGGTAGGGTAACGGATTAACAACCGGAGGGTTGCGAGTTCGAATCCAACCACGGACCGTCGTGCACAAATGGGACTGGTGCGCGTAAAATCATATTTTCATTTTATTTTTATAATTAGAAACATTACTTTATGATGACCCGAGATATCTTTTGGACATTTTTTTCGCATCATGTAACTGATCTAATTATGATCTCGGGAAAAGGAAAAAAAGTTTCTTCCAAATGGTGAAAATTTTAGACTATACCTTTGAAAATAAAAGATTTAATTATCTAATTTCTTTATTCATAAATATTGCAATAAAAGAAGAACTGCGTCGGCCGGGAGTCGAACCCGGGTCAACTGCTTGGAAGGCAGCTATGCTAACCGTTATACCACCGACGCTTACACGAAGCCGAGCATCTTTTCCTTGTTTCAGTTAAAATGTAGGTCGTGCTTTACTTGACATTCGACTCGGCAGAGAAATAAACTTCCGTCAAGAACGAAGCGATGGACTGGTCAACGACCTTGCATTCGCCTGAATAAGAATTTCTGTTGTGATCGCCCACAAAAATGGAGTATTCTTGCCAAATTTTGATTCAGTGTAAACTTTTAAACAATGGGCAATATTCAGTTTCAGAGCCATTAATTTTTTTATTAATGAGCTAATTTCAATATTGTCACGTACAATGAATGCTTAACATACGGAAATTTGTGAGTATGGAAGACATCTTTTAAATGAGGGCCAGGGTAGAGCCCAGATTATAAGAGTAGGGGATTAGCAACCGCAGGGTTGCGAGTTCGAAACTCGATTCATTTCGATCCTCGAGCTGTTACACGTTAAACCTGTCGCGGCTTAAATGTCCTCATGTTGGCGTGGTGTGGAAGCTTGGAGAGTGGGGTGCCAGATCAGGTGTGTTCTGGTCATATGCTCATTGTTTAAATTGCGATGCTTTGTTCTCGGATGTTTCTCTTCGGGGTTGATCCCGGACCTTCGCCAATAACCCGTTGTGTTGCCTCTCCAGTGCGTCCAACTACCTACCCTCTTCCCAACAATTAAAAAAGGCTTTAAAAATGAATCCTATATATATATATATAAGTACATAAATAAAAGATCATTAAAATCATTTTTTAAAGTCAGATATTTATTATAGTAAAATTAATCGAATATAAAGATTGAATCCTGCGTCGGCCGGGAGTCGAACCCGGGTCAACTGCTTGGAAGGCAGCTATGCTAACCGTTATACCACCGACGCTTACACGAAGACGATAATATCTTTTGCTTTTCAACGCTCGATCTAGGTCAGGTTGAACAGTTCTGATCTATTTAATCAACGATAAAACAATAATTTAAATAAACTCAAAATATGTTCCTATCGTATCAAACAACCTTCCACTAGACTTCGAACAGCCAATTACCTTAGTTCTGCTACTGTGTTTGCAAAAAGTCATTTGGAAACTTAATTTTGAAATTGAAAGTAATAAATCCGAACCTGGAGGGCTGTGGTGAACCGGTTGGTAGAGTAAGGGATTAGCAACCGGTGGGTTGCGAGTTCGAATCCAGCCAAACATCTCCGTGTACAAAGGGGTTGGTGCACGTTTAACACGAGATGGCCTCAAATGCCCTCACGTTGGCGTGGTGTGGAAGTTAGGAGAGTGGAGTGCCAACTCATTTGTTGAATTCATCACTTGCCCTGGACAAAAGTACGTGGCCTAGGATCTTTTCATTTTATAATTGATCCCAATAGTCCGTTGTGTTGCTCCAGTGTGACGTTGGTTAAAATACCTACCTACCTCATGATTGATCCCAGACCGTTGTCATTAGCCCGTTCTATTGCTCCCTGTACGACGTTATTTCAACTACCTATCTCTTCCGCTCTCTGTATAGACCTACATTTTTATTGGAATAGGGAAAAGAAGCACGTTTTCGTGTAAGCGTCGGTGGTATAACGGTTAGCATAGCTGCCTTCCAAGCAGTTGACCCGGGTTCGACTCCCGGCCGACGCAGCAAATATTTTTTAGTATTTATTCATTGCATAATAATTAAAATGTTAGTTGAAAATACCTAAAATCGAAATAGATTTTACTTTTACAAACCTGGAAGAATCACATCAAAACTGCACATTTTCAGTTAAGATATAAATCAATTCTACAACTTTCGAAATGAACTAAAATATTTTTATTTATTCCTTTTCCTTTTTTTTTAATCTTTCGAGTAAATTTTTGTTTTTGAGTTTCGTCCCTTTCCCGAGAGGGTTCTTTTCTAACCTTATGTCCTTCTGTGTGAATTGTGCAGTTGAAAGTTTTAATTTCCTGCGTAGCTTCAAGTGTCTTTAAAATTAACCGTGGTTTTGGGCCTGGATAATGACCTGGACATAAATGTTGGTAGTGGTTCGGATTCCACTTTAAGCCGTACGTCCCTGTATAACTAGCCCTCTCGTAGCAAAAAAATGCCTCAGAGCACCAAATCAACAAAACCAGAAATGTCTGTAGAGGTGTAGTTGTACAATGCTCTGTGTGTGTATATCTTGAGATTGTGTTGAATTTACGGAACGGAACGCACGTATTAATTACGGAGTACCTTTCTAAAAATCAGGGCACCTCCCCACCATAGTATAAAATTTTATAATTAATTGATATAAGATGGAGAATTTAAAGAAAGTAAATTTAAGCACTTGATTAATAGGGAGATAAATAAGATTAAAGGATAGGAAGTTAATATAATTGATATAGTTAGTTCAATTTACGTTCCAGCTCAGGTGTTGATCTCGTCATCTGAACGTGATTCAAAATTGAGTGGTTTTGTCCTCGGGTCTTTCCCTTCGGGATGCCCCCTTGATTGCGGACCGGCAACAGTAGCACGTTGTGTTGCTGCAATGCGACGTTAATTAACTACCTATCTACCAATTCAAGTTCCAAAGGAGCACCTTGGATAGATAATCATGTCCGAAAGAAAGATGGAACAACGCAAGTGCTGTGAAAATAATTAAGGATTGTTTCTGCTCATGTGGAAAAATGTGTTGAAACTCCGATTTCGTACTTTTCTTTCGATTGGTATTGGTATTTTCAATTAACGTCACACTGGAGCAACACAACGGGCTAACGTTTCTTTTGAATTAGTAAATTTGTGGATATTTATTTTAATACGATTTTTAGGTTTAAATTTAATAATAGGGGGAATTTTAGTCTTGGATTTTATGGATCGTAACTGACCGACTCATTTATCTTTGTATGGTCTCTGTCTTTACTTAAAATTAAAAAATGAATTCTGCGTCGGCCGGGAGTCGAACCCGGGTCAACTGCTTGGAAGGCAGCTATGCTAACCGTTATACCACCGACGCTCGAATGAACATGAGCATCTTCCTTATTTCAATATCGAATCTGGGTTACTGTCCTCAGGTTCTCGAAGAGAAGACTCCAAATATGTTACGCTTAGATGGAGAGAAGAGGTGAAACCAACTTTACCACTTTGAAAACTTACAGTGAAATGAAAGGTCGCGGATGAGTCTGCGGACTGTTCGGAAGGAAGGTGTGAGAATCACCAAGAAAATTATTTAGATATTAATATATTAAAAGTATATAAATATTTATTTATTTTTAATATATATTTTGAAAGTTTGCAATGCTGTTGTCGCTCAGATTAGTAGCAGAATTATTAGCGCTTGGCCACATAACAAAACTCTTTCCTGTTGCTAAGCAACTGCACTGACGTTTTTAGAATTTATCGGCTAAGAGTTGAATAGTTCTTTAGAATTTGTGTTATATGAGTTCTTGTAATGGGTAAATAAATTTATTTAGAAAAATTGGCTGCATTATTTTTGAATTAATTAAACTTTTGAAGATATGGACCACTTGATGCCATAACATTCATTCTCTTATGCTAATAAATATTCGTAAGTTATATTATAAGAAGTATTTTTTAATGTCCTTCTGAAATCAAATCTCACCACTATAACAGGGGCTGCTGTAGCCCGGTTGGAAGAGTAACAACGGATTAACAACTGGAGGGTTGCGTGTTCTGAATCCAGCCAAGCACCGTCGTGTACAAAGAGGCTGGTGTACTTTAAATCCGTCGTGATCTCAAATGTACTCACGTTGACGTGGTGTGGAATTGGAGAGTGGGGTGCCAGCTCAGGTGTTGCCTCGTCATCTGACCGTGATTCAAAATTACGTGGTGTTTCCTCGGATCTTTCCCTTTGGGATTGCTCGCGGACCGTCACCAATAGCCCGTTGTGTTGATCCAGTGTGACGTTAATTAAAATACCTACCTATACCAATAAATATTCGTAAGTTCTTTTTTTGTTTATTCTAAACAAGAAGTAATTTTTAAATGGCCATCTGATATCAAATATCACCACTATAACAGAAAGCATGCGATTAAGGATGTCGCAGTTTGTTGGTATTTAGGATGGTTCTTGGAAGTTTTCGCAATCCTTGATAATTCATGGGCCACGGTTAGAGGTAGGTAGTTAATTATCGTCTCACTGGAGCAAATCAACAGGCTATTGACGATGGTACTGACTCGTTTCTCTCTCTCCACGCAGGAGTTTGTTTTTCTCTTCCTCTCCAAAATCAACTCGTCACTCCGAAACATCTCCTGGCCTAGATTCAATATTCAAAAGCGTGAGATGCTCATCTTCGTGCAAATGTCGGTGGTATAACGGTTAGCATAGCTGCCTTCCAAGTAGTTGACCCGGGTTCGACTTCCGGCCGAAGCAGGAATGATTTTTAGCATTTGTCGATTACATAATTATTAAAAAATACTGCATGTTTTCATTTAAGATATAAATGAATTCTTAAAATTTCTAATTATTTATTTTAATTTTTTTCACTCTCCAAATTATTTCAATTAGATATCTCATCCATCAAGATCAGACCAATTTTTGCTAATGACGAGATATGTACTCATCGAGATCATGCCGGATTTTTTTTATGTGATGACGAGATCAAGATTTAGTCAGTTTTCTTCCAATAACAAGATATCTCGTTCATAAAGATCTGGTCAGTTTCGCAAATGACGAGATACCTCGTTGAGAGACAACCACCAGGAGGGTTAATCTGTCGAGTAAAATTTATTTTTAAGGAGGATTTTTGGTCTTGGAATTTATAGATCAGAAGGTCACTGACCGGCTCATTCATCTTCGTAGTCTGGCAAAGTTTCCTTCTCCGCCTCTATCTATATAGCAGAGTTGGAGTGTGTCGTCTATACAAATCTGCACCGTTTGACCAATCCACACCAAATTTGGTACACTTATAATTTAGAATCTTGAGGGTAACGTAGACTATATATTAATCCCGTTCTATTTGTCCTAGGTGTGCAGAAGGGGCTAAAAACAATTTGAAATCGCCATAGGAATAACATTGAGTATAAAACGATTGCTGTACGAAGCTCAGTTTGTTTTATCCGTATTGACAGAAACAGAACTTTACCATTGTTTTACCAGCATTGCTCGAAAAACAATTTTTTCTGAAACAAATTAAATTCTAATATTTATGTTTGAACTGACTTTTTATTTCTTCCCATGATATAAATAATTAATGAATATATGATTAATGAGAAAAAAGAATAGTTCAAACATTTGATTTTACATTTTGTAATGGAGCACGAAAAGCCGAAACGAAAAACTCATTGATCGTAAAAGCGTAATTTTGCTACTCGGTATCTGGCAACGCCAGAATTAATGTTTAATTATCATGGATACATATTTGCGTTCGAAGTAAATTGTAAAAGGTATGAAAAAGTTAAAACGATGTTTTAAATTATTCTTTTATGAAAGAGAAGTTAGTCTGATCGCTTTTCAATCGACATTTAATTAATTCAACCCGTGCAAAACCGGGTAGTTCTAGTTTAATATAAAAAAATGAAGACTGCTGAAGACTTCTGAAATTTTCTGGTCAAACAAGAAAGAATGTTGTACGGAAATAACTATTTGATACCCTGTTTGTTGAATATAGACGATTACTTATGACTCATTCCGGGTCTTAAAAGAGTGAGAGTTTTGGGAGTAGAAACGGACCTGGAGGGAGAGATGATAGAAAGACCGACTTGTCTCGCGCGTTCCTCATGCGCATATGACTCATTCTTATGACTCACTTCGTGTTTTGAGGATAGAAGGAGTCTCGAGGGGTGGACATGAAAGAAGGACGGTTGTCACGTATGTTTTCAACATGCGCATGATAAACTAAATCGCTACTGGTAGACAGTAATTAAAGTTAATATGTATGGGTTTGTTTTATACGTTGTGATAAATGATACCGGGTCTCGTAGCAGCAGGGACTTTCTTGGGTGGCTGTAGCCCGGTTGGAAGAGTAACGGATTAGCAACAGGAGCGTTGAGACTACGAATTCAACTAAAGACCGCCGTGTACAAATGGGCTGGTGTACGTTAAATCTGTCGTGTCCTTACGTTGGCGTGGTGTGGAGGCTCGTAGAGTGGGGTGCCAGCTCAGGTGTGACCTAGACATCTGATCGTGGTTAAAAATTACGTGGTGTTGTCCTCCGATCTTTCCCTTCGGATTTGATCGTGGACCGTCGCCAACACTCCGTTGTGTTGCTCCAGTGCAACGTTAATTAAAATACCTACCTACCTTTCTTGGCGCGCATTGGAAAAGCGCTCAATGAATGAAAATAAAGGCATCAATGAGATGAGAACAATATTTCAGAATTAAAAGGGTGGTAAACTAAATCATCGCTGCATCACCAATAATTTCACAGGTTGGTAATTTAATCAGCGTCGCACTGGAGTACCACAACGGGCTATTGGCGACGATCCGGGATCAATCAAGAAGGGAAAGATTCGAGTACAACCCCTGGTAATCTTTGGTCAGATGACGAGGTTACACCTGAGCTGGCAAACTTCCACACCACGCCAACGCGAGAACATTTGAGGTCACGACAGATTTAACGCGCACCAGTCCCCTTTGTGCACGACGGTCTTTGGTTGGATTCGAAATCGCAACCCTCCGGTTGGTAGTTCGTTACTCTTCCAACCGGGCTACCGCGGCCCTTGGGATGCGGAGATTGAATGTGTACTTGTCGAATGTTCTTGACTATGTTCACGAATCCAACAGCAAAAAATATCGTAATAATGTCCGAAATTACCCACTTGAAGATTATAGGGATATATCTGAGAGATTAATGATATACAACTCGATTTGCCAGAATTTCTCTTTTCCGTGACGTTCAAGTGGGAAGTTTGAAGAGTGGGGTGCCAGCTCAGGTGTTGTTCTCGTCATCTGACCGTGATTCAAAATTACGACGCGTTGTCCTAGGATCTTTTCCTTCGGGATTGATCCCAACCTTCGCCAATAGCCCGTTGTGCTACTCCAGTGCGACGCCAATTAACCTACCAACCTTCTCTTTTCCATAGGTAGGTATTTTAATTAACATCACACTGGAGCAACACAACGGGCTATTGGTGACGGTCCGGAATCAATCCCAAAGAGAAAGATTCGAGGATTCTTTTCCATAAGTGCAGTTTTTTCCCACGTGCAATCAATAAGGATTCTCTAATTCATTCCTTGGAATCCCTTGAAAGATGTCTTTGTTCTTAAGTCGTCATCTGGCAGTGGTTCAAAATTACGAGGTGTTGTCTCCTTGGGAAATAAATTAATGATCGTTAATTGATTTTCGTCGATTTGCTATTGCTCTTGATTCCTTCATTTGGGTATGACACTACTTGAAGTGTCGTTTTTTATCTTTCGTTTCGTTATTGCATCGTACAAAACTCAGTAAAATTTTGTTGTATAAAAATTTGGATCTTATTTATATCAATCTTCAAAGTTAAATTCATATAAAGAGAGAGAGAGAGTGCAATTGCCATTGCTTTAGAATGCATTACGTCAAAGATAGGTAGTTTAATTAACTTCGCGCTATATCACCACAACGGGCCATTGACCGACTATCCAGGATCAACCCCGAAGGAAAAGATCCGAGGTCAACACCTCATCATTTTAAACCACGGTCAGATGACGAGGCAACACCTGAGCTGGCATCCCACTCTCCAAACTTCCACACCAACGTGAGGACATTTGAGGCCACGATAGATTTAACTTGCACTAGCCACCGTGAACACGATGGTCTTTGGCTGGACCGAATTTCGAACTTACTTGCAACCATCCGGTTGCTAATACGATGCTCTTCCAACTGGGCTACAACGGTCCTTAAAATAATAAAGAAACCAATTCCATATCTTTACACTTTGCTCTGTCCAATCTTGTATTCAACGCGAATAATTGGTCAGGGGAATTATCTCTACTGTCTGTAATTATGTTTTAGTACATTTATTTCTTCTCCCAGAGATGTCTATAGAAGTGTAGTTGCGCGTGTTCGATGGGCTGCTTGAATTTGAATCTTAAAGAATTACACAACACGAGCAAGAAATGCAATTTTTGCGCGTGTTGTGTAATCGTGCAAATTGTCGTTGTAAAAAAATGCAACTTTTGCTCTTTGCTCATAAAATGCAAAAATAAATAATTTCGTAATTTTTGTACCATTCGTAAATTTATGTATATATAGAGCCATTTTTGACCAAAACATGAAAATAAACATTGGTGGTATGAGGTCCAAGACAGGACGCTTTGGTGTCGTATCGTCAGGGAGGCCAAGGTTCAACATGTCTGTAGTGCCGGAGAGTTAGTTAAATTTACGTATCAATGACTTTTAATCTTTTTAAAATCGGATTTCACCGATCACTAAGTTGCTGATCGGTTCATTCAAGTCTACAGGAAGCTTCCGCACTCACTGAGTGAAGATCAAGTAAAACACAAGGCGACCTACATTTTAATTGAAATAAGGAAAAGATGCTTGTCCTTACGTAAGCGTCGGTGGTATAACGGTTAGCATAGCTGCCTTCCAAGCAGTTGACCCGGGTTCGACTCCCGGCCGACGCAGTTCTTTTTTATTCAATTTTGAATATCCACAGCAAAATAAACTCGCTATTTCGTTAAAAATAATAACTTTTACCGCTCAATTCAAGAACCGATTAATTTTTGTAGAATAAGCTTTTAATCAGATATAAGAATAATTTTTATATTTAACTAAGCAATGGCTCTAAATTCTAAAATAAATATTTTTAATATAAGGTAGGCAGGTATTTTAATAAACATCGCACTGGAGCAACATAACTGGCTATTTTTTTAATTGAAGGATCTTTAAAGTTTGGTTTGTTGCTCTACTGTCCATTTTTTTGCTACTCAAGGGCTAAATAAGCCGGAATCTATAACAACTTTATGAGATGTGGAAGATAAGTATTTATATTTGAATCGAATTTGAGTTTGTCGGTTTGATTGAATTTGTGAAACATTTTCTTTTTTACATTCCGATTGTAGGACATATTGCATGGGTGCACACACTAGTCTAGTATTTCTGTTAACGCCATAATATGGGCATTAAAGGCAAAAGAGCTATTACCCATTTCTACAGGCAACCTTAAGATTCAACAGGCAGATTATCAGAAAGCATTATGAGTGTATTCTCTCAACCTCTTGTGATTCAAAATTATGTGGTGGTGTTCTCGCATCTTTCCCTTTGGGTTTGATCCCGGACCGTTGCCAATAGCCCGTTGTGTTGCTTCAGTGCGACGTTAATTAAATACCAACCTACACTCTCTCAACCTATCAACAGAGAAACGAGCTACGGTAGCCTGGTTGGAAGAGTAACGGATTAGCAACCGGAGAATTGCGAATCCAACCAAAACCGTCCTGTACAAAGGGATCAGGCGCACGTTCAATCCGCCGTGGCCTCAAATGTCCTCACTTTGGCGTGGTGCGGAAGTTTGGAGAGTGGGGTGCTAGTTCAGATGTTGCCTTGTCATCTGAGCGTGGTTCAAAATTGCATGGTGTTGTCCTCGGGTCTTTCTCTTTGGATTGATCCCGGACCGTCACCAATAGTCCATTGTGTTGCTCCAGTGTGACGTTAATTAAAATACCTCCTACCAACAGAGAAACATAAAAGCACAAAACAACCATTCGAAGCTCATTTGATATTTTAAAATTAACTTGTACTTATGTGAGCGCTAGCAAGTGATCCGAGATTTTAATTTTTATTGGGCACGGACAACTGTTGCTTTCGTATTTGTAAACGTTTTTATTATACACGCGCAAACGATAATACTGTGAATGTATTTTTTAATTATGCACGCGTAAACTGTAACCATGATATGGGATGTGATAAAAAATGAATTCGGAATTTATAAGATTTGGAGAGGAGTGAAAAAGTGGATCGATTCTCCTTGTAATTTTGGATCTTCCTTATTTTTTATAAATGTGTCATTTTTCTAACAAGCATTCATCTCCATATATGCAACCGAAAAGCTTATCTACAACTATTTAATGCAATCGAACTGATATTCTGATCATCCAGAAAGTGAATGGAGTGAGTCTTCATCTCCAAGGTAAACTAGACAAGGATCACCACTATACGTCTCGGCATATACAGGGTGAGTCTAAATTGTTTTTACAAAATAAGAGGAGTGATAGTACCCATCCAGACGAGCCATAATTACCATGGAACATAGGGTCGCATTCCACTCTGAGAGGCAGAAAAGAGTCAAATTAGAATTTCAACATGAACTTATAACAGTGTTGGGAAAGCGAATGAACGATACTAACACAATCTGATTGATTGATCAGAGAAAAACTCACAGCAAGTGCTCAAAGTGGCGGCCACGCGTGTCGTTGCACAGTTCACACCGGCGAAGGAATGACTGGCGCACCCTCTCGAAGATTCCTGTTGTGTTAATTTTGTCTGCGGCAACACCGATTCTCGCTACGAGATCTTCAGCCGAGTCCACAGGCGTCTGGTACACTAGATTTCATGTGCCCCCAGAAGACAAAGTCCAGTGGGTTGAGGTCCGGTGAGCGAGGAGGCCAAGCCACAGGTCCGCCACGTCTGATCCATCGTGCGGGATATGTGGCATTCAAGAAGTGCCGGACCATGCTGGAAAAGTGTCAGAGGCGATGACTTTTGTTCATGCTCGACGCGTTTCGACTTTATTCTTTTCTGCCTCTCAGAGTGGAATGCGACCCTATGTATCATGGTAATTATTGCTCGTCTGGATGGGTACTATCACCCCTCTTATTTTGTAAAAACAATTTAGACTCACCCTGTATAGTGTTCGTGAAATCAGTTGATCCTCGTTTTACCTTGCGTATCATCGAGCTATAGATGATTTGTTAAGGTATGACTATTCGCGGGTCCTGTTAGTATTAGAGTTGGATATTTCTCGCATTTTCTTTTATAATATGCTGCTCACTAAGCAGCAAATTTGAATCTAAACCTTTTGGAAGAGATCCGCTAAGAATAGTGAATAAAACTATTGCTTGTGGTATCAGACTGGTGAACCAGAACATCGCATCTAAAATGCACATGCACGCATGCTTCTGCTCATATCTATTTTGTATTAGTCGTTGAACCGTTTGTTCCGAATCAGATCAGAAATAGATATCAGATGTTTGACGGCTAGCGTTCGTCTAGCAATGCAATTTTTTAAATCTTGATAAATTAAATATGGAACACGTATCGTTTATTAATAAGCAACATTTATGCACCTACATAATTGCCATAACGTCATTAAAGTCACAATATTGGAAATCTAGCCGAACCCGTTCAAGAGTTTTACAACTGAAAGATTAATTTAAGAATAACTATAGCAGGTGTTATTTAAGTGTTCCACTTACTTTCGGTATAAGAAACCCAATGAAGGTTTTGGTGAGAAAATATGTAGTCACAACAGATCGTTTTTCTTATAACACATCAACTATATATGAAGTTATCTCATTTAACGCTTTGGGGTCAGGTGGTTTAAAAACTGCCCCAACTTTTGCTTAGCTTTTTACGAATGGTGGGATATTTTTTAACCCACCTCAGAAAGTTTAATGTTTTATTTGAAATTCTTCATAAAATTGGCAATGCTATGAACAAACGATAAATGTATAAATAACTGAAAACAAAAATTTACACATATCAAAATGCATTAGTAAGTTGTTACGCTGTTGTGATTAAGGCTGGCGAATTGTGTGGGACAATGAATTTTTGTCTTTCACAACGTTAAATGTTGGAGTTTTTTTGTAAAAATTTATTATGAGTGAATAAATCGTTTTGTAATAAAAAACATGTTGTATGTTTTATACTAATTGTGAAACTGAATAAGTGAATAAACAATTTTGTGCAACTTGGTTTTTTCTTTAAAATCGTGTGCCTCAAAGAGTTAAGATAAAGGTTTAATAGGATTCATTAATTTCTAAATGTTTGATAAGGAGCACTAAATACTTCTTGAAAGTTTCAGCGTTTTACAGAGAAGTTTTGGAAATGTTCCTTCATTCAGTGTCTCCGTATCATCACGAGTAATATATCTAAGCATTTTTCACAAAAACCATAGGAAAAAAATCTTTATTGTACTGGTTGTAATCCTTCCCCGATATTGTTTTGTGTGTATTCACTGTTTACCTTCCTTCTTATATCAGTTTGAATTGCTTTAAAACAGAATAGATTTTCCCCTCTCGTCTCCAAATAATCGAATATTTTTCTTCCGCGAAAAGATTTTGAAAGGTATTGCTTCAAGATTACTACACGATTTCCTTATCTGGACACTAAGAACAGCCCCTGTATGGCAGAAGAGAAACTCCTATATTGCCTAAGACCTTTTTATGTAATTGTTAACTGTTCTTAGTAGTAGGGAATTCATTTCCAAGGGGACCGAAAGTTAAAAATTCGATATTTATTCTAAATTAAGATTTGGTTCTTATTTCATTTTATAAAAGTTCGGCTGTCTGCTTCTTATCTTTTATTTAGTTTAAATTAAGAAATTACTGGAAGGCAGAGAAATTTACGCGCTTAGGTAGTTCCGAATACCGAATTCACTTTACAACTGTTGCGTTCACGAAATATTTGTAATGACAGCTCAAATGACATGAAATAAACATTCAAATCTTGTTTTCCGAATTTGCATTTTATAAGTCACTTTTGAAGCGTTGATGCCAAATGTTGATATGCCGGGGTTAGGTCAATGAAGAATGATTTATCTAATGAACTTTTAATTTATGTAAATAACTGTTATTTTGCTTGAAGAATGTAGTGGTTGGTTGGTAGATTGATTCCGGTTTTATGGCGCAAAGGCAAATGTTTTTTGGCATAGCTGTGAGAAACACAAGACAAATCTGTCAAGAAATTGGCGTACTAACACAAGAAAAATTCCCCGACACAGAAAAACGAAATACGCACAATGTAAGTTACAGGAATCGAACCTATTCCACCTATAACTAGCAGGTTGCTAGAGCAGTGGGCAAAACAATTTAGCCACGGCGGCCCCAAAGGATGTATTGGTAGGTTACAAATCGAATAGAACCTTACAAAAGGGTTTCTACGGATTTATAATACTATTTCATTTATATAGATATCTAAAGAAACCAAAACTTTCGGGGGTCTAGAACCCTCTCAGAGCCACCTCTGGCTACGCCACTAATTTTTACTATCCTTAAGGGGATATTTCAAATTCGATCAAAAAATAATTTTAGCGTTAAAAATTAATTGAAATTCTGTGGATAGCAAAAAACTAATTTTAATTATAATCATTTTTGGCGAGTTACAAATACAACAATACCAAAGATATCGTAGCTAAGTATAAGTCATTACAAAAACGCGTTTTTCTCCGATTCAAATTTGTTGACATTTTTCTGATTTGAAAATGTTCCCGACACATCTGGTTTAAATTTTATTTGAAATTCTTTTTGGATAATCCTTGAAATCTGTTGTATATATCTAAGTACAATTGAGAAATTCGTCCAAGTCTTAAAAAGTTTGGTTTAAAACGTTGCTTATCCTTTGCTTTTTTGCAAAATTTTAAGTGGTTTAGAAAAAAATTATTTTTTTACAGTTGAGCGACACTTACCAAATGGAGTTCATTTTATTTTTTTAAAACAAATTATTAAGTGAATTAAAATCTGACAATACATGGAAAATTAATGCTCATGGGATCAAACAAGTTTTGCTAAATTATCAAAATTTATATAACTTCCGAACGACATGCTTTTGAACCAAACTTTATAAACAGACTTTTCAGTAAAAACAAATAATCTGCAAATTTCATAACAATCGGATAACTGCAAAGGTTTTTCCAGAAAACCCACTGTCCCTTTAACCCTCCTGGTGGTTATCTCGAAGAGGTATCTCGCGATTAGCAAAACTGACCAGATCTTGATGGACGAAATATCTTGTCATCATAAAAACTGACCAGATCTTGATCTCACCATCATAAAAAAAATCGGCAATATATGACGAGATATCTCGTCATCAAAATTGGCCCGATCTTAATGGACGAGATATCTCGTCGAAACCACTCGAAGGGTTAAACGACAACCTCCTACTCAGGAAGAATCGTATTGGTGAAAGTTGCGAATCAAGTTGTAAGAGCGAATGTTATTAGAGGAGGTTATGAACTTGGAAGCGGTTTTGAAAGAAGCTGACTATTCCAGGTGAAGAAAACAATATTGTATACTTTCATGCACCGCGTTTTTTTCGGAGGAGGGTAGAAACTGATGTCATAGAAGACGTCATCATAGCTGGTGAAACAGCACGTCAAGGGGAATGGGCAATGTTATGATCCGCTAATCCAGTCACTTCCCCACAGCCCTCTAGCTTATCTTCGTATGACGTCACACTTTACAGTCAACTATGTTGATGTTCAGGTTCCCTCAGAATGGGAATCGTCGATGCAGGCCTGAAGGTGAAGAGGCCCAAGAAGAGCGAGGTTTTATTCAGGGATGTCATTCTGTTCCCTACGATTTATAATGGAAAGCATTTTCACTAGTTATAAAGCAGATTAATGTAAAAATAAATAACACATTTTTCTAGATTAAAAATTGAATATTTAGAATACATATTATCATTTCAACTAGGGACCTCACTAACACTGTCTAGGTGGGAATCCTGACGCTATTATGTCAAATATTCAATTGCTCTTAGAACCCGTGCGAGTCAATGATTTAACCCTCTAAGCGTCGCGAGTATCATGCTTTTATTTCATTGCACTCGCAATGACAAAATAACCACATCTATTGGTTGAAAGAATCACTGGAAAGATTTGCTTAAAAAATGCTAATTTACCTTATGATGAAAAGCACGAACTGTTCTGAATAACAAGGAACACAAATTCTGAAGATATCTTTTTAAATATTGCCACAACTGGGGCGTCTAAGAACAAAATAAAAAACTACAAACGATTCTTAATTCTGCGTAATCCAAGATATCAACGCGCTCCCGCAAACGATAATTATCCTGCAAGCTCGCACAAAGATTTTATTGGTGAAGAATGTCAAAACTGATTAAGTCATGCAGGATAGACTGCCGGTTGAAAACAGGATTTATGGAATGTGGACCCCTCAGATAAAAGGATGTGAAGAATAACAACAATAATGTAAAAATATATAGCCCATAAATTCTAAAATAAAAAGCAACAAATCATTCAGAGTATGCTGTTGTAAACACCACGTTAAGAACATATGTAATGTAAAAATTCAAACTTGTTATTCCGTATTCGAGATATTTGTTTTTCTGTTCCATTGTAAACTGGATTGGTAAAAGGTCCAGGGAGCTTTACCGCGTCTGTCCCTTGGTATAACTGGTAAGATCAAATACCAGTGACATCAACGATGTTTTTAGCGATTTGGAATTCGCTTGAATTTATAGGTCTCGTTCTAATTGGGCCTTTTGAAGCAAAAAATATCCGATAGAGCTAACAAATCAAATTCGGTTCTTGTTCGAATCCAAGCATACTCTTAGGGGTTGGAAATGCACTTCAAACTGTAGGAATCAATCTAATTAGTCCTCGCATATCAAAAGTGACCAATCAGATACGTATTCAGATAATAATTTCGATGTTTTTTTCGATAGATATTTAGTTTATGAAGCATCATAAATCGAAAATAAATAGTACCATACAGATCTGTGTAGAAGGGCAGAAATACATGTACCCTCTTTTGTAAGAATGTCCTTTTGCAAGAATGCCTTGATCATAAAGTTCGATGAAAAAGTTTACATAATTATTTTATTCAAGAAATTATTTGTGTGTTGAAACTGAAATTTTTGATTTGAAGACTGTCCATAATACCCTGATGCATCTAGCTTTTATAAGCAAGTTATGAATATTTTAATAGATTTATAAACATGAAGAATGGTTCTTCCTTATTGGTTCGACACCCAAATATGGTCCTTTGCCATCTCGATGATTCTGTTCCATCTTTACCTCTTGCCAATAATTCTTTAGTTCTTAGTTTTGCAAATGGCTAAGTTCTTGTCTACACAGGCAATCTATCTAAGGAAGAATAAAAGATTTATTCATAAGCTACGATTAATCCTCCAAGTGTTTCGGCAAGATATCTCGTTCAGTTTCTCTAAGGAGACAAAACATGCATTTTACTCCAAGGGAGAATGAAGATCCATATAGGAAAACGAATTGTCCCTTGACCAGAACTGGTGACACTGGAACAGGCTCTTGCACCAGAGGCTGGCCATTACAGGGCAGTTTTTGACATGAAGATAAACCACCAAGAGGATCAATTGCAGGAGTGGAGTGAACACAAATAATGCTCCAGAATTTTTCTCCAATAAAAAAGATGCCCTATTTTTTATAATTTAAACCCTTGTTCTTAATCTTCCAAGTAGATATCCATCAACATCTGACCAATTTTGCTAATGACGACATATCTCGTCATCAAGATACTGACGATTTTTTTTATGCTGACGAGATTAAGGTCTGGTCAGATTTTTCGAATGACGAGAGAAACCTCATTTAGACAACCACCAGGTGGTTAACCAGCCTTGCACGGTACTATTGCCATATTGTATTTCTGGTAATCAGTTATAGAAACTTCGAAAAGAAAATTCGTGAAAAAGGTTTGCACGACTTGCTCTCATCCCGAGTATGATATCGCTATAAATTGCGAAGATGTGCGAAACCAACATGATTGTCGCGAATGTTCACTCTTTTCGCGTGCACTGCTGGGGTCTTATCGTCAAATAATCGAATTGTTCGAGATAAAAACAATTTAATTATTCCCTAAAAGGACTGACACGTGCCCAACGTCACTTTTACGTCACGCTCAAAGTTCCACCGTTTCTCAATTCTGAAAGGTAGAACGGACTTCGAGCTCTAACGGAAAAACAATTCTTTTTTCTTTTCTAAGATGCACTTGCTGCTTGCTTATCTCGGATGTTTGCCCAGAAGAAGTGACTTGATAACAGATTTATCTTAAGATATTCTAATTTCACTATAAGAAATCAAAATACTTGAAATTTGATGAGACAGGAGATAGCGGCATCGGCGATTTAGAAAATTTCGTTTTACTTTCGTTATTATTCTTTTCTTTCTTCAGGATATTTTTAATTCCGTCGGGGAGACAATATGATTTCTATACGAATACTTTATTGATCTAAAGAATCCAGTTTCACAATGGCTAGCAAGAGGTGTCAATGAAACTTATGCTACACGATTCGTACCATTTCATCATGATTCGAGAGAAATCCGAAATATTGTTACACCCTTTTTCGTTATATCATGCTGTAAAGCAGGAATGCACAGACTTGTTAAGACCAAGGGCCACATAGATTCATTGCGATTTGTGGTAAAGCCACTCAAAAAAACGTGAAAATTATCTATCGTATATTACTTATTTCATTCATATTTTATATTGTTACAAAAAAATTGAAAGATAAAAGTAAATAAAGAATTTAATTTAATTGCATGACATTGTACTATTTTCATTAGTCAAACGTTTGCAATTTTTCGAGTTGTTAATATTCGTGACTGAAAAAGTTTGTTCACAGATATATGTTGACGCAGTCTTGAGCATTTTAATGCATTATCCAACAACGAAGTTTTAACCTAAATTACCTGTCTCGAGGGACTTGTTAAAGTTAAAATAACACATGGTGAGGCGGGCCGCCAGTAAATCAACGGAGGGCCGCATAAGGCCTGCGGGTGGCAGTCTGTGCATCCTGTAAAGTCATTGTATCATGCTGTAAAGAAATCAAAATTCTTGAAATTTGATGGAGAGTCAGGAGGTATGAGCGAGCGCATCGGTGCTTCAACGAATTTCGTTTTACTTTCGTTGCGATATTTTTCAGTCGTTATTAGTCTTCCTCAAGGCCAATAGGATTCCGATACCAACATTTTACTGATCTAAAAGAATCCAGTTGTATAATGGATACTAGTGGGACATGTCAAAGGAACTATGCTAAGGGATCCCTTATCGACTTCAAGAGAAATTCAAAACATTGTTTCACCCTTCCTTTTCCTCGTATTCTACTGAAAACAAAAACAAAAAATGCAAACTCCTGACTTCCTTGTTGAGTCATTGAAGTCAGATTAAGTCACACAGCTGACAATGTTTGTTGAAGTGCCTCAATACATCTTGGTGGACACAACCCTATCCTTTGAAATTAAGCAAACAGCAATTTCTTAATTTGTATAAATTCAGCCTTAAACCTAAAAAAAAAGAATACGCTTCCTCACTGCTCCATTCATTCTCAGGGACAACAACAAAATTGCCTTTTGTTTAACATCCAAGCCGAAAACTATCCCTTTTCGGTGATGTCGCCATGGACGAATCAATAAACTGATATCGACACCCGATCACTTTTTGTCCTCTGTCTTTTCCATGCGGATGTATGTGGAGAAAGCAAAACATAAAATTCACACAATTAAAAGACTTCAGGTACGTCACACTTGACTCGAAGCCAGATTTCAAGCTGTGAAGAGATGTCACCGTTCTCCAAACCGCCTCCCGCTTTGCCGTTCTTCTTACTCCCTGGCACGACTGAGTACGTTAGGCATTCTCCTTAGGTGGGAGGGCCCTGATAATACTTCGAAAGGCTCTTCTTGGAAAAGGATATTTGCACAATCGGGATCGTGAGATAATTAACACAATACCAAGGACACTTGTTCACGGTGTGGACGAAACACTCCGCCATTTCAGCCCACTGTGGTTGCTGCACCAACTTTAAACCAACTTCCTCGATTTATCTTAGTATCTGAGTAACTCATTTTAATACAGTGATTGATGAAGTATACGTCTTGAGGGGTATTTGAAGATCGGGTCGGGTATTATACCTGAGATTTTGAGCTGAAGTTCCCAAATCAAAACATTTTATTTTCTCCTTTCATCCATCATGTATTTAGAAATATCGATGAACTCGTCTTACTACCGGTTCAATATATGCCGTAATGTTAAATGAGCACTGCGTTTCATTTTGTCGGATGCATATTTTATTTTCTCCCTTCATCCAGCGTGTATTCAGAAAATAAAATCAATGGCCTCGTCTTCTTTCTACCGGTTCGATACATGACGCAATGTTAAATGGGCGTTGAGTTTCCAGGAAGTTTTTCGACTTTTTTCTTCAGATTATTGACGAATTTGGATGCATATTTTATTTTCTCCCATCATTCAATGCTTTTTCAGAAATATCGATGACTTCCTCTTCTTTCTCCCGATTCAATACAAATATGGCCTTGCGCCATAAAAATCCAAAATCAACCAACGAAGTTCAATACGGGACGCGGCAGCCTGGTTGGAAGAGTAACGGATTAGCAACCGGAGGGTTACGAGTTCGAATCCAACCGAAGACCGTCGCGTACAAAGGGGGCTGGTGCACGTTAAATCCATCATGGCCTCAAATGTTCTCACGTTGGCGTGGCGTGGAAGTTTAGAGAGTGGGGTACCAGCTATAAAGTGTTGCCTCGTCATCTGACCGCGGTTCAAAAGTACGCGGTGTTGTCTTCGGATCTTTCCTTTTTTGGCATTGATCCCGGACCGTCACCAATAGCCCGATGTGTTGCTCCAGTGCGACGTTAATTAAAATACCTACCTACCCGATTCAATTCATGCCGTAATGTTAAATGAGCATTATGCTTCATGATTTTTTTTCGATTACCGCGGCCCTATCTTTGTTTCAGACTATTGGAACAAAAATAACTTGTCCATTTCACGAGGCAAGCTTTCCATCAATAAGTACGATATCTTGACATATTTAATGACAAAATACCTGCTTGAGAATGATGCAATAAAATTTATTTAAAAACATAAGAACGTTATTGCCTGAATTGCAATAAACGTGAATCATGTTGTCTTTGTCCAATCTCTTTAAATGTGAATTTTATCTTTCGCATGAATAAGAAAATGGCATAAAATTTATGAAGTTGTATAAATAAAAATATTGGCAGCCTAAGGACATCGAGTGACGTGGCGATGACAAGTGAATCGCCCATATCCAACGACAAGTGAATCGCCAATACGATTGTCCACTTTTTCATTATTAACCCTCCTGGTGGTTGTCTCGATGATATCTTGTCATTAGCAGAGCTGACCATATCTCGATGGGCGAGATATCTCGTCATTAAAAGAAAACTGATCATATCTTGATCTCGTCATCATTAAAAAATCGGCAATTTCTTGATGACAGGGTATCTCGTCTTGTTCGTCTCGTCAAAATTGTTCAGATCTTGATAGACGAGATATCTCGAAACCACTTGGAGGGCCAGAGCTATACTTCCGAGGACCCTTTATCTCAGGTATCATGGCGATCAGCGATGAACGCGACATAATTGTGTGGCCAATTTCACCTCGCAATAACTCCTGGGTTATCTTAGACGTGGTATCGTTTGTTCATGGGTACTTTTTTTCGTGGTACGTAGTTCCACGTTTAAATACAGCAGCCCTTTCGGTTTTTCTTGAGATCGATCAGTCTAATCGCTTTTAAACACAAATATAAAAGTGAAGTAAATGGACATGAGAATAAATTAAAGAGAAATGCAATAAGAAACGCTATACCAAATCAAGATCTTAAAACGCACAAAATCCAAAATATACATAAATCGGAACGAAACAATTCTTATTTTTAAATTTACCATTCGCATTATTTTTGTACCAGCGCAAAAGGAAGACGTTTTAGTGGATAGGAATTTCTGTTCTAAATATAGTTCTATAATAACAGCGAAGTTGTTATAAAAGTCCTGTTTTGGAAATGAATTTTACTGAGGTCGAATGGTAGTCTTTTTTTCCTGCAAAAATTTTCCATTGTTCTAAATTTATCAGGATCCTCTGTTTCTTTTCCTTTTACAAAATGAATTTAGAATCAAGTTTCAAAATGAAAACAGACGACTCGGCGATATCTGAAGATCTTATAATTAATGGTCGAAAAGAAAAGGAAACACCTCAGTGATAAATTTGTACAGGCGAGTGAATAAAAACATATTTAATATCATAATCTTATTTTTAAAACAATATTTTCATTCAAACCGTGGGAAAATTACAGCTAGTCGATTTTGACCGCAGAACACTATTCGGGTTGGCCAGATCTGGAGATAATGAATCTCCATTCAGTGTGACTGACTGGGTGATATCGGATCGGAAATGTAACCATCTATTAGCCTCAGAATATTTTGAAAACGTTTAAAATAAAGCATTTTAAGCAGTAGAGTGTTCTTTTTATAGGTTAGTTGAATTAGGCCACATTTACTCAAAGAAAATTAGTTTCATTTTTCTTCTTTTCTAATAATTATAATATTAAAATAATTATAAAATAAAATTAAGGAATAAAAATCATGCTAAACAATTTAAACATTTCAGTCGAGCCATTTTTTATCCGAATTATTAATTATTTCATTTAATCTTCTTTGATTCATCAATATCATACCAATCAAGATTAGTTAATACTAGCGTCACCTGAATGCAAGAATTAAGTTGCACAATTGTTTGATTTTTGAGAGAAAGGGTAAAACAGTTTCTACGGCAGTACCTGTTTCATACATACCTGTCTTTTACATTAGCCGACACACAAGAGCACAAGTGGTCAAAAACGTTAGTTCTAGAATTAAATTCGGTATTAATTCTACAACAAGACAACTCAAAATGTCTATTTTTGTAGTTATCTAGCTCTTGAAATTCAGGTGATGATGTGCAATAAATCCTTTTCTATATTCATAACTGATGTTCGTGCCGTGCGTATCTCCATGACAGTTGTTGGCTCTACTCCTTAATTGGCGTAAGTTTTAATGTACTTGGCGAGCGCCAAGAACGTTGCCTTCTCAGTTGTGCCTGATCTATCGACGCGATAAAACGATATCGCCAGCTTTTCGTTCAGGAATCATTCTTTGTGTACTTAGGATGGTACATCTCTTTCTTTGCACTTAGGATAGTACAGAATCAATGTAAATAAACATTATTATAGTCCACTGAAGTTTGTATTTTAGTGTGAGTCTCGACAGCTGGAATATTGTGGCATTATTGGGTAAAAAATTAGAGTGCCTGTTTCGTATATACCTACATTTTGCTTTAGCGGATAGACTGAGCTCAAGCTGTCAAAAATGTTACCTAATTCTGGCATTAAATTCTGATCTCAGGTTTACTAATTTAAATGTACATTCTGCAGTTATCTAGCTCTTGAAATTCAGGTGGCGAAAAAAATCCTTTTCTATATTCATTATTGGAACATTTATTCTTGTTCAATTATTTTTTTTTATTCTTATTGCATTTTTATTTTTGCTGTTTTTCAATTGAAAAAGTATTTAAATCATTGTTATTTTTTGAGCCAACGACCTCGTATTAGCACACTCCACAACTCATTATTGAAAAAGTGAATACTTTTCGATTCCATTCAGTCATGGGCATCACCAGCACCAAATTATAGGGGATGACTCAATAGATAGGGTATAGATTATCAAGGGTCTAGGGGGGAGGGGTCCCTCTGGAAAATGTTGAAAAAATTAAGGACTAATTTTGAGGCATTCTGAATGCCGAACGTATTTTTTAAAGGTACTTAAATCTCCTAAAACGTACGAAATTAAGTCTTAATCAAATATTGGGGGAAGCGGTAACGCCTGTGCATTCAGTTAGGAAAACGCCCCATTATCTCCCAACAGATTTTCGAAAGATTCCGACATCACCTGCACGAGAGACAAATATTCGTCTCGTTTCTCGGAATAGATAACAGCAATATAACAAAATGATAAAAATAAAACGGGCCGGCGGGTGTTTTAGCTAGAGCCTATTTAAGGCATTATTTTCTGTGATGCGGATTCGTTAGGAGATGGATAGGCGTTATCATAACCATGCGATATGTGTGGGAAGGTGCGGATAACGAACACTTCTGATAAAAATGTCATAAACTTGATCCCCAGAGTAACAAACGTGATGTAATTGTTTTTGAAAAGCGACACGGGGTGATATGCGTATCCAGAGCATAGGGTTACAATAATTTTTTTGAATAAAAATAACGGATTAAAATAGATGGTAACGGTGAAGCGTTCTGCATGAAAATCTGTTGCAATGAATGTTGAGGAAATGATGAGAAATTAAATTGCCATTTTGTGTCCGAATATGCGGAAAGTTACAGCTATGAAAAAGAAAAGTAATTCTTCACGAAGAGTGAACGTTTAATTTGTTCGTACCCCAGATGCTTCGGCCTGGAAAATCAGTTTTCTTCTGAGGTTTGTTGCCCAATTTACAATGAAAAGACGAAACCCAATCTCATAAATTTTATTAGTTTGAATTTATAATTAAAAAAAATAATACAAACTGTTTTAGGTGATATTTCTCCAAATTTATGAGCAGATTTTTGTTAAGAGGACATCTTTTAATGTATATAAAGGCATTTTTGCATTTTGATTGGAATTTTGTGTAAGAATGACATAAAATTTCAATAATATAGTTTCGAAGGATTCTTAAAATTTAAATCGTAAGATCTTTTTTATTGTTTCAGCATATTTTAAAAAACTTTATAACTGCATTTTTTGTTGTGAGCCCTTTTTAAGAACTTTTAGGTTATAAACATCCGGGTGCAATCAATTACATATCCAAAAGAAAGTATAACGGATAATACAATACAAGTCAGAATTGACTTCAGATACATTTCTTCAGTTCTTTTCGAAAGTATAGTTTCCCTGCAGAAGTATTGTCTTATAAGTATAATAATCAATCCAAATACGTATTTTTACCAATACCGGACCATTACACTGCCAGAATGGCTTTTGAGATCATTTAAAATCGTGCAGAGAAAAGTGTGTATACGCCATCAGTTTGATTGATTGAAAATATTTATTACTCTCCTTGCACATCATATACAAACTAAGAAGACTAATGAGAACACTTTTAAAAAATGATCCTGGATTTTAATTCTTTTTAGCAAACATTTCTCAGAGAGGTAAAATTAAAGGAAGTATTTTGTTTTAGACCACAAAAATTAGGAAACTTAAGGATACTTTTGACAGCGAAAGAAAGTCGATGTTTGTTGATCAATAAGGGTTTTTTAGGGCTGACGGAGCCCTTGAAATTTAAATTCTAATTGTTTTCTGAAAGTTGGTAAGTCGACTGTCGGACATCTTTATATTGAGACACAGTGGATATTTTTTCATTCATAGTAAACATCGAAAAATAAAATTTCGTGCAGAATTGTTTTATCTCTTTGTGGTATAACGCGAGAGAAAATTTCATTTTTATTTTTGATGCTGTTATGAGTTTATTTTGAAGTGACACAAGCGTTGAAGATTGGTTAATTTAGAAAAACATTTCAAAATGCAGTTTCTCGTCTTGTCGAGTTTATTGGCCAATCAGAGTGCAATAAGAAGGGGCACACTTCGGGGGCTTGAAGAATAGGGTGATGTCGGAAGAAAGGTTTCGTGAATCAATTTTCTAGAAGAATAGCAAAAGATATGATGGCGCTATCAATTCACGATTCTTAGCCGAACAAAATATTTGTCATGAGAACTAGTTTAGACAGGAATGACGAAAAATCTGATGTAACTTCCAGTTAAATTGAGAACAAGTGAAAAACAAATGAGCAACTGGTTTAAAAAAACAAGTCAAGATATTGAATAGTAAATAATAGAAATGGCATCACAAAAACCAATGGATAAATTGAAGTCATTTATTATAATTTCCCCACTCCAATCATAAAAGATTTTTTATAAATAAAAGCATAAATTTAGAATATCTGATGAGAAGTTATTTTCCATATTTAAAAATTATTTATAATATTTCAAAAGAAGTTTCTTCAGAAAAGCATTATATATATTAAAAAAACAACCTGCAAATAAAAATTCAACTGCGCTATAAATATACCATAATTTCTTTAAGATATAAAATCATTGGCAGATCACCAGCATATTTTGATATTTAGATTTGTTGATTCATTCACTAAAATAATAACACAAATCAGGAAATTTTCATATACTAATTGCATTGTGTTGTGTTTGCAAAGTTCTGTCTGCACACTTTTTTAATTTGTTTAAATAATACTTTCTCTCCATTCAATAATTTCTTAAAACGAGCGAAAATTCTTTTATTTTAATAATAAAAGCAATTATTATTAATAATAAAAGAAATATATTCTGAACGCGTAAATAGTATCTGGGAAAAAGTACAATTAATATTTGATATAAGAAAGAAATGGACATTTCCTTTTTATTTTCTACTGACTAAGCATTAAATCTTGATATATATATTTATAATAAATGAAGGACAGGCTTAAAATGAAAATGATAGGTGGTTGAATCTTTAAAATTGATTTTCATTTACTATGCACATTTTGACATATAGCATAAATATCGAGCCATCACATTTGAAAGTACGCAACATCTGATGCTTTGCTAGCCTGCACTGACTCATCAATCGATGCCCGCATTCTTTGGATTTGAGAAACCTTGAAGCTGTCTAACAAGAATGCGATTTGGAGGATCATTTTAATCCTCTTTATGCCTTGTTCCCCTTTAATAGCAGCCTGAACCAACACGAATTCACGAAAGCGTATATACTGTGAGCGAAAACGTTTTTATAGAACGAGGTGTTGTCCTCAGTCGTTCTCTTTGGGATTGATCCGGGACCATCGCCAATAGCCCGTTTCATTGCTCCAGTGTGACGTTAATTCACTTACCTACTTACCTGAGGAATTAACAGCACGCTTGCAAATCAAACAGGTCTTCCAACAACAAAAAATGACTTTCTGAAAGAACACCCTTTTCATCAAGCACAGAAAATAATTTTGGATGGTTCAGTCTTTTTATCCCGATTCCCTAAATGCCGCAATGTCAAATGAAAATTAGTTTTTTACTTTTCCGACTGTTTTCAGACTATTGACGTATATTTTATCTTTAATATGCACAAAACTTCGATTTTCTGTTATTTAACAAACTTCATCATGTGTTTTCAACAGCTTTTTAATTACAAACTCATTTCGGGAAGGTAGGTATTTAATTAAGTGGAGCAACACAACGGGCTATTGGCGACGGTCCGGGATCCAACACGAAGGGAAAGATCCGAGGACAACACCACGTAATTTTGAACCACGGTCATATGACGAGGCAACACCTGAGCTGGCACTCCACTCTCCAAACCTCCACACCACTCCAACGTGAGAACATTTCAGGCCACGACAGATTTAATGTGCACCAGGCCCCTCTGTACACAACGGTCTTTGGTTGAATTCGAAATTGCAACTCTCCTGTTCCTAATCCGTTACTCTTCCAACCGGGCTACCGCGGCCATCATTTCGGGAAAGATTCTAGACCCGTAGGTGCTTTCCTCCTGCATACATCGCAGCCCTGGATTGCTTTTTGAATATTCTAACCTAAAGAACTATGCAGAATTTTACAAGCATCTTTTATTTTAAATGCAAAAAGATCAGACAAAGATCGAATAAAAAAAAATATCTTCGCGATCAAGTTTCAAAAAAAGAATGCTTTTGCATTCATAAATTTGTAGCTCACTTTTATTTCGGAAAAATTTTCACAAAATAAATTGTCAGGATGTGCGATTTTATGAAGTCGTATCACTCATTTCCAATATCTAAATCAAGTTCGTCTGTCAGCTTAGCGTTGTTGACAAAAGCCGGTCATTTGGCTGCTTAGCCATTAGACCACGTGCTCTCCAATATTTTTCCACATTACAATAAAAAACCACTAAGGCAGAGCACTCGTCCAAATGGAGAAAGAAAATAAACAAGAACCGAAAAGATTATGAAAATAGTAATATTTTTCTGACGAAGATGAAATGGTGAAACAAAAGCGTCAATATAGAGCATTCAAGGCCACTAAAATAATCAAAAAATCGCTCCACGAAAAGTTTACAAAAAATAATTGTGCGTTCAAATAAAATGCAACTCATGATGCAAAATTTAATGTTCAAACGTATTATTCATAAACAAAGCAGAAAATGAAATTTTTTCATTGTAAAAAGTTGTTTCGAAATGTATACAAATCTTTCCAAACGAGAGATTAAAAACCTTTCGTTCAGATGAACCCAAAGATACCAAACAAAATTTATTTCGCAACGCTTCATTTTCCAAAAACGTTACATTGATCAATACATTCTGAAATGTCTTCGGCACTCCAAAAATTAATCTGTTTAGCAAATTAAAACACGGAAAAAGGAGCACAGTAGTCATTGTGAAAGTAATATATCCGCCAACCCACATCTTTTGGCTTCAAGCCTTTGAAGCCAAAGTTTATTTTCTTTTTTCTTTTCCTACCACACGCTTCCTTCTTTTTTATCGCGCTTTTCGGGACAACTTCCTCGGAAAATTGAGAAGGGAATCTCGAACTCATGAATACGATGATGTCAGATGAGCGGTGAGACAGGGACGGCTGCGATTGGTTTAAAATGACATCACGGACAAGCTCGACGCTCATTGGATGTTTGCGATGAGGTAAAGGCTAAAAATAAACATTTGCGTGATATAATACAGCGTTCGACCAAGACCAGAGTTTTGTTGCTCGAGTTCCGTGCTGTCGGCAAAGTCGAAGTGTCGCATGTGTTTGTTATTGTCGGTGTATCGACATTTATTAGGAGGTATACAATTTCAAATTGATGTTAAACCTTCAGTGTAGCTGAGCTACTGATCATTGACTATATTTCAATGTAAGTTTCACCTTGATTTCTCAAATTATATGTTTAATAGTGGATTTTAAAATTTATAAACAAAATTGTATCATCCGTCTAAGTTTCTGTATTTTCAAATAAATTTGATTCCTATATTTAATGATTATTGAGCTTTGTATTTACAAATAATTATTCAAAATTTTTAATAATCATGGAAATTCTATCTAGAAATAATCAACAGTAATATTGTTTTGGTATAAGTTTAATGATCAACAGAAATTGTTTTAACTTGGTCGAATGAACACCTTAACTTTACTATAATATTAAAAACTTCATAAAAATAACTATGTAGTGGTAGTATTATGTGAACTATACGTGTGTGAAAGTTATTTTTATTAAGAGAAATCTTTCTCCAAACAAAGTTTCTCAAATTGTTTGACGTGCCAATCAATAGTACAATAATTTATTTCTTTTTGAAAGTTAACAAATAATTACTGTAAGATGTTTTCATTTGGAGCAATCAAAGAATTTTGATTTAATTTTTTGTTTTATCCGTTTTTTTTCAATGTTTTCTCATCTATGTTTGCATCATAGTGAAAAATTATTTGATTCCTATATTTAAAGTCAATTTTTATATTGAAATATAGTTCAATTAGACATTATAAAATAACTCAATATTTTTAATGGATTATTTAAAATTGTAATAAAGATTTACATTCAGAGATTCATATCTTCTATGCACATGGAATAAAATTAAAACTTCCATTACGTTGGGCTCTTTATCATCTTATTGATGTAATTTTTACTAACATGATTTGAAAATATGTAATGCGCACTTGATTTTTCCGATATTTTTTATTTCTCTTCACAACATTGGTATTTGTTTCATTCATGTGAATTTTTAAAGTTTGATTTTGTATTAAAACGGAATTCTGAAACTTCATTTCATGAAAAAACATGCAGTCATACTGAGGTGTCCAGATGTTTGATCAAACATGTTTTTCTCAAGTTGAGAAAATGTTCACAGTTTTAATGTTTGTAGCTTTTATTGAAAATTAATTTTCGTTTTTTCTCATCAACAGAGATCAAGGCATTTCCGTTTTAATACCACGAATCCAGTATGGCTTTGATGCTGCCATCTACCGTTGAAGAACTTAACTTACTGCAAAACCCCACCTTTGATTTTGCACCACCCCTCGCATATAGAAAATCTTCAAACAAAGGTAAATAATTTTATTTTTGATGTGGTAATTTATATATTAAGGTTTATTTACTATATGAATCAAGTATTCTTGTGGTTGCTCCACTTAATGAAAACAAAATGTTCAGTTAATACTTGAAGTTGAAAAGGATACATATATTTTATTGCATGGGTACATTAAATTTTCGTAATTTGGATAGTAATTGTTTCACAGAAAGCTTTACTTGTGTTTATATTTATTTGGACAATATTGATATTGTGTAGGGCATTTTTGTAACTATTTGCATTGTTTTGAATTTAATATGAAGAAAAAAAAACATTTTTAAGTTATTATATTTTATACTTTTATTTAAATTTTGTTATGCTATTTAGAAAATATATCCCAAATTGAATTGCATGTACTTGTAGCTGTGTACTTAAACTTAAACTACTTGCAGCTTGCCTCTGATCTTGTGTAAAAATGCTAAGTTTAAAAAGTTAATCTAATGTGTATTTAAAATAATTAATAAATATTTTTAAAAAGTAAATAGGAAAATTTTCAATGTTCTAAATTTTATCCTCAAATGTCTCAAAAAAATATGCCCTTGAAGTATTAAATATGTTTTAAGCTCTGAAAATGCGAATGGATTACTAATCATGCAATTTAATGTTCTTCCAGGTTTTGAAAACATTTTTGTTGAGAAGCAGTACAAACGGGAGTATAGTCTACCCAGTGGTGTCGATTGGAACATCAGTGACTTTGACCCGTACTTGAACTTCGAGGATAACCTGAATGCAGAGGGGCTGAAGGCCATCGAGTCTGTGGAGGACAGGCTAGTTCCAGAAGGAGATCAGAGGCTCAGGTGTGAATCATTCTCCTCAGTAGCGTCCAGCATGGATGAGAAGTCAGTTGTGTTCCAGAATTTTGGAGTTAAGACTTTCAACACTGTTTGCATGGATTCTGGATCCACTTGCATTTCTTCTGACCACTCCTACGTAAGCCCTAGTGGATCTTTTTTCAAAGGCTTGGAAGCTGAAGAGACCTACCAGAATTTAGACATGTTTATACAGGAGGTGAGTTCCTTTTTTATTACAATTACTTGTAAGATTTTATTCTTGTACTTATTGGGTTTATTAAATGTGAATTAAGCAGTCAATAAAATGTTAACTTCATTTTATTTATTGATGACAAACATCGTTTGTTATTCTCATTCTGATCTGTTGTACACTAGTTTAAAAATGTACTAGTTAGCTGAGTGTAAGTAGCATCTGCTATTTATGAAACAATGTTTCAATCACAACTGATCTTTTACTCTTTAAAAAGGGACCACAGAATTTTCTCTTATACAGTTTTTACTTACACTTAGTCACAAAATTATATGAATTACAAAATATGAAACACTTAGTGAGTTAGCTTTTAATATTTATTTTTAAAAAATTGAGTAAAATTTATACTTAATTATTGCATATTAGTCTATATTGCACTTACAATTAAATGATTCAGTTTGCTGTAAAAGATTTTGGAAAATGAACAAGTTATATTTAGAGAATGAATGTTAAGATGCAGTGATTTTTATTTTAACCTCCCCATACAGAACCTAAAATCTCTTAACCTATGAAAAATGAAGAAAAGATATATGGTGTTGATTGCAAAATTTCTATTTATTAAGAGTATGATCAAAGAAACTAATTACATTTATTCCTTTCTAGGTTCCTGAAATTTCTATGAACGACAACATGCCCTCTCCTCTTTCGAGCACCGACAGCAACTTTGAGCTCTCCGTTCTGCAGAATTTTTCACTGCGTAAAAGCGGGAGCCAGGATGCCGTGGAAAAATTCGGTCCCTCCAAAAGGCCAGCAGAAAACTCGAGTGATGACGATATCTACGGCTTGAGTATATCAAAGAAACTTTGTGACACCCCAGTGGAGGGCGTACCCTACACTGAAGTTCGCAGAAAAAACAATATTGCATCTAAAAACTGCCGCAAAACCAGGAAAGAGAAGCAAAAAGAAATGGAAGTGAGGGTAACTGAGCTAGAGAAAGAAAGGGAAGGACTTAAGGTTGAAGTTCAGTTGCTTGAAGAAATGATCCAGAGACACAAGCTGCAGCTGTATGCCATCCTACAAAAGAGATAAAAGTGACTTTTCACTCATAAGTAGGCAGCTTCTTTCGAAAATCGGTCATTGAAAGCGATTGATTTTTCATTTTAATATTTCTTGTTCATGTTACAAGTCCGGGCTGGTCCTGGTACTTTTCTCTTCATTAGACATGGTGTATGAATTCATTAATGTTGAAACAGTTGATATGTGGAATGTGAAAGTGTTAACTTAAGCACAAAAATTTATTAATTGGAATTTTGAAATGCAAGTGTGAACGGTTTTTCATGACCGTATAAGCATAATGCTGTGTTTGATTTTTTGAATTCAATTGTAAATACTCTGTTGTAAATAAATGATGTTTCTTTTTGAGACTTGTGCTGTTTTTAATGTCAATGATAATATATTTTAAATTGTATTTAATGTAATCTAATATTTTTATGCTAAAAGTAGATCTGCCATGTCAATATAAATAACAAACCTTTTTAATTTCTGCAAATTGAAGTGAGTTATTTTCTGTGCAAACTAAAGTATATTTCCAATTTTTGCTTTCAACATTTATTAATTTCTTAAACATTTTGAATTTGGATACATCATTGCTCAAGAGGCAAGCATTCAAATGAAATATTTTTACTGCATTACAAAATATGAAAATGAAATTATACATGAAATGAGAAATATAAAAGGAAATGTAGTGCAACATTGATTATACAAAAAATGTGAAATATTTAAGCTTGACTAGTGCAGTTAATAATTATAAAAATACAGACTTAAAATATTTTCCAAAAATATGCATTTTGGTCAATTTCATTTTAGAGTGAAATCTCAAATTTTTCAGCTATTCATTAGGTCCAAATAAAATTAGACAAAAAACAAATTACTGGAGTAATACTTAACAGGATTAAAGATCAAAACAGATTTTGTTGAAGGAAGTTATAATTAATCAGCTTCAAGTTGCCAAACACAAAACCACAATTTTTAAAACAATCATGGCTATCAGAAATGTTTAACTGCCTCAGTTAATAGCTTTGTCCAGTCAAACACAAAAGTTCCATTATATATAATTATAATTCAATGAAATATACTTCAAAAATAATTAATACCTTTACACAAAAATTAATTGAGCTTCATACGCAAATTGTAAATGCTGAAGTACTTTTTACATTCTGAAAAAGCATATCATTACCTTCAATTACAAACTTCTTACTTCCAAAACCAAATTTTACAAGCAAAATATTAATTTTACCTGTGTAATTTTTGAAAAAAGGCACTTTTTCTAAAATCATCTGTGCAACCTACAAATGGTATTTTGAGAAAAAGTGGAGGTATGAAATTTTTGAGTTAAAGTAGTAATTTACAAGTTTTAAATCATTTAGAAAATACTAAACAAACATGAAAGCAACTTTGCAAGATTGTTACTTTGAGCAAAGTTCAATGAGATGAAGACATTAACAATGAAAATTTGTGGATTTTGCATATTTATATATTGACCATGTTTTTCAAAATGTTTTAAGAAACTTCTACTTTGTGCTTTAATTTTTTGCACTTGCTCTTTATAATAAGCAATTTCTAAGTGCTAACTAACTGAACTGTTTGCTTAAGATATTAAGTGTTCAGCAAAGAAAAACCAGTGACAAATCAAACCTATTATAACCTAAACTATTGAACAAAAATACTGTGCTCACTCAAGAAACGAAGTGAAAGGGACATGTTAAATAAATTACACTCACAAGAACCTTAAAGACTCGAGAAAATTTATTTGTTTTGCTATACTTGAATGATTATAGCATTGGTAAAATCTTGTATGATATTCTTTTCGATAAAAGACAGGATCGATATTCAGCATAACAAAAATGTGGATATTTTATGTCAGCTATTGATGTATGAACTGAGGTGAAAATTTAGAAATCAAGCTTTGTGTCCTGAGCAATGGAGATGCAAAGAAAAGCAGGTTTTCAAGCATCTAATGTAAGTATTATGTGTATTACAAATTGAAAATCTAGGTAATTAAAATTTTGTAAAAATTCTTAAATTGAATTTGAAGCTACATATTATTAACCCTACTGGTGGTATGAAGTATCTCGTCATTAAAAGAAAACTGATTAGATCTTGATGGACGAGATATATCGTCATCTCGTTATCACAAAAAAATCAGCTATTTCTTAATGATATCTCATTAGCGGTCATCGGTCAGATCTTAATGGATGAAATACCTTGTTGAAACCACTTGGAGGGTTAAGCAACTTTCTCTAACTGAACTAACATTATTCCATTATGCCAAAAATCGGGAATTTGTGGAATTCTATTAAATTTTACAAAAAAATCAGCAATTTAAAAATCATAAGTCTGCCCTTCAAATATTAAAATTGTGGATATACACCTTTGCTTGTGATAGATGAGTTGACATTATTCTTCATGAATATATTCAGGTTGGCGAAATTCCCTTCTGTGTGAACTTGCTTGTACATATAAGCAACATATTTCACATTTTAAAGTAAACAACTGATTATACATAAGCATGAACCTTAAAGAGAAGGTTTAAATAATACTACATATCGATATATCACCACATTGAATAAGAAAAAAAATAATACTTCAAATTTTAAATAATTTTTGCATCCTTTATGTGAGTATTTTTTTACTGCCAATGTTATAATTCACATTAATTTACCTTCACATTTCTAAAAGGGGATGCAACAAAAACATTTTTATATCTCATTTTTGTGAGTGAAAAGACATGTACAACTTTTATATTAATAAAAATACCTACTTATGTTCTAAATCAATGAGAAAAATCACACAATTGTATACATGTCATTTCTAATTCCATAGCACTGTCATCAAGAAACAATGTACTGATTTCAAGAATTTGGGATATGTTTGTGCACATTGGAAACATTTATTTGTTCGCAAAATTGTAAAAACTGATATAAGAAAAGCACAGAAATGTTTACATAAGAGACAGTATTATACATTATCACATTAGATATTTGGCAACCATTTTAAATGAGGACAAGTGGAGAAATACATCACTGTTTTACACACACACATGGCTGGTCTTCAGTTGAAATCAACTTACTCATATAATGAATGTTAAAGCAGTTTAAAGTTTAGAACTTTAGACTTTCATTTGGCAATTAAAGTTAGAATCTTCAAGTGCTTCAAACATTTTATATCACAATCCTGAATACACTCTAAGGACAAGAACAGTGTTTTCTTCAAATAGAAGCTGTGTCCATTAATGGTTGTAAAACATCAGAACGTTATAACATTAACCTTTAAAAGATGGGATCGGTCAGAGGAGGTACACCTTAAAGGACAGCCAGGCAAAAATATTGACTAGAAAATGTTTTTGTGCCCGTTTAGTGATCAATCGGTCTGGAATGAAGACACACAGAATAAGTATTTAACTTATTTTCCCTTTCTAGTTTCCATGACTCATCTACATGTAATATTTTTTACTTGCTGACTTTCAATTCCCAAAAACATTGCTTTATGAGCTAAAATTATGTCTTTATCTTCTGTATGAGGGAGTAACTTGGGAATTGACCACCATGAAAACGTGCTACCCACTCTCGGCACAATAATGCACAAATGAAGACAGATAGTGCATATACTGTTAAATAGAAGAAAGGACACTACATTAAATGAGACACGAACAGCCATTGATGATTGAGCCTAAGTGAGTTGGCAACGTCGCAAAAATGTCCCACATTTAGCTTGGTATCAAGTTGCCCTGTGTCCCTTTAGATGTCACCACCTTTGAACCATATCAGTCAGAGTTGATGACAGCACCTCAATTTATAGCTAGAGGGTAGAGATATGGGACGTACTGGTTGAAAAGTCTAAATTTAGAGAGGTAGGGTCTGAAAACGGGTCAACAAATTAAAAATTCTAGCATGATGTTTAGAATCACCATGCAAAATACTATCGCAATCGTTTATCTGCACTTAGGAAGAAAGCTGAAACCTTTGGTCACAAGAATTGATCGATGCCGAGTTCCTATTAAAAGATTCAAGAGACAGGAATGAATCATCTGCAAAACCAAATGCAGGTTGAAAATGCTGCATTTCCAAAACTGGAAATGACATAATTTGTTATTGCTGTGAGCAAAGGGACATACCTCAAAAAACTGTAAAAAGAAAATTGAGCTACAAGTGGTCCTATTTGTCATTTTAAACATGATTTTCAGGTGACACGAAAAATAAAATGCATAAAGATTGAAAAAATGTACATAGGTAGTTAAAGCATTGAATTCAAGTTATTTGTTACATTATTATTTCGCATAACATTATCTCAAGTATGTATGTTCAATTAGCTGATGTGTGTTTACAAAGGCATAACATAAAGTTAAACTATGAATTTAGAAAAATACGCTGTTTAGAGTGCGAGAAAGGGCAAGTGTTGAAACACTGCCCTATTTGCTCTCTAAAGATATCTCATTGGATGAACTGATAATTCTCTATGGCCGAAAAGTCAAAGAAGCCATTTCATTGGCTAATTTAAACCTTTCTCAAAAGCACAATATCACTTCATTCTTCTCTATTTTTGGCAATCCAGAGGAGTTGCTATTTCTAACAGTATATGTTTCCCATTAAATGTCTTGTTGGACTTAAGAGTTACACTCTTATTTCACTATCACACGACATAACATTTCCCAAATTTTTTTGCCTAAAACCTTTTTATAGGTATGAAAATACAGGTTAGAATTTATTTTTTATAACCATGCTGTTTTTCGAGTTTTCAAAACAATAGAAATCGGTATTCAGATAAAAAAAATAATAAAATTCAACCCAAACTATATTTGGAAACCCAATTTTTAAGTGGATAAGTTGCATCCTATATGTGCTTGCAAGAAACCCCAAAGGATCACTCAGAAGCTATTTATATCGAAAATTAACAGTTAAACTAATACCTTCGACTTGATACATTCTTTGTGGCAAGTCAACCAAAGGAGGTACCCATTGACACTTTTTCATAAGGATAAGGTTATGGATGCATTCAAGTACTAAGAAAGTTGGAAGCAGCAGCTAGAGTAGTTTACTATCCAGAATGAATACCAAGAAGCAAAGTTTATTTTTCCAGCAAAAGATAGACCAATATTAGTCTCAAGCATTTTAGTAATTATTGATAAATGATATGAATAAATTGCATTGGGAGAAAGCATTGCACCTCATCACTCATACGAGGTTGATTTTGGGTTTTATGGCCCATGGACCATATTTGGCCAAACTGTGCCAAACAATGTTAAATAAATGGACATGCACAAAAAAGGAAAGTTTTACTGACAAAGAGAAAAATACACCCAGGGAGGAATTGAACCTGTGTTGTCCACAACTTGCAGGATCCTCGGGCAGTGGCTGAACCCACCTAAGAGCCATGGCACCCCTCTTCCTGAGAGAAAGTATCACTAAAAAAATTTTCCCCATCTTGTAAAGGTTAATGAGAAAATATTGATTTTGCTTCAAGTTCTTTTTAAATATTTGAGGCATAATAATTAGTTTTGACTCAGCAGTTTGGAAGCTCAGCAATTTATAATTAATGTCTTACGATTGATTGAAAAACATTTCTAAGAGTGAGATGTGTTGGGTTCTAGACAAGCACTAACATTTGAAGAACACTATATATATATATTTGTTTGATTTTAAAATAATAATTACATTTGTGACAGATTTTCATGGTAAATCTAAAATTATTAGAATAGAGGTGCATGACAGACAATATTCACAAGAAATATTTTGCACAACACACAAATATTAGATATAAAATATTAGGGATGATAGGGTTGTTTGATATACAAGGGTGGTTCAATATTCAATCAACTTAATTGATTATTCAATGATTTAATTATACATTTACGTATATATAGGTAAAATAATAAAAGTAAAATCAATATATATATTTCAATACCTTCATCAAAAAGCATCGTAATCTATGTACATCTGGATTGAGCAAGTGTTCAACTTCATCTACTATTTGATCAATATGCCTTTCCTCTAACAAATAGGTTGAATGACAACTTTTTCAGTACAGACAAGATGAAATGTAGTCAAAAATTTAGCTAAAATTTACTAAAAAAGTAAAAAGCATAAAACCGCTATATGAAAATATCAGTAGCATATATGTAAAAAGATGCATTTTCGTGTTCATACTATAATAAAAATTAGTAAGAAAAATACATTTAAGGCAAGAGCAAGTAAGCTTCTGGTGTAAATATTACATCTTTTCAAAGCCGTTTATACAATCAAAATACCTTAGAAAATCAACTTTGAGAACATAAAATATCACAGAAATAAACACATTACATATTCATAACCAATTGATGACATTATAGAAATGGAGAGGCATCTAAAATGACTAGGAATGGGTACAAAAAGTAATACCAAAAAATTAAAATTCATAACACAAAAATACAAACATAACAGAAAAAATTAAGCAGATCCCCAAGATACAAGGCAAAATTTGTGCGTGAGAATCAAAACCTTTTAAAGACACTTAGAGCATTAAGTTTAAGCCAGATACCTTCAGGTGCTGTACTAAATTCATTTCAAGCAGTTTAACCAAGGGAGGGGCAATCTTCCTCACTGCTGAAAAGAGAATAAAATGAAGTAGAACATTTGGAAGCATCTAGGATGAGTTTGTCCACTGAAAAAATAAGGACACTTAAAAAATGTGCTATAATTAAAAATTTGCTGAGAAGCAACACATCTACTAGCATGAGCTCGCTTCCTAAAGAAACAAAATCATTGTTGTGCACTGTTTGAATTTTATAAGCTAATGGAGATGAAAAATTAAGTTCTACTTTATCTGCAGTCATAGTGACAAATTTTATTGTTACTGCAATAAATTAAGAGCTCACAGTGTTGAATTAGTTTCACAACACATTCTTGTCCTTTTGTGGAAAGTTGGTTTCCTTTTAAAATATGACCGGTACACACGGAGAAACTGCTTTCTCCATATTTATTCTTACACAAGAATTACCATTAAGAATAACCAATATACACATTTGTGCAAAAGTTTAGCAAACTTATTATTTTTACTGAACATTGTACTTTTAGTGGTTACAGTATTTAATCTATGCCATTAAAATGTTACAATTTAACTTTCAATAAAATAATTAATAATTTCTACAATGTTTGGAAAATGCAATTATTCCACCTATGATAAATGAAAATATTTTTTTATCTCTGATATAGTTTTTGACATAATGTAACTGTCTAATAAATTCAAGAAAAGAAGGAATTATCACCAAAATGTTAACTTAAGCATAAATATTAATTTTTAACATATGCTTAAAATTTGGTCATGCCCTTAAAGCTGGTTAGGGCTTTTAATATTTTGTTACGGCTTTTAATATTTTTGTTATATTGCCTTTGTCTTTAACGACAGCAGCAGTACAGTGGCATAGAGTCAACAATATTTCATAAAACATTTTGGTCGATGCAATGGTGTCCCACTAATTATAATTTCCTTGAGGTGTATAACAGTTTCAGGCTTTGCTGGACTTTTTACCAACAATAGCCTTAAATTTTCAATCAGATTAAGGTCTGGGGGTTGCCAGGCCGAGATAGAACATCGATAAGCAGTTCCTTGAACACTTTCATAACTGTAATATCAGTTCAATATTAATACTGAAAAGGAATGTTGGAAGAAAAGGTCTGAAATCAACTATTTAACCTTCAAGATGTGGAGAAAGGTGTCAAATCGTGTTGGACCACCCATGGTAAAGAATGAAAAAAGATTCCTATCTCATAGAAAAACCTGTCTAGCAACACTTTCATATTATTCAGCGATCACAGTGCTTGTCACAGAATTTAAAGGGCAAACACTATTAAAACTAAAAGCACCCCAAACCATAACAAGTGCTTTAGTTTTTCTCTGCACACATTGCTTCACCTGAAGTATGGCGGACAAGAAGTGTAGCACCACAGTCCATGATTTGAGCTGTTTGGTCCATTCCAGATTTTTATCATCATTGTTGCAATTAATATGCATAAGCGAAGTCTAACAATACTCGGGATTGCAACAAAATCTATGGATTGTTGTCATTAATCACTGAGATCAGTAGAGCTACTGTATCTGTTCCTTTTGGTTAGATGTAACAATATTTTGTCTTCGCTAGGGAAAGAAAGTCTTGGATGACCAGTGTGCTGCTTAGGATCCATATTTTTGGTTTCCTTGTAATGTTTCAATAATCGGGAAACAACTGATTCTGAGCAATTTAACAGTTCAGCAATTCCCTTATTATTCATGCCTGTAAAGCGCAAAACTTTGATACACTTCCTTTTTCAAGGCACTAATTCTAATGCTTTACCCATTTTATAGCATAAAAACTACAACAAGCAACTCACTCACAATGAACTGGCTCACAATCAGCCTTTTGTAACAATGTACTTAGGATGATACAGTAGCCCACATTATTTGGGGGTTACCAATGTCACTGAGAAAAACTAATAAATTTTCGCATCAGACTTTAAATGAATGGAAAAGCATAAAAAATTGCACATATTTCAATTATTATGTGAACTACAACAAACCTAATTTTTGAAAAATAAAAAGGTTGCTAATTTTTGCACTTTTGTGTACATGATACCCTAAATTCATAGTGAATTTGGCAAATTAAGCAGCATACAGTTTCGTGATAAAAAAAGAGCACTCCTGGTATTCATCAAGTTATTAAATTTCCACTTACCCACTGAACGATGAGCGAGAAGACATGGTCCCTGAACCAACAGAAGTGCTAGAAAAATATTCAGTGGATGACTCTGATCTTGTGGTAGATCTACTTTCGTCATTGTCCCCATTTTCATCAGATTCGCCATTATCTTAAAACAAAAATATAAATTCAGATGTATTGTGAAATTATATTGAAAAACATATACATCATTACACAGGAAAGGTTGCATACAGTCAGAGGTTCTCACAATATTTCAATTTTATGAATTCTACAAATTGCATTCATGAATGTGAAGATTGGAATTCTAATAGCCACAACTGTATAATTACTGCTGATACAAAACATATAGGTTTAATATTTTTTAGTCCTTCAATAAAGTCACCAGCATTAGAATAACTAGGATTTCATTTGGAGGGGCCCAAAGTTAACAATACATTTTTTATACCATATGAAGATCTGGATTAAACTAAAATTTTACTGAAAATCTATTGATGTTTAGTCATCAGATTAATTTTAAAGAGATTATGTAAGCACATAAAGTGTTGGATCTCAGTTGATCTAAGTAGAGAAAAATGCTTGAGGCAGTTAAATAACTTTAAGTAAAAATTGAAATCTTGTTTTTCAAAATTCGGTTTTTATTTTTTTCTCACTTTTGACACGATACGATATGAAAGGTACAAAAGTGACATGGTTACATCAATGAGAAAAACAAATTAATAATTTCATATTTTTGAGTAAATGATTAATTAACTATTAATTCATATAATAAAAGTATGTAGAGTAAATAGTATAGTAAAGTATAATAGAGTAAACACAAAATACAAAAAGTAAGAAATAAAACAGTTTTGGGATGGTGTATTAAAGCATAAAGAATAATAATTTTAATTACCCAAGTGCATTTTCTCTTGTATCAGAGGGTAGAAATCTTTTACAATTTCATTATCTGGTTCATATAGTAAAACTAGGCAAAAAATAAGTTTCATTATTGCTTTAAATATGAATAAAACCTTAACTCCTAAATGTTTAAGTGTAAAATTTGAACAAAACTTTAAATTTAAAAAGTAAAATATTAAGAATGCAGCAGAGCACAGTACAAGCTAATTTGAGAACTTTTATCATTTTCATGAATAGGTAAAATGTAATTTCATTTTTATCAAAAACTGGGTAAAATGTAAATAAAATGTTTTACATAACACGCATAATCAACCCAATAATTAAATATAAAGGATTAAGAGACATATCAAAATGGAAAATGTTCTTAAAGAAAACTAGATTGTAACAATTATCCATTACAAAGATCTTATTAATTCCAAAAGGGGGAAAAGGTCAACAAGTATGATAAAAATAGTTTTAAAAATAGATGGATTACCTTACAGAATATCTAAATAAATATAATATATAAGAGATTCAATTTATCTCATCTCTATCATGCAAAACAAAAATTTCTTTCATACTTACTCAACTTGCAATAATATAAGGCACTTTTGTAGTTACGAGCCATTAAAGTGGACAAAAACTGCAAAAGAATAGAATTACTACAAATGCAGATTCTTAATATATGTAAATATATTGGAAAATACAGTTTCATTCATAGATCAAATCGAAATACAAAGGCTGAGTAAAAAATACAATAGATCTAATGATGAAATCAAGAAAATAAACCAAAGTTGATCAATATCTTAATTAGCCATCAAAATCCAAACATTTAGTAAGTACTCATTGCAAACAGAAAAGCAAGTTTAACTAAAACATGAAATTTCTCTAATAAACAATTATATTGCACCAACTCATCTTGACAACTTTTAAATTACATTACTATTAAAGAACTCAAAATTCATGAGACATTTCTTTTAAAATAATTTTTACTATGCAATATGGAAACAATAAAAAAAATAGCAACCTTGATATTTTGATAGAAATCGATTCAGAACTCTTTAAATGACCATGCAATTGTCCTAAAAGTAAATTGTCCCCAGAAGACATCAAATAAGATATACACACAAGGAAAGTTTTACTGACACAGAAGAGAGAAATACACATGGGAAGGAAACAGACATGCGCTGCCTGCAATTTGCAGGTGGCTGTGTAGTAGGTAAACAAACTGAGACATAGCAACCCCTCAAATGTTTTAGGATACTTAGAAATAACAGCAAAAATGTCTGTCGTTAAATAAACAAGTCATGGATGCAATCTGACAAAGAGAAATTACTCGAGGCAATGTTTTATTTGTAGCCTTGATTTCTTAGCCAGATAATGTATTTCTTTGCAACGAAATGCTTTCTCCACAGAATACTTTTGATGTGAATTCTTTGCAGTGTGATAAAATGGTTCAATAAGAATGTACATACTGAGTATAACAAAGCTAAAAACGTAAATGTAAGAGCCACTAATAAATATACTCAAGCAACTGAATTTACATGAAATAAAGCAAAGCACTTCTAGAAAATGGTGACTTTTAACATATTACTAAAATAGATAAATTTCATTGTTTACACTTTAAATTCAAAAACTTACTTCAGCCAAAACCTCTACAGGTGCAGTGTAAGGTTCATCTTCTAAATAATTGCAATCATTAATATTTTGTTCTGCTGCACCCTCAGTCTCTTGTGAGCTATTTAACACATTTAAATACAGAAGTTAAAATGTGATAAAATATACATTATAAATCATTTTAGTAGGCAAAGTTGGAAAAAGATTATTAAATAATGTAGATATTTAATTCCTATCTGAAGACAAGATTTCACAAAACTTATAAGTAATCTAGTTATTTAGAATATTTTTATAATGCCCGTCCACTGACTTCTCGATCTACAGCACAAGGAGTGAACTAATGGTATCTAGTGAAGGAGTACCCAATGGATGGGCTGCCACTACTCTTAACAGGGACAATCACCGACATCTATGCACTTACAAACCAGGATTAAAATCTACTGGGTGGCAAACAAGCACTATGATCACTTTTCCAGTTAGGTGGCAGTTATTTAGAATGTAGAATTATTATTATGTATTCATTTGCCCAGGCAAATCATAGCGCATTGTAGTTACTATATAAGCTGGTGGTTGGTGGGGTTTTTTGATGGCACAAGGGTCATGCTGCCCTGAACACAAGACAGACACAGGTAATCAATTCACATACACTAGGGAAGTTTTATTGACACAGAAGAGAGAGAAATACACTCAAGGTAAGTTAAAGGAATCAAACCTGTGCTCCCTACAACTTACAATCTACACTGATGAATAAAATTAGTAATTTTAAACAGCTAAACTTTAAGGCCTTAATTTCATACTTAAAAAAGCAGGATGATTTTAGGCAAGGTTGATTTTTTAGAATTCCATTTTATTTTTCAGGATTTACTGCTTTAAATTTTGAGGATTGACCATCCATGGAAATAATTGGGTGATGCAACTTTTATAACATTAAAAGTATTTTTTTTCTGGATATTAAAACAGAAAATGTCATTTTTATGACACTTTTTCTCTGGACAAATATATATGGGATGTAGCAGTGAAAAGCAACCCCAATATCAACTTCTTCATTCGCAAAAAATAACTCTGATCATCACAAATAAAAAGTCCATTTCTCAGAATGATAATAAAAAACTTTTTCTGGTCATTGCCATAGATTTAGAAGCGGCAACTATCACTCAAGTTGACTTCACACCATACTGAATTTTGAAATAAAAATCTTGTGAAGTTTTGCAAATGTACTAATTATTGAGAGTAAAAAGTAATCTGAATGTTCGTTCATGTAAATGAAATGCATCCATTCTGGTTAGAAATTAGCAGAAAGTCAAGCATTGATATGAACCAAACATTTTCCCTCAGTTGCCAAAATTCAGTTCTACTTGGGTGCAACTTCAAATACACTTTTTTGTGGAAATATTTAAACACACAATGTAATCACTATGACCCAACTGGACTTCAATGCATCTATTTAAAAGTAAGAGTATAGATTTTTACAAAGATAGTGGATCGCTCAGAATTTGCATAATCAAACAAAGAAAATAATTCAGAAAAGTTGGGCATCGAAAATGACAACTGTTTCCAAAAACTCGGTCCTCAAAATAAAATCTATAGGTACAAAATAAGACTAACAGCTAATTTTGATCCCAGGAATGTGATTCATTTGATAAACATACTTTTTAGTATTGTAGTTATCATAAAAAGTAGCATATTTTCCTGCTATATGTGGGCTGTTAAATAACTTTTCTTTAGAATTTCAAAATAAATTTCTTTGTTCTAATACTGTGAATGAAAAACATCGTAGTCATAGTTACAAATTTAATTTTCAAATGTCAGAAATGTATGTAATCTTTTAATAAGGATTTATGCCCTTTATCTCTCCTTTGCTTAGGACAGATAATGGTTTATTTCAATCTGATAAGTAGATATAGGGTAAAATGAGGTGTGACGATATTGTGGAATGGATGCACAGTGTCGGGTTCACACAAGTAATCATGGTTATATATGTAACGAATGCATGTGTAAGCCTCAAGCCATTGTTAGTTGGCATGTTAGAAGTGGATGGGGACTACTTTAAAGGTGGTGGTTAGTGACTAATATACAGTTCCATGTTTTTTACAAGTGCACACCAGGAATTATATTGTTACACCTCAACTATCAACTATTCATAAAAATGAAATATCTGATCATTATAAAATCATATTTGATTTAAATGAAATTATCTAACTTACAGTGGATATTTCAGAGGGTCAGCACAGTGTTCATCTAGATTTGAATTTGTTTCTTCAAAAATATGTCTGAAATAAAATCTGTTTTAACATCACAAATATTAACATCTCACCATAATCATATAAAATGAGGTACACATCCATCTGAAGATTATTGGCGAGGCTGGCTTTTTACCTCGTAATGAAAGCTAACAAAACAACCCAAATAATCAAATGCTTGATGCAAGATTGACAGGATTAAATATTTGACCTGATACGTACTTCACTTACCAGTTCTCAAACAGTGTGCAAAAATATTTGAAATTTCGTTGAGCTTTTTTTGCTTCTTGCTTAAACAAATTTAAAAAGTAATTTTGAATGCATTGATATATTTTTTCTAGAAATGAAAGAACATTGAAAAATTTGAAATGTGAAAAATATTTTTCACGAAACTTGGTTCATGGCAATATGAATTAAACATCCAAGCTCTTTTTTCTTAACTTTGAACAGATTTTGGGATCGATATTCTGTCACACAAGGCTACAAAGCTGTTTTCAGTTTAATAGTTTAAAAATTAACACCACATTAGGGGAATTTGACTTGAAATTGACAAACAGAATTTGAGTCCGACATGGAATATTTTTTATAATAAGGAATATCAAAGGAAAACGAGTCCTTCCATACTTTTTAAAAATACTGAAAAGTTCTATTTGACGTGTGATCAGATTGATTAAAACAATTTATACGAAAAGACCAATAGTAATTCAGAATTTTGAAGTAATATTTTAAAAATTATTAGAGAAAATTCAGCATAAAAATCAATGACACATGATTGGCTTCATATTGGAAGAAGTTATACTAGAATATAAAAAATTATTGTATTTAAAATATCCTATGACGTAAAAAGAAAAGTTAAAAGTTTACTCGTCTTTGTCTTCATCCATATCTCGGATTGCAGAAATCTAATATGAAAACATGAGAACTTGTCAATTTTTGTAAAATCAGTGCTTATATGATTTAATCTGTTTCTCATCGGCAAAACAGAAACCTTTGTTGCCGATGCTAAATTCTATTTTGTGTTTGTTTGTTATCCAATTGTTGCCACTTCTTAATCTAAAAGTTTCTGGCTTTAAGCACCATTATTTACGAATATAAAAAATAGATCTTTAAAATGAAAAAAAATTATTCCCATTTCCATTCAACGATCAGCTGAAATATATAACAGATTTCTAAATTTAATCTATAACGTTCAATATTTTGAAAGTTTTCAAAATGTAAAGCACACATCCTGTTCGAATAACAATTTTCATTGGCTACTTTGTTTGCGGCTAGTTCCTTGACCAATTAAAGCGGAGATAAATCTTACAGCTGCATTCTTTTTGATATACGTAATATTGAAAGAGTTGTCTGTGTCCAATCCAATACTTGAGCAGAAGTACGTTACTAGTGCCAAGTGATTCCGCTTTGTTCGTTTGTATAAACAGTTGACAGTTGTTGTGTAAGTCATTGTTAGATAAATATAGCCCAGTATAAAATGGTTATGGTAAGTATTTCTGGTTATTTTGTCTTTTGATTGGTTATTTTTCTGTCCTCACTTTCATAATGTTTTCGTTTTGTCTCCCTAGGCCGGATTCAGTGATGATCAACTAACGGGTAAGAAAAATTGAAAATTTAATTTATTTTCGTGCATTAAACATGAGAGTTGTTTCTTGATGAAATAGAATATTCAATGTTTTGACGAGGATACTTAAATCCAACCTAAACTTATAAAAAGGAATTGATGTCCATAAGCGGTAATTGGCACACCCTTGTAACATTACCATACAAGGCAATCATTTACTCTCCTGGTATGCGTACGCGGTCACTTAAGTTTTTTACTGAACAAACATTCTTCGCATAGTTATAGCAATATTAATTAGTGGAATTTAATCCTCTATTCTTTGCCCTTGGAAATATTTTTTCCCCTTCAAAGTTTTAACTTTAAATTGGTTCAAAATCACTCCATTGGTTTTTGAGTCTGGACATCCAATATTATTTTTGTGTTTCAAATTCGTTTCTCTAGAAAAGCAACGATTTTGTCATATTGAGAACAAATTCAGTATGTTTCTTACTGAGTTATCTGACGAAAATTAGTAATATTAGTCAGCATTGATATTTTAAAGCAAGGGTGGCCTGTATGGTTCCTGCATCTCTGTTGATAGATTTTTCTGAAGACATTTATAAATATGCTTGTAACTATTCGTCCATGGTATTTTGTTAAAGATTAAATTTGTAAAAATTCGTTATAACTAATTCTAGTTTAATGAGTTCTTACTGGCTTATGTGCTTCAATAAACATGGATTTATTCAATTTATCATCATAAAATACGTTACTTTTATGGAAAAATTAAATGCATTCAAGTTTTTAAAGGAAATCAGTTTAGAAAGCATTGTTTGGATGCTTAGAAAAATGTATGCGTGCGATTTAATGTGACCTGCTTTTATAGTTTCTTTGCTGAAAAATTAAATATCTTGTATATAAATTAATGCTGCTGTCATCTGCTTGTATATTCTTTATTATTTGTAATTCATATTTCTGCTTGAAATGTAAGGAAAACCACTAAAGTATAATATTTAAACAAATTAAGAATGCAGATAAAAAACTCATTTAAAGTAAATGCATATTTTTAAAATCCTAGTACCCCATTCATGAATTTACAAATTTCAGATGGATATATAGTTGTGAAGAATATGCAAGTTATTAACTTGTGTATTGAATTCTCGAGAAAATTATAATTTGATATAACACTATTAAATTCTATAATGAAACAACATTCTTAGCATTATACTTGAGACAATGTATGATGTACACAATACTTCTCCTTTAGCAACAATATCTGTATTATAATAATACTTTGCAATAGTTTCTCGTCAATTTCCATTTCTCCCTTTTAATTTGTGTTGAGTGGATTTTAGGGAAATTCAGCATCAAGTGATATTTGTTCTGTAATCATGTGTTCTATAGTATTTCATTGTATTACAAAATCTAAACTCATTGAAAAGTGCTTAATTCGAAGTATTTAACTCGAGATTCTTCATGAAAGTGGACTATTTTCTTCCAGAATTTCAGGATGCCTTCTCCCTGTTTGACAGCCGAGGGGATGGAAAAATTAGCATATCCCAACTGGGTGATGTCTTGCGTGCTTTGGGACAAAATCCAACTGAAGCTGAAGTGAAGAAGTGCTGCCATCAGTTGAAACCTGGTAAATTTTCCTTTATTAGCATTAAATGCAATGTATTGTTCCTGTGAGAATGTTTGAAAATGTGTGGCATCATTTGTATCTTCTCTTGACAACATAAAATATCTTCATAGGAGGAGACAGACTATACATGCCTATTTATTGTCATTTATATGATGTCAAAGTTAAAGTCCTAATAATTAGATTAATGGGCATCAACTCTTATATCTGACCCCCTAATAATGTTAAGTGGGCAGGCATTCCAAACAGAGATAAATATTATATTAATCCAAAATGTATAACTTTGTTAGTTTCAAAACACCCACACCAGGGGCCAAACCCCTTCAGATCCCCCAATATTTTTTCATGTCTTTATTACTTCATACAAGTTAAAGGCGATGCAGGTTTGATTCCTGTCCTCACTTCTGTGTCTGTTAAACTTATCTTGTGTGTATGTCTATTACTTAATATTGTATGTCTTGCGTCTTGTGCAGCATGGCCAAGTATATCCCTTGTGCCATAAAATCCCAACCTATTACGTGAAGGATAAATATTAGATATATACTGACAACGTTGTTAATCTATGTACAAAGACATTTTATTTTGTTAAGAAGGATATTTTCAGAAACAAAAAAATAATGGTGAGAAGGTAGATGACTTAAAAGATATGACTCACCACAAGAAAGAGCTGCTTTATGCAAAAATATTTGATAATAAATATTGAAGGGGCTGCTGTGGTTTTGCCCATTGTGCTAGCAAACCTGCAAGTTGTAGACAGTGCAGCTTGTCCACTATTGGACCTTGCGCCATAAAACCCAAATCAACCAACCATCCTCCCTGGTGTATTTTTTCTGTGTAAAACTAACCTTGTATGTGTATGTCCATTACTTGATACTGTCTGTTTTGTGTTTGGCACAGCTTGGCCAACTATGGCCCTCACGTCATAAAAACTCAACCAATCATGACTCAAATGTCAACTCACCAGAACCAGGCTATACTACATTTTATTTTAGTTATAAGTAATAGTTTAGTAATAAGGTTTTCATTTTTAAATGAATGTGTAAAAAATTAGATTTAATAATTTTCAATTAAATCTTTTCTTCAAGATCTTAGTCATATGAGAAAACACAATGCATGCTTTTTATGCTAATATTAAAAGTATATGGATTTATTTTAATATTTGAAATTTTCTATGATAGTTGTGATAGAAATACTTGTCCTCAAAATGGTTTATTTTTGTCAGATGAAAGAATTGGGTTTGAAGTGTTTCTACCAATTCTCCAAACAATCAGCAAAAATCGTAGCACCGATACAGCTGAAGATTTCATCGAAGGACTTCGTCACTTTGATAAAGATGGCAATGGATTCATTAGCTCTGCTGAGTTGCGTCATCTTCTGACTACACTTGGTAATTGTTTTGCTGTTCGATTCCAAATTTAATTAGTCAATAAATTTACTTTCTCTTAATAAGGTTTTTGTTTAATGTAGGAGAGAAACTTACCGATGATGAAGTGGAGCAATTGCTTGCAGGTCAGGAAGATTCTCAGGGGAATGTAAATTATGAAGGTAGTTATGCTGAAATGTTCTTTAAGTTTATAAGATAAGATTTTTAAAATGTGGTACCCAATTTTATTTTATATCTGAACTATTATCTGTTATGTAGTGCACTTAAAAAGTTTGGGTGTGGCTGTATTGCTAGAATTTATGACATAAATGTGTCTTAAACACAGTCACTTTCAATGTACTGTCCATCTGCAAAAATGTGTCCACTGTGACTCAGTGGATTTTCCCACTTGTGCTGATACTTACCCAGGGTATATTTCTCTCTTCTGTGTCAGTAAAACTTTCCTTATATGTGTATGTCCATAACTTGACCAAATATTGCCCTTGCTTGACCAAATATGACCCTTGCAGCTTGACCAAATATGGTCGTTGCACCATAAAACCCAACCAACCGTCTGCAGACACTTTGGCCAAATGTTTGTACAGTTCAAAATGTAACTTACATGCCAGGATTCATCTGCATTGCTTCAGACTTAATTGTTTTAGAAATCAAGGTATCACCAGCAGTTTTTGAAAATCCTTAAAAAGGGTTTTATTTTTCCAACTGGGGCTCTGAAAAGTTCTTAAAAAATTGCAAAATTTCCTTTGGTTCTTAAATTTTATCCTTTATTTTTTTCTGCTTTATATAAAATGTGCCTGCACACTGAAACTTTTTCCAATTCATACATTTTCACCTTCCTTAAATTTTTCCTATTGCATATACTGTTAATTTAATAACTTTATTACATTAAATTTATAAAGCCAGTGGTTTTGCATGTTCTTCTTGTTATATAGTAATTTAAAACCAAATTTGCATTATCACTATTCTCTTAGAAGTTGAATTACTTAAATATATTAAATTTTAATTTCCTAGTCTTTTCATGCATCAATTTTATCGAGTCTTGCAAATAAATGCGTCATTAACAAAATTATGTCTGAAAATTTTTGAAGTTGAAATTGTTCATGATTTTTTGTGTAAAACTGGCAAATCCTTCAGTAAGTTTTAAATTTTAACCACCTAAAAAAACAAAAATAGTTTAAACTGAATAGGTCATTTATTGATCTGTCAAGGTATGCTAAATCATATAAATATCAGACTGATTAAAGAATATTTTGCTTTTTCCTAGATTTTGTTCGAATGGTGATGAGCGGATAGAATGGAGAGTAGACCAATTCCACTTTTATGTATTGCCTCAAAATATGATGTATTCCACATTTTATTATGGCTTTTTGTTACTTAATCCTGTTGAAATCCATTTACAGACCGTTTTATGTTTCAAATGAACTTTATTTCTTGCATTTAAAACGAAAAGTTTGTTTTGTATAAATAAATTTCTTATGCTTTTATTCATGATGTTTGTTTGCCTTTCTTTCATATGCTTGTCGCCCTGAGGATCTTTAGGTGTGTACGGGCATCACAACCCTGAGTGATCTGTTTTACCCTCGCCTATTCTGCTTTTTTCATCCCTCATTGTTGTCTTGTATTTGGCACAGCTTGGTAAAATATGGTCCTTGCATCATGAAACCCCAAAACAACCACCATATGCTTGTCTGATTGCAGTAATTTTAGTATCTGAATAGTTTCTAAAATATTTTATTATCCTAACATCTTTTAAAGACTAACTAAATCAACTGTATCCTATTAAATTGAACAAATGCAAAATAAAATTTTCTGACATAAAAACCCATTAAATTAATGTCATTGTTTCTAAGGTATATTTGCAAAATGATATTGAAAACCAAGATTAGCATAAAACATTAAATTCAGAAAGTAGATTTGATTAAAAAGAATTATTGTAACCCCTCAATATATTGTTCTTTGGGGACAAGAAAAAGTGCAATACAGTAATACCCCGAAGTTACGCGATAGTTGGGTCCAACGAAAATCTCGTAAGACAGGGTATAAATTTTGTTTAATTGGGTCCAAGGACTAACAAAACCACTAGTTTAGAAGAAAAAAATTTAATAAAATTGCAGTTTATACATATTAATACAAAATATTAAAAAAAATGAGTTGCGTAAAATCTAACAAAACCTTTTTTCATGCAGAATTTCTTCGTAGCAAGCTAATAATTTTTTTATTCCTTGCTTTGTAGCTATAACACGTTCTCCGTTGGAGTCTGTTTTCTAAAAATTTTAAGCCCTTTTCAAGCTTGCAATTGTCATGTGCTTTTCTGGTGGAATTGGATACTTCAGTGACGTTTTGCTCATGCATCTCCGAGCTCATCAATTGTCAGCTCCTGACTATGTGAATGCAACAGCTTGTAGATATCATCACCATTGACTTCCAAATCTAATTGCCTGGCAAGATTAACAACTATCACATGAGCGACATGATCAGTTTCTGGCATTGTTTCTGTCTCGTTTTTGAAAAAAATGGACAGTTTCTTCCAGACACCATTCAATGTTTTTTGGAAATTTCATCCCAAAGATCAGATTTACTTCGTTTGGACGACATAATTTTTTAAGGGTTTAGAAAACGTATAACAAAACAATCAACTTTTGTCGATTGTAATCATGTAAGTAGAGTTCGCACGAAACGTCTCCAATGCATATCACAGCAAGAGAAACACTGAAGATAGCATGTTGCCAAACGAAAAAAATCAAGAACTGCGTAACTCAGTTCGCGTAAGTCGGGATATTACTGTATATCAAGGATTGAGAAAACCTCCAAAATTAAAATATAAATTGTACAATGGGGGAAGTTTATGGACATTTACAAGTTAACCACTTAAATCAATGATAAAACTTATTTTAAACTTGATAAAATATTTAGTAAAAAAATTTCTTATCCATGCTTACGATGCACCCCAATCTTTTTTCAATTCAATGGAGCCCTTTCATGGGATTGGGCCGCAGTGGCCTGGTTGGAAGAGTAACGGACTCGCAACCCTCCGATTGCAAGTTCGATTCCAGCCAAATACTGTTGTGTACAAAGGGGGCTGGTGCACATTAAATCTGTCGTGGCCTCAAATGTCCTCACATTGGCGTGGAAGTTTGAAGAGTGGGTTGCCAGCTCAGGTGTTGACTCGTCATCTGACCGTGGTTCAAAATTACTTAATGTTGTCCTCAGTTCTTTCCCTTTGGGATTGATCCCGGACCACCAATAGCTCGTTGTGTTGTTCCAGTGTGACGTTAATTAAAATACCTACCTTTCATGGGTACATGTCTTGTAATTAATGATTTCTCACCAGATGCTCAATACTTTTGACTGTCAGGAGCGATGGTTCTGCTTAAAGGAGGAGCTAACCTATCTATTCTAAGTCAGTTCTTTATACAAGACTCCTAGTCCTCAACTTCCTTTCACCTGGCCTGTAATTTACTCTTAATAGTGACACTGGGTTTTTGTATAAGGTAGAACTGAAAACAAAGATTTATTCATTCTAATTAACACCTGAAGATCAGTTGAACCTCTTCTGATGACTCAACAAAGTTCCCTTTGCGATTCTTAAAATTCCTTTCAGTGTTCGATAATGAACCCCCTAACTTTTTGATGTTATTTACTACCCCTGGGGTATTTCATAGTGAGTAGAACAGTGGGAGAAGGTTACAATAGCTTCAAGGTCTGAATTCCTTGGCTTCTGAAAACAGAAAGTTCATCGTGGGACAAGTAAAAAAGCAATATATTAAAGCGTTAAGCTGAATTAAAATAGGAAGTGCTAAGTGACATGCAGACCAAACAGCATATTGACTGTCCTCTGGTCTGCACGTGTAGCCTCATACTTCCAATTTGAATTCAGCTTTACTGTACCTGTTAGTGTTGAAGGTAAATGCTAAATGAGACAAAGTAACTAGTTTTATAACCAAATAATTCTGTAACAATATTCAACAAGTTTTATACTTTGAAAATCATTTAAATTTATGATGGAATACATATGTATAAAGCATACATTTACAGAAAACATGAGTAAAATGATGACATGGCTGACAATCATCGCTCTAGATGAGGCTTCACAATTGAATCTTCTACAGATTTTCTAAGGAAAGAGATAACTTGTTTGGGATCCTGGCTTGCTGTTATGGCTGTACCTGAAACTATAAGGTTGGCTCCAGCCTGTAAGAAAAGAAACACCAATTTCTCGTATTCTTTTAAGATATATATATATATTGAACAAAAGCAAACTCCCTGTGCACATGAAAGAACAAAAGGTCTTGTCGACAAATCATGGGACTTGCTCTTGAAATATTTTGCTCAAAAGAGCAGTGAGTTCACGATTCATTGGCTGCAGCTTATGATTAACGCTTTAAAAGCATTTTTACTGGCAAAAATTGATTTTTTAAGTTAGATTAATAAATTATCTTAATTTTAGGCTATAAACTGATCAACATAAAAAACTCAGAAATATATATCAACACATCAATCTGCACACTGGATTACTTTTTGTGAAACCTTTGAAAAAGAATGAAACAATTTTCCTATAGATAGATTTTTTAAACTATTATTCTTTCTCGGAGATTGATATATTTTTTAATGATTTCAAAATACAATAAGTAATCTACTTCAATGAAGTGTTTTGTTACATCTTTTATCTAACTATTTGTGTAAGTTTTTTGCATTTTATGGAAAACATTGTTTCATCTGTAATTGGATATTTTTCATTAGATTAAACAAATGGGGGGATAATCAAAATTTGGTATCCAGAACCATGTGTTATGGTTTCGGTTTTATGGCACGAGGGGCAATATTTGCCAAGCCCAAATATTGCCCCTTTCAATTTTACACTGAAGGAATCTATTTATTGCATACTTTACCCGAGTTGAAAAATGTTCTTTATTCTGATTAATATAAAATTTAAATAAATCATCAAAATTAAATAGAAATTAGATGTAAAAAAGATGGCTACCTAAAAAAATAGAATATTTGGGATTTTATAAATTAGCAAACATTTCTAATTTTTTGGCATTGGAGAACTAAAATATATTTTAAGACAAATTACGCAAAACTTTGAAAACAGGAAACATTTCTTGCGAAGAAACGTGAACTATAAAGTGAATATTGCAAACGTTTTAAGATGACTTGATCATGAATGAACTAATAAAAACAGTTAATTGGTTAAGTAGCATCCAAGTTACTTACTGATTTACATGAAATTTATATAGTTAAAACTTTCTAATAGAAAATTCGGTACTTGCGTATTAACCACATGCCATTGGCAAATATCAGCCAAGTTTTGTTTCTACTTATGTATTAACCGCATGCCATTGGCGAATATCAGCCAAGTTTTGTTTCTACTTGCGTATTAACCACATGCCATTGGCGAATATCAGCCGTTTTGTTTCGGGCGGAAAATGCTTAGCAATTGCCCTTAGGGTCGGAAAAATGATCGATCCATCTTTAATGTGTTTTTTTGTTCATTAATGTGGTAGCACTACGATCGGGGACCATAACAAGAAATGTTTCTCTTGTTTCGCGACAAAAGCCCCCAAATATCCATTGGGGTGAGAATATTCTTCCAGCATTATTTCATAACGATCAAGCGTTACGTAAAAATTTACTTTGACGTAAAAACAGAACACGAGTATCTAATGCAACTGAACACTGAACTGTGGTTCTAAAACAAGTTTTGTGAAACAATCAGAATCAATGAAATTGTATTTGTGGTCCACTTGGCAGTGAATATAACCAGATTGTTCCAGTTCTTCCACCTTATACCCCTTCCAACAGATTTGGCGATTAATCGCTGGCATGCGGTTAATACGTAAGTACCGAGAATTCTTAATGAAATTAATCATGATGTTTACCTTGCAATTTTTCTTTGATATACCTGTTAATACAAGTCGATATTTTATCTGATACAATTATTTTACTAGCTCAACATTATTTTAATTTGGATTATTTGTCAACCAACACATCAAGTATAATGCACAATACATTAGCAACCATTAGATATTTAATGAAAAAGAAACTTCCTTTTGAGAGCCAACATAATACTCTTAAGAGTTGACTCAAAACTTACTTCTGCACACATAGCTATGGTATTGGGACCAACTCCACCATCTACTTCTATATCAAGGTTATGGTAAGCAGTTCGAAGATGCTGAACCTGTAATGCACAAAACAATTTTGAGTTTTTGGATTGAAAATTAATTATCTACTTTTGTCATACATAGAATTATGCAAATTAAAAATTTTTAGTATTAAGTGCTACAAATGACTAAGTAAAATAAAATGTATAACTGCTCTAATTCTACTATGACTAGTCCTCATATTATATTTCTACCAATCAATCGAAACAAACTTGAAATTAGAAAAATGAAAATTAGTATTCAAAATTAGATTCAACTTGTCCTATGACTACTACTTAAATGCTTTAATTACTTTTTCTCAAACGTCAGTGATTGATTTTAACTGAAGTGTTTGATTGCTATATAGTTATTTAAAAATTATTAATTTTTGGATGTGTATTGTGAATTTTAGTAAAAATAGAGCAATGCAAATCATTCTACCAAAGAAACAGGCAGGCTGATTCATGTTTAAGCGAAAATAAAAGTATTAAAGAGAGAACTATGATTTGCTCAAGGCTTTATTCCATTAAATTATTAATGTTTTTGAAAAAATGTTAAATCATTCAATTGACATTAAAGCGAGTAATAAATTATGTGGAGGTATTTAATATTATGTACGGTAAAAGAAATGGAAAAGCCATTAACAGAAATTACAAACAGAAGTTTTGAAGTACAATATTATGATACTTGATACAAAAAAATAAGGCATAAGTTTATAACAGCTCTTACTTTTGACATCATATCCTCCATAAACTTTTGCCCACCAAAACCAGGCTCAACTGTCATGATTAGAACCAAATCAACATGTTCTATATATGGAATTACAACTTCTACAGGGGTTCCAGGTTTCAAACCTACACCTGCCTAGAAAAGAAACCCAAATTGAATGAAACTTTTAAAAACAAAGGTACTCTTAATAGAAAAACTGTTTAAAAGTAGAAAAATAAATTATTTTTCTACTTTCATCTTAAATTAGGGAAGTCCTTTGCAGGTCAATTTGAACATGACACAGAAAGGGTTTCAATTGTGGAAAAGCAAGATTATTTTCATAATCACACAAGCATGTCTTCAAAATACATACATTTTGAAAGAAGGGCAGCATAAAGCTATGAACCCGTGCCTTCATGAAATTTTAATGACATATGGGTAAGTTGTGTTTGTTTTTAAATATATGAAATGTTGAGAGCACAACAATAATTGCTTTAGAAAGAATAGAACACATTTTTTTTTCGAATTCAGGGTCAAAAGACAAACTTATTGACCTTGAATTTAAAGGGTCACTCACATGGTCATGTAACCCAATGACCTCAAGGAGGACTCAAACCAGTGACGACTACAACTCACAGATTGCTAGCAGTGAGCAAACTCACCCAGCCACGGAAAACACATAACAGTGAATGACACACAGGTAGAATAAGCTGTTTAACCCTCCATCAGTCGCAGATCTTTTTTGCAAATGAGATGGCGGGACATCTGAGGTGCTTAATCTTTTCTTACATAGTTATTCATTTTTTACCAGGTGTGACATACCACTAAAAAATCAATAACATAAAAAATGTATTTGAATTTATAATATATTTACAGTTAAGTCTTTTTTCAATACAAAATCTATTTTCTACTTTTACAGTGTGCTTGGATCTTTTTGGTGGGAATTGATATAAAACATAAGGGAGGTGGAATTATTGCCTTGAAGGCTACTATGAACAAGAAGCATTACTACATGTGAGGTGAACACAGATAAGTTATAATAAAGAATGACTCAAATGAAAGTTACTTTCATTCCAGCTTCCTTTATTTTTCTGATAACTTCCAAAGGCTGAGTTGTTGCTTCAATATGGAAGGTATACTGTTCTGCACCTGCATCAGCCATTGGTTCAATCCACTAAAATTAAGTGAAAAGGAAACGAAACCAGTTATAAAAAAATTACATCAAAAGTGCATTATAGTTTATTAGTTTTCATATGAAAATATATACATTTCATACATCATTGTTTGGAATTATCAGAAAAATTAAACTCTTCACCGAATATTTTCCACATAAAACAAAGGGAAAATAATACATATAAATGAAGTTGCATATTTTAAAGACAGTAGGAGGTCCAGAATTATAAGAGTTGGAAGATCATAGTAAGCCAGCAAAAAACATTCACTGAACTATTAAATAATTTACCAATAATTTAATAAAAGTCAAACATTAAACTGCTAATTTAACAATCGATAACTAGAAAATCGCAAGGATCAAGTTTTTTCATAATGAACAGTCAAATACGTTAGCTGAATATCAAATGTGATCATCGCCGAAGTCATCACCATCAGTCACAATCGCTTACACGGTTTGAAATTTAATAGCACTTACCTGTTCTGGTTCAGCCACCATCATGTGCATATCGAAAAATGCTTCAGGTAATTTCTTTTTTAAGCATTTTACAACTGGATGTCCAAAAGTGAGATTTGGTACAAAATGACCATCCATCACATCTAAATGTAAATAATCGGCCCCTGAGTCCAATAATCGTTGAGACGCTGAGTATATTTCAGACAAATCAGCATTCAAAATTGAAGGTCCTATTTTGCATTTAACTGTATTTCCACATGCCATTTTGACAGCAAGTACTAAACACCAATAAGGACAATCAAACGGAAATGAGATTACAATTCCGAAGCTGTTTGCTGCTCAGAAATGAAATTCCGAATCCCTAGTTTATTATCAGTTTCCTTTGATGAAGCATTCAGGAATGTGGTCTGAGATTGCAAATCAAATTCGATTGATATGGTTGGTTTTCCTGGTTCGTGTTCCGGTTCGGTCTTTCTGTTTACTTTACGTTACCAAGTTAAATTTCCCTTGGTAGGGAAATTTTACTTGGTAATCCCTTTACTTCAATCGTTACAGTTACAATGAAAATGAGATTGCCTCTTGATGAGTTATTTATAATATCGAAAACGTACCTTTTTAATGACCCGACGAAGTATCTTTGTGTAAAAGAGATTCCAAATGCATTTTAAATGATATTCTATCATATTATCAACACGTAAACAAATATTTTATGAGACAAATCTGCATGTCACATATCTGCCTATCTGGTCTTTAAAATGATGTTGTAAATGTGTGTATGTATTTTAAACAAAAGTTACGGCAATCAAATTATTATCCTTTTGAAGGCATAAAAATAAATTTTTTTTTTTGACTTTTAAATTTAATTTCCCTTTTAATTGGGGATTTTCTTGTGGTACAGTTATTTTGTTTCCAGTAGGGAAAAATTTAAGCTCTCACATGTTCCTTGTTTACTTCTAGTTCCCTTTCTTGGTCTGCTCTGCCCCCGTCCAATTCCATGTTTGTTATTTGATAGTTTTATGTCAATTTTATAAGTAATTTTATGTGTGTGTGTGTGTGCCTATGTTTATATATATGTATTTTATGCCTATGTTTATATATATGTATTTTATGCCTAAAAGTTTGTCTTCAAAAACAAAACAAAGGTTTTGTTTTTGAAGACAAACTTTTTTCGATTAACTGAAAAGTGCATGATCTTATTAAATTTATGATACAAAACCTAAATTCAAGTTTTCATAAAATTGGGAAATTTTTTCAGTGTATTTTTAACTATGTAAAAGATTCGTTTGAATTGTTACTAATTGTTAAATAAATTCAAGCTCAATTTTTGATATGGACGAAATGATTGTCAATCTTATTTATAAACCCGGCAACTGACGTACCGAAATATGCTGACTGTTGGTTAAAAATATTTATTATACAAAAATTTGAGTGAATAAAAACATTTTAATATCCAGTTTGACAACTAAATGAGGATCAGAATTTTTTCCCGAAAATAGTTCATAAACGATAAATAAGAAAATGATCTAATTTTAGTTTTTGTAGGAATTGGCTTGCAAGTAACCTTGCCTATTTACCATCAAATACAATATTTGAAACTTGAGGGAAATATATATATATATATATATACATACATACTAAGGAATTGCCATTTTGTTACAGAAAATAATATATTCCCAATATCTTTTGTTCAAGTTAAAAGTTGTTATCTTTGAAGTTGAGTAATTTTTCTCGACAACATTAAATGCTTTAATTATTGCCCTTGTGGCAAAATTTTGTAAAATGCTACATGGGGTTACATGCATTTCTACCAATTGAAGGGGTTCAGGCGTCATGAGTCAGAAATAGCTCTGTAATGAAAAAAATTCAAAGCAAAATATTCAAGAGGATCAAAAGAATTTCTGATTGTTTGAATGAGTGTGATACTTAAAATTTTAATATAACAATACCTCTTGATTAGTGGATGAACCATTATCATTTTTAAATTTTTTAAAACTTGAAAATTAATAGCCTGAAAAATTTGGGAAGTGGTTTATCATTATGTTACCTGAGCTCTTCAATTTAAAAATGTCTTTTGATGACTGAAAATTGTTTATACTCAAAATGATCAAGTTGTGCATGTTGTCACTCAGATAAAAAGTTCAGTTCTCAAATTTTGTTTCTCAGCAATATATTTTAGGAATATTCAACTAATTTTTACTTATGTAAAAAACTATATAAATATAATAATCCCTTGATATATATCACGCTTCTTTGGAGACAAGAAAGTGGTGTAATATTCTGAGGGTCAAGAAGATATAGAAAAAAATGGATAAAATATACATGGATACATTAAATTATGGACACTTGCTTTCAACTTTTTACTGGACATAGCTACCTACAAAAACACATCATATTGGAGTAGCAAGATCAGCTATCTACTCTTATGAACTGGATCGACTGGATACCATCTGAAGGACTGCCCGAAATTCTTGGCAATAAAATTAATAAATACTGTAGATCGTTTTTAAACCATGTTTAATAACTTCAGACATCTATTTGGCTGCTCATTGACAGATGGTCGAGAGGCTGAAAACAGGAATAGGATTTAAAAATAAGGATTTTTATTTTAACTATCTAAAACTACAAGTTAAACATGCAATCGAAGAATACTGAAAAATCTCTGAATATAGAAAATATATCTTCATCCATGTTTTCAAGACACTAAAATCTTTTTACCAATTCAGCTGAGACTTTTCACTAGGCTTGGGATACCTTCATTCCTGTAACTCTATTGTTCCCACAAATGCTTGAAATGCTTCAGGCTACTGATAAGGGAGTAGAGCAGCTAACCATCTATCTGAAACAGTTAATTGTTCATTCAAGAACCACCTGTAGTTCTTTGATTTTGACTGCCCGTTTTTCTGTCACCAATTTATGCAAATTTGTGACACTGTCTTGGGGCAATGATGAAAAAAGATTTATTTTTGATTTCTTGTGGCATCTGAAGATCAGATGAACACTTTGCTGCTGATGCCAGTCTCTTCATTAGGTGTAATCATTTTTTCACCATTACGCTGTTACACTTATAGCAACAATTCCATATCAAAGCAGTCGGGGTAGGTGAGGCAGGTTCGATTCCACCCTGGTGTATTTCCATCTTCTGTGTCTAAAACTTTGTGTCCATTACTTTGAAGTATCAATTTTTTATACTTTTAAGTTTATTTGAATCTTACAATTGCGTTAACTTTTATTTTGGCACTTCACTGTATAAGTGTTTAACAATTATTTTAAGAAATGTTTTCTGAACTTGTTCCCAGATAGAATGTTAACACTTTACTGAAATTTTTTGAAGTCTATTTTTAATAACATGTATTTCTTACTACCTCAGAAAACCAATCTCAGTTAAAATTTTGTAATTTTTCTCATATTGTGTTTGGAAAATAATTGCAATCATTTTAATAATTTATTTGATCAAATATTTTAAACACATGAAGAATTCAGGTTTTTATTGGTATCAGACACCTTTTCTATTTGTACTTGGTGTTTTGATGAAAGTATTGATGCATGAAAGTTGAATCTGTTTTTAAAGATATAAAAGAAACAATTTTCTTTACTTCCGCTTAGCAACTGTTTTAATTGTAGTTAACTTGTAAGTTAAGTTATCTTCATTATAATTATTGTACTACCGAATGTCTTGAAATTCATTAATTGAGAGTTGCTGTATGGATTATCAGGATATTGTTTTGAAAAATTATATTACCTCATTAATTTCACTCAATATAATATTATTTTGTTTTTCTTTATTACTGACAAAATTTGTAAATTATACTACAATGTGTTAAATTTTCATTATGAATTAAGATTTATATCTTTTATAAATAAAAAAAATTGAAAATATTTCAATCTTTCCAGACCTAAAAGATGACCATCCAGTGGGTTCTTATTGCATCCTTCTTATACTTGGAACTTGGTTTGACTGTGTTACTGGTTTTGCCATTCATTTCTTCAAGGATGTGAGTTTGATTTTCTTAAAGTAATTTTGATGTCTTCACTTTTTTTTGTGTTATAAGAATGTATCTTGTACTAGGAAATCTTGTAATCCATGCATCTTGTAACTAAATTCAGTATTTAAAATTGCAAATCAAAGAGAAAAAAATTGCACTGCAAATACATTGCAATTGTTGTCTTATATACTGATGTCAAAGTTTTTACTAATTATGTTCTAAAAAATATAATATTTTATGTATTTTTTATTCTGTTTATGAAAGTAGTCAGGCTAAAAAGGTTATGGATTCATCGTTATAATAGAAAATATCATTTTTAATTAGCAAAAGTAATCTAAAATTTTATTAAAGTTGAGCATGCATAACTTTAACATTTTAATTTTCAGAATATATTTATATTGTTATAAATAGACTGAAATAGCTTCCTAAAATAAAGAACTGATTAGAATGAATGTTCTGATGTATAGAATAGCTCTTGTACTTGGTAAATCAATTTAATTGCTTATCGAATAGAAAGTTTGATTTCTAAACCTTTTCACCACTTTTCTGAAAACATTACTTATTGGCAAGCATCTGCTTCCTATCTTTACTATTTCTCTTATTGGGTCACATTTGTTTTTAAGGTTGTAGGGTTATAAAAAGAAAGCTTATCCAGAGAAAAATTCTCCAATATTGAGTACTATTCCTGGAATAGTTTTCAATACAAGGACAATCACTTAAGTTACACTCACTTAAGTTGTTAATAACTGTTGAATTTGTTATCCAAACAACATTTTCCTTATCTGAGAAATTTTTTGAGAAAATGTAGGGATCAGAATTTTTAAGTTCAAATATGTTCAAAATGATTTAACCCTCTGCATACATCGAGGCAGAATATCGTTTCCTTCTTTTGGTTACGGCATCCATCCCAACAGCTTTACAGGCAACTTACTGAAACCAGCCGAAACAACCTTTACAATGCTTTCCCCCAGGAGGAGGCGGAATATGTGTCATACTATTATCACCTAATGTGCCAGTTTCTATTGTAGGGTCTTGGGTATGCATAGAAGGGACAGATTCTTCCCGGGTAAACTGAAAGGGTGGCGGTGACTTTTTAAGTGCATCTCTTTTCATTTTCTCAACCTCTCACAGACTAGATGCTCGAGGATAAAAATTTGTGAGGCTCCCCGTCGATAACCCTGACAACTTTGTAAACGGGGAGATAAGGCTATTCACTTATGGGTCTCTTTGTAGCACAGAAAGTAGGGAATGGAAATCCTAATGGGCTTTGGTGATTCTTCAGGGGTTTGAGGTCTGAAACAATCCGAGCCTTTTGTAATGAGGGGACTCAAAACTTTCAGTTGGTTGGGCCAGACCTCGTATCCAGAGGGTAATGTAAAAATGTCCAATTATATTACTTTTCAAAAGTTGCTTTCTCAAAGATATTTGCTAGAGTTAATACCATGTTCTACTTTAGTATTTTAATGTAATAAAAAATATATTGAGTTATTTTGTCATTCAACTATCATTGCTCATTTGATAAAAGATTCAAAGTAAAAAATTATAAAACTGCACAAAGTGAATTATTCGGGAAACCAGACCATATGATTTTAAATATTTTTGTCTTTTTCATGTCATGGAATTTGATTAAAACTCATGACTGAGAATAATCATGTTGTAACTTATTCACTTCATATATATGCAACAGTGAAAGTTGATTCTTTAATGAGTGTTGACAGTCACTGGTAATCGTTCAACTCTGACTGTTAAAATTGATTCTTTAGCTGAAATCAATGATCATAACCAACTCTCAGTAGACTGTCAAAGGGAGTGTTGACATATGCCTGACCAGGCAAAGTTGATTTGAGAATGAATAATTCATTATTCAAATAATATGTACTTACATTTTTTAAAATTATATGCAAAAATAATTGAAAATTACCATAAATATTTCTGAAAAGAGTGTAAGCTTTATATAGTTGCAAATAAAACAAGTTCTGTTATAATCGTTATTAACGCTCACTGCCAAAACTAGTGTTGGAAGTGCTGACACTCACTAGGATTGTTGATTCTTTTTATTTCAATTGACATTTACTGCTATGAAAGAGTTAACAATCACTAGAGAGTGTTGATATTCATTGATCAACTTTCAGTGTAACACGTAAAATAAATTTTTGTTTGTGTAAATTGTTTTTAAAAATTCCGACATTAACTTAATGCACTTTTTGTTTCTCTTTGACTTGTAACTACATTTGTTTGTAGTATTGATTCTACTGACTTCAAGGTAAATATTAAAATAAAAATGCTATTTTTAAATTACAATACTTACTCAAGTTCTTTCACAATCTATACTTTTGTAAATGAATGAAACATGTAAAAATAACATAAAATGTATTGATCTAATTAATCAATTTTAATTCTAACTTGTAAAACATCTTTTCAGATGGAAAAGGATTGTTCATTTTCCCTTATGGGAAACCATAGAGAGGAAAGCAAATATGTATTTTACTGTGTTCATAGTTGTGTTAGTATTATTCTTTTTAGGTAAGAATTTTTTTATTCATTATTATTCATGAGTTATATGACATTATTTTAAAATGATCTTTGTTAAAGAAATTTTAGTTTTCAGTAATGCTCAATGTCATTCTGATAATAAGAACCCTCAATCTATTTAGATTTATTTACTTTTACTTTAATAATATTTTAATGTACACATACACACATTGATAGAGAACTAGCCATTCTGTGAGCATATTCCCAACATATTCCAGCTTATCAAAAAATGATGGGGATATTCTCTTCAGGTTTGAAAATTTTACAAATGGTGGAAGAACTGGGATTTTAAAAGATTTTTAATAATAATTTTTTTTTCTAAAGCCAAACTTACACAGAAATGATGCAGAATTAGAGATGCCAATTACAAAACTGAAGTGAATAAATATATTACTTGAGGTTAAATAATTTATAAAATAGATAGTACTGAAGAAAGTGGATCACATGTATTAGTTCGCAGGAGGAAGGTATTGAATGTGGGTAGAAACTGACAATTCATTTTTAGGGGAGTTTATTAACTATCAAAGTGAAACATTAATTTTTCATTAATATCACTGGAAAAATTCTGTTTTTTTTTTTAATTTGCCCACAATTCACACTTATTTTGGCTCATACTTGAAAATGCTTGCCTACACAAAAGTGCATAAGATGCTTGACATTTGCCAGGTAGGCACTCAAATTTTTAAACTTATCCATTCCTGGGCTTTTGTAGAAATCAGTTAAGCAAAGTTCTTTGAAGTTTGATTCACACAATGTCATTGAACATTAAATATCAATCATTTCCAGTTGGAGGTTCAAGTTCTTTCCTTCTAGGAAAGAAACTTGACTTTTTTCCCCACAAACATAATGTAATGTCCTGTCTTCAGGGCCGGATTTATATTTGATAAGGCCCTAAGCTATTTGAGATATGGGGCCCTATATAAGTGTAGATATTATATGTCAGTGCCAAATATGATTTTCGGATACCTAGAGGGTTAAACTGAAATACAATTAAGAAGTATATAGATAGTGAATGCACTTACCTGAAATGTAACTCCAGTAAGGACACAAAAAAAACACTTTCCAAAATAATGTCAACAATCAAATTATCAAAGAAACACACTGTAAATACTAAATAAAAGGTCAGAAATATTGTATCGTCTGCCGGCTCACTCGAACTACAAAAGGTCAGCGCATGCTCGAGTGTAGTGGAGCAACACAAGGGAATCCCTGTGTTTATAGTAAAAGAAATTACATATATACTTTACACGTTCCATTTCTATTATGAAATAATAATGAAATAATTTTAAAAATTACCGAAATTATCGGCATTTGCTGTCGAAATTTATCAGTAATTTCGGTAGTCATAATTACCGGTTATCGGTAATGCAAACCCTAGGCACAATAGCACTTTGTTCTTCGAAAAGATGCGCTAAAAAAATTGGGTGAAGAGTATGAGACGTTCCGGACGTGCGGCATTGGGACAAATAATGCTGCAGTATATTTAAGTATATATGACAATTGCTCACTCGGACAATTTTTTTGGGGGGCCCCAAGAAAGTGAGGGCCCTAAGCTATAGCTTGTGTAGCTTATACGTAAATCCTGCACTGCCTGTCTTAGAAGTCAACTTACATGTTTTCATCTTTCCCCAACATTATTGCATCTGCCATTTAGAAAATTTAGTTTACTAAATAAAAAAAAATTTCTAGTCTGGTCCACCATTAATAGATGTTCAACCTTCGGGGCCAGATAGAACAAGCTAGCTGGCTGTTTGCAAAGTTCTCTCTGGCCTTGACGCTCCTTGTGCTTTATCTTTGCATCAAAAACTGCCTTATAGTGACCATCCTCTAATATTAAATCTTTTCCTATTTGGATCTTCATTCCTCTTTGGAGTAATAGAGCAGTTTTGTCTCAATGATGTATATTAAGAAAACTGACCAGATCTTGATGGAAGAGATATCTTGTCATTGACAAACTAGACCTGATCTTGATGAACGAGGTATCTCGTTGAAACCACTTGGAGGGTTAATAAAGTCTGATTTTTCATTTGAGTTTTTAAGGGCCTTTAAGAAGCCTTAATATTTGCTAACAGTCCTTAAAAATCTTTAGCTTTTACTAGAATGCATATTTTGTGTCAACTACATTCAAAAAGCAGGATCAATGATATTTATCCCAGGTCAAGTGCCATAAAAAATTAATGATAATATTTATGGGTTAGGGGGCTAAAAATTGATGTTTTAACCTGTTCAAGAGACCCAATTTGTGCCACATGGTTTCTGTACATGCACACTCGCTGATTAATCTATTGCAATCTATGAAATGTAGCCTTTAAAAAGGCAAAATAGCCTTGAAAAGGTGTCAATTTTTCTTTAGCTGGGTATGCTGTGTATCCCTGCTTTAATGCCAGTTATTCCCTTTTCAGGATGTGTTGGTGCATATTTATTAGTGCTCATATGCGTTAGACTTAAAAGTTGCATTGAATTGTTCTTATGTATTTATTTTCATATATGACACTCAGACTAAAATAATTTATAATTTGTTGCATGTGTTTGAGTTTTAGATTCTTCAAGAAACAGTTTTATTTCAATGCCTCATAGAAATCATTATGATTTTAATATTAGTAACACTAAGCACTAGTAGTACTAAATGAAGGGAAATGTATATACACAGTATTGTCTCTTTCAGATTCGATTCGAGAAATGATTAAATATTCTGGAAAACATCCGCTTGATAACACAGCTGATATTCAAGTACACATGAAGCTTTTTAGATCTCAAAGAAATTACTACATTGTTGGCTTCTCTATATTTATGAGCCTGTAAGTACTGAAGACTAGATTTACAGCTACATTTATTTTATTGTGTACTAGCTACACATTATTCTGTGTAATATTAGTGACTGTTTCAAAGATAAGAGTGGTTGGTGAAACACATTAAATGTTGGTGAAACAGGCTAATCTTTTATCTAGACCTTTCTTAACCTGGGAGTTGTGTGGGGTATGCTCTACCCCAATCTTAAAATAGAACAAAGTTCTAAGAATATTTACCATTAGAAGGGAATGATCTCACTCATTAGTAGCTGACTTTTATGCTCTCTTGCATCTAAAAACCAGTTTCAGCCCCATTCTAAAAGACCCCTGGGTCTTTAAAGATAGGATTTCACAGATTTCTAACAAAGCAGTAGCAGGTACACATGTGCATTTTTCCATGTCATGCATACTTGAACTCAAATGGAGCAAAATTCTATGAATCTTTAATGAAGGTGTGTCTTACTTGTAATTGGCATCTCTCTCTATCTGCACTTTAAACCTTAGAAACATTTCCAGACACTTGTCTTTCAGAATGGGAGATTGCACAAATTTGTAAAGATAGGAGATACTCTGCATGCCTTTTTGTGTAACACACATTTGGATGTTATTTACAACAGAGTTCAAGTAAAGTATCTGTTCGCATGTATTAAAGAAATTCATTTCATTATTTTAGTATGTGCATATATAATAGCTGAAAATGTATACTGTATAAGAAATGGCTCTGAAATTGTATGCTTACTAGCAGGATTTTATGCTTTATTAGTGACAGTAGATACAAAGAAAATCTATCAGAAAATGAAGGACTAAGTAATACTGAAATCTTTAATAATCATTATACTGAAACAGGTAGATACAGAGGATGTGATAATACAGCCTTTGGATTCAGATGCTGAACTTATCACTGTAAAAAAAAACTAGAATACAATGCTTCAAGTGTGTTAAATTTCTCTGCTCTAAACCTATAATGTGTTGTGTAAGAATTACAACACAAATCTTGACTGAGTTGGTGGGTATAACGAAAGGTAACATTTTTCGTTATGCTACTATATGTTACAAAAATTAGTTATTGACTAGTAAATTAATGTTGAGATATTTTTATATTTAAATGATTAAGTTAATATTTTAATTTAATTAGACATAAATGGGTACCTAATTCAGTATTCTTAGTATAAATAAAACTTGAGGTTGACCCATGCATCTGATTTGTGCTGAGCCTTCTGCCGAGTAAAACCAAGCTAAAATGAGATCTTTTCATAAATAGCAACTTAGATAACTTTATTCAGTGTTTTTTATTTTCCATATTTAAATTTATCCAATTCTCATGTCTTAAAGTAATCTAATGAATTCGTTTTGAAAATTGATGATTAAGCATGGAAAATAAGCATTTTGAATGCATTCTCATTGCCATTTCGAAAGTTTCAATCATGATACTTTTTAGTGAACCCGAGTTCTACACATTCGCCCTTCAAAACATCACAAATTATGCAGATTAACCAATGACATTTTAATATATTTTCTTTCCTAAATTTAAATTCTAAGACTACTAAAGCCATAGAAACTTTATAACTTAGCTTGATGGTATATTTTAACTATAGTTTCATATTCATTATGTAAGTTGTATGACTAAAAAATCTGTTGCTTGAATTAGAATATATCAATACTTGGGAGACAATAATTGGAACATTTTTTCAATGATTTGCATGTTTTTGCAGACAATACATATGTTAACTGGTAAAGTCGAAATTATTTGGAAGTCAAATTATTAGTTAAACTCATCCAAACAATAAATTTTATTGGTAAACAACAATTTTGATATTAATACAGTAAAATACGAATCAATGATACTATAAAGTTTATATGAAAAATTTGAAAATAAAATTTTATTTATTTTTTATGTTCAATTCACTATAAAATAAAATTATATAAAATTGTTCATCAAAATTATTTTAAAAGTGTAACAATGTTACTTAGATTATGTAACAGATGACCAATCAGTTTAGTGGTCAGGATGCTTGCTGCTGGTTCAAAAGGTTTGAATCTAGGTTTAAGGTATGGATGTTTGTCTAGAATGTGAAGAGAACAAATGTGGTCTCTTCAGGTAGTGCTTAGAATGTTTGGTTTTAAATGCAATGTAATGTGAGACGTATCAGTGGTTCACAAATTTGCCCTTGTAGTGCCATAATGATTAAGTTAAATTGGCCAGGCATTAGCAAAGAAAAAAGATTACATAACAATAACATAATACATACAATGTTAAAACCTTGAAACTTTTTTAGAGTTATTCGTAGACTCATTTTGCTGATAGTGAAAGAAGCAGATCTATTGAATAAGAATGAAGAAGCAATGAAGGAAGCTCAAGACGCTGCAGAAACTCTACAAAAACTGTCAAGAGAAAGTACTGAGGTAATATTGTATGGGTATATAAGAATATTTTTTATCGCCCTTTGTTAATTCTATTAAATATTTTCAATTAAACTTTCTGAAATCTTTATACCTTTTGTCACAGCTATACTTCAACTTTTTAGCATTCTTTAATTTTTGCTTTTGTTGTAACTACCTTTTTATTTGTTCATGGTGCACATTTCATTAAAACCCCTTACAGGTATATTTCTCATTTATAAATAGTATTAACATGACTAATTAAAACTCCATGGCATGCTAATGTCAATACGAAATCTAAAAAGTGTTCTGAACAAGAGAAGCTAATTCTCATTTCCCTGATATCTTTTTACACCAATTGAAGATAAAAAAAATACTTCAAATTTCGATGAGAAATATTCTTGCTCTGGTCAAAGTATTAATTGTTTCTGGTTTGTATTCATGCTTACTTTAACTATCAAGTTTTATAACTCTGGTTGAAATTTAAATATGATTAGTGTAGTAAATAGGAAAAAAAGTTGGGTTTGTTTAAAGTTGTGTCTTCTAATATTTCTCTTCATATTTTACTTTATTACTATCTTCTAATATAAATTATTTCCACTATCTACTCTTAATTCAAAATTCTGAACACTTATGTTACTTATTCCTTAAGGTCTATGTAAACAGCTAGACCAAGTCTATGAGTCCAAACATGTTCTATAATCCAACACTAGATCAGAACTTCCATAGAGATTTTTCCTTTCCAGACCAACACAGGCAAGATTACTTGGGTAGGCTTATTCAATATTACAATTTAGGCAAGCTGGAAAAGCTTTCTGTCTCTGAACGACGGATATACAGGTAGTATTGATGAGCTCTCTCACCTATCTAGATAGGGGAGTCCGACATTTTCCATGACCCGTATGCCTTCAGGGGCACAGCTTTAGGTGTGTACTGGCATCACAGCCACATGCGATCTGTCCTCCTTCTCAATTTTACCCTTGCCTACCCTTCTCCTGTTTCTTCCTCCCTCATTGTGGTTGCCTTGAGAAACTTTTTACCACTCTAGTGTTATCAGCTTCTCTTAGGATTATATCACCAATGTGTTTGTCATGCATAGAGACCCGTGTCCCTGGAAAAAGGGATCCTGACAGTTGAGAGGCAACATAGTGACCCAATACACTGCTTTGGCCTCTGCTTCAGGTAAACAGGAGAAGCACTGTATTCCTCAGTTTATCTATTGGCAGGTGGATAGATTTCGGTCTACTGCTCTGTTCAAGAGATCGTTGCAATGACTAGCTCCTCTCTCTAGGCACACATAGTTATGAGAATGTATAGGCCTGGCTAGTACTGTAGATGTCTGCATCCCTTCATTGGCCTCGGTGGTGGGCAGTACAGTTGGGCCTGAATTTAAATTAATTAAACAGGGAAAATAAAAATACTACTCATAAAACTAGAAAAGCCTTGTGGATAAAGGATAGAGATCTAATGTGCCCACTCACAAGTCTAGAAAGGACCTCTACCATATTAAACTGTACTTATAAAGCACTTTATAAGTTCTGCCAACACATCTCTATTATTAAATTCATTGATTGTCTTAGATATTTGGATAAAATTCACTGTATGATTCATGTTTAATACTTACTTTCCAGTCTAAAAGTTATAGTTCATATCCAAAAAATCCTATTTGAAATATTTTAAATCTCAAAAATTAAGTTTTGAATTTTTGTGGGGCTTACTGTTGAGCAATGTTTTTTCTACCGCTCACACATGCTGAAGTGACCCGCATAAACCATCTTCGAAACTTACAGAATCATTCAAAAATGGGTGCATTAAGGTAGATCACACACACACACAAGTATCTCAAAGAAAGCAGACAGAAATCCCTTTTTGGAGTTTCGATTTCATCATAAAAATAAGTATTATGGTGATACACAAATGTTCTGTTATCATAACTGAAAATGCACATTGCAAAGTGTATGAAAATGAAATGGCTGATAAGTCAATCACAGCAGGCCCAGTTCCATTATCAGCAACTACCCTCTCTAGGTGGTTGGGTCTCTAGGTCTACCCTTTCTAGGTCAGAGGAGACTCGATCACTATGGCTAACTTTATGGAGGAACACTAGAATGAATTGTTTTTTGGAATTTTTCTATTCCAGAGTGAGCCATAACTTCCATTACTTCAAAAATATCCCTTGAGCAGCTGTCATTTTCTCTGCTATAGCCAGAATAAGCCACATTGTAACTCAGGCCTACTTGAATTGTTTTCACCTGGTTGACTTCAGCACCTTATTTGTCTTGTTCGACTGCACGTCGGAGAACTTTTTAGAATTTTCTTAAAGAAAATCTGATTAATCTTCTATTCTTACTGTATTTCCTAATATTCATTTTATGTTCTTATATATTGCTTTTATGGTTTATAGGAGATATCAGCTTTAATACACCATACTAATTCATGTATCAATATAATGTAATCATAACTAAAAATGTACAAATACATATGAAGTTTTGAACAAGCAATAGATTAAATAATGGCATGGATTAATCTTCGTTATCATATTCATTTCAATTTCATATTAAGATTTGTTCATGTGGAATGTTACAGGCAGGTCAGTCGAATTCAAAAGCACGTAATGAAATTTTATTAAAAGAAATAGAAAAACTGGAGAAAGAACTTGGGAATAAAAGTGATGGTAAGTAAAATTATACTGTCTCTACTGCTCTCCTTATCAAAGTTAAAAGTTTAATTTCAGTGTTTTTAGATTTACATCTTATGCATACAATCAGTACTTACTCAAAATGTACTTATTTCTAAGTGCTTTTAATCACATATTTCTATTAGTTTGTATGAATTTCTTAAAAATTTAGCATATTTTGATCATTTAAAATTTGCAGCAACTAAATTAGACTTCAAATAATAAAGTTAATAATATAATTCAAGTTAATAAATTACAAATAAAACAGTTTAATGATCTTTTAAAGAACACCAATCTAACATAAAATATTAAAAATTGAATTTAAAAACTCTTATCAGCTTAACTGTTACTGTTTGGGACCACACAAAAATACAAACTTTAGTGGACTAACTATATTTATTTACATTGATTAAAATTTGTACTATCCTAAGTACACAAAGAATGGTTCCTGGAACGGAACGATGGCAATACTGACATTGTGTCGAGATCAGGCTTTAACTGAGGAGTTGGCAATGTTCTTGGGGCTTACCAAGTACATGAAACGTTCCATCAATTAGAGTAACGCCAAAAACTGTCACAGAGATATGCACAATGCTTTCAGAATTTTGTTTTGCTATGAAGGATTAAAGTTAATTAAAAAATTTAAATAATGTGACCACAAAACAATATTTTAGTATTAAATGAATTGTTCTTTTATGAGGGTTATTCGGAAAGTAAGTTCCTGAATGTAAAAATTCCTGCACCCGACAGAAGGCGCTAATCTGCCTATGTGATATCGCGTCCTCAATGACTAAAGAATGCGTCATAACAGAAAAGTTTGTATAGTGAAACACTGACACGTGTAAATCTTGTGCTAAAGATGTTTAAGACTATAGAAGGTCCCGCCGACTGTGAAATTCGTTCTGTAATTCACTTTTTGAATGCAAGAATATGCTACAATGCGAAATCCATAGGCAAATCTGTGAGGTGTACGGCGATACAGTTATGAGTGAGGGAATGATTAGAAGATGGGTTCGATTGTTCAATTCAGGCAGAACGAACGTGTACAATGAAGCGAGAAGCGGCCGGCCATCTGCTGTGAATGATGAACCGATTCGTCAAGTTGATGCAAAAATTCGTGCAAATAGATGTTTCACGATCTCCAATCTTGCATTGGTGTTTCCTGAAGTTTCGCGTACTGTTCTGTATGAAATGGTTACTGAACGCTTGCGTTACCGAAAAGTGTGCACTGTGGGTACCGAAAATGCTTACGGAGGAGCATAAAGGCAAACGTTTTGCTGCTGCTTTGATGTTTCTGAACCGATACAATGCTGAGGGTGACGAATTGTTGAATCACATTGTGACTGGCGATGAGACTTGGATTTCCCATGTCACACCGTCATCGAAACAACAATGAATGGAATGGAAGCACTCCGCCTCACTGACATGACGAAAGTTCAAACGGACCATTTCCACACGCAAAATCATGTGCACCATTTTCTGGGACAGAAAAGGTGTCACATTGGTGGATTTCGCACCCAGAGACAAAACCGTCAATGCCACTGCTTACGGAGCAACATTGAAACAGCTGCGACATGCCATTCAAAACAAGAGACACTGCTTGCTTAGTGATGGTGTCATTTTGTTGCACGACAATGCCATGCCATATACCGCTCGTGTAACTCAAGATCTCATAGAGTCCTTTGGTTGGGAACAAATCATCCGCCGTATAGCCCTGACCTGGCGCCAAGTGACTTTCATATTCTCACTTATTCTTCTAGCGATTCTTGAGTGGCCAGCATTTTGATCAAAATGAAGTAGTGAAAGATGCCGTAACATCCTGGCTAACCTCACAGGCGGCCACCTTCTATGATGCTGGCATACAAAACCTTGTATCTCGATATGATAAATGCCTTAATATGATGGGTGACTATGTTGAAAAGTAGTGAAATGTTTGTAAATCGTTATTAAATATGTATCTTTGTCCACAACTGTCTCCTTTTTTTACACAGTAACGGAACTTGCTTTCTGAATAACCCTTGTATATCAAAATTTGCTTTTGCAAAACTTAATTTCTTCATCTCATACATTGATGAAATTAAGAATATAAGTGATTGTAATAATTTATAACTGCCAGTAAAATATGTTTTAAGAATAAATTATCTTGAAATTATAGACTGAACTTTTATATTTGTATCATGTTTTGTGCATTTAATTTTTATATGAAATATACAGTTTCCAATGTTCGTTATTCCATTACTTTAAGCTAGATTTTTTCTACATCTGTATACAATAAATGTTTTTATGATTCTATCCAGATTTTTTTCATAGAATGATAAATATAACCATTATATTATATAACACATTTCTGAATACTAAAAATGGTTTTTGTCTGACTTTATTTTTAAAAAATAAATAAAATACTTTTGGTCATAGCATAAAAATAAATTTAATGTTTATCAACATTCTGCAAACAGCTTATTACATAATATTTTATGCAATTGGGAATTTTAGTGCTGAATTCTGCTAAACAGAGTCGTGAAACCATTTTGGAAAGATGCAAAGAATCTTCCAGGGAATGTGAAAACTTGCAAACAAGAATAAACATTTTGAAAGGTTAGTAAAATACTGTGTAATTGCTCTTCAATATCTAATTCTCAAGATCAATTATTTTGTTTAGTTACAGGTAAGATAATTATTAATTTTGAAACTACTAAATTGTGATTATCCAAATTTGGGGAGATTTGGTTATTTTCAGTCTGCTAAATGAGAGAAAATTTGTAACAATTCAATCTTTATACTAAGTATGTATCTATTAATCTGTTGTATTGGTGCAGCATGACCTTTTAGGATCTTGTGCCCCCCTCAATTATAATATAAATAAATTATACTAAGTACATTTGTCACAAGTTTATTGTTTTTCGAATCCCCTAATCATAATGAAATTTTCATGATTTCAGGGAATCTTAATGTAACAAATAGTAATCTAGAATAAGTTTTTTTATCAACAAAATTAAAAAAGGACCCACTTCATTAGTACTCCATCTAGTCTCAATTTAAAGTGACTTGATCACTTATTTTGGATTATAAGGCAATTTTATAATGCATGCAAAACTAAGATATTTTGAAATAACCGTTGAGTTCAATTACACACAGTACTGCTAGGAAAGTTTATAAAATGGATATTGTTTTAACTTAAGTTATAATGTATTGAGTTATACAGTTAATTATCTTAAGATGGTAAAGAGTGCATTTATATTCCAATGGCAACAAGTAAATTACTTTGACTACAAATATGATTGTTATAGTTTAAATCAGTTATTTAGTTCAGTAATCAATTACTTTGCACATGGTATTGTCTATGGGTTGGCTGCATATATATTCAGCAAGAAAATATATTCAGATATATTTTCTTGCCTCATCTCATTAAGTGTTGAAAGCGTAATGTCTCAAATTAATTTCTTGAACATTCCTATTCCCTACCTAAAGACTACAATTTTGATGAATGCATTTCTTTTTTTTAAAAGAAAGCTTTTTAAATTGTACCAAACTTTATAAACTGAATGGAATTACCTTTCAGAAAATTCATATTTAATTTATGTATTTATTTTAGGAAATTAATTTTAGTGCGTAAGTATTTGTAAATATGAGCATTTTCATTTGCTTGTGTTTAATTGGGAAAGGAGATTTTTGCATTATGGAAGACCCACAAAGAATTAATTCTAGCAATTCAAATTTTAAGACTTGATCCAGTTGAAAAAGTATTCTTTCAATATCTGAAGATCGTCATCTAACCTAGGAATGCTGATATCTATCTTTGATTCCATGAGCTCCCAAAAGAGCAGTGGTAGCCCAGTTGAAAGAATATCAGAGTAGCAACCTGAGTGTTGCAGATTCGAAATTTGATCCAGCCCAAAACATTCACGTATGTGGAGGCTGGTGCATGTTAAATCTGTCATGGCCTCATGTTGGAGATGTGTGGAAATTTGGAGAGTGGGATGTCAGCTCAGGTATTGACCTTGTCAACTGACTGCTTCAAAATTACAAGGTGTTGATCTTCCCTTTGGGATTGATCCTGGACTGTTGACATAGGCACGTTGTGTTGCTCCAGTGCAATGTTAATACAAGAACCAACCTACCATGAGCTCCTGGCACTGATAAACCCCCTTTATGGGGAACTTGCTCATATCCATTTGTGCAATAGATGTCAGTATAACGGAATTCCTATGGTCTCAGAGTCCCTATAAAGTACTTGAATTTTATTTTTCCATCTTGAGACCTTGAAAGATTCCCGAAAAATACCAAAATTTTGTTTAGTTCTTCAACTTCACTGGGATTGGTTTTAAACAAAATTTACCTGCAATTTGTAAATATGAGCATTTTCATTTGCTTGTGTTTAATTGGGAAAGGAGATTTTTGCATTATGGAAGACCCACAAAGAATTAATTCTAGCAATTCAAATTTTAAGACTTGATCCAGTTGAAAAAGTAAAAAGTAAAGCTTTTCGAATTTGTTCATTTTTATATTGCACACTGCTAATTGGTCTAATATTTAATTAATTTTACTTGCATAATCACAGGGTTGCTACAGGCGACTATTTGCTACTACTGGTATCCTTTTAAGCAAAAATAGTCTCAAAAGCTCCTATTTTCAAAATTTTGGCGATTTATTTTAAAAATTCACCAAAGGTAACTAAAATTTGATCCCTTTTATTAACTAATAGCAGATGGAAAAAGTATTTAAAAAATTTTTCTTTGGGAGAAAATTTTCCAAGTGACACTAATTTCGAAGTTTTAGCTCCAAGTCGTGACAGAATCTATTGTGACTAGATTGTCATGAAAACCGTACTAAATTTTTTTTATTTTTAAAATTTAAATTCCTTGTTGAGATCTTTGTGTTTCATACTTAGCACATTTTGTGTTTTAGCCGATTCATTTTATATTCGAGCTACTAAAATTGGGTTAAAGAAGAGACTTTTCATTACTATTTTTTAAAATTTATATTGCAAGTGCTTTGGCAGCCCTGTAATTATCAAAATCTAAATTTATGAAATGCTTATTAAACATACAAAGGTGCTCAGTGGTATGAATTGGTGAAATTATACGAGGGACCAAGTAATCCCCAGTTGCTTTATGATTGTATTTTAGGAATAACTTGTTTCGTTTGAACAGATCATTACAAATATTAAGTTTGTAATGTTTAACGCTCAAGTTTTGGCAGGCAAGGTCCTAAGATTTGGACCTGTGAAGCGTCTGGTGTAGGCATATTACTTTTTTATCCAGTGATTTAAAAGCAAATGTTTAGTATTACTATTATTTTCAAAGTCGAATTATTAAAAAATATGTATGTATTAAATTTTAATTTCCTTTGACCTGTTAAATTTGTTTTGTCTTGAAAATGAATACTCTTTAACGAAAGGTCCCTGAATATATTTCAAAGGTTCTTGGAATGTCCTTGATTTTATTTGATAGTAGGAACCCTGTATAAGTTTATATGCATGCAAGAAATTTTTTAATTATGGAGCTGGAACATCATATTGATTTTCGTAACTTCGGCCTATTAAACATAGATTAGATGAAAATATTTAAAGAAATTGCACCTTTGTATCAAATATGTTAACTTAAATATGCCAATTTTCAAACATCACGAAACATCTATTTTTTTTACATGGGGCCAATTGTGAATTACTAAAAAAATATGTATGTCAACAAAAATTGTATTGTTGATATGAAAACTTGAAAAAGAAAAATGAACTTTTTTGTTTGGAAATCTGAATTCCTTTGCATATATCTTTGGTGTTTAATGGTTTATAAATATTAAAATTTTAATTTTAGCTTGTAAAACTTAATTAAACGGTTTTGAATGTATTTTAACGATGCAGAAATTATTCCATCTAATCGCAATTTTCTAAGCTGTTGGTTATTTTTAAGATGCTAGGAGAAAAATGTGGACATACATTCATTTTATATCGAAAACATTAATTCTTGTTAAACATCTATTTTTAAATTATTTGCATTTTCTCTTATAGGGTCGATATCTACTTCTATTGATGATGAATTGGACTGAATCTTTTTAAACAGTTATTTCTACAATTGTGGAACTGAACAAGGAAATGTTGCCATTATTTGATTTTCACTTAATTTGTTTGCCTTAGTGAGATTTTTGAAATGTGTCTGTTAACTAATTTTATGTTTACATCAAACCATCGTTTAATTGGATTCAAAAGAGCAAAGTTGAAGATTACTCAATAACATGAATAAGATTTTTTTTTATCTGAGTAAGGAAATTTTATGGATTTTGTTGCTTTTTATTCAACCAGGATTTTGTTTAGTCATGCATTGAGTGACCTACATGCAGAATAATACTGGAACTGATCTTAATTATACCTTATTTTTCATTTGTGTAGGCTGAACATTCACATAATTTTAAACAGAAAAGGACCGTCTGTTTTATCCAGTCCCATCGTTTTATCAAAAATGTCAATTTTGTCCTGGTTTTAACACAACTGTAATTATGCTTTAATATTGGTCAATTATAAATTATTATTCATAACCTATAATCCATTAGCATCAAGATTACCCGTAATTTGTATAACCATGGAGTCACATTAGATACTATATGTATATCGATATCTGCTGATTCATTTAGAGCAAATAAAAACACTTGTTGGCAACACTTTGGTGTCTGAGACATGGCATCTGATCTGCTGTAATGCTAGTTTTTGTTTGGCCTGCTAAATGGTGGCTCTTATTAAATAATGGCAGTTGGAACTTCATATTTTAAAAAAGTTTTTAGTATTTTTTAAAGATTTAATTCTATCTTTGCAATGCCACTGAGGTAAAACTAATTTTAATGGCAATATTCAGAAAGAATTTATCACCTTTTTCATGAATACAAAATATTGCATAACTCTGTCCCGGCTTTGCTGTACCAATATCCCTTTTTCGTGTCAAGGAAATATGGTCACCCTACCTTTGTGTAGGAAATATATACTAATATTAGCAATTAATGACTGTTCGATAATTATGAACTATAAATTGGTTTAAAAGCCCAGTAAAATGAAAAGTTAAGTTTGTTAATATTGTAAATACTGTTAGGTTTGATGTATTCATTTTGTGATTTATGAACTTTATTTTTTAAGGATGCTGAATTCCTTATACTATTCATGTGTTTGCATGAATGTTTTGAGCTCATTTTAATGCACAAGATATTAAATATCTCTTTTTGTGTTTAGAAGTACATGTTACTAGTTTGAAATACACTAATAAATTTAAGAATACAAGTATTCATTTCTTTACATACACTAGAAATATAACTTCAACTGCAGTCCATCTTGAAAGCTAGTTCTGTTTCTTCAGGTTTGCTTCTGTATTCTTAGACAAGCCACATATTAGTCCAACATCAGTTTTGCAACATTAAATTCACTGAAATAGCATCGGCATGTTTCCTCTACAGAAATTGCCCAGTGTAAGGCAGATAATATTAATATTGGTGGTGCATGTACACTTAATACAGAGCTATCATTAACTTGTACATTAAAACAAAATATTGTAAAGTGGCTTTGAGTTTACAATGCTTAAATTTTGTAATGATGCTGAGACAATGTTTGAAATTTGTAAAGATAATGCTGTACAACAATGTTTTTTGAAACTTTAAATTAAGTATCTGAAACCTACTCTACATTGAAGCAGACCTTGTATTTGAAATTATAGATTAAGTGTACATATCTCACATCCAGTGATTAATCCAAGGAAGTATTAGAAATTCAGATTGTGTAAACATTAGTGTCAGAAATGTCTTGATCAACATTTGCTCGATTATACTAAATTCAGGGTACATTATATATCCCAGTTTTACATCCTTCCACTATTATGTTAGTAAGAGGAATGTTTGGTATTAGAATGATACCACTTATTTTTATATTAAAAGGCACTTGTAATTCATAAGCTTGGATGTTTTGTCAATTTTTAGGTAACTGACTAAATACACAGAACTTGTATAATTTTAATGTGATAAATTTGTTATAGTAAAATAAAGAAAATTTCCAGTACAAACCGTTTTACTGAGTTCAATTTTGAACATGCATCATAGTAGAATAGACACCCTGACTAAAATAAATTTTTAACATACCTTGAACCAGATAAGATATTTTTAGAAAAATATTGAAAAGTAATATTTTTTAGTTCTCGATAAACTAAGATTAGTCTTTATCCATATCTAGTTTTTCAAGACTACATGGAACTCAAAAAATTACCACTTTGTTTAAAAAGTAATTTTTTAAATTTGATAACTGTTTGAAAAAGATATTCTATATTTTAGGTATTTTGATGGTGGATTTTTAACATTTTAATATGGTCTTTAAAACAAAAACAATTGCAGGGTACCGACTCTTCAAGCAAGTGTAAAAATGTGTTAATTTTGCAGAATTAAAATAAGTTCACGCACAATTCATGACAAGCATTGGATATTTTTCATTTTTTTTAAAGGCTACATTTAACATAGATAAACCCTTGAGTGCACAGTTGAAGTTTTCACGAGTTCTATATTTGGATCTCACAGACCTAGCTTTAAAAACATTAGCTAACCTGTTAATATACATGCCCTTTTGGATGACACTTGACCTTGGGTTAGTGTCATTAATCTAGGCTTTTGAATGCAGTGCTTTTGTAAAAACTAAATCTTTTTCAAATTGCAATTAAGATTTTTTAAAGGGCCCTTAAAAACAAATAAAGTAGATTTGGTACTTACCAAATCAGGGTAGTGAAATGGCAAGAACTATACTTGTAATCAGATATCAATATACAAGACATCCATTTTGAAGTTCTTTCAACTGTGTTTGATATCTTACATTTCAAATTGTAGGTTCTTATATTTGTTAAATATTTAACTGATCCAGTGTCTTGTAAGTGAAGAATCCTAGAGAATTTAAATTGGATGGTCTCGAAGAAATTAAAGCATTTTCCTTGAAAAAGTCAAAATTTGTTTTTCTCAGTATCAAGTCAGACTCCATGCATTTGTTCTGAAAAGAAATAGAATTGATTCTTAAAAAATAACAGCCTGGATTTTTTTGACACTCAAAATGTTTTTTAATTCCATTTGCAATCTCAAGGTTTAGTTTTTATCCCATTTTTGATATTTCTAGAGCATTTTTCAAGTTTTGAGCATGTTTTCATTTTGTGTCCCAAGTTTTAATCCTACTTTTGTTGAAATCTTAATGGTTTCACTTTTTATTACAATAAATCCTTGACCAGCCCTTCAACGTAAAACAAATCCTTTTTTATTAGTGGATGAATCAATACAGGAATGAGTTTAGACAGGGTTTTTCTGTAGTCGACAGAAAAAGAAACCTCATTTTACCATTAGATCTTAATGTAAATTGAAACAAAGCAATGTTCCCAAACTGGTCTGTGCCTGTGTACCAGTCCACAGAAATTTTTTCAAAACGGTACAAGCATAACTAATATTGATTGCAGTGGCACCTCAAATGCAAGACATTTATCTTATAAATGATATATTGGTTTAAATAGTCACATCTGGCAGTAAGTGGATTTCTTTGAATTCATTTGCAATACTGCTTTCAAACTTTGAGGCTGTCTAATTTCATGTTATAAAAATTGTATATATGAAGATACTAAAATTAACCTTTAAAATATAATTTTCATCAGATATCCTTATGTTAGCCTTTTACTTTCACCTGTTAGTCTTTCAATGCACAGCAGGTCCCAATACACCTCAAAATTACTTCACTAATCATGGCTTCACAGACCTACTTGAGATGTATATTTTTCTAAATGATGATGCATTCCACAACACTTGAGATGCATATGCAACTTTCTAGAAACTACCAATACACAATCTTATTCATTCACGAGCTCAAAGCCATACCTAATACACAACTCCACTTACTATAGTATGTTATCGTTACACATTCCCAGTATTGTAATGTACTGATACAATAAATTTTTAATTAGTTCAAGCAAATTCATTCGAACTCAAATTTAATTCAAGGTTTCCCTGGAATTTTCCGTCTACCTGTAAATTTCCAACACTAAACTCCCAATGGACACCTCAAATGATTGCCTTCACCACTCATGCAAATCTTAACATGAAATATATTTTGTGAATCGAAAGCTGATCAATCACATTTTTAAGTGACCAAAATCCAGGCCCTGGTAATAAGATACCATGTTAATCTCAAAATGCAAAATTAAATTGGAACAGATGTAGTAGTATAGACCTCCCAATCCATTTGGCGACTTTATTTCGTAGCCAACCCTCAATTACGATTTATGTGGTTTTTGGTAACCCTCCACTTATTTCCACTCCATTCTAGCAACCTTACAGCGTCCCTACGCTATGTATATATAGACCACGTACCATAACCATTTTCATTTCGTTAACCAGTAGCTATTGCAGTAGGACGCTATTAGGATCCAGGGAATTTTCGAGCCAGGTTGTACCGTTTTAATCTTATTTTTTAGTTATAAGTATTTTTAGTAATCTTATTTATTAGTAGTCATGTCCTTGAAAGTACTATTTCAAAGTTTCAGGAGTTAATTGGGAGCCAATTTAGTTTTAAATTTTCCAATAAAAGACATACTTTTGGCCCAGGACAAAAAATGGTTTCGGATTTTTTAATGGAGGTGCGCTTGATAGCTAATGAGATTATTTGTTCAAAGTGCAATTCGGAAATGAAGCTAAAATCTAAATCAACAAAGTCTGATGGGTTTTTGTGGATATGCAAAAAATAGTTGATGGGAAAGTTTGCAGTAGCGAGAAAACGGTTAGAACTGGATCATGGTTGCATTGAAATTTCGTTTTCCATTTTACAAAAAAATCGAATGGGGTGCGATGAGGGTTCAGTTTACGACTGGCAGCACGGTTTAAACAGGAAACCCTCATTTACAGTGAAATCTGTTTATAAGAGTATAATAAATTTATTCAACTTATGTACAGTTTTTTGTAATACATCTATTATTTCTGATGTTATTGATATTTTTTTGGTTAAAATAATGTCCCCAAGTAACGTCAGGGTTGGCAACGAAAAAGTCGCCAAATGGATTGAGGAGTCTATACTACGTCTGTTCCATTAAATTAAATCTTTGGTACAGCTGCAGTCTCCGCCACGCGGAGTGGCAATGACTTATGCCGGCTGATGGTAACCCGAATTGTTACGGTTCTCGTGTTTTTATGGCAACCTTGCCAGCGTCCAGAAGTGTCCGATTCTTCTTTTTTCTAGATTGTTCTTTTCAGTTTGGACACGGATTTGGATTATCCCTGCGATTTCTACAAATCCACGTGTATCCATCGCTCTGAATTCCTAACAGAAAACGTCATTTCCCCGTTGCATTTATCGCAAGAAAATTTAGATTTAATTAATACAGATTCCTTTTAAAAAGCTTTTTATCGCGACACAACTCGTAACAAAAAAAACGTTTACCAACTCCCTCAGTCCCGAAAGTTTGTCTACCTACCACCAGAAAAAGTAAACTTTCAGTTGCGAGAAAAATTCTCTTGAAACTTATCGATTACACTAAAAATAGAAGGCATCTTAAGAAATAAGGTATACTAGAAATAATAAGATAACTAATAAAACAAAATAGACAGGAAAAATACAACCTGATGCGACTGCTCGACCTTTAATTCCGTTAATTTTTTTTTGCATATTTAATCCAGTTTTGCAACGTTCACTAGTCAAGGTGTGATTTCCGTTAAAAAATATTTTTTGTATACTTAATCCAGATTTGCAGTGTTTTACTAGTCAAAATGTTGTTTTATCAAGATTTATATATTTAATCCATATGTATTCAATTTTGGAAGATTTCCGTGGCGACATAAAAAGTGCGCCAAAAGTCGTTGCCATTCCGCGCGGCGGAGACTGCAGCTGTACCGAATTTATTGTATCCCAATAAGAGGCATTCCCTGCCAAGCTAAATGTAGGTAGCAGTAGTTTGTACTAGCAGAAGAATAAAATCTTCACTATCCATCTAGTTTGTGTACATTGAAAATCCATCTCATAAAAGCCATGGTAACATACATATATCTAAGATTAATCAAAAGTATAGAATTTTAAAACTCTGTTTGAGCAAGATATGATTAACCTACGAAACTTAATATGGATACAAAATCAAATTACTGTGCTTTAAGGAGGTAATATCATGAATACCTTAAGGCCTAAATTGTTTAACAATGAAAACTAATTCGGGATTCAAAACAGGATGATGTTTTATCACGGAACAGCTTTAAGAATTCCAAAGCAAGTTTTTAGAAGCATACACTTCAAACAGATTATGAAAATTATTGCAAATTCAAAGCACCTATTTTACTATTTACAAATGTAGAAGTCTACTTGTAAATAAACAAAATCAGAAGTGTCGGTGAAAAATGAGAAAAAGAAACGTCCAACATTCAACACTAGCAAGTGCCCCTTCCAACTTCCTAGGATTGAATGTTTTATGCCAACATTTGTTTACATAGGAAAACACTAGCTATATTTACCAACTCATGGCATCAAATGCAAGGTATACAAACTTTGCATAAATGACCTACATGCCCTTAAGGCAAACAATGTTATTCTGATATTGCAACTTAAATAGCGAATTCTAAAACTTGCAAAGCACTCATAAAAATTAGTAACAAGAAAATCCATTTATCAGTGTTTACATACAAAACGGAAGTAAAAGTTAACTCAGTAAACTAAATTGAATTTATTTATATTTATTACAAAACATTCGTATCAGATAGCTAAAAGTTATTACATCATTGATTCTAGTTACTTTCTAGAAAGAATGTATGGTGCACATGACCTTTGAGAAATTTTCAATAACACTACTATGGCTGGATACAAAGATGTAGATGTACAAAAGTAAATAATTCACAATTTTCATTCGTAAAATCCAAATTCAATAGAACTCAAAAGTAACTTAAACAAAATTTATTCGGCCAATTACAAATAATGATTGCTATATTTTTCATATGCGTTCTGGACCTATTAAATGTCTGGAAATCAAATGAGTCTATTCAGTTCAGCAATTTAAAATGCAAATAATAGCAAGAACGCCATCATAAGACAAAAGAGACCCATAGCCTCGGAAAGAGCAAATCCTAAGATAGCGTAGGAAAAGAGCTGCTGTTTCAAAGATGGATTCCTAGCGTAGCCGATGATTAGGCTTCCGAAGACTGAACCGATACCGGCACCAGAACCAGCTACACCCACAGTTGCGGCTCCGGCTCCAATGAATTTTGCAGCAGAATCAATATCTTTTCGGACAACACTAGTGTGAAGAGCACGGGGCATCTGAGAAATTAAAGATGAGGATAATGAGATACAGGGCATCACCTTTGGTGTCTGGCGAAATGGCTCTACATCTCGTCGTGTAGTAACTGCGGCACTCAGAGGTCTTGCAGATGATCGAACTGCAGAGGACATAACAGCTCTGAAGAAGGGAGTTGCACAGGCAGCATACATTTTGGATTTTTCTGAAGGTTTCTATTTGGAATAGAAATTTAAACGAACAGGAGTTTGCTTACACCCGATGTGACCGATTCAGCTATAGCGGAAGGTCAAGAAAAGGCGAAGTAGGTGTTGTACGTTGGCAAAAGTTGAGCTGTTTTATACTTTGATGTCGATCGATGTCACAATTTGTTATTGTTTTCATTCTTTCATTTTTTTTACGCCGATTATAAAATAAATGTCTGATTTATTGGAAGTTTTCATTGTTAACTTGTAAAATAAGCGAATATTCTTAGATGCAAGCTTCAATTTTCTCTTCCATGACTGGAAAGTAACTTGTTTGCATTGTTTCTGTGAGAATAATAGGTTTATATAAATTTTATTGCATTTTATGCGATAAAAGATCCTTCTGGGATGATTTTCTTTTGTTTATTTCAATTAAATTTGTGACAAAGCCAAAATATTTTTTAGTGTTCTGAGCTTAAATGTCCCTTTTAATCACAACTGTAACGGTTTCGCAATTCACCCTCTTATGATCCCAGTTTGTAAATAAATTAAAACCTTAGCCTGTTTGCGTAGTCTATATTAGATATCTTGCTTTAATATTTAAAGCATCTGAAATTTCAAGATGTCACGCTCAAATGTGTCCACCGACAGTTCCATTTTTAAATTTGGTTCAGCGTGGTTCCAGAAAAAAATTAACATTCGTCCTGTTCTCAGAGGCTGTCATCTAATCACAGATGAAATTTTGAAACAAGTTCCAGAAATTTCAAAGTTTTCGATCGGATTGGTGCACATTGAGAGTAAGTAGATATTCTCATATCAATGTTTTGTATGCACTCCATTGAATATCTTTCTTGCGTAATGTTCTCAATTATTGATATAAAACTTTCTTTAGTTTTGCATACCTCAGCTAGTTTGGCTCTCAACGAGGTAAGATTAATGATTATGTTCTTAAAGAAATAATTGCGCTTTTCTCTAGTGCTCTAGTTTTGTTAAAATTCTCTTTGAATCTTTTATCTGACACTTGATCTGAGTATATTTTTCTGTTGTCAAGATTATATAAACATCTTTAGAAGATCCTTTAATCACTGAAGATTTGCAGTTTGTATTTTCTTAATTGTTTATTTTTGTTTTTTCTAGAACTGGGATCCTGATGTGAGGTAAGTTCACATTTTTTTCTTCAATCCTCTTTTATCCGCTAACTTATTTCAGTATGTTATGGATGGTTGGACTACAACATTACGACCAGAAGAATTGTTATTTAAATTTGGTAAAGATGTAGAATCCGGGGCATGTTTGTCGCCAAATCAAGATGGCGTCCAAAGCCAGTATGTTCATTAAAAAAAACCATGGACTTTCCTACGCGAAAAACCTTTTGCATAGGGTTGCCATAAAGCTGAATCAAAACACCATGTTTGACGATAAATCGCTAGTGCCCCGGATTCGACATCTCCACCTTAAATTTATCCAAGCTGCCAAATAAGATGCCCGAAAACCACATGGCTAGCCAAATAAATTTACACGTAACTTGCAATTTTAATAGCGTAGGTTTCAAGGTATTCAAGCTACTTGATGTTAAATTTGTTGTTTTGTCTTATGAACCCTTTATTAATATATTATTTGGTAGCTTGGTCCTCAAGTATGCTTCGATTCAGGCTTCTTGAAGAGAATTAAACCAAATTTGGATAACTACATCTTCAACCATCCTGCCTTCGCTCTGTTTAATATGCTTCTATATAAAATTTTTTATGAATATGACCTTTTCCATGCATTTTTTCTGTCAAATTCTTTTGTCCCTTAACAATCTAGGGTCATATTGTGTTTTCTCTTTATATTTTATGGCTAAGCCATTAAATTTTATAGATATGTTCGTCATTATGCATAAAAAGTTAATGCACTGTCTACCATGAGATCTGCACCTGCAACCATGTCTGTATGGTGACGGTCACCATAGGAATGAGTCTTGTCCATTTTGTGAAGGGCTGACTAGTGATAATCTCAATTGTAATTTGTTTTCTGAAAGTTCTGATGGAAGATAGGTAATTTCCTGGTATGAGTATTCTCAAAGTCATTACAAATGCATAGTTCAATTTGCCATTAAATGTCCCATTGTGACAGACTTGAATAAATTTCAAGCATTCCCTATGGGAAATGGGACAAGGTCTACTTCTACAGGTGCAGACTTTTCTGCAAGATTAATTCTCACGGTAGATGGTTCTTGATTCCAATTATCTGTTGTACTGTACTATTTATTACATTCTATTGGGCTTGATACTTCCTATTTATATGGTTAAAATTATCATTTATATACATAAACTAAGCATTTAGTTTTGCACTTAAATTCAGTGTTTTATGTTGTGATTATGGGTGCACAAGTTTTTCTAATGCTTGCAACATTGTTACAAGCACCCAAGGTGACCCTTTGTTTGAAGTTTATTAAAGATCTCACTTTTCCCCTTTATTTCTTGAGCAGTGTACTTTAGTCTAATTTGAAAATCTTTCCACCATAGTAGATGTGTAATAATTTGATCATTGAGCATTTAATTTAGCTCACGTCCAATGTTACAATTTATGCTTTAGGTTAAAAATGTGTAAATAAAAATCTGAATTTTCTTCATTTTGGATGTTTGCGATTAAATGTTGATATTTAAGCTGCTTTATAATGTAATTAATATGCTTGATAAAAAAGCTGTCCATTTATTCTTTGATGATTTTATTTTATTGTCTGGTTCTTTTACAATTGCTGTTAACTAAAATTTCCATTTTATTTTCAGAGAAGACATGGAATCCTTTCTAACAGAGCTTGTTCCTGAGGTAAATGGTATAATTGAATTACTATACATATTTACAAGCTGTCACTGAAATCAATTGTTCTCGTGTCGATTTAACTTTCATTTTAATAATTTCTTATTTAATTTCTAGAGTACTCCATTCAGGCATTCATGTGAAGGCCCTGATGATATGGTAAGATTTGATTCACATTAATTTTTATGTAATCGTACTGAAATCATCCATCATACTATTCATCATCATATATTGTCACTGATATTTCATACATTATATCAAATTCAAGTTATGGTTTATTTAAAACCTAATCAAAGTTGTGGATACTGATTTCAAAGAAGATATTTTCCCTAGAAACATTGTCTATAAAACTACAATTAAAATAGCAGCATCAATAAAATAAATAAATCAGCATATTCTTATCATTATTTTATAATTTTGCTCATCCATTAAAATTCATTATTTTTTCTTCATTGATTATAATTGTTAGGTTTAGAGAGAAAAGTTTGTAAAGAATTGTATTGTGTTTTTAAACTGATACATGCATAGATTATGGAATTTTTTAGGTTCAAAATGATATCTTACTATGTATGTTTCAGTAATTTGTCTTGTCATGGTCTAAATCAGTGCAACATAAAAATGCACACTAAGGCTTCATTTGATGACTAACAACAAATTTTGTGTCAGATATTTTGGATCTAGAAAATTTACTTAATTTCAAAGATAACAATTCCAAACTTTGCTCACAAGTTTCATACTGTTTTGTAAAGGTAAGGTATTTGCAAGTTTTTGTAAGTTTAAAATATAAATAAAAAAAATCTTTAACCAAAACCATTGATGATGCAAAGTAGAGTGTCTAACTTAGCAGTGTTTTATAAATTTAGTGCCATATCTCGCAATTCATCACTCAGATGTAATGTCACCAAACAGGTTTATATAGTATAGTACTAGCTGTATAGCCTGTTGAGATAAGGTTATAACAGGCTTTAGAAATGCTTATTATCTTTTGTAGAGTACCGTAATTTTGCACGTATAGTCCGCAGACCCGATTTTATATAAAAAAAATTTCAAAAATCGTCAGATAGTCCGCACCACCGGATAGTCCGCGAACTATACGTCCGAAATTACGTTATTTTAATACGGCAATATTAATGTATTTTAGAAACAAAGAACTAAGTATAAATAGAAAAAAAGTACTTACTTACTAATATACCTTCAGAAATAAAACGCTAAATACAAATAAAAAACAGTGCTTACTAATTAATCATATTTTAATTAATCACACATTCTACTACATTAACGAAAACCTTCAAAGTCCGATTCATCGGTATCAGAATTAAACAGTTCTAATATATTTTCGGGAAGAGTGTCCGAAAGTTCATTTTCAGCATCACTATCTTCACTGTCAGTGATTTCCTCGCTTTCACTAACAATCCCGGCTTTTATAAATCCCGATCGGATGGTTGACACTTTAACACTTTTCCAGGATTTATCCAGGTTTAAACTCAGCAGTAAAACTCCGGCGATGTTTCACAGACATAATGTTGGATCAACGTTATCGAAGATGAAAGACAAAATACGAAAACAAAATACTGTGCAACGTGCTATCCTCGTGATAAGTGGTAATGAAATGTGACCTTCGACCCCACTCACTCGGTGTTGCCAAACCACGCTATAAGTAAATGAATCACGCTTTTTTTTCGTACTCCAGGTACTTGCTACTGTGACATCTTAGCGCCTAGGAGTCTAGAATGGCCGGCTGCAGACCCGGAAGTTTCCTGTTAAAAAGTCCTTCAATACTGCGCTTGCGCATGTGAGGAGAATGAGAAACAGTTAGCTCACGGACTCCGTCTAGTTGAGACGTCTTCGTAGCAATTCGTAAATTTTAATATGAAAATAAGCATTTTTGTTTCGCGCGTCCATTGTAAACCCATTGTTTTGTCTGTGTTAAAATAAATGTTATTTTTTAATGTCCAACAAAAGTTCGGATTAATTCGTCACACTACTAAGGCTCCTAAAAACCGAGCTGACGCATCAACTACTTTTCCCCCTCCCTGCTGTTGCGCTAAAGCAGTGCGAAGGATACTGGGATACAAGACTCTGGTTGCGCTAAGTGAGTGCTCATATCCCGGCACCGCTTGATGCGCCAGCCTGGATTTTAGGAGCTCTACTTGCTACTACTCATTCGTTCTGCACTATGCTCTATGGTTTACTATCGATACGATACATACGAATGTTTTCTTGGAATCTTGCACTGTTGTTTATATTTGATCATCGGCAGTTCACGACAGCGTGTTTTTTAAATTTCAACGATTTTAACCTTGAACAACCAGCGTATTATTCGCACTGGTGGATAGTCCGCAGCTTCAAAAATTCGCATTTTAAACACAGATAGTCCGCGGACTATACGCGCGAAATTACGGTAGTAAATAATGAGTGCACATTGAAACATACTCTTAAAATGCTTCATTGTTCGAGAATATTTACAACTCAAAATAATCAAGACTAGTAAGACAATTAAATAATCTCACAAAAACTAATACAGAACTCAGTTATACTCACAGCTCAGCTTGTTAATCAATTCTAAATACACTGCTGGCCACCCAAATTGCAACACCAAGAAAGACAAGAGATATCACAACAAAATTTATTTTGTAGATAACATGTTGACCAAGTAATTTATAGACTTCTGTGAAGTGTGGTTCCTGCCAAAATCAGTAGCCAGAGTAGCCGCCATTGTTGGAGATCACCGCTGCCACACGCCTCGGCATTGATTCAAAGAGACTTTGGATGTGTTCTTGGGGTACAGCAGACCAAGCAGCTTCCACACGTTGCCAAAGTTGATCTGGTGTGGCAGCTGGGGATGTATTCTGGGTCAATCGTTGAGCAACCATGGACCACATGTTTTCTATCGGCGAAAGATCCGGAGAGCGAGCTGGCCAGGGAAGCAATTCAATCTGGCGATTGACGAAGAACCCTTGGACAATGCGTGCCACGTGTGGTCGCGCATTATCCTGTTGAAATATGGCTGTGGGCAAGCCCTGAAGGTAAGGAAGGACAACTGGCTCCAACACCTCGGAGATGTAGCGCTGGCTGTTTAAAGTACCGGCAATGCGTACTAGAGGAGTGTGAGAGTGATATCCAATACCGCCCCATACCATAATACCCGGTGCAGGACCAGTGTGGCGGTGCATAACGCAGCTGTTCAGCATCCTCTCTCCACGGTGTCTCCAGACTCGAATCCGACCATCGTGGTGTTGCAGACAGAAGCGTGACTCGTCAAAGACAATTTCATTCCATTCTGCCATCCACATCCTTCTTTCATCGCACCATTGGCGGCGGAAACGTCTGTGGTTCTGCGTCAAGGGTAGACGAAGCAATGGACGTCTTGCGGACAGACCACTCTGCTGTAAACGGCGTCGAATGGTACGCGCAGACACTGGATGATGCGGTACAGACTGAATGTGCTGTGCTATGGTTCGGGATGTGGCTGAGCGATCCGTTACTGCCATACGCACAATATGCCTGTCATCACGTGAAGTGGTGCACTGAGGTGAATGCGATCGAACACGTCGGTCCGTCGTACCCTCCTGCATCCAACGATCACATATCCGCATTACAGTTGTTTGGTTTCGTCCAACACGACTACCGATTTCCCTGAAAGATAATCCACAATCTCGGTAGGCCACTATCCTTCCTCTGTCGAACTCGGATACTTGATCGAAAGATGATCGCTGTTTTCTACGAGGCATAATTGATCGTTTTTTTGAAAAAACCACAAGAAAAACACAATTGCCGTACTTGAAATCGTCGAAATCTCCAAGCCTTAAATAGCGCTTTGAAGTGGCGCCACAGGCGCGTGTGATGTGCTTCTGCGCTGAAATTCTAATCATTTGCATATCTCACCTCCGCTAATGCATGTTGTAAATTTCATATTATTTGCATGCTTCCTTCAGGGTGTTGCATTTACGGTGGCCAGCAGTGTAGAACTAAAAAATTAAATATATTACTGGTACAGAAAATTAAATATATTACTGGTACAGGAAATTACATAATTATTAATAATTTAATTATCTAATGCAAGTGTGTTTTATCTGTTTCTGTAATATATTGCTTACATATACTACCATTTTGTTTTTCACTATCACTTGCATTACTTGTTTCCTTAAACATCTATATCATGATTTAATATTTTATTTATTGTGTACTTGCAATTTCTCATGAAATAAATTAGATATAACTTCAACCAATGATAGAGCAAGTATAAAAAGTGATCCACGAACATCATCACAAGTTTGCCTTTTATATATTAAGATACTTAGCCATATTTTATTTCAGCCATGGGTGGTGCTGTGATATGCATATTGTCAGCCATTTGCATACAGCATAAAATGAAGAGAGTATACAGCAAAAAAGCAAATGGTTAGAGTAAAAGAAACATTAGACATAAGCCAATATAATAACACCCCTGTCCGTTATCAGCCGTTAGCAGTTTCAATGTGATATGAATTTAATCTTTAGTTAGAAAACTGACCTTGTTTTGTGTTTCAAAAAGTAAAATTTACTGCCACATAATTTGGAAATTTATGACACACTTTGTTTATTTTAAAAAGTATTATCAAGTTGGTACTTTGCTTTATATTGTTAACATTTGTTATTGAGTATACAACTTCACAAAAATGTAATTTAAAATAATTAAAGCTTTTTGTAAGAAGGTAACATAAGAAAAAGTTCTTGTTAGTAATTTTTCAAATTGCATCTAGTTTATTTTTATATTAAGAAATAAAATAATTTATATAAAGGGTCGAACAGCTGATGACAAATATAATAAATAATTTATAGAGGTGTTAAAGAACTAAATTTATGTAACCTAACCACAGCTAGAGTGTAAAAGTTATTTTTCAATACTTTAAACCTAAATTGCTGTTATCACTTTCCTAAGGAAGCATGACAAAAATATTTTAGATTATTATAAATGATTGTTCCCCAGAACTTATCTTACCTAATTAGGTAAAATATAGTAATTATGCATTTTTTCAGCCTGCTCATATTAAATCATGTTTCCTTGGATCACATTTGACCATACCAATTACTGATGGTGAGTTGAACCTGGGAAGCTGGCAAGGTGTTTGGCTCTGTGAGCACAGAAATAGAGCTGGTAATTATTATTTATATTAAAATCTTTTCAAAGTAAAGGAATCTCATGTTTAAAACTTGTGTTACTTTCATTGCGTTTTTAGAGGTGATATAATTTATGTAATTATATCTTTCAAAAATTTCTTCAAGAGAATGATTCAAAATGGGGATGTCAACGATTATCTAATGTTACCATTTTTCATAGAATAGTGATTCTAAATAGAGAGTGTTAAAATCATGTAGAAAATGAATTTTTCATCCATTTTCATGTATGCATTTACAAATTTTTTTTATCTAAGCTCTTTACTGTGGGAAGTTTTCAGCTATAACCTTTGAAATAATTTTGATTAAACGGTTTTGCATTCTTAATTAATTAAATCCAAATAATATCCATATCATACCATGTAAACTTTAAAAAAAAAACCTTATGCTTTATTTTATAGAAAACTAGAATGTGTGGCGGCCTGTTTTAATTTAACATAACCTATCTTGTTTTAAAATGGTTTTATTTTAACTTAACTGGCCATTTCAAAATAAAGTTACACACTTTACTTAAAAAGGTTTTGTTTTGTGTATTTTATTTTTATGAAACTGAATTCTGCAAACCATTACTTATTCAACCATACTTGAAGAAAGTTGGCCGAAATATACATATGTATACCGTCAAGAAATTACCCATGTCTGGTGATATTTTGCAGAAAATAATATATCTGTAATATGTAAAATACTGGAACACATAAATACAAACGAAATTCTGGTCATTGAAAAATGCAGAATTCTGATAAATGACTTCTGAATATATTCTGAAATGGAACAATTAGTTTGAACAATATTGATAAAGACAATTGATTTATCTACAAAAAAGAACATAAATTTATTAAACTTAGAAATGCTCGAATATGATTGCAACATTTTGCTGTCTTAACTCAAATACACACACAAAATTCTAAATCAAATTTATAAAATAAAACATTAATTCTGTCATTGCCAGATACTGAATAGCAAAATTACTCTTTTATAACCAATGCGTTTATCGTTTGGACTTTCTGTGTTCAACACAAAGTGTAAGTGTACAAAATGTAAGTTATGTAAAATTAAATATTTTTACTAATTTTTGCATCAATCAAATATTCATAAATTATTTGTTATGGGAAGAACTAAAAAATCAGTTCAAACATAAATATTGGAATTTAATTGTTTTGGAAAAAATTGTTTTTCGAGCAATACTGGTAGAACAAACTGAGTTGCGTACAGCAATCATTTTATACAGAATGTTATTCTTATGGGATTTCAAATTGTTTTTAGCCCCTCTGCACATATAGAACTGGGGTTAATATGTAACCTACATTACCCACAGGGTTCTAAAGTATGTATATCAAATTTGGTGTGGATTGGTCAAACAGTGTAGATTTGTATAGAGAACCGACAGACAGATGCAGACTCTGCTTTATATATACTTGTAATTCAATTTCAAGAGCCTTGATACTGTCATTTGGAATTTCTTTCCTTTTTAATAACCTGATTTCATGTAACAAGTTGTTACCATTTAGCTTCGTAGAACAAAGTAGTTTATAACTTATTTATGTTATGAGTGGTTGGTAATAAATCATATATTTAATAGACATTGTCACTATGATTTATGTATTTTACATGAAATGGTTGATTGAATTTTACTCTTCATCTTCAAATCAGTAATTATTATCTCATTGATATTTAATTTGTTTTCAGGATCTCGGAAAATGATGGTGACAATCAATGGTGCTCTGAGAGATTAAGTTTTTGTGAGTTTCACAACTTTAAAAAGCTTTCAAAAAATCACTAGATGTAATATTCTGCATCTTTTTTCAGTCAGGCAGTACTTATTTAACATGCTGCACCTTTCTTCATCAATCTAAACACATTTTTCTTTGCTTGATACTCTCAATTATGCTGTCCATTATTAGATAAGTAAATTTTAAGGAAAGTAGTTTCACATGCGCAGTAGTGCATAATAATATACTAAAGTTTTCTAGGTACTAATACATTTTTAGTGCTGTTTATGCATTACTTGAAGCATGCCTGTTTCAAATGTTTAAAGAAAAGTTGTAACTTAGTCATCGAAATATGTTATCAGTTAGTGTTCATTTCTCAAACTGGATTCTATAGAACCCTAAATGTCTATTAGGGGATGTAAGATTCCAAAAGATTGAGAAATGTTGTGGACAGAATGTTATGGGAGGTCCTCTTTTGAAGTGTTAGGATCAAATCTTGCATGGATGTAATTTTTAAAACATTGATTTTCTGAGGTATTAATGACATTAAATTGGCAATATTTATTAAAAGATCATGCTTCATTTCTTTTTTGTGTAACAAAATGTTGTAATATTCAATCTATTGTATAAATTTGTTTGGATGCGTAAAAATTAAAAAGAAAGTTAAGAAAAAATAGAATATGAAATAGATTGGCAACTATAGATAGTGAAAAGTTTTTGACACAGATATTTAGTTCAATTTATAGACAAAGTTTCTATATATTAAATTATCTTGTTTTCTTTTACTGTATCTTTATTTATAACCAGGAGCTAGATTTTGTTGACCTTGAAAACTTAATTGATGCTTTCAATTAGCAAAATATTTTCTAGACAGAATTCTTTGAAAATAAAATATTTACTGCATAATTATACATACGTGTATATTAAAACATGATACCAAAAATGAACCTGAGATACTCTTGCGCTCCCAGGATACCCAAGCAATCTTCCTGATTTCATCCCACTATGTTCCCTATCCCTTTTTTCCATTCACAATTTTTAGTTGCCTTGTGTTTGTCGCAGCTTTGCCAAATATGGCCTTGTGCCATAAATCCCCATTCCAGTATCCATTAATAGACATATCTCAGTTGGTATGCCCACTCTGTTCTTGCAACCTGTGAGTTGTAGGCGCCACAGGTTCAATTTCTCCCTGTGTGTATGGCACAATATGGCCCTTGTCATAAAAATCCAATCCTTTAATAGAAAGCATGTAAAGGATTGTTGAGTAGGTTGAGAATTGCTTGGGCACTAGAAGCCGAGACACATCATTTGTAATGTGTTTTGTACTAAAAATGAAACTTGGGAATGTTTTAACAAAAATTTGATTAAACCCCAGGACAAATTAAAGATTTGGAAGCTGATCAAAAAATCTCGAAAGTGTCCTAAATATCCCAGAAATTATCAAAAAAAGTGTCAGCAAAATCCAGATCATGTTTATAATTGTATAGCTAAAAAGAGCGACATTGAATACTTATCCTTTTGCATCTGATAACAATTTCAATGAGAATTCTGTTCAAATGTGTTAAGGCCATGCTTCTTGAGATTGCATTATCTAGCAACTTACTGCAATATTATGCTCAATATAGCACTCTCTCATGATAGAAATATTAGACTGTAGACGTTGTAGTGTAATTTCAGAACGTAGTTCAATTTTATTATGAAATGTTTAAGATAAATAATCCTTCCATTTCGAAACTGCTGTTTCCAATGCTGAAAATATTTCGACTTTTCAAAGTTTATGAAGTTTTGACCCTTTAGTTTTAGACACGGAAACATGTTGCATGCATCAATGTCAGTATTAAAAAGTGCCAACTTTCTGAAATTACTTTATAAGTGTTTAGCTTCCATGAGCTTATCCGAAGAATAACTACTTTTCAAATGTTTGTTTAGTGTTTAATTTAATTGTGTACTAAAATAAAAATATACAAGTATTCTTTGATAAATCTTTGTAGGATTAGTGCATTCAATTCCACTAATTTTTACATCATGTGATGCTGTTCAAACCTGAAGTTTAATTGGCTGGATTAATGGGATATGGTAAAAATTATTAGCCATTTGTTTATAAATACTTGATTATTTTTTTATACTTTTTAGTTATCTTTCAAACAAAAGCTCATAAAGAAGCAAATGCTTAAGATATTTATAATATATAAATGAACTAGAACATCACTAATTTGGCTAAAAGTTGTATTGAAATGGAAGTGAAAAGTATTATCCATGTATGCATCTTTTTCTGTGTCTAAAATTAAAAAGGTTAGAATATTGTATAGGGATTATTCCCCCTATAATATAAACCTAGAATATTAGTTTTTGCCTTGCATAATCTTCATGTATTATAAATTATATGTATATTTATGTAAATATGTTGTACATATGCTGTAATTTATCTATTGAATCTTGGCTTTCAATTGTTTAGTACATCAAAAGCCTTAGTGATATGTGGTTGGTTTGAATCGTAAAAAAAGGAATGTCCCGCAAAAATTTAAAGACCTTTCAACAAAGGAATAAAAAATAGTAAACAGGCGCTTAAATTATTTTGCTGCCAGTTGAGGGATATTTCTTTAACTTTATATCAAAAGGTTTTTGGAGGAATTGAATATTTGAAGCTTTTATATATGTATATATGCTACCCATTTATTTTTGAGCAACAAACTAACATTTACCATTTTAATTTAGAATACGACAAATTGTTAACCAATTGAATCTCAACATAATTGTGAAAATTGGATTTTTAAAAATATAAAGCAATAAATATATTGAAATAAGAGCAACACATCAAATATAAAAAAATTATAGAATGGGTATGTAAATGATTCATTTGATGTACTAAAATAATTTTCTGTTTATTCTGGTAATCTAAATTTTGCATTATAATTTATTAAAGGAGAGAATTACAACTTTTGCTGAAAGGTTTTTGATATTTTTAATGGTATGTCCTATCTATTTTCTATGCACACTTATTTTTAAAAACGTTTAATTTTTGCTTTTCAATGAAAATATTTTTATGAAAAATTTTTTATACTATTTTAGTTTGTACTTATTGCATGCAACAGATAAACATTAATTTGAAAATACTTACGTATTCTAAATAAAGTTAATTTTTAATCACTAACAGCAGTTAGTTCCTTTAAATAAAAATATTAGATGATGTAAATATCAAATAAAACAAGATTTTGCATAAATTCCATAACATGCAACTAATATTTGGTGAAAATGTTGGATTCTAGAGTTTGATAGATGTAACATAAGCTCTAGATTTTTCAAGCTAGTTCTAAATAAAATTAATTCCTTATGAAACAAATTTTTGAAAGGGTATCAAGAAAATTTCTTCTCATAACTCATTATTTACTTTTTCGAATTAATATTAAGTATTTACGAAATTAAACACAAAAGATTATACTAGAGTATGAATTCTTAATTTTAATAGAAGGAAACAAACATACCACATACTAAAACAAAAATGTAATGAAGCTGCATATACCATATTTGTAGATAATTTAGATATCCTTTTCCAATCAGCTAGGAAAATAGATTTTAAAAACTGTAAGGAAAGCCCCACACTAGAGCAACATCAGTCCTGCAACACTAAATGGACTAAAATATGCATGTTTTCTGCACAGAAACAGTATCATGCATACATCATATGCTGCTCCAGGCTTAAATGGAATACTCAACAGTATGCTATCTTTATCTATTGCTAAGACTTTTTTGCATTGAAAAACATTTTCTTTTGGGTATCTTGAATTAATAACTAAAAACTTAATGCATACACAGTAACTAAGTGAGCAAACTTTTTCCAGCAATGCATAAACCTATCTACAAATATTACAGCTAATAACTTCGATACAAATTCAAAATCACAAAATGGCGAAGTTGTAATTTAATCTAAGAAAGACAAATATATAGAAAAGTAATTTATTCAAAAATAATTTGTACAATAGTCATTGTTTGAAGTTGTTTGTTGATGACAATGTGGGATATCTTCACAACATGCTTAAAAGAGGAATATGTGTAAAAGTAGTTTTTCCTTTCATATAGTAATCTAATATTTATAAAATCATACTTTATAAAACGTTTTCTAAAACTCAATTTTTGCTATATAAATATTGGCTAAACAGAACACTGTATAAAAATCTAGTTAAAACAAGGCTTTCAAAGTAAGCTAATTGATTTTCCCTGAAATAATTTATTAAAAACTCAAATCAGTTTGCATTTGTCATAAGCAGTCAATATAAATTATTAAATGTATTCAATACATTGATAAATGTATGTTTATGAGTTCTACAATAGCATAAGACGTTTATTTTACTGCTAAATAATAGTTGAAATATTTAATCAGAAATAATCAAATATCTGTTATTCAGCATTTACATAATTTGTTGCTGATTCATCAATCTATAAACCATGATAAATTTCTGTGTCATATCCAAAATTTCCAAATATTTTTCACTGCATTAGAAAATGATGAATTTGAAAGGTTCTTTCAAACTTGTACTTTTAGAATGAACATAAAATCAGAATTTAAATTGTATTTTTAAAATCTACGAAAAAATTCCTTAATGTTTGGAAATTTTCAGTGCAACAAATAATTATATTGGCTTTGAATTTTGCACCTCTAGCTCATTTTCCAGTCATCTTAAGATCAGATTGTCAATCTTGATTGATTTTTAATAACATTTTAAATGCATTGAAATTTTTTTAATTGATTGAATTACCTATTTGATCATTAGTATATATTTATTCTTTTGACTTTTTTGAATTATGGACATAAAATTTGATTAAATGAAGGGTATATATATGAAGGGTATACCTAATTCTTTAGATATAAAATATCTATTACTTGAAGACTATTTAAATTCATTGATTCGCTTTTTTGATCTTAGTTAATGAACAGTGAATCAACTGAAATGGACAAGAAAAAATTTACAAGTTGATACATACATAATCATGTACCAGAAAGGTTAATTTATTAAAAGCAAAATCAATGTGATTGATAGCATTGGAAATATTTAATGTAAATAATTAAAGATAAAATATGCATGTTTTCTGTGTTAATGTTTGAAGACTAGAATTCAAATGCAGAACCTTTCAATTTCAATATGAAATTCTTTCAACTGTATTTCAAATATGCAAGATTATTTAATTAAAATCAATAGTGAGGACTCAGAAACTCAATATAAAAAATACAAAAATAATCTTACATAATATATTTCTTTAGTTGCACAACACACAAGGATACAGACATGAACTTAAAACAATTTCCTTAATACCAAATTGAGAGATCATTAACCATCATTTTGTCTGCCAAATCAAAAGTGCTTGATGAACAAAGACTGATTGAAAAGACAAGCAGTATTCATGCATTTTGTCATTCTAACAATCATGTAATGAGAAATTTATAAAAAACCCACAATTTATCCTCTTATTAATTTTAATTGTCTTTGTGTTTTATCAGCCATTAGCAGACTTAGTAAAGATCTTTTCATGTGGAAACTGGGATAAACAGATGTATAAAAATATACAAGAAAAATTGGAAAAGCTCAACCATGCAACCTTAAAAATGAATCAAGATTTACTTCATTGTGATTCAAAAATTAATATTTGGGGTAATACAATGCTTAACATTCAAAATTTATGTTCATACTTTACAAATTTTGGGGGAATATTTTAAATAATGTCCTAGTATTTCACCCAATGAAATATTTTATGCATTTCACAAATTTCAAATAAAATAATTTGTAGAAAAAATTATATTGAATTTCAACTGCTTTTTAAAAAGATTGAATAGCTTTCAAACTTTAAACAGCTTTATCTTCAATTAAAATTGATTTACTAATATACAAAACATCACAATTTAAAAAGTTTTGAAATAGTACACATAAACCTTATAATGTAAAATAAAAATTAGCAAATTTAAAGGAAATGTAAAACCTTTCATCAAATCTCATAAATTAGAATGATTCAACTCTCATATACTTGAGATACAGTAAACCAAAGCTAATGACTTGTAATAAATACTACTCTTTCAAATATGATGATCTATTAGAACAGAAACTTAGATACTAGCTTACTATTTACTTTTGGTGGAATCATTTACATTTTAAAAATAGAAAGCCTTATATAACTAAAATTCGTGAATTACTATTGTGAGGGAAACTTACAACAATACAATGGATCAACATATTTACTTTGTGTAGGTTTCATTTCATAGAATTTAAACTTTACCGTGCATAGTATCCCTGTGATAACACTTCTTTGCATATAAAGTTCATTTGCACAGGTGTATTGCATACTATTTGCTTATACTGATTATAATGAAGATGCATGCAAAAATGTGAACAGTGTGCAATGCTTCTTCACATAGAATTGTGCCTTAATTTTAAACATACAATTGGTCAAACTGCACAGGTATCACAGGAAACAGACAAGAGGGACATAGACACAACATAAAAACAAATCCTAGTGCTTGACTGTAACACCATGATGAATGTTGCACATACCATTCATACAATAGTTAAAACTGCTCACTTGCCTTAATACCATAAATCACTTGAAATATGAAATACCTATTTTAAAAACGCATTGGTGTGATAATAAATTAATTTTCACACTTAAAATGTACCCCTAGTTCTCTTTCACATATGGTGTACTAATCTTTAATGGCAAGGAAAAATCGTGGATGTTATAAAACTTTAAAGTAAATTTCAGATGATGGACGAGCCCCAACTCATAGTATGTGGGGCATTTTCTTACTCATCTATTCCAGGAACTTTCCACTGCAGTTGTCTCCCGACATCATACAATTCTTTGAGAGATTCTTTAAATTTGCCAGTTTCTTCTAGCTCTAAATACTTTTTATATAACTGTAGTGCTGTTTTGGCATCCTCTATGGAATCATGTGTTTCAGCTTGAATTTTTAAACCTGAAGTAAGAAAAATAAAAAAACTATCAGTTTGCAGCAATGACGACAAGGCAGTCAACTTTTGTCGATTTTTGAATAGGTGTGAATGAAAATCTCTTCTGATGATGATCTCTTTTTAATAATTTTATTTTTAAAACTAATTTTCGGTCAGTTTAAATTAACTTTAAATTTTCACTGCATTGCATCAAAGTTCATTAATATTACACATTAAGGGAAAAAGTCAATGCCAATATGCACAAAGGAATTTTTGTGCAATATCATTGATTTAATATTTTTTATATATACAAGCTGCTACTAGTATTGTACTTACAAACAGCTCATTCTGTATATACTAGTAAATGTATTTTAAACTTATTTCACTCTATCTATAATTATGGAATCTTAGATACTTTACTTTTTCCAAGCAGAGATTGTTTTTCTACGGAGTTACTCATTTGTATACATTTAAGATAGTTTGTATACATTTGATCTGTAAAATTAATTATGTAATTAAAAAATAAACATCTGGATAATTAGTGTCGTTAGCACAATCAGAAGCATCGCTGTAACTTTATTTTCAATTTCTCATTGGTGATAAAAATCCTTATTTTTATAAATGATTTGATTTATTCAAGTGAAAATAAAGTATACTCACCTAAGAAATGCCAAGCTAGAAATCTAAGTGACACCATCCTTTTGTTAGGTAACTGGAAAAGGTATACCGTATCCAAAACTTGCATAGGGGGGACCTAGGGAAATTATTGTTTTCACTAGGCCATATTTGAGAATATTTTAGATTAATAAAATCTTTGTGCTTAGAGTGAAACTTACCACAAGATTAATAACTCTAAAATCATTTTTTAAGCCATGACCCACAAAAGTGACGCCAGTATCGATCAAATATCGTAACTTTTGATAAGTAGCTTTTAAAGTTGTGAGATGTTTGGATGATATAGAAGCATCTAAATCACCTGGTTGGATGCCAGAAAATTTAGTCAGATAATCAACCACCTGAAAGAAAAAATTTAGAAGAAACAAATTTAATAAATTAAACAAAATTATACAAAGCAAGATTAAAGGAAAATTAAAATGGCAATATGTAGTTTTCAATGCCATAAGCAAACTGAAATATTGTAGACTTGGAACTTACAGACAGATGCTGTAACTTATATTTATAAATTTTTTTCATTCTCAATCCTAAGAAAACTTCTATTCTCATATAAAAGGCTTTCTACAAATGTTTGAAACAATAAGGAAAGTTGGATTTTTAGAATTTATACATTAATAAACTGTTATGACAAGTATACCTACAGTGACAAGACATAATTTATATTTGTATTACGACAATCAATTGACTTCAAATTTTAGCATACCAAAATACATATCTAACTTTTCATTCATCTAATAAAATGTTTAAAACCATCATTATTCACAGAATTTAAATTTCTTTGTAGATTCCACAAAATGTTCCAAGACAAAGTGGATAACTATTATCTTTTAGATGAAAATAAAATTCTTATGGAAGACGTCTCAAAGGAATGTACTCATATTTTAAAAATATGTATCTTATCTTACTAAGTAAATATATGTGCACTAGATTATAAATTAATCGTTAATTATGCAATAGCTGGAAACAAAACAAAAATAACACTCGAATGTCAAACTTCATGGCTTTCAATAACTAGCAACTTTATAGTAGATCTCATTAACAAATTGATTTTAATTTGGTTGGTTATAATGAAGAAAGCATGAAAATATATACTTACTATAGTATTCATGCATGTAAAATCAAACATTCATAAAGCTGTGACTTTTGTTTAGTCATTTTACATTGTTTTATGAATTGTATAATCGTATTAAATTACTCAATCTGCTAATTTTACATTAAAAAAATTAAATACCTAACTAATGTATTTAAATGTTATTCCGTTTCCATTTTGTTTTGTAGTTTGCAATAGTTACAAGACAGATAATTTAAATATATATATACAAGGAACTATGTTGGCATATAAGAGTTGATTTAAAAAAATGAATACCTAAAGTAGAGAAATACTTTGCAAAAAACTGTAATATACTTTACTTCATGTAAACCACATTACACTTCAGACAAATACTTTTCTCCCAAAGTATATCAGAACAAATATTTTTTATATGCAATCCCAGCACATTAAACAATTCATATTTTAATTTTATATTAAATCTATATTTTATCAAGTGTTTTATTGCTTAAATGGAAGCATTATTTTTCTATCAAATGCATTGCATTAAAAGTCCTTACTTTAGTAGTTTTGTGGAAAAGCATTTAACTTAAATACTGAGCAATTCACCTGATGTGAAATCAGTGAATAGTTCAGTGCCAATTGTATGGTATATAATGTGCATTAATTTTAAAATTTACAGAAACGTAAACACAAAAAATTACTTATAAAACTTATGTGGATGGTGTAGTTAAAAAATGAAATCGTTATGAGCTTACAAAAAATTATTTGTGCTCCTGTGCAAATAATAACCAAAGTTCATTTTTAGATATTTACATGTAAATGTGACCAAAAAATGCCTCTCCTGTCAACTACTTGATGATATCTCCTTTATTAGAGAAATTATTTTAAGGACTACATAGGCTTCATTAGTATTGGCTCCAACATTATGGCTCTGTTAGCAATCAATTATATAATTTTTCTTCAAGAAATGTGATTTACGTTATCTTCATTTATTTTTAATTACAAATTACTATTTACGAATAAAAAGAAGGCAGTTAGTGTAATTAAATATTTTTATTGCTCTGGTCAAAACTTTACATAAATATATTTTAACGTTTTAACTTTTTTAAAACAGAAAATTAATAAACATTGAAACATTTAGCAACAATCACATTACAAAAATATTTTTCCCCTAAACTTATATAGGATAGAAACTAGTTTTCGACTAGAAACACAAAACATCAGAAGAAAATGAGGAATACTGAAGAAAACAGGAAATCCAAGAGCAGTGATCATTGTATATCAATGTCAATAGGAAGACTGCTTATTCAGGTGAGCAAAACAGCTGTAACAGTAAAAACGAGACACGAAATTTTAGAATCTTACAAGTTCAGAAAGTTTGTTAAAGAAATAAAGTATAAATAATAAAACAAAAAATAAGTAACAAGATGTTTTCAAGAGTTCTTGATCAAAACATTAAAGGAAGACAAAAGCCAGAGAAATACAAACTGAAGCATTTAGTCTTCGATCTTTCACTAGACGAGAGATTTAAAATTTCTTAAAAATAAAATAGAATTACATGCATTTAAAACTCAATATAATGCTTTATTAGAAAGTACAAAAATGAATAGTTTTGCGACTTAAATGACATTAGTTTAAAAAATTTAATTATGAGGAGATGCCAAATATTGTTTTCACTTTTTACAAAAATTCTATTTAATCCTTTTATATTAAGAAATTGAAAAAATACAGTCATGTAAATGATTATCATTCAGAAAAATAAAAACTTTAGTTTACCTGTTCTTGAGTAGATATATAATCATCAATAAAAGGAACACCTTCCATAGCACCATCACTAAATAAAGATTATTAGATCACAATGAAATCTCAAAATATTAATAGCAATACCACAAGAGCTTTTGAAAAGGGAATTCTAAATTAAAAAAGAATAAACTGTTTTTCATAAAAAAATGTATTACAGGAAAATCATGTAAAATATTCAAAAAAAACCCCAAAGTACAGCTTTCTATACAACAGTCTCGATTACTTTGTTTAAATACTTAAAATTTCACAATGCAATTCCAAGGAATGTTTTAAATTTTAGTTGATTCTGATTGACTGATGCATAAAAAACACACTTCAGCTTCTTTGTAATTGACAGCTAACTAATACTTCAATGAGCAAAACCACTTTCAGCATTTTCTCCTAGTTCAGCACTTTTTACAAGTTTCCAGTAAGATAGCAAAGCTGAAAGCAGTTTTGATTCCTTTCTTAATATCCCTATATTTTTATAATTATAAACAACTATCTGTTGTGGCTAAGGCCTGTGTGGTCAAGTTATAATATTTTTTAAGTAATTTGATTACTTCTTAGATTCTCTTACTTATATCATCTCAACACTTTCTTACAGTGTGCTTTTTTACTTTAACCTGATGGTTTTCATGCAAAGAGAAACAACCCTTAATTTAAAATATGAATGCTTGTCTTACATTACATTGGTTTTTGAATTACAATGAAGAAACACTGATTTAACATCAACACGAGGATGTTAAATCAGTCTCAACTTTTCATCCTTCATATTTTACCTTTTAAAAAAGTTTAATATTCATTAAATATTGTGGCCAGGGCCACAATATTTAGTGAACATAATTTTTAAAAATAGGTAGATAAATATTAATTTTGCTTTGATTGGGTTTCCTTGGCCAAATGTCTTTCTTAAGTATATTCTATTTTTTTTCCTGCATTGTGCATGGTAGTCAGATACCATTCAATAGGAAACAACGTATTATATAAATTCATATGCATAAAATTTGTAAAAAGGACCGACCGTCTTGTATCAATTTGTTGGATGCATTTGGTTCTTATGGTGCAAGGCTCATATTTGGCCATTCTGTACCAAACACAAATCAAGTAAGGGATATACACACAGTGAAGTTTTACTAATAAAGAAAAATACACCCAGGGAGGAATTGAACCTGCACTGTCTTTACATTAAATTGTGTGCAAGTTTCACTTCCAATTACAACACCAAATTTATCTCAAAATTTAATATTGGACACCAAACAAGTTATTTGGTCCAGTCATTTCTGGATTATGACAATGCAAACTTTCAGCTTTCCTAGTAGAAATTACTCATTTCTGCAAAAAATGGTGAACATCAAATTTAATGACGAAAAAACTATTAGGCTGAATTTTATATTAGAATGTGAAAACAGCTGAAATTTCACATTCTAATATAAAGAGTCCTACCGAATCGATTTCCTTAAATTTATAAAGGTTACTGAATTCCGAATACTGGTTTTATAAAAAACATTACCTATTAAATTTCATAGATTTTGTTTGGGTTCTTTAAAAATTGTAACACTAAAATTCTTTAGCCCAATAAGATACTTCAAAGGATATGAAGAAAAATCTGAAAGCTAACTTAACATTAGCTGCTCCAAACTTTCCATATTCATAATCCAGAAACCAAATGACATGAAATATTGTATTCAAGGTTAAATTTTGAGATTCAAAATCTTTCTTCAGAATTGAAGGGGTTGTCATTGGAAATCATGAAGTTCATGCATATTGATGGTCTCTCTATTCAATGGTACCTTTGAGTGTTTTCTTCTATGAACAATGCACAAATCAAGAGGGGTGGTTCAATTTCCTTTTTCACAACTGTACATCTCTAATTTCTGTAGCAATAATTATGTAGGTTCCTAATTTTTTTAAAATTGACACGAATAAAAATTTTGTTAAGGTAGTTTTATATTTGTGTGGCTGAATAAAGTTTTATAATTCTTAATTTTTCAGCAATAAATTTGGATTTGTGGTAACAGTTATGACCAAAACATATTTAAATGCATAACCTATTTCACTGTAATTGAAACTTAATTAAATGTATTTGATAGGAAGGAATAAAAAACTGAACATATAACTATTAGCAGATGAAGGTTTTCACTAAAACAAAATTATTATTTCATCAGCTTTAATTAATTGCATTTCAAGCATTTGAAAAAACAAATGAAGAAAAAGTGTAACAAAAATGAATCTGAACATACCCTCTCACGCAAGATATTCTTGCTACTGAAAGTTGGGACGGCCTAATTGTTGACCTTGTGCCATCACTTCTTATTTCAGCTTCTTCCTGATAAAATATAAAGTATATCAGTACAAAGGTATTCTGCATAAAGGTAACAAAAGGACTTACACTGATACATCTAACATACAATATTCAAGCAGATGAATGAATGGTAGGTAGTTATTTGAATTAATGTCGCACTGGAGTAACACAACAGGTTATTGGCGATGGTCCAGGATCAATCCCGAAAGTGAAGAGCCGAGGACACCTTGTGATTTTGAACTACGGTCAGATGATGAGAACAACATCCTAGCTGGCACCCCACTCTCCAACTTCTAAATCACGCCAACATGAGGGCATTTCAATTACCAATTCGTTTTTATATATATTTAATTTTTTTTGCTATAAGTATTTAAAAATTAGTTTATCAATCACAGGTCAGTTAAAATAACAAGGTTTGTCAATGTAACAATGCCTTTTGCATACTTTAAATTTAAATGTTTAGTTTTCAGTTAGTAAATCTTATACAATATAGATGCAAATTTAAATAAAACACAAACTAGGTAAAACAGTACTCTCATAGAAGGCTGAGATTTAATCTTAGTTTTAATTGCTTTAAGGACTAATTTGTTAGTTCAAGTACGTCAGTCCTGGTTAAATAGTGCTGTTTTTCTTTTCAACACTTTCGTACCATCATGGAATATCAGATTTTAGAGCCTTCAAAATTTCGATTAAACACATTACTTGATTGAGTGTTACAAATTCTGCATCCATGGCAACTAGCTGCCCAGCCGGAGCTCCATCCTCCTCCAATGTCAGTGGAGTAAACGTGATATGAGACTGCCCACTTCGAGCAGCTAAGGAGACATCTTCTCTAAATACTTGCTTCTCAACAGGGTTAAACACTAATGAAATTAAAGAATTCTTTAAAAATATCGTTAATAATTTTAATCAAAAATAAATTGAATAACCGAACATGTGTAAACGAAAACCAAATACAGACCACAAATGCATGGTTATAAAACTCAACATTAAAATATTAATGATAGGTTTTAAAATGTAAAATAAAACAACTATTTAAGTGTTTTTTGACAACTTTATCAACAAAACCATGCATATAAAGGGTGCATATATGTAAAAGAAATAACGTGTTATTTACAATATATCTACCTATAAAAAGACTTACACCGTATTAGAGTAGAGAGATAAGCTATTTGTCTGCTTTGGAAACTGGACGAAGTGACTTTAAATCACCTCAAGGATTACCCTAAAATTCCTGACAATAGCAGTGCAAATTCTAATACTGTTGATAGTGTTTCAAGCCATATTTTTCACTTCAAAACTCTATTGGGCTGACTGTCGATTGATAGGCCGGAGACAGGCATATGATAAAAAAAGTTTTACAATTCGTCAAATCAGAAGCCCTCGCAATATGAACCACATAAAATTGCCCACTTTCCGAACATCGATGCTTTGATAAGTCACTTAATTTACTCAAGGGGTAAGTTAGTGTTTTGTCATCAAGAGTATTAAATTTAAATAATGCTCAATATCCATTTAAAGTCAAATGTGTTTTGACAAAGACAGCTACAAAAATTTAATATAAATAGATATAGATCAAATGAAAATTGAATTGATCAACTTTGCCTCCCTTTCAATTCAAAGAAAATGTAATAAAAAAGTAAGCTGTGCCATACTTTGAAAAAGGATAAGAATAGAAATTACCTCGTAAACTATGCCTATTGTTTATATCCTTTCTAGAAAAATAGAGAACGCAGGGTACTTTCCAGTCAAAATTTAAATAAACTGCTTCTTGCTAAAAAGACAAAATATTGTTATAAAATATACAATAACAAAACAAATAAGTAAATTATATCTATATTTAATCAATATATATTAAGATATTATTCTTTTCTACTGAAATTATGTTATCTGATCCATGCGTAGTATCAAACCTATAAGCAATTTCAAAATCTTCACAAAACTATATGAAATCATTCTATCCTGCCCTCACAAAAACACTAAAGTTTTAGTGTGAAAAGTATAGTCATAAGCGATTAAAATTTTTATATCATGGCTAACTTAAATTTTGTCAAATTGTTTTTATTCATGCACACTAAAACATGCTAAGATTGATGAGGGAAAGTGAATACAATGACAAATTTTAAGCTTAGGAAAACTCTAGAATTAATTTACTGACAAATTAAATGCATTCTGCTGCAAAGTTTTATCATGATTTGGGTATATGTAAGCAAGGTAAGTATGTATTTTAATTCACGTCACACTGGAGCAACACAACGGGTTATTGCATCAAGTAACTTTAAAAGTTGAAATATTATTTCCAATAGGAACCACCAATAAAAACACATAATAGACTAAACAAGGTTTGATCAAACTTATTGTTATAAATCAAGAAAAAAAAAGACTTACTTAAACTGGAATTTAAGCTAAAAATGAACTTTACAAAACTGCTTGGTCGGTTGGATTTTTATAATTTCAATTCATCTATAGTTTTAACTAGTCCAATTAGAGCTGGTTTAAACTGAATTTTTTTTTCAAATTTATAAGTATCCCTCTTAACTGGCCACTTCGGGACCGGGACCCAGACCGGATAACGATTTGGCCGGTTAAATTGTCGTTCCCTTAATAGCATTGAAATCCCTTAATAGTTTTATACTTATAAAAACGATTTCAGCTAAGTATATAGCCTACTTTATTGTAATATGATATGTATAATTAAAAAAACTTACCCTGGAAGAGCTTCTTTGGTTGAGAAAAAACTAAACACATGTACTGTAGGCTACTGTATTTACAGTACATAATTGCAGTATACATATTAGGCCTTAATAAACAGGCCATTAAATCTCACATTTAGTACTGTACTGTAAATATAAAAAATAAGCTCTAAAAGTAATTGATTTTCTTTTGTTTCTTTGTGTGCATTGCTCTTTTGAAAGTGGCTAGAGACATGTCACAACAAGTCTGTGAGTCATCGTCTCAAACTCATGATGGCCGGTTAAGAGAGAATCCACTGTAGATGTTTCTTATAAGGATTTATTACCATGTTTGGTTTAAACTAATTCTGACTGGAAACTAGTTTTAACTGACATGTTAATTAAAACTAATTTTGAAGTTCACTTATGTTACAGAATATTATTTCATCTTAAAAAAAATTAAATTTCAATTATACGTCAACACAAATTTTATGTGTGGTATTAAACTTGAAGCATACTTACAGCAGTTATCGGTACAATACTGAAATCATTGAACAAATACCACTGATAAGCTGGCCCTCCTTTATGTCGCACATGAGCATTGGGACCAGCTCTAATGCAACTGACAATATTATCACGTCCATTATCTTGAAGATCTACAATAACAGACACAACTGCAGTAAGCTCATATATCACTGTTTCAACATTTTCTTCCTCAGGTTCAGTATCATTGATCTGTAATGCAATTAGAAAACGTATGAAATGATATGTCTAGTAAGCTGGATTCGTAATTACATACGTCTTTACATTTCAACTCCAATTAGAATTTCAAAAACTAATACGAATATAATGGCTGTTAGTTTAAGGGCATGATAGTAGCTTTAGTAGCATAAATTCTTAAAAATAGTAGCAAAATTAGTCTCTCTTCTAGCATATGTTAGTAACTGTGTTAGTTGTCCAGTTACAAAAGAAATGCCAAATCACAAAATGTGTGTTAAGTATTAAACAAAAATTAAACTCAAAGAATTTCCAAATTAAAAAATAGTAAATACTTTCTTGATATGAAATCTGAATTTCCAATACTGTCTTAACAGGCAGAAGCATTTCTCATTATTAAACTTGGATTGGAATATTTGGTTTGTTATAAAGCGCCAACTTGGCAAATGCCCTATTTTATCATCAAGTGGGACTTCTCACTATTCACTGTAATACCATAATCAATGATGAAAATCCAACAGAATTGAAAATCAACGCTATTTGTATAAAAACAAAGGAACTTAATTTTGGCCTTTGATGAATTAAAAAAAACACCAAAATTTTCAGTCTCCATTCCTTTAAAAATAGGAGGTTTTGAAACGATTTTGCTTAAAAGATATGCCTAGTCGCCAAGGTTGAAAAATAGTAGCAAAAAATGTTTTGGTCATGATGACATTAGTTTTTAAAAATTTAACCTTTCTGTGTGTGATACAGTAGCTGTATCATCATACTAGAATAGTAAGCCATTGCTAAAACATTAGACAAATATTTAACTGAAACACTAACAAATAAAAATAGAAGATAAAAAAATAAATTATGAGTTGTACAAAAAAGTGATATTAGTTAAATTACATAAAATAAATTGTTATTAAATTAACTTTTCATTTTACAATTTTATGGGGTTGAACTTCACTAGATAAATATGGTTTACACACTACATAGTCTTGTACTGGAATTTTCCAATAAAGATTAAAAGTTTAACAATGAAATTCACCTTTTAAATACTATGCAGAAATACAGGTACTCCTCACTTAACTTATGACTGAGTTCCGTTCCTACAACCAAGTCATCAAGAGAATTGGTCGATAAGCGAGGGGCTTAAACCTTTTTTTCTAAAGTCTAGAGGAATAAAAAAAAGGGTTTAAATGATAATTAGTTTGTTTTAGAGGACTATCCAGAACTTTGTCACCATTGCGTGATCACAACAGGAAATGAGAGGAGTAAGGTTAAGCAAGGTGTGCCGATATCCAACAGAACATGTAATGAGAGGAGTAAGGTTAAGCAAGGTGTGCCGATATCCAACAGAACATGTAATGAGAATGTTATGTCATCCGATTTGTCAAGTCCAACACTCACTACATTTGCCGACGTTGGTGGTTGGACTGGGCTACGAGTGAAATCCTCCATTTGATTATATTGTATCAGGGCTAGAGTTTGCACCAGCTTTGCCTCTGCATGTGAAAATGTCACAAGGGGATTTCCTGTGCTGGAGAGCCAGTCTTAAGTCCAAGTGGTCATTAAACAAATAATGTTCAGGTCCTTACTATTATTACACAGGCACTACTATTTCACTATTACGTTCCTGAAATATTTATTTCGAACGAATATTCATTGCAGTGACCTCTGCATTTGTGGCATGGAACAGACCTGGACCATTATATTACCACTTGTCCCATCACAACTCATCTCCACATCAAGGAACCAGCAACACAGCACTAAGATGCCTGTCAGTTCACCCCTTACTATAACAAAAAAGAAAATCAAACAAATCATGCAATTTGTGGCTGCCAGGGAGATTTAACTGAAGCAACCAGTTTGAATACAGCCGTATTTTATGTGTGAAAATTTCTTTACACCTCAAAATAATGTCCATTTAAATTCAGTCTTGCTTCTAAAATCATCATAGTAAATTTTTTAAAAGAGCAGAACCTGATTCAACATTTAAAAGCTCAACATTTCTGCTTTGCATTACAAAAACAATTATTCCTCATCCACATCTAGTCATCTTACAAATTGAGAAAAGATTTTTACTGCTCGTAGGGTCGGTATCCCATGGAGTCGAGTGGGTCATAAAGTGAGGAGTACCTGTATATCACAATACAATTAACAAACCTTACATTATCAGTGAGATTATCATATTCGGTGACAGTGACTTCCCCTCCTTTAAGCTTCAGTTTCAAAGCCAATGGTATCCATGACAAAGAACTGCTGGACGGATCAGTACTCTTTGATGTGCTGGGGATGGAAAAGAGAAAAAATTCCAGTTTGTAAAATCAGACATTACTACAGTAGAAATTCATGAGTACAAAGTATTAAAACTTAAAAAACTGCACGGTAGATAAAAAAGTTTTTTAATTTTCTAAATCTTATGTCAGCTCTCTAATTACATTCAGTGATCTACACTTATTACACTAGCAGATCAGTGCATGACATCTGCACTAAGCTTTCTTAATTGCTTATATCTATTGGTGACTAAGTGTTCATTATTCACATTTAATACCTCATTTCAATCCATATAATGAATATAACATTCATATTCACATATTCCATATATAAGTAAAATAAAATTATCCAAATATAAGAGCATTTTGTATACTATTACTGGTGTCAATTTTTATTTCCAATAATATGTATGGCAAAAGCCACACCTTAGTCGTTACCACAATTAGATTATGAAAGCCTACTTCAATTTTGTCCCATTCCCTCATTCAAGGGCAATTCAACATTTTTTGGTGATAAACCTTTTTTGCTCATATTCTCTTTTCTGTGCTTATTCTATCTTCCAGCTTTCTCACTGTTTTCTGTAATCAGACTGCAGAAGAATTTCATTAGAGTGGTGAGCTCTTCTGTGTAGTTTTAGCAACATTGTGCAGCTTCATAGCTCAAATCAAGCAAATTTATTTTTAGCTAACTGGCAAAAGAATCCAATTTTCAATTTTATATCATTTGGTGCCATTCGACAGCAAACAAATAACATCGATTTTTGTAATGTGCATGTTAGTGGAATATATATAGAAATAGGTATAATAATTTTGTGTTCCATCACTCTCAAGTAATTTTTTGCTACGAGACTGGGACTTACTAAGTATAGAATAGTTTTGATTCTAAGGTAGGTATTTTAATTAACATTGCACTAGAGCAATACAATGGGCTATCAGAGACAGTTCGGGATCAATCGCCAAGGGAAAGATACGAAGACAACACCATGTAATTTTGAACCAGTCAGATGACGAGGTCACAAATGAGCTGGCACCCCACTCTCCAAACTTCCACACCATGCCAACATGAGAACATTTGAGACCATGACAGATTTAACATGCACCAGGCCCCTTTGTAGACGGTCTTTGGTTGGATTCGAAATCGAAACTCTCCAATTGCTAATCCGTTACTCTACTGACCAGGCAACCGCGGCCCCCTTTGAGTCTAAGGTTGGTTGGTTTTGGGGTTTTATGGCGCAAGGGCCAGGTTTGGCCAAGCTGCACCAAACTATCAGTAATTTCAAATAACACCCAGGAAGGAATTGATTATTCAGTTTTTACTTCCCTTTTGAGACTTGCAGAATTAAATCCCTTTTTAGTCAGTGTTCCCTTAGATATCTAGGTAACATAAATGACAAGTAAATCAGAAACACGTTAACACACTTTTTCAAATAAATACATGCAGGGTCAAGGTCTGATAATCACATTGCATGATTTTATTAGTTAGAAGAAATGCACAAATCAAGGATTCATACCCAAATTTATCAGGTGACACGTGCCTCAGTAAGAGAAGAAACATCTGGCAACGTGCCAAAGTTACAGGTAAGCAAAGCTACTATGAAATGATCTTAAGAGTATATAACAAACATAACTGTACATTACATTTACTTTAGCTATAAAAATATTTTACAAGGAACTTCAAAACTTTCTGCACAAACTGACAGGTAGTAGGGAACACAAAATTAAACCGTATTCACAATAGGAAGTATATTCACATAGGAAATGCTGCTACAACTTTCTGGTGATACAATATCTATCAGATGCAATTTAACATTTAATAAATGTGGTAATAAAGATTGGTTTGGGTTTTATGGTGCAAGGTTCAAAAACAAACAAAGCGCGGAGCTGATAGCAATCTTTTCTCAAAATTTGTAAAGGATTTATATTATAAAAAGGCATTATCTATATATTTACATATTCAATAAATTTATTACCCGTGTTTCTCCATATTTTCATCAATAGAGCACAATCTTAACTAATGGATGCAAGATTGCATCTTTATAGTAAAAGGATTGGATGTAAGCAGATAAACCACCCATTCTTAATGTTAGGATACAAAATTCAATCATTTTAATCTTTACTTGCCTTTTATGATCATGATAATATCTACAATCAGTTCTTTTACATAGACTTCCATATCGGCAAAGCTTTTTTTGATGTGCAGGAACATCAGGAAGTGTTTTTAAAACAGACCCGTCACCCGAGTTAGACAACAGCTGAAAAAAATAGTTTATATATTAAATTATCACTCTTTAACTCTTTGGGGTTAGATGGGTTATAAACTGTCCCACCTTTTGCATAGCTTTTTATGGATAGTGGGATATTTTTTAACCCACCTCAAAAAGTTGAAATTACTCAGTCATACAGTTTAACATTTTATTTAAAGTTTTTCATTGAGTTGGCAATGCCATGAACTAAAGCTAAATGTGTGAATAACTAAAAACAAAAAGTTTACGTCAAAATGAATTAGCAAATTGTTGACACTGTTGTGATTAAGGTTGACGAATTGTGTGGTGCAGTGAATTTTTGTCTTCCATAGAGGTAAATTTTGTTTCTTTTTCGTAAAAATGTATTATGAGTGAATCAATCGTTTTATAGCAAAAAAACATGCTATTTGATGTTTTATACTAATTTTGAAGCTGAATAAGTGAATAAACAATTCTGTGCAACTTGCTTTTTTCTTTAAAATCGTGTGCCTCAAAGAGTTAATCAAATAAGGAACATGAATGAACTAAAAAAGGCATTTTCTATAACTAGTAACTTCTATCTAACTACTTGACTACTTAGGCTCAAATAGTCCAAGTTCAGCATTAAAATTATGTTACAACAGGTTTTATACACATGGACAGTATATTTTGATGGAAAAAAACTCAGCTGTGTGATTTGAATCTTATAAATTATATCCAATGAAAAGTACTTGTGAAATGGAAGGTAAGTCAGATGTAGCTATTTCAACGCTTTGGTACATTCATATTCACTTTGGCAGTGCATTACACATTCATGTTATTACATTCCAGGTAATGTATACATCACATGAAACAAGCACATATTAAGTAGCTTTATTTTATAACAGTTAATAAAAATGTACTCCACTTTTTGTTTTGATATGAAAAATAAATTCAAAAATACATTTATCTTGTTAAATTGCATAAAAGTTACATTGAAATCAGGACATTCAAATTCAATAACCATTCAAATATAAGTGATTAAAAACAATCACATTCAAATATCACATTATGTCATAGCTAAAAAATCTGATTAAAATAAAAGGAGCTTTATTAAGTTGGTACATAACAAAGAGAAACTCACATTTAATTGATTTTTCCAAAATTCCAGCTCTTGTTTGTTTTCACCACAATTCAAAACAAGAAGGTCTGGTAAAGATCTCAAAATTTTTGTTTGTATCTATCAAAAATAAAAATTAGAGCAATATTTATACATTTCACATTAAACCTAAAAAGATATTAAAATGAAAATTTTACATGTGAATACAATTGATTGAGAAAACCAAATACATGCAATATTTTACCATCTGATACCAAAAACATACAAATTCATATTTCAATATTAATTTGACTGTCTTAAGTAAAAATTGGGAAAATTCAGGTCCACATTCTTATACTATCGAAATAGGGCAATTTGGGTAGTTGTTATTATTGTGGCATATTTGTTAGTTGGTGTGGGCATATACAAAATATTTCTGAAAGTTCATCAAACCCAGAAAATGACAAATTTTCCTACATTACACAAATAGAACAATTTTGTTTAGTTTAGAATTAGAAAGCGTTTAGTAATTCTTTGCATGTTCCAACACATTAGATATTTAACACCCAGATCGTGAAATTTCCAGGAAACAGTCTAGACTGCAGAACGTATACATGCACATGCCCTTCTGAGAATTAAGACTCATTACAAACATAATTTTTAACTTTCAGTGTCACAAAATTACTGAGAATGGTATTCTCGCTTTTACCTTAAAACACACTTAATGACTGAACAGTCACATCCAACTGGTTCAAAGAATCCCAGGGAAGATTCTTTTTTGTTAGAAAGTCTAAAATCGATTAGACTAGAAGCTATACAGGGAACACTGGAGGTTACATTGTGGAATACATGCACAACTCTCAGAGGATGATTAAAGTTTAAATTAGATCTTAAATGGCAACACAATATTGATTTCTTTGTTACTATCCTTGTACCATCCAAGGACAGGATTTGATTGCATTCATTTACAAAATGTTTGCTGCAATTAATACAGTACTGTCATATAAACTAATCTTATCTAATTAAAAAATATATATGGTATTGTGAACTGCATATATTCTTTAGTTATCCTACCATATTGGTAAAACGACTGCAATTATCACACCATGCTGTAATGTGATGCTTGACACATAAACTTCTCTGTACAATATCAGCAAATGAATATCGTGCTGTTGCATTATCTGGAAAAGCAATTTCGGAAGTAAATACACACGATTTTTGTGAGCAAAATTCATTTTATGAAAAAAAAGTGATGTCCTAATACTTATAAAATGGCTTGATACATTATTAGAGACCTATCAACAGAGGGATAGCATCCATTTAAACTTATTAAAGAGATTAAAAGTTAAATCATTCCATACTTGATTCTAGTTATAATTTGACAGCACATAAATGTACATAGAATGTGAAATGTTACTCTGAAAATAAAAATATATTTTTATCATCTTATAGATTATTGTTGTATGCACAACAGTATGAAACACCTGATTTACAAAAAACAGGATTTGATTTAAATTGGATTTTTGCGATTTAAATTGCTTTGTTGTCACAATAAGTTAAAACTTTTTGGACACAAGACATGCAAATAACAGTGTAGTTTCAAGATAATATTAATATGTATGACTATTTAGGAATTATAGCAGGACAAATTTTATTAAATTCAATTCAGGGCAATTATAGTTTAAAAAAATGTCCTTTATGGAGTGATATTGTGTGAAGCAATTTTTTTAACTGATTTCATTTTGGTTATTTCATTTTCGATGTTGCCTATTAAATATTAATAAAAGAAAATTTGAAGTTTGATTTAAATCATTTTTAAACTAAAATAACTCGATTTAAATTGGCATACCCTAATGCACAATAAATTATGAGGAAAAGATAATCACATAATTATCTTTTTAATTCAGCATACTGTAAAGATTTATAAATGTTCAACCGAAATGTTTCTTGTTTTCTGCATGGTAAAATCAAATATCAAAGGGCATAATATGAACCGAAAGAAATATAGAATTAGAAAGAAACCCATTTTTAAAACTTTTAAATGCAATTAAAATACAATAAAATGAAGTGTTAAGCAAAACTGCTTGTATACCAGATTAAGTGAGAACTGAGAGCCTGGTTCTCTAGGCAATGGATTTTGTAACAGCTTGTTTTGCATTTTACTAGTTAAGATATGTATCTTTATTTAATCATTGTTAGTTTTCTTTTTGTATTTTTTTATGTTTTCGTCAAGCTGTTGGCAAGTGTATAAAAATTGGAAATGAAATTTTATGATTCAGATGTGGATTTTTTTTAGTTGTCCAATAAATGAGTTTTAATCTGATCTGATATTCTTTTGCTTCCTCAACATCAACAATAAAAGCAAAACATTAGGTAGATGATTGGAGCCGTTTTGTAATGTGGAACATGCCTTTTACTAAACATTTTGTTTAAAACACTAACAGAATAACTTTTCATTTATAAGTTTAAGATAATAGGTTCTTTGCCTACTTTAATGAAAGATTTTTTTAATTCCTGATACAAGTACCAACTTTCAAAATCATACTTATTAACAGAAAAAAGATTACCTGGCCCAACATTATCTGGATACAATAATTGAGTTAACAGTGTCGTGGTTTCCTGACATGCTTCACTCCTACATCGACAGCTATTACAACTGAATAGTTTGGCCCCAAACAATTGAGTCATAATTGAAACACTCCTGCAATAGAGAAAAGTAATTTATTAAGTATAACACAAAACAATTAAAGTTGAATGCCATGATATAAATTTTACAATTACAGTAATTTTTTATCTATGAAATCAATCTATATCACATGGTAGGTATTTAATTAACGTCGCACTGGAGCAACACAACAGGCTACTGGCGACGATCTGGGATCAAACCCGAACGGAAAGATCCAAGAACACCACCATGTAACTGAACCACGGTCAGATGACGAGGTCACACCTGAACTGGCACCCCACTCTCCAAACTTCCACACCACACCAATGCGAGGACATTTGAGGCCATGAAAGATTTAACATGCACCTGTCCCCTTTGTACATGAGTCTGGTTGGTTTCGAACTCGCAACCTTCCAGTTGCTAGTCCGAGGCCCCTATATCACATGGAATCACAGATAATCGTAATGGGAAACAAATATTTTAAATAGAGATTTTGATAAAAACTTTAACATTTGAACACTTACTCTGACCCACTCTCCTCATTTGTGTGATCATTCACTTCTAAAGTTTCCTACAAATAAAAAAGGTATGTATTTTTTTTACAATTCAAAAAGTATAAAGGGTTTATGCAAACAGTTATCCAATCTTTTGGATATACTTATATTATAAAAGTACCAATGTTAAAACAAACTAATGATGTATGGGAGTGGAAAGGGGACATGTAATACAAATACATATGTATCATGGGAAAAGTCTCATTTCATAAACCATGATTATAGAATTAGTCATAACCTTAACATGAAGCATATCTATAACCGTAATGGGATATTGACACCCACTTTGATGGCTGAATTATAAAATTTGAGATAACAATGAAACTGAACTTTACTTGAGATGTCTACTACTAGAAAGTTCAAGTTTGAAACAAGATATTGCAATACTCAATTATACCATAGAAGGCAGACAATTTTTCTAATTGATATTTTCTGTATTTTTTACGTTGCTAGTCACATAATTTGAATTACGGGTGGTGAATACATAAGAGGAATACCCATCATTTTTTCAAACTTCTGTCAAAGGGGCTATTAGCTTTTCCCGGGGAATTTTTGCTCATGCACATATTCATAGTTCAGGTGTTAGCACATCTACATCTCATCCATTATCCTCATATACTGTCTACTATGAGAACTGCTCCAGACAAAGTTTGACCCCTGTGTGTAGCCATGGAAAGCCTTGGAAAGGACCTTACCCTATATTCCATAGGGGATGATGCTTGAAGATATGTAATCAAGTTAGTCACATTTTCGCACTTTGTAACAGATTGGAAACATATTTGTTAAGATTTTTCCTTGTCACCATGATGTATACAAGAAAACTATGTCTTTCTGCCAACATTTGCAAAAACCAAAATAAAATTAAGTTATCCATGAGAGTCACCACTTACAAATGAAAGAGCCCATTTCTATAGTGACTGACACCATCCAGTCTTCACGTTGGGAGCAGTTTTCATCTTAGATGGACAGATTTTCAACTACTTATTATTTTGGTTTACCAAACCTTTTTAAATTCAGTTTTACCATAACATAAATTAGGTTTGGTATTTCCAAACATTAAGAGAAAACAGTCGATTCTTGATAATAAATAATTTTTTGAATACAAAAACCATATCAATAGCTTTTACAAAAACTTGAAAAGAAAACAAGAAATTTCGGCTAGAAGATTGCACAAAAGGAAGTGAATATTCTCCATACACATTCGATTTTGCCTTTGCAAACTGATGGCATATACAGGTAAAAATACATATTAAGATGTAAAGTGTTTCTGCAAAACGAACAAAAATAAATACAATGTTTCATTATTTTATGAGCTTAAACTAAAAGCAGAGTAAAAATAATATATATTCTCATAATTATACTAAATACAAATTAAAGGAATTATATTCTATGCACATTAAATTTCTTAATGCAGATCTGATGAAAATTAAAAATCATGAGCCAACTAAAAACAACATAATTCATTTTTACCGTATGTAATTGTTGGAGCATAAAACGGGTCCAGCTTTGCACTAAGGTAGGCAGACTTCCTCTCTTTTTCGATTCATTCAAATCATTCACAATAAGTCCATGAGCTGATGCTTCAGGAATGGTTCGAAATGCTCTTAAAAAGTTTGCAGCCTATGAGAAATAAAATTCAGCATCGGTATCATTTATTCAGCAAACATTTTAAAATTAGAGAAATGTACATAGAAAAAAATAGTACCATAAAGCACATGGAGGCAACAGATATTCATACAAAATGTTAAAATAGATAAATTAGTTAAAAGGTTTTATATTAAAGTTCAATTCTGCAGGACATGAAAAGGAAATTACTAGTAAACAGCAAACTAGAAAGGTCTTTATATATTTTATACAATTTAGAAGATATTTTAATAGCAGAAAATAAGCTTAGTTGTTGCAATTGTAGGATTTTTTCTTTCTCTTTTTATTTATTTTTGCAAATGAGATTATTGATGTTATACAAAATCTAAATAGAGAAATACACCCAGGGAGGAATCGAACCTGTGCCGCCAAGTCACAGGTGTTACTAGCATAATGGACAAACCCACAGAGCTATGCAGCCACCATGAAAAGGTGTGAATCATGTACAGTATGAGTATGTAAGAATGGAATACTGCATTGCATTAAGTTGGTTTGCTTTTTGCTTTTAGTCATTTTTTGATATGCAAATTAGACCAGGGCCTACCAGTATCATATTAGGAGGTATTTGTAAACTTGTGGTTGCTATTACATTATTAAAGAAATGTCTTGATTGAAATTGATATTATCAGAATTGATGCTTTCTCTGGATTACAACTAAACACATATACAAAAATTAAGGACAATACTCTCAATCTAATTGAGCATACTAGGAATGATCTTGGACATAGCATTGAAGTCTACACAACGCCAAAGACCCCACAACAGTAAAGATATGCTCTGGTGCATGAATGGGACTCCTTGCTACAGGAACTCTTGGACAGATTTGTGGAAAGCATGTTGTGAGGCTTGCAATAGAGTACAGCCAGCACATTCCATATTTGGTTGCTTTTAATAGGGCAAAAGATATTTTTTAGCAAGAACTAAAACCTATAATGTGTTCAGCTCAAAGTATTCTTTCTTCATTTCTTTAGTTCTCAGTAGCATCACTAGGCATGTGAGTGTTCTTATTTTACTCCATAGAGTGTGAAATATTCATCTATCATTTGGGATACTTCGGTGCAGGTACTCAGTAGAAGATTCATCTCAGATTGTATTATCCTTAATTTTTGAACATGAAAGGATCCAATGGGAGTTTGCATAGAGGGATCCAAGAGTAGAGATTACAGTTACTTAGTGAAAATTATATCGTTCCATATATGGATCTTAAATATAAAATGGTTTTATAATGGAGAAGAAATCATTGCAGTTTCATAGTACTTAAAAAGTTTCATTGTGTTAAAAGTATAGAAGACTGGTGTAATAAATCAAGCAGAATTGATAGGTAAAATTAATTAGGAATAAAAATCAATGTTCGAATAAACTGAAAACAGCACCTGCTTTGTGAGTATGTCTTTGTACAGTAATACCTACTGAAAGTGATCCATAAAGTAAATTTCATATCTTAATAGTTAATAACAGCAAAACAAACTTCTTACCTGACAAGGCAGACCTTGAGAAGTATCCAGCATATGAAATAAAAACCCTAGTTCACAAGATAAACAAAATTCTCGCTGGCATAAATGACTTAAAAGAGCACTTCTTAAAGGATCGATGAAATACAATATCTAAAAATTTTAAAAATCCATTAATACTCAAATATTTTAATTAAAGTAAAAAGAAACAATTATTCTAATCAATCACAATAAATTTTTTTATTCAGCTTAATATCATAGTCTCAAAGTGCTTTCACTATTGAATGTACAGAAAAAACAGACTTTAAATATTAATTTCAAAATGGGACTACACATTACAGAATTCAATTGAAAAAAAAACAGTAGTTAATCATATATTCATAAAATTACTAAAATGGTTGGAGAATGCATGTGCAAGCCAAATTCAGACTAATAAGATCAGTTATGAGTTTGCAAGTTGAGGAATGGAAAAATAAAGATTTTGTTTTGCAAAACCAAAGTAAAATATTTTCCGATTTATAATTTCGTATTGGATTGTACAGTAAAATCGCAATAAATTGTCACTCAAGGGACCAAGAAATTTTGATGATTTAAGAGGAATGATGATTAAAGCGGAGTAACCACAGAAGTACTCAATTTGCATTACTGTAATGATCAAAAATTTTAATTCTGTTTTAAAAATGTATCATAGTATTCATAACAATATGAATAACAGTAATATATATAAGTGATCAAAAAAGTCAACGTAACCTCTTTGGAGCTTCATTTGAACATTCTTTAAGCTTTAATATTACTTTACATAAATATTATAATGCTAAGGACTTGTCTAATTTTGACTGAAATGAATACCTGTCACAAATTAACTTTCTTCTCTGAAACATTTAGTGCTTTCAATTCATTGTCTGTAGTAACTTGAACTGACGTAAGGTAATATCAAATTGTTTCTAAGGTTTCAAGAATTTACATTTTATTAGGTGATCAAAGAATTTCCTCATTTTCACATTCACGCTTTTATTGTAAAAATTCCGTAGTTAAATATTTTATGGTTGTCTGAGAACATACTGCAATGTTGCTATAAAAGTCTATGTAGTCATATGTCACGAATGGAATATCCACTTTCATTTACGATTTCAAATAAATTCAATAAAGATTCAGGGTCAGTCTTCATTTTGTTTGCCATCAAACATAACCCCTACATGTTTTAAGTTCCGTGATGAGTTATTCTGGGTAGCATTTGAATTCACAAGTAAACGAGAGTTGGATTACTTTGCTATGAGAGCTAGATGGAACTGACAAAAATTGACGACTTATCGACACTTTACTGTATTTTGGATACTTTTCAACTACGAGGCTTGTTCAAAAAATATACGACCTTTATTCATAAAAAATACTCATATTCAGATACAACAATCTTACACTAATCTCCTTCAAAGTAGTACCCTTGGGCTGCCACACACTTCTCCCAATGGTTCTGCCACTGTCAGAAGCAGCGCTGGGACCGCCTCTTTTAACATGGCTCGCAGCTGGTCCATTGCATTCTGCATGTCTTCTCTGGACTGAAATCTGGTCCCTTTCAGGGGCATTTTCAGCTTGGGGAAAAGCCAGAAGTCACACGGAGCCATGTCGGGAAAGTAGGGAGCCTGATGAAGCATAGGTGTGTTGTGTTTGGCCAGGAAACTGTATCAAATGTGAAGAATGGGCAGGTGCGTTATCGTGATGGAGCTGCCAATTGCCCGCAGGTCCGACTGTTTGAGCTTCACAGCGTCACGAAGGAGACGCAGAACCTCTTGGTAGTACTCCTTGGTGATGGTTATGCCATGTGGTGCGTACACGTTATGAACCACGCCACTGGAGTCAAAGACGATCAGCATAACTTTCACATTGCTGCGGACCTGTCTTGCTTTTTTGGCCTCTGGGATGTTAGATGCTTTCATTGTGATTATTGTAATTTGGTTTCCGGGTCGTACCCATAAACCCAGGACTCATCGCCAGTGATCACTGTGTTGATGAAGTTGGGATCACTGTTCAGTCTCCAGCATGTCCTGTGCGATCTCTAAACGGACTTGCTTTTGCTCGATCATTAGCGGCTTTGGCACGAACTTCGCCGAGATTCTCCTGAAGCCGAAATCCTTAGTCAAAATGGAATGAACGAATACAATGCTGATGCTTGCCTCGTCTGCAAGTTCTCTGATCATGATTCAACAATCCTGCATCACTAGGGTCCTCACTTGGTCAATGACAATCTCATTTCTGGATGTTGAGGGCTACCAAAACATACTTCACTCTCCACTGGTGTGGCCATCTTTGAAGTGGTTGTACCACTCCTTTATCTGGGTGGTGCCCATTGCTTTGTCCACAAAGGCCTGTTGAATCTTGTAGATAGTTTCCACTTGGGAATAGCCAAACTTTACAAAAAATTTAATGGAGTAGCATTGTTCAAGTTTTTCTGTCATTCTGTCAAAAGCGAAAATTTGACAGTGCTCACTTACACTTCCTCACTCATTGGTGGTCTGCCGGCGACTGACAGCTTCTGCAGGCAGGAAAAAATTCAAGCATGCGCATTAGTTATGGCCTACATACATGCACCAAACCCCACCTCCCTAGCTTCCTTTGTTTATGCACGAAAAATTATGGTTGGATATTTTGTGAACAAACCTTGTACATACCTTTATGTATTTGATAACATGCACAAATCAAATTGCAGATTCAGTCACTTTGATTGAAAACAAAAGTGTTGTAACATTTTATGAATCTAGTTTCACAAAAAAATTATAAAATATTATTTATAAAAGAATCAGATCAGTAATCAGAATTCAGTAATCTATTTTACAGGTATTTTACTAATTTTAATAACAAATTCATCTCACCTGTATCATATTATTACAGTAGGAATTTGGCAAGTTTAATTCTAAGCCAGAAAAGCTTGTGCGATTGAAGCGATTGAAATCGATTTCATCCAGACCCATTTTGGTGTACTTTATTTCTTGCCTCAAATACCGCAAAGGAACCATTTCGACTCCATCATCTAAAAAATAATCCAAAAGGTAGTTTTTCAGTGGAGATATTTCCAGCTTTTTCAATAGCTCCTATTTGATGAAATTTGCATGTCATTTATTCGAAAACTATTTATTTTACAAATGCAGGACTTCCAAAGCACTAGTGACTGCATTAGTAGCATAAATTTTTAAAAATAGTAGCTAAAACGTCTCATAAAGCTTATTTTAATTGCTCATACATAATAAATAAGCTAAAATGCAAAATGTACTGATAAGTATGAAATAAGTGTTGAAGATCTTGCCAAGAAATGTAAATATTGAAAAACTAAATATTTTCTTACTAAGGTGACAATCTAGCAACCAGATTCTGATGTTTTTGTTCATGATTGCAGCGACTTGTCAAACTTCAAAATTGTCGTCACTTTGAAAAGTTTCTCTAAAAATATTTTTCATTGGGTCTAATCAGCTCTATTGCCTGTGGCAATAGAGCTGACTAATTGGTCTAGTGGTCAGGGTACTGCTGACTTCTGAGTCAAAGGGTTCCTGTTTTGAATCCTGGATTAAGGCATGGATGTTTGTCCACCTAGAATGAATGTGTGGGCTCTAAAAATGAGTGGTGCCTAGAATATGTAGATGCATGTGAGGTGTAATAGGAACCTCTTTCCTCCCCTGGTGCACCAGGGTTAAGCTAAGTGGTTCACAAGTCCGTACTTGTAGTGTCATAATGATTAAGTTCAATTGGTCAGGCATTAGCAAAAAATTACAAGTAATACAAATAATATATCCTAATGTCTTGGATAGATATGTAGTTTATAGATAAAGAAATTATAGCTAATATATTATTTAAAATCAATCTATAATAAAAAAATAATAATTAATTCATCAGATTTTTTCATTACTTCCATACATTACTTTGTTCTTGATCCTACTTTGGGAGTCATTATCATATTGGTTCTGCAATTTACAAGTACATTCTGATGTCTTTTGATTTTTCTGAACTATTTTTCTTGAGAATGCAAATTACTATCCCCCAATTTGTTGGTAAAAATTTTAATTTGTTTGCATATTGTTGTATAGAATTCTTTGCTCAATTCTCCAATGAAAAATAAATTGTTTTTCAGGTTTTATATTAGCTAGAAATAACTTGTCATTTACTCAATACTGGCTAATGAATATTGAGTTTAGTAAAATCATTCACAAGAGCCTAAAAGTTTTAAAATCTAATCCATTTGACAATTTAATTGCAGATGTTAAATTTAGTGCGATGAGTTCCTGCATCAGAAATTTATATTTCCATTTAATCTTCAAATTTATAAAAGAGAAACTGCATAGCATCGAATAGATGCATTTAATCTTATAAAGTGCATATCAAATTACATAAACAAAAGAAATAAATTCCAAGTTATCAATTGCTTAACACAATGGTTTAAATTTCCTTTTAATCCATTTCTAAGAAACTAAGATTAAAAACAAAAATTGTATTAGTTTTAGCATTCAATAAAATTCTATCTGTTCTTAATAGTATTTTGGTGAAGTTTTCAAAAGAAATTTATGCAGATAAATAATTCATAAGTAAATGTTTACGCAATTTACCACTGATGTATCAAACTTATTCCTTGAAATTTTCCATATTAGAAATGAACAATAGAGGAAATTGAATCAATCTCAATAAACAAATACAAAATTCTCGCAACAATATATGGAACTTACCTCGAGAATCAGGCGAGTCAAGAGATTTGTTGTCATTTAATTGATATGGAACTTGATTACGCCGTCTATTTCCAGGATTCGGGGCATATCCTATAGAACGGACAACTTTCATGCTATTCAAAATCAATGGATCTATAGCAGGGGTTGGCCTATTAAAGTATTTCATTAGAAACAGTCTTTCCAATTATCATAAAAGCAAATTTTACCACTTCACATAATTTTTTGAGTTAAATACAATGTATTAAAACTTTAACTTAGTGAATGTACATTGATTTACTGCACACTATTAGCTGTCCCTCAATTATAACAAGTCAATTGGAAACTTTTAATATTGACTAGAAAATTTCAAAGCTCTACAAAAAAATATCCTTTAAGCAAATCTCTAGTTTATAAGGAAACAAAGTATTTCGAAAGCTTAAGAACAGAGACGATGTGCAAAAAACAACTCTGACAATACTTGATATCATTACTTCCACGATTAATCTCACATTATTAATCATTATTTAGCAAAATAAACAAAAAAATTCCACTTGTTTAAAAGTAAGAATCCTATTCGTACAAAACAAATTTCCCCAGACAAGTTTTTATTTTAAATACTCAACATATCATAGAGTATTTAAAATAATAAGCTTAGAGCAGAAACTCAGCAACAGACATTTTTTTGAAGACATTAAATGCTTGTTCCCATGATGAGAAATATATTTTCAGATTGTAATACATTTAAAAGATATACAATGCTATCAAAATGCTTACTTTTCAACCAAAAAATAATTATTTAAACTTGGAACACCTGAGCAGTAACAATTTTTCTTTTGTCAGCAAATGAGTTTGTGCTCTAAGTTGACATTATTACTGTGTCTTATGCCTTGATATCTTTGATTCCTAGAAAGATTTTAATTTTGAAATATTTCCCACTTCATACTAAGATTATCATGTTTAAAACAGACCACAGTATTCTGGTTTATGTGAATATCAACACTCATTTGCATTAGACCTGTAAGCAACTTGGCAAAATTCAGATGGTAAATCAGAAAGTAGTTTGTCTTCACAGTGAGGTAATGGAACTATTGACAGCGGTGTAACTTCATCATTGATATCTACCGGCTGCAATGGTTCCACCTGCAATAAAATTGAAACGAAGATCACAATGACAGCAAGCTGATAAAATTAAAAAGTAAAATTTAAAACCAATGATAAATAGCACTTACAGAATCAGAAAACTCAGTTGGTCTGTTGAACTGGTTAAACTGAACCTCATTGCTAGCACCAAATAAATGTAAATAACCTATAACAGGACAACACAATTTAAACTCTGTTTATCACAGTATAATTTTAAATGAATAGAAAATAATCTTGCTTCATGAAACAAATTAAACAAAACTTGCGATTTACTTTTATCAAATTATTTTTAAAATCTAATTCATCAAATTAAAATATCATCAAAAACAACTTACCAGCTGCATCACCAAATGCAAATGCTTGGCAAGATGACGAGGTATCAAAAGTAAGAATATCAGCACCAGCAGTTTCAACTTGATGAATGTAAAATGCAAATTGATCGGTATTCTCTGTGTCAACCATTTGGAATTGTCCAGTCTATAAATAGAAACTCAATCACAATATAGCATTTATACAAGGCTATACATATAAAAATTAAAGTTAGTATTTTATTTGCAGATAGCAAGAAAACAATAAATCAAATTTGAAATAACTTAAGATTCAACTAAAATATTTATTTAGTAAATGAATGTTTAAAAAATTAAATTTTACTCACCTGTGACACAACACACAAGCGAGAAGAGTAGGCAGGTACAAAGCGAAGTAGTAAGGGAGGAAACATCATAGGTATCGGACTCATACTTTTCATAACTCTTAAATCGTACACTTTCAAAAATCTTTCCACAGACAGCTCTCCATGCCTAGAAAAGTGCAAATATTTAATACCTTAGGTGATTGCCATGTATCAACCTACCTAAACAACATTAAAGTTATTACAGTAAAATTTAAAAATCATCGATTGATATGAAATAATGAAATTGGATTTTTTAAAAAGACAATTTATATGAAATACATAAAATAGCATAGATAATATTGCACCAGATAACCTTATTCAACATAAAACATTGAAGGGGCAGTGTCTGAGCCAAGTGCGCAGGTCTTTTGGGTGCATTATACGTCATATGATGTTGAAATATTATTGGTATTAGAAATAAGTGAATGCAGAGTTTAGGTAGGTATTTTAATTAACATCGCACTGGAGCAACACATGGTTTATTGGTGACGGCCTGGGAACAATTCCCAAGAGAAAGTCCAGGAGCAACACCACATAATTTGGAACCAGTCAGATGACGAATGGAGTTTATGTTTTGATTTATTAAATTATTTTTGGCTGCTTACAAAAATCTTGTGCAGAGAATGTGTTTGGAGAGAATGGCTTACTTATTCTAGGCTGAGAATGGTTTTGTTGATGATAGGTTTATATTCAAGATGTAAATGAGTCAGCCGACTCAATTATATCTTCTTGAGTGTTTCCGGGCATTTCTATCTCCATAGGCTCGCCGGGAGCAGGCAGACATACTTGGTTGTGGCTTTCTTACATTGTCTATAGGTTTTAAGCTCTGCCTCGGACATTTTGGGCTTGTTTGATTCCTTGACTCATTCTTTCTTGTTGTTTACAGTAGGCTTGCTTCTTTAAATTAAGATATTGAGACATTTTGGAAATTTCCAAAGTTCACAATTTCTCACATCCAATCGAGTTTTATCACAAATCTTATTACAGATATCGATAGATCTCACATAGACGAAACGAATGACACTTTGCGGTACCATGCTATCATATATCGCTGTCCCAAGTTATACTAATTTTACCGCAAGCGTAAATTTCACCACAGAATTGCGGATGCAACCTCACTCACTATTGCATCATCTGACCTTGAATACCATTTCGATACTTTTGTCTTCCCCCAACTCAGCTATTATATTTTATAGTTTTTAAATTATTGAAGAAAGCCTGGTATACACTTTTTTGGGATACATGGATTTTCACTCAGGGACCTAGTACTGTAACGAAATGGAACATCCTACATCAAAAGTACCACATGCGAGTGTAATGAAAATAAATTTAATAAAAGAAATACAAAAGTTCTAAAAGCATATGAATATAAATTCACCTTGTAGAAAATCCACATGTTACTAGCTGGTTTCCATGAACATCAAAGTCAGAAAGCATGCCATTATGACAATCTATTATTTGTTCGACACTCAACGTATTAGGATCATGAAGAGCAACCTTCAACAAAACACATCTTACATTTCAAATGGAACAAAGAATTAATCAAGTAAAAATTTTAATTTATACTATAATATACAGTTTAAGTATTAATATTCAACTAACAAAAAGTCAGATTCAAATTATCACATTATAAACAATTTAATTTACGTAATTTCCTTCAAAAGAGCTGTGGCTCGTACGAGTTCAAAAGTTAGAAATCTCGAGATAGCAGCATGAGCACAAGCAAAAGCGCTATGAATTTAATTTTTGTTATGTGGGTGCTACTAGCATACTTGAAAATATTGTTGTGTCTTGATATATTTATTGAGCACATACAAACTATATTAGTGAATGTATTTTTATTATGAACATGCAAACTGAAACCATGATATATTAGAGTAAAAGAGAGTTGATCCATTCTTTGTAGTTTTGCATCATCCTTAGTTTAAGAAATGTCGAAATTTTTCTAACAAGTGTTCTTCTCCATATGTGCGACTGAAAAGCTAATCTACAATTATTTAATGCAATCTTACTGATAATCTGATCACACGAAAAGTGAATAGATCATTAGGGTACCTTGGATTCGTGAAGCCCATACACACCTAAAGATGTACCCCCAAGGGGGGGCTTTGTTTTAGGTCCTATTTGCACATGACTACCTACAGGCGCATCCACATAGGGCTGCCAGTCAAAGCACTGGTGAAATAGTAGCATTAGTTGTTTTGGGTTTTATGGTGCAAGGGCCATATTAGGCCAAGCAGTAGCATAAATTTTTAAAAATAGAAGCAAAAAGTCTCCCTTTAAACCCTATTTTCGAAGTAATTAGTAGTTGCTCAGATACAAAATGAATCAGCTGAAATACAAAATGTGCTAAGTATGAAACAAACATTGAAGATCTTACCAAGAAATTTAAATTTTAAAAGCTAAATATTTTCTTAATAAGGCTTTTGTGACAATCTAGCAACAGATTAGTGTTTTTCTTTTATGGTTGTCGCGACTTGGTGCCAATACTTGGAAAATTTTTTCCCTGAAGAGAAATCTGAATTTTTTTTCCCCATCCACTACAAGTTCAGATATGGGATTAAATTGACGACCTTTGGTGAATTTTAAAAAAAGGACCGCCAAATTTTGAAAATGGTGCTTTTGAGAAAACTTTGCTTAAGAGATACTCTAATTGTCAAGGTTGAAACATAGTAGCAAAAAGTCACCTGTGGCAGTTGTCTATATTGAATTGGACTTTCTGACTCTCCTGATTGTCCACAGTATTGGGACTTAAACAGGACTGGCAAGCATCTTTTTGCCTGCTTGTCACTGCAGGATGTTCATTCTTCTGTTAACTTCAAGTAACAATGAACAGAATGGGAAATTATAGATTGAGTGATAAGGAAGTAGTTATACCAGAATCACTCCTTGAAAAATTGCCTTTTTGGCCAAAAGTAATTTTGCTTCATTTTCTTCTAGATTGATACCTGCTGTGCTTATGATAGTACAGCCCCTCTACCACAAAATTTACAGTATCTGATCCATAACCATTTATAAAAACTGAGTTGGTGCATAATGTATCAGATATAATTATAGATTTGTTATGTAAAATAATTCATAGTAGGAAAAGCTGAATCAATATTATATGGGATTTCTATAAGTTCTATAGGACCCATACTTCTAAAAAATTTACTTACTTTTCCACTGATATCACCAGAGCAAATGAAACGTGGATGCTTGCGTAAAATAGCACAATTATCACCACTGACTTGGACAACATTCATTTCCTCTATAGTATTCAGATCAAGTTCAATGAGATTCTTGTGATGGCCACCCATTAGTAAAGTTCCTCTCGGAGTCAACACCATACACTGCATGTTTTGAACTTGTTCCGAGCTACATAAATATTACAATTGGTTAACAAAATAATTTTTTCACATAATTAAGTAGTTGAATGTAACAAAGTTGAAAAATTAAAACAATCTGCTCTTGGAAAATTTCCTAAGAATAAATTATGCCCACTGTTAAATATTCTAATTTAATCTAAAAATTATATATATAAACAAAATTATTCAGCAGGGTCTGGATTTTGTTGACTGTAAAATGTATAAAAAAATGAACTAAAAAATTTAATTAACACACTAAATTTAGTAAATATTTTCCAAAGTTTTTTTATAAAGGCATTAAAATCACTGAAGTTTGGATATTCTTCTTGACAACCCAACCAAAAAATTGAGTCTCAAAGTCACTGTTTCAGAATATTAAGAGCTAAATTTACGAAATCTACTTACTTACCAGAAGTGATCTAAACAGGTAAATCCTTTATATTATAAATACAGTACATGCACAGTGCAATGCCATTGCAATCAATCTGAGCTGTGCTCGGACATTTTTGCACATTTTGTATACTTTCCGTGGCCTATAGTTTGTCTCGGAATTGATACTGGCCAGGGCCAGTAGACCACAATTTGGAAATGCTGCATTTGATGCATTTTACATGCAAGATGAATTGATTTAGGCATTATTGGTTGGTGTGAGGTTTTATGGCTCAAGGGCCACATTTGGCAAAGCAGCGTCAAACACAAGACAAAGTCAAATACAAAATGTCACCATGGAAGGTGAAAAAAGGGGATTGGGAACAGAGTAGTGGGAAGAAAGTAGAAAAAGGTAGTCATGCTCCAGGGATACCTAAACTATGTAAGTAAACAGTAGACAGTAAACCCCGTGGGTTGGATTTTATGGTACAAGGGCCATATTTGACAATGCTAAATACAAGACAGACAGTGTCGAGTAATTGTGAAAAGAAAGGATGGAGGAGAAAGCAGAGAAAGATAGCTTGGCATCCTGGCGTTTTAACCTCCCTATTTACCAGAGGCAGTAAACTCCATAGGAAAAGAACAGATAACTAGGGTACCTTGGGTTCATGAAGCCCATACACACCGAAAGAAGATGTGCCCGAGGGGTAGGCATTATTGGATTACATTTGAGGGGGTCAGAAGCAAAGGGATGTAAGTGACAAAAATGCCAAAATGAGTTGGATGCATGGAGAGATTCTTTAGGTACATGGCTGACTGGCTGCAGACGGTTGGAGCCGTCATGTGTATTGGTACTGACATATGAGAGAAAGATAATCTGCTCAAGAGATACCGTCTTCGGCTTGGTGCCAAAGGGACGCAAGTCACTTACGTCTCTTTGCCACGAAGTAAAACTAGTGTTGCATATTCACTTGGTTGGCGCAAAATGGCTATGAGGGTAGTAGACATCAACTGTTTGGCACTTAAAAAAAACTGCCACTCTCTCATTCCTTATATGAGTTGATCGTTTTTGTCGGAGTCGGATTTGAGCTCTCGGTGTCTGTTGGTGGCATGTTGCAGTGTTCTTTTTTTAATAGAGCCTATATAGATAGAGAGGTGACATACACCCCACATTTTCTAATTGGCTGATGCGGCCGTCAGCCATGTTTTTCCTTTTCATAAAAGTTCAACATGGCGGTTGTATAATATGTACACCACTCTTTGCAAAGAAAAAGGTACTGAACCTGTAAAAGACAGCTATTACCGCCATATTTTTAACACAATGTTCAACTTGAGTTTTAAAAAACCTCACACAGACACCTGCGATGTTCTGAAAAATAAAATACAATGTGAAGATCTGGAAGTCGTTGCCAGAAGTCAGATTGAAAAAGAAGTTCATTTGCGAAAGGCAGAAAAAGCAAAAAATTCCAAGGATGAAACCAAACAACTGGCTAAAAACGACATTTTTTCGGTTCGAGCTGTTTGTTTTGATTTAGAAAAAACGCTTCCAACTCCTGCGCTTACTTGTAGTACTGTCTACTACTTAAGACAGCTTTGGACTTATAATTTTGGCATCCATGATCTTGCCACTGGTCAGAGCTCAATGTTCATGTGGCATGAAGGAGAGGCACTAAGAGGATCGTAAGAAATTGGTTCCTGTCTTCTGCGATACGCCAACCAACTCTAGCAGTGTCAAACACTTGATTGCGTTTAGTGACAACGCGGGGAGGGCAGAACAAAAATCAAAACATAGTCAAGTTTTGGATGCATATCTTCGCTACTACAACAATCGAAAAAGTGGACCACAAGTTTTTCATTTCGGGCCACTCATACATGGAATGCGACCAAGACTTTGGCATTATAGAGAAAGCCAAAAAACTCCCAATGTTTATATCCCAGACGATTGGGTTAACATCGTATGCAAAGCAAGCCGCAAGTTTGCCGTCTTCCGTATGGACAGAGAAGACTTTCGTTCCATTGAAAACATGGCAAAAAATCTTTCTAAGAACATCAAAGGAATCCGTAACATGCAGTGGCTGAGTTTTGAGAAGGAAACACCGTCATTGCTGTATTATAAAAACACACTCAATGAAGACACACCCTTTCAAACAATAAACCTAAGGCTGAGTCAACAAGGTCGACCGTTCTCATTGAACACAATAGTGTTGAAACCCCTACATCGCGAGCCTGTCGCCATCAAAACAGCTAAATACACAATCTTCTGAAGCTCCTGAAATACCTGCCTCCAAACCATCATGATTTCTACAGGTCGCTCAAGCATTCAACCAACAAAATACAAGCATCCAGGTTACCTGCAATCACAGACCCAGCAGAAGATCTAACCAAACTGGAATCTGAAGATGACTAGTTTTGTTTCATTTTTTTACTTTGTCTATTTTTTTCACCTGTCGACAGATTTTTGTATACTTAGCACCCGCTTACGATTAATAATTTTTATGGTTTCTTAACCATTTTTTTACTTCTATCTTATGCTCATGTTGCGTGTTTTTTAAAAATTATTTTAGTATTAATGAGACACTATACTTTTTCAATATATTTATCAGTTATATTTTTCTTAGAAACTCGTACATTAAACTGTTTTATATATAACCTTGCCTTATATAGTTCCTTCAACCTTAGAATACCGACTGGCAATAAACTCTCGGAAGCAAAGGGGTGGAAGTGCATGATTGCTTGAAATAAGCCCATAATAACCTTCAGGTAAACAAGTATAGGATAAATCAAGATGGAAGACAGGAAGGAACAAGGTTTGAGTGCTCTAAAAATGTTATGGTTGTTCTGTTTAAGTGTTTGCGGAATTTTCAAAATCGCTTCAACTTTGAAGCTTTTTTTCTCAAAAGTCAGTTTTTTCACTTGCATCCCTCTGCTTCTGACCCACTCATTTGGCTCGATTATATATGGCATCAGATTAAAAACAGAGTTTTTAAGGATGAACACATTTATTTTACAGTAGATGAGGATATTAATTAGTATTTACAAATTAAACGAAAAATGTAAGAATAACATGATGGAGCAGGGGACAGCACATCCACCCAGCCTTGAGCACTAACAGGAAAAGCCTTTTTTTTCCTCAGCACCTTTTCTCCCTGACCCCACTCCACTGCAGCCTTCCTGTTGCAGCTAGGGGTGGTGATCTCACAGGCATTATCAAACATTTCAATTAACAACTCAAAGAGCTAAAAGTAAAATAACCTCGTATTTTCATCTACCAAGATTAGACACCCCTACCAGCTCTGGAGTTGATGATTCGTGTACTAATAGAAAAGCGTACAATGGTTTCGTTTAGCTATGAAGAGTAGATCACATTACCAAAATACACTCAAACCTGTTTTTGTGCAGTGGATAGGGACAGCATAAAAGAAAATGCATAAAAAAAATCACACAAAACTTCACGAGTAGCTATAAAAAATATTTTTTGCAACACATTTAAAAAGTATTTTTTGCAACACATTTAAAAAGTATTTTTTTTATGTGGTGAATAGGGACCGCATAAAAAAAGTCTCACTTAGAAAACAACTCAAAACTTTATGAAACAACTAGGAATTGTTTTTTAAACGAAATCAAGACACGAGGCTTGGCAGCTACTTGGAATCTCGCCAAACCTTTTGGAATCTGATTTAGAAAATACACATGCGAACATTTTTAAATATTTTATTTACATATGTACTTATTTTACACATATAAAACTTTTCAAAATGTATAACCATTATCCTTCGGAGTTTGACAATACACGAATTTTCTTGTGGTAAACTGGTTCAAAATCACTTTCGTCACTTGAAGATACTACCTCGCACTTGTTTAGAGTTGACTTTTTCATATACCGCACAAAAGAAAATCGCACAAAAAAAATTGCACCAAAAAAAGACTGCACAAAAACAGGTTTGAGTGTACTTTTTTCATGGACTCAGAAAATATACATCTTTAATAACATAATTTAATAAAAGCAGCAAAGATTAATTTGGAAATTCGAAAACATAACAGCTACATGAAAAACAGCAAGAATCTGAAATTTACAAATCCATTCTAAGGTAAAAGAAAATTTACCAGTGATTAAAAATGGGAAGTCCTCTCCTTGCTGACATTCGCAAATTATTGCTGGTGAGGGATAAAATTCCAGCATCGTGCGGTACAATACCTCTGATTTCATTACTAACATGAACTTGGAATGATGTGTACTTTTGCAGCTCTGCAGTTGAGTAGGAAGTCATATGGCCCTGAGAAAGCATATTGGAATCCATAAAATAAGTCAATCAATACATATGCCCTGTCAAATATTGTATATAAATGGAGGACTATAATAACCCTATTTCTAATTTACAATTCATTTTTCGAGTGATATTTTTTGAATAAATAGTATGTTTTTATTAAAGACATTTTTTAATTAATGCGATTAAAATTTCTAAGTAATACAGTTGGGTTTTATGGTACAACACAACCGGTTGCACCACACAACATCAAGCAAATAGACACACACAAGGAAAGTTTTACTACTGACAAAGATAGAAATACAAGGGAGGAATCAAATCAACAACTAACAGGTTGCTAGAGCTAGTGGGCAAACCCCCTAAATAATACAGAAAACATGTATTTTTTTTAATACCAGCTGGAAATGCAATATAATTATCAATTCCTGGTATTCGAAATTTTTGTAGTTCATTGCACTGCTTCCTTCAGCATTTGGGAAGTTTCTGTATCAATTGAGGTTAAATAAAAAATATTGCATGTTTTTGTCCCTTAAAAATGCATGCATGAGATACTTTATCCAAGTGTCATATATGATCATACAGGATACTCCAATTCAAAGAATTTTTAGGGGGTAGTTGAATTACATCACACTGGAGCAACACAACAGTCTATTAAAGACAGTCTAGGATCAATCCTGAAGGAAAATTGAATTTTAGAACCACGATCAGATCATGAGACAACACCTGAGCTGGCACCCCACTCTCGAAACTTCTACACCATGCCAACGTGAGGACATTTGAGGTCAGATTTAACATGCACTAGCCCCCACCTACACGACGGTCTTTGGTTGAATTGAGTTTCAAACCAGCAACCCTCTGGTTGCTAATCTGCTTGTCTTCAAACGGGGCCATGGCTCCAAGAGAATTTTTAGGAGTCAGTTTATAATGAGGATCGAAACTTACAAAATTTTAAAAAATGTAATTTCATAACACATTTTAAAGAAATTCATTTGAAATTCAAATTTTCTATGCAGTTATAAAACAGGTGTGAATCAAAATGTGAATCTTCTAGTAAAACTTACACCTTGGTTTCCCATCCACAAAAGCTCTTCGAAGTTATCAAAAGCCACTGTTGATACACCAAAGTGAGTACCACCATCTACCACAATACTTTGCAGTAGACTATATTCTTGCCCAAATGCCATTCCTTCACAGTAGCCCGAAAGGTTCATGGCATTAGGATACTCCAACTGACTCCCATTCAGAGCTGAGAAATCTTGCACGTGATAAGACATTTCAAATTCCTAAAAAGAAAACACTTTGGTTAAAATCTCAGTTAACTAAAAAAATAAGTCTTGTATTAAAGAATAAACACCAAAGTTCAAAATCGACACTTATTACTTGTATTTTACACCTTTAAATTTCGGTTTGACAAGTCTCTTGGGTTCTTTCAGACTATTTAATGGACATAAGCCTCAATTATGGTTTTTCATGTAGGAACTTATTTGAATTTCGATAAGATACATTTTTACAACTGAATCAAAAGTTTAGAGGGCATGTGCGAGATAATATGTACTTTTCAAATGAAGTCACATGGTTAATAAGTCAAACAATTCAACAGATCCTTGTCATTGAATGAAGCCATAATACTTAACCACTAAAAAGAAAGAGGCACTGTTTAAGATATTTTCTAGGATTGTAATGATAAATTTGGATCTCAAGATTTAGAATGTAATGAAGAATTTTCTCAAGAGTAAACACATAGAAATAAGCAGGAACTGGTTAACTTTGGTTTTCAACTCTACTGTCATTATTTTGCTAAATGAAGGTTAATCAGACTGGGTAGGTAGTTGAATTAATGTCGCACTCGAGCAACACAATGGGCTATTGGCAACAGTCCAGGATCAAACCTGAAGGGAAAGATCGAGGACAACACCTAGTAATTTTGAACCATGGTCAGATAATGAGGTCAACATCCCAATCTCCAAACTTCCATACCACACCAATGCAAGAACTTTTAGCAAACTCATGTGAAACAGTGCAACTTTGTTTACCAAGAAGTACTCCATGGTGGAATTGGGTTACACTACTATGTGTATACTATCATATCGTAAGTTAATTTTTGTAGTGGTAGCTAAGTTCGCCACAATATTCCCCCTCCAGAATTTAGCAGTAGTCAAATTTGATAGATGTCACCACTAGTTGAATGATTGCCATTTGAGCAGGACCGTGAGAGCTGTATTAAGATCACGGGTGTACTTTCGCATGAGTGGTCAAACAATTGCAAGATTGTGATCGAAATTGTCTTGTGTTGCCTTTAGCAGCCAGTGTGGATCACCTTGTGAAGAGAAGGCTGAGCAGCAACGAATGGAGTGAAGCCATGATAGGAAATTGAGCAGTGTCTGCTATCAGAGCCCGACGGTTGTTGAAAGTGATTAGCATCGCATTGGCAATTCAACTAATCGTGGACCATCCATCAAAGTTTATAAAGTTTGCGTATTCAAATCACGTCCATTGGTTACCAACATAGTAAGCTCATGTGAAGTGCAACTTTGTCTACCAAAAAGTACTCCATGGTGGAGTTGGGTTACACTACTATGTGTATACTATCATATCGTAAGTTAATTTTTGTAGTGGTAGCTAAGTTCGCCACAATATTCCCCCTCCAGAATTTAGCGGTAGTCAAATTTGATAGATGACACCACTAGTTGAATGATTGCCATTTGAGGGGGACCGTGAGAGCTGTATTAAGATCACGGGTGTACTTTCGCATGAGCGGTCAAACAATTGCAAGATTGTGATCGAAATTGTCCTGTGTTGCCTTTAGCAGCCGAGTGTGGATCACCTTGTGAAGAGAAGGCTGAGCAGCAACGAATGGAGTGAAGCCATGATAGGAAATTGAGCAGTGTCTGCTATCAGAGCCTGACGGTTGTTGAAAGTGATTAGCATCGCATTGGCAATTCAACTACTCATCGTGGACCATCCATCGAAGTTTATAAAATTTGTGTGTTCAAATCACGTCCATTAGTTACCAACATAATAAGCTTGTGTGAAGTGCAACTTTGTCTATCAAAAAGTACTCCATGGTGGAGTTGGGTTACACTGCTATATATACTATTGTATTGTAAGTTAATTTTTTGTAGTGATAGCTAAGTTTGTCACAAACTTTCGTGGCCATGACAGATTTAATATGCACCAGCCCCCAAGTACATGGAGGTCTTTGACAGGATTGAATTTCAAACTCGCAACCAGCAGGTTGCCAATCTGCTACTCTTCCAACTAGGCTACCGCTGCCCCTAATTAGACTGGGACCTGCAGCTTAAAAATAACATACCACTACGAATGTCCATTCCCAGACTGGGCTCCCATTGGAATTCAAACCTACAGTGGGCCACTCAGCTACTAGGTCAGCAGGAACTACTTATTAAGAAAAATGGGTTAAGAGAAAAATTCTTTGATAGGTGTTAACTTAATTGCATTAATTATAAAATTAAATTAATACTAAACACTTGGCATCCAATCATAGCAGAGAGTTAGAGAAAATGAGCAGAGCATCACATGTCAATGGCATCCATTAGTCACCAAAATGTTCTACTTGGGTGCATCTTCAAACTTATTTGGTTTTCATGGATTTGGTTAAACAGTGTAAGTATAACACATAATGAGGTTCCAGTAAGTATGGGTAAACACGGACTAAGAGACTGGCCATTGTCCTCAGGGCCGGATTTAGACTTGATAAGGCCCTAAGCTATTTGAGATATGAGGCCCTTTATAAGTCCAGATATTATATGTCAGTGCAAAATATGATTTTCGGATACCTAGAGGGTTAAACTGAAATACTATTAAGAAGTATATAGATAGTGAAATAATAAATCTTTAACTTAAAATCATTTTTATTCATAACAAACTTAAAAATGCAAACTCTGGTAAAAAGAAACAAAAGTTCTTTTAAAAGGTACAATTTACAAAGGCTTATTATCTAATCTCTTGAAACATGTTATAAGGATTAAGGAATTATATTAAACTAAAATATTTTCTTTCTTGCCTTTGCCAGAGCAAAATCACTGATGACATCATCAAATGATAAACTGCGTAGTTTGTCACTTTCTATGCACATGAGACTGAGGGAACATAATTTATCTTGTGTCATTGTTGTTCTAAATTCATTTTTTATCCTCTTCAGCTGAGAAAAAGATCTTTCTCCAGAGCAATTTGCAACCATCATACTAAGAAACAATCTCAAAATTGCTTCTCCATTTCTATTAAAAAATAATAATGAAATAATTTTAAAAATTACCGGCACTTGCTGTCGAAATTTATCAGTAATTTCGGTAGTCATAATTACTGGTAATGCCGGTTATCGGTAATGCGAACCCTAGGCACAATAGCGCTTTGTTCTTCGAAAAGACGCGCTAAAAAAATTGGGTGAAGAGTATGGGACGTTCCGGACGTGCGGCATTGGGACAAATAATGCTGCAGTATATTTAAGTATATATGACAATTGCTCACTCTAACCATTTTTTTTGGGGCCTCCCAAGAAAGTGGGGGCCCTAAGCTATAGCTTGTGTAGCTTATACGTAAATCCTGCACTGATTGTCCTGCAAATTTTAGATTTTAATTCATATATTGAGACTTCAATAAAGATGGTTATCTTCAAGGTTATATAGCACAAGCCACATTTGGCCAAACACAAAACAGTTGTCAAGTAATGAACACAAAAATTTTTACTGATACAGAAGAGAAACACCAGGGAGGAATCCAATCTGCATTGCTACAACTTGCAAGTGCAGCGAGCATACCAAATGAGCCAGTGACTCTAAGACTTTAATAAATATAAAGTGTAAAATACAATACAATTTAAAAAACAAAAAGCTCTGAATGGATTGATATCTTGACAAGTCAAAATGCATTTTAAATTCAACCATTCAGTCCCACTTCAATGGAAAAACTAATATTCTGTTTTGATATATGCACTAATACAACTCATGGCAAGAGTTTGGAACATTCTTTGAGAATGAAAATGCTTTCCACATGACCACTGATATTCAACAAATGCAAGATATGCGAAAAAGAAAGTTTTATCATAGATACCAGTTATTTTAAGAATTATAGATTTTAAGGGTACAATTAATTCGGCAACAAAAATAGCCACCACAAAGAATTGCCCAATAAATAACCAATTAAATAGTTTTAAAAGTTATTAACACTTACGGAGGAAATAATCTGTATGGAAGACAAACGATATGAATAAATAAATTTACATCTCTAGTGGAGTATAAGAATTTTAAAAACTGGATTTGTTTTTCATTTACATTCTTAACACCACAATTAAAAACATAGAATTCACATCACTAAATGAATGATAGAAAGCTTATACTGTTCAAACAATTTTACCATTAATCTTTTCGAAACCCAAATTAACTCTAACTAGCGTTAACCTATCATTCAAAGTAAACACAGAATTCAAAACTGTCAAAAAACAAGATATATAAGTTAAGCGAACAGCTAGTCGGAGTATGGCTCTCGAAAATGATAGCCAATAGGTATTAAGTGTACTTTAAAAGATCTCGGTTCTATTGCTAAGCCCACATAAAGTCATTGGGTGCGCACACTCGGTAGCTACGCCTTTCCTTGTTCCATCATAGGTGGAATGACCTTGTGATATTAAAAGGCGTGGTTGTAAACAGTTACGTCGATCGCAACGTGGCTTGCAATTGGTCGTGTTGGATGTTCATCCGTCGATTAGAAACAAGGAAATATTTGAAGTAAAAACTCGTTCACTCGTAAACATTTTCCCCTTTCCAGATTTCTTATTAAATTTCAAAACAGTCGAAAATTCTAACAATATTTTCATTGTGAAATAGAAGCATTACTGAGAACGCTCAAAGTGGCGTCCACCAACTTTGGTGGGGCCGTCGTGGCTCAGTGGGTATGCCCATCGCGCTAGCAACCTTCGATTCCTGACAGGTGTATTTCTCTCTTCTAGGTCAGTAAAGCTTTCACTGAGTGTGTCATTTATTGGATATTGTAATTAGGAAGAACGGAGACAAAAGCCGGATTCTGCACAGCTATAAGTCTCAAGGAAATCAACCAACCAAACCAGCCTTCTTTTCCAGCTCTTAAAATGGTAACCCATTGCAATTGGCGACAAAACGTCGCGTTTTGCAATTCCACCCGCCGGTTCATTCTAATTTCGGTAACTCATCCAGATATTCAGTTTGTTTTTTGAGCACATGCACTCACTTGATGAAATCTTACATAAACTGAAGTTTTTCCAAAAAGACCAATTTACTAAAATATTGTACCGAGTTCAAGTAAAACTAAAAAACAGGAAGCTGGGTTCAACAAAAAGGGCGAATTCAAAACAACGATCTTCATTCTCCTTTATGTTCAGCTTTCCACGTTAATATGAAATGTAATTTAATAAGTTGATCTAATATGAAACTACTCTCTTTACCACAAATTAAAAGGACGCACTACATCTAGAGAAATATCGGCTGCAATTGTAAGGAATTGGATGCAAACTTTCATTGGCAAAACAAAACTATTCTTTTTCTATTCATTTCATTTACTATTACCCTTTCCAACTATTCAATCTCGAGTAACATGTTTTTCTCACTTAAAACACTTAACTCTCAAGTTTTCTCAAAAGAAAACATTTATTTCTTCTTGTTTCCATAAAATTGATGTAACAAAGGAATTAACAGCATAGGTATGAAAATATAATTGTCAAAAGAACCATTTTTACTATTTCAAGAGATAAAATTAGAATTACTTGTCGCAATTGTTATATTTAAACATGACTCAATACAAAAACTCTCAAAATTTGTACTTTTAAATGAAATGAACAGTATTTGTTTTAAATCTCGATACAATTTTTTACTAAGAAATTGCTTTTGCCAGGAGCTGTATATGAGATAGGGACTGGAAAATGCTAAAAGTTTTTCGTACTCTTAATGAGTAATTCATTTCCCAAGTTTAAAGTTTATCAATCTTTTCCTTGTACTAATGACATCAGGAGCACATCGTTAGGTATGTATGAGCATCACAATCCCAAGTGATCTTTCCCCCTTTCACTTTTGCCCCTTCTGCTCTTTCTTCCTCCCTCATTGTGTTGTTTGTTTTGTGATTGGCACAGCTTGGCGAAATATGACCCTTGTGCCATAAAATCCAAAAACAACCAACCAATCTTCTATTAAAAAGAGTGCAAATGAAAAGAAAATACTTAACATTTGCTCAAGTTTAACCACTTAGAATACACATTTTTAATTTATCTGTCATCTGAACTGGTAGAAGGGACGAAAATTAGCAGGGCCTACAGCTTAAAGTGGATTATTGGAACTAGTATGAATTAATTATAATTAAAGTGGAACTATTTGGATCTTATATCAGTGGCTCAATGTGAAAACTGTAATTTCCTTCAATAAACCAAGGCATTAATTAAATGATATTAACATTTTATTTACAAAGTGAAAACCAGCTATATGCATAACATTTAACAGTAGAAATATTACAATGCAACACTAATGGACATTTGCATATATTTTGTGATAATTTAATGATAGCTCCAAAACATGATTGGAATATAAATAATACTACATTAAATTTCAGTAACATGATTATAAATTGTATGTAATTTTATAGAAGAATCCGTATATTATAGAAATACTGACATTATTTACATTACAAACATTAAAAAAAATATGAAGAACTGGAAATCCATACCTAGATTTAAAGTTAACTAAGTAATGTATAATATTTAAAATAAGCAATAAAAATACTGAGAATTCTAATGGACATTTAGATATATAGTTTAGACAATTCAAATTAGATATGATTATCTGTCTTTAATAGTGGTTCTACTAAGTTATTGTCACTATGATCATAAAATTATAAATGAGATCTCAGTAAAATATGCAACTTTTAAAAACGTATTAGAATATTCATTTTCTAAAGGAAAACTCAAAACTTTCACACATAATGCTTTTTTATTTTATATATCCAGGTTAAGAAATTTCTGTGTATAAATTATTTCATCAACCACCAATTTTAATATTCCGTATATAACACATTTAAAGAGATATAAAAAATTATCTATACTAAAATTTAGTCTCAAAGATTTATCAGTTTCCTAAAATTAATTTCGGTACTCAAGTTTGATTTATCCTATTCAGACTTAGCTCTTTCATACACTTCACCTAAAAACATATTTTATATAGGCGGGAGTTATTATGACAGGTTTTCAGAAAACAAAAATCAAGATGTACCAGCATAAAAGCACTATTAAAAAATAGTATACATGCATTAATATTTTTATGACTACATTAAAATTTACACATATTTTATATTTATTTTGTCTTATTTTACAATTAATTTCACAGCAATAGTTTTATTTTGCTAGAATGAAAATGTTAGTTTCAGTGAATCTCGTTTTAAATTCAATTTACAGAGGTATATAATCTATGCATATCACAGATGTAATTTTACATAATACTGAATAACTGATTTTTTAAACTTTTTTGCACACACCATAATTTATATAAAAATAATTCCAGATAATGAAAATGCACATATACAAATTTACAATATTCACACCTCAATATAATCTATAGAATAGACACAATTTGTTTCAATTGTTTTTAAAAGTTATCACATCGGAAATATTTTAATAGTCAATCTTGAAAAGATAGAGTACAAAATATTACTAAAATTTTGCTTTATATTGCAATTTCCAATTAAATTCAATAAGCAAGATCATCCAAAATGGTGAGCTTAAATCCTGCAATAATTTTTGTATCAAGGATATATTTATCTAAATACCTTTACAAAGCACTGCTGAACATAAATTGGGAATGATTTCTTTTGGAATCGCAAATATATTTTTTCAGCCCTGCTGTTATACTTTAGCATTCAATTGCTTTCTTGTCTCCAATATATCATTGTAAAATTATTTCTTACTGACTAAATATAACCTTAGTGTTTTGTATTTTTGGTAATAAAAGGTTGTGTTTTCAAAAGTAAGCTAACATTTCATTAATATAAATAAATCTGAATACTGTCATACAAACTTTTGCTTACAATATTGTATTATGGGATACAGAAAGTAATTTTGGGTACTTAAGTTACATGCATACATTGCCAATATACGTACATCTGCATGCATAGTGACTGATCATCCTGTTGGATAATGAATATATGCTACAACATATGATCACATATTTGTATATCTTCAGTCATAACAAATGAATATGAGTTATGATTTTAGTGTGAGCTAATACTTTTAAATAGAAACTGTAGAATAGAACTTGTATACCTAAAAAAACCTCAATATTTAGTATGCAAGCCAAATACTGTAAAGTATTAGCAACAAAGTATTTTATCATGATTGTAAATCAACTGTAATGGTGGTAACAAAAAACGAGTTAATTTAGATACATATTAAATGCTTAAAAAATATTGTACATCTTTAAAAAAACCATGAAAATTTCTGCAATGCAAAGAAAATATGCATTAATCCAAATAAATTTCACTTCAAATAGTGATATAAAAAGTAAAGAATCACAGCAATAAACTCTTGTCAATGTATGAATGAATATGAAAACTATGCATGGATAATATAAGATTTTAGTTATCAATTAAACATCCTTAACTTAGTATACTTTTTATGGTACTAAGCTTTCAATATGTACAAATTTTAGTTGACTGTGATACTTTAAATCATACTCTGCAATAATATCACATATTCTTAATGAACAAAATTATAGATGAAAGAAAAATTGCTCAAATACTGAAGTTGAACAATTAAAATGATATAATTGTGCGATTCAATAAAAAAGGACAATACAACATCTAATAAGTAATAATAATCCAATAAAAATTAAACACTTTGTACTTAAATATCAAAACTTATACGTTTATAATATATTTTTCAAATATATAATTCACAATTAACTTATTGAACACTAATAAGATTCACAATGCACTAAAAATTGAATTTTTAGAGGTATTATTTCAATAAAAAGTTATTGCACTAAACACGTTCTTACTTGCTGATTACTGTGAAATGTTTAGTTTTTATGGAATTTGTAATTAATGTGCAAAATTGTGGAAAGACAGAATAAAGTAAGGATTCAAAAAATATCTCATAAGAGGTACGTTAAAGCTTTTATAAATGTTATTTGCATTTCTTTGTCATTTCATCTGATCATGACATCATTTATTTCAAAGATTTCATCAGAATTAAAACAATCATCATTAAAATCAATCATTCTTTCGCAATTAAGGAATTCTAATTTTCTCAACTTTTAAAACTTCATTGGTTGTAAGATTTTTATATGCAAGAGAAGCTATAAAGCAAATTTAATATATTTAGCGATAAACACTGCATCAGTAAACATTGGTAGGTAAATAAATCATAATTTTACAAATGCAGAGCTGATATTAGAGCAGTAAAAAAAGGTATATGTATGCTAATTCTTCAGCTTTAATTAACAAATGCAGCTTCATATGATCTCACATATAGAAGGAAACATGGCACAACAAATAAGGTATTAAACAAATGCTTTTATCTTCTGAAGTGCAATTTAAAGCAGGCAGTGTATATTTGTACAGCATCAAAAAATGCTTTGTTTTCAGTTCCTAAAACCAACCTATAAATAACTTAGGTTTCTCCCGGTTTCAGATCATGGCAGGCAACAAGCTGTTCCAAAATTGGTGGTAATTGCAGGTGCTGTGCAACTTGCGGTAGTTTCACTCCATGGAGAGAATACAGGTGCCGCCGCAGTTTAATGGTAGAAGTAAGTTTCAATGATGATGGCTGACCTGAAAGGCATGATAATAAATTCAAACATTTTCAATCAGAATGTAGGCTAGCTATCATTCTAGCCAGAGCATTATTTGTACAAGAGGTGAACAAGAAAATAACTACAAATGAAACAATATTTTATCACTTAACTCTCTCTGAGGGGATCAAATTATAATTGACTTCTACAACCTGCATAAATTCTAAACAGTTTTGACCTTCTTGACTGACAATCCTTCCAAGGGATTCTTTTCTAAGGAAAGTACCAGCAAAGTCATTCAAAATAATTATATTCTATGCAAAGGAACAATAAAATCTTCCCATAGGATTCCATTGTAAGGAAAGGGACAATAGTATCTTTCCAAAGGATTCTTTTCTAATTAAAGGACCAATACAATCTTTCCAAAGGATTCTATTCTAAGAAAACGACTAAGATTCTTTTCTAAATGGTCAATAGAATCTTTCCAAGATTCAAAGAAAAGGACCAATAGTATCTTTCCAAAGGATTTTATTCTAATTAAAGGAGCATTAGTATCTTTCCAAATTAAGACCAATAGAATCAGTCCAAAGAATTATATTCTAGTATAGGACCACGACATTAGACAAGCTATTGTGCTTGGACATTTTCCTACAGGACTGATCCAAACCATAGCTAATGGTTCATTGTGTTGCTCCAATGTGAAGTAAATTCAGCTACCTACCTAAGGAAAGGACCAATATAATATTTTCAAAGGTTGTAGATATCCATGGATTCTTTCAACCAACAGGTGTTTATTTAGCCATTAAGTGTGTTGTGGGATAAAAGCAATACCACACTGCTCAGAAATCTCATGATACTCAGAGGGTTAAGTACATAAGGATAGAATTAACAAAAATGCCACATTAATTACAAACTAAATACAGTTTTCTAGAAGATTAACTTACTTAGTTCTTCAAGCAAATCACTTATGTCACATGGAAACAAGTTGTTCAACTCAACAAAAGCACAATGGGCTCCTCTTGAAGAAAGAAGAAATCGTAACATAAGTCTTAAGAAGTCCCGAAGAGGAACCTTTTCTCGTCTAAGCAGGCTTCCAGCAGAGCGTACGAAGAAAAGTATTCCTCTTTCGTTAGGGAAACATAAGTTTGGATCACAGCCATGGTATAACACAAGGTGCAAATATTTCAAGCTTGATAATAAGGAGTACAAAAGGACTTCATTTGAACCCTCTGCTTGTCTTTGGTAATTGACGTCTGTTCCTCCTTTTATGAGAATATTAAATATATCTGGAACTGGGTTACTCATAGCTATAGAATTGGAAAGTCAAAATATAGTACAAGCATATACAGAAAACAAAAGTGGCTACAATAAGCATTTGCATATTAGATTTACACAGGTATGTGTACTGTCTATCATGAGAACTACTCCTGCCACTAAGTCTGGATGGTGGTGGTTGCTATAGGAACAGGACTCATTCTTTTTGAGTAGGGGTAATAGGTGGATGTCTTAATTCTATTGTCTTTATCAAAAGTTAGCAGCAAACACAGGTAATTCACTAATACAGATCTTCTGGTAACAAGTAAAAATCATATTTTCAATTTATGCACCAACTTGAATATCTTTTCAAGCATCCGCTATGAAACACAGATAAGATTACTATGGGAACAGACAGGTAGACTTTGTGGTTTGAGCATTTCTTGTGACAGACACACAATTCTCATTGTAAAAGGTGAACTAATGTTTTCTTTCATCAAGCCGTGTGTAGCCCCATTGCTCTATAGTAACTTGAAGAGCAATCTGTAATGTAAGAACTTACTTTGATAAACAGAAAAGTGCACTATAAATGCACAATAAAGTGGTATAAACACTTTATAAAACTTTATTTAATTTTGGTACTGTCCCAACTGCCTAATTTATCAAACTTCAGTATTTAAGAATGTTATATTAATAGCGATTTTTATTTTGCATTTCGTATTATCTTAGGTTTCAACTATTCAAGCTAAGGCCTGAAATGCATGAAAAAATAATTGGGGCCCAACAGTGAATCAAATTTATTCTCTGAAGTGACGTATCAACACATTGTGCAAGCTCCAGAATATGAGATAGACATTAAGAATGGCACAAAATAGAACTTGTTCGTAAACTGTAATCTTTAATTTTGGGAAATAAAAGAGTAGGCCTTGCAGTGGAGCTTTTTAGATAGCCATACATGTTGAACAGTATATAAATAAAAACCAAATGGCTATGACCATGTGATGAAAACTTTTTAATCATACAAACTTAAAATAGATGTTAACCAAAGAACTCCAGAGCCAAAAATATTACATCTTTTACATAAAAAAAATTCCTAGTACTTTTCATGATCTTCCAAAAGTTTAAAAGGGCCTCATTTTGTTAATGATGACCGTTCTTTTCAAGAGACTGAATGAAACTGACATGTGATGGACCAGATGAAATTTTTTAAAATAAGTCTTGACTTTTAAAAGTAAAAGCTTGAGTATAAATCGCTGCATGGAAAAAGGTACATGCCAATACATCTGCTTTATATTTTCAAAGAACTACCACTCTAGTCTAAATCTTTCTAGCAGTGCTTTTAACCATTATCTAATCCACCTCTATCCAATAGAAGTTGGTTTAAGAAATACATGATCTAGACAAGGTACTATTTGTAATAGGGCGCATATGAAAACGGCAACAAATTAAACATAAATATTCCATTAATAAAGTATATAACAATATCATTATCAAAATCTACAATATTTAATTAAGTAAAACAAATTATAGCACAAGAAATTTATATTTAAAATGTAAAAATTACATGATATTCAACAAAATATCAATAAAAAAATTTAAAAAAAGCTAAATCATTTTAAGAATTCAGATGGCATTGACATCTATAGACTGCTGTTCAAAATAATAGGCATAAGTGTATGTGAACAAAATATTTTGAGTGAAACTCATTATTTGCACTGTTGTTATCTCGAATTGATACCATCACTTCAATTCAGGAGAAATATTTCGAAGCTGAGATGTTCTGTCACCATTAGGATGCAATGAAGCATGAAAATCTTTACAGTGGTGCGTGTGCCTATTATTTTGCATAGCATTGTATATATAATAGTTTTAGAGTTGACAATCTAGAAAAACACAAAATGTTAAATAGATCAAATGACCCATCACGGTAGAAATAGGGACACTTCATAGGTATGTCGAATTCATGAAAAAGTGAAGAGAAATACGACCAAATTAATTTTATAAACATTTCAGGAAAAGTCGTAAAATCATCATAGGAAAAGTTAGGGCAGGGACATATGGTAAAGGGATGATGAAAGTAGAGAAAGATCACTTGGGTATCCTGGGAATATAACTGTGTCTACCAAAGATAGTAAATCCCATGGGAAAAGAAAAGATCTATAGGGAACCTTGAGTTCGTGAAGACTGTATAACATCTGAAGGAGATGTACTACTGAGGGTGTCTGCGAACAATTGAGTGTTTTTTACAATTATTTTATTTTTCATACAATTTCATAAATTGTAATTTGCAATTGGAGTTGGTAAGGACAGCAAAATAAACTTTCAACAAATCCTTCATCATATTAACCCTCCAAGTGGTTTCGATGAGATCCTTGTCCATCAAGATCTGATTAATTCTGTTAATGACAAAACATTTCATCATCAAGATATTGCTGATTTTTTTATGACAATGAGTTCGGTTTCACTTTTTGACGATGACAGGATCTGGTTAGTTTCGCTAATGATGTGGTGATACCTCATCGACACAACCAGGAGGGTTAATTGAAGTTAAGTCTATTTTACAATAAGTACCTCTGAGGAGAGGATGGAATGCTTCCCTGATAGAAGGGCTGCAGCTTGCCCCGGCGCCCAGTAATATGGCGAGAGATGTTTTGTCCCTTTTGAAAACAGCATATGAAATGGCACTTTCGTGATCAGGGAGGTAAGTAATAAGTCTAGATAATGAATGATCACTACAGCTATACAAGCTATCAGGAGAAAATCCAGCAGCTAATAATGCTTTCAAGGATGCATAACTGTAAAAGGAACCAGAAACATGAACATTTTATGATTTATTCAGACTCAAATGATACAGTGATAACAATGATTATTTTATAATAGTTAATAAGAAATATAAATGGGTTGCTAGCTTTTAGAGGATGCTTACATGTTTACAGAAGAAATTTAAAATAAGATTAATATCATAAGAAAATTTTTTACTAATATCTTGCTGAAATTGTACAAATTCACCTTTGAAAGTGAATTTTTGTAACTATAACAAGAATGTGTAGTTTTATATTTTTAATAGAATAGGTATAAAACAAAGCAAACAATTATAAAGGCGTAAGTTACTGATAAAAACAAAAAGAAAATTCCCTAAACATGTAATACAAAATAGAAAAAAACATTTTTGGAATTTCATAGCACTAAGCAATTTATGGTACAGGATGACATACTTCTACAACTCGATCTTTTCAAAATTTAGGACAAATTCTATAAAATAATAAAAATAAACTATATTGGGAACAGTATGAAATCATCGGCTTACTAGTGAAACACAAGTCAAAAAACAGTTCAGAGAAAATGAAAGGGAGAAATATACTCCCTCTACTAAATCTTCCACTTTACTCACTAAAAGTGTTTCTTAAGACATCTAACATTTATTTCTTCATTCAAAGACAAAATGACAGTGCACTTCACCACATTCTGGCCAAAAAGAGCTAAAAACATATCTTGAAAATTTTGACTTCATATGATTCACATTAAGCTGATGAAATAAAAATTTTAAGAGTAAAATTAAACATCTAAAAATGCAATTAAATTGAATTTTTACAAAAACAAAGAAATTATGACATACCTTCCCCACTCAATTGCTAAGTGTAATGGGCATATCATATCTCTATCTTCATAGCTGAGAGGATGAAATGCTTTTATGAGAGGCTGAAGGTTCATTTTTTCCAGTAAGATTTCCAAACATCTATACAAGAAAGACATTTTACTATACATACATAAAGGCTATTTTACAACAGGCAAAAAGATTTTAGAACAAAATCTGATGCAATGAAACTTAATCATGGTTCAAAAAGCTGATAAACTGTGGATTTGACGGAGGTTCTGAAACGAAAAAGAAAAAATTCTTGAATGTTTATGAATAGGGCTAAGGTTTTGTTGACCTAAATATATTGCTAGGAAATGCCCAATAAAAATGTATTCATGATTCAAAAAATCCATAAATAGAACCAAAACAACCTAAGAAGTCCTTTTTCAAAACACATTTTGTAAAAAAGGTTTATGAAACAACAAAGTCTAAACATCCCATCCCCGTATGACAAAATTAAAAATACAATTTGCTATAGTTTTTCTGTAGTCTTGTTTGAACTAGCCAGAAACTGAAAATCTTTATATATGAAAAGTACACCTTATAAGAGAAAGTGAGAAAAAATACAAATGCATCTTACGTATTTTCTAACAGTTTTTGTGTTGAAAACAAAAGTTTGAATTTTACTAACAAAAATATTTAATTGAATATTTTGCTTATCATATTTATATTTTAGTGTAGAATTGCAAAGCAGAACAAAAAGTTCATTCAGATTTTCAAAAGAGAATGATTTCTTATGGTCCTACAATTTTAAACATTCATTACAAAGCTTATTTTCATTTCTACTGAAAACTAGAGGAGCACACTTCAAATAGACCATAGAACTTTGTTTAATTTGAAATTTCACAGGCCAAATTAGCCATTTAGTAGCAAAAAATGACCATGAAACAACATTCCAAAACAAAAAAACCTGTATTTCCCACAAAGGTAAGTTTCTCCTTCACAAGTGAGAAATGAGGTTTTTCAAAAACTTTTTCCTGGAAGCAATATTAAAATATAGCAAAAATGACAGAAAAATCTGGAAAATGCCATTTTACATAAAAAAAATCACAAAAGTGCATAATACCCTTAAATCAGCAGTTTTTTTATGAATTCCATTCACTTAAATAGCACTTGTACCCCCAATAAAGATGCAAAATCGCAAAAATCCTATTACTGACTATAATATGCTAGTTTCCATACAGTTTATTTTAATCTCGTTTAAATATAGCGACATTTTTAATTCAACATTTCAGTATACTTACACATTATTGTCTCCTTGAACAGCTAAGTGTAATGCTGTGGCATTATCAGAGGTCATTAGATCAGGATCTGCACCATGTTCCAATAAAATTTTCACACAAGTAACAAATCCTTGTTGAGCAGCAATCATTAAAGGAGTGGCCCAATCTTCAGCACCAATATTAACGATGTTTTCTTGATCTGCATTGAGCAATGGATTCATGAGACACTGCTATTAATGCAGATAAAACATGTTTAAACATCGAATGGAGAATTTAAATAAAAAGCAACTTGAACCCGAGTAAGCTTTTTAGTGCCAGATTCAAATGCAATGTCTTCAAGTACTCGTGATACTATATATTTGCAATGAATAAAAGTTAAATGTGATTGTGTAGAGAAATCTTAAAATTATAAAATAAATAAAATTTACAATATGTTTAAGTAGTTAGATAATGATGTCAAATAAAATATCACTGAAAAGTAATGGTTATTAAATCAAATACATTTCATTTCTGTAAAAGGTATTTAAAAAATGCTTTAGAAGGCAAACATGATGGAACAGACTGTTAGGAAAATAGTCAGATCTGTGGTTACCAAAGAGAGTTGGTTGGGTTTTATTGAGAAAGGGGACATATTTGACCATACTGTGCCAAACACAAGACAATGTCAAAAAATGGATATACACACAAGGCAAGATTTTCTAATGCAGTACACCAAGGGTAAGTTAAAGAACCAAACCTGCCCCACCTACAACTTAGTTACCAAAGAGGGATTATTAATCTTAAGTGAGTTTAAAAGAACACATTTATTCCACAACATTAGCTTAAGTATATTTATATGCAGATAAGCATTTAAAATTGGTAACAAAATATCAAGATTTAATTTGTCACTTTAGTATTCCACAATGTTATATCGCAACTATTGGTAAAAATAAAGCAAATTACCATACCAAATTGAAATGGTGCAGCATGCGGAAACTTCCAAATGTTTAAAGACTTATGAACTCCAGGTTGCTTTGAAAAAGCATCAAGAGAAAAAGTTCTTTTGATATACATTTTCTCTCCTGCCTGCAACATGCCTGACCTTGACCATAATAAACATATGCCCACAAATAGATGACGTTATAAAGAGTGATTGTCTAAAGGGGATGACTGAAAAAGCTATTGCTAAAATGTTTTACTGTATGCATAATATGGTTCTTTACTTTTCTCCTTTGCTGTAAGTAAGAGGGTTTCTAAGCATCTTTCACTTCCGTGTTGAGCTGCCGTGAAAATAGGTGTCATCCCACATTCATCTTGCATTTGAATAACAGCATTGTTTTTCAAAAGACACTGCAAGAAAAAAGGATCCTTCTTTGTAGCAGCTTCATGTAGAGGAGACCACCTGCTACAATCTGTATCATTCACATATGCCCCTGCAGCAATCAATTGTTCTACGACTTCTTTGTTTTCATTACGGAGAGCTAAAAAATAATTAAGATACAAATATTTCCAACTACAATTCCCTATTTCACACATCTATACATCTTTAGAGATTAAAGATACTTAATACACAAACATTTACATTATGTAGCCAAACTTTGACTACATTATTTCAAAGTTGCCAAGTACTAAGACAAATTGAGGTTCTAATATGCCAAAAATTTTCAACTGACTTTAGAAAAGAATTTACAATACTTACCATTAGAATTAATCCATCATAAGGTAAATAAGGTTTATAGCAATAAGGTATATTTTTTTATAACAAATACAAGTGTTCCATAAAAAAAAAATTATTTTTATGAATACTTTGTACAATGGTCTCTCATATTTCTCACATGGACTATCACCTAAATATTAATGAGCATTGATATATAGAGTATTTTACTTCTAAGACGAACATGATACAAGATTTTATTCAAATAATAAAGCACAAATGGGAATGTGTTCTGATAGTTACATAAAAACCAATACAAAATTTACCTTTAAGTGACGAAAGCATTTATTTTGATCATTCATAAAATTTTATGAATTATATGTTAATACAATAGAATACCCAGTTTTATCTATATGAAAGCATACCTTTACTAAACAAATAAAAAAGGATGCAAATATAAACTTGCATTTTGAAAGCTGTTTTCTTTAAGTTTGAAGTAGGTGCTTAGATTTGATGAAATAAATAAAATTCTAAATGATCAGAACAAAAGTTGATAGAAATTAAAATTTATATTTATGCCATTCTAGGAATTATTCAAGATATAATTAATATTTTTCCACAAGAAAACAAAAGTATGCTAAGGAAAACTGGATTTAGAACTATTGGAAAATAAGAAAAATTAAGACATTTAGGTATTTAGGTAACCTTTATTTTTTTCTCACAAATACTTTTCAGAACTGTACGAACCTTCTAAAAGCTGTCAAATTTATATTATAATATTTTCTGATAATTTGAAAGTAAATAATTTCTTCTAAATTTTTCAAAATTCGAAATAGATAAAGTTGGTTATGAATTAAAATATTTCAAACAGGGAGTTAGAAAGATTTAATTTATTCTTAAAAAACATTTTCAAGCTTATGAAAGTAGTCTTGGAAAAACAAACCTTCCAACAAAGGGGTATCCTCCTCATTGTCATGAAGATTAGGATCTGCCCCATGTTGCAGAAGCATATTGACATATGAAGTGGCATCAGAGCCTTCTCGTCTTTTGCAAGCAAGTAATAGAGCAGTTTCTCCCTCATGTGTTGTCCAATTAATGTTTGTATCACCTGCAAAAACAAAATTATTTTTGACACAAGAATAAATCAACAAAAAGTATTCTGAATTTTATCTATACATATTCTCTTATGTGTCTGAAAAAGGTTTAATTTGTATTTCTCTTTAAGTACTGACTTGATCAAACACCACAGGCAAATCAAATCAGTAGACAGAAAATAAACAGTGTTTCGTGGATTTTACACTAAACAAATGCAATGAGTTGGTTTTAAATGTGTATTTTTTAAAACACACTGTACTGTCAAGAATTGTAAGCATTTACAACATAATAAATAATAAGCATTTGAATCATTAGACATAGAACTATGAGACAGATGGTTGGTTAGTTAGGGTTTTATGGCATAAGATCCAAAATTGGACAAGCAGCACCTAAGGCCAGATAAAATAAAACCAATGTAAATATAAAATCATTAAAATACTAGGTAGTAAGAATCAAAGGATTTTATAGAATAAAAAGTATTCAAAAAATCATGTGGGTCAACATAAAATTGAAATTTTCAAAAACACTGATCAATAGCATGAACAAAATGAATTGGGGTGAAAGCATGGTTTTAATGAATTTGCGACTTAAAATTTTTTTTGTCAGCAATATGAAGATATAAAATTCTGTGAAAATGATATATACAAGCAATGAGAAAGCATGATATGAATGGGGATAAAACTTATTGTACACAATATTAATATTTTATTTTGGAAGAAAATTAATTGGGGTGAAAGCATGATTTTAATGAATTCACGATTTAAAAAAATGTTTGTCAGCAACATGATGCATGAGATGTAAATTTGGATGAAAATGATGTATACAAGCAATGAGAGCACGACATGAATGGGGATAAAAATTACTATATGCAATTTTAAAAACTAATGCAATTTTAGTTTTAAATATTTTAATAGGGTAACTTCAGTCTACCAAAAAGTACAAAATGGTTGAAAATTGAAGTGTTGCTATTTATACTACATTGGAAATCAACTATCATAGTTGTGGATAAGTTTACCAGAAACCAGAATTACAATTTTGGGCGATGAACAATGAGGGAGCTATGTAGATATTAAAAATAGAAGTACTTACTGTGTTTCAGAAGTTTTTCTAAACATTCGATAGAAGATGCTGCTGCAGCGGCCTCATGTAAAGGTCGCCATCCTCGATTGTCTGCAACATTAACTGGCATTTTATCCTTGATGAAATGTTCCAGGAGCTCCACATTTCCTAACCTGGCAGCATAACCAACCTTTGAACACGTGTCACGCCACGGTTCTGTAAAGTCCATGATCTGTACAAGTAGGGAAAAGAAAAATTATTTTGGTTAATAGTTCCTTTAACTTTATTAAAGAATCTGCAAGGCCTATTTAATACCATGAGCACCATATTTCTAAAGACCATATAATTCCTTTTACCATGTAACACATTTAAAGAGGGAACAGCCACATCTGTTGGTTGATAGAATTCTAAGAAAGACCTTAGTATTGAAATTCCTTTTTGTACTTAACCAAATAGAATAACAGCAATTTTTAGGGGTTGCATGCAATCAAAGTTATAGATTAAGATGACATAGATATGAAATTCATTGGTTTTATGTTCGCATACATGGAATAAGCGTTATTCTGAGTTGTTAAAAAACTTTGTAAAATATGTGATGGAAATCATAACAAGGATATATTTAGAGGGTTTAGTAATATCAAAAGTGTGAGAAAAAAAAGTTAAGATACTTTTAAAATAAATAATAAAAATACTAAATAGATAAAAAAAAATACTTTTCATTCAAATAAAAACAGAAAGGTATGGTCAAAATTAAAGTTATTAAAATTAATCACAATCAGCTATGGCTGACATATCAAATTGCTTTTAAGTAGGTCACATATGGTAATGAGTAACTGGAAAATATTAGGTTTCAGAAATATATATTTTGTTACCATATTGCTTTTAAAGTTCAAGGTCCTGCAAAAGTAAATCTGCTTTTGAGTAAACCCAAATGAAGATAATGCAACTGAGTGACAAAAAATCAAGATTTTCATTGCTTAATAGATAAACAAAAGTTCTTTTTTATATCTTTAACTGATGGTATTCAAATTCAGTCTGTTTCGACAATCGTTTAATGCAATGCCAGCAGCTACTATGGGAACACGTAACTATTGTTGTTACATCCCGAATCGTAATTGTACATCACTCATGAATCCTTGTTTCATATCTCAAGTACTCAAGTTGATGTTCTGCTTTAAAATTAACTTTATAAGTTAAAAATTATTTCATATTTCATAGTTGATTTGATGTTTCATTGTATTTAATTTCACTGTTGTCATTTGAAACACAATGCATGTATAGAATGGAAAGCAAATGTTATGATTGGCAATAACCATCACCAATAATGGTGATATATTTGGAATATGCTAACCTGTGGTAGGCCTATCCAAATAGTCATCTGAAGATGAAACTTTTAGTCGCCAATTGGGCGATGGGCTCTGATATTTTTGCATGTTTCTGATTTTGTTACTATTGCTTTAGGACTCAAAAGGCAATCCTGAATTTTTTAGAAGTGATAAGACATCTTTAACTATATTCCTCTAAAATATTGTATTAGTCAGAGCTTTCCTTCATTCATTTAATTTTGTTTGCTTATTTAGAAGGGAAACTCATTATTCTATAATTTTTCTTTGCTATTTTGAAGGTGTAGGAAATAAAAGCTCTCCGACTTCCAAACTTCAGCAATAATTTTATCATACTCAGCACTGCAACTGGCATGAATTTCAAAAATGCCTTTCAATTCCTTCAGCCCATAGAAACCTTATAAATTCTATCAAAATCAACAATTTATTGCAACTAAAGGTTGATTAAATATGTGTAAAATGTTATTTCCAAACAGTAAAGAAAAAATATCAGAATACAAAACATTGTTGTATACATTACATAATTTTTGAGAAACAGATATTCAAACTTGAAACAATTTCACAACTGCAGTTCAAAGTTGCAAGTCCTAAAACTTCCAAAATATTTTAGATGCCATTTATGCATAAGCTAAGCCCATGTACTAAATTTCATGAAAATTTGTCACCATAAGACCACAGGTCTTTCTTATTTTTGCTCATTTCACATGAAATGACCCAGTTAAGAATTACCAAATCAATCTGTCAAACTGGAAGATGAAGTATATTTTTAAATGACTCTTAGTTTGTTTTACATAATACATTTTTTCCCCTGTATAGAAAAATATGTTAGAAAAAGAATAGCGATCACGTTATAAGACTAATTTCATGGAGCTTTTGAGCAATATTCTTTAAGTCATGTGGAAGTAACAAATAAGTCAAAATGGCCCCTTTTTAACAAGCAAATACCAAAAGAATTAGAACCAGAGCATATAGCTCGCAATACATAGCGAAGTTGTTTTGTATAATATTAATACTTGTATTGTTTGGTTAATTATTATGGTGCAAAAAATCTCCGAAGTAATGTTTTATACTAACACAAGAATTTGACCTTCAGATCAAAAATTCAAACATGATTTCACTTTGACTGATTACATATGAATATAAAAAATGTATGAAATATTTCTCATTAAAAGTATGAAAATAAATTAAATGTCTGTTTTAATGTTGGTTATCCAATTGACAATTTTTATCTCCAATAAGAATACTCTTACTTATATTTACATCTGTTTACGCAGTCTCAAACTTTACTTTTTAAAATTTAAATCCTAAAGCATCATATACATTTAAAACATCGTTCAGTTTCAATCATGAAAGCAAGTTACAAAAATTTAAAACGGAAAACAAAATAGAAAAGGTTTCTGATCATTGTTCGAGAAATATTTCAAAAGCGATCAAAGTTTCTTTTTCCTAATCTTGCAAAAAGTATTTATTTTTTCTTAAAGAAAAACTAATTACATTTCCAGCAGGTTTTACAATCGAAACCTAAAACAGCCCATTCAATCTGTAGACAAATCAAGCAGCAAATCCGAACGCAGAAGAGATGTAAAACAGAAATGAAAAGAATATAAACATGGTTAAGATGAGTTGTTTCAATGTTTCAACACGAGGATAAATATAAATATTGAACAAGATAAATATAAATAAAAAAGTACATCTCAAATTTCAGCCTTTTCTAAGAACAAAATATTCTAAAAGACGAACTGTTTAATCAAAACCCAAATAAATAATTCATTTTAATGCTGATATTTGATCCACTATTTGATTTTATCTTCATTTAACTGTATTTGTAAATATCAATGTGATTAGGTAAGCTGCGACCGCGATTACAACAAGAAAAAAATGAACGAAAAAGAGAGCAGGGGGAGCAGGCGAAAAGGCATGGCGAGGGGGCTCCAAGTTGAAAATAATACTAGTATTGAAAATACTGACGATAACTTTAGTTACGTAAACGAACGTCCAGTGGATGATATATCCTTGCAGTTCTTTTACAAACCTCACACCATAACTCTTCTAACTCTAGCAGTGGCTGTAGTTTTGTATTTTGTGTTTACTAGGTAAGAATTTTTATATTTTATAACTCATTTATTGTGTATTTCTACAATGTGTATATGGCCTGACTTCATGCTCTTGTATTTACGTATTAAGGAAATATACGCTTGCCGGAAAGCTGATTGCTTTTCCTTAGAAAATGCAAGGACCGACTTGCAGTGATGTAGAGGGAATCTCGGGTACTAACCCCTCCAAAAGTTAAAATTTAGCATATTTTTTGTCATTGAACAAGGGAGCCTTTGTTGAGATTTTTGATTGATTTTTTGGCATAGTTAATGTTTCCATGTACATTTCTTTTACATTATCTTAGTCAAAAGACTACTGATTTCCTCTTAAATTTGAAAAGGCATTGCTCACAGAAATACGATCAATGAAATCATAGTTTTTCTCCACAAGTAGGAACAAGCTTCCATACGGCAAATTAATTAAAAACCTGATTAATTTATCATTCTTTGAACTTGTTCAAGTATGCATTTTGAATATTTCAAAGTGCAAAAAAATCAATCCCTTCTCACCTGTTTCCCACCAGAAAGGATAAATATTTTTTGGTTTGCCTCTTCAGCTCATACCAAAGTATACCCAGTATAGTGTGACTTCGATGAGACGGCATTCAACCTTGGATCAGTCAATATTCGAAAAAAGGTGCAAAACATTGTTAGAAGGCTGCCATGTGCAACAGCATGAATGATGATCACTGGATAGTTTTATCCCTGACAATACATTATCACTGCTGTTGCTTTTGCTACTGAGCGATAACTTAGAACCAGAATTCATGCTAAAAATGCCAATGTTACCACCAGTCCTCTAAATTGATTAATAGACTCATTCAAAACCATGTGATTCGACTTCCAACTCTTGGGAGTTGGGCTATTACTATTTGTGTAAATTTTAAGATAGAAAAAAGAAATGGAGGGTTGAGCCTAGGTTTTTGAATGAAGAGTTGACTTTCCAAAATTAGGTTAGGTCCTTCTATTGAATCATTTTTCTATCAGAAGCTGAGGCCATTGTGGCTCAGTGGGCATGCCCACTTGCAACCTTTGACTTGTAGGTGGCGTAGGTACGATTCCTGTCAGGTGCATTCCTCCCTGGGTGTATTTCTCTTTTTTGTGTCAGTAAAACTTTCATTGTATGTATGTCTATTACTTGATGTTGTATGTCTTGTCTATCGTAGCATGGCCGAATATGGCCATTGCACCATAAAACCCCAACCAACCCTACCAGTAGCCAAAAGTGTAGCACCCGGAAAGGATAATAGAATTTCAGGATAGCATGTGTCTCAGCCACTTTGAAAAGGAACTCTAAATGGTGAATGAGTATCAAAAATAAGATATAATTAACTCAGTTCTTACAGTGAGAATATTTGAAAAGTACACAAAATAATGAACACTCGCATACCTACAAGATATTAATTAGTTTGTTATAACTTGAGTATAAAGATTTTTGTAGCAATACTTTTGACATGGTTTATGTCGCTAAGATAGAATTTCTTTGAAAAACACCATTTTAGCTAGCAAATGATACTTGGAGCCAGATACCACACCAAAGATGTGAATTATGAGAAAGCATTATGTTCAATCTGCCCCTATTAGTACTCACCATATAACTCAAATGCCAACTCACTTCAGCTGGAGTATTACAATTTGGCATCACAGAGGTTGCATTGTTAAGTGGGATTTTTCTCTAACTAATTAATAAGTTTTGATCTCATTTATACGAATCTAATTCTTTTCTAATTGAGTAATTATTTTTGTAGAAACTTTGTTCATGGTCATAAAAGTGCATTTTTAATTAAAATGTAAGGAGCCATAAAATGGTAGTATCTTTTATAAAGATTGAAATCACTTTTTACTACTGAACATTTTGGTTTCCTTTTGAATGATAAAAATTTTCTTTGTGTGTTTTACTTTATTATTCGAAAATATTGAATTTTATAAAAATAAAGTTTACATGTGTAATAAATGGAAATTATCTATACAGGTCTGATGTCAATATTGAAACTAATATTTGGGATGGAATTCGATGTGCATGTTTTTTCTTCTTAATCATAAGCGTGCTAGCTTTTCCAAATGGTAAGATTTTCTTTTATATGGTTATTATAGCAGTTTAATTAAACGACTAATTTTGTTCCTTTTAGAGAGCAATCGTGTTATAACCTAATAAAGTAATTTTTATATTTTCATTTTACAGTCACCTTTATATCATGGCAACCAGTGTATCCAACTAAAATAATTTCTAAAGAAAAATAAATCTCTTGAAAGTTCTTTAAAAAATTCCCTAAAGCTTGAATAAATTCAAATTTAGACAGTTCATGAACTAAAGTATTTATATTTACTAACTAATTTTGCAGTGAACTATCGTAAAAGGCTATGATTGAATAAAAAAAATGTAAGATTGCCAGAAGTTGTCTTTCATGTGTGTTGGTATTTTATAATTTAATACCAACACACATGAAAAAAAAATTTATCTTTCCATCTGTATTTCAATGTTTTGTTTATTTTACTCTGTTTTAATATTATGTTGTATTCAGCTTATAGAAGCACAACATTCATTTTCTACCATATTTTCCCATATCAACTTTTATCTGCTGTGTCAGATGAGAAGTATCCAGTTTCAGATGAATCATCAGAAAATTCATCTCTTATGTAGCTCATCAGAATACAGAAGTGTTTGCTTAACTGTCTGTTTTATGAGTCCAATGTCTGTTAATGGCATTTGAGCCTTTTATTACCATCTGAGTAGAAAATGGGGAAAGAGTGTTACTGCAAACACAATATAAAAATAGATTGTTGTATTTAGCATAAGTGAGTTGCATTTTATCCTTTTTCCACATGGGTTGAAAAATTAGGAGATTCTAGGAAATAGTCTAGAATGAAGATGGCAAATAATGAAGTCAATTTTCGTGTTTTGTGAAAATTTATGTGCCAGCCAGCTTATTTGAGTCTAAGAAATTAAACCTAAAGCACTGGGAGGGGGTACAAATGACTTGTATTCGTATCCATAAATGCAAACACATTTTTCTTGTAGACAACTTGAAACGTTTAAATTTTTTACTGATTTGCTGTTAATCAATTGCATCTAATTTAAATACGGGACTAATTGTTTTAATCATATTTAACTTTTGTGTATGATTAGTAGCAGTATTTTTAATATCAGTTTCTTTAAAGTTATGTTATATTTAATCATACTTGCTATTATTTTATGTTTATGCCTTTCTGCAAAATGTTTTAAGATTGTTCAGGATTTTTAATAGGTAAATTAATTTGATAATCATACAGGGTTGCTATTTGTTAATCTAAGATGGTAATTATAATTGATCGGGAATTTAACATAGAAATAAATTTCTAAGGAGTAAAATTATTAATCCTTCTGAATTTGATCCAATCTCCTTCAGTATAGAAGAGATATATGGATTACAGATTATTCTAACTGTTTTTCATTCTATTTTACATATAGCTTTTCTATCAAACCCTATTAAGTCCAATTGTTTTGGAGGTTTAAACATTTGGTTACAAATATGCTTACTAAACATGTTTTAAAAGCTCCTAAGTTTAAATAACTGAGCCCTCATTGGCAATTTTTAAACCTTGTATCTCATAACTGGTCTACAATTTGGCAACTAGTTTTTCTTTGATCCCCAAAAATTTTGATTTCAAGATTTACGAGCTTCTTAAGTATAACCACGATATCATGTACTATATTTAGCACAAGCTGCAGCATCTTAATAATTGTCACATGATTAAATGAATACCACTATTCTGGGATAATTATCCCTCTAGTGTAAAATGTTGGACACGTGTTTGTGTCTTAAAGTTATTTAGTTATGTTTAGTATTATGGCGAAAAGTCACATGCATAGCGTTTTACACATCAAGAAACAAGCTAAATGTGAATTAATGCAGGTAAGAAATAGGACTAGTTTCCACAATGCACTCTAGTAATACTCTTGTTATACTAAACTTATTTGATCAGTAGTGGTTGTTAGATAGTTTTTAATCAAGAATGCAAATAATGAAATTTTTAAATTATGCTATTGTAAGTAATGAAATTACTATCTTATTTTTTTAGATTAGGGGTACTTGGAAATTTTAGTATTCACTACACCCTATTACATCTAAAAATTCTATGACTGTTACATCATTGTATTCCTGTGAAAAAATAATGACATAAAGCCTTACAGTTTGGATAAGCTATTAAAATGTTTTGCAATGTTCTCATTAGATTATCAATTTTTCATTTTAGGTCCTTTTATAAGACCACATCCTGCAATATGGAGAGTTGTTTTTGGTAGGTTTTGTTTCATTTTGATTACTTTATAAATTAATATTATGTGATATGAATCTGGTTTTTGATCATTATATATAGCAAATATTTTTTTAAGGAAAATTGCCCACTTAATTACCTAATTTTCACTTAGCTTAAATCATTCATTAATCTTTATTTAAATGAAATTGTATGCTGCATTTTATGTTGATTCCATTTCATTAAAAACATGTAAAATATGTATTAAGTTTAGAATATTGCCATTTACCTTTTATATAATTTATCCATACTAAGAAGTTACAAATTAGAAGTGTCTTTTGCAAAGTTTTAAAATTCCAAAGCAAATTTAAATAAATATTGGAACAGAAATTATGGAAATTGTAATTTTGCAATAAATGGTTTAAAATCATAAAAGTTAAAAGCCATGTCGTCCAATATTAGATTCATTCCCTGTCAGCTGGTGTTGCAACACTCTTTCCCATCTATAATGCCTTTGTTGCCATGGTGATAAAAGTATCACAGCTGGTATTTTTATGTTGAATTGATGTCAGATGACATGCTTTCCCAGTGAGGGTGCTATCATCTATGCAAAACCTATTGCTAAAAAAATTGTCTTTTTAAAGGTGCATACTATGATTATGCTGCATGTTTGGTTGTCCAATAGAAATTCAGAGAATTTCTATTGGACAGAATTGAAAACTTTTGTTTGAGCTTTTTTCGTCAAAAATAAATGCTTTAACCATTGTTTTTCTCATTTTAATAATAAATTCTTATACAAACTAACACTCTAAATAAATTGAGTTTCAATATGCTGAGCTTTCAAACAAAAGTCTTATTTTAAATAGAAAAGGGTACAGCTATCATAAGTGTTTGAGAATAATTTTTTTGCGTTTAGTGGGAGAAATGACTGGATAACTTAAAACTAAAAAAAATACTTCAAGGTTAAGGCACTATTACCAATATCTTTCTCCATTGCTTGACGTTTGTCTTGTGCTTGGTGCAGTTTGGCCAATTATGGCCCTTGCATCATAAAACCCAGCCAACCAATCTTTTCCGTTGAAAAGTAGCTGTCACTAGAGATCAAAGTAGTAGGTTTTGGATGTTTTTTGAAAATGTTTAATTTTAATAGAAATTTTTTTTGTAAATTCTGTAGTATATCACAGGAAAAGCAGAGGACCTTATGACAGAAATGCGATTTCCTATCTTAACTCTTGATGTATCATACTTTAATCCTATAATATATCTTATCAAATATTGATGACTGATGATACACACTTCAGTGTTCCATTTTACTATTCTTAATTCAGTTGTAATATTTTCATACAAAATATATTAGAAATATATCACTGTTTCAGGTGTCAGCGTTATCTATCTTCTTGGACTTCTGTTTATTCTTTTCCAGAGCTATGATACTATTAAAGGTATCATGTATTGGTTTTATCCAGAACTGGTTGATTTTAGAATTGATAATGAAAAGGTTTGTTTTTCTTCATGCTAAAATTACTGTCCTTAGCTTGATTTTATCATCAAAGTGTCTTTATTTTCACAAAACTACATTTTGTTATGGTTATAAAATTGTTTCCTTGGAAGTGTTAGATTCTTGTATTATACAGATTCATGTAGAGTTCAAAAATTATGGTAATGTTCAGTTTTAGTTTATTGTATACAACTGTTTTGCATAATGAATTATCAATCTATCATGTTTTCATAGTGCTTTGATCAGTGCTATATATTTCTACAGTTTGCAAATTATAACGAAAAATATTCCCCGGGTAGAGAGATTTGTTAATCTCATGCACTTAAGATTATAAATTGGAAGAATGCTTTTCACTTGAGTATCATTACTTGCATAATTTTTCAAGTGCTTATTTGATATTATTTTGTTTCCTGATCCAAAATTCGCTTATTTTAGACAGTACCGAAGTAAAAGTATTAGGAAAGCCTTCCGGTTCACACCTGTCACTAAATGTAAAAACCTCCTTGTTATGTCATGCCTCGATATAACACATATTCGGCTATATCGCTTTTCTCTACCCAATAAATTTTCAATTTGCAAACGTCAGAGGATGAATCTCGATATGTTTCTTTAGAATTAGGAGTTCAGTATTTTAAACCTATTTATTAAAAATTTGTCCCAAAAGTGAATGAGAAGGATTTCCTGTTTTGAGAAATATTCTATAGTATTTAGTATTTCAAAAGGTTTTATATCAATTTTGTTTCTCGCTTGTAGTTTTACATGACTAAATTTTAAAAATATGGAATTTAATGTATAATTTGATTCTTTATTTCTAAGCGAGTTTCTCTCGACCCCTGTTGTATCACTCGTATCCCCCAGAAGCACTATGCAAAAATGTTACCATGTTACAAAACTATGTAAGACTATCTAGTCTTGAGAATGGATGCCCAACATTAACAAAGTAGGCCCTTGAAAATTTCTTGGAGATATTAAAAATTTTTAAATTAAAATAACCTGAATTTTTAATATGAAAGAGTGAGAACTTGGTACGTGTTTATGATTTATTAGTTTATGTGATTAGTTGCATTTGCATGTTATCTTATGTTAAATTGTTTTTTAGGAATATGGTGTGAATTGCTCAGACATAACAGTTGAAAGAATATGGAATCACGTTGATGTGTTTGCTTTCGGACATTTTTTTGGATGGGCCATGAAGGCAATGCTCGTTCGTCACTATGGCATTTGTTGGACAATAAGTGTCACTTGGGAAATAACTGAGGTATTTCATTTCATTTAGTCTTGATCTATGTTAGTATTTGCTTCCACAAACAACTTTACAAACTTTACAACAAGTTCTTTACAAACTTTTATTGAAGTATTAGCGGAGAAATTTATTATCTTTGAAACAATTTGCATTTTGTAACAGATATTTATCAGTAGTAATATTGTTTTTGTTCCTAATATTGTACTAATATTGTTTTGTTCCTTTTATACCTAAAAGGTTTGGAGGGCCTTTGTGGCTCAGTGAATTTACCCACTGTGCTAACAATGTGCAAGTTGCACATAGCACAGGTTTGATTCCTTTATTTTAGTCTGGGTGCATTGCTTCTGCATCAGTAAAACTTTACATTACTTGATGTTGTCTCATATCTGGCACAGATTTTATGGCCCTTGTGGAACAAAAACTTTAACCAATCAACTTAAGTTTTGGTTTGAAAGCAGAATTAATTCACAGCTCAACATAGTGTGGATTCTATGCATCAAATGTTTTTTTTTATTAGCACCGTTTTTGCAATTGATAGCTTCAAAAAGAGTACAAAATATAATGGTTGTAAGAAGTTTAGCAATTTGTTAATTTATTTTCGTATAGTTCTTAATTTTATGAGAAATTTGATACACCTGTTTCAAATAAATAAAGTGTTAAAAATTCATTTTAAGAGAATCAATCTTATTTATTTCAATTGTGTGAATACTTATTTTTAGGTTGCTTTTGCTCACTTACTACCTAATTTTGTGGAATGCTGGTGGGATGCATTAATATTGGATATCCTACTCTGCAATGGATGTGGCATTTGGCTTGGGATGATCTTATGCCGCAAATTAGAAAATGAAACTTATGAATGGGAAAGTATCAAGTAAGTTTCATAATAAACTTCAAACAATTATTACTTGACCCCAGATTTTTATGTGCTAAAAACCTTAAATTGGATTTTTAAACCTATGACATAGGTTTTTAAAACCTCTTTTAAATTATATATATTAGTTACATTTACATTATATATATTAGACCAAGTTTAGAAATTTTTTACAATGATAGTTTGGAGAATTATCGACCACAGCAATAATTAACTTAATAATCCAGTTCTCCTTTAAACAGCAATAGTACCCATTTGTAAATTATATCTTCATATTCTTTGGAGTTTTCTTTATGCTTTACATCTTATTAACCTTCTTAAAATGACCAGAGTTACAAAAACGCCATTTATGCAATATACTAAACTAGAAATCAACAGAATTCATTTGAACTTGCTGTCATACAATGCTAGATGAACTTCTGACTACTACTTCAGATGGTATTTTTCACAATAAGTCAAAGACAATTTTTCAGTGCTAACCATCATAACAATACAAAGCTTCTATCGCAATTGCTAATTTTGCTGTCGAAAACTTTTTACTATGGAAAATTGAAACTTGCACTTGGGTGAATTCTAAGGACAAAGCAGATACAAATATGTTTCGTTAACCAATTAGATAAAAGAATATAGAAAATTAAACAACTAAAAGTTATTCTTTAAATCAATTAGGTATCTTTAAATAGCAGTTAGTTTGCTTTGGTACGAGCAAGGCTTTACAAATGCCAGCATTGCCATTTTTAATAGTCAAAATTTTGAGTTCAACATCTAGAATAGATAGAAGACAGGGTTAGAAATTCCTGCAGCAGAATTAAACATTGCATTAAGGTTTCTTCAGCTCTTCTGAATTGGTGAACAATTAATAGTGCCTTTTTGCAGTCTTTATCTCTAGGAATTTCTTTTTTCATTTGTATACAAGCAAATGCACAGATGAATTCTGAGTTAAAGCTATATTACTGTCTTCAGAAAGAACAATAATCCTGAAGAAGGCATGTAACAGGAGCACATAATGTCAAGGGGCAAAATTCATCTTAAAAATTTTGCTATTCATCCAGCTTGGATTTTTCTCCACTTTCCCTTGACAAACATAATGCCTGTGCTCTTGCTTGGTCTATTTAATTTTGGTGCAGCGAAAAATCTAAATTGTTCTTATTGCATTATTTTAGACACTTGTAAGAACTATCATAAATCCTATTTTTCTAGATCCATACCAAGTACTAAGGGAAAAATTCGTCGTGCCGTTCTTCAATTCACACCTGCTAGGTAATGTTGGATTTACTATAAAAAATTAATGAGCTCTGTGCTTGCTGTAACTTGTATATAAAAACACCTTTTCCTTTGTCTTATAAATTCTATTTTGCAGTTGGACACATGTTCGGTGGCTTGATCCGAATTGCACCTACATGCGATTCTTTGCGGTTTATCAACTGGTGTTCTTTTGGCAGGTAAAAATGTACATATTCATTGCGAAAAGAAATTACATTATTTAAAAGCTGTTATTTACTCTAAATGTTGATTTTAGGTGACAGAATTGAATACTTTTTTCCTAAAACACATATTTGAAATTCCACCTGGTCATGCTTTGAGTGTTGGGAGAATTATTCTCATAGGTTTAATTGTTGCCCCGACACTAAGGTAAAATAACGAAATTTTCATTGTTCTCACTTTAGAAGTAGTTTATTTCAATTATTAGAAATAATGTTGGATGTTTTTCTTTACAGGCAGTACTACAGCTATGTTACTGATCCCAGATGTAAAAGAGTTGGAACACAATGTTGGGTATTTGGGTAAGTTTTACAGAATAAATACAAATATTTGATGCAGAGCAAGCAAATATTTAGACCATCTTGTAAATTTGTTTCATATTTCCCTCTCTATTTCAAAAGCTTAGATTTTTCTCTAGAATTAATCTGATAAAAGTTTAGAAGAGTTACTTCCAAAAATAAGATTTATATAAAATAAAATTAGCTAGAAATAAATAAGTTTTCTAATCTTTCCTATCCATCTCAAGATCCTACATTTTCCAGCATCAAAAGGGAGTGGCAGCCTGGTTGGAAGAGTAGTGGATTAGCAACCAGAGGGGCAAGTTTGAAAATAGATCCAACCAAAGACTACCATGTACACGGGGGGCTGATGCACATTAAATCTGTCATGGCTTCAAATGTCCTCTTGTTGGCATGGTGTGGGAGAGTGGGGCATCAGCTCAGGTGTGACCTTGTCATCTGACTGGTTCAAACTAACGAGGTGTTGTCCTCGGTTCTTTCCCTTTGAAATTCATCCTTGACCTTTACCAACAGCCTGTTGTGTTGCTCCAGTGTGACATTAATTCAACTACCTACCTCCAGCCTTAAAAGTTTTGCTCATGGACTGCAACAATGACAGAACTCAAAAAATCTAATTTTGAGATTAAAAGGGGTTTAAAGTTTTCACACTACAGTGAAAGGACATTGCATGCTGCTAGATACTTCTACCATCTCACAGTCCAGTATTCAATTCAGAGATTTACTAATTTGCTGCTGGAAAGAATAATTTTCCGCATTGAATTGTTCTTCAAAAATCATTTATTGAGTTGTGCCACTGTTGCTACCCATGAGTGGTACATTAGTTAGCTACAGGATGGGATCATCAGTATTCATTTAGTATATCGATATTCATACAAAGGTAGCCATTGTATGAATATTGATAAAGTATTAATAGGTAAAAGTACAAATTGGTTCCACACATTACGAATGACTGGGCTTCGTACCCTGGGCTATAAAAGTAATAGAAAATGTGATACATCCATATTTGTAAAGAATCTTACAAATATTCTTTGCTGTGATACAAAATATATAATGACTACTGTGATGCAAAATATAGAACTAAGATTCTCTTCATCATTCAAATCTTTTCATTAAGTTTAGAAGAAAAACAAAGTATTTATTACATATTTCAATGGATGTGTAAAATTGTGTTAGGATACACTAAAGTCCTATTGAAATTCAAATGGTGTTTCATGTTGAATATCTGAATTAAAAAAAATCAAAGAATAAATAATATTTTGTAAATAAATTCCAATCAGGAGATTCAACTTGTGTAATTTTAAGAACTTTTATCACAATTGAAATATAAAAACAAAATTACTGTAACTTTTTTTTATTACATTTAAATTTGGCTTCAAACTATTTTGTTTTGTGTAAATAAGTATTATTTATGTTTCTCTCATTTTTACCCCTGTTAGAGCCATAACTTTGACAGAAGCCATAATTTGGTCAAAATTTGGTTTGGAACTTGTGGCCCGTACCCAGATTGAAAATATACTTCTATGGATGCTCATTCAGGTAAGTTTTGACCTACATTTTTTACTTTTAAAATTTTTACAAACTGTTAAAAGTTATTTTTTTATCTATGATTTCTGTAATCAGAAGAAACAAATGTTTTTAATGTTTTACAGTTAGTGATGACCTTCATATGCCTCTACATATGCGTCCTTTATGCAAAGAGGAACCAATGTGTAAGTTTCACTAAATTAATGTTTTTCTAAAAATAACGATCTATGACCTGACCTACTACTTAACCAAAACAGCTGTTATTTGTTTGCAATCACATACTTAAAATGTTGACTTAAATGTTGTCAAGAGCTTGAGTACACACACATAATAAGTAGGAAAAATTAAAGTATAAGAATATTTAATTACGACAGCAAAAATAATTTAGTTTTGCTGGAATGTCATTTTAATATTTAACAAATTATAAATTTTTATAGTTTTTAGAATGTATCTACTGAATGCTCTAATTCTTTGCTCCAAACGATTAACTCGCAGCTAGAAACTACTAAAATCATCAGTTGCGGGAATGTATTATTTACATTTAAGTTTTAGCTGATTTAACAAGTAGACATTTAGAACCACTTAAAATGTGAGGTGTAATATCCCTTACAGTGCCACTGCATTTGAAATTTTAAAGGGCAGCAGTAGCCCGGTTGGAAGAGTAATGGATTAGCAACCAGAGGGTTGCGAGTTTGAATCCAACCAAAGACCGTCATGTACAAAGGGGGCTAGTGCACATTAAATCCGCCGTGACCTCGAATGTTGGCATGGTGTGGAAGTTTAGAGAGTGGGGTGCCAGCTCAGGTGTTGCCTCGTCATCTGACCGTGGTTCGAAATTACTTGGTGTTCTAGGGTCTTTCCCTTTGGGATTGATCCCGGACCGTCGCCAATAGCCCGTTGTGTTGCTTCAGTGCAGCGTTAATTAAAATACCTACCTTGAAATTTTAAAAACTTGCTAACATTGAAAATAAAGGCCTTTATGAATGAAAATTAATTTTAACTTGGAAGTATTTTGCGTATGAAGCTGACTTTTCTGTTTATTTAGCAGCAACTCGAAGTTGAGACAACGAAGGAATCCCCCGTAGCACTCATCCACAATGAGAGTGTTTTGAAACCCAGTTCCCTTCAGCACTCCAAAGTGACCAAAAGGAAGGGCAAAGCTATGAACGGACCAGTCAAAACTTAACATTCCTTCAAATGTTCAAAGATTTGTTTAGTATAATTTTCAAATATTTTGTTACGTCATTCCATTGTTAGTTCAAGCAATAAAAGCCTTAAACAACACTTTTAAAATGAAATATGCAAGACTATGCACTTAGTTACTTGGTGCATCTAGAATTTTCCAGCTCAATTGAAAACTCATTTGAATTCACATTTGTGCTATATACATAAAAAAGCTCACTTACGTAGTTTTTGATAATTGCTCATAAACTTAAGTATTTATAAATAAACTTTGATTTCAATTTTTAAATTAAAGGTCATGGTTTAGTTTCTGCTTGAAAAAACTAGTTTAATAAAATTCTGTATAAAAATATCAGGTTTGGGCTGAGATCATTTGGAAACCTTGCATAATTGTTTTATTCAATGTTTATTTATTTTCTTTGTGAGAAAATTTTATTTAAAGTAAGTTACTTAATTACATTAATTCATTTACTTTATAGTACATATGATTTATAATAATTTGAGTAAGTTACTTAATTGAAATGAAATCTTGTAATTTATGTTATTTATTGCTAGCATTCGTGGACCAGTTGGTGGCCAGTAAAAATAAAACATATTTTGCGTTACTATATTAAATTGAGTGTAAGATACTTAACAAGAATTATCGAGACCTATCTTTATGAAAAATATGAATTTGGTGAGGCTTTGCAGTGATTTTGATACATTTTATGTTTAAATAATTAACTTTAAAAGCTTTTTGAGTCTTAGAGATTTTTCAGTAAAGGATCATAGTTATTACCAAATGTTAATTTCTATTAGAATTCTACGAGTGCTGATGTGATCAATTTGATATCTGGTAGAATTTAAATATTCAGTGGGGTTATAAACAAACAAGCATTTGCTTCACATTCTAGTGTAATAAATAAACCAAATTCAATCAAATGAAAGTTAGTGTTTTAGTGTCACTAGTTCGAATCAACACTCAAATCTTCCCGGATGTTTTCGTTATTTAGTTCATTTTGTGAAACAAACATTTTCATTTATTTAAATTCCATTGAGACTTTGATTTTTTAATTATGCCCATGTGTAATCTGAATGTCTGTAATTCTCCTCTTTTCTTAAAAGATTTAGTTTCTGAATACTTATATATGTGTTATAATTTTGATGCAAACTGGTGTACATAAAGAATTATGTACTTGGAATTTTATCATCTACAGATGTACAACTTATTTGATGATGATGACAAGAATTAGTGTAGTAGTTTGACTTTTTGTGATAAGTACTTTTGTGTGTACAAATGATTATTTTGATGTCAATTCTTTGTATAATTATATGTATCTTTAAATGCAGCATTACAAAAGCATGAAGTGCTTTTATCCCTGGGAAAGCATTTTCTTAAATAACTTGTATCATCAATATTGATATATTGAAGTAAAAGTTTTTAAAATCCGCAAACACTATACAAATCTGTTCAAGTATAGGTCATTTGATTTATAAGAACTGGGCAAATGAACAAAACAGAATTCTGGAAAGCGGATATATTCTTATGCCACAAAAAATATGACATCTGACTGCTTAAAATGTGATTTAATCACATTGTAAGACAAGTTAATCAGTCCCTTTATTGATGAATACAAGTTAATCTACTTTGATTTGTATAAGTACTTTTATGTTTAAGATGTATACATTGTTGGAATGTAAAAGCTATTCATTTTAAATGAATGTATGGAAATGTCTTTTGTCCGGAAATATCTTTTTCAGGTATTTTTGCAAAGTTGTATGCTATAGAAGTATTATGCAATTCTTGGACCAATATTTTCACATTGCACAGGCATGCATCCCATTTAACGTTGACTCTATTTAGCTGTTGTATAGGAAAAATCCGAACCCATTTAAAGCTAAGGTTGTACATTATTTATTTGTTCGATAGCTGTCAATGTTTTGTTATGCTAGTCAGTATTTGTTAGCACCACTGTTAATGTTTTCATAGCAACCATTTTGTACTTTGAATGTAAGAATGCTTGTGTCTGTATGTGAATTATTTTTAAATCGTTTTTTATATTAGATCTATAAAATGCTTGGCCTGAAGAATTTCTAGTCATTCTTCCACTAAAAATGTCCCAAGTTTTTTAATTAGTACCTAATCTTTAATATCTTGTGTTAAACTGCTAGTTTCTGTTCTGAATAGCCTTTAAGCTTTGTTTTCATCTTTAAAGATGCTATTTAATTTCAATTGCTACCTTTCTTTTATTGAGTAATTTTGTTATAAATATTGTTATGACCTGATTGTTTAATTCTGAATTATGTTGAAGTAAATCTGCTTAATTTTTGGATTACTTATTAGACGCTTTATTTCTTTGTAGGTAATGTTGACCCTCACTCACTTATAATGACCTTTTTTAATGTAATGCCTAGAAATATTGTGCTCTGCATCAAATAGAATTTTATTCCTGTTATCCAATATTCGTAGCAATGCTGTAGTAATTCAAAAGTTCGTCTTTTTTGTCCAATGGAATCTGAGCTTATTTTTGTTTATCAAAGCTTTTTTGAGATTATTGACTGAATGAATAACATGACACAACAATAAATCTATTTAATTTACCAATAGCCTTTTATGATTTCAAAGTCCTATTCTAGTGAATTTACATTGGATCAAGAATTTGTTAAATTTTGGCTGGAATTGGATAGTTTTTCAATAATCAAGAAGCATTCAAAGAAAGATTTCCAAAATGTCTATTTAAATTAGTCATCTGTGATGAGTACGTACTATATATATATTTGTTAAGGTGATTTATGTTTTTGCCTTCTGCAGCTCTAACACAAAGTCAAATGTTTTTTTTTAAAAAGAACTGATTTGCTTTGCGTAGTTTAGTTATTAACTTTTGAATTTTCACTCAGTCATTTAGGATAAAGAAATTAGTAATTTTTAGATTGATTAATAACTAATAATTTTTAAAAATTCTCACAAGGTTGTAAGATCTTTTGCAACCTTTTTCTCAAGTTTCCAATTTCCTCTATACGCATAAAGTATGGTGCAAAACTTGCATTGTCATTGCAAGTAACCATTAGAAAACTACACAAAAAGAGTTCTCGTATCATTTTAGTTTGTTCTTATTGCAATTTCTCATGGATTGTCGATTTCCTGTTACTTCTTAACTATTTCTCCTTTCTATTGCATGTGGAATTGTCGATGAAACAAGATTTTGTTTGTTTTAGTTAGAAATTGTTTTCCAGATGTTTGAAATGTTTTTATTTGATCAAAAGAAGCATGACTTTCTCAGTATTTCTTTTACGTCAAGGGTACTAAACAAAAATAAATTTTTAATAATTTAAAAGGATTCAGGGATTGTGAGATTTGTTTGTCTCAGCACAATTATAAATTTTAATTGTATCTAAATATGAGACTCCTAAAAGGTGATTTGGTTCTCGTTATTAAGCAAAACAGCTTTGTAATCTGTTTTCGTTTTGTATTTGCACTTAAATTCAGGGCATACAAGTCTCCAAATTAAGAGTAATTATAAAACTTGCATGTTATCCAAGTAACGCCGAGATTGATTTTTCCTGTATGCTCTTTGATACTAAGCTCTTGTTGACTACAAAGTCGTGATTCTTAGGTGATGAGTCACGTACACATGCAGACACAAAATTATGTACTATATATAATTATGTAAAAAATAGAGAGAATGCATATATAGTTTCTTGTTCTCTACGTAGAGAAGAACACAATTTATTTATAGTTTTAATAAAGAATGAACTATAAATCAAGGAATTTAGCTTTCTGTCCTAACTAGTTTTTTATGAAAATGGGAAGATATCTTATAAAGTATGAAAAAAGCATGACTACAGTGAAATAATCTTGAAGCATTCTATCACAGCAAGAAGTCACAGAAGCTAGGGAACTGCAGATTTAAGTAAAATTATTTTCATTCCCTTTTTTTTGGAGAATGTTCAGTTTGATGAGATTCTGAGTAAAAGTTCTAAAAATGAAACATTTTTAATATATTTATTCTTAACCACATATTATGCATGCTACAGTGAATGCTTATATCTAATACTTTCAACAGTATGATAGTGAAAACACACCTTCAAGTTTTTACTCTTTAATGGAACTCCATTTCGACCACCAAAAATGTGATGTATTGCAATGTGAATATGTTAATACATTAGAGCAAATTTTTAACTCTATTGTATTTTATATTTACCCAGAAGGTGAGACTTGGAAAAATTTTCAAACATTTGTAATACAGAAAATAAGTGGTTCGCATGGCATCTGCAGTTTTTTCTGCAAAAGCGTTTGGATAATTTATTCAAACTGTCAGTTACTCCTTCCTTGCTGTGCCAAAAAAATGGCTGATTAAGGAATGAAACGTCAATTTTGTTTTACAGGAGGACTGAAAAAAGCAATCTCAATGCCATTCCAAACTCATGTGATAAAGGTGCAGAATCCAATGCTTTGAAGTCCCAAGGAAAATTTTGTCACCAACTAAAATTGGTGCTATCGCATATTATGGAACAGTAATAAAAGAACTTACCAAAATTGGGACCAAATTGCTTCATAGCAGAATCTGTACCTTTAACCCCAAATTCTTTCCATCAATTAATTTAAGGATAATTATTTGAGATTACATTTTGGAACTTGCTCTTCAGGCTATTTTTTTCAGTCCTGCCTTAAATGAAAGTTTCCACAGGTGCATGTTTAATTACCATAATTTGAGTTTTCATTGAAGAAAAGGTGAGAAAATAATTGTCCTTTAAAAATACATTTTCCAAATTAGAGTTTTGTCCATCAATTTACGGAAGTGATATTTTATGTCTAAGAATGCTTTGTGCTTTATAAAATTTTACATTACATGGATTGGTTACGAATTTTCTATTATGAGTAAGGTAAAAGTTTTCATATTGTATTTCCTTTCAATAATTTAATTCATAAAACCCATTTCTAACTTTTTGTAAGATGATATAAATCTAAGAAATGCTTTAATATGGTTATCGGAGACCAGTAATAGAATTTTGAGCCTTATGAACAAAAAATATTTGAATATTTTTCAAACGCTGCTTAAAATTTTGCTCTTAAAATTCTCTTGTGCTTTTTAAATCTTTCTCTGGTTTTAATTTTTAGGATTCTCAGCATGTGTTTTCATGTATGATTCAGCATTTAATGTACTTTTGTAAATACTGAATCACTTAAAAGTTCAATGTTTTATATTAAATTTTGGCAGCTGTTAAACTTCTTTTCCCTCCTAATGTAAGCTTGTATTTTTGAGTTGCTTTATATGTATCCATTTCTAAAAATATTACCATTTCTGTGATAGAAAACTGATTTGTTGAATGTATAGGTATTAGTTTCATAAATTGAATATTTTGTTGTTTCAATCCATGTACTATAGTGTAAAATACATTGTATAGTGTAATAAACATCTTTTGTCCAATTATTGTTTTTGAAAAGTTCTTGTTTGAAAACAACTAGATTCAGGTGTCAAGTTAACAGGTTGTCTTGTAAATTTGCAATGCAGATGCATTTTTTGTATTACAAACATGGAGCATGGGCTTTCATTCATAAAAATCGCACTCTATTGCAAGTTTTTACCGAAGTTTGTTGTCTTACAGATCAAGAAAATATTTTTGATGAACTTAGAAATGTCAATTACCTCAATCCAGAATATCTAATCATTAGTTCCGCAGTAGCCTGGGTGGGAGGGAATCATATTAGCAACCGTAGTGCTATGAGTTCGAAACACCATCCAAACGGACCGTCGTGTACGTGGGGGCTGGTGCATGTTAAAATCGGTCGTTGCTTCAAATGTCCTCATGTTGGCATGGTGTGTAAGTTTGGAGTGCTGGCCCAGGTGTTCATCCCATCATCTGACCATGGTTCACAATGACCACATGTCCTCGGATTGATCCCTGACCGTCGCCAATAGCCCGTTGTGTTGCTCCAGTGTGAGTTTAATTCAAGTGCCTTCCATATTGACTAGTCTACAATTTTTATTTAAATGAGAATTTTTCCGTATATTTTTCCCCAATTCCGAGTCTGACCAAAAACCGTCGTGTACAAAGGGAGCTGCTGCACACTAAATCTCACGGCCTCAAATGCTCATATTGGCATGGCGTGGAAGTTTGGAGAGCGGGTTGCCAGCTCATCACCTGACCGTGGTTCAGTTACATGGTCTTCTCGGATCTTACCCTTCGGGTTTGATCCCAGGCCGTCACAAATAGCCCGTTGTGTTGCTCCAGTGCGACGTTAATTAAAATACCTTCCTATCCTCAATACCGAGTTTCAAGGGCTGATTGGATCAACATTAAATATGGCCACTCTAGTCTCTTGCTTACCAAATGCGATCATCTTCAGCAGATGCACGAATGGTAAGACATTGGAGAAAATCTTGTCCTAGTGGGATGTGAAAGTGGGTCCTATCCTCTAGGACAATCCTCTCCGAAGCCGCAGAGTTTACAGACGGGATCAGGTACAAAGTTCAGAAAATACAGGTGATTTTGCAAGACAGCCATGTCCAGTTAGTAGGAATTCAGTTTTTCAATGTAGTTTAGCTAATTTCAAAAATATCATTTAAGCTGCTTTGCATAATTTCATGTCTTGTTGCAATATTAGATATCTAAATTTCACACTTCCCATAACTGATATTTACATGGGATGTTTCAAAGCTTAATGTATTAACTTAAGGGTAAATAGAGTTCAAAAATAAACCGTAGGGATGAATGGTCGCAAGTGCCACCCAGATTTGCTAGAGGGTGCTGCAGTTGGCCAGTTTATGGCAATCTACGTGTCGACGCTGTCTGAAGTGCATTACTGATGGTCGCAACTTTGTGTACTTACTGTGAAACTAATCAAATTGTAAATTTAGGGCTAATGAAAATATTTAATACTTGTTTGTCTTTACATTGTTTAGGACTGCTGTAGCCTGGATGGAAGAGTAGCGTATTAGCAACTTGAGTGTTGCGAGTTCGAAACACCATCCAAAGACCGTGTACGTGGGGGCTAGGCATATTAAAATCGGTTGTTGGCGTGGTGAGTGGGATGCCTGCTTTGGTGTTGACCTCGTCATCTAACCGTGATTTAGGATTACGAGATGTCCTTGGATATTTCCCTTAAGGATTGATCCCGGACCGTCACCAATAGCCCGTTCTGTTGTTCCAGTAACGTCAATTAACTACCACTTTATTCTGGTTTGTCTTTGGAAAGAATTTTACAACTGATAACAGCATCAAATTTAAACTTACGCTTTAGCCTTGGTTAGTATCAAAATATTGAAATTTGTTTAACTTAAGTCAACCCTTTATAATAAATGGGAAAGTTTTCTTTATGATTGATGACTGGCAATCCTTTTATCACAATTGCTGCGGGAGAAATGGAATGAAGAACGATAAAAGATCGCGCTATATGCCGAAAATAGGTTTCGTTTGCAAACGATGCAATGTGTTGCATATTCCATTGCGATATTCTTTCTTCGTTCAGCAATCTACGGTGGCGTGGTGTGAAAGTTTGGAGAGGTGAAACGACACATCCTACTGTCTCATGCGTAAACTGGTTACCGTACGTTAATGATATTAAACTGAAAGGAAGCATGGTGAACTTAATGAAATGATAGCATAAGGGTTTTGTTTGTTCCATGCCACGCCGTATAATGGCATGTATCGCAAGTGGAGTCTACAATTTTCTTTTGTATGACCTTTTTTAATGTAATTCTGCAATAGAAAGTTCCCTAGAGATGTATTTATGTAGTAACTATCTCTTTATGTACATCCCATTTCCGATCGAACACTGCCTTCGGCGTTTTTGGAGGGCCGCGGTGGATGATAGGTACATATTTAACTAACGTCGCACTGGAGCAACACAACGGGCAATCGGCGACGGTCCGGTATCAAACCCTAAGGGAAAGATCCGAGGACAACACTCAATTTTGAGTCACAATCGAATGACGATTTCACTCCACCCTTCCACGCCAACGTCAGGATATTTGAGGTAGGTACTTTAACGACGTACTGGGTGCTACAGAAACGCGCTATTGGCGACAGTCCGGGATCAAACACGAAGAGAAATATCTGAGGACAACACCTTATTTTGAACCACGGTAGGATGGCGAGGTCACACGTGAACTGGCACCTCTCTCCAAACTTCCACACCAACGTGAGGCCACGACAGATTTAACGTGCACCATCCCTTGTGTACGACCTAGTTTCGAACTCGCAACCCACCGATTGCTAATCCGACACTCTCAACCGGGCTACCGCGACCAAACGTCTTGTGAAGCATGTATATTTACAATGACGGAACAGATGTGACCACTGGATTGTCTATAAAGTTCCACCCATTTCAAATGTACTCACACAGAATGAGCAACGCCATCATTTTCACTTTAAGGTTCATTGTATCATTCTTGTATCTTCCTAGTTTCGAACTCGCAACCCACCGATTGCTAATCCGACACTCTCAACCGGGCTACCGCGACCAAACGTCTTGTGAAGCATGTATATTTACAATGACGGAACAGATGTGACCACTGGATTGTCTATAAAGTTCCACCCATTTCAAATGTACTCACACAGAATGAGCAACGCCATCATTTTCACTTTAAGGTTCATTGTATCATTCTTGTATCTTCCTAGTTTCGAACTCGCGACCCACCGATAGCTAATCCGACACTCTCAACCGGGCTACCGCGACCAAACGTCTTGTGAAGCATGTATATTTACAATGACGGAACAGATGTGACCACTGGATTGTCTATAAAGTTCCGCCCATTTCAAATGTACTCACAGAATGAGCAACACCATCATTTTCACATTAAGGTTCATTGTATCATTCTTGTATCTTCCTAGTTTCGAACTCGCGACCCACCGATAGCTAATCCGACACTCTCAACCGGGCTACCGCGACCAAACGTCTTGTGAAGCATGTATATTTACAATGACGGAACAGATGTGACCACTGGATTGTCTATAAAGTTCCACCCATTTCAAATGTACTCACACAGAATGAGCAACGCCATCATTTTCACTTTAAGGTTCATTGTATCATTCTTGTATCTTCCTAGTTTCGAACTCGCGACCCACCGATAGCTAATCCGACACTCTCAACCGGGCTACCGCGACCAAACGTCTTGTGAAGCATGTATATTTACAATGACGGAACAGATGTGACCACTGGATTGTCTATAAAGTTCCACCCATTTCAAATGTACTCACACAGAATGAGCAACGCCATCATTTTCACTTTAAGGTTCATTGTATCATTCTTGTATCTTCCTAGTTTCGAACTCGCAACCCACCGATTGCTAATCCGACACTCTCAACCGGGCTACCGCGACCAAACGTCTTGTGAAGCATGTATATTTACAATGACGGAACAGATGTGACCACTGGATTGTCTATAAAGTTCCGCCCATTTCAAATGTACTCACAGAATGAGCAACACCATCATTTTCACATTAAGGTTCATTGTATCATTCTTGTATCTTCCTAGTTTCGAACTCGCGACCCACCGATAGCTAATCCGACACTCTCAACCGGGCTACCGCGACCAAACGTCTTGTGAAGCATGTATATTTACAATGACGGAACAGATGTGACCACTGGATTGTCTATAAAGTTCCACCCATTTCAAATGTACTCACACAGAATGAGCAACGCCATCATTTTCACTTTAAGGTTCATTGTATCATTCTTGTATCTTCCTAGTTTCGAACTCGCGACCCACCGATAGCTAATCCGACACTCTCAACCGGGCTACCGCGACCAAACGTCTTGTGAAGCATGTATATTTACAATGACGGAACAGATGTGACCACTGGATTGTCTATAAAGTTCCACCCATTTCAAATGTACTCACACAGAATGAGCAACGCCATCATTTTCACTTTAAGGTTCATTGTATCATTCTTGTATCTTCCTAGTTTCGAACTCGCGACCCACCGATAGCTAATCCGACACTCTCAACCGGGCTACCGCGACCAAACGTCTTGTGAAGCATGTATATTTACAATGACGGAACAGATGTGACCACTGGATTGTCTATAAAGTTCCACCCATTTCAAATGTACTCACACAGAATGAGCAACGCCATCATTTTCACTTTAAGGTTCATTGTATCATTCTTGTATCTTCCTAGTTTCGAACTCGCGACCCACCGATAGCTAATCCGACACTCTCAACCGGGCTACCGCGACCAAACGTCTTGTGAAGCATGTATATTTACAATGACGGAACAGATGTGACCACTGGATTGTCTATAAAGTTCCACCCATTTCAAATGTACTCACACAGAATGAGCAACGCCATCATTTTCACTTTAAGGTTCATTGTATCATTCTTGTATCTTCCTAGTTTCGAACTCGCAACCCACCGATTGCTAATCCGACACTCTCAACCGGGCTACCGCGACCAAACGTCTTGTGAAGCATGTATATTTACAATGACGGAACAGATGTGACCACTGGATTGTCTATAAAGTTCCACCCATTTCAAATGTACTCACACAGAATGAGCAACGCCATCATTTTCACTTTAAGGTTCATTGTATCATTCTTGTATCTTCCTAGTTTCGAACTCGCAACCCACCGATTGCTAATCCGACACTCTCAACCGGGCTACCGCGACCAAACGTCTTGTGAAGCATGTATATTTACAATGACGGAACAGATGTGACCACTGGATTGTCTATAAAGTTCCACCCATTTCAAATGTACTCACACAGAATGAGCAACGCCATCATTTTCACTTTAAGGTTCATTGTATCATTCTTGTATCTTCCTAGTTTCGAACTCGCGACCCACCGATAGCTAATCCGACACTCTCAACCGGGCTACCGCGACCAAACGTCTTGTGAAGCATGTATATTTACAATGACGGAACAGATGTGACCACTGGATTGTCTATAAAGTTCCACCCATTTCAAATGTACTCACACAGAATGAGCAACGCCATCATTTTCACTTTAAGGTTCATTGTATCATTCTTGTATCTTCCTAGTTTCGAACTCGCGACCCACCGATAGCTAATCCGACACTCTCAACCGGGCTACCGCGACCAAACGTCTTGTGAAGCATGTATATTTACAATGACGGAACAGATGTGACCACTGGATTGTCTATAAAGTTCCACCCATTTCAAATGTACTCACACAGAATGAGCAACGCCATCATTTTCACTTTAAGGTTCATTGTATCATTCTTGTATCTTCCTAGTTTCGAACTCGCGACCCACCGATAGCTAATCCGACACTCTCAACCGGGCTACCGCGACCAAACGTCTTGTGAAGCATGTATATTTACAATGACGGAACAGATGTGACCACTGGATTGTCTATAAAGTTCCACCCATTTCAAATGTACTCACACAGAATGAGCAACGCCATCATTTTCACTTTAAGGTTCATTGTATCATTCTTGTATCTTCCTAGTTTCGAACTCGCGACCCACCGATAGCTAATCCGACACTCTCAACCGGGCTACCGCGACCAAACGTCTTGTGAAGCATGTATATTTACAATGACGGAACAGATGTGACCACTGGATTGTCTATAAAGTTCCACCCATTTCAAATGTACTCACACAGAATGAGCAACGCCATCATTTTCACTTTAAGGTTCATTGTATCATTCTTGTATCTTCCTAGTTTCGAACTCGCAACCCACCGATTGCTAATCCGACACTCTCAACCGGGCTACCGCGACCAAACGTCTTGTGAAGCATGTATATTTACAATGACGGAACAGATGTGACCACTGGATTGTCTATAAAGTTCCACCCATTTCAAATGTACTCACACAGAATGAGCAACGCCATCATTTTCACTTTAAGGTTCATTGTATCATTCTTGTATCTTCCTAGTTTCGAACTCGCAACCCACCGATTGCTAATCCGACACTCTCAACCGGGCTACCGCGACCAAACGTCTTGTGAAGCATGTATATTTACAATGACGGAACAGATGTGACCACTGGATTGTCTATAAAGTTCCACCCATTTCAAATGTACTCACACAGAATGAGCAACGCCATCATTTTCACTTTAAGGTTCATTGTATCATTCTTGTATCTTCCTAGTTTCGAACTCGCAACCCACCGATTGCTAATCCGACACTCTCAACCGGGCTACCGCGACCAAACGTCTTGTGAAGCATGTATATTTACAATGACGGAACAGATGTGACCACTGGATTGTCTATAAAGTTCCACCCATTTCAAATGTACTCACACAGAATGAGCAACGCCATCATTTTCACTTTAAGGTTCATTGTATCATTCTTGTATCTTCCTAGTTTCGAACTCGCGACCCACCGATAGCTAATCCGACACTCTCAACCGGGCTACCGCGACCAAACGTCTTGTGAAGCATGTATATTTACAATGACGGAACAGATGTGACCACTGGATTGTCTATAAAGTTCCACCCATTTCAAATGTACTCACACAGAATGAGCAACGCCATCATTTTCACTTTAAGGTTCATTGTATCATTCTTGTATCTTCCTAGTTTCGAACTCGCGACCCACCGATAGCTAATCCGACACTCTCAACCGGGCTACCGCGACCAAACGTCTTGTGAAGCATGTATATTTACAATGACGGAACAGATGTGACCACTGGATTGTCTATAAAGTTCCACCCATTTCAAATGTACTCACACAGAATGAGCAACGCCATCATTTTCACTTTAAGGTTCATTGTATCATTCTTGTATCTTCCTAGTTTCGAACTCGCGACCCACCGATAGCTAATCCGACACTCTCAACCGGGCTACCGCGACCAAACGTCTTGTGAAGCATGTATATTTACAATGACGGAACAGATGTGACCACTGGATTGTCTATAAAGTTCCACCCATTTCAAATGTACTCACACAGAATGAGCAACGCCATCATTTTCACTTTAAGGTTCATTGTATCATTCTTGTATCTTCCTAGTTTCGAACTCGCGACCCACCGATAGCTAATCCGACACTCTCAACCGGGCTACCGCGACCAAACGTCTTGTGAAGCATGTATATTTACAATGACGGAACAGATGTGACCACTGGATTGTCTATAAAGTTCCACCCATTTCAAATGTACTCACACAGAATGAGCAACGCCATCATTTTCACTTTAAGGTTCATTGTATCATTCTTGTATCTTCCTAGTTTCGAACTCGCAACCCACCGATTGCTAATCCGACACTCTCAACCGGGCTACCGCGACCAAACGTCTTGTGAAGCATGTATATTTACAATGACGGAACAGATGTGACCACTGGATTGTCTATAAAGTTCCACCCATTTCAAATGTACTCACACAGAATGAGCAACGCCATCATTTTCACTTTAAGGTTCATTGTATCATTCTTGTATCTTCCTAGTTTCGAACTCGCAACCCACCGATTGCTAATCCGACACTCTCAACCGGGCTACCGCGACCAAACGTCTTGTGAAGCATGTATATTTACAATGACGGAACAGATGTGACCACTGGATTGTCTATAAAGTTCCACCCATTTCAAATGTACTCACACAGAATGAGCAACGCCATCATTTTCACTTTAAGGTTCATTGTATCATTCTTGTATCTTCCTAGTTTCGAACTCGCAACCCACCGATTGCTAATCCGACACTCTCAACCGGGCTACCGCGACCAAACGTCTTGTGAAGCATGTATATTTACAATGACGGAACAGATGTGACCACTGGATTGTCTATAAAGTTCCACCCATTTCAAATGTACTCACACAGAATGAGCAACGCCATCATTTTCACTTTAAGGTTCATTGTATCATTCTTGTATCTTCCTAGTTTCGAACTCGCGACCCACCGATAGCTAATCCGACACTCTCAACCGGGCTACCGCGACCAAACGTCTTGTGAAGCATGTATATTTACAATGACGGAACAGATGTGACCACTGGATTGTCTATAAAGTTCCACCCATTTCAAATGTACTCACACAGAATGAGCAACGCCATCATTTTCACTTTAAGGTTCATTGTATCATTCTTGTATCTTCCTAGTTTCGAACTCGCGACCCACCGATAGCTAATCCGACACTCTCAACCGGGCTACCGCGACCAAACGTCTTGTGAAGCATGTATATTTACAATGACGGAACAGATGTGACCACTGGATTGTCTATAAAGTTCCACCCATTTCAAATGTACTCACACAGAATGAGCAACGCCATCATTTTCACTTTAAGGTTCATTGTATCATTCTTGTATCTTCCTAGTTTCGAACTCGCGACCCACCGATAGCTAATCCGACACTCTCAACCGGGCTACCGCGACCAAACGTCTTGTGAAGCATGTATATTTACAATGACGGAACAGATGTGACCACTGGATTGTCTATAAAGTTCCACCCATTTCAAATGTACTCACACAGAATGAGCAACGCCATCATTTTCACTTTAAGGTTCATTGTATCATTCTTGTATCTTCCTAGTTTCGAACTCGCGACCCACCGATAGCTAATCCGACACTCTCAACCGGGCTACCGCGACCAAACGTCTTGTGAAGCATGTATATTTACAATGACGGAACAGATGTGACCACTGGATTGTCTATAAAGTTCCACCCATTTCAAATGTACTCACACAGAATGAGCAACGCCATCATTTTCACTTTAAGGTTCATTGTATCATTCTTGTATCTTCCTAGTTTCGAACTCGCAACCCACCGATTGCTAATCCGACACTCTCAACCGGGCTACCGCGACCAAACGTCTTGTGAAGCATGTATATTTACAATGACGGAACAGATGTGACCACTGGATTGTCTATAAAGTTCCACCCATTTCAAATGTACTCACACAGAATGAGCAACGCCATCATTTTCACTTTAAGGTTCATTGTATCATTCTTGTATCTTCCTAGTTTCGAACTCGCAACCCACCGATTGCTAATCCGACACTCTCAACCGGGCTACCGCGACCAAACGTCTTGTGAAGCATGTATATTTACAATGACGGAACAGATGTGACCACTGGATTGTCTATAAAGTTCCACCCATTTCAAATGTACTCACACAGAATGAGCAACGCCATCATTTTCACTTTAAGGTTCATTGTATCATTCTTGTATCTTCCTAGTTTCGAACTCGCGACCCACCGATAGCTAATCCGACACTCTCAACCGGGCTACCGCGACCAAACGTCTTGTGAAGCATGTATATTTACAATGACGGAACAGATGTGACCACTGGATTGTCTATAAAGTTCCACCCATTTCAAATGTACTCACACAGAATGAGCAACGCCATCATTTTCACTTTAAGGTTCATTGTATCATTCTTGTATCTTCCTAGTTTCGAACTCGCGACCCACCGATAGCTAATCCGACACTCTCAACCGGGCTACCGCGACCAAACGTCTTGTGAAGCATGTATATTTACAATGACGGAACAGATGTGACCACTGGATTGTCTATAAAGTTCCACCCATTTCAAATGTACTCACACAGAATGAGCAACGCCATCATTTTCACTTTAAGGTTCATTGTATCATTCTTGTATCTTCCTAGTTTCGAACTCGCGACCCACCGATAGCTAATCCGACACTCTCAACCGGGCTACCGCGACCAAACGTCTTGTGAAGCATGTATATTTACAATGACGGAACAGATGTGACCACTGGATTGTCTATAAAGTTCCACCCATTTCAAATGTACTCACACAGAATGAGCAACGCCATCATTTTCACTTTAAGGTTCATTGTATCATTCTTGTATCTTCCTAGTTTCGAACTCGCGACCCACCGATAGCTAATCCGACACTCTCAACCGGGCTACCGCGACCAAACGTCTTGTGAAGCATGTATATTTACAATGACGGAACAGATGTGACCACTGGATTGTCTATAAAGTTCCACCCATTTCAAATGTACTCACACAGAATGAGCAACGCCATCATTTTCACTTTAAGGTTCATTGTATCATTCTTGTATCTTCCTAGTTTCGAACTCGCGACCCACCGATAGCTAATCCGACACTCTCAACCGGGCTACCGCGACCAAACGTCTTGTGAAGCATGTATATTTACAATGACGGAACAGATGTGACCACTGGATTGTCTATAAAGTTCCACCCATTTCAAATGTACTCATACAGAATGAGCAACGCCATCATTTTCACTTTAAGGTTCATTGTATCATTCTTGTATCTTCCTAGTTTCGAACTCGCGACCCACCGATAGCTAATCCGACACTCTCAACCGGGCTACCGCGACCAAACGTCTTGTGAAGCATGTATATTTACAATGACGGAACAGATGTGACCACTGGATTGTCTATAAAGTTCCACCCATTTCAAATGTACTCACACAGAATGAGCAACGCCATCATTTTCACTTTAAGGTTCATTGTATCATTCTTGTATCTTCCTAGTTTCGAACTCGCGACCCACCGATAGCTAATCCGACACTCTCAACCGGGCTACCGCGACCAAACGTCTTGTGAAGCATGTATATTTACAATGACGGAACAGATGTGACCACTGGATTGTCTATAAAGTTCCACCCATTTCAAATGTACTCACACAGAATGAGCAACGCCATCATTTTCACTTTAAGGTTCATTGTATCATTCTTGTATCTTCCTAGTTTCGAACTCGCAACCCACCGATTGCTAATCCGACACTCTCAACCGGGCTACCGCGACCAAACGTCTTGTGAAGCATGTATATTTACAATGACGGAACAGATGTGACCACTGGATTGTCTATAAAGTTCCACCCATTTCAAATGTACTCACACAGAATGAGCAACGCCATCATTTTCACTTTAAGGTTCATTGTATCATTCTTGTATCTTCCTAGTTTCGAACTCGCAACCCACCGATTGCTAATCCGACACTCTCAACCGGGCTACCGCGACCAAACGTCTTGTGAAGCATGTATATTTACAATGACGGAACAGATGTGACCACTGGATTGTCTATAAAGTTCCACCCATTTCAAATGTACTCACACAGAATGAGCAACGCCATCATTTTCACTTTAAGGTTCATTGTATCATTCTTGTATCTTCCTAGTTTCGAACTCGCAACCCACCGATTGCTAATCCGACACTCTCAACCGGGCTACCGCGACCAAACGTCTTGTGAAGCATGTATATTTACAATGACGGAACAGATGTGACCACTGGATTGTCTATAAAGTTCCACCCATTTCAAATGTACTCACACAGAATGAGCAACGCCATCATTTTCACTTTAAGGTTCATTGTATCATTCTTGTATCTTCCTAGTTTCGAACTCGCGACCCACCGATAGCTAATCCGACACTCTCAACCGGGCTACCGCGACCAAACGTCTTGTGAAGCATGTATATTTACAATGACGGAACAGATGTGACCACTGGATTGTCTATAAAGTTCCACCCATTTCAAATGTACTCACACAGAATGAGCAACGCCATCATTTTCACTTTAAGGTTCATTGTATCATTCTTGTATCTTCCTAGTTTCGAACTCGCGACCCACCGATAGCTAATCCGACACTCTCAACCGGGCTACCGCGACCAAACGTCTTGTGAAGCATGTATATTTACAATGACGGAACAGATGTGACCACTGGATTGTCTATAAAGTTCCACCCATTTCAAATGTACTCACACAGAATGAGCAACGCCATCATTTTCACTTTAAGGTTCATTGTATCATTCTTGTATCTTCCTAGTTTCGAACTCGCGACCCACCGATAGCTAATCCGACACTCTCAACCGGGCTACCGCGACCAAACGTCTTGTGAAGCATGTATATTTACAATGACGGAACAGATGTGACCACTGGATTGTCTATAAAGTTCCACCCATTTCAAATGTACTCACACAGAATGAGCAACGCCATCATTTTCACTTTAAGGTTCATTGTATCATTCTTGTATCTTCCTAGTTTCGAACTCGCGACCCACCGATAGCTAATCCGACACTCTCAACCGGGCTACCGCGACCAAACGTCTTGTGAAGCATGTATATTTACAATGACGGAACAGATGTGACCACTGGATTGTCTATAAAGTTCCACCCATTTCAAATGTACTCACACAGAATGAGCAACGCCATCATTTTCACTTTAAGGTTCATTGTATCATTCTTGTATCTTCCTAGTTTCGAACTCGCAACCCACCGATTGCTAATCCGACACTCTCAACCGGGCTACCGCGACCAAACGTCTTGTGAAGCATGTATATTTACAATGACGGAACAGATGTGACCACTGGATTGTCTATAAAGTTCCACCCATTTCAAATGTACTCACACAGAATGAGCAACGCCATCATTTTCACTTTAAGGTTCATTGTATCATTCTTGTATCTTCCTAGTTTCGAACTCGCAACCCACCGATTGCTAATCCGACACTCTCAACCGGGCTACCGCGACCAAACGTCTTGTGAAGCATGTATATTTACAATGACGGAACAGATGTGACCACTGGATTGTCTATAAAGTTCCACCCATTTCAAATGTACTCACACAGAATGAGCAACGCCATCATTTTCACTTTAAGGTTCATTGTATCATTCTTGTATCTTCCTAGTTTCGAACTCGCGACCCACCGATAGCTAATCCGACACTCTCAACCGGGCTACCGCGACCAAACGTCTTGTGAAGCATGTATATTTACAATGACGGAACAGATGTGACCACTGGATTGTCTATAAAGTTCCACCCATTTCAAATGTACTCACACAGAATGAGCAACGCCATCATTTTCACTTTAAGGTTCATTGTATCATTCTTGTATCTTCCTAGTTTCGAACTCGCGACCCACCGATAGCTAATCCGACACTCTCAACCGGGCTACCGCGACCAAACGTCTTGTGAAGCATGTATATTTACAATGACGGAACAGATGTGACCACTGGATTGTCTATAAAGTTCCACCCATTTCAAATGTACTCACACAGAATGAGCAACGCCATCATTTTCACTTTAAGGTTCATTGTATCATTCTTGTATCTTCCTAGTTTCGAACTCGCGACCCACCGATAGCTAATCCGACACTCTCAACCGGGCTACCGCGACCAAACGTCTTGTGAAGCATGTATATTTACAATGACGGAACAGATGTGACCACTGGATTGTCTATAAAGTTCCACCCATTTCAAATGTACTCATACAGAATGAGCAACGCCATCATTTTCACTTTAAGGTTCATTGTATCATTCTTGTATCTTCCTAGTTTCGAACTCGCAACCCACCGATTGCTAATCCGACACTCTCAACCGGGCTACCGCGACCAAACGTCTTGTGAAGCATGTATATTTACAATGACGGAACAGATGTGACCACTGGATTGTCTATAAAGTTCCGCCCATTTCAAATGTACTCACAGAATGAGCAACACCATCATTTTCACATTAAGGTTCATTGTATCATTCTTGTTATTAATAAATTCGTTAATAAACTTGGAGCAGATATACTTGAACATCGTGAAGATCCATTACTCCCCCAGTGGAAGCATTCATGAATTTTAATGAGGATATCTGCCTTTTTCGAGTCTGGCTGGCTTAATTTCCATATCCTCCCACTTGCTTACCCCCATGGATTAAAAAAGGACATCTTTGCTTTTTTTTAGGTCTGGGAGCTTAAAGACTCAACACCACCGTGGGCACGCCCATGAATTGAATATGGATAAATTTGTTTTTTTTTTTTATGACGGGTGGCGCCTTAATCCTTCTGATGGTTTTCTCATGGATGTGAAATATAAGTAGACTGAGCATTGCTATTGAGAGGGGCTTCGAAAAGTGACTAACATGTCGACTAGTCACGTGACTACTACTCGTTGAAAAAACTCGGACTTTTCCGATTTAGTATCTTATCACTTCGTTTGGCGATATGACATATTATGATAAGGTAGATGTGTGAATCTGCATTTCTTATAGAGTGGCGACAAAGGTAGTGAAATGGCCAGTCTACTATTAGATAGGTAGTTAATTAACGTCAGACTGGAGCAATACAGCGGGCCTTTGGTTATGATCCGAGATCAATACCGAAGGGAAAGATTCAAGGGCAACGCCTCGTAATTTTGAACCGCAGTCAGCTGACGAGAACAACACCTGAGATGGCACTCCAAACTTCCACGCCAACGTGAGGACATTTGAATCTACAACAGAGTTAACATGTACGCCCCCGTGTCCATGACGGTCTTTGGTTGGACCTAGTTTCGAACTCGCAACCAAATCCTCCGGTTGCTCTTCCAATTGGGCTACCGCGGTCCCTACTACTATCAGATAATCAATGGACCCATCAGATGATGAACCAATTAATGGACGTCTTCTCCCGTTCCCTGTACCAATCATGATGAATGTTAGGTTCCACCAAGCAATCGAAAGTAGTATAAAGGTCACGTTACTAACTAGTTTTGGTCATATGATCCTGGGCACATGAAAAGGTTAATTGCTCACTCTACTTTTATATTTTTTCTGTGGATTTTCTTGATGAGGTATCTCGTCATTAGCAGAACTGGCCAGATCTTGATGGACGAGATATCTCGTCAAAACCATTTGGAGAGTTAAGCTGACCATGGGGATATCTAACCGTAGATAACTCGACTTCCTCCAGAATGATAAATGCAGTGCAGATATTAAAGTATAATTGGAGTGTCTTCCAAACTCAATCGGCACTTCTGAATTTCATAATAAAGTCATGTTGCTGAACTGGTGTTTTCCATTTACTCTCATTAAAGTGGTCAAATCAATGACCACTTTACCGTCACATCAATGAGAGTAACAAAAAGTGTCTTTTCATTGCCAATCTCAGTAAATGTGAAAATGATGTACCTTATCGATTAGTTTATATTTGAGTTGTAGAATTTCATCGTAGAATAAGTGCTCCCAGCGCTGAGCACATAATGTGATTCAAAAGTTCTTGAATTTTAGATAGCGTCAAGGAAGGACAGTGCCACAGGGGAAATCCCAAAAAGAGGTTATTGCAATCAATATTTTTATTTTTTTTTTCAGTTCAAAAAACAAATTAGTAAGGTGATAATGAAGTTAATTCTATATTCACATAATCTGTTCTTACAACCTTGAACCGCAGAGAACTTCTCTGAGATGACTCTGCATTTTTAATTTTGCTGGATTTGCATTATTTTAAATATTCAACCATTCTCGGATTATTTCTGTAGACACGCATGTCCTGTTTAGAGTTCGATTCAAGGTTAAATTATCAGTCGCCGCGCTTTCCAATCTATTCTACTTCGTTCACATCTTATACTTATGAGGCCCTTATATTCAGATATATAACAAGCTTATTTTTCAAATTTGTTTGGAATATTCTGATTTTAGTAACAGAACAATTCATTTTCAGGGTTAGGGTAGGGTTAGGGTATTTCAATTAACGTCACACTGGAGCAACACAATGGGCTATTGGTGACGGTCCGGGATCAATCCCAAAGGGAAAGATCCGAGGACAACACCACGTAATTTTGAACCACGGTCAGATGACGAGGCAACACCTGAGCTGGCACCCCACTCTCCAAACTTCCACACCACGCCAACGTGAGGACATTTGAGGCCACGACAGATTTAACGTGCACCAGCCCCCTTTGTACACGACGGTGTTTGGCTGGATTCGAACTCGCAACCCTTCGGTTGCTAGTTCGTTACTCTTCCAACCGGGCCACCGCGGCCCCAATTCATTTTCAGAAAAAAGATTTTCTATTTTACTGCTGACGTTTCCGGTCATAAAAAGTATCTAACGTTATTGTTGCCATATTTCGAAATGTTCTTAACTACGGATTTAGAATAGATTGTTCCTTTTAATTTTTTTCTCTGGCGTCCCTAATATTTATCAGTGTAATTGGTATTAAATATTTAAATCGAAATTATTTAAATAGTTCAATTAAAGCTTAATTAGTTAATTTTTTTGTCACCTAGTTTTCAAGTATTCTAAAAACAAAAAAATCGTCTGCTAAGATTGTATTTTCTTCTAAACCTTCATGTCATCTGACCGTGGTTCAAAATTACGTGGTATTATCCTCGCTCTTTCCCTTTGGTTTTGATCCCGGACCATCGTCAATAGCCCGTTGTGTTGCTCCAGTGCGACGTTAATTAAAATACCTACCTATCTAAACCTTCAGAATTTAATTTTCTGTTAACAGAAAAGAGCATATGCTAGAATTTTTTCTTCGCTTTATTGTGTCAGTATTCTCATTCCGAGCCAGGTAGTATATTTTTGTAGTCTTTTGCACTTCAATTACATAAAAATTTGTTTTTGCAAACATAATTAATCTGTATAATATTAATAAAAATTATTTTTGTATCATTTTAATCTTATAAATTCTCTATAATTTTAGGTCAGTGTAATTAGTTTTTTCACATGTTTAATGTCAATGCTTCCAAAAGAGTTTGAAACTATTCTTAGTTACACAAAACCCTAAATATTTTGAAATTAGTACAATAATGAATAGTTAATTTTAGTATTTTAATAGAAAATTGTATTTTGTCTTGTACCGTATTCGGAATTATTTTGTTATGTATCGGAGACACGCAGAAGTAACCTAATCTGCGAAAAAAATACGAATGGATCAAAAATATTCGCTCACTTCAAATTGCTTCCTATTTTCTTGAATAGCCCGTGTGTTGCTCCAGTGCGGCGTTAATTTTCGACGACTACCTATTTCTTCAATTTTATAAGGATACATTTAAAAAATTACGATATGAAATTTTATCACACAAAAGCTCTCTTTCTATTTCAGCATCGCATTAAAATAATCGAATATTTATAAAAATGTAACGCAACCCTCTAACGACGGGAATCAAAATTTAGGGCGTGTCCGCCGAAGGAAGACGGTCAATTAGTGTATGGTCTCGATTAATGACATTCGAGGGGATATTTAATGGGAGGGTGATTTGTATATCAATAATCCAAAGGTAGAGTTTCTGCGGTTGTTCATGAGTTGTGTTTATAGTCCTAGAAAATGCCCATTCATATAAATGGACCGCTGTAGCCCAGTTGGTAGAGTCGCGGATTAGCAACCTGAAGGTTGCGTGTTCGGGACTCGATCCAACCAACGACCGTCGTATACTTTGGTGTTGATGCATGTTAAACCTCGTGGCATCAAATGTCCTCACGTTGGCGTGGGGTGGAAGGTTGGAGAGTGGGATGCCAGCTCAGCTGTTGACCTCGTCATCTGACCGTCGCCAAAAGCCCGTTGTGTTGCTCCAGTGCGATGCTAATTCACCTACCTACACTACCTTATAAAAATAATAACAAACAAATTAAGTAAAGCGTATTGCTTTTTTCGCAAATACCTGCGTTGAAATTTGCGCAAGGGGATTTCATTTTCTTTTCCTTTCTATCTATTTTATAGGTTTCTAGAGAGAGAGAGAGAGAGAGACACACACATGCGTATGCTTTACTTATGCACCTAGTAAAACTGCCTTACAATTTTTCACCAGCATTTTTACGCGTAGTAGAAACCATAAATATTTCGAATACCCCATGGGCCCTGAATCAGGTCTATCCCTTATTGGGGTGTTACTAAAACCATGGAGTACTGATGCCAAAAGGCGGAGGCTGGAAGTGAGAGATTTTTATTTGCACTGTTTTCTGATCGAAATTTTAGCCTTTATATATTTTCTAAAAAATAATTTATCGCTCTTCTCTTGCAATGTTGAATGGAATTTTTATTTTACTGCAAACTCATTTAAGAGGTGATAACCATGAAGTTAATTGCAGTTTATTTTTCTAATTCTTAACAAAATTTTTTTTATTGTTTTATTAATAATAATAAAGCTTAAAAATAAAATTATAAAGAGAAAATATATTTTTTACATTTAAGATAGTTGGTGTGGGGATAGTTGCATTAACGTCGCATTAAAGCAAAACAACGGGCTATTAGCGACCATCCGGGATAAAATACGAGGGGAAAGATCCAAGGACAACAAGTAATTTTGAAACACGCTCAGATGACAAGGTCACACCTGTGAGCTGGCATCCCACTCTCCAAACTTCCACACCACGCCAACGTGAGGACATTTGAGGCCACGAGAGAGTTAACGTGCACCACCCCACCTTGTAAACGACGGTCTTTCGTGTACACTGGAGCTGGTGTATATTAAATCTGTCACGGCCTCTAATGTCCTCATGTTGACGTGGGGGTAGTTGGGTGGGTAATCCGAGGACAACGCCTCATAATTTTGAACCACGGTCAGATGACGAGTCAACACCTGAGCTGGCACCCCACTCTCCAAATTTTCACACCACACCAACGTGAGGCCACGACAGATTTAACGTGCACCAGCCCCCACGTACTCGACGGTCTTTGGTTGGATCTAATCTCGAACTCGCACCCTCCTCGTCACTCTATCAATCGGGATACAGTGGCTTTTTTAATTTAAGAATTGGTATGCACATTTTGACTATTCTTAGAGTCTAATTGGTCTAATCTTTACCCCCAGCAGAGTTCCCAAGTCAGCACTTTAGGTCCGAGTGCCAAGATATCAGATCCCAGTAGCTGTTTAGATGACGGATCTAATATAGAGATTAGTCAGAGACGAGGACAGGAAATAAAATATATATATATTATATATCCCTAATACTCAATGTATCACTTATAACAACTATTTAAAATTTTGAAGCTATATTTATCGAAAAAGATTATTTTCACGAAAGTTAAAATTCGTGTCTTGATACCAATATTGTTTTTTTATCGAATGCTATTATTGAATATTTTTTAAATCGTTTTTCCTTAGACTTTCTGAATTTGGTCACATTAATAACAATTAAACTGGTTAGTAGGCTTGTAGATAAAACAGATTACACTTCTGTCAAAAGTCTGGGTCAAAATTTACAATGCAAATTGCTTTAATATTTTGTAAATTCATTTTCTTCTCTTTCCGCTCATCTATAAAATGTTAATTGTGTGAAGATGCATATTTTACATTTTAATTTTTCAAAAACTTATTTTCATAGAGCTTTGAATCCCCATTCCCAAGGCCTGCCAGATGATAACATATCCAGGGCCGGTCCAACAAACTGGATAGCGCTCTCTTGAAAATTGTTTAAATAAAAAAAATGCTTAAATGCTCTTCCAAAGTTAAATATTTTTCCAATCTGCCAATAAAAAAAGAACAAGATTCGAAGGTCGTATACGCTTTAGTGCCAACTGTCGATGGTTGTATGACCACTGAAATACTTTAGGGTATGTAGGTAATTGAATTTACGTAGCACTGGCAGCAACACAACGGGCGATTGGCGACGGTCCGGGATCAATCCAGAACGGAAGTAAGTGTCCAAGGACAACACCTCGATATTTTGAACCACAGTCAGATGACATGGTCAACACCTGAACTGGCACCCCACTCTCCAAATTTCCACACCACGCCAACGTGAGGATATTTGAGGCCATGACAGATTTAACGTTCACCAACCCCCGTGTACACAACAGTCTTTGGTTGAATCGAGTCTCGAGCAAACAATCCTCCGGTTGCTAATCCACGACTCTACCAACTGGGCTTTAAAGTGTGGGGAGCTAAGTTTAAGCTCGCATGTAGTGTTTTGCGATGTATTTTATTCTTCCGTAATTCAAAACCCCTGTAACTCGCAGAAGGCGCACACAATATTATTATACGGGCCGTGTGTTATAGTAGGTAGGTAGTTAAGGTAGCTAATTGCCAACTTCAAGGTTCGCACTACAGTGTTTTGGTATGGTATTGGTATTTTTAATTAACGTAACGCAACGGGCTATTGGTGACGGTCCGGGATCGATCCCAAAGGGAAAGATCCGAGGACAACACCACTTAATTTTGAACAATGGTCGGAAGACGAGGCAACACCTGAGCTGGCATCCCACTCTCCGAACTTCCACACCACTCCAACGTGAGGACATTTGAGGCCACGACTGACTTAACGTGCACCAGCCCTCTTTGTACACGACGGTCTTTGATTGGATTCGAAATCGCAATCCTCCAATTGCTAGTCCGTTACTCTTCCAACCGGGCTACCGCTGCCCGCCGTGTTTTGGACAGAATCACCAAGCGTTTGCACCAGACATTGTGAAACCGTAATATTCCACGGAATATCGTAAAAACCGCTATCAAACTATAAAATTAGGGTAATGGAAATGTTTCCATTCTTGGCTGTCTTTCATTTCTGCCCCTTAGTGTACCCTGAAGAGCCGGGTAACGCATGCGGAATGTATCCCTGCGTATGTGCGATTTACTGTGTTCCTTGCCTTCCCTTAAAGTTTGTTTGGTAAGTTCTGAAACACTGTACAATATTTCAGAAACGATTTGGCTTCGAGCTCATAAAACCTTCTGGAAACAATGCTGTTGCTAATCTAGTTAGTCCCAATTTGTTCTTAACTCAACCAATTGTCAATCTGAACTGTCCATTGGGATGCGGTAGCCCGGTTGGGAGAGTAACGAATTGGCAACCCTAAGGTTGCGAGTTCGAATCCTACCGAAGACCGTCGAGTACAAAGGGGGCTGGTGCACGTTAAATCTGTCGTGGCCTCGAATGTCCTCACGTTGGAGTGTTGTGGAAGTTTGGAGAGTGGGGTGCCAGCTCAGGTGTGGCCTCGTCATCTGACCGTGGTTCAAAATTACGTGGTGTTGTCCTCGGATCTTTCCCTTAGGATTTGATGCCGGGCCGTCACCAATAGCCCGTTGTGTTGCTCCAGTGCGACGTTAACTAAAATACTTACCAACCTATCTGAACTGTCCATCGTGATTTAACACAAATACTAGAAAAAAATCCATAAAAATGTAAACCCGTTCTATGGAAAAAAATATATACAAACCCGTTCTATGGAACAAAAAATATAAACCCGTTCTGTAGAACAAAGAACATAAAATTCTCCTATTCAAGGCCTTAGGTGTAGACAAAAGTGAAAGTTGATATATATTTTACTGCATTCCCTCTCCCCTACCTAGTAGAAATGGTTTCCTGGAAGAAATTTCCTCGAATTGGGAAATCGTTTCGGGTACACAGCAATCTGTACTTCGTGTATTGCACCACTGACAATGTCCTACTGTGTGCAGCGAGGTCATAAAATCGCCGATGTCTGGTGCCTCTTTGTTGTATGTGAATCTGGTTTGCACAACTATTTCTTATTCCCCCGTCTCGCCGTATCACTTAACCCTGCGATCCTCAGGCTATTTCGAAATTTTCAAGGACGAGTCGCCCAGATCCGATTTCATGCCACCAACACGGCAGTTACGAATTTAAGAGGTTATCTGGCACTGTAGATTAAGAAAGTTCCAAGAATACTTTTTCATGGACGCCAATTTCAGGCTACTATTCTTAGAAGCAACAATTTTCTTTGTTTACGAAAGAAGAAATGAATTTAATTTTCAAAAGGAATGAGTTGTTTATAAGAAAAATAGCAAATCCTCATTTGACCGGATAATTCAGTATTTTGAATTTCGTAGACGCTGGAAAATGAAGGTTCATAGTTGAATTAACGTCGCACTGAACCGATACACAGGGCTATTGTTGACGGTCCGGGATCCATCTCGAATGGAAAGATCAAGGACAACGCCTTGAAATTTTGAACCACGGTCAGGTGACGAGGTCAATACCTGAACTGGCCCCAAACTTACACACCAACGTGAGGATATTTGAGGCCATGACAGATATGTACACCGGCCCCACGCACACGAAGGTTCTGGTTGGATCGAGTTTCGAACTCACGACCCTCCGGTTGCTAATCCGTTACTCTTCCAACCGGGGTTAGGATAGGAGTTATTCCATATAGGGGCACCCGATCGATGTTGAACTGTAGTCGTGAATTTTTTTCAAATTTTGCAGTAAGTAGACATGGCAGTGAAACCCATAGATCTCAATTATTTAAATCTTTTGTCCAATATTAGCTGAGATACAGGAATTTAAAAATTGGTCGATTTTACAAAGTGGCGGATTTGCCACTCTGTATAAATTGCTTGCTTTAACTTGAGAACTAATAATTCAAATGTTTGGTACCAAATGAAAGCTATTTGTTTCAGGTGTGTATATAAACAACAAAAACAATGGCAATTTTACATTTTAGTGGACTTTTTCACATGTATTTTGAAAAATCACTTTTAAAAACAGTCGACTTTAAGGGGCTATAAAAAATGAACCCTCATTTTTTTTCTGAAAATTTGTAGAAGTATTAAATAATATATGTACTTTAACTTGACAAAAATTCAGAGAGGTAAAATTTTTGGTTTCCGAATAAAAGGTATTCTAATGATAACATATATTTCAAAAGGTTGTCATCTTACAGTGCAAAAATGACCATAGTTTAAAAAGCAATGGTCAAATTTGAATTTTTATGAAGTACTAATTTATATAAAGCAGGCTCACATTAAATGTAAAAATGTCAATAGAACATCAAATTACAGTCTCCTATGTAATATTTAATTTATTTTATCACATGGTGTCTGAAAAAGTATATTAAGTACCATTGAAGAACAATTAAAATTATTTTCTATTTATTTAAATTATTTTTTAAAAATACTTTACAAAATTTAATGTGTTTCATAATATTTCATTACAATATTTCTGTTAAAAATTTACATTTATGCTTAGTACCCACTTTTGTTAGTAAAATTATACATATTTTAATAATACATATTTTCATTGACAATTTGCTTGAAAAACTCATTGCTTTACGTGCGCATCACTTTTTTACAAAATCTCAACGCCATTAGTAATACAAAATGGATGAATTGAGTCTGAATACTGCTATCATTGCGGCATATTTTCTGAAAATTATATCTGCATTATACAAGGTGCTATATTCAAAACATTCATTGGAAAACAAGCAGGCAATAGTTCATACTTTTCTATCGTATATTAAGGATCTTGTTCGAGTGAAATATGTTCTTATGTGTTATTCTACTGCAACTTCCAGTAGAAAGCAGTTTTGCATAGTGTAGAAGCATGTATTTATATTCTTTCAGCATATAAAACTAGAAATTCATAGTTTAGTTATGGTGATATTGCAGGGCATGCATTGTGAGAGATGCGATATTATGTTGATAGTCACTGGAAAATACTCCCGTGCAAGTGCAGTTGCTCATTTTTTAGAAAATATGACATTTTTTAATAACCATTTTCGGAATGTAACGGCGTTTTTAGAACATAAAAGAATGTGTGGAAAATAATGGAAGATTGTTTTTTCTTGAAAGAGTTCTCTAATTTGGCAAGTGCATGCTTTCCGTGGACCCCTGGAATCTTGTGGAACATCCCTGGGACCACTCTTTAGGATGGGGATGAAGAGTAAAATTCATTTTTACTATTATTATTTGGAATTATTCTTATAATTTTATTAGTTTGTGTGGGAGTCCAACAAAAATGTTTCATTTTCCACCATAAAATCTGAAATAATACCGTTCAATTTATTAAAAATTTAAAAATATCCTTTTTCCTAATCCAAAAAAAAAATATTTTTTTTGTCGTTTGGCTTCGTTCAAATTGCTATAAAATGGATCCACAGAACACTGAATTCCGAAAAGCTTGGTAGCAGAAAAGAGATAATTTGTGGAGTTTCAACAGGCGAATTTCAATCGTTAAGTGAAATCTAATCGTTAAAACTCCTATCGTTTTTGTTTTGGTTCATTATTTTTAGCTTCAAGCTGCACATCGGAAGCTGTTCGAATACGAGGAATCTCGGTTTTCCTGTTCATGACGTATTACATGCCCTGCCAATAGGACATCCCGAACGCCGAGGTTACTTAAGGTAATCACAGCGAAGAAAGATCCTCAGACGAAAATGGCAATTTTTTGGGTTCTGATCGGACTTTTTGTGGTGGTAAGCTCGAATCGTAAGTACTTTTTTGCATCCACCCTAAAAAGTACTACTTTTCTTGTAGGCTATTCTAGTATTGAAAAGGAACACCCAATTTTAAAATTGAATTTGTTGTTCTATTCTAACAAAATTGAAAAAATAGTTATAGTCTAGCAAAATTGAATATATACAGTGAGTAAAAAAGTTTCCGTAAGGCACTTACTATTTCAAATATTCATTAAATTGCTTTATTATTTGCAGAATATAAATATTTAGGAAATAAAAATGGAAAAACAGATGAGAATAATTGCATAGACAGCTTCTATCGTATTTAACAAAAAATATTTATATAATTTAACGCATAATTCAAAATAACACAAAAATGTGGCAAATATAAAGCAGTCTCCGTATGGTGAAAAATATTTCATTAAATGTTATCTCCCCATGTTTTATTATTTAATGGTCAGTTGAACCTGATTTTGCTTTAATGACCTCTCTCAGAAGTTTTTTGTTTTTCTGGAGTAATTTTGCAGCGTCCAGAATGACAATTTTCTGGTAATCTTTGCTGTTGATATCAAAATTTTTCAGTTCGCGACCGATTTCTTCCCATCAGTGTTCTATGGGATTTAAATCAGGAGACTGGTGGTGTGTGAAGTTGCTGCGACATATGGTAAAGGCATCATTCTTTACAGATCGCTGCAGTATGTTTTGAATCGTTGTCCTGTTGGAAGATAAATGGTCTTCCAAGAGACGATTTCGTAGCTCTAGTAAGGTCATTTTGTTTCAAAATGTCTAGGTACACAGCTATCCATGTTACCTTCAACAAAACATTAATTATACACACCATAAGAATTTATGCAATCCCATAACTTTACATTTCCTTCGCAGTGTTTTACAGTTCTACATAAGTTTTCTGTTTGCATTTGATATTTTGTTTTCCTCATGTCATAATTCGTCCATCTGAACCATAGAGATAAAATTTTGATTATTCCTCAAAAGTACACAATCCCAGAAAGTTAGGGCTTACGTGCTTTTTTACATACTCAAGACGCTTTCTTCTGTTAAGTTTGTTAATGAATGGCTTCTTACGTGCAACATGCCCATTGTAGCCATCTTTTTTAATAACTTTTCTTAGTCTGAGGTTATATTTCAAGATTGTAATCAGTTTTCAACAAGGATGCAAGTTGTGGTGCACTAAGACCTATTATCGAGAACTTTTCGCAGAATATTCCTGGTGTATTTGGCTCAATTTCTGAGGTCTTCCGGATCTGTTCCTATTTTCTAGTTTCTACCTAATTATATCTTTCAGTGATTTTTACTGTAGATTTAGATTTGTTTGCGATTTAGCCAATATTTTCCCCATTGATAAACCTTTATTTCTCAACTTTATCACCAACACGCGAATAGCTTTCGGAATTCCCATTTTAGGCGAAGCAATGGTATAAGAATCATTTGAAACGATTACTTACACAATACTGAAGTTCTTTTTCATTAGATAGTTATGATAATTGAATGTGGGGCTGCTGGACTACGTTCTAATCAATTTCCATAGTTCGTGCGGAAACTTTTTTTGCCTTTCATTTTTTATGTTTTTCTCAAAGTTTTAATTATAATTACTTTTTATTTGTGAAAATTAAGGACTATTTGTTGCGGACATATTCTTAGTATGAAATAAGTTTCTTGTGCAATTTCTGAATCTTTGGTAACATTTCTTTAAAAATTATAATAATTTATACGCCGTTTTCGTTTCCGTACGGGAAGTTTTTATCCACTGTAGTTCCATTCTGATAAAATTTAATATATTGTTCTATTCTAACAAAATTGAATATATTACACGATGTCGTGGATGGAAAGGGTAAATTAATAAGTGCTAATTGAAAAGGCTGATTTCATTTCGTTCTGATGAAAAATTGCCGTATGTACAGAGAAAGATTCTTAAAAGATCTAACGTTTCTAACGGATATAAAAAAATCGTTTGCACATAATTACATTATTGCGCTCAGCGAGTGAGCTTAAAGATGTCACATTAGCTCGGCTATGTTTCAGAACAGGAATATTCCCCTGTCGGGTTCCGACAAACGAATATTTTCAAACAATGCAAACTGAAAAGAATTTTACGGCATTTAAATTTTAGTGGGAAATTAAAAATATTTTTTACGCGATTCGTAGTTTTTCGGCTTTCGTCACATAAACGTGACTGGTTTTCATACCACCCGAATATATTCATTGTGTATGTGTACATTTTAAGTTTGCTGCAGCAGAGGTGCAGTATTTCCTTCTATTGTTCCCAAAATAGCCGAATTATTTTTAATTTTATCTATTTCATAGCTTAATATTTCCTTTGCAGTTACAGTTGAAGGGAAATACGTTTGAAATGTGTTATTATTTTTCTTTCCCAATTGAAAAACGTTCTTTCGAAAAATGTTTACTTATCGTTATTGGTTCTGCAAAATATTTTGAAACTTTATTTTATACAAAATATTTTCAGCGGATCGTCAGGTAAAGCCTACATATCTAACTTTGACCTAAACACCATCAACTTGAGAATCTGAAAATTATTAGCAGGGACCAACAAATTACTATTGATATGCTTATCTGTCTATCAATGAAAAAGGAAGAGTGAATTGACGCAAATTGTACACAATGTTCGTTAAAAGGAAGCAGGGTGAATTACAATTGCAATACTAGCATGGCATTTTGCCTCTGATTTAATTTACAAGTTACATGTTCGTTACACACCTTCGCTATAGATTGCTATCTCATTGCCATTTCAAAAGACCACTGAAAATCAACCTCTCAATTTTACAAAATGTAACAGTGCTATGTGAAAAATCTAATGTAATGTCCAATTTGAAAAATTGGACATTAGCAGTAGCATACTGCATTTTATTTTGGTGGGAACCCAAAATTATAAAAGGATATTTTTATGGGAAGTAAAGATATAGGATTTTTGGAAAGATTACTTTATTATTTTTTGGGGAGAAGACTATATATATATATATATATATATATATATATATATATATATATATATATATATATATATATATATATATATATATATATATATATATATATATATATATATATATATATAGATGATTGATTGTTGTGTGCTTTGAGATTTAGGGTTCCAACATCGTTGTAGACCGTCCCCTCTAGTGTTCTGTTCACAAGTTGAGACTAGATACGAACTTCAAATGATTACTGACACATCTCCGTTGATTGGAGGGCCGCGGTAGCACGGTTGGAAGAGTAGCGGTTTAGCAACCGGAGGGTGGCGAATTCGAATCCAACCAAAGACCAACGGGCTATAGGTGACGGACCGCGATCAAATTCAAAGATCCAAGGACAACACTACGGAATTTTGAACCACGGTCAGATGACAAGGCAAAACCTGGACTGGAAACCCACTCTTCAATATTCCACAGCACGCCAACTTCAGGACATTTGAGGCCGCGACAGATTTAACGTGCAACAGCCCCCTTTTGTTCACGACAGTCTTTGGTTGGATTCGAACTCGCAGCCCTCCGGTTGCTAATCCGTTACTGTTCCAAGCAGCCCTGCCCCAAAATAGGAGAATATAAAAGTATTTCATTTATAATAATCACAATAGTAATTAAAAAAGCAGACACCAAAGTAACCTTCGGGGTTACCGGAAAGCCCTTCATTGCCTACTTCTCAATTGTACATATTTTTTACAGCGGTACGAATATGCGTTCCAGAAACACTGTCCAGTTCGTGTGCGCAGATGGAACAAGATCTTCCGGACACATTCAAGTGCATCATTGCTCCTGACACGTAAGTATGAATTCACTTGATTAGAACAAAGGTATACTGAACCTCCCCTCATCAGTGACGGATCGAGTCAGTTTGAGGCTCAGATAACTTCGAGGCCGATTATCTGGATTATTCTGGAAAATTTAGTCCTTTTTAATTAACCGCGGACGGAAAAAATATTTTCCGGATTTTCTTCAACTAGAAATTTTCCAAGGGACGCCAATTTCGAAGTTTTGAAGACAGACTATGACAGAAATTTTTGATGACAGAAAAACAGGAATCTGCTAGATTGTGATGAAAACCTTATTAAGAAAATATTTAGTTTTCTAACTTTAAAATTTTAAGTTCTTGGCGAGATCTCCAATGTCTGTTTCATACATTAAGTATATTTTGTGTTTTAACTGATTCATTTTGTATCTAATTCACGTAGTGTATTGTACAACTAAAATTGCTACTATATAATAGGGTTTAAGAGGATACGTTTTTGCTACTATTTTTACAGTTTATGCTACTAATGCTATTATTTCACAAGTGTTTTCTTTGACTGTGGCATCCCTGATATTGCTATGTATCGTCACCCTAGAGGGGTTTAGAACGTAATAGTTTTTGACATTCTTGATGTATTCTACAATGAGTCCTCTAGATTTGATATTGGGATCATTTCTTCACGAACACTCATGTCCAAAAGTGAGCATAATTGCTGTTTATGTGAATATTTCGGAAAATTTACAACAGAATGGAAGGAAACGCGGTATACGGGTGTAATAGGGTAGAAGAAGGAAACAATGCAAAACAAGAATAATAATGACTTTTATTATCCAAAGAAAAGGGTTGAAAGAAAAAGGTTCACAATAAGAGTGCCAACTTTAGAGAAACAGAATGATTAAAACAATGTGATGCTGAAGTTTAATACGGTGTGTGGGAACCTCTGGTAACCACGCATGCAGTACGATTTCCCATACTTTCGATGAGGATATGGTTGAGTTGTGTGCTCAAAGCTTTCCAAGCCTCACGGAGAGCAGTTTTCAATTCTGGAACGGAGCTTGGTGGGTGGCAGAGGGCTGTAATATGTCTCATTAGCATATCCCACACATGGAGGCGCGTTATCATCCATGAATATGAAGCCAGGACCTACAGCACCTCGAAACAGGCAGGCCTCGAGCTGGCGAACGTTAGGCTCAAGGACTTCGTCTCTGTATCTCTGACCGGTAACAGACCCGGTGTCAAAGATGTGGTCTGTAGAGCCATCCAGTATGATGCCTGCCCAGACCATAATTCCCCCTGAAGGAAAACCATGTCTTTCGGTGGTTTTCCTGGGTGAAAACGCGTTCCACGTTCTCTCCAGATCGTGATACGACGAGAATCAGTTTGCAGACTAAATCTGGACTCGTCACTGAACATGACATTGCCCCACTTTTTCGACTCCACTGCCGATGTTCCAAACTCAATTGTAAACGAGTGCGTTTCTGTGTAGACGTCAGGGGCATGCAAACTGCTGGTCGTCTGGCATAGAGACCAACGTGTCTGAGTCTCCTGTAAACAGTTTGTCTCGAAACTATGACTCCTGTGGCGGCTGACAGGGCTGAACCCAGTTGTCTATCAGAACGGTTCCTCTGACGTCTCTCAGTTATCGACAAATATCGGTCTTGCCGAGCGGTTGTTACCTTTGGCCGACCTGGTACTGGTCGTCGGGTAACATCTCCAGTGGTTTGAAACCTCTGCCACAGTCTGGAGATCACACACTGAGGCGCATGCAGAATTCGAGACGCTTCGGTTTGGGATCGACCAGATTCCAGCATTCCAATAATTCGTCCCTTCACAAACATATCCAGTTGGCATCTTTGTGACATCTTTCGTCCTTATTGATTCCAGACCCAGACCCACCTCCTCCCAACTCACCAAGAGAAGAGGAGTAGAGCCTTTGACGGGAGGAGGGGTTCTTATTGATTGACGCTCTTTATCACAGCAATTGCGAAATTTCTGTCTAAACTGGCCATTCCGCTCGAGGCCGTTTTATACTCGTTCCTACGTGCGCCTGTGCCTTGCGCATGTTGACGTCGACTGAACTGTTTTGCATATGCACAATGTTTTACCTTCGTCCACGATTCTGCACAAGTGATTTTGAACAATTATATCCATATTCACTCAGATTTTTTCGCGTTTTACGAATTATGCTTAACCTTTGGACATGAGTGTACATCAGGAACTAAGTTTCATTTCGATCGAAAGCTGGCTTCAGGATGTTTCGATTTCTTTGTCACAGTTTATAAAAGGTGAAATTTCTAAAAAATTATTTAATTTAATTATATGGAGTGTTTTTAAAGGGATTGTGAACAGTTCTCAGCTTAAATGGTATATATTATTAATTAAATATAATTTTAGTACTTAAATACTTGGAAATAAACAGATTTATAGAGATAAAATAATGATTTTTCAGATTTATTATGTTCTTACATGACGAGGTGTTTCTTTTTCGTCGTTAGAGAGCCTTGAAATTGCATTTAACCTTTAGTTCGTGACATACTGTGTAAAGAAATACGTTATTTTTTCCTCTTGTATTATTTAAATTGTTTCATGTCACGAAAGATGTGAAACGTCTATGGAACGCATGGTTTTCTTCATGAATTACTTTGTAATTTTTGGGGTAACATTCGATCCATTCTATTTCATTTCTCATACTTGCAGTTTTGTCGATGTTTATATGAAACTACATATACAGTATATTTTGACACAGTAGACACAAATATAGAAGCTTGTTTTCAAATATACGTACAAAAATAAGTTAATTTTTAATCAATTTCTCGAAAGAGGGATATCTTTTCAGTAAGAGAACTTCGTATTAAGTTTGAAGTTAAATCTTTAGTTGACAAAAAGTTATTTGCTATTTCATGAGCAAAAAACATACCTTGTTATAATAAAGTACAAAACCACTATCCCATAACCAAACCCTTACTCTCTTGAAAGAAATTCCAATAGTAAACTGCATTAGATACCTTAGAATCTGTCTTGGTGGCGTCATCAGAATTAAATAGACACATTTCATATGTTAGTGGAAACTTGAAAAAGAAAAAAGTTCAAGATTAGATCCATTGAACGAGTTTAACGACTTAAAATAAGTATAAAAAACTGACAAATGAAAGATGTGACAATGTATGTGGGGGAGATGCTGCTCGGTAATGGCAACAATTACTAGCATTCAGCTAAAAAAATTCGAATTAAAATAAGATTGTTTGAGTTTGACGTTTACTTTATTCGAAATAAAACCTTGAACAAAGACCTTAGCTTAGACCTTACAACAGCAAATACATGCGCCACTTAAAAAATTAAAAAATCCTTTGAAGGATGCAATCAACTTTTAACTCAACTCCTACATTACAAGTCCTTGAGAAAGATTACACCGACATTTTAATGTTGGGTCTTACTGGAAAAATGATTTCATAACGAAAGATGCAATAGTGCCAGGAGTTGGTATTGTCCTTTTAAACTCTGATACTTTTAAACAATAGAATAGACAGAGCGTGGTATTATACGAGGGGATTCAAGGTAAAAAAGAAGATGCGATTTTGTAAGCTGTTTAATAACTTAGTATGGTTACTTGAATGAAACTTCAGCATGTCGATTATAATGCCAAAAATCGCCAAAACAGCGGTAGCCATTTAGTTCACATGGCTTCAAATTATCGACACCAATAAGGTTCTTAACTGGAAGTAGTTTTCTTTTTTCAATAATTTGTTTATAACTACACTAAAAGCCTTCTAATAATATTAAAAGGTCATTCATCTAAAAATCTTGTTTCTTTATTTCTCTACCAGAGCAGAAATTTAAAATGGGATCACGTGACATTTGTATTTAAAAAAAGAGCATCTGCTTAATACATGTAGAATTACATCGTCGGCTAACAACACTAACTAACAAGAGAGACACATTTAAGTTAAAAAGCAGTTCCGAGAAAACGAAGTGAGAAATTCAACTCCCTAACTTCACTAAGAAACTATTCACAAGAAATCTAACTAAATAGAAAAAATAACTTCGTGGACTTCACCAGTCTGGTTTTGAAAAGCGAAAATACTTATATCTGGAAAATTTTCACATAGCTTAACCAACGATATTTTAGAATTTCGAAAAATTAAAAAGTTCCAAATGCAAACAGTAAAATAATTTTTCCTGTATAATATACGAGAGCTGTCAATGCGATTCAGTAAATCCAGTTTCTCCTTTCTTTTTAAAAGGAGAGAATATTGTGGATAACCAACATTTTTAATGATACGATTTCTAAAAGTATACATTTAAAAATAACTACATATTATCTTTCAAGACGAATTGCTCCTGTCTTTATCACTTTTCGAATCTGCAGTTTAGCTTGTCATTTCCTGAGCATTTTTGATTTATTCCATCTCATGCAACAATTGTATAATTGATTCTATCAAAGCAAGAGTGGCCTAACCAACCAACATACCCAATGGAGATAAATGCGATTTCCTTGGCACCATTTTTATATATTTTTATTTATCCACAATATGATTTGAGGAGGGTTAAAATCTATATTACAAACGCATTAAATGCCAAGAGAGTACACTGTAGATGCAAAAATAATTATTTTGCCATTTTCTTTTGTGTGTTAGGCCACTTTTGCACTGATAGCCTCAAAGTCCTCCAAAGAGAAGATATAAAAGCGACCAGTTAAGGTTTGAATAGTTCAGTGATGGTCAAAGAATTTAAAGTATGTGCGTGTGTGTAACTTTTTTAAAATATAAATCTTGAAATTTTTGCTAAAAATGATTACATGGAATTATTTTTGGAAGTTTAGTCAATATTTTTTTTCTGTTTCGACAGGATTTTCATACTGTTTATTGTTTGGCTCTAACCATAGGTTAGGATGTTTGCAGAAAGTCTACAATGGAGATGCAGACATTACAAATGTTGATCCCTCAGGTCTCTATTTGGGAGGAAAATACTACGATCTCAGACCGATTGCAACAGAACTGGAAGATGGAGGTGAGCAATTTTTTGTTCTAGTAGTAACAACAATTTGTCGACGCCTTAGAGCAGAAACTCATGACCTGATATTGTTTTTATTGTAGAGCTCTTTAAAGACTAACTGTTAGTATCAAGGTGAAGAAAATAGAAGGGTTTATGCAAATTTATAGTGTTATATATATTTTAAACAGATTACAATATAACAATTTATATTTTATCCTCATGAAAATAGTATCTCCGAAAGAATAACAGTTTATGAGTGTCTTCTTCAAGTCGATGATATGTTCCTTTATATTCAATGACACAATTTTTGATCTACATTCGTGGTAACGTGGAACATAGATTTCAACTGTTAAATTAATTAAACTTATGGTGACCTATTTAAAAGTATTTTACTACCCATCTTGGTTGGATGATTGTATTTCATGAACATATCACCTATCTATACTCTAGTATCCGAAATTGGGCAGGATCAATATAAAGTAGAACTTGGATTATCCGAGTTCGATTAACCGAGTGTCCCTTGTTAACCGATCGGAATTTGATTGCGAGTTTTAAACCTCTAAGTGACGAGCTATTTCGTCCATCATGATCTGACTAATTTTGATAATGACGAGATACCACATCGAGACAACCATTAGAAGGGTTAAATAAAGATTCGAGTACGAGTGTGCGTACATAGTCCAAAGAGGTGACAAAGTGCTGCAAAACGGAAGACCGTTAAGGAATTTTCAAGAAAGTTTTAAAGGCACGTAACTAACGTCCAGGTTTGGTGTAAAATTATCACAATAAATACATACTGTGAAACTAATCCAATTATAGATCATTCTTAATCTTTGCTTTATGAATCTTTTAATAAGTAATATTGCTCTTCTGTGACAGTAAATCTTTCATTGTATGTGTTTGTCTATTACTTGATATTGTATGTCTTGTGTCTGGCGCAGCATGGCCAAATATCGCCCTTGCGCCATATAACCTCGAACAACCAACCAAATAATATCGTTACTAACACGCCAAAGGCACCAATCTGTAAAATTGACGTTTCTACAAAAAACGCGTTCAAAGTTTTGATGCTTCGGGAAAAATCGAGTTAGGACTCAAAGATTGTTTTCTCATGAAAATCGGCATTTCCACTAAGAATCAAGATGATTCGTGGCTTTGTCATAACATGAAACATGAAATGGTGACTCGAAAAATGCAGTTAGGTGAAAGTCGCCAAAATGCAGATTGCTGCCTTTGGAGTGGTGGTAACGATATGTATAGTAAATTTTTGGGTGGGGGCCTGAGATCTCGTGAAACAGATCTCTCACGATTTTGTTTCTTTTCAGAGCCATTCGACGACCACCAGGGTATCGCTGTGGTGCAAAAAGAATCTGACATCCAATCCGCCCATGATTTGCGAAACCGGACATCCTGCCATACTGGCCTGGAACGCACGGTAGGGTGGCAGATACCTGTCGGAAAGCTAATCTCCAATAATGTGATGCAGCCTGACTGCAACAACGGTGACTTGGCCTCTGTTTCAAACTTCTTCAATGGTAGTTGCGTTCCCGGAGTCTGGTCTTCCGATCCTTTGGTGGACAGGCAGCTGAGTAAGTGCCTTTCTGGATTGCAGTCCTTCGGTTAATTAAAATACATACCTACCTACCTTTCGGTAACACTGAGCTAACAATCAAATTTAGTAAAACCAGTGGAAATGAAAAGGTGCAGTTTCCTGTGACATACATACATGGATGGTAACAGATTCCAAAAATACTTAGTGATAACATCGTTTTAGCCGCAACCCCTGGGATTAATAGAAGGTGTTTCGTTACTCACATCCATTTCCACTCTTAGAAAAAAGAGTATAGTTAGCAATGATAGCCTTCTTAATGTGCCCAGGATCATGTGACCAAACAAGAAGCAACGTGGTAGACCTTAGACTACTTTTGTTTGCCGGGTGGAAGCGAACATTCATCGTCTGATTGGTCCACGCGACACGCTTCTAGACTGGCGATTTCACCACTTTTGTAACCACTCTATAGAAATGCTCATTCACACATCTACCTGACATGAGACGTTATATCGCCAAACGAGGCGACAAGTTGCCAAATCGGTCAACCAAGTCCATTTTTTGCAGAGCAATCACGTGACTACTAGTCGACATGTTGTTCACACTTTTCGGAGCTCCTCTTAAAAGCAATGCTGTCCTCTTATATTTCACGTCTATATTTCCACCTGCATAGCATTTGTTGAGTAGCTTATTTTTATCTGTTAGATGTTCAACATAATCATTGCTGGTATTCAGAATCCTTAATATCGGACCACTGTCAGGCATGTTCGAATATCTATTCTTAGATAGGAGTAAATATCAAGTTTGAATAAGCAAATTCAACTAATGCATTGTCACGCATGATTCAAAACCTAAGATTGAGGTATGGTAAGGGCAAAGCATGAAGACATGGGGAAATGGTGCATGTCCCTCAGCACGAATTTGGAGCTTGCCGTTAAAATTCCGAGAGGAGAATGACGCTTTACGCCACAAAAACGATATTATTGACTGACCTAGCGCCCTCTATAACCTAAACGTGGCATTTCCTTTCACACGTTCTTTGACAAAAAATGTTTATTTTGGGCCCCTCTACCACTCTTTACAATTAGGCCAGATATTTTCGAAACACTATATATTTCACCAACATATCTGGCATACCTTAATTGTTCATTGTCAAATGGCGACTACAGATATAAACAACATAAAATCGACCCTGACGGGATTCATTCGCAAACTTGGCTCCTTAGTTTAAATATTCTTGATTTAAGCTATGCAGCTTCAGAATATTGCTAAAACTGTACGGGAAAAGCTCGTTAACTCCAATGAAATTCTTCAGCAGTGTGATTGCAGAAAGTAACGAGAAATTTGGAAGATAAAAAAATCAACACACAAGAAAGAAAACATAAGCGAAAATAGTTTAAGTGTAAAAAAAGTGCTAAATTGCATTTGAACAAGGGAATGGAATAAAATTGGAGTAGAAGTTTAGAATTGAATTGTGGTAACATGATCGATGTGTGCTTTTTGCCATGAATTTTGCTGGAAATAAGAATAAACATCACTAAAAGTAAACGAAAGGCTGTTAAAATGTTTGGATCATTTCACTGCATTTGGAGCTAACAAATGTGAATATGAATGCTACTTTCACATTTCATACAAACGGATTGCAATAAGATGAAATTAGTATGGGCACTTTGCCATCAATATATCATTAAGAACGTTTAGCCCAGATGCTATGCTGCGTGTGTCTGGTAGATTGTGTTTTAAACTAACCGTCGTATAATGAGCTTTTAACATTTCTTTCAGAAAGCACTTACAGCAATTTGTGCAGTAGATGCAAGGATCCAATTACGTGTGCAAAAGACGATGCTTATTACGGTTACGAGGGTGTCATGAACTGTTTGTCCGATGGCGCCGCTGACGTTGCTTTCACTAAAGTTCTGGCATTGAAGTATGTTATTTGTTTTTTCTCAGTTTCTACATCTAGTTTTCAATCGTTACATATGAGGTAGCATCGATGTGGTAAGAGACATCCATAATTTCATTTCGGAAGAGCCCAGAGTTGGAGAGAGAGAGACATATTTAAAAGTGGTAATGGTAACATTAAGCAAATATTGAAATCTTGCTCCTCGAAATGTCCTTCATTTTTCTACTATCCCAAGTTGTGATGCTATATGGTATATATGCGAGATAGTTATGTGGGTGAAAAAACAGTCAAAATCTTCAGACTAGTGAATGATTTATCCTTCAAGTGATTTCGACGACATATACCATCCATCAAGATGAGACCAATTTTTTAAGGACGAGATATCTCGTCCATTAAGATCTGATTACTTTTTCTTTTGACAAGATATCTCGTTATCAAGATATCGCAGCTTTTTTTATGAAGACGAGATCAAGATCTGGTCAGTTATTTTCTAATGACGAGATATCTCGTGCATCCAGATCTGATCAATTTTGCGAATGACGAGAAACGCCACTGGACAACCACTAGAATGGCTAAAGAATACTACACAAACATTTTATGCATCTATAATTATTTTTGAAAGGAAACTGATACTTTTTCGAGGGTAGAAAAAGTGAATACTTTTCCAGACTCTCCAATTACATCCTCAGCCCCGTAGACATATCGTAAAGATACGTTCTTTCTATCCATTCTGTACCATCACCATGCAATTGACCTCAAACTCGAGCCGCCTCCTGTAACGGGGCATGGACCCACAATGCGACTCAAGATTGCGAATTAATCTCTCGGATAAAATGAATTAGTTTGAACTTTGGCATGTCTTGTCTTTAAGCGTGGATATGCATAGAGGGAAATATATCACCTCTTCTCATTTCAGGAAGTATTTGAAGAAGCATCCAGAACTTACCGATAGAATTGAAATCCTTTGCTTCGAAGGTGGACGAAAGAGCGTATTGGATCCCGAACCTTGCATATGGGGTGTAGGTCCTACCAATGCCTTTGTCGCTAAAGCAGGTAAGGCACTCACCACCCTTTTAGAACGCTCTCAGACTTTGAAAAATCATGCAATCATATTACTTTGCAGCTTTAATATACATAGAATATACGAGTAGTAGGCGGCGCAGGTTCGATTCATCCCTGGTGTATTTCTCTTTTCTGTGTCAGTAAAACTTTCATTGTGTATGTATGTCTATTACTTGATATTGTATGTCTTGTGTCTGGCTCAGCATGGCCAAATATGTATCGCGCCATAAAAACACAACAAATCTAAAATATGCATGTATCCAGCCGTAACTGTTTTAAGGGCGGCTCATCGGCCCTCAAAGGGTTAGATATCAAAACATGTCAGTGAGTGTCACACTCGAATTGAATTTGTTACCAGTTTTGTAGGGGCCGTCGTAGCTCAGTGGGTTTGCCCACTGCTTTAGCAACCTGCGAGTTGCAGGCGGTGTAGTTCGATTCCTCTGTGGGTGTCTCTCTTTTGCGTCAGTAAAACTTTCCTTGTGTGTGCATACATTTTCCATTACTTGACGTTGTCCCTCTTGTGTTTAGCGCAGCATGACCAAACATGGCCCTTTCCAACCAACCAGTTTTGTATTCAGTGCCGTTCCTGAGTGCTGTGCTGGGCATGCTCTTGCACGTAAGCAGGAAAAACATAAATGGCTGAAAGCCAGGCTCTAGTATACCTCAAACTATAAATAAACTGTCCCATAAATTCTGAATGTAATAAAAGGTACTTATGAATCTGTTTATTTTGTTCTTAATTTACATTAGAATATCCTAAAAGCTCTCATCAAGGAGAAGGATGCATTCAGGGTAGAGTCTACGGGGCTAGAATCCCTCAAGAAATGATTTTAGAATTAAAAAGCCATCAAAAATACTTTCTGAATCTAGTTATATCATAAAAAGATTCAGTTTCTTACATTGAAGGTTGGTTGAGTTTTTATGGCGCAAGGGCCATATTTGGCCATGCTGTGCCATACACATCGTACATTAAATGTAAAATTAATTCGTCTATAAAATGAAAACAGATGAAAAAAATCGAAAACGCAATGCTTATTTAACATTACGGCATTTAAGGAACAGTGAGAATGAAGACTACAGGGCCATTCGATATTTGTTTCTGAATATTTGCTAGATGTATGGCGTTCTTCGAGAAAATCATGTATTTTGGGTGAGAGGGGTGGCTTGATGATATTCGTACGACGGCAGATACCTCAGGAACGGCCCTTTTCTACATTTAAATAATTATTTGTATGTAGTAATTTTAATCCAATCGAATTACTGAAAGAATGTATTTTCTACATTCTTCTCGAGACAATTATTCAATCTTCAATCAGGTTCTTTATTTCACGCCTTACGTTTCAGCTGGAAATAATCTGACACTTTTTTAACAGCTCTGTTTCAACTTTACATCATTTGATTGAATAAAAACCCATTAAAATATTTATTTATTTTTACACTGTATCTGTTTGCGAACGCGTGCAGGATAATTGTCGTTTGCGCAAATGCCAAATGATTGTTTGCGCAAATACCAAATGGTTGTTTGCGCAAATGCCAAATGGTTGTTTGCGCAAATGCCAAATGGTTGTTTGCGCAAATGCCAAATGGTTGTTTGCGCAAATGCCAAATGGTTGTTTGCGCAAATGCCAAATGATTGTTTGCGCAAATGCCAAATGGTTGTTTGCGCAAATGCCAAATGGTTGTTTGCGCAAATGCCAAATGATTGTTTGCGCGCGCATTGATATCGTGTCTCCGAAGAAATAAGATTCGTTTGCAGTTTTATTTTTGTTCTTATTCCTTTGACTCTGGTTGTGGCAACATTTCAAAAGATGGCTTTAAAATTGTGTTCTTGTTATTCATAACTGTTCATGGGGTTAAGAATTCTTCAACTATCTGTATTCTGAATTAACTTTATGCCATAGAGCAAATTTAGTACGGACACAGAAGCACTACTCATGAAATTGTTATTTTAGATCCAAGGCCTCTGTTAATGTATATAGAAATTTTTAATAAATGTTTTAATATTTCAATCTACTTATGTGAACATACTGCATTGCATGTGACAGTATCATATTTTAAAATTTTTTAATAGTCATATCTCATTTTCCATAAACATTTTTCATTTTAAGAATACTCATCTCTGCATAAAAAGTATTCAAAATTAATTTATTGTTTTTAAGTTGCTGATCAACATATTTTAATCTCATGTACAAAGTTTTTTATTTATTGACCAAAGCGTTTTAATTTTTAAATCACTGTTTTAACTACTTTAATTTTTTTAAATGACGTTTTCAGTCATTTTATCTCTGTAAAGTTTTTATTGTTTTAATTTGGTCTTTTGTCTAACCCAGCTTGTCCTATTTTGGATCTTGCGCTATAAGACCCAACCAACTTTGAGTAGTCTTGGTCATACGCGAGATATGATGTGCATCTTCTATTCAAACAAAAATTGCTTTCTTTCAGGTGAAACAGAGGACACGGAGAGACTGGTGACAGCTCTCCTGGAGACACAAACTCGTTATTCCGTTCCTCAAGTTCGAATTCCGGATTGGTATCATAAGACATTTCTCGCCCATTCCGAGTCATCGGGATTGAGAAAGACAGAGGAGAGCAGAAATAATTACATCAGCTATATAGGTAAGTTGGGAGATTCTGTCATAAATATTCTTCAGATATGTAGGTAGTCCAATTAACGTCCCTGGAGCAAAACAAAGGGCTATTGGTGGTAATTTTGAACTATGTTCAGATGACGAAGACAATTGAGCTGGCATCCAACTCTCTAAACTGAAGCGCCAACGTGAGGACATTTGGAGCAGATTTAACGTGCGCCAGCCCCCACGCATATGACGGTCTTTGGTTGGATCAAGTTTAGAACTCGTAACCCTCCGATTACTAATACACAATTCCAATAGGGTTACCGTGGATTTTAAATATTCATCAGTAAGGCTTTTAAATTTCCTCAATTGTAGTCAGATTTATATGTACAGAAAGCTCTTAATTTCACTTTAAAAACGCTTAATTCTTTTACCCATTTTTCGATTCAGCTGTGTATGACCATACTTCTGTAAGTAGCATGTAACAACGTTAATGGCTGATCTTAACGATCAAACTTGGCGATATTGCCTCCTTGACAAAAACGGCAGTATGAGACATTTTCTGTCAAGCTGAATGTAGGTGAGTCTTTCTGCTGCGAAACGTGTTTTCTGTAGGTTTCCGATCGTAACGTCACTTGGCTGAATTTTCGACTGTGATTTCAGCACTTCAGCAATAAAAACTAAAAAAAGTATTTCGAATTGATGTGTGAAAGCTGATTGGTCAATGCCAATTATATTGAGGGCTATGTTTAAATAAACATCAGTGATGAAATGGGACATCCACATAAAGAGATTCTCATATGCTTTTATTGTTTTCTTATCTTAAAAATGGATTCGTATTTCAGAGTTACAAACTTCAGTTTTCTTTCCGTTTGTATTAAGCGAGGGCTTATACACATAATTCCAGAAAAGAAGTAGGTCTCAAATGCATGTCATTGTAAAACGTATTGTCTGATAATGCTTCTGTATGTAGTACGCAAAATACCTTGGTAGATTAGACTCAATAACAAGGTTACATCGTTAATTGACGAAACTTTTGGAATATGGTAACCCGTCGTAAGTTTACTTCATGCACTTCCACTTGAGTGCAAATGCAGACATCCAAAATGGCGGCCAATGCAAGTAGTAACCATTTGGCGACGAAAATTTTAGTCACCAATTTGGCGAGGAACGGTACTGTGTTCTTGATTTTACCGCTTTGATATTATTTTGCATGATCCCCTTAAACATTTTAATTTCTTTTATTTAATATTTTAGTACTTAACTAGTTCTATTATAACTCCTGTTACGAAAAAGTACAATTAAAAACCGGGATCTGGCTCGATGGTAAAGATTCGAGGGCAACACCTTTTAATTTTTAACCACGGTCGGATGAAGAGTTCAACTCCTGAGTCTACCCCCTACTCTCCAAACTTCCATACCACGCCAACGTGAGGAAAATTGAAGCAGATTTGATATGCAGCATCCCCCACATACACGGCGGTCTTTGGTTGGATCGAATCTCAAACTCGCAACCCTCCAGTTCATAATTCCTAGACTAACAACGGCCTACTATCGTGGCCCTCGTAATTCACCAATATTGAGAATGTCGGCTATTTTCAAACCTCACTAATAACGCTTTACCATGGCAGGTGAATTTGTCCATACCATTCGAAAGGAAAGACATGGTTGCGAAGGCATTAAAGAGGGTTCAGCAACTTTCTGTGTCACATCAGACGAAGAAAAGGCCAGGTGCGAGGACTACTCCAAAGCAGTCGAGGGTCAAGGTCTATGGCCAGATGTCCGATGCATCAAGAGCTCCTCCAAAGTGGCATGCATGGAAGCACTGAAAGAAGACTACGCACAGTTGCTGGTGCTTGATGGAGGAGACGTCTACAAAGCCGGAAAGTAGGTTTCTATCTCAAGTTTAGGCTACCTTTTATTTGCTTTTTCCCATTGTATAGATATTAACCGTCCAAGTGGTTTCTTCGAGATATCTCGTCCATCAAGATCTGCTAATAATAATCAAACGAGATACCTCATCAATACAATCTCCAGGAGATTTAATAACGATCAGAGTTATTAGAAAGTGCTTTAATGGAGGGAGTATATTTTAATCCTCCTGGTTGTTGTCCCTACGAGGTATCTCGTCCATTTCTCGGCATTAGAAGAAAACTAACCAGATCTTGATCTTGTTATTAAAAAAAAATCGGCAATATCTTGAAGACGAGATAACTAGTCATCAGAAAGTCGATCATATCTTGATGAACGATATATCTCGTCGGAAACACTTGGAGGATAAAAAGCGACCAAATTTGTGGTTAACTTTTCAACTAAAATATTGGTCACAGAAGAGCCAAATTGTATGTGCACGAATCTCTTGTCTATTAGATCAAAATTCATTTCTCTTTAAAGATCCTTGATAAGTGTTCTAGCGATAGATCTGTTTAGTAAGAACATCTAGATCTGTTCTAACTAAATATTACTGTGGTAAACGCATTTAGGACGTAATCTGGTCATAAATTATTTATTTCTACACATGTATAAAGTGCATTATTTACACAGATTGTATGGACATCGCACCACCACTCCTAATCTGTTCTAAACTAAATTTTAAAAAACTACAATCGCTTAATTTATTTGGTGACCTTTATTTGAGGCCCAGGCACTGGCAAACTTACCAGCATTTTATGTTTAGTGTGAATTTTGATTAATTTTATTAAACATTTAGTTATTCATTGCGCCAGTCTTCATATGGAATTACCTCCGAATAACAGAACGCACGTGATATGAATCTCACAAATAATGTTTTTTAAGATGGCATTTTGGAAATGTAGAACATAAATCACATACGATGCTATTAATGGAAGCGTTCTTAACATCACTCAGTCATACGATTTTGTTCATTCCAGATACTATGGTTTGCAGCCAGTAGCTTCAGAACTGTACAACGCATCGGATGCTACCTACTATGCGGTTGCTGTTCTAAGATCTGCTTCTGATGTCACCAAGTTATCAGACCTAAAAGGTAATGATCCACCAGTTTCTCATACTGCAACTCATTTTCTGGATCAATTTATTTACTTATCGAGTGCGTTCTTCTAGGTCTTCGTTCCTGCCACACGGGGATGGGTCGTACTGCAGGTTGGGTGATGCCTGTAGGAGCTCTTGTTACTGAAGGACTCCTGCCAGCAGAGAACTGCAATCACGCTGAATCGATGGCAAACTTCTTCTTGGCTGGCAGCTGCGTTCCTGGAGCGAACGACACTAAATACAACCCTGGTCGAGTCCGAGGTGAAGATTTGTGCAGACACTGTGTAGGAGATGATCAAGGGCAGAATAAGTAAGTTTCAAATTTCACTAATGCACTAAACTCGTGGAATTTTTACGTAAAGAGGATCATCATTATTATTTACAGAACTCGGATGCCTCTCTAAAATCCTTGAAACTCCAAGATGTTGTTTTTTCAATGGCCCTGGAAGTTTACTTGACTTCCTTGAGCTTACTTAAGACTTCTAAAAAATTGCAATTTTAAATTTCAATTCTGGTTGTACAAAAACCCACCAAAAGCCGTCGTGTGGAAGTTTGAAGAGTGGGGTACCAGCTCAGGTGTTAACCACATCATCTGACCGTGGGTCAAAACGACGAAATATTGACCCCGAATCTTTCCCTTTGGGATGGATCCCAGACCATCACCAATACCTCGTTGTGTTGCTCCAGTGCCACCTTCATTAAATACCTACCTATCTACCTACCTTACAAAACTGGTAGACTGAAAGCTCTTGGTTACGAGTTTGAATCCCGTATGTGCCGAAGGGGGTATTGGCTGCTTGATGCTTCCTGGTTTCTTCAAGATGATAGGTAAATTGGGGCCAGCTTCCCTAAAGTACTCCAGGAAGGCATACCCTCCCCCACAGTTCACGGGAGGTGCAATGTGGTAGCATCAACTCCAATGGTGCCACGAGGTAATACTGAGTTTGTCCATTGAGACAGAAAATAAAATCTTAGGAGTCGATAAAAAACATCTTTCGCTAATGCAGATTGCCAAACTGTTCCATATTCTCTTTAAGGTACTCTCTTTACCACAATTAAGAAGACGCCATATTGCAAACTGGAGATGGATCGCCAAACAGGATGCGGAAGCAACATTCCCGTTTCTAGAAAATACGATTTTAGAGTGACTGAAGAAAATGTTCCCAAAAAGCATTCCTTGGATGGAAACGCTTTAGAGAAAGTTTGATTAAATGAACAGCAGAGCGTTTTTCTTCTGAAATCGCAAAAATTTATGAGTTGTGAAAATCTGCATTCCTTTCCACCACCTCAAAATAATGGAGGTGGGTTGTTAATTAAGGTCTCATTGGAGCAGCACAACAAGCTGTTGACGAAGGTCCGAGATCAACCCCAAAGGGATATATCCGACCAAAAAAATGGAAGGCGAATGTTCGATATAACGAATATTTGATATAACGTTGGTGGGGTAAAGGTCCTGTCGGGATCCTAACAACATGAGTCTACTGTTTTTTCCTGTTCAACATTACCTTTTCATAACTCATAATAAACTCGTGATTCATCTTCTTTTCTTACTGTTTTTTCTAATATTCATGTATACGCTGGTTTATTGAAGAAATCGTGAAATAGGCGTTCACACGGACGTATACATATCAAGATGTAATGTAACGGTACCTTTTCCATCAACAGGTGTGCAAGGGACTCGAAGGAGCGTTACAGTGGTTATGCCGGAGCTCTGAGGTGCCTTGCTGAGTCTCGAGGGGACGTCGCGTTCGTAAAACACAAGACAGTCCCCGATTACACTGACGGTCACAGCGAACTCCCTTGGACCAAGGACCTCTTGTCTTCGGATTTCATGCTTCTGTGTGATGTCGGTGGAACAGCATCTGTCTTCAGTTCAACTGAATGCAATTTAGGGAAAGTTCCATCACACCAAGTACGTTATCTTCATAAATGGAGAACTCAAAATATAGGGAGATTTTTGTACGATATTTTCAATAATAATTCAGATTAAAAAAATTTGACAGAAAAGAATTTTTTAATACTCTGCCACTAGGGTTATTTTATTTATAATGCTGTTTAAAAGTTAAGCATATTTACGAGAAGTGAAGGATTAAAATCAGCACGATGACACGAAATTTTAATCAGATAGTTTAGACAAATCTTTACTCTTAAAATTCAGCTGTGACATCAGATATAAAATTAATAGGCTTAAATAGTCTACCTTGAGAATGTTTTTCAATTACTTGTAATTCGTGAGAATATTTATAATATTTCATCAGCAAAAGTGTGTTGCCACGTTTCCAGGGTATACTATTCGGAAAGTCAAACTGAAGCTTTCACCCCGCAATACGAGCTACAAAGGGTTAAATAATTTATCCACTGAGCGTTGGTGAACTTAGATGAGGGATTTTCAGTGTTCACAAACAACCACCGGAAAACCAGTATTTTAATTATCTACCGAATGAGCATTGTATAACCGGAATGGTTATCCAATGCTCATTCGGTAGATAACCGAGTTCCTTTAAAATGTAGCCAATCGACGTCACTTCCGGACTTGTTGCGATTTTGCGGTAGAACAGAAAGCACTTTCTACCACAAAACCCCTAGCACCATCATTTACAGTAAAAGCCACATAGAATCAATTTCCTCTTTCAGTTTCATTGCTTGGTCAGATCTGACCTTTGCGCCATAAAAACCAACCTTTTTCAGTTTTATGGCAGTTCTTTTTGTTAGAATCTTCCTTCCTACTTACCTTAGATATTCGTTGCGTTAATGTTAATTTGCGTCAATGACAATATTTTCTAGGAGCACATCCGGAGGGTAAGTCCAATCAAGTAATTCTGCGCTTAACTGTCCATGGTTTGGACGAGATATCTCGTCCATCAAGGTCTGAACAATTTTGTTAATGACGAGATATCTCACCATCAAGAGTTCCGAAATATGAAGATATTGCCGTTTTTTAATGATGATTAAGATCTTATCAGTTTTCTAATGACGACATATCTCGTATATCAAGATCTGATCAGTTTTGCTAATGACGAGATACCTCGTCAGAACAACCACCAGGGGGGTTAATTGATGTACTTTGAATCCTTATATCAGTACCGAACTTCAGATACATTTCTGTTTCATAGGTCGTGACCGGAGGAGAAATCTCACCGATGAGACGCTTGAATATAGCTCGACTGCTGTCCGATTCATCCAAGTTGTTCGGTGATGGTTCAAAATGGACTCTGTTTCGCCTTTTTACTCCTGGCCAGCAGCCTGACCTTCTCTTCAAAGACTCGGCCACCGCACTGAAGATCACACCATCTGACCAGACTTATGAACAGGTCTTAGGACCTAGGTTCCTGGAAGCTTTAAAACGTGCGGATCCCAAAGTATGCACGCAGTAATATATACATTACCCCAAACAGCATACAATGTTTTTAATCATGACATTCATTAAAAGTCTGTTTTATACTACCGACTTGTCAGTGTCTGGAATTTCCTCTTTTTTATACTTCTTAAAGCGAAAACAATTACGAAAATATTTAATGACTATATATATATATATATATATATATATATATATTGTTGTTGCTGTTACTTATTCCCTAAGGTGGTCTAGCTCATAGAGGAAATATGAAAGTAGAGTGAGCAACGGTAACCTTTTTGTGCTCAGGATCATGTGACCAAAACTAATAGTAACGTGACCCCTTAGACTAGGTTAGAAGGCAGGAGACACCCATCCATTGATTGATCATCTGATAATAGCAAACTTTGGCGATTTCACAATTTCTGTCATCACTCTACATAAATACGCATTCACACACCTACCCTGTCATAAGATGCTATATCGCCAAACGAAGTGATAAGATACCAAATCGACCAACCAAGTTCATTTTTCACCGAGCAGTCACATGACTCCAAGTCGACATGTTGGTCACATGTTTTGAAGCTCCTCTCAACACCAAAGCTCAGTCTACTCATGTTTCACGTCTATGGTATAGCTAAACAGTTAGATAGTCCATAAGTTCGAACACGCTCTACAAGTCCAACAGGACTGTCATAGAGATCCTCCCTTGACAGACCAATGCTTGTCGAAGATCACTTGGGAAGAGTTACATTTTATACATAGAAATATTATATTCTTACACATATTTTGTCCCTCATAAACATTTCTGAACTCCACCCCCTAAGTGCTTTAAAGGACAAATGAAAAATTAGAAAAATTGAAAGTAACGATTTCATTCGATCTTCAAAGCAACACGATCTGAATCAAAATTAAAAGACGAAAAAAGTAACCCTTTGAAAGACACAAATTAGTTCACATCTCATTTTATTTGCAGTACTCGATTACATTGTACTGCATAAGAACTATAACAATATTCGTTAACAAAACATTCACTAACTGCACATTTGGTCCATCTCGAATACAGTATTAATGTGCTCGATTTCCAATCTGTTCCATGAAATAAAAATAGTATTCATAATCTTCAGGATCTCTTTTTCTACACCAAGTATCATTCAATAAAATAAATTCAAGTATAATATAATTTTCTGAGACCTCTGCAATGATCTCTATATTATACGTGAATTTACTTCATCAGAAATTCGGTCAAATTGAAACCGTTGCCTCCAAGTCTCTTCAAAGGAAGGGGAAAAATGAAAGTTTTTTGCCACGACACGGCATTTGGAATCTCGATTCTGCAAAAGGAACATTGCTGCTATGGCTTCCTGGCCAACGGGGAGATTCTGTTGATCTTGACTTCCTCTCATGCTCAGGGAATCGGGATTTGCGTCCCTACCTCCCCAACTCGGAGCACGAAGGCTAGCTTGATTGCCTGTCAGTAAGTTCAAGAAACGAGATTCGCCATTTAAATTGCCTGATTTAGTCATCCAGCTGGATTCACTGGAAGCGACTTGACCTCTGGGCCAGTTAGAAAGTTCAGAGAGATCGAAGATAGGCCTGCTTTCAGAGTTGGAGTCTAGAGACTCGTAGAAGAGGTTCTCGTCGACGTTTGTGTCTTTAACGGGGCCTTTACCTCTCGGCGAATTCAAAAGATTGAAGAAGTCGAAGATGGATCTGCTTTCGGAGCTGGTGTCCATTGAACTGAAGAAGTTCTCGTCGGGGAAGTTGAGAGCGTCGAAAATAATTTTGGTCATCTCGTTCCACAATTACTCCATGCCATCGGGCGAGACGCTGTGAATCGCAGCTAGGGAGCTGGAAAAAACATTCAACTTATTGGATCTGAATGATAAATTAGGAATAGATCGATCCAGAAAAAGAAAGATCCGAGAACAACGCCTCGAAATTTTGAATCACGGTCAGACGACAAAGTCAACACCTGAGCTGTACCTCACTCCAAAATTCCACACCACACCAATGTGAGGACATTTGAAGCCACGACAAATTTAACATGCCCCCACGTACACGACGGTCTTTGGTTGGATCAAGTTTCGAACTCAATCTTAAGAACAGCTTTGTGCACAAGTGTGATATGTGCATGGACTCACCCAGGAAACCTGGAGGGTGTTCTATTGATATCGCAGGGGTATATAATTTATAGGGAATAATAATTTGAGATTTTTAATACGTTGTCAAGCGTAGCATGAATGTAGGGGATGCGAGATTTCGATTTAAATTTTTCACAACGTAAAGGATTCTTAGAGCGTATGGTACAAGAAAAGTTTTAAAATCATTCTCCAATGCAGATACATTGACCTGGTAAACGAGTTGTTTGTGCTCTAGCCATTGGTTTAACTGGTTCTGGATTCAAATCCATGTTTTGGAATAAAGATTCGCAGTGGCTGCTCGGAATCCACTTTACGCCATAGGCCGCGGTCTAATTTGCCCTCGTGTAGCAAAAAATGACTGAGTGACAAAGATTACACCAGAGATACTCCTGAAGAAATATAAAAGTGGCAGACAATGTGATGTAAATAGAAGCTGATAAATGTCATTTTCAGTATTTATTAGACGAGTAATAAATTAATGTGAATTTCTAAGAAACTGACAATTTAGAATTTTAATTGTTCTATCGTGCTCAGCACCTTAAAATTAATAAACGGTCACTTTCCTCTAACTCAGTCTACTTTTATTATGTAACTTAGTTTATCTAACCTGGTTCTTACATAAAACATACTCACATGAATAACTGCAATTTTACTAATGAGTTCTAAATGCAAATGCTCCGATTTTTTACGACGTACATGATTTTTTATTATATTTGATCAGTTGCATCAGCACCATGGCTATATTTTCCAGATGGATGCAGATGAGATTTGGAGATTTGTGCACGCCCGGTGTGTCATCTATAAAACGTAATTGTTTTGATTTTTATGAACACTTCCCAAGAATTCAAATAGCCAAATTACACTTTTTCTTCCTTTCAGACAACATATTACAAACAATTTCTTACATAATTATACAAATATCTCTGAGTTTCGATATAGATATTTTTTTTTTTGCAATTCACTTGGCACTGCAAATATAACACTCATGGGCTACAAGAGCGATACAACTAAAATAAAATCATTTTTTTTAGAGTTTTAGTATCCTAATTGTTTATTACTTTATATTTTAAGCTGTGTAGTTTCTTAGAACAATCCTAAGACACTGAATATATATATATATATATATATATATATATATATATATATATATATATATATATATATATATATATATATATATATATATATATAAAATTGAAGAAAAAAAGCTTTAGTACAATAGCTACTTATTTTTAATTCCATAATTAAATACTTATGCCCAGTACTTTTTCGCTTGACTGTTAAATGGTTAGTAAAATACTGTCGTCGCTTCTTTTTATGAGCCCCAAGAGACGGAAAAAAAGTTCGTTAATAGATAATTGAAATTTGTTCTCTGATATTTGAACGAACTTGGGGGCCGTTCGTTAAAAACGAGCGTTGACTGTACCTTGAATGATACAACGATTAAACAAATATACCAGCGATCAAATTACTGTACTTGATCTCAGTTCTTTATTATATTAGGGCCGCGTTAGCCCGGTTGGAAGAGTAGCGGATTAGCAACCGGAGAGTTACTAGTTCGAAATTCAATCCAAACAAAGACTTCGTGGTACGTTAAATATGTCGTGACCTCAAATGTCCTCAGGTTGGTGTGGTGTGGAAGTTTGGAGAGAGTGGGGTGCCAGCTCAGATGTTGGCCTCGTCATCTGACCATGGTTCAAAATGACGAGATATCCTCGGATCCATAGAGGAGATATAAAAGTAGAGTGAGCTATGGCAACCTTTTTATGCCCGCATGATCATGTGACTAAAAACAGTAGTCATGTGATCCCTAGACACTTTTCTCCAATGCGCATATGGTTTGCGCAATCCTTCTTCCACAGCAAATGCATTGAAAGTGAAAGTTAACGTGGTTCTTTCGTGCTGTGTATATGGATGTAATTACAAATTTATTAAAGGTGGAAACATTGCATTTCACAGGTAAGCGATTTATTTGCATTTTACATTTTTTTTGTGTGATTTTTAGTATTTGCTAGTATGATAAAAATAGATGTTCTAACTTATATAGGAATTCCTAATACAACTTGCGGACATTTCCCGTTCTATAAAAATGATTTCATAGATTTTCTATCAATATAGTATATCTAAGATAATGTTTAAAATAAAATAACTGATATTCGAATGTGTTTATTATTGTAAATTGTACATCTATAAGAGCTTAAAATATTAAAAATAATAAACCAAACTTTAAAAACTTGTGTAATCGTTCTCTGCCTTGGCGATGATTTTTTGGCGCCAACTAGGAACACTATATTCTTTCGTGTCTTACACAATAAAAATATGAATTGAAAACATGAACTTAAGTACATAGTTTAAATTATTTCTTGCTGAACAAAATAGTTTTGTGTGCACCCATCTGTGGAATTACATAATAATAATGCAAAAGTTCTCCAGAGCACCTGCTTGACGATATTTTTTCTTTGAACTTCTTTTTGGCGATATTTATACAATACTAGAGATCGCTTGCTTTTGCCTCCGCCTACTTATCGTTTGTTTGTTTCTTGAATAATGAAGCTAGAGCGAACGTGTTCTTCGTGCTACTTGTTTTGATTGAACTCTTCCAAATTAAAACTCATGATGGATTTGAATACTGTTTCTAAGTGAGTTTTAAATGACTAAGCGAGTCGTTTCGGTGGTGGTATAATACCGAAGCTATTGAAAATTTCTCAAATAAATGTAAACAAAGAATTCTCAAATGATATTTATGAGATGGTTGGAGTCTCTGAGACAGAAAAAATAGCTTAATTTTGATGCACAAATTTCACTTATTATCTACTTATTTTATAATTAATATCTATATTTTGATTCGAAAGGTTTTCACCATAACACACTTTCAGTTCCGATTGTGATATGTGCAAGACGTATGCCAATCTCGAACATTTTCGAACCTTAAAAGAGACGTTTTGAAGAGTTGGGTTTCCAGACGTCCAGACTTGCGTTTGGAATTATTAAGTATCCGGTTATTTCAGAGAAATCATTTCAATCCAATTGTTGAAAATCGTGTGTACGAAAACGTATTAGTCGTTAATGACACAAAATTACGTAAGTGTCGAGTCAGATATTTTTTATTTATAATATCAAGCATTGTTAAAAACAAGAAATAACAGTATTTACTGTTATTTCTTGTTTTTAACAATGTTTGTTTGACCATTTCAATAGATAAGTTTTTTAATTAGTACCTAATCAATGAGTTTTATTTGTCTGGAATTTTTTTGAAATGGCGGGAATTAAATAGAATCTGTAAGGAAGTTCTGTTTTTAGGTCTGGTATTATTGACTAACGCTTTCTAATTTATACATTAAATATCCCGATATTCATGGAGGCTATGCTTAACTTGAACACGCATTTCGAACTTGGGTCACACGGTCCGAACTTGACACGCATTTCGGATTTTTCTCATTGATGCCACTTTTTGAGAATTACAGCATTTTAATATTTCATAATCATTTTTTTGTTTTAAGTCTCCCCAAACGGGAGAGATAAATATTACCAATAAGTAGCCAAATAACTTTTGTATCCTTGGATCCCAACCTCCTTAACGTTTATAGCTTGATCCGGGACCCCCAAACATTAGGGACCAAACATAAGAGTAAACAGTTATGCAGAGTCAACATCATTTGGCTCGTGCAATAGCTCATAGGCTTCTGCGTTGTATGCAACTTTACATTTTATAAGTGTAAGAAATTTTACAGGTGGAAAACATTTGTTAGTTTTATAGCTAACAGATAAACAGATTAAACATTCTCAATTGTACATTCCTGCCATGTGGTTTGTGCTCGTGTGGTGTGTGTGGATCACAATTCAGAAAATGCCTTACGATGGTTGGTTGGTTGATTTGGGTTTTATGGCGCAAGGTCCAATAGCGTATAAGCCAAAATGCCTTAAAAATGTATTGAAACGACTTGAAATGAATTTTTAAGTGTTGAAGTAATATTGGTATTCTACGTAATTAATATAATTGTAAATTGGCTTCCCTAATAACTTTCGCAACATTCAATGTTAGATTCTTCAGAGTATTTGGCTTAGAGAAGAATCTCAACAACTGACATTTTTTCAGAAATGCGTTTTCTGACACTAAATGCTTATTTTCATGGTAAACGATAATTTCAGATTCTAATTATCCATGACTTCAAGTTTCAAAGGAGTTTTTTAAAGTTCATAGACTTGATAAGAGCAAAATTATCTTGAAATTATTATATAACACGAAAATCACAATATGTGACATAACCATTTGTTTTTGTTTATCCCAAGTTAAAATTCTCGACTATAAATCATTAAAATGCTTTAAAGACTTTCATATCTGCAGCGTCAGCATGTGGCAAAAAGCTAACGATCATTAAAAGCACTTTAATGAATTTCAGTTCAATTCAGTTACAAGTTTTCAGAATGAAAGTTCAAATTAATTATGTCCCTTGATTAGTATTTACATTTTAAGAGGTGGTTTGCAAAATGCAAAATCATTTACTTAATTTAACGAGTTATTTAATTTAATAATTACGCACAAAAAGTGCTGTTTTAAAATAATATATTACCGGAACCCGAACCCGAACAAGGAAAAATATTATCGTTCTGATTTGAAGCCGAACTGATGTTCTGATTCAAGCTCATCCGTTGAGTGCAGTCATAAAAGTATGTGCAAACGATTTTGTTTTCATGAGCACATAAAAATTTACCCTTCCATTCACGACATAATCGTTAAATCGATTTTATTTCGCACCTTTTAAATTTTGCTATATTATCGTCGAGCGGCTCGCGTTATGTGCACCATCAAACAAATTTTTACCACTGAATGAATGCCAGTGATAAACCCTTATATACCAGCGGTGACAAAACTCATGATTCCACGTTAGATTATTTAAATTTGAAATACTCTAATTCTGTGCAGGATTCAATATGGAAACTAGTTTTATCATCTGAAAGTGACATTTTAAACGTTAGCGTGAGAAATTATCATTGGACACTAGAATTAGAAACTGAGAGACAAACTGATCTTTTAAAAAAAGTACCATTTGAATGGGAAAAAATATAATTGAAAAAAATGTTTCAGGGTCTTCCATACATAAATTCCCCCCAAAATTGAGTCCAGCGAAATAACTCAAAGTGATAAATTGTAATAGATCTCGCTTCAAGGGTTCTGATACGTTTAGATTATGATGTTATTTTATGCGCTACATGGTCTATCAAATTATAAAAACAAAAAGGCTTAATATAAAAAAAATGTTAGGACAGATGAGCCCAAACGTTGTTTCGCAAATCCTTCCTGAGAGAGAAAATATACACGACGTTACTACTTAGTAAAAAGCAATGAAATGAAAAGATTATGCTAAAAATATTTTGAAAGAACCCTTTGCATCAGTAAAAGTCCGTAATTACTGCTTTCGGAAGAGCTAAAAATATTGGCCGACATTGATTTTCGAGGAAAAAGTCCATCGAGTAACCCATCCAGTGATGACAATGTCACTGATTAAAACTTACTTCGAATCATTCCCTACTCTTAAGTCGCATTATTACCGGAAGAACTCTTCCAGACTACTTAGATTGTAACTTCTCTATGCAGAAAATGTATGATTTGAACAAGGAACACTGTAATGAAGACAGGAATACAGTACCTGTCGCTGCATGTCTACCGAAGAATATTTTGTACGGACTATAACTTCTCATTCCACACACCCAAGAAAGATCGATTCGCAACTTGTTATACATTCACTGAAGCAAAAAGAATTCTATTGTCTCGATACCAGCAGAACTCCAAACTATGATGAGCATATTAAACGCAAGAATGACAGTTATGCAGCGAAAAATGCGCTGACAAACAAAGAGCTAATGACGACCCAACATTGCAATCCATGGCAATTGATTTATAGTGTTTTTGAAATTCGTAGTGGTAACATCTATTCATCTATTCATTATATTGTAGTCGAAAAATTGTGTATAACTTAGCGATATATGAGGCTACATTCCTTAATGACAGTTATTGTTATGTCTGTTCAGAGATAAATGGGAAAATAGTAGGCAGTGAAATCGGAATAGTATTACAAATGGATACATTCTTTACCTTCTTTGGTAAATGAGATATCCGTTTTCAGTGACAATTGTTCTGGATAGAACCGGAATCAATATATAATTTCTTTACGCCTGTACCTAGTTAAATCTCATTTATAATTAGTAGAATTAACAGAATACACAAAGCAATAGAGTATAGAAGAAAATACGACATTATTTTTTCCATGAATGAATAGTTGAATGTGATGCAATTGGCAAGATCTCCAAGGAAATGCATATCTGCTCTTTCTAACTTCGTGAGAAATACTTATATTCTTTCAACACATAAAACTAGAAATTCATTTTTTTTCGTTATGGTAGTATTGCAGGGGAACCATTGTGAGAGATACGATATCACGTTGATCAGTCACTGGAAAACACTCCCGTAGCTGCAAGTGCAGTTGCTCATTTTTTAGAAAATATGACATTTTTAATAACCATTTCTGGAATGTAACGGTGTTTTTTAGAATATAAAAGAATCGTTGAAAATAATGGGAGATTGTTTTCTAATTTGACAAGTGCATGTTTTCCGCGGACCCCTGGAATCTTGTCGAACATCCTTGGGACCACACTTGAGAATGGGGATGAAGAGTAAAATTCATTTTTACTATTATTATTTGCAATTCTTCTCATAATTTTATTAGTTTGTTTGGGAGTCCAAAATTATGTTTCATTTTTCCACCATAAAATCTGAAATAATACCGTTGAAATTTAAAAATTTAAAAATTCCTTTTTCCCAATCCAAAAAAAAAAAGAATTTTTTTGTCGTATGTCTTCATTCAAATTGCTACAAAATGGATACATAAAACACTGAATTCTGAAAAGCTTTGTAGCAACGAAGGCATAATTTGTGGAGTTTCAAACAGGTGCATTTCAATTGCTAAGTGAAATCTAATCGTTAAAATTCCTATCGTTTCTGTTTTGGTTTATTATTTTCAGCTTCAAGCTGCACATTGAAAGCTGTTCGAATACGTGGAATCTCGGTTTTCCTGTTCAATGACGTGTTACATGCTCTGCCAATAGGACATCCCGAGCGCCGAGGTTACTTAAGATAATCACAGCGACGAACGATCCTGACGAAAATGGCAATTTTTTGGGTTCTGATGGGACTTTTGGTAGTGGTAAGCTCGAATCGTAAGTATCTTTTTGCATATACCCTAAAAAGTACTACTTTTCTTGTCGACTATTCTAGCATTGAAAAGGAACACCCAGTTTTAAAATTGAATTTGTTCTATTCTAACAAAATTGAAAAAATAGTGATATTCTAGCAAAATTGAACATATACAGTGAGTAAAGAAGTTTCCGTAAGGCACTTACTATTTTAAATAAATTGCTTTATTATTTGCAGAATATAAATATTGAGGAAATAAAAATGAAAACAGATGAGCATAATTGCATAGACAGCTTCTATTTCATTAAAAAAATATAATATAATTTAACGCATAATTCACAATAACACAAAAATGTGGCAAATATAAAGCAGTCTCCGTACGTGAAAAATAATTCATTAAATGTTATCTCCCCGATGTTTTATTATTTAATGGTCAGTTGAACCTGCTTTTGCTTTAATGACCTCTCAGAAGTTGAGACATGACTCCCACAAGTTTTTTGTTGTTTCAGGAGTAATTTTGTTCTAGATGTCCAGAATGACAATTTCAGGTTATCTTTGCTGGTGATATCATAATTTTTCAGTTCACGACCAATTTCTTCCCATCAGTGTTCCATGGGGTTTAAATCAGGAGACGGCAGTGTGCAAAGTTGCTGCGACATATGGTAAAGGCATCATTCTTTACAGAACGCTGCAGTGTTTTGAATCGTTGTCCTGTTGGAAGATAAATGGTCTTGCAAGAGATAGTTTCGTAGCTCTATCAAGTACATTTTGTTTAAAACGTCTAGGTACACATACCTTCAACGAAACATAAATTATATACACCAGAAGAATTCATGCAACCCCATAGCTTTACATTTCCTTCGCAGTGATTTACAGTTCTACATAAGTTTTCTGTTTACATTTGATATTTTGTTTTTCTCATGCCATAATTCGTCCATCTGAACCATAGATATAAAATTTTGATTCATTCCTCAAAAGTACAGAATCCCAGAAAGTTAAGGGCTTACGTGCTTTTTTACATACTCAAGACGCTTTCTCCTGTTAAGTTTGTTAATGAATGGCTTCTTACGTGCAACATGCCCATTGTAGCCATCTTTTTTAATAACTTTTCTTAGTCTGAGGTTATATTTCAAGATTGTAATCAGTTTTCAACAAGGATGCAAGTTGCGGTGCACTAAGACCGATTATCGAGAACTTTTCGCAGAATATTCCTGGTGTATTTGGCTCAATTTCTGAGGTCTTCCGGATCTGTTCCTATTTTCTAGTTTCTACCTAATTATGTCTTTCAGTGATTTTAACGTAGATTTAGATTAGTGTTTGCAATTTAGCCTATATTTCCCCCATTGATAAACCTTCATTTCTCAACTTTATCACCAACACGCGAATAGCTTTCGGAATTCCCATTTTAGGCGATGCAATGGTATAAGAATCATTTGAAACGATACCATAATCAATTTTCATAGTTCGCACGGAAACTTTTTTGCCTTTCATTATTTATGTTTTCCCCAAAGTTTAATTAATTACTTTTTATTTGTGAAAATTAAGGACTATTTGTTGGGAACATATTCTCTGTATGAAATAAGTATCTTCTGCAATTTCTGAATCTGGGGACATTTTTTTTTAATTATAATTTAAGCGTCGTTTTCGTTTACGTACGGAAACTTTTTATCCATTGTAGTTCTATTCTGACAAAATTTAATATATAGTTATATTCTAACAAAATTGAATATATTACACGACGTCGTGGATGGAAGGGGTAAATTAATAAGTGCTAATTGAAAAGGCTGATTTTATTTAGGCTGATGAAAAATTGCCGTATGTACAGAGAAAGATTCTTAACAGATCTAACGTTTCTAACAGATATACGATGCCTTTCATTAATACACTGCTGGCCACCGTAAATGCAACACCCTGAAGGAAGCATGCAAATAATATGAAATTTACAACATGCATTAGCGGAAGTGAGATATGCAAATGATTAGAATTTCAGCGCAGACGCACATCACGCGCGCCTGTGGCGCCACTTCAAAGCGCTATTTAAGGCTTGGAGATTTCGACGATTTCAAGTACGGCAATTGTGTTTTTCTTGTGGTTTTATCAAAAAAACGATCAATTATGCCTCGTAGAAAACAGCGATCATCTTTTGATCAAGTATCCGAGTTCGACAGAGGAAGGATAGTGGCCTACCGAGATTGTGGATTATCTTTCAGGGAAATCGGTAGTCGTGTTGGACGAAACCAAACAACTGTAATGCGGATATGTGATCGTTGGATGCAGGAGGGTACGACGGACCGACGTGTTCGATCGCATCTACCTCAGTGCACCACTTCACGTGATGACAGGCATATTGTGCGTATGGCAGTGACGGATCGCTCAGCCACATCACGAACCATAGCACAGCACATTCAGTCTGTACCGCATCATCCAGTGTCTGCGCGTACCATTCGACGCCGTTTACAGCAGAGTGGTCTGTCCGCAAGACGTCCATTGCTTCGTCTACCCTTGACGCAGAACCACAGACGTTTCCGCCGCCAATGGTGCGATGAAAGAAGGATGTGGACGGCAGAATGGAATGAAATTGTCTTTACTGACGAGTCACGCTTCTGTCTGCAACACCACGATGGTCGGATTCGAGTCTGGAGACACCGTGGAGAGAGGATGCTGAACAGCTGCGTTATGCACCGCCACACTGGTCCTGCACCGGGTATTATGGTATGAGGCGGTATTGGATATCACTCTCGCACTCCTCTAGTACGCATTGCCGGTACTTTAAACAGCCAGCGCTACATCTCCGAGGTGTTGGAGCCAGTTGTCCTTTCTTACCTTCAGGGCTTGCCCACAGCCATATTTCAACAGGATAATGCGCGACCACACGTGGTACGCATTGTCCAAGGGTTCTTCGTCAATCGCCAGATTGAATTGCTTCCCTGGCCAGCTCGCTCTCCGGATCTTTCGCCGATAGAAAACATGTGGTCCATGGTTGCTCAACGATTGACCCAGAATACATCCCCAGCTGCCACACCAGATCAACTTTGGCAACGTGTGGAAGCTGCTTGGTCTGCTGTACCCCAAGAACACATCCAAAGTCTCTTTGAATCAATGCCGAGGCGTGTGGCAGCGGTGATCTCCAACAATGGCGGCTACTCTGGCTTCTGATTTTGGCAGGAACCACACTTCACAGAAGTCTATAAATTTAATCATTTGATACTTGGTCAACATGTTATCTACAAAATAAATTTTGTTGTGATATCTCTTGTCTTTCTTGGTGTTGCAATTTGGGTGGCCAGCAGTGTAAATCGTTTTCGCATACATACATGATTGCGCTCACCGAGTGAGCTTAAATATATCAAAAAATTAGCTCGGCTACATTTCAGAACGGGAATATTCCCCCGTATTTTATATATATGAATATTTTCAAACAAAGCAAACTGAAAAGAATTTTACGGCATTTAAATTTTAGTGGGGAATTAAAAATATTTTTTACGCGCTTCGTAGTTTTTCGGCTTTCGTCACATAACCGTGACTGGTTTTCAGACTACCCGAATGTATTAATTTCGTATGTACATAAAAAGTTTGCTGCAGCAGAGGTGCAGGATTTCCTTCTATTGTTCCCAAAATCGCCGAATTATTTTTCATTTTATCTACTATTTCATAGCTTTATTTCTCCTTTGCAGTTACAGTTTAAGGGAAAAACATTTGAAATGTGTTCCCAATTGAAAAACGTTCTTCCGAACAATGTTTACTTATCGTTATTGGTTCTGCAAAATATTTTGAAACTGTTTATTTTATACAAAATATTTTCAGCGGATCATCAGGTTAAGCCTACATATCTGACTTTGACCTGGACACCATCAACTTGAAAATCTATGAAAATTATAGCAGGGATCACCAAATTACTATTGATATGCTTGTCTGTCTACTAAAGAAAAAGAAAGAGTGAATTGACACAAATTGTACAGTGTTCGTTAAAAGGAAGCAGGGTGAATAATGATACAATTGCAACATAGCATGGCATTTTACCATTGATTGCCTCTGCTTTAATTTACAAGTTACATGTTCGTTACACACCTTCACCATAGATTGCTATCTCATTACCATTTCAAAAGACCACTGAAAATCAACCTCTCAATATTACAAAATGTAACAGTGCTATGTGAAAAATCTAATATAATGTCCAATATGAAAAATAATATCTGCATCAGCTTTTGCCAGTAGCATACTGCATTTTATTTTGGTGGGAACCCAAAATTATAAAAGGATATTTTTATGGGAAGTTAAGATATAGGATTTTTGGAAAGATTACTTTATTATTTTTTGGGGAGAAGACTATATATATATATATATATATATATATATATATATATATATATATATATATATATATATATATATATATATATATATATATATATATATATATATATATATATATATATATATATATATATATAGATGATTGATTGATTGTTGTGTGCTTTGAGATTTAGGGTTCCAACATCGTTGTAGACCGTCGCCCTTATTGTTCTGTTCACAAGTTGAGACTAGATACGAACTTCAAAATGATTACTGACATACCTCCGTTGATTGGAGGGCCGCGGTAGTACGATTGGAAGAGTAACTGATGAGTAACCGGAGGGTTGCGAATTCGAATCCAAAGACCATCGTGTACAAAGGGAGCTAGTGCACGTCAAATCTGTCGTGGTCCCGAATGTCCTCACGTTGTTGGGATGTGGATGTTTGGAGAGTTCAAGTGTGACCTCGTCATCTGACCGTAGTTGAAAATTACGTGGTGTTGTCCTCGGATCTTTCTCTTCGGGTTTGATCCCGGACCGTCACCCATTGTGTTGCTCCAGTGTGAGGTTAATTAAAATACCTACCAACGTTGGTTGGAGTTCGAAGTACAATGGTTTCCCGCAAATATTTACAAAATAAATTTTCTTTAATATCACTAAGCAAATACTCAAACATCATTTCTGGATCTATCCCTTGCGACCCTCCCGTTGCTAATCCGCAACTGGGCTACCGCGACCCCAAAGAGGATGGTAAGTATTTCAATTAACGTCGCACTGGTGTATTACAACGGGCTATAGGCGACGGTCCGGATTCAAACCCAAATATCCAAGGACAACACTATGTAATTTTGAACCACGGTCAGATGACAAGGCAACACCTGGACTGGCTACCCACTCTTCAATCTTACACAGCACGCCAACTTCAGGACATTTGAGGCCGCGACGATTTAACATGCAACAGCCCCCTTTTGTTCACGACAGTCTTTGGTTGGATTCGAACTCGCAGCCCTCCGGTTGCTAATCCGTTACTGTTCCCTGCTCCACATAGATAGAATGTAAATAGTATTTGATTTATAACAATCACAGTATATAATTAAAAAACAGACACCAAAGTACTTTCAGGGTTACCGGAGAGCCCTTCATTGCCTACTTCTCAATTGTACATATTTTTACAGCGGTACGAATATGCGTTCCAGAAACACTGTCGTGTTCGTGTGCGCAGATGGAACAAGATCTTCCGGACACATTCCTGTGCATCATTGCTCCTGACACGTAAGTATGAATTCACTTGATTAGAACAAAATTATACTGAACTTCCCCTCATCAGTGACGGATAGAATCAGTTTGAGGCTCAGGTAAATTCAAGGCCGATTGTCTGGATTATTCTAAAATTTGCGGACCCATATAATAAAAATGCACTCAGTAGTACATCTTGTTGAGCAACAATTGTCCCCTTTTTTCGCAAGGACAAAAATGCGATAGGAGAAACAGAAAGAGATTACAATCGGTGCATGATTTTATAAAGGGAAATGACGCAAAACTGATGTGGAGGTAGGGATATGAACTAACGTCACACTGGAGCAACACGACGGGCTATTGGTGACGGTCCGGGATCAATACCAAAGGGAAAGATGCGAGGACGGCGCCACGTAATTTGGAACCTCGGTCAGATGACGAGGTCGCACCTGAACTGGCACCTCTCCAAATTTCCACACCACGCCAACGTGAGGGCATTTGAGGCCATGACAGATTTAACGTAACCCCCAAGTGCATGACGATCTTTTGTTGGATCGAGTTTCGAACTCACCAACACTCCGGTTGTAAATCGGCTACTCTACCAACAGGGCTACGGTTATGGTGTGGGGAGCAATCACTTGCGATAGCAAGTGCCCTCTAGTACTGGTAGGAGGTAGTTTGATAGATCAGCGATGACAATAGATCATACAACCCACTATTATGTCTTTCATGTCACGAGTCCAGGGGGGTATTTACCTGCACCTTAATTCCCGTGCACACACTGGCCGCCTCGTCCAGAGGTGCCTTCGTGGTGTTCAAACCTGTTATAGGTGGCGAGATTTGATTTCGTATGGTCATTAATATATTAAGCGTGTCTTCTTTAGATTAAATAAAAAAGAAATTATACCTATTTGTTGACATAAGAGAATGACCCTTATAGCGGTCCATGTCTTCAAAAATTTAATTCAAAAATGTTAGTCAATTTTTTAAAAATAAATTTAAATACCTTTTTAAAAAAATACACATAAAAAATTCCAAAGAATTATTCAGCTTGCTGACCATATAAATTGTAAAGAATCCAGTGAAGTTGCTTAGCAGCGGTAGTTTTGTTATGCGGCAAGTAATTCTACTAGTCCGCGGGCCCACAGCGTTGTGATAACTTTCCATATTAAGTATGGGCGTCTCACAACACAGCGTGCTGTCACAGGCGACTAAAATGCGACTTTTTGCTTCATTTTTCAACTTTAACGACTAGGATTGCCTTTTAAAGCAAAAGCGTCTCAAAAGCTACTATTTTTAAAACGTTGGCAACTTTTCGAAAATTTCGGCGACTTTACTTGCAAACTCAACAAAAGTCAACGAAAATTTAGTCCTTTTTAATTAAACGCGGACGGAAAAAATATTTTCAAAAATATTTTTCAAGGAGAAATTTTCCAAGGGACGCCAATTTCGAAGACACTATGACAGAAATTTTTGATGACAGAAAAACATCGGAATCTGTTTGCTAGATTGTGATGAAAACCTTATTAAGAAAATATTTACTTTTCTAACTTTAAATTTTAATTTCTTGGAGAGTCAGTACATACATTAAGTATATTTTATGTTTTAACTGATTCATTTTGTATCTAATTCACGTAGTGTATTGTACAACTAAAATTGCTACTATATAATAGGGTTTAAGAGGATACGTTTTTGCTACTATTTTTACAGTTTATGCTACTAATGCTATTATTTCACAAGTGTTTTCTTTGACTGTGGCAGCCCTGATATTGCTATGTATCGTCACCCTAGAGGGGTTTAGAACGTAATAGTTTTTGACATTCTTGATGTATTCTACAATGAGTCCTCTAGATTTGATATTGGGATCATTTCTTCACGAACACTCATGTCCAAAAGTGAGCATAATTGCTGTTTATGTGAATATTTCGGAAAATTTACAACAGAATGGAAGGAAACGCGGTATACGGGTGTAATAGGGTAGAAGAAGGAAACAATGCAAAACAAGAATAATAATGACTTTTATTATCCAAAGAAAAGGGTTGAAAGAAAAAGGTTCACAATAAGAGTGCCAACTTTAGAGAAACAGAATGATTAAAACAATGTGATGCTGAAGTTTAATACGGTGTGTGGGAACCTCTGGTAACCACGCATGCAGTACGATTTCCCATACTTTCGATGAGGATATGGTTGAGTTGTGTGCTCAAAGCTTTCCAAGCCTCACGGAGAGCAGTTTTCAATTTCGGAACGGAGCTTGGTGGGTGGCATAGGGATGCAATGTCTCCTAAGCATATCCCACACATGGAGGCGCGTTATCCATGAATATGAAACCAGGACCGACAGCACCTCGAAACAGGCGAGCGGTAGGCTCAAAGACTTCGTCTCTGTATCTCTGACCGGTAACAGACCCGGTGTCAAAGATGTGGAGGTCTGTGGAGCCATCCAGCATGATGCCTGCCCAAACCATAATTCCCCCTGAAAGAAAACGATGTCTTTCGGTGATGTTTTCCTGGGTGAAAACGCGTTCCATGTTCTCTCCAGATCGTGGTACGACGAGAATCGGTTTCCAGACTAAATCTGGACTTGTCACTAAACATGACATTGCCCCACTGTTGTCGACTCCACTGCCGATGTTCCAAACTCCACTGTAAACGCGCGTGTTTCTGTGCAGACGTCGGGGATGTAAACTGCTGGTCGTCTGGCATAGAGATCAATGCGTCTGAGTCTCCTGTAAACAGTTTGTCTCAAACTGATGCTGCTCGGTAATGGCAACAATTACTAGCATTCAGCTAAAAAAAAAATTCGAATTAAAATAAGATTATTTGAGATTCGACGTTTACTTTATTCGAAATAAATCCTTGAACAAAGACCTTAGCTTAGACCTTACAACTAAATGCGAAAATACTTCTATCTGGAAAATTTGCACATAGCTTCACCAACGATATTTTAGAATTTCGAAAAATTAAAAAAATTTTAAATGCAAACAGTAAAATATTTATTCATGTATAATATACGACAGCTGTCGATGCGAAAGTATATGCACGTTTTTAAATATAAATCTGGAAACTTTGTTGAAAAAAATTGTGTTATATAAAATTGTTTTTGGAAGTTTAGTCAATACTTTTTTCTGTTTCGACATGATTTTCATACTGTTTATTGTTTGGCTCTAACCGTAGGTTAGGATGTTTGCAGAAAATCTACAATGGAGATGCAGACATTACAAATGTTACTCCCTCAGGTCTCTATACGGCAGGAAAATACTACGATCTAAGACCGATTACAACAGAACTGGAAAATGGAGGTGAACAATTTTTTTTTCTAGTAGTAACAACCATTTGCCGACGCCTTAGAGCAGAAACTCATGACTCGATAATTTTTTATTGTAGAGCTCTTTAAAGACTAACTGTTAGATTCAAAGTGAAGAAAATAGAAGGGTTTATGCAATTTTATTGTGTTATATATGTTTTAAACAGATAATATAACAATTTATTTTTTTATCTTCATGAAAATAGTATCTCCGAAAAAATGACAGTTTATGAGTGTCTTCTTCAAGCCGATGATATGTTCCTTTATATTCTATGACACAATTTTTGTTCCACATTCATGGTAAAGTGGAACTTAGATTTAAACTGTTAAAAATAATTAAACTCTATGTTGAGCTACTTAAAGTATTTTAGTACACATCTTCGTTGAATGATTGTATTTTATGAACATGTTACCAATCTATACTCTAGTGAGTAGGGGAAAATGTGTGTTCTGGATCAGTGGTGGAATCGAGTAGAGTTGAGTTGCACCAGAAGTGACGTCAAACCGGAAGCAGAGTCGAGTTGTACCGGAAGTGGAGTTCAGTTGTACCGAGAATGACGTAATATTAAGTTGAGTTGTTAGTTCCGGTTTCGAGCGGAGTTGTTACTTTCGGTTTCGATTTCAAGCGGAGTTGTTAGTTTCGATTTTGAGCGGAGTTGCGTTGTTAGTTTTGTTTTCACTTTCGAGTGGAGTTGAGTTGTTAACCTCTCGCTTCGAGTGGACTCGAATTGTTAGTTTCGGTTTCACCTTTACTCTGTGTTTCTGACATGGAAACATCAATGTGGTGGAGCATGACGTCTTTAACTCAGTGGTGGAGCAATAGAATTGACTTGTTTTATATACATGATGATTGGCAGCACCATCTACTGATTGAAAAGTAAATGCCTTTTGCAGAAAATATCATTGTGGTGGAGCATGACGTCATTAACTCAGTGATAGAGCAATAGAATCGACTTGTTTTACATACATGATATGCTCCATCACTGAATTAATGACGTCAGGCTCCACCACATTGATATTTTCTGCAAAAAGCATTTACTTTTCAATCTCATCAGTAGATGGCGCTACCAATCATCATGTATATAAAACAAGTCAATTCTATTGCTCCACCACTGAGTTAATGACGTCATTTGATGTTTCCATGTCAGAAACACAGAGTAAAGGTGAAACCGAAACTAACAATTCAACTCTACTCGAAATTGAAAACAAAACTAACAACTCAACTCCGCTCGAAACCGGAACTAACAACTCAACTTAATATTACGTCATTTTCGGTACAACACGACTCCACTTCCGGTTGTGACGTCACTTCTGGTGCAACTCAACTCCACTCGATTCCACCACTGATCCAGAACCCGCATTTCCTCCTACTCAGGTGTCCGAAATTGGGCATGATTAATATAAAGTAGAACTTGGATTATCCGAGTTCGATTAACCGAGTGTCCCTTAACCGATCGAAATTTGATAGCGAGTTTTAACCCTCTAAGTGGCTTCGACGAGATATCTCGTCCATCAAGATCTGACCAATTTTGATCATGACGAGATATCTCTCCATAAAGATATTGATGATTTTTGATGATGGCGTGATCGATATCTGGACAGTCTTCTAATGACGAGATATCCCGTTCATCAAGATCTGGTCAATATTGATAATGACAAGCTACCGCGAGCGTCGGGAAACCACCAGGAGGGTTAAATAAAGATTCGAGTATGAGTGTGCGCACATAGTCCGGAGGCGAGAAAGTGCTGCAAAACGGAAGACCGTTAAGGAATTTTCAAGAAAGTTTTCAAGGCACGTAACTAACGTCCAGTGTTTGTATCCAGTATTTGGTGTAAAATTATCACAAAATACAAAGTGAAACAAATCCAATTATCAATCATTCTTAATCCTTGTTTTATGAATCTTCCATTACCAATACAAGTAATATCGTTATCGACACGCCAAAGGCACCAATCTGCAAAATTGACGTTTCTACAAAAACGCGTTCAAAGTTTTGATGCTTCGGGAAAAATCGAGTTGCGACTCAAAGATTGTTTTCTCATGAGAATCGGCATTTTCACTAAAAATCAAAATGATTCGTAGCTTTGTCATAGTATAAAACATGAAATGGTGACTCGAAAAATGCAGTTAGGTGAAAGTCGCCAAAATGCAGATTGGTGCCTTCGGCTTGGTGGTAAAGATATGTATAGTAAATTTTTGGGTGGGTGCGTGAGATCTCGTGAAACAGATCTCTCACGATTTTGTTTCTTTTCAGAGCCATTCGACGACCACCAGAGTATCGCCGTGGTGCAAAAAGACTCTGACATCCAGTCCGTCCATGATTTGAGAAACCGGGCATCCTGCCATACTGGCTTCGAACGCATGGTAGGGTGGCAGATACCTGTCGGGAAGATAATCTCCAATAATGTGATGCAGCCTGACTGCAAGAACGGCGACTTGGCCTCTGTTTCAAACTTCTTCAATGGCAGTTGCGTTCCCGGAGTCTGGTCTTCCGATCCTTTGGTGGACAAGCAGCTGAGTAAGTGCCTTTCTGGATTGCAGTCCTTCGGTTAATTAAAATACATACCTACCTACCTTTCGGTAACACTGAGCTAACAATCAAATTTAGTTATACCAGTGGAAATGAAAAGGTGCAGTTTCCTGTGACATACATACATGGATGGTAACAGATTCCAAAAATACTTAGTGATAACATCGTTTTAGCCGCAACCCCTGGGATTAATAAAAGGTGTTTCGGTACTCACATCCATTTCCACCCTTAGAGAATATATAGAGTATAGTTAGCAATAATAGCCTTCTTAATGTGCCCAGGATCATGTGACCAAAATAAGGAGCAACGTGACCCTCAGACTACTTTTGACTGCCGGGTGGAAGCGAACATTCATCGTCTGATTGGTTCAAGCGACACACTAGTAGACTGGCGATTTCACCACTTTTGTAACCACTTTATAGAAGTGCTCATTCACACATCTACCCTGACATGAGACGTTACATCGCCAAACGAGGCGACAAAGCGCCAAATCAGTCAACCAAGTTCATTTTTTGCAGAGCAATCACGTGACTACTAGTCGACATGTTGTTCACACTTTTCGAAGCTCCTCTCAAAAGCAATGCTGTCTACTTATATTTCACGTCCATATTTCCACCTACATAGAATTGTTGATTAGCGTATTGCTGTCTGTTAGGTGTCCAACATAATAATTGCTGGTATTCAGTTGCCTTAATATCAGACCACTGTCAGGTATGTCCGAATATCAATTCTTAGATAGGAGTAAATAAGCAAATTCAACTAATGTATTATCACGCTTGATTCAAAACCTAGGATTGAGGTATGGTAAGGGCAACGCATGAGGAGACATGGGGGAAATGATGCATGTCCCTCAACACGAATTTGGAGCTTGCCGTTAAAATTTCGAGAGGAGAATGGCGCTTTACGCCACAAAAACGATATTATTGACTGACCTAGCGCCCTCTATAACCTAAACGTGGCATTTCCTTTCACACGTTCTGTGACAAAAAATGTTTATTTTGGGCCCCTCTACCACTCTTTACAATTAGGCCAGATATTTTCGAAACACTATATATTTCACCAACATATCTGGCATACCTTAATTGTTCATTGTCAAATGGCGACTACAGATATAAACAACATAAAATCGACCCTGACGGGATTCATTCGCAAACTTGGCTCCTTAGTTTAAATATTCTTGATTTAAGCTATGCAGCTTCAGAATATTGCTAAAACTGTACGGGAAAAGCTCGTTAACTCCAATGAAATTCTTCAGCAGTGTGATTGCAGAAAGTAACGAGAAATTTGGAAGATAAAAAATCAACACACAAGAAAGAAAACATTAGCGAAAATAGTTTAAGTGTAAAAAAAGTGCTAAATTGCATTTGAACAAGGGAATGGAATAAAATTGGAGTATAAGTTTAGAATTGAATTGTGGTAACATGATCGAGGTGTGCTTTTTGCCATGAATTTTGCTGGAAATAAGAAAAAATATCACTAAAAGTAAACGAAAGGCTATTAAAATGTTTATATCATTTCATTGCATTTGGAGCTAAGAAATGTGAATATGAATGCTACTTTCACATTTCATTCAAATGGATTGCAATAAGATGAAATTTAGTATGGGCACTTTGCCATCAATATATCATTATGAACGTTTAGCGCATATGCTATGCTGCGTGTGTCTGCTAGATTGTGTTTTAAACTAACCGTCGTATAATGAGCTTTTCACGTTTCTTTCAGAAAGCACGTACAGCAATTTGTGCAGTAGATGCAAGGATCCAATTACGTGTGCAAAAGACGATGCTTATTACGGTTACGAGGGTGTCATGAACTGTTTGTCCGATGGCGCCGCTGACGTTGCTTTCACTAAAGTTCTAGAATTGAAGTATGTTATTTGTTTTTTTCTCAGTTTCTATATCCAGTTTTCAATCGTTACATATGAGGTAACATCGAAGTGGTAAGAGACATCCATAATTTCATTTCGAAAGAGCCCAGAGTTGGAAACAAAATTTAGCCAAATAAAACCTGAATCTTATTACCTTTAAAGAACAGCTTCAAAGGGTCACCAGTCTTAAAATTAAATGGGATTGCTGTAGACAAGAATTTATGCTTCTCGTTTGATCCGAGTAAAAAAGGCGCTTTACAGTGATAGTTTTCACCACATATTAAAAAATGATAATGGTAACATGAAGCAAATATTGAAATCTTGCTCCTCGTAATTTCCTTCATTTTTCTAATATCCGAAGTTGTGATGCTATACGGTAATTATGCGAGATAGATATGTGGGAAAAACAGTCAAAAATCTTCAGACTTGTGAATGATTTACCCTCCAAATGATTTCGATGACATATCTCGTCCATCAAGATCTGACGACTTTTTCTCTTGACAAGATATCTCGTTATCAAGATATTGCAGCTTTTTTATGAAGACGAGATCAAGATCTGGTCAGTTATTTTCTAATGACGAGATATCTCGTGCATCCAGGTCTGATCAATTTTGCGAATGGCGAGAGACGCCACTGGACAACCACTAGAATGGCTAAAGAATACTACACAAACATTTTATGCATCTATAATTATTTTTAAAAGGAAATTGATACCTTTTCGATTGTAGAAAAAGTAAATACTTTCCCACTCTCTCCCATTACATCCTCAGCCTCGAGCTGCCTCCTGTAACGGAGCGAGGGCCCACAATGTGATTCACGACTGTGAATTAATCTCTTAAATAAAATTATCTAGTTTAAATATAGTCATGTCTTGTCTTTAAGCATGGATATGCATAGAAGGAAGTATATCATCTATTCTCATTTCAGGAAGTATTTGAAGAAGCATCCAGAACTTACCGATAGAATTGAAATCCTTTGCTTCGAAGGTGGACGAAAGAGCGTATTGGATCCCGAACCTTGCATATGGGGTGTAGGTCCTACCCATGTCTTTGTCGCTAAAGCAGGTAAGGCACTCACCACCCTTTTAGAACGCTCTCAGACTTTAAAAATCATATTAATTTGCAGATTTAATATACATAGAATATACGAGTAGTAGGCGGCGCAGGTTCGATTCATCCCTGGGTGTATTTCTATCTTTTGTGTCAGTCAAACTTTCCTTGTGTGTGCATGTCTATTACTTGATATTGTATGTCTTGTCTGGCTCAGCATGGCCAAATACTATGACATGCGCCATAAAAACACAACCAATCTAGAATATACATACAGGGTGAGTCTAAACTAATAATACAAACTTCAGTGGGTGATAGAACACAACGAAAAAAACACTTTTCACCATTGAATGTATGGTCGCAAGTGCAGCGGTTGGCCGATAGAGAGCGCTTTCCATTTCGACACAGACACACGGTTCGATGCAAGTTGGAGAGAAGAGGCATGAAATATGGAAACAACGCTTTAATGTCAAATAAACATCAATAACTGTTTGACAAAACGAAATAATACAATTAGATTTGCATACATTAAAGATAAGTACAAGGAAGTACGGGTAAGAAAGAAATGACATGTACAAAAACACGAGAAACTTTTCACATGGAAATGAAACGACATGTACAAACATCAGTCGGCAAGTACAACTCAAATGCACAATTACAGAAGCTGTTCAAAATGTCGACCACCACACCTGATGCAGACCTCGCATCGCCGACTTAACGCTTTTATACAAGCGTTTGACTGCGCTCTCTAGCGGCCAACCGCTGCACTTGCGACCATACATTCTATGGGGAAAGTGTTTGTTTCGTTGTGTTCTATCACCCCCTGAAGTTTGTATTATTAGTTTAGACTCACCCTGTATATCCAGCTGTATAGTGTTCAACAAGATCAAATTGGTTTTTCTATTTATTTAGAAAACTTAACAAAGATGTTTCCATGAGCTGGTATAATTAGCTCCCATGAGCTGGTATGATTTATAAAAAGAAAGTCCATTATGGACCATACCATAAACGGATACAAGGAAGTTCGCTTTGGACCATACCATGAGCGGGAACAAGGAAGTACTCAGTTCAATATCGAATGCGACGAATATCGAATCCTCTCTTGGCGACCTAAGGAAGTCGCCAAACTACCAAATGTCGCCAAATCGCTGATAGTTCACAACACCAGCCCTAGCTGTTTCAAGGGCGGCTCATCAGCCTTGAAAGTGTTAGGGTGGATGAGCAAAAGTTATGACATCAAAACATTTTACCAGTTTTGTTACCAGTTTTTTAGGGGCCGTCGTAGCTCTGGGTTTGCCCACTGCTTTAGCAACCTGCGAGTTGCAGGCGGTGTAGTTCGATTCCTTTGTGGGTGTCTCTCTTTTGTGTCAGTATAACTTTCCTTGTGAGTGCATACATTTTCCATTACTTGACGTCGTCCGTCTTGTGTTTGGCGCAGCCTGACCAAATATGGCCCTTTCCAACCAACCAGTTTTGTATTCAGGGCCGTTCCTGAGTGCTGTGCTGGGCATGCTCTTGCACGTAAGCAGGAAAAACAGAAATGGCTGAAAGCCAGGCCCTAGTATACCTCGAACTTTAAATAAACTGCCCGATCAATTCTGAATGTAATTAAAGGTACTTATGAATCTGCATATTTTGTTCTTAATTTACATTAGAATGTCCAAAAAACACTCATCAAGGACAGGGATGCATTCAGGGTAGAGTCCACGGGGCTAGAATCCTTCAAGAAATTATTTTAGAATTAAAAAGCCATCAAAAATACTTTCTGAATCTAGTTATATCAGAAAAAATTCAGTTTCTTGCATTGAAGGTTGGTTGAGTTTTTATGGCGCAAGGGCCATATTTGGCCATGCTGTGCCATACACATCGTACATTAAAGGTAGAATTAATTTGTCTATAAAATGAAAACGGATGAAAAAAGATCAAAAAGGCAATGCTCATTTAACATTACGGCATTTAAGGAACAGTGAGAATGAAGACTGGGCCATCCTATATTTCTTTCTGAATACTTGCTAGATGAATGGCGTTCTTCGAGAAAATCAAGTGTGTTTTTTTTTGGGGGGGGGGAGGGGCGGCTTGATGATATTCATACGACGACAGATACCTCAGGAACGGCCCCTTTCCCCATTTAAATAATTATTTGTGCATGGTAATTTCAATACAATATAATAACTGAAAGAATATATTTTCTACATTCTTCTCGAGACAATTATTCAATCTTCAACCAGGTCTTTATTTCACGCCTTACGTTTCATCTGGACATAATCGCTGACATTTTTAACAGCTCTGTTTTAACTTTACATGATTTGAATGGATAAAAACCGATTAAAATATTTATTTTTACACTGTATCTGTTTGTGAACTCGTGCAGGATAATTGTCGTTTGCGCAAATGCCAAATGATTGTTTGCACGAGCATTGATATCGTGTCTCGGAGGAATTAAAATTCGTTTGCAGTTTTATTTTTGTTCTTATTCCTTTGACTGGTTGTGGCAGCATTTCAAAAGATAGCTTTAAATTTGTGTTCTTGTTATTCATAACTGTTCATGGGGTTAAGAATTCTTCGACTATCTGTATTCTGAATTAACTTTATGCTTTAGAGCAAATTTAGTACGGACACACAGAAGCACTACTCATGAAATTGTTATTTTAGATCCAAGGCCTCTGTTAATGTATATAGAAATTTTTAATAAATGTTTTAATATTTCAATCTACTTATGTGAACATACTGCATTGCATGTGACAGTATCATATTTTAAAACTTTTTAATAGTCATATCTCATTTTCCATAAACATTTTTCATTTTAAGAATACTCATCTGCATAAAAAGTATTCAAAATTAATTTATTGTTTTTAAGTTGCTGATCAACATATTTTAATCTCATGTACAAAGTTTTTATATTTATTGACCAAAGCGTTTTAATTTTTAAATCACTGTTTTAAATACTTTAATTTTTTTTAAATGACGTTTTCAGTCATTTTATCTCTGTAAAGTTTTTATTGTTTTAATTTGGTCTTTTGTCTAACCCAGCTTGTCCTATTTTGGATCTTGCGCTATAAGACCCAACCAACCTTGAGTAGTCTTGGTCATACGCGAGATATGATGTGCATCTTCTATGCCTACGAAAACTGCTTTCTTTCAGGTGAAACAGAGGACACGAAGAGACTAGTGACAGCTCTCCTGGAGACACAAACTCGTTATTCCGTTCCTCAAGTTCGAATCCCGGATTGGTATCATAAGACATTTCTCGCCCATTCCTATTCAACGGGATTGAGAAAGACAGAGGAGAGCAGAAATAATTACATCAGCTATATAGGTAAGTTGGGAGATTCTCTCATAAATATTCTTCAGATATGTAGGTAGTCCAATTAACGTCCCTGGAGCAAAACAAAGGGATATTGGTGACGGTCCGGGATGAATCCCGAAGGGAAAGGTCGAGGACAATGCTTCGTAATTTTGAACCACGTTCAGATGACGAGGACAACAACTGAGCTGGCACCCTACACTCCATACTTAAGCGCCAACGTGAGGACATTTGAGGCAGATTTAACGTGCGCCACCCCCCACGCACATGACGGTCTTTGGTTGGATCATGTTTGGAACTCGTAACCCTCCGGTTACTAATACCAACAGGGCTACCGTGGCTTTTCAATATTCTTCAGTAAAATCTTTTAAATTTCCTCAATTGTAGTCAGATTTATATGTACAGAAAGCTCTTAATTTCACTTTAAAAATGCTTAATTCCTTTATACATTTTTGGATTCTTCTGTGTATGATCATGTTGATGTGTGAAAGCTGATTCGTCAATGCCAATTATATTGAGAGCTATGTTAAATAACCATCAGTGACGAAATGGGACATCCACATAAAGAGATTCTGATATACTGTTATTGTTTTCTTATCTTAAAAAATGGATTAGTATTTCAGAGTTACAAACTTCAGTTTCTTTCCGTTTGTATTAAGCTGGGGTTTATACACATAGTTCCAGAAAAGAAGTAGGTCTCAAATGCATGTCATTGTAAAACGTATTGTCTGATGATGCCTTCTGTATGTAGTACGCAAAATACCTTGGTAGATTAGACTCAATAACAAGGTTACATCGTCAATTGACAATTCTTTTGGAATATGGTAACCCGTTGTAGGTTTTCTTCATGCACTTCCACTTGGATGCAAATGCAGACATCCAAAATGGCTTCCAATCCAAATAATCATTTGGCGACGAAAATTTTAGTCACCAATTTGGCCAGGAGCGGTACTGTGTTGTTGAGTTTTACCACCTTGATATTATTTTGCACGATCCCTTTAAACATGTGAATTTCTTTTATTTAATATTTTAGTACTTGACTAATTCTAATCTATAATGTAGTACGAAATTCACGCCCAGTCAGTGCCTCCTGTTACGGAAAAAGTAAAATCAAAAACCGAGATCTATCTCGATGGTAAAGATTCGAGGGCAACACCTTTTAGTTTTTAATCACTGTCGGATGAAGAGTTCAACACCTGAGTCTACCCCCTTACTCTCCAAACTTCCATACAACGCAACGTGATGAAATTTGAAGCAGATTTGATGTGCACCATCCCCCACATACACGGCGGTCTTTGGTTGGATCGAGTCCCAAACTCGCAACCCTCCAGTTCATAATTCCTAGACTCTACCAACTGGGCTATCGTGGTCCTCGTAAATTCACCAGTATTGAGAATGTCGAAAATGTTCAAACTTCACAAATAACGCTTTACTATGGCAGGTGAATTTGTCCATACCTTTCGAAAGGAAAGACGTGGTTGCGAAGGCATTAAAGAGGGTTCAGCAACTTTCTGCCTCATATCAGACGAAGAAAAGGCCAGGTGCGAGGACTACTCCAAAGCAGTCGAGGGTCAAGGTCTATGGCCAGTTGTCCGATGCATCAAGAGCTCCTCCAAAGTGGCATGCATGGAAGCACTGAAAGAAGACTACGCACATTTGCTGGTGCTTGATGGAGGAGACGTCTACAAAGGCGGAAGGTAGGTTTTTTCATCTAAGTTTAGGCTACCTTTTATTTGCTTTTTCCCATTGTATAGATATTAATCGTCCAAGTGATTTCTTCGAGATATCTCGTCCATCAAGATTTGACCAATTGTGTTTATGACGAGATAAATCCTCATCAAAATATTGCCGTTTTTTATATGATGACGAGATGAAGATCTGATTAATCTCTACTATTATAAAAGGAAGTGTTTGTGTGTGTGTATGCGGTGTCCAGACGAATCTATATCACTTATAGCCGTGAAATTCGGCTAAAGGTGATTAAATGTCCCTCGAAGCCCGAATTTTAAAAATTAATGTAGAATTTTTTTTATTAATATTTTGTTCTGCGTGTGGTAGCCCCTCCTCCTCTATGACGTATCTGGTCAGACCGACCTGACATACTTTTCGTGCATGCTATATCTTCACTAAAAACACCCCTGTCCGCATTGAAATGATGGCGTAGTTGGTAAAGCGACGTACTGAAGTCGCGGCTTTGGAGGGAAACCTCCTGAGTTCGAACCCGTCCGACGGATAATTTGTATTTTTCGCCAATATATTTTTTTAAAAATAGTAAATATTCTATTTTTCTAATCCTTCCAATTTTTTCTGTACTTACTTTTCTTTATCCTTTTATTTTTTGAATTCAACACAATTATTTTTAAAAATTTAATTGATTTTATGCAGCTCTTTCAATTCTGAAACTGGTTTCTCTATATTGTCACTGTTTTGTCCTTTTTCGTACCACCAATGAAAAGCAAACCACTGAAACTCCATCCCCTACATGTTCGACTCCAAGTGCCAAGTTCCTACCATCAAGAAATTTTCTGCAACTCAGTTAATAAATTATATGAAATGAAGTAACAGTGTTTATTACTGTTTAATTTGGTTTTGATTTCGCTGACATTGTGATTCATTTAGGTTGTCGGAATCAGTGAGGTGACATAACAAGACTTTTTAAAAGTATAGCGTTATATTTAAAGATTCAATCACATCTTTATTTCAGTAGTGGTTTTTTCATAGCCTACTTTTGAATTTGTAAAATTTCTGTATTTGTATAATACAAATCTATCGACACTACATGTGACACAGATGAGGCTGTGAACTACACAACAGAGTTTTTGAACACATTGGAGCCATCTGGAGTACCCTCGCACATATTAGAGCTAGAAATTGGGGCACCGATTATTCTTCTCAGAAATCTGCATCCACCTTCACTCTGCAATGGAACAAGACTATCAAGAAACTGATGCCGAATATTATTTAATTCACAATGACTGGACATGCCGCAGGCGAAGACGTATTCATTCCTAGGATCCCAATCATCCCTTCAGATCCCCCATTCCAATTTAAACGCCTTCAGTTCCCTGTTCGTTTAAATTTCGCCATGAGTATCAACAAGGCACAAGGACAATCGCTGAAAGTTGTAGGATTCGATCTCATTAAACCGTGTTTCTCCCACGGTCAACTGTATGTGGGTTGTTCCAGAGTTGGAAAAGCCGAGAATCTTTACATCCTAGCTCCAAATGGAAGAACATCATTCAACATAGTCTATCATGAAGCTCTCTAAGCAAGAATCAGTGAAGTGAAAGGAATGAGGCGACATGCCCGTGTCATGTAGGGTGGTGGTGGGACTCATTCTTAAAATTATTGTTTTTCTTTTTAATGTTTTCAGAATCAGTTAGACAAACAAGAATGATGTCACGGGCAACGCCGTGAGGGTACTGCTAGTTTTCTTATATTGACGAGGTATCTCGTCCATCAAGATCTGCTAATGATCATCAAACAAGATATCTCATCAAGACAACCTCCAGGACATTTAATAACGATTAGAGTTGTTGGAAAGTTTAATGGAGAGAGTATATTTTAACCCTCCTGATGGTTGTCTCGACGAGGTATTTCTACCATCTCTCGCCATTAGAAGAAAACTGACCAGATCTTGATCTCATAAAAAAACGGTAATACCTTGATGACGAGATAACTAGTCATCAGAAAGTCGGTCATATCTTGATGGACGATGTATCTCGTCGAAATCATGAGGAGGGTTAAAGGCGACCAAATTTGTGGTTAACTTTTCACCTAAAATATTGGTCACAGGAGAGCCAAATTCTAGGGGCACGAATATCTTGCCTATTTGATCAAAATTCTTTTCTCTTTAAAGATCCTTGATAACAGTGTAACAGATCTGGTCTAGCGGTACACTAAATATTACTGTGGTGAATGCAGTTGGGACGTGATCTTGCCATATATGATTCATTTCTACACATGTATACAGTGCATTATTTACAGATTGTATGGACATCGCAACATCCACTAAGAATCTGTTCTAAACCAAACTTTAAAAACTACAATCGAGTAATTTATTTGGTGACCTTTATTTGAGGCACTGGCAAACTTGCCAGCATTTTATGTTTAGTGAATTTTGATTCATTTATTTAAACATTTTTTACTACAGTTATTCATTTCACCGGTCTTCATATGGAATTACCTCTGCACAACAGAGCGCACGTGATGTGAATCTCACAAATAATATTTTTTAAGATGGCATTTTGGAAATGTAGAACATAAATCACATAGGATGCTATTAATGGAAATGTTCTTAACATTACCCAGACATACGATTTTGTTTCGGTCATTCCAGATACTATGGTTTGCAACCAGTAGCTTCAGAACTGTACAACACATCGGATGCTACCTACTATGCGGTTGCTATTCTAAGATCTGCTTCTGATGTCACCAAATTATCAGACCTAAAAGGTAATGATCCACCAGTTTCTCATACTGCAACTCATTTTCTGGATCAATTTATTTACTCATCGAGTGCGTTCCTCTAGGTTTTCGTTCCTGCCACACGGGGATAGGTCGTACTGCAGGTTGGGTGATGCCTGTACAAGCTCTTGTTACAGCAGGACTCCTACCAGCAAATATTTGCAATTACGCTGAATCGATGGCAAACTTATTTTCGGCTGGCAGCTGCGTTCCTGGAGCGAACGACACTAAATACAACCCTGGTCGAGTCCGAGCTGAAGATTTGTGCAGACACTGTGTAGGAGATGATCAAGGGCAGAATAAGTAAGTTTCAAATTTCACTAATACACTAAACTCGTGGAATTTTTAGATAAAGAGGATCATCATTATTTACAAAACTCGGATGCCTCTCTAAAATCCTTGAAACTCCAGGATGTTATTTTTTCAATGGTCGTGGAAGTTTACTTGACTTCCTTGAGCTTACTTAAGACTTCTAAAAAATTGCAATTTTTAATTTCAATTCTGGTTGCAAGAAAGCCCACCAAAGGCCGTCTCACGATGGCCTCATGTGGAAGTTTGAAGAGTGGGGTGCCAGCTCAGGTGTTAACCACATCATCTGACCGTGGGTCAAAACGACGAGATATTGACCCCGGATCCTTCCCTTTGGGATGTATCCCAGACCATCACCAATACCTCGTTGTGTTGCTCCAGTGCGACGTTAATTAAATACCTACCTATCTACCTACATTACAAAAAACTGGTAGACTGAAAGCTCTTGGTTACGAGTTTGAATCCCATATGTGCCGAAGTGGGATTGGCTGCTTGAAGCTTCCTGATTTCCCCAAAGTGCTCCAGGAAGGTATACCCCACAGTTCACGGGAGGTGCAATATGGCAGCATCAACTCCAATGGCGCCACGAGGTAATGATGAGCTCCATTGAGACAGAAAACAAAATCTTAGGAGTCGATAAAAAACATCTTTCGCTAACGGAGACCGCCACACTGTTCCATATTCTCTTTAAGGTGCTCCCTTTACCATAGTTAAGAAGACGCCATATTGCAAACTGAAGATGGATCGCCATACAAGATACGGAAGCAAAATTCCCGTTTCTTAAAAATACGATTTTAGAGTGACTGAAGAAAATGTTCCCAAAAAGCATTCCTTGAATCGAAACGTTTTGAAGAAAGTTTGATTAAAGGAATGGCAGAGTGTTTTTCTTTTGAAATCTCAAAAATTTATGAGTTGTGAAAATCGGCATTCCTTTCCACAACCTCAAAATAATGGAAGTGGGTAATTAATTAACGTCGCACTGGAGCAGCACAATGGGCTATTGGCGAAGGTCCGGGATCAATTCCAAAGGGAAACATCCGATAAAAAAAATGGGAGACAAATGTTCGATAGAAGGATAATTTGATATAACTTCCGTGGGGTGAAGTTCCTATCAAGATCGTTATAAAGCGAGTCTACTGTTTTTTCCCGTTCAACGTTACTTTTCCATACTTTCATAGTTCGGGCCTACTTGAAACATTTTCACCTGGCTGACTCCAACAAGTGCCTTATTTGCCTTGATGAGAAAGATACTTCGGAAATAACGTCCAATCTTGTTCGACTGTACCGATGAGAACATTTCTAGAATTTTCTAAAAAGAAATTCGTGATTCATCTTCTATTCTTACTGTTTTTTCTAATGTTCGAGTATATTGCTTCGCTGGTTTATAGAAGACATCGTGAAATAGGCGTTCACACGGATGTATACGCATCAAGATGTAACGCAACGTTACTTTTTCCATCAACAGGTGTGCGAGGGACTCGAAGGAGCGTTACAATGGTTATGCCGGAGCTCTGAGGTGCCTTGCTGAGTCTCGAGGGGACGTCGCGTTCGCAAAACACACGACAGTCCCCGAGTACACTGACGGTCACAGCGAACTCCCTTGGACCAAGGACCTCTTGTCTTCGGATTTCATGCTTCTGTGTGATGTCGGTGGAACAGCATCTGTCTTCAACGCAACTGAATGCAATTTTGGGAAAGTTCCATCACACCAAGTATGTTATCTTCATAAATGGAGAACTCAAAATATCTGGAGATTTTTTACTATATTTTCAATAATTCAGATTAAAAAATTTGACGGAAAAGAAATTTTAATACTCTGGCACTCGAGTTATTTTATTTATAATGCTGTTTAAAAGTTAAGCATATTTATTAGAAGTGAAGCATTAAAATCAGTATGAATTTTAATCAGATAGTTTAGACAAATCTCTGCTCTTAAAATTCAGCTGTGACACCAGATATAAAATTAATAGACTTAAATAGTATACCCTGAGAATGTTTTCCAATTACTTGTAATTCGTGAGAATATTAATAATTTTTGATCAGCAAAAGCGCATTGCCACGTTTCCAGGGTATACAATTCGGAAAGTCAAACTGAGGCTTTCACCCCGCAATACGAGCAACGAAGGGATAAATAATTTATCCACTGAGCGCTGGTGAACTTAGATGAGGGATTTTTAGTGTACACAAACAAACCACCGGAAAACCAGTATTTTAATTCCGGTTATCCAATGCTCATTCGGTAGATAACCGAGTTCCTTTAAAATGTATCCAATCGACGGACTTGTTACGTTTTGCGGTAGAATAGAAAGCACGTTCTACCACAAAACCCCTAGCACCATCTGGATTTATCTTTACAGTAAAAGCCACATACAATTTCCTTTCAGTTTCATTGCTTGGTCAGATCTGACTCTTGCGCCATAAAAACCAACCAACCTTTTTCAGTTTTATGGGAATTCTCTTTGTTAGAATCTTCCTTCCTACTTACCTTAGATATTCGTTGCGTTAATGTTAATTTGGGTCAATGACAATATTTTCTAGGAGCACATCCGGAGTGTAAGTCCAATCAAATAATTCTGCGCTTAACTCTCCATGGTTTCGACGAGATATCTCGTCCATAAAGGCCGGACCAATTTTGCTAATGACGAGATACCTCGTCATCAAGAGTAACGATTGATTTCCGAAATATGAAGATATTCCCGTTTTCAATGACGATCAAGATCTGATCAGTTTTCTAATGTCGAGGTATCTCGTCTATCAAGATCAGGTCGGTTTTGCTAATGACGAGATACCTCGTCATAACAACCACCAGGAGGGCGTTAATTTATGTACTTCGTATCCTTATACCAGTACCGAACTTCATATACATTTGTCTCATAGGTCATGGCCGGAGGAGAAATCTCACTGATGAGACGCTTGAATATAGCTCGACTGCTGTCCGATTCATCCAATTTTTTCGGTGATGGTTCAATATGGACTCTGTATCGCCTTTTTACGCCTGGTCAGCAGCCTGACCTTCTCTTCAAAGACTCAGCCACCGCACTGAAGATCAATCCATTTGACCAGACTTATGAACAGGTCTTAGGACCTAGGTTCCTGGAAGCTTTAAAACGTGCGGATCCCAAAGCATGCACGCAGTAATATATGCATTGCCCCAAACAGCATACAATGTTTTTAATCATGACATTCATTAAAAGTCTGTTTTATACTACCGACTTGTCAGTCTCTGGAATTTCCTCTTTTTTATACTTCTTAAAGCGAAAACAATTAGGAAAATATTTAATGACTATATATATATATATATATATATATATATATATATATATATATATATATTGTTGTTGCTGTTACTTATTCCCTAAGGTCTAGCTCATAGAGGAAATATAAAAGTAAAGTGAGCAACGGTAACCTTTTTGTGCTCAGGATCATGTGACCAAAACTAGTAGTAACGTGACCCCTTAGACTAGGTTCGTCTGCTGGGTGGAATCTAATATTCATCATATGATTGGTCCACGGAACGGGAGGAGAAGCCCATCCATTGATTGATCATCTCATAGTAGCAAGCTTTGGCGATTTTACAACTTCTGTCACCACTCTACATAAATACGCATTCACACACCTACCCTGTCATAAGATGTTATATCGCCAAACGAAGTGATAAGATACCAAATCGACCAACCAAGTTCATTTTTCACCGAGCAGTCACATGACTACAAGTCGACATGTTGGTCACACGTTTTGAAGATCCTCTCGGCACCAATGCTCAGCCTACTCATATTTTACGTCTATGGTATAGCTAAACAGTTCTATATCTATATAACGTCTATGGTATAGCTAATAAGTTCAAACACGCTCTACAAGTCCAATAGGACTGTCATAGAGATCCTCCCTCGACAGACAAATGCATGTCGAAGATCACTTGGGGAGAATTACATTTTATACGTAGAAATGTTATATCCACACACATTTCTGAACTCCACCCCCTCAGTGTTTTAAAGGACAAATGAAAAATTAAAAAAATTAATGAAAGTAACGATTTCATTCGATCTTCAAAGCAACACGATCTGAATCAAAATTAAAGACGAACAAAGTAACCCTTCGAAAGACACAAAATAATTCACCTCATTTTATTTGCAGTACTCAATTACATTGTACTGCATAACAACTATGACAATATTCGTAAACAAAACATTCACTAACTGCACATTTGGTCCATCTCGAATACAAAATTAATGTGCTCGATCTCCAATGTGTTGCATGGAATAAAAATAGTATTCATAATCTTCAGTATCTCTCTTTTTCTTCACCAAGCATCATTCAATAAAATAAATTCAAGTACAATATAATTTTCAGACCTCTGCAATGATCTCTATATTATACGTGAATTTACTTCATCAGAAATTCGGTCAAATTGAAACCGTTGCCTCCAAGTCTCTTCAAAGGAAGGGGAAAAATGAAAGTTTTTTGCCACGACAACGGTATTTGAAATCTCGATTCTGGAAAAGGAACATTGCTGCTCTGGCTTCCTGGCCAACGGGGAGGATTCTGTTGATCTTGACTTCCTCTCATGCTCAGGGAATCGGGATTTGCGTCCCTACCTCCCCAACTCGGAGCACGAAGGCTAGCTTGATTGCCTGTCAGTAAGTTCAAGAAACGAGATTCGCCATTTAAATTGCCTGATTTAGTCATCCAGCTGGATTCACTGGAAGCGACTTGACCTCTGGGCCAGTTAGAAAGTTCAGAGAGATCGAAGATAGGCCTGCTTTCAGACTTGGAGTCTAGAGACTCGTAGAAGAGGTTCTCGTTGACATTTGTGTCTTTAGTAGGGCCTTTATCTCTCGGCGAATTCAAAAGATTGAAGAAGTCGAAGATGGATCTGCTTTCGGAGCTGGTGTCCATTGAGCTGAAGAGATTCTCGTCGGGGAAGTTGAGAGCGTCGAAAATAACTTTGGTCATTTCGTTCCACAATTTATCCATGTCATCGGGCGAGACGCTGTGAATCGCAGCTAGGGAGCTGGAAAAAACATTCAACTTATTGGATCTGTATGATAAATTAGTAATCGAAGGAAGCACGTTAAATACGATCGTGTGATCAGCTTTACAATTTAATCTTGAGGATAGGTAGTTGAATTTACGACGCACTGTCGCAACACAGTGGGCTATTGGCGACGGTCCGAAATCGATCCCGAAAGGAAAGATCCGAGAACAACGCCTTGAAATTTTGAATCACGATCAGACGACAAAGTCAACACCTGAGCAGGCACATCACTCCAAAATTCCACACCACACCAGTGTGAGGACATTTGAAGCCACGACAGATTTAACGTGCCCCCACGTACACGACGGTTTTTGATTGGATTAAATTTCGAACTCAATCTTAATAACAGCTTTTTGTACAAGTGTGATATGTGCATGGACTCACCCAGGGCACCACTCTGGAGGGTGTTCCATTGATATCGCAAGGGTATATAATTTATAGGGTATAATAATTTGAGATTTTTAAAACGTTGTCAATCGTAGCATGAATGTAGGGGATGCGAGATTTTGATTAAAATTTTTCACAACGTAAAGGATTCTTAGAGCGTATGGTACAAGAAAAGTTTTAAAATAATTCTCCAATGCAGATAGATCGGCTGGTAAACGCGTTGTTTGTCCTCTGGCCATTGATTCAACAGTTTCTGGGTTCAAATCCCGGTTTTGGTATAAAGATTCGCAGTGGCTCGGAATCCATTTTGCGCCATAGGCCGCGGTCTAATTTGCCCTCGTGCAGCAAAAATGACTCAGTGACAAAGATTATCACCAGAGATACTCCTGAAGAAATATAAAAGTGATAGACAATGTGATGCAAAGAGAAGCTGATAACTGTCATTATCTGCATTTATTAGACGTAATAAATTAATGTGAATTTCTAAGAAACTGCCAATTCGGAATTTTAATTGTCCTATCGTGCTCAGTACGTTAAAAATAATAAACGGTAACTTTCTTCTGTCTCAGTCTACTTTTATCATAAAACCTAGTTTATCTTAATCTGGTTCTCACATAAAACATCCTCACATGAAAAACTATAATTTTACTAATGTGTTCTAAATACAAATGCTCCGATTTTTTACGACGTACATGATTTTTTATTATATTTAATCAGTTGCATCAGCACCATGGCTATATTTTCCAGACGGATGCAGATGAGATTTGGAGATTTGTGCACGTCCGGTGTGTCATCTATAAAACGTAATTGTTTTGATTTTTACGAACACTTCCCAAGAATTCAAATAACCAAACTGTACTTTTTCTTCATTTCAGACAACATATTACAAACATAATTTCTTACATAATCATACAAATATCTCTGAGTTTCGATCTAGATAAACATTTTTTTTGCAATTCACTTTGCACTGCAAATATAACACTCATGGGCTACAAGAGAGATACAACTAAAATAAAATCATGTTTTGAGAAATATGGGTTGAAAGCTTTTATTAGTATGAAAATACATAGTATTCACTTCTTTCATCTAACGGTAAAGTATTAAATTTCGAGATTTGCCAGTTTTTTGCAGAAAATATAACTTTCCGCATTAAGACAAGTATTTACTCCAAATATCAGGTTTGGAGAGTGGGGTGCCAGCTCAGGTGTGGCTCAGTCATCTGACCGTGATTCAAAATTATGGGATGTTGTCCTCGAGTCTTTCCCTTTGGGATTGATCCCGGACTGTCACCAATGGCCCGTTCTGTTGTTCCAGTGTGACGTTAATTAAAATATATACCTAAATACCACAAAGCATAGGGGCCGTCGTGGCACAGTGGATATGGCCACTGCGCTAGCAGCCTGCGAGTTGTGGAAGGCGCAGGTTCGTTTCCTCGTTGGGTGTATTTCATTCTTCTGTGCTAGTAAAATTTCACTTGGGTATGTACTTGCCTGTCTTGTATTTGGTGCAGTATGACCAAATATGGCTCTTGCGCCATAGAATTCAACCAACGAAAAGTAATTTTTTTAGATGTGTTCCATTATTGAAGCCCATGAACTAAGTTGGTAGGTAGTTGAATTATCATCGCATCGCCGCAACATAACGGGCTATTGGCGGTCCGGTATCCATCCCGAAGGAAAGATCCGATGACAACACCTCTTCATTTTGAATCACGGTCAGATGACGAGGACAACACCTGAGTTGGATCACCAATTTCGGATTTATAGTCTTTTAAAGGGGGAAGAGTACACTTTAATAGGACGTTCTTAGAAATACTTTAATAGGAGGTTCTTAGAAATACTTTAATAGGAGGTTCTTAGAAATACTTGTTTATTGATTGCACTTTTACAAGAATGTCCCAATACTTTTTTGACCATTTTCGTTGTGAAGACTAAAGATGTAAAAGTATCTTAATTGTTTATTACTTTAAATTTTAAGCTTTGAAGTCTTAGAACAATCCTAAGACACTGAATATATATATATATATATATATATATATATATTGAAGAAAAAAAAAGCTTTAGTACAATAACTATTTATTTTTAATTCAATAATTAAATACTTATGCCCAGTACTTTTTCGCTTGACTGTTAAATGGTTAGTAAAATACAGTCGTCGCTTCTTTTTATGAGCCCAATGGACCGAGAAAAAGTTCGTTAATAGAGAATTGAAATTCGTTCTGTGATATTTGAACGGACTTGAGGGACGTTCGTTAAAAACGAGCGTTGACTGTACCCTGAATGATGCAACGATTAAACAAATTCCAGCGTTCAAATTACTGTATTTGATCTCAGTTTATTATATTAGGGCCACGTTAGCCCGATTGGAAGAGTAGCGGATTAAAACCGGATAATTACAAGTTCGAAATTCGATCCAAACAAAGGCCTTCGTGTACGTAGGGGCTGGTACGTTAAATATGTCGTGACCCCAAATGTCCTCAGGTTGGTGTGGTGTGGAAGTTTGGAGAGAGTGGGGTGCCAGCTCAGATGTTGGCCTCGTCATCTGACCGTGGTTCAAAATGACGAGATGTTGTCCGGGATCAATCCCGAATTTTCGAGACTGATCCCGGACCGTCTCCAATAACCTGTTGTGCTGCTCAGTGCGACATTAATTCATCTACCTTCTATTACATTACTTTTATAGTGTTTTTACCTGTAGCTGTCCAATGAAGATGGCTGCGATAGCTCCTCATAACGGAAGCAAGGTTCATGTACTAGGTCTGCAGCTATTTCCTCAGCGCAGAGACCTGTCACGTATACATCTTCCATGGGTAACATGGGTTTCACCTCTTTCGAGGCTTCGAATAATTGTGCTGCTGTGGATCCCGTTGTCACGTAAGCCGAGCCCGAAATGTAAGGTGGGTATTCCTCGTTTGGATAGTCTGATTCAGACACGAAATATTTCTGAAAGGGAAAGCAGAGTTCAACAAACCTGTAGTTTCAAACACATATAAGGGGTACCCATAAATAATGTCGTTTATCATTACGATATTATTTATTATTACGATAAATGAATTTTTTATTATTGCGTAAAATTAATTATTTATTATTACGTAATAATTAATTATTTATTACGTAATAATTAATTATTTATTACGTAATAATTAATTATTTATTACGTAATAATTAATTTATTATTACGTAAATTTAGTATATTATTTTATAAAAAGCGGCATTCAATCAACTATGCAGTCACCATAGTTTTTTAGGATCTTCCTCCATCTGTTTATCAAGTTTTCTATCCCAGCTTTAAAAAATTCTGGGGTTTTGGAGAAAATACTCAACCAATGCACATTTTTAACCTCTTCATAAGAATTGAATTTTTTGCGAGTAAGAAAGTGCTGTAAGGATCTCAAAAAATGTTAAACAGATGGAGAAAGGTCAGGTGAATATTGAGGATGGGGGAGAACTTCCAATCCGAGTTTCCTAATCTTTCGTTGAATGATCCTCGCAACATGTGGTCTCGCGTTATCATGTTGGAGGATAGAACCTTTCCTGTTGATCAAAACAGGATGTTTTTCTGCAATGGCTGCTTTCAATCGGTCAAGCTGACCACAATAAACGTTTGCAGTAATGACTTCCGACATTGAGCAGCTCAAAGCGAACCACACCATGAATGTTCCACCAAACACATAGAAGAATCTTGCTTCCATGGATATTGGGCTTTGCAATTTTTCTAGGTGGTTGGTTCTCCAGTGGAAAGCCATTGTTTCGTCATCACTGGGTTATAGAGAACCCATTTCTCGTCTCCCGTTATGACTGGTAAAAAGCGGTTATTTTTATGGAGGTTTATGAGCAAGTTGCATATTGAAGACTTTTGCCGTTTATTCTCATCACTGAGCATATATGGCATACCCATACACCGGCATGTTGAACTTCCCATTGAATTTCACGTGGCGTTAACCAGTTGACCAAGAAGCATTCATCCTTTCTGAAATTTCCTGAATTGTTCGGAGAGTATCTTCTGCAATAGCCCTTTATCAAATTGAACTGAACGACCACTTCTTGGGGCCTTTTCAAGGTCAAAATCGCAGCTACAAATTCTGTTGAACCATCGTAGGCATTTGTGAAAATCTTAACAATTTGCATTGATATTCTTAGTTGCCGTAGATACGTTGTAACAGCAATTAAACTGAAACAGCATACATACCTAACATGAGCTTATTCAGGTTTATCGTTATTCATTTAGTAAATATATACCCGCAAAAACGACATTACTTATGGGTACCCCTAATAATTTCGATTTTGCTGTGAATACACATTGTTTAGTAAGAAAAAGTTATCTTATTCGCGTATTTCATTTTCATGTGACACTTATTGGATTTTATATTACCGTATCTGTGATAAAGAAAGGCGTAGGCTGAGTTAATGGTTAAGTTTTATTTATTCATTTGAAATTACGAGGGTCGTTTGATGAGTTTGGTAAATTTCTAAGAGATGGCGACACAATTAATTTGGTGATGTCACGGGTGGCAGGTGTCACTCTTTGAACCAGCTCAGGCCAAATTTCAGCAGATGCTACACTTTTCGGTCTACAGACATCTGAAGCGAGCTTTATAGGAGCTGTCACGAAAATGGAAAAAATTAGTTCTGTGTTACAACATTTTTATGAAAAGAAGTGGATGGCCGCCTTGTTCTCCAGACTTGGTCCAATAAGACTTTTCCTCGTTTCCAAATTTTAAAATTTGTCTAGGTGAGAACAAATTTTCGTCGAATAAGGATGCCATCGCTGTCAATCCGTATGTTGCAGCTTTTGAGAAATGAGAAAGGTGGAAAAATTAGAAACTCTCTGGACCAAATGTTCAGCCATTAATGGTAACTATGTTGAGATACGAAATCGATTTCTTCCAAAACCTGTTGACTTGCTTTTTTACCATACTTATCAAACGACTCGTATATACACTATAAAAATTATAATTAACATTGAGAAAAATTTCTACAATAATTTGTGTTCAATAGAATTCTAAACAGTTATCATTGAAGCATTTAATCCGACAACAGTCCATATTATGTCATTGATTACACAGTGGAAATGTGTTGGAGATGAATATGTGTTGTAAGGGATCAAATGTGAATTGAAGGGAAGTTTTTGGGAGAGTGGTACTCACACCGATATTTGGGCTCTAAGTGTACTTGATTCCATCTGCAATGTTCCTACGTGGTTCGGGAGGCACTACTTAAACTTTTCGGTTCATCGCTGAAGCATGTTCATCACAGATCATTCACTCAGCATTCACAAGATCTGTCCGTTTCCCCAAGAAATTCCAAGTCTCGTCCCTTGTCGGCTCTACTCCAATGAAACCCAGCTTCGTAATAAATGATCTGACCAATGCCAGCAAGTCCATTCACCCCATAGTCAATTATTGTGGTTGTTTGACTCCTACCAATTTCTTTTAGTCACAGCGAAGCGTCCTATTTTGTATTGATAATAATTGATATAGTCCTATTTTGTAAGATAAAGAAAGGACCGTACACGTAAGATAAATAAGTTATAGCAAATAGATTGATCTCAGGCCGAGACATCAGATACGGTTCTCCAGATATTTTATAAGGCCAGCAGATTAAATTCGGCTCTCCGGATAGTTTTAGCCGACAGTCAGTTAAGATACGGCTATCTGGTTCACAGACCAGATATGGTCATCCGCAGAGGTTTAAACGGCTCACAGATCATATGTGGTCCTCGGAATGTTTTTATCAGGCCCGCAGACGAGATATGGCCTTCCGAATAGGTTAACCGGCCCACATTCCTTATACGGACCACCCTCCAGATAGGTTTACCCCACAACGTAGCCCTGATACGGCTTTCCGAAAAGGTTTACCCGGCCCGTTGTCCAAATACGACCCTCCGAAAACGTTTACATGATCCACCGACTAGAAGATACGGCCCTACGAATAAATTTACCCTGCACGCAGACCAAATACGGATACCAGATATTTCTAAAGGATAGTCGGACTCACAAAAATACAAACTTGACTGAACTGTAATTATGTTTATTTTCATCGATTGCTGTACTATCCTTAGTACACAGACTTAGTACTATCTTCAGACAAAGAATGGTTTCTGGAACGGAACGCTGGCGATATCAATTTATCGCGTCAACAGATCAGGCACAAACTGAGAAGTTGGCAACGTTCTTGGCGCTCGCCAAGTACATGAAAAGTAACGCTAATTAAGGAGTAGCGCCAACTGTCACGGAGATACGCAGGCGATACGTAACAGATACTCATTTATGAAAAACAAATATTTAAAAAGAAATAGCAAATCGGAGCCAAGTGTTATTTTGAGAGTAGCTACGTTGAAATCTGTACAAGCCGATTTATTTGTTTCACTGTTATTTTTCAAGTTTTGCAACCTCACCTGTCCCGGTCCTCTGGAGGGCTGTGCACCCCGGTGGATGAATCCACCGATGAACCTCTCCTCAGGCGAGAACGGATCCTTTTGCAGGACCTCGGAGAGGATGGACAGGTTGATGAAGGTGTCGTCGTCCGTCTTCAGGAAGTACTGGGCGTGGGGGCAGTGCTTGGACACCCACTTGAGCATGAGCACGCTCTTGGTGGTCAGGTTGCGGTACGTGTCCTCGAAGTCGGCCTGGATGATGTCCCCAAACATCTCGCTCTCCTTCGAGATCAGGCCCTCTTCGGTGGTGTTTGGGGTTGTGCCAAGAACAAAGCCGAGTCGCATAGGTCCATGAGGTCTGTAACGATTAAAAAGACGTTCCCAAATAGTAGTGATGAATATTAAACCATCCAATCACTGAGAAAAACACAAATGTGCAATAATTTTTCCAAAATGGCAACGGGCTGGGGTAGTCCAGTTGGAAGAATAGAGATTAAAGTTGCGAATTCGAAACTCGATCAAACCAAATACCATTGTGTACGTGGAGGCTGGTGCACGTTAAATATGTCGTGGTTTCAAATGTCCCCACGTTTTGGAGAGTGGGGTGCCAGCTCAGGTATTGACCTCGTCATCTGACCGTGATTCAAAATCACTAGGTGTTGTCCTCGGATCTTTCCCTTGGGGATTGATCTGGAACCGTTATCATTAACCTGTTTCTCCAGTGCGACGTTAATTCAACAACCTACCTACATACCTACCCTAATTGGCAGTTCACCGAAGTGATTGTGCTTGCAATAATTTGATCTATTTTATGTCGTATCTTATATACTTGGATATTTTAAATGGGTCCCGTTCGATTGAACCAAGTTTTCAAGTACACCATCTTCCATAATAGACGAAGCTGATGGCTCTTAATTGTGGTATGCGATTAAGGGTGTATTTTATTAAATGTACTAGCAAAGTAAAGCTAAATGGGTCTTCAATTAATACATTTCACAAATCATTTAAAACAAATCTTTTGAGTTGTTTAAGTTGTTACTTTTTTAAGTTGGGATTTTGTTGCCAGAGAAAGGAAGCGTTTGTTTCTGCAAAGAAAGAAATCATTTATAAGAAACTAGCTGGTATATAGATGGTTGAGATAAGAATACAACGGACTCTAGTAATCACTGCTATTCTAGTATTTATTATCTTTTGCGAAATGATCGTAAATAACGATTGCGCAATGAAACATACACGTGATGTACTCATTGTTCACGAAAATATTTACAACTCAAAATAGTAAGTCAATTAATAAATCTCACACAACTGAAAAATATATCAGTAACAATCTCACAAAAACTCAGTCATACAAAACTCAGTAACTCAAACTCACAGCTCAAAACTACATATCAATTAATAATTCTTAATGGAACTAAAAAATTAAACATATTACAGGCATAGCTAAATGTAGAAAATTACATACTTATTAATAACTAGTCGAATTACTCGACCTTACTTGGTTTGAATTGGTTAACTAGGGATTGAAAGTGACCAGATAATCACTTTTCTCTCTCAGGAAAATGCCAAGTTATTAAGTGTCCTCACAAGTAACCTCACAAAAATAGTCTCTCATACTGAACTCAATTAAGCTTACACCTAAAAACTACACCTCAATTAAAATTCTAAATGGAACTACAAAATTAAACATATTACTGGCGTTGCCAAATCTAGAAAATTACTACTTATTAATAATTTAATTATGTTATCTCATACACGTTTTCGCGGTTTTCTGTATAAATATCGCTTGCGTTTTCTGCTATTTTATCAAAAATACTATCGCTTGCATCATCCATTTCTTACATCTATGTCATGATTTAATATTTACTGTGCGCGAGTAACTTATAGTGAAAATTTTTAATATTTTATTCAACTTTAGCTATAATAGAGGATAAAAGTGAATATACGTCGTCGCAATTTGCATTCTATGTAGCGGGATTTTATGGAAGCACATTCGGTAGCCGAAAACGAAAAAAAAATCTTATTTTATATTTCATTAGGATTAAAGGTTTTTGATTTCATACAATAGAATCCCCAAGCGATATTGACATTTATTTTCTTGTAATTGTGAGTGAATATTTTTTCAAGTTTGGAAAATGAATCGATATTCTCCCAACGCTGACTGATTTTAATGACGATTATGAAGAACTTTTGACACAATTATAAAAGATCGAAAAACTTGAATTTTGTCTGCCTTCATAATGTTAAAAAGATTGATATTTTAATTGTGTTTTATTTATCCGACAATTTTTTTACAAAATTTAAAATTCCACAAGGAATATAAACAATCAATGGGGTACTTCCATTTTATTGGTTAGAAATTTGGTTTTCATTGGCCTTTCAGAACCACTGCAGGTACAGCTGTAGAGTATAGACTTTTTGTGGCACCGCTTTTGGCGTGCTTTTTTCCGCGAGTTGTGGCAACCCTGTTTTCTATTGCAACCCCGCGAAGTTTAAATTTACATTTTCCGCCTTTATCCTTTTAGAATTTTTTAGAATGTTCTTTTCGTTTCCATTTTAAAGTCCTTTGATTTCATTGATCCTTTTGAAATTTTTTCCGTTTTCCCTGTAAAAGAAGAATTCAAGTATAACTTTCAGGTTATTTTGAACACAGCACAGTGCAGTTGCATCAGGTTGTATCGTTTCTTGCTTTTGTTTCAATCTCTTGTAAATCATAATCTTTTTTTATTTATCCATGCCTTCTGTTTTTAGTTCTGTAAATAAGTTTCAAGTTGTTCTTCCGCGAAATTTTAACTTTAGTTTTTCTGGTGGTAGGGCCACTTTAGGAAATGAGGGAGTTGCTAATATTTTGTTTTGTGTTCATTTATGTCAAACACACACACACACACACACACACACACACACACACACACACACACACACACACACACACACACACACACACACACACACACACACACACACACACACACACACACACACACACACACACACACACACACACACACACACACACACACACACACACACACACACACACACACACACACACACACACACACACACACACACACACACACACACACACACACACACACACACACACACACACACACACACACACACACACACACACACACACACACACACACACACACACACACACACACACACACACACACACACACACACACACACACACACACACACACACACACACACACACACACACACACACACACACACACACACACACACACACACACACACACACACACACACACACACACACACACACACACACACACACACACACACACACACACACACACACACACACACACACACACACACACACACACACACACACACACACACACACACACACACACACACACACACACACACACACACACACACACACACACACACACACACACACACACACACACACACACACACACACACACACACACACACACACACACACACACACACACACACACACACACACACACACACACACACACACAGGATAAGCAACTTTTTTAAAAAAAATTTCCTTAAGGTATGGTATTAGGTAAGAGTATCTTTTAATTAACGTCGCACTAGAACAACACTACGGGCTATTGGCGACGGTCCGGTATCAAACCCGAAGGGAAAGATCCGAGGACAACACGTAATTTTGAACCGGGACAGATGACGAGATCACACTTGAGCTGGCACCCCACTCTCCAAACTTCCACATCACGACAACGTGATTACATTTCAGGCCACTACAGATTTAACATGCACCAGAACCCTTTGTACACGACGGTCTTTGATTGGATTCGAACTCGTAACCCTCCGGTTTCTAGTCCGTTGCCCTTCCAACAGGGCTACCGCTGCCCAATTTGCTTAAGGAATCTGAGTTGATTAAACCGGATTTTTGTGCGAGCCTATTTTCAATTTTATTTAGCTTTGCATTTCTTTAGAAATTCGTGTGAGGGGAAAATAATTTTTCCTATTTATTTTTCTATCTATATCTTTCAAAATCCTTTTATCAAAATGTTTTCATTATTTTCCACTAAGCTCAAAGTAGGAGTCCAAAGACAATTTTACTTCATTCATTTCATTCTTTTACTGCTAAGACTAAATAGATGTACAAACATATTCTTCCTTGGTGACTTTTTGTCCCACAAAAAAAGAACGCACCAAAAGCGTTTCCACGTAAAAGTGTTTACAGTACAGGACAGTATATAACTTACTTTTCTGCAATAGAGCCCCATGTATTTCTGATAGCTTTTCTCTGTGCGAAGTGGTCAGTTGCAGATGGGACTAGCATGAGCAGTTTTACTTCCGGGTCTCTTCTGTACGCCTCTGTATCAGGAAGGTCCACAGTATCGCAGAGTCTCGTTGGATTTATGAGGAAATCCAGATGCCAAGGCTAAAGTGGGGAAAACCTTGAATCTTGAGATAGTTCAAGTTTCACATTCATGGAAATTGAATTTGCGTCGCAAGTAAATATTTGATCAAAGTCAAACATTTTAAAAGTAAAAATTACATGAGTTTATCGGTAATCCGCCCAAAAAACCACAACGTTTACGGTTTTGATTTACTAAATTAAAAGTTTAACACGAGTAAACATGCAGGAAGAAGTAAGATTGTTATAAATTTAATTTGCGACATTTCGTAGCAATTTTAATGAAAGAAAACATTACTTAATTTTTTTAGATGAATTTTCAGTTTCTTAAACCAGAAGGAACGAGATTTTACTTCCACTATCCAAATGTTCTCACCTGTTACCTTTTGGGGTTACCTTAAACTGTAGTTTATCGTCGTTTTGGCGATGTTTGGCATTTAATCCCATTTTTGACCCATCAATTGTCGTATATCAATTCGGAATTTATTCATTGGAAATTTTTTTTGGCAGAAGTGCTGAAATCGCATTCTAAAAACAAAAGTGTCGTTACGTTCGGAATACGCTGAGGACACGCATTCAACAGCAGAAACACTACCGCTACCTACATTTAGCTTGACAAAAAAGCCTCGTATACAGCTATAATATTGATTAGTATAATTAATTCTTTCACCCATTCTTGCATATCAAATTCGAATCATTAACTTTATCTATAACTATCGATTCCTTGATACTGTATCATCCTATTATCTTGTAGTGAAGAAGTATTAATTAAACGCGTAATGTTAAATATAAGAAATGAGAAAAAGCTGAGTAGTAGCGATGTCAAGCATCAACCTTAAATGATATAGACGTAGCATGTTCCCGCAGCTTCATGTTATTTTTTCCAGTTGCTCGGTTTGAAGATTTGTCACATGATTGTGGGTAAAAGCATGCTTAAATTATTGATTGGTTAAAGTGATTATCCACCGTGATCAAAAATACTAGTCTGCGCTTCTATAGCCAATCGGGTGAGTCGATTTGTGATTTATCTTTTAGAGATCTTAAGACAACGACTCCGCCCACATGATTCGTCTATTTCATTAGAAGGTCGATGATGTCAAACACTACCCAACGCTCTTCGAACATGATACATAAGTTACTCAATAGCTTTCTTAGAATATTTTTTCTAAAATAGAAGAGTATAGATCTTACCTTGTAACTCGTGAAAAAGATTGGTCTAGAAAATATCTATTATTTTTTTGTGCAAATTATTAATCTATTTTACCTGATGAGACGTCGATCCCTCATATTTATGGAAACAGTTGATTTTTTCTGACCACAGAATCAGAATACCATGGAAGTAATAAATATAAAGATGCGCGATCGAATTAAGTCTTCTTTGGATAAAACTTAAATTTAAATATAAAGTTGGAAACTATGTATTGGTATTTTCTTAAACTCTAAATAATTTATTGGAAACTTACTCAAATACTCTTTGGGGTGAACTTAACTTCTGTGTAAATAGCAATTTCATGACTGCCAATACAATTACGAACACTATAAAATTCTTTTATGTTGATAATAATTACAGTGTAAATTTGTTTCGTCCATTGTTTTTACAAAATAAGAGGGGTCATAGTACCCATCCAGACGAGCAATAATTACCATGGAACATAGGGTCGCATTCCACTCTGAGAGGCAGAAAAGAGTAAAATTAAAATTTCAACATGAACTTATAACAGTGTTTGGAAAGCGAATGAACGATACCAAAAGTTGCACAATCTGATTTATTGATCAGAGAAAAACTCACAGCAAGTGCTCAAAATGGCGGCCACGCGTGTCGTTGCACAGTTCACACAGGCGCATCCTATTGAAGATTCCTGGTGTTGTGTTAATTTTGTCTGCGGCAGCACCGATTCTCGCTACGAGATCTTCAGCCGAGTCCACAGGCGTCTGGTACACAAAAGATTTCATGTGCCCCCAGAAGAAAAAGTCCAGTGGGTTGAGGTCCAGTGAGCGAGGAGGCCAAGCCACAGGTCCGCCACGTCCGATACACCGTGCGCTACCGACCAGGCCATCTTGCTTAGGAGATATGCTACGTAGGCAGGTACAAAACGACGTCAGAGGCGATGACATGTTCATGCTCGACGCGTTTCGACTTTACTCTTTTCTGCCTCTCAGAGTGGAATGCGACCCTATGTTCCATGGTAATTATTGTTCGTTTGGATAACTATCACCCCTCTTATTTTGTAAAAACAATTTAGACTCAACCTGTATAATCAAAAATTCAAATATGCAAACATACAAAACATTTAAAAAGCTAAAGAGTTAAAACGTGCAAACAAGTAAAAAGTTAAAAAGTCAAAAACCTTTTTAAGAACCAAAAACCTAATTTGCCTTTTTACTTTTGTTCAGTATGGTGTTGGAGGAGGCGACTTTTGGCGTACTGCTGCCCACACGCAGAAAACACCACCTTGTGTTGTCTGGATCAGGCTCCTCCCTGATGACGCCCTGATCCACCATATGATCCATTAATGTTTGGTTGGTTTTTGTAATTTATCCTGTTAAACAATTGCACTTACCTCATCCGTTGTCCTTTCAAAAAATGTCTCGTCCTTATCTGAGCGAGGTGGAAATCGGACTTGAATGGGCGTTCCGTCATAGATCTTCACCACATCGACGTCTGACCTGTAGCGCCGTTCCACCACAGGGAATAGAAACTGTATGCATAAAGCTACCACCAGGGCAATGAGAAGGGCTGCGAGCACCCAAGGGAAAAAAGACTTTGAACAATCTATGGAAAATAAAGCAGATCATCAAAAAAGAAGAAAAAAACCCACTTTTGATAATAACTGATTAAGTTTATCCTGATTAATTTAAAATGAAAATGGTCGATGATTATTAATTCAACAGCCATTTCATTCTCAAATCATGGGGTGTCAGTAATGTTGTAACGGAATACTAAGACGAAGGCTTGAATTTCTATTTTGTTATTCAGCAAACTGATCACCATATATGTGATCAATTGACTGTGCATGTAATACCAAAATATTTGGGAACGTAAAACTAAATCTGAATAAAATTGCCAATACAACCCTCCTGGTGGTTGTCTCTATGAGGTATCTCGTCATTGGCAAAACCGACCAGATCTTGATGGACGAGATATCCAATCACTAGAAGAAAACTGACCAGATATCTTGATCTAGTCACCATAAGAAACTCGGCAATATCTTGATGACGAGATATCTCGTGACTAGCAAAATTGGTCCGATCTTAATGGACGAGATATCTCGTCGAAACCACTTGGAGAGTTAATTGTGCAAATGAGTTTCACTATTCCTAATTTCCTGACATACTTTATATATACATAAGTTAGGTTTTGAAGGGAAGTTATAAGGTTCCCGATACAAAATCACTGAACACTCGAAACAAAAGCACTCGAACAAATCACTGAATGACGCAGAAAAAAAAAAGCTAGGAATCTTGTAGAAAAATCTCATGCACCAGAAATAAAGCAAGTAATTCGTATTGTGATTCTGTCCAAAGCACTTATGACCTCAGTGTTATTCTAGGAACACTGTTATGTATCGTTAAGGGCGTGTTTCGCTTCAGCAGTCAAAATTCGAACTGTACCAAAGAAAATTCACAGATATCGCGCACTTTATATAAATGATAGATTCTCAGAAGTTCCTTTGTAAGAGATAAATGCCGTATCAAATGAATTTAATCTGGCAAGTCTAGAAAATATTTACCCTTTTAATATGGTTAAAATTTAAAAAACATTAAAAGAAATACTGCGTAGCCAAAATAGGCACTCTGATCAGTTTAAGTTTTATGTTTTGTTTTACTAACTCGCAGTCTCATTTGTAGACTGTTGCATTATTGTGTCTAGAAGAGTAATACCAAATTATTATTCATTTGCTAATGGCGTTTGAACGTTGCATATATTTATCATATAAAATCGCATGAGGAAAGTAGAGATATTTTCATTCTGTTCAATTTGATTCTTTTATGTTCATACGTATTAGTATAAATAGAACTTTTCTCTATTACGGCTGCTAAATTTTAAATGTTATTGATGGATATTTAAGTTTGTTTAAACTTTAAAGTGCAGTGAAAAGTAAAATGGCGTAAGGTTTTTATCGCTCCCAGTTCATTTAAAAAGGTAAATAATGAATAGAGGTCTACTGAAGTGTATGCGAAAAGGTATAGAATATAAGTAATAATATTAATAAACATGATAAAAACATTTCAAACAAACATAGTCAGTAGTATAATAGATAAAAACCGTAGCCGAAAAATGGTAATTAATGTCCAAAATTTCCTAAAAATGATTAATAAAAATTAAAACAAGATGGTGAAAATGGTCTATAGAACTTTTTTCATCTCGTGATACATATAAGCTAATTACTTAAGTTCTGCGAGAATATCAAAAAAGTTTATAATATTTTTTTGCGTATTTTGCAAAAAAGGGGTATAGTTTTGATTCAATTACAAAAAATAATATTAGTAATGACCTACCCTCTTTTTCCCCACAGTGCATTTAAAAAAAATCTTTTTTAAAATGTACATAAATTGTTTAAAAAAATCTTTTTTAAACAATTTATTTATGTACTTTGTAATAAAACTAATACTAAAAATGATTAATATATGTATGTAGAAGAACACCGCAGTCCAGGAATTCTGGTATTCAAAAAGCACTCGGACTCAATTCTAAATACAAACGTATATTGAGACGGACGATTACATTGAACATTTAACATAGACTATATACATAAATTACTTCATCGTCTAACATTGTCGGTCGTCGTTAGTCCTACGTCGCACACAGTCGAACACTGTCTGCTATTCTAGCGTTGGCCAGCAGCATCAGGTCTCGTAGCGGTAGATGGTGACTGAAGCGCCACTCACAGCGGGTGTCAAAGGCCGGTACCACATGTATTACTTGAAATTATTTGTGATTACACTTGAGAAAATTTCAAAATTAAAACGTGGAAATTAAATGTGTGTGAGAGGGAGAGAGAATCCCATACAATTTAAATCACTTCACCAACTGTAAGGCACACCGGTTGAAAATCACTGGTCAGTAGCTATTTCGTGGAACAAAACATTACCCTTACAAGGACCAAAATGATTATTTTGTCCTGATGATGGTAGACATTTTGTTCCACCAAATAGCTATAGACCATTATTTCCATCATCTTGTTTTCATCTTTATTTGTCGTTTCTTGAAACTTTTAGATCTTGAAATACTTATTTTGTCCGGATGATGTTGGACATTCTGTTCCACGAAATAGATATAGACCATTTCCATCATCTTGTTTTCATCTTCATTTGTTATTTTATGTAACTTTTAGATCTTGAAATAATTATTTTGTCATGATGATAGGCGTCCTGTTCCACGAAATAGCTATAGACCATTCTCATCTTGTTTCCATCTTCATTTGTCATTTCTTGAAACTTTTTCTGATAGTAAACGTACTTAGAATTTAATTTGTTGACTGTCGCTAGTCATATCATGGTAGTTCCTAATAAAATGGCCGAAAAAGATTCACTAACATTAGTTCAAAAGAGTAATCCAACGTCGCCCATCGCTATGCACGGTGATGGCATGTTGGAACATCCATCACCATCGCATTATCCTAAACGCGGACTGAAAACAAGTTCAATCTGTTTTCTTGAGACAATTTCTGGAACTGAATATTTACTCTTAAATTGCCCGACAATCGAAGTCCAGAATCATTTAACGACGCGCAGTTTGGGATTCAGCTGCCTGGGCGAATTTTCCTATCCAAGATCTCATCCAGCGGGGGGGAAATGTGGCGCTAAAGTCGTGAGATTTCTCCGCCAGCTGCTTATACAAAGCCCCTTCCAGATAATTACTTCTCTTTCACAGGAACCTTTAATAGAACGGCATGGCTTTTTATGAATGATTAACAGGTACTACACTCTGGTTTGCAAAACGTAAGGAACACCACTATTTTTAAAGGCTCCAACCTCAAAACTAAACGAAACAGCCTGTGGCGATTTGCATAAACCAGGATATTCAGTAGAAAACTGGTGCATAGTCAAATTTTGGAATCGTAACGCCAGAGGCTCTAACATAGGAATGCTACCACATAGCTGTTACTTAGGTTCTAACACAGGAGCTCCCCTTACGAAAAATTTCTATAGAATTTATCTAGAAGCTCTATAAAATAGCCTCTATAGAATGTGGTCTATAGAAACCTATAGAATGTCTATAAATCTCTATAGAAATTTATAGAATGTTTGTAGAAATCTCTATATAAACGTTCATTTCTTTTGTTTTACAACTTTACTTTTTTATAGAACTTTTCTATAGAATTTTGTGGAATCAGAGCTCGTTTTCTCCTTAGAAATCTCTATAGAATTCTATAAAAAGATTTCTATAGAAACGAAATTTTATTTCTCTATAGTTCTACGGAACTATATGAAATTTTATTGTAAGGGGCATCCACAACCTCATTCACAGTATGCAAGCGCGGTGTAAAGTCCACATCAGTGTTCGTGGTGGTCATACTAAGGACTGTCTCCTCTCTTTATTTAAGTTTTCATAATTATCCTTCTGTATCATGGCACCCAGTTCAGTGTCAATACTTCAGTTCTAAGACTTTTACTACAGTTCGCTTCTGTTCTGGTCATAGTTTGTTTTTACTCATTGGTTCGATAACTCTCGAAGTACCTTTTGTATCATTTCCCCACATCCATTCACTTCACAACAAAGTAGCTGCTGAAAACTTAAGTTTTACACACCAGTGTATTTTGGAAGACGTAGCACTTGCTTTAGAAATCCATGCATTCTGCTTTAGAAATCCAAACGCAGGAAGAGATGTCAACTTCTTATTAGATGTATTGGGGATTAAGGATGTGATTTTCTATATAATCGTGCTTAGGGCGAGTTGGTATTTGGCAAGTGCTTTTGATCGAGTCTATTTTTTAAATTAGGGTTGTTTGGTTGCTTAGTTCCTTTTTGTGGTGCAAGGTTCTCATCTGGTCAAATATGCTTTTACTGTAATGCAAATAGACGTAAACACAAGGAAAGCTTTACAGACACAGAAGAGAGAAATATACAGATACAGAAGAGACAAACCTACTCCACCTACAGCTTGCAGGTCGATAGAGCAGTGGGTTCACATTTCAAGGATGTTAACGGGGACCAACATGGCTCAGTGGACAAACCCATTGAGTCCCCATTAAATGAGGGGATATTAACTAAATAATAAATTATAGGGATAGGTTAAATGCTAGTAATGCTTTTCCATAATTGGTGTCCTGCGCATTCTCGTTTTGCCGGTTCTATATCAGCAATGATTACGATTTGGCGTAATATTGACAAATAATCACCCATGGCGGTCATCGTACATAATTTGGCTTTAGATGACGTGATTCTGCTTTAGAGAACTATTCTAAACATAATTAAATCTTTTTAACCTTCCAAGTGTTTCGACGACATATCTCGTTCAAGATCTGGTCAATTTTGCTAAGGAAGAGATACCTCGTCAAGAGCTTCCCTATTACTCCAAGGGGGAAAAGATCCCAGTAGAAAAAACAAATTGTCATTTGCCCAGAATTGGTGAAAGTTTTGAACATGTTTTTGCACCAGGGGCTAGCCACTACACGGCAGTTTTCGACACGAAGATAACCCCCCCCCCCCCAAAAGGGTTAAATGAAATTTCACTAAAACACATTTTTAAAAGCAGGTAGAGTTAGTTTTCCTTGTGTTAGGCAGGTTTTTTTTGCACAGAAACACATCCGAATCAGATTTTTTTTAAATGCACAATTAACTCAAAAAAGTATATTTTCATTTGCCTTTTCAAACGCATCTTTGATATAAGCTTGTAAAGAAAAATATATTTAATTACAATAGAAATTTCCGAGACCATCAGCGTCGACTTTAAAATGAATTATTCATTAGAAAACAGTCATTTTAAAAATTCATAAAATTTCTAAATTAAAAAAAAGCGATAAAAACAAAACTTTGTGGTACTTTGCCAAGTGTAAAGAAAAAGAAACCGGAAAAATATTCATTATCATAAAGTATGAAAAAATACTGTACATCTATCAAGTGAGATTTTTCAGTAATAAAACGCCGTAATGTTGAAACAAAAGGGGATTTTGCTTTGCACAATGCCCGCCTTTGACAACAATTTAAAGTTACGCAAAGAAATTTTCGCAAATGACACTCGAATTTCAATGTTCTCAAAAGCTGATGAAATTAGTTCAAGTAAAGCGAAAAAAGGCAAGAGGAAGATCATTAAGGTGCAGGAAAATTCAAATAAATGTTTCTAATTTTTCAGATAAGTAAAATTAATGCATGGATATTTTAAGGGTAGGTTGGTAGTAGATAGTTGAATTTACGTAAGACTGGAGCAACAAACGCAGCAGGAAATTTTAAGGGGAAAATATTGCATACTTTATTCTTATAAACAAATTTTAAATAGCAGTTTCCTATTGATATTCGCTAGCCCAGTTGGAGGACCAAAGGATTAGCAATTCGAAGGTATCAAATGTCCTCACGTTGGCGTGGTATGGAAGTTTGGAGAGTAGGGTGGCAGCTCAGGTGTTCTTGTCATCTGACAGTAGTTCAAAATTACGAGGCTCTGTCCTTGTATCTATTCTTTCGGGATTGATCCCGGACCATCGCCAATAGACCGTTGTGTTGCTCCAGTGCGACGTTAATTAACTACCTACCTATATATTTTCAGTGTTTACGAAATTCAAATTCAGAGTCCTTTTGTATATGCATGGAGTTTTTATGGTTCTCACTTTTCAGAGGTAAACAATCGCATATATTTTTTAAAAAGTTGAATGGAAAAATAATTAAACCCCCAATAAAAATTATGTAAACATAAAGAGTGTTGCACAATTTTAGGTGACACGTACATTTTATTCAAAAAGTAATTAAGTTATTAAAAAATGTAGTTTGCAAATGGATTGAAATTCATAACAAATAGATTTTTGAAATTGAATTTTAAAGCTTTAATTTTTTAATTCGTTATTCCTTAAAAAAACATTTTTCATTCTTTTGTTTATTTATCTGATTTTCTAGATGTTCAAACAAATTTGTGTGTTAAATAACTAAAACAAAAAAGTTGTTTCCAAAGTATCAAGTACATAGGAGTTCATTAAATGAAAATTTTTGTAGCAATTAGTTCAAATTTTACGTTTGGTTTACTTTTTCAAAGAACCTGAAGTCTGCTTTAATTCCATATCGGATTTCTTCAATAGAGATCATTAAAATGTTTATGAAATTGGATGCATTAAAATTGAATAGAATGCAGAATATCGAATATTAATGAAACATGCATTCATAATTAAACCATCTGTTTTTCTGCTTCGTTATGTTCTTCAAATGAGAAAATTAAAAATTCTTTTCAAAATATACCCACATCCGACGTGAAACTAATTCGGCATTCTCAAGTTGGATAAAAAGTAAACAAGAGGAAATAATTACATTTGTGTTATATTTAATAAATTTTCCAACTTTTCATTGATTCAAAATGAATTATTTTGAGGACATTCGACATTTTTTTAATTTCAAAATTACTTGAATGATATCATTACCTACCATAATTGAAAGTTTTAAGCAACCATAAGAGTGTGTACTCGTAAGAGATTTTCTGTCTAAATGTCTCTTACAAGTATAGTGTTTCTGTGACGGAAAGTGTCCTAAAAAGTATTTACTTTTTCCAAACGTGACTGCACGAGGTTTATTTTCGAATACCATTCAAGCACTTCGCCAGTAAAAATTCCAAAGAATAAATTTCGAATTGATATATGATAATTGATTGGTCAACGCCAATTAGATTAAACGCCAAACGTTGCCATACAGCTATAAACTACAGTTAAAAATAACCAAGATATTATCATACGAGAGCATTTGGATAGCAGATAGAAAATCTTCGCATTTTATCTAGTTTGTTCACACTGAAAATACCTTTCATAACTTTACTGTATGAAATTTGGTCTAAAAGATCATAATATTTTGCCAGAGAAAGTACATATGATAGTTCAGCAAGGACATTATGACTTTCCATCCGAAAATTTCACGTCAGTGAATGTTCGCATATTTCAGCCACAAATGCTCATAAAATGTCTGCAACGGTAACTTAAACCAGGTGTTTCTCAACATCACAAACATAATCCATGCACCTGTTGTTTCGTATATCTTGGGATCTAGAACATATTCTACGACCTTATGGATTACGTCGTTCCTGATCCTCGGATTTCTTAGTATTCCATTATGCATTTTTTAATCAAAAAAATATCCATTGATCACGTTCTATTGTGCTACCAGTTTGAATCAAAACTTGAGTGTCTACCTTTCAGTAGAGTAACCAGGATTTAACTTTGAAAGGGTTCAAAAGGTTAAAAAATAAAACCAGGTGTTTCTCAACATCACAAACATAATCCATGCACCTGTACACTAAATGAAAATCTTTCTAGCACGTTTAAGAAAGGCCTTTATATATTATATTTGGATATCAGACTGAATTTTAAAAGTACACTCTCAAACCTGTTTTTGTGCGGTCTTTTTTTGTGCGATTTTTTTTGCGCGATTATTTTTGTGCGATTTTTTTTTGTGCGGTATATGGAAATTTCAATCAAATTAGAACATAATTGACGAAGTTATAAATAAAAAAAATTAGTAGGTTTGATCGGCCATTTAGTTTTTTTTCGATTTTTGATATTTCATCACATCACATAAGTATTGCGTTAGCCAATTACATTACATATGTATTGAATTATATAATCGCATTATTTAATTGACGTCCTTCAAAGTTTGTTTTGTACTTAAAACAGTAATTAAACATTAACAAAAAAACATTAAAACAAAGTTCAAGTTTGGCGAGATTCCAAGTAGCTGCCAAGCCTCGTGTCTTGATTTTGTTTAAAAAAGCAATTCCTAGTTATTTCGTAACTAGCAATTCCTAGTTATTTCACGTGATGCTTTTTTTATGCGGTCCCTATTCACCGCATAAAAAAATACTTTTTAAATGTGTTGCGAAAAATATTTTTTATAGCTACTCGTGAAGTTTTGTGTGATTTTTTTTATGCGGTCCCTATCCACCGCACAAAAACAGGTTTGAGTGTACTTAAAAGTCTATCTGAATATAAAAATATCCGCGTAATGGTTGTTTAGCAATAATTTATGTAATTTTTGATATTTTTAACTACATAAAACTTAAGCAAACATTCGAACCTTCTGTTTGGAAATTCTTTTTACTTTTGGATCACTGTTCACACACACACACACACATGATCAAGTGATGAGTAAAGAAATGAAAAGATGGCTATGTCAAGATAGAAAAAATTCTATTATCATGCTTTCATTCTTTGTATTGAAAGAACATTCAATAATAATAAAAATAAGTAGTGTAAAGAAAATTCAATATAAAGAACGTAAACATTTAACGTATTTATAGTATTTCATTTGTAGAGATTTCAAAAACAACAGATCAAACTTTCTGAGGGAGTCCCACTGCTCATTAAATTAGAAGATAGGTGCATTACAAAACATTTTTTGTTCATCCTTTTCAATATTCAATTAATTTGATACCCAAAAGAGTACACACGTGAGAATAATAGTTAAAAAATTCGAGTGCTTTTCCAATGCATGAAAAATTGATAAAATGATTGATGAATGAATATTTTCTACAAGAAACTATTTCATCCGTAAGAGAAAAAAGGACTCTGATTTTTAAAACCTAAAATTGCAGAAAAGCCTCAATAAAAACGCAATCCAAAATAAGACAACTAATGTCCCAAAAAATTACATTTTTTTGTATAACTATAAGTTCATAAAACAGTCTAAATATCACCAACATTACGATAAACAGTACTCTTAAAAACACTACTAAATTTATTGAAATGTCTTTATTTCGATAATGATAAATAGGCCTATTACAGAAAACAAGAACTATACAAATACAGCTTAAGTTTTCTGACAGTTCTTGTTCCAAATGAAAGTTTGAATTTTACGAACTAAAGGATTTAATTGAGTGCTTTTAATTTGACATATGTGTATGCCATTAACAAAGCACAGAACAGAAATCTTATGCAGATTTTTAAAAGAGAAGAATTTCCTATTGTCGATCAATGAAGTTCTATATATTAAAAAGCTCCTTTCTATTTCCACTGGGATTAAGCAGCACACTTTAAATACTCTTATATCCCTGGATTTTCATTGTAAACAAACCAGACGGTTTGCGAAGATTTTACTTCTGTTCTCTATATTCTCTTTCATTGTACATGTTATGGGTTATATTAAAATGTAGTTTGTCGCCGTTTTGACATTTAATCTAATTGGCGTTAACCAAGAAATTATTACAATGTCGGTTTAGAGCAGAAACGCATTAACTGACATTTTTTCGGAGGCACTAAATGTTTATTTCATGGTGAAACAAAAACATCTTCATGTTTTAATCTGTTTAAAAGATATATATCAATATCAAAATGGCAGAATTTTTAATTTTTTTACCTAAAATATATTAGTCTTTAAACAACATCATTATAAAATTTTTGTTTTACCAGTTAATGAGCTCAGTTCTGCTCTAAGCCGACAATATATAAAATCGGAATTTGTTCTTTGGAATTTTTTGGGCGAAGTGCTGAAATCGTATTCGTAAAACCAAGCCAAGTGACGTCCAGTTCAGAATACGTACAGGAAACACGACCGCCGTAGAAACACTACCGCCACCTGTATTTATCTTGACAAAAAATGACATTCATAGGGAAAACCATTAAAGAAATTATAATTTCCTAAGGAAACACCAACATGCAAGATGATTCAAAAATGCTTTAAAATCATCGTTAAAACCTGAAAAAATGTCATTTTACGTGAAACCACAAAAAATTTTGAAGATTGCCAAACTTAAGCTATCTTAACTTTTCTTTGTGAAACGCGTTTCTAATTAGCGTTTATCAATCAATTGTCATCTATCAAATTGGAATTTGGAATTTTTATGGGTGAAGTGCTGAAATAGTATTCGTTAAAACAAACCAAGTGACATCACGTTCAGAATACGTACAGGAAACACTACCGCTACCTATATTTATCTTAACAAAAAATGTCTATCATTGGGAAATTCATTAAAAACTGTCATTTTCTTAGAAAACACCCTATACTCAAGATGACTCAAATGCCTTACAACAGTGGTTAACCTTTTTAGTGATCGGCACCCCCTTGAATCTAAAAATAAATTCTCGCACCTCCCTGAAAAATATTTTTATTTCTTTATTAAAGAAATTACTTCTATTGCAAGATAATTTATTTATTGAAAAAGAAACACATATTTACATATGCATACAATTTTTAATGGCTACGTTGTTGTTTATTAATCGTTGTAATTAATTGTTATCTTTTATTAAATCGCTGTCGTCTTTTATTAAATCGTTTTATTAAATTCTGCCTTACAATGACAGAGATACTTGGGATAAATGTCAATTTGGGTAAAAACCACAAAAAATGTTTGAAGGTGGCCTAACATAAACCAGCTTACTTTATTTTTATAAATACGTTTCTGTTCATTCGAATCACATTTCAGTCTTGCTAAAACAAAAAGATGCCGAATCATCAAAATCCTGGAATAATGTAATAAATATCACAACCGAAGTAATGATTGTGAAAGGTTGTTATGGAATGCTATTTTAGCTGTTTCTTCAATCCAAAACAACGCTTATGTCGCCATCTTGTGAACGCGTTGGTTAAAATGCCTATCACTAGTGTTCAAATTCAAGGAAGAACAAATTCAGTGAGGTGAAGGACACTAATTACCGACGTAAAATAAAACAATTTCAAATGTGGAAGGTTTCCAGTGATGTATTTGCATTGTTACATAAAAGCAAATTTTTTCCTGATATTGGTCGTATAGGCTTTTATGTTAATTATTAAAAAATTAAAAGGATAAGGAAGTGAAGAACGAATTGCGCCTAAATATTTTAGTTTTGCACATACTGATAACAATTAGGAAATTTAGAATTAGCCTTCCTAAAATTCCCCGCATTGAGTATTAAATAAGTTAAATATTCTTTCGTTCTGAGTTTTATGCGGATGAAAAAAAAGGATCGACTTCCATTTTTCACTAGAGGGAAAATAATTTTGTGCTAATTTAATTTGCTGTTTATTATGATAGCAGCAGATCCCTTGATTACGAATTATTTTAATGTGGTTGGTTTATCATTATTATACTAAAAATTATTTTGAAAATAAAGTTTAAATGAATACCGAGGTATATTAATTTAGCTCGCAAAGACAAGTAATGGTTAGAAGTAATATTTTTTCACCTTTCCCTTCTAAGAGCATTTTCTGTCAAGCTAAAACATTTTCAACCTCTTTTACTGTTTCCACTATTTTAATTGCTCGTTCTTTTAATCATCATAGTCTTAGATTTTTCAAAAGTACATTTTTGAATATACAATATTTGATTGCGGAAAATTCACTTCAAATCATTACCCCTTTTTATAATACCATTATTTTTTTAAAATCTCAACCAGTTCTTTTTTAAGATTCAATACACTCATAAGTTTACTCTCAAAAATTTCCAATCAATCAATAAAACATTTCCGAAATTTTATGCGCCTAAATTATCTGTTTTTCTGACTTCATTCTTAGATGTCATATTTATCAATTTCAGCCTTTAGCTTGAAGCTGCTTGTTTTACTTTTATAATTTTTCGTTCTTGGACCTTGCGCCATTAAATTCCAATCCAATCTCAAAAATAAAATAATTTCTAACCAAGCAAAAGGGAGAGACAATGAATCTGACACTAAATGTTTAGATTTGTGAGTGTTATGGCACAAAGGGCGTCACATTTCGCCAAGCTGCGCAAAACACAACGACAAGTAATAAGCATATACACACAAGGAAAATTTTACTGACACAGAAGAGAGAAATACACCCAAAGAATCGAACCTGACACTGACACCAATGACTTGCAATACAAAATATTTTAACAATCCGGAAATAAATTCAAAGTATTCCACGAACTACTTACACTTATTTTTAGCTTTCTTTCCATCAAAGGCATCATTAGGAACATACAAAGCTGGAGTCTTCTCTGAGGACATCTTCACAGTGCGACGCTCCAACAACACTATGAAATCCTCCTCTCTTGGAGTATTGATACAACTGCCGCATTTCCAGTGACGTCACTTTGCTCGAATCCTATTATAATTCACGAGCTTCTGACTTTGTCAAAGAACTGATGAAAATGTGAATCATTTAGAACATTATATAATATGTTTAGCTAATCAGGTGTTCTCCATCCGTGTTTATTCTCACTTGATAAGCAGCAGTTTTGAAAGGCTGTATTTTCGACATGTTCGGTTTATTGTCCCGTGAGGATATTTGCCTCGAGGGATTCTCGAGCCACAGATTTTAATTGATCGATAATGCGAAAATTAAAAATGAATGTACATTCTTTATTTTATATTCCTCTCTCTAAATTCACACTTACAAAATTTACACAGACTGCAAACATTGAAGGAGCTCACAAAATGATGTCATGGCAGTACGGAAATGTTTGAATACAAATGCTTTCCAAAAATCGCCGGATTTTGTTGATACGTCATCTTTTTGTTGGCACTTCTTAGACAATATCCGTATGGAAAGAAATTGTATTTAAAATTCTCGATTCTCGATATATACAGTGTTTCAAATCATTCTCCGGCATTTTTAAGTATTAGATCATTTTTTACATTTAGGGGGCATTTTCCGATTTTTTAAAAATCTGTTCTGGGTTTTAATCAAATTTTTGTTGATATATTCCCTACATCATAATCTCATCCATGCGGTATCATTTTTACAAAGCACATTACAACTGGCACCCAAAAATTCCGTGAGCTACCCATTTAACCAAAAACAAATCCTTCGTAAGTTTTTGTATTGGTTGGTGAATCATTGACACCAGAAGAAGGCGTAAGGGCCATATTTGGCCAATCAACGTCAAGTAACTGGACATACACACAACCGGAAAGAATAAGGTGGTTTCTACTAGTCTTGACGGTAGAAAGCTAAAGCGCATTTTGTTAGTTGAAAAGTTTATTCAAAGCAAACCCAAATTGATTGTAGCCGTATCGCTTGGGAATGCAGCGTATTTATTATCTGAAAGATTTATGGCTTAGGTGGTATCACTTCTGTGTACGGGAGGTTAGTACATTTCCTAATTTTACTTTTCAACACTACTTTATTACTTGATATTATACATCTTGTGTCTGGCGCATCGTGGCCAAATACGGCCCTCTTTCGCCTTAAAACCCCAAAACAACCAACCAACACTGCTTTGAAATATGAACTTTGAGATTCAAATTTTTGGTTGGGTTGCCAAGAAACTTGTGTGAGAACCAACTAATCTTAACCCTCTTGGTGATTGCCTCGACAAGATGTCTCCTCACTAACAAAGCTGACCAGATCTCGATTGACGAGATATCTCGTCATTGTAAAAAAACTGATCTGATCTTCATCTCGTCATCATGAAAAAACGACAATATCTTCATCATTTGGAATTCAATCGGCATTCTTGATGACGAGGTATCTCGTCATTAGCAAAATTGACCAGTTTCATGGACATGTCGAAACCACTTGAAGCTTCTTAATAAAAATTTTCCATTTTTAATGACTATATATAGAGATGCAGGCTGTCGAGAGGTCGTTGGTAGGATAAATGTTAGAAGAAATGATTAGGTTGGAAGCAATAAAATACATTGTATCATAATATAGACAGATTTTATATGAATAAGTAACTCTTTCACTTATATGAGATAGAAAAAGTATGCAATACAGACAACAATAAAGCAGAAAAAGTTATGAGACCATACCTTTTTAAATGCTTTGTATCAAAATAACATAAACAAAGACTCGAGACATCGCTACCAGATGCTGTCTAGTGAAAGGTCGCGTCTATCTTGAAACTGCGTAGTATTTACAGCATTTGAACACTTCCAGTAAAGGAATAACCTAAGAACGATATCGTTCTCTGGCTCTCTTTCACGTTTAGCCCCTGCTTATTATTTCTTTTCCTGAAAAATTTTTCCTAATTTACCACAATTTTTTAAAAATAACTTATTTTCAAACCAACAGTTTTCAATTTTTGAGGGCCTTCTAAAACCTATTAAGGGCACAAAGCAAGAAACAATACTTTATGGGCGAAGACCAATCACCTTAATCAACATGAATGTACTTTCAACAAAAGTACAATAGAATATCTAAAGTAGTCCTTGTCATCGGAATATCAAATGAAAGAATATTTATTTTTCTGCCCCTTAATGTACCTTGAATATTTATATACCTTAGCCTTAATTTGCCCTTAAGTTTTAGATTTAAGGAACTAAGCAAGAAACAGTACTTCATGGGCGAAGACCTATCACAGTAACGTGAACGTATTTTCAACAAAAGTAGAGTATCTAAAGTATTCCTTGTCTCGGAATGTCAAATGAAGGAATATTTATATATCTGAGTTTTAATGTATCTAGAATATTTATACACCTTAGCTTTAATGTAGCCTTGATCTTTAGATTTAAGGGCACTATGCAAGAAACAATACCTTCTATTTATATACCTCAGCCTTAATTTGTCTTTAATTTAGACTTTGTAGCCTTAACCCTTTCAGAGACGATGGGACACCAGACATCATACCCCCTCTTAAAAGGAGTAAGTGAGAACGTACTAGACACGCACCTAGGCTCTTCCTAGGTTAAGCTTACCTCTCATATCTAGGAGGTGTACACCTTATACGTCTGGCGGATGATCCTCCACTGAACTACCACTATTACAATATATTGAAAACTGACAACAGTGCTTTTGAGCATGTACGAACTTGAAAGAACCAGTCTTTTACTGAAGAGATTAGCTTCAATGTGTACGTGTACGTAAGGGCTGGTGCACGTTAAGTGTGTCATGGTCTCAAATGTCCTCACGTTGGCGTGGTGTGGAAGTTTGGAGAGTGGGGTGACAGCTCAGGTGTTGACATCGTCATCTGACCATGGTTCAAATGCTGAGGTGTTGTCCTCTGGTCTTTCCCTTCGGGATTGATTCCGGAGGGTAGCCAATAGCCCGTTGTGTTGCCCCAGGGCGACGTTAATTCAACTATGTGTCTGTAATCTTACAGCGTCGTGGGTGAACAGTATAAATTACATCGATCCCGCAGCGAAAGGAAAGTGTAAAACGGATAACATCGGCATGTACTGCTGTTTACTGCCCTTTGGAACAAAAATACTGCTTTTACGAGCACAGATATATTTTATAGACTTGCTGTTGTTGACTCAGCAGTGTTGTCATAGGAAATTCGCTTTGCTTTTGAAGTCGATTTCGATCCAGTCATAGACGAGCACGAATACAATGACTACGCAACGAACGTCGAGCGGAGTTGCTCAGAGTCGAGACAAGCTTCCGAAGGGGATGTTGCAGAATGGTACGAATTTATAATTCGTGATTTCTGCCATTCCTTTGTGATGTCTCATTGCATGAACAAGCAAATGTTGCATGGAATCAATCACTAGGGGATGAATAAGCAAGCTTATGGTACCATCAGTACCGATTACGTATGTATTTGAGATGATGGATGCTTATTTCGGTGAATAAATCACAGCGCACAACTCTTAGAATAACACTGTTATGACTCACGGAATACTAATTTTGAAGGAAACTAAGCTCTCTGAAATCAAATTACAAATTTGTTGAATTATGAAGTAGTTGAATGCAATTGGAATTGGCGATGTTCGAGTATGAAAGTGGTGAAACCTTTCTACGGAGATATATACGGTTTGAGGAGAGGGAGACTTAAAAAATGTGCACAGATTGCAGAGATATTGAAGACGCTGGATGGCAAAACTTTGCGAATATATGGATTCCTGAACCTTAAATCTGCTTAACTCTTTGTTTCTTACAATTTTTGTCCCTTCAACAATAAAAGTAAATGTGCTGGAGCAACACAAAGGTCTATTGGCAACGGTTCAGAATCAATTCCAAAGGGAAAGATCCTAGAACAAAACCTCGTAATTTTGAACCCCTGCCAGATGACGTAATCAATTAGCTGATCTGGTGCCCCACTCTCCAAACTTCCACACCACGCCAACGTGAGGACATTTGAGGCCACAACAGATTTAGCATGCACCAACTCCCACGTACGCGACGGTGTGGTTAAATCGGGTTTCGAACTCGCTACTCTACCAACCGGGCTACTGCCTCCCCCCTCCTAACTAAGGGGAACATTCTTTATTGTGACATTTGAGACTGTTTCACATTTGAGAATGTTAATGAGCATGACGATATGGTCACAATAAATAATTTGGATGTGAATCTTTGTGTTCTGTTCTTGAAATCCAACTAAGGGAGCAATTCTTTATTTATTGTAACCCTGATTCACATAAGTGAATCTGCGTTTACAATAAAGAATTTTGCTCTTAGTTGGGTTTCAAAGGGCAAAAACAAAGGTCTACTCAATTGTATCTCCAATACGAAGAGTTTAAAAGGCTTACAAGGCTCAGATAAAGAAATACTTGTTTTACAGAGAAATCAATTGTGGCTTTGGGAGAGCTAAAGCATGTCATTGAGGGGGAAAAATCTCGCTTTATGTGAGGTTCTCCGGCCAACACACTGAGGAACGTTGGTCGGAAGGAACCACTGGATCCCCGAGGGACGTTGGAGGGGACGGTCATCAACGGGAGGGGTGAAGAAGAGAGATTCGAGCAGAGGCAGAGGAGGACGGAATTGCGAGAGTCCTTTCGCTGGCATAGGTTAAGATTTAGAGCTGTACACTCCTTTATGACACCCTAGAATTGTAAACAGATTCATGTAGATGTAAATAAACATAGTAAAAGTCCCCATGAAGAAGCGTCAATCTCTCTGGTAACTTGACTGATGAAAGAAAAGAGCCGCAAACACACGTAATGTTACACTTTACATTGAGCATGCTTTTATATTTTACCACCAGTTAAAACGGCGAAATGAATATTATCTATAAATGCCATGTAGGTATTTTAATTAACGTCGCACTGGAGCATCACATCGGTCTATTGGCGACAGGGATCATACCCCGAAGGGAAAGATCCGAGGACAACACCGCGTAATTTTAAACCAAGGTCAGATGACGAATATGAGCGATAGGGTGCCAGCTCTCAAAACTTCCACATCCCGCCAACGTGAAGACATTTGAGGCCCAGAAAGATTTAACGTGCACCAGCCCCCTTTGTACACGACGGTCTTTGGTTGGATTTGAACTCGCAATCCTCCTTTTGCTAGTCCGTTACTCTACCTACCGGGCTACCGCGGCCCCGCCACGTTCGGGAAGAAGATAAACACACACAACAGGGTGCTCTAAACTTCCTGTACAAACCTTTAGGCGCTGCAGGAGGAAATATTAAACTGTATTCACAGGGATATACATCCACAAGTATCACTTGGTTTTGCTCTGATTATTTATTAAGTTGTATTTTTATAAAGAACACATGAGCTAGAAATTTTTTTTCTATTTTTTTTGGCTTTGTTAAAACATAAAAATTTTCTTTTCAACCTCTTGTAAATAGTTTTTAATTCTAAAAAAATGAATAATATGTGTAAAAGTAGGTTCTTGTGAAAGACTTTATACATTGAATGAGTCTAAATCAGGGGGCAGAACATGATTATTTGATTTCGCTAGTGAATAGAATAAGAACATGGCTGCATGCTGATTTTTTACACTGAGAAATTTCTTTTATTCTGTAAGACAATTTCACTCTCTTCAGTTTTACCTACATGCAGCCATGCTTTAGAATTCAAAGATGAATTATGGGTATTAACAAAGGGAAGAAAGAGTTTTAAAAGTGTGTGAAAGTAATGTGATTGAAATGCAATCATAATAATAAATTAAATTACTTGAAATATGGCATTCGAGGCTAAATTTTGATATAAATTCTAAATTTTTCACAAAAATTGGGTGTTTGTATGCAATTTAATATGACGATAATCCCTTATACATATTTTATGCATATGAATTTATAAAAATTATAGAAAACAATATTTGCTTTGGCAAAAGAAAATAGTTAATTTTAGATTTGACTTTTATAAACACAAATGGATTCGGATGTTACCAGATTCAGAAAAATTACTTAATGTTTTGAAACAGTTACTCCTTGTGTGTGTGAATATTTCAGTTCCTCCAGATTATCAAATGCAAGGAAATTGTCTTCTTACACATACGGTGTAAAATTCTTTTCATCAACTAACCAATATTTTAGATAAGAGTGATTAATTTAAATGTTTTTAAAAGAAAAATATAGGCATGCGAATTATTTAATAATTAAAATTCAATAATTTACATTCAATTAGAAGCAAATTCATCAAGTATTCTAATGCATATATCTTGATTTTAATGTTTGATTAATTATGAAATTTAATTTAATTTATATGAAATAAAAATATCAATATATTTTAATCTGCAAAAACCAGTTAAGAGCAAGGGGCTTCTAAGTTACCTGCGCATAATAGCTCAAAATGACGATCCATCATTGTCAGGAAGAGAAAAAAATGTTGTCTGAAATAGTTTATTGAGGTTTCCCCTCAATAAACTATTTCAGACAACATTTTAGATAAGAGTGATTAATTTAAATGTTTTTAAAAGAAAAATATAGGCATGTATAAGTATCTTTAGAGAAAAAAATAACGGGCTTAATATAAAATACGGCTCATCGGCGGAAAATGTTTTATTCAATTTAAATTGTAGGTTTATTGAGTGGTATTGTGTTTGATTAAATTTTTAAAAATTAAACGATATTTCATTTGTTCTGGACGAAAATAAAAACCTAAGTTCGAACTGGGTTCCCTGGCGTTGTGTAAGCCGCGACACTACTAACTGAGCTATGCATTACGCTACTACGGTGTCTACTAAAGGGTTTTAAAACATCAATACGAGCATTCCGTTGCTACGAGTGGCTAAGAGATACTTTACAATCAACCAATCAGATTCAGTCCCAGTTTAGAATCACAAATATTCTTCAGAAGCAGTCACAGTTAGAACTGTTACTGTGAAATCTCTCTTTGTACCATCTCTAATCAGTTTGAGAGCAGGAATCAATTCCTTCGGTAAATTTGATTCCTGCTCTCAAACAGGAAGTACACCTAATTCTGTTTTTACACGACAGAAACGTTCCTGAAGAATACGTGTAAAAAAAGACATTGTATCTATGGAAGAAAAGAAGATTGGTTCCGGATCCAAAAATCAGTAAAAATAATTTAAAAAAAACATATGAAAATATTCGTTTTAAGCTTATTATTTTATTTCAACAAAATACACATGTAATAATACATCATGAAAATGAAAAAATTCTTCATGAACAAAAAAATCTGTTTTACACATGACATTTTTTTATTCATTTTCACTTTCTGACAATAAACGGCGCATACGTTTGCGTACGACTGGAATATCACTGCTATCACTAGAAATGTGGACATCGTCTTCTTCCTCTATTAATGAAATTCACGAGCTTCCTCTGGTGCTGATGTTTCACCGGTTTTACGAACGAATTCACGAACTAACCAAAGCACGAACGCGTTGTGTTCGTGCTTTGGTTAGGCCGTTATATAATTCTCTGTAAGAGGCTGTCAACAACTTCTGTTCACGTTGAAACTTCCCAGAGCGTTCCTCATTAGGGTCATGTTTGACAAAATGATTACCCAATTTTTTGGCCAGTTCCAGACCTTCTTTTATTAAATCTGCATTTAGAAAAGGATAATTTTCTTCATTATCACTACGTTCTGTGGGATTAGGAGTCTCGAGGACAACCTCTAATATTTCATCTTCGCTTAAGGCTTTATCGACTAATAATTCATCAATATCTTCAAACGATAGATCATCGAATACTTCTCCACCAATTGTGTGTGCCATTGTAATGATGTTGGGAAATTCGGTCGTATTAGGGATGATGGGATCTTTGCTTTTTACACATTGTGCCCAAAGCGCTTTCCAACACGCATTTAAAGTTACTGGTTTTAATTCAGTTAACGCTAATCCAACTTGATTGATACAATCCATAATTGAGAATTTCTTCCACACATCAATGACTGTTAGTGTTTCATCATTCAGTTTGTCCAAAGCGTGTTGGAATGTTCGTTTTATGTAGTATATTTCAAATGTCGCAATTATACCTTGGTCTAGCGGTTGTATCAAAGATGTAGTATTAGGTGGCAGAAATAAAATTTGTACGTTTGGTGTTCCAAGACAGGATGGCCGGGTACATTGTCAAGAATCACAACTTTAAATTCGAGACCTTTCACGTTCATGTAACGTCTGACTTCTGGGGCGAAACATTTGTTAAATCATTCTGTAAAGATAGCATTGGTCACCCAGGCCTTCTTGTTTGCCATCCAGTGAACAGGCAGTTTAATGATATCTACACCTTTCATTGAACGTGGGTTTAGGGCTCGATTTACCAGCAGTGGTTTCAACATGCGATCTCCTGAAGCGTTGGAGCAAAATAATAAGGTCGCACGATCCTTAGCTACCTTAAAACCACCAGCAGTTTTCTGCGATTTGGCTACGTACGTTCTGTTCGGCATTCGTTTCCAGAAGAGACCATTTTCATCTGCATTCCACACTTGATCAGGAGTGTATCCTCCATCTTTAATAATTTTAGAAAGTTCCTGCGGGAATACTTTAGCAGCCGATTCAACTGCAGATACAGTTTCACCTTTAATTTTTATATTATGAAGAGCATGCCTTTTAAGAAACACTGTCATTCAACCTGTACTTGCTGAAAATTCATACTTTCTGAGATGAAGTGCTTGGTTCCTTTTCTTTAATCTGTCTATAAATTCTTAGTGCTGTTTTCTTGATGGCATTTCCATCAACTGGTACTCCTTTTTATGACTTGTCTTCTATCCATATTACCAGAGCCTTTTCCATCTTTTCCTTGACAATATCTCTTGTATATGATGATGAATTAACACTTACTTTTGTTCCAAAACATACCGATTTCCTAATTGCAGCTTCATTTTTCTTAATTGTTCTTATGGTAGCTTCATGTACACCAAAATGCTTTCCTACAAACGTAGCACCTTGTCCAGTTGTAAGACGATCTAAAATTTGAATTTTAAGTTCCAAAGAAATCGCTTTCCTTTTCGTTTTGGTAATGGGTGAATTATGTGACATTATATAAGGGCTACCGAAAAATATCTCAAATTAAAATTAATAAATAAAGGTATGAAAAATTTGTAAAAACTTAAAATTTATTGATTTTCGGCAAAATTTATAAATTTATATGTGCACAAATTTCACTATAGATTCTTTCACTTTGAAATAGAACTAAATGTCTATACATACTAAATGTCTTCCGAAGATACAATGCACGAATACGATAGATGTGCACCAAATTCAATAATAAAAACGTTATGTAATGTATCTAGAGGAAAGCACGCGTGTCAAAACACACACACTAGCTGTTATACATATGTATAGAAAATAGAAATGATATACTACGCCACAAATAAAATTTTGTTTTCTTAGAATTTAGGCAAAAAAGTTGTTAGAAATTGGATTGGACCGCTCGTGTTAAATCAAAATGACTCACGTAAAAAGAGGATGAAATATTTATTTTGAATTCGTGTTAAATCAAATTCGTGTAAAAAAGGTTCGTGCAAAAACAGAATTAGGTGTAGTCTCAGAGCAGGGAGTAGGTTTATGGACAGAGAACGGATGAATGAATCAAACCGGAAAAAGTGATTCACGAACTGTAGGATGAACAGCTGTGTTTCGGACTTAACCATAATTTAGAATATCAGAAAATTTTTGCGAACTTAGAAAATTCGAGAAAAGAGAACTTTGCAAAATTCCCACCTGTTTAAAATCGAAGTATAAAAAAATTGCAATGTTTCTTTTAACAAAAAGAACCGAGAACAGGTTTTTGTGAAAAGTGGGAACAGGCTGTTCCCGTTCTTTTTGAAGAACAGGTGAAAAAGAGCAGTTCGTTCTTTTTTCCCCATCCCTACTCATAATTCATTTTATTACCTCGTGTTTTCAAGTGCGTATTTTCCGCTGTTCGCCATGGGAAGGAAAGTAAGTTTGCGCCTCTTTTCCTTGAGATTTAATAACCCCAATTTAAGTACCACTTTTGGGTAATATCCAAGTGTAGCGTAATTAAAACGACTGTTTTAGTGTTAAAATTCATTTAGTCGATAGTTTTTTCGCTTTTATATCCATTGCAGGTTTAGCAAAGTTTGAGGAAAATCTGGGTATTTTTCAAGCTAAAAGTTCATTGTTTATTTCCATAGCTTCGGTTGCGCTTGAGTTTTGAAGATTTCAATTGAGATCTACAGATAACTTTAACGGGCATGCACGGAATTGTTTTTAATTTTGAAAATCTGCATATTGATTGAATTAAAAGAAAAATTATGAATTAGGTTGGTTAAATAAAATATGAAATGTAAAAGGACAACTTTAGGTTGAATGGTTTGGTGTTTTATGGCGCAAGGGCCATATTTGCTGCGCAAACTCAAGACAAAATCAAGCCAAGTTAAAATTTCAAGTAAAAAAATGTGAGAAAAAAAGTGGAATTGGGGAACAGAGTCATCGGATAACTTTGGGATCAAATCGCACTGCTAGACACCAATTTCATCAGAATGTCATACTTTTCCTATACAAATCAGTTTAAAATTGAAATTTCTAAACTTATTTCACCACAATTCAAAGAATCTCGGGGTCAACAGTAATGATGGAAATTTCTTTCCTACATTTTCTATTGAAATTCTTGGCGAACTAGGGAGCATTTAGATAAAAACGCACATCCCACCTGTTCGATTTTTCACTAATACGGCACCTTGTTTCCACAAAAAATTATCGATATTTTAAATTTTAAATTCTGAATTAAATGTTTTGTTGATAAAATTTATAAATCAACTTAATCCAATACTGGGCCCTTGGTAATTGTTGCAGCTCACCCCTTGGCATCCTTCAAAAAGTCGCCAATTGGCGCACTTCGACATCCTCGCTGTGTAACCGCCTGTTCTCAGGCAGTTGGTTTTTGAATTGACTCGTATTGCAGTCACAAGAGTGATATGGTTCACTAATCCTGGCAATGGCGCCAGTTATTATGGATATAAGACTGTATATATGTACATATTAGTAAACTTGTGGTTATTCAGATTAATTGCCTCAGTACCTCTTCAAAAGAATTGTTACAGTCCGCTTATAGAAATGAACCCGTGACCACACAACAGTAATTCCTTTAGATTGTTTTATGCCTATGCTCATGCAAATGTTTTTTGTACCCTACAACAGTTACTTTACCGTATAAACTATACTTAACTTATGTTATTTAATAATACAGGATGTTTAAAAATTCCGTGTATACACTTTAAGGGGAAGGCAAAATAAAACCGTACCTGATCAGAACGTGATGGACAAGATATCTCGTCGAAACCACTTGAGGATTAAAAAAAGAGGGAGGAGACAAGGCAATAGTTCTTGTCTCACAAAAGGCTGAAGAGCACAAAGCAGGACAGGAGGTGACTTTTCTAAGATTCATTAACAGGGAGACATTGACAAAGCTGGTTAGTTTTTGTGCACAATCAATAAAAAATTGCAAACTAAAATTTAATATTGTGAATATTAATTTATTAACTTAACTTTAATCATAACATAAATCACTCAAAGGGGCTTATCTCATTGGGCCCCTGGAGAATCAAACAACTTTTATTGTTGGGGTTAGAATATTCTAGTTTCTTCATATTAATTTCTTAATAAATTATCATCATTTTAAATACGTAAATTTAGTTTTGACCGATGGCAGCATAAGTTTCATTTGCCCCAGGTTCCCAAAAGTCTAGGTTTGCCTCTACAAGAAGTTTAGAAACACTATTAATACCACCTATTACGAATAGAGGCCTGTTTGCACACGTTTTATCTGCCCGCATTTTGGATTAGTTGTGCTGAACTAAATGTTTATTATTTTAAAGTGTGTTTCAAACTGTTTTTTAACTTGCAGGTGAGCTGCTGTATTCTAGGAACACTTTTCTCGTTTCTGTTTATTGCTCTCCACCTAATATTGAAAACTGACTATTCCGTTTTCAAGAACAAACCATATCCAGGTATGATTGGAAAATTCAGTGTTTAGTAAAAGATTCAACCGTTTCCTGTTTCACGTACTTTGACTGGAAATTTTACGGAGATTCCTGTAAAATACAACGTTTTAGTTCATTTAAAAATAATTTTTATTATGGACCGTTGTAAGCATGACTCCACACAAATCACTCAAATATGAGGGATGAGTGTTAGAAATGTACAGATAATAAAGTAGATGAATTTGCGGGGTCAATTGGCTTCATTAATTAGGTCTTGTGACTGCTATATCAGGAGACAGGAGTTTCCAATTTCTAGAGGCCTATTCCGTTGTCTCCAAGGAATATTTTTTTAGTTGGGACCCGTCCCTAAACATGAGAGATAATTATTACAAGTATGCAGGGAAATGAAATGTAGGAAAATGAACTATTCTGAAAATACGCTGATATGTAGGGAAACTGGGATCCCATATCCTGCTACAATAATTTTCCAAGTTAGCGTTTCTGTTGTCTGACAATTTTATACAGAGCAAAATAAAAAAAAAATTATTAGACAAAAAATAAAAATGCATTAAATTAATTTTCTGTGTAACGTTGAATCTACACAAATTGTTATATTTTTATGTTTATTTCAGCCATAAAAACCAAACAGATGTATAATTATTTTGCTTCTTTTATGTGATTTATTCGCTTTTAACCAAATAGATGGCAGCACTACCGAATTTTAGATTTACTCGGGGGGGTAAATTTAAAATAAGGTTAGGCTCTACGGTCCTTTTATAGGGGAAAAAGAAACTTGAACCTACAACAAAAAAGTAATTACAATAGTACATATTTTCCAGAACAAAAATATTCAGCAATTTATGTGAATATAGAAATTATTCATCTTTTAGAGTTTACATCATCTGGGAAGTTTGGTTCTTACATAGGATTGGGTGAAGAATCGGTTCTCTTTCCATTACGTTGCAGCACCTGTGCGTTGATTGGTAGTTCGGGTAAGTTTATTTAGATTAATGTGTGTGGTTGAAGGTAATATATATTATACACACATATTAGAAGAGTTCTCAAATACCTGTTATTATGTCGCAGCGTTTTAGTTGACATCTCACTGTTTTCACCGTTATTTTGATAGGCATCTAGTTATTGAAAAGCTAGGGAATGATTCTTCGTTTGAAATTATTTATTTATTTTGACGCATTTTTGAATGTGTTACAAAATGTTTAAATTGACATGCAAAAATATAAATAATGAAGTAATTCATTGTTAACTTTTCCTTAAGTATTTCAATTGCAATTTCATAGGTCATTTACTTGCTTCCACTGAAGGTGTTAAGATAGACGAGCAACATACTTGCGTTTTTCGCTTAGGATTTTCCCCTACTAGAGGTTATGAGCAGCATGTGGGTTCTAGAACCACAGCAAGGATAGTGGACAGTTTCAGGTAGTTGTGACTTTTAATTTTGTATTACAGGTGCTCTAACATGTGGTTTCTTTTAGTTTAATGGCGCAAGGGCCATATTTGGCCATGCTGCGTCAATACACAAGACAAACAACATCACGTAATGGTCATTACACACAAGGACAGTTTTCTATTACAGAAGAGATATACAACCAGGAAGGAATCGGACCTGCGCCGCCTCCCGCAGGTTGCTATAGCAGTGGGCATACCTCTACACACATGAATCTGGAGTGTTATTATTTCTCGACAGCTAATATAATGTCCATTCAAGACAACTTTTTGGCGTGAATACGTCTTTAATATCAGATCAGTACTATGTGGCCAGTACGGAAAGTTGAGCATTTCGGAAAACTGCGCATCTAGTTTGGTCTAATAATTTCTATATTACTAATGCGACAGTAACTAACATAGTGTCATACGATAGCTGAGGGAACAAAGACTTATTAGCGACCTTGAGATCACGCGCAACGACAAGCTGGAAGGGAGGGGTCGGTATTTTAGGGACTTTCCGCGTAAACTTCAACTGGACTACAAAGCTCTACGACGTCGAAATGGGTCTCAAACGAAAGCTAATGTCGAGATCTGTCAATTTTAGACATTGGAAGGGAAATCGAATACAGTAATATCCCGAAGTTACGCAAAAGGTGGGTCCAACGAAAATCTCGTAAGTCAAATTCGCGTTATGTCGGGATACAACATTGCATATAAATACAGGTAACCCCCGTATAACACGGTGCTTTTATAGCACGGATTCACTCTAACACGGTTCGAGAATTGGGACCATCCCTGTATAACACGGTGCTTTTATAGCACGGATTCACTCTAACACGGTTCGAGAATTGGGACCGTCCCCGTATAACACGGTGCTTTTATAGCACGGATTCACTCTAACACGGTTCGAGAATTGGGAACATCCCCGTATAACACGGTGATTTTGTGGAATGATTGGAATAACGATGCGAAAATTACGGGCATTATGAAAGTTTAATTTAAACGGTGTAGCATGGGAATATCCTAAGAACTACACGCGCGGATATTATCTCGAGATAAATTAAATAAAAAGTAACTTAGCTATCGGGGATCCCCGCTCGTCATCAAAACGAAAAAAATGGCAAGAACGCTTAACGAGTTTCTTTCTCACAAAACTGCAAGGTCGTTGGACTAAGGCGAAAAAAAAGAGAGCGTGTTCTTCCTCTCCACGCTTTTTATCAGTTTTTCAGGGGGTCGCAAATCAGGGGAGATGGTCTTGTCAATCAAGGGAGCTGGACTTCCTGATTCGCTGTTTTTAAACTAGCTCATCTGTAATTTGTTAGACGGACACACATGACATGGCATGACGTAACTTTCTGGAAGGTTCTTAGCATAGTTAATGAGCGTCACTGGAGTGAGGGAGAAAACGGAATTGAGAAATAAAGGACGTAAAAAATAAATGGCATCACTGATCTCGTGGCTGTCACTCAGAGGATGAGGATATCTTGCCAAAAAGAAAACACCCTCGGTTAATAGTGCTTAGTGATGACGAAAAAAACATTGTTTAATTCATATTAATAAGTATTACTTCTTAAGAAAATTTTAATAAAGATATTTATCTTAATTATGAAAATTTAATAGCATGTTTTTTAATTTTTGGAACCTAACCCCCCTTTTCGTACTAGTTCTTTGTTTCGTATAACACGGATTCGCATAACACGGCAATTTTTTGGAACATAACTCCCGTGTTATTCGGGGGTTAGCTGTACATACAAATTTTGTTTAATTGGTTCCAAGGAGGGTAACAAAACCACTAGTTTAGAAGAAAAATATTTAATGAAATTGCAGTTCTTTATACATATTAATACAAAATATTAAAAAATAAATGAGTTGCGTAAAAAAGTTATTTCGATGTCGATGGCTTCATAAAATCTAACAAATTCGTCTGACGACACAATGCCTTTTTTTTCACGCAGACTTTCTTCGTAGCAAGCTAATAATTTTTTTATTCCTTGCTTTGTAGTTATAACGCGTTCTTCGTTGGAGTCTGTTTTCTAAAATTTTTAATCCCTTTTCAATTGAACTGAGACCTTCTGTCAAGCTTTGCAATTGTCATGTGCTTTTCTGGTGGAACTGGATCTAAAGTGTCGGATACTTTAGTGACGTTTTCCTCACGCATCTCTATTAGCTCATCAATTGTCAGCTCCTGACTATGTGAATCCAACAGTTCGTAGGCATCGCCATTGACTTCCAAATCTAATTGCCTGGCAAGATTAACAACTTCTTTTATCACATGAGCGACATGATGAGTTTCTTGTGTTGTAACCGTCTCGTTTTTGAAAAAAAATTGACAAAGTTTCTTCCAGACAATCAATGTTTTTCTGGAAATTTCATCCCAAGATCAGATTTACTTCGTTGGGAGGACATAGTTTTTAAGGGTTTTTAGAAAACGTATAACAAACATTCTTAACTTTCATCAATCGTAGAATTGTAATCGTGCACGTAGAGTTCGCGCGAAACGTGTCCACTGCGTATCACAGCAAGAGAAACACTGAAGATAGCGTGTTGCTAAACGAAAAAATCAAGAACCGCGTAACTCCGAGTTTGCGTAAGTCGGGGTAGCGTAAGTCGGGGTATTACTGTACAGTGTTGGTCGTGAAACTTTGGATCGCTGTTGAAAATTTAAAAAAATGTCATAATGTCGGCATATACTCGTCGAAAAGTCAAGCAGAAATACATCGAGCGAAATCTACACGGAAGCTTTCGATAAATACTGAATTGACTACTGAATTTGTCTTTCGTTCATTTACTACACCTAAATAAATGCTATGCGCTAACGAGAAGTATTCATTTAAAACCTTGCGACCGTGTTCCGACACAGCCCATCCGACATTTTTTTTTGCCACAACCGCTATTTATTCGTATACCATTTCCCATCTCCTCGAAATGTAAACCAACTATGCATGTTTTTCAGTGAATTTAAACACGCTCCAATGCATTTTCCTAGGTTCTACCCCTTTCTGAAACAACCCTTAAAGCTCTTCATCGGCCCATACGCTTCTGAATTCTGGTTCCTGTTTGATAGTAGTCCAGGGGATATTGCACGATTTCGCAGTCTTATTTCGGGACGTATTTTAGAAAAATATGGTTCTCAGTTCCTGTGGTTCACTCGCCAGGTTGAAAAAGAGATCATGAACTCTCGAATACTAAGACCAAGAAACGGGTAAGAACAGCTTCTGTTTTACGTCTCTAAAAATCAACAGGTGTTTCGAAACTTCCTGTACAAACTTTTAGGTGTGGATAGGTTGATAGTTGGATTTACGTCGCACTGGAACAATGTAACATGCTATTGGCAACTGTCCGGGATCAATACCGAAGGACGACATCTCGACATTTTGAACCCCGGTCAGATGACTATGTGTTACACTTGAGCTGGCACCCCACTCTCCAAACTTTCACACCAACGGTAAGACATTTGAGGCCCCGACAGATTTAACGTGCACCAGCCCACACGTGCACAACGGTCTTTAGGTGTTTAGTTTCGAACTCGCAATCCTCCGGTTGCTAATCCGATACTCTACCGACCCGGCTACCTTGGTAGGTGCCTTTAAGTGTGGTAGGGTATTAACATAGGGATATACATCCGCAAGCACCACCTGGTTTTGCTAGAGTGCATTATTCGGAAGAGAGACAGTAGGCAGTTTTAGCCCATCATCGTTTTAGACACTGACATGCATCATTTCACTAATGCTGAGATGGCTTACATGCACCAACGGCTTAACATACCGGACCTTTGTGTATGTGGGGGCTGGTGTACATTGAATCTGCCGTAGACTCAATTGTACTAACGTTGGCGTGGTGTGGAAGTTTGGAGAGTGTGCCAGCTCAGGTGTTGATCTCGTCATCTGACGTGGTTCAAAATTAGGAGGTATTTTCCTCGGATCTTGCACTTTGGACAGTCGCCAATATATAGCCCATTGTGTTTAGTCCAGCGCGACGTAAATTCAACTACTTACCTTCTATGGAACCCTGTCGATGCTGTCAGGCGTGCATACCATATCGTGGTGAAAACTTTGAGCGCCTACTTAGAAATTGTAAGTGTACGAGAACTGTCAAATTAGGGCTGATAAAAATGTTATTTATACACTTTTTGTCTTTCATTTCTGCATCTTACTGTACCCTCTAGCCCACTCGAAGGTATCCATTCTAATGCGAATACGGTTTAATTTTGTGTTCCCTACCTCCTTTAAAGTTTAGAAACGCCCTATATATACTACTGCGAGATATCTCATCCATCAAGATCTGGCCAATTTTGCTGTGACGAGATATCTCGTCCATGAAGTTCTGGTCAGCTTTGCTAATGATGACGCGGAAAGAGACTATTTTCCAGTAATTTTATCCCGCCTTAAAAAAATTGTTGTGCGCTTTGACATAGAGAAAAGGCTGTTCCTATTTGTTATAATAATTACAGAAATGAACCATGTAATTTTTAAATAATGCTCAAGGAACCGAGGGTTGTTTATTTTAATTTCATTCATGTAAAAAGTATGGATTGTTTTTGAGGTGATAGTTTTTATTTTAGGGGCATAGGAATTTCGTCTCTGTGGTTTGCTACTCGAGTCATCGAAGACGCTGGATGCAAAACTTTGCGAATATATGGGATTCCTGAGCCTCAAATCTGCAAGTAAGTTTGATTTCGTAATTTAGCTCTTCGTTTCTCGCAATTTTTGTCCCTTCCGCATACACAAAAGAAAGAACGCGTAAGTCATGGTTAAAACAATCTGAAAATCTATTTTTATAAGGTATTTCTTTTCAGATTTCTGATCTTATGATCTTTACGACAGGTAGTAATAGGTAGTTGAATTTACGTCGAACTGGGACGGGCTACTGGCGACGATCCGTGATCCATCCCGAAGGGAAAAGATCCGATGTAAACACCGAAATTTTGAACCCCTGTCAGATGACGAGGTCACACCTGAGAGGATATACTCAAAAAGATTTAGCGGGAAAAATCGGCTGGCACCTCATATCCAAACATCCACATCACGCCAACATGAGGACATTTGATACCACGATAGATTTAACGTGCACCAGCCCCGGCGTACACGACGGTCCTTGATTGGATCGAGTTTCGAACTCGCAACCCTCTGGTCGCTTATCTATTACTCTTCCAACCGGGTTATCTATTACTCTTCCAACCGGGTTATCTATTACTCTTCCAACCGGGTTATCTATTACCCTTAACATACCTAGAATATTCATACATTTCCCTTTAACAATTACAAAGGGAGTTCAAACGTCTTATTCCCTGAAAGGGTTGAGGTTTTAAAGTGAATCGAAATTAGCCCGTATTTGTGAAAAGATTAGATGCCAACACTCTGCATTTGTTTTGAATCATTAACAAAACATATTTTTCTTGTTGCAGGAAAAACCATAACGTTTCCATTCCTAGTTGCTATTGGGATATGAAATCAGCCGATCTCTGCTTGAATGGAGTTGACGCAAGCGCGATGAGGAGCAACAGTCCAACTCCTGTATCCGCCCTCCCGACATTTGCAGAAAGGAAAGCTTTGCCAGTATGGGCTGAAGAACACTCTCTGCAAATTAGTTTCTTGATACCATCTTGGCACGGTGTGGACAAACTCCTTAGAACTATGTCGAGATAATTCACTGGAAAATTTTGAAAGCACTTCCTCTCGCACATCATTGTATACATACTCATACAAATTAACATTTAAAGTTGTTCTCAGAAGCAATGGCAAATGAATGGATTATGATTGAAATTTGAAGCGTTGCGTAGCTTGTGTGCTCAGTAAAATTTTTTTATTATTGACTAAAGCTAAATGTAGGTGACAGTAGTGTTTCTGAAGTACAACAGGTTCCTTTTTGCATTCCGAACGTGGCGTCACGTGTGTTTTGTTTTTTGAATACAATTTCAGTACTTCGCCAATTAAAATTCCAACAAATGAATTCCGAATTGATATAGGATAGTTGATTGGTCAACGCCAATTATATTAAACTCCAAACGTTACTAAAGCGACGATAAATTATATATTAAGGAAACCCCGATGGTGAGAGCATTTGGGTAACGGAAATAAAATCTCCACATTCCTTCCGGTTTCTTTGTTAATTCTGAAAATCCCCCTCTCATACTAGAAAATATTTTTACCTTTAAAATTATGTTTAAGATACATCCAACCATTCGTGTTTTTTTTTTGCAAACGATCATTAAAAATGTTTCTACGGACACAATGTCAACAAATGGTAATCAGATTCTTTTATATATTTAAAGATGTGACCTCAAAAGACTCACAACTTTCAAAATGCGAAATTGAGGACCAGGTTTGTTAAGATTTTATTACCCTCCATTCGGTACAGTTTCGGACACCAAGTTTAATTTCAAAAATGAAAAAAAGAATATTCTTTTCCATATTTTAAAATTTATGAACAAATTAATTCTGTAACATTTAGCTTAGTGCACACAAAGTTAATTACTACAGGCAAGGTCAGAGCAGAGATAAAATTTCATTTATCTTTTATGTCCACTTTTAACCAAATAGGCGAATATAGATTGTATTTTCTTTATGTTTTAAATTATTTTGTCACTTCTGAATTTATCATAACCAGCTTTTGTAAAATAACGCATATTTCTCCCAATTTATTCCCAGAAGGTTAAAAGATTTTGCAGTTTATATTTTTGTCAAAAACCCACAAGCTTTGCTTCTGTAATCCTCAATCTCAAACTGTATTGAAATCATTAAAACATCGACCTTCTAATGAAATTCATTTGACGGTCTATCCATAAAAATCGTTGACGTCACATCTAGTGAAAAGAAAAAAATCTTTATTTTAATTAGCATTAAAATTTAAAGCTGATAAAAATAAGATTTTCTGCTTGTTTACCAATAGTCGTTTAAGAAATAATTTATTTGAATCGCGTATTTGGATCAGTTAATTCATTAGGATGGTATGAAAATAAGCAATCCATTGTACTAACTTGATTTACTTTGTAATGTTTTAATTATATTAGGGTGTAAGTTTTTCGAACCAGTTGGTAAGTAATCATCCACCTCTTTTATGATCTGTGCATCGGGCACTTTTAAAAGTGCCCGATGCACAGATCATAAAAGAGTTAAACAGACCATAAAATATAGTTAAAATCCTCAAAATATGAACCAACTGGAATTAGAATTTTTCCTCAATTTCAAAGAGGTAAGAACTTTGTATTTTGCATTTTAATTACTCTAAAAAGTATCTAACCTATAATTACGACAAATGTACTGAACATACAAGTTCTTTAGTGTCGGGAATAAAAGTAAAACCATGAGAAATTTTTTAAAATCGCGTGACCTTGAAACTAAAAATAATTTAAAACAAAATAGAGGCATTATTTGCTTTATTCCATACGTGATCAGTCAGTCTTGTAACAACCTGCTGAATTTGTTATCCCAGTTATATTAAAGTAATTATGGTTGTCATTTAGCTGCAAACTGATGCTTCGAGATGTAGGTTTCTCCTGGTAGTTAGTTGGGTTATATGGCGCAAGGGTCATATTAGGCCATGCTGCCTAAACACAAGACATACAACATCAAGTAATTTGGTAAAGGTATTTTGAACCACGGTCAAATGACGTAGTCAAGACCTCAGCAGGCACCCCACTTTCCAAACTTCAACGCCTACGTGAGGACATTTGAGAACAGTACCGATTTAATGTGCACCAGCTTCCACGTACACGATGGTCTTAAACTGAATCGAGTTTCGAACTCTCAATCCTCCGATTGCTCATCCGAAACTATCAACTGGGCTACCGCCGTCCGATCTTGATAGAATGAATCCTTTAAACGAAGCTAGAAGTCCTAAAAAGATTTTAATGAAGCCAGAAACTACTACCATATTTATAAATAAGGGTGTAGACATGCCATACATTTAGTTCAAAAGAATATACCATTGCCACTCTGAGAAAAAAATTCTTCTTTCATAAATATACCAAACTTGGATCAATTTTGCTAATACTGAATAAATAGATTTGACAAAAAATAAAATAATTAAAAAATTGTTTTTTTCTCCAGTCTGACAATCGTAAAAGTGCTATTTCCTTGAATTGATGTTGCTGAAATTGTCGAAGTATCAAATTGTTTAAGCTTGTATATTTGACTTAAGAAATTCGAAATCTTTCCCACCTGAAGCCGATGCATACCTACAGTGAGTAAAGAAAGTCTCCGTACGCACTTACTATTTGAAATAAATGGATTTATTATTTGAAGAATATAAATATTGAAAAAATAAAAATGAAAAACAGATTAGCATAATTGCATAGAAAGTTTCTATTGCATTTAAACAAAAAATATTAATATAATTTAGCGCATAATTCACAATAACACGAAAATGTGGCAAGTGTAAATCAAAAAAGTCTCCGTACGGTGAAAAATATTTTATTAAATGTTATTTCCCCCATGTTTCATCATTTAATGGTCAGTTGAACCTGCTTTTGCTTTAATGACCTCTCTCAGAAGTTTAGGCATCCCATAAGTTTTTTTGTTGCTTCTGGAATAATTTTGTTCCAGACGTCCAGAATGGCACTTTTCAGGTTACTTTTGCTGCTGGTATCATATTTTTCAGTTCACGACCAATTTCTTCCCATAAGTGTTCCATGGGGTTTAAATCAGGAGAGTGGTGATGTGTGAAGTTGCTGCTACATATGGTAAAGGCATCATTTTTTACAGAACGTTGTAGTGTGTTTTGAATCGTTGTTCTGTTGAAAAATAAATGGTCTTCCAAGTGACAGTTTGGTCACTTGGAAGGCACTTTTCAGGTTACTTTTGCTGCTGGTATCATATTTTTCAGTTCACGACCAATTTCTTCCCATAAGTGTTCCATGGGGTTTAAATCAGGAGAGTGGTGATGTGTGAAGTTGCTGCTACATATGGTAAAGGCATCATTTTTTACAGAACGTTGTAGTGTGTTTTGAATCGTTGTTCTGTTGAAAAATAAATGGTCTTCCAAGTGACAGTTTGGTAACACTAGCAAGTATTTTGTTTCAAAATGTCTAGGGACACATAGCTATCCATGTTACTTTCATCAAAACATAAACTATACACACCAGAACTCCTGCAACCCCATGCCTTTTCAATTACTCCGCCATGTTTTACAGTTCCATGTAAACGCCATGTTTTACAAACAAAAAACAGTTAAGTTTTTTGTTTGCATTTGATTTTTGGGTTTTCTCCATGACATAACTCGTCCATCTGAATCATAGAGACAAAATTTTAATTCATCTCTGAAAAGTACAGACCCCAAAAAGTTAAGGGCTTACATGCTCTTTTGCAAACTCAAGACTCTTCTGTTAAGTTTGCTAATGAATTTCTTACATGCAACAAGATGCCCATTGTAGTCATCTTTTTTTATTACTTTTCTTAGAGTCTGAAGTTATATTTCAAGCTTGTAATCAGTTTTCAACAAGGATGCAAGTTGTGGTGCACTAATTCGTGGTTTACCGCGAACCTTTGGCAGAATATTCCTCGTGTATATGGCTCAATACGGCTTTCTTTTGCCTTTCATTTTGTATGATTTCCTCAGTTTTAATTAATTACTTTTTATTTGTGAAAATTACTGAATTTTTGTTACGAATACCTTCTCTGAGGTCTTCCGGATCGATCGCTATTTTCCAGTTTCTACCTAATTATATCTTTCAATGATTTTTGCAGTAGATTTCGATTTGTTTGCGATTTCGCCAATATTTTACTCATTGATAAACAGTCATTTCTCAACTTTATGACCAACACGCGAATAGTTTTCGGAATTCCCATTTTAGGTGATTCCCACTTGTATAAAAATCGTTTGAAATGATTTACTTACACTATACTGAAATTCTTTGTCATTCGATAATTATGATAATTGAATGCGGGACAGCTAGTCTGTACGTTCTAATCAATTTGCATAGTGCGTACGGAAACTTTTTTTTGTCTTTCATTTTGTATGATTTCCTCAAAGTTTCAATTAATTACTTTTTATTTGTGAAAATTAAGGAATTTTTCTTGCGAACACATTCTCTAGTATGAAATAAGTTTCTTGTGCCGTTTCTGAATCTTTGGTGAGATTACTTTAGAAGTTATAATAATTTATAAGCCGTTTTCTCTCTCGTTTCCGTGCGGAAACTTTTTTTACCCACTGTATATTGCCGATCATCCTAGCCATTCCTAACTACCTTAACTGGATTCCTTAATATTAATACCTTAATTGGATTCCGTAAAAGATTTGGTGTCATTTATTGCTAGGTTTAGCGATACTGACCGACATTGTTGCTACTAATTCCTCTTAGTCTATCCCATGGCACAGATCAAATCCAATAAACCAATTGGCTTTCAAATATTTAACCCTCCAAGTGGTTTGACTAGATAACTCGGCCATCATGATCCGACCAATTTTTGCTAATGACGATGACGTACAAGATCTGGTCAGTTTTCTTCTAATGACGATATATCTCGTCCATCAGGATCTGGTCAGTTTTCGTCTAATGACGATATATCTCGTCCATCAAGATCTGGTGTCTGTTAATGACGAGATGTCTTGTCATCAAGATACTGCCTTCTTTTGATGATGACGAGATCAAGATCTGGTCATTTTTCTTCTAATGACGAGATATCTCGCCCATCATGATCTGCTTAATGACAAGATATCTCGTCGAGACAACCACCAAGAGAGTTGAGAACAAAATATGCTTAGATTCATATTTTATTGCAGTCGCAAAAGGAACCTACAAAGAACGAATATATGAAGCTAGTGATATTCTTTAATGATCTTTCACAAGCCCCGATTGTTTCTGACTACGTGCAGGTGCACATCTCTCAGGTGTGGTCCTGATAAAACTCCATTCATCCATCAATTAGAAATAATCTACACTCATTTGTCACTAAAATTTCTCTTTAATGCAAGATAAGACTGGATTCAGTTATGATCACATCGAGTTCAGATCCTGTTGAGAACGAAGTAATTACCGACCCCTTTGTCCATTGGAAAGAGGACCGACTAAACGGAGATAACAGAAAAGGTGTTACCTTTAAATCCGTGTTGTTATCAACAGGTGATGTTTTCTCTCGGTGTTTGGAATCTGAATATGGACGAAGAATAATTACCACTACAAAGATGCCGGATCTAGCATAGATTCAATTATGTGTGGGAAAATTCGTCTCTTCCGCCCATTGAATGTGTTTCCAGAGCAGTAAGTGATTGATACATTGAAACCGTAAAAGGACGAGCACTTTCGACAAGTGGTTAAGACTTTGGTTTATTTTTAGTAAAAGTAACGTTAAAGGAAGACTAAAATTTGTAGTAAGTTAAATTTTACTTTTTTTACATATTTCACCTGCAAACTTTACTTGTTTTAAGTAATTTTCTTGCGAAGGTGAGATGTCATTATAGCAAAGTTTGTATTTAGATCTTGGTGACCGTTCTTATTACTTTCTGAAAAAAATACAGCATTGGTAATATTGTTAGATCGGTACATATTGCAAATTGTTTCTACCAGAGAGTTATTTTAATTTTTTTATAAAGTATTCAGTGAGTTATATTTCAATTTGTTTTAGAAGGCAAATGCATTTTTTATTAAGAGAAACAACGTAATTTTTAGAAAGAATTTCAAAGTATCCGAAAACCTTCCGAATTTTATATTGGACTGATTTTTATGAAAAAACAAAACGTTAGGAATTTAATTACTAGAAAAACCTTAAGGTGGAAAAAGAAAAACACAAAACGAGTAAAAAAATTGAGTTTATTTTTAAAATTATTTTTCAAAAACTAGGTAAAAATGCTGAACATGGGTAAAAATAAGGTATAAATAAAAGTAACAATTACACAAAACCTCATTTTTCAAAGCAGTTCAAAATTTTTAGATTTTATGAAAATAATGATTTTACTTTCTTGTATACTTAAATGTAACCAGTGATAAAGAAAATTGTAAAAGTGACCATAAATTAAATGTTAATACCCCAAAATATTTTATTAAATGATTTATCTTTAATATCTTGATTGCAGTTCATTCCTTCAATTAACTTTCGCAGAACATTCACAGACAAGTTTTTGATAATCAGATAGGTACATTTTTGAGACATCTTGTTTTGTGCAAATAAGACACCAGAAAAATCGATTTTGAGGTAAAACTAAAAATGTAAATCACTCATGATATAAAATGTGCGCTGTTCTATTCACGATAGAAGATTTCATTGAATATATAGAGATTAAGAATCATATTCGGATGCTGGAATAGACAATTTTTTAACTATCGAAAATATTTTTTTTGGAATTAGTCTGATACTTTAATTATAATTAATTTATATTTGATTAATTGACGCTTTGTTTCTATTATGGTGGCGTGAAAAGGTTCTAGTGTCTGAATACCGTTACAATTTCTCCGAAAATTTTTTCCTTTTCACATTTTAAGTTTTTGAAGGTTTAGATAGTGTATAAAGGAACACAAAAAATTCAGAATTCTTAGAACAATCATAACTGTGGGAATATTTGTTTTAAAATAACTTTATGAGTTGAACATATGAAACATGAATATGCAACAATTGAAACACAAGTTTTCTATTTTACTTTTTCTGTTTGGTATTTTAAAAATTATTGTCATCTAATTATTCGTTGGTATTTACTCAAAATTAAATTGCATTCAATGTTCCTTTGGAAAATTTCTTATGGAATAGAATTTTCTGAGAAAAAAAGTTTTCCCACGTATCTTTCCCCCTTTCACAGGTGTTTCTATCATTAACTCCCATTCCTCAAGGTCCTTGGGAAACGAATCCATTTTGATGACACATTTCATCCCAATTTTCTGAGGATAGCGCTTTGGCTTCTCATTGGATAAAGCAGTCGTGTCACGTGGTCAGAAAACATCAACATCCGGGTTATGGATTGCAATGGCGCGTTTGTATGAAAACGAAATTGGAAGCCGGCGAGTCAAACTGCGCGTTAGTTCTGGTACTTTTATGGACGATTGTTATTCTTAAACTACAATGCTTCTACATCAGATGTAGGCTTCTAAAGTGTCTGGAATTGGATAGAAATTGGTTATCAATGCTGCATAACGAAATATAAGTTCATCTGCTTCCACAAATTCATTTTAAAAAATAATTCGAAAGGTAAATTTTGTATTCGTTTACATTATGGTTATTGTTCACATCTCTTCCAGTATCTTGATAAACCTTTGGTTTTATAATATGTAAAAATAAGTTTGTTATATCTACTTGATTCAGTTTATCTAATTTTACTACGAAAGAATAATTAGTCTAGTTTATGGACAAATATCTGAAACGCTTCAAGGCTTTAAATACTTCTATATCAGATGTGTGATATTTTAAAGTGTATTGAGTAAGATTGAAATAGTTTTCACTAATCAACATTGTGATATTTTAGTTCAGTTGTTCCGATTTTATTGTTAAGAATAATTCATTGGCGTTACTAAGTTCGAATGGTGTATTTTGTATTAATAATTTACTTAAGTTATTACAGTGAAACTATTTTTTCAGATGTAATCCTTTTGTTTAATTCTATTCTATTCTGATATACCTACAATTTTTTAAACATAAATATGGTATAGTTCCTTGATTCAGTTTCTCATTTTACAACGGTAAAACAAGTGTAGTTTAAAGAGAAATGTTATTTTGAAATACTTTCAAAGCTTTAAATGCCTCTATATCGGGTATGATATTTTAAAGTGTACTGAATTAAATAGAATTAGCTTTTAATAATCATCGTTAAGGGGCATTTACGTTCAGTTCCGATTTTATTAAAAATAATTCATTGACATTAAATTTCGAATGGTCAGTTTTGTAGCTGTCTATAACAGTAAAAATTATTTTTCAGATATACTCCTTTTGTTCAATCTAATTTTACTCATACCAACAATTTTTGTTACATAAATGTGCTATTACTGCTTGATTTTGTTCATCTTATTTTGCAGTGAAAGAAAAATGTATCTACTATCATTATTTTTTATTTTTACTTTTGGATATTGCTCATCTTTGCCTATGTGCTGCCAGAGACCTCATTACTATACAGATTTTTTATTGACTTTGAAGTGTGGACTTTCACTTTGTAAAATGGAAGAAAAGGTAAAAGCAAATTTTTGATAGCATTGAAATTATTTTGAAAACAAATTTTGATTAGATAGTAATAAAATTCTTATAAATGAAGTATTTACACTTTATAGGTAGATTACTTTGAAAATATGTCGTTCTGTTATGTTAATAGAAGTTAAGTTACTGATTCAGGTTAAAATTTATTAAATGTATCGAAATGTTTGTTTGACACAAAATGTGATGCCAATTCAGCTGTCATCAATTTATGTAAATATACACCTTTAATTTTTTATTGTTAAATAGACATTTTCATAATTTTATGATAAAAAGTTAATGGAAATCATTTTTCTGCTTAAATATCATCAATACCTTAATTGAGTACACATACAAATTCCAACTGTAGTGCTGGTACCTTGTGTTTCGTTGTACAGAAAGGAATTTCTTTATTTCTATAATTTGTAAATTATGTCAAAATGTAAGTCTTAAATTTTCCCTTTTATTGTAATGAGACTTAATGATGGTAAATAACAAACTTTCTTATCAAAATATACATTGTTGACAGGAAATCACACAAATGATTTTATTTACTGTTTTTATGTTTCTGCTAGTTGGTTTTCTTAAATGGATTATCATAATTACATTTGCATGCCAATATCAATCCCATGGCCTATGAAAGAAAATGTCAAAATACAACTCATTCATAGTAATTTCTTTTAATTTTGTATTGACTAAAAATGCAATGAAATAAAATACTAGAATGACCAACCTGTAAAAATGTTCATTTATATATGAAGGTGTCATTTTAGAAGTGGTACATCTTTCCATATTGGGATATCATCTTTTAAAGAAAAGTAATAACAATTCAGAAGTTGTGAAATATTTGGAAAGGTCAGTCATTTCAAGAGATTAATATGTTCATTGTTTGGATTCATGAAAATAAAGTGTTCCCAAAAATATGATTAAGAATTTCACAAAAAAATGGAGTTTTACCACTATTAAAATAAAATACAGTAAAAAGAATTCTGCATAGATTGTTCACATATTGCAATAATTGAAAATTGTTTTCATTTACTTAAATTTCATCTTTTGTCAAACTTGTTAAAAATTAATCTGAGTTCACATTAAAAAGTATTGTAGTTTAAATTTCCAGAAAGATCATTTTCTTACTTTTAACATTACATTTGATTCTATTGTGCAATTATTTTTTAAGCAAAATTAATTTATTGATATTTGTATTTATTTTTCCAGACTTACGGAAATTTATGCATTTCCTGCATTCCTAGAGAAGCTGAAGTCAACCATAATGTAACACTTTGTAAGTTTATGGTTTTTTAATTATCTTGTACTTCAATAAAATATAAACAGATCAATTAATGTAAAAGCTCATGACTTATTTATTTGTATGTTATACAAATATTGGTATAGTAAAACACATTTTGTGGATATGTAGCGTTACTATTATTATACCCATCTTTATTACTTTATCTTGATTCAGCAATTCAAAGGTACATCCTATGGAATTTCTAAATGAGATCTCAGTCGGTGTTTGTTAATAAATTATTGGGGTTATCCAAGTATAAGTGCCCAGTCAGAAGAGTTGCAGATTGGCAAGCAGAATGTTGCGAGTTCAAAACTCGATCCACAAAAGACCATCATGTACATGGAGGCTGGTGCATGTTAAATATGTTGTAACTTCAAGTGTCCTTACATTGGCATGGTGTGGAAGTTTGGAGAGGGGTGCCAGCTCAGGTGTTGACCTCGTCATCTGACTTTGTCATCTGATCTTTTCGGGATTGATCCCTGACTGTCACCAATAGCCCATTGTGGGCATCCAATGTGACTTTAATTCAACAACCTACCTACCATCTGGATAATTTTATCTTTGTTCAGCGATTAAAGGTGCATCCTCTGAAATGTTATTTTAATGAGATCTCATTCGGTATTTGTTAATATACTCTGTTATTTATTATAAATTCTGCACTTTAATGTTGTTCTGTAGCTTCTGTTTTATTAATTTGTGTTTAACTTAATGTATTCTACAGTTACTGTTTTATTCTTTGAAGAGCTTTGTAGCTAGAATACAGGTGGTGATGGTGATGCGCTAAAACCTCTCTGCTCTGTTTCGTTCTCATCTGTAACCTGCTATGTTAATAAATGTTTTTGTCCTGTACTGCATGAAACAACAGTCTTTGTTTTCAACTGTTACAAATTAATTTTTTCAGCTCCTAATGCATTTAAAATTTCAAAACCAAGAACTATTTGCCAAGACATAGATTTGAAAAATGACGCTAATTCCAGACATTTGATTCTTTCGTGGACTTTGTTGGAAACTTTCACTTTCCCATCAATCTTTACAGTGGAGACTCGCAACTTTTCCAAACAAATTGGAGGATGGGATTTTGTTGGAATGGTATTTAATTTTAGATTATCCTTTCCATTCATATTTGTTTTCTGTTTCTTGTTTGTTTTACATTTTCATTTGTTTTAGACGAATGAAACATTTGCTGATATCACCAACTTGGATCCTGGATATGAATATCAATTTCGTATAACTCCTGTTGTACCTTATGGGAACACATTAATACCTGTTTTATCAGATTGGATACCTCTGAAGGGTATGCAAGCTTTGAATTTAATATTTTGTAAATTTATTGTTTTAAAGATATTTTCTGAATTTTTATTTTCTCTTATTGCTTAACCCAGTGTGGTCATATTTAAATACTCTCAGAGCTGACTGAGGATTCATTTAAATACCCTCTTGCATGGTAGTTAGGACCCTAATATATATAAAAAATCGTAAAATTGACCAATAAAGATTTTTTAGTAATGTCAGTATCACTAGAACTTTCTTCAGACACTGTTTCACCTTCAGATATATCACTGTCAGCTGAACTTGTCTTATGGCGCAAATGGGTTTATTATTTCCTTTTACCAGGGCTGCCACAGTCAACTAAAAGGCAACCTTTCGCTACCATTTTTCAACCTTGGCAACTAGGGGTGTTTTTTTAAACCAAAATCCTTTCAAAAGCTCCAATTTTTCAAAATTCTGGCTATTTTTGGAAAATTCACCAAAGGTCAATGAAATTTCATTCTCCATTTTGAACTAACATTAGACAGAAAAATGTTTTTTAGATATATCTTTAGGGAAAATTTTTTCCTAGGGATGCCAATTTGAAGTCTTGGTGCCAAGCAGTGCCAACTTGAAAGAAAATATCAGAATATGTGCTTGCTAGATTGTTATGAAAACCTTATTAAGAAAATATATATAAGTTCAAATTATCATTACTGAATTTTGTATTAATTAGAATTTCTAACACCTGTCTTCTGTATGCAGGTGCCTTCTAATCAGTAGTGTTATTACAATTTAATTCTATGCTTTAAGTTAATTTGCCATTTAATGCCATGGGCACTTGTAATTGACAAAAATCTGAATCTCAACCTACCTTTTGCGTTTCCTTGAACCCAAAAGTTATCTAGGTATAAAATAGATCTTATTAAATTCATAATTAAACCATATGATTGAGAAAATATATCTAGGCAAGGATCATAGCGGTTAAACAAATTTTCTAGTCCCAGACCACTATTTAATTTACAATTTCATGTAACTTAGTGTAACGCTTTGGTAGACAGCAGTTGGAAATACATTAGTGTTCTACTTTTTTTATATTTGAGAATAGTTTTTGAGCAGAAACATAATTGGAATGAAAAAATATAATTATATGTATACATATATATATATATATAGAGAGAGAGTTTTTTATATTATATATTTATAGTTATAATGTTTATGTAGTTAATTTATTTTCACAGGTTTAAAGAAGCATTTAAGTGCTCCTAAAAATTTAAATGTTACCAAGTTTCATCTCAAAGATAATCTCGTAGAAGCAGTTGTTGAATGGAATGCATCTGAAGGTAAAACAAAATTTTACATACTTTTGATAAATGCCATTAAAAAATGCTGTTCTAAAACATTTTGTATTCTTCCAGAAATTCCTTGTTCTTACAAGCTTTATTGGTTTCCTGCAATGAATGGGGATTATTTTGAACAGCGAACTGTTATACTCGTATGTTATTGGATTATTTTCTTTTGTAATATGTAGAAGGTGATGACTTTTGGATTTGAATTTAATTTGGTACATTTCTTATTTAAGCCCCAAGTTGAGCTGTCTACTGTTCTGCCTGGTCTGTCATTTGAGACAAACTATACACTTATAGTTTCGCCATATGATTCCACACATTTACGGAGAGTTGAGTCAGCAGAGGTTTCGTTTGTCACTCCTTCATGCCTAGATCTAACTGGTGGAAATTTCAGTCTTTGTGGTAAACACTTAGTTTCTTGCTTTTATTATTTGAATTTTAAGAAAGTAACAAAATTGCTTTAATATTTACTCTAAATATGAGGAAATTAGTGTATATATTCAGATAATTTAATATCTATTTGAGATCTTATACACACATGAGCCATATTTCTGCGTGTAGTAGTTTATTATATTTTTTGTTTCCAAAGCATTCTTTCATTGATAAAATGTGTCAAATTTAAATATTTCATAAACAAGTTGAATGGAACAAATTAAATGGCTGATAAGTTAGCTAAGTTGTCAACCACAATAGGCCCAGTTCCTTTGTCAGCAACTACCCTCTCTAGGTGTCTGGGTAGGGTCAGGAGAGAGGCTCAATCACTTTGGTGTACTTTATGGTGGAAAATGAGTGAATCACCATCTTTTTCAATTCCAGAATGAACCGAATGTGACCTCCATTACTTTAAAAATCCCTAGAGTGGTTGCCATTTTTACTGCTAAAGCCAAAATAGGCCACATTGTAACTCAGACCTACTTGAACTATTTTCACCTGGCTGACTCCAAGTGCCTTGATAAGGAAGAGACTGGAGCACATCTTGTTCGATTGCACTCAGAGGAAATGTTTTTAGAATTCTCTTAAAGAAAATTTGATCCATCTTCTATTCTTACTTTTTTTTTTCCTAATGTTCATTTTATGTATATTCCTTCGCTGATTTATTGAAGAAATCATGAAATCAATGTTAATACACCAAACTCTTGAGTTTGGAAAACTTGAGTTGTAATGTAATAAACAAGTATATTTAATTACTATATTCTTGTGCTGGAAATCTTGCTTCTATTTTTTAACACAGGTGGATTTATTACCACAATATCTTTTAAGTACAAAAAAGTTGAATTGACATATTTATTTTTAAATAACAATGAGCATCTGTTTTTTTGGTAATCTTAGTGAAATTAAGTGACATTGCATGCCAGCCAATCACCCTCAATCGTGATCATGCCATTGAGTACAAAATATTAATATCAGTTAAATTACTATGATGATTGATAAAACATTTACAAAATAACAAAAGGCTAAAATGAAATGAGAGAAAGTAGAATTAAAATGCTTTTGAATATAGTACAGCTCTAATGTAGACTTTTTTGAGCAATACATTTGGTGCATTTTTGAATGCTTTTTATGTCACCAATGAAGAATTTCTTAGAAAACACACAGTTTTAGCTTGGCAGAAATTAATAAAAAATTAGCAAAAGAATTTTTATTAATAGAAAAAAGCTGCTTATCATGACATAAATGTATATACAAAATAAATGATTTATAACTCCTTCTTTTCCTGAAGTTGCTCTACCACCAGAAAAATTAAACTTCAAATTTCGCCTAACAGTAAAAGGGAAAGAATAGCAAAAGACCAATGAAATCAAATTAAAATAAAATGGAAATGAGAAGAAAATTCCAATATATTCAAGAATAAAAAAGAGCTGGGGGAAATGAAAATTTTAATTTTGTTAGGTTGCCATAATCCTGTTAAAGCAGGGTTGCCTTTACCTGCCACAACTTGCTCTAAAACACGCCAAGAGCTTTTCCACTTAAAAGTCTATATGAAAGCTGTACCTTGAATATTTGACAGTATAGCATTGAATTGTTTTTGTTTAAATAGACTATATTTCTTTCTAGCTCCTGGTACACCCATGAATGTTACAGTTCAATGGTTGGCATCTGGAACAGAAGTTCTGGTAACATGGCTGCCACCTTTATACACATCTACAAAAAATGATGTGTCTCATTATTATATTAGTTTTGTAGAGACTACTGGGAGGTTTGATTCTTTCCAGAATCGAAAAAATCTTTATGTTGAAAAGGTAAAATTGACTATTATATAGATTTTTGTTTACAGCCGTTTGTTCTTTCCAAAAGTTCTGCATTTTTCTGGTATTCTTTATCTTAACAATTTACTTTATTTCATGGTATGTAGTCCTTAAGAACTACTTTTAGTTGAACCCTTAGATCTTTCATCTACTGGTGTTGCTGTGACTCGGTGTTTTTGCCCACTGTGCTAGCAACTTGAGAGTTGTAGGTGGCACATCTTCAATTCCTCTTCTGTGTCAGTAAAGCATTCCTTGTATGTCCATTACTTGATGTTGTCTATCTTGTGTTTGGTGCAGCTTGGCCATTATGGCCCAGTGCCATGAAACCCAACCAACCTTCATCTAATGTTTTATTGGCAATTGATATTGTAAAATATTTTTCTTAGATACCCTTTGAGTAAACAGGGGTGTCATGCTCCAAGGATCCCAAGTGATTTTTCTCCTTTCATCCCATTATTCTATTCTCCAAACCCTCTCGTGTTTGGCACAGCTTGGCCAAATATGGCCTTTGCACCATAAAATCCCTAACCAACTCAGATGCCCTGATTCCAGGTTTTGTCATCGTTTTTGTTACTTTCAACTATCATATTTTGCTCTGCTACATATTTTTAATGTTAAAATCTTTATAAATTTCATCCATTTTCTTGTCAAGTGAAGATATAAATTAATTTAATGCATGTTTCTATACTAAATGGTAATCTTTATTTTTGAATTGTATATTTCAGTTTCAATGCTCTTTAAAGTGTTTTTAGGTTCTTAAATTTTTTTCAAATACTTCAAAAACGACTTAATTTTCATATTGTAAAACTTGTATGGATGATTTTGTTAGAAGAATGACAAAATTTGAGCTCATTATTTAGTTATTATGTGAATAGTATAATTGTATTACATTCACAATTTTTTCAATATTATTTTACGTGCATCACTTTTAATTTTTAATGTATATTGACAAAACATTTTTAAATTTCGATTGAGTTTTATTTTGAAAAAAAAAATTTCATACAATAAGGATTAATTCGAACCCATGTGGATTCTAGATTGCTTTAAATAAGCTATCTGCTTAAAAAACAATTATTACAATATTTTAAATTATAAAAGTACATATAATTTATTACTATAATACTTTTAAGTATTATAATAATTAATTAATTATAATACTTATTTACTTAAAAGTAGTATAATAATATTAGATTCTTACCTTGCTGATAATTTAATTTCCTAGTACCTTAAAGGTTTAACAAAGTAAAACTTAATTATTTTCTAAAATAGCTATGTTGGTTTTCCATTTTCTATTTAGAATTCTACAAGTGCTATAATACCAGGATTAAAATCTACTGGCCATTATATATTTGCAGTCAGAGCTGTTAGTGATGGAGGTTCTGGATTACCTGGTGTTTCTGAATTAGATGTCAGAGGTAGAATTTTAATTTAATTAAAACACTTGTGAATGAATATTGTGAACAAAAAGGAAAAGGCAACTAACCCCATTTATTACATTTGTTTCTTTCTGGTTGTCAAAAATGAATTTGTTTAAAAAGACAAGGAAAATTAAGTTTCAATATTGTCTAAAATATGCAAGTTCGTTTTTCATGTTTGTTTTCTATTAGAATTTTAGTGCAAGTACTATAACATCAACTGCTTGTAATATTTTGTGAATTTTCATTGTTAAGTATTTAGATCTCAGATTTTTCTTATGCTTATAGAAGAAACAAAACTTTTTAGCTACTATACAAGTTTTATGCATAATTATAAACAATTATAAATAGCTCATTCTTTATATTTTGTTATGCCTTTCCTTGTAAAAGAGTCTTGAGTTCTTTTTGATTATTGCAAATACCGTATAATTATTTTATGAAATAGTAATATATACCAATTGTGATTCAAAAATTACTGTTTTAACTTATTTTCTGATCAATTCTGTGAAATAAATTAATTCATTTTAATATAGTTAGAAATATTTAAGCATTTAAAAGATTTTGGTAATCTAAAAAACTAACTACTGACTGAATTCAGAGTCAGTTTGCAAGGGATTTTACATTTGAAAAATATTTTTATGAAAAATGTTTGTCAATTTTTTCGTTTTATGACACAATTTGAAGCATTTGACTGATCACCCTGGATTGTTTTGAACATAAAAACTGAATAATCCCCATTAGTTTTGATTTATCTGTATTTACCTACTGTTTCATAAAACTACTATTAACATTAGTATTGATTGCAGATCTTAGCATTGTGAGCTTACCAGACCCTGGGATTCCATACCACTACATTGTTCCTGCTGTTGTAGTTCCTATAGTAATTGTTGTAGCTTTTGTGACTGTTTGGATTCGACATTGTAGGACACATCCTAAGAAACCGGTAAATATATTTTTTATTTTACTCCAAAATAAATGTTTAGTAATAAAATAGGTTGGAAGTACAAGTAAAATTAATATTCTGTGTGTTTTTATATTTTAATGGATATTGGTTTAGTCATAATTATTTTATATATTAAAAGATTTGTCAATTTCTGTATTTCAATATGAATTTCTATATTTAATATTCATCCAGAGTCAAACATTTTCCTCCTTATCAACAAAGCTCACCTCCTTACAAACCTATAACTGCAAAATTTGGCAGATGTATTTTCACCCTCAAAAACCACTGCTTTTAAGTATAGCTAGATTTCGACAAAGTTGACATTATATAGTCATGTGGTTTTCAAACAAGTCTTCTCATTTAATTAGGGAGCAAGTTAAACAATGCATTTCTTCAATTTGGCACTTGTTTTCATGTTTACCAAATTTTTAATATTGGCGTGGTTGCTTATTTGAATTGTTTGGTCGTTTTTGGATCTTGTGCCATAAAACCCTAAATCAACAAACCAGTCCACAATTGGCGTCTTTACGGCAGGTTCTGATCAGTGCCAGCAGTAATTACGAGTTGAGAAAACAAATAATCACCCATGATAGTTGAAATACATGATTCTGCAGATGGCAGCCCTTTCCCCTGGCAGGTTTAACACACTTTTGTACTAATGGATTTTCTCAGTCATCTGTTTTTTCAATGAAGCCATGATATATGTACTTTTTAAATACATGGCTCAGTACAAAACGGAAGAGCATGTGAATCTCTTTTTCAGTAAAAAATTTGTTTTTGTTCAGTTATGTGTATGTAAGTATTTCTGTTTTCCTTTTATGAGTTACTCAAGATTAAATATATAAATTTCAGTTTTATTTTATATTTTTCACTTAAATATTCAAATTAAAACTTCACAAGTTTACATGATTAATATAAAAGGTAAACCCAAATTATACTATACATTTCTAACAGATGACAACTTGTGATTCATATAAGAATAATGACTTGTTGATTTACAATTAAGAAATTTTAAATGAAACTCATTCTTGAAAATAATTTTCGATTTGAGATACATCAAATATACTTTTGGTAACATTTGTTTTAGTAAATTTACATAAAAATATAGTTATTCATTTTCACAAATTCAATGAATTGTTATATTCTGTTAGATACTTCTACTAATTGCCAGTATCTAGCCATTATTTGTTTTAGATGCTTCCTACAATTCTTTTATTAGTGTTAATTTTTCACTTTCAAGAAAGTGGTATAACTTAAATTTTCTTTGCTCAACTTGTTTTCATTTCTCTGGAGTGATTTTCATCTGCAATTTTTTTCATTTTCATCTTTCTCTATTTGATTTGTTTTCAATTTATCTGAATTCTCATGAATAGGGTTACAAAGAATACATTGTCCATTCTCGAGACAATAATTATCTTGATTCTATTATGATCGGGTTTTTTATACATCTCCTGGAAAGGAATCATCGTATTCGGAGCAATGGTCGCTCCTGGAATTTAAGACTCCTGGGCAAAAATAACCTTTTAGAATTTTTTTTATTTTAGATTATTTATAATGCAATTTATGTAGTTTTTTCTTTTCAAATTGAGTTTTAAAACCTATTCTAACACATGCAAGGGGGAGAAGCAAAACAGTAATGAAAACTGGTTCAAAATTTGCCTCCTAGATGGCACCACAAAGAAATCTTTTATAGAAATGAGCCATGCTTAATGAAACTTGAAGGAATATGACGACTGACATCTCTAAAGTTTTGCTTTGCCTAGAAATTGGTGGAGGAACATTTGTTGTGCCATCATGCAAGAATTACCAGGAGTGGAAGCAATGGCATAAATAAAAAACTTTTCTTGTAATCTTTTATTTTTCATTTGGTTTCCTCTTTCTATCTTAATTTTCCATAGAACACAAATTTCAGTGTCTTTTCTGAGCTGTTTTAGATTGACATGTGTTTCGTTCTGCACTATGTATGCAGATGCAATTTCAATCAAATTGTGATATCTATGGGGGAAAAAAATAAAAATACTGCTAGAATTTGCTTTCTCAGGAAGTACATGTACACTGTATGATGTTAATGAATGTTTGACACAAGTTCTTCGAATTACAATGTCATTTTGTTTCTTTCAGTGTTTCCTGTTAACTGAATTTCACTTTTGTAGAAAATAATATAATTATGTCTATCATGCCTTGTTTGTTGATAGAGCATGGGTAATGTACTGTGCTGGAACAAAATTTCTACACAAAATGAATCAAGTTTACTTGCCACTTAGAAAGATAGATATTCAATAACTTTATTTTGAGAACTGTATTCAGATATTGCATCAATTCTTATTTAATAATACATTATATTTTTTATATGGAACTTTAAAAAATTGCCAGTCTTCAATATATATTTCTCTTTTGATAAGATGCTATCTTGCCAATTACTAGAACTTTAAATTGTAGTTCAATGTTTATCAAAGTTGGTTTAGTTATTCTCATTTGCTATTTTCTGTCTAGGGTTATCCATCTGGTTTGGCTGATGTTGACGATGATATGAGGACATTTTTGATACCATCTGACAAAATAGATCTGAAAGAAGTTGTGGGACAAGGTGCCTTTGGAATAGTTCACCGAGGAATTTACACCCGAAACAAGACTAAGAATGAAGTAGCTGTAAAAGTATTCCCATGTAAGCTCCTAAAATTGTTAAGACTGTACTATTAACTCTTTTATCTTCACGATGAAACCATGAGCTTATCTGATCACTGAAATTCTGCGTCTCAGGCTATGGTTAGTATTTTGGTAAATGAGAGGCATAGTGTTTCTCCTATTGCCAAAATGATTGATATTTTATATCTTATCACATTTTAGGAAATTTTGAAAATATGAATTATAATATGTATTATAATTTAGTAATAGGTTGTGATTTAAAATTTTTTCCTTTTGTTTTTAAAGCTGAAACTCTAACAAGACAGCAGTTGCTACATGAAGTGGAAGTTTTGCGTCTTGTTGGTCGACACAATCACATTATTCAACTTGTTGGATTTACTTTCGCTGTTGAAAAGATGTTCCTGGTATTGGAGTATTGCAAGTTAGGAAATTTGCATTCTTATCTTGTTAATTTGAAACCAGAGGTAATTAAAAATTAGCTTGAAGTTATTTTAATTTCACAATTTGTTTCTAAAACTAAGTTATGAACCATTGAATTCTAATGGTTATATGTAAGTAATCAAACTTTGTAACGCATCAGCCCCTTAACGTGTATCTCAGCGATATGCGCCTTGATTGGCGATGGCGGACCACGTGACACACTCTCCGTGAAAGAGAATGAACCATTTTTCTCTAGTTGTTTCCCAAGGCGAGCGTAGAACTGACGCGCTGAAGTTTTGTTCCCCCGAGATGTTACTTTTTATGTTTGTTTATTCTTGTAATTGTTTTGTCTTGTGCTTAGTGTTAATTAAAATTGCTCTTTTGGCCAATTCTTGCATTAGTCATTGGATTCAGCTCTAAAATTGGCGCCCAACGTGGGGCCCGAATTAAAGCCTTTGGGAACAACTCGTTTTTTGTTCAGGAATCTAGGTCCAATACTGTTGGTATTGAAAGAAAAACACACCCTGTGTTTCATTGATGTTTAGAAACTCATCCCGAGTTAGCATACTGGTAGGAAAAGCCATGGTTTTAGTGTTCTGCAGCGGCGTCGAACTCACTATTTTTGGAAGCCTCATCCCAGGTGTATCCTATTGAATATAGGTGGAAATCCCTTCCACGGATCATCCTTATGCTCGTATCCCCAAGTGGTGATGAAGAATGAGATAAGTTTATTTTAATTTGTTTAAAATCATTCTTGTCTAGCAGTACTTTCGATTTGGCCAACCCGTGTCCAGCAACAGAATTTTGAAGTTTCGTTTTGTGTTCAAACAGTATTCTTGTTTAAAAATAGTGTGAAATCACTTCTTTAAGTGTTATTATTCCTTTGGTTCACAAGTGCAAAGTATTTGTGTTTTATGAAAAGTTTTGTTCTTAAAGTAAAAGTGCAAAGTAGTATTGTTTTGATTAAGTGTACTGCTAGAATAAGTTTTTTGAAAATACGTTATGTGTATTCATTTTGTAATAAGCTACTTTGTAAAATTAATAAGTGGTGTGAATTAATTGTGTTAAAAAAACGAAAGCTACAGCGTTATTTCGTTTTAAAAGTGCAAGAACCGATCGCATTCTGATTCGGTCATGTTCATGAGTCATAACTCAATAGATTCAAGGTCTGTTTTCTGCCAGCTGCATTAAAAAAAAAAACATTTCTAGATGTTTAAAGCGATTTTTTTCTTTATTTTGTGTTTGAGCTACATTGCGATTTCCTTTTGAGAGTTATTGGTTTTGTTAATATATGTATGAAACAAGTGCAACGTGCGCAGAAATGTGTTTATATTATGCCTTTAAGGATTAGATATTAGGAAATATAGATTTCATTTTGTTTAAGCATTGGTATTCTTTTAGAATTTTGAAATATTACGGGAATTTATTATTTCTTTTGAGGTATTATTGAAATAAGACTAACTCACGAGTGGAATGTTATCTAATGTGTTGGTTTTGAATATTGAAAAGTGTTTTGGAATTTAATGTTCATAAATAATATGTGTTTAAGTGTTATTGGACAAATGTTTATGTTTTAAAAGTAATTTGTTTAACAATGCTAAACAAGTAGTACCTATAAGAAGTGGTCATTATTAATTTAATTTTTTTCTTGAAAACAAACTGTGTGGGATATATTAAAAAAAAAAATTTACTGAACTTGTTTACTTTCGTTTTCAAAATTATTTGTACACTTCGTAACGTAAAGATGTCTTATTTGGCAAGAGCTCTTAAATGTGATCTGATAGAGTTGGAGAATGAACTCGGCATCGAAATACCTGCTGATGCTAGAGTAGTTGATATAAAAAGATTTATCACTGGAGATGAAAGTTATGATGAAGACTTCAGGAAAAATATGCTTCTGTCTATAAGCGAAAACCGTGCAAAAGAGAAAGCAGAAGAAAAAGAAAGAATAGCACGTGAAAATGAAAGAATAGAACGGGAAAAGGCTGAGGAAAAGGAAAGAATAGAACGGGAAAAGGAAAGAATAGAACGGGAAAAGGAAAGAATAGAACGGGAAAAGGAAAGAATAGAACGGGAAAATGAAAGAATAGAACGGGAAAGAGCGTACGAGTTCGAAAGATTCCGTCTGCAGGTAGAATCACAGAAATTGGAGCAGGTCTCTGGTTTTAATCCTCTGTCTGCAGACCATCAACCCAACTTTAACTTGAAAAAGTTGCTACCTGATTTTGATCCGAATGATGGTGATATGACATTGTTTCTTCAGTTATTCGAGCGACAGATGAAAGTTCTTAAAGTAGGGAGACATAACTGGGTTGCCTATCTCCTGGGCCTATTACCTAATAGCGTGGCACAACTCATCGCCAGAGAACCAGAACAGAAGGCTCATGATTTTGATCACATTAGAACAATGCTGCTTCAGAGATTTAAATTAAGTGCTGAGAGAATGCGACAGCTCTTCGCAACTCACAAGAAAAGTCCTGAGAGCACATGGAAGGACTTCCATTTTGAACTGCGTAGCTATTTTGAAGCATGGCTAGCAGAATTGAACATAACGGATTTTGAGAAATTGAAAGACCTCATGATCCTGGATCAAATGAAGAAACGCGTTCCTTCAGATGTTAAGAACCATTTCTTGGACGTATGGAGCGAATGGGTCACCCCAAGTGACCTAGTGGAGAAGATGGACAGTTACGACAACTTACGTACTGTCAACCCGAAGCTTCCACCGAAGCAACATGAAACAAAACCTGTGTTCCAAAAAAGAAATTATTATAGAACCCAACAATCACAATTGGAACAAAGAGATAATAGACAAAGTCTGCCAGGGATTCCCAGTAACAGTAGGCGGGATCCCGGGGTCCTCAGTCAAAGTAGGAGGGACTCCTTTTCACAAGGCAGAATTACACCAAGGGGTATTGAAGAGAAGAAAGAAATATCGTGCTACGGATGTGGAGCACCAGGAACCATCAAATCAAAATGCAAAAACTGTTCGTCATCGACAAGAAGGGAGCCATTCCAAGCGAACTCTATCCGCATGTATACCTGTCACACCGATGCATCCCCGTTAGCGCTAATAGATATCTGTATATCGGGAGTAAGAGCCAGGGTTTGTGTTGATAGTGGTGCCAGCAGAACAGTCGCTGGAGAGATCCTGTACCACCAGTTAAAAAAGAGAGGAGTAGAGTTCCAAAGAGAAGTAGTAACAATGACTTTGGCAAATGGTTGTCAAACAACTGAAGAGGCTTGCACCGCCATGGTGAAAATAGAGATTGAAGGAAAATCAGTTTCGCTGAATTTACTGGCATTACCAAATGCAAAAAAGAATCGTACTCTACTAGGAACCGACTTTTTGGAAAAGTCCGGAATTGTTCTAGACATGAAGAACAAAAATTGGCATTTCTCTGACAATCCCTGTCGGAAGATTGGTTTCAAGAAAGATATCCCTGTAAGATATCTGCTATCTGTTGAAGACCCACCAGTAAAGAGTCAACAGCCCGTCGACAACTGTAGCAACAAAGGAAATTTTCATGAAGAAGATGAACGTTCAAGTTGCAACCAGCAACTCTCATACAGCCAAGCTATATCACCAAGCTCACTGCGTTCTGATGAAGGAGAACATTTAACGTCCGATCAGCGCAGAAAGATGAATGGTTTGTTGGAGAAATTTGAGTCTACCTTCAAGCTAGGGGGAGAGCCTACCCCTTTTATAGAACATCGGATCAATACCGGTGATCACGTTTGGGTCACCATGCACCCTGTGAGTAACGCAGAAAATAAGAGGACTGCCAAATTCATGCCTCGACGTAACGGACCTTACGTGGTGCTCTCACAACGGTCACCTACAACTTATGAAATTGCAGATCCCAAAAATCCGACCACACCTATAGGAGTTTATCACTCTTCAGCTCTCAAGGCATGTAAAGCTACTGACAGTACTCCTGTGGTCCCATTAAGAAAGAGAGGACGCCCTCCTAAAGCACGTAATGCTGACTCCTCGTCGGGACGTCGTCAGAGCCAGAGGGGGAGGTTGTAACGCATCAGCCCCTTAACGTGTATCTCAGCGATATGCGCTTTGATTGGCGATGGCGGACCACGTGACACACTCTCCACGAAAGAGAATGAACCATTTTTCTCTAGTTGTTTCCCAAGGCGAGCGTAGAACTGACGCGCTGAAGTTTTGTTCCCCCGAGATGTTACTTTTTATGTTTGTTTATTCTTGTAATTGTTTTGTCTTGTGCTTAGTATTAATTAAAATTGCTCTTTTGGCCAATTCTTGCATTAGTCATTGGATTCAGCTCTAAAACTTTAGTTTCAAAGAATTTTAAATATTTTAATTTAGATTAAAATATTCAACAAAAGGGAATTGTATTCTTAAAATTTCCTGAAGTTGAGATTTTTAAATTGAAATATTTTAATAAATATTTGATATCTGTAAACATTTGCTCTTTCTGTTTTGCTGTCTTATGAAATGCATTTCTGCCTTTTTTGTTATCAAAGAAATTTTATATTACTAATGTCAATGTTACCAACACTTACATGTAACTCAGTCAAGAGTTGAATGAATAAAACTTATAAGAGAAAGTTGAGTAAAATAGCTAGTTAATGTCAATAAGTTGAGGCAAAGCAGTTCATTATGAATTCAATTTAATTTAAGTGTCAGCTAATAGTTTAATTTTCGTTTTTAGTGTATAAAAATTGGCAATTGTTTCATTTTGAAATGAAATTTCCTCCAAAATAGAAATAAAAAAATATGTTTAACAGTCATAAGCAACTTAGTTATAACTTTATAATAATTTGTATTTTCACAAATTATAACCTTTTCATTTATATTTCAGCTTATGTATATGAAAAGCATCCCTTCTTCTGAGCGAGTCAATTTTTCTTATGGTAAGTTGCTTTCTTGTAATCTTGATGAAAATTGCTATGAAATTAAAGTTCCCAGTCTTTAAAAGTATTTGAATTTTATTTTTCTTATTCACACAGGGCCTTGAAAAAGTACTTCAAAATACCAAACTTTCATTTAGTTGAATTTTGCCCAGACATTATTTTAAACAAACCTAAAACTTAATTAGCATACTTTTTAATTTGATACTAGTATTATGTCTTTTGTGACTTATAATTAAATTTTGGTCTATTCTATCACTTATAATTGAGGCGTTGACATGGAAAAGCATGTAAGTCACAAAAACCAAATTTTAAGGGTCAAGCAAAAATCGTTTGTGAGCCTGTTAAAAAGGAATTGTATTTGTATAAACTAAAAGAGCTGCAGAAACTAAACTATTTTTTCTAGCGACTTACTGGCTTTACCATGACACTGGCATGGGTTCTTACTATCTTACCTGCCAAAAAACTAATTTTTGATTTCTTTTGTGACTCACATGCTTTTCCATGTCAATGCCTCAATTTACATCTCCTTATGAAATTTTTAGTTACCTATGATTAGTCTGCAACTCATCTTTTCTTAGTTGGAATTGTGATCAAAACATCATATTTACTGTTGCTATTACTATCTACTGGTTCCTTAGTAGTTTTACTATTAATCCATCCTAAAACAAAATTTATGTTTCATATTTAGATAAAAGTTATGGAAAGAGGTTGTGTTCTTACATTTATCAGGTAGCCCAAGGAATGGTAAGTTCATAATCTCTTATTAACTACAATATTTCGTGTAATAATTAATCTCAAATCCGAACAAGTTTTGTTTGTTTCATTCCTATAAGGGATAATGTTTTGTATGCAAGGGGTTTTTTATATTGTATAAGCTAACCATTTTAAAAATAAATAATAATCAAAGCCAAAACTATTAAAACTTGGAGAAGAATTAGAGACGATTCAAGTAAAAAACTCATCGAATTGTTTGACTATTATAAAGTTATATGAGTTTTAATAGTTTTTAGTTAATTTAATACAAATGTACCATATTTTTTATTGACCTTATCAATTGTTTATATTGCATTACATTTTATCAACTATGCCAATCACTATTAATCATCTTTGAACATCTGTACTCACTCTTTTGTTTTACAGGAATACATATCCTCTTTAAAATTGATTCACCGTGATGTAGCTGCTCGAAACATTTTGATGCAGAATGAGAACACAGTGAAAATTGGAGATTTTGGACTCTCGAAGGATGTCTACCAAACAAAAATGTATCAAGCACAGACCCAGAAAATGCTACCTATCAGGTGGATGGCCCCTGAAGCAATTGAGAAGCAAAAATTCACTACTTATGCTGATGTGTATGTATTTAGTTTTAATTTATGAAATATTTTTTACTAAGAAAGGGTTCACATACTCCTTTAAAGTCCTTAAAAATAACTTTAATATTTTCAAATTCAGAACCCTGGAAAAATACTTGAAGCATACCAAAATTTTAATTTGTCCTTGTAGAGTCCCCAGACATTATTTAAACAAAATTTGCCAAAAAAAAATAAAAAAATGTGTGACCAAAGACTTCCAATTTGTTTATTTTTTGCCTTTCCTTCCCCTCCTTTTGATTATACACTTCTCATTGATTTCATAATTTTATTTAAGTTTATTTGTATAATGATATTAACTTAACTTTTTTAATCTTCTGTGTTAATTTTATTTCGTGTCTCGAAAATGAATATTTGTCATTTACGAATTGAGGTCCTTTCATAATTTTAGAATTTTTTTAAATGTCCTTGAATTTGCTTTAAGTAAAATGGGGGATACACTGTTGGAAATGATATCATTGCTGTTGTGAAGAGGCAAGTCTGAAATAGTAACATGAAAATATCATGTTAGTATTTTGTTCAAACTCTAGCTTATTGTTTATATCTGGCACCTTTTTGCAGGTGGTCGTTTGGAGTGTTAATGTGGGAAATATTTAAACTCGGTAAAGAACCCTATCCAGCAATATCAAGCTGCAATATTCTTCAATATCTGAAAATGGGTTTCAGACTTGAGAAACCTCACTGTGGTCAAGAATGGTATGTATTTATTTTCAGGAAATTATCTTCATTTTCTAACTTTTTCTTCATTAATATAAAAATAGTTGTGATCACAATGCAACTCTTATTTCTACTAACGTTGGAACCTGCATCCTCACCCAGTGATCTTCCTGAGTGGTTTCAGGATGGCAGTTAAATAGAATAAGATTTCTAGATATAATTTTCAACCAGAAAACTCAAAATTAACTATTTTTATGGCTCCCCTGAGAGTGCAATAAATAGAGCCTGGATGTTTGACATTTGCTTTATATTTTTGTCCTTTCCTTAAGAGTATTTTGTTTATATTTATTTCCGAAGCACTTTTTTCGCTTTTAGATCAATACACATTTCTCAATAAGAATTAAATTTTCTCACTTGGGCTATGCTTTCGTATTACAACTCTAAAAAAATAATATTTAAATATAATTTGGTTGATGACCAAAGTAAAACAATTGAACAGAAAGCTCATTCTGGACTGTTAGAGGATTTTCCTTTAAATTTGAAGTAACCTTTTTGCTGAATTTTAAGAGAAATGGTCTTGAGAAAGGATTGATAACTTACATTATTACAACATGTATTATTTTATATAAATTACTAATTTTATTTAGCCTGTTAATTTTACATAATTCACATTTTTATGTATAAGTACTTGATCTTATATTTAGAAGAATATTTTCTTATTTTAAGGTATGAAATAATGTGTGACTGCTGGAAAAGGGTTCCAAGGGAAAGGCCAAGGTTTAAAGAGCTTGCGGACAGAATTGCTAATGTAATAGAGTTTATGACACTATATGTCAGGCTCTCATGATCCTACATTCAGTATTTCAAATTAAATATTTAGTTATGATGAGGAGAATACTTATTTAGATATAGTATGAATAATTCTGGCACAGAAATTTACTTTGCTGAATTATTTGATTCATAGTAGATTAACAATATTTTAGAAAGTACGATTTTCATCTATCTTTACAATTTTTTAGAGATAAATTTGTGTGAATAAGTTCTAAAAAATATATAAATTGATACTTGACTTGTTGGGAAGAATTGCTACACTAAAGAGTTTATTGCACTATGTGCAAATCTATCATGATCCTACATTCAGTGTAGGATCACGAAAAGCTTTGTATATAGAGCTTCAAAAATATCACTTAACAATAATTTTAATTTATTTAAAAAAATCTTAATATAACTTTTACATAAAAATGTGAATATTTATTTCCCCGCATGTTTATACTTCTTTTAGTTTGCTTAAATTAAGTTTTAATACGTAATACTAAATAGTAACTTATATTCTGTATATATGAAGATTTGGTGGAAGGATTTTAGGATCTGCATTTGTTGTGAAGACAAATGCTTGGTGGAGGAGCTTAAAATAAATGACAAATTACATATTATTTAAATCAAAGACATTTTATATACATAAATAATTCAAATATTATATATTTAAATTAATTCTGCAATTGTGATAGATATTTCTTTAAATGCTTATATTTCCACTAATCTGATGAACTGTGATAGTATATGTGAATCAGTATATATGTTTTGAAGTATTGTATTTGAGAGATATATTCATATATGATTATATTTATTGCTCATGTATCATTATTGGTATAGTTACTGCTTGTCTAATATTATGTAAAATAAAATACGTCTATTTAAGGAAATGTTATTTTTGGACCAGATTTATAGCGAATGTATTTTATACGTATTTAAGTGCAAATCTTTTGATAAAATGATTTGTTAGCATATTTTTTAAACATTTCTCTTTATATAACTTAATTATTTTACATTTAAGACAGAAATTGGAATGGGTACACGTTGCATTTTTAATATTGGATTAGGCTGAATGAAATGTTTTAAATTTTAAATAAAAAAGGAGTATCATTGGTTTTAAATTTTAAATGAAAAATTTATTTCATTAACATCAGATGAAAAATTATTTAAATTCTTAGGTTCGACTTTTATGTGAAACACCTAGAAAGTTATAATTTATGAATGTATACTATATATGAAGTAAGACAATTTTGTATTGAATGTTTAAAGTTCATACGGCAATTACGACCTGGAGTTTTTTAAACAAATGCATGTAGAATATTCTGACAATGCTGTGTAAAATTATTGTGTAGATCAAAAGGAATGAAAGATCAAAGGATTGCCTTTTCTGAATCCATTACACTTTACCATAGTGAGTCCATAACACTACTAGGACTGAGTAAAAAAAATTATGTTCCTAGAATTGAGAATAATTTATGTAGATCAAGGGCCATATTTGATTTGAAGTATATTGACTTTTAGATATACTTATCAGAAGTTCGAATAATTTATATAGATATAATTCCATTTGGGATTTGATGTATATTAGCTTTTAGATCTCATGTGTTAATGTGTCAGAAGTGAAATCAAGTCGTCATTCAATGTAAAAAGAAATTTCGTATTGCAATGTTTTCTTTGTAAAATATATGAAAATAAAAAATATTATAAATATATGTTCTAATCAGTGATTTTTTCTAAAAATGTGAATGTTTTGCGATTCGTTACTAAAGAGGCAAAGGAGAACCCCATGTAATATCTTGTATTAGTAAGTAACTAACACCAGCACAGTCCCTGGTAATAGCGCTGAATATCTGCTGAACCTTTTGGATAGACATGGCCGGCCAATCGGTTTAGTAGTCAGGATGAGGCAGGGATGTTTGTCCGTCTGGAACGAATGATAAACGAGCTGTGCCCTGAATGTGTGATTTGCATGTGAGGTGTAATGTGATCCATTGTGGTGTACCACGTTAATGCAAAGTGGTTCACCAATACATCCTTGTATTGCAATGAATAATGTTCAATTGTCCAGGTATTGAGAGAAAAAGATATTGGTATGACCAGACGGACCATATCGCCCATTTTGAAAGAACTCTTCAAACCATCCCCATGAGAGCATCACCAATTCTTGCAAATTGTCTCCAGGTATTTTTATTATTGACGTTATTTATAAATGGAGAATTTTTAATTTTAAGAGAAAGAGAGAACAATTTTTTTTATAATTTTAAAATATTTCATAGAAAAAAGTTTACAAAATTGTAGATATTGACACATTAATAATAAACGGTTGATAGTTAACAGTATTGGTACTCATTAATCATAAAAGCGTAATTTTGTTATTTTAGATTACCAGAATTAATGTTTTATTATTTTATAAGTGTGATTTAGAATCCCGTATTTGTCTATTTGAGTTAACACAGCGAAATGTTGCAGTCATATTTGAGCATTACTAAATTTCATCAATCATTATCGTCTTTATCAATATTTTTCAAATGTCTTTTTACGGATTGCTCTATTTCAGAATACACTCAGGCAATCGAAATTCGACACTTTGCGCATCTTTCGTTTTTTAGAATTCTGCATTTTTTCGTCGGAATTTCGTTTCTGTTTGTATTTGTCTTAATCTCTTACATATTGCAATATATTCAGGAATTAAATGTATATATTTGCGTCCGAAGTATATTGTAGAAGCTATATGAACAAGTTAAAACGCATTTTCCGTACAACTTAAATGATTGAATTTTTCTGTGAAAGAAAAGTGATTATTCTAATTCACTTTTCAAGCAACATTTAACCATTTCAACCCGAGCAACGCTGAGTAATTCAGCTAGTTTATTTATAAAATTTGATTGAAAATTCTTATCTGGCTTGTTTTGTCCACGACTACCTCCGTATGTGGCTGCGGCTGGTGCTCGTTAAATCTGCCGTGGCCTCAAATGTTGCCTTGGGGAAGTTTCTCAGGTGTGACCTCGTCATCTGACCTTGATTCAAAATGAAGTGTTTTCCTCGTATCTTACCCTTCGGGATTGAACCCGGACCGTCTCCGATAGCTTGTTGTGTCGCTCCAGTGCGACGTTAATTCAACTACCTACCTAGAGGTACCAAAACTACCTTTTCCCGTGGCTAACATTAGCTAAAAAAGAAAAATTAAGACATCTATTCGAAATGAGCGAACCTTATTCCTATAGCGACAGCCACCACCTAGACTTGGTTGAGCTCTAATCATAAGAGTTGTCAATTAGCAGCAAGTGGGTTACGAGTTCGAAAATCGATCCAACCAAAGACCGTTGTGTATCTGGGAGCTAGTGCATATTAAATCTGTTGTGGCCTCAAATGTCCTGATATTGGCGTGGTGTAGGAGATTGGGATTCGAGCTCAGGTCTGCTCGTTTGACCGTGATTGAAAATAACGGTGTCCTCAGATCTTCGGGATTGATACTGGACCGACGCCAATAGCCCGTGGTGTTTGTTGCTCTAGTGCAACGTTAATTCAACTACCCAATCAAAAATATTGAGATGGCCCAAGGAGGGTCGGGCCCTTGGGGACGACACTGAAATTCATGGGATATTGTGCAGAAAACAACGGAGGAACAACACCTTTCAGCGGCTGCATTCATGAAATGACGTTCGACAACCACACTTGATAGGTTATTGGCCTGACTCATCGTCTACATTCCATCCGCTCCACGTGTTGGCTACTCCAGACGATTCAGTTACAGCAGGCTGATCCAACGCTTCACGATGACCCCCTGATAAAGTTCCAAATAGTGTTTTTCGTAAAAGTCGTCTGATTGATAATATTTTAAGTGGCATCGTAAGACATTTAAGTGAATGAAAGATTTCACATCACGTTCCAGATAGGGAGAGGAGCTGCTGATATCAGTTCAGTGGCTGCCTTCACACTCATCAAGGTCTTAATCGGAAACTTTCCAAACGAATGAAAAAAAAAATTGAATTTTGCTGTAGGTTGTGAAGATGTTGAGTAGATTCGATGGATATCAAGGAATTAAAATGGTAGTCAAGAGTGATATAATCTCTCTCTCTCTCTGCGTTTAGGGATTACCTTTACCGATGTACGGTGAGAACAGGCATGTTCCGAAAAAATAATCAGTCTTCTCTATTTTCCAGTGATTCAATTTCTCCCTGGGGTATTACTCTTTCTGAGTCAGTAAAAATTTCCTTTTGCGTGTATATCCATTACTTGATGTTTCTTATGTATGGCCAAATATGTCTTGCGCATAAAACCCAACCAATCCATATTCCTGTACAAATGCCAAACTCATTCACGCAAATTAAACTAACTTAAACGTACTTTTGGTTGTGTTTGCACCAAAAATCGTTCTGGAGGGCTTGTGCTACTTACCCTTTCCTAGATTTTTATAGAAAGCAATTGAACAAAGTTTTGGTTTATACAGTTAACCCTCCTGGTGGTTGTCTCGATGCGATATCTCGAAATTAGCACATCTGACCAGATCTTGTTAACAAGATAGAAAAAATAAAAACTGACCAGATCTTGACGGGAGAGAAAAACTGACCAGTTCTCAAAAAAGTCTGCAATATCTTGACGAGGTTGGTGTGCACACCTAGTCCGAGAAACGCTGGATGTAGGATTAGAAACGACTTTCTCAGACAATGTATGTGAAGTCCCATCTACGTCTTAGAACTCAACTTACACTTTTTCTGCATTTCAGATGCCTTCTTACATCTGATTTTTTAGAAAATTAAGCCCACTTAAGAAAAAAGATTAAGGGAGATTTTCGCTAGACTTATCCAGCGTTGAGAAATAGACATTCGAAGAAGCAGCTGTGTGCACCCCTTTGTTGAAGGGAATAACTCGAAAATTCGTTGCCTAAATACCTTAGCTATAAGTTTCTGTGTGAAAAGAATCAAGGGTAAGTAGTTGAATTAGCGTCGCACTGGAGCAACACTACGGGCTATTGGTGACGGTCCGGGAGCAATCATGAAAGGAAAGATCCGTGAACAATAACTTGTCATATTGAACCACGGCCCGATGACGAGGTCAACATGAGGACTTTTGAAGCCACTACAGATTTTAGACACCAGCCCCACGTACACGAAGGTCTTCGGTTGGATCGAGTTTCGAACTTGCAACCCTCCGGTTGCTAATCCGCGACTACCAATTGGGCTACCGCGGCCCGTATGAATCAAGGGACTTCAAAAATATTCTTCCGAAGAAGCAAGTTATGAGAAAATAGTATCGACGAAAGAAAACATTCATCGAAAAGAAAATCCCTTCCTATTAAAATAAAAAAGCTTTATTTACAAGTTCATTGTTATAAAAATGGCTTATTTGAACTGTACAAAATGTTGAATGATAGATAATAGACATTTATACACAATAATTTTAAGGCAATAAATAAGACAGGACGTGCAACATAAAACATCAGATTAAGATGATCCGCTTAAAAAATACACTAAATACATTTTATGGCTGGTAAAACCAATGAATTCTCAGTGTGCTCTTAAATAGGACGAAAGTTCCTTGAGGCATAAGAAGCCATCGCTATTTTGCTACTTAGATAAATGAAAATTGTTTACTGTTGGTGTTTTGACATAAACAACGAAGATCTTGATATTACAGATTGGGTCAAAAGTGTTTCATAAAAATAATACTCATGTGAAAGGTTCTATTTGCGGTTAAAAACCTGTCACTGATATCGAATGAATAAAAAGCATTGTCAGCAGTTCTATACATTGTGACTGCTTTTTTCCAGTGAGCAGATTTCATGTGGGGAAGGTTGAGGCTACACTCTTATACAAAATAAAGGAACTCAACAATGATGCACCCAAAAACCTTTGAAATGAGATCGAATCTGGGTTGTATTGTTATCTGTATTTCAGCAATGACGTGATGGATTTTTCTGTAAGACTTCTAACCAGATTTAGACTTCTTTTCCAATAGAATCATAGGATTCTTCCAATCAATAGACCTGGCTATTTAGACATAAGTGTGTTCTAGGGTAAAAGCAATAAAAAGTGCTCGAAATCTCGTGTCGTTTAGTGACCCTCTTTGATGGTATGATTAGATTATTGGTGGTTGTGCATTCCTAATATTTGGAGGACCTAACCCCAATCATAATTCAACCAATAATAAAGAGGGATTTTAGTCTAATGGAAGACGAATTTTCCTGTGAATCAGTTCCAAATTAGCCTCGAAATGGACTCATTCAGCCGCTGGTACTGGAAGAGGCTTATTATCAGTTGTATTAGCGGTCATTGAAAAGCAGTAGCAGTCTATTGATTCAGTAGAACGCTCTTGACTTTATACTAATGAGTCATTTAGCAAACAGATCTAAATATTCGGATATGTATCACTCCATTTGAAATACTCTTAACCCTCCAAGTGGTTTCGACGAGATACCTCATCCATCAAGATCTAACCAATTGTGCTCATGACGAGATATCTCTTCATCAAGATATTGCCGATTTTTTATGACGAGAGTAAAACTGGCCAGTTTTTCTTATAATAATCGTGATCGCGTTTTATTCTAATAGCGAGATATCTCGTCCAACAAGATCTGGTCAGTTTTGCCCGAGATACCTCGTCGAGACAACCACCAGGAGGGTTAACTGCAACTTACCCATATCAGATTTACTTGCTTACTGTTTCTCCGAAGTACAGTCTTATGAGATGGATTTGTCAGTTTGAGGTCGAGGAAATACAATATATACAATTTGATGCATGAGACGAGTCCTGTGTTCAGATGCCCTTCATGGCTGAATGTCGGCAACACTTATGGAAGATGGCTCCCCTGGTGGTGACGCACTGCCCGAAACTGCGCATCAGCTTGTCGGCCGTGGGGTTCCGTTTGCCCTTCAGCAGGGCCGGGATCCTTTTGTTGTGGGCCCTGTTGTAATTCCTGTATAGGATGTGGGCGGCGTAGAAACGAGAGATGCAATGGAAGCCTTTCTCACCGGCCATCTGGCCCAACACGCAGCACTGCTCTTCCTTGTTGCGGATCACTCCTATAGGAGAGAAAGGACACGAGTGTAAGTTTTTTAAAAATCCTTCCCCATTATGAAAACATGAATTTGATTCTTATTGTAATGCATTCCAAGGAGAGATTGAGTAGAGTGTACTTTGAAAATAAATCGAGAAGTCGTTGTCGCAAGATCTCAGAAGTGTAAGTAACGTGGACTTGGGAATCGGACCTATTGGCTATAGAAACGCGAACTAGTAGCTTTAAATCGCGCTCGATAATCGCATTAATCAGCAAATAAGGCCTTTAACCCTCTAAAATGGTTTCGAGATATCTTGTCATCGATATTGCCGATTTTGCAAACGACGCGATATCTCGTCATCAAAATATTGCTGATTTTTTATGATGGCGAGATCTGGTCAGTTTTGTTAATATCACGAGACACTTCTTTGAAACAACCACCAGGAGTGTCAATGTCAACGTTATCTACGATACGAGAGAAAACAAAAAAGTTTTACTGGAAACGTATGAAGTAATAATATAGTATATCGCACTAAATATGTAATACAGTGAATATAAATTCGATACACATACAGGGAGAGAGATTTATCCTAGTGTTGTAGGATGAAAGTCAAAAAGAATTTAACCAAACTCAAAAGAATATACCCGTGACGGAATGGGGAAAACGAGAAAGAAGACGCGGATAAGCGAAAAACAAAACTTCATTTTCTGTAGTGAATAATACGGACTTTCAAAACCAAATTAGAAATGTTCTTATTCAAGCAATAATGTGTATGCTCCTGAACAATTCGGTCAAAAGAAACTACAATTATATGTAAATTTATATGCTCATGAATAACAATGTCAATCATCCAGCCCCCTCAGGGGCCTATTTTCCTTAGATGTGTACGTGCTTCACTAACCTGAGGTACTCTAGTGATCTATTCTTTTCCCATGGGGCTTACGGTCTCTGGTAAACTGGGGTCATGACTCCAGGTGATCTTTCTCTACTTTATCTTCTCTCCCTTTTCCTTTCTTTTCACTATTACTTCACGGCGTGTTTTGTGTTTGGCGCGGCTTGGCCAAATATGGCCATGAAACAAAAAAAAAACCCCAACCTAACCAGATCTTTATAAATCTGATTTTGGTGCTTGGTGTATTCATTCCTTGAGGCCCTCAGGGGCACATCTCTTTAAATATGTATGGGCTTCACTGGCCCGATGTACTCTAGTGATCTAGTCTTTTCACATGGGGTTTACTGTCTCTGGTAGTCGCGACTCCAGGATACCCAAGCGATCTTTCTCTACTTACACCTCTCGATCCATTCTTTTCATAATTACTTGACATTGTCTTTTGTTTGGCGCAGCTTGGCCGAACATGACCTCTTGCGCCATAAAACCCAAACCCGGGCCACGGTAACCCTGTTGGAAGAGAAACGGATTAGCAATCGGAGGGTTGCGAGTTCGAAACTCGGTCCAATCAAAGACCTTCGTGTACACGGGGGCTGGTACATGTTAAATCTGTCGAGGTCTTAAATGTCCTCCTTTTGGCATGGTGTGGAAGTTTGGAGAGTGGGGTGCATGTTCAGATTTGGACTTCATCATTTAACCGTGGTTCAAAATTACAAGTGGTTGTCCTTCGGGTCTTTCCCTTGGAGAGTGATCCCGGACCATTGCCAATACCCCGTTGTGTTGCTCTAGTGCGATCAACTACCTACCTAAAACCCAAAACCAACCAATCTTCTAGCATTCCCATTTTAAGAGCACTTTTAAAATGAAAAATCTGAATAATCTACTATCTTCCACTGCTATTAAAGACGTGGCAGGCACAGAACAAAATCAAACCACTCAGCGAAATTATTTAATTATTGCTTTAAACCATTACTAGTCGCTCATTTATCATATCATAACTTATCAGAAGACGATATCAAGTCTGACCAGATTATCACCTTGATGAGAGATGATCCTCCTCTATCAACCAATTTTGTCACCAACTTCTACAACTTCCATTTAATGAATGAGCGAGTTCAAGGATCCATTTACTAAAGTGAGTGCTCTATTTCTCCAACGAGATAAAAGAAGGTCAGTCCCGAGATAATTGTTGGACGATAATAGTTTCGTGTTCCTTGACTAAAGGTCCGTCCTTGATTTACATCTCAAGATGGTGGCAACGATAACGTATCACGGTGATACCGTCGAAAAACTCTGAAAGCACGTGTAAGATGCTTGTACCGATTGACATTGAGATTTCTCACGTTCACTAGGACAACCATGGGAAAATGATGCTTGAATTTTTTCGTATTTTCTTAAGTTTTTTTCAATTTATCTCCGAGGGCCCCGATAGCCCGGTTGGAGGAGTAACGGATTAGCAATCAGAGGATTGCGAGTTTCAAACTCGGTCCAACCAAAGACTGTTGGGTTGGTGCACGTTAAATCTTTTGTTTCCTCAAATGTCCTCACGTTGGCGTATTGTGGAAGTTTGGAAAGTGGCGTGGTAGCTCAGGTGTTGACCTCTGAACCTAGGTCTGATGAACCTCGTCATTTGACAGTGGTTCTTGTATTCTTAGTGTATGTTTCTTGTAAGCCCATGATTAATGGGTAAAGCTTGAGAGAATATATATCTGTACCATTCAAAATGAAATATTTTAAAGGCGGAATTAAAAAGGTTCTCATTAAAAAACAAAAGTAAAGCAAAGAAGCAGCAAAACGAGCTTTTCGGTTTGACTTGCCACTACGGTCATTTTTCGATAGGAAAATTTTGAATAGAAAAATTTGAATAGGAACGGAGTTTGCTTTTCGAATAGAATAAAGTGACGTCACTTTTCTTTCTGAAAGTAACGTACTTCGACGCAAAATAGCATGTTTTTCTTTGAAAAATAACCCCAATAAGGTACATATATCCGAGTGTTATCAAGATAACGTAGACATTATTTTCAAACACAGCGAAAAGAGCAAGAACTGATAAAATTTTGATGCGACTGTAAGACGTACAAATAACACAATACAGCAAAAATAAATATTAGGAAAGTCAGTAACCGTTATCAAATTCAGTCAGCCTATTTCCATTTTGCTTGCCTTGTTTGGAATTAAAAAATGAACGTCAGATAAGGTTTACAATTTCCACCTACCAAAAAAATTTAATTTGCCTTTCTCACCACATTTGTAATTTCCATTGACAAAGTATCTGGACTTACACAGATTTTTACTCACTTTAGATTGAGATACAGACTATTAGGATATTTACCCCTTTGAGCGTAATGCGATTTACTGGTAGTGTAGTAATTCTTTTACCCTACAATGACATTTAATGACTGATTACTCACATCTGTAGCCTTAAAGAATCCTATTAAACATTCTATTGGTCAAGAAGGTCAAAACTAGTTATAAATCATGCATACTGGAAGTTGTAGAACGAATATGTACCTTAGAGGGGGTAAATAAATTATTTCTATTATATGGCCCTATTTTCAATATATATATATATTGTGATTCCATAAATGTAGAAGTTATTTAGCTTAATTTTAGCAATTTGTTGAAAAAATACACCTGCAGATTGGAGGCTAAAAGTGAGTACACTTAAACTGCCCTATCAGCTTCTCTTTCTTCACTACAATTTTTCTCTTATTCCATACGATAAATCTACTTCAATCCTATTTATAAAAACGTAACTCGTATGTAGATATATATTTGTTGCTTTGTATATCCTATGATTTTCAGAGACACTAAAACTTTCTTCTAATCGGTTTCAAGAAAACCGTCTATTCCAATTGGCAACTCGGATTAAGATATCGCCGAGACTAGAAACTTTTATACTAAAAAGGTTTGATTTACTGTCATTTTGTGCTTCACGAGGGCTAATTGACCGGCACCAACTTCTACTGTAAAGGATACTAATATGCAATCTGTTTAGAAATTAATCAACGGATTTTTCTAACTGAATTTCTGAATTGAAGTAGCATCATGAAAAGAGAGAGAGAGAGAGTAGAAAAGCATACTTTTAAGAGAAGCCAATATTTTTTCAAATGTAATCCACTGCACGCTCTCAACATTGATAAACTCTTTGAATGACTGGAAAAGTCAGCCACGTAGATATTTCACAGAAATAAAGTCCCATTGATAAGTATAGATGATTGCTAGCATAATAATCATTTATGCGCGAGAATTCGTACATAATAAAAAGAAATTAAGAACCAATAGTTAAAATAAACGTACCTGTCCTAAGGAGCATCGGGCTTGCAATCTTGATCGATACTTCTTCCACAAGGATAGATTGTTGACGTCGTTCTAGGTGCAAGAGATATTCTGAAATAAAAATTTAAAAGTTATTCTGATTTGCTCTGAAAGACTAGAAATAAAAAGCATACAACACTAAAAATATCTGATAAGTATGTTGTTTTAGAATTTGATTTATGGGGGGGGGGAAGATTTATGAACATGGGGATAATCGCTGATGTAAAACAAGATTGGCGAATAAAAGTTGAAGATTTATTAAATGTATCTTATGTTGTATAAAAACGATTGTTGGAATAAATATGCATTTGAAATATTCCAGAAAAGATATATAGTTAAATTAAGGAAAGTTACAATAGGAAACTTCATTAACAAGCTTTATTTTCTAAAAGTGGTTTGCAAAAATATTGTCTTAAGAGCGTATTTTTCTAATGATAATTCAGAAAGAATTCTTGACAATCAGATATTTTTTCATCAGTGTATTTTGAATTATTCCACAAAACAGAGTTAGAGTTTTTTCCTGTCAACATTTTTGAAATACACTGCTGGCCACCGTGAGCACCGAGACCACCGCTGGCAGCGGTGATCTCCAACAATGGCGGCTACTCTGGCTACTGATTTTGGCAGGAACCACACTTCACAGAAGTCTATAAATTTAATCATTTGATACTTGGTCAACATGTTATCTACAAAATAAATTTTGTTGTGATATCTCTTGTCTTTCTTGGTGTTGCAATTTGGGTGGCCAGCAGTGTATCTCTTAATTGCATTTGTCTTTAGAGTTGAGATCTGGTAAACGAACATTCAAAAACGATAAATAAATTTAATTCTGAAGCTTGAAATTAAAATCAATAAATATCGTTTGCTAAAGTAATACATATATCACTAATAAATAAATAACTATCGTTTGAGAAAATATTTCATATTTTACTTTTAAATTAATAAATTGCTAAAATACTTAAGATAATTTTTATTTTTAAATAAAAAATTTTATTTTTATATAAAATACTTAAGATAATTTTTATTTTTAAATAAAATTTTTTATTTTTATATAAAATACTTAAGATAATTTTTATTTATAAATAAAAATATATCGTTTGATAAAATATGTACTTATGTATATGTTTTTTATGAGTAAATAAAGACTTGGGTAGCTGAATGGTCTTTCTCATGAGATATCTCTCTCTACGAATCCCACGAGAGAGCATTGTCCATGAGGGCATCTTTCGTCTGAGCCGTATTCATAACATAAATAACGAACTCATAAAAAATATTTCCATGGATTACTCAGTGGCCCAAATGTATTATTCCCTTTAAAAAAGTTGTCATGAATTATTTATAAACTTGTGAATTCTTTTTAGCATCACTTTTTTCCCTCTCTACGTACTTTACGAGGAATAAGTTATAAGATTATGGTCGACTTGTTTAGATGTATGCATTCCCATGCGGATACCACGAATATTTTCAGAAAGAATAAATGAAAAATTAAGCCAATTAAGACTCATACAAAAAGGGCAAATCACCGACTTCAGTCGAACACTTCTTCAGAAATAAGACCAATTAATTTAGCAATGGAAACTGTCTGCACTTCTGCGAACAAGATATACGAGACCCAAACAACATCGCGGGTGGTTCCTCCCATTCACTTCAGCTGCAGCTGTTGTTTTCAAACGCCGACACCTCGAGATTATCAGCCTCGTTCTCTAAACTGGCTCTTTCATTCTTTTTTCCCTATAAAAAAAATCAATCGTCCTCTCCCGAAGGAGCTGACTTGTTTGGCGACCCAAGGAGGGTGGAGATGGGTTTAAATTGGTTTCATATTTCATGCACGTGACAACGTTCTTCGGGATCATACCACCTAATTTTGACAGCTCGGTTTGTTTTCTTTCGCTCTGATGAATACGGCTCAGACGAAAGATGCCCTCAGGGACAATGCTCTCTCGTGGGATTCGTAGAGAGAGATATCTCATGAGAAAGACCATTCAGCTACCCAAGTCTTTATTGCCCAATAAGAAATGGTGTACCCAGGGGGTGCTTGATGGGTTTCAGCCCCCAAAATAAAACTTAAATTAAATTAAATTCCCACGATTTGGAAACGTCAATTAGTGTTCAGAGGTTTTGCTAAAGAATTCTATGCCAATCTAAAAGAAAGCTGGCGCTCCACTCTCCAAACTCCACGCCATTCCGGTGTGATGGCAATTGAGGCAACGACAGATTAAAATCTCCAGGTGGTTTTTCTTTGCTTCGAAAACGGCCCAGTAGTGTACATCCTTTGATGCAAAACCACTTCCAAACTGTCACTAGTTCTGGGCGAGGGACAATTTGTTTTTCCTACTTGGTTCATCATTCCCCTTTAGAGTAATAGGACAGTTTTGTCTCTCGACACCATATCTCGCCCTTAGCAAAATTGACCAGATCTTGGACGAGATATCTCGTCGGAACACTTTGAGGGTTAACGTACACCATATGGAACGTACACCAGTAATTATGGAACGTACACCGGAATTTCACGTACCCGATGGTCATTGGTTGGATCAAGTTTCGAACTCGCAACCCTCCGGTTGGTAATCCGCGACTCCACCAACTGGGCAACCGCGGCCCTTGTATATTGAGGCTAAGGATGTTTGTCTGTAGTACTTGCTATATTGGAAATGAAAAATAACTTAAAAAAACAATTCGAACATCACAGTACAAGAAACGTTCCATATTTTCTGAGTCCCGGTATCATGGTATCAATCCTTCTTATATGGGACTCCTGATATATCCTTTTAACACACTAAATATCATAATCTCTAGCAAAATTATGGAATTCCTTTGAAAAGGGTATTCAAAGATCAAGGAAGGCTAATTCCCAAAGAGATTACCTATTCTGTTTTATTCAACATTCAATTCATAATATTAAATGAGGTCGAAGTACTGATTCTGATAACCTTTGGAAACAAATACTATTCTGTTTACCGCAGCACACGTGGAGATCAGTATCTACTATTCTTACTACAGTCTGTACTTCAAGAACAAAAAGTTTGTTGTCGGCATTTACAAACTGCACACGGTTCTGGTCGACGGATATCCAAAATTAGCGAACAGTTGAAATGCATTATCGAATCATTTTTTCCACGAACGTTTGGAGCACAGATTGCGGTGCAAGCCAGAAATACTTCCGACGGATGCGAATCATTGCTGTTTGTCTCTCTAAAGAGAATCATCGATTAATGGAAAAACAACCTTGAAATGAACGCAGGAAAGCTGAATAATGAAAAATCCAACATAGTTCTGAAATTTCATATTAAAAAGAGAGATAAGAAATTGAAGATCAGAAGCTCCGAATCAACATTACAATGAAAAAACAAGAAGAAAAGAAGAAATAAATTTAAAAAACCAGTTCAGAATCATCAAACAATATTTGAGAAACTGGAAACAAAAGGAAAATAAAAAAATGTTCATAACTATTTTTATAATGGTTTAGTATATAACTTGATGTAGGTCATATTAGTGAAACATTTTACTGTGGTTATGCTTTTTGCATAAATATAAGCAAACACAAAAAAATGCTACGTGAATTATTAGAGTAACATAATTTTTTTGCAAATTTGATATTAGCATTTTGCCGACATACAAAGTAACTTATGTCTATCATACGTTTGGTATTCGCAAAAAGAATTGTACATTAGTATTAAACATAAGTAATTTTAATTAAGACTTGCACAAGATATTAAAAATATAAGTATCATTTACTTAACCGTCCAAGTGGTTCGACGAGATATCTTGTCCAACATGACCTGGTCAGTTTTGCTAATACTTGACGAAATATATCGTCATCAAGATATTGCCAATTTTTTGATGATGACGAAATCAAAATCTGGTCAATTTCCTTTAAAGACGAAATATCTCGTCCATCAATATATGGTTAGTTTTGCTTATGACGAGATACCTCGTCGAGACAGCCACCAGGAGGGTTAAGGCTGAAGAATATTAACGGTGGAAACAACAACCAACTCTTTAGTTAATCTCTTAAGTTCATTGGTTGAAATTGATACCACTTTATATCGACGATTGTATAGAATTGCATGTAACTACTTCAAAAAATGAAATATATTATCAAAAATATTAAACATAAATTACAGATACTGCCTTGACTTTAATTAAAATAATAGCGACCATTTCTATTGTCTCAGACAGCACAAGGAGGATTTCGGCATAATCATTGTTCAGTATTAAGACCAAATAGTCTAGATTCTAAAATAAATATGAAATTTACAAAAGACATTCCTATATCAGCACAATCCGATTATTTTTGTATGATTTTTGGAGGCGCAATAGACTTTAAAAGACCGTCCCAACAATCCTAAATGTATTTGGTGTGCAACACATTCGATGCAAAGTTGCAGCACATCGGCTAACAACTTTTGCAGTGAACCTTTAAAAAACAAAGAATAACAATTTTCCTTAATTAACAATATTAATTAAAACTAAAGAATATTAACCCTCCCATTGATTGTCTCGACGAGGTATTTCGTCATTCATTAGATTAGGTCAAAACTGACCAGATCTTGAACGAGTTCGTCGAAATCACTTTCAGGGTTAACGTGGGAACAATCATCGTTTCTTCGGATTAAGTCTTTTAATTTCCAATTAAATGAGAGTGATGCCACTTCATATTGAAGATTGAGTGGAGTTCCATGACTTTCTTCATGAAATGGAAGCTTTTCTAAGAAATCAAAGTGTAAATGCTTCCAGATTTTAGTTAACATAATATCCTTATTCTTTATTAACGTTTGAAAATTGAGCGATTTGATTGTGGTAAGGTAAATTGAAACGAATATACCCCTTATGAATACCTTTGATTCTAAGGTTCGATCTTTTAAAGATAGCCAGTTTCTGTGCGACCTCTTGAAGGGTTGCCGAAGAACTGAAGCGGTCTTTTTTGAAGAAGGAGGGAAAATCTAGAGTGACCAGAGAGGAGTGTTTTGTGTGCAAGACAATATAAGTTTGCTATACGCTGTGCTTGGACAATACAAGTTTAAATTCCACAACCCTTTTAAAACTATATAAATACAACTATTATCCGGTCATCATAAAACTTTTATCCTGTAAATGAACCTAAACTTATAATTTAATTAAGTTTCTGTCACAGCACCTTTCTTTATAACTTTATTGACAAAAGAGAAATGGCCACGTTGTGATCATCCTGGTCCATTTGAAGGAAGAAAGAAAGAATGCAAATGTTGCTCTAAGGAAGGCAAATATCACTTTAATCCTTCTTAAGTTGTTTTGTACCTGACTATAAAAACTCACATAAAATATTTAGATATTCTAACTGGATTTATTTCAAGAAGATAGTTCTATAAAAGATACGCCTAGATTTAACACCTTTTTATTCTATCCTTAAGATAAGCAAGCAATCATCTTGAAATACATTTTTTCAGAACAAACATTATTCATAACTTAAACAACCCAAAGAAGATGTAAAAAAGGTAAAACTTTCATTAAAAAAATGCGCGTTTGTGACAAATAAAATAAGTACTCTACTGACCATCAAAAAACTTGTACTTCACCACCTGAGGAGAAGTGGCCACCAAGAATCCCACCATCAAACATCCAAGCAGACAGTACTTAGCCACCATCATTGATATCTACTGATTCCGGATCTGATCAGAGCACTTCAGTTCCCCTCTCGGCAGACGAACCTTTTTGAAGCCGGACACTGCCTCTCCTCTCGCCAATAGTTGGAATGTCGCGCACGGCGCATGCGCGGGAGTTTCTTCACTTTTTGTCTTTGGTTTCGATTACATTTTTGTTTTCCTGTTCTCGCTCGCTCTCGGCGCGATAATTCGGATTTTTTAAAAAGTAAACAGACGGAAGACGCTTAGGGAAGACTTTTTGTTCAACTGATATCGAAAGTTACTGTTTGTTTACGTCGGGGGACCTGATGTTTTCTTCTTTACCCTTGGGTTGGAGAGAGGGTCAACGTGGGCACAAGATGTGGGGAGATAAAGTAGAAATCGCGAAAGTCATGTAGTATTGGAATGTGATACTTTTCTTTGTTAAGGGAGAGAACGTAGTGGCAAAATATGGAAGGAACAAGAAGGAATGTTTGGAAATTTTTCGTCGACATTTTATTTATTTTATTTCATGACCTCCACCTCTTCAGAAAAAACAACTCTTGCAATAACTTATCGCAGAAATATGTACACGAAATAAATAACATATTAAACAAATTCTTGCATTTCTTTGTTGCATCCAACTGCATTAAAACAGATATTGGCTGAGTGTATACTCAATTTTATGACCTAGAATTTTGTAAATTTGATATTTAACACTCCAAGTGGTTTTGATGATATATCTCGTCCATCAAGATGTGACCACTTTTGTTAATGACGACACACCTTGTCATCAAGATATCGCCGATTTTTATGACACGATCAAGATCTGAAAGTTTTCTTCTAATGACGAGATATCTCGTCCATCAGGATCTCATCAGGTTTGCTTAATGACGAGGTACTTCGTCGAGATAACCACCCCAGAAGGGTTAAAAACTATTTTTTTAAATATTGTAACTAATATGAATTTTTAGCCTGGTATTGTTTTTAAATGTGTATTTAACAATTCCCATAAAAATTAAGATCAAGTTATTTTTACAGTTTTGGGCTTTTAAAGATATCTTTTCATGATATATGCTCAATCTGGGAGCAGCAATTAGCTTGGCAGAAAATGCCTATTCAATAATAACTTTCAAAAGTAGACCACGAGGATTCTGTTTCCCCAAATGGTATGCACTAAATAGTGCCTAGAACTGTAATATGCCAGTAACTACTTTTGAATGTTTTAAACTTTCGTCATTTGTCAATTCTATTTCTATTTTGTTTTTAATATAAATGCAAATTTGATTTTTATTGAGAAAATGGTAAAAAGCGCGAAACAATGAATAAGATAAATTGTTACGAACTTTGAAAAATGTCTCCAAACTAAAAGCAAATTTTATTGAAAAGAAAAAAAGGCTCATAAGTGCAAATGTCATTAATGTCGAAACTCTACTGAGTGTAAAGAAATTATAATTTCATTATAATTCATTTTAAAAGGAGCTTTATCGTTTCATTTTCAAAAAGAGGAAGTACATGATGAATAAAAATAGAATGAAACACCTTTAAAAGTCACCGGAATAGGAAGGAAGCTGAGACTGCAATCTCTAAACGACAGACACGTTTTGTTAAAATTGTTTGAACTAAATAAAGAAACTTCAATCATAATCTTGTAATGTCTTGATAGAAAATGCTAAGTTTTATTGACTACTCTGTCATAAGTCGGTTTCTCCACTGAGTGTATATTGGGAAAATCGTTATCAAGAAACTTCTTCGGTCGCTTCTATCAACAAGAATATCCAAATTTTTAAAAATGTAAAAATGGGAGACGTTTTTAAATCTTATTATCTGATATCTTTTCTCTTATTTTAAGCATGTTCGTAATCTTTTAATCGAAAAACTTCTTCACTGGATGGCTTAACAAAAACGAATTCTTGAAAATTAAGTATTTTTTTAATAAATTGAAATATAAATGTGGAATTTTAAAACTAATTTCTTCAACGTGTTTATTCGACTTTCGAATATTTTTACATTTTAGTCATTTGATTTTCATTCATTAACAAGATCATCGCGTGTTCAACTTAGTTATTAGAATTAAATAGAGTAATATTAATAAGATTTAAAGTAGATGTGTTTTTATCACTCAAACGAACTAAACGTATTTAATAAATTAATTCAGCTCACATTTCAAAGACCGTTATTTTTCAGTTTTATCGTTTGGTGTTTATTTATTTCTATTATTTGTCGCAGTTTAAAAGTTATACTTGACAACAGTTACACATTGTTCCTCTCTGATATAGTTTATTCATTCATTTTAAATTCGTTCTTTGGAATTCGTATTGGTATCAATACCTCCTATTTTCGTGAACATGTTCTACCAACTGCGTTTGTCTAATCGATATTGCATAAAGAACAGCTTCATATCAGGTATTGTGAATTTCCTTCGACTATATTTACCGAAGTAATAACTTTCTCCCTTTCCTTTATTTATATTTTTAATTTAAAATCGTGGAAAGATTGCGAGTACTGATTGTAAAGATGATTCTCTCTCTCCTCTTGTACAAAAATTAGCATAAAAGAATGCTAAGATTTTACAATGAAAATATTAAAAACAAAAACTCACATGCTTTCAAATGCATATAATTTCAATGGATTAAATAGTATACAGAATGAACTGTTTAAAATTTTTAATTCACAGAAATTTCGGGATCGGTTGGCATTTAAATTGTAATTATTATTTAATTTTTTAAAAATTACTTAAATAAACAGCAGAAAAAATTATGGTTTTCGCTCGGCCCATGTCGATAAGAATATTCTCAAACCTTCAAATAGAAGCTCAGAGTAGATTTCTTTCCAGAAAATCTAGCTTATCAAGTTGGGTTTATTTTTAATCAGCTTTATTCGTATCATTCATCGAATTATAGGAAAAACAACTTCGTACCACAAAAGAATTTTCACGCATCATCTGCAAACGATCTGGACATTCTTGCTGATTATCCGGATATTCTTGACATTCCATCTTTTTGATAGCACTTCGTACACAATGCCCATATAGAGAGAAACTACTATTGCAATCTTTTGAACCTTGATATGTAGTTTAATAGGTCATTTTTTATTTTTATTTTTTGGTTACTTTTATGATTTTGTGGTAATTTTTCGAGATTTTTAAGGCAAATTAGTCATTATTCGAGTTTTTCATATAGTTTTAGTTTCGGTTTAACAAATTTTTTTGGAAATATTTGCAACTCATAATCTCACATCCAAAGTCTCGTTTTTACTTAAAAACATTAGAAATGATTACTTTTACCCCTTTTTATGGGTGGGAGATTCATCGACACTGAGAAAAGAGAAAGGTTCCTCTTTCCAGTGTCTATGAGGTGAGATCTTTAACAAACAGAAGAAAACGAAATATCACATTCTACTTTTGGATATTCGAGTTGTTATTTGAACATGAGAAATACCTAAGATAATTCATCAGTTAATTCCAAAAGAAAACCATCTAAAGCAGCATTTGCACAATTATAGTCCTCAGGCCGGTACCGATTGCTGGTAGTTGAATTCACGTCACGCTGGAGAAACACAACGGGCTATTGACGACAGTCTGGGATCAATCCCGAAAGGAACGATCTATGGACACATCATCACTGAACCACGGTCAGATCACGAGGCCAACACCTGAACTGGCAACCCACTTTTCAAACTTCCACACCACGCCAAAGTGAAGACATTTGAGGCCACGATTTAGAGTGTACCAACCCCTACGTACTCGTCGGTCTTTTGGTTGGATCGAATTTCGAACTCGCAACCATTTGGTTTCTAATAAGCTACTCTACCAACTGGGCTAACTTATCGGTTGGAGGAGAGAAACTACCGGTACTTTGAATGCATTACGAATATGTAATACATTGTCTCGCGCAAAAATGTCCTAGTTCAGACACAATCCAGATTTATTGTTACGGTATTATACCAGGAATTTCTTATTTATGAAGAATTTACATGTATATGATCACTTGTGGTCAGTAAATAGATTTCTCCTTGTTAAACTCTTGCAATACTGGACATTAACAAAACCGTAATTGAATAATAATTTTGGGGGTTGGGTAAGAAACACTTTTATTGCCTATATGGGTGCAAAAACATATTTTTATTTACAAATTATTAGTGAGAGACATTTTCTGTCAAACTAAATATAGCTGGCGGTATTGTTTCTACTGTGATACCTGTGTCTCCTGTACGTATTTTGAACGTGGCGACAGTTGGATTGTTTACCAAATAGGATTTCAGTACTTGGTCAATAAAAATCCTAGAGAAAAATCTGAATTTATATATAACAGTTGATTGGTCAACAGCAATTACATTAAACTTAAAAAGCTGCCAAAACGTTGATAAGCTACATGTTAAAATAACAGCGCTGTGTATCAGCGCCAGAGCATTTGGACAGTAGAAGTAAAGTTTTAGCAGACTGTATGGTTTGTTTACACTGAAAATCTCTCATAATAGAAAACATTTGTGCATCGAAAGTATAGCAATTAAAATTTTAGATAATTTTTCACATTTTTAGGTTTACAAATTCTGGGGTCCTATTGATTAGTCATATTCACAATAATTTATTAGTGATATTCTAAGAAATTTTCGGAGCATCCAACTGCGTTTCAGACCCACGTGCCAAACTATTATTTTTATTTTCTCTTTTAGGAAAAAGAATTTTCTCTTTCTAAAAGAGATCGCACCGATAACCCTTGTCTGTAGTTCGACCATCTTCAAATCTGAATCAACGTAAACAGATTGCTCATTTGTTCCAAAAATCTTACAATAACTAAACAAAAATTGTGAATAATATTTGACCAATTTATTGGAGGATAAGGATCTCAATTCTTGGTTATGCTTAGTTGACACTATATATGCGTCAATGCATATCGTGAAAACATATAGGAAATGTTTTTCTAGTATTTACTTCTTTATATTTACACACTCAAATACAAACATAGCGTGTTTACTTCCATCTTAGGTAATTTTTTATTTGTCTTTTGTTGATTCCATATTCCACGAAAAGATTGCCGTGTTAGTTTTTTTGTCAAAACATTTCGATGCAACATAGAAAATAAGAATAAGCGAAATACATTTTCCGGAAACGCATAGTAAATTCGCTTCCTCTTACATTTATAAATGTTTTTGTAGAATGAATTCCCCTGAAAAGTCCTATTTCTCTGCTAATAAATTAGCCGGTCTTGTGGCAATTAGCGCTACAATAAAATTTCCAAGCAAAAGCAGTTGAAAAGAGAGAATTCATCAACATAACCTATTTGCTCGCATGAAATTAACGTGCATGATTTCAATTGGCAAACTAAAATTATCATAAAATGACAGTCAGTAGAATAGTAGTTTTTAAAACAGTTTCACATGAGATAAAATAACCTATTTTACACCCATGTGTATGTTGCATGAAAGCAAAAAAATATTTTCAATGTAAGAGAATAGTGTATGGTTTTCCAATCTGTGACGCCACAATTTGTCTACTGCCATGACTTTTAACTAATTTCATCTCACGGCACACATAAACTTATTACTAAAATTCTGCACTATTCACTAAATTTAAGAAACACGTGGTATGCAAAACATTCCCGTCGAGGCTCAGTGGGTAAGTCCACTGCGCTAGCAACCTTCGAGTTGTAGGCGGAGCAGGTTCGATTCTTGTCAGGTGCATTCCTCCCTGGGTGTATTTCTCTCTTCTGTGTCAGTAAAATTCACATTGTGTGTGTCTATTACTTGATGTTACTTGTATCTGAAGCAGCATGGCCAAATATGGCCCTTGCGCCATAAAACCCTTAAACCAACCATTCCCGTCGAATTTAATTCAAATTAGCTACACATTTTTTAGCTATAACGCTTCTTTACACCTTCCACAACTTAAAGATATAATTATAACCACGGGAACCTTATTTTGAATGTAATCACAGGTTTAATATATCCAAAAACTACCAATTTACTACTAATTTGATCATGAGAACTTGTAAGACATAAGATAAGCGCCTGTCTGAACTGATGAAGATAAGGAACGAAGATTATTCGAGGAAGTTTTCTAGCGCATAATCACAATTAAAGGGAAAGTGGAAATTCCACTCTGACCTAAGGGATCAGCGTTCAATTAAGAGGGGATACTTTCTTGGGTCTATAATGTGTGCTCTCATCCGGGACTTGCCTTCTTATGGAAGCATGGGGCATCTAAATGGGTCTTCATTTAAAAACTAATCTTTTGGGTTGTTTAAGGTGTATGTATACTCTAGAAATCACGGAAATTGACCAGATTATCCGATTTTGTTTTTATTGCTTCAAAATATTTCCCAATTTCTGAGCTTTTAAATATCAAGATCTTGTAAATATTCGGAATATTTTTCTAGTGACAAGGGTTTTTCGTTAGGTGCTGTTACCAGTATAAACATGTTTCCTAAACGTTAAACTCACTTTCTGAAGAATTGTGTTTTTGCAGTACGATGCTTCGTTCAGACAGTGATAACTCAACAATGAATTGTTCTATTATAATTATTTTTTGTATCACTATAAACTATATAATACAGTGGATGTTTTGAAATTCAATCAGTTATTAGTTAGGAAATTAATTTTTTGTTGATTTTTAAATTCCTGAAAAAATCTTGATTTTTTAGATTTCCTTGGGGGAAAACAATTGTAAAAGAAAACCTATTCCATCTATCAACTTGATGGAGAGTCAAAACACGAAGAATAATATTAGGAATACTTTCCAACAGGAATTGCCTTTCTAAACAAATTAGAATTTGAGATATCACTGTTAAAAACATACTAATTAGCTGATTATACCTAAATTAGGTAATTAATAATTACCTTAATCTGATTTTGCTCACTGAAATGATTTCAAGTATAAGCAATGACTTGTTGAAAAAAAACTGAATTTTTAAAGTGAAATTTAAAAAAATCTAGTGTATACGTACACATTAAGGCTGCTTCTTTTTTTAAGTAGCGATTTCGTTACCAGAAGGCGATTTATTCCAGTAAAGGAAGATATATTTTTAAGAAACTAGATGAATAGTCCGTTGAGATAAGAATACTACGGACTCTAGAAATCACTTCTGCTGTGCAAGTACTTATCTTTTGCGAAGTAATCGTAAATAATGGGTGTTCATTGAAACATATTTGATATGCTTCGTTTTCACGAATGTTTACAACTCATAATTGTAAGTCAACTAATAAATCTGACAACTCAAAAATACGTACCAGTCTCAGTAATAAACTCACAAAAACTCGGTCATACAGAACTCAATAGCTCAATTAAACTTAGCTCAAAACTACATCTCAATTAATAATTCTAAATGGAATTAAAAAATTAAGCAGATTAGTGTTGCCAAATATAAAAATTATAATTAAATTATACTATCGCATGCGCATTTTTACCAAATTTCCATGTAAATATCGCTTGCGCTTTCTACTACTTTATCATAAATATCATCTCTTGCATCTTTACATCTATATCATGATTTAATACACTGCTGGCCACCCAAATTGCAACACCAAGAAAGACAAGAGATATCACAACAAAATTTATTTTGTAGATAACATGTTGACCAAGTATCAAATGATTAAATTTATAGATTTCTGTGAAGTGTGGTCCCTGCCAAGATCAGTAGCCAGAGTAGCCGCCATTGTTGGAGATCACCGCTGCCACACGCCTCGGCATTGATTCAAAGAGACTTTGGATGTGTTCTTGGGGTACAGCAGACCAAGCAGCTTCCACACGTTGCCAAAGTTGATCTGGTGTGGCAGCTGGGGATGTATTCTGGGTCAATCGTTGAGCAACCATGGACCACATGTTTTCTATCGGCGAAAGATCCGGAGAACGAGCTGGCCAGGGAAGCAATTCAATCTGGCGATTGACAAAGAACCCTTGGACAATGCGTGCCACGTGTGGTCGCGCATTATCCTGTTGAAATATGGCTGTGGGCAAGCCCTGAAGGTAAGGAAGGACAACTGGCTCCAACACCTCGGAGATGTAGCGCTGGCTGTTTAAAGTACCGGCAATGCGTACTAGAGGAGTGCGAGAGTGATATCCAATACCGCCCCATACCATAATACCCGGTGCAGGACCAGTGTGGCGGTGCATAACGCAGCTGTTCAGCATCCTCTCTCCACGGTGTCTCCAGACTCGAATCCGACCATCGTGGTGTTGCAGACAGAAGCGTGACTCGTCAGTAAAGACAATTTCATTCCATTCTGCCGTCCACATCCTTCTTTCATCGCACCATTGGCGGCGGAAACGTCTGTGGTTCTGCGTCAAGGGTAGACGAAGCAATGGACGTCTTGCGGACAGACCACTCTGCTGTAAACGGCGTCGAATGGTACGCGCAGACACTGGATGATGCGGTACAGACTGAATGTGCTGTGCTATGGTTCGTGATGTGGCTGAGCGATCCGTCACTGCCATACGCACAATATGCCTGTCATCACGTGAAGTGGTGCACTGAGGTGGATGCGATCGAACACGTCGGTCCGTCGTACCCTCCTGCATCCAACGATCACATATCCGCATTACAGTTGTTTGGTTTCGTCCAACACGACTACCGATTTCCCTGAAAGATAATCCACAATCTCGGTAAGCCACTATCCTTCCTCTGTCGAACTCGGATACTTGATCAAAAGATGATCGCTGTTTTCTACGAGGCATAATGGATCGTTTTTTTGAAATAACCACAAGAAAAACAATTGCCGTACTTGAAATCGTCGAAATCTCCAAGCCTTAAATAGCGCTTTGAAGTGGCGCCACAGGCGCGCGTGATGTGCGTCTGCGCTGAAATTCTAATCATTTGCATATCTCACCTCCGCTAATGCATGTTGTAAATTTCATTATTTGCATGCTTCCTTCAGGGTGTTGCATTTACGGTGGCCAGCAGTGTATTTATCATGATATAGATGTAACGAAGCGATTAGATGCGAGAAATTTCTGATGAAAGTATTTAATTATAACTTTAACCAATGTGAGAGAGCGAAGGTAATTTAAATTTAACTTGAATCAATGATTGAGCGAGTATAATAAGTGATCCACGTACGTCAGACAAGTTTGTCGTTGCATTACGATGATTATGAAGTTGATAGAGAATATTTCATACAGAAGAATGTCCTTACATAAAATTTCAAATTTGTGAAATACATCAGGAAAGTAGTTTTCTGTTGACAAATACTGGTTTGCAAGAGTGAAAAAGTTTTAATTTATTTTACAGGAGGAGCTATTTCAACAGGTAATTTTGTTTTAACTAAGAATTTATACAAAGTATTTTATGATTCAAAATAGTTTTATTTGAGTATATTTTAGTTATATATTATGACTTTTTTTAATTCATTGTCCAAGAGGAACAATATTTCGAAAGCTGAAACAGCATTTTCAGTGTTGCAATAATTAACTCTTGAATATCTTCACTACATAATTCCAAAGAACTTGCGCTACCAAGTTTTAAAAAATAACATTTATTTTAAACTGTTAACATAAATAACAAACATGATGTTAAAGTAATTACAGTATGATGCTGGGAATCTACTTAAAAAGGTATAATTGATTTAAATTCGATACCTATATTTCCAAAGTGGCACATACCTTTGAAATTCGTGATTTTTCATAGTACGAACAGTGTCTGTATAAGATATATATTTTTTGTTTGATTCCTTCTATGAACAATTCCCTATTTTCATCTGTAGTACAAAAATGTAATATATAATTTATGCAAAACAATTTATTTGTGATAGGAATGCACGCAGAGATCGCTAGACAAGGGGATCAGCTGACCATTTGATCCTCCTTTCAATCCGATATGCTCCAAATATGTTGTAATTGTCTTTTTATGATAATTTGCCAGTGAAATGGGTACTTTGAACTCACGAATCGATATTGTTACTCGGGCGTACTAAAACAAGGAAACGGAATTCTAGTTTGCTTAATTTCAGGCTCAAAGCATAGTTTCCTGGTGCGATTTTAACGCTGAAATTTTTTGAATGTCCTGTAATGACGTGATAAAACTTTCAACACCGAATATCTCCGGAATTGCAATCGAAAATCTAACTTTTCGGGTTGATTTTCGACAATTCTGTTCATCCCAAATATACTTTTTTAATGTTCTAAATAATCCAATGTGAAACCCCGAGTTAGAGCTGCAGATCGCTCTGAATAGATTATTACGCGATTATAATCTGATACTTTCTTTTGAGCAAGAGGGGCCGCGGTGGCCCGGTTGGAAGAGTAACGGACTTGCAACCGAAGGGTTGCGAGTTCGAATCCAGTCAAACACCGTCGTGCACAAAGGGGGCTGGTGCACGTTAAATCTGTCGTGGCCTCAAATGTCCTCACGTTGGTGTGGTGTGGAAGTGGGGTGTCAGCTCAGGTGTTGCCTCGTCATATGACCGTGGTTCAAAATTACGTGGTGTTGTCCTCGGACCTTTCCCTTTGGGATTGATCCCGGACCGTCACCAATAGCCCGTTGTGTTGCTCCAGTGTGACGTTAATTGAAAATACCAAAAAATACCATACCACAATATTATTCTAGGTAGGTATTTTATTTACGTCGCACTGGAGCGACACAAGGGGCTAGTAACGGAGATCCGGGATCAAACCCGAAGGGAAAGATTCGAAATTATTATTCTAAACAGTCTTGTAACCCTTCAGTATTAATTAATTACTTTAATTCAAAGCTACTTTTAAAATGAATAGGTAGGTAGTTAAATAACGTCTCACTGTAGCAACAACGTTCTATTGGATACGGTCAGGGATCAATCCTGAAGGGAAAGATCCGAGGACACCTCGTCGTTTTGAACCGCGGTCAGATGACGAGGTCACACCTCAGTTGGCCCCCCACTCTCCAAACTTCCACACCACGCCAACGTGAGGAAATTTGAGGTCACGACCGATTTAACGTGAGCCAGCCCCCTTTGTTCAAGGCGGTCTTTTGGCTGGATTCGAACTCGTAACCCTCCGGTTGCTAATCCATTACTCTTCCAACCGGCCTAACTCGGCCCTGGTGTTTTAATGAAATTAATTTTTTAAAAGGCAGGTGTAAGAAGGTCGCTGAAATGACGAAAAAGTGTGAGTGAGTACTGAGATGTTAGTAGTTGAATTTTGGAGAGTGGGGTGCCTGCTCTGGTGTTGGCCTCGTCATCAGCCCGTGGTTAAAAATGACGAGGTGTTGTCCTCGGATCTTTTCCTTCGGGATTAATCCCTGATCGCCACCGGGAGGCCAACAGCCCGGTGTGCTGCTTCAGTGCGACGTTAAATTCAACTACCTACCATCAATAAATTCGATCGGGCACAGAAATCACTTTCGCTAGCGGACATCTTCATTCACTCAGCTGCTTTTGAGTCCGTCGCTGTCATCTCGTACCTGTTGACTCTAGCTGCGAGTCCGGATGTGCCCTGTTTACTGTCGCCACATGCAGAATAAAAACCAAACTAAAAATGAAGTGAGAGAGAAAGCGTAAAAAAAACCGAGAAAAAAAGTGACGCGAGCGATCAATAGAGCATTCAACGAGGCCAAAAATTGATTGAAGTCCAATAAAGACAGGAAAATACTGTAAACTGAAGCGGTGTATATCTAACCCCCTGTTTCCTGACTTCCACCCGGCGAGTGTCAAAGTGTCTCCCAGGTAACAGATCTGCACACCAATCACAACAGCGCTGTGTTCAGAGTTAATTTTTCTGTCGGCTACAGGCGACGTATTTTGAAATTAAGCATATACTCTGTTCGCTTTAGAGTGCACCACGGCATCTCAGACATTAACCTGTATTTCTGTTGGTATGTGGATTCAATGTCATTTATGAGGTGATGAATTCAGGTCATGTATTTCCAATTTTAACCAAATAATTGAATCTGAAGATACATAGTTGGAATTTTTGAATACCAGTGTAACTTGATAAGACTCAAGAACTGTCATAAGAAAATGATGTAAGAAGTGCTTTGAGTTTTCCTTGATGCTACCTTTGCCACACGTAAACATGAACGATGAATTAATTAAAACGTTGAAATGTGCAAAAACATTAAATACGTTAGTTTCTTCAAAGTAAATTTTTAAGAAAGTATTGATCGATAAACGACTTGCTAAGAGAGATGTTTATCCTGTGATATACGGAGTTTTTAAATTCTGTGAGTGTATAAGAACGGATATTTTTATTGGGGACTAGAAGTGATTTTCTCAACTGTGCCTTAGATTTCAAGTGAGAATTCCATGACGATGCATGTGTGATGACCTGAATCAACATGGTGGATTTTGTAACTTTTGTTAACCAACAATGTGTGTACGACTATTTTACTCGAATCACATTGGATTTAACTATTCTCATCAAAATTTATAACTTAATTTTCAGTACTTTATTTCGTATATAAATAGTTTGGAATTACAACGCGTTTATCCAATCTGATGCAGCATCTTGTAAAGATGCGATTTAACACCATAAGTTCAACGATTGAAATGTCACTGCGCAGTTAGATACCAGTCCCATGTCAGCAGGAAGCAATGTTTTATATTATTCGACTTTTAAGTGAGAATGTTTTAAAAAATAAGATATCAGTCATATCGAATTAAAAATCTTTTCACTTGTTGAAACTAAACACCGTTGTTTTATGAAATGTGGGTGTGATTAAAGTTAATATTAAATGCGTCTGACAACAATCAAGACGAACATGAATTGTTTGAACATTCATGAGTTTTATTGAAAAAGCTGATAAAAAAGTTTAGAAAATAGGTAATGAATTTAATAATTACTTGTGATGGTCATGAATTTTTTGATGGAAATCAATTATTATATTTTCTATGGAAGGAAAAGTGAGCATTATATTTCAAATAGTTCAGCCGTTTGTCAACTTAGTCTAATATTCGGAAGTCAAGATGGTGTTACTATGGGTTGAGTAATATACATTAGTCTGAAAACTGGTTTCGCCTCATCGACTTTGTTCATTTTTCTAATTGCAAGAAATGTTTTAACTCTCACTTGAACATTTGAACAAAATGCTAAGTCGGAAAACAAGTTTTTCTCCACATAATGCTGGCAATGATTAGTTTATTGATAGCAGGATTATTTAAAAAATGGGTTGAAATAGTTCCTCGTAAATGTACCTACACAGCTAAGAAAGTATTTTTTAAAGTGAAAGAATTTTTATAATACTTAAAAAGTATTTAAAACAATCATTCCTGTATTTAATAACAAAAGTAATTTCTTTACTTTATTAAATTTTTGTTTTATTTCATTAGTAAAAGTATTTATTCGCCTCAATAATGAAATGTAATTGTCTTATTTTAGTGAAAATTATCCTTTAAAAGATTGTTTTATTAAAAGGATAATTTTTTAACAAAAGAAAATGACTGATTTTTAAAATAGTTTTCCGGAATCCAAATTTAAAACAAGGTAAATAAAGTAATTATTTACTGCATATTCTTTGAGATGAAAATGTTTAAAATTTTTTACTAATTTCGGATAATTTTTTAATTTAACTTTTTTGGCATAAACCGACCAATTTTGATTTTCAGCTAAAATCACTCACTCTGATCATAGACGAAATAAAAATTTCTATTGGGGTAAAAGTAGATATCTAACTTATAAAGAATGACAAACAGCTGTTGCTATCTAATTCTCAGTGACATTCAATCTCCGCTTTTAAGCTGAACGTAAGATTCACTCCCAAAGACGAAATCAAAACATACAGAATGTGTTTTACATTCGGAAGTTAATTATTAATTACGTTTAAAAAAGTGAAATGCTTGTAAGTAACGAACTATAGTTAAAAGAGAAACATTTTCCTGTAAAACTCTGAAGCACCAATAAGAAAATTGATATCCAGAAAAACAAAAAGGTAACACCATATTTACGAAGAAAACCCGTAAAAATGGAAGAAAAGGATACTAGTCAAGTCCCATTGGGCGAGCAAGATGGACAGATGTTTGCTCTAAAGGTGACGTCCAAAGGTCAGAAGAGTCAGACGTGGCCGCGTAGAAAGTGAGTTAGAGTTTATTTTTATTCTTTCTGCTTGAGATGAATGGTGGTCAACAGGTGGGCACTCAATCACTTTGATGGAAAACGTGACAAATTCTTTTTGCCTACATTTTTCATCTGCGAAGGCATCCTTTTGAGATTGCACACGTTCTTGTACGTATTGCTTGTTAGCAATGAAGTATTATTTTTATATACGATAGTTTATAGTTCTTATTGCGTTAGAGAAAATTACGTGACGGAATTAAGAAAAGAATAGTATTTGTGAACTCATCCTCAGGCAAATACCGTCTTTCCCTCTAGCATTTGATTTCATTTTAGAATTTTCTAGAAGTTTGGTTTAGAACATTTCTCAAAGTAGAGTAGTTTTAGTTTTTATGATAATTATCGACATATACTCGCTAACTATAAGGGCAACAAACTAAACAATCTAGCTTTGGTTATTGTTAATATTATTTGTGCATTTAAATTTCACAGTGAGAAAGTTAGGAAATCGAGTAAAATGGAATAGCAAAACTATAAAAAAATTGCACAATTTATATCATAAAATCTACGTACCAATGCATTGCTCAATATTTTCATTTCTGCTTACGAAAACAAAGCTTTAAATTTAGCTTTGGAAACTTCTCTGCATGAGTATTTTTCTGATTATTCTCCAACGATGGGATAGACTAATACCGTAGACAAAGGATAAAATTATGCACTAAAGATCTGTTATTTCTATGAATTCCAATTTGTCTATATGCTTGCCTATGTGTTTGTAACTGTTCTAGATATTGTTTATTTTCGTAATGTATTTATTGTTCTATAACATTAACTAGCAGACCTGCGCATTTCATCATCGCTAAAATTCTATTACTTTATCTATTGATGGTAATGCCGTTATTCACATTCGATACCTTATTTAATTAATTTAAAATGGATATGAGCATAGATTTACGCATATACTTTCAAGTGAAATAAAACAAGTCGCAAATATCAAGCCGCATTTCGTGAACATACGTTAATTCTTGTTTCCAATAAAATGCAAGGCATAAAAACATTGGTACTTTGTGTCGAGGACACAAACTGTAGTTTTAACGTGAATACTCGGGCCTGATGTTGGATTGTGGAATGAATGAAGTAGACATAGGAAGTTTGAACTATCGTTTATTGTGTGAGAATATTCAACAATTAATTTACAGTTTGAACGATTAAAGTGCGGTTTGATATTAATAATGAAAGATAAATGTATTGATTAAAGGTCTGTGATTGTAGTGTAGTGTCCTCACTTCACGCAATAAATATATATATATATATATATATATATATTTATTGCGTGAACTAGAACGTATTACTAGATATATTACTAGAACGTATACTATATATATATATATATATATATATATATATATATATATATACACTGCTGGCCACCGTAAATGCAACACCCTGAAGGAAGCATGCAAATAATATGAAATTTACAACATGCATTAGCGGAGGTGAGATATGCAAATGATTAGAATTTCAGCGCAGACGCACATCACGCGCGCCTGTGGCGCCACTTCAAAGCGCTATTTAAGGCTTGGAGATTTCGACGATTTCAAGTACGGCAATTGTGTTTTTCTTGTGTTTTTTTCAAAAAAACGATCAATTATGCCTCGTAGAAAACAGCGATCATCTTTTGATCAAGTATCCGAGTTCGACAGAGGAAGGATAGTGGCCTACCGAGATTGTGGATTATCTTTCAGGGAAATCGGTAGTCGTGTTGGACGAAACCAAACAACTGTAATGCGGATATGTGATCGTTGGATGCAGGAGGGTACGACGGACCGACGTGTTCGATCGCATCCACCTCAGTGCACTACTTCACGTGATGACAGGCATATTGTGCGTATGGCAGTGACGGATAGCTCAGCCACATCACGAACCATAGCACAGCACATTCAGTCTGTACCGCATCATCCAGTGTCTGCGCGTACCATTCGACGCCGTTTACAGCAGAGTGGTCTGTCCGCAAGACGTCAATTGCTTCGTCTACCCTTGACGCAGAACCACAGACGTTTCCGCAGCCAATGGTGCGATGAAAGAAGGATGTGGACGGCAGAATGGAATGAAATTGTCTTTACTGACGAGTCACGCTTCTGTCTGGAACACCACGATGGTCGGATTCGAGTCTGGAGACACCGTGGAGAGAGGATGCTGAACAGCTGCGTTATGCACCGCCACACTGGTCCTGCACCGGGTATTATGGTATGGGGCGGTATTGGATATCACTCTCGCACTCCTCTAGTACGCATTGCCGGTACTTTAAACAGCCAGCGCTACATCTCCGAGGTGTTGGAGCCAGTTGTCCTTCCTTACCTTCAGGGCTTGCCCACAGCCATATTTCAACAGGATAATGCGCGACCACACGTGGCACGCATTGTCCAAGGGTTCTTCGTCAATCGCCAGATTGAATTGCTTCCCTGGCCAGCTCGCTCTCCGGATCTTTCGCCGATAGAAAACATGTGGTCCATGGTTGCTCAACGATTGACCCAGAATACATCCCCAGCTGCCACACCAGATCAACTTTGGCAACGTGTGGAAGCTGCTTGGTCTGCTGTACCCCAAGAACACATCCAAAGTCTCTTTGAATCAATGCCGAGGCGTGTGGCAGCGGTGATCTCCAACAATGGTGGCTACTCTGGCTACTGATTTTGGCAGGAACCACACTTCACAGAAGTCTATAAATTTAATCATTTGATACTTGGTCAACATGTTATCTACAAAATAAATTTTGTTGTGATATCTCTTGTCTTTCTTGGTGTTGCAATTTGGGTGGCCAGCAGTGTATATATATATATATATATATAATATTTATCTTCTGGATGTTTCTTCTAGTTCTGAAATCGCAAGACAAAGCGGTTGTAACGCTTTTTTGTCACGCTCGACTTTTCATGCATGCCCCCCAATACTGCTCCGATTTTATATTATTCACGTCAAAAGCGTATACCTCAGTCGGGTTACAACATAAAGTTTTGTTACAACATAAAGTTTTGTTACAACATATTCACGCTACGAATGAATGAAATGAAAGTCACACGAATTGCAAATTCATCTTTTACAGGTCAATCTAAATGAAATATCTTGGACAATTAATTACAATTCTGTCTAAAAATTTTAACTCCATGATTCTTTATATTGTATTAAAAACGTAAGCATAATTTATTGTTGAGATTTTAAGTCTTTTATTTTTGTATTTTTGTAAGGTCGTGTTCAAATAATTTGAGATTTTTGTTGAATTTTGTAGTTTTGAGTACCACAGAACTATCATTCATCCTTGACCCGTTGTGTTGCTATTTGTACTAAATGCACTAATCAGATCCAACTTAAATTCCACTGCTACGGTAGTGATTTGTGATAAATATTGTCACAAAAGTATCCTTGTTTCTCTCACTTGACTTTTTATTACTACTCACGTATGAATTACCGTCTGTATTGCCATGCTAATATAAACAATGGAAGTCATTAAAATGAAATTGAGAAAATAATTTTCTGTTGAAATACAGGTATGAATATTATCCGTTTAGTAAAAAATTAAAAAGAGGCGAATTAGTTTTAATGTTACCCATGGAATCTACCACATAACAATTTTGTAAGTTGATATATTCGATTACACACATTTCTTTCTTGATAAAATCTTAATTTAATTTATTGAATTAAAATTTAATTTATTAATTTATTGAGAAACATATTGGGGAAATAGTTGAAAGATCAAAGTTCAAAAGTTAATTTTGAATTAGAATATTAGGGGAACAGAGTCAAAGACCCCAAAGATTTTTTGTGTTAAATGATTTCCTTTGTACTCTTTTTATCTCTTTGTGACTCCCTCCCCAAAAGCTGAACTCCTCACGTATTACATAAGTTTAGCAGAAAATCAATTGCATGCTGAATAACCATATAAATAAAGAATAAAAATGAACACTTGGGAAATTTTCTATTTTTTACACTGTTGAATAAAGTGACCTAAAAGTATTGTCGAAAAGTAAGACTACAGACAAAATAAATTGACTTGATTTTAGTGTCGCCATCTATTGGTTTTCAAACTACATACATTTAAATGTACATACTTAGTTGTTATTTTTCAGTCATATTTATGATGTGATATTGCGGGTTTTAATATAATATCACAAAAATTCACTTTCACTATTCAATGTAGACCTTGAAGTAATGAAATATAGAGGTTGGTTGGGTTTTATGGCGCAAGGGTCATATTTGGCCATGCAGCACAAAACACAAGACATACACATACGAGGAAAGTTTAACTGACGCAAAAGAGAGAAATACACCCAGGAAGGAATCGCATCTGCGCAGACTACAACTTGCAAGTTGCTAGCGAAGTGAGTACTGAGCAACGACGGCCAATAAATATAACGGAAGAAAATAAATGAGCAGTAACACACACAGTGCTACGCATAAAATATTATCCAGTTTGAAACTTTTCCTGTTCAATATTCATCAGAGGACTGAAATAGATTCAATAGAATTTGTATCACCAAACTTATTAAAGTCCTCTGGGATTTATTAGGATATATATATATATATATTAGTATTACTTTATTAGTATATATATATATATATATTAGTATTACTTTATTAGTATATATATATATATATTAGTATTACTTTATTAGTATATATATATATATATATTAGTATTACTTTATTAGTATATATATATATATTAGTATATATATATATATTAGTATATATATATATATATATATATATATATATATATATATATATATATATATATATACTAATCTTATGATAAGAATTTCTTGAATTCAGACTGATTCTTTTTAGTTTCCCACACTTTATGTAGCCAACTCTAATTAGTTATTCATAGCTAGATTACTTTGCTTTATTTCCAACTTTGACATAAATAAATGATTTATAGGGAAAATTTTTTGCTTCCTCACTAGAAAAGGGTATTTTAACAATTAAAAAGAAACAAGCGTGTAAGCAAACAAGAAAAATTCAAGTGAAGAAATGGAGGCCCCATTAGGAAGAATTCTAAACTCTCTAAGGCCATAAAAAAAATCTACATAATAATAATCATAAAATCAACCTAAAACGCACGTGGAAACGAACCAGGCTTTTAATTTGGAATGCAGTCTAGGTATGGATGTGTGCAGTGGTTCAGATTCCATTGGAAGTCGTAGCTTCAGGTCTTAGCGTGTGTTAAGTAATCATTACAGACACAAACCAATCCCTTTAAATAAAATCATTCTCGACACCGAAATCAGAGGAAATGTCGTGCTGCCATCTGTTGATAAAATTATCAGACCTTTTCCTACTGAAATATTAACGGTCGATAGATTCCCATATCAGCTAGCTAAAATTTTATGAATTAAGGACTAAAACCCAATTTGCTTTCATCAATTGGGGAAATATTTTTATAAAGTTTTTTTTCGTACTACGCCCGTCTACTGCCTATCGGCCATCAATCGACGAGCAGCCCAATAGAGTTCGCAAGTGAAAAAAAGGCTTAAAAACACTATGAATAGTATTTGCATTTCTATTATCAAGAATGTTAGGACAGTCCTTGAAGTGCTCTCCAATCATTTCGTCCAGTTCGCAAAGGGAACAGATAGCTGATCTCGCTATTCTAATAGGGTGTAAGTGTCTCATGCCCGGTAAAGTCGAAAGCCAAGAGGGACTCCTCAATTCAGGACAAGGAATCTAGGAGATACGAGCTTTATTCCTAAATACAACATTCCAGTTCTCACCCGTAGAGATCTATTTGTAGATTGAGAGTCTATTAGTCTTTATAGAGACAAAACTGTAAGCGATGGTAAAACAGGGCAAAGACGGTCCGGGATCAAGCCCAAAGGGAAAGATCCGAGGACAACACATCGTAATTTTGAACCACGGTCAGATGGCGAGGTCAACACCTGAGCTGGCACCCTACTCTCCAAATTTACACACCACGCCAACGTGAGGACATTTAGGGCCACGACATATTTAACGTGCACCATCCCCTTCGTACACGACCGTCTTTGGTTGGATCGAATTTTGAACTCGCAACCCTCAGGTTGATAATCTACTTTCCCAACCTGACTACCGGGACCCGAGAATCTGAACGATTGTAGATTTTTGTGAAATTATGTAATTTTGATCGTCATAGAATCCATATATTATTATCCAATTTCAAAGATTTTTATAATACACTGCTGGCCACCCAAATTGCAACACCAAGAAAGACAAGAGATATCACAACAAAATTTATTTTGTAGATAACATGTTGACCAAGTATCAAATGATTAAATTTATAGACTTCTGTGAAGTGTGGTTCCTGCCAAAATCAGTAGCCAGAGTAGCCACCATTGTTGGAGATCACCGCTGCCACACGCCTCGGCATTGATTCAAAGAGACTTTGGATGTGTTCTTGGGGTACAGCAGACCAAGCAGCTTCCACACGTTGCCAAAGTTGATCTGGTGTGGCAGCTGGGGATGTATTCTGGGTCAATCGTTGAGCAACCATGGACCACATGTTTTCTATCGGCGAAAGATCCGGAGAGCGAGCTGGCCAGGGAAGCAATTCAATCTGGCGATTGACGAAGAACCCTTGGACAATGCGTGCCACGTGTGGTCGCGCATTATCCTGTTGAAATATGGCTGTGGGCAAGCCCTGAAGGTAAGGAAGGACAACTGGCTCCAACACCTCGGAGATGTAGCGCTGGCTGTTTAAAGTACCGGCAATGCGTACTAGAGGAGTGCGAGAGTGATATCCAATACCGCCCCATACCATAATACCCGGTGCAGGACTAGTGTGGCGGTGCATAACGCAGCTGTTCAGCATCCTCTCTCCACGGTGTCTCCAGACTCGAATCCGACCATCGTGGTGTTGCAGACAGAAGCGTGACTCGTCAGTAAAGACAATTTCATTCCATTCTGCCGTCCACATCCTTCTTTCATCGCACCATTGGCGGCGGAAACGTCTGTGGTTCTGCGTCAAGGGTAGACGAAGCAATGGACGTCTTGCGGACAGACCACTCTGCTGTAAACGGCGTCGAATGGTACGCGCAGACACTGGATGATGCGGTACAGACTGAATGTGCTGTGCTATGGTTCGTGATGTGGCTGAGCGATCCGTCACTGCCATACGCACAATATGCCTGTCATCACGTGAAGTGGTGCACTGAGGTGGATGCGATCGAACACGTCGGTCCGTCGTACCCTCCTGCATCCAACGATCACATATCCGCATTACAGTTGTTTGGTTTCGTCCAACACGACTACCGATTTCCCTGAAAGATAATCCACAATCTCGGTAGGCCACTATCCTTCCTCTGTCGAACTCGGATACTTGATCAAAAGATGATCGCTGTTTTCTACGAGGCATAATTGATCGTTTTTTTGAAAAAACCACAAGAAAAACACAATTGCCGTACTTGAAATCGTCGAAATCTCCAAGCCTTAAATAGCGTTTTGAAGTGGCACCACAGGCGCGCGTGATGTGCGACTGCGCTGAAATTCTAATCATTTGCATATCTCACCTCCGCTAATGCATGTTGTAAATTTCATATTATTTGCATGCTTCCTTCAGGGTGTTGCATTTACGGTGGCCAGCAGTGTATATTTAGATTACCAGATGCAACTATACAATCCTAGTGCGATTAGATTGGAATTTATTTTGAATTTCGAAAGAAATTAAATTACGTACAATAAGGACATTTTTGTAGCTTCGATTGCGATATGGGAACAGAAAATATTGTCCTGATCGAAATTTTTTATCATTATCATTAGTCTAAAAGGACCAATTTTTAGGCATGTTACATTTCTATGGAAAACTTTTTGAACATGCCTGTCGTCGTTGAATTTTTTTAAATAACAAACAGTAAAACATACAAGAAATAATTTGTAACATAAACATATAATTCAAAGCTGATTACTTCGATTATTCTAATACTTTAATTTGGAGCTAAAGTAATAGGAAAAAGGCTTAACCGATAAAATTCAGTTTAACGTTCCCACACAGAACTAATTGTATTTATGACTTATAGTAAGGTGATAGGCTGAAAACCTTTTCTGATGAATATTGTAAAATATTTTTGTCATTAACCCACCTGATGGTTTTCTCAACAAGGTATTTAGCCATTTGCAAACCTGACCAATTGTGCTAATGATGAGATATCTCGTCATTAGCAAAATTGGTCAGATCTTGATGGACGAGATATCTCGTCGAAACCACCTGGAGGGTTAAATGAATGTGATTCTTCTATACATGGACTTCTAAACATAAAATTGGCATGGAGTTTCTAATCTTTCATTGTATGTGTCTTACAATATTATCACTTATAAAGCAGAGTTTTATCTCTCCCTCAAATGTTCTCTAAAATTTCTCACATTTGCATTTAAACGCTTTTTATAAATGTAATGTCTTGTACATGTGTTTGCTGATATTCAAAAGCAAAACCTTCCCCACGCATTGAATAGAAAGCCATACATAGGTATTATCATGCTCTACATCCAGATAACTGGGACATTCTCTTCGCCAGAAATCGTAAATAAATAACGACGAAATAAATCCCAATGAAACACGTGGGCGAGTTTCCAATAAATACAGAACCGGCAAAAACATGCGAATGAAATGCCTATCATCGGAGCACACATAGAGCATTATTTATGAAGCAGGTGTTGGTTCCTCATCCCTTATTCATTGTGTGTTTATTTTCAGGAGACACACCGATCAGTGCCAAACAACGAGTTTCATCTGGGAGCCATGCAGTTGCGGGTGCGCTGTGAGTATTGTTTCAGTTCTGATGTTTTTTTTACGTTGACAGGAAAAGGCTAACAAAACAAAATCGATCTCTCAAATCCGTTTTTAGTCGTTTTTGGATTTTACATTTTGTGCATGAGTTTTGGCTTAAATTTTCTTATCTTAGTTCATGATGAGAAAGGATTAACCCTCCTGGTGGTTGTCTCGACGAAGTATCTCATTATTAGCGAAACTAACCAGATCTTGATGGAAGAGACACTTCGTCGAAACAACTTGGAGTGTTAAGTATAACTCAAAATACTCCATTTTCGTGGCCTCAACTGTCCTCACTTATGCGTGGTGTGGAAGTTTGGAGAGTGGGGTGCTATCTAAGGTGTTGACCTAGCCATCTGACCGCGGTTCAAAATTACGAGGTATTGTTCTCGGATCTTTCCATTTGGATGGATCCTGGACCCTCGCCAATAGCCCTTGTGTTGCTCCAGTGCGACGTTAATTCAACAACCCACCAGCGTTGATCATATGGTCTGATTGTAATTTTTTTCTTATAAAAAATATGATTTTCCGCGAACATTGGATACATTTGGAAGCAGTTTTGTCTCGCGAGTTTGTTCTGGCCTGTGTTGAAGACAGGTTTTTCATTTATCATTCAATTTAAGAACTTTTCAGATTCTGCAATCCACATAAGCGCATCGATCTTTTAACGAAATATTAGACAGCATGCGGGCGGAGTCTGAAAATCTCTGAAGAAGGATCACGTGGGCTTACGAATTGATTTAGCCGATTGGCTATCGAAGAGCAGACTAGTGCTTTTGATCAAGGTGGATAATCAATTTGACCATCAATAATTTAGGTTCATGCTTTTTCCCCAAACCACGTGAGAGATCTTCAAACCGACCGACCGGAAGGAATAGCATAAAGCTGCAAGCACACGCTTAGTCTTTCATTCGAAGGTCGATGAAAAAATCGACAATATCTAGATGACAATAAATCTCGTCATTAGCAAAATTGATCAAATCTTAATCTACTCGGAGGGTTAAAACAAATTGTACTTTTGTGTCGAAATCTCAATTTCAACCCTGTGCTTACTGTCTGTCTATCACAAGAGCTGCTCCCAACACTAAGTTTGGATTGATTGGTTCTTTATGGAGCAAGGACCATATTTGGCTAAGCTACTCCAAGCACAAGATAAACAACATAAAGTAATGGACATACACACACGATAACGCTTTACTGTAACAAGAAAGAAATACACCGAGGTAGGAATCGAACTTGCGCCTCCTACAACTCACAGGTTGTTAGGGCAGCGGTCTAACCCACTGAACCACGTCTGTTTTATCCTTCGCTAGACATTAGACAAAGTATTAAGTACTTTAAAAATAACTCATGAATATAACAGCCGTTAAGACGCTTTTTGACATTTCAATCATGAAATAACTTTTTAAATTACGCTGTGTGTGTAAGATAACGTCGTGCTGTATGGATAGATTGAATGCTAGAACGCTAGCTGTGCATTTTTTATACACAAGCTAGACTTTATTCTTTTTATCCTTCACATCAGAAGTGAAATAAATATAAATTTGTACCTCATCTCATATTTAATGATGTTTGCTCTAGCGTCTCATCTAGATAGCAAACGGATCCAAATTCGACAACTCGAATATTACAATTTTCGTCGCATTAAAAAATTCCCCATAAAATGAAAAACATCTGCGTGACTCAAATGATGATTATATTCCGCCGGAGCCATAAAAACGAACACGGCTACATCTACCGTCGTCTCCTCACGAAAATTTAATTTTGCTGCCCTTTTTTTCCCCGTTCATCGAAGAGTCGTCATTTCCCTACTTTTTCTCCACAAATCTGGCATCGTTTCTCGGAACGGTTATTGCTGCAACGAAAAAAAAAAGCCCACGTAAAAAAGACTTAAAGGAACAATTCACATCACTAATGTGGGCGAGTAAGCTAAAGAAAAGGCCTAGGAAGGCCTGTCCCCCGAGGAAGTGAAGCACGACATCAGCAGAAAACTCCTCATCAGGAGAATTCCTTTAAAAAAAGAAATTCTTTCCGACGTTTTTACAGCCCTTGACTCTCTTCAACAAGTGTTTAAAAAGTGATTTTTTTTCATTCGCTGCGAAATTTCCTGCGGCGTTGCTTTGTCATCTAACGAGAAACTGTCACTTAAAGTAAATAAAGACCTCGGAGAGTATAGAGGAGTCGGGGGTAAAAAAGAAAAGTTGACGCCTAATTGGGATTCGGCGAAGTTTCGTCGTAAATTTTTATTCCCGAGAACGGGTTCGTGAGAGCGAGATCGAAAAGTTCTCTAACATATTTGCTCTCCCCTCGTTAGGAAAGTGATAGGTTTGCTTCTTTTTGTCTGGGGAGAGGAATATATGATAGCAATATATAATGCTTAGAATATAAATATGAGTAACGTGCGTTTTAGTTTATTCTGGACTTCGCTTGTGCAGACGATTCAGATTAGGAAACTTATTTTTCTACCTTTCATACTCATGGAATTTATTTGCTTTAGAATTTCTTGAAACATTTATTATGAATGCGAGAGGCGCTTTTTCTGTCGAGTTGAATGTAGGCGGAGGAAGTGTTTAATGCGACGATACTCCTCCCCCACCCACACCACTGTGAACGATGACGTTGGGTAGGTTGGTAGTTGAATTAATGTCGCACTGTAGTTGCAGAACGGGCTATTGGGGACGATCCAAAGAGAAAGTTCCGAGGACAACGCGTCGTAACTTCGAATAGGCTATTGCAAAAATAAAATGTTTTCTTACGAACGTAATTCGTAAAATACATGCTTGCGAGTTGGTAAAAGTAAAGAAAGAATCTGAACGGTAGGTGGTGGAATTAACTCACACTGAGCTATAACGGGCTAGTGGCGACGGTCTGGGATCAATCCCGAAGGAAAGATTCGAGGATAACACCTTGTAATCTTGAACCACGGTCAGATGACGAGGTCAAAGCCTGAGCTGACACTCCATTCTCCAAATTTCCACACCACGTTAACGTGAGGAAACATTTTAGGCCACGACAGATTAACATGTACCAGCCCCTACATACACGTCGGTCTAGTTGTATCTAGTTTCGAACTCACAACCCTCCGGTTTCTAATCCTCTATTTTCCAAATGGGCTACCTTGTCCAAATATGGTCCTTGAGCCATAAAACCCCAAAAACGAACCAACCAAATGGGCTACCACGGCCCTCCATATTTTTAATTACTCGTATAAATAATTTTGAGTAGTATTTAAAAAAAAACTGGCATTAATAAATTGTTTTTAATTTGGAGATACCGGGCTTCTGGGCTTTCACGGCTGTAGGCAAGTAGTTGAATTTATGACGCACTGGGAGGCAACTCAACGGACTATTGGTGACGATCCGGGATCAATCCCGAAGGGAAAGAGTCGAGAACAGCATCATAGAAGAAATATAAAAGTCGGTAACGAGCAACGGTAACCTTTTTATGTGACCAGATCATGTGACCAAAACTAGTAGTAACGTGACCCTTAGACTGCTTTCGTCTGCTGGGTGGGACCTAACATTCATCATCTGATTGGTCCACGCGACGGGAGAAGACGCCCATCCGTTGATTCATCATCTGATTGGTCCACGGAACGGGAGAAGACGCCCGTCCGTTGATTCATCATTTGATTGGTCCATTGATTTATCATCTGATAGTAGTAGACTTCGGCGATTTCACCACTGTAGAAATGCGGATTCACATACCTACCCTGTCATTAAATGATACATCGCCAAACGAGGCGATAAGAAATACCAAATCGGTCAACCAAGTCAATTTTTAACAGAGCAGTGATGTGACTACTAGTCGACATGGTCACACTTTTTGAAGCTCCTCTCAATTGCAATGCTCAGTGTACTTATATTTTACATCTATGGACAGCACAATTTTGAACCACAGTCCGATGACGGGATCAACAGCTGAGCTAAAGGAAAAGAAAGAACATCGTATCAAGTCATCAGGTTGTCTAAAGCTAAGCTTATAGTTTTTTGCTTTTGATCCAATTACCCCAAATATCAATGTTACTCTACGCTACTTGTTATATGCATATATTTCACCAGGTAAACAATATTTGTTGTTTTAAATCACATAACCCTAATCAGTATTTAAAAGAGCAAATGATGAAAAACAAGTTGAATCATCTAGAAAATCCAGAAAAGAAAATCTATGCAGCATAACAGTTGCATTTGCTTCGAGACTATTTTAGTAAATACTTGGAAGTTTTCGTTTATTACATACTTAGGTTTATTTAGTTTGCAAACCTTATTTTTGGAAGTATGTAGAATATTACGAATAAGCATTGCGTGGTGTTTTAAAATTTTGTTCTCTGAATCATTTATGAAAGAGCAATACTTAAAAAGAAAAAATAGCAGTAACCAGAATGGATGTTCACTGTAATATTTATTCCATGCCTTAGGGTTCTATAGATCACCCGGGCTTAGCTTTCACAAGATTTTTGAATTTTATGCTACCCTTAGAAAGAAATAAGAGTAGACATTTTTAAGATTTTATTGAGAAAGGGTGTTAGAGTATGAGAATGAAGAAAGCTTTTAGTTAGTGGTTTGAAATACAATCCATAAATGCCCAACAGTATACTTTGCTTGTGCTTAATTGGAGATTTTATAGCTTACATTTGGAGATTTAAACTAGAATGGAAGGGTAAAAATATGAAATAGAAGTTCCCTTGACGATTTTGGCCAGTCGAATACTGGGGGTTCTTTTTGATTAGTCGAATGAAAAGTAACCCTTTCCAACGATCATATAACTGAATAAGTTGCCCTTTTTGCGATGTTATGCGGCATCCTATTCTATATATTAACCAATTGTGGAAGGTAGGTTGGTAGATAGGTATTTAATTAACGTCGCACTGGAGCAACGCAACGGGCTATTGACGTCGGTCCGGGATCGAACCCAAAGGGAAAGATCCGAAGACAACACCACGTAATTTTGAACCAAAGTCAGATGACGACACATTGTCGAAGGAATAAATTGGTATGAAGAAAAAAGGATATAAATAATTTTAAACTGTGCATTATTCAACGAAATATATCTTCGTCGTTGTTTTCAGAATTTGCCATTTCGAATATTGATGTCTAAGAGAGTTGTTCTAGATTCATCTAAAATAACATTTTATAATTACACTTTTATTAAGTAAGCAATTTACAAAGAATATAGACATTGAATTTTGTATCGAATAACTATCTCTTTAGAGCGAAGCTTTTATATATCTCCTTAATAGATTACAATAGTTACTTACTAATAAATATTTTAGAGACATCGGAAGACATTTTATAAATATTTTTTTAAATATTCAAAGGTCAACCAAGAAGGTAGCAATGTGCGGGATTGTTATCAAATTATAATGTAGTGTAATTCTTGGCTAGTAAAAACATAAATTCAACATGAATATATTTAAGTATTATCACAACGCTTTGGTAAACTAACTCTATCTGAAAATTTTATATGTAATACAATTAATGCATCAATATAGTAGATATAAACTCTCAATCTCTTACACAACAGTTCAATAGCGAAAATCATACTTTAAATAACACAGAAATTGCAGATGATATTTTTTCATGAGAGAAGTGGAACTGTAAAATGACTTTTTCATCAGTTTCACTTAATGATAATATTGACTTTTACAAGAAAATAAGCTCAACGACTATGAAAACATCTTAAAAATTTAACTAAAAAATTTGACGAGTTAAAATTTCAGTTCGGTTTGTCGTCCTACGGTCGGTTTTCGCTACACAAGCTAATAAAGCATACGGCTTGAAATGGATTCCAAACGAATTACGAACAATGCCAAAACCAAATTTCTAACACAGAACCTCTTGTACAGGGTCAGAGAGCTAACCCCTCGAATACCAGGTAGACTTGACGGGTCAAAGATATTAAAGTATTTGAGTCACCACAGTTATTCTCTAATGAGGCAAATTTGACTCTTTAGAAGGATCAGTTAAGTAAGATGAGTTCTTAAGATTTATTTATCCATGGAAATTGAATGACGGGCATAATTCAAAAACGTGATACATGATATAAAAGACTAAATCTACGTCAAATATTCAAAAACATTTACATTGATTGTCTTCAAATGTAACTTCGTAACGCAGCATTCCAAAAAAATTCTAAAACTTTATCTGAGCTAGCACAGTTATTACTTTTCTATGACGAAGTAAATTTGCCTCTTTAGAATAATCAACTCAGAAAGATTAGTTCTTTAAAGATCTATTTATATTTCAACTGATATAGATCCACGGAAATCTAATGATCTGACATAATTCAAAAACGTACTTCACTATATAAAAGAATAATCATACCTTTCAAAATATTTACATTTGATTGCCATCAAATGTAACTTTGCAAAAGAAGAATCCTCCCAAAATTTTTCAAAAAGACATTTTATTCAGACGACCTCAATGAAAATCCATTCACCCTAATTGGGGGAAGGAGGATTTGCCTCTTTAGAATAGTCAACTCAGAAAATTTAGTTCTTAAAAGATCTATTAATATTTCAACTGATATAGATCCCTGGAAATCTAATGACTGACAATTCGAAACCGTACTTCACGATAAAAGAAAAAATCTACTTCATATCTTTCAAAATATTTGCATTTGATTGCTATCCAATCTAACTTTGCAAGTGAAGAATCTTCCCAAAATTTTTCAAGACATTTTATTCAGACGACCTCAATGAAAATCCATTCGCCCTAATTGTGGGAAGGAGGATTTGCCTCTTTAGAATAGTCAACTCAGAAAATTTAGTTCTTAAAAGATCTATTTATATTTCAACTGATATAGATCCCTGGAAATATAATGACTGACAATTCGAAACCGCACTTCATGATATAAAAGAAAAATCTTCATATCTTTCAAAATATTTACATTTGATTGCTATCCAATCTAACTTTGCAAACGAAGAATCCACCCAAAATTTTTCAAAAAGACAACATTTTATTCAGATGACCTCAATGAAAATGGATTCGCCCTAATTGTGGGAAGGAGGATTTGCCTCTTTAGAATAATCAATTCAGAAAGATTAGTTCTTAAAAGATCTATTTATATTTCAACTGATATAGATCCATGGAAATCTAATTATTGACATAATTCGAAAACGTACTTCATGATATAAAAGAATAAATTCACTTCACATCTTTTAAAATATTTACATTGATTGCCATGAAATGTAACTTTGCAAACGAAGAATCCTCCCAAATTTTTCAAAAACAACGCCTTTTTATTCAGACGACCTCAACGAAAATGGATTCGCCCTAATTGTGGGAACTCTTTTTCCCGCAAGTCGAACGTTGTAGTATTTAAAATTGATGAAGGAGCTTCACTTTAAATGACACATATCTTACAGTGGGGAAGGACACATTTTTGCCACCGTTCAGTTAGGCGTAATCGATGAGGGTAAGAAAAGCGACAGAAATACCAAGGGAAAAGGAGGAATGTCATTCTGCAGATGATATGCCTTGGGGGCAAATGACACTTTGCAGGCGGCAGTTTGACATTCACAAATTACCCTTTAATACCCTTACTCCCTATAAAATAGTAACAAAAGCGGCTACAAGCAGCCACTTTGGGTTGAAGTAAGATTTGAAGGCTTGTGATAAGCTCATTTATGTTTATATGTATAGAAAATAGTGTCAGATTGGACATAATGTTTGTATGAATATAATATACAGAATCGGAATGGGTGTTATGGTTTTTGAGGATCTTGGCTGATAAATTCTAGAGATTTTTTGGAGATCGGAAATACAGTAATCGCTGGAAATGCCACTTTTATTGTAGAGTTGTGTTTTATGTTTCAGTTTTTGCATGGGTCATTCCATGTCGAACCGCACAATCCTCAACCCGACCTCCTCCAATTTTTTTAAACTTGGCTAATTTGTTACCTATCACATGTTCTGGAAATTTTTAGTTCCTATTTGCAATAGTTTTTTTATCTGTATTACTTTTAAATTTAAAAAACTGGGCAATTTTTCATCATTCCAGAACCACTAACTTATAATTGTCTTATCGGACTAAATTAAGATTTATTTTGTAGATAAAATTAAAACCTTTTTCTAATGATATATAACATTACCTTCTGAATGACCTGTTTAGTTTCAAGGTAGTTCAATTTAACTTTTGACTATAACTATCTTGAAACCTGCAATCTTCCCTTCATGACTTCTAACTAGTATTGACATTCTTGACCAATAAAATATTGTCAAAGGATTCTATTGTAAGGAAAGGACCAATGGAATTTTCCCAAAGGATTCTATTGTAAGGAAAGGGCCAATAGAATTTTTCCAAAGGATTCTTTCCAAGGAAAAGATCAATAAAACCTTTCCAAATATTCTAAAGAAAACAGTAGAATCTTACCAAAGGATTCTACTCTAGAGAAAGGACCAAAAGAATCTTTTCAAAAATTGGAATAGATTAATAGAACATTTTCAAACGATTCAAGTCTAAGGGCAGTTCTAATAGAATTTTTCAACCAATAGATGCTGTTAGTTAGTCATTATGTTGTTGAGAGGTAAAAGCCAAACTACACTACTCGGAAATCTCGCCACACTCAGAGGGTTAATTTACTTGACGATCAAAAACCCCAGTACAAATTATTCGCATAAAAATATTTCAATTCACTTAAGTTGTTCATAAGAGAGGAATTAGAATGAAACTTTTTCTTTTAAAATTCCTTGTCTACACTGCATTCAATTAAAACGTTACTCTTTCACTGTTAGAAGTTTCTAAATAACTTGTGCAAAAGCAAAAAATGATTTAAAAAGGTAGGTATTATAATTAACGTCACACTGGAGCAACACAACGGGCTATTGGCGACGGTCCGGGATCAATCCCCATGAGAAAGTTCTTAGGACAACACCACGTAATTTTGAACCATGGTTAGATGACGAGGTCACTCCTTATCTGACACCCCACTCTCCAAACTCCAGTTTCGTGCTCCAGCTACCTTTGTACACGGCGGTTTTTGGTTGCAAAAAAAAAGGTAGAAATATATTTTAAAATATAGTTACATCTTTTAAATTGAAACGCTTCTATCCGCAAAGAACAGAAAAATCTACCTACTATCAAGATAATCTCAATTACCTGCGTAAATTAAAGAAACCAAAAGAAAGAGTAGATATTTTGCATCCCCTAAACAATAAAATATTACCATTAAATTTTCTGAAAATGCGCTATATTTCTCTTGATTGAATTCGACTTATCTTTGGAAAAGCTAGTTATTAAATTTTCCATGATTGATAATGCTGTAAAATGATTTGAAATGTATTTACAGAAACCCGGACACATATGTTAAAGAAGCAATTCTGTAAATTGAGCTTTGAACATTCGGCCAATAAGGCACTTTGAAACACATCATCGTTTAAGATCATATATCAACGACCGCTCCAAATTTAATAATTGAAGTTGAATAAAACCTTAAGGACTTGGAATCTCCGTCCTGTCAAAAGACACACAGGGTACAAATACAAGAAATGAGGGAAAATATTTACAGATGTAATCATTATTTTGAAAACAATCCATCGGGGATCATGTATAATTAGTTTGACAAGTTCTCTATTATTTTTGTTCTGGATATGTTCCAAAAGCGATGTATTCATTGAATTTTTAGTCTTGGCCTAATGAGTTTCCATAGTTTTCAAAAATGTATTGTGTGGCCAACGTTTCTCAAGAAGGGATCTATTTTGTTGCGAAATCTAGATGGATAAGTTTTAAATGATACATGTGGTTGGTTGTTTTTTATGGCGCAAAGGCCATGTTTGGCCAAGGTATGCCAAACACAAGGCAGACAAGATCAATAGACATACACATAAAGAAAGTTTCACTGGCACAGAAGAGAGAAATAGAGGGAAATCGAACATGCGCCGCCTCCAACTCTTAGATTGGTAGCACAGTGAGCAAACTTATTGACTTGGTTGGTTTGGGTTTTATAGCGCAACGTCCATATTTGGCCAAGCTGCGCCAAACAGAAGACAACGTCAAGTAAAAAATGTAGCGAAAGGGAAAAATAGGGATTGGGGAAAAGAGTAGTGGGATGAAAGCAGAAAAAGATCGCGAACTCGACCCCTGTGTTTACTAAAGATAGTACACCCCATGGGAAAAGAAAAGATCACTAGAGTACCTCGGGTTCATGAAGCCCGTACACATATAAAGGAGATGTGTCCCGAAGGCACAAACTTACGACGGCCCCAAAATGCTATATGTGATGCGATTATTTGGTTTATGTAAAATTCTGTAAAACTTTTTTGCATGAAGTAGATCTTCATTTCCCACTATTGTTCCAACAATTTTGTTACTGTTCCACGTCGCTTAAATGTTTTCGGATGATGTTTTAAATCTGAAACTTCTTTACCAAAGTAGGCTGAGGAACATCTTCCTAAAGGACACGAAATTGTTTACTCTTTTAAAGAGAATTATTGAAATCAAAATCTGATAATCGTAAAGAACAAAGAAACAAGAATACATAACAATTTACTAGAGAAAATTCCAGCGTAGCTATTTTCGAAACAACGCCTTATCTGGTTCATTTGCCGTATTTTTGAATGATGGGGATGAACGTTGAATTCAAACAATACAGAAACAAGAATATATACATAAATCTATTTGCGCAAGTCTCAACGTAACTATTTGAGAAATGATTAATATTTACTTTTACAAATGAGTAAGTATTCTCGAATAATGTCTGATATCCATATCTGGTCTGCACGTCAGGTAAACCTATTCGGAGGGCCATGTCTAACCGGGGGACGGGTAAAGGTTTTCGGAAGGCCGTATCTGGACTGCTGACTGGTTAAGTCTATCAGAAGGGTCTATCTGTATCTGGTAGGCGAGCCTGATGAAAAATATTTAGAGGTTCCTATCTGGCCTACTGACTATGTAAACTTGTCCAGAGAGCCATATCTAGTCTTCGGGCTGGGTAAACCTGTTTGGAGGCCTTATCTGGTTAGCGGGCCAGTTAAACCTATGCGGAGGGCTGTATTTGATCTGCAGGCCCGAGTTAAACCTATTCGCTACAACTGATTTAACTCACTCGTACGGGCTGTTATTTTACTCGTACAGTATTTTGGGGATGCCCTGACCCCAACCAGGTAAACAGCTATTTTACAAATAGCTAAAAAGTTTAAAATGAATACAAACAGTACATCAACCGAGTAAATATAAAAGTCAAGCGTAGGAAAAAAGAATATATACAATGATAAATTTATTTCATATTTTTTCCTCATAAAAATAAATCGAATTTTTCCACTTTACATGATAACGATTTGAATAAAAAATTTCTCTGCAAGAGTAGCTTCATATTTAAATTTTTATAATTACTGTGATCACTCATTTTAATTTCCGTACAAAATGAATATTTATGTCAAAACGGTAAAAAGTAAAGAAACTTGTTAGATACCTATCAGAATTTACTCTTGCCGTCGTTTAAGTTTTAGTGCCACATTAATCTTTTCGAAAAGCACTGGACATATTTTATGCTTTAAAAAGACATGCATAGAAGAGGAGAGTCAATAGAGGAAGCTCAAAAATAATAAAATTTAGAGTCGTTTCTTCCGTTGTTTGCTTACTCTCGTGTAAATAATGAAATAGCGAAATGCTTCACTAAATTTCGTTTTAAGTTATTAAATCCCTTTACAGTAAATTAAATTTGACATAGACCCTCGAAAATTTCTGTGATCACTCTTTTATAAGTGTAGTTTTAACTGTCAACAATTAGAATACAAAAGGAAAAGTATGCTGGGACGTGTATGGTTTCATTTAAACTAATTAAATTATTTGTTGAAAATTTATCCATGAAATTAAAAATGAATCGAATATTGCAATTTAATGTAACATTTAAAATCTTCAGTTTTATGAGGACGTATGGAATATAATTCCCGTGCTCTATTTGTAATTATACTTTAGGCATAAGAAAAGCAATTATATTTTCTTTTTGTAAGCATGTATAATTTATAATTTTTTAAAATTTTGTATGTAAAAGCGTATTTGGTGCCGAATTCCCGTTCATGATGAATCCATACATAATATAAATTTTAACAAGTCGATTTGTAGCAGTAGACGATTCATAGTTGTGCTTTTTTCCCCGCAATAAGCGTATGTGTAAGAAGTAAACAGTTTTACAGAGCGACTAGCTGAAAAGTGGAGCAGATTTTGTGTTACATCTGGGTGCATGATACTAAAAAATTCAGGCATTCTCATTAAGAAAATATACAGCATCGACACATAAAAAGATTTCCAGATTGCATAATATCTTAGTTTTTAATTATACAGAATCAAAAACTCGTTATTAAATCTATCGTTATAACAAAAAGCTTTTAAAATTTAAAACTTAAAATTTAAGACTTTAAATTTAAGCAGTGTAGTAGGTTAAATTAATATAAAATGTGGATTTTATACTGAAAAATAGTGAAAGTGCAAAATTAAGGATAAGTAGGATGAATAACGATGAATGGCTTTATTCGGTAGAGGTTTAAATGGATCCATAGACACATTTTGCAAAATTGTACTAGTCCAAAACAAGCAAAATCAAATATTTAATGCGGGATTCACTATGAAATTTAATTTTTACGTATTTACATTTCTTTTTTTCATTTTATCTTCAATGAGAAAATTTAAAATACTTAGATTGGATGACTTGAGATTTTTATTATGTAAAATTTAAAAAATAAGACCTTATGCAATCTCGAAATTTTTGTTTAATTGACGTTATGATTTTTCTTACCTTCCAAAGAAATTTTACCTTGTCAAGACATGAAAAGTCACAAAAACCTGTTTTCGGGGTTGCCTTTTCTGTAAAACCATTTTGTTCTCACAAATACCCTTATAGCAGAAAAACACAAACATAAGTATGAGTCGTCTATGTTCATATCAATAACCCAAAGATACCTCCCTGACTAATTAAAATTTTATTATTTCGATTTTTTGGTGTCATTGAAGGGATTCGACACCAAATAGATTTTTAATTGCAAACTTCAAAAATTAATGTTTAAAAAACAGTCCTTCAGGCAAAAGAAAAATATAATAATTCCTTAAGAATTATTTTTTTGAGGTCCGGTTTATATTACATACTTTATAATTTAAACACGAACGGATAAATATATATATACCAAACTGAGGTTTACAGTGCACGATATTTAACTTTGACATTATTTAAAAATAAACGTAATGCTGAATTTTGACTTAAAATTCAAATTTAACAAAAGGTATGAATATGATATTTAAATAAAATGTAGAAAATCAGAGTAAAACTATTTTTACTCGTAACTTTTTCCTAATGCCCAGCTAATTAATTGAACATTTTTACCATACCACTACAAGGATGAGTTTGTGAACCACTTTGCTTTATACTGGTACACCACAAAGAGTGGTTCATGTTACACCTCATTTTTGCCATACATTCAAGACACAACCCGCTTATAGAGAGACTACACATTCATTGAGGACGAACAACCAGATTCGGACCAGGAACCTTTCGATCCAGAAACCATGGTTCAAAATTACGTGTTGTCCTCGGAGTTTTCCCTTCGGGATTGATCCCGGGCCGTTGCCAATACCCATTTTGTTGCTCCAGTGCCACGTTAATTCGACTATATCCCTGCCTACCTTATTTTCTCAATAAATTGCTTATCCTTATTGTTAAGTTTAGAAAAATCCCTGTTGTACAAATGACAACTTTAGAAACGTTTATCTAAATTATATTCAAAAGTTCTCACCTTTATTTTTTGACACAAAAATCTTGGATTCATAAAAACACCCTCCTGAATTTTTATAAAACGAGCAAAAGTTTACGTTTCTGGGAACAGGCTTTAATCTAAAAATGTTTTCTTTATCTTCTTTTCTCAACTCTTACCTTTCCTTCAAACTAAAGAAGTCACTCTACTTTTCACGTCTCCTAATCTCATACATTATTCTCAGCCATACGGAATAATAAACACTCCCCTCCCTCTCTAAAGGCTTACAAAAAATCCACTCTGATGAAACTCAGCATTTTCCCCAATTCTCACAACTCTAAATTTAATACGTGAAGAAGCAGAGCTTCCCCACCAAATCGGTTAAAACGTTAGGAAAAAAAAGAACTAGGTGAAGCGTACCTGATAAACTACACCTCCGAGATTTAACACATCAGGTGAGAGATTCTTTCTTTATTCCTCAGAAGTGTTTACGAGTTAAAGCATTACTTACCTCAGTCTGAGACTTGATGCTTCATCCTCCAGAGGGGAAAGATATGTAGGAAAATCAGCTAGATGCTGAAACAATCCAAATGAAAGAAGAGTGACTACAATTTCGACTCCGTTGTGGGAAATTGGAATTGAACGTTTTCAGAGTGGTTTTTGAGATTTTTGGAGATTTGGGAATAGATTGTTTTGTTTCAACTCCTATTATAAGTGTTGAAAATATAAGGCTATCTAATAATGTTCTCCAATAAGCAGAAATTTTCATTTTTAAACTCCATTTTTAAAAATGGACATGTTTGATCTTTGAAGTATCTTTTTTTGTGTGAATGTCGCCATTGAAATCAAACCAACCAGACATCGCTTTTTTAAATAGTTTACTGCAACATAAGTATTGGGTTGATGCAAAAGTTCGTCCCGTGTTTTTTCGACAAAAATTGAAGAAAAATTTTATTTACTAAAAATTACATTTAATCAATATAGTATGTGCCGTTCGTTCTGTTCGATTATCTTTCTCCATCTCTCCGGTCGATGCATAATCCTGCGCTCATAGAAGTTCTGGGGTTTCTGGCTAAAGAACTGATCCAGTTGAGGAAACTTTCTGAACCACTTATGACCCGTGGAATCGTCAACGGCACCCTCACCATACACAACACATTTCTTTTGCGTCTGCGAAACATTCTTGCCTTTTCGGAAATAAAAAAGCATAATCTGTCGAAAATGCTCCTTATTTTCTGCCATTTTTAAAGCTTAACAAAATTTAAAAAACAATCCAATAACACATTTTTCCCCAAGTACTCCCTGAAATTCCTTCTTTAAAACAACATCCTTTACACGTGTGAAGTAGCTAACACTTGGCTTTTGTGATGCAATACCATCTAGCGCCAAAAACAGACGAACTTCTGCATCAACCCAATAAAATTTCCTAACACGTTCTATAAGCATCAAAGCAGCATAGATTTAGACGTCAAAAAATAATACAGAATCGCCCTCAGCAAGTGAATGGGATGCAATTGAAGTGGACGTTCAGAAGCTGACTGTGGCAACGTGACTGAATTTCACCCTTTTTCTCTACACATTTTATTGGAAACTAGAATCATCATCCGTAAATTGATACGAAATGCTACCTTTTGCATTTGATTAATTATATTATATTTAGAGGTAAGAAATGTGTATATCGATGCTTATATTCACTATGGTTGGTTGGGTTTTATGGCACAGTGGCTGTATTTGCCTAAGCTGCGCCAAACACAAGACAGACAACGCCAAGTATATTGACATATACACATAAGAAACGTTTTATTGACACTGAAGGGAGAAATGCGCCCATTGAGATTTAGGGCGTCACAGGAGGTTACAGGAATCGAGGTATTCATTATAAATAGATTTAAGTAAGGCATGAAATGGGAGTAATGACCGCTGCCATCTACAGATATAAACAATTAAGAATCTTCAGAGCATATATCATGAACGTGTCTGCTACCATAATACTAAATCCTCGTTATTTCAGTAAAAATAAACTCTCTTGAGTACACACATAAAACGTTTATAATCGGTATGTTAGGTATATTCTAAGAAAAGAGGCATGGTAATGTGGCAAATTAGAGTTACGGGTATTGAACCCTTCAAGTGACTTGGACGAGATACCAAGATGCGATATACCATCCGTCAAGATCTGGTCAAGTTTATAAATGCCGAGATATCTCGCCCATCAAGATCTGGTCAGTTGTGTTAATGACGAGATACATCGTCCGTCAAGATGTGGTCATGTTTGTCAATGACAAGATACATCGTCCCTCAAGATCTGGTCAAGTTTGTCGACTGCGAGGTATATCGTTCATCGAGATCTGGTCAAGTTTGTCAATGACGAAACACATCGTCGATCGAGATCTGGTCAGTTTCGTCAATGAAGAGGTACATCGTCCATCAAGATCTGGTTAAGCTTGTTAATGACGAGATCGTCCATCAAGATCTGGTTAAGCTTGTTAATGACGAGATCGTCCACCGAGATCTGGTCAAATTTGTCAATGAATAGATACATTGTCCATCAAGATCTGGTCAGTTTTGTCAATGATAAGATATCTCGTTCATCAAGATCTGGTCAAGTTCGTCAATGGCGAAATACATCGTCCATAAAGATCTGGTCAGTTTTGTCAATGAAGAGATAGTACATCGTTGATCGAGATCTGGTGAAGTTTGTCAATGACTAGATATCTCATCCATCAATATCTGGTTCTGGCCAAGTTTGTCAACGATGAGATATCTCGTCCATCAATCTACACTTTGGTTAATGACGAGATACATAATCGAGACAAAACTGCCCTATTACTCCAAATGGGAATGGAAATCCAAATAGAAAAGGGTTTTGCATCAGTGGCTGCCCACCACAAGGCAGTTTTCTATGCGAATATACGGAGGTTTAACAATGAATAGGCAGGTCTTAGAAACAGCGAAGTAGTTTTCCAGAAGAAAACAGAATTAGATGATCCCGGAAAGTGAATCTCCTCCAGCAGGAGTGCGTCGTTAATAGTGTTTACCGCCCGATTGTGATTAGTCGTAGTTCCGTGACGGCTGCAAGAGGGAATAAACCGTCCCCGTGACATCCATCTGCATTAGACTCGCACTCCGGCGGTTTCTCACCCTGTTGGGAATTTTGTCGCGTGTGTTGTTTTGGGTGAGAGGTTGTCGTGCTGTGCTTCATTCAGCAGGAAAGGGGCTTGGCAGAACGACCCGGTCATAATAAATGCATCTAGGAGAGCATAAGGGATGCATTATTAAAAAGTACTGGACCATTTCATATTTAAATTGTCTTTTACTCTTTGTAATGCTGAAGACGCGAAGTTAGAACAGAAGTTAATATAATGATGGAAGTCAAATACCATAATGATGCTGTCTTATATACTGAGCGGAAGATCTGTTTGCGTGAAACAAAACTGCGAGCTCTGGCGCCATGACATTAGCACAGCTTATTCGGCCTCGAATGTCTAGGATGGCCTCAAATGTTCTCACGTTGGTGTGTCTGGAAGTTTGGAGAGTGGGGCGCCAGTTCAGGTGTGACCTCGTCATCTGACCGTGGTTCAAAATTACGTGGTATTGTCCTCGGACCTTTCTCTTCCGGTTTGATCCCGGACCGTCGCCAATAGAACGTTGTTAATGACGTTAATTAAATACCTACCTTTAGAACTATAGAAGAAAAGTATAAAAGATTGCACAAGAGACTAATCAGCACAAGTGAAAAGCTGCTACGAGCCGAGCAATCGGAAGAGGGAAAAAACGCAAGTACGTGAAGCGGACAAAACTCAAAAAGCTGTCCAACGAAGCAACGAAACTGGCGAGGAAATAAAGGGGAGTTTTACTTCGTCTGAAGCAGCACAAACACTCGGACGGAGCTGGGTAGTAAAAATAGCATTCTAATATAAATGAAGTTGACAGTGAAAATAAATGCTCTCAAGTTGAAATAAATGCTACGTACATCTCCTGTTATCCATCTGATGTTCATTAAATGGCATTAACTAAACCAGGTAAGTACTGTTTTTCGACTCAAATTAAATTAAAAACTTAGTGAAAATCTGATTAGTCGTAGGACGCGATTTTAAACTAAAAGCGTAGACTAATGCTCCATCGTATGAGTTGTGAGTCCATAAGAAGGGAATTATAATTTTAATAGCTTCTGTTTCCAACATTTCATTACTAAGGATTTAAATTGAATTTTTACTATACCACTCCTCTATTAGGCTAAAAGATCTCGTGCATTTTATTTGAGAAAAGGTCTGGCAGAGTGAAGCATTAGACACGCAAAATTCCGTTTTCAAAGATTTAATTAGGGATTTAAAATGAACTAATTTTACTAACCATTTCACTTCCAAAACGATGCAATACTTCATTAAATGTTCCTTTAGAAGAAAGCAGCATATAATTTCTTTCCGAGTTCTTGTTGGGTGGGAATCGATATGGCTTAGTGAGTTTGCCCACTGTACTGACAACCTACGAATTGTAGGCGTGCAGGTTCGATTCTTCCCTGGATGTATTTTTCTATTCTGTGTCAGTTACACTTTCCTCGTGTGTGGGTCTATTTACTTGACGCTGCTTGGCGTAGATAGGCAAAATATATCATGTTGCGCCATAAAATCCCAACCAATCTTGTTAGATGTTGTTAACGCAACACAAAGGGCTATTAGTGACGGTCCCTGGAGCAACACAAAGGACTATTAGTGACGGTCCGGGACGAATCTCGAAGGTAGGTAAGTATTTTAACTGACGTCGCACTGGATCAACACTACGGGTTTTTGGCGGTGGTCCGGGATCAATCCCGAAAGGAAAGATCCGAAGAAAACACCCAGTCACTTTGAATCACGGTCAGATGACGAGGTCAACACCTGAGCTGGTACCCTATCCTCCAAGCTTCAACGCATGCTGACATGAGGATTAGGCGTTAGAAAGGGTATTGGCAGTCTTTCATGCTCAGATATCCAATATAAAAATTAAAAAAAATGAACCATGGCAGATTTAACGTGCACCCCCCACGTACACGATCTTTGGTGGGTTCGAGTTTCGAACTCGCAACCCTCCGGTTGCTAATCCTCTGCTCTACCAACCAGGTTACCGAGGCCTCAATATAAACAGGATTCTTTTTCTCATGACTGATGTTTAGCATTATTCGTTTCCTTTAAAAAAAGGAAGAAAAATGTATTTTTCTGACACTTGGGTCTGACGAATGGATTTTTTGACCCAAAAAATGGGATCCGCGCGGGCGAAAGTTCTGGGCAAGTCAAGAAAAACCCTCCCTTTTCATACAGGAACGTGTTTGAAATGGAAATGGGCTTTTTGAATAAACTCCAGGAATTTTAACCATGCATTTTGAAGAAAAGTTTTTAAAGTAAAGTGAGTGGGGTTGAAAACCTACCTCGTGTATAGACGAAGCATTCTAATGTGCGGAAGCTTTGATATAATTAACACATTTTTCCATAAGGTCTATTTTATTCGAGAAATTCTAAGCTTAAAAGTTAGCATTCCCAAACAAACACACAATTAAATCGGTAGGTAGGTATTTTAATTAACATCGCACTGGAGCAACACAACGGGCTATTGTCGAAATATCCGAGGACAACACCACTTAATTTCAAATCATGATCAGATGACGAGGTCACACCTGAACTGGCACCCCTCTCTCCAAACTTCCAAACCAAGCCAACGTGAGGACATTTGAGTCTATGACAGATTTAACGTTCACCAGCCCCCTTTGTACACGACGGTCTTTGGTTGGATTCGAACTCGAAACCCTTCGGTTACTAATCCGTTACTCTTCCAACCGGGCTAGCGCGGCCCAATTAAATCGGTCAACTGAAATAAAGATTGGTAAATTGTGTCGAGGACACAAATCGTAGTTTTGACATGAATTGACGTTGGATTATGGAATGAATGACGCAGACATGGGAAGTTTAAATAACCGTTTATTGTGAACATTTAACGATATGTGTTTACAGAAACAATATTCATAAAGAAATTGCGTAGATAATCTCCAGTACCATTTCATCACTGGTACCTCAGTGGAACCGCAAGAGAGCTGCTTGCCCTTAAATTTGCCTCGGAAAACTCTCCATTGCCAGGCTCTGATCTGGCCATTTGAAAAAGATGATATTTGTTGATGGCCAGAAATCCTTTCCCACCTGTACAAAGTGTAGCTTATTAGAAGCATCATGAATTGCATTGAATCTATACATGAAGATATTTTTAAGGACCCATCTGCCATTGCCCAAAACCATTTTTTTAAGACTCAAGGAATTAGTGTAATTTGTTTTTTTTTTACATTGGATAAGAAAGAATATTAGCGTAGTTCCATAGCTTTTGAATGATACCATTAATACGCAGCCCTTGCTCCACACAATTCAAAGTTACACTGGCCAAAAACTAGACCAGCACAGTAGAATTTCGACATATTGCGAATTCCCTCCCCCCTCTCAGTGCGTCTGTTCACTTGGTCCGAAGGTCTTGTCAGGTACGGACATCCTTAATCGACACGACGCTATATTTAACTTCTGGATGTTTCTCCTAGTTCTGAAATCATAAAACAAAGCAGTTGTAACTTTTATTTTGTAAGGCTAGACTTTTTATGCATGCCCCCAGTACTGTTCTGATTTTAAAGCCGTATTCACGACAATAACCCCATGAATTTCCAATTTCGTGGCAAAGAAAATTATGTGCTTGAACTAATTAAAATATCCTCTTTTAGGCCGTGGAAAAAGGTTACAGATCTGAAATGCTGTAGGGGAAATACGAAAAGTTACCCGCCATGAAATTGTATTTGAGTTTCTGATGTCAGTATGTTTTCACTCGCATCTGTGAGAGAGAGTTGTTGCTAGTTCGATTGTGGCTAAATAAGTTCCATTTTGCTGTTGTGACTTTATGGCCGTTCAGGATTCCTTGCAAAAATGAAGTCTACTAAGATTCAAAAATTCAAAAAATTGTCGCATAAGCGTTAAGCTTCGTTTATATTACAGCGTCAGTGTGTAACCTTTCGACTCCGCCTAAACAGAAGCCGCGGTAGCCCTGGCTGGAAGAGAAGCGGATTGGCAATTGGAGGGTTGCGAGTTCGAAACTAGGTCCAATCAAAGACCTTCGTGTACGTGGGGGCTGGTGCACGTTAAATCTGTCGTGGTCTCAAATGTCCTCACTTAGGCGTGGAGTGAAAGTTTGGAGAGTGGGGTGCCAGCTCACGTGTTGACCTCGTCATCTGACCGTGGTTCAAAATTATGAGGTGTTGTCCTCGTGTCTTTCCCATCGTGATTGATCCCGGACCGTTGCCAATAGCCCTTTGCGTTGCTCCCATTGCGACGTTAATTCAAATACCTACCGCCTAAACGCAGAAAAAAGCGGATAGCGGTTTACGTTTCGGTGGACAGGCTTGGTACGGAATGCTCTAATGAGCTTTCGATAAAGCACTCCAGATGTCGCTACTCATCTTAAGTTTAATTTATAAAGTGTGGATTTGAAAGGAATAAGGCGCGGGAACAGTTGACCTTGGGGCAGTCGATTTCCGAATAGGTGTGTGGGGGGGTATTTCAATTAACGTCACACTGGAGCAACACAATGGGCTATTGGTGACGGTCCGGGATCAATCCCAAAGGGAAAGATCCGAGGACAACACCACGTAATTTTGAACCACAGTCAGATGACGAGGCAACACCTGAGCTGGCACCCCACTCTCCAAACTTCCACACCACGCCAACGTGAGGACATTTGAGGCCACGACAGATTTAACGTGCACCATCCCCCCTTTGCACACGACGGTGTTTGGCTGGATTCGAACTCGCAACCCTTCGGTTGCTAGTCCGTTACTCTTCCAACCGGGCCACCGCGGCCCCCGAATAGGTGGGAAAATGTGTTGAGAGAAGATTGCCATACGCAAAAGCATGAATAGCGATCGCCGTGAATGCTTCGCCCATGTCCAACTAGTTATCAATGTTATGAATATCGGCGCAGAACGATAGTGAGAACCGGATTCAGTGCTAAAAATACCAATTATAGAAGGGATTTGTTTATGTTACCATCAGTCCCTTCATTTAACTGACAGACTCGTCCAAGACCAAGTGACTCAACTGCCCTCTCATCGTGACCGCACTACATGAGGGCGGAATCGCTGTCGTAAGATCTCAAAAGCGTAAGTCACTAGGGTTTACGAATCGACTAGGGTCGATTGACTATCAGAGCGCAGACTAGTGTTATATCAATCACTTTAATCAATCAATAATTCGTCTCAAGTTAGGATTCATGCTTTCACCCACAACCAAGTGACATATCTTCAAACGAAGCGATCGGTAGAAATAAAATGAAGCTGCGCGCTTCGACTATTTCATGAGAAGATCATGACTATAACCGGTTTTGCGTAGAACTGTTCGACTGTTTACATTGTTTTCAAGCGATGGAGGCAAGGGTCGAGGTACAGACTGATATCGGAGCGTTACAGAAAATATTATAACTTTGGTAGGTATGTATGTAGGTAGGTAGGTATTTTAATTAACGTCGCTCTGGAGCAACACGACGGGCTATTGGCGACGGTCCGGGATTATCACTTTGGAAAGTACGCGTCAAGAAACCATAGGACCATACTCAACAACGATTTAGCGTACGTAATGCGGTTTTGTTACGCATGTGTGACTATTGTTGATGAAGTGGCATTGGTTAAAAATATTTTAATGGAGTATAAGAGAAATATAATTTTTGCATCATTTTAATATAAAATTTTTGCTGCTGAAAAATAAGTAGAGCTTTTGATTCTTAATCCGGACATCCTCAATTTTTAAATACGGTTGAATTCAGTCCACGTTTTCGTTGTTAAAAACCTTATTGCGAGATTGCATGGATGTTCTGCCTATCTCAAAGAACGCTAATGATGTAAACAAACGGAAAACACAAGATCCCGAGCACAGCGGAGAGAACACCCAAAGTAAATGCAACTTGAGCCTTGGGCCTTATTGTCTTTCATTACATGCACTACAAACGTAATGCAGCTTCCATTAGATGCATCTATTCAGAAAGGCCGGAATAAACGCTACTCTGAAGAATTAAAGCCATCCTTTATTTATTCTGAGTTCCGACTTTTGAATTCTTTTCTTGCACCATTATCTAGGCTTGGGAAGTTGCTTTGATTCAAATGTGCTTGATTAAGTGCTTCGATCGAAAAAGTGCGACGGATCTCAGCTCTGTAGGATGTTCAGAGTAAAGCATCGATGCAAATGAAGGTGTTCAAAACCGAAGGATTTCCCTCTTCACATAAATTCACTAACTCTCTTTGAAATCCAGGGATTATTTGGGACTTATCGTCTTTACATGAGTAAAATAAAACGAGAACGTTTAACTTGGGTACGGCATTATATATACTTAAGTGCACCCGATTGGGAGAGTAGCGGATTAGCAATCGGAGGGTTGCGAGTTCGAAACTCGATCCAGCCAAAGAGCGTCGTGCACGTGAGGGCTGGTGCACGTTAAATATGTCGTTGCCTCAAATCTCCTCACATTAGTTTTGGGAGTTTGGAGAGTGGGGTGACAGCTCAGGTGTGACAACGTGCTCTCCTACTGCGATTCAAAATGACGAGGTGTTCTCGCATCTTTCCCTTCGCGATTGATCGCCATTAGACCCTTATGTTGCTTCAGTGCGACGTTAATTCAACTATCTATCTACCTAACTATACTTACGTGTATACCTAAGAGAATGATTATAGATATAGTGTTGTAGTTTAGCTATATAAATAGTATCATTAAGTGTACTTGTTGGAATGTAGTATGCTTGGTACATACACTCTGAAGGGTTCACATGCATGATTCGATCTTTCAACCTGCATGATGTCTAGTCAATTTTATTGTTCTTGTCCAGTAAAATATTTCCAAATGATTCTATTCTCATGAAAGGACCAATAGAAGATTTCAAAATTATTCTATTCTGAGAAAAAGACCAAAAGAATCCTTCCAAAGGATTCTATTCTAAGGAAAGAACCAATATAGAATCTTTCTAAAGGTTGAAAGAATCCATCCACAATCCCAACCTATATATGTGGCTATTTTTTCGTTATGTCTGTTGTAGGGTAAAAGCAATACAACATTACACGGAAACCTCTTGACGATCAAAGGGTTAAAAGCGTATTTGAGCCTAATTCCTTAAATATAAAATGTGTACTAAGTAATAAATACAATTCAAAACAGGATCATTAAAGCTTGAAGCGGCGGACATTTTGTCCAAATTCTTCGTTGCTGGCTAGTTGCCAATCAGAAAGGTCTTTACTGGTTGACGTCCAGGATTAATGACTTTTCCCCTGGTATACCGGTAGGGCATAATTACCATAGGTAATTGAGATCAAGATTTCACGTTTCGCTAATGCAGTAATGTATACAAATACTTGACTATGAAACATCAATGTGAGCAGCAATCAGAGCTTTCATATGTGTTGATTGATTATGTAATAAACTACTAAAAACATTATTAAACTACCACTTGGTACAATGCAGCATAAATGTCTTTTCAGTTGCTTTGGAAAAATCTTCTATAGAGGTTTTTTGAAAGATTTAATCCCTCGAGGCAGTAAATGTGAAATATATTTTCAGACTGCATTCAAAATGAGTAGCAGAAATACATAAGGTTTTGAAAGATATTTATAACGCTGGCCAGCAACAAAATTAACTTTATGAAACAGGTGGGTATTCTTTATAACTTGGACCTCGATCACTGCAAAATGACCTGCATCTCTTTCCATTTCCAAGACAGGTAGACTGGTTGGTAGTTGAATTACCATCGCGCCGAAACAACACAACGGGCTATTGGTGACGGTCCGGGATCAATCCACGTTTGAACCACGTTTAGGTGAAGTGGTCAACACCTGAGCTGGCACCCCACTCTCCAAACTTACACACCATGCCAATGTAAGATTTGAGGTCACGGTAGATTGAACGTGCACCCAACCCCACATACACAACAACATTCGTTGGATCGAGTTTGGAACTCGCAACCCTCCTGTTGCTATTCCGCTGCTCTTCCAACCCTCGCCCAACGCCTCCCACCCCAGAAAAGATTGGAGATAAAGTTTTTTTAATACAAATCAGTGTCATTAAACTTTTCCCAAATACTATGTTTACTGTTTATCCCCCTCTCCCGAAGTTAATGTCCTATTGTTTCCTTTTCGTCCTATTGTCGAGACTTTTGCACCAAAAGCAGAAAAGGACCCACCTTTTTATTTGGCCTGATATTACGAACCCATTTTTGAAGGCTTTCTCGGGTATTCAAATTTTATTTCACTAGGTTGTTGGTTTTGGGTTTTATGGCACAAGACAGACAACATCGAGTAATTACGAAATGAAAGGGAAAAGGGAAGAAGATAAGTAGAAAAAGATCGCTTGGGCATTCTGGGGTCTCGACCACCATGTTTACTAAAGACAGTAAACCCAATGTGAAAATAATACATTACTTGTGTACGTCAGGTTCGGGAAGCCCGTACACACACACCTAAAGAAGGTGAGACCCTGTGGGTTTATTTCACTGGGAGTGGTTGTATTCCTAGTTTTATCTCACACGGGAACTAATAGACTCGTCAATCACATGACTTCCCCTTCACTACCATTTAAAAGGATACGTCAGGGAGGAGGATTGCTTCCCGAATTAAGGAACAGAATTGCAGAAATTACGTGAGAGTTCTAGGGTGGAATCTCATTGTTAAATTGTCCATTACATAATTGAAACTGACGTTGCAGTGCAGTCTCCCATCCAACCCTCCAAGTGCTTTTGACGAGATATCTCGTTCATAGAGATCTGCCAATTTTGTTAATGACGAGGTATCAAGGTATTGCATATTTTAAAAAAGATGACGAGATCGAGATTTTGTCAGTGTTGCTTGATGACGAGGTATCTCGTCAAGGCAACCACAGGGAGGGTTAAGAATGCTTTATTTTTTTATTGGCTGCCGACCAATCGGGCTGGTGATTAGGGTCCTGGCTTCTGGATCGAAAGGTTCCTGGTTCGACTCCATGGTAAGGCATGGATGTTTGTCGTCTGGAGTGAGGCTGTCAAATGTAGGTGTCTTGAATGTATAGTATGTATTTGAGGTACTAAGCAAGACCTTCCCGTGGTGCATCAGGGGAAGGCCAAATGGTTCACGATTCCTTCTTTGTCTTCCCATGATGACGAAAACACTTCTAATAAGTTTAAATTAGTCGGGCATTGTTAAGAAAATGTTTTATTAACTGTTGTATTTATTATCTTAACTACCTAGTTCTAAGATATTGACAAGAGTTTTCAAATAAAAAAATTCACATTAAAAATCCCTCGGTAGCATAGTTGGTAGAATCGTGGATTAGCAACAGGAGGATTGCGAGTTCGAACCGAAAACCGTCGGGTACGTGGGGGCTGGGGAACGTTAAATCTATCGTCTCTATTTTTCTTCACGTTGGCGTGGTGTGGAGGTTTGGAGAGGAGAGTGGGTTGCCAGCTCAGGCGGCTTCGTCATCTGGTTCAAAATGACGAGGTATTTTCGGATCTTTCCTTCCGAATTGATCTCGAACCCGTTGTGTCAACTCGATCCGTCATTAGCCCGTTGTGCTGTTCCGATGCGACGTAAATTCAACTACCTATCTACTGTACTACAACTACCAACTACCAAATGTAAGTTATATTATATTCATGAACTTTGGGGCCGCGGTAGTCCGGTTGGAAGAGTAACGGATTAGTAACCGGAGGGTTGCTAGGTCGAATCCAACCAAAGACCGTCATGTACAAAGGGAGCTGGTGCACGTTAAGTCTGCCGTGGCCTGAAATGTCCTCACGTTGGCGCGGTGTGGAAGTTTGGAGAGTGGGGTGCCAGCTAAGGTGTTGACCTCGTCACTACCGTGGCTCAAAATGACGAGATGTTGTCTTCGATTCTTTCCCTTTGGGCTTGATCCCGGACTGTCGCCAATAGCCCGTTGTGTTGCTCCAATGCGACGTTAATCAAAATACCAACCTACCTGTCATGAACTCTAGCTATGCTGTATTTATGACTATAAAATACATCCGATGATCAAGTAGCAAATAGAGACAAGACCCTCCAAGGTAATTTATCCAAGTACTACTGCCCAAGACCCAATGTCCTGACTATCGGAAATGTTATTTACTTCGACGTTTCCCTTTCACGCTTCGCATTCGTCACTTACAGGATCTCCCGGGGCTCATCGTGAGACATCTCATTGCTCCCGTCACACAGCATTAAAGCCATCGCAGTTATACGCCGGGTATTTGCTCATTAAATCCGCAGGATGGTAACTAATTCCAACAAGTGGGTGGCATGGGAAGCGCGCTATCAGCATCGATAAAAATCAGAGAAGGGAACTGTAAGCTGAAAGGGAGTTATTACCATTGATAGAAATCAGATATGCATTGATTAGAAATATTAAACCGATTCTTGTAGATTGTTTGGTTGGGTTTTGATGGCTCAAATTTTGGCCAAGATGAGTCGAACAACGTCAAGTAAATGGATATACACACAAGGAAACTTAAAACTAAAACAGAAGTACTCCCAGCAAGGAATCGATTCTTTTCGGATACTCAAAAGGTGCAAGAATGGTGAGCCAATACTACAAACTCATAGTGCATACCAGAATAGGACAACCAACACTAGAAACCCCACTTTCCTTCCAAACTAGTTTCTAAAACATTAAAATCGAGGTTTGTAAGACTTTCGTAACCCTTCAAGTAATTTCAACGATATATCTCGTCCATCAAGATCCGGCCAATCTTGCTAATGCAGAGATATATCGTCATCAAGATATTGCTGTTTTTCTATCGACCTTCTAATGAAATAGACGGATTATGAGGGAAGAGTCGCTGTCGTAAGATCTATGAAGAGTAAATCACAAATCGACTTAGGATTGGCTATGGAAGCGTGGACTAGTGTTTTTGATCACGGTGGATAATCACTTTAACCAATCAATAATTTAGGATTTATGCTTTTACCCACAACCACGTGACAGATCTTCGAACCGAGCAACTGGAAGAAATAACATGAAGCTGCTGGTACATGCTTTGTCTATTTTATTTTAAGGTCAATGGTTTTTAATGATGACGAGATCAAAATCTGATCAATCTTCTAATTAAGAGATATTTCTTCCATCAAATCTCTCAGTCTTCTAATGACGAGATATATCTTCCATCAAGATTTGGTCAGTTTTACCTCATTACCGTCGAGACAACCACCAGGAGGGTTAAATCAAGCCATTAGAATATCATTTTGACCTCATCTGACAAACTATGTTTCCACCAATGTACGCGGTTGGGAAAGGTTTACTTAAAAAGTGGTATGGGGATATGGCAGATTCAGGGAGACACATCAGTATGGACCAGAACTATTTTAATGATTTAAATAAACTGCACACGATGGATAATTAATTACAGCAAATTACGTACATAACCTACATATATGGATGTCATCGTCATCGGTTCCGTCGTCCCTCTCTGTTCGTCCCCTAGTGTCTCTCCGTAGAAATCTCAGAACAGTTGTGACGTCATCTCAAGACCGGAAGTCCTAACTCGGCTATTAGTTATCTGTATATATGAGGGTAGTTATAAGTAACACCAGGGTATATATATATATATATATATATATATATATATATATATATATATATATATATATAGAATTATTTTTTCATTTAAACATTATTTTTCCACTAACTTATTATGGTTCTGATGATGGTACGATGCGGCTGTGGTGAAAAGGTAGATGATCTAGGGCGAGTCCACTCTAGAAAGGTAGTAAGGAATGAGAAATGCCAATCATACACAAAAACATATTTTGCCATAGGTGATTATTTGTTATGTCAACCCTCGTAACTGTTATCGCTTCCGGCACCGAACGACTTCAAGTCGTAGGTATCAGACTATTTAGTACAAAAACTGACCACAGAGCGAGAAACCAATCCGTCATCAGAGTGGCAGAGTGCATGCTCTTAAAACATCATATGGGAAGTGCATGGTTAACGTTTAATTTGTTACCTAATTTAACGAACAGGCTTGTTCTAAACCACGTGACTCAAATGCCAACTTAACACCCAAGTGATTTCGACGAGATAACTCGTCCATCGAGATCAGGCGACTTATGCTAATGACGAGATAACTTGTTATCAAGATATTGCCGATTTCTTATGATAACGAGGTGAGTTTTCTTTTAATGACGATATATCTCGTCCATCAAGATCTGGTCAGTTTTGCTAATGACGATATACCGGAGATATCGTCATTAGCACGGAGACAACCACCAGGAGGGTTAAGGCCACTTCACGCCAACAGAATCTGGATCAATCCGTATCAATATGAATCCGGTCGAAACCGACTAACTTAGATTCGAGTGTATTGAAACGAAACGCTCCGGATTTCGACAGTGTGAAAGGCTTTTTTATATGAAAGGGCAATTTATAATGGAAGTAGCTTTTCACAGAATCTCTTAGTCAGTTGGATTAAGATTGATTCGGATTGATCCTGATTCTGTTGGTGTGAAACGGCCGAATGTTTTAGTCCTACCGAAATGAGCCATGGACTTCTATTCGGAACTCTTAAATGTTAAATTAGTCATTAAATTCTCTCTCTTGCACTTATTTGTGACTACTACTAAACTAAACTTAACACAATGAACTAATATAAGTCACTCCAAGGTAACCAATCTAAGCACCCAGTCTCCGTACTTAATACCCGAAAGAGCGTTATTTATTCCAACGTTTCCCTTTCACACATTCCCACTCAGAGAAACCCCTCGTGGCTCGACATCAGACGAATCTTCGAGCTCACACAGAATATTAAAGCCGTGGGGGAGCATTCAATAAAGCCCCGGGAACGAGACCCAACTAATGAATGCCGTGGACGACTTCTTGCACAAGAAAGAAATCTCGGGGAGGGTGGCACGGAGTAAAGGTAGCTTGGTGTGTAATCCTCCGGGGAACACGAAGGATGGCGTGCGGTGGGTGTGGCGCAGAAGATATATGCTACCAGACCACCCCAAAGGCCATTCCTAGGTCGGCAGCTTCCAGAATTTAATTATCGACTCAATTAGCGTCCGTGCGAGTAGTTAAGTGTCTATTGCGGCTCCGCGACGATGCGACTGCGACCCGCTCGGAGGAGTCCTTTTTGCGAGTCTGTTCTTGCACAAAATTTATATGCGTCTCGTGTGACGAGTTTAACCCTTTGGGAGTTGCGAGATTTCTGAGTAGGGTAGTGTTGTTTTTACGCCAGAACACACTTAATGATTAAACAACCACATCTATTGGATCAACCACCGATTCTGTCAAACTTTAGATAGATTCTAGTGGTCCTTTCCTTAGAATAGAATGCGTCGCGAAGTTTATTATTGTTCCTTTCCTTGGAGGGCCGCGGTAGCCCGGTTGGAAGAGTAACTTATCAGCAACCGGAGGGTTGCGAGTTCGAATCCAACCAAAGGCCGTCGTGCACAAAGAGGGCTGGTGCACGTTAAATCTGGAGTGGTGTGGAAGTTTGGAGAGTGGGGTGCCAGCTCAGGTGTGACCTCGTCATCTGACAGCGATTCAAAATTACGTGGTGTTGACCTCGATTCTTTCCCTTTGGGATTGATCCCGGACCATTGCCGATAGTCCGTTGCGTTGCTCCAGTACTACGTGAATTAAAATACCTGCCTACCTACCTTGGAAGTAAATCCTTTATTGGTTGTGTGTGTTTCCTTAGAATAGAATCCTTTAGTAAGATTAGATTGCTAATTTCCTTAGAATAGAATCCCTTCTTAAGAACATAATCCTTCCTCCTACAGGACCTACTACCTACTAATGCTGATATACCTACTAATGCTGATATACCTACTAATGCTGATATACCTACTAATGCTGATATACCTACTAATGCTGATATACCTACTAATGCTGATACATTTACTCTTTATAAAAAGTTTTTAATTAGTATTGCATATTGTATAGATTTGAAAAATGATTCATAATTATAAGTTTTATTAATCATAAGCTACGACTGATTGTTTTGTGTGGAGTGTGTATATAAAATAATCCGATAAACCTTACTCCTGCAACAAGGAAGCCTATGTCTTTTTTACCATTCGATCCCCGGCCCTTCAGGGACCGTAGTGGCTCAGTGGGTATGTCCAATGCGTTAGCAACCTTCAAGTTGTAGGCGGCGCAGGTTCGATTTCTGTCAGGTACATTCCTCCCTGGGGGTATTTCTCTCTTCTGAGTCAGTAAAAACTTTCATGCGTGCGAATGTCTTACTTGATATTGCGTCTGGCACAACATGGCCAAATATGGCTCTTGAGCCATAAAACCCCTCAAACAACCAACAGCCCTGCCCTTCAATAACTCTGCATGGCACTTCAGTTTTTTTTAACCCTTACGACACGTTTCCTGCCTTCGAGGTTCCTTTACGGGAAACTACTTTAACCTGGTTAGTATAGCATCCCCCCAATGTGGTTCACAAACATCAGATCATATTGAAGTGACTATTTTGTTACATATAGGATAATGACTTTGCACGCATTTTTAAGAAAACTGAAAAATTTTGCGATTTTCATAATTATACTTGTTTCACTTTATCCGAGAGGTTTTGCTGCTTCAGACAAACCAAGTCACGCTTCCGCTTCCTCGGCAGTTTCGTTGCGTCTTCGTACAGCGTTTTGAGCTTTGTCCGCTTCACGTGCTTATGTTCTTTCCTCTTTCGATTGCTCGCCTCGTTACAGCCTTTGATGTTTTGTGTTAATTTACCTCTCATTGCGTACCTTAAATTTTACTTCTCTGCCTCCTCAGCAGTTTCGTCTTGACTCCGCACAGCTTTTTGAGCTTTGTCCCCGCTTCACGTGCTTGTGTTCTTTCCTCTTCCGATTGCTCGCATCGTGACAGCTTTTGACCTTTTGTGTTGATTGGTCTCTTCTGGGGTAATGTCCCACATAAAATTTTATATCCACGGTTGTAAGAGAACGACGCAGCGGGCTGAAACTAATTCTGCTGACCTAGAAATTCCAGATAGAATAAACTGGACAAACTCAGCGTTCGAGACTTTTTCTGCTTCAGACAAACAGATTTCCTGCTTAACATAAAAGATAAATATTTGCAAGACTTATTATACAATGTAGTATTACCAAATTCAGACTTCAGCGTATAAGTAAATGTTTATCGAAAAATTAAAACCGAAATACTTAGTACATTCTGAGAAATTAGTTAAATCAACATTGCCTGAATTGTGCCTTCCACTTCCATTAAAGTAATGAAAACAATGCCCAAGAAGTTTGCGTAAAAATGCGTGTCTCAACTTAAGTAGGTAACTGAACAGCAAACTGTTTGATATGCATAAAATGCAATGTCATTACAATGGGAAGCTGAATAGAAGGTAATTTTTGCACGGAATAAAAGCTAGAATTCGTTGGCATAATTAATTAAAAGTGAGGTAGTGCGAAATCGAAGCACTAAAAAGCTTTTTCAGTTTCACGATAATTACTCTTGTGGGTCCTACAGAAATAATAGACATTAATTAGTCTCGAGAGTTTTATAATCAGCTTTATATTTTATCTGTGTTTATTATTATTTAAAAAATCATGCGTGTATTTTATGTATGATTTAAATACTAGCTGAATTACCCGATCTTATTCGAGTTAGCTTGGTTAACTGTAGATTGAAAAAATTGGTAAGTCGTGTCGAGACACAAAACGTAATTTAGAAGTGAATACTTGGACGATGTTAGATGGAAGCTGCTTCATTTATTCCACGATGTTAGATCGTGGAATAAATGAAGCAGACATAGGAAATTTCAACGATTGTTTATTGTGTCAACAATTAATTTACAGTTTGAACGATTAAAGTGCAGTTTGATGTAAACATTGAAGGAAAATTTTATTGATTAAAGGCCCGTGATTTTAGCACAGTTTGGTAGCTTTCGAATGGTACCACTTAAGCAGTTCTCACTAAACGCGATCAATAGCTACACTGGCCCGAAGCTAGCCCAGCACCGCAGAATTTTGACATATTATGGACCCCTCCCCACACTCGGTACATCTGCGCACTCGGTTCGTAGATCCTTTGTCTACACGACGCGAAATTTATCTTCTGGGTATTTCTTCCAGTTCGGAAATCACAAGACAAAACAGTTGTAACGCTTTTTTGTAACGCTAAACTTTTCATGCATGCCCACCAGTACTGTTCCGATTTTGAAGACGCAGGCACGTCAAAAAGTGACCAGAATAATCACTTTCCTCTTCCGTGAAAAAAAATGTCAACATCGTTTAAATATCAGAAAATAATATTTTAACTGCGTCTCGTTATTTTTATAATTTCTACAACTTACTTTGGACGCAAAGTGTGTAGTTGTATGACAGATATAAGGACGTAAACGGACGGACGGGCACGAAATGCGGAAACCACTGGTTTTGCATTCAAAATGGCTCAAAACGGATAAACAACTTCAAATGGGACGAAAATATTCAATTTACAAACAAGCATCTCATTTTTATTTATATAGATTTGCAACCGAAATTGTTTTGCACCTACATAATCCTTGAAAAAAATTTCATTTATCGGAATTGTTTAACTATTAATTTAAATTAATTTGTTATAGTTTACAATGTTTTCGATAACGTCAATATAATCACGTAATTCTTTAAACAAAATGAATTTTAAATCTATTTGGTTGAGTTTTTACGGCACTAGGGCTATATTTGAGCATGCTACGTCGGACACAAGACATACATATCAAGTAATGGACATGCACACACAAGGAAAGTTTTACTGACGCAAAAGAGAGAAATACATTTATGGAGGAATCGTACTTGAGCCGCCTGCTACTCGCAGATTACTAGCTCAGTGGGCATACCAACTAAGACATGACGGCCCCCCCCCCTTATGTCTAATTAGTGCATCCTTAAACATCGTTGCTACTGCCAAAGTTAAGCTTTTAAATGTTGGTAAATGTTGTTTAAAATAAAATGTAAAAATGGTCTACATTTCATCATTCGTGTGTATTTCCTTAGAGAATAAACTCAAATAACGAGTGAAAAATAGGTCATATCCTATTTAAAAAGGTTTTACAAAAATTCCCTCTTTTCAATACTATTCACTGAAAATCTTTCTTTTTCGTTTGAGAAGTCAATTAGTTCATTTGTAAGCTCGCAAACAAAACGTGGCATCAAAGCATATATCTTTGAACAAATTATTTGAAAATTTTTAAACATGAATTTTTAAAATTAGTGATGTCGAACGAATTACGATCATCTCTACTAAGAAGCGTATTATTCCTAATTAACTTAGAGAACATCATAACAATTTTATTTAAAGCGTCTAACAACTACAACGGATATCTCACCCCATCTTCCTAAAGTATCTTTAAAAAAATGAGTATTTACAACGATATGAGAGGGATTTTCATTGTAGACAAACAAATCAAACGGAAAACGGATTTAAATCCGCTATGCAATGCTTTCGTATGATACATAATGGGGTTAGCTTAAAATGTGGTTTATCGCGGTTTTGAAGACACGTTTAACCTATTTGCATTGGGCAATCAACTATCCTGAATCAATTCTGATTCATTTGCAATTTTTATCGGTAAAGTACTGATATCGTATTAAAAAACAAGCCAAGTGATGTTACGTACGGAATACATACTGGAAACACGTTCCTCCACAGAAGCATTAACTCCAATTACATTTAACATCTACAGAAACATTAACTCCATCTACATTTTGCCTCTAATCCAGTTTGTCTTTCCAAAATATAGGGTCACGGTAGCCCAGTTGGAGGGCTGGTGCATGTTAAAACTGTGGTGGCCTCAAATGTCCTCACGTTAGCGTGGTTTGGAGAGTGAAGTGCCAGATCAGGTGTCGACCTCGTCGTCTGAAAAAAAAGACCTTGTCGTCTGGTTTAAAATTTCGATCAGTTTATCGTCGGATCTCCCCCTTCGGGATTGATCCCGGACCCGCCACCCCGATGTGTAAACTGCCTGCCTACCTTTCCAAAATATAAAAAAATTACTCCAGTATTAACGGAAAACAAACTAGGAAAGCTGGAAAAGTTGCAAACTAATAATATTAAGGTTGAAAACAGTTGCATTGTCGGTGTATCTATACATATAAAGCAGAGTTGGCCTCTGTTCTCTATACAAATCTATACCGTTTGACCAATCCGCACCAAATTTGGTACACTTATTCTTTGGAACCCTGCGGGTACATATTAACCCCCTTTCTATTCTTTGTCTTGGGTGTGCAGAGGGGTGTAACGTCCCGTCATCCTGGACAGCGCACTTACTAGGGGGCGCTCTCTCCCGGCCTGGCTGTGCAGATGACGTCAGAGTTAACATCTACAGGAGTCGCCTCTCAAGATGACCTTGGAGGTTTTTAGAATCTTAGAGTATGGTACAATCGCAGATGGATCGGTTGCGCTGAAGATCGCTCAGTATCATATCGTTTATGTATTCCGTCTAAAATGCGTGATGGAATTTTCAAACATAAAGTGTAATTGCCTGAAACGTTGATCATGTATCGTATCAATATAATTTGTCAGCGTTTCATAATGATGGTGGAATTCCGAAATTCGCATTCTTGGTACAAGGTGCTACAAATAAAAAATATTGATAAGAAAAAAACTGACTGCAATACGATGTATGTCATTCTTTAGGAAATGGACTTAAAGGGCATTCACAATCACTCCAAAACTCAAAATCGACTTTCTTATCTGGTCATCTCAGAATCAGTTTTTGTAGGTTTGTCTTACCTATAGTATGTGAAATGGAGCTAAAGTAAATTGTAGAAGCTATAGAAATCTCAGTTTAAAAATTATTTTGCGCTCGCTCAATTTTTCTCTATACTTGCATTTTCTAAGACAGAAAAGTGTTTGGGGAACACTTTCAATAGAAGTTTAACCAATTAAACCCGAGCAAAGCCGGGTAAATTCAGCTAGTAGTAGATATAAATTCTTTAGAATGGAGATAAAAATGATTCCCTTTGGAAATGATAGATTTTTTGAATAAACCTTGAAGAAAAAATTACAACTAATACATGGGTTTTGTACATTATTAGATCAATAGAAAATTGTGAAACAAGGATAAAACAAACGTAATGAACATTTCCTACTTTCTTTCTAAAGATGAATTGTGTTGTTAAGATCTCGAAATATAGAAACGATGCTGACATTAAATCGTTATCGTATCCATGAGTCTTTTAAAAACTTCTCGATCTTAATTATAAAAGGAAGAACAATTTGTTATTTTCCTGTCTACGAATTTTTGAACAAAATTGCTATTGTTAGCTTATTTTAGAAGAAAGCTTTTAATCCGGGAATGACAGTATGAATGCTTTTAATTTCTTTATTCAGGATAAGATTTTTATCTCATCGGTAGCATGGTGCGTTATAATTGGTCGTGTAATTAGAGCAGCTTTTGTTCTTTGATAGGCTTTGTAAAGGAGAATCTTTTTTTAAAAGTTCGTGTGATGTTTTTTATTTTCATTGTGACAAAATTGGCACGTGTCTTTCCTTTAGTATATGTACTTTAGTATTCATAGGCGCTGTACGGTGTTTCAGTAATAATTTCAGGTGAAACTTTTGATAAATAAAAAGCTGTAACTAGATACTTGATGGAAAAATAAAAATTCATTATTAGTCGTTTTCAGGTTTCTAAGTTTTAGAACAACGCTTTTCATCTGATGACGCACATAAACTAATTACTAAAATTCTGCTGTACACCCCAAAACTTTTTTCTTTTGTCAATCTAACAAAAATAGGCACAACTTTGATTGATTTGTAAAACAGTAATATAGTTGTTACGTACCCTTTTCGTTCCAAAGTGTTTAAAATTTTTTTGAAACAATTTATTAAAGTTTGCAATAAAAATTAGTACTCAAAATCATTTATACGAGTATTAGAAATATGTAGAGCCCTGGTAGCCCTGTAGGAAGAATCGCGGATTAGCAACCGGAGGGATTCGAGTTCGAAACTCGATCCAACCAAAGACCGTCGAGTACGTGGGGGCTGGTGCTGGTTAAATCTGTCGTGGCGTCAAATGTCCTTATGTTGGCGTGGTGTGGAAGTATTGAGAGTGGGATATCAGTTCAGGTATTGTCCTGGGGTCTTTTCCTTTGAGTTGTTTAAAGCGACGTTAATTCAACTATCCACCACCCATTAAAACTATTAGTATTATTTGAAATTTCTTGTAAACAAATGAAAAGTTCAAAGCTAAACTTTTGAAACAAAAATTTACACAATTTAAACCATTTCACCATTCTTAAGGCACACCTTCAAAATCGATATTCTATAATAATATATTTATGCTAGAATACATTGTTTAGACTGTATAGAATACTCTCCGGATAAGAAATCTTCTGTTTTGCTGTACTACAGAATCGAATCGAATATCACCTATAAATAATGTGTTCTAGAATCAGAAAAATGATCCTCATAATGTAGATTAATTCTGAAAAAAGCAACGCAATCCTGATAAATGTATATACAAGGTTCGATTGCAATTATTAGTAAATACTTATAATACCGATTTTTCTAAATTCTCAGAATTATTTTACAGATTAAAATAATTAGTTTGGTAAATAATTTAATAAATAATTTGAATCTCGATTTTTTAGATGGATACAAATAAAGCGGAAATAGAGCCTTTGTTGAAAGACAGAATTTTAGATACAAACTGTTTAAAATGTCTATCAGTTATACTTTCTTCATAATTCTAGTTTTTTCTGTTTTGATTTTATAGTTAATATAACTATTCACCCATCATTGAATTCTCTCTATTCTCTCATCATTGAATTCTTTTAAAACAAAAACACATTATGATAAAGAGATTTACGGATATATGTATCGTAACTGATAAAATCGCGAGTTGGTGTCTGATTACACACCTTACAAGTTGAATTCATTAAAATTGAGAGAAAGCAAATGGAAAATTTTCAATGATGTGAATAAACGTTGTATCCAAACAACACAGTAACAAGATATATTAATTTTCTTGCGCAATTTTTCACCCAGCTTTTTGCGAAATAACGCTAGGCTACGCGGCCACTTTTTTAAATATTTATTTTTTACGAATGAGTATCCTTTAGTAATATCTGGTATCCGCATCTGCTCTGCGTGCCGGGTAGACACATTTAGAGGGCAATATCTGACCGGCGGGCCGGAAAAACGTTTTCGGAGGGCTGTATCTGGACTGCGGACCTAATAAAAATATTTAGAGGGTCACCTCTGGCAAGCAGGCCGGTCGTATTGCGGTCTGGTTAAACTCTTCAAGTAGGTCGTAACTGGTCTGTGGGCCGGATAAAAATATTTGGAGGGCCATATATATGGTTTACGGACCTGAGAACCGTCTATTCAATAAAACTTATGTATCTTACATTTACGTTGTTTGTGGACAAACTGGTTAAATCTGACTCCGACGAGAAAAACAGATATTTCAAAAATAGCTAAACGTACGTTAAGTGGTAAAACTTTCTGTTGACTTTTTGAATTGTTAGTGAAGGAAACTAACTCAAAACAATCAGAATGATCATTAGAAAATACGGGTTTAAAGTAAGAATGGTTAAGGTTCAAATCTAACATCAGGGAACTGCTAATAAGGAAAAAAGCTTAAAATTCGTAAAAGTGTAATAAAAAGGCGATTTTTCAATTAAGTTTCTGATATGTACAGATTTAAAAGAAAAGCTAGACTGAAGAAAATTCATTAATGGCTAGATTCTTAAAACTTGAAATCTAACGTGAAACATGACAAAAGTACTGTAAAGGTTTGGGTATGTGAATCATAATAAATAGCATACTAGACGTATACAAACCACCTTTTGCGGAAAGAAATGTACATCCTCATGTGCATACTGACAATCTGAAAACCTTTTTACAGAAAATGCAAGAAAAATCAAATTTGAAAGCGTTATTTACTTTTATATGGTAGGTAGGTAATTTATTAACGTCACACTGGAGTAACACAACGGGCTATTGGCGACGGTCCGTGATCGATCTCCAAGTATAAAGCATGGATTGTGAAAGGTTTGTTGCTCTACAGAAGGGTCAAAACCGCAACCATCCAATAATCATTCCATGCGATTCCTTGTCGAAAACCAACCAGAAATAGTAACGGTTTTTGATTGGACGTGGAATATTCAGGATATACTCGTGTCGAAAGTTTTATGACGTCATTTCTGGTTAATTGAAATTTCAGAGCTAAAACACCAAATAAAAATTGTTCTTTGGACGTCCCTGGGGTTGCCAGAATCTGGCGATTAAATCGAGACAATCTGCAGAGTAAAAGCTATTTATTCTGTGACTTAGTAATTCTTCATTAGAGAAAAAACATTGTATCTACCGTACGAATAATGTAATTTAGTGCAAATTTTATGCATTTGTGTAATCGAAAACTTTTATTCAATGCATACGAAAAATTATCTCTTAATTAATTTTAATTTAAAACTGATGAATAATAGATATTCGACAAAACAAATTCATGAAAAATATAATGATGAGATAAAATCTTAATATATACTGAAATTATAAATATTAATATTTTATATTCTAATCTATAAAACTATCTTATCAAGTTTTGCTTTTTTGAGCAAACGATCATGTACGGAATAAAATAAACAGGTTGAAAGGCTTATTATAATAGAAGTTTTAACTATATAGTATATATAATTGTTTCGGTAGAATTAATGTGGCAGCAAATTCACTATTTTTATCCAGATATCTTTGCACGGTTGTGTTCTAATTAACTTTACAATAATATGCCAGCTTCCTTTTTAATTAAAATTCGAAATCTTGTAAAATTCTTTGCATTATTTAAACGCTTTTTGTTTACGTTTATTCGTCCTAAGATGGCGTTTGATTCTGGAAAATGAATTTAAAGATAAAGGACATCGTTGTTTCGTTTTTAGATTTAAAAAGTAAGTCAGCTTTTTTTATTTCACGAGATTTTGGAAGGTAGGCACTTTTTAATTAAGCATCGAGATGTTTCGCTCTTTGTTTCTCTGTAAAATTTCACGGATTGATTATGAGCAAAGATGGAATTGAGCTAAAAAAATATAATACATATTTTATAGTACATTAAGAATTTATGTGACTCATATTTGTAAGTTATAATTTAGTTTTCGTGACTTGATCTTTCTTTAAGGGAAAAATTTGTGAATTCAGGTTTTCATTCACAAATGTATTGTTTTGAAGAAAAGTAAAACTAGAATTATGATTTTAATTAAATATTTGACTTATACTTTCATATATAATTTCGATATTATTTGAAGGTTTTGAACATTAACAGTGCCGAATATACAGATATAAGAAAGATATATAGTCGACCATTTTTAGCAATAATTTATTAAGCGGTTTTGACGAGATACCTCGTCCATCAAAATCTGATCAATCTTGCTAGTGGCGAGATATCTCGTCATCAAGATATTGCCATTGACCTTAAAATGAAACCTCGTAGAGACAACCACCAGGAGGATTAAAAACAAAATTAATTGGAAAGTTTCCTGGAAAAGTAGCGATAAGCTACAGAAATATATTTTTTGAAGAATTTTTTGAAGAAATGAAAAATATTTTTTAAAGGAATTCAAGAGCATGAAAAGAATTTTCTGATTGTTTTAAAGCGTTCAGTAAAACTTGAAAGTTTAAGACAAAATGACCACATGAATAATGGATAATTTTGGAGTTTTTTAATGCATGAAAATTACTCTCCTGAAAAATTTGAAAAGTGGCTTATCATTAGGTTGCCCGAAGCCCTTCATTTGTATCAAATGTTTAGACGATATACAGCCTCCCGTCATAGTAAATGTAGTATCTTTTAAAGCATGAAATAGTCATATTTAATAAAGCCATATATTGCAATTTTTTGAAGATCTGTAAAAAAATTCTGATGCAACAAAAGTGAGCTTTTAAATTCTATTTTTATTATTATTTTAGATGTTTCTAGTTGCTCATTCATGATTTAACTTAGCAAAGGGTCCAAGTTAGAACTTTATCTATAGGCATTTTGGTAGAAACCAAACATTCTGTAGAAATTTTTAACAACTGGATAACTAGCAAAAGTTTGTTTTGGAAATATCTTTGAAATATCTTTCCGGAGATAATAATGTGCAATATTCGTTTTTACCTGTAATCATTGGGAAAAAACAGTACACGTTAACCAGAAAAATTCGTTATTTATTAATTTTATGAACTCGTCAAAATGCTTACTCTGATTATTACATGTATATTCCCTATCAAGAGTATCTAATAGCCCTTTTCCTTTTGAATGAGGCTTCAGTATCTCCTAGTCCAGAGGAAATTTAAACTCCTAGTGGTTTTTTAAAATGGATAATTGAGCATCTGACTGCGATAAAGATTTCGGTAATATTTTAGCTTTCCTAGAACTGAAATAATCAAAAATAAAACCCAATAGCGTACAAATGTAAAATTTGCATTCAGAAGGATTAGGTAACATAAATTTAACACTTGTTATGTTCCCGATAAAAAATTCATGTAATGCAAAATAATCCCAAATTAATGTTTTGAGCCTTCCATGAGAGTAAATTTTTTGCTCAAGTAAAGCACCAAGCTAAGCGATAAATTTGATTACTCGAAGCATGTCTGCAAACTTCCCCAGCACTTAAGAATACCCCTTCCTCCCAATCCCCGCGCTAATGTATTCACGCCACCTCTAACAGGTGTCCGGAGCCCAAACATCTCAAGAACTAACTGATAAGATTCGCCGAAAACCCCACTCCACCAACCAATCACATTCGATCTCTCCCCTACTGACGGAAAGGTCAGCTGTATGTTCGTTTTTATTTATAACCGCGCTCAGACGAGCATAACTATGTGGTAACGCATTTTGTAACATCTGATCCCCCACCCTTCGACCCGCGGCGCATGCGCGGCTCCGTGACGTCACCGGGGCTTCAGGTGAAGCCCGCGGACCATCCTTGCGCCCTGTCATACCCGAGCCCCACGTTCGCTTGTCTCGGCACACATTTCCTCTGGAGCAGCCCCTCTGTCGGGTGGGGAGGAAAGGGTTGGTGCAAACGACTTTAATTTTCCTCGAGCAACCCCTAGCACGCGATATCATAAGGAGAGGTTTTCCGTGCAAGCGGTTTTTCAAGGTTGGAGGTATAGATGTGTGATTAATGTACGCCTCCGATTCATTTTTTTCTTATTAATCTTCCCTTTTCGGTCTGTCTTTTTCTTTCTCAAGTGTAAATTGACCGTGGTCAAGTGGTCAATGCACCCCCCAGAAAAGACGAAACCACACGCTATGCGGTCGTACGTGACGTTTCTCTAAGCAACTGAAACCGAGTAAAAAAAATCTCTTTTCTCTTTCTGCTCAAGAAGGTGCACCAGCTCTGGAACTTAGGGAAATTATTCTCTATCTAAACACTTAATTTCAGATTTTCTGTTCATCAAAAACCCTACATTGCCATTCCTAGAAGGATTAGTCTTGCCCTATCAGGTAGATTTGCAAAACATTATCTGCAAGACTGCCAAGTATAGGTGTTTCTAAAACTAATCGTGACTCAGGGATAAGCACTATGCAGTTGAACAAGATAAATAGAGTGGAATAAACCGTGTACTCCGTTCTCTCGTATATCATCAAGGTGTGGATATCCCGACAGAACATTTTCTTCTGAACACGGTATCTTCTATCTGAAACATACGCTTGTTCCACACAGTACGAATAGGTAATTTTCTTCCATTTTACATGCACCTTACCTTTTCGATATGCTTTTGCACCCTACTCTTTTTCAATTTACTCTGCACGCTAACTCAGATTTCCATAGCCTTTCATCATTCTCCATCCCTCTTTTAAGCATTCTCCCTTTGGCATTTAACTCTTTTGCATGAGACTATTTTTTCTTGCTGAAGAAGCGGTTCAGGTGCAGTTGACAGGAAATTTCCGTTTCGGTTTCATATTAAAGGTGAACTTTTCAGGTTGATAAAAGTCGAGATCCAAGTCGGAGGATAAAACATAAAACAAAATATGAAACATATATGCATAGAAATGGAATATCTTTCAGTTTGCCTCATTCCTTCAGCTATTCGCCGTATGGAAGATAAAAAGTGTTATTTTAGAAAATGAAAACTTTACCGTGGCATTAATGGAGTTAACCCTCCTGGTGGCTGTATCGACGAGGAATCTCGTCATTAGCAAAATCATTAGCAGACCTTGAAAGACGAGATATTTCGTCATAAGAAGAAAACTGGCCAGGTCTTGATCTCGTCATTATAAAAATAATCCCCAATATCTTGGTGACGAGATATCTCGCCATTAGAAAATGGGTCAGATCTTGATGGACGAAATATCTCGTCGAAAGCACTTCGAGAATTGATATTGAGTCTCGTGAAATAAATTCAATCTTGCGAAGTTGGAACTTTGCGTCACTGGTCTCAACAAATTACACATTTGGGTCTTGCGATATAGGGTAGAGTCTAAGTCCACTTTTATTCAAATGGGAAGCCTGTTATTTTCAGCCTTTTTTAAAATTGTAATCATAGATTTCGTTTAAAAAATTAAAAAAGATGTAAATTCCATTTCAAATGCATTACATTGCTTATATATATTTTCCTTTCGATTGTATATCAAAGATTACTTCTTTCACAAAATGGAAAAGGCGCTAGTCTTCACTTTTTATATAAGAAATCCATAATGTTTTGATTTTTAAAAAGCAATGTAGAGAGCTTAGGAACAATTCTTTTATTTTCCTAACTTCTTAAAAATATTCTTTTTAAATATGCCTAGAAAGGGGAAACAAAATCTTACTGGCTTCTTCAATTTCGCTTAACGTTTACCCTTTCAGCAACTCTGATTGCATATGAGAATCATATCTGCTATGTAAAGAAGAAAACTAAAATATTCTAGCATTCATAAGCTGTATACAATTCAAAATACTATTGTGGCATATTGTACTTTTAATTTGTGAGCAAAAACTTTTCATTGGATTTCAACAAATCGGTCGCTGATATCAGATCATTGGTCATGTACGCATGAGAAGATTTTTGTGTTCTCTCTAACTAAAAGTTAACTAAATATTTAACAGATGTCTTGAATTGTGTGTAGAATCAAATTTCGTGCCCTACAAAAAATTAATAAATACCAGTCTCCAATCAGTTTTCAATAAATGAAATAAACGCGTAAAATCTTATGCAGTAAAATGCATGCTACTTCACTCACACAATTTAATTAAACATTTCGTTTTTAAAGCATTACTTCATTACCTGCATTTCTTAGTAACAGAATTTCCTTTCGAAGCTGAGTACAATAATTGAATATCCGGATTTGAATAAGTATATTTAATTTATGTTTTATGTAACTGTTTAGAGAATAATTTCGTGCAGGAAATATTTTAGTAGATTAATTAAGACGTTACAAAGTTCTACGATAATTAAAATTTCTACTTGAAATTAACACTCGTCTTATACGTTCGTTAGAGCACATTAAAATACTTTCACTCGAATGATTTGAAGATTGTTATAGAAAAAAACACTCTACAAATTCATTTGAATACATTCTGGGATCTCTTATTCAGCCAGCTGCTTGGACTTCTATGAACAACGATTCATTAACAATTCTCATTTAAGCCTTTATTGCATTTGTAGAGAATTTCAAAAGAGAATCCTTCAAATTCATGTACTTCATGGATTCAATAAGAAATATTTTTTAAATTATAATAGAATAAAATAAAATAATGCGATGAACACAATTGAAATTTCACTCCTTTTTATGGTCAGAATTTTTATAGAACAGATGGGCATCCAAAAATTAATGAAAGAATCACTCAAATTGTGAAAACGGATTAAGCGACTAAGTTTTCTATCAAAATTTAGAAACTATATTAAAAATTACTTAAATTATTTGTTTTCTTATTTTATGTACGAATATTTTTTATTTTGAATTACAAATACAAAATAACGATTTAATTATGGGAAACTACATGTACAAAAATATCTTTTCAAAACACACGTTCATAAATGTTTTTTGGAGAAAAATATTTCATTTATTTTTATAAATGAGATTAAATGTCTGCAACATAGAAAAAATAATTTTGATAAAATATTTAGTTTTATTTTTAGTTTAATTAATTCTAATTTGATAGAATAATAATTATACATAATATTCGGTATGAGTTCAATGTTAGAAGTTCGTTTTCAAATTTGGTTTCGATGGAAATTATTTTTAGGGCCGAAAATTGTGCTATTTATCAACCTTTGAAAGTACACACATTTCAATATCCTCCAACCACATTGGCTTACAAATAACGACGCTTTTTTAATTGTATTACAATACATTTTGTATTACTTCAGGTTATACTTTTAAAAGAAAATTTTTTTCATGTAATGAAATAATTTTTTAACATAATAATTTTATAATAAAGTGTAAACAGTTCACTACGTGATCTTGTAATATCGAAGGCTTTGATTTGCTGCTTTTCTATGTTTTTACTTAATTCATACAAAATTAAAGTACTAATAAATTATGAATCTATACATTTTTATGTTTTGATGAATATCATCAAGCGTTCTTTATCATGCTTGCCTACTTTGAAAATAATCATGTATGATACGTAATTAATTAAATAATTCACTCTTTTACTGTCTTAAACATTTAAATGCTTCTCTGCTTTCTTAATATAAATCTTTGAGAAAAGGTATCTAGCAAATATTATGCAAGTATTTATTTTAATATTTTAAATTTTATTTAGGCTATCTTGTTTCAATCTAATGTTCATAAATAATAGCATTTTCTCCTTTTAAGAGCTGAACAGATTATAAGATTTCAAACTAATTTGAGAAAACAGTACTGGTTTTGACGAAGAAATGAAAATATTTGCACTGAAATATATCTTCACAGCTTTTAGAGGAGAAGCATGGCGAATTGTTTAATAATTATTAAATACATACACACATTCGATTATTTCTCTGCAAGGAATGTAACACAGATTTTTCTTTAAATACTTTAATGGAGTATAAGGATATTAGTATATTATGCACACATATTTCCAAATTTTTCTCATACTTTTCTAAGTTAGATCATGATATCTCTTTTAAGCGAGATAAAAGTGGATTCCTTCCCATTATAATTAGTAATGAACTGCAGTCCACTCCTGTTACTCGTTAAATTTTGGTGTTCTCTTAATTCATTGATACTGCGGAAACCGTTATTGAAAATTGTCACTCTCTTAATTAAAATTCCTAATTATTACTCCTAGAGATCACGATTTCAGGTTACTTAATTAATCATTTAGTACATTTATTAATCCTTATCTTAATCCGTGTACCAGGGCTTACAAATCCGTACTATCCTTTTATCTCAAATAACTGGTATATACGAATCTTGGTGAAATATATACTTTAATATATCTGTACATATATATATATATATATATATATATATATATATATACCTATAACAACAAACCAAGACAGCTGAGAGAAAATGTGCAAAACATGAAAGCGATTGGTATGTTATTTCCCTCACCGTGATCAGATCTTTCCCTTCGCGGTGGTCCCGGACAGTTGCCAATAGCCCGTTGTGTTACTCCAGTGCGACGTAAATTCAATTACCTACTTTTCACAGTGATAGCACACATCCATTAGCTTTTCACGTAGGTGGCACACATCCATAGAGAGTTTTGACTTCTGATTTGATATTTGTTTTGGTGTGAAATTTTAAATTTTAAAATTTTTTGCGATAGGTTTCTCTATGTTTCCTTAAAATCTTTGATTTATTCGAATTTTGGTGTTGGGATTATATTTCTATCTCTTAGAGCAGAAACTTATTAACTGACAAAAAATTAAATTTTACAACACAGCCGATTAAAAGCTATAATTATTAGTTTTTAGGTCAAAAATCAAAATTATAAAAATTTTGATAGAATTATATTTCTTTCAAACCGAATACAATTTATTTCTCACAATAATGATAATAATCATTTAGTGTCAAAAAAGGCCATTTCTTAAAATGTCAACGAGTTTAAGCTCTAAACCGACATGTATAAAATGCACCCATATTGTAGGCTTAAAGTAAAATACATTAACTGACAAAAATGTTTTACAGTACAAGCGTTTAAAGACTTACAATCAGTTTTTACATCAAAACTAAAAATTGCAAATATTTTCAGTGTTAAATTCTTGTTCAAACAAATTACAATACGTGGCAAAAGATTTCTCATCAAAATAAACATTTAGTGCCAAAAAATGGCAGTCAATAAGTTTCTGCTCAGTCTACGGTACATAGTATATAAATGTAAGTATATATATACACACACATATACATATATTGGAAAAGGCCATTTTTATCATTTCCTCCCTAAGATAATTTGCTCTTCTATCACTTTTTATTGGAAATACAAGTTGAAAGACTTAATTATACATTCTGTTTTCACATAGAATGAAACCTTTTGGTATTCGTTGTATAGTATTTAACACATACTACTTAAATACTATACAAGGATTCTTATTTTTTTTAACTTACTCTAATCTAATTTAATTATATGAACAGCAGTTTCTATTTAAATGTTCTTGAAATGAAAATAAAATAATAATACTGGAAATAATTTTTCATTTAATTCCAGTGTTAATTATCTTTAACTTCCATCCCTAAAATTACATACAACTAAAGAAATATTCAACTGTTTGGAGCGTTAGAAAATTGGAAAATGCTTCAAAATATTAAAAGTTCAACGACATTGCGATAACATTCGTTTCTTACTCATCTAGCTCTTAGGAGTTACTTGAACTCGATACCAGGTCTCGAAGTGAAACCATGTACACGGATAACAAAACCTGTAATTTTCTGAAAATTACAAACACGCGTTTCAAATTCCATTCCGTCTATTTTTAGTACACGTTCAAAACTATGATCTTCCCCTAATTACTTCTGATATGTCACTGAACGTTGCATGACTAGTTTTAAAATTTATTTATAGAATGTATAGTGGTATCCAAAAGGAACTTGACCCTTCAGTAGACGCGGCGAAATATAAAATAATAGGCCTAGTGTATTCCGAGATAACAGCACTTTTTATATAAATAAACGCAAAAAATCTCAAGATTTAAAATGGAAACAAAATGTACTCACCACACAGACATACTTTTATATTAATAATTTCTTCATTCAAATAAGATAAGTAGTTAGAAACAGATTGCAAAACTTGAGAAAAGTTGTGTTGTACGCATAAAATAATACGGAACGAAAAAAAAACCGATTTAAACTTATAACAACTTAAAAATCATCCTATGCCACATATAAGAGATAATTACCATTTTCTCAAACTGTGTAACTTTAAAAAGAAACTATAACGATATAAAGCATTACGTGAGTAGACTAGGCGTATAACCAGTTACCCTTAGAATTAAAAACTTGCCTTACATTTAACTATTTATTCGTACTACTGTGCAAGGAGCTCCAGAAGTTAGGCACTATTTGGAAGGGTCGGGGTTGGTTAGGGTTTTATGGGGCATGGGCCATATTTGGCCCAGGGACTTGCGCCGCTTACAAACTTATTTAGAAGCTGTTTCAGCCTTATATCGCTAGTAGTTGCTTAGCTATATTTACTTAACCACCCTGGTGGTTTATCTTCGTGTCAGAAAACTGTCATATAGCGACCGGCCTCTGGTGCACAAATCTGTTCAAAACCTAGTGCCGAATCTGCTGGCTCCTGTGGAGCCAGGAGTCCCCTAGTGACCACCTCGTGTCCAGCCTTAAACCCTTGTTGGTAGATTGTGTGGTCGGGGTCTTAAAAAAATTGTCACCAGTTCTTGGCAAGGGGCAATTTGTTTTTCTTACCTGGCCCTCCGGTTCCCCTTGGAGTAATAGTGCAGTTTTGTCTAACGCTAAAGACGTCATTTTTCTGCTTGTTTAGTTTTCCCAAGCCCCTAATTAAACGAATAGACTCTACCAGAATCACGTGACTCAAATGCCCATTCGTCGGAGACGAATTATTCCCAGGATGCACAACAGGCACTCAAGAGTACAAATCTGAGTGGATTTTGAGAAGAAATGACAAAAAGATAATTGGTTTGTTGTTCTCTACGGTCATTTTTAGCTACACGAGTGATAGTTAAACCGTGACCTACAGCTTAACTCTTCAAGTGTCTCGATGAGATATCTTGTCATTAGAAAAACTTACCAGATCTAGATGGACGAGGTAATTCGTCGAGACGGAGGAATAAGCACCCGAAGGTCCAGAGCCGTTCCGGAGATATGGAGCTGCTGCCTAAGTAATGCGTGAAGCTACCCAAGTACAAACATCAACAAATCGCCCGATTTTCTCAAAACATTCAATTTATCTAAAAGAACGCTTTTCATAAAGACGATTCAAAAGATAATTTTGGTTTTCTTTAACCCAGTTGCTCTAAATGCCGTAGTATTAAATGAGCATTGCATTTAATGATTTTCCTCCACTGTTTCAAACTATTCGATATTCCTGATATAACTAGCATATATTTTTTGATAGGTTTTTTATTCCAAATCATTCGGACCTCGTGAGCTCTTCCCCTCGAAACATTCCTGCTCTTGATGAGCGCTATTTGAATATGCTAATGTAAATTGAGATCCAAAATACGCAGATTCGAGAGTATCTTCCATTGCAATCGCAAAAAGAAACCATAAAGACCGAATAGTAATATAGAAAAATCTGTTGTTGGTCATGTTTATTTAAAGTTGGGACACACTACCCTTCTATTTTTCTCACATCACACAGGTGCATGCCCAGCACACCACTCAAGAACGGCCTTGCGTCGGTCCCAATCTAATTGGCCCATATAGCAAAATATGACTGTAAAGTGACATAACAAAGGAAAGAACTTACTTAAGAGCTCAAGAGGTGTTTAACAGATACAGCACGTCAAAGATGCGACTATTTTATGACTGGCCACCCCAAATTGTTCTGCGGGTCACTTTGACAAATGAAACTAAAACGAAAAGTTATAAAATTTATTTATTTCACTTTATATAGTTATTATCATCTTATATATTATCAGTTCTCATGTTTTTCTTATTTCCAACATCTAATTTTTACATCTATGTATCAAGATCATTTATCATTATATCAAAACCACTAATATGAGTAGTTATTTTCTTCATAAACTTTCCTCTAAATTTGTTTAGGAATATAAAACCCTCCGATTCTGATAAATTTAGAGCAATGGAATGAAATTTTATAGCAATAAGAGGCATAATTTCAAACCTCTACAAATTTCTTTATTTTGTTCGCAAAAAATACAAATTGTTATTTAAATACGTCCTCAACGTATTTTGCGTTTTATGTCAAGATCAGTCATGATAGGTGACTTGATGCAGCAGTCCTTGCTACATTTCACCATATTCAATTTTAAATGTACTTTAAAAAAATAAAGTGCGCTTTTTATGACTTGGAAGGGTGCATGTGGCATCCGGGGTTCGGGTTGGCCAATCCCGGTCTATACTGTTAGAGTCGCACATGAATTAGATTGCTAAATATCCCATATATGTTTGCAATGAATTGCGATTAGTGACGAAAACTATTTAACGAACAGAACAAAAAGGGGTCAGTGCTCCAAGTATGTTTTACACATCACGAAAAAAACTCTTAGAGTACAAGAATAGCGTGATTTCTTTTTATATAAAGCATAATTGGTTGTTCAAGATAATGATGGAAAAAACGTCAATCGTTGTCAATTGGGCGAGTGCCCATATATTTCATGTGTACTCCTTTACTTTAGATGTACGCTTTTCATTAGCTTTAGCTTTACACCGCTATTCATTGACTTGCCTTACAATTTTATCTCTCTGCATCATTTATATTTTGGTCTGTAATAAGAGGACTTTCAGGGTAACTCGTGTCTATTTACTTGATGGAAAAGGCATTGCCAGGAGCAGATCTTTTCCAGATCTGGTCCTTAAAATACAAACCATCTACATTTTATCATTCCATTTCTAGTGAAATGATTTCCTTGTCTCCCAAATAAACCTTTAAATTCTCTTCCTTCGGTTTTTTTTCGTTATTTCTACGTGAAAATATTTTTACCTATTTTACTATTTACTAGGGAACGCGGTAATCTGGTTGGAAGGGTAACGTATTGGTAATCGGAGGGTTGCGAGTTCGAAACTCGGTCCAACCAAAGACCATCGTGCACTTAAATGCTGGTGCACGTTAAATTTGTCGTGGCCTTAAAAGTCGTCACGTTGGCGTGGTGTGGAAGTGCGAAGAATGGGGTACCAGCTAAGATGTTGACCTCATCATCGACGCAACCCCATTCACCAAACTTCCACACCACGTCAACGTGACGACATTTGAGGCCACGACAGATTTAACGCGCACCAACCACCACGCACACGACGGTCTTAGATTGGATCAAGTTTCGAACTCGCAACCCGGGTTGCAAATCCCTTCTCTTCCAACCGATATATCGCGGCCCCAGTATGTGCTTCGGACGTTCTTCGTTGCATTAGAATGCGTTTCGGAGCCAGATTACGGTGAAAGTTTAGGTAGGTATGTAGTTAATTAACATCTAACTGGAACAACATAACGGGCTATTGGTGATGGTCCGGAATCAATCCGGCAGGGAAAGATCCAAAGAAAGTTTAGGGGAATAGAAAATTAAGGTTGGGATCATATACAGGGTGACCTGTAAAATCCCTTTAAGTCCTTTAAATTTGAAACAGCGTCTCGTATAGGCAAGAAAGTAACGTGTACCTATAGTAAAGTGACCATGCTGAATTTATTGAGACAGTTTACAGCGCTCCTAGCGGCAAAATAAGGAAGTTAAAAATTCCCGTTACTGTTAAAAATTCCTGTCCATTCCTTTGCCCTGGATCGTGGGCAAGGTCGAAACTTTCGTTCCTGTTTTAATCTACAAATTTCGTATTCAATTTTATAAGAACGTTTTATTCACGCTTTTATCTTATTCATCTACAGATAAATTTTAAGTTTACTGTTGATGCGGATCTACCAATCATCCACTGAACGACGAGCATTTGTTTCTCACATTTTCCCGTCTGCGCAAAGTTTATCAGGGGAAGGAGAAAATTAATTATCGTCGTTCTGGAGCTACACAACCGGATTTTGCAATAGTCCGGGATCAATTTTGAAAGAAAGATCCGAGGACAAACTGCGTAATTTGGAACTACGGTCAGAGGACGCAGTAACACCTGGCTGGCACCACACTCTCCGCAATTCCATATCACACCAACGCGAGGACTTTGAGGCCACGACGGATTTTGTGTGCACTAGCCCCTTTTTTACGCGTCGGTATTTGGATGGCACAGACGAGGATCGAACTCACAACCCTCTGGTTGGCAGTCCGTCACTCTACCAACCGGGATACCGCGCATAGATGGAGATTCTTCGCTTGCTTTTAACAGAAATTCGATTTATTGGGTCATTCGGAAAGTTCTGCGGTTTTTTATGATAAATACCAACGAAGCAGTACAAAAGAAAATGTTATTGAATCACATAAGCATCATTTTGTTCTATGACTTTTTGCTATCTTTCCGGCAGCTGGAAAATTCCTTTTTTAAAAAAGTCATTAGGCTTATTTGTAAAGAAGTTATCGAGGTGGTGTTTGACAGTCTCCAAAGAATTGAACTCCAGGCCGTTCAGAGAATTTCGAAGTGACCTGAAGAGGTGAAAATCTGAGGGGGCAAGGTCTGGTGTATATGGGGGGTGATACAAAACATCTCAGCCATACTCAATAAGTCTTTGTCTGACATTCATTGTCATGCTGGAAGACAACACCTCGACGATTGGTCAGTTCTGGTCGCTTTGCTTCGATTTCTGCTTTTAATACTGCCATTTGAGAACAGTATTTTTCCGAATTTATTGTCTGATTTTGTGACAACAATTCATAATGAACAATTCCTTTTTAGTCCCATCATACACAAAGCATTACTTTTTTGGGATGCACCCCCTCTCGATGTTACTTGGGGAGGTTCATTTGGCTTACCCAATGATCTTTTTCTTGTAACATTATTGTATAGTATCCACCTCTCATCTCCAGTAATGAGCCCTTTCAAAAAAGGAGCTTCTTCATTTCGTTCCAGCAAAGAATCACATGCCGAAATTCGAGCAAGCATATTCTGTTGTGTTAAAGTATAGGGTACCCATACATCGTAGCGGCTTACATACCCAATCTTCTTCAGATGATCATGAACTGTACTTTTTGGAATATTTAGTCTGTGTGATAGTTCCTCAACTGTGTAACGTGGATTTTCAGCGATGGCATCTTTTAATAGGTCCTCGTTTACAGAGGATGGTCGACCAGAGCGGCATCATCTTCGAGGCTGAAATTTCCGCGCTTAAATTTATCAAACCACCTTCGAACTGTGTCATCAGAAACAGCACTTTGTCCATATACAGCACAAATTTTACGAGTCTGACTAGCATTTTTTCCTTTCTTAAAATAAAAGAGCATAATACGACGAAAATGAACTTTTTGGTTCTCCATTCTTAGCACTGCAGTGAAACAAAAATTGTGCCACAACAACAAGCTAGAATCAGGCAGTGCAAGCAGAAAAGACCTAATTTACACATCTGCTTTAATCAAGGTCACTCCTTATCAGCGGTAGCAAAATAGTAATAAGAAAGCGCGCTTCGATTTGAAAAACAGCAGAACTTTCCGGATGACCCAATACATCGATTACGATAAAGTCAGCATTTATTTTGCTTCGATATTTTATTTGGGGGACTCGGATTACGTCTGTACAAAAATTACTTTCGAAAACATTAGAGTTATTAGATATGCAAGACTTTTCCAAACTAGGCTTCGAGATCGCGGTAGCCCAGTTGGTAGAGTAACAGATTTGCAACCGGGGGATTTCGAGTTCGAAATTCGGATCAATCAAAGACCGTAGTGTACGCGAGGGCAGGTGCACGTTAAATCTGTCGTGGCCTCAAATCTCCTGTGATTCGAAAATATGAGGTGTTATCCTCGAATCTTTCCCTTCGGGATGGATCCCGGACTGTCGCCAATATCCCGTTGTGTTGATCCAGTGCAACATTAATTACTTACCTACCAAACTGTGCGTCGTGGATCCCACTGTAGTTACTACTTTCTGGTAGAAGAGCCGTGGAAGTTTGTGATTGATGTGGCAATAGGTGTTCTGGGATATAAAGTCGGGAACAAATTCGTAAGCCCTTTCCTGTTGAGAATACTTAACCGAAAACTGCATTTGGTAATGAAATTGTTGTTGATTTCGATATGACTATCGTGGAGGGGAACTCAACAGAAAACTCAAGGTAATCTGAGATGATATATTTCGATTTTACTAAGAGACAAATTATAAATATAAGATTCGTGTTTAGATTTATGTCCAAATAAAAAAAATCATGTTTTATACGCTGCTGAGGATAAAAACAATAATTACAATGATAACAAAAGAATGCAATAATGTTTACAATCATTTTTCTTTAAATAATCCACTCATGGACTAAAAGCATCATAACATTTATTTTACACGTTTATTGAACTATAACCTTTAGAAACTTAAAACGTAAATAAGAATTTAAATATCATTAATACAAAATTTAATTTTTTCTTACATTTTATTCGAATTTCAATTCAATAATATGCAATTATTGTGGTAATACCATTTCTCTGCCACACGGTAAGTGCTGGGTTCGAACCGCAGTTTATAAGCCCATAGATATTGGTGATTATCCTTGTTAGGAATAACTTCGGCTGCCTACTGCTGTCGCTCCCGCACAAATAGCCCCAAATTCGTCTCTTGCCGTCCAGAAGGCCGAATATATATACAATATATTCAAATGCAAAATTCAAAAACGTCTAAATGAAGTATTGAGCATAAGGTCAGATGACAGGAGCCTTGGACCAATTATGTTTGCAGAAGCTGAGATACTCGATAAGTGGAATTAAACTCTATGAAACCTTCATTACCAATTTCTGTTGTGCATTTCATAACTTGCATTCTTAGCTTAGACCCGTCATCTGACCGTGGTTCAAAATTACGTGGTTTTGTCTTGTAACGCTACGTGATCTTTCCTTTCGGGTTTGATCCCGGACCGTCACCAATAGCCCGTTGTGTTTCTCCAGTGCGACGTTAATTAAAATTACTACCTACCCATTACACTCATTTCTTAAGAGGTCTATGGAAATGTCCTTTTTTCTAAAGCGGAATAGAGAAACAGTTTTTTTAACAATATGGTTACATTTTAAATACAGTAGTCCAGACAAATAGACACTTTCGGTACAAGGAGGTTTATCGTACTTACATCCTTTTTATTTTATTATAATATTTTATTAACACACATTTGTACACATAAATTCCCCTCTCCTTACGGATTTTTACTAGACTTCAATTAGTTTTTATTAACATCATTAATTAATAAATATTGAAAAATATGTATTATATTGGCAGCAAACAAATATAATTTTCAAATTGTAAGTTTTGGAAAGTGTGGATTACAAGAACTTTTCTGAAACGTTTGGAAAATGTTTTATAAATAATTATGAGCATAAAAATAATCCGAAATTCGTAAATACTGGAAGAAAATATTGACATAGTTTATTTTAGGTTCATTTTTTTAGATTTGCAGCATATCCTTTTTTATATTTTATTAACAACTGATTTTTCCTTTCCTGTATGTCTCAAAGTGTTTAAAATACCTCTTTATTTAACGACTGTGAAAGTTATCGTTAAGATAAAGGAAACGGGTATTTTACCTTCTCAATGTCTGTAAGAAACATGAATTCCACACGACCGTATTTTACTTTGGCTGTGTGTTTTCGACTGTTTTATTGAGTAGTATATAATCTAGCGTTTGGCGCAGCTTGTCTATTATCGCACCTTGCGCCATTAAACCCAAACAAACCAACCGATTCGCAGAATTCCAACTTCTACAAACCATTCTGTATAGCACAAAAAAAAATTTCAACAGCAGTCGCCATTTGATCCGTTTGCATTTGAAAACTGTATATTATGCGTGGCTCAAGGAAAAAAGCCACCGCAAACATTTCTTTCAGCCATTCAACTGTTCCCCCGAGCAGTTTTTCATGCCGAAAAAAGAAAGTTACGAACTTTCCTATTGACAGAGAGGTAGAAACATGCAGCTAAACTATTTCAATTTTCCAGTGCAAGCAGAAAAAGAACAAATTCTCGGCGTGACAGGCTTCATTACTTCGTGAATGATGCAGCGAGAATTCGGTCGAATATGGTTTAGCACATAACCACCAGGGGATGAAAGGAGTTGTAACGTGATGCATTTGATTGGGAGAAGCAGGTAGAAGATTTGGTTTGAAACAGAAGAATCGTATATGCAGGGACCAATTTAATTTTAAAGGTGACAGGAGTTTCTTGTGTGCAGATATCAGTATTAGACCAGTCGTCACTGAAGTAATGTGTTTGGAATAATGTACACAGGATGTTTCAAAATTTTCTGTACAAGCTATAAGGGGAGGTAGAGAACACGAAATTATGTTTTTACAGACAGAATTCTGCCCTTATTCTTAAGTATTATTTAGGCAGGTAGTTAATAAACGTCGTACTGGAGCAATACAACGGGCTATTGTTGACGATCCGGGATCAATCTCGAAGGGAAAGATCCGAGGACAACACCTCGTAGTTTTGAACTACAGTATTATTTATGAAGAATTTTTTTTATTTGCTGAAAAAGAATGTTCGCGAATTCGTTTTTGTTGGGAAAATAAAAATTAACGTTAGTACTGATAGAACTTGTTCTGATAAGTTAGTTCTGATAGGACTTGAGGCGGGAATTGTTCTGATAAGGTAGATCTGACAAACGACGCTGGACCTGGTCGTAAAATCGTAGGAACCTCTTAACTCTCCAAGTGGTTTGACGAGATACCTCATCCATCAGATCTGGCCAAATTTGCTAATGGCGAGATATCTCGTCATCAAGATTTGGTCAGTTTTGCTAATGACGAGATAACTCGTCGATACAACCACTAGGAGGGTTAGGAAAGCTTCTCGTTTAAAAGGGCGTTGACTGCATTTTAAGACACTTCACTTGGAAATCCGCCACTGGCAAAAATGTTTTTACTTCGAATTTAAAATACGCTGGAAGTTTTCCTGTCGTGGAATTTTGAATCTAGAGAATTCTATAACACTAGACAGAATGGACATGAACATGTAGTAGCGAGAACGCATAATTCAAATTGGACTTAAAATAATAACAAAATTACGTTCTTGATTGTATAAACATCAGATATTTCTATAATGATCTCATCTACCGAATTAATTTAACTCTGTGTTTGTGATATTTGCATTTTGCTGACTAAGTAACCGTTGACTTTATGTCAGATTTTCCACAAATACTATTGACTTTACACCCTACAGAAACTTGTATTGATTTCATAACACAAATTACCTATTGTACTTTATATTTTAATTTTCAAAACTTTAAGTAGAGTTTTTACACATCCTAAATTTTTCAAAAGATAATAATTTATAAACAAAAATCTTAAAACTAAACATTTCGTTTTCCATCTTAAAGCGAACTGGATAATTACTCAATTTGGATCCAATTTAAATATGAAGTATAAGTTATCACACTTTAAATCTAAAACGACTGAAGAGTCGCTCCATAGTAATTATTTGCTACACGAGGGTTAATTAGACCAGGACTTCAGCTTGAAGTGAAACGGCTGAAATATTTAAAATCAGATTTTCATCACATTCTTTCACAATAATCATGTTTTAATTATTACAAAACTTTGGATTCTTATGCCTTAATACTCCTACCTATATAATTAGGTTTATGATTTATTCTTACTGCTGGAAAGATGAAAATCCCTTTGAGACAATGATCTTGTAAAATTTTCGACTAGAAACGAGAAATATTCTTCGATTTGGATCCTTGAAAAATAATTGTTGAACAATTAAATTACGAAATGCTTGCATCAGGTGGATTTATGAAATCTATTTGTTTGCTGTAGTTCTTTTTAAATGGTTCTACGAATTACGAATTGTAATAAGATTCCGATTACGCCGAAACATTCGTGTGGGATTTTGATTTGGCATTTGTCATACTTTAATGGGATTTTCTTTTTATGGTTTAAAAAAATTTCAGATATGGTTTTCTACTTGTGGATCCAGGAATCTTGCTTTTGGATGTAAGTGTACATTTAAATTTAATTAGAAAAATAATTCTAATTAAAATTATGTCAGAGTTATGTGATTCTTCTTAATCTTCAGATCACATGCTTGGAAAATTGTGAGCGTAAAACAGTAAAGCTGCTCCTGAAAACGACGAATGCTGATTAATTTAATTTTAAATATACTAGTTCATTGAATTGAGAAAATTTTGCCTTTAACTCGAAACGTGTGCAATACTTCTATTCGTCCCTCTAAGGCAGGGATGCACAGACTTTTAAGACTAAGGGCCACATAGTTTCACTGTGACTTATGGAAGGGTCGCCAAAAAATCCATGAAAGTTATCTATTATGTACTATTTATTTTTATATTTATTATATAGTGCACAAAGATAGATAATAAGAGTAAATAAAGAATTTAATTGGATGCCAGACATTGCATTGATTTAACAATTGTTTTAATATTTGGTTCGATTTTGTTGTAGCCAAGCGCAAAATTGATTCTACATTTTCATTATTCAAGACGTTCCTATTTTTCAATTTAATATTCATGACGGAAAAAGTTTGTTCATATATATGTAGCCGCGCCTGGTGCCACAGCTACTTTGTTGTGCGCATGTGCGATCTTAAAAAAATTACCTATCATCTGACTTGTTAAAGTTAAAATAACACACATGGTGAGGAGCTAACAAAACAATGGAGGGCCGCATGCGGCACGCGGGTACGGTCTGTGCTCTAAGGTCTTTTTATTTTTGGAATACTTGGCCTAATTACAGACTATGATCTACGACTTAAAGCGAAAGAATAGTAAACACTTCTAGACTTGAAAAATATTTCGTTACGGTTGTATTTTTATAGAATACGTCATCTTAGGAAGTGGAGGTTCAGAAAGGATTTAAATGCTTGGCCTAGTTAGAACCCGCGAACGACGGCTTAAAGCGAAAAAATTTTGTGTACATTTCAAACATTTTTTAAAAATATTTCTTCATGGTTATCTGTTGAATGATGTATTTTCTTACAGAACAGTGCGTTCTCTGATCGAGGGAACATTCAGAAAGGTTTTGAATGCTTGGCCTAATTAATAACTTCGACCTACGGCTTAAAGCGAAACAGTAACGAACACTTCTAAGAGTTTAAAAATATTTCGCTGCAGTTATCTATTGAATGATACATTTTTGATGGAATAATGCGTTATCTGGCGAAGTGAAGATTCAGAAAAGTTTTAAATGCTTAGCCTAGTTAGAACCGCAACCGATGGCTTAAAGAGAAAGAATTGTGAACATTTCATATAGTTTTTAATATTTCTTTAAAGTTACTTGCTACGTGATGTATTTTCTTTATAGAATAATATTATCTGATAAAGGGAAGGTTCAGAAAGGTTTTGAAGGCTTGGCGTAATTGACAACAGCAAACTACGCCTTAAAGTGAAACAGCAGCGAATATTTCTAAGAATTTAAAAATATTTCGTTATAGTTCCCTATTGAATGATGCATTTTTGATAGAATAATATGTCGTCTGAAGAAGTGAAGATTCAGCAAAGTTTTGAATGCATGGCCTAATTAGTAACAGCGACCTTCAGTTTAAAATAAAAGAACTGTGAACATTACAAAAATTTAAATATTACATTACAGTTGCCAGTTGAGTAATATATTTTTGGAAGAATAATACGTTCCCTGATAAAATAGACTCAAAAAAGTTTTTAATTGCGTATCCTATAACTGATTTCGAATTATTTCGCTAGCGTTACGAAAGCAAGGGGAAGTCCAATTAGCCCTCGCCTAACATAAAACGATCGTAGAACGACCAACCAAAACCAGATGGCACATTTTGACAGATTCTCCCAGGTCAACGCACCTCTGGAATAATTTAGTATCCCTGGAGTTTAAATTTCCAACAGCTATGGCAAAACCGCGAAGCAATACAGAGGCGTTATCTGATAAGCTCTTAATTCGAGGAAAAGTCATTAAATGTGAATAGCTGGGCCACAGTTAATGTAGCACAAATAGTCAGAGTCATTATAACGACGATGCTAACGGCAAAATGAAATGGTTTTGTAGGGTGAAAGGGGGGAAACTGTTAGTTCTCCCCCCTCAGTAATTACGTTAATACCTGATAATCACTATCGGTTTGCGTAACTTAATGTCCGGATTGATTGTTGTAATCCATTGATTAGTATTTTCAATTACTAGTGTTACACATGATGCGAAATGCTGCATGGTATTATGCCACGAGACATGGGTTGGATTTCATAAAAGATAAACTCGATCGCTTAACCCTCCAGGTGGATTGGACAAACAAGATATCTCGTCCATCAATATTCGACCAATTTTGCAAATGACGAGATATCTCGTCATCAAGATATTGCAAACTTTTAGGATGGTGAGATCAAGATCAATATGTTTTTCCTAGTGACGAGATATCTCGTCCATAAAGATCTGGGCATTTTCGCTATTGACGAGAAATACCTCGTCGATACATCCACCAGGAGGGTTAACCCTTGGATTTCATAAAAGATAAACTCGATCGCTTAACCCTCCAGGTGGATTGGACAAACAAGATATCTCGTCCATCAATATTCGACCAATTTTGCTAGTGACGAGATATCTCGTCATCAAGATATTGCCGACTTTTAGGATGGTGAGAGATCAAGATCAATATGTTTTTCCTAGTGACGAGATATCTCGTCCATAAAGATCTGGGCATTTTCGCTATTGACGAGAAATACCTCGTCGATACATCCACCAGGAGGGTTAACCCTTGGATTTCATAAAAGATAAACTCGATCGCTTAACCCTCCAGGTGGATTGGACAAACAAGATATCTCGTCCATCAATATTCGGCCAATTTTGCAAATGACGAGATATCTCGTCATCAAGATATTGCAAACTTTTAGGATGGTGAGATCAAGATCAATATGTTTTTCCTAGTGACGAGATATCTCGTCCATAAAGATCTGGGCATTTTCGCTATTGACGAGAAATACCTCGTCGATACATCCACTAGGAGGGTTAACCCTTGGAGGGTTTCAACGAGATATCTCGCCAAGATCTGTTTCATTTTGATAATGACGAGATATCTTGTCGAGACAAAACTGCCCTATTACTCCAGAAAATGAAGATACAAGTAGGAAAAACAAATTGTCCCTTGTCCAGAACTGGGGGCAGTTTGGAACAGGTTTTTGTACCAGAGGCTGGACACTACAGGGTTGTTTTCGACGTGAAGATAAACCGCCAAGAGGGTTAGACATCACTGAATATAAAATTATGGATCGGTGAACTCAAAATTATACGATACTTTTGCTAATTTTTAGAATGCATAGGTCTGATGTAATTAAGATGTAATAGAGATCAGATTACAGAGGAGAGAATGCCATTCCCGGTGTTCCTGCTGGTTAGTTGTTTTGTCCCTGTCAGAAAAAAGATATTTAGAACTCGTTTCTGTTCAATTAAAAATCCAGAAACTTCCATGCTCGAGCGTTTCTGTAATGTTATTCATGCCCGATATAAAGAGTTAATACTTCTGTTCAATCAGTTAAGTTAGTTTTCGATAGTTTTAGGATGCGTCAAGAGAGAAATACATTCAGGGTAAGATACAGGAATCAAACCTTCTCCGCCTACAACGCGAAGGTTGCTAGCGTAGATGTGAAATATGAGAAGACAGATTTCCTATAGGGAGGAGCTTCAAAATATCTGACCAACATGTCGACTAGTAGTCACGTGACTGCTCTGGGGACAATTGACATGATTGGCCGATTTGGTATCTTATAGCCTTATTTGTCAATTTAACATTGTATGACAGGGTAGATGTGTGAATACGCATTTCTGAAGTGGCGACAGAAGTGGTGAAATCGACAAAGTCTATGTCATTCGGACCAATCTGATTATGAATCACTTTGATGGCAGTCTCCTCCCTCCCCTGGACCAATAAGATGACTGTTCCACTATTCAGACGAAAGTGGTCTAAGGATCACCATACCACTAGTTTTGGTCACATGATCCTGGCCACACAGAAAGGTGGTTGCAATTGCTCACTCTACTTTTATATTTCCTCTATGAGGGCACAAGTGTTCTGTAGCAGCAACGTGTTTCCTGTTTTCGTTCCGGAAGTGATGCAAATTGGCGTGTTGGTCTGATGCAATTAAAGCGGTTTTGCTTTTCCTTTCTAATTTATTTGAAAACGTGTATTGCTTCATGAAATAAACCACTAATTCTTCCACACGAAAAATTTATTATCGGAGGAAATTACAATTGATCCTCCAAAACAGCGATAAATAAAATAGTTCTTCACCAGAAGTATTTTCTTCGTTATTTTCCAAGAACTTTGCCCCCCCCCCCCCTTACGTGTTTGCACTGAAAACCTCTCCAATAAAAGCGTCCGGTTTGAGTAAAATAATATGGTAAGCCTGTAAGAGATTTTTCGTGTAAACAAACTACCGGAAGACGAGGACTTTACTTCCCGCTACCCAATACGGAATTAGAGGCTAGATCAATGCAATTCAGCTTTATTTCATGATTCCAAAGCTACTAGCTCCGATTTCACGAGGTATTCTAGAATTTTCCTTTTTTTTTTGGGGGGGGGCGTGGTATCTCGGTTGGAAGATTGACGGATTAGAAACCGGTGGATTGCGAGTTCGAATCCAATCAAAGACAGTCGTGTACGAAGGGGCAGGTGCATGTTAAATCTGTCGTGGCCGCAAATGTCCTCACGTTGGCGTGGTGTGAAAGTTCGGAGAGTGGGGTGCCAGCTCAGGTGTTGACCTCATCATCTAATTGTGGTTCCAAAATTACGTGGTGTTCCCCTCGAATCTCCCTTCGGGTTTGATCCCGGCCCGCGCCAATAGCCCGTTGTGTTACTCCAGTGATTAAATTACCTACTTACCTCTCATTCTTGAGAAGTACCTTAATGCCTGATCCATCCTGAAGGGAAAAATCCGAGGACAACACCTGGTAATTTTTAACCACGGTCAGATAACGAGGTCACATTTGAACTGGCACCCCACACTTCAAACTTTCGCACCACGACAACGTGAGGACATTTGAGGCCACGGCAGATTTAACGTGCACCAGCCCTCGCGTAAGCGATGGTCTTTGACTGGATCGAGTTTCGAACTCGCAATCCTCTGGCTGCTAATCCGTTACTCTCCCAAGTGGACTACAGTTGCTCCTCATTCTTGAGAAATATCTTAATGCCTGAAATTCTGTTGCTCAAATTTCGTGTTGGCGGATTATTTTTTCGTTGCATCCTGCTCTAGCTGAAGAAATCGCAAGCGCTGTTTGGCGAGCACGCTCGAAGCATATATTATAGAGTGAAACAACTTCGGTGTGGCAGCAGAACACGAGCTAAATTATTCCCACCCTATCTGGGGCATTAGGTAATTTACGGCAATTCTACTTGAAATTCCAGACGACGGCTTCTCCGATAAAATCTGATTTAGAACGATGCAAAGTGCAGAACTCGTTTGTCACGAAACGGAAGATGGAACTCGGCTCTGCGAAATGCGCGGGCGAAAGGCGATTCAGGCCCAAAACTGCGAAATGGCAAATCCATCACAGCACAGGCGGCTGCGTTTAATGGCCTTTGTTTGCACTGCCGATTTCTCGAATTCAAAAATAAAAGCGATGACATAAATAAATAAAACCCGTGCTCGCTCGGATAATGGAGTTGCATATTGCACGAGGAGAATTACTCGTGCCGAATCCTGTTCGCCTGATCGTTATTGGGTGAGAAAGACTTAAAAATTTAATGGAGGTTTTTCTCTCGCTCTATTTCCCTTGTGTTTAGGGTTTTGCGATTTTAAATTCCATTTCGAAAAGAGGAAGAGTAAGATTTTATGATTTTTCACAGAAAGGAAAATGCTGATTGTCGAAAGGGAGATTGTTCTTTTATTGCGCAAGTTCGAAGTACGTTTTTACATGTTTTGGTATAATTTTTCAATATAATTGATAAGTAGTTGAATTAACGTCGAACTCGAGCAACACAACGGGTTATTGGCGACGGTCCGTTCTCAAGCGCGAAGGGAACGATCGAGAACAACGCCTCTTAATTTAGAACCACGGTCAGATGACGAGGTCAACATCTGAACAGGCAACCCACTCTCCAAACTTCCACACCACGCCAACGTGAGGACATTTGAGGCCACGACAGATTTAACTTGCACCAATTCCCACGTACATGACGGTCTTTGGTTGCATTGAGTTTCGAACTCGCAACCCTTCGGTTGCTAATCCGGTACTCTTCCTACCGGGCTACAGCAGCCCGACATCCCAGACATAAAATAAATAATGTCATGAAATAATAAAGACATGAAATAAATAATTACAATAGCGTGGAATTTACAATATTTTGGACGTAATCACTATTGAGTAGGAGTAGGAGGAGTATTTCAATTAACGTCACACTGGAGCAACACAATGGGCTATTGGTGACGGTCCGGGATCAATCCCAAAGGGAAAGATCCGAGGACAACACCACGTAATTTTGAACCACGGTCAGATGACGATTTATAATCACTATTGAGAATATTGTAATTTTCAATATAGTCGTATAGGGGGGGGGGGGTATTTCAATTAACGTCACACTGGAGCAACACAACGGGCTATTGGTGACGGTCCGGGATCAATCCCAAAGGGAAAGATCCGAGGACAACACCACGTAATTTTGAACCACGGTCAGATGACGAGGCAACACCTGAGCTGGCATCCCACTCTCCAAACTTCCACCCCACCTGGTGTGGAAGTTTGGAGAGTGGGGTGCCAGCCAGTGACTCTAATTAAAATACCATACCATTTCTATACGTAATATAGTCGTATAGAAATGGTATGGTATTTTAATTAGAGTCACACTGGAGCAGCACAACGGGCTATTGGTGACGGTCCGGGATCAATCCCAAAGCATATAGGGGGCCGCGGTGGCCCGGTTGGAAGAGTAACGAACTTGCAACCGAAGGGTTGCGAGTTCGAATCCAGCCAAACACCGTCGTGTACAAAGGGGGCTGGTGCACGTTAAATCTGTCGTGGCCTCAAATGTCCTCACGTTGGCGTGGTGTGGAAGTTTGGAGAGTGGGGTGCCAGCTCAGGTGTTGCCTCGTCATCTGACCGTGGTTCAAAATTACGTGGTGTTGTCCTCGGATCTTTCCCTTTGGGATTGATCCCGGACCGTCACCAATAGCTCATTGTGTTGCTCCAGTGTGACGTTAATTGAAATACCGCCCCCCCCAAAGCATATAGAAATACGATTAGCTCATATAAACTGCTTTTTCATATTTATTGTTCTATCAACACTCGTGACGCAAATTTTTGAGCAAAAAGTAGTGAAAGCATACTGCTGAAATACGAAACTAAAGTCTAATTAAATTAGTAGTTGTTGACTGTAAAAGACTGAAGCTTCAGCAAAAGTCTATCCTTTATTACAAAGCTATTGATTGTATAGTTATAACCACTATGGATTTGGGTTAAGCCCAGCTGATATGTTCCGTATAAATATATAACCAAATATAGTATTTTTCTACATCTGTTAATATGGTGCAACTTACCAAATTATGTAAAGTGTAGTTGTTACGAAGATCTTATCTCTATCAACCTATTAATAATGTGCTACCTGGGTCTTTTTTATCTTTATCAACCTATTTATACTGTGATCCCTATCTGAGCAGAAGCTCCACATAATGAAAGACGACGTAGGTTGTTTACTGTATACTGTGCTATCAGGTCTCTTTATCTTTATTAACCTATTTATATCATAGTACAGGAATTACCCGGCGTTACTCGGGTTGAATTGGTTACATGTTGATTGAAAAGTGATTAGACTAATCACTTTTCTTTGATAGAAAAATGTAAACATCTTTTAAGTTGTACGGAAAATAACTTTTTAACATAGTTTTAACTTTTTCACAGCTTCTACAATTTACTTCGGACGCAAATACTGTGTATACATGGATATATCCATCCATATAATCCATTCCATATTCATCGCAATTTTGCTGAAAGACAAACTACAAAAGTTTTTCAGAAAGTCTTCAGAGGTAGAATTAGAAATATTTTTGAACTACAGAGTATGGCTACCCGTTTTAATTTAATGTGTAACTTATCTTATTTTAAAATTATTTTATTTTAACTCGTCATTTTAAAATCAGAAATTACACACCTTAAAAAGATTTTGTTTTGTATATTTTATTTATTTTTATGAAACAGAATTCTACATACCATTACGTATTCAATCAGACTTAAGAAAAGTTGGTCGAAATATACATATACCGCCAAGAAATTCCCCATGTTATTTTGCAGAAAATAAGAATAATTTATTAAAATGTAACTCTTAAATAATCTATCTGCAATATGTAAAATACTGGAACACATAAATACAAACAGAAACGAAATTCCGATCATTAAAAACCGCAGAATTCTGAAAAAGGAAAGATACAAGCAAGCGTGTCGAATTTCGACTTCATGAGTATATTCTGAAATAGAGAAATTTGAAAAAAGACGTTTGAAAAATATTTATGAACAATAATGAATTATTTACAAAAAGAACACAAATTTACAAAACTTAGAAATGGTCGAATATGACCGCAACATTTCGCTGTCTTAACTCAAATAACAAACCGGAATTCTTAATTTTATTTATAAAATAAGACATTAATTCTGGCTTTGCCAGATACCGAATTGTAAAGATACGTTTTTATGATCGATAAGTTTTTCGTTTGGCTTTTCGTGTTCCATTGCAAAATGTAAAATTAAGTGTGTAAAATTAAGTATTTAAATATCCATTTTTCTCAATCAAATATTCATAAATTATTTATTTTTTGGAAAGAAATAAAAAAATCAGTTCAAGCATAATTAGAATTTTAAATTACGTTTGGAAAAAATTGTTTTTCGAGCAATACTGTTAAAACAATTTTATTGGAAAATTTGATTTTCGATCAATACTGGTAAAACAAACTGATCTGCGTAACGCAATCGTTTTATACTCAATATTATTACTATGGCAATTTCGAATTGTTTTTAGCCCCCTCTGCACACCTAGGTTAAAGAGAACAGGGGTTAATATGTAGTCTACGTTACCCGCAGGGATCCAAAGTATGCATACCAAATTTGGTGTGTATTGGTCAAACGGTGTAGATTTGTATAGAGAACAGAAAGACAGGCAGACGCCAACTCTGCTGATACATAGATTACCTATGTGGGCAGAGCCTCAAATAATGAGACGAAGTATGTTAGACATATATAGGCTGTTCAGCATACGATTCTGCTATTGCATTATTTTCGAGTTCCTACCTAAAGATCTTACTGTCTCAACATATTTAAACTGTGCTATCGACATTACGAAAGTTAGTATGCAACTCTTGCCAAGGCGTCGTATCTTTCTAAACATTTTTTTGGTTCTACCTACAAAACGAGTGTACCTGTTCGAAGGTCTTTTTTATCAACCTATTCATACTGCGCTACTTGAATCACTTTATCCTTACTAACATATTTATAGGTGCTACCTGAACCTCTTTCTCTATCAATCTAATTAAACTATGATACCTATCTGAGCAGAAGCTTCAGAAAATGAGTGAGAAAGTACAACATATAAGCTGTTTACCACATCCTTATACTAATGCATGATTTCCGAGTTCTTTCCTTATAGATCTTACGAAACGTCATATCTTTCTCAACCTATTTATACTGTATTACCTATGTTACGAAAGCTAGTATGCAATTCGTAAATTATTGTATCTCTCAATCTGGTGTTTGTGCTAAGTACAAAATTAAGAGTTTAGCTGTTCCAAGATTTTATCTTCATCAATTTATTTACACTGTGCTATATCCGAATCTCGACTTTTATCAACCTATTTAAACTGTGCTACCTTCGTTAAAGCTAGTATGCAACTCTTGTCAAACATCGTATCTCTCTCAATCTGTTTCTTTTGTATTCTACCTATAAAACTGGAGTGTAGCTACTGTTCGAACATCTGATTTTAATCAACCTCTTTATACTGTGCTACCAGAGTCTCTTGACTTTTATCAACCGTTTTAAACTGTACTACCTTCGTTAAAGCTAGTATGCAACTCTTGTCAAACATCGTTTCTTTCTCAAACTTTTTTCTTTTTTGGTTCTACCTATAAAACTGGAGTGTGGCTAGGCTGTTTGAAGGTCTGGTCTTTATCACAACCTATTTATAATGTGCTACCCGAGTCTCTCGATCTTGATCAACCTATTTATAATGTGCTACCCGAGTCTCTCGATCTTGATCAACCTATTTAAACTGTGCAACCTATCTGAGTAAAAGTTTGAGATAATGAGCAGGGAAGTACGACATAGGTTATTCAGCACATGATTATACTATTGCATGATTTCCTAGTTTCCCCCGCTTGCTTGAAAGGAAAATCCCATTTCTGCTGTTGCTAGGTGATTTTCCTCTGCGTGCACTCTACGAATGAGAGACAAGCACGCTTCAGCAGCCACTCATCAGGACATTAGGGGCAAGGTTAAGACTCGGGAGACCTTTTTTTTTCTCTTTGAGAAGCATGCCTCAAAAATGAACCCCGATATCCTTCGGGAGTTTTCGACGGGAAATTTTCTCTGCATGCTTTAGGACTTTATTAATTTTTATTCGTAAAAGAGAACTAAAGAACGCTCTTAAATATGCTTAACTTGAAATGAGGGGAGAAGAAGAAAAGTATGTTCAAATTTAAGAATTTAATAACATCTGGGATGTGAGGTTGAGATCTCATAAAGGGTGTATTTTTTTTGACCTGGTGCGAAAAAATTTTTAAACATTGCTAATGGTGAGCGCCTTGGCCTATGATTCAAGAGGTTGTGGGTTAGAATTCCAGTAAGGTCATGGATGTTCGGGGTGGTTTGGAGGTTACTTTAAGTTGTAGGTTCGGTTCCGATTTGTGAAGCAAAAGATGACCGTAGAGCAACAAATAAATGAAATTTCGATGTAGACCATTTAATTGTAGACGATTTTTCTGTTTGCTGTCGGGGTTTTATAAAAAGTAATACAAGTGCACAAAATATACAAATACTTCATATCTGAGACTTCTGAAAATAGCCAGTTGTGTTGCTTCAGTGCGACGTTAATTCAACTACCTACCTACTAAAAATATTTTAGCGATGTGTGATAGTAAGCGATGTAGTCAATTACTATTTATTTGGAGGGCAACAAATGAAAAATATACTATTCAGCATGTATGGCTCTTATAGTATGGTTTCCATTGATTACAATAAAAATGAATTTGCACAAATGAAGCTTTATTAGAGTTGCATTTTTAAGCATTGTTTTTAATTTTAAACAAATTTTAATTTAAAATACTTTAAATTAGAATCATCAACTGATCAGCTTGCTTTATTTTACTCCTTCGAGCGTTGAGAGTTTTGATATCCATGGCATTCAATGGGTATTCAATAGAGCACAGCTTCATTTTAACACGCAAGTTACAATACTATTTCACTACAAATTAGACTTGTTAATCTCGTTTAGGATTTGAAGACTTTCCAAGTGAAATCAGTAAAACGTTTGATGCTCGTGAAGTATCGGTTGAAAATTGTTGATTCAGTGTCCTCCATTAGCCTAAAATGCGTTTTGAAGTCCAGAATACCAATAAAATATGGAGTGAAGAATGGAATCCCTATTACTATGTTGCATATCGCATTTTCCTTTCTGCAGAGTCAATCAATGATACACATTGACAGGCACAAATGAGAACAAAGCTTCAATTCATCCCAGAATGATCCCTACGTATTTTGCGAAGGTAGAACACAAATCGATTGCGAGGATAGCAATCAATTGCACAAAGCAGCCAATGTAATAATTACCAATTTTATATTTCAATATGGGGTTAAGAGTTTTGCACCGAGGTTACGTTCGACTATAAGCCAGATTGATCAACGCAATTGAGAGGTCTTTATAACTGTATAGTTGAGTAAAGTATATGTGTTTGCATCACTTTTCTGGGGTAAAAGTAAATTTTGATGGAAGGGAATTTTAGATACTTTGAGAAACGGAGGGTTCGGTAAAACATTTCACCAAACAGGTTACACAAACAAACGGAAAGAATATAATAGAATAAGTTTATTTTAGATTAATTTCAAACTCTAATATATGTGATGTCAGTTCAACTTCTTTTGAAAATAGTAAATTCATATGTAACGTATCCATAGATCTGGTGCACGTTAAATCTGTCTTGGCCACAAATGTCCTCATGTTGACGTGGTGTGGAAGTTTGAAGAGTGGGATGCCAGCTCAGGTGTTGACCTCGTAATCTGACCGTGGTTGAAAATAACGAAGTGTCCTCGACTCTTTCCCTTCGGGTGGAACCTAGGCCGTCACCGTCCTCACGTTGGTGTGCTGTGGTGTGGATGTTTGGAGAGTGGGGTGCCAGCTCAGGTGTGACCTCGACATCTCACCGTGGTTCAAAATTACGTGGTGTTGTCCTCGGATCCTTCCTTACCTTGGGGATGGATCCCGGACCGTCACCAATAGCCCGTTGTGTTGCTCTAGTGCGACGTTAATTAATTACCTACCTACCCGCACGTCGCCAATAGCCCGTTGTGTTGCTCCAATGCGACATCAATTCAAGTACCTACCAAAAATAGAAAATTTTCACTTCTCTGTATAAAATCAGTTACAAAGCAATTTTTATAAAACAAATGTTTGTTTTCGGATAATCCAATAGATAACAACCGCCAAATAGAAAAATTATTTCCAATCTTTTAATCAATTACAAAAAAAACGAGAGATCGGTAATCAATAGGGAAGGCTTTGATTAATCTCAAAAGCAACTCGCGTGCCACGTTTTTAAGACAGTAAATTCCAGGTTTGTCTATCGCTTCAAAACCCCGTTAAGGTTACATAAATCTTTGGCAAGCGATCTTCTATCCACTGCAAGTCATTAGTCACCCTCTCAAAAGCCATTAAGACTGTCTCTCAATTTCGGAGACCTAGTTGTCATCGGATTCTACTTCATCACGCCAAGAGGATGAAGATAAAAATGCTATAAAGGCAGTCATTTTCAGTGAGAGTTTGTGCAGTTTATTATGAAGGAGATGCCGTTTGTGAGCTTCAAGTCAGCGAAATTAGCTAACTTTATTCTTCATTTATCACTCCTGGATAGATGGCTCAAAACTTTTCTTCTAAAAGTAAGGAGATGGTGGAATTGGCACACATATTTCACATAGCTTTGAGGTTTAGAGTATCGTTTTGGTAGACTTGCGCACTGATACGTGAGAAGATTGAGAATGAGTGTACGTTGCAGCAGTCGCAACTTAATTAGACACACGAAGGCCTCGTTTATTTGAGGTTGGTTGGAACGCGAAGAACGCTTGTGTAATCTATGCCGCCCTGACTGGAGTCCCAGTTTGGATGTGTAACAATTTGGAGACGTTTAATTGTTCTGTCTCTATAAAGAACCTGGTTAGTTCCACTTCTTGATTTCTATTATTTCTTGGTAGGTGTGGAGACCGTTAAAACTTCGATCTTTGAAACTAAGACGAGGTTATGTTTGGTAGTTGAATTTACGTTGCACCGGAGCAATACAAGGGCCACGGTAGCCCAGTTGGAAGAGTAACGGATTAGCAACCGGAGGGTTGCGAGTTCGAATCCTTCCAAAGACCGTCGGGTAGAAACGAGGCTGGTGGACGTTAAATCTGTTGTGGCCTCAACTGTCCTCACGTTGACGTGGTATGGAAGTTTGGAGAGTGGGGTGCCGGTTCAGGTGTTACCTCGTCATATGACCGTGATTCAAAATTACGTGGTGTTGTCCTTGGGGATTGATCCCGGACCGTCGTCAATACCCCGCTGTGTTGCTCCAGTGCGACGTTAATTCAAATGCCAATACCTATCACAGTAAACAAGTATTAAAAATTGTTGAGGTACATTGGTTTAGGCTCCTAATGTTGACACAGTATACTTTTCTTCATAGCTGTAACTATTTCATATGCTCTAAGTTTCGTTATGAAATAAACGAATTCATATTCTTATAATCTTTGTAGATATTTCGATTCATTAAATGTTATAATTTTGCATAACCGAGAGGATATGTGAATCTTGTTTCAATTCAATCTAAATTCTCATCAGCAATGCGATGTAGTTTCTGTTTAATGTTAATAGCTTAACATGACGGACCAACTGTCCAAAAGGGGGACATATCCTTCAGTCGTGTCAACAAGATATACCCCTGGGATCTGTAGTTCGAATAATAAAGAATAAATTAAGACACTAATAAATTCTGAGTGGCTGATATCACAAAAAATACAAAGTGAGGAGTCCATTTATGACGTCAGTGCTGGCTCTCGCTATATAGCAGTGGCGGCTTTTAGATTATTTGACAGAGCAGGTTGCCTCATTAAACATTTACATCGTTTTGACACGTATGGCAGCCTGAAATGCGTCCTATGCAGAGGGATGGCTGACATGTATGTCCAATGTATGTCTCCATGTATGTTTGATGTATGTTCGGCGACAACAGGTGAGGGCTTCCATGTCATAGAGGAAATGTAAAAGTAGAGTGAGCAATGGTAATCTTTTTATGTGCTTAGGATCATGTGACCAAAACTGGTAGTAATGTGACTCTTAGACTACTTTCGTCTGCTGAGTGGAAACGAACATTCATCATCTCATTGGTGCACAGGACGGAAGAAGACGCCTATCCATTGATTCATATAATTGAACCGCGCGATTTTACGATATTTATCGCTATTTTATAGAGATGAGTATTCACACATCTACCATGTCATAAGATGGTATATCGCCAAACGAGGCGATAAGATGCCAAATCGGCCATCCATATCCGTTTTTCACAGAGCAGTCACGTGACTACTAGTCGACACTTCGGACACGCTTTTTGAAACTCCTCTCGATAGCAATGCTCAGTCTACTTATATTTCAAGTCTATGGTCGATGTACACTATTGGAAGGCTCTAGAACTATTAAAGCAGCTAGAGACTTGATCTCTTTTTGTACTATGCTCTAGGGCCACGGAAGTCGTGGATTGGTTGAGTCGCGGATTAGCAACCGGAGGGTTGCGATTTCGAAACTCGATCCAACCAAAGACCGTCGTGTTTGTGGAGGCTCGTGCGCGTAAATCTGTCGTGACCTCAAGTGTCTTCACGTTGTCGTGGTGTGGAAGTTTGGAGAGTGGGGTGCCAGTTCAGGTGTTGACGCCGTCGTCATCTGACCATGGTTCAAAATGACGAGGTGTTTTTTCGGGATTGATCCGTCTCCAATAGCCTGTTGGTGGCTCAAAATTACGTGGTGTTGTCCTGGGGTTGATCTCGGACCATTGCCAATAGCCCGTTGTGTTGTTCCAGTGCGACGTAAATTCAATTACCTAACTATCTACCTGTTCTATACTCTACGTGTTGTATAGAGACACATGGGGTTAATTGATGTATTTGTTATAAGTGCTTTTACAATAAAAAACTTATAATTTAAAAGATCAGATCGAATACAAAATTTCTCTTCATTCTTGGGGCAAATTAGACTAGGGTCCTTTGCAAATGAGGTCACCAAATCCATTTGTGCAAGAGTTATTGGTTGTTTTGGGGTTTTATGGCGCAAGGGCCATATTTGACCATGGTGTGCCAGACACAAGACATACAATATCAAAATAATGGACATACACACAAGGAAAGTTATACTGACACAAAAGAGAGAAATACACCCAGGGAGGAATCGAACCTGAGCCGCCTGGAACTAACTGGTTGATATCGCAATGGGCATATCCACTGAGCCACGACGGCTCCTATTTTGTATAAGGAATAACCTCATTCCCATAATGAAACATCGAATTTTGTTTCAATTAGACTCCATTCCCAAGACACCGTCTTACCAAACAACTCCAGCATTTCTAGCATTTGTGTCTAATACACAACAATTCTCCCGATTCATTTCTTGCTCAGTGCTCTACTGATGAAGTCGTAAATTTAATTACCCTTCCTCTGTGCTTAAAGGTAGCACTGACGAAGACCTTGAGGCGTACAAAATGTACCTCGTGTTTTTATTAAATACTTAAACAACCCCATGCTTTATCTAACGATCTGGATCTTCATTTAATGAAACAATCCTGTCCCCTCTGCATTTAGTTATTTTCATCAAAAGAACAGAATATCAAGCATAATAACCAAAGCTTTCTCTCTGAAGCTGCTCATACTCACTGCACAAAACCAGTTCCTTCATTCTTACTCGTCGGTGATTTCAGCTGGATTTTTACCTTCTCAACAGTTTATGGTATATAACCTCCAGTGTTGTTGCCGAGCTTTTTATATCTATTCGTCTCAGCCAAGAAATGATAGAGTAAGCCTCATTCATAATTAAAGTCTTGTCTGTTTTCGTTGAAGAAATAACGAGAAATTTCGATTCTTCTCTCTAAATTATTTATGCTTCGGTCTCAGCTTCAATGAATAATTTGTGAGCCCAGGCATTTAATTACGTTTAGTTATTACCTATTCAGCACGCTTTTCTTCAGAAAAGTTACATCCTTTTTCTAAATTTCCGTCTTTAAATATACCTTATTATAGTTTCCCAGCGTCTTTTTTAAGGCTTCGAAGATAATCCTACATTTAATGAAAAAAAAAGCAGAATTTGAAATGCCATTTGTTTATGTAAATATTAAACTACAACATTTTTGCGGCGATATGAGCATATTTTAAGCATCATTGATTATAAGTGGGATTGGATCGGAATGGAAGAAAATTATTTTGAGAGCTTTATTATTTTTATTGCTCAGTAATAACTTAATAAGCTTTTCTTAACATTTAATATTCATTGAATTCTATGTCTAACCCTCCTGGTGGTTGTCTCAACGAGGTATCTGGTCATTAGTAAAACGGCCAAATCTTGGCAATCAAAATTGGTCAAATCTTGATGGACGAGATATCTCGTCGAAACCATTTTGGAGGGTTAACAAATTCAGCTCCGTTTTTTATCCTGCGCCAGACCTCAGCCTACTTGCCTTAAGTCTCTGGCTAGCAGCCCAATACAGTTTAGAAACAGAAATAAAATAAGGAACTCTATCGGCACAGTATTATTCACTGCGACGTCAGTAAGATCAGGGTAACTATTGGGATGGGTTCCTGTCATGTCTGAAAGCCCACGTAATTTGGCGAGTTTGACAATCCTATTCGGTAACGATGATTCCGTAGCTAGTCATGTCCAGAGAGAACGCGAAAACAAGCTAATTCTACATATCTTCAAGCTGGGACGTTAGGACGTTGTCTACCACGACAGATTTAACATGCACTAGCTCCCTTACGATCTTTGGTTGGATCGAATTTGAAACTCGCAACCCTCCGATTGCTAATCCGCAACTCTAGCAGCTGGGCTACCGCGGCTCAACTTATGTACGATATTCAGTCTCGTAAATATTCACCCGATATGCAAATTTCAGAAATTTTGCGTTGCAAAGCAAGTTTGTTTCATATTTATTATTTTCTCTGAAATAGATCTCGATGATTTTTAAGTTGTTTTGAATTCAAATCAGTTTTTCTTTTTCGTTTAATTTGCTTTTATTGATCAGAAATCTCGGCCTTCTTGAGTTATTGCGGATTCATGATAGTCAATATTTTAATGTGTAAAAATTAATTAAATTATTGAAACGTAAGAAACAGTCACTACGTGGTGAGTACATTTTATGACTATTTTAATTCTTTAGTGATTTATAACTTATTTTAGAATGCACCATTCCTAACGTAGGGTTAAATAGTTGTTAGTCTATTCATTGAGAAACATGAAAATAACGAGCATAACGTGCACTTTAAATACTGGATAGAACATAATCTATACATATAAAGCAGAGTTGGTGTCTGTCTGTGTGAGTTCTCTACAAATCTACACCGTTTGACCAATCCACACCAAATTTGGTACATTTATACTTTGAAACCCTGAGAGTAACGCAAGCTACATAATCCCCGTTCTCTTTAACCTAGGTGCAGAGGGGCTAAATCAATTCGAAATTAACATAGGAAAAGCATTGAGCATAAAACGATTGCGTACGCAACTGTTTTACCAGTATTGATCGAAAATCAAATTTTCTAATAAAATTGTTTTACCAGTATTGCTCGAAAAACAATTTTTTCCGTAACGTTATATTTAAACAATTTAAAATTCTAATGTTTGAACTGATTTTTTTATTTCTTTCCACAATATAAATAATTTAGGAATATTTGAATGACGAAAAATGTATATTTAAAATACTTACCAGAATTAATGTTTTATTTTATAAATTAGATTGAGAATTCCGTGGTTTGTGTATTTGAGTTAAGACAGAAATGTTGCGGTCATATTTGCGCATTTCTAAGTTTTGTAAATTTGTTTTCTTTTTGTAAATAATTCATTATTGTTTGAATATTTTTCAAGCGTCTTTTTCGAATTTCTCTATTTCAGAACATTCTCATGACGTCGAAATTCGACACGCTTGCTCAGACCTTTCATTTTTCAGAATTCTACATTTTTCAACTACCAGAATTTCGTTTCTGTTTCTATTTATGTGTTCCATTACTTTCCATATTATAGATATATTATTTAGGAGTTAAATTGTAATGAATTATTTTTATTTTCTGCGAAATACCACTAGATATGGGTAATTTCTTGGTTGTATATACAGTGGGCTTCCTCTTAACCGGCCACTTCGGGACCGGACCCAGACCAGATAACGATTTGGCCGGTTAAACCGTCGTTCCCTTAATAGCATTACAATACACTCCCGAAATCGTTTTTATTAGAATAAAACTAAGTGTATAGCCTACTTTATTGTAGCATGATATGTATAACTAAGAAAACTTACCCTGGAAGAACTTCCTTTGTTGGGAAAAACTAAACACATGTTACTGTAGGCTACTGTATTTACAGTACATAATTGGTCAGTGGCGGCCGGTTAAAGCGGAGGACGGTTGAAAGGTGGCCGGTTAAGAGGGAGTCCTTTGTATATATTTCGACGAACTTTCCTTAAGTCTTCCGTTAAATACGTTATAGTTTGTAGAATTCTGTTTCATAAAATAAATGGAAACCCTTTTAAGTAATGTGTATAACTTCTTAAGGTGTATAACTAAAATAACTGGTAAAGTTAAAATAAAGTTAATCTAAAATAAGATGTTACGTTAAATCAAAACGGGTAGCCATGCGTTTTAGTTCAAAGATATTTCTAAATTTCGACATATTTTCATTACAAGACGATTAAAATCAATTTAATTTACATTATTCTCATTTGTTTTCCATGGGTTTATTGAAAGCCGTACTCCATAGTCAAGTAACTACATCTATCATTTTAAATAGGTACGTGGTTTCCATATAGAAATTGGGTCTCTCAATTGAAGAAAGTACCTTAAGGATTCGATTTAAAACTAAATTTTTCTGTTGGAGGAAAGTGAATTTTTAATAAGACTTTGCTGATCTTGGTATTATATAGTAAAGAAGTATGTAAACTAGGACTGTTGAAAATAGAAAATTTATTTGTCTTAAGTGGCAGAAGGTCAAGGTTGCTTACTTGAAGTTGAAACTGTTCGTATACAACTTAGGTACCTGTGAAACATTCATTGAAAGCAGTGATTTTGTAAAAAGTGTAATCGATTGAGAGTTTGCTTTGTCTACACTGATGACACTTGTTTTAAATAAGTTCCGTTAATGCACGTCCAATTGAATGGAATTGTCAAGAAAAAATGCGTGCGTCAAAATTAATTAACCACGAATGTAGTGACAGTTTAATTTGCCATCCTCTCACAGTGATAATGTAATTTGAAAACATCGTATCCATGGTGCAAGGGTACCACAAATAATAAATATCGATTAGAAAACTGAGTACAAGACTACGCTGAAAGTTTCTCATTTTTACTGAAAATGAAATTAATTGGCCATTCGTAATCACTCCAAAACTCAAACTCGACTTCTGAAGTCATCTCAGAATCAGCTTTTGTAGTTTGTCTTACAGCAAGAGTGATGAATATGAATTGGATTATATATGGATGGATATATTATGATTACATGTTTGCGTTCGAAGCAAATTGTAGAAGCTATGAAAAAGTTAAAACGGTGTTAAAAAATATTTTCTGTACACTTAAATGATGCTTGCATTTTTCTATGAAATAGAATCAACTTTTAACCAATTCAACCCTATCATCGCCGGGTAGTTCTGCTAGTTCTATATAAATTATAAAAATTAGGCTTAACGATATATGCAATTTTGATTCGTTAAAATATATAATTGATAAGTGCTCTGAATGTTTCTTATCGCATCACTGAATTAAGCATAAACAGTTATGCAATATTCGTTCGACGATTTTAACAATGACAATGCCTTTTTACGTATTTTAATGTTTTAATAGGTTTCATTTAGAAACGACTGCATTCGAACTCCATTGTATTTATCAGCAGGCAGTCTTTCCAATATCCAATTATTTTGCTAACCAAGACCAGATTAGTTGTAATTGCTTCAGACTGTAATTACTAACCAGTTAAATCTAATTATCTCTTTGTCAGCAAATAATTCATTCGTAACGGAATAGACTACAAACCAGTATATATCAGATTAAACTGTGCTAGAGTTTAAGGGCCTTTAAACCAAATATTTAATCTATCCCTTTGAACTGTTTTAAAATCTCTAAACTTATATTTTGCTTGCAACTCAATACAATTAAATGCATAAAGGCTTCTTAACTTACTGAATTGTCTTATCTCTCTACCGTCAATTTTTGCTACCCGAGGACTAATCATTTCAACATTTTATTTTTATAAAATATTTTACGAATACTAATTTTCAATTAATATTTAAAATGTTTCACTGCTATCTGACTACCATTTATTGATAACTATTAGTATTTTCGATAACAGTTCTGATTGTTATTTTGCAATAATACTGTTATTTAAGCTGCTATGGGAATCACAGCTAGTTGTAACCTTTCTATATGCATGTTCGACGATTACTGTTCATCAAATTAAATAAATGTTCGTCTGTCTTTCCAATGAGCGTTAACTAATTATTTCCTACACGGCACTTAATATTTGATGTGCATGGTTAGAGGAAAACTTCGAAACGGGTTAATCTTTACAGTTGCTCAACCTCTATAATATTGTTTCTTTTAAACCCTCTGAGGGGTTCACACGCATAATTCCATCTTCCAACCACATTCCTTGTATGACTTCTCATCAATTTTGACCGAAAGAATCTTTCCAAAGGATTCTATTCTAAGGAAATTAACAATAGAATATTTCCAAAGGATTCCATTCTAAAAAAAGTACCTATATAGAATCTTTCCAAGGGAATCTATTCTAAAGAATAGATTAATATAATTGCTCCAAACTATTCTTTTTCAAGGAAATGACTAATAGAATCGTTCTAAATAAAGATTATATTTCACGAAAGGGCCAATAGAATCATTCTAAAGATTTAAAGAATCTATGCATTCTTTAGAAAGATGTGGTTATTTAGTCATTAAGTGTGTGTTGCGGAATAATACACTACTAGGAAATCTCGCGACGTTCAGCGGGTTATAAGAGAACCATTTAAACTTATTGCGAAACATTTCAATTTGACCTCATACTGTACTTATATCGCTGTGTTGCTTACGTTAATTCAATTACCTACCTACCTGTACTTATACCCTGTCTGACAAAAGTCACAGGACACCTGGAGTAAGAAACAAAACATAGCATTTATTTTGGGGTCTGACTATAAATTTAAATTTACAGAGTTCACATCCACATGACTAATCCACTACAGAACACTACACATCCACTACAGAACTAATTACTAGTGAGTATAGACTAAAATTTAAGGAAGGAGTGTTCTATAAAAATATGCAAATGTTTTATATCTAAATCTAAACACTGAAGTAGTAGTCCCTTTATTATCCTAAATATACAAATCCTAGGGGACTGAACTGTGTTGGCGCCCCTTCATAAAATTATTGACTATTCAAAATGATTCAGTCTCCTAGAATTTTTACTCATGATGGTACGTATTTAACATTCTAAATATGGATATTTAGGGATAACAAAGCGACTGCTACTTTAGTGTTTAGATTTTGATATAAAACATTTGAACATTTCTGTAGGGCCATTATTTCCTTAAATTTCAGTCTATACTCACTAATAGTTATCTCTGTAGTTACCCATGTGGATGTGGACTCTGAAATTGAAAATTTAAATTTATAATCAGACCCCAAAATAAATGCTGTTTTATTTCTACTCTAGGTGTCCGGTGACTTTGGTCAGTACAATGTATATAAAAACAATTTCCAATATTATACTAGATAGGTAGGTATTTTAATTAACGTCGCATTGGAGCAACACAACGGGCTATTTGGGAAGGTCCGGGATCAATCCCCAAGGGAAAGATACGAGGACACCTCCACATAATTTTGGACCACGATCAAATGGTGACGAGATAACACCTGTAATATTATACCAGAAAACATGCATAAATTCTTAGAAAAGCATGCATATAATATATATATAATATATATTATATATAAAGCAGAGTTGGGCATCTGTCTGTTCTCGATACAAATCCACACCGTTTGAATAATCCATACCAAATTTGGTACACTTATTCTTCAGAAACCCGCGAGTAACGTGGGCTACATACTAACCCCCATTCTATTTGTTCTGGGTCTGCAGAGGGGGTTAAAAACAATTCGAATCCCCATACAAATAACAGTGAGTATTTAACGATCACTGTCAGACCAAATTACAACAAATTTGGTTCATTCATCCCTTAGAATCCTGCGGGAAACATGGGCTATATATTAACCCCGTTCGATTTGTTCTGAGTCTGTAGAGGGGCTAAAAACAATTCGGAATCTCCATAGGAATAACATTGAGTAGCATTAGGATGAGTTACAAACAATTCAACCCAGCAACACCGCGTAATACAGCTAGTATTTCATAAAATCAATACAAACGCAAAATCAAGGCAATATGCATTTTAAGCTAGCATGAGTAAGACAGTGAGAAACCCAAACTCTCCATCATATTTTCACTTTCGGACATCCATGCAACGGTAAGAGTTACGCAACGACGCTGTACAACCCTCCACTTTCAAGGATGCCAAATTAAGGACATCCGCTTAACGTTAGGAAAATTAATAACCGTTTTCACTGTTTAATGCCTTTCACATTGAGCCAGAAGCCCAGAAAGGCTGGAAATCGAAAAGCAATTTGGTAATACGCCCTTTCACACTTGGGAATCCTTCAAAAGATGAATCAATACGGCGGTCATTTTTTACGAACTATTCTATTTTTGTTCTTCGGTGAACAGATGTATCCTGTGGGCAATTTCATTTACGAGTAATTCGGACGAGGGTTAGGCTGGAATCTCTCAATCATTACCTATCGCCAAAAGGGCTCTTTTAAGAGCGGGCATGAATTGGATTAAATGGAGTCATTCAAGGATACCTCATGTGATAAAATTCATTCTTCGCTCATAAGTCATATAATATAATTTAATACCGTTTCAATTTTTCATAGTTCTCTGATAAAAGTCCTTAAAGGAGTCGACTTGTTATGAGAAAGTTCTTCTGTAAAGCTTAATCACAGAGTGAGCTAGTGTATTGATAACCCCATTCTTTCAGGGGTTCAAACGCATAATTCCACTTTGTTACCTGCAGTATTCCCTGCATGACTTCTAACTAATTTTGTCCTTGACAAATATAATTTTTTCAAGTGATTAGTATTCTAAGGAAATGAGCAATACATTATTTTCAAAGGATTCTATTCTTCAGAATGGACCAATAGAATCGTTTCAAAGGATTCTATTCTAATGGAGGTCCAATAGAATCATTCCAAAGAGAGATTTTATCCAAAGGGTTACATACATGCAAAATACAGTAACCCCGTAGTTATATCATGGCTCGATATATCGCTTGTTCTTACTTGTCCCCGATGAATTTTAAGTTTGCAAACAGTAGAGGGGATTCTTATACCTCTTTGTGGTTTTGACGTGTTATCTCGTCCATCAAGATCTGACTAATTTTGTTAATGACGAAATACCTTGCCATCAAGATATTGCCGATTTTTTTATGATGACGAGATTAAGATCTGGTTATTTTTCTTCTAATGACGAGAAATCTCGTCCATCAAGATTTGGTCAGGTTAGCTCGTGACGAGATACCTCGTCCAGAGAACCACCAGGAGGGTTAAATAACCCGCGAGCTTCAAGTGCGACTTGTGATGCGTCACGTGACTGCTAGTCTCGTACTCGTACTACTACTTTTCAGTTATATGTTACAAATCATCATCATTCAGAATAAGAGTCCAGAGGAAATTTTAAAATATTAAATAGCAGTTTTGATATAGCATAGCTAAACATGATACTCGGACAATCTATCTCATCCATACAGGGGAGATTGGCCCACTTAATAGATTCGACTTCCTGGTTGCTAAGGGATGTAAAAAATAACAAAAAAAATGTCAAAAAAAATAATAAAATATATATTCTTCATTTGTGCTCTTTAACTAGTGCATTTGTCCAAATATAGCTATTTTTTTTTCTTTTTCGACTTTCCTAGGCTTTGCCTACCCAAGAGGCCTACCCATCATTTGACATTGAAACTGCCTTTCTATGCAGCTTCATGAATTTGGAGCATGTTGTATTACTGAAACTTGTTTCATATTCCATAGATCAAGTTGCCTCATACCACATTTATTTCTCACCCCTGTTGTGTGTATGAAACTTTTCTGCAATTATTAACAAAATAAGATCAATCATACCTATGAAGCACACGATAAAAATCGTTTTTTTATTGTTAATAGTAAATAGATTCTAAATAAAATGTTTGATACTTAAAAATTCCAATAAAGGTTCGTGCTCTGGCTCTTGCTTCAACAGGTTCTGTGTTCGAATCCCGATCTAGGCATGGATGCTCGTGGTCATTCGTAATCCAATTTAAGCCGTAGTTCCCGGTCTAATTAGCCCTCTTGCAGCAAGGAATGATTGTAGAACGACAAATCAAACTTTTACTTTGGAATCTGTGTCGTCATATAAAAATGCAAAACTTTAGCGGATTTTAACTACATTTATTTGCATTGATTAAAACTGCTGTAGTATCTTAAAAACACAAAAAGTGGTTTTTGGAAAGGAATGCTGGCGACATCCGTTCGCATCAAAAGATCAGACACTAACTGAGAAGTTGGCAATGTTCTTGGAGCTTACCAAATACATGAAAAGTTACGCTAATAAACACTCCTAGTGTCTGTCTCCACGAGATATCTCGTCATTAGCAAAACTGACCAAATCTTGATGAACGAGAAATCTCGCACACCAAGATCTTGTCGACTTTCGCCATTACATGAAAGCTGACCGGATCTTGATCTAGTCATCATCAAAATGTCGGCAAGATCTTCCATCATTTCTCGTCCCTGTCGAAATGGTTTAGAGGGTTAAAGAGTAGCGACAGCAACTATCACGTAAATACGCACGGCGCGAACAACCTGCTTTAACCCTCCAAGTGTTTCAATGAGATATCTAGTCCAAAATCTGGTTAATTTTACTTAGAACTAGAAACCTCGTAGACACAAAACTGCCCAACTATTCTAAGGGGAATGAAGACCCAAGTAAGAAATACAAATTGTCCCTTACCCAGAACTGGTAACAGTTTTGAACAGGTTTTTGCACCAGAGGCAAGGCAGCAGTGTTCGACTTGAAGATAAACCACCAGGAGGATAAATTAATTTGTTTATTTTACTAGAACTAATATATAGACCTATTCTTACCTCCACCCTGCTTTCCATCAATCAATAATCCACAGGTTGGTTGGTTCTTTTCGGGTTTTATGGCGCAAAGGTCATAGCTGGCCAAGCTGCGCCAATCACAAGACGCTCAACACAAAGAGGGATGAAGAAAAAGCGAAAGGCAAAAATGTAGACGAGAACTATCCACAGGTTGGTTGGTTGTTTTCGGATTTTATGGCGCAAGGGCCATATTTGGCCAAGTTGCGATAATCACAAGACAGTCAACACAATGAGGGATGTAGAAAAAGCAAAAGGCAGAAAGGCGAGAACTATCCACAGGAAATGCACAATTTAAGTCGGAATTCAGTTACGAAATAGTAAATGCCTTCTCATTTAAATACCATGGTTGGCATGGCCAAGGTATGGTGGCTTACCAAGGCTTGGTAAGACGAAAGTCTTCTCCCCTTTCACAGCACTTCTGACGATCCCATCACACCCTAATGAAATCAAGCAACCACGTCACTGAAGTGCGAATCTCCATCCAATACCACCTGGCTTCCCTCGGAATTCGAAACACACCCTCCCTCTCACGCATTCAAACTGCCCCTCGGGATTCGGACGCGACGATCGGATCTGACAAAACTGGGAAAGGAATTTTCCCAAGGTTCATTAAAGTTTGCCGAATCTTCCACGCCCCAATAGCTCCATCCCGTGTGGAGGTAAATGAACCTGCTCATATTTCAGCTTTCGGGGCCTTATTTAACGCCGCCGACCCCTGTTTTAAAATCAATAACTCATCTTCTCTTCCCTCTTACCTCGTTAGGTTTTTCTATTAAATTCCATCCGACAAGACGGGCTTGTGGAAAGAGGCCCGCGTTTCCTCCTCCTCCCCCTAATGACTGAATGCAAGTTGTTTAGACAATGGGGCGATGGGAATAAGAGTAAACACAGGTGATCGATTCCGCGGACGGATTGGGAACTCTTCGACGCGGACCGGTTCGTTGAATCAAACGGCGAGGGGGGTCGTATGCGAAACGCAGTCCGTTATCTTTTCGGGGATCAATATAAGATGAACGCTGGAATCAATTACGTGTGGTTTGGTGGAGATGTCGCCGGTGCGGTATCTCTTTCGGATTGAGGTGGAAACTATTGGGTTCTTTCATGACTGCACTCCATATATTGGGATATATATGGAGTGTTGTATATTGGGATTCGAGATTAAATAAAAACAGAATAGTAAAATTAAAATAAGTTGTGCTTAAATGTGAAATCGCTCAATTTTCCTCGAATGAAATTTGCAATTGTTTTATATATATTCGATTTCTGGTATCTTTTATCTTATATCAGTCTCCTAGGTTGGATTTATTACTTTCCCATGGGGTTTACTGCCACTGGTAAATATGGGAACCGCGACACCAGTATGAGCGATCTTTCTCTCCTTTTTTCTCTCCATCCTTGATATTGTCTGTCTTGTGTTTGGCACAGCTTGGCCAAATATCGCCCTTGCGCTATAAAATCTATATAGAACACTAACCAACCCATTATTCAATTCCCCAATCCTTTTTTTCCCCTTTCACGACATTGTTTACTTGACATTGTCGTGTTTGGCGCAGCTTGTGGCCCTTGCGCCATAAGAGATAAAAACCACTACCACCTAGGTTGGTTGGAGGGGGTCGCGGTAGACCGGTTGGTAGAGTAGCTGATTACCAAATAGAGGATTGCGAGTTGGCAACTCGATCCGGCCAAAGACCGTCGTTTGAATGGGGGCTGGTGCACGGTTAATGTGTCGTGACCTCAAATGTCCTCGCGATTGAGTTGTGTTGAAGTTTGGAGAACGGGATGCCAGCTCAGGTGCTGGACTCGTCATCTTGGTTCAAAATTGCGAGGTCTTGTCCTCGGATCTTTCCCTTCGGGATTTATTCGGGACCGGAATAAATCCGGAATAAATGTTGCTCCAGTGCAACGCTAATTCAAAAATCTACCAACCAAGTATTTAATTGACACAGTGTTGTTTAGCACAACCTGACCAAATATGACCTTTGGTCATAAAGACTCAAACAATCAATCTTAAGTCAAAAGATTAGCAATCAATGTAGTAAATCCGAAAAAGATCTTTGTAAGTGAAATTGAGTTAATATACACAATTTAATATAAATCTATACTTAAATCAGCATAAACTTACAGAAGTTTTTTGTCATGAAATTACTAGGTTAGATTATGTAGTTAATTAATGTCACACACACTGGAGTAACACAATGGATTATTGGCGATGCTCCGGGATCAACAACGAAGGGATCGATCCGGGAACAAAACATCGGAATTTTGAACCACGGTCGGATGACGAGGTCTACAACTGAGCTGCCACTCCACTCTTCAAACTTTCACACCACACCAACGTAAGGACTTTTGAGGTCACGACAGATTTGAATGCCCCCATGTACACGACGGTCTTCGATTGGAACGAAATTTGAACTCTCCGGTTGCTAATCCTTTACTCTTCCAACTGAGCTACAGAGGTTCCATGAAATTACTAGCCTTTAATGTGTGCGACATGGTTTCAGATAAAATCGGAAGGTCTGACTCCTGTCACTTACCATGCAGCACATTATTATCAATTTATGCAATGTAGCATTCATTCTCAAGTTCATGAAGTGATGTTAACGAATTCCCTCACACTTTGTTAGTTGAAGGGATGCATTTTCGTTAAATGACGTTAATTAAAATAACTACCTACATTCAAAGGTAGGTAGGTATTTTAATTAACGTCACACTGGAGCAACACAACGGGCTATTTCATTCAAAAGAATGCATTGCTTTTGTTCTGTTTGATATTCTTACCGTTTTTCTTCTCTATTCTTGCTTAAATTATTGTCTTAATAATATTAGTCTTAGTATTACTTAATTGTCTTGTTAATAACAAGAAAATTACTAATACTAAGACAATTACTAATACTAAGACTAATTTAAACAAATACTAAGAATGACTTAACTAGTACTAAGAGAGTGACTTAACTAATACTAAGACAATTACTAATACTAAGACCAATATTAAGACAATAATTAAGACAATTTTAATTTTAATTAAGAAAATAATTAGTACGAGTATAAAATCCACAATGCCGTAAAAATATTCAGCTTGAATTATTTTAAAGTCGCTTCGACGTACAACCAAAATACGAAACACAACGTTTTAACGTTAGTGTTTTAAACGAAAACTTGCGACAATTATGTTACAAAAATCAAACACTGGAGATTTATTGGGAGTAATAAAAGCATCGAATATTCAATCAAATTATACTTAGAGAATAAAGAATACATAAAATTTAACAATTAGCAACAAAGAAAATTGTGTGTTACCGTTGAATCCAGAATTAATGAAGAACTACATAATATTGTTCTAGAAATAACCTAGAATTCTGAAAGAACAACGAAGCAAATGAAATTCATCAACTTACTGAAGACAGAAAAGAAACTAACATAAATGATTAATGTTAACACTAAAGACACGAGAGAAAATATTTCATGTTCGTTCGTTCCTTCGAAGCTATCCGTATTGCTCTTCAATTATTGTGTACACTAAATTTAAAAATGCAGTGCTCCTGTCTGACTCACGTGCATCACTCCAGTCAATTAGTTCTATGGACAATTTTTCGCCTTAAAACTGGGCATGATTGTTTTGCCGCCTCTGCATAAAATTGGCCTTTGGAAATAAACCTAGCTCAGATGTTCTCGTCTTCTGACCGTGGTTCAAAATTATGTGATGTTGTCCTCGGTCTTTCCCTATGTGTTTGATCCCAGATCATCGCCAATAGCCTGTTGTGTTGCTCCAGTGCAGACGTTAATTAAAATGTCTGCCTGACCTACATATCTCGAAAACAAATTTAACTAGCTTTGGATGCATCACAAGAATTGAAAATTTCGGTTCTAAAAGCCGATAAATTTTTATTTAATCAAAAGAATTAAAAGAAACACTGAAACGTGAGAGGTTTTTCTGTAAAGCTAATTGCAGATGGCGTTATTTTTCGTGATAGAACGTGCTTCCTGGGCTCTTTTTTGTTGGGTAACTGCAATTAAAATCTTCGTCTTCTGAGGTTAGTTTGTTTACACTGAAAACCCCCTCTCATAACGCCACATTCCTTCTTTACAGAAAGACGAGGCACAAGGCATGTAATATCAAGTAATAGAAACACACACATGAAAGTTTTACTGACACAGGAGAGAGAAATACACCCAGGGAGGAATGCATCTAACAGGAATCGAACCTTTAGATGCATTATACAACTCGAATTTTGCTAGCGCTATACCCACTGAGCCACGACGGCCCCATTAATTACAGGACACTAGAATAATGGCTTTAGGCTTAACGGCTTAGACCAAAAACTGACGCTTCAAGAGCATCATGTATTATGCAATTGAACAAAAGACGCTGATCACAATCTCTAATACCATGCGAATATACAAAGAGATCTCAAATTAATACCATTTCAACATAGCTCTATACTCTTCCAGGTGTGGTAAGTCACAGGTAATCCCTCCATGTTACAACGTATCAGGTCCTGTTGACTGTACAATTCGAAAGCCTGGGCTCCATTAGCATACATTGAAAAGCTCCTTGGCTCTGATTATGCAAGCTCCCGACGAACTGTCTGTTTTGCTCTGTCTCCTAAACAATCCCATTTAGGTTCTGCAGCGCTGATGGCTTGAAAGAGCCCCCCATTAGCATAATTGTATCAAATTCGGTAATCGAAAACTGCTGTTCCACGACTTGACACTTTCTCGGGGCGGGTCTGATCGGGCAGAGGTGGTAATTGAACTAATCAAGAGCTATGCGTTGGGATTTCTCGGTCGATAGTTCGTCAAACTTGTTGCAATCGATGGAATTGGTTTATTGGGATTTTTCCTATACAAAGAAATGGGGAGTAAATTATTTTCAATGAGAGTTTTAAAATAGTATGGCTATGAAGGTGGGGTAAAATAGGAAAAATTGTTTCAAACCAGCACCTATTTGAAATGCGAGGATTAATGCATGAAAGAATTAACCCTCCAAGAGGTTTCGACGAGATATCTTGTCCATGAAAATCTGACCAATTTTGTTAATGACGAGATATCTCGTCATTTTGATCTTAATGACGAGATATCTCGTCATCAAGATACTGTCGATTTTTTATAATGACGAGATCAATATCTGATCAATTTATTTCTATTGACGAGATATCTCATCCGTAAAGATCTGGTCAGTTTTTCTAAGGGAGAGGTACCTCTTAGAAACAACCACCAGGAGGTTAAATTGTAAAGTTTTTTTGTGTCTAAAATTTCAAAAGTACCAAAATTAAAAGTCATAGGATGTGTTTTTATGTATAAAAACCCTTAGAATTGATGCCGGTAGTAATAAATAATAAACATCTTTAAAAAACAAAATAGGTTTTCCAAACTTAAGATATTTTTGATGAGTTGCATTGATATAATTAGTAAATTATTTTCAGATTATTTGAAAGACAATAAATTCTCTAAGAATTGCATTATTCTTAGCTATGACAAATTACATATTTTTAATGAGTCAAAATGAATTGTTTTAGACTTTTGCATGACTAATTCAGCATTTCCTGTCAAATTTGTTAAGAATATTAACTTCCTTAACTATTCCAGAATTTGTATGGTTCAGAATAATTTTAGAATGAGAAAATGTAAAGAATGTTCTCCAAACTTGTTAACAAACATGATCATTCATGGACCAATTTTCTAAAATAGTCCTCATACTATATCAAAAGGGATTAATTATTTTCTTATTTATAGAAAAAATTTTTTGAATTAATATACTCAAGAGAGAGAGAGAGAGAGAGAATATATTTTGGTTGTGACTTTTCATAATTTTATAATTGATGGTATTATTTCTTTCTTTAGGTGCAAGGCGATGTGAGGAAGCTCTTTGATGAAACAGATCCTGCCGCATGGTATGTAGTGATTTTCGTGTATCCTGAAACACTCATTTACCTTGAACATAAAAAGTAATTTATTTCTATTCACTACTTTGCGTGTCAAATCTCGTAGGTCTTCCGAAACATGATAAATAAAGTATCTGTTGTGAATAAGCTGTTTTAATTTTGATTTCTTTATCTTTATGAGAGGCAATTTGTGTGAATCTAAATATAGGTAGCAGTAGTGTTTTTGTGGCTGAACGTATTGTCGCCGTACGTATAACGAATGTGGCGTCATTTGGCGTGTTTTTCGATTTCAGCATATTGCCAATAAAATTCCAAATAAGGAATTATGAATCGATGTGTGTTGTTGATTGGTCAACACCAATTACATTAAACGCCAAACGTCGCCTATACGATAAACTTACATTTTAAGGTAATCCCGATGATTTTGTAGTAGAACGTGCTTCCCGTGCGTCATTCGGCGTGCTTTTCGACAACTTCAGCACGTAGTCAATAAAAATTCCAAATAAGGAATTCCGAATTGATATGTGATAGTTGTTTGGCCAACCCCAATTACATTAAACGCCAAATATCGCCAATACGATTCTCCATTTTAAGGTATTCTTGACGATTTTATGGTGGAACGTGCTTCCCGTACACACATATCCGAACGTGGCGTCATTTGGCGTGTTTTTCAATTTCACTTTCAGCACATCGCCAACACAAATTCCAAAGAAGGAATTCCGAAATGATATGTGAGAAGCGATTGGTCAACAATTAGATTAAACACAAAACATCGCCAAAATAGCGATAAACTGCATTTTAAGGTAAACTCGATGTGTAGTATTTGGATAGAGGAAGTAGTCTTCACTTTTAGTCTGGTTTGCTTGTTTACCCCACTGATATTTCCTCTCCTAGTGGCAAAAGAGGCAGGGTAACAAGAGGTCTTCGAATTACCGACCACGTGAAATCGATTACGTTCCACCGTTCATCGTCATTTTGGAAACATGGTCCAAATGTAATCATTCGATGCCTAATCAATGTGATAAAATGAAAAAAAATATGTACTTTTCATTCCATTATATCAGTTACTCGCGTTTGTATTAACATGGTCTACTAAATGGGATAAAATCTAGTATTGTCAAACCCAGGGGTGCACGGACCGCGCGCCTCATGCAGCCCTCCGTTGATTTTCTGGCGGCCCGCCTCACTATGTGTTATTTTAACTTTAACAAGTCACTATAGGTAATTTTAGGTTAAAGCTTCGTTGCTAGATAATGCATCAAAATGTGTAAGCCTTTGGGTCAACATGTATCTGTGACCAAACCTTTTCAGAATATTAACAAACCTGAATATTAAGAAAGAGAAAAATTTGAATCTCTTGACTAATGAAAATTAAAAATCAATTTTACGATTGGCTACTACAAGAATCGAAATAAATATTAAAACAGTTGCTAAATCAATGTAATGTCAAATACTTTTCAATAGCTCTCTTTTTTCTTTTATAACAATATAATATATAAATAATATAAATAAAATATAATTGATAACTTTCATAGTTTTTTGAGTGGCCCTCCCATGTCACAGTGAATCGATGTGGTCATTGGTCAAGTCTGCATCCCTGGTCTCACCGAAAATGTAAATAATCACCTTGTTACAAAGCTAGTTTTACTTTTATGCCACTAAGCAATGACTGCCAACCGCATTTCATCACTGTCACAACTTCAAAAGTAGAACATTTTTTTAAATATTTATGTTATGAGAGTGAATTTTTTCATGTTAAATAAACAAACCAGGCGGTCTGCGAAGATTTTACTTCCACTACCCAAATTCTCTCGCACATGTGTGTATCGGTGTTACCTTAAAATGTAGTTTATCACCGTTTCGGTGACGCTTAGAATTTAATCTAATCGGCGTTGTCCAATCAACTATCATATATCAATTCAGAATTTATTCTTTGGAATTTTTACTGGCAATGTACTGAAATCGTAATCGGAAAACACTCCAAAGATTTCCACGTTCGGAATACGTACTTGAAGCACGTTCCGCCGCAGAAACACTACCGCTACCTACATTTAGCTTGTCAGAAAATGCCTCTCATAAATACTCACAATTTATTCTTCAATATCTAAACTTAAAATTTCAAATTGCAATTTTGACGAAACCAAATTTTAAATATAAGAATTGTTCCTGCAAAGAATTTTATATTGCAATACAACTGTCTTAAGGAATGTATTAATCCTTCATTTTTTATTGAAAACAGTATTCTGTGACTTATCATCCTTATACGTTTGTGTGAGTAAGGATATTTCACTAATTCACAAACCAAGTTTTGACAAAATGAAAAAATATACTTTTCATTCCATTAAATCAACTACTCTATCATATATTAGAATATTCTTGTTTTCTTTCAAGTAAATTCAATAATATTTTAATTTTCAGTAAAATTCCTATACAGTGAGTAAAAAAAGTTTCCGTGCGCACTTACTATTTGAAATAAATTGCTTTATTATTTGCAGAATATAAATATTGAAGAAATAAAAATGAAAAAACAGATGACCATAATTGCATAGAAAGTTTCTATTGCATTTAAATAAAAAATATTAATATAATTTAACGTATAATTCACAAACATGTGCGAAATATAACGCAAAAAATTCTCCGTACGGTGAAAAATCTTTCATTAAATGTTGTTTCCTCTACCATGTTTCATCATTTAAGGGTCAGTTGAACCTGTTTTTTGCTTTAATGACCTCCCAGAAGTTTAGGCACATGACTCCCTCAAGTTTTTTTGTTGTTTCTGAAGTAATTTTGTTCCAGACGTCCATAATGGTACTTTTCAGATTTTCTTTGCTGCTGGTATCATAATTTTTTAGTTCACGACGGATTTCTTCCCATCAGTGTTCCATGGGGTTTAAATCAGGAGACTGGTGGTGTGTGAAGTTTCTGCGACACGTTGTAAAGGCATCATTCTTTACAGAATGTTGCAGTGTGTTTTGAATTATTGTCCTTTTGGAAGATAAATGGTCTTCCAAGAGACAGTTTTGTAGCACTAGCAAGGACATTTTGTTTCAAAATGTCTAAGTACACATAGCTATCCATGTTACCTTCAACAAAACTTCAATACCAGAACTCATGCAACCCCATACCTTTACATTTCCTCCGCCGTGTTTTACAGTTCTACGTAAGTTTTTTGTTTGCATTTGATGTTTTGGTTTTACCCATTCCATAACACGTCCATTTGAACCATAGACAAGATTTTGATTCATTCCTGAAAAGTACAGAATAACAAAAAGTTAAGGGCTTACATATTCTTTTGCAAACTCGAGACGCTTTCTTCTGTTAAGCTTGCTAATGAATGGCTTCCTACGTGCAACCATAACAGCAAATTTTTTTGATTACTTTCCTTAGTCTGAGGTTATATTTCAAGATTGTAATCAGTTTCTAACAAGGATGCAAGTTGTGCACTAATTCGTGGATTATCTCGAATGTTTCTCAGAATATTCCTCGTGTATATGGCTCAATGTCTTCCAGATTGGCTTCCATTTTCCAATTTCTTCCTCATTATATCTCTTTCAATCATTTTTACCGTAGATTTAGATTTGTTTGCTATTTCGCCAATATTTTCCACATTGATAAACCCTCATTTCTCAACTTTATCACCAGCACGCGAATAGCTTTCGGAATTTCAATTTAAGGCGATCCACTGGTATAAAAATCGTTTGAAACGATTACTTACACAATACTGAAGTTCTTTTTCATTCGATAGTTATAATAATTGAATACGGAACAACTAGTTCCTGTTCGTTCTGATCAATTTGCAAAGTGCGTACGGAAACTTCTTTTGCCTTTCATTTTGTATGTTTTTCTCAGTTTTAATTAATTACTTTTTATTTGTGAAAATTAAGTAATTTTTATTGCCAACACATTCTCTAATATGAAATAAGTTTCTTATGCATTTTCTGAATCTGGAGAGATTTCTTTAGAAATTATAATAATTTATACTCCGTTTTCATCTCCGTACGGAAACTTTTCTACCCACTGTATATGTATATTTCTAGATTATATCTTCTTCGAAGGTTTGTGATACTTCTGTCTCCTCATTTCGGAAAACGAAAGGATAAAAACTTCCAAAAGTTGAGAAATCACAAGTTTTCTCTCCAGAATACAAATTAGTTTTCTCAGACACAAAAAGAAATTTTTTTTCGAACTCATATTTTTTGGAGACTTTTGGGGAAAGTGGCGACGATTTTACGACTTTATAATGCGATTTAAGCTGGAAACGTTGTCAGGGCAACCAGCAGAGTCTCGGCTATGAGGCTGCATATCTTTTGCATACGAATCGCCTGTTAAAGAATGGTCATTATTTTGCGAGTTATGTGGATCATTTATTCGTTTAATCGTTTTAGCCTGCATTCCATAGCAGCCAAGGCCGGAACAGGTATTTTTAGAAGCTCTAACCAGATTGCTCAAGCTTCCAAAATAATTCCCGAGAATTATATGGGGAGGGGGCAGTAACGACGGGGGTCAACCAGAACTGCATAAACAGTTCCCTCGGCTTCCTGACTGATAAACGTTGAAGATCGGGTTACTATAAAAGGACTTTTGGTTTCGTGAATTTTATTTAGGCATTATTTCTCAATTTAGAAGTGTATATATATAACCGTTTCAGCGGTTATCAGTTACGTGAGGTATTTTCTGTCAAGCTAAATATAGATGGCGGTAGTGTTTCTGTGGTGATCCTGTTTGCTTAAGTATTCCGAAAGTGACGTCATCCTGCTTGTTTTTCGAAAACAATTTCAGCAATTCCCTAGTAAAATATTCCCAATAGTGACTTCTATATTAATATATGATAGTTGATTGGTCACCGCTAATTGATTAATCATCAACGTTGCCAAATTTAGCAAAATTTTAAAGCAAAAAAGCAAAATTTTAAAGTAAACCCAATATGTATCAAGTTATTGGAATTGAGTATCGGCGGTATGATCTCCGCATTCCGTCTTATTTGATTGTTTACACTGAAAATTCCTCTGATAGATGTTATACTTATCAGATTATCACTTATTTTCATAAGTGATAAAAATACGTAATTTAACTTCTCATACACGCAATCTCACCAGGCAACAGATAGAATATCTGTTAGAAATATCTGTCGATTTCAACACGTCGTAAGGGCCGCGGTAGTCCGGTTTTAAGAGTAACGCATTTAGCAACCGGAGTGTTGCGGGTTCGAATCCACCCAAAGACCGTCGTGTACAAGGGGAGCTGGTGCACGTTAAAACTGTCGTGACCTGAAATGTCCTCACGTTATCATGGTATGGAAGTTTGGAGAGTGGTGTACAGCTCAGGTTTTCACCTCGTCATCTGACCACCGTGGTTCAAAATGACGTCGTGTTGTCCTCGGATCTTTCCCTTCCGGTTTGATCCCGGACCGTCGCCAATAGCCCGTTGTGTTCCTCCAGTGCTACGTTAATTAAAATACCTACATACCTACCTATCTCAACATGTCAATGAAAATTCCAATGAATGAATTCTAATTTAATATGACAGTTGATTGGTCAGCGCCAAATAGTTTAAACGCCAAACGTTGCCGTAACTGCGATAAATTACGTTTAAGGTTACCCAGATGTATATATATATCATGGTAGAGCATTTGGGCAGCAGAAGTAAAATCTACGCAGTCTTAAAAACCCTGTCATAAGTGCTCATGTAAAGGTTAAGAATGTGAACGCAAATTAAAAGAAAACGAGTACTATATTTGAATCTACGACAGATTTAACATGCACCAGACCCCACGTATACTCCAGTCTTCGGTTGTATCATTTCGAACTCTCAACCCTCCGGTTGTTAATCTACCAACTGAGTCACCGCGACCTTACAATAATTAGAACTACAAATTAAAAAGAATCTGTTTACTTACTTATTCACGCTAATCTATTTTTCGTGATCGCAATAATAAATTTTGAGTTTCTTCAGAGAAATTTTCTTCGAAAGTGATCGATAGTAAGAGGAAAAGTGTGTCAGGTGAGGTTCCAAGAAGAATATATCGTTTGCCTTGAAGAGAACAATCAACCGTGTGCGTGCCAAATTTCATTCCTACCCCTGTAATTTTCGTTTAACATCTTAAATACAAAGATCCCACTTAAGAAGTTTAACGATTTTCTCACGAACGTGTGTTCTGGATTAAATTAAACGGCGCATCAATACTACGTTTAAGTGATTGCAAATACGTTTTGCCATCAAATGTTTTTAACCTTTCCTTGCTAAAATATAGGTCGAGGTAGCCCAGTTGGATGAGTAACCGATTAGCAACCCGAGGGTTACGAGTTCGTACTAGATTCAACCAAAGACCGTCGTGTTCGTGGGGCTGGTGCGCGTTAAATCTGTCGTGACATCAAATGTCCTCAAGTTGGCGTGAAAATGTTTGGAGAGTGAGGTGCCAGCTCAGGTGTTCACCTCGTTAACTGACCGTGGATCAAAATTACGAGGTGTTGTCCTCGGACTTTTCCTTCGGCATGGATCCCGGACTGTCGCCAATAACCCGTTATGTTGCTCCAGTACGACGTTCATTCAATTACCAATTACTTATTATAATATAGGACAGCGGTAGACCAGTTGGGAGAGTTACGGATTAGTAAACGGAGGTTTGCGGGTTCGAAACTACGTCCAACCAAAGACCGTCGTGTGAAAGGGGGCTTGGGCACTTTAAATCCGTCGACCTCAAGTGTCAACCACCGTGACCTCACGATGGCGTGGTGTGGAAGTTTGGAGAGTGGGGTGCCAGCTCAGATGCTGAACTCGCCATTTGACTGTGGTTCAAAATGTCGAGGTGTTGTCCTTGATCTTTCCCTTCGGGATTGATCCCGGGCCGTGGCCAATAGCCTGTTCTGTTGCCCCGGTGAGTCCACTTAACCTACCTTCTAAAATATTAACAATTCTTAGGCTACAAAAACATGTGCTTGTTAAACAAAGGGTTATCTTAACCATTTTCAGGGTTGTGGACATTTCCCGCCTTGAAATGTTTAGGGCTAGGTCAGGGTTAGAAATAAGGAGCACTAGGTCAGACGTTATTAGCATCTAAATTTTCCCTCGGCTTTCAAAATATTCTACTTAGGTGGAATTTCAAATTTATTTGACTAGGTGGATGTGTTAAACACACTAGTAAAGACTAGGTCCTGCATTGAGATTTACATTCGGGGTCTTTTGTCTTTGGTTCGCTGGGTTTTTGTTAGAGGTTGGCTGATGGTTATGGCGAAGGGAAATACTTGGATATCCGCCAAATATAACCCTTCCAGACCTCGCATCCCCGATTCACCTGATGGTTTAGAGTCTTATATGGGGGGCGGGGAAATTTTGAGTTAACTTACATCGCCCAGAACAGGAAGAGGAACCGGGCAACCCAGACCAGGGCAGGGTCGGCGCCACCTCCAACGGGAGCACGTGCGGTCGAACCTTTTATTATGCACAAGAAGTCAATTTACAGATCTGTGGCCTCTCAGGGGTCTCATAAAGGTAGGTAAATAAACCCTTGCGTATATTTGGTCATTCGCCAGATACGCTTTTTGCTGCTATTAGGCTATATTTGGCCATTCGACAAATATGGCGCCTTGCTGCGCCAAACGCAAGACAGTTTCAAGTAATGGAAATACAACACACTTCGCCAGCAACCTGCGAGTTATAATCGGCGCTGGTTCCATCCCTATAACACCCTGGGTGTATTTCTCTCTTCTGTGTCAACCTCCCGCGTGTGTATGTTTATTTACTTGATACTAGGTAGGTAGATAATTAACGTCGTACTGGAGCAACCCAATGGGCTATTGGAGAGGGATCTATTCCGAAAGGAAAGATCAAAGAGATAACACCTTGTTATTTTCAACCACGGTCAGATGACGATGCCAACACCTGAGCTGGCACCCTACTCTCCAACTTCTACACCACGCCAACACGAGGACATTTGAGGCCACGACAGAGGGAGGTTGCTGGAGCAGTGTTCAACGTGCATCATCCCCCATTTACACAACGGTATCGGTTGGATCGAGTTTCTAACTCGCAACCCGCCAGTTGCTTATACGTCAATCTTCCAACCGGACTGCCGGGGCCACTATGTACTTGATGGAAAAAACATTGCTAGGCGAAGCTTTTCCAGATCTGTCCCTTGCGCCGTAAAAACCAACTACATTTTATTATTCCACTTCTAGTGTTATGCTCTCTATGTGTCTTTTCCAAATAAACCTTTATATTTTCTTACTTCGGTTTTTTAATTATTTGTACGTGAAAATATTTTTACGTATTTTATTATACAGGGTGTCCCAAAAAGGTTGTTCCGCGATTTATCTTTTTACCATTTGGAGATAAGTAGGCAATGTAAATTGCAAAAGTACACCAAATAAGGTAAGTAATTAAGATATGTGAATAAAATTATCACGTGATAGCAATTTAAGCGGATACAGTTTTTAATTTTTATACAACCCCTCTAGATAAAAATCCGAGATAGCAAAAATGTTCCTTACCTGTATCCCTATCGTTAGTAAAAAAAAACATATTTCTGTAGGTTGAATAGTAACGGAGATACAAGAGTTTCTATTTTAAGGGGGCCGTATCTAATCTTGAACGGAAACTGACCCATGGCTAAAAATGAAGAGCTAAGTTCTGGATTGCTGCAGATGGAAAAATTTCCTTTTATTTTTATTTAAACCATTTTTTCTACAATATTTTTATTGAAGATTACATTGTCTACTATTATTCAGTGCGATTTTCATATGCAGTTGCAATACTACATTACTTTGCACAATGTTTCACTTTCTGACCAAAAAAAAAATGCTTTTTAGAATTGTGTATGCGGTCCCTAATCTGACTGCTTGAACAGCTGTGCACAAGCGGTATAAGTCAACTTTTTTGCGTCCTTATGCCTCCGTTACTGTTCAACCTACAGAAATGCAGTTTTCTGCTAACGATAGGGATGCAGGTAAGGAACATTCCTGCTATCTAGGATTTTTATCTAGAGGGGTTGTATAAAAATTAAAAACTGTATCCGCTTAAATTATTATCACGTGATAATTTTATTCACATATCTTAATTACTTACCTTATTTGGTGCACTTTTGCAATTTACATTGCCTACTTATCTCCAAATGGTAAAAAGATAAATTGCGGAACAACCTTTTTGGGACACCCTGTATACTACGGTTGTAAGTAAAATAGCAGGTTATCAATTAAGAATGATATATCGATGAAAATATCCGTCTTATAAAAATGAAGGGGCCGCGGTTGCCTCTTCTGAAATGTCCCGCTAAATCTCAAGTGTCCTCACGTTTGGATTCGTGTGGAACTTGTCTCAGGTGTTGACACCGCCATCTGACCGTGGTTCAAAACAACGAGGTGTGTTGTCCTCGGATCTTCGCCATCGGGATTGATCTCTCGTCAATAGCCCGTTGTGCTTCAGTACAACGTAAATTCAGCATCCTACCATGAATCGATGTTTCCTGTCTGGCTCAGTTCGGCCAAATATGGCCCTTGCAGCAATAAGATCCCTCCTGGCGACACAGTTTTCGTAACTCTTGTATTTCAATTATGATTGAAGGAAACATGGCTTCAATTAGAGATTTGAAGACGGAATTTCAATTTCCTTTCTTAATTAGATTTTAAATCTTTCTATCAATTTCAGATGCGATTCACGTATCCGGGTAGAAAACTTCGTGCTTAAAATTGCTTCACTCTCTTTTCGGAAGACGTTTTGGTGCCAATTTATAGTTTGGACCACTGCCCAAACACGTTTCAAGAAAAGGTCAAATTCAGTTCTTAAATACTTGGAAAATACGCTTTTTACTGATAAAGGAATTTATTTTATTTCTATATATTCTAGGGTTACTTTTACTACAAATTTTTAAAACTTTTCATTTTTGGAGTATCAAAAAAAGTAAATGATAATATCGAACGCGTTAGATACATTTTTTGCGTACATATATTTTTTAAATATTTGTGCTTTGTATTTATTTTTATTCGCATTGTGTGTCAATTCTAGGATAAGATGAAAAGAAAATGAATTGGAAAAATAGCAGCTCTTCCTTAAACCTAATAAAATATAAGGTACATGAATGAAATAAAAGGAAAGTTTATTTTCTATATTTTCCAGACGAAATATGTAGGGTAAAGGCACCATAATATGGAAAAACGTATTTTAAAATATTGCCCAAAGTAGGGGAATGCGTTTTTCTAATGTATCAATAGCCCAATCATGACAAAATTAACTAAGATTTATATACGAAAAGTTTCAAAAAAATTTTGAGTTGTACTAAAAACATTTAAATCGTCAATTTGTAAAAATGGTACCTTATCTGGAATACCTAAAGAATTTGTCGCACACACAAAATGAGTTAACTTTTTTTTTATGAAAAACGCATATTTAATTCGTACTTTAAGCACAAATTTATACCTTTGTTGTTTTTACATTTCCTTTTCAGACGTATTTGATTGGGCATTTCAGATTTCATTTGCAGGCGTAGTTTTTTGTGAAGAATGAAAGAACCTCAACTTTTAAACATAAAATATTTATTTCAACGGAAAACAATACACACACACAAGTACAAAAACATAGTCATTCTCTTTTAATATATCATATGTAACTATCCTGTTCCTCTACTCCAAAGTCAAGCTCGGATCTTTTACTTCGGGTTTGATCCCGGACAGTCGCCAATACCCCGTGTGTTGCTCCAGTGCGACATTAATTAAAATACCTACCTACCTTCGAGATCGGGTCAGTCTTTTTCTAATGTCGAGATGCCTCGTCGAGACAACCACCAAGAGGTTTAAATAAAAATTATTAGTCTGTTCATCAGAAGGGTGTTGTACAGGTTTATCTCTTTCGCTAGGTGTGTTTCTATTGTAATTTCCTCTGAAATAAAAACACAACTTCAGATATACTAATTCCTCCTAATACCTAGATAATGCTGAAAGAAATGTTCTAACACTTCCACTACACTAGTAGTGTTATTTATAAATTTTTATTTGGAACTTAGAAGAGGCTGGATTTATCAGAATGACTATTTCCCTGGTTGGAGATTATTTTAACGGTTATGGATGTCGTTAGTGCGTGTTTACAGTTGTGTTTTTGGCTATTCGTGGACATGCTATTTTGTGGGGGTTTTGTCTCTGGTTTAGTGACATCTATTCCTTAATCTCTTACACTTTTATCCCTATTGGTAATTAGGTATTTTTGTAAATACTTCTCTAAAGCTGATGAACTGAGAATATTCTTTTGGTTTTTGGAACACATTTACATGGGTTAACTGAAATATTCCGCTGACTTTAACATGTGTTCATTGAAAATGCATCACCAACAGAACTGAATTACAGCAACGAAATTCATTTGAGCTATGACATGTGGTACAGTATGTAAATAATTGAAATTGCAGAAGTGTAAGTCAAAAGGAACATGCTAAAATCAGTACTTTGTGTATCTACCTTTAGCAGTTATAACTGTCTGCACACGGCGTGACATTGACCGATAAAGATTCTTGAGTCTGAAATGTCGTTCCACGCATATTCAACACTCATCCACGATTCGTTGGTTGTAACTGCTGGTGATGACATAAGTAGCAATTTTTTAGCAATCCTATCCCACACGGGTTCGATAAGGGGACAAATCGGAAGACCGAGGAGACTAAGGAAGAGGTGGTACTTGTTGGTCACAGAAGAAATATTGAACAATTCGGGTGACAGGGGATAAGCATTATTCTGTTGAAAGATAGCTCCTGGAAAGAAATGAAAAATAAATTAAAATCAGTGAATAAAATGAAATAACACCTCAAACAATTACCGTGAGGACATTTGAGGTCACTATAGATTTAACGTCTATCAGCTCCCTCGTACACGACGTTCTTTGGTTGGATTTAGTCTCGCAAGCCTCCGATTGCTAACTCTACCAACTGGGCTACCGTATCCCCCAGGAAATCAAATGCAAGCTTTGGATTGAAATTAAGCATATAGCAACTGATAACAGTTCATCTGAAGCAAAAATTTTGGAATCCAGGGAGGCTTTAATAGATATAAGAGAGAAGACATGTAAATAAAAGAAACTTATTTTAGAAGTGTCTAGCTTTATTCAAAATCAACTTTATTAATTTAGCTTCTGCTAGAGGATCTCTTAATTTGGATTCTCGAGGTTGCAGCCGAAATTGATCTATGAAGCATTCAAAATTCTGGTTCAAGTCACTTATTTAAATTCAATGTTTAAAAGTAGTGAAACAAATAAATCTGTAAAAAAATAAACAATTCCTTTGAACGTTCAGAAAACGTTTGATTGAACGTTTTTCTGAAATATAAAAGCTACTAAAACTCCCCATCGGGTTGCTTGTATATAGAAATAAAAATTAAGTTGACATAATAATTTCTCTCTCCGAACGAATGATTTATTGGACTTGGTCTAGCAGACGGCTAGACCAAGAGGAATAAGCAACAATAGAATTAAGTCCCGTCAAATCACATAAAGGTTTCAATTAAAATAAAATTTAAACATTTAAAAGAACTTAAAAAAATGTTCCTTCAGATTAACTTATTTCACTTTTTTAAAGTTGTTAATCGTAGTTACGTGTTATTCTTATTAATCGATGACTTTCAACTTACTTTAAGTATTTCTGTTTTTTTTCTAGTCAGTAAAAGTTTTCAATTTCAATGTTATTCCTACCGGTACAAGCGTAGTGTTCGATGGACTAGGAAATCGAATCAATAAAAATTTCTCGTAAACTTAGATAAAGGATTTATATTTGGAGATAAGATATAAAAAGAGCTTTTGCTTTTTCTGTTCTATTTCTATAATACCGATTTTTCAACTTCTTTCCTTCACCAGAATAAGAAATAGTTCCTCTATTGATCTTCCAACAAGTTAATTGGAGTACTATATAGTGGGATTGTATTTTTATACATGACCTTTGATATTTTTATGTGGTTCTTTTTTAAGCCAAATCGATCTTAATTATATCTGGTATGAAATATTTTTTGCACTAACTGTACTTTTAAAAACTTATAGAAAAAATACTTGATGTCTAAATCTTGATGCGTTCAATTCAAATAAGAAAAAAATCATACCAAGGAAAATGTTTCGACAGATTAGAATCAATCGATTGCAGAATATAATTATATATATAGATGGTAATTTCATATTTAGTTTAAATAAATTTCCAAACCTTTTGGTCAATATATTTTGTGCGAAATACACTCCAAAAATTTTGTTTAACACTTTTATTATTAATTCAAGTATAAAAATGCATGAGTATAAAAATAAAATGTTTAATAATGCAATGAAAAATTTTCAAAAGCTATTCAAATTTTTTTTACTCTTATCAACTGTTCATTTTAATAACGTCATTGAAAGATGAAATGAACGCAAGTAAGTGTTTTGCTTTAAAATGCAGCTGGCAGGATATTAATGCATGTAAACGAAACCATTCACAACTAAGAATTGTCTTGTTCTTTACTTTTGTTTGTTTATAAATCTGTACACGCAAAAATGCTAATGTAAAAAATATAAAATTGAATATCAAAATAAAATATTAACATAAAATACTGATATACTAAAGGGATTAAGCTTTCAATGTAGTAAAACTAAAAGGGGAAAAGTAGGCATTCCAGTTCAGAAATTAATGTAAACTGATGTTCTGGTTCATTCAAAATTTCGCGGTGTGGCGTTCAGATGCGAGATATTTCAGAACGTGATGAGCAGAACAAGTTAAAGAACGGCTCTATGAAACAGAACAGTAAGGAACTGTTAACTTAGAACAAGACTTTCCATTCCTTGGAATCTGGAACCAAAACTGCCTCTCAATTTTACTTCCCAATTGACATTCTCAGAAGCATGTTCATTAGGGCAACCCAAAAAAAATCGAATTTCACCTCGTAAAATATTTAAGAAGTTCAATTCGGGTCAATCATTAATGCCAAACTAAGCCCAATTTCCGTATAAATGGCAAATATCGTGAGTTTGTCTTAGGACGACCTAACTGGACTAATATGCGTCTATGAAAGTCTACACGGTTTACTTCAAGGTATTTATTTAAAGAGCAATATGCAATGTGAAATTCCTGGAATATCCGTTGTGTTGCTCCAGTGCGACGTTAATTAACTACCTACCTAGAATATCTAGGAATGGGTTTACAGTATCTTCTATGTAATGGAACTGATGGAGAATTTAGAAATTGAATCTTTCAATTCAACTTTTTTCTTAGAATTTTTTCCGGCTAAATTCATTTTTCGGCCCACCCTAATGTACATTCTAATTCTAGATGCAGTATTCTCGTTCACATTAAAACGTTACATTTTGCATACCCTGGATCAAACATTTTACCATAAAAATTTCAAGTCTTAGAATCCATGCTTTTTTACCCCATCTTAGGAAACTCAAGAGGTTCTTTGCATTAAAACGGGAACAAACGTTTGTTAGTCCTACTAAATTTTTATTCTGAATTGATTCCTTTCAAATTTATCTTTGTTTCTTTCTGAATAGAAATTGTCATTAGAGTTGTTTCATCTTACCACGCTTTCTATATTTTACAGGAATGATTTTCTGGGGTTTTTGTTTTTAAACGTGTTCTGATAGTATTGATTGAAGGATCGAAAACATATTTTAAGAATGTTCTTAGTTCTTAGAAATTGGAATAAGTTTCTAAATAGGAAACGGTTACTTTAAATTGTTTTAGAAATCAGTGTAAATATACTTTTTCGATTCAGCGTTGTTATTTAAGAGATATAACTTGGTTCTTCAAAAATGTAAAAAAGAATAAGTCCTCGTCACTATGACCTAAAAATTCGAAGCTTAGTTTTATTTAATCAGTAAGCAAGTTCCATAAATAAAAACTGATACCTCTAAACATGCCCCCTATTTATCATTTTATTCGCCAATGTATATTCGTTTATCTGCATTATGAAAGTATCATAATTGAAGTGCATCATTAAAGTATTTTCAAATGAAATGTAAAATGTTGATATCTGGTCGCTCTTCTATGTCGTTTGTGATTCATATTTGGTTATGATGTTGACACATGCAATTCAAAAATCTGGTTCTATGAATTCATCGTTTGAAAGTTAAAAAAAATAAGTTTTCTGTTCTGGAAGCATCCTAACTTGTGTGTAATGACTTTTTAAGAGCAATACTGGGTGATATCCATCAAGTTAAAAACATAACTAAAACCTCATTTCTAAAAATGAAACCAGGAACGGTTTACTCTAGTGAAATATTAATAAAAATTCACTCTTGGACAGCTTTAATTTCACTTTACAACTTTAATTTCACTTTTCGAAAAGTGAAATTAAAGTAAACGCGAAAACGCAATTAAACTACCAGTGTTAAAATTGAGAAAAGCATGTAGACGCTGTTCACATTTTAGAGCAGAGAACATTTTCAACATGTTCCCTTCAGTAACTTTTATTCCTACTTCTCGTTTTTCGATATTACATACCTTTCAAATTGACACACAAATTGGATTTGCGATATACATCATATTGAACCAAAATACGTGCTGCCCTCAACGGATTTAGATGGTCGAGATATTTATCTATATAAATAAAAATGGAGTGTTTGTACATTGAATATTTTCGGCCCATTTCAAGTTTTCTATCCGTTTTGGATCTTGTAATGAAAAATCCGCCTCTTGCGCGTTTGATGTCTATATGTGCCCTTACTACGTCCAAACGGTTGAATATATTTTCATGAAAGTCGCATACTGAGTACTTACATTCATATAGTGACTGATCTTGGTTGAGTTAGTCTACTTTTTCCTGTTCTGTCTGATTTTGTGTCACATAAAATTTATTCAACATATTTTAATGCAATGTTCTATATTTGATAAACCATATTTTAGTTTAGTGAATACACTATTTAAAATTCCTTTGCTTACATATTTAGGCAAGTTTTATGCTAAAACATCTGAGTAACAATAACTTAAATCAACCATAATTTGGTAGATTTGGATTAGCTGGAAGGTATATTGAGCAACGCAATTACTTGGATTGTTTTACCAGTACTGCTGAAAAATCAATTCAAATTCTAATACTTTTATACTTTGAGCCTTATTTATTTTATTGGCGAAACATGACCTATTTCCGAATATTTGGGACATACGATATTTTGCAACGAAACGAAAACTCATGTTCGTTTGCCACGTGCAGTTATATTTTGGGTTTTTTTCTCTCGTAATTAATTTGTGGAAGTTTGGAGAGTGAAGTACCAGCTCAGGTATTGTCCTCGTATCTTTCCCTTCGGGGTTGATCCCAGACCATCGTTCATAGCCAGTTGTGTTGCTCTAGCGCGACGTTAATTAAAATACCTACCTACCTTTTCATCACATGCAACACCACCACAAAGTATTCTATTTAAAGGGGCATGTAAGTTAGAATAAAGTAAATTTGAAGTGGAATTTTGCCATTATTGAAAGAACGCTAATGATTAACGTCGCACTGGAGCAACACAACAGGCTGTTGGCAACGGTCCGGGATCAAACCCAAAGGGATGAACCGAGGACAACACAACGTAATTTTGAATCACGGTCAGATGACGAGGTCGCATCTGAGATGGCATCCCACTCTCCAAACTTCCAGACCACGCCAACGTGAGGACATTGTTTTTTTTTTTTTTTTTTATTATTTCAATTAACGTCACACTGGAGCAACACAATGGGCTATTGGTGACGGTCCGGGATCAATCCCAAAGGGAAAGATCCGAGGACAACACCACGTAATTTTGAACCACGGTCAGATGACGAGGCAACACCTGAGCTGGCACCCCACTCTCCAAACTTCCACACCACGCCAACGTGAGGACATTTGAGGCTCGATAGATTTAACGTGCACCAGCCCCCTTTGTATACGACGGTCTTTGGTTGGATTCGAACTTGCAACCCTCCTGTTGCTAGTCCGTTACTCTTTCAACCGGGCTACCGTGGCCCCAACTTATAAGGAAAATATGTTTAAAACAATGATTTTCCTTGGAAGAAACGCTGTTAAATCGATTTACCATTTTAAAAAATGGTTAATAGGTTACCTTTGCTTTGTACTGAAGATATTCAATTTTAAAACAAGTTCTTTTATTATTGCACTTGACACAAAACGGAATTTTTCAAGAATAAGAGCATTAGCTTTTAAAACAAACTTAGTGATAAATGATTAAATTAATGTCATCTTTCCTTTAATGATTCTAAAATGTCGCAAACCTGGTGCAAACTTGCCACAAGTCAAAAAACATTGGTAGGTAAGCTGAACATTCGCCATTTTTACGATTGAGTTGAGCAATTTTACAGGAAAAGAACTTAAGAAAGGGAATTCATAATGCTCTCTCAAAATAGTCTTGTAGTAAACTTAGTGTCTGCCTCCTTTCGTCAATTTGTACCTTTAACAGGGGTGATATATGTGAAATGTATTACATGGATGGATATGCATGTATAGGATTTGTGTCTAAAGTTGTAGAAATTATAAAAATTGTCGAAAAGGTGTTAACAATTATTTTACTCACTTAAATGATTTGACATTTTCTACGAGTAAGGTCGGTAATTTTGCTAGTACAAAATAAAAATATCCAGCGAATGCACATGAATTCTATTGCGTATGCGTGGAATGCATTAGGGAAGCTGTAAGTATCCTTCCGTAGCTGAAAAAACAGTTCAATTTGAGAAGTTTTTGCCTACAAAAGTTTGCGTAATCGCAAAATTAGGCTAGTATACTAGTTAATATCATGTACCCCATATTAAACTTATGTTATGTTCTGGCATATATATTTTTAAAACAAATTGCTTGTAAAGAATTTTATTATACACAAATTATAATGTCTCAAATAAGAAATAACAGTAAGTACATTTTAATGCATGTTATTTTAATACAATTTATAATTAAAATTTTAGAGAGTATGCATATGGCAAAACCAGTTTCTTAATTTCAAGGCAAAATTTGTTGCAAGTGTTTGCGGACATTCATCATCTCTTGTTGTTGAATGTCCATAAGGATTTTCTTTTGAAGTAATGCCATTTCTTTCCTCAATTCACCATGAACAGCTGAATACTGCTCCACGTGGCTTACTTCAAGTTTATTCATCCCCTATAAAAATATAGAACAAAACTATGCTTTTTTCTAGACGTATCGATTTCAGAAACAATATTAACAATTACATTTTACAACTGTGTAGTGGATACGATGGGCCTGATCTGCAACAACTCAAAAGTGACTATTCACATTTATCATTTGGATTTCTTCCAAAACACCTTCCCCAAAATATCAATTTTTATATACCATGCTGTAGAACTTTGATTAACACTAGATTTACCACACCAGTCAAAATGACTGGTTTTACAATTTTATTTTAAAATTCTTACTTCACCTTAACTTTTTTTTAAACGATTGTCATGACATTTGAAGCGATAATTAAATGAATTTTAATAAGGCGGTTAGTTTTATATTTTTATTCAAAATCAAAAAGTTTTTGAATATCATCGGTACTTATACCAAACCAGTCAAAATGACTGGTGCATTTTTCTATGTGATGGAATGAGTTTTGCGCAGTTATAATAAATTATAAATACTGCGTAATTGTAGCACGATTAAAAAAAATGTCATGCGGGTGATAATTACAGAATTCGTGATAAATTTTCAGTCGTTGATTGAATTTTGAGGGGTGTTGGCTGTGGACCTTTGTTTAGAAAACTGAAAGGAAACATTTCTTTGGATACTGAAATATTGTATATTCTTTTGTAAGAAAACTAAATACAGAGAGAAATATTATCCTATTATTAGTTTCAAATTATTTTTATAATTATTTTTAGGCCCCAAAAATGACAACACGAAAGAAATCTTCCGTGTTTTTGGAAAATATCACCGACATACCTATGGAATGTTCGGATGTTGAAAATGATGAGCTTTATGATAGCGAAGGCGAAGTATTAGATAACTAAAGTGACCCACACGGCAGGAACAATAAACGTGTTGAATATCGAGAGTAGTGATAGCGATATTTCTGATAAGAGCAATGAAGATGATTCAAGCGACAGTGAATACGAAAACATTTCAAACATACGTAAACGAAGATGGTTACCATTGCCGTCCAGTTACAGCGACGAAGATGAAAGTGAAACAGAAATTTCTACAGACGGAACTATTTGGAGAAAAATAAAAGAAGGGGGCGTTGGTGGAAGATTATCAGTTCACAGAATTTTCAAGGATACTCCCGGGCCTACAGCATATGCAAAAATAAATATTATGAAGGAGGAAATAAGTAGCGCATTTTTATTTGTAATTGACCATTTTATTTTAGAACATATAAGAACTTGTACAGAGTTAGAAGCTTCTCGAGTTTTGAACAAAAAATGGATATTTACGCAAGCAAAATTAATTAATATATTACAATTAACCTAATTGAAGTAATTTATCATTTATAAAAAATATATAAAGACTGGAAACCCCACCAACCATTTTTTCTAAGACCAGTCATTTTGACGTGTCGGTAGAAAAATCATAGTCAAATTGTCGGTATATCTAGTGTTAAATAAGATTGATGGTTGGAAATTCTTGGTTAGAATAAGTTCCGAAAACATTCCACACGCTGCGCTGCGATCACAATTCTCAAGCCGGCAAAAGTGTATGGGCGATCGATTCTACGACTAAATGTAGCGCTATCTATTCTAAAATAAAACAGAACTGAAAAAGTATTTAAGCACTGTTAAACTCATTCATTTAGAAAAATGTAAATTTAAAAAATGTTGAATTTTCAAAACTAATATTATCTTTAAATTAAGACTTGATACTAAGTTATAATATATTGAAATAAAATAAGAAGCAGGAGCACATCGCATGACCGACCGACATCCGACAAAAAAGACAAAACGGGCTGACATACAACCGCGGACGAATGACCACCGCCATGTTTTGTGAGGACAAATACGCATGGACGTGTAGGATGCTAGTGACACAAGTCGAACCAATATGCGCACAGGAATCCCGTGGAACTTTGGAAACAGGGAGATAATATTCGATAACATGAAAAAGACAAAAATATTTGTGACCTGGCGTTTAGAAGAAAAAGAAAACTTGTCACAAGCAAAGTTAATCAATAAAAACAAATATAACGAGATAACGCGCATGTCTGTCATAGGACGTTTTTTCGACGACACTGAACGTACCTTGCAGAACTCTTCGCCCATGTTTTTCAAAGCTTTCATGCGTTGAGTATGAGCTATCCTGATTTGCTGGTGGTGTTTTTGTTGCTGTACAAGAACTTTCTAAAGAAAATAGCGATAATTAGGATTCATTAAAAATGATAAATATATAATTAAATTACACAGCAAAAATTAAAAAGCATGGGAAATAACTTAGGAAATTTTAAAATTTCGCTATAAATTTTAAAATGACCGAAGTTATTTTCGGTATTTGTTAATTTTTGCAATGTCACTTCATCGTTACATATGTATCGATGAAGTGAGGATAGGTAGTTGAATTGACGTCCGACTAGAGCAACACAACGGACTATTGGCGATAGTCCGGTATCAATTCCAAGGAAAAGTCCGAGGACAAGGCCTCGTCATTTGGAACCACGGTAAGATGACAAGAACACATGAGTTGGCACCCCACTCTCCAAACTTCCACTCCGCGCCTAAGTGAGGACATTTGAGGCCACGACAAATTTAACATGCACTAGCCCCCGGGTACACGACGGTCTTTGATTGGACCTAGTTTCAACTCGCATCCTCCAGTAGCTAATCCGCTAATCTTTCAACCGGGCTACCACAGCCCCGGTGAAGTGAGGATAATTACAAATTTTTTAAAATCATAGAATTTAATAAACTGCTTCAACTCATTGATGTATTAGATTCACCGAATTGAGTTTTAAATTAACATGCAATCTCATGTCCTCGAAAGTCTAAGTATTTCAATCTAACAGCACAGATCACACCCTCTAGGTTTTATAAACGAGTATAAAATTTCCCCAAGTTTGTAAATTTAATGTTAGGCTCAAAATTTACTATGAAATGTAAAATTCAAAAGTTCTTAATCACCATTTCAGAAATTCGTATTTTCATCTAACAGTTTTTAATCAGTTTTCATAGAAATTTTTTTCAGTCATTTCTATCACTAATCCGTAACATGATTGCTAAATAATTCTATTAAATACAATTACTAATAATCTATGATTAGAGGATGATTTAGTTTTGGTTTCTTACTGGAACTGCCATTTTTTGAGACACGAGGGGTAGTTAGACAACGACGTATGGCTTAAAGTGGATCCCGAACCATTGCAAACATTCATGCCTAGACCAGGATTCGAACCTAAATCCTGTTCAATTCATGAGAGGAGCGGTAACCACTCTAATACCTAGACAGATTATTAGAACTACAAAAGTGGTTTCAACTTAAAATTTTCAATTCGTTTTTCGTTAAACAGAATTAAACTTTAATACAACGTAAAATAATTTCAAGTTTGTTTAGGAATGGTTATATCCTTCTCTTTCAAGCTTTACATACTTGTAGTTTATCTTCACCCTCTTTCAACTTTTCCAACTCGTTTTCACCTTGTAGAATTACAGCGTACATTTGATTTTGAAAGTGATCAATAAGCTTTCTTCTTTCAGCTGACTGCATTTTATTAGTTTCAAGAACCTTTTTCGTAGTTGACCGAGTTGATTCCTATAAATCATTAAAAACACTAGAAACAATATTATTGTTCAAGTTAATATACGTATAGTAAAGTTATATTGAGAATATGGATCAATAAGTCAGGAATTCAAATAATTCCAATTCTAACAGAAGTTTTGAATTGTATACATGTAAAAAGGTACTACCTAAAAGTGTTCATCGTATCTTTTAATCCATTTTTTATTGCCAAGGTAATTAATGTTCACCAACGCCTGATTTTAAGTGACTTAAAATTCCCAGAAGTGATGTCAAGCGTTTTTAAAACTAAATTTAACACAAAAGGGAGATATTTTTAAACAGGTATTAGAATCCACATAATTTAGATCAATACTTATGAATATTATGAATAATGTAATGCTCGAAATGTATTTTTTAAAATACCTAAACAGGATACAAGATGACGGATAGTTTAATTGATTGCAATAAATGACCCAGAGTTGGATATAATTTGGTACTTTTTCTGAAGGGCTTACTGCTGATTTACAGTAATTAGGGACGTTCAATTTTTACAGGATTGCACAATATACATCTTTATTTAATGCGCCCGTAATAAAGGTTGAATTAAACTTGAAGGATTGTAGATAATGCCGTTGACGCGAAATCAGCTTACAAGTTTTCGAAACAAATTAATGCACATTGAGGTGAACGGTTACACATTAACTCCAAACAAATTGCACTGATCCGAACTTAATCTGTGGAGCCAAATTGATGCCAAGCTTGCGATCTCTTGACTACCAGGTTTGTTGTTGGGGTTTTATGGCGCAAGGGCCATATTTGACCATTCTGCGCCAGGCACAAGACATACAATATCAAGCAATAGACATACACGCACAATTAAAGTTTTACTGACTCAGAAGAGAGAAATACACCCAGGGAGGAATACACCTGACAGGAATCGAATCGGCGCAACCTACAACTCGAAGGTTGCTAGCGCAGTGGGTATACCCACTGAGCCACGACGGCCCGTCGGTGACTACAAGATACCAGCAGTTTAACTGAGATAAAATTTTAAAAAATTTCAATAATTATTCAGAACTTCTGTGTACATATTTGTTCTTTAATTAGTTCCAATTTTGGTCAGATATAATACTAAAACCATCAAGTTTTGTATATAAGACCCATCTACACAAGATACTCGAAAAATATTTTACTATATGCTTGAATTTAACTCATTTATTAAATTAATTTATTTTAATCCATCACACTCGTGAAATTATATATACCACTCAATTAAAAAATATGGACAATTTATTTTAAAACAAGCACTTTAAATATATAAAATATAATGAAATTCTGGATAAATATAATCAAAAATATTTTTTACATCAGTAGAAAACATTGGCAGAAATAACTATCCTTTTAAAAATGACTCAGCAAGTATGCAATCTTGATCCCTATTTCAACGAATTGGCGCAAATTAAAATTTGAAGATCTGTTCAAGTCGAACAAAAATTCATTCATTAAGTAAAGTTTAATGAACACAAACTGATTCATTAATTGATTAAATAGCAAGATTATTCAGTCATGAAAAGGCAGTTTTAAGTTATCAGTTGATTCTCAAACATCTGTAGACATTCTCACTATAGGCCACGACTAATTCAAATTATAAGTCTCATCGTGATCAAAAGCGAAATGTTCCATTCGAAAACATACAATTTGCACCAATATAAAATTATGGAAGAATCTAGATATTAGCTATTGCATTGTAAACATTTTTCACCTATAAATACTTGTCTACGATTCTTGTATCCGATAAGATTATTCCATTTTTAAATTCAGAATGAAATTATTCCACTTTTTAAAATCTAACTGAAATCATTGCTGTGTTTTTTCTTTTTTTGAGGGAATACAAGAAACCTCAAATTTAAAAAATTAATTTGAGGATGAACAAAATGATCTCACATGATGGTGATGTTTTATAAAATTCCAAAGTTAAATCTTAGTTTATGGTCCGGTCGCCAAAGTTCACGCCATTATCACCAGCTTGGCGACAAAAAAAAATGTAACTAGGATTTTACCTTATTTTATTATAAAAATTTAATTATAAAATCACAGGAGCTTGTATGGTGAGATATTTGAGGATACATGTCACTGCAATTTCATAGAATTGTTTTAATGATCGGGGTACTAGCATAAGTTTACATAAACATCCCGTCTTTAGAAAGTGGTATTTAGCAACTTATATTTACTTCATTCTTATAAGCGTCATTACACAAGAAATCACATATATTATACATATGAATTGAATCATATTTACAATAGCTTTAGCTAATACCTTTAAACTGCAGACGTTTCAGAATTTAACGCTAATTATTCCGTTTATAACTTTCGAATTTCTGAATATTTCATACCTGTGTGAATTGTTCCAATTTTCTTCTTTTGGCCACCATTGTCTTGTTTAAGTCAGTACTGAATCTCTCAAGAAGTTTAGACATTCCACCGGTAAAATCTTGAGGGTTTCCAATTTCTTCCTCTATTTCTACTAAACTTTTTTTAGAATCGGTATCCGAAGCGTTTGGAGATTTTAGAACAGTATTCATTTCTTCTTCAGAATGTACTGAATCACTGTTTCTAGTGTCATTTTGAATCGGACGTTTACCTTTTTGGGGAATTTTACGGCCATTATCAATTTTTGCTTTAGGCATTTCAAAAATTTCTTATCGTACTTTCGAATTATTAATTTAAATCAGTTCAGAGATTACGCGACCAACAAATGCAAAAGAATATTCAAGATAATTGTTTAGGTTGACTATGCTGCCAAACTACCAAATAGAAATATTTCCACCAAACGATAGCTCTTTACGAAAATTTTCGCGTTAAATTGCAACAAAACAGACATGATTTGATTCCAAAATAATAATTGATGCGATGAATTTTTCATTAAATAACTCATTCAAAGATAATTTTAAAAAATACTCTAGTAATACTTTATTAACGTGATTTACTACTTTTACTGTATTAACCTCAATGTGTTTGATAATAATCAACCTTCAAAATATTAGAAATATTCGTTGTCATCAATTTATTTACGGAAATTTTGCTATCAATATCGTTTGAATAGTTCGATTTCGTTTATCGTTTGCTAAAACCTTCTTGAGCTCATGTCTTTCACGTCTTTATTAGAGTATGTGAGGGTTTTTTTCTGTAAGCACTAAAGTTTTGGTAACCGCTTTCGTAACGTGTGGCGTAACTTGACATCTTACTCGAATACACTTTCAGCATGTCCCTTACGTTAAAAATTAACGCCAAACATCGCCAAGACAGACAAATCAAGTTAGTTAACTGGAAGTATTCTCTGGTGATTTCTTTGTACACTGAACAAAAACTGTTCGAAACAGATCTAAATAGTAATTTTTTAAATATTTAGTTAAATAAAAGCATCTTTAAATGAACTCGTACTAATTTCCGAGGTAATATGAAGAACATGACAAAAGGCTTGGGTCAAAAGACAAAGGTCAATTTTAAAATTTAGAATTTCTAACATTTAGCACGTTGTCTATAAAATGTCTGATCAGAGTCTAACAAAAAATGTCTAACAGAGTATAACTAATACATTCTATTCAATTTTGCAAGAACTTTTCATCTAGAGGTAAGTTTTATTTTTCAGAACAAAATCGATCGATTAAATTAGAGCTCCCAACCTGTTATATAACTCAATATTGGTTTTTATTTATTTAATTTTTTTATCGTATTTTTAAGTGATTTTATGAATTATCGTATTTTTAAGTGATTTTATGAATTATATCGTATTTTTAAGTGATTTTATGAATTATATCGTATTTTTAAGTGATTTTATGAATTATATCGTATTTTTAAGTGATTTATTATTTGAAGCATTAGAAAATATTATAGTAATGAGACTTCTTAGTTTATGTGTACAATTCCAATATTTCAATAACTGCTTAGAGTTGGATCTTTGAGTTTACTGGTCCATTTGTTACTTTTATATTCACATCAGATTAGTTAGGGGTAGTTAATAAGATGTTTTGAAAAATGGGTGAAGCTATTTTCTTTCATTTAAATTTATTTAAATGAAATTATATAAATCTAGATTAGATTCAAAGAAGGGATTTATGGAACTATTTCGTGACAAAAATAATTTTTTGTTTCGAGAACGACCAATTTGGAAACGCTGAATTAGAATAACCCACACTATTTATGGTAATAGAATTAGCTGTTTCATTTCAAAATCAATAAGTGTAACGCTTAAAAATGTGTTCGATGTAAAAGAACAGAAATAATGTGATAATACTTCTGATTAAGGTATTGATAAACTTTCTAATTAGCAGTAGACATTTAATGAAAAATAGACACCTTAATATTTAGATTAGAACCCAATGCTTTGAGTATGGTTTTACTTGAGAAACAATAAAAACGCGAAAGTGCTGAATATTTATGAACTAAATCAAAAGTTATTCTAATTGAATTACTTGAAAGTTAACTTCGGAAATTTCAATAATTGATGATTGAGTAATCAAGTGAGCCTTTAAAAAAAGTCAAGAAATTGGCAGTTCGCCAAAGCCCAACCTTTCTGGGATGTGAATTCGTTTCTCTAAATTAGCCTTTTGAGTCGAATTTTATTTCGTTTTAGTCATTCACTTTTAGAATGGCTTCCAACTACCTTATTCATTTGGAAATGTTATCGCATTTAAAAAACACTCAGATTTTGAACACCAGGAAGTAGGAGTTAGTTCTAATTCAGTGGAAGTATTGAAGAGGATAACATGAAACTCAGCAATGTTTTAAATGCTTCGGATTATAGGTTAAAATAAATTTCATTTTCATTTCTGATCATGAATTTTCTAAAACATCCATTTGTATATATTTTCCGGGTATTTCAGTGTGGAAACCAACGTAAAAATAAATTTGTAATAATTTGAATGTATATTAAAATACAACCATGGAGCCGCGGCAATCGGGGGATTGGAAGAATAGCGGATTAAAACTCGATCCAGACTCGTGTGCGTGGGGTGCACGTTATATTTGTCGTGATCTCAAATGTCCTCAAATTGGTTTGGTGTGGAAGTTTGGAGAGTGGAGTGCCAGCTCAAGTGTTATCCTCGTCATCTGACCGTGGTTCAAAATGACGAGGTGTTGTCTTCTGATCTTTCCCTTCGGGAATTGCTTTCGCAGTGCTGAACAATAGAACTCTAAAACTCACAAATATGCTATTCTCAATTGCTAGATTGCCAATATATGTAGGGTTTGTTTCGTGTGATTTCACAAAGAGAAACAGTCAGTGAAAATGACAATCACTGTTTATTTGGACGGACACAACACAACGAAGAGACATAAAATACAAAAACATTGAGAAAAAGAAAACACAGCGCAGCTTTACGTCTGCACACACGAACGTTCCCTCCAGGAAAAAAAAAGAGTCTCCCTTCCCGCGCAGGATCGCGTTACATCATAAGTATGATGTCATGGGAGTATCGTGCTGCCATCTGGAGTCCATTTACAACAATCCTACAGATTCGGCCATCCTGGTAGTCACTGGCCTCAGGGACATTCATAAGAAAAGAACATAAAATTACTATTTAGAATATAAAATAAGATAAGAACACTGTTACAACCAATAAAACTACTCCACTTAATTTTGATCACATTATTTTGCATCATTTAACAAAAAAAACGAGTATAAAATTAATACAATATGAGAATACGTATAAATCAAAAATAAATCATAAGTATAAAGCGTCACATTTTCGAAAAGTATTTCATTAGATCAGCAGAGGTAGTGGTAAATTTGGGACCTGAATGTTCACCAACCCTCTCAACCTCATATCTGTCTTTGGCTTTCACATTCGTCACCCTGTATGGACCTAAAAACTTAAGTCTCAGTTTGAGACCAGAACCAAACTGCGTCCTCTGAATGGCCACTAAATCGCCAACTTGATAGGCGCTTTCTTTCTTTTCTTGTTGTAGGTTCTTCTATTTTCGGTTTGAATTTTTTGGATGTTTTGTTTTGCATCTTGTCTGTTACAATTTCTTTCATCTTGGAATTGTTCTATCATTTCTTCTACTAGGAGATCTCTGAGAATGATGTCTTCCTTGTTTCTTATTTTCACCCCAGTTAAAAGTTCAAATGGTGTCCACTTCGTACTTCGACTCATTGTACCATTAAGAACTCTTTGTAATTTATCCACATATTTAAACCATTTTGTCGCGTCATCAAGTGTTAACTTGGTGAGGACTGGTATAAGAGTACGGTGGATCCTCTCAACTTGCCCGTTTCCACGAGGTACTCCTGTGGCGATTTGTAAGTGTTGAATTCCCTCGTCAGCGCAATAGTCGGCAAAAGCTTTTGATGTAAATGCTGAGCCTCTATCGGTTATGATCCTCAAGGGATTTCCAAAAGTTTGTTGTTGTAATCGAATTTTTCCCAATGCATCCTCTGCAGAAACTGATTTGACTGGATATAACCAGGTAAATTTTGTAAAGGCGTCAACAATGGTCAGAATGTGTTGGTACTTTTTGTTTGTTGACGGCAATGGACCGATAAAATCAACGTGATAAGTACCTAAGGGTATATCTTCCTTTTCAATGGGATTCAGAAACCCCTCCTTTTTTCCACATTTCTTATTGGCCAAAATGCACGGTACACAGTTGATGATTACTTTTTGAGTTAATTTATTTAAGTTAGAAATGAAGAATTCTTGCTTTACCACATCTTCTGTTTTAGTTGCTGAAAAATGGCCCTTTTCGTGAGCTAATTTAATTATTTCGGTTTGCATATCTCTGGGCACTACTATAAGTTCGCGACCATTTACAAATTTGTAGAGAATGTCATTTCGTACAAAATACTCCTGAGACTCGTTATTAGGCAGGAGTGTTTTAAGGGCACAAATATGTTCATCTGCCAACTGTGCATTCTTCAGTTGTGCAGTCAAAGTGTCATTTCCTACAATCATGACTGGATGTCTACTTAAGGCATCGACATGCTGCATTCTTTGGCCGGGTCTATGTACAATTTCATAGTCAAACTCCTCTAATAAAAGGGCCCATCTTGCAATTCGTGTTACAAGATCCTTTTTGTCCATTGTTTTTTGGAAGGCCGAGCAATCGGTTACAATTTTGAAATGGTTGCCCAACAGGTAAACACGGAATTTTTTTAAGGCTTCGACAATGGCTAGGACCTCCAGTTCATAACTGCTATACTTTTCTTCGGCTATGTTTGTTTTCTTTGACATGTAATGAACAGGGTGTAGTTTTCCATCTTCACAGTCTTGCAGGAGCATGGCACCATAGCCATGTTTGCTCGCATCTGTATGCAGTTCCGTTTTCCTTCCTTGTTTGAAAATACCTAATACTGGACCTTCTGTTAGTAAGTTCTTAAGTTTCTCAAATGCCTCCTTTTGTTCAGGACCAAAAGCAAATGAACTATTTTTTCTGAGCAAATCACTAAGCGGTTTAGCAATTGTAGAGTATCCTGAAATAAATTTCCTGAAGTAACCCGTTAGTCCTAAAAAGCTTTGTACATGCTTCATGTTTGTTGGGACAGGAAACTTCGTAACTGCCATAGTTTTCGTAGGTGATGGACGGATAGTGCCATTTTGAACTATGTGACCGAGAAACTCCACTTTCTTTTTCAGGAACTGGCACTTGGTCATTTTCAACTCGAGTCCATACTTGGATGCAACTTCAAATACAGTTTTTAACTTATCTAAACCTTCCTTTTCATTTTTCGATGGTATGATAATGTCGTCCATATAAATTATCACGAAACCTTTGTTCATAAGATCTCGGAAAATACTATTGTTGTGTGGTCACCGGTTCATTTTTCTATAAGTGGACTGTAACAATTCTTTTGAAGATGAAAACAGATACTATGAGGCAATTAATCTGAATAACCACAAGTTTACTAATATGTACATATATACAGTCTTATATCCATAATAACTGGCGCCATTGCCAGGATTAGTGAACCATATCACTGGTGACTGCAATACGAGTCAATTCCAAAGAGCGATTGCCTGAGGACAGGCGGTTACACAGCGAGGATGCCGTAGTACGCCAAATGGCGACGTTTTGAAGGATGCCAAGGGTTGAGCCACAACATACCGGCCCCCGTTGACATGTTTCAACATTCAACTATATGAATATTACATAATAAATGACAATAGTACATAACATGAAGTAAGCAGGTTCATACAATTAGAAATTACTTGTCACATGGACACTATTATAACTACAAATATAACAATACTGCAAATACTACAATTTTAACAAATAGAATTAATTACATAGGATAATGAAGTTAAGTAGTCTGTATTATAATTGTGATATACTAATAAGTTCCAATATATACATATCATTCATTATCTTCGATGGGAAGAATACAGATTTTGGAAATTCCTCTTCTAACAACACCTGTGGCGGTTTTAACATCTACTACTCTAACCTTATTATCAGAACCAGATATTAAGTTAATAACTCTGCCCAAAATCCATTTAGAAGGGGCTAAATTTTCGTCTTTAAGGACAACCATGCAACCTTCTTTAAGATTTTTCTTTTCAAAGAACCATTTATTACGCTGCTGGAGATGATTCAAGTAGTCGCGTTGCCACTTCTTCCATATGATTTGCGTCATTCTGGTGATTTTTTGCCAACTAGATAGTTTATTTTCGCTTATTGCGGTTATATCAGGTTCAAGTAGTGAAGTAATTGGGCGGCCAATTAGGAAATGAGCTGGAGTCAGGACCTCGAGGTCATTTGGATCCGACGATAAAGGTACCAAAGGTCGCGAATTGAGAACTCCCTCAATTTGTGTAATTATCGTTAAAAATTCTTCTAATGTTACTAAGGAATTACTTAAGGTTCTCTTAAGATGGTACTTAAACGCCTTCACCCCGGCTTCCCATAGTCCACCAAAATTAGGCGACCGAGGAGGAATGAATTTCCAATTAATGGCCTCAGATGATAAGTAATTAACCAAGGCGTCATCTGGTTTACTTACAAGAGCATGTAATCTTTTCAACTCATTGTTGGCTCCAACAAATGTAGAACCATTATCGGTTATAATAATTGAACTCTTTCCTCTGCGGGCAAAGAATCTTTTAAGGGTGGCAATAAAGGATTCGGACTTTAGATCCGTTACGATTTCTAAGTGGGTTGCTTTAGTGACAAAACACACAAATAAAGATACATAAATTTTACTATAATTTCCTTTCCTTTGGTTTTTATATCTAATTAAGAAGGGTCCACAAAAATCGATACCACACTTTTGAAAAGGATGACTAGGATTGATTCTGTCTGCGGGTAGAATTCCCATAATTTGGTTGGATTCTACGGGTTTAGTTTTAAAACACACGACACATTTATGAACTATTTTACGGGCAAGCGATCTTCCATTAATAACCCAGTACCTCTGCCTGACGTGATGGAAAAGTGCCTGTGGCCCAACATGGAAGAACTTGTTATGGAAGTGCTCAAAAATGAGTTCACTTAATCGATGCTTATGTGGCAATACTATGGGATGTTTGCTTTCATAGGACAAACTGGAATTTTGCAATCGACCTCCAACCCTAATAATTCCATCAGAATCCAAAAAAGGGTTAAAATATTTCAATTTGCTATTACCTGAAATGGTCATCTGGTTTTGAAGATTTTTTATTTCTTCCGCGAAATATCTATACTGTACCTGTTTGATAAGGTAAGTCTCGGCTTTTTTCAGTTCTAACGTCGATAAAGGTCCCAATTCTCTCTTGGATGAGTTTCTACAATTTGCAATAAATCTAAAAATAAAACTACAAATTCGAATTAATTTAAAGAAATTATTAGTCAAGGCCAAAATGTCATTAAAAAAGTCACTGGGAAATAAGTCTATAGTTAAGCTTGAAATTCCACAAATGTTCATAGTCTCTTTGAATTTGTCATTAACAGGATCGAGTTTCATCTCTTTCGAGATAAGTTCATGATCCTCTGGAGATACAGGAGCGTCTTCAAGTTTGGGAAAACCCATTTCTTGAGTAAGAAAGTCTGGTCCATGTAACCACACTTGATTTTCAGCTAGCTCTATTGCATCTACACCTCGAGATATTAAATCAGCGGGATTGCTGTTCGACGAGACGTGGTTCCAATGAAAGTTCTGGGTCATTTCTTGGATCTTAACCACACGGTTTCCAACAAAAGTTTTTAACTGCCATGGCGGAGTGTGGATCCAAGCTAAGGCTATGGTTGAGTCTGTATACAGGTAGACATCGTGTATGACTAGTTTCAATGCCTTCAAAATTTTTACAACTAACTTGGATAGCAGGAGGCAAGCAGATAGTTCCAGTCTAGGAATGGTAACTGTTTTTAAAGGTGCTACTTGCGACTTGCTACTAATCAAATGGCATGAAATTTCCGAGTGATGGAAAGACTGGATGTATACAGCAGCTCCAAACGCCACTGAGGACGCGTCAGCAAATCCATGCAAAACTACTTGTTGCGCATTCGGAGCTAACATGTAACGATTGACATTAAAATTTTCCAAAGATTTTAAGGATTTTGTGAACTGAAACCAGGACTGAGCAAGAAAATCAGGAACAGTATCATTCCAGTCCAACTTTAGTTTCCAGAGCTCCTGCATAAAGATTTTAGCTTTCGTGATGACAGGCCCGATAAGACCCAGTGGATCAAAGATTCGTGCTATATCGGATAAAATGGACCTTTTCGTCAGTTTTTCGTGTAGGTTGATTTTTACCTTGAACGTAAAAGCATCTAAGCTAGGGTTCCATGTAACTCCTAAAGCTTTAGTCTCATTTTCAGTAAATGAATAACCTTCTAACTTTTCTTCATTAACATTGTTCAGTAATGTAGAATGATTTGCCTTCCATTTATGTAAGTGCATTCCAGCAGATTCCAGAAGTTTAACAAGCTGACATTGGAGCTCCTTAACACCGTCCAAACTTTCTTCCCCACTAATAACATCATCCATATAACAATCATTCAAAAGAACTTCAGACGCAGCAGGAAATTTTTCTGCCTCTTCCAAAGCGAGCTGTTTTAAAGTTCGGATGGCCAAAAACGGAGCACAGGATGTTCCGTACGTGACTGTATTTAACTCATAAACCTCTACTGGTGACTTAGCATCTGATTTCCATACGATTCTTAATAGCTTTCGTTGCTCCTCATTTATAACTATTTGGCGATACATTTTCTCTATATCGGCGAGAAATACGAACCTATGTTTTCTAAAACGAATCATGATTTCGTATAAATCTTCGTTTACGAGTCCTTTCAAAAGAATGTCATTTAATGATTTTCCGTTTGTTGTAGGACTTGAAGCGTTAAAAACAACACGGAGTTTTGTCGTAGAATTTTCCGGGCGATATACCCCATGGTGTGGTAGGTAATAACAACGTGACTCATCTATATCTTCAGTAACCTTCCTCATGTGATTGAGACTCTCGTACTCTTTCATAAAAGAACAGTAAAGTTCTCGCATTAAAGGAGTTTTTTCTAAACGATTCCACAATTGGTGTAGTCTTTTTTCTGCAATAGCCTTCGAATCTCCAAGGGTACTAGCGTCTTCCTTTAGAGGCATAGTTACTACAAATCTTCCTGATTTATCTCGACGATACGTTGTTTTAAAGTGATTCTCGCATTGTTGTTCTTCGAAACTGACCAAGCGTGATTCATCTTCCACCCCTTCCATTTTCCAAAATTTTTGAATATTTTCTTCTAAAGCATCTGTTGGTTGGATAAACCCACAAAATATCTGATGTGAAACATCTTCTATTGTTCCCGAAACAATGTAGCCGAAAACTGTTTTTTGAAATATTAATTGTGAAATTTCATGCTTATGAGCCTCTAAAATTTTATAGAAAAGTTCTACTCCAATTAGAATATCTATTTTAGCTGGTTTCCCAAAGTCTGGATCCGCCAATTCTATATCCAACGGCAATTTTACGTTATCTATATTTATATTATGAGAAGGAATGCAATCCGTTATTTTAGGTGTTACTAAAAAGTCAATTGATCTGCAAAAAGAACCATCTTTATTTGAAATGTTCGTACGTACTTGGGATCTGATATTTGTAACATTCCCATTAATCCCAGAAACATAAACATTCAATTTATTTTTCTTTAATCCTAATACGTCTACCATCTCTTTAGTCATTAGATTGGCTTGTGAACCGCAATCAAGAAGCGAGCGGGCTGGAATTCTCATTCCATCCTTTTTTTCTACATGAATAATGCATGTAGTTAAAAGTACTCTACTTTTATTTTTTCCAGATGAACACATTTTATTGCAAAGAGATTTCGAAACATTCGCTTCCCCCACCTCTTTCGCGGCACCGTTCATATCACTGGATGGCGGGCTACTTTCTTTTTTGTTTACTTGCGTAGCGCCACATGTCTGTTCAGGTTCGTTTGGAGCCGAACGCTTTCTGTGAAGTAAAGAGTTATGTCTTTGGAAACAAATATTACAAACTCCTTTCGAATGACACTGCGCAATTTTGTGTTTAGAACTAAGACAATTGAGGCACAGGTTGAATTTTTTTGCTGTTGAATATCTCTCGTATTCACTCAGTTTTAAGAACATATCACACTTGAAAATAGAATGATTTGCTTGACATAAAACACATTTATAATCTTTATAGCTATTTTTCACTAATAAAGTTTTCAACTTTTGATTTTTATCAATGTGCGAATATTTAGGTTTTACATTTACATTACACTGTAAATTTTCTAAAACCAAACAACGTTTTTGCAAAAAGTCAATGAATCCTTGCCATTTAGGTACTTCTGTGGTGGTAAGCGATAGTTCAAATTGTTTTTTCGTTTCTTTATCAAGTTTCTTAAGAACTATATTTATTAACATAACTTCTGAAAACTGATTAAGCTCCAGTCCTAAGCTTTTAAGAGCTCGAATGTGTTTTTGACAGCCGTCAACTATTGCTCTTAGACTTTTAGCTGCATCCTGAGCTGCAGTTTCTATTGTTAATATTTCATTCATATGGCAATTTACAATTAAACGTTTGTTTTGGAAACGATCTTCTAATGCTTTAAAAAGCGAAGTGTATGTGTCATCCATAGTAACAACGTCTAAAGCACTACCGCTAAGGGTAGACTTCAGATAATATAATTTTTGAGTATCACTCAAATTATCATTTGAATCAATTAAGTTTACGAATTGATCCTTAAATGTGTACCAATCTTGATAATGTCCTGAAAACTTTGGTAAAGGTACCTCAGGTAATTTCACATTCATCGAAGAACTATCTAATTTAGAGTCTTTTAATCTAGGATTTTCCATATTGACATTAAGTAATAGGAGTTTTCTAAGCCTTACCTCCATTTGCTCGGCTTCGTCTTCTAATTCTAGGAAGGTTTGCAGGTGCGTTTCCAATTCTGCTTCATCGACGACCTTTTCGATGAACTGCACTTTTAAATCATCCAATTTTCCTATAACTCTTCTTAGATTATCCAGCTTCATTTGAGATTGTAAGTCATCTTTTTCTTCGGTATTGTCCAAAAATGCTGCGATTTTTGCTAATTGTCCTTTATAAGCACTTCTTTGCCTATTGAGGCATACTATTTTTTTCTTATCCGTCATAGTTGCTCTATTTATCTATAACTAAAGCCAGTTCTGCGACAACCGAAACTAAAGTCTCCGGCTCGACGGACCATATGTTGTGTGGTCACCGGTTCATTTTTCTATAAGTGGACTGTAACAATTCTTTTGAAGATGAAAACAGATACTATGAGGCAATTAATCTGAATAACCACAAGTTTACTAATATGTACATATATACAGTCTTATATCCATAATAACTGGCGCCATTGCCAGGATTAGTGAACCATATCACTGGTGACTGCAATACGAGTCAATTCCAAAGAGCGATTGCCTGAGGACAGGCGGTTACACAGCGAGGATGCCGTAGTACGCCAAATGGCGACGTTTTGAAGGATGCCAAGGGTTGAGCCACAACAACTATAAACATATCTTTGAAAAACACTAGGGCTAGTACTCAATCCGAAAGGGACTTTAGTGAATTCAAATTGTCCGTCTGGAACAACAAATGAAGTGTATTTTCGACTTTCTTCCTCAACATTAACATGGAAAAATCCGTTCTTCAAGTCTAAAGTAGTATACACTCTAGCATCTTCCAACTTGTCTAATACATCGTCTATCAAGGGAAGGGGAAATCTGTCTTTAACTAATTTTCTATTTAGCTTCCTATAGTCTATGCACAATCTGGTTGTGTTGTCTTTCTTTTTTACTAATACTATTGGACTAGCATAATCAGAATTACTAGTCCTAATTATTCCTTGTTCCAACCATTCTTGGATCTGTCTATCAACTTCTTGTTTCTCAGGAAAAGACAGACGACGAGCTCTTTGGTAAATCGGCACAGCATCATTTAGAATAATTCTCATGGAGACATCAGTTGTTTCTGTCTTTTCCGGTTTATACGATGACGTTATCTGTTTTAATTCCGCTTTTATTTGTACGTCATTAATGTGGCTAAGATCAACTTGATCTTCCTGGTTTACTTGGGTTATTTGCATGAGCCACATCTTTTCTTCATAGTTATTAAATTCAACACCACTGCTGGTAAAGTTTAATGAAGCTTGTCCCAAAATATCTGCTCCAATTACTGCTTGGTAACTCAACTGTGGTGCGGGTACTACATGCCATGTTAAAGAAAAATGACATCCATCTATTTTAACTTCATGCTCAAAGGATCCTTTCGTCCAAACCTGTGATCCTCCAATACCAGACAAAAGCAAGGGCGTGTTTGACAGCTTGGGAAGGTCGATTGTCTGTTTGTAAACATCTTCGCGCATGAGGCATACTGAACTACCTGTATCGACGAGTGCAACAACAGTCAAATTGTTCAAACAGATCTCTTTGGTGTGAACCTTTCCGTCTACAACATTGTTAGACGTTTGTGTAATATGGGCTTCTGATGTCCTTTCTTTCTCATCGGGTTTGTGCACTGAATGCAGACCACTGTCATTTCTCATAAATCGATGACTTGGTGTTTGTTTTGGATACCTCTGGTTCTCATTGTTATTCCATTTCTTGAAATGGAAATGCATTTGATTAGGAGGTGTTCGTGGTCGTCCACGTCCAAACTGTGCATTCCTCGGAAAGTTTTTCTCTTTTTGAAATTCGCTTGGTTGCTTCTTGTAATTTACTCGCAGTTTTTCATACTCATCTAGTTTTTCAGTTAACTGGATTGGTGATATCATCTTTGCCCAATCATCTATGAAATGTTCTCGAACTTCCACTGGAACCTTTCTTTTTAATTGATCCACTATCATGAGATCTTTGAGTTTTTCAAAAGTTGTTACTTCTAAACTCATCAACCACTCGTCTAAATAATTCTTTATTTCGTAGTAGAAATCTCGCCATGTATTTTCAGGTTTCTTTTGATGCTTCACAAATAATTGTCTAAAGTTTTCTGGTCCTAACTTAAATCTCTTCAAGAGCAACGATTTTATGTATTCGTAATCAGTTGCTTGTTCATCCGATTCTCGTGCAATTAGGCCGACTATCTCTGATGGGAGTACGCTGACTAAGTGGGTTACCCAATACTCTGTCGGTATTTGCATTATTTTGACCTGGCGTTCAAACATAACCAGATATAAACTAATATCATTGTCTTTTGCATCAAACTTTGGTATTATTTTTTGAACGTCAAATTTTGGATTGTTTAATTTACCCATAACTTCATTATTACCGGTCGATAAATTTGAAGACATTTCGAATCGTTTCATCTCTAATTCGTCTTTTCTTCTTCTTTCTTCCATTTCATCGCGTCTTTTCCTTTCTTCTACTTCATCGCGTCTTTTCCTTTCTTCCACTTCATCTTGTCTTTTCCTCTCTTCTGCTGCCTTGTCTTCTTCTGCTTTTCGTGATTCTGCGATATTCTCTAACAAATTTTTCACGAAGACTTCATCATAATGTGAACTACTAGTTATGAGTTCTTTGAGTTCTATTACTTTCATTTCCTGTTTAACGGTTTCACCCATTTCATCTGCAAGCAGTTGCAAATCTACTTTCTTGTATTTTGCAAGGAAAGCCATTATGGTCAATCTTAAATCCAATGTCCCAACACAATCGTAATTTAAAAATTTCTCACAATTCTTAATATACCACTCAATTGTAAATTAATACATATATTAACACATTTTTGCTCCTAAGCGTTAATATGCATCTTAACATTAATTAAATGAAATTAACAGGTATTACATGTAGCACATAACCTTTGACGCTAATATGGTATTTAAGTACAAGCATAAACAAACATCATTCAAATACGTTGTTATAGCATAATAAAATAAAATAAACGAAATACTAGGTAACAACACAATCACATCTAAGAAAAATATGCTTCAACTTTCAAATTATAAAAACAAAACAAACGTATCAAACTATTACGCCGTCTCTATCAAAGAATCACTAAGGGAAAAAAAATTACTGCAGGTGGTATTTCCAACAAAAAAAAGATCAAAATATCACTTATGTTAAAAAAACAAGATTTTCCTTTTCGTCACCTGATTTTTTTTCTTTTCTCTGTTCGTTTAAAAAACGGAAATGCAGAGAAGCCATAGAAACAATTTTTTTGTGTGTGTTGCAGTACTTTCGATTTAAACTTTCATGAAATGAAATATTTGTACCAGTTTCTTTTTCGAAACTTAAAAGAACACACTTGAAGGAAATAATGTTACTCTTCAATAGTAGCACATAGAAATTAATACATAATAACAAATTAAGTTAAATATGTTGATAATAGTTTTTGCTTATCTGCGTTCTTGACGACGAGGGCAGGGAGCCTCCAATAAGCGACGAGGGTAGGATTCCTCCAACACAGGACAAGGGTAGGACGCCTTTAACACGGGCGAGGACAGGATTCCTCCACAGACGAGGACAGGATTCCTCCACAGGCACGAGGACAGGATTTCCTCTAACGGGCACGAGGACAGGATTCCTCCAACAGGCACGAGGACAGGACTCCTCCAACAGGCACGAGGACAGGACTCCTCTAACAGGCACGAGGACAGGACTCCTCCAACAGGCACGAGGACAGGACTCCTCCAACAGGCACGAGGACAGGATTCCTCTAACAGGTACGAGGACAGGATTCCTCTAACAGGTACGAGGACAGGACTCCTCTAACAGGCACGAGGACAGGACTCCTCCAACAGGCATGAGGACAGGATTCCTCTAACAGGTACGAGGACAGGATTCCTCACGCACATCAGTCGAAAAAACTGGAAGAATTAAAGTGTCATGGCGACACTCCGAAATATCCGATGGGTCTGGATGACACCGCAAAACAGAACCAGGGTGTGGTTCAAGCACTGTGCTTTCTGTTTCGGCTGTTCTCTTTATCCAAAGGCCGAGCCCCCATATTCTGTAGGGTTTGTTTCGTGTGATTTCACAAAGAGAAACAGTCAGTGAAAATGACAATCACTGTTTATTTGGACGGACACAACACAACGAAGAGACATAAAATACAAAAACATTGAGAAAAAGAAAACACAGCGCAGCTTTACGTCTGCACACACGAACGTTCCCTCCAGGAAAAAAAAAGAGTCTCCCTTCCCGCGCAGGATCGCGTTACATCATAAGTATGATGTCATGGGAGTATCGTGCTGCCATCTGGAGTCCATTTACAACAATCCTACATATATGACATTATTTCCCTTTTAAAATAATGTTATACTTTAATTATGTACATTCTATTAGAGTCTACAATAACACTAACGTACTCAGCTTTATAAATAATTCAGTTCTAATAAACTTCTATTGACTAAATGTAAAATTTATGTCCAAAGGAACGCATTCGACATCTATTTAGTCAATTTGAGAGATTGATATTTTAATTGTGACGAGGTAAGCATTATTACAATGTTACCGAAATCTGCTACACGTAGAACAAGTTTCCTCACTTTCCTCTTGTGAATTTGGTTTTGCATGAACCAGTCCATTGCCACTTCCAAATAATTCCTCATGGTACCGTTCTCTATCATTATTCCTCCATTCCATTCGTTTCCGGTACTAACATCCGACTGCATTCACGACAACAAATCGAGGCAACTTCTGCTTCAACGGGAACAATTGGGAGACTTGGGAAACGTTTCGGAATTAACAGCTTCGTCCCATTCCCCCAGAAGAAAACAAAGCTCCAGTTTGTTATTCCGTTCACAGTATGAAAGGGATTCGGCTCCTGCGCTACATCAAGGAGAATTTGGGGTGACAGCATGACTCATTGTGATGGATAGTGAGACAAAGGAACTCGGACAGTTTCTGTTCACGAAGGAGACATTTTGTTCTGTGAACGTTCGTACAAATGGAAGGAAAGGAAGGTAACACAAGAAACAATAAAAATCGAGATTCGATGGTGAGTGGAAGTAATTCTGAAAATATTCGTGGTACCAAAAAAGTCGAGTTGCATTTGATCACATATTTCTCAGGGGTAAACTTTGCTAGAAACCTAGTGTGTTATGAATAAAATTTAAAATGTTGAGACAAAGCCCTATTTGAATTGTTGCCAAAATTGGGGATATAAAAGTTTTCGATTTGTGATTAAATAAATCAAACGTATCCACTTAAATCAGGTCAATTTGATTTTCTAAAATTGTGTATGTAATTTCATAATATAAAACTGCATTGGAGAAAAAAATTAATAATTTGGATAACTTAACGAGCGTTAATACTTAACCCTCCAAGTGTTTCGGCAAGATATCTCGTCCGAGATCTGCTCAATTTTCCTACGAGGACGAAATTTTTCGTCGAAACGAAAATGTCCTATTACTCTAAAGGAAAATGGAGATCTAAGCAAGAAAAACCAATTGTAACTTGGCCAAGAACTGGTTACAGTTTGGAACAGGTTTCTGCACCAGAGCTGGCCACTATACGGCAATTTTCGACACGCAGGTAAACCACCAAGAGGATTAAAGGATGGTTTGTAGTTTTTACAATGAAGTATAATGATAATCGTCCGAGAATATTTAAGCAGGTGCTTAACATAAGGTTCCATTTTTCTGTTTAAGCACAAGCGGTACTTCGGTCGAAATTGTAGAACTTTGCATTTATTCAATATGTCCTATCCAGATTCCTAACATTTCTGGACAGTCACTGTTAAATTTTAAACTTACTCTTTTATTGAAATCAAGGTAAATGCCTTAAATTTGAAATTCGTCCCTAGTCCTATGAAAAGAAACTTTACTTTCTCAGACATGCATTGCCTGCGTCTTAGAACTCACACATTTTTCTTATTTCAATCATTTGGCTCTTAGAAAATTTGCACTAAATTCTATAGAAAAATAATTTTCCTTACTCTATTCTAGTGTTTATAGATGTAAGACCTACGCAGGCCGGATAGAAGTAGTTCACAGGCCCTACAACTCTACTTTAAATAGTTCAATTCAATAGAGAGAGAGTGTAGAGATGGACTGTTATTCCGATAACAGTTTAAATAACAGCATTTTAAAATAGCAGCTAACAACTGTTATCGAAAATATTAAGTTACTTATAAATGCTATTGGGATGTCAGTGAAGCAATTTAAATCGAATTTTATTAAAAAAATTTGAAAGTGATAAATGTGTTTCATAAAAATAAAAAGTTGAAATTATTTAGTATTTTTAAATCATTTAATGGCTAATCAAAACAGTTAATAACTTAAAATTAATCGTAATGTCAATATCTCGCAATTAATAAGAGCTGGTAAATTTAGCTGCTAAATGATAACAACACTGCTAATATTAACAGTTAATAATAACTGTTATCGCAAATTAACTATAACAGATAATACCGTTAACGCGGAAAAACAGTTTGCCCTTTAATATATTGTATTGATTGAATGAGATAAACTAAAAAATAATTCTGGCACAATTCTTACACCCATGAATAAGAATTCTAATTCTGTGTTGGCATTTTTTATTCCAATTCCAGACGAATGTTGGAGTTCTATAAGTGCGCTATGTGTATTTTATCGCTATCTTTATTTTATTTCTCGTTTACATTAGTAAACATTAAAGAAAACAATTGGAAATAATGGTAGTCCAAGGAAATCCATTTGACATTTAAATTTGTTCTCAAGAACTAAGAATCTACATTTAAAAAGGAGTGTAATAAAGAAAATAGCATTCATTCTTAAAATAAATTCGACAAGATGCTAAGACATTCGAATCTTCGATTTTATGCTCATAGATGCTAAATAAAATGTAGTTTTGCTTTGAGATACTAATAACAAGTTATTAGAAAGATAAATTGTTTGTGAAGTGAATGTAATTTTATTTCGATAGTACCTTTGAGCAATTTTGGACTAATCATTCCATACAAATTTTTTTTTTACTTGTTGCTTGTTTTACACAACTATTGCATTAAAATATTCGTATTCCAATCGCAGAATATAAAATACAGTTAAGTGGATCTATTTATAAAAATGCGATTAACAATAAATAGTTGTATAAACGATTTTAGAATTGAAAATTACCTACTACAATCAAATTACCACAGACGAATTTAAATCCACGTTTTCAAAAGATTTAGTTCGATACCAATTTTAATGGCTGTTTTCAAAATAATTCTAAAATTGCTAATCATTCTTAAATCAGACTTATACTTCTGACAATGGTTTTTAGCTAGAAATACTTTTTCGTGAAAATACTTTTCTTCAAATCACATATTCTATAAAAACATTGATGTAACATTGATGATTTGTTCACCTAGAAAATATAAAAACTTATTCTAAATTAATTAAAAGTACAAAATTTCTGTTTCGTAAAAATTAGTATTAGTAAAATATATTCTAGATAAGAATTTTAATTTATAGTACCTGATAAGAAGAAAGTACATACTAGGTGTAAAGGCTTGTATATGGACTGGATTCCAAAACCGGTATTTTTTTAACTTTCCTATTTATTCCCTAGTAATGCATTACAGGCAGTATTCTTTCTAGTCGGTTTCAACTATATTTATAGCCCTTTATATTGCTCCAGTGAGACGTTAATTAAAATAGCTACCTACAATTATATTTACTCATTCATTTTTACGATGTATGAATTACCATTTTCCTAAATGTTATTCTCTTAACACTTCTCAAGCATCTTATCAAAATGTTATACGTTTGTTATCAAGATATAACATAACTACCATTCCATTATATTCTTCTATTTCTCATGAGTAGTTATGTGATGGTTGTTATTTGTTTAACAAAATAATAATAGTTATACCCATTTTACAAAAGAATTAATTTGAATCTTTAAAAGAACAGACCACACATTAGGCGAGCGAAAAATAAAACTCCACAAAGTGCCAGAGAGAATTATTAAATCTCGCATACGAAAATTAAAAGCCATAAACAAAATACATTTCCTCACCTCTTTTCAGAAAGCGTTAAAATTTGAAACGCTTCGTTTTCTACGCGAATATTCACGGGGTTCAGCACGCCATATGCAACCCAGGAAGCGTTAAATTACGAAAAGAGCTTACGCGCGTTGGTTTAGAACCATTTGCATAAACATTTCTCGAAACAAAATCAAGCATTTTTCAAATCACCAGAGCAATAAATTATTCATACTTTTGAAGGGAAAATGTAAATATATTTGGGAGTCTTCTAAGTTATCCATCTCAACCCTACTTTGCTAAACTTCAATTGCTTGAAGCAACAAATTCCAATTTGGAATTCATTATGAAGGCTCACAGGGGAGATGGAATTAAGAAAAACAATACAGAAAATGAAACGTTGACAGATTCTATGAATCTAATTAAAAATTCACAATTCTCCAGGGAAATTGTTGGTGCATCTTAATGTCCAATGTGTTTATTAATTGTTAGTGAAATGTTTATCTGAGAAATCAGCTCATGTAAAGTATAGTTGAACACGCTCGTGAAGAGCAAGCACAAAGGGACCAACATATTTACTCGTTAGTGCGTGTCCAAAGATTTTCAATAGTTAATAAACTGGGAATAAATAGTAGGACTTAATTGAGACTGCTTGAAAAGAAAAATAATGTAAATTATTTTTAGATTCAAGTTGATCTGAAAAGCTTTTGGTTTCAGTGAAATTAAATGTAGAATTAATTTTAAAAGTTTTGTTTGTTTGAAGAATTTTTAAAAGTGTGTATAAATTAAAAAAAAAAAAAGAAAATTTAAGAAATTCTGTAAAAAGTAGTGATTAGTCGTCAACAACGTAAAAGTTTCTAAAGATGACTAATAAGATGATGTATTCTACTATTTTTAAAAACTATTTATTCGATATTCTGTAGGAAGAACACGTCTTTATTAGAAAACAATGTCGTCGGCTTAGAGGAGAAAATCATTAACTGTCCATTCTTTTAACTGCACAGCTGTTTAATGATTAAATATTAGTTTAAGAGCAAAAAATTAAAATTTTGAGCGTGTCGATTGTGTAACACATTAATTACAATAGGATTATGTATTATGAAAATAAGCATGTCTTCGAAAAAATGACAATTCAAGAGTTTCTGCTCTAAGCCGACGATATAGATTTGATTCTGATTGACGTTTAATTGCATATAAATAGCTATAGATAAGTTTCATCATTTTTTATCTTTATTGGTCTCATTTTAGAAGATTTTGCATTATTGACTCAGCTTGGCTATGGTTTTATTTTCACTAAAATTAGGTGGTCCTTTCCAATATATAACCAAAAACGTTAGCACTCAATACCGCAAAAAAGTACTACGAAATATGAACAAGCTTCGAGTTGTTTGAGTCAGGATTCAATCGAAACACTCCACATCCATCAATGGAAAGGTGCTAGGACTGTTGATGCAAAAAGGCACGATATCTCTTCAGATTGCAGGAGCCGCGTTAGCCTAGTTGGAAGATTAACGGATTAGCAATCGGACAGTAGCTAGTTCGACTCTAACCAAAGACCGTCGTGTACAAAGGGAGCTGGTACACGTTAAATCTGTCGTGGCTTCAAATGTCTTCCCATTGGCGTGGTGTGGAAGTTTGTTGAGTGGGGTGTCAGCTCAGATGTGACCTCGTCATCTGACCGTGGCTCAAAATAACGTGGTGTTGTCCTCGGACCTTTCCCTTCGGGGGTTGATCCTGGACCGTCGCCAATTGCCCGTTGTGTTGCTCCAGTGCGACGTTAATTGAAATACCCATATACCTTCAAAAATTGCATCGTAAGTATTGCAGCACTTCAATCGGCATCTGAAGAAATTTTATAAGAACCGGGTCGAAATGTACTGTAAAATATTCAGCTCTGGAGGGAATTTTAAAGTTCTACTGCATGAAACTTAGTTCCGAATAGGGATTGGAGTATTAATAACTAATCCAGGAATACATGTTTGAAAAAAAATCTTCAATCTTTTCAAATTTAATTTACTAGTGGACCCCCAGATTTCGTGTTCACAAGAGATGGCTTAATAGAAAAGATACTCTTATTTTACCCCTCTGCTGAGCGTCACTAGATTTCCGAGTAGTGTAGCATATCGTATCTCTTCCCCCAACTTGCTTAATGAATAAATAATCACATCAAATGGTTGAAAGAATCCTAGGTAGGTTGGTAAATTTACGTCGAACTGGAGCAACACAACGGGCTTAAGGCGATGGCCCGGGATCAATCCCGAAGGGAAAGGTACGAGGACAACACCTCGTAATTTTGAACCACGGTCTGATGACGAGTTCAACACCTGAGCTGGCACCCTACTGTCCAAACTTCCACACTACGCCAACGTGAGTATACTTGAGGCCACGATAGATTTAACGTGCCCTCTTGTACACATCTTTTTTCTCAAGAAAGCAACTGGTTAATTTTGACTGGTAACGATAGATTTTCAAAATGGTTCCTTTAAAATGGGCTCATTCCAGAGTTATTTTGAATCGACGACTAAGCCTAAGTATTTGTACTATTAATCCAGTAAACAGGTGCGCCAAAAAGAATGGGGATTGCCAAAAATGTAAGGTTTTAAATTGAAGATTTTTTAAATATGTGTTTTTTCATAAGAGATGTACACTATATGGACAAAAGTATTTGGACACTGCAGAAAATCGGCAAATATGCAAATACTGAGTTTGCCGAACGGTATGCTGGGAAGGGCATGGGTAAAATAAAAAGCAGCTAATTTTGTATTAACTATTCATTCACTCTAGTGGAGCTATGCTGCTTGGACCTGAACTTACCGAGTTCCAACGCTGGCTCGTCATAGGATGTCATTTGTGTAATCTTTCTGTGCGAGCTATTGCATCCAAACTGGATTGTCCAAAATCGAGTGTAGCGTATGTTATCAAGTGATGGAAGCAAGACGGAGCAACAACATCAAAAAACCGTCCCGGACGACAGCATAAACTGACAGAACGTGACAGAAGATGCTTGGTACGCCATGTCAAGAAGTCGCGCACTTCTGCGATCGCTGTAGAGGTTGGAAATGCATCTGGGAGCTCCGTTAGTGTCAAAACTATCCGCAAAAGGAGGGCCTACCCGTTACTAAATAGAATAATAAAGTACTTTTTCTGAAAAACATGCAGTGTCCAAATACTTTTGTCCATATAGTGTATATCCTGGAGAATGGAAGGCAAACGCACTTAGATCCATTGATTTTACTTTACCAGAAAGGGTACTCAGCCAGCTGATTCGGCTTCTGATTTCATATATACAAGCTTTGCTGCTAACAAAATTTTAGATTTTCATGATATAAATAAATACAGTTAACAAAGAGCAAATTATTGAAATTAAATAACAATCGGAGTGAACTCTGGGAACATTTATTCTAAGTCAAGTCAGGCGAAATCGAAACCAAATAAGCCGCGTGATTGTAATTAAAATGTCAATCACGTTCTGCATGATTGACTAAGCAAATAATTATTCAGACGAAAAAATTATTTCGATTGAAAGATTAAATTAGTTGCTCACTTGAGACGCTTGATTAAATATTTACTCGCGAATCATTTAATTTTGGATGCATGAGTTCGATTGAGATTTTAATCAAGAATTATTTGGTTTTTAATCAAGTGGGCAAGATCTGGAGTCTGCCGCACGTTTTCGATGGCGCAATGGTACTGTTCGATGCACTAATCTAAATGATCTTTAAAAACAAAAAGGGTTATGCAAAATATGCATTTCCAAACATTTTAACACCGTGAAAGGTATTTTCAGTATAAATAAACCAATGACGGGGAATGCGAGATTTTACTTTGATTATCCAAATGCTCTCCCATGACACATCGTAATTACCTTAAAATATAGCTTATAGCAGTTCTGGAAGCGTTTGGTGTTGGCCAATCAACTATCATATCAATACGGAATTCATTCTTAGGCTCATTTTTTAGCGACGTGCTGAAAAATGAGCCTAGTGACGTCACGTTCGAAATACGTACAGGAAATACGCTCAGCCACAGAAAAACTACCGCCACCTACATTTATCTTGGCAGAAAATGCCTAAATATATATAGAAAGGCCATCAAACTCACAGTCAATGACGAAGCAGTGGTACTCTTTGAAATTATTTAATGTGGATAAATTACAGTAGCAAGGGGAGGGCTGGTGCACGTTAAATCTCGTGAGCTCAAATGTCCTCACGCTAGCTTGGTGTGGAAGTTTATAGATTGGGGTACTGGGCATCACAACCGCAATACGGCCTTTCCTCCCTACCATTTTAACACTCGCTTACCATTGAGCCTTTTTTGCTTTTTCTTCCTCCGTCATTGTGTTTTGAGCAGCTCGGTCAAATATGGCCCTTACGGCATAAAACCCCGAAAACAACCAACCTTCGCAACGCGACAAGATGCTATTCGATATCTCATAACAAATAATGGTGGAAAGAACTTCGTAGATGTTTTAGATAAAATATATTAGTTTTTTCCCATCTCAATCGAAATATTTAGTTTCTAAAGCTAGATTAAAACAGATTTCTCAAATGGTGTTAAGGTCAGAAATGGAATCAAGATTTAATTACGATTGCTCAATAACCATGCGAACAAGACATGGGTGTGTTCGGTATGTTAAACAAAAATGCCTGTTTCATCGTTTTGAATAAAAACAAAATTTGCATTCAACTTATATATTTGCTTTGCGAGTTTTTGTTACAGCTGATAATCAAAATGTGTTATGTCTGGTGTTAACACAGTCAGGCATAAATCTTATTGTGTATAGCTATAAATTTATGAATCACCTTATGATTGCTATACGTGGGAAAAAAGTAAATATTTTTCGATGATTTGAAAGATTTTTTCCTCGAGTGTAAAATGTAAAAATAATTGAAATATCTAGCTTTTGTAAAGTGGGTGATAATTCTATTTTGTTTGAAGAAATGTTTCAAACGTTTTTTATATTCGTTATTTCCTAGAAAATATTCCATGAAATGAAGGAAAGTGATTGCTGTAATAATAAAAGCACATTTTTTCTAGACAAAAGCGTCTAGGTTACAAATTCGGGGAAGGTAACCAAAATCCAAACTCCTCGATCCCTCATATTTAAGTAATTGCCGACAACCATGAGATAAAGGTCCGCGGTAGCCCGGTTGGTAGAGTAGCGGATTAGCAACCGGAGGGGTGCGAGTTCGAAACTGTCCATCCAAAGACCGTCGGGGGCTGGTGCACGCTAAATCTGTCGTGGCCTCAAATGTTCTCACGTTGGCGTGGTGTGGAAGTTTGGAGAGTAGGGTTTCAGCTCAGGTGTTGACCTCGTCATCCCACCGTGTTTCAAAAATGACGGATTAGCGACAGACTTCGGGATTAATCCCGGATCGTCACCAATAGCCCGTTGTGTTGCTCCAGTGCGACGTTAATTCAAATACCCTACAACCCATGAGGGTAGGTAGGTAGTTGAGTTAACGTTACACTTGGAGCAACACAACGGGCTATTGGCGACGATCCAGGATCAATCCCGAAGGGAAAGATCCAACTCCAACCATTAGATAAATATTACTAACTAGCAAAATTGCAAGATCTCACTCGAGTTGAATTGATTAACTATAGATTGAAATTGATCAGAAATTAATCACTTTCCTCTCGTAGAAAAATGTTAAATCATTTAAGTGGAGTAAAATAATTTTTTAACACCTTTTCGACATTTTTATAATTTCTGCAACCTACTTTGGGGACAAAAATCTTATACAATCATATCCATCCATGTAATTCATTTAACATATATCACACCCCTACTAAAGGTACTCTTGAACCAGGTTTGCGACATTTTCGAATTTCGCCATCATTAAGGGAAAGATGACAAATTAATTTGATAATATATTTATCACTAAGTTTGTTTAAAAGTGGATACGCTTTGTTATTTGAAAATTCTCTTTTGCGGCACGTGCAATAATAAAAGAACGTGTTTTAAATGTCTTCGGTACAAAGGTAATCTATTACCATTTTTTAAATGGTAAATCAATTTGATAGTTTCTTCTAAAAAAATCATTGTTTTAAAAAACCTTGCTTATATATAAGTTGCTTAAGTATATCCTCAATTCATAAAATAAGCCACCTTGACTTGTCGCTATATGACAAAGAATTTGTAATATTTCAAAAGTCCTAGTTCGGATTTTTTTAACATTAACGTTTTTTCAATAATAACAAAATTCCACTTAAAATTTACTTTATTCTAACCTACGTGCCACTTTAAATCTAATAATACTTTGCGGTGGTGTTGCTTGTGATGAAAAAGAATTAGTTTATTAAAATAATAAACATTTAAAACAAAAAACAACAGAAAGCGAAATGAAACAAAATAAAAGTTGGCGATAAAAAAAGTTGTTCTAAAGATATACAGTGAGTAAAAAAGTTTCCGTACGCACTTACTACTTGAAATAAATTGCTTTATTTGCAAAATATAAATATTGAAGAAATAAAAATGGAAAAACAGATGAGCATAATTACATAGATAGTTTATATTGCATTTAAATAAAAAAATAATATAATTTAACGCATAATTCACAATAACCCAAAAATATGGCAAATATAAAGCAAAAAGTCTCCGTACGGTGAAAAATATTTCATTAAATGTTATTTCCCCCATGTTTCATCATTTAATGGTCAGTTGAACCTGCTTTTGCTTTAATGACCTCTCGGAAGTTTAGGCATGACTCCCAAAAGGTATTTTGTTTATTTCTAGAGTAATTTTGTTTCAGAATGCAGAATTTGTGGCACTTTTCAAGTTTGCTGCTGGTATCACAATTTTTCAGTTCACGACCGATTTCTTCCCATAAGTGTTTCATGGGATTTAAATCAGGAGACTGGTGGTGTGTGAAATTGCTGCGACGTATGGTATATTGAATCGTCGTCCTGTTGGAAGATAAATGGTCCAAGAGACAGTTTCGTAGCACTAGCAAGGACATTTTGTATCAAAATGTCAAACCATTCGCAGGATATTCCTGATGTATATGGCTCAATTTCTGAGGTATTCCGGATCGGTTCCTTATTTTCCAGTCTCTACCTAATTAGATCTTTCAGTGATTTTTACCGTAGATTTAGATTTGTTTGCGATTTTGCCAATATTTTCCTCATTGATAAACCGTCATTTCTCAATTTTATCACCAACACGCGAATAACTTTCGGAATTCCCATTTTAGATGATCCACTGGTATAAAAATTGTTTGAATTGATTACTTACACTATACTGAAGTTCTTTTTCATTCGATAGTTATAATAATTGAATGCGGGACAGCTAGACTGTACGTTCTAATCAATTTGCATAATGCATACGGAAACTTTTTTAGACTTTCATTTTGCATGATTTCCTCAGCTTTAATTAATTACTTTTTATTTGTGATAATTAAGGAATTTTTCTTGCGAACACATTCTCTAGTATGAAATAAGTTTCTTGTACAGTTTCTGAATCTGGTGAGATTACTTTAGAAGTTATAATAATTTATACCCCGTTTTCGTTTAAGTACGAAAGATTTTTTTACCCACTGAAAATTCGTGATTCTGTTTTCCTCTTGATCTCGCACAGTTGCCCGAACTTACAACTAAAATTAGAAAACATTTAAAAATGCGAAATTAATTCCGAGCGAAAGAAACAAAAAACAACACTGCACATGACAAACGAACGCGAGTTTTCGTTTTGTTGCAAATTATCGTCTGTCCCAAATATTCGGAAATACTTTATAATTCGCAAAGGAAATAAATAAGGCTCAAAATACAAAAGTATTATAATTTAAATTCCGTAGAAACAGTTTGGAAAAATAATTGATTTTTCAGCAGTACTGATAAAACAATCCAAATAATTGCAATGCTCAATATATCTTCCAGCTACTCCAAAACTACCAAATTATGGCTGATTTAAGTATAGTTTCTCAGATGTTTTAACGTGAAACTTGCCTAAATATGTAATCAAAGAAATAATTTCAAATAATGTATTCACTAAACTAAAACGTAGTGTATCAAATGTAAAACACTAAATTAAAATATGTTGAACGGATCTTATACTTCTACAAACACAGACACAAAATCGAACATAGAACGGGTAGACGGACAGACATACTTACGGAATCAAGTTCAGTCACTGAATGAATGTAAGAACTCACAGTATGCAAAGTTTCATGAAAATATATTCAACCGTTTGGGGCGTAGTACGGGCACACATAAGACAGACATATGGACAGACACCAAACGCGCAAGAGACGGATTTTGCATCCTAACGGATAGAAAACTTGAAATGGGTCGAAAATATTCAATGTACAAACGCTCCATTCTTAGATATACAAATTATGTAGTTAGTATAAAAAAATGCATGAACAAAGCAAATGGTCCCCAAAACACATTCACACAGACGAAGCAACTGCAGTCTGTTTTGCCCCTACCTAAACAAAACTTCCCGAAATACGTGCCACCGGCTGCATCAGCATCGTGACCCCCAGTACCAGATTAGACTACCGGGTTCCATAAGAAATCATCAAAATAAGTATTTCAACTACTCAACGAGGGTTGAGCCATTCCAAAGTAAAAGTCGATAATAATTTTTTTACTGAGTGGTAAATCGAAGAATTTTGTTAGGAACTCAAGTAAAAAGATGAAAGAAAGAAATCAGTAATCGGAAATACTCCTTTGACATTTTCCCAATTAATAATAATAAAAGTACGATAAAGTATATACATGGGTACCTCCACACTTTTTTCTTAACCCTCCTGGTGGTTTATCTTCGCATCGAAAACTGCCCTGTTGTGGCCAACTTCTGATACATAAAATTCATCCTAAACATCACCAGTTTTAGGTAAGTGACAATTTGTTGTTTCTACTTGGATCTTAATTTCCCCTTGGAGAAAAAAGGCAGTTTTGTCTCGTCGAGGTATCTCATTAGGAAAACCGATCAAATCTTGATGGACGAGATATCTCGTCATTAGCAAAATTGACCAGATCTTGGAGAAGATATCACGTCGAGATCGCTTGGAGGGTTGATATGAGCTTAACGACAATTAGACTCGCCAGATGTACAAAGAGAACAATCCAGTCTTAAATCTTGTGAAGCAGAAGGCCATTTAAAATTTTTAGAATACTTTTATGAAGGATATAATTATATAAATTTTTTAAATTAAAAACTATTTTTGATGGCGCGTTTTGTAATTTTAGTGTAACAGGTAAAAAATAAGCAAACATCTGAAAAATGATTAAACTAGTTTAATAGGAGCGGTGTGGAACGGGATGCAAAAGCGAGCGATTGCAAGCGAAACACCCTCACATAAATATAAAATCCCAGATGTCACAGACCATACTTGTATATACACGGTTGAAATATATTTGTGAACTCATTCTCCAACTCCTAAGCATAAACAGGCGTGACTTTCTCAAAGCAGATCAATAAACGGCTGTGGTTCTCGAAAAAAATGCAAATACATGCAAAATAAGGAATTTAGTTTGCTCTCGCACAGGAAATTCGTGTTCAAGGCTGTTCGGAACTGATTTTGAGATACAGAATTTATTAATAGATTATATTGACTAAATAATTCATATTATGTCTTAATACAAACATCTGAATTGAATATAGAGATTTTGTTGAGTTCAAAATAAACTTAGTCGAGAGAAACTCATAATTTTTTTGTATTTTTCCCCTGACAAGCCCTTTTTTACCGACCTTCCTAAAGCAGACCTCTTGGACATTTCCCGGTGGCCTTGTCCGTCATTGTTCGGAATCCCTTTTAAGCCGTGGATACCGGCCTTAATTAGCCCTCGTGTTACAAAAAATAACCGTAGTGCGACGAAGCAAAATTAAAAGTTTTAATTAAAAGTTTTCCGGTTTAAATTCGAGATATTTAGGTACTGACATCCATCAGAATTCGTTCTGCCCTGGGTTCGAATCCTGATCTGGACATGGATACTATGATCCTGATCTGCACATATATGCTAAATCCATGCCTGATAGAATCCTGACATGCATGGTTAAATCCATCCCCAGATCATATGGATCCCATCCATGCCAAGCAGTGGTTCAGAATCTATCGTAATCCTTAGGCCTAAGTATAAGTCCTCAAGCTACCGATTCCCGTCAGATTATCGGTTAAGCGTTATTCGGAGCAGTCAATAAATTAGCGTACTTGGCCGTTGTGTCCATTATATCTATTTGTGTGTGGACGTTAAACCCGTAGGCCAGTAACTCCCCGACTGAAGACTGGATGGCAGAATTATTTTTTTAAAAACTTCATGTTACAAAACTGACAGTAAAGTCAAACCCAATCAGAATTCACTTACTGAAGTCGCCTTTGATTAGCCCAGTGATGAAGTTTCGATTCAATTTTAACCATCCTTATGGTCAACTGACCAAATATGGCCCTTGCGCCATAAAACCCCCAAATCAACCAACTTTATGTTTTAACTTCGCGTCTAAAACTGTCCTGTAGTGACCAGTCTGGTGCAAAACCCTCCTCACGTTGGCGTGGTGTGGAAGTTTGGAGAGTAGTGTGCCAGCTCAAGTGTGACCTCATCATCTGACTATGGTTCAAAATTACGTGGTGTTGTCCTCGGTTTTTCCCTTCGGGAGCTGATCACGGACCTTCGCCAATAGCTCCAGTGCGACGTTAAGTAAAAATACCTACCTGGTTTAAAAACCTGTTCCAAACTCAGCAGTTCTGGGCAAGGGACAATTTGTTTTCCCCACTTCGATTTTCATTACCCTTGGAGTAAGTAATAAGGTAGCTTTGTATCTACGAGGTATCCTCTCATCATTAGCAAGTCGCCAATAGCCCGTTGTGTTGCCCCGGCGCGACGTTAATTAAAATGCCTACCTGCCGATGGACGAGATATCTCGTCGAAACCCTTGAAGGGTTAATGAGTTAAATTGGAAATTTCGTTTTCATCAATTAAATCTGCCTGATTAGTGATGAATGAAATTATTGAATGATTAAACTGCTTAGAAATTTGTGTATTGCCTGCTCATGTCCAGTTTCAATGCTCTTAAATTAACTAACTGAACGGAAAGGATGCGTGAAATTGCTCATTTACATCTACCTACTTATTTTCGTTGCAAAAAAATTAAAAGTGAAGAATGTTGGAGGGATTTCATTCTAAATTAGTGGACTTCTTTTTTAATCTTTCCTCTTCAAACTGAAACAAGCTTCAGTGTGTCTCCTCATTAAAAGGGCTTCATTAAATTGTGATTCTGAAATTAGTTTCTAATGAATTGGTTCTCCAGATCGATTTTAGTATGTAATCTTTTTTACTTCTAAAAACTTTACTGTAAAAAGCATTTTTGTAAAGTTTTTTTATTTGGCTAGACCAATTGGAAGTAATTAATCTCATACCATTGCTATTCTTGGATACTATTTTGGAAAGTAAATGGGAAAACAAAACACTAAATGTTTGTTCTGTTAATTATTTTTCGAACAAATAAATATGCTGAGATGAATTTTAAATTAAAAAAAGGTTTTGGGTTACTTTTGTCGTTATGTTATCTTGGCCTTGCGTCATAAAACCCAACTATCAATCAGTCAACCTGTTCATCAATCTCACTCCCTTGTTGGCATCAAGGTTTTCAGATATATGTTAACCCTCCTGGTGGTTGTCTCTAAAAGGTGTCTTCTCATAAGCAAAACTGACCAGATCTTTATCTTGTCATAAAAAATCAGCAATATCTTGACGAGATATCTCGTTATTAGCAACATTGGTCAGATCTTCATGGACGAGACATCTCGTCAAAACCATCTGAAGGGTTCCTTGTGTGTGTATAGCTCGTGTATTGCTTCGGTGAGACTTCAATTCAACTACCTCCCACAATACTTATCTGAGTAGAAGTAAATGAGTTTAACCTTCGCGCAAAATTTGATTTTGTCCTTCATTGTTGCGTATAAGTGTAAATAGTGTCCCATATTTAAGTATAGTAGTGTAGTGGTGGTGTGGGTGTGTGTTTGGAATGTTTAACCACTCGCCATGCTACTACGTCACTCTAGACAGTTCTATTCAAACTATGAACAAGGAAAGGACCAACAGCATCGTATTAAAGGATTCTAATCTAAAGAAAGGACCAATAGAATTTTTCCAAAGGTCGAACGAATCCATGGATTCGTTCGACCTTCCAATAGGCGTGTTTATTTTGTTACGCGTGTTGTAAAAACAATGCTACGGAATTTTGAAATCTCCCGACGCTCAGAGGGTAATAGTGAAGGAATTTGATTAGGCTGTTTAACTATTATTGCTGAAGACCACTCTCCGTGCTACTACTACGTCACACAACAGACAGCTCTATTCGAGCGATCAACCAGACCCTGCAAACTTCATTCAACGTTTTCCGAATTATTGGCAACGAGTAATATTATCCAACTCTGGTGTGTATAATGCAGGCCTGTAAAATTTTAAACATGCATGTACTTCGGATGGAGCTACTATGCAGTTGTAACTATTTTAATTCCATTCCTCGCAATTAGATTCTGCTGTTGGAACTATTGTAGAGTTAAATGAATAGAGGCTTTCGGTATAATTAGAAGCGTAGTTTCCATCGTGTATTACCTTATTATTTTCTTAATCTCTTTTCCTTGTGTACTCGTTTGGGTATGTTAACCCTTTTAGGGTTCACTCGGTTCTGCAACTGGTCTTCCATGAATGATTACCAATTTTGAACTTCTTGACCAATAGAATATTTCTTAGGATTCTCTTTCAGCGCCGTGGTAGCTCAATTGGAAGACTAGCGGATTAGCAATCGGAGGGTTTTGAGTTCGAAACTAGATCCCACCAAAGACCGTCGTTTACGCGGGGGCAGGTTGCATGTTAAATATGTCGTGGCCCCAAATGTCCTCACGTCGGCATGGTGTGGATGTTTGGAGAGAGGGATTCCAGCCCAGGTGTTGACCTCGTCATCTGACCGTGATTCAAAATGATGAGGTGTCGTCCACGGATCTTTCCCTCCGGGGTGATCCCGGACCGTCTCCAATACCTTGTTGAGGGCCGCGGTGGCCCGGTTGGAAGAGTAACGGACTTGCAACCGAAGGGTTGCGAGTTCGAATCCAGCCAAACACCGTCGTGTACAAAGGGGGCTGGTGCACGTTAAATCTGTCGTGGCCTCAAATGTCCTCACGTTGGCGTGGTGTGGAAGTTTGGAGAGTGGGGTGCCAGCTCAGGTGTTGCCTCGTCATCTGACCGTGGTTCAAAATTACGTGGTGTCCTCGGATCTTTCCCTTTGGGATTGTTCCCGGACCGTCACCAATAGCCCGTTGTGTTGCTCCAGTGTGACGTTAATTGAAATACCCCCCCCCCAATACCTCGTTGTGTTGCTTCAGTGCTAAGTTTATTAACTACCTACCTACGCGATTCTTTCAACTACTAGATGCGGTTAAATAACCGCATCTAGTCAAAATGTGTGCTGGGGAAGAATAAATACACCTTACTCGCAAATTTCGTGACACTCAGGATTAAAATAATTATTTGTTTTATCTCCAAAAAATCGTCTTTAATTCATGATGTTCCCGTTCAGCTGATATTCTGATCCATTGGGGTAATATTTGACTCTGTCCCCAAATGCGCATTTGGGGACATTTACCCTATGAAGATCTATATTTGATATTTTCAAGACATTTTGAATAGCATATCCGAGTCTCAAAATAGCTGGCTAAATAACTTTTGAGGAACGGGTTTTGAGCACTGAAAGATAAAAGAGGTATTAGTGTCACAAAGAACACGATAATTCATTTTCCTAATTGTATCAATAAATTCTGTCTTTTTCCTATTTATATTCCTTTTTTATAATGATTAACGACCAATCTTTAACTTTCATTTATAATTTTTTAACTATTATAAAAATTCTTTTATTAGTTATGATGTGGGGGGAGCTGTTAACAGTTGCGTACTCCGCAATTGATATGTTCGTTCCAATAAGTTATTTTGTAAGTCATACGACTTTTATGAACAAAAACATAAAAAACATGAATTCATAAAACTCACATTTATCTAACAGAAAGTATCTGATAGACATTTTCTGTCAAGCTAAATAGAGGTGATAGAGTTTCTGCGACGATACGTGTTTCATGTATGTATTCCGACCGTGGTATCAACTTGTTTTCGAATACGATTTCAGCACTTTGCCAATAAAAATTCCAAAGAATGAATTCCGAATTGATATGGAACCATGCCGAATTGATATCTGCCCTACAACTCAAAACCAACCAACCAACCAACCGAATTGATATGTGATAGTTCATTGGTCAACACCAGTTATATCGCACGCCAAACGATGCCAAAACAACGATAAACTATATTTTAATGTAACCCGATATGTAATCCCGACGAAGTGAGATTTCAGCATTCCTTCTGGTTTATTTACACTGAAAATCCCTCTCATACGGAGAATCATCGACTCAGTTCCCCACTGATCCGTGAGTGATCCTCTTCCACTTCACTGTTACACTCATATCCAATCACGTAACGTTTCTCAAAATCTTGTCCAAACACGAATATGATGTATTCTCTCCCTTACGAGAAGAGTTGAAAGCCTCCGTTACCTGACACGCATGGACTGCTTTCCAATGAGGCAGAAATCCTAAGTTAATTTTAGTTTCAATGCTGGTTCCCAAACACCAGTTGCTTCAATATTCATGATCGAATTTAGTTCCACTGGGGAAAAGTGAAAAGCTTGAAGCCAAAACGAGATTTATCAGTCTGAAAATCTGGTCGTGATTGTATTTTTTCTTGCCCATGGATATATCAAATGTCTTTTACCATTCTCAGATGTAGGAGTGTACGTTAGTGAGTCGTGTATTTCTTGAACAAAAATACTTTTAAGCGAAATCGAGACCCAAATGTACTTTTGGTAGTTTCTTCGAGTAGAACGTGAAACCCATTACTTCATCCTTTCCAACAAGATATTTTTTCGATATACTGGGTTTGAGGTTGAAATCAATATTTTTACTGATTTTCATGTTTACGCATTTCCAAGCACAATTCCAGGTATATTTTACGATTAGTATGGAACATTCAGATGCTCAGAAAGTAACTTATGTTCTAAATATTCTATTTTTTCTATAAATTGTAACCTTCGGATAATTCCTCTGCTTCCATTATCAAATATTCCATCAATGTAACGCTTTAACCCTCCTGGTGGTTGTTGGGGCCGCAGTAGCCCGGTTGGATGAGTAACGGATTGGCAACCGGAGGGGTCCAACCAAAGACCGTCGTGTGCAAAGGTGCACGCTAACACTGTCGTGGCCCTCAAATGTCCTCACGTTGGTGTGGTGTGAAAGTTTGGAGAGTCGTGTGCCAGCTCAGGACTGTTCTCGTCATCTGACCGTGGTTCAAAATTACGTGGTATTCTCATCGGGTCTTTCCTTCGGGTTTGATCCCGGACTGTCGCCAATAGCCCGCTGTGTTGCTCCAGTGTGACGTTAATTAAAATACCTACCTACATGGTGGTTGTCTCAACGAAGTATCTCGTCATTAGCAAAATTGAGCGGATCTTGATGTACGAGATATCTCTTCATTAGAAAAAAACTGGCCAGATCTTGATCTCGTCATCTTCAAAAAAATCGACAGTATCTTGATGAGATCGCATGTCAGAACCACTTGGAGGGTTAAGCCGTAGGTCGCAGTCTAATTAGTGGTCGTCGTGGCCCAGTGCATTCGCCTGCTGCGCTAGCAACCTGAGAGCTGTAGGAGGCGTAGATTCTATTTCTCTGGGTGTATTTCTCTTTTATGCTTGCTATTTTTGCGTGTGTTTCCATTTACTTGACGTTTGTCGCAGCTTGACCAAATTGATCCTTACCGCCATACAACCCTACCCAAACAACTAACCACTAATTTTGAACATTTATATTGTATTTTTGGTTTTATAATTTATAACTTGTACTCTATCTTTCTTTTAACTTCGCAAATGCATTTAAATTGGTAGAGTGATAATTATGCACCAGCCACAACAAAAACATTGACTAGTTGAATTTATCTCTTACGATATATTGACTGCATTTTCGCTGCAATGATTCAAAAAGTGATAGCGATTTCTGTTGCAGTGCAGGAAATTAGTTTAGCAGTTTTGTTTTAAACATCGTCACAAGAGATGTTAAAAATTACGAAAGTCAATTGTTTCGCTTTCAAGTCAACATAAAATTCTCTTAAAGCAACAAATAGGGAAATCGCTTCCATGCCGAGATTACCATCGATGCTTGCAATTTTATCTTTTATCTAGTTACACACAATACCTTTTTTGTTTAACATTTGTTTACGAATTTCTTTAAATTTTGAGGTGGCTGCCAAAATGAAGGAAGAGTGGAAAGTTTCAAAATTAGCTGTTTCAGTCGCCCTGGCCAAAGAATAATTTAGTAATTTCCATGAATACCTATTTTTATCTCTTTTAATGTGTTTTGATTAAAAATTTGCGGGGAAATAGTAGTTTCCACGATATTATTAACTAGCATTCAGTGTCACCCACTTAAAGCATCTCGCAAAGATCAACGTTAAGTTCTATACAGTACATACGTAAATTAGTGAACTGTAATCTTTGGCCATTTAAGAGTTGGTCAGTTTAAGTTTAAAGATTGGTTAGTTAAGTTTAAAGACATTTAGGTCTAATAAGGGAATGCTTGGCACCTTAATGAAAGTTCATAACAATAACATCAATGAACTTTCACAAAATTATATTACATACTGAATATTGGTTGTTTTTGAGTTATTTCTTCAAACAAATACGCTATTTGAATCGTTCGAAGTTCGAAAAAGAACTCGAAATTCTAGAGTCACGTTCTAGACTCATAAATCATAAGCAAAGAGCTATGATTAACAAGATAAAATTGAGCAATGATTATGATAGAACCGATGATTTTGAGATTTCATCTAAGCGGCGTGTTTTAAAACTTTCTGTACAAACTTTAAGAGAAGTTAGGGAACATGAAATGAAACCGTAATGACTTAAGGATGTCAGCATCCGTAAGCGCCACCTAGATGTGCTAGACGGCATACTAAGGTGCAGAAATGAAAGACAGCAGTATGTGATCAACATTTTGATTAGTCCTAATTTTACAGATGGTAGAGTAGCGGATTAGTAATCGGAGGGTTGAAGTTTGAAAGTATCCAACAAAAGATCGTTGTGTACGTGGGGCCTGGTGCACTGTTGGTGTCTTGTGAAAAATAAGGGGAACCCCGGGGAATAGGGGCTTTGTGGAGTAACCATGGTACATAGCCCTGGGGAAATAGGAGCAAGAGTGGGCAATAAGATGCTAAAAAATTGTATCTTAAAAATGTTTTAAGCGAACACTTATTCACTTGATCATACAGACAATGACAGTGATGTATTGTCATTTATTCTTTTAACTAGACCCTTCAGGGGCTGGTGTATCTTTAGGTGTGTATGGACTACTCGAACCCGAGGTACCCTAGGGATCTCTTCTTTTCCCATGGGGTTTACTACCTCTGGTAAATACGAATCGCGACCCCAGGATTACCAAGCGATCGCTCTCTGTACTTTCTCCTCTCCATCCTTTCTTTTCAAGAATTATTTGACATTGTCTGTCATGTTTGGCGCAGATTGGCCAAATATGGCCCTTGCACCATAAAACCCCACACCAACCGACTTTTAACTAAAAAGAGAAACCTACTGCAAATAGCTGACTGGACTCTTGTGACGAAAATAGATCCGATATAGACAAATTAGGGCACACCATGCTCATCAACATTAGTGATAATAGTGAGTAATATAGTGCGTTTATGTGCACAGTTTACTTATTTCATTTTAGTAAATATCTTTATAATTTCAGTTCCAAGTTGTCGTATTTCCAAACTAGTTTTTGAAATTCTAAAACACCATACACAACTCTACGTAGATATTGGTGAAATTCAAAAATAAAAGCCACAGCTACACTTGCAATTTATTATTAAAAAAAATTTCCCGAGGGGGCAGTCGAAAAAACTTTTATTTGAAAAGGGGCGTTGGTACCAAAAAGGTTTGGGAAACTGCTCTAGCTTATTCAGGTGGTTGGTAGCATTGAGTTTTATGGTTCAACGGCCATATTTGTCCAAGCTGCGCCAAACACAAAACAGACAACGTCTAGTAATACTAATCCAAGTGATGCCTGCGGACAAACACCCCTATGTGAGTACGGTATATATGTGTTCCCTACTTCCCTTTGAAATGTGCTGCCGTCGTGGTTCAGTGGGTATGTTCACTGCACTGACAATTTTCGAGTTGTAGGCGGCGCAGGTTCTATTCCTGCCATATACATTCCTCCCTGGGTGCATTTCTCTCTTCTGTGTCAGTAAAACTTTCATTGTGCGTTTGTCTATTACTTGATATGTATGTCGTGTCTGGAGCTGCATGGCCAAGTATGCCCCTTGCACCATAAAACCCCCAAAACCAACAACCAACCCTTTGAAGTGTATAAGACAGTTTTGAAACACCCTGTGAAACGAAAAAACGAAATTAAAAATTCAAATTATTCCCTTTTCGAACCGGACGACTCATCTACACTGCTGGCCACCGTAAATGCAACACCCTGAAGGAAGCATGCAAATAATATGAAATTTACAACATGCATTAGCGGAGGTGAGATATGCAAATGAGTAGAATTTCAGCGCAGACGCACATCACGCGCGCCTGTGGCGCCACTTCAAAGCGATATTTAAGGCTTGGAGATTTCGACGATTTCAAGTACGGCAATTGTGTTTTTCTTGTGGTTTTTTCAAAAAAACGATCAATTATGCCTCGTAGAAAACAGCGATCATCTTTTGATCAAGTATCCGAGTTCGACAGAGGAAGGATAGTGGCCTACCGAGATTGTGGATTATCTTTCAGGGAAATCGGTAGTCGTGTTGGACGAAACCAAACAACTGTAATGCGGATATGTGATCGTTGGATGCAGGAGGGTACGACGGACTGACGTGTTCGATCGCATCCACCTCAGTGCACCACTTCACGTGATGACAGGCATATTGTGCGTATGGCAGTGACGGATCGCTCAGCCACATCACGAACCATAGCACAGCACATTCAGTCTGTACCGCATCATCCAGTGTCTGCGCGTACCATTCGACGCCGTTTACAGCAGAGTGGTCTGTCCGCAAGACGTCCATTGCTTCGTCTACCCTTGATGCAGAACCACAGACGTTTCCGCCGCCAATGGTGCGATGAAAGAAGGATGTGGACGGCAGAATGGAATGAAATTGTCTTTACTGACGAGTCACGCTTCTGTCTGCAACACCACGATGGTCGGATTCGAGTCTGGAGACACCGTGGAGAGAGGATGCTGAACAGCTGCGTTATGCACTGCCACACTGGTCCTGCACCGGATATTATGGTATGGGGCGGTATTGGATATCACTCTCGCACTCCTCTAGTACGCATTGCCGGTACTTTAAACAGCCAGCGCTACATCTCCGAGGTGTTGGAGCCAGTTGTCCTTCCTTACCTTCAGGGCTTGCCCACAGCCATATTTCAACAGGATAATGCGCGACCACACGTGGCACGCATTGTCCAAGGGTTCTTCGTCAATCGCCAGATTGAATTGCTTCCCTGGCCAGCTCGCTCTCCGAATCTTTCGCCGATAGAAAACATGTGGTCCATGGTTGCTCAACGATTGACCCAGAATACATCCCCAGCTGCCACACCAGATCAACTTTGGCAACGTGTGGAAGCTGATTGGTCTGCTGTACCCCAAGAACACATCCAAAGTCTCTTTGAATCAATGCCGAGGCGTGTGGCAGCGGTGATCTCCAACAATGGCGGCTACTCTGGCTACTGATTTTGGCAGGAACCACACTTCACAGAAGTCTATAAATTTAATCATTTGATACTTGGTCAACATGTTATCTACAAAATAAATTTTGTTGTGATATCTCTTGTATTTCTTGGTGTTGCAATTTGGGTGGCCAGCGGTGTATATATAAAGAAGAGTTGGCGTCTGTCTGTTCTCTCCAAATCTACACCGTTTGGCCAATCCACATGAAATTTTTCACACTTATTCTTTAGAACCCTGCGAGTAACGTAGGATACATATTTGTTTGGGTGTGCAGAGGGGGCTAAAAACAATTTGAAATCTCCCTAGGAATAACATTGAGTATTTTTAAGATCACTCAGACCAATTCACACCAAATTTGGTTAATTCTTTCTTTAGAATCCTGCGGGAAACATTGGCTAGATATAACCTATATCTATTTTCCTGTGTCTGCAGAGGGGGCTAAAAACAATTCAAAGCCCCTAGCAATAACATTGAGTAATATTACGATGAATTACAAACAATTCAACCCGAGCAACGCGGGTAATTCAGTTTATAATATGCAATATGAATATTTTTCACTCTTTTGGACTCAAGTCCTAGGTTCAACAGGCTTAATGTTCAAATACCCATTTCGGAATGGATATTTTTAATAAAATCGAAGTCACAGGTCTCTGTCTATTTAGCCCTCGTGTTACAAAAAATGGATGACAAACCAAGTTGCGACTTAGAGAAATTTAAAAGTAGCTTTGTCTGCAAAAATCTACAAGGCCGGTTAAAGCCTCGACACGGAATCTCCTCAGTAAAATAGAAAGCACAATCCCCCTCAAAAGCCAATATTTAAACCCGGATGTTGGGATCTCAACTATTAAAATAAAAGCAGATTTTTATCAATAGTTTTCTCTTTCATCCATCTCAGAAATTCTTTCATCTCGGACAGGGTTGAGAGGGATGAACCTGCATCCATTTCTTCATCGAAAGCGGCTTAGAAACAACCTGTAAGTCGCACTGGCGACTTCACCTGCACGACTCTCAAAATAGCCACCCTTCTCTTTATTTCCCCTCTCTCCACGATCGAATCCCTTTGAAATCTTTTAAAGACGTCAGTGGAAGGGAAGTATTGGATATTTTGGGAAAGGTGCATTGTGTGTGTGTGTAATTCTGAGCGGAAAATTCCGAGTGTATAAAAACCGGGAGAAGTTGCGTGAAGCCTTTTTTCCCATTCCCTTCGGTCTGGAGAGAAGGATTCCTGTGAGGCGATCAATTCTGAAACGTGATCGGAGAGGGATTTGACGAGGCGCGTCTCAGACCGCCGCCTCATCGGGCCAATGCCGTTAAGTGTTTCGGTTGGTGAGGTTCGAAAAGGGCTGGAGTAGGGGATGAGAGAGATGAAATGCAAAACAGATGCTGTCTTCGCGCTCGGTTTCGCGAACGTCCTAAATTGGATTGGAATCCGAGGGATGCCCGGGTTCTTTTCGGGTTATGAATGGTTTCATCCACCGCGTGATCCAGTTTGATGTGGCAGCATCTGTTCCGTGGATTTGTCGATTTTTTGTTCTTGTTTGCGATGGTTTACATGACACAGTTGCCGGAAAACTTCGAAATTGAGTTTAGATCCTTGTTGGAGTATCTCTTCTTGTGTCCGTATGTCCATTACTTGATGAGGGTAGCCCGGTTGGAAGAGTAACTGACTAGCAACCGCAGGGTTGCGTGGTGGTGCACGTTAAATCTGTCGGGGGCCTCAAATGTCTTCACGTTGGCGTGGTGTGATAGTCGGAGAGTGGGGTGCCAGCTCAGGTGTGACCTCGTCACCTGACCGTGGTTCAAAATTACGTGGTGTCATCCTCGGATCTTTCTCTTCTGGAGCTGATCTCGGACCGTCGCCAATAGCCCGTTGTGCTGCTCCAGCGCGACGTTAATTAAATATCTTCCATTACTTGATATTGTCTGTCTTACGCCTGGCGCATCGTTGCAAATTTGGCTCTTGCACCATAAAACCCAATTCAGCCAACCTCGTTGAGTGTAGCTTGTCATACAGATCCGAATGAAAACTCGGATCCGTCGTGGCTAAGTGGGTATATCTATTGCACTAGCAGCCTGCGAGTTGTAGGCGACGCAAGTTTGATTCCTGTCAGGTTCAATTCCTCCCTGTGTGTATTATTCTCTTCTGCGTCAGTAAAACTTTCCTTATCTGTGTATCCCCTCGGGGCCACATCTTTAGGTGTATACGGGCTTCACGAAATCTAGGTACCCAAGTGATCTATTTTACCATGATCTATTTTACTGCCTTTGGTAAACTTGGGATCACGACAACGATGCTCAAGCGATCATCCTTATCCTTTCTTTTCACAAGTACTTGTGTTTGGCACAACTTGGTCAAATATGGCCCTTGCGCCATAAAACCCAACAATCAACCAAACCTTGTTTGTGTATGTCCATTACTTGATTGTCTGTTTTGTGTCTGGCCCAGAAAGCCAAATATGATCCTTGGACCATAAGACTCAAAACCAACCTAATGAAAACTCGCATGCGTACAAAAATTGCATCCTTAAAATCTGTAAATAGTTAATGAAGCAATCCATCCTCGAAGCCAAAGATTGTAACTCATCTCTCTTTAAGATCTTACATTATTAATCCAGCTGTCGAAAATTTCTAAATCGAGGTTAGTCTGGTTTAGCATAGTTTGTCCAAGCTGATCCCAATTGAACCCGCACACTTATGAAACTTGCAACGTATCAAATTTTGTTCATTGTTAATCAAGCAATCCAAACGCCATATCTATAAAAATTGCGATTCATTTTAAATATTTTGCATTATTAACCAAGTCAAAACCTTAAAACAATTTATTTTTTTATCTTTTAAAGCACTTCCCGTTGGTTGGCTAAAACAACCATGTATCTACAATGTTCTTTACTTAAATAATATTTAGCACAGCACAATCAAGAATAACTAATAAATCTATTGTTAACGTAACTGGTTTGTTAAGATGGCAGCCCTTTTTCCACGAAGAAAAGTGTAATTTATATAAAAGATAAACCAGCACATCTGTAGAATGGTATATCCTGCGCCATTTTAAATATTGAACTAATAAATTCGTCATTTAATTAAATAGCAGGTTTCAATTGGATGGGGGTTTCATGGCGCAAGGTCCAAAAGCGGACAAGCTGCGCCAAACACAAGGCAGAATATGACCCAATAAAAGAACAAACATTTAAAAATCAAGACAAAGATAAAAGGTAGATTTAAAACATGTAAAATGTATAGATGAGAATAAAAATATTCAAACAATAGTCAGATGATAAAACAAGATCATCGAATTAAATAGCAGGATTTATTTGTTGTTTAGTATTGAATAGTTGAACAAAATGGTAGAAAATATACTCGATTCTGCAACTTAAGCTCTATATAAATGAAAAGTGACTTTCTCTTTTCAAGGAAACCTTATACGCGATTTCCCAAAATATTGGAACATCTCTCTGAATATCCCTCTGATTACACAATTCAAATCGCTATCTTAAACAATTCAAACGTAAAGCGTAATAGAATATTAACGATGAAACCTCTCCTACGAGCAATATGCATAAAATATTGACCGATGGTCTGCAATATACGGCGAGCTTCCAGAGAGAGCCTGCTGCAGCTAATCTCGAACTTCTGCGCGGTTAATATCCGCGATTTACGAACAAAATCCCGAATTCCGGAAATCACGCCGGCACAGCGTTTCCGGAAAGGAATGCTGGAAGCCCAAAGAGTCATGTACCGTTATTATAGTCCTATCGTACATTTTCCAGCTGTCCATTATAGCTCCCAATAGTTGAGCAACATTCCATGTTCTGCATTTAGGAGTTAAGTTGCAATTGTTCTGGGCTGAATTGCACATCACAATATTTTCCACTTTAACTCTTTGGGGTTAGGTGGGTTAAAAACTGTTCCATCTTTTTCTTGGCTTTTTATGCATGGTGGGATGTTTTTTAACCCACTTCGAAAAGTTGAAATTACTCGTAGTCGTACAGTTTAATATTTTATTTAAAGTTTTTCATTGAGTTGGCAATGCTATGAACTAACGCTAAATGTGTAAATAATTGGAAACAGAAATTTACGCATGTCAAAATACACTGGTAAGTTGACACTTGGGATTAAGGTTGGTGAATTGTGTGGTGCAGTGAATTTTTGTTTTTCATAACGGTAAATGTCTTTTTCCGTAAAAATTTATTGAGTCAATAAATCGTTTTATTATAAAAAAAACATGTTTTTAATGTTTTATGCTAATTTTAAAGCTGAATAAGTGAATAAACAATTCTGTGCAACTTGTTTTTTTCTTCTTTAGAATCGTGTGCCTCGGAGAGTTAAAAAGATTTCAAGTTTGATTGCACAACTTTGGAACATATTCCAAACTAAATAAATGTGATTAAAATTACATCAATAAATACTTTTAAGCTTGAAATAAACAGACATTTGGATCTTATACGTTAGATTTTATTTCTTAACCCTCCAAGTGGTTTCGACGAGATATCTCGTCCACAAAATCTGGCCATTTTTGCTAATGACGAGATATCTCATCAGGATATTGCTCACTTTTTGAGGAGTGACAGCTCAGGGGTTGACCTCGTCATCTGACCGTGGTTCAATATGACGAGGTGTTGTCCTCTGATCTTTCCCCTTCATGATTGTTCCCGGACCGTCGCCAATAGCCGGCTCCAGTGCGAACTTAATTCAACAACTATTATCTGAGTACAGCTAATCATTATTTAAAAACAATGAATAGGCTTTAATTTTATTGTCACATGAAAAACATTTTTTTTTTAATCTTTTACAATCATGTTTTCACCGGCTTTCCTGCATCTATTATACATTCTCACTGACAGCAACATTATTTCAGTAATGCTTTTGTCTCAAGCACGATGATTAATTACTGGATAGCATAGACTTAAATCTCAAATGTCCTCTAGAATGACTTTTTCTAAACTCAGTCCAAATGCCATTATTTAAATTTTTCTCGCAATATCCTTTCCTTTGTGTTCTGTTACACTTTAAACGTTAAATACTGTTCTTGTTCGGCGCAAATATTGTTCCAGCCTTCTTAAGACTGGGGTCGTGTTTCTCTGGAGAATTCAATTAATATTTGTTCTTTTCTCAAAACACGAACCCCTTTTTAATTAGAAGAGAGAACCTGCACTCTCTTGTTCTTAACTATACTTGTGTTAATTGTTTTTCTGATTGGGTAGAATAGTTTTTCATCTGTGTTTCTGTTGGGATTTTCAGCAATTTGGGGTACGTTGTTGTGCTGTGAAAAAAAATTATTTCGAACAATAATTGTTCTAGACAGATTGACTAGGATTCAGACAATTTATTTATCTCTTATATTATCCACTTGATAATAATGCTAGAGTGTAACTATCTATACATATTAAACTGAGACAAGCATCTCTTTATTGTTAGGAGGATAAAACGGCAATTAAGTAACATTTGATTAAGAAACTGATTGATTTAAAAAGAACTTTTGGGGAAACACTTTTGGCGTGCTTTGTAAGTCGCCAAGGAAGAATTTCTTAGAGAAACACCGTTTTACACTTATCAGAAAATAATTAAAAATTAACAAAAAAAATTTTACAAATAGAAAAAAATACATACAACTGATTATCCTTTTTAAAAATTTTAGACTATTTTAAACTCCTCCCAAAGAGTTGTGGAATGCATACAAAATAAATTATTAGCATCTCCCTCTTCATTTCCTAAAGTTGCCCTACCATCAGAAAAATTAAACTTCAAATTTCGCGAAAGAACACCCTGAAACCTATCAACAACACTAAATACAGAAGGCATATTGAAATCAAAGATAATGATTTACAAAAATTAATAAGAGATTCATGAAAAAGTGAGGAACGATACAAACTGCTGCGACTTTGCAATGTGCCTTTTTTAAAATAGAAACTGAAAGTTTTAATTCTTCAAATTTACAGGAAACGAAAAGAATTTGGAAAAAATTATATTATACCCATTAAATTCAAAGGACAATAAAACGGAAATGAAAAGGACATTCTAAAATATTAAAGAATGGAAAAGGAACGGAAATGTATAAAATTTAAATTACGCGAGGTTGCCATAATCTTAACGCAATTTGCTACAAAAAGCACGCCAAAAAAACTAGCCAAAATCCTTGTTACAAAAAAGTCGTTATATCAAAGCTTTACCAAAACATCGTGATATAAATCCAAGTAAATATGGATCGATTTAAAGCCTTTGTTCGAGTCGCAGCGCTGTGCCTTGAAATAGATTTCATAATTTTCTTTGTTGCCATCGAACAATAGTATTCATATTGTCTTTCTGCCTCTTTCAAGAGTCAAAGTTTACGAACGCTCTTTGAGCCTTCAATAAAACGATAAAGATTTCGTCATTTCAGTTGCCAAAAATCTCTAGTTATTGAGAGATCACGCATAATTGCATGTCATATCAAATAACAATTTTGACTGATAATGATCGATTCTCTAGGAAATGTCGATAAGTTGGACTTACGTTATATTACCAAGTAATAAAAAGTGATGACAACACAATGTTTAAGAGAGTTTTGTTTTACAATTCCAATCAATATTGACCAGAATAATATACTCATATTCAAGTCTATTTCTTCTCTGAGGAATTGTTTGGCTTATGCACAGTGCATAAGTATGATGTGGATGGTTGATTTTTATGGCGCAAAAGCCATATTTGGTCACGCTTCACCAAACACAAGACACAATATAAAGTAATAGAATACACATTACAATAAAAGTTTTATTGACACAGAAGAGAGAAATATACCCAGGGAGGACCAGTTCTGCTCAAGGTACTTTTTTCACACAAAATTCACAAGGGACACAAAATTCACATCTTGATGGACGAGATATCTCTTCGAAACCACTTGGAGGGTTAATGTGTAGTGAGTGTAAAATTTCAGATGAATTCGGTGTGAAAAATGCACGATTCAAAAAGTTAATGCATTTGTGTATACAAGAACCGATTTCATTGCGATTATTTTTTACCGATTCAACATGCTTTTAATTTGGCTTAGTTCGGTTTAAAACACATACAATTCCAAACATTAATGTATTTCTGTGTACAATATAGGATGATTCAAAATTAATTTAATTGTGATTATTTCGCATGCGAAGCATGATTTTAATGTGGATTAATTCTTACAACATACGTACATTGTCAAAAAGTATTGCTTTTCTGTGTATCACATAGAGTGATTCAGAGTGGATTTCATTGTGATTTTTTTGCCGATTCAAAGTTAAAGACGTACTTTAATTCGAAAATGTGTTCAAATCATGTAAATGGTTTGGGTTTTTAATGGACCAAGGGCCATATTTGGCATGCTACGCCAAATGCAAAACAGACAACGTCAAATAAAGAACAAACACAAATAAAAGATGTTTAGGTGACGCAGAAGATATAAATACACCCAGGATGCGTTACAATAATCGAATCTGCGCCGCCTACAACTCGTTGGTTGCTAACGCACTGAGCTACATAGAAATGTTGGATACTATACACTTGATAGCCCTTGCGACAACTAATAAAGAAATTATAAGCGTTATTGCGGAGTGTATATTTGTGGGATAGCTTTTTATTGTTGCATATCAAATTCCTTTTTAATCGTATTTTTACCTGTATTTCTGGAAACATTGTAACGAGTTCTAATCCAACCACAACCGTCGTGTACAAAGGGGCTGTTGCACATTAAATCTGTCGTGCCCTCTAATGTTTTCACGTTGGTGTGGTGTGGAAGTTTGGAAAGTGGAGTGCCAGCTCAGGTGTGACCTCTTCATATGACCGTGGTTCAAAATTACGTGGTGTCCTCATAACTTTCCCTTCGGATTTGATCCCGACTTTAATTAAGAAATACCCATAGAAACCGTACAATATTTATCTCTCTGAAAGATGAATGCACCAATCAAAGTTCGATTTTTAAGATATATAAGCAGTTAGTTAAATTAAGATAATTTTAAGGAATCTGTTCAATTTGTTATAACAATAGATGATGTAGAGAAAAAATGGATGAATGATTTATGTTTGGTCCGCTTTGAAACTAAACAGATGGAAAATGCATCATTTCCTTGAACTTGTGATATCATCTTTTCGCTTTCTCTGGAGCTAAGCCAAATTTCACTTCAATTTCCCATGTTTTGCCTTGTTCATGCTCGTTTTTATAGCGAAAGATAAACAGATTTTACTTGCTTTAAAATTACCATGGGCGCATAATATAGCAGATGGGTGCTTTTATTTTTTTAAAAGCGTAAAATCTCCTTTATCTTTATGGGTGCCGTTTTTGCCCGGGTAATTTAAAATGTTGCGCGTTCAGTATCCTTTGAAAAACAAATTTTGTTTCTTCGGTCACGACACTACATCGTGATGATACTCTTAGATTTTCAAATTAGGGGACCTCACTGTGTCAAAATGTGTGCAAAATAAAGACCTTGGGGCGAGTTGTTTTTGTTAAGCAAAAAAGTTGGTTGAAAGAACGGTACGAAATATTCTATTGGTCAATAAGGTAAAAACTGGTTGAAAGTCACGCAGGCAAGATTGGTTTTTGCAAAACAGATATACACGCGTGAACCCCTTAATGATTTTTTAGTTTCCAGACATACTGAAGTGCCACAAAAGCTGGTACAGATGACTAAGTAAAACAAAAAGCAACTCTACTTATGTACGTTATTGGTTGCGTCTGACAGTGCATATATAAATCGATAGACAACTGTGGCATCATCTCCAGTTATTTCCGCCATGAGGATGGCAAGTTAACACAATTTAACACTCCTATTGATTTTGACGAGATACCTCGTCTATCAGGATGATACCAATTTTCCTAGTGACGAGATACCTCGTCATCAAGATACTGTCGATTGTTTGATGACGAGATCAAGATCTGATGAGTTTCCTCTTAATGAGATGATACCTCGTCGAGTACCACCAGAAGGATTAAGCAATTTTCAGCGTGGTTTAATTGTTGGAGGTCTTGAGTCATAGCATTTCGGAGGTAGAGAATTTTGGATTTTTACGTATTACCATTTCCTGGGTATACCGTGACTACGAGAATTCTGGCAAAATATAACTTGAGACAGCAATGTGACCATAAAAAGACTCTGGGTTAACATGACCAGCGTTGACTGGCAATAATCCTTTCACGCGATAAGCGTGCAATACTGCCTCAAATAACATCGGAATTCAATGCTGGTCCCTGTCGCTAATAGGGCCGTTGTAGCCAGCCCGTTTGGAAGAGTAGCGGATTAACAACCGGAGGGTTGCGAGTTCGAATCCATCCGAAGACCGTCGTGTACAAAGGGGAATGGTGCACGTTAAATCTGTCGTGGCCTCAAATGTCTTCACGTTGGCATGGTGTGGAAGTTTCGAGAGTGGGGTGCCAGTTCAGATGTGATCTCGTCATCTGACCGTGGTTCAAAATTACGTGGTGTTGTCCTAGGTTCTTTCTCATTGGTATTGATTCCGGACCTTCACCAATAGCCCGTTGTGTTTCTCCAGTGAGACGTTAATTAAAATACCTACCCCCTGTCGCTAATTTTAGACTCAATAAATGCATTTCTTACCTATGGTTATTTGATGGTAGTTCGAATCCGATTGCTATAAAATTTGCAGGCAATTTGTTTTCCACTAAAAAGCCTTTAAACGTTTGGTACAAAAATATTAAATTGTGCGGAAGTAATTACATAATACGTGGTCAAAATGTTTGATAAATTAGCAAACCTTGATAGATTCCATGCGCGTTAAGCTGTAGGCGACGCAAGTTCGATTCTTGTAACTTACCCTAGCTTCATTTCTCTTTAGTGTGTCATTAAAATTTTCCTTGTGTGTGTTATTATCATTTGATGACGTTGTCTGCCTTTTGTTTGGCTTGGCTTGGTAAAATGACCCTTGCGCCACAAAACCCAACTCAATCAAACAACCAAATCATGCTCATTTATTTTACATTCGTAATTTTAACAATTTGTATACATATGAACCAAATTTACTCCATTTGTCAAGAGTATCGATTGTAAAGCTAAAACAATTTATACTAAAGCACCTAAATTTTCCAAAGAAGCATAGATTAAACATTTTTAAAATCAAAATTAGGAAGTTTGGTGAATTTCTCATTTGCATTTGAATACGACAGATTGCAAAGATTATTCAAACAAAATCACAGTAGCAAAAAAACCTGCACAAGGAACAATTCGAAATCAGGTCAACAAAAATCTCAATAAGAGAAAAATCAGTTTTTGTAGTGAACCTAATATACTTTATGTGCTGTTTCTTGTCCATATAACTCCTGCCCTCAGGGGCACATTTCCTTAAGGTGTGCATGGGCTTCAGGATCCCGAGGTATCCTAGTGATCTTTTCTTTTCCCATGGGGTTTACTGCCTCTGGTAAACATGGGGATCGCCACCCCAGGATGCCCAAGCTATATTTCTCTACTTTCTTCTCTCCATCATTTCTTTTCACAATAACTTGACACTGTCTTGTGTTTGGCGCAGCTTGGCCAAATATGGCCGTTGAACTAAAAACCTATTAAAACCCAACAAACTCTCTTTTTTCCCTTTCCACATTCCTTACCTGACGTTGTGTTTGATGCAGCTTGGTCAAACCTTGATTCATAAAAACTAAAAAAAAAATAAACCATGTAACTCCGATAAAAGGAGCATAATTGAAAATTTCTCTTTGCTACCTACAGAGTTTGGTATCAATTAATTTTTTAAAAGTAGAGTTTTAAAAAGTCGGTATTAATTTCGGTGATTTTGATTTGGAGGTTTGTATAGAAAAATTACTTATCATGAATTAATTCTAAAAGAAATCCGTCATCATTCGATTCTTTTCTATTAAAATTCTCTATTTTCGAAGTATTTGGATTCTAATAATAGGAGAAACTTCTTAATTTAACTTGAATTTGTTATGGTATTATATACGGACCCTTTCTTCATTGGTTGAAGAAAGGGTCCGTATATAAGGGTTGGATTTTAACTTGAATTTGTGATTTATTATATACGGACCCTTTCTCCATTGGTGTTGTTGAAAGTAGTCTTATTTAAATGCATTATCTCAAATTATATTACCTGGATTGGCTTCGTCCTGCTTGAGCTAGGCAAAGTTTTGAGAACATATGGTATAAAATAACCATATTCCCATGTCTATTGTTGCATTAGCATTTATATACATACAAATTTATGAGATCTATTCATCAAATACGAGATATTAGTGAACAGGCTCATAAGGGGAAATGAGAGCATTGGACGCAAGGACAATTATGGTTGTACATAAGTGATGGCAATAGTGTCATAAAGGGAGAACGTTTATCTCAAAAGCCTCTGCAGACAGAGGGGTTAGTTATAGTCAATGTTAATACATGTACCCTTAATTGAGTGCAGTAGAATAAGTGTTACGAGAGGAAATGTGACCAAAGTGAACAATGCAGTGTGCATCGCTATCAAGCATGTTTTCAAGGACAAACTAAGGCGGTGGTAGCCCGGTTGGTAGAGTAGAAGATTAGCAACCGGAGGGTTGCGAGTTCGTACCCTCAATCCAACCAAATACCGTCGTATCCGTGGGGGGTTGGTGCACTTTAAATCTGCCCCGTGGCCTCAAATGTCCTCACTTTGGCGTGGTGTGGAAGTTTGGAGAGCGGGCTGCCAAATCAGATGTTGCCCGCGTCATCTCAAGAGAAAGATTCAAGGACAAAACCGTAATTTTGAATCACGGTCAGACGACGAGGGCAACCCCTGAACTGGCAAACTTCCACACGAAATGATATTTGAGGCACGGTAGATTTAACGTGCACCAGCCCCCGCGTACACAACGGTCTTTGGTTAGATCGAGTTTCGAACACAGCCCTCCGCAGGTTCGATACCTCCTTGGGTGTATTTTTGTCTTTTGCGTCAGTAAAAATTTGTGTTTGTCCATTACTTGCAGTTGTCTGTCTTGCATTTGGCATAGCATGGTCGAATATGGCCCTTGTGCTAAAACCCAACAAACCCACTATTCAGGAGATACTAAGACATTTATATATTTCTGATTTAGTCTTTTTTCTTAAACGTATTAAAAACGCAGGCATCGTAATATATAGAAAACAATTGACAGCGGGCAAAAATACGTGTTGTAAAATAGAAATAAGTGATTTAAAATAATCAGACATGAAGGATCTGTTGCATCTCGCCTTTTCATTTATCCACAAAAAGTGGTGACCCGGACGGGGTTTGAATCTGGAGTATGATACTTTATTGAGGAGATTTTAAGTCATATTTCTATTTTATAGCATTTTTTCTTAACATTTTAAAAACAGACAGCACAAAAAAGAAAACAACTGCAGCGAATATAATTTATTAACTTAAACAAGAAACATGAGCGAGAGCGCTGTATCTGATCACCAGTTGAAAGTTGAGATACATACCAGCTGCATCAAAGAATAACCGTCAAGCGACACACCAAACCATCAAATTACTTGCTATCTAAACTTGAAAAGAGTATAGAAAAGAGAAAATTATTTTTATATAATTTTAAAACTTATTTCATGACAGAATACTTCATGTTATTAATGACATGTTTTGGAATTCAACCCTTTGTCGATTTTCAACAATAACTCAAGAATGAATAAGCAAGCATTAGATTTTAAACTGCACTGTTTCTCATAAAAACCACATTCGCTTAAATGACAAGAATGTCCAACGATCTGCTTCATTAAGTCAATACCCGTGGCACATTTATTCGAGCATTCGAATTGCATCCAGCCTTTTAATCCAAAAAAGTAAAACCTAAAAGATTCTACCTCCATCCAGTCATTTTAAAATTTTATTCTTCTTTTACACAACCCGCATATATGCGGTTAAAGAAAATTTCGGTTTACTCTGCACCCGTCAAAGATAACCCCATCGCTTTAAGTACTTCCAGTGTTTCGATTGCAACGAATGCGGGACTGGAACGGAGTAAAACAAAACAAACTAATCATAAACGTTTCCTCATTTCGCCGTTCCTGAACTTCCCACTTAAAAAAACTGGATTCGCGCCGGTTTCTCTTTTTAGCGCCACTTTCCCAACTCTTCGAAATCGTTTTCGCGAAAGGACATAAAAATGAGAGAAAAAGCCTCTCTTTATCCACTTACCGCAATTGCATTATCAACAAGTGGTTGAGGGTTCACTCGGCAAACTTAAGACGGGAAAAATTCTTGCTTTTAGGAGGAGGTAAATATTTGCGAATCCCTCCTCCTCTTCGTAACTACTTTATGCACTTCTCTTGCCTTACCTTGCTCCTCACCTGTTTAATACATTGTTCTTAGTCGGATTTCTTTTGTTCTCTTTTCTAGGCTATCGGCGGAGGGAGGCGGTCGGCGGCAGGCCTGGAGCATTGTTACCATGGCAACGAGATTGCTAGTCGCAACGGTAGGCTGTTTCAGTTTGTTTGTTGTACCTGCGTTTTGTTCTCGTGTGTCTTGTGTCTCGTGAATGGTGTGACCATGCGTGACGGGAGATGGCGATAGCATGCCGTGCGATTCCCGATTTCTCCTTGGGTCGCGATGCCCTGCGAAGAGTTCCTTCCTGTCTTGTAGCTATCGATTCCTGAGGAAATTGTATCTCCTGAGACGAGGACGGCTGGACCAGATTGGCCTGGCGCTGAAATCAACAATTGGCTGCGGAAATTTCAGTTCGAAATAAAATTTTAAGAAAGGGTTCTTCTACTAAAAAAACTACAGAAGAAAACTTCAGGTTGGGAGCTAGCTTCATTTATCGCCGATTTGGTGATGTTTGGCGTTAGTTTTTAATGCAAGCTATGTGCATTTACGAAACATGTCAAGCTATACGTCCTGAGTTTCAAAAGAGCTTACCGAAAAAATTAGCGGCCCTCTGAACTTTTAAAAAGAGGTAGGAAGGTAGTTGAATTAACGTCGTATTGGACCAACACAATGGGTTATTGGCGACAGACCAGAATCAATTCCAAAGGGATAGATCCGAGGACAGCATCTCGTAATTTTGAACCACGGTCAGATGACGAGGTCAACACCTGATCTGTCACCACACTGTCCAAGCTTCCACACCACAACAACGTGAGAACATTTGAGGCCACAACAGATTTAACTTGCACCAAACCCCACGTACATGACGGTCTCTGGTTGGATCGAGTTTCGAACTCGCAACCCTCCGGTTGCGCTGGCATTAGGAAAATTTATGTTCATTGCAAAAATATGTTTCTTACCAATGGAAGAATGCACTAAGTGGATCTAAAATTATAATTTTGATGGATACACGACCTTTTACAATTATTAGGTACTGAATATGTATACAAACATTTTATATGACAGCGACACCGTGCCTTAGACACCCACGAAGTATTTGTTGCAGATAAAAAAATGCACTAAGTAAATACAAAATATCCTTGGTTCTTTAAGGAATTAAATCCGTGTGGTGTGGTAGTTTCGAGAGTGGAGTGTCAGCTCAGGTGTTGTCAGACCGTGGTTTAAAATTACGATAGGTTGTCCGCGGATCTTTCCCTTCGGTATTGATCCAAGATCGTCGCCAATAGCGCGTTGTTTTGCTCCAGTGCGACGTAGATTGTACTACCTAACTACCTTAATGTACCAAATTTTTAGATACTGCATTTTTATATAAGAATGCAAACACATATAAGACTGCAAACACATATAAGAATGGTGACACCATTCTTAATCATAGACAGTCACAGCACTTCAGCGGTTAACATTGAAAAAACCTTCACAGGTCATCACAATCACACCACGACACTTATAGGTATTCTGTATAACTTAGACCTCGTTTACTTCGAAACTGGTCATAAAAATATGGTGTCACCAATCATTTTTAAAAATAAATTAGGTTTCTTTGCATTGGTATTTTCAAGCAGAAAACATACTGCTATTGAAATAATTTTTCAACACAGGCCAATTAAAACATCTATAATAATTAGGTATACAACCCTGGTAAATTAAAAATATGTAGTCTCGGCGCCACATGAAATTCATTGCTTCGAGAAGAACGCGTTTGAAATTTTGGGTTTTCTGTAAAACTAAATGCAGAGGGCGCTAGTATTTTGGTAACGTATAACGTAACTTTTTTTCTAGAAGTTATCTTGTTCCTCGAATTCTTTCATGGTTTGCTTGTATTAAAAGTTAACGCCAAACATAATCAAAACGACAATAAATCAAATTATTTCTTAACCGAACGAATTTTTTCTTCTATAATTTGTTTATGCTTACACTGAAAAACTCTCCTAGGAAATATTTTTACATTGAAAGGAGGTGTCAATTTAGGTTATACATCACAGTCCATGCCCTGGGCATAATAGAAAATATCGAATAACAGATTAGAAAATTCATTTATGTGACAAGAGGCAAAATGCAGATTTTATCTTCGGGATGTGTTAAAAATATAAATAAATCTATTTTGCTAGAACCCTACTAAAGGAAAGACAAAAACCAAAGCAGATATTTTTAATTCGTTTTACGTATGATGCCAAATAGTTGTAAGTTTAAAGTTTCATGCGAAAAGTTTCTAATGAAACTAACAAAAATGAAAAAAAAAATAGCTAACACTTAAATAAATAGACTTGAGTTTATTGTCAGATTTTGAGTGAAATTACATTATAGGATACTTTTTCATTAATTGTGCAAATACATTTCGTGTCATCAACTTAAAAATCATGAATAAATTAATTAAGTAAATAAAAACTTAATTTTAACGAGACAAAAAACGTGCAAAGAATATTGGTTCGGTTTGCAATCACTTTCGATATTCCAAAACAAGTGTCAACTGTTCCTTAGAATCTCAGGCCGAGGTAGCCCGGTTGGAAGACTAACGGACTAGCAACCGGAGTGTTGCGAGTTCGAATCCAACCAAACACCGTCAAGTACAAAGGAGGCTGGTGCACGTTAAATCTGTAGTGGCCTCGAATGTCTTCACGTTGGCGTGGTGTGGAAGTTTGGAGAGTTGAGTGCAAGTTCAAGTGTGACCTCGTCATCTGACCGTGGTTCAAAATTACGTGGTGTTACCTTCGGGTTTGATCCCGGACCGTCTCCAATAGCTCGTTGTGTTGCTCCAGTGCGACGTTAATTGAATCTCATAGGTTTGATTTTAATTGAAGTGAAAACAAAAGGGGTGGGTATTTTAATGAACGTCACACTGGAGCAACACAACGAGCTATTGGGAAAGATCCACGAAAACAAAAGAGGAAAAGCATTTTCTTTCTGTATGCAAAAATCAGGAGGAAATGACCTGGAAATTTTGTTCAAATTAACGTATTCTTTATATAATACTTAAAAGCTCATGGGTTTCGAAATTTAAAAATCTGGATAATTTGTATAGCTTAAGTACGAGACATAAGCATTTACTCTCAAGTTAATTGTGAAAATAGTTTATATGTTAGGAATAATGGAAATATATGTATAAAGTTACACATCAAAATGTCATTCATACATTTATACAAAGAGATTGTGAATTCTAATTATTGTAATCCACACACACTCAGAATTGATTCATGTCGAACAACAAGTTATACTACTTATACACAATTAAATGCATTGTTATGCATAAATGTATTGGAGGCATAATTTTCAATCAATTGAATACCTCATCCAACACCGTATTCATCCAATATGTAATTTAAACATTTCATGGAATGATTAAATTTCTGCTTCTGTGATAATTCTACGAACATTTTAACATTTCAGTTTTTCTAAGTTTAATTGCACAAATCAATAACGTTAAAGTATCTCCTGAATAAAGCATTAACCCGAGTGTTACGAAATTTCCGAGTAGTGCAGAGTTAGATCAAATTATTAAAGTTACAGTAGAAAAAAGATTTTCGGAAAAAAAGAGTTTTGGGTAATTACAATTTTAAAGTTTTTATATCAGATTCTATTCATTAAAATTAGTCCAATGAAAACATTCTTAAAAAGTCCAATAAAGGAATGTAAAGATTTCGTAATCTCCTTTTGCAGTAATTACTACTTCGATTCTCTTGTCCATGCTTTCTATACATTGACGCTCGGTCCAACCAAAGGCCGTCGTTTACGCGGGGACTGGTGCACGTTAAATCTGTCGTGGCCTCAGATGTCTTCACGTTGGCGTGGCGTGGAAGTTTGGAGAGTGGGGTGCCAGCTCAGTCGTACCTCGTCATCTTATTCAAAATTACGAGGTATTGTACTCGGATCTTTCCCTTCGGGATTGATCCCGGACCGTCTCCAATAGCCCGTTGTGTTGCACCAATACGACGGTAATTAACTACCTACCTATCTGCACATTGGCGTAGTTTAATTTTATTGAATCATTCCTGATCCACTCATTGTTGGTAACGAGTCAAAAGCAATTAAAGCTCTCGAATAACCACAGTAAAGACAATTAAACAGTGTGGCTGTGACTACTGAAACAGGATAGCAGCTATAAGGCAGATTGCGATTCCAACAGCGTTGACAACTATTTAGTTAAAATTTATTTATATAATTATTTATTTACATATGTCATACAAAATGAAAAGAATTGAATATAACCAGGTTTTCATTTTAAGAATAACTGGCTGACATGTAAAATGTTAATTTCTAAAGGTGGCTCTAACAATATGACCGCACGTTGTAGATTTGTTTTTACCCAATACATAATGAGTAATTAACCACATCTATTGAAAGAAATTCAGGAAAGATTCTTTTGGTCAAGGAGGGTTAAAACTGGTTAGATAAGCAGGGAAGATTGCAGATTTCAAAACCTAATATGCTTGTGAAACCATCAGGGGTTACAATTAATTTGTTCTTTTATGTTAACCTCTTTTGCTGATCAGAAATAGAATGTTTTCAACGCATTTTAAAACGTCATGCCTACTTATTAATTAATTTCAATATTTCCAAGCATCGCTACGGTTGATAGGTATTTTAATTAACGTCGCACTGGAGCAACACAACGGGCTATTGGCGACGGTCTGGTATCAAACCCGAAGGCAAAGATCCGAGGACAACACTACATAATTTTGAACCACGATCAGATGACGAACACATTATCGTTAAGAATAAATTAATTTCAGAGCAGATCTTTAAAATGTGAGAAAAGCAAATGTGAATGCAGAAAAAACATTTAAGCAGTTAAGCAGTGAATGCAGAAAAAACATTTAATACATCTTTACAAAAGATAAACATTTTAAAGAGAGAAAGATCCTACACTGCGTTTTCACAAAAATAGGATATCATTAGATTGCTTATAACGGGTTTTCAAAAACTGCTAAGGATTCAATTAATTTCAGAATATACCTTACTTTCAAATGTGAGAAACGAAAATACATGTATAGAGAAAACCATTTATTAAATCTACAACAGATAAACACAGATTTTAGAGAAAATCTGCTTTTCCATGAAGTAAAACACCATTTGATTGCTTATAACAGGTTTCCAAACTGCATCCCGACACCCAGGGGGCAAATAAAATTACCCGCTTAGTTTTCACTTTTCCCAGAAATTTTCACAACTTAATGTAAAATTTTATTTATGCTTTATTGTTTGCGTAGATTTCGTAGCTGAAAGCATACTAAAGCTTTTTTCGCGGTAGCCGATTGGAAGAGTAGCGATTTTGCAACCGGAGGGTTGCTAATTCCAAACTCTATCCAACCAAAGACCGTCGTTTATGTGGGGGCTGGTGCACAATTACATCTGTCATGGAATCAGATATCCTCACGTTGGCTTGATGAGGCGTTTTGTGAGTGGGGATACCAGCTCAGGTGTTGACCTCGTCATCTGACCGTGGTTCAAAGTTACGAGGTATTGTGTCCTCGAAACTTTCCCTTCGGGATTGATCCCGGACCGTCGCCAATAGACCGTAGTGTTGCTCCATAGCGACGTTAATTCACCAGCCTACCTTTTCGGTAAATGGAAAAGCACGCGTTACTAAAAGGCATAGTTTTTTATAATGGTATTCTTTTTTTTTTCAAACTCTAATTCCGAAACTAGTTATCACTAATCATTAAATTAGTTGATGAAAAATTAGTATCTTGGGAAGTTCAAATATTATCGAACAGATTTCTTGATTCAATGCCTCAACTCATTAATGAGTATTTTGCAACCCAAGGCAATGCTTTATTTAACATCAATTTTTTATTAATTTATACTTAGCTTTAATGTCTTTATTTTTTGCTAAGTCGAAGTGATATTGTCTGTCAATTGTTTAAGTTGTGTTGCTAATTTGTCTTGTTTTCCAGGGACCTGTCGTACTGCCGATCGAATATTTGTTCTATCCACTGCAGGTAATTCAAAAAGTTCTTTTCATACTTTAAACTAGTTTTTTGAGAAAACTTTCGTAGTATTTCTCTTTATTTTAAAAATGTATAAAAAAATATATACAGGGTGTTTCGAAAATATCTGGCCAAATTCTAGAGGGTGGTAGAAACATTTTTGTCAAAGAATGTGTCCGGAAATGCCGATAGTCGAATCGTCCCCTCAGGGGTATAGCTTTAGGTGTGTACGTGCATCACAACCCCGAGGTCCCTGAATGACCTTTGCTTTTCCACGGGGCTTACAATCTTTGCTAAACACGGGGGTCGCGCATCCAGGATACCCTAGTGATCTTTTTCAGCTATCGTCCTACTACTCGGTACTCCAATCCTTCTTTCCCCTTTCACGATATTTTTTACTTGACGTTGTCTTGTGTTTGGCGCAGCTTGGCCAAGTATGGCCCTTGCGCCATAAAACCCCACCAACCAACCTTTGTGTTTCCAATATTTCGTTTCCTGAGAAAATTTCATAAAATGAAATGTTGATAACCTTCTTCGTTTCCTTTTAAAAAAGTAATTTTATAGTTATTTAATTCAAAATAAAAAATAGTATTTTAAAGATTTGGAGATTGCGAAGTAATTGGCCCAGGTGTTGACCTCGTCATCTGGCCATTGTTCAAACTTACGAGGTGTTGTCCTCAATCTTTCCCTTCAGGATTGATCCCGGACCATAGCAAATAGTTCGTTGTGTTGCTCATAGACGTGAAATGGGAGTAGACAGAGCATTGCTATTGAGAAGAGCTTCAAAAAGTGTAACCAACATGTTGACTAATATCCACGTGACTGCTCTGAACTTGGTCCATTTTTCATCTCATCGCCTGCTTAGAGATATGACAAGAGGGTAGATTCGTGAATGCGCATTTCTAAAAAATGAAGACAAAAATGGCAAAATCTCCCAAGTCTACCTATGTCACGTGGACCAATCAGATCATGAATCGATGGACGGTTCGTCTTCTCTCGTCCCATAGACCATACATGATGATGAATGTTCGTTTCCCCCAGAAGACGAAAGTAGTCTAAAGGTCACGTTACTACTAGTTTGGGTCACATGATCCTGGGCACATAAAAACCTTAACCATTGGTTGCTCTACTTTCATACTTCCTCTATGATGTCGCTCCAGTGCGACGTTAATTCAACTACCAGCAAAAATAATTTTAGAACGCATTTATATGATATTAAAAATTTTCACGTTCGACTTTTCTGTGTGGCAACATTATAATAGAGTCGAGGGAGAGCACTGTGGTAGAAAAGTGAAACTGGAGCTATAATAACATAACGTCGCACTGGAGCAACACAATGGGCTATTGGCAACGGTCCAGTATCAAACTCGAAGGTAAAGATCCACGTAATTTTGAACCACGGTCAGATGACGGGGTCACCTGAACTGGCACCCCACTCTCCAAACTTCCGCGCCAACGTGAGGACATTTGAGGTCACGGCAGATTTAACGTGCAGCAGCCCCTCATGCTGTAACAAGGAATTTGGAAAACCCGGACAACTACTACTAGAAGTTTTTCGTCGATCCAGTTATCGCTGATTTGAACCAGGAAACTGAAAGAGCATCTGATTAGCTTTTGTTTCGCACTGATCTAAATCACCACACATAGAATTAATAAAGCCGATTGCCTAACTGAAGGCAAATAAGAAAACCAAATAATTCCTTCCTGATTCCATTTTATGAGGAGAATAAACAGGAGCCAACTGGTTTACTTGCTTTTCCGTGAAAGAAGCGGATCAATACAAATGGCTCTTTTAGCATCCCTTCCACCTGGGCACGTTTCCAACACAGGGGCATACTACGAAAAGGAGTCCCCATTCAAATACCACGGTATTATATCTCGAAATAATATTCTATTTTGGACGAGCGACTGTGAGAGATTTACAATCAATCACTCTTCTTTTGCTTCCTTCGAATAATATGAGAATTAATATCCTCAGATGAAAAGGTATTCGGGAAATCCTATGGAATTATTTTTTTGTGTGTTGGATCGTGATTGATGAGATACTATTTGTGTTGCTTACCTGGAGTAATTGGTAATGGATTATTTTTTTATGTGTTTTTGGACGTAATCGGAATCGGATGAGATTTAGTGGAACTTGCTAGGGCGTAAGAATTGTTTTTATTTTTAGTGATTAGATGGTGTTAATCAATGAATGGTTAATCAATGAATGGTTAATGACTGAACTTTCTACTAGGGCAATGGGCGCTGCATTGACAATCAGATGGACTAGACGAGAACTTAGTTTTTTGGTAGTTAAACTGATCCGCATGTAACAACTCGCATCATAGATGTGAGATGTAAGTAGACTGAGCATTGCCATTGAGGGGAGTTGCAAAACGCGTGACCAACATCTCGACTAGTAGTCACGTGACTGCTCTGAAAAATTTACTTGGTTGGCTGATTTGGCATCTTATCTCCTCATTTGGCGATATAACATCTAATGACCGGATAGGTATTTGAATGCGCATTTCTATACAGTGGCGACAAAATTGATGATATCGACATTCCACTACTAGATCGCGCGGACCAATCAGATGAGGAATCAATGGATGGGCACCTTCTCCCTTCCCGTGAACCAATAGATGATGAATGGTCGGTTCCACCCAGCTGACGAATGTTATCTAAGGGTCACACTACTAATAGTTTTGGTCACATGAACTTAGGCACATAAAAAGGCTCACTCTACTTTTATATTTCCTCTATGGCCCAGATACGAAGGAAGAATACATTGGAAGAGTAGCAGATTAGCAACCGGAGGGTTACGAGATCGAAACTCGATCCAACCAATGATCGTCGTGTACGTGGTGGCACGTTAAATCTGTCGTTGCCTCATATGTCCTCATATTGGCTTGGTGTGGAGGGTGATGTGCCTGCTACGGTTGACTTCGTCCTGACCGTGGTTCAAAATTACGAGTTGTCCTCGAATCTTTCGCTTCGGAATTGATCCTTGTCGCCAGTAGCCCGTTGTATTGCTCCAGTGCGACGTTAATTCAACTATCCCCTTTTCTGAGACAAGAAGATTGATTATACCGGGAGTTGTGGTTTAAAGTGAATTCCAAATTACTCTAAACGTCCATGCTCAGACTGGAATTCTAATCCATAACCTGCTGAATCAAAACCAGAGCATTAACCACTCGACTACCAGACCGGCAATAAATATTGCAGTAAATATTAGAAGATCTTAATTCAAATGATTTTTAAAAAGCATTCTCCCACTTCCAAGCTATGCAAACTGCATAACATTATTCGTTAAGTGGATCGTATATTTTCCAGCGCAGAATTTAGCTATTGGAAAAATTGGTAGTAAGAATTTAATACCGATGCTCATCAGTAAGAGAAGCATTTTCTGTCAAGCTAAATGTAGGTGGCTGTAGCGTTTCTACGGCGATAAGTGTTTCCTGTACGTATTCCGAACGTGACGTCACTTGGCACGATTTTCCAACACGACCAATAAAAATTCCAAAAAATTAATTCCGGGTTGATACGTGATAGTTGATTGGTTAACACCAATTAGATCATACGTCACCAAAACGGTGATAAACTACATTTTAATGCACACTCGGTATGTATCATGGGAGAGCATTTGGTTAGCGGAAGTAAAATCTTCTATTTTATCAGGTTTGTTACAATGGAAATCCCTCTGATCGGAGCTATTTTATAGGCCTAGCAGACGACACTACGATTGATATGCTCGTGCTTCATCATAGATGAAAGTTTCTTTTGACGAAGTGGCAACGACTTAATAACGAACTATACATCGGAATAATATAAAAATAATTCATGTATTCTGGAACAATAGAAGGAAAGCCAGCACCACTGCTGTGAAGCATAAACTTCAATTGGCCAAATATGGCCCTTGCGCCATAAAACCCACAAAACCAACCATAAACTTCAAATGTATATGTTACTGTGAAAGGCCGATATCTGGCAAATATCGATATTCTCCGGTGAATGTCAGCATTCACATAGTCACTTGGTGTATGTCCGAAATAGTTGCTAAATATCATTATTTCTCACTTACACCCGCAAATGTCGACATTCAGCATGCACTGATGGTGAACATTGAATAAAAACACTTTTGTTACGTTAAGACAAAAACGCAACTTTTTAAATCATACTTTATTATTAAAACATATTATGATATATGTCAAAATAGGAGAAAGCTTAAGTAACAGCACATGTAAATAAACTGTTGAACTTCAAACGAACAGTACATTCTAAATGAGAAAAGAAAATAATACCAATAATAAACACACCAAAATTATGTGATTAACGTTATACAATCTTATTTATTGCAACAACTTAAACTGAAGGCGGAGAGGCCTCTCTGGCTGTGACCTCTCCTCCTTCTCGTTTCCACCCCCACCATAGCTTATCTGTGCTTGTCGACATACACCGACAAATATTCGGTCTTTCACCGTCATATTTGGTATGTGTCAATCAATCACCAGAGAATATTGATATTCTCTAATTTTGGTCTTTCACGGTAACATATATACGAAATAAATAAATTCATGGAATGTTTGAAGGATTTAGAGCCTTATTTTTACTGAATTTCAAATAGTTTTTCGAATAAATTGTCTATTTACATATAGGTACCACCCTTCATTAGAATGGAGACTAATATGGTATCTTGTCACGTACATTTTCCAAAATAGCTTCAATCCTAGTATCACAAAAATAAAATTATCTACATATATCTCGTCTTTCTACTCGTATCTTCGGTTCTATTTTCCCTCATTAGTCTTATTGGAAATTAAAAGAATTGAACCTCTAAATTATGAAAGCATTCCTAAACAACTTGCCTTCGTGCCTAACCACTGGGGAATGATTCTCCCATAAAATTTCTGTTTTAAATCAGAAATAAATCTCTATTCTATTAAAAACGATTTGTAAAAAAATATTCTCGGGCCTTTTCTAGTTAAAAATGTTTGTGCGAGGGGTAGTTCTCTAATAAATTTTGAAGTTACTATTTTAATTCTGTTTTTATTATTGATGAATGTTTTGAAGGAATTTGTGTTCTCGGTGAGATTTTTATTGTTCAAGATGTTTGTATTTTAACGCAACCCAAGATTTTTTTCCATAACATTTGGATGGGAATGTTTTGGTAATGGAATTTTTTGGTTTGGAATGTTTTGAATTAATGTTAACATATCGAGAGTAGACAATTAGGTTAGGTAGTAGAATTAACGTCACCCGATACCCGATATGTATCATGCGAGAGCATTTGGATAACCTGAAGTAAAATCCCTGTTTCTTCTGGTTTGTTTGCTTGAAAATCCCTCATAGGAAAAGCGGTAGGGAAGTTTTGTTTTGCGGTGAAGAGGTTGATCACTGACTTTTTTGGCGACATGAATGAGTCATTTGTAACGTGTTTTGTAATAAAAATGCTTATGAAACGAATGGACTGTTTCGACAAGAGTTTTATTAAAATTAGTGATAAAACTTAAGCAGGGTGGTAAAAAAATTCAAAAATGACCAAAATGCCCAATATATACATCTCAAAAATTGCCTAAAAATAAATATGCGACTCAAAAAACCGTACATATATAGAATCAGGAGATTGCAAATGCAATTTCTATCCATACGACGATTGTCATACTAACAAAAGATATGTCAACAAAACCCATGCCCTGATCGTTGGTAATGTTCTTACTGCATCTAACTAAAACGTCATATAAAACAGAATTCGAAATACAAATTTTCAGGGTTACTTTTTAAAAGAGAATTTATTTCCAATAATTCCTATCAAGATAATTATTTCGCAGTCTCATCGCTACAGCAATCAAATAAGCAATTGTACATTGAAATTAGTCCTAACACATATCTTTCCTTTAGGTTCTTAAATAGCCCATTATGTTCCTCCAGTGCCACGTAAATTCGACTACTTACCTACTTATCTTTCGGTTCTTATAAAGTATAGCTTCTAGTATAATCCTCTTATCTCTTTCAAAAGAAGTATGTATACTAACGATTAATTTACATGTAAATCTCTTACGCTTAACATTTTTTGTGTAAGGTTCTTAAGAAATAAATGGTATTCGTAAAGTCTTCCTTTATTCCTTAGATTTTGATTCGCATAACTCAGAAAAGCTTTGTACCTAACAGATTTGAAGAAAACTTACGTACTCTATATGACACGCCCTTCGTAATTTGATAAAAAAAAAGTTGAGATGTTGAATTAAGTAAATTTAAAACAATTTTTTTTTCTATAGTATTTCTGCTGTGAAAATTATTCATAGAAACACTCCACAAAATAAAGCCGAATAACGCCTGAAAATATGAAAATTAATTTGTTTTTAATTGATTTGTTATACATTTTATAGAAAAATTTCAGATTTTTAATTATACATTTTATAGAAAAATTTCAGATTTTTAATTATACATTTTATAGAAAAATCACTAATGACATCACTTATAGGAACTTTTAGAAAATTTAAAGAAGCCACAACACACTGCTGATGCCATGTCAGCAACACATAAGCTCTAGTTCAAACAACAGATAGAATTAATTTCATTAGATTCATTCATATTAATTTCTTAGATGTATTCTATAATTCATTCATGTTTATAATCTTTAAATTTATTCATGAAATGGAATAATGATAACATTGAAATGTCCATTTTTCTAAATCTACCTAAAAATATCCATTTTAAGTCACATTTTTTCATTTAGATCGAAATCAAATCATAGCAGAAGTACGAAATACCAGATTTACGTAGCATATAGCAGAAAACACAGCAGAAATGCTATCAGATTTTACTCTGGACTTAGCTTGTACCAGGTAATAAGAAATACGATACCAGATTTTACTAAAGATTTAAGAAATAAACTTACTATCAAAATTTCTCTGCCATCTCAAGCGTGTAGTATCTGCTGTATAAGAAAGAAATGAGACTGGAAAAGAATAAACTTAAACTGTATTTGAGTTCAATTATAAAACGTTATTAACAAAACCATTTTTAGCTCCATTGGATTGAAGTACCGCCGATTATTTTTTAAATTGCTTGATGGCCAATAGGGGCGTGGCAATCCGGTTGAAAGAGTAGCAGATTAGCAACCGGAGAATTGCGAGCTCGATCCAACTAATGACCGTAGTGTGCGTGGGGGCTATTGCACGTTAAATCTGTCGTGGCCTCAAATGTCCTCGCTCTGGTTTGGTGCAGAAGTTTGGAGAGTCGGGTGCCAGCTCAGGTGTTGACTTCGTCATCTGACCGTGGTTCAAAATTATGTGGTGGTGTCCTCGGATCTTTTTCTTCGGGATTGATCCAGGATCGTCACCAATAGCCCGTTGTGTTGCTCCAGTGTGACATTAATTTATCTACCTAAACTAACTAGGCGCATAGTTCTAGTGTGGATCAAATTCTAGAGAGTGCCATACTAACATCCGATTTTTTCGTAGTGTTATGCTTGTAATTATAAAATTAATCGATTATTCCTACATTTCCCTTTGATGTTCAAGAGTTCTAGACCAACGCTTTAAAAACACCGAAAGAATTATTCGTAATACAGCATTGAGAATGAAAATATTCCTCTCACGTTTATAAAATACTTTTTTATATTTTCCAAATAGTTTTCGTCAGTGGGTAGGCAGTTAATTAACGTCGCACTGGAGCAATATGACGGGCTATTGGTGACGGTCCGGGATCAAATCCGACGGGAAGGATCAAAGGACAAAGCCTCGGAATTTTGTGCCATGGTCAGATGACGAGACCACCTGAGCTGGCACCCCACTCTCCAAACTTCTACACCACGCCAATTTGAGGAGATTCGAGGTCAGGACAGATTTAACATGCACCAGCCCCCGGTACACGACGGTTTTGGCTGGACTGAGTTTCGAACTCGCAACCCTCCAGTTGCTAATCCGTTGTTCCTCCAACTGGGCTACCGCGGCCCTTTTGTTTCCATAGGAAAAATAATTGCAATACATCGAAACGGGACTTAATTTGAGATTTATAAATTATATTTTGTTAAAGGTAGCATTAAAAGCAAATGAACTATACCTTACTAAAAAGATCGAAAATTATATTTAGATTGCCAAAGTATTGTATTTCCAGGAAACTGTTTCATTGTTAGCTTAGCTATAGAAACACTCTGAAATATAATCATTCGCTTAGTATATTAACAGAAAGAAAAACTTAAACAGAAACGACTGATAAAGGAAAATAATTAAGTAAACTTATGTGAGCTAGCATTTTCGATAAACAAGAACATATGGAATAATGGTTTATAAATAGTAAATGTTACAGAGTGAGAACGAAAACCACAAATTTCTCAAGAAAAAGATGTTTTTGACTCAATTTCAAAATAAGTTAATGATCTAGTATATAAACGATATTCAGTTTTGTAACGAGAGACGACGAAATTCGTTGCACAAAACAATATCAGCTCCTGAAAGTAATTGGAATTCAAGATGGTTGAAATATTCTTAGGGGAGTAAGGAATATCAAGAGGAATAACATTAAATATTAAGCGATTTCTAGATGTATTTCGCAGTTAAATAATGACTGCTTATGATGGCTCGAAACAAGGCAGAAGAATCACTATGACGATTCTTTGGAAATATTTACCCAAGTGATTCTTTTCCGCTTTCATCCTACTATATTCCAAAATCACTTGGCGCTGCTTGTCCCCTTTTGAACCTTGCGCCATAAAACCCCAACATTCAATCCAATCCACTCTTTTTTCACTTTCACATTTTCACTTGGCGTTATCTCTTGTGTTTGGCAGAGTTAGGCCAAATATGACCCTTGCGCCAGAAAACCTAAAAACGACCAACCAATCTAATATTTTACTTTGAACTTTACTATTTCCGTACCAAAACTTTTCTGCGCATATTTATGATACATGTGATAAATAGTCGAGAGCATAAAAAACTAAGTTTTGCAAAATTTAATTACGCTTTTAGCGGCTTGATAGTGCCGGGGACCAATTATATAGAATTGCACACGACAAACTAATTTAAAGTCGCCAATCTATTGGATTACCATCAAATCGATTGGATTGGTTAATGTATGAGACGTTCATTTCAATTCAGCATTCAGATTAATTCAATCCGATCAATTCCGCTTAGTGAATTGATTAACTTCATTAAGATGAGAAAAGACTCACTTATGTAACATTTTATATTATGTAAAACATTGATTCTGATGTATTAAAAGCACAGTATTTTTGCTAGAAGGTTATTTTATTTTTATGAAGGGATTTTCAGTGTTTTCAAACAAACCAGACGGAAAGTGAAGATTTTACTTTCGCTGCCCAAATGCTCTCGCTTGATACTTTCGGGATTATCTTAAAATGTAGTTTATCGCCATTACGCCGACTTTGGGCATTTAATCTAATTTGCGTTGACCAATCAATTATGTAGAAATTCGAGATTCGTTCTTTAGAATTTTTATTGGCATGCTGAAATCGTATTCGGAAAACAAGCCAGTGACGTCATGTCCAGAATATGAACGGGAAACGCGTTCCGCAGGAACACTAGCGCCACCTGTATTTAGCTTGACAGAAAATGCCTCAAACTTTCTGCTTAAATTTCTCATCAAATATTTTAAAGTTGGAGACTGCTCCTGATCTTTACCATTCACCAATTTTTTCAATTCATTTTTTAGAATTCCCCAACATGAAACCACTCGTCCCATTAGTTCTTTTAATCCTCCAAGTGGCCTCGACGAGATATCTCGTTCATCAAGGTCTGATCAGTTTTGTTAATGACGAGATATCTCGTCGAGATAAAACTGCCTTATTACTCCAAGCGAATAAAGATCCAAGTGGGGAAAACAAAGCCATTTTTGCCCAGTACTGATGACAGTTTTAACAAGTTTTTGAATTAGGCTGGTCACTAAGCGCAGTTTTCGACAGGAAGATAAACTATCAAGAGAGTTAACCTCTCCAATGAAAGCATTCGTTTATATTGCTTCAACAGATTTGATTCGTCAGCAGAATCATGCGACGCTTGTTCGAGTCCGTTGAGACGATAAATACAAATCAGGTCTCATTTCGCCGCTACTATTATATCATGTGTTGACCTCGTCATCTGACCTTGATTCAAAATGAAGAGGTGTCGTCCTTTGATCTTTCCTTCCGGGAGTGATTCCGGAGCGTCGTCAATATCCCGTCGTGTTGCTCCAGTGCGACGTTAATTAACTACCTACCTAAGAAAAGTTATTTGTAAAGAAACAGAAAACACATGATACATCTGACCCCGATTATGTGTTTGACATCACGCACGGAAGGAGTATGGCAATTATTATTAATTTACTTTGAAATTGAATCGAATTCAATCAGTAAATTGGTTTGTTTCTGTCTTCAGCTAATATTTTCTTAGAGACGCTGCATGTGTAGTATTTTTATAATGAACCCACAATTTAACATCACCTTGTTCACAATTGAATTTAATATTTCATTCACCGCGCATCCATTCTAAAAATCGCGGTCGGTGTGGCTCAATGCGTAATGCAAAGCTAACCTATAACACAGGTTCGATTCCACCCTGAGTGTATTTCTCTTTTCTGAGTAAGTAGAACCTTTCCTGTGTGTGCATGTTCATTTCGTGACGCCCATCTTGGGTTTGGCACAACATGGCCAAATGTGCCTCTTGTGCCATAAAACCCAACTAACCCTTTTAAAAATCTATACATTTCTAGGTGCCGCGGTCGCCCAGTTGGTAGAGTCGCGGATTGGCAACTATAGAGTTTTCTAATTCGATCCAACCAAAGACCGTCGTGTACGTGGGGGACTAGTGCTACCGTGGCCTCAAATGTCCTCACGTTGACATGGTGTGAAAGTTTAGAGAATGGAGTGCCAGCTCCAGTTTTGACCTCGTCATCTGACCGTGGTTCAAAATTACGAGTTGTCCTCGGATCTTTCCCTTCAGGGTTCATCCCGAATTGTCGCCAATAGCCCGTTTTAGCTAAAGTGAGATGTTAATTCAACTACCTACCCTTATCCATTTTTAATCTTTCGAAAAATAAACTTAAATACGAACATCAAGTTACCAAACAACGAATATTTAATGTGAAATATTTTCCTGCTTTCCGATAAAAAGATTCCTGTCACATATATTTCATTGACTTTTCTCATAATATTAGTTGAAAATAATACTCCTACTGATAAAAAATTAAACTATAATTCTAAAAATACACCCACTTCATGAAATGCATCGAGTCTTCTATCTTTTGTGCTAGCTTTACGAATTCCCTGAAGATGCTTTTTTTTTCGGGTATATAGTGCTCATTTTTCATATGCGGCTGTTTTCTTTCAAGGTAGGTAGTTTTTCCTTTATCTGATCAAAATCCCATAGGATAAGGATGTAATCTATGCTGTTCCACCGAACGTGCAGTCTTAAATATACAAATGGTGAAAGGTTTCTTACATACGTACACTCAAATAACGCGATGCAAGTTTGCGAGTATGTTTTCTTTTTCATAATCCAAACTGGGGAATTTCTGAAAATATGAGATAGTGGTTACCAAGAACTTGGTAGCCCTGGCGACAGCTAAAGAAGAAAATATGAGCGTTATTGGGGCGCGTGTATTTGCGGAATAGCTTTCTATTGCTTCGTATCAAATTCCTTTTTATTGCTTCTTATCAAATTCCTTTTCAATAGTATATTTTACTCGTGTTTCTGGGAATCATTGTTGCGAGTTCGAATCCAACAAAAGACCGTCGTGTACAAAGCGGGCTGGTGCACGTTACATCCGTCGTGGCCTCAAATGCCCTCACGTTGGCGTGGTGTGGAAGTTTGGAGAGTGGGGTGGCAGCTGAGGTGTTGCCTCGTCATCTGACCATGGTTCAAAATTACGTGGTGTTGTCCTCGATCTTTCACTTTGGGATTGATCCCGGACCGATACCAATAGCCCGTGTGTTGCTCCAGTGTAACGTTAATTAAATACCTACCTACTTGGAGAGGGCAGATTTCTCAACGAGATGTCTCGTCATTGACAAAATTGGTCAGAGCTTGACATACGAGATCTCTGTCGCTTGGCCAAGCATGACTTTTGCACCATAAAGCCCTCAAACAACCAATCTTGGTATATTGTTGATGAGGATAACGTTCATGGTCAGAGGGAGGTGTCCGTGGCTCGCTGAGTTTGCCCACTGCGCTAGCAACCTGCGAGTTGTAGGCGACACAGGTTCCTCCTTGGGAGTATTTCTTTTGTATCATTAAAATTTTCCTTATGTGAATGTCATTTCATGACGTTTGGCGCGGCTTGGGCAAATGTGGTCCTTGCGCCATACAACCCCGCCAACCATCATGGCCATACATAATGATAGTTAATGGTCAACGTTATCAGAATTTTTTGTTCCCAGAAAATTGGTGGTGACTGATTTTACAACACTCTGAATTTCCTCTTCATTCAAAGATGAAGCGCCCTCGTTATTCCGTTTGGTAGAGTCGCGAATTAACTACCGGAGTGTTGCGAGTTCTAAACTCGATCCAATCAAAGACCCTCTTGTATTTGGGGGCACGTTAAATCTGTCGTGGCCTCAAATGTCCTCATTGTGTGGGCGTTTGGAGAGTGGGGTACCAGCTCAGGTTTCGACTGCGTCATCTGACCGCGGTTCGAAATGAAGAGGTGTTGTCCTCGTATCTTTCCCTTTCTCGTTCATCCCGGACTGTAGCCAATGGACCGTTGTTTTGATCCAGTGCTACGTTAATTAACTACTTACCTACCCAGTGTTAATCCAGTAGCCCGTTGTTCCTCCAGTGTGACGTTAATTAAAATACCTACCTACCCATTGTTAATTAACACTCGTATTTTTCTCTCTTAAGTTTGACCCAGAGGAGTGTTTTGACGACCGGGGTTGCTTACAGTTGAATTCTTCGAGAACAGCACCTCGTCATTATGAACCACGTTCAGATAACGAGGTGAACACCTGTACTGGCACACTCGGGATGGATCCAGGGCCGTAGCCAATAGCCCGTTGTGTTACTCTAGTACAACATAAATTCAACTACCAACCAACCATTCAAAGCTCTATCCAAAAAAATGCTTGCTCCATCTTAACATGCGGCACCATAACGACGCCTTCCCTTATCACCTCTTCAATTTTTCTGACAAATATGTGTCAGACAAGTAAACATCCAGCATCATCCTTTCTAATAGCTCTGCTTTTCCATAGTCCATAAACCCCAGTTTGACGTAAAGAGTGGTTAAGAATAGTTTGAGTCTAGTAGTGGCGCATATTTTTAAATTTTTCTCTTCAAGATTTTATGATAGTCGGAAGCCATTTTACTCTATGATAGCCCCATATACTAACAAAACGTTTTTGGCATTTTCGTGTATTTGAGGCATTTGTGTTTTCTGGAGAAACTCCTTTCACAGAACTGATGCATCTTAAATAAAAGTCAGTTCTAAAGTGCTTGAAGGGCCGTTGTATCCCGGTTGGAAGAGTAAAGGCGCGTTCTCACGAATCAAGTTTAATTGACCGATTATAGTTGATCAGCAAAAGTTGAATGAAAGTTATAGTGAGAACCTTTGTTTCAATAGAGTTGATCAACTTTTTAGTGGATCAAGTAAAGTTTGACTCATTCAAACTTTATCGTTCAAGTGATGAGTCATCCGCCATTTGCTTTCAAGTTGAAACTTGTCTTGAAACGTGTGAACTTCAGTTGACTGTCAAGTTCGTTTTCAACTCGTCACGCCACGCGTGCATGTGTTTTTAGATATAAAATAGTTTTAAAAAATGAGCCTCAAGTGGTCTGAAAGTGTGATGCTAAAAATTTTTAGAATTGTATCTTAAGCATGATTGTCTTTTGAATCACCGACTGGATAAATATAAAGATAAAGATGCAAGAGAAAATGCTTTGGGTTCTATTGTCAAAGAAATGGAAATTGCTGGTCTTACTATTGCTGATCTTAAAAACCAAATTAAGACGATTAGAACGATGTATAGAAAAGAACATTCATTGGTTTGCAAAAAAGTGGAACGGGAACAGGAATTATACGTGCCAAAACTGTTTTGGTACAAAAGAGCGGATCTATTTCTAAATGGTGTTACCAATACAATCTGATGCTTCCAATCGATTTCTTAAAATCCATTGCCTCGCCCAAAAACGACGTTTCTTACGATTTTTGCTCATGTTAAATAAAATAGTTTTTAGTTCTTTTAACAAAACTGATACTATCTGTACAACTTCACGCATAACTGCTTTCGCGTCATTTTAAAACTGAAACTGTTGATCAGTTTCTATTGAAACGTGTGAACAAAAACTGATTCAAGTCATCTTCAACTTTTGTTCATCAACTATAATCGGTCGATTAAACTCGATTCGTGTGAGAAAGCGCCTTAAGGGATTAACAATCGGAGATACAGAAAGCCTTCATCTTCAATTTCGAAAATATTTTCTTACTGATTTTTCGCTGTCATCTGCTGCATAGATGTCATTTAGGCCTGGATTTGAGTTTTTCGACTCATTGGAATGTTATTTGCCTCAGAACATTTCCACCGTAAAATATTTATTAATAAAAATATTTAACCATAAACGACACAATCCGGAGGTTGAGATACACTGATCTAGACACCATACACGCCAGTTATCCTTTCAGGACCCGGGAGGCGGTAGCTCGGTTGGAAGAGTAACGGACTTGCAACCGGAGGGTTGCGAGTTCGAATTCAATCAAAAACCGTCGTGTACAAAGAGGACTGGTGCACGTTTAATCTGTCGTGGCCTCAAATGTTCTCACGTTGGCGTGGTGTGGAAGTTTGGAGAGTGAGATTCCAGCTCAGGTGTTGACCTCGTCATCTCACCGTGTTTTAAAATGACAGATTGATCCCGGATCGTCACAAATTGCCCGTCGTGCTGCTCCAGTGCGACGTTAACTCAACTACCAGACAATCCGGATTAGCACTGGAGGGGTGCAAGTTCGAAACTTGATCCAACCAAAGACCGTAAAACACGTGGGGATGGGGCATGCTAAATCTGTCGTGGCCTCCAATGCTCTCACTTTGGCGTGGTGTGGAAGTTTGAAGACTGGTATGTTGACCTCGTTATCTGACTACGGTCCAAAATTATGAGGCGTTTTCTTAGGATCTTTCCCTTCGGGTATTGCTCCCGGACCGTCGTTAATAATCCGTTGTGTTGCTCCAGTGCGACTTTAATTAAATACCTATCTAACTTTCAGCACCCACGGTCATATTTCGAAACTTTCTGAATCCGTCCCAAAACCGTGAACGGGACGGAGCGCTTCGATGTTACTAGGTTCGGCAAGCCTTGATCATAAGGCTTATAGCGAATTCGGTTACGTTGCACTTCACAGTACTCTAGTGATAACTTGAGTCAAGAAAGAAAATGATAGAATGTGTTGAAGCTGCGAGAATAAGAAATTGAGCTCATCTCTGTAATTATGAACGGTATTGGAGATGAGTAATTCCTTAGGATCAGAAGTTAATGTGTATAGGCTCTAATATGAGATAAAGTTTGGCAATTTCCTGGGTTGCTTAATCTTCACATCACCGAGCTGCAATATCTATACGTAGACCTGTCAGGTCATAGTTAATGATAGGAAAGACCATACTTGGCAAAATTATATCATGCGTACTGGAAGAGTTACATAAAAGCATTTACTTTGTTTTCAGTTCACCAGAGTTCAGTTGCTTTTAATGATGTAGACATGGTTTAAACCTATTCCTGATTTCAGAATATTTCGTTTATGTATATATCTGTACCTTAGAGAAAGGGTCAATGTGTGGAAATTTGGAGAGTTGGTGCCAGTTCAGGTGTTGATCTCATTACCTGACCGTGGTTCAAAATTTAGATGTGTTGTTCTCTCGGTTCTTTCCCTTCGGTTTTGATCCCGGACCGTCGTCAATAGCCCGTTCTGTTTCTCCAGCGTGAGGCTAATTCAACTACCTACCCCCTAGTAAAAAATAATTAAAACTCGGTGACTTAAAAAGTAATCAATAAGACCTAAAGCAAGAAACGACGAGTTTTTAAACTTTGATCTGAGGAGCCGCGGTAGCCCGGTTGGAAGAGTAACGGACTAGCAACTGGAGGGTTGCGAGTTCGAATCCAAACAGAGACCGTCGCATAAAAAGTGCTGGTGGAAGCTAAATCTGTTGTAGCCTCAAATGTCCTCACGTTGGCATGGTGTTGAAGTTTGGAGAGTGGGGTGCCAGCTCAGGTGTGATCAAGTCATCTGACCGTGGTTTCAAATTATGTGGTGTTGTCCTCGGATCTTTCCCTTCGGGTTTGATCCCGGACCGTCCCCAATAGCCCGTTGTGTTGCTTCTGTGCGATTTAATTAAATACCTACCTTTAGGTGTGTAAGGGCTTCCCGAGGTACTCTAGTGATATTTCCATGGGGTTTACTGTCTTTCTTTAGTAAAGTCGAGCTCCCTTGATACCCTAGGGAACTTTTTCGGCTTTCATCCCATTATCCAATTCCTTTTTTCTATTTCACACATTTTACTTAAAGTTTTCTTGTGTTTGACACAGCTTGGCGGATATAGCCCTTGAGCTATAAAACCAACTAACCGGTCGAAATAATGTGCAGTTGAGTATTGCGCATGGTCTATCCCTCTATCCTCATTTTGCTGCCTTTGTAAAAGACTCCTCTGGAAGATTGGGTGCAATTCCGTCTTTGTGGCTCCTTTTTTAACTTGAGGTTAAAATGGTTTGTATAGTATTGTCTGCGAAAAAGAAGCAACTGCGAAGAGAATTGTCTAAAGCTGAATATAATATCAAATTTTTGTGCTGTTGCTACTGGACTCAATAGTTAATTGCGTGCCTCCATAAACTTATATTTGTTATTCAATTCTCAACTCAAACCTGTAATGTCCCACTGTGTTTTCTAGTATAAACTTCGATATTCGATAAATTGATTATGTCTTAATGATGTTTTAGGGAGCAGCCAAAACGATGGACCGGTTCATCCCCTCCTCGAAGCAGCCGCAACACTGGAGCAGGAACTACAATGGGTAAGAGAATTGACTGTCTTACTTAAATACTTAGACATCAAATTGTACAGAATATACCTAAAATGTACCGAAAAGCTCTTTAATTTATTCTTCATACTGCAGTTCTCTCACTCTATCTTATCTACTCTCTCATCAGTTACTCTCTTCCTCTGCAACGTCACCATGGTAGCCCGGTTGGAAAGCAACCCTCCGGATTAGCAACCGGAGGCTTGCGAGTTCGAAACTCGGTCCAACCAAAGACCGTTGTGCACGTGGGGAAGGTGCACGTTAATATGTCGTGGCCTCGAATGTCCTCACGTTGGCTTGGTGTGGAAGTTTGGAGAGTGGGTTGCCATCTCAAGTTTTGTCCTTGGATCTTTCGCTTCGGGATGGATCCCAAAATCCTTAGACATCTTGAAAGGGCTCTCAAACACCTCTTGGGGGCGGATCGAATATCTTTTCTCCGAGTGTATCATTCCATCATCCTATCTCGCATTAACCACGGGTGTGTTGTATATGGTACAGCAAACTCCTCTAATTTGAGCAGGACACTGTACAGCATTCTGCTTTGAGGACATGTACTGGTGCATTCCGCACATCACCTGTGACCAGTCTTTATGTGGAATGTAACCAGCTCCCACTTGACCTGAGGCGAAAGAAGTTGTCAGACAATTATTACTTAAAGATGCTTTCTTTACCATCTCACCCTTTAAAACACATGAATCTTGTTTCAAGTGTCAATCGTTTGTATGATTCTAGACCATTACAGAAGGCCATCATCAAACGATTCACCCTTTTGCGGCATCTTGACTGAATCCATTGAAGTGTTTAAAGTTCCCACCTTCTAACACCTCTTCCATTAGATTCATCAATCCCTTTGCAACATATTCAAAGTCTGACACACCCAGCTATTTTCCAACAACTTTTTTATTACCATCGCAGTCAACACGCCTCTCATATACCAGTTTTTACGGATGGGTCGAAAACAGTAAGACAGGTGGGCTGTGGCGTAGTTTTGAACAACACATCCAGTTACAGCCTCCATCCTTCCTCTTCTGCTTACACTGCTGAAGTAGTAGCCATTTGTCGCGCTCTTCAGCAAATATCCCTTAGCATCCATCGTAATTACTGTATATACACTGATAGCAGGAGCATACTGCAACAGCTGGAGCATTATGATCATAATTGTCATCCATTCGTATCAGACATTTTTAACATCTTTCAAACATTAAAAAGCAAGGGATTCGATATTATCTTTTGCTGGGTCCCCAGCCATGTGGGTATCGAGGGCAATGAATGCTCAAAAAACCGACTCTACCCCCATTGTCCCTAGCTGCACCCTTTCCAGACGTCAAGAGGTCCATGAAGAATTTTATTCATAGTTTATGGCAAGAGTCCTGGAACCTGCAAGTCGACAACAAACTTCACCTCATTAAACCTCTTAATCAATAGCCAGTTGCTCCAGTGCGGAGGATTGATGTCAAATTGACTCGCTTCCGCTTTGGACATACCAGGTTTACTCAGCGTCATTTATTACTTGGAGAAAATGCTCCTTTGTGCAATACTTGCTTTACTCCTTTTACCGTTCATTACATTTTAATATTAGTTTGCCCTGATTTTAATCATCGTCGTAGATATTTGAATAGCTTTATTTTAACTATGCAGGATTGGACAGGGGAAAACCCACACCCGAATCTTTTCCTTTTTAAGTATACAATTGGTTTCTTTAAAAACTATTTAATATACTATATATTTATTCATGAATTTTACATTTTATTCTATGACAAATTTCTTGCGCTCGTTTCTCGTAAACACTACTTTTTAATATTTTTTATATACAATGATTTTATGATTTTATCTTGCGCTTGGCGCAGTTTGTCCTTTTTTGGACCTTGCGCCATAAAACCCAACAATCGGGATGGAAACCGGACCGTCGCCAATAGTCTGATGTGTTGCTCCAGTACGACATAAATCAAGCTACCTCTCTCTGTAATGATGCAAATAACTGGATTCATTGGAAAAACTACATATTTGATTAGCTGAAACATGATACGAAGTTATGAATTAATTGAAAAGTTTAATAGAGAGTAAGTGGCTTCGGTGCCCTATGTACCACGCTATTTGCAATACAAGTTTTAGTGAATTTATTTATTTAATTATGCAAGTATTTTCAATCTATTCTAAGTATTTAAGACAGATTAACTTATATAATCACTATCCATAAACTTTCCATTAGAAAAATGTCGTCCTTGTGCATTATTGTGAAATGAAAAAAATTTGTAAATTGTGTTCAGGGACACAAATCGTAGTTTTGACGTGAATACTCGTCCTGATGTTTGATTGTGGAATGAAAGCAGACAGGAAGCGATTGTTTATAGTGTGAATATTCAACAATTAATTTACAGTTTGAACGATTAGAGTGCAGTTTTATATTAATTGTAGAGTAGTTCGGTAGCTTTCGAATGACACGACTTACGCAGTCTTTACTCCACGCAATCCAAAGTTACACTAGTCCAAAGCTAGCCCAGTACCATAGAATTTCGATATATGCGGACCCCCTCTCTGCGCTCAGTGCGCCTAAGGTCCGAAGGTCATGGGAGGTACGGACATCCTTCGTATGTACGACCTATATTTATCTTAGTGTTTCTTCTAGTTCTGAAATCGTAATGTAAATCTTTATTGTAACGCTAGAATTTCCATGCATGCCCCAGTACTGTTCCTATTTTAAAGACATCAAAAAATTAATTTTTCTATTTCTTTTTTCCCGCTGAACACAAGACTTAAAATTTTAGCATTTATAGCCAATTTGTAAGGGAGTATCTCCAAAGTGAAAAAGGCCGCGGTAGCTCGGTTGGAAGAGTAACGGACTAGCAACCGGAGGGTTGCGAGTTCGAATCCAACCAAAGACCTCTTGTGCAAAGGGGGCTGGTGCACGTTAAATCTGTCGTGGCCTCAAATGTCCTCACGTTGGCGTGGTGTGGAAGTTTGGAGAGTGGGGTGCCAGCTCAGATGTTGCCTCGTCATCTGAACATGATTCAAAATTACTTGGTGTTCTAGGAACTTTCCCTTCGAGATTGATCCCGGACCGTCGCCAATAGCCCATGTGTTTCTCCAGTGCGACGTTAATTAAAATACCTACCTACCAGAGAAAAATTCAAGTCGGCATTTCACTCGAGGCTCCCCTTATTTTCTTGTTTCGCCAAAAGAGTAGCACACAGAATAGAGAAAGTGGTATTCGCGGTAAAATTTAAATTTCAATAATTTCGCGAATTACTTATTTAGAAATATTATATATTTTCTCATTCATAGAAAACATTTTTATGGCAGTCGGTTTTTTTTCTAATTCTTTAATAGAAGATTAATAAATTTTAAATTTCAGGTATTTTATACATATACGACCCCTGTAAAAACATCCAGGTGTATATCTGATTTCAGCACTTTGTCTAACTAGAAGTGCGTTTCTATATACAACAAAAAGATATTTACCCATTCTAAACATCCATTTTAAAACACTAGGATCCTATTGTGTTGATTCAATATTTCTATTTCCGCAAAATGCATTCAGATATTCAAGTAGCATATAAATGTGGAAATTTGAAAAGGCTTGAATGATATTTTTCATGTCAGTTTTTTAAAATAAAAAACTCTTTTCTCGCAGAGGTAGTCAACAAGTACATGGGAATAAATCTTTGTTAGAGCAATGTAATTTCGATGTTTTCCATGTGTATCTGCAAGCTTCCATACAAATGATACATTCGATAGATGTATTTCGTGCGCTCACTTTTTCTCGCTTTGAAACAAAGCAACTAATAATATCCGCACCACTGTTCTTTTAAAATTTAAATCAGATTTAATGAGAAATAATGTTTCCATTGTTCTACTTTTCAGTCATTCGGAATTGCGTGATAGAAAAATAATTCACCGTGTTTCTCTTATATTAAAAATCTTTTATTTTTAGGTAAAATGTTTATATTATATTTTCAACGAATATCTGTTGGAGTGTGAGTTCGAGCTCGCGATTGTATTTCAATTTCTTTTCATTTCTATATTTATTGCACGTGCATTTGATGCGAAATTTTTATTTTATCTTTAATCGGAATTGAAATTCTGATTTTGCAGAACGGGAAAAAATTAGTTCTGAACAGAATTCAACATTTGGCGTCTAGTAAATATGCAGTTGTATTAAATGTCTTTTTTTAATAGGCATTGCTTTCCAATGTATAGCAGTGTAGCTTCTACTATGTACACAATTTCGCAATACAATTTACTTTAGAAATTTGTACACTTGCGATCTTTCAGACACAACGGCTGGCATGATCAACTTAAAATACAAAATTGTTTTTAACTCAACAGGGATTTTGGAATTAGCCTTTGTTGCAATGTAAATAAAAAGTGTAAACTCGCAAGAAAAATATTTATCTAAATAAACATCTCGTTAAAACGATTTCTCGGTTGTACTAAACTATTCAACGAATAAAATGGACTATACTATGTTATTCTAAATGGATTCTATTATGAGGAAGATCATCTTCTGAAATACACTAGGATCCTATTATTAAAAATAAAGATATTTTTAAATTAAACAAGATAATGTTGCACTTTTTCATTTGGAAATGCAAGTGTGACTTCAAGAACTGTTACAGAACGGTTACAAGACTAACTGTAGATTAAAAGAAGTCAGAAGATCATGCCCTTTCCAGATGTCATTGGTACCCTCCGCCCTCCCTGGAGGTTCCTTCCACTTTGAATTAGATTCGTAGATGCATGAAACTCCAAAGTTTTTGATAGTGAGGCCAGCCGGATAAAATAAACAAAGGCTTCTAACTCCATATTGTTTACCTTCGCGTCGAAAATTACCTGGTAGTCGCCTTCTCAGAATCAAAAACCTGTTCCAGGCAAGGGACAATTTGTTTTCCCACTTTGGAGTTAAGTTGAACTTTGCTTGAACAGTTGAGTTGAACTTGAGTTGAACAGCTTTGCCTCAACGATATAACTCGTCCTTAGCAAAATTGACTCGATCTTGGGAGAGATATCTTTTCGAAACACTTGAAGGGTTAAGTACCCTCAAAGAATGCAATCTGGAGCTTTCCATCTGGATCTTACGATGCTGCTCAACTTCTAATTAGATACCATTAAATCAAATAATATACAGTCGTACTTTTTATTTGCAATGCGTTTAAGTTAAAGAGCTGCTATTTAAACTGTTACAGGACTCATTGTAGATTAAAAGGAGTCACGTACCATTATGCTCTTTTCTAGATGTCATTTCTACCCACCGACCATTGTCTCCATTTCTACCATTGTCTCCATTTCTACCATTGTCTCCGTTCCAGACTCCTGGATCGGACTCCATGCATAGGGCCGCGGTATCCCGGTTGGAAGAGTAACGGATTAGCAATCGGAGGGTTGCGAGTTCGAATCCTACCAAAGACCGTCGTGTACAAAGAGGATTGGTTCACGTTAAGTCTGCCGTGGCCTCAAATGTCCTCACGTTGGCGTGGTGTGGAAGTTTGTTAAGTGGGGTCCCAGTTCAGGTGTTACTCGTCATCTGACCTTAGTTCAAAATTACTTGGTGTTCTCGGATCTTTCCTTTGGGGTTGATCCCGGACAGTCGCCAATAGCCCGTTGTGTTTCTCCAGTGCAACTTTAATTAAAATACCTACCTACCAGACTCCATACATGAAGAGGGGCCGTCATGGCTCTGTGGGTATGCATACTGCGCTAGCAAGCTTCGTGTTGTATGCGGCTCAGGTTCGATTCCTGGCAGGTGCATTCCTCCCTGGTTGTATTTCTCTCTTCTACGTCAGTAAAACCTTTCATTGTGTGTCTGTCTATTACTTGATATTGTATGTCTTCTCTGGCGCAGCATGGCCAAATATGGCCCTTGCGCCATAAAACCCCAAAACCAACCAACCATGCATGAAAAGATGCAACTCTTCGAAGGTATTGATACATTGCAGCCAGACGGTTAAAATATACGGAGGCTTCTTTAAGTATAGTAAAATGAAAAGATTGTGAAATCAAATAAGATACGAGTATTTTCAAAGAATGCAATCTGAAACTTTCCGTCTTGATCTTACGATGCAGCTCAACTCCTGAAACAATGAGATTTTTAAATCAGACAAGATAAAGTCGAGCTCATTTATTCGAAAAGCAATTTTCAGTTACAGAGCAATTACTAATCTGTTTCAAGAGTAATGTGGTAGATTTAAAAGATTCAGAATGATCCCTATCATCACTCATTGCAGATCTTTCGTTCCCACCAACCTCCCTAAAGATTCCTTCAACTTTTAGCCACGCAGTCCTGGCTTAGTCAGACTCCATGCTGAAAAAGAATCAATTCTTAATACTTCATGGATTAGCAATTCAAAAATAGCACAAACCTATCGCTAATTATTTTCAAATAAAGCAAAAAAAGAATCACTTGTTAATTGATGAGTGACAATGAGTCGTACATCTCCATCAGTGTTGGAAGGGGGCCCGCTAAATAGGAGCAGGCCCTGCCCCAGCCATCCAGCAGGCCGCGTGCTCATAATATCGACCCACTCCATGAGTATGTGGTGGCACAGTCCTTTTTGAGTCCTGCAGGATTTCGGGCATTTTCGGCAGTGGATCATGTTGTCCTGCAACAAACGAAGAACTTTCAAACTATGGGTAACAACCTTGAAGTGGTTATTAACCTTCCAAGTGGTTTCGAAATGTCCATCGAGATCTGACCAATTTTCCTAGACTAGATATCTCTTTATCAAGATATTGCCGATTTTTTATGATGACGAGATTAAGATATGTTCAATTTTCTTCTAATGACTAGAGACGACGAGATCTTGATGGATGAGATATCTTGCCCAAGTATAAAGTCGTAGGAATACTTTCTGTTGGAGAGTGCGAGTTCGAGCTCGCCATTGATGTTTCAGTTTATTTTCACTTTAATATTTATTGTGCATGCAACTTTCCCGCACAATTTTTATTTTATCTTTAACCGGTATTGGAATTCTAATTTGGAAGAACGATAAGGGGGGGGGGCTAGTTTTCGGAAGAGTTCGTAAGTTTCAGAGTACAATGACCCCTCAATGCATCGCACTCTAATGGGGGACAAGAAAAAAGATATATCTTGGGTTGAGGAAAACTTCCTTGCTATAAATAAAAAGGCACACATTTAAAAGTTAAACTACGTTTTTTTAATAACGTATAACAAGTTCTATTCAATATCGATGGAAAGCTTTTTAGCTGCAAAATAACCTAGTTTTGAAGCATTAAGTTAAGAATTTTTTTAATTTCTTAGTAAAGTCATAAAACATGAACATGCTTTGAAAGATGACTTCAAAATTAGAATGGTTGATTAGTTGTTCTGGGGTTCTATGACGTTTCATATGAACTCGAACGAGTTTATCAGAATTGCGAAGGGGATGATTTGGGTCAAAATTTGTCTGACACACATGTGCTTCTCAATTAAAATTTTCAGAAAGCCCTGACTACTACTTTTATACAAAACGTCAGCTAAAGAAAGTGTGGAATTTGTATTCGAAGCAAATTATCCCACTTCACTTCTTTTTCACGTACAAAATAATTAAAGACAAGGAAAAGGATTCAAAAAAAGAAATCTCTCCGGCATTGTTTGGGTAAATAACGTCGCTCTCCTTGTAATTTAACAACACTAAAAAAGACAACGCGCCGTAGAGAAAGAAAAACACCAAGAACAAAAAATGAGGGGGACCTTCGTGTCTGAAATATGCGAATAAACTTTTGAAGCATAAAATTTCTCGGGAAAGGAAAGAAAGAACACGTTTCCGTTCGGTGTAAGGGTAAAAAATGAGCTATTGAGGTAATTTTTTTTTCGCCGAGAATTTTTTCTGTGGTGCATTTCTTTTGAAAGAAATTTCTCTAAAGTCTCATCCAGAAGATTTTCTTTTACCTCCCTCTCCCAAGAGAGAGGGGATCTGAGTTTGTTTTTATTCCGGATATGTCCGAATGAGATTTTAATAATGAATGAGGGCTGTATTCGATGATCTTCTCCTCTGAGATCGAGACAGGCAACTCTCGAGGGATCTGGGAGATAAAGATTAAGGAGGGCTTTGCTTTTGTTTCTTGCTTCGATGCGAGTAAATATTTTATGCGAAGACATATAATTAGTTCTGGGGAAATTTTATATCGAGTGGCAGAGGAAGAGGCGAAATTTTATGGAGTGACGTTTCTTATGGTTAAGTTGTCTTTGTTTTATATATTTTTGTTTATTCGAGTGAGAATAAAAACATTTAATGTGAGGAAAGTGTACGGTTTGTCTACCACGAGAACTGTTTCCGCTAACAAGCCGGGGCCGTGGTTGCCCGGATGGAAGACTAACGGACAAGCAACCGGGGGGTTGTGAGTTCGAAACTCGATCCAACCAAAGACAGTCTTGTGCCTGGGAGCAGGTGCACGTTAACCCTCATGGTGGTTGTCTCGGGGAAGTATATCGTCACTCGCATCTCATCATTCATTAGGTAAGTTCAAAACTATCCACATCTTGATAGTGAGATATCTCGTCTTTAGAAGAAAACTGACCAGATCTTGATCTCGTTATCAAAAAATCGTCAACATCTCGATGACGAAATATCTCGTCATTAGCAAAATTTGTCAGGTCTTGATGGACGAGATATCTCGTCGAAACCACTTGGAGAGTTTTATCTGTCGTGACTTCAAATGTCCTCCCGTTCGAATGGGATAGTGGGGTGCCTGGTCAGGTGTTGACCTGGTCATTTGACCATGGTTCAAAATGACGAGACGTTGTCCTTGGATCTTTCTTTTAGGGATTGATCACGGACCGTTGCCAATAGCCAGTTGTGTCGCTCCAGTGCGACTTTAAATCAACTACCCCCCTTCTGTTACTAATTCTGCGCTTGTCTGTTTCCTAGATATCGATTTTTTCCCATTTTCCATTGAAGATACTTGAAGAAATGCATTTGTCGCACTTAACGACAAATTGGAAAAACATTTTTTATGTTTCTTGTTGCTTGAGAAGATCTACTTGTAAACTATCTTTCTGCCGTCAACATTCTTCAAAAAGAAATTAAGATACCCACCAGTCATCCCTACTCAAAATGCAAGAGTCCGTTCCCTTAACGACCGCCATACCCCCCAGACTGATTGGCGGGATCAGTTCTTGTGACAATAGCTTGTGTGGGCAGAAGATTGTTTGTAAACAATAATCATTTTTAATTGAGATTATTGGTTTTATATAAGCTACATTATTTACTCTACGTCTCTCTTCTACTCACTCTTTGTCTGAATTCTACTCTACGTCTCTCTTATGCTCACTCTTCGTCTCAATTCTACTCTTTATTCTACTCACACTCCATCTCAATTCTACTCTACAACTTTATTCCACTCACTTTTCGTCTCTCTTCTCTTCGTCTCCATTCTACTCGACGTCTCTCTTCTACTCTCTTCGTCTCAATTCTATTCGACGTCTCTCTTCTACTCTCTTCGTCTTAATTCTCTCTACTCTCTTCGTCTCAATTCTCTCTACTCTCTTCGTCTCAATTCTCTCTACTCTCTTCGTCTCAATTCTCTCTACTCTCTTCGTCTCAATTCTCTCTACTCGACGTCTCTCTTCTACTCTATATTGCCTCTATTCATTCATTAACAAATTGTTCCCACAAGTAACTTGCCATGGATGTTGTTTCTCATGGTAATATTCTTTTGTAGGTCTCAAGATCGGAGGAGGTCGAACTCTCGTCGAATAGGATCTCCAGAATCGGAGGTAAGGACATGCTAATTATAATACTTCATCTTATATCAAATGAAATACGAGTTCAATCTTTTCTTTTGTTAGAAGCAAACACAAGAACAATGTTACTTTACGTTTTATTTGTTATGCCATTTTATCTTTATCTTTAACTATAAAGTTTCAGTAAGAAAACAAATATTGTAACAGGTGGGTGAGAGTGGGTTTAATGGAGTAAGCATCTGGGAGTTAAAATTAACACAATTTATTTATAATTGTTCAAATTAAGAGAAAACATTTAGTAGGTAATAAGACAAGGACCACAGCGCTGTCGCGCGTCTGGAAGGAATCAACAGAACTTGTGTTCACAAGGAAGAAAAGGGTTATCAGTTCGATGACGCAGTTGGCAACGTGCCAAGAAAAGGTTGAAAGTTCGATGGGGTAGTTAGCAAGGCATCAATAGTTCAGTTGGCTGTCAACACACCAATAGTCGAGTTTGCTTTTAACACGCTAATAGTTCTATTTGCTACAAAATGTAAATAATGTTCGAAGTCTGATTTAAAAGTATTCCACCTTGTTTTTTGGTACGTTAACTAGCTTCAGCCCCCTTAACTTAAACTTTAAACTTAACTCAACTCAAACCTTCAGCCCTTAAGACAAAACTTAGTCACTTACAGCCTTGGATTTCACTGCACATATGTGATTCTTTATAGATCATGTAGCCCTTTATTTACTCGATGTAAACACCACGTACCGGGAAATAATGGAAATATTTTGTCCAGCAATATGCAATCTTTTCTTAGTTAAAAAAATTGTTAAATAAGTCGTCTTGTATTAATATATGGGGCCGTTGTGGCTCAGTGGGCATGCCCACTGCACTAGCAACCTGTGAGTTGTAGGTGGTGCAGATTCCATTCCTCCCTGGGTATATTTCTCTCTGTCAGTAAAAATTTCCTTGTGTGTATATGTCCGTTACTTGATGTTGTCTGTTTTGGGTTTGGAGCAGATTGGATAAGTATGGCCTTTGCACCACAAACCTAACCCCAACCCAACTAACCAATCAACCCAATCTTGTATTTATAATAATAAAGCTGTACAATTAATGTGGAAAGGAAAAGAAGAGGGATATTATGCACTTGTGAAAGGAAAACGTTATTAAAAACCATTAACGCTTTGTCATCTAATAAACTGATCGTAGCCTACACTGATGGATCATCAGACTCAAATATGAATAAAGGAAATACTGGCATGCTTCTGTGCTTCCAAATGGAGAATTACAAATAAAGGCTGGAACAAGAAACATTTCTTCCAACTTCAGCAGTGAACCCATAGTTATAAATAAGACTCCTGAAACTTATTTAAATCGCTCAATACAGCAAACCAAGTGAATTGTATTAGTGATTCCAGATCTGCCTTAGAAGCAATTGCAAAGGGCAACTCAAAATGTGCCCAAGATGTCATTCGCTTCTGCACCAACTCATGTGCTATGTGCTTGGGGAAAAACTGCACTCTTTAGTGGATTCCTGCACATGTGGACATTGAAGGAAATGAAGCTGCAGATCCATTGGCAAAGGAAATCAATTAAATGCTGAACAAACCACAATAACTCTTACTGAAGCGAATGCTTTGGTGAAATTCAAACTCATATCACAAAAAAACTAAAATAAAACAACATATTTGTGAAATTAACACCAGTAGAAAACCATCACCCACTATCCAGACTGAGAACAGGACATTTTAAAGGCACGAAAATTAACGGTGATGGAACCAGAACGTATAGACATTGTTACAACTGTCTTGGCGTTGAACTCGCACCTCATCATATATTCACCTGCCCTGCATTAGTAGCTGCTCTTCAAACCATCGATTAAAGAACAGCTTACAGCGATAATGGCATCGCCAAAGCTGTGCAAAGTGCACACGGCGACATCTGACTCAGAAATGGACACAAGTGAAATATTAAGTATTTAAAATGTTTATTGGGGTTTTCATAACTGCCTAGTACCAGAGCCCTTCGCCTAACTTGGAACTGGGGCACGAAGGGCATATGAGGTCCGGCCTGTGTCGCTACAATCTTTGCAGAATAAAGCAAACAAACCAAGAGAGGCCAAATGATGAATATTTCTCCAATAAGTTAGTGATGGTAGACTAGTTCAGATCTAGAGCTGCAGTTTTCCATCCTCATCACTACACAAAGGAACACGTTTTATCAAACTGACAGCATCCAGTTCCTTTTTTCCAAAGAGGGAATCAGTTTTCCAAGGGATCCTTTTCCCCCTTTGATGGAAAAATAATTTACTGCTGGAAAAGGAAGACAAAGAATTCTGTCCGTAGATAGTGGGGAAGGAACAAAAGTTCGAAAAGGAATCTTTGGTATTGGGAAGTCTCTAGATATTGATAAAATCCCGCGCGTACTAAGCATCGACTAGTTGCTTGGAGTTGTAAACAGGTGGTAGCTTTCTGGAGATGCAATTAATGTCGTCTTTCGTCTAACAGAAGCGAACAACTGCTGTGAGTACAAAAAGTCTTTGTTATATCTTATTGCTTTAATTTTGGCATTGCCAAAGTTTCAGAGAATCGTGTATTGCTTGCAGAATAGAGTTTAGTCTTGATATTCGTCCTTGGAAAAAGTCTGAATCATAATTTCAGTAAACCCAAACATTAAATCGTTATTTCATTAAACGCAGAGCGTTTATCCAATACCAGTTTTTATTTCTTACCTATCAATAAATTTCGTTTTGTACCGCACGAAGATGAATTTTAGATAAGTATTTTATCTGATCACAGGGCCACGGTAGGCCAGTTGGAAGAGTTACGGATTAGCAACTGGAGGGTTGCGAGTTCGAATCTAACCAAAGACCGTCATGTACAAATGGGGGCTGGTGCACGTTAACTCTGTCGTGGCCTCAAATATCGTCACGTTGACGTGCGTGGTGTGGGAGTTTGGAGAGTGGGGTGCCAGCTCAGGTGTGACCTCGTCATCTGACCGTGGTGCAAAATTACGTGTTGTCCTCGTATCTTTCACTTTGGGATTGATCCCGGGCCGTCGCCAATAGCCCGTTCTGTTGCTCCAGTATGACGTTAATTAAAATACCTACCTTATCTGATCACAGGAATAGGTGTACGTATTTCCTTCACCCTCCAAGTGGTTTCGACGAGATATCTCGTCCATCAAGATTGGTCAATTTTACTGATGACGAAATATCTTGCCATCAAGTTATTGTCCATTTTTTTATGATGACGAGATATCTCATCCATGAAGATCTGGTCAGTTTTGCTAATGATAAGATACCTCACCGAAACAACCACCACTTGGGTTAGAGTAAAGGCCGCCGTGGGCTCAATGAGTTTGCACATTGCGCTTGTAACCTGTGAGTCGTAGTCGGATTCCAGTAACTTACCCCTGATGTATTTCTCTCTTCTGTGTCAATAGAACTTTCTCTATGTGTATGTCCATTACTTGAAGTTAGCTGTCTTGTGCTTGGCATAGCTTGGAATAGTTGAGAACAATCTGAAAATGAGTCTCAAAAACAAAAATCAGTATGAATATAGAAACTGAAATTGATACTCTGCTCGTTAAAACTTAAACTTAGTTTTAAAACATGCAAAATAAAGCTAAAAAAACAGCATTTTTTTTTAGATTAAGGTGTATTTTGTCACAATCGCATGCCAATTGTTATGTGCTTTCAAATGAATCAGATTAGGGTAAGTAGTTTAATTTGCGTGGCACTGGAGCAACACGGCTATTGGCGATCCCGAAGGGAAAGATCCGAGGACAGCACTCGTCATTTTGAACCACGATCAGATGACCTAGTAGCTGATGAAAACCTTACTGTTCCTTAAGTTTTGCGCACTAGTGTACACCACTTGTTTGGATGACCCTTTTGAAGAAAAAACAGTTATGTTTTTTACAATGATACCGTACCTAAGCTTTTCTCTTTATTTTAATTGATTTTTTATTCGTTTTGTGTTGCCTGTCATCTATTTCTATATTTTATTAAACATCTGTTTTTTTATCTCTCACATAGGGCAACAACACGGCTTCGTTCACACAAGGTATGAACTTTCATTTTAAAAAAATTGTGTTTTTTTTCTTTAATGCAACATTTTCTTCAAGTTGATACTTTTTCTTTCTCACAGGTGTGACATTGAGAGCAGAAGATCTTCTGGGAGAAAGCGAGAACCGATTGGTTCGGGGAACCAGATTTCAACCAGCCAACTTTCTGTCCCCGAGACCAGGTATTTGCTTTCAATGCTCCTGTAATAGGTTCTTTAGAAAAATGCTATTTTACCTGCTCTGCGGATTATGGCATGTACGCACATGTCACAAAATTTCAGTGAACTGTGACAAGGAACGGAAGAATATTTAAAACTTATTTCTTTGGTAGATTCCCGAGGGTCTTATTTCTTAAGGTACGTTTCATACACGACCCTTCCAAATTTGTGGTGAATAGTTCCCACAATGGTATTTCTAGATATTCACGGGTTTTTATGGTTACCATAGTTTAACATCAGCAATCAATTTAACCTCGAACAAACATGTTTCAATGAACTAAAATTTTCTATAAAACAGTAAATTATTTTAAAGCATCACACAAAAGGAGAAATGAATTTATATAATATTTATATATCTTCATGTTTCATACTATAGTAAGCAATTCGAATACATAAAATTTGTGATTTCGTATTTTAAAGAGGGCAGCGGTAGCCTAGTTGGTAGAGTCGCGTATTAGCAACCGGAGGGTTGCTAGTTTGAAACTCGATCCTACCAGACTCGTGGCCTCAAATGTCTTCACGTTGGCATGATGTGAAAGTTTGGAGAATGGGGTGCCAGCTCAGGTGTTGACCTCGTCATCTGACCATGATTCAAAATGATGAGGTGTTCTTCCCCTCAGGATTGATCTCGGACCGTCGCCAATAGTCCTTTGTGTTGCTCCAGTGCGACGTAAAACTACCAACCTTCCATATTTTAGAGGTGGTACATAACGTAAGAAACTGATACATTTAGTACCTGAAAAAATGTTTGACGTGTTGCTTATAGTGAGTAGAAATAAGAAGTGAAATTTTTTGTCGTTAACTTCTTTACTCGAAAACAGCTTAAATAATTTCGTTGACATATACAATTACCAAATTAAAAAAGAAAGAAAACGTGAATCCCTTAAACAAAAGCATAATTTATTGCAAGAAAAATTTCAATGACAAATTTACCAATCCACTTACAATCACAAAAATACACACAGGATCAAAATAACGCTTCCAACTTTCATCTGAAATCAAGTATGCAATTATCATTGGATTTATTGCACGCTCTTGACGACCAAATTAGTGTGACCACCAGACCGTTTTATGCAAAATAGATATTCCGCTAATACGTTCGATGGTTGAATGGTATAATAAGGTATCGCCAAAGTCATGCAGACATATAAAGCACATTACTCAAGATATAATGGGAAAAAGCCGTTATCTGAGTGACTTTGGACGTGGAATGATCATGGTAGTTAACGCAGTGGTGCGAACACAATGGCTGCATTTATGAATTGTCCCATGGCAGCAGCTCAAATTCTCAGAGTGGACCTCCGAACAAAATTAGTAACCGACGTGTGGTAGTCAATGGCTACTATATGCACGAGTTGGCATGTATTTTTAGTTGAACAGGCAGGCAACACGTCGTCAGACCATTACAGATATTTTGAATAAAGACCAAGTCTGTCTAATTCCGTCCAACCAATTCCAGCTGTATGTCGTCATTGGTTTCTAGATAACAAGAAAAACGCATCCAGTTTGCTCAGGAACGCAGTAATTTGACAATAAATAAATCTCCAAGATTCTTCAAACGGGTTCAACGCTGTGGTCTGTGGTATGTTTTAAAGGAGAAAATAGCACGAAAGCTATAGCTGTACTATACGCTTCGTTTAGTGGCAACCCTCTTGGCGCGTTTTTTGGCGCACTTGTAGCGAGTTATGGCAGGTGAAGGCAACTCATCTTTATTGGGGTTGCTCCATTTCATCTCCATTTTAAACTCCATTTCAGTTTTATTTGGCTAAGTATTTGTCTGAAAATTCGAGTGAAGCTTTAAAAATTGATTACTTTAACTAGTTCTTAGAAATTGTTAGAGATTTAGATTGGGAGGAGTTTAAAATAGTTTAAAAAATAAAAAGATATTTAAACCGCTATTTTCCAACTATTTCTGCTAATTATGAGGGAAAAAAAAAAAAACATTTTTTTTTCAAAGTTTGTATTTTTTCCCGTTAATTATTTTCCGCTAAAGCTGATTATTTTCCGTTTAAAAAAACGATTTTTTTCAAAGAATTATTTCCTTGGCGACAAAAAGTGCGCCAAGAAACGCGCCAAAAGCGATGCCACCAAACGAGGCAGCTGTACCGCACGGAATCAAACTTTTTACCTCATCAAGATTCTTCGAGCTGGTTAACCCTCCTGGTGGTTGTCTCGACGAAGAATCTTGTCATTAACAAACCTTGGATCTTGACCATCATTAGACCTGACAAAACCAGATTTTAATGGACTAGATATCATTAGAAGAAAATTGGCCAGATCTTGATGTCATAATCAAAAACTCGTCAATATCTCGATATCTCGTCATTAGCAAAATTGGTCAGATCTTGATGGTCGAGGTATCTCATCGAAACCACTTTGAGGGTTAAGACAACATAGGTGTCTGGGATATTTTTCGTAGAAGCAAATAGCACGAAACCATAAACACTTCAGCAAGACTCTTCAAGCTGGTGAAGGCAAGGTTGGAATCTGGCATATTGTCATAGGAGAAATTAGCACGGGCGTAAAACTATAACACTTACCTCATTACGGATGCATGGAAGCATCACTTTAAAGCCAATGCCTTTGTTAATGTACATAGAATTCGTGTGAATAAATAAGTTTTAATTATACAGTCTAATTGAATCTAGTACAACTAACATCTATATAAACTAACAAAGTAACGGATTCTTCAATTTCAAACTAGACTTCTATTTTAGTATTTTTCAAAATGTTTTGCTTATCTTCTGTTCCCCTTAGAGAACGATGCACCGAAAGAATTCTGCTTTAGAATTAAATCTTGCACATTAAGCCATCTGGAAGATTTATCCGAAAACCATCATAGAAACCACACAGATAATATAGCGCCGAACATGATATTTCCAATCAATATGTCAAATAAATCACACGCACAGATGATTGCATGCATCCCACATGTGCAATATCTTGGCTGAGTTAGTCTAATGCAAGAAGGGGAGAAAAGAATGGGAGAACATATGCACATATTTTGAAGGGGTTGTTTTATTTGTTTGGAATTCGTGTGATTATGGAATCACTCAGTTTAAAGCTTTGTCACAATTTACTCTCAATAGTGCTCTATTCAGTTCGAACGTAATTTGAAAATAATACTTTCCTTCATGTGGCTGCATATCTTTTTTCGGAACATGTAAATAGGTTATATATGTTCGTATATCACAAATACGGAATATTTTCATAACATTGGAAAAAGAACTCAAGTTTTTTATGAACACTAACACACAACCTGATCGGAATATCCAATGCACAAAAAAGAACAACCTTTAAAATTCATACATATATATCGCCATTCAGGGGAAAGAAATTTCCTTATACCAACTAGAAATATAATATAAATCCCCTCTCTTATGGCACGAATAATACAGAATGCGATACCGGTTGGTCTACTAGCCTAATAAAAATGTCAGTCAAAGAATTCTTGATACCAAAAGTTCTGAATAAGAACACAAATTCTGAAAACCAACAATACATAAAATTAAAGTACATAAAGCATTTCTCGAGAAAATATAACAAAAAATAAATAAATTTTACCGAAAAACCAAAAGAAAGTTCCAAATTTTTGAGCATATTTTACTTCTTGAAATTTGTAGAATTAGTTCATATCCTTATTTAGAATTAGGGTACGTTTCTTCATTTAATTTCTGCGGTTCCAGTTTACTTGAGTCGCTTGTCAATTGACCAAATAGAATCTTCCTTTAGAGTTGCGTGTCTTCTCTCTGTTACATGTACGAAATAATTGCGCAGTTTTATCAATTCTTTCGCTAGTCCTAGTTTAAATTTAAAAAAAAAACATTCTTTATGTTTCATAAAATACATTTATTTCTAAACATATTTTATTGCTACTGTTTTTGAAATTTAAATATGTAAAAGTCATTCAAAATACGATATTATTTCATTTTACAGATGAGTAGCTTATTATGACAGCTTATTAACTTATATAAATATATTTCATTAACGTACGTGGCACATAAATTGACATGATACATTGTTACCATCGAATGGCAACAATGGATATAAACAAAAAATTGACCGTTAGAAGATTCACTCGCATGTTTTGCCGATTAGTTTAAATATGCTTGATTTGAGCTATGAAACTGCATAACGTAGCTAAAACTACAAGGAATAGCCTCACACTAATGAAATTCTTCAGAAGTCTGATGACTGAAAGCAATGAGAAATCTGGTAGATAGAAATCAGCGCAAAAATAAAATATACCGAATCACTTTTAACTCTTTGAGGCACACGATTTGGAAGAAAAACCCAAGTTGCACAGAATTGCTTATTCGGCTTCAAAATTAGTATAAAACATCAAATAACATGTTTGTTTTATTATAAAACGATTTATTCACTCATTATAAATTTTTGCGAAAAATACCATTTACCGTTATGAAAGATAAAAACTCAATGCACCACACAATTCGCAAACCTTAATCACAATAATGTCAACAACTTACTAATGGATTTTGACATGTGTAAATTTTTGTTTTCGGTTATTCACACATTTAGCGTTAGTTCATAGCATTGCCAACTCAATGAAAAACTTCAAATAAAATATTAAACTGTATGACTGAGTAATTTCAACTTTTTGAGAGGGTTAAAAATATCCCACCATAAAAAGCATCAAAAACTAATCAAAAGGCGAGACAGTTTTTAACCCACCTAACCCAAAAGAGTTAAACAAGGCAATGGGTAATATTGGAGTGGACGTTCAGAATCTAACATGATTGAGGTGTACTTTTTGCCAATCATTACATTGGCAGTATGAATTGACGCCAGTAAAAGTAAACTAAATGCTGTTATATATCTTTGACTAATTCTATTTCATCTAGAGATATGAAATCCCTTTATGTGCATATATGGATGCTATATTCATTATAAATGGATTGCAATGAGATAGAAAAGTGTCGTTACTCACATTTCATATCAATAAATATAAGCAATTAAGGAAATTTGGCTGAGATGTTATGGGCTGGTCGATTAGATCAATAAATTTCACGTCTTTTAATTCTTTTTATTCAAAAATATTGATTCATATTCGAAATACGTATAATAATTTAAGAATTATTTGAATCATACACAATTCTCTCTAGCTTGTAAGTATAAAATACCTTTTCCAAACTTTTTTGAATAGCCCGTTGTGTTGCTCCAGTGCGACCTTAATTACCAATTACCATTACCAAACTTTTTTGGTTCACGGAATCCTTTAACAAAATGTAAATCCCAATAGCTCCTATGTAAAAAGTGCATTTCAATTGCTAATTTAATTAATTGAATTGATTTAATTATCAAATTAATGGCATTTAGTTTCCCAAAATTTGTAGTTCAATTTAAAATTTTTATTTCATAATTTGATTTCTGACTAAATTTGAAGGCTACAGTAGCCCGGTTGGAAGAGTTTCAGATTAGCAACCGAAGTATTGCAAGTTCGAAACTAGGTCCAACCAAAGACCGTCGTGTACGAGGGGATGGTACACGTTAAATCCCTAGTGGTTTCAAATGTCCTCACGTTGGCGTGGTGTGGAAGTTTTGAGAGTGGGTTGCCATTTCAGGTGTTTACCTCGTCATCTGACCTTGTTTCAAAAATACGTGGTGTCCTCGAATCTTTACCTTCGGGATGAATCCCGGCCAATAGCAAGTGGTATTTCTCCAGTGTTGCTCCAGTGCGACGTTTATTCTACTACCCCCTTGACTAAAATTGAAGTGTATCACTATCCTTCTCATTCTTCAGTTTTTCAAGGCTCGGAATATCCCGACAGTGACCTCGAACAACGATATTAGTTTCGCAACCAACCGCTATTTCTTTTATAAAACATTGTCAACCACAATAGGCACCAGATCAAAAAAAGTCTATCAAAGCTGTACCACAATTTTTTTGTGAAAAAAAAGCTTAGGAAATCGAAATTGCATGTTTAATGTTCGGAGCTGATTGTAAACTCCGTTGTCAATCCTGAAGACCGCAAAGTTTACCGTCGAAAACTTCTAAAAAGTTTGAGCATCAATTACACAAAACATAAATTGGAATGATATTTCGTTCACGAGACTGCGTCCTGTCCCATCCATCCAAACGATAATGCACCTCTTCTGGAATAAATGTACCTCACAATTCAATTAAAGGTACTTCACTGCCAGGTTCAATTACGAATCCCACGTAAAACGAGAAGCAGAAGATATTTTTTGTTCTCGTCTGGAAACAGAATAAAAGCGGAACACAATTCGAGTTTCCTGCTAAAAATAAATATCTATGATTCAAGCACAAATGAGAGTTTAATTGCCCTTTTTTTTATTCTAAATGAATTAAGGAATGATTAATGTTACCCCTTTCTAACACGTAAAAAATAGAAAGAACGAAAAGAAAAATTGGAGTAGTACCCGCTTTTTCTTTTCCCACCGGCCATTGTGTTATCTCTCTACAGCCAATTTCCCCCCACTCTTTAATTGGATAAACGTTGGCATCGGTTAGAATTACGTTTTCTTCCGTGATCGACCACTTTTCCACCGGATTCCTCTCAAATCTGCTTATTCTAAAGGATAGATTTAACATTTTTTTTAGAAATTGCGTGGATTTCGCTACGTCCTCATATAACCGAAAGGAAAACAGAGACTAAAAACCAATAAAATTGCGTTCGTACATCTTTGTTCTAGACGGACAGAAAACAGATGCCTCTGTCAGTTTAACAGAACCAAAAAAAAGTGGTAAATAAATCTTAATAAAACACCAAACTAGTCTAGTTTACGGCTATATTCATTCTGCACGATTTACGTGATTTTTCTGTCAGATTTATAATTTAGAAAATATTTGTAAAACTTTTTTGTGTAAGAGCCCTGAGTACGAGGTGGCGGTAGTATTTCTGCCGCGAACGCGTTTCCGGTACGTTTTCTGAACGCGACGTCATGTGGCTTGTTTTTCGAACACGATTTCGGCACCAAAATAAAAGTTCCGAAGAATAAAATCCAAATTAATGTATGATAGTTCATCGATCTACGCCAATTCGATTAAACACCAAACGTTGTCAAAACAGCGACAAACTACATTTTAAGGTAACCCCGATATATTCATACGAGAGTATTTGGACAGCAGAAGTGAAATCTTCGCAGACCATCCGATTTGTTAGCATTGAAAATCCCTCATTCACTATAGAATTTCTTTATTCTTCGAGATTATTGTAGTTCGAAATTGGAATCTGACAGTAAATAAATACTGCTCATTTAGACCTGATATATTTGACGTTTTAAAAGGAGTTATTCCTTGGAAATTTTTCATGTAAACATACTTGGTAATTGAATTTTTACTTCGAACTGGAGCAACACAACGAGCAATTGGCGACGGTAATCCGGCCAGGGATCAATCCTGAAAGGAAAGATCCAAGGACAAAATCTCGTCATTTTGATCCACTGTCATATGAGGTCACCACCTGAGCTGGCACCCCAGTCTCCAGATGTCCACACCACAACAACGTGAGGACATTTGAGGCCTCGACAGATTTAATGTGGTTGGTTGTTGAATTTACGTCATACTAGAGAAACATCTGGCTATTGGCGGCAGTCTAGAATCAATCCCGAAGGAAAAGATCCGAGGACAACACCTCGTCGTTTTGAATCACATTCAGATGACAAGGTCGACACCTGAATTCGTACCCTTTTCTCCAAACTTTCACACCACGCCAACGTGAGGACATTTGAGGTCACGACAGATTTAACGTGCATCATCCCCGCTTAAAAATACCTGTATATATTTATTTGAAAAATGATTCCCAAAATTCCATTTTATTTTTCATAAACTACGAGTTATTAATTTCATAAGCTTGCATTTGCGGGGTGGGCACACAAAATATTCGAAAATCTTTCCTCCAAAAATAAATCCCGGTGCTCCTGATTATTTCATCCCTTGCTCCAAAACAATTCCCAGCACGGTATATTCCGACAGTCACGAGAAGTGACTGCTGCACGCGTCTTAGAGAAAGTTCAGTTCACTTCGGGTGGAGCCCCCCTATTGGATTGTAAAAAAAAGAACACAGGTAATATTTTCTTTCGTGCTTTTGCGCTAGACCAGTTTGTCAACAGACGTTCTCTATTCGAGATTAAAACCTAGAAATGTGGCTAAAGATTGAATAGAGCAGGTAGGTAGTTGAACTTATGTCGCAGTGGAGCAACAGAGCGGGCTATTGGCCCGTAGCAAAATTACGCTTTTATGATCAATGAATTTTACGTTTGTGCTTTTCGGAATAACGGTGCTTGGGTTAGAAATAAATGTAATCGGTGTAGACAAATTAAACTGAATAGATAAAATTTTTTCAAAAAGCAGAAGGTCAATTTTACAGAATTTTTAAGAAAGAAAATCACAACGGAGGATTCACATGTATCTATTCCGGACATTTTAAAATAAGTCACACGCCTTACCTAAAAAGCTTATGAAACAGAATTCTACATTACGTATTCAATAAATTATTTAAGGAAAGTTGGTCGAAATATACACCAACTTTCCTTGAAAATCATCCTTGAACTCCTGAAACCTTTCCTTGAATTTCCTTGCAAAACATAAATATTTTAAAACATTCTTTCTTTATCAATAAAATATCTATAATTTATTTACATCATGGGAAGAACTAAAAAGTCAGTTCAAACATAAATATTGTAATTTAATTTGTTTGGGAAAAAATTGTTTTTCGATCAACACTGGTAAAGCAATCATAGCTGCCTAAAGCAATCAATCTATGCTCAATGTTATTTCTATGGCGATTTCGAATAGTTTTTAGCCCCTAGGGACAATAGAACGGGGTTTAAGAGTTAGCCTATGCTGACTGCAGTGTTCTAAAGTATAAGTGTACCAAATTTGGTGTGGATTGATCAAACGGTGTAGATTTGTATAGAAAAGATACACACACACATCCTATTTTATATAGAGACTAGCTGAATTACCCGGCGTTGCTCGGGTTGAAATGGTTAAATGTTGCTTGAAAAGTGAATTAGAATAAGCACTTTTTTTTCACAGAAAAATGCAATCATTTAAGTTGTACGGAAAATACATTTTAACTTTTTCATAGCTTCTACAATATACTTCGGACGCAAATATATGCATTTAATTCCTGAATATATTGCAATATGTAAAAGATTAAGACATAAATACGAACAGAAACGAAATTCCGACGAAAAAATGCAGAATTCTAAAAAACGAATGATGCGCAGTGTCGAATTTCGACTGCCTGAGTTTATTCTGAAATAGAGCGATTCGAAAAAGACATTTGAAAATATTGATAAAGACGATAATGATTTATGAAATTTAGTAATGCTCAAATATGACTGCAACATTTAGCTGTGCTAACTCAAACAGACAAACTCGGGATTCTAAATCAAATTTATAAAATAATAAAACATTAATTCTGGTTTGCCAAATCTAAAATAACAAAATTACGCTTTTATGATTAATGAGTTGAAGTTTTTCGTGTTCCATTACAAAATGTAAATTATGAATAATGAAATATTTTAACTATCCTTTTTTTATCAATCAAATATTCATAATATTCATGTAAAAATATAAAACTCATCATAGAAATAAAATAATAATTCAAACGTATACATCCAGCATCTCGGTACTCCAAATACATGGCTCTTTGTTATAACGTCAATCAGTTTCAACTGCTTCTGTTTAAATACTCTCGCAATCAAGTCGTGGCGCTCACTGGGTAATTGACCATTGGTAAGAACCTCCTTGATCTCCGTCCAAGTCGGATTGCAGGTGAAGGTGATAAATAAGTCTGGTCTCCCGTACGTCCTCGCGTACGTCATAGCATCTTGTGTGTATTCGTGCATGCGTCTGGGACTCCTGTAAATGTAGCTGGTAGTATGACCAAGGCACCGAGGTTTTCAACGTTCCCGTCATTTCCCACAGCATCTCTCAGGTGAATATATTCGTCAACTCTCAGTTTACGTTGATTTAGGCGAATGTAAAGGAGACGCTCACTCTCGACTTTTGTGTACATATCGACGATGAACTGATGAAACAATTGCCTGCAGTTCAATACGTGGTACTGCTCAGTATCTCGAACCATTAATCTGTACGCATATAAATCCATCACTGAAACTTTCTTGCTCGTTGTTTCACCTGTTCTTGGGTTGATCTGCCTCAGATTAAAATGATATCCATCTTCACCATGTGGGGGAATATCACTGGGTACTCCAGAGCATCATAAGATCGATGTGTTTCCGAAATGCGCTGCAAAGATTCACCTCGTCATTGAATAACGATATCCCGTTGATGGAATTCATCGCCTGATATAACCACCGCGACTTCATCTGCTTGAGGAGAGTTAAAGCGCCGCTCGTGTTCGCCTGCTGGTCTTCGGTCTGCTCTTATGACTACTTTATATTCATCTGTTGGCATACGTTCCAATGCTGTTTCAAACGTTTTAATAAGATTATTGTGCTCATGAAACATCCTCTGTAAGTTTAACACAATCTGACGTCTGGTTCCCGAGATGTAGGCGCACCTCTGATCAGTTTCCATTTGTTCGTTTTGAATAAAATATAGTTGTAGAAATTTTGGTGGTTGATCTGTCAGCGGAAGCAACGATCCCGCTCTATGGTAAATCTGCCCTTGCACCTTGAATGTCGACGGAAATCCGGGCTCTCCAACAACTGATGTGGCGCCGAATGATGTCATTTGGAAACATGAGTTGTATTTTCTGATGTTACTAAGAAAATGCTTCGACTCTGACGTATCTGCTGATGTGTAAGACAAAAGTTCTTGCGGTGGTGGTTCCAGTTGGCAGAGTTTAAGTTTTCCATTTTTACAGCAAATACCAGTAGACTCTGATTTAAACTTTTTGGCTTGACAGTAACTACAAACCATTTCCATTTTCCCGATGGTAACACTTGCATGCAGCGAGTAGTCTTTATGTGAATCGTAGTGGAATTCTTCCAATGCTAAGCTAAAATGGTGCGCAGTCCGTGATCGTTTGGCTCTATCTCTCTTATCCTGTAGTCGGGCCTCACGCTGCTGTGCCGTCTCTGTTGCTCTAGATGTAGTAGCTCTATCTCTCTTATCCTGTAGTCGGGCCTCACGCTGCTATGTCGTCTCTGTTGCTCTAAATGTAGTAGCACTATCCCTCTTATTCTGAAGTCGGGCCTCACGCTGCTGTGCTGTTCTCTGTTGCTCTAGATGTTGTAGCTCTCTCGCAATTGCAAGTCTTCTTCTCGGAAGTTTCTTGACTACGCTCATCTTTCATCATCTTAGCCGTTGACTGCACTTGGCCGATCGTCTTCCCCTTCCTTGGAGGCATTGCTACAGCAAAGAAATCTGTAAAAAAATACAAAAAATGCTATTTCATAAAATAAGCAAAAGGACACTCACTGAGCAATGAAATCTATTATAGAATACAATGCAAAGCTAAAATTAACGAAAAAACGAATTTAAAATTATGTAGTACTTACATCCGTTTAGAAATATAAATCAAAAATGTACACTAACACTGTCGAAAAAAGTAGGAAACACTTATACAATCAAAAGAGCGAAATAAAACTGCCAGATTCACTGAAACATGATAAACTGGAAGACTTACCGAGTTAGCTTCCTTTAAATACGACCAGCTAAGAATCGAGTGGGTGCTGGAATGTTCTCCACCATGAGTCCAATTAAGTTTCCGTTTCCCCAACTTTCTAGAAAGTTCTACAAAGTTTTATAAAAAAGAGTAAACATTAATTCTGGTGCTGCCAGATACCGAGTAGCAAAATTACGCTTTTATGATCAATGAGTTTTTCGTTTGTGCTTTTCGGAATAACGGTGCTTGGTTTAGAAATAAATATAATCGGTGTAGACAAATTAAACTGAATAGATAAAAATTTTTCAAAAAGCAGAAGGTCGATTTTACAGAATTTTTCAGAAAGAAAATCAATGCTTTCAACGGAGGATTCACATGTATCTATTGCGGACATTTTAAAATAAGTTACACGCCTTACCTAAAAAGCCTCGTGAAACAGAATTCTACAAATCATTACGTATTCAATAAATTATTTAAGGAAAGTTGGTCGAAATATACACCAACTTTCCTTGAAAATAATCCTTGAACTGAAAACCTTTCCTTGAATTTCCTTGCAAACATAAATACTTTAAAATATTCTTTCCTTCATCAATAAAATATCTATAATTTATTTACATCATGGGAAGAACTAAAAAGTCAGTTCAAACATAAATACTGTAATTTAATTTGTTTTGGAAAAAATTGTTTTTCGATCAACAATGGTAAAGCAACCATCGCTGCCTAAAGCAATCAATCTATGCTCAATGTTATTTCTATTGCGATTTCGAATAGTTTTTAGCCCCCCAGAGCCAATAGAACGGGGGTTAAGAGTTAGCCTATGCTGATCGCAGTGTTCTAAAGTATAAGTGTACCAAATTTGGTATGGATTGGTCAAACGGTGTAGATTTGTATAGAAAATATACCCACATACACACACACACACACACATCCTATTTTATATATATAGATATACCGGTGAGATACTCTTGTGTGTATTACTCAAGAGTTTCTTTTTAATAAAGTGAGGATGTAATATTATGGTAACAGACCCACTCAGCATCTGCGCGTCCTATCCAGAAGCAGCCCGTTGTGTTGCTCTATTGCGACGTTAATTAATTACCATTACCACAATAACCTATCCAGAAGCTCGCAAGCTGGTTGAATCCAGAACCCTCAAAGTTGGGATTTCATACGCAGAAGCGGTTTCCAAAACTACGCAGTATACCCACCCAAACAGATCCTCTTTCGGAATCAATTTCCCAATTCCCAGATTTACTTTATCACCTATACCACAAAAACCTGCAGCCTCTACAAATAAACCATCTAATAAAAAAACTTCCATATTTCATACCCCTGTAAGTCTCGCGGCCCAAACCCTTAAACATTCCAGAACTATCAACGCACCCTGCAAAAGAAGTAAAAATAAACAAAGTACACGAATCGGTATTCAAACGAAACAAAAAGATACAAGAAGTCCTTACGTAAGAAAAAGTAAATTTCTTCACGGTTCTGTTGAAGATATTCTTGATTTGAATACCTCAGAACTTTCGGAGGACGACTATATAATATCGAAATGCCCTGAACCCTCCAGAGCGGCCTCAAGCTGCTGCTCCCTGTTACTACTTAATAACTTTTATTTCTTGGAACTGTCGTGGCTACAATAATGACGTTAAAACCCTGATTGCTGAGTACCACCCCGCCTGTGTCGCACTTCAGGAGACACCTGAAGTCATCTGACCAGACGAAGATCCGACGTTATACTTGTATTCGAAGTGATAACATCAGTAATGATGGACGTGCATCGGGAGGTGTTGCGCTTTTCTCTTCCCATGCATACCCCTCTTACTGTATCTCTCAGCACGCCTTTACAGGCAGTAGCTGTAAGAATACAAGTCGAATGATTACGATCTGTACTCTGTACTTACCACCAACTACTCCCATCCAACAACAGCCTTGAGAACTTGGTGGATCAACTGCCGGAGCCGTTCATCACACTCGGTGACTTCAATGGTCATAGTGTGCTTTGGGGAAGTAGGGATACCAATTCCCGTGGGCGACAGATCGAACAGCTGATCACTGATCGCTGTCTGCTCAATAACGGCGAGGTTACCTACTTCCAAGAACCAACCAGCACATTTCATGCTCTTGACCTTGCTTTCTGCTCTCCTTCCATCCTACCTCTTCTCTCCTTTTTTATCGATAGTGACCTCCGCAATAGCGATCATTTCCCAATATTCGTTACTCATATTGGTGGAAATGGTCCTGTTAGCCGCCCGTTTTATGAGGCAGCCTACTGGCCTGTTTTTACATCTCAGGTCATTATATCAGAACAGATAATAGAAGGCAGCATTGACGAGGCAGTCGAAGCAGTCACCGATGTTATGATTAAAGCAGCTAATACGGCTATCCCCAAGAAATCTCCCTCCTTTCAAAAAAATTTTAAACCTTGGTGGAATAAAGAATACACTACAGCCATTAAGATCCAACGGAATGCGTGGGGTATTTTCCGCCGATACCCCACAACTCAAAATCTTGCCTTCAAGCGTGCGAAGGCTAACGCCCATCGGAACCTGCATTCTGACCCAGAGATCTTCCTGGGTAATGTCAGGATCGCAGTGGAGGACAGAGTAAGATCTCTGGGAATTATTTTCGATCGGAAACTTACCTTCCTCCCCACGTCGTGTCTCTGCGGATGTCTTGCGAGGAAAAGCTCAATATTTTGAAAGTACTCCAAAACGTCTTGGGGAGCAGAACGATCCACCATGCTGAATATCTATCGAGCCTTAATTTGTTCCAGACTAGACTATGGCTGTACAGGCTATGGCTCTCTGTCCGTCAGTCTGTGTTACGAAGGCTCGATACTGTACATCACATTGCATTGAGGATCTGTTGTGGAGAATTCCGCATTTCACCCTTCAAAAGCCTCTATGTGGTACGCCACGAACCATCTTTGGCCTCCACACGTCTTTTGTTGACGTTGCGAAAGTATTGCCGAGTCTTGGAACATCCAGATCATTCACTGTAAAATTTACTCCTGGACAATTCTGTTAGTCACCTGTTTTTAAATCGTCCCTCCTGTATTCCAACTTTCGGGCTTCGCATGAGGAATGCCCCGAGGAGCATCCCCCTGCATTCATTCGAAGTTGCTGAACGACCTCTGTTTACTATATCACCCTGGAAATCATGAATTATCATTTTTAAATTTATTTCCTGGCTATGAAAGGTCGAACACAAGCGCGATCATTGACCGTCAATTTTTTATCTCATCGTCATCATTTTAGAAATTATACATCCATTTATACTGATGGTTCAAAATCCAACAATCATGTCGGTTGCGCTTTTATTTGTGGGGGTCTGTCACTTTTAACTATTTATTACCATCTTTTATCTCTATTTTACTGCCGAGTTTCTAGCCATTTTATATAAATCCATTTATAATGACTTCTTCGATTCCTGTACATACCCTGTATTTCTCACCTATGATTTACTCAGAATCTTATTGGTTGTATTTCTCTTTTGTGTCGGTGAAATGTTTCTCGTGTGTATATGGTCTATTTACTTGGAGTTTTGTCTTGTTTTTGGTGTAGCATGGTCAAATACAGTCCTTGCGCCATAAAACCCAACGAACCATAGCTCTCAGGGTTTCACGGACCCTAGGTACTCTAGTGAACTTTTCCTTTCCGCAGGGTTTACTGTCTTTAGTAAACACGATAGTAGCACTCGTGGGATATCCAAGGGATCATTTTCTGCTCTCATCTCACTACTCTGTTTCCCAATCCTCTTTTTTTCCTTTCACATTTTTTATTTGGCATTCTTTTGTGTCTGGCGCAGCTTTGGCAACCGCCAATATGGCCCCTTGCGCCATAAAACCTAAACCCAACCTACCATAATGAATATAAGCATCGATGTGCACATTTCTTACCTCTGAATGAAGTATAATTAATCGAATAGACTAAAGAAGGCATTCGTTATTAGCTCGCGATTAACAAAACCCATGATATATGTCGTCTCTAACAAAATTGGCAAGATGTTGAACGAGATATCTCGTCGAAACCACTTAGGGGGTTAACCCTTCTGGTGGTTATCTCGACGAGGTACCTCGCCATTCATCAGATTAGGTCAAAACTGACCAGATCTTGATGGACGAGATATCTCGTCATTAGCAGACTCACCAGATCTTGATCTCGTCATCATAAAAAATTGGCAAAACCTTGATGACGAGATATCTCATTAGAAAAATTGGTTATATCTTTAAGGACGCGATATATCTCGTCAAAACCATTCGGAGGGTTAATGTCCAGCAGAGATTGATCAATGTGACAGTGTCGAATGTGTCCTCCTCAACAGGTGACCGTCGTGCGGTGTTGGGCGGCAGTGCGACCGAGCTGGCCACGTGCGAGCGTGCCAAGGCCACCCTGCGTCGCTCCTCGGAGGGCAGCCACGCTCTGCGCAGGAAGTCCTCTTCGTCTTCGAACGCAGCCGACGACCCGACGTCCAGCGATCCATCCTCATCATGCTCAGTCTCATCTTCATCATCTTCCGAATCAGGCGAGTCGCTCAACTAACTCTACGCACAACTGATTCCAACATGATTCGTCTCTACCACCAGAAGTGCTCCAGACACATAGTTCGTCATCTGACCGTGGTTCGAAATTACGTGGTGTTGTCCTCGGATCTTTGGGTTTCCTTTGCTTTCCCTTTGGGTTTCATTCCGGACCGTCGCCAATAGCCCGCATGTTGCTCCAGTGTGACGTTAATTAAATTCCTATCTACCTACCAGACAAAGTCTAGGTATTGGAAACAGGGCTGGTACATTTTGAGTGGGGATGAGTTTTTGACGACTTTGGTGGTTTGGCGACGGTACGATGAGTGATAGTTTATTTACCATCCACCTCCTTTAAAAGTCATTATTCCATTCATACATAGTCCGACTCTCCCTCGAAAGGCAGCGGTTGAAAAAGAAGCGGACTAGGAATCGGAGAGTTGCGAGTCCGAAATTGGATCCAACCAAAGACCGTCGTGTTCGTGGGTGCTGGTGTACCACACGTCGTGGCCTCAAATGTATTCACGTTTGCGTGGTGTGGATTCTTGGAGAGTGGGGTGCCAGCTCAGGTGGTGTCTTCGTCATCTGACCATGGTTCAAAATGACGAGGTGCTGTCCTCGATCTTTCCCTTCAGGATGGATCTCGGATGTCTCCAATACCCGTTGTGATGCTCCAGTGCGACGTTAATTCAACTACCCCCGACTACCTCGAGGGCACAGCTTGTCCATCCTTGGACCTTGCGCCATGAAACCCAAATGAACTAACCAACCGACTTCATCGAGTTGTTTTTGAACGAGCCTATTACTTAAATTAGGGGATTGGTGGTAAATGCATATACGAAGCGCTTCCACAACTGGCATCTTTAAAGCTGATTCTGGTTCTAAATTGATTGTTCGTTGCCGAAAGCGATAGAAGTGTTATAGTTGGCCTAGATGAACCATCCACGGCTCTCACAATTTATGCTTTTGCATGCGGCAGCCTTCTAATGCTCTTTCACACCTAAGAAATCAACTGACCCAAGGTCAACTGCCTTCTCGTCGGAGCAAACAAAACATGGGGAATTGCATTTTCATGGAAGACTCATTAACAGACATTCCTCTGCATAAGAAATGGGCATTTGGGGGAGGTGCGCTTTATTTGAATCTTGACCAACACTAACCTGAAACAGAAGACCAATTGTCGCTAAGTGTGTCAGTGACAAACTAGAATACTTCAAGAATCCCCCTATAGAAAATGGACTGTCCCGTTTCTTCGATAATGGACAGGCCCAGATTTTGTGTCTGGAGGAGTTCTCGTGGTACAAACAATAACTTTCTGTCTGTACTCATTCAGACAAAAAAAATCAAGACAACCATTATGCATCACTCGCGACATTCTGTCGCTTTAGTCAAGAAGGTAGTAAATTCGTCTTTAGGGTACGTATTTCATGCCTCTTAACGCTAGAAAACAGCCTATTCAATCCACAGTTGGTTGTTATATTGTTATGTTTCGATAAGTAGATACAGTGTGACAATAATCAACTCTAGAGGAAAGATCATTGCCTTCTTGACAAACACGGCAGCTTTGTCGATTTGATTCTTAATCCTCCTGGTGGTCGTCTCAACGAGGTATCTCGTCATTCGCAAAACTAACCAGATCTTTATTGTCGAGATATCTCGTCATTATAAGTAAATTGGCCAGATCTTGGTCTCATCATCATAAAAAGATCGGCAATATCTTATTGACGAGATATGTTGTCATTATCAAAACTGAACAGATTTCGATGGACGAGATATCTCGTCATTAGAAGAAAATGGCCAGATCTTGGTTTTCATCATAAAAAAATCGGCAGTCCAAATCTTGACGAGATATCTCGTCAGGCAAAATTGATCAGATCTTGATGAACGAGATGTGTCGACGAAACACTTGGATCGTTAAGATACCAGATACCTTTTCTCCTCGAACCAATAGCGTTGAGGCATTTTCCATCTTTATTACTCTAGAATTTTTATTCGGATTGAATTTTTTACTCTAAAAACAGTGACAATGGTACATTTTTCTGCAATTAGCAAGAAAAATTGGTTATAAATCTTGAATTTCTAATCAGTACCACTTGGTAAAAATCAATGGTGTTATTATTCCAATATAAACGGATTTTATAGACACTCCATTCCGTAATAGGTTTATAAAAATAAATTTTTATTATCTATTATGTGAAAGTAAACAATATGTTAAAATGCATTAAATATTCGTTATGCAAAGTAATTAGAGTTTTACTTCAAAATTAAAAATACAAAGTTCTTTTTATCCGATAAAGCAAATGAAAGTATAAAAAGTTTCTTAATAGTATAATACCCTACCATTTTACTGAAAATTGCCTTGAAATATTTCAGATTCATACATTTCTGTTTTCAAATTATTTTTTAATTCAATTAGCAACACATTTTTATCGTAAAACAATCATCGAGGTTTTTTATTTCATGAAATATTCCTGTTTGATCAAATATAATATTTCAGATAATGAGATATTTCAGGTTCATGCATTTCTGTTTTCAAATTATTTTTTAATTCAATTAGCAACACATTTTTATCGTAAAACAATCATCGAGGTTTTTTATTTCATGAAATATTCCTGTTTGATCAAATATAATAAATTGTTTTAATTATTGCTATTATACATTTTTCCTTATTCAGGATTATAATTTTTGCTCTTAAAATTAGGGTGATAATATGCTTAAAAATTAGATGTATGAAGAATCACTGTCATTAGAATATATTCAGGGAGCATTTTTCAAACTGATATTACAAATCAAAATAATTTGGAATTTCTAAGAATTCAGGTTTAGAGTTCATTATTCTCTAAATAAATTGTGGTAGAGAATATTGTTTGGATCCGAATTACATTTAATCTAATCGGTTCTACAAAACACAATTAACTCCAACTGCAGATACTTCTGATTCCCAAAGAAGTCTAAATCTTTAATCCACAAGCTTCCAAATTCACTCAAAATAAATACACTTACTCGTAGTTTTAGAAATCCATTTAGTCTTATAAAATCTATCAATACTTAAGTGTAGTTAATAATACAAAAACTTCAAAAAATGACTAATAACATGATAAAAACAAGATTATGAAACTGGTCTATATAGCCATTTCGATGGAACAAAATTGATGTCAACTTCAGAGAATAAACATTTGTGTGGTTGCCACGTTAGGCTTACATTGAGGCTGCCACATTAACCCTCCTGGTGCTAGTCTCAACGAGGTATCTCGTCATTAGCAAAACTGACCAGATCTTGATGAACGAGATATCTCGTCATTAGAATAAAATCAACCAGATCTTGATGAACGAGATATCTCGTCATTAGAATAAAATCAACCAGATCTTGATCTCATCATCATAAAAAAATCGGCAATAACTTGATGACGAGATTTCTCGTCGGTCAGATTTTGATGGACGAGATATCTCGTTGAAACTACTTGGAGGGTTAATTAACTTTAGAGAATAAACATTTGTGGCTGCCATGTTAGGCTTGTGCACTTCCTTGAGTGAGGAAGGCGACTGGTCACCCCATGTGAGGTTGAATGAATGAATTGAATGTGAAGATTTTCCAGTCAACTGCGTTTTCGATCATTTCAGGTTGCAACGACGATTCCGAGACGTGTAATTACTGTCGGTTGTCCGAGAGTAGTGACTCGTACGATTGCCGGGACAGCACGGATGACGAGCGGTCATCGTCGTCTGTGGAAGGAAACGACAGGTGAGGATTACATTTCCATTACTTCACACCACATTCTCGCGCATCCTTTACATTGAGAGCTTTGTAGCTCGTACGCGTTTATTGGGCTATGAGGTCGTTTTACACGAATTTTAATTCGTGGTAGAATCGGTAAATTCGTTTATGAGGTATGAAATTACCAATCTAAAAGTAGTCTTAAGTTTTAACCTTTCTTGTGAGAAATTCAGCTTTTGGATGAAAATGTAGCAGGTTCTATGTGAAAGACATGCAACTTCAGTCTCCTAAAAGTACGTCATTGAGATTAGTTGCACTGTTGAATATACATTATTCTTCATATACAGGGTGTCCCAAAAAGGTTGTTCCGCAATTTATCTTTTTACCATTTGGAGATAGGTAGGCAATGTAAATTGCAAAAGTGCACCAAATAAGGTAAGTAATTAAGATATGTGAATAAAATTATCACGTGATAACAATTTAAGCGGATACAGTTTTTAATTTGTATACAACCCCTCTAGATAAAAATCCGAGATAGCAAAAATGTTCCTTACCTGTATCCCTATCGTTAGTAAAAAAACATATTTCTGTAGGTTGAATAGTAACGGAGATACAAGAGTTTCCATTTTAAGGGGGCCGTATCTAATTTAGAACGATGGCTAAAAATGAAGAGCGAAGTTCTGCATTGCTGCAGATGGAAAACATTTTGAACATGCGTTGTAAATTTCCTTTTATTTTTATTTAAACCATTTTTTCTACAATATTTTTATTGAAGATTACATTGTCTACTATTATTCAGTGCGATTTTCATCTGCAGTTGCAATACTACATTACTTTGCACAATGTTGCACTTTCTGACCGAAAAGTGCTTTTTAGCATTGTGTATACGATCCCTAATCTGACTGCTTGAACAGCTGTGCACAAGCGGTATAAGTCAACTTTTTTGCGTCCTTATACCTCCGTTACTGTTCAACCCACAGAAATGCAGTTTTGTGCTAACGATAGGGATGCAGGTAAGGAACATTTTTGCTATCTCAGATTTTTATCTAGAGGGGTTGTATAAAAATTAAAAACTGAATCCGCTTATATTGTTATCACGTGATAATTTTTATTCACATATCTTAATTACCTACCTTATTTGGTGTACTTTTGCAATTTACTTTGCCTATCTATCTCCAATTTGTAAAAAGATAAATTGCGGGACAACCTCTTTGGGACACCCTGTATATTACTGTTGAAGTCATAATATTACGGTCATCGAGCTTTTAATGAAATAGACCATGTAGACCGTAAGAACTCTGAAGGGTTAATCACGTGAACATCCCGGGCGGCGGTAGCCCGATTGGATGAGTTACGGGTTATCCACCAGAGGGTTATGAGCTCGAATCTAACCAAAGGCCGTCGTGTACAAGGGAGGCTGGTGCACATTAAATCTGTCGTGGCCCCAATCCTCACGTTGGCGTGGTGTGGAAGTTTGGAGAGTGGGGTGCCAGTACATGTGTGACCTCGTCATCTGACCGTGGTTCAAAATCACGTGGTATTGTCCTCGGATCTTTCCCCTGGGGATTGATCCCGGACTGTCGCCAATAGCCCATTGTGTTGCTCCAGTGCGACGTTAATTAAAATACCTACCACGTGGACTTACGAATTGGCTTAGCCCATTGGCTGTCATCGAAGTGCAGACTAATGCGGTGGATAATCACTTTAACTAATCAATAATTAAGGTTCATGCTTTTCACACAAGCACTCGACAGATCTTGAAACCGAGCGACCAGAAGAAATAGCATAAAGCTGCGCGCGCATGCTCCTTCTATTTCATTAGGTCGATGATTATGGCACAATTGAGCTCGTTTGTGAAATATGCATTTCGTTGAAAAGTGCACTAAGTCGCGTAAATGGACACTTTTATGCCCTCTCAACCCTCCTGGTGACCATCCTCAACGAGATATCTCGTCATTAGTAAAACCATTAGATCTTAATGAACGAGATATCTTGTCATTAGAAGAAAACTGACCTGATCTTGATCTCGTTATCGTCAAAAACTGGCAATATCCTGATGACGATATGTCTCGTCAATAGCAATTGGCCAGATCTTGACGAGATATATCGTCAGAACCTTGTTAATTGGGGGCGCAGCCCCTCCGCACCGACCAGCTGAGGTCATCACTGATTTAGGGAAGGCCCCAAGAGAATTTCGGTATAAGGTCTCGTCGGAACCACTTGGAAGGTTGAGAGTTCTGCAGTCTAATGCGGAAATGTTTGGCCGTGGTGACTATCCCTAGTGCTATCCGCAACCTGTGTGCTCTATTCAGTTACTGTAATTCTCTTTCCTCCAGAAAACCCAGTCGTCTGACCAAGGCTCTCTCCGAAGACTGCAACCCACCGTCCAGGCATACGCGGCCCATCCGACGCACATCGCCCGGCGAGTACCTCCGCCACAAGCGGAACCAGATGGAGCGCCTCCGCAACGAACGCCGCACCACCACACTCCACCGATGCGACTCCGACCCCCGACTGCACCTCGACACGTCCGAGCACCACCCCACCTTCGTCTCGCCCACCAAGAACCGCGTCGTCCGGCAACCGCGCCGGCACAGGAACGGCACGGACACCGCGGTCGTCCCCGTTCCCCAGGCCGGCACCATCTCCGAGCGATCCAAGAGGTCCGCCCTGGCCAAGAACGTCGCCGAGCGCAAGTCGAGGAGCCAGGAGAGGAGGCCCAGCGTGGTCTGGAACACCGAGGACGCCCAGCCGTTTCTGGAGTGCGCAGGTGGCACGTTCCGGTGCGCCGTGTGCGAGAGCGACATCCCCTTCTCGAACTGCGTCCTGTGCAGTGCGGAGGCCAAGGGACGGACGCTGGCGGACGCCATCGAGGTCTTGCCGGGGTTCGTCGTGCTGGAGGACAATCCGAGGACGCGGCTGACGAACAGCGATCCGAGCACCAGCGACGATCGGACCTCGGAGATCGAGCCCCTTGCTCGGAATGACAGTCAGTCGTCTGAAGAGAAGAAGGAGTTGGAGGAATTTTACGATTTTCCGACGTCAGGTATGGATGACTGGTTTCTAATGTGTCTAAAGCAGGGGGTCTCAAACTCAGACCCTTGACAGGGCTACTTTCTAGTTATGAAGGCGCTTAAGTCAGACCTGAAATATAAGTAGACTGAGTATTGCTATTGAGAGGAGCTTCAAAAAAGTGTGACCAACATCTCGACTAGTAGTCACGTGATTGCTCTGCGAAAAATTCACTGTGTTGGCCGATTTGGCATCTTATCGCCTCGTTTGGCCAACATCGTATGACTGGGTAGGTATATGACTGAGCATTTCTATAGTGGCGATAAAAGTGGTGAAATCGCCAAAGTTTACTACTATCAGATGATCAATCAATGGTCCAATCAGATGACGAATCGATGGATGGGCGTTTTCTCCCTTCCCAGGGACCAAGAAGATGATGAATGTTCGGTTCCGCCCAGCAGGCGAAAGCAGTCTAATGATCATGTTACTACTAGTTTTGGTCACATGATCCAGGGCACATAAAAAGGTTATCCATGTTCACTATTATATTTTCTCTATGGCTTAAGTTGCCAAGTGGCATGTCCGACCCACAGCTCGGTAAATTGATGTCGAATACATTCAGGTGTTGAACTCGTCATTTGACCATGGTTCAAAATTACGAGGTATCGTCCTCGGATCTTTCCCTTCAGGATTGATCCCGGACAGTCGCCAATATTCCGTTGTGATGTAAATTCAACTACCCCACCCCTCTTGCCAATCCAGCAGTGCCGCGGTAGCCCAGTTGGAAGAGCAACGGATTAGCAACGGGAGGGTTGCGAGTTCGAAACTCGGTCCAGCCAAAGACCGTCGGGTACACGGGGACTGGTGAACGTTAAATGTATCGTGGCATCAAATGTCCTCACTGTGGCGTGATGAGGAAGTTTGGAGAGGGGGGTGCCAGCTCAGGTATTGACCTCGTCATCTGACCATGGTTCAAAATTGCGAGGCGTTCTCCTTGGGTCTTTCCAATAGAGATTGATCCCGGACTATCGCCAATAACCTGTTGTGTTGCTTCAGTGCGACGTTAATTAACTACCTACCTACATCGCCAATCCAGCAGGAATCCCCAAGCTCTGCTCACGTATAGGAACTCAACCTCGACATAAATCAAGCAAGGGACGATCTTGGATCACAACATAACACGTGACTAAACACTCATTTGGACAAAGCTTGAATTGGTATTAAGCGCCTTTTTGAAAAAACATTGAAACAAATGAATTTTATTGCAATATGCATTATTACCAGTGTCCCCTTTCTTAAATGAATTTCGTTTTCCGGCAGTTCCAACGCCTCCACTCGCTGTAGTTGAAAACTCTTCGGACGACAAGAAAGCGCAGTGGACTTCGAAGGGGGCCATCCACAAAAGCTTCAACCAGGAAGAAATACGACCCGGAAGACGCAAAAGCTCTCAACTGAGGAAGTACAACTCGGAACCTGTGCCCGGCACCCACGCTGACGAGTACCACACCCCATCCGAAAGCCAAGCTGAAACAGCTACAGCTCGCCACACGTCTAGCGAATCGAGAGGTATGACTACTGTCTCTAATGTCTGTCAGAAGTGGTTAACTTTACAGATTTACCTTAGGAGGTTATGGTTGATGTTTCAGTTGAGATATTTTACAATCGCAATATTTTATTTTAGACAAAAGTAAACATCTTAGAAATATCTAGCTTGATTCATTTGGGTTGGGTGGGTTTTATGGCTCAAGAACAACAATTGCCAAAGCTACACCAAACAGAAGACACAACGTCAAGAAATCAACGAGGAAGGAGTAATAAACCAAAAGTTGAAGGGCAGGCGATGGTAAAACGAAGAGGAGGATATATCACTAGGGTACCTCGGGGTTCTGATGCCCGTTTTTACTTAAAACCTCCGGGGAGCTTGATTTATTTGGGACAGCTGAAGTATGGTGGCATATTGGAGTGGTGTATTGGTCTACAAAACATTATGTAGAACTAGCCAAAAATGACGAACATCAACTTCTGAATACGAGATCAATGATTTGAGCCATCATCTTCACAGACCAACTTTCCTCTTTGTTCAACGAATCCAACCAAAGACCGTCGCATACGTGGGGACTGGTGGACGTTAAATGTGTCGGGGCCTCAAACGTCCTCACGTTTTTCAAGGTGTTGAAGTTTGGAGACTGGGGTGTCAGCTCAGGTGACCTCGTCAAATGACCGTGGTTCAAAATTACGTGGTATTGTTCTCGGATCTTTTCTTTCGGATTTGATCCCGTACCGTCGCCAATAGCCCGCTGTGTTGCTACAGTGCGTCGTTAATTAAAATATTTACCTACCTCTTTGTTCAAGCCCTCAGGGACACATCTTCAGGTGTGTACGAACTTCAAGGACCTGAGGTAGTCTAGTGATTACTAAGGTGATGGGTTTACTGTCTTTAGTAAGCACGGGTGTCGCGCTCCCGGGATCCCCAAGCGATCCTTTCTTCGCTTTCATCCCATTACTCTATTCCCCACTTGCTTTTTTTTTTATCAATTTCATATATTTTTGCTTGAAGTTGTTCCTCTCTACCCGAGACGGACAACTTCAATTTTATGGTACAATGGTCGTATTTGGCAGCTTGGCCAAATATAACCATTGTGCCATAACACCCCAAAACAACCAACCAATCTCTTTGTTTAAAGAACTGGTATTAACAGCGATGATTTCGAAAATTTTGAATAAAAATTATGTTGCAATTTTTTTAATTTGATAACTCAATAATTCGATAAAATTTGGTAGATGTTCACTGTTTCGATGTTTTCATTTTCTTTTACAAAGAATGAATAACGGAAATTATTCGCGGAACCGCGGTAGCTTGGTTTTAAGAGTAACGAACTAGCAACCGGAGAGTAGCGAGTTCGAATCCAACCAAAGGCAGTCGTGTACAAATGGGGCAGGTGTACGTTAAATCTGTCGTGGTCTCAAATGTCCTCACGTTGGCGTGGTGTGGAGGTTTGGTGACTTGGTGCCAGCTCAGGTGACCTCGTCATCTGACCGTGGTTCAAAATTACGTGGTATTGTCCTTCGGGTTTTCTCCAATTGCCCGTTGTGTTGCTCCAGTTCGACGGTAATTAAAATACCTACCTACTAAGCAGATGTTCTCTGTTTCGGTATTTTCATTTCCTTTTATAAACGATGAATAACCGAAATTATTCGCGAAACAAATTTCCAAGCTTTCCGTATACGAAACTTTTACACCGGTTTTGTATATGAATCACCAAATCGCATTGGAGCTCAAATTCTAAACGTCTATCACTATATACAGGGTGAGTCTAAATTGTTTTTACGAAATAAGAGGGGTGATAGTACCCATCCAGACGAGCAATAATTACCATGGAACATAGGGTCGCATTCCACTCTGAGAGGCAGAAAAGAGTCAAATTAGAATTTCAACATGAACTTACAACAGTGTTGGGAAAGCGAATGAACGATACCAAAAGTTGCACAATCTGATTTATTGATCAGAGAAAAACTCACAGCAAGTGATCAAAGTGGCGGCCACGCGTGTCGTTGCACAGTTCACACCGGCGAAGGAATGACTGGCTCTCGAAGATTCCTGGTGTTGTGTTCATTTTGTCTGCGGCAACACTGATTCTCGCTAAGACGATCTTCAGCCGAATCCACAGGCGTCTGGTACACTAAAGATTTCATGTGCCCCCAAAAGAAAAAGTCCAGTGTGTTGAGGTCCTGTGAGCGAGGAGGCCAAGCCACAGGTCCGCCAGTGCGCTACCGACCAGGCCATCTTGCTTAGAAGATATGCTACGTAGGCAGATACAAAACGACGTCAGAGGCGATGACTTGTTCATGCTCGACGCGTTTCGATTTGACTCTTTTCTGCCTCTCAGAATGGAATGCGGCCCTATGTTCCGGGGTAATTATTGGGGATGGGTACTATCACCCCTCTTATTTTGTAAAAACAATTTAGACTCACCCTGTATAGTGGAGGTGCGTCATCTTTTCATTCAACGCAATTGAATACGTCACTTTAATAACAAGAGGTTTTGTGCGGCCATTTTCAATTTTTGTCAACCCAGACGTTTATTTAACGCTATTAGGATAACGTTAAATATGATTTCACGCGTTAAAAAAGGTTATTAATGCTCTACCATGACAGGCTTTTCCTGTCAAGCTAAATGTAGGTGGAGGTAGTGTTTATGTCCTGACGTGACGTCACTCGGCTCGTTTATCGAATACGATTTCAGCACGTCGAACATAGAAATTCCAGAGTGTATTCCGAATTGATGTATGATAGTTAATTGGCCAAAACCTATTAGAATAAACACCTAACATAATCAAAATGGCGATAAACTACATTTTGTATTCCTGATGTGTGTCATGAGAGATTATTTGGGTAGCAGAGGAAGTAAATTCTCCAGTCTTGTCTGGTTTGTTACACTGAAAATCCCTCTCATAAATGAGTCAAACTACTTTTTAAATTGTATAAAACTGCTAGTGAGAAAGCTTCTACTTGGTTGCCCTTGAAGGCGAAAAGTGGAAAGTTTAAATTTCAACTCTGCTGCTGTCTTTTATGTGGCAGCTAGTATCATAAAATGCAACCCGCTACAGGTAAACCACAACCTGTAGAATTCCCATACACGACATTTAGCGTCATGTTTTCATGGGATGTATAAGTGAGGAACACAGCTTTAATTAAAACTAAAAAAGTTTAATTACGACGTAAAAACTACAACCCTACAATTGCAAACTGCGGCTACCACAAGCATGCAGATTTAATTTAACATCTTTGGAATTTCCAAGAATCTTTTCCACATCCACGAAAATATGGGGCTAATGTCCATTCGATCTAATCGAGGAAACCATCTTTATTTTGTCTTGCCTCAAGAATATAACTTTATCAAAACTAAGAGCGTCAATTTAAGTTTTTTGGAAAAATTCTACCCCTTGTGACATAATATTAACTCATTACCCAAGCAGTGCATAGCATTGACGTTGAAGTTTCTTAAATGCTTATAAGGGTCGTCGTGACTCAGTGGGTATGCCCACGGCGCTAGCAACCTTCGAGTTGTAGGCTGCGCTGGTTCGATTCCTGCCAGGTGCATTCCTCCCTGGATGTATTTCTCTCTTCTGTGTCAGTAAAGCTTTCATTATGTGAGTGTCTAGCATTTTATATTGTATGTCTTGTGTCTGGCGCAGCATGGCCAAAGATGGCCTTCCAATACCAATCAACTTAAATGATATCTATTATTGATAGTCATTACTTGATTTTATGCCTTATTAAAATTCACCTATAATGAATATGAACATCGATATGCACAATTCATATCTCCAAAGGAAAACAAATTATTCAAAAATTGATACAGAATTTCGTGTACGTATTAATTTTAATTTACTTATATTAATCACATTTATTACATTACACACAATTATTATTAGAGAACCTGCTCCAATATATTCCTCACTTTTAATATTATTTTAACAGTTAAACACGTTCTAAGAGATTGCCCTAAGAGATTGCCCTAAGAGATTGATTTAACAATTGACTAATCCTATTTGGTGGTTTCGGCCGATTGGCTATCGAAGCGCAAACAAGTGTTTTTCATTACGACTTTGCCCTCAGGGTGTATTCTTTAGGTGTGTTTTTAATCTTCGTTGTTGTACTGTGTTTGGCGCAGCTTGGTCAATTTGGACCTTGCGCCATAAAACCCAAGATCAATCAACCAACCTATTTGGTGCTTCACAGCTTATTTATTACCGATTGATTGGTAGGTTACTGAGCATATCTTTTGCGGATAAAAATGCGCAGTATGCCACCGACTTTAAATTAACATGAGGAGCCATAAATTTTCCGATATTAATTTTTCACTCATTCAGCCTTTTTGCAGTTGCAATACGAGTCTTGAATCTGCATATTTTTTCTTACATCATATTTGTATTCATATGTCCAAAAGTTAAGTGTAATACTGAATTCAGCAAGGTCGCCTGATCTCAATCCAATAGAGCATGTATGGGATGCTTTCGGACATTGCATTGCAACCTACACAACACCCGCAACGACCGCTCAGTCGTAAATACGTGCTCTAGTGCGCGAATGGGATACCTTGTCACAGGAACTCTTGGAGAGCCTTGTGGAAAGTATTTCTGCACGTTGAGGGGGCTGCATTAGAGGATTAGTGTCGGGCCAACACATTCCCTAATGGGTTGCTTTTAGCAGGACAGAAAATTATTGTTTTCACTAACTAAAACCTACAATGCGTTCACGTAAGTTCTTATTTTATTTCTTTTGTTCGCAGTAACACCGCAACGCAAGTGGGTTTTCCTATTTTATTTCACATGACTTGCATTTGTCATTTGAGGTACTTTGGTGCAGATACTGGGCACTGGACATGCGTATAGATTCAAAGGGTGCTCACGAAGGACGGGGGCCGTGGTAGTCCGGTTAGTAGGAGTAGAGGATTAGCAACCTTAGGTTGCTGAGTTGTTTCATAAAAACGATCCTACCAAATATGTACGTGTGGGGGTACACGTTAAATCTGTCGTGGCTTCAAAAGTTCTCACATTGGCGTGGTGTCGAAGTTTGGAGAGTGGGGTGTCAGCTCAGGTGATGACCTCGTCGTCTGACCGCACTTCAAAATTACAAGGCCGTCGCCAATAGCCCGTGTGTTACTCCAGTACGATGTTAATTCAACTACCTACCTCACCAAGGGCGTAGAGCCTAAGGGGTTCGAATCCTTCGTGAAATCATTTTGTTATTAACGAGCTAACGCGCGGAAACACGCTGAAGTTAATTAAATCAGAAAATCTAAGTTTCATACATTACAGGTGAAGCATGCTTTTGAATGCGTCAATTGTCAATGGCCCTTGGGGTTTTGATTTAGTCAATAGTGTCAGGCCCTTAGGGGTGCATCTCCTTTAGGTATGTATGGACTACACAGACCAAGGTACTCTAGGGATCTTTTCTCTTTTCACATGCTACTTACTGTCTTTGGTAAACACAGGAGTCACGCTTACATGCCCAAGTGATCTTTTTCTGTTTTCATCCCACTGGGCTCTGTTAGGCCGCCGGATGGAAGAGTAACGGATTAGCAACCGGAGGGTTGCTAGTTTTGAATCCAACGGAAGACCGACGTGTACAAAGGGAGACTGGTGCAGGTTAAATCTGTGGTGGTGTGGAAGTTTGTAGGGTGCCAGCTCAGGTGTGAGCTCGTCATCTGACCGTGGTTCAAAATCACGTGGTGTTGTCCTCGGATCTTTGGGGATTGATCCCGTACCGTCGCCAATAACTCGTTGTGTTGCTCCAGTGCGACCGTTAATTAAATACCTACCCCCTGCTCTGTTCTCCAATCCCTCTTTTTTCCCTTTTACGACATTTTTTTACTCGACAGTTGCTATTAGCGCAACTCGGCCAAATGTGGCCCTTGAAGCCGTAAAACGCAAAAACAACTCTAATAGTCTGGGAACAGTGGAACAAATCAAACTCGACGCTCAGTTAACATTACGGCATTTATGGAACCCGGAGCAAGACTGGGCCATCCGAAATTATTTCCTGGATTCGGGCTTGAATGGCGTTCTTTTAGAAAATGATATTTTTCATTTGGGATGGGACGGCTTACTGAAGTTTGCATGTGGGCAGTACAGACCTCAGGAACATCCGTGCTGCGTAATACTTTCAACTTAAGATAGAGTACAAGATATAGACTATAACAGGTGGAGGACGCGGTAGCGCGGTTGGAAGAGTAGCGAATTACCACCCGGAGAGTTGCGCGCTCGAATCCAACCAAAGACCGTCGTGTACAAAAGGGGACTGGTGCACGTTAAATCTGTCGTGGCCTCAGATGTCCTCACGTTGTCGTGGTGTGGACAGTGCGGTGCCAGCTTCAGGTGTCCGCGGGAAGCCCTCTTCGAACGCAGCCGACGACCCAACGTCCAGCGATCCTTCCTCATCTTCCCAATCAGGCGATTCACTCAACTAACTCTACGCACAACTGATTCCAACATGATTTGTCTCTACCACCAGAAGTGCTCCAGACACATAGTTCGTCATTTGACCGTGGTTCGAAATTACGTGGTGTTGTCCTCGGATCTTTCCCTTCGGGTTTGATCCCGGACCGTCGACAATAGCCCCTTGTGTTGCTCCAATGTGACGTTAATTAAAATACCTACCTACCATAACAGGTGGTATTTATTCGCTAACGTGAGGTGTTAAAAACATATTTTTTTTTATTTTGTTTCCCTCTTAAACTATTCAGTCATTAACACACGGAATATGTAGTTGTATAGTTTACGGCAGTATTTTCATGCTTACAATTTTTCCCTACTAATTACAGCTGAGAGCAGTTCCTCCTCATCCAGTCGATCAGAAAAAAGAAGTGGATACCATGTGGTCAAAGACAGCCCCAAGAAAGTCACAGTATCACCTGAAGAGGTATTTACTTTTTATGTTATTTACATATCAATCAATCTTCCTACCTTTAAACCTACTTTCTGTTAAAAAGGATTAAAATTTTTTGAATTTGCATCAAGCAAAGTCACCTGATCTCAATCCACAGGAGCATGTCTGGGATGCTCTCTGACGTCAGTAAAGTCACATTTCTGTGAGTAATTTCTCGGGGACTTATTTAAATGTTGATACATTGAAGTGTGCCTACATTGAAGTGTGCCGCGGTAGCCCAGTTGGAAGGGCAACGGATTAGCAACCGGAGGTTTGGGAGTTCGAAACTCGGTCCTGTCAGAGACCGTCGTGTACACGGGGGCTGGTGCACGTTAAATCTTCGTGGCTTCAAATGTCATCACATTGGCGTGGTGGTGGGATAGTTTGGAGAGTGGGATGCCAGTTCAAGTGTTGGCCTCGTCATCACTTTGTTTAAAATGACAAGGCGTTCTCGGATCTTTCCATTTGAGATTGATCCCGGACCGTCGCCATTAGCCCGTCGAGTTGCGACGTTGATTCAACTACCTACCTAAATATTAAACAAAGATGTATCAAGTGATAATGTAAAAATTATTTATTGAGTCGATTAAATAGCCATCGAAGAATCTAACTGATTGTGTAAACGTTACAAGAACAATCAATAATTTCACCATAAAGTTAAGTTTTATTTTTCGTCCGGAAAAGCAATTTTCAAAGCCTCATGTTAAACGAATACAATGACACTGAGATGCGTCCGTGAAATTTTCCTGCGGTGTTTTTTTACATTTCATGCATGATAAAAAATTTTAATTAAGGGTCGATGAAGAATTTAATTAAAATTATATGTACCGTAAAAAGATAGCTTAAACCGATGATGCAAACTGAGTATCGATTCACCTGATACCTTAAAAAAATTATGTAATCTCCGGATGAATATTTTTGTCGAGATATATTTCATAGCACGAAGTCGACGTGTTTATTGCTTGGCCTTTTCGTTAATGAAAATGTCTAAATTGACATTTTAGTTTTCAAGTAGGAAATAATACAGATTTTACTTACTGGCTTAGATTTTTGTAATGAATAATGATTATTTTAGTTGTATTCAAAACAATTGTTTAATGTTTTTCGGGGATGCTACTGGGCCGCGGTAGCCCGGTTGGAAGAGTAACGCAGGGTTGCGAGTCCAAATCCAACCAGACTGTCGTGTACAGGGGGGTGCACGTTAAATTTGTCGTGGCCTCGTCCTCATGTTGGCGTGGTGTGGAAGTTTGGAGAGTGGGGTGCAAGCTCAGGAGTGACCTCGTCATCTGACCGTGGTTTGAAATTACGTGATTTTATCCTCGGATCCTTCCATTCGGGTTTTGGTCCCAATGGTCCTTTGTTTTGCTTCAGAGCGACGTTAAATCTAAATCCTTTTTAAACCCTTTTGATTTTAAATCCTTTTGTACAGCTACTGGCATTTTCATTAATTTTTCTTCCCTTCGGTATTTTTTCTTGGTAAGACGGTGCTTTTCTTTATATTCGTCATAATTTCATTCTTGCATTAATTTTTCTCTGCACTTTCTTTACCTCTGTAGTTGCCGTAGGTGCCATAATATAATTTTTATATTATATAAAGAAAAAGAACAAATTTTAAATTTTAATACAAATAAATCTATGACAAAATCGCTTGCACTTTACATTTTAATTAGGAAAATGAAAGCCAATTCTGCATGTACAACATTCAACCTAATGACAAGTTTTGTGAGTCATGTTACAAATTAAAATGCGTTGTCTTTTAAAAAAGCATGGATTAAAATAAAATTTTTCATTTTCTCTTAGTCTTCATACTAAGTAACAGGAAAGGTGAAAGTTTTAATTTTAAATGCAGAACGTTATAAAATAATTTTTCAAAATGTTTTTGTGACTCGTGTTACATTATATTGAGCCCATTTTTTTAAAGTTATTCCATAAATATAGTTTATATCTGTTGCAAAATTAGACATAACTTCCTCTACTTAAATCGTTCTTTTTATTACGCGTGAAAATTAAACAAAAATATATACAATGAAATTAGAAAAAATTGCATGCGAAGACAACAAAGTTCACTGTAAAAAATATTCACGCCTCTGGTTTTAGAACTGCTGACGAAGAACTGATAAAAAAATGTATGTGAAAGGTGTCAAATTCAAGTTTAAAAGCTTTAAACTACCTAGAAAAGAACTGAGGGAAATTTGAGTTAATTTTCTATTTTTCTTTTCACTTGCGTGTCCTATGTTTCGTGGAATTACCCATATAAAAAACACCGAAAAAATCGGGTAGGCTGTTACAGCACGACCGAAAGGTTTTACGTGAATACGTCTCCTTAGCGCATAATATTTATTTGGCTGTAGTAAATAAAAGGAAGACAAATTCAGTAATCAAAATTTAGTGTTCATAGAAAGCTGACGAGTTGCTCTGCCGTGTAGAATACGTTCTAGTATTTCTGCTTCGCTTTTCGATGAGTATATGCCGACATTGTGAAACTTAAAATTTTCAACTGCGATCGAACCAACCCTATTCGATTTCAATTCTAGTGTTTCAAATCGACAGCTTTCGTTTGAGACCAATTTCGACGCCGTAGCGCTTTGCAATCCCTAGTTATACTGATTTGAAGTTTACGCGGCGCAGCGGAAAATCTCCAAAACGCCACCCCCTCCCTCTCCAGTTATCGCGGAGCGCGAATTCAAGGTCACTAACAAGTCTTTGTTCCCTCAGTTATCGAATGACACTAGGTTAGTTTGGTTCCCGTCGATAATATTTATATACATACAGCTAAATATACCCGGCTTTCTCGGGTTTAATTGATTAAATGTCGATTGAAAGTGATCCAGAAAATCACTTTTCTGTCATAGAAAATGCAATTATACAGAAAAAATAAGCGAGCGCAAAATAATTTTTAAAACTGATTTTTAAAGCTTTTACAATTTTCTTTAGATCCATTTCACATACTATAGGTAAGACAAACCTATAAAAACTGATTCTGATATGACCATATAAGAAAGTCGATTTCGAGTTTTGAAGTGATTGTGAATGCCCTTTAAGATCATTTTCTAAAAAACAAAATGACGCATCGTATTATTATAGTCAGCTTTTTTTTTATCAATGCTTTTTTATTTGTAGCACCTTGCATCAGGAATGTTAATTTCGGAATTCCACCGTCATTATGAAAGGCTGACAAATCATATTGATACGATATCATGATCAACGCTTCAAGCAATTACAATTTATGCTTGAAAATTCCATCCTGCATTTTACAGACGGGATACATAAACGATATGATACTGAGCAATCTTCAGCGCAACCGACCCATCTGCTATTGCATCATACTCTAAGATTCTAAAAAAACTCCAAGATCATCTTGAGGGGCGACTCCTGTAAATGTTAACTCTGACGTCATCTGTACAACCAGACCGGGAGAGAGCGCCCCCTAACAATACTCATTGTTATTCCTATGGGGATTTCGAATTGTTTTTAGCCCCTACGACAAAAAGAAAGCGGGTTAATATGTAGCCTACGTTACCCGCAGGGTTCTAAAGTATAAGTGTACCAAATTTGGTGTAGATTAGTTAAACGGTGTAGATTTGTATAGAGAACATACAGACAGATGCCAACTTTGCTTTTTATGTATACAGGGTGTCCCAAAAAGGTTGTTCCGCAATTTATCTTTTTACCATTTGGAGATAGGTAGGCAATGTAAATTGCAAAAGTGCACCAAATAAGGTAGGTAATTAAGATATGTGAATAAAATTATCACGTGATAACAATTTAAGCGGATTCAGTTTTTAATTTTTATACAACCCCTCTAAGATAAAAATCCGAGATAGCAGAAATGTTCCTTACCTGCATCCCTATCGTTAGCAGAAAACTGCATTTCTGTAGGTTGAACAGTAACGGAGGTATAATGACGCAAAAAAGTTGACTTATATCGCTTATGCACAGCTGTTCAAGCAGTCAGATTAGAGACCGTATACACAATGCTAAAAAGCACTTTTCGGTCAGAAAGTGCAACATTGTGCAAATTAATGTAGTATTACAACTGCAGATGAAAATCGCAATGCATAATAGTAGACAATGTAATCTTTAATAAAAATATTGTAGAAAAAATGGTTTAAATAAAAATAAAAGGAAATTTTTCCATCTGCAGCAATGCAGAATTTATCTCTTCAGTTTTGGCCATGGGTCAGTTTCCGTTCTAAATTAGATACGGCCCCCTTAAAATGGAAACTCTTGTATCTCCGTTACTATTCAACCTACAGAAATGCAGTTCTCTGCTAACGATAGGGTACAGGTAAGGAACATTTTTGCTATCTCGGATTTTTATCTAGAGGGGTTGTATAAAAATTAAAAACTGAATCCGCTTAAATTGTTATCACGTGATAATTTTATTCACATATCTTAATTACTTACCTTATTTGGTGCACTTTTGCAATTTACATTGCCTACCTATCTCCAAATGGTAAAAAGATAAATTGCGGAACAACCTTTTTGGGACACTATACTATATTATTAGACCGAAATCGATGCCCGCTTTTTCGTAACGCTCAGCTCTACACACAACTGGCCACATAATTATTTCCACAGCCTTGCGTTTTTCCACCTTTCTTTCATACTAGATTATTTGCCTCTATGGAACGTTAATTGGACTAATAATTGTATTAATTACATTAAACTATATCATTTATCTTAGTTATCTTCCTATTAATCAAGTTCTTAATGTCATTTCTGTATAGAAATGTTTAATTAATGATAAAATTTTATATTAATTACGATGTGGAGGTACGCTTATTTTCAGTATGATACGTCCGTTACGTTCCGTAGTACCGGTTTGATTTGAAAGACGCATTCACGGGCGTCAAAAAGCCATTAAGAGAGGACAAATGTTTTCAAATGCATGCCAGTTTTGTCTAAGTTCAAATGCGTCTTTTCAGGAATCTCAGAGCTCGTGCCAGACTTGTGAGAAGACAACGCAAGAGGAGGAGAATCAAGTCAAGGCTGGCGATAAGAACGATGTTGTGGTCCAGGATAAGAACCCGAGGAAGAGTCCCGTGTTCCTCAAGCCAGAGTTCGCTTTCGAGCCGGAGATCATACATAGGGCCAACGTAAGTTCCTTCTCATTCTGACCGGCGGTAGCCCAGTTGGCAGAGTAACGGATTAGCAACCGGAGGGTTGCGAGTTCGAAACTCAGTCCAACCAACGATCGTTGCGTACGCGGGGTCAGGTGCACGTTAAATCTGTAGTGGCCTCAAATGTCCTCACGTCGAACTCTCGTTACCTATTTCATAGAGGGAATAAATATAAGTATGCGGTACATTACAGGAGCCGACTCCTATAGGATAACGGCTATTTAATTTCGTGGCTCAGTGCATATTCCCACTGCGCTAGCAAGATGCGAGTTGTAGGCCTCGCAGATTCGATTCCTGTCGGGTTCAATTCCTTCCTGGTGTATTTCTCCTTTGTGAGTAAACGTTGGCGTGGTGTGGAAGTTTGGAGAGTGGGGTGCCAGCTCAGGTGTTGCCTCGTCATCTGACCGTGGTTCAAAATTACGTGGTGTTGTCCTCGGATCTTTCCCTTTGGGATTGATCCCGGACCGTCACCAATAGCCCGTTGTGTTGCTCCAGTGTGACGTTAATTGAAATACCCCCCTTTGTGAGGAAAAACTTTCGTGTGTGTATATCTATTACTTGATGTTATCTGTATTGTTTTTGGTGCAACATGGCCAAATATGGCCCTTGCGCCATAAATCCCAACCAACCCTGACCGTGGTGGAAACAGTTGTAGGTAAGCTAGGGGGGTGCCAAAGGTGCTCAGTTGAACAAGTCATCCCTGAGAAGAGGACAGATGGATCCTATCCTGATAGGAGAGATAGTTTCTTCCTCGGCTTCCAAGAAGCAGACCGGGGTCGTAGTGGGTTTACCCACTGCGCTAGCAACCTGCGAGTTGTAGGAGGTGCAGGTTCGATTCTTCCCTGGGTGTATTTCTCGTTTCTGTGTCAGTAAAACTTTGTGTGTGTATGTCCACCATTACTTGATGTTGACTGTCTTGTGTTTGGAGCAGCATTGATAAATATGCCCTTCTGCCATGAAACCCAATCAACCAACCAACCAAGAAGACCTGCTTAGTCAGCCGGTAGTAGATCCCTTTGCGTTATGTTTCTTTTGTTATATTCTGCCATTCGCCGAGGAATCTTTCTGCTGGAGCATTTGGATCAGAGGGCATGCAAATGCGTAGTCACCAGTTTCTTCTCCACTGACATGTTAGCCAGTGTGGTATAAACCAAATCTGAAGAGGAAGGAAGCTGCGGACAATGATCAATAAAAAATAAATAAATAGACGCCTGTTAACCCTTCTGGTTTATGTTTGAAAGAAGTGTCTCATCATTAGCAAAATTGGTCAGATCTTGATGGACAAGATATCTCGTAGAAGCCACTTGGAGGGTTAACGACTGTCTCAAACAGTAGACATTCAACATAGATGCTCTGTGGGTCGATTGGTATCCCTTAATTTTGTACCCTCGAGCACATTCGCTTTAGGTGTGTGTACGGGCTCAACTCAACTCCATCATAGGATACCGACCCTACGAAGGGTTTACGGCCAAAAAATTCCCATGCCATGAAATATGACTAGATGAGGATGAGGAATAATTTTTTTTGTGATGCAATCCAGAAATTTTAAGCTATGAAATGCACACGCGGGTGCTGCTCTAAATACACTGCTGGCCACCCAAATTGCAACACCAAGAAAGACGAGATATCACAACAAAATTTATTTTGTAGATAACATGTTGACCAAGTATCAAATGATTAAATTTATAGACTTCTGTGAAGTGTGGTTCCTGCCAAAATCAGTAGCCAGAGTAGCCGCCATTGTTGGAGATCACCGCTGCCACACGCCTCGGCATTGATTCAAAGATACTTTGGATGTGTTCTTGGGATACAGCAGACCAAGCAGCTTCCACACGTTGCCAAAGTTGATCTGGTGTGGCAGCTGGGGATGTATTCTGGGTACATCGCTGAGCAACCATGGACCACATGTTTTCTATCGGCGAAAGATCCGGAGAGCGAGCTGGCCAGGGAAGCAATTCAATCTGGCGATTGACGAAGAACCCTTGGACAATGCGTGCCACGTGTGGTCGTGCATTATCCTGTTGAAATATGGCTGTGGGCAAGCCCTGAAGGTAAGGAAGGACAACTGGCTCCAACACCTCGGAGATGTAGCGCTGGCTGTTTAAAGTACCGGCAATGCGTACTAGAGGAGTGCGAGAGTGATATCCAATACCGCCCCATACCATAATTCCCGGTGCAGGACCAGTGTGGCGGTGCATAACGCAGCTGTTCAGCATCCTCTCTCCACGGTGTCTCCAGACTCGAATCCGACCATCGTGGTGTTGCAGACAGAAGCGTGACTCGTCAGTAAAGACAATTTCATTCCATTCTGCCGTCCACATCCTTCTTTCATCGCACCATTGGCGGCGGAAACGTCTGTGGTTCTGCGTCAAGGGTAGACGAAGCAATGGACGTCTTGCGGACAGACCACTCTGCTGTAAACGGCGTCGAATGGTACGCGCAGACACTGGATGATGCGGTACAGACTGAATGTGCTGTGCTATGGTTCGTGATGTGGCTGAGCGATCCGTCACTGCCATACGCACAATATGCCTGTCATCACGTGAAGTGGTGCACTGAGGTGGATGCGATCGAACACGTCGGTCCGTCGTACCCTCCTGCATCCAACGATCACATATCCGCATTACAGTTGTTTGGTTTCGTCCAACACGACTACCGATTTCCCTGAAAGATAATCCACAATCTCGGTAGGCCACTATCCTTCCTCTGTCGAACTCGGATACTTGATCAAAAGATGATCGCTGTTTTCTACGAGGCATAATGGATCGTTTTTTTGAAAAAACCACAAGAAAAACACAATTGCCGTGCTTGAAATCGTCGAAATCTCCAAGCCTTAAATAGCGCTTTGAAGTGGCGCCACAGGCGCGCGTGATGTGCGTCTGCGCTGAAATTCTAATCATTTGCACATCTCACCTCCGCTAATGCATGTTGTAAATTTCATATTATTTGCATGCTTCCTTCAGGGTGTTGCATTTACGGTGGCCAGCAGTGTATATTTATCTGAGGGTTTAAGAGGCAAGAGACTGAATTTAAGAACTGATATCTTTAGGTGAAAAGAGGTTAGGCCCAAGGAAAATTATGCACATCAAAGTCGACAAAATTTAAACCGCTTGCTTCAGTTCAAACTCCCTGGAGGCCACAAATCGCACGATTTGTATGATTTTCCTTCGTAGTAAGGGGTGAACAGCCTGTAGTGCTGTGTTGCTGGTTCCTTGATGCGTATGTGAGTTGTGATTGGATAGGTGGTAACATAGTGGTCCTGGTCTGCTTCCATGCTATAGATGTAGAGGTCACTGCAGTGAATATTCATACGAAATAAATACTGCAGGAACGGTCCGTGGCCCGTGCAAAAGTGTGAGCTCGGGTGGAGATGAGGCGCTTCGTACAGACCTTGGGGAAAAACCCGAATGTTCTCCGACCTTTGGTGGAGTTTAGCCATCTCTCTTGCCAGCTGTTAATGGATTCTAACTTGAGGGACCTCTTCAGATGAGATGCCGGGAGAGGAAGGAGGTGTAGGCGAATGGACGCATTACCGGTGGCACTTCTTGCAAGATGATCTGCTTCGTTTCCTTCAACACTGCAATGACCTCTGACCCAAGAGACATGCCGTCGATGGAGTTGCAGCTTCAATGATGGAATGGATTCTCTGTGCCATCGGGTTATTCGTGAGAATGTTGGTCAAGAGAGTTACGCTGGACAGACTGTCCGAGAAAATGCAAGTGTTTTCTGGGCAATTTCCAAGTACCCAGGATTAAGCTGCACGGATGGCAAGTAACTCAGCTTGGAAAACTGAGTTGTGCAGTCTGCGTGCCTACTCAAAGACCTTCCTGTTGTTCAGGAACACACAAAAGGCGGTGGCGGTTCCATCCTGGGTTTTAGACCCGTCTACACATACCAAGTCTACAGACGGGTTTTAGACCCGTCTGTAGACTTGGTAGCCCGTTGCTGGGGGGCTTGGTGTAATGAATGATATGTGTTGGATTCCTGCAAAGGTTGGGGGTTTTCGTTTCGAATTCGTGGGTGTGTACGGGCTTCACAGACCCGAGGTACTCTAGTGATTTTCCCCACTCCCATGGGGCTTACGTGTTTTCGTGTCCATTTCTGAGTAAGATGTCGCCGTGTGCGTTTGGCACAGCTTTGGCGATGTCGATTATTTTCTCGCTGTAAAGCTGTACTTCAGGATGGCAATCGATGGTTTGAAGAGCAGATACTATTGCAGGGCAGGTGAATATGTGATGAGATGTGAGTGCAACGTCCAGACAGTTGTCTGTAAACATGGGACTTACTGTCTTTAGTAAACACCGGAGTCGCGCTCATGGAAACCATGAGATCTTTTCTGCTTTCATCCCACTACTTTGTTCCCCAATCCCACTTTTTTCATTCGCATTTTCTACTTGACGTTGTTTTCGGAGCAGCTTGGTCAAATATGGCACTTCCGCCATAAAACTCCAAAACAACCAACCATCCTAACTCTGCATTTAACTTACAAACGGGGCCGTCGTGGTTCAGTGGGTATGCCCACTGCGCTAGGAACCTTCGAGTTGTAGGCGGCCCAGGTTCGATTACCGTCAGGTGCATTCCTCCCTGGGTGTACTTCTGTCTTCTGTGTCAGTAAAGCTTTCACTGTGTGTCAATTACTTGATATTGTATGTGTTGTGTCAATTACTTGATACTGTATTGTGTCTGGCGCAGCATGGCCAAATATGGCCCTTGCGCCATAAAACCCCCAAAACCAACCAACTAACTTACAAGCAACACAAGATTTAAAAGAAGTGCAGCATTTCTTTTACCCCAGATCACACGTAATGATTAATCCCCTTGTGGTTGTCTCGACGAGGTATATCGTCATTAGCAAAACTGACCAAATCTTGATGAACGATATACCTTGTCATTAGAAGAAAACTGACCACATCTCGATCACGTCATCGTCAAAAAATCGGCAATATCTTAATGAAGAGATGTCATTAGCAAAATCGTCGAAACCACTTGGAGGGTTAAGAATGCTTCAGAGAAAAAGTTATGTTCTTTACCCTTTTTCTGATTTATCCAACCTGGATTACGGGCTGCGGTAGCCCTGTTGGAGAAGTAACGGATTAGCAACCGGAGGGTTGCGTGTTCGAATCCAACCAAAGACCGTCGTGTACAAGGGAGGCTGGTGCACATTAAATCTGTCGTGGCTCAATCCTCACGTTGGCGTGGTGTGGAAGATTGGAGAGTGGGGTGCCAGCTCAGGTGTTGACCTCGTCATCTGACCGTGGCTCAAAATTACGTGGTGCCCTCGAATCTTTCCCTTCATCCCAAACCGTCGCCAATAGCCCTTTGTGTTGCTCCATCGTGACGTTAATTAAATACCTATCTACCATATTGCCATCATTTGTGTTCCTGTTTCCTCGTTTTCCGCTTTGGGAGATTGGGCGATAGTTGTATTTGAATTTTAAATACCAATAACCTCTTGGTTTCGTTCTAGTGTTTCCTTTTTACTTTGATGTCTCTCATCCACAGCCCCTTGTCGACGAGGCCGAGGTGGAGGTGGTACCGGCCGCCGTGGGTGCTTTCCGGCGGTTGTCCGAAGACGAGTTCATATCCACGCTCAACATTCACGAAGCGGCGCGAAAGGGGGACCTGCACGTCGTCAAACTGCTCACCAAGAAAGACCCCAAACAGATGGAGTGAGTAGATTGATACCATGGCGATTCTCTTGATGACGTAGCCATCGCAGTTTCTGTGAAAATATATATAGGGTGTCCCAAAATTCACGCAAGAAGTAATTTTGATAGAAAACACAGGTTTATAGTTAAAAATTGTAATTTTTTTTTATTGTATACAGTATAGGGTTATGTATGGAATAGCATATCGGGTAATTGGCCTCCACGGCTTTGCTGTACATACGCACTCTTTTGTTGAAATTTTCCATGACCGTTTTGCATAAATGTGGCTGAATTTCGTTGATACAGCGCTCAATTTCCTTCTTCAAGGCCTGGGTGGTCGTGGGCTTGTTGGCATAAACCTTAGACAAAACCCAAAGAAAAAATCCAACGGCGTTAAATCGCATGATGTAGGCGGCCAAATGGGATCACCAAAACGGGAAATTACACGACCAGGAAATGACTCATGCAGTAATTGAATTGTTTCTCGGGCTGTATGGCATGTGGCACCGTCTTGTTGAAACCATATGTGGTCCACATCCATATCTTGCAATTTAGGCGCAAAAAACTGGATTATCATGTCGCGATAGCGAGCACTATTAACTGTTATTGCCTGACCAGCCGCATTTTAATAACTCTGAACTGTCCATTTTAAATAACTGTTCCATTTTTAATAACCCTGAACTGTCAGCTGTCACGCTCTCTTTTTTTTTCGTTGGCAGCACTTTACCGCACAAATGGCGCAGAATTCAAATCTTGCGTGAATTTTGGGACACCCTTTATAAGCGTGGTGAACGAAACAAAGTGCCATTGAAAATCACCTTAGAACGTTTTAATTAAAAATTGGTAGGTTATGTCGAGGACACAGACCGTAGTTGAATACTCCGGCCTGATGTTGGATAATGGAATAAATGAAGCAGGTATAGAAAGTTTCAACGATTGTTTAGTGTTAATATTCAGCAATTAATGTACACTTTGAATGATTAAAGTGAAGTTTGATACTAATATTGAAGGATAATTTTATTGATTAAAGGCCTGTGATTGTAGAGCAGTTTAGTGGCTTCCGAATGACACCACTTTTACGCAGTTCTTACTCCACTCAATCTAAAGTTATACTGACCCAGCACAGTAGAATTTTGACATTGTGGTGGACCCCCTCTCCGAACTCAGTACACCTGTGCACTGGATCCGTAGGTCATGTCAGGTACAGACATCCTTTGTCTACACGACGCTATATTTATTTTCTGGATGTTTCTTGTTCTGAAATCGTAAGATAACAAACAGATAACGCTTTTGTAACTAGACTTTTCATGCATGCCCCAAATACTGTTCCGATTTTAAAGACGCATTCATGTCAAAATGGAGCATGTGGGCAGAATCACTGCATTGAGATCTCAGAAGTGTTGGTCACGTGAGCTTGGGAACTGATTTGAACTGATTGGTCATCGAAGCGCTGGCATGTATCTTTACTACCACGCCAAAGGCAATCAGCAGTTTTAGCGATTTTCGCCTGACTGCATTTTTCGAGTCACCATTTCATATTTTATACAATGACAAAGCCACGAATCATCTCGATTCTTGGTGGAAATGCCGATTTTCATGACAAAACAATCTTGAGCAGTAACTCGATTTTTCCCGAAGCATCGAAACTTTGAACGCGTTTTTGAAGAAACGTCAATTTTGCAGATTGGTGTCTTTGGCGTGGTGGTAACGATATGTACAAAAAGGATTTGTAAAAAGATATAAAAGAATGTAAAAGGGATATGTTTTGGTAAAAAAGAAAAAGTGATTCACCAGTCTCGATGAATCAAGAATCAATATTGGAGAAGCATTTTTTTTACCAAAAAAGTTTATATTTACATTCTGTTATCTCATTATATAAATCCTTTATTGTATTGTTCGCATGACTTATACATACCATTTCTCTTCCAATTTGAGATTCGAACTATCATTTCATAAAATAATTGAATTTTTTTTATGAAATAAAAGTTTTTAAGAAAATATTCTTTTGAAATCAGTATGAACTTTTTAATATAATTTTTAATGCTGATTGAATTTGAAGCTAAAGGAGGTCACTAAAATTCAACGGTCAATAGGATATCAAGAAAATAAAGAACTGCATTCCGATAGCATGATCGTCATTTGACCATGGTTCAAAATTATAAAGTATTGTCCTCGTATCTTTCCCTTCGGGATTGATTCCGGACTGTCGCCAAGCGCCCGTTGTTACTCCAGTGCGACGTTGATTCATCTACCTACCCAAGAAGCATGGTAGGTAGTTATTTTAACGTCGCACTGGAGCAAAACAGCGGGCTATTGACGACGGTTCGGGATCAAACCCGAAGGGAAAGATACGAGGACAACACCACGTAATTTTGAACCACCGTCAGTTGGTTCAGAATTCAATGATTCAGATGGTAAGAGGCATGAAAAATAGTTAAATGTAGCTTTAAGCAGTTTGCAAATGAATGAGAAAAATCAAGAACAAGGAAATGTCGTGATGGATAAGTCGCTTTGAAGCTCGAAGCAAAACTTAATTTAAATAATAAAAATAAGTTTTAAACTTAATTTAAGAAAAAAATGGTTAAAATTTCATTCGAATATATTTAAGTGGAAGAAAACCAAACTTTCCAATGATTCTCGTGTTTCGATACATTTTGTCCCATTTAAAGATGTTTTCAAATTTATTGCGATTGGTAAAAAAGTTCACTAAGAATCCTTAATATATATAGAACAAATGAAAAAGTTCTACACACCATTTTAATTTTTATTTTAATCACGCTTGGCATTTTGAGAACTTGATCTGAAAAATCTCAGATTATGGATCTTGTGGAAAGTTTACGCAATTGTGGCCCTCCTATAAAAATGTCAAGAATGCTTTTAGTGGGTGATCCGCCACCGATTTGGCGACTAATAGCTTCGAACACTTATAGCAATTCTCTGACTGTAAAAGGGGCTTTCATAGTATTATCTTAATCGAATAACGGAATTACCTGCTGCAACAGACTGAACTACTCTGCTGGCCACCGTAAATGCAACACCCTGAAGGAAGCATGCAAATAATATGAAATTTACAACATGCATTAGCGGAGGTGAGATATGCAAATGATTAGAATTTCAGCGCAGACGCACATCACGCGCGCCTGTGGCGCCACTTCAAAGCGCTATTTAAGGATTGGAGATTTCGACGATTTCAAGCACGGCAATTGTGTTCTTCTTGTGGTTTTTTCAAAAAAACGATCAATTATGCCTCGTAGAAAACAGCGATCATCTTTTGATCAAGTATCCGAGTTCGACAGAGGAAGGATAGTGGCCTACCGAGATTGTGGATTATCTTTCAGGGAAATCGGTAGTCGTGTTGGACGAAACCAAACAACTGTAATGCGGATATGTGATCGTTGGATGCAGGAGGGTACGACGGACCGACGTGTTCGTTCGCATCCACCTCAGTGCACCACTTCACGTGATGACAGGCATATTGTGCGTATGGCAGTGACGGATCGCTCAGCCACATCACGAACCATAGCACAGCACATTCAGTCTGTACCGCATCATCCAGTGTCTGCGCGTACCATTCGACGCCGTTTACAGCAGAGTGGTCTGTCCGCAAGACGTCCATTGCTTCATCTACCCTTGACGCAGAACCACAGACGTTTCCGCCGCCAATGGTGCGATGAAAGAAGGATGTGGACGGCAGAATGGAATGAAATTGTCTTTACTGACGAGTCACGCTTCTGTCTGCAACACCACGATGGTCGGATTCGAGTCTGGAGACACCGTGGAGAGAGGATGCTGAACAGCTGCGTTATGCACCGCCACACTGGTCCTGCACCGGGTATTATGGTATGGGGCGGTATTGGATATCACTCTCGCACTCCTCTAGTACGCATTGCCGGTACTTTAAACAGCCAGCGCTACATCTCCGAGGCGTTGGAGCCAGTTGTCCTTCCTTACCTTCAGGGCTTGCCCACAGCCATATTTCAACAGGATAATGCGCGGCCACACGTGGCACGCATTGTCCAAGGGTTCTTCGTCAATCGCCAGATTGAATTGCTTCCCTGGCCAGCTCGCTCTCCGAATCTTTCGCCGATAGAAAACATTTGGTCCATGGTTGCTCAACGATTGACCCAGAATACATCCCCAACTGCCACACCAGATCAACTTTGGCAACGTGTGGAAGCTGCTTGGTCTGCTGTACCCCAAGAACACGTCCAAATTCTCTTTGAATCAATGCCGAGGCGTGTGGCAGCGGTGATCTCCAACAATGGCGGCTACTCTGGCTACTGATTTTGGCAGGAACCACACTTCACAGAAGTCTATAAATTTAATCATTTGATACTTGGTCAACATGTTATCTACAAAATAAATTTTGTTGTGATATCTCTTGTCTTTCTTGGTGTTGCAATTTGGGTGGCCAGCAGTGTATTAGCACCGTTTTGGCGAATTTCTAACATCGCCAAATCTTTCCCTCCAATGGATTCACGGCAACCAATTTTCCTTTTTTTGGTAAATGAAAACTTCTTTCGTAAATGTTCGTCGAATTCTGTTACTGGAACTTTTGACGTCTTTGAAATCGGAACAGTATTGGGGGATCCATGCATGAAAAGTCGAGCGTTACAAAAAGCGTTACAACTGTTTATCTTGTGGTTTCAGAACTAGAAAAAACATCCAAAAGATAAATATAGCATCGTGTGAATACAGGGACACGGTCTCCCGATTGGAAGAGTAACGGATTAGAAACCGGAGGGTTGCGAGTTCGAATCCAACTAAAGACCGTCATGTACAAAGTGGGCTGGTGCATATTAAATCCGTCGTGGCCTCAAATGAATCGTTATTTCAGAAACCCGCAAAGTGTAGTGTTTGAAAAATGTCTGTTGACGGGTTTCTGAAATAAACGATTCAAATGTCCTCACGTTGGCGTGGTGTGGAAGTTTGGAGAGTGGGGTGCCAGCTCAGGTGTGACCTCGTCATCTTACCGTGGTTCAAAATTACGTGGTATTGTCATCCGATCTTTCCCTTGGGGATTGATCCCGGACCGTCGCCAATAGTCCGTTGTGTTGTTCCAGTGTGACGTTAATTAAATACCTACCACACACAACCAATCGTTCAAACTTCCAAAATCTGCTCTATTCATTTCGCAATCCAGGCCCGAGTTATTCACGTTAAAACTAAGGTTTGTGTCTTCGGCTCAACCTACCAATTTTTTTAAATCATCCAAAAGGATTTTATCCAAGTATATTCCAATCTTTTCGTTCACTTTTTCCCTCAGAGCCTTTTAAACTTGAAGATATTCACTCAATATTTCATTTTGTATTTCCAGAACAGTCGATGAGAGAGGCTGGACACCTATTCATCTTGCAGCTGCTCATGGTCACGCAGAAGTAGTCAAGGTCAGAATCTCTTCACTAATTTATTTTCAGTTAACACAAGTTTTGAAATCCAGGTTTTACTACGAAATTTAAATTAACCCGCCTGGTGGTTTAGTTTCGCATCGGAATCTGCCCTGTAGTGGCAGCCTCTGATAAAAAAAAACCTGTTCCAAATTGTCACCAGTTCTAGGTCAATTTGTTTTACTTGTTTGGATCTTCATTCCCCTTGGAGTAATGGGCAGTTTTTCAGGACGAGGTATGTTATCAATAGCAAAATTGACCACATCTTGATGGACAAGGTATGTAATGGTAAACAAGATCAAATTGGTTTTCCTATTTATTTAGAAAACTTAACAAAGATGCTCCCATGAGCTGGTACAATTAGTAAATCCAAAGTACGTTATAGATCATACCATAAATGGGTTATTACAAGGAAGTTCGCTGTGGATCATACCATGAGCTGGAACAAAGCAGTACTCAGTTCAATATCGCAATGCGTCGGGCACGCGCTCTCTTGGCGAATCGCTGCTAGTTCCAAGATATCTCGTCGAAACCACTTTGGGGTTAATGAAATCATTACGTAGAAATGACGGATTTATTCTTGATATGCAAAATGGCTAATGAACTTTTTTCTAAGTCAATGTCGGAGATAATAGTTATTTTAATTCCAAAACAGTTGATGTTTCTTTTGTTATATATTCCTTAAGGCCTAGCTAAACAGCTAAACCAAGTCCATGAGTCTGAACACGCCCCAAAAGTCAAATACTAGGTCAAGACTTGTATGTCTACCTAATATTGCTTAACCGTCTTACATATTCCTCTACCTCATACTGCTTAACCTTACATATTTTTCTACACCTCATACTACTTAACCCTTAAGGTGGTTTCAACGAAATAACTCGCCTATCAAGATTTGACCAATTTTGCTAATGACGAGATATTTCGTCATCAAGATATTTCCGGTGCATTTTATGATGACGAGATCAATATCTGGTCAGTTTTTCTAATGAGGAGATACCACGACAAGACAACCACCTAGGAGGAGTAAACTCCTTCCATATTCCTTTAAATCAGGGTTTCCAAACACTCCATTTAGGATGCATTTATTTTTAATCAGAAAATGCTTTTATGATGGTACATATATTTTTGATTCTTATTTATGTGGTACAAAATTTAAAAAGTTTGAGAACCCCTGCTCTAAATCATACGTATTCCTCTTCCTCAGGGCAATTAACTATGAAAATAAAGTTACCTCTCCAATTACAGAACCGCTACACAATTAAAAGACTTCAAAGCTAAGCAATTGAAATTTTCTGAATAAAGTAATCCGTACAAGAGATTAGTGTTGCCTCTTGAATTAATAATTTAAGAGCGAAATTATCGAAGCATGGTTGATTGCTTTATTTGTTTCTCGCGAACTTACAAAAGATAAATCTGTAGTATTATCGTTGTAAATCATGAATCTAAAGCACACTTCGATCTCACCCTCATTTACCTCTAAACTTTTAATCTCTGTTGCAATCAAAATCGCTATTCAACTTTTAAGAACTGTTTAACAGCGAAGTTTTCACAACAGATAAAACACTTAAATGTTCTGTTCAGGACAGATAAAAAACATTTTAAGTTGGAATTAAAATATGTTACATAAACTACGAAAAGCGCTATCTTTATAAATGGCCCAGCTTACCAAAGATGAAAATAAACAATATATTTTGCTCGTTATTCAAGTGTTTCATAGTTTAGCAGTGATAAAACACTTTCAAATGACAACTAAACGATAACTTATTCGTTGGAAAAAAAATTTAAAACTTAAGAATGAAAAATAAAAATGTCTCCAAAGTGCTTTTTTGGAAGCACCAAGTGTCATCTACTCCTCATTTCGAAGAAACTTGTTTAAAGTGCTGGGCTTAGGGCGACCTTTATGGACTTTAAACATCATCCATCTTCATTTAGTCTGAACACTTCAACGTCTTAAATGAACGGAGGAGACATTGCGTAACCGATCTGGTGTCAAGGCTTTACGTATCATGAATCAGGTTCACGTCATCGGCTAGACGGACAGAAATTCCTTTTGATCCCGAATAAATTTCAAAACAGAGTTGAGTTTGGCTGTATTTTATAACGAGTCTGAAAACTGATTTTATAACTGTAGTTGCCATGGTAATTGAAATGCTGAAGGAATTTAAAACTGTCACGTTCTTTTTTTAAACAAGAAATGTCTCCGTTTTTATTTTACGAAGGCTTTTTTATCATATTCTTTATGGAATTGTCTCATTTTCCAAATTCGCCATGTGTTGGTTTGGTTATCTAGTCGTGTTTGACAAGGGCAGTAAGAGTAGCGGATTAACAACCGGAAGGTTGCGAGTTGAAACTCAATCCAACTAAAAGACCGTCGTGAACGTGGTGCCTGATGCATGTTAAATCTGTCGTGGCCTCAAATGTCCACCTTGGCTTGGTGTGGAAGTTTGCAGAGTGGTGTGGAAGTTCAGGGTGATGACGTCGTGATTAATGTTAGTAAATAAATGGCTCATTTAAACAGCCCTAAATTATTTAAAATTGCAGATTGAAAGAGTAGCGGATTAGCAACCGGAGGGTTGCGAGTTCGAAACTTTATACAACCAGACTATCGTGTACATGGGGCTGATGCATTTTAAATCTGTCGTGGCCTCAAATGTCTTCAAGTTGGCGTGGTGTGGGAATTTGGAGAGTGGGGTGCCAGCAGGTGTTGACCTCGTCATCTGACTGGTTCAAAATTACGAGGCGTTGTCCTTGAATCTATCCTTTCGGGATTGATCCCGGACAGACGCCAATAGCCCTCTGTTGCTCTAGTGCGATGTTAATTAACTACCTACCATCATGCAACTGTATCGTAAATGGCGAGTTCGATCCTGAACCTATCAGGAACCCGTCAGGCTTATGTAGTACGTGTAAGTATTTGTTAATTCTCATAGCGATATGAAGATGACAACCGAACTAATAGCGATACAGGTGACAAAGTAACTACAATAAAAATTCATCGAAACTTCAAAATGGGCTGGCTCATTTACCAAGCTCAGTCTTCCTTCAAATAAGTCTTAACATAAAGGCTAATGTGGCTCGATCGTTCTTGATCACTGCATTCTAAAGATATTTTAATCTACAACTTGCTCGCGCAGCACGACTGAAAGAAAAATCTAATTTGCTTTGATCCATTGCCAGAACCGCGCGAATAACTTTCATACGTAGATCGATGCAAAGGCTAAATTAAATTTCGGAGACTCGTGCATGGCATCTGTGACAGTTTCTTAATTGCTTATGTCTATTTATTGATATGGCTGTGCATTATTTATATCTTATTTGAATCATTTTTTTGTTGGTCCCGTGGTCTGGAAAATGCTAGACCAGGTCTGGGCGCGTGCAATCAGTCCGTGAATTTAATTTTTATTATGCGCCTGCAACTCCATCAGCGTACTTGTAAACGTTGTGGTGTCTTGATACTACATTAACCACGCGCAAACTATATTAGTGAATGTATTTTGAGTTATGCACGAACAGACGAACCATGACATCACATCTGCACTCGAAGGGCAGCGGTATTTCGGTTGGGAGATTAACGGAAGGGTTGCGAGTTCGAAACTAGGTCCAGCCAAAGACCGTCCTGTACACGGTGGCTGATGCACGTTAAATCTGCCCCGGCCTCAAATATCCTCACGCTGGCGTGGTGCGGAAGTTTGAAGTGTGGGGTGCCAGCTCAAGTGTTCTCGTCCTCTGACTGATTCAAAATTACGAGGCGTTGTCCTTGGACCTTTCACTTCGGGATAGATCCCGGATCGTTACTAATAGCCCGGTGTTACTCCAGTGCGACGTTAATTAACTACCTACTGATATCTGTGCTCGAAACACATCCTTTCGGTGTGTCCACTTCTGAGTCTCGCTGTGTAGTTTTAGGAATATTGTGTAGCTCCATAGCTCAAATCAAGCATACTTAACTAAGGCAAAATTGGCACATGAATCCTGTAGGGGTTGATTTTATATTGAACGCATCTGTTTTACATTCGACAATATACAAATGATTCTGATTTCTGTGCCACATCGTTAATGAAATATATAATTAAAAAGGTTAAAATCATTTGAGCTGTATTAGATTAGGCTTTATCAAATTGGAAATATTAAATTGCTTTTAGTGTTCTTTCCTTGCTGGTGTCGATTAACTTATCTTATTTTTCCTCTTATCAGTATCTGGCAGTTGAAGGTGCCCATCTTGCCGCATTGGATCCTAGCAGCTATACCGCTGTGCACTTAGCAGCTATGAACGGACATAGCAACTGTTTAGAGGTAAGGAAATGTTACAATACTCGAAAAGGTTTCTCAATTTTCCATCAACCAAGTGCATCCCCTCGTTATAGGTGCAGAGTTGGGTTACTCCATTAGTGCTCAAAACAGGTTGACTTTTAGGACAGACTCAAATGGGTCCTGCGAAAGGCCGATTTGGACATGCGTATCACAGGATATATAAAAATAGTGGTTGGTTGTTTTGTGCTTATCTAATTGTGCTAGATATATTCTACGCCAAGACATGGAGGTTGTGAAAATTAGTTTTACAGCATGGTGATTGTAGTAGTTGAACTGATTACATCAAATAGCTTCAGAAAGATGAAACGTCATTTTGTATTTCGCGTTTTAAAAAAACAAAGAAAACATTAAACCAACAGTCAATCGGTGTAATGAAAAACGGGACGTTTCTTCTAAATTATATTAACTTTCAGTTTTAAATTCCCGATGTTATTGATCACTTAGTTATCAGGGAAATTTATACATGATGGCACAAGAACTTAAAAATGCTGGAAAGACATAATATACGAAACAACCATGCGTTCTTCATATTCTATCCGATTGCAGTTCCGGCCCTCGTGTGGTGAAAAAATTGACCGTAGAGCGACAAACCGAACCGACAAGACAAACTTGTCGCCGACGCTCGTGCCATGATTAGTATTTTTCCTAGGCGACCAAGCCTATGCGGAGTTAGTATCCAGTAAGTCTATGGGAGTGGTGATTCGACGGCACCGGAAAGCTTCCTTCTGCGGGTTCGGGGGTAGATGCTGATGAGCTATGACTGGTTGGGACCTCCTCGGGCAACTACAGCGGACAGACGGATCAACTCATGCCTCGTCAACGGAACCTGAACTGTCGGTCGAGAAAAGACCTTGTCAGCTGAGTTGACAGCAGTGCGAGTTCACACCTTGGACCGCATTCTGTGAGGGGTGGGCACAGGTGGTCTACCAAGCAATCATTTCGCAGGGCGTCTGGCCTTGCGCTCGGATATACTTAAGGTCCCTTCCCTTACGGCTATAGGAAGGTTTGCCTGGTTTTTTTCTCCCAAGTAAACGCGATTACGGGCCGGTGAATAAAAGCCCCTCCAGTGCAAGGCATTTACCATAAGTGCACTTGGTGAAATAGCCAATCACCTGACAGACTAAATAGAATAGAGCCAGTGGCATATTTACCAGTTAGTTAACATTTTGAAAGACAGTAAGTTTTTGTGCGATGACCTTCCTTGCTGCCTGCCGTTAATCGAGCTAGGCACCGGATAAGTTGTCGCGATGCGGATCTGATCTTGGTCCATCGAACTTGCGTATTTCTGGGGCTTCCCCGCATATTTAGTGATCTCAATTGATCGGAGCAAAGGGGTTTTGTTCCCAGTTAAGAAATATTTTTCCTAGAAGCAATTCGAAAATGAAATTATAAACATAATTCAGAAGAAATGCAACATGGACTTCAAAAAGCAGACCGCTTTTCGTAATATCGATTGATTCTTTTGAAATACGTTTTCGGGTACCCATGTGCGTGCCGTAAGCTTCCTCTAAATTCATTTAGTCAGGAATATAAGCACTGTTTAAAATCGATAAGATGCCCCATCTGCTCTTGTTCCAGTGGGGCAAATATTCGGTAAGAAAGTTTCCCTGAACTATAAATCCTCCAAAAGAGCTAATTTTAGCCTCAATTGGTTTAACGAATAGACAAAAAAAATTTAAACTGATAAAAAATTTTATCGAAATTTTTTCGCACTTGAAAAAAGAATTATCGCGGTCAGTTATTCAAATAAATTTTGTCGCGTCAAGAGCTGAAAATGATTAACTACATCCTTAACCCTCTGAGTATCACGAGATATCAGAATAGTGTATTGTTCTTACTTCACAACACACATAATGACTGAATAACCCTCGATTGGTTGAAAAGATCCTAGGATAGATTTTATACATGGAGGTCAAAACTGGCTAGAATACATACAAGATTGCATGTTGCTGAATGGATATATGCACGTGAACCCCTCAGAAGGTTAATCCTCTTCAGTCACTCCCAAAGAAAAGTAGAGCCACGGTATCCCGGTTGAAAGGGAAGCGGATTAGCAACCGGAGGGTTGCGAGTTCGAAGAACCCAACCAAAGACCTTAGTATACGTGATGACTAATGCACGTTAAATATGCCGTGGCCTCAAATGCCCTCACGTTGGCGTGGTGTGGAAGTTTGGTGAATAGGATCCCACCTCAGGTGTAGACCTCGTCAACTGACCGTGGTCCAAAATTTCAAGGTGTTGTCCTCAGATCTTTGCCTTCGAGATTGATCCCGGACCGTCGTTTGTAGCCCTACCGTGGCTCCAGTGCGCCGTTAATTCAACTACTCTCTCCCGAAGAAAAGTCTGAATACACGCCTGTGTCGGATTGACTTGCTCCTATTAATTTTACTGGTGTAAAATAAATATTTGAAGCTTTAAACCATTTGAGCAAAAACAAAACCTCATATTTCAATTGCTTTCTTGTAGGTTCTGCTTCCGATGGGCGTGAATATAGACAGCACGACAGCCGAAGGGTTTACACCTCTCCATCTAGCTGTCATGAAGTAAGTTTTTCACCACTCAAATATTACCAACCGGGATTCAATTTTAACATCGTAAACTATAAAGTTCAATGCTTAACCCCTCTGCTCCCAATTACCTGCGTCAACCTTCCTAGCGGTTTCCACGAGATATCTCGCCAATCGAGATCTGACCAATTTGGATAATGATGAGATATTCTCGTCATCAAGATATTACCGATATTTTTGTGATGAGATCAAGATCTGGTCTGATTCTTCTGAAGACGAGATATCTCGTCCATCAAGATCTGGTCAGTTTTGCTAGTGATGAAACACCTCTTCGCGACAACCACCAAGAGGGTCAAGTTCCTTCGAACGTACGAATCTATTCTACTCACTCTTCGCTTCAGTTCTACCTCTACGCGTCGCTCTTCTACTCAATCTTCGTCTCAATTCTACTTTACGTCTTTATTCAGATCAGTTTTACCATCGACAATGCAGCGTGTTCTCTGCAGATTAGACGGGCAAAAAAGTGGAGAAGCAGTGCATAAATGGTTGGGGACCAACCGAAAACCTTTTTGGAGGGAACACGCAAGCTTGTGGACCTCTGGACCAAGTGCATCGAAAAGGAAGACTATGTAGAAAAATGACGAACTTGTTCAACCCCTATATTTGTGTAAATACTCGTAGATTTGAAAATAAAATGTGGATAATTTGTGACTTTCCCTCGTAGATTGAGGTTATTGGGCCCTCAGGACCATAGATGTGAAATATAAGTAGACTGAGCATTGCTATTGAGAGGAGCTGCGAAAAATGTGGCCAACATGTCGACTAGTAGTCACGTGACCGCGTGAGACCGTCATAAGATGTTAATATATGATGATATATTAACATCTTATGACAGGGTAGGTATGTGAATGAGCATTTCTGTAGAAAGACGCCAAAAGTGATCAAATCGCAAGTCTACTACTATCAGATGATGAATCAATGGATGTGCGCTTCCGTTCCGTGGAGCAATCATGATAAATCAACTGATGGGCGTCTCTCCTTCCATGGACCAATCATGGATAGATGGGCGTCTTCCGTTTCGTGGACCAATCATTGATGAATGTTAGGTTCCACCCAGCAGACGGGTCACGTTATGGGCACATAAAAGCTACCATTGCTAACTCTACTTTTATATTCCCTCTATGACTGGGTCATGCCCAATATTGAGGAACACGTGCTCCTCGTAAGATTTATCAATTTTATTCTTATCTTCTAGTGGTCACTTGGAATGCATCCAGACTTTGCTACAATGGGGATCTAGCATGGACAAGCGGGACGCTTTGGGTAGAGGCGTCTACGAAATGGTCGAAGAATACAATCTGGAAGACGTCGCCTCTTTACTCCGGCGCTTCCACAAAAAAATGCACAATTTTAAACACATGTTGGACATGATTCACAGGTACGCTGTCAAAGTAATAATAGAGTAAGTCAGTGGCGTAACCCCCTTCAAAATATCTGTAGAGTACAGATTTCTATAGGGAAACGAAATTTCATTTCTTATTGAATGAAAACTAAAAAAATTCTAGAGATTTCTATTAGAATTGTTTGAATTTATTTCTGAAGTGCCATTTCTTTTTAGGACGGAGGACAGAAATACGTCAGAGATACCACCAGAGTTTATGGACATCCTTGCCTCTATCGCTGAAGAGAGCGGAACAGATTGAGACAAGCTCATTTTCCCACTTCATTCAAGAATTTGGATGCTCGAGTTTCTTATATCAAATCTCAATACTTCGTGCGGCCCAGTGTCAATGCTGGTTTATAAGCTCATGAAAGTGTCTTTGAACCACATAAGAGCCATTGTTTTGGATGTGACAAGAGCTGAAGCATATTCGGTGTCAAAAGTAAGAGCTTCGGCAATTGTTCCTTTTGATCCAAGTAAGACTTAAGTCCATAAGTTTTTACTTAATTCTTAGGCCTGATACTAGATCAGTTCTAAATCGATATAATGTCCAGTAAGAACATTTCAAGACATTCATTTGACGAGTTGTTTTCTTCCGTGAAACTGCTTATATCAAACACGTTAAGTATTGTTTTTGTCTGACAGCAACTTTGAGCTAGTTCTCACAGAGATCGTCAAGTAAGGATTCAAAAACGGATCATTTTTATAATAGCAGATATTTTTGTGCTCGAATAAAAGCTAAAGGAAATATTTAGGTAAAGTATAGTCACTTCACCAAAGCCCTCATATCGAAGGTCACCGGTACCATGTTACCTGAGCCTTTGAGCAAGCCCAGTAATTGTAGAAAGTCTTTGAACTTTAATATGTAGTCCACCTTCATAAGTTTAAAACATTAAATTTTGTCTAGTTGATTCAAACATTTGCAGTGCTCTAAATTTGAAACCATATTCAATAATTGGCATTATAGTTATGCGTAGCCGCATGACCACGTACTGCAGCGTTTCGGCGTGTCATGACATCTTTTGGACATTTTTCGCCGAAAAGACATGGAACTCATCTAATTTTGATTAGGGATAAGAACAAAAACAATCAATCCTTAATTGTATTTATAATAACAAAGCCGAGCACAAATACAATTTCGTCTTCCTTTGCGACAAAGGAATAGACAAAATTGTACGTATTTGTGCAAATTAAATCAGTATTTGGAAAACCTATTATGCGGTAGCATAGTTGGAGGGTTGCGAGTTCGAAACTCGGTCCAGACAAAGACTCGTGTACACGGGGGCTGGTGCACGTTAAATCTGTCATGGCCTCAAGTTGGCGTGGTGTGGAAGTTTGGAGAGCGGGGTGTCAGCTCAGGTGTTCTCGTCATCTGACCGTGGCTCAAAATTACGAGACGTTGTCCTTGGATATTTCCCTTCGGGATTGATCCTGGACCGTCGTCAATAGCCCAGTTGCTCCATTGCGACGTTAATTAACTACCTACCTATTATGAGGTAACCTAATACTGGAATCCGGAATGCAAATGTGGGGGACCTGTACTTCACAGCCAAAATCACAACTAATTTGAGCGCTGAAGTCAGACATCAAACAATACTTTACGTCCTATAAAATAGTTTTTGTTCTCAAACTTGTATCTACGTATTTGATCTCTTCACCTGTTGCATTCAGGTGACGCGAGAAAGGTTTTTATAAATAACATGCACAATATGGTGATGATTCCGCTTCGGATGTTCTGAAGTGAAAAGTGTAGACTTGTAAAACCCCTCTGAATAGTGGGAATCTTTTAATAGAAGAGAGCCTATGACGCATCATTTAATGGAAACGCCATCCTCCCTCCATACGAAAATGTCATCTGGGACCAAGAGCAAGAGAATTCTTGGAGCTCTTCATGATAATCTTCGTTTAAAATAACAGAAATGTTACTCTAACCTTCTCGAAATCATTACGGCTTATACGGTTCACTCATATTTCTTACCATATTTTTCTATCTATGATTCCAACTCTGTATACAAACTTTGATATCTCAAGTACTCGAGTAAATTCTTTCTATACTTCAACTTGATCCATTCTCTATCGCCAGTTTTCAGTGTGATTCTTAAAGGCCTTCGATAATCTTTGTATTGTATAAAAGTACTGAAACTATTAGGACTTTTAAAAATAAAAATGGCGGTGTTTTGCACGATCAGTCTCTAAACAAAACAAAGCCTTCCTTTGCCTTCCATTCGTCAGCTTTCCGGAGAAGTCAGCCTTATTACTTCCAAGCCTTATACCACACATTCAATGCGAAATGGACATATTTTTCTACACGACCAACCAAACACCCTCCTTTGTTGAAGGTTCGCCGTAATTTCGGTTTTAAAAAGTGCAAGTTTTGATCCTTTTAGCCCGTGAGGAATATTTTTGTGTTGTGTGTGAGACAGGAAACTATGCAATTTTAATAATACTTAGAGTTAACGTTTACAGCGAAAGAAATTTATTTTTTATTATATTTCGGCGTTAATATTCTTTTCTAAGCGCACTTGCATTTTGCCATTCAGGGGGTTGGGTTAGAAAGTTAACGTTGTTTAACCCTCCTGGTGGTTATTTTGACGAGATATCTCGTCATTAGAAAAAACAGATCAGATCTTAATGGACGAGAGGGCCGCGGTAGCCCCCGGTTGGAAGAGTAACGGATTAGCAATCGGAGGGTTGCGAATTCGAAACTAGGTCCAACCACAAACCGCCAATTTCGAGGGACTGTTGCATGAAAAATCTCGTGGCCTCAAACGTCCTCACGTTAACGTGGTGTCGAAGTTTGGAGAGTGGGGTGCCAGTTCAGGTATAACCTCGTCATCTGACCGTGGTTCAAAATTATGAGTTGTCCTCGTATCTCTCCCTTCGGAACTGATCCCGGACCATCGCCAATAGCCCGTTGTGTTGCTCCAGTGCGGCGTTAATTCGAGAACCTACCTTAATGGACGAGATATCTCGCCGTTAGTAAAACTGGCCAGATCTCGGTCTCATCATCACAAGAAAAATCGACAGCATCTTGATGAGATATCTCGTCATCAGCGAAATTGGTCAATCTTGATGGAAAAGATATCTCGTCGAAAACTACTCGGAGGGTTAGAATACAGAACTGGGATTAATAACCTTGAATTTGTTCACGTGCATGACTTGACCCAATGCTTTTTCGTTTCACTTTCGCAAGACTACAGAATGGGAATCTGTTTCACTATTCAACATCAGCATTCTTTAAATCAATGACAAAATCAATTCCAAGGTCAATGAAACTCTATTTCGTAATTCACTCAAAAATAGTAAGTAAAATGGCGACACTACTGCATGAAACTGAATCGGAAAGTGCAATGCCGATTATCTCACTAATCTCCTTCCAGGGGCAGACTGGCTATGTGGAAGACGTGAAAAGTTTTCGGTGGTGTGGCATAAATGGAAGCCCGACACGCCCTAATAAAAAATTAAAATTAGGTGAGAGGGAAATCGATAAAACCCGAAATAAAAAACTTTTTTAATGTAAATCTGAGTGAGTCGTCAGTTTTTATTTTAACGTCCTTGATTTTCACCGCAAAAAGCCGACCAGGGACTGCTGATGCACCATCCTTCCAGGGGCCGTAGTGGCTCAGTGGGTTTGCATACTGCGCTAGCAACCTACGAGTTGTAGGCGGCGTAAGTTCGATTCCTCCCTGGGTGCATTTCTCTCTTCTGTGCCATTAAAACTTTCCTCATGTGTGAATGTTCATTACTTGATGTTATCTGTCTTGAGTTTTGCGCAACATGGCCCTTGCGCCATAAAATCAAACCAACCATCCAGACCCATCTTTTCGTCCTCAAATGGTTTCTCACTATGATTTGGTGAACGACGTTAGTCATGCGCAATAAGTGCTCCCCTCTAACCCATGCTTCCTACTGAGGCCAGCATCTTAACGCGGCAACATGCGCAGTGGGTCTTTGAGCATGGCGGGTACCGACTTCAAGAATCCAAGGTACCTTAGTGATCTAGTCTTCTCCCATGGCGCTTACTGCCTTTAGTGAACATGGGGATCAATCACGACACCAGGATGACCAAGCAATCTTCCTCTACTTCATCCTGTCTTTTCACAATTACTTGACATTGTCTTGTGTCTGGCGCAGCTTGCCAAATATGGCCCTTGCGCCATAAAACCCAAAACCATGATATATAAATTAAACAAATAGTTAAAATATTTATAAACAAATAAAAATTTCGATAACGATAAATAATTTTAAATTAAATTTTAAAAATAATTAAAATTGCATGGCCGAGATATGGGCCGTTAAAAAATTACACAGTACGTTTCGGAAGCCAGTTTGCCTCTATCTACGGAATAGTTGGCATTCATAATTAGCTCCGTACTTTTAATACTGAGTTAAAGAGGTAGTCTTCAAGGAAAATGATATTTATTGTAACAAAACAGAAAACAATTGCAAGTTAAAATCACAAACTTGCAAAGACAGGTACATTGCCGGAGTATGTAGAGAACGAGAATTCATAAGGGGAACATGTCATGTCAGGTGTTATTAGTAACCCGTTACGTTTCAGTTTTTGTTATACAATGAAATCCGCCTTTATTTCAACTTCTTTCCATTAAGATTTTCCAAGCGATTTCATCCCTGTTAAAACATTATTTATCTCTTATTCAGCATTTTAACTCTTACTTTTCTTGAGTATTTATCAAACCCCAAACTGATACAAGATGCTTAAGTGGAGGTGGAATTTGTCGAGTCAAGTTAAATACAAATTGCTTCATTTAGTGCAACAGTAGAAACCATTCTGTAGTACTTTTAAATCGAATAAGGGGATTCAGCTATCAGAAAACATGCAAGCAATCGATAACCCCATCACTGTAGAAACGTCCAATGAAACAGGTAGTTTGAAGGTCGCTTATTCTTGAATTTCTTCGAGATTCCTTAGTGCAGGGATCCCAAGCTTATAATTAGAGTGGGTGCCAGCTCAGGTGTTGACCTCGCCATTTGACTGAGATTCAAAACTATGAGGTGTTGTCCTCGGATCTTTCCCTTCGGGGTTGATCCTGAACCGTCGCCAATAGCCTGTTATGTTGCTCCAGTGCGACGTTAATTAACTATTTACCCCAAGCCTATAAAGCGGAGTACCACACCATTAATATATCGAAAGATATCAATAAAAATTAAATTGCATTGCATAGTGCAGTAAGAGATCAATAGAATTCAATTCCATTGCATTGATGCAACAACAATCAATAGAATTCAATTGGATTGCATTCGTGCAGCCAGAGATCAATAGAATTCAGTTGCATTGCATTGGTAAAACAAGATATCAATAAAATTCAATTACATTGGTGCAGCAAGAGATCGCTAAAATTCAATTGCACTGCATTGGTGCAGCAAATGTTTTGATGGAACAAATTGCATTGCAACATAAATTACAATTCAATTTGTTTCTGTAAAAAAGGTTATGCAAAATAAAGAAGCAATAGAAGATACCTAAAATTCAAATATTTTTAAACATTGTATATCCAAAATAGTAACAACGGCAACGCAAGCATGTGGTTTGCAATGTTCAATTGTAAACAAGAATTTTTTATCTTTTCCATCAGAAATAAATAGAATTGACTGCTACAGCAACCAGGAGTGCACCCAAGATATCAATCTTTAGGGAGCTACATGGTTAGATTTCTTCTTTCGAGGTAGTAATCTGAGATGATTGGATCTTCGAGCTCGAATCAAAAAAGGGGTGGGTGAATTATCAAATTAGAAATATTTTGGTTGGCTTATCGGCTTGAATTATTGAGATTTTCACACAACACATTTCTAAACAAACTGAATTATTTCTTTTTTATCCAATATTTAAAAGAATATTTTTCCATTGTTTTTCCTTAACTCTTCCTCCGGCCGCAGTTTGGGGACACCTGCTTAAGTGCATATTTATGGAAAGGGGATTCCCAGTGTTCTATGCTTGCTGTTGCATCTTAAATAGTATCAATACAACCAACAAAGAGGTTGATCGAAATATGTATTGTAGAAAATGAGGGATTTTCAGTGCAAAACAAACCAGACTGAATACGAAGGTTTAACTTCCGTACATAAATGCCTTCGCATATCGGGGACACCTTAAAATGTAGTTCATCGCCGTTTTGACATTTAATCCAATTGACGTAGACCAATCAATTCGGAATTTATTCTTTCGAATTTTTATTGAAGTTCTGAAACCGTACTCGAAAAACAAGCTAAGTGACGTCACGTTCAGAATACGTTCCGCCTCAGAAACACTTCCGCCACCTATATTCAGATAAATAGAAAATGCCTCTCATAAAGATAATAGCTATATAAAAATCAGCTTATCCTTGCTTTTATTAACCTAACATTCCGAAGGTAAAAGCTGACAATCTAAAGCCGCACATAACACTTTAAACTGTTTATAGCGTTTTGATTCTTCGTGAAACAGTTCAAAGATCGTTGCATCTTGACTACCTATGAAATCAGCCCAAAAGGGTCTAAGAGTTCTTCCATGTAAATAACATTTCCAATATGTAGATAACTTATACCTCCATTCACTTCTATCATATGTCCCCGTTTGTGTGTACTTATTTATCAATGTGTTATATGCTACTGCACAAAGCTATGTTGTGGGTTTTTCATTATATTTTACAATTTTAAATATACAATGAGCTTCTATAAAACCACCCACTGCCTTTGATTGTAAATTTCTGTTCTTTCATTTCATTGCCTCCAATTTCAAGTTTCAGGATATTTTGTTAAGATTTATACATCACATTTCAGGTGCTTACACTCTTGGAGCATGCATTTAATGAAACACAAATTTGTTGAAATGTTTGATTAGTGAAATCAATGTTATTTGAGAAATGAATTCAGTGCGATTTCGTTTGTCTCAAAATGATGTATTTGATGTTTTAAATTATGTCGTTTGCACACAGAAGGATAATTTGTTACTAAGTGTTGTAAAGGCTATATTGTATTGCCAGTGACGTTGACAAATAGTGTCGAGTTCAGAGATGAAGTCAAAAAAATTAATGCAACCCTAAAATATTTTAAACATGTGACAGTTTCATTTCAACTCAATTAAAATTAAAATACATTAAAACGGTAAGAGACATTTAGATACAATGTAGGTTTTGATTTTGGAAATGTTTTGGCTAGTCAAAAACTTACAAAAGGAATATTTTATGTCAATGTTTCGATTTCGCACATATTCCTTGTGATTCCTTATACATGTTTGTAAAAACACGTGTAACACAGGCTTTTCTTGCTTACACATGTTTGCAAAAATATGTGTAAGGAAAATGTATGTTCAACTTCAATTCTTACTTTTAATTCAAAGTATTTTTTTAACACTATCTTTTACTTTCGTTGGTGCTACTATAAAAAAACAGGATTTGAAAATTTATAAATTAATTCCCAAAGATTTAATGTTAATAGTAATTTTGAATCTTGACCTTCATAGACATGATTACAAACATTTACAGCAAAGTACCATACTTTAAATTCATTTTCTATGTTGAATTTTAAATTCATTTTATGTACAGTAACTCTTTACATAAAATGTACAGTATCTGTAAGGAATATAAATGTCTTACTTGACATATACCAGTTTTAATATTTTTAAAAAATCAGCAAATAAACAATTAATAAAATTTGAAAGACTAAAACAGCCATTGACAAATTAAAAACCTTTTGTAAAGTGTTTGATGTAACAAATTGGTAACAAAATGCTTACGTTTTATTTTATTGAAAATATCTAAAACAGAGACTTAATGTAAAATCCAAGAGTTATTTGACAGCACATTATAGATTTTTCTATCATCTGATACAGAAATCTTTTCCAACCAAGGGCAAAGAATCTTAAAATACTTGATGTTAAATAATTTGAGAAATATAGATAATTTGAACATTTTAAAACATTCTAGCAAAGAGCCTCCTTGCATCTACATAAATTAAAATCAACTATAATTCCCTTATAAGAATTCCTGTTCCTCAATTAAAAATCACACTTCTCTTCAATAGGTCTCTAGAGTGATTTCAACAGCTTAAAATTTACAAAATCATATTTTTGATATGAAATGCATGTCACGTATGAAACTATGCAAAATAGCATGATGTAAAAAATTAAAATTCATGTTAACAGTTCATTATACTTAAACTGTTAAAATTCCTTCAAATGTGAAATTATTTCTAAAATGTAGTCTAGATGGAGTTTAAATCCAAGCTATTAAATTCAATTTTCTTTCAAATGCATGTCTTAAATGACTTCGATGAATGGTAACATTTTGTATAATTCATGTATATTTGTTTCATATTAAAGAAATTCTCTGGTGTATGTCTTGGGAAAAAAAGCATTTTTATATAAATATTTAAAATACCTTCTAAACAGGTTGGCTAATAATTGTTTATGCTACCAAGAATCGTGTATTTTGCCACTAGCCTTGACAAAATACATGATTGTACCAATTGGGACTAGTATTATAGCACATTTGATGTCAGAAAATTCATCTTCAATACATGTATAGTAATTAGAGGGAAACAAATGTATTCAATTTGAAAATTATTAACCATTTCTTTATAGGAACAAGTAAAAAACCGATTTTGCTGAATGTCAGTATTCAAAACAAAGGAGACAACACACTATGAGAGGGATTTTCAGTGTAAACAAACCAGGTCTGCAAAAATTTTACTTCTGTCCTTGCTGATACTTATCGAAGTTACCTTAAAATGTAGTTTACTTCCGTTTTAGTCATGTTTGGCATTTAATCTAATTAGAGTTGACCAATCAACTAATACATCAATTTATTTTGGCATTTTTATTGGGGAAGTGCTGAAATCATTCAAAGAACCAGCTGATGTCACATCTAGAATGCTTGCAGAAAACACATTGCAACACAAAAACAGTACTGCCACCTATATTTATCTTGATAGAAAGTAGGTTTGAATTAATGTCACTGGGAGCAATACAGCAGACTATTGGTGACGGTTCGGGATCAAACCCAAAGGGAGATTCGAGGACACCTTGTAATTTGGAATCAGTCAGATGGTGAGATCAACACCTGAGCTGGCACCCCACTCTCCAAACTTACACACTACACCAAAGCAAGGACATTTGAGGTCTGACAGATTTAACGTGCACCAGTCCCATGTACATGATGGTCTTTGGTTGGATCGTGTTTCAAACTCGCAACCCTCCAGTTCTTTTCCAACTGGGGCTACCATGGCCCAAGCAGAAAATCCTTCTCATAGGAACATAATATAATCAGAGAGCATCTATCAGTCAGAATTCAATTAATGATAAATTATAACAAAATCATTTGTTACAGAAAAAGCAGTCACTAAGAGAAATTGATAAAAATTTATTAATAACTTCCAACATATAAATGTAGCAAAAAATTCCGATCCAACTGTTTCATACAGGATTTCTACACGTCAATTGGCTGAAAATTATCATAGACCAGCCTGGATTTGGAGTCCGTTACCTAAGAACTTAATTAAGAGAACTAAATTAGCTTTATTTTTCAAAGGTAGCGACATTAATATACAAAACACAAACTAGGTTGAACTGTCATTTAGTTGCTGCTTGTCACTGACAATGTTTTTATTTTTAGGAAATTTTAAGTCAGATTTTCCCATAAAACTGCTCAGATACTGAGTATTGACTATCAAGATTACTTGAGATTTTTTAAGTCTGAAAAGGGGTGAAGGAAATTCGACAAAATGAAGAGATTTTTAAAAGCATTTACGTATTTTTTCAGTATAAATATAAACTCAATTAAAGATACATACAAACGTAGTTAAAATGATTTTACAATCCTAAAAATTAAAAATACAAAAATTTTCAGCACTTAAAAAATATTTAAAGCTGAGATAACATAACAAAATTAAAACATTAATTATTTAAGTATAAAATTATTGAAGAATATTTATAACACCAATACATATATTTAAAGCACTATGTCCTCCATTTTTAATAAAATAAAACAAGCATGGAAGAACTACAATTTGTGTAAGACTATTGTTAAAAAACTTCTTTTGTGACAAGCACTATTGAATAAACAGAAAATCAATCCTATGGAAAGAAATAAAATAGAATAGAATAAATAAATTAGCAGTTATAAACAATGGATAGTAAAGAATAGCATAAAAATCAAATAAAAATATAAAGCTACAAAATATTATCTATCCAACTCTACATGTTAGACAGATTAGTAACTTAAAAGCTCTAGCATATTGCACACCATCAAAATTCCATTTATGCTATAACCAACATTCTAAAACTAGACCCATACTTGATTCATATTACCAATTCAATCTAAAAAAATAATTTTTTTAGATCATAAATCAATTCATTCTATAAAAATATTAATTTTAGATTTTAAACTCTTTAATATCATGATTTCAATTACTTTAACAATAACCTAGTATTGACAGTGTAGTTAAATTATTTTTTATCTAGTTAGAAATTTATTCTAGCATAACAGAAATTCTAAGAGAACACTATTCATACTTTCAACAGGTCTAATACAATAGTTAGAATTGAAAACGAAAAAATATTTAACCCGGGAGAACTCTCTGTGTGAGATATTTCGCTTCTACTTTACACTTTAATATCGTACTTTATTATTAATTAATATAATTATTATAAATTGTACTTTAACACTATAAAATGGGCAAACGTTACAAATGTGAGAGAAAATCTCACACGCGAGTTCTGCACCAGTAAACCTAGAAAGTTCTGGGTTAAAAATGGGATTTGTGGGGATAACTGATTAAATTAATTGGATTTCATATATTAATTGAAATTTTTAGGTTTAGTTAAGTGAAAATGCACTTTGCAAATGATGTGCATTTTACATGCACTAAATAGTAATTATGAGGAATAAAATAATTACAATAATTATGTGTCTTGTATAAATCTTAATATAAATTTAAGTTATATTTTATTTACATATTTAGAAATAGATTTAAAAAGTTAATGAGATTTAAACATCTATTTTCTCATTTTCCTTTGGAAATTAAATTTTTGGAACTTTTAGTTATTTTCAATTTGAGATCTCATTAAAGCTTACACACAAGGAAAATTTAAAACCATGAAAAATCAGATTCAAAGACAGTATTATACTATATTGTACAAAAAAACTAAATATAGGATAACCACTATTGATATCAATAAAAACAATTTATAGTTCTAGTATAAAAGTTAAGTCAAACTAAAACAATCTGTACTTCAGACACTGGAATCTGCAAACACTGAAGGACAAAACAATAACCTGAATAAAGTTTCATTTGTATTAGTATTTTAAAGAATGAAAATAGCAAAATAAATAATTTGACAAGTAGAAAAACTATTAGGAACAAGTCATCTAAAAAATTTGTACTTAGAGACAGAAACACGTTTAAAAACAATACATGCATAGTAATAAATTGAACTAAAAAAGAAAATATTTTAAAATAATGCCAAACACCAAAAAGCATTGTTGACAAATCATAAGATTGCCAAGCAATTTACATTTCTCACATGCAAACATAAACATTAACATGAATTTTTATTTAAAATCACTAAAGCATGTGCGACAAACAAAAACACACAAATAAACTTGACCCAGATAACTTTGGGCATCGAAACATGATATTTCATACTTCATGATAAATCGCCCTCAACATGTATTAAGTTTTGTAAATAAATTAATAAATATCATTAATTAATTTAAATAAATGTCTGATGCTGACATACTTAACTTGCTCAACTGATCTGCATAAAACAAGAAAAATTAAAAACTTATATATTTTCAAAAGTAACAAGTTATATATATTCTGTTAACTAAACCTCACAAGCTACAGTAAGAGAATGCTTCAATGTATACACCCTGAAGCAATGAATGACTATTGAATGTCAAACGCATTGCATTAGTTTGCACAACTAATTATTCCTATAAATTGCTTTAATAGAAACTAAAAACCATCAATCAAAACATAAACATAATAGCACATAAGTTTATCAAATGTTCTTTCGCTTAAAACTTTTCTATCATTAATATATCAATATCACAAACACTACTTGTACCTATAATAATTAAGTTTAACAGCTTAATGATTCTGATTTTAATCATACATTATATAAAAATCAAACAGATTTAGTAGCAACCTATTACCATCCAAAACCTGAGGACAACAGATCTACAAAATATGTGCTTCAGCAATCTACTGAAATTATCAAAATGAAAAGGCGATACATTATTTTTTATGAAGGATATTACAAATTTAGGAAAAATGAAACGTGGAACCAAAGATTACAAAACAGTAATTCGCCAAAGATTTGTAAGGAGGGAATTTGATACATAAATAAAATAGAATTTTCATTATCAAATTTAGAATCTCATAGGAACTTCGAATTTCCATTAAAATAACCTGCAACAGGCTTTAGATAATTATATCTTCAATTCTATAAATAGTACGACTAAAATCCTTGTTCCTTAAACAAAACACTTCCAGCAAACTCATACTATGCACTTACTATTTCATTACTTTCATAAGATGTTTGCAAAAAAAATTGGATTCAACATCTTGAGCAGACAAAAATATTGCAGAACTTGCTAATAGATATCAAATTAAGAAATAAGTATCAGAGTAAAGAAATATAGATTTTTCTACTTTAACTTATACTTTTAAGTATAAAAAATTATTTTCATAAGATTAGTCTGAAAGAATAGCAGTGAAAGTAGTAAAGCAGTGCTTTTTCACATACGTGAATGATTGAAAAACTATTTGCTAGCCAGCTATATCATAATTTGAAGCCCTGAGTATAATTAATCAACAAAAAAATCCTTTTACTATCCACAATACTTGAAAAGGGGAGATTCCTATTTTTATTAGAAGGTGGAGTAAAACAAACTGAATTGTGAAAATGAACATCACTTCCGAAAAATGAATTCTAAAAGTAATGCTGCCCTAAGTCCAAAAACAAAACATTTCTTGTAGAAATTACCTAAATAGATACATGAAAAACATCTTGAAAGTTGTATACAGAAAATCACAAAAATAGTGAATTTACTTTTATGAAATATATCGAAACTTCTATTTTTGATATAATCAACTATCACTGCATGAAACATAAGGCACATTTGTTACATATAAATTGCACTTTGAATGTAAAATACAAGTATAAAAATTTAGAAATACAGGTTACAAGAGTAAATTAAATTGCACTTGTTAGAAACAACCTTTGAACAACTCAAGAGATCATTTTGTACTATCAATTACACCAAAAGATTTGCTAAAACATTTCTCGTTTTCTGTCTGATTTTCGATATAAATTTAGGAAATGCAAAAACTGTTAATTCATTTGGATTAAACATCTTTTCCGTCTTTAACTTTGCATCCTGGAACTTTTAGGAGAAATATGTGTACCTTTTAACATGTATCCTCTTAGACCGATACTTACTTTTTGGGTTACATACACATGTGAAACAAACACCATAACATGTTTAGTATTTAAGAAAAATTTGCTTAAATGTTTCTATTACCAATATTTTGTCTCACATGGGAAATTTAATAAAAGTACTCAATACTGTTCATTCAAAAAAAAATCAAAGGTTCTTTAAAATTATTTATAATGAAACATTAATGATGAAATGTCAGGTGAAATGATGAAATTAAGATGAAAGCATATATAAAGGATATAAAAGTTTCAAAATTTTCATTCTTAAAAATTAAAATAAGTTTTCTAACATTATTCTATAGAAAACTCATAAAATATAGTTGAATGTGGGTGTAAATAGGCACTTGTGTATAGCAAAGGCCCTAATAAATTCTTAAAACACTGGTAGTGCTATAATTAAAGCTACCTTTTAATTTTTAACGAGCATGATATGAATTTTCGCAAGTTTTCAAAATATATTGAACTTTCCTAACTACTGTTCTTAGGACAAACAATGTGAACAATTCTAGTCCTTATGTGCTCGAGTCAGATTTATAGCTTAAACCTTAAAATTTTTAGTTTTGCGTATGAGAACCCTGAATTGTTTAATAGGTCAAGTAAATTCAAAACGAATCAGTTCTCAAACATCTATACTGAGTTAACTTAACTAGAGGTAAAGAATACACACAATTGAATTGAATCAGAAATCACAACCCACACGGCCTTTAGATTGATAAAATGGAGCTTCGTTCACTATCAGCACTAACCAACAATTTCAGATAATTTGATTCAACTTCAATTTAAAGATGGAAAGGAAAACCAATACGTTTTCAACAGCTCTTTAGATATTAGTCTCAGTAGAAGCTCAACAGTCCACGACCAGATGGCACAAATAGGGGTTAACTATTACACAACCAACAGGACTGTACTACAACCCATATTAATCCAGGAGAACTAGACACTCAACTGTTTCGGAGAGTTTGGATAAAAGAAGGGATTGAACAGTGCATGCTAATGAAGGTCCGAATATCAGTTCGGAGACTAGATTTGAAACTGATTATTGCCTGGCACCAGCTGTCGGAAACCATGTTCGTGAGATGGATAAGGAGATCCTCTGTGTGTAAGGCGAGGGGAATCCCTGCCAACTGAAGAAATGGGAGACCTGAAATCATCCTTCCTAGAGGGTGAGTTGTTTGCATTCTTAGAACGTGATGAATTCTCATGGGTTTCGAAATCTACCATCACGTTGGTTGATCTATGAGGATTTGAATGCTGTGTGTGCTTGGAAGACCCAATGGGATGACCAGCGTTTTCTGGATAACCTTCACTGAAAACATCATCCCGAATGTCGTCGGGGCCTTTAGGCTTTTTGGGTGGAGGAAGCTCAGGTGCTGAGAAAATTCATATATTTACATAACACAGATAACCATTGATGATACATAAACAAAGTTCAGTGCCTGCCACTTAATAAAACCACTCCCATTCAAACAAATGCTTTCATTAAGCTGATTTCTAAAATTGATAATTCGCAGATAATGAACAGTGCTACACCATAAGCAAAAATAAAGTGATACTCAATATGCAGCACATTCGGCTGCACCACTCTTTTTTTGATGAATTTTATGTTTGCGAACAGCATAGGTAGGTAATTAACGTCGCACTGGAGGAACATAATCAAGCTGTACAATCGTATTAACCAGTCAATAAAGCTTTTTGTGTGTTGGTGAAAAAACATTTTTTTCATACAAAATGGGTAGATATGTAGAATTTACATTGCACTAGGAGTAACAACGGGCTATAGGCGATGGTCTGGGATCCATCTCAAAGGTAGGTATTTAATTAACGTCGCACTGGAGCAACACAACGGGCTATTGGCGACGGTCCTGGATCAAAGCCATTTCAAAGGAAAAGATCTGTGGACAACACCGTAATTTCAAACAATGGTCAGATGACAAAAACAACCCCTGGCACACCACTCTCCAAACTTCCACACCAGTGCAATATGCAGACATTTGAGGCTATGATAGATTTAACATGCACCAGCCCAGTGTAAACAATGGTCTTTGGTAAGACAGAGTTTCGAACTCGCAAGCCTCTGGTTGCTAACCTTTTACTCTTCCAGAGGAAAAATTTGAATCTGCTTCTCTAGAATCTGGAGATTAAGAGCCACGTGTTTGAACCAGTTATCATAAGTCTTTTCCTGTAGGCTCTGCAGCCATAGTGGGAAGTTTTGTAGGGGCAACTAGACATGTAAGGGGGTTGTTGGGGTTCTTTATCAGTTGAACCACGAAAGAAAGGTAGAAAAAGCATAAATGAGCTACCATATATGCAAAATATTCTACTGTATTGCAGTTTTACAATAATTTTAAATAAAACACCTGATACAATGAATAATTAGCAGTTTTTTCTCTAATAAGTAAAAATTTCTCCACCTTCGCTACATCGTCACCCGCGAATATATTGAGGTGAGAAACACCTCAATATAACCACAATATATTGAGGTGTTACCGCATTTAAGTTTTGAATAGATAATCATTCTAATCTAATTATGAAATTAATTATGACAATATATTAAAGATGACTTTAAGGTCACAATCCCAATTCCTCACTTTTGCTATGAGAAATAATGTGCATTGAGGAGCCAAGGTGAAAAACAGTTAACATCTTCACCTCTGAAGAATTTCAGGAAATGAGCAACATGCTATCGCAATTTATTTTTCTCCTGAGTTTCTGTTACTAGATGCTGTCAGAAACTTTATTTTCATATGCAGAAGTAATGATTTGATTAACAGGCGATTTTACCCTGATATTGCACTGATTTGAATCCATTCCTGGATATTTGACTGTACTAGGCAGCTGATTTTATTAATCACAGGCACTGTATTTGTTTTAATGCAACAGACAAGTAAATATCAATTAAAAATAGATTAAGTAAAAAGGCAAAATTATTATCTATAAAACAAGTAATTTATTTCTATGTTGGGATAATTTAAAAAAAAGGTTGTGACGAAATTGAACTCAAAATGCAATATAATAATGTAGCTCAAAAAGAGTGTTTCCAAAAGTAATCTACACGTTAATCTTATCAAAACTTTATAAAATGGAAATTTCTTACCTTTATTATTATTGCTAGAAGTTTTAATTTTTGCTTCAGCATTGAATGCTTCATCAAACAACTGCAGTAAAAATACCTTATCTTTACTGGCCTATGAAGAGAAGGTCAAGTTATTTACCATGCACTTTATATGAGTACCAAAGCTCAACATGGATACAAATAGTGTTATTGGAAAATGAATTAATATGAAGTAAATCTCAAATAGTATAAATCCATTTTAGATTTTTTGAAAATTAACTATTATTTTAAATTTTTGACTAGTGGATTTTAAGCAATATTGTTAGATCTCCCAATTAAGTTTTGTTTTGAAACAGTAGTCTGAAAAACAATACAAAAAGGTTTCTAAAAAAATGGGGATTCAACTTATGTTTTAATGTTTAAAGGTAACAAATGTAACTTGAATTTAATATATTTCATATACTTTCCCTGTAACATTAATTACCACTAAAAATTTAAGACCACTAACAAAAGAACTAAAATCATTTCAAGGTTCAAGCATTAAGATAATCATAATTATATAGAATATGTTAAAATGGAATATCAAATGTTGGCTTTACAAAACTTGTTACTGTAACACAAGCCAACTAAGTGCTTTATAAAACTTGTATTATAAATTCAATAGTCAAACTTCACTAAGACGAACTTGCTTAATACAAATTACTGATAATACAAACTAAATTCCCATCCCCATCAAAATGTATATTCAAATAATGTTAACTCATTCTTTTAAAAATTCAGATTATACTGATCTCTGGTTAAGACGAACAAATTTTCGAGACTTAAGGGCAAAAGTATTCTTTTCAATCGTATTATCAGAAACATTAAGTGACTCCGAAATTATAGAAGATTTATTTGTGAGAGTGAAAAAGAAAGAATAAATGGAGATTCCGATGAAGACAAAGGAATAAGCGTACCTTCTTTAAAAGAAGTTACCACTGGCTTAGAAATTGTTTACTGCTTTTTGTTAGGCAGTGAAAATTAATCTGTTCAATTAAACAGCATTGAATGCATCACAGATTTTCATAAAGAATGTCACGAAAAAACAACATAAAATCAAAAACAGAAATATTTCAAGACAAAATTTGCATAATCCTAAAATATCTGTGTAATCAAGAATTATCTGTATAAATCTATGTGATTCTACTTTATTGTTGAAACAATGCTTTTCTCTGAATTCCGATAACACAAACTCCTGTTAATATGAATTTTTTTACGGTCCCGTGAAATTCGCCTTAACGAGGTTTGACTCTACTTTTATAATATGAAACAATTATAAATTTATTATGCAATACATTTGAAACAATCTTGCTTCTTGACTTCACTTGATAAGTTAAAATTTTCTCAGTTTTTGAATTATGAAAAACTCTATATATTTACCAATATCAGTTGTTCACGAATCTTCTTAATAACAGAAATATGAGCCTTGGCCTGAGCTCTCATGTAATATACAACCAGGCTACAAAGATAAATTATAATGTTCAGTAAAATATGAAGAGAAACAAAAAATTATATATTTAGGTAATTGTTTTAGATTTTTAACCAAAGCATCAAAATATTGAGATGCAATACCACACTTGTATAACTAATATCATGCATAATAACAAACTTCTAATGATAAAACTTCTCATAAAGATTATCATTAACCCAATTACCCTACACTGTCCTTCTGGAATAAAATTTAAAACTCATACACAGCATTGCTGATCAAGGAGGAGTTAGGAGTAAAAAAAATTTCAAGACAATATTATATGTGCAACTTTTACCAAAAGTATAATTTATTTGTTTCTCTGTAGAAAAAATATCCCATTACAGAGAACAAAAAATTTATGATCTACAAAAAATGCAAGAAAAAAGACAGTTGGATAAGGAGCACTAAAACACTTTTCATTGATGCACTAATTACTCCCCCCGTGATCACTTCAAAAACAAATTTTTCCCTCAACCAAAAATGAATAACTAGAATTTACAATATTTTTTTATCCTATGCCCACCTGCAGCCTATAGGCCATCAGTTGATGAGCAGCCCAAAAGAGTTCTGAAGTGAAAAAATATGGCTTAAAAGTACTATCAACAGTATTAGAATTTGCAATGCTAGTGTTGGGAATTTCAGGGAATCCTTGAAGTGGTCTCCAGTCATTTTGTCTGGCCAAACATGGCCTTTGCGCCATAAAACCCCAATAAACCAAATCAGTCATTTTGTCCAGTTCCCAAAGGGGACAGATAGCTGATCTTGCTACTCCAATACTGTGAAAGTATTTTTGTAGGTAGTCATGTCTGGTAAGTCAGAAGCAAGCAACTTCTACAGCTCTGGTCAAGAAACCTGGGATGCATGCCTTATTCCTCAATAAAACATTCCAGTTCTTTCCTGTGGACATCTCTTTGTAGATTGAGTCTATTAGTCTTTATAGACGAGGATATAAGCCTCTTGATGTTACATAGGGTTATAAGGGATTTAGGTCGAATTTACAATATACAATCACATGTACAAGCATTTAATTAATAAAATGACATTAAAATATTTTTTGAATAGTGTTTATAAATGTCAGGAGAAAAGAATCCTAACTTACCCCAGTGCACAGAAAATAGCAAATAAAATAGGCGGGGATGTGATGTATTGCACTATTTTAGTGAGAAGAGTTCCCTTTCCTTTGAATATGTCCTTTACAATATCTGCAGGATTCTCATAATTCCTGAAGGGCCCACAGTAAGATGCTTGTGTTCTAGAGAAATGTTTTTCCTGATTAAGTAAAGGTTATTTATTATGGCCAGCTGATGAAATAATTTTACCAGCATAATTTAAGGCTGGAGAAGAATTCTTCACCTTTAAATTGTTCAAAATAGTTCATACACTGTGCCAAAAAGCCCGAAGCTAGTGTTCGATTGGCATTAAACCCAGTATGTGAAGTATATGAAGAGGTTGGTAGTTAAATAAACATTGCACTGGAACAACACAATGAGCTATTGGCGATGGTCTAGAAACAATCTTGAAGGAAAAGATCCAATGACGCCTCGTAATTATGAACCAGTCCATTGATGAGGTCATACCTGAGCTGGAACCCCACTCTCCAAACTTTCACACCATGCCAACATGAGGACTTTTGAAGCCACAACAAATTTAATGTGCACCAGCCCCACGACGGTTTTCGGATGGATCAAGTTTAAAACTCACAACCCTTCAGTTCCTAATCTGCTACACTTCCAACCAGGCTATTGCTGTCCAGGAAGGGATCAAGAAACAAGCACGCTATTAAATATAGAAGATTCTTTATTATTTTAGAATTACACCAGAAAGGTCATGAATTCGTAAGATGTAAATCCCCACTGGGGTAATACATGCAGATATTTGGTATGGTACAGTGGATACAAAATTTCATGGTTATTGGTGAATCTGGGTGTTTTAATTTTTTGGCATATTCAAATATATAAGCCATTTGGAGGTATTTTAATGGAAAGATTTGACATGAAAATCAAAAATAACAATTTTGCAATCTCATAATTTTGTAAGAGAACATGGTTAATTAACAGAAAGAACATTAAATTACATTTCATTTAATAAAAATTAAAAATATTATTGCCTGATGCCAAATTTATCAAACACCATAAAGAATTAGAGAGCTTAAATTTTGTTAGGTGCTTTCAAATGCTTGTCTTATTTTAGAACACTTAAGAAAACAAATATAGCTCCTTTTCAGGTGTTAAATATTCAGCGATGTTTGCATATTTTGCCAGTATTCAACGTCTAAGCAATCATTTTTAGGTATGAAGGATAAAATACCCGAATTAATGCAAACAAAATGCACATTCTATACTTTGCTCTAAGAGTGAGACAAAAAATTTAGTCACTAAAGGAACAGGATAGCTCTTGTTCCTGTCTCCATTCTAAGTATTAACATTATTCCGTCATAAATTACAAAATTCATATCCGACTGAGCATGAAAATGCATAGAATAGTCGACTCACATACCTGAAACAGTTGAAACACATGCTTTTGATATCAACTATTCGTTCTGATTTCAAGCAATGAGTAAAAAGTAATTTTTTTTCATTTACAGTTACTCATCCAATAATACAAATTGCAAGTTAAACTAAAGTAAATGCTGATACTCCTATAACTAATTTTGTATAATAAAAAACACAAGCTGTTTGTGGGCAATTGTGGTTGTCTCATGTCTTTTATTCAAATGTATAAACTGAAATATAAGTTACATCTGAACAATAACAAGCATCAGATAAACAAATCAAACTGATCCAAGTTAAGCTGTATATTTTTACGAATTCAAAAGTAAATATTGATACTCTCAGAACAATGCTTATTTTAAAAGAAGCATGATGGAAAAACAAACTGATTGCAACATGCCCAAATATTTCACCTTCTAAATTCTAACTTAAATTAAATAAAGCAATAAAACATTAAAATAATACATATTTCATAGTTATAAACTAGACACATGGACTCAAAATAATAGTAATCCTCAAAATTTTTAAAAAATTAAGTAAACTATATATAAAAACATAATTGTGAGCTTACCCAAATATAGAATATGCAACTGATACAGCAGCGAAGAAAAACATGATGAAAGTTAAAATAAAGTAAAAAGTTTGGGCTTCATTCAATGACCAAGATCTTTTGGGTGGACTGCAGTTCAATGACATAGAGCTCTTTTTCAAATAGAACAAAAGAATCAATATCACAATGATCATTAGTGATCCCAAGGGAACACAAAAAACTGCAACCCTGGAAAACAATGAAGCAAAAGTAATTAAAATTTGAATTGGAACAGCAGTAACATCCCATACCAGCAAATGAAAGAAATACAACTTTAAAGCTAACTCAGGATGTCTGATATATTTAAATTTTAAGTTATAATCATAATAAAATAATTATTTACTTGCATAGATACTTGCTAAGATAAAATAATAACAAATAAATGAAAAAAAGTCTCAAAACTTCAGCCATTAGTAACAAAAAATGAACAAATATCGTTATTCAGAGTTTAGCACATGCATTTTATATCCTACACTAAATTTGCATGCGTGTTCAGCTACAAAATTTTGCCATATTCATATTTTTCAGTAAGTATGTGCGATATTCATAACTATGAGAGTGTTTAGATAAGGTAATTTGTTCTCTAATGCACAAAGAAACCAATAGTTTACGACAAGGGTGCAGAAAATATGGCCTGCGGGGTTGCCACACCCAAGGCACTTATGAAATAGTAGCATAAATTTTTAGAAATAGTAGCAAAATAGTCTCAAACCTTATTTTAGTTGCTCATGCACAAAATCAATCGTCTAAAACACAAAATGTGCTAATTAAGTCTGAAACAGACGTTGAAGATCTCGGCAAGAAATTTAAATTTTAAAATTAAAAAACTAAATATTTTCTTAATGAGGTTTTCATGAAAACCTAGTGCCACAGATTCCAACATTTTTCTTTCATGGCTTGGCGCCAGAACTTCAAAATTGGCGTCCCTTGGAAAATTTTCTCTCCAAAGAAAAGGATTTTTCCCATTCACTAATAGTTTTAAAAAAGGGACTAAATTTTCGTTGACCTTTGGTAAATTTTCAAAAGTCTCCAAACTTTCAAAAAAGTTGCCAAAATCTAGAAAATGAGAGATTTTGCTTAAAAAGATACTCCTAGGCGCCAAGGTCGAAAAATAGTAGCAAAAGTCGTCCTTTATTCACCAGTGGCAGTCCTGGGCCTGTGAGCTGCTTCTAGTTGGTTCGCAAAGGTCTAACATCTAATTAACATTGGACTGCAATAGAGAAATTTCTCTTAATTTTAAGTGATTTTAAAACTTTTAGAAGGTTAAGTTTTCTGGTAGGCAGAGATAAGAATGTCCATGAAATAAGAAAAAGGTGTCAGATGAGTTCTAAGCAAGTTTTTTAACAAAAGAAACAACTCTTAAAATTTGCTAATACATACCATGCAAGAGTTTGATAGTATATCAAATCAAGAGTATTGAAAGCAACATCAAATTGAGAAATCCCAATAGATGGAAACCATCTGCTTATTAATTTTCTTAGGAACTCTAAAATTAGTGTGAAGACCAAAACTGTGACAAGGAAGTTAACAAGAATAAGACGATAGATTTCTTTTCCAAGTTCAGTCTCATAACACTGGAAAATACACAGGCATTATAATCTACAATAGAGAACACAAAACAGCTTTGATGTAAGGACTTTCTCGTGACAACGCTTTTGGCATGTTTTTGGTGTGCTTTTAGTTGCCACGGAAGAATTTCTTTGAAAAAACGTTGTTTTAGAAATTAGCAGAAAAAAATTAAAAAACTAATGAAATGAATTTTAAACAGAAAAATATCTACCCAAATGCTTATTCTTGCTAATGCTAGGTAAGTATTTACTTTAATGAAAAATCCACTTTTCTGAAATATTGTTATAGAAGTTTGTCCAACTTAATTTATTAGTTATGTCTAATGGAATCATGCTATATAATGTAACTGCTGGGTCATTCCCTGTGAAATAAGCAAAAATCAGAAAAAACCTGTGGCTGTAGAGTGACGGATTTTCATGAAATTTGCTACAAGGGTTAAGTTTACGCATAAATAACGATATCCAAAATATTTTGGCTCAAAATGAAAAAATTGGAAGTTTCAGGCATTTTAAGGACTTGCAACTTTGAAGGGCAGTTGTGGAATCACTTTATGTTGCATGTTTGAAGATCTTTTTCAAAAACTACTTAATGTAGACAACAATATTTCATATTTTTGTAATCTATGAAGAATTTTCTTTTTAACTATTTGAAAACAACAATTTTAAACATCATATTTAAACTAAAAAGTAGTAGTGAAAAATAGAAAATAGTCTATTTTGATAGAATTAGAAAGGTTTCTACGGGCTAAAGGAATTTAAATGCATTATTGAAATTCATGCCAGCCAGTGCTAGGTATGATAAAACTACTGCTGAAGTTTCGAAGTCGGCTTTTATTTCTTTCATCTTCCAAACAGCAAAGGAAAATTATAAAATAATGGTTTTCCACTTAAAATAGGCACACAAAATGAAATAAGGGACAGCTCTGACGATAACTATATTTTGGAAGAATATAGTTTAATGTCTTTACTTGTAAAAAAGATTCAGGATTTTATTTTGAGTCCTAAAGCAAGAATAACAAAATTAATGAAACGCAAAAACACGTTCTTGCTCTTCCAATCAATTGGCGACTGAAAGTTTCATCGCAAAACGACTATTCGGATGTTCTACGACAGGTTACCATATTCCATCAGTATCGCACTAACTGGAAATGTTTATTATCACCAATTATAGCATTTCCATCCCACATTCTATGCATATTACTCATTTCAAATGGCAAGAATGAAATGGAAACAATGAAGCCCCAAATCAAAAATGAAATACCATATTATTTTTAACTTTTGAAGGAAATTTTAAAAGCAGGACAACAATTACAAAAAGCTTAAACATTTAAAACTTTTACTTGATTATCTTTTCAAATTCACTTTCAATCTGATAAGTTCTCTTGTTCAAATTCGTAATTGCTTAAATTGAAATTTTCCTAATGCTGCCAAATTCTTGAAATCTTTACTTATTTTACTAGTGATTGTGATAAATATGGAACAAGGATTCGTGAGTCATGTACATTTGGGAAAATCAGGTATAACAACGATGTTTAAATTCTTTACTCTCAAAATTAGTGTTAACGTGACTAATCGCTTAATATTTACAAAACGTATTTAATATTCACACACACTAGTAGTATTTAATAATAATAATGAATATGTTACGTTTCCAAAAGAAAAAGCAAATCAAAGTCTTCTCTAACAAAATGAACTTTTCACCTAATTATTTAACTGATGGAAACACTCGGATTAAACAAAAAAGACTAAAAAGAAATGCCATGTGAAATTTTGCATGTGCACCATAATAAGTTATTTCATTCTTATATCACATTTTTTATATCATCGAAGGTTATGTCATTATCAGCTGTGATAAAAAAGTAAAATTTACATCTAATTAAAAGATTTTCCTGAGACAAAAATAATCAAATTATAATTATGAAAATTTCAGGATATATAATAGACATCTTGCTCTTTTATGTTGAAAAGTTTTGATGTTTTCAGAGCTTTCCCTCACATTGAAATATGCATTTTTAAAAATTGAAAAAAATAGCATTTTTCCATAATTTTACTTTTAAATGTTTTTTCTTCATAAGCGAGTAGAAATACAATCACCACATTACGCCACACTATTTGATAGGAAAGGCTCTTCATTAAGAATAATTTCTAATATTGTCTTTCCATTTCTAGAGATACCAGAGCAATTTGAAATTTGTAGCAAATTGGCAAAATTTCTATTTTCATCGATCTCTCAGATCCAGCAATGACGGCTATTAAATTATATTCTGAAGTTTCCTAAGAGACCTTTTTCTGAAGAATGTAAAGATATAAACATTTTAAATTTGTGTCGATAACTTATTGAAATATAGGGTCAACAGGTCACTTAGTGCTAGAAAATATACATTTGTGACCTTGAACTTTAAATGTCAATAATTGATAAAATTTAGATTTCTGAAATCTAATATTTTGCAGTTGCTCTTTACTATGTGACTTATTTAAAAACTGATTTTCATTAAAATCAGTGATATGTCAATCACTGCCGATTTGCTCATTTTGCATGGAATGACCCTGCTATAAACGATCACATTAATTCTAGCAAACTAGTGTTATTTAGGCATGGTAAGATCAAATAAGAAAAGAATTTACTAAAATTAATAAAGGATATACAAATAATTGAAAGGTTGCCATAATCCTAATAAAGTGGGGCTGCCTTTGCCTGCCACAACTCGCTATAATAAGCATGCCAAAAAACGCATCAAAAGCATTGTCACATAATGTCTTTGTATTAAAGTTGTCCTGAGAGTACTTATACACACAATACCGAAAATGTAAATACAAGAGCTAGCCTCATAAGAAACTTTGGTTTGATCTTGGTAAACAAATATAGAAAAGCATAACAAACTAATGTTTAATATTGTTTTCATAAAATATCATTTGATTTTAGTGTTTCAGCAAGGATTTTAAATTGAATAAAGTGTTAACTATTTTGTATGACACATATTGATCAACAACCAAGTTTGTGAAGAGCAAAAAGTGTATGAAATATGAATAAATTAAAATTAAATGAGAATGCATATTCACATAACACAGTATATTGTATAATACAGCCTGAAACCATAACTTATCTAACGTTAACATAAGTTTTAAAAATTCCTAAATGAATTGATAAGTTTAATATTCAGAGTAAATAGTTATGATTTTATTTGGCGTTTTTGAACCCCCAAATAACAGGAGTTTAACAATATAATGGCGCAATTCGAGTGTAAATGATCCAAAAATTAATTTATAAATTTTAGCAAACTCACAACTTTCAGATCACGTGGAGGTTTGTATACAACCATCCAGAAGAATATAATAATTCCAAACATTACAATTCGTAATGTCACAACTCTGAAAGAAAAAATATTAAAATTTATTAACAAAACTACAGAAAAAATGTGAATTAAAAAAATATCACTATATACCATTGTACTTTTTTGTCATGGAAAAAGTACATTAAAATTAAATCGAATATGATCAAAATCAAAATTTTCTAAGACACAAATGAAGTGCTAAAATATTTGCTTCATTTTTTTCATACAAAAAGCAAGGTACTAAACCCAAATTTTTATAAAACCTACAAAATAATAATCTTGCATCCAAATCTTAAAAAAAAGATGGATTTTATTTGGGTTTGTCCCTTTACGGTCATTTTCTTTTACACAAGGCAATTAGACCAGGATCTACAGCTTAAAGCAGGGTTCAAAATTTGTTGCATATTGCACTTTTAAGCTTTGTTTGTAAATATTGTTTTGCTTGAATTTTTAAAACGCCATTTTTGACACCTAAGTTTTCTGAATATTTTCGCTTGCATGATGCAAATTCTGACCAATCAGCAACTTATTCTTCCTTTAAACAACCTGCACTTTAATCTTACCTGTAGATCATACAATAATCTACTGTAAATCCAAAACAATGATCTGTAACGAAAAAGACTTCAAAGAAAAAAGTCCCTCAAATGCATCAAAGTTCAGGCTCTACGCAATGATCCAAACCAAAATATTGCTCTTAAAAAGAAAAAAAATGCAAATGAATCATAACAAGTCCAAATCATGAATTATACTGTGTTTATAGACATCTACAAAAACAAAATGTATTTCGAAGTTTCACATGAGTAAAGCATTTTGGTGGCTGATGGAAAGTACCATTGTGACGCGTTGACCTTTCTGCTCCTAATTTCTAACCCTATCTTAAAATAAAAATTAAATGCCTCTGAAGTGAATGGAAGACTAACACAGGGAATGCTTCCACTATGATGCTCAAGCAGTCTAAAATGCATGTAATTTCCAAATAAAAATATTTATATTCTTTTGTTCAGAGATGCTAACTTAAAATCTTTTACCAAACACCAATTCAAAGACTAGTTAAGAATATCAACAGGTAGATAATGTAGTTAGTTTGCAGTTTTGCGTATATAAATTAAACGTTAAGACTTATTCTGAAAATTTTTTATTGTAAGACTATTTAAAATAACTCACATGATTTGTTTCCCTATCCTTATCAAGTCTCCCTATTTCTAGTAATTTGTATCCTTCATTTTGGAGCTTGATGTATTCAGAACCCTTAAAAGTGGGTAAATATCCTATTGCCTATGCAGAACTTTTCATTTGTTACCCATGTGCACTCTTAAAATTCCAGTTTTTCAGGTTTTCTAGGTCATTCTGATAAAATTGTAGACATAAAATTATAGCAATTCAAAGTATATATATGTGTGTGTGTGTATGTGAATTTTACAAATAATATATACTTTAAAATAAAATTATAATTGATATTCAGGACTCCTATGAAAAAAATCTGCCTTTTTATCACGTGGAAAAATTAAAAATACCAGTTTTATCAAATAACCTAATCTGACAATTCCCCAGTCCCAATGAACTCTAATAAATATTGTTATCAACATTCTGCAATTGTCATTATAGCACTGGGTCTACTACAAAAGTCACTCCAGTCACTAAGTGTCTGGGCCTGTCTGCCATAGAAACAGGCCTCATCCTATTTTTCATAGGGGATGCTTGAAGAAATGCATTAAGTTTGTCACATTGGCTTTGAGATTGAATATATATTTGTTTACGTGTTGCAGAGAAGACCTCTTTCCACCACCTTTTGTCCCAAACAAAATAGAATTAAGACTTCTACTCATCCACCTCAGACTTAGTGGCAGGAACAGTTCTCGTGGCAGACAGGCAATGTAGCCATTTGTCCTCATCCTTTGTATTTATTTTAGTGCATAAGGTAGTGGGTTACAGTGCTTCTCAAATCAAAGATTAAATAACAGCATTCAAGTCTAACAGCTATTTTATATGCATAGAACAATATGCATATGAAATAGCTGTGGTTCATACACAAATGCCGAAGTATGTATGAACCAAAACCTATTCATACACAATTCAGCAGCAATCTATTCCCATATAGATTCATAACTCCATAATACTTTTGAATGCCTGTTAAATTTATCATGCATGCATCTTATGTATATCTGAAAACACGTTTCCCAAACCACAAAATAGTAGATTTTGCTGAGTTTCCAAATGGACTTTTTTTCAAATGCCAGGCCAATTAATTCTGCAATTCCATGATGTCACTACAAGGACGGATTTGTGAACCACTTTATGTTACCCTTATCCAAAACAAGAAGTGGGTTTATGTTACACCTCACACACATTCTAAGCACAATCCATTTACAGAGGTGAAATATTCATTCGGGATTGACAAACATCTATGCTTTACTCCGGATTTTAACAAGGAACCATTCGATCCAGAAGCCTGACCAGTAGAACAATCGGCCGGTTCAATATACTTAATAACCCATGTTTAATAGTGGTATAATCAAATCTAAAACTAAATATTAAAAAAGAGCGAATATTTCCTAATTGAGGAAATATCTGAAACTACTAATTTTATATAAATTGATACGTTAGTTTGAATCGAAAATTCTATCAAAATGATAAGATCAGAAATGAAGGATTGAAAATTACAATAAAAATAGTTCTTTGTTAAAACAATTCATTTTCGATGAATTTCTTAATCAATAAATGTCATGTATGCTCCTCTCAACACTAGCAACAGAATGTTCCGATAAAATTGAAAGTGATTTAATGAGGCCTTTTCTGAGAAAGAAGTCACCTACCTGATCATGATCAAATAAACCTTGATTCTTTTGGACAAATGCAACTCAAGTTTTGAAGATTGCTTCAACAGAAAATAAGAAGCACTAGCTATAAATGTAACTGTTAAGGATAGAGTCATGTCAGCTAGAATCCGTATATTGACCTAAAAATAATGGAACAAAAATTTAACCTATATCTGTAGGATATTGGAAAAACTACTATATCAGACGTAGAAATTTTATAAACACTTATGTATTTAAAATCTATCAGTTAAATTTTCACACAATTAGCAATTAAAATACTCGAGAGTGAATAAATGTTCAAAAACATTATACAATGGAAGTGAAAAAGAGGAAAACTTCTTGTTACACAATATCAAATAAGAAATTATGACTAAATTGGGCAGCTTTTTATTTTTGATTTATGCATTTCAGCCACTCTGCATGCTATAACTTCAATTTAAAATAAACATCAGTGAAATTAATTCAATTGCCCACATTGGAGTATGTGAGAAGTTTACCACCGCCTTGACACCGAAGGTTTGGTCACCTGTTGTGAGATACTTCTACAAGGAGCCTCTTCCAAAAAGGGAGATCAGATATTGGGTTCCTTTAGAAAGGTTGAAAAATCATGAGGTCAAAAAGCAAGATGAGGTGTAGCTTTCACTGGATTAATACTTCTTTATATACAGTGTATTATCTTTTTAACTGTTTGGTGAGAAACATACTAGTGTTCAAATTGCACATGGATGCATCATAATTTCATACAGAATCAAACACAAAGAAACAAAAATTCAAGACTCTTAAACTACTTCACTCAAACTTAATTTATTACTTAAACTATTTCACTAAATGTGTTGTTTTCAATGGTGAAATAAATGCTTCTTTATGCAACTGCACATAAAATTATTCAAATTTAATCAAGTTGCTATCTTCACTCTAAAGATGCTCCCTAATATGATGGCAATAAATGTTAATACTATTTCAGCAAATATTTCCCTTGGAAGAGATAGATTTTATTTTCAAGGGACGAAATTGGAAATTAAAACAAAATTTTATAACTGGAAGTTTTGTAATAGAACATGTATAAAAGTTAAATTTTGTATTTTTAGACACCAACTCCTAGCAAAATAAACAAACAATACAACATATAAATAGAATTTGAACACTCTGTAACTAGAAGAAAGTTTTTACAATAAATGATTTAATAGACAACATATATGTTACAAATTATACATTTTAGATCTAATTTGCAACAAAAAATGAATACAGTGGACCCTATATTTAATGAGTACACCTAATTCTGTTTTTACATGATAGATACGTTCCTGAAGAACATGTGTAAAAAAAATTCGTGTAAAAAAGACGTATCTATGGAAGAAAAGATGGTTCCGGATCTAAAAAAATCAGTAAAAATAATTTTAAAAACCATATGAAAATATTCGTTTTAAGCTTATTATTTTATTTCAACAAAATACACATGTAATGAAAAAAATTCTTCATGAACAAAAAAAAATCCGTTTTACACATAAAATTTTTTGTTCATTTTCACTTTCTGACAATAAATGGCGCATACGTTTGCGTACGACTGGAATATCACTGCTATCACTAGAAATGTTGTGGACATCGTCTTCTTCCTCTATTAATGAAATTCTTTCTGTGATCTCTTGAGCAAAATCAGCACGAGTTTCCTCTGGTGCTGATGTTTCACCTGTTTTATGAACGAATTCAGTTATTAACCGTTGTGTTCATGTTTTGGTTAGGCCATTGTATAATTCTCTGTAAGAGGCTGTCAACAACTTCAGTTCATGTTGAAACTTCCCAGCGCGTTCCTCATTACGGTCATGTTTGACAAAATGATTACCCAATTTTTTGGCCAGTTCCAGACCTTTTATTAAATCTGCATTTAGAACAGGATCATTTTCTTCATTATCACTACGTTCTGTGGGATTAGGAGTCTCAAGGACAACCTCTAATATTTCATCTTCGCTTAAGGCTTTATTGACTAATAATTCATCAGTATCTTCAGATGATAGATCATCGAATCCTTCTCCACCAATTGTATTTACCATTGTAATGATGTTGGGAAATTCGGTCGTATTAGGGATGATGGGATCTTTGCTTTTTACACATTGTGGCCAAACCGCTTTCCAACATGCATTCAAAGTTGCTGGTTTTAATTCAGTTAACACTAATCCAACTTGATTGATATAATCCATAATTGAGAATTTCTTCCACACATCAGTGACTGTTAGTGTTTCATCATTCAGTTTTTCCATAATGTGTTGGAATGTTCGTTTTACATGTTTTAAATGTCGCAATTATACCTTGGTCTGGCGGTTGTATCAAAGATGTAGTATTAGGTGGCAGAAATAAAATTTGTACGTTTGGGTGTTCCAAGACAGGATGGCCGGGTGCATTGTAAAGAATCAGAAGAAATTTAAATTCTAGACCTTTCACATTCATGTAACATCTGACTTCCGGGACGAAACACTTGTTAAACCATTCTGTAAAGATAACAGTGGTCACCCAGGCCTTCTTGTTTGCCATCCATAGAACAGGTAGCTTATTGATATCTACACCTTTCATTGAACATGGGTTTAGGGCACGATTTATCAGCAGTGGTTTCAACATACGATCTCCTGAAGCGTTGGAGCAAAATAATGAGGTCACATGATCCTTAGTCACACGAACCACCAACAGTTTTCTGCGATTTGGCTATGTACGTTCTGTTCAGCATTCGTTTCCAGAAGAGACCACCTTCATCTGCGTTCCACACTTGATCAGGAGTGTATCCTCCATCTTTAATAATTTCAGCAAGTTCCTGCGGGAATACTTTAGTAGCTGATTCATCTGCAGATGCAGTTTCACCTTTAATTTTTATATTATGAAGAGCATGCCTTTTAAGAAACCCTGTCATCCAACCTGTACTTGCAGAAAATTCATACTTTCTGTTTAATTGAGATGAAGTGTTTGGCTCCTTTTCTTTAATCTGTCTATAAATTCTTAGTGCTGTTTGCTTGATGGCATTTCCATCTACTGGTACTCTTTTAGTGACTTATCTTCTATCCATATTACCAGAGCCTTTTCCATCTTTTTCTTGACAATATCTCTAGTATATGACGATGAATTAACACTTACTTTTGTTCGAGAACAAAACAATAACAACAATAAATCATAACAACTACCGACTTCCTAATTGCAGCTCCATTTTTCTTAATTGTTCTTATGGTAGCTTAATGTACACCAAAATGCTTTCCTACAGACGTAGCACCTTATCCAGTTGTAAGACGTTCTAAAATTTGAATTTTAAGTTCCAGAGAAATCGCTCTCCTTTTCGTTTTGGTAATGGGTGAATTATGTGACATTATATAAGGGCTACCAAAAAATATCTCAAATTAAAACTAATAAAGGTATGAAAAATTTGTAAACTTACAATTTATTGACTTTCGGCAAAATTTACAAATTTTTATGTGCACAAATTTCACTATAGATTCTTTCACTTTGAAATAGAGCTACATAATAAATGTCTTCCGAAGATACAATGCACGAATATGTGCACCAAATTCAATAATAAAAACGTTATGTAATGTATCTAGAGAAAAGCACGCGTTTCAAAACACACACACTAGCTGTTATATAGAAAATAGAAATGATCTACTACGCCACAAATAAAATCTTGTTTTCTTGTTAAAAAATTGTTAGAAATTGGATTGGACTACTCGTGTTAAATCAAAATGACTTGCGTAAAAAGAGAACGAAATATTTATTTTGAATTCGTGTTAAATCAAATTCGTGTAAAAAAGATTCGTGCAAAAACAGAATTAGGTGTATTTTCAAATATTATAGAGCATGCATTTTAGATCTTAATTTAACTAATATTTTCAGTCTAAATAAAATTAAAATAAGTCTTGATCTAACGAAGAAATAGTTGCAATTTAATGAATCATTTTATTCTCATTTAGAATTTATTTTCCCATTTTCAGGCAGTAGTCTTAATTTAAGCCCATTGCATTCCAGACAGAAATATAAGGCCTTCAAGGTAGGTAGGTAATTGAATAAAAGTCACACTGGTGCAATATAATGGTCTATTAGGGCCTTGAAGATTGATCCAGAACAGATAAAAATAACAATTCAGTGGAACTAATATGATGAATTGGTTAATAAGAGTGAAAATTTCGTAACTTAGTATTCATGTATTGTTTTATGAAAGAGGAAAATATTTTGATAAACAGTATGCTTTACTCAATTTAGCTTTACTTATAGCCATTTCCTCAATTTTATGATTTCCTCAAATAATGAATAAAAGTGACCCTTCCAAAACATTAAATAGAGGTCCAACTACATAATATCTTATATTCTACATGTATGATGAATATGAAGATTGGTTGGTTGGTTGGGGATTTTACGGCACAAGGGCCATATTTGGCTATGCTACACAAGACATGCAATATCAAGTAACACATGAAAGTTTTTAGTGACACAGAAGAGAGAAATTAACCCAGGGAGAAATGCACCTGACAGAAATCTAACCTGGACGAATATGAAGAAACTAGACTTAAATATAAAATCATTTTTAACTCTCCTGGTGGTAGTCTAGATGAGGTATCTCGTCAATACTAAAACTGACAAGATATAAAATTTATATAAACATTAATTTCATCACTCTTAAGAAAACTTATAAGCAATTTAAACAGAATATTAACGGATGTATCTATCCTACCTTTAGGGCCTTTCTTTCAAGGACATAATGAATTAAGAAACCAATAGCACCTATAGCTGCCATACAGAAAAGGCTGACTAAAACAAGCACGATTCTTTGAACAATACGTTGCTTAGTTGTCTTGTTATTTTGTCCTTCTCTTCTCAAAAAAAGAATTTCCTAAAAAAAAAAGCTTACTTAAGAAATGATGCAGGAAATTAAAGCAAGTACTTGTTATTCTCGGCTCTATGATTTTAGGACACATCTGAATTCATGTTAATGCCAGTGTTTAAAGAGTACAGTACACAATCATATATAAACTAGTATCACTCAGATCGAGGTAAATCAACTGGTTCTATTCTAGGAATCTAAAATTTTAAATGAAACATTAATTACTCTTTTAACATCAGCTAAAAAGTGTCCTGAAATGGTAGAGCCAGAATGAAATTGGAAAAATGCATAGTAATCCAAATCCTAAGAAAAAATTGATAGTTGCTATTTATAAATAATTTGTTAACAGAAAAACAGAAAATAAAAAAGATTTATTCTTTCTTCTTTAAAAACAACAGCTTCATGATTTCTGGACTCAGATGTGTCCCAAAATAATAGCTCCACCTCCATTTAAAAAAGTTTTAAACATATACAAGTATTTTAGTGTCCAATAAATTTACCCCACTTATTGATGAGTTGGTTGGTTGGTTTGGGGGTTTTATGACGCAAGGGCCATATTTGACAATGCTGCACCAGACACAAGACAAACAATATCAAGTAATAGACATGTACACACAATGAAAGTTCTACTGACACAGAAGAAATACACCCAAGGAAGAAGTCAGAAATGGAAAGTATCCAAAAATAATTAGCCCTGAATTATCGACATTAGCACCAAGCGTCTTTTTATATTGGCAAATATCTTTGAAAACAGACCAGGCTGTGATTCCATTGCCACAACTCAAACTCTTACAATAAAATGGGTCATATATCAAAAACAAATCATTTTTGATGGGGACTTCAAAATGACTTGGTTTCGTTTCAATGTTGTTTCAGGTCACCCATCTGTATTCTTTTGGCTACACATGTTCCACTAGATTTTAAGTAATTTCAAAATTCCTAACGAGAAAGATTCATTTATTTGTCTTCACATAAATCTTTTGATATAAATAATTCATTTTTCATTCTGTAATACACTGAAACTTTTGCTTTGCCTTATAAGTAATAGCTACTTGATTACTTTGTTCAGTAGTCAAAATATATTAAAATCCAATAGCAATGTTTTTTATTAGTTTAGCAGATATAAAGATCTGCTGAGAGCAACACAAAACTTAAGTATTGCTCTATGCCTGTTTTTTAGTTATTCAAGGTGGATCATTTTGGGATAATGGAAATTTTTAAAACGATTAAAATATGTTCTAAGTTATGCAATGATATTTACAATAATTTTTACATACATCACTTTCATATTTGTATTAGATTCTGTAATTAGCATTCCTTCATCAATTCCAGCATCATGCTAAAAATGCAATGTCTTCAGTAGATCTATAAGTTTGGAATAGGGCTTAATTTTGACTCTCTTAAAATAAAACCCCATTCAAATTGTGTAGTTGTAGTCCATCGTTTTTAAATAGATGCTTCAAAGTCACTGTTCCTAGACCCTACTCTACTCTTTAATCATGCTTTTAATGTGGCACCAGTGAGAAGGTAAATGACCTAGGGTGAGTTCACTTATCAAAAAGTAGCAAGCTGATCATGGATGATCAGCATATGATTATCTGTTTAATTAACTCATAATTATTGCTATGAGTACCTGCACCAAATGATAAACTTGGAGCCAGAATCCATGCTAAAGAAGTCAAACCTGGGAGCAGTTTGCATTCAACCTATCACCTAATTTAGGGAATACTTTTACAAAATCATGCGATTCAAATACCAACTCACCAGAGCCTGACTATAGTATCTGTCAAAAGCAAGGTATATTCTCACTACAGTTATGGCCGTAGATTCCTTTGTAAAGTTAATGTGGAATCCAAACACAAAACAGATGTAAAGGGGGTTGGTTTTGGGTTTTATGGCACATATTTGGCCAAGCAGTGCCAAACACAAGACAATGTCAAGTAATTGTGAAAACAAAGGATGGAGAGGAGAAAGTAGAGAAAGATCTCTTGGGCATCCAAGGGTCATGACCCCATGTTTACCTGGGACAATAAATCCCATGGTACCTCAGGTTCATGAATCCCACACAAACCTAAGATGTGCCCCTGAGGGAGAAGTAAAGTGGGAAAAGTGAACATAGCACTTCAAATATCTTTTGCAGCTGATGCCAACATTGTAATGGATGAGACGAAAGATCAAGACCTTGAGACTTCTAATTAAAACTCAAATGCCGACTCGCCAGAGATTGACACCTGTCATGATCAATTTATTTATTCCACAACAGTTAAGAACAGGAATTTATTTGTAGAGTTACAGTAAAATCCAAACACAAAACAGAAGTAAAGTGGGAAAAGTGAACTAAGCATTTCAAGTATCTTTTGCAGCTGATGCTAAAATAGTAATGGGTGAGGGATGGGTGGAAAGATCAAAACCTTGAGAATCCTAATTAAATGTAATGGTCTATAACTACAATGGGGAATAAAAGAAAAATTTCAGGTTGTATTTTTTAAAAGTACTTATATATTTAAAAAAAAAGCATTTATATATTTTAAAAAAGCACATATACCTTAATTTCATTACAGAATGCCTGTTTCTGTAAAAGAGCAGCATTATCTGTTTCAATTGCATAGTCCCAGGCAGAAAAAATCTTATTACAAAAGACATGTTTGATTCCCCCAGCTGTATCAACATAATTCTTTTGATAGGAAGCAGTAATACTGAAAAATATTAAATTACACATAAATAATGTCACAGTGTCTGCTTGACTTTCATAGAAAATAAGAGCCCAGAGAAATATCAAGAGACTATTTACCTTGAGCTTACTGCAATGAGATTAATAAAAGAATTTACACCAATGGACAACAAATATGCTAATGGCATGTTATATGGCACATTTGGTATTGCTTCAAATACTTGGTAGGTATAGTGCCCGAAATAAAATAATGAGTCTGAAAACCATCCCTATGAAATGAAGAAAAAACATTTTTGTAAGAAATATAGTGACTTAAAATGCATTTTTAAAAATGTTAACTAATTTTGACGAGTTCCATCATATCGCAAATAAATAATATTACTTTTTCCAAATTAATCACAAGATGAACAACAAAACAAAAATTTGATCTATTAAGAAATATCCAAAATTTACAGCATTTTGTTCTAATCGTACTTGCACAAAGTCTTAATTGGATGAAAGTTTTCATACAAGGTCAAAATCCCTCATGAAACAAACTAATGCAGTAAATTAAAATAAAGTATGAAAAATACACCTTAAGGAACAAATCTCTGAATAATAAATTGAGTTTAAACATGCATCAAAAACTATTCAGAGAAACACTATGCACAAGCTCCCTAATACTTAATTCTAAACTTATATAAATAATCAAGTCTGACAGTTGGTTTTACTTCAGGAAACCCATAAAATTTACTTATTTAGTATAACAATAACTGAACATTTTATAATATAAAATAATAATTAATAAAGAAATTTACTTACTGAACCTGTCAGAAAATCGGATGCAGAGAATGTCCCAGATGAGACAGTAGTGCGATTTGAGGGATTTAAAGATTCATATATCAACTGAGGAATGACAACAAAACAAAATGTAACGAAAAAATTCCATATATTAATATACAAAAGCCATCGTAAGAAGATGAAATATGAAGCAACACCAGAACCAAATTTTCCCTGAATAGTCTTAATAGAAGAATGCCACGGTTCCAATAAATAGGATATGCTCTTAACTTCATATCGAAATTTGTCCCATGCCTACAAATATAAAATAGAAAGAAAAATTAAACATTTATGCATAAGTTATTATATTTATGTATAAAATTTAAATATGGAATTAATGAAATATTTTTAAACAAAAATAAATATACTACACAAAAATCAAGCTGATTCAAAATTGGTTAATGATTGGTTGTTTTTGTTTTAAGGTGCAAGGGCTATATTTGGCCAAGCTGTGCCAAACACAAGACACAACAAGTAAAAAATGTCGTGAAAGGATTGGTTTGTTTCAGGTTTCATGGTGAAAGGGCCATATTTGGCCAAGCTGGGCCAAACACAAGACTGTCAGGTAAAAAATGTCGTGAAAAGGAGAAAAGAGATTTGGTAAATAGAGTAATGGGAAGAAAGTAGAAAAAGATTGAGTATCCCGGAAGTATGATCCCTGTGTTTACTAAAGACAGTAAATCCCATGTGAAAAGAAAAGATGGCTAGAGTACCCTCAGGTCTGTGAAACCCATACACAACTAAAGGAAATGAGCCTCTGAAGCCAGTAATATGATTGGTTGGGTTTTGGGGGGTTATGGCACAAGGGCCATATTTGGTCATGCTGCATCAAACACAATACATACAATATCAAGTAACAGAAATACACACACAATGAAAGTTTTACTGACACAGGAGAGAGAAATCCACCCAGGGAGGAATGCATCTGAAAGGAATCAAACTTGAGCAGTTGACAACTCGCAGGTTGCTAGCGCAGTGGACATACCCACTGAGCCATGATGAACCAATATGATTGGATTTGGTTTTCATGGTGCAAGGTTCTAAATAGGACAAGCTGCAGCAGGATGTAGCAAATGTCACTAAATTAAGCTACCAATAATTCCCCCAAGTTGGCATTATTGAATTTTAGGTAAATGGGAAATGATAATTCTCCCAATTAAGGATTGAAAAACTAAAAATAAAATTTGCACAGTCCAAAGAAAACAAAAAACCAACTTGAGCAAAGCAGCAAATGGCAAGGATTAAACTCAATCTAGCACCTGGTTTATTCCTTCGATATTCTGGGTATTTTCCTTGAGGTTGGCAACTATTGTCAGCCAAACAAAATGATACTACAATCCATGAGTATGGTAAATGTACAAATTTAAACTTCATGTCAAGGTTGCTATCGAAAAACCAATTAGGAATAGAAAAGTATATCACGCAAATCCGTGTAGTATCTGCACTTAAGTTTCTCAATTGCTTATTTTTTTATGTCAGTGTTGTTACATTTATTTACATTTTATTTAAACCCACTTAAATAATCACTATAAGCATCAATATGTACAATTTATACCTCCAAATGAAAAAAAATTAATCAACCTAAAAGCTTCATTTTGTGTATTTCTTACTGGTGTTAATTCTTATTTCCAATAAAGTGAATGGTGAAAATTGAACACTTCAGTCGTACTACAACAATTAAGATTTTGTATGTCCACTTCAATTGCATCTCATTCACTTGTTCAGATTATTTGGTATTTTTGTGGCATCAAAACAGTTTCAGAGTTGCTCATATTATTTTATGCACTGATTTCTATCTTCCAAATTTCTCATTGCCTTCTGTCATCAGACTGCTGAAGAATTTTGTTAGAGCTGTAAACTCTTCTGAGTAATGTCGGAAGCATTATGCAGCTTCATAGCTCATATCAAGTATAATTAAATTAAGTATAAAAATTAGTGAATGAATCATGTAGAGTGGATGATTTTATATTGCTTATATCAGTTTGCTGACATTCATTATTTTCAAATGTCTATTTCTGTGTCATGTTTATGAAATACATATATGGATATGTGCTTTATATTAATTTAAGAGTACTAGAAAAAGCCTTCAATATATTTTTCATATTTTGTATTCCTTTTCAAATAAAAATCATGTTATAGAAATAAGAAGTGAAACTACAGATGCTAACATGTTCTAGTACCTTAGCAAACATTACACTTTTCAAATACCAATTCCAAATTTGAAACAGACTAGAGACCAGAAGGGCATTTAAAAAGGATTTTCAATGCTTAACAAACTTATTCACCATATTATATCAACAGATCTTAAAAATATAGATCCAGATTAGACGCAGTGTTTTAAAATATGAATTGATAATATGCGGATATACAGAAAAAAGCTAATTTGTAAAACTTACCATAAACAATCCTAATTTAAATCTAGTCCATGCACCTAAAGACTGTGATGCGATCTTTTTCCTCCTTTCAGCATCAAGTTTTTCTTTCACTTGCCTTTTAATGGTGAGACTTTGGTGCATCTCTCTTAAAGTCTTTATTTTTGCTTCATCATCAGCCTCAGGATCAGAATTCAAAACCTATGTCGGAGTACATAAGGTTTGATATAAGAATAATTATTTTGTATGAGAAATAATTCTTAACATTTTCAAATGTTAATAGTCAGAGTTAGAAATTAAAAACAGAAAGTCTGGCTACAATGCCAACAATGTGCCTACTCGGGCACAAGTTCAAATTTATTTTGTTTTCATGGAAGTGTTTAAGCTCAGATTAATGATTAACGCCTGGACACCGACTGACTTTGATGTGCCTATTTAAAAGTTAGAGTATAGATTGTTTGACGGAAGAATAAAAGGTTGATCAGTCAGAATTTGTGATAAACAAGAGAAAAAGATGAGAAAAGTAAAAAATCTGGCTGGAATCTAAAGTCCATCGAAAATGAGAGGACTCAAAATCTCAGCTCTCAAACAAAATTCATAGGTGCAAAATACGACTAACACTAATCTTAACTCTGTTTATATTTAATTAATATTTCACAAAAGTATAATTAAGTACTGTGAAAAACAACACAAATATTTTCTAATGTATTTGGATGATCCAAAAATGCATTAATATAGTCTTAAATATATTTTCATGGTAGATCAATTAGACTGGTTCCATAAATCAGCTGGGGAAATGGGGAAAGGATTTTGAAAAATTTAAAGACAAAGTTTTCAATTTTAAACAATTTGATGCCCTATAAACAAAATTAATCGGAAAATATCTACTGAAAAATTGTCTTTAATTATACTATAAGAAAAACATTGTAAAATTAGGATCTGAGCATAAAAATTAATTTAAATTGTTGAACTAAACCACTTTGGTCAGTTTCATTAATTATTTAATATCATATTATGTAACACAGTCTTTTCAACACCCATAAATAATTGTTTTCGTATGTGCCAGTTGATATCTTAGTATTTTTTAAACATGTATTTTAATTTCAAAACTGTGTATCCACAAAATATTGTATATGTAAAAGAATGAATTCTTGATAGTTAAATTGCTTCAATCTATTGATGTTATACACTATGCAGTTTAACAATTACTTAAACTTTTGGAATTTATTGTCCATTGTTTCATCTTTACAACATTTTTTATTGTTTTAATTTTCTCTGCTATTCTTAAGAAATTCCCTTCAGAAATGGTCTTATTTAAAATTTATCCATTTGAAAATCAGTTTTTAACATGGGATTTTAATTTGTCAAAATTTTTACAAGCTTACCATTGGATTAAGTAAAAGTTTATGGGATCAAGGCATAAAATTTCTTTTTTTCCTAAGATCTATAAATTCGTCTTTTGAAATACATTCACAAATCTTATTTTTGATACTATATGCATTTATTTTATACTTCACTTGTCATAATTACATCCCTCAATAGTTATTTGAAACAGGCTCACCCTAAAATGCTTCCAATCTCATTGTTCTTTCCTTTATTCCCCACTTTAAGTTATACCATCCAGAAATCCTAAAACGTTTTCATTTTAGAGTTTTCTCTATATAACAAGACATAGTTCCAATCTGTTAGATACCACTCAAACCACCAAGTGTGTAATAATATATCACATACTCTGCACATGTGGGACGAGTTAAGTTGGTCAAACTAAGCTTTGAAATTCTGGTTGCAAGAACACGTGTTGCTTTTAAAATAAGGAAATAAACAAATTTCAAACAAGCAAAATTGGTCCAATATACGAGATCTTCTCAAGGCTAACATCATAGAAGCCTCATATATTTTTACATTATGGAACACACTAGTGAATAATGCAAGTGCTTCCTCACCTGGAAAAGGCTTAGTTAAAAAGTGAGTTGTGGCAACCTTATTCTAGAACAATATATATAAACTCGCGTTTTTCTTGCGACTACTGTCCTGATGATGGTGGACGTCTTGCCCCACTAAAGTAGCCATTAACGATATTTTAGATTGATGAAGCCACTTTTTGCATTGGCAAAGGTTTTAATTTGTGATCAGTCATTGTTTTGGGGGTTTCTTCCATTTTTGCAATTATAATTACTATTTTCTCCCAAGTTTTGTTACCACCATCACGACTTACATCTGTCTTGATGATGGATGTCTTGCTCCACCAAAATGACCGTTAACGATATTTTAGATTGATGAAGCCATTTTTGCATTGCTAAAGTTTTCAACATGTGATTAGTCATTGTTTTGAAGGTTTCTTCAATTTTACCATCATAATTACTATTTTCACTTCAAGTTTTGTTTTTATGTTCCTTTGTGGAAAATTCATTTTCAATCCTATAGTATTTTTTGCCCTTTATTTTCCTATACTTAGGACAGGCCTACAAAGCTTCCATGATCATTGGCTTCTAGTAAATTCCATGATTTCTCTGAGATCCTATGTGTCCTTAGAGATCAAGGGAATAGGTTTTAAAGTTGATATATTTACTTCATAAATCTTTTCAGCTCCAATGCTCATATGGTGTGAATTTAGAGTAGCATTTTTCAACTGAATAGTTCGATAGAGTGTATCTTTTCTTCGTACAGTACTTATTTTATCAACACGTTCACTTGAATCCTCCTCAAAAAATTCATCTGCAAAACATTTATAAGAATAAGTAACATTTACAGCACAGAGATAAAATATGTAAAAAATACATAGATTTACAGCACATAGATAAAATATATATGTAGACTAGCTTAAAATATAAATATTTAAAGACCTAAATTACAAACATTTTCGTACAATAAGAATGCTTATTATCGTTATAACTTTATAATTTTAACTTTGATTTTGGGATGGTTGCATTTAGCATTCCTTCTGTTAAAATAATAGTATGAAGACAGCTTGGTATGAAAACTGGGTGACTTGATTCAGGGAACAGTTAGGAAATTATATATCTTTCTACCTTAGCAGTAGAATTTAGCTTATACTTTGAATATATTTTCAAAAATCATAATTTTATATGGTTTTAAAAAGTTTACAAAGATTTTCCAAAGTTAGTCGAATATTTTGTCCTTTGTTAACAGAATGTCATTAAAATTAGACTTGAGCCAATTTCAGTTTTACTCAACTTGAAATTTCACATGACTAAGTTCACTGGGACTCATGGATGAAATAATATCAGCTTTTGTACATTTTTTATCTGCTCAGATACAGTTGCTCAGTTCAGCATCATCAGATCTAGTTATGATTCTAATGATGTTATCCCCAAGATCATTCTTTATTAAAATTACCTCAATTTGAAATTTCCAGGTGACAAATTTCTCTTTGATCAGCTCTTCAATGCTTACAATTTGCAAGATTTTTTATGAAGGTGCATAGCAAGGCTTGATTGCGTATAATCTAAGTGGCCCATGCCATTCTGCTAAGTCAATCCAATTTGGTGCATGGTTTTTTAGTGCTTAAGTGTTTCTGCAATGCACTCCTGGATCTATAGCCATTACTGGGCATGAGACATACATGAATGCTTTTATATCTCTCACTTTAATAGAACATTAAAGGGTGTTGTATTACATTATATATACAACTAGCAGAATTACCCTTCGCAACGAAGGAAATGGTTAACTAACTTCCCCTTTTATTGAAATTCCTATTCATAACATGTAACAACTACCACACTCTAATAAAGGTACATAATTGTTAAATACACAATTTCACAAATGTAAATAAATGTCATATTTAATATTTTACATTTCTGTAGACTTTAAATTATTAGTAAGAAAGAAAAGTCTAGAGTGTGCCAATGTAACCCAGAATGCATAGAATAGTTCAGAGTATACATTTAAATGTCATTCAAAAACAAGTGTTCCCAAAATTACCATACAATGATTAAAAATGTTTCTAAAACTAATTAAACCACTTACCTTAATTAGTTATTGAACGAAAAGCATCAAATTGAAAATAGGGAAATACATCTTAAAACAGATTTTTAAAAAGCTTTGAGCGAAAAGTAATGAATGTATGTTTTTCAATACAAAATAGATTCTTGGAATATAACGGACACAAATTTAAAAAGCAAACGATTAAAAAAATACTGAGGTTGCCATATTAACTACAAATTTTATTTTAAAAGATATTGTTCCGCAGATTTTATTTTAAATGTTTTATTGTCTGTCCAAAATATTCAAATTTTTTATATTTCATTAAGAAAAAATAAGGATCAAAATAAATAATTAGAATTTAAGTTATGTAAAAATAGCTTTGGGAAAAATAATTGATTTTTCAGCAGCACTGGTAAAACAATCCAAGTAACTGCAATGCTCAATATACCTTCCAGCTACTCCAAAACTACCAAATTATGGTTTATTTAAGTTTAGTTACTCAGATGTTTTAGCAGTTTACTTATCTAAATATGTAAGCAAAGGAACCTAAAATAACATATTCACTAAACTAAAAAACAATATATAAAATATAGAACATTGCATTAAAATACACTACTGTTTGTGAAAATTGCAACACCATGAAGGAATCATGCAAATTAAACAAAACTTGAAGGAAATGCAGAACAGGTTAGGATATGTAAATGATTAGAATTACAAAGCGATCACGCATGTGTGGGCCGAGAAACACCCTCTAAACTTCCAAGTGAGCCGTGTATAAAAAGCACTGTAAAGGTGCGTTAAAATGTGTGTATCGTTGTTTGACTGGTGTAAATGATTGATTAGAAGTCAATATGCCTCGCCAAAAACACAGAGTGCAATACGAGCAACTAACGGAGTTCGAACAGGGCCGCATGATCGGCCTCCGTGAGGGTGGACTTTCATATTGTGAAATAGCCACTCACACGGGGCATAATGCCATAACAGTAATGTGTGTGGAAGAGATGGACCATGGAGAACTGAACAAGTCGAAACCCTGGCAGTAGGCCAAGCAATGACGTCATCACGGAATGACAGACACTTCATCCGCATGGCAGTGACCGTACAGCATACCCTCATGCATTGGCACAACATTGGAGCACGGCTACAGGTGTATCATTGTCTGCCCCCACGGTTCGTTGATGTCTGCTGCGCCATGGGCTACATGCAAGGATTCCCTTTACGCTGAACCACCAACGATTCAGGCTACAACGGGCTCACCAACACGCTAATGGCATGCCGATTGGCAACAAGTCGTCTTCTCAGATGAGTTCCGCTACAATCTGGACTATAACGATGGACAAGTACTCGTCAGACACTACAAAGGTGAACGCCTTCTCCCGGAGTGTCTTATTCCGCGTCATACTGGACAAACGCCTGGCGTTATGGTCTGGGATGCTATTGGATATCATGGGCGACATGGGGTCCAAATTGTGGGGACCCTGAACAGCGGGCGCTACATCAGGGAAGTTGTGGAGTCCGAGGTCCTACTCCTCCTGCAACGCATACCTGGAGCTGTATTTCAGCAAGACAATGCCCGTCCACATGTTGCTCGGAATTTACATGCCTTCTTCGGAGCACGACAGGTTCTGCTTCTTCCATGGCCTGCACGTTCCCTGGATATGTCGCCCATTGAGAATGTCTAGGATTACATCGAACGGCGACTCGCTCGTACCGCTCATGGGGCAGAGAGTACGGCTGAACTTTGGCATCAGATAGAGGCCATCTGGAATGCCATTCCTCAGTATGACATTCAGAATCTGTATAATTCAATGCCACGACGTGTACAGGCTCTCATCGCTGCGTGTGGCGGCTGCACAAGATATTGATTTTCGGCATTATTTTTGTTTTATTGCTCTGTAAATTTGATCGTTTATTTAAACCACTATAAGTAATACGTGGAATAAATTTCATTTATTTCTGATGATTCTTTCATAGTGTTGCAATTTTCAAACAGTAGTGTATGTTGCCTAAATTTTATGTGATACTTGTGCAAACACACAGACAAAAAAACAGGCATAGAACGGGAAGATTGAAACTAACGCAACCAAGTTCAGTCACTAAATGAACATAAGTACTCATAGTATGCACAGTTTCATGAAAATATATTCAACCATTTGGACGTAGCATGGGCACAGACAGATAGACAGACATCAAACACTCAAGAGATGGATTTTGCATCAGAAGGGCCCAAAACGGATAGATATTTGAAATGGGTCGAAAATATTCAATACAAACACTCTATTCTTATTTATATAGGTATGAAACATTGTGTAGCAGAGTATGGCAGCAACAACAGCCATCAGCAATAGGAAGTGAAGAGTGAATGTCAATTTTGGCATCATGAAGCATTACGGGAGAGAAATGGAAATCAGTAGTGTATTTCTACAATTAAAATACCTATTATTGTGCAATGCTTGTAGGTAGTGATGAAGTCTAAAGTCTAGAATGAAAGCTGAAATTGTTCAGATGTTTTGGGAAAAAGCAATCAATATTTTCCCTCTATGATGAGTAATTGATCAATTTATGGCTTTATACTTACTTTTGAATGCTACATGAAAACAACAAATGATAGTACGTACAATAATGCTCTATTCTAATATTGTTATGCAATGCTATAAGTGCCTTGATTAAAAGAGAGTTTACAGAGTGAACTAGAATTTCACCTAGATGCCTGCTCGGAAGCTGAGATATCAAAGCAGTGGACATTCTATTTTCTGATGGTTGCACATATCCAAACTCATCTTCATCAGGATCATTTCCACCTTAAAGCCAGAAATAAAATATTAATTTCAGAATAGAATTCATTAGTTTCATATCCAAGAAAACTTAGTAATTCAAAATACATTAAAATAAGCATGAGATCTTTTAATTTTGAAATACGCAAAATAAACTATTATGAAAAACACTAGCAATTATTAGTCAAGATTTGGGTAATAAGAAGTCATGGAAACAAATAATTTTAATACAAATTTACATATATTTTCATGCATACATACAATACTATTTAAAAATTATTTAATAGTAATGATAGAAATAACAGATTAGTAAACTAATAGCTTTTAGGGTTATTTTTCCCAGACATAATCTTATAATGTAAAAATATTGAATCATGTATGGAATGTTCAATGCGAAAAACAGAAAGTTCCTTTAGTGGGGATATCCAGGGGAGAAAAATGATAATCATAACTTTTTGTGTTTATCAGATTGTGGATGTTTGGAAATGAATATGCAGTCAATGATGACAAGTAGGTAGTTGAATTAATGTCGCACTGGAGCAACACAGTGGGCTATTGTCAAAGGGAAAGATTCGAGGAAAGCACCATGTAATTTTGATCCATGGTCAGATGACGAGGTCAACATCTGAACTGGCACCCCACTCTCCAAACTTCCACACTATGCCAATAGCGAGAGAAAATAATGTATCTGTCAATGTTATATGAAATGCATTCTGATACAGCACAATGGTTTATTTATGTAGGATTTTTAAATATTAATTTCATGTAATTTAACTTTGCATATGGCCACATGATAGCAGTAGCTCAATTTGCGATTACATAATAAGTTATTGCTGTAATGTAACGGCTCATCAACAGAAGTGTGATGCTTCTAAAAAGCAATTGTATCGCTTGTGAGAAGCCTCTGTGGTAATTCTCATTGAGATTCGGAAATGTGTAATTAATTTAGCCTCATTAAAAAATTGTTTTCAAAATGAGTGTTTTCATTTAAAAGTTAACCTCTAAATGCCACCCACAAGACCTACATTCAGGGTATGAAAAAATCACGATTTTTAAAAATAATCAAAAACATCGGATTTATTTGATTTAAATCAGATTTTATTTAAATCGGATTTTTATGATTTTACTTAATTCCTTGCCTGAACAAGTTTAAATTTGTTAGACATGAAACATGCAAATTATAGTGTAGTTTCTAGATAATTTTGATTTATTTAAACATTAATATTTTTTATGTAAAATATTAATGTATTAGGAAATATAGCTAGGTAAATTTTTGAAAGATTAAATGCGACATAGGTATTAGCAAAGTAAATCACATGATAGAGTAAATAGAACAGTGCCCCAAATGCCAAGCATGAGCAATGTTTTTTTTATTCGGTTCTCAAGCGGTTTAGATTGCTTTGAGTTTAACTAGTAATGTGAATCTTTTGGACCCAGATAAATAAGGATGCTGGATCCCAGACACCATTATGAATTTTTTCAATCATAAAAATTTCAGAATTGTTTTTTGCATTATATATTTATTATACATGAATAAAATTTTTTGAATTACTTGGTTCAAGACTTGCTTATGAGAAAAAATCATGTCACCAATAGAAAATAAAATAAAAGAAACTTGCATCTTGAAAAAATTCCAACTTCTCGTTAATTTTTAGTTTGCAAAAATAACTTATTTTGGTGAAAAAAGTTATTTTTTGTAAGTTAACAGTAAAAATTAGATGAGACATGAAAATACTTAAATTTGAAATCAAATATGTCTATTTTTCTAATTTTTTGAACATGGATGAGTATTTCATAGGTATATTCGAAGCACACAAAAAGGATTTATATATAAAACAAAAGGAAGCTTTTCTCGGTGAAAAGTAAAGAACAAGTGTAACAGCATCCCCCAGAACATGCCAATTCAGTGGAATTTTGAGCTTGCAATAAAAAATTTATCAATTCCAATAGCTTTCTGCTTCAACTCAATCCTTTCTCAACAAACTCACTCAATTATCAGATAAATGAATTTTACATTCCAAATTTCAATTCCACATATATTGAATAGTTATTCTAGCAGTGTAAGAATTCTAAGGGATCAATGCATAAAATTTTCCAATAAATTGAAATAAAAATTAACCAATATATTACACAAAACAAAATGAAACTATAAAAATTGCCCATTATAAAGATTTATGGGCAAAATTGGAATGGTTTTGTGATACTGCAGAAAATCTTTTCATTGGGTGTCTATATTTTTTATGAACAGACTACAGTACTCAATAAACAACTAGAACATCTTAGAAAAGAAAGCAAGATGCCACAATTTTAATAATTTGAGTGAATATATTTCGAGCATTTTCACTCATCACATGATGAATGGTTTAAAATTGGCCATGTGCGATTTATATTCACGGAATGTTTAAAACAAAACCAACACTGATGAGCAGGCTTGCGAATGACACGTATTCGTCAATGGCCCAAGACGGAAATACTTGTCTAGTAATTATGATGATCCCAATCAGCAAATACTGTTATTTAGTGTCTTCAAAGGGAGAATGATTTTCAATATAATTTTGGGATGAACTCAGTACAAGCAAAGTTCTCAACTTATTTGAATCAAATAACATGTTACTTGTTCATGGAAGTATTTCATTTTCGATATTATTAAACATAACAGAAAGAAAAAAAATCAATTTAAAATTTTGATTTAAATCATGATTTAAATTGGCCTACCTGCCTACATTTATTGAGAACTTTTTAAATACTTGAATTTCCATTCATTCTTGAATTATACATTGATATATATTTTTTCTCTTTTAGTTATTTCCAGATAACAGAAAGAAAAATTTTTATAAAATCAAAACTAACAAATATTTTACATCATCTAGGTCAACTGAAATTTATATATATTAAATAACTGAAATATATATTTTTTAAATTATAAATTATTTTCAATCTTACGATCATTGAGAGCTGTTTCCTCATACTTCCTGGAATTTTGTCGTCTCCTACCACCGGACATAGTAAAATTATTTCCAAAGTACCTGTAACAAAGTTAATAAAGAAATTTAATTTATATTAAAAGAATAGGGTCAGGTGGGATAAAGTGGGTGGTCCATGCAAAAACAACCTCATTAATTACAAACCCTGTAAAGATGGACAGTAAAACTCACATTTTTTTCGTTCTTTAAAAAGTTTTGCAATCAAGAAATTTTAGTGGTAACATCTAATAGATCCTGGTGGCCCTGTTGTTTGTATTGATCCCGTCATGTGTGGATTGTGGTTACCTGAGAAACTCTATCTATGTATGCCTTTCTGAAGCTATATTTTTTGTTCTGAGCTATAAAGATCTTGCTAAGACCTTTATAGCTCAGAACAAGAGATTCCAATAAACAGGAAAACGATTATATTACTTTTAAATAAAGTGGATTTAGAAGGACACCTCCACAGCCATGCTTTACTGTTCCAACTAAGTTCTTGCATGGGATTAAGTTCCTCATTTTTTCTTCTCCATACAATTATACGCCCATCAGAACCAAACATGTTAAATTTGCTTTCATCTGCAAATAAGACAAGATTCCAATACGTTTCGGGCTTATTTATCATTGATTTTGCGAAGGAAAGCCTAAGCTTTCTAGTTTTCGCACTTACAAAAAATTTTCTTCGGGCAGAGAGCCCATTTAATCCAACTGATCTGAGCACTCGTCGAACAGTTTCAGATGAAATTGAAGTAGAAAATTTTTCAGTCAATTCTGTAGAAATTTTTACAGCACTCAAACGTGGATTTTTCACAAATTTTCTAACTATAAATCTCTGATCACATAGAGTTAACTTGCCGGATGAACTTTTCTTATCTTGTATTCGATCCGATTTTCTTCTACAAAGCGTTTTATCACATACTGCACCATAGAATGGGATAAATTTACTAATTTAGCGATATTCCGAACTGATTTACCACTACTATGATGAAAAATAATCAATTTTCCAATGCTGTTCGTTGTTTCCTTACGACTACGAGTCATTTTTAAATAATAAATAGAATATTACGAAGTAAGCAAGCGAAGATTAAAGCCAAACGATTTTTGAAATGTCACCACAATGCAAAAATTTAAAAAAAAGCGAGAGACGATAATTTTATTTATGAGTTTATCCGATAACGTTTCGGTGTACGATCACTTTTGTGATGTGTTCCTTCTCTGCCTCCTTGCATTTTTATTTTTATAAATAGAAAATGAGTCAGTATTTTTTTAATGTTAAATTTTATTCAGAATCACATGGAGATGGTATGAAAAAAATATTGGACTTAATATTCGAATTCAATTCCAGGCTACAGTGCTTTTTCTATAAATTTTTAAAGTGTGTGAACCCTTTTGGGAGCCATTGTATATATACATATAGGCATAATATTATGATATAAAAATTATGCCTACCTCCAAATACATTGTTGTGCCTTATAGCACTTAGATGTTGGGATTTTGATGCCATTAAAAATTAGAAAGAAAGGAAATTTAAAATCATGATACAATGAAAATGGACTAGCAAAATGTTTCCAAGGCCACATTTCCATACCTATCGAAATGATTATATGAATCAATAAAATTAACTATGTTGTGAGAGGATACAAAGGAAGCATCAAATCACTTTGTAGATTTCTAAGTTCCTAATAAGTAGAAAGGAAAGGAGAGTTGGGTTTTTATGGCACAAGGGCCATATTTGGCCCTTGTGCCATAAAAACATATTTGGCCATGCTGTGCCAGACATGTCATACAATATCAAATAATGTACATACACAAAGGACAGTTTTACTGACACAGAAGAGAAATCCACCCAGGGAGGAATCGAACTGGAGCCACCTTTAATTCACAGGTGCTCAGTGGGTAGGGAAGGAAAATACTTTTCTTTTCAGTGAACAGTTCTTTGCTGTCCTGTTCTTTAACCTGCTCTTCTGTTCACCACTGTTCTCAAATGTCTCTCTACTCGAAATGTGCAAGCCCTGTTCCTCCTCCTAGACAATGTGGCGCCAGCAGTTTTTGCCATAGACAGACAGGGACCAAATTTTGTTGACATATCACATCTTTGTTAGTACTTTGTAGGGATGCATATATAAACAAAATACAAATGACCCTTCTGCTAGCTTTTTTATTGGTAAGTTTTTCTCTAGTTTTGACAGGAAGAAAACCAAAGATAAAATAAATTCAAGCCTTTGTATTGTCAATCGATTGATTTTTTTTATGGCTCAAGGGAAAAAGTCTGTCCAAGCTGCACCAAACTATCAGTAGTTAAGAAAAGAAAATCAGGATATATCCGTAAATTTGAAAAAGTTCTTGCAAATCGAAATGTTTAAATTCTCTCCCCAGTGGCACAACTAATAATGTCCCACATCTGAACCATCTCAAGAACGGTTTCCCAAACAGATATGATATGCTTAGGACAAAACAAATTCACAAACAAAAGTAATGATTTTTTAGATTTTAATGTCATTTTTAAGTCACCAAAATGGTCATTTTAGCCAACAAAACGAAAGGGGATGTTCCATCCCAAAAGGGAAGATCGAGGACAACACCACGTAATTTTGAATCATGTTATGCAAAAGGGAGTTGCCCTTTAAAAGATTGTAAACACTTAAAAAATGCTTACTGGAATTACCACTTTTAAAGTAAATTTAGTTTGGCAGAAAAAACAGGTTAATTATTATATATTCTATCTACACGTTTAAAACATGAAAAATACAAAACAAAAAATCACTTTTACTTTTCAACACATTAGTTTTATGGTGGGATGCATGTTTCCGAGATGTCTTTAAAATTGTAATAGCTGACTTAATGAGATCCCTTTTCAACTTATAGAGAGAGTATGACACCTGATCCGAATCTCCCTTTCACAGAGAAATATGTCCACACATTTGAAATTTTGCTTTCCATTTTGTAAAATTTGGTTTTAAAATAAAGTTAAAAGCATTGCAAATCCTGAGAACGAGTAGAGGTGACACCACCAGAGAAAGCTGGACAACAAAATCTTGATCAGTAATATTTTTTAAAAAATTGATTTCTTTAAAACTAAAAATTCATCACCATGTCATTGCCTAACGATTATAAAATTTCACAATTATTAAGCTAAACTCCACGCAAATTCATCAAACGTCGGGGCTTGGTTCAGTCGAGAATAGTTCCGGGAGCAATCAGCGAGATCAGCTCCGGAACTGGATGAACAGCTGTGTTTCGGACTTACCATAATTTAGAAAATAGGAAAATTTTTAGCGAACTTAGAAATCGAATTAGAATTAAAATCAAAGTAGAAAAAAAATTTGAATGTTTCTTTTCATAAAAAGAACGGGATTTTGTGAAAAGTGGGAACAGGCTGTTCCCATTCTTTTTGAAGAACAGGTGGAAAAGAACAGATTGTTCTTTCTTTCCCCATCCCTATCAGTGAGTATATCCACTGAGCCACGATGGCCCCAAGAAGGAGGGGAAATAGATTTTGTACATGGAAACAGTACCCAAAGAACATGAATGCTTAACATAAGTGACAGAAAAATCTAAATTCATATTCAGGTTCATGCAAGAAAAATATTAAGATTCTTTCTTTTCAAGAAAGTTGATTTTTAATAATTACTGAAAACTGAATAAAGCTGTTTCCATAGCTAACAATCTGAGACAGAAAATTAGGTCGAATTCTAGTTTTGGTAGTTTCTAAATTTTGCAAAGTTGGCATCTTATCAGCAATGCTAACCAAAGGCCATTTTCACACTTGCTGGCAAAACCGGTGCTGAATGCAATGTAATCCAATGGGAGATATACATAGCCCAGCCACTGGCATTGATCTCTGAAAATCAAATGCTGGGATGTTCTCATTGGTGATCGGCACACCTAGTTTACATGCAATTGTTAGTTTACTTTTACCTTTTACTTCAGTTCTGTCATTTTCTTATAGCGATAAGAGTATTTCTTGTTTTATTTATGTAAATTTTGTATTTGTTTTGTTCTGAAATTATGTAAATTGTTTAAGTACAATGTTCCTGCTTTAATTGAACTCAAGAAACCTTATCAAATCTTGTTTATGGCAGAAGACAGCTTTAACGATTGTAAATTGGTGCAGCTTGTTCGTGTTTGGACCTTGAGCCATTAAACCCATCCAACCAACCATCAAAGAGTGTAAAACAAAAAGTGTGGAAATAAGAGTACGAGTTTCTTGAAGTTTTTCATACAGTATGTCTATGCAATATCCCTAGCTGTCACCATGGTCACCAAGAACAATAGCCACTTCAATCTTTCAACACATAGTCTATCTTGATAGTTTTAGAGATATTAGTTTGACAGTTTTAGATTACGTTTTGTGAGCATACAAAATTAAATCTCAAAAACACATATATCGCAACATTCCTCAAATATTTTATCTCTCTCATATAGCTGTTGCAATAAATTTGTTATTTTTTGGTGTTACAAGACGTTCTCACTATAAATAACGGTAAATTCCAGTTTACATAAATAGAAAAATGATTTTTTGTGAACTCATTCAAAACATATAGGAGAGACTAAAGCTGGAAGTCTTTTCCTTCTATTTATTCAAGCATTTAACGTTCGACTTAAATAAAACATTAAAAAACTTGAACAAAGAACTCAAAGTTTATTATTTTATTTACTCATATTTTATTAATACTCTGAACAAGTAAGTTTACTTACTTTGAAATCACAATTAATGCAAACAAAGCTTTTTAGCAATCTCGATTAGACTTATTGTACTGCAAAATCACTAGTTCAATCTGAGAAAAATGTGTATCCATAACATTGTGAAAGTGAAACCAATTCATATTTGGTATCTCATCTTTTGCCAAACGATAATATTCGACAACAAAGATAAGAATTCATATTTTTTCCAACAAAAATGTTTGGAATGCAGATTCAAACTGTTTTGTTCAAACTGAAACAAAAGCTTTGAGAAAATTAGCGCTTCGGAAATTCTTCCGAAAACTTCAGCGATACTAAACAAAACAAAAATATTGCACACAAACCATTTGATGATATCACGTGACTAAAGTTACTCTTTTTGTAACCAATCATAGACTGAATTAAGCTGGGGGGGGGGTATTTCAATTAACGTCACACTGGAGCAACACAATGGGCTATTGGTGACGGTCCGGGATCAATCCCAAAGGGAAAGATCCGAGGACAACACCACGTAATTTTGAACCATGGTCAGATGACGAGGCAACACCTGAGCTGGCACCCCACTCTCCAAACTTCCACACCACGCCAACGTGAGGACATTTGAGGCCACGACAGATTTAACGTGCACCAGCCCCCTTTGTACACGACGGTGTTTGGCTGGATTCGAACTCGCAACCCTTCGGTTGCTAGTTCGTTACTCTTCCAACCGGGCCACCGCGGCCCGAATTAAGCTGGAGTTTGCGACTTAAAAAATGTGTATCGCTATGAAAGTAATGTTTATGAAAATTTCAAGGTATTAATATTTTTTATGCTTTAGTGAAATTAATTTTAATTACATTCACTGATTCCCATTTGTTCAATTAAGTTTGCGAAAAGTGCGTTTAAACTTTCGTTAAGAACTCATTCCACTGACAGCTGAGAGTTATATTAATAAATTGACTATCAATTCGTGAACTATGCATCTTAAGAGTTCCGCCAAATTTTTTTATTTCATTACTATTTATTCCTTTTTAACAATAATATTAAAGCATAAATTATTCGTGTCCTCATAGCAGATAAAAAGGTTGACAGAAAAGTTTCAACTCAACTTTCTACCTATTTCTCAAGTTTTGCTAAATTCGAATTGGAAGTTTCTGATTTCTAGATCCTTTCCTTGTCAGTGGGAAATTAATAATGGTAATATATTTATAGCTAATTTTTAAAAAGTTAAATTTTTGATTTTGAGGAAAAGAAGATTGTTCTCCTTTCCTCCAAATAAAATTTGGCTAAAAAGTTTAGTAGGCAGTAAGTGCAGTATTCATACACCTATAATACTCCAAAAACGTCTTTTTCGAAACTCGGGAATTTTTATTTTACTGGAAGCAATCGAAAATCTACAAAAGAATACATGTTATCCCCTAAAATTTATATCGGATTGGTAGGTGCATTTACGTCGCACTGAAGCAATACAACGTAACCAAATGTGCGTACTTATTAAGTCTTAGGGTCAACTATCAGGAGTACTGGCGATCCTTAGGACCTAATATTTTTTACGGTTGGCGACTTTATCTCCTAACATGAGACATTACAAATATATCGACAATATTTGTAATGATATGTAAACAAAAATAGAATTCCAAAACACTTACACTGAGTAAAAAAGTTTCCTCACTCACTATTTGAAATAAATTGCTTTATTTGCAGAATATAAATATTGAAGATATAAAAATGGAAAAACAGATGAGCATAATTGCATACAAAGTTTCTATTGCATTTCAACAAAAAATATTAATATAATTTAATGCATAATTCAACACAAAAATGGCAAATATAGAGCAAAAAAGTCTCCATACGATGAAAAAATATTCCATTAAATGTCATTCCGCAACCCGTTTCAACATTTCATGGTAAGATAAACCTGCTTTGGCTTTAAATGACCTATCTCAGTTTAGGCATGTATCCCACAAGTTTTTTCATTTCTGGATTAATTTGTTCCAGAATGGCATTTTTCAGGTTATCTTTGCTGCTGGTATCATAATTTTTCAGTTCACGACCCATTTCTTTCCATAAGTGTTCCAGGGGTTTAAATCAGAATGGTGGTGTGTGAAATTGCTGCGACATTATGGTAAAGGCATAATTCTTTACAGAATATTGCCTTTGTGTTTCAAAACACACACATTGCATGTGTGTTTTGAATCGTCCTGTTGGAAGATAAATGGTCTTCCATAAGACCGTTTCGAAGCACTAGCAAGGACTTTTTGTTTCAAAATGTCTAGGTACGCATAGCTATCCGTGTGTTAATTTCAACAAAACAAATTATACGCACCAGAAGAACTCATGCAACCACAGACATTTACATTTTCTCCGCCGTGTTTTACAGTTCTATGTTTTTTGCTTGCATATTTGATGTTCTTGTTTTTCCATGCCATAATTCGTCCATCTGAATCATAAGAGACAAAATTTGATTCATCCATGAAAAGTACAGAATCCCAGAAAGTTAAGGGCTTTTATGCAAACTCAAGACATTTTTTATCTGTTAAGTTTGCTAATAAGTGGCTTCTTACGTGCAACATGTCCATTGTAGCGACCCTTTTTTATTACTTTTCTTAGTCTGAGGTTATATTTCAAGATTAATCAGTTTTCAACAAGGATGCAAGTTGTGCGACCAATTGATTTGTTTATTATCGGGAACTTTTCGCAGAATATTCCTGATGTATATGGCTAAATTTTTGAGGTCTTCCAGATCAGTTCCTATTTTCAGTTTCTATCTAGTTCTATGTTTCAGTGATTTTTACCGTAGATTTAGATTTGTTTGCGATTACTCCAATATTTTCCTCACTGATAAACCATTATTTCTCAACTTTATCACCAACACGCGAATAGGTTTCAGAATTCCCATTTTGGCGATCCACTGGTATAAAAATCGGATGAAATTATTACTTACACAATACTGAAGTTCTTTTTCATTCGATAGTTATGATAATTTAATGTGGGACAGCTGGACACTGTCTTTCCAATCAATTTTCATGGTGCGTACGGAAACTTTTTGCCTTTCTTTTTGTATCTTTCTCAAAGTTTTAATTTATTACTTTTTATTTGTGAAAATTTAGGAACTTTTGTTACTAACACATTCTCTAGTATGAAATAAGTTTCCTGTGTAGTTTCTGAATCTTTGGTGAGATTTCTTCAGAAATTATAATAATTTATATGCTGTTTTTGTTTCCATATGGAAACTTTTTTTATCCACTGTATAAATGAAGAGCAATTGATCTTATGACTTTCCCTGGATGGTACCATGGCAACCCAATCAATTTAGTATCCTCAAAGTAGGGAAGCCAGTTATTTTTAGTTTTAAAAGGGTCATTCTTGAGGTGTTCCCCTGAAGAGAAGAAAATTTTTAAACTTATTTGTTTTAAATTAAATGCATCCTATCCTAGGTTAGTGTATTTTCAATATTAATTTTTCATTCTAATAAAGAAAATTTTATGTTTGATTTAAATCATGACTTTTTTAACAAAAATCACTTGTTTCAAATTATGATTTGAAGCATGATTTTAATCAAGCTGATTTAAATCAACATAAACATATGTTTAAAATTTAAAGAAAATGACAAAAAGTGTTTTAACTTATTTGTTATTTATGTGCAACTTCAGAATTTGTTCTAATTAAATTATTGTAGTATCACCTACATATGGGCAACCTATATATTTTTAGTAAGTTTTCTCAAGTCAGCTTTTTTTAACTTGGAAACACAAACTGTTTTCATAACTGGATTAATCATGACAATATTTTTTTACAGCTATGCATATGTACTTGTTCCAAGTATTAAAATTCTTATAGATGGGGAAAATCTATAAAAGTCTAAAAGATGGAAGATTTTTACTTTTTGATAAAAGTGATTTGCTTTGTTATGAAACTTTATAGTTTATTCTGATTAGATTATTTAAGTTAAAGAACTAAATATTCTAATGTTAGCATTTTGCATCTCTTAGAAACAAGTCAGTTTTATGATGTGCTAGATTGTGAAAATATTTCTTATATGTATGCACAAATATTAAATTTCTATTAAATAGGAAAATCCACGTAATTAGTCTAAAAGTCAGAAGGTGATAATATGATCTTTCCCATTTGCTGCATTTAACTCACTTCATTTTTAATTTTTATAATACTGTATACTTGTCTTCTAATATAGGGATTCTTAACTTTTTTTATCCATGACCCAAAGTCAGGGCCATACTTATACTTACTCATTTGCCACCTTTAGGCTAAATTATTACATTATATGTTTTCATTATTCATTATAGCATTTACATCATCATAATGAATTCATTTTTTAAATTCATTTCAAATTAATTTGAAAATAATTTATTTTTTGCTGATAAGAGAGAATTCCAAATCCTTTTTTCATGCCTGACCATTGACCTCTTCAGCATGGGGCAAACTAGCAGCTATTTGTGAGAAAGTACCCAGTGGGCAGTTGCTGTTACTCCTAACATAGTAAAGCTATGTAGCATAGTAACTCCTAAGTATAGTAAAGTATCTCTGTTACTCCTAACAGCAATAATCATAAGCATCCATGTACTAACAAATCAGGATTCAAACCCAGGCCCTACTGGGTTGACAGACAAACATTATGACCTATATAGCAATTAGGTGGCTAAATCCTAAATCTTGGTGCTCATATATTTGCTGCTCTAGGCTCTAGACTACTCAACCTGGTTAGAAATAAGGCAAAGCCCAAAATTAATTCTTGCACTTGACTACATGAACTATGAATCTTTTCATAGGCTTGATGTCTCAAAAAAGTCATAAGCTGTATAATTTTTTTAGTCAAAAAGTAGTGAAGAGAGCAACAGTGAAGAACCGGTCAGAATGTGTGGCACTCTCCATTGCGACTCTTCTGTTCTTGCTTCTAAGATTAGAAAAGTTGCACCATCTATAACTCTCGATAACAGGAAAAGCTCAGTTGCCAATGTTATGGAAAACCAATTGAAGTCCTTGATAAAAAAGAAAAGTTCTGTAGCTGATAAATTGAAGAAAGTCAGATTGACAGAAGATTCTACTGAAGTAAGTATAGTAAAGTATCTCTTAAAGACTTCACAATACTAGACATAATGCAATCACACAAGGATAGTTTCTGAACAGCATTCCACAAGAAAAAGGTTTAGAGATGAGAAAGCCTACTGCTATGTGTGTTCCTAAATCATATGTGAGTGCGACATGCCATTGCCACCCCCATGGTATCTACTGTATTTGATTTTAATAAAATAAAATTAGATACATTTTTCAATGCTCACTCTTAAATTTAAAATGACATCTGATGATTTCTATTTAAGTTGGAAATATTTTTTTAATCTACAGTATACACATATAGTAACTATGTATTATAAAAACAAAACTTGAGTACAAAATTGTTAAATCTTTACAATAAGTCAGAAGCAACTTCATATTTGAGAGACCAATTTTCACATCATTATGAAACAACACCAACCGCATTCAGATTGATGGTTTTTATTTTGAAAACTATTACTAATTATATCCAGCAAAGTGACTAGTGACTTTAAAATTAATTGTTCAGTCACACTGAGATTAATTATTCTTTGTTACCGATCTTAGTAATTTTATACCATTTTGTTGGAGTTAAACCATAATCCTTAACCAAACCATACTTGACAAGCACTTTAATAACACTTTGAATGTATTTACAATATGATAAGAGGTTTGTTCAAAAAATATCCGACCATAATTTTTCAAGCTTTAAACAAATGAAGCTAGCTAGGTAGGTGTGGTTTGGTGCATGTATGTAGGTGATACACTAATGCGCATGCTTGAATTTTTTCCTGCCTGCAGACTGCCGATGAGTGAGGAAGTGTAAGTGAGCACTGTCGAATTTTCGTTTTTGACAAAATGACAAAAAAAACTTGAACAGCGCTACTGCATTAAATTTTGTGTAAAGCTTGGTGATTCCCATGTGGAAACGATCCGCAAGATTCAACAAGCCTTCAGGGATGAAGCAATGGGCACCGCACAGATAAAGGAGTGGTACAACCGCTTCAAAGATGACAGCACATCAGTGGAGAGTGAAGCACATTCTGGTAGGCCCTCAACATCCAGAAATGAGATCGTCATTGACCAAGTGAGGACCCTGGTGATGCAGGATCATCGAAACACGATCAGAGAACTTGCAGATGAAGCGAGCATCAGCATTGGATCCGTTCATTCCATTTTGACTGAGGATTTGGGCTTCAGGAGAATCTCAGAAAAGTTCCTGCCAAAGCTGTAACTCTGGAGATCAAACAGGACATGCTGGAGACTGAACAGTGATCCCAACTTCCTCAACATAGTGATCACTGGCAATGAGTCCTGGGTTTATGGGTACGATTCAGAAACCAACTTGTAGTCATCACTATGGAAGCATCCAACATCCCCGAGGCCAAAAAAGCAAGGCAGGTCTGCAGCAAAGTCATGCTGACCGTCTTTGACTCCAGTGGTGTGGTTTATCACGAGTACGCACCACACGGCACAACCATCACCAAGGAATACTACCAAGAGGTTTTGCATTGCCTATGTGACACTGTAAGACGCAAACGTCCGGACCTGTGGTCAGCTGGCAATTGGCAGCTTCATCGCGATAACACACCCACCCATTCTTCACATTTGATAGTTTCCTGACCAAACACAACACACTTGTGCCTCGTCAGGCTCCCTACTCTCCCAACATGGCTCCGTGTGACTTCTGACTTTTCCTCAAGCTGAAGAACAGCTCCATTCAATTAGATTACTTTTGCTTCTCGGTCATTGAAGGTAACAGCGATTATTAGCAGTAGCTTTTGATGTTAACATCAAGGTGCTTTTCAGTTCTGGAACACAAAATGTTTTCAAGTCAAATAGTTTTGTTCCCTTTCCCATCTGTTAATGCAATACGGACAATTATTTCTATTTCAGCAGTCTTGTCGACAGCTAGTTTCATGAATGCGTTTATTTCAAGAAAAAGGCTTTTGTTTTTGTGCATATGAGAAGAAGCTCCACTATCCAACCAGGATGTTTTCTTCCTTCTTTTGGTGTTGTGGGAACTCGTAGAATGAGAGTTTGTCAGGCACTTTAGTGATGATGGAAACTTGCTTTAAAGTGACAGCCTTTCTGCTAGCTATTTTCTTGCAACACTCTGAAGCTTTGTCTTTTGAACACTACTTACACTTTAGAGCCGTGTTTCCCAACGTGGGGCCCATGCCCCACAGGGGGGCAATTCGAAAATGGACTCGTCCAGAGTTTAAGTTAACCGTATGGCGACTCAGTCACTACTCGAGCTGGGTAAACCTCCATGTTAGTAGCCATGATTTCATTGTTAGAGTTGAACTACTGGTTATACTGAGCCGGCACTAAGCATTTCGCGCTATTTGTTCTGAATGGCGCAAAATGCTTAGTGCTGGGATCTCAGTTTCTGCAGTGTTCCGCAGTAACGCTCACCATTCACCATTGGTGTTAATTTGAAATAAGCGTCCGTTAAAATTGTAAAAGTCTCGTTGTTTTAAAATATATATACATTGTATAAATATAAGTGATATATAAATGGTATGTAAATTCAATTGGTAATTTTTATTAATTTCAGTTTTAGAAGCATCATTTTCCAGAAAAATTTTTGAAATGAAAAAGTATGTTTTTTTTGCGGTGGGGTAAATGTGCCATACACACACATATTTAAATATGCATTTTTAGTCTGCGTTTACTCCAGTTCCTATTATTTTTTTTTTAGTTTTTAATTGATCTTATATTTATTTCTTTCAGCCCATAGTGAAATGAGTGGTGCAAGCAAGAAAAAAAATCGTCAGTATTCGGAGGAATATTTAAAATTTGGTTTCATACCCACTGTCCACGATGAACGGTCACCTTTTTGTCTTTTATGCCAACAATGCTTGACCAACGAATCAATGAAACGAGGTCGTCTTGAGGCACATTTGAAGGCGAAACATAATGCTCATATTGATTCAGATTTGAATTACTTTCAAACTTTAAAGAAAAATTTTGAAAAAAGAGTAACATTAAAGTCTCTATTTACTGCTCATAATGCAACTATCAATCGTACTCTTGAGGCTAGTTATCAAATTTCATTACTCATCGTTAAATCTGGGAAAAGTCATACTATAGAGGAGAATTTAATCAATATCAGCATTTCTGAAAACGGTTCTGGAAAAATATGACAAAGACGTTAAAGCTATGCCACTAAGTAACAGTACTGTTAGCAGAAGAATAGACGAAATGAGTGAGGATATTGAAATACAACTCATTGAAAAGCTGAAAACAAGAAAATTCTCGGTGCAAATGGATGAATCAACTTTGAGAGACAGTGAGGCCGTACTTATAACTTTCATAAGATATATTGATAAAGGTGATTTTGCTGAAGAAATGTTGTTCTGTAAATCATCAGAAAGCACCACTACCTCCAAAGATATATATAGTAGGCTAAAAAATTACTTAGATGTCAATAATATACCAGTGAAAAATATAACATCTTGTACTGCAGATGGTGCTCCTAATATGATGGGGAGAAAAATGGTTGCTTAAAATTGATGAAAGATGATAATCCAAAAATGCTTCTTGTGCATTGTGTTATTCACAGGGAAAACCTGGTAGCTAAAAACATTTTGCCTGTTCTAAATGAAGTACTAAATTTAGTGAAATAGTAAAGCTAGTGCCAAATGTGAACGTCCCTTCAAGTTATTTTGTAAAGAACAAAATGAAGACCATGTGAGACTTATACTTCACACTGAAGTAAGATGGCTCTTGAAAGGGAACTGCTTGAAATGATTTATGGAACTATTTGATATTCTTAGTGATTTTTTAAGCGACAAACCTGAAATGAAAAATCTATTAACTGTCGATGGTAAGGCATTTGTGAGTTATTTAGTCGATATCTTTGAAAAACTAAATATATTAAATAAACAACTTCAAGGAACAAATAAAACTCTTGTCAATGTAAAAGCGAAGATATTTGACTTCATTACCTTTATTGAATTATGTCAGACATATTTACAACAAAAAATTTTGAATAGTTTCATTGGCTCCAAAAATGTGAAGTGACTGATACAGCTATACATGTTATTGTCGATCATCTGAAAATTTTATCGGCTGATTTAAAAAAAAGATTTTCTGATTTGAAAAAAATTTATTTCCCAACTTTATTTTAACAAAAATTTATTTCCAAGACAAATCCCAGACAACAACTGGGATTTGTCTGATATTTCAAATATGCAGTATCAAGAAGAACTCGCAGAAATGCAAAATGATGAGTCAATTAAAATTTTAATGTAAAAGGAGCGATGGCATGGCTTTGTGAGGAAACCGAAATCAAATTCCAAATGTGCAAGAGAACTATTGTTACCGTTTCCATCTTCATATTTAGCTGAATGTGAATTTAGTGCCATAAATGATTTGCTGCTTAAAAAAAGAAATCGACTGGATACTACAAAACGGGGAGACTTGAGACTGAAGTTAACTAAATTGGAACCTGACATAAAATCTCTTTGCATCAAGCAAAAGGATCTCACTAAATTTAAATAATAAATAATTACTAATAATTAAAATAATATGGAAAAATCTTTCATTAAAATTATTTTGTACTCTTGAATTTCAGTTCTCCATTATATGTTTTGAAAATTTACTTACTGTGTTTGCTCAATAATTTCCTAGTGATTTCTTCGTAAAACCTATCATTCAAGTTTCGTTAGTGAACATTTCAATTATAAGAATTTTAGAAAGGCTTAGGTGGTTCATAGCACAAAAAAGGTTGGGAAACACTGCTTTAGAGTTTCGAATGTCGTCACGTTTCGGCTTCCATTACGAAAGTTCCCTCACCCACTCTGTGATCTCATTGATTTGTTTATATGAATAAACTGATAGTGAAAATAGTAAAATTTATTTAATCAAATTCAGTTTTAATATAAATGCATGTGCATCAAATAATTAATTAAATAGCAGACTTTTCACTTTCACAAAAATACTTTTTTCTGGTTAAAATCCCAAATCTGATTTTAACGTACAAATATGACCATTTCATTTCCTGTGATTGATTGTTTTACGATATTGCTAAGTTAAGGACTGGCTTGGATGATTTGTCGAGGACACATGTAGTCATCTATTGCATTTTTTCAAGGAAGATTTTGGATTGTTTAAATTAAAAATTGCATTTTTAAACACTGATGTTTTATAAATCTAAATTAGATCTATATATAGGTTTTAGTAACATGAATTCAATACTTTTTCTCAAATGTCATCTTAGAAAAGGTTTTCTTTTTAGTCAAATAGATTGATTCATTATTAGCAAAAGAATACTAGTTTGATTTTAAGTCTAGGTAGGTTATGAAATGAGAATTCTAAGAAACTCTGCCATGATCTATACTTTTGAACTAAAGGTGTTGCATATCTTCACCCTCATTTATCAAAATTATAGATTTCTCACATCTTTTTCTGGACAGAGGCCTCTAAACTTAGCATCATTTAATTTAACATATATCAACCTATATGCTTTCAACTATAACAGAAAACTAGTGCTATTCATATTAGTATTGGGTTGGCAACTAATTAATAAATAATGTATTCTCCCTTGTTGTTTACAACTTCTTCCCAACGTTCAACAAGATTTTCAATACCTCAGTAGAAATCACCCTGTTTCGACTCGAAAAATTCATGCAACCAAGCTCTCAATTCTGCATCAGTATTGAACGAAACTCAGCGCATAGCATTTGAAAGAGGTGGAAATTTGTTGGTGCCAAATCGGGAGAGTACAGCGGGTGTGGCAGCACTTCCCAACCATGCATTTGAATGGCTTCCTTGGTCATATTGGCGATATGAGGGTGGGCGTTGTCGTGCAGCAAAAGAACTCCATGCTGCCGATGATTAGGTCTTTTCTCTTGAATAGCCGTGTTGAGTCATTCCATCTGTTGAACATAGAGTTCTGTGTTGACCGTTTGGTTCCGTTCAAGCAATTCGTGATGGATAATCCCCCTCCATACGCACAACATCGTTTTACGCGGATGAAGATCTTGTTTCACGCGCGGTGTCGCTTGTTTACCGGGGCTAAGCCATTCCTTGCACTGCTACATATTAATGTACAGGCACCATTTTTCGTCGCCAATAACGATTCGGTAAAGAAATCGTTACTTGCGTCCATGAGTTGAGCGGTGACGAGCAAGCAAACCAGCGGAGATTGTGGCTCGTTGATTTTTTTTGTTGTCACTTAAAGCATGCGGAACCCATGCTCCACACTTCTGAACCTTTCCCATTGAGTGAAGATGCTTCTCTATAGCAGTGTGGGAGCATTCCATTTTCTCTGCCAGTTCCCTTGTCGTTTGACGCGAATTTTCGTGCAAAAGTTGGTTTAATCACTCTTCATCAAACTCAATTAGACGGCCAGAACGAGGTGCGTCTGAGGTCAAAATTTCCATTTTTGAACTTGGCATACCAATCACGAGCAGTTCTTTCAGCTATGGCACCCTCTCCATACACAGCACAAATGTCGCGAGCAGCTTTTGCGGCCTTAGAACCTTGATTAAAAGCAAAAGAAGGAGGCATCGAAAATGCTCATTTTTCTCAACTTGACATTCCATTTTAATGATCTGAAAATTAACATAAATTAACTCAAACAAAAAAAACATAGCTTCAGGTAGAACAAAACATCCTCTTTCGAATGATTTAAAACATTATGCCAAAAACATTTAATGACATGCGGAATGTTAAAATTTAAAAAGACGGCGGGAACTTAGTTGCCAATCTGATAGATTTCATGGTTTATCTGTAGCAGTTTACTGTCTTTTAACTAAAAAACATTTAAATTACTATGTGAAATAAACTCCTTGTCTAATGCCACATTACCTTTCTAGTGTTGCAGATTTGTAATTAGTAATTTCTATTTTATACACCTTTGAAGTTTTAATGATTTATAATTAGGTTATTGTGGAAAGTTCAGAGGCAGATAATGATATTGATGAAAACGAAATAAAACGCTTTCCTCTACCATTACAGGAGAAAAGAATTCATAGGTATGTAATTTTAACTTTAATAAAAATATGGTTTATGTTATGATTTATGTTTTATTTGTTTATTCGTGCACATGCAAAATGCTCCTAGTATTCTGATAATCTGCTAAATGTATTTTAATTTAGTATTTAACTGTTACTCGTTCGTATATGTTTTTCTACTGTTACTCATTTTGTACTTATTCTTGTGTGATCCATCTAGAAGAGGTACAGCTTATCCACTTTTGGACCTTGCTCCATAAAACCAAATCGACCAACCATCTAGAACATTCCATCTGGAATATTCCATGTAAAATTAAGATACATTTAACAGATTATTAGAATACTAGGAGCATCTTGCACATGCACAAATAAACAAATCAGATATAAATCACGACAGTTTAATAATCAAATCTATTGATTCATACTTCTAATGGAGGTCGTATTGAAAAGAAATTATTTCAAACCTTAAGTTTGGCAACTTTAACTTTTATAAAATAATTTTGTATCACTCCATCACTGAAGAAAAACTAACAGATATCAAATAAAAAAGAATCCTCGATCAAGGTTGAAAATTCTAATTTTTTTTAAATATAGAAAGAATTTTATCCAATTTAATCAATCAATATATTGCCAATTTTACTATTTAAAAAAATGTCAGTAATGTTTGTTAAATCTATGTGATCTTATCTATATATTAATACGCGCGTGAAGAAAAAACTTTGTACCCCTTTTTAAGCACATTGCGCACGGAGGCGTATGAGATTTGGCATAATTAAAGTCCATATGGAGAAGGAGTGCAGAAAGATAAAATTAATGTATAATATGCGTTACAAATATATTAAATTAAACAAAATAAAACATTCATTGTTTACGTTCATATACTATAAAAAATTTAGCGGAGTGGATGATTTGTAATTGATTTATTTGTTTATTTTCATAAAGTTACATTTTCTCAAAATATGAGAGCCTTACCAAGTGAAATAGAATTTGTCGAATTCTTGAAAAAAATTGGTAATGATGAAGCCTCACAATTCCCTCAATTTGGTGAAAATATTATTGAAATGCCTCAGCAATTAATAGGAGATGAAAATAATATTAATGAGGTGTATGGAAATTTCCGAAAACATACTCTCAGATAACATATTGAACCCAGTTATTTTAGCACCTAAAAATGATGATTGTACTTTGATTAATACTGATATACTTAATCAAATACCTGGTGAACAGAGAACATATCATAGCTACAATAAAATAATTTGTGATGATGACAATGACATCAATAACTATCCAGTAGAGTTTTTGAATTTTTGACTATTAGTGGTTTGCCACCACATAAGTTAGTATTGAAAGTTAATTGCATCGTTTTGCTGATCAGAAACTTAAATACAAAGGAAGCATTAGTCAATGGAACAAGAATGCGCTTCAAATTTATGCATTGTAATACTATTGATTGCGAAGTTTTAACTGGAACCGCACGCAATAAGAGAATTTTGATTCCATATATAAATTTAACATATTAAAGAACTATTTTACCATTTAACTTTCAAAGAACTCAATTTCTAATTATACCTGCATTTGCGATGACAATAAATAAGTCTCAAGGACAAACATTCGAAAAAATTGGAATTTTATTGAGGCAGCCAGTTTTTACACATGGTCAATTGTACGTCGCAGCAAGTAGAGTTCGATCATTCGATGGTTTGAGATTTTATATTTCAGAATATAACGGTCAAGGGCATTTAGCAAATGATGAAAGAGTTTTTACAAAAAACATCGTCTACACAGAAGTTTTGAATCATTAAATTCATTGTCAAACTATTTCAAGTTCAATGGACAACATTTATTTTTTTAACCACCCGGGTTTTTTTGTTTCAATAAAAAATATATTAAAAAATACGAAGCACGTATTCCTTATTTCATTTTTTGGGTTTATTTTTTATTTAAATTTTATATAATTTGAAAAAGATATAGAATTTAACTGTGTAGCCTTGGCGAACTGTGGCCAGTATAGCAATAAAAAACCCAAGAAAATGTTAAACAACGTGTTATTGTTTTATAGATATGGCTTAACCAAGCTATACCGCATTTTTCCTATGACGTATTTGTACATGCGTAATGTACATATGTACATTCGCAGCTTACGTAATAGAACAAAATTCAAAAAAATTATATGCAATGAATATAGAGGTATACTCATTGACAAAAGAACCTTATTAACGTTCAAACTTAAAAATTAAATGAATTATGGTCGAATTGCGACCACTAGTGATGATTTAAAACACTAAATAAGATTCAATTAAAATTAAATGTCATTAAAATTGCAACAATGTATATATAAGCAAAGCAAAATACTTAAATCTTAAGTGACGCTATTTTTATTCTGATTTTATGATTACTGTCATTTCAAAAACTAAATTAATTTAAGGAAGAACCCTAAAGCTACCTATTGCATGTTCATGTACGTCAATTTTTCAAATTAGCAGGAAAAGGTATTTTATTTTTGAATAAATGCCAAAAATGCAGTATGATATTAAACTTTAATTCATTTAAAAAATCTATTATGGTCCTGCTCTTAATCCTTACAGTAGTTAGTATTTTGGTCACTTGAGCAAACTGTTCAATTATTTATCTCCAATTCATATCTTTCCTGCCAAAATTAAAAACATTTGCACAGTGTGATTCTAATATTATCTTCTAGGGAGAGCATATTTATTCCACCAGTGTCATGGCAACAAAAGGTAATCATTATTTAAATTTTAAATAATTGTGTTCTGTTTTCTTGTTTAGATTTTGGTAAAATTTGAAATTTGGTACTCTATATAAATAAAAATGCTGTGTTCGTAAAAAGAATATTATGCGATTTCAATTTATTTTACCGTTTTGTGTTCTTTTTAAATATCAATTTTTCACAATATTTTCCATCCAGAATATTTTTGATTTGAATTACAGCAATTGTTCAAGAAATGAACTTGAAAAGAGACATTCATAATCACTCCAAAACTCAAAATCAACTTTTACACTAGTCGCCTTATTTATACCACCTTAACATCACCTTTTATAGGGATTTATAGTCTTACAACAGGGATGCGATATATGTAGAATGGATTCTATGGGATGTAACATGTATAGGATTTGCATTGAAAGCAAATTGTAGAAATTATAAATATGTCAAAATGGTGATAAAAAGTGGTTTTCCTGACATTCAAATGGATACGTGTATCTTTCTATGAAAGGAAAATGATTGTTCTTTCACTTTTTCAATTAACCAATTCAGCCTGAGTAACACCTAGTGATTCTGCTAGTTTGAAATGAAACCCATCAATTACGTCAGATAAAAAGATGAACAGTTTCTTGCTTAACAGTCCTAACCTTGATTTCTTTCAGGTGAAAGAATCTGCTGCTCTATTCTATTCAAAAGTCTGTGAATTTCACATATGGAATGAGCATCTCAAAATTATAGAAGGTGCTCATAAAATTCTTAATTCCTTAACTATCTCATAAATTTTAATTGCATAACAGCTATTTTTAACTTACGTTATTATATATCTTATGTAGTCTTCAAAACCATTTCAGAAATACAATTTTTTAATCTCTGTATCTTTTGTAATAAATATTTACTAGTTTTACTTTCGTACAGGTCGACTTGGAACTGGTGTTGTGTCCTATTTCCTTTTTATAAGATGGTTATTAACCATGAATCTCATAATTTTTTTCATGAATTTCATTATTCTTGTTTTTCCTCATGTAATATTTACAAGTGTGCAATTTCCCAAGCAAGTTTCAACTTTCAGTGAATCATGGGTTCCAAAGTTCTACAACTTAACTAATGCTAATTTAAATGGGAAAATGTCTATGGTAAGTTTTAAAACATTCTGTGGTATGAATATTTAGTTTTATATACTTAAATGCTTTATATATTTAAGTAAATAATTATAGTGTTTCATCCTGAAATCAAATTTTCATTACGATGTAAATTTTTTTAATGTTATAATTTTCAATTACCTTGCAAGCATCCAAAATATTTTCTTGTCGAAATGGTCAAAAAACCTTGATTATCTCAATTGGTTTGGGTCAAAGCCCCCAAACATATTGGAATTTTGATGAAAAGATGTAATGGTTTAATTAGTTTATTGATTTTATTAACTATAAATTAGAATATTAACTATAATACTCCAATTTTATTTCCTGACATGGTACTGAACTTGGAAGATTGTTTTGAAATTCAACGCCAAGAAATCGTTTAGAAACTTGTATTGCTTTAAAACATTCAACTTTTCTAAAACACAAGTCATTGTAATTAATGCATGTAAAAATGTTTCTCAAAATAATCCAGATTTGGTTATTGGAATTTACAAATATTAAAAGAACGTGTGTGCTTTGTTTTCACGATATGAAATTTATTGTAATTTCCATTTGGTCAGCTGTAATAAACATTTTCTTCTAATTTTCAGTTGAATAATTATGAAGAATTGTTTGAGAAAACACCTAATGAGGACACTTCCCTCTTACTCAGTAATACACTTACTCAAATATCAAGTGATTTACCTGCAAAAGGAAGTAATATGAGCAAATCTGATATCATTGCCTATTGCTACAAGAAATATAGAGATGAAATTGCAAGTGTTACATATAGGAATTTTTTGGCCCAAATACAGAATTTTCTTCAAGGAACGGTAAAAGCAGTTATATGTTTCATTTCTATTACGTATCTTTATTTTCTTGATTACCTATTTCATCTCAGTTCACTTATTTTTCTTCTTATTTTTGAAGTCAGTTTGAGATATTTTATTATAACATTATGTCCATATTTATGAACTGTAAACCTAAAAAGTTGGACCTGGAAAGTATACCCCAGTGTTACAGAGGAGAACCTTGTGATACACTTACTGGGCCATTTGTCCGTTAATTCGGAATGTCTTAAAAAATAATAAGTGCTGTGGCTTGATATACATGAATTGGTCTTACATATACATTTTAAAATGTATATCCTAATGAAAATGTACCCTCAGGGGCACATCTCCTTTAGGTGTGTATGGGTTTCATGGAACCAAGTTGCATGAATGATCTTTTCTTTTTCCGTGGGGCTTACTGTCTTTAGTAAACATGGAAGTCGCGTTCCCCATACACCAAGCAATCTTTTTCTGCTTTCATTCCACTACTTTGTTCCCCAATACCTTTCTTTCACAACATTTTTCACTTGATGTTGTCTTGTGTTTGGTACAGCTTGGCCAAATATGGCCCTTGCGCCATGAAACCCCAAAGTAGCCAACTTATTAAAAATACAAAAATCTAAGCAACATTGAAATAAATTTAAATGAATTATATAAGTTCTTTGAAAAGAGTAACCTGAATTTGAAAAATGAGTAAAAATGAAATTAAAACTTTGAAAGGTTATGTTACAATATGTGTCTAAAGTTTGTTTATCTAATGAGATATAAGCATAAGAATGTTCTCAGTACACAAGAATCGTTCTAAATGTAACAAAAATGCATTTTAAGAGTAAATAAGAATCCCCATCTTGCTCTCCCTTTTTAGAAAATGACCATTTATTGTCTGAAATGGCTGCAGCCCCTTAGCTGTTTGCTATCAGGAGGTTGAAATGCCCTTCATGAATATTTAAAAGGACCAAAAATTCAGTGTCCATTTAACAGAGGGTTTGACTAAACCCAAGTTATTGATTTATCAGTGCATTTTGGCCTGCCTTGTGGGTCACGAAAGAGTGAGCCTTGATCATTATCAGTCATAGTAAATTGTTTCAGGTTAGATAAATCATCAGTTTAATTCAAAAATGGAAACAAATGGCACAATTTTAATCATTTTTTATTAATTTAATAAATATGTAACAATTTTTAATTGGTTATAAAAATATTTATAGATCATTACATGAAACTAATTATTTTCGTGCTTCCATATCCAAGTGAACTAACAAAACATTAATGCCCATTCATCAGTTACTGAAATATAATATATTTGGATATTTATGTATTTTCTATCCATTAATTACTACAGATGTACTTAAAAAATTGTACACTACATACAGATTTTTTTAAAGCAATACAAAATGTGTATGAATTAGAATCTGCTTTTGGAAATCCTTGTATATCAACATTTTAATAAAATTTTATTGATATTAGAGGACTGCATGTGTTGCTGTAATACATCAATTTTTATAGAAACATTTAGCACAAATTATTTAAATGAAATTATAAATTTAAAAAAATTGTATCACTCTTTGAATGCAATTCCTAGAATTAATTTTCTCTAGTTCAGTGTTAATATATAGGCCAGATTGAGAGTTAGCAAACCCTGTTCTAACTGTCACAGATGCATATCTGAAAACCACTATTTTGACTTTGAACACACAACTCGAAAACTCAACTAAAAATTTATTCAGATAATAGTTTTAATTTGAGTGACTTCAGGAATGACTAATTTAGTAAACAAAATGAATTTTAGAAGGGTTAGATTGTTTGGTTAGAATAACTTTGAGTCATAATGTTTCCAAATTCACTTTGTAATTTATTTTGATTTCTGTGAGTATTTTTAGTTGTGTTTTCGAACATATATTAAGAACATATATTAAATAATGGGGAATTGATCAGACAGCTATTTTTTTTATTTCCTCAAAGATAAGTTTGTCATCTTCATGTTCTTTTGTTTGTATCCAATAAAGCATAAACTTTAATTAGTTTAGGCTTTAGTTTTTGAATGTTAATTCTGATTTATCTTTCCATATAGGGTTTGTTAGAACCAACTGTATTATTTCTGGGATATTATCCAAATGAATCTATGACCTATTTGGGGTTCGTTTTTAATGTTCCTATTGGATTTATGATTGTGTTTTTGGCATCCATGATTGTATGCTTCATTATGATGATACAATAGTAAGTAACTTCCCAAACTCCATTTATAAATTTAAAACGTAACTCTGGCAGCTGGTTGTAATTGATTCACTAATACTTGGCACTAAACCTCAGGTTTTATTAAAGGAAGACAGTGTGGTCCTTTAAAATAGCACTTTAACTGTAAAAATTTTTCCATTATATTTTCACATTAAATATTGAACTATTTTGAAGATAATGATCTTTTCATAAAACAAAATGGAAAAGCAGAAGCTAACTGAAAAATAAATTGTACTAGTAGACACACAGCATTTGCATAAAGATTAATGTTTGGGTCTATTGATGACTGTTAAGCCTATTTCATCTTTTATGTTGCAGCATGGTCAAATATGGCCCTTGCGCCATAAAACCCCAAAAACCAACCTATTTCATCTTTACTATATAAGTTTTGGATTTTTTTGAAAGAGCAATGAAAATTGCTATTGTTTTTTACTATTTTAGTAAAACTAAAAGCACTTTCATGATTAATGATTTTTAAGTTATGAAATAATTTTGACATGAGACATAACTGACACTTAAAATGACTAAATACAATTAGATTCGTGGTTGTATATCTTATGAGAAATAACAAACCATGCATCAAGCCAAAATAGTAATTAAAATAAGCATTGGCAGAAAATTTTTATATCATGCATATTTAGACATTCGGTTAAAAGCCCATATTCTAATCACCTAACCATTCATAATGGCCTCAAGTTTTATTTTGCATTTCATATTTCGTAATGAAATAAAATTTATCAGAAATAAAAACCAGCATTTTGTGTTATTTTTGGTTGTGTTCTTCACACAAAGTATGACAAAATGTGTATTGTGAGATAAAGTTTAAGTAATTGTAAGATACTTAAAGTACTAAAGCCTAAGTTTATCACAAAGTACTTATGTGCAGATTGATTACCTTTTCATCTTTGCTGCATTATATAATAGTGATAATAGGATCATTGTAGAAAAGTAATAACAGGTATTGATCACATAAAAGAATAACTGATGTATTAAGTCTTATTCTAGAATCAAACCATCCTAGAGACAGGACTTTGCCCGGTGTTACTTATTAAAAAGTAATGAAGAGAAATAGGTAGCACGTAATTTAAGAGTAAGAAGAACAAATAGTGTCATATTTCTTATTACATGTATGTGCTGATTCAAATGTCATCCTAAAAATAAAAATGCTACCATCGAATATTCGAAAAGTAAGAAATTTAAGATGAATCAGTAATAAAGGGGATTGAACTGAGGCATCAGATCTTGATTAAATGCCTATGTGCTTGCATTGGCATAGCCAAACAAGAAAATAAACTGCAAATATATAACAATAGTAGTAAGCAGGATTAGGATTTTTATGACCTGAAAATTAGAAAATACAGAATAAAAAAATGCATTGATAATTCAAAAAATTCCCTAAAAAACAAAAGTTACCTAAAGAGTTAAATACGTTGTAAAAATTTTGTAGGAGAAAGATGTTTATGAAACAACAAAGAAAAGTCCAAACATCCCCCATACTACAAAATATCCTTTAACATACAATTTCTTAGTTTCTCTGCCAAAGTTAATGTCCATTTTGTAAATAATAATGGGCCCTATGAAATAATAAATAAAACGAAAACTGCAAGTGCCACTCAAATTTTCTGACAGTTCCTGTGTCAAAGTGCAAGTTTATGTTTTTCTAATCAAAATATTTAATTAGACATGTGTTTAATTAAATATGTAATTTTAGTTGGTATTTCATCAGTTTAGAATTACAAAGCAGAAAAAAAGCCCATGTACAGATTTTCAAAAGAATAGGGATTTTCTTTAGTCAGCCAAATGCTTTAAACGTGGAAAAGATCCTTTTCTCTTGTACTGAAACCATAGGAGCACAATTTAAGTGAAAAGTACATCCCTTTGTTCAATAGGGAAAAAGTTTCCTCTGGTAGGTGAAAAATGGGGTTGGTACAAAATGTCAAGAAATATATATTTAAGTGAAGAGGATCTTTAAATGGGTATTTGTCTAATACTCAATTGAAGAACATCTGTTTTTTAAATCTTATAAGTGAAAATATGCTGAAAAATGAGATATTTTCAGTTTGTTTAAAAAAAATTCTGGTAAATTATGAACATAAATAAATATTTACGTTAAGAATATTAATTAATTGTAACAAAATAGCATGCCATATCAACTCTGACATTATATTGTATGACAATTGGATAAAACAAATTCGTTCTCTGTATTCCATGGATGGTCGATTCCTCCGTGATTGTATTTCTCTCTTCTGTGTCAATAAAACTTTCCTCGTGTGTGTATATGTTACTTAATGTTTTCTGTATTGTGTTTGGCGTAGCATGACCAAATATGATCCTTGTGCCATAAAACCCAATCAACCTCTATTCCACAATACAGGCTTTTCATCTTTTTCTAATTTTATTATATTTATGATGCAAACACATGGCTTTAACTTTCAGTTCTTCATTTGGAATGCGAGAAGCATTTCTTTCTCAACATGATTTTCTACATTTTACAAATGATGTAATTTGTGCATGGGATTACTGTATCAGAAATTATAAAGCTGCTGCACTTTGTCACCAACATTTTATTATGGAGATTAAGGTTTGAATCATTTATTTTTTATTTATTTGTTTGTAGTGAAACTAGGGTTTAAAGGTTTATATTTTTTATTTAATTCAATACATTTTTGGGTGTTAATCCCACTATGACTATCAAAAATATAAACTGAAAAAATTTTGGTTTTTCGCACAAGTTTAAAAACTTTCTAGTAAATAAGGGACAAATAATAATTTGAGTTCAAATTGGAATGTGAATTAATTTAAACAATATAGAGTTATAGTAATTCTAACATTGTACTTTATTACGATTTGGTAAATAGAAAGTTTTTCTGTATTTCAAGATACTGGATTTTCACATTTTTCTGCAAATATTTTATCTTGCTTATCTGTTTTTAGATTAATCTTTCGGAAGTCCATCAAAGGAAAGAAATTTTTGGAAGATCAACTGTCGCATGGATGAAACTATATACTATTCGGTTTTTTGTTAATGTTTTAGTCATCGTATGGATAACAACCTGTTACTTGTTGATAAGCATGGCAGTAGATTATAACTTGAAGGTAAGTAAATAACTATGAAAATGAGAGTGATGAGTTATTTGCGTATAATTTCTTAATTAGCAATATTACAAAGAGCGTGACCTTTTATTTTTAAATTAGGAACAGAACAAAAAGCATCTGAAAGCTGCTGGTTTCCGCACTTTATTGATACAGTACCTCCCTTCTTTTACAATGATATTTATTGGAAATATTTCCCCTCTTATATTTCATTTCCTTGTTTCTTTTGAGAAATATCATGGTCAAGAAGAAGTCAATATTTCTGTTTTCAGGTATATTTTGTTTATATTTCCTATTTGAACTTTGAATGCATGTATAACGTGACTTGATCTATTAAAACTATTCAGTTTCATTCAAAATAATTATGCTGTGCTTAATTAATGTACAAATAATATTTTGTATGTATATTTAGGAATGTATTTTTATCTCTATCCTCAATAATTGTTCTGGCTATTACTGTCATCCTACAAATTACCTGTGAACCAAAAGATATCTGTGATGCTGGTATGAGCTTGGAATGTAATTCACCTAGAGTAAGTTATTTTAAGTATGCTACACAGAGCTCACATTTATCTGTCTAAGTATTTGCACAAAGCATACTAGGAAGATATTCTCCCCAAGTGAAACAAATTTGGACAAACTCTAATTTTTCAGTAATTTATTGAAGAAAAAAAATATTTGTTAGAAAGTACATATTTCTACTTTATAGAATCCTTTTTCCAAATTAGTCAGTGCTGTCCTCGATCTTTCCCTTCGGGTTTGATCCCGGACCTTGCCAATAGCCTGTTGTGTTACTTCAGTGCAACGTTAATTAAAATACCTACCTACCCCCAAATTAGTCACTCAAATTTTTCATACCAATTGTTTAATAGAGCATTCTTAGGCATAGCATGGAAGAAAAATTATATCTACTTTTTTCTGTTAAATATATCATCAGCTTAGAGCAGAAGCTCATTAACTGACAACACATATTTTTACTGTATAACTAAGTATAGTTTAAAAACTATGTATAGTATAGGTTTAAAAATGAAAATTATTTTTTTGATAGAGTATATATCTTTCAAACAGATTACAGAACTGACAAATTATTTCTCATAATCTTGAAAATGAGTATATCATTTCCAAAGAAATGTCAGTCAATGAGTTTCTGTTCTAAGCCGACGATATTAAACATTAGTGGCATAGCATCCATGGAAGCCCAGCATGGTTGAAAATTATGTGGTGTTGTCCTCGGATCTTTCCCTTTGGGATTGATCCTGGACCGTCACCAATAGCCCATTGTGTTGCTCTAGTGTGCCGTTAATTGAAATACCCCCATGGAAGCCCAGATTATCCCCTAATAAAATTCAGTTGCAATAAAAATGGAAACTGAGAACACCTCAAGCAAAATTGACTATTTTTTTATGTAAATCTAAGTGAGACATCGGTTTCTTTTTGAGCCCTCGATTTTCGTAACAAAACCTACAAGGGAATTTGGATGCTCCATCCTTTCAGCCTCAAATGGTTTCTTAGGTTTTCAAATGGCCTCTGGTAAGCATGGGGTCACGATCCCAGGATGCACAGAGGCTTTCTCTTTCTCCTCCACCCTTTCTTTTCACAATTACTTGACAGCTTCTGTCTTGTGTATGATGCACCTTAGCCAAATATGGCCCTTGCACCATAAAAACCAACCAACCTCAAAACAACCAATCAGATAGTATGTGCACTGGGTCCTTGTGAATAGTCTATTATTTTCCTCGTTTCTCCACCTTTGTGAAGGACTTCCATCAAGCTCTAAGGCAGCATTTGGATCATCCATAGAGCTACAAAGATTGGACTCATTTGCACCTTTTGGACTTCTTTCTTTAACTTAGTGTTAAAAATGTTCGTATTATATTATCTTTGTGGATAAGGAACAACAGAGAATCAAGTTGATATGTAAGGTTGGCTAAATCTAAACAAGATATTTTTACTTTCTATCAAATCTCGGCTTCCCCAATTATCAATGTTACTCTACGGCACTGTTGAGTATCTCTAGGCTGTACAGTAAGACCTCTATAAGTTGTCTCTCAAGGGACCAAGAAATTTTGATAGCTTAGAACGCAGATGGTTTAACCACAGCAATCTGAGTTTTATAAATGTAATTGCTATCCCTAGAATTGAATTGCTGACTGTTTAATAAAACTCCTTTTCGCAATCCTACTTGAAAAAAGTTTTGACCTTTTATTTCAAACCCTAATCACTTTGTTTACTGCCAAAAAATATTAAATAAACCATTTGAATGCAAGTTACCATTTGATTATTTTTTCATTAGATGCAATCCCTTTGCAGAGGAATGCATAGAAATTGCTCTATTTTCCTCCATAGTTTTGCCCTCAGGAGCACATCTCCTTTAGGTTTGTATGGGCTTCACTGGCCCTGGGTACTCTAGTGATATTTTCTTTTCCCATGGGGCTTACTGTCTTTAGTAAAAACTGGAATTGTGTTTCCGAGGTACCCAAGCAACCTTTTTTAGTCTTTAAACATGCAAGGTTTATGTCTGATGCCAAACAAAATTAAATCAAAACTGAGAAATTTGACCCCGATTCTTTATTCCATATATTTAAAATTGTAAATGAAAGTGGATGTACTTACTATTCCTGACATAAGTGACTAATTACATAGATATCAATAACTACATTGCTGTATGTTCTCAAATGACCATAAACGATTTAACTACAGAAGTTTTAGAAGAAAAGTGTGAGCAATGAAAGTAAAAATGAGAAAATTCTTTCATCACCTAATGAAACAGTCTTAGAAATTACCGTACAACAGTTCAAGGTTCCGAATTTTGAAGGTATATGGTTATGAATACAGTGATAAATTTAATATTTATGATTGTTATACTAATGCATATTTGGTACATTCTGCAGTTAAGCCTTCTGTGTCTTAAGCCGTCAAAATTCCTTGGTCCCTTGAGTGACTACTTATCGAGGTCTTACTGTATGTCACAATGAAATTTTGGCTTGTATCATACCTTGTGGCAAATCAGTTAAGTTCACTTTCCACACACACCTTCACAAAATCACATTAACCTTGTTTTCCCAGCCTTGATCAGTCCTTGCCTCGATCGTAATTTTCTGCTCCTGGAATCTTCTCCTAGAATGAGAGTACTAATTCAACCATTTTTTTTCTAAGCAGTAGTTTACAAGTGAATAATTGTGTACTTCAGCTATAAAAATCACTCAGAGTAACTAACTTAACATTTTAATTGGTTAACAACAGTTTTATGTAAGATCAATATAGAAATGAGTTACATTATTTTTCAAATATGTACCTGCAAAAAACATTCTTTTTTAGTGTTGGGAAACTTATGTTGGTCAACAGCTATACAAGCTTGGCCTATCTCAATTGTTTGTTACGATAGCTGTTTTTCTGTTCCATGACATTCCGAGGAAGTAAGTATCATTGATTTGATGTTATAACCACTATCTGGTACCATTATCATCTGTCTAGTGATAGATCAAACATTACTAGTTTTAATGTAGGATGTTTATGATCAATGCTTTTATTATTTTTATTTGTGCAGTGAATCCACATCAAGTGAAAATTGGTACCAACCAAAACTTTCTAGACTTGTTTGGAAATTAAAAAATAATATTTGTGTATAGCAGTGAGCTCAAATTCTCAACTTCCTGTGTTTTTTACAATTCTTAAATTATTTCTACATCTTTCATTTCTTGCTGGTCTTAAAACTAGCATTTTTGGTTGGAGATTATTAATTTAAAAATATGTTTTTAATTTCAGTTTTATTGTTAAAAAATATAGAAATAAATTTACAAGACTAGTGGGCCAAGCTCAGTTCTTTCTACCAACTGAAATTTTAATACCGGTTTATTCCCAGACTATTTTGTGGTATGTATGTTAGTATCAGTTTTAAATTGAAATTTTTTTCAGAAATACTCTACACATGCATCCTTGCAGACTAATCTTCTGCCATCAAAACTACAACTTCATGAAGTGCTGTGGTTTTATAGTTTATATCAAAAAGTATTCTGAAATGACTCATTGTCTTTAAATTTTAAAGTTATAGTATTCATTTATTTAAATTTTTTAGGCTATTCTTAAAAATACCGTTTTTATTTTAAAATTCTTCAAAACTCCTTTCTACTTAATTTTTTCAAATGTAAAGTTGTATCCTTAAGTAGTCTTGCTTTTTATAATCGCTGACTAAATTATTTGACTGTTTAAAAAGGCAGAAATAAGTTGGAGGCTGTGCAACTTATTGGTATTCAAACCAATTGTTCATTAACAAGTTTAGGTAGAATACTTCTATTTTGTTTTTCTCTTTGCTGTTTTATTTTCAAGCCATGTTTTTTTTTCTTTTTACTAAATAAAGGGAATTCATTCAGTGGTACTTAGTATAATAGTTACATGAGTTCAGTTTTGACTTTACATTGTTCTTTATTTCTCTCTGTAGGCTTGGATTTTTTTATTCTCCTTTACTGCCTTCTGTAACCATTGCATTGTTAATCTTACTCTTCTACGTTAAGAAGGTTCGTATTAAGCAATAATTTGATTCCTATTACTTTAAAATTTGGGAATGAGTTTAAAGTGTTAATAAAAATTCATTTTTTAAATAATTTCTATTTTAAAATACATTATACAACAATAAAATTTTAAACTTATTGAAAGTATTTCATAAGCACATAAAATTCAGTCAATTAATTGATCCATTAGTTAATAACTACGGTAATTAACTCTTAATAAAGAAGTATGTATAGCTGTGAAATACGTAGATCTCAACCTTGAAATACTTTTTGGTAGACTGAAGTTGTATTGTCAATGATAGATGATCCATAGTTGACTAGTCAATGCAACACACTTTAAACAATTGTCTGCTGCTATCACTGCTTCACACTTTGTTGCCACAGCTTCATTTCAAATTGCATGCATTCACTTGATAGACTGCTAAAAGCAACAACTGGAAAGTCAAAAGAGTTGTGCCCTCAGGGGCACATCTCCTTTAGGTTGTACTAGCTTCACTTACCCGAGATAATCTATTAATTTTTTCTCATGGTGTTTACTGTTATTAGTAAACATAGGAGTCCCACTTCCAGGAAACCCAAGTGATCTTTTTCCGCTTTTATCGTCTCTGTTTCCCAATCCTTATTCCTTCCCTTTTGTGACATTTTTTACTTGACGTTGTCTTCTGTTTCGCCCAGCTTGGCCAAATATGGCCTTGTGCCATAAAACCCCAAAGCAACCAACTAAAACATCTGTCATCCAATAGACATTGCATGCCCATGCCTATGGAAGTCTCTTAGCCCCCTTGTGTAATTTGCAATCATTCAACTAGGGGTAGCATCTATCAAATTCAGCCACTGTTAAATTCTAGAGAGGTTGTATTGTGGGGAGCTTACCCACCACACTACAATAGCTAACTTTTAATATAGCAGTGCAGCAGATCCCAATCTTCAAGTTCTTTCTAGTGGGCGAAAATTCCTGTTCATTCTGCTACAAGGTAAAGAATCTATAATCCATTTTTTAAAGGGACTGCTGAGGGTAGTGAACAAAAGAATGCACAATTTCGTATCCTGTACTGTTGCTGACATTCCTACTTCCTAGCTGATATTACTTGTAGTGACTGTTCCTCTGATTGAATTTTAGAGTGTAATCATTCACTGAACATAGTAAACCTGTTGAACAAACTTTTTACAAGATTTTTCCTCAAATTTTAGAGCTCTCAGGGGCAAAAATTTGATTTTTTTTTGTTATCAACATCTGGACCCTACTGGTTAATGCATACCTTATATTCACAATGTATGCTTGGAGAAATAACTTTCTAAAAATTTATTGTAGTTGCATGTATTCAGTTATTGTTATGCCTAAAATTTACATTTTAGAGAATTTGAATAAATACCCAAAGTATTGAGGTTGTATTCTTATATATTACAGGTAACCTGTAAAAATATTCATCTTCATATCTCCTCTTTTTAAAGTATAAAGTTTAAAATATCTCTACAATTTCACACAATACCTAATGCCTTCCAGTTCTCATTCTCAAATGCCTCAACAGTTTTGATAATTCTTAATTTTATTTGTAATCTTAATATGTTATATAGTGACCAAAGAGTTACGGCTATTATTTTTTTTTAAATAATAGCCGTAACTCTTTGGTCACTATATAACATAGATATTACACATATCTATTATTTTTTTAAATAATAGATATGTGTAAAATTTCTTTTCTAAAAAGTAATTTTCTTTTTACAGGCAACAGTATTGAAATACAGTGAACCAGCACAATTTCCCTACAAAGCATCTCGGTTCAATGCCACATTTACAAATATTTTAATGATTTCCTTTTTTGTGGTCATAATTTTCCATATATATATACTTGATCAGTACGTATTCAAGGTCTTACAAAAGAAAATTTTAAGGAATGCACAAATGAATTGATCATTTCAAAAACAGCACGTCACAATTGTTAATACATAACTTGTACTGCTCTTGAAATGACCAATTGAATTTCATTCTACAGTTTTAAAAGGTCATTGCATTTTTATTTTCATCGCAGTGAATTAGATTTATTTTCTTAGAGTGAATGAGGACTAGTTGTTGAAGAATGAAAGTACCACAGAAAATATAAATATTCAAAACAAGTGAATTGTTTGTTGTTCAGCACTTGATTGTGAGACCTGTTGGTCTTTCTAGTTTATCACCATCAACAGCATACCTTATACATCTCTTTCCACCAAAGCAATACTGATATAGGGCATTTCGAATTATCTGGCCAAATTGTAAAGGGTGGTAGAGGGCCCAAAATAAACATTTTTATCATGAATGTTTGTCAGGAAATACTGCGTTTAGTTGGTAGAGGGCGCTGTTTAGGTCAGTCAATAACATTGTTTCTGTGGCATGAGGTGTCATTCCCTGCTTGGATTTTCAATAGCATGCTTTGCTATACAAATTTGTACATTTTATACGTAAAAATTGACATTAATTTGTTAAAATACTTAATGTCAAAAATTTCCTTAGATACAAAAATGCTTTGTGTTCAATAACAATTCTCCACTTAGATTAATGTTGATGTTTTAAAAACCTATTTATGTATTCATTATGATCTCATCCTCCCAATGAGTGGTTTATGTTTGACAACCACATCTTATGCAATCCTGCTATGAATCATGAGATCGTATATCACCCATTACCACAGTTCAAGATACTGCTATCATTTCAATACATAAACTAATCACTAAACTACATTTTGAGAAGCTAATGAAATGTGTTTTTAATGTCTCAAAACTGGGAAATGTTATAAACCGATTGGATCTCAACCTCTCATTTCATTCTTATATATTTATGATATCAAAGCTACAATTAATAAAAAAAAATAACAATTATACATTGGGATCCAGGAAGTGAATAATATCATAAAAGCGGTTCCTTTTCGTTTCATGGAAAAAGGGAAACGCATAAGATTTTCCTCCAAATTTTGTTATTTGAATACTCAACAATAGCAATCTCTAATGTTCATATGTGAAGTAAGTTAATTTAGAAATGGGGGTCAAAATGTAGATATTGTGTGTGAAATGGGATTGTAGAATTATTGGTTTTGCTTTACTGTTCATAGTTGCTAATAAATTCTAAATCTTTTTAATTACATTTTGAATATGAATGGTTTTTATCGTATCGTATCACCCATTAATCACCCAAGTAATTTTACACGATGGTACATGAAAAAGTTTTTAATTCATTATATTTTGGTCACAATGTTTATGAGGTAATCACAATGTTACGAGTCTGATTTTGGACCTTGTGCCATAAAACCCAAACATCCAATCTGGAGCTGGACTCTAATTGGTGTAAAAAGTTGTAAATAAACATACATTGGTTAAGTAGTGTATCAGCATATGGTTTACCAGAAAAGTGCAGTGATATGTACTGCTGAGGTGATGTGTTATATAGCATTATAACTACTCTTAAGATTTCCATGGGTTTAGGTAGCTGCATGCGAATGTGGGAAATGTTTTTTGTATTTTCTGTTTCAAATTTTTTCTATTGACTCAAAAAAGTTCCTTACTTGTTATAATGTTCTTTTATAACTAAAAATAGATTTTATAGTAATTTCTAATAATTGTTTGTATTTTGACTTGTACAGAAAAGATGAGTAATTAGTTACAATTACTGTGGACATGTGGTTTTTATTAGAATCATCCTAAAAGATTGTAATTAACAAAACCTAAATTAATTTTGAAAATTTCTCGCAGTTGGACCTTTTTTGGTAAAAACCATATTTGTGTATCTAGCTTTAATAGAAACTTCAATGGAAAGCAAAATAAAATATTTTTTGCTAGTCATAAAATGTAAGCTGAGCAATAAATTATTGTGTATTTAATTTCAATTAGATTGTAAAGCAATGCGCTGGATGTACTGAATCAGTTGTTTTCTTTTTTCTAGTATTCGCCCTTCTCTTGGATGTGGTCCATTTCGAACGTATGATTCAATGATAGATGCTCTTGAAGGAGCGCTCAAAAGCTTGCCATTTAATTTGTTTTTTATTTGGAATTGGTTTTTCAGTGGTTGGTTTTTTATTCCTGTTGTTACTCTGATGTGGTAAGTTTCAAATAAAATTATCTAAAAAATAAAATGTAAAATTTAACAGCTATGTATGTGATTAGGTTTTAATTATCAGCATGTCTTAATATATTGTATTGTCATAAAAAATTCTAAACCTTTAAGAAAATTAAAGTGCATCTGTGAATGTTGCAATGTTTGGTAGGTCCTTCGTAAACAAAATTTAGCACAATTTTTCATATTTTACCAGTTACTCACATCTAAAATAACTTAAAAGGGTATTTGTATCTGAATAAGTCATAATACTTCTGCTTTTCGTAAATTTCATATCAGTATAACTATTAATTTCATTTTCAATGTATTATTTTTTAATTTGTTCTAATACAAATATTTTTAGTGCAATCATATACTACTATTGGAAATATAATGCTTTTCTTGCAAGTCTGGAAACAAAACTGAAAGCAGAAATTGTTTTAGAGAGTAAAGACAATCGATTTCTACTCAGTAAAATGAATTCAATAAAAAAATTTGTATGACACTTTCTTGTACTTTATCATGTTTTACTATGACATTGTTATTTTCAATGAAATATTTTCTTTGTTTCTTTAAATATAAACAGTTATGATGTAAATTTCTTTAAAAATTTAATTAAGCTTGGGTTTGAGTTTAGTGTACTTGTTCAATATCACAGAATTTACTGAGTACAATACAGAAGATTTATGCATATCTATAGCTTTAAATCGGTTGAATTCCATGTAATAGAATTTTTTAATGAAATTACGACCTACTGGGTTAAGTGCTGAATAATTTTTATAAATTACTTTAACATGTTCCTGTTTTATAGATAATAAAAACTTAATTGGTTACACTGTAGAGCCACTCATTTTCATTCTTTTAACGTAGCAAGTCTTAACATTCAATTTATAAAGCTATTTGACTAGGAATCTTTGAATAGTTGAATTGAAAATATAAAAATTCTATTCTGCTTATTAAATTATCACATCTACCTACAATAGTCTTAATGACAAAAAACCAAAATAAAAAATCTTAAGTAAAACAAATTACTTTAAGATTACAGCTCAAGCAAGTGCAACTAAATCAGATGTCGCCTTCAAAATCCCTCTTCTATATTTCTTCATTGTTACACATTTTGCCACTTTTGTTTCTTTTTAAAGCTAGGCAGCTTATATTTTATTCTACATTTCTTACCTGAGAAATTTGCTTTTCTAATGTATAAATTCTCTTTTGCCTATTTCAGTAAAATTAATTTTATTTCTATGTGTAAGTACTTTATGTAATAAAAATCAACTATTGGGACTGAAAGAAAACTGTCAGTGAGAACTTTCTTCAATAAATAAATTGTACAAATTTTGGTGGAAAATTTTTAAAATATTATAAAGCAAAATACTTAAATATAAACGGTTAAAATTGAAGTTTGTCAAGAAAATTTATCCTGTTTAATATATTTATTAAGTTTTTAGTCATCAGGCCAGTTGTACGAGTCAGAAATCTGTCAATATTTGCCCTATCAGGTGACTTAATCACTATCGGTCCATACTGGAGGAGCCAAGGTGGTGCCTATGGTATTTTGTAAGAGCATCACAAAATTCTTCCCATCTGATGGTGTTGATCACCTAGCAATAACATTCAAAGAAGTTTGATCTTGTTTTCCTCCTGATACGTAAGGGCCACAGTAGCCCGGTTGCAAGAGTAGCGGTTTAGTAACTGGAGGGTTGTGAGTTTGAAACTCGATCCAACCAAAGACCGTCGTATATGCGTGGGCACATTAAATCTGTCATGGCAAAAAAAGTAGTATAAGCAAAATGCACCTCAAGTGTCACTTACCGATTGCTTCAACAAATATACAAACTGAAATGAAAAAACAAGTTAGTGTGACAAAAGTTTTCTATTTGAAAATAATATATTATCTGTTACCTAAAATAATCAACCTAATTTGACTCATTTCTTTAAGAAGGGCAACGCTGGCCTCCGTAGCCTTTCTAGTGTTAAAGGATAGCTTTGTTTATGATAAACACACACAAAGCTTTCCTCAAGTGCAGTGCACTTTAGGCCAAATTTTTAAGAATCTTCCATGGTCTGCTCCCTTGAACTGACAGGGTTCTTTCAAGAGTTTCAATTGTTTAGGAACACATGTTTACTCAATTCATTGGAAAAGAAATTACTTCATTATCAATCTACAGAGACTGAATTTTACAGTCAATTGGACTTAATCTCTAAAAACCATTTTTCATATGTACAAAAAGTACAAGACTATTGATTACTTGACAAAACAAATTTATTCTGCAGACAAGTTCGTTTTACAACAAATTCTGTAGCTAATGAAAACAAATATTTTTATGGCAAGTACATAAAACAGGATTCAATACAAAATGTTATGTAAACAAGCTCTTTTGTAGAGATAATGCTGTAAGTTGAAATATAAAAATACAATACATTAATACAAATATGATAAGCGTGAAGTAATTATTGCATATAACCATAAGATAAGTAAAATTGCATGTATACGATATGTAAAATTGCATGTATACGATATGTAAAACTGCACACTTATCATAAAATGTGTAAGCTCATTTTACAGCTGCCAGTCAAAATATACACAATTTATTCAAATATAACTCCATGCTTACAACAGAATAAGTAATATAATATTGCAGTTATCTTTGCTGTTAGTTTTTAAAAAGGGACTAAAGTTCGGTTGACCTTTGGTGAATTTTTTTTAAAAGATCCTTAATTTTGAACTTTCAAACAAAAGTCACCAGAATTTTGTATAGTAGCTTTTGAGACTGCTTTGCTTAAAAAGATGTAAAGGTTGAAAAATAGTAAAAAGTCACCTGTGGCAGCCCTGAAATTAAGGATGTGTTTAAAATTAAATGTGTATATAAATTTAAAATACTTATAAAATCTAAAAGATATTACTCTTTAACCCAATCACGCAAATAACATGATTCAATCAGTTATTATAAAACTTCAACAATTTCCTGGAAGAATTACAGGGTAATTTTTCAAATGTAACATTTCATCGGGTTACTGCAATAACAAGATAACTCCTTTTTTCTTTTTTAAGTACACTTTCATACATAAGATCTGTAAATTATTTCTGCTAGTGTATGCACTTGATAGGCTCACAGTAGAATTACCTTGTTTTCACAGAACATACACAATTATGTGTGAAAGTACTTGAAAAAGAAAAAATTGAATTATCTTTTTGCCCTGACGATTGAATGGATTATTACATCAAACAGCAAAATGAGCCTTTTAGCACCCACCCCAATAGTTTCGCTTCAGGCCACAACTAGCACTTCAGGTCCATTTCAGGGTCGAATTCATAGTCGAGAATTTCATCCATGAGGTCGAATGTTTCAAAATTATTGTCATCTTTATTTTTTGTCAACCTTTCTACTTTAGCCTGCATGATTTCTGAAGGAGTCTTGTCCTTTCTTCCACTGGTGTCATTTGAAACTTTGGTTTCCACAGGTGCCTCCAGAAATGATGCAAAAGTTGGTCGTACAGCGATGGAAGACGTATCTTTGCTAGCTTGCCTACAAGAACAAGAGAATTTCGTTGGTTGGTTGTTTCAGGATTTTATGGTGCAGGGGCCATACACAGCCAAGCTGCATCAAACACAAGACAAAAATATCATGAAAGGAAAAGGATTGGGGAACATAGTGGAATGAAAGAAAAATATCACTTGGGTGTACCTCAGGAACATGAAGTCTGTATACACCTAAAGGAGATATGCCCCTGAGAGCCAAGAGAATTTAGATTCTAAATCTTCTAACTTTCACTCGAACACATTTAGCTCTAATGGCTTAAATTAGGTTGGTTTGGGGTTTTATGGCACAAGGGTCACATTTAGCCAAGCTAAGCCAAACACAAGATAGTTAATGTCAAGCAATTGTGGAAAAAAGATGAAGAGAAAGTAGAGATCACGGCATCCTGGGGACCCATGTCTTCCAAGTATTGTAAATCCCATGGGAAAAGAATGGATCACTCGAATTAGGAACATCACGGTATAATACCTCAATTTCTAATTAAATGCAATCTTTCCGAAATGGGTTGTTTGGGGGTTTTATGATGCAAGGGTAATATTTGGTAGGCTGCGCCAACACGTCAACAAGGGAGGAAAAAAGCAGAAGTGTAGTGAGGGTAAAAAAGAAGGGAGGTCAAATCACTCATGATTGTGATGCCTGTACACATCTAAAGATGTGCCCCTGAGGGCTCCAAAATGAGAAAAACTTCCAATAAGAAATTTTTGTTGCATGCTTTTAAAGAGTTCTAATAAGAATTTAGTTCTATAGTTTAGTTCTTTTATTTAGAATTCTTATGAGAAATTGGTGCATTAACCATTGCAATTTTTCATTAAGTACACCATAATAGCATTTAATTTATAAGCTCAGAGTGCCTACCTTCTGACCATATACTTGTATACACCTAATTCTGTTTTTACACAAACCTTTTTTACACGAATTTGATTTAACACGAATTCAAAATAAATATTTCATTCTCTTTTTACGCGAGTCATTTTGATTTAACACAAGCGGTCCAATCCAATTTCTAACAATTTTTTTTGCCTAAATTCTAAGAAAACAATTTTATTTGTGGCGTAGATCATTTCTATTTTGTATATGTATAACAGCTAGTGTGTTTTGAAATGCGTGCTTTCCTCTAGATACATTACATACCGTTTTTATTGAATTTGGTGCACATCTACCGTATTCGTGCATTGTATCTTCGGAAGACATTTAGTATGTAGCTCTATTTCAAAGTGAAAGAATATAGTGAAATTTGTGCACATATAAATTTTGCCGAAAGTCAATAAATTATAAGTATACAAATTTTTCATGCCTTTATTTATTAATTTTAATTTGAGATATTTTTCGGTAGCCCCTTATATAATGTCACATAATTCACCCATTACCAAATCGAAAAGGAAAGCGATTTCTTTGGAACTTAAAATTCAAATTTTAGACTCTTGCAACTGGACAAGGTGCTACGTCTAGGAAAGCATTTTGGTGTACATGAAGCTACCATAAGAACAATTAAGAAAAATGAAGCTGCAATTAGGAAGTCGGTATGTTCTGGAACAAAAGTAAGTGTTAATTCATCATCATATACAAAAGATATTGTCAAGGAAAAGATGGAAGAGCTCTGGTAATATGGATAGAAAATAAGTCACAAAAAGAGTACCAGTAGAAGCAAACAGCACTAAGAATTTATAGACAGATTAAAGAAAAGGAACCATGTGCACTTCATCTCAGTTAAACAGAAAGTATGAATTTTCTGCAAGTACAGGTTGGATGACGGGATGTAAACCAGATTTTTTGCTCATGAAGAATTTTTTTTATTTTCATTACATATTATTACATGTGTATTTTGTTGAAATAAGCTTCAAACTAATATTTTCATGTGGTTTCTTTAAAATTATTTTTACTGACTTTTTAGATCCGGAACCAAACTTCTTTTCTTCCATAGATATAACGTCTTTTTTTACACGTATTCCTCAGGAACGTATCTATCGCGTAAAAACAGAATTAGGTGTACTTCAAATATTTCTTTAAAATGTTTTTGTTATGAAGTCTAAATTTCTGAATATTTGAAAGTTAGTCAATATTTTCGCAAAATAATTTTCCCAAGCAGATATTTTTAAAAACATTCAGAAGCTTTTAAAGAAATTGAAATTTCTTACAATAAAGAGCCATTTTAAAAAGTTTAGATTAAAAAACAAATTTTATAAACTTGCAAAAGGGCCTTAAATATGGTTATCTCAAATAGATCATAGCTGGAAAAATAATCATGCTATATGGTGCCTGCAGTAATGATTGCTTGCAATACATAGTTGATACTAACAATTACGAAACATTTTATAAAATGTTTGGTAGCTTTGGGTTTTTTGGTGCAAGGCCATATTTGGCCAATCTGCACCAAACATAAGACATTGTTAAGTAATTGTGAAAAGGAAGGATGGAAGAAGTAGAGAAAGATCGCGCTTGGAGTTGCGACCCCCATGTTTACCAGAAGCAGTGAACTCTATGGGAAAAGAATATATCATTAAAGTACCTCGGGTTCGTGAAGCCCATATTCACCTAAAGATGTGCCTCCCGAGGGATTTATAAAATGGCAAAAAAGTATGCTAACTTTTTTGTTTTGAAAAGCAGGACTTTTTTATGCTTTAATCTGTTAATATATTTTGTCAAAATAAAAATAGGTTTAAAAATAAAAATTCAGATATTTCTTTTTAAATTAAAGATTTATGTACCAATTTTGTAACAGAAGAGGTAAGTTTTTAATTTCATAGGAACAGATCAGGAATCTCCAGTGCTTTGAAAATTCAAAAGCAAAGGCATGCTTACCAATCCTTATCAATATCCAGTGAAGGTTTTTAGACTAAACAGGATAGAATAACCAAGTTTGATATTTGAGAATATCCCATGTTTTGTTTTATTTGGAATGCCGTCTGTGATGCACAAATAAGCATTTACATTTGCAAAAAAACCACTGAGCATGTCATTTACATTGGCAATAATTTATCAAACACTGACATTAGCTGTGATTGATGGCCATGTCGTAACATAGTAAACTTTTTTGTGCGAAAACCAAACAATTGTTTCATTTCCAAAACATTAGCCCAAAATTCTGTTTGCTAGTTTGTTCCGAAGACCTTATACGCTATATCAGTTATATATAAATGCATGCTTTGTCAGTGAAATGTCACATAAATCTGTTGAATTCATTTCTAGGAATAAGCATTATTCCAAAGATAGGAATTATAAAACACCCACGTCCATAACTTGATTCAGAAAGGTAAGCTTTTAAGTAATGGAAAATTTAGGCCAGCCAGAGAAGCATGTTTCTTGTTTTCTGCAGAATTATAAAGATAAGAACTTTAGTTTAAAAAGAACGATTAGCATCATTTAACTTGCTGGCATTACTGATTCATTTTAGGTTGATTTTTTATAGCATAAGGACCATCTTTAGCCAAGTTGTGCCAAACACAGAACAACATCAAGAAATGTGAAAGGGAAAAAAGAGGGACTAGTAGTGGGATGAAAGCAGAAAATATATATCACTTGGGTATCCCAGGAGCATGAGTGTTTACTAAGGACAGGAAACCCTATGGACGAAAGGAAAGACCTCTAGAGTACCTCGGGTCCTTAAAGCCGTATACAACTAAAGGAGATACGCCCCTGAGGGCAGTAATTAATCCAGTATTTTTTCACCACTTCATTTACACATTATCCAAGAAAGTGCTGACAGCTTGAATATTATGGCACAAGAACCAAACGATAAGCCGTACCAGCCATAGTCAAGATTAAGCAATAATTTGAATATAAAGTAATAGCACAAAAATGTACTGATCATAGCATCACAGAGAAAGATTAACTGTTTAGTGTAGCCATTCCTGAGTAACCCCCTGCAGTTTGGGAAACTATATTCAGAATTAAAACTTCAAGCATTAAAGACTTACATTTATCTTATCCTCTACCAAGTTTTGATCTCTTAGAACTCTAGATTAATAAATGTTTCAAACAAAATACTCAGACATGTCTGTCCAAGAATATGCATTGGAAACAACCAAGCCTTATAAAAGATAGATGACAAAGACTAAATAAAACATGACAGCTTATTTTAACATTAAGGAAGAAGGATTGCATATTTCTATTGAGTGCCAGCAGATGGGGAAGATGCAAAAACGAGCATAAGAAAATTAAATTGTCCTATCGGAAAATTTACAACACATTTTATATCTAAAAGAATTGCTATTTTAATTTTTATGACATGGGAAATGTAATACTTTTTTACTGAATGTTCTCTCCTGGACAGCTCATTCGATGGCTTAATGGCATCTTTCTTTACAATTTTCTTCCTATGTTTCACATCTTCCGATGCTTTTCTTTTCGAAACTGAAAACGAAAAAGTATTTTATCCAATGGAAAAAAGATTCACTAACTAAAATTGTTCACCTAAATATATGAAAAATATCTTTCTTATAAAATTTATATTTCGGTCCATGTTAAAAATTAAATCACTTGCCTACAAATAAAATATTCAGAAAAATATTTCTCTAATTACATTTTTTAAATTTAATATTAAGAATGAAAAAGAAATTTAAAAATTGTATATATTCATGTTGGCGTGGAAGTTTGGAGAGTGGGCTGCCAGCTCAGGTGTTCTCGTCATCTAACCATGGTTCAATATTACAAGGTGTTGATCTTGAAATAGCCCATTGTGTTGCTCCAGTGCGACGTTAATTAACTAAATATCCACTTTTTCAATTTTTAAAGACTGCATTTAACATTTTTCAGCCAAGCCTGGTCTCGGCCTTTGGTGCTTCAAGGAGCGAAGTGATGGATTGTGAAGCTGTAACCTACCCATTTATGCTTGATAGCAAAAAATTAACAAAACAAACGGAACTTATGTGTACACAATAAAAATAAGAGGACCGAGTAATGGAGAATATCATGTTATTTCCCAATTTAGTTGACGATGTCAATTTTTTCAGTACTTTCGTATGATCCCACGCTAAGTTTACAGCACTTCTAGACATTCCGAGACCACATTTAAAAAGAGAAAACATCATTCAGGGAATCAGCAAGTCCTCAAGAAAAACAAATTATGGAGTGCGAATATATTTTTATTTCATAAAATACTTATATATAGTTACTGATTATATTTCTTAACACTTGTACATAGCTACTTATTTTATATCATAAAACACTTATACATAGGTATTTATTTTATATGATGAAAAAATATAAAATTATTATATATTGATGAACAAAAATTCAGATTGTTCACAAATTCATCTGATATGGGTTGGGTAAGTTGAAGGATCTTGGTCATACAAAATCCTTTGCTGGTGCCGGGGATTGTAAAGCGGATTCGACCGACCCACTTCAGTTGTCAGCCTCATCTCCAAGCTATTCACTATTTAAAATAATTGCGCAATTTGATCCTGATGCGGAAAGTTTTTAACAGTCCACGTGATGTTAACAAAAATTTCAGCAAAAGGATCACACTGATGCAGTCAGTTGCTGTTTAAGCTGCACATTTCCTGAACTTTTCTTCCAGCGAATGTTTGCCAGAAGAAAAGTTCTGGAAATGTCCAGAACTTTTCTTCCTTCTGAAGAAAACTGGGGGCTGAGTCGGATGATTTAAGAAATTACACTTGTCATTGGACTGAATTTCATTACTTTCCATTTCTGACATGAAAGGGTTGATAAAGGTGACTTGGATTACCACCCGTTTCTCTCATGATGCTTGAAGAGAATGTTTTCAAAATTACTTCAACTCAAATGTAGAATCAGTTGAATGGCAATGAAAGATAACTCCAACTGGAAAACACCTACCAAATTAAACAGTTTGATTTGTCTGTTAATTGTTAGTTTGAATGTGGGTATCATAGGTTTTTCAACTCTTCATATTCTTGCACAAAAGCAATTAGTTTTGCATAGTCCATGTTTAGTTCAGGATTCACTTCAAAACTGACAGGAAAATGCTGGCCATTTGAAACAACATTCGGTGTCCAAAGTACTCAATAATTCCGGATGAATCACCCAAATTGTACGAACGGAATGTAGTTTATTCTCCTTCCAGAATCCAGACGTCCAATACATACGATACAGATGGGTGAGCAGTCTCATTTAAAACAACGTAAATAATTCTAAAATCCAATCAGCGTGATGCTGACTAGTGTGAGCTTACCTTTAGTCGCAACAAATTTTTAGCAGGTACAAATGAGCTATAATGCAAGAATTCCCAGTAAATAAGGAAGTTGGTCCCTCTACATTCAACTAAATGAGTCATTCAAAAATTATATCGAGCCATAAAAGTAATTACCCCAAATGCAACTACTAGCCTAGGATTTTAAAAACATCAATACATATAAGAATTGGTTGATTATTTTATTAAAACTAAAGAACAATCACAAGAAATAAAGTTATACTCAAGAATTGTCATTGTTAGAAGAACATTGTCAATCTCAGAAGCGTAGTCCCAAGTCGACAATGGCAAGTTTACATCTAAAAAGAATAAAATAATGGAGTTTTAAATGCTAATTATTTTACTACGTACATGCAGCTCAAGAAAGTATCCGAACATCGCTGTTATTTATGAGACTGAAGTCTCGTCAAATACCCAATTCCAAACATACCCTACCCTAAATTGTCCTGTTTCCCTTAAATTTATGTTATGAAAAACTTGCTCCCAATGAAATATTAACTAAATTTCAAAATGTGGTGAGATTGAGATATTTGAAAGGGACATAACATAAATAACTACTGAGCAAGAAAATGTTTTATTTTTATTGCAAATTTCATTCCACCTTGTTTGTTTTTCCATTTCAAATTTTACGACTCATGAAATATAGAAACTTCCTGTTAATTAGTTTATGGCAACCCAGCTGATAAGCAAACCGCTAATCGTTTGCAACGAAATTTTAATTCGAATGACATCAGCGGAAGATCGTAAATCAGAATAAAACGAGTGAACATGACAGAACTACTCGTGCTCTTTCCCTCCAGGAGGAAACGTTCTTCTGTATTCCGTAGCGTTGATGTTTAAGAAATGTTGGTTATATAAAATTGCCTTCTGATTTTCTGAACTTAACTAGCCAACAAGTTCTAGTGCTTGCCATAGAATGGAATAAATTGTGCTAGCATAAGGTCTTTAACAAGTACAAGTAACTGCTATGCTGCATCAACTGATGCTCGAAGTTCACACGTAATTCAAATTAAATCAATGAGGTTTGTAATAAGAGTCAACAAGACAATAAAGAAATGTATCTCAATAACTACTGAAATAAACATTTAGCACACTTGTATTTAAGATAGCTAAATCGATTGCAGTTTAAATAGATTAGATTCATTTATTAAATTTCATACTCGGCAATTATAAAATATTGCTTCATTTAGGAAACATTACATTTGTTTTGTTATTGAATACTTTAATAAAACTTACATATTACTTATGTATGCTAACTATTTAGGAAGGTATAAGGAAAGGATAGTATTCATCTGAAATCAGCTCTTATAACACAATATAGATTTCATCAAAACTAATGAATTTTCACTACCTTGATCCAGGAATCAAATCAAAAGTGGGTTTCCCTTTAAAAAATCAAGCTGACACAAATTTTAATAATTTTATTGGATCCTTAAGCAAATGAGATTCTCATTTATTTAGGATTTATACCTTATTCCAATCCTAATGATAATTATGGTTCAATCTTGACTCCTGTGGTGTATACAAGGTGTTTGGATACTTGGATTTTGACAGACGGTACAAGTTAAAACTAGCATGCCTGATATTAAGAGGTTAGATGACAAGATCATGTAAAGTTAGGCCAAATAAAAATTCCTGCACATTAAACTTGGAAATTTTTATCCGATGCTAATTTAATCCGATTCAACTTGTGATGTTACTTTGTATAAGATGGATTTTTTGTATTAAGGTTCTCTCATGATGTGATGCTGTACAAACCTGTTTTTCATTTTGTACATAATTATCTTATTCTAAATAAATTATTTGTTTTGTTAATATGCTTCCTCATCAATCCATGGCTTCAGAAACCCACAAGGTCCTCCTGCTGGACACAAAATGGGAAGGGACCATCATCTTAATCCATAAAATACAAAAAAAAGAAAAAATTCTGAGTTAAGTATGCTTGGGATACTCTTGTGCATTTTTTCTTTTATATCATGCAATGTTCTTTTATTTATGCAACTGTGGGTTGATTTCGGCGTCTAGCAGGGTTCTGTTGAAAAGCATTGTGAAAGCGCTGATCGTCGTAAGTTAAATGTTTTCTTGCAGTATTTTGCCATAATTTTAAGATGTTCTAGTTATTTAATATTGTTTATAAAAAAAAGAAAGACAAACAATGGAAATATTTTCTGCAGTATGAAAAGCATTCCAATTTTGCAAATAAATCTTAAAATTAGCAATTTTAATAATTTCATTTTGTTTCGTGTAATATATTGGTTAATTTTTATTTAAATTTAATGGGAAATTTTTTATGTACTGATCCCTTAGAACTCTACACAGCTAGAATAACTATTCAATAGTTATGGAATTGGAATGTTAAAGTTAATTCACTTCTGATAATTGAGTGTTGAGAAAAGATTATGGATTGAAGCAGAAAGCCTATTTCAATTATGATTGGAATGATACATTTTTTATGGCAAGCTCAAAATTCCACTCATTCTATGCTGTTCATAGCTTCATTTTCATGTGTTATGTGAAAACCCTTTTTGTGTGCTTGAAATATACCTGAAATACTTGTCAATGCTCAAAGAATTTGAAAAATACGCATATCTGACTTCAAATTGATGTAGGGTTTTGCTCCCACACGCGCTCAACATATGGCAGCCCTGGAGACCGCGAGTTATGACGTCACGTCATGACTAACATCGACCTTATAATGAAATAGACGAAGCATGTGCCAGCAGTTTCATGTTATTTCTTCCAGTTGCTCGGTTTGAAGATCTGTCACGTGGTTGTGGGTAAAAATAGGGATCCTAAATTATTGATTGGTTTTAATGATTATCCATCGTAATCAAAACACTAGTCTGTGCTTCCATAGCCAATTGGCTAAGCCGATTTGTGATTTACCCTTCAGAGATCTTACGACAGCGACTCCACCCACATGATCATTTTAAGGTCGATGATGACTAACATCTAAGGGAGTTTTTTACCGCCGTTTTTCAATGAAGCTTCTCCCATGTCCCCTGTAAAGACGTGTCGCGCTGTGCTCCTCGGAATTTGTTTTGGTTTATGGCCATCCAACATCACCCCCTGTCCCTAGATATTTTCCTAAAATCTCTTGTTAAAATCCCCTAGACCCCTTGCTACTGTAATTTATCCACTGTAAATAAATAATTTGAGTACTGCTTCGTCTTTGCCCGAGTTTGATGGCCTTCCCACATTTGTGCATTTCCATGTCTCATTTTTTACTGTTAACTTACGAAAAATAACAATTTTTCATGATGTTGGATTGCGCAGTTGATCACGTGATCATTTTGCGCCAGTACAATTTGTTTAAAGTTATAGTCTTCTACAGAATCATTTTGCAATCATAAAAAGGTGTCAACCTGTAGAAAATTCTAAATCAAATGAACCACCCCCGAGTCTATTAGTTTACTTATTCAATGCTCTCAGGATTGTAAGTTAATTGTAAACAAATGTAATAAATGCTTAAAAGCGTTTTCAAACAAATTCAACCTTAAACGTCATTTAGTAGCATGTTCTCAAAGGCAAGATGTAACTGTAAACATTTGGAAATGTCAGGTTTGTGGAATATTCTTAAAGAACGAACAAGATTTTATTTTTATTATGCATGCAGTTTTGTTATTTAAGTAAAGAGGTGTATTACTGCATTTTTCCAGAGTACAGTAGGCCATTTAGACATCTTGGACACTTAAATAGACATAATTGAAGTACAAAATTCAAATAATCTAAAAGTTCTATCCTTTGATTCTATCAATAGCTTTCAAAATTGGTTAGAGTTGGAAGGCACTTCTACTTGAATGTAACGACTCCAAAGTTTTCCATTATTCTTGTCAGTTTAATGTTACATCTTCTAAGCTTCAGGTTTCCAGAAAAACTTATCGCAGAAATTTAAAAGGTACAATATCTCAATTAAACTGTCCAGTTTGAATTTATGCCTGTGAGCAAAAGGACTTATTTACTGTTTCGCATAGTTCTGATCACATTCTCTTAAATTTAAAAATTGTAAATATCCTTTGAAACAAAGCGTTAGAGATCTAATAAAATCCCAATTGTTACTTTCTATTCCTATACGAAGAATTTAATTTCTTTAAGGGATGGAATTTGGAAATCGTGACTGCAGTGTATTTTTTCCTGTGAAAGAGTTCCTTTTGCGTAAATCAATCGAGGCCTATTTCTCTTTACATGCGTAGGCAAGTTTTTAACCATGAACAAATTCAATTTTCAGTGACTGGTAATTAATTTCATTATACAAACATTTTAATAAACCCTAATAAATAATTCACGTGCATTTTTTACTTTATTTTGCATGTAACATTATGAGTGATTAAATAGAAAAAATAACTTTTTTGCATGATGGTTTAAAATTGTCGAATATTAACATTCAGTGCATTTTATGTTTGCAGGTAGGAAGAACTAACTAATGCATGAAATTCTTAATCTAATCCACTATTGCTTTTACATGAACTTTATTGTATTTTACAGTAGGATTTCTGCTTTGAAATAGAGATATTTTAACCAAGTTTCATCGAATATTAAAATTCATTTCGTTTTGGTGCTTGAGTGCCAATTTCTGTTATTGTATTTTTTTTTTCAGTTTATAAAATCTTTCTATACTAGTTGCCTTTTCAAAATAGTAAATTCCTCTTAACAAAATTTTTAATGACTAAAATTGACTTTTTCTTGAAATGTGACATTAATATATGAACTTTCTTTTATATTTAGATCATTCAAAGTAATAGAAAGTTATTGTGTATGGGAAAGCAGTAAAATATTATAACTAAATAATGTTTCTTTTTGATGACCAATTCACCTGGCATTAATAATAAGCATCTTTTAGTTCAGTAGAATCAGTGCACTTGTGTCAATGGGAAGACAGAAACTTAGCTGAGCATGGCATCTTGAAATATTTAAAAAAGCATATTTTTGTTGAGATGGTCTAGATTTGCTCCTCTTTCAAGATCTACATATTAGAAAATTGTTTACTTTACATTTACTAGTTGTTGAAATTCATAAATGTGCATATTAGTTTCTTAACAGTATTGATATGTTTTTTAAATAAATACATGTGTTTGATGTACTTGTTTATAATTTCTAACTATTGCTGTGTAATCCTGAGATTACAAAAGTAAATTGTGTAGCGAGTGTAATGGATCATCCATTAGAGCATACAAGGGTATTTTTTGCAGAAAAGCCTCAAAAAGGAGATATTCTGAATTAAGTATGTTTATTGTAACCTACAGTTATATATATAAATTAAGTATCTCTTATCTCAATTTGGAATGTTCGGTGATGAAAAGATTCCTTCTGTGTTGATGTTCCCAGATGAAAGCTATCTCCAAATAGACACTTCCGAAGAAACTTGAGCATTTCTCTAAAGGGAACAATTACTTGAAGGAAAAAAGTTTTTCTAGCTCTCCTGTATATTACCATTCAAGAAATCCTTAATTTAAGGACACGAAAAGAACGAGGAAAAAGATTAAATTTAAAAGATGACAAAAATCGTAAATTCTATAAAATTTGTACTAATTTTATTATTTTCAAAATGATCTAAGTTTGTGTTGTGTATATTAACAAAAAAATATTTTTTGTTCATAGCAAATTTCGATACAGTAAGCCAGTGTTCCTCAACAATCGGCCACGGTCCTGTAATGAATCCCTGTATCAATTATATCAAGCAGTGAGAGATTCTGCTGGATTGGGTTTAATGGTGGAAGGCCCGATCGAGGACAAGCTGCGCAAAGCACAAGATGTATTTTAACTACTCAATAAATATAGATACCATATATACTACCCAATAAAAACAGCCAAAGTAACAATAGTCTGGAATTTCATGCGTATAACAGCATGGAAATAAGATGGTTAAAACATTCAAACAAGTGAAAGACAATAAAAAAAGAATGGAATGCGTTTTCAACACAAATTGTATGTAATAGTGAAAATACTTTAAAGTATAAGACGAGTTTTTAAAATTGATAGATGAAAACTTTAAATGGAATTTTAAAACAAATTCTATTATGTATCAATAAAATGTGGATGGGGAAACCCCATTCACAAGATTAGTGGCAATTGTCATTTTCGTTTTCAAAGCATTCTTTTTATGAATACATAGTTTGTTGCTGAAATGATCTGAAGAGAATAATCATGAATGTGTCGAGAAAAGCTCAGACAAAGAACTCCTAAATAACATTGCGTAGCAAATATCTGACCAATCAGGAATCGTAAAGAAAATATTCCTACTGAAATTGAAGATCTAGGTACAAGACTGCCACTATTCGTTTCTCGTATATAATACAGATCTGGGTATTGTACTATCGGGGTATAATACTGAAGACTTCGCAAGTTTGCACTGCCATGTGTAAATGCTTGTTTCAAAACCCGATGACATGATTTTTTGAGTAATAAGCCTAATTTAAATTTTAAAATGAATATGATACACTGACTTTTAAGGGAATAAGAGACTGGTTTTGTTGTTAAGAAATCTGAGTGAAAGTATTTGTCACAACAAATATAAATTTTCGGTGATCAGGATGGGATGTGTCAGTAAAAATCAGAAGATTAATTTAACGATGTTCAAAGACAAACTGGAAATGTTACAATCTACTGGCCTCAGACAGGGACTCAAAAGTCGCAAAAAATCCCGGCATTCTTAGGTCAAAGGTAAAATATATATTTTGAAACAGTTTTTCTTTCTACAGTATTTACAAGCTGGAATTGAAGAGCTCAAGAGAATTAACAAAATGTTTCAAATTATTTAGGATAGTAAATTTTAATATAGATTTCTGACAAAAAATACAATTAAGTTAAAATTGTATGCCAACTAAGCAGTAAGCATTTTATAAAGCTTTGACAAGTAGTCAAAAAAAAGTCTTGTCTTTTGTTCAATTCGAAAAAAATATTTTCAGTGACTTTCGTAGACGCTAGAAAAATTAAGTTTGGGAGAAATCTATAGCTTGTGTAAAGGAAAAAAATGCTGTAATATTTGTCACAAGCCTGAAAAATTTTTATGAATCAATATTTTCTCATAAATTATTAGAGAAAAACTCATTGAACTTTCTTGCATCATAAAATTATTTTATACAAAAGGTTTTAAGTTATTTATACAACTATTTATGAAATAAAAAACTTACATGTTTGGTACTGAATGCCTTTATGCTCGACAACAGAAAACCATATTTTTAAAGGACATTTGCTCTGACAACTCGTCTGGAGAAACAAATTTTCTTATAGAAGTCAAAACTCGAACTATAAAAATATGGAATATTTTTATTGTTCAATTATTAATGATAATTGTCTTCCAAGCAAAACGTTTGCAATTTATGAAGCCAATAAATGGGCTATCAACATAAAAAGTAAAACAGTTTCAATATTTACCGACCACGAAGCAAGTTTAAAACCATTAACAATTTTGCCTATATGATAAACAAAATTAAAAATGGCCTCAAAAACACACAACACCCAAACATTCAATTACACATCAATTGGGTCAAAGCACACACTGGCATCATTGGAAATGAAGCAGTTGACCAACTGGGCAAATTAGCAACTAAAAGCCACAGAGCTCTCATAAACATCCCTCAAATGGCCAGACACCTCGTTTAAACCCTCAATCGGCTAATTAACTAATAGCAATCAGGATGGGAAAACGCAGATAAAGGGACACGTTTTCCATTTCTTCTTTTAAAAAATAACTATTAAAAGTTTCCACCAGAGTAACCCAGTTCTACACCGACTATATGGACCCTTCCCATCTTATCCTAATATATTTAACATAAATGGTCCTAAATGCGCTCATGGTGAAATTGGCTTAGCAATTCACAATGTAACTATCCCCTCAATTCTCTAGATGGCATTTCAAAACACTAAGTGGTGCTAATGTTAACGCTTGTGTGCAAATATTACAAGAAAGTGTACAGAGCTAAATAATAAAAACCTTACCTTATCTTTGCTGCAACATAGATAATATCTGTGAAACCTTGTAAATATATGTACCCCTTCACAATTTTACATTTATTCTCACTCCTAGGAAAATTGCCACGCTCATAATTCAGTTCATTAAACCTCAGAAACTATCCGAACTTGCATATGATTTTTTAAGTACCTCATTCATTAGATTAATTAAAATATGTAACACTTTTCTTTCTACAGGTAAATATTAGTCGTGAACAGAGTACAGCGTAGCCCAAAGGACCACTCGTTTTGATCAGTCCTAGGATACCTATAAGTCCGTCTGCGGCGTCAACACACTTTGAACCAAATTTTAATGGGCTTTTATACGGAATTGCATCACAACAAAACAATGAGTAATAGATTCAAATGTGCTCTTTTCAATTGTGTTAATTATTATAATGGAAGTGGTGTCAATTTTTAAGCACACAATTTTCAAAGGCTCAAAAACACGTGATTTTGAATTAACTTAAAGGACAAGTAACACAGTAATAACACATAAACAGTGCCTGTGCTATGTTTATGGTTTATTACAATTTTCAATTAGTGTGTCATGGCCTGCTGGTGAATGGCATTGGTGTGTCTTACGGATGGTGAATAAAGGCTTGAATTGTGAAATATTTATTTCATTTCAATGGTTTAGTTTTGAACTTTTGACAAGTGTCCACAAATAATCCGTTTAAATAATTCTGAGAATTATTTTTATTACAAAGTATCAAATACATTGTTTGAAATAGATGTTTTAAAAGTCACTTTGTAGCAAAAAGAGTAGGTAATTACTACTATTTTTTTACCCCAGTCTGTCCTCATCGGTTATTAAACATATCTAACTCCTGAGCTTACTGTGAAGTGACACGATTCCAATAAATATCAACATAAAGTACCTATCCTTATTAAACCAGTCTGGCAGTCATAAATGGCTGAGGTGATAATTTAAGAACAGTTCGATAAATCAAATAAGGATGAATTAGCTTTTTTCCAGGTTTGGGAGCTTCCTCCTGTGGGTGGGTCCATGAATTAAGGATATTGCATTAAACAGGGTATTACTTTTTTCTGGTCTGGCTGCTATAAGCCCCTATGTATGGGGCCTAAGCACTCTTATTCGTAGATGCGCGAATGAATTAAAATGGATATATTTGCTTATTTCGGGACAAGGGGACTTAAGCCTCCACCCCGCAGATGAGCCCATGAAGTAAAATTTATATATTTGCATATTTCAGGTCCAAGGCACTTAAGCCCCCGTAAGCACGTACATAAATTAAAAAACGATTTAATTATTTTTTCGGGTCTGGGGATTAAGCCCCTTAGCCCCCCCTCGTAGGTGCGCCCGTGAATTAAAAAAAAAATTCGGTAAGACCCACGATCCGAAAATGTTTCAAGATGCAAATATATGTTGGGGACAAAAGTCCTCCAACATATATGATTCATCGGATCTGGGGTGGGGCTTAACCCCTCCCCGTTGGTCCGCCTATTGGTGGGGCTACTCAAATTTGTTTCCATTTTTCCAATTAATTTTAACTTATTTATATACGGTAGGTATGTGTAAATCGAATTAAGGGGACCAATACCTCAAAATCGGTCAACATATGTATTTTTTCTTTGTTTTAGTCTTAAATTATACTTTACACATATCCAAAAATATTTCAGCAAAGCTGACTGCAAGAATTTTAAGATATATATACTATTTCTGTTTTATAAAAATATACACTACTGTTTAAATATCTAAGAATTTGCTCATTCTCATCCCTCTAAATCCTCTAGAAGCCCAGTTTAATTCCAAAACTTATCAACCAAATCTTAGTGTGTGAAACATCAATTTAAGGAGGTATTTTCCCATATATTCTGGTCGTATATCGAAGATTGGCCAACGATGATCCTTTGGATATTCCGTCAATTTGAAAAACACATTGTGAAACTACAAATAGTATTTAGAGCAAGTTTCCAAAAGACAAATTTGCCTTTTCCAAGTATTTCGGTTCCGTTTTTGTAAGTTTGAGCTTATTTTTGGATTGTCCAAAAGATTTCGAATAGGAAATCACATTAGCACGTAACAAGGAATATGTCAACCACAAAACGAGCATATAATTAATTGGTTAGAATAAAAATGTCCCCTTTAAACTCAAATGCCATCTTAATATCAATGTTAAAAAGCTAATTAAACTTGATATTAAAAACAAAAACTGGCAAACGGGGGAAAATTATGACTTAGAAGCAGGTACTCATTTTTAATATTTTGGTTGTCGAGATTTAACTTTACACTCAAAAAATTTATCGCATTCTCATTCTGATTCTACAACCTCTAAAGTTTATACCTGGAAAATATCAAAATACGTATTTTTGTCACAAAACTTCACAAAAAACTTTTAACTAAAATTTGATCACAAAGAGATCGAAAAGATTTTTCACAAAAATCAACTTCCTACCCATAAATTATGTTTGAAAAAGTGGCAGGAGATAAAACTAATTGAAAATCACAGAACTTAAAAAATGTTCCTATTAAAATATTCATCTAAAATACTGCAATATAAGGACATTTTTCTTTAAATAAGCAAATTTTTTATGATCTTTGGAACTAGAATCTATCCCAAGATGGAATTTAAGTGGAGTATAATTGACCAGGGGGCCTTAAAAATATTTTTAATCGTTCAGTCATCAGAATGTAGGTAGGTAGTTTAACGTCACACTGGAGCAATATAACGGGCTATTGGCGACGGTCCAGGATCGAACCTGAAGGGAAAGGGGCTGCGGAAGCCCACGTGGAAGGGTAACAAATTTGCAACTGGAGGATTGCGAGTTCGAAACTCGGTCCAACCAAAGATCGTTGTATACAGGGGGGCTGACTGTGGTTCAAAATGACGAGGTGTTGTCCTCGGTACTTTCCCTTTGGGATTGATCTTGGACTGTCAACAATAGCCTGTTGTGTTGCTCCAGTGCGACGTTAATCAACTACGTAGCTACCCGAAGGGAAAGATCAGAGGACAACACCTCATCACTTTGAGCCATGGTCAGATGACGAGGTCAACACCTTAGCTGTCACCCCACTCTCCAAACTTCCACACCAAGTCAAATTTAACATGCATCAGCCCCCACGTACACGACGGTCTGGTTGGATTGAGTGTGAAACTCGCGACATTTCGGTTGCTAATCCGCTCCTCTACTATGGCCCCTCAAAATATAGGAATAGAAAAATATTTACAGAAATTAAAAATTCTAACTAGATTTTTAAAAATAAGTTAGTAATGTTGGCATAAAAATGAAGTGTTCAGCGAAGAAAATTAAAGAATGCGAAAAATTTCCATCAGTGATCTCGTCTGACTTTAAGTAGCCGGGTATGAAAAACCATGATTTAAAAAAAATCATAAAAATCGATTTGATATAAATCAGATTTTTTTTATTTAAATAGGATTTTAATTAATCCCTCTTCCGTACACGTTTAAACTTGTTAGACACGAGACACGCAAGCCATAGTTCTAGATAGTTTTGATTGATGTTAAACATTAATATTTATGATAATAACATTAATGTACTATTAGGATATAAAGCAGGATACATTTTGCAAGATTAAAATGCGATATAGGAATTAGCAGTTATTCACATGATAGAGTAAATAGAATTGCACAACAAATGCCATGCATATGCAATGTTTTCCCATCTGATTCTCGAGCGGTTTAGATTAGCTTGATTGAAACAACTGATGGCATGAAATTTTTTTAATCTAGATCGATAAGGTTGCCGGGATTCCACTATCATATTATAAATTTTTGTATAAAATTAATCAATAATCAGACAAATTTCAGAATTTTGCATTATATATTTATCATACAAGAAAAAAATGTATGGAATTTCTTTAGTTATTTTTATATAAAGTAATTAATTGAGTCAAGACTTGTTTTTGAGAAAAATCATATCACCAATAGAAAATAAAATAAAAGGAACTTGCAATAAAATTCATGAAGAAATTCCCACTTCTCATTTTTTTTGCTTGCAAAAAGTACTTATTTGTGAAAAAATGTTATTTGTAATTAAATAGTAAAAAATGAGACAAAACATAATAATTGAAATCAAATTTGCCTATTTTTCACATTTTCTCAGCATTGATAAGTATTTCAAAGTTAGTTATTCCACGCATACAAAAAGGTTTTATGCATACTAACACTAAAAAATTAAGCTTTCCCCTTTGAACAGCATAGAATAAGCGTAATAGCATTCCACCAGATCATGCCAATCGAGTGGAATTTTGAAAAAAATCATCACATTCATTAAAATAGCTTTCCGCTTCAATCCATAATCTAGTTTAACATATTCATTAATTCTTGGAATTCTTTTGATACTGCAGAAAATTTTTCATTATGACTATTTTTTTGGAAACAGAATACTTAACTTATTTGATATACACTCATGTTCAAATTTATCTTTACATACCCAAAAATAATGATATTCGATGAGATATCCAATCATTATAATCCATTTTTGCAGGGAATGTGTGAAAGACAAGTTTAATTAGCATTATCCAATCAAAAGTGATCAAATGGTTTCTGATATGCAAATCAAGGCGTTACGTCATCCGACGGTGAATCAAGAAGCGCTTTGCGCAAAGTGAATATCTGCAATACAGCGTTTGATTTCAGTGTGTAAGGACTCAAAACGGTTTGTTATGGCTCCGAAGTATCATTTGGAAGAATCTGTGAAGTGGCGAATTATCGGCCATGTAGAAGCAGGGCAGACAATCATGGAAGCAGAGACGTGTGAATATTTCAAGACAGATGGTCTCTACACTATGGAAAGAACTCTGGAACTGTTGTAAGGAGGTCTGGACAAGGTCGTAAACGAATAACTGTTTCTCAGGATCGATGTCTGGCAATATTTTATTTTCAAATCAATAAACTTAATACACAGAAAGGAAAATGAAACTTTAAATTTCTTTAATTTAATATTTTTTAAATAAAAATAACTTAATTTAAATTGGCCTACTACCCTGTTAAGTAGTGTACAGAAATATAGTAGGTAAAACAATCCACACGTTAGTTTGCTCTTGCAAAAACAGGAACAGAAAACTTCCAAAAACGTTCAGATTACTTGATTTTCTCGCTTGGATCTCTTCGGTTCACCGGCTAACACGCTATTTTGGCGCCTTACAAAATCAGAATAATTCCAAAACGATAAACCGCACCAAGCTGTTACACATGACTTTGTTTACAAACTGAAGATTCCAATAACCTCCCTTGGAGCTCTCGATTACTCAGCATTTTCGAGTTCCAGATTTGTAGCGGACTCACTAGAATGTTTGCATATTGAAGAGAGTTCATAGGAACATTTATTTTTTCTTTCACCAAATGCTCCGATCGTATTTCAGCAGTCAATATTTCATCTTCTGGTTTCTTTTCTTGCGAATATTTGTTGATCTGCTGTATCTTTTAGGACAGGAAATCATTTTTGGGTGGAGGCATTATTTTGTTTCACTTATGTATGGAACCGAATTTGCCATGGCGGAACAAAAACTGACTCTTTTCGAACTTTTTAGTGGTAATAAACCGTCAGTTAAACATTTAAAATTTTTTAGAACGACTACATTTTTGGGTATTCCCAAATAACAAAGGCATAAGCAAAGGCAAATAACAAAGGCATGAGAGCTAAGGGAATTATGGTTGGCTATGCACAAAGAACCAGAGGATATAGAATCTGGCTTCCTATTGAAAGAAAAGTAATATAATCTATTAATGTCAATTTTGACGAGGATGTTGGCGATAGTGGAGCAATACTGGACCCACCTAAACCTTTTCTTCAAAGTTTGATTATCCAACATCTGACACCGATACGGATCAGGAATCTAATAAAAGTGATTCTGATTCTAATAATTCGAGTTAGTCGAAATTTAAATTGGAACCTACATTGGAAACTAGTAAAGGTGATGAAGCACAACCCGTTTCCCCCATAAAATTTTTACTTATAAGGAAAGTTGTACCTCAAAAGAAGGGTTCGAGAACCAACATCTATTATATTTCTGGGAGTAAAACTAGATTGCATTCACAAAACGATGTCAGGAAATTCTGTGAAGCATATAATCTACCGTATATGGGAAGGTTTGACTTCCATGGTAGAAATACTCATTGATGAGATTAAACTAGAACCTAAAGAGATCAAAATTTCTCAAACTAATATTTCTGAGGCATGACTAGATATTACAATCCCAAATTGTTATAATGATACTTTTAGAACGCCTCAAGCTACGAGTGTCATAAAGCCATGTTAGATGAGATTTCAGTCATAAATAACCAAAAAGTCGGACCTGGTACCAAAACCTTCTAACAATAAAGTAATAGGTTGCCATTGGGTTTATACAGTCAAGGGTTATACCATTGGGTTTTTACAAGTGACAAGGGCAATATTGTTAGATATAAAGCTCGATTAGTTACACAGGGCTTCAGACAAACAAAAGGTGTTCATTATGATGAGGTCTTCAGCCCGTTTGTGAAATTTTGAAATTATAAGACTATGCTTCTCAATTTTTGTAAGCAAATTTCAATGGTCACACTGTCAAATTGATGTTAAATGTGCCTATTTATATGCATCATTTGATGAGAACATTCTGATGTCCTAACCTTGGGGTTTTGAAGATCCTAACAAACCTGATTATGTTTGTAAATTAAATAAAAGTATTTATGGACTTCATCAATCAGGAAGAAATTGGTTTCAGGAAACACACAATGTATTAGAAAATCTTAAATTTCATAAAATTGAATGGACAAACTGTATTTATACTTTTGGTGACAGTGTGGTACTTTTAATGTATGTTGATGACATAATTATATTTACTATAAATGAATCTTGTATATCTAGTATTGTTAAAAAATAAATCAACAATTTGATATAAAAAAATTTAGAAAAGATGCGAAAACCTTTAGGTGTCGAGTTTGAACAAGATGGTAAAACCCTACTGATTCATCAGTGTGAATATATAAATAAGATTTGTTTGACGTATAAAAAGTACAGCTATCCTCTTGCATCTTTACCAATTGCTGTAGGAACCATTTTATCTAAACAGTGCCCCCAAATCAAATGAAGTAATTTCATTTATGTCAAAATTACCATACCGTAACTTGTTGGGTTGTTTAGCATTTTTAGCTATGAGGACTCGTCCTGACATATGCTATAAACATATTGTCCCAATTCCAATCTAACCCAGGTATTATACACTGGAATACCTTATTAAAATTGTTGGGTTATGTACATCAAACCAGTAATTATAAATTAAATATTTCTAATATAAATGATAAATTTAAGATGTTTCAGTGATGCTGATTTTTCAGCCAATCGAGACGACCGTATCTCTATGGGTGGTTTAATTCTATTTATTGATCAATCGCCAATTTACGTGTACTTTCAAGCAAAAATGTGCGAGTTTATCTACTTTAGAAGCAGAATACGTTTCTTTAACAGAAGCATCCAAAGAACTCGTATGGTTTATTCGTATTCTAAATTAACTGAAAAACTTAAGCGTTTTGAAAGTAAAATGTGAAAGCCACCTATAGCTGCTTGATTATCACACAATAAATTTTACAAAATCATCTATAGAGAACCATCGCACGAAACATATCGACATCAAATATCATTTTATTAGAAACTTGGTTCTTGAAAAATTGTTTACTTTAAAATATGTAAATACAAAATCTAACTTGGCTGATTTGTTTACCAAGCCATTGCCGAAAGTAGGTTTGAAATCACTAGTTGATAAGATATTTGTATTTTAACATGTTTATGGTATTTTTTAAATGTACTTATTCTTTTTCATGTCTGGCTGGCTACTGGCGAGATATCGTCCACTACTTTGGATGGATACAGCTGAAGCGTACGAACGGCTCCTAATACCTTCTCGGGAGGAATACAATTGTAATCTGCCAGAGTACAAGGATGCTGTATTTCACCGAGGTGGTGGTCGTTATTGAAGCCCCCTTTTAGGTCTATTTTTAATTTTGTTAGTCCCTAAAAATAATGTCTTCCACATATGCTCAACAAATTTGCACGCCAGCCTGTCATACTATAACGGAAAATTTTTTCATGTATTTTTTACAGAGAACTGTTTCTACTGCTATTTTTTTAATTTTTACAACATAAGATGTTGTGTATTTGTGATTAAAAGAATTGACTCCAAGTCTTAAATATTATTAATCTCTTAGTGAGTTATTTTGTTAAAGGGTTAATACGATTTATTCAGAACTTTAAGTTCTGGTATTTTTAAAAGTTTTAGGCCAGTAAAAGGCAGGCCATTGTTAGGCAAAACCTTACCTTTCTTTTCTGAATTTTACTGAGCCATCATATTTGATATTTGGTCCAGTATAGGGCTGAGTCAATGGAGGTCTGTGACTGTCCACACGTAAAAATACATGAGAACATGTAGCCAATGAGGGATGAATATATATGGATTCATTGCAATGTTTAGAAGTTGTGATTGGATTTAAAGTTCGCATCAAGGTGCGAAGTTGATCTACATACGATGAAGAGGGTGTTGAAGAGATTTGCTCACCATACAAAATGTCAGATGGTAAACGAAGTGTTGTTCCATAAACAAGCTCTGCACACGTAGCGTTTATATCGTTCTTTAATGCAGATCGTAATCCTAGTAACACAATTGGTAGTATTTCGGTCCATTTTCCATGCTCGTGGCATTTGAGGGCACTTTTGAGATGTCGATGAAAGCGTTCTATTAACCCATTAGATTGGGGTCTATAAGCTGCAGAATGGATATGGTTGGCTCCAAGCACTTTAGTCAGCTGACGAAAGAGATTTGATTCGAAGCTTCTGCCCTGGTCTGTTGTTATTGTTGTAGGACAGCCGAATCTGGAAATCCAACCATTTAATAGTGCTCGACAAACAGTTTCCGCAGTCAAGTCAGTAGTCGGGATTACCTCAGGCCAGCGAGTGAAACGGTCAGTTATCGTGAGGCAATAACGTTGATCATCAGATGATGGGAGTGGTCCAATGAAATCCAGATGTATATGGGCAAATCGAGCATCTGGTAAAGCGAATGTGCCAAGTGGAGTTTTTGTGTGGCAATGGACTTTGGAACGTTGGCATGGAATACAACCTTGTACGTGCTCTTTAATCCATTTGTTCATTGCAGGCCAAACATATCGAGAAGTGATCAACTTTTTGGTAGAGGAGATTCCTGGATGGGAAAGTCCATGAAGTTGATTAAATATGATTTGTCGATATGATTGTGGAACGAATGGTCGAGGTTGTTCGGTGGACATGTCACACAATAGTTCCAAATTAGCGATTGGAAAATACTTCTTTTCCAGAATAAGTGAAGTGTCGTTTTTAGTAAGAATCGCCTGTAACTCTAAATCATTCGCTTGGGCTGCAGCAAATTCTTGGAAATTTAATGTAGAGATAGTGTCAATTTCTATGCGGGACAACGCATCAGCCACAACGTTGTTAGAGCCTTTTGTATGGTGGACATCTGTCGAAAATTGCGATATATAGTCCAAATGACGGAGTTGTCTTGGCGAACACTTATCTGGCTTCTGCTTGAAGGCGTAAATCAAAGGCTTTTGATCAGTAAAAATGATGAAATCACGGCCTTCAAGCATATGCCTGAAGCGTTTGACAGATGTGTAGATTGCGAACAGCTCTCTGTCATAAGTGGACCAGTTCCGTTGACTTCTGGAAAGCTTGGCAGATAGAAAGGAAATAGGTTCCCAGGCATCTCTATTCAGTTGCATGAGAGTACCGCCAACAGCTGAATCGCTTGCATCGACCCAAACACTCAACTTAGCTCCAGGTATCGGATGTCGTAAAAGAGTAGCACTTGCTAAAGCATTTTTAGCATCCGAAAATGATTGCTCTGCCACGTCAGTCCATTCAAGTAACTCATGAGGTTTCGTAACTGTGATTCGTTTAGTTTTCTTTTTATTTTTGATGCCTTCTAAGAATTTATTTAAAGGGGCTAATATATGAGCTGCTCTGGGCACAAAACGTCTGTAAAAATTAAACAATCCAAGAAAACGCCTTAATTGTGTAATAGTGGTAGGCTTTGTAAAATTTTTAATGCATTCTACACGTTCTGTCAGAGGCTCGATACCAAATTCAGAAACTTGAAAACCTAAAAATTCAATGGAGGAAACTCCAAAAACGCATTTTGATGGATTTAAACTGAGGCCATAATGTTGTAATCGTTGAAATAAAATTTTGAGATGTTCGATATGGTCTTCTGCTGATTGTGAAGCCACTAATATGTCATCTACAAAAGCATAAAGAAACAGGAGGACCAGTAGTTTGAATGTAATGAACTACAGAGTGTTTTATCTCCTGATCAGGACGTGGTGGTTTGGTAATTTCCAGATATTTCATTAAAAGTTTGTGATAAACGCTATCTCCTGATACAGTTTTAATAGAATGAAAATCACTTGTGCATAATTTACAATGAGAACTAATATTGGTTTGAGAATCAATAAGTTTTTGTTGAGAAAGATCAGGTAGTAAATTGAAATTATACAGTAAATCAGCACCTATAATAGGATTGGAAACATTACCAACTAAAAATGTCCATTTATAAACACGCCGGAGACCAAGATCTAAAGATATGGTTTGAGTAGTGTAGACGTGAATAGGAGAAGTGTTGGCCGCAAAAAGAGTCATATGAGGATTGTTTCGTCTTTGTAATTTAGATGCAGGAATAATAGAAACATCGGATCCGGTATCAATCAAAAAATGTACATTAGTGCGTCTGTCACGCACAAAAAGGCGACGCGAATGCTTCGGCAAGGCGCAGGTCGCGTCTACGCCTGGCCGGTCGCGTTTTTTGCAAAATTACAAGGGGAAACACATTTTTTTGCTTTTTGACCAAATTTATGATGGTACCAACAATTCTCAAACGATTTAGTTTTAGATTTGTTGCGTTCCCGTCGATTGAAATTATGATTCCGACTAAGGCTTCTGCCTCTAGAAAGTTTATCTATACGTTCATGCAATTTTCCTATTTCACTAAGCAATTTATCTTCAATGGAATTGACTGAAGAAACAGAGCAAGCACTTACTGGAAAGGGTGTGACTTCAAGAACACGGTCTGCTATTTCAGCAGCGTTGTCCAGAGAAAGATCAGGAATGGCAGCAAGAATGGTTTGAACCGAAATTGGCAATTGTTGAAGAAGTAACTCCAATATCAGTTCGTCAGGAACATTATGCGCTTCGGCGCGACGTCTCATGGCTCGCAACAGTTCCGTAGGCTTGCGATCGCCGAGCTGTTCTCCAACAAGTAGTTTTCTTATTTCCTGATGCGATGATTCCCCACTGCGTTTGATGAGTTCCGTTTTCACATGGAGGTACGGATCGTCTTTGCACGGATGTGTGATAACGTCTCTGATGATTGAGGCAACATCTGGAGGTAATTGCGAAACAATGTAGTTATATTTAGTTCTGCTTTCGGTTACAGGTTTAGGTGTTCCCAACTCGAAAGTACTTTCACACATTATGAACCACAAAGCAGAATCGCCGAAATTATACGGAGGTATTTTAATTGCGCTTGTCTCCGTCATAATGGAAATCCAAAAGATCAAAATATGAGTGAAAGTCGCGAGTTGTGGATGAACCGAAATCGAAAGTTCAAGGAGACGCGCAATCCGGAACACAGGAGTGAGATATCCACATCAGGTTACCGAGTAGTTTCGAATCTTTTATGCGCTGGTTAAACTGGATTGCTTTTGAAGAACATGCTTTGTCCAAATAGTCCGGTAGTCACCATTGTGGTGTTGGTGGTATTTAATTACTACTCCAAGAATAAGAACATAATTATTTATTGACAAGACGAAAGACAACACAATACGAACATATGAAGAGTCGAAGTGTAAAATTCTCCTCGCTCCGCGTGTGCTATGCTACACGCATGCGCATTACAAAATTGCACAATAGAGATTACGCATCCTCTGCTCTTGGCAAGGTGCCAAGATTTTCATAGCGTACTCTCCACACCCCATTAATTTCAGAATTTTATTCTGAAGAACTATTGAGATCATTATCACATTTAAAATATGTATAATTTCTTTTAATTGGGCCTCGGACAGCTTCCACTCCCTTCGAATTTTGACTAAAATGTACATTACTTGTTTCAATTATATTCCTTTCATCTTTTAACCAAATTCTGTATCCCCTAGTACTCATTGCATACCCTACCATGATACCTGTTTTAGCTTTTCCATTCAGTTTATTTCTTAACTGCTAAGGGATGCCTACATAAACAGTACTTCCAAAAATTCTCAAATGAGATACAGATGGTTTCCTACCACCAAACATTTCAAAAGGAGTCTTATTTTTACTTTTATGACAAATTCTATTACAAACATAATAATGCTTCCGCCCAGAAATGTTCATCTAAACTGCATGAATTTAACATAGCTTTAACTCCATCTAAAGCAGTTAAATTATATCGCTCACTCACCCCATTTTGTTCCGGAGTATATGCATTTGACCGCTCTGTGTGAATATCTTGATTTTCAAAATATTTGCCGAATTCATTATGACAAAATTCCATTCCATTGTCTGTTCTTATATTTACAATTTTTGAAACCTTTCAGCTCTTTTCTGGAAACGTGTAATACAGTCAAAAACTTCTGATTTTTCTTCATAGGAAAAATTACTACTTTACGAGAAAAATCATTTGTAATAGACAGAAAAAATTTGACTTCCTCCATGAGATAAGACTGGCATAGGACCACACAAATCCATATGTAATAATTCAAGAGGTTTAGAAGACCTAACTCCAACAATGGGTTTAAAAGATACTCTTTTTGGCTAAAATATTCAAATCTGACCACCAAAATATTTATACTAATTGGACATATCGCATATGACATTGGACATATCACATATGAAAGGACATTGCTTCCTTTCAAGTCGGTCTTCTCATTGGCGAGATGTTTCTGCAGCCCTTGACTCAAGATGTCTTATCCGATCTTCTTGAAGTGATCTTCCTATTTAGATATTTCGGCAGACCTTGCCTGATCATGCCTTAATCGGTCTTCTGAATCAACGTGAATCCAGTCTGAAGACGGACTTAATGTTGATGAGTTGATTCCGCAGACCTTACTGAGAATGACACTCGATCTTCAAGTCGAGATTCATGTTGTTGAGTTGATTCCGTAGTCATATTGTTTTATCAATTTATTGTCATTCCCAAATATATAACGTTGGTTTATGTGCCATGTACGTTCACTATACATTATTCTACAGTGAAAAGAAATTAGTTTTAAAAAGGAACGATAAATGCAGTTGAATCCGAGTACAAAATGACAAAAAGATCACAATTGAATAGGAAACTTACATGAAGTATCATTTATCTTACCATGAAAATAAAAACAGTGCACTTTTGTGCACCCGCCAGGCCTGCTTGCGTACTTGCAAAAAATTCTTTTTCGAAGACCCTAAAAACCAAAAAATACGTGAAAATGCTATTTTAAACAGATTTAATTAATTTCTGAAAAGAAATTCAATTACACACAGTAACCCCTAGATATATTGCAAAAAAATACCTTACATTGTCACTTTCTATTTAGGAAAGCTTTCTCCCAAGAGTAGAAATTCTTATTAAAAGTTGGTTGGTTTGGCCCAAAATGAAAAATAATCTATTAAAATGGCAAAAAGCTTCAGAAAATATCAAAAAAAGTTTCCATCAGATTAAATTTTTAATGGAATACATTTATTTGCAATCAAATAATGGTTGGTTTGGGGTTTTTGGCACAAAGGCCATGTTTGGCCAAGAAGCACCAAACACAAGATAACAACGAAGGAGGAAAACAGCAAAAAGCAGAAGGTAGGCGAGAATGAAGGGAGGAGAGATCACTCGGGTACCTCAGGGTTCTGATGCCCTTACACACCTAAAGATGTGCCCCTGAAGGCACAATCAAATGTTTCAATGTTGCTAAAAAATAAAAATTTTGCAAGGCCACACATCACATATAGGTGAACAAATTTCTAATTCAGATTGAAAATATACTTACTCTGGAGACTTGACACATGATGTCTTAAAATATAACCTGAAACAATATGTAAAGACTATTTTATTCAGTTAAACAATAAAATGTTTCAGTTTAATATTGTATAACTTGTAAAGCCATTACAAAATAAATCATAAATAAATAACTTCTAAGCTTCAACAGAAATATAAACATGAATATTAAATACACACTAGGAATGCTCTACCGTATATTTAATGGAATTGTAAAGTTAAAATTTTTAGTATCGTAGTCTCTTCAGAAAATAAAACAGACATCTAGTCACAACGAAGATTTTCTGCAGTATCACAAAAGCATTCCAATTTTGCATATTAATCGTTATAATTGGCAATTTTAATATTTTCGTATTTTTTTAGTAATTTTTATTTAAATTTTATTGGGAAATTTTATGCATTGATCCTAGGGCTGCAGCATAACTATTACATATTTATGAAATGGAAATTGGGAATGTGAAAGCTAATTCGCTCATCTGAATATGTTGACAAAAGATTATGGATTGAAGTGAAAAGCTATTTTAATGATTATGATGATTATCCATGTTCAGAGAAAATTTTAAAAATAGGCAGTTTATTTCAATTTAACTCAATTGAAATAGGATGTATGCACATTTTCTTCGATTTCTAAATAATGTAGAACCAAGCAACAGTTTACAACCAAATTTCGATGTTACAATTGTACCAAAAATTAGAATTACGAAGATTAAGGCTTAATGGTAACTTTAAAAAAATGGTAAGACCTGTTACAGAACGCATCTCAACGACTTTTTTAGTCCAACATATTACTCGTCTTTAAGTGATTAGGTAAAATATGAAGTTATCAAAAAGAGTAAAAACAACATTACACCCGGTAGGTATTTATTTAAAGTCGCACTGGGACAACAATATTCTTTCCAGAACAAATGCAAAATTACGTTTGAGATGAAAAATGGAAAACAGTTTCCACAATGACGACAAAGAAAGTTTTAATGACAGGAGCAATAAATTACAACTTACCGTATTTGACAGAACTCCAATTTCGTGCTCAGCCGATTTCGTGGGAGAAATACGTCACGCACGACACTAGTGTACGCTAGTCCTAGCGTGTCTCAAACTTTCGCGCCCTGTGACTGGACCAATAGTGTCACATGATCAAATCAATAGGCACTTTTCCAGAAAAATAAACACACGTGGTTTTAAATATATAATTCGTGTTTTACTTTTTGAGCTTTTAAGGTAGGTAAGTTCTTGAACAAACGTCGTTTTGGAGCAACTCACGTTTTGATATTTTAAAAGCGAGAAAAACAGTTTCCAAAGGGTTGTTGTCAAAAGCCCATTATATTACTCTAGTGGACATTAATTAACTACCTACCAAATGGTTGGTTCTTGAAGATTTACGTCGGCGTGGTGTGGAAGTTTGGAGAGTGAGGTGCCAGCTCAGGTATTGCCTCGTCATCTGACCGTGGTTCAAAATTACGTGGTGTTGATCCCGGACCGTCACAAATAACCCGTTGCTTTGCTCTCTCTCTATATATATAGTATGACGTCAATTAAAATACCTACCTTGAAGATTTACGGGAGTGTTGCGAGTTCAAATCCAACCAAAGGCCGTCGTGCACAAAGGAAGCTGGTTCACGTTAAATCTGTCGTAGCCTCAAATGTCCTCACGTTCGTGTGGTGTGAAAGTTTGGAGAGTGGGGTGACAGCTCAGGTGTGACCTCGTCATCTGACCGTGGTTCAAATTATGGGGTGTTGTCCTCGGATATTTCCCTTCGGGTTTGATCCCGGACAACCGTCAATAGCCTATTGTGTTGCTCCAGTGAGACGTTAATTGAAATACCTACCTTCTTGAAGATTTAAGGTTAGGCATTTAATTAATGTCACACGGAGCAACACAACGGGGTATCAATCCCAAAGAGAAAGAGCCGAGGACAACACTACGTAATTTTGAACCACTAGTTGAAGATTTGAGAGGATGGTATTTTAGGTATTTTAATTAACGTCGCACTGGAGCAACACAACCGGCTATTGGTGACGGTCCGGGATCAAACGAAAATTTAAAGATCCGAGGACAACACCATGTAAGATTTGAAAGGAAGTTATTTTTGATCTAGTTAGATTTTTCGAAAAGTCGATTGAAGATATTTCCTGGGGCGTTAATTAATTTTGGACAGGTAGGTTTAGAAACACACAGGCTATTGGCGACAGTCCGGAATCAATCCCAAAGAGAAAGAAAAGGGGGCCGCGGTGGCCCGGTTGGAAGAGTAACGGACTAGCAACCGGAGGGTTGCGAGTTCGAATCCAGCCAAACACCGTCGTGTACAAAGGGGACTGGTGCACGTTAAATCTGTCGTGGCCTCAAATGTCCTCACGTTGGCGTGGTGTGGAAGTTTGGAGAGTGGGGTGCCAGTTCAGGTGTTGCCTCGTCATCTGACCGTGGTTCAAAATTACGTGGTGTTGTCCTCGAATCTTTCCCTGTGGGATTGATCCCGGACCGTCACTAATAGCCCGTTGTGTTGCTCCAGTGTGACGTTAATTTAAATAACCCACCCCAAAGGGAAAGTTTCTAGAACCCCAAGTAATTTTGATTCATGTTCAGATAACGAGGACATTTGAGGCCACGACAGATTTAATGCGCACCAGCCCCTTTGTACGATGCTGTTTTGCTGGATTCGAACTCCAGCTAATAATAACCAACCCTCCGGCTTACTCTTCCAACCGGGGCACCGCTGAAATTAATGATTTTATAACATTTAAAACTTAATATCGATATATATCGATCAATAATTTCTTAACATATTGATTAATTGAAAGGAATCGATTGATTTTACTTTTTTACAGATTTTTTCGTTTTTACTTGGCAACAATTCATTTGCTCTCTTTGTGAAATAATGGCGGCGGCTAATCGTTTTTTTGGATTTGTTTCTGTTTATTTTATACAAGCATTATTTACTGTTATTTTAGCTTTCGACATCGGGGGTAAGTCAAATCTACATTAGTATATCAGCCTCAATTGTGTTTAGTTATTATCAAATCTTTCGAAGCGAACAAGTTCTGTCCACATACCCCGTGGATTTTGTTCCTTGTCAATACTCTACGATTAGAATGCCTAAATTTTATTCACCGCGCAGTATGGATCTCATTTGCTGTTATTTCTTACGAATGTATACAGTCTGTCTGAAGACTAATGCCTCCTATCATGTCATTTGTGTGCAGCAGTATATAAAAGTTGTAAAACGATCTCTAAATTTACTCCTATTGGCCGTTCATTCTTCAATGTCCCTTTTTACTACGAAAACCAGTCAATTGTGTTGGAAGATATTTTTTTCAAAAATATGTAATTCACATTATAGTATTAAAGCCAGACTATATGCATGTTTTGGTGCTGAGTGCAGTTGTGTTCATGTCAATCACTTTACACTAAATTTGAAACCCGATTTATCGTTATGAACTGATGGTTTCCACATGACTCGGAGTTACAATTTTTTTTACATATTTTAAACTTGAATATCAATAGCTTAGATTGAGTTCTGGGCATAGTTGAAAAAAATTTACCTTAGGTGTGTAAACATGTACTCAGCTGTGTTAACAAAAATGCTATCTTTGTGTTGGTCCTTCACTTGATGGCAGGCTCATAAAAGGATTATTGCGGTACATTTTCTGCACAAACTTGTGTATTTTGCAGGTCCCTTTAGCGTGGATAGTAGCTTTTCTGCCATTTTATTGTTTACTTTTGTGATTAAATTTCCTTAGCAAGTCTTACGTTAGGGCATGGGATTTTCAAATTTACTATCAGTACAGCAATATTTCCATTATGCAGATTAGATGCTTCTGTGATTTTAATGAAGGTGCAAAAATTAAACGATCCAGGAAAAAATTGGCTCTTGCTACAGTGAAATAATACATTTACTGTCCATTTACACTGGAAAAATATGATCACTTTTATTTTATTGAACATATTTTGACAGCGAAAGAAAACATTTATTTTTCTTAATGTAAGCATTTCATATTTTTTGCCTTAAAATACTCGGTCAGCAATATTCAGCTGTATGTGGTGGATAGGGTTGAAAATTAATCATTCAATCAGTGAAATTATAGTTATTCTATAGAATGTTTTAAATTTTACATGTTTGTTCATTGAAGCTAAACATTTGATGAAATTTGAGTCCTTAATGTTTCATAATATAAATTTTCCTTTTTTACCCAATTTAAGGGAACAGTCAGGCATATCTTAACACTATAAAGCATCATATAAAAGTGTTTTTTGTTTTATTTGTACCCAATATGTCAATGCTAATCTTTAGTTAAAAAACTGGAAAATGAAAACACATGTCGAGACTTGTCTTAAAATTATATTTAAAGAAATCTCAAGGGCATTAGAAATCGATGTTGAAAGTTTAATATTAACATGGGTTTGAAATCGATTGCAAAATACCCTTAAATTTCTTTCAAAGTGCAAGCTTTCAAAATTTATCTCAACATATTTTTGAAGTCCGAGACTGCTGAAGTGTCTTTATCTTCTGCACTATCATCTCAGGATATTCCAGCTACTATAAACATCTCAATTTATGAATGATGTTTTGTCTGATGAGAGTTTATTCTTAGTGATAAGATTACTTATTTCTTCTAAACATGAGAAAGTCTTAATAGGTCTTCTGACTCAAGTGAGGGAACACTTGATTGTAGGATTCTGGGTGTTGAGATTTACAAATTTAAATCTACTGCAAAGAATGCAATGGCTGGAATGCTGCAATGCAATTTTTTCAGTTGCCAATAATTTCATATTCTCAAATAATGTTACAAATAATTTTAAACAAGTTATGTTTAAAAATCAACAGAAATCAGGATTTAACTAGTTTCTTTAAATTTTGCTTTGGTTTATATTCTGGTTGCAAGACAAACTAGAGTTATGCAATGAGAAACATCTCAAACTTACAAAACCTGTGCCCATAGCAGCAGTATATGTACTGCATAATCTTTCCCCATTAATTTCAAACTTACTTTTTGCTTATTTCAAATATTGAACTTTGTCAAGTGCCAATTTCCTAGAAAATTTTTAATTTTTTCCTTGGCAAAAAATTAACGATAAATAAAACTTATTGCAAAACAATTTGCAGTATATATTTTCAGCTACTCATAAATACGATAAAAGGTATCTGGGAGTCATGACTGTCCGACTAAAATCTCTACTTATACAATTTTTTTGTATAAGTAGATTTTATAATAATGTTCAACTTTTTTGCTGTTTCTAATACTTTGTTCAGTCTGAAGACAAAAATATTTACTCTAACACAATTGAGGGAGCTGTAGAAAAACCTTAAACTACTGTCCTGAAAAACTTCTAATTTATTAAAATGTCATACCTTGCAAGTACATATAGTGTTCCATGAGCTTAGTATTTTCAATTTTTGAGATGAACTTAAGGTAACAAAATGGCCTAATTTTAGAAATTTAAGAAGTCAAATGCCTCATGTTTTTAGTGTATTTATGGTATTAATTTCATGTCTTATGCTTTCTGTATTTGAGAATGAAAGACATGTTCTTTCTTTATTGAAATCATAGTGGCAAGTATGCTTTGCATTGTGGTGCAACTGGTTATTTGTCCTTAAAATGTTTATGATGCGATTTTCCTCACATAAAACAGATGAAAGTTAAAAAATATAGTGAAACCTTGTAATCCCCTCTCTGTTAATCATTTAACATAATCACATGTGTGACCACTCTAGATCACTTGTGTGTTTAACAAAATGCCGGATCGAGAAAATGTCTTCAATAATAGCAAAATCTTCGTTCCCAAATGCCCTCAGGGGCACATCTCCTTTAGGTGTGTTCGGGTTCAGTGACCTGAGGTACTCTAGTGGTCTTTTCTTTTATCATGGGGTTTACTGCCTTTAGTAAACATGGGTGTCATGCTCCTGGGATACCCTAGCGATCTTTTTTGCTTTCATCCCACTACTCTGCTTCCTAATCCCTCTTTTTCTGTTTACAACATTTTTTACGTGATGTCTTGTGTTTGGTGTAGCTTGCCCTGAATGATTAATGCTTCCTGCCTTTCCAAGTGGACTCCTCTACACCGTAGATGTCAGGCTTCAATAACGTCAAGGACGAAGACACTGGAATGCTGAATAAAAACAAATCATATTTTCTGACAAGTCTACAATCTCATGACTCATGATGCTTACAGATATAGTGGGAAATGGTATCTGGAAGGGAGCCTATTGGTCCTATTTAAGTGTAATGGTTTGGAGTGCTATTTCATTTCATTCAGGCTCTCCATTATACAATCATGGACTCTGAGCAGTCAGTGGTACATCAGAGGTCTTGGAACAAGAAGTCTTTACCCTCATACTCTCCTTGGAGCTATTTTTCAACAGAACAATACTCATCCCCTTGTCACCTGAATTGTTTAATGATTCTTTTGTGACCAACAAATACCACTCCTTACTTGGCCTGCTTGGTCACTCTTTTTGTCCCCTATCTAGCATAATATGGGATACAATTCGCCTGAAAATTGATCCTTATGCCATTACCTCCAGACACAACTGATGAATTGCGGATGCATATTGAATCTGCCAGTATTGACCTTTCAGGCACTATCTAGAATCTTAATTGGTCAATGTCCGCCTTGTGCAAACAATCAACTATTAAGTTGAACACAAATTATAGATTTTATCATGTTCCATTCTTTTGACTTTTCTGTACTTTCAATCATTTATACATGGTATTTCATGTCATCGCTCTATTAATTTCACTGCTGTAACTCAAGTCTTTGTTAGTGTATTTTCAATGAGCAACAGTGTGTACATTCCACCATATATGAAGATGATAATGGTAACAGCTCTTGCTAAACCATTTGGATTTGGGAATTTAGTTGTTTTATCAATAAGCCACATATGATTTCTTTTATCTTAATTATAATTTTCATTTCATACAATTGTTACATTAACAACTGAATCAATTTTCTTTCTCAAATATTTTGACACCAGAAATATGAAGACATTTTGATCTTTAAACAAGAATCATGTGCTCCTTGAAAAAAATTGTTCAAAAGTATCTGCTAAATAATTAACAAAAACTTTACTATCAACTGTTACCAGAAGCTTCATTTTGGGTTTGCTTTAAAAGTTTAATCAGAATGTGAAATTTACTTGAAAATTATTTTCACTTAATAGCCACCTTACGCTGAACTTTTCTCTTTGCATCTAAATGAAGTTTTACTCATACTATTTTCAAATTTCTTCTTTGTGAGAAGTGCCTCATTAAAAATCGCAGATTTAGAATTTTAAATTTATAATGTATAGTTTGCACTAATTTTTATTGAAAGAACAAAATCCAAGTATTGATACCTATTTTAACTTAAATTATTAAATATCAAATTATATTTAAGCACAAAATGTGAAAGGAGTTGAGGTTCTATTAGATCTGCAAGTTGAGGTTCTATTAGAAAAAAAAGGTTGAAAACGCTACCTTTCTATAAAACTGTTTTTTCCCTACTCTATTATGATAAAGGTTATTTATATCTTCCTGTTGTGTTGAGATGGTTGATAAAAATGTTCTGAATAAAGATATTTTTTACTTATGGAATAGGAAACAGTTTAATAACATTTTTAGTCCCAATATAAACCATGACATTTTCAGTTTCTGAGATGATTTAAGAATTGAGATAGAAATAGAATGAGTTGTGAGGGATGCGTTATACCTTTCTAATCTTAGAGATTAAATTTTTCAGTAATCTTATTCTCCAAGAGGAGAATAATTGAGAATTTTTTTCTACTGAAGCCATAAAAAATATGGCAAGCGATACTTTTTGTAATCAGGGAATGAATACATAAATGAAAAATATCATGTTTAAAATGTAATAATATTTCGACTAATATTGAAAATACAGAAAAAAGGAAACATTTTGGTGCTCTTCTCTTTCAAACAATGTTTGATGATTAATGGTACAAGGCATTGTGGGTAAACTGCATAAACATCTGACCAGTGGAAAGTAATGAACTGGGAAGAGATTGGAGGAAGTTATAAATAATTTATAAAACAGGGTGTGGAAGAAATATTGTGAATGATACATAAAATGCGCTTTGGGTTTATTTCTGCAATCAATAAATTGCAATTTCCTAAAAAAAATGAGGCCTGAAATACAAAATTTGTCGAATGTTCTCAGAATTCTCCAAACATTGAAACAATATCTAAATCTGTCATACTGGCACGTAAAATCTAAATAAAAAATAAAGTAAATCTGTTATACTTGTGCACACACAACAAAACACAACACACGCACACAAGTATGACTTAGATCCTTAGTGCGACTAAAAGGCGACTTTTTGCTACTATTTCCAACCTTGACTGAGTATTCTAAGAAAAATCGTTTCAAAAACTCCTATTTTCAGTTTTGGCGATTTTTTGTGAAAATTCACCATTTTCCTTATTAAACTTGACTAACATATTTTTTAAATTAATAGCATGAATCTTGTTTCCGTCTCGGATTTTCACCATTGATTACGGCATAAAATCCCACTTGATAAACAGTGTGCTCGTCAAGTTGGCGACCAATTCTTTTTTTTACAAAAGGTAGCCAAGTCGGAGCTTTAAAACAATCTAAAAAATTCAAGTTTGAAAATGAATAGGGTAAATATGTCGAATCCGGGGCACGTTTGTCGCTAAATCAAGATGGCGTCCAAAGCTATTTGTTTAGGTTTGCCATAAAGCTGTATCAAAACACCAAGGTTACCATGTTTGGCGATAAATCTCTAGTGCCCCAGATTCGACATCGCTACCATGAATAGAAAGAAAAGCTTCTGCCTATTAAGACAGTTGGAAAATTCGGATTTCATTCTTCGAAAGAATAAGGTTTTCTTTAAATCATATTTCCATGAACGTTTATTTCATACTTAATCAACACATTTTGTATCTGGGCAATAAAATTATACTCTAGGACTAATTTTGCTACTATTTTTAAGAATGTATGCTACTAAAGCTAATTTTGAATACGCATTAGTTTGACTTTTTGGGAGCATCAAATATTTAGCAATTTTTTTACTGGCGATTGTTACAATATCTGAAAATCCTATTTAATGACCATCCCCTTTCGCGTCCACTTGTTCTCGGAACAAGGGTGATCGAAGAGAAGTTTCACTGCAGATTAATCAAGAAAAGTTTCAAAGAAATTTGCAAGTTTCATAACATAACACAGTTCGATTTTCATTAAAAAATACTGTTCATCTTTTAATAGTGCTTCGAAAGTATTGCGTGTATTAGAATAACCTTCAAAATAGCCAGTGGGCGAACTGAATAATTTGGCTACTTTCGAATTTTCCCACGCTTCAAGCGTCATAATGACTGCAAGCAAATAGTAGCATTTTGAATTAGTGAACGAGCTCTTTGAGGTCAAAAGGCGCAGCTTGTCCGCTTTCGGACCTTGCGCCCATAAAACCCCAAAATCCAATCCTTTGAGGTCAAACCCGAATCCTATTGTGTTGTATCGCCTAGAAATAATCTTTAATTTTTTTAATGCTGTCTCATTTTCTTTCCTGCTGCATCAGCCTAATCTTTTCTGAAATTAAGTTTACAATTTATCAGTTCGTGTAAGCTTTTTATGTCTGGGCTTGGTGCGTTGAAAGAATTTTGTTTTCAACTCGTTCGGGTGTCATTTGATTCGGAAGTGGCGACTGACTGAAAGTTTTCGCTTAGTATGCGAATACCACAATATCAAGAAAGCAAACTTTTATATTTTTAGATTTCACATTAAAATTTTTAACTTTTCAATGCCGAATTTAGACCTTGTGTGGGGAAGTATTGAAAATTTGTTAAATCTTTGAAGTGTTTTTTTTTTTTTTGCCCAAAACAGTCGTCAGAGGAAGTTGTTTCATTTATCAACACTGTCGATTCTTTACATTAACGACGAAAACGATGGGTCTGTTTTACCCGTTAAAAATGAAAAATTTCCTTTTTTGCACCACACATGGAACTACCTTTAAGGATCCCATTTTTCATAAAAAAAAAAAAAAAGAATTGTGACGTGTTTTTGAAATGATCGATTCAACTGGTGTTCAACAAACCATTCGTAATTTTTCAGATTTATTCAAATTAAATAAGGTTTAATTTCATTATAAATAACTGGAAACAAGTTGGTAGGCTGTGCCGATATTTTGATTTGAGTGCGTTTTTGACTCGATTGTAGTTTCATGTCCTAAAAAAATTGTTTCCGTGTTAAAATTTCAAATAAAATTAATCAAATTATTACTTACCATCTTGATAATCACGATGTAGCAATGTCTGACTGCTTGTTAAAAGAACGGAGATAATTCAAATGTCTTTTCACGCGTATGTGGCTAATTTAATATCTGATTATCGTGTACTTCGGAGGACTTTAAGTATAGGGTAGAGAGCCTATATAGATTGAGAGGTGACAGGGAAAATGGCAGCCATGTTTTTCGACCGTTGCTGTGCCAACGCGGACTGTATGCAAATGGGCGGTTTCACTGGGGTTCAAATTACATTAATCTTTCATTCGAACCGGCAGTAATATTGCCTAGACATGTCTGCTATTCTTGGGAGTGGAAGAGTTAAAAATTAAAAAGGTCAAAAATCATCGATTAGAAAAAAACTGGTGTCTAATATAAAATACCTAAAACAAAAACCTTCACTTTTGGGGATATGGAAAATATTTAATTCGTCCTAGTGTACGAAGATATGAAAATATCTTTCACGTTTTTTCACAATGAATTACATCAAAACTTTTTACTCGCTTACAAAATTTGAAAGATTTATTTGAAATTTGATTCATCATCTTCAATGGACTTGTAACTAATGCTAATGGTGTCTTCTATCCTTTTCCTTCACAAAAGTAAAACTTATACTCTGCGAAAAATATTATCCAGATTATTTCCCGTGATATTTTAGGAAGAGTAAATTTGAGTAGCTCAGCTAATGACATAACGCGTTGTTTCAGAAATCGACTGTTTTCACGAGTCGTAGTTTTGAACGAGTCTTATCGTCAGGTGCCGAAAGCGATAGTGATAACGAGTTGGCCGGGGAAAACCAACCACTGCGATCGCCATTCATGGTTTTGGTATGGCAGGCAGCCCTTCTAATGAGCTTTCACCACACCTTTTCAAACATCGACTGATCCAAGGTCGACTGCTTTCTCTTTGGAGCCGCAACTATACCAGTTCACGATTTTGAATCAAAACGAAGAAACTTGAAGAAGCTGACGAAATATAAATTGTAGCTAGGGGAAATTATAAGTAATCAGTGTGTCAAATTTCTTCAGATATTTCTGTGGTTTACGAATTAGTATTAATGATTCTTTGCTATAATTTTTATTTAGATCACATACTAACTTAGGACATAATATCTTTGAACGCTCATGTAAAGTTTGGTCTTCCAAACTCACTGAAATTTGGCATAAGACGTGCAAAAATAAAAATATGACTTGGATTGGATTTTTAAAACTAGGTTGCTTAGAGTCGAATGAAGATCGTCAAGGATACTTTTATGCAGAAATATTTTTAATATTTCTTTATTTGACATTTTTAAAACAATGCTTCGCAATTTGCGAGTGGCCTGAAAGTTTCATTTTGTTTCTTTTTCTGTCTATTAGAAAATTCAATAAAAAAAGTTGTAAATCCCATTTTATATCCCTAAAATGTAGTTTTTTTAATCAAGTCCTGTCATCTCACCTGCAAATTCAACAGAATATGAATTCCTTAGGGTGTTATTTGCCGGTTTCGTGACTAGACATTTTTACTGACTAAAAAACTCATTTTTTTACTTCGAAAAATTTGAGCTCAACGGAATATAATTATCTGAACGGTGGGTAAACTTTTCGTGTTTAGAAATATTCAATGTTAATAACGAGGCTGCCTGCCACATTGAGATATTAAAGCATGTGATAACTTTAATGTGTACTCGAACATTAAATTATGATGCATATAGAAACAATTAGTTTGTCTATCGAAAATCACAAGACGAATCAGCCGCATCTAGAGCTCAATAGTTTTGAGACCGTAAAAACTACTTTATCGAAATAACTAGAACCCCCACCGAAGTAAAATCTCGTTTTGCGAATTCCATCGAATAATTTGGCGAAAAATGTTCAATCCGAAAATCTAATTTTAGCTTGCGAAAGGTACAAGGCTGGTATGACACTATATTTCCCCTATCAGAATTGAATCTCGAGTTTATTCTGGCTCATTTCGCCTTATAAGGTAAAGGTCGTTAGTGTGTGGTTAACTTCAATCTAATTTAAATATTTTGTATAAACTTTTCAATGATACTTGGAGAAATATACGGTTGGCGAATTTTGAACTGACAGATTCAAACAATCGTCTTGGAATAGTTCTAAATTTCTCCCTGGTTTTGGGTACGAATGGTAGATGTGACGTTAGAAAGTCCAAGTACATGTATATAGGAAGTCTGAGGATCTATCTTTTTTGAAGTTAGTGAGAGAATGGGGGCTTGAGTGCCTCTTCTAACCTTACGCAACGCCCCAAGATTCATCTTGAATACCACTAAAAGTTCAACCTTTGTCCTTGTTTATGCATCTATTTCTTATGAGACTAGAAAATCTCAACATTGCTATCTCGATAGATTGACAGACAAATGGCGATTTTCTTTTTAAATAAATTATCGTGGAAAGAGTGGAAGCTTGAAATGACCATACATAATTATAAACTTTTGTCTTCCATGCAGGACATTGATGGAGTAATAAACCAAATATTTATTGTTCCCTAAATTGACTTTGTCGGGACTTAGCGTGGTGATCCTAGTCGGTTTCTAATTCATCTTGAAGATGCAAAACTCGTTCTTTTTGAATGATCAGAATATCAGTTTGATTGCATTAAATATATGTTTGTAGCTAAGCTTTTTAGTTGCATACACGGAGACGAACGCTTATTAAAAAGAATTAAACATTTATAAAGAAACTAAAGACGATAAACAAAATTATAAAGAACAACCATCAACTCTTTTTCACTCCGTCTCTAATTCTTCTAAATTCCGGGGCCGCGGTAGTCCGGGTGGAAGAGTAACGGATTAGCTACTGGAGGGTTGCGAGTTCGAATCCAACCAAAAAACTGTCGTGCACAAAGGGGCTGGTGCGCGTTAAATCTGTCATGGTCTCAAATGTCCTCATTTATGCGTGGTGTGGAAGTTTGGAGAGTGGGATACCAGCTCAGGTGTGACCTCGTCATCTGACCGTGGTGTTCTCGGATCTTTCTCTTCGGGTATGATCCCGGACCGTCGCCAATAGCCAATTGTGTTGCCCCCAGTGCGACATTAATTAAATATCTATCCATCTTCTAAATTCCAAATTAATATTTTTCACAACCCATATCATGGTTACAGTTTGCGCATGTATAATTAAAAAATACATTCACAATATCATCGCTTGCACGCGCTCAGTTATGTTTATTTCGATTAATCCGGCTTTCTCCAGATACAGGATTTAATTGTAACTGGCATGTTATATAGAAATCATGACGTTTCAACTGGTATTGAAGGTACTCAGTTTTTTAATCTCCCAGTAGTCAAACGTTTGATAGCCGCAATCATGAAACTGCCTACGCCGTTTGTTCCAATCCATTTACTCATTCGCTTTGTATAAAATCGATCAAAACTATTTGGGATTTTACGGAACAAAAAAATATCAACAGATTGAGGACTCAAAATTTTCGAGCTCACATCCTCCAGAATTAAATTACTGTTCCAAAAAGAAATAGTTGAATTACTGTTCGCCTAATTTATTAATTTCAAGAACAATACCTTGTCACAATAACGAAGTTGGTACTATTGTGCGTGAAAAGGTGAGTAACAATACGTGACCATTTTGTTCATTTGCGTCCGAATTTTAGCGTTCTTTCTCAGGTTCGAAGTTTCAGTCCGCGGTTGTTTCTACTAGTGGAGTCGATTTGCAAATCCAAAGAAAAACTAAAAACCTACTCAAGTATGCATTGGATATTCGAGGATTGTAAAAGATGGATCTTGCTAACTTGTAAGGCATTGGAATCGGTTAAAAATCAAGCGGAACAAGAAGTCAGACTTCAATGGCATCTAGTAAACGTTTTTCCTCAGTTGCCAGAGTACTCGAGTGCGATTTCAAAATGTTATGTTAATGCAATTAATACACTGGACTTGATTTCCGTTTGTGTCTGAGGCTTTTCTCTAAAAGGACTTTTGTTTGTTTTGGTCATTGTTTTATACTTACAGACCTTGTTGCAGATAGATTAGAGTACAGATAATTAGAAAGATTAAACGGTTGATTAGTTGGAATTTGGGTCATAGAATGGAAAATTTCAGAAGACTTGGGTGTCAAAAATGACGACTGGTATTGAAAACTCATTTGTCCAAACAAAATTTAAACATGCAAAATACAACCAACGGCCACTAATTTCGAATCCTGATTCGAATTAAAACTTGTGGGATTCAAATGAGAGTTAATTCCCATCTAATGCAAGAACATAGTGAAGGAATGCTTCAGATTTCAAACGAATTTTTGTTCAGAAAACTTTGTTTAATTAGCTTACATGGCATGCTTTCTGTGATTTTTTTTCGATGATAATACTATTGCTATGATTTATATTTTATTTGTTTATTGTGCACGTGCAAGATGCTCCTAATATTCTGCTAATCTGTTAAATGTATGTGAATTTATTAATGAACTGTTCCCCTTCTCTAAGTGTTTTCTACTGGGTTACTCGTTCGTACATTGTTCTTTGTGATCCATCTAGAATATTTCGTCTGAAAAATTCCATCTAGAACATTCCATGCAGAACTTTCCATGTAAAATTGAATTGTGTGATAGTGTAGTATGAACAGATATCTTTCATTTTATGTTGCTAATATTGACGGTTGTTGAAAGAATATTTTACACTACGTATATTCCTTTTCGTTCTTCCACAAAGACATGCACGTCCATCAACTTTTTGTATGTCAGGTATAATTAGCCCCAAGGACATTGATAAATCCAATATAATAAAAATATGGATGTATACTAACAGCAAGACTGATTTTCCTTCAACTCTACTGCCTGGATTGCTTCAATGATCAACTTCCTGCTTCCAAGTATCTGGCGTCTGATTAATAAAAGCGCCCAGACCTTGAAGCCGACTAGACCTGAGGTATTTCCTCGATCCCGTGATAGGAAACCATTTATGCAATTCTTTCGTGCCCTGCGATTTAGCAAATGCAAATTATTGTGTAGTCTAGGAATTAATATTTCAGTGAAAACCCCCGTGAGAACTATTTTCTGAAGATGCGTCAATTTGAGCTGCAAGCTTCATTTTAAAAATGTAAATTTTATGAAGTTCGATCACTTGATGGTAGCTATATCACAATCAATTTCAAGGTAGTTAAAATGCCTTGTCGTTTGTTTTCAATTTTCTGATTGGTATGCCAGAGAACTAGTTTTTGTTCAGCAGTAGCAAGTTAAGCATCCAAGGTAGAAGGCTGGAATTAAATTTTACTTTCAAGAAAAATAACGTATCGAACAATCTTTTATATAAAGTGGCCGACAAATAGAATCACCCATTTATGAAGACAAAATGTGTGAATATCGATATTTATGAACATTGAAAAACTTGTCGATGTTTTGAAACTATTGCTTGCTGTATTATTTTAATTAATGTATTGAAAGATTAACTGCTTCATCTGACAGCGTGATTAGATTTTTCTGTTATTAGTTGCCATTTATTTTTTTTCGGTGGCCTTGTTATTTATACCACCGTGTTTGAGTCCAGCAGTAGGCCTTGGAAACAGAATCTCGCACTGATTATTTGTTTTATCGAAACTAATTTATTCATTTCACTGTCTATATTTCTGAACAGGTTCGATCCCACTTTTAATGCGTCACGAAACAATGTTAGTTATGAGATTAAGTAACTCGTTAAAATGGAACATCTGTGTTTAACAGAACAACTGTCCTGGAATTTGCGATGTGTTCATTGTTCCCTTGTATCACAAACTGAGTGAGTTTCCCCTCTTTCGGTCATCAGAATGCCTCACGGCTTTGGTCAAGGCCGTTGCTTAGGATGTAGTTCCGTGTTGGAGTGGCCCTGCATCGCGAACTTAATGGTATACTGATTATGAAACAAGTATTAACTCTGTTGTATGTTTTATCCTGTCGTGTAGGCACTTTGTAATAATACGTCTCCACTCTATCCTTCATCCTGCCCGAGAGCGGTATTGCGCTTGCTTTGCTTTCTCTTTGTCCATCCTGTGTCGTGACTAAACCTCATCCACATAGGACTTTGGATTATACAGAGGCTGTTCGGACATTTTTTGAACGATTTTATGAGCTGTAAAAAATTGTATGCTACGAAAGAATTTTATTTTCACAGCAGTTAAATAGTTAAAGTATAACTTATCGTCTGCTAACTCAGAGTTTTGTTTACTTTCAAAATGGCGCTTTTAGATAAGCAATGGATGGAAGGCTATGTTTTCTCTCTTACCGAAGAGAATTATGCTTATTCAATTATTCAAAAACGCTGTAAAAGTCATGGTTTTTCGATATCTAAAGGTACGATAAGTAATATTACTTCCAAAAAAGAAAAAAATTCTAAGAATATTTGTAAGATAAGATCTTTAATTTTAAAAGGAGAATCCGCCAAGTCAAAGGACTATAGCAAAGTGAACGTGAGAACTCTCTCTAAGAAATTTACGATTGTTGCCGGTTTTGCATATAATGGAAAATTAAAAGTAAAAAGAGGGGGGAAATGTAAAAATCAACTCCCACATATTATCAAGACCATATTTTATCCCCAAAATTCAAAAAAGAAATACTATATCTTTACCCACAGTGCCAACAATCAGTAGAACTGCATCAGGGTAAAGCAAGCAGCCACACATCTAAATCGACTATTAAATTCTTGGAAAAAATGGAACAAGAAACTGGTATCAAGTCAATACCCTTTACTGATATTCCTGCTAAATCTCCAGATGTTTCACCCATGAACTTTTGGACTTTTAAAAAGGGCATTATCGAAACGTCGACCGAAAACCATTCAAGGACTGGAAAACTGGAGGAAGAATGGGACAAAATACCACTGTCGATACTACAAAAGTCATTATCATGAAAATTAAGGTGTAGAAAGATAGTTAACAATAAGGGCTATCAAATGGAACATTTAAAACACAAAAATTTCATGTAAAAAATTGAGCTTCAGTCCATTAAAATCGTTCAAAAAATGTCCGAACAGCCTCAGTATAATACATTTATTGGTTGTTGTGCATCGACTTATGATTTGATTATGATTTCTCATCAAAATGCTGGTTTGTAATACGGTCGCTGATCGATATTGGAAATCCGTGCCTGTTTGACTGAGTTAATGGTTGGGTTTTGTGGCTCAAGGGCCATATTTGGCCAACTGCTCCAAACAACACCAAGTTAATTGACATACACAAGGCAAGTGTTTTTCTGACAGATTATAGGATAGATCACGATTTTAATAATGATTTAAATCAAGTGATTTTTCTTAAAAAATCATACTTAAAATTTTTTTTTCGAAGTTTTATAGTCATTGAAATTGAAATAAAAATCTTCGGAGAGGATGCGTGTTTTTTTTTTAATGTTTTAAGAAATTTGCTTCCATTCAGTGTAACATCCCGATACTGCAGCACTATATCATGGTGATATTTTGAAGTGTGCTGAAGCTGGAATGTTTCAGCGCCAGCAACCACTTCCCCTTGTTGGACTCCGTGGTGGGTATGGGTTCACCATGAAGAAGTTAAATATCTAATCTATGAATCCAAAAATTTCTTTGTGCCTTAGAGGAGGCCAAAATCCCTCTAACAATGTTAATCGCCCAATACTTAAATTTTTAATAATTAATAACCCTGAAGGGAAACTTGCAACCTTTTCACCATTTGCTGTACAAAAATATATTCAGTCTGCTGCTGGCGAACCAAAAGCAATAAAGAAATTGCGGACTGTGATCTTTTCATACAAACTGTATCTGCATATCAATCTGAGCAACTAATGAAATGAACTAAATTGGCGAATTAAAAGTTAATGTAACTCCACACAGAACTCTAAATTCTAGTCGTGGAGTTATATCTGAATCGGATCTTTTTAATGTATCTGAACAGGAGTTTATCGAAGAATTGAAATCTCAACATGTTTGTTCAGCCAAACGCATCTGCATCAGACAAGATGATAAAAGTATTAACACAAAACATGTAATATACACCAGACATGCCGACATCTATTAAAGCAGGATACTTAAATTGCGGCGTTAGACCGTTTATTCCAAACCCTCAAAGATGCTTTAAGTGTCATGTTTGGACATTCCCAGGCTTCATGTCGATCACCTGCAATTTGGGGCAGATGCTCAAAACCCGAGCATGGTAAAACTGCACTGTTAACCTGTATTTTTCAATGTAAGGGAAATCATCCTACTTACTCCAGGTCTTGTCCTCAATGGAAAAAAGAAATCATAAAGATAAAACAAAAGATTTCATATCTCGAAGCAAAAAAACTAGAAAGTCAGACGCATCTAATTAAAACGATGAAATCCGTTGCTATCCAAACAGATACCATTCCCAATGAAGAAATTGAAAATATACTTGCGCGAAACAAAAACAAACAATCGTCCAAGAAAAAGATGCAACCATTAAAAAATCAACAAAAACATTCCCAAACCATCTGGTCCTAATCTTAAACACTTCTAAAACAAAATCACAAATAAATTAGATGCTATAAAATTTAAAAGAATCGATGAAAAATACTGGGAGACCTATTCTTCATTTGGTGAGAAAATGGAAATAGACAAAAATAGAGTAGGCACAAACGCAAAAAAAATCCCTGAAAGAATATCATAATGGTTAAAATAATATTTTGGAATTGCCAAGGCTACCGTAACCATGAATGTGGAGGCTATGATTGTTGCCATCCTGTATGTCTTGGTCGGCAGGAAACTGGACACCAGCAGTATGCACAAAAATTTGAAGACATTGGGTCATCCGGAAAGTTCTGCGGTTTTTTGATAAATACCAACGAAGCAGTACAAAAGAAAATGTTATTGAATCACATAAGCACCATTTTGTTCCGACTTTTTGCCATCTTTTCGGCAGCTGGAAAATTCCTTTTAAAAAAGTCATAAGGCTTATTTGTAAAGAAGTTATCGAGGTGCTGTTTGACAATATCCAAAGAATTGAACTCCAGGCCGTCCAGAGAATTTTGAAATTAAATGAAGAGGTGAAAATCTGAGTAGGAAAGGTCTGGTGTATATGGAGGTGACATAAAACATCCCAGCCATACTCAATAAGTCTTTGTCTGACATTCATTGTCATGCTGGAAGACAACACCTCGATGATTGGTCAGTTCTGGCCGCTTTGCTTCGATTTTTCTTTTAATACTGCCATTTGAGAGCAGTATTTTTCCGAATTTATTGCCTGATTTTGTGGCAACAATTCATAATGAACAATTCCTTTTTAGTCCCACCATACACAAAGCATTACTTTTTTGGGATGCAGCCCCCCTTTCGATGTTGGGAGGTTCATTTGGTTTACCCCATGATCTTTTACTTGTAACATTATTGTATAGTATCCACTTCTCATCTCCAGTAATGAGCCGTTTCAAAAAAGGAACTTCTTATCGTTTCAGCAAAGAATCACATGCCGAAATTCGAGCAAGCATATTCTGTTGTGTTAAAGTATTGGGTACCCATACATCGTAGCGGCTTACATATCCAATCTTCTTCAGATGATCATGAACTGTACTTTTTGGAATATTTAGTCTGATAGTTCCTGAACTGTGTAACGTGAATTTTCAGCGATGTCATCTTTTAATAGGTCCCCGTTTACAGAGGATGGTCGTCCAGAGCGGGCATCATCTTCGAGGCTGAAATTTATCAAACCACCTTCCAACTGTGTCATCAGAAACAGCACTTTGTCCATATACAACACAAATTTTACGAGCAGTCTGACTAGCATTTTTTCCTTTCTTAAAATAAAAGAGCATAATACGACGAAAATGAACTTTTTGTTTCTTCATTTTTAGCACTGCAGCGAAACAAAAATTATGCCACAAGACAAGCTAGAATTATCCAGTGACAGCAGGAAAAAAACAAATTTACATATCTGCTCCAATCAAGGTCACTCCTTATCAGCGGTAGCAAAATAGTAACAAGAAAGCGCGCTTCGATTTGAAAAACCGCAGAACTTTCCGGATGACCCAATAATATCGCAAGAGAATTTAAAAAACTATCATGCTAGTGGTGTGGGACTTCTGACTTGTCTGGATTGTCCATCTTTGGCTGTTTAAATTTCACACTTTCAAAATTTTATGCATTTTTTTATTTTGTACATATCTAAATTAAGTTCATCAGTCATTAGTTGACTCAGATGATGATTTTGTTTTTATTATCCGACTATTTAAATATTTTTATTCTCAGCTACACATTTTACATGTTTTAAATCTACCTTTTATCTTTGTCTTGGACTTCATTTTTAAATGTTTTACACTTTTATTGGACTATATTCTGTCTTGTGTTTGGCGCAGCTTTGGACCCTTACTTTTAGACCCTGCGCCATAAAACCCCAACATCCGATCCAATCCATTCAGTGTAACACCCCAGAAACGACTTTTTTTATCTAAGAATAACTGACTTTTCTATTTTGGAAACACTAGAGATAATAGTACTGAATGGGGATGCAGTAGCACCCACTAATATAATTGGGGCATAAATGAAACACTTTGCTTTAAATATAAGTACGTTTCTGAACTATTTTGTTTACATAGAAAATTATCGATACATTAATTTTTTTATAACATTTATCCCACGTTGGAGAGGGGCCGAACCCTAACCATAAAATTATTAGGACCTAAAGTATTCCGAGTCCCTAATGAAACGACCTCATGAGTGGCATCGAATCGTTCCATATTGGATTACTCGTATTTATATTTTTGAAATCCCTTATATTTGGGGGTCCTATTTTATTGCCTACCATAAAAGTTTTAAAGGGTTCCAACTGGGTCTGGCCTCCATGACATGAACTCATGGGAAATATTTTATCGCATGGGTAACCCAAGGAAGTGAAAGCAGGCGATTTATTTGTTTCTCTTTGTATAAACATTGTATCTCAGATGTCTACTTAGGAATGGAGTAAACTCAGATTTTAGTGTGTAGACAAAGCCATACATTAAGCCATCTTACCACCACAACTACTTCTGTACTTGTAGGAAGAATATTTTCAACTTTCCAGTTTTTACACTTTAAGCAAGTTGGGTAATAAAAAGGCAGGACAATTAAAATTTATTGAATTAAAATGACGTAGAAAATATATTAAAATATTAAGGATCGGTGTAAGATAGAAATAAATGAAAGAATAAAAATTAAGGAAGATACCCAAGAATAGTAATAAATTAATATTATCTAGAAAACTACATTTATTTGCTTGTCTCACGTCCAATAAGTTTAAACTATGAGGCCACAAATTAATAAAAAACCGGATTTAAATAAAATGAGATTTACATCAATAAAATCGAGATTTTTTTAAAATCGGGATTTTTTTCCATATTCTAGAAGAGAACCCCAGGGAAGAATTGAACCTACGTCGCCTGCAACTTGCAGATTATTAGCGCAATAGGCAGACCCACTGATCCACGGCGACTCCTACCTGAGTTGAAGTCAGAATATTGGTTGAATGTTTTGGGGGTGCTTGCGAAATCATTCACCAAAATTTGAATTTCTTTTAAATTAGATCATTTTTAAGCTCGTTTCATTCGTTTCCTTAACAATTGCAGAATGTCCTGTGTGAATACAAAATATTCCAGGAAAAAGGAGTCGTTATTTAAATTGGTTTTGTTACGCAGCCAATAATTTTTAATGATGTAGAAATTAGCTGTACGAGTGAATCATTCAGATGTCACCAATCTTAGAATCCTCAAGTTCTCTTAATTTAATGCAGTTCTCGCCGCTTCACTGTTCCAATGACTCATTTTAGTAAGGGGGATATTCTTTTTTTAACTTCGTTAGAAACTGTTTAAATTGATGTTGCACGAGTCTTTGTATTTCAAGTTACACGAAGCGCAGTTGCGAAAGCGCTCGTGATAACTTTTCATTGGAAGAATGTCAATAAAATTCAGTCGCACTTAAAAAGGTCCACTTTTGATTCGGATGAAGAAACGCCAAGTACTGCAGTTTGGCTTTTCAAACTCTTCGATAGCTTTTTAAAAGCTAGTTGTCAAACCTCGTTAAGACGAATTTCACGGGACCGCAAAAAAATTCGTATTATCCGTAGTTTGTGATATCCGAATTCAGAAAAAAAAATATTTCAACAATCAAATAAAATATTAATACATTACTTGATGTACAATTCTTGGTTCACAGATAAATGGTATTCTTCATCACAAAGATTATACAGATAATTATTGATTTTATACAGATAATTCTTAATTACACAGATAATGGATGACACAATATATTTTCTGATTACGCAATTTTAGTCTTAAAATAGTTCTGTTATCGATTTTTATGGGGGGTTTTCGTGACATTTAAGAAAATCTGTGATGCGGTCAACGCTGTTTAATTGAGCAGATGAATTTTCACTGCCTAACAAAAGCAGTGAACAATTTCTAAGCGAACAGTAGCTTCTTTTGAAGAATGCCACGCTTGTTCCTTCATTTCTTCCAATAAATCTTATGATTTCGGATACATTTTGAAGGGGTTGGAATTTAGTTCGTATTATCAGTTTGTATTAAGCCAGTTCGTCTTAATAAGGTTTGACTAGTAAACTTGTAATAGTCGGGTTTTAACAATATTTTTTGCTATAATATGTATCTAGAAATAATTGGTGAAAATTATCACTATAAGTAGTTGTAATTATGACGCGCAGTTACCGAGTTATTTACTTAGATTGTACTTTTTCAAACTAAACATTTGAATTAGCATTTCGAATGAAAATGTTTACTTAAAACCTGAGTGGGTAATAAATTTATGCATGAGTTACAAGTTCAGATTTCAGAAGATCCTGTCCCCCTAACATATTTCCATCACACTTCATTGGATATTCAAATAAGTCATCAAGGTTTTCTTGTTATTTTTTAAAATTTATTCAAAATTATGAATACATATTTTTCAAACTCAAGACATTCAAAGTATCTTGCTGCAAAGATGGTCATGTTTTTCTTGTAGAACAACTTCCGTTGATGATTCAACGACACGTTCTGCATCACTTGAAGTTTAAGGTGCTTTAAACATATGCCCACCGATGCGTGTGGCATTTTTCTGTGAGAACGCTTCGAAGGGAATTGAAAACCGAAATAACCTTGTTACTTCCTGTTTAAAATAAAAAATTGAGCTGACCTATGTTTAAAAAGCTTAACCGGTGAGTCATGCACTGATCAAACTGCTTTACAGCAAGCGCCGAATTCAATTTTCTTAGGATACTATTGATCTTTTCCTTTGCTCCATGGCGATTCAGAATATATATTTTTTTTAATTTTAAATTTTGTAACACTTAGAGTGATTTGCGAAAGTCGAAAAAAGGGTCCGAGTCTTGGTTTTTGTGACACTGACTTAAAAATGAATTCTGACGACATCCGGCGAGGTAGCCGAGTGGTTATTACTGTGGTTTGGGTTCGAACCCGTTCTAGGCATGGATCTTCGTAGTGGTACGGCATTCACTTTAAGCCATTGGTCCCGGTCTTAGCTGCGGTCTGTCCACTCTGCAATGGCAACTTGTGAGTTGTAAGCGGCGCAGGTTCGATTTCTCCGTGGGTGTTTTTCTCTCGTCAGTAACACTTTCATCGTGTGTTTGTCCATTTTGACGTAATCTTGTGTTTGGCGCAGCTTGGCTCCAAATGTGGCCTTGCGCCATAAAACTTAATTTGATCAACCAACCCGATCTTGTTATTAACCTTCACATTACAAAAAACTCAACATGATGCATTAAATCCATTTTTTTATATTTGGTATTTATCCGTTGTTTATAAGTAGAATGGTCCCAATTATAAAACCCTTCAAATGCATATCTCCGTTAGGTGTGTACTGATCCCAGTTACTCTTGTGATCTTTTCTTCCCCTTTGATTTACTGTCTTTAGTAAACGTGGGGGTCCGGGGATACCAAGCGATCCTTTTCTGTTTTCATCCCACTACTCTACATTCCTCCCTGGGTGTATTTAACTCTTCTGTGTCAATAAAACTCATTGTTTGTGCGTCTATTACTTGATGTTGTATGTCTTGTGTAGCATGGCCAAATATGGCCTTTACGCCATAAAACCCACTACTTGACTCCCGTATCCTTCTTTTTTTCCCTTTCAAATTTGTAACTTGAGGGTTGGTTTGGTTTGGCCAAATGTGGCCCTTAGGCCATAAAACCCATCTTAAAAATATTGGTGTCCTAAAGGGTTCAGTTCTCTCGGACTTGGCGCCGATAGTATCCGATTTATAAAAATGAATTTTTTTTGTCAAGCATCTCGTAAAATCATGTTTGCCACCCTGTCCTTACAGTAACGAGGGAGTTCTTGTCAGGAATTAATAGGAAGAATTGTATGCATGCGGTGTCAAAAATCAAGTTGGCTTCATCGCGCTCATTTACTGCAGCTGCGTGTGTCATTTATCTGTGCAATACATTTCGCAGTTGATTCCTTTCAGTTACCCTATTGTAGCAAAAAGGAAGCTCACGGTCTAATGATGTTAGTTGACCCTTCGTAATATCCTTTTTTTAACTTCCTTCTCTTTCCTCCAACCCGCAAATTCAATAGAATTCAGGCGTCGCGTGTGATAAATGTGGGCAATCGCCTAAGCACCTCCCCCTTTTTACCCTTTTCCTTTGTGTCTCGGCTTTTTCTAATGTTTTCGGGAATGACTCACTTCTGTTGTGACTGCTGCAAAAATGGTGCGTTCGAATGGTAACGTGCAGTGGCGTAGCGTCCATGGAAGTCCAGAAGCCTGGCATCCCGTAATACAAAATAATAAAAATGCGGCGACAAAAATAATTGTTAAAACCTGAAGCATCTTTTTGAGGTGAGGAGTTAAATCGAACTTTGGATTTTAATTTTGAAACTGAAGAATATCGGGGAACTCAACATTCCTGAACGCGAAAAGGCCAAATTTATACGTTGCTAAGGTGTAAACTTGACTGAACCGAACCAGATAGGTCCGGAGCAAACGTTTAATTTTTAGGCTTACTACGAGAATAGAAAAAGAATCAAGACAGGAATAGGTCGGTTTTGATTTGGTTTGTAGCTTTAGCTATAGATTGGTTGCTTTGGGGTTGTGGCGTAAGGGCCATATTTGGCCAAGCTACGCTAAACACAGGACAGACAATTTCAAGTAAAAAATGGTCATGAAAAGGAAAAAAAGAGATTGAGGAATAGAATAACGGGAAAGAATGGAAAAAAATCACTTGGTTTTACCGGGAGCGTCGACACCTGTGTTTACCAAAGACAGTAAACCCCATGTGAAAAGAAAAGATCACTAGAGTATCTCAGGTCCATGAAGCCCGTACTCGCCTAAAGATGTGCCCCTGAGGACTTATAGATCTAGGAGATACAGGCGCATGGGGAAGGTGAGGAAGACAGACCAGATGATTTTCTGCAGATTGCAACACTTCCAATCTTTTAGATCTAGAAGTGAATTTGCAATCCTTTGAGAAGTTTTCAAGCAGCAGTCAGCTTGACAGTTAACAGCCAATTATTTCTTACAACACGAGGGCTAATTAGATAATCTCGGATTAAAGGGGGTCATTTAACCTCTACGAAACATTCATTTCCAGACCGGGATTTCGAATCCAGAGCCTGTGCAACGAAGGGGCCAGAAGTCTCATTTAAAATTTCTAATAGGTAGTTTTTGAGCAAGGCCGTTGGATTATTTAAATTATGGTGAGACTTGGTTGAATTTTTGGGTTCGAAAATTTAAGTGATGAGAGACACACAGCATGTGGATGCTTCAATTGATAGATTTGTAAAATGGGATTCTGGTAGTTAGATTCTGTACTTGTGCGCGGATATTCTGTTTGTTGTGGGGAGCAAGAACGGTTTTGTGGAGATCGTTTTTTAAGACATTACAAATTTTAGAATTAAGACCATGTAATTTTTATGAAATTGTGAATGAAACCTATTACAAAAGCTATTTCAAGGAGAAACCTCACAATAACTAATTTAAACTGTAAAGATCAGACAGAAAAAGGCAAAATGCCTTATCAATCTATATTAAAAATAATACTTTAGGTGCGTGTCCGCTGTTATTATAGCATATTATGACCAGAGTGACTAACCAATCATCTAGCATAGGTAAGCTAGTCAATTGTTGACTGATGTTGATGGAAAATTAATTATCCGTTATAAAATTAAATACCCATCATTATATGGAAAAAAACGGTTCTAACTTGCGCGGAACTCACTAAACATAAATCGTTGATGTTTTTCGAAAAATGAGTAAAATGCTCCATTTCAAGGTTAGGTTGATGTGAGTATGGCAACCGAAAAGTAAAAATATTACGTTTTGTAATATTTTTGCGAAACGAATAGAAATTGCTTGACGCCACAATTTGAAATTTATTTATTGAAGGCCATTTTAAAATGGATCGCAAACTTAATATTCAGCCATAGAATAAAAATAGTTCTTTATGGGAATATGAAAATAAAATAACAGCGCACTTCAGTGTATTTTTTCTTGCATTCGTAGTAATATGATTGAGCACCTGTATGTTTCTACAGATTAATGAAAAGCTTTGAACACAAAACGAGCCTTTAATCAGCTGTCCAACTTTTCTCATATCTAATAAAAAATTAAATGTCTGGCTTAGAATTCTTGAAAAATCACAAGGAATTGAAAACAGAAAATTCATCCGCTGCGATTTTATCTGCAAAATCAGTACTATGTTGATTTGAATGTTTTTTAACGTTCGCATTTTTGATTATGAGGTTTGAAACCACAAGAGTGAGAATGAGCAAAACTTGAATTCGAATTTTCAAAATCGAAGAAACAAGCACATGAAATTGGTTTTGATTGTGTTGTTTACATTGTAAACATGGGTGTCGTGATCCCAGGGTACCCAAACGATATTTCTCTACTTTCTTCTCACAATTACTTGGCATTGTCTTGTGTTTGGCGTAGTTTGGCCAAATATGGCCCTTGTGGCACGAAACCTATAAAGAACCAACCAACCTTAGTTATTCCAGTGTTCATTGTGGACGACTTGGGTTGGTTTTGGGGTTTAAAGGCGTAAGGGCCATGCTGCGCCAGACACAAGACATACAATATCAAGTAATAGATAGACACAATGAAGGTTTTACGGACACAGAAGAGAAAAATACACCTGACAGAAATCGAACCTGCGCCGCATACAACTCGCAGGTTGCTAGCGCAATAGGCATACCCAGCCACGACGAACCCGTGGACGACTTGGGATAATTTTTGTTTCCCAAGCAAAAAATCTGATATATTCGTAGTGGTTCGGAATCCACTTTAAGCCGTAGAGGGACAAATCAAATCAAAAGGCTTTCGAACGATAGTTTTAGCAGTTTAAAAAACTAATGCTACTTTGCTAAATGTCGTTTTGTTCAATTGAAATGAGAGGTGGTTTTTCTGACCGTTTCGTTTAGTAATAAGAAATGTGAGTTATAACCTTTTTATCCAATTTGATCGTTGCTTTTTTTTAAGAGTATTTTCTCGTTCTTCCTAAAGGTGGTCAGTCAATAACTATTTCTTCATTCCGATTGACTAGTGGCATGGACAAATATGGCACTTGCGCCATAAAACCACAAAAAAAAACGATTTAGTGTGGAAAAATTAAAAATTTTAGAAATCTCTTCCTCCATTGCAACCTCCTCTAAATACTATTGGGTTTCCGGAATTGTTTGAATTTAAAATCTGTGCATTGAATCTGGGAACAGAATTTCCCATTATCAAAGAACTAGCAGTACCCGCACGGCGTTGCCCGTGACATCATTCTTGTTTGTCCTCACTGATTCTGAAAACATTAAAAAGAAAAAACAATAATTTTAAGAATGAGTCCCACCACCACCCGACATGACATGGGGATGTCGCCTCATTCCTTCCACTTCACTGATGTTGTACACTATGTTGAATGATCTTCCATTTGGAGCTAGGATGTAAAGATTCTCGAGTTCCAGAATTGGATTCTTTTCCAACTCTGGAACAACCCACATACAGTTGACCGTGGGAGAAACACGGTTTAATGAGATCGAGTCCTACAACTTTCAGTGATTGTCCTTGTGCCTTGTTGATGCTCATGGCGAAACTTAAACGAACAGGGAACTGAAGGCGTTTAAATTGGAATGGGGGATCCGAAGGGATGATTGGGATCCTAGGAATGAATACTTCGCCTACGGCATGTCCAGTCATGATGGTGGCTTCAATAATATTCGGCATCAGTTTCTTGATAGAGAGTCTTGTTCCATTGCAGTGAAGTTGGTTTGCAGATTTCTGAGAAGCATAATCGGTGCCCCAATTTCTAGCTCTAATATGTGCGAGGGTACTCCAGATGGCTCCAATATGTTCAAAAACTCTGGTACTCCAGATGGCTCCAATGTGTTTAAAAACTTGTGTAGTTCACAGCCTCATCTGCGTCACATGTAGTGTCGATAGATTTGTATTATACAAATGCAGAAATTATACAAATTCAAAAGTAAGTTATGAAAAACACACTACTGAAATAAAGATGTGATTCAATCTTTAAATATAACGCTATACTTTTAAAAAGTCTTGTTATGTCACCTCACTGATTCCGACAAACAACCTAAATGAATCAATGTCAGGGAAATCAAAACCAAATTAAACAGTAATAAACACTGTTACTTCATTTCATGTAATTTATTAACTGAGTTGCAGAAAATTTCTTGTTGGTAAGAACTTGGCACTTGGAGTCGAACACATGTTCGACTCCAAGTGGCTTCAAGTGGACTCAAGTTCGACTTCAGAGGTTTGCTTTTCATTGGTGGTACGAAAAAGGACAAAACAGTGACAATACAGAGAAACCAGTTTCAGAATTAAAAAGGCTGCATAAAATCAATTAAATTTTTTAAAATAATTGTGTTGTATTCAAAAAATAAAAGGATTAAGAAAAGTAAGTACAGAAAAAATTGGATGGATTACAAAAATAGAATATTTACTATTTTTAAAAATAGAGGCGAAAAATAAATATTATCCGTCGGCCGCGTTCGAACTTGGGAGATATCCCTCCAAAGCGCGACTTCAGTGCGTCGCTTTACCCACTACGCCATCATTTCAATATGAGGATGGGTGTTTTTAGTGAAGTGATAGTATGCGCGATAAGTATGTTAGATCGATCTGCGCAGATACGTCATAGTGGAGGAGGTGCTACACGTGCAGCACAAAATATTTATTAAAAAAATTTCTAGATTAAATTTTGGTACAGCTGTAGTCTCTGCCGCGCGCGGTGGCAACGCGTTTTTTTTGGCGCCGTGTTTGGCGCACTTTTTATGTCGCCACGGAAATCTTCCAACATCGAATATATACTGCATACGTATGGATGAAATATGTAAATCTGAATGAAACAACATTTGAATAAAAAAACACTGCAAATATGGATGAAATGTATGGAATTTTGGCGTAGTTATAAGCGACTCATGCTGGTGAGGGTAACCCATTTGTTCTCGGATTTCCAACAGTGAATCGATATCATTCTCCACATATGAATGAAATGAATAAAAAAAATGTACATTAGTAGAATAAAAGTTATTCTAATATTTTAACAGATTTCTCACTGTAAATGAGAACTGGACGCCGGCAAGGTTGCCATAAAAATAGGTTAACCCTAACCAGGAGAAAATTCGAGAAAAAAATGGGTTACCATCAGCCTGCATGAGTCGCTTATAACTACGCCAAAACGCGTTGCCACCGCGCGCGGCAGAGACTACAGCTGTACCTAAATTTTAAAGTTCGGGCTTCGAGGGACATTCAGTCACCTTTAGGACTACCTGTGTACCGAATTTCATGGCTGTAATTCGTCTGAACACCGCACACACACAAACACTTCCTTTTATAATTACAGAGATAAGGGAAGCACCTGATATTTTGTACTGGAACAATCAGGTGTGCCCTGAAAATTGTTTAAATCGAATTGTGAGAATTAAAATTAAAATCGTTTGGGGAATCACCTCAAAAAATACAATGGATAATGATCGAGAACCGATTTTCATTTTATAGGATTTGCCACCAACGTAAAACATTTGTCTCGTAAAATTTGGTCATACACCGGAGTATATTTGGGTAATTTTCTCCAGGATACTTATTACAACAAAATGGTTTTCTAGAAAAATCAACTTATTATTAGAATTGTATCTTTCTGGGTACTTACAAAGAACAAGTTGTACTCGCATATAGCGTAAGGTCACAAAAACAATTCTCGAAAATTGTCTGAATGTACTCATCTCATCAATGTTATAGTTACATTTAATTTTTAGTGATTTTTTCTTTGTTTTATGTGAATCAATTTTGTTCAATCATTTCTGAAGTATTTATTGATATTTCAGGTCAATCTCTCTACAATCCATCCATAGACATTTCAAATTTACATCAAGCTGATGGCACTCATTTCAGAAATGATGAACTATCGAAAACTTTATATCATGTATTCAAAAGGTCTGTCGTCACTCCACCCATTAAAAAAGCTACCTCATCTTCAGAAAAAAAGCTAACTATGAAGAACACGTCAACTGAAAGCTCTATTCAGTTGAAAACCATGAAATATGATGAAAAATTAAAAGCAGATAATAGCACGCTGCCTTTGAATTCAACAGATGCCGAGGTTTCTACTGTGGAATCAAATCTTTCAAATGACAAATACAATTTCTCCACAACAGTGTTGTCTTCTGAAGCTGTTAATTCAACAGTTTCGAGTGTTTCAACATCCACTACAACTACAACCCCCACAACTACATCCACCTCAGGTCCGAGCTCAACTTTGCGGACGACAACAATTGCTGATGTGCTTCCGACTAAACCTTCCAATATTACAAATACAACAGTAAGTATTTCTAAGGAATATTAAAAGCTCAGTTATATTTAAAAAAAATTCTTTAGCTAAAATTAACTACTCAAAATGAGATTAGAAATGTTTTTTTTGCCAACTAACTGGTACATTGGCCATACCGTTTGTCTGCCACATGGTAAGTCTCGAGTTTGAATCCTGGTTTGTAAGCGCATGAATGTTGATTGTCCCCCGGAGTAACGGCAACATAGCCATTGGGTGCTCCTTCACAAATCCCCTCTGGGGCACATCTTTAGGTGTGTACTTGCTTCACGAACCCGAGGTACCCATGATCTATTTTCCCATGGGGTTTACTGTCTCTTGTAAACATGGGGGTCACAACCCCAGGATGCCCAAGCGATCTTTCTCCTCTACTCCCCTTTTCCTTTCTTTTCAAAATTACTTGACGTAGTTTGTCATGCGTTTGGTGCAGCTTGGACAAGTATGGCCCTTACACCATAAAACCCCGTAACAACCAACCTTCACAAATAGCCTTCAGTTCGCCCCTTGTAGTGCCAAAGTGGTCAGTGCGTCTGCATTAGAATATCAGATGGGTATGTCCCAACAAGTTGTACTTATACAGATAGTAGTTCCTATGGCGTAAGGGGCAGTAGTAGCCCGGTTGCAAGAGTTGCGGATTAGCAACCGGAAGGTTGAGAGTTCAAACTTTATCCAACCAAAGACTGTCATTGTGGCTGGTGCATGTTAAACCTGTTCTGGACTCAAATGTCCTAATGTAGGTGTGGAAGTTTGGAGAGTGGGGTGCCAGCTTAGGTGTGACACTGTCATCTGACTGGTTCAAAATTACGTGTTGTCCTCGAATCTTTCCCTTCGAGATTGATCCCGGACCATCGCCAATAGATCATTGTGTTGCTCCAGTGCGACATTAATTCAATGACCTACCTACGGCTTAGGTATCCTAGTCTGATGCCGAGGGAGAGATTTGTTCTCTGAATTCGTCACTAAGTATCTCTTGCAATTTGTGTGACTCATAGGTCGGGTGTTTTATCTTTGTCTTGGACTTCATTTTTAAATGTTTTGTGCTTTTATTGGGCTATATTCTGTCTTGTGTTTGGCACAGCTTGTCCACTTTTTGACCTTGCGCCATAAAACCCCAACATCCAATCCATAGGTCGGGTGTTTTGGTCCAGTGGTGTCACAACCTTCCATCTTCGAACGACATGCCACAGGTGATGTTGGGATAACAGAAGACAAGACCAACAATTGCACTTAAAAAAGACTGCTCAAATAGCATCTCACAATCAAGTTTGGAAATCCGTAAGTCCAGCTACGTATAGATTGGATCTCTCCATTCGCAATTGATCCTGGTCTGCTGTGTTGCTTCACTGCGATGTTAATTCAACTACCTACCAGCTTCGTAGAGCAACAAACTTAGTTCAGTGTTGTGTGACACAGGAGGCTTCAATGCTAGTCGATCCACTTCTATCTTTTACTTGCTCACATCTCAGTTTGCACAAACTAATTCACCTATATTCGGTATCCGATTACTTTTGGTAGTGTTTTGTGTACAGCTGTATCTAGCACGTCGTTTGGTGGCAACGCTCTTGGCGCTTTTTTGGTGTACTTTTTTATGTTGCCAAGAAAAGAAATCTTAGAAAAATCTTTATCTTTACAAATATAACATCTTTATAAATCTTTCCTCTTGCCGAGGTTGCCATAAAACAGGAATAACCCTAATTAAGATGGGTTACTTTCACCTGCCATAACTCGCTACTAAAAGTGCGCCAAGAGCATTGCCACCAGACAAGGTGCTAGATACAGCTGTACCGTGTTTTGTTTGACTTGTATGATTGAAAATTTTTATTTTGTTTGGCAAAAACAACTTCCGTATTGGAAATATATACTGACCTTAATTCTGATTCAAAGCTTGACAATATGCCTTTTAACATTGAATTACTTTAATACAGCTACTGCAGCATATTTATGATTCTAGAAAAATGAATAATCTAGTTCCTCACATATATCTAGTCAAATTTAGAACAGATAAAAATCACTAAAGAATCTCTTTCCAACCTCCACCAAATTCTTTTTCCCAAACAGGATTTGTGCAGTAATTATTGTGTAACATCACTGTTAAATAAACAAATCTTTCATCCAAAAGAACTGATTAATAACAAATAAATATTCTTTTCATCGTGCTTCTACTCCCCCATAGGAATTTCAAAGCAAAAGCTGCTTAGTCGTAATTTACATATGTATGGGTGGATTTTTGTGTATCATACGATCTGTAGAGGAATACGTATTTTGTATACTGTTGCTGCTTTTGATTCCGGCGGACCACTGGCTACTCGCAGAAATAAGTGAGTTTTTTTGTAAGCAGAGTAACGATTTAAATCAAAATTAAAATTTTCATTTTTCTTTCTGTTATATTTAAAAATATTGAAAATAAAATAACTGAACAAAATCCATGTTATTTTATTCAAATAAGTTTAGAACTCTGCTCGTATTGAGTTCATTCTCAAATTATATTGAAAATCATCCTCCCTTTGAAGACACTAAATAACAGTATTTGCTGATTGGGATCATAATTACCAGACAAGTATTTCCATCTTAGGCCATTGACCAATTGACAACTATTGGTTATCACTCACAAGCCTGCTCATCAGTGTTGGTTTTGTTTTAAACGTTCCCTGTGACTGAATCGCGCATAGCCAATTTTAAACCATTCACCATGTGATGAGAGAAGATGCTCGAAATATATTCACTCAAATTATTAAAATTGTGGCAACTTGCTTTCTTTTTTAAGATTTCCTAGTTATTTAGTATTGTAGTCTGTTCATAAAAAAATATAGACACTTATAACGAAAATATTTTCTTCAGTATCACAAAGCATTCCAATTTTGCACATAAATCTTTATAATTGGCAATTTTAATAGTTTTGTGTAGTATATTGGTTAATTTTTATTTCAATTTATTGGGGAAATTTTAAGTATTGATCCCTTTAGAATTCTTAAAACTGCTAGAATAACTATTTAATATTCATGGAATTGAAATTTGGAATGTAAAAGTTAATTTACTCATCTGATAATTGAGTGGGTATGTTGAGAAAAGATTATGGGTTGAAGCAGAAAGCTATTAGAATTGATAAATTTTTTATTGCAAGCCCAAAATTCGAAATTGGCCGGCCAAATATGGCCCTTGTGCCATAAAACCCCAAAACCAACCAACCACTGAATTGGCATGTTCTAGGGAATGCTATTACACTTGTTCTATGCTGTTCATAGAGAAAAGCTTCATTTTTTTGTTTAAAATATAAACCCGTTTTATGTGCTTCGAATAAACCAATGAAATGCTTGTCAATGATAAATAAAATAGACATTTGATTTCAAATTAATGTATTTTCATGTCTTATTTTTACTGTTAACTTACAAAAATAACAATTTTTTCACTAATAAGTTATTTTTTCAAGCTAAAAATTAATGAGAAGTAGGAATTTTTTCAAGATGCAAATTCCTTTTATTTTCTATTGGTGACATAATTTTTTTTCTCGAATGTAAGTCTTGAAGCAATTAATTATTTTATATGAAAATAATTGAAGTAATTCAAAACATTTTATTCATATGTGATAAATATATAATGCAACAAAATTCTGAAATTTGTATGAGTAAAAAAATTTGTAATATTGTAGCAGGATTCAGCAAACTTATTTGTCTGGGTCCAAAAGATTCATGTCACTGGTTATGGGTTAAACTCAAAGTAATCTAAACCACTTGTGAGCCAAATGGAAAAACATTGCTCATGCTTAAGATTTCAGGCACTGTTCTTATTTACTCTTATCATGTGATTTACTTTACTAATTCCTGTCACGTTTTAATCTTTTAAAAATTTACCCAGCATTATTTCCTAATACATTAATGTTTTACATAAAAAATATTAATGTTTAAATAAATCAAAACTATCTAGAAAACTGAATTGATTTGCGTATCTCATGTCCAACATATTTAAACTTGTACAGGCAAGGAATTAATTAGAATAATAAAACTCTGATTTAGAAATGAAAAAGATCTGATTTAAATCAAATAAATCCAATGTTCTTGTTTTTTTTTAATTGTGACTTTTTCATACACTGCCTGACTAGTACCAATGTAATTTGTTAATTCAATGAAAAACTATTTGAATCAAAATAGATTATTTTTAGAGGAAAGTATGTTTCAGTTGAAAACAATGAAAACTTCTGCTTAGGACATAATGCAAATATACCAGAACATTTTTATTTGGCGCTGGTTGCGTATATTTGTTGCCTTTTTACCTTGTAAAAGTTACTGAATTGGTTACAGGAAGTACAAATCGCAGCCTAGCTAGTAAGATCAGCAGAGTGTTCTTTCTACTCTGAATTAGCCTGATCTTGCGAATTTGGCGGAATTTTTTTCCTGAAGAATTATCGTAGAATCATTTTTTGAAAAATTTATTCTGCAGGAATTAGTAAAGTTGAATGGAATCTTGATGTATTGTCCACTTAAAGCATAAGATTATCTTTTGAATTTTTAGTTTCTTTAGGACACTCAAACGATGGAATATATTTTGTTGAACTCGGGTAGGAAAGTAGCGGAGAGATAAGGTATTCAGATGTAAAAAATAATAACACAGAAAACACCATTTCTATCAGTAGGGTACATGGACCACTTTTGAGAGTTTTTTGGCAGTGTTACAAGCAAAAAATATTAGTTTAAACTTTTGAAATGATCCTCAATACATTTTTTTTCTTTTAAATTCCTCCGTTCAATCTTAAATGTAATATAGCGTCAATAATATTTGATCATTAGAAAATAAGAAATGCCATATGGACTGACTGCAGTTTTTCATTTAGGTTAGATTAAGCAAAAATGAGAAATGAAAAAGTTATTGATTTTTACTAAAGTGGAGGGTTGCAAACAAATCCATACCAGTAAATAAGTGAAAAAAAATTGCTTTTAACTTTTTCATGTTATTCAGAATCCATGCTACATTTTAAATGATGTAGGTAGTGTGGGTTAAGCATACCCTACTGAATTGCTGGTTCATCATGATTGAGGCATTGTGAATTAGGGTCAGGTGTGTATAAAAACAGCGTTTTCAATTTCAAAGTAGAATTTAGCAATGACATGTTTTAAAAAAGTATACTTTGCATTATTCAAGAACATTGCATGTTTTTTCTTCATATTTAAATCTATATTTTTAGTTGTGGCTATATTTATACCCATGTTTTTTTAACCCACTCATGTAATACATAGAAGTAAGTTATAAAATCATTAAGCAGGTGAAAAACATGAACACAGTATAATAGATAAGTGCATCAAATGAACTATTTTTGTTTACTGAGCTATTCAATGAACTATTTTCATTCAATGAGTTACTATTTAGTTGTCTTCTAAATGTCAAACTTGTATGTAATAATAATATTTTTTAACTTAAGGGTTCAAGATGCACTTAAACAATGTTTGAGAGTTCATTTTACTGTAGCAGTTTAAAAGTAATTAACAAGGTAGCTTTTACATGTACTACCCACTTAACCCCACCTGATTCTAGTGATCCATCAGGAACATAATGACCAGTGTTTTTTATAAAAGGTTCTGTTAGTTTTATTGAGATTTTTCACAAAGATAAACAGAAGGGATAAACTGTATTGAGAATATAATTTTTTTTCCAGGTGGACCATCATGTGTATTACAATTCTACAGTATTTTTAGAGTATGAAAATGCTATGGCTTTCTGGGTTAATTTTGATGAGTTGCCACAAGATAAAGTAGTGATACATAAAATGCTCTCAGATTCTCATCGAAAAGCAGCTGTAAGTTATTTCTGATATTGTGAACTATATCTTGTCTATTTATGACTAGTTACTTTTGTTTGCTTAACTTTCAGTGTCTTATTTCTTTATTTGTATATTTACAGACTGTTACTTTGTCTTTTGATTTCCCATTTTATGGCTCTCCTTTACGCAATATCACTATAGCAACTGGAGGTAATTATTTAAAATTATTTTTTAATGTTTTATATTACTAATTTGATTGACCTAAATTTTAAATTTTGTTCAAACTATTTGGTCAATGAAGCTGAAACTACTCACGTGATTAGTGTCAAACTTAAGGACATTATGTGTACTTGCCTTACGAAAAAAATTAATTGAGCTCCATAGAACTCTAGAGAGATTTCGATAGAGAAATAAAATTTCGTTTACGTAGAAAATAATTTTATAGAGAAAACAAGCTCTGATACTATAGAAATTCCATTTCCAAAAAGAATGGAATTCATCTCAAGCTATTTTTTCCTTGGATTTTAAACATTTTATTTTGTATTTTTACTGTAGGACTGTCTAGAAGATTCTTGTAACCAACCTAAAATATCAAATAATGTTCCCTATTTTATCTAATGTTGATTATTTTTTTATCATTCTTTTCCCACTTCTGTTATGCTTTTTTCTTTTGAACTTTTGTAATTATTTCTACATCACAATGTTGTACTGTAATCACAGGGTGTGTAAGAACTAGTAAATTTATCACTCAAATAAAACTTTACACAAATTGCTGTTTTGGAATAGTTCATCTTCAAGCTTAACTTACTGCTTTTTCAATTGTTGAATGGGACATAAAATATCTTAATTCTGCAGCTAGGTTGCAAAAATTATTCTAAAACTTGAACGTGGTTCCTTAAAAGTTAGCATAGCCCGTTGTGTTGCTCCTGTGTGACGTTAATTAAATACCTACCTTAAAAGTTATCTGGAAGGAGTCAAAATCCCAAATGAGCAGCAGATAGGGAATGTAGTAATTTGTCTAATGTTTACAGAAACAGCTCATTGCAAGACCATTAAACAAATTCTCTTCTTAACAGTTCTCAAAATTGTATTTAACAGTTTATATTTGTTTTCTAAAGGCTTCTCAAGTTCAAATAAGATAAGCAAGTAAAAGCAATTTAATAAGATAATTGGCCTGGTAGCCAAATAGTTACTGTCCCTCTGTACTACAAACTCTGATTTAAAGTCCCTTGGTAGCCTGGTTGGAAGAGAAGCAGATTATCAACTGGAGGGCTGCGAGTTCGAAACTATCCAACCAAATAACGTCGTGTATGTAGGGGCTGCTACATGTTAAATCTGTCATGACCTAAAATGTCTTCACATTGACGTGGTGTGGAAGTTTGGAGAGTGGGATGCCAGCTCAGGTGTTGACTTTGTCATCTGAGCATGGTTCAAAATTTTGAGGTGTACTCTGATCTCCCTTCAGGATTGATCTTGGACAGTTGCCAATAGTCTGTTGTATTGCTCCATTGCAATGTTAATTCAACTATCTACCTACCCATGGTGAGCATGGATGTTCGTATTGTCATAGAAACAATTTTAGACACAAGTTCTAGGTTAGTTAGATTTTATGTTAAAAAAAAGACCATGGAATGACAAACCAAATGTAAATCTCCTAAGATTGTTATTAATCTTTACAGCATGTTCTAATGTTCTCTTTCAGAATTTGAATTAAATCTAAAAATTCCATCTAGTAACCTGAAAACTTGACTTTATATGCCGATTCTTTTGATGAAATGTTTAGTTGTGTATTTTACATAATTTATTAATTATTAATATTTTTTAGGGTTTATTTATATGGGAGACTACATGCATAGTTGGTTGGCAGCTACACAATACATTGCACCTCTTATGGCAAATTTCGATACCAGCCTTAGTAATGAATCAATTGTGCGTTATTTTGACAATGGTAGTGTATGGTTTCTTTTCCAATGAACTATTTTTCATATTAACAACTTAAAAGGTTATATAATTCTTTTACTTTATTACTCTTCCTTATATTTATAGGAACAGCATTTGTTATTGAGTGGCATGCAGTAACTCTACAGGACGAAAAGAGAGGTATTTATTTAATTTATAATTTTAACTTAGGATATATGCCATTTAATGTAATTTCTTCTAAAATGTTTTGCACTTGCATCATAAAATTAAAACGTGTCCATGTGTTATGGATATGTTTACGTTTTTATTTCAAAAGTAATTGAGATAACAGAACATGGAAAATTCAAATCTCACTTCATTTAAAGCTTATAGAGGGGATTGAAAAAACTTTAGGAAATAACTTTATTTTTATGTTTATTTGGAAAATAAAATTGTGTACAATTCTTTCCCATGCAGGGCCGTCGTGGCCTAGTGGGTATGCCCACTCTGTTAGCAACCTTCAAGTTGTAGGTGGCGCAGATTCAAATTCTTGTCAGGTGCATTCCTCCCTGGGTGTATTTCTCTCTTCTGTGTCAGTACAACTTTCATTTTATGTGTCTATTACTTGATATTGTATGTCATGTCAGGCACACCATGGCCATATATGGCTCTTGCACCATGAAACCCCAAAACCAACCAACCTTCCCATGCAATATATAACTTGGAACTAGGTTCATTCTAGGGACTTCAGGGTTCATTCCCAGGACTGCTAGAGGCGACTGTTTGCTACTATTTTTCAATCTTGGCGACTAGGGGTATCTTTTTAAGCAAAATCGTATCAAGAGCTCCTATTTTCAAAAAATTTCTTGAAAATTTACCAATGTTCAACGAAAACTTAGTCCCCTTTTTGACAAATTGCAGATGAAAAAAAAATTTTTATTTCAGATGGGGGATTTTCAATGTGATGAAAAATTCAAAGTTTTGTCACCAAACCATAGCCATAATGAAAAAACATCAAAATCTGTTTGCTAAATTGTCATGAAAACCTTATTAAGATAATATTTTGTTTTGAATTTGCACATTTTGTGTTTTAGCTGCTTTGTTTTGCATCCGAGCAACTATGCTATTAAAATGGAGTGCAAGAAGATACTTTTGCTGCTATTTTAAAAATTTATGTTACTATTTCACAAGTGCTTTGGCTGGGCAATATGTATCTTTGCATATGTATACACCTATTCAAAAATAAATGTCTTGCTAGAAAAATCACATTTCAGAGCTATTGTGGCTTTAAATTAACTGTTTCGACTAGTCTCAATTTTTTAAGTAGCATTACTCGGTCCTTAAAGTTCGCTCATCTCTTCTAAAACCAAAAGTAGATTTGTGGGGTTGGTTTTGCATTCAGTACATCTCATGTATATGTATTAAATTCTATACTTGATAAACACAAAATATGTATTTGTGTTTTTATTTATGTCTGACTGCCAAGTGATCTAATAATATGAGTGATAGCTTTTGGAAGTTTCTTTGATACATATTTACTTTAAAGTAAATTTTTTTCTTTTTCTGATGCGTTTTGATTGTTTATTCTATCTTAAAAGAATTGCAATAATTTTTATCATTTCTCCTTATATAGGTGGAAATTTTTCATTCCAAACCACACTACTAAATAATGGAAATATAGTCTTTGTGTATGAAATTGTAAGTAAGCTTTCTGATTTATACACTTGTGTAAACGTTACATATTAGATTTTAATGTTCTTAATTTTTTTAAATATTTTTTGTGAAAAGGAATTTTAACATCAAAGAATAATGTAACTTTGAAATCTACCTAGAGTTTCTGAATAATGAATGGAACTTATAGTATTTACATTTTCTTCCAATAGTTGGTACTGGTCAGTGAATTAGGTATGAAAATTTTTAAAAATCTCACTTTTTTAAATTTGATAAAAAAATTAATACAACCACTGCCGAATTCCTTTCCCTCATATACATCATTTGTGTAAGGTCACATTTATGTCTTTCTCACTTAAACGATTTAATTAGTCTGCAACTGAATAAAGTGGCATTTGTTAGCATATAGCATGTTTTCAGTACTGAAATGGAATATGCAAATGTTTGTCTCAGATTTATGCTTCAAAAATGGGAATGAAACTGCTGATGGTAAATGTAGTATCTCGAACCAATTTGAAAGGGAGATTCTTTACAACTTGGCTTACAGTAAGATAACAATATAAGTAAATATATAGATGTTTCTAAATAATTTACTTCTAGATTCCAGTTTCTATTACTGAGATAGGAGATGAAGATCATCCTGTTAAAGTTGGTTTATCTGATGCATATGTCATTGATAGAATTATATATTGTAAGTATCTAATACATTTTTATAGAATTTAAAATTCTAAAAGATCTTGTGTCTGTTTCAATTGTATCTGAAGCCTTGAAATTTCTATTTAACAAAAGAATTTTCGTGCAAAAATAGTTTTATTACCACTTAGTGGTTAATCTGCGAAATGTTTTCTTCCTTTATATATTTATGTTACATTTGAGCAGCATGTTTGAAATTATGCATGTTTAATATTACATATGCAACCTATCAATAAATTAAGGCACAAAAGATATAATCTATCATATAAGTTCTTAATAATAATAAATTCAAATTTTCAAACTGAACTTACTCTTAAGTTCCAGTTTGAATCGATCCAGCTATCGATTTTCCAACTACATGTTCAAAAATCAAATCAAACCTAGTGTGCATATGTAATTGGTAAAACAGGTCACTTGACACGAATAATCATTTGTATGTAAATATTAAATTGAGCTTAAAACTTAAGTAAAATTTAAAAAATAATTACACCATGTAGAAATTGTCGTTATTTTACATAATTTATTTTCTTGTGTCGATGGTACAGGCATGACTGATCTAGAAAATGAGGACAGGTAATTCTAATGTTAAAGCATGGTTAAAATTGCTCATGGAAAATTTTCCTTTCACTTTTGTCCTTTGTCATCAATTTGAACTGAATTGTCCTGAATCTCTAATCTGAGCAGCTGAGAGAATAAACAATTTTTCGTTTTTATCCTTGTAAGTTGTATTTACAACAGGGCAATCAAAATGGGTTTGAGTAAAATATTTGATGTTTGTATTTTTTAAAAGGGATTCAAATATCTTAAAATACCTGTAGAGATTTGCCCTCAGGGGCATATCTTTTGGTGTATATGGGAATTACCCCCTGAGGTACCTGAGTGATCTTTCATTTTTATCCCTGCCTATCCTTCTGCTTTTTCTTCCTCATTGTGTTTTGTCTTATATTTGGTGCAGCTTGCCAAATGTAAGACATAATATGGATGTATGCCAAAATATGGACCGTGATTAAAAATTACTTGGCGTTGTCCTCGATCTTTCCCTTTGGGATTGATCCCAGACCGTTGCCAATAGCCCGTTGTGTTACTCCAGTGCGACATTAATTAAAATACCTACCTTGGCCAAATATGGCCTGTGTACTATAAAACCCGAAAACAACCTAAAATAGATTCCTTTATCAATTAGTGTTATGATTTAATGCTTTTATATTTTTTTTTAGTCATAAGAAGAAAAACCATTTACGAGTATCACAGGATTGATATGAAAAATGAAGACATGGGAAATCACACTGCTATTTACTTCACAGCCTTAACTAGTAAGTCTATCTTAAAAAACTGAAAGTATTTGCATTTAAAAATTTAAAACATACTTTATTAATTGTGCTAATTTACTTGCATTCTGAATAGCCTGCATGAGCTTCCGTGATTGTCAGTCATGCATGGGAGCCAATGTAGGATTGGACTGTGTGTGGTGTGAGTCTGCTAAAAGATGTTCTGATGGGCTTGACAGGTTACGTCAGGATTGGCTGCAATCAAAGTGTGATGTGGATGTGAGTATTCCGTACAAGTGTACCCTTTCTTCATTTGTTTATGAGTTTTTAAACATAGATATTATGCAGGGTAGAATTTTTAAATTACTCACTCAAATTTTGCCAAACAAAAGTACCGTTATTTTTGTTTATGGATAGCTTAAGAGCCAATGGTCAAAACTGAATTTCTCTGAAATATTAATTCAAAGCAGGCACACATTGAATGTTTAGATATATTAATACTATATTAAACAACAGACCTGTGTAATTTTTTAGTTTATTTTATATTTCTCGCAAATATTTTCCGAAATGTAATGACTTTTATAAGATTTAATTCATACATGTTCAATATATTCACATCCGTGCTTAGGGTACATTTTTATTTATAAATCAATGCATGCTTTCAAATTACCGATAGTAAAATTATCTTTAATGTTCAGTTTTCATATTAATTAGAAATACTTAAAATAATTGCAATTGCATTACACAAACAATAACCATTATTATTTATCATGAATATGATTATACATTAAATGTTATGGTGCCATGTCTATGGTAAAAATTTACGAGGGAATGCTTGCAAGAATGTGTACAAAAACTTTTGCTCAAAATGGTCTTCACATGAAATGAGTCCTTGTGTTTGCTGATTGCAGTTGTGTATAAATTTAGTCTGTTTCATTCAAAGATTGAGACTATTTATAATTTTTACTATTCTATTTCTTCTGTGTAAGGTATTATTCTGTGACATGTGTTAATTTGCAGCAGATGTTTGATTAATTTCCATATTTCTTCAGAAACAGTCTGTCAACTGTAGTTTCCTTCCATCTGGTGATGTGAACCCATTTGTTCAGCCACTCACAGGTATGTTTTTGTAGATTTACCAAGACATTTGTAATTTTGTTTTCTGAAAAATTACAGAAGATAGTTCATTGTCTACTTATTGACATGCCTGCCCACAACTATGGATTGTGAAGTTTCTGGAATTTCTGATAGCTATGTTGGGGGTTACAATGAATTATTATTTGTTCTAGAACAAGGTTTATAACCACCTGAAAAACTTAAAATTCTCTGATGCACGGAAAATTACTTGGACTAAAGTTTAGTTTACAATGCAAAAAAAATTAGTCTGGAATTCAATTTATATTATAAAGTATTTTGCGAAAGGTCTCTGTTGTGTGTCGGTTCATGAACACACCACTTCAAGTGTTGGTTCACGAACACGCCACTTCCATCTGATCGATTAAATTCAGGGTGACAGCCACGAGATCAGTGATGACATTTATTTTTTAATTCCTTTATTTCTCAATTCCGTTCTCTTCCTCGTTTCAGTGACGCTCATTAGCTATGCTAAGAATCTTCCAGAGAGTTACGCCATGCCAAATCATGTGTGTCCGTTTGGCAAATTACAGATGAGCTAGTTTGAAAACAGTGAATCAGGAAGTCCAGCTCCCTTGATTGACAAGACTATCTCCCCTGAGTGACAATCCCCTTAAAATACTGATAAAAACGTGGATAGGGAGAACACGCTCTCTATCTCTTTTTTCGCCTCAGTCCAACGACCTCGCAGTTGTGGAAGAAACGCGTTGACGTTTGTCCTTGCCATTTTCTTTTGATGACGAGTGGGAGTCCCCAAGAGACGCCATGTCTCTCTTAAGTTAATTTACTTTTTATTAATTTATCTCAAGATATTATTCACGTGTGTAGTTCTTAGGATTTCCATGCTACACCGTTTAATTTAACTATTATAATGCCCGTTCGTTTTGCATCGTTGTTCCAATCACTATCTTCCTTTCTTTTCTCATAAGGCGTCACTACTTTTTGGTTTTAGTAATTTAAATTGATATCATGGTATCATTGATTATTTGATGTTATCTATCTATATTGTGCTCTGTTGTGCAATGTTTAACTTTTCTCTCTGTTAAATAAACTTAATTGTTAACTATGGTTCATCTTCCTCGCCACTTTATGGCTAGCATTCAACATGCTAATTTATAATTAGTGAACAAGTATCTAAATCCTCCGTTCACACAGTATTATGAGGAGGGTTAGCGAAAGTTTGGTCACATTTTAAATTACAAATTCCACCATACGATCATTCGCTACTGTTGGAGTCCTAACATTCGAACCTTGCATTTCATAATTCAAATCAACCAGAAAAGGACACAACATATTTAATGGTGCCGTGACCAGGATTATTTGTATTCACTAACGGAGAAACTGCTTTTTACTATGTGATCCGAGGCCTTGATATCTTTGTGCATTTGGTGATTTTTGACAATAATTTTTTTTATTGTGAATGCGTGCTGACATACTATCTTTTCTTTTCGTAATACATATCTACAATTATATACTGTGACATATTATCTTTCTTATTTACACATTTGTTACTTCTGTGATGTAATTAAGAGTCGTTACCTAATTTTGATTGATGATTTACAACGCAACTTGATAAAGCTTCCTCATTTTCTTCCCTCTTGTTAAAATGGAAAGCGTAGAAAGAGATTGTTCCCATTAGGGTAAACACCCTGGCAGAATTCCTTCCCATGATTCCCCGATTTGATGGCTCCACAAGCCTATCAAAATTCTTAACATTTTTGATGAAGCGTCAAATCATTGTCAGTGGAATGACAAGGACGAGATAATGGCCTTGAAACTCATTATCCAGTGAAGCGTGAGAATTTTTGGATATGCGACGAAATTTAATTCTTGTGGGCCAACCGATTCTTTTGAATATTTGCGGGGGTAATTTTTCTGAGGCCTAAGATTTTTTTGATGATTTGATTTGTGTTTTTTTTTTTATGAATTTGAATTGAGTTTTTTTCCTGACGATTTCCCAGGGAATTTTGAATGATTTGATTTGATTTTTTTTATTTGCCGAAGATTTTTGAATGATTTGATTTGAGTTTTTTCTGATTTCCCAAAGAATTTTGATGATTTTTTGAATGATTTGTTTTGATGATATGCCAAAAATTTGTGAATGATTTTTTTATGGTTTGATTTTTTTTTTGGTAATTTGATTTTGAATGTTAATATTGTCAGGGCAAAATGGCTAGAATTTGTGAGGAATACCAAATGAATATGAAGGGTTTTGAGAAAATATGAAGATCCCAAATGAATTTGATTGGCAAGATTTTTTTTGTGTTATATTGGTTAGGCTTCTGAGAGTTCTTGGATATTGAATTATGTTTTAAAATCGCAGTCCTCATTTTTCGAATATGCCAAATACTTAAACAACAACCATTCATACTCATTCTTCATGTTATCCATTTCTATGATCTGGTCAGTCATGGATTTGGGTGCATGATGAATTGACATGACTATCCACAGTGTTTCTCCTTCTCTATGATGAGGGGAGACGTTTTCTCACGTAGAGTTGGATACATAGAGGAATGTCATGGTTGCTCATGATTTGTTTGGATGTAGATCTAAATTTGAGGAAAATTCTTGGACTATACCAATAATTCCAAATACCAAGCCTCTACGTTTTGGAGAAATTAGGGACATTTAATGTATTAATGGAGAAGTAGAATTAAGTTCGTCCCAGAATTGAAAGTGGAGAAGTAGAAAAAGTTGCTCCCAAAAATTGAGTTTCTGTATCAATCAAATTTTCCTTATGTACACCTCCATGTACTTGATTGGCACAGCTTGGCCAAATATGACCCTTGTGGTCCAATACACCAACCAACCATGTAATACCAAAAGGGTTGTAAAAAATGAAACCTTGACTGTTATACTAGAGTTGTTATTTAGTTATTCTTGCTGGCATTTTCTTAGGGTGAAACGTAATGGTGCATGAGTTGAACATATAACTTAAATGTATTGACCTAAATGTTAAGCAACTTACAAGTAAAATAATTTTCTTGATCACTTTGCATAGTAGAAGGAAGATATTAGCATGTTTTAAATGTACCAGCCTTTTGTCATTTTATTTGCATGATTATTTTAAAAAACTTGAATGTGGTTTATTTTTTACATGCATGACGTGTACTTTAGATTTTACAAGCATGGTAATTTTATTAAATAATTGTAGTGTAATCTTTAAATCAAATTATAATTATATTTTATAATTTAACATGGACATCAGAGTCTTAAAGAATGTTTCAAAGTAGTCATTGATTTTATTTTCATTTTTGGATTTAACTTTTCCATTCAAAAATAATTTTAATGTTTGAATCCTGGTTTTAATTTTTTACTGTTTTGAAATGCCATTGCTTTATGCTTTGCATGGTTTTCGTAGATTCTCCATATAAACCATATACTTTCTTACCACGAACTCCTAAGTCTGATTATCCCTTTGAATCATCTACATTACCACACATGCCACCTTTTAAACCAGGCCAAACTAATGATGATGGAGCATCTTCTAGTGCCAGAGGTATATATTTGCCGTTTTATAATTTTAAAAAAATGACGTCTACTCAGATAATTCCAATTTAAGTGTGTTTATAGTATCTTTTCCTTTCAGATTTGGAATAAGTTTTATGAATTGTTGACTTGAAATTTTGTTTTATAATCTTGATCTCATTGTTGCTTTTTTATTCATGTTGGAGATATGTTTCAGTTAATTAAATCCACATTATTTTGCGTGATTAATCTGATCATGATTGAGCATAATAAGTTATGAACACAAATCAAATTACATTTCAGATTCCTGAGGCATTAAATTGGAGATTGGCATCCCCAAGAATTGAAACAATTTAAAAATAAAAAATTCACTTGTAAATTGAATACAAATAGCTACAAAATAGAATACAAAAGCTATACAAAAACAAATTATTTATCTAGAAACTTGATTTCGTTTTTTATTTCTTTCTGCTTCTATAGTTTATCTGCCTTTATAGTTTTGGAGATATTTTTACTGTAAGAAAACAAATTGTGTACAGCCAAAACTTGACTGGATGCACAAAAATCTTTAGTTTTTCAAATAAATAATTCAAATTATTAACATTTTTGTATAACTCCAATGTTAGCTGCATACCCTGAAAATGTTATTAAGTCAAAGCATTTAATCCATCAGTATTTATTATAAATGTTGGCTTACTTTTCTATTTTCCATTCATGTGTTTAAGCAAGAGTACGATTTAATGAATTTAGTTAGATTTATTTTCAACCACCGACCAATGGGTCTAGATCAGGGTGCTGGCTTCTGGATCAAAAGGTTCCTAGTTTGAATCCAGTGTTGTCATGAATGTTTGTCCGTCCTGTTTGAATGTTGAAATAAAGATTGTCCAACATTCATTCCATTGTTGGAATGTAAGAATGTTGGATAAATGCTCTGGATTTGTTGGTATAAAGATTTATTTTTCATCAAATGCATAATACAGTTAATTGATCAATGTATTCAAAATAAATTATCCAATTTATTTGGAGTGTCTAATTATGATACAATCATTATTTAGCCTTATTTATTGCTACAGTTGATTCAAGCTGCATTTACTTATAATAAAACACTTTTGTATTTCGGTAGTTGCTGAAGATACTTCGTCCATGGGAGTTGGCAGTGTGGTGGCAGTACTGCTTATTTTAGCAGTTGTTATGGGTGGTTTGGTATGGGTTGGATATGCTTATAAGAACCCACATACATCATCTGGACAGCTGTTAATTAGAGTAAGATTTTTACATGTTTAAAAGTTTCTGCAGAAAATATGAAATTTTGTTTTCTATTTGTTAATGAATGTTATTGAAAAGTGTTGTAATAACTAAAATTATGTTCTAAAGTTGCCCTTAAAATAGTTCCTGTGCAGTTTCTTTTACTCTTGATTTTTATAAATTAGGAATAAGTGATAAAATTTGCTTCCCAAAATGTGTAGGCTGTTAGTAAATAAATGATATCAAAGTATGTCCGAAGTATATGGTGCAATCAAAAGTATCGGAACTAAATTTTTTAAAGTATTAAAAGGCAAACTGCCTAAGCAAATCTCTAATTATTAAACATGAATGAAAACATGATTTGTAGTTGACATGTGTCGACAAACAGGAAAAGTGGATTCAATTCTCTTGATTTGTTTTGAGAAAGATAATTGAACTACAGACCTGAACATTATTTTTTAAATTACACATTTAAATGTCAAAACAATGAGCAGGTATTATAGAAATAGTTCCTAAGAGTTGCAGATTTCTGGGAAATCCATGAAACCTCTGGCTATATATTTTTTTTCACTGGTCCTTAAAAATTTTGATTTATTCTTAGAACTCCTTAAAACAAATAATTCCTGGGTAGTTTTATTTCTTTCTGGATGATAGTTACATTTCTACCTCATGGCGTGCTTTCATTTTCTGTCCACAATATTATGCATATTTAGACTTCATAGTTTTGTAAGAAGTACAATAGATTTGTATAGAAAACAATTTTTCTATCATTATTGTACAGAAAATCATCATTCACAAAGAAAGTCAAATCAATCAAATAACTATTTCGGACATGAAAGAAAACATAATGGGTTGCTATCTTAATCCCACTGATGCGAGGGTTGTCGTGGCTTAGTGGGTATGCGCACTGCTAGCAACCTGCGAGCTCTGTGTCGGTAAAACTTTCCTTGTGTGTGTGCCCGTTACTTAATGTCTCTCGTATCTGGCACAACATGGCCAAATATGGCCTTTGTGCCATAAAACCCAATTCAACCAACCCACTTATGCTAATTTTAATTTCTTTCAATTCTAGTACCGTCCCAGCCAGTGGCGTTTCCGAAGTGGCGAAGCTAGATACACTGCTGCATCTGTTCATATGTAAAAGTCTGATAATCACAACAGTCTGATAGAAGATGCATAAGATGTTAAAAGATTTCCTAATATTTGTGAGACAAGTGCACCTTACTGGCCATATCATGACAGCACATCAATTTTAATGAGAAATTTTATCAGCTCAATGTAGTGTTTTATTTAAGATAAACATGTCATCGTAGCATCACAATTACAAAAACTGATGACATGGACTGGTTTTGAACCCATAGTGCATAAGTATTTTCCTGCTTAATTATTCCTTTTTCAAAGTTTAAGTAAAACCAAACAATTATTTTACATTTGAAAACACTAGAGTTTGCTTTCAAACTTCATCATTGTATGTGTTCTTTTTAAAAAATTGGAGAGATGTCGTTAACATTGATAAAACTTTTGACACTTTAATTTTAGCTGCCTTAAATTAAATGTTTTTAAATGAATCCAAGAGAGAATGCATTTTTGTGGTACTTAAAATAATTTTGAAATGAATATTTGTATGCAAAAGAGTGATTACAGGTAAGAAGATGTGCCTATGCTTCTGTTGTAAAGGTTTATTTTTGAAATGTGATATTTATACACAGGCTTGTGTATGGGATAATTTCCTTTGTGAAAATAAACTTATAGTACAGTGTTTCAATAATTTTAAGCCCTTAAAATACAATGTGGATGTATCCATACTCATGAGCATGTGTTTTTAAACATTCATCTATTTAGCTTTTAAGAATTTTAAGGTGTTAATTATGTTTGTTTTAAAAAGCATCTTGCTTTTGAACACTGCACTCAGCATTGAAAAATAAATTGCTAAAAATATGTTAATATGAATAATTTATTTTATAAATTCAGTTACAAAAGCTGGATTTCTACTATAATTGGAGTATTTTTATCACTGAAAGAAAAATGGCACTTTGAATCTGCTCAAAAATTTTAATCCATTTTTACTAAACTATGGGACCAATGTTAATGAAAAAGTTTTTTGTGTTCAGCAAATTGTCAAATATAGTGTTCTGTGACATGTTAATGTAAGTGCAGTGTTTTCACTCAGAAACGTCAATTGAACATTTGCTCAGATTGTTTATTATTAAGGAAAGTTTGGTAGATGAAGGATTATAGCATGTTTATAAATATAAATGACCCATTGCAATTCTAACATGAATGTAAACAATTTTCCCCGCTTGAATGTATATCTTGAACTTGTTATTCAGACTATTTTGTTTACTCGTGTCTAAGGTATTTTACATGTTCCAGCCAAGGAATGTTTTAAAGAAAATTTATCTTTATAATATGTGAAACAGACTTTAATTTTAAACTGACAACTTATGTATATCTGTACTGATTTGTATGCCTCTGTAAATGAAGATTTGTACATATATTTAATATGTTCTGTTGAAACTATTGTTTACTTTGAAACTGAATCAGGTTTTCGGGACATAACTATGAGTAATGGGCTGCACATCTGAGGCAGTATGAGTGAGTCTGTTTCATTGTTGCACTTGCGGTTTTGACTTAATACAATTCAAGAGTTTTACTAACATTTGTAATATTTTGACATTACCCAAGTTTGTAATAAATGTTTAGATAATTTTCTTTTTTAAAAACAATCCATAGTATACTAAAAATATTCAGTTTTTCCTTTTGTTCAGAATAACTTCAGAAGACTAATCAACACACAGGGGTATAGATGTTGTAATACTGATGTGGTTAGTCTAGAAGGCAATGTCTCCCAAGTTTGTTCGATAAAGTTAATGGTTGTTGTAAAGCTGCATATAAAACTGATGCCTCATACCGCTATCGTACTGTTGGAACACTCAGTTATCAGTTTGAGTGATTGTACTATTATCCTGTTGTGAAATATTAGATAACTATATCACAGCATATACCAACTATCAACTTGTAGGAGCCATACTTGGAGGTACAGTAGAACCTTGATGATCCAAGGTAATTTGAACTGAGGCCACCTCGGATAATACTGGAAAAACATTGGTATCTGTTGCTAGATTGTCATGAAAACCTTATTGATAAAATATTTAGTTTTTTATTGTAAAATTTAAATATCTTGACAAGATCTTCAACGTTTGTCTCATGCTTAATAAGTACATTTTGTGCTTTAGCCGATTCATTTTGTATCTGAGCAACTAAATTGCTACTGAAATAGGGATTAAGAGGAGACTTTTTGCAAGTTTTTAAAAAAATTTGTGCTATTTCACAAGTGCTCTGACTGCTGCAGCCCTGTATATGTTACTACTGCTACTGAAAGAGTCATAAAGCTAAGATTAAAAACACTACACTCGGATTTGTGTCAGTATATATTTATTGTGATAGTTTTACTATAAATCTGGCAATGAGTTGTATACTTTTTAATTCTCGTGAAAAGGTACTTAACGATCATATGCTTAGCAGCACTTGCCTTGGACTAAATGCACACACTTGTGCTCAAAGCTTAAAAAACTCAAGTTCACTGGTGTAGTCACTGGGATAAGTCAGACACTGTTAGTCAGTTTGGGTAATCAATGTTCTACTGTACTGCCTTTTTTACTTACATTGCAGAATAGTGGTGTAATGATTTTCATATGGCAGCACCCTGGTAAGTTCTTTTGCTCTTGTAGAAATGTATTGTTAAATTATTTGTGATTAGGTTTTAAAACACTGACATGATTCTCACAAAGATTACTTCTAAAAAACGTTTATTCGATACTTATTAAAAAGTATGTTGCATATCTGAAAAACTTTTATGAATTTTAAATACGGAAATTGTATGCAACTCTTGTGTGAGTAAAATATTTTGCCATTAGGTTAGAAGACAAGTTGAAATGTTGCTAAGATATAATCCATCCTCATATTTATATTTGATTCAAAGTATTTTTTAAATTATTTTTTCCAAGTCCAGCTATTTTTTTCTGTTTAGGAACTAGTATAAATCGAGCTACTGTTGGTCTATTTTATTGAGTCTTTTTTTTTGTATATTTTTACTTGTCTTTATTCTTTTATTTAAATTCAAAGTGTAGTTTTATTATTAGTTGCCTTTTTTCATGTTTTTTGTGGAACACTGGTTGTGCTATTTGCATTTATTGAGCTTTATTGGATAGAAATCTCTAAAAAATAAAATGGCTTTTATTTGAAAGAGAACGATCTGATTTTTGTGCTTAGAAACTGATATATATGGAAATGCTTTATGATGCTGAATTGTCAAATTTTAATGTTTCTTATAAGTGTATTTTCAACCCCCTTGGTTTATAAAAAGAATCTCATTTTTATAATAAAGTTTCAAGCATTTGTTTTTATTATTGCATTGCAAAAAAATTCAAAAACTTTGGCAATTTTCTATCATTTTGTACATTTATGGGCTTTGTGTTTATTTCCTCTCTGCAATCTTTTGCTGTCATTTCATCTATTAATATATTAGAAATTTAATTTTGAATATGTTTTATGGCTATGAGTGAAAGATTTTTATTCTGAGTGAAAATAGATTCTCTTTTCCATCTTTTCTTTTCACATTAGAATTTTGCAGAAAAACTAACTATTATATAGGAATAAATGTTTATTTCCTTTGCATTACCATGCTTAAATTAAAGTAATTAAGTTGTCGGAATATTGTTGGACGCATTTGTGAGAAATTAAGAAAAAAGTTTTGTTGAAATCATATTTGCAGTATTTAACAGTCAATTCCTTTCAATACAATTTAGAGTTAAAAAATTAAAGCATTTTTGTTTTCCCACCGGCACTAAAATTAATACATTTTGGATGTTGACATTTGTGACTAATATTTCATTTTTAAACTGATTTCCCAAAACTTATGTTTTATCTCTACACAAGGAACTTGATTCTGAATTAAAACAATCCCATTAGTGTTATTTATTTTTAAAAGTAGTTTCTCATGTTTAATCACAAACAAACAATTTTTAACTATAGCGATGTTCAGATTTACTTTTTATATCCGTTTTATTTTTTAATAGTCATTTACTAGTGATGTGAGATTTGATAGTTAACATATTCAGTCTTGTTATATAATAGGTACAATCGTGTATTCATTGGTTTTATAAGTAGAATCATTCCCAATTTATTTCGTTCTAGATAATATGTTTGTAGCTCAGAATTTTTGTTTTGTGAAAAGTGTTTTTAGTGTTAGAAAATTGCTCAAACCAAATAAGCGTATGATTTGCTCAGTTACTGCTTTCATAGGGAAATATCTGGAAGACTGATAAAAGTATTTATATAAATATTTCCTTAAGTACTTTTAAGCCTGTAAATGAAGTGTGATTAATATCACTATATTATATATACATATATGTAATCTGTACATTTGTCAGCTTTTTTGACTGCCTGATGAGTAAGTATTGTGATTTATGCAAATTGTAAATAAAACTGAATGCTTTTTAAAGTGGTTGTCTTTTTCAGTTGTGCCAAATATTCATGTGTCAGTAAACAATCATGTTTATGACAAATATAAACATGTTCTTATATTATTCATTGGGCTTTGTAAACATTGTTTAAAATAATTACAGCTAATTTTTCCAAATAAAGGGATCCGTATTCTGCTTATGCAAAATAATTTGTATTAACCATAGTTTGTATTATCCGAATTCCGGAGAAAGCATTTCAACAATAAATTAAAATAGAATGAATTTACGTTACTATAATTCTTCGTTCACAGATAAATAGTATCCTTCATCACAAAGATTATGCAGATATTTTTGATTATACAAATGATTGACTATAACAGTTGATTCTTTATTATACAGATGATTCTTGATTGCACAGATAATTTGTGATTACATAGATAATTGATTACAGATATTTCCTGATTACACATTTTTGTCTTGAAATAGTTCTGTTATCGATTTTGGTGTTTTATTTCCCTTGTAACATTCTTTAAGAAAATCTTTGATGTGATCAATGCTATTCAACTTAGGAGATGAATTTTCACTGCCTAACAAAAGGAGATGAACAATTTCTAAGCCAGCAGTAGCTTTCAAAAAAGGCAAGCTTATTCCTTCGTCTTTTTCGGAATCTTCATTTGTTCTTCATTCTCTTCCACAAATAAATCTATAATTCTGGAGTCACTTAATCTTTCTAATATGATTGAAAAGAATCTGTTTTCCCTTAAGTTTGGAAATTTTGTTAATCTTAACTGGTTTTTAGTATAACACGAATTCTTAAACGAGTGAGTAAACATTATTTGAATATACATTTTGATGGGGATTGGAATTTATTTTGTATTATCAGTAATTCGTCTTAACGAGATTTGACTTTATTTACATTTGTTTAACACTCCTGATGGTTGTCTTGACAAGGTATCATCATTAACAAAACTGGCTAGATCTTGAAGACATCTTGTGAGAAAAAACATCTTGATCTCATCACCATAAAAAATGTTTGCAATATCTTATTGAAAAGGTTTCTCGTCATGAGCATAATTTGTCGGATTTTGATTGACGAGAGCTCAGGTGTTCACCTTGTCATCTGACCGATTCAAAATTACATTGTGTTGTATTTTACCCTTGAAGATTGATCCTGGACCATCGCCAATAGCCCATGGTGTTGCTCCAGTGTGATGCTAATTAACTACCTACCTTGATAGACGAGATCTCGTCAAAACCACTTAGACGGTTAATTTTAAAATCCCCAATGTCTTTCATACTTAATTTGCATTTTTTGTGTTGTAGTTGACTTATTTTGTCTGAGCTACTAAAGTAGTGCAAGAGGAGACTGATACTATTAAACATTTATGCTACTATTCAAGTTAAAATATCAGGCTACTGACTTCACAGAATAGTCAAATTAGTGATAGTTTTATCGGATTCATTTGGTCGTTTTTGAACTTCACGATTGGGCAAAATTGACTTGCGTCTAGCTAATTTGATAGTGCATGGAGGTGAATTTGTTTTAACAAAATTTATATGCAATATATCATCGCAATCGACATGAATTATTGATTAATGTAAATTTATATGGTTTACATATTAGGATAATTTAACCTTTTATTAAATGCAAATGAGGTTCGTACGAAAGACTGGCATCACCATTTACTCCAGTCCCTGTTGGAAGAGCAACCGGGCTACGAGAAGGGATTAGTAACCCGAGGGTTGCGAGTTCAAAACTCGATCCAACCTAAGACGTTCGTGGGTACTGATGCATGTATCTGTCGTGGCCTCAAATTGGCGTGGTGTATAAGTTTGGAGAGGAGTGCCACAGCTCAGGTATTGACCTCGTCATCTGACCGTGGTTCACAATGAGGTGTCCTCGGATCTTACCCTTGAGGATGGATCCCGGCCCATCGCCCAATAGCCAGTTGTGTTGCTCCAGTGTGACGTCCTAATCATGTTCAAAAAGAATCCAGGGAAGCGGACAAGGCAGAAAAAACTTGTGATTATGTGAAATATGTGACGAAGTGCAATTGTGTAGTGTGCTATAATTCAATTACTAATGGAACTTTGGGATGGTCATTACCCACTACTCTGAGTGCAATTACCTAAAATCTTCGTCAATAATGCCTATTGTCATTTTTTAATGTTTAATGACAAAATGTTTGTTTATATTCACTTACATTGTATACATATATTTCTAGATATACGTTACAAAAGTTAGAACCATTTTATTCCATTTATTATGTGTCCGTTACGTGGACGTCATTACCTTACTTTCCCTATATTAGGGTCGCCAATAGCCCATTATGTTGCTCCAGTGCGACATTAACTAAATGCCTACCAAATGATTGTTTCTTGAAGATTTACGTTGGCGTGGAAGTTTGGAGAGTGGGGTGCTAGCTCACAAGTGTTGCTTCGTCATCTGACCGTGGTTCAAAATTACCCCTATATTAGGCACTAATTTTTATTAAAACACAGGCACTGTATATATATGAATACTGTCTGGGTGTTATGATTTATTGTACATTGTTTAACTGCAATTTTAATGGAACGATAAATATTATTCTGGTAGGTATTTTAATAAACGTCACACTGGAGCAACACAACGGCCTATTGATGACGGTCCGGGATCAATCGCAAAGGGAAAGATCCAGGGACAACACGTAATCCGCTGACAACCCACTCTCCAAACTTCCACGCCAACATGAGGACATTTGAGGCCACAAAGGATTTAACGTGCACCAGCGCCCTTTGTATACGACGGTCTTTGGCTGGATTCGAACTCTCAACCTTCGGTTGCTAATCCGTTGCTCTCCAACCGGGCTACCGCGGCCCTTCTCTGAATAGAGGAAAATATCTTTGCTACTGTGTTACTCGTTTGTACATATTTCTGTAAAATTAAACGTGATTGTGAAATAACTAGACTAAATCTGGCAGGATGAGGATGTGATCAAGGCTTCAGGATTACTTTTCAAATACTTACGATCAATTAATTATGAATTGTAAAATAAACGGATACAACACTGTCTACAATGAGAACTGTCGCCTTGAAACGGATCTTAACTAAATTGCAATGAGTTGTACTTGCATGACTTTATGGTCATATGCATCCTTAGGTGAGATAGTATGTTTTTTACTTTGGATTACTTTTAGTTAATCAACTGTGTTTAGAAGTGTAAAAAAAGGACTGGTTCTTTTTATAAAAAATTTATTAATCTATAATTCAAAGTTGCCCCGATGTTACTGTACAACAGCACATCAGTGACAGCAAAACTGATACAAAATGAGTTCTCCAAAAAAAGAGTTGAAATAGTTTCGAAAATGCAGCATTCTTATTCCCTTAGTTTCACATGAAGTAAATACGGTTCTAAAATTTCCTTTAAATAAATTGAGTGAAATTTAGAGTTTGAGTTACATTTATGGCTGGAGTTTCGGATAATGTCAGATTAAAGTTCAATGAGTCGGGACCACTGTATTTCGCCCAACTGGGGAAATTATTCAGGTCAAACATGGCAACTCCAAGTGTATTGATCATAAACAATTGGACACCGCAACACACGAAGTTCATGACGATTCCCGGTTTTGCCTGCAAGAACAAAAAAGATGTTAAATATTTCTAGAATACGGAGATGTATTCTGTTCCTCACATTGATACTAAAAATTGAAATACCTGATTCAAAACATTTCACCCATTATACACAACTCTTGGTTTTACCATTTAGTTTTTAGGACTAGCAACCGAAGGGCTGCGAGTTCGAATCCAGCCAAACACCGTCGTGTACAAAGGGGGCTGGTGCACGTTAAATCTGTCGTGGCCTCAAATGTCCTCACGTTGGCGTGGTGTGGAAGTTTGGAGAGTGGGGTGCCAGCTCAGGTGTTGCCTCGTCATCTGACCGTGGTGTTGTCCTCGGATCTTTCCCTTTGGGATTGATCCCGGACCGTCACCAATAGCCCATTGTGTTGCTCCAGTGTGACGTTAATTGAAATACCCCCCCATTTAGTTTTTAGCTGGCCCTATATGGGATGGTTGGGTTTGTGATGCAGGGCCATATTTGGCAATGCTGCGCCAAACAAAAGGCAGGTAGCATCAAGTAATGGACATACTCGCACATAGAAAATTTGGTATTGGTATTTTCAATTAACGTCACACTGGAGCAACACAACGGGCTATTGGTGACGGTCCGGGATCAATCCCAGAGGGAAAGATCCGAGGACAACACCACGTAATTTTGAACCACGGTCAGATGACGAGGCAACACCTGAGCTGGCACCCCACTCTCCAAACTTCCACACCACGCCAACGTGAGGACGTTTGGGGCCACGACAGATTTAACGTGCACCAGCCCCCTTTGTACACGACGGTGTTTGGCTGGATTCGAACTCGCAACCCTTCGGTTGCTAGTCCGTTACTCTTCCAACCGGGCCACCGCGGCCCTCATAGAAAATTTAACTAACACAGAAGAGAGGTAGGTATTAAATTAGCGTTGCACTGAATCACCACAACGGGCTATTGGTGACCCTCCGGGATCAATCCCCGAAGGGAAAGGGACAACACCACGTAATTTTGAACCACGGTCAGATGACGAAGTCACACCGCGGCCCTACGACTTCGGCGGCGGAACTTGTTTCCTGTACGTATACCGAACGTGGCGTCACTTGACTTGTTTTTCGAATACCGTCATCTGACCGTTCAAAATTACAAGGTGCTATCCTCGGATCTTTTCCTTCGGGATTGATCATGGACAGTCCCCAATAACTCTGTGTGTCTTCCAGTTCGACGTAAATTCAACTACCTACCGTGATCTAAAATGTATATTATAAAAGAAAACTTCAACTATCGGGCCATTTAGACGGATTTGATCCATTGTTAAAGAAATTGCGGCTGTGACCCTTCCTACAGAAAATTTCTGGTTACACATTAGCCATTGCAAGCTGATCAAAACAAAGAAAATTGCACGACTCACCATATCCATAGTCTTCATGCGTCCGTTCTCAAACGCTATTGCATTTGGGGGAGTGGCGACTGGCAACATAAAAGCATATGAGCACACAACAGATATTGGTAACATCAGAAATAGAGGATTTACGCCGATAGACTGAGCCTGTGGAAACACATGAAATTAAAAGTAGGTTATGAAAAGCTATTGGTTTTAATTTGAAGGATTGTGTAGACAGTGGCTATCACCAGTTTTCGTTAAAAGCTAGTTTATGAAATATTTGATGCTAATGGTAATTAATTAATGTCGCACTGGAGCAACACAAAGTTATATTGGCAACGATCCGGGCTCAATCCCCAAGGGAAAGATCCGACGACAACACATAATTTTGAACCACGGTCAGATGACAAGGTCAACGCCTGAGCTGGCACCCCACTCTCCAAACTTTAACATCACGCCAAAATAAGGCCTTTGAGGCTTCGACAGATTTAACGGCCATCAGCCCCCTTGTACACGACGGTCTTTGGTTCGACCGTTTCGAACTCGCAACCCTCCGATGGCTAATCCGTTACTCTTCCAACCGGGCTACCGTCGCCCTATGTAATATTTGAATACTTTTCCCCAATAACGGCGTGGCTCAGTGGGTATGCCCACTGTGCTAGCAACCTTCGAGTTGTGTAGTTCAAAATTACGTGGTGTTGTCCTCGGATCTTTCCCTTTGGGGGGGCCGCGGTGGCCCGGTTGGAAGAGTAACGAACTTGCAACCGAAGGGTTGCGAGTTCGAATCCAGCCAAAACACCGTCGTGTACAAAGGGGGCTGGTGCACGTTAAATCTGTCGTGGCCTCAAATGTCCTCACGTTGGTGTGGTGTGGAAGTTTGGAGAGTGGGGTGCCAGCTCAGGTGTCGCCTCGTCATCTGACCGTGGTTCAAAATTACGTGGTGTTGTCCTCGGATCTTTCCCTTTGGGATTGATCCCGGACCGTCACCAATAGCCCATTGTGTTGCTCCAGTGTGACGTTAATTGAAATACCCCCCCCCCTTTGGGATTGATCCCGGACCGTCACCAATAGCCCGTTGTGTTGCTCCAGTGTGACGTTAATTGAAATACCCCCCTTTCGAGTTGTAGGCGGCGCAGGTTCGATTCCTCCCTGGGTATATTTCTCTCTTCTGTGTCAGTAAAACTTTAACTGTGTGTGTGTCAGTTACTTGATATTGTATGTCTTGTGTCAATTACTTGATATTGTATTGTGTCTGGCGCAGCATGGCCAAATATGGCCCTTGCGCCATTAAACCCCAAAATCAACCAACCCAATAACAGCTTAAGTACATAACCCTTCAAGCACTAATTGGCGAGAATATGACTGTCTCCGCTTTACCCGGGGACATCATGCACCATGGGAGACGTTGCCATTGTGGATGGGGTGGGGACAGGCCTACCTGGAGGATTTGGGGGAAACTGGCCCTCATTTACGCATCGTCTTGGAAAAAATCAAGAAACTTTAAGCAGTCAACCCGAGTATAGAGGAATTTCAATTTTGATCTAGTAATTTAGATGGGCCGTGGTAGCCTGGTTGGAAGGATAGTCGATTGGCAATCGGAGAGTTGCGAGTTCGAAACTCGATCCAATCATAGATCGTCGTATACGTGGGAGCGGATGCACGTTAAATCTGTCGTGACCGCAAATGTCCTCGTTCGCGTGGCTTGGAAGTTTGGAGTGGGGTTCCAGCTAAAGTGTGACCTCGTCATCTGATTGCGGTTCAAAATTACGAGTTGCTGTCCTCGAATCTATCCCTTCGGGATTGATCCCGGACCGTTGCAATAGCCCGTTGCGTTGCTCTAGTGTGACGTTAATTACCTACAAGCAGTTATTTTAAACAAAATAGTTAGACTTCGAAAATTGATCGACTTACCATTTGGCTGAATATCGGTAGTAAAATGGTGGCTGTTGTGGTGTTGCTAGTAATCTCAGTCAACATAGCAGTCATTATGCATGAAATGGCTACGATGGCAACAGGTGATAAGCTGCCCAGCGACGACAATTTTATACCTAGAAGATGTGATAATCCAGATTTCTGCAAGAAAATGAAAACTGAAATTCAAGGAAGTTTGCCCATTGACACACATGCAATTTCTTTTGTCACTGACATTTTTAAAAGTTAGTGTCTACTTTGTATATGCAGTAAAAATAAAATGACAAAAAGGTTCTAATTATGTGTTCTGCTGCAGAAAAAAGACTGACCACTCCTGTTTTTGTGCATTACTCACATTACAGCTATATCAAAGGTACCATTCGACACGGAATAAAGTCTACTATTTACTTTCATGCATGAAGGGTCGTATTTACTCATCAAATAGTGTACAAACTCCAGAATTTTCAGCAGTGATAACCAATTCAGATGCCAATTTTGCGAACAAAATTTAATCTCGGGAAAATTTAACCTAGTTTGAAGTCATTTGGTCCAGCCGTATTATGAATATGGAAAATTTGGCTCCAAATGTTAAATAAGTTTTCTCTAAATTCATTCATATCTTCGAAATAATCTTCCTCCACGCTGACATTTTCTATATTTCTTTCTATTAAAGATCTCCAACGAAATATACGAAATGTTCTTTAATATATAGGTATTTCGTCCAAGATCAGGCCATTTTTACTAAGGACGAGATATCTCGTCGAGACAAAACTGCCCTATGACTCCAAGGAGAATGAAGATCCAAGCAGGAAAAACAAATTGTCCCTTGCCCAGAACTGGTGACAGTTTGGAACAGGTTTTTGCACCAGAGGCTGGAACTACAGCACAGTTTTCCACGCGAAGATAAACCACCACGAAGGTTGAAAATAATTTTTGTGTATAATATTTGTATGGAATTAATATTCGAAAAAAATATGATCAGCTACCCTGATAAACTTTAACGGAAATCAATTTGAAAACTGATTTATATGTGATTGTAACTCTCTCCTCATGATAGTTTTGACACTTCAAGAAATTCAATAAATGGCTATTATAGTCATTTTGTTTCTACAAAATGCGACTAGCTTCTACTAGGATGAAATGTCTGTAATTTTCTTGTCAAAAAAGTCTTCCTGAATCGATTTCCATCAAAATGTAAAAAAGATGTTATTTACCTTTTTTCGAATGGAAAATATCAGCGTGGTAGGAATACTATTTCGAAGATATGAATAAATCTAGAGGAAACGTATTTAACATTTGGAGTCAAATTTTCCATTCTCTTGATTCAGGTACGAATGGAAAAAATGATTTCAAAGTCGATATCCGGGATTAAATTTTGATATAAATTTGAAAATAGGCATCAAAATCGAATGTTGCCATTGTAAATTCTAAAACTTTTACGCTAGTTGATGTAAAACCCTTTGTGCAAATTTTAAAATATGAATTTATTGAAGACGTTATTCCTTATCGAATCTTTGAATTTGCTGTAATATGACCGATGCACGAATAAAGAGAGGATGGTTCATTTTTTCCCGCAGCTGTACATACATTGTCACATTTCAAAATTAGGAAACCGAAGAAACATTTAAGAAGTAAAATTAGAATATATTGAGAATAAAAGGAAAGTTCTATTGAACGGAAAATAGTTCTTACATGGCCAATCTTATGCAGAAAGAGAAGTCTTATCAGAACACTGACTCGCCGTTCAAAATCGTGACGTCAGTAAGCTGAGATACGTTGAAAAAAATGCTATATCAAACCGATGATCAGCTCTTTGGGGAATACTTCCGAACAAGATGTATATCATAAGGATTAATCATCAATGAGGAACGATATAAATTTAAAGAATTAGAGTTAATCAAAATTTCATCCAACATTTCCTTTTCTGTTTTTGTGCTGCTATGTCAAGTCATTTTTAATTCGAGACTAAATAACACGCTAAACAGTTTACTAAAGATTGAATGTAGCATCACATCCTGCTAATAAAACCTTAGAAGAGAGATAAGGATAGAGAGCGCACACATAGGGGTTGCCAACATGTACGAGTAAAATCACGTGACTTGCGGACGGTTCTCCGACTCGGAGAACGTTCTCTATGGGATTTAGCATAGGAACGGCAAATTGACACGTTGAGGGCAGCAATTTTAGTGGGAAAAAAATGGTTGTATATTGTTGTGCATACAATTTCAAGGAGAGAGGAACTAAAGGATCGCCCTACCCATTTCACAGGTATATTATTATTACTTATCTGCTTTTTTTTAGTAGGTCACATAGTAATGATTTTTAATGGCTGTAAAATTAAAACAGTTGCTAAGGGGCAACAAAATATCTTATTTAAGTGACATTCCCTTTAAAAACAAGGCAACACTTCCAATAGTATAAAAGGAATATCTGCAAAAAGATTAGTTGTGACTATTGGCAAAAAAAATAATTTTTTCAAAGAAAATCATGTTTTGGTATCGATCTGACGTAAAATTTTACGCTGATTTGAAATCCGTTGAAATTTAGAAAAAGTCCATGAGACGGGGCTATTGATCTGGAACAGAATTGTTGTGAAACACTACTCTTTCCCGTTGCTAAGCGACTGCTCTTGCTTTTGTTTAGAATTTTTATCGGCAGCAAGCGGAATAAATTTTCTTTAGACTTTTTTGTTATGCAAGCTAGTTTTCCTTTCAGAATTGCTATGCCGTCATATTCATTATCTTTTGCAGTTTGCATTTTTCTAGCTTTTTGTTCTGATCGTTTGTATTTTTAATTTCAGCTTTGTTTTGGAATTTAATATTTCAGTATTCTGGTTGTCATTCTGTTTTTCTGTTGCGACTATATCCTGGTACTTTGCAAGTTCTTGAAAAAGAGGGAAAAAATTATTTTGAGAAATTGATTATAATATTTTTGAATTGATAAAATTTTTAAAGACATGGACCGCTGACAATGCCATAAGAGCCATTCTCCTACACCACAGATAATTGTAAGTTCTTTTTTTTGTTATTTATTCTAAACACTGTAATATATTAATGTCCATCTGAAATCAAAGCTTACTATAACAAGAACTATTCCTGAATAGTGAGCTGGGCGTGCATTTGCAAGTTGTCAGAAAAAATAAGGGAGACCGAAAGAGGCATACATAAACATGCCCAGTAATGCATTTTTCGATATTATTGATTGTCTATTTATTCGATGTTTGTGGGTTCTTTTTGCCGATTGTAATAAAAGATACTTTTGGGTCTGCACATATTTGTTCTTAATTTACATTAATGTATTCAAAAAGCACTCATCAAAGGCTGGGGATTTTATGGCATAAGGGCCATATTTGGCCAAGCTGATCAAGGGCTGGCCTATATTCAGGGGGAGACCCCACGGGGCTTGAATCCTTCCCGAAATGATTTAGGAATAAAAAAAAGCTATCAACAGATACTGGAGCTAGTTACATCAGAGAAAATCGAAATTTTGCAAATTACAGTTAAAATGTACGCCTGAATATGTCAATAATCGGAAAAAAGTCGAAACAATCATTAAACGCAATACTCATTTAACTCAACGGCATGTAGAGGAACCGGGAAGACAGAACATTCGAAATTATTTTCTGGAATACGTACTTGATGAAGGGCATTCTTTTAGAAAGTCAATTTTTTTAAGAGGGTGCGACTAGCTGAGGTTTCTATAGATAAATGAAGAAATTTTATTTCTATAGAAAAAAATTCCATGGAATACAAATGTATTTCTATTGAATTCTATAGGGAGAAGTTCTATAGAAAAGTAAAGTCGTGAAAAGAAATAAGCTTCTATAGAATTGTATAGAGATTTCTATAGATTTTAGAGGTTAATTTATAGAGCTTGTAGAAAAACGGGTCATAATTCTATATATATAGGATTCTATACACGACATTCTATAGAAATTTTATAGAATTCTATAGGAATTTTTCGTAAGGGGTAGTCTATAGAATACCAGTCCTATAGAAACGCAAGGATATTACCTGAGCGGCATTGGCCAACGCGAAACCTCCTCCTGTGAGTAAAATGATGCCCCATGGTAACTTCAATTGTGCTGTTTTCCATTCGAGGATTGGCCGACTCTCCAGATTCCTTGGGTCTGACGGTAGGAAGAACAAAAGTAGGGAGACTCCTATGGCTGGTACGGAGTCGCCAATTCCCCTATTAACAAGAAATAGTACCATGACCATTGCTATGTACATTAATTTGAAAAACAAAAGTCCTATGCCCTTCTACCATCAATCGACGAGCAGTCCAATAGAGTTCTTAAGTGAAAAAAATATTGCTTAAAAACCATCAACTGTATTAAAATTTGCAATGCTATAGTCAGGAATTTTAGGGCAGTCCTTGAGGTGATTCTGCAGTCATTTCGTCCAGTTCACAAAAGGGGCAGATAGCTGATCTCGCTACTCCCATACGGTATAAGTGTCTTTGTAGGTAGTCATATCCAGTAAGAAGTCGGAAGTAAGCGACTCCAACAGCACTGGGCAAGGAACCTGGGATACAAGCTTTTTCTTCAATAAAACATTCAAGCTCTTTCTTGTAGACATCTATTTGTAGATTGAGAGTCTATTAGTCTTTATAGACGAGCATATACGTTTCTTGATGTTACTTAGAGGAAAAGGGGATTTAGGTTGGAGCAACTGTGCTCCTGCCTTAGTCAATTGGTCCGCCTGTTCATTCCATATAATACCACAGTGACTTGGAATCCACTGCATATAAGGCAACTTATTTCTTAACTTTCCCCAAGATGGTTTAGTTTTTCTCTACATCGATGCACAGGATAATTTTCATTTTGTCTAGGAAACATAAGAAAGAACTTCGAAATACACAAGAAAGGCATCAGTGATTAATTACTTGATGCATGAAAAAAAATCTTGTGTCTTGAAGGACTAATTTCTGTTTATTTCCGTATTCCTCTTAATGGTCGACGTGACGACAACATACCGTGCTAAAAAGAGGCTACAGAGACATACTAGCTGTCGTTCTTTCTTAACCCTCCAAGTGACTTCCACTAGTTATTTCGTCCATTAAGATCTGACCAATTTTGCTAATGACGAGATCAAGATATTGCCGATTTTTTTATGATGACAGATCAAGATCTTGTAAGTTTTTTTCTTTCTAATGACGAGATATCTCGTCTAGCAAACTCTGGTCAGTTTTGCAAATGACGAGATACTTCGTCAAAACAACCACCAGGAGGGTTAATCCGGAAGAAATATACAGAACGCACTGAAGAACCTGACCAAATCATGCGTCTTGTTGCAGGTGCCTGAACTTGTCCATGTTTCGCTGATTCTCATGGAATCGTTTCAAAAAAGCATTATTAATTTTACAAGGATAAGGAGCTGCTGTTTCGAACAACTTGGTAAGATTTTTTCAGTGAATGATAATTTCATGAATTAACGTTCAAATTAAAAAAAAAAACCTAAAAAAAAAACCGATGTCCACATTGAAGCGGTTGCTTAAAGCAGTCGCTTCAACGTGGCCAGTGTTTCAGTCTCAATACGTTCCACTAATTCAGAATCGACTGCATATGCATAACGCTTTACGAATTGCCGAAAAAAGTAAAATGAAAAATGAACTAAAAAATCAGTTCTTACGTTTCAGAACCCAAAGCGACGGCCCAGCCAGTCATGAACTTAGGAGCTCTGAAAACCCACAAAAGCACTAAAACGAAGAAGAGCGCCATCACTTGAGCCTCGTGTATTCTGGAAAAGAAAAACGAAAACGTCTGCAATTTAACGTTCTGAGAATATGATCAGAAGTGCATTGGGCCTTATTGAGTTAATAAATACATATTTCAAGAGATAACAGCATTACGCGCGCTCTGTCCCAACCGAGTCAACTTTGAACTGTGGCGTAGGCAGAGATTTCTAATGAAAAGAGACACAACTCAAATCCCTCCATGGTAAATAATCAGTCCAAATTCCTCGATCGATGCAGATTTCTGTTTTTGCATCAATGAAATTATTAGTTGTGATTAAAATATACTAGTTTAAATACTCAATTTAACAAAAGTAAAATTTATTCAAATGTAATTACTTTCAAATGAACCAATGTGTTTTATGGGTAAAGGGAACCATCGCCAAAAAAGTTTCGACGAAAGATTTGACTAATGCGTACCTTCCGACGGGACACAAAAGTCGATTGCTTTCCGAATGAACATTAAACAAATCTATTTTCAGGCGGGAAAGGCAGGTATGTAGTTTGGAGCACTGAAATGGAGTAAGAGATTGCAACTACAACCTATTTTATGCTATTTTTTTACAAAAAATAATAAACCCCGTTAAAAGCAATAACGATCATTAAACGGTAAGACTCAACCATCCTATTTTAATATTCGATTTAATTCATTAAAATTGGGCTGAACAAAACAAACCAAGAACAAAGATTTGAATTTATGTTTAAAAGAATGCTTAGATATATTTTTCATGAATATCGTTACGACTTTTATAGAAACGTATTAAATATTGTCACGTAGAAATAAGAATTCGAAAGAATGAAATTTAAAAGATTTATTTGAAGAAAAGAGAAACGCAGCAAAGAATAATACAATGGATTCGGGGGAATTGTCAATAAAGAATAATCAACGTTATATACAATATTAAATATCATTTGGTTTTAGGAGTGACTCTGAAAGAAGCTTCTAGAAAGTTCTATGTCATTAGCAAAACTTCAAAATGAAATGTTTAAATTTAAATGAAAAATAAATAGGGAAATATTTCATCTGCGCAGTTCAGCGAGTAGTAATATTTCTAAAAATAAGAATATAAGAGAAAAACTTACTTAATGGATCCCAGCTGTTCGTATCTCTTAGATATTATTTCGCGGATACACTCTTTAGATTGCAAATTACGATTTGCATCTCTGCAAAACAAATAGAACAAATTTATGTTATCAAGGTTGCCCATCTTGTTTTAATGTATATTACTCTGTTGCCCACACTTTATAATGTATAATGGCTTAATGTGTAATACATTTGCCGACTTGGAGCAAAAACCCATTAACTGATTTTCTAAGTCAAAAAATTGGAACAAGTCAGATAACACTAAAGATGGCAATGTATTTCTCATCATTAATGAAAATAAGCATTTAGTGTCTCATAAATAATGTAAGTTAATGAGATTCAGCTCTAAGCCGAATGTACCTTGTCTGCAAATCGAGACTCAGGGCATTTCTAAAAATAATACTTTATGGTAGCTACAAAATACAGTTGGACATCTCTTGCGATTAATTTTGTCAAACAATTAACATTTAAGCAATAGGGAGAAAATTATTTTCTAAACACAACTAATTTTAACAACCATTTACTATAATAACTAATTTTACAAAACACTGCTTATTTTAATCAATAATCAATTTTGTTTAAATTCTTATCAAGATCGTTTCATTAATTATGAATAAATCAATAACAAAGAATATAATAAATTAAGGAACGAAAGTAATGTGTGTTTCAATCAATTAATGATAGCCTGGATTTTCTTGACATGTCATCTTTTTAAGAGCAATTCGTAGAAAATGTCCGTTTCGATAGAAATTTCGTTTGCAATATTTCTACACATCTATAGTGTTTTAGGTAATTTTTTTGCCATTTCTCGGATTTATAGGATACTAGCTTTACTTCCCGGATTCGACAGAGTATTGAGGCTTTAGACAAACCAAGTCGTGCCCATGTTTCCTCAGCAGTTTCGTTGCGAAAACGAACATCTTTTTGAACTTGGTTCACTTCACGTGCTTGTATTCTTTCTTCCTCCGATTATTCGACTAATGACAGATTCTGAAGTTTTGTGTTGATTCTTGATTAAAAATTCATCTCTTGCGAAACGTTCCACATTAAATTTTACTTTTATGGTTCTAAGGGAACGACGAAGCGTGAGCATTTGAGTCACGTGGTTTTGAACGAATCTATTCTTTCAATTAGGTGGTAGATTGGAAAGTAAACAAAGTGCTTCTACAACTGGCATCTAAATTTATCCTTCGGTGTCGAAAACGATAGCAGTAATAACCATCCACGGCGCTCAACATTCCTATTTTTACGTATGGCAGTCTTCTCTGAAAGAGTATTCCTTTTCAAAAATCGATTGACCCAAGATCGACTTGCGAAAATGTCTCGGCCGTCGTAGCTCAGTGGGTAGCAATAGCAACCTATGAGTTGTAGGCGGTGCATGTTCGATTCCTCACTGGGTGCATTTCTCTCTTCTGTGTTAGTAAAACTTTCTATGTGTGTGTCCATGTTTCCACAACATGGCCAGATATAGCCCTTGCGCCATAAAACCCAATCCAACAAGCCAACTAACCGTAAATGTCTTGCTAAAAAATATTTGTGTACAACCCAGATTGGTTGCAGTTCCTTTGTGCCGGTAACGCACCGTATTTGTTCTATGAAGAATGTTTGAATGATTAGATCTATCAGTAAGATTTCCTAGTTGAATTCTTACAACACCGCTCTTGACCATTAACTTTGAGGCTGTCGAAAATTTGGTTGGGCTGTCGAGTATCTAAAATTTTATGAGAAACACATCGATTTTTTGTGTTTATGAGAAATAGATTTTTAATGCAAATAATTCATACCTGTGCGAAAACATATTCTATTTATATATGATTTGTGGGAAAAATAAATATTCTGCTTATCGAAAGAAAATTTGTGTAGGGGTTAGGTTATTTTTCAAATTTTTAGGCATTATTTAGATCATTTTACACATTTTCCCCCTTCTGTGACCATTTCCTTTTGTTAATAACAATGTTTGTCCAAAACAATTAAGCCATCTTATTTAAGAAACGACGAATTTCATTTCAAATTATGTAAACAAACTGTGAACTTAGGTTCAATAGCGAAGAATTCGTATTCTCATTTTACGTACGAGCAGCGAATGTACACCAACCAAAGATAGAACCAAGCGATCAGGACGCATAAAACCATTCCTGGAAAGTTGTACATCATCCAAGATGCGAATGTGATTTCTTCACTCTCTGGGTGAAGCCTGGCAAAAAAGAATACCTCAGTCATGAATGCAGAAAAAATCAAATGACAACGACCACAAATATATTAATAATTACAAAAACTTAATTCAGATATGAAGAATTTCACAAAAGCGTAAAAAAATATAACATAAAATAATAAATGTAAAATTAAATTAGTTTGCAATTTCACATATACTTTATCAGTAATTAATTCTAAAGACAAAGGTGTAAAAAATATACATATATTGGTGGTATCTCGAATATGCAATTTTAGGTGTTTCACCTTTATGAACTTTAGATAATTATTTGATGTTTTATACAAATACCAAAGTCAAGAATATTAACTCTGCCCAAAGAACCTAAAATTATAGCCATAGCAGTATGTTTCTATCGCCTATATATTTGCCTTAATTTAAATGTGCTTCTCGGAACAACGATTATCTGCATTTGACTTAGTGCCGAAGTTATGTGATCCTGGTTAATTTCACTTCAATAGTTTCCTACTACCCTCAATGAATTCAAATGGAAAATAAAGAAAAGGAAATATTCAACCCAATTGATATACATTGAAACAACTGTGATGACCGTGACCAGTAGTTGTATACCACACATGTCTATCATAAATATTTTTCAGATTTTATTATCGTTTACTATCATTTAAAGACACTTTGAGAGTCATCTTTCTTCACCAATGGAGACATTGAAAAGTGTGTATTCTAAACTATACATTTCTATTCTTTGTAATTGCAATGTAACGAAGGTTAAAAATCGTGTTCAGTACAAAAGAACAAATTAAAATACACCAGAATTATATCACAAACTTATAAAATTAAAGAAGTTAATAACGTCCACATACTCTTCCATCAATCCCTTTAGCACCAAATTCGGTCCAGTGCCCGTTAAGGTACCAGTGCCTCCGATATTCGCAGAATAGCATATGCTAAGGAGCAATGCTATCTTTAGAGTGGAATTGCCAGGATTAACATTTTCATTCCTAAAGATAAAGAACACACAAAATACATAATTTCTCTGAGATCAAAAGTGCTATAAGATTGTTGAAACACTGAAACACTTACGAATCGCACAGTTCGGAAAGGGAAGATTTCGAATTTTTGTAGTTTCGTTTTGTAGTGGTTTTGCGTTCATAAGCACAATCCCCGTGTGATTTTGGTGCTTATTATTTCTCCCATGACCATTACTTGATTTGATCCCTCTTCTATCAGGAATCGTGCCTTGGCTTATAGAACGCAAAACCACCATAAAATTTTTAAGAAATTCAAATTATTCATTTTTCGAACAGGACTATTCAATTCGGTCCAAATGCTGAAATTGTGCTACCAATCCAGTAAAAAAATACAGCCTAGTTGACGGAGAATGAAGATGGATATAATTTCGATCCTTAGAATAACCAGTATATCTTTCGGTAGTGGTATAACTCATCAATCTCCAAAATCGGTATAAAATGGTACTTAAATATCAATTTTCAAGTCCTAGTATTTCCTCTACCCTGAAATCTTATATTTTTTTAGTTCTGAGTATTCTAGGGCTGTGATATGTGCTCTGAAACAATAAGGCTTTTTTAGTTTTTACATACTTATAGCGACATATTGGGTTATAGTAAAATTTATCGAAAATAAACATTTCAAACAAATTTTAAGATTGAAAACCAGCGAATCGATCTCAAATGAACCCTTATAAATTGATAACATCATCCAAATCTGCAAAGATATAAAGACTTGAATGTATAAAAACTGCTGTGAAAAGTTTAAAATGTTTAACGTGCTAATAAAAAACAAAATTGTTTTGAAAGGCTTGATTGCATATGACTGGAACTATAATTAATAAATTAGCCTACACTAATTTTTACAATTTATTCGATGTCCAGCGTCTAAATCACGTAGAACTAATTGCAAACATCTAAATGTGATCGAATTGCTAATAGTCCGTCTATACTTGTTTGGGTTAGCTTTTGTCTTTTGTGTGAACGTGACTCTCACGGCTGGGTATAAAACAAGATCCAAGGAGTATTAAACCCCATATAAACACATACAGTTAATCACAAACAATGTTTCATTCTTAATTCAATGGGAAAAGTTGTTTTACTCTCTTTCTGAAGAGTTGGACGATTTTCTATCATCCTCTGGAATTTCTACCACCTTGCTTTCGGTAAGGGAGCCTGGAAGAAAAGATACAAGACTCGTCACATTTCTTCTCAATAAGTTTATACTGTCTCAACTGAAGCATACAACTGTCAATTCATGTTTTTTGGCAGCGGATTTGAAACAATCTTTCTTCTAAGTAAGGATAACAGTATTCATTTGCTTATCCATAACATTAAATGGTTCCTCTCCCGAAAAGCAGTCTCTTTTTATAACTAATACTAGCAAACTTGCCCGACCTCACTTGGGTTGAATTGGTTAACTATATATTGAAAGTGACCAGAAAATCACTTTCCTCTTTCGTAGAAAAATTCCAAATCATTTAAGTGTGAGTAAAAAAATTTTTAACACCTTTTCGACATTTTTATAATTTCTACAACCTGCTTTGGATACAAATCCTATACATACATATCCATCCATGTAATACATTTCACATATATCACATATATTGCTAAAGGTACAAATCTGCCAAAGGTGTGAGACACTAAGGTAAGTAATTGCAATGCTCAATATGCATTCCAGCTTCTCCAAAACTACCAAATTATGGTTGATTTTTAAGTAGAGTTACTCAGATGTTTTAACGTGAAACTTGCTTAAATACATAAACAAAGCAATTTAAATAATGCATTCACTACACTAAAATATGATTTATCAAATGTAGGACATTGCATTAAAATGTCTAGAATAAATATTATGCGATACTTGCACAAACACACAGACACAAAATCGAACATAGAACCGGAAGACGGACCGACTTATGCAACTAGTTCAGGCCCTAAATGAATGTAAGAACTCACAGTATGCAAAATTTCATGAAAATATGTTCAACCGTTTGGACGTAGCATGGGCACACATACAGACAAACAGCAAACGCACAAAAGACGGATTTTGCACCAGAAAGGTCCAAAACGGATAGAAAACTTGAAACGGGTCGAAAATACTCAATGTACAAACAAACACTTCATTCTTATTTATATAGATAGTGACGTCCTGTGTTTTAATTTCCAAGAATGGAGCAAAGGCATGTTTTGAAGAAGAAATAAATAAAACTTTTCTTTTGTGATGCACACGCACACACATCCATTAATAACACTTAATGGAAAAGCATCAGAACTTTCATTACAGTCTACCTTACCTAGTTGCTTTTATTTTACCCATAAGGCCAATCCATAGTTTTATTTTAAAGAAATCTTTTAGAACACACTTGATACCTGATGCTTACAACAGTTTAAAATGCATTTATTTAGTTTTTCAATGTTGTAAAAATATGTACGAATTGATATTTTCAAAAACATGTTTACCGAGAACAGTATTTTCATGATTGAAGGAAAATTACATAAAAGACATTCTCTCTAAGAGGCTACACACTTTGTTCGCCAGCCTCTGAAACTGTCGGTAAAGCCTTAGCATTATTCTAGTACTTAATGTTACTGATAATTTTTAATAACATTTTTCAAATTTTCCGATCAGCTAAATCAAGTTTATTAAAACATCAGTTCAATCCAGTTTAATATTTACTTTCTCATCGCGGCAGAACGTGGTGTCAAAATTTTTTTTAATCTCAGGAAGCTCAGTTCACACAAATCATGTGTTTCGATATATTAACATCATTATCACACGTTTTACAGTTTTGACTAGTACATTAACTTCTTCCTCTTCATTCTTTTCAACTTTTACATTTAAGGATACATTTGCTAATTGATTTCGCCTTTATTTGTTATAAATGATACTCGATATGATTGTTATAATATATTCGATAGCCTGAGACAGTGGTATGCTCTCAAGTATAGACAGGGTATTTTTTCTTAAAAGTATGCTTTACAAAAAAAGTACTCTCACTTCTCTCGTCCAGAGCTATTTCCTCCACTGGGGGATCAATGCATATTCTTGCAATCACAGCTTCTACAATCGGCACCATCATGGCCGTCGTGGCTGTATTGCTGATCCACATAGACAATATCATCGTTGTAAACATGAAACCGAACATCAACCTAAAGAAAGAATTTCAAAACGTCACGAATATGCATCGGGACTGCAATCATAAAAATTTCTTGATAATCCATTGATTTTTTATTATTATTGCACTCTTGCGGCAAGTAAGCGATACGTAAGTATACATGGTTTGTCAACAGTACCTTTCTGAAGTAATGGCTACCAAGTATGTGCAAGTATCAACAAGCTGTCCTTCTTAAAAGCATTGATCTACAAATAAATCACCCTTTATATACCTAGCTTGGTAAAAAACTAAAGGGTTCATGTCTAAATTCATTGATTTTATGTCCACTAATCACTTCAATGTAATGAAAGTTATAACAGAAAAGTGAAAATGTCCTTTTGTCAAAGATTCTGGAAGAATCCAAACAATGAAACGTATTTGTTATACGCTGTATAAAAAATACTAAATCTGTTACCCAAACCTTGCAAAATGGACATTGACCCTTTTCTACCAAAGTGCAGAAATAATTTCGATAATTTTAAATGAAATTTAAGATAAAAAATACTCATAGATTCATTAGTAACATTTACCTCCGAAAAGAGAAAACTAAAATATTGCTTTTAAATAACCGTCTGTTTTACTGCCTATTTATAAGTAATAATGCAGTAATATTTTAATTCAATACATTTTATTTTTAAACCGTTAGCCTTGTCATATTTTTATTCATACTGAACGGGTTTTTTTTTTAATATTTCTCCCAGTCCGCGTGCAAGTGCACGCCACTCAGGAAAGACCCCGCTCCCCAAGCTCTTACCATTTAATTTCACTTCCAACAAGCAGAAGTACTTTGAGAGCTATTCTTTCGTGCAACTTGCAATCTTCCACAGCGATAGCTACAATCAGTCCTCCGATGAACATCATGAAGGATTCCTGTGAAATTTAAGAACGATTTGAAATAATCAGTTAGGAAATCATTTTAATGGGATTTTTTACATCTACCCAAACGAAAAATTTCTACGGAATTCTATAAAAATTTCTATGGAAACAATCCTATAGAATTATGACCCGTTTTTCTATTTAGCTCTATAAAGTAACATCTATAGAAAGTCTATAGAAATATCTATAGAATGTGTGTAGAAACCTCAAAAGAGAATTCTATAGAAGTTCATCTCTTTCGTTTCACTACTCAACTTTTTCTATAGAACTTCTCTATATCTATAGGTATATATGTATTTTAATTAACGTCACACTGTAGCAACACAACGGGCTATTGGTGACGGTCCAGAATCAATCCCAAAGAGAAAGATCGAGGACAATACCACATAATTTTGAACCACGGTCAGATGACGAGGCAACACCTGAGCTGGCACCCCACTCTCCAAACTTCCACACCACGCCAACGTGAGGACATTTGAGGCCACGACGGATTTAACGTGCACCAGCCCCCTTTGTACACGACGATCTTTGGCTGGATTCGAACTCGCAACCCTCCGGTTGCTAATCCTTTGCTCTATATATTCTATAGATATCTATAAATGTCTATATCTATAGAAATATTTTCTATGAACTTTTCTGATTCTATAGAAATGTATTTCTATAGAATCAGGGCTAGTTTTCTCTATAGAAATTTCTACTGAATTCTATAGAATTTTTTTCTAGAAACGAAATTTATAGTTTATAGAAACCTCTATAGAATTCTATGGAACTCTGCAAAATTTTCTAAGGAAGTCGTACTTGCCCCACAAGATGGTACTAGTGTTTTCTAGTTTGCAGTGTGTGAAGCTTTCCTGCCGAAATTCGAAGCACTCTAGAGGTGAAGCTAATCTACATATATTACACAGAGTGGAAAGCTACGCATAGCTATATACTCTGTGCTATATGATTACTTCAAGTATTTCCAGCAGGTGGCAGCCCCCCTACTTTAAACAAACACATTTTATATTCAGAGGCGCACTCACACTACCTTGTTCTATCACTAAGAAAAATACAAAAATTATATATTTATCAATGCAAATTTCAATATAATAAGAGTTTTAAATATTCTGTATGAGATATTGATTATATTTAGGATATAAGGTGTAGAAAATATTCATTTCAAGAAATGAACAGTTCATGCTAAATTTGTTTTTCCTAGTCTTAACTGGATGTACAACTTTAATAAGTTGTTTTTTAAAAAGGGTCAGCTATTGTGTTAAGAAAAATGTTTGAGCGTGAATTCCTGTGCGTAGTGAAGGAGTATCTGCGTAATCAAAACAAACTGACGTATGTATTTTATTTTTATAGTTTATCGGCGTTTTTTTTTCAATCGGTGGTTAAGTTTCTTCAGTTTCCATACAACCCCAGTTTTTCGGTTAGAATTGTTACATTAAAAAACGTTCCAACCATACTTTAAAATGGTTCAATCAACGAATAGGGTTTTGGTAATGGTATTATCAAAACTATTCTGCCTGGAGATCAAAGAAATACTAACACTTCAAAAAATTCATTCTATATTTTTAACGAATTTGAATTTTGACCTAGAATAGTTGCATTTTAAAATCGACAAGCATTTCCATTACGTTGAAACGTGTTATAAAATTAATAGAAGAAACTCATCGAAAATTAGCATCTTGCTATTCATATGCATTCTTATGTATATTACATGACATCTTGATGCATGAGTCTGGCATATTAACGCCGATTTCACGATGTCTTCTATAAACCAGCGAAGCAATATAAGTACATACAGTGAACATTAGAAAAAACCAGTAAGCATAGAAGATTAATCACAAATTTTCTTCAAGATAGTTCTAAAAATGCTCTCTTCGGTACTGTCTAACAAGATATGCTCCAATGTCTTCCTCATCAAGGCAAATACGCCACTTGTTGGAGTCAGCCAGGTGAAAACGTTTCAAGTAGGACTGAGTTACAATGTAGCCTATTCTGACTTTAGCAGAAAAAGACGGAATATGACTTCTTATGCATATGAATAACAAGATTCTTATGCATTCTTGTTATTCATATAAATTTTAAAACCAATATTCGAAGGATTTTTTTCATTTAATTTCCTTAGGGATACATAGGCAATTAAAACCAATTGACAAATCTCATTTTCTCAAACCCTGATATAGTGAATTGAAGCAATCTCGCGGAAGAATAAAATCGTGTATAGGTATGTCGATTTGCATCTGTGAATACTAGTTCAACCAAATAATGTACTTCACGTAATTACCTTCATATAATTGAGGCAAATTTCCGTTGAACTTACAACACCCAACATCGGAAACAATACAACAGGTAGCAGGGCTGTGGCGGCAATAGGCACTGGCTCCAATAGCCAATAGCTGGCTACTATTATCATCGCGTAGGCACATTTCGATTCCTGAAAAAGGAAACAAATATTACGAGAGGAATTTGCAAAAAAACCGGACGAAAAATGGAGATTTTACTTCATGTCACCCAAATGCTTTCTCGTAATACACATCGGGGTTACCTTAAAATGTTTATCGCCGTTTGGCGTTTAATCTAATTACCGTTGAATACTCAAATAAGTAGGTAGATAGTTAATTAACGTCGCACTGGAGAAACACAACGGGCTACAGGCGACGGTCCGGGATCAATCCAAAAAAGAAAGATCCAAGGACAGCTCCTCGAAATTTTGAACCACGGTCATATGATGACGTAAACACCTGAGCAGGCACCCTACTTTCAAAAACTTCCACACCATGCCAACGAGAGGACATTTGAGGCCACGACAGATTTAACGTGAACCAGCCCCCGAGTACACGATGGTCTTTGGCTTGACCGAGTTCCGAACTCGCAACCCTCTGGTTGCTAATCCCTTGCTCTTCCAACTGGGCTACCGCGGCCCCAAATATATATCGATTCGGAATTTATTCTTTGGAACTTTTATTGGCAATGCGCTGAAACAGTGATCGGAAAACAGCAAGTAACTTCTCGTCACGACACATCTGGAATACGTACAAGAAGTACTGTAATAAAGTAATAATACGGTAAACAATCATTAATCATTGGATTTAAACAATGAAGTATTAAAGTGCTTGTTTTAAAAGTTTTTAATTCTAATTAATTTATTTTCTCCGTTCAGATGTGCAGGCAAATTAATCAAGGAAATGCTGGACAGATTTGCTATCAGTAGCTAAATAAGTAGTATCTATTGACCGTTGAAAATCTTTTTACCATCTTTTTAATCGTGGAATGTGGTCTCATTTTTTACAGCTTTTTCAAATCTGCGGGCATCCGTGACTCAGTGGGTTTGACCACTGCGTTGGCAACCTGTGGTCAACCTGCGTTGGCAACCTGCGAGTCGCAGGTGGCGCAGGTTCGATTGCTGTAACTTGCCCTGGGTATGTTTCTCTCTTCTGTATCAGTAGTATTTTCGTTGTGTGTGGTTTCGTTGTTCGTTCCTTGTGACATTGTCTTTTGTGTTTGGCACAGTTTGGCCAAATATGGGCCCTTGCGCCATAAAACCATTGAACGAAGCTGAGAAATGATAAACGAATGTGCGCCGTAATGATAAATTCGCGGCATGTGAGAATTAGCCGTCAATAAATAGTGAGACGTCGAAAAACAATTTTAATAACTTTACATTTCATTAAGAAACATGAATTCTCTTTCATATGACGAAAATCACAAACATTTTTAATTGAAGGATTTTAGATTAGGAGCCCATGTAAAAAGCCCATATTCAACCTCTTCAAAAATAATTCTTAAAATAATTAATAAATAATTCCTCTTTCAAATGATGTATCCAGTATACACACATGCATGATTTAAACTTTGCAATTAGAAGTATGAGTCATAAAGATAATCATTGTAACGTTCATCCTGAACCATCCTTTACAAGAGCTCTCATTTCTGTCAGTTAAAATGGATTATTTTTGAATCTAGATCTCTGACCGTTTCTCTCTTCCTCTATGATAAAATCTCTTCAATTCATGTAGTCTAAATATAAACCGCATTGGCTCATAATAAATTCAATGAACGGTTTATAGATCTCATCGTTCAAGAAAGCTTTCTCCAAAATAATTCAAAACCACAAAACGTAGCTTCATAAATTGAGGAAATGAATGGTTACATTGAGTGGAAATGGAAATATGAATGATGGAAGAACAAGGACGATAAGAACCAAGGAATAACTTTGTAGATATGGATTATCAAGAAGTAAAGAATCACCTCTCTCCAATTTAAAAAGGAATAACTTTCCATTGGTGGAAGATAAATTGCGAGATAACGGTAAATTCAAAGCTCATAAAAACTCTTAAGGAGTTTTAAATAGAAGAGTAAGCTAATTTTATGATTATATTTCATTTTCTTTTCTTATTCATAAAATCGATGAAATGTTTGAATGTTTTGTCTGTTCTTCGTTCACGGGTACTTTTCTTATTCTTTTGGCATAGAACTGTCTAACTGTGGATAGTATGGGGCGACTTAATGCTCAAATACCTCCTGTGACAAAAATAGGTGGAAATTGAAATCGTAATATCGCTTAAAATGCGTGAATAACAGTAATGTTAACATATTCGAAACTGGAGTCCAATCACCATACTGCGTAATACATCGTGCGCGCGACGCTCCCCTCCCTGATCGTGAGAAGAAAGGAATGATGCAATATTATTTGGTGTGACCCCCCGCATTTGACTCAGTCTATCTCGACAACCGTGAGCGCAGCGTCTTGTTTTAAGGCTCTCGACGAGATCTATTAAAATGTGAATATATCGCAGTGGTTTGAACTGAGCATTAAAAATTGTGAATCGTTGAACACTTTTGACAGCATCGCGGTTTATCTGAGGGCCGCGGTAGCCCAGTTGGAAGAGTTCCAGAGGGTTGCGAGTGTCCAACCAAAGACTGTCGTGTCCGCAAGGGTTGGTGCACGTTCAATCTGTCGTGGCCTCAAATGCCCTCACGTTGGCCCGGTGTGGAAGTATGGAGCGTGGGGTGCCAGTTCAGGTGTTCACCTCGTCATCTGACCTCGGTTCAAAATTATGAGGTGTTGTCCTCGGATCTGTCCCTTCGGGATTGATATAGGATCGTAGTCAATAGCCCGTTGCGTTGCTCTAGAGTGCGACGCTAATTAACTACCTACCGTGGTTTATCTGGACAATGGTGAGCGCAACACGACAGTGGTGTAGTTTTAAAGTAACGACGGGGGAGTTTAAACCTATGCAATTCGTAGTCGTACTCTCCGAACCTACGGCTCGATTAGTAGTGAGAGCCTATTTATTTCTTAGTCATAAAAATAATTCGAGGTTGTTTCCTAATACGTAAATATTGCCATAAAACATTCACGAATCACAGGCTTCACTTTACTAGTAGAATACTCAGAGGGTAGCTGATGGGATTCAGTCACTAAACCGTAATAGAAAATGTGAATGTTCATCGACTTGATATCAATTGAAGTTCAATGGATTTGCCAAACATTATCCCAACCATCTAATGAAAGGTTTGACTTATACGTAGAGTTAATTAAAGCTGCACGTTACAATAGACATTTTTTCGCTTTCTTTAGACGTTAAAAAAAGGAAACAAAATTTTATTGTAAGGGGACAAAGAAGAGCCATAGCCCATAGAGATCACCGTCAATGGTCACCCAAGTTTTGATGGGGTAAAATTCCCACCCTGCTCCATAACTTTTCGCCAAAATGTATTATAGGATAAGGTGGAGGCATTAGCGACATATTGCCGGAATTAAGGGATGTGAAGCAGGATATAATGGGTTTCCTATGTATTTTTGGGCCGCGGTAGCCCAATTGGAAGAGTGACTGATTGCGCAACCAGAGGGTTGCGAGTTCGAAACTAAGTTCAACCAAAGACCGTCGTATACACGTCGGATGGTGCACATTAAATCTGTCGTGGCCTCAGATGTCCTCACGTTGGCGTGGTGTGGAAGTTTGGAGAGTGCGGTGCCAGCTCAGGTGTTCACCTCGTCATCTATCCGTGGTTCAAAATTTCCCTCGCATCTTTCCCTTGGAGATTGATCCCAGACCGTCGCCAAAACCCGTTGTATTGCTCCAGTGCGATATTAATTAACTATTACTTGTGTATTATTTTTAAAACCAATTGCTCGTTTCCACCTGCTTGCGACGTCCTCAGCTTAAGTATGGTCTATAAGATGGCGGTCTGTTACTATTCCCGAACGAATGCTTCAACGTTCTCCATCATTATAAAACTTCACTCGCACAAACCAAAATTCCATGTTATAATTCTTCTCAACCCACTCATCTTCCAACTATTTCCATACTATTGACGTGTTCAGACGTAGATTGAGTTTCGAAACTACGATTTTCTGGGATAAAACTTACGTCAGCATGGTAATCAGCAAGATAATTTCGGGGGAAGGATTCGAACCCCTGGGAATTCCCCATTGTTGATAAATGTTTTATTTTTAATGTAAAGAAGAAAATATGCTGTTAAGTATCTTTCCGTGGAATCGCAAAGCAAACTTCAAAAGAACGTACAAAGAGTAAGCTTAATAATATGGGTAGAGGTGATTAATTAACGTCGCACTGGAGCAACACAACGGGCTCTTGGCGACGGTCCGGGATCAATCCTCAAGGGAAAGATCCGATGACAACACCACGTAATTTTGAATCACGGTCAGATGACGACGAGGTGAACACCTGAGCTGATAACCCACTCTCCAAACTTCCCCACCAACGTGGGGCCATTTGAGGCCACAACGGATTTAATATGCACCAGCTCACGTGTACACGACGTTTTTGGTTGGACCTAGTTTCGAACTCAACTCTCCGATTGCTAATCCATTACTCTTCCAACTGAGCTACAGCGGCCCCCTTAATAATATGGGAATCCTTAATAATATCTGGAATCATAGTATGCCTGCTTCTTCATTGCCAATATTTTCCAATCATATGCGAGTGTATGTCCACAACACTCAGTAGGTGGATTTATGTCGCACTGGAGCAATACAATGGGTTATAGGCGACGTTTCGGGATCAATCCCGAAAGGAAAGATCCGCGGACAACACCTCGTAATTTTGAACCATGGTCAGATGATGAGGTCAACACTTGATAACAACAACACTCAGGAATGGCCATGAGAACGGATCATTTGTACGTGTATTGAGTACAATCCAATGTCTTTTTATAATCTCAGTAAAGTTTCCCAAAGGTAGCGAAGCGTTTTAGAGTCCCACACGCAGGGGAGGAACATTACATTACAGCAATAATGGCTGAGTGACTACTTAATGGTCGTATATCATGTCTCAAAAATTCGTGAACAAATTTAATACTAAAGATGGTTTGGTTTGTCGTTCTACGTTCTAGACCTACACAAAGTCTAACTGAACCGGGAATTATGGTAATGTCAGAAAGCATTTGCTTAACCCTCCTGATGGTTGTCTCGACGAGGTATCATGTCATTACAAAGATTGGCAAGATCCTGAAGGGCTACATATCTCGCCATTAGAAGATAACGCGATCACGATCACTAAATGAAAAGTTATCAGATCTTGATCTCACCTTTATCAAAAAATCGGCAATATCTTGTGGAGGAGATATCTCGTCAATATCAAAATTGGTCAGATCTTGATGGACGAGATATCTCGTCAATAACAAAATTGGTCAGATCTTGATGAACGAGATATCTCGTCGAAACCACTTGGTGGGTTAAGCTGTTTATCAATGATATTGATGTTAAACGAAAGAATAATCTCCGTTATTCCTCCTCATGAGTAAGAAATCCAACAAAAAATAAGATTTTAGTTTCTTTTGTTGCTAGTTACATACATAATTAATATATGCTTTTATAACATAAAAGATGAATAAAGCACATTAATTTAACAGTACAATTTTCTCTTTGATGAGTTCTATTGTAAATAAACTTTCTCAAAATTTAATGAGTAAATATTAAGTAAAGTGCACATGGCTGAGTGCAGTATTCGGTGAAGTATAATTTATAACAATTGTCACACAATGGCCTTTCAACACCTCTACTCGTGACAACCTGTGTTTAAGAGGTAGGTAAATAAACAAAATATGACTTACTTGCCTTATGGGAAGATAGCGCTAATGGTAAGAGTACGATCGGTAGTAGTAAACTCACTATATAAACACAAAGTCTTCGGTTGAGTTTTTTGAAAACTCTATACCAAGCAGACATAACCAATAATACAAAATCCCTGAAAACTACAGATATGAAATGAGTTCAATAAATCCTAAGAAGCGAAGGAGTACGAAATGTTGGGATCTGCTCACTTCTCCTGTCAGTTTCACGCGTTTTAATGAATCGCATCCCAAGGAAGCTAGAGTGAACTTTACTCTCCGAAGATGATGAAACGGTTCACGCGCTCGATTGATTCCCCCTTTTTTTTAAACGTCTTTCGATTTCTTTGTTCGCGCAACCTTTGCTTCGTCTCTTAAATGCTTCGACACGGACAGTCCAGCTATGATTGATGGGTCCCTTATCTGAGCATGAGTATGGCCTCAAAATATGTTTTTCATAGAGTCTAATTGGCATGAGAAAGCTGCTTATATTATGCTTGATGGGTCCCTTATCTGAGCATGAGTATGGCCTTAAAATACGTTTTCATAGAGTTTAATTTGCACGAGAGAGTTCCTTATACTCAACAGTATCGCTTATCTGTGTTTGGTAACTGCAATCGGATATCTTTTGTGAAAATATTTATGATCAGATTAAAAATAGAAGAATTTTTTCTGATGAAAAAATGTGCAGGGATTCTCTTTCTCTCATCTCTTTTTTACCATTCCTTACTTTTGATATATTTGAGATACTCTTTATTATATAGCTCGGACTTTGATCACATTTGTATTTTACTACATTTTTGGGGCCTTTTTCTCTTGAGCTCGTAAGGCTTAGAAATTTCGTGGCTTTTTTTGTAGCATTTAAGGGGATTGATTTTAATTTTGAATTTTTTCATAATTTTAATTTAAAAATTAAGTTTTCAGTTGGATTATGTGATTAAATTGCAACCCTCCAAGCCAACTTGTTTTTGGAGCCAGCTCAGTTGTTGGTCTCGCCATCTGACCATGATTCAATATTACGAGATGTCCTCGAATCTTTCCCTTCGGAATTGATCCCGGACCGTCGTCAATAGACCGTTGTATTGCTCCAGTGCGATGTTAATCAACTACCTACCGATCCAAGTTTGACAGATAACTAAAGAAAATAAGTAACTCATCATAGCAAATCTATTTTAGATACTGTTAAGTGCAATCTGGTTTGGGGGAAAGAGTTATTGTACAATTTTGAAAGTGATTTCTTAGAAGAGTAAATAGGTATTTTCTGATTTTTTTTCATTTCTTTTATGAGGTTTTAAGGGAATTTTATAAAGAAAAGACAAATTTAGCTCATGAATTGTCCGTTCGAATTTGCTATTTTGAAAAACCCATGCAACAGTTTTTCATAAAAATTTAAATGGTCGACTTTTTAAAAGCATGTTTTTTATCTTTCTTAAGGACACTTTTAATTTTTTCACGGGCATTTCTTAAAGAATTTTTAAGAGCATTATTTAGAATTCGGTATCATAGGCCGCCCAACAGGTATAATGATCAGGTATAGAGATTTGCGAGTATTTAGTGTTGCTTTTTCCCCACAACACACTTAATGACTAAATAACCACATATTTCTAGAAAACCCGTGGATTCTTCCAACTTTTTGAAAGATTCTATTGATTCTTTGTTTAGAATAGATTAATTTGGGATGATTCTATTGCTCTCTCTCCTTCCCTTATAATAGAATCTTTTGGAAATATTCTATTGCTCATTTCCTTGGAATAAAATCCTTCGGAAAGATTTTATTGGTCAAGAAGGTCGAAATTGGTTCGAAGTCATGCAGGGAAGACTAGAAAACCCATGAATTCTTCCAACTTTTTGAAAGATTCTATTGGTCCTTTGTTTATAATAGAATCCTTTGGGATGATTCTATTGCTCTCTCTCTCTCCTTCTCTTATAATAGAATCTTTTGGAAATATTCTATTGCTCATTTCCTTGGAATAAAATCCTTCGGAAAGATTTTATTGGTCAAAAAGGTCGAAATTGGTTTGAAGTCATGCAGGGGGGGTATTTCAATTAACGTCACACTGGAGCAACACAATGGGCTATTGGTGACGGTCCAGGATCAATCCCAAGGGGAAAGATCCGAGAAGTCATGCAGGGTAGACTGTAGGTTACAAGGTGGAATTATGCATGTGAATTCTTTGGAACATAAATACTCATCAGAAGGGCGACTTGCACGTGGGGAGACGACACCCCAGGAATGGCCCTATTTTTAAATATCATTAAATCCTTAAATTGTAGTACTTCAATTATGAAAGTGGTATTTATGTTTCTTTAGTAGGAATAGAGGGTGTTTTGAAATTTCTCGAATAAAGTTTAAGGGGAAGTAGGGAACACACAATTAAACATTATGATTCATATAGAGATGTATGTCATAAGCGCCATCCGGAAGGATACGTATTACCCGTACAAAGTCATAATCTAAACTCAAACTGGCCACCTTCCGTGCTGCCAAATAGCGTCCACTTCCACGATACAGTTGGCTGTTTGCGGACATACATGCTATGGTATAATTTTGTGTTTCCTACCTTCCCTCAAAGTTTGTAAAGGAACATTCCGTATGTATTGCGAGATTCTCCGGTCAGACAAGAAAGAATGTTGACAAGGAAGGAACCATTTGGTCCCCGAGGGATGTAGGCGGGGATATCCTTGAGCGATCACCTGGGTCCTATGATGGAGAAAGAATTGTGAAGGTTAAATGTAACTTGAGGGTTGGACACTGGAGAAGGATGGACGTATGGTGGATCCTTCGATATCGTATTCACGAGACGGGATGATTGCCTTTTTGATGAAGATATAAATACATGTATATAATATGATACTCGGAAATAAATATAAATGGTTTTATGCTTGTACACTGGTAGAAGTAGACATTTAGTAGGGAGAAGACGAGGAAAATGGAAATAACCATCATCCTTAGTCTGCATATTGCCCTGGTGAACTTTTTGGCAAATTAAATTGGCTTCATTGCACATAGGAGAAAGCGGCTCAGCGATAGTCAGTTCCTTATTGCTCTTAGCTTATGTGAAATGTATATGGTCACGTATGGGTGACCAATGCCTGTAATTACATAATTTTTTGAGTTTTACTATGACGTCTGAAACAAATTTGATGCACTTCACGAATTCCTTCAAAACTTTTCATGAATCATTAATACATCACTTTAAAATTTTACGAAACACGTAAAATTATTTTCTCATTCACCCTCTTAAACCACTTATTTTCATGAATTCTAGTTATTCTTTCGATTATTATCAGTTTTCCACACTTGAGATGATTTTCCTTCTTTGCTATTTAAGTATATCATTTGCATGATAGTTCTCATTTTGTGCGAACTATGATTTAAGGAGTTTTATGGGTATCTCTGGAAATAAATCTTCTATCTAGCTGATTGGTTGGTTTGAGGGGGTTTTATGGCACAAGGGCCATATTTGGCCATTCTGCGCCAGACACAAGACATACAACATCAAGTAATAGACATACACACAATGAAAGCTTTACAGACACAGAAGAGAAAAATACACCCGGGAAGGAATGCACCTGACAGGAATCGAACTTGCGCCGGCTACAACTCGAAGGTTCTATCCAGCTGAAATAGGAGAGCTAAGAAAAATATAAACAGTTTGAACGCTAGTATATCCGAACGTAATAGATAAAAGTAACAAAAGCTGCACTTGCTTTTTGGATATATAGTTAAATTCACGAATATATGGAAAACTAATGTTGATGTTTTAATGCTTTTAACCAATTTTTACGAAAAAACGAAAAGGTTTCTCCGAGACCTGAAAACAACAGATGAACAATGTTGGCAATAAATTATTAAAATGCTATTCACGCACAGTCATTTCAACTTCATCAAATTAGAGTCATTGGAATTTTTCTCTCGTTTCTGATTTTGTAACTTTTGTCCATAAATAGATTGCAAAAGTTATAATCGCCGTAGCTTTGTTTTTTTGGATGTTTTATGGCGCAAGGCCCTATTTGGCCATGCTGCGCCAGACACAAGACATACAGACACACAATGAAAGCTTTACTGATACAGAAGAGAGAAATGCACCCAGGAAGGAATGCATCTGACAGGAGTCGATCCTGCGCCGCCTACAACTCGAAGTTTGCTAGCAAAGTGGGCATACCCACTGAGTCCCACGAACGGCCCCTGTAATCACTGTAGAACATCGAAAGAAATAAATATTACGTGGCTTTCGTCTAACGGATTCTTAAATCAAGACTGATTTTTGTTCACGCATATTTCTTTCCGCAAACCACAATTGATTCCGAGACGGACCGTCGCCAATTGCCCGTTGTGTTGCTCCAGTGCGACGTTAAATAAAATACCTACCATCCATGAGATACTACCGTCAAATAATGGTATTATAGTTGTTACTTATAAAATGTTTCTTCAATCATTTAAATGTCCACTGCGCTAGCAACCTTCGAGTTGTACGCGGCGCAGGTTTGGTTACTGTCACGTACATTCCTTCGTGGATGTATTTTTCTCTTCTGTGTCAGTAAAACTTTTATGTGTGAGTGTGTCTATTACTTGATATTGTATGTCTTGTATCTGGCGCAGCATGGCCAAATATGGCCCTTGAGCCATAAAATCCCAAAACAACCAACCAAAATCAATCATCTAAAGCCAAATTGCATTTAATTTAGCTGTTTTAAATTTGTGATTAATCTTTATTCATAACCATCTGCATTTGAGAAAACAAGTAGGTAGGTAGTTGAACTAGCATCGTACTGGAGCAACACAAAGGGGTATTGCTATTTGAAGGCTAGCTTCTACCCAGAACTGCCTGTAAGTTCCAACTTACGGTCGTCTAAAACGTCACAGTTCTCACAGAATCCTGAAAATGGAAGCTATAGAGAATGAACAACCTGTTAATGTTCCATTAAACTTGTTCAGCCAAATTAGATAACACGTTACCAAACAAGAATACGTAAAGACACGAAAACTCTATAACTTTATATTTAGCTTCACAGAAAAATCCTCCGATAAGAGAGATTTTCAGAACAAACAACCCAGACGGTCCGCAAATATTTCTTTTCTTCTGTCAAATGCTATCGCATAATAGATATCAGGGTTAACTTAAAATGTTTTTCGCCGTTTTGACAACGTTTGTCGTTTAATCTTCTAGGAGTTGACCAATCAACAATCATATCAATTCGGAATTTACCCATTGGAATTTTAATAACCCGTTGTGTTGCTCCAGTGTGACGTTAATTAAGATACATACCTACCTACTATTGGAATTTTAGCTCAGGTGTGACCTCGTCATCTGACCATAGTTCAAAATTACGTTGTCCTTGGATTTTCCCTTTGTGTTTGATCCCGGACTGTCACCAATAGCCAGTTGTGTGCTCCAGTGCGACGTTAATTAAAATACCTACTTACCCATTGGAATTTTTATTGGCGAAGTGCTGAAATCGTATTTGAAAAACAAGCCCAGGGACGTCATATTCAAAATATGAACCTTAAACACGTATCACCACAGAAACAATACCGCCACTTATATTTAGCTTGACTGAAATGTCTTTCGTGAGGAACGCGTTGATCAGATTAGAAAACAACCAAAGCAATCTCACTTCTTGAATGACACAGGGGCCGATATAGTCCAGTTGGAAGACCAACGGATTAGAAACCGGAGGGTTTCAAGTTCAAAACTCGATCCAGCCCAAATCCATCGTGTATATGGGGACTGGTGCACGTCAAATGTCCTGACATTGGCGTGGTGTAGAAGTTTGGAGAGTTGGGTGCCATCTCAAGTGTTAATCTCGTCATCTGACATGGTTCAAAATGACGAGGTGTTGTTTTCGGTTCTTTCCCTTCGGGATTGCTTCCGCTGTCCTTGGATCTTTCCCTTCGGGATTGATCCCGGACCATCGCCAATAGCCCACTGTGTTGTTCTAGTGCGACTTTCACAAAATGTTGTGAGCAGGCCGGACACAGAGTGTTGAAAATATTGTATAAGCTATAAATTATGGTAAAGATATAAACAACGCTTAAAGATAGGCGCCGTATAGTTCCGCTTTCAAACGATTTGTTTGTTATGCGGTTGAAGCTAGGCGTCATAACTTCTCTTCCCACCGCAGACGATTACTTGCGTAATCATTACTAGAACTTGAATACGATCTCAGAACGCAATGTGCAATGCGTAGAGCTTGGCTGTTCATTTTTGTGTCTCAAGACTTGTACATATAGACCACAGAGTAAATAGCCACGCATACTCTGTGATATAGACTTGAGCCATAAAACCTCCAAACCAACCAGGGCCGCGGTGGCCCGGTTGGAAGAGTAACGGACTAGCAACCGAAGGGTTGCGAGTTCGAATCCAGCCAAACACCGTCGTGTACAAAGGGGGCTGGTGCACGTTAAATCTGTCGTGGCCTCAAATGTCCTCACGTTGGCGTGGTGTGGAAGTTTGGAGAGTGGGGTGCCAGCTCAGGTGTTGCCTCGTCATCTGACCGTGGTTCAAAATTACGTGGTGTTGTCCTCGGATCTTTCCCTTTGGGATTGATCCCGGACCGTCACCAATAGCCCATTGTGTTGCTCCAGTGTGACGTTAATTGAAATACCCCCCCCCCAATACCCAAACCAACCAATCTAAAAAAACACAAAACATTTTTTTCGACACTGAAGATAAAAACAAGACAAAATCTGGCAATGAGCTGTTTATTTATATTGTTTATTGAACACATGGTTTTCTGGTGAGTTTGACTAAATAACTTCTGTTGTAAAAGATTTACGAACCTTTTTCTAATTCTTGAGTTTTTTCCCTTGAAAAACCTCAAATATCTTCCAATAAAACGCATGTAACATTTTTTTAACTTTAGATTATTTCAACTTTATATAGAAAGAAGGGTAACAAATCCAATTTCTTTGAAAATATCAATGACCAGATCACTATTGGTTTAATCTTCAGTAAGTGATATCATTATCTATTTCTCTTTATAAAATCGCTGGCCTAGTAGCGAGTGGTTAGCGCTCTGGCCATCGGTTCAATAACTTCTGGGTTCGAATCCCAGTCGTGGCATGAATTTTCTTAGTGTTTCTCAACAATCAATCAGACGCTAGTGATTTGAGGCGCTCTGGGTTCGCATCCTGGTCTTGAAATGAATGTTCGTAGTGCTTCTCAACGAACTATCAATCAGATAACCTCAAATTTGTTGGTCTTAGGCTTAAAAACTTTCTATTCTGCAATACAGTAATACCCCGAAGTTACGCGATAGGTGGGTCCGACGAAAATCGCATAAGTCGAATTCGTTAAGTCGGGGTACAACTTTGCATATAAATAGATATAAATTTTGTTTAATTGGGACCAAGGACTAACAAAACCACTAGTTTAGAAGAAACATATTTAATAAAATTGCAGTTCTTTATACATGTTAATACAAAATATTAAAAAATAAATGAGTTGCTTAAAAAAGTTCGATGTCGATGGCTTCATAAAATCTAACAAATTCGTCTGATGACACTATGCCTTCTTTCATGCAGAATTTCTTCGTAGCAAGCTAATAATTTTTTTTATTCCTTGCTTTGTAGCTGTAACACGTTCTTCGTTGGGGTCTATGTTTTCTAAAATTTGTAAGCCCTTTTCAATTGAGCTGAGACCTGTCAAGCTTGCAATTGTCATGTGCTTTTCTGGTGGAACTGGGTTTGAAGTGTCGGATACTTCAATGAAGTTTTGCTCACACATCTCTATATGCTCATCAATTGTCAGCTCCTGACTATGAATCCAACAGCTCGTAGATATCATCACCATTGACTTTCAAATCTAATTGCCTGGCAAGATTAACTTCTATCACATGAGCGATATGATCAGTTTCTGGCATTGTTTCTGTCTCATTTTTGAAAAAAAAAGACAGTTTCTTCCAGACACCATTCAATGTTTTTTTGGAAATTTCACCCCAAGATCAGATTTACTTCGTTTGGAAGACAGTTTTTTAAGGGTTTAGAAAACATAACAAAACAATCTTAACTTTCGCCGATTGTAGAATTGTAATCGTGCACGTAGAGTTCGCGCAAAACGTGTCCAATGCGTATCACAAATATAAAGCTCTAAAAATTAGATATGTACTTTATATTTCCTAGCTTTTAGTGTGGCTCCAACGAGGAGGCAGTCGTCAGTTTATTTTTGAATAAGTGGGAAAGGTCGTTAGGAAGGCTATCATATGCAAAAACATGAATGCCGATCATTGTGGGTGGTTTTCCGCTTGCTAACTCATTATCTCTTATCGTTTTTGGCACAGAACGATAAACTTAGCTCTAGATACCAGTCGGAGAAGCACTTTGTTTATGTTCCAACCTATCATCTTAAAAAATAAACTCGTCCAAAACCATGCGACTCAACTGCCTTCTCGAGGGCACACCGGACTACCTAATTATAGAAATTTCATGAAACGTATCTTAACTTTGTTGTGTATGTTGTTTTATTATGGGATTTCTAAAACTTATTAATTATTTCTGACTACTTTTTAAAACGACTCCTGAGTTTTACAAGGGTTTAATAGGAAATTTCAGTATGAATTTTAAATAAAGCTAAAACTTTATATTACAGATTTCATTTTTATAAAGGAAGTATTGAAATTTGTGATGATTACTATTTTTGATTACCATTCTGTGTAACCAAAATTCTTGAAATTTTTTAGCTAGTATGCTAAACAAAGCAGTGTTGATTACTACTTTTCTAATCATTCTAAAATGCTTTTCTAATCATTCTTTTTTCACCATGCCCAGCTAATTGAACTTTAATCAAGGTACTGCAAGGGAGGAATTGTTAACCACTTGGCATTACTCTGGTGCACCACAGGGGGTTGGTTCACATGGCCAGTTGGAGAAGTTCAAAGCATAACCCATTTATAGAGAGGCCAGATCTTACCCTGGATTCGAACTGTATTTCTCTCTTCTGTGTCAGTAAAACTTTCATTGTGTGTGTATGTCTATTACTTGATGTTGTATGTCTTGGGTTTTATTGCGCAGCATGGCCAAATATGACACTTGCACCATAAAACCCCAAAATCCAACTAGATTCGAATAGATGGAACTTTTGATCTATAAGCCAGCATTGACCTAAATGTGATATATACTACGCTTTGTGATTATAATATTCTTTACATGAAGTAGAGTTTAGAATTGTTAAAAACAGTTTCCTTTCATTGTGCTAATATGTTATGAAACGGGATTTAATTTATAATATATGCATTTACAGATCTGATCATTTGGTGATGAAAGGTTGCAGCATATGTACTTAATTTAAAATAAATCAGGGAATCACATGCAGTAATGGACACTCATAATTTCTTTTGTTTTCAGGTATACAAAAATATTATGGATCCATTAGAAAAAAAGAGGTTGGCTAATGAGAGACGCTTAAAAGCAATTCAAGAACAGAAGCAAAGGAAGCAGCAAAATGGAATTATTAAACCAGCAAAAATTAATATTGTAAGATTAACTATTATGTTTTTAGTATTGCTGATATAGTTTAAAAATTTATTGTTTTGGATTATGTAAAAATTAAAATTTGTCAGTTAATTTTGATCTGTTGAAATAAATTATTCTTAGAAATTCTTAGAAATTTTATTCAAAATAGTAAATTTTGTGGTTTATCATGTTTTGATTTCCTACAATACATTAATTTGAGTGTCAGTATAAAAACAATACAGCAGAAAATATACTGTTAATTATGGCATTTATTTTCTAAACCAGATTTCTCACTGTTTCATACAAATGCCACTCCACACCTATTTAGTGTTTATAAAATAGGTGATATAATTGATTTTTTACAATTAAAGTAATTGTACTAATGTTTATTTTTAATCTAATGGAAAGTTACTCACTAGAGTAGTACATTTTTATATGATTATTCATCAACATCTATTATTTTTAATTCAAGGAGTTAACAGCCAAAAGAGGGAAGAAAAATAACCTTAAGCTATTTGATTCTGATGGAGAAGATAATAACAACGATGACATGTTCAAAATCCGGCCACAGTTTGAAGGACAAAATGGACTACAAGTAATGTGAAATTTCCCACATTTTGTTATCTTAAAATTGAATATTTAATTTTAAATGATAATTCATACCAACATTTGTGTTCTTTCAGCTGTTAGAAATGAGTTCAGAGTTTTCAAGCCGTTTTAAACTTGATGAACGATTTAAAGATGATGAGCCTCTTGAAGCAACAAGTAATCTTTTTATTTTAAATGAAATTTAAAAAAACATTTACACATTTTCTCTTAAATGGTTAAGTTTAATTTTGAACATAAAGTCTTGCATATATGTATATTGTTAAAAAGCTGTATACACATAAATATATTTTTGAGCCTTTAATTTAAATCAATCAAGTAGTTTTCCAGTCCCATCTGAAAAATTATTAGAATAGTTTAAATTTAAGATAAACTTTTTATGAGTAAAGAAAAATGTATTTTAGACACCAACACACAAATTATGAATTATCTTAATTTAGAAGATAGGTATATATGTGTAACAAAGCAAATGAACAAGAGAAGATCACCTAACTGGTATAATAGTTATTGCACTTGTCAACCACCCAGTAGGTCGCTGGTTCGAATCCCAGTTTTCAAGCTCTTTGTTCCTATGCATGCATATTGTGAATTTAAAAATCATCATTTTGGACTAATTACTGGGTAATTTAAAAATCATTATTTCACACAAATTACTGGAATCAAAGAATCAGATCACCAGTTTAGAGGTACTTGGCAAATAGGAAGTGAAGCTTGTGATTTGTTGAATTCATTCATTGAGGTTTTGTAAAACAGACATGACTTCAAGATGACCTCAGTTCTCCTGAGAATGCATTAAAAAAGAATTTTCAACATTCATTGCATTGATATTGAACATAACTTCCAGGCATGTATTCAGAAAATAATTTTGGAGAGGGCCTAGTATCCAGGTTTTCTATTCCAATCAAAAGGACACAATGCTAAATGTATATTATTGTCTGCTGTTGATTCTGTATTTTATTTTGATCTAATGCGTTAACTATAATTGTAATACTAAAAGGCTATCTTTGCTACTAGTTTTTGATACTTTTTCAGGATGAATAATTATTTTGGAGCAATAGTATGCATTGTAACTGGCAAAGATTGCTTTCAGAGAAATTGCTCTTTGATTTTCTTTTTTTAAGTCTATATCTTGAAATTTCATTTATATAATTAAAAAATTTATTTTTAGATGCTGATGCAAGTGAAGAAAAAGTGAAAAACATTAAAATACTAGAGTCTATTTTGGGATATGAAGTTAGTGAAAAATATCCAGATGGAAAAAGTACATCAAAGTATGATACCATTGTTTTACAATGTTTGTTTATTTTATAATGGTTTATTGCTATCTGTCTACCACATGGAACTGCTCCTGCCAGTTAGTCTGGTTAGTGGCAGTTGCTATAGACACAATGCTCATTCATTTTGAGTAGGGGAGACTGCTGGATGGTCTTAAGTTTATTTTGTTTTTAGTAAATATTGACTTTGGAAACAGCCTATTAATATGGATCTTGGAAACCGGTAAAAATTGTAACAAACGCATTTTCCTATTAAGGGTGGCAATATATTTTTTCAAACGTCCTCTATGGAAAATGTTATAAGGTTCATTTCTACAGCAACAGACATGCAGACTTTGCAGTAGGAGCAGTTCTCGTGCTAGCTACTCCAATGTAGTTGATATCCACTACCATAACCTTATATATTTTATTGCACTCCTGATTCTACTATTTTAAAGATAAATAGCTTTTTTGTAATGTGTACGAATCAGTCTTTATGAGTTGCGTAAGTATAGGTAATTCTATTTAATAGCAATAATGAATATAAGTAAAGCTAATGAGTAAGGCGAACATGTAATTTTGATATCAAGAAAATGGGCAATAGTTCGAAAATGTTATATTCAATCAGCTATTTCATTTACAATTCTGTTCATGCATTTATTGCTAATTTTATTAAATTTTGTTGAAATTGAAAAACAATTAAAATTCCTTTAACAATGACATAATAATTTCAATAAGCAAAAGGGTGCACAATCAGCTCATCAGAAAACTAATGGTGAACTTGTTTTTGGTTACCATCCATATACTGTGAGAAACATTGTACTTCAGATGAGTTGTTTAGAATTTAACCTTTTTAAATCTCAATTGCTTTTCCGTTGGTGTAGCATATAATTCATGTAAACTTATATTATGACAGCTTAAATTTGTTCAATTTTAGAATTTTATAACTGATTCAAGTTATTTCAACAAAATACTAACATCTTATTCTTTTTTAAATGCAATTACTCACTACATAATTTTGTGTTAACCCTTCAGGCGGCCACCCCGAGATATCTCGTAAACCAAAATGTAAGCTTAAGTGTCAACCCCGAGAATATTTGAACAGTCACTTTTCCTTCCCCTCGACCACCCGTGTCCTCTAATGGGAGGGCGTGGCTGGAGACTCTTTGTGCGAGGGGTCTTGATGGGAACGGACGATGCCGAAAAGTACTTCCTCACTATGTATTGTCAATGGATTGCCTTTGGCGTGTTACAAAGTGTATAACAGGGTATTCCTGTCTTCTTAAACTACACTTTGGAAGCGTCTACCTTCGGGTTCTTCGGGAAAATGATGTCGAATTGAAAATTTGGAATCACAATCTTGAGTTTCAAAACATTTCAAATTGTTTCATCTGAAGTACTATTAAAAGTTTACAAAACAAAAATGAAAACTTAAAGCAATTAACAACACGAAGTGCCACGAATTCAGAGAAAAAGGTTGGAAATTAAAAAATTAAAGGTTATGATTTTTACTGCAATCAAAACTACATGATATACTTTTTAAACTATGCACAATTGTTTAATTTAATATATCAGTACGTAATGAACGCTTAACGAAGTACGATAATTGGAAGAGTTCAAATAGGTTTGGTGAAATGGGCGACCTGGGGGCCACCGATGCGATAAATAATTTGAAAATTTCAAAAGCTCTAACTTTCGTCCTTTCTCTCAAATATTAATTATTGGATAATCAACCCTTTGAAATCATGCTAAATAAATTTTGCAAAAAAGAAACTGGATAAAAACCTTTCTCCTCGTATGAATGGTAATTTGCAAAAAACAAAATTTAGTTTTTTAAGGGGTGATGCGCACTTGTATGTCTCTTCTAGAGCACCTCCTAGATATTACACTATCAAATTGTAGAATATATAGTCTTAATATGCCTAGAACATCAATAGACCAAGCTTTTACCATTTGAAGGTGATACGTCCCCCCGCCCTAAAATTACTAATCTTTACCAACATTTGTACAAAATACATATAGAAATTACTTTTAATTTATTTTTAAGAAAGAAAATGATTCATTAACTCACATTCTTGAATGTCTTAAAGAGCAATTTAATCAAGATAGGTAGGTATTTAATTAACGTCGCACTGGAGCAGAACAACGGGTTATTGGCGGCGGTCCGGGATCAAACCCAAATGGAAAGATCCAAGGACAATTTGTAATTTTGAACCATGGTCAAATGACGAGGTCAACACCTGAGCTGGCAAACCACTCTCCATACTTCCACACTCGCCAACATGGGGACATTTGAGGCCACGACAGATTTAAAGCGCACCAGCCCCCTCTATACACAACGGTGTTTTTTTGGATTTGAACTCGCAACCCTCTGGTCGCTAAACCGTTACTCATCCAACCGGGCTACCGCGGCACGAATTTATTCAAGGAATACATGTATGGGCAGTCAAAACTGAATTCGGTAGATGGGATACTGAATGACATATTAAGAATCCAATACAACCTTCACTCGCAGAACGTATTTTATTTGTCTTATTTTAAGCGTTTATTTGTCTTATATAAAGCGTATCATTATAACAGTAAAGATGAATCATTGGTGTGGTAGCCAACCTTTTCGCTGACGTTTTGTAAATTCAACAGTTAGACATACGATTTATAATTTTCTCTTAATATTCAATCCTTAATTGAATTAAATAACTCTGAATAGCTTATTCACTGTTACTGTAATATGCTAAGTTTCATAAAAATACGTTTGCACGTTTTGTGTGACAAACATTTATATAGACACGAAACGTGTAACTATTAATTTTGAAATAAAATGATTTTTCAATGAATAAGTCCATTTCAATGAAAAATGAATTGGACAAATATATTTCTGTTCAATTTTCTTACTACATAGAAGATGTAGATTATAACTTACATTATTTAAATATATAACTTGCAAAATAATAAAGGGCTAATCTTTTGGATCTAATCAACGTTTGTTTGTGGAAGCGGGAAGATGTACTAGTTAATTTCTGTATTCGTTTGCAAACATTGAATTTCACGATCAACCAACTGCTTCAATTTTGAAAAGAAAGGGTAATGGAGCATTGTAGATAGCTTTGCTGGATATTATTCGAGATAAGTATCGTCTTTTATTTACTTAGACTTCTTGTACATTTTTCTCCAACCTCTATCTAAGTTTCAATTATGCTAATGAAGATATACCATGGCTCCCAAAAGTGTTCGTACACTTTAAAAATTTGTAGAAAAAGTGCTGTAGCCTAGAATTGAATTCGAATATAAAGTTCAATATTTTTTCATATCATCTCCATGTGATTCTGAATAAAACCCAACATTCTTTAAAAAAATATTGACTCATTTTCTTTTTATAAAAATGGAGATGCAAGGAGGCAGAGAAAGAACACGTCACAAAAGTGATCGTACACCGAAACATTTTCGGATAAATTCATAGATAAAATTATCGTTTATCGCTTTTTTTTATTTTTGCATTGTGGTGACATTTAAAAAATCGTTTGGCTTTAAACTTTGCTTGCTTACTTCGTAATATTCTATTTATTATTTAAAAATGGCTCGCAGTCGTAAGGAAACAACGAACAGCATTCGAAAAGTGATTAATTTTCATCATAGTGGTAAATCAGTTCGGAATATCTCTAAAATTAGTAAATTTATCCCATTCTACGGTGCAGTATGTGATAAAACGCTTTAAAGAAGAAAATCGGATCGAAAACAAGGTAAGGAAAGGTCGTCCGGCAAAGTTAACTCGACGTGATCAGAGATTTATAGTAAGAAAATTTGTGGAGAAATCCACGTTTGAGTGCTGTACAAATTTCTACAGAATTTACTGAAAAATTTTCTACTTCAATTTCATCTGAAACTGTCCGACGAGTGCTCAGATCAGCTGGATTAAATGGGCGTTCTGCCCGAAGAAAATGTTTTGTAAGTGCGAAAAATAGAAAGCTTAGGCTTTCCTTCGCAAAATCAATGATAAATAAGCCCGAAACGTATTGGAATCATGTCTTATTTGCAGATGAAAACAAATTTAACATGTTTGGTTCCGATGGGCATATAATTGTATGGAGAAGAAAAAATGAGGAACTTTATCCCAAGAACTTAGCTGGAACGGTAAAGCATGGCGGTGGAGGTGTCCTTGTGTGGGGGTGCATGTCAGCATCAGGACTAGGTAATTTGGTATTTATTGATGACATAATGAATCATGCTCTTTATTTAAATATTTTTAAAGACAATTTAAAATTATCAGCCCGAAATTTGGGTATTGGAAACAACTTTGTTTTTTATCAAGATAACGATCCTAAGCACACGGCTCTCAACGTTTGCTTCTGGTGTCTATAATTGTCCACAAGTTCTGAAAACACCACCTCAGTCACCGGATTTAAACCCAATAGAGCAAATTTGGAGGGAACTGAAGGTTAGAGTACGAAGACACGACATTAAAATGAAAAGCGAACTAAAAACAGTAATGATTGAAAAATGGAAACTTCCTTTATTCCTGGATCTCCAGTGAATGGAAATCTCGGGGGAGGAGGTCCAAGATTATCTTGATCTAGTCTGCACCAGTCTCTTGCATCATCCAATGACTCAACGTCGTCAACATCACTCTCAGAAGTATCTGAATTCGAGGAATCCGAATCGAAATACTCTTCAGAATCCATTTCACAATTGGAAGTAGATAAGAGATAAAATTTAAATTTATAAACTTTGGGCTTGTCCTAGAATGAACAAGTACAAGTGCAAAGATGCAACCGTTAAAAATTAAATTATCGAAAGAAATTTAGCCTTGAAGACTTTTTTTGACTAATCTATCGACCTAGCTTCCTACCTAGCTATCTAGGTACTCCACAGGGTTGCTCGATAGAATTATAACTACTATTTTTCACAAATATAGGAACAACAGTTCTGATGCTATGCACGCTATCGACAATCGATTCACACACTAACCGTCCCACACTGCAACTATGTTATGAAGCGCCTCGATATATCCCTTGGCTAATAGCTCTTTTTTACTTGTTCACCAATGTATTTTCGCCGAATTCGTACACTATTGTTTGATTCTTTGAAATACTTCCCTCAGGAACGTGTGAAATTCCATAGAGAACCTAACAATTTAGTGAAGTTATGGGATGAGTTTTATGGATTCATTGGAACTCCAAAAGGAAGAATGAAAACTGCAAGGGGCCTCTATTCAAAGTGACTTCTCACGGCTAAGGGGAAAAATCGGGGCTTTCTTGGTTTGTTGTCTCCATTTCACATGGTTTACAAAAAATAAACAAAACATAAAGGTTGCCTCTATAGTAAAGACCAGTGCTCACAGTCGACAGAAGGAAGAGCGGTTCAACTGATCTTCAGGTGACAAAACCTTTTTCACCTGACCCTTTCCTTTTCAGGTGTACCTCATACAAAAGACCCTGTGTCGCTGATAGGGTAAGTTGGCAAAGGAAGAATGGTGGAGTCGAAACATGACTACACGCTAGGTGATTCTTGAATGAAAGATTGACTTCGATTATACACGGGTCAGCTGTACCCAATACATTTCTCCACTAGTAGCCTAAAGCATTTAGTGTTTCTGTGAGAACAGAAAATTATGGGAGTGCCCATGTCCATTATAAAAGCTCAACTGAATTGATAAAAAATAATTTGTTGGAAGAGTAAAGATAGGGTTTTTTTCAAAAAAGGGGATGATATGGAATACAGGTTTTTAAAACTTTTTCCGTGCTAATATTATTTTAAAATGTTTGACCTCTGATTTTGTGGTCAACTAACGCAGCGTAGCCTATTTACAATAAACCCCATAATGAAGTGCATAGTTGTCACTATTTCTATTAGAACCGTTGTCAGACGAATTCACGCCACATTTAGTACATTCAATCACACCACATTATTCATTCAATTTTTGGAAGCCTGCTGGAAACAGGCTATATATTAATCCCGTTCTATGTGTCCTAGGTCGGGAGAAGGGGCTAAAAACAATTCGAAATCCCAATAGGTAGGTATTTAATTAATGTCCCCCTGGAGCCAACACAACGGGCTATTGGGGGATGGTCCGGGATCAATCTTGAAGTGAAAGATCCCAGGACAACGCCTCATAATTTTGAACCACGGTCAAGAACACCTGAGCCGGCATCCCACTCCAAACTTCCACACTTCGCCAACGTGAGGCCACGACAGATTTAACTTGCACCAGCCCCGTCTATCCGACGGTCTGTGGCTGGACCGAGTTCGAACTCGCAACCCTCTGTTTTCTAATCCGTTGCTCTTCGAACTGGGCTATGGCTGCCCTCGAAATCCCCATAGAAATGACATTGATTATCCTTACTATCACAGTTTGATCAACTCATATCGAATTTGCTACACTCATTCTTTAAAACCCTGCGAGAAACATAGTCTAGATATTAACTCCATTCGATTTGTCCTGTGTCTTTAGAGAGATCTCAAAACAATTCGAAATCCCCATAGGACTACTATTGAGTATTATGATGAGTTACAAACAATTCGAGCAACGCCGGGTAATTCAGGTAGTGTTTTATAAGAGAGCCAGGTTTCAACAAATTTACTCGTAAAAACCTTTAAAATTCTTTTAAAGTGCATGCATTAAAAAAACAATTATTAATTATGTCATGATTATAAGGAAATGTAGGAGGAAATTAGCTATCAATCACTGGACTAATGAAATCTTGTAGTGCGTTGTAATTTTTTCAGGCCAAAATTAAGATAATTTGCGCTGATTTTCATATCTCATTCTGATCACCAAATATTTATATTTGTTGGGCTATAAACACCTTCCATACGAGACTTCTGTACACCAAAGTTAAACGAAATCCCTTGTCTCTTATTCATATTAAAAATTTTAATCTTTAGGGCTTATTACTTTTAAAAAAATCACGTCACTCGATTTTTGAAACGAGAACTTACACTGCAAGGAGAACTCGTGAAGAAACAGTATTTAGTTTTATCAGATTTGAGACCCCGATAGACTCCTTTGATCTTCATTTTCAGTGGAAAAATTTTTACAGTTCCTTGGTCAGTGATGTTTGCTATACAGATATTATTAAAGATTTCTGAGTCTGAATAATTTCGTCTGAATATTATTCTCAGAATATTACCACTATAAAATATTTCATCATAAAAATCCTTAGATATCAAAAATGACAAATCCCAGGATAACCTCTTACGACCCGATATAACTAATGCTAGGGCAAGGTAATTGGCTGCGACCCGGCAGTTGAGAAACACTTCATTTTCAGTAGATAGGTATTTAATTAACGTCGCATTGGAGCAACACAACGGCTATTAGCGACGGTCCGGGATCAAACCCAAAGGGAGAGATCCAAGGACAACACACGTAATTTTGAAACACAGTCAGATGACGAGATCACACCTGAGCTAGCATCCCACTCTCCAAACTTCCACACCTCGCCAACGTGAGGATATTTCAGGTCACCGACAGAATTAACTTGCACCAGCCCCCCTTTTATGCGACGGTCTTTGGTTGGATTCGAACTCGCAACCCTCCAGTTGCTAATCCGTTACTCTTCCAACTAGGCTACTCATTTTCAATGGAAGACAAAATAAATGAGACCTTCGAATAAGCTGGTTGAAATTTAGGTTTTATTATGTAAAACTTTTTGGGGCTACGTCAAACCATTATCACTCAAATCATTTGTATGGTTTTATGAAATTATTTTCAACCATTTATATCAAACAAATCACAAATGTTTCGGGATTTACTTAATTCCTCCATTTTTGTATTCTGTATCTTGCGCCTATGAATCGTTAATTATCCGGATGCCATTTTACTCTATTGGGGTTCTCAGAGGATTGTCGAAATAACTAGACCATTAAAATTTAATAAAAATAATCCTTCAAAATCGTGTTCAAGAAGATTCCAAACGTCTTTCTTTAAAATGTTATTGGTGCAAAATAACTCAGTTTACCATATGTGTACGGTTTTGTTTCTACTAATTTCTTCACGGATATGTGAACACCTAAAATCTGGAACCTTTGGGATAACATCCGTTGTGGTTACACTTGAGGATATTTTACATTAACAAAGCAAGTATTGGATATTTTTTGTTTAGCTTTGCTTGAAGTCTCATGTCTAAACTGCGATAAATAATTTCATCGCCTGATTTATACAAAAATCAGGCTGTAAATCTGTGTAATGGAGGCAAACTTTTGTGAGGAAGAAAATTAATGCTAGAATTTGACTTATTTACAATTAGTAGAAAATTACTCATTAAAAGAAAAATATATAAATTTATAATTTCAAAGTTTCCCATTGTTACAGTAAATATTTGTTTTTTCAAACACGTGTAAGAATATTTGTATGGATCAGCCCCTGAATTACTTCACTATTTGAAAATCATACTACAAGTATTTGAGAAGCACACTTGAGAAGTTCTAGGTATAATTAGGCTTTTCTGGGACCTGGGTAGTAGCCCTTGGCCTTGCTATCTATCACTGTCATCGCTCTCCTTTGATGGTCCGGTCTGAATAGACTACTGCTGAGACCGATTGACTGAAGAAGGGGAGAGCACTCCCTTTGTCCAAACCCTGACACTTTTAAAGAGAACTCGCTTTTTCGGGGTGCCGTTTTCGGGAACACAACTTTGAGATTCCTCGCCGCCAGGAGGGTTAAGATTTAAAAAGATATTTCCTTAAATGTGTAAGAGACTTATATAACATGTTATTGATCTTCCACATCTTTTAATAAGTTTTAATTTATTCAAGTCTATTTATCATTCCTTTGTGATAAAGATAAAGGATTCCTAGTAACCGATAAATTTATTTATATTATAAAAAGAAAAATATTTTGAAAGAACCCTTATACTAATAATCTGTACATACATAATATTTTTAAACTTTTTATACATATTTAGGTCAATCCAGTCACCTGGTAGTTTAAATAGCTGTTTATTTGAGGATATATCTTAAACAAAATTATAACATATTCACATCAAAATTTTCATAATTGGAATGACTGCTTTATAGTTGAATTTTACAAATGTATATTTGAGTTTGATCAAAGTTATAAGTATAATGAAAGAAAAGTATGCACTTTGCATATTTTTAAACAAAATTTTATGTGCACAAAAATTAAATTATTAAAAAAGGAGTTTTTGTGATTAACTATTTTTCACTTACAGCAAAAGACAAATAGAAAGATTTGATCCTGAAGATGAAGGGGCATCCAAGTATCTAAAAACAATTGATGTTTCTGAAGAAAGTAAAATAAAAACCAGAAAGAAAAATAAGTAGGTGTGATAACCATTTGGTTTGTTGAATTATCTACATTTCACATAATTCTGCAGTGTTTTTTACACTGATATTTAACTGCTTAAAATGTATTAAAATACAGTATAAAACATTAACTAGTGAAAAGTATGACTTAAATATAGGTCAAAAAGAATAAGTATACTTACTTTTTAGTTTGTATGTACAAATTTATATTTGGAACACTTTTAGGATGGACTGAACATTTTGAACTGTTATTTCTTCTGCAAGACTGGAATTTTAGGTTACTTTTGCTTGATTTTTAAATGTTTACTCCATAAAGATGACACAACATTGCTTACATCATGAACAAATCTAACTCCACTTGATGTTCATTTTTAAAGTATGAGTAATTGTTTTTCTTTTAGAGGGAAAGAAATGGATGAAAGTGAAGAAGAAATTATTCCAGTATCCAAAGAGCGTTATATTGAAGTTTCTTCAAATTTGAAAGACCTTTTCAGTTCATCTAGTTCTTTTTCACTAACTTCAAAATTTCAATCAAATGATGATCAAGAAGGAAATAAAATGTTTGGTGAGTTTTATATTTCCTTGTATGAATGTATTCACAAGGAAACTTGTATTAGTCACCTATACCCAGCATTTACCATTCTAAATTGCTGGTCCTGATGTGAATATGTAGAGGTGTGTATCAGACACCTGAGAAATGATATGAATCACCTGCTACTTAAAAACAAAAAAATTATCCTTTTAGAAATAGCAAAAGATCTCTTGATTCAGAGTTGCACTTGAAACAAACCTTTTTCAATTATGTTTTCCATGAGATCCATGTTCATCTAGATGTCAAATCAAATTTATACTCTTAAGGGATTCTGACTGTTAGCATATTGAATGTTGTAAGCTTTTATACATATTGAAATGACTATTGAAAAAGATTGCATTAAAAATGAAATTGATAAGATAATTTTAATATTACACATAATCTATTAACAGTTTAGATTGGGTGGAAATTCTTCACTCAAGCATTACATAGTGGAAATCAATTTATTATGAGAATTCAATACCATCAATTTAGCATACTACCAAACAATAATTTTGAATACCCTATTTTAGATGGATTACTATCAAAATGGACCATTTTTAAATCGCCCTTTATGTGAGCCCCTTAAAAAATCTTTACCATCTGTGAAAGTAAAACTTACCATCTAAAAGGTGTATAGTATACACTTACCTCATGACTTTTGTATCAGTTTCTAATTTTCGTATACATATGTAAAATTTTACTTTTTTTTCTAGAATTGAATAATCCATTTCAAAAGGCTGATCCATCAGCCCAAAAAGAACAGCTCTTAAACAAAAGAGTTAAAGAATTTAAACAAAATAAATACAAAGCACCACAAAAAACAAGGTAATTATTGCTTTTGTACTACTTTTCAAAATTTGTGATACACATAGCATGTATCTATGACTAAGAATCCTAGAAATATGCATATATGACATTAAAATCGGGGGAATGTATTAAAATTATAAAAATCTTAGGTAATAACATCAAATTTACAACTGAAGAATTCATATTATTTTCAAGTTATCAGTACTGTGTGTAAAGTATGTTAAGAATAACGTATATTCCAAATAAATTAAGATCAAATTAAAAGGTGGTATATTAAAAATAATGTATAATATAAGAATTAAATTATTTTTACAAAACAATTTATGTAATGTAGAACAGTATTATTGGACAAATTATTGGGAAGATTTCATTTGGTACATATTCACTTTAAACTCATGTTTTTGAGTTCATTTAACAAATATAGAAAATTAAAACTTCTTACTCTAAGGCAAATAAAAATGCATAAGTTCATGTGTCATATTCTTGTTATTTAACATTGATATAGTGATGTTGTTTACAGGGTGTCTTTTAATTAACCTACAACTTTTAACCGAAATAACTCTTGAGTCGTTGCAGATAGAACTACAAACATTTTTTATTGAAAAGAACATGGAAAAGGAATTTAATGAATAAGGTTTTCAAAGTGACAACCTTCAGAGGTGATACAATAGTGCAACCTAGTCACAAAGCTGTCAGTTACAAATTCAAGAGTCTTTTTTTAATGCTTGCAAATGAGTCAATTATGGACTTTTTGAGGCTAATAAGGTCTGTCGGCTGCTTCTTGTAAGCCAAATCTTTCAGATGACCCCAAAGATAGAAATCACATGGATTCATATCTGGTGAATAAGGTGGACAATGCAATGCACCAGGATAACTTCTATGATTGCTCTTGCTGTATCAATCACTTCTGCTGTTCTAACAGTTACCTTTGCACCAGCTTTTCCCTTCAGATCATCTTTCATGTAACTGAACTTTTCAAATTTTCTTATCAGATCTCTTACCATTGCTCTAGAAGGCTTAGGTCGATTTTTGAATGTTGCAGACCACTTCAGTAGCAATAGTGTTGCATTTTCACCACATAAATACCAATTTTTCACAATAAAAATACGATCTTCGGTTGAATAAGACACTTTGGGAGGCATTTTCAAAATGGCGTGGAACTGACAGGAAACAATTTCCCTTTTATACCCTCTCTCACTGCATGCATTTGTAGCGCCATCTAGTGACATTCTGAGAAGTTATTTCAGTTAAAAGTTGTATCTTAATTAAAAGACACCCTGTATATCAGGACACATCAAATTACCTTTGTATTAATGGAGTTAAAAACCACTGTTACTCAGGTCATACAAATACATGATTTAATTAATTTGTGAATAAATCACATTAGCTTTAAATATTAAATTGAAATGCTTTTATTCTGAATCATGTATTTGTATTATAATACTATTTTTATTGCTAAAATGTGATCAAAATGTACTAACATTTCTAAAGAAATAAAGGCAAGAAAAAGTAATTTCATTCACAATGAATAACTATGAACTTTTACAGGGATGTAATATTTGAAAGTCGAAGCACCTATACATTTTTTATTACTGGAGATGACAGCCGTCTAAAAGGTAACAAATATACTAAACATAAATAGCTATAGACTTTTCTGTAAGATGTTAGATCTAAATTAAGTTAAAAAAACCATATTGCCTTGTAATAAGTTTACCGTATTGCCTTGTAATAAGTAACAGATTGCCATATTATAATAAGTAACCATAAACCATATTGTCTTGTAATAAGTAATCAATATCACATGCAATAATTAATTTTTTGCAATTTTTCCCAATAATCAAAGTTATTTTGTATTTATTTCAAACCGAAGTTTAACTTGAATAACTCTAAAAATTTAAACTTTGTCTCAGGCAAGCCACACATTGATCCAACATCAGTACTACAACACTAAATAGACTGAAATGCACATGTATATCAACATGTTTCCTGTAAAAATGGAGTACGCATGCTCATGTTTTGCCACATATCTGATCAATGTGTAGCTTGCCTTAGATAATTGAAGTAAATTTTGATAATTAAATGCCTTCACACAATATTCATTAGTAATGTATTAGAAACAAAAATAATACCATGGGAATCTAATAATTTAAAAGCTTAATATACAATTTCCATACTTTAAAAAACAAGTCTACTAATTCATTATTTTTTAAATGAGTGCTGCTGGTTTTGTGCATTTTGCATTGCTCCTTGCGCATTTTTGCATAATAGTGAGTTGCAAGTTTTCTTGTGAAGTTTTTTTGAACAGCTATTTTGCAATCCTTGTAAAAATTAGTATTTTATTAACCATTTTGAATTTTGTTAAACTGAGGTGTTTGCCGACAATTTTTGAGTAATTTTTAATTAAATGAATTTTGTTTCTACAATTTGCAAAGTAAAATTTACGTAACAAGCCTAATTTGTTTACTTGATATACTTTTCAAAATAGAAGGGGTAGATTTCTTCATGAGACCAAAGCCCCTGGATGAAATTCGTGAAGACTGGAATAGTAAAAAAGATAGAGTTAAGGTAACTACATTCTATCCTTTATTAAGTACATCAAATATGAGTCATTGCTCAGTTAACAGACTTTAGATGATTAAGTGTCAATTTTGTTCACTGTTGTCATTAATAACTGAACATAAAACTTAATGCTGAATTAACTTATTGTTCATTTTCTGCTTCCAACCTACTATTATATAATCGTGTAACCTTTTACTGTTTTATAATGAAAATGTTACATAACTTTTTTATACAAAAAATATCTTGTGGTAAAGTATCCTGATTTGTTAAGAAGTCCATTCTTTGCTTTTGGGCCATATTTGTGTGATTATAGCAGTTATACAGTTTATGCAATTTTGATGATTTTATCAAACTTTCAGTTAAGATAAAAATCAGATCAAGTAAAATTTGGTATTCTCTAAATGCGTTTATTGAAATAAGATAGTTCCCCAAAAATATGGAAAATCATAAGTCAAATATTAAATTGTAATCAATCATTGATTTACTTTTAGAGGAATTGCTAAACTTATTTCTTAGCTGCATCTTGTATTGCAGTTAAATATTTATCAAGGTATTTTACTGAATATGAACTTTTTGTGTTTACATTATATTGAAAAATATAAGATTATACCTCTCAAAATTACTTATTCTCGCCAAACTCCACTTGATTAGCAATATTTTCAATTGATAAATTTTCAACTTCATACTTTACTTATTCAACTTCTATTTATACAGAAAAGCAATATAAATTAATGTGAGATGGGAGTACAATGAAAAACAAATTAAATAAACACAAGAGGAAGTCTATCTTGTTAGTCTTTCACTCATTTTCACAAAGCAATCTTATTTGAGATCTAGTTTTCTTAGTCTCACTTACTATTTATCTTCAAAAATATGCTTTTAACTTTTAATAGTTTTGTATTTGCTTTGAAAAGTTTAAACTTGCAATTGGGATTTGTTATGGCTTTTTAAATGTTTTCACATCATGTTTATTCTTTTAGAATTTAATGCCCATGGAGAAAACATTAATCTGCTTTTAATGATGAAAATGCAATAAAAAGTTGGAAAACTTCCCAGATGTAATTTAAAACTTGACTATTTAGATATCTATATAGAAAAACAAATTTTTAAAATTAATTTATACTTTATTTTAATACTTACCTAAAATTTATACTATAATTCATTAAAAAATATTTCCCTCTTAAATATCAGACTTAAACTGCTTTGCTATAATTAGCATTATTATGATTACTTGCACTTGCTGCTTTTACAATGTGTTATCATAAGTCGATTAAAAATTACACGCTTTAAAGTCTTGATGGGTGTTCTTTTTATCATTTCTAGGAACTATTTAGAATGAAGAAAAGATCCCATGCCAGAGGATTTGTAAATAAACGCCCTACAACACAAGGAAAAAGAACTTTTATAAAGAAATAAAAATCTGATAAATTATGTTGGAGTTTTAATACAAAAATGATTTTCCACACAAATCAAATGAAAATTGTTCAGTCATCTAACAGAACCTAGTTTAGGTATGGCCAGAATCTTGGAATTGTAGAAAAATATCTTCTTGCTTCTGCATGTCTCTGAGACGCTCGTTCCCTGAATTTATGGTCATACTTCTGCAAATAGAAATACATTTACTTAACTCTTAAATGTATTTAATTTTGTAATTACCAGAACCTGATTTTATTGACATGTCATCTTGTTGGCAGCACTTCGTAGACAATGCCATAGACAGAAATTCCATTTGTAATCCTGATTACAAAAATACTTTTTTAATGCCTGGCAATTGAATATAATTCATTATGGCACTATGAGAGCGGTTTGTGAACCACTTTGCTGCTGCACCATGGTGGTGGGGTCATGTTACACCTCATGTACATACCGTACATTCTAGGTACAATCTATTTTATAGAGGCCACAATTTCGTTCTAGACAAGCATGCCTTTCTCCGGATTCAAACAACGAACCTATTGATCCTGAAAGCACTATGACCACTAGACTGATTAATTCTAGAAATGTAGTTTGTTAGGTTATTTTTTAAATCGTTTTTCAAATTTTTTTTATTGGGGGATATTTTTCAAGTTTTTAGAATGGTGCTTTAATTTTGTCCTTGCTTATTGCACCATCCATAATCACATTTTTGTTCAAACCCAAGTCCCAACCATTCATCCACAGTTTGGTTTTTCATTCAAAACACAATACAAATAACTCCACTGCAAGCTTCCAGCACTAAAATAATTCGTAATCTACTCTTTAACTCAAAACAAAACCTAGGATTTTTTTATTGGTGGGAGAATCACGACACTGGAAAGATGACTGGGTGGCTTTTCTCGTCTTGACAAAAATCACATTATTTGTTTGAGTTTTTGAGTTAATCAATTTGTTTAATGCCAAAATTTAAACTCCCTGAAGTATGGTTTCTCAAACTGATCTGTGGGCCTATACTGGTTCCTTAGACAAAAAAAAATCCCCGCCATTTGAAAATAGGAAAACATTAAAATGTCTTGTTCAAAAATGTACAAGAGATTGATTCCAGTGGAATTGGAATACCACATACAGGCAATTTTAAAAAAATTCTAATCAAGAGTATAATTAAATTTTTATACAGTTTAGGTCAACTAAATCGGGGTCCTGGTAATTACATAAAAATAATACACATTTTTAAATTGTATAGTTATTTATGCAACATATATATAAAATAAACCTATTCTAGAACTAGAACTATTTTAGTATAATAAATTTGTAGAGCTTTCAATTACTAGTGCATACTTAAGATTCAGGTCAGTTGATTATTTCAAATTTACTAGTTCAGAGCAGTTCATTTATAAGAGCATACTTTTAGTTCATACTAGAAAATAAGTTTGAAATATTTTAAACAAAGAACACTCAATGACAAGTATGACGTGTCAAGGGTTTCTTTTAAATGGAATTCCCATACTTAGTAAAATAATTTTCTGGAGACAAGTTTATTTTTATTTTTTGCTGATTAATACTTAATTATATGTGAAACTTTCCCAACAGTTATATCAAATATTACACCCTTCTCTTCTATTACATAATCCATAATGCTTAATTGGTTTATCCTTACATAAATTATGTTCTACCTCCAAGTTATGTTTGATCTTGAACTTAAATAGGACTTTAAATATATGCCAGCTATAAGTTGTAATTTTCTTAATTATTTAAAAATATTTATGAAATATTGGTTTAGATGAGATATAACTAAGATGTTTTATTTTTAGATACTATAAATAAACTGATTTTCCAGAAAAATATCTCAATCATCTTAATTATAAGAGCAATTTTCATACAAGAAAATGTTCCTAAATAGAGCATAAAAATAAATACATAGTTAAAATTAGCATTGTTAATGCCAAGATTGGATTTAAATTTTCTCACTGTTTCTAGATCTGAAATACTTGATAGAGTTTCTGCCTCTTGTCTTGTAACCAGTAAGCTATTCCAAGGTGTCCAACTTTTCTTCATATCGTAACGTGTTAGTTCTAAATCCTGGTCCTTTCTTGAACCACTTAAACAGCTTTGATGCTTCCACACATTTTCAATTAAATGTCCTACATCTTTTGGCTAAATGGGTGAGAATGATACTTATAGGAAGATAACATACAAGAAAATTATAGAAAAAATTTCTAAATATTGGTTATGGTAACCACATGTTTTTGAAAATGAAATTGAGCTAAAAATATTTTTTTCTTCTACTGTAAAGTTAGAGGGAAATAAAACGAAAATAAAAATATTCCACTATTATTTCTTGACCATACACACCTTTTGATAATCTAAATAAACTAAGCTTTGCTTTGTTTAAAATGTGCAACTAATATGAAGTCTAACTAATATTTCCAAATAACGATTTTTGAATGGTTAGAAAATATGTGCAAATCCAATACAATTGTAATGTTTAGAACTAAAATTATTTTTCAACAAAGGATTTCAATTTGATTAAGACCCTGTACCTACCTGTAGTATGTATATTATACCAGATGTTGATTGTTTCTTTTCCTCCTCTGTTATCAAAAGTTTTAATATCCGTTTATACAGCACTAAATCTTTCCTAATCCAAGCTTCATTTTCAATATCCAAGCACTTTTTGCATTTTCTAAAATAATTTTCTAGGACACTCAGTCCAAGTGCTTCATCAGTTGAATTTGTTGGCAAAACATAAAAACACTTGCAAGAAGCACAGCTCAAAATATATGGTGATCCGTTTTGCTTTTTGATCTACATCAAGGACAAAAAAATTAAAGGTATTTTACAGGAAGTGTACTCTATTCCAAATAAATCTACAATTTAAATCAGGCAGCATATATGATGCACATTGAATGGAAAGGTAATGCCAGTTTTCTTAAAATAACTTAATTATTACAATGAAAAGATTAATATTTAAATAATTTATGAATTAAATGAATCCATGAGAACATTCTAAAACTTTCTCCATAACCTATAGTTGTCCGTTGAAAACCATTGCTTTACAAAAAATTTTTATCCTAAACTTACACTTAACATTTTGTTTACATATTTATTATATAAATATATAAAAATATCTATTAATTTAGAACACTATCTAATAGATGTTCTATTGGAATCATTGATTCAATGGGCTGATTCTCAAGTGACTAAGAACTGATTGAAAAATGAATAATATTTATCATAGGCTTCTAAATTCACACAAAATTAGGATTGCTGTAGCTAAAAATGATGTGAGAAATAATAGCACAAGAACACACAATATTCAACTAAGGGCCCAATCTGATCTCTGGTTTAAGAACATGTGCACAGCTATCATTTTACTGCACATTGCTATCTCCTTTCCCTGCAGCTGGGCCAAATATGACCCTTGCGCCATAAAAAACCAACCTACTTTTTCCCTCATTGCTTTAAGAAAGATTTTACATCCCAGTCATGATGCTTTCATCCCAATCTCAATATCTGGATATTTTGAGATATATCTTTCTGATTCTCTACCCACAATCTCGCTTTTTCACCAGCCTCGTGAAAATTAAGATTTCTACATAAAACAATCGGTCTAGTGGTCAATCGATGTTAGTTGTTGATAATTAGTTACCATTAATAGTTCATAATAATAAATGTTAATAGTTTCCAACTAATCGGTCTAGTGGTCAGGGTGCTGGCTTTGGATTGAAAGGTTCCTGGTTTGAATCCAGGGTCAATAAGGCATGGATGTTTGTCCATCTAGAATGATGTGTGGCATCTGAATGGATTGTGTGAACCCCTCTTGGTGCACAAGGGGGTTCACAAAATCCTCCCTTGTCATGCCATAATGATGGTTCAATTGGCTGGACATTTGCAAAAAAAAAAGACTAAAGCGTTCATACTGTCTAACACAAATAAAACGTAAAAAGCATGCTATTTACAATATTTGTAACAATATATATTTATATATCCTTACTTTTGATGACCTTTGCATTTCTGGATTAAATACTGGTTTTTTTGCATATTGCCAGAAAAGATCACGTATTCTTGTTTGTAAACCTTCCAGAAGATTAGTCTTCACACCTCGTAAGAGCAAATCCATTTCTCTTTCAGCCAACTGTATCAAGTTCTTGGTGAGTTTACCACAATATGGCTGTTAAGATAAACTACATGTATTTATACATAATAATACTCTAGAATAAGTAAAAAAGTATTAAATATACTCTACACAGAAAGGAAAGTTAGGGGGCCTCAGAGGAATAATATAAAATTAAAAAATATATTCTTTGCTACTATTTTTATAAACAAAAATATCAATCAACACATCTGAAATGAAATTCAGAATTGAAAGTATTGTTTTAGGTATGGAGCATAAACTATCTTATTAAAATATAATTATTAATTTAATTTTCATTTCCTACAAATTGAATTACATAAATTGCAAATGTCACATTATACTTTGACAATTTGTATATTTGTAAAATTGTATTAGCGACCAGTTTAGTACAAATACTAAACAAACATATGCTCACAAGACTCATGGAATTAGGGAATTAAAAATTCATTTTCTTCAAATAAAAGTTACTTTATTCTTAAAATAATTACTTTGTGAATTAATATTCATTTTAAATATAGTTTAATGACTTAAAATCCATTATAAAATTATGATTATTGGTATTTTTTCTGCATTGACATAATGATTCTCTTACATATCTATTGTATAGATCCCCAAGGGGAGTGACAAAATTAAATTTACAGAAACTCAATATTTTCTTAATGCTATTAAGTGTACCCTACTTTCTAAATATTTGCGAAAACCCACTGTATACGTTACTTAACATACTTATATCTGAGATGTGTCACTTTTTATGCACTTTCAGCAATAGTATACAGTTTTTAAACAACTTTTTAAAGTTTTTACTCTTGTAACCAAAAATAAAAGGATCTTTTGAAAAATTTGATAATGTATTAATTTCAAAGAAATATTTTCAACTTAACCTTTGGGACCCATTTGAAATAGAATTCTAGCTATGCTACTGTAGGAGCAGATAGAGAAGAATTTCTAGGAGGGTCATGGTAAATGCAATTGAAATGTATCTACATTTTTAAAATGGCATGTTAAACTGAAACTAGTTATTTTTCATACAGAATAAGTACAAAATTTAGCATTATTTGCTTAAATGAACAATTTACCATTTCCACTTATAAGAACAAATTGAATTGAGATAAGAGATTCAGAGATGGTCAGATACTCCTTAACCCCCTAAAATCCATCACTGATAGTGGGCTAAAGGTACATTGAATTAACCAATTTAAGTGTTTACTTCTGAATACTTATAATTCAACAGGCATGCACTAAAAATATGTGGTTTAAGATTTGGATTAATGTTTCACATATGCATTTGAGTACACATGAAATATTGATTGTTAGACAGTATATTACAAGTGCTGGCTCAATTTGAAATTCATTTGCAATGTTTTCATGTTTCATTAGAATTAAATGAAGATTAGAAAATAATCCCCACATTATGTGAAGTAGAACTTACACACACAATATTTACTTTTAATTTATTTTTAAATCTGGAGATTTGTGATACTGAAATATGTGGGAAGATAATATACCTGAAGCACTTCTTTCAAATTCGTAAGTGCAGCAATGCGGTCTTGAGGAGATACATATTTCATAGATAAAGTAACGTATAAGTCATAAAGACTTCTTGCTCGTTGTGTATTTCCAGTTTCTACTTGGATAGTGTTATCATAAGCTTTCCATACTTTGGGCTTAGCAGCCTACATAAAATAGAGATAGAAAATTTTGGTATGATGACAGCATGTTGATTAAGTTATAATAATTTTGAAAGCACATCTATTAAAGTTAAAAGCATTCAAGTGTAGAGTAAAGATTCTTTATCTTAACTTACAAGAATACCTGTTATATTTTCTATAAGAACCTTCAATAAATAGAATGAATTATGAAAATTCTAAGTAGTATTAAAACTAGATTGAAAATTATAAAATATGTTTTTAATTTCAGTCTAGATAAACAATTTTATGGCTCAACATATTATAGTTGAGATTTTACTTATAAATTATGCATTTGAAATTAACTAACTGCAGTTGATTTTATCTAACAGCAGAGTATAAAAACAATTAGTATTTGCCTTTCATCTGACAAAATTTGGGCTAGAATAATTCCACGAGACTGCTATAATTTCTGATAACTATTATTCTTACTAATTATTACATATACATTTGTGTTATGAAATACAAATATGCAATCTGTATTGTAAAGTAGAAATTTATCTGAGTTATTATTCACTTATATGTATATCACTCAGAATTTTCTGACAATTTTAATAAATTTACTTGACTTATTGATATCCATATTGCTGAATCATAAGCTATCAAAAGACATTTTATAAATACATACTAATATAATAAAAAATATTTAGTTTAGGAAAATTTTAATGCGTATGAGGAAATTTCAAGACAAGCTAACAAAGAATGTCTGAAAACCTAGAATTTTTCACTAAAAATGTATTTGAGTAGCATTAAAATTTTGCATAATTCATATCTACAAATCAAGAGAATTACCATCTTTAATGATTTTTCTCTTTCTTGTGAGCACTTCTGGTTCTCTATTACATGCTTTCTTTTATTAATTTCTTCAATTTTTTTGGTCTCTGCGTTTACTAGTAACCACTTGGCTGCTTTCAAATCTGCACCAGATCTTGCCTCAGAAATGCAATTAGATTCTTCATTCCACCATTCTGTAAAATTAATACGAATTAAATATTTACTTTATAGAAATGCTTGCAAAAGCAAATATCTAAAATATATTATATATATATATATTTTAATTTAAAAGTTTTGTTAACTTATTTTCATTATTTGAATTATAATGTGTTTGCAATTTCATAGTTTTGAAAATATGTGAATTTTTACCTGACAAATGACAGTAAATTAAGTGCAATATACGCCACTAACAGAGCAATCAGCACATGAATGTTCAATGGTATTTAGAATAAAATATTAATTTCAAATAAGAAATTTGGTAAAGGTATCCAGTTTGAAAAATATTCAAGTTTTTATTCACTGACATAATTACAAGTGATATTTTAGACTAGAATGGGAGTAACAGAGAAATGATGATTTAACTATGAAGTATTTTTAAGAATACATTTTTTTTTTAATTTCCTATACAAAACAATATTTAGAAATAAATTGTTACTTTGTAAATCGCTAAACAGTAATATAAAATCTTCTTCAGTAATTGGATTTAGTTTTCTTTTCTGTAAGTCTTCAAGCCACTTGGTATCTTGAAGTGAAGCGATCCTTTTTTGTTCTTTTTCCCACAAAATATGCAACAAGGCACTCTTTCTTCGTCTTAGAAGTTCTTGTTGAGCAAGCCAACGTCTCGCATTCTTTTGTAATATAAGTACCTATTACAATATCAATGGCTTAGAACAATGACATTAAAATTAGTTTAAACAGAACAGGTTATTGAACAGGGCTGTCATCAATTGTTACATACTTTGAAAACCTTTCTAAGCCAAAATTGTTGCATGAATAACTTTATAATTTGAGAAGTAATGTAACAAAAACTAATATAAAATGTATCGATTTATGTCACATGGCCACAAAAATAGATAACCCTAACAATGACACTATATACTAAATCAAATATTAAATTGTGATAGCATAAATACTAACTGTAATATCATGTTTCATAAATATATATTTTTAATTCATGCTATTTTTAAACTTTAACACATGAACTTAATACATGACTAAGCATTTCCCGTTCTTTTGAATATAAAAAATGCATACAAAACTAAAGGTTGGTGTAAGTTTTTTTATATAATGAAATGTAAACTCGTCAAAGATTTGCTAAAGATAGCATCTAAATTGGAGTAACTATCATTTACATTCATGTTGAAACCATTGGAACACTAAAAATTATTCATGTTACTTCATACATTACATGTTTTTAAATATTTGTTAAAATATTTGATAAGCTAAAATAAACCAATAAACGTTTTTCCATTTTCTATACATTTTCCTTCACATCTTAAATTTAAATTCTAATGAAAGTATCTTTAAAAACATTGTCATACCTTGTGTAGATACTCCTTTTTAATATCATCAGCATATATATAATTTTGTGTTGTCTCTATAACTTTTTCACCTGTAGAGCTCATGTATATGTTTCGAGCCTGAACCTGAGTGCATTCATCATATGGTGTTTGCTGAGCTTTATCTCTTAATATTTTTGTCTGTGAATCCCTGAAAAATGCATGCTAAAACTCAAAATAACTTCAACATTTGGAATACATATATTTCAAAAAAGACGCCAAGAGCATTGCCACCAGATGAGGCACTAGATACATCTGTATCCTTTATTTTATTGGTATTTTAAAAAACATGGAAGTAGCTCAGTTTGCTTCAGTAGTTGGTTAAAGTCAAGAACATGGTACCATTGCTGATTGGCGATAATTATGGAATATGGTAACCAATCATAGGCTTATTCAAATAGCCATTTAGTGATAAAAATGTTAGCGATAAATTTGGTGAGGGACAAATACTGTGTTGTTGAGTTTTACTAAGAAATGGAAATGCAAGCTTTGGAAAAATATTTACTTTTTAAAATACTGAAAGGTAAACATTTTTTAATTAACGTCTGAAGAAGTTGAAATAATTTTAATCTGATGAAAACGACCTTTAACATGCTTAATAAAAAGGTGCTTCCTTTTTGCCTTATTACAATGTCCCATTGATAAGTATGCATAAATAAAAAATGTCTTAGTTTAATGAAATATGTATATTGACATAAAAAGTACTGAGAAAAAAATTAGCTTATACAGTAACCTCTCATTTATCAATAAAAATGTTTGGAAGTCTCAAACGTGTAGATGAGAGGAAATTTTTTTTTAAATATTTTTTCATATTTAGCATTATTTTACGATTAGCAATATTAGTTTTACATAACTAAATAATTGCATTTTTAAATTGTATTATTTGTGCTTTTTTCCCCCCCAAAGGCAAATTTTTTCTCGTCCCTCGCTGCATTTAAATTCAAATTCAACAATGGAATGCGTTAAATATGTTCTAATTAAAAAACATATAAGTATATCAAAACGGAAAAGTATTTGCAACATCAATGTTTGTACTATCAATGTAGTATAAAATAAAAATATTTACCTACTGAACTTCAGTACTAAACCATATTTCCAGGGAGATGGTAGTGTCTGTACAGTTGCATGATGATAGACTTTTCCAGTAAGTTTGTTTTTGTAACCAATAAAATGTTTTCTTTTACAAACTAGTGATGGGATAGCCGGATCGTTTCCCTCGTAGGTAGAATTCAAAGGTGATTCGTCATTCTTAACAGTAAAATCTTAAAAGAAAATTAAGGCAATTAAAATGTCCAGACAGTTGAAAATGTTGATTTTCTCTAATACTGTCAAATAATGATGAAATATTTACCAGCAGACATGATTTAAATCTGAATTCAAGCTTGCGACAGCTGCATTTCGTTCAAGATAATGCGCAGATTCAAGATTCATTCCTTTTACGATTAGCAATCATTAACAAAAATATTGCATGTGAGCTGACAGGTTTCTGTTTCGAAATGCACGATTCGATTTTCAAAAACCATGCTATTCGGGTTTCCATGGTAACCACCCGATGCCGATAAATTTCATAAACCTACCTACCTTAGTTTAAAATTTTCATTTAAATTATTACTGTGTATAAGAAAGGAATTATTTATATGCTATAAAATATTTTGTAATTTTCAAGTAATTATTTTCTTTGAAAACACGAATCGATATTTTTTTACAAAAGTGTCAAGAAATATGAGTGAAGTGAATTCATTCAAAAGCGCTTCTGCTGTGTCGTTTCTTAGCATAATTTGTAACAAAAATTTTCGAAAAATTCTGATTGAAACCATATGTTAACTTTCACGTTTGCATTTTTTAATTTTTCTATAAAAATTTTCTTGGTGAGGTGATTATACACAGCATAGCACATGATTAATTCGTTTTGGAACATTTGTAGCACTTGTCCGATGCCCAAAGAGGAGAAGGTTGGTTTTGTTTTTTATGTGATTGAATTTGATTTGAATTCCACCAGTTTCTATGATTTCCTTTGTATTCATGTTCTTTGAATTTTGTTTATAATTTTAAGTTTATGCATAAAAATGATAACTAGAACTCAAGCATAGTAGATTTTACATGTGACAAAGCTGGATGTCTGCAGTAATTAAAATGTTTCGTTCTTTGCATTCTTAGTTCGAAATCATTGAACAATGCAAATAAAACTTTTCAACTGTCGATATTCTTGTGTTATTTATTTGCCAATATTGTTAAAATAGAAAATTCCCTTTACTCATAATTAGGATTACTTATATACCAGAGTAAAAACTACAATTCATACTAATGAAATAAAATAAACATTTTCATGTGTCTGCCTTCTGCAAAGTGTTTAATCTTTTTGAAATAATCTTTAAATATGTCTTACCTTCCACCTTGCATTGCTCATTTGTTATATACACATTCATAATTTAACTGCAGTAGAAATTGTAAAATTGCTTTCTGCGTAAAAAGTTATATCCTTTATTTAAAAATATTCAATCATGTTATTATATTGCAAGATTGCATTTCTATTAGTTATTGTATATTTATTTGAAAATTGCATGCATTAATAAATTGCATAGATTTCAATAACTAATTCTTTTTTTCTAGTTTTCAACTTTTATTTTTATGTGTTTGAAAATCTACACAGTGCTGTTTACAAAATTTAGAGCTGCTTGTTATGTAACTAATACAACAATTATCAATGCATCGCACCTCTGTAATTTTTATTTTTAAAAGTACATTTATTAAAGGAAAAATAACATGACCGTAAACATTTAAATGTTTGTAACATTTAAATTTTGGAACAGCTGCAGTATAGACCCCCCAATCCATTTGGCGACTTTTTTTGTCGCCAACCCTGACGTTACTTGGCGACATTTTTTAACAGACGTATTACAAAAAAGTGTACATAAGTTGAATATAAGTTATTCTAATCTTTTAACAGATTTCACTGTAAATGAGGGTTTCCTGTTTAAACGGGGCTGCCAGTCGTGAACTGAACCCTCAGTCGCACCCCATTAGATTTTTTTTGTAAAATGGAAAACGAAATTTCAAAGCAACTATTATAGAAACCCTGGCGTTTTTTTATGTGCAAAGAAATTGCACAATCGCCATAATAAATAATGTAAATCTTGATTATTTATAAAAATACAGTTATCACAGTCAATATATAAGTCTGGGTTAAATATGTCTATATATACATAGCGTAGGGTTGCTAGAATGGAGTGGAAAAAAGTGGGGGTTACCAAAAACAACAAATCGCAATTGAAGGTTGGCGACAAAAAAAGTCGGCAAATGGATTGGGGGGGGGGTCTATACTGCAGCTGTTCCTAAATTTTTTCTCCTAAATTAAGAAAGCTGTTAAATAATTTCTGTTTTGCCTCAGATCAAATCTTGTAAAAACAATCAATGCAAAGATGTGAATTTACACTACTACTAGAAAGTCATCTGTTAAATGGAAAATGTCATCTTTTAAAACAAAATTAAGGTGCTTTTATAACTAAAGTGCTTTTGGGTTTAGATATTTCTGTTTTGTTTTTGTGTTCCAAGTTAAAATATTTTTCTATCAATTTTTAGTTCATTGTGTTTTATATTTTATGTTGATAAAAATACTTTATTATTTGTATTTGTTGCCTTTTGTTTTTATTTTAATGATTCAGTTTGCATGATTAATTTGTGCATGTTTTGACTTATTTTGCATTTTTCAGTTCTACCCTTTTGTAGATTCTCTAGCAAACAAGAGGATACTCATTTACATTGAGTAAGAATAATTTTTCTTTCAAGAATCTCCAATTTTTTTCTAGTTCATTTTTATACTATATGCAAACACTTTGAATAAATTATATTGATATTTTATTTATTTATCTTACAATTTGTGGTTAGCACATACAATTTTATTTGGTTAGGTCATTTCTGGTCTGAAATGAAATCAGTTAGGCTAATTTTACATTACCTGAAAACTGAAAGTATCAGGTTTTTCAGTTTTCAATCTCCCCAAACCATTGTGAACAAATGAAAAAAAATTGCTTGACAAGCAAGCTGACAACCAAGCAGTTCTGTTTCCAAAGTCTTCTTGGGTGCAACTTTAATTTTGTTTTGTGGATGTGTGTAAGATGGAGTGTAATTAACTAGGGCCTGGACCCTAGACTTTACATGTTTTAAGGAGCACAAATTACATGTTACTAGGAGCATATGTTTTAAAATAAGATTGTTAGGAGGACGAATGAATGGTTGATTAACATCAGCTCTAAACAAGCAATAAAATTCAGGAAAGTTAAACTCCATAAATGATAGCTAGATCCCAAAACTTGATCATCCAAAATAAATTTGTAAGTTTTAAACATGATTAATGACTACTAATTTAAAACCCTAGTTAAGCACATTTTATTTGTTTGCCTAAAAGTTTAAATAAAACATTTTTTTAAAAAAACTTTTATGAATTTAATCAAAAGGTAGCAAATATAGCCTATTTATAATATTGTGTGAATGAGTTTAGGAATATGTAAATACGACCAAAGCTATCCTTGGGGGGGGGGGGGATCGGAAGGTATCCAAACTTTTAATTTTTCAATAATGTGTAACTAGTTGAGATAACTACTGTTTTAGTTGAGTAAAAGTCATTAATGTTATATTGCTTATATTTTTAATTACATATTCATTGATTTTTACAGCTGAATTCTGAATATAAGAGAAACTATGTGTGGCATCCTCAATACAGACCTTTGGCACAAGATGTTATCAGCTGTGCTCCTCAGTCAGGTATGTTTGTTTCTCCTTCGATTTTTTTTCTCAAAAATTGTTTATAAACTCAATACCATCCCTCCCTCTCCTTGCTAGCCCCACATCAAATTGTGAGTCCGAAAGCATGGGTTGTATATGTATGAATTTGATACCATAGAGCTGCGATTTTCAACCTTTTTCATCTCATAGCGCATAGACTAATTTCTAAAATTCTGTGGCACACCAAATAAATTTTTTTGATCTGACCAAAAATGGTTATAATTTTGATTGATTTACTATTATAACAATTACCTACCCTTTTGCTCCCAAGCAGTAGTTTTTAAATCTTTTTGAAACTATTTATTTATACTTAGTAATTTTCAGTATTATTTTTATTTCAAACTCAAGTATTTAGTATGGATATTAGTTGAAATTATTTGTGAACACACTTGTCAAAAGTTCAAAACTAAACCATTTAATAAAATAAAGCTTACAGAATTTTAATTATTTTACCATTTCTGTATACAACTATATCTTGACTGACTAGGTTGTGAAAGGAAAATTGCTGTGTTATCCTAGTACTTAGACTTTCACTTAGCACAGCTTGTATGTTTTCTGACCTTGCACCATAAAAATTGGTAATCTAATCCTACTAGTTAGATGTCAGCTAAATTGCAACAAACAAATTGATTTTACTCATAAAAGATTTTTAAATACTAGGTTAAGCGTTGACTGGAAAAATGCAAATTTCCACAGTCAACAATATTAGATAAGCATATCTAGGCTAATATTTTATTTACAATTATATTTTGACTGGCCACATTGCATGATGATAATGTGCTCAGAAATTGTGGTGAAAGAGAATAAAAAAATTGATGCAGATAAATTCAAGAAGTTGATGAATACATGTTGAAATACTAATTTGCATAAAAAGAGTGAAATCATTTTTAAAATAAAAACACATTTTCTGACAATCTATTTTTTTAAACTTTTTTTTGTTTGTTTAGTATGATATACTGTTTTCAACTTTAAATTATTTTTCCTAGAAATGATTAATGATTCAGATGGATATCAAATAACACTATTTACTTGTTATTGGGATTCTCATTAGTATAATTTCTTTATAAATATTTTATTTCGTTTTAGTAGATAAAATAGAGCACAATTTTCTGTTTCCCTTAGAAGTTTTTAAAATACATTCAAAATACATAAATTGTGAAAAATAAAGAGATCATTTTAGAATTTCTCAGGTAGATGGCAATTACGTTGTAAAAAGTTGTTTTTTATGTGACACTGACTGTAAGTAGAAGTCTCTTTACAATTTAACTTGATCAAAAGCTGAGAATGTTATTGTATTCTGCAGGTAATTGAATACCTTCATATCTGCTATAGTTTGCCAATAAAACAGTGGTGTCATAGCAAGTTAATTGGATAGTCCATTATTTGCACAAACATTGAAAGCAAAAATGAAATAATCTAATATATATATATATATATATGTAATTCTTGTATTTTTAATAAAAATATGTCTGAAAATATCCTGACATTTGGTATGTTAAAAGTAGATTGAAGTATATTCAGTTTTACATTCATTCAGATTTCCTCTGTGAATGAAATGTAAAAAGTAAAGTTATCTACCCACTGCTATGAAATGTTCATTAATTCTATGGTTTCTGACCACCAATTATGAAAACAGATAGTTGAAATATTTTGTATTTTTGTAAACCAAAAACAAATGTTTTTTCTTATCCCACTTGATCTAGACAAGCAATAACAAGTCTGCGTTCATGCACCTTTAAAAATCCAAGACGGGCATAAAATTAAAATAGATCCTTTAGACATAAGCATGGCCAAATTGCACCATAAAACTCCAAAACCAACCTCTAGGAAGTGACCAGGAGAGGCTTACTTACAATTATTTTTAAATTTGTTTAATACATTACTTTCAACTTATTATTTTTGTTATCAAATTATCTTGTTAGTCCCATTTAAAGATATTTTATTGTAACTATACACATACTGTTAAATGTATACTGTATGTTTCCAGTTTCAAAGAAGTGTGAAAGATGGCTTTATATGTATTCAAGTTTTTGAATACTATAGAATTATTTGTTGTGTGTAAAAGTAACTTGTACTAACTTGAATTACTTTTCCATATCAAAAGGGTAACTATTTTTTATCCACTTGTATGGAATGCTTTAGATTAAAAATATCAATGTAATAAAGCTCTAGAAGAACCTTAAATTGACTTTTTTAGATAATGTTTTAAAATTTTTATTTTTTCCTGGTAATATTTTGAATTTTCTGTCTCTTTTTCTTGATTATGCCATATATTTCATGATCATGCCATAAATTTTCACTACTGTCAATTTTTGAATTTTACACAATTCTGATTAATTATTATTACCTTATAGTTATTAAAGAAGTTGGAATCCAAAGGAGAAAGCAGTATCCCGATCTTGCATATAGAAGTCATGAGGTGATAAGACATGATCTAGGTCAATCTTTAAAAGATGCAACTGATTCAAGAGCACGGGTTAATATACATTTTTATGTAAAAAGCTGTTTTTGAATGTTAATTTATTTTAATTTATAGACGGTTTGTAGCTGAAACATGTTTTATTTTTCTTGATGATTTCTTATTGTACAAGCTTAGGGTTCATGTATGTTTTTTCAATTGCAGAGTGAAGAAAGGGATTTGACCTTAGCTTCAAAGTCTGGACCAAGGAGCCGTTCAGCAGATCCAGGCATCCATCAACAGCATAAATCAGTAAAACACTTGAAGTCTTATTTAATTGTGGTAGCTAGTGAATGAATGTTTTTTTTATATGAATGTCTTATGCACTCAAGTGTCACAAAAACTCCGTCTCATTTATAAAGTAACAATGTTCTTTGGAAACTGTTATTTCCTTTACTTGATATATGTGTTTGTAACTGAATAACTTCTCATTTGCTAAACAAAAACATGAGAAACTATTTCTTCCATTGGCTTAGAGCAGAAACTCATAAACCATTTTTCAGAATTGCTTTTTTTACACTGAATGATTATTTTCATGATGATGAGAAAGATATTGATAAATATATAATACTATCAAAATGCTTATAATTTTTATTTTTGACCTAAAATCTAATAGTTAGTCTTTGAAGGGCTATTACATAAAATTTCTAATTTTTGTCAGTTAATGAGTTTCTGCTGTAAGCCGACATGATGCCTTAGTGATTTAAACTCTTTGCTATTCTCATTTTTGTTCTTTGCAAGCCTTCAAATAAATTGCAGGGTGGAGTTTGACTCAGTTGCTCAAATTTTTAATGCTTAAAACCAAGTTTTATCATAAACCAATTTAAACAATCAATGCTATCTGTACTGCATTTCTCAGTAACTACGGAGGTACACGAAATGACAATAATTTACTGACAAAAGGAAAAATTGTAGCAGTGAGATAATGGGATTGCCATAATAAAGTTTTGTCAGAAATGTAGATTAAAATTTATTTTCAACAAAAAGTCCTAATCAATATATAGAAAAAATCATTTGAAACCATTTAGAATTAGGGTATTTTGTAGATTTCCATAAATGAATCACAAAAATGTTATGTAATGAATGTCTAATCAGTGGTACTGAGCACCACAAATTTCCTTGCATTTTAGTTTAAATTCCTTAGAGGCTAAATAAATTTCATCATATTTAATTCATTGAAAAAGTACTTAAATTGTAGTATACAAAGCTTTCCTAATATAAAAGTGAAAATGTTTGAAAATATATCAGTCATTATTTATGGAGCATTTTTGTTATTTTAAAAGTGAAAGATTACTGATAATTTTTAAAACAATGTGTTTAAAATTGCATTTATTTACTAGTTACAAATTTGAGGAATTCACTTATGGAACCCATGTACTTGTCAATAAATGTGATCTATATGCTGTACACTGCACTTGGAGTTCCATAGCTTAAAATACAGCATTACATGGGCAGGAACATGCTCATGTGTGCTTTTTAGATGTGATAATCTCATTTGACAATTTAATTGCTTTGCACATTGAATGTGTTGACTTGAGATGTTTTCACATTTTCACAAGCCCTTATCTTATTTCCGTTTTTCAAATGTTAATTGTTCCTTGCTAGGAATAAAATGTATTTTATATAGCATATTTTTGCAGCTCTGGTGTGGAATTATAATAAGTTTTTAACCCTCTGAATACATGGTACACACTATGCTACAACTAACAGTGCTTCTGCATGACTCCTAACCACTTTTAACTTGACCGATTAGAAGTTTCTTTAAATTCTTTCAACCAATAGATGTGGCTGTTTAGTCAATGATTGTGTTGTAGGGTAAAAACAAGAATACTCTTGGAAATCCCATAACGTTCACAGGATTAAATTAAAGATCCATCAAAATACTTTGAAGTATGAATAAAAATTTTATCTTTCAAAATACTTATCTATATGGTGAAGTAAAGGCATCATTTTATTTTTGAATAACTTTTTTATAAAACATTTTTTATAACTTTTTTTGTACATATCGATTACTAAATCACAATGACAATTTGTAAAATGCTGATACATGCTCTTTCGACTGCATGATATTCCAGATGATTAAACAGTTTAAAGTTCAAGGTTAATTGGACCAACCTCTTCATTCCCCAAGAGAACTGTTTGGTAGGCAATTTGGAGTGGTGGTATTGCACCATTTTATTCAAGGATGCTAATGAAAATATGCTTACTATCAATTGTGAATGATATTGTGCAATGTTGCAAAATTTCTTTCTGTTTGAAATTGATCCATAAAAGGTTTACAGTGCTTGCAGTTTCAACAAGATGAAGGAACATGACACATAGCTCATGAAACCATATGAATTCTAAAGGATGCATTTCTTGGCTGAATAATGTCAAAACTGGGTATGTCAATTTGTCCCCTTGTTCCTGATTCAATTGCATCAAATTTTTTTCTTTACGGCAATTTAAAGGAATAAGTCTACACTAATAAGTGGACAACAATTCAGCAACTTAAGCAAAACGTTCACAAAGAAATGGAACAAGTCCATATTTGCAGCTTTGCCAGAGGCCGCCATTTAGCAGATATTCCATAAACAACAGTAAACAATGTGTAAAAACGGTTTTGTTTAAAGTTATTCCAAAATAGAATGGTGCCTTTACATAAAAAGTACCCTGTATAACTGTTTACATGTCAATGCCACTTTATACTTTAATGTTTCAGTTCATTTTAATTTCAGATCATGGTGCAAAGCTTTCCCCCAATTACAGCTGGCCGTGTATCCATTCTACCTAAAACAGAAGAGTTTCCCAATATATCTGAGCAGCCATCAGAAACAAGTGAATATCAATCACAATTTGCTTGGCCAATAAAAAGTGATGAGGAGACTCCATGTATGACTAGAAAATCTGTTTCAATGAATGTTATTAAAAGCTCTGAGGATGCTGGTAAACTATAGACTTAGTTGTAGCCATATTAGCATATGCATAGATTTCTTTCTGATATTTAATACTGTTTCGTTTTCCTAATTTTATGAACCTATTTTATAAAAAAAATTGAGCATTTTATTATGTTCACATGATTTAATTTAGATTAATGGGTGAGTTTACTACACTTTTAGTTTTCTTTAGTATAATCATTTTAGTCTTCAACTTAATAAAAAAGGAGCAACTTAATAAAAAAAAGGAGGATTTGATTAGTCTACTAAATAACTTATGAATTAAAATACAAAAGTTTGTTGCAAGTCGTAAAGTGGTTTGTTTTCAAACAATCCTAATACTAGTTTATATGAGGGTTATTCAGAAAGTAATAATTCCTGCACCCGACAGATGACGCTAATCTGCCTATGAGGTATCGCGTCCTCAATGACTAAAGAATGCATCATAACAGAAAAGTTCATATAGTGAAGCAGTAACACGTGTAAATCTTGCGCTAAAGATGTTTAAGACTAGAAGGTCCCGGTGACTGTGAAATTCGTTCTGTAATTCGCTTTTTGAATGCAAGGAATATGCCACCATGCGAAATCCATAGGCAAATCTGTGAGGTGTACGACGATACAGTTATGAGTGAGAGAATGATTAGAAGATGGGTTTGATTGTTCAATTCAGACAGAATGAATGTGCACGATGAAGCGAGAAGCGGCCGGCCATCTGCTGTGAGTGATGAACTGGTTCGTCAAGTTGATGTGAATAGATGTTTCATGATCTCCAATCTTGCATTGGTGTTTCCTGAAATTTCGCGTACCATTCTGTATGAAATTGTTACTGAATGCTTGCATTACCAAAAAGTGTGTGCATGGTGGGTACCGAAAATGCTTACAGAGGAGCATAAAGGCAAACGTTTTGCTGCTGCTTTGACGTTTCTGAGCCGATACAACGCCGAGGGTGACGAATTGTTGAATCACATTGTGACTGGTGATGAGACTTGGATTTCCCATGTCACACCATCATCGAAACAACAATCAATGGAATGGAAGCACTCCGCCTCACTGACACGACGAAAGTTCAAACGGACCATTTCCACACGCAAAATCATGTGCACCATTTTCTGTGACAGAAAAGGTGTCATTTTGGTGGATTTCACACCCAGAGACAAAACCGTCAATGCCGCTGCTTACTGTACAACATTGAAACAGCTGCGACGTACCATTCAAAACAAGAGACGCTGCTTGCTTAGTAATGGTGTCATTTTGTTGCACGACAATGCCAGGCCACATACCGCTTGTGTGACTCAAGATCTCAAGTCCTTCAGTTGGGAACAAATGAATCATCCGCCGTATAGCCCTGACCTGGCGCCAAGTGACTTTCACTTATTCTTGCACTTGAAGCGATTCTAGAGTGGGAGCGTTTTGAAGTAGTGAAAGATGCCGTAACACCTTGGCTAACCTCACAGGCGGCCACCTTCTATGATGCTGGCATACAAAACCTTGTATCTCATTATGATAAATGTCTTAATGTGCTGGGTGACTGTCAAAAAGTAGTGAAATGTTTGTAAATCGTTATTAAATATGTATCTTTGTCCACATTTATCTCCCTTTTTTTACACAGTAACGGAACTTACTTTCCAAATAACCCTTGTATATAAGATTTGATACTTTGTAATGACTCTAGAGATTTTGTGTTATTAAAAAACAGGTTATTTCAAATCTGGCCACCTAATTGCAAAAACAGAACAAGATTTTCACATTTGAGAAGTATGCTGTGGGCTTATTCATCCATTGTGTATGTATTACAAAATTAAAAACTGTTAATCTTGTTTTATGGTGATTGAAGCCTATTTCCTCTTCTTTTATACATTCTTTTTGAGGGAATTCTGCCAAGTTTTGTTTTTGAACCCCATAGTCAAATTATTAGTCTCTTGTTTTGAAATACACTTGGCATCAAAAATTGGAGTTATCTATGTGAAAAATGTAGATCAGATGTTCAGAAGGTTTAAAAGACTCAAATTTAGGGAAAACGAGAAATACATACGAAATTAAGAGTAGCTTAATGATTAATCCCCAAATGGACAGTTTTTTGAAGTTTTGAGAGTGGTTTTTCTTAAAATTGTTCATTATTTTAAAACTAAATTTAAGAAAAAGTGATTTATTTCTAGGTCTATCCATTTTGATATCCCCAAAAACTTAGCGAATTACATGATACATTAGTTTCTATGAACTGTAGGGTTGGAAATATGAATGTAAAGCCAGCTTTATACTAGAAATTAATCAGCTGAGCTTTTTCAACTAAGTTGAACAGACACTAGTTAGCCTCTTTATTATATTTCTTAAGTATTTCACTGCATTCATGAAAGATAGTGAAATTATTTTAGAAATATAAAACACATATACACTATCACAAGTATTTATTTTGTTTATTTTATATTGCATGTAGATTTTCATTTCAGTTGATTCTTCTGTGCCAAAATCCAAATTGGCTCCTGTGCATAGACCATGTGTTAAACATAAAGAAGCAATTAGCTCTGAGAAGCCTGCTCAAGATGCTAAAAAGTGAGTTTGTTTTAGTTTTATTGATACACACCAATAATTTAAGCTTACACTGTGAACTTGGTAGAGGAGGGGTCAGTAAAATTAGATTTATATTGGTATTTGCATTTGAGTAAAAATTTATGAACTGAAAATATTTGATAATTTAGTTTAATAATCAAGCATTGTTTTTAGCATGTCAGCAAAATGTTTTTTTATTAAAGTTTCACAACAAAAATGTGATGCATCTGTTTTAACATCAACATTTTATTTTTTGACTTCATTTTTAGTACCTGACATTCTAACATTTTTTCTCCATGAACAGGAAAGTCAAAACTGAATACAAAGCTAAATACAAGCCTTTTACTTCATATGTTTTTGTAGATGGTGAGTGGAAGAAAACTTCAAGACTCCTTAAGGTAATTTAGTTTGTGTATGAAATTTAATTGCAAAATTAAATTGTGGTTAGGTTATTTAATGTATCAAAAATTTATTCGGTAACAACCTATTCAATACATTTGTATGCAATTATTTTACTCCATTATACATACAATGAAACCTTGATAAGTCATCATTTTTCTTCAGTCCCATCTACCTCATAGATGACAATGTAACAGTTTATTCATTGTGAATTCAAATGTTACCCTGGATAACTTGTCACTTTTTAAAGGTCTGTAAACATGCATGGTTTGAGTCTAATGGCAAATAAACTGAAGTCAAAAATGAGAACTCTGACCATGATCCTTCATTAAATTTATTTGAAATCTTACATGAAAGGAGATGTACTATGCCTGACATAAACAACTAGATAGATATCAGTAACAATATTGCAGCATGTTCTCAAGTAATCATAAAAAGTTAAACTGGAATTTTTACAAAAGTATGAAAGTGAAAATGAGGAAATTCTTTCCCTACCTTAAAAAATTCAAGTTCTTGAATCCGTAGAAACAATTACGAGTTCAAGGTACTGAATTTACAAGCTTATGAATACAGTGATAAATTTCCTTGGTAGTTACATTAATACCATATTGAGTACATTCTGTGGCTACTCCTTTTATGTCATCAGTATGATTAGGTGAAAAAATTGAAGAGGGAGAAGAGAAAAATTAAATAATGAAGGCATTAAATACTTATGATATTATTTTACTAAGATAACAGTTATTTTAATTATAGTTTATTAAATTATCAAGATCTTTAAAAATCGAAAGTATGAAGCAATACCTGCTTCAAAAATGATGAAAAGATTAAATAAATTTAAAGAATCACGATTTGAGTATTTGCTTAGTGTTATTTATAGTCATAGCGAACACAACCATTGTAATATAATTTCTCTGCTTTTTATCTATCAAAGTGCATCACTTTATAGTATGATAATCCCTTACTTTGAAGGAAATAAAAGATGAGAAGGCACAATAGCCAAACTTTTTTTAAATGTAATAAATCCAAATCTTCAATTGTCAAAATACTGAATTTCTATCTTAAGGCTTCCTCTGAAATGAAATCCTGGCTATGTTATTGTTTGTATGAAAACCATAGTTAACTCTTCATGATTGCATTTCTGCAGTAGGTTTCTGATATGTTTGAGACCTGCTTTAATAACCATTAACATATTCAATGTACATAGTGACAACTTTTTCTGCTGGTTTGAATATCATAACATAATTGATCTAACTGAATAATAATTTGATCTCATGAGTATATTATAGATGGATAAAAATACTTGTGACCTATGCAATATACAGCTAATACATAGGGTACATTCCTTATGAAGTGGTCCTGGGATCTCCGCTCAACCTCTTTCAATTTTGTTGAAACTTTCACGGAATATACCTTAGGAACCTATATGAACCTACAAAGTTTCCATACATATCCTCATTCAAGGCATCAGCACTATTTTCATGAACATCGTAATTTTTGCAGAGGAAGGGACAAAAAAATCCTGAAAAATACTTGACTGCTCCAAATTGAATATCTGGACATTAATCTAGGTTCACTTTTATGCATGGAATATGTATATGGTAAAAATAAAATTCAAAATGTAGTACTGTCACAATATGGCTTCTAATTTGCAGAAAATTTCTGAAGGAACATTCTGTGAAAATTTGATCACAATTGAAAGGGGTCAAATGGGAACCATGTTTGAAATTTGGACATGGAATGATCCATATTGAAGTTATGTAAATGTAAGTTCTTGGAATCAAATGTGATCTTGAAAATTTGAATCATTTTGTGGGAATATTCTGTTTTTAATATAGGTTGCGGAAAAAGCTGAGGATCATGTGGAGCCTTGGTTTGTTGAAGTAACCGAACGCTTGCAAAAAGCGAATGAATATCGGTGGAGGGGTCATGGGCATCCAGTTTATGGAGAGGCATTACCTGAAATGTACAAACAACCACCTGAAATTCCTGCACAGCGTCCTAAGCGATTACCTAGTGAACTTAAATCTAATCAACCGAAGTAGGTTCTGAAAATTTTTGCTAAATTTGGTTAATTTTATTTATACACCATCTTTTATTAATGTTTTTAAACTCAACAACTATCTGAAATTTTCTCAAAATGACAAATCTATAGTAAAATGTTCGACATTAATTTATCATTTCTAAATTTCATGTTTATAAATATTGTTTTTATATAGGTAGGAAATAAGAGGCCTATCATTTTTACAAGTTTTTATCTTTGTTCCACCTATTCTATTGTCCTGATTAAAAGATAACATGTGTGTAGAAGTACAAATCTCAGCTAAAAATTATGTGATGGATATTTAATTTTTAGAGAATGTTGTCTTTGGTGACTTTAAGCTGAAGCTAAATATAAGGATTACCAATACAGTACAAAATATAAGCCTTTTACTTCATACCTTCTTTCATCTTACCTATTGTTTATACATTATCTAGCTGTGATGACTTTTAACTTTAGCTTTCTATATTCCAAAATTGCTATGATTATAATAATTTGAGTGAAATATTTTGAATCTATATCAATTATTTATCAATTTATTTATGCCATGAAAGGTAAGACAAATTTTCTCAATTGTTTCTTGGTGTGTTACAAAGACACATAACATTAAATTCATTTTAACTTTCAGTTTTGGATAAAAATAAGTGGGGAATACGTAATGTACTTAACTTTTGATTTCACTTTATTTTAAAGATGCCATCAGACAGCTTCCAAGAAAGGTGAAACTAAGAAAAAAGAAAGTCATTCTGAATCAACAGCAGAAAAAAAACTTGAAAAAGAACCAAAGAAACAAGTTTTGCGTGAGTTATTAAGTTGACTATTATTTCTCAAATTCAGATGAGCATATGAATTTTTATTTCAATAAATGTCTTTATTTTTCAGGGAGACCTAAATCTGCTGAACCTGCAAAAGCAAAAGAGACTGTAAAATACAAACGTCCTGCTACGACACCGCCTGCAAAGTCTACTACGCAATCACTGCCATCTCGAAAGAGAATGCCTAAAGTAGAAGAAATTGATAAAACTTCTAAAGGTATTAAAACAATAGTTTATTTTATTTCATACTTGATTTCAAATAAATGTGAAAAATAATTCTCCTTAATATAAAAAATACTGTAAATGAATTGATAATTCTATATTGATATCTTCTATAATATGTTCATAGTATACAATTTGTACTTGAAAGATTTTCTAAAAACAGGTATTGTTTTATTCAAATTGGTTTAAGAAATGAAAAACGAACACATTTCTCATAATATTTGTCAAAAATAATATTTTTGTGCTTAATTTTATCTGAATGAGCATCATTATATTTTGTTTTTACTGTGAAATTTTCTCACATTTGCTGAAATTGATTTTTCCAATTAATAATTCATTAGTGGTTATATAGCATCAACTAATAAATCAATATAGAATCAAGTGTCACAACTTGATAAATTTTAAAAGGCACACAAATATTATTTTATATTTGTTCCTTTTACTGCAATACCTACAGCTGCAGTACCAATTATACCAAGTGCACAGTCAATACAGAAAGTAATTGTGTAAAACCTTTCTTAATGACTTCGTATTTACAATTATTTGTAATGGTTATTTTTATGCAGAATTAAAATATACAACCGAACCTCTTGTGATCGTAGATGCTCATGGGTCCAAGCCTTTTATTAATTAAGAGTGAGTGTCCATTGTTGCCTGATACAAAAGTTTTGAACACATAGGAATTTTTAAAATGTGTCTTATAATGCAACTCAACACAATCAATTCTCTGAGGAATTCACACACATATATCTGTTCTGCAACTCAGTCTTCCCTGCAATATTTGTAACCAGTTTTGACCTTGACCAATAAAATCTTTCCTAAGAAACTTTAAACTAATCAATATGCTATGCACAATTTAGTTCTGCATTTTGTAGGGTAAATGCAATACTTGGGTATAATGCTACTTGGAAATCTTGTGGTCTGCAATTGTAATTATCTATGAAAAACTATACTGTAAAATCTTATGATGTTCGGAGAGGTATAAAATCAAATTTGATTTAACCTTTATACTACGGCGCTCAAATTTCGTTACCCGTGTCTAAGAAAGGCAGATTTCCCTTGACTTCCTTCCCCCTACAAAACTTGTGAGAGAGTCGTGAATGACTTTTACGACCGACCACCTAGCGCTCTTTCCTTTCATAGTGTTTGGCATGTTAGATGTATCACCAGTGCGACATTCTGAGTTTCCCAGTGTTCACAGAATGATCGACAGCGTAGGGCTTCGAACAAAAGGACGTCCCTCTTTAAGGCCAGTTTCTGACAGCTCGCAAATGGTGATCCGATGTCAGCGGTCACTTAAAAGGGGGCTAAAATCTTGGGTACAGCATCTGTACCGAGCCGCTCTAGGAAGGAAAAAATCTCACTGTACGACTGTTGTACTGCCCGTAGTGTGAAGGTTAAAATAAGTAAATTTGTAAATGAGAAATGGAAATATTTTTCATAACTCCCTGCTTCTGAGAACTTGTGAATTCTCACTCGAAAACAGTTCATTTTTTCTAGATTCTAAGAATGTCTTAAGTGTAGTAAGGTTTGCGGAATATAATATATACTAATACTATATTGTGACTTTATTCAGCGAAACCTGGGAGAAAGCAAAAGGAAGACACTGCCAAGCCATCATCTACGATCAAGAAAACACCACCCTCCACTTCCCAAAGCAGCGGGGGGAAGGTCTGGCTGCAGGCCGGTCCATCTGTTTCTGCAGGGAAGGACGATCTCCCTGTGAAGGAACACTCGGATGCTGTGAGGCCTTCCTCCTTGTCACCGATCTCTTCTGCTGTTGTTTCGCAGCAGGAAACAGCCCAAGTCTATAATGACTTTGAAGCTGATAATAGTGAGTATAACTTTTGGCATGTATTGTTAGCAAGGACGTATTTAGAAGAAGGGTACAAGGGGCCAAAATGTGGGCAGTGGCAGCCTGGTTAGAAGAGAAGCAAATTAGCAACTGGAGGGTTGTGAGTTCGAAACTCTATCCAACAAAAGACCTTCATGTACAGGGGTCGCTCGTTAAATATACTATGCCCCTGAATGTCCTCGCGTTTCTGTGATGTGGAAGTTTCGAGAGTGGGGTGCCAGCTCAGCGTCAACCTTCTAATGAATGAAATGGACGAAGTGGGCACAGCTTCATGCTATTTCTTCCAGTCGCTGCATTTGAAGATCTATCACGTGGTTGTGGGGGAAAGCACGAAAAAATAATATGGTGCAAATTATGGATTGTTTAAAGTGATTATACAGTTTGATTAAAAACACTGGCCTACGTTTTGATAGCCAATCTTCTAAGCCTATTCGTAAGACCACGTGACTTACCCTTCTGAGATCTTATGACAGCAACTCCACATACATGCTCTTTCTATTTCATTAGAAGTTCGATGCAGCTCAAGTGTTGACCTCGTCATCTGATCATGGTTCAAAAGTACGAGGTGTCCTTGGATCTTTCCCTTTGGAATTGATCCTGGACCATCGCAAATAGCCCGTTGTGTTGCTCCAGTATGACGTTCATTTAATTACTTACCTGGGTGACTGCTTTTGAATGGGAAAAGTTGGAAAAAGTCAATAAAAATAGCTTCATTATTCAGGCTTGTCTATTCACCCAGATGCAGGGAGGTATTCAAATGGGAGGCCCATGGGGCTCAAATCCTTCCTGAAATAAGTTTTATTTAAAAAGCAATTACAAAACAGGCCAAAACCAATTTAATGAGTTTAAAGTGGAAGTTTGGTTAATCATACAAGTAAAACGTACTTAGGTATACTACTTTTACAAATAAAGCATTCTATGTGAGAAGATGGCCACCCCCGAAATTTTTTCTGAATACGTTCCTGACTAACCTTTTTGTTACTGTGTCAACTTTTATTTTTATAAACCCCTCAGGAAAATATGGAATACTGGAAAATATTTCAAAAGTTGGGACAGCAGTCCATGATTGGACCTAGTGCCATAAAACCCAAACCAACCAACTTCAAATATATAGTACATGCTTTACATATGCAATGAAGTTTTATAAAATATTTGTTAGAAAATTATGCATACAGTTAATAATTATTAATAACCATATTTCTTTTTATTGTAATTAAAAGAAATATTATAGTTATTAAGATCAAAATTTTATTTAATGCAATTATATTTAACATAAAACTTAATATCTGCCTTTTTTCCAGTGTTATTTAAAAAATAAGTATTTCTATTTTTCTAATTACTGTTTCTTCGTAAAATGGAATGAAAATTAATATTAGTTATGCGATATCTCAATGTGACTTGATGAAAGTTCATAAAATATCAAGTAGGTTTGTGAAAAGGGGTTTCTAAAATGTGCATCACTAGTAAATAATAGCATTATATAATTTTTTAAATTCTGAATAACTTAAGCTCATTTCTAGAGATGTGCACTTTTTAAAACAGGTAAGGAACCAAAAGACGAACAAACGACACATGTGCCACGGTCTTCTGTTGTTCCTTTGACGCATGTTCGGACCCCTGAGGAAGTAACTGGTGTCAAAAGTCCCGATCCTGAAAATTGGACTGTACCAATTGAAAATAGTGAACGATTACAATGGAGTGGAGTTAATACAACTGGTAAAGCATATAAGTATAGTTTAAATAAAATTAATCTAAACTGATTTTTAAATTAAAATTCTAAAAAAATTATTTAATGGAATTTGAAATGTTCTGGTTCTATGATAGGTAGTATTACATATTTTAAAATTTGGTAAAGTGTCAAACTAAGCCTATATTTTTTCCTGAGTTATACAATTTTTTTTGTTTTGTTCAGAATATTAAAATTTAAAATTGTGTATTAGTTTTGTTTTCGGATATAACTGGAATTTCTGTTTGAAAAATATACCAGAAATTTTTTTATTGTAATCAGTGTTGTCATAAAGTGAATGTCCACATTCATTTTAAGAATATTTTTATCTTATCTTTTTGTCATTTAGTCCAGTTTTATCACAGGTATTTAGAATTGATACTGAAAATATGTGTTGATGAAATTTGAAAATATATCTGTTTTAAAAGCTTTTTTAAATATTTAGATACATCTACGAAAATAAAGACACCAGAAGAAGTTACTGAAAAGCTTTCAAAAGTTGCTCTTACTGATGAACCAGGTATGTTAATTTTCCAAAGATAGATTGCCACCCCAAAATTTCATTTTACAATTTTTTTTTTGCATTTTTGAAAATGAGTTTTTCTAACCAAATACTTTTACAGTACAGTACTTGTATGAAAGTTTCTTAAACTTTTAAATATATTATAAAATTCTGTATAACTTCTACAAATTCAAGAGATATATGCTAGGAAATATAGTAAATATCACTAGAACATGGATTCAATGGTACTCCTAATCTACCCATAACTGTAACTTCAATATTGTTTTATTTTTTAGTTACATTTGTTAAATACTTAAAAACAAAAATCAAGGTAATTTCTATTGTGAAACATATTTGGATATTCCATTACAATAGTAATTGGTTGTGTCTAACGTTTATTTTCCTTTTAGTGCCTGCTGTAGCTGAACCTCAAGATAGTAGTAGCACTTCAAGCTCTGGCAAATTAACATCTGCTAATGTTTTAGATAGAGCTAGGAGCAGACTTGACCAATTTTGGGGTAAAAATAAATGATTCATAGTTTTTGAATACAGATACTTACTATAAATGAATACCTGCTGCTAAACTATTGTTAAAACCTCAATGTACATCTTTGTTAATTAATTTCTTTATAGTTCATTCTGCGTTACTGCTTGCTTCTATAGTTACGTAATTTTTCTTTTACGATGTCAACAATTAAGTAACTATTGTAAAAATATATGAACTGCAATAGTTATTTCATTTCATTCTCTTTGGACAAAAATAGAGGTTAACATTTTCTCTATAAATGGTACAATTTTTGAAGTAATAGAGTAATTTTCTTCTCTATATCTGAAAATATAAAATTTATGAAAGAAAACTTTCAGTCCTAAGTAGCTTGTTTTAAAAGTTTTTGTGTTTTCATTATAAAGTTGAAGAGATTACTTTTTAAGAAGAAATACAAATCATACAGTAAATTCTTTAGTATATTTATAAATTGCATAAAATGATGAATGGAGGTTATGACACCCTAAAATCAATGTATATTATCAGAGTTTTTTGTGCCTGGGAAAGTAATACTTAAATGGTTGTGATGCAGTTAGCAATTAAAATCAATGTATAAATTTGTTTATTGTGTGAAGAATTGTAAACTGATCATCTTGTAAAATTTCAGTGCAAATGAAAATTTTATACAGTAAATAATTGTCATTGTGTGTTTTTAGTGAGTAGATTAAGGCACCTATAAACTTGAATGAACATTTGTAAAGTATTTTGAGCTAAATATTTGTGATATAATATAAAGATGCAATCTCAAATATCATTTCACATTATCTTTTCAAAAAAGCAGTAGTTTCATTACAGGAGAATACTAATTATCCAAATCAATACTAATAAAATAAGTTGAAATTAAAACTTTTTTGTGCTAAATAAATTTTGCAATCTAAATAAAAATAAATTTCTGTACATTGCATCATTTCCAATTGAAAGCTAGTATGTCTTGTATGCTAGCTCAAGAATTTCAATAAAATATATCTGCTTTATAATGAAAGTTTAATTATTCAACTACTGAAATTGTACATTTATCTTTCTTTCATAGGTGTTAGGAATAGCTCCATAATATTTGTTCATGCAAAAAATAGGATATCGAACTTTAAACATACCATTTCAATTTTTAAGTATTTGCAAACAGTTTTGTATAATATTAAGAATCTGGTTAGTTTTACGGAACTTAAAATTGGAGGGTCATATAAAAATTAAATTTTATTTAACATTTTAAAATTATTCCTAAAAGCATTCTGAATCAACTTGGTTGAGACAAGGTTAAAATCAGTATCTACAGTGGTATAGAAAGAGAAGACTCGAGAAATCTCTCCTTAGGTTATAAAAACAATTTTTTCTCTAATGCGAAATAGCAATCTCTTAAAGCTGAATTTTGAATCTTAATTATATCAAATTGAATCTGAAAAACCTATATTTTTTTCCTTATTACATTTGAAATTACTTGAGCTCATTTTGTAATGACTATGCCCCTGGGTACTTAGGTAATTATAGTATGCATACATTGATATTTTATTGAAGATGATAGATCTGAAATGGAGTTTGACTGAACAAAAATGCTATTTTCAACATTTTTAGGTGCATAGTTTCGCAGCTTGATGAGCAAAATATCCCTGAACAAGGATTAATGATATCTAACCATGTATTCAGCAAATTCTTGAATTTCTATTATTTGGATATTCAACTTTCTTTTATGATCATTCAGTTTTAATCAAGTTTTGATTTTTTTTTTTGTAATTATATAAAAGAAGGCATTTAAAATACATATTTTTTATTTGATTACAAATTATTACTCAAATGAATCAATAAACAGTGATAGCTTTCCTAAATGTTTCAAAACGTAAGCAACTGATTTAATGTATTTCGATTGTAAATACTCGTGTATTTAAAAAATATATCTCTAAAGTGATGCTGCTGAAACATGCTTTTTATGATATTTAAATGGAATAGTGTATTTTTACTTCCAAAATTAAACTAAAATATTCTATTTAAATTGTTGAGCATTGCATAAGTATCAAATATTGATAGTTTGTAAAATGTGATAATAGTTGTATTGAATAAAATATTAAAAATGCTACGTTTTATAAGGTTATTTGTTCTTTTGAAATATTAAAATATAAATGTATTCAGAGATAAATTGCAGAGTATTTTAATTTTCAAAATTGAACCTGTGCCTGTCTTGTATTTTAAAAATTTAGCCGACATGTATTTTTATTAATTGCAGTGTTTTTGTTGTCATTTGCGATTTCATTTATATTAGACTAATTGGTATGATCAAATTATTTTGAAATTTAAATATCTCTAGGAAATAGTCTCAAAGTAAAAACTAAATGTGCATTTTTAGTGTAGTTGCATGAAATTCATTCAACTTAAGAAAAAACAATCTATATTATTGCTGAGTATATTAAGTAATTATATGCACTTTAAAATATTAAAAGAAAGTATTTCCACAGAGCTATTTAAGTTAATGATTTGCTCTGAATAGTTCAGAATTATTTATGAATAGTTCAGAATTACTTATGTTCTTCAGTTTTTGTTATCTAACATTTGTTAGTGTATGATGTAATTTTCAAAACTTGATTTTACATTAAAAAATTCTTGATCTTATATTCAGAATATATTCTTCATGATTTTATATTGAAAAATTTTCATCAGTAAATATATATACACAAAAACATGAAAACTTATTTAACAAGGAAAATTATATGAATGTTTTTGAAAATTGCACACTAAATATGCAATTTAAAAAACCTTTTTAAAATAGAAGTTATGTTGGTTGTTTTATAAGTGATATACCATAAAACCATATTTTACTCATATTATGTAAAATCTTTAAACAAAAATAATTCTACTTATATCCATTAGAGATTTAAATTCAATATGGCATATTTAATTTAAAAAAGATAAATATCAACTGCTTATAACTTTTAAAAAATCATTAATATTTACTGTCATTTTATTTTAAACTAGGGTAGAAAGTAGCATATTTTACAAGTAGAATTATTTTTCTTCTGATATTTAATGGATGTGATGTTGATCCACGCTTAAAAGAAATTCAAATAAAACTGTTATTCTATTTTGAAGCAATACAATTTTTGTAATTATTTGTGTTTGCATCTGTATTAGCAATAGATAAGCTTGAAAGTATAAATGTCTTACAGAATTATTTAATGATCTTGAACCTAATTTATTAATAAATGTCAAATATTTACTTGGCAAAAATATTGTGTTTGAGAAACGGAAAAGTATATTCATAAAACTGCAATTGAAATCCTGGAAATAATCATAATTTTTGTAATGTTTTCATTAATGTGTATTTTAAATTGATAGCATTACACCTTATGCCTTAGGAAAGCCCCAAGCATGGTTAAAATACCTTTTAAAGTGAAAATAGTAATTTAAAACTTAAAAAATATGTAGAAATAATTCATTAATAAACAACTGGAGATCTTTAATCAACAGCAATGAAGTCTCCAGAGAACTGACAAAATTCCAATGTGAGATCCTACAATCATTCACCTTTGTGGGATTGGATATCACCACCTTGTGATCAGGCAGGTTAAGAAAACGTATTGATTATAACGTCAGATTTTGCTTTTATATTCTGTTCAATAAAAATATGTATATAATGTTTTGATGCATACAGAAAGCAAAATTATTTTTTACTGCAATGTAAATAACATTTTCATTATGACATGTTACCGTTTTATACAGATTCATGTGCTTATTGAAGTTCTTTAAAAACCAAAGTGTTGTCGTTTCTCTAATTACTAGTTCTCTTCATTTGTTCTATAAAGTAATTTTTATTTAAATACAAATTGATGATAAATTCAAATATATGTGGTATATTGAATCTGATTTTTGGCTGTTTTGAAATCAATGTTTTTTTAGAAAAAATGTAGAATTTCCTAATCATTTTATACAATTTACTTTTATTTATAAACTTTAACTTAAAAAATGTATATTCTTTACCTTAGAAAGGATGTTATAAGATTAAAACAAACCTATTTTTATTCAAGGGTCTGTAGAATATATGTTTCATTAGTCTCAATAAAGTTGTTCATATATGAATCTATTCCTTTATTTAAACTAAATGTGGCCCTTGTGTGCCATAAAATTCAACCAATCACTTTTATTTGAACTAAGTAACACATGATATGCTAGGGTCATTTTCTATTCAAGATAGATTTGCCTTATGTATCACATCTTTTATATAACTATTATTTTATAGATTTAAAGCATCACAACATAAATCAATGTCTAAACATTTGAAAATAAATTTCGGAAATAATATACAATTAAATTTTGTGGATATGAAAATTCACTTTTATATGAAAGTAACATTTGTTGTAAAACAACATAAAAGGACTCAAGGGATAGCAAATTCCATGGGCCAAAACATTAAAATTAAATATACAATCTTGCTGAAATATTAGAAAATTATGTTCTACTTTTAGTAATGCATACCAATTTCCCTGAAATACGATGATTACATATCTTTGACTTAGATCAGAAACTCATTAACTAACAAAATGAATTTTTTACTATGTATCTGTTTCAAACTAGCTATAAGTTTTTAGGTCAAAAAACATAATTCTACGCATTTTAATAATCTTATCTTTAAAACAGATTACAAATGGGCAATATTTCTCATGAAAATAAGCATATAGTGTCTCCAAAAAATTGTCAGTTAATGAATTTCTGCTCTAAGCCGATGATATGGGATATTCCAAAGTTATAAGTTTTAGGATGAGAACATCAAAAGTGTATAAACTGAACTTCATCCTTTGGTGCTAATGGCACTATTTGGCAGCTCTCAGTGTTAGAAGAAAAATGGGTCACATTCATGTATGACATTCCATTATGTGTAATGTGAAGTACTACTCCTATTTTTCTCCAAACGCTGCAGTCCACCATTTGTTTTGTGGAAAATTGATATACCCTCAAAAGTGAAGTGCACAAGCAGTAGTTAAATCAGTTTCATCATCCAGTACCTCAAAATTACTTTAACATGAAATCTGAGTGCTTGTTTTTGCAGCAGGCTGCAGTGCAGATTGATTCTCCAGTTTCTAGTGCTAGATGAATTATCTTTCATCTAGAGGATACAAAAATTGACAAAGATAGGATTAGTTGTATTCACATGACAATGGACTCTGGTCTCCTTTACTCAGGCAGATTTATTTGGTGCTACTGAAAAAAATGCACTTGAACTACTGGAAAATGTCTGCAAATATTAGATGATTTATATGAAAAGGCTTCAACGAACTCCTGCAAAAATGAGCAGGATTATCAATGTTACTTTGGGTACTAAAATAGAATAGGCTTGGACTACTAAAACGCCTATTTATGTGGGCCGCGGTGGCCCAGTTGGAAGAGTAACGGATTAGTAACCGGAGGGTTGCTAGTTCCTATCCAACCAAACACTCGTGTACAAAGGAGGCTGGTGCATGTTAAATCAGTCGTGGCCTCAAATGTCCTCACGTTGGTGTGGTGTGGAAGTTTGGAGAGTGGGGTGCCAGATCAGGTGTTGCCTTGTCATCTGACCGTGATTCAAAATTACGCGGTTCTTGATCTTTCCCTCTGGGATTCATCCCGGACCGTCACCGATAGCCCGTTGTGTTGTGACGCTAATTAAAAATACATGCACACCTATTTATGTGAAGCAATTTTTCCCTCCAGGAAATAGGTTTTAGTGAAGAATGGGAGAATAAGTCTTATACTCCCATTCTCAGATGAAAACTGCTGTGGCTTTTGCAGTTGCTTATGAAATGCTAACAATCCTTCATATACAGCAATCAATAATGTTGCTGGTTACAATTTTGACCCTTTACTTGTCCATCCATCACTTATTTCCATTCATTTCTGTACCAACTCCATTGATTTTTATTAGAACCTTCTACTCCATAGGAAACATCAGTGGGCATATATTCATTGGTGAAAATATTCCCTTCCACTAAAATTTGCAAAATTGAAATATCGTACATTTCAGAATTTGTTGAATAAAAAATTTGAATTTCTACCCAAGAAAAAGCTCATAATTTTTGACAGATCGATGAGAAAGTTGTAAATTCTTGAGTATATAAGGAACTTATATAATCTATTTTTATCTTGAACAACTTCCATGCATTACTTATTAAATAAATTAAATTTTGGAAATAATATCAGCATTGTACATTTTCTGTCTAGTGAATGGTTCAACTTATAGAAAAGGCTGAGTTCTCATCAGTTAAGCCTCCTGTTTTTTATGTATACAAATCTTAAAATTTTTGGTAAGATAGGCAATAAGAGAATGAAAACCTTAATATATTTGTTCAAAAACCATAATATTCATTCGATGTAGTTAAAATAATCAGATTATGGTGAATTCATCAATTTGTTACTTTTTTGTATTTATATTTTATAAATGAATTCAAAATATCTGAATACAAATTTATAACTTTCAACAAATATGTTTTACCCTACAATTGGATGCACCGCTAAAAACATTTGGAAAAAGTAGCTTTTGTAAAATTTGAAAGCTATAGAAAAACTTATTAAATTTTTTAGATTATTTAATTACAATTTGCTCTGTTCACATTCAAATGAAAAACAGGAAACAAATATTTGTCAGTGTCGTAAATTTGAGATTCCTTCCTTATAATTTCTGACTGGTCAATGTTCTTAAGCCCCTGGAGGAAAAATTGGTATGCTATTGGTAAGTAGCCTTTGGGTTTCTTTAGTAAAAATAAAAGAAAATAGTCCAGATATCCAAACCGGCAAATGTATGAAGCATTCATCGTTTTAATAAAATAGCAAACAGCAGAAACAGGTTTCTGTGACAAATCGTCCCAATAGAAGTAAAACATTTCCTGAATTTTTACTTGTAAAGATTGTTTGAATTTTTCAAAACCAGATCTGAATGTATTCTTATATTAAATGTATACAATATACAAAGTGTATAATAAATGGAGTATATTATCAGATTTACTGCTTATTCTGAGGGCTTATAAAAAATCTTTTTTCAAAGAAATAAATTATCTTCATAATGCAACTCTAAAATGAGATGAATCATGCATATAATGCCCTAAATATTTATTGGTTGCAAAGAAATTGAGATATTGAAATGTTCACACAATTTGTAGTTAGACCCTAACCTGCATTTAAAAAAAGTATTTGTAAAAAGTAACAAGAATTATCTAACTTCCTAAACATTTTTGAGTTGAGTGAAATAACAGGAAGACTCAATGTAAAATTAGTTTTCTTCACTGGGATATTAATACCAACAAATTGAAACGACAAAAAATGTATTTTACAAATAGGCTGTTTTATTCAGAAAATTCTTGAGTTACTTTTTAACTCGTTTTAAATTTTTGCATTTACCCTAAAAAATCCATCATGTTGCTAGCGTACGTAAAGGCAGTATTTTTCAAATTAATCATTGAGAAATTAGTTATCTATAACGTTTCGCAACAAACTAAACTAATAATAATTGCACAGAAACACGAAATAACCGGAGATTCATTCTGGATAAACACTTCAGTTTACTCGGATCATATCCGGTTTTAAAATAAAATTTTAAAAGCACATTTTGTTTGCAATTCTTTTCTTTGAGAATATATTTAACGAAACGACTTTTTACTATTTGTCGAAAGCTTGCTTTCCTTTTTTGCGGATTACGATTCATGAAACAAAAAGGAAAAACACGGGTTTCGATACTCATCAGAATCAACTAATTTAGAATCAGATGGAGGCAATGAAAATAAAAACAAAAATCCAACTGGTCCGCAGAAACCAGTTTTCTATCCGGGGACCAAGTGCGCTCCTATTATTATAACATGCTAGTAATTTCGATATTTTTACCTTTACAAATTATTAAATGCAAATTAAAAATAATTTGGGAATTTATGAATTTCATTTAAGTGTCTAAAGTCTGTTATTTATCCTTCTCTGGTGGACGATATTTATTTTGGCTAGGCCGTAGTCACTTTCTAGGAAGCGGTTACCGCGGTGAATCGGGATTGTTGAATCTGCTCCAATGTATTACAACTATTTCCAGTAACCCTGTTTTCGTTTGTATCTGGGAATGGCTGCAACTTGGCAAACTTTATCAATATATTTTTTAACTCATTGGAATTTGGAAATGTTTCATAAAGTTTGCCAAATGGCAATCCTTCACCAAGTGGTTGCATTTGTGGTTGAAATGATGTTATACTCGCGCTGTTTACACATGTAGTTAAAATTTGAGAATTTTGCATGCTGCTTCGTGGAGGATATAAAATCTGTTTGTGATTTATAAGTGCACATTTGCTCTCCTTTGGATGAAGTCATGTCTTCACACGATTGGTTATAACTTAAAGGTAGGCAAGCTCTAAAATTTTGTTCATGGAATTAGAAAATTAATTTGAAAACAGCATAACAAAAATTGTAATAGTTATATCTTGACTTTAATTGTTTTCAATCGTACGAATTGAATTGCTTTCACCGAAATTCGTAATATTAATTGTTCTCAATATTAAGTTGTAGCGATTATGGGGATATATGTGGAATGTCTGTTTCCAAAATGCATATGGGCCTGTAAATACCAATTATACATTTAATTTTTCTATTATATCCTCAATTTTTGCTGTAGTTAAAGAGGGTAAACCAGGCAGTCCCTGATTACCTACCAATAATTGACCATTCTCATATTAATCATTTAAACAAGCAAGCTTATTTATTCCACGACAAATAAAAATAATATTTATACAGCCCGTGGACTACTAGAATAAATAGTAACTAATCTGAAATTCACTAATCTGTCTTTTTATTGATAAAAATAAAAACAATGGTCATGTCAAATCGAACAAAATGCATGTGTTCCAGTAATTGACCAAATTGGTCAAATACTGAATTTTTAGACAAGCTTTGATTTTAAATTTGAAGTTAGATATTTCATGATGACTAAGTGTTTGGCAATTGTTTTGGGTACATTAAATATAAAATTTGAGCATGTGTATCCAGTACTAGTTAAAGTGGTTAAATAGTGGTAATCAACTAATATAAGAGGTAATTAATTACTGGGTTACATTACATAAATAGTCAGCAGTCTCGGAAATTGAAGATGAAGTGAGAAAGGCGAAAAATATGATAAAAATTGAAGTGCAAGAGTGACAAGATAACTGCCAAATCAAAAATGAAGAGAAAATATATTTTGTAAACATTTAAAGATTATTCAAATTTAGGTTTTCGGCCTGATCATGATTTTTATTAATAGTTACAATTAATCACACTTTCATAGTTTTGTTCATTTTTATTAAAATAGCATTTTTATACGAGTAATTATCAACTTATTTCAATTCATGTTTCCTGTTTTTCAGAATTTGATCCAACTACAGTTGTACTAGTGTGCCGGTTATTCTAATTATGCCAGAGCCAATTCTTTTCTCAGTCTGTCGTCTGAATCTCAGTTGATACATTTAAGAAAACCATTCGCTTTGGATATAAATGTGGAATTTTCTGTCAAATTGTAATAATTATGTCCTTTTTTCACTTGGGAATGTTTCATCAGTATGTCAGAATAATGCATTTCAATTCTTTCCACACAGGACCTGAAAACCCTTGAGAATCGGCACCATCACACTTTTAATGCCCCAAAAGGTATTCATTTACGCAAAGCTGATGAATGAACCAATGCAAGACCCTGTATTTTGATGATGGATCCATTGCAATCCACAGCAAATATGAAAAAATCAGTAGTTTTCGTACTCAACATTTCTAAATGCAAGTTACATTTACAGCTTCTCTTGAATCATAGGCTACATTTTCAAGAAAAATAATTCTGCTTCCGATATAAGTTTTCTCTTCCCAAAATGACATTTCTACACACAGTCTGTCAAAGGATAGTGAGTCCAATTAATTTCTATGATTTGTTTGTAGTTTGCCATATATCTTATTCCATTAACAAACCAATCTACAACCATGCGTGTTTTGGACTAATTATTTTAACATTCTGAAGAACTAAAGATGATTTAATTGCTACTGTTCTATGAAAACTCAATAAGATCACTGGTAAAAGCTAAAGATGAAAAATTTATATTCGTTTTCTCATTTGGTTTTTGGAAGATTCTGCAATCATAACATCAGATTGTCGCAATGATTCTTGTCCATTTGATGAAGTTGATTCTTTTTTCACTAGTCAGGAAATAAGCCCATAAATTTCTTCCTCTATTTCCTGTTACTGAAATCTAAGCATCAACCGACTCAAAAATCATAGTTTTTCTATCTTGGGTTTCCTTTCCCAATAGTTTACTGCATTTATTGTCTTCAATAGGTATAGTAACAGGTACTATTCTTCAGAGGTTAAGTTCTGATTGTTCCATGTACTAAGAACAAAATGTTTTTAAGACCACTAACCTTTTCTGAACATTTTCGATTTATGAGATCAGAAGATCCCTGCATTTTTGGAATTGTTCAGTTTTTTCACATGAGATATATTCAAAACTGTTACATTTACAACTTAATGGTGCAGTATGACGTTTTAGATCCTTGTGCCAATTGTATTATAAATAAATACGTTTACAGCTAGGAATGTCAAATATTTTAAAATTTGCACAATTTTTCTTTGTTATTATGAAACCAAACTTCAGACCAAACATTGTTCATCACTGAAAACACCCTTAATTTAGGAGCAGATGCTCCAGGTAAGCAGAAAATGTATGTTATATCTTTATCATGGTATTGGTCACATGTTCTGATGCCTAAAATGTTTGAAGAAATGAATCCATGCTTTTTCAGGGTTCAAAGGTTAAATTCTAATTTTTTGATGTACTGATGAAGCACAGAATGTTTTGGCAATCGCTCTTCGATCAATTCATACAAGTTTGTTTCAAAATAACCAATATTATCATTAATTTTTTTCTGAAAATGTTTTACTTTTGCATCAAGTAATATCAGTTCATATAAGTTCAGTTAAAATAATATCACCAGCCTCTGTTTAGGTCATATAAAACTGCACCAGGGCAGAAAAGTTTCTACAGTTAAAAATAAATTTCATAATATTTCCTAAGGGTTCAATTTACAGAACTGCATCCAATAGCCTTGCAAGGGGGTAATCAATAGCTGAAAATTATGAGGAACTTGGGTTTGTATGTTTTTTTCCTGAGCGAAAAACCTAAATTCTTTCATAAAGGGATAAAATGAGTAATCAGACTCACCCTTCTGACTGGAACGTATGGTAACCCTATTTATGACTTATGTTCATTTGATTCCATGGCATTTGACATATATTGCATTATGATATGAGGACATGATTAATACTAAGTTAAGTTCAACTGCTACATTCATTTCCATGCATTAGTGAAATTCCCGATTTTGCCCTAAAATTTCAAGTTTGCGGGGATACCTTAATATTGCCCTTGCACCATAAACTCCACACCACCTCAAAACATCAAATTAAATTGTTCAACTTGATTTTTCACATCACCCTAATGTAGAGTACATATTAAACCAAATTATAAAATATATTGCTTATTGTTTGGGGTCTTCCAAGTAAACACATCCACTGAGCGTAAAGAACAGTCATTGCCAGACCAATTTCCTCTTTAACCCTAAGATTATTTTACAATATGTGTTGTATTTATTATGTAGTGTTATGTTTTATTTTTTGGTGAAAGAACTAAGATTTGCTTGAATGCATAAAATATGTTATAACAAATTAATATTTTAAATATTGTTTCAAGTATTAGAATGATTCTTTTATATCCATTTTCAAAATTTTTGTTTTCCATAAACAAGTCTTAACCTAAGGAAATTATGAAATTAAAACTTATGGAAATTCAAAGGGAGCATGAATATTTTTACATAAGAGGGATGGAGGTTTATAAAGTTTGAAACCACTAATTTAGTCGCATTTCACTGGTGAGAGTACAAATCATAGTATCCATTTAGATTTGAATTTAGTAGTGTTTCTTAGCATTCTATCATGTTACCCAGAATCATACTCTGCAGTCAAGCATGGCACAATTCTTTGGTGTTTCACCAAAAACCTGTTCTACCTTCCATTAGAGCAGTCATAATTCGTAATTTCTTTTATCAATCAAATAGTATATCATTACAAGTATCCATTTTTAAATTCAAATAAAGCATCCTTCTTTAGATTTTGTATCAATTGCAACTAGATTTTTAAGTAAGGTGAACCTTGCTGCTTTTCTTGTGCATGGAATGAAAAACCTTTTAACCAAACCTGAACGTAAACTCTAACATGACATTTCTAAATGTTTCTTACGGATAATACTGATGATTTTTATTTACTTTACAGTTATAATTTGATCTGTGTATAATTTAGTTAATTAAACGTGTTCAAACACACCCTGTTACTTAGGTGTAACTTAGCAGGTGGCAACAACTGCTACCTGTTGAGGATGGACATTACTGCTCCTCGATCTTAAAGTTTCCTTTCTTCTTTTTATCTAATTCGAATTCTACAATACTGGAAGGAAAAACTCCATGTTCTGGATTTGAAAGGTTTTGAAAATAAGATACATACCCAAGACATAACCAAGTAATATTCTGAACTTCTCCATAGTAACCTAATGAAACTTATACAAATTGCCACATACAAAAGATATTTTTATTCATTACATGGCTTATAGTTTGGAGTGTAAAACAAATTTACATGTTTTCGTGTCTGAAGTTTTACATGAAACTACTTTGTTGTGAAAAGCTATAATTGAGCCAGATATATTGTGAATGTTAAATTTAAACTGAATCTGACAACGATAGAGAGCCAGAATTTGATTTTGAATTGAGATCTATAACTTAAGTTTGTAATCAGCCATTTTCTTTCTACATGTCTGTTCTTCGTGTCTTGTCTTAGAATTAAATATGTTGTCTTCTAAGTATGCATTTTCATCCTGATTTAATATTTCGCGTCCCTGACAGAACGATTGCGAGTTAGAAAATAAATTAGAAATCAAGGCAAGATTTAAAGAAACATTAAAATCAAAGTATGAAAAGATTAATGCTATAAACACTTCCTATTTGAAAGAAGGACCGTCGTGGCTCAGTGGGTATGCCCACTGCGCTAACAACCTTCGAGTTGTAGGCGGCGCAGTTTCGATTCGTGTCAAGTGCATTCCTCCCTTTGTATATTTCTCTCTTCTGTGTCAGTAAAAACTTTCATTGTGTGTATGTGTCTATTCACATTGTATATCTTGTGTCAGGTTCAGCATGGCCAAATAAAGCCCTTGCATCATAAAACTCGATTACCAACCAACCAATTTGAAAGAAATTCTACAAGTCGGAAAAAGAACTAAAGAACAAGTTGAAGAAATGCGGAGATTACAAACTCAGATTCTTGAAAATTAAAGAATTAATTGATGATTCGAAAACTTGAATGTTGTAAATGACTGTCAAGTTGGAATTTAAAAAAATGCACCTTCCGAAACTTGAACTAAAGAAATATGATGGAAGTTTAAGTGGTTGGATTGGGTTCTGGGACCAGTTTGAAAAGATTCACACTGGTGAAAGTTTAATAGAAGAAAAATTTGAATATTTATGTTTATCTATGAAGCCAGATTGCTAAAGCAGCTAACAAGGTTCAAGACTCATGCTTTCTGCTACTTTGTTGATTTCATCTGAGGGCACTTCCGTAGAAATTGGTTGCATATTAACAACAAATGTTCACATGCTTCCCAGGACTGCAGTGACTATTGATTCTTCGGAGGAAAGACAACTGTGACAGGTAAGAAAAAGGAGCTTGTTTTTGCTGTCTGAAACGAGGGCATCTTATTTCAAAGTGCAGAGCATTCGTTAAGCATGCTGCGTGTAAAGGAAAACAACCGATTTTGTGCACAAAGCTTTTGGTTAAAAGGGGTAATACTTATACAAGATAGTGAAATTAGTATGTTAACTAATTTTAGGAACAGAACACCAATAACATATTTACAAACTTTAATTGCAAATGCGGTTCATGAGAATGTGGTGCGAAAGGTGAGAATTTTGAGTGATTCTGGGTCACAGAGAAGCTATATTACCAAAGGCTGTGTGAAGGAATTAGAACTCGCACTTACGGGTGTTGTCTATGTATAAGAATTATTTGGGGGCAGTGAAACTGCACGAACATCACATTGCATATACAAGCGTTTATTGGTGAGTACAGATTCTGATTTTCAATTTGAAGTAAATGTACTAGATCAAGATCGAATTTGTAGTTATGTACCCAAAATTAATGATGCTGTTCTTAGTAGAGGTTTGAAAGATAAAGAGGAATATATTTAAGTGACTTTTCAAATGATGTAGACAATCTTTGTGATATTCAGATACTGTTAGAAGCTGATGCATGGTCGAAAATTATCACAGTTGGATCTCCCAAGATTAGTGAAAATTTAGTAGAAAAAAAACTAAATTTTAGTGTCTAATTGGTATATCAGAAAACAACATATCAAACTTTTTAGTGTCTTTATTTGATTCATTACATTTCTGAGTTGTGGGACTTGGAAAGTCTGGGAATGAAAGAATCTGGAGTTAAACTCAAACAAGATCTGGTAAATCATGAAGTTTGTAGATTTTTGAACAAACTATAAAAGGAAATAACACAGGTCAATATGTTGTTAAGTTACCTTGGATTGAAGGCTATCCACTTCTTGAAAACAACAAAGAGATACATACTACAACTCGAAAATTGAACCAAATAAGCAAATATGTGGAGTATGACTCGGTTATACAAGACTGGTTGAGGAATGAGATAATTGAGCTGGTTAATGAAGAACAGGGTTCAAATTAATTTTTATTTCCTGCATCAACTGTGCTGAAAGAATATAGTACAACTCGTGTAAGACCTGTATTTGACACATCAGCAACTGATAAAAATGGACATTCTTTAAATAAATTCCTAGAAAAAGATCCTTATTTAATTGAAGAAATTCCACTTATTCTCTTTAGCTTTAGACAGTACCTTCTTGGATTATCAGCAGATATTGAAAAAGCATTTTTACAGATAGAAATTGAACAAGCTGATCGTGATATGTTGAGATTTCTGTGGTGGAAGAATGATCAAAAAGCTATTTTTCGCCTTTGTACAGTAAGTCTTTGGTGTTACTTCTAGTCCCTTGTTGGCTGCTTGTACAAACAACTTGATAGAAAATGCTCCTGACCATCTCAAAAATATAGCTGGAAAATTTAGTAAATCCCCTTCTTTGTAGATAATTGTTTTGACTGAGGTTCAAAGTGAAAATGAAGCAGAAATTTTTATCTCTGAGGCAAAAGAATTGATGTCTTCAGATGGATTTCATCTTAGAGGATGGGTTGGTAATAACTTAAGTGAAACAAGAAAATGTTTTAGAACTTCAGTGGTTCTACTGATGGACTTGGTTGTAGTTTTCCCAAGAGAAATTGTGTGAGAGGAAAAGTAACCCATGTCGGAGCGTTCTGCACCTCTGCACATGCTAAGGTTTAGTTATTTTTGTCGCGGATTGTCGGTTGGTGATCTTCTCCATCTCTCGTCGAGCTCTCAACCAAGGCTTGAATATTTAAGGGTAAAAAAGGTAAATAGCAACATATATATTCGTTTTAAATGCATGTTATTTTACGTTTGCTAGAGGAAATGTTTTATCCATTGATTCAATCTTCGGTGTGCAAAAACTTTTGTTATACATATATTTTTTGTTATTGCATGTTGTGTTTATGATTCGTTTTGCATGTTTTCTGCAAACGGCCTGATCATTTGCTTCTATTTATGTGTTGTTCTTTTGATGACAGTTCATATTGCTTTATAAAATGCATAAAGATCAATGCGCTTTAGCCATTTTTGCTACATCTTGGAAAGCTGAGGCTGAGTATGGAGAATAATTAATTACACATGCAAGGATTAAATCCAGGTAAGTAACAATGCTTGCATCTGCTTTCATTAATATTTGTAATTTGTCTATTTCTAACTAGTTTTCCAAATGGTGCATTCTGTTGAGTCAGCTTGGTTTGAAATGCTACCCAGCAGAATATACTTTTTGGATTGGAAAATATAGATTTGAGATCATTTGCTTGAATGTTGTCTTTCACAAACTATTTTGAAGTAAATTACTATATAAAAGACCACAAATGTGGACCTATTGTATTCAATGAAATTATGTGAAACAAAACAGCAAAGTTTGCAATGTAAAGTCCTTACAAATGATGCTGTATGTTTTTGTCTCATTTTAATGTTGATCAGCTGTACAACAATTTATATTTTTAATGAAAATAGTTTGTAGTGGAAGAAAACCTCATAAATTCAATTTTTGTTCCACAGAAATCATTTGTTGCTGTAATCAATAAATTTTTTCTCAATCCTTTTTAACTTTCAAATATATCGGATTCTACATTTCTCTTATTCTGAACCCAGGAACCTCGGAAGTGCTTGGGAGGCTCAAGTACCCCCAGTATCTGTCAGGGGTGGAGATAAATCTTTACTTGTGCTTATGCCAGAAGAAAATGGAAATGTGCAATTTGATAAAAAAAGTTTTAAAAATTGAATAAAAGTTCCTCAGCACTTTCAGTGAAAGAAGATGTTTTGTGAAAGTAAGCTAATTGCAGGTTGATCAAAATTTTTTTGTATTCGAATTTATTTTAAGTCTGATTTTTAAAAGATTTTAATCGGATTTTTATGATTTTTTAATTTGTTGTCCTTATATGTTTCAAACTTGTTAGACATGCAAATCAAGAGTAGTTTGTAGTCATTGATTTATGTTAAATATGAGGTTTAATAAGGAGACGTTAAATTTTATAAATCATAGTAATTAAATAAATTTTAATTTTCCAGCCTCCCAACTAAGTTGAAATTATTCCTTCTACAAATACAGAAATAGCTGTGGTGATTAGGTGTCCGTGTATCAGTGGATTTACCCACTGCGTTAGCAACGGGCGAGGTTTAGGCGTCGATTCGATTCTTCTCTGTATTTCTCTTCTGTGTCAATAAAGCTTTACTTGTGTGTTTATGTCTATTTACTTGGCGCAGCTTGGCTAAATGTGTCTCTTGCGTCATAAATCCCAAACAACCCGAGACCTTGCGCCATAAAATCCCCAAAATCCAACCCAAACAACCGACCTGAGGCAGTTAGATAACTCTAAGAATGGTTTTCTTGTCTTTTACTCAAACATTAACATCTAAATGAGTTCCACCCATTCCAAAAGAACGTCTGGGTACTATGCGTTCTCAAAGAGAAACCAAAAAAATTATCTGCTTTCACTTGAATTTTTATAATTACAAGCTGATACTAGGTAAATATTTTGCTTTTGGGAATATTAAGTGGTTATTTTTTTCAGATCAATTGATTTCCTTCAGGAGGACTTATTTACTGAAGTAGCACAAGAAAATTGAGGAGTTTGGTCGAATTAGCATTCGCCAATTCTACGTGAATATGTCACTGTTAATCGACATTTAGTTAACATTGAAATAAAAAAAGATTTCAACTCTGAAATTGAATTGATTTAGTGATGTTTCTAACGTTGCTATTTAGGTAAAAAAACGTTTAGACTCGCTGTATCAACTTTGATATGTCGCATGGAAAAAACCTTTCACTTGAAATTTTGAAACAGGATACTGCTATTTAGGGCCTTTAGTTCAACGTTAATTTGCTTAAATCTAGTCATTTTTCAACGTTGAAATTTGGATATTTAGCCATTTGTGTTGCATTAGGCATGTTTTAAACTTTGAAATTTGATTCATAAATTTTAAATATTGTTAAAAAAATTTCTTTTAAATATTGAAATTTATCTTGAGAAATGCCAATTTTAATTGCATGGCAGTATTGTTTGCTAGATCTTAATTTTAGTGTTGTTCGCACGGAATATTCTTTTTAATTGGTGTATTGACTAAAGTTTAATTTTGCACAACTTACATTTTGTAAGTAAACGAGTCTATTTAATGTGAAGAGCAAGCGAAACACCCACTGATAATAAAAGTGTTGTTTTGCTACTTGATAACTGGCACGCCAAAATTAATGTTTCATTTTCTAATTTTAAAATGAATTATTTGTTTTGTGGAAAATATTGCATTGGTTCCTTTCTTGACGGTATGTGTATATCTCCACTAAAATAAAGTTATTTTAAAATAAAACAGTTAACGTTAAAATAAAACGTATAACCGTACACTGATTAAAAAATTTGTTTTAAAATTTTGACGTAGGTTTCCATTATAAGGCTATTAAAATCAATAAAACTTGCATATGTTTTTCAAATTATATTAAATTGTATTGAAAGCTGTACGTAATAGGTAAGATATTTAAAACAGCTGATCTTGGAATAATATCACGGTTATAAAATGTTCTAACTGAGCCTTTTGAAAAGTTAAAAGTTTTGTTTTAAGTGAGAAGATCGAAGTTATTTACATAATGAGTTGAAGCTATTTTTAGCAACTTTGCTATCTCAAGCATTCATTGAAAACATTTTTTTTTTCTTTTTTTAAACGCTGACAATTGACCTTCCGTTATTTGAAAAATTGTGATTAACTTTGCTCCGTTTGTATGAAGGTAGATATTTTAATTAACGTCACACAACCGGTTATTGGTGACAGTACGGGATCATTCCCATAGGGAAAGAACCGAAGACAACTCCACGTAATTTTGAACCGCGGTCAGATGAGGAGGCTACACTTGAGATGGCACCCCACTCTCCAAACTTCCACGCCAACATGGGGACATTTGAAGCTATGACGGATTTAACGTGCACAAGACACCTTTGTACACGACTGTCGTTGGTTGGATTCGAACTCGCAACCCTCCTGTTGCTAATCCGTTACTCCTCCAACCGGGCTACCGCGGCCCCTCGTATGGATGAAGGTATTTAATTTTCGCATTGGTTTCTTTCTTGACGGTATGTGTATATCTCGACCAACTTCCCATAAAAGTCATTGATTCAATACATAATGATTTGTAGAATTCCGTTTAAACCGTACGCTGTGATTAAAAAATTTCTTTGAAACGAAATTCATTATAAATATTGTATCAATATGATTTGTCATCCTTTCATAATGATAGTGGAATTAGGGAATATCGCATTGCGGGTGCAAGAGTACGCTAATCCGTTACTCTTCCAACCGGGCTACCGCGAAGTGTGTGATATACTAGATGGATGGATAATGCAAGCATACGCATTTCGTCCTTTTACATTACTACTGAGAGGAGTTTGTTTCTGGTTGTCCCCTGTTTCTTGCCTCTTTGGAACGTGTTCCCAGGACTCCTAATTATATCAATACCCGATTTTTATCTTTTCTCCCAATTGAATCGGCAGATGTAAAAAGGGGACATGTTACAATACTCAAATTTTATAGGAGATATTAAAAGGTGTACCACTTTAATCGTGGTGCTCATAAACTAAATAAAAAAATTCAGATAATTGATATTATATAGCCACACATATAATCCAAGTGTAATTCATGAGTTTTGTTACTGCCAAAGCCCCCTACGGAATTCCAAAAAATTCACACATATCCCCTTTTTACACGTTTTACCTAGTGTTACACTGAAATTACTGGGAAAAGAATAGAAAACATAATATGATAAAACATCAGCCTCACTATCTGACTTCTGCACCCTATACATATTTGCAAAAGTTTCTAGTTCCTCTATTATTTGGTCACTTTCAAGATCGTAAAACCCACACAAGTCTTTCACTGATGAAGAATCAGGTAAGAATTTATATCCCTGCTTTTCTTTTTCTCTTGCAATTTTCGAAATTCCTTCATGTAAAAGCCTTCTACTTTCGCACAATTCTCTATTTCGTACATTTTTAAAAATTCAATTTTTTAAAGATTTTTGTCGATAATGTAAAAATTGTTCGCTTCCATGCAGTCGCTCCCACGGAGCGCGGTAGCTCGCGCTCACTCACATATTGCCGCCTAGAGTAGCGGAATCGTTGTGACGTCACTAGGGTTCCGAGCCGCTGTGGCGGGGGCCGAATGTCAAATACATACAATGTATTAAACAGGTTTAGTCTTGAGTTAGGTCACATGTCGATGCGTTGTGTGTTTTTTGCCAATTTATTTGTTTATGTTTAAATATTTCGCCCTTATAAATTTATAAATATGAGTGAGAAACGGAGAACCTGCAGTGTTGATACGAACAAAAAGAAATTAAGGACTCGTAAACTTCATACGATCGAGACAAAGATGGAAATAATTAGACGTTCTGAAAGCGGTGAATCTTTTGCTTCAATCGGCCGTTCGTACGACATAAACAGGTCTACGATATATTCAATTTTGAAAAACAAGAATAAAATTACGGAATACGTTCAAAATTGTAGTTTTCACTCTTCAGTCTCCTTATTTTGGTTGGAACCTTGTCCAAGTTTGTAGTAAAAAATCATGCCTTGTATGACATGACATGAAGACATAATTCCTCTAAAAGAGAAAATAGATTTTTCATTTGGGGATATATGTCCATACATTTTTCAACAATTAACGCAAATCTGTGCGAAGAACACCATATATAGGGCGCTTTCGGACATTCTGGATTAGCGTTTTTACACTATTGAATTTTCCTCTCATATTCCCGGCCCCATCCAGGCCTGTGGTATCTCCACTAATGAAAACCCTAATGAGCCGCTCTTCAGGTTTGGCATTTTCCTTTGGGGCACCTTGCGGGTCAGTGCGCTCGATACAACGAACCACTAATGTTAAACATTCTTTTTTACTAATGTCTTGAATAACAGAATAAACCTCTTTTGAGAAATCCATTGGATCCTTGCATTTTGTGCTGATAAGTGGGTTTTAGATTTTTCATGGAGCACAATATCCCGGTCCCTCTATAGCCAGTTGTTCCCCATATTGACTGTTCGCGTGGGAGAGAAAACAGTACATGGTAAGCAAAATACGGCAATTACACTTTTATTTGGTAAAACTTCATTCTTCCATGATGGGTTGAATTTTCTTCCATCTGTTGAAGGAAAAGTGACTAAAGACAAATCTCTTGTGTGTGTGTGATTTCCAACTTCAGTATCCTCTTGTTGAATGGAAACTGAAGGTCTTTCAGCAGATGGAGTACTACCCTGTGGGCACCCCTCATTGATAGCTAATTTCCCCCTCCATTTCCTTATAACCATGACATAATTATTTTTAATGCATGCACTTTAAAAGAATTTTAAAGGTATTTACGAGTAAATTTGTTGAAACCAGTGTAGCAAATTCGATGTGAATTGATCAAACTGTGATAGTAAGGATAATAAATGTCATTTCTATGGGGATTTCGAGGGCAGCTGTAGCCCAGTTCGAAGAGCAACGGATTAGCAAACAGAGGGTTGCGAGATCGAAACTCGATCCAGCCAAAGACCGTCGGATAAACGGGAACAGGTGCACGTTAAATCTGTCGTGGCATCAAGTGTCCTCATATTGGTGAAGTGTGGAAGTTTGGAGTGGGGTACCGGCTCAGGTGTTGTTCTTGACCGTGGTTCAAAATTATGAGGCGTTGTCCTGGGATCTTTTACTTCAGGATTGATCCCGGACCACCCCTAATAGCCCGTTGTGTTGCTCGAGGGGATATTAATTAAATGCCTACCTATTTGGATTTCGAATTGTTTTTAGCCCCTTCTCCCGACCTAGGACAAATATAACGGGATTAATATATAGCCTGTTTCCCGCAGGCTTCCAAAAATTGAATGTACTAAATTTTGTGTAAATTCGTCTGACAACGGTGATCTTCGTTTTAGTTCAAGCTTTCTGTGTTTAACCCTTCTGGCGGCGTGGTATCTCACAGTTGTGTTGACGAAAACGGCACCCCGAAAAAGCGAGTTCCCCTTAAAGTGTCAGAGTTTGAACAAAGGGAGTGCTTTCCCCTTCTTCAGTCAATTGCTTTATCTCTGCTCTATGGTCTGGTCAATTGGTCTCAGCAGTAATCTATTTAGACCGGACCATCAAAGGAGAGCGATGACAGTGATAGATAGCAAAGCCATGGGCTACTTCCCAGAATACCCTAAGTATACCTAGAATCTTCTCAAGCGTGCTTCTCAAATGCTTGTAGAATGATTTTCAAATAGTGAAGTAAATCAGAGGTCAAGATACATTCGACTGATCCATACAAATATTCTTACACGTGTTTGAAAAACAAATATTTACTGTAAATTTTGTTTGCCTCCATTACACAGATTTACAGCATGATTTTTGTATAAATCAAGCGATGAAATTATTTATCTCTGTTGAGTTAGACATGGTATTTGGTATTTTGGTATTTTCAATTAACGTCACACTGGAGCAACACAACGGGCTATTGGTGACGGTCCGGGATCAATCCCAGAGGGAAAGATCCGAGGACAGCACCACGTAATTTTGAACCACGGTCAGATGACGAGGCAACACCTGAGCTGGCACCCCACTCTCCAAACTTCCACACCACGCCAACGTGAGGACATTTGAGGCCACGACAGATTTAACGTGCACCAGCCCCCTTTGTACACGACGGTGTTTTGGCTGGATTCGAACTCGCAACCCTTCGGTTGCAAGTCCGTTACTCTTCCAACCGGGCCACCGCGGCCCGAGTTAGACATGAGAGACTTAAATCCTAAAGAGTAACCACAACGGATATTACCCCAAAGGTTCCAGATTTTGGGTGTTCACATATCCGTGATTAACGATTCATAGGCGCAAGATACAAAATACAAAAATGGAGGAATTAAGTAAATGCCGAAATATTTGCGATTTGTTTCATATAAATGGTTGAAAATAATTTTATAAATCCATAGAAATGATTTGAGTGATAATGGTTTGACGTAGCCTCAAACAGTTGTACATAATAAAACCTAAATTTCAACCAGTTTTTTCGAGGGTCTGTGTCATTTATTTTGTCTTCCATTGAAAATGAGTAGCCTCGTTGGAAGAGTAACGGATTAGCAACCGGAGGGTTGCGAGTCCGAATCCAACCAAAGACTATCGCGTAAAAGGGGGGGGCTGGTGCAAGTTAATTCCGTCGGTAACCTGAAATATCCTCATGTTGGCGAGGTGTGGAAGTTTGGAGAGTGGGATGCTAGCTCAGGTGTGATCTCGTCATCTGACCGTGTTTTGTGCAAATTAGATTTTCAAAGGGTTAATTATCCATTGATAATTAATGTTTGTGAGAAAGAACCAAACTAGAGGTTTTGGAATTTTTAAATTCTTTATCGCATCGATGGCCCACAGGTAGCCGGCTTCACCAAACCTATTCGAACTCCGCCAATTATCGCATTTTATCAAGTTTCCAATACGTAGTGAAATACTAAATTAAACAATTGTGCGTAATTTAAAATGTATGTCTTGCGAGTTTGGCTGCAGCAAAAATCATAACTTTAATTCTCAATCTTTTCCCTGAATTCATGTCCCTTCGTGTTGTTATTTGCTTTTTGTTTGGTAAATTTTTAATCGCACTTCAAATGAAGCATTTTAAAATGTTTTCATCTCAAAAAGTCATGACCCCTTGCACAAAAGGTCTCCAACCACGCCCTCTCATTAGAGGACACGGGTGGTCGAGGGGAAGGAAAAGTGACCGCTCGAAGATTCTCGGGGTTGACACTTAAGCTTACATTTTGGTTTACGAGATATCTCCTGATGCAGTTGGGAATAAAATATGGTCTTGATAATATGTGGGAGTTGATTTTTACATTTCCCCTCTTTTTACTTTTAATTTTCCTCAGAAATTCTTTTCTTTTTTAGATACGTATTTGGAAGTATTTTTCCACTTTTACGCGTTTTTTCTTTTCTCAATATTACTTGTCGTACATTAAGGTATCGAAAAGTCATGATTTTTACAGCGTTTTTGAATAATTGAATAAGCATAATTCTCTTCGGAAGGAGCGGAAACATAGCCTTCCATCCATTGCTTAAAAATTATTTCGTAGCATACAATTTTTTTACAGCTCATCAAAATCGTTCAAAAAATGTCCGAACAGCCTCTGTATTTATCATAATTAAATATCCTATTCTAAGGCAACAGTCTGTTGATTTTGATGCAGCCCACACATATCCCGATTTCATTTGATTTTTCGGAAAAACCCCTTTTATAACTGCCGATTCCATTATCACCCCCCTTTTCCGTGATTAATGGCACACTTTAACTTTCTCCTTCACAATCTGATTTATTTATAACTTCCGAAGTATTACAAAATACTATCCATTTCCGTTGAAACCCAGTGGTTTTGTTTATAACTCTTGAGATTATTTTGTATCGGAAAATGGCTTTGCGCGATGACTTCCCGCGGTTAAAGCGGAATTCCCTTTGTACTAAGAGTGGTATAGAACAGAGATTCGGAATGGCTCTACTCACCCCATTGTTCTGATTCACCAACGGTGAACCTGAACATTCGCGTGGACGAAAGAGGCAGAACGTTCTAGAACAGTGGTGCGCAAACCGTGGGTCGCGACCCCTCTGGGGGTCGCTTGAAAATTTGTGTGGGTCGCCAAATTCAAAGAAATTTATTTGAAATAAAAATATAAGACTTTTTTTCAACAAGTATCAGGTACCAGTAAAATAGTGAAATGAGATATTTATAAAAAAAGAACTATATTTTTTACGAAAGCAATTGTCTGTATTAGTATATAATACCTATACTTCGGCAACCGGCAGGCGAACAGACATAGTGATAAAAGATAATTGTCAATTTGAGAAGATGCCCTTTACCTGCTCTCTGGTAGGATCCATATGCAACTTGGGTCGGTCTGACTTTTGGCAGTGGCCATCATTACTACAGCTTTTTCAATCTAGGTGTGCACCCCTGCTATTTAGTCTTTATACTGTTATCACAGCTAGGACCGTGCAGTTCTTTCCGTCTGTGCCTCAGTAGTTCGGTTTTGCTGCTTCTTACGTTCATTCAAGTGCATTCTGTAATTCTGTTTATATACTGCTTTTGCTAATTTTAAGTAACATTTGCAATCGGCTATGTACATAACATATTTTTTAAGTATAGTACAATTCAGTAGCGTGCTCGGAGGGCAATAATAAACAATTAATTAAAAAATCAATATGGATATTCAACTGATATTTCGTGGAAAACGCTACAAGGGTAGTTACTATTTTAAAACGTATAAGGGAACAGTGAGTTCTGTTTTTATTACAGATGGCGGCACACTAAACAAAGCCTGCTTTTGCAGTCAGTTTAAGTGCGAGTACAAATTTAAGATCATAGTAAGATGAATTTTGAAAAGTAAACGCGAATTGTAATTTTTAAATATATATTTTACCATCTTTGGAGTAAGTAATGTTGGTAAACATAATTATATTAAATCACTATAATTAATTTTGTACTTGTTTTGTATTTTTTTAAGTAAGATCCAATATTTGTATGTTATGATTCACTGTAACCTCTGTATACAATATAGATGTGTGCTCGACTGGTAACACCAGTTGAGATATTTCCTTGCCTCGATTACCATGTGTAAATTTTTACTTGAACGTTGCATTTTTTATTTCAAGTAGCGAACATGTGCAATTGGTATAAAGAGATGTTTCTGTTAGAATTTAGTTTTCTTTTCTTTAATTCTCGTCTGAATAAGCTACAAATAAACATGATTTATACAGAGTAATCCCGGACTTTATTTTCTTCCCACGTGGTAGCCGCACGTGATTGAACAAACGCAAAGAAATGAAATATTGTATATTTATAATTTTGTTTTAGTTTTAATACCCTCATGATGGATAAATGGCTAAAAATAGGTACCCAACGTCTAGAAAATGAAAAGAATGACAGTACAAATGAGAATGATGGGTCAACATCCAATGAACTTAAAAAAACTGTGAATGAATTCAATGGCACACAATTGCTGAGAAGGCTTTACGGGCATCCTTAGAAGTTTCATATTTAATAGGAAAAAATTTGAAACCACATACAATTGGAGAACCACTTATTCTTCCTTCAGTAATTAAAATGACATCATTTATTCAAGGAGAAACATATGGTAACGATTTAAAAACGATACCATTATCAAGCGATACCGTTTCTCGGCGAATTTCCGCCATATCACGTAATATATAATCAGTTCTGTTAAATCGATTACAAAACTATGTATTTGCTCTACAACTTGACGAAACTACAGACATTTCTAAAGTGTCTCAATTAATTGTTTATGTGAGATACGTTTATGAAGAAGACATATCAGAAAAATTTTTATGTTGTAAAAAATTGGAAGGAAAAACAAATGGAGAGAAAATATTTGAAATTATTATGATATTTTGGGGAAACAAATGACCTTACCTGGTAGTAATAAAGGACTAAGAGGGTTAATAAAGAAAATTGCTCCCCATACAGTATTCAAACATTGCATGATACATAGACAAGCTCTTGTTGCAAAAGACATTGATGAAGAATTGCACAAGATATTACAGGATGTTATTATTGTAATTAATTACATTAAAAGCAACAGCTCCCTAAACAGTCGTCTCTACATACCGAAGTCAGATGGCTCTCACGCTGCAAAATACTGCTACGTATTTTCGATTTGAGAAACGAAGTTTACATTTTTTGGTAGAAAGAAACATATTGGCAAGTTCATTCATTAATGAAGATTGGCTCGGAAAACTCAGTTGCATGGCTGACATTTTCGAAAAACTTAACGATTTAATGAAGTAATCGTTAAGTTTTGGAATGTAAGTCTACAGGGAGAGAAAACAAACATTTTAACATCGAGCATTAAAATTGAAGCTTTTAAAAATAAGCTGATACTTTGGCAAGGAGAATTGAGCAAAAACAACACAGACATGTTCCCGTGCTTTTCAGAATTTAACAAAAAAAATAATATAGATTTCTTGATATTTAAAAACACCATTTCCCGTCATATGAAAAAATTGGGAGAAAACTCTTCTAGATAATGAATTAGGTTAGATACGTGATCCATTTTCGTTTGATATTTTTAAATCCAATATCTCTTTCAATGAAAAAGAACATTTAATTGATGTTTCAAGCGATGAAACACTGCGCATTCAATTTAAGTCTGACTTGCCAGAAATTTTGGTTAACGATTGGAAACGAATATGCCGATTCGAAGAAAAAGGCAATTCATATTTTGATTCAGTTTGCATCGACCTACTTATGTGAAACCGGTTTTTCTTAATTAGTTGGCCATTAAAACAAAATATCGATCTCGATTGGATCCAGAGGATGACTTACGGCTTGCGATTTCCAATACAGATCCGACATAGAAGCAATCATGAGCTCTTTCCAAGCACATACCTCACATTGAATTCTTATGTTGTAAGTTTTTTAAAGTATTTTCCATTAAAAATATTTATACCCATATGCATAAATAAAACCATTGTTTCATAAAATTATGTGTTTTATTCAGACCTCTAATAAGGCACAAACAGAAACGCAAATCCCAAACAGAATTCGACTTTAACTACGTTGATGATTAAAAAAACGTCTATTGTCTATCCAGAGGTCGCGACAAAATAGTAAACAAAATTGGGGGGGGGGGCGGAAATGAAAATAGTTTGCGCACCACTGTCCTAGAACACGAGCGACTTCCGAAAGCTCCGAGAACATTCTAGAACACGAGCGATTCCCGCCGAAAGTGTTGCAAGGTTATTTGAAATGTTTGTAATTGTCCTGTTCTATTCCCACAGATGCGATACTAACCCTCGAAATAGAATGGGTTATATTTATTCAGTAACCTCAACTAAATAATCATCAATGCGCGAGTCTACATTGAAAACAAATGTCGTAAACGATTACACAAAACTCAGTGAAAAATATTCCCTGTCCAGCAAGACAAAGTTCTACAAAAAATAATTTGTTAAAATTTACCAGAAAACCACAAGACTAACATTACCGAAATGACAATCGGTCTCAGACGTTACCTGTTTTTGGGCTTTCAATCCATGAATTTAATACTCGGTACAACTTTCTGTTTACATAGTTTAACTAGATCTGCCTTTTTTAGCATAGATATGGGGTACATCAACATTTATTAGGATTATCTTCAGTGATGATTTATTACAGTGCAATTATTTTCAACCAATCGAGGAGCTTTTCGGGGGAAATTAATGCGTTGTGCGAAATTGTCTCACATATTTGAGACAGGTCCACGTCCACTTCGGAACAAACTACCACCAAAATATGTACTCAAGTTTTAATTTGCACAAAATTTAAAGCCCCCAGACTGCCACATCGCAATAAAACTTAAACCTTTTTCACATTTCCCGCCCACCTTTGTCCGTGGACACAGATGGTAAAAATAAAAAAGGAGAACAATCTATTCTAAAACTCACTGAGATGAGGAAATAAAAACAAATATAAAGCGCGCGCTTGTGAAGCGAAACTCACTCCCATGACAGACTTGAAGAGAAAACACTGTTGAAATATTAATTTGTTTAGTTATTCTCGAATTTGCTTACTTATTCTCCGAGTCAAAATTCCGTTCGACGGAGACTAATGAATAGAGAATGAAGGTGTTATTTAAGAGAGCCTGGGAAACGTATCCACAATTAGCGCTGAGACAGCAATATTCAAATGAACGGGTTCAAGTGCAGCATGAGAAAAAGTTTGGCGCAATGGTTCTCAGTCTTTGTAAGATCGCGGCCCGGTAAATTATTTTTTATAAGACCCAACGCAGTGTAAAATTGATCATTGTATTAAATTGATTTTAGTGATGTGGGTTTGATAAAACGGTAATGAGAAAAGTATCTATGCATAAAATGTACGAATTTCTCTATTCTAAATACTAGTTCCAACATTAGTATTTCGAATTTAAAAAATGCAACATGAAAAAACAGCAATTATAAGTTACTTTTATTGTAACAAGGTTTTAGTTAGGTTAATGAGACTTGTATTCTGTCCGTTAGCTTATTAATTCTAGAATGATTCGATGTGATGGTTAATTGAAAGTCCTGTTTCGTTTTGAGCAGTCATGGCAGAAAAACCGCACTTGATACACCAGTATGAGAGCTCGTGGGTAATATAACTCAGGTTGATATTTTAGCATTTTATTAATATAATAAAACAAATATTAGTTTTCTACTTCTCATAAGAAAAGTAACATTAAAAGTACACCATTTTTCACAGTCCAATGAAAAAAATTATAATTATACTACATATTATTTTGGATATGCCAGTATCTAACTCAAAAATCCACACTCTGTCAGCGCAATTGATAAAATATCATCAATTTGCTCGACAACAAATCATTATTTTCTACGAGTTCAGGCACTGGAACAAACTGTCCTCCCGTATCTGCAGACCAGGCAACCTAAAATAAACCAGATTCCATTTCCACATCACCCATGAGGTAGGAATCATGATGCGTTTTTTTTAAAGAGGTATTGCCAGGAGCCTTAATCCTCTGCTGCAGCGGTTTCCAACTGCCTTTTAAAGAAACAAAATTTTAAAATTGAAAGAATGAGAAGATTAAAAAAAAAACATTAATAAATAATGAAAGATGCCATTTAAATAAAAAACAATCGTATTAAATCAGGGCAAGGTCTTCCACTGACCTTAATATGGTTTAAAAAGGGCTGTACAGCAAGGGAATTCCTAAAAATCATGTGTCGGACCGAAGAAGGGATAAAATATATAATGCTAAAATATGGTACGTATCTACCAAGAGGCACGAGCAGGGCTTACAGTGAGTGTGAGCAATGACGATAGCTTAATATATTTACTTATCTAGTCCAGAAATGACTTATAGAAAATAGGGAACATTTCGGGACAAAATGTGAAGTTATATGATACAAAATAAAGGAAGGAGTTGGAAACAGCTGCAGCTTCTGCACCTGAAAGAAAAAAGTTGTAATTAGTCACAGTTCAAAAAAATTCTTGGCACACAGAAAAAGATCATTTACAAATTGTCAGTTAACTTAAAGTGCAGTGGGTAGTTACCTTTCACTTAGGATTAGATCTATCATTCCTGTGGAAAAGTCTACATCACCTGGAATAACTTCTCTCCACTATACATTCTTCCATCCCTAAAAAGATGCTCTAGAGCCAATAAAAGACGAGGATATGTTGACAGTAGAATAAATTGGGAAGTAAAGGATTCACTGAACTGTGTACAAACCTTTACAGAGCTCTTGGGCAGCTGCAGAACGTTGATCGATGAAATTTGAACTAGGCTCATTCTATTCCATGTGTTGGTGCTATAAGCCGTGTGATGTGAGCCAAAAAGCTGTGCAGTCATTAATGATCTTAATACTTACATTTAGCTGCTGTAAGGTCACATTTTACATCCAGATGTGTCTCTACAGATGTACCATGGAATTTTACCCCTCCAAGAAGTCCCATTCACCTCAATAACAATTTGGGCTTTCAGTGACCCTCCAATTAGAGGCCCTGAAAGGAATTTGGAAGCAAACCATATAATCTGAAGGTCAATTTCAATACACGCTATTACAAACGCCAGTAGAAAGTAGTGATCTCCATTGTTGCATCACATCAGATATTCTTTATCTTCCAATAAAAACCAGTAAAAACGTATTTCACATATTCAATGTAGTAAACATGATAAAAATTAATTTATCAAATGAAAGCACAAATGTATATTTTAGAATTCTGTTTGATATCATGCTATAAAATAATATTCAAACATGCAAATATGCGAAGCATTAAAAAAATCCATTCATTTTTAAAAACTTATTGCAATAGAAATTTTAAAATTGCATTTACCAAGGTGTAAGTAACTGAATGTTATTTTAAGTGTTTCCTTTATTTAACCAATTAAACTTCCAAGTACATTTGTCTTGTAGGTTCAACTCTAAATTTCTATCATAGAACGTCGCTACACTTAGAGCGACTGTGAAGTAATTGTTCCTAGACGATGTGGAGCAATATCGAGTTCGTCTAGCAATGGATAAGGCACAGCTGGATCTGTGTTTGGTGACATAGCAAAGGAGCACAGCACATACAATGCGGTGAGGAAAATGCATGGCTAAGGATTTTTATTCTTACTGCTTGGCTGTTTTTCTTAATGCTGACCATCCACTTCTTCAACACTGCAAGGGATGAACTAGAAGCAATTTGTGAGGAAGCGCCCAGTCGGTAAACCAGCATTTCGTAAACAGGAACAATTACCATGATCCATGTGTTCCCAAACAGGGATTCGAAGCTACTGTTTTAGTCGAATGTTCTTTCAGGAAGTCCCAAAACTTCATAGGTCTTCGGCTATTGTTTTTTATAATGCAGCACAGGTCTGGAAGCAAATTTCAGTTGCTTGAAATGAACAAAATTTATGCTTGTCAATATGGCAGGGAGAATATGTAGCAATGGATGGGGCACAGCTAGATCTGTGTTTGGTGACATAGCAAAGGAGCACAGCACATACAATGCGGTGAGGAAAATGCATGGCTAAGGATTTTTATTCTTACTGCTGACCATCCACTTCTTCAACACTGCAAGGGATGAACTAGAAGCAATTTGTGAGGAAGCGCCCAGTCGGTAAACCAGCATTTCGTAAACAGGAACAATTACCATCATCCATGTGTTCCCAAACAGGGATTCGAATCGGGAACTCCCACTGGGTGACATACAACCACTATATAAAGTAGGCAGTCTCATTTGTGGAGCTACTGTTAGAGTCCAATGTACTTGTGGCAATTTTCTAACCCCGATAATTAGGACTAAGTGCTGCAGTTTTCATGGTATAAATACAAGGAACCAAATAAAGTAATAATTTTTTTTAACAGGAAGTAATGTTTCTACTGTTATATATATAATATGTTTGAAAAAGCATAAATATTTCAGCACTTATTCCAAACATTTAAATATATTTTTTGAAAATTTAATAAATTAATGCTGTGTAATAAATATTTCATTAGATTTAAAATTAAAAATTATATTTAATATTTATGAACAATTTTAGTCAATTTCTAATCCTTGAAAAAGGCATCATAGATTGGCAGATTTAAAATTGATCCTCCGCGTAAATACAGAATAGTGCAATCAAGCATCAGCTTAATACCTATTTCGGTGAAGAAACAGATACAAGCAACTTGGTGTAGGACAAGTCCCAACATTAATGAATCTTTCGATTGCTCAAAAGAACACAATGAATGAGACAAGTCTTGAAGAGATGATGCAGAGGATTCAATTTGCTGCTAAAGAATTTATGTTTTGTATTTAAAAATGCATGAATCTTTTTAAAATTTAATCATTAAAATGGGCGTAACAGATTGGTAGACTTCAAATTGATCCTCTGCATCAATACAAAATGGTGCAACCAAGCATCAGCTTAATACCTATTTCGGTGAAGAAACAGATACAAGCAACTTGGTGTAGGACAAGTCCCAACATTAATGAATCTTTCGATTGCTCAAAAGAACACAATGAATGAGACAAGTCTGGAAGAGATGATGCAGAGGATTCAATTTGCTGCTAAAGAATCTATGTTTTGTATTTAAAAATGCATGAATCTTTTTGAAATTTAATCATTAAAATGGGCGTACCTATTTCGGTGAAGAAACAGATACAAGCAACTTGGTGTAGGACAAGTCTCAAAGATATGGAACAGATGTAGAATATTCAGAAAACTTCTTAAAATAAATGAAGACAAACACTTTATTTAATTTTGAAATAAAATTTTTACTACTTTTAATTTTGAAAATAAAAAAAAATCCGAAGTAATGTAGCAGATTTAATATCCAGGAGAATATCTGATGTGATGTAACAATGAAGGTTTAATTTTTTTTGCAACCATCATTGTTATATCAGAAGATAAAAAGTGCAAGATTTTAATAACGTGTATTCAAATTGACCTTCACATTACATCCAAATTCCTTTCAGGGGGACTCTTGTTGGAGGGTCCCTGAAAGCTTTCAATTGTTATTGATGTTAACAGGTCCTTTTGGAGGTGTAAATTCCATAGTACAGCATCTGTACAGAGCTGCTTCTGGACTGATAAATGTGACCGTAGAGTAACGAAATGTAGAGGTCAAAATCATTAATGACTGCACAGATTTTCGGCTTGCATCGCACAACATTGGTCACCAAACACATCAAATGAAATGAGCATAGTCCAAATCTCATAGATTAAACATTCCTCAGCTACACGAGAAAGAACTTTGTGAAGACTTGTACACTATTAAGTGAATACTTCATCTTCCTCAATTTATTACTCCTATCAATACTTACCCTTGACTTTAATTGCAATAGAACATCTTTAGAGGAATAAAGGAATATACAGTGGTGGGAATACTACTTACTCAAAATGATGCAGGACTTCTAGGTAAGATAAATCTAATCTTTAGTGAATGTAATACTTACTGTACTTTCAAATATTAACTGCTTGTTTATACTGAAAGCTATTCATCACCACCATAAAAACATTGAATTATTTATCTAACGTACCATCATTATTCCTTTTATTGTTCAAGTCTGTTTTATTGGCATACCACTGTCCTCAATTCCTCTCCATTCTTAGGACACATTTTCTGAGTTTTCTAAAAACCAAAAAGCTTATAAGAAAAATGAACTGGTATAAAATTAACTATGCCCTTAAGTGGAAGTTAATTCAGTTGTATTACAATAAATAAATTTTATGTGAAGTTTGTTTTGGAATATTAATTTTTTTAAATAGCATAAATGTAAGTACTGAATATGATTGAGCAGGGCATCTTTAAGTTCGAAAGTAATACTAAATCAGATGTATGAGATACTGAAAAATATTTACCAATGGTATGCAAGATTGGAGCCATAAACATCCTTCATTCTATTATGCATATTATGATGAGAACAAGTACTAAAAAGCAGTCAGAAACCTACACAAGAACTAATAAAACAAATATGGAAAATTAAGCTGAAAAAGGAGCATAACATTAGTAAAATCAACAGGAATATGGAACAGAAAGCATGTTATTAACATAATTAGAACACATGATAGTATATATAGTTGAGATAAAATATGTACTATAATAATTTAGAGAAACCCCTGAACCAGGCCAAGCAGCCACTCATAAAAAAGTTTCTAACATTTAATTAAACCAAATAGTGAATACCTGCAGCTAGCTGAAACCTTGAGGTGCAAACCATAAGCTACATGCAATATAAATAGAAGTAAAATATTAATAAAATAAATACTCATGGTTCCAGGCTGGTCAATTAAATCCACACCAATTCTGATAGTTGATAATTTTGATGCTAATTTGAAGAACATCTTCACTAGTAGGCTTGGATACTTTAGAATTGTGAAGGAAAATCATATTCAATAAAAAGAAACATTGTTTAAGAATTGAGTTAAGGGGGCTTTTCCAATTAAGATTTCGTATATATACTTCCTGAAATCATTCGCTTCAAAGGTCGAATTTAAATCAGATTTATGTATTAACTGGTGACAAAAAATAACAAACGAATATTCCACAGTTTATATTATCACGCTGTAAAACATGAGAAGGGTAATTAACGAGCCATTTGAGATTAACTTTTAAATTATAATTCAAAAATGCAGTACAAACATAGATTAAGTTATCATATTTATTTCCCCTCACACTTTGCGGATCATACAAATCAATAATTTTATCTTCTGTATTTGCAACTATTAAAATCCAGTGATTAACAACACAAAAAGGAAATAGTACGAACTTCGAACCAAGATTGGACAACTGATTAATACATGGGTCATTTAATAACAACTGAGAAACAGAAGAATCGACAGCAACAAAAGAATTGTCATTTTCACACAGTAGATGAATATATGCATCAACAACTACATCAAAAAGCCAGCCCTTTCGAAAATCAGGCGCTTCCATTTGAAGTATTTTTTCTTCAGTATCACTAATCAGAGGATCAATAGATTTTAGTGCAATGTAACAAATTATAGCATCCAATATTTATTAAAGGTGTTCTCATATCCTCACAATTCAGTTCATTTGTGAAAGAATAATTTTCCCTAACACGCTTACAAGAAATAAAATAGCTGGTTGAATCGTCAGAAAAATGTTTATGATCCCTCTTAGCCTTACCTTTTTTACTTGTTTTGGTAAAATTGGTTTGTCGTTGAAAGTTTTGATTTGGGGCTATAGGCGTATAATTGATACTTTGCGATGTGGAAGGTTCCTTAACATTAATAACACCACGGCAACTAGATACAAGAGCATTTAAAGTTGTATGAATGTTTCTCATCATTTTCTCTTGAATCTCAGGGTTTTCAAGTAAAATAGACAATTCCTTTAATAATTTGTCGCACATTATTTTCTTTTGCTTATTTGTGCGGGGAGTATAAGTATCGCTGCAAAATTTAATAATACTATTGTTTTCATTAAACTTGGCTACTGGTACATCTGTATCCTCATCACTAGTGATTTCACCACTTTCCAAGAAATTTGCATTATTAGGGAGCATTGAATAGCAACGTATTTTGTGTATGTGCTTGCACAAATTATTATTATCGGGACAATTACAAGTGTAGAGATGATTACAAAGAGAAGAGCAGCTTAAATTAAGGCATTTAAAGTAGCAAAAATCTGGAATAGGACACTTTTCGTGAATTTGCTTTACAATATAAGTTACTCCCTTTAATTTCTGAGAACAAACAGACCAAGTATTGCAAGCAAGAATGTTAACATCGCAATCCAAAATTCGTTTCCCCTTATCATGTCTGTCTTTGATGGATTGGGAGTTATCCTTGGGAGGTACATGATATAATATATTGGATTGATATTTTAAGAACCTGTCTTCTTCTGCGTGTAAGAGCGTTAATAGTAGCTGATCTAGGCGACGATTCTGTTTACGTTCAAAATAAACAGTTTTAATTACATTATGAAGTGATTCACAATAGTTATTGGTATTAATACCTGCATGCGGAAAATTTCTGTAACACGAGGCCCATAATTCAATTCTATTGAAATAATTATTTTTAAAATAAATAATAAATTGCTCTGAAGCTGCAGAATAAATCCCCAAGAATTTATTCAAAAAATTGTGGAACTTAGAGCGTCCCTTTTCTTTGAGTAATTTAAGCAAAATATGTTTAATAATTTTTCGTAACTCTTTATCGGATACTTTTTTGTTGAGTTCTTTGTGCCAAGCTTGTAGAATGTGCCATTGGCATAATAAGTGTCTAATTTCAGGGCCAAATACATGATTAAATGATTGATACGTAACCTTATCATCATCAGTCATGACACAGTTAATTTTTATTTCTGGAACGCGCAACTTTAAGCTTGTGAATAATGCTACTAATATTTCGAAATTTAAATAATTTGTAACAAAATGGGCCACGGGATAACCTTGTCCAAATTCATCCGAAACAATAATGTTTAGGAGATAAAAACCATATTTATTGGTACAATGTGTTGAGTCGATACAGACAACACCATCAGGAGCTTTAAGTAACATATTCTTTTGCTCTTCTGTTTGGAAACCTAGGGCAAATGTTAAATCATCATTAAAATAGCGATTTAGGTTTGGCGGACCGTACACAGTAGGAGAATACTGAGGTTTAAAAATCAAAACTGGGTCATATTGCTCATTTTTTAAACCTTCAACAATGGAAGCAAGGGAAATAAAATCATTATACGGACGAAGTGCGCTACTCAAACGGCGGGCATAGGCTTGAATTGTCTTGCGAGGAACAAATGCATCCTTTACAGGGAAAAAGTGTCTATTTTCACGGGATCCTAATCCCTCCCTTAACATTCTTTGAATTTTTGCCACAGGAACAGATAATAACAAATGAGATTTAATAAAACTACGCGAACTCAGTTTAATGGGATGATGCCTGCTATTTTTAAATTTGAGTGTATGATTGTGGGTTGAATAGTAGGTCACAAGAACTTTATTTTCTTGTTCAGAAGCCCATACCCTAACAGGACAAAAAATATTAGAAAGCACGGTGCCTTTTCTGTTTTTCCGAGATGATATTGGACATATAGACTTGGAACTACGCGGGGTATATAGCTGGCATGAATAGTAATGCAACTTTTTGGAAAAATATGTTTTAGTCCCAGTTAATTTTTTAAATGATGAAAAAGTGGATTCACCTTCTGACTCTAACCAAATTTGGAATTCATTCATGGAATCAAAAGAGAGTTTTTGAACATTACTGGATTCATGAACTTCAAAGACATGTACTTTTAACTGTCCTACACGATCAAACTGTTTACGACATTCTGGAAACATGCAGTAATGTTCTTCGCGTTTAAGTGATAGACAAAACTTTTTGTGTCGGTAATATGCTTGTTTAGATCGGAATAATCCATCACAATTCAAACATTTTCTAGGATACATTGGTTCCTTGCTTATCTTTTCCTTCTCACAAGGAATAAGTTTTTGAGGGAAGTTTGTGGGACGTAGGGGACATACATTAAAATGATTACTAAAGGAAATTTTTGAAGCAAATAATTTTTTGCAATTGTCACATTCTTTAGGATATCCTATCTTTAAGTTAGATTTATTGGAGGGTAATAAACATTTCTTTAGGTGATGACTAAAAGAACTTGTTGATGCATATGAAATTTTGCATTGGTTACATTCCCTAGGATATGTGATTTTATTAGACGGTTTCGAACATATTTTTAGGTGTTTGCTAAATGAATTTTTTGATGAATATGATTTTCCACACAATTCGCATTGCCTTGGATATGTCCTCATCATATAGCAGAACCTGCAAATTTTTAAAAGGAAGATTAATTGTTAAGTATTAAAATTATATTACAAGTAAGAAATTTGTAACAACGCAAGCATGTTCAGGTACCTGGATTGCAACACTAAAATTTGAAACTAAAATACTACAATTCAAAGCACTCAAAAATTAAAATTCAAAGCAAAATGCTGATATTGAACCAAGATTGACAACAGGTTTCATAAATTATATCGTTATTTCAAAATAGATAACACAAGAGTGCTGAGAAAAAATAGCAGCATACTTAAAAATTTCACTCTTCTTGAAGTATTTAAGATGTGATTCTAGTTTTTTTTCAGTAAAATGGGGAAATTTAAGAAAATATTAATGCTAATTTTATTTGTAGAATTTAAATAGTATTTAAAATATGGATTTTTCAAGTTCCCATGTAAATATGACGTTGGCGTTGAAGTTTGGGGTGCCAGCTCAGGTGTTGCCTCGTTATCTGACCGTGGTTCAAAATTACGTGGTGTTGTCCTCGGATCTTTCCCTTTGGGATTGTTCCCGGACCGTCACCAATAGCCCGTTTACATGTAAATCACGTATTATACGAAGCCATTTTATAGGCAATGCTCAGAGGCCGATTTTTAAAATTCACAATAAAAATGATTTAAACAGTAATTAACATAAAAGTAGCAATTCGTTAAGCAAAAGGAATTTGTTTCTCTTTGTGTATGAAATGTGTATATTTGAGAGAAATACAGAGAAATTAATACTTTCACAAGAAATATTTTTTTAAACATTGTGAATGTCAAGTATCGAAAAGCACTAAGCAATTATTGTGAAAAATCCACACATTCCAGTTTTACTTCGGAAACATAACATTAATAACAAAGAAGGAATGTAGAATGCATAAATACTATAAATGCCAATTAACTTCATCTAAATTTATAAAGACTCCCATGTATTAAATTAAAAATGGTAAATAAATGTAACTTTCAAAAGAAACTAATTGTACGAACAGTGAGAAAAAATGTAATAAATAAGATTAAAACCGGAAAATATAAGAAAACACTTGCAAAATAAAGAAATGACAATATAATGAATTGTTCAGAAAGAACGACTTCTGCTCCTTTAAAAAGAAACTAATTGTACGAACAGTGCGAAATAAAATAGTAATAAATAAGATTAAAACAGGAAAATATAAGAAAACACTTGCAAAATAAAGAAATGACAATATAATGAATTGTTCAGAAAGAACGACTTCTGCTCCTTTAAAAAGAAACTAATTGTATAAATAGTGAGAAAAAAATGTAATAAATAGAATTAAAACCGGAAATTAAGAAAACACTTGCAAAATAAAGAAATGCAATGTAATTAATTGTTCAAAAGGATCAACTTCTGCTCAATTAAAAAGAAACTAATTGTACGAACAGTGCGAAATAAAATAGTAATAAATAAGATTAAAACCGGAAAATATAAAACACTTTCAAAGTAAAGAAATGACAATATAATGAATTGTTCAGAAAGAACGAATTCTGCTCCTTTAACAAGAAACTAATTGTACAAATAGTGAGAAAAAAATGTAATAAATAGAATTAAAACCGGAAATTAAGAAAACACTTGCAAAATAAAGAAATGAAAATATAATTAATTGTTCAAAAGGACCGACTTCTGCTCAGTTAAAAAGAAACTAATTGTACGAACAGTGCGAAATAAAATAGTAATAAATAAGATTAAAACAGGAAAATATAAGAAAATACTTGCAAAATAAAGAAATGATAAAATAATTAATTATTTAAAAGGATGCTCCTATGTATTAAAAGTGGGAAATAAATGTAACTTTCAAAAGAAACTAAGCAAATTAATAAATATTAAAATTAAAGACTTACTGTGGTGCAAACTTCAGTTTAGGGACAATCCACGGAGAAATGACACTGGAATAAAAATAGGTGTCCAGCTACACAACCACCCACAAGAGAGAGATGAGCGCAAATTCAAATTAGCGCCAATAAAAAGTATATACTTGCCAATCTAAAATACAAGCACGCCAAAAAACTACGCCAAAAAGTGGTTCGCAAATGTTGAATAGCAGCGTTGGCGGGTAACAGCTTACTAGAAAGTGTAAAATTCGTAGTCGCGTCAATAGCAGAATTGTTGTGCATTGTGGGATATACCCAAGATGGCGGCACCCATCTTAAAGTGGAAGCGGGTAAATAATACATCTGGACAAGCTCCTAGACCTCGACATGGCCATCGTGCTGTTTCAATTAAAGACCTAATGATCGTCTTTGGTGGCGGTAATGAGGGGATAGTTGATGAACTACATGTTTTCAATACAAGTAAGAAAATAAAATTATTTGGTTTTGACCGCTCATCTTCAGTATGTTTGTGCTCCTTAATCTGTTGAAAATATTCTGATTTATGCACACTTCGCTTGTTAATTGAAGCGAGAAATATTATATTTGTGAAAATGTACATAGTTGTTCCATTAGTTTTAAATTAGCATTGATAATTTGAAAAACCGCTGGTTTGTTATTCCAAGATGGCGGCGCCCGTAAGTACGTCGTGACAAATGATAACAAAACAATAATTTTGCATCTCTGCCTCATATTATCCCCAAATACGCCTTCCACTGACAACATTGTAGCCGGTTTACAAATATAGCTAGATCCCATTGCTTCCTATTGTTTCTGAACAATTTTTTTCTTGAGTCCTACTGGCGTCCGTTGATATGTCATAAACAGCCGCATCAACCGCCATACTCTCAAAGCAGAGTCCATGAAGTTATCAATTTCAGAAATTCGCGCGTAACTACTGATAAATTCATGAAGTGTTCAAGTTCATATGCTGATGACGAAAATTAATTAACGAGTAAACTCTGACAGCAGTGCATAAAATTTTTGCAAAATAAAACAATATAACTTGCATTGTTTTTCAAATTCGAATTAATTTTGCTGTTAATATCAGAATTCAAAAAATGTGAAAAAAACCCATTTCGTATGGTGTCTGCTACCGTTGTTAAAATTAAGAATTCTTTGCTAAAATTTCAAAGTTTAACATGCAATTGACATCACATATTACAAATATTTTGATATTTTCTAACAAGTAAAATTACACTTGTGCATAATATTTGTAAATTATAGGCACACAACTTGAGTAAGTTCTATAAATGTGTATTTTTCTGCCGAAAGGTAACTGTTCAAAAATGATACTATTACAACGGTAGTTATTTTTTAAATATTACTCTTGTCCATTTAAATAGTTAACATGCTGTTCTCTAAGATCCAGTAAGATGGCATTTATCTATGAACAATGTAAGTGTTCATAATGTTTTGTTGTCGATTGCTACCAAGACGTACTGAATTCTCTCGATACCTAAAATAACCATTTGGTACTTCTTGATCTTGCCTTGCTGACTTAGTTGCAATTTGTGTTTACAAACCTTAAAAATGAGTTAAGGGGAAAATAGGGGATGGAAAGCTGAGATAGAGTATTTTTACTTGTTATGGATGGTTCAGTGATGTCAACAATGTCAGTCAGTGGATTGACTATTTTGTATTAAAAAAATCAATATACACAATTGGAATTAAATTGTATCATGGTGCCTTTGCCACATTAATGGCTCATTTGCAATCCCAACCATAACATTCATTGGCTTGATGACAAAAAAAGAATTGAAATCTCCAAGTCTACTGTTAGTATTTTACCAAATGGTATGACGCAGGGTATGTAGATTTAAATCAACTTGATTTGAATTGAGTCACTTTTATTAAAAACAGGATTTGAATCAATCTTTAAATTTTATTCTGAATACTAGAATTGTGGAAGGGGTCATTTTGACTGCAAAGTAATTTTAACAGTATATAACTTATTTTTTCACCTATCATTTTGATACTTTTTGACTTTCACTAAATACTTGTAGATATTATACTCAAAAAATTTCATTCATTTTGAGCTATTACTTTTTCAGATATAACTATGTTTACCTAGAATTACGGCTAGGGGTCATTTTGACTGTTTTCAAAATATTCCTCTTTTGTGTTGTCCTATGACCAAGAAACAGCCTTTTGTTGACTGTTCCGCCTGCAGATATTCAGGTGGGGAAAGGTTTGGTATGCCAGTGCCAATAAGTATTTAACAAAACGGAGCATGGGGACGAACTTGAAAGAAATAGGTGCGGAGCACATGTTAGAACTCCTTACTGTTTGGGGATGCTAGTTTTCTCACAAGGAATTCGTTCGAAAGCTGGCTCCATTTGCTTGAGATAGTTCGAAGGTTCATGCCTGTTTTTAACATTGTTGCGAGCACTTTATCCTTTGATACCATGCCTCGTAGGAGAGGTCTAACAAATGAAGAAATTCTTAAATTGATGCAAGATTTCTCTAGCGACGAATATTGACCAGAAATTTCTCCGAATGTCGAATCTCATAAAAGAATTAGTTAAAATATATCCGATGAAGATGGCATGAATGTTGCTTCTGTAAATGAATCCGATTCATCGGATCAAGAATCTGCACAGGACATAGAAAATGTAAATAACGTGGTCAATGTTGAACAAGAGAATACTTCATTGCCTTGTTCCAGGAATGAAAATATCACACTTGAGAGCAACCAAGGAAGAACAATTATTCGAGGACGGGGAAGAAGTCGTAGTCGAAGGGAAGAAAGTAATTTCCAAATAAATAGCGAACAATGGAACTGTTGGAAATTATATCATTCGGCAAGTTCTTCTGGAAGATTTACTCATCAAAATGTGTTGTGTGAAGAATCTGGATCAACTGCATATGCCATGAGAAAAATTATAGATGAGGACCCAAGTAGTGCTTGGAGACTTTATAAATGAAAAAATTTTGAGGCATGTACAACAATGCACTGAAGCCAAGGCACATCACGAAACAAATTGGTGTTTATCTCTCAACGAGTTGGATGCTTTTATTTCACTTATATGCTTGAGGAGCCTTGGCTGCCAAAGGACTGTCAGTTCTAAGCTTATGAACAAACCTTGGGGACCAAAATTTTTCAGCGAAACGATGACTAGGGACAGATTCCTGGAAATAATGAAGTATTTACGCTTCAACTTGAAATCAACGAGGTCACAGAGACTTACGACTGATAAAGTTGCTCTGATTTTAGATGTATGGAATACGTTTATTGGAAACTGTTTATTGTGCTACAAACCAGGGGAGAATATTACCGTTGATGAACAATTGTTCCCTATGGCAAGATGTCAATTCACTCAGTATATGCCGAAAAAAACCTGATAAATTTGGCATTAAATTTTGGTTAGCAAGTGACGTTGAAACTAAATACTTACTGAATGGATATCCTTATTTGGGAAAAGATGAGAAAAGGCCCACTGAAGAAAATTTTGGTGAGTACACGGTTTATCGTCTGATAGAGCCCTTTTATAATAGTGGAAGAAATGTCACCCCTGACAATTTCTCCTGTAAAGTTGGTACAAAAATTGAAAAGTAAAGGGATAAGTTATGTGGGCACTGTAAATTGTGCAAGGGAAAAGATTTGTACTCCAGCAAGATGGTGACCCATGATACTGCATCCCTTACCTCATCAAGGGGAAAGAACAAAAATATTTTGCTGGTGAGTATCCTACATCCAACATTGGAAATTCTAGGAAACTAAAAAAGGAACACCTGAAGTCATGAAATTTTACTACACTACTAAGTGTGGAGTAGATATAATGAATCAGAAGGCCAGAAAGTATTCCGTAAAGTCATCATCCAGATGCTGGCCAGTTCAAGTATTTTTTTAATATTTTAGATTTGACTGCAATAAATGCTTGTAAAATTTACAAGAAAACTACTGTTCGCACAATTCTTAGCCGTCGAGATTTCATCTTGAATGTTGCCGAAGAACTTAGAAAAAATTATGTCTTCAAATCAACTTCCAGAAACAAGCATAGGCAAACATTGATGTTTGTGATTCCTCTACACGAAAGCGAAAGAAGAGTCAAATTAGTTTATGTAAGGGAATCAAAACTGAATGTTTTGTGCAAATTGTAACAAATCAGTATGTGTCCCTCGTACAGGGAAAAATCACAAAATTAAGTATTTGTATGAAGTGTAATGTAAGTATATAATGAATAATTTATCTTTCAAAATATTAATTTAAATGTAAATATAACTAATGAGAATGGTCAAATGACATAACTATTGATTACATTACATTTCAAAGCATATATCCATTAATTTTGAATTATTCCTTTTTTAAAGTTGAAAAAGTCACTTTTAGTTTCAGTATCTTCAATATGCTATTAATTTATTTTGAAATTTTATTAGAAAACTGAAAATACTTTTACTTGTTAAATAAAAAGTCTAAACAATAATTTAAATTAAATATGGGTTAATTTTTTAATAATAAGAAATTGAGCGTTATATCTTCCACTCCAAGCGAAGGGTCAAAATGACCTCTCACCATAGTTCGAGGTATACCAAAAATGCTGTAATGCGAGTTAATTAAAGTTTAATAATAATATTGAAAATGGAATAACCTCTGGGACAGAACATGTTATTTTTATGCATATACGTTTAAAAATTTACTTCCACTCAGTAAGATCTGAATGAGGACCTTTTTACTGATAATAACTAGCTTTCTTCGAGGACACTTTGAGCCCCCAACTTCAGAGATCTGTCTAACTAGATACAGATATATAAGCAATGCTAGCTCTATTTAAGGTCAGCAACCAAGTCAATGAAAAGAAGGATAATATATGGGCATAATAATTGAGACAATAGATTAGGGGATGCAATGGCTCCAATTTTAAGAAATTATTGGGAGGAGGCCTAAGTAAAGCAACCTGTAGTTACATTTATCCTTACAAAAGCCTACTAGTGTGATTCTGATGAGAAGGCAATAATAAAGTAACTTTGGTAGATTCCATCTGTAGCCTTTAAGCTTGCCAAGGAAAAGGGTTACCATTGCAGGGATACCACAGGTGACTTTTTGCTGCTATTTTTCAACATTGGTGACCAGGGGTATCTTTTAAGCATAATCATCTCAAAAGCTTCTGTTTTCAAACCTTTTGGTGACTTGAAATTCACTTAAAAGGTTAATAAAAAATTTTAACTAATAGCAAGCAGAATAAAAAGTTTTATTAGAGTTTTCCAAGAGATGCCAATTTGGAAGTTTTTGTACCAAGCCTTGCATTGATGGAAAGAAAACACCAGAATCTGTGGTTGCTAGTTTGTCGTGAAAACCTCATTAAGAAAATATTCAGTTTTAAAATTTAAATTTCTTGGTGAATCTTCAACGTCTGTTTCCTACTTAATTTGCACATTTTGTGTTGCACACAACTCGAATGCCAACTTATCAAGCCGAACTATGCACTTTTCAGCTGATCGTAGGTATTCCTAATTTAGCTAAAGGCATATTTTTTTGCATTTCCAGCTTGTGTTTAGGTGCTTATTTAATATTTATTTAGGAAACAATTTTTTTCTCTCCAATTATTCCTTCAAGAATATACAAATGAGTGAAGAAAATTAAACTAACCTATTCTCTTGTTTAAACATGACAGAAAAGAAGCAATATTTTAGCATTTTTTGTCATTCATAAGTAAAAGTAGAAATTAAAAAATATTTCAGTTGTGTGCACTACTACTCTTGTGGAAATTGCTATACCGCGAAGGAATGATGGTAATCATTTGAAATTTGTAGATAGTTCACACACACACAATTAATATCGCTCTGGAGCAACACAACAGATTATTGGCAACGGTCTGGGATCCATTCCGAAGGGAAAGATCTGATTGAAACTTATAGGATATGCAGAGCAGGGTATAAAATGCTAGTGATTAGAAATAGTGCTTCAAACAATTTGCACATGCTTGGGTTTAGCCATGTCCTCTGAACTGTCATTTTAGGAGTATAAATAGGGTACTGTTTAGGAACCACACAAGTAGTGTAATGTTGACAGCTAGCTGTAAAAATTTCTCCAAGAATCACTATGCCTTGTCGATGACAAAGGGCTTAATATGAACAAACAACTTAGTTCTAACGAGGAAACTAATATTTAGAATGGTTTTGTTTACACTGTTATTACTTGTGTCATTTTCTGAGACGGTTTCTTCTCACCATCTAAAATCTAAATTTGTATTCTCTGAATTCGATGTTATTTCATTGCTTTGACAATCTGAGCTTTTTCGTTAAAATTACTGATAATGGAATCCATTATATTGGTATACTCATATCTATCGTTTTCTTTATTAATATTTTCATTCGTAAAATGCGCAAATCTTATTGTATTTTTTCTTTTCAGCTAGCAACCAGTGGTTTGTCCCTCCTGTTAAGGGAGACATACCTCCTGGGTGTGCTGCTTATGGGTTCGTGTGTGATGGCACGAAACTCCTTGTCTTTGGCGGCATGGTTGAATATGGAAAATATTCTAATGAACTCTATGAGCTACAAGCCAGCAAATGGGAATGGAAGAGGTTGAAACCTCGTTCTCCAAAAAACCAACAGCCACCTTGTCCACGTTTGGGACACAGTTTCACCCTCATAGGGAATAAAGTTTATCTCTTTGGAGGACTTGCTAATGATAGTGATGATCCCAAAAATAATATTCCTCGGTAAGTCTTGGGTGCTTTTGTTCATATTCTTGTATACACTTAGTTTAAATTGACAGTTTGTACATTCTATTTCATTTTTCTATCATGCACTCAATTTTTCTGCACAGATTATCTAACATTCATTCAATCTACTGAATATCTAACTGCATTCACACAATACATCAATTAAAAAATATTGCATTGCATTCTTTATATTTTTATGCCTTTAGAAAATATTTCTTGATTATTTTCCTCTTGGAAAATATTCTCCATGTTATTACCAAGAAATTTATATCTGTAAGGTAACAGGAACCATATGTGAGACTAAATTTTGTTCAGCAATAAAGCTGAATGTTTCACTAGTCAGACTAATTTATTATTACATTGTCAAGCTTCCCAATATCGCACACTCACAGGACGAAGCCTTTTCTCTTTAATCCTTTCAGAAGCACCCCTGAAAGAGTTAAAGCTAAGGTATATAAATAGTCTTTCATTTGATATTCTGATGTTGAGGAGTGCTTTTGTCCATAGCACTGTTATAAATTAATCATTTTTGAAAATGTATAGGTGATACAGTAAAAACCTCAATAAGTCAATTTTAAGTCTTCATAATAATTTGACAGTACCTTAGATCAGTTCAAGGTACTATAAATGATGAATTAAGAGTTTTAGAGAAGACAGTTTGTACTGATAAGTATTCAAATTAGACAAGTACTTGATGTTATGCACTTGTAAATTTTTTTAAAGGTTAAAAAATCTTCAAAGGAAGCTGAAAAAAGAAAAGTTAACTATTTATTATTTACATAATTTATATTAGTGTTATGAATACAGTGATAATTTTAAATTTGCATGATCGTTGCATAATGAGTACATTCTGTGGTACTGCTTATATCGTCAAAATTTCTTGGTCCATTGAGTAACAACTTATTAATATTTTACTGTATTTTTATGAGACGATTTTTCAAGCTACAGGTATTGGGTTAATGAAACATACTTGAGTTCTTATTTCTATTTGTTGATTTCTTTTAGGTACTTAAATGACTTGTATACACTTGAATTGCGCTCATATTCATCTATGATGTGGGATCTTCCATCATTTTGTGGGCAACCTCCGCCTCCAAGAGAATCGCATACTGCTGTTGCTTATGCTGGGAAAAATGATAAGAATGCACGACTTATCGTTTATGGAGGAATGAGTGGGTGTAGGCTTGGTGACCTTTGGCAACTAGATATTGGTACGTTCATTGCATCTATTGTAACTGCAATGTTGCGATGTTGATAAAATTGAAATATACAGATGCCTTTTTATTATCAAATTTTCACCAAAAAGTTTTTATGACAATCCAATTTTTTGCTGGTTTTGTGAACTATACAGATAAAAAGTTTTATTTGATGAATTTAAGAATGGAAGGAGTTTGAATGATCTATTTATTTTGAACTATGATAGATGATGGTAGATATTTTCTTTTGTGTGTTCTAATTATTACCTTAATGATCTCCAAAGCCATTAGAAATTTTCCTGTTTTCTTTTTTTTTAATCTTTTCAATAATTTTATAACAAATGTAAGAAAGTAGTTGCAATAATTTTTCAAGCCATGAAAATATCTAATACAGAATTTCAGAAAAGCCAACATTTTTGCCCTAGTCAATTTATACCATTGGAATATTTTGTGAACATTATATATATTTAGTTATACTTTTGTTTGATAATATCATTTAATAATTGAAGGGAGCATGATTTTGCTATTTGATTTTCCATTAATTTTTTTAACTATGAAAAACTATTTACAATTATTATTTTTAAAAGTATTGGAAATGTGTTGAATTAAAGCTAATTTCATTTGCATTTGATTAGATACAATGACATGGTCTAAACCAATTGTTCAAGGCCTGTCCCCTCTACCCAGAAGTCTGCATTCAGCTACTCTAATTGGGCACCGGATGTTGGTGTTCGGAGGCTGGGTACCGCTAGTAATGGATGATAATAAAGCTGCCACTCATGAGAAGGAGTGGAAATGTACTAATACTCTTGCTTCTCTTAACCTGGGTAAGATCAATCATTCATTCTACTATTTTATTTTACAGATGTAAAATTCTCTGCAAGTAAACAAATGCCTAATCCATAGTTTCCTCAACTCTTTTTGGTTCAATGCCCCCTTTTCAAAGGCAATTGTATTTGGTGCTCCCATCTGGAAAACTATTTTTACTCATGATAAATAGCAAGCTTAGCTACGATTTTAGAATTTGAATAAAATAAACTGATTTTCAAAATCAATAGAATTTGCATATTTTGTCAAATTTCTCGAAAAGTACTGAACGAAAGGTAAAACTAATGCTTCCAAACAATGATGCAAGTCTTTAGTGTTGAATATGTAAGCGTACACGTGTGTGTGGGGTGCATTTAGAGGAACAGGATTTCTAAGCGCACGTTACAATTTCTGTGCGTCTTTCGCTCACACCTTGGCAAATTTTGTGGGTTCTTTTGCAACATTCGGTGAAATTACAAAGCCAACAGTTAGAATGAGTAACCACCAACGTTTGGATGATGGAATGAGGTGGCGAATTGTCGGGAGACTTTAAGCATGGCAGTCTCAAGTGCAGATTGCTAGAGACTTGATTGTAACACCCAGCCTCATGTCCAACTTCTGGAAACAGTTTAAGGATACCGAATCGATAGAGAGGAAGCCTGGACAAGGTTTCCAAGAGCCGTGACGACCAATGAAGATTGATATTTGTTCATTACAGCAGGAATGCAACAGCTTCTCGGCTCTCGTGACCTTCATGCGGCCACAGGAAGCTGAATTTCAAGGCTTACTGTTTCCAGAAGGCTATATGAGAGACATCTGTTTGCATCCCGCTCACTTCTGCATATAGGAGCGCTCGTTTAGCATGATGCACAGAACATCGACTTTGGTCCAGGGATCAGTGGGGGACCGTTCTATTCACTGATGAATCCATGTTCAGCCTAATCGCTGATTCTCTACGTACGTTTATCTGGACAGAACCAGGGACCCGCCACCTGTTTCCAATATTCGAGAAAGATCATATGGCAGCGGTTTGATGGTCTGGGCAGGCATCATGTTGGATGAGTTCAGATCTCCATGTCTTTGACAGAGGCTCTGTGACTGCTGTGAGATATAGCGATGAGATCTTGGAACCCTAAGTTTGCCTTTTCAGGGGTGATGTTGGCCCTGATTTCATTTTTATGGACGACAATGCTTGTCCACATAAGGGTTCATCTGGTCGACGAATATCTGGAAAGTGAGGATATTCGCCGGATAGATTGGCCAGCCAGATCTCCAGACCTAAACCCTATTGAGCATATCTGGGATGCTCTTGGGAGGGCAATTGCAACTCGCTTTCCCCTCCCAGAACCATCCAGGACCTGAAAACAGCGTTTCTGTAGGAGTTGGACCGACTGCCACAGGGACTCATAAACTGCCTCATTTCCGGTATGAATTCACGTTGTGAGAGCTGTACAACTATAAGAGGGGACCATACCCCTTATTAACCCATTTTTCGTGTTGATATTGTAACATCTGTTGTAGACCTACCTTCCTGTGCTGATGGAGTCTTACGCATGATCATGCATGTGTACCATAACTGTTGAATGTTTATTTTTTTGTATTATTTCAACCTATGTACATTACTAATTTCATTAAAATGTGTCTAGTTCTGGAGATAATCACCCCAAAGTGGAAATTTTCTTAATTTTAAACACCAGTGTATTTATGTTGCTGTGCATAATTTAGAATTCCAAAAAGCTAGTTTAGCAATAAAATGACTTGAAACTGAATTTATAAAGCTATTTATTAAAATGAAATAAAAAAATAAGTTGTCACAGAAACACTAGATTACTCTCTATTATTAGTCGTTAATATCAACCAAATCTGTAAAATTAAAAATCGCTAATGAAAAGGATGAGCCTGGTGTTGTGCTACCAATTTGTTTATGAGACTCTATTTTCGTTAACAGCATCCTGAAAAATCTCCAGTAACTATTTACAGTTGGTTCCCCTTTTTCTTTAAAAGAATCAATGACAATGCACTATTGTAGTGAATGTGTGGTCAAGTGGATAACTATTGGCTTAAAACATTTTTTAGCATCTCATTGCCCACTTAGCATGTCAATGCCTACCTATTTCCCCTAGGTCTAGCATTGCCCCTTAGATTCCTTAAGCGCCCACTTTTGGGAAACTGGTTCTATCCATATACACAATCTTAGTTTTAAAATGTTTACAAATCTAATCGATCAATCTAAATTATTTATATTCTAGAAACTATGACCTGGGAACCTCTTGCAATGGATGCATTTGAAGATGCTGTTCCTCGTGCTCGTGCTGGACATTGTTCTGTTGCCATCAATTCTCGATTATATATATGGAGCGGGAGAGACGGCTACCGTAAAGCTTGGAATAACCAGGTGGTGTGTTTATCCCAATTTTTATGTTCTAAATTTTTATTTTAAGTGTTAATATTTAGGCTCATTTTTTCCCATAAGTGTTCTTGATCTTGCATGATTGTTCTTTCTTTCCCTGTCGCATAAATTTACTTGATGAATCCTATGCTTTTCTTACTCTAATTTTAATCAATGATAGTAACTCTGTTTTTGTCATACCTCATTTAATTAAAGTAAATGCTTAATGCACACCAGGACTAGTACTTCAAAACTTTATTTGGAAATTAAAATTTTAAAGGTCTTAAAAATTCCTGTTTTTATTTAATTTTCCAATGTCATAAATCTTTACTATTTCTTATTCATCAGGTTTAATTTGTTTTCAAGTAAAAGGTTTTATATCATTGATTTGCATTTATTATTCCTACTGTGTAAAAGGCAAGACTTGTGACAATGTGGATTACTTTTTAACCTATCTCATGGTTCAAGTTAAATATTTATATACTTTCATAAGAAATTGCTTATGCGTAATAAATAAATATTACATCATGACATAGATTTAAGGAAACAATGCAAGCAATAACATTTATGATAAGATAGGAGAAAGTGATATTTCTGTACAGAAACTTGATGAAAACGCTCATGAGATGGTGCAATTAAATTATTAATAAAAATGTAATTTTCTGTATCCAGCAAGGCAATGTGTTTAATTTTTTTGTTCTATTTAGAATTGATTGAGTTGTAGTTTTGAGCTATGAGTTCTGTATTAATGAGTTTGTGTGAGATTATTACTGGAACAAATGTATTTTTGAGTTGAGATTTATTGTCTTACTATTCCGAGCAATTTGAGACTGTTTAATATTTAAGGTGTTCAATAAAACCTCTTGTGCTTAAAATTTTGCTTTTTTTTGTGCTGTTTAAAAAACTGCCAAAAAATTGAAACATCCTGAAGCTAGTGTTCAATTGGAATGAAACCTAGCATGTGTAGTGTGTATGATCATAATATTGAATTCTATTGTAGAATTACACAAGAAAGGTCATAAAGTAGTATATTGTAAGCCCCCTTTGGTGGCGATGCCTACCGACATAGGAATCAAACAAATCCATTATATGGCAAATTATGCTAAGCATTCTGTAGCAAAGTTGTTCAGTTGGTTATACATCTATTGATTATATTGATTGCAGCATCCAGGCATTATAGTTGCTACTGATAGCAATTCAATAGTAACACAAAACAAGATATTCACAGCAATCTTCTGGCTCCTCTTCGATAAGTCTCAGGAAGCAGTTCACATGTACCAGGAATGCTTTTTGGTGCCCAAACTTTAATCATTTGTATGTCTTATAAAGGATTTTGCATATCAAATTTCATGGCTATTGATGAATGTTTCTGGGTGTCATTGTTTTTTTGCTCCCAGAGTGTATTTTGATGGGAATCGATTCAAAAGAGCTTTTTATGTTACCATGCTTTCAAGTCTTGTCTTTGAAAAAAGGGCTGAAAATATCAAATTTTAAACTTGTTAAATTGAAAAAACTATTGGGAAGAAGCTAAATTTAGTATTTTCTCTGGTCTAGTCCTTTATTATTAGCAAATGTTTCTGGGTGTTTTGATTTTTCTACAGTGTAGTACAGTAATTTCTTGGTTATAAATTTATTATTACAAAATTTAGACCAATCCCTTTTCAAATGGCTATTAAGACTGAATTGAAATTTCTGATTTATTGAAGTACATTTTTATAACAAAATTGTGTGCTAAATTTTTCAATTGCGAAATGAAACACCCTACATATTAAATGCAAGTGATAAAGTGTAGCATTGATATTAGTCCCTGATCAAGAGAATTTGGAAGATTTCATCAGCAGATGACAATATTCAGACACTCTGAAATGTTTTTTAATATGTTTTAATTTTATTGTGTGTAATTAACCTTTGTTTCACTTTTTTAAATCCTATATTCATAACTTCATTTTTACTTGTACTGAATCTTAATTTATAAAACAATGTTACTCTCTTAGTCGATTCATCAGTAAGGGCATGGCTAACATTTGACAGGACTATCGGTCCAATCACTACCTGGAATTGCTGAAAATATGTACAATACAGAACTTGTCTTTGGAAATTCAAATTTGGAAATCTCATAAAGCAGAAAACTTTAGATTGATAGATAGTTTCATATAAAGCTACTGAAATTTTCCCTCTTTTAATTCAATGAATAACTAGTAATTTATTTTAAAGATAACTTTATTTGGAATTTCTCGTGAATGTTAAATGATTAAATGTTACAGTGGCCACCAAAGTTTACAAAGTTGGAATCTTATCAATAATAATCATTAGAGAATGGACTATAAATTTTTTAAGTTAAAATAAGTGTTTTTACAAATGAATTGATAGTAACTGTTGTCAAAAAGATTAAATTAATGATAAAGATTCATCACTAATAATAGTTTTGCTCATCTCTACTAGCCATTGGCTTGGCAACAAAACTTGAAATCACACCAAGGCAGCCCTGTTAACTAGGATTTCATACAGAGAATTGGAATTTACTGACTATTTACATTATGCATGTTTAGTTACAATAGTTAACTAGTCAACTGCTACTGTGTTTATTAATTCATTCTAAGTAAGAAACTACTGGAGGTATAGTTTGATTAAAGTGACTTGCTTGAATGCCTATTTTATAAATCCTAACTTTTTATATAAATATGTATTTCAAGGTGTGCTGTAAGGACTTGTGGTATTTGGAAACTGAGAAACCAGCATCTCCTTCGCGAGTTCAATTAATCCGCGCTTCTACAAATTCTCTTGAAGTACATTGGGGTCAGGTTGCAACAGGTATTATTTTTAACTTCTTTTCTAACCTTTGTATACTGATAGTATGATTGGTTACCCAGGAATCTACTCATTGAAAAGATTACCAACTAAGAAAAATGCTTGGTTATACCTTGAACTTTTGTATTGTATCAAATATCTACATTCTAGTGCCATACCTGCAAAGCTTTAGGATTTGTATCATGCGTACATATTTCTGTTATTTGTATCATTTTGCTGATGATTCCAATGTTTTCATAATGTTTAATCCTTTCTTCACGAATGCTTAAATCATTTAAAAACTAAGCCTGAAATAATTTTTTCAGCTGACTCGTACTTGCTCCAGTTACAAAAGTATGACATGCCACCGAACTCTCCTGTAATGGCTGGATCTGGTTCACAACCCACATTACCAAACTCTCCTGTTGCAGTTTCATCTCCTGCTCCAGTAACTCCACAAACCCCAACTACAGCAATTATTTCTCCAAGTATAACATCAGCTCCAGCAGTAACTCCTGTGTCCCTAGTATCAACAACAGGTATGTATTCAGTTCACTTAATGCATTTTTCTTGTTTTAAACTTAACCCAAGTATTCAAACATAGAGTTAAATCATATTGTTTTTATGACGTTGATTTTTTTTTTCCCTCTGGTTTGAAAAGAGGTGAACTGATAGTTCTTGATATGTCCCTTTTAAAATTTTGAAATAAAAGTTTTAAATCAATGAATTGCCATTGTAGCAGAGCCAGTGTTCTTCCCCAAGCAGAGCGAGACATTATCATTTGATTTTAAGTGTGCATGATCAAGCTCTTATCTGTGCCCCGTTTAAAAATGGAGACATCTTTGGTTTTTTTAGCAAGAGAGCAATTATTTGAGATGGGTATGGTTTTGTTTCTTGTCTGTTGATAAATGTTGTGTCTTGTCCTGAGATTTTATTTAATTTATAGCTGGCTTAATAAGTTGCTGTACTAAAATATCTAAATTGATAGTTTGTGTGTGATCTCCATCTCAGGACAGATATTTTTCTTTTAAAATCACATTTTAGAAACCTTGTTTGGTACCATTTTAGTTCTGTTTCTATCTTATAGTCACTTTAAATTTTAAATCAGTTTTAAGCACATTTTTTAGATATGAATTCAGTTTGGCAATGATTTTATTTTTGAAAGTGTGTGTACTGAAGTTTTAATTGCATAACAGAAAAAATTCCCCCAAAAAGAAAAATCAGTGAAATCCTTGAGTTTTGATTCTTTAAATAAATTCAATCACCTAAAAGGGGTTGAAAGCATTCAGACATTCGAAAATATGTGTTTAATTTTTCTGAGAAACTAATATTTCTATTAGTAGCTATTAATTTTTTCTAATAGGGGTTTTACACTATTCTTGAAGTCTGAATATCAAATTATTGAGTATTCCCTCACTTATTATATTTCTAGGATTGTTAGGCTTGGCTTTCAAAGGTATTTTAGATACCTATTCTTAAAAATTTCCTATTTCACCAGGAATTCCCACTGATCATTATTCCGTCACAATAAAAAAGATTAATATATAAACCAAGTTAATACTTCTCATTTCGAGTGATTCTTTTCTGTTGAAATATTTTCAGTTTAGACAAATTTTTGGAATCATATTTTGAGTGCATGTGAATCAAATTCTCCCGTCCAACCTTCTTGAGCAAACTAATTTGTATGCACAAAATGAAAAAATATTTTTAATAGCATAATAATATCATCTCTTTTATTTTCATAGTATATATTGAGCTATTTTAGATACTTGATGCTGGTGCATCATTTATGTATTCATAAAAAAGAAAACATTTTCACTGCACTTCATTATATATTTACAATTTTTTTCCAGCCCAGCCACAAACTCTTGTACGTCTGGCAATGAATCCATCTAGCACTGTAACCAATGCTGGCAAAGGTAATTCATATGTTTTGACTTTATTTTCTACTGTTTCTTTTACTACTTTTGATATGTATTTATTCTGTATTGCTGTGATTTTCCAATTGATCTTTTTGGGGCAGTCGTGGCTAAGTGGGTATACCCACTTCGCTAGCAACCTTCGAGTTGTAAGCGGCACAGGTTCGATTCCTGCCAGGTGCATTCTTCCCTGGGTGTATTTCTCTCTTCTGTGCCAGTAGAGCTTTCACTGCTTGTGTCAATTACTTGATATTGTATGCCTTGTGTTAATTACTTGATATTGTATTGTGTCTGGCACAGCATAGCCAAATATGGCCCTTGCACCATAAAATCCCAAAACCAATTGATCTTTGCCCTCCTTGCAGGAACCGTTACTGTTGTGCATTCCAGAAATCAAGCCTCTGTGCCAACACAACAAATACGAGTTGTGACTCAGACTGCAAGAGGAACACATGTTGTTCGACCCTTAACAACTACAGTAAGTACATAATTTGTTTGAAATTCCCAAACATCCTTCTATGAATCTAGTTTGAGCTTCATTTATGAAGAATGTTTGCTTACCAATTTATTAAGAAATAGTTGTTTTGAAAAGGAAGAGTAAAACATAAAATATTTTGTTTTGCCCTCCTTGTGGTTGTCTCGACGAGGTATCTTGTCACTAGCAAAAGTGACCAGATCTTGACCTCACCATTCTAAAAAATGGAGGCCATCACGGCTCAGTGTGTATGCATGCCCACTGTGCTAGCAACCTGCAAGTTGTAGGCAGTGCAGGTTCGATTCCCCCTGTGTGTACTTATCTCTTCTATGTTAGTAAAACTTTCCTTGTTTATATCCATTACTTGATGTTGTTTGTCTTGTGTTTGGCACAGCATGGCCAAATATGGCCCTTGTGCCAACCAATTAAAATTTAAGAAATTGGCAATATCTTGATGAGATATCTCGTGATTAGCAAAATTGGTCTGATCTTGTTGGACGAGATCTCTTGGAGGGTTAGTTATGTCTTATAGTAATGTGTAAAGTTGTACTTGTTTACTTTGCCTTAAGCAAAATAATATTAATTGCATTATAATTTATATTAGGCACAAGATGCAACAAATACGCCTGTAACAGCTATGAGTGGAATGGCAGCTCTGGCTGCTGCAGCTGCTTCTACTCAGAAAATAACAACAAATGTTACTTCACCTGTTAGCAGCATACGTGTGGTAACTCCATCTCTCATGAATCAACAAGGAATTAAGCTTGGTACAATGGCTGGTACTGAAAATTTTCCCTTCATGTATAATTGTTGTGTTAATATATTTGTAACTTTACTTTTTGTACTACATTCTTTCTTTGTATTGTTAATTGGATCTGAAATGATGTGCTGGTGTAAGGTTTTAATCACATAGTTTTTCTTTTAAAATCTGCAATTTTGAATTTAACTCTGAACACATTCATCCATTAGACCATAAATAAATTGAGGCCTCATTGTAACTCTATCCAGGTGTTAAGTAAATACCTAAATAGCTCTTAGTTGTAGTGTTCAAGATAAACACATCAATCCCTCAATGTTTCACACATTCAGCTATATTCCTCTTTTTTACTTGACTGCTACAAGCTTTTCACAAATAAATTTATAAATTGATTATAAAGAATATGCTTTGCTTCTATTGTTAACATCGAAGCCATTAATTTGGGGGCTAAATACAACACTTATATAAAATCTTTCATTTCTCTCATAGTTTTTACTATATTTCCTTTTTTCTGTAAGTCTCATTAAGTATTAATATTGCTTCAGGATTTAGTATCTTCTCAAGAGTATCCCATATTGTTAAAAAACAAGTTACATTCTACAGGATCTTTAGAATTACCCTCTGATCAGTCATTGTGAGAAGTTTTTAATAGACTAGGAGCTGAGTTTTTCATTATTTCTGGATAATTTGGGATTTTGTCCACAAGACAAAGTGGTATTGTATTTTGGAGAGTTCTGCAGTAACTTTCTTCTGTAAGTAAACTTCTCAAGTAACTTTTACTTGAGTTTATAAAAATGTTGTATGTGTCCCAAACTTTTCTGTATATTTATTTAATCCTTTACCAAGTTTTTATTTAAAATTTTGCATTTTTGAACTTCCTCCCATGTATTAATATGTATATTTTCTCAAAGGTTTAACTGGACAGACTGTTCGCATGAGCACGCCGACTACCCTCTTGAAAGCACCTGGACAAGTGGGAACACAAGGTGGAAAGCAAATCATTATGCAAAAACCAAATGCAAATCAACCACAGATTGTTACTCTGGTTAAAACAAGCACAGGACTTACTGTTGCTGTAAGTCTTGCAGTTTTATTTTTACTATGGAATAATGGGCATATTGAAGTTTTTAAAGTGGTTTTTAGCATTAGTGACTTTCAAAGTGAAATTGTATTCGTTCGTTTGTTTAACAAATTTGTGAATCTTCCATGTTCTTCATGGGGACAGCGGTAGCCTAGTTGGAAGAGTAATGAACTCGCATCCAACCAGACTTGTAGAAAGGGGGCTGGTGCACATTAAATCTGCCGTGGCCTCAAATGCCCCCATGTTGGCGTGGTGTGGAAGTTTGGAGAGTGGGGGTTAACTCAGGTGTGACCTCGTAATCTGACCGTGGTTCAAAATTATGTGTTGTCCTCGGATCTTTCCCTTTGGGGGTTGATCCCAGATCGTCAGCAATAGCCTGCTGTGTTTTTCCAGTCTGATGTTAATTAAAATACCTACCTATCCATGTTCTTCGTTATTTCCATTTAAAACTTCATTCAACGTTTACCATAGATAATGACTATGCAGTTAAGAGAAATGTCCATCCTATTGTGAGCCATAATATACCACTGTAATTTTATACATGTATCATGGTACTTATATTTGACATTATAATTGACTGCGATAAACTTTCATTTTTCCATGTGTTAAGATGCTTCTTTCTTTGCAGATGCCTAAAATGAGTCTCATCCATAACAAAAATGCAGTTATTCAAGGCCAGCAGGTAACTTGTTCAAAATCATTATTTTTAATTTATAACTCATTGGAATATTTATAAAAGTATTTTCTCAAATTACCTAATTTCATGACTAAAAGTAGGTACAACAAATTTACTTTATTTAATTTTTTCAACAGGGGAAGACTTCCATACCACAAGGAGCTACTATCGTGAAATTGGTCACAACGCAAGCCAATGCAGCTGGTGCTAAACAAACGGTAATTTGGTTTCTTCTGTCACTTCACATTTATATACACTTCTAAAATTCTGTCATAATGCCTGAAATAAACTGGTATTTAATTATTAATTTGCCTGTATAATATGTAATTTGTTCCATTATTTCATTTACAATTATGACTTAAACTGAGGAAACTCTTTTAATGTACTTCAAAAATAAAGTAAATTAGTTTCTTAGGTCTGCTGATAGCATTTTCAAAGATAACTGATCTTGTTCTGATCACTCTTTTGTGGTTCAACTACATATTTTGTAAATATTGTATAAACTAGTGACAATATCTGGTTTTAAAAGCATTAATATAACATTCCTCACATTTTCCCCATAAATATAAATTTTTTAAGGAGATTAATTTGTGAAAGTTTGATCAGAATTTTTAAATCCATTTTCCATTGCTTTCGAATTCTTTCTTTTGAACCCATTAACAAGCAACAAAGCATTTAGTCTATAAATTTGGTTAACTTACTGCAATACCATTACTGTAACTATGAGTGATTTTTATTTGGGCATGGCAAAGGATTTGTTTTTCCTAATATCTAAATCTTGGGTCATAGTGATGGGGGAAATGTTTGCAAACTTAGTAAAGACCTATATAAAACTATTTACATACATTGTTTTGCATCTACACTAACAATACTGTTGAGGTGTTTATGGAAAAGGATGCAGCAATTGCTTTATATTTTAAATAACTTACTCAATAATAGAAATATTCTTGAATATAGAAGTCCTTTTAAATAAAGTTCTTTCAGCATTATGTTAATGTTTTTATTTGTGTATCAAATATTGTTGATCAAATTTGAAAAACTACTATAAGTGCCCAGTTTTTAAGTGTTCAAAATTCCATTATGAACACATTTTTTTTTAAAGTTGTGAAACTCAATTTTTTTATTTTTGAATAGGCTTATTTATTCCAAATGTAAAATGAGTTAAGCTGAAAAACATTGATTCTTAATTAGGAAATCTACATGCATTTAGTTTATTTTGTCTCGTTGCAATGAGCACTAACGAAAGAGGGGGACATGTTTGTTGCCACCCATTGGCACCTGAATCAAGAGAAACATATCCATAATAGGAAAGGGGAAAGAAACCCTTGAACATGTTATAACATGTCACACTTGTTTCCTTAAAATTTGTGCTCATATATTTCATACAATTAAAAAAAATGTGCTGCTGTAATTTTCACAAGCATGCTAATATCTAACATTCAAGTTGTAAGTGTTAAGATTAAATGCCATTTACAGGTTTGAATTTAAAGCAGTTAGTATGTAACTCATCATAACAGTAATATATTAACAGTTGCAGAAATATAATACTGTTTTGTTTGAAATGAAAAAAACCTTGGTTTGTGATTAGACATTATTTTTGTAGTTTTTCAGACATTTGTTCCAAAAAAATTGTAACTATTAAACTGCATCCATTCTCAAATGACCACCCACAAATTATTTTGGTATTGTTTATCAAAAAAACAAGCTATAATAAATTACATTAGCCATTTATTGAAATGTCCTCAAATTTCCCTTTTCAAATAATGTAAAGAAGCTTGAGAAATGAAAGAAACCGTTTCATACAACCTTTGATGCTTTAAAAATTTTGTCCACATTATTTCATTTTCATGTTAAAGGAAAAGTGCAAATCATTTGCCTACATTTAAAAATATTTGTTCTGACATTTTTATTTTCTTTATATAGGCTGTGCTGGCACCAAAAGTCATGACCACCATTCTCCGAACACTTCCAACAAACATTATTAGTATTGCTAAGCCATCCGTTGCTGGAACATCTAGTACAAACTCTGTTTCGACTGTATCTACTACACCTAAACAAACATTCGTTTTAGCAGCTCCAGGTAGTGGAAAATCGGGAACGCAAGCCAAAATTATCACATCAGTTCCCAAGCTGACTGCAAGTCCTAGTTCGTTCTTAGTATCGTCCAGTGCAGGTGGTGTAAAATCAATTTTGACAACTGTATCAGCAGATGGGAAAGGTACTTAAATTCCATTTATTTTAATTTTATGCAAGTTTTTCCTTGAGCTATTCATATTTGTGTGCATGTTTAACTTTTGTTAATGTTGAATACTGTTCTCCTTTCATGCAGTCAATTTATTCTTACTCTGAATGGTTGTTGATAGTGACATAGAAACATTGTCGACTACACTGAAAAAATTACAATTTTTTAAATGAAAAATTGAATTTATTTCGGATTTTTATGATTTTAATTTATTGTCCTTATAAGTTTAAACTTGTTGGACATGAGACATGCAAATCACAGTGTGGTTTCTAGGTAGTATTGATTCATGTTAAACATTAATACAAATGATAATTTAGAAAATATAGTGTGAATGTTTGAAAAATAAAAACAATTAAATTCTTGGGCCTTGCTATTGCTATTATTCTTTCATTTGAATTCTATTTTATGATACATATATATATACATATAGGATACGAGTAACCAAATATATTCAATCTCACTGTCACTATCAGAAGGGAGCAAGTCCTAGAAACCCTTGGGACTTAATATTTTTATGGTTGGGGCCTGGTCACCCTCTAAACTTCAGACTTACTATTTTAATTTTAATAAGGGAAGATTGTTTATTATTTTTATCGATCAAAATAATTTAATAAATTAATTTTCGTTCCCTTTCATTACTGATGGCTTTATGAATGAATGACACAAATACTAAAATCGAAATAAGCTTCCCCATTCCAAAGGAGCTTTCTGGGATTCAATGTTTTCTCAAAGAGGAAACCAAAAAGCTTCATGATCTCATTTGCTAAAAAAGACCCGAGACTGACGGAGGATCAAATAAACTTGGAAGTGAGGAGCACCCAGTGCTCAATTGTAACACTGAATACAAATGTTTAACGTAGCTGATTCTTTTATCAGAAATTATGAACTCCCTCTTGCAAGTCCATGTCTATCTAACCTTTCCATCTGGAAGATTACTTCAAATTTGACCATAAACACTTTGCACAATAGTAAATGTATGGACTAGCCTCTGCTGACGAACAGATTTGTGAGTGACTTGTTTTCAGTGAGCTAACAAGAAATATTTGTCAGTTGTCATCCCAACATGGACACCAACTCCTAAGGGTAGTAACACCTTGGGTTTCCCAAATGATGAAGGAAAATGTCCAATGAGTAAACTAAAGAAGTTTAAAAAAACATTTTGCATGTCCTAGAGCCTGGACCCTTCAAAATGTTTAAGGCTCGAACCCAAGACCCTAAAATATAAGGGATAAATATTGCAAGTAATATGAGTAGCCAAATATGCAGCGTTTCAATCTCACTAATGGTCACTTTATCAGAAGGGAGCAAAGTCCTAGAGATCCTTTGGGACCTAATATATGGTTTTTATGGTTGGTGGCCTGATATACCTCTAACATGAGACAGGTTACAACTACACCAATGATTTTTGTAAACAAAATAGAGTTTCAAAACACTTATAAATAAAGCAAGCGGTGTCTTATTCCCAATAAGTTCCTCAAGTTGATACCATGGCATCCCAATCAATTTAGTGTCCTCAAAGTATGCAAACCAATTATTTTTAGTTTAAAATGGGTTTTTCTTTGTGTTCTTTCTCCCCTGAGCAGAAGCAATTTGTATAAAATAACATGCATCCTATCCTAGATTATTTCATGTTCAAAAAAGCTAATAAAGAAGGGAAATTTATAGTTTGATTTAAATGGTCATACTCTGGTCAACCAATCAGCTCAGCATTGGATTAAGTAAAACCAATGAGCTTTTTTAAATTTGTGTGACCTTGATTTAAAAGTAAGAAGTTTAAGAATAAATCATTGATCCAAACATTCATTTTTCGTTATCTATTGTAATTTAAATTTAACTCTTATGGGATTTTCTGTAATATCATTTGACAAAAGAGATTACTATACATGCCAGTTTCGACTTTAAAAGATTGTAGCGATCGGATCTGGACTTCAATTACATCATACATTCTCCTCAAAGCTCACACGTTAGAACACATCCTCATAGGTTCTGTCATTAAAAGTTCATTCATGTGTGAGCTGATAATCAAATCTAATCTCCCAAACCTTTCCTTCAAAGATTGTGTTGAAGAATCATAATTTTCATTTGTTAAGGGAAGACCTGAAACATCTGTTAAAGCTGTCCCACCTAAATAAGTTTTTAAACAGGCACGATTCTCAATTTTACTCAAAGAATCATTGTTATGAATAACTACTTCATATGAATTCCAGAAATCCAGCCAAGAGTTAGTCTCCATAAAAGTTTGATGTTTGGTTGTGGGAGTTTAACTATATTTTCATTTCTGCATCTTTTAGTTCTATTTGGCTCGATACTTTCATTCGAATCCTTTACTGAAAGTTTGTTTTGTGGTGTAGCTTCAGACAATTTTTCTATTTCTAATCTTGTTTTAATTTGCATTCTGTGTTCCTGATATTCCTCATTCACTAATTTCTTTTATTATTTCACTATCTAAACCGTTAAGATACTACGCGTTTCCTTTACAATACATCAGAATTCGTGTTTGGATCAATTATTTTCGTATCTATTCTAATTAAAAACAAAAGGGACCTACATCAAATCCCACGTGGCCATGAATCGGCATCTACAAAAGGTCAGTCACAATCCAAATTAATCAAGTCCGTGTCACCAAAATTGTGTAGCAAAACCGAGTGATTGTTCAGTAGGGAAAAAATAATCAAAATCGTACTTTTTGACATTAACTCACAGAAACACTCGACTAGATACCGAATCAATCGAAAGGCACATCCTTTCAAATCTTTCTCCCTCAGGGAGGGGGAAATCAATACTATCTTCCTTAGGGATTTCCATTTCAAGTTGGAACAGTAGTAACAAGCACTTTTCTCTTTAATTTACGATTTGCTCAGAAACAAGCCTATACCTATTGTTTTAATTGTTATGTTTTTGCACTGTAGTGTCATAATGTTTCTGGCATGCATAGTTTTGATTAAATTGCAAAATCTGGGAAAGTTGAAAGCAGTGGAATTTGTTTTTCCACAAAATGGTACCTAATTTTTAATTCTGATTTTTTGGTATGACATACTTTTGGAAGGTGTAGTTTCAGTTAAATTGCAAAATCTCCTGGAATTTATTTATAAGTATATGCGAATCTGAGTGGAATGTGTTTTAAACATTCTAGTTCTTTTAAAGATATTAATTTCTGAGAGTGGATGCCTTATGGATTTGCTGGTAAGAAGGTAAAAATGACCATTATTTATGTTATTTAAACCAATTCTGTGTCGTAAAAGGGGTTAAGTCTGACTTTTGATGGATCCAAAGGAGTCGAGTGCATTAATTAAAAAAATAATATATGTGGAATACTCTAACCACTTTAGGATGCGTTTGCATACAGAATCTCTACTTTAGCAAAAGGGATAAAAGTGACATAATTAAAAATTAAAGAGTTTATTTACAAGTAAAGGGGAATATTTACAGATAAAAAATGGTTAACAATTTCACTCATCCTTAGACATGACCGTACGCCATCCTCTTCTCGTGTCATCGTTCTCCGGAGTCTGGGAAAATCGTCCTAAGCCAGCCTGTCTAGACTTGGCTGCGCTTCATTTCCCGTATTACACACAGAGAGTGGCGGATGAAATGCTGATCTTTAAAATATAATCCACACTCGTCCCTCTTGACGAAATGGGAATAGGACATCATCACTATCTGAAAAATATAAAAGGAAAAGAGAAAGAAAAATGTCAGAGTTGAGCATGTTTGGGATGTTCTTGCGCATTTTTTCACAATGCAGCACTTGTGTACAGCGGTGGGTTGATTTCAGCGTCTTCGTGCAGGGTTCTGTTGAAAAGCATCGTTTCGTCGTGTGTAGTGGTAAACATCGTTACTTCGGGTTTTCTTCGTGTGGCTGTCTTGAGTAGAAGCTGCATTCGTCGTTGTCTTCAATCACGGACGTCATGGAGTTCTGCATCGTAAAAATCTATAACACAGAAATGCAAGTTTGAAAAAAAATATATATATAAATTGTACAGTTCAGTTTTGTGAATGTGGTTCAATGTTTTTAATTGAACCAGGCTTTCATGTGGTCGGCTGCAGTTGAAGTTTGATTGGGTCCATCGTGTTGACCAATTTTCTTGACTTCATACCGGTCGTTTGGGAGAGCTTTAACAATTTGGTATGACCATAAAATTTTGGACGGAGTTTAAGGCGAGCTCCAAACTGTTCGTTGGATGGCTACTTTGTCGCCGATGTTGTATGAATGTGCTGGTTTTCTTCGTTTGTTGTACTGTCGTGTATTTTCTGCTTGAATTTTTAAGTTGTTATGTTTCGCTTTATCGCGAAGAATGAGTTCATCGTGGCTTGTAGATATTCATCTTCTAATATTTGTTTGATTTGGATGACATCTTTAGTTTTCATTTTTACTCCCAACTAAGAGTTCAAAATGTGTAAATTTAGTGCTTCTGTTGATAATGTGTTGTACTGTTGCGACGTGTTTGAACCATTTAGTGGGTTCGTGTATGGACAATTTTTTCAAAACTGCGATTAGAGTTTTGTGATAATGTTCAACTTGGCCGTTGCCTCTGGGTACTCCCGTTGTTATTAGCAAATGTTCGATATCCTTACAATGAGTTTCGAATTCTTTAGAGGTAAAAGCACTACCTCTATCAGAAATTATTCGACTAGGGTTTCCGAAAATGGTTTGCTGAAGTTTGGGCTTCCCGAGAGCATCATTTGCTGAAGTTGATTTAACGGGGTAGATCCAAAGAAATTTGGTCAAAGCATCAATAACTGTAAATAAATGCTTGTAATTTTTGTTGGTGGAAGGAAGGGGTCCTTAGAAATCGATGTGGTAAATGTGTAGAGGCACATCACCTTTAGGGATGGAATGCAGAAGACCTTCAGGTTTACCCGTTTTTCGAGATGAAAGAATACCATTGGCAAGAATTTCCTGTACAATTTTCTTAAGATTGGGGATAAAAAAATCTTGCAAACAATTGCTTCGGTTTTGCTAGCAGCAAAATGACCTTTAGCATGTGCATTGGTTACAATTTCATTTTGCACGGTAGCAGGTACAACTAATAGTTCTTTATCTTGAATGAGTTTGTACAGAACATTGTTTTTAATGAAAAATCATTTAATGAAGAAGTATCCAAGTGTGTACAGATTTCGACAATGAATTTGTCTTGTTTCTGAGCATAAATAATTTTCTGTGTTAGAGTATCACGTGTAACAAACATGGGATAGCGACTAAGGGCGTCGACATGTTTCATTAACTTTCCTGGTCTGTGAACAATTTCGTAGTCAAAGTCTTGTAGGAGAAGAGCCCATCGTGCGATTTTGGGTGTTAATTCCTTATTTTGCATGTTTTTTTTTAAAGCGGAGCAATCGGTCAATACTTTAAATTTGGTACCAAATAGATAATTTCGAAACTTTTAGGGCTTCAATGACAGCAAGAACTTCAAGTTCGTAACTGCTATATTTCTCTTGTTGAGGAGTCGTCTTTTTGCTCATGAAATGAATGGGATGCATATTGCCGTCATCATCTTTTTGTAAAAGACATGCACCAAATCCATGGCAACTGGCATCAGTGTGGAGTTCCATAATAGAGTTTTGTTGGAATAAATGTATGACAGGGGTATTAGACAATAAAGTCTTAAGTGTTTCGAAAGCTTCTTTTTGTTCTCGTTCAAAACTGAATTTGACATTATTGCGCAGTAGGTCACTTAAAAGTTTAGCAATCTGAATAAATTTCCAGAAATAACCTGCGAATCCGAGGAAACTCTACACTTGTTTTGCGGTTTTGGGTTCAGGAAAATTTTGTACTGTGGTAGTTTTAGTTGGAAATGGTTTGATTGTTCCGTTTGTTAGTTCGTATCCTAAAAATTGTATTCATCTTTGTAAAATATGACACTTGAGATTTAATTCGAGTCCGTACTTAGTTGCAACGTCAAAAACATGCTGTAACTTTTGAATTCCCTCTCTTTCGTCATGAGATGGGATGATAATGTCGTCGAGGTAAATTTCTACTGTGTGATCATTTAAAAGGTCTCTGAACACATGGTATCACTGGAAGACATGGAACACGTAGGAATTCATACTGACCCTCATGGGTCACAAAGGCAGTATATTCCGTGCACTTTTCGTCAACGTGAAAAAAACGTTCTTTAGATCTAGAGTGGTAAACACTTGAGCGTTTCCGAGATTGTCAAGGACATCTTCAATTAAACGGAGGGAAAGCGATCCTTAATGATTTTTTTTATTTAACTTTCTGTAGTCAATACAAAGTCTATAATTTCCATCTTTTTTTGCTTACACAACACAATTGGTAGCTGCATAGTCAGAACAACTTTTAATTATTCCAGCATCTAGCCATTCGGGAATTTGATTTTCACCGATTAATTTTTCCTAGGAAGATAGCCGACGAGGACGTTGGTAGATGGGAATTTCGTCGTTTAGAATTATGTTCATTTTTGAATCTGTCGTTTCTTGTTTTGTCTGTAATTACTAACTAATTCTACGATATGGCGTCTGTTCTTGATCTTTGGTATGGGAGACCTCTATTGGGTCCAAATTAACTGCATGGGCGATGTACATCAAGGTGTTGGTATTTGAATCTGTGTTTTCTCGTTTCTGCAAATTTGAACAGTTTTTGCACATAATATTTTGTTATGTACTCTTATGGTACCGTTTGTAAAATTAAAATTTACTTGATCGAGGATGTCCATTCCAATCACAAAATTATTGCATGTCTGTAAGAGCGTAAACATTTGTCGATGTAATTACATCATCAATACGAATTTGGGCATTGAAATATCCAATAGGAGTAATTTTATCACCACTTATACCCATTAATGATATATTGTTTGTAATCAATGTAGTGTTTTTGAGCGTGTCGTATAACTCTGTTGATCATTGTCACCTGGCTACCTGTGTCAATTAAGGCAATATGTTCTGAATCGTTGAGGATAACATTCTTTTGAAGTTTTCGGGAATCCGCAATTACAATAGTCTTTACTTCACGTATTTTGGGACAGCCTCTTGCAATGTGTCCATTAAAAGAATTGCATTTAAAACATTTCTTGCCTCTTAACTTATCGGGACAATCAAAAGATTTGTGTTCTGTTTTCCCACAATTGTAACATCTATTTTCATTTGTCGTAGGTCGTAGTGGTGCATTCTTGTTGTGCGAGTGTTCTATTTTCCACAAATTATTTTTTGGTTCGTTAAAACGAGGCTTCGGAGTATCGAAATATCGTGGTTAAATGTTTTGAAAGGCGTTTGGTCGTTTTCCATGAACAGAAATTTTCTTATATCTTTAATTTTTCTTTAAATTCCAAAAGATTTTTGGCACCATACAAAAGCAATTTGTCATTATTTTCAGGAAAACCGGCAATTACATATTCGATGAGGGAGGCTTCGTCAATATTTGAACGACTAGCAATTTGTCTCATTGCAATTAAATATTCCGAAAGTGACTCAGTAATTTTAAGTTAGGAACTTAAAACTTTATGTATGTCAATCGATGATACCTGAGAACTAAATTCTAAAAGTAATTGTTCTTTCTTTCAATTTATCAAAAGTAAAAATTTGTTTCAAAGTTGATTGGCAGGATCAACTAATGCTTTCTTAGTAAACAAAACTTTTTGTTGATCGGAGGTGATATTATAAAAAGTAAACATTTCTTCTATCCCATCCAAAAATATCAATAAGAATATGTATCTCCTGTTAAATACGCGAACAGTTTCAATAATATCTTTCAATGAAAAAAACACTCCACCTTGAGTAGGCATAGGCAAACACTCTTGAAAAGGATTTGTATCATCAGCAAATGGAATAGTACTGTTTCGCGGAGCGTGAATCAGGTTCGTTTGAAGAAAGACTTCGTTTCGATTATAAGCATGGGATGGGGTAAGCCAGAATTACTGATGTTTTGATTAACGAGGTTGTTGATACATAATAGTTCTAGTTCCGTTTTTGAATGAATCATCATAAGAAACTATTTCAGCCGTTGCGTTGGGACGAGAATTTGTTTCGTCTTCACTTTCGTCAGCATCAGAATTGGATTGCGCACTTTGATCGAGGTCTAAATTAGATAATCCAAACAAGATTCGATCAGTTAATTCGTCAATATCAGCTGTTACTTCAAGGCGTAGAATGTTGGCATTTGAAATAAGATCGGGCAAAGAGAATTTTTCAAGAACTGTTTCTTTTTCAATTTTAGATCACAATCGAAGGCCAAATCTGATCTGTTAAGTCTTCCATTGTCTGTTTCAAATATCAAAGAATTGAAAAGTTTGATATTTTTGGAAGACGCTGATTTTATGCTTTCGCGCATCCTGGGGATATCACCAAGAGTTTTTGCCATGATCAAGGTACCATACCGTTGATGTCGAATCCGGGGCACTGGCGATGTATCGCTAAACATGGTAACCTTGCAGTTTTGATCCAACTTTATGGCAACCCTGTGCAAAAGGTTCGTTTTTCGGAAGGAAAGAGCGCTTCTTTTTTTTTTTTAACGTACGCATTTTTTAACGGAATTCCGATGTATTGCGTTCTATGATTGGTTACCGTTTTAAAATTTGGATTCTTTTTGTGTTCTTTGATGTCTTAGCTTTTAAGAATGATTTTAATTGGTTGTCGCTTAGCCGGCTCATTTGACGTCGCAACGGATTCTATCAGTGTTTCTTTAGTTTCCGAGCTTGCTGTTGTGTTTTTGATTACAATTTTTTCAAGTAAGTGGCACCTATCTATTGATATTTTTTTGGTTTTTTAATTAGAAATTAAATTAATTATCGTTTATGATATAGATTTATTAGCCGCTCACTTACCCTTCATTAGATATGGCAATGGATGGTTTGACTGAACGTATAAATGCGGGTTTTTTTTGGAAAAATGTATGATGAATCTAGCAAAACCGGAGAGTTTGAAAGTGATTGAATGGTGCCAGAAAGTTGGCTTGATTGCGAAGTGTTAAATGTTCAGAATGTGGGAGTGAAATGGTTTTGAAAGACAAAGGATGCGTAGCCGATAGGTACGAATGCTTGTGTAGAAAGGATGGACAAAAGCGAAAGGGAACATGGTTTGAAAATAGTAATTTGATTACGTGGTACTGGGTGAATGAAACGCCAATTAAATGTGTTTTGAATGAAATGGATGTGGCGACCTATACGAAATTGTTCTCTATCACAAACCAGAGGAACCGGATTAAATTAGACCGTAAGTTTAATTTTTCTTTACTTTTTGTTTATTTGTGCATTCCTCATTTTCACTTGCGATTATAACAAATCGAATCGTCAAGATGGCCGCCATCTTGATTTGGCAGCAAACATGCCCCGGATTCTACATCTTTACCAGGATAACAACAATTTTCTCAAAAAATAAATTTCGTACTCAGTGTAGACGATTTCACAACGATGTAATCCAATCAGGTTGCTTTCGGTTACAAACACCACATCAGTTCTCTAAGATAATTCATCACTCGAAGTCTGTTTAATTGACGTCGTGGTCACTTCTGGTATTCTTTGCGGCGGGTGTGTCTAGGGTGGGGTTCTGCTCGGAAAAGCACGGGCCGAGCCCCCATGTGGGATATTCTAACCATTTTAGGATTAGTTTGCATACAGATCTCTACTTTAGCAAAAGGGATAAAAGCGATATAATTAACAATTAAAGAGTTTATTTACAAATAAAGGGGGATATTTACAGATTAAAATAGTTAACTTTTAGTTAGTTAATAGTTAACACTTTTCACAAAAACCTGTTCTCGGTTCTTTTTGTTAAAAGAGACATTGCAATTTTTTTATACTTCGATTTTAAACAGGTGGGAATTTTGCAAAGTTAAGTTCGCAAAAATTTTCTAAATTAAGGCAAGTCCAAACACAGCTGTTCATCCTACAGTTCGTGATTCACTGTTTTCTGTTGATTCATTCATCAGTTCTCTGTCCATAAACCTACTCCCTGTTTGAGAGCAGGAATCAAATTTACCGAAGGAATCAATTCCTGCTCTCAAACTGGTCCTACTCCGTTCTCAGAGCAGTTCTCGACTGAACCAAGCCCCGACGTCTGATGAATTTGCGAGAAGATTAGCGTAATGATTGTGAAATTTTATAATTGTTAGGCAATGACATAATGATGAATTTTTAGTTTTAAAAAAATTTTAAATATTGCTGATCAAGATTTTGTTGTCCAGCTTTCTCTTTGGTGGTGTCGCCTCTACTCGTTCTTAGGATTTGCAATGCTTTTAACTTTATTTTAAAACCAAATTTTACAAAATGGAAAGCAAAATTTCAAATGTGAAAAGGAAATTCGGATCGGGTGTCGTGCTCTCTATAAGTTGAAAAGGGATCTCATTAAGTCAGGTATTACGATTTTAAAGACATCTCGGAAATAAGAATCCCACCATAAAACTAATGTGTTGAAAAGCGAAAGTGATTTTTTATGTTTTAAACGTGTTTAGATAGATCATATAATATTAACCTTTTTTTCAAACCAATTTTACTTTCCAAGCGGTAATCCCGGTATGCGTTTTTTGTGTTTATAATCTTTTATAAAGGGCAACTCCCTATTGCATAACGTGATTCAAAATTACCTAGTGTTGTCTTCGGGATGGATCACGGGCCGTCGTTTTATTGATTTAAATGACCATTTTGTTTACATTAAAATCTGAAAAATTATTACTTTCGCTTGCGTATTTGTTTTGTCCTAGTCACCTCATATCTGTTTGGGAAACTACTTGAGATGGTTCAGATGTGGGACATTATTAGTTGCCACTGGGGAGAGAATTTAAACATTTCGATTTGCAGGAACGTTTTCCAATTTACGGAAAAATTCCGATTTTCTTTTCTCAATTACTGATAGTTTGGCACTTGCGCCATAAAAAAATCAATCAACCGACAACAATACGAAGATTCCCGAGTCATTTGTATTTTTTTTATATATGCACGCCTACAAAGTACTAGCAAAGATGACGTAAACAAAATTCGGTCCCTGTCTATCGCGAAAACTGCTGGCGCCACATAGTCTACGAGGAGGAACAGGGCTTGCACATTTCGAGAAGAGAGACATTTGAGAACAGGTTAAAGAACAGTTCTTTTAAAAAGAGCGGAACTGTTTGCCGAAAATAACAGTATTTCCCATCCCTACTCGGGAAATCGTCCTAAGCCAGTCTCTCTAGACTTGACGGCGCTTTTCCCGCATTACACACAGCGAGTGGCAGATGGAATGCTGATCTTCAAAATATAATCGACATATTACTAAATAAATATACGATTCTAAATTACAATTATTTGTATCATGGTATGCTTTTCTTCCTGAATATTTGTGAGAGTAAAATCTTCAACGTAAGATTCTAAAAAATAGCCAATTTGATTAACCCCTTTTGTCCTGGCACAGAAGAATTTACTTATAATTTCTTATTGTTATTTCCACTGTGCTTCAAAGTTGTAATGTGGATAATTTCAGATGATTTGCAAACAATTTCAGAGTATTATATATGCATTACACTCTAAAATCTATTTAATTTATAGCAAAATCAGCTGGTTCCCCTGTAAGTGTCTTGCCCCTTGCTGGCGGTACCCCGTTGAACACAATAACTACTCCCTCAGGAATGAAGATGATAGTTGTTTCGTCAGCTGGTTTAACATCTGGCCAACAAGGAATTACTATTGTTACCACGGCATCAACAGCTGGTAAGAAATTTCATTGTTTTGTTGAAGAATTTACTGTGAACACACACAACTAACTGCTAAAAATATAATAGCTTACTGAAATTTGTATGAATTGAAATTTAAGCATCCTGGTGGGGTTGTCTTGACAACATATCTTGCCATTAGCAAAACCATTAACAGATCTTGATGGATGATATATCTTGTCGAAACCACTTGGAGGATTAAGTACTTCTTGTTTTAGGAAAATATATAATTGCATTAATTGAATTGGCTCAGTTAAACCCACACATTGTATTACTGAATAACAAACTTTTCATATGTATCCTCAAAAGATTTATTCTTTAATGTTAGGAATCTTAGTTATATAGAATTTAAGCTTGAAAATAATTTGTGAATATACATTTTTTAACTTCTTAGTATTCTTAAATTTTTACTGTGCACAAGAATAGTGGATTTATATTCTATATTTGTTCCTTAACATTAGGTTCTCAAGTATTGCATACGACTACATCACCCATCACCCTCACAATGGCGTCATCCGTTCTTGGTTGTAAAGCAAGCAGTATTACAATACCTGCCAAGCCTTTGACTTCCCAAAGTACTAATCAGGTATTGGAAATTTTATATTTTTGCAAGTTTAAATTTGTTAGATATGAGACATGAAATCAGTATAGTTTCTAATAGTATTGATTTGTGAATGATTTAAACAACAAAAATTATTTGTGGGTGTTTTTGCTTCTATTTCATTTGAATTCTATTGTATTACACAAGTCCAATAATACTTAAATTTCTAAATTAAAAATAGAAAAATTTTAATAGAGATTAAAATGTAACAAATTTTTATAAATTATAATTCCGTTTTAATTTCCCTTCCCTCTTTAGCCAAATCTTTTTTTATTTAAAAAAAGTTTTTAGTATAAAATATTCTTTCTGCGAATTCAGTAACTATGGTGCTAAGATTAGCAACATGAATGGCTTTTTTGTCTTCTACACAAATATTATATAACTAGCAGTACCTGCATGGCATTGCCCATGATATCATTCTTGTTATGTCCTCACTGATTCTGAAAACATTAAAAAGAGAAAACAATAATTTTAAGAATGAGTCCCACCACCTCCAACATGATACTGGCATGTCGTCTCATTCCTTCCAGATTCTTGTTTAGATAGCTTCATGATACACTATGTTGAATGTTCCTCCATTTGGAGCTAGGATGTAAAGATTCTCGACTTTTCCAACTCTTGAACAACTCGCATACAGTTGACTGTGGGAGAAACACTGTTTAATGAGATCAAGTCCTACAACTTTCAGTGATTGTCCTTGTGCCTTGTTGATGCTCATGGCGAAACTTAAACGAACAGGGAACTGAAGGCGTTTAAATTGGAATGGGAAATCCAAAAAGACGATTGGGATCCTAGGAATGAATACTCTTCGCCTGCGGCATGTCCAATCATGATGTGGCTTCAATAACATTCGGCATCAGTTTCTCGATAGTCTTGTTCCATTACAGAGTGAAGTTGGATGCAGATTTCTGAGAAGCATAATCGGTGCCCCAATTTTCAGCTCTAATATGTGCGAGGGTACTCCAGATGGCTGCAGTGTATTCAAAAACTCTTGCCTTTTTACTTTGGCAAATATTAAGAGGCTCTTTCTATTTAAGTTCTGGTTTTTCTTTAGAAGCATTTATTAAAAAACAGAAAAATGGGAGCACTCAGTTCTCATTTGTAACAGTGAAAACAAATGTTGAACAGTCCTGATTCCTGCATTAGATATTACAAACTCCCTTATGAAAGCATATCGGCTCAGGTCTGTCTACAACATTAGAGCTTCTAAATTAATATATTTTTTTTAATTCTTATTTTTGTATGTTTATGTGTTTGAAACCAATTTATAAAACTGTATTTTGACTTAGCAGATTACTACCAGCCAAACAACAGGAGCACAAATTTTAACTTTACCAGCTCAAGGTCTCCAAGCTAAGCAAGCTATTGTTGGAGGGCAGAAGGTTCTCACTCTCCTTCCTTCTGCATCTGTTTCAACAGCTGTTCCATCTGAGGTATTGCATACCTTATTACTGATATTTTTTTTATTTAGGGGGCTTATTTCCCTAAGATTTTTTGGCCCTCATGGGCACATTTTTAGGTGTGTACGGGCATCACAACCTTAAGGTACCCAAGTGATCTTTCCTCCCTTTCTTTTTTACCCTTGCCTACCCTTCTGCTTTTCCTTCCTCATTGTGTTTGGTGCAGCTTGGCCAAATGTGGCCCTTGTGCCATAAAACGCAAAAACAACCAACCCTAAAATTTTGCTCATATTCCATACAATTGAAAAATATGCTGTTGTAATTTCCCAAAGCATGCAAATTTCTAACATCTTTAAGCGCTGAGATTAAATGTAGTTTTTAGTGTCCAAGCAGATTACTGATTTTTATATTCACTCATGTAAAAATAATTATATAAATGACACCATTTAACCTTCCAATTAGTATTGATAGTTTAACTGACAAATCCATACATGCCAATAGCTACAGAATGCAGTTTCTATGGATTCGGAAATTTTGAATTTGCACACACTGGGAAATTTCTTATAGGAAAAAAGCCTTTAACTTTTTCAGCTGTGCAACACAAGCTGTTTATAATTCTGTATTTACGCGTTCCAGTGTGACAATATCCAACACACACCTGACACATTCATTGATTAGTGAGAGATGTAAAATTATGCAACACAAGAACTCAAATGTCAGGAATTAACATATTTTAGTGACCAAATATGTATGCTTCAGTATATTGCTTTTTCATTTGAACTTTTTCAAGCATTTTATTGGTCACTTTCAATTTTCTACTATTCATTAATTTTGTTTTCTGCAAATATTATGCAAAGTATGTTTTTTCTGTAAAATCATTGAGATATATAACTTCATTAATCAATGTTAAATTAAAGTGTTCTATAGTGAAAAGCATTGTGATTTTTTTTCTCACAACTTGTGAGCTAAACTACAGGATCATTTCTTTGGTCTACTGATGCAAAGTACAAATATATTTTTTGTTTTATTTTATACGAGTTGCGTGAAGACGATCCTTGACACTGCTTGCATTATCTACCTTCTATGAGCTAATTTCTCATTAATTTGAAACTTCTAAAATAGGAAATCAGTATGCATTATGTTGTCTCTGGATAAAAAAGGTTGCATACCCTGACCAAATAAAAAGATATCCGAACATCACATCTGAAATCATGATTAATGAGATTTGATAAGAGAAAATTAGTACCATCCTAGTATTTTACAGTAATGATTTACATTTCAGGTAAATTTACATTTTACAGCTGCTTTTAGTTTGACTGCTAAAGCAAGATTAAAATCTATTTGTGTTGTGTGAGAACCAGTCTACAACCATGTTAAATGGTTTTACTTATGCTAAAATTTTATGCTTGCTTCTAGTTACGATTTTAAAGCGTATTGATGAATAAGTAACTAAGCGAAGATTCTTGAGTCAAAAAAATCTTGACCACAACCTACTGGATATAGGAATCATTTTGGTTTTGTTGGGTGAGCCAAAATGAGAGAATCAGCCCCCAAATAATTTATATATTACACCCAAATAATGTGTTTAAAATAAACAAAAATATTTAGTGAAGCTTATTAAATTGGCATATATCAAAAAAAAATTTCATTGAGCACCAGGAAAAACGTTGACATGTATGAAAACAATTGACAAATCCATTGTGATTAGATTTTCAGCAATACAATCAGAATGGGCTCTGAAATTTTTTCTGAATGCATACCTGTGCAATATGAAACATGAAGATTTTTGTAACTTTTCATGTTTTTTCTTAATCACGGGGATTGAAGTTGTCCTGTTTCCTATATATTTTTCAAAATTGGAAAAATCTTATTTTGTTCTGAATTTCGTGTATATTTCTTCCCTCATGTTCATGACCTATTAGTATAAAAACTACTGTGAAACCATTTTCAAAATTTGTATTTAAAAAACTTGGCATATCGTAAAACTACTTATCGTTTTAATTTTTTTTTATTTCTTCAAAATAGGAAGCTTAATGCCATATTTAGTATTACAAATTATCATTCTGGTGCTTTATTGAAATGAAAATGTGTAATTTCATTGTCATTTGATGTGATTAATATACAATTTTACTTGCATCTGATGTACATTACACTATTGTAATGCCTTTTTATATTTTCTCTAGATTACTGCTGACAACTCCAGTACATCAGCCTCAATAGACAAAACAGGAGAATCATCATTGGTTTCCGAAAATAATTCTAGTCCTCGTGAATTAAAATCTGAAGAACAAGGAAATGAAAACAAAAGGACTCCAGAAAATCCATCGAGCGATGAACCTAGTGTAGATGGTGTGCTTAGTGACATTAACAATGATCTTTCCCTAAAACACAATACCGAAGAATCGCTTGATCAAGGGGAAGTGAGTGATGTAAATAATGACCACAGGACTAAATCTCTTAACAGCAATGAGACAGAAAACGTTACAAACAAATCTTCAACTGTATGTGATGATGGAGTCCACTGCGGCACCGATGATGAAAGTGGCTTTACGGCAAAAAGTAGTACGGTTTGTGATGACGGCATTCACTGTGGAACTGATGATGAGGATGGACAAGTAACCAAACAAGCGAAAGTGTGCGACGATGGCATACATTGTGGAACGGACGATGAAGATGGCACTGTAGTGAAAAAAGCAGGCAAAGTGTGTGATGATGGTATTCACTGTGGAACTGACGATGAAGAGCAACAGGTGGTTAAGAAAGTGAGTAAGGAATGTGATGATGGGATACACTGTGGAATTGATGATGAAGAGCAGGTGGTTAAAAAGGTGGGCAAAGTGTGCGATGATGGCATGCATTGTGGAACTGATGATGAAGATGACGGAGTTACAAAAAGTAAAAAAGGGACCAATGGCTTAACAAAGAAAGACGAAAATGAGAAAGAATGTGATTTTAAATCGAGCTGGGGAGCCCTTGGTGAAGAGGGTACTTCCAAGAAAATCTCCAAAGTGTGTGATGATGGAATCCACTGTGGGACTGACGACGAGGAAGAGGAAAAAATGGATGTCTCCGATTCTGCTGGTAAGCAAAGTGAAGAAAATGGGGATGCTAGCAACTCCAATGAGAAAACTGAGTTACAGGATCTTGCTTCAAATAAAGATGATGTAACGAAAGGTACGATGCCAGTCTTAATTTTTATTCTCTGAATTTTTCCAATTTTATTTGTCCCATTTAGAATTTAACTTGTGTCACATTTATTTTTAGGACATGGATATCTTCTAGTTAAATAAAATTTAGAATCATTAACAATGCATTTATGATTTTCACATTCGTCAAGTGAGGAAATAATGAGGCTTGCAATCAGGGTATACCGATTTAAAACGTGATTTTTATTTAAAAAAAATCATTGACTTAAATCAAAATTTTAAATTTCCTTTTTTCTGTTATGATGTTTAATAATATTGAGAATGAAATACTGAACAAGATGCATGTTATTTTGTTCAAATAAGTTAAGAACTTCGCTTGTATTGAGTTCACCTCAAAATTATATTGAAAATCATCCTCCTTTTGAAGACACTATATAACAGTATTTGCTGATTGGGATCGTAATTACGAGAGAAGTATTTCCATCTTGTGCCATTGATCAATAGGTGTCACTCACAAGAGTGCTCATTGTTGGTTTTGTTTTAAACATTCCATGTGAGTATAAATTGCACATGGCAAATTTTAAACCATTCACCGTGTTGAGTGAAGATGCTCGAAATATATTCACTCAAATTATTGAAATTGTCATAACTTGCTTTCTTTTTAAGTTATTTAGTATTGTAGTCTGTTCATAACAAATATAAAGACATTCACAGCGAAAATATTTTCTTCCGTATCACAAAGCATTTCAATTTTGCACATAAATCTTTATAACTGGCAATTTTAATAGTTTCATTTTGTTCTGTGTAACATATTGGTAAATTTTTATTTCAATTTATTGAGAAATTCTATGCACTGATCCCTTAGAATTCTTTACCCAGCTAGAATAACTATTCAATATTTATGGTATGTAAAAGTTAATTCACTCGTCTGATAATTGAGTATGTTGAGAAAGGATTATGGGTAGAAGCAGAAAGCTATTGGAATTGATAATTTTTTTTATTGCAAGCTCAAAATTCCACTGAATTGGCATTATCTGGGGATGCTATTACACTTGTTCTATGCTGTTCATAGATAAAAGCTTCACTTTTTTGTTAACATAAACTCTGCTTCGAATATACCTATGATATACTTGTCAATGCTCAAAGAATTCGAAAAATAGACATTTGATTTCGAATTGATGTATTTTCATGTCTCATTTTTTACTGTTAACTTACAAAAATAACAATTTTTTTCACTAATAAGTTATTTTTGCAAGCCAAAAATTAACGAGAAGTCGGAATTTTTTTAGGATGCTAGTTCCTTTTATTTTATTTTCTGATTAAATTTGTGATTAATCTTCTATGCTTACTGTTTTTTCTAATGTTCACTGATATGTATATTGCTTCGCTGGTTTATAGAAGACATCGTGAAATCGGTGTTAATATGCCAGACTCATGCATCAAGATGTCATGCAATATGCATATGAATAGCAAGATGCTAATTTTCGATGAGTTCCTTCTATTAATTTTATAACACGTTTCAACGTAATGGAAATACTTGTCGATTTTAAAATGCAACTATCCTAGGTCAAAATTCAAATTCATTAAAAGTAGGGCCGCGGTGGCCCGGTTGGAAGAGTAACGAACTAGCAACAGAAGGGTTGCGAGTTCGAATCCAGCCAAACACCGTCGTGTACAAAGGGGGCTGGTGCACGTTAAATCTGTCGTGGCCTCAAATGTCCTCACGTTGGCGTGGTGTGGAAGTTTGGAGAGTGGGGTGCCAGCTCAGGTGTTGCCTCGTCATCTGACCATGGTTCAAAATTACGTGGTGTTGTCCTCGGATCTTTCCCTTTGGGATTGATCCCGGACCGTCACCAATAGCCCATTGTGTTGCTCCAGTGTGACGTTAATTGAAATACCCCCCCCCCCCATTAAAAGTATAGAATGAATTTTTTGAAGTGTTAGTATTTCTTTGATTTCCAGGCAGAATAGTTTTGACAATACCATTACCAAAACCCTATTCGTTGATTGAACCATTTTAAAGTGTGGTTGGTACGTTTTTTAATGTAACAATTCTAACCGAAAAACTGGGGTTCTATGCAAACTGAAGAAACTTAACCACCGATTGAAAAAAAAACGCCGATAAACTATAAAAATAAAATACATACGTCAGTTTGTTTTGATTACGCAGATACGCCTTCACAACGCACAGGAATTCATGCTCAAACATTTTTCTTACACAATAGCTGACCCTTTTTAAAAAACAACTTATTCAAGTTGTACATCCAGTTAAGACTAGGAAAAAACAAATTCAGCATGATCTGTTCATTTCTTGAAATGAACATTTTCTACACCTTATATCCTAAATATAATCAATATCTCTCATACAGAATATTTAAAACTCTTATTATATTGAAATTTGCATTGATAAATACACTGCTGGCCACCGTAAATGCAACACCCTGAAGGAAGCGTGCAAATAATATGAAATTTACAACATGCATTAGCGGAGGTGAGATATGCAAATGATTAGAATTTCAGCGCAGACGCGCACCTGTGGCGCCACTTCAAAGTGCTATTTAAGGCTTGGAGATTTCGACGATTTCAAGTACGGCAATTGTGGTTTTTTAAAAAAAAACCCGATCAATTATGCCTCGTAGAAAACAGCAATCATCTTTTGATCAAGTATCCGACAGAGGAAGGATAGTGGCCTACCGAGATTGTGGATTATCTTTCAGGGAAATCGGTAGTTGTGTTGGACGAAACCAAACAACTGTAATGCGGATATGTGATCGTTGGATGCAGGAGGGTACGACGGACCGACGTGCACCACTTCACGTGATGACAGGCATATTGTGTGTATGGCAGTGACGGATCGCTCAGCCACATCACGAACCATAGCACAGCACATTCAGTGTGCGCGTACCATTCGACGCCGTTTACAGCAGAGTGGTCTGTCCGCAAGACGTCCATTGCTTCGTCTACCCTTGACGCAGAACCACAGACGTTTCCGCCGCCAATGGTGCGATGAAAGAAGGATGTGGACGGCAGAATGGAATGAAATTGTCTTTACTGACGAGTCACGCTTCTGTCTGCAACACCACGATGGTCGGATTCGAGTCTGGAGACACCGTGGAGAGAGGATGCTGAACAGCTGCGTTATGCACCGCCACACTGGTCCTGCACCAGGTATTATGGTATGGGGCGGTATTGGATATCACTCTCGCACTCCTCTAGTACGCATTGCCGGTACTTTAAACAGCCAGCGCTACATCTCCGAGGTGTTGGAGTCAGTTGTCCTTCCTTACCTTCAGGGCTTGCCCACAGCCATATTTCAACAGGATAATGCGCGACCACACGTGGCACGCATTGTCCAAGGGTTCTTCGTCAATCGCCAGATTGAATTGCTTCCCTGGCCAGCTCGCTCTCCGGATCTTTCGCCGATAGAAAACATGTGGTCCATGGTTGCTCAACGATTGACCCATAATACATCCCCAACTGCCACACCAGATCAACTTTGGCAACGTGTGGAAGCTGCTTGGTCTGCTGTACCCCAAGAACACATCCAAAGTCTCTTTGAATCAATGCCGAGGCGTGTGGCAGCGGTGATCTCCAACAATGGCGGCTACTCTGGCTACTGATTTTGGCAGGAACCACACTTCACAGAAGTCTATAAATTTAATCATTTGATACTTGGTCAACATGCTATCTACAAAATAAATTTTGTTGTGATATCTCTTGTCTTTCTTGGTGTTGCAACTTGGGTGGCCAGCAGTGTATATAAGCTGTCATATTCAAGTTGATGTTAGTTGTACATTCTTTCCTTCACATTTTTGTAATGGGAATAGACTGGCATAGAAGTTGCAACATTGGTGTGGTCTAGTATGTTCAAATTACCAAAATTCTCAATACATGTTTCTAGTTTTGCTTTTTTCCATAGACTGGTCATGAATTTCATTCCACATTATTGTATTATAGTAGTTTCGTTCTACAACATTGAATGAAGGGAAACTCAAATGTGTAAAGGCATAATGTAAAATAATCTTAAGGTATTTTGCATTGTGCATACAAAAGCATCATGATGGCAAAATGCTTTACGGCAGCATGCAGTGGAGACTTTCTTTTCAGGAAGTATATGAAAATAGATCCCTGAAAGCAACCAAAATTTTTTAAAACTGAAATAGTAGTCCTTTCATTTAAATAATAAAGGAAAAAAAACTTATTCTGAATGTGGCTTTTAGCTTATTAATTGTTTATTTAACACTAGACCTCAAAACTAAAATTGCTGTACAAATGTTTATAACTTTAAACATTTTCTGCTCAAGATCATTTTCACTTCCTAACAAAGGCCAATAACCATGGTAATAGGCAGTGAATAGTTTATTTGATTTTTCCACAATAATTAAGGTTAGAGATTTTTAAGACTGGTTTTAGGTTATCCTGAATTGTAGTGGTGTAAAAGAATGGGTGTCAAATGTTAGATGTAAATAAATTTTAGTGACGAGCTGCCAATTCCAATGTAACAAACTGACTAACGATTTGACAGGTCATTTATATATTTATGAGAAAAATTAAAGACGGTTCCCTGGGTGATGTAATTAGTAATAGAAAAATTTGCAAAAATGGCTTTGTGTTTTATACTTTTAAAATTCAGCTAGTCATATTTTAGCAGTGACGTATAGGGTGATTCGGAACTCATGGGATGTTAGAGCACACTAAAAGAATAATTATTTTTATAGCAGTATATGGACGCACTTAAGTGCAAACGCAAGAATTGTTTATTTACATCATTATTTTACAATAACTGCTCAAAGGTGCGGCCACCAACATTAATGCAAGCTTGGCAGGCTTCCTGCCTTTCAGCTGCCTGATTCCAGCAAAGGAACAATGTTCAAGCAAACCAAACAGTACACTCTAGCGGCACAAAAATGTACCAATCTATGCATTAATGTTGGTGGTTGCACCTTTGAGCAGTTATTGTAAATAAGTATTTGTAAACTGCTTATGTAAATTAACATTTTCCTACATTTCCTGCGTTATTCTTTTTGTGCCTAAATGCATCACTTGTGCCCATACACTGCTATACAAAAAATGATTCTTGAAGTTTGTCCCATGAGTTCTGAATCACCCTGTATAGTTTTCCTTACATTATTGATTGAAATACCTAAAGATAATATGATTTAATCTTGACACTCAAGTTATCGGAACAAAATCTTCAGATGACTTCTCAAGTATTTGTACTCTTCCTTTTTTTGGACTAATGCCAAATATAAGCATAACCATTCCCTGTTTACTTACGTTTCGTTATTTTATTTTTACAGTCAATTCCTCAACTGCCTTATCCAACTCTCAAACTGCATCGCACATGGTCCCTTGTCAGTCTGCTCTGACGTTAGAACAACCTGGTGCTCAACCACCTGCCCAAATGTGTGCAGATGACCCACCTGTTCAATCAGAAGAAGCATCTGATGGCGATGCAACACATTCTTCAACTAAGATGGCTGCGAACAGGCGTATGTTATGTTTATAACAAATCCAAATTATTTTCTATTACTTGGTAAATGAATAATTATACAGGTAATCCTCACTTAACAACCTACCTGTTTCATGACTGCTCAGACTTACGACCATCTCTAGCATGAGGTGTCCGTTAAGCTGACTTTAGACCGGATGTGCAAAGACCACACATGCAAGATATTTTTCTGCCCATTTTTATTCAGACAGAAAGCTTAAAATCACCATGTTTTGTTCCTTGGTCGGGTCACGAGGGTTGTGCTTTTTTATGGTTTTTGTTGGACTCACTGCTCAGTTCTTTTACATGGCCACAGTTTGCTCAGTATCATAAACTTATAATTTTTTTTTCTGAAAGTGCAGCTTTGTAGTGTTTAACAAAATCAAAGACGTGTCGAGTATAAAAAAAAGTACTTAAATTACCGCCAACAGCACATTAAAAGATTGAACTTTAATAAACATCCTTTTTAATGTATATACTCGCTCGCGATCAACTCGTTAAGCAACTTAGTTTCGACTAATAACATAATTTAATTGTTTTTATGTTTAACGTCATTAAAAAATGGTGTTATACAGTCAAACCACTCAAAATTATATTGTCATGTGACTGCTAAAGCAATTCATCAAATTTAAAGCTTTTCTATGTTTGCAAATATTCATTAGCTTTCAGTTGTAATATCTCATTGCAAATACTTGTGTTTAATAATTAATTTATTTCAGATTCCTTAACCACTCTTGCTACTGCTGCAATATCTTCAGGTGGACCATTTGCAACATCTGTAGCAGACAAAAAGAGTACTGTTACCAACAACCAATCATCGCTTATCGGTTTTGAGGATAACTCAGAAGCAACAAATGTGAACTTAAAAATAGAACTTTCACCAATTAAACAGGTAATTTTAAATTCATGAACCTAAGTTCTCATTCATAAATTCTCATGTTACAGTGATGTGAGTATTCAAATACAAAAGTACTCATGTACTCGATACTTGAAAGTAATTGTTGTACTCGATTCTTTTCCAATGTATTCGGTTACAAGAGTATTCAGATCCAAGTAGCAGTGTCACGGGTGTCCATGGTTCTCGTTAGTGTTTTGTTTCTAGTCTCGATTTTGCTTTTTCCAATTTTACGTCATGAAAATGCACGTGATGATGGAGTGTCAAAAAATTCCATCGATTACGAGATTGGATTTGAAATTTTCTGGAAGCAATTTCCCGAACAGGCAACGTTCTCTTTAAAAATATCTGACAAAATCTTTATTACGATAGTAAAAGGATTATGAATATTTTTCCTGCTTTGACTCTACCTCTTCTCACATCTTTATACTCCAAACAGTGGTTGCAAAAATAAAAAGTGAATTTCCAGGAACAAGATTTGATTATTTAATGTAATTTATTTTGTAAATATTTACGGAACCATTCTTGTACTTAGATCAATTGAGATGTATCACTTTCATAAGTTTACAGAAATAATTTAGAAGTTTCAGATCCTGGTATTAAAGATAACAAAATACTTTTTCATTCATACAAACTTATTTAAAGAGTTTTGTATTAAAAGTTCCATTCTTATCTTCGGGTCTCCAAAATAAAATTTTGGCTATGATCCCTGTTAAAAGTGATTATCAATGATTTTCTCAAAATATGGTAGAAAATCAAATCTTTCCCATTCGAAAACCGAAATTTAAAAATCATGATTTGTAAAGTAAATGCGTGACCAGAAAATTCATCAATTTGTACATGGGATTAAGTTTTGTTCTTCAAATACAATGTCTACAGTTCAAATAGATAAATAATAATAGTAGTTATACACTTACAATTGTTTTTAATTTATATAAATAATTCAGAAGTAAATGTAATTTAGGTTTGAGTTTTGTGAAAATAAATTTGATTGTCTTGTCAAAAATTATGATTCGCATAAAAGGAACTATTCACACCAAATTTCGCGAATTCGAACCATGAACCTGTATGTTGCATGCTAAGGAGTAGTGATGGGAGTATTCGAATACAAAAGGTCTTCATTATACTCTATTCTTTTCCAAAGTACTCGGATCCAAGGTATTTTAATACAAGTATTCGGTTACTAAAGTACTCGGATCCAAGGTATTCAGTTGCAAGAGTACCCATCCTAGGTATTCGGATGCCAAAAGTACTCATTTTGTGTATTCGAATACCAGAGTATTCATCTTAAGTAACAGTGTCACATTTCATGGGTATCCATGGTTCTCATCAGTGTTATGTTTCTTGTCTTGATTTTGCTTTTTCCAATTTTACATGTCCTGAAAATGCACGTGTTGAAGTGTCGAAAAATTCCATCGATTAAGGGATTCGATTTGAAATTTTCTGGAAGCAATTTCCCGAACAGGCAGGCTAAATTATCAGTTAATTACACAATGGTTTGCCTTTTATTTTTGAAAATCAAGCTGCAAGTTTTTTAAATTAAATTTCAACTATATTTTTAATTTTAATTATTTACACTTAATTTTTTTATTATTTAATTTTCAAGCTTTTTTATTTTTGGCATTTAAAATATATCTGTAAAGAACATACATAATGCTTGATATGCTTTCTTTCTCTTCAAGTAAAATAATGTTATTTCATTCTTAAGATGGTTGTTATTTTCTTTAAAATATCTGACAATTAACTAAAATTCTCTTTAAAAATATCTGATAAAATCTTTATTACGATAGTAAAAGGATTATGAATATTTTTTCCTGCTTTGACTCTACCTCTTCTCACATCTTTGTCCCTCCAAAATAAAATTCTGGCTACATTCCCTGTTAAAAGTGATTATTAACGATTTCCTCAAAATATGGTAGAAAATCAAATCTTTCACTACACAAACCAAAATTTAGAAATCATGATTTGTAAAATCAAGATAAAATAATACTTGACACATATTTGTAATTGCAGAAATATATGCATGACCAAAAAATTCAGCAATTTGTACATGGTATTAATTTTTGTTCTTCAAAATACAATTTGTCTAGTTCAAATAGATTGATAATAGTAGTTATACTTAAATCTTTTTTAAAAAAATTATGTAAATAATTTGGAAAAGAAAATATATATATATATATAATTCAGAAAAATTTGAGTTTTATGAAAAAATAAATTCCTTTTTTAATCACAGGTTGATAAAAAATAAAATAAAATTGATTGTCTTGTCAAAAAATTATCCTACGCATTAAAACAACAATCTATCAAATTCCTCTTGTAGCGGATTCGAACCGTGAACCGGTATGTTACAAATCCAGTGTTCTAACCACTATACTAAGAGCGACACGATAACTAGTTGTTTGTTATTTTTAAATAAGTGCCATATATCGTAGTTCTCTGATTCTTACTATCGATTAATCGTTTTTGTATATGTATTCGAATACTTACCCGATACTTAAAAGTACTCGAATGCCAAGTAATTGATTCTCAAAAGTACTTGATTTTGCCCATCACTACTAGTGTGTCAATTAAATTGATAGCACATAACAGCTTTGGTGGCTGATCTGTCTAGTCATTTTGGCGCTTGTTCCTGGATAACAGGAAATGGCAGGTGTTCTTGTCATTCTTTATACTATATTCCACATAAATAGGGATGGGAAATACTGTTCTTTTAGGTGAGCAGTTCTTTGCTGTTCCTGTTCTCTTTTTTTCTAAAAGAACTGTTCTTTAGCCTGTTCTTCTACTCGCTATTGTTCTCACATTCAACTTGAGACATACAATGAGCCTTGTTCCTATAGCAACCGCCCTTCATGGGGAGTTTTCGTGGTAGACACACAGGGCCCAGATTCTGTTGACACCTCATCTTTTGCAAGTACTTATTGTAGGTAATACCGGAAAAGGCTAAGTACAAAAAATTATTGCTCTAGCGTTTTCGCGATCAATAATTTTTTATTGGGGAAGATCTGGAAGGTTTTTTTCTTGTATTGATAGGAGAAAACGAAAGGTATATATGTATATTGCATAATTTTGGATCTTTGAATTGATCAAGATATTGCTTACGTCTACCTGAACCATCTACAGCATGGTTTCTGAAAATGTGATTCATGGTGCATAGAACAAAAATTTTCCCTCCCTTCATTATACATTTTGAGGAAATTTTTGGACAACAAAATTCGAGCCCTGATAATCACAGGGCAGACGTCTAAATTTATTTTTAAGCAACAGGGAATAGCCATTAAAAATTCATTTCTTAAAACATCTTGAGGTTACCACTTTGAAAGTGAAATTAATCATTATATGATATATCTCAGCACGTTCAGAAACATGAATATAAATCAGTAGAATTGAAATATACATTACGAAAATATACAATTTACATAAAATATAAACACTACAACAATGAATACTACTTTATAAAAATAGTTGGCAAAAATAGGAGTTAAGTTTCTTACATAATTTTCATTACATTTCGCATTTTCTCAAAATCAAAAGAAACTGCATATTGTTACAAAAAGCAATAGCTATTTTAATTTTCAAAACATGAAGTGTATAAATCAGAAGGGATTGAGAATACTTTAAATATCAAATGTGAACACAGTGAATTAAAGATCGATTTCCGACATAGGACATGACGCCCGATTCAAATCTCCATCTTCCATAGTGAAATATGTCCACATGTTTGAAAATTTGCGTTCCATTGTGGTAAAATTCAATTTTAAAAAGCTTAGATCGTTACAAATCCTAAGAACAAGTAGAGGCAACACCACTAGAGGGAAATCAGACAACAAAATCTTAATCAGTAATGTTTTTAAATTTGTTTAAAACTTTCCTCACCGCCCTGTCATTACCTAATTAAAAAATTTCACAATTATTAGGCTAGTCTTTTCACAAATTCGTCAAACGTTGGTTCAGTCAAGAACAGTTCCGAGTGCAGTCCAGAGTGAGAGCGTTTCACCGGGAATGGAGAGCAGGGATTGATTCCTGCTCTCAAACAGGAAGTAGTCTCAGCAGGGAGTAGTTTATGGACAGAGAAGGAGTGAATGAATCAGCAGGAAACACACACAAAGTGAGTCACGAATGTAGGATGAACAGCTGTTTTTTGGCATTAGCATAATTTAGAATATATGAAAAATTTTAGCGAACTTAGGAAATTCGAGAAAAGAGAAACTACTTTCTTTGCAAAATTCCCACCCGTTTAAAATCGGAGTAGAAAAAATTGCAATGTTTCTTTTTACAAAAAGAAACGAACAGGTTTTTCTGAAAAGTGGGAACCAGCTGTTCCCGTTCTTTTTGAAGAACAGGTGAAAAAGAACAGTTTGTTCTTTTTTTCCCATCCCTACACATAAATTATGTATGCATTTATTTATAGGAGCCAGTTACACCTGTAAAATTGGAAGACCTGAAACAAGAGAACAAGTGGTTTGATGTTGGCATGTTCAAAGAGTGCTCTGGTTTAGTTTCACATTACTACCTCCCTCCTGAGATGAGTGGCAAGAAAAATGGAGTAAGTTTTGAACAGTTCATTTCTTAAACTAGAAAGTTATTTTAAACCCAAAGCATTTCTCAGGAACCACAAGTATTTGACTGGTAGAAGTAAATATCTTTATCTAATCATGGCCATCTGAAAAAATTGCTTAAAGATTGTTAAACTACCTCTAAGATTGAATATTGCCATTGCATAAAATGTCTTATATCTAAGATTTATTTTATATATCATCAACCTTTGTTTTATTTTTTAATTAAAATAAAATTTTCTCTAACCAGAAGACGAAATTTATAAAACTTGGTGGTTTTTCTTAGTTTCAAAATCTGAGTTCTGGGCACCTTCTAAAATTGTTCTGCAGTTATGTTACATGGGTGTTATATCATGAAAGGTTAAAATGTTTGCAAAGATCCTGCTATTGCAGATTTTACTAAGAAAATATTTTATTTTATATTTTTATAGGAATCAGATTCCTATCCTGATCTGGCTAGTATGAAGAAGCAAGAATTACAACCAGGCACAGCTTATAAGTTCAGAGTCGCTGCGATAAATGCGTGTGGTAGAGGACCTTGGAGTGAAGTTTCAGCGTTCAAAACATGTCTTCCAGGTTATCCTGGGGCCCCATCAGCAATAAAAATTAGCAAGGTAAGCTTGTATATTTTAGTTAAGTTGCTTCATTATTTATGCTTGCAATTTGGTTATGGATTTTTCAGTCGAGTAGTATCATCAACCATGATAACATACATTTTCTGAGCAATAAAACTTCATCAGACTATTTCTTCATTGGATAACTTAGAAAGCTCTAAAACGTGCATCAAGATCTCCAATGTGCTATACAGGGTTCCCAAGGACCTTAAGAAGGCCTGATATTTTAGGTTTTACGAACCCTTATGAGTCCCTGAGACCTAACCTGTATGAAAGCTTCTTCACCTCTGTACTCACTGGTTAATCTACTGCGAAACGTAACCTTAAAAAGCCTGGAAAGATCCCTAGGTTTTCTCTTACTTGAATTTGGAACCCTGCTATATCATGTGACTGATGTCATGTTATTTATGTATTTGTAAAGAAAGGACAGCCAAATGTTGGCAAGCGTGTAATAAGGTTAATGCATGTTAACAGTTCATGTCTAATATTTCTTTCACATCTGGTTACCACCTACCTGATTTAATTTTTATAAATATTTCCACAAATGACAAAAATTTGCGATAGTGATTAATGCATCACAGACCCAAGGTTTAGATGGGAAACCAAAATGCCTTGACATAATGAAGTGGAGTATTCATAGCTATTAACTACAAAACACTTCTGTGCATTACTTTTTAATTATTTCTGTTGCAGTTTTTAGTTATATTAATTTCTGCGATAAGAGTTTCTATACCAGTATTCCTTCAACTAAATTGATTCAGTAATTAATTCTATTGTAACAAATAATAATTAAAAGATTGGTCATCCAGTAACTCTTATCCATTCAACCCAAAATTTCTAATTTTTATCGGATTTGTTTTATCAACATATTTTTGACACAGGTTAAGAAACCTTGTGTAGGATTAAAGGTGATCAGTTATTAATATTACTAATATGAAAATCCACTTTCTGTTTCCACTTCATTTGTTCTAAATGAAAAATTGCTTTGTATTTCAGAGTGCTGATGGTGCTCACTTGTCCTGGGAAGCTCCACAGACAACGTCGGGTGAAATAACGGAATATTCTGTATATTTAGCCATGCGATCAGCTACCACAGGGGGTCAGGGAGACAGTAAGCAAACTGTCACATCAAATACCTCTCAACTTGCTTTTGTCCGAGTGTATTGTGGTCCCGATCCATCATGCACTGTCAGCAGTGCAAATCTTTCATCCGCTCACATCGACATGACTACCAAACCAGCAATCATATTTCGCATTGCTGCCCGTAACGAGAAAGGTTACGGTCCAGCTACGCAAGTTAGGTGGCTTCAAGGTAGGTTTGTCTTTGTGTTGGTGGCAATTATATAAAGTTTGATATGTAATTTTCAATTTTGAGTGTCCCAAATATATTATTGGTAAGAAATGTTTTATTAATTAATTTCAGTTTTTACTAGTTTCTTACTAAATATAAATAAGTCACTCAGAATAAAATTGATCTTATGTGAGTTATTAATTTTCAAGTTTTAGTGTATTCTGAACATTTGACTCATGAAATGTCTGTCTGAGAGGGGTCAATAGTTTTAGTGCCTTGCAAAATGAGCATTATGAATACATTGTAAATTAAGCAGATTTGGCAAAAATTAAAAATTGTGAGGATGTTGTTTAAATGTTATTACTATTTTACGCTATTTATAATTTATATATTGGTGTTGAAACGACTCGGTGGCTGTTTTGGGGTAAAAGGGGTGCTTGCTGTTTTCAAGTGTTAAAACCACTGACAATATTTTTTTTAGAAGGAATCAATACTCCAGCTGCCAGGCCATCTACTAAACGAACACAGTCATCAGAGTAAGTTATTTTATTTTATCTTTGTTGGACATAATTCTTTCAGGCATTTACAAAGAAATAAAGCATTATTCAATGTCTACTTTGACCTAAGCAAACAATTATCTTTAAATGGATGGTTTTTTACTTTATCATTTTGACTCAACTCGTATCTCACTATCACTGAATTTTATTTCAAGAAAAATAAACTTTATATATGGTAAATTAGAATAAAATCATCTTAAGATGCTGAGACATGCACTATCTGAGAACTCAATGATATGTAATGAATCCTGGCTAATTTCTTGCTTCATAGCATATTAGAACCTAGATTTTATGTAAGTCTCAAGGAAAATGGGAGTAGAAAAATTCCTGATATAAAGAAAAAAAATTGTCTTCGTGAATCATTTTATTCCCAATCCAAAATTTATTCCAGTTTTCTGTTGAGTAATCACAATTCAAAAGCATGCATTGCAAAACCAATTCTTGACTTGACCTTCAGCTTTTTTTCTGAACTAGCATCACACAAGCGAGTAATTTGTTTCAAATTGACCCCAACCTTTCTCGATCCATAATACAATTTTATTTCCTCAAAAAATTGAATAATGGTGGTTTTTCAGGTGTTAATTGAGATTTCATTGCAATTTCTCTTATATTTTCCAAAGTTTACCATCCAGCTGATATTAAAATGATTTGTATCAGTTTTTAGAAAATAAACGAAATTTATATAAAAAAATTTGAGCAAACTCTGTTTTGTGCAGCTTGGACAATAAGGCTGACAATCTAGAGTCAGTCTTTCTTTTAAGGCATGAAAGGCCATTAGAAGTCTGCCATACGGATCAGAAATGGTGATCACCGTGGATGGTTTTCCCATGCCAACTGATCACTTTTGGCACCAAACGATAAACTAAGAACCAGAATCTTCGTTAAAGATGCCAGTTGTAGAAGCGTTCTGTTTAATTTTCAACCTATCATCTTATTTGAAGAATAGAACTTATTCAAAAGCACATGACTCAACTGCCTTCTCTTGTGAGCCGCACTATAACACCATGTAGACTACCCCCAATTGTGTTCGTCAACAAATTTAACTATTTCCAAATTAATTTTTGGCTTTTTAATCAATCATCTAAATAACTGAGATACACATTTATAATTTCTTTGTGCATAATATTTAAAATTGTCGTTCCAAATTGGAAAAAATTTGCATTTATCATTACTTCCTGTTTTCATTTACTGTCATACCTGTGTTTTGTTGAATTGTGCTGCTGAAAATTAAATAAGTATTCTATTTTCCAGCAAAACCAATGCAGTGTCAAAGAAAATGAAGCTTGAAGAGTCATGAGTTTTTCGGAAGACTTTTATATTCTATGCAGAGAATTGTACATTTAGTTTCTTTCATGGGACCGATCATGCATATTGTAAATTTCTACTCCTGTTGCATTTGTACATCATTCCCATCATGCATCTTGTAATAAAATTACCCATAATTTTCCCTCTCTAGTTCAAGTTCGACATTCTTTGGAGATGGGAAAGAATGTCTTTTCCTTTTGATTCGTGTCACATCTCGTTAGCAGATACAAGGCATTTAAGTTCTGATATTCAAAACGTTTTGTGTGTAATGTGTTAAAAATCTGGTGTTTTATTATTTACTCTGAATCCTCTACAAACTGGATGCTTGATTTGTTTTGATTGCTAGTTTTGTTTTTCAGTCTTATGCTTTGTACTTTTAGTGTATGAAAAAATGTTTTATTGGTGAGTGGAAATTCAGCAAATGTATATAAGTTATGTATTATTTTAACTTAATTTATCTTAAATTATGCTATAAAACTGTTGAGAAAATTAAACTGCAAAGCACACAAGTAAATTAACAGAAATTATAGTAAAACAGTAGTATTGGATACTGCTATTACATTGCTCCTTTCGTTTTTATTTGAACTTATCCCTACTGCCTTATGAGTTTTTATTTTGCAGTATATTTTTTTTAATTGTGAATGTGTTTTGAAAACTTCACTTATAAATATGCAATTTCTTTTTTTAGCCTTGAATTCTTCTGCAACTCAACGTCATTTTATGATGTTATCACTCTTATAAATGACATCTTGATAATTGGTCATTTTTAAGATTGCTTCATGTTGCTTAAAAGGGTAGTATAACGACTAACAAACCATTTTTACAATTGCGTATGTTATTTGAGGGTTTTTAAAAAAATAGTTATGAACTCTATGAGAGAGATAAGCTAATCAAAAGTTGTGTGGTTAATTTGGTTCACAGTAATTTTTATTTTAACATTCTACCAAGCCTCTTCTCCAAATAATGAACTGCTCTCTGACCTGACTGAAAGATTGGGAAAATAAAATTTTGTAAATACCATATTGTGTTTTCACACATTAGAGCCTTTTTGATGTTTCTTTTGCTATAATATGTTGACACTTGATTTTAAAACATATAATCATGTTTCATGAACTTTGTTAGGCATCATCTGTTTTTAGATAAATAAGTGGTGTTACATCACTTTGTATATTCACATCCATATTTGAAAAACTGCTTCAGTCTGTTCGCTGTTTGATGATTGTACTTTTCTTGTGTATCATAAATAAAGATGAATTTTAGATCTGTTCTACTTTTTGTTAATTCAGGCTCTTGTAATTATTTTTTGTTTAATTTTTTTAATCTGATCCAAGATTTTTTTACATGAGTTACTCTGGTATTTTGATACATTTTAAAAGAAATATAACTAATTTGTGACTTGTTTCAGACAAAACTCTTATTGGTGTTAGCTTGGTAAATAAATATGTTAATTAATAGTGTCAAAGAATGTTGAAAGAAAATTAGGCGAGTTTTTCGAAAGACCGGTTTCTCTCTTTGAAAAACTGTTTATAAACTTATTTTTCACTGAAAGGATTACCTTACATACCTAGACTGAGGTATAAATCAGCAGTAAGTCATTTAGCAGATTGAAACTAATGCCAAAAAAAGCAGGTCTTGGTCATGAAAATCAATTACAGTTATGCTCATTTACATCGAGTAATAGCAACCATGGCTGGATATATCAAACCAAGATGGCAGATTGCTCCTCAATTCTTACTTTAGTGTTAATTATTGTACATCAAACCATTCTGAAATGCAAAATTGAAATTTATAGTAATACAAATTTTTGACTCTCATGTATAAGTCTGTTTTGTAGAAAAGAAGTCATCCAAGAACTGAAATTTGCATTGTTTTAAATGTCAATAGATTTCCATGAAAATATATGAAGATTACTATTCATGATTTTTCCAATGCCGATTTCATAATTTTTTTCACATACAAAAAATAAACTAACTGTTAAGCGAAAAATTACGGATTATGTTTTGGTTCTGTTTAGTAGCATAATTTTTTTAGCTGGATGAAATTGTTTTGGGAAGGTGCTCCAAATTTCCACTACTCTCAATCCAGCAACGTCTGGATGATGTAAAACTTGGTATTAGTGGTTAAATTTTGATGCAATTTCGGAATTTTATATCAAAATTGGGTGTTATTTCTGCAAAATTATTACACACATTTCTAATGAGTTTCTCTAAGAAATATTTCAAATTGAATAGAAACTTTCTATTGATAGTAGGTTTGATGAATGATACATAAATGAAAGCTCAGTTTCATTTTTTCCCGCAGATATACCACAAGGAGAATGACTAACAAATTTTTGTGGAGATAGCTGTGCCTTTGCTCTTGAACTGTAATTTTATGTTTTTAAATGTATATAACTTCTATCAAGACATGCAATTTTGAAACAAGTCCCGTGAGCACTGAAACAACCATTATCTTTTTAGAAAACTTGCTGTGTTGTACTTTAAATGTGCTCAAATTATTAAATGTTGTGTATGATTGTTTTACAAATGATTGCATAAGCATAAAAATACGGGATAAAATTTGATATCCTTCCACCGCAAACTTTCCAAGTAAATATTTGCAAAGTTTTCAAAAACATTGTATTGTGTTGAGTTAAACCAAACATGCAAGTTTACCTGCTGAGTTGCATTAAGCTTAAGTCTTAATTAACTCTCACGTACTGTAAAATAATTAAACCAAAGTTGTGTTGAACCGTATCTGGCGAAATAAATGCTGTTGTAGGTAGCTTAAAAGGGAAAAAAATTGAGATTTCTTGGGAGGTCATAAAATGCTAGTTTTAAAATAACATTTAGTATTGAAAGCTTAGCTTTTCATACTCAGTTGCACGGGCGTCCCCTCCCCAATATTTTTTACAAAACAATTGAATTTTTTTAAGTCCTAATTTTAGGGGATTTAAATACGGTCGGAGGCATTCAGAACGCCTTATAAAGTGTAGTCCTTAATTTTTTCAACATTTTCCAGAGGGACCCCTGGTAATCTACCCTATCTATTGAGTCATTCCCATAATTTGGTGCTGGTGATGCCCGTGCTCAGTTGTATAACTGTTACCGTGAAAGACCGAAATTGGAGAATGTCGACACATACCAAATGCGTCGTTGAAAGATCGAATATTTCATTACATTCGGACCCTCACCGGTGTATGTCGACAATCACAGATATGCTCTGGTGGAGGTCGAAAAGAGAGGAGCCGAGGTTTTTTCCCGATACCCTAATTTATACTGAATGGATACTGCAGTGAATCGTTATCTTTTTCTTGAAAAGTTAAATGCATTAATTGCGGGTAAACGAGAAGACAATTGTTTTTATTTTTCTCAAGAAAAGTACTCTGAAATGTTACGAACCTCACAAAAACAATTTCCTCCTGCTCAAATTGGTGATACTGTACAAATACAAGTTCCTGATGTCGACCGTGGTCGTACAGATAGCCGAAATGTGTTAGCGGTTGTTGGAATAGAAGACTCCGACTTCTATAAACTGGCAAATAAAAATGGTACCCTCAGCAGCTTTACACACGTAATCAGTTCGTAATTTGTAAAGAAAAGTTACTTTCCATAGATGAGATTTCTTTTCAAGAAATGTCGCTGAGAGAAGCAGCTGCAGCTAATTCGAGAAGCGGGGGGCAAGGCTATACACGCTGTCATTGCAAAAGGAAGTGTTCCACAAATAAATGCAGTTGTAAAAGCAAGGGACTCTTGTGCAATTCAGTGTCATAATAGTTTAAGTTGTTGCAATAAATAAGATTTGAATCACATAATTAAGTAAGTTTTTAATTTCTATTATTTTCTTTTCTCATTTAGAATGTACTGTTTGTTTTAAGTTCTTGGTCACTCCTCTCAGAAAGAGGCGAAAAAGTTACGTCACCCTTGTGACGTTTTATCGCGACTGAAAAACGGAGAAGAAAATATAAATCTCCGACATGTTCAACATTCACCATTAGTGCATGGTGAATGTCGACATTTGCTGGTGTAAGTCAGAAATAAGAGTATTTAGCAAATATTTCGGACATACAACCAAGCGACTATGTGAATGTTGACATTCACCGGTGAAAGTCGACATTCTCCAGATTTAGGTCTTTCACTGCATTTGCAACATCTGCTTTATATTAAAATCTCTCGCAATTGAAAAATGTGAATACAAAATGCAAATAGTGTTTATACAACAAATAGACTGCTGATTAATTTTGGACAAAAACCAGATTTGTATATTTTGATTTTCGCACGCTTAATAGCCGTTGTGTAAAGAAAATTAATTGTGACACCATTTTAAATAATACATTAATCAAAAATGGTATTTTGCTTGCTTTTAATAGCACAATGAGTCAACTTTTTAGTTCGTTCATAATGTAGATAAATTCGTTAAACCAGCTCAGTTTTATGCTGTTAATGTAAGATTTTTCCGATCCCATTCGGAAGTGTGAATGGCATTAGGAATAAAATTTCTGAAGCATAAGGTTGGAACTGTAAAAAAGTAAGGTTCCCGTTGAACGGAAAATATCGTATTCGATCGAGATGATAAAAATTGCACATACTCGAGTGTTGCAGCGTTTTTAATAGGTTAGTGAGAAAAGAGACGGGGATACATAAACGCGGTTCGTCCCGAGGTGACGGTGGTGGATGAATTGAAGTGGGGTAGTTCATAATCGTGAAAAGGGTGTTGGGTTTTTCATTGATACCGATAGCTATCCGAATGGGCCGCGGTTGCCCGGTTGGTAGGGTAACGGATTAGCAATCGAAGGGTTGCGAGTTCAAATCCAACCAAAGGCCGTTGTGTACAAAGGGGCTGGTACATGTTAAATCTGTCGTGGCCTCAAATGTCCTCATTTATGCGTGGTGTGGAAGTTTGGAGAGTGGGATACCAGCTCAGGTGTGACCTCGTCATCTGACCGTGGTGTCATCGGATCTTCCCTTCGGATTTAATCCCGGGCAGTCGCCAATAGCCCGTTGTGTTGATCCAGTGCGACGATAATTAAAATACCTACCTAGCTATCCGAATACAATTACTACTGGTAAATGGCCTGGTGCCTTCAAAAACAGGATGATGGCACGAAATCCTCCCCGAGATTGAGGAAACTTCAGCAAATATCAAAAGTGAAGACAACGGTAGGTAGGTATTTAACGTAACACTAGAGCAATAGAACAGGCTATTGTTGACGGTCCGTGATCGAACCCAAAAGGAGATTCGAGGACAACACATAATTTTCAGTTGACGAGGCAACACCTGAAGACAACGGAAACGGTTATTTTTCAATAGAAAATTTATCTTCAAGCAATTTGTACTCCGTATTATGTCATAGCCCGCATTTTATGATGGTACTACGTCGCACTGGAGCAATCATAGACTTGGAATATCCGAAGACACCGTAATTTTGGTGCCGCGGTAGCCCGGTTGGAAAAGTAACGGACTAGCAATCGGAGGGTTGTGAGTTCGAATCCAACCAAAGACCGTCGTGTACAAAGGGCTGGTGGACGTTAAATCTGTCGTGGCCTCAAATGTCCACGTTGGCGTGGCGTGGTGTGGAAGTTTGGAGAGTAGGGTGCCAGCTCAGGTGTGACCTCGTCATCTGACCTGCCAAAATTACGTGGTGTCCTTGATCTGTCCATTCGGGTTTGATCCACAAAGGAGATATAAAAGTAGAGTAAGCTATGGCAACCTTTGGTGGAGATGTCGAATCCGGGGCACTAGCGATTTATCGCCAAACATGGTCACCTAAGTGTTTGATCCAGCTTTATGGCAACCCTATGCAAAAGGTTTTTCACGTAGGAAAGTCCGCGTTTTCTTTAACGAAATTGCGATGGTGTCCAAAGCCATACTGGCTTTGGATGCCATCTTGATTTGGCGACAAACATGCCCCGGATTCGACATCTTTACCCAACCTTTTTGGAGAGTGGGGTGCCAGCTCAGGTGTTGCCTCGTCATCTGACCGTGGTTCAAAATTACGTGGTGTTGTCCTCGGATCTTTCCCTTTGGGATTGATCCCGGACCGTCACCAATAGCCCATTGTGTTGCTCCAGTGTGACGTTAATTGAAATTCCCCCCCTCCCCCCAACCTTTTTGTCCCAATGATCATGTGACCAAAAACAGCAGTCACGTGATCCTTAGACTCTTCTCTCCAACGCGCATATAGTTTGCGCATTCCTTCTTCCATAACAAATGCATTGAAAGTGAAAGCTAACATGGATCTACGGTGCTGTGTATATGGATGTAATTCCAAATTTATTAAAGGTGGAAACATTACATTTCACAGGTGAGCGATTTACATTTATTTTACATTTGTTTTGTGTTTTTCAGTATATGTTAGTGTGATAATAGATGTTCTAACTTTGGAATTCTTAATACAACCTGCTGACATTTCCGGGTTCTATAAAAAAGATTTCATTGATTTGCAATCAATATATATCTAAAATAATGTTTAAAATAAAATAGCTGATGTTCGAGTGTGTTTGCTATTGTAAATTGCACCATCTATAAGAGCTTAAAATATTAAAAATAATAAACCGAATTTTAAAAACTTGTGTGAAATCGTTCTCTGTTTTGGTGATGATTTTTTTGGCGCCAACTGAGCACTACATTCTTTCGCGTCTTATACGATGAAAATGTTATGAATTGAAAACATGAACTTAAGTACATCATTTAAATTATTATTTCTTGCTGAACAAAATTGTTTCGTATCCACCCATTTGTAGAATTACATAAGAATAATAATTAAAATAAAAGATAACTTTTGAAATTTTTAAGAATTATAAATTAAATAAAATCAATTTGTTAAAAATAGAATTAAATCATTTCATAAATCGTATTAAAAATGCCCACATTTATCCATTTTAGGGAACCTTTTTGTTCATGTTTTAAAATACGTATAGGTAAAATCCTTCATTATAAGATTGCATTTGACAAAATAGCTTTACTTCCATATACACTGCTGGCCACCGTAAATGCAACACCCTGAAGGAAGCATGCAAATAATATGAAATTTACAACATGCATTAGCGGAGGTGAGATATGCAAATGATTAGAATTTCAGCGCAGCCGCACATCACGCGCGCCTGTGGCGCCACTTCAAAGCGCTATTTAAGGCTTGGAGATTTCGACGATTTCAAGTACGGCAATTGTGTTTTTCTTGTGGTTTTTTCAAAAAAACGATCAATTATGCCTCGTAGAAAACAGCGATCATCTTTTGATCAAGTATCCGAGTTCGACAGAGGAAGGATAGTGGCCTACCGAGATTGTGGATTATCTTTCAGGGAAATCGGTAGTCGTGTTGGACGAAACCAAACAACTGTAATGCGGATGTGTGATCGTTGGACGCAGGAGGGTACGACGGACCGACGTGTTCGATCGCATCCACCTCAGTGCACCACTTCACGTGATGACAGGCATATTGTGCGTATGGCAGTGACGGATCGCTCAGCCACATCACGAACCATAGCACAGCGCATTCAGTCTGTACCGCATCATCCAGTGTCTGCGCGTACCATTCGACGCCGTTTACAGCAGAGTGGTCTGTCCGCAAGACGTCCATTGCTTCGTCTACCCTTGACGCAGAACCACAGACGTTTCCGCCGCCAATGGTGCGATGAAAGAAGGATGTGGACGGCAGAATGGAATGAAATTGTCTTTACTGACGAGTCACGCTTCTGTCTGCAACACCACGATGGTCGGATTCGAGTCTGGAGACACCGTGGAGAGAGGATGCTGAACAGCTGCGTTATGCACCGCCACACTGGTCCTGCACCGGGTATTATGGTATGGGGCGGTATTGGATATCACTCTCGCACTCCTCTAGTACGCATTGCCGGTACTTTAAACAGCCAGCGCTACATCTCCGAGGTGTTGGAGCCAGTTGTCCTTCCTTACCTTCAGGGCTTGCCCACAGCCATATTTCAACAGGATAATGCGCGACCACACGTGGCACGCATTGTCCAAGGGTTCTTCGTCAATCGCCAGATTGAATTGCTTCCCTGGCCAGCTCGCTCTCCGGATCTTTCGCCGATAGAAAACATGTGGTCCATGGTTGCTCAACGATTGACCCAGAATACATCCCCAGCTGCCACACCAGATCAACTTTGGCAACGTGTGGAAGCTGCTTGGTCTGCTGTACCCCAAGAACACATCCAAAGTCTCTTTGAATCAATGCCGAGGCGTGTGGCAGCGGTGATCTCCAACAATGGCGGCTACTCTGGCTACTGATTTTGGCAGGAACCACACTTCACAGAAGTCTATAAATTTAATCATTTGATACTTGGTCAACATGTTATCTACAAAATAAATTTTGTTGTGATATCTCTTGTCTTTCTTGGTGTTGCAATTTGGGTGGCCAGCAGTGTAATTTCCCTTGAACCTATAACTTTCTACTGGAATGGCGAAAAACAAATTGCCGTTCAAATTCACGTAAGAACGTGAAAAACAAAAACAGTGCTTGTACGGAAATTGAAATGCTGTACCAGTTTTGGCGTATTTTTATTCTTTTAATGAAACATACAATATAGCAAATTGGGAAAGCAAAAAATTAGAGAACGAAATGAAACTTCTTCTGTACTAATTCCAAGCAGCTGGAAAAGTTCCTTTATAAAAACATTTGCTTGACACCCTGATTTTCTTTACTTTAAAAAAACCTAATTTTAAAATTTAATTATATTTTCCACTTTTAAACCAGATTCATCTTGAGATAAATAATATTGAATTTTAGGTTGTTTCGAACAATATTTGTGAACATTTCAATGTTGATATCATTCTTTAACTCGATAAATAGGCTTGGTAGTGATAGAGAAACACATTACTCTTGTTTTCTGACTAAAAAGGGGTGTACTAACTTGCTCAAAATTTTAATCACTTTTTACACACATCACAAGGAAAACTCCCTTTTTTTTGTTTAAACCATTTTTAATGATGTCACAGTTCTGGCACAACACAAAATAAAAGGCAGTACATATCAATGTCGAAACATTACCAATTTCGCCCACTCTTAAAACCAACAAGTTTCCAACCACACTCATTCAACTCTCGTCTATCAGTCCTTCCGGGCATGCGCAAGAGCGCCATCTATCTACATCTATTAAATACATTTGTGAAAATTTATGCACACATAAAACATACTCCTCAATCAAGCGAAACATTTATTTTCAACAATTTTTTAAACTGAAAAAACTATTTTTTAAAGCATTAAATTTGTGATAATTTAAACTCTCTTAAGGTATTGTCTTTCAAATTATAAACATAATTTTGTATTTATGATTTTTAGAATTATAAGTAAAACAATTTATACTTACTTGCAATAAGAACTTATAAAGATGTGTATCTGCTAAAAATTCATTTATTCAGTTCTTATGTATTAAAAAATAATTAATTCCAGGAATAATTTTGTTCCAGACGTCGAGAATGGCACTTTTCGACTTATCTTTGCTGCTGGTATCATAACCTTTTAGTTCACGACCGATTTTTTCCCATAAGTGTTTCATGGGGTTTAAATCAGGAGACTGAGTGTGTGTGAAGTTGTTGCAACACATGGTAAAGGCACCATTATTTACATATCGTTGCAGCGTGTTTTGAATCGTTACCCTGTTGCAAGATAAACGTTCTTCCAAGAGAGTTTCGTTGCACTAACTAGGACATTTTGTTTCAAAATGTCTAGGTACAAAGCTATCCATGTTAATTTCAACAAAACAAATTATACACATCAGGAGAACTCATGCAACCGCATACCTTTACATTTCCTCCGCTGTTTTACAGTTCTACATAAATTTTTCTTTTTCATTTGATGTTTTGTTTTCTCCATGCCATAATTCGTCCATCAGAACCATAGAGAATTTTACCGTCCTAGAATCGTATTTTTACCGATAGAACCGTCCTAGAACTATAGATATCTAAAATTTTGATTCATCCCTGAAAAGTACAGAATCCCAAACAGTTAAGGGCTTACAGGCTTTTTTGCAAACTCAAGACGCTTTCTTCTGTAAAGTTTGCTAATGAATGGCTTCTTACGTGCAACATGCCCATTACAGCGAACTTTCTTAATTACTTTTCTTACAGTCAGGTTATATTTCAAGATAGTGATCAGTTTTTAACAAGAATGCAAGTTGTGCACTAATTCGTGGATTATCGCGAACTTTTCGCAGGATATTCCTGGTGTATATGGTTCAATTTCAGAGTTCATATTTTCCAGTTTCTACCTAATTATATATCAGCGATTTTTAACGTAGATTTAGATTTGTTTGATTTCGCCAATATTTTCCTCATTGATAAACCGTCATTTCTCAACTTTATCACCAACACGCGATTAACTTTCGGAATTCCCATTTTAGGGGATCCACTGGTATAAAAATCGTTTGAAATAATTACTTACACTATATTGAAGTTCTTTTTCATTCGATAGTTATAATAATTGAATGCTGGATAGCTGGAATACGTTCTAATGAACTTTCATTATGCGTACGAAAACGTTTTTGCCTTTCATTTTGTATGTTTTTCTCGAAGTTTAATTAATTACTTTTTATTTGTGGAAATTAAGGAATTTTTTGTTGCGAATACATTCTCTAGTATGAAATAAGTTTTCTTCTGTGTAGTTTCTGAATCTTTGGTGCGATTTCTTTAAAATTTATACTACTTTATACGCCGTTTTCGTTTCCGTACGGAATCTTTTTTATCCACTGTATGTATAACTTTTCATGTTAATTATATTTTTACGCATAACTGTCCTAAAATAAAGTTGCGTTTAAGAAAACATAAGCAATTAATGATCCATAATATAAACGATACCTTTCAGTGGTGACCCGAACTTGATTTGAGCACGCAACCTTATCTGTTCTCACTATTTTTATTTTATGCATCAGTAAAATATTTATTAAAGCATTCATTTCCAAACATGTGAGTAGGGAGGAAATGGGGCTCCCACAACAGAGGGGAGCCAGGGAGCTGGGGAGCCAGGGATCCGGAAGTGACGTTATAACAGGAAGTTGAGTTGTTTCTCCTACTGTTACAGGAAGTGACGTCATAACAGGAAGTTGAGTTGTTTTACCGGAAGTGACGTCGTAACAGGAAGTGGAGTTGAGTTGTTTCTGCCTACCTGTTGAGTTGTTTACCACCTGCTATACGAAATGAGGAGAGCCAGAAGTGAAGCCATCAGGAGTTGACTGCTGATAAGGTGTTGGGGAGAATTGCTGATAAGGGGCTTTGAGGTGGTCACGTCGTTGTAATTTGGTGGGGGAATGAGAAACCACATATTTTGGAATTAAAAAGGAATTTCGTGGATTTGAACTGGGGACCATGGGATCTGTAGTGCAGTGCGTTATACGTTAGGTTGTAAGAGCTGCTATGGGTGGTGAATTAATGTAGTGTTTGCTTTTTTCTTAATACTAGGAATGCGTTATGGGACTTGGTTTTATTTGATGAATAATTAATTTTTATTTTCCAATTAGTTGTAAGTGTGTTGGACTGGTGGCGCCATCTAATGATTTTTAAAGGTTAACGAATTTATTTTTGTCATTCATTCTGGGAAGGTGCTATGTTTAGAAAATGGTAGGGGGTTTTTAATTAAATTTTAAAAGACATGTCACAGCCAGGTGGAAGAAGTAACAAAAAAGATTTATTTTCTAGCTGCAGCGTGATACTTTAGACAGGAGAATTTTTTTTTAAAAAAAGAAAAACAATACTATGAGGGATTCGAACTCAGCAAAAGGTAATTGCGGCCGGCCGTTTTTTTACACAAGCACTTTAACCGTTCGATCACCTACTTTTTAGAATACATATAGAATACTAGCTCGTGAAGTTACATCTTAAGGGAGTGAAAGCATGTGTTTTCTTTATTATGAATACCTTATTGCCCCTGTGAAAAATGAATATGAACATAACGTTGAATTGACAAGTTTATATCCAAAGTCTGCGAATTATATGTAATGACAGAATCTAGAACTCTCTGGAACGTGTGACAATATGACTAAGGATTTATGTGCAGATTAATTAAGATAACAGAAGGAGTTAAACACGTAGTCACCGATAGGATACAATCTTAAGTAAATGAGAAAGCTTTTAAACGCATTGCTATTTAGGAGAATGGTGTTGTTTTTCTGATTGTGAGAAAAGCAAATGAATGAATGAAACTACATCATGCCAATGAATCACATATGACATGCTTGAACTGGAACTTTCTATAGGGGTTTTAGCTATGAAATAGTGACGAAGGGATTATCTTAATACTCTAACGTTGGAACTCGGAACATAAGTAATTGAGGCCAACCAATATATGCGAAGATTTTAAGCGTATGAGCACTACATGTAAGATAGAATTATAATACGGAAACCTTTTTTATATTTTAATGAATTTATATACAACATGAACTTGAAGAAAATGTGAATGTTTAAGGGTGAATGTTTTGTAGGGAAAATTATTATTACAATTTGAGGGGAGGACTTTGAGATATGAATAGGACACACAGGCATAACGGTGTATGAAACATTACATTTTTAGGTAAATAAGAAGTAACTAACCAAAGATTTATAATATACATATTATAAGCGATGGCAAGGAAACGTATAAGATTGATATTATTAGAAGCCTCTGGAACTTGTGAGAATATGACTAAGGATTGTTTTTGCACGTGTAAGTTAATTAAGATAACAGAAGGAACGGAGTTAAACACCGAGTCACAGATAACGATAGAAACTATTTGATAATAAGAGGCTTTTTAAAGCATAGTTGGAGCATCTTGGGTCTTTGAATTACTTTGCATCTTGTTTTGGGGTTTTTCTGCCCTTTTTTACTGTTTTTAAATAAATCATGGATTCTAAGGACATTAGACCTGCAAAGAAAATGCGTGCAGACAAAGAACTGTGTTTGCAGAAATATTGTAAAAATTCTTTATGTTATGAGTATGGTAAACTGTTTACAGATCGTGAAGGCTGGGCATATTTTCGTCGATTGGAAAACGAATTAACGTACTTAAAGAAAGAGGAAACTACTATTGAAATTTATGGTAAAAAATGTACTGTGCCTCGGCAACTTGTAGCATACGGAGACGTAGGAATAAGCTATGCCTTTAGCGGATCTTGTATTGCAGCCAAGCCTTGGTCTCCTTTACTATTGGAAATAAAGGCAGAAGTGGAACGAATAATTGGTACACGATTTAATTTTGTGTTGGTGAACCGTTATAAAGATGGTAAGGACTGTATAGGTGCCCATAAAGACAATGAGAAGGACTTGGATCTTAATGCACCCATAGCGTCTGTTTCATTTGGACAGAAAAGGCAATTTGTGTTTTCTAGAAAGAACTACAATTCTCTAAAAATTGTTCTGGAAAATGGAAGCTTGCTTGTGATGAAGTATCCAACAAACCAATTTTGGTTTCACAGCTTGCCCCGTGGGAATGCATTATGGCCTAGAATAAACTTAACGTTTCGTAAAATTCTTGTATAAAGCAGCGATAAACCACTTATGTGCCCCCGAACTAGAACTCAGTGTCGTATACTAGACGATATTTGGACAACGTTGCAATTTATCTTTGCCTTTCTGAATAGTATTTTTATAAATGCTTATATCTTGTTGTTTTTAAATAAATTTTTTAGCGTGTCTTACCACATATACTGTATTTAGGACTTTTTTATTACATAATTTTATAAATTGTTTTTAAAATGCAAGATCTGAAATGAAATTTTTCTTTGCTATAAAGATTTATGTTTTTAAGTTAGATGGTTTTACTCAAAAATTAATTATACATTAGATGTTATAGCACATATTTTCAATGCAGAAATTTTGTTTTAAGTATTGTACACACTTAAGTAAGAGTAAACTTTTGAAAACTTTACAAGACCCGTACTATGAACGTACACATTTTGAATAAGTTGTAATTGTATTGAAATCATTTATGCTATAAAATCTAAACCAACTGTTATTTTTTAATTAATCTTTCCTTGCATATTTTTTTTAAATAAATCTTCCTAAATTTTAGTGATTTAATTTTTATTATACAGATTTACAAACTGTTTTTGGATGAAATATAAGGATTTATATTTTTAAAAATTAGATGCTTTTACTCTTAATTATATATTAGATACTATTACACATATTATTATTACATTGAAGATTTTTAAAAAACGTTTAACAATTGAGAATATATATACTTTAAATATTATTACAAACATTTAAATGCAATTTGCTTTTTATTTTTAATTTTACAATTAAGACATTTTTTAGAAGTTTGATTCTTAAAGTGTGTTTTATGCATAGTAAAAAAACAATACTAAAAAAAAACATGTAAGAGTAAAAATATTTTATACATTAATTTGAAACTTTGCAAGACCCATACCATGTTTCCTTGCACATTTGAAGTCATGAAAAATAGTTTATTAAAACCATTTGTCCTTGAAGTTCTAAATTAAATGTCCTTTTTCTTTAATGCTTTTGCAAACCACACATTTTACTAAATATGAACTTCCTTTTATTTGAAACCTTATGCATATTGTGCAGTTTAAATTGTAGAGCAAAATTCCAATACTGTACGAAGCTATAAAGTATTTTACAAGATACTTCATATTGTTCTCTTAATTTACATCTCATTACTACGTTAAAGTGGATAGCATGTGAGTTTTCTGTTTTTAAAAATAATGTGTGCACATCTGTACTAAGCAAATTAACTTTTGCCTTTTCTTGATATTTAATGCATAATCTAAATATTTACGCACACCGCTGATAGTTTTACACATGAGTAAAATTAAATAATAACTGAAATTTTAAATATTAGTGTGAATTTTAAAATGAACAAATATTGTTGACATATTGGATTAAATCTGAATTCTATGTATTCTCAAAACAACATTGCAAGAAAAAACAGAGACACTTCTTAAACAGATTGAAGGAAGTCACATGGAAACAAAGTAAATTAGAACACTTTTTAATAGAAAAAAAAACATTGATTCATATATTTTACAAAACTAATACATTGTAGTAAAAAAGAACTTATTTTTACATACTTGCATTTTTTAAGAGACACATGTTTACGACGAGGCAATTATTAAATGCCATCACCTCAGCTTTGGGGCAATGCAAATTATTTTTGTGATGACCACATGATAGTTTTTGGATCTTTTTGTTGCTACTTAGTGCACATAGTACATCGAATTTGGGACACCCATATTGTTCCAAGTTGATATTCGGAATATTCAATGCATCTAGGCGTTTCTTTCCCATACAACCACCTTTGTAAGCAACTAGGTACTGAGTGGCACTCTTGGTCTGCTCGTACAATTCTAAAAGCTTAGAGTCTAAACTTTCTAAAGGAGACACACTTTCCCATGCCACGGGACAGAAAGGGAGACCACATATGTAATTTTCAACATATCGAACAGTTTTTTTATCTTTTGCACTCAGTTTATGCTTATAAGGCGATAAGTTAAAACGAATACTTGAAGCTACTTGCGATTTTATGGCGATGTATCCGTATTCACGTACTAAGAAACCCTCTTGAGTCTGAAATCCGTCAAAATCCACAATTGCACAAATATTAAACATTGCTATTGAAATGTGCTAGCTGTTCTTGGAAAAAGAATTGTAAACTAGAGGCACGAAGAACTGGACTATATACACTTACTAATCAGTGAATAACACCATACACTTACTAATCAGTAAAGTTAAAATTTATCTTAGTCTTATCTTTTGTGAGTAACTATGAGCGCATAAGTGAAGAATGTACTCAGAAAACATGTGCTTGTGATAATGCGCCAAGTAAAATTGTGTGTTGTAATGCAAGAAGATTTTAACGAAAGGATATACTTAAATGTGCATGTGATTTTTCTTTTTACTCTATCACTAGTATCTTAGACAAGTATCAGATTTTGTTTTTTAAAAAATGACGAAGAGAAACTTTTCAACACAATCTGTACTATAATTTTACACTTAAGAGTAACAGAGCATAATATAATTTTAAGGAAAATGAATAATCAGTATGCAAATTTGAAGCCTAAAGTTCCAAACATGTCTATGCTCAATAAACGCCTATCTACGTTTAGAGATTGGCCACGCACAGATGTTGACATTAGGGACTTGGCCGAAAATGGATTGTATTATACGGGTGTCTCGGACGGGGTTAGGTGCTATTGGTGTGGAGGAGGGCTTGAAAATTGGCAAAGGAGGATATAGTCAGACACGAACACATAAAGTTTTATCCAAAATGTTTGGTAGCCCAACAAGGACCGATTGTTGACCCTAGATTAAAAGGAACACCCATAGATGAAATTGTACAGGTGTTGGATGAAACAAACAATAATGCCAATGTTTTTATAAAAAAAAACCTGATGTAAAACTTTACTGCTCATACAATGACAAGGACGAACGACTTTGTAAAATTTGCATGGAATCGGAAATGGATGCTACTTTACAGCCTTGCGGTCATCTGGTTACATGCATGAGATGTACGAAGAGTCTCTCAACGTGTCCTATGTGCCGAACCAATATTTTACGTAAAATTAAAACGTACATTTGTTACTAAACAGTCTATTTATTAGTACATGTAGTAGATGCAATTTCAAGTGATTTATTGAACACAGTGTGGAAGAATTGTAAAAGGGTGGTTTTGAGTTGAATGTCATGAAATTAACACTCGTACTACAGCAAAAAAAAAAGACTAATAAGGAAGTTTAAGACTTTTCTAAAAATCATAAGACTTTTATCAAGGACTTGTGGAACAAATCTTGTAGGAAAGACCTTTTTTACAACTTATAAATATATTGACTATTTTTATTATTATTTGTTGTTTGTTCATTACATGTTAAACCTATTTACTAAAGAGGAATTTTAAAATGCCTTAAAAAAGGAGTTACTAAATGCTTTAGGAAAAATGTGTAAATGTACTTTAATGCAAGAAAAAGAACGCTTGAAATAAATATTCATCTTGCTATTATTTTTAGTACTTATCAATCATCTTGGTGTATTGTTTATTTTCTAAATTAAACCTTTCGTACTTTTAAATCTTAAAACAAAAAGAAAGGAAAAGTAACCATCTAGAATAGTAAACGCCAAATTAAAAAAAAAACATTTAAAAAAAATATTTTCTTATAATTTTTTACCTTTGCCTTTTTTGTTGTTGAATAAACATTGTCATACAAAATTAGTATATTTGTTGTGTAGAATATTTTTTGAAAACACTGAATTGAAGAAAAAAAAATCATTTATTGAAAAAAGAATCAACAGTTTATACATATTTGTAACAACATATCTTACAGGTCTTTTACATACATCTCTCTAACAATATTGAAAATATCTGTGGTATTCAAATTCTCAAAAACATTTTCGATTTGTAAAACGCATCATTTTCAGAACTTTGAGGTACACGTTTTCAATAAAGCTTCAACTTAACCAAGAGATAAAGGCGAGTTCATTAACGTTGCTTGAAATTTCAGTTTATCGGTTTTTATTGTTATCAACTCTAGAATCATATGATGTAGAACGACTTTATCTCTGCAAAAAAAACTGAATCAAGTGGTGAGTTGCATTAACTTTGCTTGAAATTTCGGTTTATCGGCTTTTATTGTTATCAAATCTAGAATCTACCAAGAGATTATATGATTCTAGAGTTGATAACAATAAAAGTCGATAAACCGAAATTTCAAGCAAAGTTAATGCAACTCACCACTTGATTCAGTTTTTTTTGCAGAGATAAAGTCGTTCTACATCATATGATTCTAGAGTTGATAACAATAAAAACCGATAAACTGAAATTTCAAGCAACGTTAATGAACTCGCCTTTATCTCTTGGTTAAGTTGAAGCTTTATTGAAAACGTGTACCTCAAAGTTCTGAAAATGATGCGTTTTACAAATCGAAAATGTTTTTGAGAATTTGAATACCACAGATATTTTCAATATTGTTAGAGAGATGTATGTAAAAGACCTGTAAGATATGTTGTTACAAATATGTATAAACTGTTGATTCTTTTTTCAATAAATGATTTTTTTTCTTCAATTCAGTGTTTTCAAAAAATATTCTACACAACAAATATACTAATTTTGTATGACAATGTTTATTCAACAACAAAAAAGGCAAAGGTAAAAAATTATAAGAAAATATTTTTTTAAAATGTTTTTTTTTTTAATTTGGCGTTTACTATTCTAGATGGTTACTTTTCCTTTCTTTTTGTTTTAAGATTTAAAAGTACGAAAGGTTTAATTTAGAAAATAAACAATACACCAAGATGATTGATAAGTACTAAAAATAATAGCAAGATGAATATTTATTTCAAGCGTTCTTTTTCTTGCATTAAAGTACATTTACACATTTTTCCTAAAGCATTTAGTAACTCCTTTTTTAAGGCATTTTAAAATTCCTCTTTAGTAAATAGGTTTAACATGTAATGAACAAACAACAAATAATAATAAAAATAGTCAATATATTTATGTAACATCAGGTATACGCAATCACGAAGACTCTTGCGTCAGCCATGTGACATTCCGAAAGACGCAACCAGAGAGCATATTGCATCATCCAGACCCCCAGCAGCAACGTTGCAGCCAGCCATTGGATGAAATCAACCAATGATGATCAGCCAACGCCCAAGTCGCAAACACCTACGCAGAGAAGGAGCAGAGCTAGTAAAAGATGAAGACGGTTAAGATGTAGCTCAGGAACTGGCTAATTTGCAATCACCCAATAGCTTTAATTTTCATCTGTATATAGTTTCACATGTAAATGCTTATATCCCAATTAAATTGCTTAAAATGATGAGAACTCCTGCCTCCAATCCATTAAAACCAAAGGACGAAGCAACCCGTCCATAATACATGGGGGCTCGGACCACTCCATAATAAATGAGAGCTCGGACTAACTCCATAATACCGATGCCAACCACGACAGATGATGCCTGAACCACCTAAGACGATGCCAACCACCACAGATGATGCCTGAACCACCTAAGACGATACCTGAACCACCTAAGACGATGCCAGCCACCAAAGATGATGCCTGAACCAACACGGAAGATGCCGGAAACCACAACGATTGCTTAAGATTGAAGGAAGACGACGGCGGAGACACGACAGTTACACGACGAAACTTCAAGCCAGTACGGCCAGGTCACCACAAGACGGATTTGAAGACGATACAACATCGATGTCCTGGACCAGAAAACGCCTCTGACGAAACTGCCTTCCTGTCGACATATCTAGTGGGCTATCAGCCAAAAAATTTGGATTACCATCAGATATCATCTTCGTCACATCTGTGAGTACAACCTCATTTTTTTGTTTGGAATTTTAGTATTCACCACAATGACGACTCTCACTCTCAATGAAATTCCATTTATCTCCAAGGGCTTAACGAATGCCAAAACAAAAGTAATTAAGATGTTGCATTTCGTAATTTTTAACTCTTTTGGCGACCGCATGAATCGGAAAAACTTACGACTGTTTTCTGGATTTGACCCTGAATTTACGAGATCAGAGGAATCCGAGAAGGAAATTTTAACATCTTTAAAGCATACCGATTTAATTCTCGTATGTGATTTTTTGGGTTTGAATTGTAACGGCTCACCCAAACAGCTGTTAAATGCAATTGACGACAGTCTAAAGGATTTCGAGCTGCTCAAATCAACAACAGAAATTGAGTCGGATTTTGAAGAGCAGGAAACGGGTCCGATAGACTCTCATCTCTTTCCTCCCTCTCGTGTTGAAACCAGAAGTATACAAGACGATCTAGCTCAGAACGCATCAACATACATCGGTCAGCCGAACGATCCAAATCAACGCGTTAATTCTCCAATCGTGAGAAACGAAACAATAGCTGAAGACCATGATTCACCACACAACGTCTATCACCGAAATTTGTTTTCCTCAGCTGCTTCTGAAGGTCACATCCCAGATCCTTTTTTCTCGCCCGCAGAGACTAAACAAACTTTCGCACCAACTCCTTTCGCTGGTGCCAGTGGATTCGTTCATATAGGATTTCAGGACTTGGCTGATTCCATTCCAAAGTTCCACGGAACATCCGATGCATTTGGAATTGAATTATGGCTAAACGACCTCGAGGAAATATTTTTTCTGAACGGAATTGTCAATAATTCTCACCGAATAATTTTTTGCAAAAGATGTCTTTCTTCTTCAGCCCTTAAATATGTTCAATCCTTACATGGTATTGTGACATGGAATTCTTTAAAACAGAGTTTACTCGAGGAATTTTCAACAAAACTTAATAGCGCAGATGTCCATAAAATGTTGCAACAAAGGCGTTTAAAGTATAATGAGTCATTAAGTGATTATTTAATTGATATGAGAGAAATTGGCTCACGTGCAAATATTGATGCATCTTCTATTTTTGATTATGTTATTAATGGAATTCCTAGTTCTGCAAATAACAAAATAATACTTTATGGGTGTAAGACATTTCCCGAATTCAAAGAAAAGTTACGAATATTTGAAAGACTTTACCAACAAGATAAGAGTTACAATAAGAATTTTTCTTGCATTTCAAATGAACGCCATAGAGATGTCAGACAATTGCAAGATAATAAACGAAATTTTGAGAAGGGTAACCAAAATTTTGAGCATAAACCACACAGTACTCGAAATCAGATAATCTGCTTTAACTGTGGCCGTCGGAACCACAAATCAAGTGCTTGTCCATCTAGATCTCCGAAATGCTTTAGTTGTAATTCTTGGGGACATAAAAGTGACGCTTGCCCAAAAAACACATTCTCAGCTTCATCGAAATCTAAACCTCCAGCTGACCACACCGTTACTCTTAACGTGGGTCCAACATTGAACTCTATGCAAATTGAAGTTAAAATTAACGATGTTCTCCTAGATGCCCTTGTAGATACAGGTTCGCAAGCCACTATTTTACAGGAAACGTGGTATAAAAAAATTGCATCCCCATCGCTATACCCTTCGCAAATAACTTTCACTGGTATTGGAAAACAAAGAATTTACCCTATTGGATTTTTTCAAGGTTCAATCATAATTGACAACACTTCATTTCAGTCACACATACACGTTGTTCGTGATGATTGTATACCTTTTCCACTTATTTTCGGAAATGACTGTATTCAGCAAGCTAACTTTTCAATTGGGAAGACTGGAGTTAAATTGATCAAAGATGAACCAAATCTGCTCATTAATTTGGTCAACACTGAACTCATTGATTTGAGTCATGTTCTCAACGCTGAGCACAAGATTGAGTTACACAATATGATTAAGGACTACACTCCACACAAAGTAAAAAGCACTGATATCAAGATGAGCATTGTCCTCTCTGATGACATTCCTGTATGCCATCGTCCGCGACGTTTACCCTTCACTGAACAACAAATCGTGCGTGAACAAATACAAGAATGGTTAAAAGATGGTATAATTAAACATAGTTATTCAGAATATGCTTCAAATGTTGTTCTATGTCAGAAGAAATCTGGTTCTTATCGTTTATGTATTGATTACAGACAACTTAACAAAAACATTATTAGAGATAGGTATCCACTCCCTGTCATTTGTGATGTGTTAGACAGACTTGAACAGTCACACGTTTTCACAAATTTAGATCTTAAAAATGCTTTCTTCCATGTACATGTAGACCCTTCGAGCTCTAAATACACATCCTTTGTCACTTCAGATGGACAGTTTGAATTTTTAAAATGTCCATTTGGTTTAAGTTCAAGTCCTGGAATTTTCCAACGTTTTATTAACACTGTTTTCCGAGATTTATTCAATGACAACACACTCGTCATTTACCTTGACGACATCATCATTCCATCGAAAGACGAGGCTGAAGGTATCGCCAAACTCAAACGTGTTTTGACAGTTGCCTCTGAATATGGCCTTAAGCTCAATCTAAAAAAGTGCAACTTCTTGCAAAGAAAAATTGAATTTTTAGGACACGTCCTTGAGAAAGGAACAATTCAACCTTCACCTTCTAAGACTCAAGCTGTCCAGAATTTTCCTGTGCCTAACACCGAAAAACAAGTGCAAAGTTTTCTAGGCCTAACCGGCTATTTCAGGAAATTCATTCAAAATTATTCTATAATCGCCAAACCACTGAGTGATTTGTTAAGGAAATCCACTCCTTTTCACTTTGGTTCCCAACAAAAAGAAGCGTTCCAGACTCTCAAACAAAAACTTTCGCAAAACCCAGTTCTACACATTTACAACCGCGATTCTACTCTAGAATTACACACTGATGCTAGCTCACATGGATTTGGAGGTGTTCTCTTACAGCAATCTGATGACGGAAACTTTTATCCCATCCACTATATGAGTAAAAAAACTACACCACAACAAGCCAAATATTCAAGCTATGAACTTGAAGTACTTGCAGTTCTAGAAGCGCTTAAGAAGTTTAGGACTTATCTCCTTGGAACAAAGTTCAAAATCATCACTGACTGTGCTGCATTCCAAAAAACGATGCACAAGAAAGATTTAACACCAAAAATCGCCAGATGGGTCATTTTTCTCCAAGATTTTGATTATGAAGTCGTTCACCGACCCGCTACACAAATGAAACATGTTGACGCACTAAGTCGTTATCCAGTCATGATCCTTTCACAAGACTCCATCACACCAAAGATCGCTGATGCACAAAATCAAGACGCGTTCATTTCAAGCATCAAGAAAGTCTTGCCACACACACCAATGAATGATTATATTGTAAAAAACGACGTGCTTTACAAAATTGTAGACGACCAAGAACTTATAGTTCTACCACAGTCTATGCAACATGAGATAGTGCAAACCACGCACTCACAAGGACACTTCGCTATCAACAAAACAGAGACACTCGTTAAAAAAGATTTTTTTATTCCTAATTTAAGGAAAATAGTTGAAAATGTAATTTCCAACTGCATACCGTGTATTCTTTCCTCAAGAAAGAAGGGAAAATCTGAAGGATTTCTTCATCCCATCCCCAAAGGTAACGTTCCTTTGGACACGTACCATATAGATTTTCTTGGACCTCTCCCGTCCACCAACAAACAATATCAATACCTTTTCACCGTAGTAGACGCCTTTACAAAATTTCTTTGGATCTATCCAGTTAAGACGACATCAGCTAAAACAGCCATTGAAAAATTAACTGTGCAACAAACCAATTTCGGCAACCCTTCACGTATTATCACCGATAGAGGAAGTGCTTTTACTTCAAATGACTTTGAAACGTATTGCCGTGACGAAAACATTGAACTAAAACACATAACCACTGGTGTTCCCCGCGGAAATGGTCAAATTGAACGTATGCACCAAACGTTAATCCCTGTTCTTTCCAAGCTTAGTATCGATGATCCAACTAAATGGTACACACATGTTCCACACGTTCAACGCATTATAAACAGTACCACTTCAACAACAACTCAATACACTCCATTCGAGTTACTTATTGGCATAAAAATGAAGAATAAAACTGATCATAAAATCAAACAAATTCTAGAACAAGAATACTTACAAACTACTATTGACGACAAAAACGAACTACGTAACACAGCCAAGAAAAACATTTTGAAAGTACAAGAAACTAACAAGAAGCACTACAATAAACGCAGAAAACAACCCACATCGTATAAAATTGGTGACCGTATTGCTATACAACGAACCCAATTTGGGACAGGCCTGAAACTAAGACCTAAATTTTACGGCCCGTATGAAATTACACATGTTCTACCAAACGATCGGTACGACGTACGAAAAATCGGTTCCCACGAAGGACCAAACACAACATCCACTTCTACTGACCTCATCAAATTTTGGTCAAGCAACTGAACTGAATTGACATTTTTACTTCTTCATTTCAATTTTCCTCATTATTCATTTTGTATTCTTACTTAATGCTAGTTCCTCGCTACTTCCATCGTTTCCATTTTCAACAAACTTCTTCAACCCTCATGATGAGATCTTCTCCCCAAAGACGATTATGATGCGACAGGACGAAAGGGAAAATTGAGAGGAAAAGACGCCTACGACGCATCTTTCTTTAAGACGACTGCAAAGACGAAAGAAGATCAAAATATAAGACGACACCTTCCAAAGACGAGAAAAGTACGCAGCTTTGAAGTAAAGTTGCAAAAGACGACTTTTCTGACGACGAACTTTCTAGATGTGCCAGAGCATCCCAAATATGCTCACTGCTGCATTTCTTTTGTTCTTCCTCTCTCTTTCCGTTTCTTTTTGTATTTTCAGACACCTAGCTGTGCGGGAGGTCCTGCAGGGTCGATGGCCGAGTGTAACATCAGGTATACGCAATCACGAAGACTCTTGCGTCAGCCATGTGACATTCCGAAAGACGCAACCAGAGAGCATATTGCATCATCCAGACCCCCAGCAGCAACGTTGCAGCCAGCCATTGGATGAAATCAACCAATGATGATCAGCCAACGCCCAAGTCGCAAACACCTACGCAGAGAAGGAGCAGAGCTAGTAAAAGATGAAGACGGTTAAGATGTAGCTCAGGAACTGGCTAATTTGCAATCACCCAATAGCTTTAATTTTCATCTGTATATAGTTTCACATGTAAATGCTTATATCCCAATTAAATTGCTTAAAATGATGAGAACTCCTGCCTCCAATCCATTAAAACCAAAGGACGAAGCAACCCGTCCATAATACATTTATAAGTTGTAAAAAAGGTCTTTCCTACAAGATTTGTTCCACAAGTCCTTGATAAAAGTCTTATGATTTTTAGAAAAGTCTTAAACTTCCTTATTAGTCTTTTTTTTTGCTGTAGTACGAGTGTTAATTTCATGACATTCAACTCAAAACCACCCTTTTACAATTCTTCCACACTGTGTTCAATAAATCACTTGAAATTGCATCTACTACATGTACTAATAAATAGACTGTTTAGTAACAAATGTACGTTTTAATTTTACGTAAAATATTGGTTCGGCACATAGGACACGCTGAGAGACTCTTCGTACATCTCATGCATGTAACCAGATGACCGCAAGGCTGTAAAGTAGCATCCATTTCCGATTCCATGCAAATTTTACAAAGTCGTTCGTCCTTGTCATTGTATGAGCAGTAAAGTTTTACATCAGGTTTTTTTTTATAAAAACATTGGCATTATTGTTTGTTTCATCCAACACCTGTACAATTTCATCTATGGGTGTTCCTTTTAATCTAGGGTCAACAATCGGTCCTTGTTGGGCTACCAAACATTTTGGATAAAACTTTATGTGTTCGTGTCTGACTATATCCTCCTTTGCCAATTTTCAAGCCCTCCTCCACACCAATAGCACCTAACCCCGTCCGAGACACCCGTACAATACAATCCATTTTCGGCCAAGTCCCTAATGTCAACATCTATGCGTGGCCAATCTCTAAACGTAGATAGGCGTTTATTGAGCATAGACATGTTTGGAACTTTAGGCTTCAAATTTGCATACTGATTACTCATTTTCCTTAAAATTATATTATGCTCTGTTACTCTTAAGTGTAAAATTATAGTACAGATTGTGTTGAAAAGTTTCTCTTCGTCATTTAAAAAAAAAAATCTGATACTTGTCTAAGATACTAGTGGTAGAGTAAAAAGAAAAATCACATGCACATTTAAGTATATCCTTTCGTTAAAAATCTTCTTGCATTACAACACACAATTTTACTTGGCGCATTATCACAAGCACATGTGTTCTGAGTACATTCTTCACTTATGCGCTCATAGTTACTCACAAAAGATAAGACTAAGATAAATTTTAACTTTACTGATTAGTAAGTGTATGGTGTTATTCACTGATTAGCAAGTGTATATAGTCCAGTTCTTCGTGTCTCTAGTTTACAATTCTTTTTCCAAGAACAGCTAGCATATTTCAATAGCAATGTTTAATATTTGTGCAATTGTGGATTTTGACGGATTTCAGACTCAAGAGGGTTTCTTAGTACGTGAATACGGATACATCGCCATAAAATCGCAAGTAGCTTCAAGTATTCGTTTTAACTTATCGCCTTATAAGCATAAACTGAGTGCAAAAGATAAAAAAACTGTTCGATATGTTGAAAATTACATATGTGGTCTCCCTTTCTGTCCCGTGGCATGGGAAAGTGTGTCTCCTTTAGAAAGTTTAGACTCTAAGCTTTTAGAATTGTACGAGCAGACCAAGAGTGCCACTCAGTACCTAGTTGCTTACAAAGGTGGTTGTATGGGAAAGAAACGCCTAGATGCATTGAATATTCCGAATATCAACTTGGAACAATATGGGTGTCCCAAATTCGATGTACTATGTGCACTAAGTAGCAACAAAAAGATCCAAAAACTATCATGTGGTCATCACAAAAATAATTTGCATTGCCCCAAAGCTGAGGTGATGGCATTTAATAATTGCCTCGTCGTAAACATGTGTCTCTTAAAAAATGCAAGTATGTAAAAATAAGTTCTTTTTTACTACAATGTATTAGTTTTGTAAAATATATGAATCGATGTTTTTTTTTCTATTAAAAAGTGTTCTAATTTACTTTGTTTCCATGTGACTTCCTTCAATCTGTTTAAGAAGTGTCTCTGTTTTTTCTTGCAATGTTGTTTTGAGAATACATAGAATTCAGATTTAATCCAATATGTCAACAATATTTGTTCATTTTAAAATTCACACTAATATTTAAAATTTCAGTTATTATTTAATTTTACTCATGTGTAAAACTATCAGCGGTGTGCGTAAATATTTACATTAAGGAAACATGGTATGGGTCTTGCAAAGTTTCAAATTAATGTATAAAATATTTTTACTCTTACATGTTTTTTTTTAGTATTGTTTTTTTACTATGCATAAAACACACTTTAAGAATCAAACTTCTAAAAAATGTCTTAATTGTAAAATTAAAAATAAAAAGCAAATTGCATTTAAATGTTTGTAATAATATTTAAAGTATATATATTCTCAATTGTTAAACGTTTTTTAAAAATCTTCAATGTAATAATAATATGTGTAATAGTATCTAATATATAATTAAGAGTAAAAGCATCTAATTTTTAAAAATATAAATCCTTATATTTCATCCAAAAACAGTTTGTAAATCTGTATAATAAAAATTAAATCACTAAAATTTAGGAAGATTTATTTAAAAAAAATATGCAAGGAAAGATTAATTAAAAAATAACAGTTGGTTTAGATTTTATAGCATAAATGATTTCAATACAATTACAACTTATTCAAAATGTGTACGTTCATAGTACGGGTCTTGTAAAGTTTTCAAAAGTTTACTCTTACTTAAGTGTGTACAATACTTAAAACAAAATTTCTGCATTGAAAATATGTGCTATAACATCTAATGTATAATTAATTTTTGAGTAAAACCATCTAACTTAAAAACATAAATCTTTATAGCAAAGAAAAATTTCATTTCAGATCTTGCATTTTAAAAACAATTTATAAAATTATGTAATAAAAAAGTCCTAAATACAGTATATGTGGTAAGACACGCTAAAAAATTTATTTAAAAACAACAAGATATAAGCATTTATAAAAATACTATTCAGAAAGGCAAAGATAAATTGCAACGTTGTCCAAATATCGTCTAGTATACGACACTGAGTTCTAGTTCGGGGGCACATAAGTGGTTTATCGCTGCTTTATACAAGAATTTTACGAAACGTTAAGTTTATTCTAGGCCATAATGCATTCCCACGGGGCAAGCTGTGAAACCAAAATTGGTTTGTTGGATACTTCATCACAAGCAAGCTTCCATTTTCCAGAACAATTTTTAGAGAATTGTAGTTCTTTCTAGAAAACACAAATTGCCTTTTCTGTCCAAATGAAACAGACGCTATGGGTGCATTAAGATCCAAGTCCTTCTCATTGTCTTTATGGGCACCTATACAGTCCTTACCATCTTTATAACGGTTCACCAACACAAAATTAAATCGTGTACCAATTATTCGTTCCACTTCTGCCTTTATTTCCAATAGTAAAGGAGACCAAGGCTTGGCTGCAATACAAGATCCGCTAAAGGCATAGCTTATTCCTACGTCTCCGTATGCTACAAGTTGCCGAGGCACAGTACATTTTTTACCATAAATTTCAATAGTAGTTTCCTCTTTCTTTAAGTACGTTAATTCGTTTTCCAATCGACGAAAATATGCCCAGCCTTCACGATCTGTAAACAGTTTACCATACTCATAACATAAAGAATTTTTACAATATTTCTGCAAACACAGTTCTTTGTCTGCACGCATTTTCTTTGCAGGTCTAATGTCCTTAGAATCCATGATTTATTTAAAAACAGTAAAAAAGGGCAGAAAAACCCCAAAACAAGATGCAAAGTAATTCAAAGACCCAAGATGCTCCAACTATGCTTTAAAAAGCCTCTTATTATCAAATAGTTTCTATCGTTATCTGTGACTCGGTGTTTAACTCCGTTCCTTCTGTTATCTTAATTAACTTACACGTGCAAAAACAATCCTTAGTCATATTCTCACAAGTTCCAGAGGCTTCTAATAATATCAATCTTATACGTTTCCTTGCCATCGCTTATAATATGTATATTATAAATCTTTGGTTAGTTACTTCTTATTTACCTAAAAATGTAATGTTTCATACACCGTTATGCCTGTGTGTCCTATTCATATCTCAAAGTCCTCCCCTCAAATTGTAATAATAATTTTCCCTACAAAACATTCACCCTTAAACATTCACATTTTCTTCAAGTTCATGTTGTATATAAATTCATTAAAATATAAAAAAGGTTTCCGTATTATAATTCTATCTTACATGTAGTGCTCATACGCTTAAAATCTTCGCATATATTGGTTGGCCTCAATTACTTATGTTCCGAGTTCCAACGTTAGAGTATTAAGATAATCCCTTCGTCACTATTTCATAGCTAAAACCCCTATAGAAAGTTCCAGTTCAAGCATGTCATATGTGATTCATTGGCATGATGTAGTTTCATTCATTCATTTGCTTTTCTCACAATCAGAAAAACAACACCATTCTCCTAAATAGCAATGCGTTTAAAAGCTTTCTCATTTACTTAAGATTGTATCCTATCGGTGACTACGTGTTTAACTCCTTCTGTTATCTTAATTAATCTGCACATAAATCCTTAGTCATATTGTCACACGTTCCAGAGAGTTCTAGATTCTGTCATTACATATAATTCGCAGACTTTGGATATAAACTTGTCAATTCAACGTTATGTTCATATTCATTTTTCACAGGGGCAATAAGGTATTCATAATAAAGAAAACACATGCTTTCACTCCCTTAAGATGTAACTTCACGAGCTAGTATTCTATATGTATTCTAAAAAGTAGGTGATCGAACGGTTAAAGTGCTTGTGTAAAAAAACGGCCGGCCGCAATTACCTTTTGCTGAGTTCGAATCCCTCATAGTATTGTTTTTCTTTTTTTTAAAAAAAATTCTCCTGTCTAAAGTATCACGCTGCAGCTAGAAAATAAATCTTTTTTGTTACTTCTTCCACCTGGCTGTGACATGTCTTTTAAAATTTAATTAAAAACCCCCTACCATTTTCTAAACATAGCACCTTCCCAGAATGAATGACAAAAATAAATTCGTTAACCTTTAAAAATCATTAGATGGCGCCACCAGTCCAACACACTTACAACTAATTGGAAAATAAAAATTAATTATTCATCAAATAAAACCAAGTCCCATAACGCATTCCTAGTATTAAGAAAAAAGCAAACACTACATTAATTCACCACCCATAGCAGCTCTTACAACCTAACGTATAACGCACTGCACTACAGATCCCATGGTCCCCAGTTCAAATCCACGAAATTCCTTTTTAATTCCAAAATATGTGGTTTCTCATTCCCCCACCAAATTACAACGACGTGACCACCTCAAAGCCCCTTATCAGCAATTCTCCCCAACACCTTATCAGCAGTCAACTCCTGATGGCTTCACTTCTGGCTCTCCTCATTTCGTATAGCAGGTGGTAAACAACTCAACAGGTAGGCAGAAACAACTCAACTCCACTTCCTGTTACGACGTCACTTCCGGTAAAACAACTCAACTTCCTGTTATGACGTCACTTCCTGTAACAGTAGGAGAAACAACTCAACTTCCTGTTATAACGTCACTTCCGGATCCCTGGCTCCCCAGCTCCCTGGCTCCCCTCTGTTGTGGGAGCCCCATTTCCTCCCTACTCATGTGCATTTATTTTTCAATTTGTTACAACTTGTGTTAATCTCATGAAATTTAAACAAGGAAGTTAGAATTATTTTCTGCTATTAAATCTTTAAGTTAATTTCACCAACACCTAATACGGGTTAAAGAAAAAATGTATAATATATTGAATTAATTAAAAAAAGTCAGGTTTAGGACAACTATCTTATACAAAATAAGTGACGAAATATTTTAATTAATGACGAAATACTTGTGAACATTCCCTACACCTTTTAACATGTACTCTTAATATACAATAGCAAAGGTAATAGTCGAGCGATAAATCAAACCGGTACTACTGGGCCGATCTCAACTGCGGGCCTGGTAAACCTGTGCGGAGGACCGTATCTGAACTACAGGCTGGTTAATCTGATTTGGAGGGCCAGGTCTTATAAAAAAAATATTTGGAGGACTGTATCTGGATTGCGGGCTAGGTAAAACTGTCCTGAGGGCCGTATCTGGATAGCGGGCAGGTTAAACCTTTCGGGCATATCTGATCTGCTGTCTTAATGAAAATATTTGGATGAGCGTATATGGAGTGTGGGCCGGGCAAACCTGTCCGAAGAGTCGTATCTGAGCTACGGTCCTGATAAAAATTTATGGCCGTATTGGGTATGCAGGCCGGGTTCAGATCTGCATACCAGAAACCGGGTCCAAATCTGTCCGCAAGACTATCTGAACTGAGGGTTGGTTAAACTGATCTAGAGGGCCCGGCCGGGTCTGCGGGCCTGATAAAAATATTTGGTGGGCCATATCTGAACTCAGGACCTGAGATCAATCTATTCACTACAACCTATTTATCTTACGCGTACGGTTTTTTTGTATACGTCCTAGTTAAACTTGATCCCAACGAGTACTTCAGCAAATTATACGTATAACGACTCAAATAGCTAAACATATTAAAAAGTAACAAAAATTCAAAAAATATTCAGTATGTATATTGGCATCGCTAACAATGTTAAAATGTAACTCAACTGAAGAATTGCAAATTCGAGAAACATTCAGTATTAGACACCATTCACATCGCTAACTTTTAAAAAAAAGAATGTTACGTTGCCAAGAAGAGCGATAAAAAGATCCACGATTGTAGATCCACAGTCACGTGACTACTAGCCACATGTTGGTCCCACTTTTTGAAGCTCCTCTCAATAGCGATGCTTACTTAGTCTACTTATATTTCATGTCTATGGTTTGATCCTGGACCGTCGTCAATAGTACTCTGTGTTGCTCTAGTGCGACGTTAATTAAAAATACCTACATCGTAATTTTGAATCAGAGTCAGATGACAAGGTCAATACCTAATAATGGCACCCCACTCTCCAAACTTCCACTCTAAAGAAATTTCGAAAGGTATCACACTCCAAGCGCAGACCACGATCAAAACGGAGAAATTCTTTCATATTCTGGGAATCAAATGACGGATACACCAAACAGAACACTGCCTCAATAGTTTTCAGACCGGGAGACAAAACGACCAACTGGCTGGGACCTCGAGACGTGTTACCAAATATAAATACATGTTTACTTCGGTCTTGCTTTTTCTAATTATATGATTTTACTACAAAGTATAATGAAATAAAATAATTTGAGATGTGCTAATCAAATGAAGATTCACGTAAAATAAAATATTTACAACCGCTCGAAAAGTATTTAAGTTAAAATAAATCTTTATATGTGTTGTTTGGCAACATATTTTATTTTTGTTTTGGTTTCTCGTTGAGATACGATTTGTGAATATGCATCAACGAACTGACAATGGTGTGTTTACAGGTCCATTATTATGTTTGGAATGGATGATTTACTACTAGAATTAAAAACTTAGTTGAAAAATAACTAAACTGTTAAGTTTAGGTGTTTTATAAATCAGATGGTCTGAGGTAAAGCAGATCTTTTCACATTTTGTTGTTACTTGTACGATTTGCTTATTTTTCTGTATTTTTTTTAGATATGTTATCTCTTGTGATTATAGTGTGTGAAATGTTTTACTTTTTAAAAATTTTACTGTGTACTTATCAAATTTTATGGTATCATTGAAGTGCTAACATTCCTTCCGATAATTCAGTTGAGATATGGAACAAATTGGGTATAATGCATGGTATCAGAAAGTTAGAGAAGTTACACTAAATTTCTTATGTAAAGCCTTTTCACATCTTGTGTTTGATAATTGCTTTTTTTAATTGTGTAAAAAGAATAATTAACGTGGAAATATTTATTATTAATAAATTATTGAAGAATGTTATATTATTCTTTTACTTATATTTAAATTTATTTTTTATTCGATTCTTCCTGATTTTTGAAAAGATCATGTTTGTATTTCGTATTTTTGTTATAAAATCTAGATCACAAGGCACTTGTGTTTTGATCCATTCTAATTCAAAATCAGATTTAGAACACAACCCACTATATATTCTGTTACATGTAAGGATTTACATTTACATTTGATATGATTTACATTTGAAACTGAAATGGAATGGTGTGTAACCGGAATGAAATTTATTTTATGTATGATGTTCTAGACATTTTCATTTAGTAAGTGAGATTTAAATTGAAGTCTTTAAAAGTGCTAAATTTTTTTCAGAAGAAATATTTCAGCCATCAGTTAAAATTAGTGTTTGATTTCATTTGAGTTCAAAAACATCTTAAATGTCTTTGTAAATTAAATATTCTGTGAGTAAAGCCACATGGAAAAATTTAAACAAGTATTTTTTAATCTTATGTTAAATTTGTTTCAGGAAGCTGATTCATACATCATATCCATTTGAATTTTCAACCTTTATTCAAGTTTTTTGCATATTGTGTTTTATGCTTATAAAAGGCATCGTGATATTGGTGCCAATGTATCGTACTCATGTATCAAGATTTGTGAGTTTTACAGCCTTATAAATTGTTGCATTTGTGTTGAAAAAAGTTGATATTAAGGTTTTATTGAAAATTAACGAGAGAAGTTAATGAGTGTGCTGGGGAGAATATAAAGAACTTGATGCAACATGATGTTTAATGTGTAAAAGGTACAATCAGGCAAATATACAAAGCTATGCCATATAACCAAGCTTGTAGAATCTTCAATGAGCCTTGAAGTTTCATTGTAAATCAATAGTAATCAACACTTGGAGACCAGGTTCTCATATGATTCAAAACAGAAATCTTGAATTGTTGTCTGGAAGAAAAGAATAAGAAAAATGTCAAGAGAATGATTATAAATTGGGTGTATAAAGGGAGTAGCTTGAGAATTCATCTTGTATATGTAAATATTACTATTAAAATGTAAACTTAAAATTCTCCAAAATGAATTTTATGAAAGTCAAGGGATTGTAATGTAAATTATGTATTCCCATTTTTTATGTTTTGTCACCCTTGTGGGAAATACTTTTATTTTTGATGACATCTTAAAGTTTATTAGTTATTGTTTTGGTGGAGATGTCGAATCTGGGGCACTAGCGATTTATCGCCAAACATGGTAGCCTTGGTGTTTCGATCCAGCTTTATGACAACTCTATGCAAAAGGTTTTTCATGTAGGAAAGTCTGCATGTTTTTTTACTGGCTTTGGACGCCATCTTGATTTGGCGACAAACATGCCCAGGATTCGACATCTTTAACATTGTTTTTAATTGAAGTGAAATAAAAAACTGAATATTTTACATTATAAATTGTCATCACTTTCAAAGAAAAAATATTTGTTAATTTAAAGGAGCTTTTTGCAAAGGTTTACTATTTATTTAGAGTTTTCAAATGTTTTTTCTTTATCCTTTGCCTGATTTCAGCCTCTCAATCAACTCAGGCCATCAGTCAATGAGTAGCCCAATAGAGGTCTGAAGTGATTAACCCTTCTCGTGGTTCTCGACAAGGTATCTCATCAGTAGCAAAAACTGACCTGATCTTGATCTCATGAAAAAAATGGCAATATCTTGTCATTATCAAAATTGATCAGATCTTAATGGACGAAATATCTCGTCGAAACTACTTGGAGTGTTAAATATAAATTTGTATTGTCAGGAATTTTAGGGAAGTCCTTAAGGTAGTTTCCAGTCATTTCATCCAGTTACAGTTCTGGGCAAGGAACCCAGTTTACAAGTTTTCCCAAGTTTCGAGCTCAATAAAACATTCCAGTACTTTCCTGTGCACATATCTTAGTAGATTGAAAGTCTATTAATCCTTATAGATGAGCACATAAGCCTCTTGATGTTATGTACAGGCAAAGGGTTTTAGGTTGGGGTTTCTGTGCTCCAGTCGTAGCCAATCGGTCATCATGTTCTTTGCCATATATAACACAGTGACTTGGGATCCACTGTAAGGTAATTGTTTTCTTAACTTTTCCAAGCTGACTTAAATGTTAGTTGCCTACTTATGGTATCCCCTGTTCTTGCTAAACGACTGATGGTTTTGTCACCATTTGTGGCAGCCCAATTTTCCCAGCTAAGCTAACTGCAATGTTTTTTAATTGTGGATTTTTGTTTAAAAAATATATGCCAATGTTTAGAGACCTATGTCCTTATTTTCCCTGAAAATGTATCAGAATTATAATTGAAGTACTCATAATTACAAAGATTTTTCTGTTTCTCATTCTCTTTAGCTAATTTGGGCCGTCGTGGCTCAGTGGGTATGTCCACTGCTCTAGCAACCTTCGGGTTGTAGGCAGTGCAGGTTCGATTCCTATCAGGTGTATTCCTCCCTGGGTGTATTTCTCTCTTCTGTGTCAGTAAAACTTTCATTGTGTGTATGTCTATTACTTGATATTTCATGTTTTGTTTCTGGCACAGCTTGGACAAATATGGCCCTTGCACCATAAAACCCCCAAACAACCAATGAACCAACTCTTTAGCTAATTACTCCTACATTGTACTTTAATGATGCTACATATATTTCTACTTTAAAACTGAAATGTATTTCATTGAAACTGCTCAGTTTTTTTAACATTCTACACAAGCATTTCACTATAAGCTAGCAATTAAACTATTTTAAGAGTTTTTGTTTTGTACTTTGAAAACAGTTCTGTGCATCAGAACCTTTTGTTAATGTTTTTTACATCTAAACTTCTGTTTATATTATTTATTTCTTTAATTTAAAGTAGGAACAGAACATTGGAATAGCGGAATGTCACTACGACAAGCTTTTAAATCCAAATTTCGATCTGAGAAACCTGAAATTGATATTATGACAACACCTACTATTCTGCGCACTTACCCTTCAGAAGAACGCCTGCTGGAGGAAATACCAGATGAAGTATGAATGTTTTTGATATATTATGTCTCTTTCTGAACATAGGTGTGAAATATCCAGATTGTCAAATGTGTATTATGAATTCAGTTAGGTTCCGATCAGCTGTTTGGATGAAAATTCATGCTCCACATTTCAAGCTAGTAATTGGAATATTAGATTCTTTTAAAATTTTTCTTTCACAAAACCTTCGTAAAACAGCAAACTATAATTGTCTTGATTTTGTAAGGAACTGTTTTCCATGTGTTCGTGCATGTTTCTTTTGGTTTTTATTCCCTTCAAGAAATTGTTAATCAAATAAGTTACACTTCATCTTTTAAATTTTTACTTTTCTTATTAAAAGTACCATAGTTCGGTTTTCAATTGCTAGAAGGGCAATTTTTTCTTGCAAAAAATCATAAGGGATACTATTTTTTAATTTTCAGCTTTTGTTGTATAGAAACTCAAATCTTCTACATGAAAATTGCAATTCTGTCAATTTTGATGGTTGGTTTATCACACAATGTCTAAGTGCATTATCAGTGTAAAAAGTGTGTTTGAGATTTCAATATCTATTTTAGCTTATGAATGATAAAGATTAAGGAAACTTTTAATTCTGTTATTCATTAGATCATTCCCCACCGATCAAAAACTTAAATTCTCAAGTGCTGTTTATCAATTGATTGAATTTATATTGTACAGAGGAATTGTTACATTTTAAAAAAGAAGTATTATAATTTCTTTGTAAATTGGTAATTGCATTTCGTATATTGACATTTATTCTATCAGAGTAATGCATGTTAACCTATATTACAAGAGTTTCTTTTATATTGAGTTTATCAAGGATACTGAACTTCAAATGGTAAACTCGTATAGTATTATTGTTTTCAGATATTTCTAATCATCAAATATTTTAATTAGATTAATTTAAAACATTCCCTGCCTCATACTTTTTTCATTAGACACTGAAATTCATTTTCAGGCCAAGTTGTATGTTTTTTATATTTTCAGTATGAAATAAACTCATTACTTGTTTTAATATATTATTTGTTTGGATCAGATTTACTGTACGGTCACCCTTGGCGCGATTTTTTCCACATTGGCGATAAATTATTTTATATGGCAACCCCATCCGACCCGACAAGGAATTGCAGCAACCCTATTGGACTTTGGAAAAGGTTGGTTTTTCGGAAGGAAAGAGCGCTTTTTTTTTTTAACGAACGCATATTTTTTAACAAAATATCGATGTTTTGCGTTCTATGATTGGTAACCGTTTTAAAATTTGAATTCTTTTTGTGTTGATGTCTTAGCTTTTTAGAAGGATTGTAATTGGTTACCGCTTAACCGGGTCGCAACGGAATATATCACCGGGTCGCAACGGAATATATTAGCAAAACCGGAGAGCTTGAAGGTGATTGATTTATTATTGCCCTATTCAAAAGGTTGTTCGCGTAGGAAAGTCCGCGTTTTTTTTTAAGAACATCCACAGGATTAATTAGACCGTAAGTTTTATTTATTTTTACTTATTATTGCTTATTTGTGTATTCCTCATTTATTATTACCCTATACAAAAGGTTGTTCGCGTAGGAGAGTCCGCGTTTTTTTTAAGAACATCCACAGGATTATTTACACCGTTATTATATTTTTTACTTATTATTGAGTATTTGTGCATTCCTCATTTATTATTGCCCTATACAAAAGGTTGTTCGCGTAGGAAAGTCCGCGGTTTTTTAAGACTATCCACAGGATTAATTAGACCGTTATTTTTTTTTACTTATTTGTGCATTCCTCATTTATTATTGCCCTATACAAAAGGTTGTTCGCGTACGAAAGTCCGCGTTTTTTTAAGAACATCCACAGGATTAATTAGACTGTTATTTTTATTTTTTACTTATTGCTTATTTGTGCATTCCTCATTTATTATTGCCCTATACAAAAGGTTCGCGTAGGAAAGTCCCCGTTTTTTTTTAAGAACATCCACAGGATTAATTAGACCGTTATTTTAATTTTTTTTACTTATTATTGCTTGTTTGAGCATTCCTCATTTATTATTGCCCTATAAGGATACAAAAGGTTGTTCGCGTAGGAAAGTCCGCGGTTTTTTTAAGAACATCCTGGCTTTGGACGCCATCTTGATTTGGCTACAAACATGTCTCGGATTCTACATCTTTACCCATTTTTCACTACGCTGTTTTCTTTAAATCTCGCTCGTGCAAGAAGTCGCCATTTTGGCGACTTTTGGCGAGATTTTGAAAAAGTCGCCAAGGGTGACCGTACAGTAAATGTTTACCGTATGCCCATCTGTTATGTGTTAGTTTGCTAGAATAAATCCTTATATTAATATAAATATCTTCATATTTTAATGACTGTTTATTGCATATTAAATTTATGTTGAAAATTCTATTTTTAAGGATAAGAAAACTTCAATACTTGCTACATTGACTTCTTGACCTGCATTTTCCTTATTTCATCAGATAATGTTAATTTTAAAGGCATTTTGAGTTACTTTTATTATTTTAATCGATTACAAAAGTACTGTAGGTATGTTTTATACAAATTCGCTGATTTCAGTGTCCTCATCCTGATAAAGAACGTAGTGAAGAATCTTGCAGCGCATGTTATCAGTCTCAACTGGCACAATTGCAGGAACAATTTGTGTCCATTATGCTAGAAAATCAACAGCTAGGTATGTATTAATGTAATTAATTAATTTTAAATGTTAGTCTTATGCTTTATTTATATTTTTGAAAATTATTTTGGCCAATAGATGAAAGTGTAAATTCCTGTATGTTACCTTCAATGTGTATAATGCAGGCACTGTGTATAATGCCTAGGAAATCTATAGAGTGTGCGACATTTTTAGGCAAAGCATGAAATGTCTTATTTTAATGTACTATATACTTTCCCGAGGCATTGTATATAATACCTAGGCATTATACTGAATAACAAGTAATATTTAGGCTAAGTATGGAAAGAGAATAATGATATGGCCTTTATTGAAAAGACGTATGTACCAGCAATATGTAAACGGCATTGTATGTAATCGTTACCACCGAGATAACAAGGCCTGACCGCTGCCGTCATGGCGTCTCCCTAGTAGTCATACGTGCGATACGAACGACCACCGCCGTATTGGAATATTCAAAGCTTAATACAGTGAAATCCGTCTACAACGATACATAATATATTCTATATACGTCGAGACCACAGGAAAATATTGTTATACGTTATTGCAAATTATTATAGCAGTTTGTAAATATGGTTTTTCCCTAGTCAAAACTATGATAATCTCAGAATGAAACTTCCACACCCTCGCGTCTTTCTTCCTTATTTACAAACGATAACAGAGAGTGTGCGTAAATAGTAAAAGCACTAACTTATTAAAAAACCAGCCAAAATTATATCGTAAATTCAATTAAAAATAGTGAAAAACTCGCTTATGACTTTTATTAACTAAAATCGCTAAAATACAGTCAATCAAGCTTAATACCGCTCAATATCATAGTTTCTCAAATGCGACCATAAATCAAAAAGAAAAGAAAACCCTTTCTCATAGTCTAAAGAAATCCAATTAATGTTTTCTTCATCATTAAATCTGTAAAAATGGGAAATCAAAGCAATTGAACTGTAAAATACGATTTATGTAGTATGTTACCTATCTGGAGGAGAGTCTCATAACAAGCTATAGTTTTCTGCTCTCATACATTTCCAACATAATCACCAGTCAACATTACTTTAACCTCAAAAATGTCAATATAACATCAGAAATAACAGATGTACTACAAAAACTGTACATAAGTTGAATAAATTTATTCTTTTATTCTTATAAACAGATTGTAAATGAGGGTTTCTTGTTTAAACGGGGCTGCCAGTCGTGAACTGAACCCTCAGTCGCACCCCATTCGATTTTTTTGTAAAATGGAAAACGAAATTTCAAAGCAAACCATTATAAAAAATGTCAAAAATACATATAAAAATAAAATTATTTATTAGAAACAGTATCCAGCTTCCTTTTTTTTTTGCCCAATCTATCGTTGGATTTTCCACAATAATTTTTCAATAGAGTGTTTGTTGTGCTATTAATAATGAATTTTAAAATGGTTTCATGCTTATGATTTGCACATGTATTGAATTTGTAATGTTCTGATTCATGCAGCTGCCAGTATTTAAAAACAATTTATTATAAAATCTCTTTTGTAATGAATGCTCAGAAATTCATCCTCGTAATTTTTAAGTAGTTTGTTGAACAATATATAATTAATTAAAACCACACGAACAGCACCATCTTTTGGAAACGATAAACCACCTCGATTCAAATTTTTAATTAAATCATAACTTTCCTCAACAACCATTTGCTCATCATACACCAACCCTGTTTTACACAGTTCACACTTTATGTTTCTTAAAATTTTATAACAATAGCCTGCCAAATAAGTTATCACTGACATTTCATGTTCAACTTGTTGAAAATCACTTACTTCGAGATGTATGTCCGGATTAAATGAGTTGTCCCACTGTTTTTGTTCTTCATAAGAACAATCTAAGTTTTCTGAAAAACTGGTTATGGGTATATTTCCAAAAGTTTGTGATGACAAGGTCAAAAGAGATTGAATTCTTAATTTTTTCTCCGATTCGTATAATTGCCTGATCGATATGTTGTACTGACCACCTGATAATTGTCTATATTTTCCAAACCGATATTCCAAAGGATCTGTTTGAAATTTTCCTAACAAAACATAATTCATTTTAAGTTCTTGTAAACAATATTGCGTAATTTCCAACATTCCATGAATTGTGTGAGAAAGAGCAGTATGGGTTTGGGGTGAAAGTTTATGAGGAAAATCACCGGATTTCCAAGTATCAAGCCAGAGAATCATTTTCCGCAAAAATAACAATTTAGGGTCATCTGGATTCTCGAGTAGAGGGGTTTGGAAATTATCTTTAAGTCGCTGTCCTTTCAATGGTGTTTTCACATTGACAATTTTCCACCAGGTTGATACAATATCTATGAATTCAGCTGTTTCTTCAGAATTTTCTATTTTCGTTCCAAATTTCAATAGGGCCTCTTTCACAAACGGATTGAAAACTTTTAAAGATAGACTGACATTCTGACGTTCAAAAGTAGTTGGAAATAATGCTTTCAGCGATAAAGAATACCAAAATTTCAATAATTTATCATGCTCCAATTGATGTAACAATATTAAGGAATTGAAATTTTTACAAACAGTTTTTATTTTTGATGGATGAGGTAAAATTAGCGAACTGTAGTGCCGTAAATATTTGTATGCATGTGAGCTTATTGAGTGCATAACGGATGAAAAAATCATTGTATTTGCAGAATAACGATATCTCTCTTTTGGAGTAACAAGAAAATTTAACTGTTCTGAAAGAAAGTTGAGAGAAGCACGTTTATCAAGGTCATCACACTCTACTTCAACCAAGACATTTCTTAAATGATGTATAATTTGTTTGAAGCTATTATCATAGTTGGCTGAAGAATTTTTCATTGATATTTCATTTATAAAATTCAAACAATTTTCAATAACTTCCAAATTATTAACGTGACAGGGTGTTTTGATTTGATTGTTATCTACAGAAATTTCTTGGCCATATAAATATGTTTCCATTTTCAGATTTGAATGTATTACAACAGTGTAATTTGTTGTAGGTCCTGGATTAAAACAAATTTTGAAAAAAGTAACTTTTGACTCCTCAATTAGTTTAAACCAATTTTGTTTATGAGGTAATGAATCCAGAATTTCTAATAGCCTATTAAAATTTTGAAAAGAAATAGATTCATGATGAGCAATGAACTCAGATTTGCTTTCGTTGATAGCTCTCAATAAATTGGATTCCTCAGTTTCACGAATTTTATCTTCCCTGCTTTTACGAACTGTGGGACAAGTTTTCGAGAGATATTTAGGGCAATTCGGAAATATACTTGGTATAGCACCAACTTTTAAGCGGAGACGTTTCATGGAAAAGGTAGAACACTCACCAGTTTTTTTGTTGAATTTGGATACATTCCGGACGATATCATCGTTTTGAAAATGAAGTTCGCAGACTTTGCTGCGTTTTGATGGTGTAAAGTCGGCTCGTGGAATCGCCCTGAGCCATCTTTTTCTAATATTTTCATCCTCTGGAAAGGAGAAAACCGCCACTTTTGGTGCATCACCATATCCATAATTTCCAGAGCAAGAAGGTACACAGCATCTAAAAGGCATTTTGGATAACCTCGTGGTAAGCCTAAAGAAATCGGTCTGGACACACGTTAAACGTGTTGTTTGACGAAAGCCTTTAACACCTCGACACTGTAATGTTCCACAAATGTTATATAACAATATATAACTGCAGCTGTACTTACTTTCCGGTAAAATAGTATAAAAAACCCTAATTTCTTACGCTACATTAAAGGTAATCCACAAGTAGCCGACCATGCGGTGATGTTTGTTATGACTACTAGTAAGCGAGTCACGTGATTGAAACGTCACAGCGGTCTGGCCTTGTTATCTCGGTGGTAACGATGTAATGCCTAGGAAATCTAAAGAATGTCTGACTTTTTTAGGCAGAAAATCATCATTGGCGGCATTATATTTTACCAGTTTCTGTTTTGGCATTGCATAGGATGACTAGGAAATGTGTAAAATATTAAGTATTTCGTAGTTTGATATCCCATTTACAGCATTCTCCAAAGCTTTATATACAATGCCTAATTTTGCACATTGATAGTAGCATGTATACTTTTAAAATTAGGAAATGAAGGGATTTCAAGTATCATTGTGCATTTTTTAAAGCAACATTGGTCCACACCAATCTGACTGCTGACCCTTGTGTTGGTCAACAGTCAGAGGGTGATACAAAACAGTTTTATAAAATGCTTAGAGACAGCCAATTGATAGCTTTGGAACTATTTTTTAAATGACTGTTTGAAATAGGGAGATGTCAGTTTTCTACCCAAAAGTATCAAATATCAAATTGAATAGTTCAAACACAATAGAAAGTCTTGATTTTGTTTAGTGATAGAATTTTAATATTTTTCTTATTTCATTAAAATATTTCATCTTTTGTTTGCTTCTGTGCTTTTCTTTAGTCTTAAAACCTGAAGTTTTTTAAATGAATATTATTTTACCAGATGTATGTTTGGACTTTTGAACTGAGTTTGTGATAATATATATTTTTCTGCAGTTAATGAAATAAAGGAACTAAAATCCCAGAGTTTGGTAGATCAGCTCTCAAAGCAACTTGAAAAAGAGCGAGAACGCTACAGAGTACTGTCAGAAAAGATTCATGAAAAAGAAAGCAATACCCTCAGCAGTAAATCTCCTAGGTTTGTTCTCTGATTATATTTTTATTCAATTTATGTGATTTAGTTTTGAGCATACTTGTATGCTAACAAAAATATTTTATCAGGTTACGGAGATTTGTTCGTAAGGATAAACATGTCTCTGACAAATCCAAGCCATCTGATGCTGGTGAACAAGCAGGGATGGGTGTCATTTTAGAAAAAGATGATGCAGGAGAAGTGGTTAAAGAGATTGATGAAGATAAAGACAGTAAAGCAATTTAGTTATATTGTATTCATTAAACCATGTTTTAAATGCCCTCTCATTTTTGTGACTCAAATATATATGTTGTGATTTCAGTACTATCCTTTTCTCTAATCCTCAATTTTTTTCAATCCCCTCAAACCAATATCATGTAAATTCTATCAGACTATACAGAATTCTTAGGAAAGTCTCTTTACCTACTGCAGCATTTAAGCCCCCGGGGCACTTCTTTAGGTGTGTATGGGCATCATGAACCCAAGGTACTCTAGTGATCTTTTCTTTTCTCATAGGGTTTACTGTCTTTAGTAAACATGGGAGTCGCACTCCCTGAATACCCAAGTCATCTTTTTCTGCTTTCATCACACTACTCTATTCCCCAATCCCTCTTTTTTCCCTTTCACAACATTTTTTTATTTGATGTTGTCTTGTGTTTGGCACAGCTTGACCATTTATGGTCCTCTTGTGCCATAAATCCTAAAAACAACCAACTTATAGCATTTAAAGAACATGCTTGCAACTCCCCTATTAGCAAAATTCAGAACTTCACAAAATGTATTTAGAAATGAGAGATGGGCAATTATAAAACTGCTGGGTATGGATCAAAAGGTTCCTGGTTCTAATACAGGATTGAAGCATGGATGTTTGTTCATCTGGAACTAGAATGTCTATATGACCTCTAAAACCGGTTGTACCTGGAATGTCTGGATGTATACTTGAACCCCCAGCCTCATAGTGCACCAGGGTAACACTAATAGTTTACAAATCTGCTCTTATAGTGCCATAATGGTAAAGGTCAATTGGCTGGGCATTGGCAAAAAAATACTTGATGCAGCAAGAAAGTGATCAAAGTACTAGTGAAATATGAATTCCAGAGGTTAGCAATCAATAGTAAGAGAAAAGTGTGTGAGGTACCACAACATTATGCAATTTGAGGTTTGATGTAAAACCATGTCTGGCAGCCAAAAGGGTATGAATGATGAGTGGGAATTAAGCATGAATCAGAATATGAGATCAGTAGGTTGGAAATTCAGCACACGAAGCTCTTCATTACAAATTATAATGTTTGGTTGTGTAGTAATTAGTTGCCTTGTTTTGAAATTCTGTTTGAATGATTTGCTGATACTTAAGCTATTTACAATAGCTTATGTATCAGCATATTTTTAGCTTTGTATCTAGTTTATTATGTGTGCAACAATGTATGATTCTTGTAATTTATATGATAAATGTGCAAAGACCAATGCAAATGTAATATATAAAATGTCTTTTCGAGCACTTATCCGTTTTAATTTAAATCTAACAACCAAGCAAAATTTTGCATGACGAAATTCTGGTTATTCTTTGAAAGAAGTGAAGGTAGAAGCTGGTTATCAAATTCATGTTTACACCTGTTACATTTGGTTTTTGATTGGCGTGTTACAATTATAGTTCATTCTGAAGTCACTCCAGTGAGTGCTGAAGCACTGCCATTTCCACCTGTAGAAAAACCATCTGGTTTGTTGAACCGCCTGAAGGCTTGGTTCGTTTCGTACTTCTTTGATGTCGTCGAAGATTTCACAGACACAGTGGTGGAAGATGAAGACAGTGCTGATGACGACTCGGAAGGCGATCCACTTACAGTTCGCAAGTAAATTGACATCACTTTCTATTTTTGTTAATTGTGTGATTCAGGTGAGTGTGCATCGTGTAACTAAGTAGAAAGGTGTGCAACAGAGCCGTAGTGAATCTCTAATTAAGTTCTATCTTATATTTGATGAGGAAAATAGATATGTAATGAAAGCCAGTGTTTATATTCTGTGTTCATTCGCAAATTGAGATCCCAGACACAAATTTATTAAATTTATGCCATTGTATTCCTCTCAGAAACCTGTAATCCACCCCCTAAATTTGCTGATTGTGCACCTTTCACACACTGCTTCCAGTTTCACACATACTTCTCTCTGACTTTTACTTCCATACTACTCAGACATTTCACCACTGGATTCATTGTTTATAATTCATGTTCTTTATGTTACTATTTTCTGAATATTTTTTAAGTCTTAACCACACTAGGCCCTTGAAAGCTTTGTTTTAATATGACATATATAATAATTTATGGAATTGTACACATGCTTGTCAGGTAAACTGTTTATGCTTTAATTTAAAGCTTTTTTTAAAACAAGTTTTAAAGTCTAGTTTTAATATAAATTTTCCATAGTTATGTACTTTATAAATGATGAAAACAAAAATGAATACAAGACAATTTATTGTTGATTGATTCAAAAAAATTATTTATTTTGAAAATCCAGTTTAATTATTAGTTAATTTACTTAAACTGGCTCCTGCTAGTTTTTAATTCAGATTGTAATTATGAAATTTGATTAACATGAAATTCAAGTTTATTTTTAATGCATAGAGCTTAATCTGAAACAGAAATAATTAATTGTTCTATTTATAAGGTTATTTTTCAATATTTGTATAGATATTTTTTCAGGAATGAGTTTATATTTTCTGCTTATTCATATTTAACTCAGTTTTCTTTTGCAGGCTGAAAGAAAATTTGGTGAGATTTAGTAAGTGATTAAAACTTTATTAACTTTTACTCAGTATTTCATTGTTAACTTTGACTTATTTGAGCAAAATCATCCTCTAAAATTTAAAATATTTTAGGTAATGCAACAAAACCTGTTTCTAATCTTGCTGATAGCTTTGTATCATTATTGAGATGGAATTCACCTGGAACTACAATGTTGGCATTCTGTGTAAGTTAAAAAATCACTCACTTTTATTTAATTGTAAATTTAGGTCCTGCATTTTATACAAATGGGTTTAAAATGTCTTCCATACTTAAATGTATCTTAGGGCCATGGTAGCCAGGTTGGAAGAGTAGTGGATTAGCAACCAGAGGGTTGCTAGTTTGAAACTCGATCCAACCAAACACCATCAGGTATGTGGGGACTGGTGCACATGAAATCCACAGTGGCTTCAAATGTCCTCACGTTTGCATGGTGTGGAAGTGGAGTGCCAGCTCAGGCGTTGACCTTGTCATCTGACTGTGGTTCAAAATGACAAGGTGTTCTTGGATCTTTCCCTTCCGGATGGATCCCTGACTGTCGCCAATAACCGTAGTGTTACTCCAGTGCAACGTTAATTCAACTACCTACCTTAAATGTATCTTATCAAAATTTGGTATTTGAAAGCTTCCTTGAACTTTTATAGGTGTATATGTATACAGTGTACCATGGATGGCTTCTTCCCTTGATCCTTTTCTCATTCCTATGCCAATTAACATTTAATTACATACGGTAAGTAACTAGTTTTATTTTTCTTGTGAGAAAATAATTTTGAGGATATGAGAGACTTTTCTGTCAAGCTAGATGTAGGTGGCAGTAGTGTTTTTATGGTGGAACACATGCTTGATGCACACACATTCTGCATGCGAGTTTTCTTATTTTGTTTTTCAAATATAATTTCAGCACATCACTATAGAATTCATCATAATTTTTAATGACCTTTGTGCCAAGAATTTTTTCATGCTTGAACAGAACTGAACATGAAAAGTAATTTCAAACATTAGTGGAAAATAACAATATAGGTATGAAAAGAATTTGATGATAAAACCAAAGAATGAATTCTGAATTGATATATGATCAAAGCAAATTAGATTAAATGGCAATAATCCAATGCATAATGCAAGAGCATTTGGGTAAGAGGAAGTAAAACCCTTTTCCTTCATTTTGTTTGTTTGCATGCACTGTATTGGAATGAGTCCTTCAGATATATTCCAGAATCCGGATGACTGTAATTTCTTAGAGAAGGAATAATTTGTTGGACTTGGTCTAGCAGGCAGCTAGACTAGGATGATTAAGAAACAACTGCTTACTTAGCATTGCAAGCTATGTATTTTGACTGTCATTGTTTCTTAAAAATGGATATGTTTTACTGCAACAATTATGTAACAGATTAGATATAAATATTTAAATGTGAAGTATAACTTTTACATGAAGTATAATTATAATTCTTTTAATATTATAGAGGCTGGTTCTCTTCACCTCACATTGCTAGGAAACCAGAACATGAAGTGGGTTGTATTTTTTAAATATTAATCTATACTCTACAGTATGCATATATTTCATACTCCTTTTCAAAAATATTCCTTTTGATTATTGAAATTAATACTGTTTTTTTCTCAGGAAGGTGATATGGGTGTTTCAGATAAGTTTCAACTCGTTTTACATGTCGCAAGAAAAGTTCAGGTACATTCATTAGTTCCATCTATAATATTTTGTGTTAAAAATATATGTTTGAAATATTTTTCAATTATGCAATTTTATTTTAGAATCAATTGGGATACATGGCCAACTGTCTTGAAAAGATAAAAAAGTAAGACATGATGGTTTGCTATTTAAAGAATATTGTATTTAAACTATCCTTTTCAGTTTAGTTCTCTGAAATTCATAGTTTTTAAGCAGTAATTTCTATGTATTATTTTGTACATAATTTCTAATATTAATCATAGTGTGTAGTTAAGGCTAGCAACCTGTGAGTTGGAAGCAGTGCAGGTTTGATTCCTGTCAGATTCGTTTCCTCCCTGGGTATATTTCTTCTGTGTCAGTAAAAATTTCCTTGTGTGCTTGTCCATTTACTTGATGTTGTTTGGCCATTCTTGTTTTGTTGCCAGAATTGTTCATATTTGGTTTCAATAGTTTTCTATCAAAGAAAAAACTTAAATCAAGATAAGATCATTATTTTTTAGATCAACCATAGTGTACAGTTTACTGTGGATTTTGCACCGGGTTTCCTACGTTGCACACTTCTAATGGAGAAGTAAATTTCCTCTCACTATGGCCCTCAGGGGCTCATCTCCTTTAGGTGTGTAAACTTCACGAACCCGAGATACTCAAGTGATCTCTTCATTTTTCATGGGGTTTACTGTCTTTTGTTAATGCTGGGGTCATGCTCCTGGGATAGCCAAGTGATCTTTTTCTACTTTCATCCCACTATTCTATTTCCCAATCTCTTTTTCGTTTTGTGATGTTGATCTGTCTTGTGTTTGGTGCAGCTAGGCCAAATATGGCCCTTGTGCCATAAAACCCAATCCAGTCATTATACACTGCTGGCCACCGTAAATGCAACACCCTGAAGGAAGCATGCAAATAATATGAAATTTACAACATGCATTAGCGGAGGTGAGATATGCAAATGATTAGAATTTCAGCGCAGACGCACATCAGACGCCTGTGGCGCCACTTCAAAGCGCTATTTAAGGCTTGGAGATTTCGACGATTTCAAGTACGGCAATTGTGTTTTTCTTGTGGTTTTAAAAAAAAACGATCAATTATGCCTCGTAGAAAACAGCGATCATCTTTTGATCAAGTATCCGAGTTCGACAGAGGAAGGATAGTGGCCTACCGAGATGGTGGATTATCTTTCAGGCAAATCGGTAGTCGTGTTGGACGAAACCAAACAACTGTAATGCGGATATGTGATCGTTGGATGCAGGAGGGTACAACGGACCGACGTGTTCGATCGCATCCACCTCAGTGCACCACTTCACTTGATGACAGGCATATTGTGCGTATGGCAGTGACGGATCGCTCAGCCACATCACGAACCATAGCACAGCACATTCAGTCTGTACCGCATCATCCAGTGTCTGCGCGTACCATTCGACGCCGTTTACAGCAGAGTGGTCTGTCCGCAAGACGTCCATTGCTTTGTCTACCCTTGACGCAGAACCACAGACGTTTCCGCCGCCAATGGTGCGATGAAAGAAGGATGTGGACGGCAGAATGGAATGAAATTGTCTTTACTGACGAGTCACGCTTCTGTCTGCAACACCACGATGGTCGGATTCGAGTCTGGAGACACCGCGTGGAGAGAGGATGCTGAACAGCTGCGTTATGCACCGCCACACTGGTCCTGCACCGGGTATTATGGTATGGGGCGGTATTGGATATCACTCTCGCACTCCTCTAGTACGCATTGCCGGTACTTTAAACAGCCAGCGCTACATCTCCGAGGTGTTGGAGCCAGTTGTCCTTCCTTACCTTCAGGGCTTGCCCACAGCCATATTTCAACAGGATAATGCGCGACCACACGTGGCACGCATTGTCCAAGGGTTCTTCGTCAATCACCAGATTGAATTGCTTCCCTGGCCAGCTCGCTCTCCGGATCTTTCGCCGATAGAAAACATGTGGTCCATGTGTCCTCAACGATTGACCCAGAATACATCCCCAGCTGCCACACCAGATCAACTTTGGCAACGTGTGGAAGCTGCTTGGTCTGCTGTACCCCAAGAACACATCCAAAGTCTCTTTGAATCAATGCCGAGGCGTGTGGCAGCGGTGATCTCTAACAATGGCGGCTACTCTGACTAATGATTTTGGCAGGAACCACACTTCACAGAAGTCTATAAATTTAATCATTTGATACTTGGTCAACATGTTATCTACAAAATAAATTTTGTTGTGATATCTCTTGGTGTTGCAATTTGGGTGGCAAGCAGTGTATAAATCAAGTTGACAGAAAAATATCCTTGCTGTTAAATGAATATGTATTCATAAGTATTTCCACTGCAAACTTCAAATATATATAACGCGAGACAAATGTACAATGATTTCGAATGGGCCTCAAACGAAAGATAAGGCCAAAGTCTGTCAATTTAAGACATTAAAAATGAAACCTAATTATGGTTATGAAACTTTGGTCCGCAGTTGAAATTTAAAAATATTTCCCAATGTCTGTATATACTTGTTGAAGAGCCAAGCAAAATCTTTTGAACATAGTCTGCTGAAGAGCAACTTGTCAGGTTTTGATAAACACTGAATTGAATACTAAATTTGTCATTCCTTCATTTACTACACCCAAATACAGTAGTCCCGCTAATCCGAGTCCTGTTAATCCAAGCTCCGCTTAATCCGAGGTAGCTTAAATAATGTATTTTTTTCCCTCTCGCAAGTGTGCTTAAAATTTGTCACTAGCCTGTTGAGCAGACGGTCAGTTTTTCTTGGAATTTTCGCTTTTCTTCTCCACTTACCATTCTGGTTCGGGCTAGTCCATTTTGCTTCTGAGGGGTGTCACACCCCCAAAACGGAGTACTGTGCTACCGTCACGAGAAAAACCCCAGTCACCAGACAGAGTGGTGGCGGTCGTTATGGAAACGGGTTATTCCACTGCATTTTGGGGATGAAGGCAAGTTCATTTGGTGACCGGCGCAGTAAAAGTCTCATTTAGCTATCGTATCAACACAGACGAAACGGATTCTTCGCCAAATGAAGTGCGCTTAGTTAGCCAAATATTGCAGTCCATTTTATACCAGTTTCCCTCCTCTCTTCGACTCGTCTACTCACGGCAACCCTGTTCAGGGTTTTTCTCGTGGTGGTCGGACAGTAGAAAGGTGACAGTGTCCGACTAGTGTATCATTCTAGTTCGAGAACTCATAGAAGACGATAGGTTTGTAAGGAGAATGAGCGGAATAAGGAAACACGTGTCTGTTTCGTTAGATGTTAAAAGACGAACTTCGATTTTATTATGTAGTCCGCATAATCCGAGTTTTCAGTAATCCGAGTTGGTGTCGGTCCCGATCAACTCGGATTATCGGGACTCGACTGTAAATACTATGCACTAATGAGACGCTGTGCTAATGAGACGCTATGCCAATATTCACATAAAACCTTACAGCTGTGCTCTGACACAGCCTACCCAGTATTTTTGCCTATCTGTAGGGTATTCTGCACTATCAAATTAAATTTACCTAAAATATAAAATTCATGCACTATTGAATTGACTGTCTCACATCCAAATCTATCAAGACTTTCATTGATATGCCTTATGTGACAGCGAAATGAAGGAAGTTATGTTGTCTCACAACCTGCTGTAAATCAGATGCAAATGTCACAAACTATACAGGTATGCAATTAATATCAATTATGCATGTGTGTACAATCATGTGTTATTGTTAAGCAATTATTTTGTGTTAGTGCTGTGTTTCATGCAGTAACTTAAAATTACACAAATTATTTCTTTAATATTTAATTGAAATTAAAACTGTTTGAGTTAACATTGTTTAATTGAAACTTTATTTACAGCTTGATGATGTGGCAGCAAGTTGAAGTAACTGGCCATCTGTTTTTCATGTTGACTGTTGGATTTATATCAGCCTGTGTTTTCCCTGCTTATCAATTGTTTACTGTTTTCGGTCAGTATATTTTAGGAATCTCTAAATCTGAAAATGATTGTTTTACTTCCTGTTATTTATTTTTTTCACTCATTAATTTTTTAAAATTCTTCACAAATTCAAGTTATCTGTTTTATCTGTATGTTATTTTAAAAATTCAGAAATGCAAATTCGAATATTAGTAAATGGTGCACATATTTAAGTAAATAACACCAATCATTCATATAATGTAACGAATTCACTTTTTTAGATGATTTAGTAAGAATTAGCTATTTCAATTTGCTCAGAACACTGAGTGGTTATAGGAAAATTAAAGTTTAAATCTGAACACTTAACAAATATTATGACTTTGTACAAAGTGTAATTCTTGAAGAAATTGTTTCGAAGAGTGATTTTATATTACATTTTATTTATACTATAATTTTTTTTTTTTTGCAGAATTTTATGTTGGCATTAAGTTGTTCATTATTGACTACATATTCCATCGATTTCCGAGAGTTCAACAGAAACACGACACAACAGCTCGCTTGTGGAAAACATTACCAACAGATGCACAGCTTGAAAGAAAGCATCACAGAGCAGAACTAGACAAGGTACCTTTGGCAAAGTTTTATTCATCTTAATATCTCAATACTGTAAAATATGCTTTAGCTAATTCTTAGGGTCTTCAGTTATCTTCTGAATATTTGAGTAGGTTTCAGTTTAATGAGCTCTCATGTAGCAAAGAATGACAGGAGAATGATAAACCAAACCAACCTACATATTTGATTACTAAAGTAGTGGATAAGGCTAATGCTTGTAGTAATAAAATTACATGATATATTATCTTTTATTTGTAGCTTGAGTTAAATTGTAAAAAATAAAGGGGTCATTTTATTTTTCGTTTCTAAGATTTTAATCAAAGCTTACTATTTCAAAGTACCGTTTGCAAATAAAATTAGCTATGGATTTAGAAATGGGCTGTACTCTAAGCAATATGTTTTGACATTTTCTGGCTTTAGACAACCACATTTGAAATTGGTATGCAGAAACATAACTTGTCAAAGATTGGAAATCGAGGTGAAATATTTACCTTGATCATATTTAGCTATTTTTCAAAATCTATTTAATAGAATGTTTTAAAAATATTAGATAAAATATTATTTTTTCCTCTGAATGACTTCTTTCAGCTAAGGTTGGTCACTTGCAAAGTTCTATTGATTTAGATGCATTTTTGTATTGTAATAAGGGTTTATAAAAGTAAAATGTTACTTCAGGAACTGGAAATAATGCAATGTTCTTACACTAGATCATAATATGTCAGTTTTATTTTAATAAAGAAAATAGTTTTCGTGATGTTAGTTTTATCCTATGCACAGATGCGAGTTCGTGGAACGGTTAACTTAAGGTTAAATTTGTAGTGTATGACCTTCTCTCAGTTTGGCTAAAATTTAGCTTTTTAAACATAACATATAAAAGTAATTTTTAAATGTTGTATTAAAGGATTTTTCTTTACATTTTTACAATAGACCATACTAAGTTTACTGATTTTTTTACTTTTTACAGCTTGTAGTAAATCAAGGCAGTTGCATAAGTACTTCATTATCATCTGAGAACCAGACTTTTTGTGAATTGTTTAACTTACCACCTACAGAAACTCCTGTGCCATGTAATATTTTTTATTTCTTATGTCAAAACATTTTCAATACGATATTAATGTACTAGTTCTAATGCTAGTAATTTTTATTACTTAATAGTTTTGTCTATATGTTCTGGACCACCTTTAATTTTTAAATCATTTTTAGATTCTATTCTTTTTTCTCAATATAAATGCATGGATATTTGTCTTTATCCGTAGATGTTAAACAGCTAAACTAAATGAAAACAAAATTTAATGTGTTCTGTAGAAAATTTCAAAAATGTTTACTTGCGGAGCTTTTCAAAGGACTTTTACAAGTGAAAATGACTGTTATAGAAGATTAAAATGACATCAAACTCGGTACCCATTCAATTACTAAGATTAAACAGGAAAACTAGTAAAATTAATACTGACCTTCTAACCTCTCTTAGTATAAGGAAAACTAATCAGACATTCGTCAAAATGACAGACATCCTTCATCTTTTTCAAGCAATAAATAGACAAAACAAAACGAATTTTCCCTGTTATTTTAATTTTGTAATTGTATGCATTGCTGGCAATGCATACAATTGGTACCTGAGTGAGATTAGCACTCTGGTCTGTGATTCAAGAGGCTCTGGTTCAAATCCCATTCTAGGCATTGATGTTTGTAGTGGTTCAGAATCCACTTTAGGCATAAGTCCGGTACTTATGTATTAACCTCATGCCAGCGATTAATCGCCAAATCTGTTGGAAGGGGTATAAGATGGAAGAACTGGAACAATCTGGTTATATTCACTGCTAAGTGAACCACAAATACAATTTCATTGATTCTGAAACTGGAACGCACACACAGAATATAGAACGCATCTGGGGAAGTGCAAAATGGCGAAATAAAAAACATCGAGGAACATCTCGCCACCACCTCGAGTCCCTACCTCGCAGTTTATAATGATATTGCTATGTTTGATGCCATCCTAAGGGCAATTGCTAAACATTTTCCGCCCGAAACAAAACTTGGCTGATATTCGCCAATGGCATGCGGTTAATACATAAGTACCATAAGTCCCCGTCTACTTAGCCCTCATTAGCATAGGGTGACAAACCAACATTTTTTGTACAAAGGTATGTCTGGTTTGTGAAACTTTTTTATCAGTTTTTAAAAATAATCAAAGTCCAACATGTTTACATTATACGACTTAATAAATTTTTGGAATTGTAAAAGTACACATCTAAAAGTTAAGCATAATTGAAGTTTATGTGAATAATTCAGAAAATCTATATTGGAATGGAAGGAAACACAGTATATGGGTGTAATAGGGTTATAGAAAAAATGCAAAACAAGGATAATAATGACTTATATTATCCAAAAAAAATGGTTTGAAACAAAAAGGTTCGCAATACGAGTGTCAACTTTAGTGAAACAGAATGATTAAAACAATGTGATGCTGAAGTTTACGGTGTGTGAGAACCTCTGGTAACGATGCAGGCTGCTCAATGATTTCTCATATTTTCGATGAGGGTATGCATGAGTTGTGTGCTCAAAGAATTCTAAGCCTCACTGTGATCAGTTTTCAATTCCAGAATGGAGCTTGGCAGGTGGCAGAGGGCTGCAATATGTCTCCCGAGCATATCCCACACATGCTCTATTGGATTCGGATAAGGAGGGTTGGCAGGTCGCTGCATGCAGTGGATATCTTCACATTGAAGGAAGGCATCGGCTAGGGCTGCACGGTGAGGAGGCACATTATCATCCATGAATATGAAACCAGGACCAACAGCACCTCGAAACAGGTGAATGGTGGGCTCAAGGACTTTGTCTCTGTGTCTTTGACCGGTAACAGACCCAGTGTCAAAGATGTGGAGGTCTGTGCATCCATCCAGCATGATGCCTGCCCAGACCATGACTCCCCAAAGGAAAATTATGTTTTTCAGTGATGTTTCCTGGGTGAAAACGGTTTCCACATTCTCTTCAGATCGTGGTACGTCGAGAATCAGTTTGCAGATTAAATCTGGACTTGTCACTGAACAGGACATTGCCCCATTATTGTCGACCCCACTGCCGATGTTCCAAACTCCACTGTAACCGCACGCATTTCTGTGCAGACGTCAGGGGGATGCAAACTGCTGGTCGTCTGGCATATAGACCAATGTGTCTGAGTCTCCTGTAAACAGTTTGTCTCAAAACTATGACTCCTGTGGCGGCTGTTAGGGCTGAACCTGTCTGGCAGAATGGTTCCCCTGACGTCACAGTTATCGCCAAATAGCGGTCTTGCAGAGCTGTTGTTACCCTTGGTCGACCTGGTACTGGTCATCGAGTAACATCTTCAGTGGTTTGAAACCTCTGCCACAGTCTGCAGATCACACACTGAGGCACATTCAGAATTCGAGACGCTTCAGTTTGGGATTGACTGGATTCCAGTATTCCACTAATTCGTCCCTTCACAAACATGTCCAGTTGGCATCTTTTGTCCTTATTGATTGTTAACAACTCTCTGAATTGCGAAATTTCTGTCTAAACAGGCCATGCCACTTGAGGTTGTTTTATACTCGTTCTGACGTACACCAGTGCTTTTCGCATGTTTACGTCGAATGAATTGTTTTGCATTTGCACAATGTTTTACCTTTGTCCCACAATTCTCCACAAGTGATTTTGAACCATTGTAGTATATATCCATATTTACTCCGATTTTTTTTGCATTTTACGAATTATGCTTAACTTTTGAACATGAGTGTATATATGTATTTATTTGTTAAAATTTATATGTACGTATATATATTTTAAATGAAATGAGTATTTAAAATTTATTTTTTTAATTTAACATTCAGCTTGGCACGGTGGTCGAAGGTGCACTCTAATAAACAAAGACAAGTCTCTCACTGCAGCTTTTAAGAATGGAAGACTTTATTTGACAAACAGGTATAAATTATTACCCTTATAAAATTAAGCCCCTATAATCATCTGCAAATCCAAATTTCTGTGTTTAGATTATTCAAATAATTTTCTTTTGTAGCTGTATTTCTTCACACTAATATGTATTTGTAAAACTGAAAACATATCTAATTGAATTATTAAATAGTGTGCAGAAAAATGTTTTTTTTTTAATCTTCAAAATAGTGTATTTTAGGGATATTTATATTTGTATATTGAAGCAATTAAATATTTTGTAGTTTTCATTCTAACACGTCTGGCTTTAATTATTTCAGTTAAGTTCTCAGTATTTTTAGCAGTCTAAAGTAAAGTTTTTCAAATTACAATTTTCTGCAAATTCACAAAATAATTACTAGTTAAATATGATATCGGGGAAATGAATTTGGATTAAATAATAAAATAGTACATTTTCTTATTTTATCATTTTTGAAAACTTTGCTTTCATTATATGTTAGTCATGTATTCAATATTAAATTTTGTATAAAGTTATTTTTCTTCTTCAGTTTCCTGTGTTTTGAGCGATCCAAGTTCATCACACCAAAGAATTTGGTTTTAGCCCTGAAAAATATAAATAAAGTTGAAAAGGTATGCAAATGTTTTTCAAAATAGCTTTTATGATGCTGTATCTATTCTTAATTAAAGTTGCATTTCTTTCATTCATTTCCAATAAATTATTATTTTATCATTAAAATTTATTTTTAGGCCAAACCTTATCCTTGGATACCTGGTGGAGGAATGGCTATTGAAGTGACGATGATTGCACCTGAAAAAGTATGAGATTTGTACTGTAAACTGATAATGATTTCATGTTTTGAGTTTTTTATGATTTTAGCAACCAAGCTCAAATATATGTTTTCATTAGTATTTTTTCCCTCATATTTACGCACTTGTAGTAACTCCTTTCATGAGTAAATTTAGCTCTATCATATTGTTTATTCTCTAATTGTTTAGACATTGATTTGTTAGCAGAGCTGAGGTAATAGCTGCCCATGTACAAACCTCAGCAAACTGACCTTTCTCAAAAACATCTCATCTTCTCAAACGCCCTTCATCAAGTACATATTCAGATAATTGATGGCTCAGTCTTTCTCTTGGTTCCCTAAATCCCATAATGTTAAATAAGCATTGCGTTGTATGATTTTTTCGACTGTTTTCAGGTTGCATAATGTAACCAAAGTTGGATTTGAAGCCACTGGCGGATACGAAAAACTATGTTGATGAATTCAAGTGTGTTTCGGCCATTCGATAGCTCAATAATACTCAAACTCAGAAACTCTAGTGAACTGTTTATTACTCATTACTAATACTGGAAGATGCTCTCTAACACCTTCGCGCGGTACAGACAAGCTCAACTGGCTTGCTGCCAGAAGATACATTTTAAACTGTTCCACCTAGATGGCGCTTTACAAAATAAGAACTACACGCTTTAACATAGCGCCGGGCATTGCAATGTATAAAAGACATTCAAGTAATTGCAAATTGAAATGAAGCATTAAATTACATAAACAATAACAACATTCTTGGTTACAATAAATGAGGTGCTCAAAGATACATTACAATACTACAAATAAAGTAAATTAATATACAAACAATTAGTTATTTACAGGTAATAAACATAACTTCGAAATTGGTCGTTTATACTGACCAGAAGCTGTTTTAATTTCTGCTACCCTAATTTTACCATTAGTTCCTGGATACACCTCTGAAATTCTACCTAATGACCATTTGAACGGGGGGGAATTATCCTCCTTTACTAAAACTACCTCACCTATTTTCACATTATTTTTACAAAACATCCATTTGTTTCTTTCCTGCAGATTATTTAAATAATCCATACTCCATTTTTTCCATATTTTTTGAAAAATTTGCATGATTTTTTGCCAATTCCTTAACCTATTTTCATTTATATTAGTAAGATCAGGCTCATTTAAAGAATGAAGAGGTCTGCCAATTAAAAAATGGGCAGGTGTCAAAACTTCTATCTCCTCTACATCAGAAGTCAGTGGTACAAGGGGACGGGAGTTCAACATTCCTTCAATTTGAATAATGATGCAGTTAAATTCCTCATACGTTAACTTCAAATTACCAACAACTCTTTTAAGATAACATTTAAAAGACTTCACACCTGCCTCCCAAAGACCCCCAAAGTTAGGAGCTCTTGGAGGCAGAAAGCTCCATTCTATTTATTCAGACCCTAAATAACCAGCAAGAATCTCATCTGGTTTACATACTAAATTGTGCAATTTTTTAATCTCCCTGCTAGCACCCACAAAATTTTTTGCGTTATCTGTGAATAATTTAACAGGTTTGCCTCTCTCGAGATAAATCTTTTTAAAGTTTCAATGAAAGAAGAAGTAGTTAAATCGGTAACACTCTCTAGATGTATTGCCTTTGTTGTGAAGCAAATAAATATACAAACATAATTTTATGGAGAATACCCTTACGTTGATTTCTATATTTAATAGAGAAAGGACCACAGAAATCAATTCCAGTAATATTAAAAGGGAAGTTTTCAGTAACTCTTTCTTTGGGTAAGTCACCCATAATTTGATTTACTGTTACCGGTTTCACCTTGAAACAAACTACACAATTATGCACTATTTTCCTACAAAGATTCCTACCATTTACAATCCAAAATTTCTGCCTCACATGGTATAATAAGGCTTGTGGGCCTGCGTGTAGATATTTAAGATGATAATAATTAACTATTATTTCTGTTAAATTATGTTTAGAAGGCAGAATAATTGGAAACTTTTTCTCATAAGTTAAATTACTATTTTTTAGTCGGCCTCCTACTCTAAGAAGTCCAAAGTCATCAATAAAGGGATTAAGATTCTTAATCGAACTATCCTTTGGAACCATATCTGATTTTTGAAGACCATTTAATTCAGCTTTAAAATACTCACGTTGAACTAACCTTACTAGTGTTAATTCTGCTATTTTTATTTCTTCTGCATCTAATGGTCCTACCTTCTTTGGTATGCTCCTACAATTTCTACAAAACCTAAAAAGAAACTTATAATACGGATTATTTTAAAATACTTATTGCTACAATTCAATAAATCATTAGTTAAAGCATTCACAGTTAAAGTCAAACACGGTACAAATTCAGGATCAACACAGTTTTTGAGTTCATCAGTGTTTTTCTCAATTACAGATTCAGGTATAACTCTAATAGGGTACTCATCTTCCTTTAGGAAGTCAGGTCCATCCCACCACAATTCACTTAGTAGCAGTTTTTTGGCGTCCATACCTCTGGATGGACGATCGGAGGTCAGATGGATTTTCTTCAGATGGAACGTAATGCCATTCTTCAATTTTGGTTAGATCCTGCAACTTTGAAATTCAGTTAGCAACAAATGTCTTTAGTAGACGAGGTTCTTTCTTAATCCATGACAGCACAATCATAGAATCACTCCAAAGGTGGATAGCAGTCACTTCGAGTTTCAATGATGACTTCACTCGATGCATTAATTTCGCTAGAAGAACTGCCGCGCAGAGCTCAAGTCTCGGTATTGTAGTCTTCTTTAAGGGAGAGACACGAGATTTACTGCATACCAATCTCACTGACGTATGGCCTGATGCTGTTGTGGCTTTACAGTAAATTACTGCTCTGTAAGCTGCTTCTGAGGCAACTGAGAAGCCATGCAACTCTATGTCGTTAGCATTCTGAACTAAGATGAATCGTGGAATGGTCATGTCAGGAACCTTCTGCAGGGACTCGATAAATTCATGCCATTCTCGATTTTCTCTCTCCGGTAGTGGTTCACTCCAGTCTATTTTTAGCAGCCATAATTTCTGCATAAAAATTTTAGCTTTTGTCACAAGAGGACCCAAAAGTCCAAGTGGATCGTATATCCTTGCTATTTGTGACAGAACTTCTCTTTTGGTATATACATCCTTTATATCTGGTTTAAAACTGAAGCAAAAACGATCAGTTTGAGTTTTCCATAAAATGCCTAAAGTTTTAGTACTAGGAGTAAAAGAATATTCTACAGATGCATCAGCTTCATTTTTCAAAAGCGATGTATGATTAGCCGACCATTTATGCAGAGCCATGCCACCTCGATCCAAAAGCGAAATAAGTTGCCATTGCAGTTCCTGAGCTTGGATTAACTGATCAGCTCCAGTAAGCAAGTCATCCATATATGTGTCTGATAAGAGTACAGATGCAGTCATAGGGAATTGTGCTCCCTCATCATATGCCAACTGCTGCAATGTTCTGGTTGCAAGATAGGGTGCACTTGTAGTTCCATAAGTTACTGTACATAGTCTGTAAGTTTTGATAGGATCTTTCTCAGAGGACTTCCAGACAATTCTCAATAAATCTCTTTGACCGGGATGCATCCAAATCATTCTATACATTTTTTTAATATCAGCAACGAACGCAAATAAATGCTTTCGGAAGCGTAGCATTATTGTGAATAAGTCATCTTGATTCACTCCTCCATTGTACTGCAAGGAGTTTAGGGAACTACCGTCAGATGTTACTGCAGAGGCGTTGAACAATACTCGTAGAGGTGTAGAGCTGGAATCTGGACGTACAACACCATGATGGGGGGCAGATAGTACACCACACCTGGTTCTTTGCTTTCTTTTACTTCCTCCATATGTCCCATCCTTAAATACTCTTCCATGAAGGCTTTATACATGGACAGAATTTCAGGCTCTCTCACCAAACGCGCCCAAAGAGAATCTAATCTTCTCATAGCTATCTGCTTTGATTCCCCTAGGCTAGCAGGATTATCTTTCAAGGGCATTTGTACGACGTACCGACCACTTTTATCTCTCGTATGGGGTTTTTGAAAATGTTCCTCACAAATAAGGGCTTCCTCATTTTTTATTTTCTCACACTCAATATTTTCAATTTCCCAAAAATTTTGCATAATATTCTCTAAATCGATACAATCGTTAATAAGCCCACACTGTACATTATCCTCAGTTATTGTCTGTACACTACCACTCACAACAAAACCGAATACAGTGTTTTGTAATATTAATTTAGTATTAGATGGATAAATTTGACCTGGTTTTAAAAGCTCATAAAAATTTTCTGCTCCTAAGAGTACATCAATGGGACCTGGAATGTTAAAACCTGTATCCGCTAACTTTATGTTATTTAATTCTGGCACGCAAATATCAACTTGCTTTGATGGTGTCAGATCTGTTATTCTTGGAACAACCAAAAATTCTAAATCTAATTTGAAATTTCTCAACTCATTAGTAATCTTAGCACTAACCTTAGATTTAATTGTTAAAGACAACCCATTTAAACCAGACACTGCAATATTTATTTTTTCTTTTCTTAAATTAAGCTTATCTGCACATCTCTTACTTAAAAAGTTTGCATTAGCACCGACGTTGAGAAGACCACGAACGGGAAAAACATTACCCGTATCATCGTATAAAAAACCAATAAAAGTGCTAAGCAAAACAGCTTTCGATTTAGCGGATGAAGTACTCGTCGCCACAAAATAGTTTCGATCCTGACTCAGTTGTTTAGTCTCTGCTGGTACGAATTCTAAAGCTGTGGGGGAGGGGAAGGTGGTACTTTTCTCTCTTAAAGTGTTTACAATATTTTCACTCGCAACATTTTGTTTTTGTTCGTTTGGGAAATGTAAGGTGACATGATGGCGCCGCCTACAAAGATTGCAAGAATATTTCGACTTGCAATTTGATACTCTATGATTCCCTAAGCAATTAAAACAAAAGTGATTAGCTTTTACGAATTCAATACGCTCATCGACAGATAATTTTTTGTAATTAGGACATTTATATAAGGGGTGATTATCAATACATGAAAAAACACTTATAACTCTTAACGTCTGACAAGAAAACTTTCGATGTATTTTTTGACTCGGAAAATTTATTTACCCTTGTATTTTCTACTGAAGTTTTACCTTGGGATGTAAAATATAAATAAATTTCTTTCGCTAACTCAGAGGGTTTAAACCAGCCGACTGCCTGTCTCAGACTTATATGATAGGCGGTTTCTTTATCCAAGTTTTGACATATTTTATCTGATATAATTAATTCTTTGAGGGTTTCGAAATCAGTTGCTTTTCTCAACTTTAAATAATATTCCCAGCTCGTCGTTAATCGCGATGGAAATTGTATATACGTTTCATTGGGTTGGCGGTGTGTTTTCCTAAAATTTTCTAAACACGATTGGGGAGTAGGTTCAAACTCTCGAATTACTATTGCTTTTACTTTAGAATAATCATCTAATTCATCATCTTTTATGTAAGTTATCACATTAGTTGCCCTTTCACCTAACAAATTTAAAAGAATCTCTGCTTTATATTTATCAGGTACGTTTTTTGATACAAAGGCCCTTTCTAATGATGAGAAAAAATAACCCCAACTTCAGGTCTACTAGGAATTTTAATTGTTAAAGTACGGACACTTTTGATCAGAGAGTCCAAAGATTCAGTTTGATGACTGTCACTAACATCCTCAGATTTTGATTGCGCTTTTATGCGAGCTAGTTCTAATTCTGTTTTCATTCTCTCAAGTTTTAATTTTTCAAATTCTATTTGCCACTGCTCTTCAGACTGCCTTTCCTCAATTATCATGGTTGCTAACTCTACAACCCATTTTTTTTCTGTTATGTACTTCTCATTTTGTTTTATTATACTGCTTAACTCTGCAATAGTCATTAGCTCATTAACATCTTCTCCTAACTCACTAGCAATTGCTTTTAAATCCTCTTTCTTAGCGCCTTTAAACATTTTGAATAACTAGTTCATAACATGAATAACTCAGTCACATACCTCAATTGCGTCGACGATGCTGATGTGAATAGCAATACTCAAGCTTTTAAATGGGAACTCAATTCACTAGTTGCTCCGGGAGACTGGACCACATGTTTCGGCCATTCGATAGCTTAATAATACTCAAACTCAGAAACTCTAGTGGACTGTTTATTACTCATTACTAATACTGGAAGATGCTCTCTAACACCTTCGCGCGGTACAGACAAGCTCAACTGGCTTGCTGCCAGAAGATACATTTTAAACTGTTCCACCTAGATGGCGCTTTACAAAATAAGAACTACATGCTTTAACAAAGTGTATATTTTACTTGAGTGATTTTTGAGATTTCGATTTTCTCTGATATGCATGTTTGATAGCTTTCCAATTTCAAATTCCTTTCGGAAAAAATTCAAAATACCTTGCTCCCTGACCCTCAGGAGCACATTTCCTTTAGGTGTGTAAGGGCTTCATGAACCCGAGGTACACACTAATGATCTTTTCTTTTCTCATGGGGTTTACTGTCTTTTGTAAACACTGAGGTCTTGCTCCTGGGGTAACGAAGTGAACTTTTCTACTTTCAACCCACTAGTCTATTTGCCGATCCTCTTTTTCCCATTTCCGGCATATCAAATGCCAAACCAACCCCCTGCTCTTGGAGGGCCTGCACAAATCTTAGGTAACCTAGTGATCTATTCTTTTCCCATGGTCTATTCTGTCTCTGGTTAACATGGGAGTCATGAACCTCAGGATGCCCAAGCTATCTTTTTCTTTCTTTTCTCCATCCTTTCTTTTCACAATTAGTCGACATTGTCTGCCTCGTGTTTGGCATAGCATGGCCAAATATGGCCCTTGCGCTATTAAACAACTCCAGATGAATGCTTTTTGAATATTCTCATCTAAATTAAGAACAAAATGTGAAAATTTAAAGCTATCTTTTATTCCAATCTCAACAAAACTCACAAAGAACGAATAAGCATAAAATTAATATAGGAAAATATCAGATGAGCTAAAGTTGGAGGCATACAGAACCTGTCTTTTGGTTGCTTCTGTTTTCTGAGCATGTGCAAGTTCGTGCCCATCACATTACACAGGAACAACTGTTTAAGACATTTCTCAACACAGATGATTTCGGGTGATATTCAGTTCAAATGGTACTAACTTGTTAGAGACCCTACTCTTATGTTGTTGAACCTCCTTTTGCCTTAAGAACAATATTACTTGAAAGTATTTATCTCAATATATTGTAAACGTTTTCAAGTAATGTATTGCAAATATTGTCCCATGCTGACAGCAGAGCTGCATCTCATCCTATTGATGTTCTATACACATTTATATATTTATTAGCAGGTTGCCAAACTAATGTTATGGAAACAAAATCAAGGCGTGGTAAAATATTAATTTTTATCAATGAAATTTCCTACTTGCTGCCATAGTTATTTTGTCTTTTGGGGGTCGTGTAATACGTGAAAATTAACAAGACTAAAACTAGTTCAGAAAATTAGACTAATGATTTTCCTGTTTCCTGGCAGTTCATTGAATTAACAAAAATGTAGAAGTTTTCTGATAGGAATTGTTTTTTACCACATTTTTTATTTCTAACATTTGTCCTAGCTAATCATGTAATGATATAATTGCATAGAAAACAAAGCAAAAAAATGACAGCTGATTCAATACGATGTCTAGAAATGAGGAAAGTCAGTGGCTATATATCTAATAGCCACTGACTTTTCTCATTTCTAGACATTATATTGAATACAAAGGATAAAAACTAAACATAATATATTGATAAGGGGAAAACAGTACCTTGGTAGCCCAGTTGGAAGAGCAGTGGATTAGCAACCAGAGGGTTGCAAGTTTGAAACTCGATCAAAACAAAGACAGTTGTGTATGTGGGGACTGGTGCATGTTAATTCTGTCATGGCCTCAAATGTCCTTACATTGGAGTGATGTGGAAATTTGGAGTGTGGTGCCAGCTCTGGTGTCGACCTCGTCATCTGACCGTGATTCAAAATTATGAGGTTCTGTCATCAGATCTTTCCCTCCAGTATTGATCCTGGAGTGTTGGCAATAGCCCATTATGTTGCTCCAGTTCGACATTAATTCTCTACTACCAACCTGGAAAGTGAAAACAGTTTTCCATTTGATAAAACTCTTATTTATAGTTTTAAGTATGCTTTCTGTAATTCTGTCTGCCATCATAGAAAATATGGATATTTTACTGTATTGTGCAAATATTCGTATGAGAGTTCTTAATCAGCCTTATAACATGCTGTCAAATTATGAACTCTGTTTTACCATGGAATCTTCAGAAACTTAAGTTTAAAAAATAAATATTTTAAAACATTAATCTAATGACTTTATAAACTAACAAATTGCATTATTTTTAGACCTACATATTTGGTTGCATATTGAATCGTGATGAGACACTAGAAAGTATCATGGAAGCTGGTATCAAAGCTGCTCTGCCATGGGCCACATCGATTCCTGTACAGCCGCCACCTGATCACGAAGAATCTCAACCAAGCACGAGCACAAAAAAGCCAGCTTGATTGGTTCATATCTGTTCTCTAAGTGTTTCCTCCTTTGTCTTTAGCTATCTGTGTATCTTGTTCCCTAAAATATGAGCTTCAGATGTACACAGAATTTAAGAAAATGATTCCAAAAATACAATTGTTATTTACTGAAACCTTTATCTAGAATTTAATCCATCCTAAAATACAAAGGTACAGAGTGATTTGATCCTTCGTTTTTGTAAACTACTTTTCACACATTTTTCAAATTAAAGATGAAGACAGTAAGTTTCACTCAAAATTTATATCTATACAATGCAAATGCTTGACTTCTATTCTGTGTTACATTAATATGGCCAAAAGTATTTTGTTTTTTTGGAGAAAAATCTAAAAATTGAATAATTGTCCTGTTTGAAAAGGACTTTGATACTCAAATTTTTAAATTAATTTTGGTGGTTTTGTGTTCTGTTAACCGACTCACAATTCCCGAGCTAAAAGAAATTTAATTCAGTAAAGGTTGTGGATAAGCCGCACAGTTACTCTGGAAATTTGAGTCTTATCGCTAACCACAAATATTCAATTTATTCCCTTTTCGAACTGAAAGATTCAATTACAGTAAACAGTGTTGCAGTTTTAACTTACAAACAAAATAAAAATTTCTTCATGTCATTTTTTAAAGATCAGGGTAATCTGATATGTTTATTGGAGATAAGCAAAAAGTTCAGAACACTAAAAATTTCAAATGCACTAAGCATAAAGTGAGATTTTTATATATCAAATTTATCTTAGCAATATTTAAAAAATGTCTACCTACAACTAATAAGCATGATTTTTAACATGACATGCTAGTCCATTAAAAGGCTGGATTTTATTTTGAACCTTCAAAAATGCTTTTTTAGCATTGTTATTTTTTGGGAGCATTGTCGACCGTCCATATTTTGTATACCCCTTTCCAAATTATCATTTACCATATTATTTTATATTTAACTTTTCTCCTTTCGAAGGACATTTCATTTTCACTCGCATATTGAGGAATTGAAAATAATTATGTATCATCTTCATAATTAAAGTTTTAAGTTATTAAGAGTATTTAATATACGTAATGAGAAGTAAATTTAATATTCAAGCAGTGTTACAAAATAGTATCTTAGCCTAAGACTAAAAACATACTTAATTTGTTGAAGGGATCTCTAGGTTTCCATTTGTAAAGAAATCAATGGGGTTGAGTTAGCAGAGTATAGCATATTGTAAGGTACAAAAAGCTAACATATAGACAAGTATTTGCTTATTGTAGAAGGAGGAAGTTCGAAATAGTTTAAACTACCTTGGCTTAATACTTAAATTGGCACAGAATCATAATGTCATCAGCATTCACAATTTCAGATATTACTTGGCTTTCATGAGACAAAAGAGATCAATTTAATTTGAATTACTATTCGCATTGGGTAGTCAACGGTGGCATACATTTTATACTTACAAAATATTCATTTCTGAAGATTGCCAAAACAAGAAATATATATGCTCATTTCCTAAAAGCCAATTTAGTATCATAGACATTTGTACATAGAATTGTCTCTAAGAAATTTTAAAGTGTTTTTACTGTAGCTCTCAATATTTTAATGGATATTGTGTAATGTAAACTACATGAAAAAGATGCTTTATTTGTGGTTTGTTGACTGGAATGTGTGGTAGATAAACAGTTGGCTTATTTGCTATTACTTTTTAAGTATTATGTGCATAACATGTGTCAAAATTAGCTACCTTATTCTGTAAATCTCATTGATATCTGAGGAGTCAGGAAAAAATCACTCACAATCATCAGGTTCTTGCAGTAAGAATATTATTTACTCTGTTCTGTGTTACTATTGAGCTCCTGTGTAGATATTGGTGTGTTCATATGTGTGCATGTGAAATATTTTCTGTATTTTTGCATGTTTTATTCGTCTTTTGATGAAATGGAAACAGTTTTAGAAACATATAGGAGAATTACTCTGCATTGTGTTTTGTATATTCGCTTCAAATCGCTGGAAATGACCAAAGATATATATGAATATATACATTTATAGATATATATATGTTTAATATAAAAATGTACCCTTTTATAGTATAGTTGATTGTCATTTATTTTTTATGAACAACTACATTCCTTTGCATTTAATAGTTGATGCTAATAATTTTGTTCCTGATAATTTTTCAATTTTTGTCCTTAAAAAGTAGGTGTTACCCTAAACAAAGATAATTTGTTTGCAACTTGTTCTGTGAAAGCTTTATTTACTTGATAGCCAAATTACGAAATATTGTAAGATTTAGTGAAATTTTGTTAAGTTTTTATAATTTTGGCATTATGCTTTTGAGATAGACTTTTAAATGTATTATATTATTGAAATAAAAAACATGTTTCAAAGGTTTTTCAAAACCAAAAAAAGGTGATTATATAAAAGTTAACACACATTGTACTTTATTAAAATGCAAAACTGTGCTGTGGCTAACATTTAAATTTAATTGACTTGATTTTTCACCTCTTTAGAATAATTTTCTTAAGTGTTTTTGAAATTTAAGTGCACTGAAAAATTTTTTCTTTCATATTTATTTTGTTTACTTTTCTTGTGTTTATTTTTACTTCTGTAAAATAGACCAAGATTTTTAGGTTTCAAATATGTTGCCTATGAAAATCTACAGTACCTCAAAGTTTCAATATAGAATTTAAAAAACATTTAACAGTTACTAATGTAAAGCATAAAATGCATATTTGAGAAACATGGTCCATATGTACTTTAAGTCCAATTAATGCTCTGATAATGATTCATAAAAATTGTCACTTATTTATTTACATGAGAAAAAAAGTGAGTTCATAAATATATATAGTTACTTTTCAAACCATTACTACATTATTTTATGTTTATTACTGATATTTTTATTTCACTGTATTGTAGTGTTAACTATTTTTTATTGTCAAACAAGAGAAGTTTTGCTTCTATTTGTTTTTTAATTATTAAACTAGGAAAAAGTTAGTAACTATTATTTGTTACCAACTTTCTTTTCTGTCTTTAACTTTTCTATTTGTTTTGTTAAATTTGTTAAGAGTTTGTGAGGAAAAGTAAGACACGATGTCTTTACTTAAAAATATATTTATTAATTTTATTTTTAAATACAAAAGGTTTATAGGATACAATTTATATATTTTTGTTACAGTGAAGTCTTAGTTTATAGATTCTTGTCATGAATTTACAGTTCTTTATTTCTGTGATTTTTTTCTAATGCATTGTTGATATTTAAGTCCTGTGATTCTCTTTTATGGCCAAGGAAGAAATGTTTAAATTTAATTTTTTATGTAAACTAGTCTGTTACCTGATATATAATTACAGAATGTTGTATTAACAATTATGTTTGCAAATCTTGTAGAAATAAAAGTTTAAAGTACCGTTAAACAAAAAAGGAACACTTCAACAGTCTTAAATTTTAAGACAAAAATTAAAAATATGTATTTAATTGAAATGTAACTTCTCATTTGATATTATTTTTATCTACTGTAAATGTATCTTTGGGATAATAATACCGTAACTTGCTTTTGACTATCAAGTATTCTTGAAATGAATTTGATATATCATAAGACTAAATTGTTTTGAGATCATGAGCTGAATACTATTTATATATATTAGCTTACTTTACTTATATCATGCTGAAGTTATCCAATCAAATATAAATTCAAAAGTTACTACTTGTCAAAATTCTATACAATATTTGTTATATGTATTGGGTTATTTCTTTGACCCATTTGAAGATAATTATATAAAAAATCTTGGAGTTTTATGCAAAGTATATATATATATATATCTGGGACCATCATAAATGCAGAATCCTTCAGTGTATATAAAATATTTGAACCAACATCTAAAAGATGATTAAATTTTCATCTATTTCTACACTCACTTAAAACTTTTTGTACAGCTTTTATTGAGCATTCATTTAAAGTCTACATGTATTGGAAACAAAACTTTCTTTTAAGCAGTTGAAATAACCTATCCGGAGATATATCCAGAGCTCATAATTTAAGATAATCCAAATAAAATTAAAATCAAACAAAAGAGGAATATCTATACTATACTCTGTAACTGTAAATATGCAGGTATATATGTATGTAGATCAAAGTATTCTATGTGATTTTTTTGAACTTATATACTCTTTATATTTTTTTGTAGTCTTTCATCTGAGTGAGCCAGTTTATTTTACCCTATCGTTATAGACAGCACAGTTATTTGTATGCTGCTAGTGAAATATTTATACTGCATCATGCTTTTCTAAATGGCTGCTGCAAAAGTGTTAATGTTTTTATGCCATATTTGTATATTGTGATACATATATTGTACATGTATTGAAGTATTTTAACATTACTGTTCTTGTGAAGCTCTATGTTTTATCAGTGTTGTGCATCACTTGTGTGTTGAATGAATCTGTCAAAAGAAATATTTTCTGATTTTCATTTGTACAGTGCTATGAATGAGATACAAGTGTTTTTTTATGATTTTGAAGATTTTTTGGTTTCATGCTTTGAGCATGTATTTGTGTCAAAGCAAAGCCATGCACCTGATCAAATTCTGTGGAGATGAATTGTGGCGTTTTACCCACAATTGTTTTGTATGAGAATGACGTAATAAATCTATTTTCGTTACTCTGTCTATTATGAGCGTCATTGTGCTGATTTCAGTTCCTTTGTTCTTGAGTTCGTGTTATATTAAATATGGTAAAGGAGGATTTTCGTTTTTGTTTAACAAAACCATTTTGCTAATTTCAAACAAAACATATGTCACTGTTCTGAAAGAACAATGATACAGGTGGAATTCATCAACTTATCCAGAAAAAATATTGCTCATGATTAATATTAATTACAACATGGAGAAACTTTGATGGTAATGGAAGTGGCGTTAATAGATTATTATGTTTCTTTTACATGCCAGTCATGGAGGTATATCTTGAAAATTCACCCCAATTTTTGTGTTGGATCCAGTACAGTGATGTAAAATGTGTAAGGAATAAGCAAAATGTGTAAAGAAGGGTTGAAATCGTTTTGTAACTAAATGAATTGTTTCTTTCCAGCTTAAAAACAACTTTCTAATTTTGTTCACATGAATGCATTATCTAAAATTTTCGTTTCAGTGAATTTCTAACCAACTTAGTGTTATTTGTTTTTCAAAATATTCTGAAAATATGAACAAAAATACTTCAAGAAAACATTGCTCTTTTTCAAAAGTTTTAATTAACAGTATATTTCATTTAAAGTTTCTACTGGCAAAGTTTAAAGTTTATTTACTGCTAATAAAAATGTAATCTTAAATGAAATATGCTATTAATAAATTAACTATCATTAAATTTTTTAAAATTGAAAAGCCCTTCAATATTGCGGGGCCGCGGAGTACGGTTGGAAGAGGATTAGCAACCGGAGGATTGCTAGTTCGAATCCAACCAATGACCGGCGTGTACAAAGGGGGTTGGTGCACACTAAATCTGTCGTGGCTTCAAATGTCCTCATGGTGTGGTGTTGGTTTGGAGAGAGGGGTGCCAGCTCAGGTATTACATCGTCATCTGACCGTGGTTCAAAATTACGTGGTGTCCTCGATCTTTCCCTTCGGGTTTGATCCCGGACCGTCATCAATAGCCCTTTGTGTATCAATAGATTTTATTTCGAAGCATTCGCATATATACTACTGTTCAAGATCTGTATTTCAGTCTATTTATCACTAATTATTTAATGAAAATGACAATTATTTATGCTATGGCTTATTGTCTTATTAATATTAAACTTATGAGTAATGACATTTAAAAGTAAAATCAAAACTTTATATAACTATCTTATTTAAAGTGTTATTTTTTATTTCATTTTTAGTATGTTAGAAATGTTTATTTCTTAAGTAAAAGTTGAATTAGTGTTGTGATGCCACTGGAAATTAAACAAAATGGTTTTAATTGCAAAAAGGACAATATTTTTAATTGACATAAATGACTAATAATAATATTTTCTCAACAAAAAGAATATCTGATCTAGACCAAACCCTGAAAATACAGAATATACAATTATATAACCATAAACAGTATTGCACCTTCTGCTTAAAACGGAAAATTAAATTTTTTTACATAACAATGGATTTTATTTAACTTCAATAAACCTTGGAAATCAAATCAGAAAATATGACAAATTTTTAATTTAAGTCGAGAATTCTACCCAGAAGTAAAACACTTAAAGATTTTCAATATTGAATCTCCTGTAAAATTCAGTTTTTAAGTTGTGAAATTTTAACGAGAGCAGCAAATTATGTTTATTTTAAAATGTAAATAATGGGGATATTACTTGCTTAATCATCGAGTCTAAGTTATAGATACAGCTGACATGTTGATGTTAATTTTCTGTCATGCTTGAAGGTCTTGATTTTTACAAAAATTCAATTTTGTGCTTGGATTAAATCCTGAAAATGTCCTTAATAAAATACTAGGGTACGGTTTAGCTTATCGGACTGAGACAGCACTTTTGCTGTAGTGATTTTAAAATAGTCAACAAATTCTGTTACTCAAATTTTATTTTGAAAATAGTAATATTTAAGATATTGTAAAACAATTCTAAGTTACAAACTTTTGGTTTTACACAACGTAGAGCTTCAGTAAGCGACCATCTGATTAAAATAAGAATTCAATTTTAATAACCGAACCACGGAAAACACTTGAAAAGTGAAGGAGTATTCACAAAGGATTTAATCTTAATTTATCTTGTTTTGTTATAGAGATCTATTTAATATTACAGAATAAGCATAATTTGTATAGAACTGTTACTCATGCAGCTATTATTTTTTAGTTAGTTTTCCTTAGTATCACGGCAAAAATCATTTGTAATCATTTGTGCGACATTGAAAGCAATGCTATGACCTTTGCCGTAATTGCTTTCGTATGAATTGAATGAACCATGAAATGCAATCGTCATGCAAACTATTTTTATGTGTGGTTTTCATCAGTCAAATTATAGCGAATCGTTAGTTCAGTGAATTTCGGTAATAAAGGCTTACTTTATGGTCTTAATTACCTTTAAAAACCATTTTCTGTTTTAAAAAATTATTACATTTCGAATAATTCTTGCAGGGAATGCTTCTGTCACGTGACTGCTTTATTTGGGAAATGCTACACTGCTATATATGTTTTTATGATATCGAATATAAAATAGCAGACGATAGTTATTTTCTTTATGAATTTAAAAAAGAAGTGATAATATCGTTTGCTTATTAAGAATTTTTGAGTTTCTATTCTATTCTTTAGACTAGTCTACTTTTACTAGTCATCTTAATAAACCAATAGGCGTATTATAATTTCCATAAACCTTTTTTCATATTTATTTTTTAAATAATTGTATTTATTTTTTTAATTATCGTTTATTACCTCAACTCGGTAATATGGAAACAGTAACTCGTTTGATTATCGTCTGACAAATTTGTATTTATCTTCCTTTTACATTTTGGTATTTGTTTTCTGCTAATTTTAATTTCTAACAATTTAGCAATGATGGAGAAAAAAGCAAATATGCCGAAAAGAGTTTATCGTACAGGAAAGCAATTTCAGAACGAATTAATTCACAAAGGACCAACAGAGTTTGAACAAGATCAAAGCTTTTCGAGTAATCCTACGATTAAATACAGTATTTTGAATGACAATCTGCCTAGCTCATCAACGGGCGAAGATAAATTTGGAAATGAAATGTCAAAGCTTCTCGGAAGTTTTTGTAGTGATGTCGGAAAAATTATGAAGTCGAAGCGAAAATATCTGGACCATTTTGCAAAAGTAAGTCTAATGATCTTTATCATTATATTGATATAAAATTTATGTAAATGTTTAGAGCGTTATTCTAAAAAAGTTTCCCTTTATACGTCATGAATGCATTACTATCATTTAAAATAAGTGTGTTCAGAAGATTACACAATTAATTTTTCGCTTAATGCAGTAGGTCAAGGTAAGAAATGGATTATCCTTGCGACAAAATATTTTCACTTGAAATTATCAAAACAACGTGATAAATATTCTTTAAATATTGATATTCGGAAAAAAGAAGTTTTTTATGTGAATACTAAAATTACTGTTCGTAATTATTAATTTTTAATTTAAAAATACAGAATCAGATTATTTCATAGAAAACCTCAAAATGCAAATCGACAGTTGTCTGATTTACAATGGTTTTCAAGGTTGCGCGCTTGTGATTGTTAGATTTACACCTTGTACAGGGAATTAAGAACTCGATAGGATCTTTTGAAACATTCTTATTTTAGAAACGTTTTCCTTTTGTTTTACGCGTAATATTACTTGTTTATTTTTGGGCCGCGATAGCCCTGTTGGAAGAGCAACGGATTAGCAACCGGGGGATTGCTATTTCGAATCCAGCCAAAGACCGTCGTGTACAAAGGGAGCTGGTGCACGTTAAATCTGTCGCGGCCTCAAATGTCCTCACGTTGGCGTGATGTGGAAGTCTGGAGAATGGGGTACCAGCTCAAGAGTTGCCTCGTCATCTGACCGTGATTCAAAATTATGTGGTGTCCTAGAATCTTTCCCTTTGGGATTGATCTCGGACCGTCACCAATAGCCCGTTGTGTTGCTCCAGTGTGACACGTTAATTAAAATACCTACCTACTTGTTTATTTTTAATTTTCAAATTTATTAAAAGTCTTAGCTAATCTCTTCATCACAACGGGCGCTATTTTTCCAACGCTTTTCTGGTACGTTCTGCTTCTATCCACGAATAGAGTATGACAGGAATTTCCTGTCAACCTCGATATAGGTGGCGGTAGTGTTTCTAAGGTGATACGTATTTCCTGTACGCATTCTGAAATGATGTCAGTTCGCTTGTTTTTCGAATACGATTTCAGCACTTCGCCAGTAAAAATTGCAAAGAATAAATTCCAAATTTATAGAGGATAGTTGATTGGTCAACACCTATTAGACTAAACACCAAACGTTGCCACAACGACGATAAACTACATTTTAAGGTAACCCGGGTGTGTATCATGCGAGAACATTTGGACAGCAAAAGTAAAATCTTCGCAGACCGTCTGGTTTTTTTGTTTACACTGAAAATCTTTTGCGGATTAGTATAATTTTCGTTATAAAACATGGAACGAATATCAAACAGGTAGGTAGTTGCATTTACGTCGCACTGGAGCAACACAACGGACTATTGGAAATGCTCCGGGAGCAATCCCGAAGAGAAAGATTTGTAAATAACACCTCGCATCAATAGCAAATAAAAAAAGTTTTTAAGAAAAGCTTTTAACTCAATGCAAACAAATATTTATCATTTTAACAATCCGCTAACTACCCTTTGTGAATTGCTATCTTAACGGATCTCAAATGATGGCTCGCTAACTCCTAGGAGTCTTTCTTTCTTATTCTTCTTTCTTTCCCAGTGTAAGAAAAAAAATTACACTTTTATTGAGTCTAAAAATTTTTTTTATGCAATGGCAGATGGGTCCTTAAAAATGTCTTCATGTATAGCTCCAATGCAATTCAGGATGTGCGAGGGAGAGGCTGGTAATAAGCCGCACTTTGTGCAGGTGTGAAAGGATTTCTGGCCATCAACGAATATCATCTTTTTCAAATGGCCAGATCGGAGCTTGGCAAGCATAGATAAAGTTTTCCGGGTCAAATTTAAGGCAAGCAGCTCTCCTGGTGTTCCACTGAGGTATCAGTGATGAAAGGGTACTGGAGATGATCTGCGCAATTTCTTTTTAAGTTCCGACAGGTGATTATCCTCTGAGAGCAGGATGGTACTTTCTCTTGTGCCAAGTTGTTTATTTGCTCCAACTTTTGCCAATAAGTCAGCTCTCTCATTGCCCGGAATGCCAACATGTGATGGGATCTATAGAAAATTTATTTTAGAATTTTTATTGAAACTTATTAGAAGGGCTATTTTTTCAAAAGAGGATCAAAACTGGTGAAGCATTTTTTAATTGCTAAAAATGCTGCCTGCGAATCAATGTAAATATTTATTTTAAGGGGCTGACTTTTAGGGACTTCTTTTAGTGTTTGGTAGGGGTAGTTACAAGTACCCCATACTCCTGGTAGGGCCACCGAGGGCGTAAAGGCTGTGCTGCTTTATCCGGCTAATATAGGAAGGTGAACGGGTGACTAAGTCAAACTGCTACAGAGATGACTCCGAGATCTTATGATCAATAGCAGATGCGCTCTACACATGTCATGGACCTGTGCCTAGGAGTTTACATAGAAAATTCTGTAATTGTATTCCTCTTTAATTGAAAATATAGATTCAAAAAGGAAAATGAGTCTTTAAAAATAGTTTGGAAGTATAATAAGCAGCACTTACCATTTGTTAGTGAGATCCATCTCTCACTAACAAATATAGAGCATTTGCCCTTTGAGAACGCAATGATTATCATTACTTTCTCTCTTTACGATTTCTCTTAATTTACATAGGGTCAACCAGTCAGTCCCTGACCCAGCTACCAGTAATTGACCATTTCCTCACATTTCTCATTAAAACAAGCAAACTAGTTTGTTTCACAATAAATTAATTTTCATGTAGCCAATGGACTATTGGAATAAATGATAACCAATCTTAAATTTACTAATTTGTTTTTTAATTGATAAAAAATAGTCAGGTGTCAGACATTGGGATCTTTGACATCACAGTTTAGTGGACTTGTTCTCTGAGGAATGATGTCGAAACATTAATTCATCTCAATTCTATTTTGTATTTTGAACTAAAATTTGACATAAAGGTAAATAGATATCTATAATTTTGATATACGTATTAATTTTTAATATCCAAACTAATTTTAAGTCATAAACATTGTGGGCAATCCACTGGTAGAACAAAACTACATGTGTTTCAGTAATTGACTAAACTGGATTCTTAGGCAAACTTATTTTAAATTTAAAGTTAGACATTTTATGATGATTAAGTAATTGGGCAATTGTTTGGGGCAAACTAAGTATAAAAATATGAACTTGTATCCAGTATACAGCATTTTATAAGATTTTTAAAAAGGTCTCTTTGTGTTATTTAATTCTATATGATGAATAATGCCATCGAATATAATTTTAAAGGCTCAATCGATTTTTAAAAAAATTTAAAGTGAGTTAGAAAAGTATTCAAATAGGACATTTAAATTTTTGTTTGTTTTTATATCATGCAGGATTACATAAAGAAATCCAAGCAGAGAGTAATGGAAACAGAGACAATGCAATTGGAGGAAAGAGGAAAGCTTGTTGAAGAATTCAAATCGGAATTTTATTCCGTTATTCAGTTAGCTGTTTCCGAATTGAATAAAATAAAAGATGTCGAAGATAAAGTGAAGGTAAAAATACTTGCTTACTCACCGCAATCATTATAGTCTATTTTTCAATGTGATTAGTTTAGTTTTAGGTTCTACGTTCATTGAAATATTATATAAAATGAAGTCGTTAAACTTGTGTTTTAATAGTTCGCATTTGAGGGATTTTTTACCCCCTCACCCCGGAAAAAAACAACTAAAAATCAGTTCTGTTACTTTTTAGATCAAATAAACTTTATATCAGGCCCGTTCGTCTTCCACTGCAAGATTTCGTTACTACTTTTCTAAGACGCATTTTTGTGAATATATATGAATTTGTTTATAATCTGGGCGAGATTCAAAGCGATACATGCTACTATTAAATGTAGAACTTTTTCAGTTGAATTGATGAGGATGAAATAACAGAAAAAAAATTATATCAAAGAAGTAAAATGTGAATTACACTGAAGTACAGAAAAACTGGTACAGACGAGCCTGTGCAAAATACATAGCTATTAACAGCATATATAAAGCGATAAGCATCTGTGGTAGCATCTAGAGCTGTTTGCACTGTTAGAATGGCAAGTTATCAAGATTTAAGCGATTGTCAACGTGGTTTAATAGTTAGAGTTCGTGAGATGGGTCAGCATTTCGGAGGTAGAGAAGTTTGGATTTTCACGTACTACCATTTCAAGGGTGTATTTTGACTACAAGAATTCTAGAAAAACCTGTTAACTTACGACAGTAGTGTGGCCGTAAAAAGACTGGGTGAACATGGCCAGTGTTGACTGGCATTTCACGTGATAGGCATGCAGCATTGCCTCAAATACATCGGAATTAAATGCTGGGCTCTCAACAAACATCAGCGCGAGGACCGTGCAGCGTTTCCTCAAAGATATAGAGTCGGCATTAGAAGCCGACGCCAAACTCAAGTACCATTCATGAATACTAGACACAGATATGCACCTCGCCTAGGTTCGGGAGCATCTCCACTGGACACTTGATGACTAGAAACTCAGCCTGGTCTGACGAGTCACGTTTCCAACTATTCGGGCCAACAACATAGGCTTGTTGTGGTTCCATAATGGTATGAGTTTTGTTTAACTGGCATTCAATACGTTACCTGGTAGGTTTCCAAATGTCTCTGACAAGTGAATGCTATATGTGTATCCTTTCTGAGGAGATGCACCCATTCGTGTCCTGTGTTTATTCTGACGGGTTCGGCTCCTTCCAACAGGACAATCTGTTCCACACAAGTCTTGTTCCACACAAGGCCACACAAGTCTAGACACGCCAAATTATGGTAACAGTAACACTAATCTGAGTTTGGGGTCTTGCCATTCCCACATAAGTCATCAGATCTCAACGTTATTGAACATATATGTGATGCCATGCACCGAGTTGTGGAATGCAGAAATCATACAATTCGGAATAAAACAGAATTGTGGACCGCTCTGCAGGAAGTATGGTGCTAATGCCATCCGCGAATACTTCCGCAGCTCATGGAGTTCATGTCCCGTTGTATTTCAGCAGTTCTACGTTCTCGTGGGACGCTTACCAAGAATTAAACTGCTGTACCACTTTTCCTGGTACTTCAATTTACATCAAACTTTTATGTTTTAAAAGTGGCCAACAAAAAAAAACACTTTGCTTTACATGGTTATTAAAATTCATATTCGTTCATTCTGAAATGTCAATATTCAGTTACAAAAATAAACATTGAATTTCGATACCGTCTCAATATGTAGCATGGAAACTACTGCATCTGAGCTTGAGGACTGTCTCATTCTGTCAAATAAAAGTGTAAATTGTGAATTACACTTTTCACGATTTACATCGGTATTAATTTCTTCCTGTGAGTCCTATTCTTAATAAAGGGAACAACCTCTCCTTATTCGTGCATCATTCATGGTGAAGAAATTAAAAGGTACTATTCGATAGGGAATTAAGATCTACGAATTCGTATGTATGCAGGTTGTAAAGGGAACGGTCATCATATTGGATAGGATTTTGAATTTTATCGCGCAAGGTTCTAAACTGGACAAGCTGCGAGCTCACAAACTTCAGAAATTCCAATGTCAACACCCAATTTTGACCCCATTCCAAATCTACGTAAAATTTCTTTGGAAAAAAATTTTTCCAAGGAAATTTTACGTGAATTTTGTTAAGGTTCTAGAGTAACGTAAATAAAAAATCAGCGTGTTAGGAAGATTTTGAAAGGAAGGAAGAAAGCCTTGACATATTTCGATGGAAAACGGTTCAGAACTTTATATACACTGCTGGCCACCGTAAATGCAACACCCTGAAGGAAGCATGCAAATAATATGAAATTTACAACATGCATTAGCGGAGGTGAGATATGCAAATGATTAGAATTTCAGCGCAGACGCACATCACGCGCGCCTGTGGCGCCACTTCAAAGCGCTATTTAAGGCTTGGAGATTTCGACGATTTCAAGTACGGCAATTGTGTTTTTCTTGTGGTTTTTTTAAAAAAAACGATCAATTATGCCTCGTAGAAAACAGCGATCATCTTTTGATCAAGTATCCGAGTTCGACAGAGGAAGGATAGTGGCCTACCGAGATGGTGGATTATCTTTCAGGGAAATCGGTAGTCGTGTTGGACGAAACCAAACAACTGTAATGCGGATATGTGATCGTTGGATGCAGGAGGGTACGACGGACCGACGTGTTCGATCGCATCCACCTCAGTGCACCACTTCACGTGATGACAGGCATATTGTGCGTATGGCAGTGACGGATCGCTCAGCCACATCACGAACCATAGCACAGCACATTCAGTCTGTACCGCATCATCCAGTGTCTGCGCGTACCATTCGACGCCGTTTACAACAGAGTGGTCTGTCCGCAAGACGTCCATTGCTTCGTCTACCCTTGACGCAGAACCACAGACGTTTCCGCCGCCAATGGTGCGATGAAAGAAGGATGTGGACGGCAGAATGGAATGAAATTGTCTTTACTGACGAGTCACGCTTCTGTCTGCAACACCACGATGGTCGGATTCGAGTCTGGAGACACCGTGGAGAGAGGATGCTGAACAGCTGCGTTATGCACCGCCACACTGGTCCTGCACCGGGTATTATGGTATGGGGCGGTATTGGATATCACTCTCGCACTCCTCTAGTACGCATTGCCGGTACTTTAAACAGCCAGCGCTACATCTCCGAGGTGTTGGAGTCAGTTGTCCTTCCTTACCTTCAGGGCTTGCCCACAGCCATATTTCAACAGGATAATGCGCGACCACACGTGGCACGCATTGTCCAAGGGTTCTTCGTCAATCGCCAGATTGAATTGCTTCCCTGGCCAGCTCGCTCTCCGGATCTTTCGCCGATAGAAAACATGTGGTCCATGGTTGCTCAACGATTGACCCAGAATACACCCCCAACTGCCACACCAGATCAACTTTGGCAACGTGTGGAAGCTGCTTGGTCTGCTGTACCCCAAGAACACATCCAAAGTCTCTTTGAATCAATGCTGAGGCGTGTGGCAGCGGTGATCTCCAACAATGGCGGCTACTCTGGCTACTGATTTTGGCAGGAACCACACTTCACAGAAGTCTATAAATTTAATCATTTGATACTTGGTCAACATGTTATCTACAAAATAAATTTTGTTGTGATATCTCTTGTCTTTCTTGGTGTTGCAATTTGGGTGGCCAGCAGTGTAGTTTCCCAAAATTTCAGCTTTTTCTCCGGGAGTTTTGGGGCTATAATAATTTAATTATCATTATTGTCAGCCAGTTTTCTTCTGTACAAAGGAATTCCATTCTTCTAGGACGAAGAGGCCGCAATTTCGCTTTAGACTTATAAAAAGTCCTGATTTGATTTCCATTGTTTCTCTCCATATTTTTCGAATATCAATTCTATAATTAATATTACATACAAATAATTATTTTTAAGAACTACATAAATTGATTCCGGTTCCTTACTTAATTAAAATCATGATAGGAAAATTAGATGAGATGAATATATAGTTCTGGGACACTAACAACTTTAGGAGCTTCAACCGTTATACGTTCATAAATTTAGAAATGGATGGAACAAATGACTTAAAACTTATATCCAAGATTGATTTTTAAAACAGATTTGAATTTCAAAATTGGGTGTTGCTATTCGAGATAAAAATATTAGTGCACAATTTGGTAAAAGGAGCATTTGCAAAATGTTATATACTTGAATTTGTAATTGATGCTATTCCCTATTCAATGATACTTTTCAATTTGCTGTTCTATGAACGATGCACCAATAAAAAGAGGTGATTAATACCCCTCACGGTGTAATATTTATTTTCAATTACAACTGAAATCTTAGAAATTGATTTAAAAATTATTAAGTAACATTTATTCCCATAAATATTAAAAGTATATAGTTAAATCAGAATTTAAAAAATACTATAAAAAATAAACTACAAATTGAAATGATTGTTTACAACTTGGAAGAATGTGTTATAAGGCTTTCTTTAAACGAAAAGGGAACATTACAAATGACAGGAATGTATTGTGGAAATATTTCTTAAGAAAGACAAAACACAAATTATGTAAGTAGATAATCTACATTTAAATTCTGAAAATGTAACATCAGAGTAATTAATATTCACTTATCAACAATCATAGCACTAGTTTGGGACGAAGCAATCTAAACAGCGATAAAACTATAAATACAAAAACTTTATTTAACTAATTAACTGGATTCAATACTTTTCGTTCAATGTGTTATTTCACATCATATATTATTCTGTGTTGTCACGTTGTGTGTTGTTTTTCCAGAACCTGCTGGAATTAAAGGAAACCAAAAAGCGAAAGCAAAAAGAAGCATGTTCTAAACAATTAGAAGGATTAAAGAAATTGAACGATGAATTTGGCAAAGTATGTGTTTTAAATGAGGTTTCGAACATTGAGTTGCAATTAATTTTAACTTGTATATTTACCGTTTAATTTCGATCAACTGAAGAAGTATTTACTCGCTATAATGGGCAAAATTTTATAGATTAAAGTGGTAACAGATACTGCTTATTTTGTTGTAAGTATACAATAATTAATGTGAGAAATACTTAGCAGTATTTAGATTGTGGTCACTTGCGTAGGTGCTGAGTACCTACTGAATATTAAATGTCTTGTCTCCATTAAATGGAAGTGAGACTCAATATATGAGGAATATAAACACACACAAATAAGAAATTAAAATATAAAAAGATAATTACATAATTCTATTTATATTGATAAACTGCTGTTTAAAACGATCTCTTTACAATCCTAACAACAGGGGATGACTTATTTTGTAATGATGGTATAATGGTAGAACACACGAATGAAAGCACGGATCCCCAACTTGAACAATTCTTAATGCTCAGAGCAGCGTTTTCTTAAACTTTTTGGGGGTATACTCTTTTTTAAATAAATTAAATACTTAATTAAGTACAATGTAATTAAATGATATATTTAAATTTATTGTGTCGTAATTAAAGTTATTCAAATGAAGAAACGAGTTTAGAAACTGCAATTCGTATAATTTTCTCAGCGTTTTGTCACTATTCTACATTTACTTTCATGACTCATAGCTGTAAGCCAAAAGTATAATGTCCCGAAAAGAATTGGAAATCAAGACATCTTCAATTTTTTAAGGATGGTGCCTAAGCTGCTTTTATCCGACGCATATTATCTCCACAGTGACCTGAAAGACATTAGTTTCATAATTATACGCAGTTTTTTAAATAGCAAAGAATGTGAGATTTTGTTTCTTGATTTATGTTAAGGAATACCTTATATCATCTCAGAATTCAGAGGTTATCGAAGCGCAGTTAAACTTCTGCGGCTTCCCAAGCGGAAGGCCACGGCTCCTTTGGAAGCTATGACACAGTTCGAAAACCCCCGACATAGAGGCTAAAGCAAGAAACTTAAATCTCATGTTAAAACAGACATAAAAAGACCCACAGTTTATGTTCACTGAAAGTTGACGGCTAAAGGATGACTTTCTATTGAATGGAAATGTCCAGCATATGTAGGGGCTAACCAGAGCCTTTCCTGAGGTATGAGCTGCCCACGTCCAAATCTCGGCAAGTCATCCTCTCTTCTAAAAAACAATTGACATTCTAAAAAAACGCCCTTCGTCAAGTTCAAATTAATAAAATAATTTCGGATGGCCCGTCTTTCTCCCAGTTTCCTAAATGCCATAATGTTAAATGAGCATTGCGTTTAATGATTTCTTCGTCTGTTTTCAGACTATTGCCATATATAGACGTATATTTTACCTATGTGATTTGCGAAACTTAATTTTCCTCTGATAGAACTAGCTTCAGTATGTATCTTTGATAGCGTGTGAATTCCAATAGCCTTTCGGGAAGAATTCGAGATTCATGGACACTCCCTCTGAATACATTCCTGCCGCTGACGAGTGCTTCTTTTTGAATATTTTAATTAAAATTGAGTACAAAATATGCAGATTCATAGGAATCTTTTATTACAATCGTAAAAAGAGCCCACAAAGAACGAATAAGATAGAATTAATAATATAGGAAAATTTATTCACTGGGGGCATACTTATTTAAAGTTGGAGCCTGTCTTTCAGTCGCTCTTACATTTCTAAGTGCAAGCTTCATACCCAGAACGCTACTCAGGAAAGGCCATGGGGCTAGAAAGATTGGATGTGAATCCAAGAAAGCACGAATTGGATGTACTATGGAGTAGAACCAGCTTTTTCCTCCAAGAATTTTTTTAAGCTGTAAGTCTGGACTAATGCCTTCGTCTAGCAAAAAATAACCATAGAGAGACCAGCCAAACCTATAAAGGATTATTCTGACTGCGAATTGCTCCTTTTTATGTATAGTAAACTTGTAACTTAGAATTCTATTGTTATGAAAGGTCCAAACAAGCTAATGCGGGACCTGCTTTATTCCAAGGAGTAAACACATTCCTTATAAATTACGATGTATCAGTTTTTTTTTAGTTTTATCCACTAAAAACGGAAATCCCACATTACAAAATTTGAATCAGTGCATATTGCTATAGTATTTTTACATTATTTGTTTTTGTTGTAAATAAGCAACAGGTTATTGCTTAAGAATATCAAAGTTTTGCGTGTGTATATTCCGACAATTGACTTTTGTAATGTTCAAAAGTATGATTGTTCTTAATTTTTGGGAACTAATACTACTAGCACATATACTCTGTATACAAAATTATGCTATACTATCTTCCTCAGTAAATATTTTTATAACATAATTTTAAAAATTCTGTTTCCTAATTGCAACCAAAGTGTATTTACCTATCATTTGTAACCAAAGTATTAAATTTGACTTTCTCTGTGCACTTTTTATTATAAAGGGTATGCAGGATTTAAATGAACATCACAAAAAGCAATATACTTCTGTTCTTAAGGATATAAATAAAGAAACGAATCGTCTACAGAAGAAAATATTGGCAGAAACACAACAGCGGGAAATGGAAAATGTTCGAAAATGTTTTAAAATGTCATTTTAAATGAAATATTTGTTTTGTCAAATATTCAAATTACATGATGTTGTGAAGCCCCATTATTTTTATTGCTATATTTATAAACACAATTTGTTATTGTAATAATCTTTGTATTTTGTTTATTTTCCCATTCAATACGTCTACAATACTTGGAATATATTTTTAAAAATTTGCTCGAGATTCATTTTTATATCTGGATAAAAAAATAGTCTAATTGAAAGTTCATTAAATTTGTCGATGATTTAATAGGAGTTTATAAGATTTTGATATACATACAAATGATACTAGAAATTTTTCAAACGTTGAAAGCATGTGGATTTTCGATGTATACTTCCAAAGTCAAAAGATGTTGAAATCAAGGAAGGCCTTCAAAAATTTATAATAGAAATAATGCTAATTTTTTCTAATGTACTTTTGCAATACGAATCATTAGTAAAAAGAAATTAAATTATATTGAAAAAGAGAGTGCCAGGCTATTTCTATGAAACTAACTCCAGTCATTGCATACCATCATTAACAAAAATGTGAAAACAAATTTATTAAAAGAGTTTTACAGAGTGTTGTATATGTTTTTGACCCTAGCTTTTTATTTATTTTTACCATTTTACATTGTTCCACAATTTTCTTATACTTTTACAGAGAATATTCTGATATTTTAAAATAGAAATAACCATTTATATTGTATATGCAGATATTCTATAACAATAATTTTGAATATTATGTTAATGTCTATTTTTCTAACAATATTTTATTATTTTTCAGAATATAAAAATCCTTGTAGTACATATAAAGTACTCTTTTGCCCTCTTAATTATTCTCATTAGCTAAGGGCCATGTTTAATAGTCTTTATATTTGTAAATGTTTATAACTTGATAGATAAAAATGCTAACATGCAAGGTGTCTCGCTTTCTTAATATGGAATTTCGTGGTCAAATGATACTCTGGTTTCAGAAGAACCTGACCCTTCAAGGTTATTTAATTACTTCCTCAGAGTTATGGACTACAATGTGTAACTAATTATAGTGAATATTGTGTTTATCAAAGTTGTGAAATGGATTAATATAATTTGTGCGTGCCTAAAAAGAAATATTTAATTACTTATTAGATTAGAAATCAATGCATTCAAAGACATAGAGACGTTCTGTCCATCTCTTTTGATACAATATTGTTTTTGTTCAAATCCCTACCTGAATAAAAAATATTAATGCATAAGAAGGATTCATCTGTAAATCTGTATTTTAACAGCAGCAGAACAGCATTACAAAGCTGTCTTACGTTTAATTTTTGACTCAATTCTCAATTCAGCTTTGATAAGACAGCTATATGAACAGGTCATTGACAGGTTTCAGAGAGTAAAGTTTAATAAACCCAAAGTGCAACTAATTTTCTTTAAATATATGTCATTAATTTTATTCAATATGTGTTGGAAATTTTTTTAAAACTCATCCACTCATAACTGTATTTATTAGCATTGCTTTACACTTATAGAACAGTAGGTTCTGCAAATAAATAAAGCATCAAAACCAAATGAGAAATTCATAAAAAGAAAACTTGTAGTATTGCACGCATGTAAAGATGTTGAACGCTCTTCCCCATCTGCAGTTCCAGTACCAAGTAACAGCGGCGGCTCGTGGTTGGAAAAATAGGGGAAGTGCCTGTGTGGTATTTCTTTTTTGAATATTGGGGATAAAATAGGGTCTTGATAATATGTGGGAGTTGATTTTTACATTTCCCCCCTCTTTTTACTTTTAATTTTCCATTATATGCAAAACCAACAACAATCATAAATCTCGTAGAGAAATTTCTCACGTTCACTTTGCTATAGTCCTTTGACTTGGCGGATTCTCTTTTAAAATAAAAGATCTTACCTTACAAATATTCTCAGAAATTTTTTCTTTTTTGGAAGTATTTTTCCACTTTTACGTTTTTTTCCTTTCTCATTAATAATATTACTTATCGTACCTTTAGATATCGAAAACCATGACTTTTACAGCGTTTTTGAATAATTGAATAAGCCTAATTCTCTTCGGAAAGAGAGGAAACATAGCCTTCCATCCATAGCTTATTTAAAAGCGTCATTTTGAAAGTAAACAGAACTCTGCGTTATCAGACGATAAGTTATACTTTAACTATTTAACTGGCTGTGAAAATAAAATTCTTTCGTAGCATACAATTTTTTTTACAGTTCATCAAAATCGTTCAAAAAAATGTCCGAACAGCCTGTATTTCTGTGATTTTACGCGTGTTTTCAAACAGTGTTTTGAAAACATTATCGTCCCTTTTAAACAAGCTCACGAGTGCATTTTATTTGAGATACACACAATAGTTTAAATCTAGTGATTTTTTCTGGAGAATTTCGAATATAAGTAAGGCCAAAAATTTCGCTGAATACTACTGCCAAAAATGTAAATTCAAAATCGTTCATATTTAAAAATCCCTTTGCAAGTTGAATTGTTGTTTTGTCTGAATGTTCGCTGTTTGTCATAAATTCGAATATTTCTTTTAATTTATCCCAATCTTCAACAATCACATTCACTAATTTCGAATTGGAGGACCATCGAGTTTGTATTATGGTTGGTATGCGTTTTGCGGAATTTGATGTAAGAGCATAAAAGATCGCTTCGCCGAATGATGAAAAAATTCGACACATAGAAATTTTAGAAAAATTTTACTGCAATACAAGATTGAAACGATGTGCTAGACAATGGACAAAAACGGCTTGAGCTTTATCCTTGAATTTTTTCTGGAGTCCATTCAAGTGTCCAGACATTACACTGGCCCCATCGTAACATTGTCCTATTAATTTGTGTTGATAATCAAACGGATCCAAAATTTTGTCAAACATTTTGTATAATATTTCTGACGTTCTGTCTTCACTCACATCACGGAAACCCAAAAATCGCTCAACTAATACGCCTTTACAATTCACAAATCTTAATATTAAGGAGCACTGGGAAGTTGATTTATGTCAGTGGTGTCGTCTACTTAAATAGAAAAGAATTTAGCCCCGTTTATTTCATCTTTGACGTGATCGTTTATATAATCGGAAATACATTCAATCATTTCATTTTGAATAGTTTTGGAGTCCCCAGTGAAGACGTTTTTAATCTTTTATTAATAATTTTGAATTTCTAAAGGACATTTTGATATCAACAATCCTAGTAATTCCTTGAAATTTCCGCGATTTATGGAGTCACTGCTTTCATCATGGCCCCGGAATGCCATTTCTTGTTTGCTCAAATATATTACTGCATCAATCACTGTTTGTAGAAACAGTCTATTCAAACGAACGTTTTCATTGAAATGCACTTTAAAACGCCTAGCATTCTCCCTCAGGGCATCGGCAATCGTGTTCTAATTTTTTAAAAAATTTCTTAGCATTAATTCACACTTCAGATGTTCAGCAGAATCATCGTGCCTATGGAGTGCTCGTGTTATATTTTATAAGTCTGCGAATCCGTCTTTATTCCAAACAATGTTTATTACTAAAAAGCAATCACGGCCAACAAAATAGTCTTTAAGGTTATACTACTGCATAGCCATTTATACTGAGTAAACTACTCGTAATATCGTATTGATTTTTCAGTATTACTATTACGAAAACAAAAGTAGATAGAACAAAACAAAAATGATCGATTAAATGCTTTGCATTGAAACCAGAGATAAAAGCATAAGATCAATATTTCCAATTTTCTTTCAAAAATTAAAATTTACTCATCACACATCAAAATTGCTTATCATTACTTAAATCAGAAATTCTCATCAATTTAATGCAATTGGAAAACCAAACAAACAATAACGAAAGTAACATAACACAAATAAATTTAGGGTTTTGAATCCAGTACCATGCAATTGCTCAACATTTACTCTAACAAAACCAAAGTACAAAGTAACATGCTCCTCTATCCAGAGTAAAATTATTTCAATAATACACTTATATGCCAGTACATTATTATTTAACTAAAAGTACAACATACATTTTTCTCACTAAATGCAAATCATTTCCTTTCTCCTGAATATAAGGTTCAAAACTTTGGTGTCAATGTAGTTTAACTGGTATATTGGTAAAAGCATTTGTCTGCCACTGAGTAGGTTCCTGGTTCGAATCCCGCTTTGCAAGTGCATGGACGTTGATGATATGTCCATGTTAGGAGAAACGGCGGCTTACCCATCGGGTGCTCCTTCCTAAATAGTCGTCAGTTCTTCCTTTGTAGTGCCTAAGAGGTTAGTGGTCGGGTAGTGGAAATTTAGAAAAGTCGGTGTTAGCTGTAATTAAGCTTTAAAAATTGTATAAAAGCAGAATAGTAAAACTATAGTCTGCTGTTTTTTCAATGTTACAAAATGGGCATTTTCATTGACCAAAATAGACAACAATGAAGAAAACTAGAGTTTCCTTGCTGTTCTTTTTTTGGTTCTGGTGATAATAAGGGATTTTTTGGAGCTATTACATAACTGACTACACACAGTTTGGTTGATGTGTTTTTATCTTTTACTCCACTTCAATCTCAGCCTGAAAAACAAAATATTTGTCAATACATGACGAAATAGCTTAATCTGCCGGACGTTAAGCCATTGCTTAACCCGATGCTGGAAGAAATCCGATGCTTAGTAATTTCTTATGAAACATATTTTATCATGCGTGTGTTTACAAACTGCAGAGATCAGAAAACGGTTGATAATGTTCGCTGATACTGGAAGCAATAGATTCAATTGAGGGGTTGCTTATGTTTCGACAATGCTATTTTTTCAGTGCAAATCCAAACAAAAATTCCTTCTGTGTTATAAAAATTGAGGTCAATAAAAAATTAACTTTTGTTTGGGAAAGTAAGCAATTTTACATTTGGGGTGTCGTATTAAGCTGTTTCTTGATGAATATTAAGTGAAAATTTTATTCTGAGAAAAAAGAATTTTATATTTATCTCTTACCTTTCGAGGAATTCTTTATAGCACTTTTCTTATTACCTTTCAAAGATTAAAATTTCACCAGGATCTCTAACGAATCAAATAATAACCAACAATTATTTAAAATGGCTCTTAAAGTAACATTAAAAATGTCTTATGCAATGCTAAACTTTAAAAACGTTTCCATTCCGCAAAATTGTTGAATTTCCATATACTGTCAATAGTTTGGATGTTGTTAGAAAACAAGTTCGTAAAAATAAGTTCAGAAAGTCTTCACGGGCTGCATCTACCCGATGCCGGGTGCATTTGGAAATAAGCCAAAAAGCCTTTTAACACAACATTCATAATTTTATTTACAAGATTAACAGACGACAAAAACATACATACCACATACCACCGAGAACAAACTTAATCTGTCTTACAATATTCAGCTCGGAAGCTGACGTCACTTTTTACAGCGCCGCTCATTGGACAGTTACATTCACGATTACTTCACTTCACAACATCCTCCCCCCCTTGAGACTCAGATAGAGTCTCAAGCTCATAACTAATGTTATTCAAACGATCAAGTCTCTTTGGAGCTTTCACACACCTTCCAAAGGAGGTGTATCTTTTCATTATCATATTATCAGGTGTTAATGTACTTTTAAGACAGGAGATGCCATCAGAATTAGATTCCTCTTCACCCTGTTTCTTATCAGCAGTTACATTAGTTTCATTTGCCTGTATCTCCAAAGGGAAGATACGCTGTATCGGACGTAAAACTGTTCCATGCTGCGTTTTAAGTTTAACTGTGCGAATCTTTCCATCACGTCCTGGAATCAACTCAATAATCTTTGCTAAAGGCCAAAACAAACGTTTTTTGTTATCATCTCCCACTAAAACTATTTCTCCAACCCTTGGCTCACGTGATCGCTTTTCATTATGCTTTTGAACCAACTGACTCAAATACTCTTTTCTAAAACGTTGTCTTAGATCATTTAACAGTTTACTTCTATATTTAATTCTCGTCCTAAGATTTCGCGAATCTAATTCGTCAATATCCTCAACACTGGAACTCCGTGTCTCGATAAGAAACATAGCAGGTGTCAGAGGAACCAATTCCTCAGGATTTTCAGAGACATATGTTAACGGTCTACAATTAATTATAGATTCACAGTCACAAATCACAGTATTCAGTTCTTCATAAGTTAACACAGATTTACCCAAAGTACGTTTTAACAGTTCTTTTACAGTGCGGACCAACCTTTCCCACCAGCCTCCCCACCAAGCTGCGGTGGGTGGAATAAATTTCCAAAGTATTTTAGGAGTTCTGGTTTCTTTTAATATTTCATCCCAATTCAATTTCGAAAGATCATTAGAGGCGCCCCGAAAGTTAGTTCCGTTATCACTATAAATTGTTCTAGGCCGCCCACGTCTAGCGATAAACCGCCTAAGTGCTAATAGAAAAGCGTCAGAAGAAAGAGAATTCACAAGTTCAAGGTGAATGGCACGGTACACGGCACAAGTGAACAGTGCTATCCACACTTTTTCTTTATTTTTCAGAAAGAGAGGCCCAGCTAAATCAATTCCCACAATTTCGAAAGGCGCACAATCCGTAACTCGGTCTGGTGGTAAAGGTGTCGGTTCGCTTGACATAGATTTAACCTTAAAGCGTTTGCAAGCAATACAGTTATATACAACATTTTTAATAGCTTTCCTAGCCCTGATAATCCAAAATCTTTCTCTTATCATTTGGACACCCGCATGACAGTTTTTTATATGTACAAATCTGATTAACAATTTAGTAAATTCACATTTATCTGGTAACAATATATTGGACACAGAAAAGATTTATCATCATCTCGATAAAGTATTCTGGTTTTCACTCTCAAAATACCTTCATCATCTATGAAAGTTTCAATAAAATTTGACGACTTTGCATCAGACAGATAATGTCTTTGAACTAAACGAATTAAATTCTTTTCAGCATTTTCAATTTCAGACTGTGAAAGTTCATAGTTTTTACATTTCTCATGTGCCTCTTTACAATTATTCACAAATCTCAATATCCATGCAAATACTCTAATCATTTTATCATAACTGGATACACTGTTTAGATGCCAAGGGGGTGCGTCTTTTGATAGATCAATATTTACTACTTTTATTTTTTTTCTCTCTACGTCTACTTCTTCAGACTGACAGTGTATTTCACCAATAGGCCAGTACTCAGGGCTTTCTCGTAACCAAGAAGGACCGTCCCACCATCTAGAAAGGAGCATTTGTCGCGAAGAACAACCACGCGATAATAAGTCGGCAATATTCATATTTCCTGGAACATGTCTCCATAACTGACCTTTCGACAACTCACGAATTTCTCTGACCCTATTGCTCACAAAAACAGACCAATTGCCTTGTTCTCTTATCCACCAAAGCGCTGTGGTGGAATCGGACCAAAATGTGATTTTTATGTCTGGCAAATTGAGGGCTTTGATAATAGAATTCGCAAGTCTAGAACCTATACAACAAGCCATCAGTTCTAAACGAGGTATGCTTAAAGGTTTCATGGGGGCTACCCTGGATTTCGCTCTAACGAGAATTACTTTTACTTCAGAATCAAGTATTGATCGAACAAAGACGCACGTCGCATACGCCCCCTTGCTAGCATCCACAAAGACATGTAGTTCAGATGAAGAATTAATTACCATGTAACGATGTAAAGTAACATCTTTTAAAACATAGACATCTTTAAACCACTTTAAAAAAGTATTTACATCATTAGGGGACAATTCATCGTCCCAAGCAATTTTCAACTTCCACAAGTCTTGCAATAACAGTTTCGGAAGCAATGTAGTTGGTGTTAACAAGCCAATAGGATCAAAAAATTTCTGCACAATTCCGAAAATTAGTCTTTTTGTGATTTTCGTATCACATGTCAATGCTTCCATATCTGTGCAACACTTCAAGGTATCATTATCTAAATTCCAAATTACCCCTAAAACGCAAGTATCTCCTGAATGTTTATCAACATTTATACCTGCTACATTGCTTTCAAAACCACGCAAGTTAAAACATTGATTTGACATAATTAATTTAGCATGCTCAATGAAACGTTCTTGTTCATCAGTATTAAATACTCCTGATACACAATTGTCTACATAGAATGAACTTTTCAGTTTCTGAGCAACATCTTTATACTGAGGTGGACAATTGTCTAAAATGTGCATTATAGAAGCATTCAACAAAAAAGGGCTAGAAGAGACTCCAAATACAACTCTACAGTGCCTATAAATGAGCTGCCCTTCATAACATGGGAAAAAAAAACTAAGAAAATTTCTGTCCTTAGGTGCAACAGACAACATTAAAAAAGCTTTCTCTATATCCGCACTTATACCGATTGGATACATTCTAAACCGATCAAGAATATCAGGTATCAATTCAATAAGATTAATTCCCTTAAATAAACATTCGTTCAAAGAGGGTTTCCCTCTCTCCGCGGCAGAAGCGTCAAAAACCGGACGGATTTTAGTAGTTTCACTATCTAGTTTAATCACTGGCCTGTGTGATAAATAATGACATTCTTTATTCAATTCGAAATCTGGCACGCGTTCGATTATGTTCAATTTTTCCCATTCCTGAAACACCTTCTGATAATCGGTGAAAAATTCACCACATCTAAATCTATTGATCATTTTTTCATGTCTCTTCCAGACTAATTCTTTATTATTAGGTAAATTCGCAGAACTGCACTTCCATGGAAGTTCTACTTCATATCTTCCAGCGGGAAGAATTTTCATTCTATCATTAAAATCACTTAAATTAAGATCACTTTTCTCCATTTCAATTTGGGTTGGATCAGTTATTTCTAAAATTTCAAGTTCCCATAATTTGTTTATAGGTACTTTCATTGCATGCATTGATAATGTCGTCAAAATATTATCTTTCTCACATGAATTTTGTTTTCCAATTACAGTCCATCCAAGTTTCGTTTCAACGGCCGTTAAGCCAGACTGTAATTCAACAGAATTTCCTGTCAACAATTTTCCTACAACATCTGCACCAATCAAAAGATTAATTTCGGTTTCTTTTCGGAAAGAATCAGTAAAATCTATCTTCTTTTCTTTTAATTCATTCAAAATCCCGTTAGCTTTAATCTTAGGAATAAAACCACAAATCCTTTTTTCAGAAAGAGCTTCAAAATTACAAGCAAAAGTTCTTTTTAAATTACTGACCTCGACAGAAAACACATCATGTCGTTTTGGTTTCGTTTCAGCCCCCCCAAACAGCGCATGTATAACAGTTTCGTCTCTCAGTGGAGATGCTTTAAGCTGAGTCATAACATTTTCGCTTACGTAACTACTTTGACTTCCTGTATCAATCATCGCGCGAATAATTTTCTCATGACCTAGATATCGAATAAGTACGCAAAGAGTTTGCAAAAATACAATTTCGCTTCTGCCACAATTAGAGAGAGAACTCTCAGATTTTAGAACACTCTTTTGCTCATTATTTTTTTCTTGTTTGGAACACATAATTTCAAAATGAGGATTATTACAAATAGAACAATTCAATTGCTTTTTGACACTACAAAATTTACTTAAGTGACCAGCTCTTTTTAAACAAGAAAAACATGCACCTTTTTTCATCGATATTTGTTGTTTAGCAGCCAAAGTCATTTTCCTCGCGGTAAAACATTTTTCACTAGGATGAGACTTATCACAAAAAATACAGTTATTAATTCTCTTACCTGAATTATCAACAAGGCTTACCAAAGCTGATGCTGTTGTCAGGTCAGCTTGTTTTACCTGTTCAATAAAGTCCTTCTTTCGATGACTTTGGTGCGGCGCGAAACCAGTCCGGGCAAGTAAAACCATTTCTTCACCCTTTACTTCCTGTCGAAGAAAATTCATCAAATGTTCTAAAGTTCGAGATCCTTTGGTTTCTGTCGAGTCGTGATTTCTACTTCTTTCCCAAGCCACTAACACTTCTTCTGGAAGGCAACTCTCCACTAACGGCGTTAGAAAGTCCCCGTACTTTTCTTGTGTTCTTCCCAAGCTTTCCAATGCTCGCAGCTTTCCTTCCAGTTCATCATATAGAGAGGGAAGATCCGTCTTCGCTCTTCCGGTAGCAGCGTTCTTCATAACTAAGCTTAACAAATCTCTAACATAGATTTGCACAAGCAAATCTTCTCGTCCAAAACGCTCTTTCAATTGTTCAATTGCCTTAGGGTAATTAGCCGCCGTAGCTGGGAAACTCAGAACTAAACGTTCTGCTTTCGATTTGGGTTCCATAGATTGCAATAAATATTGCATCTTATCCTCATCGGCAATACTTTTGTCGTCGTGTATTTTCTGAAACTGACTCCAAAAAGTCAGGTATTCTTTCGCTTCGCCATTGAACTTTTTCAGCTCTATCTTTGGCAATTTAAATTTTCTCGTTTCCTTATTGTCATTCGGCAGAGCGACTTCTTGCAATTTCAAATCTATCTGAGCACATAGCTCTAAGTACCGGTCTCTGTAAGTTTCAGATTCTTCTAAATCTTCATTAAATAAATGTTCGTCATCTTCACTCTGTAAAAACTGTTCTGAAATAGCAGTTTGACAGACATCAAGTCTCTGAAACTTATCACTAAGTTGAATTCTCAAAATCGAAAGCGATTTCAAATCACATACTTCTTTCGATAATGCCGTTTCTATTTTCTTTAAACTCAGAGAAAAAGCAGTTCTCAGCCCTTTTCGTTGTGTTTTTAAAGCATTTAAATTCATTTTCAAAAGTTCTAGGTTCAAAAGTTCTTAAATGGCCAAAGCACCCAGTCCCGCCGAGGGTACCACTATGTTAGAAAACAAGTTCGTAAAAATAAGTTCAGAAAGTCTTCACGGGCTGCATCTACCCGATGCCGGGTGCATTTGGAAATAAGCCAAAAAGCCTTTTAACACAACATTCATAATTTTATTTACAAGATTAACAGACGACAAAAACATACATACCACATACCACCGAGAACAAACTTAATCTGTCTTACAATATTCAGCTCGGAAGCTGACGTCACTTTTTACAGCGCCGCTCATTGGACAGTTACATTCACGATTACTTCACTTCACAACAGATGTAGAGAATATGCAATATTTTTGTATATTCTCAACTGCTAATCATATTACGAACACTAGTATTATTATCTATTTTACTATTTGTGGTAACGAGTTAATTTTTCCCAGTTTATATATTTTTACATTTTGACCACCCTACGGAGTTCATCACAGATGGATTTGGGGTTGAATATTCGTAGGGAGTGAGATAAAAACTTTATACGCTAAAAGCAAAACTTATATACACTTCTTGGAAGTGATAAATAATTTTTAAGCAATAAATATAAAAAATTTTGTGGAATTTTTGCTTTTGTTTACATTTTGAAGAATATATACATGATTACTGCTGTCCACAGAATTAAACTAGATTATCGTAAAAAGTTTCGTAAATACTCGTGTAGAGTGTATTTAAATACACCTGCATACGGATCTGTAAGATCTGGTTCATGGATACTAAAGACTACAAGGGTACATAAACATGTGTACCCGTGTCAATTAAATACATGTAAATATTGCAAATAATAAATGTGATTAACCAACATACAAACTAACTCTACCTGAGTCAATAAGTCATACGGCTGTTACATCAGGAGTGTTAACTCTTAGGAGCCCGAATCCCTTTTCCCTCAAACACACACTTGGGCTTCTTCAAATATTATTATTTTGGGGTTCTCATGGAGGTTGATTGATGTTGGTATAAATAATATTGGTTGTAGGAGCACAAGCAGAATTTTTCTTTGGGAGGGACTGAGAAAATTATCATAATCAGGGTAATAATGTAGTCATTGAGGAAGGAGAGCTTCTTTCCCACTCAAAATTTCCAATCGATCCCTTGGTTCAATTGTCTTCCTCCCTTTTAAGGTAAAAAAAGATGGGTTGTTTAGAAAAAATTTAAAAAATATAACTTTATTTTGTGTGTGTGAAATTTATGCACCAATTTCATGATGGAGAAATTCGTTCTGGAATTTTAACAGACCACCATCCTTATCGTATAGGACTGAGGATGTAAAGCGTGTGTGTTAAACGAACATTGGTTTATCAACCCTCCTGGTGGTTGTCTCGATGAGGTATCTCGTCATCAGCAAAACTGAGTAAATCATGATGGACGGGATATATCGTCCTTAGGAAAAAAACTGACCAGATCTCGATCTCGCCATCATCAAAATTCCGCAATATCCTGATTACGAGATATCTCGACATCAGCGAAATGGTCAGATCTTTATAGAACGAGACATCTCGTCAAACACACTTGGATTAAAAGAATATAGTACTCCTATTGGATCCTCTTGTTCCACCAATCAGTTAACCCTATCCTTTAGCGTCCATTTTGGTACTAGGGACAGCCATGCCCACTACGTCCCTCCCCCGATAAGATCTTTTCCTTTTTTCCTGCCGTCAAATATCTAAAAAAAAGGCTAAAGTAAACCACCGGATATTAAAACTAATGTAGTGTGGTTTACGTTAACTTTTTCATGAATCCAACCTTTCATCAGATTTTGATGTAGAATTTATTTCGCAAATCTACTGAACTTTAACTAATGTTACCAAGAAGATGAACACTTAATTTTTCTTTGGGAAGTCTGAAGCACATCAGACAGTCCTTTGAGTGCGACTGATTGGTTGAATGCATAAACAGAATCAAGTGTTCCGGAAACACAAATACATATATATATATATATATATATATATATGTATTTGTGTTTCCGGAGCACTTGATTCTGTTTATGCATGCAGTTAATGCTGTTTATGCACCCAGTCAACACAATATGGTGTTTTCTGCGTGTGAGCGGCAGTACACCAAAAGTAGCTCACACACCCCTCCAAACATATATATATATATATATATATATATATATATATATATATATATATATATATATATATATATATATATATATATATATATATATATATATATATATATATATATATGAGCAACTGGAACCTGAACTTGAGCCTCCTAATAATTCCCCCCAACTTTAGCCTACTGTTTGAATCAGACTTTGTGAATCAGATTCAATTTGAAGTAACGTGCTTGTACCGAAGTTATTTGTCAAGAGGTTTAAAATAATCAAATGACTTCACTTAATATCTGAAGGTTTTCCCGGCGCGCAGATAGATTTATACTGATTGAGATAAACACTCGAGCCATTCCTGAAACACAGATTGTGTTTTATCTGCGAGCATCCGATATCGAATCAAGTCACGTGTTATCAGGACCAGTAAATAAGAATCTATCGAGTCACAGACATTAAATTTCATTACGTCTCAAGAGGAAGTTGTTTCGTGAGGCATGGCTTGTCTAACTGTTCTGAGGAACGGAATACCTTTGCATCCCCTACCTCCCGAAAAGCCGAGGGATGAGACTGTTCCACATGCTCCAGTGAGGAACACGCACCTCACCATCCAGGAAGAACAAGTAAGTGTTTTAATAACAATGTCATATTAGTTTCCATGTGTTGGTTGTTTGGTTTGGGTTTTATGGTGCAAGGTCCGGTACCGGACAAGATGCGCCAGTTTCTAATGGGATACTGGGCGGAAGAGAAGCTACTGCTGGAAGAGAAGCGGATTAGCAATCGGAGGGTTGCCAGTTCGAAACTCGATCCAACCAAAGACCGTCGTGTATGTGGGGGGCTAATGCACGTTAAATCTATCGTGGCCTCAAATGTCTTCACGTTGGCGTGGTATGGAAGTTTCGAGAGTGGGGTGCTACCTCAGGTTTGACCTCGCCATCTGACCGTGGTGTTCAAAATTTCGAGATGCTGTCGTCGGATCTTTCCCTTCGGAATTGATCCCGGACCGTCACCCATTGTGTTGCTATGGTGCAACGCGAATTTAACTACCCCCTCTCCAGTGGGATACAAAATAATTCTGTTGCTGGTTACGCAAATCGCCACATCAACATCGCCGCAGATCGGCTTCCTCTGTTTTACGTTTGTTTTTCTGAGAATGATTACTAAACTTTTCTTTTTACAAAAACCGTCTTTCTTAATATTTTAATTGCTTGACTTTAAATTTTAATAAAACCTTGTAAACGTTCTCAGTTTCTTTGATGATTTCGTATCTTAAGTTTTGATAGCATTATTGTGATGTCTGTAAAATAGAAAATTTTAAACTTATTTTGCTCTTGCTGCATTAATGCTTCATTGACTAACCTGTTCGTACTCTGTTGAATCCGGACATGCACTGGTAATACAGTGTTATACACTATTGAACCTGAATTTGCAACTAGTGGTATACACCGATGACTTACTAAAGAAATTAGTGAACTAACAAAACTTTAATATGCTCTATCAACTCAGAAGTGCCAGTTTTCTTGAATTTACGTGAATTTCGTGCTGTACCATTCCTCGCGATAATCTGTTATTTATTCTTTGGAATGTCTGATCCTGAGATTAAATTTGAATTAGGGCCCGTTGCGTTTGCGTTCACTTCCTGTTTGGAAGTTTGATAGACTTGTGGTTTTTAGAAGTTGAATCGGGATTCATCAGGGCTGATATTACAAACTAACTAACCAAATTTTACTCAGCACTCATCTGCATTTAGGCGATCAAAGGTCTTCCCAATTACATCAAATGCAATGTTTAGTTGAAAGTAATATTGATTTGCACAGTGTTTAGTTGAAGGTAAAATTTTCATGTATATTCTGCTAATGGGGTACTAAAATTGATACTTAATGGTTCCAGGAGAATTGTGTTGGATCTTGGCTGGCCGTAAACTTCCATGTACTTTTATTATTGTCGAAGTTTTGCGACTCTTCTTGGTACGGACTTTCTGAAGAACTTTGGATTAGCTGTTCATATTAAGAATACTGTTAGAATTGGCAATTTAAGATCAGTTAAAGCTGTAGTAAAATCAGGTAAACCGTTGTGTATCACAACGTTTTCCGGCAATTCGCCCTACCACAAAATTATGTTCGACTTTCACTGAGAGATACTGAGAAGTTGTAATGTGGTTTCTCCGTTCACTCATGAACAAATACAGATTAAATTGGATACTCACCCAGCAGGTTATGCAAAGATCTATAGGCATCGAAATTGATGGCATACACTCCGTAATCACCAGATCTTGCGCAGTATGATTTCGTCCTATTTCCTGAAGTGAAAAAACAAGTTCGTGGGTATCGGATTTCATCAGGTACTCATTGGTAGGATTTTATGGGGCAAGGGCCATATTTGGCCAATCTGTACCAAACACAACGTCGAGTAATGGACACAATCATCAGATAATTAAAGAGTACTGTGATGGTTATCCTGATAATCGTGTCGTGGAAGAAGTCAAATACACCCTCCGGAAGTGGAGAGAAGGTGGGACCGATGCACACATATATTCAGGTTGAGAATGATTCGATAGTATGCAAATATAATATGCTCATTGCACGCGTTTGTTTCACGTGAAACAGTTTTGTTACTCTTTGAACGACTGTCGCATATATTCTGATGTATAGTATTTTAATCTTCCGAATTCATAAAATGGGCTTCATACGGCAATGTACTTTTGAAAGAATTATCTCAACATTTTAAAGCAATTTAGTATACAATGCTAGCATAGCTAAATTCTGGAATTAGGTTTTGTGTATTATTGCACACGTTATTTATTAGTTATGAATAAACGTTCCAAAAAGTTTAGTCATTATCAACGTATATTTGTGACTTATTTACTAAGCATAGCGATATTATTATACGCTACAATTACATCACCCTACATTGCAGTCTGAACTTTTAACAATTTATTGATTTTAATGCAATTGATTTTCCTTTAAATACACTAAACGGAAATACAGCAGTACATAACCCTGATGATCACGGAAATCAGGATCATGACTCATTTGTATCGTGAGTTAGATTTGTGAATCATTAATTTTCACAAAGAGAAGTGAAATCTATGAAATCTGTTTTTGTAAAGTTTTTGACGCCTCAGTTCATAAATGACTTATCAGGTATTTGACCTATGAATGATTAAATATTTCATTTTTTGATTTTATGATTCTTTTGAGTTTGGAAGTCTGTCAGAATTGTTAAAAATTTAATCATTGTATTGCTCGGTTTTTCGCTACACCCCAATGTATATATCTGCAAAAACGTACAAGGGAAAAGATTACATAGCTTTTACTGTTTTCTGTTTTCACCACAAAAAAGTTTAGGTATAGATTATTTCTGTTTTCAGTTAGCATTAAAGAACAGCCTTCGATATTTTCCCAGTCATCTCCATCACAGTTTGGCTCCAGAATTTTCAAGAGAACTCAAACTTTATGGCCATGTATATATGTACAGATTTTGTCCTGATTTTGCGATACGGTAAGTCGTTTATACATACATATACTGCTGTCCATAATTAAGATAGCAGATTATCTTGAAAACTAATTTATGAATTAGAGTAAAACTTTGTACGTATAACTCATGCTGTTTGGTTGACGTTTATTCCATGGTGCTACACAAGTTCTTCAACAAGACATGGAAGTTGTGCAAAATTAATTTTTCAGCTATTGTAGTGGGATTGGAGGTTTCTTAGCTACTGACATTGATACAATATAGGTTGTGATGTGATGAGGCTGGCTCTTTTTTACATTTCGTACACTGTGGGAAAGACTTGGTACCATCGACGAAGGTCATATGCTTTAGATGTCCATTGTGCAGACCTCATGCTATAAGAGACGAATACACACACTAAAAATCAAATTATCAATGCATGCAATATAACAGCAATTGATGATTTCATTGACCCTCCTGGTGGCTGATCTTCTCGTCGAAAACTTCCCTGTAGTGGCCAGCCTCTAATGCAAAACATGTTCTAAACTGTCACCAGTGTTGTGTAATGTTACATAAACACTGCAGCGTCTATGTAACATTACTTTTGTTCATTTCAATCATTTAGTGCATTGCTTAATGTCTAACCTGTTGTTTTCGTTGTTGACGAAACGTGACGCTGTTACGTCCATAGTAACGGCTCGGAGTCAAAGGTCAACACCTCACCACTTACCCCCGATCTTAAATTTCTATCAGGAAGATCTCCTTCAGATAGATCCTTCCCGTTCAGATTTTTTAGGGATGCATGATCTTGATTAACCATCTTGATTAACTGTCTCCCAGTGTCAACTGCAGAAACGAAAGAAGGAAGACGATTTCGAGAAATCGACCTGGTCATATCTCCTTTTTGGCTCGCTGTCGCCGGCTGTTTGTGCGGATTGCATTTTTCCCTAAGCACCCACAGCCTAAGGACACAAAACCCTGAATTAATTGTGTAGGTAGGGTGCATTCCTGTTAAATAAATAACTATTTACTTTGGCTGTGCCTTCGTTTTTTGGCACACCACTCTGCCCACTACTTTACAACGCAAGCTCCCCATAGATGAAAATGCATCAGAAAACAGTTTCTTAACTTAATCTTAACTCATCAGAGAGAAGAATAGGGACTATTGCCAGGGATAATGTTCATGATGCCATCTTATGTAAGAGGGAGGAGGGCCACACACACAACTTGTAAAATAAAGTCCTTTGTCTAGCAGCTATCTAGGCGGTTTGCCTTGATACCGTTGTTCCAGATGTAGTGGCGAGCTTAATTAAGAGCTGTCTATAGCGGCGTGAATTTATTGCCAGAAAATTGTCTTGTTTGCGGGTTGTTGATTTTGGGCCAGTGTCCTGATGAAGTTTTTGATTTCTTGAAATTGTTCCAAACTATTTTCTGTACACTAGTCATCCATCTACGTATATACACATAATATACAAAACTAAATTCTTTCAAGTATTGGAATCCATTTAAAAACGTTAAGATCGGGCTCTATAAATGTATAAATTAAATACTTTGAAACTGACGAAATTCTAATCTCCATGTACGATATCTACAAATGTTTATCATTGTTACGTTTTCTTATCATTTCGACGCCTTCAGATATCAATATGGCAGATAAAATTGCAACTGCTTTAGTTAATTATCTATAATGATATTTTCGATTTCCTTTGAAAAAATAAGTTATCATATCTAAATATTTTGAGTAGGATGTTCCATCCTCACCCGATTTTTCTTAAAATTTCCCTGTTTAATGCTTAAGGAAGAAAAATTTCCGTGAAATTCAAGTTAACTTAATATTCGGAGGTATCGATAGTGATGCCTTACACAAATTTATGATTTTATGCTGTAAATTGTCAATAATATTGTACTGACAATAATTTTTAACTTCTTTTGTTAATGTGTTCTTATAATGTTCTTTAAAATGTCTTAATTCTTAATGTTCTTTAAAATGTCTTAATTCTTAACCTTGTTTAAAATGTCTTAATTCTTAATGTCCTTTAAAAATGTCTTTATTTTTAATGCCCTATAAAATGCCTTAATTCTTAATGTTCTTTAAAAATGTCTTAATAATGTTCTTTAAAATGTCTCAATAATGTTCTTTAAAATATCTTAATTTTTAATGTTTCTTTTTAAAAGTGTGTCTGCGTATCGGATTGCATTTGATATATTACCAATTTTTCCCCTTACTTTAGGAAGAAACATATTTTGTTAATGAGGCGATAATTCTATAAACTTTTCTTAAATCAAGGAAAAATGGAATTGATTTTCATATTTTGTATCTTTTTGTGAATCAACCGTAACATTTTGTTCTGAGTTTTTAACCTACTAATATCTTTAGAGCATATCCTATCAAGGATTACCCGGCACAATGCAAAGAGGCTGCTGCCATCATGCTCATGATAATGAATAATCTCGATCCGTTGGTGGCTCAGTTTCCTCATGAACTGATTACCTATGGTGGAAATGGTCAAGTTTTTTCGAACTGGGCTCAAGTGAGTACACTTTTATTGAAGTGCTCAACTTTTTGGTTGAGAAGGAATCAAAGTAGTGTAATGTAACGCATTGTGCTGCAATGTGTTCTTACTTTTCTCACTTGGTATAAATGGGCCGCAGTAACCCGGTTGGTAGAGTCGCGGATTAGTAACCGGAGGGTTGCGAATTCAAATCGTGATCCAACCAAAGACTGTCATGTACGTGGGGGCTGGTGCACTTTAAATCTGTCGTGGTCTGAAATGTCCTCACTTTGGCGTGGTATGGAAGTTTGGAGAGTGGGAGTGCCACCTCAGGTGTTGATCTCGTCATCTGACCGTGGTTAAAAATGACGAGTTGATCTCGGATTTTTCCCTTCGAGATTGATCCCGGATCGTCAGCAATATAGACCGTTGTGTTGGTCCAGTGCGACATAAATTATAATATCTACCTACCTGCCAAAATATTTTACTTTGGTGCGATTTCAAAACGTTTTGCTTACGTGAATGTAATTAATGACTAGTCCCTGGACTTTTATTACCATTTGTGATGGAGGCTTTTTTTTCTCTATAAGGATTTTTTGTTTCGGGGGTCAACTCGGACGTCTTACTCTTTGGTCCTCTTTTCATAATGTCGTTATATCGTGTCTTAATAAATCAGCTTTTTTAAGTCTTAATCGCAAGCCCATGCTTTGTTTGGTATGCTTCGTTTATTATGACACATATTTGGTTGAAAGCAACTATAATTGTAATTTCTGTTGTCAGATAAATCGGCATACGTCACTTTTGTAAACTTATAGTAATCTCTTACTTTTTCAAATGTAGTCTAATGATCAAATTTAAAATACAAAGATAATGACATTAAAAATCTACGATGACACAAATCTTAATTTGACAAAGAAATGTATGTCCAACTGCACCAAATGAAATAGTTGCTACCAAAATGATATTCCGATCGAAAGGTTTCTCTTGGTTAGTTCGTCGCTCTACAGTCAATTTTTGCTATACGAGAACTAATTCGACGTGGAATTCGCTCGCAATACGTAATATAATATGTATAATGATGTAGGCAATGTAATATGATACATATACAATACATATATCCCGTCCCATTTATGTTTTAAAAAGTTATTTATTTTTCCTCATTCGACGCCTTAGTTTTGGCTGACTATGAAATACCTCAGCAAGTTGACCACAACACAGACGCTGGTAATGATGTCTGGTCATCCACTCGGCCTGTTCCCATCCAATACCTTCGGTCCACGGATGGTCATCACGAATGGTATGATGGTGCCCAACCACTCCTCCAGAACAAACTACGACCGCTTGTTTGCCCTTGGAGTGACAATGTACGTGACTTTTCCAATGTCTATTAATACTTATACGCATGAGTTTCGACATTAACATTTTTTATGGGAGTTCATTGAAGTTGACGCATGTATCTTCTTTCTACCTTTGTTCAATATAGAAAAAAAGTAAGTACCCAACCAAGAACATAGAGACACTCACTGAAGGGTTGAAAATTCTAAAAACTTAAGATTTACTCTAGGACTAGTTTACCATACTTTCTATCACAATGTTTTGATTACCTAGGCATACAGGCTGTGGTATCAGGGCGTTTCTAAGGTATGAGCTGCCCACCGTGCAAAACTCACTGTCTTACCCCAAAGCCTTGATTTTCTATGAGATCTCCCTTCATAAGGCAAGTATTAAGAATATATTTTCGGATGACCCTGTCTTCTTTCTCCCGGTTCCTTAAGCCCTCAAGGGCACATCTTTAGGTGTGTATGGGCATCACAACCCCGAGGTTCTCGAGTGAACTTTCCTCCCTTTCATTACCCTCGCCTAACCTTCTGCTTTTTCTTCCTCCCTATCTGTCTTGCGTTTGGCGCAGCTTGGCCAAATATGGCTCTTGCGCCATAAAACCCGAAAACAACCAACCCGGTTCCCTAAATGTCATAACGTTAAATGAGCATTGCATTTCGTGATTTTTTCGACTGTTTTCAGATCATTGACGAATGCAGATGTATATTTTACTTGTAATATACGAAACATCGATGACTTTCTCTGATATAACTAGCTTCAGAATCTGTTCATAGCTTTTTGATTCCTAAATCATTTCGGGAAGGATTCAAGCCCCGTTGGCTCTCCCCCTCAAAATATCCCTGCCCTTGATGATTGCTTTTTGAATATACTAATGCAAATTAACCCTCCTGGTGGTTGTTGCCTCGACGAGGTATCTCGTCGTTAGCAAAACTGACCAGATTTTGATGACTGACCAGATATTGATCTCGTCATCATCGAAAACGGCAATATATTCAGCAATCAGAATTCAGTCTGCCTTGATGACGAGATCTCTCGTCATTAGCAAAATTGACTAGATCTTGATGGACGAGATATCTTGTCGAAACCACTTGAACAGATTCCAAAATATCTTTCATGACAATCGTAAAAAGAACTTACAAAGACCGAATAAGTATGAAATTAACGACATCAGAAAATTTATTGCTGGGGATGTCCATTTAAAGTTGGAGTTATACTGCACCGCGGTCTTTCGGCCGTCCCTATTTTTCCCGACTACGTCCAAGTACACGCCCAGCATATCACTCAGGAACGGCCGTCTATTATGAAGCTTTGTGTTAAGTTGAGATGTATTTTTACAATTTTCAAACTTATTACGCAGGTATGGTCAGATGACAGCAGGCAGCTACTGTTATATTGGTCCACAAGGAATAGTGCACGGTACGACTGTGAGTAGAAGCTACCTTTATCTTTTAACCCCAAATCATATTTTCTTCCATACCTGACGATTGTGAAAAAATTATTTTGGTAACTGAACATAATGTCTTTTGCAGTTGACTTTGATGAACGCTGGAAGAAAATATTTAAATGTGAATAATATGGCTGGAAAAGTACGTGAGTGTATATTTTAATTTTTTATGACATTAAATTCCTCATAAACATATCAATAGAAGGGCGTCATTAATCTATTTTCAAGAAATAAAGTTTCAATTGGGGAATTTATTTGGTTTAGCAAAAAGATTTGATGCTGTAACGTGTCTGATCTTTGAAATACGACTGACGGTGATGAAGTGTCCACGTGAACCTAATATCCCGGCATCCATCATGAGATATTAAGACTAAATCGATAAAAAAAACCGAAGAAAATGTATATTACTCGTAAGCAAAATTTTGAACGTAAATCTCAGTGAGACGTCAATTTCGATTTTCAACGTCCTTGATTTTCGCGGCAAAATGACAACCAGGAAATGTGGATTTCAGCTTCAAATGGTTTCATACTGATGGTATTTGTCAATGGGTTCCCTTAGCACAGACCCTTCCTCTCTTCCGCATGCCTTCTATGGATGCTACATGCGCTATCTGTTCTTGCGCGTGTTTTATCATTCTCATCTTATTTGACAACGTTTGGATCCACCCACACAGAATTGCCACGATTGGGTGGAAGTGCTCCTTTTGAGTTCCTTTTTAACTTAGGACAGAACATTATTTTCACTTTATCGCGTTTGCGGAAAAGAGTAAACGACGAATGGAGTTGACTTGTAAGGTTGTCAAAAGCTAAGCATGATTTGTTGTTATCTTTCGATACAATCAGTGGCTCAGTGGTTTTGCCCACTGACCTAGCAACCTGCACGTTGAAAGCGACGCAGGTTCAAATCCTCGTTGGGTGTATTTCTCTTCTGTGTCAATAAAACTTCCATTACTTGACGTTGTTTGCCTTGCGTTTCGCGCAGCTTGGCCAAATATGGCCCATGCGCCATAAAACTCAAAAGCCAACCTCGGCATCCCAAGTTATCAAGTTGCCGTCGTGACTCAGTAGTTATACCCAGTAAGTTAGCAACTTGCGAGTTGTAGACGGCGCAGTTTCGATTCCTCCCTGGGTGTATTCCTCTCTTCTATGTTAGTAAAATTTTTCTTTTGTGTGCATGTCCATTACTTTATGTTGTCTGTTGTGTTTAGCCCAGCATGGCCAAATGTGACCCTTGCTCCATAAAATTCCAACCAACCCAAGTTATCAATGCTACTCTACACTACCGATAAATGGAATGTTAAGTTCGAATGGTTTTCCTGATATACTTTTAATGCAGGAAGAAGAGGAATAGTATATATTTTTTTATATTATATTTATACTCAATGCATCCTTAAAATAAAAAAAAGTTCTACATTCTGTTATACAGTTTTCTTGCTTTTCATCAATAAATCATTTCTATTGTATCGTTTTTGCATCAAGTAAAGAAAATTAATTCCATAAACTTACTTACAGGTATATCTTAGCTCTGGTCTTGGAGGTATGAGTGGTGCTCAAGCAAAAGCGGCTGTTATATGCGGTTGCATTGGTATACTATCAGAGGTATTGGTCTCACAGATTTTAATAAATTTAATCTGATCTGATTCAGGATTGATTTTTTCTCGTAAAATTTTAGGTTGACCACTGCGTTTTACGAAAACGTTTTGAACAAGGTTGGGTTCAAGAGGTCATAAATGATCTGGATGCTTTGATAGCTCGCATCAGGTATTAACTATTTTGATGGGATACATTTTAAAACCGTTGTATTTCCTTTACACCTTTTCCTTAGTTGAGGTATTTTTTAGGAACTAAATAATCATTCAGAACATTTCATTATTCATTAACTACACTTATTAACATCTACATGAATAAAAGTAAATCGTCCGTGGGAAATGTTATGATTTATTTATTTTCCCCTTTCCACGTGTAAGCCGCTACTAGCGTTGTACTCAATTTATTATTTATTTGTGCAAGTGTAAGCTGCTACTAGTATTTTAATAATCTGCTAAATGTATTTTAATTTATTCTGTAACTGCAACTTTAATGGAATGGTAAATACTTTACATTTTGAATGCAGTAAAAATCGTTTGCTACTGCGTTATTTGTTTGTATAATTTTCTGTGATACATCTGAAATATTCCATATAAAATAATTATGTAATTGTTAAATAAACATGATGCTACAACAGGAAATCCATAAACATACATTTTTGAAAGGAGAGACGAAATCAAATTTCATAATCAGTACCCAAAGATATTGTTGCTGGCAATTTCAAAATTAAATAAAATAGTTTTTAAATAGAAAAAGACCAAAAATGTTCAGGGAAACACCCCAAAAAGCTTCAAAATTAAAATTTTTTATTCACACTCACTCTACTTGTCTATGCGTTTGATACGTTTCATTTTACTTCCAACATTTCTTCAAAACACATTATTTTCCTCATCAAGTTGTGTAGTTTACTCAACATTTTGTTTACTCTATTTGTATATGCACGCAGATTTAAAAATCTTAGACCAAAACACCCCCTCTCAAAGTATTAATATCGCTACACAGCAGGACTGATAAAAATTTCATAACTGAAAAGAAAGTTTGCCTGTAAAAGATGCATGTTCAAACACACTTTTATCAATTGATTACCAAAGTAATGAGGAATACCGTATTCTAAAATTAAATAACAAAGTTATGTGTATATCTGAATGGAAACTAAAATAACAATAACCAGTATCCGTTATGTTATCTCTTTTTTCTGGTAGAGAAGCGAAGACTAAGAAAATTGCCACCAGCATTGGATTTCATGGAAACATAGTGGATATCTGGTGGGTATTTGTTACTAATTGTTGTTCTCTAAAATTCAAATGAGTAAAAGAAATGTACAAAGAATAGAGTGAATGATTATTTCCAGCGTAACTTGAAAAAAATTCTGACACTGTAAAAAATAAGAAACTTTAAACGATAATTAAATAGCAGACTTCGTAATATTGATCTTAAATTATTCAATTTTCTCAATAATTTATACTCGATAATATACTAAATAACCAGTCTTAAATATATCCGTCTGTGTGGGCCCCATCTTCGTTCTAATTTTCGTGTGATTAGAATCATTTTATTATGATTTTCGTGTGATTAGAATTTTGACTTTTATATTTAATTTTTAGATAACTCTTTTGGTTTCATTTATTGTAACTTCTCTTTTAATGTTGGTTTGGTTATTATTCAGATGTCCTTTAAACAGATTCTATTGAATTTTATTTAATAATATTGTGTTTGGAGCAGCTTATGCATCATTGGATCTTGGGCTATAAAACCCAAATCAACCAACCAACTTTATGTGGGCTTCGTCGTGCTTTTCCAAAACAAAAGAATCTGCGATGACTCTCTTAAAGTGATGACATCAATTTCATTTGAACTCCAATAAATTAAAATTAAAACCGTAGCTTCTGACGTGGTTTTAATTTATCTGTATAATAGTATATCTTTTATATCTTTTAGGGAACGGATACAGAAAGAATATGAAAACACAGGAGAGTTATTGGTTGATTTAGGATCTGATCAAACTTCGTGTCATAATCCATTTGATGGAGGTTACTATCCTGTGCAGGTAAAATTTTGCATCAAAAATTTTTTTATCTGAAATATTTCATATCCTGCAATATATTTGCACTTGGAAAAAATGCGCTTGTAAAATAAAATTTACTTTGTTACACAGCCCCCTTGCCATAAAATCAACAGACATAGATATATCTCTAGAGACATCTGTTTATAACTACCTATATCTATGGAGGGTGGTAAAAAGGCATATGTAATAATTTTTCGTTTTTGATATATTTTATACATCAGGAAAAAAATCATACTTCGATCGGTACATATGACATGTCTCAGAGCAGTTTTAAAATGCATGTTTGTATACATTTTTTAAAATCCAGAATAATTTTTATTTACAGTTTATCAATAAACATTCAATTAAATCTCCTGTAAAATTGCATTTTTGTGTTTTTTACGTCCTCCATAGGTATCTGTATGTAGATTCTAGCTCATTTATGTGGTTTTAGTTTTTACTTTAATATTCAAATCTTTTAGTTGACTTTTGATGAAGCCAAATCATTGATTGCAACTGATTCAGCGAAATTTCAAACCCTCGTCCAAGAAAGGTAAGTAAAAAATAACATTGATGTAATAATTTGGTAATTCTATACAGTAATGTCCAGAGAGAAAATTTTATATCCGACTTGGTAGCCTGTTGAATGTATTTTAAACTTGCCATTTTCGCAACGCAAACATTTTGTGAGTTTTTTTAACAAAACTCACAGTAAACAAGGAAGCTCGTTGCAAAGTTATCCTTTAAATCGAATCACGTCGATAGTATGAAATCAATTTTAATTTAACTCTGAGAATAACACCATAAAAAATCGATTTTTAGATTTTTTTCATTAAGCAGAGTTTTTAAGTAAAATGTGGGACAGTCTTGACTCAGGTGGGTTTACCACTGCGATAGCAGCCTGCGTATTTTAGGTTGCGCAGGTTCGATTCCTGTAACTTACCCTGGTTGTATTTCTATCTTCTGTGTCAGTACAATTTTCCTTGTGTGCATGTCCTTTACATGGCGTTGTGTTTGACGCGGCTTGGCCAAATATGGCCCTTGCGCCATAAAACGGCAAAATAACCAACCCAACTCAAGGAAAATTATGTATTACTTTTCTTTGTAATTGTTCGGAAAGTATTTTTAAAACATTTTAAAAAATTGAACGTTCTCATCTGAAGCCTTTTGAAGGCCCTTTAAAGTGACTTTTTTCCTCATAATATTTCTTTTAAAAAAACTATCGAAGGCAAATCTTGAAATTCTTGTGAGGTAATCTAGGGATTTCTTTTTACTAGAGCTCGTATGGGTTAATTAAATACATCTGTAAGATTGCAAAAAACACAAAAAATTTCCTTTCCCAAAATTTTTTCGGCAGTCTAAGACATGTTTTCATTATATTAGCAGAAACATAGTGGGCTGATTAGAATATCTACAATTATCCTATGAATAAATTTTTAAAAATATCGCGTCTAAGAGATGATTAGAATCTGCAAAAGGTACATCAAGTATTACTTTATTTTAATGGGGAAGCTATGGGGATGGTGTTGAACTTTGTTTAACTTGACGGCTGAATATAAGAATGAGCAAAAGTATGAAACACATTTAAATACATTTGTTATATCAGTTTTACTTAATACTCATGATATCATTTTTACTGGATGTGGGATAAGTTAATTACGACCATAATGAACAAATACTGGATATACGAAAGAAATTCTTTGTGAATAGTGTGCGTCACGTACTTTGAAATGAGATTCGTTATCTCATGACAACTATGTTTTATAATTCTATTTTTTAAATAAAGCCTTTATATAGTACGACTCCAACAAGGCATTTTGATTTCAGGACTTACGAGGTTTTGTTAGTAAAACGACGATACAAATACGACTCCGATAAGGCAGTCGACCTTGGGTCAATCGAGTTTTGAATAGGGTGAGAGCGTGAAACAAAAACGAAAAATTCCAGGAGAACCTCTCACAGCCAGAGGAGAGGCTCTTCTCTATGGTGACGACCCGGTATAATTGATACCAGGACCCAGTACAAGGCCGCGGTCCGGCGGTCGAGAAACATTGCGGAAAAACATCTTTCAATATTTCGCATCACCTATATTCCGCTAATAATTGCATTTAGGTTTCTGACTAGTAATGTACAATGCTGAAAAAATATATCGTCATTTTACTATCAGAACCTCGTAAGTCCAATTTTTTTATACTTGAAGTTTTAACATTACTTAGTTACAAATATGCTTATTAAACTTATTTCAAAAACTCCTAAGTCTTCATCAGTCGTAAAGCCCCATCGTCGAATTTTTAAACTCGTATCTCATAACTTATCTACAATTTGGTATCTAGTTTTTATCGTTCCTGAAACATTTTGATTTCAAGACTTACGAGGTTTTGTTAGTAAAACGACGATATAATGCGAAATGGTAAATCATGCATTGCGTCACTGTGATGTGAAAAGATTTTATTCAATCTTTATGAAATCAGGAAAAGTATATATTCCTTAAGAGTATTCTGAATGTTCTCTAAACTCTTTTTATATTTAATTTATTTCATTCTCTATTTTTTAGCCTTCGAAGGCAAGTCAACGCTATCAATTTCCTAGCAGATAAAGGATTGTTCTTTTGGGACTATGGTAATGCTTTCCTGTTAGAAGCCCATAGAGCAGGTAAGTAAATCACAAAGTAATGTAGATAATTCACAACCTTGAATTTACTATTCAAAATACTCATGTTTGCAGTGCAAAATTTGTTTGTGTATTTCAAGTCTATATAAATTGGCTTTAGACTAGGGATACACAACATACGGCCCCTGTAGGTCTTACATCTATTAACGCAGGACGCGACTAGAGAAAATTTTTATCTTAAACGGTTTTTAATAAAATCCAGTGAGCTAATTCAGAAGTATTTTTGTACGACCATTCGAAATTTCAGTTCCTTCTTCGTAATATTTTTTCATTATAATAAATTTAAAATTCGCTATTCTTGGCCAATTTTTTGTGAAGAGAAATGACTAACTTTTAAGACCTGAAATTTTACATGGTCACAAAAAGAGCTTTTATATTAATCTATTTCCATTAAAATATAAGAAGGCTACTATTCTTAATTTTTCGAATTTTTATTTCGTAATTAATATTGCTTATTAAAATTATCTTAAAAAGAAACACTTCAAACATTTTGATTGGATTTTTAAATAGTAACGTAGTAAAAAATATCAATGCGATAAGAAAACTATTTCGGAAGATACCAATAAATGTCTGAAACTAATTTAGCATTATATTCTCCAAATTTTCCATACTAATAATCCAGAAACAGTTGAATCAGATGACTTGAAACTCGGTATTTGAGGTTAAAATTTAATATAGATTCAAAATTGAATGTTCGCATTGGAAATTATGAAGTTTGAGAGTAATTTAATATGAAGGCAACCACTTAATCAACTTCTATGCACATGAATTTGTAGACGTTTTCCCTATAAAATGGCACCTTTGAATTTTTTTCTACCCTGAACGATGCGCGAATAAAGAGGAGTGGTTCGATTTCTTTCCCGAAGCTATACTTTTATATTTTACATAGAATTCTGTCCTAGTATTTATACATCACTATGTATTGTACTTGTGTTCTTAAATTCGAGAGTTTCTAAAATCATTTTTTAGAGCTAGCAAAATTTCAAAAGTTAAGAAATCAATTGCGAATTCATTGGACAAAATTAAGTTTAATTGTCAAATAAAAATAAAGCAGTGATTTCAAAAATAAGCATCTGCTATTCTTAGGTGCTGATGTTGGAGCCAAGCAAGAAGGCGGTCGCCTAGTCTTCCGTTATCCATCTTATGTGCAACACATCATGGGGTAAGTATGTTCTACTAGAATTAAGTAGTCACAAAGGTAAATTGTTTCCATTACGCCTGCTAATAACAAGAACATAAACAATGCACATGATGAGAATGACATACGGATATCAATGAGTATTCGAAAAACTCAATGGACATTTCTTCAATTTTCAATACTCATCTATAGTTTCAATCACGATTCAAAATATTTTAAGTAACATTTCCTAATATCATAGCGGGGAAATAATTTTAAGTATTACATTTGTTTCACTGATGTTTAAAAGTGGAAATTATAGTACTCACATGTCCAAAAAATTAAGGATAATGCAGTTCGAGATGAATCCCGTGACAAGTACCTGCACCGAAGTACCTCAAATGACAAATGAATATTCCACAACCTATGAGAAATAAAATAAAAATCCCCATATGCCTCGTGGTGCTAGGCATCCATTATTAATATGAAAAAATCCAAGTTTGCATAGATATGCCACCTCTGCGGCATGCTCTATTCATCCCAACTACACTAATAGTCCCGCACGATGTAGTAGATTACAAGTAAGTAAACTGTATAATTAAAAATCTTATTTATTTCCAAATTAGATGTACATTTATAGTTGCCGTGGCTCTGAAATAAATATTTCATGCATTCGTACAAAATTTGCGCTAAGGATAAGAGATCGACGTGCAGCTAGTCGAAGAATTCTTAACACGAACAGTTCTAACGATAACAAGAACACAAATTGTAGATATCTTTTTAAATTTTGCCACAACTGGCGTCTGCCTAAAGAATAGATTATTTTACTGCAAACGATTCTTAATTCTTCGCGAACCAAGATATCAATGCCCGTGCGCAAGCGATAATTATCCGGCCCACTCGCACAGACACTCATGAAACTGGTAGTGTCCCACCACACTAGGCACGGTAGGTTAGTTAGGTGCTTGCTAGTGATGGTAGTTAATGCAAAAAAAAAACATGTTTTGCTTTATTAAAAGCAACTTAATAGGTGGTATCTGGCCCTAATGGCAGACCACACAACGTGAAGACATGCTTTCCAAGAGTTCCTGTGGTAGAGTCCCACTTGCACACTAAGGCACGTTTTTGCTCTTTTGCTGTCTTTGATGGTGTTGTATGGGCTTCAATGCGACTTCCGAGATTACACTAAGCATGCTCTATTGGATTGAGATCAAGTGATTGCTTGATACGAATTCAGTATTCTTAAGTTTTGGACATGTGTGTATACAGAAAAGGGGAAATTTAAAAGCAGAAGCACAAATTTTAAAATAGAAGGAACGATTGAAACTAATAATCACTACAAAAGATTTATTTTATGGTACAGATGTATTTAGCGCCTCGTCTGGTGGCAAAACTCTTGGCGCGTTTTTTTTTTGGCGTACTTTTAGTAGCGAATTTAACAGGTGAAGGTAACCCATTTTTATTAGGGTTATTCCCGTTTTTATGCAACCTCTACAAGCAGATAGATTTATGAAAATGTTATATTTATAAAGATAAAAAAAGATTTTTTCAAGATTTCTTTCCTTGGCGACATAAAAAGTGCGCCAAGGGCGTGGCCACTAGACGAGGCGCAAGATACATCTGTACCTATTTAATTTAGGTTCAAATTTGTCATTATTGTCACTTCTATTTTTGATATTTGAGAGACATTATTTACTCCTCCCCATATCCATTTTCATTGTATCATTCAGCATCTTTAAATATTGTTTTCAACTTTTTCGCCTATGAAATAACTATTTCTCTCTTAGCTATTTCCGATATCTTCATAACTAAATGCTTAGATCCGCACTGATAAAAAAATGAAAACTGTTTTAAATTACCTTACCTGCAAATCAAAACATGTCTCAGTGAGAGGGAGTTTTAGAGTTCCTGTGGTAGAGTGGTTGTTCTGACACAAACCACAAAGTGAAGATTTTATTTCCGCACCTAAGTGTTCTCTCATTAGACAGATCGAGGTTACCTTAAAATGTAATTTATAGCCTTTTTTGGCGACGCCTGGTGTTTAATCTAAATGGTGTTGCCCAATCAACTATCATATATCAATTCGGAATTCATCCATTGGAATTTTTATTTGTGAAGTACTGAAATCATATTCAAAATACAAGCCAAGTGACGTCACATTCGGAATACATACAGGAAACGCGTATCGCTACGGAAACACTAGCACCATTTACATTTATTTTGACAGAAAATGCTGTAGAAGCTTGCCGTTTTGGACCTTGCGCCATAGAACCCAACAATCCATCCATTGACAGAATATGCCTCTCATAAAGGGAAGGAACTAGCCATAATTCGCGCTGTTAGTTTCCGATTAACCAGCAATTCAATTAAAGTAATTTACTTTAATGGAATACTATCCAATCAAGAAAGTAAATGTGAATAACATTTTGTTAACATTCGATGAGGTATACTTATTGTGTTTAAAAATACCAATTATGTTTACAATAGTTATAAAATGATTAAATCTTGTTGTCTAACTACGGATGTATTATTAATTTTTATGTGTTAATGCCTTTTATATTAAGATTGTTCTTAATTTCTTTTTGCAGGGATATATTCTCGCTTGGTTTTGGACCTTTCAGGTACTAATCCGTGAATTTTATTTTTCTGTGCTCATATGTCCATGTCATCAATACTCAGCTTTCGCTTCTTCTTACAAACAAGAAGCTCAGAACTCTCTTTATCATGCATTTTTCTTTAAATTGATTTAACTTTACAAAAAGCGTTACAGTCCTACTCTGGTGAGAAAGGCAGATGACCCTGGGGAAGACTATTTCTAGAAAGGTAGTAAGCTCGCCAGGGAAGAGGGCTGTCATACACATGATCATGCATGGCGATCTCCCCATTGGTGATTATCTGTAATTAGTAATGGCTGTGTTATCGCTTCCGGTACCAAACGCTAAACTCCAAGGCCAGAATTATCACTAAAGACAACTGTGTGAAGGCATTTAACATGCCCCTAACTTAACAAATAGACTCGTCCAAAACCACGTGACTCAAATGCCAACATGCCAGAGTCGGACTATAGAAGCAGTCAGCCTGCAAATAAATAGACTGACTTATCTCGTAGGTGGGTATGCACTTCTAATAAGCGGGAAGATCTCCAGACAACTGACCATATCGCCACTTCAGTTCTCGAAGACATTATCGAAGAAGGCGGTAAGCATAGTTTTAGACAAAATGTAGATTTATGTTCATTCTGCAATTATTTATTTTTAAATTAATTTACTAGTTCTTTTAGTATCTCCTATTCTTCAAATTAACTTGCATCTACTTTCAGTATTTCCTATTTTTCAAATTAATTTTTAACAACTCTTAGGGAATCTCCTATTTTTCAAATTAATTTGAATTTATTTTTAGTATCTCCTTTGTTGGAGGACCAATACAAAGATAATCTCAAGTGGATTAAGGAAGCTGGAAGTCACAAACTTGTGAGTAGAACATATTTTTTGAAATAGCTCAAAATGAGATGGTATTTACAAAATGTATTTCGGTATAATGTACTTCAAAGGTAATTTGTTTATTTGTTAGTTTCTCAACTATTAGCTTCATTACATTCTAAGTAATTAAAAATAATAATATGTAACGACTTAATCTTAAACATAAGACGCCCGAATCTCACATTGTAAAATTTTAAGTGAATTCAGATGGTCATGAAGTTAAGAATCTTCAATGGCAACGAACATATTTTTAGTGAAGTGTTTTAAATATCTGAAGGCACATCTTTTCTACATTTATTTATCGATGTATTCAGCAGTCTGGATTTCGTGTATTTGCATAGAGAACAAAAAAAGGAATTAGTAATGAAAGTATTAAAATTGTACCATTGTACATAAAATATATGTACGAAAACATTTTAATAAAAAAACTTGAATAACTTTATCTCTAGGTTGTAGGATCTCAAGCTAGGATTCTTTATGCGGATCACAAGGGAAGAGTACGGATGGCTTTAGCCTTCAATCAAGCAATCAAAAATGGACTTATACAAGTAAGCCTTAATCTTCCTATCATTTTCTTGAATTTAGGTAGCTATGAACGGTGTTTCAAAATTTCCTGTATCAGGGGAGAGGAAGGGAACACAAATTAAGCCATATTCACATACTGATGTATGTCCGAAAGTGCCACCTAGAGGGCATACGCGGCAGTTGACCAGTTTGAGCCATCGCCATTTTAGATGCTGATTTTGTGTGCCTAAAAAGTATTATTTCAAGATGGCTGACAAACATCTGGTATATGGGGTAGCTAACTAAAATGGACGAGCCGCTGTGAGATTATATCGTGAATGGTACTCCAACAGCGGGTGCCTCAGGGACACATCTCCTTTAGGTGCTTCAAGGACTCAACGTACTCTGATCTTTTCTTTTCCCATAGGGCCTTTAGTAAACACAGGGTTGCGCTCTCAGGATATGTTTTTATCAGGATATCTTATATCTATTCCATCTCCAAGGATATCTTTTTGCTTTCATCGTGGATTTAAGAGATTCGCATTCATATATCCGTTCTGCAGCCTGCAGTCTTCCCTGCATGACTTTTAATCAGTTTTGGCCATCTTGAATAATATAATCTTACATATGACTCTCTACCAATCGATGTGATTATTTAAACATTATGTGTGATGTGGGGTAAAAGCTACTACTCGAAATTCTCGTGACGCTCTGAGTTAAAGGCTTTGCTTTGCTTGTAGATGAATTCTACATACAAAATTTATTTCAAGGAATTGATTTGAACAAAATTTATTTTTGTCAAAAATTCTTGGCTTATGAAACATGCAAAGAAATTGTTTTTTCCACACACAATTGGCTACAACATTCACACCTAAACTGGTTCTATAAGGTGAAATCAATCCTATGCCCAATCGTCCATCCTGTCCAACTATCTGTTCTGATGCTTCATTAGAGAAAAAGTGTGGTACTTATCCTCACCAAGACTGGGTTGACCTTGCTCCCTCACGATAAGATGTTTCCTTTCCTTCAGCTCATATATCAAGGGAAACAAAGAAACCGCTTGACTGTAAAATTAATGCAGTGGAACTTAATTTTGTCCTTTTTAAAGAACCTTTTAAAATTTCTTAGCAAATCCTCTGAACACCGATTAATGCTTTCATATCTTAAAAATATTTCAGTTTTCTTTTACTTAGGTTTATGGCCATCGACCACACCCTGCGCCTGTCACTAACTATTAATTTCAATCATTGTATGCGATATAAACACGAACTGCCATCATAAAAGAATGTTTATTTTATCTATACTCACTTAATCGATGCTTTAATTTTCGTACTGCCTCAGGCATTCGCAATAAAAGTTGTGTGTGCTGGTGTTTCAGGGTCCTATTGTTTTGAGCCGAGACCATCATGATGTCAGTGGCACCGACAGTCCCTTCCGAGAGACATCCAATATCAGCGATGGATCGGCATTCTGTGCAGGTGAGACGATATTTTTAAAAATCTGAACAAAGATCTGACTCGAACAGCATTTTAATTTCGCATATAAAGAGATCATTTTCTATAAAGATCTACAATGACGGAAGCAGAAATGAAGATGGTTTAATCCTAACGTTCACATTACAACTTCAAACGGCACTTTTGAACTTAAGAAGAGAAATACCGACTTTGTTTAGTCTTTCGTTCAGAACTAATAGCCACCGATGAAGCGTTAAGCTACATTATTTCCCTAGATTGCCCTACAGATATTTTAGCTCCATCCAATAATCCAATACCGTAGTCAAAGGAAACTTAGAGCCAAAACTGGAACGGATATTATAAATATACTTAAGGCCTGCTTCAATCTTATAGATATTCATATCCAATGGTTCCATCTCATGTGGACCTCAAATTTAATGAAATTGCGAATAGATTTGCCAAGTAGTTTACGCGGCCGAGTACATACATACACCTTGTCCACTAACCTATCAAGAGTTATTCACCACAAAGAACTCAAATAATAAAATTTGGCGACAGCTCATATCTGGTACTATAAAGAGCCTCGCTCAAATATACGGTTGACAGAAAATGTCAGACTGTCCTTTCTAGCGGGCACGTCCAATCTCTATCCTTCGTTCAGGGCCATAAGCCATTTCCAATTTGCTAAAACGTAACACTGTACAAGCCTCCCCAAATCATCTTCTATCCTGTGTTGGTCTGGCTAGGGAGGATCTTCATGGAAATCCTGACCTATTGGTAAGCTTTTTGAGTGTGCTTGGACTCATGAACTACAGAAGTCCTTTGATTTGGTTTCCCAAGCTGGTTAAACCCCCAGATAGCTTATGTGCATCCTTTTTTTTAATGAAACTGCCCAATTTTTGATTCTGAAGAGCGAAAATGGAAATATTGTCTGATGAATGGAATTTAGGCACTAAGGAACTGAAGAACTTCCATCACAATTTTGAATATTACTCACTTCAAATTTAGAAGAATCAAATGATAGCGATCAAACAGAAGTGTGTGGTACAAATATCTTAGTATCCAGCAATGAAAAATCCCATTTGATACACATATATTTAATCTTGCGTTTGGCGAAGCTTGTCCGCTAACGGACCTTGTGCCATAAAACCCAAACCAAACCCATTTGATACACAGAGTCAGGGGCGGACTGACCATTTGAATGATGTGAAAAATACCACATGGAGGCTGGTATATTTGAAAATCGAACGAAGCGACATGCTTGAGAGCAATTAGAAGATTTACAATTTTTCTATTTTATTTAAAATACTTGTATTATTAAATAAAAATAAAAACTTTGAATTCATTATAATAACTCATAATACTTATTTGAATAAGTCATAATTACTAATTCAAATAATTATTAATGAAATAAAAATAAATTGTAAGTGTTTGATTAAAAATGTTTGTACATTTTTAAAGATATGGGTCAATTAAAATTTTTCCACAGTAAATTTTGGAACTGATCCGCCCTTGCACATAGTGTAAAACTTCAAAGTGATGATTTCTGTCTGAGAAAGATTGAAGAGAATTTTATGGTTGGTAGGTATCCAGGGTGTTTAGTCGTTTATTTTACTCTAACTGCGTTTGATTAAGCACTTACGATGAATTTCACAGTATTATACTGCAGTGTCAACGTTACACCAGTAGAGATTATTTCAAATTACATCTCGAAAACTGGAAATCTAAGTTATTGAGCAAAAAGTATAGTAACCTTAGCTGTAGCTTGAATGTGGCTTTTACCTCAGAATTACTTCGCATAAACGTTGCGATGAACTTTATTCTTTACGTCGTCTCGCACTGATTACAGTAAGCATTTTATATCTCTTCTCACTTATTTCACAACACGAAGTAATCAATCTTTTTTTCAGATATGTCCGTCCAAAATTGTATTGGAGATTCTTTTCGAGGAGCTACTTGGGTGTCTCTTCACAACGGAGGGGGTGTTGGATGGTAAATGAGATTTTGATAAAAAATAAATTGACAGTTTTTAGGATTAATTATTTTTAAGGCATGTTTCATGTGAATTATTGGATTTACCACGCCGTTATATGTAAGGTATATAAAATGGGATGATACATCTTTCCAGAAATTTTTTTATCCTATGCCAGAGGACTGTTAGTAATTTGAATTAATTTCGCACTGGAGCAACACAACGGGCTATTGGCGACGGTCCGATATCAATTCCAAAATGATCCGAGGACAAAACCTCGTAATTTTGAACCTGTCAGATGACGAAATGTCAACACCTGAGCTGGCATCTCGCTCTCCAAACTTCCACACCACGCCAATTGTAAGGACATTTAAGGCCATGATAGATTCAACGTGCATCGGCCTACGTGCATACGATGGTCTTTGTTTGGATCGAGTTTCGAACTCGCAACCCTCTACCGCGACTCGTTAGAAGACGGAAGATATCCCTTTCTCTTCTTACCGTCCAGTAGAGGCAAGAGTTTGCAACAAAAGGGAAGGTGGTCTCAGCAATAGGCAGATAACTTCTCGGCCTTTTAAATGATCGTCCTTCGTAATTGCATTGGAGTTACAAAACGGACAGGGTTCAAATACCACTTTATCAATTTGCCTTTATTCCTATTTTATTTAGTTGTGCCTGCTAATAATCATCAATCTAAAATTTGTTGTAAAATCTCTTGGGATATCGGTTCGAATTTGACTCATCAACAGTTGCTCCCAAGATTTTTCAATAGCTTTTGTCTGATGTTCACTCTTTATGTTTAAATTAATCTCCAGGAATGGAGGTTCTGCTGATGCAATCTGCAGATAGTAGTTACTCACAGATCCTTAATCTGTCTGATTGTGAATACACACACACCTCTCATAATTATTTAGCCCGGCCCGTCCGGCATAAAATAATTGTACAATATTTGTTACAACTTTCGTTTTCAAAATTAAATCATTAAAGCTTTTTTCAATCTCAATTGAAGAACTAAGATGAGTATCTGGGTGCAGAACGTTATTTGCGATAGATGAAGGCTGTATAGAAGGTTCGTCATGGCTGGTAGTTTTAATAGGCTTAGGCCATTCCTCGGTATCTCTTTAGGGGAATCTTGATCTCATCTGTTTTGTCCAAATGCTTCAATGGAAGATTGAATGTTCGACAATACCCTCGGCTTCTCCTCACTACCAGATGCTGTTTTCATCTATTTTGATATTGATGAAAGACTCCATGTTGTGTTAACATAAAAAAAAATTGGTATGTGTCGAGGACGCAAGCCGTAGTTTTGACGTGAATACTCGGGCCTGATGTTGGATTGCGGAATGAATGAAGCCGAAATAGGAAGTCTGAACGAATGTTTATTGTGAATATTCAACAAAGTGTAGTTTGACAAAAAAAATAGAAGAATAATTTCATTGATTAAAGGCCTGTGATTGTAGCGTAGTTCGGTAGCTTTCGAATGACAGCACTTGCGCAGTCCTCACTCAACGCAATCTAAAGTTACATTGACCCAAAGCTCACCCAACACCGTAAAATTTCGACATGTTCCGGATCCCCTCCCCGGGCTCAGTGTGCTGCACACTCGGACCGAAGGCCGTGTCAAGTACTGATATCCTTTGTCTACACGACGCTGTATTTATCTTCTGGATGTCTCTTCTAGTTTGAAATCATAAGACAAAACAGTTGTAAAGCTCGACTTTTCATGCATGCCCCATTACTGTTCCCATTTTAAAGACGTACTCGCGTCAAAAGAGTGACTAAAATTCTGTATTTACTGACAATACGAAAAAAACTTGAACTTATACCTTCATTTTGAAGTGTTTGTCTATTTTACCTGATATTCATCTAAAAATATTTTATGAAATTTATGAAAATAGCATTTGTTTGCACAACCTTATATAACAAATTACAATTTTTTTATACAAATTTATTTCTTATTCATTTTAATTTGTTTACTCAGGGGTGAAGCAATGAATGGAGGCTTTGGCTTATTTATTGATGGCAGTGAAGTGAGTGGGAAAATAGCCTTGACTCTTTACTCGTATTCGTAGCCTATAATTATATTTCGTAATAATTTTCCAATTAATTCCAGGTGTCAGAAAAGAAAATCAGGCAAATGCTGTCATGGGATGTGCTGAACGGTGTAAGTATTCACTTCCTTTAACAGCTAAAGGTACTATAATGAGGCTGAAGATTTGCGTTTCAAAAGATTATTTGCTGATTCTTCGAAATAAAGTTCAATCTGACTTCTGAGAAAGAAAATATTATTTGCAGTTTCTGAAGAACACTTCTAATATACATCTGTAATTTATATAAACTATAAAATTAAATCTAAATCAAGTGTATATTGGCAGCATTGTTAAGATAGTTAGAACGAAATTTACTTAATTATAGAATTTTTAAATTTTATTCATTAACTTGAGTTAGGTATCTTTTTATCAAATTTGCAACAAGCTATTTCACCCAGTTCTGCTTCTCTTCGAGAACTGAAACTTGATAAACAAATGTGCAATGTTTTGTACTGGTTCTAATATATTTCTGGTGCATTAAATGTTTCACACAAATTTTATTTTATAGTTAATATTGAACTAAAGCTTTAACCCTTTCAGGGCGGTGGGGTACCCACCTCTTTGAAAAGGTTAAAGCTACGTACATAAATATTCGAGGTATATTAACGCTGGTGAAAGGTATATAAATATTCTCTTATTTGATATTCTGATATCTAGGAATACTCCAAATGGACTTGGAAACATAAGGGGTTCCACCACCTCAAAGAGATAACACTTTTTTTAAGTGCAAAATATATACAATACATAACCAAAAACTAAAGATAATGCTGAATTCATATGAAGCAAAGTCACCTGATCTCAATCCAATTGAGCATGTTAGGAATGCTTCGGATGTCGCATTATAGCCCACACACCACCACCAAGGACCGAACAATAGCAAAGACGTGCGAGTGGGACTCCTTCAACAGGAACTCTTGGACAGCCTTGTGGAAAGCATGTCTACACGTTGTGAGGCCTGAATTAGACCAGAGGCGATCACATTTCCTATAGAAAAAACGGAGCAAAATTTTTTTTCGAAAACTCTAAAACATACAATTTGTTTTCACCTAAGCATGTTTTTTTTTTCATCTCTTTGGTTCCCAATAGAACACGATACATCTGGGTGTTCTTATTTTACTCCACATGGTGTGTGTAATATTCAACTGTCATTTGAGGTACTTCAGTACTTGAACTTGGCAAGGGATCTCGGATTGCATATCCTTAATTTTTGGACATGTGTGTACATTACCATTCTTTTCCATCCATTAAGTTTTCTGAGAGCAGAATTGCATCGTGTCTTTGGGGTTGTCTCTACGCTCGTTTTGTGCTATTAGTGCCTTTAAAGGGTTACACTATAAAAATGCGACACGAAATGAAGATATTAACGGATTTATACCAGATGTATTGTACTTAAAAATGCTCATCAGATTTTTTTAAAATTCACATTTACTTTGCTTTTTAATTTTTCAAGGTTGCTCGACGCTGCTGGTCTGGAAATAGCAACGCCAATGACGTAATATGTCAGGCTATGCGCGATGAACCTAGGTTAGAGGTAACAGTGCCTCATGATGTTTTAGATGACAGCCTGATCGAGACATGCTTACAACTACCGTAAGAGTCAGAGACTTTCAATCTCACAATCAACCTTAAGAGATGTAAAATTACATTTCAGCTGTGGAAAGAATTTATATCTTGAACATGATGTACTTTTGTCATGAATTTTGTAAAATAAAGATTATTTTTAAAGCCTAAGCGCCTGCTTAATTGATTGACGTGTAATAAAATCATGTGCGATTTAACATATTTTTAAACATCATATGCCTGCGTATGGCGGCAACCTGGTTTATATGTGGACGATGGTCGGATGGGTTTATGGCTCAAGGGCCATATTTGGCCAAGCTGTACCAAACAATATCAAGTAAAAAGGACATACAGACAAGAAAAGCTTTACTGACACAGAAGAGAGAAATACACCCAGGTCTGGATGAACCTAAGAGAAATAAAATATACACCACCTACGACTCATAAGTTGCTAGCGGAGTGGGCGAACCTACTGAGCCCACTGAATGAAATATTCACAAGGTTATAACAATTTAAACTTTATGGATTATTTGGGTTCCATGCGCAAGGACTATATTTTGCCAAACAACGCCAAGTAAATTAAACTTTATGAATTAAACCACTTTACCCACTTTGTTACTGACTCCTTTTTTGGCAAAATAAATGCTATGTAAGAGGTACCGCGGGTGGAATGGTTTGTTTTGTCGTTCAATAGTGATTTTTTACTACATTTGGGCTAATTAGATCGGATCTAATTAGAATGCTAAGAGTGGACTCCGAATCTATTACAAGGATCCATGTTCAGACTGGGATTCGAACTAAGAGCCTGTTGAACCAAGGGCAGGCTACCAGGCATCACATGTGTGAAATGAAGCCGTGAAGGTAGGTAGTTGAATTTACGACTCACTGGGGCAACACAACGGATATTTTTGTGGGAAAAGTAGCAATTTGAAAAATAATGTAACACTCTCTTGGAAGGTCCTTGATTTGATCCTTAAATACACGAAACAGATTTGGGTTTACTAAGTGTGAAATGTGTAGGTTATGTGCTGGAGTGCATGTGGTCGAAATGTCATGCCTAGCAAGTTCCATTTGAGGTTGCGAGAAGTATTAGACTACCATTTCACCTTTGCAATCATGCGACAGGTGTTGGACTGCTCAATGCGCTTAAGTGTAGGAACTTTTCTCCCTAATGGGTGAGTTAACCTCCCTGAGTGTCACGAGATTTCTCTTTATTTTATTATAACTATTATTATTTTTGTTTTCTGATAAAGTACCCATCAATGCCCATCAAACTGATATGTCTCTTAAAAGGACAGGCTGGGGAGCACTTCTGATGGTTATATGGGTGCCCCCGAGATTATTGCTTTTACCTCACACCACTCATAATGACTAAAGAACCACATCTATTGATTGAAAGAATCAGAAAAGATTTCTTTGGTCAAAGTCAAAACTGGTTAGAAGTCTTGGCAGGGAAGACTGTCGGTAGCAGAACGGATATAAGCGTGTAAACCGCTTGGAGAGTTAAGCAGTTGAGACACAAAAATTAAAATATTCTTAGAACTTGCTTTGAAATCTAAATTAAATTTTTTAATTGACACAAATAGTAGTCAAACTTTATTGAGTTTATATACATGCATGTGTATGGGAAGATACGGAAAATTAAGTCGCGAATAGTCAAATTCTGCAAACTTGATAAGACTGTTCCACAAAGATGACAATTTATTGCGACATGAAATACGACTGTTTTAAATATGGGGTACACTTGAAGGATGACTTTTGAACACTACGATAAAAAACGCGTACGCTCCTTGTATTTGTAAAAATAATAATCTGCTGACGTTATAATTAACGATCGCATAACTTGCAGCGAGGTATTGAGACTCAGGTGGTATGTTATATTTACTGTCGTAGAGAGGCTGATTGCAAGTCAAATTTCAGAGCGAAAAGCTTAATGATAGTTAAAGTTCAAAATGATTTAATTTCAGTTTACAAAATTAATTTGAAATCAATTTTTATTCATTCAGCGTTCTTACTTTAAGTAAAATTCAAAGGAAATCAGGATACGAAAAAATAAAATTTGTTTTTGCTTTTGTTGATATCGCGTATTTAACATTTCGTTAAGCAATATGTTTTAATCTTGTTAATCTTATCAGAAATATATCTTAGGTATCATGTGTATCTTGTACATTTAATGGGTTGCAGAAGAGAGAAATGCACCCAGGGTTACTGTACATTTAATAGGTAAAAAACTTGCTGTATTACTTTAGGGTATTTAATTGTGAATTTCTTCAAAAAATTCATGAAAAAGCAAGTCAGCATTTTAAGGTCCTATCTTGCGAGAGCAAACAGTTGTAGGACCCTCGTCTTCCTATGATTTGTACACAGAAAATATCTCTGGTAAAATGATCATGAATTTTAATTTCATTTACGAAAGGGCCGCGGTGGCCCGGTTGGAAGAGTAACGGACTTGCAACCGAAGGGTTGCGAGTTCGAATCCAGCCAAACACCGTCGTGTACAAAGGGGGCTGGTGCACGTTAAATCTGTCGTGGCCTCAAATGTCCTCACGTTGGCGTGGTGTGGAAGTTTGGAGAGTGGGGTGCCAGCTCAGGTGTTGCCTCGTCATCTGACCGTGGTTCAAAATTACGTGGTGTTGTCCTCGGATCTTTCCCTTTGGGATTGATCCCGGACCGTCACCAATAGCCCATTGTGTTGCTCCAGTGTGACGTTAATTGAAATTCCCTCCCTCCCTCCCTCCCATTTACGAAAACATTGAATAAACTTTATAGTAAAATATCATTGCCGAAACTGGGAAAATCTTTTTCATTTCTCCATGTTTGGTGTTAATGAAGGACGGAGAACTTGTTCCAACGCTCCCATCCCATTCGACAACCAAAGTTAAGCATCTTCGGTAGCGGTCAGTACTTGGGAGCGTGACCACATGTGTGCTGTCAGGGCACGAGGATGTGTTATAAAATTTTGACTCTGCTGATTCATTAAGATATCCAGTCCATTCAACCCGTATTTTCAAAAAATTTTCATTTATGCACACTTTTCTGAAATGTTCCCTATTTATGATGAGGAGATAAACTGCTGCACGCAGTGGGTGCTCCATCTCTACTGTTATAAAAGGAAGTGTTTGTGTGCGTGCGGTGTCCAGACGAATCTATAGTACTTACAGCCATGAAATTTGTCACACAGGTGTCCTAAAGGTGACTAAATGTACCTCGAAGCCCGAATTTTAAAATTTAATCTAGAAATTTTTTAAATTTATTTATTGGCATATTTTTGTATTATTTGGTTTCCTAAGAATGGCAACAGTGTGAGAGAGATCACACAGCTTCTGCTCTTGGCAATATATGCCAACGTATTCAAAGCGCTCTTGATTAATTTTTTTGTATTGCTTTCTGTTTCGTTTGGGTATTTTTCGCAAATAGTACATAGTGGTTATTTCATAACTTACTTTTGTATTTGTATCATTTCTGCAGTTTTGTTTTTTACTGTTTAATTTGGTTTTGATTTCTCTGACATTTTGATTCATTTAGGTTATTTGTCGGATTCAGTGAGATTTAGCGTTAAAACTTTTTTAAAGTATAGCGTTATATCATCATTTTTATTTCACATTTTTATTTCAGTAGTGGTTTTTTCATAACTTACTTTTGAATTTGTATAATTTCTGTATTTATATAATACAAATCTATCGACAATACGTGTGACACAGATGAGGCTGTGAACTACACAACAGAGTTTTTGAACACATTGGAGCCATCAGGGGTACCCTCGCACATATTAGAGCTGAAGATTCGGACACCGATTATGCTTCTCACAAATGTGCATCCACTTTCACTCTGCAATGGAACAAGACTCTATCAAGAAACTCATGCCGAATATTATTGAAGCCACCATCATTACTGGACATGCCGCATGCCAAACTGGACATGCTAAATGGAAGAACATTCAACATAGTGTATCATGAAGCTCTCTAAGCAAGAATCAGTAAGGTGGAAGGAATGAGACGACATGGTCGTGTCATGTCGGGTGGTGGTGGAACTCGTTCTTAAAATTATTGCTTTTTCTTTTCAATGGTTTCAAGATCAGTGAGGACATAACAAGAATGATGTCACGGGCAACGCCGTGCGGGTACTGCTAGTAAGTGATTAAGTCCAGTTCAGTCAGCTTACGAAGAAAAGAAGAATTTTGGATCGGAAGGAGCGTTTTCTTAAGGAGTGTTTACATTTCTACGTTCGTTCCATTACGTTTGGTTCCGCCTTAATGCAAAGATAACGGATAGTTACTTTTTACCTTCTTATACCAACCATTTCCAAAATGCTGCGGGCCTCGGTAGCTCAGTTGGAAGAGCAAAGGATTAGCAATCGGAGTGTTTTGAGGTCTAAACTAGGTGCAGCCAAAGACCGTCGTGTAGATGGGGGCTGGTGCACGTAAAATCTGTTGTGGCCTCAAATTTCCTCATATTGACGTGGTGTAGTAGTTTGGAGAGTGGGGGTTAACTCAGGTGTCGTTCTCGTCATCTGACCGTGGTTCAAAATTTCGAGGCGTTGTCCTTGGTTCTTTCCCATAGAGACTGATCGCTTACCGTCGCCAATTACCCTTGTGTTTCTCCAGTGCAACGTTAATTAACTATCTACCTACCTATCCAGAATGTTGCTGGGAACAATTCTGATTTGATTTTACAATTTCAGATATACAATTTAAATTATCCCTTATTTAGGCTAATGTTCTTTCATCTTCAAATTGGAGAATAGACCTGCATTTCAAATTTATTTATTGCGGACTTTGTAAAATATATTCGAGGTAGGTAGGTATTTTAATTAACGTCGCACTAGAGAGCAACACGGTCCGAGGATCGATTCCCTATGGAAATATTGAAGGACAACACCCCGTAATTTTGAACCACGATCAGATGACGAGGTCACACCTGAGTTGGCACCCCACTCTCCAAACTTCCACACTACACTAACGTGAGGACATTTGAAGCCACGATAGATTTCTCGTGCACCAGCCCCCTTTGTACACGACGGTCTTTGGTTGGATTCGAACTCGCAACCCTCAGGTTACTAATCCGTTACTCTACCAAGCGGGCTACCGCGGCCCGTAAAATATATTCGAAATTATATACCATGTGTTATGCTGCTGGAAAGAAATTGGCAACACTAAATTAACTGGCACTTGTTGAAGAATGAAACAAACATCATTGCATGTTTTGAAAGTCGTTCCTTTGTGCACTGTCATTTCTGTTTATTTTGGTTGGCAATATGACTGGTGAAATAAATTTTCACAAAAATGTTTGCTGAATTGTGACTAATTTCAAGAACGTTTGATCAACGCTCTTTCGCAGTCGTTGAAATTGAATGTGAACCTAGTTTATCTTCATTCATGTGTTTTGATGCGTAATAATCTGATAGTTTGATAAAATATTTATTTACTTAACCATGGCAGAAGCAGCTTTTGATGGAAATTCATACTTTTTTTTGTGTCCATTCTGTGAAGTGCGGTTGGCTGACGAATGTCATTTTAAAGCTCACGTCGAAGGAGTTCACGAACTTTCGAGGATCGATCCTACCGAAGAGTTGATCGATATAACACGATTTGTTAAAGCTAAATGTTCTTCTAAGAAAGGTAAACATTTATTTGTCACCTGTAAACTAAAACTTGTCCTCGTGTAAGGTTTCTGTTTGCTGTGTCTTCATTTTTTGCTTTCGTGACACATGACGAACTCGTTTGATACGGAATTAAAAGTGTCATTCTATTATTTACTGACGCACAATAGCATTTGTTGATTTGATTTAATTTCTAACTTATAGTGTAATTAGTAATTGAGAAATTTTAGAATAACGACCACTTTGTTACAAGTTACAGTGGCATTCATTACAAGAGTTGAGTCACCATGTAACTCGATGTCACTCCTACATTAAACTATACAGAATCCTTTATGCCTATTGTACTAATATGCTACCTTTTTCCATGCACAATGAAGTTATACCTATTATATTTACCATGTCATATTTGGAACAGCTGCAGTATAGACCCCCCCCCCCCTCCATTTGGCGACTTTTTTGTCTCCAACCCTGACGTTACTTGGCGACATTTTTTAACAGACGTATTACAAAAAAATGTACATAAGTTGAATATAAGTTATTCTAATCTTTTAACAGATTTCACTGTAAATGAGGGTTTCCTGTTTAAACAGGGCTGCCAGTCGTGAACTGAACCCTCAGTCGCACCCCATTCGATTTTTTTGTAAAATGGAAAACGAAATTTCAAAGCAACCATTATAGAAACCCTGGCGGTTTTTCATGTGCAAAGAAATTGCACAATCGCCATAATAAATAATGTAAATCTTGATTATTTATAAAAATACAGTTATCACAGTCAATATATAAGTCTGGGTTAAATATGTCTATATATACATAGCGTAGGGACGCTGTAGAGTTGCTAGAATGGAGTGGAAAAAAGTGGGGGCTACCAAAAACAACAAATCGCAATTGAAGGTTGGCGACAAAAAAAGTCGCCAAATGGATTGGGGGGGGGGGGGGTCTATACTGCAGCTGTTCCTCATATTTCTACATCACACTATTTTATTAGCATCTGAGCCGAATCTGATATGGTATGTGTCTCAAAGCCATATATAATCTCATCTGGTTTGCGTTATTTGAAGCCGAACATCCAAAATATTACAGAAATCAATGTCACAGGCATGGCATTGTCACAGGTATGGCACCATGGGTGGTTGCAGTGTTCAACAATGGGTTCCATTAGGATGGAGTGCAGTGTTGACTGTTATGAGTTCACAAGTTCTGTCTTGAGAAAGAAATATATCCAGGGAAACGTTTTATAAAATCTGAGTTGGAACGGGCAAACATCAGAACATGAAGGGGTTCTGTGGGGTGTTTGTTATGATTCTTTTAAAGGGCTCGTTAATGAATGAACAGTTGAAAATTAACCCACTAGACTGAAAAATGTGAAGGAAGGTTATTGGATTAAGGATCCAAAGACCGGTCATAATTACAAAAGCCATCTACATCTTGCAGATGAAATAAAAATACATAAATAAGCAAGGCACTAAATGATTGAAATGAGCAGAAGTAATGTTACATAGACTCTGCATCCTTTAGAACAATTTAGAGACTAGTGATTATAAAATTTACAAAGTGAACATAGAAATTAAACAATGGAAAACAAGCATAGTAATGAGGAAGACAAAAAGAGGCCTAATAATTTGTATATCAAGCACCACACGATTCCATTCAAGAATCAAATCTGCCTGTGGAAAATACACATACTTTCCCATTGCATTTAAAACAAATACAATGAGTAATTTCAAGTTCAAAATACATTTTTTGTGCTATCAAGTATCACTTTCATGAACGAATGTATAATTAACTGGCAAATGAATCCTCAGAGGGAAAATGGGAAAGGTAACGAGCTAACACAAAGAAGTTGCTTTTGAAAGTACTTCTAAAATAAGTGGATTGTCCCGATGTTTTAATAAATTTGATTTAGCTGAACTGGAAAATTCATTGGTTTTGTTTGTCGGTCTATGGTCATTACTTGAAGGCTAATTATAATTAGACAGGAACCTCCAAATAATAAAGTGAATTCCAGGCCACTTCTAATACCACTGCAAGACTGGTGTTCAAACATAGTCTGTTGAATTGAAGGTCATAGCACTATCCACTTAGCTACCAAGGTGGTCAGAAGATTCAAATTTATTTAAAGATAATGACTATATATCAAGATATAGTAATGGCTTACCTAAATGAGTTTCCCCAAGGATCTGGACATACTGTTTTCTGGATACATGGTCAGTATCTGGAAATTCTCTCTAATTGCTAAGTTTCTTTCTGCACTTAATAAATTCTTAAATTGATACTTTTTATTTCATAAAATATTTCTCAAATGTTTCAATTCTGGAGAGCATATGCGAGTTAGAATCCAACCAAAGTGTCATGTACAAAGGGGCTGGTGCATGTTCAATCTGTCATGGCCCTAAATGTCCTCAATGGGGTGCCAGCTCAGGTGTTCACCTCGTCATCTAACCGTGGCTCAAAATTATGTGGTGTTTGAGATGTTAATTAAAATACCTACCTATACAGAGATCATAATTGCTTAAAGGAATGAATATTGCATAGCAATCTTTGCAGGAGAAAGCAGATGTGGAGCCCTCTAGTCAGTTTTTTAATTTTTAAAACTAAATTTGTTACTTTTATTTTATTCATTCAATCAGATTTGAGGTGCTATTTGGTTTGCTAATGTGCAATGACTATCCTCTTTCTTTTTAGAGCATTATGAAGGCCTGTTCCTTAGTGAGAAAATGAAAATACTAAAGAACCTTTTGAAAGAAAATTTCCCTAAGTGAGTTGCTAAATTTTTATGTTAAATATTTCAGATCAATTGCTGTACTTAAAACGCTTTTATGTTTGAAGTTAAAGCTCTCTAAACATTGTACTATTCTTGTGAAACTTCTAATAATTGCTGTTTGCAGTACTTATAAAAACACTTGCTGATATTCAATTAAATGGTTGTTCGTTAATCCAAAAATGTTATGCATAAAAGCATAATTAAGTTTTATATATGATTCCTGTCAGGTTCGTTTCCTCCCTGGGTGTATTTATTTCTTCTGTATCAGTAAAACTTTCCTTGTGTGTGTATGTCTATTACTTGATACTGTTTATCTGGCGAAGCATGGCCAAATATGGCCCTTGTACGATAAAACCCAAACCAACTGAAAATGTCTCACTCAAAAGTGTTTGAGTACAACCCAGATTGGTTGCAGTTCTTTTGTGCCTGCAGTGCACCATATTTATTCTATGAAGAATGTGTGAATAATTACTGCTATCAGTAAGATTTCCTTCATTTGTATTCTGCAACACTGCTACTGAACGTTAACTTTGAGGCTCTCGCATGTATGGTTGGTTTGTCAAGAGTACCAAGTTTTACATAATTCTTTCACTGCAAGGTTTGAAATTGGGTGCAGAAAGACAGGTGCTAGTACCACCTAAACATTTTTCCTTGGTTGCTAAAATGTTTTACCTGGATGCAATTTCATTTTTTTGACTTATGAATGTGTATAAACACACATTGCTAGGACTAGGTCTGTGTGGACTTCGATGACATTCACATGTTTCAACAGAAAAAACAGTTGATGGGTTGGAATGCGCTTAATACAAATGAACAAATTCAGAAAAATTTGACTTTAGAAAGGATGACAGGGTTCTAAAACAAAATCTACAGGTGCAAAATATGACTAACGACTGCTCATTTTGAACCAGTTTCATTGAGTATAAAATTCTTGAAAAAGTAAATCAATATATACAGTTAATTGCTAAGCTTAGTAACAAATTAAAACATAATATGTCAAAAATCATGATAAACATGTAATTTACATAAACACTTTAAAGTTTTCCAGAAATGATCACTCCTTTTTCCTTAAATATGTTTGAAATATATGCTGAAAAGCAATGAGTTTTTTTATTTTCAAATGAATTATCTGTAAAAATTGCATTTTTGCCTTTTCTGTGCATATTTATCCACATGACTGGATTTAATGAGGGCTGCTGACTAAACATAAAATTAAATCTTTTTCAACTCACCTAGGTAGGAAACTCTTGCTATAAGTTGTCACATTTATTTCTGACTAGCTGAATTACCCGGCGTTGCTCGGGTTGAATTGTTTATAATTCATTGTAATATTACTCAATATTATTCCTATGGAGATTTCAAATTGTTTTTAGCCCCCTGCAGACCCAGGACAAATCGAACGTGGTTAATATATAGCCTACATGACCAGCAGAATTCTATAGCACGAATGTACTAAATTTAGTGTGAATTGGTCTGACATTGATTGTATAAATGCGCAATGTTATTCCTTTGAGGATTTCGAATTGTCTTTAGCCCCCTGTACCATATCAGCGATTAAAAAAAAAGACCACTGTCTATAAAAATAATCTTATATTATCATAAAAATTTACATTCCGATAATAAAGCTACAGTTTAAGAATTTACCAGACGGGATACATGAAAAATATACTGAGCAATTTTCAGCGCAACAGCACCCATCTTCGATTGCACCATACTCTAAGATTCCAAATAAAATTCCAAGGTCATCTTGAGAGATGATTCCTGTAGATGTTAACTCTGATATCATCTTCACAGCCAGACTGGGAGAGAGCTCCCTCTAATAACTGCTCTGTCCAGGATGATGGGACGTTACACCCAAGACAAATAAAACAGGAGTTAATATGTAACCTATGTTATATCTGCAGGATTCCAAAGAATAAGTGCACCAAATTTGGTGTAGATTGGTCAAATGGTGTAGATTTGTATAGAGAACAAACAGGTGCCAATTCTGCTTTATATGTATAGATTATTCATTTATTATACCTGCTGTTAGTGTCTATGTTTGAATATTAAAATTGTGTTCAATTCAAAATCAGTTTATTTAAAGGTAATTTTAAATATCTGACTTGGCATGCTGTATTAAAGACTAATAATATTCATTTCTATTTACATTTTTTTTTCTCTTTAGATATTTAGAAAATTTTAAACTTTGGATCTTGTGTGAAGTAAGTGCACATTATACATTAGTAAATAATTTTAAGTGTACGCATTGCATTTTTATTTATTTCAGAATATATTTTAAAATGATCAAATAACCCTTGTTTTAACTAAACAGATATAGTGTGAGTTTTTAAAATTTCATTTATTTTGAAGTAAACAATTTGTTTGTTACACTGCCTCTTTGTCTGTGGATACGTTTGGAGGAATAATTGTACCCATATTTTTAAGTATATAGTCAAAAAATATCCAGACTAAAATAATACAATTAAAATAAGAGTTTACTCCAATTTTTGTCCAGCTCCAAAAATACGAAATTTGATTAGTATATACAATTTTAGTTTAATATTTAGGAAGCAGAGAGAAAGACCTTGAAAATGAAATTAAATATACATCTCAAAAATGTTCCTAAATTTTAGAATTTGAGCCAGTTTTATACAGCATCTTTCCCTTTAGTCATTTAGTTTTCTGTAAGGAAAAGGTTAGTTTAGTGATTATATATACTGTATTATTGAAAAATAAACTTTTGCTTTTGTTAACTTTCAAAGGATTTTTAAAAATTCAACTTTTTGTAAAAAATTATTTACTGTGTCGGTGGCTCTAGAAATTAGCTTCTGCACATTGATTGTGATTTTTAGTGTGTTGCTCGATATACTAAGCTGATTTAAGTGTTTAGTCCATCAAATTTTTGTTTCAATAACTATTTTCAGAAACAAATGTTATAACACCACACCATCTTTCTGAACCATAAATCGTTTATAAAGTGGAATTATGAAATTTTTATAGATTTTCAATTACCCTCTTCACATTGCTCTACTTTGAAGATAAGAAAAAGGTGATATCAAGGGGAGTAATATAAAAAGAGCCGAGAAGTCCTTCATAAGAAATAAAAAGGCACAAATTATACATTAAATTACTTGTTTTTAAGTATGCAATTGCCAAGAGTGATAGCTAAATGGGTCGAGAGGCTACTGTATTTATAACATTTCAATGTAACTTCTTTGGCTGTCTAATAGAGTGAATAAAGTGATTATTCATATTGCTTTTCAACTCTAAATTGGCATTGAGCAAGATTTATTTATTTTAGAAAACAAAAGTCGATTTTGACCAAGAAGTTAGAGATTTTTTCACCCCAGAAACAAGTATGAAGTTCTTTAATACCTTTTATATATGTATTTTAAAACTGCAATTTATATTTAATAGTTTATAAATGTTTTAAGCATTTATGTCAGATTAGCTTTAGTTTTCCAATAATCAAATAATCTGTTTGCTTATCGATAGAAATTTATTAGGGGGATGTAATACACGGGGATATTTTATCATTATGCGAACTTTGTTTCCCAAAGCTCTAATTTACTTTTTATTGTTGGTTCAGCTGGATATTTTAAAATTGTTACCTATACTTATTGATTTTTATTTCGTCTTGTCCATTACTGGACCTTGCACCATAAAACTGTAACCAACCAACCAAAGCTTTAATAATGTAAGAGTTAATTACTTCAATGTTTTCATATAGCAATTTTCTAATTATATAATTTAATGTTTTTCTTATCTTGCAAATTGATTTATGAATGTAATCTTTTATATCAGATTATTTAATGGGCTTGTGTGGCATTTTTTGTAATTATCAAAGTGATTTCAAGAAAATTACTTATAATTTGTTATGCTACATGAAATGATCTAAACTGCACTTTTATCTTCCATTTGTCGCTAGGATTTTGATGACTTTAAATTGCTAGGTAATGTCCATTAAAAATTGTATTTATGACCAAAAATCTCCATAAAGATTCATTCATAAAATAACAAAAAGAATCTAAACATTCCCTACATGACAAAAAAAATATCCTTAAGGTATAATTTAACTTGTTACAATTCCTTTGCAAAACTGAAAGTCTTCACTTTGTTAGTTAAAATAGGCCCTATGAAACAAATGCAACTTATATTTTCTGATAGTTCATTGAATTTTACTTTAAAAAATAATTCAAATATTTTTATGGTTTACAATGGAAAACTTAAAAGTGTTTATTTCTTCAGTCAAAAATTGTCATCAATCAAAACAGAACACAAAGTATGCTAATTTTCAGAAGATAATATTTTCTGTGGTTTGATTTTAACATTAAAAAGCCCATTTTCACTTCTACTAAAATGATGGGAGTAGACTTTAAATAAACTATGTCACTTACCAGACTCTGAAATTCCACCAAGAGAAAAGTTTTTCCCTGACAAGTTAAAAATTGCATTTTTGGAAAATTCATCCAAATTAGCCTTTTTTGGTAAAACAAAACATCCAAAACAATTGACTCGAATATTTTAAAAAGCTTTAAAATGTCAAAAACGCCTGAAAAGTACCATTTTGTAAAAATATTTGAAAATGCCCTAACAAAGATACTTAAATCAGCTTAAGTAAATCAGTTTTTTATGAAACACATTTTTGTTCATTCATTTTTTACTTCAGTCTACCCTAAAAATGATGCAAAATCATCGAAATCCTAGTTGTATTTATTGCTTAAAATTGTCAATTTTATTATTTAATCTAATGTATTAGTGTTTTAAGTTTTAACTTGATATATAACTTTTGAATAGCATTTAGATATCTTGATACACAATGTCATAACTTTTGCAAATAACATTATATTTCCAAATTTAGTTTTGGCCCATCATGAATTTCTTATTGACTTCATGAAAGAAATTCGATCGATCAACAAAGGTTCTGAAGCTGCTCTGATGAATGCTTCTGTGAGTAAATGAGCATTTTCTTATATCAGGAATATGAATGAAATTTTAAGTTTTGATAAAATTGTTCAAAGGACTGGTGTATAGATGGAAACTCTTTATTTCTGTATTTTAAGTCTCCAATATTTTATCTGATTAAACCAGCAATGATTCTCTTCATTCTTTATCCTATACATAGGACTGTATATTGAATAAATTGTCTCCTGAACTTACAGTGGCCAAATGTGGCCCTTGCATCATAAAACCGCCAAACCAACCAACTTGAACTTACAGGCAGTTCAGTCCACTCCAGGGGTATTGAAGCTCAGTGGATGTCGACTACGCTAGCAACCATCGAGTTGTAGGCGGCATAGGTTTGATTCCTGTCAGGTGCATTCCTCCCTGGGTGTATTTCTCTCTTCTGTGTCAGTAAAAACTCATTGTGCGTGTGTATTACTTGATGTTATATATCTTGTGTCTGGTGCAGTATGGCCAAATATGATGGTCCTTGCGCACCATAACCCCCCCGCCCCCCCCCAAAAAAAACCAACCAACCACTCCAGGGGGTGCAACAGTTGTGGGGATTATTCCAATTTCTGACCATTCTAATTTTCTGATATGACGTTCCTTAATTTCTTTATATGGGGTTTGTGAAAGACCATATTTGTACAGTTAATCAATTGACATCATTAAACTCAAGCTACAAATTATGGAAGATTGCAATACTCCTAGAAATACTAATGAATAATAATAGATAATGAGAAACTATATGCTGACTGAATATTACATGCTACAAATAGAACACATTAAAATGCCCCAAAGTTGTCAGATGAATTATTTTATTTTTATGATTATCTTTCATTCATTAAAAGATATAATTTCAATTGCTGTCACTCTAAATATCTTTCTGGTGTGCTTATTTGACCCTCTGAGACTTTTAAATAGTGTAGTATTGGTTTTACCCTGCATTATCTTTAATGACAAATAACTATGCATGTCTTTTGGTTGAAAGAGTCCTAGGAAATGTTCTATTGTTCAAAGTCAAAATTCGTTAAAAGTCATGCTGGGAAGACTACAAGTTATAGAAAGAATAAAGGCCCATCAGAGGGTTATTATGTAATGGCTCTGTGAAAGGCTCATTTCTAAAGAAAAAATGTGTAAACAGTGGGTCATACACAAAAGTATTCATCCACTGACTGGATATTACACTGACCAATCTCTGATTTGTGCTCTTTTCACTCAATTTTCGTGTTTAATTTAATTTCTAAGAACATTCAGGTTGAAAATTGATTGTCAAGTTCTTCTCTTCATCATTGAATATTACCTTTTAATGGAAAGGAAGCTCAGATCAAAGTTTGGTCAGTGGCATCTGTCAAATGCAGACCATATTCTGTAATGATCTAGGTGTGTATATCGGTAGATAAATGTGAATTTATTGATAGTACTAAGGTTCAATATCTATGTGTATATTGATCTGTTTAATAGAAATGTAAACATTTTTGGTGGTAAATTTGAAGTACAGAATTTGGTCTAGCATGTTGGTAATTCAGTACTTTGCATCTAAGGATCTGGTTGGTATATAAACGATCTAAAATCTGACTTAATATTAAAGATTATCTATATAAAGAAATCACATTTTCTGTCATAAAATAGTGAAATCCATTGAAAATCTATCTTCAAGCAGAATAGAATGAAATTGGTTCCAATTTGAATATCTGGTACATATAATGATACTTAAAACAATATAAGGTGTAAGACAAAATGAAAAAAAATCTTAAAAACATTGATTCTGATGTTTTTGTTTAGCATTTATACTTTTTACGTCAGGTGACTGAATACTTTTGTGCTTGATTACGTGGGTTATGTTACACTTTAAATATTTTTAATAAAACTTTAAATAATTATTCTATTATTTTGATGAAAAGCTAAAATAGAAAGCTTTTATATGATAAAATTTTAAATCGTAATTTCAATTATATCCTTGTAAAATTCATGAAAATAGTAAAAAATCATGAGATGGATGAATACTTTTGTGTCCCACTGTACATTTGTTTAATAAGAAATAATGAATGATGCTTAAGTACTCTAAAAGTGCTATTTGTTTATTGTAACTGATAAGAATTGTATAATAATTATTGGAACAGACTAGTAATTTCCAGATAGTTTTTAAGCAAGGAGTATGATGAACTGCATAACATCAGACATGTGACATTCTTTACAGGTTAAACAAAATTTGGTACATAAACATTGTTTTTGTGTTTGAATTCCATTTCAGACATATATATGAGATGAATTTAAACTGCAGCCAGTCAAAACATTAGATTCAGTTAACAATGAAAAAAAGGAGATAGTGAACCCCCTTACATGCCACCTGTCATAAGACTCACTGGCCCATGAGTGTGATGTGCACATACCCATGTTACCCGCTGAGGCTTAATTTCAGTGATCGGATGAGAAACCATTTTCATCATGGTGCCCCATTCTCATTCAGTACATTTTTAGAGTTCCAAAACCATTTGTCCATGAACACTATTTTGATTACATATTTATGTTACTATTTTTACAAATTTCAGGTTTCATCAATAAATGAAACAAGTAATCAGAATGTTGAAGCATTAAATTCATGTAAGGGCCAAATAAATATAGATCCTCTGTACATAAGCTTAAAGAGATCACTACCTGATTTTGAAACAATATATGCCATGGTGACTGCTAGTGCTTGGGAAAATGAGCAGACAGCCGTAAATAAAGCTGCTATTAAGCTAATTCACAATGTTGCCGAGGTAAGTACTTAAAAAATATTTGTGTATTATATTTTGAATTTATTTTCATTTGTTTCTTGTAACATTTACGAAGCATTTTAATTTGATGGGTTCCGAAAATTCTCTGCTTTTAAGTGACTTACTTTTTTTATTTAATTTTGAAATGATAAATTGTTTATCATAATGGTATCTTTGTCTTCAATCTACTGTCATGATTTATACTTTTCCAATCATTATGAAATGTCTAGTTTCATGGAATGCAAATTTTTTGGATTTGGGCCAGTAAACACAGCCCAAACTCGTGGAGTAAAAATTTTCACCAAATTACAAAAAACACAACTTAAAATTTATTTTAATTAACAATTTTATCACCTTATGTAGGAGCTTTGATAGCACAGTAGGCTACATGTCATTCTCACAATCACCTATTTATCCATTTTGTAACGTGTTATTTTCCTACCTATCATCAATCACGTTGTAGGGAATTCAACTACCACTACAATAACTAACTTCAAGTATAATATAATGACTCATATTTATGTAGTGTAACTAATATAAATGTGTGTCATTTTATCCTAATTTCATTAGATGTAAATAATTTATTGAACCTGTTAAAAATTCATCAACTAAGCTGTTTTTGAAAGAAAAGGAAATGTATGTGTTTTATAATAAAAGCCACATGAATGTTTCAATAAAAAATGTATATTGCAATCACCAAGTCCGTCTAGAGAAGGTCTGCTTACCTTGACGTCACAGAAAGTATCTGGGTTTGGCAATTAATGAAGATGTGATTTGAGCTACTTATGTCCAGTTATAACAAATGGATGTGAATAGATGATTTCTGCTGTGAGATTTTTAATTAGTATAGTTCTCGCATAATTTTTGTAACCTGTTCTTGATTTAAAATAATTATTCTTTGTTTAATTAATTCATAGAATGGCTTCACGAAGTCTAATTGATCCATCAAATATGCTTTTCACACTGAGTTAGGTTTTTTTTTAATTTTTAGACTCAAATCGCCAACTATTGTTCTTTGCTTTACAATTATTATTTAACAAAATGTTACTAATACAATTGTCACAACATGTTATCAGGGAATGAAATTAATTTCCCCAAACACACATCATTGTTGTTAATTTTGCTTTCAATTTTCTCCACAAGTTTCACCAATAAAGATTTCTGAATTCTATGAAGCAAAAAGTTATATTCAAAATCTGGAGAAATAAGTGGTTGAACCATCTGAAATGCACAAATGATTTTGTGCCAGTAAATCCTGATGGCCATTTAAGCACCCTCAATCAATAGAAGATAATGAACCATACAGAGAATCATCATATCAAATAGAAGTTAAATAACTTATCGTACCTTCTACTTGATGTTCAAAATCGAGAACAAGTTTTTGCATACAATAGAAACAATAAATAGATTTGATACATACTTTGCAAAATATATTGTTACATCATATATGAAGCAAAATTTTATTTACCAGATATCCGGAATTTGCTAGCATTGCCCGAATAATGTCCAGATTTTTTATAGAAACTATCAGTTTAAACCAAATGATGTGTTATGTGAATCACCTTGTGTGCAAAAATGCTCTTCATTTACCACAGTTTGTAGAATTGTATGTGTCGTCATATTTTTTTTATTTTAGAGATGTATTTTATTTGTAATACTGTTGCTTTTCATTTGCAACAATGTTTGACTGTTTCAATGTGAAAGTGTTTTTTATTAATATCTATCAATTGGGGAGTTTTATGTATCCTGAAATTTCAGAATTATAATTGAGTTTGTCAGGAACCATTTTTAGGCCTGGTAATCCTAGTCATCCAGAAACATAATTCAATGTAAAAACTACATATTCGAATTGAAAATCTGCCAAAAAAACATCAAAATCGACATCACTATTATCACAAGTAAATTATCTTAAATCCTTAATGACCTTGTTTTGATTAATTTTATGAAGCATTGTAGGTTCTTAAGAAAATTGGAATGGTAGAACATGAACATTGATGCCATCATAATTTGAGTGTCATTAGGAACCAAACACTTCTCATTAAGAATCGAGTTTCTAAAAAAATACAAATAAAAATATTAATTCGAAAAGCCACAAAATTTTGTTTTTAAAGAAAGCGAATGGTCATACAGAAACTCGACTGCAATTACAACGCAGTGGTGAAGTAGAACAAGCTATTTTTATAGTAATATATGCTATCTAATCATTCAGCGTTTTCGGCACTCAGACACTTTTCATGATGTCACAGAATCAATTTCCCAGCTGAAGCTGGCCTTCTCTTTAGATGGCTAATGATTACACACAAGGGGTTACCAAATATGACTGAATTCCAAAGCCATGGCAAAATATCTGGAATGATAAAAATGTTACTCTGGTCAAGTCATGCTATTGACTTCTAAAAATTTGTTTTAAACATTTCTGCATGTCTAAATGCTGTAATTCATTTCAGGCTATTGTGAGAAATATTCTTCGAACTATATTGCTAAGAAGAAAAAACATCAGTGTGAGTAAAGATGGATTTATTTGGAACGTGGATGCATCAAGCAAGTAAGCTTACATTTTTATTTATCCAATGAAAATTTATTTTTGACTATCATGTTGGGGACTCAAAAATTGTTTGAAGTTTTTCTCTGTCCTGTATCATAAAGATATGCATTGAATTTGAAAGCCTAAAGCTTTTATTAAATTAGTAAGTATAACCTTTTGATACACTAAGAATTTCTGAAAAACTTCCTTTTGGTTCTTGAACAAGTACACTGACTGCGTTAAGTACACCATATTCAAAATTACCCATATGATTGTAGGTAATAGTAAAGTCGAAGAAAAACAGTTGTATTTTAAACTTAAATTGTAAAGAAGATATGCAGCACTACCGTACTACATGGGAATTTCTGTTTTATCACATTCTTTGAAAACAATTCAATAAAATAAGTTTAATTATTCATAATTTATAAAAAATACTATGAAAACGTTTAAGTATCTAAATAAAAGCAATTAGCTTTTACTTTTGTAAATCATGACATTTACAAAAACTATTTATGAACTTCAGAAAAGACTTTCTCAATGGAGTACTTACTCATCTCCACACATTCTCCAAAGTTAACGAAAAAGTAAATAATAAAGTTAATGAAAATTTATAACTTTGTAAAACATAATGCAAATTACATTGCAATATTTTTTTCTTCAGATGTTTCAAGATATTTTAAGGGTATTGCATCATTTTAAACATTTATCTTGGTTGTTATTTTTTTATCAACAACTAGGAAAAGTTTTCAATGTTAGTGATTGTTACTGTATATCTTAGTGATACACATGAAGATTAAATGGGAATAGTTCATAAGTGTTAAGAATATTCGGCAAGTTATAATTTGAGCGTTTATAGCTTATTGTTAGTACAAAACATAGATTATTTTCTTTATTTAAACTTTTGTTTTACAGAAAAAATCCCGGTGAAGTTTCCAAATGTGCTGATGTTGTTACTTTGGAAGAACTTTTGGATTGTTTAGTGGTATGTTTTTAAATTTGGGGTTTACATTTTTATACATTAGTCTGAGCTTCAGTTCACAGTTTTGCAGTAGTTTGAGGTAATTGATGTAGTTATTTATGTAGACTAATAGCTTTATCTTTATTTCACATTGAGATAAATGTTTGATATATAAGATAAATTGTTTCCATTTTTATTTCAGGCTCATCCAAAACTTATTCCTATCAAAGCAGTATATAATTTTACTGTGCGTAGGATATTGAACATGATAAAGAGGAGGCCCAAAGGTGCTCCTGAAGAAATAAATAAAAATACATAATAGATTTGTGTGTTATGTCCATATCTTCAAAATGTTAATTTGTAATATTTTTATTGAAAATATTAATAAAGTTTCATAACTAAACATTGAGGAATGTTTATCGTATTTACAGTATTTATAAAAAAAAATATTTTTAAAGCATACAATCCATAAAAAATTTCGAAGCCCCTGCATTATTATCTGCTACACCCAGTATCACTAGTAGTTACTAGGGGAGGTTAACAACTTTCCTCTTTAAATATATCTAAGAAAAAATTCTGACACCTTTTTGATGATACTGCAGACACATAAGAGAAATTTTAATCTCAAAAAGTTATGAAAAGGAATTTACTTTTAGATATATATGTAATGTAAACACTCTTTGCATATAGAATCTCAAACAAGTTTTAATTTCATGTAAAATTTGTATATTCTTCTAGTCCTAGAAATGGCCAAGGAAACTGGCGTTTGAGAAAAAGAACTTCCATCAAAATATGTGTCTGCATGTCCTTAGTTATGCTACATCCTGTCACATCTTCAGTTTTGAAGCCACACATTTAAGTTGATTGTTTGGATGTTTTTAGGTTTTATGGTTCAAGGGCCATATTTGGCTAAGCTGCACTGACTATCTCAATTAAAAATTTTGTGATAGGGATAAAGAGGGATTGAAGAATAGAGTAGTGTGATAAAAGCAGAAAACGATGGCTTGGGTATAACCTATAGAACAACCCCCATGTTGCGCATTGGGGTTGCACTCCATATTCCAGGGCCATATTTGGGGGTTAGGAGTTCAACCCCCAAATATGGCCCTTCCACCTAAAAATTAAAAACCAACTAGCCTTTTTTCCTTATCGTTTTGAAAATAATCTTGTGATGAATCATAAAATTAGATAATTTTGAGCAACTTTGAATACATTTTCCATCTTTGATATATCTAACTCAAAATAAGTATGATAGTGAAAAAAAACATTTGTCAACGAAATGAAATCCAAAAGCGAATAATCCTGTTGGTACGCAAGAGCTGCAGTAGCCCAGTTGGTCGTGGATTAACATCCAGAGGGTTGAAAGTTCGAAACTCGACCCAGCCAAAGACCATGTATGTGGGGGGGGGCATGTTAAATCTGTCGTGGCTTCAAAAGTTCTCTTATGCATAGTTTGGAGAATGGGGTACCACTTTAGGTGTTTTCATCATCTGACCATTATTCAAAATTACAAGGTGGTCTGGGATCTTTCCCTTCGGGATTGATCCTGGGCAGTTACCAATAGCTCCAGAGCCATATGAATTCAACTACCAAACGTCCTGTTGATAAGAGAGGGCATAATTTGATCTTCACAAAAAAAACGAATAAATTTAAATACTTAGTAAACATACTCTCAAAAATTCTCTATTAAATGCATTCTTTTATAATTTAATTAATTTAGGCTGAAAAAAGTTTTTGAAGGCAATAAATTTGATTATTTATTCCGAAAACAAAAACTAGTGTATTGCTCGTGGAACCGTTAAAAATAATTTTGTTTATGAAATATGTAAGTATAAATAAAATTTTATAAAACCTGAACCTACTGAAAATCCATTCATTCAGTTATGTATTTAAAGCTTGCTATATTCTCCATCTTAATTTTCCCTAAGGTACAGAGAGCAGAAATTTGTGGGAAAGAACTTGGTAAGAAAGGGTTTTGTTAATATTGCTTCAGTATTTTATGTATGATATATTTCATGTACCTATGTTTCATCTATTCAGATTGCTAGTTATGTGATAAATATGATAAAAAAGATGGTTTACGTGAATTTACAACTTATCATTTGTCTTTTGTATTCATCGAATACAGGTGGATGCGTATTTCATATTAAAAAGAATGAACCTTAAAATCAAAAATGGTAGTTAAAATTTTTATAGCTTTGATAAATTTAAAATTTTAGAAGAAAATGTGTCACATATGTATATTTAATTAATATAATTACTTCCATATCAAAACTCGTCACCTGACCTTGATTCAAATTTACATGGTGTCCTCGGATCTTTCCCTTCTGGGGATGATCCCGGACCGTCGCCAATAGCCCGTTGTGTTGCTCCAGTGCGATGTTAATTAAATTTCTACCATTCATGCCAAAACGGCGATAAACTACATTTGTCACTGATATATATATCATTCGAGAACCGGGCCGCGGTGGCCCGGTTGGAAGAGTAACGGACTAGCAACCGAAGGGTTGCGAGTTCGAATCCAGCCAAACACCGTCGTGTACAAAGGGGGCTGGTGCACGTTAAATCTGTCGTGGCCTCAAATGTCCTCACGTTGGCGTGGTGTGGAAGTTTGGAGAGTGGGGTGCCAGCTCAGGTGTTGCCTCGTCATCTGACCGTGGTTCAAAATTACGTGGTGTCGTCCTCGGATCTTTCCCTTTGGGATTGATCCCGGACCGTCACCAATAGCCCGTTGTGTTGCTCTAGTGTGACGTTAATTGAAATACCCCCCCCCCCCATTCGAGAACCATTTGAACAGAAGTAAAATTTTCGCAGACCATCTGGTTTGTTTACACTGAAAATCCCGCATACTATATTTAAATAAGTGGCTAATTAAATACGAACATTCTAACCCTTTTTATGTGTTCCCTCCAAAAAATTCTTGTAGTTGAAGACGGAATGAGACAAACTTTGGTCTACTTGAGAGAACGATCCTAATCTAGATCAATAGTCTGCTTGAATCTGAAGCTAGTGTCTTCTATGTTTAGCGGGCCCGGTTGGAAGAGTAACGGACTAGCAACCGAAGAGTTGCGAGTTCGAATCCAGCTAAACACTGTCGTGTACAAAGGGGGCTGGTGCACGTTAAATCTGTCGTGGCCTCAAATGTCCTCACGTTGGCATGGTGTGGAAGTTTGGAGAGGGGTGCCAGCTCAGGTGTTGCCTCGTCATCTGACCGTGGTTCAAAATTACGTGGTGTTGTCCTCGGATCTTTCCCTCTGGGATTGATCCCGGACCGTCACCAATAGCCCATTGTGTTGCTCCAGTGTGACGTTAATTGAAAAATACCAATCTATGTTTAGCTTTACAGTTAAACCCTTTTATGAGCAAGATTTATAGAATAAACCATTAACCTTGTTTTGAGATAAGGTTTTTCTGTGAAGCTGAATACATGTTGCTTATGAGGGATTTTCAGTGTAAATGAGACTATGGAGAAGAATTTACTTCTGTGTGTGTTCAAATGTTCTTGCATGATACATATCGGATTTACCTTAAAATGTTTTTCGTTACTTTGGCAATGCTTGGAGTTTAATCTAATTCGTGTTGACCAATGAACGGTAGTTGGAGGTGAGTATTTTAATTAACGTCGCGGCTGGGGAGCAACATAACGAGCGATAGTTCGGGATCAAACCCGAGTGGTAGGTAGGTATTTTAATATTAACGTCGCATTGGGCATTTAATTAACACAATGGGCTGAACGGTAGTTGGAAGAGCATCGGATTAGCAACCGGAAGGTTTCGAGTTCGAAACTCGGTCCAGCCACAGACCGTGGTGTACACGGGGGCTGGTGGGCGTTAAATCTCGGCCTCAAATGTCCTCACGTTGGTGTGATGTGGAAGTTTGGAGAGGGGTGCCAGATCATGTGTCATCTGACCATGGTTCAAAATTCCCTTAGTGGTGTTGTCCTCGGATCTTTCCCTTTGGGATTGATCCCGGACCGTCACCAATAGCCCATTGTGTTGCTCCAGTGTGACGTTAATTGAAATACCCAAAAATACCCTAACCCAAAATTCCCTTAGGGATTGATCCCGGACGTTCGCCAATAGCTCGTTCTGTTGCTCCAGAATTACTATTGCCGATCATCGGTTGGTAGTTAATTAACGTCACACTGGAGTAACATAACGGATTATTGGCGACGCTCCGGGAAAGATTCAAGGACACCTCGTAATTGTGAACCATGGTCAGTTAACGAGAACACCTGAGCTGGCACCCCACTCAGGTATGACATTGTCATCTGACCGTGATTCAAAATTTCGTGATGTCATCGGAACTTTCCCTCCGGGTTTGACGCAAAGAGTCCGTTGTCGTTCTCCAGGGCGACGTTAATTAAATACCTACCGTGTACACGATGGTCTTTGGACCGGGTTTCGAACTCGCAACCCTCCGATTGCTAATCCGTCTATCTTCTAGTTGGGTTACCGCGGCCCCGACCAATGAACGGAATTTATTCTTTGAAATTTTTATTGGTGGTAGTGGTATTTTCAATTAACGTCACACTGGAGCAACGGGCTATTGGTGACGGTCCGGGATCAATCCCAAAGGGAAAGATCCGAGGACAACACCACGTAATTTTGAACCACGGTCAGATGACGAGGCAACACCTTAGCTGGTATGGTATATTTACGTGCTTCGTTAACAGTGAATATATTCAATCATAATTCAACTCCATTCATTGTAAGATAAACCAATTTTTTTATTTCCATCCTTTACATTAATTTATAAGCACGCACTCTTCTCTCCGTACTTTCTTGCAACCCCACTACACATACCAGGGTTGCTATATTTTTAAAGGCGCGTACATTCTCGCTCTCTTGGCGATTCACTACAGAGTATCCCCCCAGTGACAGAGGGTACGATGGAACGAACAATATAACTTATATATATATATATATATATATAAGGTAACACATGTAATTTGACATACAGAAAATAGAAAGAAATATGATGTAAATTAACAGTTAAATATAGTCAGTATATCTCTGTGGAAAATGTACACGACGACCAGTTCGTGTCGTGGTTGTTGGTTTCTTAATAGTTTCTTTGGAAACAGATGGTTTTGCAAGAGATATTGACTTTGTAGGAAGTGTCTCTGTAACAGTGGATTGACGTTTGATAGGAACATTATCCTCTCCAAGAAGAAAAGCGGGTTTAACTCGATCCAAAGAGACAGTCGATTTCTTTCCTTTCAGTTCAATGGTAATTGTTTTATTGGTTCTGTTTATTACCTTGTGAGGACCGGTGTAGGGCTGACTCAAGGGTGGTTTGTTTGAATCAACTCGTAAGAAAATGTGCGTACATGCTGTGAGAGATGGATGCACAAAAACTGGACTTTCACCGTGTCGTGAAGTAGCAATGGGATTAAGAGTCCGCATCCGCTCTTTGAGTTGAGTCACAAAGGAGGTATCAACGATTTGTTTTTGGTCTGGGATTTCTAACATGTCTGCAGGCAATGTTAATGTTTTGCCATAGACAAGTTCAGCACAAGTTGCTTTGATATCTTCCTTAACCGCGGTACGGATACCTAAAAGTACGATGGGAATGATATCAGTCCATCTATCGTTTTCATGTGCTTTGATAGATGCTTTAAGATGTCTATGAAAACGTTCGATGACGCCGTTTGCAATTGGGTGGTATGTAGTCGTTTTTATTCTATTCGTGCCTAACATGTTTGCAAATTCTTGATACAAATTTGATCTCATTTGAGATCCTTGATCTGTGGTTATAAATAATGGGCATCCAAAGCGACTAATCCAAGTGGTGAATATTGCTTTGCAAATGGTAGTAGTTGTCGTATCAGGTATGGGTATGGCCTCAGGCCATCTGGTAAATCTGTCGATGAGTGTCAGAAGATAGACGTGACCATCAGATGGGGGTAAAGGACCTACAATGTCTAAGTGAATTTGCGAGAAACGTGCATCAGGAAGTGCGAAAGTTCCTAGTGGTGCTTTCGTGTGGCGTTGGACTTTTGATCTCTGACAGGGTTCGCAGGAGCGTACCCAGCACTTGATTTGACGTTTCATATTGGGCCACACATATCGGAAGGATATCAGCTTTGTGGTAGCTGCAATTCCTGGATGAGAAATATTGTGTAGATGCTCAAATATGAGCTTTCGAAAGCATTCAGGTACGAAAGGTCGAGGTGAACTAGTTGATGTATCACAAAGTAAATCACAGTCAGATGAATGGCATGGTTTATATTCCAAAGTCAGAGATGAGTCATTGTTTTGAAGATACTTCTGTACCTCTGAATCACTTTTCTGCTTTTCTGCAAAATCTTTAAAATTCAAATTTGGAGATTTTGTAATAGAATCAATTTCGATTCTTGAAAGTGCATCTGCGACAGAATTTTTAGAACCTTGCACATGCCTGATGTCTGTGGAATATTGTGAAATTAAGTCTAAATGGCGTAATTGCCGAGGTGAACATTTATCAGATTTTTGCTTAAAGGCGTAAATTAATGGTTTTTGGTCTGTGTAAATTTGAAAACTTCTGCCTTCTAGCATGTGTTTAAATTTCTTTATTGCGGAATAAATTGCAAATAGTTCACGGTCATATGTTGACCACTTTTGTTGACTTCTGTTCAGTTTCATAGAGAAAAATGCAATGGGTTCCCACTGATTGTGAGAAAGTTGCTGCAAAGTGCCTCCGACGGCAAAGTCTGAAGCGTCTACCCAAACGCTAAGTTGTGCCCCGGGAATAGGGTGTCTTAAAAGAGTTGTCAGAGCAATAGCTTGTTTGGCAGCATTGAAGGATTGTTCAGCATTCTCGTTCCATTTTATTTGTTCGGAAGAATTTCGAACACTAGAGCGAGATTTCTTTTTGTTTTTGTGTCCTTCTAAAAATTGTACTAAAGGGGCAAGTATGTGAGCAGCTTTAGGTATGAAAATTCTATAAAAGTTATACATGCCTAAGAATCTACGGAGCTGAGTTAAAGTTGTGGGTTGGGGAAATTCCATTATGCATCGGACTCTATCGGGAAGAGGTTCTATTCCCTTTTCGGAAAGTTTAAATCCCAAAAACTCTATACTAGGTCTACCGAAAGTACATTTTGAAACATTGATACAAAGACCGTACTCCTGAAATTTTGAAAATAAAGCTTCAAGTTGTTCTAAGTGTTCTTTATCATCTTTTGATGCAATCAATATGTCGTCGACAAAAGCATAAACACCGGTTAAATCGCGAGTAACTTCATCAATAAATCTTTGGAAAGTTGCAGAGGCATTACACAATCCAAATTGCATTCTCGTACTTTCGAATAATCCAAACGGGCTACATATCGCTGTTTTGTGAATATCGTCAGGGTGTATTGGAATTTGATGATAAGCTTTAATAAGGTCGACATGGCTAAAAATTTTGGAACCGTGCAATTCTGAAGTAAAATCAGCAATATGTGGGATTGGGTATTTTTCTTTAACAGTTTGTGCATTTAATGCCCTATAATCGCCCACAGGCCTCCATTCCAATGTTCCTTTTTTAGGAACCATATGAAGTGGTGATGCATAATTGCTCTTTGAAGGTCGTAAATGACCAAGCATCATCATATTTTGGAATTCAGTTTTGGCGATTTTCAAGCGATTTGGTGCTAATCTTCTAGGTTTTGCAACAACAGGTGAACCTACAGTTGTGATGTAATGGACAGTATTATGCTGAACCGGTTGATTAGGATCCGGCAATTTAGAAATCGATGGAAATTTATTTAAAAGGTTGTGATAAACAGAATCTCCAGTTATTGTTTTTACTGAATGAATATCAGCATTTTTCATTTGTCCAATTGTCTGAAATTTTGTTTTTAAATCTCTTATACATTTATTTCGGAGATCGGGTACCAATTCAAAATAATGGAGGAAATCTGCTCCGAGAATTGGTGTGTTTACATTTGCAATTAAAAATGTCCAAGTAAAAATTCTCCGTAATTTAAAGTTTAAAGAAAGGGTTTTTTGTCCATATACTTTAATAATTGAAGAGTTAGCAGCGGAAAGTGTCTGTTGACAAGAATTTCGTTTTTGAAAATTATTTGCAGGAAGCAAAGATACGTCGCTACCCGTATCGACCAGGAAGGATACGTTAGTTGTCTGGTCTCGAATGAACAGGCGACGCGAGATTTGTGGCAAAGAATAGGTCGCCTCTATTCTTCGCGATTCTCGTTTCCCTGATAAAAACAGGGTTGGACACATTTGTCGGCCCTACATTTATCACCAAAACGACGGTGATACCAACAAACCGATGAACGCCTGGAATTACTCCTAGTTCTGTTTCCTCGGTACGGGGAGCGACCTCGCGGATACGAAAGTTGATCGATTCTTTTGTTCAACTTCTCAATTTCACGGAAGAATTTTTCCTCATTTGAATTACGCTCTTCACGTGAAACAGCACAATTCTCCATTGGAGAAGGAGTAACTTCCAGAATGCGATCAGAAATTTCAGCAGCCTTATCGAATTTTAGGTCAGTAACGGCGGCTAATATAGACTGAACAGAAGTCGGCAAACGTTGTAAGAATAGTTCCAACATTAAATTTTCTGGGACGTTATGAGATTCAGCGCGACGTTTCATATTTCGCAACAACTCGGAGGGTCTCCTAGATCCTAATTCCTCTCCTGACAAAAGTTGTCTGATTTCCTGTTGCGAAGATTCGCCGGAACGAGCTATCAGTTCTGTTTTCAATTTAGTGTACGGATCAACAGAGTCGGGTTTTACAAGTACATCACGAATAAGTGAGGCAATTTCAGGTGGTATATGAGAAACAATATAATTATATTTTGTCATAGACTCTGTAATAGGTTTAGGAGCCGCCAAAGCGAAAGTACTTTCGCACATGATAAACCATAAGGCGGGATCCGATCTATTAAAAACAGGAATTTGAACTGCACTGACCTCAGACATAGTGCAAGGGAATATTCAAGATATCCAAATTGCAAGTAAAAACAAAACAGAAAAGTAACCCAGAGATAAAAAAGTTCGATCTTACCCCGTTCGCCTTTCTTCTAATAGCAGGCGTGTCTTAATCCGAGAGATATTCCGTTATTGCGTAACGCGTATCTAATCCTCGGCGCTAGAGAAAGTTGAAAATGAGCTGTCCAAACGAAACTACTTCACAAATCTATGTAGCTCGCACGCATTGAAATTCTTCATAAGAATCACTGTATATTCTCACCGGGTCACCATTATGGTATATTTACGTGCTTCGTTAACAGTGAATATATTCAATCATAATTCAACTCCATTCATTGTAAGATAAACCAATTTTTTTATTTCCATCCTTTACATTAATTTATAAGCGCGCACTCTTCTCTCCGTACTTTCTTGCAACCCCACTACACATACCAGGGTTGCTATATTTTTAATGGCGCGTACATTCTCGCTCTCTTGGCGATTCACTACACTGGCACCCCACTCTCCAAACTTCCACACCAACGTGAGGCCACGTCAGATTTAACGTGCACCAGCCCCCTTTGTACACGACGGTGTTTGGCTGGATTTCACGTTGCACGCTTAAGTTGCTAAGTCCGTTACTCTTCCAACCGGGCCACCGCTGCCCTGAAATTTTTATTGGTGAAATGCTGAAATTGTATTCGAAAACCAAGCAAAGTTTGGTCACTTCCAGGAAACGAAGGACGTACAGGAAACACGTATCGCCGTAGAAACTACCGTCTCCTATATTTGGCTTGGCGTGGTGTGGAAGTTTGGAGAGTGGGGTGCCAGCTCAGGTGTTGCCTCGTCATCTGACCGTGGTTCAAAATTACGTGGTGTTGTCCTCGGATCTTTCCCTTTGGGAGTGATCCCGGACCGTCACCAATAGCCCATTGTGTTGCTCCAGTGTGACGTTAATTGAAATTCTCCCTTCTCCCTCTCCTATATTTGGCTTGACAGAAAATGGTAGGTATTGTATTGTATTGTATTGTATTTCAATTAACGTCACACTGGAGCAACACAATGGGCTATTGGTGACGGTCCGGGATCAATCCCAAAGGGAAAGATCCGAGGACAACACCACGTAATTTTGAACCACGGTCAGATGACGAGGCAACACCTGAGCTGGCACCCCACTCTCCAAACTTCCACACCACGCCAACGTGAGGACATTTGAGGCCACGACAGATTTAACGTGCACCAGCCCCCTTTGTACACGACGGTGTTTGGCTGGATTCGAACTCGCAACCCTTCGGTTGCTAGTTCGTTACTCTTCCAACCGGGCCACCGCGGCCCTAAAATGGTAGGTATTTAAATAACATCTTACTTTACAACACAACGGGCTATTGGTGACGGTTCGGGATCAAACCCCAATGACAGAAAACGTGTATCATTTTAAAAGTTAATGTCGGACAAAGTCAAAATCGTGATACATCAAATTAGTTGTTACAGACATTTTTTTCTTCTCCAGTAGCTTGTTTATACTAAAATTGAAAAATGCTCTCCTTCGTAATAGGGAGTGGGGTGCCAGCTCAGGTGTTGCCTCGTCATCTGACCGTGGTTCAAAATTACGTGGTGTTGTCCTCGGATCCTTCCCTTTGGGATTGATCCCGGACCGTCACCAATAGCCCGTTGTGTTGCTCCAGTGTGACGTTAATTGAAATACCCCCCCCCCCCCTTCGTAATAGGATAACTTAGGGAATTGGACCTGTAATAAATACTTCAATATTGTTAATGTAGTCGACGATCCTATACTGAAACTTAGATGCCCGATTAATACTAGGTTATCTTAAAGTGAGACGTACGAAAAAAAAAGAGAAATTTGTGAGGATATGTAACGGGCCGCGGTGGCCCGGTTGGAAGAGTAACGGACTAGCAACCGAAGGGTTGCGAGTTCGAATCCAGCCAAACATCGTCGTGTACAAAGGGGGCTGGTGCACATTAAATCTGTCGTGGCCTCAAACGTCCTCACGTTGGTGTGGTGTGGAAGTTTGGAGAGTGGGGTGCCAGCTCAGGTGTTGCCTCGTCATCTGACCGTGGTTCAAAATTACGTGGTGTTGTCCTCGGATCTTTCCCTTTGGGATTGATCCCGGACCGTCACCAATAGCCCATTGTGTTGCTCCAGTGTGACGTTAATTGAAAAAATACCAAATACCAAATACCAAGGATATGTAACAAAATTTAAAAATACCTTGGAACGCTAGAAGCGTAGCTTACACTAAACGCACTACAATATATCATTTACTACAACTAAGTTTTTCGCACAGTCCACACACACCGCATGGTTTTGTGAATACAATTTTTCTTTAAGTTTGGTGAATGTAACACACACAGATCATAGATAATTTCGTGCTTTTTTGTTTCTTATTATATTAAAATGCCGCCGGGTATAATTAAACAATCTACTCATCGCCCAGGTCCATTAAAACAATCGAATAAGCCTCACAAAAATGGAAGTAAAGGAAAGAAAAATGATAAAGGTAATTATGCGTCATTTGAATGTTTAATAGTGTGAACCAGCCAATAATTAACCAGTTTGTACAATATTTACGAAAATTTCCCAAGACCTAATCAGCTATTGAACTTGACAGATTTATTATACACTTATTATCTTGCAAGGAAGGTGATTAAAATTAGCTATAATACAATTTTTTATAATTGATGCTTTTATCTCCCAGTTCAGAATTGTGATTGGACGAGGAATTGATCACCACACATGCAGTAATTGGCCACAATTTATTTTTTCAAGCAAAATTCAAATTAAAATATTTGTATAAATTAATAAGCGATCACCAGTATATATCTCAAATATAGCTAGGCTACTCATTTTTACAAGATATTCTAAATGAAACTATTTAGAAAAAGAACTAATTATTGAATATTAAACGAGTGAACATGAAAGGATCGTCATTAAAACTAGTTTTGCCTCTGACATTGTGTAAGGACAGACTTAAGTCTTTAAAAATGACTTAAAACTAATATGAAATTTAAACCAGATATTGAATAACAAAGTTAGCATACAGGCAAAACAATAATTAGGGCAACATACAGTAGAACAAATTCTGTGTCTGGCCAACATATACTTTTTATTTTCTCAAAATAAATCGCTACAGATATTGATACCTGGTATCAAATGATGCGACTCCATGGTTAGACAAATTACTGGTAACCGTGGGGATATTGATGTTCGATTGTAAGCTATTAATAATTTGTGATTGACAAATATTAAAGCATGTGATACTGTTTTCCATTCAAAATATGGTATATATGGCCAGCTTATCCCAAATACAACCCAAACAAAATCAGCAGCTTCATCGGCATCAGATGAATCATTTCATCTGTTGCAAAGACGTCTCTTTCAAATGCACAACAATCACATCTATCCCATGCAGGGTATGAAAATAATGATTTTTTAAAATAAAAAACATCGGATTTATTTGATTTGAATTACATTTTTTTATTTAAATCGAATTTTTATGATTTTAAATAATCCCTTGCCTTACAAATTTAATTAATTCCTTGCCCGTACAAATTTAAATTTGTTGGACATGAGACACGCATATTACAGTAGTTTCTAGATAGTTTTTATTTAATCATTAATATTTTTATGTAAAACAATAATGTATTAAGAAATATCGCCAGGTAAATTTTTGAAAGATTAAAACATGACATAGGAATTAGCAAAGTAAATCACATGAGTAAATTGACCCTTAATGCCAAGATAAGCAATGTTTTCCCATCTGGTTCTCAAGCAGTTTAGATTACAGGCGACACTCGACTTTCGCACATAATTGGTTCCTGAAAATGTGTGCGAATGTTGAATGTTCGAAAGTAGAGGGATGTAAAAAACATCAAAAATTGTATTTTAAAATATTTATCAATAATATATTAAAAATATTTATTTATCAATATACATAATTAAGTTAACGATGCATGTTTAAGTGCTTTCAGGTGTTTTCTTTGTAAACTTGTCAAGAGTTAGTTGAATACTACCCTTTCTTTTCTTGATAAAGAGTTCTATAACATGCTGTGTCTTTCTCAATCGCCTTACGTTCTCCATTGGGATCACATTCTTCCATCATAGTCAAAAATTTGTTAAGATGTATGAAGGCTTCATTCATATTTTTGATTGTCAAAGTCTTGACGATTTTATCAGCTTCATCTTCCCTCACTTTCATTGTGTAGTTCATTTAACTCTTGTTGCTCAATTATGTATTCATTTGACAAAGGTATTGAGTGAGATTCAATCAACTCATTAACATCTTCGTTGTTGACGTCAAGTTTAGTTCATTCATTAGGCTAACTATTTCTTCTGTGATAGTTTCCGGAGTTTCTTCATAATTTATAAAATCACTCATTTGTGAGCATAATTGTTTCCAGGAACCTTTCATTGTTGACTTTTATTTCAGCCCACGAGTCTCCAATATTGTTTATTGCATTCCATATATTATAGTTCTTCCAAAAATCTCTTAATATAGGCCCACCTTCCCTGCCAGTTGCCTTGATGGCCTGATTCATTATTGTCATACAATATCGTTTAAAAGTAACTATCACTGTTTGGCCCATGGTCTGCATGAGGCAGGTAGTATTGGGAGGAAGAAGCACAACATTGATTTCCGGGTATAAATTCTGCAGAGATTTTGTGTGTACCTCAATTTGGAATACCTCATTTTAAATTTGTCGAACCAGCCATTACTTGCTTGAAACACCATGTTAGAATCTTCTTTTAATCTAGTCTTCCAAATTCGTGCAAACTAAGAGCCTTTGCTTGAATGATTGAAAAACTCAGAGGGACATCGTTTTGATGTTGATCATCAATCCATGATGACAAAGATCTTTCCATTTCATCCATTACTATGCCGTGTCTTTTGGAAAGAATCTTTGAAGATATATTTCCACAATTTTGAACGTATTCCTTAATTTATTTTTGTTTTTCAAAATTGAACATATCGTAGACCTGTTTATGTCATACGAACGGCCGATTGAAGCAAAAGATTCACCGCTTTCAGAAGGTCTAATTATTTCCATCTTTGTCTCGATCGTATGAAGTTTGAGTCCTCAATTTCTTTTTGTTCGTATCAACACTGCAGTTTCTCCGTTTCTCACTCATGTTTATAAATTTATAAGGGCGAAATATTTAAACATAAACAAATAAATTAGCAAAACACACAACGCATCGACACGCACCCTAGACTACACCTGTTTAATACATTGTATGTATTTGACATTCGACCCCCGCCACCGCGGCTTGGAACCCTAGTGACTTCACAACGATTCCGAGAAGTCCGCTACTCTAGGAGGCAATGTGTGAGTGAGCGCAAGTTACCGCACTCCGTGGGAGCGACTGCATGGAAGTGAACAACTTTTGCATTATCGACAAAAATCTTTAAAAAATTGAATTTTTAAAAATTTGCGAAAGTAGAATGTGCGAAAGTCGAGGGCCGCCTGTACTTTGAGTTTAACTCATAACTAGTGATGTGAAGTTTTCGGACCCTGATAAAATAGGTTGCCAGATCTCAGACATCAAATTATGAATTTTTTCAATCATACAAATTACAGAATTTTTTTGCATTATATATTTATCATATTTGAATAAAATGTTTTGAATAACTTCAATTATTTTGATATAAAATAATTATATATATATAATTGGTTCAAGACTTGCTTTTGAGAAAAAATCATGTCACCAATAGAAAATAAAATAAAAGGAACTTGCATCTTGAAAAAATTCCAACTTCTCATTAATTTTTAGCTTGCAAAATTAACTTATTGATGAAAAAATTATTTTTTGTAAGTTAACAGTAAAAAATGAGACATGAAAATACATAAATTTGAAATCAAGTATGCCTATTTTTCAAATTCTTTGAGCATTGACAAGTATTTCTTGGGTCTATTCGAAGCACACAAAAAGGGTTTATATATAAAACAAAAAATGCAGCTTTTCTCTATGAACAGCATAGAACGAGTGTAATAGCATCCCCCAGAATATGCAAATTCAGTGGAATTTTGAGCTTGCAATAAAAAATTTATCGAATTCCAATGGCTTTCTGCTTCAACCCATAATCTTTTCTCAACATAGATGAGTAAATTGACTTTTACATTCCAAATTTCAATTCTATAAATATTGAATAATTATTCTAGCAGTGTAAAGAATTCTAAGGGATCAGTGCATAAAATTTCCCAATAAATTGAAATACAAATTAGCTAATATATTCCACAAAATAAAATAAAACTATTAAAATTACCAATTATAAAGATTTATGTACAAAATTGGAATGCTTTGTGATACTGAAGAAAATCTTTTCGTTGTAATTGTCTATATTTTTTATGAATAGACTACAATGCTAAATAACCAGAACATCTTAAAAAAGAAAGCAAGTTACCATAATTTTAATGAATATATTTCGAGCATCTTCACTCAACACATGGTGAATGGTTTAAAATTGGCCATGTGTGATTTATAATCACATGGATTGTTTAAAATAAAATCAACACTGATGACCATACTTGTGAGTGACACCTATTGGTAAATGGCCCAAGATGAAAATACTTGTCTGGTTATTATGATCCCAATCAGAAAATACTGTTAGGTGGTGCCTTTAAAGGAAGGATGATTTTCAACATAATTTTGAGGTGAACTCAGTACGAGCGATATTCTTAACTTATTTGAATAAAATAACATGCATCTTGTTCAGTATTTTATTTTCAATATTGTTAAACATAACAGAAAGAAAAATGAAATTTAAAATTTTGATTTAAATCAATGATTTTTTTAAATAACAATCACTTGATTTAAATCAAGATAATTAATACCCTGATCCCATGTGGTTTTTCCTATTTTTTGGGGGCAGTCGTGGGTTTGCCTTAACAACCAAGCGAGTTGTAGGTGGCGCAGGTTTGATTCCTGTCAGTCACATTCCTCCCTTTGTGTATTTCTCTCTATTAGGTCTGTAAAACTTTTATTGTGTGTATATCTTTTTCTTGATATTGTATGTCTTGTGCAGCATGGCCAATATGGCCCTTGCGTCATAAAATCCCAACCTACATTTTTCATTTTGCTTGATACCTTCACATGTTTCACAAAATCAACCACCTTCCTTTCATACCATTTCATATTTATTTTTTTTGGTATTTGATTATCTATTTTAGTATAGCTTAAAGACTTGTGGCAATGTTTTTGGCATTGCTTTTTCTAAAGAGTTGTGGTAGGCAAAGCCAACCCCACTTTGTAATGATTATGGCAACCCTGATTTGTTAGGATTATAAGGCAATCTCATGATTATTTGAATCTCTTATCAATTTTTGTAAATGGTCTTTTTTCATTATACCATGCTAAAAAACTCTAGTTTGCTAGAATCTGTGATCTAACATTCATATTATACTGTAGCCTGGTTCCATTAGACTTAAAACTAATAAATTATTTAACTTGGACAAACTTCTTAAATATACCTGAAAAGTAAAGATTTTTTGTTTAAGTAAATACTTACCTTGTAGCGAGAATAATCAGTTTTGTGGACTTTTTCTATTTTTACAGTTATTGTCGTAAATTTTTAAATTGTTTTCTGCAATGCCTAACACTGTTTTTTCTAAGAAGTTCTTCCTTGGCAACATAAAATGCACCAAAAGCATTGCCACAGAAAGTCTATATCAAAGCTGTACTTGTATGGCATGATGAAACATACATTTTGTGTAAACATGGTTTTCTTTTATCTTCCAATTATTTTTATTTTAAAACTTTCAAATTGATCTTGTATGCTGATTTAAAAAATTTTTCAGGGAGAGTGGATGTGAAAACTGCAAGCATACACAAAAAGCGACAGCTGAGTAGGACTGAAAGGAAAAATCAAGTAAATATGCATTAGCCGTTAAAATGGAAATTTTTTGTAAGGTTGTGTTGTGGTCTGAAATGACAAAATAAATCGGAAGAATTTGATAGTTGGTAATTCATATTTTTGCTGGTCGAATGGCCGCTTTATCTCGAATTGGAAGGATTGGTGACATCTTGAAAAATTCATTGTTGCTACTACACTTACTTGAATATGGTATTCATTAAAAATATTATAAAATACAATAATGATGGTTTGGTGAGTAGTTAATAGAAATTATGCACAGTTTCATGTTGGAAATTTAAAAAATCCAACGCAGATGACTGATTACGAAAGGAATTTATCAGAACATCTATGCTAGTTAATAATGCTGATGCACATTAAATCTGTCGCCTCAAATGTCCTCACATTGAGGTGGTGTGGAAGTTTGGAAAGTGGGTTGCCAGCTCAGGTGTTGCCTTGGAGATCCATCTCGGACCATCACCAATAGCCCATTGTGTTGCTCCAGTGCGACATTGATTAAAATACCCACCTACGTAGTTAATAATGCTGGGATACTTCTATGTTATGTATGTCAACTCAGATAAAAATGTTTATTATAATTCTTGTGGGCCATGATATACATTTAACCCATCTAGCATCTGAATTTTTTTTTATTGTATTGATGTTATAGTATAAATCAAAAATATCTTTCAATTTTCTAGCCAATTCAAAGGACTTCAAAATTTATTAGCATTAATTTTTATGCTCATTCGTGATTGAAATTTTCAGAGCCGCTGTGGCTCAGTGGGTTTGCCCAGTCTTCTGCAAGTTGACTGCAGGTTTGATTCTGGTAACTTATCCTGGGTAAACTTTTCTTGTGTCTGTCTATTTACTTGACATTGCCTGCCTTGATGTTTGGTGCATCTTGGCCAAATATTGCCCTTGTGCCATTCTTTGGGTCTTTCAAATTTTTTTCTGCAAAAGTGAGAATTTCTGTAGATTTCAGAAAGACGATTTGCTGTTATATAGGATTCGCCTTCATTTGTTCAGAGGTAATGGATTATAGAAATTAAACACTCTGATCAGGGCTTCCACAGGCAACTAAAAGGTGACTTTTTGCTACTATTTTTCAACCTTGGCAACTAGGATATATTTTTAAGCAAAATTGTCTTAAAAGCTCCTATTTTCAAAATTTTGGTGACTTCGAAAATTCACCAAAGTTAACTAAAATTTAGTTCCATTTTTTAAACTAATAGCAGGCTGAAAATATTTTTCAGATTTTTCTTCAGGAGAAAATTTTTTAAGGGATGCCAATTTCAAAGTTTTAGCATCAAGCCGTTGTAACTATGAAAGAAAACATCATAATCTATGGTTTGCTAGATTGTCATGAATATTAAGGAAATATTTAGTTTCTTGGCAAGATCTTCAACATCTGTTTCATACTTAATTAACACATTTTGTGTTAATTCGATTACATTATGATTCACAGTCAATTCATTTGGTATCTGAGCAACTATAATTGCTACTAAATTAGTGCTAGAGGAGAATTTTTGCTATAGTTTTAAACATTTGTTACTATTTCATAAGTGCTTTGCCTGTAGCAGTCACTGATGCTCTATTTTTTAATTTGATGCTCTTCGATAAGTTTTTAAATTTTAGTTTATTTTGTATTTGAAAACCTGTATAATTCTACTAACTTTCGCTTTAAATCTTTATCAGCTGAATCAACTGCGCAAGAGGAAACGAGAAGAGGTCCTCAAACAGAAAGGACGTTTGTGTGGAATTAATGCTTCGCCAATCCTTGTAGTAAGTTAATTCAACTTTATGATATTCCTAATTCAATTTGAATAGAAAGCTTTAAAATAATTATAAATCCAACAGAAAGTAGATGGGTATTATGCTAAATGTTAAGGTTTTGTATTCGTTATCACTTGAACAATTAGATTTGTGGGATACCATTTTTTCTTATTATGATTTCAAAGACATTAAAAGGATTAGATATAGTGCTACAAATTCTTATCAAATATGATCTTCATTTTGATATCTAAATATTAAAACAGGGCTTCGGCAGCCTAGATGTAAAAGTAATGGATAAGCAACCAGAGGGATGCGAGTTCGAAATTTGATCTAACCAAAGACCATCATGTGCACTGGGGCTGGTCCATGTTAAATTTCTCATGGCCACTAATGTCCTCATGTTAATGTGGTGTGAAAGTTTAGAGAGTAGGTGTTAATCTCATCATCTGACCATGGTTCAAAATGACGAGGTGTCCTTGGACTTTCCCTTCGGGATTGATCCTGGACTGTTGCCAATAGCCCATTGTGTTGCTCCAGTGCGATGTTAATTAACTACTACTTAATTATTTAAACCACATTAAAAATATATTGCATTTTCTTCTGAATTCCCTGTCCCAAATGCATACAAATTTAAAGTTTTAAATTAAAAAAAATTTAACCTTGAATTGTTGTGTAAATTTCCCTCACTTTTGGACAGTAGAAGTCTGCATACTACTAGGTACCAGTGATCAAATATGTACAATGTTCTGAAAATTGCATTATCTCTTTTCTACAGGCCCTAGTGCCTATTGTAACTGATGGAAAAATTTACTATTCCTTAACATAACTGCTTATGGAAAATATTTTGACTTGTACAATAGATTTATTTCCACTGAAATTGTACCATTTTTACATTTTTTATGTATAACAAAAGCAAAATGCAAAAAATATATATAAACAGTTCACAATGAATCTTTTCTCTTACAAAATGATACTTAGATTCTGAAATTTCATTCCAAATATACTTAATAAAATCTCTCCAATTCTCATTCAACTATTAACATTACTGAAAGGAGGATTTCGACTTTCATGTTCAAGGCATAGAATTAAATGACAACCTTGAAAGGTAATAATTTATTATGCAGCATCTAACGTAATTTTTTATTTTGCTATATTTATGTGAGCCCAAATGGTCAACATGACACGACTGCAAATATTAAAAAATTGTCTTCTACCAGGAAAAATAAATCTTGAATTAATTTTTGACATTTGAACTGGTGAAAAAGTTTTAGTGTATTTTATAATTGAAATCAATTGTGGGTAATGTTTGGATTACGCAATATTTGAGATTTGATTTTGTTAGGTACTTTAAAATTTTCTATAGTTCTTTGCTTTCAACTCTTCCAAAAGAAAATCTTGTTTTAAAATGCTACTATAGAAAACTTGATTTAGAATTTAAAGTACTGTTATTATTGAATTAGAATTTAATCCTGAAATGGGGGGGGGGGCTGAATTTTGGAGGAACATTGAAATAATAGCTAATTTTTGCAACAAATGGAAAAGTTTTGGATTTGATATATTTGCTTAATATCTATTTTATGAGGGTGTTGTGAAGAAAATATGCATCTTACAGTGTTCTCACACTGTCAGGGCATTAAAAACCTTAATTTTTGCTGAAATTCCTTTAAAATTTTTAAAAAGCCTTGTTTTTTTACAAGAACACATTTTATTTCACATGTATTTTGAAACCGAAGTCTGATACTTGTCCTAGGTCAAGTGCCATAAAAATAGATGGTTTAATATTCATCGATTAGCTAAAAATTTGTTTTCAAAACTAGGTCCATAAGACGAACATAGCATTCACAAAACTTTATTTCTGTGTGCCCATGGGCTAACCTCTTGCAATCTATCCTGTCATAAAAAGACCTTAAATAGGAGCTGATTTTATTTTGCTTAGCGATTGGTAACCCTCTCTGAATATTTGTTGGAAATTATTTTATTAAAAGTAATATTTTAACCCTCCAAGGGTGGTTTTGACGAGATATCTAGCTCATCAAGATCTGACCAATTTTGCTAATGATGAGGTATCTCGTCATCAAGATATTGCCATTTTGTGATGATGGGATCAAGATCTGGTCAGTTTTCTTCTAATGATCGAGAATCAAACATTTTTCTGATGACAAGATATCTCATCCAACAAGACCTGGTCACTTGCTAATGACTAGATACCTTGTCAAAGCAACCACCAGGAGGGTTAACACCCTTTTTTATTTCAATGAGAATCAAACCTCGTGGAATTCTGTATTCAGTGTTGATAGTTATATAAAGTATATATTTCAGAATAAAATTTTGTAAATAGTTATATTGTTTTGTTGGAGTTTAGAATGAAGCATAATTTTATGTCTTAAATTAAAATAGTTTTGAAACATAAATTCAAAATTAAAGAATTATGGAAGGGGCAAAGTTCTTTTGTAATTTTATTAATTCATACATTTTCTGGGAAGGTATGTCGTATGACATGATTACAAATAGAAACAAAAATGTATAGGTGTGTACAAAGTATAAATAGTTATATTAATATATTATACAAAGTATATATGAAACATTAAGTAGTTTAAAAGTACATAAATGAATAATCTACACTACAAAAAGCATTTGTTTGTGTCTTTTTTCTTTATGCATAAATTACTATTTTAAGCATTCCTTTTTGCTAATTATTTTACTAATTTCAGACTATTTTATCCCTGAATGAGTCTATTGACCCAACAAAACTTTTAGATGACATAAAATCTTGTGAAGAGGACTTGGTCATTTCCCAAAGTATTCTTGGGCATTGTCATATAAGGTAATTGCTTGTTTTGTTGGAATTGATTGTACTTTTTTCCAGATAACTGTCTTTAATCACTTTAGTTCCATTATTCATATCTTCTACACAATCATTTAGTCTACAACAATGAAAATCATAAATCATTAAGAAATAATTTTTGAATTTTATTCAATAGTTTAATTTATAGTTTCTTACCCTTTTATGAATACAAGTTAAAATATTCCTGATTAATAATCTGGTAAGTAGCACCTTCCAAATAATTTTGGACTTTTAATGGACTATAATGCACATATACTCTTACACCTTAAGCTGCCTGACCGATATAACGGTTAGTGTTTGTCTGCCTTCCAGTAGATTCTGGATTTGAATCTTGGTTATGTAAGCTCATAGATGTTGGCAATTGTCCCTGTTAGGAGTACTGTGTTTACCCTCATGGTACTCCTTCACAAATAGCCATCAGTTTGCCCCGTGTAGTGCCAAAGAGGTTAGTGGTTGGGTATTAGAAAAAGTTAACTTTTATGAGAAATATCTTAAGAACTGAAGTACAGTAATGCCACATATATATATCATGCCTCAATATATGGTACATTAAGCTCTTTTTCCTCGCCCCTGAATTTTTGGTTTGACAATATCAGGAAAAATCTCAACAAGTTCCTTTAGAGTTGGGAGTTTTCAAGGTCACTTATTTCAAGCAGTTATTCTAAACTGAATTGGTAAAAAACATTTGGTATCTCAAAAGTGTGGATGAGAAGAAATTTATATCAAAATTACTTCATATATAGTAGTTTTGTTTTAAAAGGTTTCACCATAGATTTTGAGATTAATGTTTAGCTTTAAATTTCTTTAAATAAAAATGCCTAGTTACCTAGAATATTTCCAAGCCTAGCTTAACCACTTCATGATGGTTAGATGCTTTACAAGGTTAATGAATATTGAAATATTGCCTCCAGACTTGAATTAGCTGTGGTTTGTCTCCAATTTTTTATTTCCAGGCATAATTAGATTTTTCACTTGTGAGATAATATCTTAACACCCTCTTTTTTCCATTTAGAATAAAAGCAAAATGGGTTCAAACAATATTTTGTAATTGAAAATTCACCAATGGCTTTAAATGTACTCTTTTTTTATATTTGTGTTTGTCTTATGCCAATCATGTGTGACAATTGATGTTTTTCAGCTGTCCACGCCTGAAGCAAAGATTTACATTTCTGATTCCTCAGGTGTCTGACATACATTCTGTTATGGATGCCTTGAAGGTCAGTATCTTGTCCAGAATCTTTTTTCATGAAGGCAAAATCTCATCTTGCTGACTTACTTACCTTGGTTGTATTTCTCTCTTGTGTCAGTAAAAATTTCCTTGTGTGAGTGTCACAGCTTGACTAAATATGACTAGTGCCATAAAAATGTAACTAACCAACTCATCTTTTTTACTCGAAATAGCTCTTGACATAAAGCAGATCTTATGAATTTTCTGGTTTTTTTTAAATTATCAGTTGAAACCAATCAGGAATTGTTATTGATTTTTGAAGTTTGTTATTTTAAATTTTCATTGAAAAATTTCTTGTATTTTATTTTACTTTTAGGTTTCTCAAGTTTTGCTGCTGCTACATTCATCTTCAGATCACAGTGATGATGTGGATATGCTTTTATCAATTATAATAGGACATGCCTTACCTACTACTCTTCATGTTGTTAAGGTAAAAATGAAAAACTTGTTGTTTTTCTAGTCTTCAAGTGGACAGTTTTGCCTCAATTTATAAATTAAGATTATAAAGCTTTCAAAAGAAACTGATTGCATTACAGTAGGATTAAAAGAATTGCAATGTGTATTTAAAACTGTTTTTTAATAATTATTTGTAGTTTTTGAAATTATTATTTTGTAATTCCTTTTTAAATGTTTTTATGTTGGTCTTTTTGATTCATACTTTAATTGCTACTTGTAACATACATAGTAAATTTCCTGTTTTGGAATTTGGAGAGCACTTTTTAGAGCTTGGAAGTCCTATTTATATTTTAGGATCAAAATATTTACAATTGAGTATAAAATTCTGATGCCAAAATTTTATAATAAAATAAATGGACATGAATTTGGTTGTGTATTTTTAAAAATTCTTTTGTCCTTAAATAGCATTTTTGTGTAGAAAAATTTAAATAATTTTAAAATTTTGCAAACTAACTTATTAGTGATTATATATAATATGTTATTAATAGTTTATAATTGATAACATTACTTATAATGTTACAAACTTATAGTTTGCTTTGTTTTATGTAGGGCATGGACAAATTTAATGTAAAAAAGAAAGCTGATTTTCGGAAACAAATACTGAAAAACATTGAAGCCAGGTAAAACATTCAAGTTGTTAACTATTAATTGATCTCAAAGTCACACTGAGCCAAGTTGAGGTTATCAAAATTTGTCATTTGAAACAGCAAGGAAATACATGAAAGCTCTTACTTTGAAATCTTTTCATCCTACCATTGACCTTTCAGCCATAAGAAATTTCATAGTGGAACAATTTCTAAAGTAATGTCCTGTGTATCTGAACACCTAGAATATCCATTCATATCCTATAAAGTTGATTGCTTATTAATTCCTTTTCAGGTATTTTTAAGTTCATGTGAGGACTGCGGTAGCCCATTTGTAAGAGCAACAGATTAACAACCGGAGGGTTGCTAGTTCGAAACTCAGTCCAGCCAAAGAGTCGCATACACTTGGCTGGTGCATGTTAAATCTGTCCTGGCTTCGAATGTCCTCATATTGATGTGGTATAGAAATTTGGAGAGTGAGGGGCCAGCTCAGGTGTTGACCTCGTCATCTGACTGTGGTTCAAAATTACGAGATGTTGTCCTTGGATATTTCCCTTAGGAATTAATCCCAGACATTCATCAATAGCCCGATGTGTTGCTCCAGTGCAATGTTAATGAACTATTGCCTACCTTATAATGTGCTTCCATTGTGTAAACATTGATCATTGTGAATACCTATTTATAGTGTACTTTGTGTTATCTCCGGTCACATTTTCTTGGCAACAAAAGAGCCATCTTTGGCGCCATTTGCAAGTACTTATGCTTTTCGCACTTTTTTTCCTTGTGATTATTGAGCACATAAAAATATAATGAATCATTTATTCTTTAAAAAACATTAGTTATGTTCAAACACATTTTTAATCAATATTAGTTAACCAGTTACAAGTTTCCTTTTTTAAGAAAATGAAAAGAATTTCATGACAATAAGAAAAGTAGAATGCAAATGATGTGCTTAACGATGACAAGTAAAGCATAAATAAATGCAAATGGCACCAAAAAGGATGTCTCTTGTCGCCGTAAAAGTCACCAAGAAATTGTGACCTGAGGTAACCAAAAAGTACCATTTTATAGAGATACTTAAATCATTGAGATTTGTGACTAAAATATTGGGGAACTTTAAGGAGTCTAAGCAACAAATTAACCAAATTGTTAAAAATTTAAAATGACCTTTCATATAATTATTGTGAGGAAAATAGACTTAATTGTTAAACTCAATACTGTACATCCGATCTTATGCTTCTAATAAATATTAATGCATGATTTGATTATGTACATTTTTTACTGAATGTGAAAAGGCTTGTTTATTCAATTTATGGGATACTTCAAGATTTTACTGAATAATATACAATATGTATAAAGTTCATTAGTCGTGTGGATTTATTTGTTTGTGGTATCAATGAAGCAGCCTCTTGCCATTTGCATTCCTGCCAACTTGAATTTGTATGCAGCAAAGGAATATTCTTATGGTTAAACATTAATCTTTGAATACCCATTTATTACCTATTTTATAGGGTTCGGTTATCTCCCAAGGTTACTCAAATAGTTATCTCCAGATTTTTTACCCAATTTCTTAATTCTAAAAAATAAAAATATTTTGAAAATACTTTATAATTTGTTATTTTTTCATTTGAATTAGATTCCCAGATGCAAAGCTCCATCCGGCTGATAGTAGGCAAGACCTTCAGCTTCTTATCCGTCAAATTGGGAGCCAAAATCAACGATCCGTGGGTTTTAGAGATAACAGACCCCACTTGATTGCTGAAGATGTACGATTTGAGCAGTCTGATCTTGTAAGTTAGCATATTTTTTAAAAATTAAAACAATTTCTGTTTTGTTAACTAATCACACTAAAAGTGTCACATATTTTAATGTTGTTAAGGCTCATTTGAGGAGGATTGCCAAATTAATATGCCAATATTTAAAAAATTGAATTTAGATATATACTAATTGGAAACATTTAAGCCGATTGTCGGCTTAGACAAAAACTCATTAACCAACATTTCTTTAAAGACTAAATGTTTATTTTCATGATGGTGAAAGATACATTGTCATAATTTTAATCTACAAAAAAAACATTAAATAGGCTTATAATTTTATTTTTGTCCTAAAAACTAATGGGCTAGTTTTTAAGCAGCTAAATAGTGAAATTTTCTTTGTCAGTAATAATTTTTTGCTCTAAACTGACAGTAAAAATGTGTATTTTTGTGGAATAAATTTGTCTATTGCCACATTTTTATTGTATTTAATTGATTTCTACTTTATTTTTCTGGATAAATTTTATTTAGAAATGAATTTTTATGACAGATTTCATTTATGTATTATTTTCTCCTATGAAGTCTTCAGGCAAAGGAACTTTACAAGTGCTGGGATATGTTCGTGGTCAACCATTTAATGTGAATGGTCTTGTACATATACCTGGATGGGATACTTTTCAAATGTGTAGTATATTTGAATTTGATGACCCTCATGCTATTCAAAAAGGATTCATGAATGGCCTCAATACATGCGTGAGTAAATTTGGTCAATAATATTGTATTTTTATATTGCCAAACACTCTTAAAGTTATGATGAACAAGTAAATTAGCAATTTCTTTTCCAAATAATAGAAATTTCAGTGAGAATTCTCTTTTAATTGTAAAAACTAATTCCGTTAAAATATTTTTTGCATACACAAAATTGTTTTACCAATTTTTGTATTTTGCAGTATCTTATCTGACTTCAATGTTTATTGCTGTTTAGAAAGGTTTCTTAGAACCCTCGAAAGTCCTTACAAATACACTCGAATTTTTTTCTAACTTGGGTACTTAAGAAATACCAAAATTTCGTCCTTGAATTTTCCTTGAAGATTGAAAAGTCCTTGCAATACAAAACTTTAACATGTGTCATGCAGGCAGCACAGGTTCGATCCCTGTTACTTACCCTGGGTGTATTTCTCATATATATCGGTAAAACTCTCCTTGTTTGTGTATATCCATTACTTGATGTATGTCTTGTGTTTAGCTCAACTTTGCCAAATATGGTGCTATACATTCAAAAGCGAAATAACAATCCACATTTTCCATCTTTTATTTGTTTCTCTTTTTTATTGTATAGTGCTTATTAATTTAATAATTGTATGTGTGTGTAAATTTACTTTCATAGTGATATTTACTTTAAATATTTTGCATTACATTTTAATTTCCTGATCTATACATCGATTTTATAGTTTCTTGAAAATAAATATTTATTGAATTGAAATTCCATGCCTGCCAACTCTACAGGATCTCTGGGAAGTCCATTTTAAATATCTTCCAGGTTTTTATTCAGGGAGAAAATTTTCAAGTAAAGCCAAGTTGTAGCAAGCATGAAAAAAAAAAACACCAGAACCAGTAATTGCTAGATTGTTCTGAGAATCTTTGGAACTAATTAAAAAGCCCTACAAATATATCTCTGAAACACTCAAGAAATAGTTGAAGTTTTGCATGTATTTGATGACATTTTTTGTGTAAAATATCACCAAATCGGTTAAGCTGAGTTTGAACTTCCACCAAGCATATGTCAGTATTCGAGGATAGGTTTACTTTTTCTGTTTTAGAAATACTTTCGTTAAGTTCAATTTATCAATTGTCATTAATTTTGGCACTATTGTTAAATTTTATTTTAAGTATTTTTAGACATTTTTTTTTGTTTCTGATATTTATGTGTTCGTTTCTTATAAAAACCTTCCAAGTTTTTTTCTTGTTGGTTGGCAGGTATGATGTTATTGAAAAGTACTTGAATTTGTTTTAAGCAAAATGGTAATCTTGCAAAATCTCTCATGAAACAGACAGGTATTTTTTCAAATGTACGAAACGAAAATACATTTGGTAACATGTATTCAATTTCAGGAAGTCGCTGATCCTCATCTGCAAGAATCACTTCAATCAGAAGTTATTCCAGATCCAATGGAAGGGGAACAGACCTGGCCCACTCAAGAGGAATTAGAGGAAGGTAGGAACAATATTAATAGAGTTTTACACATGTAAAGATTTGCTGGCACCAATACTTCTGGTATACATTAGTGTAGTGTAACATTTATAACTGAGATTGGATGGAAGGCATGCTTTATGCTTAGCTTTACACAGCCTTATAAGTCAACTTCATTTGCTGTTTCTTTTCCGCTCAGACAATACAAATGATTTTTTTGGCCCAAGTGAAAAAAAAGAACCCGAAAGGCATAATTGTGGTCAATATTGGCAGTTCTGGATAGGTGATCAAAATGCCATCTTTATGAGGTGAGAATGATAAACCATGCATAATACCCAACAGTGCATATACAATCCATCAGAGGCAAGGGGAAGAGATGAAGGATCTGTACTGAAGGTACCCATTGACAAATACCATCATACAATCAGTAAGAAACTATTAGAAGCTGGAGTGCACATTCCCTGGTTGGCTTCTTGTTGCAAAAATCAAGGACTTTAAAAAATTTAAACTGACGCCTCACTTAGATTTACATTAAAAAGCCGTCGTTTATGCTTCAGGTTTTATCAATTCAGTCTTAATGAATTTTAATTTTCTAATTAGAGGATGCCTGGATGCTCCCCACTCACTGGCAGTTATATTTCAAAGATTCAAGACATGTTACAGCATCAAGTCTTTTCTCTCAGCTTCCGCCTTTTTCAAAGACAAATCATTTTTAGCCCTTAGTTGAAAAAGGAGCTCACATGGCACAATTGTACCTAATCTTGTCAACTGTATGTGGATGATCCAAATGCTGTCTTCACTTCAGGCAATCGTTTACAAAGACGGGAAACTGAGGGTAGAATGATAGACCGTGCACAAGGACCCATATGATTTTGACTGGATACTAGGTTTAGTCTTATACAGGAAGGCAGTCTGCTGAATGTCATTGCACTTACACCATTAATCAATCATAGTGAAGGGCTGCAGTGGCCTGTTTGAAAGTGTAACGGATTAGCAACCGGAGGGTTGCAAGTTTGAAACTCGATTCAACCAAAGACATGTATGTGGATGCTGGTGCATATTAAATCTGTTGTGGCCTCAAATGTCCTCATGTTGGCATGGTGTGGAAGTTTGGAGAATGGGCTCAGGTGTTGACCTTATCATCTGTGTGGTACAAAATTCCGTGGTGTCCTCTGATTTTTCCCATCAGAACTGATCCCGGACCGTCGCCAATAGTTCGTTGTGCAACTCCAATGCAACGTTAATTCAACTACCTACCCAATCATAGTGAAGTGATTGCTGACACAATCGAGACAATTCAACTAAGTTTTAATTGAAATGTTTTTAATTTATGAAGAAACCTTCCCCCTTGTTGTATGTGGATCCTGAGAACTTTTCTGATACAATATGCAAACTCTTCTAAAATCTTGCTGGAGCTTTAAAAAATTAACGAACATTTGATGCATAGATTACAATTTGATTAAAAATACGTTAGATTATGTTTTATTTTGAATATTTTTCCCATTTGTATCACAGCGGATTTGCGACCCAAAAAGACTGTAAGTAAGGTTGCTGAAGGTACCAGTGATTATCAAGCTGCCTGGATTGTTGATGTTGATGATGGAAGCGATTATTCTGATGATGAATCGTATTCTGATGATCAAATGTCTGATGACAACAAAGAGGACCTTGACGAAAATATGGATGACACAGTATGTGATTGTACAGTATATTTGATTATTTATGAATATCCAAGTCAAATAGATTTATTGACTTATTGAAAATGTTTCTTTCAGGAGTCAGTAGCAACAAATATGAAAGATGAGAATTATGATAAAAATTTAGACATGGATGAAGAAAGACAAACGTTTGTATAACTTTTAACATTCATATGTACACTTTATAGCTTAGTATTAGATAAGATTAAGATAAATGTCCCCTATTTATAGATTAGTTCGATTCAAAGAAGAACGGGCTAACCAGATGTTTCCAGATGAGCAAGACACACCCCTAGATGTAACTGCTAGGACTCGATATCAGAAGTATGATGCAATTTCACTAGTTTTCCTTCTAGATTTATACTTACGCACAAGAATAATATGTAACATTAATTTTACTTCTTCTTATAGATATCGGGGTTTAAAAAACTTTAAAACTGCACCATGGGATGTTATGGAAAATTTACCAGAGGAATATGCTAGAATTTACAGGTTTCAAAATTTCAGACAAACAAAGAAAAAAGTTTTAAAAATGGAAAAAAATGGTTTACAGGTATAGTATCTTTAACTTCCCTTTTCCTTAAATCTAATTTTAAGAATTAAAATGCTAGGTATGTATAAATTAAATACTATTAAAAACAAATCATATTCTGTTTTTTTTTTGCTCATTTTTCTCTTGAAAGTTGCAATTCAATTTTTAGATAATTTTGAAAATCAAAATTCTTAACCTTTACACTTCATTACATTAGGGCTCTAAATTTTTCCAGGGTATGCTGATTTAAATCAAATGATTTTTATTTTAAAAAATCATTATTTAAATCAAACTTTTATAAAAAAAAAATTCTAAAATAAAGTTCAATAGTAATTGAAAATGAAATAACCTGGGATAGAACACATGTTATTTTGTCCTTATAAGTTTAAAACTTTGCTTCCTCTCAGTAACACCCAAAGACTAACCCTTATTTCACCTGGAAACAATTGGCTTCCTTACTTTGAAGACACTAGAGATAATAGCTTAGATTGGGGAAGCAGTGGTGCCATCTTGCTAGAAATTATTGGGGGTCTAAGTAAAACACCACTTGCTTCATATAAAAGTATTTTAGAACTCTTTGTTTCATTTATTTAAATCATTACCCATATTGTTGATATTTGTAATATTTATCCCTCATGCCGCCCCAACCATAAACATATTAGGACCCAGAGTATTTTGTGCACCCATCTGATAAGCAAATAAGAGACTGAATGACTGCATATTGGTTACTCTTATTTGTAATAGTTATCTGTTATGCTTGTCTCTACTGGGCCCAAGGTACTCAGGCGATCTTTTCCTTTCCCCTTGGGGTTTACCGGGCTATCGTGGCTTTAGGTTTGCCCATTACACTAGCAACCTGCGAGTTGTAAGCGCAGCAGGTTCGATTCCTCCTGGTGTATTTCTCTCTTCTATGTCAATAAAACTTTCTTTGTGTGTATATGTCCATTACTTGGCATTGTGTGTTTGGTGCAGCATGGCCAAATATGGTCCTTACGCTATAAAACATAATCAACCAACCCATGGGGTTTTACTGTCTTTAGTAAACACAGAAGTCCTGCTCTCTGAATACCCAAACGATCTTTTTCTGCTTTCATTGCTCTACTTTATTCATCAATCCATTTTTTACTTGGAATTGTCTTGTTTTGGGCATAGTTTGGCAAATATGGCCTTTGTGCCATAAAATCCAAAACCAACCAACCTGGCCCCCACCATAAAAATTGTACAGGGTTCCAAAGGTGTAGGTGTTTCTTTAAACAACTTATTTGGTTACTCATTGGAAATGTTCATCCCTCCTGTTTGGGGGACCTAAGGGGTTCTAGCAGTAGGAGTGTTTTAATTTTTCAAACGTTTGCCCTGCTATATTTTTTAAATCTTTATATATATTAAAAATAACATTTATCAACACTGTCTAGAAGCACTACACTAAATTCCATGTCTCATTTTTAACATGTTCAAACATATGGACAACAAATTAATTAAAATCATAAAAATCGGATTTAAATAAACTAAATCCGATTTTTTTAAAATTAAAAAACAATTTTTTTCACATCCTGGTTTTAATACTGCGAGTACAAATGTACCAACCAGTCTCAAATTTAACAATATAGAGGATATTTTTTCATTAAGTCAAGATTGATGTCAACTGCTGAAGCCATGATTTCTTTAGAAGTTCTATTTTCAACTGTGGACTTAAGTATTTATCATTTCCTATTTACATTTGTTATATTCAAAACTAATTTTGAAATGATTTTTTATGCTGATAATTTTTCACCATTAGCCCTATCTCAAAATTATTTGCTGTTCAATTTAAAAGTGAAAAATTTTGCAAAATGCCCTTGTAGCAGAATCTGTTCATGGTGCAGTTTATATCAAGTAGAGGTCTGACACCCTTTGCCTGATAAACCAGAATTTGATCCAAAAATCAAAAGGAACATTTGCAAATTTTTGTATTACCAATTAGATGATAATAATTAAGATATTCCAAATGAACCTTAAATCTTGGAAAATAAGCCCTTTGGTAAGTGAGTTGTAATCAGGATTTCTTACAAAAGTTTTAGGAAAAAATTTTAAAACCCGTTTATAAGCCCCTCTCCTGAATTTTAAGAGATAGAAGTTTTAATCAGACTAGGAATTATATATAATCAAGATTAATTTTAAAAAGTTTGTCATAAAATCCTTAAAATCTAGAATTTTTGTAAAAAAATAAATATTTTTGTGAACACTTGCCAAAGAGATCAGAAAATCAACCCTGCTATAAATTGCTTTAATATACATGGCTGCAAAGTAGTTGGTGATACTTATAGCTAAAGAGGCCAAATATACCAAAAGTAAATATTTTACTCTTGCATATTTGTTCATTATTCGAACAAATTTTTCACTTAACTCTACAAGAGGTTTCAACGAGATATCTCGTCCATCAAGATCTGACCAATTTTGCTAATGATGAGATACATCGGCATCAAGATTTTGCCAATTTTTTTATGACGTGATCAAGATCTGATCAGTTTTCCTCTAATGACAAGACATCTCGTCCATCAGAATCTGTTAAGTTTTCTTCTAATGACAAGTTACCTCGTCAAGGCAACCATCAGGAGGGTTTAAATAAATCTTTGCTGGATCTTGAGGGGGTAAAAAAGTTTCACGTTGCAGATTTTCTTTCTCCTAAGGAATGTAAAGTGGGTATAAATGAATTTTCCAATCAATGGGGTAGTTAATTTTGAGACCAGGCAATCGCTTCATGTGGCATGGCCAGTTAGTGAAGAAATTTTTGTAGTCCTGGTTTGTGGAAATCAGGTAGTAAGTAAAGGTTTTTAATGTATATGGTTTAAACAATTGGTTCTGGTGACTTGCTAGTCTGGGTAATGGAGTGGTTAGCACTCTTGCTCTTGGTTCGAAAGGCTCGTGAGTTTGAAACCCAGTCTTGGGATGGATGTTTGTGATGGCTTGAAATACACTTTAAACCAGAGGTCTCAATCTAATTATTAGCTTTTATGTAACAAAAAATTATTAGAATGGCAAACCAAACTAGTGATTTTTGCACATTCTGAGGGGGCCACAATGAGAAATTTTGTTATGCTTAATACTTGTGCAAGCTATTGCTTATTCAGTTTGATTTATCCATTTATAATTCCTTTCTAGCTTGGAACGTACGTGAAACTTCATATTTCTAATGTACCAAAAGCCCTTTATGGTAAGTCAAAGTACTTTGTGATGTTTTGTTTTTATCTCTAAATTTATATTAATTTAATTTCATGTTTTGAAAATTTTAATCTGAATTTTTTATATTTGTCTTTGTAATTTGGGATGTAGATTTACCTTTGAGTATTAGTTTTCACCATTCTTCTAGTTTATTATCCATTAATAATTTTAAAGTATTATCCATTAATAAGTTTTAATTTTCCAAAACTGATCCTTAAGAATTTAGAAGTTGACTCACATTTGTAATTCTAGGGGGAAACCAGGCAAAGGTTGAAACCCTTGCTCATGATTGGCAGCTCTAACCAATCGTCCTCCTACAAGCGAATAGATTATACTTTTTCAATTAAAATAAACTTTAGAATTTTTTATAAATTACTAATTAACTACTTTTCTTAAAATTCTCTTCAGCAATGAAGAATCATGGAGATTTAAGATATATTTATGTTGCAAAATTAATATTGGTTAGTTGCCAGCTTTGTAAATTAATTGCCATCAGTTGGATTCCAGCTCTATCCACATCAACATAATGCATATACAAAAATATATTTCTTTTAATTTGGAAGGGTCAATGTGTTGCTATGCTTTCTTGAATACAAAACTGACTTATACATATAGTTAGCTTGCAATTATTTTAATACCTTAAAGGCAAACTTGCAATGACTTACATGAATCACTTTTTATCCTTGCTCAATCATTGGATAAAATATTTAAATACTTTCACAATAAATTGCTCTCAGACAAATATTAAACGATGACTTAGATGTAAGAAAATGAGTAATGCAAGCGATTACATTTGTGATAAATGACGGAAAACACAAGTGATATTTATACAGAAACTTAGTAAAAACGTAAAGTATAATTAAATTATTAAGTATGTAATTTTCTGTTTGGTAATGCCAGTAATATGCTTAATTTTTTTAGTTTCATTTAGAATTGAGACAGTTTTGAGCTGTGAGTTAAATCGAGGTATTTCTGTATTACTGAGCTTTCGTGAAATTATTACTATTTTGGGATTCATAAATTGACTTACTATTCTGAGTATTTTTAGTTGAAATATTCATAAACAGTAAAGTACATCAATATATTTCAATGTGCACCTATTTACAATTACTCCGCAAAAGATAACAATAAGCACTTTAATGATTTCTAGAGCCCATTGTATTCTTATCTCAATGTGCTTTACAGCTAGTTATTTATAATGTTTAACGCACATATAATATATAAAATATTAGAATCTGCCAAAAATCGTTCCTTCATTTTGTTTATTTACTTACAGATAGTATTTCTGAGAACTCGATCTTTGTTGTTTATGGTCTGCTCCAACATGAGCAGAAGATGTCAGTAGTGAATACTGCAATCCGAAAGCAAGCAAGTTGCAAAGTACCCATTAAATCTAAAGATACACTTATATTTCACGTTGGCTTCCGCAGATTCACTTGCAAACCTATATTCTCAGAACATACTGCTGGAAATAAATTTAAAGTAAGCATCTTAGCTTTTGACAAAGGTTTTTAATTTATAAGGTTTTTGTATGTTATACGATTCTATTACAATTTAATTTTCTTTTCAATTTAGTTAATTTTGAATTGTATGAAAAAGATATGCTCGCCCTTTTAACTCTGAAATTTATCAAAGTTGAGTAGGAATAAATATGCAAATGAGAATTTCATTTGTCAATTTGTATTCAGTAGTTACATTTGAATGGAAGTTGAATTCAACAGTTTTAGTGCACATTTTGTTAGGAAATATTTAATTTTTTGCTGTCATAATTTAAAATTTTAAGAACATAATTTGGCTAGTAGATACATATCTGTTAAGTCCTATAAAACTTAAAGATATTAAAGTTAACCAAGTTATGAATATTGTATTATAAATGTATAATATTGTCATTAAGTATGCCCGAAAAAACATGTATTCACCAAAATGTACAGATTAAAGATTTTTATAAAATCCAGAAATAAATAACATTTTTTGTTGAGTAAAAATAATTAAGGATTTAATAATCGAATAAATCAGAATCTCTGAATTATCCAATTTTTGTAAAAATGTTCACTAATTTACATTAGTTATCAAAAATGAACTAAATCTAAATATTGTGTGAAAGTTTATACCTAATACTGTTTACTCACTATTAATATAGTAGCATGTACAAATAGAAACTAATAAATGTGTGGGCTGAATAAAATGTGATTTTCAGATTAATAATACAATTACTGATGTTATAGATACTCCATTTTATACTTTCTACTGAAAATTTGTTTGCTATTTTAGTGGGAAATTATTTTAATACTTCAAACTCCCATCTTTTGTCACTATTATTACCATTAGATTGTACTTAGAATTGTGTTTGAGAGTAAAATGTTTGCTATTTCTAGTATGAACGGTTTCTGCCATCTGATGGAGTTGTTATAGCTTCTTTTTTTGCACCTGTTACATTTCCTCCAGCGTCTGTTGTTGTTTTCAGACAAAGACAGAGTGGTATGTCTTTTTTTAAGTAACATTTTAAGTAAATGTCATGTATAGTTTGAGTGATCTTGGGAATAATGCAACAAATTTTTTTTATAAACTAAAGCAATTTTTAGTTGAAAAGTAGTTATTGAGTTAAAATTTACAGGGCTTATATTAATATTGTAGTGAATATGGTAAATCAGGGAATTTGCTATTGCTAATAAAGGAATCAGCACTGTTTGACATTTGTTTTCAGTATATTACAAATGAGTACTGGGTGCCCCTCACTTCCTAGCTTATTCAGTAAACCCTTTTGAAGAAAATCAACTGAGCTTAAATAGAAGGAACCTCTTATATTTGCAAAAGCAAAATATTCATCTACTACCATGCAGTAATCGTGGAAATTCAAGAGAAAGCAGATAAGCTTTCGGTTTCCCCTTGGTGAAAATATTGTATTACTGTTTGTGTAAAAGATGATAAAGCCATCTTACCACCAGAGCTACTTCTGTATTTATAGAAAGAATCTTTTCAACATAACAGTTTAACTTACAGTTTTTACACTTTAATGAAAAGGCTGAAAAATTGAAATGTATTACATTTTATCCCCTTATTAAAATGTTAATTTTTAGGGGGATTTTAAGAATTGTGGATTTGTATCATGAAATAAAACAATGAAAGTAACATCAGGGTCAGAGAATAATTTTAATTGTTTTTCTCTTTCAGAAATTTGTTTTGCGGTATTTCTTATTTAATCTCTAGTATACATTAATCTTTGGCTTCAATCAATTCTATCTAAATACTACTCTATTTTGTGTGTACAGGTAACCCCCGTATAACACGGGAGTTATGTTCCAAAAAATTGCCGTGTTATGCGAATCCGTGTTATACGAAACAAAGAACTAGTACGAAAAGGGGGGTTAGGTTCCAAAAATTAAAAAACATGCTATTAAATTTTCATAATTAAGATAAATATCTTTATTAAAATTTTCTTAAGAAGTAATACTTATTAATATGAATTAAACAATGCTTTTTTCGTCATCACTAAGCACTATTAACCGAGGGTGTTTTCTTTTTGGCAAGATATCCTCATCCTCTGAGTGACAGCCGCGAGATCAGTGATGCCATTTATTTTTTACGTCCTTTATTTCTCAATTCCGTTTTCTCCCTCACTCCAGTGACGCTCATTAACTATGCTAAGAACCTTCCAGAAAGTTACGTCATGCCATGTCATGTGTGTCCGTCTAACAAATTACAGATGAGCTAGTTTAAAAACAGCGAATCAGGAAGTCCAGCTCCCTTGATTGACAAGACCATCTCCCCTGATTTGCGACCCCCTGAAAAACTGATAAAAAGCGTGGAGAGGAAGAACACGCTCTCTTTTTTTTCACCTCAGTCCAACGACCTTGCAGTTTTGTGAGAAAGAAACTCGTTAAGCGTTCTTGCCATTTTTTAATTTTTGATGACGAGCGGGGATCCCCGAGAGACGCCATGTCTCTTCTAAGCTAAGTTACTTTTTATTTAATTTATCTCGAGATAATATTCGCACATGTAGTTCTTAAGATATTCCCATGCTACACCGTTTAAATTAAACTTTCATAATGCCGTCCTTTTCGCATCGTTGTTCCAATCATTCCATAAAAGCACCGTGTTATACGGGGATGTTCCCAATTCTTGAACCGTGCTATAGAAGTGCCATGTTATATGGGGGTTACCTGTATTATACCCAGCATTTTAAAACATGCAGAGGCAACAAAATAATTAAACTCGTAAAAATCTGATTTAAATAAAATAATTTTGTTTTTAATTTTGAAAAAAAAATCGATTTTTTCATAACCTGAAATTAAATGCATTCATTTATCTTTGTTGAATGTTTGTTAACTGTGTGGCAACATGAATAGAAAAAATTATAGAAGTTCCACAAAGATGTTGGTATGACAAAAGTTATTGTAATATACGAATGAAATAATTAAATGGTGACTGGATATCTTTTTCAAAGCTCCAATTTCGAAAATTTTGGTGATTTTTCAAACTAAACGAAGGTCAAAAATCGAGTCCCTATTCTTAAACTAATAGCGGACAAAACATATTTTTCTGATTTTTCTTTGGGGAGAAAATTTTTCAAAGGATGCCAATTTTGAAGTTTTGATGCAAAGCATGGCAACCAGGAAAAAGCATCAGAATCTGGTTGCTGGATTGTCATGAAAACCTCAATAAGAAAATATTTAGTTTTTTAACATTAAAATTTTTTGGCAAGATCGTCAACATGTTTCATACTTAATACATTTTGTGTTTTAGCTGATTCATTTAGTATCTGAGCAACTAAAATTACTACGGATATAGTGATTAAGAGGAGACTTTTTGCTACTGTTTTTAAAATGTATGCTATACTATTTCACAAGTGCTTTGGCAGCCATTATTGCATGAAATATGGAATCACATTTTGTTACATTAAATAATTTATTAATGTCTGTTTCTTCAGGCATTCATGAATTGGTGGCCACAGGATCTGTAGTCGATGTCAACCCAAACCGAGTTGTTGTGAAACGGGTTGTGCTCAGTGGTCATCCTTTCAGAATCACAAGAAAAGCTGCTGTAGTCAGATACATGTTCTTCAATAAAGGTAATTATTTTTACAATTGCATAATTTAATTTTCAATGTAAAAGGAAAATAAGTATCGGTACTCATTGATTTCCATTAATATTTTCAGATGATATCAATTGGTTTAAGTGCTTAGAGCTTAGAACTAAATGTGGGAGGCGAGGACACATTCGTGAAGCTTTAGGTAAGTTTCTAGATACTGATTTTCATCATTCTCAACCCTCCAAGTGGTCTCTACAAGGTATCTTGTCCGTTTTGATAATTATGAGATACTCGTTGAGCGAACCAGAGGGTCAATAATGGCAAATAGGATATACGTTATTACAGAAAATTTCACTTGACAGTTTTTTAATCTATTAGCATCTTATACTCGAAATGAGTATATTTTCAGTAACCATATTTCATTACAAATACTACTTTTATATTTAGAAATTTTATAAATGCTTAAAGACCTGATTCTATCCTTTTAGATGAGTTTGATTTTCGAATTTGAAACAGTCTTGGCAGTCAATATTTTCCACTGTTTCTATCATTACAGTGGTCTAATTAGTTTTAGTGCAGCAAACAATGATATGATGGAAAAGTGTCTAACTAAACCTATATTATTATAAATATTCATTTACAAAGGACAGTGATTTTATGAAATGCATATTTTGTTGGCTTACAAGTGAAACACACCAGATCAAAAATTTCAAGATACAAGATCTTTAGCTTTTCTAGACCAGAATATGATTATTTTTAGACTTCTATAGCATGTGTCCACTGTTATTTTTTCTTTACATCATGGTTAGATTTCTTGAGAAACATGCTTATTGAGTAAAGCATAAGGAGTAGAATTTCCCCCCTGAACTGTGTAGTTAACAGTATTTAAATCGAAATCACCTGGGTGTTTCCATTTGTTTTCAAAGCAAGTGGAGTTTTACTTGATTCAAAGTGTTTAGAGTAGAGGAAGAATATTTAAATTTTGTTAAAATAAAGTTCAAATTATGTTTTGTGAATAATTCTCTAAACCAGTGTTAAGGCTTACAATAAAAGTATCAAAATAAAAATATGTATGCATAGATACTATGCATCAAAAATTAATTATGGTGTCATTTCTACAGAAAATGAACGATAATATAACATCGAAAATGTTGCAATAATAATTCTTTAAGATGCATGATTTATTAAAATTCATTTATTTTTATTTTAGGTTCTCATGGACATATGAAGTGTGTGTTCGATGAACAGCTTCAGTCCCAAGATGTTGTTCTAATGTCTCTGTATAAAAGAATGTTTCCAAAATGGACTTACGATTCTTATGTCCCATCACCTGTTTGTGAACCGTCGATCCGAGATTCGACTTTGCAGCACAATACCCTAACAAACAAACTGCTTACGAATCTAAATTCCACGGAAAGTAATGTGGAAGTAATGTAAATAAATAAAATTCTATGCATAAAAATACTTTAGAAAAGGATTTATATATGTACATGACATTTTGTATGGGTAAAATATTAGGTTTTACAAAAATAGACGAGCTTTCTCTAAGTTTTATCAAAATAAATTATAAAGTATGTACTGCTTACAATACATTAAATTATAGATCAAATTATAATAAACTGTTGGCTATTAAAATTGCAACTCCAGGGCATCCACATTAGATTAAGCTGAATTTTCACAGTATGGGATAAAATATACCAGGTGGAAATGATAAAAAGCAGACCATATACAAGTTATGTGTGATATTAACACTCCTTTTGAAAAATGCAAAGTAATATAGGGCACTGGAATTGTTTGCTTGAGTATCTTGTTTACTAAAGGATGAAGGTTTGACTTTTTATGACGCAAGGGGGCCAGATCTGGTCAAGCAATGTTTTCCCATCGAGTAAATAGGTGTACACACAAGAAAGGTTTTGCTTACATGGAAAACAGATTCAAACAGGGTAGTTACACCAATCAAACCTGAGCTGATTGCAAGCTGCTAGTACAGTGCACAAATCCACTGAGTCATAAACAATCGAGGATTCAATATCGAAGTAGGTCATGGCTAAATGGACTGACAACTCTTAGTAGTGTCTAGTTGAATTTGAAAATTCCTTGTTGCAGCGTGAGTTTCACCAGTGCTGAATATCAACCTCATTTTATCATTGCCATTCAGAGAAAAGTTGAACATGAAAACATTTATCATAAATGCATTGTACAATATTTTTTAATCTAAAATATTTTAGAATCAAATAACTAAGATTATAAAAAGAAATAAATTTTAAAATGGAACAAAGTGGACTGAACCAAATCACAGTATCTGGTGCCAGAGTGTAATGGTCTTTTACATATATGAGGATGTGAGTAAATGTAGCTTTTTACTAACTTTAAAAAAATGAAAATTAGAACTAAGTTTGATTCATAGCTTGAATAGAAATATATTATCAAGGTATAAAATTTTACTTTTTAATTCTCCAAATTTCACAATGAAATGTGTTTTAAAACAGAAATGAAATAAGACACTTTACAAAGACTAAAACGGCTTGATTTGGTTCTATCACCTCACACTAGATGGTGCTCTTCTGAAAACATTAAAATGTTCCATGTATTGCTGCACAGTATCAACGGGAGTATAAATTTCATTCATTTTCCCTTGTAGATATTGGGAGGGACACTGAACTGTGTTTCCCATGAAACCTTGCAGCAATTCTCTCATTAAATCCCAGCAGCTCAAAGGAATCACACAGGGAGTATATTCAACCTGAAAATGAAAGAAAAAATATTTCAATGGAGTTGAAGATTAAACCTAGAATTAACAAGCTAATGTGGTCTTGCTATACTTAAAGTTTTTGTATCCAATGGTCGATAATTAATCTGGCTCTGCCAAATTGGCATCTGAGTTGCACGGTTTTGAATGAGCCTATGTTAAATTAGGGGCAGATTAAATGAACAATGCATTCCCACAATTTGCACTTTTAGTGTTAATTCTGGCTTTGGGTTTATTGATCAGCATCGAAAAAGAAAGTGATTAAAAGTTAGCAAAACAAATAATCATCTGGAAATTGCTATGTGATTTTGTATATGGCAGCTTTTTCCCCTGGCGAACTTACCACCTTTGTAGAAACGAGCTCCCTGCTGTTTCCTTTTCATCAATGCTACAATATTGTTGATTTTCTGAGTATTAATTAGGTGCCAACCTGGTGACTTCATTGCATATTAAGATTTACCATAAATGTACTAGACTTGAATTATGACATATTTAGTACGGAATTATAAAACTTTACTTTGAAAAATATTCAAAAGCTAAATGTAGATTTCTCTCATTCTACAGTATCTTCAGTTAATTTAGAGAAAAATTAAACAAGAGTTAGAAATCTAAATTATTTAAGCATAAAGTTATTTTTTAATTAGAATAAATTATTAATCTTATAATGGTGCAATACTAGTATTTCTGTGGTGAAAAATCTCAATTACCTTTGTTAAGATGCAAATTTTTAAGTAAAACAATTATGTGCAAAAAACATCTTGAATTGATGATTCATTACAATTAATAACAAAATTAAGTGTGCATGAATGAAACAAAACATTTTTTTGCAACTAAATATTTAAAGCTTCAACTTTAAAATCACAGTGAAGGTACCTTTTATCAATGCATGTAATAAGTATTATCTGATAAGCTACTTCATAAGGACCAAAACTTTGTTCTTACTTCTACTAATATTCCTCGAAAACTTGGTCCAATAGACACACTTCCAAGCTTTATAACAAAATCTTGCACTTCATATCGGGGGCCTTTTGATTCAATTTTTATAGCTTTCTTTGGTATATATATTCCAGCCATTTTTACCATAAGCATGTCAAACTGAGAATCTGCCATCAAACAAGTACCTGTATCCAGCAAGGCAAAACATGTAACTGGATGTTCGCTGTTGTGTATTATATTAACTGCTCGACTGGGATCTGCAAGAGAAAAGGGATATTAAGCTGATACTGGCAGTTAAGAAAGGCATGCATAACTTGCAAATTCTGGAGATGTGAAACTAAATATTCAGACAGTCCATATTATTCTATATGATAAATAATTATTTTCAGGAGAAAGATTAAGAACATTTTCTAATTGGGTAAAAGCCTTTATTTAGTTAAATTTCTACAAGCTTTGGAATTAAAAAATTCAGTTCTAGAATTTTTCAATTCCATTCAGGATCTATAAACCAGGTAGGTAGTTGAATTAACATCGCACAGGATCAACACAACGGGCTATTGGTGAGGGTCCTGAAAGGAAAGATCCTAGCACACCTTATAATTTTGAACCATGGTTAGATGACAAAGATCACACCTGAGCTGCACCCTACTCTCCAAACTTCTACGCCAACGTGTGGGCATTTGAGGGATTTGATTCACCAGCCCCCATGTACTTGAAGCAGATTTCAAATTTATGAAACTAACATTAACAGGCCACATTCAGATAACAAAATCATTGAAAAAATAAATGATCTAATTAAATTACGCATAAAGCTTTAAGTAATAAAATCTAAAAAATATTACCAATTGATAACAATAGTATTTTTAATACTAAATTTTAGAAAGTAGTTAATTTTTTATAAATCTAGCCTTCTAATGGGTAACCTTCACAGGGCTGTGAAAGCACTTGTGGAATAGTAGCATTTGTAGCATGTTTTTTAAATAGCAAGTCTCTTATACCCTATTTTAGTTGCTCAGATGAATGAATCGGCTGAAACACGAAATGTTTTAATTAAATATGATGAACAGATGTTGAAGATCTTGCCAAGGAATTTAAATTTAGAAAACATTTCCTTAATAAAGTTTCCATGACAATCTATCAATCAGATTCTGATGTTTTCTTTTATGGTTACCAGTTTGGCATAAAAACTTTGAAATTGGTATCCCTCGGAAAATTTTCTCCCTGAATTTTTTTTCGTTCACTATTAGTTAAAAAATGGGACTACATTTTCATTGACCTTTAATGAATTTTCAAACTAAGTCGCCAAAATTTTGAAAATAGAGCTTTTAAGAGGATTTTGATTAAGAAACCCCTAGTCTCCAAGGTTGGAAAATAGCAAAATGTCGTCTGGCAGTCATGCCTTCACTAGGGGGTAGTCCTTGATCCATCTTAAATTGACCAGCACTGACATGGACAATAGCTAATAAAATGGACAATAGCTGTTTTACCAAAAGAAAATTTTAAAAAGAAAAACAGTACATCATTTAGGATAAGTAAACGTAAAAAACCTTGACTTACTGATATGTGGTGCAGCATAGTACGTTTCACACTCAACACAGAATGTACCAGTTTTAACAGCTCCAATTGTTTCAAGTCTTTTCTGCAGAATTTCAGCAGCTTGTTGACCACTCTTACCTTCCGGAATAGGGAACTGATGAATGCTGCAAAATATGTAGATTTTCAAGGCAAAGGTATACAGGAATAAAACCAAATCAGCAAAACTAAAATATCTTAATTGAAATGTAAGAAAAAAATTAATTTAGAAGCATGAATTATTTTTAGAATTATGCTAATGATAAAAATGATAATGTACTCACATGCTGTAACTGATTATAGAATTATGGAAAATGTTACAAATGCAGATTAACTTATGGTAGCATATTCACAAGAATAAAATTTGATAAATAGTACCTGAAGTATTTTTTTGGTTAACCCATGAATGCCAATAAAATATCATTTGGTAGTTTCAAAAATAAATGTCAAATAATCTTAATTCAAACATACTTGCTGTTTGCATTTGTAAAAAATAATGAATGAAACTGAATATAGTGTAATGAAAATAATGAACAATGCCTGACTGCTTAATGAAATCACTGTTCAAACAAATTTTATTTGATCATGGGGTTAAATATTTCTAAGTGCATTCAACATTTGGACTTCATGAAGTTAAGAATTTTTTAAACAATTCTTCACCAATTATGAAATCGTTTATGATGTATTAAAGTGTCTTCCATGTTAATAACTTTTCTCGGCCCCTTGTCTCTGGAAATACATCAAAGTCCACCTAACAAAACCATTTCTAAATTCTTCTTTTAAAATAAAGTAACTTTTAGATGATTAGTCAGAGAAATTCCAAAGTTTTTGACTTTGATATTTTTCTTTAAGTTACTATGATCACTGAAATCTTTTTATTCTTATCTTGGCATGATGTGGAAGTTTGGAGAAGTGGAGTGCCAGTTCAGGTGTTGTCCTCATCATTTAACCATGGTTCAAAATTCGGTGGTTGTTCTTGGACTTTCCCTTCAGGATTGATCCTGGACTGTCGTCAATAGCCTGTTGTGTTGCTCCAGTGAAACACAAATTCACCCCTACTTAACTACCCACCTTTTAATCTTTTTGTAGTGCTAATCTTACTCTAATCAGCAATTTTACAATGATACTGCGTCCACTAAACTTCATTCCTGTAAATATGATCATGTTATAAGGCTTATTATATTAACAGCAGGCACTGTATGTTGATTTAATATGGATGGATTCATAAGGATGTTTTGCTAGAGATAATTTGTTCAATTCCTGTTTAATCAATTCCAATTTAATCAATTTCCTGTCACGCCGAAAGCTACTAATCAGAAAGGCGAATAATGTGTTATCGCCAAATCGCTTGCCAAATTGAATGTTCCCTATAATGCATTTTTACCTTTGCATTAGTTTATCATATATATCATTTCACTGTTACCATCAAGCCAGTCAGAAAACAACGTCAAAGTAAATGAAACAGAAAAATGATGACATGTTTCTTTAAAAAACACTTAGGATAAAAATATCAAGCATTTTCTCACTATCGTTCGCTATTTCGTTCATATCTATATTATTTAAGGGATATTATTTGTACGTACCTTACAACACCCATTCCATCAAACTGGACAGTACATCCAAAACAGATATCCTACTTGAATAGCGGCAGTCAATTTCAAAATGCAACTTTCCGTTTTTGCATAAATTGAATCTTTCACCTCCAAACAAAAACAAATTTAATTCACCGTCAAAGTTCCGTACTATTTGTAATTTGGATTGTAATAGAGGTTTGATGCTCTGAGATTTGTGTCACATCTTCCATGTCTCGTATTTGTATTGTATAAATTGCAAAAACTTTCCTCAGGTAGGTAGGTTTTTATTTTACGTGGAGATTTGAGGCCACGACAAATTTAGCGTACACCGGCCCCCTTTGTACACGATTGGTTGGATTCGAACTCGCAATCCTGCGGTTTCTCTTCCAACTGGGCTACCGCGGCCCATAACTTCCCTCAGACGGAGTCATCTGGCTTTGTACAAGATTACGTATTGTTGTCACAGATAATACTCCGTTTATACCCCGTTGTGTTGCTCCAGTGCAACGTTATTAAAATGCATACCTACCATCCTCAGATAGGTAGGTATTTTAATTAACGTCGCATTAGAGTGACGGTCCGGGATCAAACCCTAAGGGAAAGATCCGAGGACAACCACGTAATTTTGAACCAAGGTCAGATGACGAGGTCAAACCTTAGCTGGCACCCTACTTTCCAAACCAACTCCAACGTGATTTGAGGCCACGACAAATTTAACGTGCGCCAGCCGCCTTTGTACACGACGGTCTTCGGTTGGGATAAAACTCGCAACCCTCCGGTTGCGTCCTTTACTCTTCCAACTGGGCTACATTTGAAACATTTTCTAAAAACACTTGTTTTTCTTCCTTGTTTACTGAGGCCGTGGTAGTCCGGTTGGAAGAGTAACGGATCAACAGCAGAGTTGAGAGTACAAATCCAATCAAAGACCATCGTGTTCAAAGGTACTGGTGCACGCTAAATCTGTCGTGGCTTCAAATGTCCTCACGTTGGCAGAGTGGGGTGCCAACTCAGATGTGACCTCATCATCTGACCGTGGCTCAAAATTTGGTGGTTGTCCTCGAATCTTTCCCTTTCTGTTCACGGACTGTCACCAATAGCCCGTGTGTTGTTCTATCCCAAACTTTTTCACGCCAATAAAGTACAATATTACGGTCAAGCAATATTTCTGTTTCGCGAAATCCCTATTTTCTGATTACATAAACTACAAACTAGTTAATCAAAAGTATTTAGAGGACCACTTTGGTGACCTATAAAAGGCTTTCTTGTCAAACTAAATTGTTTGATCCTGGACTGTCACTAATAGCCTGTTGTGTTGCTTCAGTGTGGTGTTAAAATACCTACCCGGATCGTTGCCAATAGCCATTTGTGTTGCTCCAGCGAGATGTTAATACCTGTCAAACTAAATGTAGATGTTTGTTTGAGGCAGAACGCGATGTCACTTGATTGACTTGTTTTTTGAATAAGAGATTTCATCGCTTTGACAATAAAAAAAAATGAATTCCAAATTGCTATTTGATTGGTTAACGGTAGGTATTTTAATTAACGTCACATTGGAGCAACACAACAGGCTATTTTGTTCGGTTAACGAAATATGTCGATCAATTTCATTTTAAGGTAACCCTGTTCGTGCAACAGCATTTTGGTATTATGGCGCAAGGGCCATGCTGCGCTAGATATCACATAATGGGCACGCACTTGAAAAGTTTTGCTGACACAAGAGAAATACACATAGGGAGGAATTGAACCAGCGCCGCCTACAACTCGCAGGATGCTAGATTCGTGGTTCAATGGCCTCATTTTGGTAGCGGAATAAAAATCTTTTCTTTTCGCCTTGTTTTATAAGTTTTCCTTCTCATTGTTAGCTGACAAACTAAACTTATCCCCACTGGGCTCTCCAGTCTTGGTATATTTGTATCGGTGGTGGATGCTCCAAGATCCTTGGAAATTCCATCTTTGTAAACTGGACAACTCCAGGAAACTATGTGCCATTGGCCTTCGTGTTATGCTGGGTTAGATGTTAAATCTGTAGACCGTAGTCCCTGTCTGGTGGATCGTGGTTCAATATTAAAAGGTGTTGTTCTTGATCTTTCCCTTGAGGATTGGTCCCGGACCGTCGCCAACAGTACCTCGTGTTGCTCCAATGAGAGATTTAATTATTACCTACTTGTCAGGTGGATGACACATGAGGGAATATACAAGTCCACACTGCTAATGATCTTGGTCTCATAAAATTGAGTACCAAGACGTAAAAATACCGAAATATGAAGAAAAATGTGAGGGCACTTTGGGCAGTATATGATGGTAAATGTTGAAAGAGCATGACAATTTTCTTTTATTTACCAAAAGAATATGTGGTTACAATTCAAGGTGCTGAGCATATAGAGAACTAAAAATTTATTTTTGTAAAACATTCTTTCCAGTGTTTATATCCTTTTCCGGAAGTGCACCTCAATGGAATATGCATTAATCAGACAAAATACTTCATGGATACTCAAATAGAACAAGATTGGTAAAAGCTAATGTTACAGCCTTAGCATATACAACCAAATAAGCCTTTTACATTTAATCCGAAATAACTTAGTCGCCAATAGTCCGTTGTGTTGATCAACTTTTATATGGCCAAGTGTAATTGAATTGAGTAATTTTAATCTAACAAATAAGTATCTCTTGGTACATAATGTATATTATTGAAGTGATGGTAAGTTCCCACAAAGATATAAAATTAAAAAGAATCTCTAAAACGAAGATGCTGTAGGGAATAAAGGGAAACACGTCTTAATATTTTGAGAAATCTAGAACAGATTTGTTGATGAAAGACCTGATATTCAGAGTAATGAAAAATAGTGATCAATGGCAATGCATCTATCTGAAAATGTTCTGTTAAATTATCACAAAACTTAATTAATCAGGAGTTAAAAATATAACTTTTTTTATTGTGAAGTGTGATTTCTGTCAATCTCAATTATAAAGTATTGTTCAAAAAAGGTAGAAATACTTACATTGGTTTTATGGTGCAAGGGCCATATACGACCAAATGTTAAGAAAATGGACATACAAGGATTGCGGAGGCTCGACAGACACAAGAGAAATACACTCAGAGAGGAATAACGAATGATTAGAAAACTGGAACTTCGAAAGTGGAAAATTTGGAAATTTTATATGCTATTTACAAGAAATTAGAATTCTGCTTTTTGGAATCAAAAGGAAAATATTAAAAATTCAAATACAAATGAGAAAAAGCAGTCAATAGAATTACACACAATTTTCATTAAATGTCTGATCTATTTCATTATTGTATTTTAAAAAGAATGGTTTTAAATACTTATCTGTAATTGGCAAAAATTAAAAAACTTTACATTATTTTAAAGTCATGATAGCTTAACATCAATTTTTTGAATCGTCAAAAAACATAAAAATTATTTTTAGATTTCGAAAATATAACACATATGCTGTTTTGTCAAGCATTGTATAATAGTTCATACTTAACAAACATGGATCAGGGAAAGATATTTGATGCAATCTACAAAAAAAATTCGTTCCAATTCATTATGTTATGAAAGTGCACTAGATAAAACTTGAAATGCTCTAAAAAATGAATGCACAACAAAATTTTTTTACTTTTGCAATCTAAAATTTCAAAACTTTAGTTGAAATAATTTACATACAAAAACTGAACCTATTTATTATCTCACAATTAAAAAATATGCTATAATATAACCATAATTCCAGCATGTTAAGTTTTTATTGTATTTAAAAGGTAGGACACTATTCATAATCATCATATATTCAGAGCCAGAAACTATCAAATAATTGTAGTTTGCATAAAATAACTTAATTTTAAACATGTTTGGTTCTTTTTTAATTCACTAATATGCAAATTTCCAAAAGTGAAAAGCGTGTTTTGATTAGTTTCATTTTACAGAACTAATGAGATTTTTAATAGCAAATGTATTAGAAAAAGGATAAAGCAATGCTGATTCAGGAAATAAAAGTAATTTTACTGTGTTGAGAAGACAGCTCACTATGAAGTATCCTACCAACCATCCTAGAAAATAATTTAGTTCAATATTTTCGTCCTTTCAACTCCAAACTTATTTGCTGTTCCTTATAAGATATGTTAAGTTATGAATATCTAACATCACATTGCATAAATAGGATACTGAAAAATATTGGTTAGGACACATTTTTGGTTAAATATTAAACAGGAATGAAAAGTAACAAACTATAATTCGTATGAATCAGATTTAAATTCAAAAATGCTGTTTTCACAGTAAACTACATGAGCAATGTTCAACAATTTTTGATTCAAAATAATTATTCTTACAAACCCAGAATTAAGTTTCAAGACCAAGGAAAATAGCATTGTGTGGTGTATGCAAAGTTTATAGTAGTAAAAGTAACATTGACAAAAATACCTTATAAAGTTCAATTTTTCCTATTCCATTAATTTCGACAATACGTCAGAAGCACAAAATTTTTAATGCATGAAATGCTTACAATTAAAAAAATATTGCATTAAAATAATTCACCTATAAGACAAAGTTGTCAAATGGAAATTCATTCTGATTGTTTAATTGTCCAAATAAAAAACACCTAAATTTGATTACACTAAAAAAACAAGGAAACAAAATAAGAATATGCTACAATTTTCTTACAAATTTTAAATGGAGAAGAAAACATTTATTTTCTTTTAGCTTCTGTAAATTCACTTAGAGTTCTCACTTTTGTATAAAAGGTGCAAGATAAGTTTAGATTTGATTCCTTCATGTAAGTTTTCTACGGTCGACATGTTGTAGTTAAAACTAAAAAGCAACTTTTAATAGATCAGGTTCCAAAACTTGTGGGTTTTCAATTCTCACTGTTTAAGTTCATATACTGATATGGTTTGCTTCATATGTTCTGAATGTTATGTCATGTGAACAAAGTTTTCTGTGTCCATTCTTTGAAAACAGACCACAACTAGCGCATTTTGCTGAAATTTTCTTAAATTAATTGTAGAACATAATAGCTTTGAACAAGATTACTAAAATATTCTTTAAATACTTATACTTTTAACAATTCAAAGTTTTTCCATTGCACATTTTTAGTATAAGGCAAGGGCTTACAGTACAGTGCACTTGTCTGTCTGCCGTGAGAACAGCTTCACATAAAGTCTGCCTGTCTGTTACTGTAGAAACAAGACAGCCCATTTTCTATATGGGATTCTTGAAGCATTTGAATGTATCACATTGGAGCACTTAGCGACAAATGGCCTTTCTCTTTCAGGGTAGTGATGGTCGAAATTTCAAGAACATCTCAATCCCCATGTCCATTTCTTTCTAGCTGATGGTGAGATTTTTATGGCTCAAAGGCCATATTTGGCTAAGATGTGCCAAACACAACAGAAAATGTCAATGGACAAACACAAACAAGGAAAGTTTTACTGATACAGAAGAGAGAAATAAACACAGGGAGTAATTGAACCTACAATGCCTACCACTTGCATGTTGCTAGAGCAGTGGTCTTTGCAGCAGAGCACCTGCTAATGAGTCACTCAAATGGATGTGAAAAGGCGATTCCCATTGTTCTTCAGGCATTTGATAGAGGATACACGATTGCAAGGGTTGGGTTCTTTTTAAGGCATAAGGGCCATATTTAGTCATGTGTCAAACACAAGACAGGCAACATCAAGTAATGGGCATACATGCAAGGAAAGTTTTGCTAACACAGAGAGAAATTCACCCATGCAGGTATTGAACCTGGGCCACCTACAAATCACAGGTTGTTAGCACAGTGGGCATGCCCACTGAGCCCCCATGATTCAGGGACTAAGAATGGCTTTTTAGGATGACGGGGAATGGAATAAACAAATTACCATCACCCAGTCTCGTCAAAAATCATCAATTGTCAAATTTGCCAAAACCTCATCCACTTCAAATTGTATAAAACATTTCTATAGTGACCGCCATTACCTTGACCTTGTGTCTGGAGAAGTTCTCATAGTAAACACAGTACCATTTATAGGATAGTCATTGCATGCAGAAATTTTGGCTTATCCCCTCAGCACAGCTATAATTGTGCTACACCTGAAAAGCATTTGATCTCAAGTCAAAACAAAATCATTATTTCTGTTATACAAAGGTTTAAATGTATCTCAGCTTTAAAAATATTTTGTATTACAATAAAGATTCGGTAACAGTTTTGTTTGAAGTCTGGAATTACTACAAATTCATCTGCTCATCACTAAACTGGTTGATCTTGTTATATGTAAAAATCACTAGATAAAATAGTAAGTGATATTAATTACAAATAATTTGACAAACATTTAATATGGGTGGTGCATAAATTAATGATGAGGACTGATTACATAATTGATTGTGAGGATCAAACATAGGAACATATATGAATACAAATATGGCAGTTTGCAATGAAATAAATTGGCTAACTGCCTTGAGAGCAGTCTGAAGATGAGGCTAAGTTTTAATATCAGTTTTATCACATGGTTTGAACACGTTTCTCCTTACATATATTTTGAGTGATGTGTTTTCCTTTAAACTTAGGTTTACATCCAAGTGACTTTTAAAGAATTTATAGCAACTTATTTCTTTATAAGGTCTGGCATAACTATTAATTAGGTTAAGCATTTTTATTCACAAAACAAATTTCTGATATTGCAATAATTACTTGCTGATATAACACAATGAACTTAGCTTCTTAAGATAACAGAACTTTAGAATACACTTAATATCGTATGTAATAGTTTTGAGAAAAAATTTAACAATTAGTTAACGCACAATAGTTTTACAATATTGTGCAAATACGACTAACAAAACATTAAAATATAAGTAGTTAAAATTACTCAATATAGAATACAAGATAAAAAGAAATGTTTAAATAGAAAGACATAAGACACTATTGAATACATAAAAATTATTCATAATAACGATATATAATTTGTATGAAGTCTTATAAAACAGAAAAATCAATTAAAAATTATGAAAATAATTACATAAATCCCAGCCAAACAGAAAGAAAAACTTCCAAAGTTTTTAATACATAAATTTACAAACATACACTAAAGAGTATAATATTTCTCACAGATTTTAAAAGTAGACACAAGCCGTTTTTTTCTTAAAATTTTGCAAAATTTAGTTCAGGATGTGACAAGATTCAGTAATTATTGGAAAATTGTTCAAATACAATAAATTAGTAGTAAAAGAATCAGAAATACTTTATCTTAAATAGTTTTAACAGAGTAAAAATATACCAGGCAAATAATTTCTTAATGAGAAGCCCAATAAGATATAACATTCAACAGAACAGTTTTTACTTCCATAAGAAAGAATTGTTAATACATGAAATTGTGTATATAAACATGGTGTTAAGTATTTGAATTCTATATCAAAACATATAAACAAATAATACTTCATGTAAAAATAAAATTATCGAGTGAACTAAAAACATCAAATATAGCAGTAATCACTAAATGAGGTTTCTCAGGTGAGATGTTTCACAATGTAGTTTTGGTATATACATTACAAAGCTTCAACAAAATGAAAAATATTAAGTCTAATTAGAATAGGACTCTAAAATGGTGATATAAAGAACGAGTTTTAAGGAACATGACTAAAAGTTACCGGTGCAGTATTTTTCATATAAACTTCAACTGCATAATTTTTACCATCACACAAATTCAATCTGCAACCAAACACTCAATGAAAACATAAGAATGAGTATTAAGGTACACGACTAAAGGTTACCGGTGCAATATTTTTCATTGATAATTTAAATTACATGGCATTTTCAATCACAGAATTCAAACTGTTACCTTACTCAAGTTTTGATTCATGCAGACTAGTGATTTACAATTCTTCACAGTAAAAATTTCCCATGAGTAACTAACGCATCATAAATGACACAAAAGTTCAAAATGCAAGCCTAATATTCTATTTAAATTGCAAGGAAACAACTGGTTCTCAATTTCAAAACCCTAAATTTCGTATAAATATGGATCTAAACTGCAGTAATTATCATCTACCAAGTCTGCTCTGCCATGTAGAAAATTTTTTAGAAGCTGCTTGCAACAAGCTTCTCATATGATCACACAGCTGAACAGGCAAGCAATTTCTCATCAGTTTCTCTTGGAAAGGTTGAAGTTTCGCAAATTCAAATCTCTGAAGGCTGCCTTGCATTGACAGTACTTTCTCCTCCAGCTGTGGGGTTGTAGTCGGAAAGCAACACCAGAAATGACGGAGCAACTCCGACAAAGCACAGTACAGCTGCTTCATTTCAGTTTGGATTTCTATGGGCACAGTGTCCTTTAATTGTGTGGTATCGATATTTTTCATCAAGGAACCACCGGGCATAACATCACCAAGAGCTAAGATTGCAGAGCTTGGAGCAAGCACATTAGGCAAGTCTGGCTTCCACTGATGAATGGAATTATTAAGGTGGTTGACAGCCATTATCACATCATCTGCAGATGCATTGTTATGGTCTAAGACGGGAGTGGGGCCACTAAGGTATCGGCCAACTTTGGTTAAATTCAGAGTGCTGGCATTTTTACGTGTTGAATCCATCAAATCTGTATATTCAGTTTTACTCTCTACTAGAGCTTTTTTAGCATCCGTTTGAGGGTTAGGTAGTGTTGTATTGCCGTTGGAAGCAACACAATTATTTATCAAAGCAGATTTCTTAGCATTTGGGGATCCTTCCAAAGGGAGGTCCAGTTTTTTCTTAGTACAGCTTTGCAGAACCATCATAGAGTGATGATTGAAACGCCTTATCATGGACTGATTTATTTCTTTCTGAGTATTCTGGGCACTGACTACTTTTGAGGATTCGTCCACCAAGTTATCTTCTTCGAAAGACGATACATCTACAAAAGGATCGGGTATGCCTTTGTCTATTGCACTCTTTACATCCTGTTCATCACTTTTAGCACACTCCGAAAACAAATCTTTAGAATTTATGTTCAATCTATCTCGGTGAAAATAGTGAGATTGAAAGAATTTGGTCCAGAATTCACTCTCAGAAATTTTATGAGGTACATTTTCCATGTGCTTCTTTTTTACAGCTGGATAGGTGCGGAAAATGGAATCAATAATCTCGGGTGTAATATTGTATTTGATCCCGCAAGAACCATCTGCTTGTGGTGCAATACCAATTAAAAAAGACCCTGATATTCCTATTTCTTGCTCTGGGGTAGCTGAAGAAGTCTGAGCGGGTTTTTTCACATAATTGGCCCAAAACTCATCAGCTGTAATAACCTGAGTAGTTACAAGATCACGATATAATTGAAAAAGAACAGGATCACCAGCCAATATTTTGTTCTTTTCCTCCAACTCTTTATTTACTTTTCGTTTAAATTTAGGAAGAAGTTGCATTAAAAGCTCTTTCACACCATTTCTATCTTGCAATTGAAGGCTAGATCCCATGGGATTTACGAAGTGAAAAGTAGTAGTATCACCACTGTGCTGAACAACTTGAAGTTGAACTTTTGATTTTCCATCAGGAGATATTTTTTGCATTTTTATGTCAGCATATCTGTGGCTGATCGAAAAAGTATCTTTACCATTAGGCATCCATGCTATGCGCTCATTCATTAGATACAATGTTCCGTCAACCTTTTTATGATGAACATGACTCACCATTAATAAAACATCTTCCGATGAGGTACCGGGAGACATGATGAAAGTTACAATATTTCCGAATTTAAAATCAAATGATAATGAAGGTGTCGAACACTAATGGAACATATCAGGTAATCACTACACGCGGTAATATAAACACTATAAAATAAATTCCAATTGTTTTATTATGTTTCAAAGAGTTGTAAGATTTGATAAATAACAAAACGATTCACAAAAAAAGAAAAAGTTGATAAAAGTATATTAATTATAATGAACTGAAATACGGAGTCGAGAGCATTATAGGAGCACGCCTGACATGTCGCATTTCTAACAAAGACCTGGCCTTTGCTATACAGGAGTGCTCCCAGCTCTGACGAATTATCAGGAACGTCGGCTACCAGAAAACCGGCAAGCGGGATCATGTGACTACCCTCAGCCAATTACATTGCGTATTCACATCCTCAAACGCATGGAAATGAATCTCCAATGAGAAATTTTACCAGAATGAAACGAATTGAATAAAAATACCATATCAATCCCTAAAATTCAGCATTCTACGAACAATTTCAAACCTTCGAAGTGTTGAGAGAAACATTCAGAATTTTGGTTGATCAGAAGGCTACTTTTTTGTAAAGATTGTTTCTTTATTTTAAACTTATTTAAACACAGGTTTCCTCTTCATTTTTATTTCCTTCGTCATCTGACTGTGGTTAAAAATTACGTGGTGTTGTCCTCGACTCTTTCCCGTCGGATTTGATCCCAGACCGTCGCCAATAGCCCGTTATTTAGCTCCAGTGTGACGTTAACCTATCTAAGGTCGATACCTACCTAATGATTGACAAAAATTTCCTGTTTTCTATTGATTAATTCTCCTTGAAAAATCGAACATTTCAGAGTGAAATGTTATTGCTTGCACACACACGCCCTGGAATTTAAAGTGGTCTTGGAATTAATGTAAACAATTTTCAGTTCAGGCTATTATATTGCCAAAAATCACTCTATTTTTTTAACCGAAATTCTTTTCAAGCATATTGAAGCAACAGAATATAATAATATATATGCTATTTCCTTCTTTGTACTTCCATGGATAAGAAATGTGAAATTAGAAATTCCTTTCTTTCAAATCTGGCAACGCTGTCACACTTCATCTCTCAACTCTTTTGTGAGTTCAAAATATGGCTTCTCGAACTGTTTATTGTATTTGCGGTGAACCTTATGATTCTGTTCGATTTATGATACAATGTGATTCGTGTAAAGATTGGTATCATGGAAGGTAAATAAAAATGTTTATTAAAACGCCACCTCTGCTTTGCATTCTGATTGTTAATCCTTGTTTCTCAATTACGATTTCAACTATGCTGTGTGTCATATTGTTATTAATTTTAAATCTATTTCTTATATTGCTTTTATTTTTTCATAATTTTGAATTGCATTTATTTTTATAAAATTTTCTCTTTTGCTTTCTCGATTTCAATATAAGTTTTCTTATTCGACCAAAGTGTATCATAAAATTTATCACGCTCTTCCACAGCCAAAACCTGTTTACTAACAAACATAAATGAATTTCATATAATTTTACGGAATTTTTAAACAAAAAATTATTTATCGTTTAATTTATTTCTTGTGAATAAAAAAAGTTAAAATTTGTTTGAATCAGTCGTAGCTTTTTATTTCATTTCGCATCGCATATGATAAAAATTTAAAAAACTAAAATGAATTTCAATCGCTATTTTTTATTCTTTAAGCAAGTAAATATCAGGAATACGACATTCACAGCTAATATCGAAGTTAAATGATATTGATGACTTCAAGTTTTCGTTTAAGGATAGCATGTGTGCATATCGTGTTTTTGAATTTTCTTCTCCATGAAAAAAATGGCTAATTCTTCTATTGAAGAAACAAACGAATGGGTAGTATCACAAAATACATGTGTTGAATTAGCATCAAGGTTTTTGTGTGTATTCTGTGTAAACTTGCCCCTTGTTAACCTAACATTGGTATTAAACATACTGTTTTTATCTGGTTGCATCTCAGTTTTTATGGGACAGTCCTGATTTTTAGAAATAATTCCATTGTTCTCCATAGTAAATGTGGAAATTGAAAATTTCCCTCAGAACAGGATTCAAACTCCAAGATAGCTGAACCAAATTAGAGCAGTGATTCCCAATGTGTGATCCTAGGTACCTACATTGGATCCGTCAAAAACATTCAATATTTTACTAACTAAAATAGAAAACAAATATTCTGTTATTTTCTGCAATTGTTTTGTTCTAAAAATGAGTATATCAGGGTATTCCGATTTAAATCAGCTTGATTTATATCAAGTGATTTTTATTAAAAGTCGTCGATTTAAATCAAATTTTAAATTTCATTTCTCTATCTGTTATGTTTAATAATATTGAAAATGAAATAATTGAACAAAATGCATGCTCAATTAATTCAAATATAAGTTAAGAACTTCACTCTTACTGAGTTCACCTCAAAATTATATTAAAAATCATCCCTTTGAAGACACTAAATAACAGTATTTGCTGATTGGGGATCATAATTACCAGACAAATATTTCCATCTTGGGCCATTGACCAATAGATGTCACTCTTCTGTAGTATCACAAAAGCATTCAATTTTGCACATAAATCTTTATAATTGGCAATTTTAATAGTTTCATTTTGTTTTGTGTAATATATTAGTTAATTTTTATTTCAATTTATTGGAAAATTTTATGCATTGATCCCTTAGAATTCTTTACACTGCTAGAATAACTATCAATATTTATGGAATTGAAATTTGGAATGTAAAAGAGTTAATTCACTCATCTGATAATTGAGTATGTTGAGAAAAGATTATGGGTGGAAGTAGAAAGCTATTGGAATTGATAAATTTTTTATTGCAAGCTCAAAATTCCACTGAATTGATGTTCTTGTGGATGCTATTATAGTTGTGGTACAGCTGTAGTCTCTGCCGCGCGCGGTGGCAACGCGTTTTTTTTGGCGCCGTGTTTGGCGCACTTTTTTATGTCGCCACGGAAATCTTCCAACATTGAATATATACTGCATACGTACGGATGAATTATGTAAATCTGAATTAAACAACATTTTGACTAGAAAAACACTGCAAATATTGATTAAATATTTGGACTTTTGGCGTAGTTATAAGCGACTCATGCCGGTGAGGGTAACCCTAACTGAAAAAGTCATATCCCCGTTACATTTATCGCAAGAAACTTTAGATTTAATTAATCCCGATTCCTTTAAAAAAGTTAAAAAAAGCTCTTTATCGCGACACAACTCGTAACAAAAAAAACGATTAACTACTCCCTCAGTCCCGTAAGTTAGCCTAAAAACAGGTTAACCCTAACCAGGAGAAAATTCGAGAAAAAAATGGGTTACCATCACCCGGCATGAGTCACTTATAACTACGCCAAAAGCCGCGCCAAGAGTCGTTGCCACCGCGCGCGGCAGAGACTACAGCTGTACCATAGATGTTCTATGCTGTTCACATAGAGAAAATATTCATTTTTTTATATATATTAACCCTTTTTGCGTACTCCAAATATACCTATGAAATGTTTGTCAATTCTCAAAGAATTTGAAAAATAGACATGATTTCAATTTATGTATTTTCAAATCGTCTCAATTTTTACTATTAACTTATAAAAATAAAAAAAATTTCACCAATAAGTTATTTTTGCAGACTAAAAATTGATGAGAAATTGGAATTTTTCAAGATGCAAGTTCCTTTTATTTTATTTTCTGTTGGTAACATGCTTTTTCTCAAAAGCAAGTCAAACCAATTACTTATTTTGTATCAAAATAATTGAAGTAATTCAACATTTTATTCATACATATGTGATAAATATATAATGCAAAAAAACAATTATGAAATTTGTATTATTGAAAACATTCATAATATGCTGATGGTTTGATCCGGCAACCTTTTTTATCTGGGTCCAAAAAAATTCATGCCACTGGTTATGAGTTAAACTCAAATTAATCTAAACCACTTGAGAGCCAGATGGAAAAACATTACCCATGGTGGGCATTTGTGGCACTGTTCTATTTACTCTATAATGTGATTTACTTTGATAATTCCCATGTCGCTTTTTAATCTTTAAAAATTTACACAGCTATATTTCCTAATACATTAATGTTTTACATAAAAATATTAATGTTTAGATAAATCAAAACTATCTAGAAGCTACACTGTAATTTGCATGTTTCATGTCCAACAAATTTAAGCTTGTATTGGCAAGGAATTAATTAAAATCATAATCTGATTTAAATAAAAAATTGCAATGTTTTTTATTTTAAAAATCGTGATTTGTTTTCATATCCTGATCTATATTAATCCTCAAGCATTCACATATACATATCGTCGGTGTTATGTAAAAAGGGCAAATCAACCAATTCAGCATTTTTCGGGAAAGCAGTTTGAAATGTTTAACATTTCATTGTGTACAGATTTAAAACTTGGTGAAGACTTAAAAAGGTGTTGTTAATCTAAAAAGTTCTATAAATTTTGAAAAGTATTTTTTAATTTTTTTAATGTTGAACATTTTAAACTGCTTTCCTGAAAAGTGCTGATTGTTTTATTTGCCCTTTTTACATAACACCGACGATATCTGTTTCTCAACCTGCTGTCTTCACTCGTATGACTTCTAAACCTGCTTTTATCTTGACCAATAGAATCCTCCCTAGTAGGGATGGGGAAAGAAAGAACAACCTGTTCTTCCAAAAGAACGGGAACAGCCCATTCCCACTTTTCACAAAATTATATTCTCCGTTCTTTTTGTAAAAAGAAACATTTGGATTTTTTTTCTGCTTCCATTTTAATTCTAATTTGATTTCTAAGTTCGCTAAAAATTTTTGTATTTTTAAATTATGCTAAGTCCAAATAGCTGTTCATCCTACAGTTCTTGACTCGCCATTTCCTGTTGATTATTCACCCGTTCTCTGTCCATAAACTATTCCCTGCTCTGAGACAACTTCCGGTTCTGGAATTGATTCCTGCTCTCAAACTGTTCCGACCCTGTTCTCCGTTCTCGGGGCTGTTCTCCGTTCTCGGGGCTGTTCTCCGTTCTCGGGGCTGTTCTCCGTTCTCAGAGCTGTTCTCCATTCTCAGAGTTGTTCGCCTTTCTCGATGAAATGTTCGCAGAGCTAATCTCACTGACTTCTCCTGGAACTGTTCTCGACTGAACCAAGCCTCGGCGTTTGATGAATTTGCGAGGAGATTAGCTCAATAATTGTGAAATTTTATAATTGTTAGGCAATGACATGGTGATGAATTTTAGTTTTAAGCAAATTAAATTTTTTTTCTAAATATTACTGATCAAGATTTTGTTTAGCTTTCTGGTGGTGTCACCTCTATTCGTTCTCAGGATTTGCAGTGCTTTTAACTTTATTTTAAAACTAAATTTTACAAAATGAAAGCAAAATTTCAAATGTGTAGACATATTTCACTGCAACAGGGAGATTCGGATCAGGTGTTATGCTCTCTATAAGTTGAAAAGGGATCTCATTAAGTCAGCTATTACGATTTTAAAGACATCTTGAAAACAAGCATCTCACCATTAAAACTAATTTGTTGAAATGCAAAAGTGATTTTTGTTTTGTATTTTTCACGTTTTAAACGTGTATAGATGGATTAAATAATAATTAACCTGTTTTTTGTGACAAACTAATTTTACTTTCCAAGTGGTAATCCCAGTATGCCTTTTTTAAGTGTTTATATTCTTTTAAAGGGCAACTCCCTATTGCATAACATGATTCAAAATTATGTGGTCTCAGATCTTTCTCTTCGGGATGGATCAAACCCCTTCGTTTTGTGGACTAAAATGACCATTTTGATGACTTAAAAATAACATTAAAATCTAAAAGTATTATTACTTATTTGCGAATTTGTTTTGTCCTAGGCACCTGATATCTGTTTGGAAACCGTACTTGAGATGGTTCAGATATGGGACATTATTAGTTGCCACTGGGGTGAGAATTTAAATGTCTCGATTTGCAAGAATTTTTTCAAATTTACAGATATATTCTAATTTTCCTTTCTTAATTACTGATAGTTTGACACAACTTGAACAGACTTGCCCTTCGAGTAAAAAAATCAATTAATCGATTAACAGTATGAAGACTCCAAATTATTTTATCTTTCGTTTCCTTCCTGTCAAAACTAGTTAAAAACTCACCAATAAAAAAGCTAGCAGAAGAGTCATTTATATTTTGTTTATATATGCACGCCTACAAAGTACTAATAAAGATGATATGTCAACAAAATTTGGTCCCTGTCTACCATGAAAACTGCTGGCACCACATAGTCTAGGAGGAACAGTTCTTGCACATTTCGAGTAGAGACACTTGAGAACAGTGGTGAACAGAAGAGCAGGTTAAAGAACAGTTCTTTTAAATAGAACGGAACAACAAAGAACTGTTTGCCGAAAAGAACAGTATTTCCCATCCCTACTCCCTAGGATTCTTTGAATCACAACAGATGTGATTATTTAGTCATGTGTTGTGGGGAAGAAGCAATACTTTACTACTCAAAAATCTTGTGATGCTCAGAGGGTTAAGGTGAAAAATCAGCTTGGTTTAAATCATGATCAAGTGATTTTTATTGAAAAAATCAACGATTTAAATCACAATTTTAAAGTCTTTCTATATTAAGTTTAATTGTATTAAAAATGCTATAACTGAACAATATGCATGCTATTTTATCCAAATAAGTTTAAAACTTTGCTTGTAACATGGCAGTCACCAAAAAACATGCAATGAGAACATTCTAGCATTTGATTGGTTGAGTTCAACTGTGGCTAGACCAAGTTATGTATAAAATCCTCTATTTGATTTCAACACATTGTATCTGGGGCCATCATTGGCACTGACTCCAGTTTTGCCAGTAAGCGAAAACATTCTAAGACTAAAGCAAGCAACACAATGATTGGACATATGACAAAATCTGTTCATGCATACTCCATTACTACACATAAAATGTCTATACTTGCATATATCAGCCTATTTTACATTGTAGGACTGATCTTGTACTAATTTCGGGTTTGCCTAAGAAGGCGAGTCTTTCCATGCTGGAGAGCTCATTATAGGTGCAAGTGGTCTTTAAATGAGGAGTACTTGTATTTCAATATTGGGCTAAAATCACACAATCAGATTCGTTAATTGGTAATATTCTTTTCCTACAAGTTTTGCATAAAAATCACATTTGTCCCTACAAATTAGAATACCTTTTCTGTGAAAAATGTATTAAATATCGGGTTATCCGTAAAGTTCGTGACGATTTTGAAGGAAAATTGAAACACAGAAAATTTAAATTTTAGTTTACATTTATTAAATTATATAGGTGCCATTCTGTTCTACAACCTTTCTCCATCTTTCAGGCAACTTGAAAATTCCATCCTTCCAGAATATCAGGTTTTTCAGCGAAAAACTTTTCTACGTGATTTTTTATCTCGACCAAAAAGTTGAAGTTTTTTTCCATTAAGGGAATTTTGTAATGATTGAAATAGGTGGAAATCAGGGCGCGAGGTCTGGTGAATATGGTGGATGGGGTAGAACATCCCAACCGAGCTTCAACAACTTTTGTCGAGTTATCAGACACATGAGGCTGCCATTGTCCTGATGAAACACAACGCCCTTCCGATTCTCTATTTCTGGACGTTTATGTACAATTGCTGTCTTCAATTCGTCTAATTGGGAACAATACTTCTCTGAATTTATCGTCTCGTTGTTTGGTAAAAGCTCATAATACAGAATCCCTTTCCAATCCCATCGGACACAGAGCATGACCTTTGGATGAAGACCGGCTTTTGGGATGGCTAAAAGTGGTTCATTCTGCTTTCCCCAAGATCTTTTTCGCTCAACATTACTATAAATGATCCATTTTTCATCCCCTGTTACTACTTGCTTCAAAAATGGTGTCTCCTCGTTGCATTTATAGAGCGAGTCGCAAATGGAAATGCAATCCATCAGATTTTTCTCCGTTAAAAAGGTTTGTGTAGCCAAGCTTCACAAAATGCTCGTGAATGGTGGATTTTGACATATTTAACATTTCTGCTAATTTACGTATCGTATAGCGTGAGTTATTCTCGATCAGTGTTTTAATCTGATCTTCATCTGTGGTGGCGGGCCTACCCAGCGTTCTTGATCTTTAAGGTTGAAATCACCAGCTTTAAACCTAGCAAACCATTTCAGGACAGTTCTTTCAGCTACAGCACCTTCATCATAAACAGCACATATCTTGTTTGCCGCTTGTGTGGCATTTTTGCCTTTCCGGTAAAAGAAAAGCATTAAATGCCTAAAATGCACTTTGTTTTCTTCCATATTCAAAGGCGTATAAAACTGACAAAAATTAACGTATCGTAACCAAATTTTTTTCCAAATATGCCTGAAGTACCGTCTTTTACGATATGTATGCATGTCATTTGTGTGTGTGTGTGTTTTCAATCTTTCTGATTTATTCAGACCTGTCCTTATGCCACCTACCAAAAATCGGCACGAACTTTCCGGACAACCCGATGTTATAAAATGTAACCTGTGTTATACTAGATACAATTCTCATACATGAAAATAAAAATGCTAATAAAATTTGATTATATTCTACCAGGGTATGCCAATTTAAATCAGCTTGATTTAAATAAAAAATTTATATAAATTAAATTTTGTTCTGTTATGTTTAATAATATTAAAAATGAATTAACTGCACAAGATGCATGTTATTTTATTCAAATAAGTTAAGAACTTCGCTCGTAATGAGTTCATTCCAAAATTATCTTGAAAATCATCCTCTCTTTGAAGACACTAAATAACAGTATTTGTTGATTAGGATAATAATTACCAGATAAGTATTTCCATCTTGGACCATTGACCATTAGGTGTCACTCAAGCCTGCTCATCAGTGATGGTTTTGTTTTAAACATTCCATGTAACTAAATCACACGTGACCAATTTTAAACCATTCACCATGTGATGAGTGAAGATGATCGAAATATATTCACTCTAATTATTAAAATTGTGGTAATTTACTCTCTTTTGTAAGATGTTTTAGTTATTTATTTAGTACTAGCAGAATAACCCTGCATTCTCGTTGCACTTCTCGTTAATAAATTGAAATTCCTATACATCACATATAACAACTTCCACACTCTAATAAAGGTACACAATTGTTAAATACCCAATTTCACAAATGTAAATAAATGTCATTTTACATTTTTGTAGAATTTAAATTTTTAGTAAGAAAGTATCTAGAGTGCCAATGTTACTCAGAGTGCATATAAATTACTTGTATATCATTTAAAAAAGCATTTCCCAAAATTATACAATGATTAAAAATGTTTTCAAAACTAATTAAATCATTATTTACCTTCATTACAGTTATTGAATGAAAAACATCAAATTCAAAATCCAGAAATACATCTTAAAGCAGATTTTAAAAAGCTTCGAACAAAAAATAATGAATGCATCTGTTTTTTCACAACAAATAGATTCTTGGAATATAACGGACACAAATTTATAAAAGCAAACGATTAAAAAATACCAAAGTTGCCACATTAGCTACCACTCCTATTTTAAAACGTTTTATTCTGTGTAGTTTTATTCTCTTTATCGTCTGCCCCAAATATTCAGAATTTTTTTTAATACTTCGTAAAGAAAGATAAGGCTCGAAATAAATAAACTATTAGAATTTTACTTCCATAAAAATAGTTTTGGAAAATAATTGATATTTCAGCAACACTGTAAAACAGTCCAAGTCAATGCAATGCTCAATATTTCTCCCAGCTTCTCCAAAACTACCAAATTATGGTTGATTTAAGTATAGTTACAATGTTTTAACGTGATACTTGCCTAAATATGTAAGCAAAGAAATTTCAAATAATACATTCACTAAACTAAAATACGGTATATCAAATATGAAACATTAAATTAAAATATGTTATACAAATCTTATGTGATACGTGTAGAAACACACAGACACAAAATCGAACAGAGAACAGGAAGACACAGACTTACGCAACCAAGTTCAGTCACTAAATGAATGTAAGTTCTCACAGTATGCAAAGTTTCATGAAAATATATTCAACTGTTTGGACATAGTACGGGCACATACATACAGACACCAAACACACAAGAGACGGATTTTGCATCAGAATGGTCCAAAATGGATAATAAACTTGAAATGGGTCGAAAATATTCAATGTACAAGCTAACACTCCATTCTTATTTATATAGATTGCAGTCTGTTTATAAAAATATAAAGGCACTTCAACGAAAAGATTTTCTGCAGTATCACAAAAGCATTCTAATTTTGCACGTAAATCTTTACAATTGGCAATTTTAATCGTTTCATTTTGTTTTTTGTAATATATTCGATAATTTTTATTTCAATTTGTTGGGAAATTTCATGCATTGATTCCTGGAATTCCTTACACTGCTAGAATAGCTGTTCCATATTTATGGAATTGAATATGGAACGTAAAAGTTAATTTACTCATCTGATGATTGAGTATGTTGAGAAGATTATGGGTTGAAGCTGAAAGCTATTAGAATTTGATAATTTTTTTATTGCAAGCTCAAAATTCCACTGAATTGGCATGTTCTAGGGGATGCTATTGCACTTGTTCTATTCTGTTCATAGAGAAAGGCTTCATTTGTTTATTTTATATGTAAACCCTTTTTGTGTGCTTCGAATATACCTATGAAATACTTGTCAATGCCCAAAGAATTTGAAAAATAGATATTTGATTTCAAATTTATGTATTTTCATGTCTAATTTTTTACTGTTAACTAACAAAAATTTTTTCACCAATATGTTATTTTTGCAAGCTTAAAATTAATGAGAAGTAGAAATTTTTTTAAGGTGAAAGTTCTTTTTATTTTATTTTCTATTGGTGACATGATTTTTTTCTCAAAAGCAGGTCTTGAACCAATTATTTTATATCAAAATAATTGGAAGTAATTCAAAACATTTTATTCATATATAATAAATATATAATGCAAAAAAATTCTGAAATTTGTATACTTGAAAAATTCCATTATATAATGATGGATTGATCCAGCAACCTTTTATATCTGGGTCCAATAAAAACCAAGCCACTGGTTATGGGTTAAACTCAAATTAATTTAAACTGCTTGAGAACCAGATGGATAAACTGCTTATGCTTGTCATTTGGGACACTGTTTTATTTCCTTTATCATGTGATTTACTTTGCTAATTTCTGTCGCTTTTTAATCTTTCAAAAATTTACCCAGCTATATTTTCTAACTGGGTATGAAAAAATCATGATTTTAAAAAAATCAAAAACATCAGTTTTTAAAAAATTTGAATCATATTTTTTTGTTTAAATCGGATTTTAAAAAATTGATTTTGGATTTTTATGATTTTAGTTAATTCCTCGCCCGTACAAGTTTAAATTTGTTGGACATGAGACATGCAAATCAGTGTAGTTACTAGATAGTTTTGATTTATGTTAAACACTAATATGTATGATGTATAACATTAATATATAAGGAAATATAGCTAGGTAATTTTTGGAAAGATTAAAATGCAATATAGGAATTAGAAAAGTAAATAACATGATAGAGTTAACACTGCCACAAATGCCTAGCATGAGCAATGTTTTTCCATCTGGTTCTCAAGTAGTTTAGATTACTTTTAGTTTAATCCATATCAAGTGACTTGAAAATTTTAGATCTATATAAATGAGGTTGTGGGATCCCACTAACACCATGTTTTGAATTTTTTCAATTATATAAATTTCAGAATTTTTTTGCATTATATTCACAACATTTTATCGTATATGAATAAAATGTTGTGAATTGCTTTAATTATTTTGGTATAAAATAATTAATTGTTCAAGACCTGTTTTTGAGAAAAAATCGTCACAATAGAAAATAAAATAAAGGCAACTTGCATCATGAAAAATTCCTACTTATTAATATTTAGCTTGCAAAAATAACTTGGTGAAAATTTTTTGTTTTTTGTATGTTAACAGTAAAAAATGAGACATGAAAATACATAAATTTGAATCAAATATGCCTATTTTTCAAATTCTTAGAGCATTGACAAATATTTCATAGATATATTCCAAGCACATAAAAAGGGTTTATTCATAATGCAAGAAAATGAAGCTTTTTCTCTATGAAGAGCTTAGAACGAGTGTAACAGCATCCCCCAATATATGCCAATTCAGTAGAATTTCGAGCTTGCAATAAAATATTTATTATTCCAATCATAATCATTCAAATAAGCTTTCCACTGCAATCCATAATCTCTTCTCAACATACTCAATCAGATAATTAAATTAACTCTTTTATATTTCAAATTTCAATCCTATAAATATTAAATAGTTATTCTAGCAGTGTAAAGAATTCTAAGGGATCAATACACAAAATTTTCCAACAAATTGAAATAAAAATTAAGCAATATATTACACAAAACAAAGAAATTATTAAAATTGGCAATTATAAAGGTTATGTGCAAAATTGGAATGCTTTTGTGATACTGCAGAAAATCTTTTCGTTGTGAGTGTCTTTATTTTTTTATCAACAGACTACAGTATTAAATAAATAACTAGAACATCTTGAAAAAAGAAGCAAGTTGCTACAACTTTTATAATTCGAGTGAATATATTTCGAGCATTTTCACTCATCACATGGTGAATGGCTTAAAATTGTTCATGTGCGATGTAGTCATGGATTGTTTAAAACAAAACCATGCTGATGAACAGGCTTGTGAGTGACACCTATTGGTCAATGGTCCAAGAGGGAAATACATAGTTGTCTGGTAATTATAATTATGATCCCAATCAAAAAAGATTATTTAGTGTCTTCAAGAGAAGAATGATTTTCAGTATAATTTTGGAGGTGAACAAAGTACTTACATCTTGTTCATATTTATTTCATTTTCAATTTTATTAAACATAATACATCAAGGAAAATAAAATTTAAAATTTTGATTTAAATCAATTATTTTTTAATAAAAATTAATTGATTTAAATCAGCATACCGTTTTCTAATACATTAACATAAAAATATTAATGTTTAAATAAATCAAAACTATCTAGAAACTAACTACTCTGTAATTTGTGTGTCTCATGTCCAACAAATTTAAACTTTTATGTGCAAGGAATTAAAATCATCAAAATCTGATTTAAATAAAAAAAATCTGATTTAAATCAAATAAATCTGACGTTTTTGATTAAAAATGATCGTGATTTTTCATACCCTGTATCCTACTTTTTCAGTCCTTAGGGATGTGTATGGGCATCACAACCCCAAGGTACTCGAGTGATTTGTCCTCCCTTCTGTTGGTCTCGCCTACCTTTTTGCTTTTTCTTCCTCCCTCATTGCGTCGTCTTGCGTCTGGCGCAGTTTGGCCAAATATGGTTCTTGCACCTTAAAACCCAAAACCAACCAACCTACTGTTTTAAATTTTCCCCATGAAAATAATCTTATCTTGCAAATTTCCTCACTATTTTTCTTGATTGAGAATTTTTTATTTTAGCTGTGTAAATGTGAAAGAGCATGAATCTACTGATATAGAAAAGTATCACTGTGTTCAGTGTCAGAATGTTGTTGGCCCTTCAGTATGTAAGTATAGATTATCTACTGTTTCTTATCTTTATTATAGTCAAAATTTGATTTAGTCAGAGTAAGAAACCTTTTTTGTTACTACAAAGGCTGTAAAATTAGTAAATATATATATTCAGTATATAATAACAGTATGTTTAATAGGTTCATTTGGCCACAGGGCCGTCGTGGCTCAGTGGGTATGCCCACTGCACTAGCAACCTTTGAGTTGTAGGCAGCACAGGTTCGATTCCTGCCAGGTGCATTCCTCCCTGAGTGTATTTCTCTCTTCTGTGTCAGTAAAGCTTTCGCTGTGTGTGTCAATTATTTGATATTGTATTGTGTCTGGTGCAGCATGGCCAAATATGGCCCTTGCACCATAAAACCCCAAAACCAACCAACCATTTGGCCACCTTTTGATTCTATGTTTCTATCTCTTGGCATTTTTACAATTATTACGTTTTTAAAAAGCTCTGTTCCATTCTTAAGATTTCCAGTATCACAATAAATGTAATTTCAATTGAATCTCAATGTATCTCTTGGAAAACTTAAAAGTACTTTAGTAAATTCCTGAAATTTGCTTTTCTGTAAGTGTACAAACTCACCACTGATATCCAATATTTTCATTGTGTCTTCTGGAACTATTCCAAACAGTGCTAGAAATCAAATTTATTAATTTGTAGAGGTTTGTACATTTTACTGTCAAGTTGTATATATTTTTAAGGCTTTGCAAATACACTGAAGAGCCAAAACATTATGACCACGTACTCAATAACGCATTGCGCCTCCTTTGGCCTGCAAAACAGCTGCAACTCGCCTGGGCATAGATGCTACAAGTTCTTGGTACACGACTGGAGACAGGTTGTACCAAACGTCTAAGCAGCGGTCACGCAAAGTTGAGATATTCTGACATGGTGGTGTTTGAGCTCTGAGCTGCCTCTCCATGACATCCCAAATGTGATCTATCGGATTAATATCCGGTGAGTTAGGTGGCCAGGACATTAAGTGGAATTCATCAGTATGCTCCTCGAACCACTCCAACACAATCCGAGCCTTGTGACATGGGACGTTGTCCTGCTGGAAGATTCCATTTTCAATTGGGAAGACAGACGCCATGCAAGGGTACAATTGATCCGCAATGATGTTCAGATAGTTCGCAGCGTTCATGGTCTGTTCTACCACAACTACGGGTCCCAGAGTCGCCCATGAGAACGTCCCCCAAAGCATAATATCGCCACCACCAGCCTGTATATGACCTGCTGTACAAGAGGGGAGCAACTGTTCGCCTGGCAGACGGCGTACCCTGACATGACCATCGACGTGATGAATGAGAAATCGGGATTCATCTGACCAGGCAACTCTCTTCCACTCATCCATGGTCCAGTCTCGATGTTTCCGGGCCCATTGTAGGTGTAGTTGACCATGACGCTTGGTCAACAGAGGCCCACGAGTGGGACGTCTGCTGCACAGTCCCAAATCCAACAGTGTCCACTGAACTGTGTGTTCCGAAACACTTACGCTTGGACCTGCATTGTATTGGGCTGTCAGCTGAGCCACTGTCTCGCGCCGATTTTGCTTTACCAAGCGGGACAGTCTCCGGCGTCCTTTTTCTTTGATGACGCGTGGACGACCAACACCTTGGCGTCTACTGCTGGTGTCACCGTCATTTATCCACTTAGGGTCGTGCAGTTTCGGTGATACTTGTTCCGAGTCTTCGGGCCATTGCGATCTGCCCTCTATCAAATTCGCTTATATCAGCAGCCTTTCCCATCACTCGCAAAAGTAAGTGCAAGAATGATTACTTACCTTCTCCAGCAGCAGTTAAATACCATTCTCACTTAATCACGTGCCCTCCACGTCATCCAGACGAGTTCATTGAAAAGTGTGGGGATGGTCATAATGTTTTGGCTCGTCAGTGTATATGAATAAAAGGATTTTTTAAATCTGAAAATACTTTTCTTTATTCATACTAAAATTTAATTTCAGATCGTGAAATTAAAAATCTTCATCGTCATGATTATGGTGATTCAAATGCTGATGGAAAGGTAATATTTATTTTTATACATAATTATCTCATTTAAAACATGTTTTTCATATTGTTTAGTAACAATTATATTGTTAATGCAACTTGTGTGTGGAATATGCCAGTTTTATATCATGCATCTTAACCTGCCTGCTGGAAACCTTTTAAGGTTTCTATCAATTCATAGAATGAAAACATTTCCTGTTTTATCTTTCTGAATTTGATACTTTACATGTTTGATTGTTTTATATATTAAAAAATACTTTTGTTTCAAATATGTTTGATACATTAAATTTGATTTAATATCTGATATTTTAAATACAGGCTGTTCAATCAGGGACTCCGGTTTTCGTTAAGGAACTTCGATCCAGGCATTTTAAAAGGTATGCAGAATGAATAGTTAACATAATTTTTGTTTTTTATTGAAAAGCAAGTAAAAGATTCTTTTTCTGATATTGTCTAATGTATTGGGATTCACCAATAATATCCCTTTTTTTTTCGAAATTGTGTTTTCATTCAATGCATATGAGCAATAGTTTACAAAGGCAGTAAAATGTTGAGACTAATTATAAATACTAAGTTAACTCAGGGCTGCCACATGTGACTTTTTGCTACTATTCAACCTTTGCGACTAGGAAAATTCAAGCAAAATTGTCTCAAAAGCTCCTAATTTCAGAATTTTGCCGACTTTTTTTAAAATTCACCAAAGGAAAAAAAATTTAGTTTATTTTTGACTAATAGCAGACGAAAATATGTTTTTCCGATATTTCTTTATGGGGGAGAAAATTTTCCAAGGGATGCCAGTTTTGGCACCAAGCCATAGTAACCATGAAAAAAACCATCGAAATCTGGTTGCTAGATTGTCATGAAAATCTTATGTAAAAGACATTTAGTTTTAAAATTTAAATTTCTTGGCAAGATCTTCAACATCTGTTTCATACTTTATTAGCACATTGTGTGCTTCAGCTGATTCATTTTATAACTGAGCAACTAAAATTGCTACTAAAGTGGGGTTTAAGGAAACTTTTTGCTACTATTTTTTAAAATTTATACTACTAATGCTCACAAGTGCTTAGGGTGTGGGAGCCCTGTAACTTCAATTAAAATTAATCTAAGTGGTAAATGTCTTATATCTATGCACTCTTGCTGCTTTGTTAATTTTAATTGGTATTTTTATTTCCTTTTAACAGTGCTGATGATATTGTAATACGACTTCGTGGTCCTCAACTATCACTTCCTTATTTGATCCAAAATGGCTTCAACTCTCCTATTTTAGTTGACACGACAACGGGCTTGGGTATACAAATGCCCTCCGACTCATTCACTGTCAGTGATGTCATGGATTATGTTGGTAAGATTATATTTTTATAAAGTTCACTTAAGATATTTTCAAACCTTGTTGAATTATCTTAATTCTTTCTCTATTTGGAATTTGTTTCAACTAATAAACCCTCCAGGTAAAATTATTTACAAAATATTTCTCAACAAGGTTCAAATTTCAGTTACAAATGGTACTAGTTACATAGCTACATAGCTCCCCAAAGTGGGCACTGCAGGAATCTTGGAGGCAGTGCTGGCCCCAGGGGAAATAGGGGCATTGAGGTGCAAGAGTGAGCAGTGAGATACAAAGAGAGGTTACAAAAGTAGATATCCACACTTGATTCTGGACTGGCCAGTGGGGAGAAAGTTTTTGATTGCATTTCCGTCATTCTATTTAGTTAAATGTGAATTTAGTGTGGTAACAATTCTTAACTAAAAGGAACTGACTACAAATAGTTGACTAGGTATTTAAGGATGCTGCTCAGGAAAATAGAATCTGATATAGATAAATTGGGCAACACCAAACACGTCTCAAAAGTGATTGTTTTTAATTTTTCTGATTTGATTGATATTAACTGATAATAGTAATCAATATAGTATGTTTATGTGCAGTTTATTTATTTTTATTTCGTTTTTATTAATAGTTTTACAATTTCAGTGAATTGTTTTATTTCTAAAGTAGCTTTCTGAAATTATAAAATTACAGCTACATAAGTTATTTTGGTGAAAATTAAAAGTTATAGGCACAGCTACATTTGCAGTTTATTATTAGTTAAGATAGTTTTCCAGAGCGAGTGTCCAAAAATTGTCTGAAAAGTGGCATAGAGGCAAATAAAAGTTTGGGAAACTGATCTAAAATATGAGAAGGTTGGGTGTTCAAATCACATCTTGGTCACTGGTTTTGGTTTAGAAATTAGAAATTTTCCTTAGTTGTGTGTGTTCCTCAGTGTATGAGTAAAACACAAACTCCTGGACTTGGACTATTTGCATGTGTGGGTCTTTTCTTCTCTTTAAGGACTTTTTGTTTTGGGTCATTGTTTTGCATTTACATTACAGATTGTTGTAGAGTATAGATTCTTAGAATAAAAAATAAATGGTGGATTGATTGGAACTTGGTCATACATGCAGAAATATCTGGAAAACTTGAAACAAAAATGACATACTGGATCATCAGAAAAAAATCTTTAAGGTGCAAAGACAAAGTGTAACTAATTGGCTAATTTTAAACCCTGACCTAAATGTATTACAATTTATTCTTAACCCTTCACACTCTAATCCTTAAAATTAACTGTTGCTGCAATGCTGCCAATATGGTGACATCTGAGTGCAAAGGGTTATATGCACTCAAATAAGCATTAATTAATAATTTCCAGGTTTATAAAAGCAGTAAATATTCTATATGGTATATATTTTGTTAACCCACATGGGATTAAAACCAGCATTTGTATATTGACATATGGCAACAAAAGATATAAATATAAAGTCAACTGTTACATGATTTGTTTGCCCATTTTGCTGCTGAGCAAGTGTGAAAAGGTATAGATGCCTCGCGAAAATTACAGAATCATTTTTGAACATTTGAATAGATGTAATTGAAGTTAACATCCAGAAGCTAACTGGCGATGCGACTGACTTGTGCACATTTTGCATGCACTTCATTGAAAGTTTGAATTAACTCAATAAATGCTGCTTTTGAATTTTCGATTGAAGTTGTTCTGTAAATACAGTGATCCCTTGTGCAGAGAAAGAAATCTTTATTTATAGTTTTATAGTCATCTTATACATTAATCAACATAGTGATAAGATCAAGTCGGCAATTTAACAGCCATCAACAAGCATTGCAAAATCCAGATTTTTTTATTGCTACAGTTAGCAAATTCAAACCTTTGAATTCATAATAGCTTAAGAGTATGAACTTGCCTGTACCTGGGGGTCTGGTAAAAACAAATGCAGTTTAAAAATTTCTAAATCTTTTGCATGTATGTTGCATTGTGTCTTGACTCCCAGTTTTGTTTCTTTATTCTAGGACCTAGTTTTGAATTGGATGTCATTGATGTTGCTAGACAAGAAAACATAAAAATGCCTATGTCAGAATGGGTGGAATATTTCAATAATCCTGTCCGTAACAAAGTTTATAATGTCATAAGCCTGGAATTCTCTAAAACAAGGTAGAACATTTATTGACACTGGGCTATTAAATTCTAATGTATTGGAATACTAATGATTGCAATTTTTTTGTATCAACTTTGAATAAACACAAATTTACCTAGCATTGACTGGGTTAAATCAATGTAATATAGATTAAAGTGATCAGAACATATACTCCTTTCTTTGGAAAAATATAAATATTTTAATATCTATCTATATATATTTAATTCTCCCTTATTTTATATGACTAACAGTTGACAATTTTAATTCTATTTTCCTTTCTTTATACACATTTAATTCAAAAATTTCATTTACATGATTGAAATAATATAGTTGAATGAAAACAATCAGCTACCAAATTAATTTTTTGCAAAATTAATTCATTAAAAAAAATTTCTCATCTAAAATATTGGGTAGTTCGACTACTAAAAAATTGCACATTTTATTTTAAAAAGTACTTTCAACTGGTATGGTTTGCTAACTTGAGTATTTAGTAAGAAAGGTGTTTACATGACACCTCTAGAAATCAAGATTAAATGTTTTCAAATACCAATTTCTTTAATTGGACTCTTATAAAATTATTAGAGAAACTCAAAACTTGGATTAGCTGGATAAAAATCCAGTCTTTTGCATTTAGAATATTTACGAAATACAAATTCTTTTGTATAATTAACTCCAGGAAGTCAAACACACTGGATAGATGGTATTTAAATTTTAGTGTTGATAGAAACCCTTTGCAGTAGCTTAATTTTTAGTCTAAGCCCAATGTAATTTTGATTGATTTGATTTATTTTTACAAGTTATCAAAACTTCATTTTTAAACTTGGGAGAAATTTTAGATGTATAAGCTGTTAAGTTGGATTTTTCATTTTATCTGCCAGATAATGTTTGCAAATTCTAATAATTAGAATTTTGAATATTTAAGTTGCTAACTTAAATATTGTGTCAGTATTTATTTTAATAAGGCATGTGTTTTGTTACTTTCCTGTTTTCAGGTTGTCAGATTTAGTAAAACCTCCAGCCATTGTTCAAAAACTGAGCTGGGTGGAAAATTATTGGCCAAAAAATTCAGAATTGCACACTCAATTTAGCCCTCAAGTAATGAAGTATTGCCTTATGAGTGCTCAAGACAGTTATACAGACTTTCATATTGACTTTGGAGGTACATCTGTTTGGTATCATATTTTACGGGTAAGTTTTTACTTCTATTTTTTAATGAAAATCTAGAGCCTTTCAAATCATTTAAACTCTTAAACTTAGCCATTTCCATTTTCTTATTGTAAAAATATTGAGCAATATAACTTCTAATAGCCAATAATGAATTACTTGCACTGTTAAATCTGTTTGCTATTTTTGTGAAAATAGTACCTTCATTTTTAATATTTTTTATTCAATTGTTAAATTAATTTTGAAACTCAGTTTATTGTGTTTATTTTATTGTAATTGCATATAATGAAGAGTGTAACAAGTTGTTTTCAATATTATGGATGTTTTTAAATTAATTAAATGTTTTTTCCCAAGAAAAAGGTAGGTTTTACTGTGAATTGAATTTTTTGCTTTTGCTAGAGAAAAGTATATCATTGTTTTATTTTTGCTAGCAAAATCTCAATTTAAAACAAACAATTCTGGGGGTGGTAGGAGTTATGTTAAACTATTCTATAGAAACACTCGATAAATTCTACCATTTGCACTATTTGATCATTTAAGACTTGGTCAGATCAAAACATTAAGATCAAAAACTAAATATTGTAGTCTAAGAACAATATACTTTTCTTGTGTTTCTTCATCTACTTATTGCTCTTCTTTGCATTGGCCAACAGAGAGGCATGAATAGATATTTATTAATGGAGGAAACTGCCATCATCTCTAACAGCCTTTTATCATATTCCACTTTTTAATCTCTTGTTTTTGTCTTAAACCTTTTTACTGTCAATTTTTTTACACTTCATCAATTTTCTTGGACTTTATGGGTTAACCCTATATTCATTTCTTTTTACCTTCATCATTCAGGATTTTTACCATTTCTATAATTGATCAGTTTTTAAATTAAATTTCATGAAGTTCCATCATCTAAAATGGGGATACCTAATCTTAGTTCTAATTTTATTATGATTTTCTTGTGATTATAAGATTTTAACTTTCATATTTAATTTTTATATAAATCTTGATTTCATTTATTGCATCTTCTCTTTGGATGTTGATCTGGTTATTATTCTGAAGTACTTTACACATATTCTATTTAATTTTATTGCATTGTGTTTGGTGCAGCTTGTATTGCGCCATAAAACTCAAATCAACCAACACATTTAAATTCTAATTACTCTTAATTTTTTTGTGAATAAATTTAATAATCAAATAAAAATTCTTATTTTTAATTATTTTTCTTTTCAGGGAGAGAAAATATTTTTCCTCATTCAGCCCACACCTGCTAACCTTGCATTGTATGAGCATTGGATGGCTTCATCAAACCAAAGTGAAACCTTCTTTGGGGATCAAGTGGATGTTTGCTATCAAATGACCCTAACACATGGTCAGACTTTATTCATCCCAACTGGTTGGATACACGCTGTTCTGACACCAGATGATTCCTTAGTTTTCGGTGGAAACTTTTTGCATAGTCTCAATATACCTCTACAGCTGCAGTAAGCAATACTTTATGGAATTACTCAGACATGCTTTGTTTCATTTGTTAAAAAAATAAGGTGTCCGATAAGTGCGAACTTTTAAAATTAAATGATTAAAAGAGTTTTTATAATTAAAAATATCAATTCAGCTCTAACATATTTTTTTCTCAGAACCACTTTTTAAATATGCTCCCTGTGTCCAAACAGCAGTAGAAAGGGAAAAAATTCTTTTCTAACAGAATGCAATTTGACTTATATCGCTTCCTGGCTGTAATACCTTTACTAAAAAATGAATATCTAGTTGAACTTGTAGCTTGAAGAAGCATTTATTTAATCTTTCTACACATAAAACTAGATTCGTTTCTTTAGTTATGGTATCACTGTAGGCCAGGGCACAATGTGTTGCAACATACACTAGTTGACAATTAACTTAAATGCTTATGGACCAAAAACCTATTTGATGTACTAAACCTTCAATGGTTAAACTATTGCCCAGTCTGGACAGTTGTACAGTTCCTGTATTATATAATTCAATACAGCTTACAGAGCATATGAAAAGTAGAGAAAATCTAATCTCTAAATTCAAGTAATATGCCTCTACTTTTTTCTGCAGCACTTAATGTGGTTATTTTATGGAGAACTTTACTGTATTGTCTGATAGAACTGAATATGAAAATCATTTTACTGAAAATAGTTAAACTGCAACTTTCAATCTAAACAATTGTCTCTTAACAATTTAAAACTTGATTTCTAATAGAACTTGATTTTGAAATCTGACAAAATTACATTACATTTCTTTTTGCTAAAGTTATCTTGCTGTTTCTATGAAACTTTGAAAATCCGGTCTTAGAAACAAACTGATGGTCAGGTAGTTTGTCTCAAGATAAATTACATGGCCATAATTTCCAAAATAAAACTAGAACACACCTGTAATTACATTTGATTTATTTTGTAGCATCATAGTATTAACTTGGAAACTAAATACAATGTTTAATAAAAAAAATTATTTGGACTGGATTTTTTAAAAATAAAAATCGCCTGTTCAAAAGTATCTTTCTTAGCCATGCAATTTTTCAGAGCTATTTCAATTGCTGGATATATATTTTGAAGAAGTGGGTAGGGCGCTGTCTCATTGCATTTTATTGTTTTGCCTCAGTGGCTTGAATCTGCCTTTAAGGAGGGAAAAGAGTTGCAAGAAGCAGAATCTCACAAATAAGGTGGCTGTTAGACCTATAGAAGCAGTATTTATCAGAAAAGTGCTCCCTACAAGTTGTGGTACACAATCAGACGTATTATCATGATGAATTTTCCATCATTGCATTGGCTCTTGGAGACAAGCTACTTAATTGTTTATAAAAATTACAGTAATTTTCAATGCACTCGAGCATATCAAGGCAATTGCAACTCCTCTGTTCTACTGAGAAGTAGGTTACTTTTGGTAGAAATTTGTCCGAGGCACTTCTCAAATCCAAAGTGTTCACAAGAAAGATCTAAATAAAAAAAACAACTGACATTAAAGATTATTTAAAAATGGATATTTGACAATTTTCTGGTTCAACTCTTGCAGGTCTCATATTGCTCATTAACCTTTTTCAATCATCTTAAAATTGTATACCATTTGTAAGCTCGTGTTCAACTTTTACAAATCTGTATGTAAACTGTAACTTGATAAGTTTCTGCTAGTTTCTTGAAGTTTTTGACAAAATCTGATGCAAATTTGTTGATTGAGCTTTTGTGACACGAAAAATGCATCAAGCTACTTTTCCAATGCATGAACAGAACACTGTTGTGAAATAACCGAAAGAGCTAGTGACATGACACACATGGGTGACAAGTTCCAAGGTTTCTCTGTCGAATCAATTATTTTTTTTATTTCGTGTGGTTCTGAAGTTATGATTATACTATTGATTAAAATTTTTTTATACAGCATTCATGAAATGGAGAAGAGAATAAATACTCCAGAAAAATTCAGATTTCCTACATTTGAAACTGTACATTGGTTTTCTGCTCCTCATATTTTAGAGCAACTTAAAGGTTAGTTATATTTTATTGTACTGAATTAAAGAATATTTGTTTTGTTGAGTGATTATGGCAATATATATTAAAATTTTGGAATTATTCATTTGAACTATTGAATCATTTTTGTTCATATATGGCAAGTGTTAATTTCTCTCCCTCGTGTGTAGATTTAAAGGTTATAGAAAGTATCGTATTAAAAATGTGTTTTAAAGATGTTGCATTTTTTAATTTGTATTTTTTGTGTAAATACTTCTCAAAACAACTTTCCTTGTGCAAAAATTATATTTTGCTATGCTGAATTGTAAATGAATTATTTAATTGGGTACTTTGCAGTTACATGCATCTCCAGTCCCATTTTCTTGGCAACTTTTTTGCCCACAAGAGACATCCTTTGTGTCATTTGCATTTACTTGTGCTGCCATCTATGGATGCTCTAAGATTTATTTCAGGATGTGGCCGATGCATACAGTGAAACGAATTGCACTTTTGCTTCTATTGTTATGTTTACATGTGCCATTGGCATTATGAGGACTGGCTTATATTTTATGTATAAAGAAAATTCCCTTCATCTGAAATTATTTACCTACCACCTATACGAAAACATGAAAGTTATTTGAGATATTTATCTGACAAAATTTATTCAACATACTTAATTCAAGTTCTGCAAATTTGTATATAATTACTATACATAATTATGTTTTGTTTTCGTTGTTATACAGTAATTATAATTTTGGAAATTGTTCTACTAATGCAAACAATGACGATACTACATGATTACCTTTGTGCTAATTATTATGTTAGTATCATAAATGCTGTAGATTGTAAATTATGAAAAGGCACTACATTTTTATGAAAGTAGTTAATAAAAATTGTATTTATTTACTTCAAAAAAATAAAAGCATCGATAGATGGCAGCACAAGTAAATGCAAATGGTGCTGAGGATGTCTCTTGTTGCCAAAAAAGTCACCAAGAAAATGTGACGAGATAACTGAGAAGTACCCTTAATTGTGTATTTGAGGTAGAATTGTTTCAGAAAATAATTTGTTTCTTTGATGTTTATTTCAGATAATAATGTCAGTAAGCGGGAATTGAGCTACTTAGTTACGGGAGCCAAAGCATTAGTTTCTGTTTTAAAAATATGGAGCTCTGATAGTCAGGTATATTAATTTTGATATTCAGCACTATATACTATGAATATTCTTCTCTGTAGTCTTGCATATACACTTCAAGATCTTTTTATGAAAAAGTATAACTTTTATGTAAACTACCTATTTTAAATTGTAGCTTGTTTTATGTTTGGGAGCATGCAAAAAATATAAGCAACTCAAGCATGAATGTAACATTGAAAATGTTTTGCTTGAAGAATTATGTAATTTTTTGATTATGAAGAGCTATGATGGCAGTAGTTGCCAACTCTGAAACCTTAGGCACTTAAATTTGTGAACACTTACAAGTGTTTACAAAAGCTTTATCTGAAATATTAATTTTTTAGGAAAAGACAAATTTGGGGGATTTTTGACTTATGTTTGAAATGTGATCATCAAAATTTGTGCAAAAGTTTAGTTTTATTTTATGAACAAAAATCTTAATTTCTTGTTCTAAAATAGCTGTACCCTTAAAAACATGCTAGTCATTGCTGTCAGTTTGAAATTTATGGTTTTTCTAACATTTAGTTGAGGAATATTTCTCAATAAATTAGATAATTTGCTGTTATTGCTTTGTAAGTACAATTAACATTTTTTTTTTACTTTTTCTAAAATTTTGAACACACTTAATTTTAAAATGTGTGATTTTGCATCCCTTGTAGCTTGAAGATTGGTTCTGCAAGAATTACTGTAACAATATGAACCATTGTAACGAAATATAACACCCATTAATGTTTAGAACTTGCTTTTCCTCTCAATTTGAAAAATTCATTTGAATTGATCTTATTGCCATTTCAGATTCATAAGCATGATGATGTTCCTCCTGGCATTAATGTAACTAAACTTATTAAGGACCTCATGAAAGAAGTTAGGGTAGCAGAAGTATGTATTTTCTTTACATCTTTCTTTTGAAGAAGAATGCATTATAAAACAAAGCATATTTATATTTAGTCTGCCACCTATTACTACTAATTCAATAAATAGCTTTCTTTTTATTTGCCTGTTATCTTAACAATAAATAGCAGGCCAAGCACATCTATTGATGTAAAAAATAATTTACAGTTGTAATAATGTGTTGCTTTCTTCAAACATTGTGTTGAAATGTATATAACTTTATATGATTTTATTTGCAAAAGGCTTTTTGGGAAAGTTGTAATGTTTTAGAAACTTGAGTTTTTTCTAAACTATTTTTTGCGTCAGTTTGTAATAAATACATTTTTAAGAGTGATCCAATGCTCTTCATGGCAATTTTTAAACTTGTCAGCAGTATTTCAGCTAAAACTCAAGGTCTGGAAAATTCTTTCCTGCTTAACCATGCACTATAAAAACAATTTTCTTTCAACCTCAAAGCTTATTTTTTTGTTGTTTCAAAAATCTATCCTTTCAAAATTTACACCTGTGAACAAAGTTAGAAAAAGTTTATGAAAACTCACTAAGCACTGCAGTTTTAAAAAGTGTATATGAGACTACTCTAGCTTAAATCTGTACTAAATTTAATTCCATTAATAAAATATAATTTTATTATTGGAATTAAAGTTCCCAGTCTTAAGTTAAATTCCGTGAATAAATTTCCACAATTTTTTTTATTTGACTGAAACTTCAAATATTATACCTTTCAAAGGCTTTCACTTTTAAACATGTATTGGTGTTTCTCCATCAAATATATTCATTTCAATTTGAATGAGTTGCAAATAAATAATAAAATATGTATTTGGATTTTTAGGTTGATAATTGTTTGCTATAATTTTTAAATATTAAGATTAATGTATTTTCTATTGGTTTAAAGTTAAACTGCTTTATTTTTTTGTTTTTCCCAAATTAGAAATATGCCAGCTCCAAAAACCCAGCTGTAATTGCTAGGAAGCCTCCACCACGACAGAAGAGGAAGGAAGTTACTAAACGAGTAGAAAAGCTACTGAAAATGGTATGTTTGATTCCTGTAAAGTATGCTAAATTATAAATTAATCTGTTGGAGACATTGGTGTTGTATTAGCCATTTGATAAACTTTCTTAGACCAAAATACAGATCTGAGAATGCAGATCCCATTGCAGGCTGTGGATATAAAATTTCCATAAAGTCAAGCTTCTAAGAAAAAAAACTTAATTTTTAATTATTTTTCAACACTTTAAATACAAATTTGACGATGAAAATACTAAGTTGGGTAGATTTTTGAGCAAAGCAAGTTTATTATAGATTTGAGAAATTCAGGTAATGCTAAATATTAGATCCTATTTATGAGTCAGTTCCATGCAATTTTTTGCCCCGACATTTCCGAGTCTACTAACACTAATAGCTGTCTCGATGTTATTTCTGGAGTGTATGTATTAGTTATTGCTAGAATTAAGTTATTGCTAGTGTTTATATTGTGAATATTGATAAATCTGATCTTGATGTTTGGTTCAGATAGGTTGATTTATATCAGTTTCCCAAATGCTTTTTTTCACTCATTGTCCTCTTTTCACAAACACAATTTTCTTCAGCACCCGTTCTGGAAAACTCAATTACTAATTGCAGATGTAGCTAAGCCTATAATTTTTGAAATTCATCTGATATTTATGTAGCTGTGCAGTTTTAGAATTTCTAAAATCTTATTTGGATGTAAAACTTGGAACTAAAATTATAAAGCTTTATTAAAATGAAATAAAAAATGAATTGCACATACAAAACATAAACATACTATATTGTGTTATGTTATTAGTCATTAATATAAATTTAATCAGTAAAATTAAAAATCTCTTAACTCGAAGGATATGCCTGGTATTGTGCTACCAATTTGTTTGTTATGCTCTATTTTCGTCAGCAGCATTCTTAAATCTCCATGGTAAACTATTTGCAGTCAGTTCCTCTCTTCAGTTTTTTAACACTCTAAATCCACATCCAGCTAAACAGGATGACCAAAATATAATCAAAATTTAAATCGGAAGCGCATGCAAATACAGTAATACCCCGAAGTTACGTGATAGGTGGGTCCGATGAAAATCGCTTAAATCGAATTCGCGTAAGTCGGGGTACAACTTTGCATATAAATACATAAATGTTGTTTAATTGGGACCAAGGACTAACAAAAACACTAGTTTAGAAGAAAAATATTTAATAAAATTTCAGTTCTTTATATACTTATTAATACAAAATATAAAAAATGAGTTACATAAAAAAGTTAATTTCGATGTAGATTAGCTTCATAAAATCTAACAAATTCGTCTGACGCACAATGCCTTTTTTCACGCAGAATTTCTTCGTAGCTAGCTAATAATTTTTCAATTCCTTGCTTTGTAGCTATAACGTATTCTTCGTTGAAGTCTGTTTTCTAAAATTTTTAAGCCCTTTTCAATTGAGCTAAGTTTCTGTCAAACTTGCAATTGTCATGTGTTTTTCTGGTTGAACTGGGTCTGAAGTGTCGGATACTTCATTGTCGTTTTGCTCACCTTCTTCTATCATACCGTTGAGTGTCTCAGGAAAAGAAGATGCAGCTTCTTTATCGGCACTTGCCGCCTCTCCGCGATGCTGTGCCAATTACAGCGAGTTTTAAATCTGTTGAACCAACCGTTACTAGCTACAAAGTTTTCATCTTTGCCCGCCTCCCCAGCTTCTTTCAACCTCTCAAAAATCACCTTAGCTTAATAGCACAGTGTTCTGATTGACTGGACAGTTCTTCACTTTTATTTGATTATCACTCCATAATTTCAGCATTGTTTCCATCTCAGCAATAATACCATGATGTTTACGAATTATGCTTGAGTTCAAGGATTGAGCATTTTTCACTGCATTTCTTTATCTTTTATGATTGTTCTTACTGTGGATTCCGGTAATTCAAACTTTGCCAATTCACAAATTTTCATTCTGCTATCAAAATCCTTGATAATGTTAAATTTACATTACAAAGATATCGTTTTTCTTTTCTTACTAGGTGCAGGAGAATCAGATTTACTTCGTTTGGATGAAAACATATAACAAAAAATTTTAACTTTCATCGATCGCAGAATCATAATCGTGCATGTAGAGTTTGTGTGAAATGCGTCCAATGCATATCACAGCATGAGAAACACTTAAGATAGCAGGCGGCAGTATTGCCAAACGAAAAAATCGAGAACTGCTTAACTCCGTGTTCGCGTAAGTCGGGGTAGTTTAAGTCGGGGTATTACTGTACCTACATGCTATCACTAGCTTGTTATGACCTGCCATCTTGTTTTTAGACTGAACATTAAGAAACAATGTTTTATATTGATAATTACATATATCACTATCGGTATTCTATATTTTGAAATTTAAAAGTATTGAAATTGTTTAAAAATTTGAAATTATTTATTGTAGTGTATCATGCTTTTATATGATGTTTTGTAAAAGTTTTAACATACGTGGAAAGGATTGGGCTAAAACCACTCAAAGCCATGCTTTAATACATGAATGCTTTTAAATCCTTGTTACTTTGTGTCTAAAAATTTTCTTTGTTAAACTTTGAAACAACTTTTTTTATTTCTGCTATACTGTCTCTTTAATGTAATGACTTGATCTAATTATCGTTTTTTGTGTTTGGTAATGTACATTGATTTTTCCATAGGTCCCTACAGAATCAGAAAAGAACTTAAATCTAGTCTCACAGTTTTCTCTGAAGCCTAAACTTCAGCCAAACTCTGAACTTTTTTATGATGACTTCAATTTTCAAGCTCAGGGTTCTGATATGCAGCTACACTTACAAGATTCTAAAATGATGTTTGACAAAATGAACATTGATATAAAATCTTTTTTGGACTCGTCTTCTTTGAAAGAGGGAATGATGAACAGAAATATTTCTGTGCCATTTGGTATTGCATGGTAAGGAATAAGCAAACTAACCAATTTTTTCCTGTACAAAATGAAAAATAAATTATAAGCATTTAGTGTTTTTCGGTTTTAACGAGCACTTGGGATTTAACAAGCAAATATGTTATTCCATTTGAGCTTGCTTAGCAAATGAACTGTAATGTGAAACACATACTTTGGAGCATATGGAGTAAACAGTTTTCTTGATTATTTTATATATGTTTTATATATTATTTTATATTTATTCCATTATTTTATATATGTGCTTCTAACAAGTATACATTTCTTGGTTCTTAGCAAAGAAGAAAACTTTCCTTTGAAAAAGGACTCTGTCTATGATTTTGTCGACTCTGATGATGACAATTTGGTTGTGGACGAAAACCCTGCTAGTAATAAGAAGCAAAGAGATTTGAAAAGAGATATTTTTGCTCAAGATGGTTGCCCTGAAATGCAACCTGGTGCTTTACGGCTTCGGTTATCATGTAAGTATTTTTTTCTAACCAGTCATAATCGATTCTTATTTATCTTTCGATTTACAATGTCTGACAAAAACTAAACAATAAAGCAAAGCTCTTGTCTGTTACATGATATTCTCTAATTTTTCTCACCTAGTGGTTCCTTTTTTCTTTCAGTTAACGGTAAACCTGTTGACGGAAGCTTTAACCCAAACAGTTTATTAGCACCCCCACCTCAAGATGATAGCAATGCAGAGACACCCAAAAATGCTACTATAGATGATCTACTGGTTGCAACAGGCCTAGCTGTGGATGGAGAAAGCAGTGTCAGCTTAGATGATGATGAATTAAAGTGAGTTATAAAACCTGTTTTAAATAGGTTCATGGGAACATGTTTGATTTTGTGTGTGGGACTATTTTTTTCAAAAAATTTCCCATGCAAATACTTTTCTCATCTGAAATAGTATTTTATATCTAAGTGTATCTGGTTAACATGGGTATGCTTGCCCTGAGTGATCTGTCCCCTCCTTTGTTTCACCCTCATCTACCGTTCTGTTTTTTTTTTTTGCTTTTTTTGTTATTATTGTCTTGTGTTTGGCACAGCTTGGCCAAATATGGCCCTTGCACCATAAAACCCAATACCAACCAACCATCATTACGCTTGGAAAGTTTTCAAATTTCTATAGCTTTTTTAAGGAGTGTTGCTACATTAACAGTTTATGATGCTATCTTTTGGGCAAGAACTTTTATTATAATAGGGTAGAACTTTATAATATAATTCTGCCATGTTATATTTTCATACCTCTTTTCTGTGTTTTTTCGGGAAATTTATTTTATTTTACTTGAGTTAAATTATGAATATAATTTACCATTAAAGCTCACCGTTTGAGGGTATCTAAGAGGTTTAAGGATGGCTATTGCATTTTTAAGAACCGCTATTTTGCTCACATCAGAACAAAAGTTAAAATTCTAAAACTGAAAATTGAAGGAAATGGACATTTCACATTTTGCCATCTGAAATATTATAATAAAATAAAAAGAATTGTAGAACATGTATATGAAGTATACTTTTAAAATATGTAACACCCAGAGTACAAAGAAATATGTTATATCTGTTAACATTTTCAGTAATAGCTTGGTACATTTTAATTACTACAGAGTGTAAAAAGTTCAGATTAATACACATCCACACTTAGAAATAATAAAAAATCCTGGGCACAATTATTTTCTACTTAAAAGTTTCTACTTGTGTGTGTGTAATAAATGTTTCCTGAGTTTGATTTTATTCTAAGAAATATAATGTTTTAAGTTAAGAATATGAATTCTAAGTCTACTTTGATTTAACCCTCCAAGTGGCTTGCCCGAGTACAGTTCAGAAGAGTTTCTGTGTGTTGGGCAGCAGACCCGAAATATTCTGAGGAGCAAGACGTCCTGGGGTCAGGGTGATATGTCTGAACATTTTGGGGCTGCCACTTGCCGTATGGCAATTTCTCTGGGCTGTATTTGAACTGTATTTTCTGAGCTGCGTTCGATCGTGTCGCTTGGAAGGTTAACTTTTGTCCATTGGTAATTAAGAAAGTTGAAGCAATCCAATAGACTTTTTTATAGAATATTTAGGAAAACATTTTTTTATTTTGTTATTTTCCCTTAAATGGAAGGCTTATTCTTTCGTTCAATGTTATCAAATAAATTAAACATTTTGAATGTATTCCTTTGGTTGTTTTAGAATAAAGTGAACATTTGAATAAAAAATCACATATCGCATAATTCCTGATATTTAACATCCAATATCTCTGATCACACAACTCAGAACAATTTATGTATTCCTCTGCTTCAAGTTTTTTGGAGTCCCATGCATTATATGTTCTTTAATGACTATAAGGATTGTAGAAGTTCATTTTTAAAAACAATGTCATTTATTCATGTCACCTTCAAAAACTAAAGCTTTATTGCAATTTTTTATGCATGCTTTTTTATTGGAAAATTTTCTAATTAAATACTTCTAATTTAAAAAATTCATTTTCTAGTGGTGGTGAAGCTCAATTAGAACCTTCAACTAGAGATGCCATTCAAGGAATGTTATCTATGAGCAAAGGAGCAATTCGTTTTTCTAGTCAAGGCGACCCATCTGCGATACCTATTCAATCCCTACAGGGTCCTACAAAAACTGAAAATTGTTTGTCTGAATTATCCTTGCCACACATGGACAGTTCTCTTGCCAATCTTTCCATACTTGCTCGAAAGTCAAGCCCACCTGTTCGAAGTGCAAAAATAACTCTTGGCCTTTCCAGATTCAGTAATAACAATAACAACCAAGAGTATGATGACTTTGAAGAACAATTAAAGCAGTGCCACCAAGATGGGGATTATAGTATGTACTTAGTTGTGAACAAATTAAATGATTTTCTGTAGATTTTTAAAATGTGCATGTGAGTATCTAATCCTGTGTATGGTTGCTAACCCATTTCTGCATGTCATGGGTTTGCTAGAATGGCCAAAATATTTGTTCGACAAATTAACCAATGTGGACTTTATTTAATTTTCTTTTACATAGTTGTAAAAAATTTTGCTTGCTTTGAAAATATTGAGGAATATGACAAAAAATGCAGCTCATGTTTGATTACCAAGTTCAGTGGTACTTTTGGAAACTACGTCTATTGGATATATTTTTTCTGTTGTCAAAAATAAATATTTTTTTTAATTGCATCTTAAATTTAGGTATTGTATCATAATATAAATATACATTTACAAATAGCTTTCCAAGAACAACATTGTTCTTTCATCAATCCAGTAAAATAAATATGGACCGAAAAATTGCACTTGTTTTAAATTATTGCATCATGGTGTAGAGTTGCAGAAAATCGATCCTTTTCATTTTGAGGTTTTGATTCTTGATTCTTTCTAATTTGACTTTTGCCTGAAATTATTGCTCTCTCAAGTTAACTAAATACAAACTTGCTTTTGTCAATCTTAAGAGCATAGTTCCCCAAACTTTTTTTGTCTCAATGCCTTCATACTAAGGCTCCTTTGGTACTTGGCCCCATATTTGCCTTTTTCTTTGTTAAAAAAATAGCTGATAGTTATGTGGTTACTACATTAACTGTACTCAGAATTTCCTTTATAACTAGAATATTATTTTATAACAGTTATATTAATTGTCTCTTTTGCAGTTTATTTAGGATTGGAAGGATCTGATGATGAATGTCATGTTTTCAAACCTCGAGGTAGAAGTAGACGAGATGAACCGTGGAATCCAAAAGGTAGGCTGTCATTCAAAGAAAAAATATCTGTTTTTGTAAACATACCTATACTTTGTGAAACTAATCATTTATCAATATATTCACAGCCAAATTGGTCCCCAACTGTCCTAAACCAGAACGTCCAGTCCGAGAGGGCACACGAAAAGAGGCTATTGAATGTGGCCTTGCAGCTGCTGCAGCTAAGCTCGCAACAATGCCTGTGAGTGTTTATACTATTTTTGCATGCTAGTTATGAGACTTACAGGCTTCAAATCTAAACAGCCATTTCAGTATTTTTTGTATATAAAAGGTTTTACTCTAATCATCTTTTCTTTTCCCATGGGGTTTACATTTTTTAGAAGGCACTGGAGTCTCTCGGGATACCCAAGCGATCTTTTCCTGCTTTCATCCTACTACTCTTCCTAATTCCTCTTTTTTCCCCATTCATATTTTTTACTTGATGTCGTCTTGTTTGGCGCAACTTGGCTAAATATGGCTTCTGCTCCATAAAACCCCATACCAATGAACCGACCTCTCGTTTTCGACTTGTAACAAAGTGGATGCATTGAAAGTGAAGCTTACAATTAAATAGAATAATTTGCTAGCGTTATTTATTTCTTCGAAAACATTTGTGAATTTCTTTTCTGTCAGGAAAACTACAAGAAGGGACTGAAGAATTTTAAGAATGAATTATTTAGGGGGATTTGCGACACACATTTCAGCTATCATTTCTTACCTGTTGTGAAGTTATGTGAGAGCTCCCTCAAAGTTATGGGCAATAGGAACTGACACACAACCTGAGTACCTTTGATGAATAGTCCACACACAGCTATGTGTCTTAGCTTGGGAACACCACCGCTCACCATTTGATGACTGGAAACAAGTAGCGTGTTCTTACGAATCATGTTTCCAACTGTTTCAGGCAGATGAAAGGATCAGTGTACGGAGAAAATCTCATGAAACCATGGATCCTGAATGTCAACAAGGAGTTGTACAGGATGGTGGTGGCTCCATAATTGTATGGTTTTTTTAGCTGGAATTCAATGGAATGGAACCCCTGGTATGTCTGCACATGTCTGACAGGTGATTGCTATGAATGCATCCTTTCTGACGAGTTACACCCATTCATTCTGATGGGTTTAAACCTCTTTCAAAAGGACAATGGAGCCACCACACAAGTCTAGATATGCCAAATTATGTATGGTTAGAGGAACACATTTGAGTTTGGGGTCTTGCCATTCCCACCTAAGTCCTTGTTTATCGAACATATCTGGGATGCCAAATGCGATGTAGAACACAGAAATCCTGGGAAATTTGGAAACAGTGACTATAGGGGTGAGATTATGCCTCAAATTTTTGTGTTCCAAAAACCAATTTGGTTTAAATTTATTTGGAGGACAAGCAATTTTATGTAGTAGTAAAGATTTATAGCTGTGTTATAAAGTTTGTATGCAGTTCCTCGATGTTTCATTGTCCAAAATTTAGAAAAATTTCTATATTGCCATTCTTACCCCCGACTAAATGTTTTTAACATGCAATTCTTCGTTTCGTTTTCAGCCTCAAAAAAGACAATATTTAAAGAAAAAACCTGTGAATCGGAACAAAATACTTGCTACTGAACAACAACAGCAGCCACCACTACAACAAGCAGGACCCTCAAATCTTGCTTTTAACAATAACAACAAGCGTCAACTTCCATCCGAAGCTCCGAAAGGTATTGGATGTTAAACAGACATTTTCCTTCGAAGATTTTATATTTGCCCTTTTGTTTTAAGTTTTTTAGCTCTTCCTATATTATTAAATATATTGATTTTAAAATTATTAAAGTTATGCTAGGTGTTTAGTATTCAGAAAAGTCTCTTAAGTGCTTTAGAAATAAGTTGGGGTTTTTATATATTTTTTACATAAAAATATATTTAGAAACTGTCCTGAGTTCCAGAATTGAATTAATATTTTCCATGTATGCAAGATTTTATAAAATTTCCACCGAAAATTGTTGTTTCGATCATGTGTATTTCACAAATGCATATATTGCATATGAAAAATTAACTTATTTTAATGCATTAATGTCTAGAAATAATCGTATTTAAATATATAATTATATGTACTTCCTGTACTACATATGAGGTGTATAATCCATAATGAGGTACATTTATTTTCCAAATAGCATGCTAGGTGTTCATTGCCAATTTTTTGTGAAAAAACGCGTAATCAGCTTTTTTTGCAAGTATTTGAGAATTTTGGTTGCTTTATAACATCTAAGAGAGCATTATCCTCAAATCTCAATTATTCTACACATTTCTATCCTCAATATATCTATTCTATTAAAGCTCATGCCCCAGAGGAAGTGCAAATAAAAACTATTGTCCAACTCAAATATGCATTTCGTAGATTTTGATTTTACATATAAATGTGAGGAAAGCGTTAAATTACATATGAAAAAATGCAGATTGCTAACTGCAATAAATAAATTCGTTTCCTTGGATGGCTTGTGCATGTAATAAACAAAATTGTCATGACTCTTCGACATTTTTATATATACATGTGTATTAAAAAGCTTGTGTTAATTTCATTTGATTTTTCTTTCTAGTGAACAAAAGGCCAAAGAAAGGTTTTGCTACTGCTAAACAAAGACTTGGAAAGATACTGAAAATTCACAAAATGCTGTATTGAGATCTTAAGTGTTGGGCTCTGCATTTTATGTTCATATTCATTTTCTAAATCAAATATTTCATCCATTGTACATATTTTCTAAACTCCCATTTCTGTTTATTGTGATATTAAAAGTGTTTTTAGAATTTATTTATTTGGAATTATGCAACTTACTGATTGTTCCCTAAGCTGAAAATTATCTGTTTCTTTTCATTTTTTGCATTAGTGTAGAATATATATTTTGAAATCTTGGCTTGTTTGAACGGAATTTTGTAACCAGTCAAGCAATCAAAACTAAAGTTCTCAATTTATCACAAAAGTATGTTAACTTATACTACCATGCTGCAAAATTCTCATACCTTATTATAATAATGAACTTTATCTTTTGTTTTCAAACTAATTATTTATAAATATTGTACACAGCAATTTATGGGTAATCAGCTTAGCACCTTTTTTTATTTCCTTAAGGAATCAGAATTAATTAAAGTGCTTAATATAGTCGAAAAACTTTAGTAAGGATAATCAATTGTGTGAATTTTTTTCCATTTGAAAAATTCTTTTAGTTAATTTTTAATTGTTTTCTGCTAAGCCTAAATCTATGTTTTCTGACTAATTCTTCCTTGACGACATAAAAAGCATAATAAAAAACACACCTAAGGTGTTGCCACAAAAAAGTCTTTATACTAAAGTTGTACCATAGATTTAATTTCTTAAAATCACCATGCCAACCTTGTACTATTTTGAAAATGATCAATGGTAACCACTAATACGGTTATTTTCTATTAATTGGGCAGATATTTTTTGAAGGACAAAATTAATCCAGTAAGTAGACAAAACTTTCTTTAATTGGGTATACATGGCTTGTAATCAGAACATGTGATATTGTTTGATGGATGCCATTTAAAACAGATAACTCAAGATAGTGGTGTTAACGATTGACTGTTTTAATGCAAATGAAACCATAACATTAGACTCAAGGAAGTACACTATTAGAAGATACTGCAGATGTTTCAGATATCACACATGAAGTGGAAATCCGAGGAAGTAATTTTGAATTAATAAAAGAAAAGAAAATCTGCCAAGGTGATGTGAGCAATGCTGGTAAAAAATTTCTTCTGCCTCCACTGATGGTCTTTTCAGTTACAAGCAATGAGAGCTATTTTATTAAGTGCGCTTTAAGTATCAAAAACTGATTAAAAAGGACTTGGTAAAAGTGTTATAAGATTTATAGTTCACCAAATACATCTATTTTTATTGCATGTTCGTAGTTACTTAATTGGAGAAGCCTTTTAAGCAGGCCAAACTATTTTTGTTCTTGTGAACCCAATTAATCGGAATAGATTGTATGATAATGTAGTAATGCACTGATGCCGAGCTTTAATTTGATTTGATTTCAACATGCTGTTAAAAATACTTCTAACAGTAAATACTGGCATTTTGTATGTATTGGTGATATTTTTCAAAGTTATATGTTCCACTGAATTCGCTTACTGATAGAAAACCTATGCAGGCATCCTTTTGTATGTGCATATTTCTTTATCTAAATTTAATTGATACTTAAATATTGAGGGAGCAAAACTGAGTTTTAAAATTAATTTTAAATTTCCTAAATATTAATTTTTGCTTTTAAATCTAAAAATATATGAACTAAAATAACATTTAAAATTAATATAATATACTATTGCAGCACAATATTTTAATTCGAAGCTATTTGTCACAAAAAGCATTTTGGATTAAATTCTAATTGGAATACTTTTGTGTTGAATAAAATCTTAAATTGATTTTATTAACTTTATAGCATTTTATGTGTCTTATGATGTTTTAATATTTTCTAAACACTCATATTTTAATAAACAAATCCAAAGTAAATTTTAATATGTATTAATTAGCAACTAGTACACAAAAATTTCAAAGCATTTTTATTAATTATCTTTGAATCCTCATCTAATAATTTGAACCATTCTAAGCAAGAAAAATACAAACTGATAAAAATAATATTAAGTTTTCAATTGATACAAAGTATATGGAATGTTTCAAGCCGAATTTTTTAACATGCATTCAAATTCAGTATCAACTAAATTTTCTGGATGGATTTATTACAAGCAACATTGAAGTCCCAAGTTCATAGCGATAAGAAAATTCAGCAGTCTGTTCCGTAAGTTGTGTTAAAAAATTATAAAACTAAAAGTCATTAAATTTGCTAAGTCATTGATTTTTTTATCAGTTCTAGCTTTGTTTTATAGAAGACTGCAAATTGAAATTTTTTGATATTTTTAAGTGATATAGCTAAATTTATTCATAAAAATTTCAATTTATTGTATTTGAAAATTTTCAGTTAATTCATTTCATATGTAAAATTGTTTCAAAAACTACTTTTTTGAAATAATTTTTAAACATATATTTAAGATTTTAATGTTGTGTAAAATGTTTTAAGAATTAAAAATCGTTCTTATCATTTTGCTGTCCTAAAGGTTTTTCTGTATAATACAAAAGATAAATCCTAGCATAGTTTTAGGGAAAAGTTTTTAAATGTCTCATGAGCTTAGTTCATTAGTTAATATTATGTTTCAGTTATATATAATATGTTATCAGAATATCTTTCTGAAATTAATTAATACTTTGGCTACATGCCATATATGTGAGGAATTTATGAATGAGATGGATGGAGGCCTAATACCAAAAAAATTACAGTGAATGATTAAGCCTTTTTTCGTTTGAAATTTTCTATTAAAACATTAGAAATGAGTGGTTAACTAATATTTTAGGTTATAATCCAAAAGCATGCTGTAGTGTGCTGAATAAAACTTTTGTTTTATGTTTCAAATTTAATGCTTTAATTTAAATTTGCTATATTTTTTAGATTGATTGTTTTATTTAAATTAATTTCAGTTTGTATGAACTTTGTTGCATTACCAGTTTTTAGTTCTAACTGCTAAAACACATTTTGGGTTGAACTTGACTTAATCTTGTTAAAACAAAATTAAATTGATTAATATCTTTAATGACTCGTAGAATTTTGATTGCCATCAGTCATGATAAAGTGACTTTTATTATGACTGATGGCTTATTTTCTGATTTATTATATAGGGTGTTCCCCTTAGGACTAATAAAAGAAAAATTTGTAACATTGAAACGAATGACGAGAAATGCATGGTACTCATGTTGAATTGTACTAGACTTGCAAAAACGATTTTTGAATCTTATGTAGGTAAGTAAGTTTGGAAATAATTCATGGCATATATAAAAGTAAAGAAAATGATTCTTTCGTTATAGTCCTAAGTGGAACACCCTATATATATTATTACTTTCTCCGATATTGCAAAACATAAAATATTGCTAAATTACAGTTAATATTTCTAAAAAATGAAATTCATTGTGATTATGATTTATCCATTTGAAGTGCTAAATGATGTCTCTTATCATTTATTTTTTCTGTGCATTAAATATTTCCAAGTATTGTAGTTCTCAGCTAATATTTTATTTCATGTGCTCTCCTCTTTTTCTATTTGCAAAAAATGATAAATTATTACCTGAGAACTGTATATGCATATGTTTCATCCTCTATCTTAAATATAAAATCATAAGACCAATAAATATCACCAATCATATTTCCAATAAAATAAAATGCTCTTGAAAATAATAACAGATAAAACAAAATCCTTCATTTGCTGCAGCATAATGTGTGCTTCAATTTACAGATGTAACCATTATTTGTACACATGCTTCAATTAAGCATGCTAGGTAAAAGGAGTATATGGTGATGGTATTAATATTTTCATGTTGTGCAATTATTTTTTTCACTTCTGTAATCAAATTAGGCACGGGAAAAGACTAATTTTCTGTTTATCTCAGTCTTTACTTAATTTTTATATGAATCACCAACAAATATTCTTGATGAGTAATGTTTTTAAACTTAATATAAAATCCCATACTGTGTAATTTTGATCACTGGTTATTTCAACTAATAGGGTTTGATTTTTAGGATGAGCTTGAATTTATTCAACATAGCTATAAGGATCAATTACATAAAGATTACTTGGCCTTTCAAGTCGATTATTCACTTCAAACACTTATGTCATCTTTCGAACAATTTGACTTACAAAATGGTTTTTGTTTTTATTCTAGGCAGTTATATGTCTTGTTTAATATTGGTTACTTATTGCTTCAAAGTGAAAAGAACTCGGTGTGTATGTGTACTGTTATTGCTTTAAAAATTCCTCTTGACTTGCTTTTCCTTGTAAAAGTTGCATATATTTCTGATAATAAGAATACGCTTAAATTTAATACTTGTATATCTAACAGCGTTTGATTTTAATTTTTTATCTAGTTTTAAACAATTCATAGGTATACCATCCAGATTAATGAAGTTCTAAATTTCATTATCAGTAGCCTTTTTATAGAAATTGATATATGGGGTAGTTGCTAAATTTAATTAAAAATATTCCTCTAAAAATATGGCATTTATATAAAAAAGATGTATATTCTAGCCATAATGTGTATATGAGTATGCAGTGTACCCGAGATTCCCTTTGAATGTTGAATATTAGGAAAAGCTCCCTAAATTGAATTACAGTGAGTTATATAGAAAACATATTTATGTTTAAGAATATTTTAAAGGGGATGTATGCAGCAGTTGGGGTATGAAAGGAAAAGCAGAATGTGTCATTAATTTACCACAAAATTTCTTCCAATTTAATAGATCCTTTTGCATTTCACCATCTAAAATCCCTTACAGATTGGGATTTTACTCAGTTTACTTTGTATCTAAACTTATAGACAATACTATTTTTCAGGTCCCTTAATCATTTTAAAACTGCAGCTTTTGTTTGAGAAAAGTTAGAATGACCAAATTTTTGGCCAACCTAATGCACAAATCTATTATTTAAAGACAAAATCATCGTACCCATTTATCCTCTTAAATGTGTTATTGTAATTTTGACTTTATTGAATGAAACTAGACCTTAACATGGGTGCGTCATTTATTATGTTTAAAACAGAACTTGTATAGGGGATAAAACTACTGATCTCTTTAATACAAAAGAGTTTGTGACAACACATTTGTGTTAAGTCTTTCTGATTTGTTTTGTTATATTTTAAATAAGCTGTGATATGAACTTTACCCGATTAATTACTTTGAAGCACAAAAGGCCGCAGCGAGTTTGTGACAATATTACTTTATGTATCTGTACATAATTTTCACTGTATATGCCATACGATATAATGTAAATAAGATTTTGAATACAACAGCATGAAGCCATAATTTCCTTGTACAATTTAAAATATCCTCTTCATTTTCTGAGTGTTGGGGAAAAATTGGAATGTATGACAAGTTTTACTGCTATTTATTTCTATGTCGTAATTTTGTAAAATAGTGCTTTTTTTCACTTCATTTTCTATAATGTAATTACCATTCAATGTACATTGTTCTGAATATATGAAATATTTTCACAACATATATTTTGGTATTTCAAAAACTGTACTATACCTACAGAATCAATGTCATCTGCTAATATCTAAAAGAATGTTTGGTTATTAAATTGATTTTTAATTCACATGTGTGGTGCTTTTAGTAGATTAGATTAGCATTTTAATGTGATATAGATTAGTTGATAAGCAGAACATGTCAGATCTTTCCCTTCAGGGTTTATTGTGGACCTGGTGAAAGCTGCTGTGACCTCAAAATTTTATTTTAGACTTCAACTCTTTAGCTTCAGAAATTATTTCTAATGAATAATGGTATAAAATAAATTATGAACTTAGTAAAAATTTAAAAGTTAGAAACTGAAGGTTTAAAAATCAATATATGTGTGTGTTGTAGAAATTATAAGTAAAATTTTAGAGAGGTAAATCAGAAAACAAACTTATTCCTTAATTATTTTACTTAAACCTGAGAATATAGATAAATATTTATGTAATTTTAATTTGATTTTTTACTCTAGTGTTATATGAAAGATTTGTAATCCATATACACAGCTAAACTATTTTAAATTGTGTATATAACATCACAAACCTTCAGATCATAATGTCAACCAGGTTTTTAAAATAAGTATTCTCATAATGGATGGGATTATTTTTAGAATTATTTCTTGTTGGTTAAAGATACTAACACAAGGTATTTTATCCTCAGAAAAAGTACTAACATGGCCACATTAGAAAACGCATTCTGATAGACTTGGATATTAATTTAGAGCATAAGGCATGCATCCATAATATTTTTTAGAGGGATAGAAAATGTTCAATTTTCTATCCCTCTAAATCGAATCGCCCTTCTAATGAAATAGACGGATCATGTGGGTGGAGTCGTTATCGTAAGATCTGAAGGGTAAATCACAAATTGACTTGCCGATTGGCTTTGGAAGTGCAGACTAATGTTTTTGATCACGGTGGATAATCATTTTAACTAATTGACAGATTCATGCTATTATCCACAACCAGGTGACAGATCTTCAAACCTAGCAACTGGAAGAAATAACATGACGCATGCTCTGCCAATTTTTATTTTAAGGTCGATGAAAGTAATGCTGTTGTCATTTTTTTGGAGGTGGAGATTTACTCGGAAACTTCCAAACCACCAAGAATCCTGTTTAGGTAACGATGGATGGGTTATGGGAATTAAAAAATAAAACTGGTTTGAACAGAAAAAATAAATTTATACTACAATTGATTTGAACAAAATCAATTTTGGATCAAACAGAACAAAAATTCCTTTTTCATACAATGTACTACTAGCATTCTAAATTCATTCGAAGAGAAATATATATATTCCATACTTGCAGTTTTTTCACGTTTTAAAAATTACTAGTAAAAAGATAATGAAATGACAAAGAAATTTCGTTCTCCCACTAAACGCTTGAGAGGCTTTGCGTTGGGGCTTGAGGTAATTTATTTTTGCAAACTGAAATCTCATTGAGATAAACTTGTGAGAGGCATTTTCTGCAGCTAAATATAGGTGGCGGTAGTGTTTCTGCAGCGACACGCGTTCCTTTATGTATTATGAACGTAAGTTGGCTTGTTTATCGAATATGATTTCAAATAAATTCCGAATTGATTTCTCGTCATCTGACCGTGGTGTCCTCGGATCTTTCAATTCGGGTTTGATCACGTACCGTCGCCAATAGCCCGTTATGTTGCTCCAGTGCGACGGTAATTAAAATTCCTTCCAAAACCCGCCTAACGTTGGCAGACCACGTTTTCACGAAACCCCGATTATGTGAGTATTTGGCCAGCATAAGTAAAATCTTCATTGACCGTCTGGCTTTGTTTACACTGAAGATCCCTCTCATAAATCTCTAAATTACGTAGTGTTGTCCTCGGACTTTCCCTTTGGGATTGATCCCGGACCGTCACCAATAGCCCGTTGTGTTGGTCCAGTGTGACGTTAATTGAAAAATACCAATACCATAAATCTTTCTATTTCGGAGGGCCGCGATGGTCCGGTTGGAAGAGTAACGGATTACCAACCGGAGGGTTGAGAGTTCGAATCCAGCCGAACGCCGTCGTGTACAAAGGGGCTGGTGCACGTTAAACCTGTCGTGGCCTCAAGTCGGCATGGTATGGAGGTTTGGAGAGTGGGGGCCCAGCTCAGGTGTTGCCTCGTCATCTGACCGTGGTTCAAAATTACGTGGTGTTGTCCTCGGTTCTTTCCCTTTGGGATTCATCCCGGACCATCACCAAAAGCCTGATGTGTTGCTCCAGTGTGACATTAATTAAAATACCTACCTACATACCTTTCTATTTCGGTGTATGCTGTGAGAGGTTTTTCTTTAAAACTAAATTTAGACGACATGTGTTTTAGTGATAGAATTTGCTTCTTATACGTTTTTCTTATTGGATAACAGAAAATAAAATGTTTCTCTCCTCGGTGTTTATTTATTCTACACTGCTGGCCACCCAAATTGCAACACCAAGAAAGACAAGAGATATCACAACAAAATTTATTTTGTGGATAACATGTTGACCAAGTATCAAATGATTAAATTTATAGACTTCTGTGAAGTGTGGTTCCTGCCAAAATCAGTAGCCAGAGTAGCCGCCATTGTTGGAGATCACCGCTGCCACACGCCTCGACATTGATTCAAAGAGACTTTGGATGTGTCCTTGGGGTACAGCAGACCAAGCAGCTTCCACACGTTGCCAAAGTTGATCTGGTGTGGCAGCTGGGGATGTATTCTGGGTCAATCGTTGAGCAACCATGGACCACATGTTTTCTATCGGCGAAAGATCCGGAGAGCGAGCTGGCCAGGGAAGCAATTCAATCTGGCGATTGACGAAGAACCCTTGGACAATGCGTGCCACGTGTGGTCGCGCATTATCCTGTTGAAATATGGCTGTGGGCAAGCCCTGAAGGTAAGGAAGGACAACTGGCTCCAACACCTCGGAGATGTAGCGCTGGCTGTTTAAAGTACCGGCAATGCGTACTAGAGGAGTGCGAGAGTGATATCCAATACCGCCCCATACCATAATACCCGGTGCAGGACCAGTGTGGCGGTGCATAACGCAGCTGTTCAGCATCCTCTCTCCACGGTGTCTCCAGACTCGAATCCGACCATCGTGGTGTTGCAGACAGAAGCGTGACTCGTCAGTAAAGACAATTTCATTCCATTCTGCCGTCCACATCCTTCTTTCATCGCACCATTGGCGGCGGAAACGTCTGTGGTTCTGCTTCAAGGGTAGACGAAGCAATGGACGTCTTGCGGACAGACCACTCTGCTGTAAACGGCGTCGAATGGTACGCGCAGACACTGGATGATGCGGTACAGACTGAATGTGCTGTGCTATGGTTCGTGATGTGGCTGAGCGATCCGTCACTGCCATACGCACAATATGCCTGTCATCACGTGAAGTGGTGCACTGAGGTGGATGCGATCGAACACGTCGGTCCGTCGTACCCTCCTGCATCCAACGATCACATATCCGCATTACAGTTGTTTGGTTTCGTCCAACACGACTACCGATTTCCCTGAAAGATAATCCACAATCTCGGTAGGCCATTATCCTTCCTCTGTCGAACTCGGATACTTGATCAAAAGATGATCGCTGTTTTCTACGAGGCATAAATGATCGTTTTTTTTTTTTTGAAAAAAACCACAAGAAAAACACAATTGCCGTACTTGAAATCGTCGAAATCTCCAAGCCTTAAATAGCGCTTTGAAGTGGCGCCACAGGCGCGCGTGATGTGCGTCTGTGCTGAAATTCTAATCATTTGCATATCTCTTTTATTTTATTTATTTATTTCAATTAACGTCACACTGGAGCAACACAACGGGCTATTGGTGACGGTCCGGGATCAATCCCAAAGGGAAAGATCCGAGGACAACACCACGTAATTTTGAACCACGGTCAGATGACGAGGCAACATCTGAGCTGGCACCCCACTCTCCAAACTTCCACACCACGCCAACGTGAGGACATTTGAGGCCACGACAGATTTAACGTGCACCAGCCCCCTTTGTACACGACGGTGTTTGGCTGGATTCGAACTCGCAACCCTTCGGTTGCTAGTCCGTTACTCTTCCAACCGGGCCACCGTGGCCCTTGCATATCTCACCTCCGCTAATGCATGTTGTAAATTTCATATTATTTGCATGCTTCCTTCAGGGTGTTATCACGTTGGCGTGGTGTGGAAGTTTGGAGAGTGGGGTGCCAGCTCAGGTGTTGCCTCGTCATCTGACCGTGGTTCAAAATTACGTGGTGTTGTCCTCGGATCTTTCCCTTTGGGATTGATCCCGGACCGTCACCAATAGCCCATTGTGTTGCTCCAGTGTGACGTTAATTGAAATACCCAAATACCCAATACCTTCAGGGTGTTGCATTTACGGTGGCCAGCAGTGTAAAAAGCAACAGATAGGTAGGTAATTATTTAACGTCACATTGGAATATCAGAACGGGCTATTGGTGACGGTCCGGGATCAATCCTAAAGGGAAAGATCGTGGACAAAACCACGTAATTTTGAACCAAGGTCAGATGACGAGGCAGCATCTGAGCTGGCTCCCCACTCTCCAAATTCCCACACCACGCCAACATGTAGACATTTGACGCCACAACAGATTTGACGTGCACCAGCCTCCGTGTACACGACCGAGATTCGAACTCGCAACTCTCGGGTTGCTGATTCGTTGCTCTTCCATCTAGGCTACCGCGGCCCTCCAAAAAGGCAACAGTACAATACCCAATAAGGCAGGTAGTTATTTTAATTAACGTCATACTGGAGCAATACAACGGGTTATTATCCAATAAGGTAGGTAGATATCTAATTATCGTCACAGTGGTAGGTATTTAATTGACGTCACACTGGAACAACATAACGAATTCCCAAAAGGGGAGCCTTGGAAAGTTTTTTTTGTATGTCGTTATGGGAGGTATTTCAATTAACGTCACACTGGAGCAACACAACGGGCTATTGGTGACGGTCCGGGATCAATCCCAAAGGGAAAGAACCGAGGACAACACCACGTAATTTTGAACCACGGTCAGATGACGAGGCAACACCTGAGCTGGCACCCCACTCTCCAAATGTCGTTATGGGAACACATAATTTTTAAATGTTGATTACGGTTACTACATCTGGCAATACTCTTTTTGCTTTTGTTTATACATTTGTTGAGAGCGAAAATACGAAGCTAGATACTTTCGTAAAAATATATACAGCTAAAGCCTTCAACTATGGTAAGTTCTATCATTTGACAATCAAAAGTTTAGTGATTACTTGGCACTTTATCCGTGTTCTGCATTTACTTGTAATTCAACTTTGGTGTTCTTACGAACTATTTATAAAGTACCAGTGACGAAACAGCTTTGACATACGTTTTCAGATACCAATTTGAACAAAATTTATGCACAAAGGAAATTCCTCTTGCCTTTATTTAAAGAAGTTTAGAAGAAACATTGTGAAGCCAATTGAGTTTATTAATCTAGTTAAAGTAAAGGATAATGGTAGTCTTGTGTATAAAAAAATTACCGTAGAGCAAGAAATCAAACTACAGTTATGATCTATTGAACTTAAAACAGTTGTCACCAGCACTTCTGTCCATCTAGAACGTATTTTTACACCAGGCATATTTCAACATGTGATCGGAACAGATGCAGTATAGAACCCCAGTCCATTTGGCGATTTTTTGTCGCCAACTTTCCCATCAACTGTTTTTTTGCAGAATCACAAAAACCCATCACACTTCTTCGATTTCGGTTTTAGCTTCGGTAAAGATGTAGAATCCGAGACATATTTGTCGCCAAATTAAGATGGCGTCCAAAGCCAGTATGTTCTTAAAAAAAACCGCGGACTTTCCTACGTGAACAACCTTTTGTATAGGGCAACAATAAATAAACCTAATTAATCCTGTGGGTTGAAATGTATAACAATTTCTGCAACAAATGCCAGAAACAACCGCTGGATTTCCGTTCTCATGTGTTGCCACCGCCAAATGTATTCAGCAAGGCAACTGTCAAATTGATCTTTCACTGTACTCGTTCCCTTAAGGCAGGGGTGTCCAATTCAATTAAAACACGGGCCATTTAATGCAACTGGTAAAATTCACACGGGCCACATCACATTTACAAATTTTCATAAAATTATATTTTGAGGAGGAATATGGGAAGGATAATTAAAACACATTATGTAATTAAGTGAATTTAGGGTAATAATTTATAATATTGCTATATAATTGCTTTTATTTAAACGTTTATTTAATTTAATGTATTTATAAAACTAAAATTCATTTTATTACCGGAAATTTGACAGTGCTTTCCTCCTACTAGTTTTCCAATATCTGGATTCAAAGACTGAGAACAGAAAATCTTCATTATACCAGATAGATGTTTATCAGTTAATCTTGATCTGTAGGCCGTTTTATTTAATTTCATGGACGAAAATAGTTGCTCACACATTGTTAACATGACGAAATTGTGTTACAGTATTGCCTCGATCTTCCCTAAGTGCTATTTTCTTCATAACATATTGTCCTGTTTTCATTTTATTTCAGATCATCCTGGGCCACAAAAAATTACCTCGAGGCTACATGCGGCCCGCCAGTTTGACACCCCTGCCTTAAGGGATCGTTTGACGGCACCCCACATCCCCTCAATTGCGTTGGTATGGGCTCCTGTAGCCGGGTCATTAAAGTGCTCACTATGGTTGACCGTCAGATGCTCGAATCGATAACCTTTGAAATTTTCGTCCTTCGGGTTATCAATACCAGCATAAGACTTCCAACAGTCAGACACTATGGTAGTTCCCGGCAAAATCCTTTCACGAATAATCTCAGACAACACAGCCTTACTCCTATCATTCACTACAACCATAAAACATTTGTCAGTACCCCTTTCAATTCCACCAAACACCCATTTACCCTCCACTCGTCTCCCCTATTATACTTCCTTTTGCCAAACTTACTCTCATCAATTTCCAGTCTTTCCCTCTCCTCCAATCTTACCATTAAATTTCAAACAAGCATCCAAACACACTTCTACAAAAATTATACCAATCAGTCATCATATGGGTCGCCACATCCATTTCATTCATAACACATTTAATTGGCGTTTCATTCACCCAGTACCACGTAATCAAAAGAATCCTACACAAATGCAAATTACTGTTCTCAAACCATGTTCCCTTTCGCACCGATCACGTTCGCTTATGTCCATCCTTTCTACACTTCCTTTCGTACCTATCGACCGCATCCTTTCTGTCTTTCAAAACCATTTCACTCCCACATTCTGAACATTTAACACTTTTTGCAATCAAACCAACTTTCTGGCACCATTTAATCACCTTCAAGCTCTCCGGTTTTGTTACATATTCATCATACATTTTTGCAAAAAAAATTGCATTTATATGTCCAGTCAAATCATCCACTGCCATACCTAATCAAGGGTAAGTGAGTGGCTAATAAATCTATAATATCACGAACAATAATTAATTAATTTAATTTCTAATTAAAAAATTGAAAAAACCCCAAAAATAGCAATAGAAATGTGCCACTTACTTAAAAAGATAGTAATTTCGGAAACCCAACGGCAAGCACGGAAGCTGAAGCTGCACTTATATAATCCGTTGCGACCCGGTTAAGCGGTAACCAATTAAAATCATTCTTAAAAGCTAAGACATCAAAGAACACAAAAAGAATTGAAATTTTAAAATGGTAACCAATCATAGAACGTAATACATCGATATTTTGTTAAGAAAAATGCGTTCATTAAAAAAAAAGAAGCGCTCTTTCCTTCTGAAAAACCAACCTTTTGCATAGGGTTGCCATAAATTTGGAGCAAAACTGCAAGGTTACCATAATTGGCGATAAATCGCCACTGTCTCGGATTCGACATCTCCACCTTACCTTCATTTCCGAATTCCACTTGGAACAAATCATCTTATTAGCTATCAAGCGCGCCTCCATTAAAAAATCCAAAACCATTTTTTTTTCCTGGGCCAAATGAATTACACTGCTGGCCACCCAAATTGCAACACCAAGAAAGACAAGAGATATCACAACAAAATTTATTTTGTAGATAACATGTTGACCAAGTATCAAATGATTAAATTTATAGACTTCTGTGAAGTGTGGTTCCTGCCAAAATCAGTAGCCAGAGTAGCCGCCATTGTTGGAGATCACCGCTGCCACACGCCTCGGCATTGATTCAAAGAGACTTTGGATGTGTTCTTGGGGTACAGCAGACCAAGCAGCTTCCACACGTTGCCAAAGTTGATCTGGTGTGGCAGCTGAGGATGTATTCTGGGTCAATCGTTGAGCAACCATGGACCACATGTTTTCTATCGGCGAAAGATCCGGAGAGCGAGTTGGCCAGGGAAGCAATTCAATCTGGCGATTGACGAAGAACCCTTGGACAATGCATGCCACGTGTGGTCGCACATTATCCTGTTGAAATATGGCTGTGGGCAAGCCCTGAAGGTAAGGAAGGACAACTGGCTCCAACACCTCGGAGATGTAGCGCTGGCTGTTTAAAGTACCGGCAATGCGTACTAGAGGAGTGCGAGAGTGATATCCAATACCGCCCCATACCATAATACCCGGTGCAGGACCAGTGTGGCGGTGCATAACGCAGCTGTTCAGCATCCTCTCTCCACGGTGTCTCCAGACTCGAATCCGACCATCGTGGTGTTGCAGACAGAAGCGTGACTCGCCAGTAAAGACAATTTCATTCCATTCTGCCGTCCACATCCTTCTTTCATCGCACCATTGGCGGCGGAAACGTCTGTGGTTCTGCGTCAAGGGTAGACGAAGCAATGGACGTCTTGCGGACAGACCACTCTGCTGTAAACGGCGTCGAATGGTACGCGCAGACACTGGATGATGCGGTACAGACTGAATGTGCTGTGCTATGGTTCGTGATGTGGCTGAGCGATCCGTCACTGCCATACGCACAATATGCCTGTCATCACGTGAAGTGGTGCACTGAGGTGGATGCGATCGAACACGTCGGTCCGTCGTACCCTCCTGCATCCAACGATCACATATCCGCATTACAGTTGTTTGGTTTCGTCCAACACGACTACCGATTTCCCTGAAAGATAATCCACAATCTCGGTAGGCCACTATCCTTCCTCTGTCGAACTCGGATACTTGATCAAAAGATGATCGCTGTTTTCTACGAGGCATAATTGATCGTTTTTTTGAAAAAACCACAAGAAAAACACAATTGCCGTACTTGAAATCGTCGAAATCTCCAAGCCTTAAATAGCGCTTTGAAGTGGCGCCACAGGCGCGCGTGATGTGCGTCTGCGCTGAAATTCTAATCATTTGCATATCTCACCTCCGCTAATGCATGTTGTAAATTTCATATTATTTGCATGCTTCCTTCAGGGTGTTGCATTTACGGTGGCCAGCAGTGTAGAAACATTCGATTAGCCAGGCCAGGGCGACCAAAAAAGTATGTCTCAAATTAGAAAATTTAAAACTAAATTGGCTCCCAATTAACTCCTGAAACTTTGAAATAGTACTTTGAATGGACATGACTACTAATAAATAAAAATACTTATAACTAAAAATAAGATTAAAATGGTACAACCTGGCTCGAAATTCCTGGATCCTTTTGTAAAATGGTAATCCTAATCCATGCTCCTGGTGAACGAAATGAAAATGGGGTACTTTTCCGTTAGCTGGCCGCAAATGTCGCCAATTGTGAACCAAACGCGAGCCAAGTCGCCAAGCGAAGCGAATGACAAAACAGTCAACGGAATAAAAGTAGAAAACGTTCAACTATAAACAAATATTAAGTAAACAAAACAAGTTCAACTATAAACAAATATTAATAAATAGTATAAACAAATATTAATAAATAATAATAACTATAAACAAATATTACTAAATAGTAATGAATTCAGAGAATAGAGCACATGGCCCCAAACGAACATTCCCCTTATGGTTGTAAGAAATTTGGCGGAATTCTACATTATTTGGCGATTTTTCGCTTGCGCCCGGCTAACGGAAAAGTACCGAAAATGGTTATGGTACGCAGTCTGTATATACATAGCGTAAGGACACTAGGATTTTTCCTTACCTGGCTCGAAAATCCTAATCACATCCTATTGCAACAGCTGCTGGTGAACAAAATGAAAATGGTTATGGTCCGCGGTCTATATATACATAGCGTAGGGTTGCTAGAATGGAGTGGAAAAAAGTGGGGGGTTACCAAAAACAACATAAATTGCAATTGAGGGTTGGCGACGTATAAAGTCGCCAAATGGATTGGGGGTCTATATTGCATCTGTTCCGAACTGAAAACCTATAACTTATGACAATCATAGTTAATCATTGCCCTACAACAAAACAAACTAAAAAGATATGAAACAAAAATTAATACCAATTCAATTCTGGGTCGCTGTTGCTCAATGTGTTTGCTCACTGCTCTAGCAACCTGCAAGTTGTAAGCGGCGCAGGTACGATTCCTCCCTAGGTGTATTTCTCTTCTGTGTCAGTAAAACTTTCATTGTGTGGTTATATTCATTTACTTTGATTCCGTCTGTCTTGTGTTGGTGCAGCTTGGCCAAATATGGTCCGTGTGCCATAAAACCCCCAAAACAACCATAATTTCAATTATTAGAATAATAAAAGTTTCCTTTGCAGTTATTGTGTTAGCAATGTCTAATTCACTTGTATCAAGCCTGCTCCTTGTTGCGCTGATAGCTCGATTTGTGAACTGTATTAAAACAATTTGATGTAAAAAACAAGTTTATTATCAACAAATTAACGAGGTTACGGAAGGACAGCTCTCATTAGTGCTAAGGAATCCTGTCTCATCAGGTTTAAAAGAGCACCTCTATCTGGTGTGTAATGCCTGAATTTCTACCCACATGCTTACACAGCACCCTCTACAATACATGGGAGACTTAACACTCCTTTTAATTTCTTAAAGCAGTTTAGTTTCATGCATGCATTCTGTTTTATCTCTACATGCCTGATTTTATGTATTAAAAACACGATTCACAGAACAGTCTAAAGAGAATAGTAAGACCATTCTGACCACTGGTTCATCTTATACTATTTAAAATTGAATACAGTAGTCTCGTTTAACTGACCTTCGCTCATCCGACGCCTCCAAAAAAACCCGCATAAATCGGCGACGAGAAATGTATGCTGCTTTTTTGCGAGCGTGAGACATTTTAACTCAACTCTTGTCAATAGCGATGGCAACAAAATTGATGATCAAGTATCAACTGTTGAGCCTCTCTAGAATCTTGCGTAACATTTTTTTAAAATCATCACAGGACTGAACTTTTTATGGATTTAACTTCCGACAATGCTGTTACATACTGTAAGTTCATTTTATGCAATTCTATATTTATTTGTAGTCAATTTTTAACTTTAACTTCAATACAACTTCAATATTGTACGATGTTTTGATGCTAATTTGTAAATAAATTACTATATAACGTTGTTGTGTATCGAATTGTTTTTATTTCTGTTGATTTGTTGTAAAATGTGATGTTTAGGTGCTTAATTTGTAAAATTATAATGTAGTTTGATGTTTATTAGGCTTTTTCTTAATTCCTCCCTGTTATCCGACATTTACACTTATCCGACGTTCTGCCAGCCCGTTTATGTCAGATAAGTGAGACTCTTCTGTAATTACATTGAATTGAAAGCAGTTAAAATTTTGAATAAATCAAATATCTGTTTTGAAACTAATGTAGGCTTGCTGCAATATTTGAGAATTCAAATGACTTTTTCAAATTTTTTTATAACAAAGATTTTTAATTTAACAGTTTAATAGTAGGTACAGTTCAGTTTTTTTTCAGAGGTTGAAAAAATCAACATTTATGCAGTTTCTCGAAATAAGAAATACTTTTAAAGTTTTTGAGGTTTTGTTAAGACTAGTGCTTAACACAAAATCAGTACATCTCTGCCATATATTACAATTTAAAACATTTATAATGTACATGAATATAAAATTAATGTTAGAACGATAATTCTTTTCATTTTCACATAAAAATGCAGTTGGCGGTGAAAAAAATGAATAAACTAATGACATTTTTTAAATGTCGCTTTATATCATTCATTGCTTTTCAGTTTATTATTTTTTACATTTCTGCTTTAAAGTTTAAATTTAAATATGAAGTACCTAAAACTACTATAAAGGTTTGATAATGCATTTTTAGTACTATTTTGTGATTTTTAAATGGTATCTAACATTATTATTTTTTACATTCTAGGCTCGAAATGCAGAAAAGGCCATGTATGTATATTTTATTTTAGTTTTAATCATTATTTTGCTTTTAAATTTTTGAGATTTAGATTTTGGCCATCTGTTTGTAGAATTAAATATTACATAGGTTATTTTCACATGCCTGCAAAACTGGTGCTGATGCCGGATGCAGTGTAATCAAATGAGACATTTCACATGTTGCTCGACCCGGTAGATTTGCTGGCCCAGCTGCCAGTGTGGATCTCAGCAAATTGGATGTCAAAATGTTGTCATTGGTGATCAATGTGCCTTGTTTACCCTGCACCTGCTACTTGTTTGCATTATTTTGACTTTTGCTTCAGTTCCGTTGTTCTCATAGCAATCCGAGCAATTATTCTAGTTTCATAAATTTTATATTTGTATGATTGTGCTACCTTAATTGATTTGTAGAAAATAAACCTTGTTTATATGTGACAAGACAGCAGATTGCTTCAAAGACAAAATAAAAGGCATTGTAGGAAGTATATGCCTTTGAAGTTTTTCAAATAGCATGTAAAAACTGTCTTCCAAGTATTTCATAGTCAAAAGGGTATTACCTAATATTGTCTTGTTATTCCTCTTCGGTATTTCCTAAGGCAGTGTTTCCCAACCGATGTGCCACGAAAGGACTGGAAGTGGGCTGCAAAAAATTCAACTGCAAAGTCTTGATTATGGGGCGACGGTACCAGAGTGCTAAGCCGCCGAGTGGTTCCTTTTTCGCTTTATTGCTCTTCTAGCTATGCAAGTGTGAAGGCTACCTCCCGGAATGTCATAGGTGCCATTCCTCCCTCCCTCACAACATTGTCATAGACTATATAAAGAGGATTATCTGAAATTTGTTTTCATGTGCTCCGATAACACCGGTCTACACGATTTTTGGAACAGATAAGTCAAGTGTTTTATAAAGTATTTTTAATGGCGAAACAAAAATGTAATAAAAAATGTTCTATCACGTCACGTTTTTTAGTTATATTATTTTAAAGATCCCTATTATGTCATTTTTGGCACATAATAGAAACGATCTGCTATCTTAGTCACCCACCAAGAACCAATAAATGAGTCATCCTCCCTGCACCAATGAACAACGCTTTAATCGATGAGCCGTCCCCACTGAACCTGTTTGAAATCACACAATCTCAGTGCAGCTAAAGCCATTGGTGGGTGTGGTTATGTGTGGTAATCCTTATTAAATTCTGAGAGTTCAGTAAGTGTCCTATACTTCTTCCAGTTACGCAAGTTTAGTTAATATTAATCAAGTATCAAAATCGTGTTTTGTGTTATAATTTTACGTCGGCTTTTAATTACATGAGTCGGCAAACACGTTTGTGTAAAAATTCTCTGAATTTATTTTGCTGTCTGGCGAATTCACAACAAAGAGTCAGCATAGGTCGATTTCAAAATTGATGAAAACTGTTTATATACGTTATTTCGGTTGTCCACTAGATCAAGATAAATTGTGGGCGCCGCATCTAACGTGTATTGGGTGTTATGTGAAGCTCACGCAATGGAAACAATGCTTTAATGTCAAATAAACATCAATAACTGCTTGACAAAAAGAAATAATACAATTAGATTTGCATAAATTAAAGATAAGTACAAGGAACAATGGGTAAGAAAGAAATGGCATGTACAAAACATGAGAAACTTTTCACATGGAAATGAAACGACATGTACGAACATCAGTCGGTAAGTACAACGCAAATGCACAATTATAGAAGCTGTTCAAAATGTCGACCACCACACCTGATGCAGGCCTCGCATCACCGACGTAAGGATTCCCGTGTTGTCTGGAAAATACCAGGCATTTCACGGACTTTGCTGCAGCTACTGTAAGCCTGGCAAAAAGATCTTCATGATCCTCTATGGGTCTCTCATACATGTCAGCGTGGAAACTTCCCCTTTCCGAGAGTTGGTGCAAATGCGCAAAAATCTCGTGTTGGGAATGCGCCTGTTAGGAAAGCGATCTCGGTAAAAAGGCGTTATGCATGCATGCCATTACCGTTGGCCAGACCATAAACAAAATGCATGTCTGCTTTCACCGCATTAGAATATTCAGCCATTTCCAGTGACGGGGGTGCGAAAACCTCCGCTTTTATACAAGCGTTTGACTGCGCTCTCTAGCGGCCAACCCTACACTTGCGACCATACATTCTATGGGTAAAGTGTTTGTTTCGTTGTGTTCTATCACCCCCTGAAGTTTGTATTATTAGTTTAGATTCACCCTGTATTTACGCCAAGTGTTTCCAAGGTTAAGTGAAGCCGAATTAAAAGAAGATATATTCGTTAGACCTTAGATTAGAAGATTACTCATTAATGAAAATTTTGACAGCAAGTTGAATAATGTAGAGCTAGCGGCAAGGAAGTCATTTAAGGATGTAGTCCATGGTTTTCTTGGCAATAAAAAAGCACACAACTGGGATCTTTTAATACAAAATCTTTCGTTGAACTATAAAAATTTAGGCTGCCAGATGTCATTAAAAATTCATTTTTGCATTCTTATCTGGACTTTTTCCCACCAAATTTGGGTGCAGTGAGTGACGAGCAGGGAGAATACTTCCACCAGGACATTGCAAATTGAGCAGTGTTACCAAGGTAGATGGGACGAATCGATGATGAATGACTACTGTAGGTTTCTCCAAAGAGAATACCCTACAGTACACAGAAGGAAGTCATTTATATGTTCTCCAACTCCAGTTATAATACATTGCAGGTACATTTTATCTCTTATAGTTATATTCTACAAGACTTTTTCATGTAATAAGCTAAATAAATTATGAGTATTGCAAATTTATTTAACATTTTGTATAATTTCATATACTGATAAACTCAGTAACTGCAAATTTTATATTTTTCCAGCAATTACTCAAGGTTGTATGACAAAAAAGTGATGCATGATGGAGAAAAACTGACTTAATTTTCAGATTCAACATCGTCGAAAGCATAAAATTCAATTATTGTGGTTTCTGTTCCGAAAATTATTTTTCAATTTGTAGACTAGTGTAATTCTTCTGTACTTCAATGTTTCATATGCCTGGAAAAGTTGTCAAATGAAGTGATGGTGCCAAGTAAACTACATTGACACCTTTCTACCAAGCATCTTTTGTACATATTTAAGAATTTTAACTATTTTAAATGTCTGAACTCAAATTGAAATGCAAAGTTCTTTCGTGAGATCAGCCACAACAGTATCTAATTGAGCTCTAGAAGCAATAATATATAAAGTCGTTAGATTGAAGGAGATAATGTTTGCTAACTACAGTATACATCTTTCTTTCATTACAGTCCAAAACAAACTGGTTACAGACATTAAATGCCAGCATGTGTAAAAGACCATTAGAATGAGCCAGTGGCTGCTCCGGTACTGGTTTTGCTGGCATGTGTGAAAACCCCTTAGAATAAACATGAGTGAATGAATGTTTTATAATTTTAAGTTCTGTATAGTTAAGTTTTGTAAATATAAACAGCACCAGATTACACCTATCTTGTGTATATGCTTTTCCTACTCAACTATTTTTATGATTTTTGGTTTTCTGATCTTTGTGCATCTTTCTTTAGGACGACATTAGCTCGATTTCGAGCAGCCCAGTTAGCCGAACAAGGAAAAGGGCAGCAAGAACGTCGTCCTTTCTTAGCATGTGATTGTGATGATCTAAAATCAGCAGAAAAATGGCGGAAACAAATAATTGGTGAAATATCAAAGAAAGTTGCACAAATTCAAAATGGTAGATATTTGTCCTTTTAATGCATACATTCCTATTTAATTCACATGCATACAGTTAATATACTTAAAGATCCTTAGCATTTCTCTCATTTCAATTTTTAAGATATTTCTTTTATAAGAATTAATTTTTTAATCACCATTAAACATTATTTTTTTGAATGAGGAACACATATATCAGACATTTATAACATTGTAATGGTGGTATCACAATCTCCTCATTTCATGTAAACAAAAATATTTTGCAATAATACCATTATTCTTGATCATATATAAGCCTAAGGAACCGTGGAATAACTTTTCTCAACCTTGCATTTTCAGTGTAATACCGAGAAAGAATAGTTAATACATAGAAAATTCAGAAATGCTGTCTACTGAGCTACATGATGCTTTTAAACTTTGAGTAATATAAAAATATGCTAATTATTTTTGCTTAAAATATTCAGATTATAATTAAATTATCAATCTGAGCTCTATTAAATTTACTTTCTCCTGTATTACTCCATAAAAATATAACCTTCCTGTGACTAACCTTTTTTTAAAATGTCAAGCTTTTCATCCAGTTATGAAAATACTTATATTGCCTTTTGTATTGTTTTATAGCTGGTCTTGGAGAGTTCCGTATACGTGAAATCAATGATGAAATCAATAAATTACTGCGTGAAAAAGGACATTGGGAAACAAGAATAGTTGAACTTGGTGGCCCTGACTATTCAGTATGTATCCTCATTGGTGTCCAAAAGTAAAATTATGAGTTGATATATATTTATAAGAACTAACACAGTTGGAAATATACTGTCTAATTAAAAGCTTACTTTTTAAAAATTAGGTCGAAATCCTGTTTGATGGAAAATTTATGTGTCTATATTTTTCTTCACAGAAATTAGGACCAAAAGTATTAGATCATGAAGGAAAAGAAGTTCCTGGAAACAAAGGCTACAAGTATGAAAGTTTTAAAAGCATTCAATATATATATTTTTATATGCATATAGCAAAGTCTCAAAACACTTTTCTTCAGGGCACTCATTTTATATTCGGGATCATTTCCCAGGCACAGACTTTTTAATTCAATGCCACTCAGAGAAGCATGGAAATGAACCTAAAAATTTGAAATTCAGCACCTTTCCCGATCCATTTCACTTACTATTTTCTCATCTACTGCTAACCTCTCGGCAGATCGAACATCTCCCCTTGGGTCCGCTATTTTTAATTCAAGTTTTTAGTTTTATCTTGTGCTTCAAAATAAACTAGTTTTTTGATTAAACACTTGGCCCATGATTTCATTCATGTAATACAGGGTTCATCAAACTTCTTTGATGTTCGATCCCTTCAAGAGTTTAATAGCCCGTTGTGTTGCTCCAGTGTGACGTTAATTGAAAATACCAATACCAACCCTTCAAGAGTTTCTTGACTTTTTTATCAACCCCCTCTATTTTAGTATTACGTAATTATAATAGGACAGAGCAAAAAAGACACTTATGTGAGATTTTAGATAGTTTATTTTATAGTTACAGTGTTTATTGTATGCATAATGTAGTATATATTATATATGCTTAATGTCGGAGGGATATGTTTTCGATGTCCTTCTTAATATTACATATTTGATTGAAGGAATGAATAAAATATAAAATTCAACTTAGATAACATAATATAATCTTCCTTACATATATATGAAAATAAGACTTTTATTAACTTAGTATGCAATTTACCAACGTCAATGTGAAGGCTGTGCTTCATGACTCTTGACAAGATAAGCAATGTTGGGTTCAAAATTAGTAAATTTTAGCCTCATATTGCCAAGGAATCACATATTCACTCTTAATTGTGTTGTCATTCAGGATGGAGGAAATCCAAGTTAACTGAATTAAATATTAACCGTACAATGTCTTATATTTTTCTATCGACCCCTGAGTCCGAATTGACTTCTAACAATGTTATATTGACCCTTAGGGGTTGATATCGACCAATTTGGCGACCACTGATGTAATACAACATGCGCACACTAAAATGTAGGAACTAGCTATTTGTACTATATTAAAAAAATAAAATTTACACGTTTTAAAATTATCTTAAGCTTGTTTTGTAAGTTAAAATGTTTAATTCTTTGGTTAATAATTGGAGGAAATGCATTTCATAATCTGGTGTCGGGAACTGAATGAATTCATTACAAACAAAAACCATTGATTGATTTTTCATATTTTTAAAGAGAAACAAGATATACCCGGATGTTAATTTTCTGTCATTACAATTAGTTGTGTGATTGGGTATTGCAAATAAGTGAAATGGAGTTTGAGATGATAGATGCGATTAATGTCAATTTAATAATAGGAAATCTTGAGTAATAAATGAAAAATATTCGATTAATTTATAAGCATTTTTAACAGAAAAACTTTTGATAATTTATTTTATTTTAAATAGTTCTGAAATAAAAATATGCAGATCCTTAAAGGTTGTTTTTAGATTTTACTAGCTGATTTACCCGGTGTTGCTCAGGTTGAAATGGTTAAATGTTGCTTGAAAAGTGAATTAGAATAATCACTTTTTCACAGAAAAATGCAATCATTTAAGTTGTATGGAAAATACTTTTTAACTTTTTCATAGCTTCTATAATATACTTCGGATGCAAATATATACATTTAATTCCTGAATATATTGCAATATGTAAAAGATTAAGACATAAATACAAACAAACGAAATTCCGACGAAAAAATGCATTCTACAAAGTTTTATAAAAAAAGGTAAACATTAATTCTGGTGCTTCCAGATACCGAGTAGCGAAATTACGCTTTTATGATCAATGAGTTTTTCGTTTGTGCTTTTCGGAATAACGGTGCTTGGGTTAGAAATAAATGTAATCAGTGTAGCCAAATTAAACTGAATAGATAAAATTTTTTCAAAAAGCTGAAGGTCGATTTTACAGAATTTTTAAGAAAGAAAATCACTGCTTTCAATGGAGGATTCACATGTATCTATTCCGGACATTTTAAAATAAGCTACACGTCTTACCTAAAACGCTTATGAAACAATTCTACAAATCATTACGTATTCAATAAATTATTTAAGGAAAGTTGGTCGAAATATACACCAAAACTTTCCTTGAACTCCAGAAAACCTTTCCTTGAATTTCCTTGCAAAAATAAATATTTTAAAATATTCTTTCTTCATCAATAAAATATCTATAATTTATTTACATCATGGGAAGAACTAAAATGTCAGTTCAAACATAAATATTGTAATTTAATTTGTTTCGGAAAAAATTGTTTTTCGATCAACACTGGTAAAGCAACCATAGCTTCCTAAAGCAATCAATCTATGCTCAATGTTATTTCTATGGCGATTTCGAATAGTTTTTAGCCCCCTAGGGCCAATAGAACGTGGGCTAAGTTAGCCTATGCTGACCGCAGTGTTCTAAAGTATGTGTACCAAATTTGGTGTGGATTGGTCAAATGGTGTAGATTTATATAGAAAATATACACATATACATACACACACATCCTATTTTATATATATAGATGGTACTAAGGCCAAGCTGCACTAAACACAACACAATATCATGTAAAAAAATTTCTTGAAGGGGAAAAAAGTGGGATTGGGGAATAGTGTGATAAAAGAAGAAAAGGATTGCTTGGGTATCCTGGGAGCATGACCCTCCATGTTTACTAAAGACAGTTAACCCCATGGGAAAAGGAGAAATCATTAGAGTACTTCTGGTCTGTGAAGCCAGTACACACCTAAAGATGTGCCCCTGAGGGCAGATGCGTAAAGGAGTAATTACATGTGTATACAAATCTGAATGCGGCTGATAGTTAATTGTATTATGATTCCACTTAGTTGCTGTCAAGTTTATAATATATTTATTAATCTTTGTATAATAGAATATCCGAAGAAAATTTTTAGTCTTTATGCAAACTGACTTTCCAAATTTTTCAGAGTTTTATATACTGTATTTTTCTATATTACTTCATTTTTAGTAGTACATTCTGTTTCTTAATCCATTCTTAAGTGAGTTTTTTTATAAATTCTGAAACTTGTTAAAAATTATGTCTATTTCTAAAGTACATTGTGACAACTTTCATGCGATTGTTACTGATCAACTACTCTATTTGCCTTCATTTTTGTGTTCAGGAAGTAATTTATTCAAATGTCAAATAATATTTATTACATGTTTTATTAGGTACTTTGGCTCCTCTAAAGATTTACCTGGAGTAAGAGAGTTGTTTGAACAGGAACGTAAGTTTATAATTTATATATGTAACCTTAATTAGCAATTTTATTGACTATTAGCATAGATTTGTGTCAGCAACTTTGAAGATACCATAATAAAGTATATTAAACTTTCCTTCAATTTTTTAGAGTAGTGGGATTAAGGAATACCAATTTTTAAATTATGTAATTATTTGCTAGTTTAGCAAAAGTACTCCTATCTTAAGAAACCAAGTTGTATATGAATAATGGGGTTCCAAATAAATTGTGAGCAATAAATAGCATGTGAAAAATTAAAAAAAATAGAAACTAAAGATTAAAAAATCAATTTCATTTGATGCATTGCAGACGTTTTACAAAACAAGGTTCAAACAATAAATTTAACTTACATTTAATTTTTTTGCTCTTGAAGAATGCTGTTTTTGGCATTGCTCCTATCTGAAATAATTAAGGGACACTATTTTCTAATATTATCATGAAAGTATCTGTTGCCACATTTTGTTGTCAGTAGCAGCATTCACCCCAGGAGTGAAGGGGAAGTATATATTCTTGAACACCTCTTATAATCTGACAACAGAGGAGTTCTTAAAAATTGAACCCAATTATGTTACATGTTTACTGTAACAGCAGTTACTTTCTACCCTTCATGTCTGCTGATCAAAGGCTCAGAAGGTTGCTATTACGAGATTCTGACCTTTTTTAACAGTCATTGTATTGATAGCAAAATAGCGTTACACCTATGGCAAGACTTATTTTACATGATGGCAGTAGAGCAAGTACAATCAGCATGGAACTTAGTGTGTGTGTTGTCAGAAATACTATCTATACAGCAGTGAATTTAGGCTAAATGAACACCAGTAAGGATCATCAGCAATAAAAAAAAATTGTACTGATTTCAGAAGTTTCATGATATAAGGATTACTGTTTATACTTAAAAATAGTATTTTTTTATTACAGTTTATATATATTTCCAGAAGGAACACTCTTTGACTACATGTTGCCATCATAGATCATGATCTAAACACGTAATTGAAAAGATGTAGTCAGTATAGTGTAAAATAGAGGAAAGTAAATTTTGCCCTTAGTACTTTTTGTAAATATACACGTTTCCAAAACAATTTACCTTTGCAATAGGAATTGCATTCATTATAATCAGGCTTGGGTTAGTATTTGAGTCATGTGGTTTCAAAAGAGTTCATTATTTTAGGTGACTAGTTCTAGTGTAAACAATGAGTTTATATTATAACTAGTCTCTGGTGTAGATTTTTACAAGTTTATTGGGCATAGCAAGAAACTATAGTGATTATGGGTAAGCAAAACAAATAATCACCTATGACGATTGCCATATATGATTTTATGTATAGCAGCCTCAGATGAGCTTACCACCTTTCTAGAAGTGAATTCTTCCAAGGTCATCTGGTTTCTCACCATAGCTACATTATACTGAAAGCAGTATGGTAGAATTGCTATCACTGGCTTGAGTACAAAATTGACCCCTGCTAAGGAAGAAGTCTGGTCCATTTGAGTCGGTCATATTGCAATGAGTTACTAAATCATGGGCCAAATCGACTTAGACTTATATATTGTACTGTAATACCACCTCTGAATCTAAAGTTTATATAAATATTTTTTTATAATTTGTTATTTGTTGGACATAACTTGTTGCATAACACTTTCTTTTTTGTAGCTCCTCCACCTCAAAGGCGAACAAGAGCTGAAATGATGAAACATATTGATGCTGACTATTATGGCTATCGAGATGATGATGATGGAATTCTAGCACCTCTTGAAAAGGCTCGTAGCGAGCAGCTGGAGAAAGAGGCACAAGAGAAATGGATTTTAAACAAAGGAAATGACCCAGCTTTGGAAATAGAAGAAGCTGATATTTATGCTCTCAATGAAGAACCAATGGTTAATTCCTTTTTTACTTTGAATATTATGTTTATATCAATGAAGTAGTGCTTAGTTAAAAATTCCAGCCCTGGCAATATAGCTTTGGCAGCTGGAAACAGTTTTTAACAGGTAGTAGCAAACAAAAGAATGAAAAAGCTGAAAATCCACATGTTAAAAAAGCAAACTTGAAAAATATATTCCGCCTGAAATGAGTATTTATATCTGCCTAGTAATGTTCTAAAATGAGTACATGTTCCATAGGACAATGTGTGCACTTATTGCATTTGTTTTACTGCTCATTTATGCTTTCAAAATCTATGTTTTCTTCTGGACTCTAGTTGGTTCAAAATGTGGCATACAGGGGCACACTCCAATATTTCTTTTCTCTAACCTTCTTCAACAGGAAACTGAAGTATCCATGTGTTATCCAATCACATATCCATGTTTCTAAAACTTTTGATATCCTTGTATCTATGTACAGAGGGTGACCATATTATTAAAGCCACCTTTATAAGTTGACAATTTTACATTTCAATCATTTATTATTAAAAAGTAAGTCTGATTACATTGTATTCTTTTTATTTTTTTGACATACTTATATCAAGAAATTTCAAATGAATTGCTGTCAACACAGTTGGTTTCACAACCTGTCACACATAACCCATATCCCTTTTTACCCCAAACTCAGATAACAACATGGCTCTAAAGATGTGCTCACCTATAATTGTTGACAAAAGGTTAAAAAGACTACCAAACTTTAACCCTCTGCACATCATGAGATTTCCAAGTAGTGTAATGTTTCCCCCCACAACACACGACTAAATAACAGTATCTATTGATTGAAAGAATAAGGAAAGATTGTATTGATCAAGAAGATCAAAACTGGTTTGAACTCCATGCAGGGAAGATTGCCAATTGCAGAATGGATATATGAATGTAAACACCTCAGAGGGTTAAAGCAACGATTTTTTCTTGAAACTTACCAATTTCTGTCATCTGATTTTTGTTTTTATGGATAAATATTTTCTTATAAAACGATTGATAGAAGATAAAAATAACCACATTTTCGTCATAGAATAAACAAATGTGTGTTCCCTAAGAAACATTTACAACTTATAGTCTATCTTAGAATCAGATGCAGTTAGAATTTTAATTTGGAAGGGGCTAAGAAAGTAGTCTTAATCGGTACTGTAATGTAGTTTGGGGAAGTGTGTTAAATTTTTTTTACCCAAACTTTGTAATCGACTTCTTGATTGAATAGTATTCCTCATGTTAAGGACAAGATGATCGTATGAAATTTAAAAAATGTAGCTGTTTAGCGTGTGAAATTGAAATAATTTTTATGAAGATTATTAAAGCATTCATTTAGGAATTTTAACTGATAGATAAAGACTGAGGATATTAGAGTTGCATTTAGTTCAGAACAAGCACTGATTTCCATAAAGAATACATTTTACATGTACTACTCCTCATTTCATGCCCCTTACTTTTGGCAGCATATTGCCAATTGGCACTCCTCTCACTGTCCATTTTTGTGCTTCATTACAGGAAAGGGAGGAATTCCCCCACAAGAAATGAGGGGTGACTTGTCCTCTCGCGATAAGATTTGTTTCCTTTCCTTCTGGTCAAATATCTAAAGAAAGTGAAAAGAAACCGAGACACTGAAACCAATGTCTAAAACTATCTCAAGTTAACTTAACGCATAAATCCAACTTTTCATTAGAGATTTTAGCAAATCTTCTAAACTTCAATTTCAATTGGTGATGCTATCTAGTAGATGAACATTTAATTTTTCTATTGCTTTTGGGATGACTGAAGCCCATCAGGCTTGGTATACCATTGCTTAGAATTTTCTTCTTTTGATCCTTTCAAGCTGTAATTTGACTGGCAGGTCTCATTTTATTACAGTGGTATCTGCATCTGTAATGCTGAGTTTCTTTTGAAATGTAGCGATTGTTAATACAGCAATAGGAATAGACATTAATGTTTGCTAATACCCATGCGTACCTGGTGGTCCATTCATCATCCTCTGACTGCAAGATGCTAATTGTATTAGTTTTCTGATCCAAAAGTAGACATTTGTGTGCATTTAAATAATGTTATTTTTCATATTGGAAATTTTTGTTTACAACTAATGAGTCTTCAATATGGGTATTGCAGGTCAATCAGGTTACAGCTTTTAATCCTCCTGGAGGTTTATACTAGTGTCTAAAACTGCCCTGTATAGACCAGCCTCTGCTACAAAATTTGTGTGAAATGGTTCGAAGAAAAGGACAATTTGTTTTCTCTACTTGGATCTTTCCCCCATGGAGTAATGGGACAGTTTTGTCTTGACAAGGTATCTCGTCATTAGTAAAATTGGCCAGATTTTGGTGAACAAGATATCCCTTCGAAAGCACTTCAAGGGTTAAAGATGGGTTCATCATGGTTTACATTAAGTATTTGATTCGCAAGTGTGGTCTGACCATCTCAGATAGGCCACTAATAAAAATATATTTTGTTAGTTTTTGTACAAAATGATGGATCTTTGTCAAACTGTTTTAAACCAATCACAAAAATTATTTTCTTAACTTCATTTATTATACTAGTGATTTGACTATAACAAAAGTATTAATAACAAAAACATTTGAGTTTGTTCAAAATATAAAATGGTTATCAGATTTCACATTGTAACTAACCACACTAAATATAGACATCAGATGGAAATCACACAAATCGACGGATTAATTGCAAAAATAATTCTCACATATCATTTACGGTATTAAATTTTAAATTCCATCAATTATGTAAGTAACTAAATTAATCGCCTTTTATTTTTGTTGTGTGTAGAGTGATGAAGAAAATCCTGCCAATGATCTAACAGATGAACCTGGTCAACCAAGGTTTATTGCTCATGTACCTGTGCCTACCCAACAAGAAGTAATTTATTATAATTCGATTTATCATGCTTAATTTAAATTCACATTGTGTTTTATGCTATCATTTATTTATGTATAAATTTTGTGTATATGAACACTTCTGGTTTATCTCTTTAGTTTCACTTAAGGAGCTTATATTATAAACTTATATCTTCACTTAAGGAATTCATAATGTCTAGTCCTATGATAATCAAACTTTATGCTAAGGTTCTTGCAGGGCTGCCTAAGGTGACTTGCTGCTATTTTTTAACCTTGGAGACTAGGGATATCTTTAAGCAAACTCATCTCAAAAGCTCCTATTTTCAAAATATTGGTGACTTTTGGAAAATTTTGGCAACTTTTGGAAAATTCACCAAAGGTGAACGAAAATTTAGGCCTTTTTTGTAAGTAATAGTGGATCGAAAAAATATGTTTTGGATTTTTCTTTTAGCTTTGTTTAGAAGTTTTGGCGCCAAGCCTGGAAACCATGAAAGAAAAACTTTGGAATCTGGTTGCTAGATTCTCATAAAAACCTTACAAAGAAAAGATTTAGTTTTTAATTTAAAAATTTGTTTCTTGGTGAGATCTTCAACGTCTGTTTCATACTTAATTAGTGCATTTCATCTTGTGTCTGAGCAACTGAAATTGCTACTAAAATAGGGTTTAAGAGGAGATTTTTGTTACTATTTTTAAACATTTATGTTACTATTTCACAAATGTGCTTTGGCTGTGGCAACCCTACATTAATTTGTGATAAAAAAATACTTGCAACTCATTTTATAACATTCTTATTCCTTTCGTTCATAGGTTGAAGAAGCATTAGTGATGAGAAAGAAAGCAGAGCTCTTAGAAATGTATGCTTCAACTGACATGCTGAAAGAAGTAGAGGAAACGAAACATTTGATTGGGAAATAAATCCTAATGTATTTGTATATTTTCTTTTAACGAAATCACCTGTATATATTTTTATATATGTATTGTAAATAAATCTTAAAAATTATTGTAGTTAATTGTTTAAAGAATTTATGTTTTAGCTGCAAATTCTGAAATTATTCAAATTTTCTGGTGTTTCCTTCAAAATGTTAATTGAATCACATAAATTTTAACAATTCTAAAACATGTGACTTATAAATTGTAATATTCATGCAAATATTACTTGTTAAATTGACTCTTGACAAATTTTAGGCCAGGTTTTTAATACCAGATTTTTGTATGTTTTGAAAGACTGGATTTTGAAATTCAGTTTCAGAGTTCTGTAACATGTTTTTAAGTTTCTACTAAGATGATTTTAAATATGGTTATTTACCCAACTTACTGAATAATTTTAGTCTGAAAATCGATCTGAGTAGGTGTGGAATAAGATATCAAAAATTTGGAAGAGATACTAGGGAATGCTTGGGCTACCCCTTAAGGTGGCAGATTTCTGTTAGAACCTTCATTGAGACTAGAGATGAATATCACTCGAGGTAGGTATTTTAATTAACGCAGCACCGGAGCAGCACAACGGGCCAGAGGACAACACGTAATTTTGAACCACGGTCAGATGACGGAATTTCTCGAGAATGTCGTCCTAGAGGTTTTATGTGTTTAATGAGTAATTATTTTTTTGGCTGAAACTATTTTTGTACTATGCAATTATTTTAAGTCTTATTGGCATCAATATTTTCAAAATAATGAAAACAGGTTCGATATAGTATATATATGCATAAAAATACAAATATTATCATTTATACATACTATATAAGAAGTAGGTTGGTAGGTAGTTACACTGGAGCAACACAATTACATACAAGAAAATATAAGATTGGAAATATATAATTGCTAATTGACATTCTTTTACAAAAAGCCATTTTAAAACATTTCACCCCCATTTTAAATATTTGTTGCCAACTGTTAAGTGTGAATTCAGAGTGTATAGTTACCAATGATAAATCTTCCAGAAAATGAATGCATTAAACCAAACAAAAATATCAATCAGATTTTTGTTCTCGCAGGGATTTCTTGGGAACAGTTGACCACAACTTTTTCTTGCAAATTATGGAACCACATCAGGAACACAAGGATTGCATAATTATTCCAATAGATGCACCAATTTTAAACTCATCAAAATTAAAAATTCTGGAGAACGTGTTAAAGGGAGCTGCTTGAAAATAAGTTGTAATTTAGAACATGTATTTTTCCCATTGTATAAATATGAAAAATATAAATCAGATCTTTGTCCTCACAAGGAATACTTGGGAACAGTTGACCACACTATTAATGCAAATTATGGAACCACATCAGGATCAAGGATTACAAAACTCCAGTCGATGCACCAATTTTAAAATTCATCAAAAATAAAAAGTCGAGAACTTGTTAAAAGTATCTGCTTGTAAATAAGTTGCTGTAAGTTCGACCATGTAGGTTTTTTCATCATGTTCATTGTATAATTTAATAAACCGATAAATAAATAGCATAAAAATATAAATCAGATCTTTGTCCTCGCAAAGAATATTTGGGAACAGCTCTCCATTCGTGCAAATTATGGAACCACATCAGGAACAAGGATTGCAAAACTCCAGTCGATGCATCAATTTTAAAACTTGTCAAAAATAAAAATTCTAGACATGTTAAAAGGAGCTGCTTGAAAATAAGTTGCGGTAATTTAGAACATGTATGTTTTTTCCATTGTGTTCATTGTATAAATGGGCAATTTTTTCCACGAAACATGGGACATGCAAGTGAAAAATTTTTTTTTAAAAATTAACTCGCATTTTCTTTAGTTCTTTTCTAGATAGTTTAAAGTTTATGAACTTGAATTTGGAAACACCTTGCGCATTTATTTTATCAGTACATGGTCAGCTGTTCTAAAACCATAGATGTGAAGATTTTTTTACATTGAACTTTTACATTTGTCTTTGCAGGCAATTTTTTCTAATAATATTGTGTATTGTTTAATTTGCATGTATAACAGAAAGCGATTTCAGTAGAGGAAATTATGTGTCTAATTTGGTAACAGATATCCATTACTATATTTATGGAATAATTTCCGAAAATGTACTTACTATAATGTAACTTGTCACAAAAACAGTATTTTTTAATTCTTTTGAAATATTCTACGTTTAAAGTTAAAAATTTCACTTTTCCTCTTAGTATGGAGAGTAAAAGTAAATGACAAATTTTATTTTAATTCATGTTTTTCTTAAAAGACAACACGTTGAATTTTGTAACATGAATTGCATAACCTGTCATTAAGTTAAATGTAAACAAATAATTGACTAAAATTTTTATATTAAAATTTGAAGTGCAAACGATTTTGTGATAAATTTATTTAAAACTTGTTCTTTTTCTTTATATAATCTAAAAATTATATTATGGCACCTATTGCAGCTGCAGAGTCCAAGAAAGAGGAAAGCTCAGAAAAACTAAAGCAAGAAACGAAATGACGAATATAAAGAAAAGTACCGTCTTACTAGGAAATACTGATGCAGAAGGGAAAAAGTTAGAAATAGAATTTAAAAGAGTATCACGTTTTAAGGAACGAAGAGAATTTAAAGAAAAAACACCTCGATTGTACAAAAATGCGAACACTTGGTAAGCTATGACTCAAGCAAAACGAGGTTTACCTAGCACACCACATCGTAATGAAGTGGTGAATAAATTGTTCAGCAGCATTTGTAATGTGACTTTAAATGCATGTTTTGATTCAATTAGTAATCATTCGAAGTCATCAGCTTTGAATAGAGATAAAATAGACAAAATTATATTTTATGAGCGAGATGATATTAGCCGAATGGCTCCTGGACGTAAAGATGTTACAATTTGGGAAAATGGCCTTAAAATAAAAAAACAAGCTCATCTTATGTGGTCACTGAAGGAAGTGTTTGAAATGTTCAAACTGGAAAATCCGTCAGAGCTTGGTAAGAGAAAGATTTTTGATTTGCGCCCAAAGCATCTTCTTTTGAATGAGATATGAGATTCCGTATAATGCTGCTCATGTATATGCCATGAGAATTTCATATAGGTGCTGTAAATGCATTACACTTCTATATTTAAAGCGTTCCCGCTTATTTCATTCATTCCCAGAAAAATATTGTAAAGTCCTAGAAGTTGTTGGCTAAGCCAATGCAGCATTTGCAAAGATGCATAAAAAAATTTTATCCATTGCCTGGAACAAGAATTTGGCCTTATATGGTATTTTTGGAAACAAGATGCAGAAAACAATCGTCAAAAGAGAAGGTTCTGGGTCATATTTGGATTTGTATCGACTTATTTCGGGTCTCGTTCCGCAATTTCTGGAGCATTGTTACTTTAAGCGCCATCAAGCTAAGGCATATTAATGCTTGATGCAAGTAGACTTCTGAAACTACACTTGTGCCTTTCAGGATGAGATCCAAGGTGCCATTGGAAACAGAAACAAGTAAGCTTGTTTACAGCTGTTATTTATTTGAGTTCCATCCATCCTGTTGTAATAGCATCAAATTATTGGGATCATTCAAAAAGGTCATTATTGAATACATCTTTTTTATTACGAAATATTTCAACTTGTGTGCAAATGTTGAAATTTGGTCTGACAGTCCATATGGAGGAGGCAGTTTAAAAACACATAGCAGCCTCTCTTAACACACTGAAACAAAGATACAAAGTATCCATTACGTGGAACTATTTTGCAACATCACATGGTAAGGATCCAGTAGACGGAATTTGGGGCAGTGTGAAACGACATGTTTTTAATCAAGTGAAAAAAAGGAGATGTTTAGTAAATAATGTGCACGAATTCGTATAAACTTCTAAAAAGTAATGTATGATTTTGTATTTGATAATTAATGCTTTTGATACACACAAAAAGAAATAGCAAAATTCAGATCTAAACACAATTTTGAATCAAAATGATAATTTCTTCACATTCTTATTGCACATAAATATGTTTATAGGAAATTATTTAATTTTTTAATTACAATTTCTTTCATTAATAAGCAATTATTCTCAAATAAGAGAGTTAATTTTATTACAGATTAAAATTTCAGAAACGTTATTATTAAGTATTCAGTTCTCAGAATTCACAAATGTAAAGTGAATCACAAAAGTATGTAACGTGAGTCACATAAAAATATGTCAATTTATTTTATTAATTAAAGCAGTAATTTCATTTTTCTTAAGTATAAGATGACCTACTATTCTTAGTGAAGCATCCGAAGTATTTTTCCGATTAACTTCTGTTAGAAGAGAACAACTCATTTTTGCTTTAGGAACATATTAATGAGTTTATAAACCAATTTTTGTTTAGTAATCTTTATCCATTCCTAATTTACATTAAATTTAATATTGAAAATTGATGTCTGATTAACGTGAACCACATGGAATTGCCCATATATATATATATATATTTTTTTTTTTTTGGGGGGGGGGACATTCACAATAAAGAGACTTGACACATCTCCTGAGGGGAAAAGGATGTTTAAATCTCTGGGTGTTGGGAAGTTCAAAGGGTAAAGAACCATCCCAGATGAGAATTGAACCTGAGAACCAAAACACTGCGCTGCTTTTCTCCAACTTATAACGAGTAGCATCTCATCCCCATTCGAGCATTTCGTCGCCATCGACGAGGACTTTTCGTGTTTTGCTATTTTGTCTTTCGCAGTGCCAAATCTGAATTTAGACTCAGAAAGAGATGCCTCTGCTGGCCAAGGACAACTAACTCACTCTCTCTTGCCTCCTCTCCACCGAACGCAAGTCGCGAAAGCAGAGCTCTCCGTTCGGATTTTGCACCAAACATTCCTGCAAATGCACCCCACTTCAGTCGTTAACTCTTTTGGATTAATCTTCAAATCAAGATACGACAAAAAAGCGTGACTGCTCTCTCCTCTTGTTCTTTTCATTTTTTCGCCGACTCTTCCACCTCTTTCGTCCTCTGAAGATCCTATCAGACAAAAGACTAGTGATCACGGCCAGATTTTAATCAACCGTTTGATGATCTCGTCATTCTGTGCGTAACGCGTCTCTTTTTTAAAAAAAGAAACAACCCTGGCCGTGGGACAATTTATGCTCAAGAAACTTATAGATGTGCAATCGGATATTATTTCAGTGCGTTTGAGGAAATTGCTTACGGAAATTGAAGACGAACTGGTCATCGAATGTGTCTTTCAAAAAAGATTTTTAGCTGATCTGCAAGTATTGCATGCATGGAAAATTACTTCGTTTACAGGATTGTTTTTGAAAATATCGATTTGTTTTGGCAAATTTTTTGGTGATATAGAACTCTGGAAAAATCCAATATCAAAATTGGAGAACTATGAAAGGACATGTTTTTGATTAAAAATCAATTTAAACTGAAATGCTTATTATATATTTTCTAAAATCTTCATTTCAGAACATATGTAACCTTCAGTTTAATATTTTAAGCGTAGATTAAGACTCAACAAGACGGATTTCCAGTTTGTGCTGAAATAGAATTATAGATTGCCTTGCAATTTTGTTGAGTGTTCACCAATATTTTAACTCTTATGAGGATATTAAGAAAATTGTCTGACGTTTATTTTAGCAAACAAGTATCTTCTATTGTAGCAAAAGGAAGATAGTTTGAATCGAAAATAATATTTGGTATTTTCTGCTGTAATGAAACTAGTCTTCGATGAAAATGAAGCGAGAAATCAAAGGTGAGAAATTTTATCAAAAACGCAGACTAAAAATAGTGCTCTGGATTATCACACAGATGTACGCCATTGGTGAGAGTTCTGCCCAAGCTCTATAAGTTTGGCTTGTATAGCTGCATAAAAACAAAGGACTAAAAGAGATCTGTTACTGTATCGAACTTGTACGGACCAGATCTCAATTTTTCGATAACTTATCTGGCGAATGACTGCCAGTATGCCAATATATGTCACTGGACTGAGCAAAACCGACATGTTGCTTCGAATTCTGTCAGACACGTCCCAGACAGTGGTGCTCTAGTTCCACTAGTCTTGTCGCTCACAGGAGGAGTTTCTTGACTTTGCTGTTGCTTTTCCTCTCTCGCGTCATATAGCATATCCGGAGGGAGTTTCTCTTTCTGAAGGACCGGGACCCAGCAGCAGCCAGAAAAAAAGAAGACAAACCGAGAACGACGGAATCCAAGAAAATTGAGCAGGAGCCCCAGAGAGCGGAAGGAAGCGTCATCGAAGCAGAAGCAGAGTCATCCGAGTCAGAGATGACTGTCAGTTACCAGTATGATGTGGCTTCTTCCGCCTCTGGGGGTTTCATTCGCCTGCTCTTCCGATGGAGGGGCAGTGTTTGGAAAGTGGTGTACAGGGAGATGCTTATCTTCTCCGTCTGCTACATCATGCTGTCCATCCTCTACAACTTTGCCTTAACCGAGTCGCAGCAAAGGTGAGTGCTGAACCCTGTTTTTGCTCAACCTCTCTTTGAGCAGCATAACTATGTATCGTTATTTTACTATTAAAACCCCTTGTAAGTCCAACAATTTTGACTCATGACAGCGCTTCCTAAAGCGCGAGATGACTCCAAGGGTCCGTCAAGGGTTCCGTGGAAGGCATTCAATATTTTACTAGCCAAAATAGAGAAATAGAAAAACAAAATATTTCATTATTTTCTCCGTTTCTTTTATGTTCTAAAAATGATTATCTAAACAAACCTCTCTCAAACGGATGATTATCTTTACTGACCCTCTCTCTCTCGAACTGATGATTACCATACCAGCCCTCTTTCTCTCGAACGGATGATTATCTATACTAACCCTCTCTCTCCCTCTCGAACGGATGATTATCTATGATCCTCTCTCGAACAGATATATATATATATACGAACTCCTACTAGGTTTTTTACACAAATATGTCTGTTCTACAACCTCTAGTCTCTGTATGAATTCTAGTTTTCTAGGCAGTTTTGACCTGCTTGACCCATAGAATACACCGTAGAATTCTTTCACCCAATAGATGTGGTTATTTAGTAAAATTAGTGGGAAAGAAGTAATACTATACTACTCAGAAATCTCATGACGCTCAGAGGGTTAAAGTTAAAAGTAAGGATCTCCATGGTCCTACACAGGTCTACATATGTCCTATTCAATATTATAATCTCAAGAATTCCGCGAAAATTTTTAATTTTCAAAGGGGTTTGTAGACTGAAAACTTTGGGAAAAATTTGGTTTATGAGGTTTCAACATTATTTGGTTACAAATACACACTAAAATTCTCTGACTCATAAGTCTACATCAGTTATAAAGCCCTTATCGGCGAATTTTCATTTGATTTCAGGAACGAAGATTTACGAGGTTTTTTTATGGAATAAAAACAAACTCCTCGTGCACCACAGAAGTAGAACTCGGGCTTACAGAAGTTGATTTATCAAAGAAACAATGGAATATAAAATTTAACTAAAATTACAAGATTTGATGAACTTAACAAATGAGAAGAAAAGCAGATTAGATCCAACAAAAACATTGAGGTTCATTAGCCATGTTTTACCCAATCTTCTCAAATCATTTTGAAGGTACAATCTTGAATTATCAAATGCAGGACAACTGAAATGCAAATGCTCCACATCTTGTGGCTTCTTTTTTGAACACTTGCATATATCAATAGTACGAAGATTAAACCTATATAAGTATATAGCAAAATTTCCATGACCAGATAAAAATTGTGTAATTTTGAAGTTTGTGAAGAAAAATAATTCTGAGTTCAATCTATGCTGAATAGTAATAAAAAAATTTTTTGGTGTGCCCAGCTTTCCCAGATAAGACATACTCTTCGTTCCACTTAGCAACAAGCTTGTCATAACATGAAGCTTTCAAGTAACACTGCTATTTAGCAGTTGATCAAAGCGTCTTTGGATAAAAAATCAGCTTTCATTCCCGTAAATCCCTCAATGTCTACGCACATAGGCAAAGCAAATCTCAATTCCTCAATTTTTGAGAGAACTTATTGTAAAAAGCATTACAACTAATTTTTCTGTGCTCGCAACATTGTTCAGTAAATGTAGAGAGGGAAGAGAATCACTACAAATAAAGTACAAAAATTTCCATTTTCTTAAAACCACTTAACTGCAAGATTAATGCACAATTCTGCTTGAAAGATAGTGCATTCATTCCGGATACGATGTTTATAAAAGCTGTATTCGAAGATGTCTTCAAATAAAACAAAAGCAGGGCAAACTTTATTGTTTACTACCTTTCGTAAAACAGACTTGCGAGGTTTGGATAGTAAAACGACTAATTTTTTTGTACCGGAGAGAATGTTTTAAGAGATCTTTTGACAAGATTGTGTATCTCCCAGTCGATCGTTGCTGTTTATTTTCTCATTTTTATTTGATGATGATTCTTAGATTGTGTAGAAGACGACATGAAACTCCTAGTATTAATATCTACTGACTCACGTCATAAAGTAGTGTTGTAACTGATCAGTGCCTTCTTAAACAGTGGCATTACCAGAGGGTGTGTGTCGAGTCATCACCAAAAGTTCTGTTTTTAAGGTATATTTAAAACTAAAATGTCAGAAATAAATAAAGTACTTTTATATACTCTTCAAATAAAATTATAGCTGTGTATTCTTAAAATAACTGTTTTATGTATCGTAACGTTCATACTTCATTCAAATGTCCTCACGTTGGAGTGGTGTGTAATTTTGGAGAGTGGGATGACAGCTCAGCTGTTGACTTAGTCATCTGACTGGTTTTAAAATTACGGGGTATTGTTCTCGGACTTTTCCTTTGGTAATGATCCGTGACCGTCACCCATAGTCCGTTGCGTTACTCTAGTGCGATGTAAATTCAACTATATCAACAAAAGATAGTTATGTACTTGTGGGCGGGTTCACGTTAAATCTGTTATGGTCTCAAATGTCCCCACGTTAGCGTGGTGTGGAAGTTTGGAGAATGGGTTGCCAGCTCAGGTGTGGACCCCCTCATCTGACCGTGGTTCAAAATTACTAGGTGTTGCCTACGGATCTTTTCCCTTTGGGATTGATTCCAGACCGTCGCCCATAGTTCGCCGTGTTGCTCCAGTGCGACGTAAATTTAACTACCTTTCATACTTCGTATTGAATTTTATTCATTACGAAGTAGGAAAGCAGTGATCACGGATTCCGTTTTTCTGAGCTGACTCAATCCTCTTCTGACATGTTTTCACATATCTACGTATCGTATCAATCTTCCAGCGGTGACACAAAAGTAAAAAGTGAATCCCAGGAAAAAAGATTTTTGCTTAATGCTATCGTATCAATCTTCCAACAGTGACACGAAAGTAAAAAGTGAATCTCAAGAAATAACGTTTTTGATTCATGCTATTTAATGTAATTTATTTTTTAAATATTTGTGGAACAATCATTGTATTTAGGAACAGTCATCCGCGTACTTAAATCAACCGACATGTGTTACTTTATGCTCTCCTAGTAATCTTTTAAGTCTACTTCGTAGTCCGGCAAAAACAACAAAAAGGACTTACCATAATTTTGACAAGATCTTAATTTGGCATTAAATGTTCGATTTTTAACTTTGGGCCCACTCCCAAATATAATTCTGACTACGCTACTGGCCTTAACTTCTACATTACAAAGGTCCACACGTGTGAACCTTCAGATTTGGATTTTGAATCCCAATTAGGGAGAAAACTCCGGGGAGACAATTGTAACCCCGGATTCACGTATTGATATAATCACTGAACATTCATAAGTGTGAATCCGTGGTAACAATCAATTAAGAATTTTGCCCTCAGTTGGATTTCAAAACGTAAATCCGCAGGTCCAGATCCGTGGACCTCTGGAATAAAACGTTAATGCAAGGGTACGTGCGTACACTTTGCCGACGGTTTCATGATTTAAGAGCTCCATGGTAATATGTATACTCTGTTTATTAGTTTAATTTTACCCATAAACAATATTTCCCATTTACGAAGAATGATAAAATCTAAAATATTATAATTCTATTTGAAGGAACGAAATGAAACTTATATACACTCATGTTACTTATACTTTTGAGCGTCAAGAGATTTCCGAGTAGTGTAGTATCCTCACAACACACAATGATTAAATAACCACATCAATTGGTTGAAAGAATTCAGGAAAGATTCTATTGGTCAAGAAGGTCACAACTGGTTAGAGGTCATGCGGAGAAGGTTACAGAGCTGAGCTCTGTCTCTGATATATGCGTGTGAACCTCTCGGATGATTAAAACACTTTTGCCTTATGTTTCGCAATAATTCAATAAAGTAACCATTATTTTCTATGAAAATGTAAAAAGTTTTATGCATTTATAGTATTTGACTTGTAGAGTTGTTTTAAAAATCGGAAACCATAATTTGTGATGCTTGAGTCCACAGTGACCCCTTTAACTACTTTACTGGCCTGTACTCAGCATGATTCTAGAATTTTTTAGTTATATCATACACTGAAAGAAGAAAAATAAGACCAATAAACATATTTAGAGTTAGTAAAGTTAAAAAATTAGGTTCGCAATACATTTCTGCATTTCGTTATATGGGTTTTTGTCTCCATTGGAGGAAATTATATAATGGTGCATGTGGATAAGTGAATTAATATTTGTCATGAAAATCAACTCTAATGAAATGAATGCACTGGAAGCTACTCTGATAGCGCGAAGTAAGCGACAGATTAAAACACGGAATGTGGCTATTTCCATTTAAATTATCAACCCTGAAATCAACAGGATACTGCTCCTCATATTAAAGATAACCGGTCTGAGGGCCGGATGATTAGCTTTCGAACCTTAGGTTCAACAGGTCTGGACTTATATGATCGTTGTAATTCAAAATCCACTTTAAGCCACGTTAAGGTCTCTGTCTAATTAGCTGACCAACCAATGCTCATGTGGGTTAAACGGAACTCCAATGCACTATGCCTTTGAGTGTCCCCTCACAAGCTCACTCCACCTGCGTTACTTACTCCCAAGACCCACTTGAGGATGGTTGAACCTAGCACTAAGACATAAAAAGTGCAAAGAGAACGTATGCAAAATTATCGACCCCCTGGCTGGGTCTTTATAGCAATAATATAAACACAGCTCCAAAATAACCATCAGATGTCCAACAAGAAAACTCAGCAGTGATTCTTTGTGTGTTAGAAACTGATTTATAAGTGAGATAATAACTATAAGTGAGACCACTAAACCGGTAAATTTTCATATGGATAGGCCAGTGATAGGCTACACAAGGATAGGTTAATTAGACCGTCACGGGAGACCACGTGGTCTCCCCGTGGAATGTCTAATTAGCTCTTACGTAGAAAATAGCAGTAGAGCAACTAGCCTCGTCTGTCATATCAACGTCGTGATGGTTGTCTAGACGACGCATCTCATCATTTGCAAAACTGACCAGATCTGGATGAGATATCTCTTCATTAGAAGAAAGCTGACCAGATCTTGATCTCGTCATCATAAATAAATAGGCAATATACTGATGACGAGATACCTCGTCATTAGCAAAATTGCTCAGATCTTGATGAACGAGATGTCTCGTCGAAACTCCTTGGAGGGTTAAAAATAACAATGATAAAATTTGAGACGCGGCAATTTTTAACAATTGGAGTAGGAGATGAGATGTCACGGTAGACGTTTGTTTGAAAGTTTTAATTCTTAAATTTGAATTGAATTGTACCGTAGATTGATATACTACTATAATTTCGTGCTATATATAGTTCCATTCATTAAAATGAGATGATTTGGTTCGTCCGTAGTCAGTGGTGTAGTCTGGGATGGGATCTGAGGGCCTAAGCCCACCAGTATTATTTTCTTATTTTATATCTTTTTCTTATAGTATATTTAAAATATATTGATACGTTTGTGATATTAAAATAAAAAGTAAATATGAAAGCCTGTTATTACAAATGTTTTTCCCCCACTGATATCCAGTTCGCATCGGCGTATCATATCATCGCTTTAAGAATGACAAAAAAAGTGAATTTTGAGAAACAAGATTTGTATATTTACTTAATGTTATTTAATTTTCGCTATAAATATTTTCAAAGCTCGGAAAACTAAACAAAACTAATAAACCAAAAACAGGAGTCAGATAAAATTGCCGATGGGCTTTGATCATAGTATTTAGGAATCAAGTCTCTTCTGCGAGAGCAATTGAATTTCATTGTAACCAACAGACTATCTGAACAAATAATTCATCTTTAAACTTCAGCCTCGGAAATAATTCAAATACGAGTATTCATAGTTCTACTCACTGTCACCTACAGTATTATCCTCGAAGGCAGTGTTTTACTCCAAGTAAAGTAGCGATGTTAATGTGTTTTTGTATACAAGAACTGAAGGTTGGTTGGGGTTTCATAGCGCAAGGGGCCATATCTGGCCTAGCTGCGCCAAACGATATCAAGTAAATGTATAGGCACAAGGAACATTTTTACTGATACAAAGGAGAGAAATATACAAAGGGAGGAATCGAACCTGCTCCGTCTACAACTCGCAGGTTGCTAATGTTTGTTGTTTTCTTTATCCTAGTCTTGGGATGTTATTGGATTGCCTGATATTTCTCTCTTTTTCTTATTAAATTCACTTAGTTTTAACTACGGAATTTGGTACATTGGAATTTTGCAATCAGTACTGGTTTGTTGCTCTACGGTAAATTTTTCTTCACGCGGGATATTGGACGACTCAATTAAAACTACTACTGGGAAAACTATTAGTTTAATGACAAATTTAATTATTTTTCAGTTTTATTATTTTGTACTAAAATCATGAAATTGAAATAGAGCACAATGAACCATTGAAATAGATTTTTAGAGAAAGTTTTCAGGATATCGTGCATCACAACAAAATGCAATAAGTTTCTGCGAACAAGGCCTTGTTTCTTACCTGTTGAAAAATTGAAACCCATTTGGTTCTTGCAATTCCGAGACTTTGCTGATAAATAATTTGAATTGATTATAGTTCTTTTGTATTTTTAGTTCGTAAACATTCAGTGGCCAGATTATATAATTTTACTTTGAAACATTTTCAAACTTAAAACATCTTCCGTTAAAAGGACTTTTCTCGATTCTAACTTCTTGTTTTAATGATAGAAAACATTCCAAGCAGATGACAGTATTGTTCTTCCAGTCTTAAGGTTAGGGAGGTTCTATTTAGAACAAAGTTTTTTCTGAGAGTCTTTTATTAGTATCAGTCTTTGTATGCATGCTCACCGTATAGAAAGGGTTCCAATTTTCTTGCGGAGGACAGTTTCACTTTTTTTATAGACTTTACACATATATGTGACAAAATTAGTCAAATCATTGAATTTTGCTATTGAGTACTTTCTATTATTTTTTTTATTTAAGGAATAGTAATTTAAAGTATCGAAAATGTTAGATGGTTTTTTAGCAATTTTTTTAGATTAATAGGTATCGTTTTAAAAATCAAAGAGGGTGAGAACTGGTAAAATTATTTTTACAGTAATTCTACATTTATCAGATAATGAAATTAAAACGAGGATCAAAACCGCGTTCGCTTGATTTTATTTCTGATACGTATGTTAATTCGATGATAAAAAGTGATAAACATTTTGAAGTTTCATACTCATAAGTTATTTAAAAAATTTAGTTTTAAGGAAAATTATTAGGAAAATGAAGGAGGAACTATTATGGATGAATTAGAGGAAATTTTTTACAAAATCACTAATATTAGTATCGGAACCGAAAAAGGAGAAAGTATTTCCATTCAGAAATGAAACCGAACTGACATTCTGACTGATGTCTTTAAGCTCATTCACGGAGCTCGATTATAAGTATGTGCAAATGATTTTCTTTATACATCTGTTAGAAACGTTAGATCAGTTAAAATCTTTCTTTATCTACGCATAGCGGTTATGCTTTTCATTTCATCAGCCTAAATAAATGTTTGTTTCTCCTTTTCAGTGCGCATTTAATCTGCCCTTCCATCCATGACATAATCAATATTTCGTCATCTTACTAGTGAGAACACTAAGTCAAAAAACAGTTCTGAGTAAGCGAAGGGGTCTACTGACCTAGACAAGCGCACTAAGGGTTTTTCTCAATAAGAAATCTAACCTCCATGCAAAGAAAAAGCGACTTAAAGGACTCTTCACGACGTCTAAAGATCATCCCATTCTGGTCTAGAAAAGTTGAAAAAATTCAACCTCGAAAATTTTGACTACTAGTAAACTACAATAAACTACTAGTTTGTTTTCATTTGAAAAACTTAAACATAAACTTTATTTCCTGCTTTATAGTTAGCAGTAATTCTATAGATCCTCTAGTTCTATTGAATGTTTGTACGAAAAGTATGACAGAAATGCCGGCTTTAATTTAAAAGCGTTGGAAGTCGTCTGTGGTACCTCCAGAATAATAATTCTAAGCATTCACGATAGACCATTACGAAGAATTTCTTTGCCAGCACAGAATCCTTTGAACTTCGCTATGTAAGGTTCCCACGTACAACTTTCTTAAATCGATCCAGCGGTTCTCTCGCTTTTATTCAAATCACGAGTAAAGCGACAAAACCGCAAGTTCCTGAAAATAGGGATTTAAAAAATAACAAAAATTCCCACAAAATAAAAATAGACACTAAGTTTTGATAAAGAAGGCTTCTAAATAAAATCCTATGGCATCTTCAAGTATCTTCCTCCTTTTTATTTACCTCTCATACAGCTTTTAAACAGTCAGTCTCTTTGTAGAGAGGAGCGTAAGATGAACACCGCGATTTAAAAAGGAATCCTGGATTGTCAACAAAACGAGACTTTATGTCAAATATTCATAGATACTGATTTACGGACTAAAGTCTTTTATTACCAATTTTGTGCCATTTTCCCTCCATCTATAATTATTGATTGAAGAGAATGTAATGAAATAAATTGTTCTAATGTTTTTAATAAATGTTTTACTGTTTAAGTAAATTGTTCGAAACAATTGCAATACTGCGTAGAGAGATTGTAAAGAGCAGGGGCTAGAATGAAAAAGGTTCGAGGACAATACCACGTAATTTTGAACCATGGTCAGATGATATAAATATGGGAAAAGACATACTTTGAAAGCAAAACTATTAATGAAAACAGAACTCAAACTATTGATATATCTGCTTAGTTAATTTAGGTTTACCTTCAACAAAAATATCGTAGTATTTCTCCACATTAATAGAAAGAGAACCAAACATATTACACGGTCGATATGATTCGTTTCATGTGGGTTTATCACCTCTAGACGTTTCATGTGGGTTTGGCACCTCTAAGACCATTATATTTTATCATTTTCACTTGTTCCAGCCATTTTTCCATATTGCACCCAAGTCCGTTCCTGTAAGATTTTCATAACTCCAATCGTGAAAGTGCTAAATATCTATGGAAACTAAGTCAAGCAATCAAAATGTTTCTACGGCTGGCTTAAAATGGGGTTCAGTGGGCTTGCTCATTGCGCTAGCAACCTGCGAGTTGTAGGCGGTGCAGGTTTGATTCTCCCTGGGTGTACTTCTCTTCTGTCAGTAAAACTTTGCATGCGTGTTGTCCATTTACACTTGACTTTGTTTCACGCAACTTCGCCATATGCGGCACTTGTGCCATAAACACAACCAACTTTAACTTCAGGGCTTTATAACACTTCTCCAAGAAAAACGCACTTTTTGAGTTGTGACACTTTTGCAACGGGAGTACGATACAAACTTTGCATTTAGCATTCTAGAGTTATCTTGGGACCATTAATCTTTCCACAAAAGAAAACGACTAAATTCTGCTGGCACCAGATCCTCCAGTCGGGCTAGGACCCCACATAAGAGGGGTATAATTGTACGTGGACCTAAAGTTGAGGGGCCTGGTAAAAGTGAAAACTTTCTTCACTATACAATCCGTTTTATAAATTTCAAGAATATTTTTACTGTATGTAGGTAGTTAATTAACGTCATATTGGAGCAACACAACGGGCCATTGACGATGGTCGGGATCAAACCCTAAGGGAAAGATACGAGGACAACATCTCGTAATTTTGAATCTCGGTCAGATGACGATGACACCTGAGTTGACAACCCACCCTCCAAACTTCTACACCATGTCAACGTGAGGACATTTGAGGCCATGACAGATTTAACGTGCACCAACCCCGTGTACACGATGGTTTTTGGCTGGACCAAGTTTCGAACTCGCAACCCTTCGGTTGCTTTGCTCTTCCAACTGGGCTACCGCGGCCCATTTTTATTGTATTTATAATAAGACGATACAAAAGAAAAATATATTAATTTGTTTAGGACATCATTGACTTTTTAGAATATGACAGGGATTTTCAGTACCATTGTTGAGATGAGTCTATACTCATCTCAATGGTACTGAAAATCTCTTTATCCATCGCTGTGTTCCTCTAGACGAGCGATTTTGAACTTTTTGCATCTTATGGCATACTTAAGATTACTTAAGTATATAAAATTTTAAGGAAATTTTTTTTGCTGATAGAACAAAATAGTATATTTTTCAATTATTTACAAATAATATCAGTAACTAGCTGCCTTTTTGCTCCCAAGTGGCTTTTAAAAAATCATTTCAAAAGAATTTATATATGCTTTGTTATTCAATGTAATGAATTTATATATAATTTGTACTCAAAATTATTTATACGGGTATTACTTGAAATTATTTATGAACATAGATGTCTAAAGTTCAGAACTAAACCGTTGATATAAAATAAATCTTACACGGTTTAATCCGTTTCACCATCCGCCCAGCACACCAGTGCCATTCTTGCGGCACATTGTTTGAAAATCGGTGCTCTAGACAATCGCGTAATTTGAACTTTCATTCTTAAGTTCCATAAGTGGTCCATATACACTCGGAAATCTCGGAACTTACTATCCCTTTGCACCACTTTAATGGTAGTTCTTAAACTTCTATACACCACATGCTATTCATCATTTACAGACTAATTCTTAGAGAGAATCAATGTAGTGGTGAGAAAAAAGAAAACTTTTAGAAAGCTCTTTTGAGAAACTTCATTTTAAGAGTAATTACTCTGTAATAGAGAAAAATAAACTTCCATCAGACAAGGAGATGTTCAGTTTTGAAGCCATTAATTCTTCAAGAAAGAGAGATTATTATGGGGACAAATTAAGAAAATATATTAACATAAGTGGATTGCGCTGACAGGTTACAAAAAAATTTGACGAGTTGGCTGAAAGCCACCTGCTCCAATCTCATTTCACGCACTAAATAAAAAAGCGCTGATTGCCTGGAAAATTTATTTTGTGCTCAAACTTTCCAGTATGTTTTTACGAATTAGTCCATTAAAATATTTTGGGGTGATTAGTGTGACTTTAACATTGCCAACTCTTAAAGGCTGGCCGAAGTAATGGTTTGAAATTATTCTTAAAATTGACTTCGATTACTTCACAGATTGCTATCCTGAACGTGTAACAGTCAGATTAGTACAAATTAGATTTAAGTTTATGAAAAGATGTTAAGAAGTTGCGAATATCTCCTTTCTGAGCGTTACTAGATTTCCCAGTTGTATAGTGTTTCTTTTACCCTAGAACACACATAATGACTAAATACCACATCTATTGGTTAAAAGAATCCTAGGAAAGATATATGGACAGGAAGGTCAGAACTGTTTGGAAGCCATACAGGGAAGACTGCAAATGACAGAATGGAAATATGCGAGTGAACTCCTCATGGGGTTAAGTTATTTTGTGACTGCGTACCATAAATAAACGGCTTAAAAAGTAAGAGATATTACAAAAGGCAACTGGAAGAGATAGTCTAAGAAAAGCTAACAACGTTCTACATTTTCAATAAGAGTTTTAGAAAATTTATAAAAAAATGTGTGACTTTTAATATCAATCACACAAACATTAATTTGTGGAAACATTTTTTACGGTGTTAAAGCATGGTCACACACAAATGATGTGCTTGCCCATTTTAGACTTATTCTTATCCTCTGCATCGAAAAGCAATCTGGCATCTTCGAAGACAATTTATTAAGAATATATTTCATAATCTGGGGAAAATGTTTGGTTGACTGGTTCGATTTTATGGTGCAAGCGCCATATTTTTTCAAGCTGCTCCAAACAACGTCAAGTAAATGGACATAACACATACTAGGAAAGTTTTACCTGATACAGAAGAGAATTTAAACTAGGGAGGAATGGAATCTGCGCCGCCTGTAACTCGCACGCTAGGGTATCTGCTTACGGAACTCTGTTTTTGTTGTAAGGTATGATACGTGAACATTGAGGCCCGTTTGCGGATCACAGATTTCTGATTCTGAATGTGGTCAGAAGATACCGGAGGGTGCTGCCAGATATCAATATCTTAAGTTTTCTGTTCCCGAAATACAATTTTTACTCGATGACTGGTTCCATAATTTGGAAACCGTGACCAATAGCTTCTTGAAAAAAGAGTCAACCCTAAAAATAATGTCTTTCTTAGACTCTGAAACACTTACTGAGCCACTTCATTTCCTTGAAAAATTTACAAATTTATGCGTCCATCAAAACAAATATTTGCTGATACCAAAAATTAGAGCCAAAATTGCACTAAATGACCATTCAGCGTTTTTATAACTTCCTTACGTCGAATAACAGAATGGAGAGCAAAAAGAGACTCATCTGAAAGAATTATAGCCATGCAATTCTTTGATCTCCTGATTGGTTGGTGGGGTTTATGGCTCGAGGGCCATATTTGACCATACTGGGCCAAATACAAGGCATACAACATCTAGTAATGGATATACACAAGAGAAAAGTTTCTACTGACAGAAGAGAGGTTCACCAGGTTAAGAACTAGGAATCGAACCTGGACCACCTACAACTCGCAGTTTGCTAGATCAGTGTGCAATCCCATTGAGCCACGGCGGCCCTTTTTTCTGAATGATATTATTGAGTTTAGCATATTTTTCACGATGAGTCATCGTAGGAGCTACCGAGCTCGTGATCTATTATAGTAAAGCCAGTTTCGCTCAGTCTGTGCACAAACTCTTACAACTTCACGCATCGTCCTACTCTGGAGTGTTTGCATTTGAATGGCGCATGGTGTGGAACGAGCGTCACAAAAAAATACAACCCTTTCTCGCCGCTAGTGCTCGCAAATGAAAAGGCTCACAGAGATAATGTGTACAACGTTGGATGGAAGAAAAACAACACATCATACGAAATGTAAATGGCTGCTCCAGGTTAAATCTCAGTGATCTGAACGTCGCGAAAATATCCCATATTTGGCTCATTATCGAGTTGCCACGCGTCGTTATAGATGTCACCACGTTTGAACCACATGTCATAGCATTGATCACAGCAGCTCAGTTCGTTGGAAGAAAGCCGCTCTATCGGACGCGTATCACATCGGCTGGAAAATCTAAATTTAGACTGAGCTAGGGGCCTGAAGGCAGATCATCCACTTAAAATAATTTCAAAGATACCCAAGAAACGCTACACAGAGTACTCTTGCGACCAACGAGCTGCATTTGGGGAGCAAGTCGAAGCCTCTAGGATTTGAAAGACACCAGATAACATACCGGCAGATAGAAAGCGTGAGCAGCGTGCCCTGGAGAAGTCGGCGCGGAAAGATGCAATATCAACTAGAGCGTCTTCGGAATCGCAACCATCGACTTTTCGCGCACCGTGCTACACGAGCCCACGCACGTGGATGCAGCAGCAACCATCTGACATCTGGGTCAAGTGGGTCGGGGCGGCAGGGTGTCGAGATCGAGTATATCAGATGCCCGGATTACTAAGCTTACTACAAGTTCGCTGGGATATATTTTGCTAGACTCACCGTTAAATCCTATCACACCGTTAAATCCTATCCTGCGACACAGGAGACCGGTACTTTCAAGTTGATCGGGCAAGTAATTAATGTGTGTCTGTCGATATCGACACCATGGTGAAGCAGTTGGACGACAGTTAAATCTTCAACGGGAACAGAAATGAGCACTTGGTACTTATCATATCATTGCCTTATTCTTACCGTGTATGATTCCATTAAATCTGTAGAGTGCGGTGATTTGTCGCCCAATAAATGGTGATTGAATACACAACCTCATTTCATTTCTCGCACCACCCACTCGTATTTCCACTTAAAGACATGCATCATAGTAAAACTATGCACCTGCCTATTTTTTAACATTCTGGAAAACTTTGGAAAAAGTGTGAGATTTGAAAATAGTTAAAGGCAATAGATTTTTTTGTCGAAGAAACGTAAACATTTGAGTAAAATGTTCACCTGTTAAGACTTACAATTCGTTCCTCTCACTGGCTCTAATCCAGTTCTTAAAACTGAATCTTCGTTTTAAACATTTAATGACAGTTAAGTTTTTTTCGGCTTCCACTATTGTTTGTCTCAGATCTAAAATACATGGCAGTGGAATTGGCAATAGTACGTTTCACAACAAATTGTTGTTGACGATAAAATCTTTAAAAGAATCTTTATTTCTTTTTTCCTTTCCAGGAAATTATTCTGTGCTTAATTGAATTTGGGGAATTTCTTCAATGCTCGAAATTACACCATGACAACAAATAGAGATCTATGCTATATTGAGCTTGTATGTGTGTGTGTGTTAATATTGATTCCTCGCACCTTCGAAAGAAGTGACCACAGCACAATCGAAATTTAATCTTTTTAAACACTGGATTCTATTAAACTCGAAGAAACCATAAAAAGCAAATCAGAAAATATCCAACTTTCAATAAATACAGGATGTTTCACACCTTCCCGTATAAACTTAAAGGGAGGTAGGAACACAAAATTAAGTCGTTTTCACAAAACGACGCATGTCCGCAAGCGCCACTCACATCTTATTTTTACACTAAGATGCAGAAATTAGACATGGAGTATGTGAGAAATGTTTTACTAGTCAATTTTTACAATTTATGTTTACATATTTGAAGGTTTAGATTTACAGTTTTACTGTAGGTGGCTCAAAGTTACGACTGCCAACACGTGTAATGCGCGCCTAACAGCTTCGACACTAGGATTGCCATACGAACTGGCCAACTTCCGCCCTGCCGAACAGCGTCCTCTAGAAAATACAGGTGGGTTTGCGAACGTCATCCCTATGTGAATACGGTTTGATTTTGTGTTATTTAACCCTATGAGCGTCACAGGATTTCTGAGTAGTGTGGTATTGCTTTTACCCCACAGCCCGCGAGCACACATAGACTATATAACCACATTTATTGGTTGAAAGAATTCTATTGGTCAATACCATCAAAACTGGTTAGAAGTCATACATGAAAGACTGCAGATTGCAGAATGGATATATGCGTGTGAACTTCCAGAGACTTAAAGCTTGTGCATGAAGTTTTTAAACACTTGCATATAAGGCGGAATTCTACAAACTTCAAATTGAGAAGTAAAAAATGGTTGAAGATTTTCAATATTTAAATATCCTGTAAAACTCGCTTTTTTGAGTAACGTCACTGTTCAGAAGAAATGCAAGACGCAGTTTGGTTTCTTCAGCTATAATAACGGCATGCTCTTGAGTTCTTTTTTCAGTATTCGAATTACAATGGAATAAAACATTTAAGGTTGAAGAAAAAGCCCGTTGAATCATCCGCTGAACTTTAACGATGATTGAACTTTGCCCGTGATGTTAAGTAGATAAAATCAGGTTGGGTTAAATCCCTTGGTGACTGGGTTGCGGTAAACTGCATAAAAATGTTGTCGTGTCTGTTGGCATGGTGCCGTTCCCAGTGCGTTCGTTTCAACCTCATTTCCTTTGTAGCTGTGCCGTGACGTTCAATGGCGAATTTCGTGTCGTCACTCTCAGTTTTCTTTCTTTCAAATCCCAGGGAATTTTTCTATTTCGTCATCCATTCTGGCTGGGACCATCTCTTTCGCGATGGGTTTACATTTACTTGCCTTTGACCCCAAAATTTTGATTAGATAAAACAATTATTGCGTCTTAAACGTGTCTCAGTCTGTTGGGCTTTGTCTTCTAAGATATTTTAAGTTCTTTTACTTAGATTAATGTGAAACTTCACAACAAAAATCCCTGGACTGTCGTTACATTTTAAAGAACCAAGACTCCGCAACTTCAGCAACTCCTTTTCATATTTTGGGCTATATCGATATCTTTGTGGGACAATTCCTGAATGACCAAGTGTTGGTCGTGGTGCGACTTGAAAGACATGGTCTTTTGGACTTGGGTATAGGTTTCACCTTGACACCAAAGGGATTAGTAACAAAATAAACAACAAAAATAAACTTTAAGCCGTAGGTCTCTGTTCTAATTAGAGGTAACTGACTGGATCGGATAATCTGTCTAGGAAAATTTAACCGTCTACCGGCCTCATCTGGGGTAATTAAAACAATTTTAAACAATTGAACGCCTTGTAAATTAGGCGATTATTTTTAGCAACATTAATTTGAGGAAATAACTCCTCTTGGATTGTCATCTAATGAAAAAGGTTTTCATTTGTTTTAGTCAAATATATTGATTAATTTTATCAAAAGACAATGATTTACAAATCAGATTTTAAAACTAGTAATGAGAATTCATTCCAAGAAACTACCATTGTCTTTCCTTAATTTATACCCTTTTTCTTTTGAACTAAAAGACGAATGACATATTACACCCTTCTTTTACAATATCGTAATTATTTTTCATAACACTGTTATATTAATTTTTTTCTGGACAGATTCTTCTAAGCTTCTAGTATCGTCCATCCTCTTAATTCAGCCTTGCTTTCAAATTCAACAAAGAAACAGTGCTATATTACTAGTAGTTCAGAGTTTTGACTTCATCCTCTTTGTCAAAAAGTACCGTCATCAAACAAAACATTAAAATTTCTGCTTAAAACACATTGTTTTCTTCTCTAATGCCGCATTATTTTTCTATTGAAAATCTTTCCGACCTTCTAGAAGCATCAGCTTCAGGAATTTCCCGATTTCCCAGTGGACCTATCCGTCACTTATAATTAGTCCCATGTAGCGAAAAATGATTGTAGAGTGACAAATCAGACCCAACAAAAATAATACCGTTTTAATAAAATGCATTCAGTAAAATCTCAAACTTATTTTTGAAAGGGCTGTAAATGACCTTTCTTTGTTTATATGGCAGTAGCTTACTGTACAGGTCTTGTGCTTTGATCACGGGTTCGATTTCTGCTTGGTACTAGTATTTAAACTTTATCATATTTTAACCATAGACGTGAAATATAAGTAGACTGAGCATTGCTATTGAGAGGAGCTGCAAAAAGTGTGACCAACATGTCGACTAGTAGTCACATGATTAGCCTGTGAAAAATTGACTTGGTTGCCTGATTTGACATCTTATCGCCTCGTTTAGCGATATAACATCTTATGATAGGGAAGGTGAGTGAATGCGCATTCTATAGAGTAGCTACAAAAGTGGCGAAATCCTCAGTCTATATGATGAATCAGTGGGCGGGCGTCTTCTCCTGTCCCGTGGACCCATCAGATGATGAATCAATGGATGGGCCTCTTCTCCTGTCCCGTGAACCCATCAAATGATGAATGTTCGTTTCCTCTCCGCAGAAGAAAGTAATCTAAGGGTCAAGTTATCACTAGTTTTGTTCACATGACCCTGGGCACATAAAAAGGTTACCATTACTCACTCTACTTTTATATTTTCCCTATGGTTCTAATTGTTCATTAATAGTTTCATAGTTAAAAACGACATTTCTTTGATTTAATGTAGTGTTTATCAATGCTTCTGTTTCGCATAGTAAATTCCATAAATTCACGATTTTGCTTATCCAGGTTGTAAGAAATTGGGTCTACTCTGATAGATTTTAGCAGTAGGGCGTCTACTCTTGAGAGAGTAATTCACTTCGTTGTTCCCTTAACAACTTAATTTTTTGTGTTCAGTATCTTTTAGATCACTGGTTCATTGATATTTATCCGTTCTGTGCCTGTAGTTTATGGATAGTCCTGTGCATATCGTATCTGAGAAAGAGAAATTAACTTATTTTCTTGTTCACCATTCCCCACTCTTTTCCTTCAGTATATCCTACCTGTCCGTTTTTAGTCGGATTCCGGAGAGTTGACGTTTGAGTCACGTGGTTTGGAAAGAGTTCTAATTTAACTCCTAATTTAACTAGTAGGCTTTTCTAAAACCTAGGTGATGTAAATACGTGATGTATGTGTTTTCTAAAACCTACGTACTCAAATGACAACTCGCTAGACTCGGATTATACGAGTTGGTGAAACAAATATCACCTATGGCTGTCGCCATACATTGCTTTTGCGTCTTTCCCATGGTACCCGTAACTATCTTAGTACGAATGGACTTATCTGACCATCTAGCTGCACACAGGAGCCCATTTACAGGTCGCACAGGACGGTAGATGGTTGCGTTTTCCCGGACCGTTCATCCTATACAATCCATTACTAGTACATTTTTTGCTACATGAGGTTTGGACTATGACAGGTATTTGCTTCTAAAATGAGAAAATGCATTTATCTTTTTTGTTTTCAGATATTTCGGTGACTTTGGCCCCATTTATAAGACACTCAAATTTAATGTACCGATTTTTGGACAATTGAGATGATTTTGTTTCATATTTGAGAACGCCAGGGAAAATTTTAGAAATATATCTCATACGATCATTCTATCAGTTCTTATCCGAGAAAAAAAGGCTTTTTATGATAAAATTCTACCATAAAAAGCTATTTCAAAATATATTCCGCAATGTTTCACTCGAGTATTCTTGATGTGGATAACTTGCCAATATTTTACTCTAATCACACCATATTCTTGAAAGCAATATGATGTTAACAAATATCGTGTAGTTTAAGTGAAAATTCTAATTTATATGAATATAAACAAAGTATGGTTTGGTTTGTTGCTCTCCGGTCATTTTTTGTTACACGAGACTGGACACACGGCTCAAAGTCAACACGAAGCATGAAGAAATACAGTGGACTCCCTCTTAACCGGCCACCACTGACCAATTATGTATTGTAAATACAGTAGCCTACAGTAACATGTGTTTAGTTTTTCCAACAAAGGAAGTTCTTCCAAGTTAAGTTTTTTAATTATACACATCATATTACAATAAAGTCGGCTATATACTTAGTTTTATTCTAATAAAAACGATTTAGGGAGTGTATTTTAATGCTATTAAGGGAACGACGGTTTAACCCGCCAAATCTTTATCCGGTCTGGGTCCGGTCCCGAAGTGGCCGGTTAAGAGGGAGTTCACTGTACAGAATTCGCTTAATGCTTGGTTTTTCTACTAAAAATGGCTTGTCCATATCATTTCCTGTGCATATGAATCCCATCTGGCAGACACAAATTAAGACGGTTATTTTGAGGTATAACATTTCTCTTAAACGTTAACGATGAAATGTGTCGGATGTAAATTACATTTTTCTCAGGAAAGTGAATGATACTGAAATATATACTTATCACAATAATGTATCGAGATGTCTCTTAAGATCAACACCCTTCAAAAGAATAACTTTTACGAGAAGAAATATGGAACTCTTGTTATATTTTTAGCGTTCCTACTCCACTAAATAAACACTCTTATGGAAATGGGAAATTTATTTTAGGGATACCATCGGGTGTTTTCCTTAGCGTAAGAATTCTAGATCTAATTTTAAAGATCTTCAAAAAAAGGTTTAGAATCTTGTTTGTTTGAAAAATACTACTTTATATTTTGTGATATGCTTCAGATAAATACTAGCCGATTCGCTTAACGAGGTCGTATATCAGTTGGCAGTGAAGAGAAACAAGGGAGAAACGTTATATCTGTAAAAAGTAAATGTGATAAAAGTATGAATATGTTTTTTTTATTTCCCACAACAGGCTATTAACAGACACAAATTTTTCAGCCAAAAGAGAATTACAAAACTTAAAATACATAAAAGGTTAAAATACATCTAATAAGAATACTAAAGGCTAGGGAAGCTGCCGGGGAGCCAAAAAGTTCCTCGCCTGTCAATAACGTCCACTGAGAGTTGTTTCGATTAGAGTTGCACAGGTTAGTAACTGTACTGTATCCATTTGTACACCATTCATATAAAGCGGGCTAAGGGGCTATCAGCAATACTAAACTTACGTAGATGGGAAGCAAGGGAATCGTGGTTTGTGGCAAGTCTCACTTCTGCCATCAGACAGATGATTTAAAAAATGAATAATATAAAAATGTTCATTACCACAAAGACTGTCCATATTGATGGCATATGGCTGCTTCGACGATCTGCAGCAGCTTTTAGGGTTAGCAGACTAACCCTAAAAGTATAGACATAATTACACATTCAAGCAGATTCCCCCTGCAGGTAATTTAATTCTAATTTCCAATCATACCTTGATTGATGTTACTTGAAAATCAATAGTGTTAAAAGTAAATTAACACTAAATTAAAACAATGTATAATTACGATAGGGGTTGTATAAAATTTTTATTAAAATATATAATGACTAAATTAAATGCACTTACCACTTGTCCCTTTCAACTTCCGAAACCACATCTTCGCTCTAAAAGCAGGAAAATCTAAAAAATAATTAGGAAGAAAATAGAATAGCAGTGCAATGAACTTTAAACACACAAAATAAAATTTATAACGAATGACCAGGTTAATATTTTCCTCAGTTGTATGTAACAATCAAGTTGAGTTAACAGAATTTAATTTGCTTAAAACTGCATTATTTAATCAAGCGTATTAATTTACCTTGGAAGACCGCTTTGTTGTATTGTAACAGAGCTACAACAATGCAGCCCCTGTACTAATAAAGAATGTTTAATTTTTCCCACTATGATTTAGGATTTCAATTGGTATAGGAAAAGAAGCATTTTTATATGAACTCTTATATTTTAAACATTTATTATAGTCCCGGTTGAACAAATTTGTGGTTTTGCAATCTCACTGAAAAGAAAACAGATTAATAGTAATTGAAATTATTACAGAGATATGCAACTCGAACTCAAGGGTTCTTCAAAATTATTTGAGAGGAGGGCCACATTAGGATACTAGGAATATTAAAAAAGTATGTAGAGAGTGATAAGAATCGACCACACAATAATCATCCCGCGATTCCTTGTTGAATATCAACCCGAAATAGTGTCAGATGCCTAGATTACAGTCACAGAATTCAAGGAAAAAGCATGTGTGAGGAATGAGGCTAATATCAGAAACAGTTAATGAGTTAAACAAAGCAGAATGAAGATTAATATCAGAAACAATTAACAGTAACAGAAGCTGGACAGCAGTCCTTACTAAGTAGTTCTGACACATTTTATCCGAGAATCCTTCTAAACCATTCAAAACTTTTCAGGACCTAAAATATGGTTATTTGGGAAAATACAGTGGATTTCTTTCCGTTGATGTTTTCTGCAATAAAGATTAGGGCAGGTAGTTAAAATATTTATTTTATATATAAGTAGTTTAGGGACTTTAACACTGCTCACTGTGAATAGTTGCTCCCAGGGACGTAGCCAGAGGGGCCTCTGGGGTTTTCCCGATATAAGTTTAATGACTTAATATCCATTACAAAGTATGATTATGGGTGTTATTTTCTCTATGATGACTCAACCATGTTCTCACATATCTTGTATCGTATCCATCTCTCAAGAATGACAAAAATAAAAAGTGAATTTTCAAAAGTGAAACGGAATATTTTATCAAATTATTTAGTGTAGGGAAGAGTTTGTATCTTAAACCATATGACCGCCTTGAGTTAATTTAAATATTTCTGCAGTATAGTGGAGAAATTTGATATTAAGTGTATGCAATTGGGATATTTGTAACACCTGGTGCTAGATACTGTGTTAATGATCATTTCAAATTTTTAACCCCTGTGCTATGCCTTATTTTTGTTTTTTTTTACATGCTAATTTTCTAGGTTAACTTTCATTGGAAAAAAGAATGACAGTACTGTACATTTGAAAGCAGAACTAAAATTGATGATTACCATAATTTTATTCTCTATAAGATAAAATATTAAGTTCATTTTGTATTTGATAGATTGAACAAAATCACGAAAATGGTCAGTGTTGTATCTGACTGGACGATGATGCAATTTGAGTTGACCCTTTTTGTCTTGTATTCAGATTCCATTTAAATTATTAATTAATTACTTAAAACTAGTTTATTATTACAAGCACAACAATTAGTAAGTAGTCGAAAATAATTAGGTCTACAATTAATATTCTAATATTCAGATAAGATAAATTTTTTTGTTCACTTATGTAGGCCTAGACTCGCATAAATGAACGAAACAAGACCAATTTCTAAAATTTTGCTTAACACTGAGCTTAGTTTATGTAGAGTTAATTACATTTAGAATTAATAAGTTAGACCACTGTACTTGATCTGCAAATTAACAATGTTGCTGATGTAACAAAAGAATATGTTGCAGCTTTCACGACTGAAAAAATTGTCACTGGATTTAAGGTGACAGGAATATGCCCTTTAAATAAAAGCATTCAGATTAAGTTACGAACATCTTAAGTTAATGATTGATCATATGATGCATCCATAGGAGACCAAAATCTTAAAACACATAATAGACTCATTTCCCACTGAATTGTCATTCAACCATAATAGTGATGAACCTAGAGCAAGACGCCAAAACAAGCTACCTGGGGGACAAAAAGGAAGGACTAGAGTATTACAGAAACTCCAGAATAAGAAGATATCGAAAATAAAAACAAAAACGTGTTTATCCAAAAGGATCATTCCGTGTGAAAACACCCATTTTGAGAAAAAGTTATTTCATAGTAATGAAATTTGTTTCAAGTTTTTACCATAGACAGACATGGCAGTGAAACCCATAAATCTCAATTTTTTAAAATATTTTATCCAACATTAGTTGAAAAAGGTACGAGAATTTAAAAATTGTCAATTTTACAAAATGGTGACCATCTTGGATTTGTGACACTGTCTATAAAAGGTCCTAACTTGAAAAATAATAGTTCAAATTCAGTAATTTTGGTACCAAATGAAAGCCATTTATTTCAGAAGTATATATAAAATACAAAAACAATGGTAATTTTGCATGTTAGTGGATTTTTTTACATGTAAAGTGAAAAAAATCACTTTTAAAAACAGTCGACTACAACGGACTATAGAAAATATGAATCCTGATATTTTTCTCTAAAGCTTCGTAGACTTATTAACTAATTACGTCAAAATATCATACATACCTGTTCCAAAGGGGTTAAGAATATTGAAACAATAACATTTAAACATGCTAAATCGTGCTAACGAAACGTTCTAGCATTTTGTGTTCTTTTCGTTTGTACAAAATTAAATTCTGGATTTGCTTAGAGGAAACAGAAGACGATTTTTACATTTTAGAAATGTTAAAAATTTCGGTCCATAATATTTTGAATATTATACTAAGATGCATATTTTCGTAGTGGTATATGTAATATTTTCACTTTTATTTTAATGGGAAATGAATTTTGGACTCATTCTGATAATTCTAAAAATTTAAATCACAATTTATCTGTACAGTTCTTAACATATTAACTTGATTTAAATAAAATAATTAGCACTTCTGCCGTAGCATAAACTTCAAATACGCAGCTACTAAAATTTTCTGATGGCATAAATTCATGACACGAGATTTCGTTTTGCAAACAATCTTGAGAAAAGAGCGAAACATCACATTAATAAAGAATTTTTAGTCAGATGTGGTTTGGAATTTCACTTTTACTTTCGGTCATATTGTTCTGAGTACTTTTTAATAATAAATATTTGTGTAAAATTTTTTCTGTTTCGAATATTTGGTTAATAATGAACAAGAACGTTCATGTTTTGAAGAATAAAAGTTATTATTCTGATTGGTTGTAGTCAATGTTCGTTGGAAGAAAATGTTCGGTTTCACAAGTAAGCAATTTTATTCGTAATATATATTTTAATATTTATTCGTAATATATATTTTAATATTTATTCGTAATATTTATTTTTTATTCGTATACTCATAGATTACTCTTTAACGTCTCAATAACAGCAGAATATTGTATAAACTTAAGCAACCATATTTTATTTTCGTTATTTGATTATTACTTTTATAATAAAATTTGTCCATTTTTAATTTCAGAATATTCGAAAAAGTGGTGTTTTTCTGCTCGACTTTTATGGATCTCATTCCTCTGTCTTTCATGCTCGGCTTCTATGTGTCTTTCATAGCGGCGAGATGGTGGAGCCAATTTATAGCCATACCGTGGCCTGATAAGTAGGTAACAATATAATATTGACCTTTCTAAGAGATGATACTTTATCGATACACTGTATGAGTGCGCTGAATATCGAACAAAGATTTCGGTGACGAGGTACATGAATTTTATAATGCCTCTTCAGGGTAAGCACAGGTTGCATAACTTTGATGAAAGGGATCCGCGACGAATTACTTTATCTCTTTCAGAAAAAGGTGCAAACATTATTTTATTGCATGGAAAATATTTTTTATTTCACGTCAGTGTTACGATGATTGACAATCCTAGTCCATTTGAAGATCCGGTCAAAATTTCACTTGCGTTTTGTTTTGAGGCTGTTTCAGAGCATAAACTATTTTTTCAATGAAAAGATTTATTAATGTTGGATCTAAATATTGCAGTAATTTTCATTCAAATTAATTTAGAAGGTAATTGAGTGAGGAGATTTTCTCTACCTCGAAGATAAAAAGCGAGGAGAGATCTAGGGAATGAAGAATAGGAGAGTTCGAATCTGAGGTATCGCGTCTACTCTGGTTAATCGGTCCGCGGAATAGTAGAAGGTTCGGGCAGGATTCATCCGCTATTCTCAGTTCATCGTCGGTAGCATGTCTCATATCCGTCCACACTACTCCGACAAATATTAAGGTACTCTCGTGTCTTTTCCGACGTGATTTCTGTCCTCTTCAGGAAGTGTTCGAAAGTCATCCCCTAGTTGTCGACAGTAAATTTGACACGAAGTTCTCTCCACTCAGTGATCATCTCCAAATTCTTACAACCAAGCATAAAAAATCCTACAAAATACACGTAAAAAGCAACAATTCAAAAAATGCACATAACATCAGCATTTGTAGAATTTTGCAGTTAACTTGATGCAAATACATAATATTCGCTATATTCATCCATTTCATATTCTACGCATAGTTACCGGAGTCCACTATGCATAGTTTAAGAATCAGCACTTGTTATCCATGAATGTTAGTACAGAAAATTAAAAAATATTATTTGATAGGGAATGACATCTATAAATTCATATGCACAACACTTGTATAAAGAGCCTTCATATCCAATTACGCTCAAATGTCATGACTTCCAACAGCAATACACGATTTCGAATCTATCAAAATTTAATCTGGGATACCAAGTTTCATTTGGTCCTTAAATGTATGGATTACTAGCTTTACTACCCGGCTGGGCCAGAGAGTTTTTGCTTCTTTAGACAACCAAGTCGCGCTTCTGTTTCTTCACCAGTTTCGTTACTTCGTAAAATGGCTTTTTGTGCTTTGTCCTCTTCACTTGTTTGTGTTCGTTCCTCTTCCTCAGCTCGTGTCAGTTTACGACGTTTTGTGTTGATTCGAGTTGGATTAAAAATTGGTCTCTTCTTGCGAAATGTTCTATATTCAATTTTTCTATGGTTCCAAGGGAATGATGTAGCGAGCTGAAAATAGTTGTGTTGACTAGAAAATTCCTGTTAGAATAAGTCGTATAAATTTCATTACTCCAGAGCTCAGCATTCGAGAGGTTTTGATGCTTCAGACAATCATATTTATATTTTATATAACATAAGTGTGTATGTAAAGTTTAGAGCTCCTAATGTAGAATTATTTTCCAGATTTTTATTCATGTTTTGCAAACTGATCTTTCAATCATACTGATTTTTATCAAAGAATCCAAACAAAACCTGCGAAACGGTCCTTAAAAGAATATTTTTGGTATGCAATTTGCATTATGAGATTGATATTCGAAAAAATGTAAGTACTAACTTTGATATATTTGGATATCGGTTGATATTTTTGGGTATCGCAAAATTTCAGACCTTTCCGCTTTTCCATTTCAAACGTATTTTATGAAATATAGTGCAGCATAGATATTTAAAAAACTACTTTTACTCCAATAATTGTCTATTTCTGTCAATCTATAAGATGTTTTCAGTATATTGGAATCTGTTTTTTTCAACAACACAATCTTAACTGATGATAAAAGCGGAATATGATTGCGTTTTACCTTCAGAAAAATATTTTGCATAGGTTTCAATAGATTTTGATAAAACTTATCGAGATATAAAATATCGCGGTGTTCCATATTAAGTGCACCTACCAACATGTTCCTTAAATTCCAAACTTTTTTAAGTCATGAGTACTAGTTGTAAAATGTAAAGTGTTTACAAACGGAATAGTCTTTTAAAATTTTGTAGTTATTTCTTTTCACATTCAATTCATCTTTCCCATTCTCAAACCCAGGCAGGTAAAAGATAATTGAAAAGCAACGCTATACCTTTTGTATATTTCTATGAGAAGAACGAGAGATCTATATTTTCGGTCTGCTGATGTCTCAGTGTTCAAGGTTTTGCTCTGAATAGCAGACAATAGCATGGTCCAATTTGGGTTAAGTCCAAATTTTTTCCTCTGACGATCTCAGATGAGCCTAGAAAGCAATTAATGACATCTTCTTTCCGTATGTTATTATTTTCTCAAAATAATTCAAATAGTGAAATACCGATTGGTACGAGTTCCTAATTCAAGCCATTTTGTTCTTTGGTATTTATTATAATTATTTCTATCCAACAATATTAAAGACACTTATTTTTTATTGGAGTTTTAAAAAAGGCGGCATTGAACTTTTTTTAATAGATCACTTGATTTCAGGCCAAACGGTTACTTTTATGCACACTACACATGAAGTAAAGATTCATTTTTGAAGAGATAGAGAATATAGTGGGAATACGTTCCAATATTTATCAAAAATCAAGATAGAAATGGCTAGATTAAAATAACTACTCTTATAGCGTAATTTGGAAACTATACACAAAATTAAAATCTAAAGTGTAAAATTCATATTTTCAATCAATTATTATACTGTGAAGAATTGCAATGATATCCCTCCTGATTAAGATTTTTGGGATGATACACAGGAGTCCTCTTTTCTTCAAGCACTCGAAGATTGCATTCAAGATTTGGGGTAGTCCCTATCTTTTCATAGGGGTTATTGCAATGTCTTTAGGTAGCGCAGAGTTCGACTCATTTGATTCTACAGCTGTCTTTTTTTTATCTATTTTATAAATACCCATAGAAATAAGGTCATTTTTTAAATAAATTTTGTGAATTTTTATGATTGATTAAATTAAAACCCCTCTTAATTATTACAATAAAAGTAACAAACCCTTTAAGGTATTGTCATTTTTAATCATTTGTCTGTGTCGTGAGACAAAAATTAACAATACGTTTGGATTATAAAAATATAACATGTTTTCTAATTAAAAATTAAGATGGAATTTATTATTAATTAAATTCTCCTTTACTCTCAACTCTATTCTTAACAAGTATAATTTCATATTAAATAATATAAATCGAAGTTTCTTTCAGTTTGTTGAAGAATTTTATCAAGAAATTTACATTACGTATATAGATTCTGCGTATTAAGATTATTTTAATTTTACCCAACTCATATCCCATTGCTCACGAGTGAATAACTGCATAATTGAAAATGTGGGACAGTGTCTTTAAGTGTATTGCGCACCAAAAGAGCTAATTTGGGAACACTAATAGAAAAAGGCATTTAACCTTGTATCAAATAATTCCCACCTTTGTATCAAATAATGTCTATCTTTGTATCAAATAATTCCTACCTTAGCATCAAATACACTTTCTCTTATGAAACATTTGATAATTACCAATGAACATTGAATTCAAAACCACACGAACTATGTCCTTTGCGGCAGCAAAGCTAGCAGTGTTACTTTCGTTTCATCTTAGACGATACTTGGATAACCGGCAGCTGTTAAGAACAATAGTAGCAAAACTCAATGGCTTGTAAAAGCTCGCAATAAACACCTGCGAGTCAGACAGTTGAACTAAGAAACCCTTGGAGATTCTCCAAGAATGATTCTCCTTTCTGTTTCTATTTTTTAAATACCACTTCACCTATAAGGCCGTCGAGAATTTTTTTCATTGCTGGCTGCTGCTTCCAACTACTATGCTGAGTGAGGATAGAAGGAAGAAAACAATGGTTGTCGAAGTTCATTTGCTTGAATCGCGTCCTTTTAGAAAAGGCTAAAGGAAGCTATTACTGTTAAGAAATGGTGTAGTAACACTATTAAAGAACAAAGGGTATTTTTTATATCATTATCTGAATACTTTATTTTTATGTACTCCAGTAACGCAACGTTGATAACTGGGGATGCCGATATTGCATTGAAAGCAAAATATAATATAATACTTTGCTTTAGACAACCTTATAAGTCAACTCCATTCACCACTGCTTCCTTTTCTCGAAAACAAAATAAAATAAATTTTAGCCCTAAAAAAGGAACACAAAAAGCACAATAGATCTCAATCCTGACAACTCTGTGAACTATCCAAACGTTGTCTTAAAGCTTGAGGCTGTCTTTTACAAAGGCAAGAAAATGAGTGAGAACAAGGGGAAAATGATAGACCATGCTCGCGGACCCACTGCGTATATTAGGATGGAAACGGACAATGTTCTGTGAAGAAGAGTTTCTCTTCCCTGGTCCAACTTGCCGATTTTAGTGACACTCTTGGCAACACATCATGTACCATCCTACCTGTTTCTCCTTCATCCCATTCTTTCTGCCATACACCAAGTAGCCAGCTAGTGGTTTCCCTCCTGCAATGACTTCTGGGCCATTTCACCCCTTCATCACTGCACTCCGTTGTGGTTGCCTCTTTTGCTAACCTATCTGCTTCGTTTCCTTCATGACCCGCATGGGCTTTAATCCAGCCTAGACAAATTTCCTTGTTATTTAATAAACATTGTATTCTTCGTGCCAGTGGACTCGGCGTTTTTGGATTTCTAAGTTCTAGGAGACCAGCTCGTCTGTCTGACCAGATCTTTACATTTTTATCTGCTCTTGCTTCTGCCACTTTTATGGCTGCTAAAATCCCATACAGTTCCGCCTGGAAAACGGAGTTGTTGTCCTGCATTCTCGTGAACCATTGCTGGGTTATACGCCCTTCTTGCATAGAACAAAAAGCACTTCCCACTCTATTTTCATTTTGGAGCCATCGGTGAAGTAGCTTATGCCGGAGAGAGGTACTCCCACTGCTGGGTTTATTCTGTCATATGAAAGAGTTTTAGCTGGATGTACAGACCAACCTATTGCCCTTTCCTCGTAGTCATCTTTGTCATAATTTGCATTTCCAAGCTACTTATTCTCATTCTCATTTTGACGCACACTGCTTTTTGAAGTGAAATATGTAGTGGTGGAATTCCAGCAATTGTTTGAAGGGCCAAAGTGGGTGCTGTTCTGTAACTGCCTGTAATTGAGATCAGAAATTTTCGTTGTATCCCATTAAGCTTTCTTATAGTTCGTTGAGTTGGGTTATGACACCAGACCACTGCACCATGACTCAACATTCTTTCTGTCACTGTTTTGTACAGCAGCTTTCGAAATTTCTGTCCTATTCCCCATCTCGTTCCAGCTATTCTTTGTAGCATTTGAAATTGGAACATGGCTTTTTGTCCTAAAGTCTGTACATGAGCTGCTCAATTTAGCTTCTCGTCTAATGTAAGTAATAGGTACTTTAAAGTACTAGTTCGTTTTATTCTTTTTTATTCCAGTAGGATGGAAGGTCCTGTCGAAAGATTACTAAGGAGGAGGTACTTAGTTTTTTCTTCGGACACGTTCAGACCTTGCTGGTCTTTGCAGACCTTGCCGGGTTTTTAACAGGTCCAGTGCATTTGTGGCTAGCTCACCTAATTTGCGCTCTGATTTTTCCGCGATTATACAGGCAAAGTCGTCAGCAAATGCTTGCATTGAAAAATATATCTATGGCAAATTAATTACAATATATTAATAAATCATATTATATGAGATTTTATCTCATATTACCAACTGGTGAAATAAAACAACAAAAAATCGGCGTGAGCAACATCGTCTGCAAATTCACATGTGCACTTACAGTAATACAAGGTGCCTTGGATATACAGTAGTTCCCAAAATTGAGTAGACCTTGACCAGATTCCTTTAAAAGCCCAAAAATCTGTAATAAATACTAATTTGAACTTAATTTATATTGGAATGGCAAAGTACTCGAGAAAAATTTAGAAACATATTAGGCAAAGAAAAACAATTCCATATTAGCTACATCATTTTAAATATAGATTTCAAATGTCAAATTTACAAAAGACCCAGACTATTTCATACATAAACACAATGGAAATATGAAACAATACACATATTTTTGCATGTAAAACAAGCTGAGGGGCACTGAATTTAAGAATATATGATTTTTCTGAAAATTTTTGCCAATTTTTATCATACAATCGTTTTTACGTCCTGTGCTCGAAATATTGTGATTTTAACCACTTTTCCTACTAAGACCACGAATTTCCGAGCCTTTTGAGTTCATGAAGTTATGGTGGGGTGGATAATTGCTGTTTAAGGTGCTACAGAATCCATAACTGTTTTTGCTCTATTCCTCTTCTCTCTCTCTATGGAGACGTAATTTTTAAACACAAAAAATTTACTTTAAAACCAAATTTCGATAACTTTTTAGAATTGTTCTTCAATATAGTTAAATATTTCACTTTTACATGATTTCATAGCGTCTTGAGGAGGCGCTTCAGTTTTAGAGTTTTGATTAGCCAATCATCGACCATCACCTTCAGAAACATTTAATTTGCTTTCTTAGCTAAAAACTAACGTTATGTTTTTGGAGGTGATGACCGATTATATGTTTATCAGAGCCTTAAAAGTGAATCCCTTCCTGCACACTCATGGTTCCGTTTATTTCTGAAATTGAACCAAAATAATTTCATCTTTTCAGTTTGTTTCCTGCATTTATTTTATTTTTATGCTTGACCAGAGGAAACAATAATTATTCTTATTTGTGTCAAATTGTATCATTCCTCCATAATAAAAACTCCGAGGGGAAGGAGGTTCAAGCCTGACCAATGTTGTGGTTAGTTGGGTTGGATTTTATGGAGCAAAGAACAGACCACAATCGTGTATTTGGATGTAAAATTTTGAGAACTCACTGCTTTAGACAACTATATCTCAAAAACAAATAAACAAAAGTATGTAAAATTTGTGCTTTGTCGGGCGAATAAAGTATTTATGAATACATAAAAATAACTTCGATATTTTTGCAATTTGAACTGTTTTATCGGTAAAAAAGATTTTGTTCAAGCGAGTGTTTGCAGCCATCACTATCACTCGAAATATCTTCTAAGCTGCAAACAATAAGTAAATAATATATTAAATAGAAAATCCAGATTCTAGATTCATAATTTGTGGTTACGGGGCTATTATAGTTTCAGAAAAATCGTCTCATGTCTAAGATGAAGGTAAAAAAAATTCCCGTTTTTACTTATCGGGCTTTCGTATCTCAAAAATTCGAATTAACTACAAACAGTAAGCATATAATTTGTAGCCCTTTATGTAAAGCATAGAAATCAGTGACATATTTACTTACAGTAAATATTTATGTATTTGAAGGTAGTTTTCACCTATTTTGAGTAATAGGTCGTCAAAATATCTTTAGAATTTGGAAGGGGATGTTTGCTACACCTTAGAGTGACGTCTATTGTTTGACTTTTCTTTTTATATAATCTTCAATTAGACGTCTATTTACTTATTTAAAGTACAAGTAATCAATCTACGCATATAGGTAACAGTTTTACAAAGTTATGAACCTCATTTTTCTTCACATGTAAACGATTAGTTTTCGCTGATACGTTACAATTTATTTTAGACAGTTCTCAATCGTTGCAATTTATTTTTGAGTACTACTGAATATTCAAGTTTGTAGACATTCCATTTGACAGAAAAAATTAACTTGTCAAGGAAATTTTTTTGTGAACGAAAATAATTAAACACTTTCCTAGTCGATTTCATTATTTTCATATGAGTAACAAATTATGTTCTATTTTTCCTTTAATGAGTACGGTAAAAATACTTTTCAATTTTTCAGAACTTTTTATTAAAACATTTTTTAGTATCTCCGTAGAGTTTACTTAGAGTTCATGCAGTTTTATTTATACGAAATGAGATATCAATGAAATTATGGACTATTCATTGCTCGAGTCCACTCTTTAGGAGGCAGTGGGTTACCTCAGGACGAAAGCTCGATCACAAGAGCGATAATATTTCGTGCAGTGCGATTAATGAGAGGCGTAACTTCCGTTATAAGATATCATTTAACATGTCAATTTTACTAATCATAAGCTAGTTATTGTGTTCATGCTCAACTAAAACTTTACGAGTAGTTGACGTGTCCACATTTTGTAGAACAAGTCGACAATGCCAATGGCTTGTGATAGTTTTATAACATGCGGAAACGTAGTTAATCACAACGTACTAGTGTTAATATCGATAAACCACCATATCAAACTTGCAAAAATAGGTTTCATTGAGATCTATTATTTATTATTTGTTTTTGAATAACTAAGAACGATTTTTATAGAAACAGTAGAAAAATCACGATTTTGATGGAATTTCTCTACCAATTTAAATTATCATTGCATAAAAATTAGTATTTCACTGACCCATATAGAGCTTTTTTCTTTGATCACAAGAAAAAGAGTTGCGGAAATAAATCATATCACTGAAGTTACTTATCGCGTATGCTGAGGCACATTTTAAGTGTAGATTGCAAGTTTCTTAGTGAATATAATTCCATCACACACGTCTTATAAACATTCATCTTGATTAATCAAACTTACCAACAGTTTTAAAGACATCTACATGATTCGTAGGCTTTAATTCTCTAGGAAAAAATTATGTCAAGAGGAAATAATAGCAAAGAATCATGTTAAAAAATAAACGTGAACACTAGGTGAATCTCATTTTCTGTAAATGTGGCTTTACAGCTAGCTTAGTATGCAAAACGAAAATTAAACTGTATGACACTAATTTTCAATATGTGTATTAATTACATTGTAACTATTAGTCAACTTTTTGGACTTCATTATTAGGTTCGCGAAGCAGCAGCATTTTCAAAAAGAAAATATTTAATCTCTGTTGGAGCTTGCGAGTTCGGGATTGTTTAAATTTATTTGCATTTTAATATTTATTGCGTGTGCAACTTTCCCGAGTAATTTTGTTTTTATCGTCAACTAGAATGGAAATTCTTATTTGGAAGAACGATAAACTTAGTTTTCGGAACATAATTCGTCAGTTTTCAGAGCAGTAGTTACCATATAAATATACAGTTTTAATAAATGTCTTATTTGGTTTTGCAGTTTTCATCAAAAAACACTCGAAGAAACTTTAGTTACTAGCTTTGCATTACGCTTAACTGCCATAGTGAAAAGAACATTTAACAATCCCCGCATTGGAAATTGATAAGCCCAATTTTAATCATTCTTAGAGTGTCATCTTTCATGTTAAAAATGGCTAATTCAGAAATTCATTTCCTCAATCAATTGAAAGTATACTACATATTTGGCATCAAATTTGCAGTATACTTTCATTCAATGCATTTTTTGCTTTAATACTCCGAATGCTCATAATTTTGAATTTCGTCAAATTTTCTCGTATTTGAACAATATTGCGGAAATTTCAAAATTATATATAGGAGATTTTGAATTTGCTGGCCAAATTTTAAATTTTTTTTTTATATCAAAATAAAAAAAAAATGTCGACTAAGAATATGTCTTCAATTGGTGCGCGTAGGTGATATAGGGTGCTGTAAGCGTTAGCACCGACAGCTGTGTGAAAAATTTCATATCAGCATGTGGCTCGGCCGAGAAGTTCGGTGGTACAAACGCTCACGACAATTCGAACCCGTCTATTGGGGAAGCATCATCAGACGGAGCATGTGACCGCAGCTTCGTATTATTTCTTCCAGTTACTCGGTTAAAGATCCGTCACGTTGGTAAAAGCATGAATCCTAAATTATTGATGGGTTAAAGTGATTATCCACCGTGATCAAAAACTAATTAGTCCTAATCGCCTAGTCTGCGATTGGACAGCCAATCGGCTTAGTTGATTCGTATGTCCACGTGATTTACCCTTCAGAAATCTTACGACAGCGACTCCGCCCACTTGCTCCGTCTATTTCATTAGAAGATTGATGGGAAGCATTCACGGTACAAGCTTTGAACAGCTTTTCCATTGGCAGCCCGTACTTTAAATGCATGCCAATCAACTTGGAATTCGTGTAATGCTCCATCAATAAAAGAAGGAATGATTTGTAAATGAGCCAAACAGCACCCTCTAGGACGTAGGCTCTACAGTTGCAGACATACATTCTTTGACAGAAATGCTTATTTTGATGCACCCTACCACCCTATAAAGTTTGGCCAGGGAATATCGAATCATCCTGAATATATTTCTCTCTCAACAGCTTAAGATAAAGTTGCAATTTAAGAAAATAATAAAAAAATGTTTTCTGTTAAGTACTAATATTGTTGCAAATAACTTTGTACTTCGTCAACATTGTACAAAAATACGAATTAGAACTTTTATGGTTTGGTAAGGAAGGACACTTATGGGAAATAATGCAATTATTTGTACACGGGAGACAGCACTTCTGATTACTAGAGTTATCGAATTAAGAGAAACAGAAACAGTTATATTCAGCTCTAAAGCTACGTAGAGTCAATAAGAGGGTGAGTTAATAATTACCCATAATACATCTGTGCTTCTGTTGGAAGTATGTCAGTTTCGTGCTCATCGCTAGGCGACGTTTTCTGTCTTATCACTACTGCCTAGTTATATAGTTATCGGATCAATTCGTTAATTTTATTGTCACTACCGTGACGTTAACCACCACCTTTGCTCTTTCCATGTGAACCAAAAAGCAGATTTCAGTGATCCATATTTTATGATTTGAAGGTGTATCAGGGATGAAATTTATCGAAGACATTTTGCACAATTTGGGACCAATGTTTTGCCTCAAAGGAGTATCTATGAATGAAAAGTTCAAAAGTCGTTGCACAAGTGTTACGCATGAAGTTGCCAAAGAACTATCCAGTACCACTCATAACAGCAATTTATAGTGTACGTAATGGTTCTGTTGCAGATGAGTGATTATGAGAGTCATTTTCTGTCAAGCTAAATATAGATGGCGGTAGTGTTTCTGCGACGATACGTGCTTCCTGTACGTATTCTGAATGTGACGTCAGTTGGCTTGATTTTGGAATACGATTTCAGCACTTCTCCAATAAAAATTCCAAAGAATGAATTCCGAATTCATGTACAATAGTTGATTAGCCAACACAAATTAAATTAAATGCCAAATGTCGCTAAAACGGCTAAGAACTAACTACACTTTAATACAACTTCGATATATATCATACAAGAGCATTTGGACAGCAAAAGTGAAATCTACGCAGGCAGTCTGGTTTGTTTGTTTACATTGAAAATACCTCTCATTGTTGATGTAGTGACGAATTAGTCATTCACTACGAACCAAGAACTGAAAGAGGTTGTGTGTGCACGGCTCTCTGCTCTGTCGAAAACCCATTTTAAAGGACATAAAATCTTGTGCAACGCTGGAACAAGTGCGTTTCAAAGCGAGGAGACTTAAAAATGTTATTGTAATTTATCTAGTTTTATTGGATTATTGTTTCAGTTGCATTGTGGATAATTATGACACTCTTAAATACAAAGTTCTTTAGATTTTTGTAGAATAAACAATTTGAGACAGAAATAGTTTTTTTAGCAATTCAGCAAACTGCGATTTTTTGTATTTAGTAACATATGCTCTAATCACTTTCTAAATCTTTATGTACTGGTTCTGGAGCCAATCATTTTTGAATAATTAAATATCTTTCTCTTCAGGTTGATGAACATTGTTGCAATGTATGTACCTGGATTTGACGAATCAAGTCGAGTTGTGCGGAGAACTCTAATGCGGTATTTAAATTTATCTTTAGTTCTTGTTTTGAGATCCATCAGCATGGCCGTGAAGAGGCGATTTCCTACAAAGGAACATCTCATCGAAGCCGGTATGTAAGTCAGTATTTTATTGAAGCATTTTATTTACAAACTTAATCGCATTTAAATTAACTTAAATTTAATAAAAAATTACTTTTTATCAGCACGATAAGATTAAAAGTTAGTAACAATTGATGTCCAAGGAATTAATTTCAATATTTATCAAAAACTCTATCCACTATTAAGTAAATACTTTTGATCTTTCTTAGTACAAACTATTTTGAAATTTATAAAGATTGTATTGGGGGTAAACTGTTATCTAAACATTTCATTTTGTAAAAGTGGATTGTATATATTAAAAAAAGAACTGAGAACAATTCTGACCTCAGATATCAACTTCAGTGAATTAATAAATCAAGCTTTCCAGAATAAATCAAACATAAAATTCATCTGATTTCTACAGACAACAAATAAACTTAAGAGTAACGCAACAGCACCGCAACTAAAATCCCGAACTTATACAGAACAGTAGAGATGAAGGTCGATAACGATGTCGGAACCATAAGCCACAAAGCACACAACGATCTAAAATCTTAAGAAATGAGAACTACTGAAAAAACACCAAACTTTATTTATAAACCTAGTTTCCGTTTCTAAAAGAACTCTCACTCTTCATCCCAAACTTAGGAGCCGCGGTACCCGGGTTGTAGAGACGCAAATTAGCAACCGGAGGGTTGCAAGTTCGAAACTAGACTCAACGAAAGACCATCATGTACGTGGGGAATAGTGCACTTTAAATCTGTCGTGACCTCAAATGGCCTCACGTTGGCGTGCTGTGGAAATCTGGAGAGTGAGTGCCAGCTCAGGTGTTGACCTCGTCATCTGAACGTGATTCAAAATGACGAGGTGTTGTCCTCGGATCTTTTCCTTCGGGATTGATCCCGAACAGTCGCAGTGTGTTGCTCCAGTGCGACGTTAATTCACCTATCCAAACCATACCAAACTTCTTGTTTTCACCAAGCCTACCACATCCAAATTCAAGATTGTGCGCATTGAGATTATAGTTCTGATATCATTGTCGACCATCGCCTCATTTTCAGCCACATAGTGCTTGATATTAATGGCGACAGATAGAAATTGGGTATGAACAAAGGTTATGATTTTGTATATTTTATGGCAATGCAATTGTAATGAGCTTTGACAATTGGTATGTTTTAAATATTATATTCTTCGATGCATTTGAATAAAGCTGTCAGTTTTGATAACAATACTTTAATTGAACCTGCAGAGACATTCCCTTCCCTATACCTTCTGGCAATGTACACTCACTGCCAAAAGTTAAGCACGAAGCGGTAAAATGCGAAAAAATCGACAAGTACAGCTTTGATTGAAACGAAATGCGGCAGGACAGTAGCAAATATGTTTATGCATGAAACAAAACAAAGAGTTACATACAAAGATGAAAACAATATTGAATTTTCATAAATTATAAGATGGAAGTCATATTGGAGTCATTAACAAAATGATGTTCAAATCAAAAACAAACAAAACCGACATTAATAGAGTATGTGACCACCCCTCATCCTAATACAAAGTTTACAGCGTGTGACCATGCTTTCCATGAGATGATCAACCACCCCAGAGTCAAGTAATCGCCATTCCTCCTGTATAGCAGTTTGCAACTCTGTGAGAGTGACTGAGGGTGGGAAACGTACGACACAGCACGGTCGAGGGCATCCCAAAGATTTTCAATGGGATTAAGGTCGGGCGAGTATACCGGCCAATCCATACCCGCAATCCCCTCACTCTCCAGGTAGTCGTGGACGAACGATGTTGGCTTGATGGGGACGCACATTATCATCCATTAAAACGAAAGCAGGACCAACTGCTGCAGCGTACAATCTCACAGTGGGTTCTAGGACTTCATCCCGATACCGGACAGCCGTCACAGAACCCGGCTATAGATATGTAGGTCGGTGCGATATCTCCCCCAACGAAATCTCTGCCCACACCATGATGCTTCCACCTCGGAATGCGTGATGCTCGATGATGTTCAGGGGCCGATTGCGTGTGCCTTGTTCTCTCCAGACCCTTACACGCTTGTCATCTGGCTCCAGGGCAAATCTCGACTTATCCGTGAACATAACATTGGCCCAATCAGACACAGTCCAATTCACATGTTGCCGATACCACTTTAATCGTGCCCTTCTGGATTGGACGGATAGAGGAACATAAACTCGTGGTATCCGGGCATATAGTCCATTCATGTGTAGCCTTCGGCGAACAGTAGTGGCAGATATCGTCTTTTACCAATGGACACTGCAACCATAGATGTCACACGTGTGGAGGTCGCTCTTCGATTCCGCTTGGCTAAAACAGCAATATATCGATCTTCCGCGGGGGTCGTAACACTTGGGCGACCGGCCACAGGTCTTCGGACAACTGTTTGGCCTGTTTGGAATTGTTTCCATAATCGTGAAATGACGGAATGATGAACGCCGAAGAAAAGAGCAACATCTGTGATTGATTGTCCTGCTTCAAGGCATCCCACAGAACGCCAGCGCTCACTATCTGCCATTCGTCTTCTGGAAGCCATAGAAACACGTCTGTCTTGAAAACTAATCGTACGAAAGTTCTAAACACTTTTTATCAGCACTTACATGAAACTCCTCTAACCCTTCACAATGCTGGCTTCTTATACGACTGTCTTTTTTGCATATTTCTCGACACGAAACCGTTATTGGCTCATACAGAACATATTTGCATACTTCCATCTACCTCTGCAGCGAAATGCAGTCTCTCAAATTCGGATTGGCTTCCGGAAACTAACATTTTCCTCTCCGTGCTTAACTTTTGGCAGTGAGTGTATAAACAAGTTTTGTATGTGCCGGAAGTCTTGAAAAATAAAATTTTATTCAAGTTTATGTTATATTCGAGGATGGTAAAAAAATCGTAATAAAGTTTCATCAATTATTTCTCACAAGCTGATAAAATAAAGTTCCGTTTTTTAGTATATTATCAAAGCAATTTAAGTGTTTGCACTCACCTTCTCCAATGAACACACTTTAAGAAGCATATACCTATTAAGAATATTAATTTTGAGAACTTGCATTTTATGTCAGAATTTTGACTCCTCAATTTTTCAAGCTATACTCAAAAAACCATTAATCATTATGCGGAATGCAAAGAAAACTTAAAGTTCCGGTGAATAAATTAAAAAAAAACAGAGTTAAACGTTTCCTTTGAAAAATGAAGACATTTCATAACGTAATGAGACATTGAAATATTATTTAAAACAGCACTTTGAGCGGTTCTCGTTTTATGGCGACACGGTGACAGATTGATAGAAATGAAGCTCTTGAAATAATGAAAAAAAATCCAGTGTGTCGTGTCCTTCTGTCAGGTTTCATGACGAAAACGGAGTTGGAAATGTTCCAGAGTGTTCCATCCACGGAGTTCAACACTTTCTGGATCCCCTGCACTTGGTTCATCAACGTACTGAGGGAAGCGCGGCAGGAGTGCAGAATCACGGACTCGAATGGGCTCAAGCTCATCATGGAGGTAAGAGCCATTGGTCATATTACAAGTGAAAGATGTTATCAAAATATGTCCTCAACTGAACGTAGTCTTCAGGGAGCTCTTTAGGAGTAGGGAATGGAATGAAAGAGTACATTTTTTTGGGAGGGAGAGATTGTCAAAATATTTAGTGTGTACACATGGGCTTACACACTAAAAGAGTTCCAGTACTTCTCTTAGTATATATGGATATACAAAGTTCAGGATCTACCGAGATCTATAGGAGTCCCTTGTTTTCGTATATTCCACTGGACACGACAACCTACAAAATCATCTCTACCGAAATGACTTGTTAAATTCTCCAACCTGCCTTCTGTGTAAACTTTCATACAAGACAGGAACCCACATTAATAATTGCCATGAATCACTGATGTCTAACTTAATAATACTGCCGATAGAGTTATATATTTTATTTCTGTTTCTAGACTATATTGAGCTTCCAGAGATTTATGAAGGCTGAAATCTGGGCATAGGATAAAAAAACTGTACAGCGAATCGTAGCTCATAAAAATAAGACAGATAGTTTGAATTATTTTCCAACTAAACATAGTTCGCCGACTTGGAGCAAAACCTCATTAACGTGCATTTTTTCGGAGACACAAAATGCACATTTTCATGACACTGAGAAATACATTGTCATAGTGTTATATTTTTTTCAAACAGATTATAGTATCAAAATGCGTGACCTAATAGTCTTTAAAACAGCTGTACTATAAAAATGTTTTTGTCAACTAATGAATTTTTCTCTAAGTCAACGATATATGAAACTATTTACAGGAAACGATGTGTTGGCTAAAAGCTGCTTTAAAAAGCTAAACGAATAATCGTATTAGGAACAATATTTTCCTTAAAGCGATTCCAGTGTTTCAACTTAATTAAAATCTTGAATATGGCTATCAACAAGAGAATATATATGATGTATATTTAAGGCTTTTAAAAATATTACTAGACATTTTGTAAATCATAATTTTTTAAAATAAAATTGAACCCCTGTGGGCCTTTTCTTCACGGCTCCGGTGATAAATACTTAAATTAAAAGTACAAAAGCTTAATGAAATGGGTTAAGGATCGTGCAGATATTTTTGACAGGGTGTTTTTAATTTATTGTAACTATACTTATGATTTTTCTCATATTAGATTATTAATAAAACCAAAGTTAAAAATGTATATAACATTAATTTTGATAAAATGAATGACCCTTTATTGATTCTTGGTCTACCAGAGGTGACTCATTTTTAATCCAAACTTGTCTTAAATCAAGAGATTGGAAAGTTTCCTGCCTCAGATTTGAGTGATTCACAGAGCAGCCTCATTTATACACTTGTTGAGTCCTTAGGTCTGAAAATCCCCTTGCCAAGAACATGCTGTGAGATACTTCAAGGGGTACGAGACTCATATATGTCATTAATATGTTGTCCTAATTATTTGTAATTAGCCCATGTTGTTCAAGCAACTCCTCTCAAAATGCCTTTCCATCTTTCGACATCCCTGTCGCAGATAAAGACGTTCCAATTACATTTCTCATGCTAGGTGGCATAAAAGTTGTAGTAATGTACGAGGGGTGTCCGATATTAAAGGTACAAACCAAAATTACACCAATATTTATAATTAAAGAAAGTATTTAATACATTCCACACAAACTGCATACTTTTTTCTCGACATAATCTTCGTAAACGTTGAGACATTTATCCCAGCGTGACATTAGTTTGAACATCCCTTCATGGTACTGCGGCTTATCAAGTTGCTTGAAGTAGTCCACAACGGTGTCCTGCAATTCCTCCTGATCCGCAAAGCGTTTCCCCGCCAAAAATGTCTTTAAAGGTCCGAATAAATGAAAATCCGAGGGGGCTAAATCCGAGAGGGAGTTCGACAATTGTGCAGTTGTCATCCGTGTGTGAGGTCCCGGGTCTGCCTCTTTTCTTCTCCGGATCATCATTCAGTTTCGTTCGTCCATCTCTAAATTTTTGGCACCAAACGCTGACTTCTTTTCGGTTTAAAACGTTCGGACTATAAACGCCCTGTAATCTGCGAGGAATTTCGTTCTGATTAATTCCTTCGGCTTGTAGAAATCTGATAACTCCACGTACCTCACTCTTCGAACACTCTGTGATTACACACGCCATGTTTGTTTGCTTCCCGGACGCTAAATTGAGTCTTGAACAAAACAACACTCCAGATTCTACTACTACACGCATGAACGTGGCTAGTCATGCACATGGCGGCAATATTGCGCATGTGCAGTTTGTATAACAGCCACTTGTACCTTTAATATCGGACACGCTTCGTATGTAATAAAAGTGATGAAAAATATATTAAAAATACATGCTTAATTAATGAATGAACACTAAAGAGTAGTTATTTTATTTCACCATTAAAATAAATAAATTAAGACTGCAATATTCTGAAAGAGTTAGTTTTATATTCCTAAAGAAATGCGGGCAATAAGAAAAAAGTTGTTGCTACCTGTATAAAAGAAATAACAGTTGGATTCATGAAACACCATAGGTGAGAAAATTATGATTTATCGAATAAAAAACTTTATTTTTTACTTAGAATGTGTGTGTACAATAAAACTGGACATTTGAATTTACAATAAAAAAATGGATGTGAAATTAGCCATCCTAGTCGCTATTAAATAGTTCCTCCATGATATTATAAGGGACTTTCTGATTGAGATATATGGTTTCGATAACCTAAATGTAGATCATAGTGTAAAAGTTATGCTTCGATCGTTAAAAATTTACATTATCGAACATTACCCTCTTGGAAAAGAAAATTTGCTTTACTTGAAGTATAATATTCAAATTTGTTAGATGTATTGAAGAATGATATTACATAACATGGTTTTTTTTTAATTTCAGGAGCTAAATGAATTTAGATCGAAATGCGGACTTCTATGGGGATACGACTGGATTAGTATTCCTTTAGTTTATACTCAGGTAAGAATGAGCTTAGCATTTTCTAAAAGAGTAAATTATGAAACTTTTTTGTGTTAGTTAATGTAATTTAACACCTTATTTATAAATACTCAAAATTATATTGTTATTCTATAATACTGATTATATAAAATTTGAAAAACACTCAAATGGTTTTAATAATTAGAGCCAATAATTTGTTGCGTGGACCATTTCTTCTCGATATTCATACAATTGAAATTAGTATTTAAGGCTATGCTGTAAGAACTTTTGCAAATAAATAAGGAAAACGCAAAAATAGACTAAACGATGCAATTTGACGAAAAAACCTATATCTGATGTTAATAGTGTTCCCTAGCGGATAAGATATTTTTTCCCTTCAACTGGGGTGATAAAGAACCGAAATCATTGGTGGAAAAGACTTACCATTTCCAAGATGGGTTTTGTAACCATTTGTATCCATATGTGTGAGTATTTGATTTATCAATGCTCTAATCTAGAACAACTTTCTCAAATAAACCAAGTCAGATGGTGACTCAAAAGGATAAACTACCGCTGTAGGTAATTAGTTGGATGATTTAATTTACTAAGCCGTGACCCACATAATATATCGGAAACAAGTAATTCTGCTGCAGGATTTGAAAAACACCCTACCGTAAATTATATCCTCCTGAGATTGCCTACTGAGTTTATACAAAAAATTAGAAATTTAACTCTATAGATTTATTCTGAGCATACTATTTCAAACATTGGACTGTTATTAATAATATTCACAAATTCATATGAAAACATTCGCTCATTTTAAAACTTTATTTTTAACTATACATTGCATGTTTTTAATTTCAGGTTGTTACGATGGCAACTTATGCTTTCTATGTTGCGTGTATGTTTGGCCGACAGAATGTGAACATCATCAATGAGAAACCTGCGTCTCCAGAGGTTCATCGATATGACTACTATGTGCCCATTTTTACAATTCTACAGCTCATGTTCTACATGGGCTTGCTAAAGGTAGGATATTTCTATTGTTCGGGAGAGATATCAAATGGGGGTATAGATTTATAATAACGAGCCAATTGGAAACAAAATTTGATATATAAGCATTTAAAAATAGTAACGTAAAATTCAATTAATTTAATTTATATTCTAAAAATTCAAAGGCATTTCTTTTCACAGGTTGCAGAACAGCTGATAAATCCGTTTGGCGATGATGACGAAGATTTTGAATTGAATTGGATTATTGACAGACACATGAAGGTACTAAAGTTGTAAACAACTTCCCAATGAATAAAGCTGAAATAGTGAAGGGTTTCCTGAATTACAAACTCTTTAAATTATCACAAGTACACGCAATAAGCTATACAGATTGGGCTTCCATCGATTTCAACGCTAAACTATTCAATTTATAATGTAGATCATAATACACTGCTGGCCACCCAAATTGCAACACCAAGAAAGACAAGAGATATCACAACAAAATTTATTTTGTAGATAACATGTTGACCAAGTATCAAATGATTAAATTTATAGACTTCTGTGAAGTGTGGTTCCTGCCAAAATCAGTAGCCAGAGTAGCCGCCATTGTTGGAGATCACCGCTGCCACACGCCTCGGCATTGATTCAAAGAGACTTTGGATGTGTTCTTGGGGTACAGCAGACCAAGCAGCTTCCACACGTTGCCAAAGTTGATCTGGTGTGGCAGCTGGGGATGTATTCTGGGTCAATCGTTGAGCAACCATGGACCACATGTTTTCTATCGGCGAAAGATCCGGAGAGCGAGCTGGCCAGGTAAGCAATTCAATCTGGCGATTGACGAAGAACCCTTGGACAATGCGTGCCACGTGTGGTCGCGCATTATCCTGTTGAAATATGGCTGTGGGCAAGCCCTGAAGGTAAGGAAGGACAACTGGCTCCAACACCTCGGAGATGTAGCGCTGGCTGTTTAAAGTACCGGCAATGCGTACTAGAGGAGTGCGAGAGTGATATCCAATATCGCCCCATACCATAATACCCGGTGCAGGACCAGTGTGGCGGTGCATAACGCAGCTGTTCAGCATCCTCTCTCCACGGTGTCTCCAGACTCGAATCCGACCATCGTGGTGTTGCAGACAGAAGCGTGACTCGTCAGTAAAGACAATTTCATTCCATTCTGCCGTCCACATCCTTCTTTCATCGCACCATTGGCGGCGGAAACGTCTGTGGTTCTGCTTCAAGGGTAGACGAAGCAATGGACGTCTTGCGGACAGACCACTGCTGTAAACGGCGTCGAATGGTACGCGCAGACACTGGATGATGCGGTACAGACTGAATGTGCTGTGCTATGGTTCGTGATGTGGCTGAGCGATTCGTCACTGCCATACGCACAATATGCCTGTCATCACGTGAAGTGGTGCACTGAGGTGGATGCGATCGAACACGTCGGTCCGTCGTACCCTCCTGCATCCAACGATCACATATCCGCATTACAGTTGTTTGGTTTCGTCCAACACGACTACCGATTTCCCTGAAAGATAATCCACAATCTCGGTAGGCCACTATCCTTCCTCTGTCGAACTCGGATACTTGATCAAAAGATGATCGCTGTTTTCTACGAGGCATAATTGATCGTTTTTTTGAAAAAACCACAAGAAAAACACAATTGCCGTCCTTGAAATCGTCGAAATCTCCAAGCCTTAAATAGCGCTTTGAAGTGGCGCCACAGGCGCGCGTGATGTGCGTCTGCGCTGAAATTCTAATCATTTGCATATCTCACCTCCGCTAATGCATGTTGTAAATTTCATATTATTTGCATGCTTCCTTCAGGGTGTTGCATTTACGGTGGCCAGCAGTGTACATAATTTTATTAAGCTTGAATCATTTTGAAATGAAAATAATTTTTAAGACTGATTATTATTTTTCAAAAGCCGAATAGGAATTAGCTTATTTATAGTTACATTACTTTTTCCCATTCCGTAATTGATTTTGTGATGAAGGTTAACATAAAACATTAAGCACTAGTGTTTTGTAGAGAATTGGTATTCAAGAATGGATTACAGATCTGACTAACTACTTTTCTAAATAAATGTTTCTCTGTTTAGTAAAGGATTCATCTTGGACATAAACTAGTAGATTTAACTTTGAATTAGAATTGTACTAAAATGCGATGATCATTAAATTCTTATTCGTAATTCTGAAATTATCTTTAAGTTATATTAATATAATACAGTAAAATTCATTGAATATGGAAATCCTAACTATAATCCGATGGAACTCCTTTACTGATTCATATCTGAAGCATATTTTTTCCATCTGTACCACAAATTAAAAAATACTGTTAAATTATTCAACTTTCTTTTAGGTATCTTATTTGGGGGTAGACACATTGAATGGCACTCCTCCACCTCTAGTCAAAGATACATACTACAATGAATTGGATGTTAAAATACCTTATACAGAAGCATCAAAGAGTTACAAAAAGAAGACTTACAGAGGTTCAGTAGCATATATGCAGTAAGTTTTAAATGCTTAACATCTTTAAGTTTGTATTTCACAACAAAACAAAATTGGAAATATGCTAAAATTGACTTTTACAATAGCTGGTGAAATAAATACACCAGTAAAAGAGGTAAAGACGTTAAAGGAACTTAAACCGAATCCTTAAAGTTCGAGAATTTATCATTTTAAATACACGACGAGGTAAATAAAGAAAATCTAATTTAAGAGCATAAAAATGAAAGTTCGGTTTCTTATTTTCTTACTTTAGATTAAAAAATATTTCCTGTAAAACATTGCCGGCCAAAGTGAGCTGTGGGTACTTAAAGAATCTTGGGAGGCAATGTTGATGCCAGGGGAAATAGGAGAGCGTTGGGAAGCAAAAAGAGAGGGCAGCAAAAACATGCTAAAAATTGTGTCTCCTAAATACGTTTTAAGCAAACATTTATCCCATAGACACTCAAAATAGTGGTGCATTGTCACAAGAACTATATATTGTAAAATGCAAGTTACAACTGATCACCCCAGGTCGTAACAAGCGAGAATTAGAATTTATGTATTTGCGAGTACTTCTAACTTAAATTTTTGATTGCATTTCTGCCATTCTGTTAAGTTGAACGTGGATTTAGCGTAGTAACAAGTTTTTTTAACTAAAAAGAGGAACCAACTACAATTAGTTGATCGTGGAGATTTCAGGATGCTGCAGGTAAATAGAGCCCCATACAGACAAATTGGTAACATAACACAGGCTTATCCTTTCAATTAGTAATTTTTTAAAAATTTGACTGATTTGATTGATGTTAGTGACTAATAGTGAGCAATCGAAAAGTTTATTTGCAATTTATTATTTTTAATTTTTATAAATTGTTTTATAATTTCACTTCCAAATTTTATTTCCAAACTAGCTTTTTGAAATTAAAATTACACAGCTGGATAATTATTTTGGTGAAATACAAAATTCATACGCATAACTACACTTACAATTTATTTGTAATTGAAATAGTTTTCCAGAGGGGGCACCGAAGAGAACTGTCTTTAAAAGGGGGCGTTGAGCCAAAAAAGTTTGGGAAAGTATACTGTAGAAAATAATCTCATTTCAATATATTTCAAGTTTGACATGTTTTGTCTTTTCTAAAACATGCGTCAGCGTAAACCAATTTTCTCTAATCATACTTTCCCTAGGGTTCCCATGGAGCAACAACATATGGTCGTTCCAGACATGTCCGAAGAAGAGGACGACGGGGAGACAATGACCGATAGCATGGGTGTACGAAGACCGTCTATGTACTCCTTATTTCAAAGCCGAGGTTCCAAAGGTATAAGTCCGGCTTGCAGTTTCACCAACTTGGACACCAAATCCATCACATCTGTGGATTCTGAATTGAGTTCATTACCGAACCTTACGAAAGTTGGCACCAAGAATGCTTCAGGTACCTTGGGGTAAGATCATGCCCCTTTTAAATCTTAATTTAAAAGTAGAAAACATGAAAGAGTGGGGAAAGAAGTAACAATAAATTTTTATCGGTTTATAAACAGGATGATTCAAAACGAATGTCATGTTGATTGTCTTTATAACTGTAGCCAAAAAACAGTCTTCTAATTAAAAGTGTTAAAATCATGTTTAAGTGTTGGATATATAATTGATTTTATAAGAACCACGCGTGAAATAAATTTGGCTTTAACGAAAGTCCCCTAACAATTTCTTTTAAGATAGTCCCGATCTTTATGGAGGTAAATGCTAACTACACTGCTGGCCACCGTAAATGCAACACCCTGAAGGAAGCATGCAAATAATATGAAATTTACAACATGCATTAGCGGAGGTGAGATATGCAAATGATTAGAATTTCAGCGCAGACGCACATCACGCGCGCCTGCGGCGCCACTTCAAAGCGCTATTTAAGGCTTGGAGATTTCGACGATTTCAAGTACGGCAATTGTGTTTTTCTTGTGGCTTTTTCAAAAAAACGATCAATTATGCCTCGTAGAAAACAGCGATCATCTTTTGATCAAGTATCCGAGTTCGACAGAGGAAGGATAGTGGCCTACCGAGATTGTGGATTATCTTTCAGGGAAATCGGTAGTCGTGTTGGACGAAACCAAACAACTGTAATGCGGATATGTGATCGTTGGATGCAGGAGGGTACGACGGACCGACGTGTTCGATCGCATCCACCTCAGTGCACCACTTCACGTGATGACAGGCATATTGTGCGTATGGCAGTGACGGATCGCTCAGCCACATCACGAACCATTGCACAGCACATTCAGTCTGTACCGCATCATCCAGTGTCTGCGCGTACCATTCGACGCCATTTATAGCAGAGTGGTCTGTCCGCAAGACGTCCATTGCTTCGTCTACCCTTGACGCAGAACCACAGACGTTTCCGCCGCCAATGGTGCGATGAAAGAAGGATGTGGACGGCAGAATGGAATGAAATTGTCTTTACTGACGAGTCACGCTTCTGTCTGCAACACCACGATGGTCGGATTCGAGTCTGGAGACACCGTGGAGAGAGGATGCTGAACAGCTGCGTTATGCACCGCCACACTGGTCCTGCACCGGGTATTATGGTATGGGGCGGTATTGGATATCACTCTCGCACTCCTCTAGTACGCATTGCCGGTACTTTAAACAGCCAGCGCTACATCTCCGAGGTGTTGGAGCCAGTTGTCCTTCCTTACCTTCAGGGCTTGCCCACAGCCATATTTCAACAGGATAATGCGCGACCACACGTGGCACGCATTGTCCAAGGGTTCTTCGTCAATCGCCAGATTGAATTGCTTCCCTGGCCAGCTCGCTCTCCGGATCTTTCGCCGATAGAAAACATGTGGTCCATGGTTGCTCAACGATTGACCCAGAATACATCCCCAGCTGCCACACCAGATCAACTTTGGCAACGTGTGGAAGCTGCTTGGTCTGCTGTACCCCAAGAACACATCCAAAGTCTCTTTGAATCAATGCCGAGGCGTGTGGCAGCGGTGATCTCCAACAATGGCGGCTACTCTGGCTACTGATTTTGGCAGGAACCACACTTCACAGAAGTCTATAAATTTAATCATTTGATACTTGGTCAACATGTTATCTACAAAATAAATTTTGTTGTGATATCTCTTGTCTTTCTTGGTGTTGCAATTTGGGTGGCCAGCAGTGTATATCATTTCTTTGTGAATATACTAAAAATGGAACTTTTCGTTCAACCAATTAGGGTATTAAAATATTTTTATGGAAGTTTCTTGATTGAGTGCATGTATATGTTCATTTTTTTATATTTATAAATGCATTCGCTCGTTGCCCCCAGAAAAAAAATCGAAACACCACCAAGCTATTGTTTGATCGGAATGAAACCTAGCATGTGTGATGTACAGTCGCGGAAAAAAAAACGAACCACCTTTTATTTCAAGTACTATTCACAGTAGAGCAACTTCAAAGATATCATTTAATAGGGAATAACGTTCTCTACAAATTCAAATGTAAAAAAATTGCATTAGGGGCCGTCTTCATATCAAATTTTGCACAAACAAAATTTCCAATATGGAAAAGCCATGTTTTGATGCCTTAATCAGATTCGGCATCGGTAGATTAGTCTAAATATGAAATTTCATGACTCTACTATCTTTATATCCGGAGATATTCAATGCTAAAGTTGCTGTCAATTTCAGGGATTATCTCCATATTGAAAATCGCAATTCGTAGATCGAGATTAATTGTAGTTATAGTTACCGGAATTTCAAATTTTAACACTATTTCAAAAGTATTTGTCAGCACGATCCGAGAATTATTATCCGAAGTTGGTCAGACGTTTTTTTGCCAACTTTTGATTGCCCCCTAAAGTCGCAACAATGAGGAAAATTTAACTCAAAAACTAACGATTGGAATGGGAAAGTTGATGGCCTATCATATCCCAGATATGCTATTTGGAACAGATCCGGCTTCTTTGGCCATGTAAGGGTTTCAGCACCATGGAGACAGTCGTGCGAGAGGCGAGCGATGTGACCGGACGTTATCGTTCTGGTAAATAGCCCGTGAACACGTGACGTAAAAGGAAAAACAATGTTGTAGGATTTACTGGACGTATCGCTGTGCTGTCAAACTATCTCGTACCACTACTAAAGGGAACCGACTGTCGTACGTGATCTCTTCACACCATTGCACTAGGAGTTACAACGGTATGTCGTTGACGGTAAGCTGGGAATGGCTACCGAACATTGTCGGCTGCTCCTGATATTGTGATAATTTCCTTCACATACATTACACATGCTAAGTTTTATTACAATCGAACTCTGCCCCATACGGGTACTTCGATTTTTCTGGCACAGAGCGTAGATATGACCTCTTGTAAAATAAATATTCTTAAAATCTCGTACAACAAATATTATATTAACATAAGTTGAATATTTTTTAAATTGTAGGTTTGTTTCCATGGTAGAAAATTAAAATGATAATCTCTACATCATCCATTCTGAATCGTCCTGTATAATATTGATAATGACGTACTTTCAAAGCCGTGAGAAATGTTTTGAGTGCACTCCACAGGGGCTGCTTGATGTTCATCAGTGGGAAAATTTCACTGGCACCCAATCAATTCCACACAGATGGTAAACAACATCGGCTACCATTTGATTGTAGAAAATTCGCACATTAGTTCCCTCTCCTAGAATGGACCCTATGCTGGTAGATACCTTTCAGACACAAGAGATTTCAGCTTATTAAATGCTATTTTTACATTTTTTATAATTAATATTCATTTTAAATTATACAAAATCTAAAAACTGAATGGGGCTAGTATCTATATTGATAGCAAATAAAAGCTAATTAAAATATGGACACTTTTGATTGCCCCCTAAATCGCAATGAGGGAAATTTAATGTAACTCTAAAACTAACGATTGGAATGGGAAGTTGATGGCCTATCATATCCCAGATATGCTATTTGGGAGATTAAATCTTCAAAGAAACACTCCCAACTTCAAAACGTTCGATATTGATAAGTTCAAGACCACTGTGACTATTGAGACAAGAGTACCACAGCACCAGTGTTTCTCAGACAATTGTAAGTCGAATCGTTTACCTGGATCTAGGATTGGAACGGCTGCGTCACAAGAAAAAAATCATAAGCTATTCAATACAAAATAAAAGAACGGGATAACAATGCCAAAATGACTTACGAGTGTCATTTTGCCAGGCAGATAGTTGGTTACTTCAGGTGAAACACCGGATGTATCTAAGACTAACGCAATTTTTTGTTTTAAACATTGAGAAAAATAAGGGTGGTTTGTATGTCATTGTAATTGCTGATTTCCAAAAGTTCTATGGTTATTTAGGAGATTTAGCTTCACAATCTAAAAATACACACCATAACTAGTAATACAAAAATTAATGTTGGTTAATGTTTTTAAGCAGTTACATCGTTGGTACTCTTTGTCTTTATGTAAGGGATAAAAAAAGCTCTTGAATTGACCAGATCAAGCTATACAGGGTGTCCCAAAAAGGTTGTTCCGCGATTTATCTTTTTACCATTTGGAGAAAAGTAGGCAATGTAAATTGCAAAAGTGCACCAAATAAGGTAAGTAATTAAGATATATGAATAAAATTATCACGTGATAACAATTTAAGCGGATAGTTTTTAATTTGTATACCACCCCTCTAGATAAAAATCCGAGATAGCAAAAATGTTCCTTACCTGTATCCCTATCGTTAGTAAAAAACCATATTTCTATAGGTTGAATAGTAACGGAGATACAAGAGTTTCTATTTTAAGGGGGCCGTATCTAATCTAGAACGGAAACTGACCCATGGCCAAGAATGAAGAGCTAAGTTCTGCATTGCTGCAGATGGAAAAATTTCCTTTTATTTTTATTTAAACCATTTTTTCTACAATATTTTTTATTAAAGATTACATTGTCTACTATTATGCATTGCGATTTTCATCTGCAGTTGCAACACTACATTACTTTGCAAAATGTTGCACTTTGACCAAAAAAAAATGCTTTTTAGCATTGTGTATGCGGTCCCTAATCTGACTGCTTGAACAGCTGTGCACAAGCGGTATAAGTCAACTTTTTTGCGTCCTTATGTCTCCGTTACTGTTCAACCTACAGAAATGCAGTTTTCTGTTAACGATAGGGATGCAGGTAAGGAACATTTCTGCTATCTCGGATTTTTATCTAGAGGGGTTGTATACAAATTAAAAACTGTATCCGCTTAAATTGTTATCACGTGATAATTTTATTCATATATCTTAATTACTTACCTTATTTGGTGCACTTTTGCAATTTACATTGCCTACCTATCTCCAAATGGTAAAAAGATAAATTGCGGAACAACCTTTTTGGGACACCCTGTATATCCCAATCAACTGTCTCATGAATGGAAAGAGAAATGGGGGACAGGAAGGACCCTAGATCCTCTCAAATAGACAACTTTGAGTTCGTACTCCTGAGAGGTGTTAGAAACAGGTTAGAACCACCCCACACCAAGTATGGATAGGAAAGTTTGCCAAGAGGGGCAATTTCTTATCAAACTAGAATTATACAATTGAAACATGTCGGTTTATGTAGTCAGAAGATATAGCTAACATTGAGCCCAATCTGTGGTTGCGAAAGTGCTTTCTTAGTCAATCATTTCTGGACACCTAAAATTTGTTTGAACAGATGTGAGCCAGTCTTTGTTTTGCTCTTATCACGCTAACAGAAGTAACATCATTAATGTCTGGTGTATATAAATCCGACTTTTTAATGTTTCCCAATGCATGTAAAAGTGAAAATACCTAATATGCATAAATTATAATCACTAATAAAATTGTTACCAATATAAAACATAACTACTAGAGTGTTATATGTATTGTATTTTTTAATTAACGTCGCACTGGAGCAACACAACGGGCTATTGGCGACGGTCCGGGATCAAACTAGAAGGGAAATATTCGAGGACACCACGTAATTTTGAACCACGGTCAGATGACGAGGTCACACCTGAGCTGACACCCCACTCTCCAAACTTCCACACCACGCCAACGTGAGGACATTTGAGGCTTTTTAATTCGTGCACTAGCCCCCTTTGTAAACGACGGTTTTTGGTTGGATTCGAACTCGCAACCCTCCGGTTGCTAATCTGTCACTCTTATAACCGGGCTACCACGGCCCTAACTACTAGAGTGAAAACAATAAGATATTGTTTAAAAGGATGTTAATATGAATGGTAGAATTTTTCAAAAACTATAGATTTTTACCTTACATAAGAAAATGTATTGAAATTAATCTTGTAACTTTTCATGTAATCAAATCTAATTTCACGTTGTAATTACATCTAATATCAAAACACTATTGGCAACCTTATTTTAACATTGAAGAATGAGGGTAAAAAATTTGATTTAATTCTAAAACTCAGAAATAATTTAATCGCATCTGCATAAATTTTTAAGAAATGTTTTAACATTCACAAAATTTTTACGCTAAAAATCTACGATGACTAAAACTAGATGAATTAACGAAAATAACTTATTTTTAAGCTTGTGGTTAAACTGTTTAGATTGATTATATGTATACTTAGCAGCCCCACACAATACTAGTAACAAAATATACAAACATTTATATAAAAAATGTATATCGTGAACTTTAAAGTCAAATATTGACCAGACAATGTTTCCTACAGATTCAATCAAGAGGTTTCTGTTGTTGTGGATATGGCTAAAGCAGAAGATGATGAAATCATTTTGCAAGAGGTGATAGTAGAGCAAAATAATATTCAGAAACCATCTGTGGTTAGATCGAATAGCTTACAAATACCGGGAGCGTACACATGCTCTCCGGAGAAGGAAACACAGTCCAAGTTCAGCAAAATACTGGGCCTCAGCCCAAAGATAGCACCGAAATTTCCTCGTGAAAAATTAAAGAGCATGTTCAGGAAGAGGAAACTGTCTGCAGCCCTCCCCTTTCATAAACTGAAAGGCGTGCGCTTTAGAGACACAAAAGAGGACGACGTGTCGGAATCCGAGTCACTTTTGAATGTGGATGACAATGAGCCGATGGACATTGCAATTACATTATCTACTCCAGAACTAACAGAGGCGGAAAAGGAAACAGGAGTCCATCCGTACTATTTCACTCAACAAACTATAACATCTGCCAAGCAATTGGCGACAGGAAGAGCTTTTACAATTCGGCAGTCGAGTCTATTAAGATCCGAATCAGAAGAGGACAATATATCCAAAGGCCATCAATTTCAGAAATGCATAACTAGATGTAACAGCTTACCTAATATTCAACAATCCGATTCCATCCCGCAGTACATTCCGGATCCAATTGTAGCGTCATCTCTTAAAAAGATCTCAAAAGTAACTAAAACCAAAGAGCTGCCTCGCAAAGCAAAGAAAAAGAGAAAATCACCTCCTTTGCAACCTAGACGTTTCTCCGATGAGAAGGAAGGCCAAGAGAGTGGTGAGCCCAAGGAAGATTCCGAATTTGTGTCGGACACAGATTCGTTATCAAGAAGGAACACACTGCCGCAAATCACGGTAACAAGGTATGACCGAAAAGCTTCTGAGCATTTAGATTTAGCAACATCAACTAGCTCAAGCCACTCCAGCACGCAAAGTTCTGATTCTGGAAAACACGGAAGTGACACAAATGTGCGTACAGTTTCAGACTCCACGAAACACAAACCACTTCATTCCCCGGTTTCCCAAGTCACAACAATCGCTGATGAACTTGTCAGCCCAACAAAACCCGTAGAATCGCATTCCATACCTGAAAAGACATCTCCAGAACTTTCTAGTAAAACTGTGACAGAAGCATCTGACACAGCAAAAGACTCTCAAACAGGGAAGTCACAGAAATCTGCTCAACCTACTGTGCATTCACCAGTTTCAGAAATACAAAAACCTTTCAGTAAAACAAAACCATCAGAAGGGGAAAAAGAGTTACATTCCAAACCCAAAAAGACATCGCCAAAGAAACCAACGTCTCAAGAAATTGCACCATCTAAAAGTGAAACGCCGAAACCATCTCAACCAGAATCTTCGAAACAACTAGCTACTGGGAAACCAATGCAAACAACTCCAGCTCCCGAAAAACATTCCAAACCAAAAACAGCACCTTCAGAACATTCATTACGTGAAATTAAATTTGAAAAAGACGAAACACCAAAGAAACCACAACCTAAACTGAGGTCGCCACCCCCAACTAGAAGGTCATCTCTATCCCCCAGAAGACCGGAATCCCTATCTTTCTATTCTAAAAGAGGTTCAGTGTCCATTAAGAAAATAGCAGGAATTTCACTTGCACCAGAAATACCGCAAAGTCCGGATACTTCTCCGTCTAGTCCAGTTTTCGACATTCCTAGTCCTCCTATAACTGGGAGGAGCCCCTCTTTCCCCCAAACCACCAAACCTAGCAAAACCTCTCATAGTCCAAAACGCTCCCCTACAACAGAAGTTCCTCCATTAACTGTACAAGTTCCTAAAGTTCGAGAAGCCACGGCAGTAACAATTTACAGATCTCATGAGGATATACCAGGAAGTAGTGACCAGCCTGTATGTCCCATAGAAGCTCCGCAACGGCGTAAACCGCGTTCAGGTAGTAAAGGAAAGAAATGAAGATTCTAAAGAACAAAAAAAATGTTAAAAACTTGCTCAAGTCTTGATGGGAATGAGACTCAAAAGAACAGTTCCGAGATAAAGTTTCGCCCGAGTAAAGAAAGTGGCAGAAATGAAGAAATGCCTAGTAGAAAATGAAGCTCTCAACAATTAATCAGTAAGAAATTTTTAAAAGAATTGATCATCAGTTTGCAAAGGTACCAGTCAGATTTGCTTTTAGGGATGATGCTTCAGACCAAACGGCAGTTATCCAGTTCACAAGGATTGCAATGAACATGGTACAGAAGTAATACAAATTGAATATTATTCATTCTACAGCTGCTTAGGTACTTTTCAAATACATTCAGTATTGAAAATACCTAAAAAAAAAGAAATTCGTTCTTTTTGACACATTAATATTTAAGAGAGCGATAGGCATGGAATGAAAGAATTTTTGAATAAAACTGCACTCATGGGGAGAAGTGAAGGAATGATATTGCTTCTCTTCATTGAGCACAAATCAGGGATAATTCATTCCTCAAATTGTGTGATTCACCTTGCAGACACAAGTAGTTCTTAAATAACCTAAAAATGAAAGCACTACCTTTAGATCACAAATGAAACAGATTCATAAAGAATCATGGGAAGTTATTGGGATTGTTTTTCTATGGAAAGTGAGTATGTTCCTCCATTATATGGAAAGAAGATTCATGTTTTATGTTTGAAATGCATAATGTATGATATTTGAGAAAGTATCATGAAAACAAGCATATCCTAAACATGTGTGATTTTCATTGTTGGAATAAATTATTACTTAACCAAGTTTAAAACAAGTTTCAGAATGGTAACATAGGAAAGTAATTCACTGGAAAATGATATTTCCATTGATATTTATAACAAATAGTTTTATTAAAATCATTATTAAACATATCTAGTGCAGTTAAATAAGTAAAACTACTTAACACTGGTAAAAACACAGTAAGTTGAAAGTTCTTGTATAAAAAGAAGTATCCATAAGCAAATTTAAACTAATAATCTGCCACCATTTCAATATTAATAAAATTTTCTTTTTCAACTGAAATTAATAATCTACAATAAATAAAAACCCTAACTAAATAATCCTGAAAATATCATCTACAACCTTCCATGCATGCATATTCTTATTCAGAAAAAAATAAATTCGACAGTTCAAAATAAGTTTGTAAAGGATTGCCTAGCCAATCTCCAGTAAAGCTGCATTTGTACTCTAAAATTTATACAGAATTCAACTCAAAACATTTTCAAATAAAACGCATTAATCAGAGATTTAATACATTCTACATGTTTAGTTTGAGTAATTTTTCGAAAAATGATAGTTAAATAACATTTTCTTTCAAGTCATAAAATTACATAACCTCTTTAATACCCAGAGAAATTTCAAGTGTACTTTCAAATAAAAATTAAGTATGCACCATATGTAAAATGTAATTTAAAAATAAACTCAGTGGATAACAAAGTATGTAGTTATTAACTACGTATAAAATACATCACAGTTACAAATTATATTACACTGCAATAACTATCAAGATGGAAAAGTTTAATTTATGCTAAACGATACCTTGAAAAAATTTGATAACATTTCATATCGAAATAAATCTTGCAATCATTAAATAAATGATTAATATTTTTATGAATGAAAGAAAATATCTTTATATTATTGACATCGGTTTTAAGCAAAGGGTACCTAGTGGCAGAACCACCCAACCATTGCTTTACTAAGTACCGAAGAGAAAATCCCTTGTCTTTTTAAAATGAGGCTTTTTTATCCAAACAAGATTTAATCAGATATTCAGAAATATGTACTTATCATGAAATTATGTACAACAAAGAATAGTTCTGAAACAATTAATTAAATAGTTTAAGAAAAAGAAATGATGCAGCAAACGAAACTGTCAAGGCACATCTATTAGTTTTGTTCATGGAATTACTCAATGTAGATACACATAATTAGTAATTGACTGAAACAATCAATAATGGTTAATAATTCATGATTATTAAGTAACTAGGAAGATTTATTTCACATAAACACCATTAAAACAAGAGTGCTATAAAAGGTCTGTAAGAGTTCAAACAGTTCAGATATAAAACTAGATACACATTTTTGATGGTAGTGACTGTGATGAAAAGAATGCATTATTTTATAGTTAAATTTCTTCCAGAGAGCACAGTTGATCAAAGTAAGGAAAGTGAAAAAATGAATACACCAAAACTAAACATTAAAAGCTTTTGAAGAGAGAATTAGAAAAATTAAATATTAAAAAGGGCATCAATGGCTCAGACAGATAGAATTTGGTTCTTGATCATTTAATTTGATTAGGTATATAGTTAGTTTGTAACGGTCCATTAAAAGTTTGAATTTCGACTATATAATTTGTTTTTAATTCCTCAAAATTTTAAGCATTGTATTCTATTAAGTTTGCTGAATTATGAATTATCATACTTTATATTGTAGGCTTACAAGTGAAATACATTAGTCAAAAAACATAGTTCTTAGAAAATGAAGAGGGAAAAATTTTACTCGCTTACTATGTTTCAATCACTAAACATGTTTCTCAAGAAATCTAACCTTCATGCAAAGAGACAATGATTTAGTGGACTTCATCAGTTTAAAGATAACCCACATTAGTCTAAAAAATTAATATTTTGAAAATTTTGAGTGTTTCACTTGTAAGCCGACGATATATACTTCGTCACATTAACATAACTACCAAGAAACTCCATTTGTTAAACTATCAGCCAAACTTTACCTTTAGAATCAGCAACAAGACTATTATAAAAGAAATAACACCAATGAGATCAAAATACTTTGTGCATTAATAAATATTGTTGTACTTTTAGCCAATACATATTCAACAATAGAAAAATATATTTTATATGTTAATTTTACGTTCACAAAAATTTCATAAATATTAATACAACAGAAGGGACACTAGAGGGAAACGAAACGGACATCATTGCCAGTGCCACGATCTCAGCCTCCAGCAACAGGTTTACTTCATAAACATGCAGATTTTAAACACATATTTTTCAACATAAAAGTAATGTGTAATACTTAAAGCGTATGAAGTAATTTTTAAACTACAGTAGTATGGATTGAAAAGGTAATTCATATTGGAAATGCAATTAAAAAGCATAAAATTTTATTCAAATATAGATAATGTTTAGATGAGAAATTATAGATAAGAGTTTCAAACATTGAAATAAATGCATATCCTTAAAGGAGTCTCACTTACCAACACAAAAAATGAACACATTTTTGATTATATTTTTAGATAACAGAAAATATAAAACTTTTATAACGTGACAATGTTATAAAATATATGCGGTTTTACAAAAATAACTTTTCATTAGTTTTATAAGAGCAAATTTTATGATTCTACTAGGACAGATCCTTTTTCAAATATGAATGTAAAACAAAAAAAAGTTTTGTTGACTTTTTATGGTGAAAGAGCAAGATCAGGTCAAGCCAGAAAAAAAAGGAAAGCCCTCCGTTTTTTGGTAAAAAGATGAGAAAGCTTTTATACAAAATAAAACTATCTATGCGGTTTAAGAAAAAATATAAAGCAATAAAAGTTTAATAATAAAACAATTTGTATACAAGTCATAACAAACAACTAGTATTGCAATATCCGTACTGAGGAAATGTCTCAAACACAACTCAGAACAAAAAGAAATATTACCCAAAAATACAGTTGACAGACTAGAGCATTTTAAAAACAGAATTGCAAATGGGCAAAGAGTTCATGAAGTAAGTTATACAAAGTAAAACAAATTAGCAAGAAATTTGGTAAATGGAAAAATAATTAAAGAATAAAAAGTACATATCTAATATTAGACATGATATCACAAAGCAAGTTAGATAAGATCAATGTTTAGGAACATTCTTCTTCAGGCACCCATATACTTATCGAGTCATCAGTATTTGCACTTGCTAATGTTGTTTTAAATGCAGATATCTGAAAAACAAAGTTATTTGATTGCTATAATACTGAAAAATACAATTTTAATAGTTACACTGCTTTTTATAAAAATTATGATAAACACTTTTTGAAAAATAAACTTGATTGAAAAACAGAAACTTTGTTGTAAAAATTACTGTTTTGGGATTTTTTAATGAAGAAACTATGCAATTAAATAGTTCCAAATTTTGTATATCTATTACCATTTCAGGTATTAAACAAAATTTGTAAATCATTTTCATGAAGAATCATGCCTGTTAACCCTCCTCGACCATGACAACATGATTTCTCAACTCCAAATAATCTTAAACCAAAAAATTATATGGGAGTTTAATTATACAAATGTAGCTGTTATTTGACGAACCAGAAAAAATAATATATTCAAGGAATTTATATCAAATTCAAAATCATCAATTTAGCTAAAGCATCGATCAAATTTTTTGCTATAAAAATTAAAACATAACATCACTCTTCTGGCTCGTCAAGCAATTACAGGATGTTTCCTTGACATGCTGTACAATTTTCAAGTTGATAAATCCAATAGTGTCATAGATAAGCGAAAAAGCTATTCCGAGAAAAACGTGTTTAAAGTTTCCGTGCAATTAATGGAAGCATATTCAGTATTTATGCTATTTTCCTGCTTATCTACTACATCAGTGCCATACAGTGTGATTATCTTTTAATGAAAAATCTTTGTAAATCGATTTTACAGAATTTACAACTTTATGAAGTGGCTCACACTCCAAATTCTACATCTGTGCACCAAATCTACAACTGCTGTTAATGGCTTATAACAGCCAATTTTGCGAATTTTGACTTGAAATCTGCACACATGCTTTTAAGGCCCTAAAGATAAAACTATGAAAAAATATAAAATCAATTTATTTTGAAGAAAAAAAGAATCCCAGTTAAGTAATTTATTTGATTGCCTTATAAATAATGTTTCAAACTTTGTGCAAATTCTAGTTAAGAAAAAAGTATGGAAATTTTTAGTGTAGAAATTTAAACAAATAACAAAATTCCAATCAAGTAATAGTACTCAAAAGCAAAATAAAAAAAAGCTCATAAATCTATATACTTTTGATATCTCTGAGGTAGTATTTAACACAGCAATAGGATCTGGATCAGCATTAGGTTCTAAAATTCTAATGGTTTTATCAGTTGAGCAGGTGATAATAGAACCAAGGGAATGTTGTATACCAGTCACCTTCATCTTATGACCTGTTTCGTAACTCTGTAATAAAAATATATCCCATGTGTGTATTTAATTAAACTGTAACAAGTTAGGCAGTATTCTTTTAACACACACACACAATATGCAATTTTTATACTAATACAATAATTTTTTAAAATTTCAAATATTTTAAAATATTGTTAGCATTATTTATTAGAGTGAAGAAACAGCGGTTTGGTTCGCACACTTAATTTCCACGGTTACAAATAAAGTGGGGGTTATAGTATAGTAAGGAGATTACATTAGCTTCAGACACTGTAGGCAGATAAAGGAGATAGGTGTAAGCTATGTAAACACATGCACCATCAATTGAATTCAGTAGAACAAATTTCAGATAAAATATCCGGGAGGTGTCCTCAAATTCGAGGATGAGAGACCAGTATCTCTAGACTGGGCAGTAAATATTTGAGATCAATTTAATTTGATGATGATTTAAATGTTTTCTCGACCTGTTGGAAATGCAAGTCTCTCCTGGTCACCTCCTTGCTTGTTTGGGGCTGTCCATGGAGTATTTGTATTCTAATCCTATGCTCACCTTGGACTTATTGAAGGTGCAGGAACTCATGGTCTAGGTCCAACTTGTCTTGACCAAGTGGGGTAAGAAATAAAAACAGAGCCTTTGTGATTTGATTTGTCACTTTATCAACACTTTTTGCTGCACAAGGGCTAATTAGATTGGGATCTTCAGTTTAAAATAGATTCCAAATCTCTATAAACAATCATGCCCGGATCGGGATTTGAACCCAGAGCTTGTCAAACTAATGGCCAGAGCTAACCAATTGGCTACCTGACCAGCATCTCTTATGTTGAGGTGATACTGTCAGTCTTACAACAGGAAGTTGATAGTGTTTGACTGAATACATACTTTCAAATGAAATACGATATTAAGTTCTATTTTTAATTATAGATTTATTATCTGCATTATAAAATTGTACATATATTGAGTTTTTTTATTTTTGTGTAAGGAAATATTACAGAATAAGAATTGGATAGTACAGAATGTTCCGTCAGAAATGACATTTTTAGAAAAACGTTTTCAATTAAAATCAGCCCAGCGACACTGTTTATATATCTATAAGTTCAGTAAATACAATTATATATCTTAAATACAAATAATTTTCTTGAGTTTGACAGAATGTTGGAATGCATGGATAATTCCCCAAAGCAAACTCTCCCAATTCATGGTGTATTATTACTTTCCTTTTATAACCTACTTTGACAGTTGTAGAACACTGCAATTTTAAGTTAAAGGGATGTATAAGAGCTTATTAGAGTCCTGTACATATATGCAGGCAAATACATTATGTTATTATGAAGTATGCTCGGAATAGAGAAGTTACGATAAGACTTATAAAGGAATCCAAAGTTTTATTGATGAATTAAAAGTATTAAAGGGAGTAGTTTGACAATTCATCACAAACATAAACTGTCATACATTTAACTGAAATTTATACATGAAAAAACATACTTGTAACAGTTCGAAATTTCCCTTTCTATGGTCAATAATATGGAAGAAACCCAAAACGTCTCCTATCAATAACTGATGGCAATCATAAGACATGGATAGTGGAAATCCTTCAAACTGTAAACAAATATGAAACTTATATTTCACACAATTACATATTTCATTGCAGTGTCACAGATTAGGAAAGGATCAGATGTATTGCAGTATTGATAAAAAGCAAAATTTTTAAAAATGTGCGAAGCTCATACGATGGAACATTTAAAAAGTCAAAACAGAAACCTACATATCAATTAAATAACAAGCATAAATTATCCATATATGTGAATTTTGTTGGTTATATTTGACTAAAACAAAATTGTCAGTTATACAAGCATATTAACCGTGATACATGATTTATATTTCAAAATATGCAGAAAGAACAAATTTTAAATAAAGAACTAATTACAAAACTGGATTTAAGTAACAACTTGAGCAACACATTTTAATTCTGAAGAATACAAATAATCTGTTCATGTAATTGGTTCTTAAATTAAAAGCAGCAAAACTGTTCATAACCTATTGCTATCATTTATTCACATTTACAATTGTTAAAGAAAATGTTGGTACAAATATTTGGTAATAAAGTATAGCGTAAAAAATGACAGTAAACATTAAATAAAATGATATCAATAGTTTATATAAAGGCTAATAAATTAAATTTTAACCTTACCCAACAAGAAAAACTTCATAACTTAAAAATCCAAATTTTCAGTAAATAAAAACAAAATTTAGAATTTGATTTCTGAAATTTGAATACTTATATAGGAGTAAAGGAGTTCTATAAGATAAAAAAGTTAATGTTTATTATTTACTGATTATTATAGTTATTGAAGGAAGATAATTGATAGAATATAAATTGCAGAATCAGTTAAGTCAACAAATATTGGAAAATTTTTTGCTTTACTAAAGGGTACTTAGGTTATTGATAAGAGCTATTCTATCATTTAGATTTTTTACTTAAGCGTCTTTCCTTTTTAGTTGAGTCAGTTTTCTCACACCAACAGTTTTACACCATTTTCAAAGCAAGCTCCGAATTTTTTGTTCATTACTTTGCATATGCCAATCAATATCCCTTTTAAATTAACAATAAAAAATATGTGAAAGGTTTTAAAAAACTGTTTAAAATTTTTAAAAAGTAGGTACACAAAATTAAAAAAATTACAATATGCCAAAAACAAAAATAAGCAATGTTAACTATGAATAAATAACTGCAAAAAGAAAATCCCAAATTTGTAAAAAAATATTAAAAACATGTCCTATAGTAGTATATAGAATTAAGGATTGTCATGAATTTCAATTGATTCAAAATCATATATAATGTATTATGTAAATAAAATAATTAGATAGAGTAAAGGGATAAAGTTTTTGGAAATTTAAAGTAGATAAAATAAAAGTATATTGTCGGCATACAGCAAAATTATATTAATTTCTTTCAGCAATATCATTAGTGCTGAGAAAAGTAGGATTAAGGTTGGGGTGAAGTTAATCCTAGTTGGAGGAAAGTTTTAAGGATCTTGCTAAATTAAAGTCAACTTTTAAATGAGCATTTAGAAATAATATGTAGTTGTTTTAATACGTAAGACATTAAGTAAAGCAAATGTTCTAACCTTAAAAGTAGTAAGCACTTTCTTAGCAACTTTGTCATAAACTATCACAGTTTTATCCTCACTTCCAGAAATGATGAACTTTTCATCAGATGAGACACAAATAACAGGTTTCTTATGATGTATATGTTGCAAGACAGGTTTGAGACTCGTTCTGGGATCAAATAGACTGACGCTTCGGCCATAACAACCAGATGCTAATGACTGATCATTGAAAGCAAGGCACAAGATGGGTGAGTGTAGACTGGAAGATATAGATTGCACATTAAAAATAATTAAATGTCTTTAATAATTTTAATTGAATGCAACCATAAGAGAAAACATGCAACATTTTGAAAACATTAAATCATAGCAAAATATATTTTGAAACCAAAACCTTTTTTTACAATACAAACATAACAGCAAAAGTATTTAGTTCAGTGATAGCCAATATAAGAGATCGAAGACTATCATATGATAAAGGTAAACATAAAAGGGTCACTTTTAAACTGATTTCTAGAATTAAGTATTAAAAGCACTAATATATGCAGAGCTGAAATGGGAATTCAACAGCATCCAAAGTGAAGTTGTAGGACCCATTTTGCAATACAAAAATGTAGATAAAGATTGTTTGTGGTCTTATATACAATTCAAAATGCCTACTGATAAGAATTGTTACTAATCAAATAACAAAAGATGATTTTATAAACTAAATCAGAGGTAAAAACTGATTACATAACGAATTTGAACAGCATATTTAAGTTTCAAAGTTATGCGAGAATAAAAGAGGGAATGAGTAAAGATACAGTTCTCTCATCTACACACTGACTAAAGGCATCAACACAACATTTTCACCTGACATTTAGCAGGTAATTAAATAAAGCCGCACTGGAGCAAAATGACGGGCTATTGGCGACAGTCCGGGACAAATCCCAAAGGGAAAGATCCAAGGACAACACTTCGTCATTTTGAATTAAGGTCAGATGACGAGGGCAACACAAGAGCTGGCACCTCACTTTCTAAATTTCTACATCATGCCAACATGAGGACATTTGAGGCCCCGACAGATTTAACAAGCACCAGCCCCTAGTACACGAGGGTCTTGGGTTGGACCGAGTTTCAAACTCACAATCCTCTGATTGCTAATAAGTTACTCTTCCAACTGGGCTACAGCAGCCCCTCATCAGACTTTGGATGATCAATTTGAACTTGATATAGGAGTAGGCCATAGGTGGTTCCTTTAGAAACCTTTCTTTATAAGCAAAAATACTATATTTCTAAAATAACTTCCTCTACTTTGGGTCTAAGAATTAGAAAGTTACATTAAATAATTTTAAACTGTGTAAACTAAATAAAAGTTCTAGCTCTGGGACAGCTGCATATTTCCATCATGTTTTGAAAACATAAGATTTTCATTTTAACTTTTATGTGAGCCTACTCAATACCACATACAAAAATAATGACTCTTCATTGTTAATTTCATAAAATTACCTGTAGGACGTAACAGGAATGGATGGATCAGCAATGTCCCAAGTTTTTATATTGCAATCGAAACCACCTGTATACAAAACTTTATTTAGTTCATCATATGTAAGGGACCACAACCAAGCCTAAAATCAAACAAAACAAATTATAACTCAGTAGGAAAATGTTATATAGTTAAAAAAATAATCAATATAATAATCAATATGCATTTTTGACGCAAGGTCCAAAAAACATGAACCCTGTAGAAAGATAAATAAAAGATTCATTTATAACATAATTGGCCCAAGGATACAAAAAGTCAGACTGAGCCAGCATAACATATAATAAAGATATATATCAAAATTTCAATGTACAAATGAAAGTCAAAATCTCAATATAAGTTTTCCAGGGTTAAGGAATACGAATAAAAGATTTTTCAAGCACAATTGGCATTTTTCAAAATAAAAACAAAAAGATGCTTCATAATACAAATACAGTACAAAATACACAATTTTTATACCTTGCTAAAAAGCTGTTAACACATAAAATTTAAAAGCAAAAAACAACTTACATTACTGTGTGCAGCAGGTTTAGAATGTAAAAGGTATGATAAAGTGTTTAGTGGATCAAATCGCTCTTTTAAAGAAGAAATGTTCCATAACTTCAAAACGCCATCACGACCACCAGATGCACAAACACAGCCATCCTAAGGTATAAGTAAAAAGTAACATATCCACCTCAAATATTCAAACATTATAAACACTGGATAAGTTTGATTTAAATACTCTTCACTAACGTCTTTCAAATAAATTTTACCTCAAGAATATTAACAACATTGACAGAGCCAAAGTGAGCATCTTTCAAGTGATGCATTTTCATCTTTTCTCCACAATTTTTCCACAAATCATAATGCTCTTCTCTTTCAATACATGCCTCTTTCCAGCTTGAAATGATGTCTGAAATATAAAATGGGTAAAGAAATTAAAACATTCTATTACCATCCTCAAGAAAGCAAGTTTAGTCCACAAAAATACCTACGGAGCAGAAAAAACAACAGGTTTCATCGATTGACTACTTATAAAATTATTTTCTTTTTATAAATCATCCATTCAGACAAAATAAGGACATTTAGTAATTTATAAACAATATCCTATGTTTTTAAACATATCTGGGCATAAACAAGTTGTATATCTGGTTAGCCTTGTTGTGTTGATGTTATTAAGTATAAGGTGTTTTTTTATATAAGGGGTGACATTATTTATGGAATTGTTCATATTAGGATACCAGTCAAATGACTGCCTCAGGCCACAATGGAAATACGAGCTCATTTGAGCACATTTTTCACTATGTCTGAGAACATTTCCAGGGTGATTTGTTCAATTTCTTCACGTTGTGCTCAAACTATTTAACCATTGCCAACTTATTAGCAGACTTGTTTCTGTAAGTAACCCCATATAGAATAACCCAGCACTATCAAAGCAGGGAAATGAGAGGGCCAATTAATATCACTAGATTTTATTCAGCCAAGAGATGCGTCCTTTAGAATTTGCATGGTTGCAGGATCTGTTTGACAGGATGCTCTATCTTGTAGAAACCACATGTGCCCCATAAGCCTTGGTTATCACTTTCAGGCAAGGATAAATTTTGTGACATTGCACACCATCGTTCACAATGGGAAGTAACCGCAATTTCATTAGCCTTTTCAGAAAAAAAATGGTCTAATAATGTCTCCACACTAAATTGCCAATTGTCATTAATTGAGTAAACAGTATGTAAAAGAATTAATTTAAAAATGTTTTATTTAAAAGTTATTTTAAAAGAAAATGGTGTCCTTACATAAAAAACCACCGTATTTATATAAAAGATGTATAAGCATTTCCTTAACAGGTATTTCATGCAATTCAGTTATTATTTTTTGGAAACGAACAGAACTTGTAAATTTGTTTGTAGAGTATGCACACCATTAAATTAAAATTTTAATAAGAGAATTACGTAATTAATTTGAGAATGAAGTCAGAAAATTTTAATTTAACAATTATGTAATAACCACAAGGGCTAGAAACTATTTTATCATCAGGATGCCATTGTTAATTTGAGAAAGATTGTACTATCATCTCAATTATAAAATAGTGTTATTTATTAAATCTGGATAAAAACTTTAGCATCCATCCTATTGTATTCACTATAGTTTGAAGACCTTGCAGGAATTTCAGATCATTATACTTCTTAAAATCCTGATGCAGACCAATTTCCAATGTAGACTCCATTGCAATTGCTAGTCCAAGTCTGCTAGAAACTCATCACAAATTTAAATTAGTTTTGTCCTCAAACCTTTTGTAATTTCTTAATGGTTTGAGGTAAAATACAGTTTACAGATAAATTTATTAAATGTTTCAAGCTTTTGTAAGATATTATCAAAGCTAAATTTCAAAGGAGATGCATGTAGTAATTTTGAAACTGTTTTGACAGAAGAGTAAAGCCTGAATTAGCAAAATTAGTTATCCAATAATTGACTTCCATCTCATGCCCCCCCCCCAACAGGTTTTTATCTTCTAATTCAAATTACAGTGGATGATCATCCCATAAGAGCCACCTTTACAAATGAACAATTTTATATTTCAACCAATTATCAAAATATCCCTGGTTACATTAAATTCATTTATATTTTGGCATATTTATGTAAACAAATTTTAAATAAGTAGTTGGTTTCACAACCTGTCATATAGCTTTCATCTTGTGTCAGAGCTTGCAATCAGTTTAATTGCGTTTATTGAGAGTTTTAATTACTTTTTGAGCATTGTACTGGTATTGTGACAGTAAAATCATTCATTTCATGATTTCCATATAGTTTATTAAATGGTTGTGTTTGGTGTTATATTATGATCTTTTATGCTTTACTTGACAGAGTGAATTTTCACAATTGAAAAGAACAAAGATATTTCTTCACCAAAATTTTTTGAAATTAAAACACTGCTTTTGAATACAAAACATTCTCACAGGTAGATGACATAACTGCACTTTTAAAATGCTCTTTCATGGGACTAATTTAATAAATAGAATTTGATGTAAAAATCTTTAAAATATCGTTTTATTTTTACACCAAACTAAGAAAATACTTTTTTTGCACTGTGGCATTAATAATTTGATCACTCACTGTAAGTATGGTAGCAAAATCTAATGCCCTTTCAACAGAGGAACAGTAACATAATACCACAGAAATCATGAAGAAATTGTTAGATAACTGAGACATTATATATGCTTTACAGAATTTATTGTGATATATTAACAAAAAACAAGTCGTCAACATTATAACATGTGCGATACATTCTCCCAACATTTTAATGATTTGAATGCTTAGGAAAAATAATTAGAGATCTTAGCTAGATACAATTATTAATGGAAACATTAAATACTTGTACTATTTTGAATACCTGTTCCATGTTTAAAAGCATCTTCTATTTACCAGCTCAATTTGACTTTTAATTACATATAAAATGAAAATTTCTAATTTTTTAATTCAAGAAACAATTACTAACAATTTAAATGTTTTAATTCAACAAATTATTAAAAATTACTAACAATTTAAAATGCATATATTTTTTATTATTTTCTCACTCTTTTCATTCTCTGTTAATCATATATCAAACTTTTGTCTGTCACGCTTTCTAAAAACAATTCTGTTGAAATTCTTACCTGGAACAATTGGATAGCGCTTAGGCCACCTGCGAAAAATTCTCATTCTCCAAGTGGAGTCATTTTCAATTACATCTTTAAACTTTTGACACACATTGCTGAGCACATTGATCACAAACTTAGCACTCAGAAAGGAACATATATGGAGAAATATTTCAGGTGGCATTGTGTCCAATTTCAGAAAAAATTCTTCCTCGTCAACATCCAATTCACTTTTTGAATTCATATTCCTAAAATGAAAATGAATACAATAGTTAGTTACATAAATTAGAAAGTAATTCTTATATTCATATAAATAATCTAAAATTAATACCTTCATAGGTTAGTTTCAATTTCAGGGATTATTTTTTATCAGAAGGAAAACAGGTGTATATATATCTAAACATCTAAAAATTCTTCAGTTACAATATCAGTCATCTTTAGTGAGCATCACTATATTCTTATGATTATGCCTATCATAGATAAGCTAATAAAAACTTATATTACCTAATTCATGTAGATAGTAGCATAACCCAAAGTAAAAAGTGATATTTAAAAAATTACTTTCAAGTTTTAGTTGAAATACATGATCATTGGACATTTAAGAAACATTGCAATATATAATTAATTTTAAAACTTACTTTTAGAAAGCAAATTCTTTTGCGAAAGATGTTTACAGTTCCCAAAATCTTTTCACATCAGTAATTAACCAGTAATAGCTAAATAAAAGTAAGGATAAGAACCTGTAACTTAAATCTTTTATAAAACACACAAAATCAATGTTTTGAGTAGAAAAGATTGAATACTGTAAACTACAATACATTCGTTAATTTCTTTTACAAAGCCATTGACTTTAAATGTTCAGTCAGAGAATTATGCAATTAATGAGAATAAAGTCAGAAAATTACAATTAAAAAATTATGTTATTAAACTACAAGGGGTAGAAACTAGCTTATCATCAGGATATGCTATTGTTGATATAATTTTATTTTATCGACAAATACAGAATGAACTGAGCTAAAAACTTGCTTTTATTATAAAAGAAAATATTTTTTTAACAGCACTTTTCCACAGTTGCTCAGATATCTAAGTGCAATATGTGAAATTCAAATACTGCATTAATGTGAGCAATTATAACATATTATAATACCTGTTTTTTCCTTAAAAAGTGAGGCAAATGAAACTAATTATACTTTTTGAACAAATCTCAACAAAATGCAAGATAAATTGTCCTAAACAGACAGAAGTGAAAGAATGTGCAATTATTTATTTTTTGATTTAATCTAAACATCTACAATAACTCAAAATATTACTTTACAGTTTGGCACATCTTGTACATAAAGGCAACTATTTCACAAAAGGCTTGCTTACATATCATTTATAGATCTGCAAGAGTTTATAGAAGATAAATTGAGGAATTTCATTCAAAGTTGGAAAAATATTGGACTAGGATATTATAATTGCAAAATAACTCAAACATAGCGGAGTCTTACATTCATAATTAGCGAAACATTGAATGCCCCTCTTATTAGTATTCTAATCACGAATAGGTATGAGAACAAAATTGCAGAAGGCAAAGAGCAGACATAACAAATATTGATATTGAAAATTTTTTATTCATGTTTATCGTACACAACTTTTAGAATCATTGAAATAATACTATTCAAGAACTACTGATTGTTTAGTCGTCATGACAAAGAAATATTTATTCGACAGTTAACTTTGAAAATGACAGATGCTATAGGTTGTATTTATAATTTAAATCGGTGCTCATTTAAAACTCTGGGTCAAAAACTGTCAACAACAGTTTCACTTATTTAAACAAAACGCCAGAAACCATCAATATGCAGTTTCCGTAAACAGTTTTTAGATGTGGGAAGGTAGAAAGAATGTTTCCTTTCTTCAACTGACCCAATTGTTTATTTACAGTATAGAAAAATTTACTAGAAGAATTTTCGTTTATGTACCTTTCCAAGTTTGGAATCAACAGTATAGAAAACATAGCATGATCAATTTTTTCAACTCACAAGAGTTTAAAAATAAAATAAACATTTGGAAAACAAAATCCGAGAACGGACGAAATTTTCTTGAACTTCGAAACTAAAATTTGTTTTGTTGCCACCTACGCTCTACGTGTCAGTGAATAGAAGGAAACAATAATAATAATTATTATTATAACACTGTAACTATCCTGTTTCATATACAGCCGTCTTCATTTATATTTTTCACATAATATTACCATTTAAAAACAGTTTCTACAGAATTTTATTTCATTTTGTCTTCAACATTCAATTTTTGACCTACTTAAGGCATTAATATGAAAAATGTTTGTATTCATTATCTATTCATAATGACCTTAAAGAAAATATATCCCTATTTCCCTTTTTCGTTCATTTCAAGGTTTCAATTCTGTGAAAAACTTGAAAAGGAAAGATTAAACCACTCTTTGATATAACCTATTTTTCTGCACGTTACTACAGAGCTGCACCGTACTTACAACTCCACATATGATTTCTTCCAAGGTTTGGGTTTGCTACACGAATTTGTTTATAGTGTATTCATTGACATGTTTTGTGTAAGGTGTGGAATAAGTTAAAAATATACTGATTAGTGTTTCCTTGTGATCATTGTTCAAAATATTTCTAAATAAATTCATGTGGTTGTATAGTTAGCCAAAAAATCACTGAGCCGGGATTTTATTTCAAAAAGTCTTACAATAGTAATCATGAAGATGGCCGATACCTCAAGCATTTTAAGGCGAAATCGACCTGGAACTAAAACTCAGGTAAAATAATTTCTTTGTAAGATGTCAATTTATTATATTGTGTTTCATTTGTACGTCATTGCGGAATATTTATGTGGATCAGAATATCAGTTAAAATGGGAATTATACACTCATCTGCACAATCTGCATATTTTTATAAATAAGAACTGCACGTTTAAGTCTCCTCGTGTGAGAATTCATTCATTTCATAAAAATTTTGATGAATATGTTTCTATTTCTTTCTAAATTTGGATAAAATAATTTTCTTCAGATTATATTAAAAATCATTATTTCTTTGAATCATGAAGTAAAGAATGATTTTAAGGTCTTCTAAAAGTTGATGATTTCTTTATCTTTTCTAGTTTAGTCATTTGTTTTCTTGTAAAGGAAGAACTTTCTAATATTCTATTCTTTTACAATACTGACGTTTAGTCTGTTTTGTACCTTCTAAAACTACATTCATTTATTTCTTCCATCCACTTTTCCTTGCAGAACTTTTGCAACTGGCCTGAAGAACCTTTTGAAGAAATGGATAGTACATTAGCCGTACAACAGGTATTTATATTACTCTTAACAGTTTGTCAACTATCATTTCCTAACTTTCTTTCATTTGTAGTAAATTTAGGGGCTTTATTGGTTATCTTTTGCTATTAGAGTGATTCTATTTCATGATTTATTTGTAAAATTGTTATTTTAAGCAATAACAGCTTAACAATAATTAGATATCTGATCTTGCATCTCAGTATTTCTTGAGCTCATTTCGCAAACAAAAACATCTACATTGTATGAGAAAGTAGCCATTTATTTACAAATTCCATTGATTCCAAATTCAAATTAATTTTCACTTTTTCTGATGTACTTGCTTCTAAGGTAAGAGGCAAAAATACAATAATTGAAGTTCAGTAGACTGAAGTGTCCTAAAGTTAAATTTCCAGGCTTTGTTGGGTATGTACCTATTTGGTAACTTTAAATTTTAATAGTTTGTTGACAGGCAAGGCCAATTATTTGTTTTAACTGTATTACATGTTCTATATTTCAGTATTGGAATTTCATTTTATCATTAGCTTTCTCTTCATGACTGAACTATCAGATATCATAAAATAAATACCGAAAATACCATGTTAATATTCGTTGAATAAACATTTGAATGCCTGCCATACAAATTCGACATTCAGCACCATGTTGTGGTGGAATCCATGAAGGAACGATATTGGAATCAGATAGGCGAGTTGTCAGAAAAATTTGCTTTTGAATTGAGGATTCACGTATATCGTGAAAGAAGAAAATCTAGAAAGTAACATTTCTTGCTTGTGCTGGAAATTCGACTTTCCTAACATTAGAAATTATTTTTATGGAATTGTTGTCAGTATGTGTAAATCTATGTGAGTTTTTATTTGGCATTTTTTAATATCTCTGTTCAATTTGAACTTCTGTATTGCTTTTTATGTTACTGAAAGTTGGAGGTTGATTATTATGTTGATACTCACTGAAACTTGAAATTTGCGTATGCATTCAGCAAGTAACAAAATTGAAGAATGTGGAATGCAGCTTGCTGCTTTCTCTGTAGTAGTCGGAGACCTTTGCATGAAAATAGGGTGAAAAGATTTTTGTGGCACTGTTAATAAAACCCATTTCCTCACAATAATTTTGTTCTGTTTTTTATTTAATTATTTGCTTAGAAATACTTTTTCAAAAAGCATAGAAACTGCTATTGTAAAGTCTTGAAAATAAATATTCTCCCTGTTCTAAACATTTTTTTTTGTTTTTGAAAAATCTCATTTTTACTTCCCCTCTGTTTAATATTCCATTCCCCAATTATCTATTTTAATTGAAAATTTTGTTAAAAAATCTATAAATTAATGTACAAGATCGAATACAAAAATGCAGCTGCATATTTGATGGCATTTGAAAGGAGCTGGGTTCTTTTGCAATTAATTCTCTTTGGCATGATAATCAATCATTTGGCGAGTTAAGTTTGCAAATTAACTTATTTTTGAATAGAATTTAAGTTTTTTAATTGCCTAACTTTAAAAAAATTGCAACTTTTAAAAACAAAAATAAAATTGATTTTATATAAAATAATTAGTCATAAAAATTAAAAAAAAAGAGGTTTATTAAGAATGTAAAAACATTCCTTCTTTTTGAACAAAATTCCAATTACAAGACAATAGCCCATTGTGTTGCTCCAGTGTGACGTTAATTGAAATACCCAAATACCCAATTACAAGCTCCTACCCATTTTTCCAGGGTTTTTACCAAGTCGAAGGCTGACTTATTTTTGAAACTTCGTGGTTTTTTGAGAACATTGTATTGATGCTCCAATGTTTCTTTCAGTTCATTCAACAAACCATTCGAAAGGAACCTGGAAATGTCGATGAGATATTGACACCTCCTGATGGCCAAGATGAAGGGGTCTGGAAGTATGAACATCTCAGGTACAGCAGCATCCCTCATGATCATTGAAAAGCCTTAGAGCAGAATATAATGCATAACAATTATATGTACTTGAGTCATGTAGATAGATCATACAGGTGTTTTAGTTTGAATATTGTTTGAATTGGCGTTTTTACTTGTTACAAAATGATACTATGCGATGCAGGGTCACTATTTGGAGGAGTTGCTGGTACCATAGTATAAAATATTTTTTTTTGCTCTAATGTTTAGTCTATTTTCTAAGTTGAAAAATTCAAGTCTTCATTGTATTTATAGTAATAAAACTGCATTAAGTATGGGAAGAGACAGAAAAAATTATACATTTATGCAAATTAAATAATTAATACTGGCCTACATGTTACTATTTTCAAGAAGTATTCACAGGGATTGAAATTAGCTGTCTTTTGCTGCATTTTGCACTCATACATTGAGTTTTCAACAACAAAATGTTTTGATCCAGTTGTCATTTTTGACAGCTAAAATTTTCTGTTCACCTTGTTTGATGCAATTTTCGACCAATCAACCGCATTCTTGTAATCCTGTTACTTTTAAATAGCCTTACCAAAATTCATGTTCAATCCTCAGAATATTACATTTCTGGACCTTTTGATATATTTTAAATAATTACTTGCATTTTGATAGCCTGTTTTGTTATTTCCTGTTACAATAATTTTTGAAATTTTTTTCAAAGAAATTTCTTTGCTAAAAATGTTGTGCATCATGCTTTCAAAAATGCTTTTAAATATAGTTTAGCAGGTATTTTTGCATTGGTCAATTTTCAAAGTACTAAGACTTTAGTAAATTTAGTATTGTGTCATTGCTGTAATTTGATTTTTTAATCTCCTTAAAATTGAGTATGATATAGTATTTAAACGATTTACTCTCTCAAATATTAGGACAGCACTTGTTTGCAAAAATTTTTATATTTATAAATATTTTATTTTTAGGCAATTCTGCATGGAACTCAATGGTTTAGCAGTAAAATTACAGGTATTTATAAGATTTTATTTATTAAATGTTATAAAAAGGCTGAGTAATGGGGATGATCAGAGTTATCTTAGATTTTCTGAACACTACAAAAATCCAGTATTAATTTTGAAGTAATTAAAACGTTATGGTAAATATTTATGGAGATTTAAGGAAACAGTTGTTTCTAAATCAACTTGAATTCTTATATTCACAATTAATTTTTTTTCTTGAGAATCAAATGCTATTCATTTATTCATGGGAGTTTTCAAAGGAGTTGAAAAGCTTTCAAATGATGGTAGTGATTGGCCAACTTTATTCAGTTTTACTTAAGGCAAGTTAGTGGCGCACTGACTGTAATTGTTGACAAGTTTAATAAGTTGACATTTAAATTTTTGCACAGAACATAATTTATTACATTTATAAAATTTTATTATGACAATTGACCTTTTCTGAGAACTTTAAATGGTATATCTTTGCATAATATGGGTTTTAATTCTTTAAAAGCCATACATCTCATTATAAAATGTTATGGTTGCTAGATAGCATTTTTGTACCAATTTTCGCAGAATTTTAGTTTCCTGTTAACAAGATATTTTTACATCAGGGAAGAATCCTTTTGGAGGCTCATTCTTTCTGGAAATTTTAAGGAGATTCTGAACCTATATCTGCCCATCTAAGCTGATCAAATATGCTAATCTATTGTTTATCACTATCTTTTAAGAGTAATGCATAAGACTTTTGAACTACTAAAATATTAATCTTTTAAGGTGCATGCATATCCACTCTCTTAATGTTTTTTATGAGTTTTAAAGTATTAAGCTATTATCACAAGAAATATTCAACCTCCAGTGCAGTGATTTTCAGAATTATTTTTGTTGTATCATTTACTATTATTAAAATTAAATATGACTTTGTAGCAAATCTAATTTGTAGTGAACCTCAATCTTCAGAATTTTTTATCGATTTATTAAAATTTCCTGTTATTTACACACATTGCATTTCTTTAGAGATGCAATGTGCTAGATTAGAGACCCAGTGTCACTTATCACCTGTGAACTAAAACTGATTTATAATATTCATATTCGGGGTCGTCATGGTTCATTGGATATGCCCACTGCATTAGCAACCTGCAAGTTGTAGGCGGTGCAAGTTTGATATCTCTGGGTGTATTTCTCGCTTCTGTGTCAGTGAAACTTTCCTTGTGTGTGATATTGTCTGTATTGTGTTTGTCACAATATGGACAAAATGGCCCTTATGCTATAAAAAACCTAAACAACCAATATACATTTTCATTTAAAATGCATCATCACAATGAAGTGGTCAATTGGTGGCCAGATCATTGCTTCATTCATCAGATGATTTAACACTATGTAAATTCTATTATAAATAGTGAATGCATTTTGTACTAAAACACTTGCATCATAACTATTATGGGTTAGCATTGATAATCCTTATGATATCAATCGTATGTGTTCATTGTAAGTATCATAAACGTAATGAATACTTACTGATTTTAATTCTAGCCTGTTAGTAAAATTTTGCCTTCTCAACCTTTTTAATAATTTCGTAATCACCGAATTAAGCTAGACTTTGCTTTAATTTTAGTTTGTAAAGCTAATTTGATATCCATATAAAAAAATTTCTCTTTCTTTCAGACTGAGTGCAACTCTGAAACCTGCACTCAGATGACAGCCACAGAACAATGGATTTTTTTATGTGCAGCGCATAAAACTCCCAAAGAGTGCCCTGCCATTGATTACACTCGGCATACTTTGGATGGTGCTGCGTGTTTACTTAATAGCAACAAATACTTTCCTAGCAGGTAAAGTATACAAATCACTTGTATTGTTTTGCTTAGTTCACTGCTTTTGTGTCAATTTTAATATACTGCACAACTGACTAAAAATAAATTCATCTAATTTTTTTGTTTGGAGTTTCTATCAACAAATAGGTGTGTTTTTCAAGGGTCACACATGTTTGTATACATCCCCATCTTAAAAAATATTTTTATGTGTTTTAAACTATCACATCATCGACATTCCCATCAATGCATTTTAATTTTACATTTTCCTTTTTCAGATGTTTTTATATAAATACCTTTTGATTAAAATTCTTATTTTCTTTCATGGTATCCCATGTTTTAATGTTGGTTTTGGTTATTCTGATATTTTATCACTGCTATTTTATTTGGACTTGCATTTGGCATGAGCTTGTCCATTGTCCGACCTTGCACCATTAAACCTAAGTCAAACAACCAACAGCAAATATCTAGAAAAATACTTCTTTGGTTATAAGTGTTTATCACATGTGATCTTTTCATTTGTCTGACTTGTATTTTTTTCAGAGTAAGCATAAAGGAATCATCTGTAGCTAAACTAGGTTCAGTATGTAGAAGGGTATACAGAATATTTTCTCATGCATATTTCCATCATAGGGCAGTATTTGATGAATTTGAAGTAAGTGAAATGCTATAATACTAAATATTTCTTTTAGTTTATCCGCTAAATTATATGGAGAAACTTCTAAATTAGTATGTAAATGTTATTCATCTATCTATTATCCCATTCTATTGATTTTGTATGCAGTAATAAAAATTTATCAAAATATATTGTGTTTTACCATTGATTCATAATGATTGAAAGTTTTACTTAACACTAATAGAGTGAACCTTTCTTTTATACTAACTAATGATGATTTTATTCATACATTTGGTAATTGATGTAGGTAGTACGAAACATCTGCATATTTATAAACATACTTACAGAAAAGTAGAAGTTTTAAAATGTTTGCATATGGTGTTTAAAGTTCGAATCAGTCTGCAAATTTTGGACAAACAGAAAAATTTTTAATCTTAAAAATTACTTTCTTGATTTAACTGATTGATTTTACAATGAATCAATTTGAATATTTAGCTTGAATTGTTAAATAGTGCCAGATATTATAATCAAGTTATAGTTGATAAAAATGAAAACTACCAGGATCGAAACTTATATTTGTGTACAAAATTATTTCTTTTCCATATTTAGCATAGTTAGCAGAAAAAAACGGCATTTTTGTTTTGAATGTTAGTTTACAAGAGCTTCTAACTTTTACATCAAGGTAGTTTGCTCTGTAACAATTCTGCTTTCCCCAAAATGTTGGCGTAGCTAGGCGAAACATGGCACTTGTGCTATTTCCCCCTCAGAGGCACATCTCCTTTAGGTGTGTACGGGCTTCACGAACCCAAGGTACTCTAGTGATCTTTTCTTTTCCAATGGGACTTAACTGTCTTTAGTAGTAACACAGGGGTCATGCTTTTAGGGTACCCAAGAAATATTTTTCTGCTTTTATCCCATTCTATTCCTCAATCCTCTTTTTCCACTTTCTCAACATTTTTTTACTTGAAATTGTTTGGCGCAGCTTGGCAACTATGACTCTTATGCCACAAAACTGCAAAACAACCATCCCCAAAATGTATCACTGGAAAATATGAATGTTTCAAGTTATAAGGATTTGTATTGTACCTTTAAGCCCAATATTAGAAGAAAAATAAAATGAAGTGAAGAGTTCTTTAAAAATTACCTTTTTAATATAAAATCTGAAAGAACCTTTTATGAGGCTGTTTTGATTTTTGGATTGTTAAAATGTGACAAGATGCAAAACTGTTAATACAATTATTTCTAAACAGCAATTATACGATTTTCTTGAAAATTTTCTATTATGTGTAGCTTAGATTTTTATCAAAATATCTGGAGAATGAGAGTTAAGAATGTAGATTCTGTTCCAACAATCTTTTTAATTTCCACAACTTTTTAGTTTCTTGTATATGTCATAGCTCACACAAAAGTACGAACTTTAATGGACTTTAACTATATTTATTTACATTGATTTCTCTACTGTCCCAAGTACACAAAGAATGGTTCGTGGAACGGAGCGTTAGTGATATCGATTGAGAAATCAGGCACTAACTGATACAAATTGGCAACGTTCTTGGCGCTCGCCCAGTACATGAAAAGTTACGCCAATTAAAGAGTAGCTCCAACAACTCACAGATACGCATGGCACAAACAGATAACAAGTTTATCACTGGGAAGCATAACAACTCTATTTTTCAGATGTTTCACACTGTATTTAATGCTTAATTAAATCTAAGTGTAATTTAACATTGCTGTTCACTAAAGATGTCATCAATTACTTTACAGAATGAAACCTTTTTATGCCGTCGTTTCACAGTATTTGTTACAAAATATAATTTGATGTCAAAGGATAATCTTATTGTACCCATGTTAGGCGAAGAATCAAATCCAACTGAAAGCGAAGCATGAGAGGCAGCTAAAGCAGTTTTAGTCTCATATCAGATATGTGTTGCATACGTTTTTGTGAGAAAAGTGAATCATTCATTCAGCCTATGAGTTATGAATACTCCTTTTTAGAAAGGCTTTGTAAAAATGTACAAATTGAAATAGTAATTAGCACCATTGGTCATTTTTGTTCATGGATTATATATACCTGAATGATGGGTAAATGTCTTGCCTCTTGATGATTGTATCGGCAAATATTCGTTAATTTTATTAGATGACCTTTTGTTCAAAATCTAATGGAATATTGTTTTTTGTTAGCTACTACAGCTAAAATTCATAATTTATTGTATCCAAACTTTATGATTTCTGTGTGCAGTTTTCTACTTAATGTAAAATTTTTAAACTGAGGTAGATTGTTCATTTCTGTAGGACTAGAAATTAATTTTATGAACAATGTATGTTGGTATAAGCATTGTGTTTCATTCTGTATTTAGAGTTTCTTAAAAATCTATTCAACGTTTGGTGTCTGGATTGGCTCTTTTTGAATTCTTGTGTTTCATTTGCCTAATAGTTCTATGACTAGTCAGTGCTGTGGTGTTTCCTATATAATTATGGTTAGTTATTGAAAATGACATTAAGTTCTTTAAGATTTAAAAGTTTTCAAATGCATTTTCTGTTTTCTAAGGAATTTTTATCAAATGTTTCATTCTCGATACAAATGTACGTACTTTTCTTTTAATAATTGTGTTGGTATTTATGTTACTTTTCTATGCATATGTTAAACAAGATGCTCTCATGTTACTAATAAGTACAATGTGATACTTTGTAGCTTCTGTCTAATAAGACAGTAATGTCTTGCCTGAAATAAGTTAGGTTTAGTTTTCAAGTGTTATTTAAATTATTTTATTGGTTGTGAAAGTACAATAAAATTGTGAACACATACTGCCATTCAACTTCAATAGCCTGTAAAAAGTACAAATGGTTTTCCATCAGTGTGTCTTGCTCCATCTATTAGTGAAAATGTTAATTAAAAGTTTGCCTATTATGTGGGCAAATCAAGATAAGCATTATTGGTACTTGTGTCCTTTATGTGTAAATTAAACCTAGCGCAACATCATGTCCATACATGTAAATCTATCCAGAAATTTAGATTGCCTGGATGAAATCAGTTTGTTATTTAATTTCAACCCCAAACTTTTGATTATTCAAGAACATTTTCTGTGAATATATATACAAAGTATTATATTTTATCTAAATTGATGGTGTAGTTTTTAAAATTGAGCCTTCATTTATAAACGTTTGGTAGGTGTTTATTCCATGGTGCTATATAAGCTCTACACCAAGATATGGAGATTGTACAAAATTAATTTTTCAATTATTGCAGTGTGGATTTAATAATCTGAAGGCATCAAAATGAATAATTTATTGTTAGGATAATAAGAAAGTCCCATGGCTTTATTGGAGAACCATAACCACATCAGAAAATTAATTTCTTTTGGTATTGCTAATGTGTTTCTTAAGTGAGCCTTCCTAGCCAGGATCTAAGAGCCATAGGCTTGTTATTAAATATAATGGAGTGAAAGACTAAACCATTCAATTTGATTTATAAAGATGTTTTTAATGCTAATAACCTGTTACAATAAGAATTGTCTGGGAAAAATAATTTAATGATGTCATAAGCCATTTCATTCATATTACTTGTTTTTATTATATCAATCTTCATAGTCAATGCACATATAAAATAACTAAGTTTTAATTTACTTTTTCATTCTCTTGGATATTAGTTAAATAAATTCAGCTATATATTTATATGAAAATTGAAATTCTTTTTTGTTATTGGTTTATGTGTTCAAGTAGTAATTTGTTTTTTTTATCAAGGGTAATATGTTGGGAATAATTTTGGTTGAATTTAGTTATTACCTTCTATATTTATTCCTTTATTGTTTTCTAATTTTTATAGTTTTATTTTTCAACATTGAATAGTAACAGTAATTTATTTATATATTTAGATTGTAATGTGAAAACTGATGAGATCTGATTTGATAGATCAAAATGTAGATTCCGTTGATATTTTTCACCACATGATGTATGAAATAAGCAAATTTCTTTTATTATTCATGCTAGCAAATTCAAACAATTTTATGTCATAGAATGCATTTCTGCGTATTGGTACTTTCCTATTTGTGTTAATACGAAATTTATCAATTTGTTACGTATTGTATAATAAAGTTTTGTGTTCATGCGTTCACTTACAACTATCACTTGCCAAATTGCTTTTGTAGTTTTTACAGCACATTCCTGACATGGAGCTTAATCGCATTTAAATTAACCAAAAATGTATTTTCGCAAACAAAATTTTTTACTTTTTATTTCTGCAGTAACTGTTTATGCAACACTAAACTGAAATTAAAGAATATGAAGTTATTTTGTACTACACAAGGTATAAATAAGAACTATATAGTTTGACATTTATAAAATTCTCAATGCTTTTTTTTTCTATATAAAAATGACTTGCTATTTTTTACTTTTTACTACCCATCAAACACTAACCCTGCCATCTGCTATTGAATGTTTAATTTGTTTCCATGAATGTTGTTAGCTGACAATTTTATTTATCATCAAAAGCTCTTACAACGAGCTCAGAAAATTTTCAACATTCCTTTAACCTTCTCAAATCCACATGGATCCTTTTTTAAAAATAAAATAGTGATTAATATATTTATTTGAATGGAGTTAAAGATAATTTTTTAGTAATTGTATATATTTAATTAAACCATTTGCTTTATCTGTAACAGGTCTGAATTTGACTGTTGATAACTTAGAAGGAAGTCTAAAAATTAATATTCCTTAGTGACAGTGGGAAATGGAAAGCTAATGAAAATTTGAATTCCTTTGACTTAATTTAATAGAAAATTTTTACCTTTCTGGTTTATAAGCTCATAAACTTTTACTGAAAATATTACTTTCATTTTTGTTTAAAAATATATTTCAAACTCATGACAATTTTAGCATTTAATTCCTTAGTGTCCATTTAAGCTATGTATTCTGGATACCAGGAATGTTTGATATTAAAGTTACATGTAATTGCTATCTTTTCTATTTGAGTATTAACAACCTCTAGACCTTCTGTTTGAATTTGCTTACTGCTTCACAGGTAGGTCTGCACTTCAAAAATATTGCATTTTTTAATTGAATAGTGTGATCTGATATAGCGAATTAGTCTAGTGTGTTAACTGCCATTTCATGCCCATAATTGCTAACTTTAAAAGTATGTCTTCCAAAATATATATAGAAAGCAATAGATGATAAAATGTTGAACAAATGTTTTTGTTAAAAATCCAATTTACATTTATGATGACAATGATTTACTTTTTAATTTGTTCTAAAATCATTGTGTAATAAAGTAAATTGTTTAGATTTTTAACAAAAACATTTGTTCAACATTTTATCATCTATTGCTTTCTAAGACCAGATTTAATAAAAAATACAGTTTATATCCATTATATTAATAATGGTTACTATATATTAAAGTGTTTATTAACTTTATCATTCACTTTGGATAGTTTTGTAATACGATTTTAATTTTATTATTTTATATAATTTGTCTGAAAAAATCACTATCTTTTTAAAACCTAAAAATTAGTTTTACTTCAATTAGCAAGCTGAAGTCTGCTATTTGGTTATCGCAGGAATTTTTCTCAAATTTAAATAATTTGGTTTTGTTAGAATTATGTGAAATATGCATTTTGGTATGATAAATTAAAAATTCATCTTATGAACTTTAGATTACTAAACTTTTTTATAATATAGAAATGTAAATTTTGAATTCTTATGAAACTAAATCAATAAGTGCAATAACAAATTCAAATTTATATTCAAGATTTAAAAAAAAGTATATATAAATATATAAAATAAAGACAAAGCCCATTTCTTAAAACTTATTCATTGGTTAACTTCTACCAAGCAAATGTTAAATTTTTTTATTTTCAGCCTCGTCTTGCTTTGAAAAACATTTCTGGTAAGAGACCCGTAAGTTCTTACTTTGCCTCCAAATTGGTGCACTTTTGTAGTTTTTCAAAATGTAAATGCTAGTATGTTTCCAAAACTTAATAAGATCCAAACGTTGTTTTTATATCCGAGTTTTCGGTAATGAACTTATGTTCTTCATTTTTAAAGTACACTTCGTTTTTACAGAATTTTTAAATTAAATAAAACCTAAATTTTTTTTTTTTTTTTGGGGGGGGGGTCAATTTTGTAAAAATGTTTCACCTAAAGCTTAGGATTGATTTGTTTTACAGTAATGTTTTGCTACATGAGGGCTTATTAGACCATAACCTATGGCTTAAAGTGAGTTCTGAACATACATTCCGACAAGGATTTGAACCCAGAGCCAATTGAATAAAGGTCCAGAGCACTAGCCACTTAACTACCAGGCCATGTACCTAAAGATGTCCTGAAATTGGAATATAATTTTTAAAATAAATTCTGTTTGTTTCTAAGTTTAAATCACATTAGAAGGAAGTCTAGGAAAAATATTGATTTTTAAAAATTGTTTGACTCAAATGTATTTTACTTTTTTAATTTAATTTCAAAAGTAGAGTTAAATTTAGTGTCGCTGTAGCTGCCAATACTATAACATGCATTGACAATCAATATTTGAGCCCTATGCTATGATAATCTAGAATCTATCGACTAGAATTTTATGGCTGCACATTTAATCAAAAGTATTTTTGTTTTAACATGTATTTCTAAATTTTGAAGTATTTCTAACAAACGTCTGTTGATTACTTTAAACTGCTAAAGTTAATTGAATGTATCATGAAATCTGAATAGGGTATATCATGTGTTTCAGTATGATTATTGAGTAAAATATTTAAATACTTATTTCACAGTAGCAATATCAAAAACTTTTAATATTTGACTTTAAATCTTGATTATTTTCATTGACTAAGGGTGAAGAAGCTATGTAACTCTTGTCTTATACAGAAAATTAATTTTACGTGCAAAAAATTTGATAAAAAATACTTGCATTCTATAGATTCGAAATTTTCATAGCAAAAGGCATGTCTCAGTTCTTACTTAAAAAGAAATTTGATATGTAGCGTATATAAATAAGATTTGCCATATTTGATGTGCACTTGCATCTTGACAAAAGTTATCACAATAAGTGTTTCTTGTATTGTAAAATTTCAAAAAAGAAAAAGGTTAAAATTGCAGTTTATATAAAACAGCTCAAGGGTTAGAATAAACTAGACAGGTTTTCATAATGTAATAGTAATTGTTACTTTTGAAACTTATTTGCACATTCACTTGGGTGCACATTAACCCTTCAAGTGATTTCAACGAGATATCTATTCCATCGAGATTTGACCAATTTTGCAAAAAAAAACGAGATATTGTTAATTTTTTGACGATTGAGATCAAGATCTGGTCAGTTTTCTACTAATGATGAGATATCTTGTCCATCAAAATCTGCTAATGACGAGATACCTCGTCAAGACAACCACCAAGAGGGTTAAAAATAGAGCAAATAATGAAGCCTATTCTTGCTTTGAGGCACATTTTATATATATAAAAGCATTTTATTAAACTTTAATTTTAATGTGTAATACAATATTTTCATTCTGAAGATTCTACAACTTGCAGTGACTAAGCTGCTTGCGAATATTTGTTGTGTGTTTTAGCTAGCTAATTTATAAGCTTGGTATAACTTTCAATAGTTAGCTTTTATAATTTATTCGTATTTCATGTAACAATAATGTTTTACTTTTAAGTGGATGTCATTAATACTTAATAAGTGGAGAATCATACAATTTTGTTTATTGCTTCATTGTACCACTATGCATTATGTACTGAATATCATTAGTCCTCGTAAGCCTTTTATAGACCATGCTATGAAGATTGCATCGTACATATATGCCAAAGATTTAATATTTATCTTTTGTTATTTGAAACATCTTAGAATTTGGCTTCTGGATTTATTTAATTTGGGTATGTGACCCACTAGTTAGATCGCTGATTTATGTAAGTTTATTTGATAGGAATCGCAATCAAAATTTAAAAGTAAAATGAAGATCAATTTGAAAATATATTCTCAAAGAATGTTATGTCAATTTTTTCCAGTTTTATTCTAGCTGCGATTTATTGATATATTGAGTACACACTTCCCACTTGTGCGCTTGATTTCAAGGATCCACTTATAAATCGTCAGCAAGTAATGCACATACACAAGGAAATTTCTTATATTATAGAAGAGAGAAATACCCAGGAGGAATCGAACCTGCACCGCCTACAACTTGCAGGTTGCTAGCGCAGTGGGTGGACCCCCTATTGATATATAGGTCGATATTTTAAAAATTTATATATATATATTACATTTGTTTGAAATTTTTGTTGAATTTATAATTGTTTACTTTGAAAATCTCCAATGGTTAGCTAACAAGTTATGTGCCGGTGATTATTAAAGTGCTCGAAGTCATGTTTTGTTTTGAGATATTTAAAGTTTTGCTTTTGGATAAATTGAAGATATTTTCTTTTACAATATAGCAAAATATTTTCAGAAAATATTTGTTCTTATAAAGTAAATTTTTTTTTTCAAATTCTTTTGGTATTCATTTTGGTAGTTGCTATCAAATTAAGCAATAAACCAGAAGTATTTAAATTTTTGACTTGGACCACTTCAAGAATCACTGGCATATAAATCTATATATGATATTTCTTAATGACATAATTAAGAAACTAAATCTTATTTTGCTGTGTACTAATATGGCTGCAATTGTTTCCACTGCAATTTCGTCCTAGTTACTCTCCTTCAGCACATTGTTGTTTTCCATTGGTATAATACACTCCATTGGTATCTTAGTATATGTTTAGTGAAAGAATTTTTCTTAATTTTCGAACACATTCGAAATTATTTGTTCTTTGTTCTTCTAAAGCAGCTATTAAACTTGTATGTAAATAGATGTGTGAATTTGTATTATTTACAGTCTTGTGATGTATAAAAAACTGAGTATCATTTACCATTAAGCAATAAATCATTTCCATGTGACTTTGTATCTAGAATTTTTTTATAACTTGATAAAGACGTTAAAATTGTTTATTTTTAATCTTGGAGAAAAAAAGCTTTAGTCAGTCTTTATTATTCAGTGAATCGTGTGTCTAGTTATATTTGCAAACACTCATGAGATTTGACTAGTGTAGTGCTTTACGCCACAACACACTTGATGACTAAATAACCACATATTTCTAAAGAATCCATGGAGTTTTTCAACCTTTAGAAAGATTATTCATTCTTTCCGTAAAATAGAATCCTTAATAACGATTCTATTGGCGCTTTCCCTGGAATAGAATTCTTCGGTACGATTCTATTGGCCCATTCTGTCGAATAGAATCGTGGAAAGATTCGATTGCTCCTCTTAGAAAAGAATCCTTAGGAACGATTCTATTTATCTTTTCCTTGGAATAGAATCTTTTGGAACGATTCTATTGGCCCATTCTATATAATGGGATCTATAAAGATTCTATTGCACCTTTCCTTAGAAAAATTTCTAATTCCTTTGGAACGTTTCTATTGCTTCTCTTAGAATAAAATTATTTGGAAGGATTCTATTGGTCACACAAGGTCAAAATTGGTTAGAAGTCATGCAAGGGAAGATTGCAGGTTGAAAGGTGAAAATATGCGTATGAACCCCTCAGAGTGTTAATGTCTTGTATTTTTGACAAAAGCTGCAAATTTGAGGTTATAATTTGTCCGAAATTCGAATATTCATATCTTTTAAACGATCCTGCTCTTGTTACTTAGAGTGCCCGCTTTTCATATTACTCAATGTTACACATTGTGAGGATTCATTGATGGACCCCTCAATTATCCCTCCCAAAGGCAAACTCGCCGACAGGTCGTAAAAGAGCCGGACAATACATTTCCATCTCTCTGGCGCCAGACGGTCGGGACTTGGATCGAAGAGGACAAAAGGGGATTCGTTCCGGAAAGAGCCCAGGTGTTTAGGAGTGCACCTGCCAGGTGATTAAGTCCACCTGCTAGGTAATCAAGCCACCTGCGCTAAGTAGCTGATCCCATTTTACGTCAGAGAGTCTCTACCGAATCAGCAACCTCAAAAATGAGCAAAGTAAAAACGAACCAATTAAAAGTAAGAACCAATCAAGAACGAACGAATCGGGAACCACCAGCGAACAAAGGCTGGGAGGTTTCAAAAGGAAAAGCAGGGAGTCGAATCGTCAGTTCTTGCTTGTGATCTCGATCGATCAGCTTAACTCAGCGACCCTTTGAGCGGTCACTCCTTAGGGAGAAAATATATTTTTTGAAGACGGTTCTCTCAACCTGAGAGGACGCGTTCTTGTAGCCGGCGTAGGCTGCCCATCTCGAGTCTTGTTTGTTTCCCGAGCTAGCGTCTTAGCTCAGTGACCCTTTGAGCGGTCAACCCCATTAAGGAGCTCTTAATAATTTGGAAGACGGTTCTCTCACCCTGAGAGGACGCGTTCTTGTAGCCTGGCGTAGGCTGCCTATCTCGAGTTCCTGCTTATTTCTCGTTCGAGACTTGAACCAGCGACCCCAGCGGAGCCGTGCCTGTCTTGTGCCGCTCCGACGACCCCAGCGGAGCCGTGCCTGTCTTGTGCCGATCCGACGACCCCAGCGGAGCCGTGCTGTCTTGTACTGACCCGACGACCCCAGTGGAGCCGATCCCTGATTGTGCCGAACCGACGACCTGCGGAGAGTTCGGTACCGACTTCTCGTCCGGCAGTGAACCTGCCTTGTCCCGTCTTCCAGTGAGGATCCAGTGCTGATCTTGTGAAATCGTCACCCGACGAGTAGAGTTTCATCTAGAGACTGTTGAGATACCTTTCTCCAACTCAGAGACTTTCGTACGTCCTGAGATTTCGACACCCTGTCGCATCCAGTTAGCAGAGGCATAGAAATTCGTGAAAGTGTCGTGTAAATAGATTCTAATATAGTCAAGGAATTGTTTTAAATAAAATTATCGTTTGTTATTTAAGCCAGACTGTTCTCTGTAGATTTGAATCTACCACGCTACCCAGAGAATCACTACAGTCTACTTAAATTATTGGTGGCAGCAGGTGGGATTGTTAGCCATTAAATAAAAAAATTGGCAACCACACCTTTTGCGTAGTAAGCCCACCCAGGATTTATTACGTGAGGACATCCAGTCCAGAGGCAAACTCAAGAAGAGTTGTGAAGTGAGAAAAAGCAGAACCATCCAGAACTGCTACAACGTGAAGGACATCCTGTCCAGTGTTGAAAAAAAGTGCTAGTGTGCCAGTGAAAGAAAAAAAAACGAACGCCCGTCTGACATCCCAACAGAGGCAGAGCAGAGACCTGTCGAAAAAGCAGAGCCAGTCGTCAGACAAGGTAAGCTTGGCATTTCTTTAGAGGCAATTTAATAGATTATTGTTTTAAATTGTTGAGAAAAAAAACTGTTGTGAAGAGTGTTTAAATTTTTAAATTGATTTAATTGTGGAATACATTCTAAAGAAATTCTGATTACTAGTGTATGCAAATTCGCGGAAACGTTAGGATTTAATAATTGCAGTAAATTTGTAGTGAAGATTTGGAAATTGTCAGTTTAGCAATTGCTCGAATAAGTTCCAGGGCTGTGGATGATCTTGTACCTTTAGCACATAGTTAAATTAACTTAGATTGTGAAGTATCTACGCAATTGTGAACTACCTAGTCAAGTTGAATGAAATTTAGTGAACTTGTAGTAGAGATTATTATTGTGTATTATTTTAAGTAAAAATATTTTAATATTGCATGAGTCTGGAAAATAGTTAAGGCTTAGGAAATTGACTGCATTGTGTATTATTATTTTATGTGTGTATTGTTATTTGAAAATTGAAGTTCAGAATATTTGGTGATTGAATTTTGTAATTGTGTCACTGGGAAAATTTAGTGTAGAACCATGGCGTTTTTAACTAAGCAGAAAAAGGTAGACTTGCAGAAATTAGCATACGAGTTTAATGTTGAGTTTGGTTCCGACGATCGAATCATCGATCTAGCAAGGAAAATACAGGGATGCAATGATTTTAGCGAGGAAAGCGCTAAAGATATGATAGTTAATATCATAGAAGAGAGGAAATTGGCCGAGGCTAGAGAAGAGAGGGAATTGGCTAAGGAAGAGGAAAAATTAGCTAAGGAAGAGGAAAAATTAGCTGCGGAAAGGGCTTTCGAACTAGAGAAGCTAAGATTACAACAATCGGGAGAAGTAAATAGTTTAAGTTCGTCTAGCCATGATAGCGGGAAACCGTCTAAAAACATTAAATCAGTCATGCAAAAGTTTGATGCTGACAAAATAGATATGGCCTTGTTCTTAATTCTTTTTGAACGCCAGAGTAGAAAATTAAAAATCGAGTATGACGAATTGGTCTCACAGCTGCTTAGTCTGTTGCCGATTGAAATCGCGGAGATTATTATTCGTGAACCCGAGGAATTGAGTGATGATTATGATCATGTAAAGTCCGTACTTCTCGCTAGATTCAAGCTTAGCGCAGAATCCTTTAGATGCAAATTTCAAACGCATCAGAGTCAAAATGGCTCTTTATGGAAGGACATGATCTTCGAACTAAGAAGCTATCTAGAAGGGTGGCTTAGCGGAATCCAAGTTGAGGATTTTGATTCTCTTAAGAATCTGATGATCGCTGATCAAATGAAAAGAAGGGTACCGGCCGACATAAAGGACCACTTTATTGATCAATGGGGCGAGTTGACCGAACCGAGCGCATTGGCTGAGAAGCTAGACGCGTACGAGTCAACCCGTCGAGTCAAGAAACAGGTGTTCTCGAAACTACCGGAGAAAAGGGCTCTCGACCGCCCAAAACCTATTGAAAAGCCGAATCAGGGAAAGAAATTCGGGGGGGGGGGAGAAAAATCACGGAAAGGACTGGAGATCGGGAAGTAAGGGAACCAACACAGAATGGCGGACAAGGGAATTTGAGAAACGTAGTGGCCCGTTTGTTTTAATTGTAACTTACCTGGTCATATACGCCCTCAATGCCCCGAGTTAAAGAAAGTAGCGGAACCCTTAAATAATCTTGCTACGAGCGCAAATTTTGCTCCCTCATTTGAGCCTTATTTAAGCAAGGCCAAAATAAATGATGTTGACATGGTATTGTTGCGTGATTCAGGAACAACCATTGACCTGGGACCCCTAGACTTGGTGAAACCTGAGGATTTTACAGGCGAGCACATTTGGGTTAAGCAACCTCTGGACAACCACTTCAAGTGCCTACCTTTGGCAAGAATTAAAATCGAAAGTCCAGAACTCGGCGTAATTAGGACTAAGGCAGCAATTGTAGGTAAATCCGTCGAAATGCGACATTACCTCTTAGGAAATTCCACCCAGGAATTAATTGAATCGCAAAGAGTAAAACCAGAACTGGTAAACGCGATTATGACTAGGAGTCAAACCAAACGTCTGAGCCCTGAACAGACTGTAGTTGAGGAAAACCAGACAGAAATAGATCCACTTGAGGTAACGGAACCCGAAAATGAACTAGAGGACGAAAATTTGGGGATAGAGTTACCACCCTTACAGGAAAATTCGGAAATCGAATTAGTAGGCATTCACGCTGAAACTTTTGCCAAGGAACAGCAGAATTGTCCCGAACTCAAATCTATTTGGGATAAGGTCAGGCAAAATAAAACGAGTGAGTTCGTGATTGAAAAAGAGCTACTCTTTAGGCAGTCTAAGGATCATCGAGGCGAAGAGCGGAGGCAGCTATTAATACCCGCTATATATAAAAATAAAATTTTAAGCCTTTGTCATGATGGGTTCGGATCCCACATGGGCAATACGAAAACTAAAGATAAGCTGTTGCGCTATTATTTCTGGCCCCAGTGTATTAAGGAGATCGAGGAATATGTGAAATCGTGCGATGCTTGTCAGAAAGTCGGGAAATCCTCGGAACAAAAGAGAGCGCCCCTTAAGTTAGTGCCCGTGATCACCGAAGTGTTCGCGAAGATGAATATAGACATTGTGGGTCCCTTGCCAATATCACCGAAAGGGAACAAATATCTCCTGACGGCTATTTGCCTTGCTTCCAAATACCCGGAAGCTATTCCTTTATCAGCAGTGAACTCAGAAACCGTCACTGATGCCTTGCTTGCTATCTTTAGTAGAATAGGTTTCCCCAAAGAACTACAACTGGACAATGCTACGTATTTCACTAGTAACCTCACAACTACCTTCTTTGAGAGGTTTGGGATTAAGGTGGTGCGTAGTTCGATCTATCATCCACAAACGAACCCGGTGGAACGGTTCCACCGGACCCTAAAGAGACTTTTGAAAGCGATGTGCCTGGAGCTAAAAGAAAATTGGGAGGACGTACTTCCATCGGCTCTCTTGGCTTTGCGGAACGTAACCCATGCGTCAACCGGTTTTAGCCCCGCAGAGCTAATTTACGGGAAGAATTTGAGAATGCCCGAATCCATTTTATTTGACAAATGGTGCCAAAGTCCCCCATGTGAAGACATTGTCACGGAGTACGTATTCCAGTTGATAAATCGATTGCGACGGTGTCAACAGGTAGCCACCGCAACCGAAACGGACGCAAAAGTTAAAAGGAAGTCGTACTACGACAAAGGATCGGTGAAGCGCGAGTTTAAAGTAGGCGATCGCGTCTTAGTATTGTCATCTTGCCAACAAACAAAATTCGCCGTAAAATGGGTTGGTCCGGGAACTATAGAGAAACAGCTTTCGGAGACCAATTACGTTGTTAAGATGCCAGGGAAGGTAGAGAAGGTACGAGTGTATCACATTAACTTATTAAAGCCATACCACCAGCGGATGGAAAGCGTAAATGTTTTGATGAGCGAAGTATTCTCTCACGACACCGTAGAATCTGATTTGGATATTCAGTATCCTATCGCAGATCCGAATATTTTTGATTTCGGAGAGGTAGTGAAAAACAGTAAATTGGAAGAGCGATGCACGCAGGATCAAATCAATGAACTTGGGAAATTGTTAAAATCCCATAGGCAATTATTTTCAAATGATCCCGGTAGGACGAATCTTATCGAACATGATATCGATTTAATTAGTGACAAACCCATTAGATCGAAACCCTACCACACCTCTCCTAGACAAACGGAAATCCTCAAGTCAGAAATTAAGAGGATGTTGGATTTAAAAATCATTGAGATCGGGGAGTCCGATTACACTTCCCCCATGATTTTAGTAGAGAGTCCAGGACGTGACCCTCTCCCTTGTGTCGATTATCGTCGATTAAATTCCATCATTAGGACGGAATATTATCCACTGCCTAATATGGACGAGCGAATCGAACAAGTGGCAGCCGCAAAATATATAACGGTCATAGATCTGACCAAGGGATATTGGCAGATACCCTTGAGTCTTAAGGCACAAAGATTGGCCACTTTCGTGACTCCATTCGGGTCATATAGACCACTAGTTCTTCCGTTCGGACTAGTAAACGCGCCATATTGCTTCTCAAAATTCATGGCTCAACTCTTACAAGGTTTAGATGAATTTTGTGTACCCTACTTAGACGATGTAGCTATATTTTCGCAAACTTGGGAGGAACACATCAAACACCTCGATGTGGTTCTTAAGAAAATCACGTATGCGAAATTAACAATTAAACCTGCCAAATGCAAGTTCGCACAGAGCAGTGTCAAATATTTGGGACATATGGTAGGGAGTGGATGTAGAACTCCGACTGAGGCGAAAATCCAAGCGGTAGTTGATTTCCCCACACCCAGGAATAAAACACAGATCAGACAATTTTTAGGTTTGAGTGGATATTACGCCCGGTATATCCAAAATTATGCCATAATAGCCGAGCCATTAACGAGGGCATTAAAAGGAAAGAATAGAAGGGAGGAGGTAGAGTGGTCCACGGAATGCGACTCAGCTTTCCGAGAGCTGAAAACGAAACTCACTGAGAAGCCGGTGTTGTACGCCCCAGACTTCTCAAAGGAATTTATCCTCCAAACTGACGCTTCCAACCAAGGAATCGGGGTAATCATGGCACAAAAAGGGCCAGATAAAGTGGATCACCCGATATTATATTTAAGCCGGAAGTTTACCGACACAGAAAAGAAATTCTGCACTACCGAAAAAGAATGCGCAGGCATTATTTACGCAATTAAAAAGCTGCGGCATTACTTGGACGGACAACGCTTCACTATTGAAACGGACCACAATCCGTTAGTATTTTTAAAGAATAACTCCGGGAATAACCCGAGATTGATGAGGTGGGCGTTGGCTTTACAGCCCTTCAATTACCAGATCATCCATAGGGCTGGGAAGGACAACCAACATGCAGATTGTCTGAGCAGAATGCTGTCGGAAAATTAAATCGTACCAAAAGTACCGATTTAAATTGTACATAAACCCCAGTATTTGATTGAACTTATGTGATAAAATATAATTGTATCACAAGAGTAGGATGTAAGAGTATTGTAAATAGTAGATGTAACTTGAAATTTAAGTGTTGAAATCATGTTAAAATTTTGTATATAAATTCTTAAAATTGTTGCCTCTAATGATGTGTCGAGTTGCCATGTCTAACCCTTGCCTTATAGATTTTGCCATACCACAAAATCTTTCTTAGGGGGGAGGGGTTGTGAGGATTCATTGATGGACCCTCAATTATCCCTCCCAAAGGCAAACTCGCCGACAGGTCGTAAAAGAGCCGGACAATACATTTCCATCTCTCTGGCGCCAGACGGTCGGGACTTGGATCGAAGAGGACAAAAGGGGATTCGTTCCGGAAAGAGCCCAGGTGTTTAGGAGTGCACCTGCCAGGTGATTAAGTCCACCTGCTAGGTAATCAAGCCACCTGCGCTAAGTAGCTGATCCCATTTTACGTCAGAGAGTCTCTACCGAATCAGCAACCTCAAAAATGAGCAAAGTAAAAACGAACCAATTAAAAGTAAGAACCAATCAAGAACGAACGAATCGGGAACCACCAGCGAACAAAGGCTGGGAGGTTTCAAAAGGAAAAGCAGGGAGTCGAATCGTCAGTTCTTGCTTGTGATCTCGATCGATCAGCTTAACTCAGCGACCCTTTGAGCGGTCACTCCTTAGGGAGAAAATATATTTTTTGAAGACGGTTCTCTCAACCTGAGAGGACGCGTTCTTGTAGCCGGCGTAGGCTGCCCATCTCGAGTCTTGTTTGTTTCCCGAGCTAGCGTCTTAGCTCAGTGACCCTTTGAGCGGTCAACCCCATTAAGGAGCTCTTAATAATTTGGAAGACGGTTCTCTCACCCTGAGAGGACGCGTTCTTGTAGCCTGGCGTAGGCTGCCTATCTCGAGTTCCTGCTTATTTCTCGTTCGAGACTTGAACCAGCGACCCCAGCGGAGCCGTGCCTGTCTTGTGCCGATCCGACGACCCCAGCGGAGCCGTGCTGTCTTGTACTGACCCGACGACCCCAGTGGAGCCGATCCCTGATTGTGCCGAACCGACGACCTGCGGAGAGTTCGGTACCGACTTCTCGTCCGGCAGTGAACCTGCCTTGTCCCGTCTTCCAGTGAGGATCCAGTGCTGATCTTGTGAAATCGTCACCCGACGAGTAGAGTTTCATCTAGAGACTGTTGAGATACCTTTCTCCAACTCAGAGACTTTCGTACGTCCTGAGATTTCGACACCCTGTCGCATCCAGTTAGCAGAGGCATAGAAATTCGTGAAAGTGTCGTGTAAATAGATTCTAATATAGTCAAGGAATTGTTTTAAATAAAATTATCGTTTGTTATTTAAGCCAGACTGTTCTCTGTAGATTTGAATCTACCACGCTACCCAGAGAATCACTACAGTCTACTTAAATTATTGGTGGCAGCAGGTGGGATTGTTAGCCATTAAATAAAAAAATTGGCAACCACACCTTTTGCGTAGTAAGCCCACCCAGGATTTATTACGTGAGGACATCCAGTCCAGAGGCAAACTCAAGAAGAGTTGTGAAGTGAGAAAAAGCAGAACCATCCAGAACTGCTACAACGTGAAGGACATCCTGTCCAGTGTTGAAAAAAAGTGCTAGTGTGCCAGTGAAAGAAAAAAAAACGAACGCCCGTCTGACATCCCAACAGAGGCAGAGCAGAGACCTGTCGAAAAAGCAGAGCCAGTCGTCAGACAAGGTAAGCTTGGCATTTCTTTAGAGGCAATTTAATAGATTATTGTTTTAAATTGTTGAGAAAAAAAACTGTTGTGAAGAGTGTTTAAATTTTTAAATTGATTTAATTGTGGAATACATTCTAAAGAAATTCTGATTACTAGTGTATGCAAATTCGCGGAAACGTTAGGATTTAATAATTGCAGTAAATTTGTAGTGAAGATTTGGAAATTGTCAGTTTAGCAATTGCTCGAATAAGTTCCAGGGCTGTGGATGATCTTGTACCTTTAGCACATAGTTAAATTAACTTAGATTGTGAAGTATCTACGCAATTGTGAACTACCTAGTCAAGTTGAATGAAATTTAGTGAACTTGTAGTAGAGATTATTATTGTGTATTATTTTAAGTAAAAATATTTTAATATTGCATGAGTCTGGAAAATAGTTAAGGCTTAGGAAATTGACTGCATTGTGTATTATTATTTTATGTGTGTATTGTTATTTGAAAATTGAAGTTCAGAATATTTGGTGATTGAATTTTGTAATTGTGTCACTGGGAAAATTTAGTGTAGAACCATGGCGTTTTTAACTAAGCAGAAAAAGGTAGACTTGCAGAAATTAGCATACGAGTTTAATGTTGAGTTTGGTTCCGACGATCGAATCATCGATCTAGCAAGGAAAATACAGGGATGCAATGATTTTAGCGAGGAAAGCGCTAAAGATATGATAGTTAATATCATAGAAGAGAGGAAATTGGCCGAGGCTAGAGAAGAGAGGGAATTGGCTAAGGAAGAGGAAAAATTAGCTAAGGAAGAGGAAAAATTAGCTGCGGAAAGGGCTTTCGAACTAGAGAAGCTAAGATTACAACAATCGGGAGAAGTAAATAGTTTAAGTTCGTCTAGCCATGATAGCGGGAAACCGTCTAAAAACATTAAATCAGTCATGCAAAAGTTTGATGCTGACAAAATAGATATGGCCTTGTTCTTAATTCTTTTTGAACGCCAGAGTAGAAAATTAAAAATCGAGTATGACGAATTGGTCTCACAGCTGCTTAGTCTGTTGCCGATTGAAATCGCGGAGATTATTATTCGTGAACCCGAGGAATTGAGTGATGATTATGATCATGTAAAGTCCGTACTTCTCGCTAGATTCAAGCTTAGCGCAGAATCCTTTAGATGCAAATTTCAAACGCATCAGAGTCAAAACGGCTCTTTATGGAAGGACATGATCTTCGAACTAAGAAGCTATCTAGAAGGGTGGCTTAGCGGAATCCAAGTTGAGGATTTTGATTCTCTTAAGAATCTGATGATCGCTGATCAAATGAAAAGAAGGGTACCGGCCGACATAAAGGACCACTTTATTGATCAATGGGGCGAGTTGACCGAACCGAGCGCATTGGCTGAGAAGCTAGACGCGTACGAGTCAACCCGTCGAGTCAAGAAACAGGTGTTCTCGAAACTACCGGAGAAAAGGGCTCTCGACCGCCCAAAACCTATTGAAAAGCCGAATCAGGGAAAGAAATTCGGGGGGGGGGGGGAGAAAAATCACGGAAAGGACTGGAGATCGGGAAGTAAGGGAACCAACACAGAATGGCGGACAAGGGAATTTGAGAAACGTAGTGGCCCGTTTGTTTTAATTGTAACTTACCTGGTCATATACGCCCTCAATGCCCCGAGTTAAAGAAAGTAGCGGAACCCTTAAATAATCTTGCTACGAGCGCAAATTTTGCTCCCTCATTTGAGCCTTATTTAAGCAAGGCCAAAATAAATGATGTTGACATGGTATTGTTGCGTGATTCAGGAACAACCATTGACCTGGGACCCCTAGACTTGGTGAAACCTGAGGATTTTACAGGCGAGCACATTTGGGTTAAGCAACCTCTGGACAACCACTTCAAGTGCCTACCTTTGGCAAGAATTAAAATCGAAAGTCCAGAACTCGGCGTAATTAGGACTAAGGCAGCAATTGTAGGTAAATCCGTCGAAATGCGACATTACCTCTTAGGAAATTCCACCCAGGAATTAATTGAATCGCAAAGAGTAAAACCAGAACTGGTAAACGCGATTATGACTAGGAGTCAAACCAAACGTCTGAGCCCTGAACAGACTGTAGTTGAGGAAAACCAGACAGAAATAGATCCACTTGAGGTAACGGAACCCGAAAATGAACTAGAGGACGAAAATTTGGGGATAGAGTTACCACCCTTACAGGAAAATTCGGAAATCGAATTAGTAGGCATTCACGCTGAAACTTTTGCCAAGGAACAGCAGAATTGTCCCGAACTCAAATCTATTTGGGATAAGGTCAGGCAAAATAAAACGAGTGAGTTCGTGATTGAAAAAGAGCTACTCTTTAGGCAGTCTAAGGATCATCGAGGCGAAGAGCGGAGGCAGCTATTAATACCCGCTATATATAAAAATAAAATTTTAAGCCTTTGTCATGATGGGTTCGGATCCCACATGGGCAATACGAAAACTAAAGATAAGCTGTTGCGCTATTATTTCTGGCCCCAGTGTATTAAGGAGATCGAGGAATATGTGAAATCGTGCGATGCTTGTCAGAAAGTCGGGAAATCCTCGGAACAAAAGAGAGCGCCCCTTAAGTTAGTGCCCGTGATCACCGAAGTGTTCGCGAAGATGAATATAGACATTGTGGGTCCCTTGCCAATATCACCGAAAGGGAACAAATATCTCCTGACGGCTATTTGCCTTGCTTCCAAATACCCGGAAGCTATTCCTTTATCAGCAGTGAACTCAGAAACCGTCACTGATGCCTTGCTTGCTATCTTTAGTAGAATAGGTTTCCCCAAAGAACTACAACTGGACAATGCTACGTATTTCACTAGTAACCTCACAACTACCTTCTTTGAGAGGTTTGGGATTAAGGTGGTGCGTAGTTCGATCTATCATCCACAAACGAACCCGGTGGAACGGTTCCACCGGACCCTAAAGAGACTTTTGAAAGCGATGTGCCTGGAGCTAAAAGAAAATTGGGAGGACGTACTTCCATCGGCTCTCTTGGCTTTGCGGAACGTAACCCATGCGTCAACCGGTTTTAGCCCCGCAGAGCTAATTTACGGGAAGAATTTGAGAATGCCCGAATCCATTTTATTTGACAAATGGTGCCAAAGTCCCCCATGTGAAGACATTGTCACGGAGTACGTATTCCAGTTGATAAATCGATTGCGACGGTGTCAACAGGTAGCCACCGCAACCGAAACGGACGCAAAAGTTAAAAGGAAGTCGTACTACGACAAAGGATCGGTGAAGCGCGAGTTTAAAGTAGGCGATCGCGTCTTAGTATTGTCATCTTGCCAACAAACAAAATTCGCCGTAAAATGGGTTGGTCCGGGAACTATAGAGAAACAGCTTTCGGAGACCAATTACGTTGTTAAGATGCCAGGGAAGGTAGAGAAGGTACGAGTGTATCACATTAACTTATTAAAGCCATACCACCAGCGGATGGAAAGCGTAAATGTTTTGATGAGCGAAGTATTCTCTCACCACACCGTAGAATCTGATTTGGATATTCAGTATCCTATCGCAGATCCGAATATTTTTGATTTCGGAGAGGTAGTGAAAAACAGTAAATTGGAAGAGCGATGCACGCAGGATCAAATCAATGAACTTGGGAAATTGTTAAAATCCCATAGGCAATTATTTTCAAATGATCCCGGTAGGACGAATCTTATCGAACATGATATCGATTTAATTAGTGACAAACCCATTAGATCGAAACCCTACCACACCTCTCCTAGACAAACGGAAATCCTCAAGTCAGAAATTAAGAGGATGTTGGATTTAAAAATCATTGAGATCGGGGAGTCCGATTACACTTCCCCCATGATTTTAGTAGAGAGTCCAGGACGTGACCCTCTCCCTTGTGTCGATTATCGTCGATTAAATTCCATCATTAGGACGGAATATTATCCACTGCCTAATATGGACGAGCGAATCGAACAAGTGGCAGCCGCAAAATATATAACGGTCATAGATCTGACCAAGGGATATTGGCAGATACCCTTGAGTCTTAAGGCACAAAGATTGGCCGCTTTCGTGACTCCATTCGGGTCATATAGACCACTAGTTCTTCCGTTCGGACTAGTAAACGCGCCATATTGCTTCTCAAAATTCATGGCTCAACTCTTACAAGGTTTAGATGAATTTTGTGTACCCTACTTAGACGATGTAGCTATATTTTCGCAAACTTGGGAGGAACACATCAAACACCTCGATGTGGTTCTTAAGAAAATCACGTATGCGAAATTAACAATTAAACCTGCCAAATGCAAGTTCGCACAGAGCAGTGTCAAATATTTGGGACATATGGTAGGGAGTGGATGTAGAACTCCGACTGAGGCGAAAATCCAAGCGGTAGTTGATTTCCCCACACCCAGGAATAAAACACAGATCAGACAATTTTTAGGTTTGAGTGGATATTACGCCCGGTATATCCAAAATTATGCCATAATAGCCGAGCCATTAACGAGGGCATTAAAAGGAAAGAATAGAAGGGAGGAGGTAGAGTGGTCCACGGAATGCGACTCAGCTTTCCGAGAGCTGAAAACGAAACTCACTGAGAAGCCGGTGTTGTACGCCCCAGACTTCTCAAAGGAATTTATCCTCCAAACTGACGCTTCCAACCAAGGAATCGGGGTAATCATGGCACAAAAAGGGCCAGATAAAGTGGATCACCCGATATTATATTTAAGCCGGAAGTTTACCGACACAGAAAAGAAATTCTGCACTACCGAAAAAGAATGCGCAGGCATTATTTACGCAATTAAAAAGCTGCGGCATTACTTGGACGGACAACGCTTCACTATTGAAACGGACCACAATCCGTTAGTATTTTTAAAGAATAACTCCGGGAATAACCCGAGATTGATGAGGTGGGCGTTGGCTTTACAGCCCTTCAATTACCAGATCATCCATAGGGCTGGGAAGGACAACCAACATGCAGATTGTCTGAGCAGAATGCTGTCGGAAAATTAAATCGTACCAAAAGTACCGATTTAAATTGTACATAAACCCCAGTATTTGATTGAACTTATGTGATAAAATATAATTGTATCACAAGAGTAGGATGTAAGAGTATTGTAAATAGTAGATGTAACTTGAAATTTAAGTGTTGAAATCATGTTAAAATTTTGTATATAAATTCTTAAAATTGTTGCCTCTAATGATGTGTCGAGTTGCCATGTCTAACCCTTGCCTTATAGATTTTGCCATACCACAAAATCTTTCTTAGGGGGGAGGGGTTGTGAGGATTCATTGATGGACCCTCAATTATCCCTCCCAAAGGCAAACTCGCCGACAGGTCGTAAAAGAGCCGGACAATACATTTCCATCTCTCTGGCGCCAGACGGTCGGGACTTGGATCGAAGAGGACAAAAGGGGATTCGTTCCGGAAAGAGCCCAGGTGTTTAGGAGTGCACCTGCCAGGTGATTAAGTCCACCTGCTAGGTAATCAAGCCACCTGCGCTAAGTAGCTGATCCCATTTTACGTCAGAGAGTCTCTACCGAATCAGCAACCTCAAAAATGAGCAAAGTAAAAACGAACCAATTAAAAGTAAGAACCAATCAAGAACGAACGAATCGGGAACCACCAGCGAACAAAGGCTGGGAGGTTTCAAAAGGAAAAGCAGGGAGTCGAATCGTCAGTTCTTGCTTGTGATCTCGATCGATCAGCTTAACTCAGCGACCCTTTGAGCGGTCACTCCTTAGGGAGAAAATATATTTTTTGAAGACGGTTCTCTCAACCTGAGAGGACGCGTTCTTGTAGCCGGCGTAGGCTGCCCATCTCGAGTCTTGTTTGTTTCCCGAGCTAGCGTCTTAGCTCAGTGACCCTTTGAGCGGTCAACCCCATTAAGGAGCTCTTAATAATTTGGAAGACGGTTCTCTCACCCTGAGAGGACGCGTTCTTGTAGCCTGGCGTAGGCTGCCTATCTCGAGTTCCTGCTTATTTCTCGTTCGAGACTTGAACCAGCGACCCCAGCGGAGCCGTGCCTGTCTTGTGCCGATCCGACGACCCCAGCGGAGCCGTGCTGTCTTGTACTGACCCGACGACCCCAGTGGAGCCGATCCCTGATTGTGCCGAACCGACGACCTGCGGAGAGTTCGGTACCGACTTCTCGTCCGGCAGTGAACCTGCCTTGTCCCGTCTTCCAGTGAGGATCCAGTGCTGATCTTGTGAAATCGTCACCCGACGAGTAGAGTTTCATCTAGAGACTGTTGAGATACCTTTCTCCAACTCAGAGACTTTCGTACGTCCTGAGATTTCGACATCCTGTCGCATCCAGTTAGCAGAGGCATAGAAATTCGTGAAAGTGTCGTGTAAATAGATTCTAATATAGTCAAGAAATTGTTTTAAATAAAATTATCGTTTGTTATTTAAGCCAGACTGTTCTCTGTAGATTTGAATCTACTACGCTACCCAGAGAATCACTACAACATGTACAATGTTACTTTTGTAGACAAGGCTGCTATCTTTTAACTGTATCGGTATCTAATTTTTACATCATCCCTACCTTAACCCAACAAGTTTCTCACTTGGAAACAATGGTTTTAATTTTTATAAAGCAACTTATATGTTTATCTATTTTTTGGGTTGGTAATTGAATTAATATCACACTGAGCAACACAACGGGCTATTGACGACGGTTCGGGATCAATTCCGATGGGAAAGATACGAGGACAACACCTCGTTAATTTTGAACCACTCTCGGATGACGAGGTAAACACCTGAGCTGAGGCACCTTACTCTCCAAACTTCCACACCACACCAACGTGAGAAGATTTGAGGCCACAACAGATGTAACGTACAACATCCCCGCGTACACTGTCTGGCTGGGCCAAGTTTCGAGCTACTCCAACTGGACTATCGCATTTTTTGGGTAATATATTTTGAGTGGTTTTGATTTTTTACCATAAATCTTTTAAACTGGGCTTACTCAGATTTTGTGGTGCAAATCTTCGCCTGTTGAACTTTTACGCCAGTAAGGGTTCACCACTGAACTAAAATATACATGTGACGTCACCTAATGCAGATAGGGGCATCAGTAGCCCAGTTAGAAAGCAACGGATTGGTAACATGAGGGTTGCGAGTTTGAAACTCGATCCAGCCAAAGACCGTCGTGTACATGGGGGCTGGTTCACGTTAAATCTGTCGTGGCCTCAAATGTCTTCACGTTGGCGTGGTGTGGAAGTTTGGAGAGGGGTGACAACTCAAGTGTTCGTCGTCTGACCGTGATTCAAAATTACGTGGTAGTCCTTGGTCCTTAAAAGTCCGTTGGTATTGATCCCGGACCGTCGCCAATAGCCCATTGTTTCGTTCCAGTGCGACATTAATTAACTACCAACTTATATACCCGGACCTTCGTCTATAGCCCGTTGTGTTGTACCAGTGCGACGGTAATTTCAACTACCATTGTCATGTCGTTACCATAAATTTATAAAATATCAAGAACGCTCACTCAGGCTTTCTCTAGGTGTTTCCAGAGTCGTTTCGCTTGTGACTAATTGTAGCATGCACTTTAAATTTTCAAGTATCAGAAGAGAATTTTTTTTTCATTTAATTTTTGCAAATGTTTGTATAATACAAGGCACAAAAAATATTAATATGATTTGAGCATTTAACATGCCATTACAGTATTTCGTTCCTGAATCTCGGGAAATTAAGTAGCTATTTATCTCCCATACTGTTTTTTCTGTTGATTGCTCTGACATGTTTTCTTAAATGTTGAGATTTTTTAAACTTTTTCTCAACCATCCCCAATTTTTCAAAAAATCGAAGAAAAAAAAATAGAAATCAAGAGTAAAAGATTAAAAATAAAATAGGTGTTAAGTATTTGCGAGTCCCACTTTAATAAAGAAGGAAAAAGAAATTACGATTTAAAACAATCTTTTTTCTCTGTACCATTATTTCAATTGTCTAAAAACCTTTATGAAATCCTTCATCCGAAAGTTTTCATTTTATCACTCGATACCATCATTTTCTTGATATTTAAAAATCTCATTCCAACAAATACATGAATTAAAATTTTAATTATATTCATTCCCTTTTTAATTCGAATATGTTCATACATTTTTTGATATTTAGAAACCCCTAAAGTTATTTAATTTACTTTATCTAAAATAAGCTCACCCAAATTTTGGATTCTGTCGTTAATACATTAGATAATTTTTTCAGTGATCATATTGACACAACGAAAGTCCGACGCTTGAAGAAATAGTGTTGCTCCAGTGTTGTTTATTCAACCACCGACGCTTAATGAAATTCAAAACCCAGAATTAATCCATCGAGCAAAGAATATTACCATAACATTTTGTTGAGCAATGGAAACAGGAATGTTTTTAAATTTTGTTTCAGTAGATCGTATTTAAAACTTTATTATTGATTAACACAACGAAAGTTCCGTCATTAGACCTAATGACGAACACATGTTCAATTAAAAAACTGAGCAAATATTCTCACAATTTTCCTGTGTTAATTAAATTACTAACAATTTTAATAATATAACAATGGAAACGAGTGATTTTTTTAAAATTATGTTTCTTCAGTGATCATATTTTTCATTGATCCCGAACGGTCGCCAATTCACCGTTGTGTTGCTCCAGACCGATGTTAATTCAACTACCTACCCATCCGAGTGATCATATTGAAAACCTCAAATGATTAACATAAAAGTTCTACCGCATCAAATTAAGTTCAGAACTAAAAGATAGAGCTAATATTCGCGTGATGTTAATGTTATCTTATTCAAAACCTTAAATGAGTGCAACAAGAAAAGTTCGATATTAGCCAAATAAAAAAATGTCTACAGGAAAGAACTGGAATGTTTTATTGAGGAATAAGGCCTTTCCCCCATAGCTGTAGTAGTCGCTTGCTTTCGACTTACCGGACATTACACCGTATTGGAACACCAAGATCAGCTATCTGTCCCATTTGTGAACTGGACGAAATGACGAGACCTAAAATTCCTGACAGAATTGCAAACACTTGATATTTCTATTGGGCTACTGTTCAATTAATGGCCGGAAACGGGCGCAGGGTAAAAAAATTAGCCAAATGATGTTCAAAACCCAGAACTAAAAGATAGAGCTAATATTCTTATGATTTTGCTGTTCAACCATCCTGATGGTTGTCTCGACGAGGTATCTCGTCATTGCAACTGACCAGATCTTGATGGACGAGATATCTCGTCATTAGAAGACTGACCCGTGATCTCGTCATCATCAAGAACTGAAACGATTTCGTCATAAAAAAATTGGCAATACCTTGATGAAATGTCCCATTATTAGCGAAATTCATCAAATCTTTATGGACGAGATATCTCGTCGAAACCACTTGGAGGGTTAATAATGCTCTCCTGTTTAAGAATGGAAACGATATATTTTTTAATTACATGTGCTGCTTCATGTGATTATGTTTAAAACCTTACTATTAACACAACGAAAGTTCGACAGCTTCGATGCTCAAATCCTAGAATTTAAAGATTGAGCAATATTCTCATGATTTTCTTGTTTAATAGTGTTCTCTTGTTTGATTATGGAAATGAGTGACTTTTTGAATTATGTTGCTTCAGGGATCGTATTTAAAACCCGCAACGAGTTCAACATTAACCAAACGGTATTTAAAGCCCAGAATTAAAAGAAAGCTAATATTCGCATGATTTTCCTGTTTTGTCATGGAAATAAGCGATATTTTTAATTATGTTGCTTCAGGGGGATCATATTGAGAACTCCAAACGATTAACACAAGGAAAGTTTCACCAATTAGCCAAATTATATTCTAAGTCGGTTGAGGAAAGCACACAAGCGAAACTGGGTTGTCAGCAATACGAATCTAGTTGAAGGACAATATCTATTACCCATTAAACACCTTTGGGCAGGGAAAGGTGCCCGTGATTTGAACGCACGATCCTGTTTAATTTCATATCTGGTTTGGAAACATTTTCTTTGCGGGGCAGTGTTATGATCGTGTTTCAAACATTTAGTCTCTGTTTCTCTGTGTTGTTTTTAGTTTCAATGTCAGGGTCAAGGACGGGTTTTTCTATTGAAGGGGATTCCTTTGTTTGTTCACGATGAGAACTTTCATCACAACACCGCTGATGCGACTCACTCTTCCGTAAAATAATGATGTGTGACATAAAAATGTACTTTAAAGAAACTATCTTTGACGTCAAACATTTTTTAACATTGAAAGTCAAAACTTCTGACATGAGTTGTTCCCTTTCTTTCATAAAGTTTCAAATATAGCGAAATGTTTTAAAATAATTGGCAAATTTTTTTTTAATGTTTTTATTAAATTTTACAGGAACTTGTTTCCTAAAGATTGCATTAAAATGAGTGAGGTTGATAGGCAACAATTTAAGTTTTTAACATTTTCCCCCAGTTGCAGAGAAATATAGCTTTTTGTTTGTGGTTTTCAACTTAGACGTAATTGCATTTTTGAATTTTCTGTTTGTGTAACATGAAGCCAATTGTTGCGGACGGTGATGTAAAATCAACATTTAAAATAACATCTATTCTATATTTTATGGAAAACAAATTTTAAATCCTTTTTCATAAGAATTAGATGTACCATTAAAATGTTGGAAGTTGATGGTATTTGAATTTACGTTGCACTGAAGCAACACAACGGGTCATTGGCGACGGTCCGGGATCAATCCCAAAGGGAAAGATCCGAGAATAACACGTCGTAATTTTTAACCACGGTCAGATGATGAGGTCATCGCATGAGCTGGCACCCCACTCTCCAAACTTCCACGCCAAAACGGCCATTGAGACGATTAAGGTTTGAACGTTCTGAATTTCAGCTGACGTAACGTTGAGTATCCTATATGCCGTGCAGAAGGGTAGGTAGTTGAATTAACGTCACACTGGAGCAAGACAACGGGCTTTTGGCTCGGTCCGGGATCCATCCCGAAAGGAAAGATCCGAGGATAACACCTTGTAATTTTCTACAACCCAGTTATGAAAAAAAAACAATGTCTTTCCACTGGAGAACCAGCGAGAAAAATTCCAAAGCCCAATATCCATGGAAGCAAGATTCTTCTATATGCTTGGTGGAACATTCATGGTGTGATTCACTTTGAGCTGCTTAATGTCGGTGATACCATTACTGCAGATGCTTATTGTGTCAACTTGACCGATTGAAAGCAGCCATTGTAGAAAAACCTGTTTTGATCAATAGGATAGGTGCTATCCTCCAACATGATAACGCGAGACCACATGTTGCGAGAATCACTCAAAACAAAATTGGGAAGTCGAATGGGAAGTTCTCCCCATCCTCCATACTCATGATCTTTCTCCATCTGATTATCCTGTTTTCAGACCCTTACAGTACTTTCCTGCTGGGAAAAAATTCACTTATGAAGAGGTTAAAAACGCATTGGTTGAGTATTTTGACTTCAAAGCCCCAGAATTTTTTAATAATTGTTAAATGCCGCTTTTTAAAATAATGTACAAAATTTACATCTTATGATAAAAAAACATTTTTTATGGGTACCCCTAATAATATAGAGAGCCGCAGTAGCCCGATTGGGAGATAGCGGATTAGCAACCGGAGGGTTGAGAGTTCGAAACTAGATCCAATCAAAGACCGTCATGTACGTTGGTGTGTTAAGTTTGGAGAGTGGGTGCTAGCTAAGGGGTTGACCCCGTCATCTGAACGTGGTTCAAAATGACGAGATATTGTCCACGGATCTTTCCCATCGGGATTGGATTCTGGACGGTCGCCAATACCCGTTTTTGTTGCTGCACTGTGATGTTAAACTACCTAACTTATGTAACAAAGGAAACTTGTTTCTAGGAGTTAATTAAAATAATATAAGTTAATAAATAATTAAAAATATTGAAAGTTTCTAAATTTGACTCGATTTCCTCTTCTAGTACTAACAGTAACTATCCGCCGATACAAATTTTTTTCCTTTTCTCAAAATTGTATCATTTAACCAACTAAACTCGCCATTGTTTTTCAAGGTTGGGGCCGGTACCGATTTCCTCTTTGGTTTCTTTCGCCGTTTTACGCTCACAATAAGTCTTAACAAATGACATCACGTTTGTAACAAAACGCAATTATCTATTTTCGGATACATCATTTCAGTATTAATTTTTCGTTACGTATACTTTTTGCAATTCGACCTCGGACCGGGCAAACTTGCTTATTTCACGGGCAGGTTCTGCCTACCGGGGCGTGGTTTAGGGATTTCCAATTCTAATTCATCGAGATAACTAGAAGATCTGAGTTCCTTCAATTGAGCTCGTTTTAAGCGGAAATGCACATAGATCTTTTTATTAGTCGAGAGCCTTTCATTTAATGGAATTTGTCATAAAGAACTTTTCGTTTCTACGTATGAGGGTTTTTCTATTAAGTTCAGTATGACCAGTTACTTCGAGGAATGTTTCTCAAACTGGTTTTCGGAACCATGGGTTAGTTGGATTGGTTCTTATGGCGCAGGGCCAGAATCGACCAAGCTGAGCCAAACACTACAAAATTAAAAAAAACTGTATAAAATTAGTTTTTGTACCTAAACAAAATTGACACTTTCTTGTAAGGTAGTTGAATTTACGTCGCACTGAAGCAACACAACTGGATGTTGGCGACGGTCTGGGATTCACCCCGAAGGGAAAGATACGAGAACACCTCGTAATTATGAATCACTGTCTGATGACGGGGTCAACACCTGACTCTACTCTAAACTTCCACACCATGCCAACGTGTATTATTGCAAAGCATTATAAAAAGTTTGAAAAATGTTTTTTAGGTTGTTATGTACCAGTTGAATTTACGTCGCACTGGAAAAATATAACAGGCTATTAAAATATTTTTTTAAATCCATCTTGGAACTGAAAGGGCAAGTAATTACTCTTGCTTTTCTTACAGATCAATCACAATTATACCTATCCTTTTAATCAGATCGGCAAAAAAATATAATTTTTTGGTGTGCCCATAATTTTAGTAATTCGTTTATGTATGTAATGAGATGAAAAAGGTGGGAGATCTGTGGTATAGAGGACAGTGATCAGAAGAAACAGTCACCAAGTTACGTTGAGAAGAACAGACAGCATTATCAAAATTTGGAACTGGTCACATAAAGGTTTAAAATATGTAGTAAGAAATAAGATTTACCTTGTCACAACTGCCAGGGTAACAGCATAGCTAGTACGCACCACATATTGCAGTGTTTCGGGATGCCGTGTAAGAACATTTATGATGATACGAGACTTCTCTTTTGGACATTTTTCGCAGAAGGAACATTATTGGGAACTGATCTTATTTTAATCCCAGGAAAAGAAAAATTATTTTACCGTTACTGTTTATTGCATATAAGAGAGTTGTAGTATGCTTAGCAAAAACATAATTCATTTTACATGGAATATTCTAGACGGATCGTACAGAAATATCTCTACGAACATGTAACCCACTAGAAAAACAAACGAGTAACGAAGCAGCAAACAATTTTTCCTGCATTACAAATGCAATTTATTTATCGTTCCATTAAAGTTGCAGTTAAAGAATAGATTAAAATACACATTTAGCAGATTATTAGAATACTTGGAGCAGCTGGCACGTGCATATATGTTTAATTGAGATTCAACGCTAGTAACGGTTTGTACGCTCATAGGAAAATTAATTAAGTCATAACAAATGCTAGCTGATTTTATAAATCGGGTATAAACCAAATTTGGATTTTTAAAGTTCTTCACCAACGGTAATACGACAATGTTTAACTAGATAAAAAGGACTCGGAAAACGGTGTCAAAACTTTCAACCACATTATTTAAATTGTCCTGTTTTCCCTCTATTTGAACGCAATAAATCTGTTTCACCGTGCTCTCCTTAATCGTGATAGATATTTTCAAAGTGAATCTCGTTCAAATTCTGTTTTTGAAAGAAAAAGCCGTCGCTGAAGTTCTTAATCTTACAAAAATATGCTTTTGTGGATTCTGACGCCGCCGTGTATTGATTTGAAAGATTTCGAAAGAATGAGTCTTAAGCTCTAAATATTAGAAAAACATGCTTTAGCGAACACTGACGATGCCATTAGTTCTTCAGAAATGTGGTAAAGGAACCACGTGACCTACTGTAGTGCGAAGCGCGTGCAGTGTCCACTTAGTACATTTAGTTAAACAAACAAAACAAAAATCGAAATTGATTTGTTTGGGAAGTTGACACGAAGAAAGCTCAAGGCAATTAGCTTCCTTCCTCAATTTTCGTTTTTCTTCATTTTAAGAGCGTCATATGTCAACATCCTACATTGAGATGCAGTGGCCAAATAGCAGACGACATTGTTGTCAACCGGCCTTAGGATGAGGGTCTGAAAAAATGTTAGTTGCTTTTCCAGAGTCAAAAAAGTTTGCATTTTCAATCTTTCAAATATTGCACCTTTTCATGAACTGGCCGAGAAGAAAGACTCAACCCTCTAAGTTTCCAACCAATTCTGCCGTCTTGTGTGTCGCATCAAAAAAGCGTCTTACCAAATGCTGATTACCTATGACATAAGTCGGCTCGTGCAGAACGATTTAGCAGCCTTCCACAGTAGACCTTGACAATGAGACGAGAAGAGACAATTATTTGACACATATTTCCTCTGCCTAATGAATGATTCGACGCTTGTATGTTAAGTGACATCACAGAAGGTTCATTTTTCATTCAAGTCGTTCCTTTTCTCATCTGTTTTCTTTTTTTTTGCTCAAAAAATTACTTGGATTACCATTCCATTTGTCTCGTGAAGACACGTGTCCCTGAGAAGTGAGGTAAGATCGAAAAAAATACCGCCATTTTCTCTTTCCTACATTTGCAGACGTTAAGGTTAATGATCTTTACATCAGAAACGCCTAAATGTAATTAGTTCTCACCGCACTTTCGTTCCAACAAATTTGAATTTTTGATTTTGTCAAGCAGTTGATTCTAATTACCAACTGCTTAATAAAATAAAAAAATCGAAAATTTAGATTGGAATCAATTTTACTGTTCTTCTCGGACGAGATAAAGCACTGTATTTCAAGATGAGTAATAAAGGGAGGATTGAAATAAAATTTGTTATGAGAGATTTTTGGTGTAAAACCAACAAGCCAGATGATGTGCGAAGACTTTACTTGCTGTCCAAATGCTGACGGGAGTAATATACATAGGGGTTTCCTTAAAATGTTGTTTATCACCTTTTTCATAGTTTGGCGTTTAATAGAATAGTTCACCAAACAACTATCATTATCAATTCATAATTTACTCTTTGGAATTTTTATTGGGTAGGTGATTGAATTAACGTCGAGGAGTTGCTGTTCTGCTTTCAATCACTACATAGGTCAAATAAAATTTATAAGCAATAGTGTTCGCGTCGTGCGTGTCTCCGTGACAGTTGTTGGCGCTATACTCCTTATTTGGTGTACCTTTTCATGTACTTGGCGAGCACCAAGAACGTTGCCAACTTCTGTTTCTGCCTGATCTCTTGACGCGATAAAACAATATCGCCAGCATTCTGTTCCAGGAAACATTCTTTGTGTACTTAGGATAGTACAACTCTTGTGTACTTGGGATAGTACAGAAATATCAATGTAAATAAACATTACAGTCCACTAAAGTTTGAATTTTTGTGTGAGCCTCGACAAATGGTACCAAAGTAAACCTAAAGATATTTAATTTTCAAATAGATAATAATTCCTAATCTAGTTGTGGAAATAACTATGATGTATTAAAGATGCCTCTGACAACACGATGACGTTTCGATCCCGTGTCAGGGAAACTGTTTTCCACCCTCTAAACTCAAAAACCTCCTCCTTTGTGTTTAACATGTCCCATAATAAAACGAATAGACTCCTTCAAAACCTCGTGATTCAAATGCCAACTCAGCATTGCCGGATTGTAAGGGAGTAACTTTAGAATTGTATAAAATATTTAGATTTAAACTTTCTGAAAGTGCAGTAGAACATTGATTATCTTAGGTAATATGGACCAAGGCCACCTCGGATAACCAGAAACTAAGTTTTAATACGGGCTTAGTATCACAAAACAGCCTATACGAAATACAGAAAACATTTACTGCACTATATGTTACTACTGCTGCTACTGTAAGATTTATAATTCTAGGGTTAAGAATAATTACACTCGTCACAGTATAGCACCTTTAAACTCTCCTGTTGGTTGTCTCGACGAGGTTTCTCGTCATTAGTAAAACTGACCAGATTTTGTTGGACGAGATACCTCGTCATTAGAGGAAACAGATCAGATCTTGATCTCATCATCATTAAAAAATATGCAATATCTTGAGGGCGAGATATCTCGTCATTAGCAAAATTAGTCTGATCTCGATGGACGAGATATCTCGTGGAAACCACTTGGATGATTAAACTCTTGAATTGAAAAAGTCTGTAACGGTCTTTTGTTTCGCAGCACTTTCTCACCGCTTTGGACAAAATGCAATAGCCCATTGTGCTTCTAATGCGACGTTAATTAATTACCTACCTACCTTGGAAAAAACATGCCTCGTGCTCAAAGCTTTATTTAAATCGTTTCCTAAAATGTTTGGGGTTCGATTCATGTAAGGTGCATTCCTCCCTGGGTGTATTTCTCTCTTCTGTGTCAGTAAAACTTTCAGTGTGTGTGTATGCCTATTACTTGATATTGTATGGCTTGTGTCTAGCGCAGCATGTCCAAATATGGTCCTTGCGCCATAAAACCCAAACCAAACCAAAAACGTTTGACTCAACGCCCCATTTCCAAAGATGATTTTCTTAAGCAACTTCCGCCTATGGGAAAACGTTTTCTCAATCTATATAAATAAGGATGGAGTGTTTGTACATTGAATATTTTGGACCCATTTCAAGATTTCAATCCATTTTTGGACCTTTCCGATGCTAAATCCGTCTCTTGCGCGTTTGGTGTCTGTTCATCTGTCTGTCTGCATGTGTGCCCGTACTACATCGAAACGGCTGACTATATTTTCATGAAACTTTGCATACTGTGAGTTCTTACATTCATTTAGTGACTGAACTTGGTTGCGAGTCTGTCCGTCCGTCTTCCCGCTCTATGTTCGATTTTGTGCCTGTGCGTTTGTACAAGCATCACATAAGGTTTGTTTAATATGTTTTAATTTAATGTTTTATATTTGATACACCACATCATAATTTAGTGAATGCATTATTTGAAATTTCTTTGCTTAGATATTTAAGCAAGTGTCACGTTAAAACATCTGAGTAAACTATACTTAAATCAACCATCTATATACGTATATAAAATAGGATGTGTGTGTATATCTTTTCTATACAAATCTACACCGTTTGATCAATCCAAACCAAATTTGGTACACTTATACTTTAGAACACTGCGGTCAGCATAGGCTAACTCTTAACCCCCGTTCTATTGGCCCTAGGGGACTAAAAACTATTCGAAATCGTAATAGAAATAACATTGAGCATAGATTGATTGCTTTAGGCAGTTATGGTTGCTTTACCAGTGTTGATCGAAAAACAATTTTTTCCTAAAAAATTAAATTACAATATTTATGTTTGAACTGAATTTTTAGTTCTTCCCATGACATAAATAAATTATAGATATTTTATTGATGAAGAAAGAATATTTTAAAATATTTATTTTTGCAAGGAAATTCAAGGAAAGTTTTTCAGGAGTTCAAGGATTATTTTCAAGGAAAGTTGGTGTATATTTCGACCAACTTTCCTTAAATAATAATTTATTGAATACGTAATGATTTGTAGAATTCTATTTCATAAGCTCCTTCTGCTTTTTGAAAAATTTGTATCTATTCAGTTTAATTTGTCTACACCGATTACATTTATTTCTAACCCAAGCACCGTTATTCCGAAAAGCACAAACGAAAAACTCATTGATCATAAAAGCGTAATTTTGCTACTCGGTATCTGGCAGCACCAGAATTAATGTTTACTTTTTTTTATAAAACTTTGTAGAACTTTCTAGAAAGTTGGGGAAACGGAAACTTCCTTGGAATCATGATGGAGGACATTCCAGCACCCACTCGATTCTTAGCTGTTCGTATTTAAAGGAAGCTAACTCGGTAAGTCTTCCAGTTTATCATCTTTCAGTGAATCTGACAGTTTTATTTCGCTCTTTTAGTTGATTGTATAAGTGTTTCCTACTTTATTTGACAGTGATAGTGTACATTTTGGATTTATATTTCTAAACGGATGTAAATACTACATAATTTTAAATTCGTTTTTTCGTTAATTTTAGCTTTTTATTGTATTCTATAATAGATTTCATTGCTCAGTGAGAGTGTGCCTTTTGCTTAATTTATGAAATAGCTTTTTTTGTATTCTTTTACAGATTTCTTTGCTGTAGCAATGCCTCCAAGGAAGCGGAAGGCGATCGACCAAGTGCAGTCAACGGCTAAGGTGATGAAAGATAAGCGTAGTCAAGAAACTTCCGAGGAGAGGAATAGAAGACTTGCGATTGCGAGAGAGAGCTACTACATTTAGAGCAACAGAGACGGCACAGCAGCGTCAGGCCCGACTACAGGATAAGAGAGATAGAGCCAAACGATCACGGACTGTGCACCATTTTAGCTTAGCATTGGAAGGATTCCACTACGATTCACATAAAGACTGCTCGCTGCATGCAAGTGTTACCATCGGGAAAATGGAAATGGTTTGTAGTTACTGTCAAGCCAAAAAGTTTAAATCAGAGTCTACTGGTATTTGCTGCAAGTTTATCTTACAGTAAGAATGTGATGAATATGAAATGGATTATATGGATGGATATATTATGTATACATATTTGCGTCCGAAGTAAATTGTAGACGCTATGATAAAGTTAAAACGATGTTAAAAAATATTTTCTGTACACTTAAATGATGTTTGCATTTTTCTATGAAATTGAATCAACATTTAACCAATTCAACCCGATCATCGCTGGGTAATTCTGCTAGTAATTAGAAAAATTTGGAGTAGCTGGAAGGTAGAGAGAGAGAGAGGAGATTGAGCACTGCAATTACTTGTATTGTTTTGCCAGTACTGTTGAAAAATAAATTATTTTTCAAACTATTTTTACGGAATTTAAATTATAATAATTTTGTATTTTGAGCCTTATTAATTTTCTTTGCGAACTATAAAGTATTTCCGAATATTTGGGACAGACGATAATTTGCAACAAAGCGAAAACTCGTGTTCGTTTGCCACGTGCAGTGTTATCTTCTGTTTCTTTCGCTCGGAATTAATTTTGTATTTTTAAATTTTTTCTAATTTTTAGTTGTAAGTTGTGGCAACTGTGCGAGATCAAGAGGAAAATAGAATCACGGATTTATATCTTTAAAACTTTTTCCCGCCAACTTTTTTATGTTTTAAATATTTATTATTTTAATAAATTGTAATTCCTTTTAATCACACGCAACACTACCGCAAAGTATTCTGTTTAACGCGGCATGAAAGTTGGAATAAAGCAAATTTTAAGTGGAATTTTGCCATTATTGAAAGAACGTTAATGTTAAAAATAGCCGAACTAGGTCTTTTGAAATATTATAAATTCATTGTCATAGCGACAGATGGCCAAGGTGGCTTATTTTACGAATTGAAGCTATATTTAAGCAACTTATACTATACGAAAGTTTGCTTAAAACAATGATTTTCTTTAGAAGAAACGATGTCAAATTAATTTACCATTAAAAATGGTAATAAGTTACCTTTGCTTTATCTGAACTGAAGACATTCAAGTTTAAAACAAGTTCTTTTATTATTGCATGTGCCACACAAAACGGAGATTTCAAGAAAAAACGTATTCACTTTTAAAACAGTGATAAATATCTTATCAAATTAATTTGTCATCTTTCCCTTAATAGTAGCTAAATTCGAATAGTGACAAAAATAAAAAAATATTTGCAGGTAAATTATGAGTGCGAGCGTATTTTCCGTAGATTCGTCATTTTTACGAATTGAGTTGAGCAATTTTACAGGAATAGAACTTAAGAAAGGAAATCCTAATCCTCCCTCAAAATCGTCTTTTGTAGTAGTTACCTTAGTGTCTCACCTTTCGCCATTTTGTGCCTTTATCAGGGGTGCGATATATATGGAATGTATTACTTGGATGGATATTCCTGTATAGAATTTGTGTCCAAAATAGGTTGTAGAAATTATATAAATGTCGAAAAGGTGTTAAAAAATAATTTTACTCATGCTTAAATGATTTGGCATTTTTCTATGGAAGAGGAAATTGATTATTTTTTGGTAGCTTAATATATAGTTAATCAATTCAACCCGAGTGAATCTAAATAAGAATGGGGTGTTTGTACATGGAATATTTTCGACCCATTTCAAGATTTCTATCCGTTTTGGGACCTTCTAATCAAAATCCGACTCTTGCGCGTTTGGTGTCTGTCCATCTGTCTGCCTGTATGTGTGTGCCCGTGCTACGTCCAAACGGTTGAATATATTTTCATGAAACTTTGCTTACTGTGAGTACCTATATTTATTTAGTGACTGATTTTGGTTGCGTTAGTCTGTCTATCTGTCTTCCCGATCTATGTCTGATTTTGTGTCTGTGTGTTTGCACAAGTATCACATAAAATTCAGTCAACATATTTTAATGAAATGTTCTGTATTTTATACATTATATTTTAGTTTAGTGAATATGTTATTTATATTCCTTTGCTTACATATTTAGACGAGTTTTATGCTAAAACATCTGAGTAGTAACTATACTTAAATCAACCATAATTTGTCAGTTTTGGAGAAGTTGAAATGCATATTGAGCATTGCGATTACTTGGATTGTTTTACCGGTATTTCTGAAAAATCAATTATTTTTCCAAAAATTATTATTAAGGAATTTTAATTCTAATTCTTTATTTATTTTAGGCATTTTTTCTTTACGAAATACAAAAAATCTGAATATTTGGGACAGACGATAAAGAGAATAGAACATTATAAATAAAATATACTGAACAAAACCTTTTAAAATAAGACTGGTAGCTAATATGGCAACCTTGGTATTTTTTAATCGTCTGCTTTTTCAAATTTGTATCCGTTACATTCCAAGAATCTATTTTGTAATGGAAGAACAGATAACATTCATTACTTTTCGTTCAAAGCTTTTTTTAAAATCTGTTTTAAGATGTACTTCTGGATTTTCAATTAGGTGTTTTTCGTTCAATAACTAATTAAGGTAAGTGGCTTAATTAGTTTTAAAAACAATTTTAATCATTGTATGATAATTTGGGAAACGCTTTTGTTTTTAAGGACATGCAAGGCATTTAAGTGCATACTATGAACTGCATTGTGGATGACATTGGCACACTCTAGAGATTTTTCTTTCTTATTAAAAGTTTAAATTCTCTCTCTCTCTCTCTCTCTCTCTCTCTCTCTACAAAAATGTAAAATATGACATTTATTTACATTTGTGAAATTGTGTATTTAACAATTGTGTATTTTTATTAGTGTGGTAGTTGTTACATGTGATGGATAGGAATTTCAATTTACTAACGAAAGCTGGTGCACGCTAAATCTGTTCTGGCCTCAAATGTCCTCACGTTGGAATGGTGTGCATGTTTGGAGAGTGGGATGTCAACTCAGGTGTTGACCTCGTCATCTGACCGTGGTTCAAAATGACGAGGTGGTTCAAAGTGACGAGGTATCGATCCGGGATCTTTCCCTTCGGGATCGATCCCGGATCGTTGTCAATAACCCGTTCCAGTGCAACGTTAATTAACTACCTACTACAAGGGAAACCCAACCAACCCTATAAAATCGAGGCAACCAACCTCCCGTATGGGGGCCCTGAGGTCCGATAAAAACCACTTTCTATTACGCATTTCCGTATTATTTCCCGTTACTGTTCCCCAAATGTGAGGCACATGTTTTATCATTGAACGTCCTTGGCTAAATCCCGTTTGAAGAACACACGAAAATTAAAAGAAGCTCGTCTTAAGAAATAGAATACACTAGGTGAAGGATAGTTCGAAACAGAGAGGGGTGGGTTCCCGTTGGGGGCTTAACGAGTAATATATCTGGCCTACCCACACGATGTGAGTGGAAAGTTGATTTCTCACGACTCATATCAAGGACGATCCGCCATATAAAATAAAAATTTTCCTCCCCGCCACGCCCTCCATCCATCTAGTGAAATCAACCTTTAATTATTAATCTGTTTTTAACCATCTAAATGTGCAAAATGTCTAGGTAATTTAAATGATAATTGATGAGAATATCAATTTTCAACTCTGCCTCAGGGTAGTGATGGTTGGTTGGATTGCGTTTTGTGGTAGTTATTTATAGGCAAAACTGTGCCAAAAGTTGGGCCAAACATAAGACAAGCATCAAGTAATGGACATGGACACATGCAAGGAAAGTTTTGCTGTCATAGAAGAGAGAAATACAATCATGGAGGAACCGAACTTGAGCCTTCTCCGACTCGCAGGTACGTGTTTGATTAACGTCGCACTGGAGCAACACAACGGGCTATTCGCGAAGGTTTGGGATCAAACCCGAAGGGAAAGATCCTATGACAACACCACGTAATTTTGAACCACGGTCAGATGACGAGGTCACACCTGATCTGGCACCCCACTCTCCAAACTTCCACCGCTGTGAGGATTTTGAGGTCACGACAGATTTAAAGTGCACCAGCCCCTTTTGTACACGGTGGTCTTTGGTTGGATTCGAACTAACAAACCTCCGGTTGCTAGTCCGTTACTCTTCCAACCGGGCTACCGCGGCCCCTACGACTCTCAGGTTGCTAGCGCAGTGTGTACGCCCTAGAGACAGGGCGGTTCCACTGTTTCAGATGAAGAGTTTTTGCTCTGGAAGAGGTAGGAAGCAGGTGGGTACGCTAACTTATGGGGTCCCAAATCCCTTGTCCCCTTGATACTTCATGGTTGCCCCTAAAATATGAGAGATAAAGCATTATCAAATATACTGATAGTATGAGCAGCTAAATATACAGGGTGTTTCAAAACTTCCTGAGACACAATCTAAAGACTAAAATTATGATTTATATTGCATGGAAACGACTTCTAGAGTATGTTTTTCCTCCCTGGGTGTATTTCTCTTCTGTGTCAGTAAAACTTTCATTAAATGTGTGTCTATTACTTGATATTGTATGTCGTGTCTGGCGCAGCATGTCCAAATATGGCCCTTGCGCCATAAAACCCCAACAAACCAAACCTAAGGAATGTTTCATATTTCCTGTACTGTCTTCGAGGCTATATAAGAAACACGTAATATTACCACCATTACAACACTTGTGCCACTATAACAGCAAATGAGCAACAAAGTATTGTATTATTTTGATACAATGAAATGTGTCGATTTTTATATTCTTACAAGTCTGATATTCAATATCATTTGCAATTTGAGGACAGGAGAAACGTTATTGCAGATCATGAGCAATGTTTCGCTAGGATAAGTGGGCAGGTATTTAATTAACGTTGTAACACCAAGCAACACAACGGACTATTGGTGACGGTCCGGGATCAATTCGGAAGGAAAATATCCGAGGACAATACCCCGCAATTTCGAACCACGGTCAGATGACGAAGTCAACCCCTAAGTTGGCACCCCACTCTCCAAACTTCAACCCCACGCCAGATTTAATGTGCACCAGAACCCTATGTACACGACGGTCTTTGGTTGGATCGAGTTTTGAATTCGCAACCCTCCGGTTGCTAATCCGCTACTCTTCCAACCGGAAACCGCAGTTCCTGTAATGCATTTTTAAGGCGAGCATGTTTTTAGTGGGTATTTTGTGCAATCTCCAATTCTCTCTTGAAGCCACGAAGACGCACTTCATATTATACAGGACTTTTATTTATCTTCGAGTTTCGATACCGGTTTCTTCAACTGCCACTTTAGAACATTTTTCTAGACTCAATTCGTTTTGTTTAGAGAATCACGCATCGCCACCTGTTATCAATCCGCACATAACAAAATCCAAGAGTTGCTTACAAAAAGACTCACGCAGTTCGCCACGTGATGTATGCATCTCGCTAAGAATCTCGTGTTTTTATTTCCCTTATTCCGAACTCGGTGTTTATTTCGGAGAGTTTCTTATATAACTATTGTTACCTGCCGAGACCCATCCATCGTAGTTTCTCGATTTCATTGTCAAGGTCTTCAGCGGGACACAGTGTTATCGAATGACTTCCTCATAACTTGACTGTTTTCCTTTCAGAAATGACTTTCATTTTTATGACATCGTGAGATGGGTATTTCATTGTGGATACTTTTGCTGGCGTGGCGTAGCACATCCATCAAAGCCCAAATGTCCGGCATCCCCTTGTAAAGAGTTTTAAAAATCGATGGCAAAAAATAAACACATAAAACCTGAAACAAAATCGAAGATTTTTCTATCGTAAGTCTGAGTAAGACGTCGGGACCATCGTGGCTCAAAGGTTTTCCCACTGTGATAGCAACCATAGAGGAAATATAAGAGTAGAGGGAGCTATGGTTACCTTTTCATGTGCTTAAGATCATGACCAAAACTAGTAGTAACGTGACCATTAGATTACTTTCGTCTTCAAACATTCTGATAAGTTTACGAGACGTAAGAAGACGCCCATATATTGTTCTATCATCTGATTGGTCCGCGCGAGATAGATTTTAGTCTATGTCACGCAAATTTGTCTCCACTCTACAGAAATCTGCATCCACACCCCTACCCTGTCATAACATAGTATATCACCTAACGGGGCTATAAGATTCCAGATTGCTCACGTAGCAGTCATTTGACTATTAGTCGACATGTTGGTCACTCTTTTTGAAGCTCTTCTCAATAGCAATGGACCGTCGGCAATAGCCCTGTGTTGGTAAAATGTGACGTTAATTCAACTACCCCTCCCTCCTTAATAGCAATGCTCCATGTACTTATGTTTCGCGTCTATGCTAACCTGCGACTTGTAGCTGGATTCGATTTCTACTTGGGTGTATTTCTCTCTTCTGTGTCAGTAAAGCTTTCCTTGTGTGTATAACCATTACATGACGTAGTCTTGTGTTTAGCGCAGTTTGGCCAAATATGACTATTGCGCCATAAAACACAACCAAGTGAGTGAGACGTCAGTTTCTATTTTAAGCCTCCAAGTGGTTTCGAAGGGACGCCTCGTCCATCAAGATCTGACCAATTTTGCTAATTGGCGAAATATTCGATCGCCGGCCGTTTTGTGTCGATCCCTATTTTCCTTTTTACAGCTCTCACAACCAAAGGCCACAAATCCCTGTGTGTAGGGTAAATTCTTGAGATTAAATGAATAACTATTTTAATTGTATCTTGGCTGTGTCGTATTTTTTTGACACACCATTCGGCCCACTACGTTACAATATGCCTTTTAGAACAAAATTAAAAGCTATAGAAATCGTCTCAATGAAACCTCTACATCAGCCACTGATCACGCTCATGAATACCGGTACTTTATTATGTTTTATCGAGTTAATGACGCGTCCCATCTTCTTTCCCATTCATAAATTAAGTACTTTGTCCCCCGTGGTATTTAATAATTCGGTCGTCCATTCATCGGATGCCAAGTCATAACTTTATTACTCCAGCAAGACGAAGGAATGACGTCGAAGGAATTTAATATCCCATGAAATATTAGGATATTGACCGGTATCCCTTGGCAACCGAGCTGTTGGAAATGGATGAGGCGGAAGTCCAACTATGCAGTTGGGAACTCAAAATCTTTCGACGAACAAACACAAAAAGTTTGAGATGCGCATGCAAATCGGAGGGATTTGAAGACCCGCTAGAGAAACTAAGACTCCATTTTGAGCTGGTTTTCTTGTTTCATACAGAACAGAGGTTTTCGAACTGTACCGCAGCTCCCTTGGAGCCGTGGAAGTTCTGGTAATCTCTATTCCCCGAGATGAATCGATATTCTGTGGTTTTAAGTCAAGAAATAAACCCTTTTATGAAAAGAATATTTTATGAAAAAACTGCGCTTGGTTGTTAATTTATGTCGCTGGTTGAGATCACTGTCGGGGTAATCCGAGGCGGATAGAGACTGAGGCATCCTCTTGTGTGTTTTTCATCAGTGAGAGGTATCAGAACACATACAAATCGCAATTTAATATTGAGAAAACGACACGACTTGCAGTGCAAGTCCTGTCCCCAATTTGAAGGATGGATAAAAAGAAGTAAGTTTATCCTTCCCATTGAATTTATAAATGGCGTAAAATGTATTGTTAGTTCATTAAAATATAATTTTTAAAATCTCAGATGCATTTATTTGAAAATAATTAATTAATTATTTTCAAATTTGAAAATAATTAATTATTTTCAAATCAGTTAAATTGATACAACTTAACTTACGAGTAATTTAAGTATTGATTCAAAGTTTTTCAAATGTCAGCTTACAGGGTCATATGATCCTTGAAGCATAGGTTGGCGAGAAATTGGCAGTCTCTGCATTACCCCGGGGTACCCTAGAAGGTGTTGCCACATCACACCCATCATTAACTGTGTGTGTGAGGGGGGACGAAATTCAAACTCGTAACCAAGAGCTACCAGTTCAGTACCTTCAGTCTACCAGTTTTGTAAGAGCGACACTTTCAACTGCTCGACCATTGGTGGGTAGACACTTGTATTTACGTCGCATTGAAGCAACACAACGGGCTATTGACGATGGTCCGGGATTAATCCCGAAGGGAAAGATCCGAGGACAACGCCATGTAATTTTGAATCACGGTCAGATGACGAGGTCAACACCTGATATACTGGATAAATACAATTATTTAAAATGTTTGATTTTATTCAAACGCATTTTTTACACAAAGGAGTCCCTTATATTTACGTTTAGGTAAAGAGAACCACGGATAAATTTTTTTTGGAAAGGTTGACCTAGAACAAAGGCGTGGAATAAAATGGAGGTTCTTAAGATATTGATTGCTTTATGTGCAAAAGTCACTAAGCCGCCTTTTTTAAAATCATTTGATGCTCGACTTAAATCACCCTTTTTAAATAATTTTGACAGTAAAAGTGAAACATAAGACCGATACTCACAGATGTGCATACGAGTAGATATCATTTAGCTAAAATAATGAAGAAGCTGTTAAAATATTAACTCATACTCTATTTAGTTGGTAATAATACAGTAACATTTGTTGGTCGCATTTAATTCAAAAATTTGGCTTACTCTTTGAAGCCATTTTATTCGTATTTGCTGAATGTTATAAATTGAACGTCTCTATTTTTGGTGGTAAGATTCTGATGGCTGTGTGGATGGGGTATCTCGTCGTTAGCAAAACTGACCAGATCTTGATGGACGAGATATCTCGCCGAAATCAGATGGGGGATTAGGTAGGCGATTATGTTTGCTACAAACAATTGAGACGAAATTTGTAATGGTTTCGTAAGCTACAATAATTCTGGGCATTACTACCACGACCAACATTTTTATTGATGTTTTGAAATAATTTATAAAATATTAAATCAATTTTTAAAATCTGACATAACCAAATAATTTCACACGGACCAAATTAATTAACTATACAATTTTCAAATTTGATTCTAAGGAATAATTATACATTTGGAAAGACTGAAATTAATTTAATGTCCAGAGTTTAAATAAAGCTACTCATGAGCATAAAAATATTGTTTATGGACTCATTAACTGCTTTAATTTGAATCGTGATCCACGAGACGCACTGTCTCAATCAAGCCTTTCAGGAAGTAGAACTTAAACTTTTTGGCTGACATTTGATAATATAAAGAGTCATCGTTCCACATCCGTGTTTGTATCCCAACTACGAAGTCTTCATGTTAAATTTTATCCTTGAGAAAACAAAATTGAATAATTTATGATCCTACTGTTCCTAATGAAATAACAAATGTTTCTTATAACTTTACAGAATTCGTTCACATGATACTTCACTTCGGGGACTTAACGAAATTAATATTTAAGAATTTGTTTAGTTTGATTGTAATGATGTGCGAGAGTGTTTACTGGCAAGGAGGTTCAAAAGAGTGGAGGTTCTTTATCGTATTTAATTCGAATATACCGGTGACCATATTGCTTTCCCCAAATATTTTAGCAATGTTTTCAAATTTCTTCGTTCACGAATCCCTTTACCTTCTCAGCGGCTCCTTTTTCAAAAAATGGCTCCTTAGAGCAAAAAATGTATTAGAATAAATCCCATTTTTAATTGAACTCTTTTTTAAACGGCGAAATCTTATTAAAGATTCCTATTGATTTTTCTTGGATTTACACGTCATTACACGTTGCTTTCACCGACCGTCATATCTAACGTAACACAGGTTGTCACAACGCAAATTTCCGCAAATCTTAAAACCGTTCTAAATTTCGCGAACTTATAAAATACTTTTGTAAACCACAAGATTTTTTCTTTAGAAGTGTATAAATATGACTTAACAGTTTTACGACGTGTGGTCGTACGACTCATTGTTTACGAAATAGTACAAAAACCGCAGAAGCGATTTCGTTCACTTCTGGAATGGTAATTCTGATTTATATAAGTTGTCTTGATGTGCATCTTCCACAATATATTTAAAAACAAAAGACTAGCTTTGTTTCCGAATTTCGACATCCTCTGTTTCCGCAGCAGTTTCGTTGCACCGCCGAACAGCTTTTTGAGCTTTGTCTGCTTTGTTTGTGTTCTTTCCTCTTGCGATTATCCAGCTCGCGACAGCTTTTGACGCTTTATATTGATTCGATATTGAATAGGAAGTGGTCTCTTCTCGCATAATGTTAATGTTCTAGATTAAATTTCACTTCCATCGTTTCAAGGGAAGAATGTGACGATCTGAAAATAGTTGCGCCTCCCTGAAATTTCAGACAGAATGAGATGTACAAATCTCACGACGACAGAATTCAGCGTTCGAGGGTTTTGCTGCTTCAAACAGATTTCTATTTTTAAAAGAGGTATTTTCTATCAAACTAAATGCAGGAGGGGGTTGCGTTTCTGCGGCCTAACGTGTTTCCTGTCAGTATTCTGAACTTGATGTCACTTGACTTGTTTTTCGAATACGATTTCACGCTGCCAATAAAAATTCGGAAGAAAGAATTCCTCGTTGAAAATGGTAGTTGAGGGTCAACTCCAATTATACTAATCGAAAAACGTCGCTAAAACTACGGTAAGCTATACTGTAAGGTAACTCCGATAGGTATCATGCTTGAGCATCTGGGTAGCAGAAGTAAAAGTTTCTCATTCTTTACGGTTTGTTTGTTTTGCACTGAAAATCTCTGTCATAATACTCTCAACAGAACGAATTTGATTTGTTTTTATTTTACATCACGGATCGTTATTTCTCATGGAACACAGGTTGTCGCAGTTCAAACTTCTAGTCAGGGATATATTTAGAAGAGTCCAAGAGACACTCGATCACTCCCCGAAATGTATTTATTGTTCAAAAAACAATTAAAAACATATCGAAGCTAGTTGATCAGCCTAAATCACACATTCAAATTATACGTTGACGTGCCTGGTTTACAATGATCAGTTTTGGTTATACGAGGGAAATTGGACAGGGACCTGCGAGACTACTTAGAGACAAGTGTGAGAATAGTTGAAACATTAGAATCTCAATAAAGATTTAAAGGATAGTCCACCAGGAAAACTGTCTATCTTCATGAGAAATCACCAGATCGGCCGGCTTCTACAAAAAGTAATCTACTCTTGCTCTTCTATCTGAAAGATTACAAATATAACCTGCATTTACAAAGGAAGAATTCCTCTTCAGAGAAGCCTACTGAACTGATGAGGATTCACCAGTTCGGTAGGCTTCTCTGGAAGGAATCTGCTCTGGATCTTCTATTTGAAAGATTAAAAGTATATTATGCATTTATAAAGGATTCATTCCCAGAGAAACCTACCTATCATTTACTTTACGGAAAAAACATTACTTTGCGCAACTTGAGCATAGACCCTTGCGCTATAACCCCCTCTCCAAACAACCAATCAACATCTACACACTTGTGCTATTTTATAGTTATAAATACATTTTTCTAATGCTTGGATAATTAATTGAACATTTTCATCACGACACTAGAAGGGCGAATTTTTGAGCCACTTTGCTTGACGCTGGTGTACCACGGTGATGGTTTCACGTTATACCTCACATACGTATCATATATTATAGGTTGTCATCTGACCGTGGTTCAAAATTACGTGGTGTAGTCATCGGTTCTTTCCCTTCGGGTATGATCCCAGACCGTCGTTAATATCCCGTTGTGTTGCTCCAGTGCGACGCTAATTAAAATACCCTACCATACATTATAGGCACAAACCGCTTATAGAGAGGTCGCACATTTATTCAGGTTGGATAAACATTAATGCTTTTCCTCGGATTCAAAAACGTGAATTATAAGTAGACTTGCTATTGAGATGAGCTTCAAAAAGTGCCACCACCATGTCGATTACTAGTCACGTGACTGCTCTGTGAAAAATTGATTTGGATGACCAATTTGTATCTTATCCCATCATATGGTGATGTTTATCTTACGGAAAAGTAGATGTGTGAATCCGCATTTCTATAGAGTGGCGAAAAAAGTGGTGAAATCGCCAGTCTACTATTATCAGATGATTAATCAATGGACCAATCGGATGATGAATCAATGGATGGGGGTCTTCTCCCGTCCCGCGGACCAATTAGATGATGATTGTTCGGTTCCATCCATCAGACGAAAGCAGTCTAAGGGTCACGTTACTACTAGTTTGGTCACATGATCTTGGGTACATAAAAAGTTACCATTGATCACTTTTAATATTTGCTCTGTCACCACTAGATCGATTGGTCGACTTATCAGCACAAAAAAATATTCAAATTTTGAAGTCGGCAGCACATTAAAATATAAAATCTGTCCATGTTTCCGCGGTTTCCGCGAAGGGCTGTTTGCATAATCTGGTAGTGGAGCCTCGAGTGGAAATGTGGAAAAATGCTTTCAATATTTCCATTTTCATGTTATATTTCAATTCAATATTTCATTCAATATTTCAATATATACATTTTCTTTCTTGGGTAAAATATCCCAGTAATAAAATTCTGATACAGCGGATAAATGCGGAATATATTACGGATAATCCACAAAGGAACAATCATCCCTTTATATAACATCTTATGCAAAAGTACAGTATTATCGTTTCGTAAGATGATTATTATGCATGCACCTGGCTTCAGCTATATTGCGTGATGTCCTACTATTCTTTTTTGACTTGTTTTTCTTCTCCGAGTTTTTTCGAAAACATGTTTTCATTTTTTTCCTCGTTGCGTGAATATATATTACTCTTACTCTTTTTCGTTACATTCCTGAATGGGGAGCCCCAGCTCAGGCTGACAGTGGTTCAAAATTAAGAGGTGTTGTCCTGGGATCTTTCCCTTCTGGATTGATTCAGGACCATCACCAATAGCCCGTTGTGTTGCTCCAATGCGATGTTAATTGAACTACCTATCTGTCATATTCGTGAACTCTTGGAAAAACTGCTTTTCATTACGAAATCTCACGACCTGGTCTTTTGAATCCATGTGAAAAGGGATTAAAATATTTATGATCGCAGTCTTGTGTATAGGTGGTCTCCTGGTATCATAACTTTTAAGAGCATACGGTGATAGGTACTTGAATTTGCATCGCACTGAAGGAACACGACGGCAGTCTGGGATCAGTCACGGAGGGAAAGATCCGTGGACAACACCTCGTAATTTTGAACCACAGTCACACGACGAGGTCAATACCCGAGCTTGTATCCCACTCTGCAACCTTCCACACCACGTGGACGTGAGGACATTTAAGGCCACGATAGATTTAACGTGCATCATCCTCCACGAACACGACGGTCTTTGGCTGTATCGAGTTTTGAACTTGCAACCTTCCGGTTGCTAATCCACGACTCTACCAACTGGGCTACCACGGCCCTTTAAAATCAAACGAAACGGTTCTGTTATGAAAATGTGAGCTTTCATTCATCTAATAGAGTCGGTCTCCAAAATAGATATCGCCTTAATGATCCGAAAGAATAAATGTTTAGAAAAAACATTCATGGTTAAAAACTACAGGAACAGAATATGTAAATCTTTTAAAATCTCATTTATATGAAAGCCATATTCTGCGAATTTTGCCGTGATGATTTATTATAATCTATTAATCTCAATTTTATAGGAAATTGATTGCAATTTTAAATTTTAGGGAAACATTTATCCTAAAATTGAAAAATTCATATTAAACGTATCAAATACTGTTAAAATGTTTTCTTGGTTGGTAATTTCATGGCGCAAGGGCCATATTTGGTCAAGGTTCTCCAAACAACGTCAAGTAAATGGACATGCACACACAAGGAAAGTTTTACTGAGAAAGAGAGAAATACACCCATGGATGAATCGAACCCTGCTAGAATGGAACATTTCAAATTTTGACAAACGAATTTTATTTCGAAAACTACATATTATAATCTATCGTTGAGAAAATGTGAACAAAATGGTGAAGAGTATATTATTTACACAAAAGCCTATTCTTCTGGTCTTAAATAAAAGTTGCTCACATTTGTTTAGCACATGAAAACTGCTGAAGAATTTTTTACACAGCACCTTTAGATGTTTCGCTTAGTGGTTTTTCAAGGTCATTTATCCTTTTTTATTAATGAAAAGCACTGGACCAGTATGATCAATACAATGTCTTATCAGACGTCGAACAAGTCTGAAAATTGTGGGAATATACAGATATACAGGTGGACAGAGAGGAAAATATGCATATGACATTCTTGCTGGCTTGCATTCACTGGACGGCCGCCTTCGCGAGAACGAAATCATTGGCCGTCTCCGGTCAGACGGCAGATGACCTTAGAGGAATCCATTTGAAGAGAGGTGGTTAAGTTTGCCAAAGGTAGAAAGTTGACATATGTGCAAAATCATGCATGGCGACCACATTATATGATTTCGCTTCGCCAAATCGTAATGCCTGCAATCGCTTTTGACGCAGAACGATAAACTCTGTGCAAAAAAAAAACCACTTTAAAGAATGTGAGTATATAGGTATTTAATTAGCGTCACACTGGAGCAACGCAACGGGCTATTTGCTACGGTCCGAGATAAAACCCGAAGGGAAAGATCCGAGGACAACACTACGTAATTCTGTACCACGGTTAGATGACGAGGTAACACCTGATCTGGTACCCCACTCTCCAAACTTCCACACCACGCCAATGTGAGAACGTTTGAGCCTACGACAGATTTAACATGCACCAGCCTCCTTTGTTCACGGTGATCTTTGGTTGGATTCGAACTCGCAACCCTCCGGTTGCTAATCCGTTACTCTTCCAACCGGGCAACTGCGGCCCCACTCTATCGGGAATTAACTTCACGAATGTCGCAACTTTGGATTTTCAACTTCCTTATGTCAAATTTCATTACTGATATTAGAGTAGGATGAAGAAAATAAGTTTCCGGTCTATTGTAGCCATACTCTAACAGGGAAGAATAATTTTCAAAACAGGTGTTTTTAAAAGTCGTGTTTGGAAGTTATGCCACACAACTCTTCTCATCAGATGTGCATCACCGCCCAACCGCTTCAGTGTATCTTAAGAATAGGAAACGAAGACGGCGTTTAGTGAGATAAAAAAGGACAAAAACCGTTTAATCACGTACCAGGCTATCAGACAATAATGCAAGACGTCGCATTCCACACTCCTTGTTTCTAATTGTAGCTCTAAGTGACAGAATGACTCATTTTCGAGTTAGGTTTTTCGACTCACCGTTTGTTCCTTGAATCAGTTACGATACTTTGGAAGTGAGCATGCTCAAATAAGGATGTCATCTGACGGAAGTGTGAATGGATCACAGTGATTAAACCTCTGAAAGTCACCAGATTTCTGAGTAGTGAAGAATTGCTTTTTTCCTAAAACTCATAATGACTAAATAACCACATCAGTTGGTAGGTTGTTAATTGACGTCTCACTGGAGCAACAAAAAGGGCTATTGGCGACGGTCCATGACCAGCCCCAAAGGGAAATATCCGAGGACAACACCCCTCATAATTTTGAATCCCTTTCAGATGACGAAATCAATATTTGAGCTGGCACCACACTCTCCAAACTTCCACACCACGCCAATCTGAGGACGTTTGAAGTCACGACAGATTTAACGCGCACCAGACCCTCACGTACGTGACAGTCCTTTGGTTGGATCGAGTTTCGAACTCGCCACCCTCCGGTTGCTAATCCGTTACCCTTCCGACTGGGCTACTACGACCGAGTTAAGAGACAGAATTACTCATATTCGAGGGAGATTTTTCGACGAATCAGTTACGATACTCTTTAAATGAACATTGCTCAGATGAGGATGTCCTTTGACGGAAGTGTATTTTTATCACAGTGCTTAAACCTCTGAGCGTCAACAGATTTCCGAGTTGTATTTGCTTTTTTCCCCAACAACACACTTAATGACTAATAACCACATCTATTGATTGAAAGTCATCAGAAATGATTTGTCGTGGTGCGGAAGTTTCGAAAGGTGGGGTGCCAGCTCAGGCGTTGACTTAGTCATCAGACCGTGATTCAAAACGACGGTGTTGTCCTCGGATCTTTCCTTTCTGGATGGATCCCAGACTGTCGCCAACAGCCCGTTGTCCAGTTGCTCCACTGCTACGCAAATTCAACTTCCTACCTACTTACCTAAGGAAAGATATCACTGGTCAATAAGATCAAAACTGGTTTGAGGTTATGCATGATAACTACGATTGGCAGAACGGAAGCTCCCCCTCAGACGATTAAAAGGGTTTTCAAAACTAAAAATGGGGCCGCGGTAGCCCGGTTGGAAGAGTTGCGGATTAACAAAAAAAAGGTTGAGAGTTCGAGACTCGATCCAGCCAAAGACCGTCGTGTACGTGGGGGCACGTTGAATCTGTCGTAGCCTCAAATATCCTCACACTGGTGTGGTGTGAAAGTTTGAAGTGTGCCAGCTTAGGTCTTGATCCCGTCATATGACTGCGGTTCAAAATAACGAGGTGTTGTCCTCGGATCTTTTCCTCCGAGGTTGATCCCGGACCGTCGCAAATAGACCGTTGTGTTGCTCCAGTGTGACGTCAATTCAAGTACCACCACCAAAACTAAAACAAACCGAAAATAATACAAGATCAGAGGAAATTATTTTATTCATTGTGTTGAATGGCATAAAAAGTTTATATTTGCACAGATCATTTGTTGATGCTTAAGAGAGGGTTGGTTTTTCAGTGTGACGAGACGGAATGTGAAGGTTGTGCGTCCGCTACTCAAATGCTATGTACATATCGTTTGGTTGGCTCTTGGGTTTTGTGGCGCAGAATTAGCAAATATGGCCATGTTGTGCCAGATACAAGACACACAATGCTAAGTAATGGACATACTCACACACAAAGAAACAAAGAAAGTTTTACCAACACAGAGAAATACACAAAGATAAAAATGCACCCAGGGAGGAATCAAAACTGCGCCGCATATAACTCGTAGGTTGCTAGCGCAGTCGGCACACCCACTGAGTCACTACGGGGCCCTGATACATATGGGAGACTTTTAAAATATGGTTTGGTGTTTAATACAATTGGCATCAACCAATAAACTATCATGTCTCATTTCGGAATTTATTCTTTGGGATTTTTATTGGCGAAGAGTTCGGGAGAAAACCAAGCCAATGAAGGCCACACTCGGATTATGTACTGGCACATGTTTCACCCCAGAAACACCGACAAAACTTTTTTTTAGCTTGCCATAAATGCCTCTCGGAGACCTAGGGACATTACTTGGGGAAACGGCCAAAGAACTCTAGAACTAAAGAGCCAGATATTCCTCCTGATACCTATAGACTTGATATATAATAGTTGGGATTTTTGATAACATCCTGTTCAGATTCAAAGATGGCAAGGTCGTCTCAAGTAAATTAGGATCGGACGTCCCGGAAAACCAAGATTTTCATCTGTAGCATTGAAATGGGAAGCTAATATTCAGATTGATGAAAAGTTATGTACTTTTCTTGGGAAGCTTTAAACGGATATCGAATTGTCGCAGTGCCTTGTGCAAGTAGTATGATGTTCTTGAACAAATAACTCGTACAGCACCCTGAATGGAAGGATGTAACCGAGATGTTTAAATAGCAATCCAGGTCATGGTTTACTTTTGCGGTGAATGGTTGTCGCAATTGCAGAGGGGGAGGCAACTCCTTTATTTTACCTTAGGTTAGTATTCTACCTTATTACAACCAGAACAACGCACTCAAACGACATCCAAGTATCGATCCTAAGCAGTGAGAGATCTTCGACTCCAATATGGGGCCGTCGTGACTTTAGCAACTAGCAACCTGTGAGTTGTAGGCGACACAAGTCCGATTCCTCCCTGGGTGTATTTCTCTCTCGAGTGTTAGCAAAACTTTCGTCGTGTGTGTCCATTACTTGATGTTGTCTGTCCGTGTTTGACGTCAAATATGGCCCTTGTGCCATAAAGCCCGACCAACCATCACCACCAACGTAAACGCGATACAACAAATTCGACATGTTCATAGCCTTAGAATAAAATGTTATCGAATGCGGTTGAGCTCTTATCCCCAAATATGATGTCTTTAAAATTATATTAGAAAACGAAAAGCAAAGATTGCAACAAAAAGGATATTTCTATAAAAACTTTCCAATATGACACACATAGTGACTAAATAACTACATGTATTAGTTGAAAATCTTGGGAAAGATTCTATTGGGTGATAAGGTCAACTGGATAGAAGAATTGCAAGGAAGACTGATGGTTGCAGAACGGATATATGCGTGTGAACCCCTCAGGGAGTTAATATATATATTAGGTTGTTGTTAATAATATATGTTGTTAACCTCAGAGGATTAATATATATTGTTATAGAGCTTTTTTTTCGGGAAATCTTTATTTATTGGTCTTCGTTGTTGTTAAGTGAACGTGGATTTAAATGAATAAATTTTCACGGAGCAAAATCTAAAAATTTGAGTGGTTGGTTGCTTTACAGTCATTTTTTGCTACACAAGGGCTAGGTTCCCAAAATGAGAATCTTTATCGTGGATTCTGGTTCCGAATTCTATTTTTTGATCCAGAAGAGATAGTTATGAGTTTGTCGAAGCAAATAATCGCCAGTTTTAATTTTGCGTATGACAATCTTTCTTCCCATTCTTGACGAGTTGACTACTTTTCTACAAATGGACTCCACATATTCATCTGCGTTTTCGTATAGCTCGCAATACTTAAGAGGTAAACTTGCACAATTATAAGCAACAGGTCGTCTTTGTACACTTTGTAACAAATGAAGAGAATAGATTATTGCTTACGTTGATGTAATTTAAGTAATACTTTAGGAATACCAATAAGTAAAAAAAATAGGTTTCATGTTTTCATCATGAAATTACATAGCATGTTGTAAAACTCTTCTGACAACCACGGTGCAGCATTAAACAAGAGATTTGACAGTTTGCTAGTGGAAATAATGTAGTTTCCCACATTAAGTACTTACTCCAAAAATCATAAATTATTTTTAGTTTTTACACTATTGCAGCACATGAGCGACACTGAAGACGAAAGAATTGCGTTGTTTTCCGATACAATTGGAATAAATCGATTTTATATTCCTGCAAAGTCTGATTTGATTTGAAAACCGGTGAGAAGTGTTTAGGTTGGTTGGTAGGTTGTTTTGGGGTTTCACAAGGGCCATGTTTTTATCCAAGCTGCATCAAACATAAAACATCAAGTAAAAAATGTCGTGAGAGGAAAATGAGAAACAGAATAGTAGGATAAAAGCAGAAAAAAGATAGCTTGGGTATATCGAGGAAGCGCGACCCCGTGTTTAGTAAAGACAGTGAACCCCATGGGAAAAGATAATATCACTCAGGTACCTTGTGAAGCCCATACACGCCTAAAGCAATTATTTAGGTAGGAAATGTGTCAATAAAAGTTGTTGGTTTGGTTTGGATGATACAAGGTACAAAAGAAATTAAACAGAAACCCATAAAATCTTGTTAGGATAAAATGACGGTTAAAGCGTACAATTCAATTTTAAATCACCACAGAAAATAAGTACTTAAATCGATCAAAAAAGCTGGTAAAACTATCTTAGCAAATAATATAAAACCAATGAATAAAATTAAAACAGTGGAATCAATAGTGTAAAGACAGTTTAAAATATGTCAATCAACATAACAGTTTTTCATTTCCGACGCCTGCAGGATATTCCACAAATCCTTCAGCCATCATAAGAAATAGTAAATTGATTTAATTATTTTTTGATGCAGATATTGTAGAATAGATGAATAGCTAATGTTTATGATTGATTCAAGAAGGTAATTCTTATAAGTGAAGATGGAATTGAGAAACTGAGTTAAAGTGTAATGTAACGATGAAGGTAGGTAGTTAATTAACGTTACACTGGAACAACACAACGGGCTATTAGCGACGGTCCGCGATCAATCCCCTAGGGAAAGATCCGAGGACAACACCACGTAATTTTGAACTTCAGTCAGATGAGGAGGTCAACACTTGAGCTGTGGCACCTCAATCTCGAAGCTTCCATACCACACCAAAGTGTGGACATTTGAGGTCACGACAGATTTAACGGGCACCGACCTAGTGTATTCGACGGTCTTTGGTTGAACCGAGTTTCGAACTCACAACCCCCCGGTTGATAATGTTAGTCTTCCAACTGGGCTACCGCGGCCCTGAAAGGGATGTGAATAAAAACAATTAGAAAATTAATACGATGCAAAAATATAGAGATCTGGACAATGGGGATTTTCCTACTAAACGTCTGCAACAGCGGAAATATGTAAAAACAAAGCACTAATCCTTGTCATTTCTAATGGAATAATTTGTGATGGATGATATAATCGTTCTTTCTTGGCCAGATGCTTCTCTAACTATTCGCTACCAAAGCCAATAACAAGCCTGGTAAACCACACACGATTGCATCAAAGTGCATTATGAATAACGAAGAGGAATTCAAACTAATGGTTTAACCTTCAGACCACTACAGAAATATTTTGTTAGTTTTGTGTGTTGAGGCTCATTGGGCTTCATTCCCAGACTTGAAAACTAGTACTCCGATTAGGTGTCTATAGGTGCTTTCATAGGGGAATTCCCCAAACAAAAATCTATCTTTTCCGGTAGAAGAGTTCTAGAATTTTGCGTCAGAGATTATTCTATCCACCGTTATATTCAAGACGGTAGGTTGTGTTTTATGGCGCAAAGGCCACATTTAGCAAAGCTGCTTCATACTAGACAACGTCAAGTAATGGTAATTAGGTGGTTTTTACGTCGCACTCGAGAAACACAACGGGCAATTGGTTACGGCTCGGGATCAATCCTTAAGGGAACGATCCAGGGACACCTCGTCGTTTTGAACCACGGTCACTTGACGAGGTGACACCCCACTCTCCAAACTTCCACACCATTCCAACGTGAGGACATTTGAGGCCACGACAGATTTAATGTGCACCAGCCCACACGTACACGACGGTCTTTAATTATATCGAGTTTCGAACTCGCAAACCTCCTGTTGCTAGCCGTTGCTCTTCCAAGCTGGCTAGTGCTGTCCTTGACACAGAAGAAATACACCCAGGGTAAGTTACAGGAATAAAAAATGCGCCACTTACAACTCGCACGTTGCTAGCGCAGTGGGAAAACAAACCGAAGCACGGCGGTTTGTTTGCTCACTGCCCGTTTCATTCAACAATCACTCAACGTTTCCCTTAGGTGCCTTGTATAATCACGAAAAATGAGATAAAAAGTAGGATGTTGAAAAGTAATTTTTATCTTCGAACTGAACCATTAACATCATTTTGCTCACTAAATAGGTCAATGTGATACATTGAAGTGTCCCGACACATTAGGGGTATACCCCCAGAGCTGGGGTTCGGAAAACGTGAAACATTTTGTGTTATGTGAAACCCTGATTTTAAAATTTTTGAATCTTCATCGTGTCGCATATCCAATGTTCAAAAGAAATGAAAAAATTTCATTGGTACAAATTAAATATTGAGTACTCGGAATACACAGAAGTGTCCGCGCCATCTACCAAATACATGGTAATCTTATTTAATATACTACATGGAAAGCTCTTATTTCCTGAGCTGTTCTATGATTTTCTCGGATTATCTTTACTCCCCTGAGGAAAAACCTGAAAATCTCAGACAATAATCTATTTATCCTTCGAAATTAATAGTAAGACTTTTCTGCAAAAAAACAGGCACACATTATTTTCCACCATCATTAATTTTTATCACCTTGTATCTATCTCTAAAGTATCATCTTCGAAAGCTCAGAGAGGAAAAGCTTGATGAAATGAAGGCAACAAAAAGTTGCTGCGTGCGGTTTCAGTGCTCTATCACGCTTTCACCTATTTCCATGGGATTTTCCGATTCAACGATCATGTGCTCATTCTTGGGGCGATTCATCAGATCCATCATCGCTGTTATTAACAAGTGTAACACGTTTTAAAGGAGTGCTTTGAAATAGGCGTGGATATTCCAGGTGTGGGTGCAAACTTTGACCCTCAATTCCGAAGACTGCCAACCCAGCGAAATTTGATCTTGTAAAAAACACTCAAAATAAAAAAGTGATACTCGGTCGAGTATCCATACGAGATGAAACGTTTGGGAATTGTATAAAAAAAGGAATCGGTCCGCTGCTTTGTAACTCAAATATGTCGGACAAGCGATTTTCAAACGGAGTGCAGCAAGAAAGGAAATTTGATCTTGTCAAAGCACTCAAAATAAGTGATAATCGATCGAATATCCAATTCAGTAATTTCCAGAATATTCTGCTGGTACAAAATATGAGAATTCCATTCAAAAGAATCAGTCGGAAGACCGGAGATTTTAAACCGGAATTCAGGAAAGATGATCTTGCAAGAACACTCAAAATAAAAAAGTTGTACTCGGTCGAATTTCTGTAATTGTAATTTTCAGTGTAATCTACTGGTAATAAAGCATTTGTGGATTCTGTTCCCCAAAAGGGAATACATCCACTACTTTGTAACTTCAATTAGTTGGATCAGCGATTTTCAATAGGTGGGCTGCAAGAATGAAACTCGTTAGCTTTACGGATGTTGAGGACAGATAGGTAGTTGAATTAACGTGCACTGAAGCAACACAATGGGTCATTGGTCATGGTCAGGGATCAATCCCGAAGAGAAAGGTATAAAAACACCTCGTCGTTTTGAACCACGGTCAGATGATGAGGACAACTGAGCTGGCATCCCACTCTCCATGCTTCCAAAATCACGCCGACGTTTTAAGTACTACCCGTAAAAGTAATTTTGAGTGTTAATTTCTTATTACAAAGTCCGTCGTGTCTGTGGGGGCTGGTGCACGTTAAATATGTCGTGGCCGCAAAAGTCTTCACGTGGGCGTGGGGTAGAAATTTGGAGAATGGGTTCCCAGCTCAGGTTTTGACCTCGTCATCTGACCGTAATTCAAAATTACTTGGTGTTGTCCTCGGATCTTTACTTTGGAGATTGATTCCGGACTGTCGCCTTTGGCGTGGTGTGGAAGTTTGGAGAGTGGGGTGCCAGCTCAGGTGTTGTCTCGTCATCTGACCGTGGTTCAAAATTACGTGGTGTTGTCCTCGGATCTTTCCCTTTGGGATTGATCCCGGACCGTCACCAATAGCCCGTTGTGTTGCTCCAGTGTGACGTTAATTGAAATACCCCCCCGGACTGTCGCCAATAGTTCGTTGTGTTGCTCCAGTGTGACGTTAATTTTAACTACCTGCCTACCTACAAAGTGTCATAAATTTTTTCAAAAATGTTTTTGAAAAAGATATTTTGGTGCAAAAATGGTAGTCAATTTCCTGTGTTATTTTTTGTTAATAAATCAAAATTGCACCTACTTTTTGTTTTTGTCAGTATTTAAGAAATATTGTTATTGTTATTGTTATTTCAATTAACGTCACACTGGAGCAACACAACGGGCTATTGGTGACGGTCCGGGATCAATCCCAAAGGGAAAGATCCGAGGACAACACCACGTAATTTTGAACCACGGTCAGATGACGAGGCAACACCTGAGCTGGCACCCCACTCTCCAAACTTCCACACCACGCCAACGTGAGGACATTTGAGGCCACGACAGATTTAACGTGCACCAGCCCCCTTTGTACACGACGGTGTTTGGCTGGATTCGAACTCGCAACCCTTCGGTTGCTAGTCCGTTACTCTTCCAACCGGGCCACCGCGGCCCTATTTAAGAAATAAGTTTATGTGTGCAGGTAGGTATTTTAATTAACGTCACACTGGAGCAACACAACGAGCTATGGCGACGATCCGAGATCAAACCTGATAGGAAAGATTCGAGGACAACACCACGTAATTTTGAACCACGGTCAGATGACAAGGTCACACCTGAGCTGGCATCCCACTCTCCAAACTTCCACACCACGCCAACGTGGTTTATGAGTGCAATGAGATGTGAAAGGTAGATAAGTAGGTATGTATTTAATTAACTATCACTGGAGCAACACAAAGGCCTATTGCCAACGGTCCGGGTTCAAACCCGAAGGGAAAGATCGAGAACACTGCATAATTTTGAATCACGGTCAGATGACGAGATTACACCTGAGTTGGCACCCCACTCTCTTAGAAAATTGCTTAGATGGTTAAGTGGACTGCATGGAAGGGCCCATGATAAACTATGGTTAGAAATTACGTGGTGTTGTCTTCAAACTTTCCCTTCGAGTTTGATCCCGGACCTTCGCCAATAGCCCGTTGTGTTGCTCCGGTGCACTATTAATTAAAATACCTACCGATATCATACCCACGTATGTAGGTAGGTATTTGAATTAACGTCACATTCTAGCAACACAACGGGCTATTGGTGACGGGGGGGTATTTCCATTAACGTCACACTAGAGCTACACAATGGGCTATTGGTGACGGTCTGGGATCAATCCCAAAGAGATATGATTCGAGGACAGCACCAAGTAATTTTGAACCACGGTCAGATGACGAGGCAACACCCAGAGTTGGCAACCCACTCTCCAAACTTCTACACCACGCTAACGTGAGGACATTTGAGGCCACGACGGATTTAACGTGCACCAGCCCCCTTTGAACATGACGGTCTGGCTGGATTCGAACTCGCAACCCTCCGGTTGCTAGTCCGTTACTTTCCCAACCGGGCTACCGCGGCCCTATCATACCCACGATAAACTTCTGGTTAACATATGGCTGATTAGAAAAATTTTTGCTGTCAAGCTAAATGTAGGTGGTGGCAGTGTTTTTGTGTCTGTACGGTGCTTCCTGTACGTATTCCGGACAAGATGTCACTTGGCTTGGTTTTCAAATACGATTTCAGCACTTCAACAATAAAAATTTCAAAGAATAAATTCCGAATTGATATATGATAGTTGATTGGTTATCTCTAATTACATTAAACGCCAAACGCTGCCAAAAGTGCGGAAAAGTATATTTTAAGGTAACCCCGATGTGTATGAGAGCATTTTGATAGTAGAAGGTAAAATTTACAGATTATCTGGTTTGTTTGCTTACGTTGAAAATCCAGCGTAGTTCCACAAGAAAATGGTGGTACGTTATTTATTCCAATTTCTCCAGTTCTCTACAAATTATTGTTGATGGGCAATTTTAAAACTTTTATTATTACATTCTTGGTTGTTCGGGTTTATGGCGCAAGTGCCATATTTGACCAAGCTGTGCCAAACACGACAACGTCGAGTAATAAAGACATACACAAAGAGCTTTTCATAATCCAGAAGAAATACACTCAGTATAAGTTGAAGGAATCGTACCTGTGCCACCTACAACTCTCGGATTTCAAGCGCAATGGTCAAACCCACTGAGTCATTGGGACCCCTGTAAAAATTTTTGATACATAGGTATTGTATATATATAATGGTTTCCTCCCTCAGTTTCAATGAATTGAACTTGAAATCTTTTGCAGAAATCCAAAATCCAAATACAGGACTACCACAGCCAAAGCGCTTTGTGGCATTAGTAACATAAATTCTTAAAATTAGTAGCAAAAGTCTCTTAAGCAACATTTTAGTAGAAATTTTGCTCAGATGAAAATGAATCAGCTAAAACACGAAATGTGCCGAGAAAGTATGAGATAGACGTGACGATCTTTCCAAGAAATTTAAATTTTCAAATAAAAAAAAATCTAAATACTTTCTAAAAAGGTCGAAAATCTAGTAACCACTGATTTCGATGTTTTTATTTCATGATTGCCACGTCTTGGCATACCTTGGAAAATTTTCTCTAAAGAAAAATCCGAAAAATAATATTTCCGTCCTCTATTAAGTCAAAAAATGGACACAATTTTCATTGATCTTTGGTGAATTTTCAAAACAAGTCGGCCAAATTTTCTAAAAGTAGCCAAAATTTTTTAATTAGCTTCGAGACGATTTTGCTTAAAAGGATACCCCTAGTCGCCAAAGTTGAAATAAAGTAGCAAATAATCGCCTTGACGCCTGTGGTAGCCCTGAAATATATTGTGGACACTTGTCCTGACCTTAAATTTGCTAAATTTAAATATGACCACAAAGTTATTGACATTGCTCTTTGGTGCCGCAAGAAGGTTCAAGAAACTGAAATCATGATGCCATTTAAGTCAATTCAAATTTTGAAACCTCATTTCCATGAAAGCAAAAGTTCCGACACTGCCCAGTACTTCAAACAGCAGCATGCAATTGCTGGAAACATTACGAAACGCTGTTATAGATCGACGAAAACAAGTGCGAAAGGTCGAGTCACCGATGAGCCACATTCGTCAAGTGGTAACTTAAGGGCGTATGTGTGACAAATCAAACGGATGAGCACAATATTTCAAGGAAATGCATACCGAAAGCGATTGTTTTAGACATTTTAAACACCAGATTCTCTATTCTTGGAAGTCGGGGTCAGAACCTTCACCCAATGGGAGGGGGGGGGGAAAGTGAGCAAAAAATAGAGTGCGGTTTTTCAATAACATACGGATTTATTGTTTCGGGCCTCCAGGAAGGTGTGTGCCGAACTGAAAAGCGGTTAGAGTGTTTCGAAACCGGAAGCTTTTTCTTGGTTGCGAAAGGATTCGCTTTCTTCAACAGCGTCGTTAGCTTAGGGTTACGGAGAGTTCAACAAATGTTTAATAGTCACTCATCACGAGGCTTAATGGAGGTTTGTTTGCCACTTCCTTGAGATAGTTAATTTGTATGGAATGGAAAGATCGTTTTGTTAATTCGAGAGCGCATTTTCCAAGGCAAGTGAGAGATAACCAGAGTCTGATGAATAACTATAAGTTGTTTTAAAATTGGATTCAGAGGTTCGTTTTTAGAGGTTTCGCATTGTTTAAATACGAATTTAGAGCAGGGGTGCAGAACATACTGTCAGCGAGCTACTTCTATCTGGCCCCCGAAGCTCTTGCCCCTAAGTTCTGTTCTATTTTCTAAGTTCTATAAACTCTCTCAGAGGCACGAGTTTTGTGTTGCTTTTCTTCCAAACTCTTAGTTGAAAGAATCTGTCACGATTCTTTCTTTTTCTCTATCTTACCACTAAAGATGACTCTGGTGTACTCCTTAAACATTTTTTAACATTTCCGGGTGTCATATTTTCTTTGTACAATGTATTTACAGTTCAATTGCAAATCAATCGTTCCAAGTATTTTGGACATGGCACTTAGGACACCCCTTACATCCTTCCTTCCCTGATATTCTTTTCTTTCTCCTTCATAGGATCCGGATGACGTTTCGAAAACAATCTCGCCCTCGGCGATCAAATGGTCCCTTCCGGCCAACATTTCTCAGCGTCTGCCCGCAGAACCTAACAGATTCTATTGGTCAGGAAGGTCAACTGATTAGTTAGGTAGGTAATTGAATTAACGTCACTGAGCAACACAACGGGTTATTGGCGACGGTCCGGGATCAAACCCGAAGGGAAAGATCGATGACAACACCGAAAAGTCGGTGTTGTCATCGATCTTTAAGTAATGCATTCAAATTCATTACTTTTCGATTGGATCGAGTTCGAAACTCGATCCAATCGAAAAGTAATGAATTCGATCCTATCCGGTTCGAAGAGTTGTGGATTATTAATCCTCCTGTTGCTAATACACCACTCTCCCAACAGGGCTACCCCCCCCCCCAAAAAAAATAATGTTTAGAAGTCATGCAAGGAAAACTGCAGTATGGATATATATTGTAAGGTCCCATGATCCTGAACACGGAACTCTTGCTAGGAGGCGCTTTCCCCCTGTCTGGCTGCGCAGATGACGTCAGAGTGCAACGGCAAGAGTCGCCGGAGGGTTTTTTTTAGATTATTAAGGGGGTGTTGAAGAAATCGCCATCGAGAGGGATGCGGTTGCACTAACGCGATGTGTCTCGTCTGTAAAATTTAAAACTAGCTTTGTAATTTGTATGTAAATATTTGTTGATAATATAGAATTATTTTGTTAAAAAGTGGTCTTGCTTTTATCGTGGATATGGTACAATATACATGTTAACCTTACAGAGGTCAACACTGCACTAGGACAAGAGATAATAGTCGACTGATAAAAATTGGTGGGCTACAACGCAGATTTAAGAATGTCGTTGAAATCAGAAAAATATGTTGAGTTCTAAGAAGACACAAGCAGTAAATGATGTCTGTGAAAGCCAAGTTTCCTTTCCTAGAAGAACTAGGGACCAGCGTTTCTCGGACCAGGTATGCACAGATCTCCAAATGCAGAAAATTGATCTTCAACGTTAAACCCCATCTCGTCGGCTCAGAACAGAATCTCATAAAATGACATTTCTACTCAGACATTGCTTGTTTCCATGATAAGAAATGCATTGTCGTGGTCTGTTCAAAGGATACATAGCCAGGGCCATCTAGAAGGGCTTAATACACCACAATCAAAATGCTTATCTTTTATTTTTAGACTTAAAGACTAATAATCTGTACAGTTTACAGAAAAAAGGTTTTGTCAGTTAATGCGTTTCTACTTTGAGCTTGTGATAAGTCAACATTTTAAGAATTTTTCTCAACTCTCCAACTGGTTTCGACGAGATATCTCGTTCATCAAAATCTGACCAATTTTGTCAATGACAAATTATCTCGTCATTGAGATTTTGATTGATTATTTTTTTATGAGACCAAGATCTGAAGACTTTTCTTCTAATGACGAGAAATCTAATGCATCAAGATCTGGTATGTTTTTTAATGACGAGATACCTCGTTGGGGAGACAATCACCAGGAGAGTTAATCGATTTCTATAAAATCCTAGGAAAGGTTAAGTTTAGAATTTTGCCAGTGGAACTTCTTTGGAAACACATTTGGTATGAGCAAACATTTTCCGATTATGAACCAAAAAAGTGTACATTGCAGGCTAATTTTAAAAAACGAGGATTTGGATGATCTTGATTTCTTCAACAGGACTAACACATTCACGACGACATGTATTATTGATGAAAAAAATGTAATATCGCATTGATATTTGAAAAAAAATTTCCCCTAAAGCTGGATTATTATTGTCACTTCATTCATTACTATTGTCACTGGATTATTGTCATGTATTCACTGGATTATTGTCCTTTCACACCTCCACCTTCTTACTATTACATGTGGCAGGCTTTCTTTACAATCCGGCTCGAAGTTGTGAACCCCTAATGTAGAATTTTACTTTTAGTAAAAGTATTTTGCCAGAACAGATTTTTCTATCCATTTGGGGTAGTCGAAAAATACATTACGAATACAGGGCAGCTGTACTTCAGCACTGAGTTCGAACTGTTGTAAGTTTGGTTTATCGCACTAGGTAATTTTTTTATTAAACGATGGCAAATTTGCCCGGAACCTACGGCTAAGCACATTCCTGTGTTGGAAGAAAATTTAAATGCAATTTGCGTTGAAAATTATATTGCTGCATTGCCTTAAAAAATTATAAACAACACAAACGCAAAAAAAAACATATCGTATCAGCTAAAATTTTTTTTTTAATTTGTAAGTTGTGTCTAGGACACAGATGTAGTTTTGACGTGAATACTTGGGCCTGATGCTGGATTGTGATTGTGGAACGAATGAAGCAGGCCAGAAGTTTGGACGATTGTTTATTGTGTTAATTAACAATTAATTTACAGTGTGAACAATTAAAGTGCAGTTTGATATTAATTGTTGAGATTGTTGTATAATATTAATTGTAGTGTAGTTTGGCAGCTTTCGAATGACACCATTTACGCATTCCTCACTCCCCGCAATATAAAGTCACACTGGCCCAGATCTAGCCCAGCACCACAGAATTTCGACTTAGTGCGCCTACTCACTCGGTCCGAAAGTCAAGTAAGGACATCCTTTGTTTACATGACGCTATATTTATCATCTGGGTGTTTTCTTCTAGTTCTGAAATCATAAGACAACAATTGTAATGCTTTTTGTAACGTTAGACTTTTCAAATGCATGCCCCGGTACAATTTTAAAGACGGTCAAAAATTGATCAAAACTAAGCCCAATTTCGATTACTTTTATTTAATAATAATTATTTTTTTCGAACATAAAAATGGTTTTGTTTGATTTCACTTTATATTTTCGTTACGTTTGTCACTTAAAATATCTACCTAAGAATCGAGCAGTAAGCAATCCTTGCAAATAAAGATCAGAATCCAAACACCCGAAATGAATCTTCTAAAAATTTTTTTGGGGCTGAAAAAAATCTAATGTAATGAGAAGGTATATTTTGGTATTTTTAATTAACGTCGCACTATAGCAACACAACGGGTTATTGGAAACGGCCTGGGATCAAACCCGAAGGAAAAGATCTGAGGGCAACGCTCCATTTTGAACCACGGTCAGATGACGAGGTCATACCTGTGTGTGAGCTGGCACTCCAATCTTCAAACTTTCCCACCATGCCAATGTGAGGACATTTGAGGCCACGATAGATTTAACGTGCACCAGCCCCTTTGTACATGATGATCTTTGGTTAGATTCGTATATGAGACGGATTTCACTGCAAACAAACTGTCCCGAGGAAAGACGAAAATCTTTTGCAGTTTTCCTACATTTTCTGGCATGATACATATCGGGGTTATCAAAAAATTTAATTTATTTCCGTTTTGGCGACGTTTGACGCTCATTCTTCAGAATTTTTATTTGCGAAGTACTGAAATCGTATTCGAAAAACAAGGCAAGTGACATCTCGTACGGAGTACGTACAAGAAGCACGTTCTGACACAGAAACGCTACCACCATTTACATTTAGTTTGACAAAAACTGCAATTAAAAAGCATAGGCTATCAAAAATCCGAAATTTCAGCCATTTTTTGAGTAAGCCAGAAAATTGCATCTCAAATGAAATGACTGGTGAAAGCAAAAGTTGCATAGCTTAAGCACATTTTAAAGCACCTAACCAATGTCTCCTAAAAAGGTCTTTATTAGTTGGTGCATAGTGATAAATTAAATTATCTTTATCGATCAATTATTTTTTTTTTGAACGCTCTAGATCTGTTGCCATTCTGCAGTCGATAAATAATAAAGAATACTGCATCATGCGTTCTGAGTAAAACAGATAGAATCTATACGATTCCTTATCATTCGACGCTAAATCTTATTTAGAAATAAAAATATTCATATTTTCGAACGATGAAAATATGTGTTACAATATAATTGTATCGAAAAAATTCATGAAACTCTTTTAAAATAGAACTAATTACAAACCTAAATAAAACAAATATTTTGTTTTTATTTCTTGCCCTAATTATTAACTGTTTGAAATCGTCTGGCTCTGATTGTAGTTTTCAGATAATTTGATTTTTACAAACAGAATAGAGCATTTCTTTGTGCTATGTATTATGCTAAGTCGGTTTTACTCAATCATTTTCGGACGGGTATGTATAGTTATCTTGCTGTATAACCTTTCATACTACGCAAATGAATTGTTTTTTAAACATACTTTGAATATATATATATATATATATATATATATATATATATAATACTTTGTGTAATTTATTGCACTAATAAATTCTTAGAAATTTTTGGAACAGTGAAATTAGTCTTTAGAAGCTAAATGTTTCTGGAGTTTCAAGTTTTCCCTTTCAAAGTTACAAAAATTCATCCATTCCACAATTAGGATAATATTAATACATTGTTAAACATTATTAAATGGGCATCTTAACCACTGATCTAAAAACGAATTTTTTCTCTATATAAAAAATGAGATTGGAAAAGTACCATGTCAGTGCAATTTCGAAAGAAAATTTGATATTTGTTATTGATAACTAATTTAATTAATCAAAAGAAAAATATATATATATAAATGTTCTTTTCCTTAAAACAAGAATATTAATTCCATGACTTTTGAACTTCATCCATGACTCACAGAAATGGATATCATTTTGAAAAATAAAAAGTGTTAAACATACAAGTATTTTAGTATTCAATGAAGTTACCCCACTTAATTTATTTTAACCCTCCTAGAGAGAAACTCGACGAGTTATCTCGTCATTCGAAAATCTAACCAGATCTTGATTTACGAGATATTTCGTCATTGGAAAAAACTGACCAGGTCTTAATCTCGTCGTCAAAGAAAAATCGGCAATATCTTGATGACGAGATATCTCGTCGTTAGCAAAATTGGTAAGATCATGTCGTACGAGATATCTCGTAGAGACCATTTGGAGTGTTAAACACGCGTGTTGACACGTTTCTTAGATTGTACCACAAAGGTGTCTTATGAATTAACAATGGCTTGGTTAAGCAAAACTGTTATATTGACTACCTTTGTAAACTGCTAATTCTTTTTAACGTACAGTAGAGCCTGGATTATCTGAGGTAACATGCACCAAGGCCCCACCTCTGATAACCAGAAACTCGGATAATAAGGATGTAGTAACACCTATACGAAATGCAGAAAAAATTACTGTACTACATGTTATTATTACTGCTACTAAATAACTCATAAAGCAAGGATTAAGAATTATTTCCGATTTGTGTTACAGTATGTATTTATTGTGATAATTTTACAATAAATCGGGAAGTCAGAGTAACACATACCTTATAAACTCTTAAAAATCACTTAACGGGTCTTGTATTCGGCAGAACTTTCACAAGCAAACTGCATCATTTCATCTTTCACATCAACTCACTTCAAACTACGTTTTCTATTCAACGTTGAAAAGATGTTTTGATATATTTATTTTCATACTTTTGAAGTGCTTATTTTGCATTCATATTGTTTACTTAAGATTTTTTTTATCATGCTTTGGTATGGTTATCAATAAGTTTAAATGCTTTCAAATTTGCATGTAACGATCTTTTTCATGCATCACTTCGTATTTGAATTACAATTCCACGAATGTCATCTGTATCAACAACCCTTGGCGTCGTACTAAAAGTGCAATGGATTTAGTGGATTCATTTTAGGACAGTGATTAGAATGTGTATATTTCTGTTTTTTGTATAATTCTATACACTGACCGATTTGAATCAAATTTGATAATTCATGATGATTTTTCGGATAATATAGGATACACAAGCCGCATGTCATGGCACTACTTACAGGAGACACGTTCCACTTCAGAAAAACTACCGCCTCTTACAATTAGCTTGACAGAAAATGAATTTCATGGTAAGCCTTTTTTTACATGTAAACTGTTCCGATTAGAATGAAATATATAACTGCTAGCGGGTGCAATCGGTCCGTGAATTTAATTTTTATCCCGCTATTGCAACTGCCACCAGCCTATTTGTAAAAGTTATTGTGTCTGTCTTGGTATATTTATTAAACACGTGCAAACTATAATATTGGGTTGATGCAAAAGTTCGTCCGGTTTTTGGCGTTAGGAGGCATTGCATCGCAAACCCAGCCTTATCTACTTCATACACGTGTAAAATTTTGATGTTTGAAAGAAGGAATTTCAGTGAGTACTTGGGAAAAAATTGTGTTATTTGGTTGTGTTTTTTAAATTTTGTTAAGCATTAAAAATAACAGAAAATAAGGAGCATTTTCGACATTATGCTTTTTTATCACCGAAAAGCCCAAAAAGTGAATGGAATGAATCTTCATCTCCAAATGAATTAGGAATCGACTAGGATCACCACTACATCTTCCGATGGTAACCCTACTTATGTAACCGATTTAGAATCCGACATCAGTAACATGCAGGGAACAGCGAAATCACATAAAAAGGTTTTGTAATCCCAATTATTTGTCCTCTGAGTATGTGACTACAGAAGAAAAGGTCAAGTGACAGACCAAGAATGCATTGCTAGAAGAGCTCTTACATAAAGCAGTTCACACAAATAATCTGATGGCAGGGCAGGGTTTGGGTCGAAACGTTTTGCCTCTCTGATTTCGAACTCGATAGCGATATTTTAGCTATAATACAACTTAAAATTAGATTAATATTATCGCCTTTGAATGAGTGAAGAGTTGGTCGTAAAAATGCATTTTTCCCATTTATTACGTATTAGGTGAATGTGCAACGTCAATTCATAAATGGTGTTTAGAAAACACCTTATACAGATAGATAACAAGATTTTATGGCTGATAAAATATTCTATCTATCCTTGTGCACCAAATGTATTTAACTGAAATCTCAAAAACAATTACATAAGATATAAAGCCGTGCCAGAAATCGCTGATAGCGTACAAACAGAAAAGTTAAGTACCCAAAACTACAAAACGTAAAATCTGTATTAGAAGTGATATTATTTTTTAGTGATTTTGTAATCAAACAACTCAATGATACGCATTGAGCTAGTCAATTTTACTTTAAACACAAAAACGTATACACTGAGTTAAGGGGAAAAACGGGAAACCCTAGATGCATACTGTCAAAATGAAAATATTACATGCCTATTGAGAATAGATTTTAATAAAACCAAACAAAATTTGAAACATGCGAAACAAATATAAGTTTTAATGATTTCAATCTTGTGAAGGAAATCCACATCAGCCAAAATTGAACATCTTTGAATACTTAGAACATACGATTAACTACCACCTTTATTTTTAAAGGTTTTGGGTTGTATATTGTCATTATTTTTCATAAAACTGCTAAACAACTGCAACAAATCCAAGGAATTTTAAGGAAATTTTGTAGATTAACTAAGCGAGATATGCTCAATATAAATAATCCATTAAAATATTAAATAGTTTATTGAATATAAATAATAAATACATATATATACCCTCATCAGAATCTCAAGACTTGGATGGGTTTGAAATTTTGTAGTACTGGTGATAAAAGCGATTAAAATCACATTCAGAGCAAAGAACTTACGAAAGATTCTACTAGCAGAAGTGGGCAAATGTATCCAGAATACAAATTTCTTTAAATTAAGTGTTTCCAAGTTTAGAACCTGTTCTATATGCAAAACATGCGACGAAAATTTATTTTACGTTTCTATTTTGTTTATGGGAGAAATATGGCTGGGGAATACTCAATTTTGTGATTTAGAATTTTGTAAACATTTCAAATCAATTGTTAAATTTATGGTTAATATGGAATTGTTATTTTTCTTAATACATTTCGAAATATATACTTCAGCATTAATATAAAAATTAGGTTCAAATTATTTTCTACTACCAAGCAATAGCCCGTTGTGATGCTCCAGTGTGACGTTAATTAAACACCTACCTTCCCTTAAATATATGATACAATTTTGGGAGCCACTGGGACCGCTAAACAAATAAAATTTCAATCATCAAAAAAATAGAATTTTGAAGAACGAAAGCTGAGCAAAAAAGCGTCAGATTTCAATTTCGAAATCACTCGAGAACGGAGTATTTTCAAAAATCCTCTGCACCAAATATTTGATAAAAACAATAACAATTTATTTAAAAAAGAATATATTTATAATACTCATGATGGTCAAAATAAACAGCAACATTTTGCTTTCAACTTGGGTACATAAACTAGTTTTTAACGAAGTTTTTTAAATGTTATTGTGGTAAAATACGATAAGTTACAGGTTCTTAAAATTAATGTTGATTCAACCAAGATTCTAGTGGACGTGAATAAATTATGCAAAATCGAGGGATGTTTTCCAAAGTTCTGAAAATTGCGGATTCGGCTGAAAAATGCTGGGCTAATGACTAATGCAGACAAGTTCTGACGAGTATTATGTTGTCAATAGCCCCTTGCTTTGCTCCAGTGCGAAGGAAATTCAACTACCAGAGACAGGTATTCCGAACGGTGTTAGTCAACACTGATCAGTCTTGACGAATACAGATGTGTTTGAAACACTGAATATTAATAGAAAATAATGACTGAAATTTTCATTCTTTTCTTTCCATGGAAAGAGTGTTAAGAATAGAAGAGGGCATACAGGTGTACATACAGGTGTACATACAGGTGTACAAGAATACAAGAGGGCATAGAAGTGTTAAGAATGGAAGAGGGCATAGAAGTGTTAAGAATGGAAGAGGGCATACAGGGACTATCACCTATTTCCAAAATGGAAAAACTCCACGTCCTACTTCCCCACACCCTTGTTGGTTTCCTTTACGCCTCCTTTTCAAAGACCATTTTTTCTGCCTTCCTCTCTGGAAAACCCTATCTCAACTAATAATAACTTGATATTGGCGATGTGCCTATAATTTTTCAATTTCACCAAAATGCTTATTTAGCTGTGTGTAATTTTAAAAATGGAAAATCCAGTTACAAATTGGAATTGAGACTAAATCCAACATTAGTAATCATCTACATTAAAATCCATCCAATTTTAGTAATCTTTTGTACCTAACATTAAAATTTAATATTAGTAATGTTTTGTTTATGGGACGCTAAGAGAGAGAATAACGCATATTTCAAATATTCGTTGTTATAGTGTGAATTTCTTAGGTTCCGCCATGGATTCATTTGTAAAAAAAATATTTTTGTAATAACGTTATTTTCTGATTAATTTAAATATAAAAGAATATCGCTTTGGATTCACACTGGTCACCGTGTTTCCTGTACATATTCACTACCACCTAAACAAAGCTCCACATCTGACATCGTCCTGAAAATTAAATAGACAGCATTTGAACGGAATCACTGTCGTAAGATCTCAGAAGGGTAAGTCACGTGGGCCTACGAATTGACTTGGGCCCATTGACTATCGAAGCGCAGAATAGTGTTTTTAACCACGCTGCATAATCAGCAATCAATAATTTGTCCGACATCAGGATTCATGCTTTTTCAAACAACCGCTTGACAGATCTTCAAACCGAGAGAACGGAACAAAAAGCATGAAGCTGTGAGCACATACTTCGTCTATTTCGTTCATCTATATACACTACCTGACATTGAAAATGCAATACCAACAAGAAGGAGTTGGCAGAAAGTGATGAAATTTGGCAAACAGAGAGAGGCAGCAACGAGCAATAAGTGATCTTTATTGCAACATTATACACCTTGCCACTGAGCAGCAAGAACGTCTGATTAGTAGGTTGTAGGACCACCGCGAGCGGCGATACAGGCAGCAACACGTCTAGGTACAGACGAAATGAGCGGATGGTGTCCTGAGGGATGGCTGCCCATTCCCTGTCAACCATTTGCCAGAGTTCGTCTTCTGAACGTGCCGGTGGCAACGCATGCAAGCGATGTCCAATGACGTCCCAGAAATGTTCGATAGGTGAGAGATCAGGGGAGACATCTAGCCAGGGAAGCACCTGGGTACCTGGCAGGGCATGTTGGCTGATGCGTGCCGTGTGCGGCCGGGCGTTATCCTGATGGAAAATAGCATTGGGCACCCCCTGAAGGAAAGGTAGTGTCACCGGCTGCAGCACGTCATCCACGTATCGTTGGGCCGTCATACGGACCAGAGGTGACCTGCTATCGTAGGCGATGGCGCCCCAAATCATTATACCGCGTTGTCTCGCGGTATGGCGTTCCTCAGATGCGGCCGGATTGGCCCTGTCACCATGTCGGCGCCAGACTCGTACACGGCGACTGTCATTGCTAAAACAGAAGCGGGACTCATCTGAGAACACCACCCTGTGCCATTCCGTCGTCCACGTGGCTCTATCCCGACACCATTGCAAAGGGAGACGTCTGTGCTGTTGGGTCAATGGTAGTCGTCTCAACGGGCGCCATGAGTGCAGGCCGCCAGCGATCAATTGGCGGCTAATGGTCCTGGACGATATGGGAGCATCAAGGGTGTCCTGCACATGCTGCAAAAGGGCGACAGATGTGGCTTGCGGGGCCGCCGATGCTTGCCGGCAAATGCTCGGTCCACGCGTGCTGACGTCACTCTGGCTTCACTGGAACCCCTCAAATGTGCCACATTCCCTTGGTCCAACCATCTGTGCCACAACCGGTGCACCGTAGACGCGTGCTGAGATTTGACGTATGGACCAATCTGCCCTTCTGAGGCCAATTACCATACCCCTCGTGAAGTCGTCTGTTTGCTGGAACTGTCTTGATTGGCGGCGTCCTGGCATTCTCCGCTACTAGACGTTTCCTCTGAGACAAAAACAAATTGCAACTTGATTTACCTGGCAAACAGAGCGGCGCGAAACTGACCACTTTTGTAGGTTCCTTCCCTGGTTTTTCACTCGCCGTGCGCGGGACAGCTGTGCAGTTTGCATCATTTACATATCTCGGTGAGCTGCGTCTACCCTGTAAATTTGATCCAGTTCTGCGTACTCCTTCTGGGTGTTGCATTTTAAATGTCAGGTAGTGTATATAAAATAGGATGTGTGTATATTTTCTATACAAATCTACACCGTTTGACCAATCCACACCAAATTTGGTACACTTATAACTTTGGAACACTGCGGTCAGTATAGGCTAACTCTTAACCCCCGTTCTATTGGCCATGGGGGGGCTATAAACTATTCGAAATCGCAATAAAAATAACATTGAGCATAGATTGATTGCTTTAGGCAGCTATGGTTGCTTTACCACTGTTGATCGAAAAACAATTTCTTCCGAAACAAATTAAATTACAGTATTTATGTTTGAACTGACTTTTTAGTTCTTCCCATGATGTAAATAAATTATAGATATTTTATTGATGAAGGGGGAAAGAATATATTTTAAAATATTTATGTTTGCAAGGAAATTCAAGGAAAGATTTTCAGGAGTTCAAGGATTATTTTCAAGGAAAGTTGGTGTATATTTCGACCCACTTTCCTTAAATAATAATTTATTGAATACGTAATGATTTGTAGAATTCTGTCTCACAAGGCTTTTTAGGTAAGGCGTGTAACTTATTTTAAAATGTCTGGAATAGATACATGTGAATCCTCCGTTGAAAGCAGTGATTTTCTTTCTGAAAAATTCTGAATCGACTTTCTGCTTTTTGAAAAAATTTTATCTATTCAGTTTAATTTGTCTACACCGATTACATTTATTTCTAACCCAAGCACCGTTATTCCGAAAAGCACAAACGAAACTCATTGATCATAAAAGCGTAATTTTGCTACTCTATTTGACAGGTGTAATGTGCATTTTCTTATTCTTGCTCCTGGAGGTGGAACTAAAAATATTGTGTATAATCAAGTTCTGTGTTACATTTATATTACAGTGAATTTGTAAAATATTTTACTTCATGATGTGTATACTGTCCTTATACTTTTAAAAACCTGTTAATGTAATTACTTTGATTTTGCACTATAGATTGATTTGATTCATTTTCCTGTCTAATAGATGATTGGGATAAATACCCGGGCAAAGCCATGTTTCGGTCATGTTTGAGCATTACTAAATCTAACTTTTAATTGATTATATAAGTATTTCCTACTTTATTTGACAGGTGTAATGTGCATTATTGAATTAAAGTTCATTATTATTATTGTATTTCTATGATGAGTTTTATATTTTTACATGAATATTTGATTGATAAAAAAAGGATATTTAAAATATTTGATTTTTCATAATTTACATTTTGGAATGGAACACGTAAAACTTCAACTCGGTCATAAAAGCGTAATGTTGTTGTTTTAGATTTGGCAAACCAGAATTAATGTTTTATTATTTTATAAATTTGATTTAGAATCCCGTGTTTGTGTATTTCAGTTACCACAGCGAAATGTTGCAGTCATATTTGAGCATTACTAAATTTCATAAATCATTATCGTCTTTATCGATATTTTTCAAATGTCTTTTTTCGAATTGCTCTATTTCAGAATACACTCAGGCAGTCGAAATTCGACACTTTGCGCATCTTTCGTTTTTTAGAATTCTGCATTTTTCGTCGGAATTTCGTTTCTGTTTGTATTTATGTCTTAATCTTTTACATATTGCAATATATTCAGGAATTAAATGTATATATTTGCGTCCGAAGTATATTGTAGAAGCCATGAAAAAGTTAAAACGTATTTTCCGTACAACTTAAATGATTGCATTTTTCTGTGAAAGAAAAGTGATTATTCTAATTCACTTTTCAAGCAACATTTAACCATTTCAACCCGAGCAACGCCGGGTAATTCAGCTAGTAGAAATATAATATTCGTGAATGTTAGTTCATCATAGGCATCAGTCGCAATAATTGTGTAACCTAATTACTCTGATTATCAACATCCGAAGTGAAACCATCGACCTTCTAATGAAATAGACGGCGTATGTGCCCGTAGTTTCATGTTATTTTTCCAGTGGTTCTGTTTGAAGATCTATCACGTGGTTGTGGGTAAAAGCATGAACCCTAAATTATTGGTTGGTAAAAGTTATTATCTGCGATTCAACAGCCAATAGGCTATGTCGATTCGTATGTCCACGGGATTTGCCTTTCAGAGATCTTACGACAGCGACTCCGCCCACGTGCTCTGTCTATTTCATTAGAAGGTCGATGAATGAAACTCGAAAATGTGGAAGGAAGCCTGTCTCTAACGTTTTTGGTTAGCGATTCAAAATCTGATAACTTGCAATATGGATGATAAAGAATTTTACTTAAATTTTAAATTTAGCTTTTGAGGTGTTGAAACTTTAAAAAAGATCTGTTCGAGAGTTATGTTGATATTCTTTTTGTCTTATTTTATGACATATTTTTTCCACACTTCTCTTTTCAATTCTTCCATTGATCATATCAATTATTTCACCATTCCGACTTTCTTGTTCAATTTTGAAGAAATAATTTCAAGAAAATCTTACTCTTCAAGTTCTGTATCTTCGGCATGTTATAAAATACTATTGTTACGATTCCCAATGTAAAATGGGGTCGCGGTAGCCCGGTTGGAAGAGTAGCGGATTAGCAACCGGAGGGTTGAGAGTTCGAAACCGATTCCAACCCAAAGACCGTCTGAATGACTTTAAATGTTCTCACATTGGCGTGTTGTGGAAATTTGGAGAGTGGGGTTCCAGCTCAGGTGTTGATCTCGTCATCTGTCCCGGACTTTCGCCAATAGCCCGTTGTGTTTCTCCAGTGCTTTAATTCAAGTACCCCCTCAAGGAATGAAAATAGTATAAAGCTACTTCCACTTACCTCTAAGTTTTATAGGTCATGACTTTCTGAGCATAAAAACGTCCCATTATAGGCTCTCCCTTTCAGATATTCTAGTTCATATGCAATTGGAAACGGATGACAATGCTTAACTTCATCTGACCAGACACAAAAATAATCTCGATTTCTTTGCTTCTCTCTAAATCTCATTACAAGTAGGTTTAGTGTTCTCAACTGAAAAAAAAAACAAATTTTTCAAATATTTACGGTTTTAAGTCAGGGGTGACTTGATGGAGCAATATCTATACTGCGATGTTCACTGTCGTTATGACTTTACAAGTGTGTGTGATTGTAATACGTCTTCATACACTGCTGGCCACCGTAAATGCAACACCCTGAAGGAAGCATGCAAATAATATGAAATTTACAACATGCATTAGCGGACAAATAATTAGAATTTCAGCGCAGACGCACATCACGCGCGCCTGTGGCGCCACTTCAAAGCGCTATTTAAGGCTTGGAGATTTCGACGATTTCAAGGACGGCAATTGTGTTTTTCTTGTGGTTTTTTAAAAAAAAAACGATCCATTATGCCTCGTAGAAAACAGCGATCATCTTTTGATCAAGTATCCGAGTTCGACAGAGGAAGGATAGTGGCCTACCGAGATGATGGATTATCTTTCAGGGAAATCGGTAGTCGTGTTGGACGAAACCAAACAACTGTAATGCGGATATGTGATCGTTGGATGCAGGAGGGTACGACGGACCGACGTGTTCGATCGCATCCACCTCAGTGCACCACTTCACGTGATGACAGGCATATTGTGCGTATGGCAGTGACGGATCGCTCAACCACATCACGAGCCATAGCACAGCACATTCAGTCTGTACCGCATCATCCAGTGTCTGCGCGTACCATTCGACGCCGTTTACAGCAGAGTGGTCTGTCCGCAAGACGTCCATTGCTTCGTCTACCCTTGACGCAGAACCACAGACGTTTCCGCCGCCAATGGTGCGATGAAAGAAGGATGTGGACGGCAGAATGGAATGAAATTGTCTTTACTGACGAGTCACGCTTCTGTCTGCAACACCACGATGGTCGGATTCGAGTCTGGAGACACCGTGGAGAGAGGATGCTGAACAGCTGTGTTATGCACCGCCACACTGGTCCTGCACCGGGTATTATGGTATGGGGCGGTATTGGATATCACTCTCGCACTCCTTTAGTACGCATTGCCGGTACTTTAAACAGCCAGCGCTACATCTCCGAGGTGTTGGAGCCAGTTGTCCTTCCTTACCTTCAGGGCTTGCCCACAGCCATATTTCAACAGGATAATGCGCGACCACACGTGGCACGCATTGTCCAAGGGTTCTTCGTCAATCGCCAGATTGAATTGCTTCCCTGGCCAGCTCGCTCTCCGGATCTTTCGCCGATAGAAAACATGTGGTCCATGGTTGCTCAACGATTGACCCAGAATACATCCCCAGCTGCCACACCAGATCAACTTTGGCAACGTGTGGAAGCTGCTTGGTCTGCTGTACCCCCAAGAACACATCCAAAGTCTCTTTGAATCAATGCCGAGGCGTGTGGCAGCGGTGATCTCCAACAATGGCGGCTACTCTGGCTACTGATTTTGGCAGGAACCACACTTCACAGAAGTCTATAAATTTAATCATTTGATACTTGGTCAACATGTTATCTACAAAATAAATTTTGTTGTGATATCTCTTGTCTTTCTTGGTGTTGCAATTTGGGTGGCCAGCAGTGTATTTATAAGGTTTATATAAATACTCAAAACATTTCATTTTTAACGTTCTATTAAACCTCTCAACAACACTAGCGTTATTGACCTACCTTCTTCAGTAGATAAGTAAATAATAGAGTGATTTTTAAATAGGAATTTGTGTTGGTTATTGTAAAATTCCTTTCCTTTATTACTTTGAATATTTTTGGGTTTAACCTTTTGCAAGCTTTTTTTAACAGCGAAAGTAGTTTCACTTTTAAGGGGTTTAACATATGCCAAAATACATCAATTATTATTTTTGACAAAATGTAGCAAACCACAAGATTGCTTTGCCATAAATCATTTATAACATGAAATCGACCTTCGAGAAAATTCATTCCGAACTGGTTTATGTAAAGTGTATGTATCTTGAGTCATTAACTAACATTTAGCTTTCTGATAGACTAAGTCATTGATAAAAGTTTCTTAACCTCACCAAACGATGCAGGATTTTTGAAAGCATAACATATGTGTGTGCGTGCGTGCTGACTAATAATTTATTACTTCCAGCAGAAGTATCCGAATCTAAAGATTCTTGATAAATTTTACTTTGTTCTGCATCGATATGTAGGCTTGACTCGAAATTTTGATATAACTTCTGATTATTAATCCATCAAGTATCTCCTTTATGGCATTCCAAAAAATTGAGAAATTATTCGGTAGTAATACTACCACCACATTCAGACTGAGAACAGGGCATTTTAAAGACATGAAAATTAACAATGATGGAACCAGAATGTATAGACGTAGTAACAACTGTCTGGGTGTTGAATTCATACCTAATAATATTCTAATATCTGCTCTGCAATATAGCTGCTCTTCAGATCATCGATTACCATCCTGAAGAACAGCTTTACGGCGGGAAAATAATCGACATCACCAGAGTTGTGAAAAATGCACACGGAGACATGATTCAGAAATGGACACAACCTTTTTCTTCACTTTCCTCAGTAGGTAAGAAAACAAATCAACAATATTTCTTTTCTTGATTTCCTCATCCTTAACCAGTACACCATATTTAGTCCATGTACAGTTACTTGTTCTCAGTTTCGTGACCGTGGAGGAATGAATATTTGAAAATTGCGAGGCGATAAAATGATATGAAACGAGAAATTTTTGTTCCTACTATTTTTCGATTCCTGTATATTTTCTTTCTGTTCTTCAATAGCAACGTGTAGTGGTTTAGATTCGTTTACAACATGTAGATATCTCATAATAATCTGACTTAACCGTTTTATTTTCATATCTGGTAAATTATTTCGCCCAAGCAAAGTTATTATATCATCTAATATCATTTTTTATTATATCATTTTTTTATACGACATTTCCTTGTTGGCTATTTTTCGTACGGCTGTCTTAAATTTGCGTAATCTGTTAATATTTATAAGTAAATTTCCAGCTAACACATTCAAGCAAATTTCACACAAACGATGTAGTTGAATTTTATTAGCAGTAATTAAAATAGCTCTATTTTGCAAAGGAGTTGGACTGACCGATAGTTTCAACAAATGAGTGTTTACTTATATTCTTCATTTTATAGGTAAATACACCCCCATTAGAATCAGGAAACAAACTCTCAAAGACGGTATTCTGATATTCGCGGATGAAGATCTACTAATAAATAACCATAAGGTTCTCAAGTCGCATTTTTATATTCATCTATAAAGATGGCTGTGTTATTTCCGTAAATTTATTGCTTGGTCGAATATGGTCATTACGCCATAAAACCCGAAACAACCAACCAGTAAATTTATCGTTACATTTTAAATGTTTTTAGCAGAACTTTAAAAAATTCTATTGTTTTGATGGGTGGCTAGACAGCTTTAACGCGGTTTAAATTTTAAATCATCATTCTCTGAACCTTCTGCCCCCCCCCCCAAAAAAAATCCGCGTTTTTGCTAAATTTAGTAGAAATTATCACCAACTGATAAAATGGGCCCCGTTGGGTTAACAACAGTTGGAGTTGCTTTTAGTATAAAACTTCCACGTGCTTATATGAATTTAGAGGAGATGCATTATATCGGGCTATTAGTATAGGTTTACCTGGCCCGTAGACCAGATCCAGCCCTCCAGATAAGTTTATCCATCCCACAGACCAAACAGTCTTCCAAACATTTTCAGCAGGTCCGCAGTCCAGGCACCTCCATCCAGACAGGTTTAACAGGGCCGCAGTTCAGATATGACCCTTCGAAAATATTTATACGGACCACCGGTCAAATAAGGTCTCCGAAAAATTTTTCCCATCCGCCGACTAGATACGGTTTTCCGGAAATGTTTTCCCCGGTCAGATAGTCTTTCATTTTTGAAATAGAGCTGCTATCTTTTATGGGAAATGCGTATTTTGAGACTAAAGCGCAATTGTCATCTTTCTAGAAAACCGCAAAAGCGTCGCATTGAAATTCAAGACTCATTTCGGTTTCAGTCTTAAAACCATTGCGTAAGTCTATTTTTTCCCCCAGACAACTCGACGATGGTGTCAAAGATCATACCACTCCTTTTTAAAAACCACGAACACAGGAAAGTTTTGCCTTTTTATCTTAAAACAAGTTAACACTGGTGCTTCCATAAAACAGATGTTTATCAAAAGAAATAAAAATGCGGTAGAACGTATTTGTTCTGGTTTGTATACGTAAACAGATTTTGTAGTACACCGAGATTAAACCGTGATTTGCAAAATGGCGGACATGGACGGTTGGAGATCGTAAAAATTATTTCACGGTCATTAGCAGACCTTTGGTCTGTTGCTGTAACGGAGAACAGATGTATGGCATGGACAAAAAGCTACTTATCTGGCAATCCTTCGTTTATGTTTAACGCACATGAATTGTGAGATTTAATGAAGATTAAATCCCAGTATAAGGTTAGCCTAGCTCTTCAAAATAGTAAAAGCAAACTTTTTAGATGTGTTTTCTAGTGCTTTGTGAGAACATTTTTCTTTTGTTTTAATTTGAGCACTATTTAACAATATTTCATTTTTATCAATTCTTTTGACGTTTTCCTTCGGGTTATTACAATAGCCCGTTGTGTTGCTCCAGTGCGACGTTATTTAATTACATCACCATTACCTTCGGGTTGTTTTTCAAAAAACGTAGATATATCATCTGGTTCGTGTTGTGATCCCCTGGTCTAGAAAATGAAAGACCAGGTCCGCGTAAGATTTTGGCGCCTGAGCAGGAGAGAAGTTGCTTCGTCTTGGTCTTCCACTAACAATATTTTGAGAAAATTGCCTAAAATGGTCTGAAGTACAATATCAAGTCATTCCTTGATTATGATATTACATAACAATAAAACAATAATACTTGATAAAATGTATGAAAAAGTAAGTGCCATATAAAGCTCTGCTTATTATAATGTATACTCAACTTTGTGACTTGTTTTTCTCTAGATTTTGTTTGTTGATTGATTGTTGGTTTTTTTGGCAGATTTTGTTTGGATCTTAATATGTATATCACGAGGAATTTTTGAAATACTTTATTAAAAAACTGCTTTTATTACCTACAAATATTTTAATAAAAGTTTCACCGTTTTTAATGCTAAATTTCTCGAGAAAACCTGGAGTATACTCAATTTTGGGACGAGAAGTGCATCATTCAGTTTTATGTTAAAACAGACATATTTCGACATTTTTTCTGTTACGTAAGTCACTAGATAATTTAGTTTTAGCGTTGGAACATTTTTTTTCGTGTTTTTTAGTTGTGATCCAAAGCGCTTCAATCTAATTCTATCAACTAATTAGTGTGAATCACAACTTCGTCGAGTTATTGTTGATTAAGGCAGCATCCTCAATTGTGCTTTTGTATTAACTATATTCTATTTTGTGTTAAAATGTTGCATAACAAAACAATGAACTGATGAATCAAAACAGTGCATTTAACCAGAAGATAGTTATTCCCACTAAATTAAAAGTGGTTCAGACGAGTTAAACGAGGAACAACGTTTTTAAGTAGAACGGCAACAAGCAAGAAAGTGCTTTCTTCGAACCTTTAATGAGAGGGATTCTCAGTAAACGAACAAACCAGATGGAATGCGAATTTAGCTTCCACTACCCAAATGCTCTCGCGTGATACATATCGGGGGTTACCTTAAAATTGCTGTTTGCCGTTTTGAGTTTAATATAACTGGTGTTGAAAATCAGCTATCATAATTATGCCTTTGGAATTTTCGTTGGTGACGTACTGAAATCGTATTCGAAAACAAGCCAAGTGACGTCACTTTCGGAATACGTATAGTGAACACACATTCCCCTCAGAACACTACCGCCACTTAAATTTAGTTTGACAGAAAATACCTCTCATACGTAGTCAAAGCACACCTCGAGAAAAATGACACAATTCTAAATGAAAAATTTATTTTTTCTATGAACAAGCAATTTTATTAAACTCCAACAAACTTTGGAAATCAAATAAGAAAATATACTACTAATAAAGGTCCGAACGAATTCGAAAAATTATGATTCTACAAGTTTTAAATTGAAAAATGAAATAGTCTTATAAGTTTCAATCTTTGCTTAGATCTGAAAAGTTTATGTTTTGTTTTGAATAATTTTCCTCGAAATCGGATGAAAAGGCTTGTATTAAAATGCTTGAGAGAAATACATACAGTGAGTGTAGAAAGTATTCGTACACCCTTAGCGTATGTTTAAAAAATGCCTGTAACTTAAAATCTATGCAACTAAATTTCTCAATAATTAATGAATAATATATACAAGTATTTATTTAGTATTCCATAAGATTTTGCATTAAAAAAGGCAGCTATACATATATTTATAACAAAAAAACATAAACTTCCATTTGTCTAGTGGTGCAAAAACTATTCGTACAGTTAAAAAAAATTTGCAGTTTTTCATCAAATATTTTGTATTTAATACCTGGTTGGGTATCCTTTTGCCTTAATAACTGCTTGGAGCCTTCGTTGCATAGACTCGACCATTTTTGAAGTTACAGAGCTGGATATGGAATGCCATTCTTTTTTAAGATAATCTTTGTTGGAAATTGATCTGAGTCGTACTTTTTTATCCACAGGTGCTCAATTGGGTTGATATCCAGTGACTGGGGAGGAAATTTCATGAATTTTGGTGTATTATACAGCACCCAGAGCCGCGTATTTACGGCTGTATGCTTCGGATCATTATCGTGCATAAAAACATAATCACGATTAAGTCCCCTTTTCATGGCACTGGGCTGCAAATTGTTTTTTAAAATGTCTATGTACATCTTATGGTCCATGATTCCGTCAATTACTACTAAATTTCCTACACCAGACGCACTCATACATCCCCAAACAAGCACAGAGCTCTCTCCATGCTTCACTGTTGGAAAAAGATTCTTCGGATCCATCTTTGCATTTCTCCACCCCATTCTTGCACCATTGGACCCAAAAATGTTAAATTCACTCTCATCTGAGAATATGAGACCATGAAATCCTGCTTTTCTGCATGCATTTCGTACAGTGCTTACCGAAGCATTTTCTCGGGCATTTCTCAGCTCAACTGCAAGTTTTTCAGCACTTATTCTCGGATCTTTCTTTAATTGCCGAACGATGAATCGACAGTCCGAAGAGTAGAGAATTGATGGTCGACCAGAGCGGGCCTTATTAAGCAAGCTTGAAGAGGCATCAAATCTTTTAATTATAGACTGTATAGTAGAACGGGGTCTCCCAATCACATACGAAATTTGATTTAAAGTTTTATCGTCTTTACGAAGCTTTAAAATTCTTTCTCTTTCCAAAACAGAGGTCTCAGTACCTTTCCGTCCCATTTCGACAATTTATACTTCGAAAACAAATTTCAAGTTAACTTTTTACTGAATATATATACTCTCTAGCATTCCAATTCATTTACCTACCTTGTACTTCTGAAACCAATCACGAAACGCGAAAATAAATTTGCATTTTTCGCGTGTACGAATACTTTTTACGCGTGAGAAACCCATTTCTATTTTTTGCAGTTAAGTTTTAAAAAATAATTTTCAGTATATTTTGGTTATTGGATAAAAATACACTTTGTAAAAGATTTTTCGAACATGTAATAATTATTTTAATGATTTTCATCGAGCTTAAATGTTAAAACCGCGTTTTTCACTTTAAAATTCGTACTGTACGAATACTTTCTACACTCACTGTAAGTGTTGGTGCGTTTTAGAAAGCCTATATATGTTTAAGCAATAGGAAAGAGGTAGGCTTTAAGAAATTTACATGTTATACAAGCAGATACAATGAGACTTCTGAGTAAGCAGAACAGTTACTAAATCGCCAAACACGATTGAACAGTGACCTCTGCCGACGACAGCCAAGTTCTGAGACTTAACCAAATCTTTTTCGATCTAAAGATATCAGTATAGTTACAGGCTACAATTTTCCCGTGTGATCAGAATTTTGTCTCCATACCTGAAAAGCTCAAGAGCAATCATGAAAAGTATGGCGCAATGAACTAAGAATTGGATTCATCAATATTTAATGGAATAATCACGAGATAATTAACAGGTAACATAATAGCTTCTAACAAGTTTAGAGTTATTAATAAAAGATGGTTCGTTGGTTTTGGGGATTTATGGTGCAAGGGCCATATTTGGCCATGCTGCTCCAGACACGACATACAATATCAAGTAATACACACACAATGAAAGTTTTACTGACATAGAAGAGAAATACACCCAGGAAGGAATGCAACTGACAGGAATCGAACCTGCACCGCCTACAGCTCGAAGGTTGCTAGCGCGCAGTGGGCATACCCCTGAGCCACAACGGTCCCATTAATAGAACTTCCTGTCTGTAAAATGCATAATATACAAGGTGAGTCTAAATTGTTTTTACAAAATAAGAGGGGTGCTAGTACCCATCCAGACGAGCAATAATTACCATGGAACATAGGGTCGCATTCCACTCTGAGAGGCAGAAAAGAGTAAAGTCGAAACGCGTCGAGCATGAACAAGTCATCCCCTCTGACGTCGTTTTGTACCTGCCTACGTAGCATATCTCCTAAGCAAGATGGCCTGGTCGGTAGCGCACGATGGATCGGACGTGGCGGACCTGTGACTTGGCCTCACCGGACCTCAACCCACTGGACTTTTTCTGGATAGAAATCATCATTTTTTCGCATTATTTTGCTTTACTTCAGCACATATCTCGGTACTTAAGTGTTCTGTTTTACCTGTTTTGATACGAGTGTCCGAGATTTAACCGTTGTGCAAAAGAATTCTTTCCTGATTTTGTTCGAGTCTCACATGGGCAGGACTATGGACTAGTTCCCAGTCATTTACGTCAGCACACGTCCACATTGTATTGGAGCAACACAACGGGCTATTGGTGACGGACCGGAATCAATCCTTTAGGGAAAGATCCGAGAACAACACCTAATTTTAAACCACGGTCAGATGACGAGGTCAATAACTGAGCTGGCATCCCACTCTCCAAACTTCTACATCACGCCAACGTGACGACATTTGAGGCCACGACAGATTTAACTTACTCCAATCCCCACGTACATGTCGGTCTTTGGTTGGGTCGGGTTTTGAACTCGCAACCCTCCGATGCCAATCCGCTACTCTTCCAACCGAGCTACCGCGCCCCCGATAATTATTAGGATTTTATCCCTTTGGACAGATGAGCAATTTCTAATCTCATAATTTCGATTTTTAGTCATAAGTGGTGGAATGTTCGTCATCGGTTAGTCAGATAACGTTACAGTAAATCCCCAAAACACGTACTATTAGCCGTAAAACTTTTATGAATCGGAATGTCATTTACGCAGCTGCATTCAGACAGGATGTCACATTCAAACGTGCTTCGAGTTGCAAATTTCACGTTAAGTAACTTAAGAAAGGGAATAAAAATGAATGGGCATATTAAAAGAAACGGACACATCTGCTCTAGATTAAATTCATAAGAATATTTCTCAATATTTTCATTCAGAGTCCCCTTCTCATTAGCGGTCTCCTTTCCTCACAGTCTTTGTCTCCCTATCTAAGTGGTCAATATATCTTGCCACCCCATTTCACCCCCCTTTTCATATATCTTGCCACCCTCGAAGGGATAGATCGAGGACAACACCTCGCATTTTAAAACCACAATGTCAGATGACGATTTTCTGTTTGGAATTCAAGTGAATGTTTCATCGCTTCAAATATTCGTTATTAATGACAGAAGGTCTTTCAGAGCTTGCATAGTCCAGCGATTTTTGACGAACAAAAATTTTTGCACCACCTTTATATGGTGTACACTTTGTTTCCAAATTCAACACATATTTTACGACATGCCTCTGCATCATTTGTGCCAGAGTTTGAATTCATAATGCACACACTATCGAATAACAATAGCATTCGAATACGTTGTAATTCACCGAAAATTATTCGGTGAATTAATTATTCGAACTATACGGCGCACCCAAAACAATGAACTATACAAATTCATTTGCGATAAAACAGCTACTGTGGCGATTTTTTTGGTTACCTGAATATGCACATATAATATATATGCGCATATAATTGGATCATGAAATCATTAACAGGCTTTTGTAATGAAGTAGATCGATTTTCTTGTACTTTGAAGATAGGTGTTTGGACGTTTCATCTAATGCCGCACATTCGAGTGAAAATTTACGGTACTTAATTTTTTTATATTTCTTCGGGAGGAATATTTTTCAAAATCTCAATTTTTATGGCATGTCCGTATCATATTTTACAGATAAAAAGATTGGTGTTCGAATTTTCGAGATTGAATAAGATACGAACATAAGAATGTGATAAGTTTTCATACATGGCTACATTTTGGTAATGCTTCTCCGAAACGTTTAAAGTGAAAAGTTCGTTCTTAATAACAAATCTGCAGTATGTGATTTGAGATATGTGAATAACATTCGTATTCATTCTATTGCATTTCGTAACACTTTTTTTCTTACCCTGCGACTATGGATCTTTTCGCGGAAAATTCTTATTTCCCATTACAATCGACCTTCACTAAAGATTCGCCACGAATCCTGTGTTTCTCTTTAGGCAGAGCAATGAATACATACACTACCCTGATTCAGGAATACCTGGGAAATGAAGCATGAAACTCGGGAAAACTCTCCAGACCTTAATTGATTTGTGCATCTCTGGGACGCATTGGCTGGGATACTTTGACGCAGGCGGATAGCTGTTATTGCACCTCCTTCATAAGTTCCGAAGTTGCAAACTGCATGTATAGCAATTTAACAAATTTCGCATTATCGTTTTAATGCCAATTGTCCGAGTGTACTAAGAAACAATGAGGCCTCATCATATTAAGGCCAATTAAGTTCCCTTTTACATTTCTTGGGAGTTGTAAACGGCGAAGGTTAGATTCCCGATGTATTCCTGGTACCCTGGATATATTTATTTCTGTGACAATAAAAATTTCCTTGTGTGCTTGTGCCCGTTACTTGACTTGTCTATCTGGTTTGGCACAACTTCGCCAACTGTGGCCCTTGTGCCATGAAACTCAGCCAACAAATTTTTTACCTTTCTATTCTCATTCTGTGGTTTCCGCATCAGCACTATAGCACTATTATGTGTTGTTATTCATGCTACCCCTCTGTATCAAGTTATACTGCAATACCTCCAGCAGTTGTCGATATATTCTATTTCAATGCATTTATTCAATGTATTTTCATAAAATAAAATTTGCCAATTGTTTACAAAAAGTGTCACCATTTTCATTTCATGCGGGAAACTGCCAAATTTCGTGTCTTTCGCTACAGAATTGTGAATTTGTAAACATACATGTACAAACTCAGACTGGTTTGAAATCTGGTGGTTGCTCGTGAAAATCATATCTGGATAAAAATTTAATCAGAGTTGTGAGAGCTAAAATTTTACATTAAACTCACCCTAACTGGTTATTCAGAAAAGAATTAGCTTCTAAGTTGGTTGAACATAATCAAACTTCTAATGAAATAGACGGAGCATGCATCGACCTTCCTATGAAATAGATAGCATGTGGCTGAAGTCGCTGTCGTAAAATCTCTGAAGGGTAAATCGCCCTCAGGGGCATACCTTTTTTAGGTTTGTACGGGCTTCACGACTCCGGGGTACCTGAGTGATCTTCCCTTTTTTCATTCTTCCCCTCCCCTTCTGCTTTTTCTTTTTTCTTCCTCCCTCGTGATGGTTACCTCTTTGGAGGCGAGGCTCCCATTGAGTAGCTTTTCGACACTGTTGTTTTGAGCTCGTCTTAGGGGATTACATCACCCACGTGCTTGCCATGCGTGGAGTCCCGTGTCCCTGGAAAAGGGGATCCTGACAGTTGAGGGTCGATATACTGACTCAACACACTGCTTTGGCCCCAGCTTCAGGTAAACGGGAAGTGTACACTGGTCCCGTGCGCATCAATCGGCTGGTCGATTGGACTTCGTCTTCGGCCAGGGCTAAGCAATAGGCCACTTACTGGACACTTGCTAAGGGTGGAGGCTGTTTCAGGGGTGGGCCGTGCACGTAATCACCGACAAGCACCGGTGCAATTGTTTGCATCCCCTTTTAGGACTCCGTGGTGGGTGGTGCTGTCGGTGTCCGAACTCTGCTCTATTGTATTATGAATAATACAAATTATAATTCTTCTCCCTCAACGAGGAAGCAACAAATGGACAATTTTTAGTTTTCAAATGCTTGTTTTTTTATCGTTAAGTTACTAAGCACTACAGAACCCTCAAATGAAACAAACTCTTCTTTCTCCTTTTCTCATTTATAAACTTTTCAATCATTTATTGGCACTCTTGAATCTTCAAAACGATTTCGCTCTGGAAACATCATTGAGGTTTCAAATGATGCACAGGCCCAACTTTTACGAAACGCTACTTCTCTTGGTTCTTTTTCAGTCTCCGTGTCGCCCCACTTTTCTTTGAACACCTCACGAGGAGTTATTTCTGTTGAGCCAGACTTGTTCAATTGCTCCGAGGATGAAATCTTGGAAAATCTGCGAGACGAACGTGTTTGTGGTGTACGCGAATAGCGATACGTAAAGAAGGGAAAAGTCTCCCAACGAAGCACCTTATCTCGACGTTCGACAACCCAACTCTACCTGCACGCATTACAGTTGACTACCTTAACTGTACTGTTCGCCCATGTTCCGGCTCTTGTGCGCTGTTTTGAATGACAGCGATTCGGACATACGGAAATGTCGTGCCGTGGCTGTGATACCTGCGCTCTTTGCTGTGAAACCGGCCACGACAGCGACAGCTGTACTGCGCCACCCCATTGCGTCAGTTGCAATGATGATCATCTTGCATACTCACGATCAATCAGTAAATGGGCATTTGGAAAAGATATCCCAAAAAATATCTTTGAAGGTCGGAAGCAGGTTGAATCCCGTACCCATAAAGTTGGGATTTCATATGCTTCCGTGACGAAAAAATCCGTCAAGACTGCTTCAACCCAGACTGACTTCATTACTGACAGGTAATCTACCATCCAAATCGACAAAATAGGCAGCCAAAGGTACCTTTTCACCAAAAAAACTCCAAGTCCAACAAAAATAAAATCCCAGCAGGCATTATCGAATCTATCAACCAACCTACATCTGCCTTGTCCTCTAAAGGAAACGACGCCACATCTGAAATACCTATTTCGAAAGACCAAACAAAGCAGGCAATTAAACGATCCAAGCCGGACAGATCAAACAAACACAAAAATACAAAATATATTAAAAATTTACATAAACCACCAAACATCTCCCTCGGCTCGCAGCCGAAGAAATAGAGTTAAACTTCCATGCGTCGGATTTTTCGTAGGACGACGCAGATATGGAAATACCGAATCATAAACATCCAGGGCAGGGTAAGCCAAACCCCTCTTGTAATCAATAACTTCCTTTGTTTCATGAAACTGTCGTGGTTTTCGATCCAAACTAGTAGATGACATCAAAGAAAGTGATTATATCTCATACCATCCGGCATGTGTGGCACTTCAAGAAACATTCTTGAAACCTTCCCACACATGCAAGATACGCAGGTATAGCTGCGTTAGAAAAGATCACGAAGCTGGTACTACAGTGTCTGGAGGTGTGTGTATTTTAACTTCGCACGATTATCCCAGCACTGTAGTTATACTACAAACATCTTTGCAGGCTGTTAGCCATACGAATTCACATCAACTCTCTAATTACAATCTGCTGCCTCTACCTGCCACCGCACGATGTCGTCAATCAAGAGGAACTCAATAGACTGGTTCACCAAATCCCAGTCCCTTTTACTTTGCTTGGTGACCTAAATGGCCACAGTACTCTGGGGAAGTGATAGTACGAATCAGATTGAGCAGTTAATTTCAAATCACGTTCTCTCTCTCTGCTTAATACCGACGAGAAAACGTGCTTTCATGAATCCACGAGAATTTTACATTCTCTGGCTTTATGTTCTACACCTGCCGTTGTTGAATTTTCCAGCAGGGAGTGACTTGCATTACAGCGATCACTTCCCCCTTTTCGTCTCGCATGATAGCGTTAGAGTGAGCCATCGATCACTTACCTGAGTAGGATTTTAGCCTGTACTTTTTCTAATATAAAATTGAAGCAACTTTCCGACATTCTCAGAGTTGAAAAGTATTCTTTCGGGTCTCCAACTGCGAGTTCTCTCAGAAGCACACTGGAGGCTCCTTGCAAATCTCATCGACCAATCCATTCTTGTACCCATTTTCTCTTATATCTTCTTCCAGGATAAGCCTTGCAGCAGCATTTATTGCTCTATTCAGCCTCGCTCTCCGTATCATCTTTAGCAGTCGACACTTGAACACCAACTAAACCGTGTCTGAACACACTCCCCCACTTGCTGTTTTCTCGTTTAGTAGAGCTACTAAATTACTCGCTACTGGACTAAATTACTAGGCTAGTGTGAACCAGCCTTTATAGTCCTACTTTCTTAGTGACTGAGTCGAGATGAACGAACACACATTAATTTCAAAAGCAAATGTAACCTCTTATAATTGTGAGCTCACGATATTTGAGTTGAAGAAGGCGTTATCTCAAACACACACCAGTCCTAGGCCAGATGGAATCAACTATCAGATGCTCAACCACCTGTCCTCAGACTTGCCTCTATTTATTCAGAACATTTATCCTCTCGAGTTTTTAGAGTTCGTGTTGGAAATATTTTATCTGACCTTTTCATTCAGGCTGAGAGAGTCCCTCAGGGATCTGTTTTAAGTGTCACCCATTTCTTTATTCATATCAGCAACATACTTCATACACTTCCTCCATCAGTTCATGGTTCATTGTATGTCGATGATTTGCAGATATTAAATCAGATCGATATTGATCGAGCGACAACTTCAAACAGCTGTCAACAATCTTGTCAAGTGGTGTGACCAGAACGATCATACATTATCCACAAGTAAGAGCAGCTGTGTCCATTTCTGTCGAAAGCGGAGTCTACACCCAGATCCCAAGTACACTCGTAGTCAACGACATAAAGTTTTTCGGAGTAATTTTCGATCGCAGGCTCATCTTCCACCCACATATATTATATTTGCGAAGTGTTATCCAATACATCTTGGGGAGTGGATCATGCATCATTGTTACGAGTCTATCAATCTCTTATCTTGTCTAGAATTGACTACGGTAGCGTTGTGTATGGAACTGCTAATACCTCCGCTCTACGGAAATTGGACATTCACCATTCTGCTCTGAGAATTTGTTCGGGTGCATTTCGCACATCATCAGTTCAGAATCTCTATGTGGTATGTGACCAAATCCCACTTGACTTACGGCGCAAGAAGTTGTCTGCTAATTATTATATTAAGATCCTATCAACGCAATCTCATCCTCTGAAGGGTATGACTGTTGACCCAGGTTTGAATCGACTTTATCGTGCCCGTTCTACTCATATATGTCCTCTCTATGAACGGGCAAAAGCTATAGTCAACGATTCAAACCTAAGTGACGTTGCGACCCACATGAATAATGTATTTCTATTTCCTCCTTGGGACATGCCATCTGTGTCTCCTATCTTAACCCCTTCGCTAAGTACAGTAAATCTGACACCGCTCCATCTGTTTTCCAACAATTGTATTCCCTACACCGCTGTCAGTATAACACTTACATACCCAGTTTTTACGGATGGGTCCAAAGGAGCGGGATATGTAGGCTGTGGAATAGTCTTTCGAGACTCCACATATGGTTTTAGCCTACATCCATCCTGCTCCGTATACACCACTGAAGCCGTAGCTATTTATCACACGCTTCAGCAAATGAATTCTAGTACTCACCGTACATTCCGTGTTTACATTGACAGCGTGAGTGTCTTACAACAGCTGGAGCATTATAACATCACTTGCCGTCCTGTCGTGTCATATATTTACCATCTTACGTGCATTGAAAGGCAGGGGTTTTGATATTCTATTCTGTTGGGTCCCGAGTCACGTGGACATCAAAGGTAAGCTTGCTGACAGTGCTGCGAAAGCAGCTTCTGTTTCACTGCAACAGGCCGTTCCTTTAACTGACATCAAGATGTCCACAAAAGGCCTTTTCATCTCATTGTGGCAAGTCTTTAGATCTGCAAATCACCAATAAATTGCATTCCATCAAACCATTTATTTATTCATAGCCATCTGCCCCAATGCGAGGGACTGATATCAAATTGACCCGCCTCCGCATTGGACACACCCGATTTACTCATCGTCATCTTTTGTTGGGTGAGAATCCCCTTTTTGTTCTTCATGCTCTTTAGATTTTACTGTTCATCGCATTTTAATTATATGTCCCTCTTAATCATCATCGCCAAAATTTTTTTGAAAGAACACTTTTAAACTTACAAGATTTGATTGGGGAAAATCCTCATTCAAATCATTTTGCATTTTTACGTTCTGTTGGGGTTTTACGTATCTAATTTTTTCCAATTTCAAAATGACTCATCTATCTATTTTATCAAATTGGAATCGACTGCTATCGTAGCGCAAACTAGTGCTTTTCATCACGCTCGTTATTTAGCCCGGTAACATTAGGATTCGTGTTGAACATTAGGATAATTCTGATGTTAGGATTCGTTCTTCCAGTACCACATGACTTTTATCCGGAGATCTACAAACTCAGCGATTGGGAGAAATAACATGAAGCTGCGAGGCACATAATCCGGATATTTCATTAAAAGATCGATATTGAAGACCATCGATATAGACTGAGTATGTGCGTAGCATTATGCTATTTCTTACGGTCGCTCGGTTTGAAGATCTGTCGTGTGGTTGCGGGAAAAATCATGAATCCTAAAGCGGGACGAATCATTGATTGGTTGAAGCTATTATCCAGCGTGATCAAAAACACCAGTCTGCGCTTCAATAGCCAATCAGCCCAAGTCGATTCGTAAGTCCACGGGAGATCCCTTCTGAGATCTTACGACAGCTATTCCATCACCCGCTCTGACTATTTCATTGGAAGCTCGATGTTGAAGGCAGAATGACCAATATTTTGTAATGGTTGTTGACTGTCGATTGGATACAAGTATAGGGGGGTATTTCAATTAACGTCACACTGGAGCAACACAACGGGCTATTGGTGACGGTCCGGGATCAAACCCGAAGGGAAAAGATCCGAGGACAACACCACGTAATTTTGAACCACGGTCAGATGACGAGGCAACACCTGAGCTGGCACCCCACTCTCAAAACTTCCACACCACGCCAACGTGAGGACATTTGAGGCCACGACAGATTTAACGTGAACCAGCCCCCTTTGTACACGACAGTGTTTGGCTGGATTCGAACTCGCAACCCTTCGGTTGCTAGTCCGTTACTCTTCCAATCGGGCCACCGCGGCCCCTACAAGTATAAGATGAAGCCATTTTGGTATATTTGCACAAACATGCAGTCAGACTGATACTGAGTGGACTATGAGAGGGTTTTTATAAATGTAAAGGGTGCTGTTTTGTGGAAGGACGTACTCCCGGTTTCGTTTTCATGGATTGTTCTCATATTAGTCAAATTGTCCTCGGATCTTTCCCTTCGGGGGTTGATCCCCGACCGTCGCCAATAGCACGTTGTGTTGCTCCAGTGCGACGTTAATTAAAATACCTAAATGCATACCCTGTTAGTCAAAGGCGATTTCAGCAGGTCACTTCGTTTTAGAATAAAAAGTATATTTATAATTATTTTAGTTTTATTATATGTTTAGCTAAAGCCATGGCCCATAAAGGGGGCTTAATATGCAAATGAAAAACATTGCATGCGGTGCAAATGGCTTCTCCATGGTCTAGGTCCAATTGTTCCACATGAATAATTCAATATCGGAGGAAATTAGCTCCAAGCATTATCAAGCATCGGAGATAAATCAAATTCTTAACCAGAAGAATTTCCTTCGATTTTCGGTGTTTGTTTATGTGTGTTCACTGATAAACGTATTTACCAACTTATCAATTTGTCATTTTGACTAGGTTCTTGCATTAACAGGCAAAAAACGCTGATGCAGACAAGCGTATTAAGTTTTTGTCATGAAAAAAAGGAATAAAAGACATGAAAAAATATATTCAGTCGTGTTTTTGCTTGTTGCTTAATTAAACATACAGATAGAAAAAGAAAACTTGCAGCCATTGTATCCATTTCATAAACGGATTATTTAGCTGAATCGAAATGGATATGAGAATTTGCGTGAAGATATCCAGGCAATCCAAAACAATATTTTTTTCACAGATGAAGGAGCACCTTCACATTACGTGCATTCTTATACCATTTTTTGCTTGATACTTACATGAACATGCAGATAGAAAAAGAAAACTGTAAACTGTCGCATCCATTTGATAAAAGGATAATTTAACTGAGTTGATGAATTGAAGACAAAGGTTTTTGCACGGAGAAAACCACTGGCGTTCCAAAAAAACAATGTTTTTTTTCACAGATGACGGGCACCGTCACATGACGTACATTCTGATCACGAGGTAGTCATGAACTTGAAGGCAGTTTTATTAATCGAATAATGTTTTTCGACTCGGGTTCTGTGTGTATCTGTGCAGGTAGATACACACAGACGAATAATAAAATCGGACGATGACAGTTATGAAAACAGGAGAGCATTTTACTAAGCTGGCGAATGTTTTTCCACTGATACAATATCTTATGCGCGAAATAGATGTGTATATACAGGTGCTTAGAAAGGGAAAGAGGAGAAATATTAGTAACGATTTAATAATGTCATAAGTCACTCTTATAAAAAATATATGAACAGGTTCGTAGCTAATTGGACAATTAAAGGGACAAAAAACTAAAATAGATTCTATAGCGGCAGTTGTGTTAGGTTATAGTTTTCCAAAATGGACGAGGGTCGCGGTAGCCCGGTTGGAAGAGGAACGGATTAGCAACCGGAGGGTTGCGAGTTCGAATCAAACCAAAGACCATCTTGTACAAATGCACAAAAGGGGGCACGTTAAATCTGTCGTGGCCTCAAATGTCCTCACGATGGCGTGGTGTAGAAGTTTAGGGAATGGGGTGCCGGCTCAGGTGTTCACCTGGTGGGGAATATTTGGTATATGTGTAAACACCATGATGATTAAATGTTATGAAAAATTAATTTGGAATTTGGTAGAATTGGAGAATGGAGAGTAAAAGAGTTGATCCGCGTTTTCTGTAGTTTTTGTATCGTCCTTTGCTTATTAATAAATGTCGAAAAATTTCCAGGAAATGTTCGTCCCAAGCCGAAAAGCTAATCTATTATTATTTAATGCAATCTTACTGATACCCGAAAAGCGACTAGCCTTCATCCCCAGTTGAATTAGGGTCCTCAGGGACATATCTCCTTAGGTGCCCCGGGCTTCAAGTAACAAAGCTACTTTAGTGATCTTTTCTTTTCCCATAGAGTTTCTGACTTTAGTAAACACGGGAGTTGCTCTCCTGGAATACCCAAGCGATCCTTTTTTGCTTTCATCCCATTACTCTGTTCCCAAATCCCTTTTTCCAGTCTCGATATTTTTTACTTGATGTTGCCTTGCGTTTGGGGCATCTTAACCAAATATGGCTCTAGCGCCATCAAACTCCAAAACAACCAACCATTGTCATTGATTCTTTAAACTAAAAAGAGGAATGGACTAGAAATAGTTGTCTTGAGGATGTTGCTGTGCAAAATGGAGTCTAATAGAGTAAAATTAGCACAACACCAATTCATCCGTCTCACTAGTGATTATTTTTGTTTCTACTGCTTTGATTGATATTAATTTCCAATAGTGAGTAATCTAGTGTGTTCGTGTGCAATTCCTATTTCGTTATTTCATTTTAATGAATAGCCTTATAATTTCAGTTCCGAATTGTTTTATTTCCATATTGGCTTTTGGAAATTCTAAAATTAGCTTTGGAAAGCGGTGAAATTTAAAAATTACTGTTACAGCTACACTTGCGATTTATTATAAGTTGATACAGAATTTTCCAGAGGAGTGCGGCCGAAAAATGTTGTCTTTGGAGAAATGACGTTGAGCCAAAAATGTTTGGGAAACTGCGCTAGACTAGTAAGTACGGTGTCAACACTACTTGAACAAAAGTGTTTAATTAAAAAAATTAATTTTAATTTTACATTCTTTGTTCCATAGAATTCTAGAATTCTATAGTGATTTCTATAAAGAATACGAGCTCTGATTCTATAGAAATGTATTTCTATAGAATCAGTAACAGAATATAAAACTGTAGAATTAATTCTACAGTTTTATAGAAAAGTAAAGTCGTGAAACAAGAAATGAGCTTGCTTTTATAGAATTCTGTAGAGATTTCTATATGCTTTCTATAGAGATTTCTGTAGAATTTCTATAGATATTTTTAGAGATTTTGTATAGAGCTTTCTATAGACTTTCAAGAGATTTCTATAAATTTTTTATAGAGATATCTATCGAATTTCTGTACAGATTTCTATAGATTCTCTATTGTGATTTTGATAGAATCTATAGAGATTTTGAGACTTTCTATAGATTTTGATAACTTTCTATAGAGATTTCTATAGATTATCTATAGATATTACTTTATAGAACTTAAAAGAAAAACGGGCTATAATTCTACAGGATTCTATAGACCACATTTTAGAGAAATTTTTCATAAGAGATGCTTTTGATCAGGGCTTTTTAAAGAAGAGTTACTGGGAATCAAGGTCCTGACATCTTTCACTTTACGCCAAAAGAACTTTCTTTTGCAAGAATATCTTGATTATGAAATTGGATGAAAAAGTATATGATTAGAAGGTATTTGCAATATATTTGTTTGCATTAACACCATAGAAAGTACGAAAATATGTTAATAGGTTGAATCTAAATTCTATTCTTAATGCCCTTAAGCATTAGTTTTTATAAACACTTTTTAGTTATTTTGTTTCTTCAGTTCACATAGTTGCATTGATTTATTTGAAAATGAATCGAAATTCCAATTCTATGATTCATGGTATTTTCAAATTCACTCAGGATAATAATAGACCTTTTCATCTCTTAAAAAAACATCCAACTCTTTTTTAGATTTTAGTTCCCACCAATACGTATCTCTGAACGGTTCTGATTGTAATATTGTTGCATAAATTGCATCCGAGAACTTTACTTTATTAAGAAAAATCTCTGGATGTTATGTTTTTGCTTGTCAAAACCTTCATGACTCAGATCACATTGAGTTCAGTTCTTCATCGTGACAACTTCAGGCTGTCATTCAAGCTTGTTTTTTTGTCCCGATCCGGACTGTCACATTAGTCGTCCGTGTCCTATTTTATAATTTCTTCCTTCCAAGTCATTAATCAGTCGGTCCTGATTTGTCTCGTAAAGGATTAGGCTGTTTCGAGCTGGTTGGAGCCATTTAGTTCTAGATATCACTCTTTAGCGTCTTGCTCTTGAATTGAACAATTGAACACTCCGGAATGAAATTTTAAAACGAGAAAGAATGGAAATGAATTGAAGTAAGTAAGAACTTAATTCTTATGTGCACTTTAAGTTAGCTTAATTTAGTCAAAGGTAGTGACGTTAACTTGGAGAAATTAGGGTGGAGAGAGTGTAAATCAGACCAAGATTGCTTCATATTGTATAGGTACATATTCAGTGCAATTCATTTTTATGCACTTTATAAACTGTTATATTATCCTCATTGTCTTGACCCTATCCAACGATAAAAATATTCGGAACCTCTTAGGAATTGGCACCTATATCTCCTGATATAGTCAATCTAACTTTTCCTTAAACCCTCAGGGCCATGGTAGCCCGGTTAGAAGAGTAGTGGATTAGCAACCGGATGCTTGCGAATTCGAAACGAGATCCAACCAAAGACAGTCGTGTACGTGGTGGCTGGTGCACGTTAAATCTCTCATGGCTTCAAATGTCCTTGTTGGCATGGTGTGGAAGTTTGGAGAGTGGGGTGCCATGGTTCAAAATGAGGTGTTATCTTCGGACCTTTCCCTTCGGAATTGATCGCGGACCGTCGTCAATATTCCTTTGTGTTGCTCCAGTGGGACGTTATTTTACCTACCTTAAACCCTTGTTGGCAGCCCTGTGTGGTCAGGGGGTACTGGGCTGCTAGATGTACATAGACGTAACTTACGTGGTGTTGTCCTCGGATCTTTCCCTTCGGGTGTGATCCCGGACAGTCGCCAATATCCCGTTGTGTTGCTCCAGTGAGACGTTAATTAAAATACTACCTACCCCCTGATAAAAAAATGTGGTGACAAAAATAAAAATCGATAAAACCTGAAGCAAAAAAGACGATTTTTCATCAAAAATCTCAGTAAGATGTCAGTTTCTATTTTATGATTGATTTTTTATCTCAAAAAGCCAATGAGGTAATGCTGATGCTTAATCATTTCCGCTTCTACTAGTTTTTCTAATATGATTGGTAAATGATGTATCCCACGGGCATCTTTAGTGTAAAACCCATCCACCACTCCATGCTACCAGTTGAGACTAGCCTCCAATCGAGATAACGTGCACAGTCTGTCCTTACACTTGGTCTATCAATCTCTTCAATTAGGAAAATTAATCCTGGCTTGGTAAGAGACTGCCATCAAGCTCTAAGACAGCGCTTGTATTATCCACTCAGTTGCCAAAATTGGGTGCAACTGAATCTTTTGGGCTCTTTTTTTAACCTATCGCTATAAATGATTTGTATTTCGTTTTCGAGAAAAGGTTGGTTGCATTGAGTTGTATGGCGCAAAGGCCATATTTGGCCAAACTGAGTCAAGCACATGACCGACTGTCAAATAATTGACAAACACACAATGAAAGTTTCACTAACAAAGAGAAATACGGGAGGAACCGAACCTGCGCCGCCTACAGCTCACAGGTTGCTGTAGGTTGTGGACAAACCCACTGAGCCACGGCGGCCGCCAATGAGGGGGAAGAGAAAGGAAAAAGCAGAATTGTGGGTAAAAATGAAAGGGAGGATAGATCACTCGGATTCGAGGAAAAGAAACAGTGGCGAATGGAATTCACGTGGCACTGGAGCAACACAACTGACTATTGGCCACGGTCCGGGATCAATCCCCAAGGGAAGAATTCAAGGACAATAAATACCACGTAATTTTGAATCACGGTCAGATGACGAGGTCAACATCTGAGATGGCAGCCCACTCTCCAAACATCCACAGCATGCCAACGTGGGGACATTGGAGACCACGACATATTTAACATGCACCAGCCCCGCGTACACGACGGTCTTTGGTTGGGCCGAGTTTCGAACTCGCAACCCTCCGGTTGCCAACCCGCGAGTTTTCCAACCGGGTTACCGCAGCCTTCAGTGGTGAATGGAGTTGACCTACAAGGTTGTCTAAAGCTAAGCATTAGATTTTTTTGCCTTCGATGCTATCTCGGAATCCCCAGTTATTCACGCTAACGCTACTAGTGTACATAAAAACAAAGTAATCAAATAATGATAATAGAAGACTCCTTATGATCTTTAATAGTATTACTCCTCATATTAATCGTTTTTATATTTATCGATTACTGATCGAGTCTTGGCATCTTATTTATCAGTGTTGCTCTTATTGCTGCAACCAGATTAGATGACGAGTGACCTTGTATATTTGGTGTAGTGCAATATATTCTGCTCCTCTACCCACCCCTTGATTGGGGAAAACAATGTGAGGTGCAGGTGTTACGAGGTCAGAGAGATGTGACTCTGAAAGGGTTTCAGTTGGGGAGCAGAAGACGGGTTGAAGTAGGGACGGGCACCTTTGATGAAAGTGTCGATCCGCTTCGAAGCACGTAGTATCGATACACATAAATATCGGGCAAAAAGTATCGATCTGTGAAGTAGTGGTATTATATACCAAATATCAGAAAAAAGGTTCTTGTTTCATAGTAAATTTGTCTGCATGTTTGCCTGCTTATGAAACAACTATTATTTGTATATTTTTTATGTATTCCTTATATTTGGAAGGGAAGGACCTCACCTATAAAATTATTGTGCATTTAAGAGTGTCGAATCCCTATGCGTTGGCACTTCTACTGATATTGGGGCCATACAATCAAAACAGTGTGGTCGGGTGACTTCATATTTGTCTGCTCATGAAAAAATATTCATATATTTTTATGTATTCCTTTGTGTTTGGGAAGGAAGGGACACAGTTATAAAAATATTATAGGAGATTGGGCTAGGATGTCGGACCTCTTGGTGCAATTGGTTAGATGACATTCAAACGTGGTATCAATGAGGTCTGCTACTCAAGAACTATTTCTTTTTCATTTTTTTATCCCCCCATTTACATACGGCGAACAATCTAATTTTAAAAGGTGGGAAAATCTATTTTGTATGTGTTGCGTGGGGAATGTCTATTTCAGAGCTTTTTCGTACGTCAGCTCATTTCTTTTATTTCGAATTATGATTCGGTTGCTGTTTAGGAGGACATAGTAAATGCTTCACTGTTTTAGCACTGATTTTTCTCAAGAGTAATTTAAAACAGCCGCCTGTACTTAATAACTCTAAAGTATCTTAATTTCTCTGTAAGAAATATTTTAGACAAAATGAAAGGAAATAAATATGGACCTAAGTAATAACAGACACTAGGTGTAATATTTTATAAAAGTAGTAGCAAGAGTAATTAACTAAATGCACGAATTGTATAAGTAAGCAATTAATTTTAAAATAATTAAAAATGTTCGTTTAAATTTTAAATATTGCATTTTTACACCATTAAAAAATATAGGGAATATCACATATATACGTTGCTTTTGCTATTTATACCAAAAATGTGTTTAGTTACATAGATATATACCTGATATTGTATTTGGAGAATTATTAGACTTTTTAATAATTGATATTGTCTTTTTAGAAAAATTGAAATACCATTTCAATAGCCTATAGACGCATGAGAAAACATTGTTTGTGACTTTGAAAAGGAACTAGTTTTAACTCTAAAAGGTAGTGTTGTGTGGTTATTGAAAGAGAAAAAGGGAGAATTTGAGTCTAATAATTCCGAATTAAATCTTATCGTTGGATATTTAGGTCAGATATTCTCAAAATTTTTTGTGCTCTCTTCATCCTTATCATTGTAATAAAACTATGTACGTCGTGTCACAAAATACTATAACATTACGATGATATTTTAATAAAACTTAGCAAATGGCCTTGTCCGGATTAAATTATAACATAATGCCTGGCTTATAGGTCTAAAAATCATAGAGGAAATATAAAAGAGTGATCAATGGTTACCTTTTTATGTGCCCAGGATCATGTGACCAAAACTAGTATTAACTTGACCCTTAAACTGCTTTCGTCTGTTGATGGAACCATACATTCATCATATGGTTGGTCCATGAAACGAGAGAAGACGCCCATCCATCAATTCATCTGATTGCTCACCTGATAGTATTAGACTTTGGCGATTTCATCACTTTTGTCGCCACTCTACAAAAATGTGCATTAGACACCTAACCAGCCATAAAATGTTATATCGCCAAAGGAGGTGATAAAATACCAAATCGGCCAATCAAGTCCATTTTTCACAGAGCAGTCACATGACTACTAGTAGACATGTTGGTCACACTTTTTGAAGCTCCTCTGAATAGCAATGCTCAGTATACTTATATTTCCTTCTTTGGTAAAAACTTCAAAATATTATTCCAATGATGGTTTTCCTTCTCAATAAATAATAAAGGCCTTTTTTAAAACACGAAAGAGGAAAGGTGACATTTAATTGTTATAAAACGTGCATGTACAACCTCAAGTACTTCTCTCTGCTTTAGATGATAGGTGATTGGTTAGTTCAACAGGTCTTGTATCAACGATACATTTCCAGACCTAATATTCGCTTTCTTCAGTAAATATCTGAATCTTGAAACTTTTCCAAATCCCTAAAAATTGGAATTATCCTTCTCTTCCAGGGCAGGAAGTAAACACGATGGAATAAAATCATCAATCAATTACTTTTTTCCAAACTGGGTGTGGTTTCAGGTTCAGGTCGCTTGTGCAATATTAGTTGAAAAAATAAGCCCTTCAATTTGGATTTAAGAAAGGCACCTCTGTTGACGATGCTTTAGAGGCCTTGTCAAACAAAATTAATAAAGAGTAAGAAAAATTGCATGTTGCGGTTGTGCAGAAGTGAGGGTGCATTCGATAGATCTCAAAATGCATCTGTACCCCTTTGCAAACCAGCTATTCACCAACCACCGAAGGTTCAAGAAATACTTCCGCATAGAATACCCGACGTCGGACACCTGTTTATGTGGTGCAGTAGGTGATTCTCTCAGTACATACTTGACTGCGAGCTTGCGAAGCACCTCCGAGAAGAACTTGAATTCATTAGAGATCAACCCAGTGACATTGAGTGATAAGTCACTTGGGTGAATTTGTGTGGCAAACAATTCCCAACCTACCTCCAAGGATTCGGGGAATAACGGTTCAAGCATCAGAACCACCACAAGGAATGAAGGTTCACGTAGGTCGAATTATGAAGGCCACTGAAATAAGTCGTAGATGCGTGCATGGAAATTTCAATCAAATCCTTGCAAGTTTATACCCAAGTCAGGCAATAAATGGTAGGGCGAACAAATAGGAAAAAGGCTCTAGCCTTCCCCCTTTTCAAAGACATCAATTAGGGTCCGGGGACGTAGTGGCTCAGTGGGTATGTCCACTGCGCTAGCAACGTTCAAGTTGTAGGCGGCTCAAGTTCGATTCCTGTTAGGTACATTCCTACCTGGGTGCCTTTCTCTTCTGTGTCAGTAAAACTTTTATTTTGTATGTCTTACTTGATATTGTATGTCTTGTGTCTGGCGAGCATGGCTAAATATGGCCCTTGAGCCATAAAACCCCAAAACAACCAAGCAACCAATTAGGGTCCATGTAAGATTGATCTGAAGGTCACCTACCTCCAGTCACTTATGAACACTTAGAAAATTTCCAGCCTGCGGTCAGCAAGTGATGTCTGATTTTCGTTTTAATAACCCTGTGAGACGATTCACGCAAGCAACTTGTCGAGACCCTTGCCAAATCCTACTCGAGGCCTTCTCTACATCCGTAGTGACTTCAGCTAATTGGAGAGAAGGGGATGCGCCCCCAACTAAGGAGGTATGTACATTCAACAATCCACAATACCATCAAAAACAGACCAGAAAATCTAAGCGCCTTTCCAATACTAAAAGCAAATTTTCTAGAGGCTTTTAAAATAGGAAAAACATGCTCATGATAAGTGTGGGCCCAGCAATCAGGGTACCGGGGAAAAGTTGTCCACAGGGAGTCTGCAGCGGACCAGCACCATAGAAAATCTAGGCCGGTGAAGAATGGAATTACATTGGCCAGAAGTGGTCCACAAGCAAGCTTCTAGCGACGATTTCGCCTTTATAATCGCGGAAAGTGCCGGATAGAAACTAGAACTACAACTACACCAGATCTGCTAAAATCATGGCCTGATCAGCAAGGTCTGTACTTTTACAATGGGAAAACAAAATTCATTATCTTGAGAGGACCTTCCACCTATTGGGATTAAAAAAGAATAAAACGCACCAACACTTTTGAAGTACCTAGGACATCTATTTGATGAGAAACAAACTGGCCGCATGTACAGGACACCCTCAGGGGCATATCTTTTTAGGTGTGTACGGGTTTCACGAACGTAAGATAACCTAGTGATCTATTCTTTTCCCATGGGATTTACTGCCTTTGATAAAAATACCTATCGTTATCTTCTTTTTCCTCTCCATCTTTTTTTCACAATTACTTGACATTGTCTTGTGTTTGGCGCAGCTTTGCCAAGTATGTCCCTAATGCCATAAAACTCAAAACTAACCAATCATGTACAGGATATAGGACAGAAAGCCATGTCGAATTTCAAATTCTAAAAAGAATATCTGGAACAAGATGGGGAATGTGGCAGAAAATTCGGAAGCCGCTATCCAAAACAGTGACAGAAAGAATGTTGAACAATGTCGTGGTGGTTTGGTATCATAATCTAACTCAACGAGCTATAAGAAAGCTAAATGGAATACAAAGAAAATTTCAGAACATCACCCACATTAGTCCTTTAAAGCTTAAAGATGCAGGGAAAATGCCACTGCATCTTTAAAAAAATCTATGTGCGCCAATATAATAATAATTAATAAAAAGCTACAAATTGTAGACTGTGACAAAGATGACTACAATATGCGGTTGGTCTACACATCCTGCTAAAACCCTTTCAAATGAAGAATAACCCCAGCAATGGGAGTACCTCATTCCGGCATGAGCTATTTTACCCTTGGCTCCAAAATGGGAAATTGAGTGGCGAGCATTTTTGGATATATTATACAAGGACGTAAAAGCAGTAGTCTACGGATGTAGGACAATAACTCAGTTTTCCAGGCGGAGCATGATATTCTAGCAGTTATAAAAGCAGCAAAAGACAAAAATACCAAGACCTCGTCAGGCAGTCGATTTGGTCTCGAAATTAAAAATCCCCAAACTCAGAGTTCAGATGCACGTAGAATGCAGTGAGAAATCACTACATTCTACATTCTACTACGTTCTACATTCTACTACGTTTTACATTCTACTACGTTCTATAACATTCTACGTTCCTTCTTGAACAGAAAGCGATCAACTTATGCTGAATTAACCCTCCAAGTAGTTTTGACGAGGTACCTCATCAATCAAGATCTGGTAAAGTTAATGACGAGATACATCGTCGGGAGAAAACTGCCCTATAACTCCAAGGGGAACGAAGATCCAAATAGGAAAAGGTTTTGTATCAGGTTGGCTACTACAAGGCAGTTTTCAACGAGAATATAAACCACCAAATGGGTTATGGCTCATGCGGATCGTAATGAGGAAATGAAGAAGCAGATATATTAACAAAACAGGCAACGAGAACGGAACATATACAGATGAGGAGGCGAACTAGCCCAAGAATCATTACAGGTTGGTTAATTGTTACGGGCAAAGTGGAACAGGCAGGCCAAGAATATCACTGAAAGCAGCAGGTTAGGCCAGGGTTTGTCGGGTTTTATGGCGCAAGGATCATATTTGGCCAAGCTGTGCCAAACACAAGACAACGGCAAGTAATGGACATGCACACAAGTAAAGTTTTGCTGACACAAGAAGGGAGAAATGCACCCAGGGTAAAGTACAGGAATCGAGATCAAGGAAGAGTCTTCTTCACAAAACATTGCCCATTTCAACCCTAACTGGAGAGGTTTGAAAAATATTACACGAACATTTGCTCCTGTGGTGAAATTGACACACCTCTGCACTACATCATAGACTGCCCGCTAACAGTATCATGGCATATATGAAAATACCTGCCGACAATTTTAAAGTCGCATGGCTTGGGAGCAGCACTTATAGCAAAGTCTCAAGTCCTATTGGCATGATGGAATTCATGGAGATTCATCGGGGGGTATTTCAATTAACGTCACACTGGAGCAACACAACGGGCTATTGGTGACGGTCTGGGATCAATCCCAAAGGGAAAAATCCGAGGACAACACCACGTAATTTTGAACCACGGAGATTCATCGGGACTTGGGTCGCATTGGCTCAGTGGGTTTGCTTACTTCGCAGCAACCTGCGAGTTGCAGGCGGCGCAGGTTCTATTCCCCTTCAGTGTATTTCTCGCTTCTGAATCAGTAACGCTTTCCTTGTGTATGTCATTTCTTGACGTTGTTTGGCGCAACTTGATGAAATATAGCCCTTGCGCCAAAAAACCTGAACCAACCATCCAACGTCATCGGGACTTGATAATCTAATGGACATTTTGTACGATATAATGCATACGATGTAATATGATAGAACATACCATTCTGTATACACCACCTCAGTGACATATTCTGCTCATTTCAAAGGCACGCCTTTAAACCAGCAGTGATACACGACACTGGGCAAGGGAGTGTGTTCTTGCTTTAGTCTTGGCTCGAATCCCGGTTAGAGTATGCATGGTCCTAGAAATTTAGAATTCCTCTTAATCCTCCAAATGCTTTCGATCAGATATCTAGTGCATCAAGATCTCAACAATTTTTCTAATGACGATATATCTCGTTATCAAGATATTCCCGATTTTTTTTATGATGACGAGATCAAGGTCTGGTCAATGTTCCTCCAATGACGAGGTATCTCGTCCTTCAAGATCTGACCAATTTTGCTAATGACGAGATATCTCGTCATCAAGCTATTGCCGATAGTTTGATGATGCCGCGATCAAGAACTAGTCTGTTTTTCTTCGAGATATCTCGTCCATCAAGACTGGGTTTTTTTAATTCGAGATATCTCGTCCATCAAGATGACGAGATATCTCGTCGAGTAAACCATCAGGAGCGTTAATCTGCTGGTCCAGAAAGTGAAACATACCACGAAGCGGAAATCCCAAGCCGTCATAACAGGCGCGTTTCCATTGAGGTCAAAAGCAATGCTTGCAAAGGTTCTCAAATTCAGTGTCACGACGAAAGCGAGCGCTCGCCCTCTTCGCCAAACATTCGAAGGCGTGCGGTTTCCCCTTTCCACTTCCCGAGAAACGCCGCCCGTGTATTTCCGAAGGCTGGACAGTCTGTGTCGCAATTTGGGGTCCGTCCCAAAAACGAAACGAAACGGCCAATCGAGTGCACAGCGATCGCACCGCTCCGGCGATTTCCACCCGATGACATCTGGCAATCACCTCCGATCAAGAACGACTCCCGCGAGTGCGCGTCTGACATTGAAAATTATTCCACTCTCTCCTCTCTCTGGACGTGAAACTGAAACTCTTCCTCTCAGTCGCATCCCTCGGAAAGAAGCGAAGCGCTCGTTTTTTGAAGCCGAAAGTGGTTTACAGGTGAGTAGACATGATCATTCTTAGCAGTTTTACTCTACCTCATTGACTTGGTAGTCTGCAATAGAATTATTTCAAATTGCAACTTAATTAACATTTAATATCATACTTTATAGCTGCATTAACAAATTAGAATTATCGTAACAATTCGTCGTAGAATTTCATTGCAGAATTTTTTATTCGAAATATCTGAAACGAAAATTTGTGATCAGCTGAAACGTTTTTATTGTTCTGAATTGAAGTTGTACAGGAAAGTTTTTTGGGACTTTTGTGGGAAATTCGATGGTAGATTTTTTTTAATTTTAAATTCACAAGATCTGGAACAAAAATTTGTGATAAGCTGAAATTATGTGTACATGAAAACTTTTTGGATTTGTGTTTAAAATTCGGTCAATTGCAGATGAATTCGTTTGAATACTATAAGTACTTCCAAAATTTTGTAGCTTTTGAAAGTTTGATTTTATTATAAATGCTTTAAATTTTACATCTTAGAACAAATTTTCGCTCGTTTTTTGAACACGAAAGTGGTTTACCGGTCTACATTTTTTTTACTTCCCCATAGTATTTGGTAGTCTCTAATATAGAATTATTTTAAATTGCAACTTAATTAACACTTTATATTGTACTTGACATTTGCATTAGCGAATTTGTAACAATCTATTATAGAATTCCATTGCAGAATATTTAAAAAATTTCTATTCAAAATATCTGAAACAAAAATTTGAGAGAAGTTGTGCGTGCATGAAATTTTTTGGAATTTTTGGAAACTGGAAAATTCAATGAATTGCAGATCAATTCGTTTGAATACTATGATTACTTCAAAAAATTTTAAAGCTTTTAAAAGTTTGAGTTCATCACAAAACCTTTAAATTTTACATTTTAGGTTTAATTTTATTTATTCTAAATTTCTGATGGACTCGTTTGATGATTAGCTAATCTTTTCTTTCATCCCTTGCGAAAAATTTCGATAGAAATCTTTAAAATTTCTATAGAATATGGTCTATAGAATTATGTCCCGTTTTTCTATACGTTCTATAAAGTAATCTCTATAGAAATCTTTAGAATTCTATAGAAGCTCATTTCTTTTGTTTCACGACTATACCTTACTTTTGAACTTTTCTATAGAATTCTATAGAGAAGAGTTATAGGAATACATTTCTATAGGATCAGAGCTCGTTTTCTCTAAAAATCTCATAGAATTCTATAAAAACAAATTCTATAGAAGCGAAATTTCATTTCTCTGTAGGATTCTATGGAACTCTAAATATTTTTCGTAAGGGATGTTTTTCGGGCAATATACATTGTACCTAAATTATCTTTAATATTGCAGTATTGTAATATTATGATTGTATCGTCTTAGAGTGTTACTATAGTATTCCGTTACATAGTTATATGCATAATTTTTTATTTTAAATTCAAATACTCGTGGAGGAAAATTCAATCATTCGTAGATTAGAATACTGTAATAATTTCTAAAATTGTAAAAAATATGATGTATTAAAATACAGAATATCGTAAACATCTTAAATGAAAAGTATATTTTTAAGTAAGATTAAGAAGAGAGAGATTGTGTTATTTTGCTTTCCTAATTGTAATTATTTGAATTCTAAAAATATAAGATATACATTTTTTGTGCTAACGTTAATTTTCATTTTTCACGTGGGAAAATTTTATTTCAACACATTCTATTTATTATGATTCATACTACCTCTATTCATTCTGAGAAACATTTTTACGAAACATCCTAAATTACAATATTTCACTATAAATCTTATTATGATTTCATTAATTGCATGCTTCATAACGGAAACATGTGTTGAAAAGAATTGAACGAATAATATTGACATTATTTTTGCGTTTGATGTTTATCGCTATTTTTTCGTAACACTGTTTACGCAATGACCGTTTGCATTTTTTTATTTAAAAAACCTGTATTTTACAAGGAAGAATATTCAGCTTTTCTTTTAATTTTTAATTTAAGAATTGGTATTAAATAAATAAATATACAAATTACCTTTTCCATCAAAACATGAAACATTAATTTGGGCATTTGAAAGTTTTTGTCACTAACGTATCAACTTTAACCTTTTGAGCGTCACGAGATTTGCGAGTAGTGTAGTATTGCTTTAGCCCCACTGAACCTCTTAGAGGGTTAAAGATAACCATCTGAGGGGCTCAATTTTATTTTCTTTGACACGTTTCATTTCATATGCTCAAACATAACCTCAATTCGTTAAGACGAAATTTTAAACTTAGTAACCTGAAAAATGCAACGTAATTTAAGGACAGCTTGTTTATTCATTTAATGTTTTTGCCCACATTTATCTGCCCAAGACAGTGGAATTGAAATTGATAAATAAAACAAAATAGCTTTTTAAAACAATTTTTCAATGTTTTATGAAAGAAAGACGTTTCAGTAAAGATTACAATTCTCTTAATTAACTTATTTTTATGAACTGAAACGAAAACTTCGTAAAATTACTTTTGTAAGAAAGTCAGTATAAATGTGACCTTAGAAAAAAATATATTGGGAGAGGCACTAATCTCCATTTCTCCAAAATTCCTAGTATTACAATTTCATTAAGAACTTGATTCGAACATTTTCCTTCAAACTTTATCTTTGAAAAGTAATGGACTACCACTGACGAAAAACAAAGTAAATTAAGTGATAAATTAATGCAAATTAACACTAAAGATAAACATAATGTCAGCTCAGAAGAAACTTGTTAACTTACAAATAATTTTCTTTACTGTATAGCCTGTTTAAAGAGTAACTACTAGTTTTAAGGTCAATAAATAAAAATTATAAGCATTTTTATCTTTTAAACAGATAACAATATCACAATGTATTTCTCATCATCACAAAAACAGGCACTTAATGTTTCCGAATTAATGTCAGTTAATGAGTTTCTGCTCTTGGCCGACAATAAGTTAAGTTAAACTATCTCTCCCTTTCATAACAGGCGAGAAAGGCAAATATGAGTAACTGAATAACACATGAATGACTGAGCGATACGGATCTTCCATATTTCAATAATGGCAAACAGAACGATTTGCTTTTTCATCACGCTTCTGGGAATATGTATTCACTCACCTTTTTTCCTTCCTTCCGCGATTAAATTTTACGGGGAAACCAAAACTTTGGAAAACTTTAGCTCGTGATCTGCGAGACAGGTCTTGGCATTAATTTTCAACGCCGAAGTATTTCTCCTTTCTTATTTTTATTTCTCCTTTCCTCGTTTGAATGATCGTTGGGTTTTTAGGATTGGATTATAAAGGGAAAAGAGCGGTTACTATTTTTGAGGATGGCTGGAGTAAAATACGTTATTGACGAATGCCGGTCGTTTCTGGCCGTTTAGCTATTAGACCACGTTTGAAATATGTGTGGGTTTTTGGAGAAATGTTGACAACTGCCGTTCGTTTGGACGAGAGGCTATTAGACCACATTTGAATGATCAGAGAGGTTTTGGGATTGGACTTTAAGAGGAAAGAGCGTTTGCTATTTTTGAGAATACCTGGAGAAAATATCGTTGACTTAAAGCAGAAACTCATTAACTGACATTTTTAAGAAAGGCATTTTTTTGACACTAAATGATTATTTTCATGATGAGAAGTACATTGTGATGTTTCTATTCGGTTTGAAAGAAAACATGCTTCTATCAAGATGCTTATAACTTATTTTCGATCTAAAAACTAATAGTTGGTCTTTAAACGGTTGGCCGTGCTGTGAATAACTTTTTGTCAGTTAATGAGTTTCTGCTCTAAGTCGACGATATGTCGTTGACAACTGCTGGTTGCATGACCGTTAGGCTATTGGACCACGTTTGAATGACCAGCGGGATTTTAGGATTGGATTATAAATGAGAAAGAGCGTTTACTATTTATGAGGATAGAGCTATTATGAGGAAGAGCGTTTGTATATTTCTGACGATACCTGAAGAACATTTGTTGATAACTGCCGGTCGTTTGGCTATTAGACCACATGCTCTCCGATACTTCCCTCAGTACAATTAAAAACCATTAGTGCAGGGCACACGTCCAAATGTTCACCACACAGACTTCCCAGGTAAAGATCTGGGGTGCAACATCTATAGTAACGACTCAGGGTCAGAGGTCTATATCTGCATTTCCGCTGACCGTCGGTCGTAAAGCTACTTATACAATAAACAAGAATTTTGAAACGATATCATGCACATTCGTTTTGCGCTCACGATTGTCCAGATAAACCGCGATATCGTCGAAAGTTTTCACCTACTCACAAGAAAATTATGTTTAAAATTTTCAGTTCAAACCACTGCGAAATGTTCTTTGTATACTTGAATAGATTTCGTCGATAGTTTTAAAATAATACTATGCAGTCTTATTGCGATCACGGTTGCCGAGATAGACTGAGTCAAACGTTGCGCTACACCCTGAAATATTGCATCATTCTACCATCCCAGGGGAAGGGAGGGAAACGTTGCGCGTAGGCTGTATTGCGCAGAATGCGAATTGAACTTCGTGCTGCTTACGAATATTTTAACACAACTGTTCTACACGTATTTTTTAATATAATGGATACCAATTGGGACCTATTCATGTAAGAGGCGGTAAGTCGTCCCATCTATCTGCGCAGTTAGACGTAGTCAGTGAAAAACACCTTTTAAACATTCTTACTTAGTCAACACATCAACTATCACTTATACGCAAAATGCGCAACGAAGCGTTGAACGTTTTCATTTTCCTCTAATGTCGGTACAAGCTGGTCAACGACCGAAACAAATTCTAATTTTGAAAGTGTGGCGAAGTTTCCCGTTCAATGGTGTGTGTGCGCATGTAATCCGGCCAATTAAGTGAAAACTTAATCTAATGCTACAGTTAAAGGAGAATTGTCCCTTTTTGGAAAGTTGTCGGTTTGCACAGCGATGTTTTCTTAACCTCGAGTGACTTTCGTTTCCTTCTTTTCACAAGAATCTGCGATCACTGAACAGCTTTAGCGTCAATTATTAATGAATTTCTTGTTTGAAGGATTCATTTTTTTATCTGTTGGATAAATATATAAAGAGGTTTGGCCAACTCAGGTATGGTGTTTTCTTTTTTGAATTTAAATTATTTGTATGTGTAAGAATCTAAAATACTTTATAATGAACTACGTTTTGTGTTCCATTGTATGTCTGTTAGTAGTCTCGCCATTCGTTTGTAAGAGGATATTCCACTGTCACGTATAGGACAATCACACTCAGTTTTTAATCATGAAATCGACTTTTATTATTCTATAATCAAAAAACTTTTTGAACTTAGCCCTTCTAGTAGATGTCGTCACTTAAACCACATCCATATCACTAGTTCTAGAAACGCGTTTCTTAAATCTACTTTTTATGGTTACATTATTTTAACTTTTTAGCTATTTTCATTGGCTTGAATTATGCCTTGTGTTTGGTGCAGCTTGTCGGTTTTTGGACCTTGCGCCATAAAACCCAAACCAACCAACCGGGGATTCCATTAGACCCCGGGGACCGGTACCCTTATGTTGAGGCCCTGTCCACAACCACAGATAATCGGGAATTGACTAGAAAATTTCACACCATTCATTTTCCCTTGCGTGACACATCAAGACGAGCGTGCTTCCGATATCTTGTCTCATAATTACCATGTTCCAGAGCTCTCTTTTTCACGCTCCGTAAAATACTGTCGCTCAATCGACACGACCCGCTTCCGATTTTCCCTCGAGCTTGTCGACGTACCCCGTTCACAAATTTGCATGCATTTGCGGTGGACATGTTTTGAAGCCGAAGACTGAATTAGCAGTTGTCCAAATGGTCGCAAGCGGATGATTCAACCAAGTCACTAACAAGGAAATTAATCGAAAGGCCAATAAATTGAATGGTTCAAAGTGGATTCGAACTAGTTCAAACGGAACATGTGTTAAATTACAAGGTTAGCTGCCCTTATTGGAATGAATTTTCGTTCTTTGCATAGTTAATTAAGTGGATTCTAAAGGAACTCTAATGTCGATTTCGTCTCCTATGAGAGTTTTGTGTGGTAATCCCTTAACCCTTCTGGTGGTTGTCTTGACGAGGTATTCTGTCATAAGTGAAACTGACCCAGATCTTGATGGGTGAGATATCTCGTCATTAGAAAAAAACTGATCAGATCTTGATCTTGTCATCGGAATATCGAGATGACGAGATATCTCGTCATTGATCAGATCTTGATGGACGAGATATCTCGTTTAAGCCACTTGGAGGGTTGGCACAGACTTGAATAGTTAATGTGATTGGAACTAATAATTAATTTTTACTGCGTCTTCACTAGTGAAATAAAATGTCAATGGCCAGTCGAGAGAGATTTCAGAAGGGAATTTGCGATTTTTTACAAACGGTTGTGTTGGTTAAAAGCTAATGCGAGACTGAAGAGACAAATTAATTTTTCAGAATGTCCAAATTGAAAGTGATTACAATTTCGAGTAAATAGTCATCTTCTTTTAGATTTTCCGTTCATTTGTTAGCATAGACGATAGTAATACTAGACATGAATTTAACATCCTTTCCATTCATTGAATCTCATTTGACTTCAGGAAAGAGCAAAGTACAATACATCATAGCAAGATATTAATTTATAATTATAATTGTTACGTAACTGTGACAGTCATACAACTCTAGGTGCTTAATCAGTCATAGAGTTATAGTTAGAGAGTCATCAGTTTATAGAGACATGAGTGAGGAGTAGTTGTTGAATTTACGTAGCACTGGAGCAACACAACGGGCTATTGGCGAACAGTCAGGGATCAATCCCGATAGGAAAGATCAGAGGACAACAATTGTAATTTTAAACCACAGTCAGAAGACGAGATCATGAGAGACATGAGTGAACCATTGAGGAAATATAAAAGTAGAGTGAGCAATGGTAACTTTTTATGTGCCCAGGATAATCTGACCATAACTAATAGTTCTCGGGGGCATTTCTTTGGGTGTGTCCTGGCATCACAGCCGCGAAGCATCCGAGTGATCTGTCCTCCTTCCGTTTTACCCTCGCCTACCCTTCTGCTTTTTTTCTCTCCCTCGTTGTCTTGTGTTTTGCGCAGATTGACCAAATATGTCCTTTGCGCCATAAAACCCCGACCAACCAAAACTGGTATTAACGAAGAGCTTACCACCGCCACTTCAATGTTTCCACTTCCTGTAGAGATGTCTGTGAACAAATTGCGTATACTTGGGAAACTCACGGAAAACATCCGTGTACAAATTCGAATGCTAGAGCGTCAGCTAATGTTTTGAACAATGGGCAATGAAAGAACCCAACTTTGCGAGGGGGCAAATGGAGGTCATTTGAAAGATGTCATCTGCCATACCTACTAAACCAAATCTCCATGTTAACCATCCATTGTATGAAGTATCATTGAAATTGGTTCATTACCCCTCCAAGTGGTTTCGACGAGATATCTCGTCCAGATCTGGTCAATTTTGCTCATGACGAGATATCGCGTAGAGACAACTGCCTAAAGGAGAATGAAGATTCAAGTAGGAAAAACAAATTGTTCCCTTGCCTAGAACTGGTGACTGTTACAAAATTAATTGTAAAACAACCCAGATCATTTTAAGATAGCTTCATTAATGTTATACTTGAGTCTCATAATCTTAAAATTCTTTTTTACCAATCTTGATTAAAAAGTGAAATAAATCTGCCTCAAAGCTCCGTATTTTTGTAAAGAAAAATCTTCTAAAAATTAAACGTTTAATAAAAGGACTCAAGTTATAAAATAACAACTTGAAAAGTAACACGAGTCAGCAGGACATACAAACTAATCCCGAATGAGTTTCGGCATAAAAAGTGAAAGTTTAAGATTTCGCTATATGACTCTTAGTTTGAGAAGTTTTCCTAAAATAGCAGTTCGCTGAAGGTTTTATCTTAAAGATAAAGCTATGGGATGCATCATTGCTTTAAATACGGAAATAATAAAGAAACGCTAATAAAAATAAAGAGGTCATTCACACAACAAAACAGTGTTAAGCATACTCAATTACCCAAATAAAAAATGCGATCGAAACGCTCTTATTAGAACAAATTGTAAGACAATTTAAAAGTAAGCCTATTTATTTTATCTCACGCTTAAACGGTTGTTTTACATTCTTGTCTGTCATTAGATTCGCTTGAATTGATAGCGCTTGATTTGCATGAAAATGGCTAGTTACAACGGCAATAACGAATTACAATGACTGATAAAAGTCGGAATTTGATGTCGCTAGATAAAAATAAATAATTTACATTCTGCAGTAAATCCTTTTGAATACTAAATGGCTTGTTCCTGTGAATAAAAAGTAACTAAGTAAAAAATATAAATTAGAGCGGTTACTAACCACTGGATAGTTTAAGTTTTGGGCTTTTAGTTTTATTGGCGGTTAGCTTTTTATTCTAAGCGTTTCTTGCGTTGTAATCACGAAGAAAACTTTAAAAGAATAGGTAGTTAATTAACGTAGCACAGGAGGAACACAACGGGCTTTTGGTGACGGTCCGGGATCAATCCCGAAGGGAAAGATCCTAGAACAACACCTCGAAAATTCAACCACAGTCAAAGGATGAGAACAAAACCTGAGCTGGCACCCCACTCTCCAAACGTCCACACTTCACCAACGTGAGGCCATTTGAGGCCACGACAGATTTAAAGTGCACCAGTCCAGTGTACACGACGGTTTTTGGCTGGACCGAGTTTCGAACTTGCAACTCTCCGATTGCCAATCCGTTACTCTTCCAACCGGGATACCACGGCCCTTTCGACAATTAGGAGCTCAATAAGTATTTGATTGAAGAATCTTCACACTACTCGTGATTTGTCTCCACGAGGTATCCTGTCATTGGAAAAACTGACCAGACCTTGATGGAAGAGATATCTCGTCATTAGCAGAAAATTGACCAGATCTTGATCTTGTCATCGGCAATATCGTGATGACGAGGTATCTTGTCATTGGCAAAATTGGTTAGATCTTGATGTTCCAAACGAACATTGTACGTGTATGAATATTTTTGACATGGGAAAAAATATCATAAACAGGTTTTTAAAATGAAATTGATGTATATCAGTACCTTAAAAACAAACACGCGTTAAGATATATAAATTAACTAAATTTTGTTCTCATGTATTTAAAATTAAAACAAAATTCAATATAGGTGCACATTTTACACGAAATTGGTTGATGAACGAACTGAGAAAATGTAAAGTTACTAAAAATTAAATTTATAATTTCAGCGAAAATTCGAAATAGGGGATTACGCTCAATCGAAGCAATCTCAAACACGTGATATTCGTTTTAAATTTATTCAATACTAATTTTTTTTAAATAATTTCACAATAAATAACTTGACATGTGTTGAAACTTTGATTTGTTTGGACAGTAGATTTCAGACTGGAATAACCAAGTTCCGACAGAATAACCTATTGTTTGATGACAAATGTCTCTCTTGTCTTTGTATGTATATAGTAATGTCCTTGAAAATGCATATGGCTGCTATTCTCCACTTTTATTTTCAGATCTCACCCCCATCTAAATTATAATACTTAAAATCTGTACAAAGCACATGTTGCACATATATGAATATTTTTGCCACGGGAAAGTCATAAATATTTGATGTCAAAACAATTTAATCCTATTCAACGCTGTTGGTTTACGATTTCCTTGAAATTGTTTGCAATGGGTGGTAAGTATGTGAAATCGTTTGTACAATTTTAGAAGGTATAGAAGAAATAATAAATGTAGTTAATGCATTTTTCGGGATAAGTATTTTACGTATTTGAATATTGCAACCTAGTACTACATCTGCCAACTCAAAATGCACCTTCAGTTTTCATAGATGTTTAATTTTTTGTCGCATCATTTTATTAATACCGATATCACAATTTATTCAAAAGTTTGTAGCATTGTCCAGCAAAAAAGTATTCTCATAAGTCTTAGAAAAATGTGTTGAAAATGATGGATTTTTAATATTTTCTTTCGAATTATGATTTGATTAAACACGAACAATCTGAATCGTGAACTATTTCGTGCAAAGTATGCTTATTCACCAGCAGCATTAGATAGCACTCACTTCTCTTGAGCAGCATATAATAATTAGGTTAGTTGGGTTTTATGCCGCAAGGGGCCTGCAGAATCTTTCCAAAGGATTCTATTCTGCAGAATGGGCCAATAGAATCGTTTCAAAGGATTCCATTCCAAGAAAAGACCAATGGTATTGTCCCAAAGGATTCTATTCTAAGAAGAGGAGTAATAGAATTGCTCTAAAGGATTTTTTAAAGATAGGAGCAATAGAATCTTTCAAAAGGATGCTGTCCTACAGAATGGGCCAATATAATTGTTACAAATAATTCTATTCCATGAAAAAAACCAGTAGAATCTTTTCATAGGATTGTATTCTTTGGAAAGGACCAATAATTTTTCTAAAGGTTGAAAGTATCCATGGATTCAATCGCTTTTACTATACAGCTTGTACTCTGTGACAACCACGAGAACAGTTTCCGCCGAGAAAGCCTGCACCTCTCTGTTGCCATAGAAACGGACATAGAAGGATTTAGAAAGGTGGTGTGATATACAATGTTCCGCCTGCATTAAAAACCATTTTTGTTAAGTGCAAAATACGTTTAAATAAGGTGATCGGTATTCACCCATAAGGTTTCTTTTCCTTCGAAATTTTTTGCACAGTGCCCTTCAAAAGGTTAAACACACTAAATTAAACGCGTAAGACAATTCAAAAGATTTGGAACAGCCTAGACTAGGCCTTTTTTTAGATGTTTTTCGAAACTTACGAGCCGCGAGCTATTACAATACATCTCACATACATCCTGTTAAGGCATTTGTGAGAGTATCGGATCTGCGATTGAAGGGCACACGGTGAGGTTGCTAAACTGAGTTCCAATTTCTTAATTTCAAATTTTATCTTCTGCGATCGGGTTCGGGGTCTTAACCTCGTTCAATACTCTCCTCTTTTATTTGCCATCTTCAAATTTCAAGCAGCCTGCCCTCGTGACCGTGACCTGCCGGTGAAAGGAAGCAGGCATCATCCAAGGTTGGGCTATGTGTGACACCGCCTAAGCGTTTGTCCCAATTAGCGGTTATTATTTAAATCATTCCCGTGGTCCGCGATGTTGGAAGCGAGGCTCTTTGGTATCGTACTCTGACCACGCTTCTGGTTAACACTCCTAGTGCTTGTCTCGACGAGGTTTTGAGGACCAGATCTTGATGGGTGAGATATCTCGTTATTGGAAGAACACCGGACACATCTTGATCTCGTCACCATACAAAAAAAATCGGTAATATCGTGATGACGAGATATCTCGTCATTAGTCATAAGCAAAACTGAGCAGATCTTAATGGACATGACAACTCGTCATCAGAAGAAAACTGGTCATATCTTTATTTCGTCATCATAATAAAATCAGCAATCTCAAAGACGAGATATCTCATCTTTTGAAGAAAACTGATCACATCTTGATCTCGTAATCATAAAACATCCGTAATATATTGATTACGGAAAACTGGCTAGATCTTGATATCGTCATCATCAAAAATCGGTATATCGTGATGACAAGTTATCTTGTCATTAGCAAAACTGACCAGATCGTGTTGGATGAGATTAATCGTCATTAAAAGAAAACTGACCACATCCTGATCTCGTCATCCCAAAAAATCTAATATCTTACTGAATGAGATATCTCGTTATCAGAAGAAAACTGACCAAATCCTGATCTTGTCGTCATAAAAAATTCGGCAATATCTTGGTGAAGGGATATCTCATTTGTCAGATCTTGATGGTCGAGATTTCTCATCGAAACCACTTGGAGTGTTAAGGTGATTTGATACCCAAAATTTTCAAAACTATTGTTTTGAAATTTATTAGACTAGGAATGAATGACGTTTCTATTTATATTTCAAATTGCAATATTTTATTTCCAATAAATCATATTCACATTTCAATATTCTCGACTGAAAACAATTACGTTTCTCACACGTATTAAGTAGCACCGTGTAAGTAATAAAAACTAATCAAAATCTTTAAGTAATCGAAAACGTGAAATATAGATTTAAGATTTTTTTTTTATCCTGAAGTCGAAAATAAATTTTGATTTGAATAAAGTACTCGCAATGTTTAAGAGTATTTTAAAGCTAGCCGGTTAAAGTTATAAAAATTTGGTAGCAAATGCGTTTGAATATAAAATATATCCATTCATCCTTATCGAGAGTATTCAATTTCAGTGCTTCCAACATGAATAATAAATGTTTTTAATATTCACAATGGGTTTTCGTTAACTTTATATGAGCATCAAATTCAAAACCATGTTGGGCTTTCAACTTTCTTGATATTTTAGAATGTGATCTACATAGTTTCATCACAATCAACCCACCGCACTAGTAACCTGCGCGTTCTAATTGGCTCTAGTTTGATTACTAACTTACCCTGAATATATTTCTCTTCTGTGCCATTAAAATTTTCATTGTGTCTATATATGTTCATTACTTGACATATAGACACAAGACGACGTTGTTCGTCTGTTGCTTGACACAGCTTGGCTAAATATGATCCTTGTGCCATAAAACCCAATCAACCATCACATTCAAAATATAAATATAATGTAACATCACATCACCAAATATAACTTTGTTTCGTTTTATAAATTTCTATTATAAGGTTTCTCAACTTGTTTTGATGTATACTAAAATAAATTCGCTTACACTTTTTAAGTATACTAAAATATAATTGATTTTATATTCCAAAAGAAATATTTATATTATTGTATCGCAAAACTGTCCATTTGTAATGTAATGCGATAACATTTATTTTTTATTATTAATACAGATGGTAAATATCAACGGAAACTAATACTTTGTTGAAGCTCGCCAAATACATGGGAAGAACTAATTTCACCCTAGACTGATGCTACAATCCATTTAATTGTTTTCCTCGTTTAAAACAATCGAATGAACACACGCAGCTGTTTATAGACGCTCAACAAAATTGGCGGTTCTGAAAACAACGGATTCCTAGGGAATACTTACTTAATATAACAAAAAAAGAGTACTGCGTCATAAACGATCTCATGATAATCGTAATTTGCTATTGTTACGCAGTTTGTAGCGGATTATTTTTGCGTGTATATTTCTCAGTAGTAACATGCCAACACATTTCATAGAATTAAAAATAGAAATTCTTTGGAGAGAGTGTATAATCTTGAGTTTCTTTTAAGGCTTTATTATTGTTTTCCTAACAGCGTTCATGGAATCTTATCATTCCCATCTACACGTTTCGGGTAAAGATATTTATTTTTCGATCAGATAATGATCTTCCAGATCTTCTCTTGTTTGAATTTTTAGTTAGAATTTATGTTCATCTTAATTATGAGTAACGTGTACCGGAGTTTTAGGAGCTAAAATTCTTAAATTAGGTTTTTCAACCAATGATTTCGATTTTTATAGGTTTTTGAAACTTTTAGGTTTTTATACAGATAGGTTTTTACAAAATATCACTTTGGATTATTAGAGAAGCTAGTAGAATTCTTTTACAATGATGCTTAAGAGAATTATCTACTACTGTAGTTGTCAACTTGAAACTAAGGCAGTTTTAAACAGCAATAGTATCCATTAATAAACTATTCTTTACAAATGGAATCTTTTTACCTTTCATCTAATTCCTTTTTAAAGTAATAACTGATTACAGAACAAAAAACATCCACTCGTTGTATTGGTTATTAACAGAATTACTGGTAAAAACTACAATATATCAAACTATACCTACCTATTTTACTATATCAAACTGTAAACCTATTTTATTTTATCAAACTGTAAATCTATTTTACTATATCAATTCGAAAATTTTACACTTTAGTGATTTCTAATGACAAAGCAGATGCAAATTCGTTCTGCTGCTATTAGATTTTAAAATAATGAAAATTAAACATGACGTCTCAAAAAATTTTAAAAAAAATCAGATCCATATTTTCGAGTTCGTTTTGATACGAGTAAGGTTTGACATATACTGGTAGTGATGTTTCTAGTAGAGTATACAATTTGACTTGACTCTGGAATAGAAAGAAGAATGATTTAGAATAAAATAGGATAATTTAGAATAAATTAGTAAGTATGGTACCGAAAATAAAAGAATTCTCTATTTACGGATATTCACAAATTATCTATTAATAAATAAATAACTTTCTTGTCAACTTCATAAAAATAGAAGCAGCTTGTTTTGATTTAGTTACTTTTCCTTGAGTTTGAGAAGTTACTTTTCCTTGGTTGACTTGAGGAATGCCAGATATTTTATCAATAGGAAAATACGGAAATATGTTTATTATCAAGGAATAAAAGCCTGGTCATTGCGTCATATGCAGCGTAGGAAATATACTTACACTGAAAAGAGCGTATGTTTTTCATTGAAATGTAGATTTTCTTCATAAAAATAAATAATTTTAAAATCGATTTCACGTAATAATGGGAATTTTCTATTTCTGCTGGATTAAAAATATAATAATTCGCCATATGGTGCGAATAAAGAAAGGTTTTGATTTCGCCAATAAATTAATTTGCATTGAATCTGACCCTCACGCTTTGTGCGATTTCAGTCTAATTATATGATGGATGACGTTACAAATCACGTATCCTGAGCCTTGACTAGGGTTACTAGACCTAAAAACTAAAATTTCTGATAAACTCAATCATAATCCCTGACATTTCAAGGGAAATCCAGACAAAAACCAATAAATGGGGTATTAATAAAGAAAATGTTTACAATTGAAATGGTCAAACAAAGATTGTTACAAATAATAAATAACAGTATTCCAAATAAGAAATACCTTTTAAGTAAAACAACTTGACTGCTGCTAACGACTACATATTTTTTTGTATACAAAGCAATTCAAGGCAATACATTTGGATTGAATTGATGATTTCAGACAATTTATAATTCACGTCGGACTCAGGCAAGACAAGCAAATTCTATACTTCCCCCCGGAAGTCTGGTAACCCAAATTTTGATCCTCACATTCTGCGGGTAAACCAGGGCCAGTGTAGTAGACTTCCATCTAGGCAGAAGAAAGACGAAATTTTCTATAAATATCGGCGAATAATATTATTGAAGACTTTTTATTTGTAAAGACTTGTGTGTGTCTGAAAACCGTTGTTAATATAAATGTTCCATTTTGGCGACTGGCGAAAAATAGCCTGAAAGACCATTGTTAATATGAGAGTTCCATTTTGGCGATTATTGAATAACATTCTGAAAGACCATGGTTATAGGAAGACTTGTTGGATAAAAATATAAATGTTCCCCATTTTGGCGATAAGCGAATAATATTCTTAGTTGCTTAGAGCTTTATTTAAATTCACTTATTTAATGTTAATACTTGTAGAATATTTTAATACAGAAATGCAGACAAATGTGACCATTCAATACAGGACAAATTGTCCCAGTGCACCAACATTCCTGAGTAAAGCAGTTGATTTCAACGTCAAGTGATATGAGTCCCTTGGCAAAGCATTTTGAGAATCTAGAGCCAAGAAAAGAAATAAAAAGTAAAAAGATAGTCAAAAAAGAAATTCCGCTGCATTGACCAAAGCACCAGCTATCAGAGCATAGAAGGAAGAGCAAACAAAGACAAATAACATTGGATATATTTATGACATTTATTTATTTTGTTACTTTTAACATCCTTTAGCTATAAGAAAATAGAATCATTAAAGTGGGTCAAACTTTCCCGTTAGATGCGGAAGATTGGCCGACTGATTTTATATCAAAACTGCTATTTCATATTTTCGAGTTTTTTATGGTTATTTTATCCTTGAAGGATAAGAACCTTAAGTTAAAAACAATTTTTTTAGTGTTAAATAAAAAAGGTTCAAATTTTCCATTTTCCAATACGCCTGCAACACAACTTCCTGCTGTTGCCTTGCTGCATAAAAAGAATTATTTGCAGAGAAATTCCCTTATTCAGCAATATTTATTTTGTCATTCACTTTATCATTCCTTTACTCTCATATATCTGACAAAAGACATTTTGATGTTGATGAGAAATTGTTTTCTTTCTTGGCGATGTGCTTACAATTTTTCGATTTCACCAAAATGATTATTTAGCAGTGTGTAATTTTAAAACTCAAAAAAGCCAGTTACAAATTGGTAGGTAGGTATTTTAATTAACGTTGCCCTGGAGCAACAGAACGGGCTATTGACGACGGTCCTATATCAAACCCGAAGGGAAAGATCCGAGGAACAGCATGTAATTTTGGACCACGGTCAGATGACGAGATCAACACCTGAGCTGGCACCCTACTCTCCAAACTTCCACACCACGCCTACGTGAGAACACTTGAGGCTACGACAGATTTAACGTGCACCAGTCTCCGTTTACACGACGGTCTTTGGTTGGACCGAGTTTCGAACTCTTAACCCTCCAGTTGTTATCCGTTACTCTTCCAATCGGGGTACCACAGCCTCTAATAATGTATGGATTGCGTGATAATATGATTTGGACATATGAAAACATGTGGCATAATAATCCTTGATGTATCCAACTACATAAGTCCAGAATCCCTGATGTGTCCATCATACATCAGGAATTAAATTTTTAATAAATATAAAAATAATATAAAATAAAATATTATAATTATTAAAAATATATTAAATTTTAAAATAGAAAGCAGTTTCGATATTTTAACGAGACTGTCCAAGCCTGTTGCACCTTCAATTAAAGTTTCGATATTGTGCTAAAATTTACCCCAAACGCCTAAAATTGAAATAAAGCAGAGTATATGACAAAGTAACAAATGTAATCAAATGGAAGAAAAAGTAAAATACATCTGGAAACAGCTCTCGGAGAACAAGTTTTTGCCCCTGAAATAGCTAGGATGAAATAGCCTACCAACTGAAAACGTAACATTTTTTACTCCAACGTAGCACTAAATCAGTTCCTTATCTTCACCTGTCAGGATATAGGTAATCAGAGCAAGGCGATACCTTCCTGTTGAAAAAATAAAAAAATCACTATCGAATGTGTTGGAAAACTGGATTTGAGAAAGATTTTAAAACAAAAAAATATTTTGTTTCCAAGTTTAACCCCTCGGCATGCTCGGTCGAGTAGGCGTGGTTTATCTCAGACAGACAACAGCCGCTTTTTATCTCATTAAAACTAACTCATTACTGGGGAATTAAAATAGAAAGAAGGCACTCGCCAAACACGTAAAGACCTATTTCAAAAATTTTGATAGCTTTAATCAGTTACTCACTAAAACTTTATATACCAGGATTCTTAAGCCAGCGACCTTATAATGAAATGTGAGCGCAGACTCACTCTATTTCTTCCTGTAGGTAATTGAATTAACATCGCAGTGGAGCAACACAACGGGCTATTGGCGGCGGTCTAGGCTCAATACCGATGGGAAAAATCAGAGGACAATACGTTATCATTTTGAACCGCTGCCAAATGACGAGGTCAACGCCTGAGCTGGCACCATGCTTTCAAACCTTCCATACCACGCCAGTGTGATGTCGTTTGAGGCCCTCCGGTTGCTAATCCGCTACTCTTCCAACCGGGAAACCGCGATCCCGCTATTTCTTCCGGTCGCTTGGTGTAAAGATCAGTCACGTGATTATGGGAAAAGGCGTGAATCCCAACATGGGACAAATTATTCAATGGTTCAGGTGATTAACCAGTGATTATAAACCTGCGCTTTTTCGATATATGTCATTCAGCCCAAGTCGATTCGTAAGCCCACGTGATTCACCCTTCAGAGATCTTACGACAACGACTCTGGCCACATGCTCTGTCTATTTCATCAGAAGGTTGATGTGTTAAGCTTCCGCTAGGGGGCGTGGTGCATTTCGGAGATAAAAAGAAAAACCGATTTGAATTCGAAATACAACTCACCTAAACGGAAAAAGAGCAATCATTGTTTCAATAAAGTACACGTGGGGCAGCAACGCGGGGATTAGCAACAGGAGGGTTGTGAGTTCGAATCTAACCAAAGACCGTCGTGTGCAAAGGGGACTGGTGCACGTTAAATTTGCCATGGCCTCAAATGTCCTCACGTTGGCGTGATGTGGAAGTTTGGAGAATGGGGTGCCAGCTCAGGTGTTGCCCTCGTCATCTGACGTGGACACAACCGGCTATTGGCGACGATCCGGGATCAATCCCTAAGGGAAAGATCAAGAACGGCGCCTCGTCATTTTGAACCTGGGTCAGATGACAAGAACAACACCTGAGCTTTCACCCCACTCCAAGCTTGCACACAACGCCAACGTGAGGACATTTGAGGCCACGACAGACTTAACTTGCACCAGCTCCCGTGTAACGACGGTCTTTGGCTGGATCGAGTTTCGAACTCGCAACCCTCCGGTTACTAATCCATTGCTCTTTCAACGGTCCCTCAAAGTTAGATATGTTGAACTGGGGGAAACTTGTTTTATTTTTTGCATCTAGTTAAAATGTACTTGCAAGATGCAAAGATGAAATAGCCCTTTTGTTTTATTGGTTCTTAGCAATCGTGAGACCAATTCTTCCAACTTGGCTACCACAGTCCCCCGATAAGAGATGGAGCCGAAATGGTTTCTGAAGTAAATTCTGTTCAATCCAATTCTCATCTCAAATATAAGCTGTAACTTCTCGTCTAAGACAGATAATACAAACACCCCAGACTGGAGTTTCCGCTCTTTACCAGATAAAACTGTCTAACGCCGGAATGACATAACTATGATAAGAGTAGATCAACTGTCGTCAAAATACGACAAGCCTCCAATTCAAGATGAAGCTGAAATGGTTTAATGGCGCAAAAGGGGAGGGATCTCAGTTGCATTCATATGTGTGAATTTATGTGCAGTTCTGTTTTACATTTCATTGTCAATATTATTTGTGGTATTAATGCTTCATGTGTGAGGGTGGCAAGAAAGTAAAATGATGGGCGCTTTGAAGCCTCCTGGGCAAACAGATTGAGTGTGACTGATGGAAGGGCCGCCCAAAAACCCCATCAAAGTTAGCTATTATATATTATTTATTTGATACTTATTAATTGCATTGCTACTCAAAAAGAAAGATAATGAAAAGTAGATAAAAAATTTGATTTCATGCGTGACACTGCATTGATAAAATTAAGTTTTCTGTTTGGTTCGATTTTCGTAGTAGCCAAGTGCACCGTTTGTTCAAAATTTGCATTAGTCCAATTTTTCGCTTTATTAATTCGTGAGTGAAAAAATGTGTTCACAAATGTTGACCCAAAGAGGATTGCGCATTTTAATGCATTATTCTAGCAACGAAGGTTTAACCTAAACTACCTATCGTGTGACTTGTTACAGTTAAAATAACACATGTTGAGACGGGCCGCCAACAAATCAACGGAGGGCCGCATGATGCCCGCGGTCTGTGCATCCCTGCTTTAAAGGGATAAAGGGCACACAAAACACGTATTCATGCGCGGTTGTATCTGGGTGTACTAGAGGATGCAATTCGGTTGCACTGCAGGTAATCCTGTCAGGCGTGCCTTACTGTTAGTGGTCTTTAGCCCTAAAACTAAATTCAATTAATGATTTTTTTATTTGTCCGTTTAAAAATATTCAGCCACACATTAGAACACTTCAACAGCAACCAGTGGCTTTCCCAAAGGGCCGCCGTAGTCCGGTTGGCAGAGTAATGGATTAGCAACCGGAGGGTTGTGAGTTCGAATCCAACCAAAGACTGTCGTGTACAAAGGGGTTGGTGCATGTTAAATCTGTCGTGGCATCAAATGTCCTCATGTTGGCATGGGGTGCCAGCTCATTTGTTACCTCGTCATCTGACCGTGGTTCAAAATTAGGTGTTGTCCTTGGATCTTTCTGAGGTTTGATCCCGGACAGTCGCCAATAGCCCGGTGTGTTCCTCCAGTGCGACGTTAATTAATTATCCAAAGGGCTGAAAAGTTTCGGCCACCTCCAAGATAAAAGATAAATGTTTATCAATTTGGAAACATAATCAATTGGTGTTTGGAGTGTTCCCTAAAAGATTCTACGCCAATTTCTAATGAGCATTTGAATTCATGGAAAAGGTTACCTTAAGTTAAACTATATTAGTTCCAGTTTAGCGATTTCTTTTCGCTTTCCTTACATGTTCTGCAGCAGGAAACCATAGGAGTTAAATTAACGTCACACCAGATGGGGGTAATATTGTCGATGGTTCGGGATCAATCCCGAACGGAAAGATCCCGGAATAACTCATTTCGAACCGCGGTCGGATGAGATCAACACCTGAGCTGGAATCTCACTTTCCAAACTTCCTCACCGGGCCAACGTGAGGACACTAGTGGCCACGTCAGATTTGACGTGAACCCGGCAGTCTTCAGGTAAGACGGTTGAATTGAGTTCACAACTCTCCGGTTGCTAATCTGCTACTCTACCAACCGGGAGGAGGAATCCCTATTTTGGTGGAGTAATTCTACCTTTTTCCGCAACAGGATAGGAGTGGTTGATTGGTGGCGTGCTCCCGAAAGTAAGGGGTGTGAAACGCAGAAACTAACACACATTTATTTTAAGAAACCTGTTCTCGTTCCCATCTATATGTCTTACCATCCAGTCTCAAGTAGATAAGGATGATGGTATGTTAAAATTACAGAACAAATATTTCAACCATCATCATAAAATCAGGGCCATCATCATAAATCTGTGTATAAATTTCACAAAAACAAATAAGTTTTTTTTAATTTTCATTACACACTATCTTGCTCTTAATGAAAGGAGTACTTTCGAATGAGAGGATCACTTGGGAAGGTTCACCCTCCTAGTCGTTGTCTCGACGTATCTTGTCAGTAGAAAAATTGACCAGTAGAAAAATTGACCAGGTCGTGATGGGTGAGATATCTCGTCCATTAGCAAAATTGTCGAGATCTTGGACAAAATGTGTCGTCGAAACCACTTGGAGCGTTAAGGGAGAAATCCCCAACAGATATCCAAAAAAGCTAATATGCCACTGATTGATTTATAAAAGAATGGACAAAATAAGTTATGTATTCTGTTTCATTTTTAAACTACTTATTTTAAAGTGCTCGCATAAAAATTGCACCTCATCTGAGAGGTCAGTAGAGCAATTTGGTAAAGCCTCGCAAAATGAAGCATGATGCCAGCCTGCCTGCTCAAACCGATATCAGTAGAGCCTCGTTTCATGACCTGAAGCACATTGAAGAAGGACGATGAAATTAGATATCCGAAGATATGAAGAGATTTATGGCCTGCTCCTCAAAGTTTGCTGGATGTGATCTCGTTCGCTGATTTGGGTAGATATAAGACGAAAATAGAATTCAATTTACGAAATAACACTGGTCTGGGTTTCCATTGAAGTTGTACTTGCAAATATTGGGTGATTAAAGTATTAAGTTTAAGATATGAAAGTAAACAATGAAAAATGTACAAGGTATTTCAAAGCTTCCTGGAAAAACTCTAAAAGAGGTAAGGGGTAACATAATAATAACCGTATTCACTATTATAATAGTACTCCAATAATATATTAATAAAAGTAACAACTACCGTCTAAAAAAATAATAAAAGTTTGATATGTATGTCCGCTGGCACCCAAAGTATGTGTTAGAAGATATACTATGAAGCAGGAATGAAATGCAGCAAGTATGTAAAAAACACCGCTTCAAAAGAATTGCGAATTGGAGACTCGATCCAACCAAAGACCCTCGTGAACGTGGAAGTTGGTGCACGTTAAATCTGCCGTGACTTCAAATTCCGTGGTATGGAAGTTTGGAGAGTAGGGCGCCAGTTCAGGTGTTGTCCTCGTCATCTGACCGTGGTTCAGAATTACATGGTGTTGTCCTTGGATATTTCCTATCGGGATTGGTACCGGATCGTCGTCAATTTCTTATTGTGTTGCTCCAGTGCAATGTAAATTCAACTAGCTACCTACTCATTCGGAATTGATTCTTCGAAGTTTTGATTGTCGAAGTGTTGGAATCGTATTCGATGAACAAGCCATCTGAATTCACGTTCAGAATGCGTACAGAAAACGCGTATCGCCGTAGAAACACTATCGCCACCTACATTAAGCTGAACAGAAAATGCCTATCATAGAATATTTCGATACATAAGGCACAATAATAGAAATCAACGCCATAGGCATGGCAAGAGTGGTGTAGGCAAGTCGTGCGAGATGAATCCATTACTTGGTTGGATGTGTTGTGAGTCATGTTTTGAATGTTAAGGCAGAAATAATTTCAGGTAAACACATTTTTATTTGAATCTTCAAGGTTTCTAAATGTGTTGAAACATCAGAGAACATGGTATCGAATCTTGTTCACTTTCGGACTTTACGCCATAATATTCAAACCAACCAACCAAAGAATATGGAGGGGCTGTGTTGGTTGTTTGGAACTACTCAGATCTTGAAACAATGAGAAGTTAAAAATTTGTCTTTCAGGGGGTTAATCATTTAGCGGAAGATTATTGGATTACGGGATCCATTAAGGAGGGGGGGGGGAATTTATTGGCAGAAAAAGCGGTGTTTCTATGAAAATGGCACGTGCATCTTCAGTGTTGTGGTGAATGCATCATTGATCAGAAAGGAAGAAGAAACAAACTTGAGAGAGCGGGGTCTGTTTTGAAGTCATGGTTTAACGAGAAAGTTCAAAAGGTAAAGAGGTAGCAGACTCACTGAAACAGACGGTGAGAAGAGATGGAGTTATTCTGGAAAGTTATGGGACTATATATGTATGGTGAAAATTATATTTTAAGAGGTTGATTTTAGTATCACTTCATATGAGTAATCTACTTTTTTTTCAGTTTCTGACAGCTCATGTTTTCCCAAGTTACCCAAATTGGGTCTATTTATCAAATTCCTCCTGCGATAGATTCTTTACAGTGGTGTAAGGTAAGTCAATCCTTTTTCAGCAATCCTATAGACATAAGAACATTTTACTTTATTGAACATTTATCGAAATATTTCGATATTTTTTTAAAATAGCAGATTTAACAAGATTCATTAGAGATGCCGACTGGGTCGAAGTTATAGACGTGACACATAAGTAGACCGAGCATTGCTATTGGGAGCTTAAAAAAGTGTGACCAACATGTAGACTAGTAGTCAAGTGACTGCTCAATGAAAAATTGACTTGGCCGATTTCGCACCTTATCGCCTCGTTTCGTGATATAACATCTTATTGCAGGGTAGATGTGAGAATCCGCATTTTTCTATAGAGTCACGACAAAAGTCGTAAAATGACCAAAGTCTACTAGTGTCATGCGGACCAATCAGATGATGAATCAACGGATAAGCGTCTTCTCCCGTTTTAGGATCAATCAGATGATGAATGTTCATCTCCGACTAGCAGACTAAAGCAGTCTAATGGACACGTTACTACTAGTTTTGGTCACATTATCCTGGTACAAAATAAAGGTTACAATTGTTCTACTTTTATATTTCTTCTATGGTCGAAGTGGATTAGCCCGCTGTGTTTAGGCCCTGTGCACACATCCTATTTTTAAACGTACAGAGCCGCTGCGTTGCCGCTACGTCGCCGTAGCCAACTATGCACACGCAACCGTGAAATGACGCTTATACTCAATTGACCTCCAGTTGCGATGGATGTCTATCGAAGGAAACGTATTTGCTTCGCTTACCTGGTGTACAAAAAATATATTTTGAAACAAAATAGACTTTACTGGATACATCCATTTATTGATTTAAGACTTACAAGAGGTAGATTTTATACACACATCTTTTGCGGATTTACGAGAAAACCCAGATAAGTTTTTTAATTACTTCCGAATGAGTTCCGATTATTTGACGAGTTTGCGGGAAAAATTACTGACAAGATTATGTCTCAAAATATTTGGATGAGACTCTCCAGACCTCCATTGGAAACAAAACACCCGACAAACACCAACCCACGCTCCTCTTTTCTTTGTTCGGTCATGATAATTTTCTGCAGCGATATTCTATATTTCACACAGGATACCTCTCTACTTCGCCAATACACAATTCTATATTCAAATCATCAAAATTTACCATTACTATAAAAATATTAATAATTTATTTAAAATAATACGCCGCATTTACTTTAAAGATAACGGGTGTGTACCCCGTCAATAGCTAACAATAGCAAGGTACTGAAAGACGGAAAGGGCGTGCGCGGCGACGTGGGGAACTACGGCATAAATTGCACGCAAGGTGGACGTACGTCGCCTGAGGCATGTGTGCACTACACTATCTGATCTCCTGTATCTCAGACCGCATTTACGGTGCCGCAGTGGCACCGTACGTTTAAAAATGGGATGTGTGCACCGGGCCTTAAACGTAGAACTACGTATGCCGTCTCGTGCTTATGATAAGGTAATGGATAACAGAGGTACTGGTAATGTTATTTATTTTGTTTTCAGTTCACACAACTCGTCGGTTATCTTGACATTAATTTCAAACCAAAATCAATATTCAATCATTCTAGTTCGTTGAGAATACTCACGAGTCAAAGCACCTTCGCGACCACCCACTTCGTGCTGTCACGAACTGCCATTGATTCGCCGGCCCGCCACTTATAATACACACTATTCTAACGGACAATCTGACACCTTCGAAAATGGAAATTTAGTCGAATTTGCAAGAGCAGACGCGTAAGGTTAAGTTAAGTAGTTGAATTTACATCGCACTGGAGTAACACGGCAGGCTATTGACGACTGTCCGGGATCAATCCTGAATGGAAAGATTCGGGGACACCACCTCGTAATTTTGATCCATTGTCAGATGACGAGGTCAACACCTGGGCTGACTCCCCACTCTCCAAACTTCCATGCCACGCCGACGTGGGGACATTTAAAGTCACGACATATTTAACGTGCACCAGCTCCCACATACACATACCAACAACGATGTAAACTGTGTCAAACCTTGTATGTAAATAAAGTACATATAGCCGTCCATCCTGCTTTTCTCTCCCTATTAAACTAGTTATTTTCTCTGAAATGTATCTCTGTGGCCACCTCCCTATAATATTGAATGTTTAAACGTTCTAAAGAAAGCACATGGATTAAGGAAATCGAATTTAAGGACCTGGCAATACGAAGATAAAATGTTTTCAGATTGTCAACAAACTTACACCACACAAACGTGAGGACATTTTAGACCACGACATATCGGATCGGGTTTCCCTCCAACTCGCAATCCTCCGGTTGTTTATCTGCAACTCTCAACTGGGAATTACCAACTGAGCTACCACGACCCCTCATGAATAGACGGAGATGGTGTATTAGGTAGAACAAGTAAAAGTGATCCCCTAGCAGAAATATTCTTGAGACCATGTCTCGTGAATGTTTCTGTACCATATTGCATTGATGTTTTGACATTGTTTCGTAAAGAAAATGCAAATAACGAACATCACCGCTTTCAGATTTTACCAGCCGATGTGAATATAACAAGTAACTCAAGTTTAAGCGACGATGTGGACTTCGATCGGTTATTACCGACTCTCTTTGAATGTTTCGCTATTGTTTTCTGTGGGTGAGTACCTACATGCATTGTCTTCCATTGTTGTATTTTAATTAAGTGGCATCGTTCAGTTCTGGTTTGACACTACTTTTTATATTTAGCAATGATCTAATTGCTTCAAACATCGTTGAGGATTTTCTAATGTGATTATGTAATACAAATACTTCAGTAAAATCTGATACGGCTTCTTTACGTCAAAATAACACCTTTTCACCCAAGTTAGGTACGCATACGAGGCGCAATTTTGTAGCAATTTTGCTTTCCTGCATTATTTCAATCAGTGCTGGGAAACAACATTTCCGTAAAACTAACCACCTGAAATGGCGGAGTTGACTGAATAGAACGAACGAATCAGCACTTAACCCTCCTAGTGGTTCGACGAAGTATCTCGTCCATCAAGACCTACCTGACTAATCTTGTTAATGACGAGATATCTCATCCTCAAGATATAACCGACATTTTTATGACGACGAGATCAAGATCTGGTCAGATTCTTTTAATGACAAAATACTTCATCCATTGCGATCTGGTATATTTTGTTAATGAAGAAATACCTCTTCGAGACAACCTGCAGGAGGGTTAAAGCCACATACACAACAAATTTTGATCATTCAAGAATGCTATGGACATTTTTGAAGTTTTATTTTTATAATATATTTTTTCAAGCTAGTTTTCTGGGACACTAATTACGATTTTTAATATAGCTTGACAGCTAACTGGTATGTGATCAGTGTCTGGGACCTACTACGACACACGTGGGATTCAACAAAACGGTATTTGACCCAGGACCTACTGAGTCAGCACCCAGCAGGCGCGTGGGTTGATTGTTTCGGTTAGGAACAACGGTGGCTTACCCCCCGAGTGCTGCTCCCTCACAAATAGCCCCCAGTTCGCCCCTTGTAGTGTAGAATAGGTCAGTGGTCGGGCTTCGAAAAACATAATTTTTATAGTTCTGCATGAATACTTTGAACATAGAAATATTCCTACTTTAAAATTTCAATTACTTTTACTTGCTTACTTGTAGAATTACTAAAAGCTCAACTAAGTTAACAATACCATACATAAACTTTAGTCAAGAAATCGAGAATACACATTGTATTTCTGCACGCAGTACAAAATATTTGGTAAAGGTCAATAAAATCTATTAATGAATTATTTTTCCTTGAAAAAATTGACTTGAATATACTTTATATTCAAGTGTATTTTTATATTATATTTCCTTTATTGATTTCTAATTTCGATAGAATAATAATTCTGAAAATTTTTTTTGTCTGTTTTAACCCTCCAGGTGGTTTATCTTCGCGTCAAAAATCCCCCTGTAGTGGCCAGCCTCTAATGCAAATACCTGTCCAGACTCACTAGTTTCGGGCAAGCGACAATTTGTTTTACCTACTTAGATTTTTATTCCCCTTGGAGCAATAGGGCAGTTTTATCTCGAAGAGATATCTCGGTCTTAGCAAAATTGACCAGATCTTGGGCGAGATATCTCGTCGAAATCACTTGGAGGGTTAAAAAGCTATTTAATTTTGATTAAGTAATATCATTTAAAGTTTAATAATCTGAAAATATGAAGCAAAGATATTCGTGTTTGAGAGTTCATAACACTGAAATCACTCTTCAATTTAAAGTAAAATGTGAAATACGTATAAAAATATTGCTGTACGATCTAGAATTGTTTTAAGAATGAGAAAATTGTAAACTATCTGCCTCCGTAATAAGGTATTTAATCTTTTTTTCAATCGTGTTTATAATGCTATTACATATTAAATGCTATTACATAAGTACATTCGCCTACAAGTAATGGCATATCTATTGCTTTATCATATCTAAAGCATTTTATCACCTACTTTTATTAGTTAAATTAGTGTGAAGCTTATTGGTATAAGACGTCAATTTTTCCCTGAGTAATTTCCGTTTTGATCCTGTAGCTTCCTGGCTGGAAGATGTAACTTGATCTCAACAACTGACATCAAAGGACTGAATGACTTCACAACGTACTTCACGCTACCACCACTCATCTTCCTCAACTTGGTGACCATCAACTTCAACCATGTTAACTGGCTCTTCATCCTCGGAATCCTCTTCAGCAAAATTGTGATATTCTTGTTGGTTGCCATAGTTACTGCTTCAGTCCAAAGACCCACCAACCTCTCATATGCGGGAATATATGGCATTTTCTGCACTCAGGGCAATGACTTTGGGCTTGCATACCCAATAGGTGAGAAACCCAATACATAATTTTACAAATTAATTCAACTTAACGTTTAATATAGCGTTTGGCTGGTTGCCGCTTATCCCATGGTGCTTGATAAATTCTACACCAGGGAAGCACAGACCGCGGACCTCCGTCGATTAGGTAATGGTCCGCCTCACTGAGTTATTTTAATTTCAACAAGTCGCAGAAAGCTACGTTGCTAGATAATACATTAAAATTCGCAAGCCTCTTTGGGTCAACATTTGGGAACAAACTTTTTCAGTAATGAATATTAACAAAGAGAAAAATAGGAACCACTTGATTAATGAAAATTTAGAATCAATTTTGCCCTTGGCTACTACAAAAATAGAACCAAATATTAAAACAATTGTTAAATCAATGCAATGTCACGCATCAAATTGAATTCTTCGTTTACTTTTTTTATTACCTCTTTTTGTAACAATATAAATAATAATTATCAATAAATGTAAATTATGATAGATATCTTCATGTTTTTTTAGACACCCTCCCATAAGTCAGTAAATCTATGTGGCCCTTGGTCTTATCAAGTCTGTCCATTCCTGTTCTACACCAAGACATGGAAGTTGGAAACATGGAGGTTAGAGGATATGGTTGTTTGAAATTAATTTTGCAGCTATTGTAGCGGGGTTGGAGAAGATGTCTTGGCTATTGATATTGATAGTGTAGAATGTGATGTGGAGAGGCTGGATCTTTTTACATTTTGTGCACTGTGGGAGACTTAGTACCACCGATGAAGATCATACGCTTGTCATACGATACATTGAAGATCATGCGATGTCTAATGCAGTCTTGCCAATATCGAAAAACCTTTCTCGACATATTGAGATCTAAAAGCTCACTCGAAGGTTTGCCCGTGTACCAATGATGGGAAGGTGCAATTTTTTTAATAAAGGTTGGATTTTAAAACTGGACAGATAGTCTTCTTCGGAGAGGGCAATGTCATTAGTTGCCCGAGATGATTTTTTTATTGTTTTCTCTAATGTAATTTTCTGAATCGTGTATTTTCCAGTCGCATCTCTATACGGCAGCAAAAGGCCTTTATATCCAGGATACATGTACTTGATCGCACCTACGTCACTCTTATTCCTGAATCCTTTGGGTTTCATTCTAATGGAGGCTCAAAAGAACAAAAATGAAAAAAGCTTCGACCCGAAGGCCAGAGTGAGCAACACAATCTTCAGAACAGTTGGCAACGTGTCTTGGAACATTCTGAGGAATCCAATCGTCTTCGTCACGCTTCTGGGGGTGTTTGGAAATTTCTTGTTCCACGGAGGATTACCGAGTGTGCTTTTTGGAATACTACAAGTAAGGAAGATGTACTATCTTTTCATCCGTTATGTATAGTAAGGAAACGTAAGAAAAGTGATAGAAAAACTAAATCAAACTTATTTTAAGTTCTTAATGATCCAGGGTCAGTTTCAACCTTAAAAAGTACATAGCTTGTTTAATTAGTATGATGAAAATAAGTTTTATGTTCTTACAAGTACAGGTAGAAGTAAAAAACAATAATATTGTATTGTTTTGTCTTTACTTTGAGGTGTATTTCTTAATCTATGCATTGTCTCATTTTGCTATAAGAGTTCATGCTGAGTGTAGTATTAAGTCGAACCTCCATTCGTTTACAAAAACGTGTACATAACTTATGAAAAAGTAGAGTGATAAATCAGTAATGGTGATTATTTCCCAAGTATGCTCTATTGGATTGAGATCAGGTGGCCATGTTTGTCACGAATTCAGTATTACCTCAATTGTGTATGTGTATGTAAAAGTTATCCTCTATTATGCTACTGAACTTTCTAAAATATGGAAACTGACATTTTTTGGAAGGACTTCTAATTCTGATCGTTATATGTAGCATGTAGTTTGTATTTATGAAAAACTGTGCTAATGAAAATTTCTGATTGAATTTAAATTTATTGATCGTATAGTATGTATATTTTAATTCGTAATGAAAATTGTTTTCAATATCATTTAGATTCTGTCCTCGGCGTTTTCTGCGTCTGTTCTTTTCTTGCTGGGATTTTCAGTCGCTGGTTCAGGAGAGTCCAAGTATTCGAAAAAGGAAGGATTACTCATACCTTCTGTACTTCTCATCACCAAAATGTGAGCATTTTTTTCACTCCTTTCCCATTGGTTTGCAGCTCTCGTTTAAAAATGTGTAGAATTTCACTCATCTTTAAAGTAATTCATACGGAAAAAGGATTTTCTTGATCTTCTCCAGTTATCTAAGTTCATTTTTCTAAATTTTGAAGACTGAGCTATTGCGTGGAGCTTCAGAGTGTGGTCAACATGTCGACTAGTAGTCACGTGACTGCTCCGTGAAAATTTTACTTCGTTGGCCGATTCGGCATCGTATCGTCCCGTTTGGCGATATAAAGACATGATAGATGTGTGAATGCGCATTTTATAGAGTGGCGACACAAATGGTGAAATCACCAGTCTATGTTGCGCACACCAATCAGATGATGAATCAATAGATAGGCGCCTTCTCAAATCCCACGGACCAATCAGATGAATGTTCGTTACCACCCACCACCGAAAGTAGTCTAAGGGTCACGCTACTACTAGTTTCAATCGCATGATCCTGGGCACATAAAAAGGTTACCATTGCTCAATCTCCTTTTATATTTCCTCAATGGTATGAGATGCCATATGCATGTGTAGCCCAAACCCGCAGAGAAATTTTTACAAAAGTATCCATGTAGATTGTATTGTTTCGACTACCTTTAAAAAATGCTTACGTGAAATTTACGTGAGCCTAAACGCCTCGTCAAGTTCAGAGCCATTTTCGTAGTCCTGGGAGATGGACTAGGCGTGAATTTTTATGAAGTCGAGTTCTTCACGAAGATGCAACATATACCTACAGTCCATGATGTCCTGAAGGGAATCACCCACTTCTCTACAATTGCAGGTGCTCGACGTTGGGCATCCCATTCGGGATTTTATCTACCATAAAGAATTTCTAACGACGTATCTAAAACCTTAGTTTGAAATAATGTTCGGCTGTTTTTGAATCGACAACTTTTGACACTGCCAACGCAAAGAAATCATCAGCGTGCCAAACCACGTGTTTTCCATTTTGTTACTCTTTCATGAGAAAAAACTCCAATAACATGGCGATGAAAAAAGTGATAGCAAATATTGTGTTTTAATCGCGATCGCTATAAACACACGTTACGTAAAGGTGGTAGTTTGTCTAAGTAATTACGAACTGTATGTCACGCTTGCCACTGAGTGACGCTATGACAGTACGCGTTACAAAAACATTCGGAACAACTTCCCATTCATAACAATTTCGGGAAAGGGAACTTAATTTCAAATTCGAAAATAATGGAGTTGTCAAATAAAAATATTGTTTTGTCATCTAGTTAGCATTTTGATTTTCCAGCTGAAGTTTCCTGCGTATTTGCGGAGTATTTTTCATTTTTTCCTTTCTCATCATAGACGATATAAATTGGCAGCACTTGTGACAGTAGAGTTTATGCTAGTAACTGATAAATAGCAACTGAAAGTATTTCAATTATTGATTCGTTTTATTTAATACAACTATACAACTATGAACGGCGCAGCTGAATTTATAAACAAAATTGAAAATTTTCTGTGCATTCTTTATAATTTATGCAAGGTGCTTGAAAACGTTCTGCTGAAACTGTAAGGGGAGGTACGAGACACAAAATCAAACCGCCTCACATAGGGATGTATGTCCGCAAGCACCCAGGATGACAGAAAGTACACTAAATACAAAAATGAAAGACAGCAAGTTGGTGAACGCCTTTGTTATTAGCCTTAATTTTGAATCAAAACTAGTCAGAAGTTATGCAAGGAAGATTGCAGGTTGCAAAACGGATGTATGCGTGTGAACCCCTCTCCAGATTTAAAACCTATGCAGGAAATTTTGAAACACCTGTATGTAAGACTCAATTCTACAAACTTCAAATTAAGTACAAAATAGTTGAAGATATCCAATATTTTAAAACTTCTGTAAAACTCACTTTTTTGAGTACCGTCACTTTTCAGTGGAAGTGCGAAAAATAGAAGAATAAAAGAGTCAGTCTGGTTTCTTCAGCCTTGCTGCTGTAAATCTCGAGTTGAGAGACTTGAGTCTTCGAACTATAATAGATTAAAGGAATTTAAGGTTGAAAAAATGTTCCGTTGTAATGCAGTTTCTGTTCGCTGCTCCAAATTCTAGGTGTATGTCAGCCTCACCATTCATGAAATAAATACCTGCACAAAGCCCTCCAGCGAATGCAGGGGGCTTACATTCAAATTTGAATAGGGTTTAATTTTGTATTTCTATCTCTAAGTTTTACCAAAAATTTTGAAATGCCCTGTGTACATTATAAACTTTAGCTATTAGTTTCGAGTATCCAGAAACGATTTTTTTACTCCTGATATAGTATTATCACAAAATTTTAATCCTCAAGGATTGTAATAGTAACAGTTTACGTATTACAGTAAATGTGTATTTGAAATATTAAATTTAAAGGCACTGGTTTCTGATTCTGAATACGTAATCTTTTGGTTGTAGGTTAGTCTCACCCTTGGTTACTAGAAGTTGTGTTTCGGTGCTCTGCGCTGGTGCTTCTGACGTCGAAGACTTGGCTGATTACGGTTTCTTGTATGGAATGGTTCCAACAGGACCCATTGTCATGTTATTTGCTGCAGAATACGGATTGAGGACGGAAATGGTAGGATTTGTGGTTTTCTAATCTCCTTACTTGGCTTCTTTGTCGTAAACTTAGCCAACATTCCAAAAATTAAATTAAAATACAGTAGTATATATATATATATATATCAGTATAGCCTATCTCCATCAAAAAAGTATTTTTGGTAGTTAGCTTGCAGAACTTAGGTGAAATTTCCACATAAGCATCTGTCTTATTTCCGTGATTGTCATAAATTCGACTTACGCGAACCTACACGCCTTGTCATGGTTCTAATGCCTGAACGCTTGGAGATGGGCTAGGAGTTTGTCACGCAAATTTACCAAGCGACTTATCACTCGGAGACACTTCGGTTGATGCTTAATGGCTAGGTTGATGACTCTTATGAATTCCTCGAAGGTGCGTCGTAAGCCCGCAGTCTAACATAGAGAAGAGAATCACCTACTGCACCACATACACAGACGTACTGTCAGACGTACGGTATCCACGCGGAAGTATTCCGGGAACCTTTCGTGGTTGGTAAGTAGCTGGTTTACAAAGGGGTGGTCCAAGTTGTCAATAAGTTTGGGACAACTGGCCTAATCAGCAAGCAATATTTTCACTTTATAATTTTTTCTGCACTTTTTCTGAATATCCTTCGTCAACTATTCGGCTGTTAAAGATACGCTCATTGTTTTCGCAGATGGCTTCTACGATGGTGCTGTGCACAGGGCTATTCGGTCCCGTCGTGTTCACATTAGCGAGAATGCTTTCGTTGAAAGTGAGAGGCATTAGGGAATTCGCTGACGAACTCAGGACCACGATGCTGGTGTTGAGCATTTTAAGCTTTCTGTCTTGCGTAAGTATATGCAACATTCTCATGCAAAATTATTGTGATCCGTCTCTATACTAATACCACGATTGCCGATTTTGAGTATAACACATTCACGCTATTACTTGTTCTAAAGACAATTTACCAGTATGTTATATCGTTAGGTTTATTTGCCTGAAATGTATTTACTAAAACAATTAATGCTAAAACAGATTTTAAGATTAGGAAGGATCAATTCAATGATTTTCAACATAATCCAAGCATTGTTTCCATTTCAGTTTTTACCGGATTAAATAATCTCAAGAAATCTGTTTCTCTTAAATAAATTTATGCATTCAATATTATTTAGTAGATATTTAAAAATTGTCATTTGAATTTAGAAAGTTTAGAGATCAGTTTCCAGTCAACTGATTATTTGTGGCCTATCAATGTCTTGAATTTATAAACCACGCTGTTCTACAAAACTGATTTTTGTCAAAAAAAAACAATTGAAGTTCAATAAACATAATTAAGTTGCAATTTGATGTTGTCTATGGTACTTTTTTTAAAACTGTAAATGTATATTTGATTCATTACTTAATATCCAACTATAGTAAATAATGTATTTTCTGTTTTACCCTTCGATTTTATCTTTTGACTGAATACTTCAATTATTTCAAGCGAATCATATATAATTTCCTGGAGTTTTGTCTGATCCCAACTAGTTTATCATAATAAGTGTTTACTTCAAAAGTATTAAATAAAAACATAAATCCTAAATAAAAATTTTTTGTTCTTTAATTTTAGCTTTGGATTGGATTGTCCTTTATAATAAGCAAGAAAGTAAAGCAGCAAGTTTACAAGATTACTGGATCTTTGATCATTTCTCAAGTAGTTTTCGAATCTCCCTTGATAATATATTTTTAATTAAGATTTTTTACATTCTATTTATTTTAACATTGCATATCTCAAAGGTATTCTTATTTGTATGTTATGTAGTGCTGCACAGCTTCATTTATATTCTACTTCCACAGATAAATTGTAAAAAACCTTCTCTTTCTGCATGCAAATAAATTATAACTATAAGACTTCATACATAGCAACTTTCAAAAAGATGCCTATTAGAAATACATTTAAATTAACTGCAGACTAGTGAAGTTTATACTAAGCATTGCAACTGTTGTGAAGGAAATATGAATAAAAGAAGGATTATGAGATAATACCACTAAACTAATTATGTTGTAACTGGTTCAGAATTTTTCTCACTTAATAACTTTAAAATTAACAATCTTATGAATTTTGATGCAATCTACTAAATTTAAAAATATCTTTTACTTTTTAAGATTAAGAAATAAAATGAACATTTTGTAAAATTGATAAATTCATTTTAATTTTAAAATATCTTTATTTTAATTTCAAGTTATCCTTAAGATGAAATAAAACTTATCCAATAAGGAAAATTAAAAATGAAAAACATAAGCGGCTGCTCTCAAAAACCATTATAAAAGAATTCTTACTTTTTCAAGTACATGCACATTACCGGCTTAGAGCAGAAACTCATTAACTGCAAAAAAAAATTTCAATACATCCATTTGAAGAATAACTATTAGTTTTAAGGCACCAAATAAACAGATTTCAATACACTATATTTCTGATCATCATGAAAACAAGCATGTAATGTCAAAAAACGCACTTTCGAAAATGGCAATTAATGACTTTCTTCTCTAAGCCGACGACATATTAAAATTAGCAAATGTTAATTTTAGTTTTTTTATGTTTAAATGTTAAAAATTAACTAAAAAAACAAATGATTACTAAGGAATAACACTTGAATTTTTGTTGACAAGTTATAATATTTAATAACATGTAATATAATTTGTAGTGTAATTTTCAAATAATTATGCAATTAGTTAACAATATGAATAATTAATTAAGCTAATTATACCTATCTGCAGCTCATTCTGGCCCTCGGAATTTTTACATGGGCTTTGTGTCAAAGCAGCGAGGAGTGGATGATATATGTGGAAATCATTCTCATTTCTGCTGGTCAACTCATGTCCAGATTGTGGGTCACCATCTTGGCCATCACTCTGGTCTTAATACGAAGGTATCCCCAGTCTCCCTTTGTTCGGAAGATGTTCTGGCCCAATTGCATAGGAGTCGGGTAAGACGAACAGAAATGTATTACTTTTATATAACAAATTACTTGGAAAGTACCTCGTTTAGGAAAACACATACTTCTTGACTTCCGGGTTATTGCTAACTCAGGAGCAGTCAGGTGGAGTACGCCACACCCCAATCCTCAACAAGATCCTAAAAATATTTACAGCCGAAATGTGCTGATAACTAGCAACCGATTTTCGTGTACCCTTTTGCTAGAAATACCACTTTTTGTTGAACTGTAAACGTTTCAACAAATCTACCATAGATCAACACTGTTGGGAATTTTCTCACTATAAGATATTAGTTTTACGCCTCGCACATAGATGGCAGCACTAGAAACTTGTCTTTGACTTGTACTAACCTTTTGTACCTTGACAACTTTATATTGACTTTCGTAAACAACAAAACCTGAAAGATCGCTAGCATGACGAACTTCGTCCGGGATCTCGTAAATTAAAATGATTCTGTAAATGGGTAACTTTTGTCTTATGTTCGCGTTGTTTAGTAAAATCAAACAAAAAAAGTGTTCGTGAGCGTTAAGAGTTAGTCGCTTATTCATCCGATACAAGAGATTTTCTACATCATATCACCAGTTTGATTTCAAACAACCGAAAGTGGTTCAAACAAGCGAGTGGCTTCGAGATTTATTCTCCAGTTGAACATCAGAAAAACCTCATCTACCTTTACGTTGTCGATCACAGTAGCATCGACCTACCAATGAAATATACGGAACATGTGAGGGCAGTGTCGTGTTATTTCTGCCGATCGCTCGGTTTGAAGATCTGTCACGGGGTGGTGGGAAAAAGCCTGAATTCTTATGTGCAACAAATTATTGATTGGTTAAAGATGGTAATTGATGGTCCAGCGTGAATGAAAAAACTAGTCTGCGATTCGTAGGCCCACGTGACTTAGCCTTCTGAAATTTTACGATAGCGACTCCGCCCACATGAACTGTATATTTCAATCGATCGATGCACGCTAGTACTTCCCCGCTCTTACATTCGGCCTTGAAAGGCTTAGTTAAACAATGATTAAGTGGTATTAAATTCTTTGATCTGAAAATGCCTTCTAAAACACCCTCTGTTCAAATAAACCTAAGATGACTTGAAACGAGTCTAAAAATAATACGTTTTAATTCTACTTTTTTTTTTATTTTCCAGGTTCCCAGTAATAACCGTCGTAATTATTCTCATCTTCACTGGAATAGGGCAATGTGAACCGGATTTAGACAAGGAACTGCCTCTCTTCATCTATGGAACAACAGAGGTAATGAGTGTTCTGGAACTCCCACAAAAAATAAACTTCATACAGTGTCATAGGCCCTGGATTAATTAGCACTTCCATATTAAAAAAAATGAGTGTTACAAACAAAATCAATCTACATTTTCGTTCAAAGTAAACTCGGAAGACAGAGCATGTCTTGCAAACGCTGCCATGCTAGTCTAGAACGCAGTAACCTCCAAGCTTGCGCCCCGGTTCAACAGGCTCTGGGATCGAATCGCTCGTAGTGGTTTGGAAGTCGTAGGTCCCGGTCTAATTAGCCCTCATGCAGCAAACAATTGAACGTGAAGCAACAAATCAAATGCGAACCAAGTTTGATCTTTAGAACTGTTAAGATGCTGTGTTGAGAAAAGTATCTGATACCAGACAACGCTTGGTTGGTTTGGGTTTAATGTCGCAAGGTTCAGCAATGGACAAGCATGTCAAAATAAAATTACGCGGTAACCCGGTTGGAGAACTAGCGGATTATCAACCGGAGGATTGCGAATTATGATCTCGATCCAACCAGACCGTCGTGTAGGTGAGGCCTGATGACGTTAAAGCTGACGTGGCCTCACGTTGGCGTGATGTGGAAGTTTGAAGAAGCCAGTTTAGGTGTTGACCTCGTCATCTGATCGTGGTTCAAAATGACGAGATGTTATCCTCGAATCTTGGGATAGATCCTGGACCGTTGCCAATAGCCCGTTGTGTTGCTCTAGTGCGACGGTAATTATCATTACCAGCTCAACGTTCAGCCACGAGTTTCTTCAGGTTGGTTGATAATTCAATTTACCTAACAGGAGCAACACGAGATATTGGCGGCGGTCCGGGATCAACCCCGAAGAATTTCTTAAGGAACCCTTAAAATAATATATCACACTTCTAAACTGATCGCTAGAGGATGAGTGTTCGCCAATTATTTGTGACTTCGAGCAAATAATTTTTTCAGATTTCTTATCTTTTCTACAGCTTATAGCTGTAGAAAATATACGATATGTATGCTCAGTTTATAGCGATCAAATAAGAATTAGAAGTGACGAAATTTGGTTTGTCTAAATGCAAAATGGTAACTCCGGCTCTGGTATAATTTATAGAAAGCTGAATCAATATTTAAAAAATTGTATTTTGACTCTATTGGACTGAATTCCAGAAGTGCAAACTCCTATGGACCCGAACTCCTTGATTAATGTTTGAGCCCAGGATGGGAAACCTGCGGCCATAAGGCCTCAAGTGGCCTTAAATGAAGCCTTTAAACTAAATTCAAATTCTACAGAACAAATCCATTATTTCTATTAATACATTTTTGTTTGTTTTATATTTTCATTTTATTTTTTAAATGAAATTTTTTAATACCAGAGAATGGAAATAAGTTTCAACGAAACTACGTTCATGATTGAGTTCTAATATACGACTCTAAAATGTCGGATGACTTCCCACACCACCTGGTTGGCGAGAGTTCTTTTTTTAGGGGGAGGGTCGAGTATGCTAATTTGTCATCAGTTTTTGTTCCATTTACAAACTAAAATTTGAATTTTTTTCCCCAGGCCATTGGCTCAATCATCATACTGCTCTTGTGCTTGACAATAACGAGCCTGTGCCTCGTGCTCTACTTCCGTTTCCCTTCTCACCAGCAACTCAAGAGTGCAGCAGAGAAGTTGGAGCAGAAGCTGGAGAACGGAGAACTCAAGGACGCCGAAAAGGGAATCGAACTCGAGAAGGAATCGACAGACAAGTCTCTTGTGAATGGGGCCGGAATCGCCATCTACAAATTAACCAAGTCAGATTCAGGTAGCGTTTCCTTATATTTACGTTACTTTGTTTCCTATACAATCCCTCAGGAACGGCCCTGCATTATATGCAGGGCTCCCCTCAAATATGGGGCCGCGGTAGCACAGTTGGTAGAGTCGCGAATTTGCAACTGTTAGCAAAAATAAATGTCAGTAAGTTTAAGGATTTCTGATATTGCTGATTTTCCCGTAAAATCGGGATTATGATAATCAGGGTTCTGCCGGGTCCCAATTTTATTCGCAGTTAGTAAAACTGAGTTTTATGAAGTTAATCTAAAAACAAAATACTTTCTAACCACATTTACAACCTATTCATTGTATTATTCGTAGAGTAACTATTTGCACTAGGTAATTAAAATAAAATAAAATCCAACACTTATTTTCTTAACTTACAGAAGGCATCTTATCCCAAGTGCAGAATTTAGAAAACCATCTTCAAACAAGTCCTGAAAACACTCCTGATAAGTATGAATGGGTTTATAATCTATTGTTCTCGCTTTTTTATATTTAGGAGTAGGCCTGCTGTGTATTAAGATTCATTTCTCGATAACTTTTGTTTGCGGACCACGCATCGCCACTAGCAAAACATCTTACCTTGTCGAGACAACCACGAGAAGGGTTATCTCTTCATTAGCAAAACTGACCAGATCTTGATCTCGTCATCATCAAAAGATCGGCAGTACCTTGATGACGAAATATCTCGTCATTAGCAAAGGTCAGATCTTGATGGACGAGATATCTCGTCGAAACCACTTGAAGGGTTAATGCAGTCTATTCAAAACTACTTAGAAAGATAAGGATTAACATAATATCAAGGTTACCAGCACACAGTATCACAACTACGGGAAATTACTGCTATAAAACGCCAGCTGCTTCATAAAATATATATTTTCTAAATTCTTTATTTTGCTTGTTTAGATGATTACCATTAAATCTTTGGCGGGCGGGAATAACAGTACTAGTCAGTTGTGATGTGCACAATTTTCTTGGTACACAGTACAAGTAACTTAATTTTGTCACAGGGCACATCGAAAATTTCTCTTAATTTCCCCTTTAAAGTTGTCAGAGATAAGGTTCAAAACTGATTTTATAAATTTTATTCATTCAAAATATGGAATATTAAATGGGTTTTTTTGTTCTCCTAAAAAATGTCATTTTTTGACTTGTACTGTTATTCTCACCCATCAAAGAAATATCGGTACGTTTGTAATATTTATATTGGAAAGGCTTCCGGGCCCCAACCATGAAAATGTTGGGACCAAGGGGTCTGATTCCGAGTGGTCTATCCAAATAGCTGTTTGGCGATGAAAATTTTAGTTGCCAATTTAGCTAGGAGTCGGTAACTGTTGAGTTTTATTAAAAGTATTTTTTAAATAGCTTCTAAACCTCATCATAAAAAATTAATTAAAGTTTGATTTTTTTTACATTTTAGTTCACCTTGGAAAGCCTATGGCAGCATGAAACGATCGGAGACGTCATTCAGTGAGAAGCACTTGCTGTCTCCATCACAAAGTGAATCCTCTTCAGTGAATTCACCTATCCACGAAAAAGATATTCCCTCGAGCGATTCATCAACATCGGAAACTGAAAAGACGCGAATTCATTTGCGCCACGTTATTCTGCTCATCGTAAACTGCATTTCTATGGCCGTTGTGAGTTGCACTGTTCATTTATCTTAAAAAACGAACCATTACTTTAAACCATTCATTACCATCATTAACCATTCATTACCATCATTAACCATCCATTCAATTCAAAAGCTATGCATGTCGAGCAGAATCATAATCGAGCACACATCAAATAAAAAATTACTCCAAAATTATTTACGTTTAAATGAAAGCCCTTAGTCGAATAGAATGGAAATTTTAGTCAACCATTTCAGACAGTTGTCCTCACATGATGGTTACAAGGAGGAATGAATAATTATTTTATGGTGATACATTCGATTTACGAGGTCAAAGATGTAAGAGTAGGGGAAATATTAAGGGTAGATTCTGGAACGCGAGCTGGCCATATTCAGTAGTGATGAACTGATAATTTGCTATATTCATGTTAGAAAATTGAACTGAGGTGGGAGAATAGGTAGGAAGAAAATATATTTGATACAAAATGATTTTAATAAAAAGGGAATATTTGCGGTGGATATGCATTTTACAACATAAAATTTCTCTTCCTCCTTAAATATGGTTTATAATAAAAGTAAGTAAGGTAGTCTGATCATACCTTGAGAATCACGGTAGCCCGGTTGGATGGTAGGTATTTTAATTAACGTCACACTGGAGCAACACAACAGGCTTATGTAGCAAGGTTGGAAGAATGATGGATTATCAAGTGGAAGGTTGCGAGTTCGAAACTAGATCCAATCAAAAAACCGTCATGTACATGGGGGCTGGTGCATGTTAAACCTGTTGTAGCCCCAAATTTTCTAAAGATGGCATGGCATGGAAGTTTGGAGTGGGTCACCAGCTTGCGTTGATCTCGTCATCTGACCATGGTTCAAAATAACATGGTGTAGTCCTCGTACCTTTCCCTTCGAGGTTGATCCAGGACCGTCGCCAATTGTTTTACTCCAGTGTGACGTTAATTAACTACCTACCTTGATCACACCTTATTTGCTAGTGTCTAGGAACCTAACTAGATGCGATTTTATATCACTTGTCACAAATTTTAGTAAAAATGATAAATACTTTGTTTTTGGTAAATTGAAGTTTAGGGGAATCTTTAAGGTGTGAATTAAGTGACCTGACACATTGTTATTCCAGGGACTTACGATTAGTACTTGGAAGCTGTCAACAAATCAACCTAACGGTCTATTTGTAGCCATGGAATTTCTAGACGCTGTCTTGAATTTTGGCCAGGTAGGTCTTCTGTGTTAAAGAATATTATGTGACATTTGACAATTTTTAGTTTGTAAAAATGGGTATACAGTAACTCCAGGATATACTATGCTTCTCGAGGAACAAAGTTGGGTTTTATGGCTCAAGGGTGTCATATTTGGACATGCTGGGCCAAACACGTGACAGACAACATCAGGTAATGGAAATCCACACAAATTTATTAGCAAAATTAGTCATTAGAAAAATTGGTGAGATCTTGATGGACAAGATATCTTGTCATCAGAAAACTGACTAGGTCTTGATCCTGTCACCGTTGAAAAATCGGAAATATCTTAATGACAAGATATTCCGTCATAAGCAAAATTGATCAGATCTTGATGGACGAGATACCTCGTCGAAACCACTTAGAGTGTAAAAAAATTATTCAGTATGGAATATTTTACAAAATTAATTTCTTCTTATCCACACTTTTGAGACACCCAACTGATGATTTTACAGATTCAGTTTAGTGTAAGAGTTGAAACACTCCCAATTCGAGAAAAACAAATTGAGATTTTTTATCAGCAAACCATAAACCTGTTGGGGAACAGGTAAAAAAAGCGATGCAGCCTAATAAGTGATATGATTGATAATGATATATCCAGGGTTTACTGTATTCTTTGATAAAAAAGGCATGTAATAATGTCAAAGTATTTTTATGTATACATTTGAAAACCAATTTCAGTTGTGAAATATTTATATTGTGGAAATATCTTGTTATTTATAAGTTTAATTTGTTTTCTTTTAATCATCTAGTACAAGTGTTATGAAGAGTATAAGTATATAACTTATCTTTTTCGTATTACAGGGTATTTTTATATTCATGGTCTTCGTGAAAGATACAAAGTATATTGTAAACCCAGTTTCCAAATGGTGAGAATTATTCTGTTATTAGATAATAAGTTAAATTTCTCTAAAAAAATCTTTATGTGCATGGATAGAAGAGTTTCTAAACGTTAAAACTAGTGGTTAAAAAGTATTGGAATACCTCATTATTCAAGCCCTAAAGCCGAAACATCAAATTATCTTTATACTCAGGCTGACTGGGTTGTATGGCCCAAAGGCCATATTTGGCCACGCTGTGCCAAACATCAAGCAAAGGACATACACACAAGAAAAGTTTTACTAACACAGAAGAGAGAAATACACCCAGGGAGGAATCGAACCTGTGCCACCTAGTACTAGTGTGGCACAGAGCTAAGATGCAGTGGGCATACCCACTAAGATGGCCTCATCTTTATATTCAGAATAATGTCTATTAATAAATGTGCATCTAATTTGAATAAGGGTCCATCTTCATATTTATTTTCATATTTTTTCTAACATCTATTTTTGTGATCAAATCATTTGTCAAAATGTGATCAAAGTGGATGATCATAGTCTGGACAAAAATCATTTGAAGTTCGTCTCGAATTAAAGTCCCTCTCGAGCAACACAATGGGCTGTTGGTAATGGTTTGGAATCAATCCCAAAGGGAAAGATTCGAGGACACCTCATAATTTCAAACCATGGTCAGATGGCGAGGTCAACACCTGAGCTGGCACATCCCACTCTCCAAATCTCCACATCAATGTAGGGACATTTTTGGATGCCACAACAGATTTAACATGCACCAGCCCCAACATACACGAGTCTTTCATTGGATCGAGTTTCAATCTCGCAACCCTCTGGTTCCTGATTCGTTACTCATCCAACCGGACTACCACAACCCTGTCTTTATTTAGGATTGTAAATTTAAAGTAATGAGTGAGTATAGATTTACAACACTAAATATTTTCAATTAAGGCATTTAAGGTTGACTTCAATTCACCAGGTTATTGTCATATTTTCGTTCAACTGCTTTCTTGCTCAGACTCTGCAATAGCGGCACAACTAGAAAAATCTCATTTTGAGATAAAAACTTGCTTAAAGTCTTTCATTACTACGAACATGCATAGCATGCTGTAAAACACTTCTGTCAACAAGTGGTTCGGTATTGAATTGGGTGATTGGCCAGTTTGCTACTGGTAAAAATGTAGTTTTTCAGAGGCATGGGATTTAACTCCAAAAATCTCGTCTTGAGTTGCCACTATTGCAGCACATGAGTGAATGTATCTAGATTAGCATGTTGTTTTAGAGTATATTAACTGACATAACATAAATAATCATGCTTAATTTCTGATTGCAATGCAATTATTTGTTACAGGTTGCGAAAAGTGAGGTATGGTGTTTATTCCTTGAATGACCCTGGAGATGTTGTTGACATAGTTATTCAGCAGTTATGCAGGCAATTTTGTACATACCATAGAGACAACTGCATTAAAGACTTGCCAACAACAGTTGAGTGAGTATTCAATTCTATTAATTTAAGCATGAGAACACAAATAAGCATGATTATACTTACTGCACATGTTCCCTCATCCTTCTTTACTCTAACCAAAGTAGCAGCTCTGCTGCTGAACTTATTTTGCCCACTGAAGTTAGGGTAGTGATTCATTTGTTAAGAGTTAATGTGAAATCTGAACACTAAACAAATAAAGTGGGAAAGATGAGCTTAATATTTGGATGGCAGACACTAAATAAATATACAAGTAAAATAATTTCAATTTTTTAAAAATGTACCTATTCGCTATCACAATGCTAAATTCTGCTGTTTTAAGGATCATCAAAACTTTTCCATTTAAAATATACCGAGCCCTGCCTAAAATAAATTTTATGGTAAAAAAACATTTAAAAGTGTATTTTTGAAACTAATTTAATTGTAATCAAAAGTTCAAAGTTTAGCTAATCCTTCAAGTAAAAGACACAATAATCATACAAGTAAAACACACTGAGAGAAGACTAAGCAGGCATAAAGTTATTTTCTGAATACATGCCTGCCTTGTATAATTCTTGCAACAGAAGTTTGATTTCGAGACTACAAAAATAAATATCAAACCTTTCTTCACAGGAAAAATGATCGCCTTTATAAGGAATGCTTCACTGGAACAAGTTTTGTGGATTGGTTGATGAAAGTTGGGTTGGCCAGTCACCGGACAGCAGCAGAAAACTATGCACAGAGGCTGTTTAGGGGTGGAGTATTAAAAAGCATGGATGGAGCAGTTCAATTTCATGACAATGCAGCCTATCTGTACGGCTTGGAAAAAGAGTGAATTCTGAACTGGCTGCTTAGCTTGAACTGAAAACAAACTGCATCTTGTATATATACCACTTGTAATATTTTCTGTTATCTTTAAATCATATGTAAAAATTGCACAATAAATTAACAGTTCATCCAGAGTACTATTTTTGTGTTCGTTTATACAAGCCAGAAATTTTATGTAAAACCCATAACTATTCTAGGTATTGAAATGCATGCTAAAAGCTCTATAATTACTTTTAAAAATTATTAGAGTTTTAGCATGTAAGTTAGACACCAGCACAACTGCCAAGCTTAGCATTCCAGTGCCTGTAGCACACAATACAATAAACTAACTTAAACTCACCTTCCCAGTTTTTTTATATCCCTCTGATCAAAATCATTTAAAATTTTTTGCTAAAAACAAGTATAAATTTTCTTCCAAAATTAGAGGAAAGTTCACTTGAGCATAACACCCCAACCACTACTTTTATTGGATCCTTTGCTCTTTTTAATATTGGCTTATTAAATGAACTAACTGCAAGAACAGGGGCGTTTTCAGAGCGAGACAAACCCGAAATGTTCTTGATGTTACAAAATAAATGCTTAACTAGAAAGATGGGTGGGGCCTGTGTGACCCTTGCACTTTCTGCCAGGCTGAATCAATTACAAATGAATTGAATAGGTTGACTTAATTATTTTATCCTCTCTTATTTGCCTATTTAATCACTTTGACCCGGTAGATAGAGTATAAATAGATCTTACATCTAAAGACAAGAGGGACCCTATGGTAGTAAGATCTTGTTTCCCTCTACATTGTTTACAAACGTTTTGTTCCTGCTTATTTAACTAAAGTTTTGATAATCATATGAGTAAAATGTATGAAAAAATCATTAAATGTAATGTTCATTTAGTATTATGGCCTTTTGATTGGAGTAGAAAATCAGAAGGTTGGGCTCTCTCCAAAATTATGTTCTGAATGTGTGCCCAAAGCAAGAATGGTTAGGTTGGCATTGCTTGTCAACCTAAGGAAAGTTTGAATATTATTTGAAACCTAGTGTATTTCTTTTTGAGGGTCTTTACATGATTGGCAAAATTGTATAAAATTTAATCACGAGCCAAGACTATACTATAGCTATTGTATCAGCAACTTTAGAGGTAAAACTAGGACTACCAGTCAAAGTACTTATGCAATAGTAGCAAAAAAATCTTACACCCTATTAATAGCAATTTAACTGCTTACATACAATAACTAAGCACAAAAATACTAGCAATACAATACAATTAACTAAATACAATACTAAAACACAAAATACGCTAATTAAGTATGAAACAGACGTTGAAGATCTCGCCAAGAAATTTAAATTTTAATATTGAAAAGCTGAATATTTTCGTAATAAGGTATTTATGAAGTCTAGCAACCAGATTTTCTTTTATGGTTGCTATGACTTGGAGTCAAAACTTCGAAAATGGTGTTCCTTGGAAAATGTTCTCTAAAAAAATTGTTTTTCCCATCCGCTATTAGTTTAATAAAAAGGCTAAATTTTTTTATCTTCAGTGAATTTAAAAAAAGTCGCCACAATTTTGAAAATAGGAGCTTTTGAAATAATTTTGCTCAAAAGGAAACCCCTAAATGGCCAAGGTTGAAAAATAGTAGCAAAAAGTCATCTGTCGCAGCCCTGGGTAGAACATTTTATCAACACAGAAATGGCGAGCACTTGAGAAATAAAGTATATAATGATAAAATAAAGAAATAATAGTAAAATAAAAATAACAAATAACTGACTCATGAAATAGTATCAAGTATTCTTTCAAAACATTTAAATCTGATACATACATTTAAGAAAGGTATTCAACCAATTTGAATAGGACAGAAGTGCAAAACTGCTCATTAAAATAATATTTAAATGAAAAAGGTCTTAATAACTGTTCAAATTCCAAGTGTGCCACCTAAACTTCATTCGTAACAATTTGATCAGATTTAAAAACCTCATAAAATTGTTAATAAATGAATATTTTCCAATAAATAAAATGTATCGTAAATTTTCAATTAATTCGTTGTCAATAGTTTTTTGTAAAAGAATTACATGTTCTCTGTTCAATCAATATAAACAAATTCTATCAATGCAATTGCTGCAGATTTCAAATAAAATTTTTTGAAACAATGCGATTACCAATAGAAAAACATATTTATAACACAATAAATAAACATATATTCCATGCACAAAGAATCGGAATCAGATAGCTATATACTTGTAGGTTAAATTGATTTATTACACTTCAGACACAAACAGCAATTAAATACAAATTGTAATACTTAATTCAGAATATGCAAATAAGTGAGCAATACTATTGAACGTAGTTTTAATTTGGGAAAAAAACTTAAAATAGTTCATATTTGAAGGGCTCCTTTCTAGAATACCATTAGTAATCAAACTCACTTCCAATGTAGCAAATTATTAATTATATTTGCAATGCATTTGAGTACTTTCAAACCTTAATATATAACACCAATCTGTCGAGTAGTTTATGGTTTATTTTCAAGGGTAAAAGCACACATGCGAGATGAAACGTATTGGTTTGGGGTTAATGTGTGAACAGGTCACATAATTTGATTTTTTTTAATTGTAAGAAATTATATTGAATAATTATGTCTGCTAAATATGTTTGACTGCACAATGTCCCAGGTGTAAATAGTGTCTAGTTGTAAAAATTCAATTTTCAACTATAGTGCAACCAAATGTGTAACTATTTTCAAAGTGTCCTTAGAATACAGATAAGTGCTTAGTTTTTAGTCTTCTGCAAAAAGATCCAATGTGAAACTAAGATACTAAAGGCAAAAAGCATCAGAATATCATTGCAAGAGAAAGCATTAAACCTATTTTTTCTCACTATAAAGTTGATGTACCAAAGGGACAGGTTTACTGAGGTAAATTATACAATGAAACCCAATGACTGACTCCTATTGCATTAGATTTAAAATTAAGGCAAAAATATTTACCAAGCTTATCTTAAGAACAGAATGAAATACACATCAAAAGTCAAACAAACCGTTACCGTATCATTTCACTCAAGAAACTAATGGTTTCATTTCAATCAAAATCAGATCTCATGATCACGTGAGGATTTACCGAATGCACGATAATTGCTGCTTCCTCAAACAGAACTTGAGAAGAACTGAAATGAAAGAACTCCAATACTTTCAAGTGTTCAATCAGATTTCGAACTCCCTCATCAGTTAGGCTGGAATCCAAGATAATGGCATCTTTCAATTTGGACAGAGAATTTTTCTGGAAAACTTTCACCAAAACACTATCACTGAGGCCAGCTGCACAATGCAAATGCAGTCTTGTCAGATTGACAGAATTGCTTAGCAACATAAACAAAGTGCTCTCAGAGCAACCAAACTGGGTCTCAATATTTTCCATATGCAATGTCTTGAGGCACTTGAAACACTCGGAAGGGACGTCGTAGCCACGGAACTCGCTGTGGAATTCGACCTTGAGTTCCTCAATCTTGGGGCACGTGGCAGCAATTGCAGCAAAATCCACATTGTAAAAGTTTATCATATGCAGACTCTTCAAATTCGGACCTATCTTCTCCAGCAGTAACTGCAGACCCAGCTGGAAGTCTCCGCCATCTGGCGATTCCCATTGGACGAGCAATGAAGACAGATTCGGAAAATCACTCAAGGCATAAACAACCTCGTTATCATTTACCAAAATATCGACGTCTTCCATCAACGGGCACGTCAGAGTTGCAATGTGGACCGAAGCTAGTGTGGCAGAGCCGACCGGGAGATAAACACTACCGAGGCAGCACTTGCGCAACTTGTACTGAGTGGTAAGAGAGCCGTCAAACATTTCAACCCCATGTAGAAGCTCCAAGCTCCTGGATACGTCCGTGTTTATCTGTGTCAAGTTCGGGGAATACTTCAGTACAGTCGAGATCTCGCCGTAAGGAGCTGTGTGCCTCAGATCCTCAAAGACCTCAAGAACAGACAGACAGTTATGAGACACGTAAAGGCCATCGACTTCCTCAAGGAAAGCAAACAATGACGACTTGGGAGCAAAATGTAATTTCAAAACTTTCAATCTGTCGCAGTTCCTGATGGCCTTGAGGTCGAATTCTACGCAGGATTCAATGACTTCCAAAAGCGGCGAGATGCTGAGGACGCATTCAACGGCAGCTTTCTTCATAAATGCCTTAGTTTGATGCAAGCTCGCATAGTGGTCAGAAAAGAAGACGTTTCGCAGAGTGATGGAGTGCAAGTTCTGACAAGCTACTGAAAGGGACATTAAAATGGATACAAATTCCTCGCTGCTGAGAAGGATATCATCCAGCTTGAAGTGCTCAACTCGTCCACTTGTCAGCAAGTGATACAAGTCGGTGACTTTCAAGGAACCTGAGGATGTTAGTTGTAGCACACAAGTGACTAGGTCATCTATGATAGGCGATGGGACTCCGCAGAATGGATTACTTCCAACATCTTCATTTATGTATGCTTCGTTCCAAAAAGAATTCTTTAAAAGCCATGCTGTTTTCCAGAGACAAAGTTGATAAAGTGTAAGTTCACCCATCTTTGAGGTTTGATAAGATATCTAGGAAAGTAAATTTTAGGTAATTTTATTTATTTAGTTGTTTCTGCAGAAAAAATATAATTACAGAGAAAGAAAGACAAACACAAATACCATTATAAAATAGAAAAAACATAACACTTCATTGCAGGGTATGCCGACTTGAATCAGCTTGATTTAAATCACAATTTAAATCAAGTGATTATTATCAAAAAATCATTGATTTAAATCAAAATTTCATTTTTCTTTCTGTTATGTTTAATAATATTAAAATGAAATAACTGAACAAACACAAGTGCATGTTGTTTTATTTTCAAATAAATTAAGAACGTAACTCATACAGTTCACCCCAAAATTATATTGAAAATCATCCTCTTTAGAAGACACCAAATAACAGTATTTGCTGTGATTGCGATCATAATTATCAGACAAGTATTTCCATCTTAGGCCATTGACGAATAGATGTCACCCACAAACCAGCTCATCAGTGTTGGTTTTGTTTTAAACATTCCATGACTATAAATTGCACATGGTCAATTTTAAACCATTCACCATGTCATGAGTGAAGATGCCCGAAATATATCACTCAAGTTCTTAAAATTGTGGTAACTTGCTTTCTTTTTTAAGATGTTCTAGTTAGTATTGTAGTCTGTTCGTAAAACATATAAAGACACTTACTCGTAACGAAGACTTGCTGCAGTATAACAAAAGCATTCTAATTTTGCACATAAATCTTTATAATTGGCAATTTTAAGTTTCATTTTGTTTTGTGAAAAATATATTGGTTAATTTATATTTCAATTTATTGGGAAATTTTATGCATTGATCCCTTAGAATTCTTTACACTCCTAGAATAACTATTTAATATTTATAGAATTGAAATTTGGAATGTAAAAGTTAATTCATTCATCTGATAATTCAGTGAGTATCTGAGAAAAGATTATGGGTTGAAGCAGAAAGCTATTGGAATTGATAAATTTTTTATTGCAAGCTCAAAATTCCACTGAATTGGCATGTTCTGGGGGATGCCATTACACTTGTTCTTTGCTGTTCATAGAGAAACGTTTCATTTTTTTTGTTTTATATATAAACCCTTTTTATGTATTTCGGATACACGAATGAAATACTTGTCAATGCTCAAAAAATTGAAAAATAGACATTTGATTTCAAACTTATATATTTTCATGTCGTCTCATTTTTACTGTTAACTTACAAAAAATTACGATTTTTTCTCCAATAATTATTTTTGCAAATTAAAAATTAATGAGAAGTAGGAATTTTTTAAGATACCAAGTTTTATTTTATTTTCTATTGGTGATATAATTTTTCCTCAATAGCAAGTCTTAAACTAATTATTTTAAATCAAAATAATTGAAGTAATTTAAAACATTTTATACATATATGATAAATATATAATACAAAAGAAGTTATTAAATTTGTATGATTGAAAAATTCTTAATATGGTGTCGGTGGGATCCCGCATTCTTATTTATCCAAGTCCAAAACTTTCACGTCCTGGTTATGGGTTAAACTCAAAGTAATCTAACTGCTTGAGAACCAGATGAAAAACATTGTTCATGCTTGGAATTTGGGGCACTGTTCTATTTACTCTATCATGTGATTTACTTTGCTAATTCTGTCGCCTTTGAATCTTTCAAAAATTTACCCAACTACATATCCTGATTCATTAATGTTTTACATAAAAAATATTAATTTTTAAATGAATCAAAACTATCTAGAAACTACACTGATATGCGTATCTCATGTCCAACATATTTAAACTTGTACGGGCAAGGAATAATTAAAATCATAAAAACCTGATTTAAATCAAATAAATCTAATGATTTTGATTTTTTTTTAAATCATGATTATTTTCATATCCTGCTTCACTTTAGTAGATAACTTATTGTATTGAAATCATTAAAAGATATATCAACCTGAGTAAGGAATGTAAAATATAAAGCATGTATTTGTAGCAAAATTGTAATCAATATTCTTTTCTAAAGTTTCAACAAAAAATAATTAACAGTTTCTACTGATTTACTTGAAGAAGCTAAAATTAATACAAGATATGAAAAAGGGCGAATCAATTTTATATAGAAGGTTGTAAAATTTTTGGTTATAGCAATGTCTTAACGGAGCTTTAAAGTAACGACTTCGTATTGACAAACTGAAATGACTTCAAAATTTAGAAGAATGTAAACCATCACCATTTATAATTCTGTAGCGCATCAGCCCCTTAACGTGTGTCTCAGCGATATGCGCCTTGATTGGCGATGGCGGACCACGTGACACACTCTCCGCGAAAGAGAATGAACCCTTTTTCTCTAGTTGTTTCCCAAGGCGAGCGTAGAACTGACGCGCTGAAGTTTTGTTCCCCCGAGATGTAACTTTTATGTTTGTTTATTCTTGTAATTGTTTTGTCTTGTGCTTAATGTTAATTAAAATTGCTCTTTTGGCCAATTCTTGCATTAATCATTGGATTCAGCTCTAAAATTGATGCCCAATCTTGTGGCCCGAATTAAAGCCTTTGGGAACAACTCGTTACCTAAAAGTGCAAAGTAGTATTGTTTTGATTAAGTGTACTGCTAGAATAGGTTTTTTGAAAATACGTTATGTGTATTCATTTTGTAATAAGCTACTTTGTAAAATTAATAAGTGGTGTGAATTAATTGTGTTCAAAAACGAAAGCTACAGCGTTATTTCGTTTCAAAAGTGCAAGAACCGATCGCATTCTGATTCGGTCATGTTCATGAGTCATAACTCAATAGATTCAAGGTCTGTTTTCTGCCAGCTGCATTAAAAAAAACCTTTCTTGATGTTTAAAGCGATTTTTTTCTTTATTTTGTGTTTGAGCTACATTGTGCAATTTCCTTTTGAGAGTTATTGGTTTCGTTAATCTATGTATGAAACAAGTGCAACGTGCGCAGAAATGTGTTTATATTATGCCTTTAAGGATTAGTGGATTAGATAGGGATATTTTAGGATTAGATATTAGGAAATATGGATTCATTTTGTTTAAGCATTGGTATTCTTTTGGAATTTTGAAATATTACGAGAATTTATCATTTCTTTTGAAGTATTATTGAAATAAGACTAACTCACGAGTGGAATGTTATCTAATGTTTTGGTTTTGAATATTTAAAAGTGTTTTGGAATTTAATGTTCATAAATAACATGTGTTTAAGTGTTATTGGACAAATGTTAATGTTTTAAAAGTAATTTGTTTAACAATACTAAACAAGTAGTACCTATAAGAAGTGGTCATTAATTTAATTTTTTTTTTTCTTGAAAACAAACTGTGTGGGATCTATTTAAAAAAATTTTTTACTGAACTTGTTTACTTTCGTATTCAAAATTATTTGTACACTTCGTAACCTAAAGATGTCTTATTTGGCAAGAGCTCTTAAATGTGACCTGATAGAGTTGGCGAATGAACTCGGCATCGAAATACCTGCTGATGCTAGAGTAGTTGATATAAAAAGATTTATCACTGGAGATGAAAGTTATGATGAAGACTTCACGAAAAATCTGCTTCTGTCTATAAGCGAAAACCGTGCAAAAGAGAAAGCAGAAGAAAAAGAAAGAATAGCACGTGAAAATGAAAGAATAGAACGGGAAAAGGCTGAGGAAAAGGAAAGAATAGAACGGGAAAAGTCTGAGGAAAAGGAAAGAATAGAACGGGAAAATGAAAGAATAGAACGGGAAAATGAAAGAATAGAACGGGAAAGAGCGTACGAGTTGGAAAGACTCCGTCTGCAGGTAGAATCTCAGAAATTGGAGCAGGTCTCTGGTTTTAATCATCTGTCTGCAGACCATCAACCCAACTTTAACTTGAAAAAGTTGCTACCTGATTTTGATCCGAATGATGGTGATATGACATTGTTTCTTCAGTTATTCGAACGACAGATGAAAGTTCTTAAAGTAGGGAGACATAACTGGGTTGCCTATCTCCTGGGCCTATTACCTAATAGCGTGGCACAACTCATCGCCAGAGAACCAGAACAGAAGGCTCATGATTTTGATCACATTAGAACAATGCTGCTTCAGAGATTTAAATTAAGTGCTGAGAGAATGCGACAGCTCTTCGCAACTCACAAGAAAAGTCCTGAGAGCACATGGAAGGATTTCCATTTTGAACTGCGTAGCTATTTTGAAGCATGGCTAGCAGAATTGAACATAACGGATTTTGAGAAATTGAAAGACCTCATGATCCTGGATCAAATGAAGAAACGTGTTCCTTCAGAGGTTAAAAACCATTTCTTGGACGTATGGAGCGAATGGGTCACCCCAAGTGACCTAGTGGAGAAGATGGACAGTTACGACAACTTACGTACTGTCAAACCGAAGCAACATGAAACAAAACCCGTGTTCCAAAAAAGAAATTACTATAGAACCCAACAATCACAATTGGAACAAAGAGTTGACAGACAAAGTCTGCCAGGGATTCCCAGTAACAGTAGGCGGGATCCCGGGGTCCTCAGTCAAAGTAGGAGGGACTCCTTTTCACAAGGCAGAATTACACCAAGGGGTATTGAAGAGAAGAAAGAAATATCGTGCTACGGATGTGGAGCACCAGGAACCATCAAATCAAAATGCAAAAACTGTTCGTCATCGACAAGAAGGGAGCCATTCCAAGCGAACTCTATCCACATGTATACCTGTCACACCGATGCATCCCCGTTAGCGCTAATAGATATCTGTATATCGGGAGTAAGAGCCAGGGTTTGTGTTGATAGTGGTGCCAGCAGAACATTCGCTGTTGAGATCATGTACCACCAATTAAAAAAGAGAGGAGTAGAGTTCCAAAGAGTAGTAGTAACAATGACTTTGGCAAATGGCTGTCAAACAACTGAAGAGGCTTGCACCGCCATGGTGACAATACAGATTGAAGGAAAATCAGTCTCGCTGAATTTACTGGCATTACCAAATGCAAAAAAGAATCGTACTCTACTAGGAACCGACTTTTTGGAAAAGTCAGGAATTGTTCTAGACATGAAGAACAAAAATTGGCATTTCTCTGACAATCCCTGTCGGAAGATTGGTTTCAAGAAAGATATCCCTGTAAAATATCTGCTATCTGTTGAAAACCCACCAGTAAAGAGTCAACAGCCTGTCGACAACTGTAGCAACAAAGGAAATTTTCATGAAGAAGATGAACGTTCAAGTTGCAACCAGCAACTCTCATACAGCCAAGCTATATCACCAAGCTCACTGCGTTCTGATGAAGGAGAACATTTAACGTCCGATCAGCGCAGAAAGATGAATGGTTTGTTGGAAAAATTTGAGTCTACCTTCAAGCTAGGGGGAGAGCCTACCCCTTTTATAGAACATCGGATCAATACCGGTGATCACGTTCCAGTAGCGGTGCCACCCTACCGGATGAATCCTGCTAAGAAAGAAATCTTAAAACAAGAATTGGACAAGCTTTTAGCAGAGGGAATAATTGAAGAATGTGAGTCCCCTTATGCGTCTCCAGTGGTTCTCATCCCGAAACCCAATGGTGCGATGCGTGTCTGCATAGATTACAGAAAGCTTAATGCTGTCACGGTTGCTGATACTTACCCACTACCTAGAATGGACGATCTCCTAAATGAAGCAAAGCCAACTGCTTATATGTCCACGATCGATCTTCGATCCGGTTACCACCAAGTTAAGGTCCATCCTGATGATCAAGATAAGACGGCTTTTGTGTGTCCATTTGGAACATACCGTTTCTTGAGAATGCCGTTCGGATTACGGAACGCTCCCGCAACATTCCAGAGGTTAATTGATCGTTTCCGAAACGGTCTTGATGATGTATTGACTCTCACTTACCTAGATGATATAATCGTACTGTCAGAGTCATTCGAGAAGCATCTCTTGGATCTCCAGGCTATCTTTGAACGACTGTTACTCTTTAAGCTTAGAGCCAACCGAGAAAAGTGTCACTTTGTGTCTTCTCGAGTGAAGTATTTGGGTTTTTGGATCACGCCAGAAGGAGTTGAAGTGGATCCAGAAAAGGTCTCTTCTGTCCGGAACATCCCATCACCCAAAAATGTGAAAGAAGTGCAATCCTTTCTGCAAACATGTTCATGGTTTCGTAGATATATTCAAAATTTTGCTGACATTTCACGTCCTCTCAGTGAATTGACAAAAAAGAAGAAGCCATGGGAATGGGGATTCGACCAACAACAGGCATTTGAAACCCTTAAAACTTGCCTTGTCACATCTCCTGTGTTAAAGCAAGCAGATGGAACTAAACCCTATACGCTACGAACTGATGCCAGTAGTTATGCTTTGGGTGCTGTGCTTCTTCAGGGAGAGGGATCAAAGGAACATCCAATAGAGTATGCAAGCAGACTACTTAGTCAAGCGGAGCGCAATTATTCTACTACAGAAAGGGAAGCCCTTGCTGTCGTTTGGGCTTTAAGGAAGTTCCGTGGATATTTGGAAGGAGCCGAGGTCACAGTAGCCTCCGACCATCAGCCTCTAAGATGGTTGCTAAGTTTAAAGTCCCCTACCGGACGCCTTGCAAGATGGGCTCTTGAAATCCAATCATACAACGTAAAAGTGCAGTATATTTCCGGCAAATCTAATGTTATAGCCGATATGCTTTCCCGACCAGTCTGTGAAAACGAGGGTGTTCCTGACTGTGAAGTTAATACTCTCGTTGTGGTCAACATGCCAAACAGAAGTCCGAAAGACATGCGTGAGTCACAGCTTAAAGATGAAAGTTTAAAGAAGATCATAGACAGTTTCGAATCAACCCAAAAGACAGAAGATTATGCTAATTGGACAGAGCGTGGTTTTTTAATGAACAAAGGAATATTATACCGATACGCTCCTGACTCTGACTCGGAGGAAGCTCAGTTGGTTGTCCCAACACATGAACGAAACCACATCCTTGAAGAATACCACGATGCTCCTACCGCGGGACACTACGGTGAAGAGGGTACGTATCATCGTATTGCACAAAGATATTACTGGACTGGTATGCGAAAATTCATATCAGAATACATAAAAAATTGTGAAGACTGTGCAAGATACAAAGCTTCAAACCAGAAACCTACTGGACTTCTTAGAACACCTGTGTACAATCAACGGTTTGAAACACTTGCTATTGATTTATTCGGTCCCCTTCCGGAAACAAGTGACGGTAAACGCTGGATCTTCATTGTCGAAGACTGCTGTACAAGATGGGTCGAACTGTTTTCTCTCTGCAACGCATCTGCCAAGGAGTGTGCTGTCACTCTCGTTGAGGAAGTCTTTTTAAGATTCGGACTTCCGAGAAGCGTTATAAGCGACAATGGCACTCAATTTGTAAGTCACACAATGCAAGCTGTTTGTGAGATTCTTGGTGTTAAGCAAGAACTGATACCTGTATATCATCCTCAAGCAAACCCCGTTGAAAGAAAAAATAGGGATTTGAAGCCTCGCTTAGCGATCCTCGTAGGAAATGACCATACGTCATGGCATGAAAAGCTACCAGTGATCCGTTTTGCCATGAATACTGTAAAGTGTTCTTCAACTGGGCAAAGTGCTTCTTTTCTTCAGTTCGGCAGAGAACTTAGAACTGTAGACGACGTACATCGGGACATTTGAGAAATTGCGTCAAATGAAAATTTTATACCGGAGATCACTCCTTACCTAAAAAGATTTGCGGAAAATTGTAAACAGGTACAACTCTTGATCGAAAGAAAACAGGATCAGCGAAAAGTTTACGCTGATCAGCGCAGAAAAGCAGGACCTACCTTCAGTCCTGGTGATCACGTTTGGGTCACCATGCACCCTGTGAGTAACGCAGAAAAGAAAAGGACTGCCAAATTCATGCCTCGACGTGACGGACCTTACGTGGTGCTCACTCAACGGTCACCTACAACTTATGAAATTGCAGATCCCAAAAATCCGACCACACCTATAGGAGTTTATCACTCTTCAGCTCTCAAGGCCTGTAAAGCTACTGACAGTACTCCTGTGGTCCCACTAAGAAAGAGAGGACGCCCTCCTAAAGCACGTAATGCTGACTCCTCGTCGGGACGTCGTCGGAGCCAGAGGGGGAGGCTGTAGCGCATCAGCCCCTTAACGTGTGTCTCAGCGATATGCGCCTTGATTGGCGATGGCGGACCACGTGACACACTCTCTGCGAAAGAGAATGAACCCTTTTTCTCTAGTTGTTTCCCAAGGCGAGCGTAGAACTGACGCGCTGAAGTTTTGTTCCCCCGAGATGTAACTTTTATGTTTGTTTATTCTTGTAATTGTTTTGTCTTGTGCTTAATGTTAATTAAAATTGCTCTTTTGGCCAATTCTTGCATTAATCATTGGATTCAGCTCTAAAATTCTTAAAATAAATATATCTAAAAAATCTATTATGTGTTCAATACCTATGTTATTGCAGGTCGTAATAAGAGTATTGAAATTTTTTGTTAAACAATACCCAAAAGAATTATAATTTTTGAAGAATAGTTACATAGAATGAAACATATTAATGTATGATAAAAAAAATATTTGCATTATAAATTGAAAAACATTTCATTAATTCAATAACAGTGAAATCTCAAAATAAATCAATATTTTTAACTGTCAAATCTATTTAGCACTTTTTTGTTATCTTTTTGCTAATTTTTCTTACAAACTCTTGAATAATATAATAGATAGTTCAATTACATAAAATATACAGGTTCTACCAAGGATTTTAGACTTTTTAAACAGCAAACTAACTCTAAGAGTACTTTTAAGTGTTTTGAGCAGAGCTAAAAAAATTTAACTGAAACCGAATATGCAGGAAGTGTGATGAAATCAGGGCAAAGAGAAACAATGTCAATAGTTCAGTAAAACAGATCAAGTTTCTAAGCAAATAACTAAACAAAGCAAGTGGAAACAAAAACTGATAAAGATAAAAGTAGATTTTACAATATTCACTATTGCTCGCTCCCAGACTTGTTCTAGCTACAACGCCAAAAAAATTGGTCCTGCCTTCCTATTTAGCATCCAAACTTTCCACGATAGCTATATTACACATTCACTACTTTTTTAATGACATTTATTATTCCCAGGAGGGATAAGTTACCCAAAAAAATATTACAAATTATTTTAAAATATTTTCATAGGGCCATCTAGGAGGCATATTTTGATCCAGTTTACTTAAAGTTTCTTTCTGAATAAGTTCAAAACAAATTTAGGAATGGAAATAAAAAAATTCTTGCATTATAAATAATCAGAACAAAAATAATAAAATCAGAAGAGCAAATTCAAATTTTCAGAGGTCTTCGAAAAAAATTAATTTCTATGTTTTAAGGATTTCCAGACATACAAAGCCTCATTTACATTCTGACTTTAAGACATTCTAATGTTACTAGCAGATTTATATCTTGCGTGCTTATTAATATCTTCAAACCTGTTTCTGCCTTCTATTCAAGAACCCAAGTCCTTGAATAGAAGAATTATCCTTCAAAGTTCGTAAGTGGACTGTATTGCTAAATTGTGCATGTAGAAGTACATTGGAATTAAAACTGCACTTATTATTTACTACGATCACATATTTACATGGCACCAACCATTGAACTGATGATTCTATTCTGAAAACTAGCGTTTCTCAAATCAGAATATCAATTCCGGTTGAAGTTAGAATCAAATTAGCGCTAGAAAGTTGCGCAAATGATAAATATGAACATGAAAGCAAATTGGCATATCAAATCGTGAACACGAATTTGCACGCTCCAACAAAACCTAATGAAAATTTTGACAACTTAATATTTGAATTGCTGTTAAGAAAAAAGTTTGCAATTGAAATAAAGATAATTTAATATGGAAAGCAACAGAAATATTCAGCAATACATCCAGCCATATTAGATCAATATCCTTATGTACCTGTTTTAGTTTTTCACCTGTCATGTAAAGTATTAAAAAGTTTAATACCTTTTGCTTGTATACAGAAAATTGAAAAAGCTATCTTTAATACATGTGTAATTTATTGTCCTTTAACACTTACACAAGAATAGATAATTGAGTTTTAGATTGCAGTATCTTGTTTTTGTAAATAGATTTTTGTAATGTGAAAAGCATGTTCCTGGTATTTGCTGAAATAGTATTAAAAAATATAAGAACCTTGAGTGCTTATAAATGTCTAAACATAATACACAAAAGAATGAAATATTTATGCTTGTTCTGTCAAATATACAGTACCCTTTAAGAAATACAAAAATAATTTTCATATTTGAAATATTTAAATTTTTTGAAAAACTGGAATTTTAATCTGTGTTAATGCAAATACCACCAAAACATTGAAATGTACAAGCATTTGAGATAGGAAATTGAATAAAGACCAAAGATGATAATAGCCAATCTAATAAAATACATGTTTTCATAATACTAAACTTTTCTAACTTACCAATTTTCAATGGTTGTCTTTGCACACAGAGAAACAAAGGTCAATTCTCACTCAAAATTATTTACAACTAGGAACAGGAGAAGATTTGCCTAGTGGACAAATAACATAAATTATAAAATATGAACAGTTTTAATTTCATTGCAAGATATTTGTACACAACAATTATAAATTTATACGACAATGAAAAGATTAATGATTTAATCATAAAAACATCTTTATTTAAGCATGAATAAATAACAATTTGCAGCTTTAGAAAAACTGTTTTTAACTTCTTAAGATAATGGAATATCATCTCATTAAAAAGTTAATATATTTCAATTCTTTTACAAAAGGAAAAATAACTATCAATGCAAATAATTTTAATATGAAAAGTGGAATGCGAAAACCAGGCTTAATTTTCAGAGCCATAAAGAAATCATTTCGGAACAAGATTGGTAATTCACTGCTGCATACAAGAAATGTTTTATTGACACAGAAGACAGGAATATACTCAGGGTTCATTTTATGGTAAAAGGGCCATATTTGGCCATGTTGCACCAGACAATATCAAGTAGTATACCCAGGGAGGAATCAAACCTGATAGGAATCAAACTTGTGCTGCCTACAACTCGCAGGTTGCTAGCACAGTGGGCATACCCACTGAGCCATGATGGCAGTGGGCGCACACCCTTCACATTGACGTTAGTAAATTGTATACTAAGTTAATAAAAGTCTTATTTTCATATATATGAGGAAGATTGTATTATTGTGTTATTCTTTGTAGTAATTATTTGTAATCCAAATAAATTTTATATTATATATTATTTATCCCTCCTATCAAAAGTATAATGTTAAGGACGTCAAAAACGTTTTCCCTTTGACGTTTAGCCAATACAATAATATATACCATATTATAGATACAATAAATACTGTAACTATAAAATAAACAATCTAAAAACTCACATAAGCGTCCTTTTTGCCTGTCCTATTACAATTACGTAATAAAATAGAAGGGGTCGATAAAAAGTCAAGAAACTCTTGAAGAGGTCGACGGTCAAAGAAGTTTGGTAACACCTGTTCTAGAGGATCAAAGGAATTTGATTGTATGAGAGCATAACACTTGCAAAAAGTTTAAGATAACATGTCCTCCTGAATAGATTATAAACCATAATAATTTTGGTTTTCACAACTTGTTACTATCCTGAAAATATCTTTTAACTATCCATGTTGCCTATAAAGTCCTTCAATTTAAGTATTTTCATCAACAAACAAGGAAAAGATAAATTGGTATTAAGCAGTAGCACAAGTTTTACAACTTACAATTCAATCTTCAGAACACTGATTACAAGATGAATAAGGAAAAATAATTTTTAGCTACCTCAGATAAATCTTACCTCAGGTAGAGCAAAGCTATCAATTGGAAGCTCTCGGCTGAGGCTTATATCCAATACGTTCACTGATGATAGCTGTCCTGGTTTTCAGAGTTTGACCTTCACTTAGAGTATCAAGAATGTCGTTATCTTTCTCAGCAAGGGCATTTTTCTGTTCAATTTCTTTCTTTATAACATCATATTCCTGCAGATCTTCAACTTTGAGTTCAATACGTGTGGGTTTCCTCCGGAACATGTTTCTAAATACATAAAACGGTAACGATTAAACATTTGAAAGTTTTGATATGAAAAGCTTCCAAATTCAAGAATGCATTCAGTGCTCGAAAACATGTTCGATGTTAAAAATAAACATTCAATGCAGTATTCTAATTATATCAGAAAGTGCTGGATAGTTTAAGGTTATAAAACGTAATATCTTCAGTTGTAAAATAATTCACATGATACAAAAGGAAATGCATGATCACATGATTGGATTCAGGTTTTATGATAATTTGGTCAAGCTGTGCCAAAAACAGGAAACCGTCAAGTAAAAAATGTCATAAAAGGGAAAGAAGGATAGAGGAACAGATAGTAGGATGAAAGCAGAGAAAGATCACTTGGGTATCCTGGGAGCGAGACCCAGTGTTTACTAAAGACAGTATACCCATGGGAAAAGAAAAGATTGAGATTCTCAGAGTACCGCAAGTCTGAAGCCCACACAACTAAAGGAGATGAGCTCCTGAGGGTGCATGATCAGATGATACAGAATGGAATGAGTATTCTAACTGTTCAAATAACAAGTAGTATAGTGTGAGATATCATTTTCAGCATTTCATGTGTATACAACATTAAATTCAAAATGTGTCCATGCTTGCACATCAGAAGTGCATTAGAATATCAAAAGCACAATAAGGACTGCATTGTTAACTGACAAATTTGAATTCACTGGAAAGTTCGTCAGTGCAACTTCCTTAATCCATTACAACTTTTGCTTTATCAACCATAGAAAGCTAATTGGTAAGCAAAGATAATACTGACATTTACGACGGTTGGTTGTTTTGGCATTTTATGGTGCAAGGGCCACATTTGGCCAAACACATCAAGTATAAAATGTGGTGAAAGGAGGAAAAGTGGGATTGTGGAACAGAGTAATGACATTTTTCCTCTTCCCTGATCTGGGAAGCAGTGCCATTGGGGCACTTGTCGCAGATCTCTTTGAATTTAGGCCCAGCTTTCTTAAGGTGTGAACCTACTTCCTGCAGCAAGTCCAGCCAGGAAAGAAAGGCACCACATGCATTCGAAAGATGTGGTGCCCTCCGTTGGATACCAGATTGGGTCCACATGACACTTACGAGGGAAGTTCAGGAGTTACTTTCCAGCAGGGTAAGAATTTAATCAGGTCATTGGCACCTTGGTTGCCAAAATCTTCTACGTAGGTGAAATTTCAAATAAATTTTGTTTACTTGGATGTACTAAATATACGAGTTAAGACTATGGCTGACAATGACATTTGCAACCTTTTCATCGCTTGAGAACTTGCTGTTTGGGATCAGTTTTGTATTAATGTAATAAAAGTAAAATTTTCTTTAGATACTGCTTTCAAATTGCCACTCAAAACCAGGATAGAAAGATGACCAAAATAAAAACATTCAGTTATGGATTATTTCTCTTTAGAACACTGACAGCTGCTCCCCAATTTGAGTGAATTTACATTCTCTAATTTGGAAAATGATTTTCAGAGGAAATTTCATTTGTTTAGGTTCTATAGTTTATTTTATGAAGTGTTCAACTTCAGCAAGGAAAAAAATTCTAGAAATTAGGCATCAAAAATGACGACTGCGAACGAAATTGATGGTGCAAAATGCCATTTAACCACTAATTTCGAACTCTGCTTTCCAGATACGAAAGATGAAATCTTAAGTCAGCTGATATCCAAAACATTCGTTACAACTTTATACATTTTTCAAATCTTCATCGCTTGAGAACATAATAAAATTTAATAACAGGAATTTGGGATTGCAAACGTACTGAATTTGTCACACACGAATGATTTAAGAGACTTACAAAGTTGAATTTCTCAGAAAGCGAGACAATTTAATTTTGCAAAAAATGGCTTCAAATTTGTTTCCAATGGTACAGAAATATATAAAAAACTGAATAAATATTGAAAATCTTGCATCGATGTTTTGCAACCTCAGGTGATCAATTTTTATGTTCTATGAACCAATCACCATTGCATTACCTTCAAATGTTCTTTTTTTGTCTGGTAAAAACACAAAATTCTCTCTAACATTCAAGGGAATTTGTAATGTATCAAAGATGGGAATAAAAAGTAAACACGTCTGCTTCACAAGTCGATAAGTTGAAGATTTTAAATTAACCTTCATGAATCTTAACTGTTTCGCAAACTGTACAATTATAGGGAACCGTCGCCACAAAAGAATTGTGAGGCAATCAGGGTTAACAGAAAATGTAATTTATCACTTAAAAATGAGGCCAAACAAATTTTCTAAATCAATTTCGGAATATTTCGACTGTTTATGTCAATACTGTATAGTATTGACATAAACTGTAATACTGCGATTACTAATTTCTTCGGAATTTTACTTTAAAGCTATAAATTTAATATTTAAATAAGAAAATTAAGCGTACTTAAGTAATAAACCTCCACACTTCAATAAAGTTGGACTAAAAAACAGGTATGCAATACAGTAAAGCTACAGGTACGTAGCATTACTGTATTGCATATCTTCACGTAGAACTACGTGTGAGTCGTGCGAGAAATGAAACGAGGTTGTGTATACGATCATCAGGTAACAAATCGCGACACTACAGATTGAATAATCATACATGGCAAGGATATGGTGGGTATTTCAATTAACGTCACACTGGAGCAACACAACGGGCTATTGGTGACGGTCCGGGATCAATCTGAAAGGGAAAGATCCGAGGACAACACCACGTAATTTTGAACCACGGTCAGATGACGAGGAAACACCTGAGCTGGCACCCCACTCTCCAAACTTCCACACCACGCCAACGTGAGGACATTTGAGGCCACGACAGATTTAACGTGCACCAGCCCCCTTTGTACACGACGGTGTTTGGCTGGATTCGAACTCGAAACCCTTCGGTTGCTAGTCCGTTATTCTTCCAACCGGGCCACCGCGGCCCGGCAAGGATATGGTGACGAGATGAGAATTACCAAGTGTTTATGCTCCTGTTGAAGGTGAATTGTCATTGAACTGGCAAGGCAGCTGTATCACCATAGTGTCGACATCGAGAGGCACGTTGATTGCTTACCCGATTATCTTTTAAAATCCGGTCTCCTACACTTCAGCCATTTGGCGATGAGATTTAGCGGTGTTTCTAGCGAAATGTATCACCAGCGCGCTTGTAGTAAACCTCATACTTGTCGCAATCTGATATTGCTCTCGGCGTGTTCTGTTGTCCCGACATTCGGCACGGATCGCAAGTCCTCAGGTCGCTGCTGCATCATCGTGTAGCATGATGATGATGCAGCAGCGACCTGAGGACTTGATGTATCATCGTGTAACATGATGATGTCGGGTGCACAAGAAGTCGGTGGTTGATTCTCCGGGGTCAAATGAGTCGATCTTACAGCCACTCATTTCGACTTCTCCTGGGCATGATAATCACACTTTCTCTCCGCCAGTGTCTATCTAGTGTCCAAAGAATCGCTGAGGGATTTCCCTAAGTGCAGCTTGTTGATCCGTATAGTACTTTGCGACGTGTTTCTGGGAATCTGGAATTTTTAAGTCGATGATCCGCCTTTCGACCGCTATCTCCATCTAAATTTAGGTTTTCCCGCTGGTGCGATATGCATCAGATAACGCGGCTATGATTTGAGGCGCTGACGTCAAGTGACATGTGATTCAAGCGTTGTGACATCCACAGAGACGTCCGACAACTCGATAACGAGCCAAATATGACACACTATTTCGACGTTGCCAGCTCTCTCAAGCTCAACCAACAGCTCCTTGATGCTTTGTTCCATCCTCTATCCAACGGTGTACTCACTATCTCTGTGTGTCTTTTCATTTGCAAACAGTAGAAGCAAGAATAGGTGTTGCATTTTTTGTGACGCTCAATTATTAAGTTACTCTGACGTGAAAGACGTAGTTCTCAACCGTGGTTTTCTTGTTAAAATGAGATTTTTCTGAAGTTCTGAAAACTTTTGGAAGATGTCTTGAGAGCCACTCATTACAGATTGATGTGAAACCATTCGCTGGTAGATATGGCGAAGCACACACATTCTTAAGACAGTACCTGCTACGAATACTAAAGAGCGAAGTAGCCACTCTGATAGATGAACTTGAATATTTTTTGGAGTTGGAGTTGTCTTGGGTTTTATGAGGGCCATGGTAGTCCGTTTGGAAGAGTAACGGATTAGCAACCCAAAGATTGATTGTTCGAATCCGGCCAAAAATCGTCGGGTACAAAGGGGGCTGGTGCAAGTTAAATCTGTCGTGGCCTCAAATGTCCTAACGTTGGCATGGAGTGGAAGTTTGGAGAGTGGGGTGATAACTCAGGTGTGACCGCATCGTGTGACTGCGGTTCAAAATTACGTGTTGTTCATACATAGCACGATTGGAAGAGTAGCGGATTAGTAACCGGAGGATTACGAATTCCAAACTCGATCCAACCAAAGACTATCAAGTACATGGGTGCACGTTAAATCTGTCGGGGCCTTAAATGTCCTCACGTTGGCGTGGTGTGGAAGTTTGGAGAGTGGGGTGCCAGCTGAGGTGTTAACCTCGTGTCTTACCTAGATTCAAAATTGCGAGGCGTTGTCCTTGAATCTTTCCCTTCGGGATTCATCCCGGATCGTCGCTAATAGCCCATTGTGTCTGCAATGCGACATTAATTATCTACCTTCCCAGTAATAAACAAATATGAAACAACTTTCCCTAAAAAATCTTCTGGAAGGGTTGTTCTTCAAATGCTGTCAGAGCTCGAATTTTTCTGGACGAATCGGTATCTCGCCGTGGCCAACAAAAACAGTTATCGTTTTCCACGATCTCAGCTGCAACGGCTATAGGAAAAACAAGTGTGTAAAAACAGGTATTGGTATTTTCAATTAACGTCACACTGGAGCAACACAACGGGCTATTGTGCAAAAACAGGTAGGTAGGTATTTTAACGTCACACTGGAGCAACACAACGGGCTATTGGTGACGGTCCGGGATCAATCCCAAAGGGAAAGATCCGAGGACAACACCACGTAATTTTGAACCATGGTCAGATGACGAGACAACACCTGAGCTGGCACCCCACTCTCCAAACTTCCACACCACGCTAACGTGAGGACATTTGAGGCCACGACGGATTTAACGTGCACCAGCCCCCCTTTGTACACGACGGTGTTTGGCTGGATTCGAACTCGCAACCCTTCGGTTGCAAGTCCGTTACTCTTCCAACCGGGCCACCGCGGCCCAGGTAATTTAGGACTTTTACCAAACTAAAATATGCTTTTCAAAACAAAAATAACTTGGTCTTGCATGGATAATTAATTGAACTTTTTATAAAAATAAAATAGTTAAATATTATTTAACTACTTTACTAGTAGGCATTATGAAGTAAACGTAAAACAATTTTAAAAGAACAATTTAAAGTAATAAAAACAAAGATTAACAAAGTCCAAATATTTTCTTGATATCAGGAAAATAAATTATTTATTCAACAGTAAAAACATTGATTAAACTTGAGATTTGAAGATTTTCTTTCTTGATTTCATATCGGCAGATATCAAGGTTAATCTGTCATGCCCTTTCATTTTCTATTGACAATAGAGTCAAACCACTTACACATTCTTGAGTCATAGAACTTCTAAGGTAGTTTTTGATCAGTTTTAATTTATAGAAAATGATCTTTCAGCTTTGGCCACTGTAACAGGAACAGTTAAGTACATACAGTAAGCAGTACATATATTAGGTATTGGTATTTTTCAATTAACGTCACACTGGAGCAACACAACGGGCTATTGGTGACGGTCCGGGATCAATCCCAAAGGGAAAGATCCAAGGACAATACCACGTAATTTTGAACCACGATCAGATGACGAGGCAACACCTGAGCTGGCACCCCACTCTCCAAACTTCCACACCACGCCAACGTGAGGACATTTGAGGCCACGACAGATTTAACATGCACCAGCCCCCTTTGTACACGACGGTGTTTGGCTGGATTCGAACTCGCAACCCTTCGGTTGCTAGTCCGTTACTCTTCCAACCGTGCCACCGCGGCCCTACATATATTAGGATAGGCAGAAATCAAAGAACTATGTTCTGGGTATTTGGGTATTTCAATTAACGTCACACTGGAGCAACACAATGGGCTATTGGTGACGGTCCGGGATCAATCCCAAAGGGAAAGATCCGAGGACAACACCACGTAATTTTGAACCACGGTCAGATGACGAGGCAACACCTGAGCTGGCACCCCACTCTCCAAACTTCCACACCACGCCAACGTGAGGACATTTGAGGCCACGACAGATTTAACGTGCACCAGCCCCCTTTGTACACGACGGTGTTTGGCTGGATTCGAACTCGCAACCCTTCGGTTGCTAGTTCGTTACTCTTCCAACCGGGCCACCGCGGCCCTACATATATTAGGATAGGCAGAAATCAAAGAACTATGTTCAATCAACAGTAGATTAGAAACTGTTTCGCATCAGTCACGTTTTTAATAGCAGAAATCAAAGCACTTTGTTCTATCAACAGTAGATTAGAAACTGTTTCGCATCAGTCACGTTTTTAATCGTAGATCTGAAGGAACTTGTAACTGATAATAATTGTGATCTAAACAAAGATGTTATGCCGGCACCTTTTAAGGTTTCTGCAAATTTTTCAGCTTCTTTTTCCAGTTGATCATCAGTAGAAGCCAAAAAGAAGGGTTGAATTACCCTATATGCGTCTACTACTGACTTCACGCCCTCGAGTCGGTTGTCAAGTTGTGAGCATATAGTATCAATCATGGGATAATATATTGTCATCTTAAAACTTGATTTTGAGTCAGTGAGTCTGTGATCTTCACAAAGCTCATCAAAGTGACTTTTGACCTTAGTGACTCTCTTGTTTGAAAACTGAGTCGATATTCTCCATTTTGAGCAGATTTTGGCTGCCTCTTCAACTAATAAATTGAAAGATCCTCGAAGGTCATTTATCTCTAAAAGAGCATTACCCAAAAGGACATAGTCGGCACTTATATCTAGAGATCCTGCTTATACTGATTTTGAGGCAATATATTTATATTTTCTAAAATTTTACACTGAATTACCAACAGGAAAACAAATCTGAAGGATTCGAGTGCTTTCTTCAGGCCAATAGCTTCATTTCTTTTCTTCAAATTTTTGCTGTTCAGTATTACGAGATAAAGCTTTCAGAACGTCAGCGAATCTTTCTTTAAGATCATGCACAGCATCGTATCTTCCTGTCCAGCGAGTAGGATTAAGTGTTTTCAAACTAATACTTGATGTGGATTCCGAACAAGCTCTCAAATTTTCCCACGGTACAATGCTAAGTCCAAAAAAGCTATAGACATTTTGAATCGTTTCAAAGAATTGCCCTATTTCCCGGTTGACCTCTACTGCATCTTTAAGGACTAAATTCAGATTACGACTGGCGCAATGGACAAAATAAGCATGGGGTGCGATTTGTTTTATTCTTTGTTGAACCCCATTGTACGCTCCACTCATTACGGCAGCTCCATCAAATCCTTAACCTCGGTATTTCGTTATATCTAGACTTTTTTCCGTAATAGATATGATGATTTGTTCTGCAAGTCGAGAAGATGTCTGATCTTTTATTGCTGTAAAAGAAGTGAAAGATTCACATATCTTTTCACGAGGTTTTCCATTTTCGTCGCTAATTACTTTAAAATAGCGAAAAACTTCGCTCAACTGATCAGTCTTGCCTATATCTTGTGTTGTGTCCATAATTATTGAAAAATTGGCGCATTTCTTATTTCTGATACAATTTCATTCAGAACTTTATCTAATAAAGATATTACTTCATTTTGAATAGTAGGGCTCAAGTAATTTATAGAGCCACGTGACTTTTGTAATAGTTCTTTTAAAACAGGATCATATTCAGAGAGAAGTTCAGTAATTGAAAGAAAGTTCCCTTTGTTTGAGTCATCCATGTTTGCGCTTTTTCCACGGAATGGAAGGTCGCATGTGGCTAACATGAATGAGACATCAATAACCCTTTTCAAAACATTTCTCCAAAAGTTCCGCTCATCTTTCAATGTTTTAATTAAAACCTCGTCTACAGCACCCTGATTTCTCCATTGCTCATATACCACATAAGAATTAATATGGTTTTGTGAATTCTCGTGTCTTAATTCGTTCTGTTAGATGCCTCCAATCACGCAAACCGGTTTCCCATGGATTACTGGTTCCTGAAGTTCCTTTTAGAGGAAATATCCAGCATAGTTGGCAATAAACACAATCTAACGTAAAAGAGTAACACAAACAAGATCTGTTGGGTCTTAGATCGGATTTCGTTACAAAAGTATAGTAATTACTGGAAAAGGATCTTCCATTCTGTTTGTCACTCGGAAACGGCTCAGGAGGTTGACATGGCTCTGAAGCAATGATACACTTTTCGTCTCTGTGTCGGTAACGGAGTTAGGAAAGTCAGATTTTTCCCCATGGGAAGCATTTTCTACCGCATCACAACATTAATCAAGTTGTGTCTGTAAATCAAGCAGCAACTATTACTACTGCTTGGTTTCATTTTATTATTTATGGTTTATTATTTTGATGCAGTAATCTATTAAGAAAAAATGTTATTGTTAAAGTAAAATAGAAATATGGAAGAAAAATACAATTGTTTAATTATTTTTTATACTACCGTCAGTACTCACTTGGATTTTATCTCCGATCTTCTCAACAGTAGCGTTTGCTAGTTGAATCTCAGGTAGGCACTGATCTTTATGTTTGCATTTGCATTTGATTGCAGTAGGTTCCGGTTTTGACTCATGCCAAAACTATCATCCTTCTCAGAATCTGAAATAATTAAAATAACTGTCGATTTCCATTCGCATAGACGAACTAAACAAAGTAACACGCTACTACATGATTTGTTGATCCCCAAGAAATGCTTAGTTCTTCGTGGGCTGGGCTAAAGGACGAAAAAAGGGTTTTATAATCCCCGTTTTTAGTATTTATATGAGTGTTAATTCTTACCGGTTAGTGTCATTAGTTTCCGCGATGTCGCCAGAAGTTGTAGCAGTAGATTGGGTCAACCACGCCGAAAGAGAAGCAGAACATTTACCTGCTTGTTCATTTTTTCTTTTCTTCTCTTGCCTTCTTTAAAACCACTTTGATATGTACCCTTCATTACCAATATTTTTAAAAAGCAGTTAAAGTCAATAACAAACAATTTATCAACGGCAAGTCGACAGTTCAGTCATATGCATCAGCATCAACAAATATTAACTGAAACTATTGACAGACTTGTATGGACTTGAATGGACTTGAGTGGCGCAATACCGCTATGAGGGTAATAGAGGTGGAAGCTAAAGCCGGTGGCGGCGCATGCGCATCGTGGTTGGAAAAATCGCTCAGCTGATTGCCAAGTGCGTAAACATACAGACGACGCGGCAGACGCTCTGTGAATCTCAACCACTGTGCCGCCAGTTTATTGTTTTTTTCGAAATAATTCTCACATGCAATTGCAGCAATAAGGAATAACCTTAATTAAATATTCGGTTGACGTAAATTTGTTACAGAATTTTTTACCACGGGATACCTTCAAAATCTCTTTGAATAGGAGTCCCACCTTTATTGGGGGTCGGTGGGGCCCCTGTCTTCGAGGCCCCCGGTGCGGTGCACCGGCTGCACCAGCGCCTAGCTACGCCCCTGTGCGAAACTAAAGGAATTAATTTTTATAGAATTCCTTAGTGGGTTGTTTCTACAGACATTCTATAGAGTTTTCAATAGACCTATAGAGATTACTTTATAGAGCTTATAGGAAAATGGGCCATAATTCTATAGGATTCTATACGCCACATTCTATAGAAATTTGTATAGAAATCTTTAGAAATTTTCTTAAGAGATGTAGTCATGTATAGGGGTGCAATCTCCCTGAAAAAATGTATGACACTTCTAAATGTGTGCACACCAAGATAGTGCGATTTAATTCTCGATTAAAAGATCCTTATCACGACGAATAGAATTTGCGTGTACAAGGGATTAGATTAACATGACTAATTTGATTGTATTTCATCAGATCACAAATGAACCGCACTCTTAGTACATGCTTTCTGGATTTCTAACATGCTTTTACGCGATTGTCCGTTTCGCCCTCGCTTCGAAGATTCAGGCCTTGAAGATTTCCTTCGCTATCTATCAATTTCTAACTTCAGAAGACTTTTCAAAAGGACTTTTCCTCGGATTTCTTTCAGTTTTAAAGTATACAGACTGTTTTCCAAAAAGGTATTTATGTAGTTTTTATAAAACTTCAATTTTGTTTTATTTGATAACCATGCGTTGCAATAGTTACTTCAAATGATGTAGTATTTTCAATATTTCCATAAATAAAAGGGCGAAATGTTTAAATAATCTTTTGTAAACCTACTGCTGGCAGGAGGGGGATTGCTAAGGGGTTGTAGATAGGGGCTGCGTCCCCGTGTGCCAATGTCTAAACGGGTATCATTTCAAAAATATTTATTTGAACATTTTGTAATTTTTCTTGAAAAAAAAAATGTGTTCGAGGAAGCCCGGTTGAAAAAGTAGCGGATCAGCAATCGGGGGGGGGGGGGGGTATTTCAATTAACGTCACACTGGATCAACACAACGGGCTATTGGTGATGGATCAATCCCAAAGGGAAAGATCCGAGGACAATACCACGTAATTTTGAACCAACGTAAGACACGAAGCAACACCTGAGTTGGCACCCCACTCTCCAAACTACCACACCACGCCAACGTGAGAATATTTGAGGCCACGGCAGATTGAACGTGCACCAGCCCATTTTGTACACGACGGTCTTTGGTTGGATTCGAACTCGCAACTCTCCTGTTGCTAATCCGTTACTCTTCCAACCGGGCTACCGCGGCCCCAGGAAAAGAGAGAAGAAAAGCTATAAAATGCTCTTCTCACAACAAATGTCTGGAAAGCACAAAACAAGACAAGGGGCTTCTTTTCTTACTTCCGTCGTTTGGAGTGATTTACACTAGCCATTATCAAAGTTCTGGCTTCAGCTAGTTTTTATTACTAATGTTTTGATAAATATAAATAGCCTATTCCGTATATTTCATCCTAATTATTTCATCTTTTAAACAGCAAATTTTAATTTTCGATAGAGGGCGGTATCAGTCTCATTTGCTCCTGGGGCCGCGGTGGCCCGGTTGGAAGAGTAACGGACTAGCAACCGAAGGGTTGCGAGTTCGAATCCAGCCAAACACCGCCGTGTACAAAGGGGGCTGGTGCACGTTAAATCTGTCGTGGCCTCAAATGTCCTCGCGTTGGTGTGGTGTGGAAGTTTGGAGAGTGGGGTGCCAGCTCAGGTGTTGCCTCGTCATCTGACCGTGGTTCAAAATTACGTGGTGTTGTCCTCGGATCTTTCCCTTTGGGATTGATCCCGGACCGTCACCAATAGCCCGTTGTGTTGCTCTAGAGTGACGTTAATTAAAAAAAAAAAAAAAAAACATTTGCGCCTAGGTCCTAGAAAGTTTAGTTTCTACTCTGATATAATTTTAACGAGGAATTATCGTGACCTTTTTGAAGGAGGTGAATTTTTTGACGTGAATACGTCTTTAAAATCGATATGGAGGTAATCGGCATAAACTTGCGTGTCACGAAAAGTGTTGATACCTCAAAGCCTCATACCTCCATCGGGAATCGGCCTATGGGGATAAATGACCTACCATCGTGTAGAGGAAGGTGTATCGCGTCGACCAGGTCGACCACTAATTCACTCCCCTTGACCTTTGTACCTCGTGGTGGGGGAAATGAGTCACATTTCGGGCATACGCTGACCTGTTTAACCGCTGTAACTTCAGTTCTAATCGACGGGTCGTGGCGAGTGAGTGCTTAAATTAAAGAGTACAACGAATTCTACAATTCCAATAGACTAGTTGACAGTTTAAAGCATTTGTGTGAAAATTGAGTGCAGTGGAATGTGACGATTTGTCGAAGATTTCACTATGAAGCCAAAATATCACACTAAATTACAATTAAGACATGGGAAACACATAAACAGGAAAGAGCAGAAGACGAATAAATGATACCAAGAAGTCAAAACCTATGACAAGTGCGGAGAGATCTAGTGCTTACCGAAGACGCAAGGAGCAGGCGTGATCTCGCAGCGACGTTGCTGAACCCTCTAACGAGCTGCCATCACGCTTGGAAACACCACCATCGACCTTACCTTTGTCAGGAACATCAGCATTGACACCATGCTTCTTGTCTCGTACTTTAGCTATCACGGACCCATCATCCATAAAGTCTCCATAGAATACTAAGCATTTCCCATCCTCTAACACCACTGTTACGTATCCACCAAAACTGACTATAAATAAATGTCAAACAAATACCCGCCGTCTTCATTTCACCAGCGTCCCACTTACCGGGTATTCCACCCAAAGTATTCACGAACCAAACCTTACGGTACAGTGGGGACTGTACCTACCCGCTGTTTGTTATTTAAGGAAGTGAAAAATACAATAATTTAGAAAAATTTGTTTTAAAAGTTTTCTCATATTAGATGCCCTATTTCTATAATATTACACATTTGTTCACTATTTCAAAACTTGAAATAAGAAAATTAAACTCCATGCAAAGATAAATATTTTGTTTATATTCATATTCAAGCTTGGAATTTCATTGGACGGGGCAATTTTTACATCTTGAAGACATGCGAAAACAAAATTAAATCATGCCATGAATTTAAAGGTTTAAAATTCTCACATGCACCATGCAAAAAGCTTATCTATAATGCATTTCATAGTATAAGTACATTTTGAGATCAGTTATGGATTACATGCAAAAATGATTTAGAATTATGGCAGCACATATTTTCCAGTAAGCATATTTGAACATTTGCTGAAATTTGTTTCGAAGGAAAATTGAAATTATAATATTAAAAACAAATAAAAGCGAGGTTACTTTTCAAAAGAGGATTGATGGTTTTTGTCGTACTACTGTTATTTTTGGTACACGAAAGTTAATTAGACCGGGACTAACGAGTGAAATAGATTCTGAACCATTACGACCAATCCTGTTGAGATAGGGATTCGAACCTGTCACTTAAATCCGAGGAACAGAGAAGATGAAAAATGATTAACATCGAGAAAGTCTGTTATGTAGGCTTAAGTGCTGATTGTAGATTGGTATCCAGGGTTAAAATTGAAACGTTTTTGAACGAATCATCACAGAGCGGAAACGATGTCTATGAGGCTTCTAATTTATTTTCAAATCAGCCAATACTTGCCGTTCTCACATCGCTATCGAAGTTAGAAAAATTTCCCAAATACCCATAATTTCAGTATTTTTTCTGAGTAACAAATGAACTACAACAGAACCGCTACAGGGTTGAAAAGTTGCTTCTAGATAGCTAAGTATAATAAAAATGTTTCTAGATTGAATATTTTCTGTACGGATATTTTGGGGTGGGGATGGAAAATGCACAAGAACAGAACAAAATTTGTCAATTTGTTCAGATTTGTTCACCTCCATTCATTTCCAAATGTTTTATAAAGTGTGATGGTGTTTGCAAAAATAAATAAATAAATAAATGCTAAATTCTATAGCATAGTGTAAAAATTGTAAGATAATTTAATTCGAATGTAGTTCTAATACAGTTGTGGCCGCTGTAGCCGGGTTGGAAGAGTAGCGGATTAGCAACCGGAGGTTTGCGAGTTCGAAACTCGGCCCAACCAAAAGACCATCATGTATGGGGAGTCTGATGCGCGTTAAATGTGCCGTGGCCTCAAATGTCCTCACGCTGGCGTGGTTTGGAAATTTGGTGAGCGAGGTGCCAGCTCACCTATTCATCTGACTGTGGCTCAAAACGACGAAGTGTTGTCCTCAGATATTTCCTTTTGGGATTGATCCCGGACCGTCGCCAATAGCCTCTTTCGTTCTAGTGCGACGTTAATTCAACTACCTACCTAATACAGTCAGGGCCTTTCCTAAGTGATCGTCATCTGACCATGGTTCAAAATTACGTGGTGTTGTCCTCGGATCTTTCCCTTTGGGATTGATCCCGGACCGTCACCAATAGCCCATTGTGTTGCTCCAGTGTGACGTTAATTGAAATACCCCCCCCCCTTCCTAAGTGGTGTGCAGAGCGTGCACTTGCACGTAGTCGGAAAAATAAGGATAGCCGACAGACAGGTGCAAGTATGCCTCCAACTTCAAACTAACATGTCCGGCAATAAGTTTTCCGATATTATTAATTTTATACTTACTCTTTCTCTGCGTGTTCGTATTGCGATTGTATTAAAAGATACTTTGAAACGACATTTTTGTTATTCTTAATTTACATTAGAACATTTAAAAAGCTCTTATCAAGGAGATAGGTAGGTATTTCAATTAACGTCGCACTAGACAACACAACGGGCTATTGGCGACGGTCCTGGATCAAGCCCCGAAGGGAAAGTTCTGAGGACACCACGTAATTTTGGAACCACGGTCAGATGACGAGGCCACACCTAAGCTGGCATTCCAACCTGAGGTTACTAGGGGCCACGACAGATTTAATGTGCACCAGCCTTCTTTGTAAATGACGGTCTTTGGTTGGATTCGAACTTGCAGCCCTCCGGTTGCTAATCCCTTCCAATCGGGCAACCGCGGACCTCTAATCAAGGAGATATATCCAGTTAGTTATTAGAAAGCTAGTTATGAGAAAAAAAACAATTTCGTAAATCACATGGGTAAAATACACGTCTGAATACGTCAACAGTCCGAAAACTGCTGCAAAACTCATTAAACGTAAAGTTCATTGCAGCATTTAGCGTACTGAGAAAAAGCAGACTGGGCCATATCCGAAATTATTTTAACACTCCTGGTGGTTTATCTTCTCCCCGAAAGAAAGGTCGAAGCATAACACCAAGTAATTCTGAATTCAGATAACGAGATAACACCTGAGCTGGCACCACACTCCAAACTTCCGCACCACGCCAACGTGAGGACATTGGAGGCACGACAGATTTAACGTGCACCAGCCCCCGTGTACACGACGGTCTTTCGTTGGACCGAGTTTCGAACTCTCAACCCTCCGATTGCTAATCTGCTACTCTTCCAACCGGGCTACCGCGTCCCCATCAGTCCTGCTATAAAAGGTTTCGTGCTGTTTTTTTTTATATTTTATTCTCTATTTCGTCTGTCTGAAATATTCAGATTTTTTTACATTTCGTAAAGAAAAAATAAGGCTTAAAATAAATAAAATATTATAATTTAAATTCCGTAAAGATAGTTTTTGGAAAAATAATTGCTTTTTCAGCAGTACTGGTAAAACAATCGAAGTATCCCAATGCCCAGTATGCATTCCAGCTTCTCCAAAACTTTCCAAATTATGGTTGATTTAAGTAAAGTTACTCGGATCTCTTAACATGAAACTTGCCTAAATATCTAAGCAAAGGAAATTCAAGTAACGTATTCACTAAACTACCATATGATTTATAAAATAATTAATATTTTATTAAAATAAATTTTATGTGATACTTGCACAAACACAGATACAAAAACTGATGTAAAAGGAGAAGACGGACAGACAGACGCAACGTAGTCACCAAATGCATGTAAGTACTCACATAATGCAAATTCATATGTAGAAACACTCAATTTTTAAATCCGTGTATCCTGCTTATCCGTGTATCCTGTTTCTCGTGTATCCTGCTTATGCAAATAGATACACGAGAAAACGATGATATTGTCAATGTATCTTTTAATTATGCACGCATATGATATGGAAAGTGATAAAAAATGAATTCGGAATTTAAAAGATTGGGAAGTAGTGAAAAAAGAGAGTTGGTCGTTGCTCTTTTTTTTGTATCGTCTTTAATTCTTTTAATAAAAGTTTAATTTTTTTAACGCACAAAGTTCGTCTCCATGTACGAACCGATAAGCTTATCTACAATTATTTAAATGAAATCGAACTGATATTCTGATCATTCAAAAAGCGAATAGAGTGAGTCATCTCTAAGGAAATTAGACTCGAATCACCACATCGTCTTAAGCAAAATTGACAAACTCTTGGAAGAAATTACAACTTTTTTAACTTGAGACACTCTTGCACCCCAAAGACGTGACATTTCCGAATTTTATCATCGTTAACCCTCCGTCCAAACCCTCCTAGTGGTTTTCGTCCAAACCACTAGGAGGGTTAAGGGAAAGATGACGAATTAATTTGATGAGATTCATGACCAATTTTTTAAAAATAAAATACTTGTTTTTTTTAATTCCATTTAGTGGCACGTGAAATAACAAAGAACTTATTTTACAATTAAATGTCTCCAGTATAGACGCATGCAAAAGGTAAATTTTCAAAAAACTATAGGTTCATCCGCACAATCTGGCGAACAGGTATCCGCTGTCGTTGAAGAAAAATCGCCCAACCGGAAGCCAATCCCAACAGCGATCAGAACCACGTTCTTGTTACCGAATTTGCGTTTTTTTAAACCGTTGGTATTGAAACCGATCGCGGGCGTTTTCAGAGCGTAGTTGAAACGGAGATGCGTCGTCCGATACCTGTGTCTGGATGGGTATCAAAAGACATTGTTTGCTATCTTTGCAGCTGATGGGTTTGTGTTGTCAGGTAAAGAGAGAGGTGGACAGGTGTTTTGTTTGGGCCGCAGCCTGACGTCAGGCCGGAAGTTGCCGTAGAAATGGGGGAGACTTCGGCCTGCTTCCGGCGGCGAGAGGGGTGCGATCCTTTGTGCGCTTCGAATATCAGACACCGCGAGACGGGTTGCCGTAATGGACTTCGTAGCTACCGCCTTGGCGTAAAAGAAAATGTACATTGAAAAAAGGGCATGTAAATGATAAAAATGGCGAAAAAATGGAGGGATGTTTTTCCGAAGAACAATATGAATATCGTCGGCTAAGAGCAGAAACTCATCATCTGGCAAAGTTGAATTTTACAGCCCAGCCGATTAAAGACTATTAATTAAAAATGAAAAAAAAATCAAAATGAAAAATTTTGATAGTAGTATATTTTCTTTCAAACTGAATACAATTCGAAAATTTATTTCTAATCCTCATGAAAATAATTATGAGTGTCAAAAAGTGCCTTTCCGCAATGATTGAAAATTTAGAAATTCTGAATACGCACACATAAAGTACATTATGTTGTAATACATTGTAATATTATTGCAATACATTTAAATTATTATACTATATAAGTAAACTCGAATTATGACTATTAACAGTTACTTTACACACTAATTGAAAATTTAGAAATTCTGTGTATATGCACACATGAATTACATTGCATACTAATATATTGTATTAAATTATAATCTAAGCAAAATAGCAAAATTACCCGGTGTTATTCGGGTTAAATTGGTTAACTAACTCCCGTTTTCGTTAACACACAAATTACCAATTCCTATTCATCACAGGTAATAACTACCACACTCTAATAACGGCACACAACTGTTAGATGTACATTTTTTCACAAATATAAATAAATGTAAAATCTAACATTTTTGTAGAATTTAAATTTTTAGTAAGAAAGGAAAGTCTCTTGAGTATGCCAATGAAACCCAGTATGCATCGAATAATTGAGAGTATGCAAATAAATGCCTTGTATGTCATTAAAAAAGCGTTTCCAAAATTATCATACAATAATTCATATTTTTTTAAACTAATAAACATTTACTTACCTTGATTAGATATTGAACGAAAAACACCAAATGGAAAATCCAGATACATCTTAAAACAGCTTTAAAAAAAGCTTGAAAGAAAAAAAAATGAATGTATCTTTTTTCAATACAAAATGGATTCCTGAAATATAAGTAAACGGATTACAGAGAAATTTAAAAAAGCAGACGATTAATACTGATTGTTTCGAACTAATTCACTGGTAGCTAGAGAATTAGTTCGAAACACTCAGTCTATTTTAAAAGTTTTGTGCTATATATTTTATTTATAATGCTTTATTCTCTTTATTATGTGTCCTAAATATTCAAATTTTTTTTATATTTCGTAAAAGAGAAACAGGGCTCAAATTAAATAAAGTGTTAGAATTTAAATTCGACAAAAATAATTTTTGGAAAAATAATTGCTTTTTCAGCAATGTTGGTAAAAGAATCCAAGTAATCGCAATGCTCAATATACCTTCTAGCTTCTCCAAAACTGCCAAATTATGGTTGATTTAAGTATAGCTACTCAGATGTTTTAGTATGAAACTTGTCTAAGTATGCAAGCATAGGAAATTCAAATAATGTATTCACTAAATCAAACTATGATATGGAAAATATAGAACACTGTATTAAAATATGTTGAATATTTTTTTGTGATATTCAAACAAAGACACAAAAATAGAAGTAAAAGACAGACAGACCGATGCAACTAAGTTCTCACTAAATGAATGTAAGTACTCGCAGTATGCGAAGTTTCGTGAAAATACACCCAGCCGTTTGGACCTAGTAGGAGCACCCACGTACAGAGAGACACCAAATGCGCCAAGACACCGATTTTGCAATAGAAGGGTTCAAAACGGATAATTAACTTGAAATGGGTTGGAAATATTCAATGTACAAACAAACACTCCAATTTTTATTTATTTTGATACTATATAACATTAAATTGGAACTATTTATGCAAGCAAAGGAACAGATCCGGATTTTGAATCGAATTAAAAAGAATTTTTACCACCACAAATTTTCAAATTTATTAAAATGTAGACAAAGCAATTCAGTAAAATATTTTAAAACATGCATTTTTCTTGATATATTTTAAATATTCTAGTATGAGAAAGTTAAATGCTTATCTAATTTAAAAACAAAATATTTTTTTTGTAATACGTGATTAGGGGGATAACGGAGTGCAGACACCATACGAATACTTTGGTCCAGTGGTATATGTAAAGGGAGACATTGTAGGCCCAAATGTCCCCAAAAGATATCAATTTATGTGAATATGGATGCTTTTTTTCATTATAAATGAATTAAATTAAGATATGAAATGTGAGTAACATTTTGCCATCAATAGCTATAAACAATTGAGAAAATTTAGCGAAGATGCTATGGGCGAGTCTACTAGTTACTTAAGAAAGTAATGATGAGTGTTCAAACAAAATCTTTTTATTTCAATCCTACATATACAAATAAAACTAGCATTTAATCAATTTTTGGCATTCTGATATTTGTTCTGTTATTTTTCTCATGCTTCAGCTATTAGAAGATTCAATCAATAAGTAGGTCAAACTATTCCTTTCGATGATGCTCTAGAAAGTGAAATAACTTTTCAATATGTAATCAACTTTTAAAAAACATCAAGGGAACAGGGTTTATAAACATTTTATTCATTAAATCAAGTCCTTTTTTTAGCTCCATACTGTGCATGGACATGCACTTTAACCGCGCAATTACACAAAGTTTTATTTAAAAAATGGTGATGAACAAAAGAATTTATTCCATCAAATTCAAAAATCAGAAGGAAATTTTTCAATTTGTAGCTTCCTGATTTAAAAAAGTCTCTCTTGTATCGTTATGGAACTAAAGAAACGATCACTCAAGAATGAGAATTAAAATAAAAATGGAGAAATTAAATAAGCGAAGACAGAAGGAAGATTTCGAGAAAAATAGAGCCTTTTTATTCTGATTGATATTTCACCCATCTCGAAATTAATCTAAAATTGTTCCTTACGTTAGTATCGTCTTTTGTTTTTCGTTCCTTGTTGGCTGACAGCTGTTCGCAGTCGACATTACGAAAGCGCAAGTTATTTTCGGTTCATCCCTTGGCGAGGGTTGCGAGACAGTTCCCGCCAAGCGCCGTCGCCAAACGCGAACAGGTGATAACCTCCGGTCGGATGGTGCATTTGTTGTAAGGCATCCGTTGTAATCCCCGGCATCGCGATGTTGTTTTGGGTACGGCAGAACTTGTGATGGAATTTGTTCTATGGCGTTGGATACACACGGCGATGGACTTGGTCGCCAGGCAGCTATTTCTGGACAAGGGCTACTCTCCTCTTCTAGAAGGGTAAGTTTTTTTTTGTTTGGATTAGAGCAAATTTCAGCTGTCGAAACTGCAAAATTGTTGATTCTGCAGGTTTCACTTATCGGCGGAGGAGCTATTTATTTTGAAAATGACTTGACTTTCTCGAAAGTGTTGTCAATTTATGTAACGTTTTGCATGAAATTATTTTTTAAAATTCAAATAATTTCATGTTTTTAAAAGTAATATAAGCTGAAGCACTTTTAAAATTTGAATTCAATAATAATTATTGGCGCGTGCGAGTTCAAGCTCGCGATTAATGTATCAATTTTTTCTTCATTTTAATATTTATCGTTCGTGCGACTTTCTCGTGCAATTTTGATTTTATCTTTAACCGGAATTCGAATTCTGATTTGGAAAACGATAGTTTTCATAGTTCAACGGTTGGTGTCATGTAAATATGCGGTTGTAATACATGTATTGTTTTAAAATGTAGTTTTAATTCCAGTGCAGCTTCTACATGCACTATTTCGCAAATACTGTCCACTTAGGATATCTGTAGGACACTTGGGTCCGTAAGTAAAATCAAAAGCGGACAATAATAAAGTTGGCTTCCTCTTAAATATAATTTTTAAATACTTTTATGAGGAAGTTAACTTTATAGAATAACTCTATAGAATAAATTGTTATATTTATTGTTTAAGAGATCTAATCTTCATGCAAAGAAAAAATGACTTAGTGGACACAGACACGCTTCATATTTAAAGATCACCGCATTCTGGTCAAGAAAAGTTAAAACCTCATACCTCTAAAATTTTGACTTAGTGTGTTTCACTTGCAAGCAGACGCTACTGAAATTAAACTTAATAAAAGTTTTAGAATGTTTAATTGAGGTTTAAGACAACAGGTTGACTAAAAGTATCTTTAGCTTTGATCTCATCTTTATTCGGATACTTTGGCAATAAGATATGAATTGATGTTCAAGATATGAATTGATTACAACTTCTCAGAATGAAAAGTTTCCCTATACAAAATCATTCCAAGTAAAATAAATTTTCCGTATCCTTCTAATATGATTGGATCGTATTTGATTTCATCAGTGACAAATAATTGTTGTCAGTCATTTGTATTACCACGAATTTACGAAAAGAATAAGTTCATTAAAAATAATTACGTTCTTACATACTTAGTCAGTTTCTTTTCTTCTTGAACGGTCTTTATTTTCTTTTACTGTCGGTGTGACAGGTATAAATAACAACATCAGCCATCCGAGTCTGAGTGGTGTGCTTGATCTTCTTACGAAATCCTGTTGTTTCGTAGAAATTTTCTCCACTCATCTCGTGTGACTTCTCATTCTTTCCGTGATGAGCCAGAGAGATGTCTTCATTCAATCTTTTCTGATTCTTATCGGCGCTTAGAGTTATTTTTTAGGGAAGTCGAATTACATGGACACGAGTTCTCATAAAAGAAAAACTAGTTACCAGTAAAAATGCCTGGAATATATAGTTATATAGAAAGAGAGAGATTATAGGCCAGAGATACCATTAGATTCACTGGAATTTTAAATTACCACATCTTTTATACACCTCAACTGTTTGACTGGCAAAAACCATTTAAAAATCGGGTCGTGGTCTAGTTGGAAGGGTAGCGAATCAACAACTGGAGGATAGCGAGTTCGAAACCAAAAACCGTCGGGGGCTAGTGCACGTTAAATCTGTCAGGGCTTCAAATGTCCTCACGGTGACGCGGTGTGGAAGCTTGGAGAGTGGGGCGCCAGCTCAGGTGTTGACCATCTTTCAGTGGTACAAAATTTGTCCTTGGAAATTTCCCTTCGGGATTGCTCCCTGGACTGTCGCCAATAGCTTGTTGTGTTGCTCCAGTGCGACGGTAATTAACTACCTACCTGTTCTTGGCATCCAAAAAAGCATTGTAGGACAAGAGAGGGACATTTCATGAAGTATGATGTGACTCAAATATCATACAAACACCAAAAACTATTACTGACTAGGAGGCCGTAGTGACGTAATGGGTATGTTTTCCCACTACGCTAACAATCTGCGAGTTGTAGGCGGCGCAGGTTCGATTCTTGTCACTTACTAGTCCTTCCTGGGTGTATTTCTCTTCTGTGTTAGTAAAACTTTCCTTGTTCATTACTTCATCCAACCTAAGGACTTGGAGCCGTCAACCCGATATAGTGGTCTTAGCGTTTTTCGGCAAGTAGTTCCCGGGTTCGAATCCCAGTTGATAAATGCATGGATGTTGATAATTGTCCCTGTTGGGGGCAACGGCGGCCTACCCACTGGGTGCTTCTTCACACATAGTTCGCCCCATGTTGGCGGAAGAAAAGAGTGATCGGACACACACAGTGTTGTGTGTATATATTTATGTATCTCATATTTTTATAACTGAGGTTTGCTCCCAAACTGGAGCAACACAACAGGCTATTGGCGACATTCCAGGATCAATCCCGAAGTCAAAGATCCGAGGACAACACCTCGTAATTTTGAACCACGCTCGGATACTGAGGTCAACACCTGAGCTGGCACCACACTTTCCAAACTTCCTAGCCAAAGTGAGGACATTTGAGGCCATGGTAGATTTGACATGCATCAGCCCCCACGCATTTGGATCGAATCAAACTCTCAACCCTCTGGTTGCTAACGCGCGACTCTACTAACTGGGCTACCTTGGCCTCCCTTATCTTTATGAGGATAGCCATGTCATAACCCTGTTATTAGCGAACAGTGGGTCATTCCCCTTCTAAGTTCAAGATCAACATTAAAATAAACGTAAATTGTGCCTTTATAAATTCTACTTTTTGATGTAAAACTAGTTTCTTTTTAAAGATTTTTTGAATTGGTTTTACTCTGAGGGTCATTTTTATTTCATGAATTGTTACCATTTCATCAGACTGGGGAATATGTAATAGAGGTGCGTCATTGTTTATAATTTCGAATAACCATAGCAACCGATGCTTCCCCTATAGCAGAAAGCGGAAGCCAGTCATACCAAAGATGAAATCGAAATTCACGAAACGTTGTCGCTATTCGATGAGTGTTAGATGAAATTCTATCGAAAAATACGAGAACCCCGTCAAGATTAAATATTCGTAAAACAATGATCGTATTTTTTTCGCTGCAGAAACAATTTTTTATTCGTTTCTGCGCCTTCATTTTTAACGTAATGTGTTGGTTATATGAAAGTACTTTGAAAAGCAATAAAACAGAGCTCCTGAAAATGTAATAAAAGGCCGAATATACCCTATTCGTAAATCACGCAATTTCAAATTTATACTGGAACGCAACGTTTTGTGTTTACTGCATTTACTAGAGATGGTAAAGATATGAACACGTTCACAAAATAGGACAGTCAAATTTATACTGCCACTTGCCGGTCTAAAAACATATCGATTGCTTAGTTTAATTTATAAACGTATTCAGTATTATGTTTTATTCATTAACTAGCTGAATTACCCGGCGTTGCTCGGGTTGAAATAGTTAAATGTTGCTTGAAAAGTGAATTAGAATAATCACTTTTCTTTCACAGAAAAATGCAATCATTTAAGTTGTACGGAAAATACGTTTTAACTTTTCCATAACTTCTACTATATACTTCGGACGCAAATATATGCATTTAATTCCTGAATATATTGCAATATCTAAATAAGACATAAATACGAACAGAAACGAAATTCCGACGAAAAAATGCAGAATTCTAAAAAACGAATGATACGCAGTGTCGAATTTCGACTGCCTGAGTGTATTCTGAAACAGAGCAATTCGAAAAAAGATATTTGAAAATATTGATAAAGACGATAATGAAATTTAGTAATGCTCAAATATGACTGCAACATTTCGCTGTGTTAACTCAAATAGACAAACACGGGATGCTAAATCAAATTTATAAAATAATAAAAATTAATTCTGGTTTCCCAAATCTAAAATAACAAAATTACGCTTTTATGATTAATGAGTTGAAGTTTTTCGTGTTTCATTACAAAATGTAAATTATGAATAATGAAATATTTTAAATATCCTTTTTTTATCAAACAAATATTCATGTAAAAATATAAAATTCATATAGAAATAAAATAATAAACTTTAATTCAATAATGCACATTACACCTGTCAAATAAAGTAGGAAATACTTATACAATCAACTAAAAGTTAGATTTAGTAATGCTCAAACAACGGCAACATAGCTTTGCCCGGGTATTTATCCCAATCTTCTATTGGACAGGAAAAGGAATGAAATCAATGTATAGTGTAAAATCAAAGTAATTATATTAACAGGTTCTAAAAGTATAAGTACAGTACACGCATTATAAAGTAAAATATTTTACAAATTCACTGCAATATAAATTTAACACAAAACTTGATTATACACAACATTTTTAGTTTCACCTCCGGGAGCAAGAATAAATAAATTCTTGGGTGAACCCACCCTCGAGCAACCAACATAAAGTTGTCCGTGGGAGAAACACGGCGATCTCAAATCCACTCCGCAGTACTTGATAGCCCCTGCGACTTGTTGATCGTGATCGAGAACGCAAGTCTTACTGGAAACTGCAATCTCTTAAAGTCGAAAGGGAGATCCGTCGGAATGAGTGGTATCCGTGGGATAAAAACTGTTGCACCCTCTCCCTTTCCTGTCAAGATAGTCGCTTCCATTACATTGCCCAGCAGCTTCTTGACACACAGCCTCGTGCCGTTGCAAAGTTTTGGCGGGTCGAGGTTCCGCAGTAAAATAACCGGAGATCCCACTTTAAGTAAAAGACGATGTGGTGGCAATCCAGCCGGATCAAGCGAGTTCAGGAACTCTGGCGGGAAATTGACGACCTCATCGGCATCTACTACGGTATTGATGGACTTGTATTCAGTGACCACGCCTGGTAACATGACAAGTATTTGATTGTTTATGTCGTGGACGTCTTCATTTTTAGCAGAAAGAATGGCCCTCTCTCGCAACCAGTTCAAATCGTGATAGTTTTGGGAAACAGACGGATAGACTGCATCTATCAGCTCTGAGACGGACGACACCAGATTACAAAAATCGGATGGGAATTTAATCTTGCCAGAAGACTCGACTGCCAATCTGCCTTCTCCGATCTCCAGGAGTTTGTCTGAGAAAATTTGAGCACTCTCATCCCCCAGATGTACTCTCATGTTTTGCTTCAAAGTTATCTTTCGCACATGTCTCCACAAAAACGAATGTTTCAAACATGCATGGATCTCATCGGCCGGCGTCGACTTCGGGATGACGGGCAGAGTTTGACGAAAGTCTCCACAGAGGAGTACCAGAGCTCCTCCCATCAGGTTGTCGTTTCCTCTCAGATCTCTCAGAGTGACGTCGAGGGCCTCGAGAGCTTTCTTGTGAGCCATGGTGCATTCGTCCCACACGATTAATTTGCAAGTCTCGAGCACCTGCGCCCGACCACTTGCCTTGCTTATGTTGCAGGTAGGATTTTCCTGCCTGGCGATGTCAAGTGGCAACTTAAGTGCAGAATGGGCCGTCCTCCCTCCTTCCATTAACGTCGCCGCAATTCCCGAAGAGGCGATGGCAAGAGCAACTTCTCCCCGAGTCCTGATTTCGGCCAGTATTATATTAATCAAGAATGTTTTCCCTGTGCCCCCAGAAGCATCAAGAAAAATGATACCACCTTGTTGTTTTGCTGCCTGATCCATGATAATTTGGTATGCGTTTTTCTGATCTCGATTCAGAAGTGGCTTCTTGTCCGCGACGTATGCACTCAGCTCTTCGACGTCGTAGTTCGTTTCTCGCACGTAATCTGCGCGAAGTACGTCTCGTCGATCTCTTACTGGTGCAGGCAGGCCCAATTGCAGTAATGTTTTATTTGTCATGGCCACACATTTGTCCTCAAGAATAACCAAAGCCTCGTTGAAAATGTCCGGACCAAACGCGATTTCTAATGTCGGGGTTTCCCTCCGGACTTTGGCGAGTATATCCTCACTCAGGGCCTCCTTATACTTTTCCCATAAAGTGTTTGGATTCGATGGACTGCATGTAGTCAATATTATAGCAAACAGGTTTCTGATTTGCTCTGGTAGGGAGATCAATTCGGCTTCTCGCAACGTGTCATCCCAGTGCTGGTCTCCTTCCAGCAAACCCAACTTCTGACAGGCCTCTCTAAATGTCTGGCATACTTCGTCGTTTACCGTTCTCATCTCTGCGAAAGATCTAGGTCCTCGTACCGAGTGAAGAAGCATCCTAAGGAAATAGCATTCGGCGTTGTTGGGGTGAACAGTGTACACTCGACCCAAGGCGTCACTCGCGACTGCATCATGTCCAGGGACGGGCTGGCCAACTTTTCTCCTACAGAAAATTTTCCTCGACGCATTCCACGTGTAATATCGAGGTATCTCAGGATACAACAAAGTCCTCGCAAAAGAATCCTGCTGACACAGTTGAAAGAATGCCGTCAAAGTCGTGTTTGGTGGCTGATCAATCACTCTAGGGGCGCTCTCTGTTGTGAAATAAACTCTCTGACCATTTTCTAAATGGACGCTGAGGTGAACAACAGTAGGGTGTCTTTCGTGAATCGAAAAACCCAGTATTCGCCAAACTGCCTCGTTACTGCTGAGGTATCTTCCCAATTGATACCGCGTCACTTCATCGTTCGATCTCTCGTCGCTGATACCGAAAACAGCCATATCACTACCTTTGTTGACATACTTGCACACATATTTAATCGATTTCACACTGTTGCAGTACTCCACGTTGATGTGTGCCCGAAACATTTTCGACAGCAGCGGCGAAAAGGGCACAACCCACCTATTGTCGATTTCTATTTCCGTGTTGCTGCGTATCGTTAGTTTCGCCGTGAACCCTCCATCTTCCGGAGCCCGCCGTCTGTACAGGGGATAGCCGTCATTTCCAGTTTGTGTCTCTTTAATGAATTTTCTAGGGTATTTCTTGGTACACTTTCCGTCCTTCATACACGGAGAAATGGGATTGAGATTTCCACACGGTCCGTGGATCATGTTTTTCGTTACCACTTCAAAAAGTTCGGGATCTTGTTCCGGGTCTGGCAACTCGGCAGATATAACGTCATCGATTTGAGTGGGCTGAATTTTGTCCGCTAACCAGATCAAATTGTGCGAGTGTGGCAGCCCTCTTTTTTGCCATTCAATCGTATACATCCAGCATCTCGGCACTCCAAATACATGGCCCTTTGTTATAACGTCAATCAGTTTCAACTGCTTCTGTTTAAATACTCTCGCAATCAAGTCGTGGCGCTCACTGGGTAATTGACCATTGGTAAGAACCTCCTTGATCTCCGTCCAAGTGGGATTGCAGGTGAAGGTGATAAATAAGTCTGGTCTCCCGTACGTCCTCACGTACGTCATAGCATCTTGTGTGTATTCGTGCATGTGTCTGGGACTGCCTGTAAATGTAGCTGGTAGTATGACTAAGGCACCGAGGTTTTCAACGTTCCCGTCATTTGCCACAGCATCTCTCAGGTGAATATATTCGTCAACTCTCAGTTTACGTTGATTTAGACGAATGTAAAGGAGACGTTCACTCTCGACTTTAGCGTACATATCGACGATGAACTGATGAAACAATTGCCTGCAGTTCAATACGTGGTTCTGCCCAGTATCTCGAACCATTAATCTGTACGCATAGAAATCCATCGCTGAAACTTTCTTGCTCGTTGTTTCACCTGTTCTTGGGTTGATCTGCCTCAGATTAAATTGATATCCATCTTCACCATGGGGGAATATTACTGGGTACTGCAGAGCATCGTAAGATCGATGTGTTTCCGAAATACGCTGCAATGATTCACCTCGTCGTTGAATAACGATATCCCGTTGATGAAACTCATCTCCTGAACCACCGCGACTTCATCTGCTTGATGAGAGTTAAAGCGCCGCTCGTGTTCGCCTGCTGGTCTTCGGTCTGCTCTTATGACTACTTTATATTCATCTGTTGGCATATGTTCCAATGCTGTTTCAAACGTTTTAATAAGATTATTGTGCTCATGAAACATCCTCTGTAAGTTTAACACAATCTGACGTCTTGTTCCCGAGATGTAGGCGCACCTCTGATCAGTTTCCATTTGTTCGTTTTGAATAAAATATAGTTGTAGAAATTTTGGTGGTTGATCTGGCAGCGGAAGCAACGATCCCGCTCTATGGTAAACCTGCCCTTGCACCTTGAATGTCGACGGAAATCCGGGCTGTCCAACAACTGATGTGCCGCCGAATGATGTCATTTGGAAACATGAGTTGTATTTTCTGATGTTACTTAGAAAATGCTTCGACTCTGACGTATCTCCTGATGTGTAAGTCAAAAGGTCTTGTGGTGGTGGTTCCAGTTGGCAAAGTTTAACTTTTCCATTTTTGCAGCAAATACCAGTAGACTCTGATTTAAACTTTTTGGCTTGACAGTAAGTACAAACCATTTCCATTTTCCCGATCGTAACACTTGCATGCATCGAGTAGTCTTTATGTGAATCGTAGTGAAATCCTTCCAGTGCTAAGCTAAAATGGCTCGCAGTCCGTGATCGTTTGGCTCTATCTCTCTTATCCTGTAGTCGGGCCTCTCGCTGCTGTGCCGTCTCTGTTGCTCTAGATGTAGTAGCTCTATCTCTCTTATCCTGTAGTCGGGCCTCACGCTGCTGTGCAGTCTCTGTTGCTCTTGATGTAGTAGCTCTATCTCTCTTATCCTGTAGTCGGGCCTCTCGCTGCTGTGCCGTCTCTGTTGTTCTAGATGTAGTAGCTCTATCTCTCTTATCCTGTAGTCGGGCCTCACGCTGCTGTGCCGTCTCTGTTGCTCTAGATGTAGTAGCTGTCTCTTTCATATCCTGTAGTCGGGCCTCACGCTGCTGTGCCGTCTCTGTTGCTCTAGATGTAGTTGCTCTATCTCTCTTATCCTGTAGTAGGGTCTCACGCTGTTGTGCCGTCTTTGTTGCTCTAGATGTAGTAGCTCTCTCTCTCGCAATCGCAAGTCTTCTATTCCTCTCCTCGGAAGTTTCTTGTCTACGCTCATTTTTCATCATCTTAGCCGTTGACTGCACTTGGCCGATTGCCTTCCGCTTCCTTGGAGGCATTGCTACAGCAAAGAAATCTGTAAAAGAATACAAAAAGCTATTTCATAAAATAAGCAAAAGGCACACTCTCACTGAGCAATGAAATCTATTATAGAATACAAAGAAAAGCTATTTCATAAAATTAGCAAAAGGCACACTATCACAGAGCAGTGAAATCTGTCATTAAAAAGTTATTTCATAAAATAAGCAAAAGGCACACTCACTGAACAATGAAATCTATTATAGAATACAATAAAAAACTAATATAAACTGAATGGTAAAACAAATTTAAAATTGTGAAGTACTTACATCAGTTTAGGAGAATATCAAACTTTTAACACAAATAAAAAAAATTAATGCCTTACTTAAAAGCTGTCAATCAAAATATTCAAACACAGAATTCTAAATCATGTTAAAAATAAACTTTTATTCTGGTGTAAAAAAAGCATTAATTCTGATCCCATTAAACTTATTTAAAAAATTAAGCAAAAGGCACATCTCACTGAGCAATGAAATCTATTATAGAATACAATAAAAAGCTAAAATTAACGAAAAAACGAATTTAAAATTATGTAGTACTTACATCCGTTTAGAAATATAAATCCAAAATGTACACTATCACTGTCGAATAAAGTAGGAAACACTTATACAATCAAAAGAGCGAAATAAAACTGCCAGATTCACTGAAAGATGATAAACTGGAAGACTTACCGAGTTAGCTTCCTTTAAATACGACCAGCTAAGAATCGAGTGGGTGCTGGAATGTTCTCCACCATGAGTCCAATTAAGTTTCCGTTTCCCCAACTTTCTAGAAAGTTCTACAAAGTTTTATAAAAAAAGTAAACATTAATTCTGGTGCTGCCAGATACCGAGTAGCAAAATTACGCTTTTATGATCAATGAGTTTTTCGTTTGTGCTTTTCGGAATAACGGTGCTTGGTTTAGAAATAAATATAATCGGTGTAGACAAATTAAACTGAATAGATAAAATTTTTTCAAAAAGCAGAAGGTCGATTTTACAGAATTTTTCAGAAAGAAAATCACTGCTTTCAACGGAGGATTCACATGTATCTATTCCGGACATTTTAAAATAAGTTACACGCCTTACCTAAAAAGCCTCGTGAAACAGAATTCTACAAATCATTACGTATTCGATAAATTATTTAAGGAAAGTTGGTCGAAATACACACCAACTTTCCTTGAAAATAATCCTTGAACTCCTGAAAACCTTTCCTTGAATTTCCTTGCAAACATAAATATTTTAAAATATTCTTTCCCCCTTCATCAATAAAATATCTATAATTTATTTACATCATGGGAAGAACTAAAAAGTCAGTTCAAACATAAATACTGTAATTTAATTTGTTTCGGAAAAAATTGTTTTTCGATCAACAGTGGTAAAGCAACCATCGCTGCCTAAAGCAATCAATCTATGCTCAATGTTATTTCTATTGCGATTTCGAATAGTTTTTAGCTCCCCAGGGCCAATAGAACGGGGGTTAAGAGTTAGCCTATGCTGACCGCAGTGTTCTAAATTATAAGTGTACCAAATTTGGTGTGGATTGGTCAAACGGTGTAGATTTGTATAGAAAATATACCCACATACACACACACACACATCCTATTTTATATATATAGATTTTTTATGTATTATAGATAACAGCCAATTTTTATGTTTACGTTCTGAAAATAATTGGATTCGATTTTAAAAACTTTAAAATAAATTGTGGATTTACTGCAAGCATATCGTCAGCTTAGAGCAGAAACTCATTAACTGACAAAAAATATTTTTTATTGTTCAGCTATTTAAAGAATATTACTTTTTAGGTAAAAAAGTATATATAAGTATTTTGATAGTATTATATGTATATCTTTTAAAATGATTGCAATGTGACTTTTTATTTCTGATCAACATGAAAATAGGCATTTAGTGGTTTCTCCGAAAACATGACCATTAATGAGTTCCTGCTCTGAGCCGACGATACGAAACGAAAACAAAATAGTTATTAAGCTACAATTTTTTTGCAGAGACAGAGATAGTAGTATAAGTATTTTTAAATACACATAGATATGAATATTTTTGACTGTTTTTTTTTAAACTAAATATAAATTTTATTTATAAATTTTTGAAAACTTAGAAGACCATAAATTGTTTTATTAATGTAAACGATTTACTAAAAGCTTACCTCTAAAATATACTGTCGTAGAAGAATGTTTATTTAACAATTTCATAATCGATTTTACATGGAATATCTTCTAGACGGATCACAGAATATACAAACGAGTAACGCAGTTGCAAACGATGTTTTCTGCATTCAAAATGCAAAATATTCTTTACTATCGTTCCATTAAAGTTGCAGTTAAAGAATAAGTTAAAATACATTTTGCAAATTATTGGAATACTAGTAGCAGCTTGCAGTGCACAAATATTAAATTGAGATATAACGCTAGTACATAAAATAGTTATTGAGCTACAATGTTTTACGTAGACATATATTAATATAAATATTTGTAAATACACATGAATATTCTTGACTGATTTATTTAAATTAAATGCAAAATTCATTTATAAATTTTGAAGACCCTTAGAAAGTCCATGATTTTTATTAGTATAAAATACACTAAAAGCTCACTTCTGATGAGCAGAAGAATGCTTTTTAACAGTTACATTAATTTTACATGGAGTATTCTAGACGGATCACACCGAAATATATACAAACGGGTTACGCAGTCAAACGATTTTTCTGCATTCAAAATCTAAAGTATTTATCGTTCCATTAAAGTTGCAGTTAAAGAATATATAAAAATTCATTTAGTAGATTATTAGAATACTAGTAGCAATTTGCAAGTGCACAAATAAATATTAAATTGAGATACAACGCTATTAGTGGTTTGTACGTGCATAGGAAAAGTAACATAAATCATAACATCTACTACACTGTTTAATTATAATTTTAAATAGTGAATTAACTATAAGATGGATCTTATACTAATTTTAGTTTTGCATACATTGTACACATAGTTCATGTTAACCCTATTCCATACTTTATTCTATAAACATATTTAATTGATTGAGGAAGCGCCCTTAAAACATTTGAAAAAGAATTGAATGTTTTGACTTTGGCTTCATGAAGTCGTTAGTTTTAAACGCTATTTCATTATTCGATTTCAGCTTGTGAAATCCACGAAACAGATATTCATTTTCCTAAGTTTAAATTAAAAAAACGTTAGTTTTCCTGTATGTTCATTTCTGCGTCTAATTTTATTGTTTAGACGTGTGCTCTTTCTTAAAACAATTTCCTTTCCCTGCAAATTGGACAAGGTGGATTACCTCTTCTCAAGGTTAATCAAAGCATATGAAAATGTTTTTGGCTCGTGTTGAAAGAGATTGCAAAATTCCATTCTCTCCAATCATTTTACTTCAAACGATGGTATAGTATTCTGACAGATTGCTTTCGAAAATTTTAGACAAAACTGTTCTAAGCGTTTGCATCGCTTGTATAATATGAATTTCTGTCATAATTAATGAAATTCATGGCATAAATTTCTATAAATCATTGTGCAATCTTGTAGTAAGCACTTCATGCATTTGAAATTTTAAATGCTTTAAAATGTGGAATGTTTTAAAAAAATTTTATGTTTTACGTTCTATTTTAATTAAAATGACTTATAAAGGAGTTTTTTTTCTAAAAGAAGAAATGTATTGATACGATTTTAAGAAATTTGCTTTACAAAGATAAAATTGGATGGTATAATAAAATATATAAAAATAAAGAAATTTTGTTGCGTAGATACATTTATTATGTTACATTTTAAAAATGACCCAAAATAATTCTACATTTTTTAATAAATTTTTTGCTTTCGAATTGGAAAGACTGATTGGAAGCTGAGACTATTTTCTATTTTGCTCGTGAGAGTCTATACCTTATACAGCCGTCTAACAGATGGTGGTAGTGAAAAGTGGCGTCAAAAATCTGCTTCCTCAGGTGCGGGTATAAGGTACTATTCCAGCTGGCAGATTACAATAACCACGCTACAAGGCGTGGGTTTGAGAGTGAAAGCTCATCAGTACTGCCTTCCACAAATTGCTTTCATATGTTGACGAATAGGGAAAAATTGGAAGAAAACGACACAGATGGCAATTGCAGATGCCCCAAAGATGCGGGAAATATAATTATTGTAGATTTTTGTTGATGCTTTTCATTAAGTATTTCTCGAAGCATTCTGCTCATTTTGATTTCATATTGCATAAAAAGGTAGTACCAAGTAGGTGATAAACATCTTAAATTTTGAAGCTGCTACTATATTAATTATTTTGTGCTGATGCTTGTTAAGTTTATTTCCCCACCCGATTAACTAGATGTGTGGTTTAGAAACCTTTCTGCTTTACTTTCAAAAACTAGTTCCTTAACTATAAGACTTCCGTGACTGATTTATACTAGGGCATGATATCACCGTTCAAAAATGTTCCTGGTGTTCAGTGTATAAACATTGTTAACATATTTAATTAAAGGTACATAAAGACATACATAAACATATTTAATTAAAAATGCATAAAGAGAGATACGTACATAAACATATTTAATAAAATATACAAACAAAAGAGATACATACGTAAACATATTTAATTAAAAATGCATAAAGAGTATACGTAAATATATTTAATTAAATAGTGATAAAATCTATTTAGATACTATTTTCTAAAAGTATTATTTGTTTTAACTACTTATTGATCTTTATCAGTGACGAGTATGTTAATTTTATAACAAAAAGGTGTTAATTTTAATGCTGAAATTATTAAAATAATTTGGGGGGCAAAATAATAATGTGTAAGGTTTCTATATATAGCATGCTTATTATAATACTATCACATTAATGTCTATAGGGTTTATTTTGAGATTTATCTACCAGTAACAGTCAATATACATAACATAAACACCAAATGGGCTTGAAATAATTATACCAAATTTCAGAAACGGCATATCTAAGAGAAAACATAATTTATTGCATGATATTAATTTGGAACGTGGTATTTAAAGTATTCAAGGTGTTCCATTCTTGGTCTGGTTTACATTTGGCTGCATTCTATCCAGCGAATTTTGGGTCGCCGTGACTCAGTGTGTCTGCCCACTACTCTAGCAACCTGTGAGTTGTAGGCGGTGCAGTTTCGATTCCTGTAACGTACCGTTACTCCTGTTGCTTGTATTTTTCTCTTATGTGTCAGTAAAACTTTTCTTGTGCCTTAAATCCATTATTTGACGTTGTCTGTCTTATGTTTGGAGCAGCGCCATATGCATTTGCTGCTCCATAAAACTCAATCTTGCAAATAAAATCATTCAATAATTCATTCCAAAAATGATTTCATTCCAAAACTTTCTCTTTAAGTTCTGTTATGGGAAAAGGGTGAAACTCTCTCCAAACTCATCTACTAGTGTCCAGTTGTACACACTGATGATTCTGTGTGAATCTCAGAAATAAAAAGAATTATCACATCACCTTCGTCGATTCTCTTATCACCATTCCTGAGAAAATTTTATTAAAAAAACCACCCGTTCCAATCAGCGTAATCTTTCCACAGCCGTAATTACGACCACATTAAAAGAACAAAAGAAACCGCACCAGAATACTTTTTGTCTTCGAAAAGAACGGAGGCGTCCCGAACAACTTAATAGCCAATTCCCGCATCCAATCTTCCCCAGTCCTTCGGAAGTAGGCGACTGGGGATCCAGGCGACAAGATCTCTCCTGCCAAAACGGTAATGACCGTTATAATCAAAATCCACCATCTGGATCTTCAAGGTCCGATCTCATCCCAAACCTGTTCTCCCCTACCCCCGATGGGGTCGGGTCCTTAGGCATTCTGATCAGCCGCGTCCCTGTATTGTTCCAGAGTGCGACTGTTTATATGGACACTGAGGCTGTGATGGTGGAAGGATTGGATAAGACGTGAAATAGTCTGTTCCGTCACCCCGCCCATTTCCGTTGTTAGCTGGTCTGTCGCTGTGGTTAAATGACGTACTGTTAGGAGAGATATTTATGCTTAATTATTTATTTGGGGTAAGGGACCTTTATTTTTAATTGAGCTGGAGGAGGTTCTTAGTAGTAGTTGACGACTGAGTGAAGTGAGACAGGTGCTGTTATTTATTGGAGATTGTGTATTTGTGATTGATATGTATTACATGCAGTATCGTAGCGTGAAATTGGTAACTGGGAATGTAGAGATTAGATTGATCTAAGTCAACTAGATTCGCTGTTCTTTCTTTTCCGCAATGCTGACTCTAAATCTGCAATACAAGTGGTCTCTTCAAACTCCAGTTAAAAAACTGTCCCGCACTTGGGGCTGCACTTTAAATCTGTCGTGGCCTCAAATGTCCTCACGTTGGCGTGGTGTAGAAGTTTGGAGAGTGGGGTGCCAGCTCAGGTGTTGCGCTCGTCATTTGACAGTGGTTCAAAATCACGAGGCGTTGTCCTTAGATCTTTCCCTTCGGGATCGATCCCGGACCGTTTCCAATAGCCCGTTGTGTTCCTCCAGTGCGATGTTGATTAACTACCTCCCTTCAAATTCAGTCAGAGATTGTCCACGAGTTATGCAATGCAGAAAACTCCTTGATAAGCTAGCTGATGTGTTGGTGATTCAGTGGGTCCCGGGTCATTGTGACGTTCCTGGAAATGAGAGAGGTGGTTATCTCGCCAAAAAGGAACCAAGATCACCCCAAAGCCGTTAAACCCTATCTTTTCACACCTCGAAACTTTGGGTAAAAGAGTTGTTCAAACGCCCCCTAAAAGGAAGACTTGTCAAATGCCGACAAGGACAAACCTTGGGAATGCCTTCTTTCCTCCAGTGACATTATCCCAGACTCTCCAAGGAAGGCTGTAGTTGCTGAGTTTCGTTTCCTGACTGGGCATGACTGCATGCACACTTGCTTCATTGTAATATTGTTGACTCTCCTGACTTTATTGTATGTAATCGTAGACAATCTCTGACGGCTCAATAGTACACGGCGAATGATGTAAAGTCAAAGTGTCTGGCATTTATTTCATTCATTTATTCTTTTCCGCCCAAAGATAATTATATACAAATAATTTTAAGCCCAAAGTTAAAAGAGGATCCCAAAAGGCGTAAATGCACCCAATCCTGGAAATTCTGTGAGTATGATGCAAGTACTTTTGAGATTGTCTTTTACAAAGGCGTAAAAATGAGGCAGAGCGGATGATAGACTATGTGCAAAGACCCACTGCGAATATTATCTGAATTGGATGCTGGTCGCAGTTGGAAGTTTGTGGAAGGGGAGAAGAATCTGTTCTGAAGGTATCCACTACGTATAAGCGCTATTAACCAATCAGTTAGAAACCGTTTGAGGATGAAAAGAAGAGCATCGGTATTCACTGTTTGGTTTTTAACGTCCTTTAAACTTTTTTGCCCCCTGATCTTTCCCTTCGGGTTTGATCCCCGACCGTCGCCAATAGCCCGTTGCGTTGCTTCAGTGTAACGTAAATTCAACTACGGACCTACTTCTAAAATTCCAAATGTAAATAGTGTTAAATTCTTTTGTAATATAAATAATTTCCTTTATTTTGTTTTGTTCTGTCGATCTTCGCTAACCACTCGGCCTGCTACGATACATGGTTCGTCTTCGGGCATAATGTTAACGGACACTTTTACTATGCATTCCCTATCCTGTGCACCAATTTTCTTGTTGTGAACAGTCTGTTTAAGATCTATCGTGTTCTGTTTCACAGGAACTTCACAACAAGCTAAATAGGAAATTGACAAATGAATAACAGTTACAAACGTAACGAAACATTTTTTATGTTTATTGGCCCGATTGTTAAATGCTTTACGGATACAAACAAGGAGAAACAAATAGAGATAAAAGATATAAATAAAGGTATTCAAAATGGAGGGTACGGTAATCATTTTTAATCGTTGTTGTAAAAACATAACTTCCGGATAGAAAAGGCGTTAAGGCTTGTGTATAAGTTTGATAAATGTTACTTATCATAGATGTCGTATATGTATAAATATAAGAAATCAATCTTATTGTATGCGTTCTTTTCTAAGAAACATTTTATTAGAAAAGTGTCATACTGCGATACTTATTTAAATGAAACAAATTTCATCTTTCTAAATGAAATACAGTCGACAAAGGTACAAAAGGTCTCCCTATTGTTGCAGAGCTGCGGTAGCCCAGTTGGAAGAGTAACGGATTAGCGAATGGAGGGTTGCGAGTTCCAAACTAGATCCAACCAAAGACCGTCGTGTACGTGGGGGCTGGTGCACGTTAAATCTGTCGTGGCCTCAAATGTCCTCACGTTGATGTCGTGTGGAAGCTTGGAGAGTGGTGTGCCAGGTGTTGATCATCTTTCAATGGTTCAAAATTTGTCCTTGGATCTTTCCCTTCGTGTTTAATCCGGACCGTCCCCAATGGCCCGCTGTGTTGCTCCAGTGTGACGTTAATTAACTACCTACCTACCTATTGCCGCAGTTTTAACGGTCTTTTCGAAGAATGTCGCAGTTTTAACGGTCTTTTTTCCTTGGGAAGAATAACATATGTTTATTAATGGCTTAAACGGGACACAAAATGTCTTCTGACTTGTACAACGTTACAGACGAAAAACAAATGCTTGTCCTGCAATCATTGACATGAAGTTACTACATGCAGGCATCAATGTCTGATGAAGAGACTATGTCAGTAATACCATTCGCTTAGAAGCACTGGCATGCCATCGAAACATTAGAGCGGTAATGTAACTGAAAGCTTACTTTCAGATTAAGAGGAACAGATTCTTTCATATCGTTCACTTTCTTCTCTTAGCGCTGTCTTCCCTCGAAGTGACAGACATATCGCGTGCGGAGTGTATGTTGCCACCACTCTTTACAGAAAACAGCCATTAAGTAACCGATCGCACGACAGGGTCTGTCTCAGGAGATGTGGATGAGATTGACCTTCAAAAGGGGCGTGGGAAAGACAGTCCTTGGACGACGTGCGGCACCTCCAAATGGGCAGTGGGACCCTATAGAAGGGTACACACGGATTGGGAATCCTTTTTCTGAAATGTGCCGTGAGAAAAGGCACTAAAAGGAGAGATGAGTGATTTTGAATGGCGTAAACACTTCCGTTCGTCTGCTTGACCCTGTTCTTTCTGATTGTGGATCTGGTGTTGCTGTATGGTGAAGATAAGAAGCCACTGCCGGTAATATTTAATTATACCTTTTTTTTTAATTCGCGTGATGAAAATCAGTTTTAAATATAATCTTAATTACTCTTTTTCGCAGTGGAAAAACCGTATTACGCAATTCCTTTTGAACTGTTAGTCTGCTAATATTTTGAACATCTTATTGAGGAATGTTATATGGGCTCAATCCCCTGTCTCTTTGTTGTCATAAGTGGCCTTTTCAAGAATGCATTGAGCATGGAATAGGAGAACGATTTTTCACATTATTTACAAAATATTTAGGAATATTTTTGTTTGACCCCACTGGGGTTGTCTAGTCGAGGTATCTCGTCATTAGCAAAACTGACAAGATCTTGATGGACGAGATATCTCGTCATTAGAAAAAAAACCGGACCAAATCTTGATCTCGCCATAAAAAAATCGGCAATATCCTGACAGGCGAAATACCTCCGTCGATTGAGAAATCGGTCAGATCTTAATGAACGAGATATCTCATTGAAACAACTGGGGAGTTAAAAGTTTTGAATTTATTCCATAGAATTAATTTATTCGTAGCTTCATTCACGAATGAGATCGTAAGGATGGTCCCTGAGTGGTGTGATGGGCGTCATCAGAAAAAAAGGGGTGACCGATAGACGGCGTTGGTGTGCCCCTAATTTTAACTAAAGATGTCCAATATTAAACTTTCCTATGTTTGTTAATTTTTACACTTTATTCGTCTAAGCCAGCGATTTTCAACTTTTTCTCTCTCATGACGCACAAACTAAGTTCTAAAATTATGCGGTCCATAAAAAATGTATTAAATTTTTTGCTGATCTGACAAAAAATGTTGGTATAATTTTGCTTGATTTACAAAAAAATATATGTAATTATCTAACCTTTTTGCTCCAAAGTGGTTTTTTAAAAACCTTTTAGGAACAATTTATTATGATACTTTGTAAAAAACCATAGTACTCAAATTATTTATACGGGTATTACTTGAAATTATTTGTGAACACACTTGCCAAAAATTTGTGTTTTATTGAAGTTTACACTTAGGAAGCAAATGTCTCAGTAACGGTTCAGGAGTACTTTGTAAGTTGACACACACAATTGTTACCTTATTTTATTGTAATATTATTGACTTTCCAGACTGTATTTTATGCAATAGTAGACAAGCTACGACGACTCAACGTTTAGACACATTACTGCACGTAATAATTTAGTAATAGAGTACAGAGAAGTATTGGGAAGCCAAATGGCGAATGACGTAAAGTCAAGTACCTGTAATTTGTTTCTTTTATAATTGTTGATACCAATCCCTCCCTCTAATAATCTTTATGAGGTTTTTTTTCAATAAGCAAATTTTATCACTTTTCCTATTGTAAACGTAGTTGCATACATTTATTTGAAAAACATCCTAACTGGTTTATTGGTCATCTCATTTGCCTGCCACCCTGTAGTCCCAGTTTCGAATCCCGGTCTGTAAGCTCATGGATGTTGGGGTGATGGTAGTGCACTGGAACAATGCAACGGGCTATTGGCGATAGTCCGGGATCAAAATGAATGTTGGAGATTGTCCCTGTTTGGAGAAACGGTGGCTTGTCCCCTGGGTGCTCCTTCACAAAGAATTAGACATTAAAAAAGAAAATAAGATTTGTATGAAAAAATTCCAATATTCATTATCAGATTTGATCATTGATCAACTTGAACTATCAATGTATGTTTAAAGTAGATTAAACTATAAGAAAGACGCTGTATATTAAATAATTCGAGAATAATTTCCCTCCTATAAAAAACACATGTCGTTTTATAATTCCAGTCCTTGCCCTACACGAGCTCACAGTACGGTACTAAAAGTACGTTTCTTTATAAGGGGCGTTGTTAAATGAAGTACGCATGAATGAGAAGTTTACACAGGCACAATGAGAAAGGAAATACACATAATATACTGAATAAAAATAGACCTCGCAACCTTCTACAGTGACCTCGTTGCAGGTATGATGACACTTAATTCAGGATGATGCCGTTCTCTGCTTTTTTTTTTAAAACAAACCTGATAAAATAAATACGAGTTGCCATATGCTTGCGAAAAGTTTTTTAGTTCCTAATGTCATCGAATGTCTTCCAGAATTATAGGATAACGCGCTTATACAAGGCATTGACGAGACATCAAGTCAATCAAGACATTGTCGATTTTTTGATGATGAAGAGATCAAGATCTGGTCAGTTTTCTTCGATTGACGATCTATCTCGTCCATCGAGTTTTGCTAATGCTGAGATACTTCAAGACAACCATCAAGAGGGTTAAAGTTTGATGAGGGAATTTCGAATCACCCCGTCCATTTGTAAATTTATAGATTACCACTTAAGACTAATGCAGAGTAATTTGAAAGTTTGCATAAATAGATGGAGGTTGTTACAGTTAAATGTGACACTACATAGCTCTATTGGCTTTACATTCCTGCTAAAATAGCTCTGTAGAACTAACATTAACCCTCCAGGTAGTTGTATCGACGGGTATCTCATTAGGCAAAACTGACCAGATCTTGATCTCGTCATCATTAAAAAATCGACAATATCTCGATGACGAGATATCTCGTTATTAGCAAAATTGGTCAGATCTTGATGGACGAGATATCTCGTTGAAACCGCAAAGAGGGTTAAACTGATGAAGATCTTAATAAGTGTATTTTAAAATAAGTTGAACTCAAAATGATTTCACATCTCAAGTAGTTCACTACTCAAGTAATTCAACTTCAACTGGTTCACTATTCAAGTAGTACTAGTAAGTACTATTTCATCTCAAGTAGTTCATGTATCTGAGCTAATTCGAAATGTGAAGTATAATACATTTGGAATAACAACCAAATTAGTGAGTTTACTTTAAATTTAACGAGGTTTTTTTATGATTGTGTGGAAAAAATAATACATTTTGTGGACTAGGGTTTATGTAAGTCAGCAGTCGACGATACTTTCCTAAGCTAGTGAATAATTATTTTTAATTTGATGTACCAGTGCAGGCAGATATGGTAAAGGGTAGGAAAATCGTACTTTTTCACCCTGGTTTTTTTTTGAGAAATTTTTAATTTTGAGAATCTTCTTATGACACTCACATTTTGTTGGTCCATGTGGAATTTTCCACATCTTCCATAAAACCAGACTTATCCTGTCAAAAATACAGTGTTATCTCACCTTTATCCAAAGGTTGAACAAAACCAACTTTACCACTAAGTATCTATTGGAATATGCTGACATCCAATCCATCTCCGAATGTGTTTTCGTTGATTACATTTTCTCCGATTTTACAAAATATGAGTTAGCTCACTTTTGCTTCAAAGTTTTCTATTTTATATTGTCTCAATAGCAAAGGAGTTGTCTATGCAGCGCAAACCAAAAACTACTTAACCCTCCTGATGGTTGTCTCAACGACGCAACTCGTTGTTAGCAAAACTGACCAGATCTTGATGGATGTGACATCTCGTCATAAAAAGAAAAACCAAATATTGACCTCGTCCTTACAAAAAAATCTGCAATATATTGATGACGATATGATGTTTCATAATTAGTATAGTTAGGCAGATCTTGATAGAGTAAGATCTAACGAAACCATTTGGAGGAGTAATGTCGTCTCTTTAGAATTTTACTGTTCCAGTTTGATATGAAATCGCTTTGGCAAACCCTTAAGGCCAATTATTTAGTTGCCGTTTCCCACAACAGTTCGCACACATTTTACCTGTCGTATCCCTAAATAAGGGAATCGCATTTTGTCACAACAATAAGTATTTTTTCCCCTCCGTAATTATAGTTCAGGTGCTTTGTGGAACTTCAACGGAACCGCTGAAGGTCATTGGAACAAGAGGCATAAAAAACCCCCGCTGTGTATGCGCTCATTCCCAATTCAACTGCAAACAAATGCCAATGTTTTTGCAATATTCCTATGTTGTGCACGATGACGTGTGGTGTGTGATGCCACCGTTGGAATGAAAGCGGCATCACGTAAGAATGATATGTTGATCGTGTTCTTTTCATTGAATCGCAGGTGGATTTCGTCGGCAATTCACACGCTATTTGGCGTGGCGGAGGATCGTTTCGAGAGGACTTTTGTTTCCTATTTTTTTTTCACGAGTGCTTTTACCTCTGCGATAGTTTTGGATGTGAGGTATGTGGGATCAGAATTTTTCTACCGCTTGGAGGTAGACCATAAAAAAGGATCGTGTGTTGCATTTGAATAATTTCATGCATGATTTTGTTCTACGAAATTGAAATGTGGTTGTTTTTAAAATTGAGCTTCGTTTGCAAATTGGTTTGCTAGCAAAATTCCCTTCGCACTTTTTGTTAGTTTCATATTTTTTGGAGAGAAACAAAATTCATATATGTTCTAGTTCCCCGGATATCCGTTATGGAAATTGGGTTTGTCTATCAAACTTTTATAAATCAAGAAAATGTGTAAAGATGATAATACAAAATTATAATTACATATGGCACAAAGACCATATTTAGTCAAGCTGTTCCAAACACAAGACAATATCGAGTAAAAAATGTGATAGGGGAAAAAGAGGGGTTGGGAACATTGTAATGGGATGTCAGCAAAAAGATCGCCTGGAGCGCAACCCCGTGTTAATTAAACAGAGTAAACCCCATGTACGATCACTAGAATACCTCCTGTACTATTATCTATGCTTTCTTCTCTTAAAATGAGTATATTTCTTGTTTATTGAGAATTTTTGAATTTGCGACTCAAATGAGCCCCATTTTCAAAATTGTTAGTTATGTTCCAGATATTTAGCAGTGTGATTTATGTTTCTGCTTGATACTTAAAATATTGAATGCTTAGTTTAGAAAATTAGTTTTGAATTTGCGACTCAAATGAGCCCCATTTTCAAAATTGTTAGTTATGTTCCAGATATTTAGCAGTGTGATTTATGTTTCTGCTTGATACTTAAAATATTGAATGCTTAGTTTAGAAAATTAGTTTTGAATTTGCGACTCAAATGAGCCCCATTTTCAAAATTGTTAGTTATGTTCCAGATATTTAGCAGTGTGATTTATGTTTCTCCTTGATACTTAAAATATTGAATGCTTAGTTTAGAAAATTAGTTTTGAATTTGCGACTCAAATGAGCCCCATTTTCAAAATTGTTAGTTATGTTCCAGATATTTAGCAGTGTGATTTATGTTTCTGCTTGATACTTAAAATATTGAATGCTTAGTTTAGAAAATTAGTTTTGAATTTGCGACTCAAATGAGCCCCATTTTCAAAATTGTTAGTTATGTTCCAGATATTTAGCAGTGTGATTTATGTTTCTGCTTGATACTTAAAATATTGAATGCTTAGTTTAGAAAATTAGTTTTGAATTTGCGACTCAAATGAGCCCCATTTTCAAAATTGTTAGTTATGTTCCAGATATTTAGCAGTGTGATTTATGTTTCTGCTTGATACTTAAAATATTGAATGCTTAGTTTAGAAAATTAGTTTTGAATTTGCGACTCAAATGAGCCCCATTTTCAAAATTGTTAGTTATGTTCCAGATATTTAGCAGTGTGATTTATGTTTCTGCTTGATACTTAAAATATTGAATGCTTAGTTTAGAAAATTAGTTTTGAATTTGCGACTCAAATGAGCCCCATTTTCAAAATTGTTAGTTATGTTCCAGATATTTAGCAGTGTGATTTATGTTTCTGCTTGATACTTAAAATATTGAATGCTTAGTTTAGAAAATTAGTTTTGGATTTGTGGACGGGTACCGTAAGTTTTGTTGCATTACATCAAATGCTGACCCCAAAACAACTGCAGTTGGAAACGCAAAAATTAAAAAATGGTTGAAAAATGGAGTAATTCAATGTTTTTCTTTTGAATTTGCCGTACTTGAACGATTTTGAGCACCGAAATGTTTACTTATACAATTCGAAGTCACTGATAAAAATTGAATTAGTTGTTTGAGTAGCCGGAAACATACTCAAATGTTAAAACCACATGAACTTACCTGTTCATAGTTTGCATTACCTAACTTACAAAACAGTTGGTTTTTATCCTTTCAAAATTCGTACAGTGCCCATGCAATCTTAATGATGTTTATCTCATAATAGGGTATAAAATTGCTCATAACAAAGGCGAGGAAAGAGTTTTGGAGTGTTAACAATAACTTTCATCCCAGACAGTAGGAAAACTACAAGGTGAATGGATTGAATTGAAGGTCAAAAACTACGGGCCCGATCAGCTTATAAAACTCATATTTCCTCAAGCTCTAGGGAAAGTGCTCCTTTGACTATCAGCATCGCATCAGTGTGAAGAAGACATTTCAATTTCATCTTTTTTTGTGTGAAAATTGAATTGTTTTTTTTGGAGATACATCAAATGTGCCAGTTGTTTACTGATTGGGACATTCTTCATTTGTATTGATTGGAAATTAGAATTGACTACAGTAAAAGTAAACGAAATGATATATAGTTTTTGGATAATTTAATTTCATTTAGAGGTTTGAAATCCATGAATATGGATGCGATATCCATTATAAATTGATTAAAATAAGTAGTGAAATTGAGTATGACTTTGCCATCAATAGATTGACATAAGCAATAAAGAAAGTATAGCGCAGATGCTATGCGTGGGATCCACTAGTATAAAGAATTTTGTGAGACCCGATAAAAAGAAGATATTCGCCAGGAATGCGCACATTAAATCTGCAGGTGAGACAGATAACTCTCATACATCTTGTCCTCACCCATCTTCAGGTCCCCATATCTACCGTTTGGTTGTTTTTGGGTTTTATGACGCACGGGCCATATTTGGCCATGCTGCGCCAGACACAAGAACACAGGCAATGTCAAGTAATGGAAATAGACACCCTTGGAAAGTTTTACTCATAGACGAGAAATATACATAGGTAGACTGAGAATTGCTATTGAAAGGAGTTTCAAAAACTGAAACCAACACTTCACGTGACTGCTCTGTGAAAAATCAACTTGATTGGCCGATTTGGTATCTTATCACCTCGTTTGGCGATATGACAGTGTATAAATGCGCATTTCTATAGAGTTATGACAAAAGTGGTAAAATCATCCATATCTACTACTCTCGCATGATCAACCAATGGACCAATCAGATGATGAATCCAATGGATGGGTGTCTTCTCCCGTTCCGTGGACCAATCAATCAAACGATGAGTCTTACGTTCCACCCAAAAGACAAAAATAGTCTAAGGGTCACTTTACTACTATTAGTTTTGATCACATGATCCTGGGCACATCAAAAGGTCAACATTGCTCACTCCACTTTTATATTTCCTCTATGGTTTTACTGATACAGAAGAGTGGAAATACACCAAGGGAGGAATCAAACCTGCGCCACCTACAACTCGCAGGTTTCTAGAGCAGTGAGCATATACATTGAGCCAATACGGCCACTCTACTTTTAATACCAATTTAAACCACGAGGCCTTGTGCCTGTGTAGATGATGGGCCCTTCATGAAACACAACTATATGTACCAAGTACTCAATGCTCAGCTCACAAATATGCCCATTTTCCCTCATCTGTTGCACAGTTATATAGTTTTGTTGTTATAAATATAATATAAACATCATTTACATTTAGAAAACACATCGCAGTCATTACAACACTAAAATGTTTTCATTCCTTTACCTGGCCCCTCTCATCTTCGAGTCTCTGGCAAACCCCCTGTATAGGGTGCTTGACCATCTGAAGTAATTACTTAAAAACTGAGCACATCTGTCTATGTCTGGTTCTCCTGATAGTTTTACGTATGAAATTATGGTGGACAGCCATCCGATTCCATCTATTAGAGGCTTCATAAGAAAGTCCGTTTAAATGGATATTCCGCTAACTTTTTTTGAAAACGCTTTATAGTATTTTCAATACTATTATGATATTTTCAGCTAGCCCTTCGTGATTATTCCAAATAATGATCAGGAAAGGATGAAATGTTATGTAATAGGAAGTTCAATGAGGTTATCCCCATTTTATCTTTAACTCTACAAAAATTGCGTGATGAATAGGAAGCAATGTCTCTTTGAAGGTTCAAGGCCCTCTTGTTTGTTTGCTGTTTGATTCAAATTTACGCTTATACAGCCAAACTCCTGCATATTTGTTTTCCTCGATTCGCATTTGCGAATGGTTGGTAGGTAGTTAATTAACGCCATACTGGAGCTATTCGCGACGATCCGGGATCAATCCCTAAGAGAAAGATTCGAGGACAAGACAAAGTAATTTTGAACCACGGTCAGATGACGAGGTCAACACCTGAGCTGGCACCCTACTCTCCAAATTCACACCGAGCCAACGTGAGGACATTTGAGGCCACTACAGATTTAACATGCACCAGCCCCTGTGTACACGACGGTCTTTCGTTGGACCGAGTTTCGAACTCTCAACCCTCCAGTTGTTAACCCGTTACTCTTCCAACTGGGCTACCGCGGCCCCGTAATTGCGAATGAATCACTTTGAAGTACCATATTAACTAAGTGCAGGCCATTAAGGAAATCCAATTCTTCAGGCTACTTTATTGGGAATTTAAGAGTAAACCAAATTTGCAAAAGAAAGCATCTGTCTTGGACCATCCCTTCGGAATTGATCCCAGACCTTTGCTAATAGCCCTTTGAGTTGCCCCAGTGAGACGTCAATTCAACTACCTCTCTTGCAATGAAACCCAGAGGAGGTATTGGACAGTGCGTACTGAATGGTGAAATTGATTCCCATACATAAAATTTCAATAATTGTTATATTAAAGCACCATTTGTACTAAAAATGAATCGGCGGACCACAAACCAACTAGAGGGGAAAAATCCGAGGACAACACGAAGTAATTTTGAATCGCCCCCGGATGAGACGACTAAATTTTAGTAGCCAATCCACCTATCAAGAAGGCAGTTTATAGTTTGTTTTTATTTGTTACCCGCTGCGTAGCATGCATATTTGATGCCTTATAAGCATTACTTTATAGCATAGGTGGCATAAGTGTTGCCTTAGTATTGGGCGACGACCTAGAATGCATTGGAACAAAATTTCAACAAAAGTTACACAAAATCCTTTATGATGGGAAGGGTCGAAAAACCAATATCACATTAACTTCAAAAACGAATATTACAACATTGAAAATTAATTGACTAATTACCACGAATATATTTTTAGTTAGCCAACACACCCATTTTTGTTGGGAATTCATTTTATTTTGTGTTTGAAGAAATCTTGTACTCAATGTATAACCTGCACAAATAGGCAAATTTTTCCTATTCTTTTCCTTCATTACTGGAGGGGCCATCGTGGCTCAGTGGGTATGCCCACTGTACTAGCAACCTTCGAGTTGTAAGCTGCGCAAGTTCGATTCGTGTCATTTACATTCCTCCCAAGGTGTATTTCTCTCTTCTGTGTCAGCAAAACTTTCATTGTGTGTATGTCTATTACTTGATATTGTATGTCGTGTCTGGCGCAGCATGGCCAAATATGGCCCTTGCGCCATAAAACCCCCAAACCAACCAACCTTCATTGCTTAGTATTATGAACCCACTGAAAAGATGTATAACTTTACGAAACGTCGAAAACAGAGTGAACATTACAGTGCAAAGTAGGTCCCCAGGAAAGTTCCACCTTTCCTGGGGACTCTCCTGATTTTCGGGTCCCGGTATCATGTTGAGGGTGACACGACCCTCATATCGAGGGGCCCACAAGAGAGACATGAAGAGCAATACACCATTTCTATGGGTAAAACTCAAGAATACTGTATCGACCCATAGCCAATTTGACGATTGAAGTGACTAATTGATAAATCTACGGCAGGTTAGCATATTCCAAAATTATTGCCATCGTTAACCCTCTTGGTGATTGTCTCGCCATTAGCAAAACTGGTGGACGAGATATCTCGTCATCAGAAAAACGGACCTTTATCTCGTCCAAAAAAACAGATCTTTATCTCGTCTTCATAAAAAATCGGCAATATCTTGATGACGAGATATCTCGTCTTTTGCGAAATTGCTCAGATCTTGGTGGAGGAGATACCTCGTCGATGATAGCCAATTGGCAATGGTACCGTGTTCTCGAGTCTAACCCCTCTATGATAGTGAATAGAGTAAGCCCATTCGACTACTTTGAGCGCGTTCAAAATATTTTTGTATCTGCTGTAAGGATCCGTTATAAAACCCACCCTTAGTGAGCTTTTTGTATTATATAACAACCGCACACAATATTGATCTCACTGTAAAAAGTTACTACCTACTTGTTATCTAAATCATTAATTATTTCAACAAAAGGATCAAGGATGCATTATTGTTGAGACTGCATTGTTAAAGTAACGGTTGTTGCTTATAACAGGTTTTATCATCAATGTCTCACTTCTGCAGACTAGCGTGTCGTGGTAATTAGCCAGATCTCAACGGTTCTGCATTTGCTCTTGCCTTTAATAAATCCATTATGTCCGTCATCCATCAAGTGCTGCTATAAACATTAAATATAATTGAGTGATGATTTATAAGCATCGTATTATTTGTATGCAAGTATAAGAATTATGATAAGTTAAATAATGTGAGCTCACAATAAGTGGTAAATCACGGGCTTTGTCTAGTCAGTTCTGTATTTATCTAGTGGTACTTTTTAATGACATTTACACACGCTGTAGAATGTCATTAAAAAGTACCGCTCGTGCAGACCTTTCATGCTTTCATCCAGTTTTCAACTCCATTTGCCATTGATTTTCAGTTTTAAAATTCAAAGTTTTGGTAATTCTAGGTTCTCATTACATTTATTAGAATAGTTCGTTGAAGCTCATCCAGACAAAGTTAAAACGTCAAATCGTGGCGAAATTTGAGCCGTTATAATAACTATTACATTACAACGGTTAGAAATCAACATTTTTTTCAAATTTCTTTTGAATAATTGCAAAAACATCTGCAATATATTTGAAAACTTTCTGTAGAAACTTTAGAGGGAGGTAAGAAACACAATAAAACAGGACTATTGAAACTGTTAAGATATTTGCTGTCTTTCAATTCTGCACATTAGAGTGCTATCTCTTCATTATCTCGTCAAAACCACTTGATAGGTTAAGTGGAATAACCACCAAATGTACTCAATATGAATTACTGTAGCGATCATGTAAAATTTAAATTTATCACGGTATTCATAACCTTGTACCTTGTAAATACAGTATCCTGAACTTACGTAAGGTAATTTTTAATAATTTCTAATGCTTCAGGAATTTGTGTTTTATTAGAAGGTGAAAGAATTTCCTCATTTTCACTTTCATCTCTTGATCTTTCACGCTTTTCTTCTAAATATTCCATAGTTAAATCCTAAATCATCGATTGAGAATATACTGCAACGTTGTTATCGATATTTGTGTACTCGTTTGTGTAAGGAATAAATAGTACACGCACTTTCATTTACGATTTCAAATAAATTTAATAAAGAATTGGGGTCAGAGTCCTCATTCCCGACACCGTTCTGTTTGCCATTAAGTACAAACCCTGCATGTCTTAACCCTCCAAGTGGTTTCGACGAGATATCTCGTCCATCAAGATCTGACCAATTTTGCGAATGACGAGGTATCTTGCCATCAAGATATTGCCGATTATTTTACGAAGGCGAGATCAAGATCTGGTCAATTTTCTTGCTAATTACGAGGTATCTTGTCCATCAAGATCTGGTCAGTTTTGCTAATGACGAGATACCTCGTCGAGACAACCACCAAGAGGGTTAATTACATTGTCGTCTATGAAAGCTACACGGGACTGTTGAAAATTGGTGACTTATACAGGTGTCGACGTATCGAGTGTTACTGTAACTATATTAGATGCATAAACAATAAACACACTGCTTTATAATTCGTTGTTAACCCTCCTGCTGGTTGTCTCGACGAGATATCTCGTCAGTAGAAAACTGACTAGATCGTAATCTCGTCATCATAAAATAATCGGTAATATCTTGATAACGAGATATCTCGTCATAAGCAAAATTGGTCAGATCTTGATGGACGAGATATCTGGTCGAAACCACTTGAAGGATTAGGATAACAATTGTTTTTTTTATCTCAATAAAACAGTAATAAATCACTCAAGAAGCAAAACAGAATTTAAATATGAAAGAGATACGACGGTCTTTAGTTGAATCGAGTTTCGAACTCCGGTTCCTAATCCGCAATTCTTTCCTACTGATCAACCGCGGCAGCTTGGAAAGAGAGACATAAACGAAAGTTATTGCCCAAACCACTTGTTGGAAACGACTCGTGAAATGCACTGCCCAAACCACCTGTTGGAAACGACTCGTGTTCAACAACCCACCAATTGCGATTAAATCACTCTTACTACCTCATCCCTCGCCTTTCCTCTTTTAGCACACAAAAACAACAACCACCCCAAAAACAGATCCCTCATTATGCAGCAGCAGCAGCTATCGAAACTTCCCCTCCCGCTAATTGCAAACCCCTCCACGAGTCAATTGGTTCAAACCCTCTCTGTCACGTTCCGATGTGGCCTAGATCTCACACAAACAACCCCATCTCCTTTTCAATCTCAGTGACCAGTCCCTCACCACAAAAGACACGGTTTTTGGACACAAAAAAGGGAAGGGGCAATCATTTTTAATGCGGAAGTCGGAGGGGATGTTACGAACGAGATGTAACTTCATGCTGCCACCAGGATGTCCACGGTCCGCCGGTTTTTGCCGGAAGTGGACAAACGAGTTTCCGGCCTTCATTAGAGCTAGTCGGTTGAAATTGCAAGTTGAAACGTTTTTGACTCCAGTGGAAAAAATATAGTTAGGTCTAATTTATAAATGCATCCCTTTTGGGTTATTATTTTTCAGAGAAAAAAAGTTGCAATTTTGCAATTCCTGCAGAGTCGCTTTTTTTTGCCTAGCCGGGAAGGCGTTGTCTCGTCTTAATGTTCTTTTTTTAAGCGAAGCTTCGTGGAAGACAAGAATATATATATCCTGGTTTTCTCTGCTCTTAATGACAGAGGAATGGACGCGCGGATCAAATGTAGTCGTGAATAAACTGTTTCTTTGGTAAACTAATGGCTTTATTTGGATTGACCCAAAGAAATCTAGTTTGAAAAATGGGATACTTTTTTCCGCATATACAGTTAAAGAAAAACTGAGATTGTTTACCAACTGATAATCAAGCCAGTAACTGAATCAAGCCATTTGACGTCACTTTCGGAATACGTACAAGAAGCATCTATCGCTGCAGAAACATTACCGCCAGCTATACACCTAAACCTTACCGCCTGGCTTGACAGAAAATGTGTCTTTTACACCCACCACACAGAGACTGATATCTTGCGTTTTGACAAATTAAACTACCTAGTGGTTGTTTCGACGAGGTATCTAGTCATTTGAAGAAAATTTATCAGGAATTGAACTCGTCATCGTAAAGAAAACGGCACTGTCTTTATGACGAGGTAGGTAGGTATTTAATTAACGTCGCACTGGAGCAACACAACGGGCTATTGGCAACGTTCCGGAATAAATTCCAAAGAAAAAGTTCCTAGGACAACCCCTCGTCATTTTGAACCGCGGTCAGATAACGACATCAACACCTGAGCTGGCACCCCACTCTCCGAACTTCCGCACCAAGCCGAAGTGAGGGCATTTGAGGCACGGCAGATTTAAAGCGCGCAAGCCCCCTTTGTACACGACGGTCTTTGGTTGGATTCGAACTCGCAAACCCTCCGGTTGCAGATCCGTTACTCTTCCAACCGGGCTAACGCGGCCCTTTTTTATGACGAGATATCTCGACATTAGCACAAGTGGTCAGATTATGATGGACTCGTCGAAACCCCTTGGAGAGTTCATAATTATTTACTCATTAAATTTTTGTATATCACGAAAGTTAAACCTTACGCGAAAAGGCATGGTGTATCTGACAGAAAGAAAACGGAACGAAAAGAAAAAAAATCATCGTATAACGTTCAAAATCGGTGCAAGTCGGTTGAAAGGTGTGAAAAAATCGCACAACTTTGAAAGAAATTATAAAAGCTTTCAGGAGTAGTGGTCTATCTGTCAAACCGGAATGTTAATCCTCAGAGGGGTTCACACGCATGCATCCCTTCAACAACGTGCTGTCTTCCCTGCCCAGTTTAGACCTTTTTGACCAATAAAATCTTTTATGTGATTCTTTCAACCAATAGATGATGTTATTTAGTCATTCTGTGTTGTGGGGTGAAAGCAATACTCACCAATTGGAAATCTCACGACACTGAGAATATCAAAAATAAAAATTCGCCTTAAAGTTTAAAAGTCATTTTTTTTGTACAAGCTCTTAAATGCACATAAATGGAGTTTCAACCGCATATCATCAGCGGTTGCCTTTCAATTAATTAATGGACTGAGATAGCCCATTTGGTAGATTCGCAGATTAGCAACCGGAGGGTTGCGGGATATATCGAAACTCGATCCAACCGAACACCTTCGCGCTCGTGGGGCTGGTGCACGTTAAATCTGTCGGAGCCTCAATTGTCTTCACGTTGGCGTGGTGTGAAAGTTTGGAGAGTGAGGTGCCAGCTCAGGTGTTGAACCCGTCATCTCACCTTGATTCAAAATTGCGAGGTGTTTCCTCGGATCTTTCTCTTCGGGATTGATCCTGGTCTTTCGCCATTAGACCGTTATGTTGCTCCACTGCAACGTTAATTCAACTACCTACCGAATTTCAATTAAACTGAGAAGTTATCGGACACAATATTTATTCACATAGATAAAATTTCGACGATGGTTATATTGAAGCACCATTTGCACTAAAACGGATAGTCTAACACACTTATGATTTAATTTTTAGTGGTTTTTAATGAGGTGTAAAGATGGTAAAAAGGGTGCTTGTAACTATGTGAATAGTACCCTAACGTTTCTAAATTTTGATTTTGGTTGTTATTTCTATGCATGGTTATTCTCAATCATTAAAAAAATAGAGGAAACATCCGTAAGAAATCACTTTTTGTAGAATTTAGAAACTGGTTTTTAGCATTGTATCCATAGTCAAATAGCACTTTGCCATACACCTGCTTTTAGTGGACGAATCTTGATGATCTTGACTGGTGCAAAGATTATCTTTATAATCAAAATCTTTTCATAAGCAACTTTAGTTCAAGAGAGCATATCTCAACTTCTTTATATGTATCGCAACTCAAAATGGAAATTTAGTTTTCTTAAAAACCAGCACAATCTATTGAACTCCACCAAACCAAAATATTTTAATTTATCAAAATGAATGCCTTTATTAAAAATGTTACCATTTATATGTTCTTAATAATAATTTTAAGATATATTTTTGTTCGTTTTATAGAAATATAGTTATATTAAAAAATGAGCTAAATGATATTTCTTCTTTCTTTGCAGGTCCTTGTAGAAAATGATGGATCTCCTAGTATGCGGAGTAAGTTGATGTATTTCCTATTCCTTAAAATGTTTCTTAAATATTTTACAAATTTAAAAAAAAATATTAATATCGTTAAATGTTAAACACAGAAAGTTCAACAAAATCCTAAATAGTTTGTGATAAAAAGTAACAGTTCGATGCTATAATATTTTTAGGTATATTTATTATGCTTTTGAAATATTCGTTTTGCATTCTGAAAAGTTTTCAAAAGCTAGATATTTTAAGAATATTACTCAATAGGACTGAACCGAAAATCAACTTAGCCGATGGCAATTATAATAATATTCTAATTTAGAAGGTGGCCCACACATGATTCTTTTCAGTCAAAGTCAATGGTCCATCAGATGTATTCAGTCAATAGTTTGTCAACAAATGGTAAATTAGGGTGTTATAGTTATGAGTTCGGTGGTGATTTAAAATTTCCTTATAAAAGAAAATGTTCCAGTTTGGATTTGTTCCGATCCTTTATCTGCACAGCATTGGCTACGTATAAGACACAGGCGATCGTTAGTCATATTTTACACCTTAAAGTTTTGTTTTGATGACCCTGTTTCAGACTTCGATATTTTCGACTCCTTTCCTTATTTACGCTTATACGAAGCTAATTCGATCAATTAAATTTTTATTCTTCTTTGTAACAATCTGTCTGTACTCATAATTTACATATTTATACGTAAATTATGTAACAATCTATTGCAAATGTAAAACAATTTTCCTAAAACAGTCCTAAAAGAAAAAGGCCTCCAAATACAACTAGTTATCGAAGTCCAGGACTTAAATGCACCCACTCGTTTTTTAATAGAGTTCTTCTAGGCCGAGTGTAAAGGTGTGAAAGCGCCATAGATATGAAATATAAGTAGACTGAGCATTGCTATTGAGAGAAGCTTCAAAAAGTGTGACCAACATGTCAACTAGTAGTCATGTGACTGAAAAATTGTCTTGGTTGGACGATTTGCCATCTTATCGCCTTGTTTGGCGATATAACATCTTATGACAGGATAGATGTGTGAATGCACATTTCTAGATTGGCGACAAAATAGTGAAACCGCTAAAGTTTACAATGTCGCTCGGAATCATGATGAACGTTCGTTTTCACCCGGAAGAGGAAAGCGTCACGTTACTACTAGAATTGGTCACATGATCCTGGGCACATATAAATTTATCATTGCTCACACTACTTTTATACCTTATCTATAGTTTATACACATCCACAGATAAACAAAATATTCTTTGAAATTTTACTCGTGTAAAGCTTTTTGGTTACCGAAAGAAAGGGCTCAACGGCCAATGACGCCTGACATTCTGCTCCTAATTTCCAAACATGGTATGATTTAAACAGATAGTTTTTTAAATTCAGACTTGACCAGCTTGTTCGATTATTCACCTAAGTATATTTTACAGGCTCCATTGGACAACAGTTTCCATAAAGACAAGCTAGAACTGGTCAACAAAGGTTCTTTGGGCCGAAGACGGAAACCAACTCGCTCCAATCTCAAGCAGTTTCTCTCTCAAAGCAATCACTTTCCAGCACATACACCTCCTTCCAATCACATTCCTTCGAAGACACCTCCACCCAATCGCATTTCTCCAAAGACATCAACGCCTCTTCCACAACCTGTAAATTCCGTAAAGAAATGCGTGGCGAATGGAAACATTCATACGGAACGAGAAGGTCTACAGAATTTCAAGCCTCCATCGAGAATAGGTAAGTAACTGCATGTTCCTTGATGCATTAACCCTTGGGTTAATTGGGAATTTGGAAAACACGAGGTCCTGAAATTGACATGTGAATGCATTAGATAACAGATTCAGAGAACTTCAAAAGTACATTAAATGCTTTCTTTTTAAGTGCTGGTTTTTCGCTCCGAGTTTGTGGTCCGGTGCTGGAAGCGATAGCAGTGATTACGAGTTGGTGAAACAAATAATCACCTTTGGTGTACGGCTATACGTGATTTTGCATATGGCAGCCCTTTCACATGGAAAGCTTAGCCATCTTTTTACATGTCTTCTTCAAAGTCATCTGCCTTCTCATAGGAGCCGCTTTATACAAGCAGACCTAACTTGATTCTTTACCAAGGAGTCAAAACAGGGATGTTCCACCAAGAATTTAGTTGAATCATTCTGTTGATAAGTTCGTATCCAGAATGCAAATAATGGAATGGTACATAAAGGATTTTGCTTGGTACGGTCCTAACTTGGCCTGTTTACCATAGACCGGTAGTGGAGGAACCTGAGGCGAAGGTCCTCCATCTCCTGTAAGCTTGTAACTGGAATGAACAGAGGTGAGCTTATCGGAACCTTATATAGATTTCACAGGGATTTGGGTTTAACGCGGAGCGTTATATTAGGAGATAATTTCAATAGAAAGTTCCGCTTAGAATTCATTCGAGGCATCCTGTTGGTAGGTCCCATTGAAAAAACGAACTTTCAAACCTACTTTTCTTTTCGATACAACACATTTCCTCTATAAACTAACCCTCTCGGTAATGTCTCTTGTTCTTTTCCAACCAGAGTCAAGCTTACCTCGAACATTGGCTGAACCAAATCACGTGAACGACGCTCACCAGTTCACAATCGAGGCTAAACTAAAGCGCAAAAAATCCGACGTCGGAAGAAGTGCGGTCCTCATTCAGACCTGGGAGAGGAGGTCTCGCAGCGACTCTTTCTCGAAACGGCTCCAAGCTGCTGCCAAAACAGCGGCCCGAAATTCGACCTGTAATCGATTCCAAAACAAAGAGAATCTGAGAGACTCCGCCACGATGCCAGATTCGTATGCGAGTTCGAAGAGTGTAGAGTCTTTGAAGAACGGTGGATTGGTTTCAAGAGTTCGAGGTAAGCCATGGCCACCTCAGTACCAGTTTCTTACGTAACTTAAAGGTCTTACGAAAACAAAAGATCCGGGTCTTTTATTTTCACAGAAAAATGCTTTGACAATGTTAGGAGCTTATGTACGTATTATTCAAACGTAAAAATTTGTTATTGTTTCTTCCATTCTTATGGGGTAGCCCGGTTGGGGGACTAGCAACCGGAGGGTGCGAGCTCTAATTCAACCAAAGACCGTCGTGTAACAAAGGGGGTTGATGAACGTTAATTCTGTCGTGGCCTCAAATGTCCTCACATTGGCGTGATGTGGAAGTTTGGAAAGGTGCCAGCTCAAGTGTTACTTCGTCATCTGACCGTGGTGCGAAATTACGTGGTGTTGTCTTCGGATCTTTCCTTTCGGAGGTTGATCCCGAACCGTCGCCAATAGACCGATGTGATGCTCCAATGAGACGTTAATTAAAATACCTACCCCTTCTTATGGTACAGAAAGCAAAACAATAATGGGAAGCAAAATCAAAGTATGAAACTCTTGAACTGTATTCGAACGATCTCGACTTAATTTTTTTCATTTTATAAGCAAAATGTATCTATTTTTTATACGGTCGATTTTTTACAACTCTATTCGAAGTTGAACAATTTTTTGGTGCTTTGGGGAAGCTGTTTTCCTTTGCCTTTTTTTCCATGCTATTTAATAACATATCGGGATCTCCATTTAATTCCAATAGCACGTTGTTTGCTCCAGTGTGACGTTAATTAAAATACCTACCTACCATTTAATTCCAGCTCGGTGTTGATCTCGTTCTCTGACCGTGGTTGAAAAATACGAGATGTTGTCCTCGTAACTTTCTCTTCGGGATTGATCCCGGACTGTCGCCAATAGCCCGTTGTGTTGCTCCAGTAATACATTAATTAACTACCTACCTACCAACCATTTAATTGCATGGAAGTCTGCCAATTGTTTTCCTTCTGAAAATAATAAAAATAAGATTAAAAGCTTCTGAATTTAACCCAATCAAAATGAATCCAAAGGAATTATGACACAATTGAGACCAGATTTTTAAATGTAACAAGATCCATAATTCGAATTTTTCTTGAAATGTATGCAGACATAAAAATCTATGGGTTAAATTCCGTCAAGAAAAATTGTTAATTTGAAGTATTTGCCTTTGTATTAAAATGCCATTATGTTATTTTAATACAGCAAAATTAGTTGAATGAACCATTTCCGAAATTTCAGAAAGTCCATTAGCTTACACAAGATATGCTGTTTTTGAAAGAAACGAATTTAGTTGTAGTTTATCTTAATATGAAAAAATCCATTATAATGTTACGCCAGACGCGAAAAATGCTTTTGTATTTTATTCGAAGCGCAGAAAAGGGCACACTCGTTACAGATTTGTTTCTATTGGGTTGATGCAAAAGTTAGTCCCGTTTTTGGCTCTAGATGGCATTGCATCGCAAAACAGAAGTGTTATCTACTTCACAAGTTTAGATGTTGTTTGATAGAAATAATTTCAGGGAGGTACTTGGGGGAAAAATGTGTTATTGGGTTGTGTTTTAAATTTTGTTAAGCATTAAAAATGGCAGAAAATAAGGAGCATTTTCGACAGATTATGCTTTTTTTATTTCCGAAAAGGCAAGAATGCTTTGCAGACGCAAAAGAAATGTGTTGTGTATGGTGAGGATGCCGTTGACGATTCCACGGGCCGTAAGTAGTTCGGAAAGTTTCGTCACCTGGATAAGTTCTTTAGCCAGAAACCCCAGAACTTGTATGAGCGCAGGATTATGCATCTACCGAAGAGATAGAGAATGGTCATCGAACAGAACGGCACATTCTACACTGCTGGCCACCCAAATTGCAACACCAAGAAAGACAAGAGATATCACAACAAAATTTATTTTGTAGATAACATGTTGACCAAGTATCAAATGATTAAATTTATAGACTTCTGTGAAGTGTGGTTCCTGCCAAAATCAGTAGCCAGAGTAGCCGCCATTGTTGGAGATCACCGCTGCCACACGCCTCGGCATTGATTCAAAGAGACTTTGGATGTGTTCTTGGGGTACAGCAGACCAAGCAACTTCCACACGTTGCCAAAGTTGATCTGGTGTGGCAGCTGGGGATGTATTCTGGGTCAATCGTTGAGCAACCATGGACCACATGTTTTCTATCGGCGAAAGATCCGGAGAGCGAGCTGGCCAGGGAAGCAATTCAATCTGGCGATTGACGAAGAACCCTTGGACAATGCGTGCCACGTGTGGTCGCGCATTATCCTGTTGAAATATGGCTGTGGGCAAGCCCTGAAGGTAAGGAAGGACAACTGGCTCCAACACCTCGGAGATGTAGCGCTGGCTGTTTAAAGTACCGGCAATGCGTACTAGAGGAGTGCGAGAGTGATATCCAATACCGCCCCATACCATAATACCCGGTGCAGGACCAGTGTGGCGGTGCATAACGCAGCTGTTCAGCATCCTCTCTCCACGGTGTCTCCAGACTCGAATCCGACCATCGTGGTGTTGCAGACAGAAGCGTGACACGTCAGTAAAGACAATTTCATTCCATTCTGCCGTCCACATCCTTCTTTCATCGCACCATTGGCGGCGGAAACGTCTGTGGTTCTGCGTCAAGTTAGACGAAGCAATGGACGTCTTGCGGACAGACCACTCTGCTGTAAACGGCGTCGAATGGTACGCGCAGACACTGGATGATGCGATACAGACTGAATGTGCTGTGGCTGTGTTCGTGATGTGGCTGAGCGATCCGTCACTGCCATACGCACAATATGCCTGTCATCACGTGAAGTGGTGCACTGAGGTGGATGCGATCGAACACGTCGGTCCGCCGTACCCTCCTGCATCCAACGATCACATATCCGCATTACAGTTGTTTGGTTTCGTCCAACACGACTACCGATTTCCCTGAAAGATAATCCACAATCTCGGTAGGCCACTATCCTTCCTCTGTCGAACTCGGATACTTGATCAAAAGATGATCGCTGTTTTCTACGAGGCATAATTGATCGTTTTTTTTTTAAAAAACCACAAGAAAAACACAATTGCCGTACTTGAAATCGTCGAAATCTCCAAGCCTTAAATAGCGCTTTGAAGTGGCGCCACAGGCGCGCGTGATGTGCGTCTGCGCTGAAATTCTAATCATTTGCATATCTCACCTCCGCTAATGCATGTTGTAAATTTCATATTATTTGCATGCTTCCTTCAGGGTGTTGCATTTACGGTGGCCAGCAGTGTATATTGATTAAATGTAATTTTTAGTAAATAAAATTGTTCTTCAGTTTTTGTCGATAAAAACGGGACGAACTTTTGCATCAACCCAATATTTGTGTCTTTGCATTAATCAAAATTTAATAATTTAATATTATTTGCGTTCAATTTCAGTTGGGTTATACCATAATGAAACATGAAATTCACGTTGCGAAAGTGAAAAGGTTAGAACCCCTGTCATAACTGTCCTTGAACGCGGAGAGCTCAGAATTAGTAAACTGATACAGTAGTAAATAAAATTGTTCTTCAGTTTTTGTCGAAAAAACGGGACGAACTTTTGCATCAACCCAATATTTGTGTCTTTGCATTAATCAAAATTTAATAATTTATTACTATTTGCGTTCAATTTCAGTTGGGTTATACCATAATGAAACATGAAATTCACGTTGCGAAAGTGAAAAGGTTAGAACCCCTGTCACAACTGTCCTTGAACGCGGAGAGCTCAGAATTAGTAAACTGATACATTAGTAAATAAAATTGTTCGTCAGTTTTTGTCGAAAAAACGGGACGAACTTTTGCATCAACCCAATATTTGTGTCTTTGCATTAATCAAAATTTAATAATTTAATATTATTTGCGTTCAATTTCAGTTGGGTTATACCATAATGAAACATGAAATTCACGTTGCGAAAGTGAAAAGGTTAGAACCCCTGTCAACTGTCCTTGAACGCGGAGAGCTCAGAATTACTAAACTGATACAGTAGTAAATAAAATTGTTCTTCAGTTTTTGTCGAAAAAACGGGACGAACTTTTGCATCAACCCAATATTTGTGTCTTTGCATTAACCAAATTTAATATTTGCGTTCAATTTCAGTTGGGTTATACCATAATGAAACATGAAATTCACGTTGCGAAAGTGAAAAGGTTAGAACCCCTGTCACAACTGTCCTTGAACGCGGAGAGCTCAGAATTAGTAAACTGATACAGTAGTAAATAAAATTGTTCTTCAGTTTTTGTCGATAAAACGGGACGAACTTTTGCATCAACCCAATATTTGTGTCTTTGCATTAATCAAAATTTAATAATTTAGTATTATTTGCATTCAATTTCAGTTGGGTTATACCATAATGAAACATGAAATTCACGTTGCGAAAGTGAAAATGTTAGAACCCCTGTCACAACTTCCTTGAACGCGGAGAGCTCAGAATTAGTAAACTGATACAATGGAAAAATCACATTTTGTATGTCACACAACAGCATAAAATCTTTTCAATGTGAGTTTTGAGAAAAATATAGTCGCATTGAATTTTAAAATGATGCTTCAAGTCACCTGTCATCAAGGGTTACAATCTAACAATGATACGTTTTGAGTTGGCTTTATTACTTATTGAAAAGTTTGTCATGACTGGAAAAGTACAATGAAGTCATGAATAAATATTGCCTTTCAAGTTAAAACAGCTGTATTGAAATCCCTTTCTTTACACAGCATTCTTAGACTAAAATATGTCGCCAGATATACTTTGCACACAGAATACAAGTAAATCTAAAATATAGCCCCTGTCTCTGAATGATAAATGTAGCTAGATTTCGTGTGCTATTCGGTACTTATTTTCTGCAAATCAAATGGAATAAAAAGTAAATTCCTTTAGTTTTAATTTCGATTGCCATTTCTCTTAAATAAAGGGAAAAGAGTCCAAGTAAAGTCCCAAAAGTCCAATAGAAGGAAGATAATTGTAATTATAATTTAATTGTTCTACAGAAAGATATTCAATTACAAAGAACAAAAAATATATGAACCGAAGATACAAGAAAAGACATACGCCCATACAGTTAGATTAGAGATTTTTAAAATAGTTCACACATTAAATCAGATTACCTATTGAATTAAAATAAAAAAAAGTGTATCAATTTCCGAGAAAGAATAAAATAGTTTTAAAAATTTATTTGTAGCATACATTCATTACTCTAAAGTTTCGGCAAAAAGTAATTATCAGTTGCTGGTGTCCTAACCTTAAAATAAATACTAAAGACTAAAAAGGACGCATTAGTCTTGACAAATGGAGCTTGAATTTTTTTATCAAATCAAAGTCTAAATATTCGCAATATAAATTCCAGATCATTAAATTAATTCAATTTTGCAATGAACAGTCGGCTGTTAAATACATCAAAAAAACCAACCCAAAAATAAATTTTCCCCAAATTTTAAAAATGAACATCAACACATATATTGCAAAACAAATTGAGGTAGGTAGTTGAATTGACGTCGCACTGGAGCAACACAACGGGCTATTGGCTTACTGATCAATACCGAATGAGAAAGATCCGGGAACGATACATCGTAATTTTGAACCACGATCAGAAGACGAGATAAGCACCTGAGCTGTGTGTGGCACTCCATTCTCCAAACTTCCACACCATGCCAACGTGAGGACGTTTGAGGCCACGATAGATTAAACGTGCACCAGCATCCATATACACGAAGGTCTTTGGTTGGATCTAGTTTCGAACTCGCAACCCTCCGTTTACTTATCGGCTACTCTACCAAACGGGCTCCCGCAAAACAAATTGAAAAAAAATGTCCACTTTAAAGGTTAACGTGCTAAAGTAGAATGACTAGGTGATTACTGCAGTCGCAGTTATCTTTCGTTGCGGCTGAATTTATTATTTTTCTGAACTGACTAGTCCAATCTTCGTAATCCCATGAATACAAATTAGCCTTAAGTACACGTGGTTATACAGAAGATACTTCTTCAGCGTTTAAGCAAATTGCCAGACAACAATAACGATATACGGTTGGAACTCCGCCTATGTGTCTAATTCCACGACGTATTTTACAGCAGGAAAGTGGATCAGTTGGTTTTCACTGCTCTATGATCTACATTCCATTATATATCTTTAATCTACATTTAATGATTGACTTGATATCTAATGATATGATGTCTCTATTTTTATATGATCCTTTAAAGGGGACTAATATCCTTCAGACTTGGGGATCGCAGTTGCCCCGTTGAAAGAGTAGCGGATTAATAACCGGAGGGTTACGAGTTCGAAACACAATCCAACCAAAGACCGTCATGTACGTGGTGGCTGGTGCACGTTAAATATACCATGGCCTCAAATGTCTTCATGTTGGCGTGGTGTGGAAGTTTGGAGAGTGAGGTGTCCATCATCTGACGGTTCAAAACGACGAAGTGTTGTCCTCGATCTTTCCCTTCGGTATTGACCCCGGACCGTCGCCGATAGCCTTGTGTATTGCTCCAGTGCGACGTAAATTTAACTAAAAACGAACCAACCCAAGGAGAAAAATCCGAGGACAACACCTCGCAATTTTGAACCGCGGTCAGATGACGAGTAGATTTTAGAAACCAGTCCACCTATCAAGAAGGCAGTTTAAAGTTTGGTTGTTTTATTTGCTACTCTCTGCGTACATAAGTATTTAATGCTTCATAGGCATTATTAAGTAATGGACAAACACACACAAGTTTTATTGACACAGAAGAGTTGGGTGCAATTCAGGTGTTGACCTCTGACCGTGGTTCAAAATTACGGACTGTTCTGGAATGTTTCCCTTCGAGGTTGAACCCGGACCTTAACCAATAGCACGTTGTGTTGCTTCAGTGCGACGTTAATTCAATTTCCTACCTACCTACCTTCAGACCTGCCAACAAGAAATACCCATGGGATCTTCAGTTCGAATAATAAAGAATAAATTAAAAGACATGCACAAATCCTAAATGGCTGATAACACTAAGCAATACAAAGTGGTAGAAATTAATTTTTGACAACCATGCCGTCCCTCTACTATAGTGGAGACGGCGTTTAGATTATTGATAGGGCATGATTGTCTGGCCAAGCATTTACATCGTTTTACCATCTATGGTGGTCCGAATTTTATCCTATGTAGAAGGATGGCTGCCATGGACTGTGAACACCTTTTGGAATGTTCGACATTAAGTGGGAGGGTGCTAATGCACGCTATTGGAGGGCTCGAGAATTTTTGAAGCAGTTGGAATCTTTCTTTTCCTACATTTCTTTCCGTTGTGCGCTCCAACGTCATGGGTCACATAGTGACTCATGGAGGTTAAACCTCCTGGTGCTGCAGTGCGACGTTGCTGCAGTGCGACGTTAATTACCTACCTTCTTACGATAAACCTTAGAACTTTGCTCCTAGGGTTGGGGTAGGGACATACCCCCGCTCGACCCCTTAAACGCATCCATTGCAAGCAATAGAAATAAAGGTTCGAAGGTTGCATGGAATATCTCTCGCTATGAATAATTACGCAAACACACAAATAAGAGGTAGAACGATCGCGGGCGTTTCGCAGACACCGTCCTTGCTGCTGCGACATGAAGTCGAGCGAGATCGTGACATTGCTTCACTTCGGCCATCTGATTCAACACACCGGCCCGCATCTGTGTTGAGAGTCTCGACCTTCCTGCAGTGGGCATATGGAAGAGTGTGTTTGTTGTCCTTCTGACATGCCAGGCGGACGGCGATCCAACCACCTACAGCAAGCGATCCGTCACGATAATTCATGATCCGCTTCGGCGGTGTTTGTAAGCAGCTTGCGTAATGGTTCGACTTGCTCTTGAGTCTTTCCGAGAGTTGATTTGAAGGTTTCGATGGGGACACAAAATTAAACACGGGTTGCGTATGTGCTCTAAATGAGGTAAGGACAAACGAAACAGATTAAAGTCGGTTCGAAACTAAAATATACAGGGTGAGTCTAAATTGCTTTTACAAAATAAGAGGGGTGATAGTACCCATCCAGACGAGCAATAATTACCATGGAACATAGGGTCGCATTCCACTCTGAGAGGCAGAAAAGAGTAGTCGAAACGCGTCGAGCATGAATAAGTCATCGCCTCTGTCGTCATTTTGTACCTGCCTACGTAGCATATCTCCTAAGCAAGATGGATCGGACGTGGCGGACCTGTGACTTGGCCTCACCGGACCTCAACCCACTGGACTTTTTCTTCTGAGGGCACACGAAATCTTTAGTGTACCAGACGCCTGTGGACTCGGCTGAAGATCTCGTAGCGAGAATAGGTGTTGCCGCAGACAAGATTAACACATCAGGAATCTTCGAGAGCCAGTCATTCCTTCGCCGGTGTGAACTGTGCAACGACACACGTGGCCGCCACTTTGAGTACTTGCTGTGAGTTTTTCTCTGATCAATCAATCAGATTGTGCAACTTTTGGTATCGTTCATTCGCTTTCCCAACACTGTTGTAAGTTCATGTTGAAATTCTAATTTGACTCTTTTCTGCCTCTCAGAGTGGAATGCGACCCTATGTTCCATGGTAGTTATTGCTCGTCTGGATGGGTACTATCACCCCTCTTATTTTGTAAAAACAATTTAGACTCACCCTGTATATCAGGTTAAGGCAAGAGATTTTTTGTTTTAAAATATTAAAGGGGAAAATTCTTGATTGTCGACCAAAACGAACACCATAAATATTGTATTGGATGGGTGATTAGCGATCTACCTATCAAAGAAAGGATGCTTCGCGTCATTTTTGTTACCTTTATTATGTTTCTTCTATAATACAGTGGGCTACGGTGGCCCGGTTGGAAGAGTAACGGATTAGCAACTGGAGGGTTGCGAGTTCGAATCCAACCAGAGACTGTCGTGTACAAAGCGGGCTAGTGCACGTTAAGTTTGCCATGGCCACAAATGTCCTCACGTTGGTGTGATGTGAAAGTTTGGAGAGTGGGGTGCCAGCTCAGGTGTTGCCTCGTCATCTGACAGTGGTTCAAAATTACGTGGTGTTGTCCTCGGATCTTTCCCTTCGGGGGGTTATCCCGGACCGTCGCCAATAGCCCGTTGTGTTGCTCCATTGTGACGTTAATTAAAATACATATACATACCTACCGAATGGTGGTAATGGTAATTAATTAACGGCGCACTAGAGCAACACAACGGGCTATTGACGAGGGTTCGAGATCAATCCCGAAGGGAAAGGTCCGAGGACAACACCACGTAATTTTGAACACGGTCAGATGACGAGGCTACACCTGAGATGGCACCCCACTCCCCAAACTCCCACGCCATTAGATTTAACGTGCACCAGCCCTCTTTGTACACGACGGTCTTTTGGTGGGATTCGAACTTGCAACACTCCGGTTGCTAGTCCGTTACTCTTCCAACCGGGCCACCGCGGCCCGAATTCCGAATGGATGAATGAAACTTTATTGGTCAACTCCAAGATTAAGCGCCAAATGTCACCAAGACGGCGTTAAACTACATTATAAGCTAACCCCAATATGAAACACAAGAGCATTTTGATAATAGTAAAATCTTCCGTTTTGCCTCTTTGTTTGTTCACCCTGAAAATCTCTAATAGAAAATGGAAATTTTCCTTCAGCTGTTGAAAGTAAATCTAGATTGACGTGCCAGAAAGATTTCACCAATGTTAAACGTAAATTGATGCAGTTAATTTTTATTATGAAAATCCCACGCATATTTTTGGTTACTGATATTCTATGCGCTATTTGGAACCTTGTGTCCACAAGACTTCAAATCAACCACCTAAAGGATTTCAAATGAAAAATAAATTAATAGTTCTTGGATTGGTTTGTTGCTTTACGATCATTTTTTATAACACGGGGGCATTTTTGACATCGACCTTGAAATGACCATCGTTTTGACACCACCTAATGAAATAGAAAGGACCATGCAGGAAGAGTCGCTGTCGTAAGACCTCTGAAGGATAAATCACGTAGACTTACGAATCGCCTTCGCCGATTGGCTGTCGAATCGCAGACTAGTGCTTTTGATCACGGTGGATAATCGTTTTAACCAATCAATAATTTAGGATTCTTGCCTTTACCCACAACCACGTGACAGATCTTCAAACTGAACAACTGGAAGAAACAACATGAAGCTGCGGGCTCATGCTCCATCTATTTCATTTTAAGGTCGATGATTTTTGACAGGGAATGTAACTGTTCCTTATTTTCTTTACTAGTTTAAATTTCTTACTTTAAGAGCCGATGTTACCTTTGAATTCTTGCTGTAATGCGACGAATATTTCAACCGATTCTTATTATTACCGGCCTATTCAAACCGATTCTTATTATTTCCATTTGCTTTTAACGCAGCGCAAAATTTAAAATCTATCGAACGATCGATTCATCAGTTTCTTGATCAATTTTAATTAATGTCCAAGAAGTGGTTTTTAATTCATTGTTAAATTTCAGATGCTTACTGCGACGAGACGATTATCTATCGCATGTCTGAGAACGGCCCAAGATACATCAAACCAGTACAAATGAACGGAAGGCAGGCGAAAATGAACGGCCAAGAGCCGGAATGGATAAGTTTGAGCAGAAAACTTTGTGCCAAATTTGTGGAAGGTCATATAGTAGGTATGTCAAAGTTAATTCACAAGAACACGAATTATATCAGTTGAATGTGTTTGATTTCATGAATGTGTTACTTCGTTCTTTACTAGTTATATTTATTTATAACTCACACTATTGAAAAATCTTAAGATCAAAATTTTTCTTTCCTCGTGATAGGAATTTTCTCACAAATTAAATATAAACATGTTTTTGCGGCGGAACATGTTTCCGGTACCTATTTCGAACGTGACGTCACTTGGCCATGTTTTTCGAATACGATTTCGGCATTTAGTCAATAGAAATTCCAAAGAATGAATACAGAATTGATATACGTATGATAGTTGATTGGTCAACGCCAATTCATTAAACGCCAATTGTCGCCAAAACGGAGATGTAAGGTAACCCCGACATTTAAAGGCAACCTCTACATGTGCGTATCAAAATAGGGGTAACAGGAAGTAAACTGTCCGTTTTCCATCTAGTTTGCACTGAAAATCCCTTTCATATTTCGGAGTTGTAGATAAAAATGTAAATAAGCAGTCTTTAAAACGAACACTGGTATAGATATGCCATACATCACAGGGAGAAACATTTAAACCAATTTCAAAAGAACATTTTAAAAGCACCTTATTTTTACGGTTCAAAGCACTTTTATCTTTGAAAGCAATCAATAAAAATACACATTAAAGCAAAATTGTAAATTTAACCCTCCATATATATATTCGTTCTGCAACCCTCAGGACTTCGTTGCAACCTTGACCAACAGAATCTGTCCTATTTCGTTTTCTTGACCAATAAAATCTTATCCATTAACTAACGAGATCCTATTGATTGAAAGAATCCAATAGATTCCATTCCACCATTCGATCTGGTTATTTAGTCATTTTATGTTGTGAGATAAAAGCAATGCATCTCTACTCGCAAATCTCGTGATGCTCATAATGCAGAATATTTTTTAAATTAAAACTTTTAAATTTTCTCTACTCCTCGTTAAAGTTAGTACACATTCCTTTTCTCTATTATGGATTATAAACTATTTTTAAAAGTTCTGACCCACTGGTGAGTGATATAATAGTTTAAATATAGGTTAGTGTCTGTTATATTTGTTTCACAATTGCAAATTATAGAAGAATATATTTAAAAATTAACATAAAGATTTATTTCTTGCCAATTCATTGCGACTTAGAATTTGGTATTAACCAAAATCCCCATATTACAGTAATGCTTCTTCCTAATTGCTTTTGCTACATTCTTCAGTTGTATACATTAACGACAATGGTATGTTTGGAAAAACATAAAATTAATAATTAAACTCTAAAAGTGTTGCGTGCATAACGACATGAAGTTCATATAATTTAGAAAGATATTGACCCATTTTACACAACATCTGATCTAAAGAACAATATCTTAAAAGTTAAAGATCTTACTATAACAATGAGCTAACCCACAATCTAGTCAATGGTGATGTATGAGTCACCACGTCCCTATTAGACTCAGAAATTGGGGTAAGCAAATGTTAGCGCAAAGTATTAATTAAAGTGTACTGTATTTAAAACATGAATTAACCCATTGCTGCCTTAAGGTCTTTAATTAACCGAATTATAATTTGGAATCCGATTTGCAATAATCACTAATAATATTGAAATGGTCAAAATAATATGCTATGTTATCTGCGTTTTAAATCTGGTGGTTATATGAAATTTTTTTCTCCAGCGTTACGTGTTATTAGCTAGGTATTAAACTTCTTGATCATCGTTGCTTTCTACTATGACTATATGGATGTTAATTCTCATATCCAGATGAAGATGTTGACTGACTCAATGAATAACGAGAGTAAAAAAGTAACTTTAATAAAAATTCATCAAAACTAAATAAACATAATACGCGTTGACTAATCTACCAGCATAGCGTCGTTTTTTCATAGCAAAGAGGCTTAACGATAATTCTATTGTCTCAATCTTTTACCGTTGCATTCTAAAGATGTTTCGATTCGCAGCATGACTGAAAAAAACCCAATAATTTAATTTGATCCGTTGGCATAACCACGCTACTTATTTTCATATAACGTAGACTGAGGCCACCACACTATTATAACACCTAAATAACAAGATTAATTGTTAGTTTCCATTATATGAAATAGATATTGATTTCCGTCGGGCAATAATACTAGATCTAGAAATGTTATAAACATATTTCTATCGTTCAAATATATGCATCCATCCATAAATTGTCGAATTTTACAGTATTAGTGAAGCCCTGCCTTCAAATTTAGGTATACTTTTACATGACCTCCACATTAAAAAAAATGTTATTTAATGTTTTAACCTCTTGTTTCCTATTGGATGTTCTTTTATGTTGTGACCTTGAGAGCTGAGTTGTGTCTATTTTTATACGTGTTTGTTTGCAAGTAAATAAAATATTTTTTTTTGAATTAACCCTGAGTGTCATGAGATTTCCGAGTACTTATAGTATTGCTTTTAACCCACAACATACATAAGGACTAAATGACTACATCGATTAATTGAAAGAATTCTAGGAGAGATTTTATAGGACACCAGGTATAATTAGTAAGAAAATAAAACGTTATGTGTGGGACCAATCACCTCAATGAGTACTTTTTGAACATCCAAGTATTTAATTTCTTAGGGGTTTTTTGGTTTCTAAGAGGATTTTAGATTTTTTTTAGTTTTTAAGAGGTTTGGGAACCCCTCCTTGATAATACAATAAGAGACCGTCGTATATGTGGGGACTGGTGCACGTTAAATCTACCTGGCCTCAAAGGTCCTCACGTTGGCGTGGTGTGGAAGTTTGGTGGGGTGCCAGATCAGGTATTGTCCTCGTCATCTGGCTGTGATTAAAAATTACGAGGTGTTGTCCTTGGATCTTTCCTTCCGGGACTGATACTGGACCGTCGCCAATAACTCATTGTGTTGCTCCAGTGCAACGTTAATTCAACTACCTACCTTGATATCGCAATGTCAAATCAAAGAATATTTGTACACTTGCCTAATATGCGTAGAATATTTATTATACATTATCGTTAACCCTTCCAAAGGCGGTGGGATGCCAAACGTCTCGTGAAAGGGTTAATACAGTACTGTTTAATCCTCTCAGAGAGATTCCCACGCACATATGCGATCTGCACCTTATAGCCTTCCCTTCATGACTTCTTACCGGTTTTGACCTTCTTGACCAATAGAATCTTTCCTGGGATTCATATGAACCAATAGATGTGGCTATTTTGCAATTACCTTTGTTCTGCTATAAAGCAACACTACAATACTTGGAAATCTCATGACGCTCAGCTGGTTGATGTGTCAATCCAACAATATTTTCAAAAACATAATCGGCAAAATTTAGCCTTGACTCTACAAAACTTTTGCCAAAACGCCATCGTGACACAGACCTCAATCCCTCACCTCTTTCCCAAACGTCCTCAAACATCCCCAATTTTCTCCCTCATTCCTTTATCTAATATCAAGAGGCAAGAAATGAAAAAACGCTATTTTTGTGACATATATCTAGAACACAATTCCGCCGATTCCTATCTCCACGAGGAACCGGATGGAGCGAAGCAGCAACAGGTGGCGGCGAGCAGTCCTCCCCAGCAGCACCGGAGACAGCATCAGCAACTGACCCACCAGAGGCCAGCGGAGAAAAAGAAGAAAGTGATGGAGACGGAGATTCCGAACAATCAAAATGGCGAGCCGCCGTGGATCCATCTGAGCAGAAAATTATGCACAAAGTTCATCGAGGAACATATAGGTAGAGTTGGCTTTTCATACCTTTCCCCTGCGATTGGCTCACCCATCACGTTCTTCGTAATTATGTCCCGTTGCTCCTGTTTGGAAGGAATTCGGTGTTATCTGTTTCATTCCATTGTGTGTGGCAGTGGATTTAATTCGAATGCTACTTAGTTGCATATTTTTTCGACGGTTAGCATATGAATCTCGCTTGTAAAGTGTTGGGAATTGAGATCATGGCTCATGTGATATCGATCTGATCATTTCCTTTGTTTGGCGGCCCGGTTCATAGAGTGACGGATTAGCAACCGGAGGAATGCGAGTTCGAAACTCAACCCAACCAAAGAAAGTGTAGGTGGGGCTGGTTCACGTTAATCTGCCGTGGCTTCAAATGTGCGTGGTGTGGAGAATGGGGTGCCAGCACAGGTGTTGACTCGTCAACTGACTATGGTTCAAAATGACAGTGTTGTCCGTGAATCTTCTTTCCCTTCCGGACAGTCGCCAATAGCCCGTTCTGTTGCTCCAATGTCACGTTAATTCGACTGCCAACCTACCTGCCTTTGTTTGGCTTAAAAAATTGCTATCAAAGTAATTATCTATTAATTTATGTATGTATTATTAGTAATTATGTATGTATTTGAAGTAGCTTGTGTGTATCGTTTTTATGCAGTGATTTCAACCTGTTTGATCTCATGGCACAAGCAAATTGATTCCCAAAATTATGGGTACGTATGGGAATTAAACTGTCGCAGTGGAGAAACACAACGAGCTATTGATGGCGGTCCGGGATCAATCCTAAAGGGAGAGATCGAGGACAACATCTCGTAATTTTGAAGCACAGTCGGATGTGTAGGTCAACACCCCTGAGCTCTCTCCAAACTTCCACACCAAGTCAACGTGAGGACATTTGAGGCCACGACAGATTCAACGTTCACCAGTCCCCGTGTACAAGACGGTCTTTGGTTGGACCTAGTTTAAACTCGCAAACCTCTGGTTTCTAATCCTTTACTCTTCCAAATAGGCCAATCTTCCAATTTTGGGACGCACCAAAAATATATATTTTTGCTAATCTGGCAAAAAACAGAACTTACCTATCCTTTTTGCACTAAAGCACTGATCAAAGTTATTTCTACGTATATAACTTGAAATTATTTGTGAACACACTTGTCAAATGTTCAAAACTAAACCATTGAACCACCGGTGCCACCGGTTGAAAATCGTGGCTTTTATTTAGGTGAATTTTAAAATATAAAACTGGTCATCGTAATTTAAGCTTCTTTCATGATATATGCGCCTTCAGGGGCAAATCTTTTTTAGGTGTGCGGGGGCCACGATCCCGTGGTACTCTAGTGGTCTTTTTTCTTTTCCCATGGGGCGTACTGTCTTTAATAAACACGGGGGACGAGCTCCCGGGATACCCAAGCTATCATTTTCTGCTTCCATACTACTACTATATTCCCCAATCCCTTCTTACTTTTTTTAGATCTACGAGATTTGATTGGGGAAAATTCCCATTCAAACCTCTTCTCATTTTAAAATGACATTGGCTTTTACCTTTTTATATTATAAACCTTGTTGCTAGTCAACATGTTTCAAGTCATCAATTCATATCAACCATGATTTTTTATATATTGTTAGCAAATTTTAATTCTTGTGCTAATCATTAATCAAAAATAATCTCTCCGACATGTACTTTTATCTCTATCTTAGACCAATAATTCTTCAATATTTTATACTTTTATTGGGTCGCATTCTGTCTTGAGTTTTTTGACCGCTTTTGGACCATGTGCCATAAAACCCCAAAATCCAATCCCTTCTTACTTTTGGATACTTTTCAGAATATCCCGTGGTAGTCCAGGAAGAATCGAAAAAGGAAGCCGTTGCAGTCGAACCCAATGGCGACGTGAGAATCATCGAGAAGGTCGGACAGCCAAGAGGACGCAAGTCCAAGATAAGGAAAGAATCCGAACCAGAATGGGTCAGTCTGAGTAGGAAACTGAGGGCTAAGTTCATCGAATCCCACATCGGTAAGTATGCTAAACAAACTCCATTTGAATCCCTCTATTAATATGTAATTCCATGTATTGAGAGCTAATCACCATAAAAACGGATATTTGCATCTGATATGTTAGAGAACATTGGGATTAACAATTTCATGTCTTATCTCGAACAGTTAAATATAGTGTTCATCTGGTAACGTTGTGTTTTTTTCCTCAAATACTGTAGAATTATGTCATTTGATTTTATTTCAAAGAATTAAGAAGATAAGAGTTAGATGAAGTTAATACATGCATGACCTGTGTATGTATAGCCTCCATTTTTTTTAATATTCTTTGTGTTTAATGTCTCTTTGTATACATGTTGGGCCGAGGTATCCCAGTTGGAAGAGTAACGGATTAACGTTAGGTTACGAGTTCTAAACTCGGTCCAACCCAATACAGTCGTGTACACGTGCAGACATCGCGTGCATTTAATCTGTCGGGGCCTCAATGTACCCACGTTGGCGTTGTGTGGAACTTTGGAGAGTGGGGTGCCAGCTCAGGTATTGACCTCGTCAACTGACCGTGGTTCAAACTGACGAGGTCTTGATCTCGGATCTTTCAATTCAGGATTGATCTCAGACCGTCGATAGTAGACCGTTGCGTTTGCTCCAGTGTGACACTAATCCAACTACCTACCTCTCTACGAGTATCCACAACGCGAAATAGAAATTTAACTACCTACCTTTGTATATATGAGTTGAGGAGACCAGGGTGAAACGGATCATTTAAGTATATTTGATTTATTCCTGTCACAATTTGGATACACTATTTCTTCTAAACTTCAAGCAATTCAACTTTTATTCATGTACTACAAATAAAATATTTATTTATCTTCAACCATTTGTAAGTACAAAGGGGAAACATTGGTAGGTTGTGCCGAAGACACAAGCAGTAGTTTTGCCATGAATACTCGGACCTGATGTTGGATTATGGAATGAAGCAGACATAGGAAGTTTGAACGATTGTTTACCTGTCAATATTCAACAATTTACAGTTAACAATTAAAGTGCATTTTGAGTAATTGTCCAAGAGCGTAGTTCGAATTACACCACTTACGTAGCCCTCACTGGTTAGAATTTAGACATATTATGGACCCCGTCCACGTGCTCAGTGCATCTGCGCACTCGGTCCGAAGTCAAGTCAGGTACGGATATTCCTTGTCTATTCGACGCTATGTTTATCTTCTGGATGTTTCTGGAAGAAAGCGACAAAACAGTTGTAACACTTTTTTGCAACGCTAGATTTTTTCATGCATGCCCCAAATACTGTTCCGATTTTAAAGATGTATTCACGTTGAAAAGAGGAAATTATTATGGGTTTTTTTTGCATACAAAATTGGTTTTTTTTCTTCGAACGTCTGACGACATAGATCACAGAGTTATTCATACATTAATCGAGGAGTTGACAATTTACCTGTTTGCGAACAATATTCTTTTAAATTTTCACTAAACACCTATTAACAAAATATGTGCTGACGACTTAATAAATTATTTTAAACTACAGCTATGAGAATAATATGACCACTATTTTTACGCAATAGTGTCATGAAATAATGTTTGTAATAAAAACTAATGGACAATCAATTAATTTCCAAACATTTATTGAGCTGAGTTTAGATTTTTGGGAAGAGAATAGTGAAATTATAGATAGGTTATTATCCGATACCGATTAAAGTCGCCAATAGCCCGTTGTGTTGCTCCAGTGCGACGTTAATTAAATACCTACCGATACCAATTAAAAACATTGTTATTACAAATTAATAGTTGGCAGCTGTTATCGAAAATATTACCAGTTATTAACAAATGTTATCTCCAAAGGCTTAAAAATAACTTTTTAAAAAGATTAAATTAGTTACAAAATTAAGAAATGGAATTAAAAATAAATTGTTTCAAACTATAAAGAAAATTGTTAAAAATAAAAAAAATCGAAGTTACCAAAAAAATGTAATTACATTCAGCGGTTAATTCGATCTGTTAAAATTAATCTTTGACATTTCCATTTCTAATTTGAAATCCATTTCTAATAGTTAACTGCATCCACTAAAATTATTTTTTATTCTTAATACTAGCAGTTAATTCCGACTGTTATTAGCAATAACGGTTATACAATTAGCAATGAGAGGCATTTTCTGTCAAACTAAATGTAGGTGGCGGTACTATTTCTGCTTGTTTCTGTTCTTATTCCGAACATTACTTCCTGTACCATGTTTTTCGAATGTGATTTCAGCACTTCGCCAATAAAAATTCCTAATGAATTCTGAATTGATTATGATAGTAGAGTGGTAAACAATTACATTAAACGCAAAACGTTGCTTAAACGGCTATAAACTACATTTCAAGTTAACCTCTATATGTATAAGAGAGCATTTGTGTTGTTATAGTAAAATCTTCGCTTTCTCCGTATGGTTACGTATATCATACTGTTATCGTAAAATAATAGTTTTGCTCGTTGCAAACTTCGTGTTTCATGCCGCGATTGACCAATTCTTCTACACTATGACGTGTTCTGAAAGGAACTACAAGTTGTCCATAACCCTCTCTGATTCGTTCTTATTACCAACTCCGAGGAATTTGAACATTCCTGCCCAAACAATCTTCCAAGAAGCCGATCGGCGTTCTTTCGTCCCAATCGGAATGGCGATTGAGCCATTGTTTCTGGCGAAAAAGCAAACCAGAAAGAAAAGAGGAATATTGGTCGGTTTACCCTTATGGCCACGGTTCAGCGAATGTCCCATGCGTTTGAACTTGAGGGGCAAGTGTTATAATACGGGCGACAATAGGGAATGGGAATTTATAACCTTCTGTCTGTTGTCGGAGTTGCTCTTGTAGGATGTTCATTATTGACAATCGGAAGTGGCACTGATATATCAGACTGCGCGCTCCTATTTTCATCCATACTGTTGGCGGAAAGGTCAATCACATGTTAATGTAGGAAACCAGATCTGGTTAACAATTCGCCATTTTGGTATGGCTGAAAAGCTGTATTTCATCTGGTGATCTTCCTCGTTTGTAAACAGTTTTCCTATGTTTGCAATTATTTATTTGTGTTATGTGTAACATGTTGATGGGAGTGCAATTGTGTCGTTCGGATGAAAAAAAAAAATTTTTCAATTAAATTCAAAGGGACATGAACTCAAACGAACTTTAAAGTGGGTCATTTCCCCGTTCTGATTTAATTGTCGATTTGTAAAAGGAAGCGGAATATCATTTGTTTGAAATAATTCACTTTTCTTGATTATCTACGTCGCTGCTTGTGATTGCTGGCTGATTTCCTCTTTTTCTGGGACACGGTAGCCCAGTTGGTAGTTCTGGATTAGCAACCGAAGAGTTGCGAGTTCGAAACTCGATCCAACCAAATTGTCATGTTCATGGTGATTGGTTCATGTTAAATCTGTCGTGGTCTCAAATGTCCTCGCATTGATGTGGTATGGAAGCTCGGAGAGTGGGGCGCCAGATCGTTCTGTTGCTTCAGTGCGACGTAAATCAACTACCTATCTATTTTTCAATTCGTCGTTGTTATGCTAGCCAGTTTAAAAATCATAGTCACCGACAGTTTCATTTTCAAAAACATAAATTTTTTAAATCTTTGTATATTTTACCCTTTGAAGGGCACTATGCTAAAACTCTTTTTGATATGAACAACTATGGGGTGAGTCTTATCACCTTATATGAATGGATTTTGTGCATAATAAAAACTTTGTACTTTCAGTTTTGATGGGACAGTCACATACTTTTAGTTACAGATGGGACAATCACTTATGTTCCACCACTCATCAGTATCATTTCTTACATCGGAATACCAAACGAAAGAATATTTATGTATATTGACCGTCTTAAGCCGCTGAGGGCTTCCCACGCATATAATCTGTTCTGCAACCTGAAATCTTCTCTGCATGACTTCTAACCAGTTTTGACTTTGACTAATAGAATATTTCTTGGGATTCCTTCAACCAATGGGTGAGATTATTTAGTCATTGTGTGTGTTGTCGGGTGAAAGTTCTTCACTACTGGGAAATCTCGTGACGCTCAAAGGGTTCATATACTTAGAGAATGTATACTATGCACTAGACATAACCTTTTAGGGTATGTGGGACGTCAGACGTTACTGAAGGGGAGCCATTATAAAGTTTAACTATTACTATAAATTACAAGAAATTTTTTTGAGTTTATGACTCAATTAATTTCTATTTCAAATTGATACCAGGGGTATTTTGTTTTTAAAATGTCTTTTTAGTATACTGACGTTTTACATAAGTACTGCACAATTTGTTTTATGGAAGTTAGAATTTTTGAGAGTTAACTTCATTTTACCAAAACTCGGATACCTATAGAATTTCTGGAACACAACAGGACTGTTTCTGTACAGAAATGGAGTATGCATGTGCATGTCGTATGTTTCGTCATATGCTGTTCTAGTGTGTGGCATGGCGTACGTTGGTTGGGTTTTATGGTGGATTGGCCATATCTGACCATGTTGCGCCCAATACAAGACAGACAACATCGAGGCTGGACTTAGGAAAGTCTAGATTTCGCCCTTAAGTTGAAACTCTCTGTGGTAAGTAGTTTGACTAAATGAAAGGACAAAGATCTAAACAGATCTATGGTGAACATTTTTTTTTGTCAAGAAGTCAGCCATTTTACTGCCATGGGTACAACAATGGGAAAAGATCCATTGCTAGGTAACCTGGTCAACAAAGATATCATTGTTCTACTGCCCAGGACGCGAAAGTAATCTGTTGTTATTTGTCAGAGATTGAAGGACAATCTTAGAATCTGAGAGGATCAGAACCTATTAAAATTATACTTTTGAATGTGAAATCAGATGTTTAATAAGGGCCTCTAATTAATCCTGTTCGTTTTGCAGATGATCCAGACACAATATCCCTCGATAACCAACTGAATGCATCAGATCCTGAAGAGACAAGTTCTGATTCCATGCCAGATATATCTCTGGAGATGGTCGTGCAAAAGAAGGTTTACGAAATTCCCAATGAAACACATTTAAATGGTATGTACCAAATATCTCCAGACATACTCTATAAGCCAACGACGTTATGAAGCAATTGGTATCATCATTAATCATTTGATTGAGATCTAATCCTTTCGTCGATGGATTATTCATCATTTGTTCAATCTGATTTTAGTTATCCATGCAATATTACCAAACAACACAAATAGGTAACGGTTAATGGGAACATTTCAAAGATAGAGAAAACAATTCAACCTTGTTTATTTTTTAAACAATGCATGCAATGTAACTGTTATTTTTTCAAGCTGTTTAACTATTATGCTAACTAAATATGTTTCGTTTGTTAACCCTCCTGGTGGTTGTTTCGAAGAGATTTCTCGCTATTGTCAAAACTTACTAGATCTTGATCTCGTCATCATTGAAAAATCGGCAATATATTAATGATGAGGTATCTCGTCATTAGCAACTTTATCAGATCTTCATGGACTATATATCTCTTCATTTGCAAAATTGGTCAGATCTTGATTGACGAGATATCTTGTCGAAACCACTTGGAGGGTTAAAACTAAACTGAAAAATCCATAGCACATACTTTTGAAACATGGAATCATATCTCCCTGTTGCAAGTGAAAATGTTTCTGGTTTATCTCATATATAAAATCAGCACAAGATAAACGTTTAAAACATAAAGTAAAATTTAGTTATTCGTATTTCCCTATTTTTATACTTTATTTTTTATTTCAAGCACATATGAACAATATTTTCAAAATATTTATTTATTGGAAATTGCAATGGTATACAGAGCTCCAAAAGTTCTCTTTAAGTTTCAATTATTATTGTACTTTTTGTTGGATGACTATCAGCTATAATATGTTCTTTCATAGATACCTACCAGTTCTTCATATTAAATAAAATTTAGCGAAATAGAAAGTTTCTTCCAATATGTTAACAAGGAATTATTTTATTTCTCAGTAATAAGAAGAGTGAAAAGTAACCAACATTACATAAATTCAGAACAATCAGTTCAGGAACTGCAACTTTGAGCTAGGTACATATCATTGGATAACTTTACTTTATCGTCACAACAATTATTTACACCAATCCATGTCAACGTTATACTGCCACACTTCAAACTATATCAGTTTTAAGTCTTGACCAATCGAAAGCTTCCTAGAATTTCTTCAACCACTGGGGTTGCATGAGAATATGAATTTTGATTGCGTGAAATAAACTTTATGATTTAAGTATAAAAATTAATATTTTATTAAATTACAGGCCTGTCACCCCCATGCGACTTTTGCTACTACTAACCTTAACGACTAGGGGTATCTTTTTTAAGCAAAATCGTATAAGCACCTATTTTCAAAATTTTGGTGGCTTTTCGAAAATTTTGGCGACTTTTTTGAAAATTCACCAAAGGTCAACGAAAATTTAGTCCTTTTTAACTAATAGCGGACGAAAAGATATTTTTCAAATTTTTCTTCAGGGAGAAAATTTTCCCAAGGGACGCCAATTTCGAAGTTTTGGCAACCATGAAAGAAAAACATCGGAATCTGGTTGCTAGATTGTCATGAATACCTTATTAAGAAAATATTTAGTTAAATTTCTTGGCGAGATCTTCATTGTCTGTTTTATACTTAACTAGCGCATTTTGTGTTTTAGCCGATTCATTTTGTATCTGAGCAACTAAACTGGCTGCTAAATTAGGGTTTGAGAAGAGACTTTTCGCTACTATTTTTAAAAATTAATGCTAGTGTTTTTTCATAAGTGCTTTGGCTGTGGCAGCCCTGTGCATACATCATAAAAAACAGAGAGTACTTAAACTTAGTTGACCACAAAATTCGTTCTAAAGATATGAATTCGTGATTATTCAAGATTTCCGTGATGTATTGCCCAACAAACGGGTCAACTCCCTAACAGCACCATTTAGCAAATCCAGGTGGTGCTTGCGGACACTCATCCCTGTGTGAATACGGATAAATTTTGTGTTTCCTACATTCCCTTAAAGTTTGTACAGAAAGTTTTCAAACACCCTGTAGATATTTTGAGAATTTTCTTATCAATGAATTTAAAATATGCTTTTACTATCCCTTTCAGGCTACAAAACAAGAGGTAGTGAAACTTCAGCATACTCAGTCCCACAACCGAATCGTCGGCCAAACAACCAAAACACGCTTTTATTTCCGGAAAAAGAATGCTGCTGGGAATATCAAGAGATGGAGTTTGACCAGGAATCGAACTCGGGTACGTTTCAAGAATCCGAATTCTACGAGGAACCACCACCCAACTCTATACAGAAGACTCGTGTAGTTGAAACAAGGAACGATTATTTCCCACATGTCAGCCAGGAGCCTCAAGTGTTTCAGAATGATTGCGTGAACCACATTAGGCCTACTCAGACTACGAATCCGCATTTTTTTAACAATGCGGAATGCTATAACAACGACGTGTCTTTCGCACCTCATACAACAGTTTCCGATAAACCTGGGGACAGTTATTCGGATTGTGAGAAAAAGGCCATAACCGTTCAATTTATTTCGCATAGAGAGAAAGTGTCTCGGGTTGCTGAGCAATCGATTCAAAAGCATAAGAACCAAGTTCCAGATAAACCCGATAATTCCTCATTCTTTAACCTCACAACATGGGAAGAAGCTCATTATGAGTCGGATCATAATGATTCCGAGGGAAATTCCAATCCTCATAATACAAATCTAAGGAAAGAACTGAGGTCAAAATCTATGGATAATATTTGCGATTCTACACATTCCTTTAGTGACGGCACAACCGGGAAATCTGTACAGGAACTGAAACAGAAGATTGACAACTCTGTTCTATTAAAATCAAATTCAATATATAAATCAGAAGAATTTCTTGATAAGATGGAATGCAAAGCTCCCGTAGAAGCAGAAAATTCGAAACACGGGAGAAATGTCGTTGAAATATCTACAGTTTCGAGTTCAAACAGTGATACTTCATGCAGTAGAGACAACGGATTTGATGTCAATAAAATTACAATACACGAACTCATTAATTCGAAACTCAAAGGAAGTCGATCGGAATGTTCTAAAACAAGTCAAACAGATTTACATTTGATATGTAATGACTTTCAAAGCACAATTTCTAATGGCCACGGGGATATGGAGATAGCTACTCTAAATGGATTCGTAAATTCGAAACACAGAGCACTTCGTCCGGAATGTTCTAAAACCAGTCAAACTGATCTGCATTTAATCTGCAGTGATCATCAGTGCACAGAGGACTTGGTGTACGTAAATGGGAAATTTGTAGTCAGTGATACTAATGGATTAAAAGGGTTCGAAGACAAAGAAAATTCAAAAGAATTTCGTAAAAAAAGCCCAAATAGTTCTTGCTCGAGCAGCAATGCTGATGATTGTACTAGAACCACGATATCGAATGGCGAAGGTAAAAGCAAAAATTCCGTTCCTAATGATTCTAAAAACTCAAGATTCAGAGAAGAGCGGAATGATGTTAGAAACACAAGTCAAAATGATTCTAATTCGAAGAATCATAGCTGTCAAAATAATGAAAAGAAAATAGTGATTTGTAAAGGTAAAAATAATCAATCTGAAAATTCTGTACCTTCTCGTCCCGAAGAACAGAACTCAACCAATACTCAGAAAGGAAACGAGATGAGTGGAATGAAAAAGCATTTTAAATGTAACGGAACAATTCCAAATTCCAGCAACTTGAAATCTAAACCTTCACAAGTTCACGACAATAGAAAAGAAATAAAAATCACCAATGTTTCACAGCCTAAAAAGATACCACTTCCAGACGAAAGAATAAATGCTTCAAAACAGGGAGATGCTCCAGTTACCAATGAATATGCGAATATTCAATCATCATTGATCAAGGAACGTGAAGATTTAGAATGTGAATCCAACTTGAAAAGAAAATCCCATTCAGTTCACTCTGTTTTTCATGAGATACCAAAAGAAAGATCTGGACATGGTGATTCGAAGTCCAAGTCAATATCTAGAAACCATAGCTCAGGAATGTTTCCTAATGGGCACGTGGAGGATACTTATCCGAAAGAATCTCACAAAATTATTGATGATTCCTACCACGGTGGAAACGACGCCAACAGAGAAATTTCCCGTATAAAAATTAAATCTAAAAGCTTGCATGACATCTCGCAGGACTTTTCAAATAATCAAAGCTCTGACGACGATTCCTTTAAAAGAGAAACGGAACAAAATGGAGACGTAAATGGAATGACAAAATCTAAAATATCTCCTGTGAAGTTCCAGGAATTCGAATTTCCCAACGACATACCTCTCTGTGCAAAACTAGTCTCCAAACAAAATGGAAAGCCATTCACACCCTCAGTATCTTCGTCTTACAATAGAAACACAAGTCCAGGTTCAGAATCGTCCCACGTGTATGAGGACATGTTTAAAGAAACAACATCGTGTCCTTCCGATTCCGAAGCGTCTAGTTGGACTGTCATGAAGAACAACAGCTACTACGTTAATGGTCGATCTTCCTCTATGAACGACTTGGACTTTTCCGATTCGTGTTCCATGTCCGTCAAGTGCGACTATGCTTCCAGCTGCTCAGAACAAAGCACTCTTCAAAGTCGTCACTCCAGCTGCAATAGCTCTAGTTTCTACGTGAATCTGAGAGATTATGATCAGCACATGTTGGAGCCCAGTTTAAGTAGGAAAAAGAAGAACCATAAAGTCGCGAGCAATGGCAATACCACCAAGGTGAACAGCAATCCTCCCACTCCAGAGTCTCTGAGGCACCTTTTCACCTCTCCTCTGAGTTCCATTCACTCACCTGCCAATCGGACAGCTAGGTTGGTAAACCGCTTGCCCAACGAACCAGAATCACACTACTACTCGACTGCTGCTGCAGCAAGTTCGGCCTTCAAGCACGGGTTCGATCCAGCCCCGCCTAAGCCCAAGAAGACAGAAAGGAGCTCTTCCATCAAGATAAAGGATATTGCTCATGGCATTATTCTTACTTTCCGTCGGTTCCAGAACCATTCCAAGAGCGCTCACGTGTCTCCAACACATTACGTCGATGTCAGCCATCTTGCGGAGTCCGGTTCGAAAGCGGATCTTGGGAAGTCCAGATCGAAAAAGGAACACAAAGACGCGTCGAGGAAGAAAGATGACAAGAATCGATGGGGCTTCCCGTCTGAAAATGGCAAAACCGACAGCGATTCTGGTTGTCCTATGCCACCACCCACCTCTGGTCACAAGGCAAAAGCAAGAAGATCTTCCAGTGATTTGTCGGGGAAAAAACCCAGTGGGGAAGTTTCTAATGGAGATATGCAGTCGAATAATATAGCTGTATCTGAAAAGAAGAAAAGTAAAAATGGAAAGAAAAATTCCAATTCCCGTGATAAAAGTAAGTACAGGTTTTGACCTAATTTTTAAAAACTTTGTCTATTCTATGTTGAATGCACTTTTATTTTGCGAGGTAAATTATTTCCATGATTTTATGGTTTCGAAATAAAACTGCTTTGAAATCCCTCTAATTTGAGACCGCTGTTCAAAATTACGAGATGTCCTTGGATCTTTCCTTTCGAGATTGATCCCTGACCATCACCAATAGTTCGTTGTGTTGCTCCAGTACGAGTTAATTCAACTACCCTACCCCTCTAATTTGAGTCAACTAGAGTCTAAGCATATCATATCAAGTTCATGTATTCTCTTAAAAATTCCCTTTCATCGTGAATGATCGCATAATTATCTTTCCTTTTCAAATTTCATCTTCCATTTTTCTCATCACCTTATCAATAAGATAGATCTTCAGTCCCACGGCTATTATTTAAAGAAATATTTGGAAACATACAAAATTAAAAAAGGTTATATTAAACTTGCTTCTTACATCTAATAGAAAAATCGACCATCATGATGGACTTATTAAAATATCCCTTCACAGCAAAATATATTTCGGATGGGGGGGGGGCAGAAACCAAACAATATTTTCAGTTTTTTAACATTCATAATTAAGAGCAAGCAGGCTAGAAGGATCATTCACAAATACTTTATTCGCGTTTGAGGTCTTTATGGAACTATTAACAAAATAATTCACTTGATTTGCTTAATTTTTGTAACTGCATCCAAGGAAAATATTATTTTTTATAATTATATTAATTAAATTTTGAACAATTGAATAAAAACTCATTAAAATAAGTTGAGTTTTTAATTAAATTAAATGCCCGTCTTACGAAAGCCATTACTGCTAAAGTTTTTGAAGGTTTGGAGTAGAGTTCTCTCGTCATAGTGCTGCCCAAAAAGAGTTTCACTAATACAAAATTATTTTATAATTACTCTATAGTTATTTCAAATTTTATTGTCATTTAGTTTATTGTTTAGTTATTGTCATTATTGCTTTTGTGTCACTTAGAAAATTTAAGAGTTCTGGATCATCCTAATTGAGTTTTTAAAAACTAATAAACGTTGTACATGAACTTTACTGTCTTGACGGTAGTTTACATCTCTAACAGTGCCCCAGGGTAGGGTTGATTCAAATATAATTTTGAAATTTGTTTGCTAAAGTTATTTTGCGCATTTTCGGGATAGTACTAACATCTAACACTGCGGGGTTATGGTTAAATCAAATGTGCAAACATCTCGTCTCAAGGCTTTTGAAACAAGTTTTTTGAAGCACCAGCTTTTTCTCAGATCTCTCGAAGGTGTACTTAAACCTTCAAGTAGTTTCGACGATATATCTCGTTCATCAAGATCTGAGCAATTTCGCTAATGACGAGATATATCGTCATCAAGGTATTGCCGATCTTTTAATGATGACTCGGTCGTCTGGTCAGATTTCCTCTAATGATGAGATATCTCGTCCATCAAGATCTGCTAATGGATTTGCTAATGACGAGATACCTGATCAAGACAATCACCAGGAGGGTTGATGAATCGCACGAGTTTTCTTAACTGTTGTTTGGTGTTGTATGGGGAATTAAAATGCCTGAAAGTATAGTTTCACGATTTTAAGAATATTTTAGTTGTTTCACAGGTAATTAATTATATTGATTCCTAAAGTTTTATTCATCATGACTTACTAAATTTTCATTCAAATCTCTAATATAATAAATTACTATGATCAAATCGTTTTAATTATTTATTTATCTCTCTTTATTAGAGAAAACAAGAAGCAAGTCCTTGGAGCCACGAACCATTCCAACCGTCAGCCGCAAAGTTCAACAAATGGCTGATGGAACCCTGTACTTGGTTACCACGGTATCCGGGGACACAACACTACCTGGCGTGTACTCGGACTCTCCAGATACTTCTAGTGAACTCAGTACTCACAAGCCAGTCAAGATGACCGGTGAATCGAACTGCTGACGAACAGAGAATGGAGAAAATCCCTCCGATTCCAAGAATGAGTAATCAACGTTCTGAAATAATTTTAGAATTCCAATTTCAAGAACTAATTATAAGCGTTCTAAAGTAGGTATGGAATTCCAATTTCAATACATAATCATAAAAGTTCTTAAGTGATTGGAAGGAACAGTTGAATTCAAGCCATTTCGTGTATATGGAATTTTAGAACGCATAATATTGAATGGAATGAAAATTTCAAATGTGAAATTGCTTCGAAATGGATTTTGTTAGGCAAGTAATGTGTAATTGAAGTCTGTGTGTGTGTGAACCGTATACCATTGTGATAGAACGTAAGAGTTGTGTATAGAAATTATCTATCAATATCCAGCTTTCATAAACTGGATTCTTAATGTTGATGTCTCACTTAATATTGACATGTGTAATTCGTAGAGCAACCTACATTCTCCTTGACTCTAGTGAGAGCAATTCATACGCCAATGTTCAGTATTATGAATCGTGAAAAAGTAACCTTTTTCAATCAAGAAAAAGAGTATTATGTAGTTTAAAATTTAAGTCTTCGTGATATGATCATGCTGTCTTTTTATGCTAACTGCGTTTGAAAGGGAAATATCAATGGTTTTATCCAAAAACATTTCCTGATTCTTTGATACATTTCATACTTCGATCTTGTATGTACCGTGTACAAAAAGCTTAATCTCTCGTTGCTTTGTTGTTCTTAACATCTGTAATTAATGTACTGGAGATATAATACTTTAATCGGGTTGATTTCTGAATTGAAATAATCTTATACATTAATCAAAAACCTCAAAGAAAAATTATTATTCAAGCTTCACGTACCCGGTCCAATAAGACAATTCTCAAAGTAGTACAGTAGTCATTACGAAACTAGAGAACTCAAGGAAGAAGCATTTCTAAGTGCATCTAACAGCGAAATCATCTTTGTGAAGCTTTATACATTAAAGTTTCACTCAAGATTAAAGTCTGTGCAGTATGCAGCGTGTACATAATTACTAAAAGTTCTTTTTCTGTATAGATAAATCGTATAATCGTCTTGGAAGATAAGTAGCAATGTTTATTTAAAAAATTTTGCACAAGATAGTTGAATCCTCATTTAAATGTACTCTTGCTTCTGTTAGATAAAAGGAAATATCTTGAAACCTTGTTGGATTTAGAATGCATTCCATTTTTGGTGAGAAGAACGAATGTTCCATAAAGTGTTCTTATTCAGAGTTTCCAGTACCCGATCTAATAAGACAATTTTTAAAGTAGTAGTACAATAATCATTACGAAACTAGGACTATAGCACTAGAATAAGAACACAAGTCTGGTATGTTCAATATTGTAAACATGGCGTTTAAAATTGCTTCAAGACATTATTTCTCTTACGAAAAATTTCCATAGAATTCTATAAAAATTTCTATAGAATGTAGTCTTTAGAATCCTATAGAATTATTTCCCGTTTTTCTATAAGCTCTATAAAGTAACCTCTGTAGAAAGTCTAAAAATCTCTATAGAATGTCTGTAAAAACCTCTATAGAAGCTCATTTATTTTGTTTCTCGACTTTACTTTTATATACAACTTCTCTATATAATTCTATAGAAATGCATTTCTATAGAATCAGAGTTCGTTCTCTCAAAATAAATCTCTAGAATTCTATAGAATTTTTGTCTATAGAAACAAAATTTCATTACTTCAATTTTTGTAAGGGTTTTTATCTAAATTTTTATCAAATTGGAGAAATGTCTAATTTTTTTTAATCAATCTATTGGAATTTTATATTTTTAATTGCTTGAAAATAGATCTGCATTTAATTACAGTAGCATTTTATTTACAATGCGCTATATTCATAAGTAGTCATGAATATCTCAAAGAAAGTGTAAATACATTAGATTTTGAAATCTAACATTATAATTACTCTACCACTTGTAGTAGGTAACTATTATTTTAATAAGCGAGATCTAACTCCTTTTAATGCTTTACTAACTCACAGAAGCTTTTAAATATTCGGCACAAATAAATCACTTATATTGTATAACGAACATTTTATATGAATATCTTTAAATAATTTTTCTTTTCTGTAATATTTTAAAATTATTGGCATAAATTACTTTAGTTTAGATGATGGGTGTAACTTGTTTGATTGCGTTATTAGAGTTTTAAAATTTTGATGCTTTTGTGAAGTTTCTCTTTACATCGTGATTATTTTAGTGTATCAAAATTTAGCTCCATTGAATTACTTTTATGAGTAAATTGGAATTACAGCTCTAAACCAAAGCATTGTATTATTGAGGAACTCTAAGTTGTTTTATCTTTATTTTATACTATGTATTCCATTGTAAATTAAAGTTTTTATTTTGTATAAAATCATTTGTATGATTAATTATGTGCACAGTTTGAATAAAAAATGTAATTAAATATTCTGTAGCTTTACTGAGTCTTATTGCTTTAAAACAAAAGACAGAGGAAAGTAGTAAGCTAGCAAAAGAATTAATGTGTTTTGAAAAGCTGTGTCTCTCCCAATAAAATAAAAATGTAAGCCTTTTCTGAAGGTTACAGTGTTTTTAACCCAAATAGAACATTTAAATAACACTTCAACGAGTTAAATAATTTATTCTGAAATACGCTTCATTTAAATATTAAGATTAGTTTTCAAGGTGAAATTTTATGTAAACTATTTTGATAATCATATTAAAAGCAGTTAGGCTACATTGAAAATCTAGTCAGTATAGCTTTTCATGTTATTTCCCTTTGAAATTTAATAGATCCATTTTGAAATGTAACTTGATTTGTTGCTTTAATCAGTGATTAAAAAATCCTATAATGGTACTACAAGTCGAAGTCATTTTAAAATGTAAACAAAATATGTTGAGCTGATGTGCAATAACATGTTAAAGAAAGATTATATTAAATAAAAAAGAAATATGAGATAGAGCATACGAATTTAATTGGAATGAGATCAATCCTTTTGCTGAGATGCAATATACAAAAAATATTCTAATGACGACTGCTGTTCCGTTCAGGGTATGTAAAAGGGTAAGGACATTTCTGTTGACCATATTTCTCTAACCACATTACTTCCACTCTTAATCTATGTACATTTCTTCAAACGTATCAATCTGCAGAGTTCTAGCAAATGCAATCCACTGTGCCATTTACATAATTGTTTTTTTGCGATACTGAACATTTCGAAACTCAGTCTTCACGAGGAACTTTATGAAATTACGTAATTTATACTTCCTTAATTTGTCTTCCCATTTCGTGTTCAATGATGGGACATAGATCATTCAAAGAACGTTCTACTAGCCATACGTCGCTGTTCTCGAAGAACAATGACGCAAGTGGAATTCACCGATTTATTCAGAAAAGATAACTAAGAATACCTGTAAACCAAGAATACTTGAAGGGTTCATGATTAACCCTCCAAGTGTTTCGACGAGATATCTCATCCTTAGCAAAATCTGGTCAATTTTGCTAAGGACGAGTTATCTATTCGAGACAAAACTGCCCTATATCTCCAATGGGAATGAAGATCCAAGTAGGAAAACAAATTGCCCAGAACCGGTGACAGTTTCGAACAGCTTTTTGTATATCTTCGAGACAAGGCTGTCTTATATCTCCAAGGGGAATGAAGATCTAAGTAGGAAAAACAAATTGTCCTTTGCCTAGAACTAGTGACAGTTTGGAACAGGTTTTTGCACCAGAGGCTGGCCATTACGGCGAAGTTTCTTACTCGAAGATAAACCACCAACATGGTCAATATCAATTATAACATGTGAGAAACTTTGATGGTAATGAAAGTGGGATTAATAATCGCATATTATGTCACTTTTATATAATGCCACCCATGGAGATTTATCTTGGAAATTTCCCCAATTTTGCAGTTGCGTCGTTGTTCTTGCGATATGTTCTAAATATCATCATCGTCATCGTCGTCCTCCGATAAAATTCCTATTCTTTTCCCTATAGTCCTCATCGACTTCGTCACTTCCTCTTGCACCAAATTGAAAGACATCGCTAAAAGAGCCATACCAAACAAAAGATACAACGAACACAACCCCAAAGCCAGTTGGGCGTCCTCAGAAAGCACAGCACCTCCCGGTACCATGTCCCCGAAGCCGATCGTGGTCAAAGTTATGAAGCAAAAATAGCAACTATCCGAATATTCCCATCCTTCCCAATAGGAAAACAAAATGGCGCCTCCACAAATATATCCCACCACAATGGAGATGCAGAGCGTGATTGGAACACTGGCTTCTTCCTCGTCCTCTTTCTCGGAACTCAGAGAGGAGGCCATCTCGAAGCTGAATTCGTCATTCAGTGGAACAAAGGCAGAGGCATCTTGCAGTCTGTTGGGGATGGACGATGGTTGCCTCACTATGGCACCTCCTGGACGATACGGTGATTCTGCGGTGTTCATACGATGAAGAGGGTGTTGAGAAGCTTCTGCACTGTCCGTTGGGGGAAGGGCATATTTATTGGAGATTATTGGAACTTTGTATGCGTCTGAAACTTCTGCCTGCGAAAAGAAATTTGAAAAGTATGAGTTGGATTTTTGATAGAGGTAAATTCACATATATGATAGGGATTTTCAGTGTACACAAATATAGTCAGACGGTCTGAGAAGACTTTATTTCTCTCGCATTATATATGTTGGGGTTACCTTAAAATGCACTTTTTCACCGTTTTGGCAGCGTTTAGCATTTCGTCTAATTGGTGTTGACCAATCATTTATCATATTATCAGTTCGGAATTCCTTCTTTAGAATTTATATTGGCGAAGTGATGAAATCGGATTCGAAAAACAAGTCAACTGTCGTCACGTTTAGAATACGTACAGGAACACGTATCGCCCGGGAAACACTACCACCACCTATATTACAACTAACAGAAAATGCCTCTCATGGAAGTCGAATACGACATTAATGCTTATAAGATAGTTTGATCAGCATTTAGTTGTTCACGCATTTTGTTTATGAGTATATTAATATAAGCTTTTTCTTAGTCATATCAGTGCAATGAGCCCTCACGCAAGGGTGGAGGGCTGATTTCTCCTACCCCAAAATAACAGAAAAATGTGATGTTCATCAACTTGATAACATCCTCAATTGAAATTTAGTATATATACTAAAAATTCTACAGCAATCTGTGTAACGCAGGAATCCTATACTTCGGAACGCAACGGAATTGTTGTCCACTCTGCAAGAAGCATGGTGGTCAATGCCTACAGAATAATTCCGCAAGCTCGTGGAATTAATTCCTTTCGTACTTCTGCAGTTCTACGCACCTGTGGGAGGCCCACCAAGTTCAAGACTGGTGTGACAGTTTTTCTGGCACTTCAGTGTATATACGTACTACTATATTATGTGTTTAATTTTTGAAGTGGTGTCTAAGTTCACCACAAAGTCCAGCAGTTGATATAGGCACCTCGGAAAACCCTCCAGAAAGAATAATTCCACAACGTTATGGTCATGAGAATAAATGAGAAATAATTACATTTAAAAAGACACTCACATTAATAAAAGATAAACTTGCCTCTCTTGAAGCATATGAATGATGATGCCTCGGCAACGAATGGTGCATAGTTTCTGTCGGCATGTAGCCTCTTTGTCGATCGAAACTGTCCGTGTTCGGTCCATACAATCGAGGTCGCAGTGGGTCCCCTCCAACTGCCCCCTGCAGGGTCCTCGCTTCCGAAGGATAGCGACTGGATCTGTTGGAGCGACTCCTTCTGTGGTGGTGCGCCTTTGGACTGGAGCATAAGTAACAGCACACTTTCCAGTAGATAAATCGGAAGGAATGTGCCATCGCGTCTCCTATGTTGGAAAGGCACAGGAGGAGGAGAGGAATGCCTACAATGGCGTACAGAATGGTCACTATTTTACCAGTGTTTGTTTTGGGTGCAATGTTGCCGTAACCTAAAGGAAAGCAAAGAAGTAATCTTGTACTTAGATATATAAATGCGAATATGTAATACAGTAACCACTCGTATGTATACACACATGTCCTAGAACTAATACTGAATTCGTATCAAGCAAAGTCACCTGATCCCAATCCAATTGAGCAGGCTTAGGATGCTCTCTCCTCATTCATTCTCTTCCCACCAAAACCCCCAACGGTAAATTCTTTTAAAACAGCTCCTGTATGCGTATTTAATTGCTCTAAATTTGAGTTTTAAATTTTTTTATTCGTTCTCTTCTCTAGTCGTTTTGTGAGAGATTTTCAATGCAAACAAATTAAATGGAAAGTGGAGATTTTATTTCCCCAACCCAAGTGCTCTCTCATAGCGCATATCGATGTTACCTTAAAATGTAGTTCATCGAATCTTTGGCGACGTTTGCCGTTCATTTTAACGGGTGTTGACCAATTCACTATCATACATCATTTTGAAATTCAATTTTTCGAATTTTTATTGGCGAAATGCAGAAATTGTACTCGAAAACAAGCCAACTGACGTCAGATTCAGAATACGTTTGGGACCACGTGCACAGCAGAAACACTACCTCCGCCTACATTTAGCTTGACAGGAAATGCTTCTCACATGTTGTGGGAATTTTTTTTACTGCAAACCCTTTGTAGGGTCGGTATCCCATGTTGGAGTTGAGTAATTTCAGTACAATGGAGGAACTAATAGAATAATTTATGCAAAACCACCGACACTTTTACCATCTCTTATAGAGTTAATTGCTTCTCTCCAACAAGCAGGGATGTGTTCTTGAGGATATCAGTTGTTTCTCTTTCTTTGGAAACAAATATAATCCAATGAAACATGACGAACTAATTACAAGTGTGATGACAAGATAAGCGAATTACGAAAGAATAAACCTCTTGTATAAATGTTCCATTCTCTTCCCTGCTGTGTTCTTTCGACCGCGAAACAACAAAGACGGCTCATTTTCTTCTCAGACAGCAAGACGAATGACTAACCTTTTTTTATGAGTGCCTTCTATGAAAGGGTTTATGATTAGTTATATTTACTCTCGCTTGAAATAAACGTTCGTCTTTAAAAAGTAACAGCGATTCTCAGAGTGCAACCGTGATAGTCTTTGAGGGTCTTGAAGAGCCTAGCTTCTTAAGTCGTGCCACTTGAAGTTTGACATCGAATGATTTGTGTGAAATATGTTCTCTTTCGAATGATGTCTCACCTCGGGTCATAAAAAGAATGAGTTATTGTGGGCGTTATGAAAATTTTAAATTGATATAGAAGGAACTCTAATTTGTGAAGATAGGGATTTTCTTAATTTGAGCAAAAGAAATATTTACTGTTGCGAAATTATTGTATATGAGAAAAAAATCATTTCCTTGGGAAAAGAATGCTGAATATTGTTTGTTGGACTTTATAACGTCGATATGTTGTCCATTTGTATTTTTAAGATTATAGAAAGCACAGGATATTTCAAAACTTTCTGTAACTTTAGCCCTCCAAGTGCTTCCGACGAGATATCTCGTCCATCAAGATCCGGTCATTTTCGCTAATGACGTGATACTTCGTCGAGGCAAAACTGGGAGGAATGAAAAAGTAGGAAAAGTAAAATTCCTTACCCAAAACTGGTGACAATTCCGAACAGATTTTTGCATCAGAGATTGTCCTCTACGGGGCAGTTTTCGACACGAAGATAAATCGAGGGAAGGATTGTCCTATAGGAAATGAGCAAATGTTTTACATTAAAATCTAAACACTGAAGTTTACACTTTATTAACCCTAACATCCATATTTAGGAATAATAAAGTGACTGCTACTTCAGTGTTTAGATTTTGATATAAAACCTTCGCACATTTCTTGAGGATATTCCTTCCTTAAATTTTAGTCTATACTCACTAGTAGTTAGCTCTAGTTACCCATGTGAAATTGAAAATTTAAATTTACAGTCAGACTTCAAAATAAATGCTGTTTTATTTCCACTCTAGGTGTCCGGTAACTTTTGTCAGTAGTGTACATTTTCAATCCATCCGTTACCTATGGTTGTGATGACTATGATGGAATACAGCAGAGCCCCAGAGAACGACCACTGCAGGTTCTTGTCGTCGTCGTTGCCGTCATAGCCGTCCTTCCTCATGGCCTTCACCAGCTGCTGTTCGAAGTTCTTGAGGGTGAGGGTGGCGTTCTCCGACCACCTGCTCTCGTTGAGCACCTCGCCGCTGATCGTGAGGGCCCACAGGTTGTCGATGACCATTACCTCCTGCATCTGCATCTCCAGTTTCTTGCTGCGCTCGTTCCCCGCCTCCAAGGCCTCGAAGGTGAAGGCCCCCATCACCGTGTACCCGAACACCAGGCTGCACAGGCCGATGTGCGAGAAGATGAAGGTGCACCCTGCCCGGCAGTAGTACCGGCACTTGGCGCACTTCGACATGTGCTCTGTGTTCCGGAACGGCATGTTGGTTGGGGCCGATCTGGAGGGGGAGAAAAAAGCGTTAGGGTCATTGAATTGCTGGATATGTGATCAAACCTTTACTAATCTTTATCAACACAACTTAAAAGTTTTAATTCAGCTTTACCCCCCTGGTGGTTACGATGAGGTATCTCGTCAGAAGCAAAACTCACCCGATCTTGATGGAAGAGATATCTCGTCATTAGAAAAACTGACCAGACCTTGATCTCGTCATTATAAAAAAATCGACAATATCTTAATGACGAGATATCTCGTCATTTGCAAAATTGGTCAGATCTTTATTGCCGAGATATCTCGTTGAAACCGCTTGGAGGGTTAAATGTACCACTAGAATTGTTAGTCTGTTTGTGTAAATGCTGATTTTTTGACACTCCCGGTGGTTTATCTTCACGACGAACCCTAGGGTACCTAGTCTCTGGTGAAAACACCTGTTCCAAACTGTCAACAGTTCTAAGCAAGGGACGGTTTGGCTTTCCTACTTGGATCTTCATTCTTCTTGGAGTAATCGGGCTGCTTCGTCTTGATCTATTTCGTCCTTAGCAAAACTGACCAGATCTTGGACAAGATATCTCGTCAAAACACTTGGATGTATCACCATATATCACCCCTTAAAATTCCATTTTGTCTCCAGTGGAAATAATCATATTTCTTGTTTCCATAATTTTGACAGTTAAAAGGAGTATTTAGTACATCAATGTGGTACGAATAAAACACAATTTCGATTACGATGCAATTTGATAACTTGCTTTGTTTACGAGCCTCCAACCTTGAGACCTGCAAAAGCGACAAAATAAATCGCTAAATGTTTATAGAGCGATGAGATGTTTGGCTAGCCTTTGTACATGCAAGGGGTCATATAAATATTAACAAAGAGAGAAAAATAGGCACGTTAAAAAGAAATAAAAAATATTTTATAACTTGATTTTAAAAAGCATTTAAGTTTGAAAATATCTTTGAAGATCAATAAGGTAAAAACGAATTATTTATTAGTATTTATCTTTTAAAAGTTAAAATGGATAATCGTGAGTCAGTTACGGTTTCTATTCCTGTTTTCAACAGCAGAAAAACAATTATTTCTTTTGTTTGTTTCTTTTCAACAGCAAATAAAAACATGCACAAATAGTACAATTAAATAGAACAGTGAAAGAATGCCTTTCTTTCGAAAGATACATATTTTCCCCTTGAAAACTTTTTGAATCATAAATCCACTTGAGAAAATTAACAAAAAGATACTAGATTTCTATTTATTTGAAATAATTATTAAACCTACTTGCATTATGTTACAAAAAATAACATATGCTATATAAGAAATGAAATACGTATATCTTGTATTTTTACTCTTTTATGTTTTGAATAATATATTTATGATATATTTTAATAAATGAAATATTTATTCTTTGTCATTTTTATATTTTTAATGCTCAGCTTATGCTCTGTGTGAATTGTTTTAGGGATAATCCACGAAAATGCATATATTTTCAAAACTAGTTTTGTCTGTCAAGACTGATAAATTTCCTATTCTGAATAATGTCAACTATCTAACGTAATGGACTTGAATGAACGATACAACTTAATGAATTGACACAGAATAATATAACTTTTATTTTATGTATCTGTTTATTTAAATAAATTATTAAATATTCTTTGTGCAATGCTTTTGATTCTACATATGGTGTGCTTCAAAATAACAAGCTCCCAAACAATTTTTAATTTTATTAAAATTCGACATGTCACAATAATTGAGTACGCACAGCACACGATGTTACTGAATTATATCAAATGTACAGAATTTACAAAATAAGATTCATTAGTTAAATGGTTACACGAAAGTAGTTTTATTTTCTCAACCAACAGCTGATGAACCATATGCTTTTTCTATCACTTGCGACTATGATTATTAAAATTTTATATTTCCACATTAAATATATTTAAAAATGGGAAAACCAACTCTACTTAATTATCGAAATTATAAAATTAATTAATTAAATTGTTACTTGAAAGTATTTATATTTCCCCTACACAATGGAGAAAATATGCTGTTTCCAGTTACTTTTGATGATAATTGTGATGTCAACACAAATTCTTAATTTTAAAAAGGGAGAAATATTTAGGAGAAATATATCAACCAGTACAGAGAATTATCAAGATCATAAAATTCAGTAATTGAATCGTTATTTGAAAGCATTTGTATTTTTTTACACCTGATGGCGCATAAGTTGTTTCCAGCGACTTGTGATGATAATATTGTCAACACAAATTCTATCATGATCAACTAAATATATTTCAAAAATAGGGGGATTAAACAAAATACTTTCACTAACTACATCGTTACTTGAAAGTATTTTTATTTCTCCATCATCTGATGGTTAATACGCTTTCTCTAGAAACTTGTGATGATAGTATTGTCAATAGAAATTCTTTAACTATTAAATATATTAAAAAAATCGAGGAACAGTTTTGGGTAGAAATCAATGCACAGAATTACCTTAATCATGAAATTCAATCACAACTTGAAAAAATAACGATAATATTATTTTTCTCAACTCCTGGATGGAGTTATACCCTTACGGAAAATTTTATAGTTCCATAGAATGCTATAGAGATTTTATAAAGAAAGAATTCTATAGAGAACACGAGTTCTGATTCCATAGAAATGTATTTCTATAGACTTCTATAAAGTTCATAGAAAAGTAAAGACGTGAAACAAAAGAAATGAGCTTCTATAGAATTTTATAGAGGTTTCCACAGACATTTTCTATAGAGGTTACTTAATAGAGCTTATAGAAAAATGGGCCATAATTGTATAGGATTCTATAGACATTTTTATAGAATTCTATTAAAATTTTTCGTAAGGGTACGCTAATCCCGTTGTAGGACGAGATAGCATATGGTCAACATTAATTCTTTCTTAAACACTTCAACGTAGCGAAGAAAATGGCGAAAATGCTAAAAACATTGTTCCTGTTGAAAAAGGTATTGCTTGTCAGACTCGCGCGAAAAGAAAGCAAACTCAACACAAGCTGGCCAAATTAACTGCCGTTCACAAGTGCAAATATGTTTTGACGGCAATCCGTGAAGAGTACATCCGTTCTCTCCAACCACGTGGGAGGCGTTGTTTTCAACTACACGAACGCATGTCCCAATTGTAGGTACAAGAAACCTGTTGAGTGATTTGTTCAAGACGGAACCCAATCAATTCACCACCAGTAGAAAAACATTTCTATTCTTACCTTTATCAAGAAGCGACCACACAATCCAACAGCCTTTCGGAATCGGCAAAGGTTGAACGAACTGAAGACAAAGAGTTCCCGAATTCGCCCTTCGTTTTCATATGGTTGATTTCGAACACATATTCCACGTGATGTTCCGATTGAGAATATTTCACCAGGAACGTTTTGTGTTGTAAACCCCCAGCGCGTGCGAATTTACCTTCCGAGATATCGAGAAGAGAAATCGTTCTTCTGGCGGACGTCCCATTTGTCCGGGAAAGATTGTGTTTTCTTTTTTTCCTTTTCGTTTTCTCTTTTACTTCTTTTGCTCGTTAGTTCCTGAGCGTACGTCATTTGCTCTTTGCAGTTATATTCTTAGGCTAGACTGGGGGTTGTGTTACACAAGGGCGCTGTGTGGGGAAGCTTCATAATACCGCGCAGTTTGCTTTGTGATGTCACACACGAGGACTTGGTGCTGGCTTCCTGAGGCACGAGGAAGTCTGGTGTGTTATCACTTGTTCATCGGAGATGAAGCACTTTTGTTTCTTTCAGGTGCGAATCCCTATTACACCGGTTTGTGCAATCAATCAGGGATTGAACCATCTTTGTCTCCTATTCGGGACCACCATGTCAAATAAAACTCTTGTATCAATTTTTACTGTTTAAAAATTACAAATTCTATCTCACTGTCTAATACAGGGACGGGGATTGTAACAATAGTTAGGCTCTGGTATCCAGGTCAGTTTACCAGACTTTGGAAAAGTCTTAGTGCGTTGTTATCACTTGTTCATAGGAGACGAAACACTTTTGTTTCTTTCAGGTGCGAATCTATTGCATCGGTTTACTAACTGAACAATCTGATTTAGTCTGATAAATAGGGATTCAACCATCTTTGGGGGGGTTTCGTATTTGGGACCACCATATCTTAACCCTCCAAGTGGTTTCGAAGAGATATCTCATCCATCAAGTTCTGACTAATTTTGCTAATGACGAGATATCTCGTCTTCAAGATGTTTATTGCAGATTTTTTTTATGATGGCGAGATCAAGGTCTTGTCACGTTTCTTCGAATGACGAGATATCTCGTCCATAAAGATCTGCTTATGGTTTTACTAATAAAAGTTCTTAAGTAAAATTTATCTTAATCGTCATTGTTTAAAAACTAGAAATCTTATCTTACATAATCGAATCCAATTAATATGCCCTATAAGTGTTTTGTTTCTTTTGTTGAGGAAATTATCTCTTAACTCTTCAAGTGGTTTCGACGAGATATCTCTATAGGTATTTCTATAGACTTTCTATAAAGCTTACTTTATAGGGCTTATAGAAAAACGGGCCACAATTCTATAGGATTCTATAGACCACATTATATAGAACTTTTTATGGAATTCCATAGAAATTTTTCTTAAGGGCGTCCATCAAGATCTGAGCAAATGTGCTAAAGACGAGTTATTGCCGATTTTTTTATGATGACGAGATCTAGAGCTGGTCAGTTTCCTTGTAATGACGAGATATCTCGTGTGTCAATATCTGATCAATCTAGCCAATGATGAGATATCTCGTCGAGACAACCACCAAGAGGGTCAAAGGCCTTGTCTTAATAGCGCGAGGGTTAGGAAGGGTCATGAAATTTTCATATTCCTCTGTGCTGAATTCAACCTACATCGTCTGCATCCAGAAGTCATCCTATATCAGAGACACCCTTGGAAATGAAATTAGTTTGAGGAACACAATTTGTTCAATTTTTCAAATAGACGTCTTTTAAATTCTTTAATTTAAAATCTAAATATAATCCTCAATGGGTTGATGACTGGTTTTGTTTTTGCGCATGGGTCATATTTGTCCAACTGCGAGAAATGCTAGACAGATAACGGCAAGTAAAGGGGACTACACATACAAGGAAAGTTTTACTGACACAGAAGACAGATATACACCCAGAGACGACTCGAACCTGACAGGAATAAAACCTGCACCTGCTAGCAGTCTGCTAGATCATTGGACAAACCCACTGAGCCACAGCGAAACCCATCCACAATAGGAAAATGTCAAATTCACATTTAAAAAATTACCCACTCCATTACGGATTTTATTTAAAGATATAAGTAATAAACACTAGAACGAATTTTTTTAAATACAGTTTTAGAATAGCCTTGGAAACCAGTATAAATTGGTTTAAAGACTACAATAGACACTACTAAAGGTTTTTGTATGGTTTATGTGAGACTAGTGCAATTGATGTTTGAAATGCAAAAATTTCATATCTGTTATAACGGTTGACACACCTCAACAGGCATATCATCCTAGTCAGAAGTCTAGTTCTATCTATATTCTGTTTGAATTTCAATATTTCAATAATTGAGAAAGCTTGCTCACACAGGAAGGAAGTAAATAAGGGAATAAGTAGGTATGAGTTTAAACAGATGCTAGGACGGTGAAACATTTTTCAGTTAGAATTTCGTTTGATGTTCTATTTGTTCTAGCACCCTCACTGTACAAACTTCCACATCTTGCCAACTTGAGGATATTTGGGTTCGGTACAGATTTGACTGCACCAGCCTCCACGTACACGACGGTCTTTGGTTGGATAGAGTTTCGAAACCCCATCCCACCTGTTGCTAATCCACAACTCTTCCAACCGGGCAACCGTGGTCCCTTGGGTTCACTAAATGCGGTCAAGTGTAATCAGTCTACATGCGTCGAGGAGAACGAGAAGTACAATCGTGAATTTTTGTGATTGGACGACTATGTCTGACCGATTGACCGTATTGTTCATTGACTTTATTCATACGTTCCTTAAATATCTTTGTCGATGACAGTATTGGTGGAGCTTTTCTACGTTAAATCTGTCGTGGCCTCAAATGTCCTCACGTTGGCATGGTATGGAAGTTTGGAGGGTGGAGTCCCAGCTCAATGTTGACCTCGTCATCTGTCCATGGTTTTCTAAGTTATGAGATGTTGTCCTCGGATCTCTCGCTTTGCAATTGATCTTGGAGTGTCGCCAATTTTCTTTAGTGCGACGTAAATTCCACCCGGTATGATAACCGTTTTCTTTCTTTCCAGTGGTGATTCATCCCGTACCGTCGTCAATAGCCCAGTATATTGATTCAGTGACGTAAATCAAACAAGCTACTTATTTGCAGAATGCTTACAGCTCAACTTTAGTAAAGCCATTTAAATTTAAAAACATGTAAATAAACGATGTAGCTGGTCTATTTTGGATAAGGCAGATTGTAATAACGAGAGCTTAAGTCGAAGTATATATCAAAAGCAGACTCGAGAAGCTATCGAACCGAATTTGTTAAAAGGAACGACAAGCAGTTCTTGTTTGAACTAAAACAGCGGTAGCTGGGAAATTGACCAAAATGAGTCATTTTATTAGTTCCAGAATGGTAAGTGAAAACATTCGATATGAATGCTTTTAAACTTTAAGGTGCAGTGTGTAGATGTTTAGATAAATTTAAAGTATTCGTGATATCAATTGGCGTTACAAATTGATACGCGAATTTTTTTGCAATTCGAATTCTTGGTGTTAATTGTTTTTAATGTGCAATATATGAAAATCGTATCGAAAGATTGAAACACTCCAAATATAAATTTACCCTAGATAAGAACAAATCAAGCATAAACTCAACATGGATTGTTTAAATTTTAAAAAATATAGAATGTTGTCGCATCTTTGTTATAGGATCAGTTATTTGATTTTTGTATCGTTTTTATTCTAGTATCGGTGTATTTCTCTCTTCTGTCAGTAAAACTTTCATTTTGTTATTCTATTATTTCTGTTATTCTATTATTTCTATTATTATTTCTATTATTTGATATTGCATGTCTAGTGTCTGTCGCAGAATGGGCATAATATGGCCATTGCGCCATTAAACCCCAACAAATCAACCATATATATTTAATATCCTAGCTGCTATCTGGGCCGTGGTAGCCAAGCTGGAAGAGCGTAGGATTAGCAACCGGAGGGTTGCGAGTTCTAAACTCAGTCCAGCCGAAGACCGTGATGTACACTGTACACGGGGGCTAGTGCACGTTAAATCTATTGCAGCTTCAAATGCCCTCACGTTGGCATGATGTGGAACTTTGGAGGTGGTGTGCCAGGTCAAGTGTTCACCTCGTCGTCTGACCGTGGTTCAAAATTACGATGCGTTGCCCTCGAATCTTTCCATTCGGAACTAATCCCGGACCTCGTGATCGTACCGTGGTTCAAAATTACGCGGTGCCGTCCTCGGCTCTTTCCCCTTGGGTTTGATCCCAGATCGTAGTCAATAGCCCGTTGAGTTGCTCTCGTGTGACGTTAATTAAAATACTTACCTGATCCCGGACAGTCTCCAATAACCCGTTGCGACGTTAATTAACTACCTGACGTTAATTAACCTCTCGGTGGAGATGTCGAATCCGGGGCACTGGCGATTTATCGCCAAACATGGTAACCTTGGTGTTTTGATCCAGCAAGGTTTAGGTGTTTTGATCCAGTTTTATGGCAATCCTATGCAAATGGCTTTGGACGCCATCTTGATTTGGCGACAAAAATTGCTTGGCGACAAACATGCCCCGGATTCGACATCTTTACCAAATATTCTATGCGTTTTAATTTTTTAATCAGTAGAGAAACTAACCTTTTCGGGGGGGGGGGCACTTGGGCCCCAGTCTCGATTCGGTTAAGCTACTGAATGACATTTTTACTTCCAATCCAGAATTACCAAAAATGTTTATTTCTCACTTTAAGACGAATGCGGATAATGCGAATTTTTCGGTTACTACGTATTAACATTCAATCTTTGATGTTAAGAAAAATTAGTATTAATAAATACCGAACTTCACAAAATGTGCCAAACCCACAGTTGTCATAATGTCTTCAAATGTTAAGTTTTTCAATTACAACTATACAAGTGGGTACAAAAGTGAGTATTTCACGAACTAAAAGTTTGAAAGGAATGAGACTTGATACGCTTGTACAATAAGATAATACAACTATTAGTGTTTTTGGTTGAAAAAGTAGTAAGACGTTGATACATGAGAAGTGTAGTCACCCCATAGAGTATCGGGGGAAGCTGCGGTAGCCCAGGTGGTAAAGTAGCGGATTTGCAATCGAAGAGTTGTGAGTTAGAAACTCGATTCAACCAAAGACCGTCGTGTGAGTAGAAGCTGAAGCACGTTAAATCTTCCGTGGCCTCAAAAGTCCTCACGTTGGCATGGTATGGAAGCTCAAAATGACGAGGATGCAAACAAAAGGACTTACTCTTGAAACGGATCTGTTTACAGCTCCGGAAAGGTCGTTGTAAAGGCTGACAGGATACACTAGTGCATCCCACGCGTGCTCAACGAAATTCATCACCTTTGATGGTCGTTGGATGTCTTTATTTTACACGAAGTAGTTAATCCGATGAAATGAATGATACCACGCGTTATCGTCAACGACATGAAATTTTCCTCATTTCGATACAATTTTCTTGTTTAACTTGCTTACGGCAAATGTTCGCCAGAGACATTGAACCTATTGTTAGTAGCACTACCTAGAATTATGACAGTGCACCTACTTTTAGTAAACATCCTAGAACCTAAAAAATTACAAAGTTCTGTAATGGTTATACACATTTACTGATATTTTTTTTCAAGTTTAACATAATTTATTTGCAAAAGGAAAAAACACTTGCATGTCGTAATTTAATATGCCCTACAAGTGTTTTGTTTCTCAATGTCATGGAAATTATCTCTTAACTATTCAAGTGATTTCGACGAGATACCTCGCCCTGAAGACATTATTTTATAATTTCATAAAATTTGATACGGATTGCTATAGAGAAACGAAATTTCGTTACTATAGAAAAAATTCTATAGAATTCTATATAGAGAAAACGAGCATTGATTCGATTGAAATGTATTTCTATTGAGATGTATTTTAGAGAAGTACTACAGAAAGTAAAGTCAAAGAAATGAGCTTCTACGGAACTCTATAAATATTTCTAGAATTTCTATAACGGTTACATTATAGAAAAACGGGTCATAATTCTATAGGATTCTATAAACCACATTCTATAGAAATTTTTCGTAAGGGCGTCCAACAAGATCTGACCAAGTGTGCTAATGACGAGTTATTGTCGATTTTTTTTTATGATGACTAGATCAAGAGCTGGTCAGTTTCCTTCTATTGACGAGATATCTCGTCCATCAAGATCTGACCAGTCTTGCCAATGAGATCTCGTGCAGACAATCACCAGTAGGGTCAAAGGCCTAGTCTTAACGGCGTAAGGGTTAGGAAGGGTCATGAAATTTTCATATTCATCCGTGCTGAATTTAACCTACAACTTCTACAACCAGAAGTAATTCTATACCAGGGACACCCTTAAACAGTAGATTAGATTGAGGCACACAATTTGTTCAATTTTTCAAATAGATTTGTTTGAAATTATTTCTTTCTAAATCTAAATATAATTCTCAATAAGTTGGTTGCTTTTTTTCGCAAGGGTCATTAGTCCAAGCTTCGAGAAATGCAAGACATAACATCAAGTAAAGGGGACATACGCAACAAAGGAAAGTTTTACTGACCGAAGAGAAATATAGTATTAAGTAGGTATGGGTTTAAACAGTACTAAGTAGGTATGGGTTTAAACAGTACTAAGTAGGTATGGGTTTAAACAGTACTCAGTAGATCGGTGAAACATTTTTAACAGTTAGAATTTCGTTCTATGGCTTGTTCTATTGTGGGCCCCACTCGATCCAATGAGTCGTCAATACTCAAAATTAGATTTCGTGTTTCTGTAAGACAACCTTTTCATTCGTCCGTTATCCATTCCTCTGTACTCGATCCAACCAAAGACCATCGTGTATTTGGGGGGCTGGTGCTCGTTAAACCTGCCGTGGCCTCAAATGTCCTCATGTTGACATAGTGTGGAAGTTTGGAGGGTGGGGTAACAGCTCATGTGTGATCTCGTCATCTGACCGTGATTGAAATGACGAGGTGAGATCTTTCCCTCCGGAATTGATCCCGAACCGTAGTCCCTATCCTGTTATGCTGCTAAAATGCAATGTTAATTCAACTATTTACCCACCTTTGTTACAATTTACAATGTAATTCTGTATCAAAGACGTAGCTAAGGGGAGGAGAAAGGGTCAGGTGTCCCGGTACCGATGTCTAGAGGGACAGTACTTCCGCATACGACTGTCCTTGGTTGGATCGAGTTTCGAACTCCCAACCTACAGGTTGCTAGTCCGCAACCCTCCCAAACTGGCTACCGTGGCCCCTTTGATTCACTAGATGCGGTCAAGTGTAATTAGTCTTTGGGTCGAAGAGAACGAGAAGTAGAATCGTGAATTTTAGGTGATTTGGCCCTATCTGGCCGGACTAACCATATTGTTAATTGACTTTATTGATATTTATTATTCGAATCTTTCCCTTTGTGATTGATCCTGGACCGTCACCAATAGTCGTTGTATTGCTCCAGTGTGACGTTAATTAAAAAAAAAACCAACCTACAATATCATTGTCGATGACAATATTGGTGGGGCTGATGTACGTCCAATCTGTCGTGGCCTCAAATGTTTTCACGTTAACATGGTGCTTAAGTTTGGAGAGTGGAGTCCCAGCTCTATGTACACCTTGGCATCAGTACGTGATTCAAAATTACGAGATGTTCTCGGATCTCGCATTGGAATTGAGCCTGGATTGTCGCCAATTTTCTTCAGTGCAACGTAAATTCCTCCCGGTATAGGAACCATTTTTTCCTTTCCCGTCGTGATTCATCCCGGACCAGAGTAAATAGCTACTTTTACTGTGTCCCGGACCATCGCCAATAGCCAGGCGTATTGATTCAGTTTGACGTAAATTAAATTTGCTACCTACTTACAGAATGCTTACAGCTCAACTTTAGTAACGCCATTTCAATTTGAAATCATGTAAATAAACCATGTAGTAGTCTATATTGGATAAGGCAGACAAATAAAGTCAACAAACTTTCTATTCTATATCTCTTAATTGTCCTTGTAATAGCAAGAGCTTAAGTCAAAGAATCTGTCAAAAGCAGACTCCAGCAGTTATCTAACCGACTTTGTTGAAAGAACGACAGGCAGTTTGAAATAAAACACTTGTAGCTGGAAAATTAAAAACCAAAATGAGTCATTCTAATTCTAGTAAGGTAAGTGAAAACCTTTGATATGAATGTTTTTAAACTTTAAGGTGCAGTGTTGATGTTTAGATAAACTTAAAGGAAATAAAGTAATCTAGCCGTTACAAATTGATACTCGAATTTTTTTTGAAATTCAAATTGGTGTTAATTGTTTTGAAAGAGCATTATAATGAAAGTCGTACGGAAAGGTTGATACGCCACCACATTTAAGTTTACCCTAGATAGATTGAACGGTGCATAAACTCTACATGGATTGTTTAAATTAAAATAATGTATAGAATGCTGTCACATCTTTGTTATAGGACCACTTATTATCTAATTTTCGTATCGCTTTTAAGAATCGTTTGCATGTGTGTTATTTAAAATCCCAGCTGCTATCTGGGCCTCGTTAGCCCAGTTGGAAGAGCATTGGATTAGCAACTGGAGTGTTGCGAGTATTCAAAGACTTGTGGTCTCAAATGTCCTCATGTTGGCATGGTGTAGATGTTTAGAAAGTGGGGTGCCAGTTCAGTTGATCTCTTCATTTAATGTGGTTCAAAATTACGAGGACTGTTCTTGGATCTTTCCCTTTGGGATTGATCCCAGACTGTCAGCAATAGCTTGTGCTGCTCCATTGTGTCGTTAATTAACTATCTGGCACTTGCAAAAGAAAAAACCATGGCAAGCTCAAAATAGTTGTATGAATGAGTTTGAAGAACCTACATACTACTTACATGCATTTGCAATGTTTTAGCAAATCTTGAAAAAATACCTTGTAGCCTTAATCAGCTTTTTTCGTACATTTTGGGTCCAGGTCTCCTTTTACATAAGAAAAGCGGTAGGTCGGTTGGAAGGGTGTTGGATTAGCATCTGGAGGGGGAGAGTTCGAAACTCGATCCAACCAACAAAGATCGTCGTATATTTGGTGGGTGGTGCATGTTTAATTAGTTGTGACCTTCAATGTCCTCATGTTGACATGGTGTGAAAGTTTGGGGAATGGAGTGCCAGCTCAGGTATGATCTTGTCATCTGACGGTGGTTCAAAATTATGAGGTGTTGTCCTTGGATTTTTGCCTTCGGGATTGATCCTGAACCAAATCTGATTGATTTATCCTGATTCAAACCTGATTGATTGATCCTTATCCATTGCCGTGGCTAAAATTTGACCACAGCAATGGTTTCGGTTGCAAGGGCCAAAATTGACCCTTGCACCATAAACCCCCAAACCAACCAACCCGAACCCTTCCCAATAGCCTGTTGTCGTGCTCCATTGTGATGTTGATTCAACTACCTACCTACCCTTTACCTAAATGTTAATTTCAGCATCTCCTTTGTTTAAATAATAGCAAATTTAACTTATTGCATTTAATTAAGGTTTGGAGGATGACAAATTAGTGTGCTCATATTAAAAAAATGTATAATCTTGAAAACTTATATGTAAAATGTTCTTAATTCTTTTTCTGATCACAGGTTGGCGAAATTTTCACTGCTGCGGGCGCTGCTTTTAACAAACTTGGTGAATTGATTATGACTTTGCATTCTGTTGGAGAATCCTCTCCTTCAAGGTATTCAATTTTGTAAACTAGCATCAAACAATACAAGCAAGGAACCATAGTATTTGTTTCAAAGTGCAACTTATATTTTTCAATTCCGTTGTCTTTGAGTATTTTCGTTATAATACTTGAAATGAATTTGCTTTTATAGGTATTAATTTAAGGTTGGTGTTCTCGGTTATTTTGCCGAGTTTTTGTTGTACGTTCAGTAAACTGACCTGATAACATTTTAAATAATTTCTCTAAAATTAGTCTAAAATTTTGGTGACTGAATATTTCTCTTAATTTTTTTATTAAGATAATTACAACCAGATTCATTGCTGTTTGCTGTAGTCTCAATACAATTGTGACAATCATCCCTGTCTGATTTAAGTGATCAGTTATGTTGCTAGTTGTTTCAATATTCATGTTTTGGTCATAATCATACAATTTGAAGTTTTAAAGAGAATCATTTAAGCATATTTCATTTCAATTGGTAAATATTTGTATGTGCAGTTTTAATGCTGTACTCATATTGGTATAAGAAGGCTATATTATTCAAGTTGCTTTTAAATAGCCCATTGTGTTGCTCCAGTGTGACGTTAATTAAAATACCCAAATACCCAAATACTCAAGTTGCTTTTGGCCTGATAGCCTAATGGTTTTTGCTCTGGCATCGGTTCATCAGGGTCTGGGTTTGAATTGTGGTTCAGACATGGATGTTTGTAGTGGTTTGAAATCAACTTATAGCTGTAGACTTGGTCTAATTAGCCCTTGCCTAGCGAAAAATTGACTAGTGACAAACCAAGTCATTTTTAGAAATCAGCGTAACATTGAGCAGTTTATGCTGAGGACTAATTTAAAATAATGACCTCACTAGGTTATAAAATTAATGTATTGATATTTTGTATAATTATCGTATTGATATTTAAAAAAACATTGAATTCTGCTTGTACATTCTTTTATGATATATTTTATTTCAAAATACTAATTTTGGAGCATAATTTAATCTAATTTGAAACTTTTATATATTTTAATGAAGCCCACTATACTGAAATCGAATTACAGGTATATAAGTTAAATAAATGAAAAAATTCATGTTATCAAATTTTTAATGAATATGAAACAACTAACTAAATTTTATTTGCTGCATCATTGTGTGAGAAGTGTTACACAAATATGATCTAACACACATTTTCTCTGGGATTCTTTGATCAATTTCTCTTGTCTTACTCTGTGTTGATGTATTGAGTCCTTACTGCTGATTAATAAGACAAATTGGTTTGTGAATTTTGCATGAATGAGTGCTGTTCAGATTCAGCCTGTACTTATTTAATAAACTTGTAACTTGGGACCAAAAATGAAATCTTTTCCCTAAAAACTTGTTTATTGCTAAATGAAAGATGAAATTAGGCGACAAGTTGCTTAAAGTAAAATATTGGTGTTTTGAAAGGTGATCTCCATAATCTAAGTGTTACAATTATCTGCACTTAAATTTAATGAATACTGAAGAATTCTGTACTCGTATATATTTTACTATATTATGGAAAATTCAAAATAAAAATAATCTTAAAATTGTTTTATCTTTAGTGGAAAATGGACAGCACAGGAAATGGAAATGTTGAAAACTTCTGTGAAAACATTTGGTACAGACTTGGAAAGAATAAATGATTCAATCAAAAGCAAAAATGTGTAAGTAGTTTATTTTAATTATTTAGCTATTGTCTTAGAATTTTGTAAATAAAAATTCACAATGATTTGTAAACAATCTGATTTCACCTTGCTAATCAGAAAAAATTGATAGTTTTAAAGATGAATTTGCTTTCCTTCCAGTTTTCCCGGAATTGTTGGCAGTTCCTGATATCTTATGAATCAGGAACTGCGAAAATGTAGATTATAAAAACTGTTTTTCCTCTTTTTTAAGAAATTTTTTTTTTATTATTTATTTGATTTGTCAGAAAGAATGCCAACACCTCTTTTATTTCTGTAACTTGGAACTATTTTTAGCTTTACATTTTCTAATGTCATGCCAGTTATGATGGATGGTTAAAGGCAAGTGCCACATCTCCAGTTTGTGGAGAAAGATTTGGTGAATATTGCCTTCTTCAACATGATTCATTTTTAATTTTTTATCAAATACTTTTTTTCCCTTGCTTTTAAGGTACATTTCAAAAATTCGTTTTAAATTACAGCCAGTTATGATTTTCTTATTCATTTAATGATTTTGGAACTGCTAAAATTGTTTTGAAAATGTAAAAATAACCGCTAGATTAAATTTGAATCAGTAACACATACAATATGTCTTAAGTACTATATTAATAACAAACCTATTTCATTAATTTTAAAAATATAAATATAACATTGTTATTTTGAAATTAAAAATATCACATTTGTAAAGGCATAAAAAGCAGTGATTATGATAGTTATGTAAAAATACCGTACAGCCATCAGGTTGATTGAAGTAAAATGTGTTAGAGTTTGGACAACGAAAATGACCATTCATCTAAATAACCCTTCATCTTCAAAATTGACTTTTCAATCATTTACATTTGTACAGAAACTTTGATCCATTTAACTACTCTTTTGTGCCCTAAGTGCCTTTTGTAATAATGTAATATTACAAAAGGCACTTACTTTTTTCATAGGCATTGCCTTGATGTTTTGTATTGCATCATTTTACCATTGATTATTTGTGTATTGCCAAGGATTGTCAGACCAGTAAGAATTTTTGCAACATTCTATTAAAATATTTATTAAATCTGAATATCTTTGAAGTTAATATCTGTTTCATATGTTGTCAGCCTACAAGTGAAACACATTAAAAAACATAATTCTGAGAAGATGAAGGGGTAAAATCCTAGTTTTCAAGCAATTGGGACAATTGCAATTGTAGCATTTTTACAATTATTTATTACTTTGTTAAACTCAATTTTTAAATTATTCAGAAAAGAATACTCATATCAGTATGATTATTTATGTACTGTAAAAGCAACTTATTAATAAAATTGTTTTATGTATATTTATTTGTTTATGTGTTCTGAAGAAGAAATCTCCTTCATGCAAAGAAAAAATGTTATTTTTTTTTAAATATATGCTTATATGGAGACGTGTTAAATGCAATCTTGTACTTAATTATTCCTTTTCCAGTGGCCAAATTAAAGCACCAATGAAGAGAAAAAGCTTTGAAGATTCTGGTGTTGGAATTAAAAAGCAAATACCAGCAACTGCAATCATCAAGACTGTTTCCCAAGACAAAATCAGAGCCCTGAATGCTGTTATTTCTCAGTCAACTCCGAAATCTGCTGGTGAGTATCAAGTGTTTGAGGTTTACTAGTTATAAATTTAATAAGTATTCTGTTACACGTTTTTGCTTTGAACATTTTCTTGTATGAGGATTGGAATTTTAATATCAACACATCTAGAATTGCAGAACAAGTTTATCCCACACATTAGTTAGATACCTAGCATACACATTTTATAAAATGAACTAGTACTTAGACTTATAAAAAGGATTCTCTCTAAATGTTCCTTCACAATAATGAAAAGAAAATTAACTCTCTACCCATCAGTCTAATCACAGTGTTTTCAAAGATTAACAGCTGTATTCTAATCTGTACAACAGTGACAGACTGCCACTGCAGAGTGTTACTTTTTAAGTACAAGATTTTTCTAGCATTGAAACTTAAATTATTAAAAAGGCTTAGTGTTTTCACAACTGCATATTTTATTTCACGTACACCCAATAACTGAAATCAACGTTGCTTTTCCAAGGGTCAACAAACACCAGGAGCTTAATATTTGTAAGTTAACTAAAACTGGATGATTTTAAACTTTTGATTGCACAGGTGAAGAAGCATACATTTAAATATAATTAATAGTTAATTGAGCCTTAACAGCCACTGTGGCAGAAAACGGATGACCAAGTACTGTAGGGATATTGATCTTGTCAGGAATAAGATGATGTATTTTTAGTAATTGTTTGAGTGTGCAAGTTCGAACACACTATTAACGTTTAATTTTAATTTCTTCATTAATATTTATTGCATTTGCAACTTTTCCTGCACGTATTTTTGGTATTTTAATTTTGCCTTAACCGTAATTTGGAATTCTTATTTTAGGAGAATGAAAAATTGAGTTTTAGTAAAATTAGAGGAAATGGGCAGTTTGTTTTAATCTGATTTGCACCATGATAATTCTTTTTATTTCAGCTATAATGCTCATGCCACTTGCTTTGGATGTAGATTTATAGACTTCTGTTTGATAAACGTGCACAGCTTGTATACTTGTAAATTAAATTCATTGTCGTTGTTACTTGTGTTAAACTTTTTCTCACCCGTCTTCAGTAATGCTGTGCAGAATTCAGTTGTGGTTATGTTTAAACATAGTTTATATGTAATTGAGCCTTAATAGACAAATGAATGGTAAAAATATTGTACTCATTCAAGAAAATCTGCAATCAGTTTTGTGACTTATATTTACATAACAAGATTCAGTAAATAGTGATTTGTTATTGACATAAAAGCACAATAGTTTCAATCATGTGTTTATGTAAACTATCTTGCTCCTGACTATAATCTATATGCAAAAATACAATGCAGAGATGCCAACCTCTGATTTGGTGCTTTGGAAATCTGCAATCTTTATAATTGTAGCATTTTAATCAAAATTAAGGGTTAATTAAACAATACTTATAGTAGTTATATTTTTAGTTTTGCTGCTTTCTTGGCTCAATTGATTCTTTAGAAAACCAACTACTCTTGGAACATAAATCAAACATTTTCAAATAAAATTTCGATATTCTTCCACTACTGTGAGCATTCTTCAATGTGGCTTTTGAGTAGAACTGTTCTTTCAAGTTGATACAAACAGTAAAAATCAATGTCATTTTTCTATTTGAATTTTCCAACTGAATGTAAAGGTGGAGGTCTTTTCTAGTCATTGGCTCTTGTAAGCATTGTTTAATTTTCTTTTAAATCTCCGAAGTTTTTCCTTTTTAAGCTTTAATTTTAGTAAAATTTATCTTGTGGCTTTGACCCAATTTTAATTTCTTGTCTCCAAGCTACTGCCAAATGATATTAATTGGCCGAAAAGCATACCACCTTGTGATGCAGATAAAATTTTTGAATCATTTTAAGGTGCCAACTTTGTTTTTGGCGACTTCCTTTTTTCATTAAGTCGAATTTTACATAATAATTTCAGTTTGCCTCGAAAATCCGTAATAGTTGCATCTACACAATCTAAAGAATTGTGTTGAAGGACTAAAGAACTGGTGTGTGCTTTCTATCTGATTTAACGTTTAATAATTACACATTTGTTACCATTAAAATTCCAACCATTGTAGAAAGAGGCTAACTCTTCAAACTTGAGTAAAACATACTTTAATTCCATTATTATTCATTGGTTATAATGGATCAAAACCATTGTCAGTATTTTGGTGACAGTTCTTGGTTATCCTAAATGCTATATTTTTTGTATTCATATTATACTTTTTTTACAGACATAACATTGAATATGCTAAATGCCATGGAACCTGAAGTAGATGTGGAAGGCTTAACAACAGCAAATAAATTAGACTATGACAGTTCAGATGCATCGTAAAAGTTGTGTACAGCTTTCCATTGCATTCATTCATTCTTTGTAAATATGTGCATTTTGTGAACATAAGGTTTTTATGCATTTATGTAGAATTTCGGAATTATTACATCTCATTTTAATCAATAAAGTATCTTGGTTTAAAAATAAAAGATTCATATATTTTTATTTCATACATTTCCAATCAAAGTGTAAGATTCCAAGTCAAGCTTAATTTTCATCCATGCTTGATGTTGGAATTAGTGTTTTCAATGGTTCAAAATTTAAATATCTGCTGAAAACATTTATTTTTATAAGATTAGAACCCACACAGAAACTAATTTTGCATCTTTCCAAAGAAATGTATATTATCATTAGCAACATTCAACACGATATATAAATTTGATAAATTTCTGTTTTTATCTAATCTCTGATATTTGTGTCCAATATTTTAAGAAAATTTGAACACTGAGTTTGTTAGCTACACTTGCATTAACACATTAATCTGACTTTCTAATTGCATTTTTTGTGCTCATAGGAAAACGTATTACGATTCTTGGATTAATATACTGCATATGTAAATTCTTTTTCCAGTTTTAATTGTGAAACACTTGTTATTTTATCTCTAGTAACAATCTGGGATTCAGGTGGTATATATCATGATTGATTCAATTTGCCATTTTATACAATTGCAGCATACTTTATTAAATAGAATCTAAAAGTGTAAACCAAATTTATTGTAAAGAAATCTGAGCAAAAAGTTGACTATTTCAGTATTTCTCAATCTTTTTTATCCTGAAGAACTGATTTGGCACAGCTTGTCCATTTTTGGACCTGGTGCCATAAAACCCAAATCAATCAACTTGAAGAACTTATTAGACAGACTTCAGCTGTTCATCCTGGCTTGATATCTATTGGTTCTTGTGTTTGGCACAGCTTGTCCTTTTTGGACTTTGCGCCATGCTACTCAAATCAATCAACCTGAAGAACTTAGCGAGGTGGACTTCAGCTGTTGATGTTGACTTGGTATCCAGTGGGTCCTGCGTTTGGCACAGCCTGTCTGTCCTTGGACCTTTCATCATAAAACTTGAAATTCAATCCCATTATCTAGTAGTTTGCGTTATTCTTTGGGTCAGGAGGATGGGTTCAAATCCCAGCTTGGCATGGATGTTGGTAATAGTTTCGAAGTAGTTTCAATCTTCCTCTTTAATCGGCTAAAAGATTTTATGTACCCTAATTTTGAAATTTTTGTTTCAATCAAATTTAGTGTCTATTTTCATTTTTGAGCACCATTCTTTTTGTCCAAGTTGTAACACCAGCTAGTGTTTTCAGTTATTCCCTAATAAACCTCATTAGTGCAGATTTCATTACACTTTTTGTCATATCCTACTTTGGAATAGTTTGCCTTTTGTTTACTAATGAAAATCTTTATTCATAATTCTAATTTAAAAATCAGATTAAAATATTATCTTGCAAAACGTGTAGAAAAAATGATTTAAATATGCCATAATGAATTGAACTAAGAACTTAGTTTGCCTAATAGATGGGTGAGTAACAACTAAATGTTTTGAAACGTATTTCGTTCAGAATTGCTTTATGAATTGAAATGTAAAAAAATTATTTTTTAGAAAATTTTCTTCGATGTACACAAATTTTAACATACTCTTCTACCAGAAGCAACTCCTATGAGAAGGCAGATGATCTGGGAGAAGTCCATTTCTACAGAGGAAGTAAGTTTGCCAGGAGAAATGGTTGCCATATGCAAAATAATATGATGATCACCATTTGTTTTGCCAACTTATAATTACTTATCTTTTTCAAGTGTTTCATTTATCTATGTCACCAATCATGGGAACACATTGTTTACTCTGCACCTGCCCCTAATTGAATGAAGACTCGTTCAAAATCATTTGACTCAAATATCAACTTGACGGACTACAAACTAACGTTTTTAGTGCATTAATTCTTTTGCACCAATGGAGCAAAAATTTGTTTTGTATATGAAAAGAGAAGACGAAAATAAGAAGGTATTAAAAATAAAGAAACTAAGTAAGGAAATCAGATTGCTCATTTGTTCATTTCTAAGTACAAGTTGAATTGAATAAGCTTAAAAGAATGCTTGGCACTTGCATCTTGGCTTAGTAATTGTCTAAAATTGTGTAATAAATGACACTAGAGGGAAATATATGTCAATTTGCACATTCATGGTTTTGGCATAGAGGTGACAATATTTGTATTTAAATACTAATTAATGCTTATAATTTTTAACTTTTATTTGTCAGTGTAAATGGAAATTTTGTTTTATCAGTTTAAATAAAACGGAGTCATCAAGAACCACCGAATAAGAAAGTTATTGAGGGAAGCCCTTCATTGATATAATTTTCTGTAAGTTAGTTTTTATGTTTGTAACATTTTGATATTTATGTATATTCATTTTAACATTCAGAATATATATTTCGTTGCATTTTTAAAAGGTCAGTTTTTAATCACCTGAATTTTTCTATATGCAATGCTAACAGTACCACCAAATTAAACACAATATGTACTTTTAGAAACATTGATAGGTTATCACATTAATGTATGTTAATTTCAAATTGGTTCATCTATTTGTTCTCTATCTTGCATCGAGCAGAATGTATTACATTGAGCTAATTTATTCTATTATAGAAACCTGAAGTAACATATTTTTAGAACAGTTATTATAGTTTGCTAAAATTTGAGTGATTTTAGATTAGCTACGAATTTAATGATTACTCTTCAGTCATTTGCATCTGATATAATAGGTGTTTTGTGCATAGAATACAAATTATCAGATACTTAATATCACAAAATTTGAAATATATAAAAGAATTTATTTTTTCTGTATTCGATTCAGTGTTTTACTTAAGAATAGAAATCATGAATAAAAGATACTGTATCTGAAAGATGATAAAAATGCTCTTAGGTTTTTGTTTTGCTGGCTGGATTTTATGGTATGGTTGTTTCTGGGAAGATTATTAAATGTGATATTGTGCCATGAGCTTGCATGCATACTTAAGTTAACTACTGTTAGACAAATTAAAAACCATGCGGCTAGTTAAATACTACTTTAAAAAAGACAATTAAAAATTTCCCATTTCCTTTACTGATTCACTTAGATGGGCACTAGCTGATAATTAGTTTCGTGGCATCTCATTACCTACTTGTAAAGTAATATTTTTTAAATATACATAATGCTCATTCATTTTCAGTAAAAATATCACTCACATTTGTATTGAACCTGTATTGTACTTAATTGCATTCTGTGAATGAATTACGACAAGAAATGAGACAAACGCATTCATAGATGTATGAGTATTTATTAATTATTTAATGATGCATAATGAACAATAACAACTGTATACACTGTACAGTATATAGAGCTTACGCCCACATATTTGCATTTGTCAAAAAAAGTATACATTTGCAAAAAGGAGAAAAATGTATAACAAGTCATGCATATATAGCTTTAATTTTAGTCTATGTACATGTCCGACCTATGATGCTACCGAAGCAAATCTGACCTCGCATTTCGTTCGTAGAAGCAATTTCAAACTCTTGCTTTAATACTTCGTAAGCGTTTTTCGGCTATACCAGCGTGTTCAGTTAGTTATTCTACATTTTTGGTTATCTGATATAAGAGATCGAAAACGTGCAGGTTTTGTTTTCTCTCTGTACTGCTTAATTTTTTCTTTAAAAAAGAAATACATTGCCAATGCGCATTGTTTGTATTGCTTGTTTTTGTGAGGTTTGTCCCGCACAAAAGTAACTTCCACTTCTCCCTCTTCTAATGGAATAGGTACTGAGATGCTGAAAATTGACCGCGTTTTCGCGTGTACGGTGCAGCACCGAGGCTCATCGTGGTCTCTGAGACCCAGCCATGTCAACACAAGTTCAGTCCTGCGGTGTTTCAAATGCCCGTCATTTCGCGAAAACACGTTGGAGACCTGGGGTGAAATTTGCTCCCGAAAGCGTCGAGTGAAAGTTTGAATGGAAGCTTTAAGCTGCTACAGTGCGTCTATTGAGGCCTGACGAAAAAACATTTGTTAACTTTCACTCTGCAACACATTGGATCAAGTATATGGGTAATTGTTTTCTTTCTACGTATTTGTACAACGTGAATGCTTCGTGAGCTAAAATCTAGATTCCATCTAGCCTAAAAGTGATTAATTTGAGATATCGTCAAACGAATGTGCACTTTTATTATTCACGGTTCAGTACAAATTCTTTTAGTTCCCTCAACACTTTCATTTTTCCGAGTTTGTAGATGGAATAGCTCTGGCTTATCGAAACCTTCCAATACAGATCTCCATGATTCAACAAAGGCATGTATTGCTACATGGTTTAACAGAGCCATACAACACAGCTCTGATATTCGACTGTTTAAGTCTAAAAAGCATTATGATGAAAAGCTTAACTTAATTATAAAGCTCTTTGCTCTATGGGACTTTGAAATCTTCCAATACTTATTCATGATTCAACAAAGGCGTGCTACAACCTATGGTTTAACAACGCCGTACTGATTTTCGGCTGTTTAAGTATTGTGAAAAAATGCAATTTAGTTATAAAACTATCCAAGTTAGCTGAAATGGCCCTATGGCTTATCGAAACCTTCCAATACAGATCATGATTCAACAAAGGCATGTTATAGCTGCCTAGCTTAACAAAGCTATACACTTGAGCTGAAAGACTATTTGGCTGTCTAAGTCTCTGTAAAGCATTGCGATGAAAATTGTAACTTAGTAATCACACTTTTACCATGTATTGAGTACATTGCCGGCTTTTTGCTAGGGGTATGTGTTTGCAAATATAGATATATAAATTGCCTAATACTGTTTCACAATATTTATTCAGTAAGCAGTAGAGTTATCCAAATTTCTAATACCGTTTGCTTGATGTAGACATTATGAGTCATGCAAATTAGCTTTAAGCCTAGAAATAAATATATTTGTGATTTTGAATAAGGCTTGGTTTATAGAATCATAACTTCAAAGATGTGTTAAACATTCTGTGCCATTATATAAATTAAGGAACTTGTGAATAACTTATTTATTATTCATTGTATCAAAATAAAAACTTATTTTTAAGCTCATTGGCAGAAAAACAATTGGGATAGTGTTATGAAACGTAATGTCATTTAACAAATGTTATAGAGGGATTAGTTACGTATGCATTTTAGGTAATTTAAACTGAAACTTGATCCAATGTGTTCAAAGTTTTTGCTGTTTAAACATCTATCATAGTGATAGAAATAATGTGAGGGTACTGTATACCTGTCGACTAGTAATATCATACCAATAGACTGATCAGTTTAACTTCCATGTAAGAACTCTTAAGACTGCTTCGAGACAGGTTGCTTGGAGTGATCTCGTTTTCTGCCTAATGCTACAATCATCATGACTTGAACTGCGTTTGCATGACTACAGTATTGTTCTACCTCCTAAACTTTAAAAAAGCACTAAAACGACTATTCTAAAGTAGATGCGTCTGATTCCAAAAACTTCTATACAACCTTTATCCAAGAAGTCTCTAAGTGTTCAGGAGTTAACTGTCTGCATTAATTGTTCTATGAAACTGCTGTTTGAAGTATGTGTAGTAAGAATGAGTTTGTATGTGTACAAATATAGTGCTGATGGTTTTCCTTTAAAGGTTTTTAGTTATTGTCTAGAAAGCTTGGAGTCTTCTCAAAGAAAGCTTAAAATTGGTTTTAAAGCCAACGTGGGAAATGCAATCTTCTATCAAAAAGATTTAAAACTCCGATACTTTTTATCCGTCACCACTGTCTTGCAAATTTATAAATTCAATACCTCACCATACTGCTCTTATTCACTCAGTGATCTATCTTGTGAAATATTTTGTTGGTTTCTTTAAAGTCATAACTAAGTTTCACAAACTCCCAGTGGTATAGGAATGTTTCTACAAAAAATTGAATACTTTGCATTTTAAAGTCACTCTTTTTATAACGGAAAATAGGTGACATCTTAAAGTATACAAATCTTTATATGTATAATTAGTGTTTGCAAACCTTAGATTTCGCAGCATTTCTATTTCAACTATATTTTAGCTACTTTTGTAAAAAATGTAATTATAGTACGAGCAACTAGCCAGTTTAACTGTTATATCATCTAACATTGAGAAATTGAATTATTTTTGTATTTTGATCTAGCGAGCTGGTTTGAAATCTCATGCTTTCTGTTTAAATCTCATTCACTTTTATTGCTCTTTCTAGCACTGATTTCAGCTTCAACCATTTGAATTGCTCATTTTCTCATTGATCTTGGATTCCAGTTCTGTTTCACATTTCTTTCGTGCAAGTTAAGGCAATGTAATATGCCATTAACAAAATCTTTGTTCGAATCCAATTTTTGCAGAAACAATATTCTCTCCATTTGTGAGTAAAATTAATACAATCTAAATTAGAATACAATAAAAATGGTTAAGTAACAAATGCTTGAAATAAACCACTTTTAATTTTCAAATGTGTAGCCTTCTGAAATTAAATTATTTTCAGAAAGTGCATTTAACATTGAAAATTGATTGATGATATATCTAACCATTATTTCCCTACATTTCACATTAAAATAATATTCTGAATCAGTCGTTACATTTAAAAGAAATACATAGTTGACCATCACATTGGATTTATAAGGCTGGTGTAAACCCCACAAGGTGTAATATGTGTATATTAACATAGCAAGCAATAGGAGTAGATTTAAAAGGACACAGCAATTATTTATTTATACAATTAATCGAATGTGTGTAAATAGATAATAGTTATACTGAAAGACTACAGAACTTTGGATAACTAATTTTACCAATTGGATTAACGAAATACTTTACATTAGGTGTTGTAACGTTTAATTATTATATAAAGCGGCTATTTTGAAAGTGGTTCAATATAAATACATATCTGGAGTTTAAAAAAGTCGTTAGGCATAGAGATTACAAAACAGATTTATATAATTTATTGTAAAAACGTTCTTCACCCTTCTGAATTTTATCGTATTTGCATCCATATCGCAACCAGATTATATAGTCAATGGTCTAAAAGCTCTAAAAAGTGACTAAGATGATAAAAATGAGGAGGAAACTGGTCTATAGATATTTTGATGGAACTAAAAGTCTCATCAGGAAATTTTTTTTTGGTCCTGATGGTGAATGTTATGTTCGAATAGTCAGACCAGTTTTATCCTCGTGTTTTTATCTTGATTAGTTTTAAAGATTTTAGACTATTGACTACTATCAGGTAACCAAAAAAGTTCTATCATTTTGCAGCAGAGATCGCTACAGTAGCTCATTTTATCGCAAATAAATTTGAATAATTTACCTTTTTGGGTGTGTCGTAAAGCTCAAATATGAGTCTTCAGAAAAGTTCCACGTCGTTTGATTTGGTTTTCAGTGAATTACAAAGGCGTTGAAAATGTCAAGATTATTCGATGGCGTTTGCTCTGATTCAATTCAAACTTTGCACAAATGCTGCAGGCATGTCGTAAAATATATGCATTGCATTTGAAAGCAAATGCGGTAACAAATCGCACCACATTAAAGGTGGTAGAAAACATTTTTCTCCTGGTCAAGAATCGCTGGAAGGTGGAAGATCAGTCATTAATTCCACACTGTGGAAGATCAGTCATTAATGACGAAGATTTGAAGTGATAAAAATCCACTTAAATCCTGGACAGAAAAAAGTGAGGTTCTTGTAGGACAATGCCAAAAACACAGCGAATTTGGCTAGCATTTAGTACGTACCACAATTTGATTAGCTCTTTAAAATGGGGTTAATGCCTCATCCACCTTATTCCCCTGGCATTTCTCCCACATGATAATCAGCCTTTTTCTTGTTCTGGACAACCACATGCAAAAGAAAGTTTTGAAATGGAGCAGAGATAATCAGAAGTAGACAGGTTTTTTGATAATGAAGAGAAAGGCATTTTACAGAAATGGTGTATAGCTTGTATCATTTAGAAAAAGTTGTCGAATGTTTTTGATTCTTCACCAAACCTCAGGCCTTTCACCGTAAATCTCTGTCTAGCAGTGCAATACTCTTCAACCAGAAATAAAATGTGAAACTATCAACAGTATTATGCCAGTAAGATCAAAGCAATTATTGAGATGTGTTCCTGTCATGTTAGACACAGGGCAAGTTGGAGAGTCTGGCAAGCCATTTTGGAAGATGTGATTTTAAAGTAGTCGTGTCCAGTGAGAACACGGAAACACATGACTCCTATAGCTCTCAGTAGGTTCTATGTCAACTGAGACCTCTTAGGTATTCCAGTCTTTCTCTGTAGCTCTATCTTTGCAAATATTAAAGTCGTGAATGTTTGATTCAGTTTTTATAGTCCTTTAGTCAAATGTGACTGCTTATTTTGATGAGTAAACTCATTTTTGCAAGGTGCAGCTTTGATATATGTGGTTCCGCTTTTGGCACATTTGCAACGAGTTGCATCAGGCAAAGGCAACTCCCTCTTGGATTATGGCAATCTCGCGAAGTTAAAATTATCATTTCCGTTCCTTTTGTTCTTGAATATTTGGAATGTTCTTTCCATTTTCGTTTAATTGTCCTTTTGAAATTTTTTTCCGTTTCCTGTAAATTTGAAGAATTGAAACTTTCAGTTTGTTTTAAACGCAGCACTGTACAGTCGCATCAGGTTGTATCGTTTCTTGATGTTATTTGAATCGTATTAACTTTTTATTTTGCCCTGTCTTCTGTATTTAGCGTTGTAGATAAAGTTTCAGGTGTTTTCTTGTGAAATTTTAAGTTTAATTTTTCTGGTGGTAGGGCAACTTTAGGAAACAAGGGAGTCGTTTATTCCTTGGATTCTTTTCTATTTTAAAAATTATTTTCGTTAATTATTTTCTGCTAAGCCTAAAACTGTTTCCTAAGAAATTCTCTGTCAACATAAAAAGCTTGCCAAAAGCGTTGTCACAAAAAGTCTATATCAAAGCTGTACCTTTTGAAATAATTCTGTGTATTTTTTAAATTTCATACGAAAAGGTGACAGAACTTTTTTGGTTACCTGGTAGTTCGGCTAAGGTTTTTATCTTACTCAACCAGATTGTATGTTCGCTAAACGGGAAGATATTTTTGCATAGTATGTTTGTATAAGAGTGGCCATCATCCTGCACATGCTCTTTTGAAGGCGGCCTAACCATCATTTAAAACGTATTCCACAGTTTGTGGCAGCTCCTACTTGAAAGTCTTGAATGCATTTTGTATAACAGCGGAGCTTGCAGTTTGGGTATGTGTTTCCTAACATGCTACAGAGGCGACAAATGTATCCCCTGCTCGTACAAAAAAATATGAGTGGGGACCACATAATTGACAATGAAATATGAAGGCAGCGTTGTAGAAACATATGAGGCAAGAAAATGTTCAGAAGTATTAGCGTCGCAGTCCTCAGAGTTTTGCTATCTTTATTCTTCAGAACTGCATTTCTGTTCGTGTGTGACACTCCACTACAAAACGACCTCGTCAACAAACATTAGTTTGTGGCGTCCACTTAAAAATATTCTTATTATGGTTATATAAGATAGATTCAAGTTTTCTAGTTAAATTTTTTACATATTCCAGTTTTTTTATTTTATTTCAGTCCTATTTGTGTGTGACTCCACTTACAAAACAACCTCATCAGTTTCAACATTGGTTTGTGGCATTAACTTAAAAATATTCTCACTATGAATACGATTGATTTAAGTTTTCTAATTGAAAAGTGTCCCCTCCCTTATCGATCTTTCAATTTTATTTCAACAATTTTATAACATGTTAATGAATTTCCAATGGATATAAGTTTAAAAATGTTTTTCTGACAGCCATTTTGATTTTTATGAGGTTCGTTGTTTTTCTTTGTGTGACCGATGAGTTATAGGATGCGTGTTGACGTAGAAAATTATATCAGATGTATATTTGAGTTTCTCATATTGAGCTATAAGAATTTATATTATTTCACACTAAATATGGGTTAGTTAAAATAAACATTTCTTAAGAATTGCACATTTTAGATATTACACTTCAACTGAAAAAACGTCCATTCGCTTATAGTTGCACATTTAAACTTTTCTCGAATAATTTTAAATGCAGAATTTCACTCGCGTTTAAGCAGTAGTCTTTCTCTTGTGAAAATTTATTTTTCCCATTACCTCTTGTAAGTATTGAAGTTAGCGAAATGGATTGAGTACCATTCTTTTTTATGTTCTCTCACTTTTGGCGAGTTTTTTAATCTTTAGTTGAGTAAAGAATGACAAAATCATGTGTTTAACGTATACCTAAGCTGTTCTCAAATTTTAAATTCTTAGATAATTTTTCTGCTTGTAAAATGCATTATCGTTGTTCCACCAGTTACAAGAGACTGTTGAGGTCCCCTTTGGGACGGAGTATTTTCCCCAAAATCCTCAGTTCCAGAACGAAAACAGTTCATTCCGATTTCTGTTAACATAATGTTTGTCTTATTGATGTATTAATTCCTGACCCTTAAAAGTGTTGTCTGTCTAGTAGAGTCGTAAGATTTAATTGAATTATTATTTTATAAAGTTATCTCAGACATCAACAACTTGATCGTCTGTATATCAAATTGTGGGATTTGAAGAGACCATTGTGTCATGGCTTAGTTGTAAAAATGATTTAACTTTTCCTTGATAAAGTTGCTCTCCCATTTGCCTTAAAATGAGTTAAAGTGTTGTATGGACTATAAAATATGAAAACTGCAGGACCTTTAAAAAAGGTTTATCCCATAGCTGTTTTCCAGTAGTGAAGATTGATTCTTTTTTACGCAGAATTTTTCCGATTTGTTTCGACACGAGTCTTGTTTTAAGAGTAGCCTTCAGTCTATATATTTCAATCCTTAGTTTATATGGGTTTTTCGTATTTTTGATGACCTCTGACATGTGTCAATGCACCAACTTTTTGGACCTTAAGAAAGAATTATGGCCACCTGGAGATTTTTGGAAACTTTTGATGCTTGTGTTAATGTACCAACATTTTGGATCTTTAGAATTGAGGCCACCAGCGTGGCTATCTGGAAATTTTTGATAACCTTTGACGTCTGTCAAAGTACCTGCTTTTTGGTCCTTAAGAACCCGTATGGGTATCTGAGGATTTTCGATAATCGTAGTCAATGTACCTGCTTTTTGTAAAAGTAATAATCAGTGCCTGCCTGAGTGCGAGCGGTGGTTTTTTGTTCGTGCAGCCGTTTCCAGGAGCGAGCGGTCGTTGTGTAGCGTCGTGCTCGGCCAAGAAAGAATAAAAGACAGCAAAAAGAAGGGAGGCGCATCAGAACGGAACGAAGCGGCGACGTAGTGCGATGGGAAGAAAAGGCCACTAGAGTAGTATGAAGTTCTCTTGCTGCGACGGCTTGATCACGGCGAAGGTGAGGACGAAGCCGACTGTAAAGACGCCGAAGAGCAGCGGGAACACGCCCTTCGAGACGTTGTCGATCTGTTTGGCCAGTCTCTGCCTGTTGCGCGTGTCCGGAGTGACAAACAGCTGAGGACGTCGGAGCCAGGCGAAGACGGAGGCCGCGGCCCTAGCCTTGTCACTCTGGAGCCGGTGGTTGAGGGGGTGCTCCGTCGGGACGGCGTTCGGGGTGGTGGCTGGAGGCGTCTGGGAGGGCTGCTGGACGTTGGTGTCGGAGAACACGCGGCGACTGTTGGTCTGCAAGGCAAGCACGGTTTGTGAGGTTTTCATATGGCTGCGCCAAACACATGACATTCATCAAGTAGTGGACACACACTCAAAGAAAGTTTTACTGATACAGATGAGAAATACACCTGGGGAGGAATCGAACCTACTCCGCCTACAACTACAAAGGACAGGGTGAATTGCCGATCAGGTAGGTATATAGTTAATTAAGGTCGCACTGGAGCAACACAATTGGTGGCGGTCTAGAATCAATTCCAAAGAGAAAGATCCGAAGACACCTCTTAATTTTGAACCATGGTCAGATGAGGTCAACACGTGAGCTGGCACCCGACTCTCCAAGCTTCCTCGGCCACGACAGATTTAACGTTCTTCCAACTGGACCACCACGGCCCAAGTTGCAATAAGAACTTGTAGTATTCTCGTAACCCAGACGGCCGAAGGTATATCGTAATTCTCATTGTGGCGCTGCGTAGCCTGACTGCGTTGCGTCACTGCTGACATATCTCCCCGGTGGAAAAAAAACGAGAACTTCCTAGATATATTCAGTTCGCTGTATGTACAATATGTAATTCTTATTTCGTGATGTCAATAAAAAACGGTAATTATTTAACACGTCGAGATTATTCAATAACCCGGACCCCTTTTTGATAGTATTATTTTTGTTCCGAGGGAAATTGTTTTCCGTGTTCTGACGCATTCGAACCTCTTAGCAGCTCTCGTTTTCGGCAGATGGATTGTATTCTACCGCGCATTTTGAAGTAAGTTAACTATTGCTATTTCGGTATTTGGTACTGAAATTTATCAACCATGTCTGAAGTTAGTGCTGTTCGAATCCCTCCGTTTAACTTTAACGATGTTAGTCTTTGATTCGCCATGTGCTAACATTCTTTTGGACTGTCCAATCCTAAAGCTATAACAGATAGTCGTTCAAAATTTAATTATATTTCGGCTAATTTACCGCCAGAAGCTGCCTCTGTTGTACGCGAATTCCTTCTTAAACCTTCGGCTACAACGCCCTATGAAGATTTGAAAACTGACTTAATTAAACGCACAGGTGATTCTTCCCCAAAACTCTTGAAGTAGGTAACTTACACCTTCGATATCTACGACAGAAACATTTCATTAGTCCTAGTTGGTATATTTTTTAAAGCTAATCTTCCAAATTCGGAAAAGTTCCATTTGGATGAGAAATACACCCAAGGGGGAATCTAACCTACTCCAACTACAACGGACGCGGTGAAATATGCCTATCGGACCACCAGTCAATAATATAAAAGCTTAAAAAATGATATAAATAAAACTGATTTATAGCTGTAACGGTGGAATCAAAGGTCGATTAGACTCAAGAACAATACCATCGCCAATTGGTGACATTTTTGTATGGTAGAAAACCACTCCAATTCCACTTGTGCGCAGAAAGGCATCCAGTATGGCGTCCTATCTGAATAGCCATTTGGCGACGAAAATTTTGTTTCATTTTGAGTCATCCATTGAGTTTTACCCAAACGTCCATTATCATCAGTACCAATCTCAGTTTCCAACGAGTGTCCCCCAGAGGCCTTGTCTAAGTCTCCCGACGCATACTGGATCCTGATTTATATGAATTATTTGTGTAAGTAGTTTTAAGTAAATATAAAGTACTATTATATCTGAGCTTGCCTCCATATATCAAATACACTGTCAGACACAAGTATACGTTGCCGGAATATTAGCTGTTAACTATATAAACTCATTCTTCTGTTGAGCCATATGAAGATAAATTCTTCCAACGTTGTCCTATTAAAAGTATAGATATTAAGGCAAGAACAGACCAACTAACGAAAATCAGAAAAATCTTCAAAATATTTTGCTGCCTTACGATGACTTCTATCTCATAAAATTTGTCAAGCACATGTGCTCAGGAAAAAGTCAAAAGATATGTTAACGTTTTACATGACAGCAATTGATGCTTTAATGTTTAATTACTTCGACCATACGTACCATTTTGAAAGGAAGAGTACCGTTTTTCTTAATATTTCCCTGCCGTCTCGTCGTTTTAATAAAAATGTCACCTTTGTCCCGATTTTAATAAAAACTGAATATACTTTAATGTTGATCAATCATAAATAATTATTCATAACCTATTATCGTAAATTAAGAGTTGAGACAATGAGGGCTGTGTTAGTTGTAAGACAAAATAGTGTCATGGAGTGAGAAGTTTTGACAAGGTGTTGAAATGATGCGTAAGATTATTTCATCCCACTAGTAATGGTCCGATTGTGTTGAAGTAGTCCCTTCTACGTCTACCTGAATTTTTGTATGGATTCTGTCGCAGAAGAATAACGGTAATCTCGATCCCAACTTGCCAAGAGGTGGTTTTCCGTCGCAAAACGGTAGCAGCTATTTCATACACGTCGAGGTAAAGGAAATACACCTAGAAATGTCTTTATCATATCTTGTGTCACGCACTGCAAACGCATCGCGTCGTTGCAAAACACCAACACCAAAAAATATTGCATCCATCGTTTGTTTCTATCTCAAGACCAAACTGTTAAAACAGTAGCGTTTACCATATTCTCCGCTGTTCATTAATTGGCAGGTAGTTAATTAACGTCGCATTTGAGCAACACAATGGGCTATTGGCAACTGTCCGGGATCAACACCTCGTAATTTTGAACCTCGGTTAGATGACCAGGTTAACACCTGAACTGGCACCCCACTCTCCAAACTTCCACGCCAACGTGAGGACATTTGAGGCCACTACAGATTTAACATTCACCAGCCAGCGCAATGGTCTTTGGTTGGACCGAGTTCGAACTCGCAAGCTTCCGGTTGCTAATCCGCTGCTCTTCCAACCGGGCTACCGCTGCCCCTTAACCCTGAAAGCGAACACTTTTCATGTGGTACATACCTGGGCGAGGGACGGGTTCTTGAGGGACTCGGGCACCGGCGCCGATACGGGGCGGGCAGTGGAGGATCCGGGGAGCCTCCGGTACAAGTAGTTGACGATGATAAATTCCAGCATAGAGGCGTAGATGAAGAACATGCAGACGCCATCCCAGAGGTTCATGGCGGTCAGGTTGGAAACCACCGGCAGCGTGGAACGGAAGCCGTTCGTGGTGGTGCAAAAGTTCAACATGGTTGTCACACCGATCATGACTCTCGCCGGCACGGCGTTGATGTCCAGCCAGAAGCTGATGAAGGAACTCGTCACCAGGACGACGCCGGGGACAAAGACGGTACTGATGTAGAAAGACTTGTCCCGCGTAAAAACTAGCAGGACCCGTAAACAGCTGTAGTTTCCTGTTGGGGACAAAAATGCATTAAGGCTCATTTACGCTAGAACGGAATCTCCGTTTTCGGATCCGTCCAACCAATGAACGAGAAGGATCGGCAGGTTTAATCCATAGATGCACAATCGAAACTGTTTCAGAAATATGCATTGAAAATACAAAATATTTATTCAAGCATCATCCCCACGGGCCATTTTAAAAAAGCCTGATTTTTCATTTAAGGGCCCTTAAAAATACTTAATATTTGCTGAAAGTCCTTAACAAATTTAAAAAAAGCCTTAGTTTTTATAAGAAAACTGATACTTTATTTCACTTGTATTCAAACACCAATGAAACTTATCCGAGTCATCAAAAATCGATGGCGTAATACTTATAGGTTTGCTGAAAATTGATGTTTTTAAAAACTGGGTTCGTGAGACCAAACTCTAGCAGTTGTGAAGGTTTTTTCACATGTACAATCACGCACATGTGAAACTCACAATTGCGATCTATGTGAAATGTAGTCTTAACCCTCCTGGTGGTTGTCTTGACGATGTATCTCGTCAGTATTTAACACTGCCCAGATCTTCATGGACGCGATATCTCGTTATTGGAAGAAAACCGACCAGATATTGATCTCGTCATAAAAAATCGGCAATGCCTTGATGAGATATCTCTTCATTAGCAAAATTGGTGAGATCTTGTCGAAACCACTTGGGGGATTAAAAAGCTCTATTTTTTCTTTTGCTTGAAGAAATAATAAAATAGAGATATAACTTCCTGAAATGTGTAGTCATTCGTCTCAACAGGAGCCGAATGACTATTTCAGATAGGTTCACAGAAAAGTTACCACTTTTGCTACCAAGGCTAAAATAGGCAAGGCCATATTATCACTCAAGCCTACTTGCAGATTCCACCTTGCTGATTCAGATACTGTCTTTTGCCTGAAGAATAAAGAGACCTTGGATCTTGTTCTGCACTAGAGATAAGTGTTATATGGGAATTTTGACTGGACTATGTGACTCACAATCCATTGTTCCTGTTTTTTAACGTGAACACGTCTTTGCCAGTTCTAAGTGGCCAGTACGGAAAATTGAGCATTGCGAAAAAATGGGCACCGAGTTCAATCAAATAATTTCTATACTATCAACACGAGCCCAAACCAACGTGGTGTCATTCGATAGCTGAGGGAACAAAGACTTGTTAGTGACATTGAGTTCGCTCGCCGCGATAAGAGGCGAGACTTTCCGCTGCGCCAAGCAAACTTCAAATCAGTAAAACTTGAGACTACGAAGCGCTCCGACGTCGAAATGGATCTCAAACGAAAGCCAAAGTCGAGATCTGTCGGTTTAAGACATTAGAAGTGAAATTAAATACATTGTTGGTTGTGAAACTGGAAAAATTTCACAACCAACAATTTTTAAAAAATTTTAATGTCGGCATATACTCGATGTCCGTACCTGACAACTGAATGTGCAGGCACACTGAGCGCGGAGAGGGGGTCTAATATGTCGAAATTCTACGGTGCTGGGCAAGCCTTGGGCCAGCGTAACTTTGGATTGCGCAAGTGTCATTCGAAAGCTACCAAACTACGAAACAATCACAGGCTTTTAATTAACAAAATTATCCTTCAATATTGATATCAAACTGCACTTGAATCATTCAAACTGTAAATTGATTGTTGAATATTCACAATAAACAATCGTTCAAACTTCCTGTCTGGTTCATCCATTCCACAATCCAACATCATGCCCGAGTATTCATGTTAAAACTACGGATTTCTGTCCTCGACACAACCTACTTTTTTATTCCCCTTTTTTATGTATATTGCGTTTCATGTTCATAGAAGATGTCGGTGCCGATGCACCGGACTATACCATTATGTTAGAGTGAGACCCCTGTAAAGTATGCATGCAAAGCGGTTGAGCTTTTCATGAATGCACATGTGTACTTCAATTTTGTTGTCACTGCAATTGGATTCCAAAGAGACATACCTCTCCACGTGTGCTGTTTCCCGCAAGTGCCGGTGACGTTTTTAACGAGATAAGCGTTCTGTTGTCGCAGGGAGGTGGCTCCGTTTATCCGTTGCTCCGTTTCAGACCACTTAAGCTCCACTTCTGACTGCTCATGGGAAACTGAAACGACACGCACACATGTGAACAGCAGTTGCACATCTTAACAATACAGTTATCAATTATCAGTAAGCTTGTTATGATCTTGAAACATGGGCGTACCACAGACCAGAAATATATGTAGACTGAGCATTGCTATTAAGAGGAATTTCAAAACGTGTGACCAACATGTCGACTAGTAGTCACGTGACTGCTCTGAAAAATTGACTTGGTTGGCCGATTTGGTATCTTGTCACCCCGTTTGGCGATACAACTTAACAATACAGTTATCAACTGTCAGTAAGCTCGTTATGATCTTGAAAGATGAGCGAACCAGACTAGAAATATATGTAGACTGAGCATTGCTATTAAGAGGATCTTGTATCTTGTCGCCCCGTTTGGCGATATATCTTAACAATACACAGTTATCAATTATCAGTAAGCTTGTTATAATGAAACATGGGTGGGATACAGCATTTTGTGACAGTGTAGATGTATGGATGCGCATTTCTATAGTGGCGACAAAAATGGCAAAATCGCCAAAATTCACTACTGTGTCACGTGAACCAATTAGATGATGGATCAATGGATGTCTTCTGTCCCGTAGACCAATCATGATGAATCTTCGTTTCCATCCGGCAGACGAAAGTAGTTTTGGTCACATGATCCTGGGCACATAAAAAGGTTACCATTGCTCACTCTACTTTTGTATTTCGAATCCAACCAAAAAACCGTCGTGTACAAATGGGGTTGGTGCACGTTAAATCTGTCGTGGCCTCAAATGTCCTCACGTTGGCATGGTGTGGAAATTTGGAGAGTGGGGTACCAGCTCAGATGTGACCTCGTCATCTGACCGTGGTTCAAAATTACGTGGTGTCCTCGGATCTTTCCCTTGGGGATTGATCCCGGACCGTCGTCAATAGCCCATTGTGTTACTCCAGTGCAAAGTTAATTAAAAATACACCAAACACATCTACTTTTGTATTTCCTCTATGAGGAAAAAGCCTCTGATATTCAAAGGTAGGTAGGTATTTTAAATAACGTCGCACTGGAGCAACACAACGGGCTATTGATATTCATAAAGGTGAATTTGAAATTAGTATTGAAGTCCTTAAGTTTTGTAGAAATCGATTAACAATCTAAATCAAACTAAATATTAGCGAACAACAAAAGAATATTGTTTACATTATCAGGTAGAAGCGCTTCAAATTTCCGATCTGATATTTATTTGAATTCCAAATTTTTTTAACCGATAATGGAGTATTTTTATACCTTGCTCCCACGAGATACTGATAAACATCCTGTCAAAATAGGCTAAAAAATTTAGCTCATCCATCAAGTTGAAGTATGGAGTTAGACGTGAAAGGGATAATACTTTTCAAAAATCCTCTAGAGTTAAAGCGAAGACAGTTAACTATAGTTCAACTGACAATCAAGCGGAAAAAATATATTTTTTCTTCTGAATTGTTTTCGTAAGCTGCTTTTCATTTATAGTCTTGTAAGGCATAATTTTTTGAATCATAACTTTTAAATATATCATTAATTTTAGCCTGTCTACACCATTTTTATAAGAAATAAGTGGATCGAAATGATAATCAAATGCTCTAGATGCTACACCCAAACAATCTAAAGTATCTACTCGAAGTTCTGAGGTCACGTTTCACAATATTTTAAATAATGTAAAATTTGAACGGTAAGGAATTTATTGTGAGAGGGATTTTCATTGAATTTTTGGATTTCATGGCGCAAGGTCCGAAAAGGGACAAACTGCGCCTCTGATATTTAAATAGGTAGGTAGTTAATTAACTTCGCACTGGAGCAACACAAAGGGCTATTGGCAACGATCCGGGATGAATCCCGAAGGTAAAGACCCGAGGTCAACACCTCGTAATTATGAACACATGGTCAAATGATGAGGTCATCATCTGAGAACGCACTCCATTCTCCGAACTTCCACACCACGCCAATGTGAAAACATTTTAGGCCATGACAGATTTAACGTGTATCGCCCCCATGTGCCCGACGGTCTTTGATTGGATCGAGTTTCGAACTCGATCCAATCAAAGACCTGTTGCTAATCCGCTGCTCTTCCAACTTGGCTACCGGAGCCCCTGATATTTAGGATAATTAGTTTGTAGGATTTAGGATAGGTAAAGTGCAAATGAAAACATGAAATTTATTAGATTATTTTGTTAAATATATAGACGTATTTTAAGTTCTTTATTTACCTATGAATCGTTTTACCTGTCCACCAAAAATCCAAAAAAATATCGAAATACAAGTAAAATTACTTTTCGAAAAGGAATAAAGCAATCGAAAAAATTTCCGTGGTGGTTGTACTAAATTTACTACGATATATGACGGAAGCTCTCTAATGGCTTGGGTTTTGTTTCATCGGCTAAAGTGTATTAGGCGCGAGATATCTACATTTTATGGATGAAATATGGATCATTATGCGTACATTGGCATTCTGAAAAAAAAAATGCAAGAAAAATCTAGATGGAAAGTGACATTTACTGTTATCGGGACAACCATTTCGAGCATAAAGTTTGAATAATGAAGGGCTTGTTACTATATAACTGATGCCATGTCAGAAATGCATTTTATGTCTTCGGACTAGTATCAAAAATATAACAGGTAACGACACACAAAAAAGTTGAGAGCATCACATTTTCATTATAACTAATTTACAAATAGCTTTAATGGAAGTGTTCTTTTCGTAAAAGATTAGTATTAGTTACATAAATCCATAAAGGACTTTTCACTGAAACAATTCCATGAATTTCACGCTATGCGGTTATTCAATCTGATAACATTTCGTTTTTTAATTTCTATACTAGTTCGTTCTCTCTTTTGGACCTTGCGCGATAAAACCCAAACTAACCAACCATTTCTATACTAATTATTATAAAACTGTAAATGCCAGTATATTGAAATGTGTAATAAATGTATTTTAATATGGTGTAATTTTTTTGAAGTGTGGTGGCATTACTCTACGTATGAAAATAAGTCGCTCGTATCTGGCAGTGGATCAAATTAAATTAGTTTTTTTTCTTTCAATTGTGCTGTGCTTGCTGACTGTGAATTAAAATGTCTCCAGAATGCAGCGACCAAGGAAGATTGAGATATTAGAATTGATGTTAAGCCTTTTAAATTTCAGAAAAGACGCTATGCTGGTAGACTAGTCAGCTTATTTTGTTTACTTAATTTGTGATGAATTTTTACTAAAGTTACTTTTTTACCTGCTCGTTATTCATTGAACGAGTCGACATCTTCATATGGCTTCCAGAATTAACATCCACGTATCCATAGAAGTATCCATTTGTTCGGTTTATTTACTCTTAATCGTTTTCACTTTGGTGTCTGGTTTCTTTTGAATCACTGGTTTACCCGTAAAGCTCATTAACCCTCCAAGTGGTTTCGACGAGATATTTCGTCCATCAAGATCTGAACAATTTTGCTAATGACAAGATATCTCGTTATGAAGAATGATGATTGAATTCTGGATGAGGATATTGCCATTTTTTGATTACGAGATCAAGATTAGGCCTGTTTTTTCTAATGACGAGATATCTCGTTCATCAAGATCTGGTAAGTTTTGATAATGACGAGACAATTCGTCAACCACCAGGAGAGTTAATTATAAAGCTCTTATTAATATAAGAGCTTAAAAGAGGCCAAATTTATGACTTTCATATGCGTATGATATCGCGATATAATTCCATTATAGCTAAATATTATCTATTATAGCTAAATATTTATCATTATAACTAAATCTAACCCTAATTCCTAAGATTTTATTAACAAACTTTTCTTTATAAACGGAAGAAAAATAACATTACTTATTATATTGATCTATTTAAAATTTCATTCGGTTTAATTAAAAATAACAGACTTTGATACATATATATTAGAGAATTAAAGTCAAGTATAGCAAAAATGTCAGAGATGTTCAATTGAGTTGTGTATGAAGTCAAAGAAAATACAGATTGTTGTTATTTTAAATTGCATGAAGAAAACAAGTATATAGAAATTATGTAATATATAATTATGTTGTACAGTGCCAAATCCAATCCGACAGTAAAAATATTGGAAAATGAGTTAATTTGGTGAGTTTCCATTCTACATTCTTTTACCAAATTGTCATTTAATTAAATAACTTCACGTTTGTAGTTAACATCCTACAGACGAAAACACCTGATCAGATTAAACAAAAATGAAATTTTCATAAAATTAATTACATCTGAGTAGTGACACTAATTAAACTGTCACAGTCTGGATAAATAATGAAATGAACAATGCCAAATGAAAATATTAGTTGAATTCATTATGTTCTTCCATAGTTTTGGCAAAGATTCGTGCTTGAATCCTTTTTTAAAATGGACAAAATCACCTCAGATGACAGTACCTCTTAAGTGCCATTTAAAGTCAGTTCTGCTAGACAAGCAATAAAAAAGGGATGGATTTCTACGATGTAACTCCAGTTATGTGTGTATCGCTGTTTGTTAATTCCACATTTAAATTCTATATTGCCATTTCCTATTTTTAAATTGGATTGAATAAGGAATCCACTCATGACTAGTTTAGTTTAGTTAAGGAATTTGAATACTCTTAAAATTTATTAGAAAAAGTTACTACCAAAATAAACTACATGCTTTTATCTGTTAAGTACAGAGTCCAATTTGGCTGTTATTAATGAGCCGGAACTAGTTATTAGTTTAGTAAATAGCAGACCACGATTCGGAAAGGATTATCATCAAATCTAAGTTCTTTTACTACACTAGACAACGCTATATTTACTAAAAATATATTTACAAACCACACTATTTTATAAAAATGCGATCATATTTTTGAGTGACGAAATAATCTTTACGCATACGGGATCAATCCAGGAGGAAAAGATTCAAGGACAACTTTTCGTCATTTTGAATCACAGTCAGATGACGAGGTCAACACTTGAGCTGGCATCCCATTCTCCAACCTTCCACACCACTCCAAAATGAGGACATTTGAGGCCACGACAGATTTAACGTGCACGATCCCCATGTGCACGACGACTGTCTTTGATTAGATCGAGTTTCGAACTCGCAACCCTCCGGTTGCTAAACCGTGACTCTACGAACTATGCTACCGCGCCCTTATAACTTCAATAAAAATATTGGAGCAACACAACGTGTTATTGGCACAACGTCTGGATTGAATTCCGAAGGGAAAGATCCTAGGACAACACCTCATCATTTTGAGTCACGGTGAGATGACGAGGTCAAATACGAGGTGGCACCCCACTCCGAATTTCCACACTACGCCAACGTTAGGAGATTTGAGGCCACGACAGGTAGGTAGGTATTTAATTAACATCGCACCAGAGCGACACAACGGCCGGCTGGAGGAAGTTCTACTTTTTCCAATTTATTCGTTTTTTTTTTTAAATTGTGCTATTGGTCCCAAATTTTCAGCAAAATTATAATTTTTGTTCTGTTCTTAATTTTAATTATTTTTAAAACTTAAAAAAAAATTCCGAATTTCTGCAGCATTTTTTCTGAGACTGGTTTTCATGTTGTCACTCACTTTAATGCATATCCTTCCTACTCTCACTTTCTTTCCAGCTCGCGATACCCCTTCACCAACTCGACTCAGAGTCCCAAACTACACCATAAATAATTTCTACATAAAACTTCTCAGTTATGCTTGAGATTTATTCACCTGGAGACAGAGGGCCTTTGACCCAGAAGTTTCAAAAAAGCCCCACCATCTATCAACGGGCTATTGGCGACGGTCCGGGATTAAACCCCAAGGGAAAGATTCGAGGACAACACCACGTAATTTTGAACCACGGTCAGATGACTCGAGGCCACGACAGATTTAACGTGCACGTCATCCCCCACGTACTCGATGACGGTCTTTGGTTAGATAGAGTTTCGAACTCGCAACCCTCCGGTTGCAATTCCTGACTCTACCAACCCTCGCTTACCGCGGCCTTTATAACTTCAATAAAAATACTTGAATAATTTTTATGTTTAAACTTCTCTTGAACGTGCAATTCAAAAGCCTCTCTTGGTACCGGAGAAGAAATTGGAAATGGTTCTTCACAGATGATGGAGGAGACAGCAGGTCAAAAGGCCCGAAGAACTATTCGATTAATTGAATAATGCGGGCTGACAGCGAACGTGTCGAGGACCTACGCCATCTCCACTCGACATGGACAATTTCTCTCTTCCAGTCGATCTATTTATGTCCTTTTCCGACATGGGACAATTATTAGCAATAGCCGCTATCTCATGCCCGAGGATATTCGCTATCTTGTTTAGGTCGGATAACTTCTGGACACGGGGATTATTTTTGCAGACGCTCTCCTCTTAACCAATTGCGTCTCTGAAGCTGTTCCGGCTGGTATTTCATTGGCTGCAATCCTTTCATTGGCCACGTGCCAGAAGAAAACAATGCGTAGTATGTAGATGTAGATGTTTATACAAGTGAATGACTGGAGGGGATTGTATGAAATGTTATGACAGGATTCCAGGGTGAATCCAAAATTGAGGAAAGGAGTAGCGGCGACTTGCGAAAGTTTTTAATAATCATTAACTTCGGAATGCTAAGATCTGGGTGTAAAAAAATAATTAGCAGAAATATGTGGAAATTTCTCTGAGTGCACACTAAATTATCTGCAAAAAAGACTTTGAGTTATACAAATACAAGTCTACTTTAAAAACCAAAAACTTGAGATGTGATGCGAATTATGTAGTACTGGCAGACCCGTAAATAGTATCTGCGCTAGTTTCTTAATTCTTTATATCTGTTGATGGGGCAGTGTCTATATTCACATTCGATTCCTTATTTAAATCCATTTATAGTGAATATAAGCATCGATATACACATTTCATACTCCAAAAGAAATAAAAGTAATCAGATGTAAAACAACATTTCATCTTCCTGTTTTAATTGTCATTTCCATTAAAGTGCATGCCAAAAACTTCACATCTTAGTTATGTTATTGCCCTCAGTGGCACATCTTTAGGTGCGTACGGGCATCACAATCCCTAGTGATCTGTCCCCCCTTCTGTTTTACCCTGGCCTACCTTTCTACGTTTTGCTTTTTTTGTGTTTGGCGCTGCTTGGGCAAATATAGCCCTTGCGTCCATAAAACACAAAACCAACCAGTCATGTTATCACAATTGTCTTCTCAACATCCACTTCAAGTGCTTCGCATGCACTTGTTAAAGACTGATCTGTACCTATTGGCGTCCAAACCTATTATTGCGTTAGCTCAGATTTTCTTTCTTGCGCTTATTTCTGTCTTCCAGATTTCTCATTGCCTTATCATGACTGCTGAAGAATTTCATAAGATTAGCGAGTTCCTCCGTGTAGTTTTAGCAATTTTTTCAACTCCATAGCTCTAATCAAGATATTTAAGCCAAGAGGCGACATTGACGATTTTCAATCATTTATATCCGTTTGTTACCATACAAATAATGCCGATTTCTGTGCCACGTACGTTAGTAAAAAACGATTATTCATACATAATAATTAATTTTAATGACATCTGTTATAAGTAAATAGTTTTCTACAAAAAATACTTTTTGAGCATTGCGCGTATTTCTATCACTTGAGGTAAATTCAATGCCCAGGATCATTTATGGAGGTTCTGTTTATTTAAGAAATAAGAAAACTATTATGTATAATTCTTGAACAAATAGTTATGGTGTGGTTAACATAAATATAAGACACTCAACTATCTCAAGTTAAATAAAATCTAAACAATATTATTGCAAACAACTTTTTCTAATTTTTAAGGAATATATTACAAATAATATAAGGTAATGACATATTATTTTCGTATAACTTACCACTTTCTAAAGCAAAGGGACACTTGAGATTGTCAAAAGGAAAAATATGAAGATTTCCCTGACAGTTCAGAACCATGCTTCGTCTGTGAAAAATGTAATAACAAAAGTCAGCACCTTCAATCTAATACAAGTCATAAGATTAAAAAGAATTAAATGTAATCATAAGTTATATGCAATACAATAATAAAGAGAATTCATTTCACCCTCCTGTGGTTGTCTCGACGAGGTTTCTCGTCGTTAGCAAAACTGATCAGATCATTAATGGACGAGATATCTCGTCCATAAGATTTCGTCGTATCTCTTCATTAGAAGAAAACTTACCAGATCTTGATCTCGTCATAAAAAAATGACAATATCTTGACAAGCTATCCCGTCGAAACCACTTGGAGGGTTGAAATGCATTTTTTATTCTAACACTTAAAAGTATCGTTCATAATATGAATATGAGTATGAAATTATTCATTAAACGTGGTTAGTTTTTCACAGGACAATTATCATTACATTTTTTTTAAATACATAAAAAGAACTGAACTAATTACAAATCAGACGGATAACATAAAACTTAAATCGTATTCAAAATCTTATTCACTTTGAAAGAAAACGAAGCTAAATGAAACTACGTATATTAAAAGTCAAAAACGCTCTTAATTCGGGTGTAAAATTTACATTAAACAATTACTCCTTAGACTCATGGTTTTCTAACGCCTCCATAACCAAGACCATCTAGAACCCTCCATTAGTCGCAGGTCTTTCTAAGCAAATGAGAACTCGCTGCATCTGTGAGCTGCTCGGCACTTTCTTTCCTAGTTACACACGCATTAATTATCCATTATTTAAAAATATACGTGGTACACTTTATGGCATACTAAAAAGATAACTGTAAAGAATTTATTATTTAAATTTATTAATAATAATTTTTTAGTCTTTTTTCCTTGCGTAACATTGAAAAAAATCACTGTGTTGGTGTCAGGACCAGTGTGACTAATGGAGGGTTAATATTTAATTATCTGAAGCAAGGAAGTATTACGAATCTTGAAAACTTTTATGGGATATCCTTTTCAATACTCTCCTAGTTACAGTAATAAAATAAGTCACTTCCAGATTTAACCCTCCTGGTGGTTGTCTCGACGATGTATCTCGTCATTAGCAAAATTGATCAGATGTTGCTGGACGAGATATCCCGTCGAAACTATTTGGAGGGTTAACCCTCTTGGTGGTTTATCTTCGCTTCTAAACTGCCCTGTAGTGTCCAGTCTCTTGTGCAGAAACCTGTTCCAAAGTGTCACCAGTCCTCAGTCAGCAGTTTTGCCTCGACGAGATATCTCGTCCTTAGAAAAATTGACCAGATCTTGAACGAGCTATCTCGTCGATACACTTAGAGGGTTAATAGATTTTCAATAGAGATCACGATATTTCACGTTCACTTAATTGACACTGGTACACGTGTATCCGTACCTTAACCAGTATTCATGTACCCGGGCTTACAGATATATTTAACAATCCACGTTGTGTCAACGATATATCTCGTTCATCAAGATCTGATCAATTTTGCTAATGACGAGATATGTCGTTATCAAGATATCTATTTTTAATGACGAGATCCAGATCTGGTCGTTGTGCTTCTAATATCGAGATATCCCGTCCATTAAGATCTGGTAAGTTTTTGCTAATGACCAGATATCTCTTCCAGACAATCACCAGGAGGGTTAAATGCAGTTATATTCGAATGCATGTTATTCAAAAGTACGTGTACACAGGTATTTGCGAACTCTGCCATATGAGTAGGATTTTCAGTGTAGACAAAGAAATCTAGGAACAGGAAGTATTCAAGATGAGGATACTTCCTGTACCCAATCTGTTTACTTCCTGTTATCCAATACGAAATACGTACAGGATCTAACGCAAAAACACTAATACCATCTACCCCCCTCCCCCCATTTAGATTTACAAGAAAATCCTCTCATATACAGCTCCTCAAGCTGCTTTTTCTACTCATTTCTCTAGGAAATACAAGCGGAAAGACTTAATTATCTGTTCTGTTTCCACGTAGAATGAAAGTTTTCCATACATAACTCTTTTACTGCTCAATACCTAACGTTGATTTCTATTTTTAACTTGCTAAGGCAATCTAATTTAATTTTGTGAAGCAGAAGCCATTTATGTTTTTTCCAAATGTATATATAAACAAAACAAAAATGTATAAAATATTTTCCATTTGTTATTTATAAAGATAATTTCTCACTTCCATCGCTAAAATTGCAGACAGAAAAAAAAACATTTAATTGTTTGGAACGTTAAAAAGTTACAAGATATATTAAAATGTTAAAAGCTCAATATGAAATGACGCTAACATTCCAAGTTAAATCTCGGGCTTGATCCTGGACCGTCGTCAATAGCACGTTGCATTACTCTAGTACGACTTAAATCCAACTACTTACCTTCAAATCAACTTCTGGGAACCCGATCGTGGAGCGAAACCATGTAGACGGATAATAAAACCTGTAAATATCCGTGCAAAAATAAAACGGTGATAGTGAAATCTGTGTAGAAGGAGGGTTGAATTGAATTTCTACATAGGCATCAGTCTTATTTCGGTGACCGCCATAAGTGTCCGACTTACATGAACCTACAGGCCTTGTCTTGGTTCTGATGCCTCAGCTATTTTTCTAACCCTGGCAAGACTAGGTGTTGTTTACCACACAAATTTACCAAAGTAAGATAGTTTGGACGGATGACTCCTGGTGCTTCGGAGAAAACGTGTTTTCTTCTGGTGCTTTTTTTACACAAATGTCCTAATGCACGTGTACTTTAACCCTCAAAGCGGTTTCGACGAGATATCTCGTCCATCAATATATGACCAATTTTGCTGAAGGCGAGATATCTACTCATCAAGATATTGACGATTTTTGATGATGACGAGATAAAAATCTGATCAGTTTTCTTCTGATGACGAGATATCTCGTCTTCAAGATCTGGTCCGAATCCAGTAGGGTTAACCCTACAAGTGGTTTCGACGAGATATCTCGTCCATTAAGATCTGACCAATTTTGATGATGGCGAGATATCTACTCATCAAGATATTGACGATTTTTTGATGATGACGAGATAAAAATCTGATCAGTTTTCTTCTGATGACGAGATATCTCGTCTTCAAGATCTGGTCCGAATCCAGTACGGTTAACCCTACAAGTGGTTTCGACGAGATATCTCGTCCATCAAGATCTGACCAATTTTGCTGATGGCGAGATATCTACTCAAGATAGTGACGATTTTTGTATGATGACGAGATCAAGTTCTGATCAGTTTTCTTCTGATGACGAGATATCTCGTCTTCAAGATCTGGTAAGTTTTGCTGATGACGAGGTACCTCGTCGAGGCAACCACCTGGAGGATTAAGTTACACGTTCAAAACCCTGATATTTAGTACTTAAAATATCTTTCCTTTCAACCCGATTGCAGTGCGATTGAATTGTGAATGGAAAGCACGTTACCTCATGGAATATATCACAGAACCGTTGGGGTAGATCCTGAGCGCTATGTGTATGGGGATTAGGGGATACTTGAACTCTCCATGCTTTATGAAGTACGTGTCAGGTAACCATATATGCTCTGTATGCAGCAAGCCGTTCAGGTACCGGTGCTTCCCCGCGTCATCGAACTTGAGGCGAGGATCGTACCACTTTTGATGCAGGAGGAATTCGACTTCGTATTTCTGAAAACGACACAAAAGTTCATCTAAAAATGCGGTATTTTAACACTGGATATAAGACACTCATATCAGTGGCAGAACACAAAAGAAAATCACATTTTGTGGTAAAATGGGCTTGAAGGTTTCATTGCTATGCAGATACATAGCATGCTGTGGAACACTTCTGCCATCTAGCGATCCAGTATTGAATTTAGAGATTTACCAGTTTGTTGGAAATTGTAGTTTTTCCCACATTGAGACTTCAAAAATTCGGGGCTGGTTGGAAGAATAGTAGATTAGCAACTGGAGGGTGGCGAGTTCGAAACACGATCCAACCAAAGACCGTCGTGTATACGGGGGCTGGTCACCGTTGAATATGTGGCCCCAAATGTCCTCACGCTGGTGTGGTGTGGAAGTTTGGAGAGTGGGGTGCTAGCTCAGGTGTTAACCTCGTCATCTAACCGAGGTTCAAAATTACGAGGGGTTGTTCTCGGATTTCCCCTTTGTGGTTGATCCAGGACAGTTGCCAATAACCCGTTGTGTTGCTCCAATGCAACGTTAATTAACTACCTCAACCTTAGCTTCAAAAATCATATTTTTTAAGTTGTGCCACTATTGTGTTTAAGAATCGAACTAGTCGATTTGTGTTTAACTCTTCACGTGGTTTCGACGGGCTATCTCGTCCATCAAAATCTGACCAATTTAGCTAATGACGAGATCAATACCTGGTCGGTTTTCTTCTAACGACGAGATATCTCGTCCTTAATCTGGTCAGGTTTGCAAATGACGAGATACTTCGTCGAGATACAACCACCAGGAGGGTTAAGAGTCTAAATAATCGATTAATCAGTCACTGAAATTGTACCATGTAGTTATTGCACTAATTTAAATTACTAACTGCATTGTACCATTGAAATAGTAATTTAAAATTAATAATAGTAATTTAATAGCAATTAAAGTTATTAGTAATGATCTCCATTACTTAAAAAAATCCCTAGGACAGTTGTCACTTTTCCCGCTAAGACAGAATAGGCCACATTGTAACTCAGGCATACTTTAATAGTTTTCACCTGTCTGACTGCCTTATTTGCCTTGATGAGGAAAAGGCTTTGGAGCATACCTTGTTCGATTGCACCAGAGAGAACATTTTTGGAATTCTCTTAACGAAAATTTGTGATCCATCTTCTTTTCTTACTGTTTTGTCTAATGTTCATTTTATGCGTACTGCTTCGCTAATTTATAGAAGACATCGTGGAAAATTACCAATTTCATTCATAAAAAGTTATTGGTTAACAAACTCAAATGTTCACGAACATGAATTTATTATATTAATTGTAGAAAAAGTACTATAAGACATAAGAAAGCTATTATAAAAAGCTAGCAGCAATGGAGACAGTAACTACCTGCCAATAAATACGCAATTCTAAGTAACAATTCGACGAACTGACGACTCAGAAAGCGATACATGTTGTTTAGAAGGTTAGAAAAGAATTTCGTGTAGAACCTTAGCCATGCTGGTACATTGTGTTTTGATTGTACCATTGTATGGTACAATTGTAGCAATATTTAACATATTTTTAAGGATATAAAATATTCTGTGGAAAATCCGCAAAATTTTAGGCAGTCACTTTTGATATTTCCTGATGTGCCACGTGGTGAGGGCTGTTAACGTAAAGTTGGTAGATAAGCATTTATAAAATAAAAACTATTTCTCTTCGACTTGAGCGTGTGAACATGCTTTTCTTACAGGTAGGCAAGTACTTGAATTAGCACTGGTTCAATACAACGGGCTATTGGCGACAGTCCGGGATCAATCCCGAAGGGAAGATCCGAGGACAACACCTGGTCATTTTGAATCACGGTCAGATGAGGAAGTCCCACCTGAGCTGGCACTCCACTTTCCAAACCACACTACGCCAACGTGGCTCTCAGGGGCATATCTTCAGGCGTGTACGGGCATTACAACCCCGAAGTATCCGAGTGGTCTTTCCTCCCTTTCATTTCTACCCTCGCCTACCCTTTTGTTTTTCCTTCCTCCCTCATTGTGATGTCTGTCTTGTGATTGGCGCAGCTTGGGCAAATAGTATGACCCTTGCGCTTTAAAACCGAAACCAACCAACCACGCCAACGTAAGGACATTTGAGGCCACGTCACATCTAACGTGCACCAGCCCCCCCCCCATTTAGACTACGATCTTCGCTTGGATCGAGTTTCGAACTCGCAACCCTGCCGTTGCTAATCGTTTCTCCCCCAACAGGGCCACTGCGATCCGCTTTTCTTACAACGAAACGTTTTCATAGTACAGTGGTACCTTGAGATTCGAGTTTAATTCATTCCATGACGAGATCGTAAGTCAAAATACTCGTATCTGAAATCAATTTTCCCCATTGAAATGAATTGAAATGAGATTAATTCGTACCAGCCCCCCAAAAAACACTCCAATTTTTTATAATAATGTATTTATAATGAACAAATATTGTAGCTGGAGTTATAGCTTTCACCGAGTCCTCCTGCTTCCGAATAGTACATATCGTAGAAGTATGCGATCGTACTGCGTTGCCAAGTCTATTACTCTTACGCCTTGCTCATGTTTGTCTATTATCTCACTCTTTAAATCCTTGGATATTACCTTTTTCCTTTTCTCACCACTGTTCTTTACACTCACCTTCTTTGGACTCATGGTTATGCGAAAAAAATTAGCTAAATAACTGTGCACACCCCGTTTTTAGAATTGACGCATCTGGTCGGATAAAAGAAAAATGAAAAAAAAAAAATAATAATAAGGGACTCTGGTGCCTCCCGGTGGCAGTTGACAATAAATGTCAAACTAAATTAAGAAATTGATTGATTTTTGTGATAGACGTTAACTGACATCAGGTGAGGTAAACATGTGAACTGAACGAGGGCAAGACTCGGGAATCTGAGCGGAGTGGTGTTGTGACGTCACCTAAGCATGCTCGGTCTCAAATTCTGGCTCGTAACTCAAGGCAACAAATCGACCTAGTGACGGCACGTATCTCAAAAAACTCGTATGTTGGGGCACTCGTATCTCAAGGTACCACTGTATATGGAAATTCAACGCGTAAGTCCTGTAAAAAGTTTATAGCATCCTCTTGGATCGTTATAAACACTTTAAAAATCTTTGAATATAAAACAGCGTTTCGGCTACCGGCGTCTTTGCAAATGAGACTTCTATTTCATGGCTCATTTACTGTCTACTTTATCCAGACGTTTTGGCGCTTGACGGTGCAACACATCACTCACGTGCAAGACTCACGGTAAATGTTTAATGCGGAAATTTATGCATCTACGCAGTCGCTGTGACAGATAGAAAACACAAGAAAATCGGTGCATATTAAAACTTGCTTAGCATTAAAATTCCTTGGCTGTCGGGGAACATGTTTAGAAGCTTGAACAGATCAGAAAATTTTTAACGTTTATTGTTACTTAAGGTGTTTTTATAGTGCTTGAATGTTATGTCTGAGACCAAAACATTAATCTTTGATAGTGAAATTTGGTAGTTTGTTACTTGAAAAAAAATGGATAAACTATCATAATCTTATAAAGATATGTAAAACATCCTTACGATAGAAATTTTAAAAGTTTTTACTAAAACATCAAATATTAAAATATGTTGGAGTTAAAAAGACTAAAACATTCACTAAACGCCGCCTTTTCCCGGATTATCTTCCGGAATATTTCGTCTTTCCGGAAAAAAAATGTTTTCTGCAGGGAGAAAATTTCTAAATGGCGGCGGTTCGGTAGCTTGGTGCCATGTTGCGACAAAAAAGAATGAAAACTATCGGAATATGGTTGCCATATTGTCGTAAAAAAATACTTTGACATGAAAATGAAGCACAAATATGAGAGGATAAATTGTTTGTATTAAAATTTTGTTTACTTTTTCATTCTAAAATTATTTTTTTCGGATTTCCCTTTCTCGTTTCTAAAAAAAAACTCGGTTTACTTTTTGGTTGGTAGTTGAATTGACGTCGCACTGAAGCACCACAGCGGTCTACTGGTTTTCTTTTTGGAAAACAACTGTTTCCGCAAACTGTTATGCAGATATTGGTACGCAAAAATGGAATCTCAAAAAAATGCATTGCTTATTAAAATACACTCGTGTCCAGAATTATCTTTACATGCATAAAATCACGGATTTTTCAAAAACTGTGAACTATAATTTTATGAATTTATGTGAAATGATACATAACATCATAACACATAAATACAAAGGAAAACATTTGAGAACACTGCATATGATATAAAACTGTAGCATGAAACAATAAAAATGGCAATATGTGACAAGGAGAGTTCAGAAAAAAAAAGAATAACTCAGAAAAAAAGTAAGGCTTATGAATTTAATATGGAATGTGATCTCCCCTGACGTGTACACACATATCACAACGTGTTTTAATGCTGGCAATAATGTTGTTAACCACAGTTTGGGGAATTAAGTTCCACTCCTCCAGCAAAGCGGTCTTCAGGGCATTTATATCTCTAGGAGGAGGATGTCTCCGTGCAACTGCTTTTCCAAGATAGTCCCATAAGTTCTCTATCGGGTTCAGATCAGGAGATTTTGATGGCCACGTTATTCGCTCAATGGCTTCACTTTCAAGGAATTCGTCAACGAGGTTTGCTCGATGTGGACGAGCATTATCGTCCATAAATAAAAAGTCAGATCTATATGCACCTCTGAAAAGTCTTACATAAGGTTCTAAGACCTCATACCGATATCTCTGGGCGGTCACATATCCTCTGTTGAAAACGTGTAGAGGAGTACCTCTACACGTTTTCACAACAGAGGATCTGTGACCGGCAGATATCTGCAATCTGTGAGATTGTCATTGTGGTTCAATAATTAGAATTATGGAAACAAGAAGTTGCCTCGAAAGATCCAAAGCCATCGTAGTATGTAACACTCGTGGTGCTTATTTAGCTTCATTTTGATAGTATAGTGTGTTTATTGTTAAAATAGTAATTGTTTGTGTTAGCTTTGAGCGTCGACTTTGTTTTTACACTGTTATAATCTTCTAGATTTTTTAGAGGCTGGCAGGTATGCGATAAAAGTTTATATATTTTTGTTTAATTTTTTGGGGGGAAGGCTGAAAAATACGAGGCATACGGAAGAGATTTAGTTACCTTTATTCCCTAATCAAAACAAACCGCAAGTCTAAATGATGTACATGTGAAATTAACATATGAAACGGGAGGATAAAATAATGAAATGGGTAAGAGATTGAAAACTGCGATACATCTACGGTATTGTATTTTGATTTCAGATAAAAAATAGCTGGAACAAACATGAAAGCTAACGATAGCAAGATTTTCACTGGAAGTAAAGTATCCGGATATATATATACAGATACACGTCATATGTATACATATGCATGCACTATTCTTTCCTCCTTTGTTTGAAACGCGATGCAACCAAACACCGTTGTATAAGTGGGAGCTGGTGCACGTTAAATCTGTCATGGCCTCAAATATCCTCACTTTGGAGTGGTGTTGAAGTTTGGAGAGTGGGGTGCCAACTCAGGTGTTGACCTCATCGTCTGACCGCGGTTCTAAATTGCGAGGTGCTGTCCTCGGATTTCTCCTTTCGGGATGGATCCCGAACGGACTCCAATGCGACGTTAATTAACTACCTACCTTAAAAGAACATATTTTAGTTTTTCGCTTACAAACACTGAAATCCTAATGTAATTATTTTAGAGAACATTTCCTAAAAAGCATTTGTATTCGACCTGAAATTCGTTACAATTTGCATAACCTAATAAGCCACGTTAATCGTATTTATTAGATTTCAATTAAAATCAAACCAGCATCTTTTTATATTTTACCATTACTTAACTAGAAATGTATTGAATAATTAAGGTAATTTAAAACATTCGAGAGACAATTCGAACGCGTTAATATTCCATTCTTTTACAGGATAAAAGGTTCTTTTTGCCATTTCGAAAAGAGCTCTGACCTACTTTTCAAGTGCTCCCCTCTCATCCAAACTCGCATTAAAGTAATATTTTATGTCCCTGCACAGTAAGTGAATTCGAAAGAGGATTTCTGAAATTCTAAAAGACACGAATCCGTGTTCTTTTCGTTCTAATCTGTTTCGGGGGAAGAACAATAAAAAGTGGGAAATATATGTTCGAACTTTCTCCCGAATTAAAGTTACAGTTAAGATAAAACTCGAAATTGTAAATTTGCATACTGACTCGGTTTTGTAAAATTTTGTTTGTGGGGTCCTTGGAAAACTCGAGCCAGGAGGAAATGAAACGAGTGAGAAAATATTGGCTTAAACTTATTTTCTTAGTATCGTTTATTTTGTGAACGCAGAAATAAAATAGAATAAATAGACAAAATTGTTAAAGTTAAATCAAAATTGTTCGCCTTGTTTTGCATTTAAAATAATTTTATGACTGGCAATTTAAAATTTTCTATGTCGCTTTAAAATTGCACTGTATTTAAAGCGCAATTGTTACAAAAGTTCGCAAGAGTGATTCTATAGTTGATTAATAGGGTAAACTAGACAGTTATTGACACTTCGGACAGTTATTGACACCCTAATCTTCAATTAAATAAAAAGCTTTTTTGTCAATGTTCAGTTTCAGGCTTCGCATAAGTCCATTTATACTGCAAAAATAAACTAAATAAGAATGAAGGGATGTCAATAACTGTGGTGTCAATTACTCATCCATAGGTGTCAATAACCGATTTTGCATTATTCATTCTCTATATATTGCAAAATACCTTCCATGGATATTTTTTTTTATGAAACCCTTTATTTAGCTTAAAGTAGAGTAATTCAGAAAAAGTTACAATGAATTTCAGTTTGCTTGAACTATTTTTACTATTTTTTCCATGAATTTAAAGTATAAATATTGCCTTAAGGATGTCAATAATCGTCTTGTTTACCCATAATTCACTAACTCAAAATGAATGTTTTTCTTGGACAACATTTAAATCTCTTAAACTTCTTTCTGGTGATAAAAACGAATCCCGAGTCACATTTCAACTGACGAACTTGTTTATTTAATTAAGTTAAAAACAAAAGAAAGAGATGAAAATCACCAAAACGTCAAAAATAATGAATTAAATGGAATGCAATTAAGTTATAAAGTTTGTCGTTTATGAAAAAACAGTTTCATTTTATAACTAGAAAGACATTATTTTCGGCCTAATGATCTTTGAATTACTCCATTCTTGTATTTTAGGGATGCTTTTAACGGCATTCTAGGTAATTTAATTTCCTTTATTTCTTCCTTTTATCTGCAATTCTATCTGAGTGATAGTCGTTTTGTTTTCGTATAGATACATTGTATGGTTTGAAAAGCTACTATCTAAAATACAGCTGTGGGGAAATCGAACCATCCCTTTGCTTTTGCGGCGTTCATAGTAGAGCAGATTCAAAAGTGTGATTCGATAGGGAATGACTTCTATCAATTCATATGCATAAAATTCGCTTGAAGAGTCGTCTAAGTATTAAATTGGGCACCGACATCATAATTTCTAGTGACAATATCCTATTCTGACTCTGGTCGAGTGGGTTTGCCCACTGCGCTAACACCTTGCGAGTTGTACTCCGCGTTGGTTCAATTTCTGTAACTCACCTCGGGTGTATTTCTCTCCTTTTGTGTCAGTAAAATTCCCTTACGTATGTATGTCCGTTACTCGACGTTGTTTGTCTTGTGTTTGGTACAATTCGGCCAAATACGACCTTTCACCATAAAAACCAATCCAACAAACGATTCTGACGCCAAATTTTGAATCTATGTCTAAAGCTAAACTCAAATTCTAAGTTTTAAGTCTTTCGGTCACCGTTCCAGGAACATTTGAAGCACCTGATAAGTTAGTTTCCCAGATTTTTATGTCTTCTTTACAAGCTGAAATTTTGCATTACGGTACTATAAACAAATTCAAACTAAATACAGGGTGTTTTGAAAATATCTGGCCAAATTGTAAAGTTTGGTAGAGGGGCCCAAAAAAATAAACATTTTTGTCAAATAATTGTGTCCGAAAACGCCGCGTTTAGGTGGCAGAGGGCACTGTTTAGGTCAGTCGATAACATCGTTTCTGTGGCGTAAGGCATCATTCCCGCTCGGATTTTCAACGGCAAGCTCCAAATTCGTGTAGCGATGCATAGATGTGAAAATCCGAGCGGGGAATGAAGCCTTACGCCACAGAAACGATGTTATCGACTGACCTATGACATGACCATAAAATGATAACGAGATCAAAGCTTGGTCAATTTGTTTCTAATGACGAGATATCTAGTCCATGAAGATCTAGTCGGTTTTGTCAATGACGAAATACCTCGTCATTACAACCATCTGGAGGGTTAAAAGTATCAGGGTTTGTACAAAGAGAATGCTTTCCTCTTATCCGATCAATTGGTCACAGCATGGGGTTATTTAACCTGGCCCATTAAAGGAGTCGATGTTTTGTGGGAATGACTTGTAATTTGAAATAGTGCGGTAAATCAAATATTTACTGTAAAAACAAACCTCTGAAACAATAGAGATTGAAGTAGCATGACCGTAAAATTGGCTAGCTCTATGAGGATTTATTTTTACTGAATGTGAGTTTAACAATGGATAACTTCTGCATGGCCAGTTCACTGAATTCTTAGAATCACCCCTTCTTCTTTCGAGAAGATAAAAAATTAATAGTAAAATGTATTAGGGGGTAACGGAAAAACAGATATTTGTACTTAGCTACATAAATACGGCGTTGTATCGAAAACAAAAGCTATTCCACACGCTTTAGTCATTCGCGTTTTTCTAGGCCATAGCTTGACATTTTAAAATCATTATCGATGTTCAATATTGCTAAATGAACCTCCAAAGCGCACGAGGCATGAACATGAATAAATGGTAAAAGGATTGACCGTAGCTCGAGTAATGTCTGATATATCGATATTTCCTAATATAGTACGTAATGTACTGAATCGCGAGAACACAGATAAAAAAATCCATCATAAATTTATCTGGTTAGATAGATGGTAGACATTGGAGAAGAGTAGGAAATTTAGGTTGGGGAAGTGAAAACCTTCGAAGTATCTTGTTTTTTTAATAGCGTGGAATGTCCTTTGAGCACGTACGGCACATCAGGCGTGGATTTTTTATTGCAGAGTAACGGCTATTGTATCATGGAAGTAGCTTAGTTGCTATTATGACTGAATGATGCTATTACATTAAAAAGGATAAGCCATTCTTTATAACTGGAAAGTTTCTCTTTGCTCAACTACGGGTTGGTTTGTTGACGTTCAATTGCGCAAGGGTCATATTTGGCCATGCTGCGCCAGACGTAAGACATACAATATCAAGTAATAGACAGACACACAATGAAAGCTTTACTGACACAGAAGAAAGGAATAAAACTACGGGTTGATGTCTACACGATCCTATTGCTATTACTCTGACCTACCTATTGATAAAACGGAATTTTTTAAGGAACAAACTTACAATGCAGTAGAATATACGAAAACAGCAGTTCAACCTATTTCCACCTATCGACCTTCCAATGAAATAGAGAGAACAAGTGGGCGGAATTCCTGTCATAAGATCTCAGAAGAATAAGTCACGTGGGCTTACTAATCGGTTTGGGGCGATTGGCTATTGAAGCGCAGACTGGTGTTTTTGATCACTGGATAATCAGTTTAATCAATCAATAATTTGTCCCATATTAGAATTCATGCTTTTCCCACAACCACGTGGCCAATCTTCAAACCGAGTGACCAGAAGAAATGGCACGAAGCTGAATGCACATACTCTTTCTATTTCATTAGAGGGTCGATGCTTCCACCATGAGGTACTGTTTGGTTGACACGTTGCGCTGTATTTCTGTACGTTGCCACAATCGGTGATCCGGACGTAATAAACACGTGCATTCACTAAACAAAACAGGTGGCGCTTGCCTCAATCGGCAAGCACTTCGATGGATGGTCCATGACGAATAGTAAATATCCAATGCGATGCATATCTGTTCCAACAACTGTGTGATAACACACACTGCTTCTACTCCTATTACAGGTTCACTATTCGTCGTCGCTCAGCCTCATTTCAGAACTAGCGGCCTGTACTCATACTCAACTGCTAAGGGTGATATAGAACAGCCAAAGGGTCGCAATCATCCATTGCATTACCATGATTACGGAAGTACAACGGCTATCTAAGCCATCCTGGTGGTTGTATCGTCATTGCCAAGACTGATCAGATCTTGAAGGAAGAGAAATATCGTTCATCAAGATCTCGTCGTCTATCGTCATTAGGAGAAAACCAACCAGATCTTGATCTCGTCATCATCAAAGAACCGGTAATCTCGTCATTAGAAAAAATGGTCAGATCTTGATGGACGAGATATCTCGTCGTAACCACTTGGAGGGTTAGTAATATGACATGATTAAGTGTTATAAATATGTTCTTTTATTAAGGAAATTAATTTCGAAGTCGTGGGTTATTAAAAGTTTAAAAAAATTGAATTTTAGTAAATCTAACCAATCTTTAATACTTTGAAACACAATTAATGTAAACTAACTTCTTTTTTAATAAGTTTTATCATGATAGTTAAAATGTTGGAATGTGAGCAAGATCGGAATACTAGAAAGATTTTTTAAGATAATGGGAGAAAAAAAACAGAGTTTGACTTTAATGGAAACGTTCGTAAAGAGCTCCCTATTTAGCATTTAGAACGTTTGATATTTAGACTTTAAATAAAGCCTCCTTTCACAAATAAAAATGTGAAGCTTACCTCTGAAAACGCTCGTAAGATGATTTACGGTTATCCTCCGAAATGACAGAGTGTGGAGATACGTATTGCTTGGGGTGTTGCAATGAAAATAAATTGTTCCATGAATCAAGGGGGTGAATTTTTTTGAGATTTATCATATGGATATTGACAAATTCATCCTTTTTGTGTCAAACACTTTAAAAACGGTGGAAGTAACATATTGATAGAAATTTTTTTGCCATATATTATATTTCTTTCCTTCGGGTGTTGATCCCGGACCTTCGCCAATAGCCCGTTGTGTTGTTCCAGTGCAACATTAATTAAATACCTACATTATATTTCTTTTTCTGAAGAATATATGTAGTCATTAAAACAACGTTCTTGCTAAGAATCATCTGTTTTAACACAAAAAGCCAGTTAAATATGGTATTTTTTAGGTAGGTATTTTTAATTAACGTTACAATGGAGCAATAACATGGGCTATTGGTGACGGCCCGGGATCAATAGCAAAGGGAAAGATACGAGGACAACACCACGTAATTTTGAACCACGGTCAGATGACGAGGTCACACCTGATGGTACCCCACTCTCCAAACTTCCACACCATGCCAACGTGAGGACATTTGGGGCCACAAAAAATTTAACGTGCACCAGCCCCCTTTATACACGAAGGTCTTTGATTGGATTCGAAATCGCAACCTTCTGGTTGCTAGTCCATTACTCTTCCAACCGGGCTACCGCGGCGCGTGATACAGAAGAGAGGAACAGATTAGCAACCGGAGGGTTGCGAGTTCGAAACTCTGTCCAACCAGACTCTCGTGTACGTAGGGTCTGAAATATTTTAAATCTGTCATGGCTTCAAACGTCCTCGCATTGACGCGGTGTGGAAGTTTGGAGAATGGGTGCCAAGTTCCTGCGAAGTGTTGGACTGCTGTACCAATTTTTCTGGCACTCCAATGCATAGCAGTGTAATCCAACTCCACTACGAAATATTTCTTAGTAGACACACTGACACTCTTTCACGTGTCTTGCTAAATACACTCATGGTTCTCCCCGCCATTCCAGAAAGATAGGAGAACCAAATGACCCGTACTGCAGAACTGAAGTCCTCTGAAAGAATTCATAAACCTAGATGGCCCGAGTTCAATTCCAGACGACGCGAGATCACACACTCTCTCAGTTATGACATGCGCATTCTGAAGAACGAGATCACGCAGAGCCAGTGTGGAAAATATTCTCACGTAACGACGCTCCGAAAACTAAACATCTGCATTAACGGCAACTTATGGTGGAAATGGAAATTTCCTGTAAAGCGTAAATACTGTGGAAAAAAATTAGGCTTCACAATAAAAGCAGATGACGTCGCTCAGAGAGAGAAGCTATCAAGGAAACGAAAGAAGTCGTTTGAAGGGGGAAGAGAAGATAGAGAAATCATCAAAAAGTCACGAAAATAAGAAACAAATAAAAAATATAAACATCGTTTTCGTTTTCTCAGAGATGGGAGGACTTAATGGGGTAGCTGGAAACGGTATAAAAAGTTTTTTTTTAGCCTTATCGGGCCGAGTTAATGATGCTTGTTGGGAGCTTCCTCTGGGACATTAGTTTGAATATTTCTCACTTTATTTATTTGAAAAGGAAGTCATACTTGTAATTATGCATCATGAAAACAGGGTAATATGTCTGGTTAACGATGCTATTAGTATATTTAACTTCCATTTCAAGGATAGTGGTAATTGGTAATTGAATTAACGGCTCACTGGAGCAACACAACGGGCTATTGATGATGGTCCGGATCAATCCCGATGGGAAAAATTCGAGGACAACACCTCGTCATTTTGAATCAGATGACGAGGTCAACACCTCATCTGGCTCTCCACTCTTCAAACTTCCACACCACGCTAATGCGAGGACATTTGAGGCCACGTCAGATTCAACGTGTACCAGCCGCCACGTAAACGATGGTATTTGGTTGGATCGAGTTTCGAATGCGCAATCCTCCGGTTGAAAAGATAGTGAAAAGCTGAATATTTAATTTGGATCATGGAGCTAGATTAGATTCCAAGATGAAATCAGCCTATTGCTCCACTATGAGAGTTTTGAATGCCTGTTAAAATCATGTGCATGAAAATCATAGCAAGCTACTTCATTTGACAGAAAAAGACCATATCAGCCATGGAGAGCAGCATAAATAGCCTTTTGCCAGATGGTATTAGATTCTATATCCACTCTCACATCTTAGTTCTCCAATTGTGTGATAGAAAATAATTTCTCTTACAACGTACTTAATACTGTGAAATAGTTTTAGAAATATAGAGTTGTGCTCTGGCAGTTGGAATTTGAGACACATGTTTTCAAACTAGTCTATTAGTTAAATTAGGGGTCAGGTTAAAAAAAGTGTTCATACAATTGGCGTCTTTAGGTCTTCGCTCGATGATGGAAGTGAAAGCAGTGATTGCCGAGTAGAAAAAATAAATAAAAATCTATGGCGATCACTCTACACAATTTTACATTTGGCAGCCCTTTCCTCTGGAGAGTTTACTACTTCTCTAGAAATGGACCATTCCGAGGTCATCTGTCGTCTCGTCAAAGCGACTACATAATTTCTTCCTATATGTCCTTGTCTGATTAGGGTAAATTATCTATACCTTGCTATTAAAAGGATCTATGTCGAAGTTCGATGATTTTAAGTTATGTCTGCAAGTCACTTAGCCTTCCTGGTGGTTGCCTCGAAGAGGTGTATCGTCAATGACAAAACTGACCAGATTCTATAGACGAGATATCTCGTTGTTAGAAAAGAAAACTGACCAGATCTTGATCTCATCATCAGTAAATCGGTTATACCTTGATGACGAGATATCTCGTCATTAGTAAAATCGGTGAGATCTTGATGGACGAGATGTTTCGTCGAAACCACTTGGAGGGTTAAAGGTAATGATAGTTATGGGATGGAAAAAGTGACAGTGCCCTGTCAGTACATTCTGAATCGATACATTGGAAGGTATTCTTTGTATGCTGTATTAAAAATTAAGAAAATTAAAATTGCTAAATCAGCTACCACAAACGTGCAAAATAGACTATGGCCCTTTTTATAAGGTGTAAAAATATTTTGAGTATAACAGCAGCTGATAATTTATACCCATTTAGATAACCTTGGATTTCTGAACATTTTTCAAACTGTGGGGAGTGACGCTCTTAACCCTCCAAGTGATTTCGACAAGATATCTCGCCCATCAAGATTTGACCAATTTTGCTATTGACGATATTTCTCGTCATCAAGATATTAGTGATTTTTTTTATTGATGATGAGATCAAGACCTGGTCAGTTTTCTTCCAATGACGAGATACCTCGGCTATCAAGACCTGGTGAGTTTTCTTCCAATGACGAGATACCTCGGCTATCAAGACCTGGTCAGTTTTCTTCCAATGACGAGATACCTCGGCTATCAAGACCTGGTCAGTTTTCTTCCAATGACGAGATACCTCGGCTATCAAGACCTGGTCAGTTTTCTTCCAATGACGAGATACCTCGGCTATCAAGACCTGGTCAGTTTTCTTCCAATGACGAGATACCTCGGCTATCAAGACCTGGTCAGTTTTCTTCCAATGACGAGATACCTCGGCTATCAAGACCTGGTCAGTTTTCTTCCAATGACGAGATACCTCGGCTATCAAGACCTGGTCAGTTTTCTTCCAATGACGAGATACCTCGGCTATCAAGACCTGGTCAGTTTTCTTCCAATGACGAGATACTTTGGCTATAAAGATCTGGTCAGTTTTGCTAAGAGATATCTCGTCGAGACAACCACCAAGAGAGTTTAGAGGCAGAGATTATTATTATAGTGGGGCTCCAGCTTTTCCAAAAATATTATTTTCGATAATATATATATATAATCATCCGACTCGCCTAGAGAAGTACTTGCCGTTCACATCGAACGAAATATGAATGGATAAAGACCCATTTGCAATTGAAAATAGGATGCTTTTGGTCTTCCGGCAGCTGGGCAAGAATGGATGATAGACTTAGCTATCATCAATCACATTATATAGAGATAAAAATGGGATAGTGCATTAAAATAGATAGTGATTGAACAAGGAAATGTGTTGGGTTTTGGCTTCGAAAAGTTAAAAAGCATTTTTCCTAGTTCAACAAAGTAAAACATTTTTATTTTGCTCTTAGGCTGCCTACAAAGAGAAGCTAAGAATTGATGATTAAAATAAACGGTTAACGCAACAGTATTTTTCGAAAGCTACCAGTTGTTTTAACCCTTCAAGTGGTTTCGACGAGATATCTCATCCATCTATGACTAATTTTGCCAATAACGAGATATCTCGTCATCGCGATACTGCCAATTTTTTTCATGATGACGAGTTTAAGATCCGGTCAGTTTTCTAATGACGATATACCTCGTCGTGACAATCACTGTAAGATTAAGTTTTGTAGGAAAATATCGATTAAATGAGATCGTAATTAAACTATATTATATTTTCATTTCTCGGAGCTTGAAAAATACTTTTAGTTACAGATATAATGATTTAAAAAATTCCGACAATATTTAAACGATGTTTGGAAGAAGGGGAATTGTGATGTCTCCTATAAGTACTATAATAGTTCATTTCTAAGGTAAACTTTTAATTCGTATTTTCATTGTAAAAGATGTTGACAATAGAAATTACTTCCATTAGAACATTTTTCTAAAAGAAAACTATAAATTCGACATATTGATAATTTTACCACCTTGAACTTTTTTTTTACGCTTAGAACTTTTAAAAGAAAATCGTTCCCTCAAATGTAGCTCACTTTGAAAAGGTTTCGTGTCTGCTAATAATACTAAATGAATACATACGGTTTTTAATATTATTTTTTGTGCTTTTAAATAAAAAAAGTATATTTTAAGTTTATTAGAAGTAGTAAGGAAGTGTTATGCATTTCTAATAAATAAACGGGAAACTTCCGATAAAAATAGTCTATTAAGTTACAGAATAAGACAATAATTGCTAGGTGTTTCGTAATGGATTGTTAGTGCATAATTAGATGACATTAAGGAATGAGGGCTCATTAATTAAGTAATGTGGTCTATAAGTGACGTCTTAATTACGCAAATATTGCTGCATGCACTTGATACGTTTATATTAACCATTATTTATGGTGGGGCATGTCTGGAAAGAATAGAGGGCGTAACTTTAACAACATATTATGATGGCATAAAGAATGGTATCCATTCAAATATTAACTTCTAAGTCCTTTTATTCTGTCTGCTATGTTCTACTTTGAAGTTTCCCTAAGAGTATTTCATTAAATATTTCACCCCTTTAAGTAGAATATAGTTAAAACAAAAGTATTTCGTTCTCGGGTTTCACGTTGGAAAGTTTGGAACTCAGGTGTCGACCTCGTCATCTGACCGTGGTTCCAAATTAAGAGGTGTTGTCCTCGGATCTTTTCATTCGGGATTGATCCCGGACCATCGCCAAGAGCCCGTTGTGTTGCTCCAGTTCGACGTAACTTCAACTACCTACCGTTCTCGTGTTTAACCCTCACGGTGTTTGTCTCTCGATGAGGTATATCGTCATTACCAAAACTGATCAGATATTGATGGACGAGATATCTTATCATTGGAAAAAAACCTGACAAAGTCTCGTTCTCTTCATCATAAAAAATATGCAATATCTTGATGACGAGATATCTCGTTGTTAGCAAAATTGGCCAGATCTTGTTCTTGATATCTTCCCGATCCTCGCCTCTCCGACTCAACATGAGGTTTAGAGCCTGTAGTGGAATCCTGATATCTTGTCGAAATCGCTTGGAGTGTCAACTCTTTCACATAACGACGAATAGTTAACTTAAAAATCTTATATAACATAACATTTTACGATGATTGGCATCACCACATAGGGCAGCTAACAGAAACGTGCATGTATGTGCACATGTACAGCAATCTGCAAGTCTACACTTACTATTGTTCTCGCAATTTCGAGTATCTATTGTGAAATTTTAAGGGTATATACACTGCTGGCCACCGTAAATGCAACACCCATGCAAATAATATGAAATTTACAACATGCATTAGCGGAGGTGAGATATGCAAATGAGTAGAATTTCAGCGCAGACGCACATCACGCGCGCCTGTGGCGCCACTTCAAAGCGCTATTTAAGGCGTGGAGATTTCGACGATTTCAAGTACGGCAATTGTGTTTTTCTTGTGATTTTTTCAAAAAAAACGATCAATTATGCTTCGTAGAAAACAGCGATCATCTTTTGATCAAGTATCCGAGTTCGACAGAGGAAGGATAGTGGCCTACCGAGATTGTGGATTATCTTTCAGGGAAATCGGTAGTCGTGTTGGACGAAACCAAACAACTGTAATGCGGATATGTGATCGTTGGATGCAGGAGGGTACGGCGGACCGACGTGTTCGATCGCATCCACCTCAGTGCACCACTTCACGTGATGACAGGCATATTGTGCGTATGGCAGTGACGGATCGCTCAGCCACATCACGAACCATAGCACAGCACATTCAGTCTGTACCGCATCATCCAGTGTCTGCGCGTACCATTCGACGCCGTTTACAGCAGAGTGGTCTGTCCGCAAGACGTCCATTGCTTCGTCTACCCTTGACGCAGAACCACAGACGTTTCCGCCGCCAATGGTGCGATGAAAGAAGGATGTGGACGGCAGAATGGAATGAAATTGTCTTTACTGACGAGCCACGCTTCTGTCTGCAACACCACGATGGTCGGATTCGAGTCTGGAGACACCGTGGAGAGAGGATGCTGAACAGCTGCGTTATGCACCGCCACACTGGTCCTGCACCGGGTGTTATGGTATGGGGCGGTATTGGATATCACTCTCGCACTCCTCTAGTACGCATTGCCGGTACTTTAAACAGCCAGCGCTACATCTCCGAGGTGTTGGAGCCAGTTGTCCTTCCTTACCTTCAGGGCTTGCCCACAGCCATATTTCAACAGGATAATGCGCGACCACACGTGGCACGCATTGTCCAAGGGTTCTTCGTCAATCGCCAGATTGAATTGCTTCCCTGGCCAGCTCGCTCTCCGGATCTTTCGCCGATAGAAAACATGTGGTCCATGGTTGCTCAACGATTGACCCAGAATACATCCCCAGCTGCCACACCAGATCAACTTTGGAAACGTGTGGAAGCTGCTTGGTCTGCTGTACCCCAAGAACACATCCAAAGTCTCTTTGAATCAATGCTGAGGCGTGTGGCAGCGGTGATCTCCAACAATGGCGGCTACTCTGGCTACTGATTTTGGCAGGAACCACACTTCACAGAAGTCTATAAATTTAATCATTTGATACTTGGTCAACATGTTATCTACAAAATAAATTTTGTTGTGATATCTCTTGTCTTTCTTGGTGTTGCAATTTGGGTGGCCAGCAGTGTACATCTCTATAAGAATAACGGTTTAGCTTTGTGTTCCCTACTTACCCTAAAAGTTTGTACGTTTTGAAATACTGTACAGTTTTGAAATACATTAGAGCCTTGATTATGCGAGCTCCGTTTAACTGAGTTGTCCATATTAATTGTTTATATTATTTTGTTATTTATTTAAATAAAGCTTCAAGCACAAGTGTGCGGACTTTGTCCGAAGAGGTGGGAAATTGCTAAAAATATAAGACCGTTAAGTTCTTTTTAAGATAGTTTCAAAGGTACGTAACTCACGTCCAGATTTATTGTACAATGATCACAATAAATACATACTGTGACACACAAATCCAAGTATAGATTACTTTTATAATCCTAGCTTTATGTAAGTGTTTGCCGTGCGTGGAGTTCCTTGTCCCTGGAAAAAGGCTGCCTTGGAGTTTTTAAGTAAACTACCTACCTTTTTTGAATCTACTTTTATTGCTGGATAGATTTTTAAATACTTTATTCATTTTACTGGGTCGAATTTTGTCTTGAATTTGGCGCAGCTGTGTCCACTATTGGACCTTGTGCCATAAAACCCAAATCAACCCACCAACTAACCTAGATTTATGAATCTTGCAGTAGTGGTAACATGTAGTACAGTAGATTTTTTGTATTTATGTATAGCCTCTTTTACATTTCTCCGTTTGTATTATTCGAGTTTTAAATTATCCGAGGTGGGCTCGATCCACATTAACTCGAATAATCAAGGTTCTACTGTAGAATGAAATGTAAGGCGTACAGATGTAATATAAGTGATGAATAATCCTGAAAACCTGCTGTATCAAGTATGCAAGTCTTAAAAAATTCTCTATATTCTCCCATCGTAATGACATTATGCGATCTATCCGATAAGTCATTTGAGTATTTTACTATTTGGATAGCCGAAATTCCGGATTCGACTTGTCTTATTTTGTCACTTCGCGCATCACATTTTGCATCGAAGCCTCTCAACGACAAGCACAACAGCGCAAGTGTCTTGTCTAGTTCTGCAAGAGAAAAAGAAGTGTCAGTGGGAGTTAGTAACACGATTTCCTTCCTGCGACGTAGACGGTTTCGTCACGTTGGGATCAATGCCAGGATGCAAATGCCGTATTTACTTTTTGCACTCGAAAAGAAGAAAGGCTTGGCGTCTAGCACGCCCTGCTTCAATCCGAATACAGCCACAATGCTAACAGAAACAAAGCATCTTAAAATGAAACCAGAAGGGTTTAATCCTTTGAACTCTTGACAATTAGGTTGGATTTCACGGATGAAGGCGTTCTACTTTGGTGCCAATCCACCTGGAACTTGTGTGTTTTGTTGTCTGACACTGTTTCTTGCGGTTCTGTTATCTGTTAACCCGTGTTGGTTGCTGCAGTTTGAGCAACGCCAATGCTAACGTGAGATAGTTTCACCATGGCATCATGGATAGATTACCATATATCATAGATAGATCACCATGGCATCATGCATCGATTAAAATGGCATAATGAATAGATCATCATGGCATCATGGATAAATCACTATGACATAATGGATTGGATTTTGAATTTTATGGTCAAGGTCTTAAAAAGGACAAGCTGCGCCAACCATGGTATAATGGATAAATTGCTAAACCATCATAGACAGATCAGCCTGGCATCATGAATAGTTTACCATGGCATAATACATAGATTAGTATGGTATCATGGATAGATAACCATGGAATCACGGGAACTGGATTGGGATTAACTCATGGCTAACTGGATTGGGATAAAACCTTGTAGCAGTTGCTATCCAAATTTCGATTCATCTTGGACAAACTTTCAATAGACGACTGTGTGCAGGTTGTAGTTACGAGGATAACCAGTGGGGTTTCCGCAATTCGTTCAGAAAAATTTCAGTTTTTTCGGCCCACCCTAATCGGGATCCTTAAAAAGATAGTTTTCATCAAAATATTAGTATCAATAATCGATGAGAGGGATTTTTAGTGTAAAAACCAAACGATCTGCGAAGATTTTACTTCTGCTGTCCAAATGCTCTTGTCTGATACGCATCGGGATTACCTTAAAATATAGCTTTTCGCTGTTTTCGTAGCGTTTGATGTTTAATCTAATTGGCTTTAACCAATCAACTATCATATATCGATTTGGAATTTTTATTGGCGAAATGCTGAAATCGTATTTGAAACACAAGCCAAGTGAGGTCCCTTTCGGAATACGTACATGAAATACGTTTCATCATAAAAACACAAACACCACCTACATTTAGCTTGACAGACTCAGAGGAACGTGAGATTTCTGTTCAAACTTGGTTTTCTGTAAAAACAGCTCATATTGAATCACTTTTGCCGTTAGACACATATACATCTTGTAAGATCGGGTTTTATAGATGAGGACTTATTAAAATTATCGGGTCTTCCTGCTGAAAGTGATCTGTTTTCCCTGTATTATTGTGTACGTATTAGTCATATATAAATATGAGCATACATTTCTGTTTGTTAACATTACCTTTTACACAAATCTTACTAACTAAAAACCATCTTTTGTCACTGGAAGTAAATATTTACAAACATGTACAAATTTCGAGCATTTCCAAACATTCACAAATATATTGAAACTCAATGTTTTGTTTTCAAATAACAATTGTATTCCTTGTAGTGCAATTCCATAGAGTTAGTTTCTTTGGCGTTATTGAATATCATGAATTGGCAAGACATAGTTGTTATTAATTTATATTTATGAATAATTATTTGGCAGTCATAATAAGGAGAAAGTAGAGTGATCACATAGAATGTACCAGCATCATAGAGATATTGTAAGTAGTAGTATAAATCAAATATATAGGGTAAACAAGACAGTTATTGACAACCTTCAGGCAATATTTATACTATAATTTCATGGGAAAAATAGTAAAAAATAGTTCAATCAAGTTGAAATTCATTGTAACTTTTCCTGAATTACTCTACTTTAAGCTAAATAAAGGGTTTCATACAAAAAATTATCCCTGGAAGGTATTTTGCAATATAATGAGAATAAATAGTGCAAAATCGGTTATTGACACTCTATGGATGAGTAATTGACACCACAGTTATTGACATCCCTTCATTCTTATTTAGTTTATTTTTGCAGTATAAATGGAATGCAATGGAAACTGTGGCTAATCTATCTTACAAAACATGCTCATGATCTTTTCTTAGCAAAGACAGAAGAAAACGTCCTCTTAACTAGTACCTTGTTTGTATACTTCTCGATTACGGTTATATTACCTTTCTTGATGTTTAGAGTTTGAAAATCTTTTAACACAGCTGGCTTCTATGATTCACAAGGAATTTTTCCCTTATATTTTAAACTGAACGTTGACATGAAAGCTTATTTTTTTAAATTAAAGATTAGGGTGTCAATAACTGTCTAGTTTACCCTATAGCATAAAACAACATAGACATAGCAGTAAGTAGTAGTATAAATCAAATAGATATAGCATAAAACAACATAGACATACTAGTAAGTAGTAATGTAAAATTAAATAAAATTCTTTGTAAGTAGTAGTGTAATAAATTGATATAAGTTGAATGATTGAAGAGAAGCTATTGAAGGTTAATATTAATCAGCTAAATTTTTCTATGCTGAAATAAACTATCAATTAGCGAAGATCGCTAAAAAATCGAATGGAAAAAATACTTACTAAACTAGATTCATCTGGAGAGGATAGCGTCAGTAACAAAACAGTGACGTTAACTACAGTTTTATCTGAAAAGAAAAAAAAAATACATTTATTTTCGTCAAATAATTTACGTACAAAGATTAAAATGATAAAAACAGCAATGAGTTATGTCTTTGTTGTTAACAAACGCTGAACTTTCTCAGAAACTCTTATAAGTTTGAGCTTATCGCGGTAGCCCAGTTAGAAGATCAACGGAATAGCAACCGGGGGTTGCGAGTTCGAAACTTGGTCCAGCCAAAGAATGTCGTGTACACGGGAGCTGGTGCGCGCTAAATTTGTCGTGACCTCAAATGTCCTGGCGTTGGGTGAAAGTTTGTAGAGTGCGTGCCAGCTGAGGTGTTGTTTTCGTCATCTGACCGTGGTTCAAAATTACGAGGCGTTGTCCTTGGATCTTTCCCTTCGGGATTGATCCCGGACCATCGCCAATAGCCCGTTGTATTGCTCTAGTGTGACGTTAATTAACTACCTACCTACCTATCTTATAAATTTGAGAAAATACTACTGGGTCAAGTTCTTCATTCGTTATAGATTTGCGTCCTCGTCTTGGCCAGAGACGGAACTAGGGGGGTCAGACGGGGCATGTGCCCCGGGTGCCTGATTGGGGGGGCGCTAAACTGGCCAAGTATTTTTTACTATAGATTTTAAGTATGATAAAAAATGAAGAGGAAAAACTTAGTAGACTACAAAAACTATAAAAGAGCTAAATGCAGAATGTGTGAAGTGTTGCATGAACATGAGTTTGATGTGAATAAAGAAGGGAGGGTGGATAGGGCAGTGAACTGCGTCAACGTATTTTTAGAGTGACTAATGCTATTCATACCGTACAAATTCATACCGTACAAAAGGTATATCAAATCATATTCCGATATGATTTGATAAACCTTTTCATTTCATTTGCAGCGATTATGATAAGTGTGAAAGAATATACCAAACATGCTACTCTCAGATTATTTGTCAATGAAATATCTTAGAATTAATTTGGTATTTTATCTTGTACTAAAAATGGAATAATGCAAATTAATCTATTTACTTTTGAAATCAAGCATTTACCATCTAAATTTAATAAAAAAATTTGGACTAGTGGAATTAATGTGTGGTGGCGATATCAGGTGTTGTCGGGGAGGGTTTTGGTTTGGTTGGTCGGTGGGGGGGGGGGTCGCCAAGGCGAGTTCTTGCCCCGTGTGGAAACTAGCCTAATTACGTTCCTGGTCTTGGAGACACTTGTCCATAACGCTCCATAAATTTTCAAAACGCGAAATCATTTTTCGCAAATTTGTGAGTCATTGGGCATAAATCCTTCAACTTCTGATATTCCCGGAGTGCTACAGATGCGATTACGCTTGTTTTGGTAGCAATCTTTAACCAGAAAAGCGCATTGCTGAAATAGCAAAGTTTTAGCAGCAGGTCACGATCGCGCAGCAGTCACATCTGACACACGTAATCGCGACTCTTTCTGTCTTCGTATCCGCAAAACTATGACGTCAGCTCGCTAAATTCATCGACCTTCTAATGAAATATACGTAGCATGTGCGCGCGCAGCTTCATGTTATTTCTTTCGGTCGCTCGGTTTGAAGATCTGTCACGTGGGTGTGGGAAAAAGCATGAATACTAGATTATTGATTGGTTAAAGTGATTACCCGCCGTGATCATAAACACTAGTCTGCGGTTCGATAGCCAATCGGCTAAGTCGATTCGTAAGTCCACGTGATTTTCCCTTCCCTTAGAGACATTACGACAGCGATTCCGCCCACATGCTGTCTATTTCATAACTAGGTCGTTGACTAAAATTTGCATATTGTACCTGTTTTTCCCCTGAAAATCTGTACATGATCAGAGCGCCATTTTTCCCTGGCGGCGAAAATCTGACATATTTTTTTAGAAATTAAAACCCACTTGTCTAACGCAAAATTTGGCTGAGTTTAGTCGAATAGATATTTGACTAGCGTGCTCGAAACACCTCTTATTTTAATCATAACCACCCTGTATTTTAAGTTCACAACGGTACATCTTTTAGTAATTACTAAGAAACAGTAGAATATTCAATTCAGTGGTACTGCGTAGAATTAATAGTTTTACTACTTTTTCAGTAATTTAATACCGATAAACATTCCCCTCCAAGATGAGATATCTTGTCATCAAGATCTGACCAGACATCTCGTCATCAAGATATTACCGAATTTTTGATGATAAAGAGATCACGATCTGTTCACTTTTTTCTAATGACGAGATATCTCGTACGTCAACACCTGGTCAGTTTTGCTGATAACAAAATACCTCATCAAGACAACCACCAGGAGGGTTAAAATGAAATCCATACATAGATAACGTTTATGATTATTTGTTTTAGCATATTAGATGCTTTTCTATCGTAGGAATAATTAGAATTCCAACGATGTGGCATTTCTCCATTCATAGATAACGGCATTCGTAATCCAAGTAATATTTTATAACATTCGCTTTGAAATAAAATTCAAGTCCATTACATAAAAATATTTACGTATTTAGAAAACACCAGCAATTTGCTTTTAATGAGATATTTTCCGCAAGTTTCACGTATTAAAAGTACTTCAACCAATTCGAACTAAATAAAGTTGGATTTTTTTTTCATGATGTGAGAGTCGTTCGTTGTCGAAGAACGTAAAAATCAAATTTAAAACTCATTTACCAAATGCACTTTTAAGTAGTACACAGATTCTCCTGTCTCCTTCCTAATCACATCCCCTTTATACGGTTGAAACGAGAGTTTAATCACTCACAAGCACAAAAAACCTTCACAAAAAGTGAACAAAGGAATATAATCTCATCAGAATGCTTTTAGTAGACCGTTTTCGGACTTGCAGATTCAAATAGCACTGTGCTTACTTGGAACAAATTGAAAAGAATTACAAATAAAAGAACAGAAGGAAATCTCCAATGGATTCGTGAATAAAATCTAAGCCGAAGTGCACTAATTACATCACATAATCAGAACTTTTCAGAAATATCTTATTTCATAGCATCACTTAATCTGTTTATAAGCTTTCGATATTTAATATAAGTACTGCTAGAGATGCACTTAAACGTATAAAAATGGCTACCACTCTAGCGTACGAATAACAAAAGTATACTATTTAGAAGTTATAAAATGAGAAACTGGAAGTAAACAATGTAAAGTTAACCCTCTTGGCGTCACGAGATTTCTGAGTAGTGTAGTACTAACCTAAAACACACATAACGACCAAATAATACATCCTATTGGTTGAAAGAATCTGGGGGAAAGATTCTATTGCACAAGATTAAAACTGATTAGACGCAGGGAAGATTTACAGAAAACGGTTATATGCGTGGGAATACCTCAGAGCAATAGTGTACAAAGTGTGGGCAGTGAACTCCCAGGGGTTAGAGACAAGGTTTCAGGGGTTCTGCAGAAAACAGAATATTTTACCCCCAATATCCCTTTCCAAGAAAAATAAAATATTCCACTATTCTCTACGATTCTTTTATGTTCTACAATATAAAGTTTAGAATCCGAAACAATTCGTAGATTTCAGTATTTATTGATTTGAACTGGACTAGAAGTTGAGCGTGATTCAAAATTATGAGAAATTAACCGAAACATTTCTTTGCTAACTGCTAAAAAGAAGCTTCCGTTGTTCACATTAAAATTAACCCTCCAAGTGGTTTCGACGAGATATCTCGTCCATCAAGAGCTGGCCAATTTCGCTAATGACGAGATATATCGTTATCAAGATATTGCTGATTGTTTGATGATGACGAGATCAAGATCTTGTCATTATTTTCTCATGGACTAGATATCCCGCCCATCAAGCTCTGGGTAGTTTTGCTAAAGACGAGATACCTCGTCTAGACAATCACTAGATGGGTTAAAGCAGTCGTTCCCAACCTGTGCTCAGCGGCCGCTTCAGGAAAATCAAATAAATAAAATAAAATGAATAATAAAAGAGAGAGAGAAACAAAAAGTAGAACCAAAATAAGAAAACTAGAAATTACATTCTGAACATTATTACATTGTTTAAATATCTCTTTACTGTCCCTTTTCCTCTCCCTATAGGCCATTTGGTTCAGTTGGTATGCTCACTGCGCTAGCAACTTTAGACTTGTAGGTGACGCAGGTTCGAGTCATGTCAGATGCATTCCTTCCTCCGTGTATTTCTCTTCTGTGTCAGCTAAACGTTCATTGTGTCTGTCTGTTACTTGATATTTGTTTGTGTTTGTTGACGCAACAAAGAATTCTTTTATGAGAATTACTTATTGAATACAAAAAACAATCTTCCAACCCACTTGGTTAACGTGATAATAAATTAAGAAAACATACGGTCTATCCAACTAATCTCTCGAACAGAGAGAAGAATACAGAAGAACGAAGACGAATACAGAAAAATAGTTTAGACAGTAAGAGAATACATATATATATATATATATATATATATATATATATATATATATATATATATATATATATATATATATATATATATATATATATATATATATATATATATTATATGTTCACAATCGCCACAGCCAATGGGAACCGGTGGAAGGAAGACTGTCTGTAAAAGGATGACACCAGACGGCACAAACTACTAATGCATATTGGGCTGAAAACGACCGACATAGAAACCAACAATATTGTATGTCTTGTGTCTGGCGCAGCATGGCCAAATATGGTCCTTGCGCCATAACATCCCAAAACCAACCAACTCCTCCTCCTGTAACGCTACTCCTAAATGCCATTAACTTGTAAAACACAGGGTAGGCCTAAGGGGCTCTGCCATAGAAATTGATTCTAAAAAAGGCTCCGCGAGTCAGAGGTTGGGAACCTCTGGGTTAAAGTATATATTTTGATGTTTATATTATAATTTTGCAAGTTAAGAGCCTTATTATTTTAATACATTTTAATTAATAAATAGGAGTTTGTAGATTAACTGTTTACTTTAGTTCAGTTTTTCTCTAGCCTCAGAACTTTAAATTGTTATCATTTAATTCTTGATGCGAAGTTTTAATGTTTTACATTCTATTTAGCATATGTCTAAATATTTTACTTCTAATATTAAGGTGAAAAGTAAGGACCACTATAGACTTATTAACTCCAATTAACTTTTTACTTTCAAGTTTTAATTTTCAAGGGGACTTGTTTGTGGACCGAAAATTTTGGAAACTACTGCCTCAGTCATAGTTCAAATTCTTCACGATCGCCCAAGTAGAAGTAATATATTCCTCCTTAGTTATTAAACAATATTAACTAAGCTAAACTTCAATTTAAAGTAAAATTACTGAAATACATACACATGTAACAATCACTGGTTTCAAAAGCATAAACAATTTGAATATAATGAGATGTTTTCTTAATTTTATGAACTAACGAACATGAGTTGTGACGTGACTGTATAGAGGCAAAAACAAATAACCCAAACATTAAATTCCCAGTAATATTAAAAAATCATAAAAGCAAACTTTTAAGCAAAAGAAAATTAAAAAAATACTAAAATTTGAAATTATAAGGTCAATGGGAAATACCCTAGTGGCATTGCCTTAATCTTACGTTATGACTGACATTGCGTAATCTAATAGTATAACTGACTTTACGTAATCTTATGTTCCCTATGACTTCATTTAACCTATATGTTGATTACCTTATGTTATACCTGATACTTTCCTCCTGAACGAACTGTATACTTTCCCTGAAACGACTAAAGGCCTATATATGCATTTCAAGAGCAAGATTTATGAAAATCACCTCGGTTCAGCCAAAGACCGTCGTGTATATGGGGATTGGTGCACGTTAAATCTTTCGTGGCATAAAATGTCCCCACGTTGACGTGGCGTGAAAGTTTGGAGAGTGAGGTGCCAGCTCAGGTGTTATCGTCATTTGACCGTGTTTCAAAATAAGGCATTGTCCTTGGATCTTTGAATTCGGGATTGATCAGAGACCGTCGCCAATAGCCCGTCATGTTGTTCCAGTGTGACGGTAATTAATTACTTATTTATGAAAATCACATTCAAATAAAAGTCTACAAAATGGTTTTGGTAAATTGCATGTTCAAGAATAGAACAAATAAATTCTTTTGTGTTTGCTTAAAATTAAAGCCTTTTGAAAAATTACAAAAGTTTAATACATTCAACCAGTTTTAAAAAGGAACAGTAATTTTAAGCTTTAGTTGAACAATTCACTTTGGGACTAACGTAAACGATAGTTTAGACATTTATTTCTTGCGAAAATAAAGAATTAAATAAACCCGAACTATTCTTGAAACTAATTAGTACTTTAATTATAACTAACTTGAAACCGAAAAACATTAAATTCTGAATAAAAAGGAAACAGAATTGTAATACGTATCAATGTCTCTCTAATTGTTTTTACCATTTAAACTAAAGAAAACTTCCGAGCTTTTACGTACTTTAATTTTATTTAATGTTAATTAAACGTAAACGGTGAAGTGATAATTAATTATATATTTCATTAAAAGAGATGGTAATCTAATATAAATGTAAATCTTTCTACGATACTTAATTTGAACGATATTTTGTTGAGCTAAATGACGATGGATCTATTAATGCATTTAATTAGCTTAACATTATATATTTTAATGATACCACAACAATTAGAAATCAGCAAACAAAGTAGATAGGTATTTAATTAACGTCGCACTGGAGAAACATAATGGGCTATTGTCGACGGTCCGGGATCAAACCCAATGGGAAAGAACCGAGAAAAACACCACGAAATTTTGAACCACGGTCAGATGATGAGGTCACATCTGAGCTGATATCCCACTCTCCAAACTTCAACACCACGCCAATGCGAGGACGTGAGGCCACGACAGATTTATCGTGCACCAGCCCCTTTGCACGCGACGGTCTTCGGTAGGATTCGAACTTGCAATCCTCCGGATGCTAATCTGTTACTCCTCCAACTAGGCTACCGCGGTCCCAGTAAACAAGGAAAAATAGCAAGTTCTCTTAGAAAATGCTTCAAATGTTTGATTTAACTACTGCCACTTAAAGCAAAAGCAATTTATTTAGTATTTATACAGGTAGGTAGTTGAATTTGCGTCGTATTCGACGAATTGGCGGCGTTCCGGGATCAATCCCGAAAGGAACTAGTATTCATAAAAGTAACCGCGTTATCTGACATACAAAAAATTAATGCAGCGATACTCATAATAAACTTGTATAAAAAGCTTCGGATATTAGGTACACGGGATGTGCGGCATTTATCAAAGCCTCATAAAGAAAGCTTTATCTCAAAGTGAATAAGAATAGCTTGTGTGTAACTAAAACGCGATACAATGAAGCCGCATACTCATAAAACATCACCAGCTAGAAAAATAAGAAAGGGGAAAATTATGCGGCGTTTATTAATAGATTTGGCAGGAAATGATGGATCAAGTTCTCTATCTTTCCAGAAAATATACTGGTGTATATTTCCCAGGTAGAAGCTAAGGATTTCGCTGGATAATGTAATTGAACAGTTTTTTTCTGCTCTTCAACGCGTTTTACTCAATTATGAAGTCGAAGTAGTTAGTTATCACAAATTTGACCATTATTTATAAGAATTTTATAGTGTTTTAATTTTAAATCTGAAACACGTTAAATTTGTAATATTTCACAGATGTAATATTTTGTTTTTTAAACACCACAACGTTAAAAGTACAGCTGATTGAAAATTCATGAAATCGGAAAATAAATACAGAGAAACACAAGCGAAAGCTCAGAAAACTTTTCTTCTGAATTTTAATTTTCAACTAGACACAAGGAGAAAAATAAAGAACTCGGAAACCAAAAGAGATGCTTTCGATGTTTTCTTGGTTGTTTTAGACTCTAGCAGTGAAACAAGTTTTACAGAGAGCATTGTTTGTGCTAAGGAAAATAAAATGCATCTAAATCGTATCAGAGTAAACTTTCACCTAGCTGACTCCAACAAGTGCCTGATTTGCCTTGATGAGGAAGAGGCTTTGGAGCATATCTTATTCGACTGCACCGGGAAGATCATTTTTAGAATTCTCTTAACCACTTAACGCATTTACCCGTGTTTGACACGGGCGAAAGTTACCGGCAAATTTGCACATGCCCGTGTCTCACACGGGCGCTCTTCCGTTCTAGTAAAAATAGATAGGCTAGATTAAACTTATACCATAGATGGCATAAACTTATTTATCATAGATGATTTACCACTTATTTATAGATGGATATTAAACTTATTTACCGTAGATGGCACCACTATGCACCATTTTTCTTGTGTAAACCAAGTGGTGCATTTTGATGATTAGCTATAAGTTTGTTAGGAATTCTTTGTTATAAAGCAGTTGTTAGGTGTCTAAAAGATAATATATCCATTTTATTGCATTAAATATCATAAAAGTAAACAGTTAACCATAAATTAATTTTTACTAAGTGTTTTTGTAACTTGTGTAGAAAATGTTATCTGATAATGAGCGACTGTGACGATTTTGAATTTGCCAATTTATCAGAAAGTTTCAGCGATTAAAGTGATGATCTCTTGAGTGATGGAAGTGAATCTGAGGTTAATATTTTATTATTATTAATATTTTGAAATTCAAAATAAACATGTAATCAAATCGTTTACACTTTGTTTGTATAATAATTTTTTTATAACTTTTACCCCACCCCCCGCAACTGAAATCGCAAAAAATAACTTGCACTATACCTATATATATATATATATATTCATTTTCTGTCAAAAAAAAACTCGATCATTTTTCACCAGTTTTTCCGAAAAAAAACTCGTGTTTTAAGTGGTCAAAGAAAATTTGTGACTTATTTGTTATTCTTTCTTTTTTTCTGATGTTCATTTAATCGTGTATCAAGATGAAAATGGAAATAATCAACGTAAACCCTCCGTTGTGTTGAATTTGATTTTTGAATATTTTTTTACAGGTTTTGAGTGAGGTCGAAATATTATTTCATATTCGTATGTTTTATGGTTTATACAGAAGTAAGTGTAGACGATGATCTTTCTTATCCCAGTGTAAAAAGTAAAACAAACTACACCATGTCGTTGAGTCTGTGCAAAAAAAGGTTTTGGGCAATGGCAGATGGGACCTTAAAAATGTCTTCATGTATATGGCTCCAATGCAATTCAGGATGTGTGAGGGAGAGGCTGGTAATAAGCCGCACTTTGTACAAGTGTGAAAGGATTTCTGGCCATCAACGAATATCATCTTTTTCAAATGGCCAGATCGGAGCTTGGTAAGCATAGAGAAAGTTTTCCGGGGCAAATTTAGGGTAAGCAGCTCTCCTCGTGTTCCACTGAGGTACCAGTGATGAAAAGGTACTGGAGATGATCTACGCAATTTCTTTTTAAGTACGGACAGGTGGTCGTCCTCCGAGAACATGACAGTACTTTCTCTTGTGCCAAGCTGTTTATTTGCTCCAGCTTTTGCCAATAAGTCAGCTCTCTCATTGCCCGCAATGCCAACATGTGATGGGACCTATTGAAAATTTATTTCAGAGTTTTTATTGAAACAATATTAGAAGGGATATTTTTTTCAAAAGAGGATCAAAACTGGAGAAGCATCTTTTAATTGCTGCCTGCGAATCAATGTAAATATTTATTTTAAGGGCTGACTTTTAGGGACTTCTTTTAGTGCTTCATATCTACATTTCATATTTACATCATACATACGAGGAGTGTTCAAATGAAAAGGTACGAAACGTCGCAAAAACCAAACCGGTTGAAATTTGAATATGCCGCTTTGGGATAACGTAGTGAGACATCTAAGGAAGCGAATGCACGAGTACCGGCGTGGTTGTGCGCTTGCGCGGTCGCCCGCACATGACGCAGAAGAGAAGCATGCAGTTGTGTGTTCCGTCCAATTGACGCGGCAGTGCGTGTGAGGACATCATGGCGTTCACATTGCAAAATTCGACGATTGAGGAGCAGCGAGGTGTTATCAGATTTCTGATTGCGGAAGGTGTTAAACCGGTAGGTGAGACACTCCGTAGCCTACGCAAGTCCATCAAGAGCAAACGGCCTGGGCTGCTCACGGAGGGAGTGATTCTGCTCCACGATGACGCGCGTCCACACGTCTCCAGGATCACACAAAGTGTACTGGCCAAGTTCAAGAGGGAGCAGCTTGAGCATCCGCCCTGCAGCCCGGACATATCGTCCTACAACTTCCATCTGTTTTGTCCGCTAAGAAACATCTCAAAGGGAAGCGCTTCAACTCGGACGACGAACTGAAGGACACAGTGGAGGACTGGCTCTTGTCACAGCCACAGGAATTCTGGGAACAGGGAATCCTTCGGCTCGTGAAACAGTAGGATAGTTGTGCTCAGTCCTCTGGTGATTACTTTTGAATAAAGACTTCAATTATACCCACAGTGTCGTTTCGTACCTTTTCATTTGAACACCTATTAATTCTGCTTTAAAAACAGGGAGGTTTGAATTATTCTTGATTTGAATTTCTTTTGAACCGAATTCATCTGTAATGTAGACGCCACTTCCGGAGGAACCATCTTCAAAATGCTACCAGCTGTAAACATATTTATGTCGCTTGGTTCTGTTTCTATTGTTTGCAGGCCTAGGGCTTTTACAAGTTCGGATCAGTTCTCTTTTTTGGAGCGTTCAGATATTATTGCGTTTTAAATGTCACTGTGGGTCGTTGTTGATGTGGAGGGGCATGAGTTCTTGGATGAGAGTTTATAACGATATCAGCCTGTCAGTAATTGCCATATGGAGAGATGAGGGTCCTTTTAATCTTACATGAAATTTCCATCCCTTGATAAATTCTCCTGTCTTTCTGGCGCATTGATTATTTTAAAGATAAACTGTGCAAAAATGATTTTTCTACGGTTTTGGAGCGAAGGCAGATTAGCTTCGAATTCAGATATTACTTTCTCAAAGTCCTATCCTATGGCCTCATCGTGGCGAGGGGGTGAAACGGGTAGCACAGGCGAAGTACGTCGGGGGTATATACTCCTAGTAGGCCCTAGGCGTGAAGGCTGTGCTGCTTTACCCGGCTAACATAGGAAGTTGAACGGGTGGCTAAGTCGAACTGCTACAGAGATGGCTCCCAGATCTTAGGATCAATAGCAGACGGGCTCTAACCATGTCATGTGCAGATCTAAATTTCGAGATCACCTAAAGCAGGGATCGCCACACTTCTTTGACCACCGATCCCCTACAAGAGTTTTATTTGCCTCTATATAACTATAACGTAATTATGATAGGACAAGTAAAAAAAGACACTTATGTGAGTTTTTAGATTGTTAATTTCATAGTAGGTTATTGTATGTATAATGTAGTATATATAATTAACGTCGAAGGGATGCGTTCTTGTTTCAGACGTCCTTCTTAGCATTGCATATTTGATAGGAGGGATTAATAATATATAAAATATACAATTTAATTTAGATAAAATAATAATACAGCCTTCCTTATATATATAAAAATTAAAAATAAGGCTTTTATTAATTTAGTATACAATTTACTAACGTTAGTGAAGGGTGTGCTTCGTGACAAGATTAACAATATTGGATTCAAAATTAGTAAGTTAGATGGTAAATTGTAAATTTACCATTACAATGATGTTTTATATTTTTCTATCGACCCCCAATCGACCACTTTGGCAACCACTGCCCTAAAGACTAAAATTCTTGTCTGGACACTCATTGTTTAAGTTCTGAAAGATTAATGTATGTTTCTAATCATGTAGTTTTATGTTACATTTTTATGGAAATTGTTTGGTAAATAAATGCCCAGACAGAAAAGGCCTATAGGTATGAACTTTAAATTTAGTATTTGTTTTTATAAATTATTGATAATTTTGGCAGCAAATTTAGTTTGACGTATTGTTGAATGCTTTTATATCAATCTACTGCCTGTTGAAAAACATGAAAGTGAAACTTTATTAAGCGTGATATTTTTACGGGATGTTCTCTGAAGCAATTTTTGAAGCAGCGAGAAAACTAAACTAAACTTTAGAACTTTGTAATTTTGATTAACTAATTAATACCCTTTAAACATTCCGATATCCGTAATAAAATTGCGTAATTGCCTTCTGTCAGTCACGAAAATCGTCGTTGGCTCCAATTCTTTAGTGCCGAAATGGTGAGCGTGAATAACGTTTTGTAAAATTAAAACTCTTAACTAAACTTCTCATAAGTTTAATAAATTAATTCGCTTTTTAGGTCTGATTTGTTTCTTGAACAGCAAACAATTTAAAAATCAAGAACTCAATGCAAAACCCAATTATATAACCCTTTAAGATTAATAATGGGCTACAAGCTGTACATTTATATAGCAACCACTTCTATTTTTTACATATCAAATGTTCTTATCTAAAACGGAAAACTTTCAATCTTCACCTTGTGATTCAAAAACTGTAAGTTTAACTATAAGTTTTCGATTTAACTATAGGTTTAACTATGTAAGGACAAGTTTTCGATTGAACTGTAAGTTTAACTATGCAATAACAAGTTATCGATTTAACTGTAACTATGCAATGACAAGTTATCGATTTAGATTCCAGATTTCATACGGAGTATTTTTGTTGTTTTTTGAATACAAGTATTGATTAAGAAAATATTTAGACTGACAGCAAACAAAGGAAAATTGATCGCACAAAATTTTTATAGCTCTTTCGAAAAAAGTAGTTGGGGATATTAAAATCTACGCATTTTTTCATTACCTTACGTGGCACAGAAGTCAATATCATTTTTACATTGCCGAATGGCAACAAACGGATATAAACAATATAAAATCAACATATTCATTCGTCGATTTTGTCGCTTGTTGAATGTGATTTGGGCTATGGAGATCATAATATTGAAAAAACTATACATAATAGCTCGCCGCAATAATAAAAATCTTCATCCGTCTGATTACAGAAAGTAAGAAGTCTGGAATATAGAAATCAGCACAGAATAGAAAATGTGAGCATACGCGAAAGTAGGTTTAGAATTCAAATAAATACAGAATTTCCATATATAACAAGCGAATGGGGTGCAATTGATGGGGACGTTCAGTAGCTATTTGTGTCAGCATGGCTGAGGTGTGAACATATTGCCATGCACTGTATCGGAAATAAGAATTAATACCAGTAAGAGTAAACAAAACGCTATTTTGTATTTTTAACTAACTTTATTTCGTTTGTAGGCATTAAATATTCATATCGAATGTGCTTTGGGTAAATCTATTCGGAGGGCCGGTTGAAGAAATCCAGAGAGGTGTATGGTCTGTAGGCTAGTTAACATATTCGGAGGACAGTATCTCTGGTTTGCGGGCAGGGTAAACCTATCCGAAGTGCTGTATCTGGCAGGCGGGACGGGTAAACCTACCCTGAGGGGCATATTTCGCTGGCAGGGTGAAACTGTCCGGGGCCTTACTGCGGGCCTGATAAAAATATTTGGAGGGCCTGGTCTGCGAGATTGAGATCAATGTATTCGTCAAAACATTTATCATACGCGTACGGGTTTTTGTGGACAGGCTGGTTGAACCTAACCCAGACAAGACCAACAGCTATTTCTCAACCAGTCAAAAGACAATCACGAAACTCAAACGCATCTACTATAATCGAGGTCGGCTAGTTCCAACAAACCCAATGTTTGACATCCTCGATTTAAAAAAAAACCAAGCCATTCCCCCGAAAACCTCAAGAAACGCATTGGTAATTCCCCCAGAAATGCGCCTGATAAATCAATAAATCTCCCTGCCATCGGGAAGCACGAAAGTAAACATCTTCCATCAACACGTTCTCGCGCGTAGGCGAGTGGATATCCGCCCCAATCGGGCCCTGCGACGCCAGTCGATGGAGTATAGATTGAGGGCCGATTTGCGCCGCCCCGGTAATGAGATAGCCGTGCGTGTTGGGACGCTCGGGAAGGATCTCTCTGCTTGATTGATGCGTTTATTCGGTGCTAAGTGGGATTCAATTGAGGAAGGATTCGGCATCTGTTTTTTATTGACGTCGGAGCAGGTGGAACTGCGTGTTTTGTGGTTGGTAGGTAGGTATTTAATTAACGTCGCACTGTAGGAACATAACGGGCTATTGGCGATGGTCCGGGATCAAACCCGGAGGGAAGGATCCTAGGACAACTCCACGTAATTTTGAACCACTAATGAATGACGACATACCTTGTCAAGACAACCACCAAGAGGACTAATAAAAAATTGCTTCATCAAAGTATTATAAAAGTTCATAGTGAAATTAGAAGTTGCCTTAGGTCAGAAATCAGTCATAAGAATTAGGTAGGTAGTTAATTAACTACTCACTGGAGAATCACAAAGGGATATTGGCGACGGTCCGGCATCAAACCCGAATTGAAAGAGCAGAGGGCAACACCACGTAATTTGGAACAACGGTCAGATGAAGAGGCAAACGCCTGAGCTGACACCCCACTCTCCAAACTTCCACACCACGCCAACGTGTTAAATTGTAGGTATTCATGGGAATTTATCGATAAGATTGGTTTATGGTTATTGATTGGAAGCCACGTAATTTTATCTGTATAGAAAGTATTGTGAACCAGATACAACCTTTCGAGGGTGGGATGCCAAATCAGGTGTCGAACTCATCATATTACCGTGGTTCAAAATTACATTCCCAAACTTTCACACCAATGTGAGGACATTTGAGGCCACGATAAATTTAACATGCAACAGCCTTCACGTACACGACGTTTTTGGTTGCATTGAGTTTCGAACTGGTAACCCTCCGGTTGCTAATCCACTGCTCCTCCAATTTTCTATCGCGGCCTTTGAAGGATTTTTGGAAGACTTGGGTTTCCATTTGCCATACCTCTCCTTTCTTGATTTCATAGTTATGTAAATAATTATCAAGCTTTAAGTTAACGATGGAGGTCTAAGTAAACCTTTATTTAAAATCAATCCCACCAAGTACTTCAAGTTAACCCCGAAGTCTCTCCTTTTTTTAATTTTAGCTTTTAGAGCACTTGGCAACCAGGGTAAGTTTCGAGGTTTGACTTCAATCTGAAATGCAGTACGCATACTATTTGTTCATACTTATGGAAATATCTGTATCGTCAGAAAATCATAAAAATGCTGTCAGTTGAGAACGAAATTTTTTACTGTCTAACCGGTAACCTGTAAGTCTAACCGGTTATTCAGTAAAGAAATAAATTCTTCAGATCCTAGTTAGGCGTTTTGGCTAATACCTCGACAGATATCGACTAATTAATTCCTTAGTAACATAAGCAAAGTACTCTCAGAGCAGTCAAACTGGGTCTCAATATTTTCCATATAATTATATGCGAAACGTATTGATTTTCCAATAAAATGACTACAAAACGTTATTAAATAATTAAATTGAAATGAGGCGAAAATATATTCAGCCGTTTTGGCGTGATTCTAGCATAAAGAGACAGACACGAGACAGGGAGGCAGACTGGATGACGCTGAATATATCTCATTAACGAACTTTCTAAAAGATGTGCGTAAAATACAAAGTTTAATGAAAAGATATGAGGTGTTATATTTGTTTAGCAGGACGTGTGAAAGACCGGTTAGTGCAACACTTTCTATACCAAAAAGTACTTCATAGTGGAAATAGGTTACATTGCTATATCTTCCGGTGTCAGGGAAAAAGTCGTTAAGTCAAAATGACTATTTTTCAGAATCTTAATATTTTACTCTTTCTCACAAATATTCAGGTTGGTAGGTATTTAATTAACGTCGCACTGGAGGAACACAACGGGCTATTGGCGAAGATCCGGGATTAACCCCCGAAAGGAAAGATCCGAGGACAACATCACTTAATTTTGAACCACGGTCAGATGACGAGGTCACACTGAGCTGGCTACCCACTCTCCAAACTTCCCCACCACGCCATCGTGAGGACATTTGAGGCTCTGAGAGATTTAAATTGCACCAGCCCCCTTTGTACATGACGGTCTTTGGTTGGATTCGAACTCGCAACCCTCCGGTTGCCAGTCTGTTACTCTTCCAACCGGGCCCACAAATATTCAGGAAGAAAAATAAGCATACCATGATACAAATAATTTTAATTTATATTTGAAGATTAATTTAGTTTCGATTATAAGCATATTATATTATTTTTTAAATTAATGACGCACTTGACTCCTTTGAACTTACCAAAAGTCGAGCTTGATCCCTTTTGCCCTAACATGGAAGATTTAAGTGGTGGCTAAGTTATCTAGAGTACTCCTCTGGAATTTATTCAGCTGTGGCTGGATTCAAATGCTATCACTGGTCCACAGTGGCCAATTGTATGAGACCGTAAGAGCTGTGTAAGGGCTGTACTTTCGTATGCGTGGTCTTGCAATGGATGATTTAGACCATGTTGCCTTAAGGAGTTGAAGGAAGAGTAGGCTGAGTTGCAAAGAGTGAAACCGCGATAGGAATAGGAGTATTGTTATCACAGTGCTTCAGACAATTGTTGAAATTTAATTGAACTGCTCATCGTGAACCATCCATCAAAATACGTGCCAGTTGTTGCGAGCGACATCTGGTATTTGCCAGAAGAATTTCCAGGCCTGTTTTTGTGTTCGTGTTCGTAATTATGTTCGGATCACCAATGTAGCAGAACATGTGAAAGACAATGCAAGTTTGTCTTCCAAAAACGCGCTTAATGATGGAGCCAAACACTTTACTAGTATTTATAATTATTAAATATATTTTTATTTTACGATACTTTCCTTTCTGTAGTTATATTTTGCGTTTCTCTTCGTTCTGTTTTTGGACATGGATTTAACTGATTTTATTTTTCGTGCTGATTTTTGCAATTGGAATGCTGAATAAATTCCTTCACAAAAAATTACATTTTATTTGACCAAAAGTTTGAAAAGTAAGTACAGAGTCTTGAGAACGGAAGCAAACAGGACAAAAGGATTTTCTGAAAAGATGCATATGGGAATTTCTTACAACAGAGTGCATACTAAGAATCTGAAGTTCATGTGAAATGCATATTAAAGAATAAATATTCAAAATAATTCATAAATAAAAACACATTAATTCAAATATTGAGAGTTAATCCAATTTTGAAAACGTTTATAAAAATTGAGTTTTTTATGACAATTACCTAATGGTCGCATTCGTCTGTCGTATCTAGTCTTGTCAAGTAGGTAATCTAATATTTGCTTGTCAGTGAATCCCAGAAACCTATTGTGGAAGAAATGATATTTCATGAGAACAGGCAGTGAGAATTTATAGCTGACACAAATTTATAATGTACAATTACTAATGATGTAGTGACTGAAATTATAATGACTATAATATTCTTCCGTACTCCTATGAAAAGGTGCAAGGTATGTATCTAGACAAGTATGTTATGCAAATTGATGCAGTCTTATCGATGTAATAATTGGTAAAAGAATTAGAATCTTGCTACCATTAAAGATTTTCCCAAGGGTTTAAAATCCTGCGAGTTGTAGGGCGATGCAGGTTCGATTCATACCTTGGTGTATTCCTGTCTTCTGTGTTAGTTTTCTTTTTTTCTTATGCGTATGATCCATTACTTGATATTGTCTGTCTTGTGTTTGGGCAATTATGGCCCTTGCGCCATAAAAATCAACCTAACCTATGGGTTTCAAAAGAAATATTAATGCTTTTTCTATGAGTTTCAGTGCAAATAAACTAGACGGGAAACGGAGATTTTACTTCCTGTGTTACCCAAATGCTGTCATATAACACACATCCGAGTTCCCTTAAAATGTAATTTATTGCCATTTTGGTGACTTTGGCTTGTAATCTAATTGTCATTGACCAATCAACTATCATATATCAATTTCGAATTCTCTCTTTACAATTTCTATTAGCGAAGTGCTTAAATCACATTCGAAAAACAAGCCAAGTGACGCAATAATCCTGATATGCATAATGCGAGAGCATTTGAAGCACAATCTTCAGCAGAAGTACTATCTTCGCATATCTATGTTTGCACTGAAAATCCCTCTCATGAATGAAAATAATTGATGAACTGCGAAGTCTGAGATCTGATTTCCGTTACTTTACCTCAAAGTTATTCGTATCATTTTGCGTTGTAGCTATGAGTTACTTCGGTGATGAGGTTAACTCTACAACTGGTTTCAACGAGATATCTCATCCATCAGGATCTAACGAAATTTGCTAATGACATGATCATCGAGATATTGCCGATTTTTATGATCAAAATGCGGTTAATTTTCTTCTAATGACGAGATATCACGTTCATCAAGATCTGGTCAGTTTTGCTAATGACCTCGTCGAGAAAACCACCAGGAGAACTAAAGTGAACAGAGATACGTAGGAGAATGAGAGTTGTAGTTAAAATAAAAATAATCATATTTAAATAACTTTTACCTTCAAATGCTATGAAAAACCTTTTAAATGTATAGCTTGTGTAGCTATTTTATGTACAGTAAGCAAATGCCGTCAAGCGCTTTGACGGCATTTGCTTACTGTACATAAAATAGCCGGCCAATTTGACGGCCATATCAGAAACCAGACAGAGAAAGAAAAGTAAAGGTTGTTTCTGGGTTTTGTGATATAAGGGCCATATTTGACCAAGCTGCGCCAGATGCAAGACAATGTCAAGTAATGAACCTACACACATTTACAAGGAAAGTTTTGGTGATGCAGAAGAGAAAAATAAACCCAAGAATCAAACCTGAGCCGGAAAAAAGTAAAGAATTTTGATGTAATTGCAATAACATGAAGAATATCCAAACGATGTTACTTATAAGGTAAAGTTCGAAACATTCTAATTAGAATTAGTGATTCCGTAACAATTATAACAGTTTTGCTTTGGATTTGTAAAAAGAAATATTTATGATAATATAATTTAAATGAATTATATATTGGCACTAGTGACGCGTAATATATCTAGTCTATTCTATTTATTCTAGTAAATTTCTCCTTGGGATTGATCCCGGACCGTCACCAATAGCCCATTGTGTAGCTCCAGTGTGACGTTAATTGAAACACCCCCCACACCTAGTAAATTTCTATTCAATTCAAAAGGCTGTCACTTCTATCAAAGGGGAGATAATTTAATTTGCAAATAATTCAATTTTCGCTGCCCTTTAACAGATGAAAGCTAAGTTAAAAAAGAAAAGGCTCTTTAAAAATTCGTGACGAATACCATACCGCTATCATTCTAGGCACATCTGTTCAATGTTTAACTCCACTAATAAATTTTTGGTATTAAAAAATTTTCTGTTACTTTTTCCGGACATCAGACTGCACAAGTTTTTCCGAAGAAAGTTCAGAAACTTTTTAGTTTTGGGAAAAGTTCTTAAGACGTCATTATATAAATTTTGTCTGACTCGAACTTTCAAAGTATGCCTCGTCCATTTTTATTTATAATCTAATACAGGATCCTATTCGTCATAGGATCTATAATAACTTCTAATATAAATAACTAATATAAATAACTTCAAATAATGAGCGTCTCTTTGTGACTTTCTCTCATTCATGCTATTTAATTCTATCAGTAAGTTATAAATCATATCCGAAGAATTGATACATAGAAAGTTAAAAACAAATCAATATTTATATGTTACGCATAAAAGATTTCCCTTTTAATATCGCTTAAATCCTTTATTATTAATATTTTTGCCTTTCATTTTTCCTTTTTTCACTCCTGGTTTTAACCCCCTCATTTGAAGATTACTTTCTCAGGGTGGAAATATCTGGCCAAATTGTAAAGGGTCCAAAATAAACATTTTTGTTAAAGAATGTGGGTCCAAAAATACCGCGTTTAGGTGGTAGAGGGCGCTATTGTCATCGATAACATCGTTTCTTAGGCGTAAGGCGTCATTCCACGTTCGGATTTTCAACGGCAAGCTCTGAATTCGTGTAGCGATGCATGCCGATGCTTATTTCGCAATTATATGAGGGTTATACGCAGCTTATTCTCGAAACCCGCCGAGTAAGCGGGAAGAGGAGCAAGTCTTGGAGAACCTCTTTCCGCCGAGGCGACGAAAAGTAAAATAACTTTCAAGGTCGAACAGTATATTAAAGATTTACCAAAAATGCAAACCAAAATCGGTGTTCGACCGTTTTATATACCAATCCCCTACAGAATTCCGTTTTCAATTTCACTCACACTTGGATTTAATTTACAACTCTACTGCTATATTTTGCTACACTTGAGCTACTTAGACCAGGACCTACCAATGGCCTAAAGTGGATTCTGAACTACTACGAACACCCATATATTGACCGGGATTTGAATCCAGAGCTTGTTGAACCGAGGGGCAGAGTCCTAACCACTTGGCAACCAGACCGGTATAACCTCACTTAGTTAATATAACATATCGTAGCATGAAAAAAGGCAAACATAATTATACGATAACAAAGAGAAACATGATAAATGGATAGCATAGTTATTAAATTATAATATAAGCAAAAGTAGCTTACTTGTTATCTGAGGCTCCTATTTGAAATGTGGACGCCACCCGTATTCCCATCACTGTCAGGACAAAGACTGCCCACATTTGGACCCCTAGAAAGTGACAAATGAAACACTTAAATTTGCTGCATTTAACAATGCAAAAAGTACTCAAATTAGTAGTTGAATTTACGTCGCACTGGAGCAACACACGGGCTATTGGCGATTGCACAAGAAACTCCTGAAGAGAGATCCGAGGACAACACATTGCAATTTTGAATCTCGGTCAGATGACGCGGCACACCTGAACTCGCACCCCACTCTCCAAACTTCCACACCACGTCAACATGGTGCTCAAATGAACCGCAGAAGAAATTGTCGAGATCTTACCAAAAAGAGAGCAATACTTAATTCTCCAAGTGGTTTTACGAGATATCTCATCCATCAAGATTTGACCAATTTAGCCAATGACGAGATATCTCGTCGTCGAGACATTGCCGACTTTTTATGACGACGAGACCAAGACTGTCAGTTTTCTTCTAGACTTGATATCTCGTCCATCAAGATCTGGTCAGTTTTATTAATGACGAGATACCTCGTTGAGAAACCATCAGGAGGGCTAACAAATAAAAGCAGTATAATCGAAGACAAATGTGCTTTCAAAGATGCTTAAAGTTTTCTGGGCAGTCAATATTACATTTTAAATTTAACTTTTTGCCAGTTTTTAGAGAAATCAATTAAACAAAATTCTTTAAGTTTTGACTTGTTTGTCGCCGAACTTTGAAGATCATATAAATTAATAAAAATAAATAAAGAATTTAATTATAAAAGAACTTTGAAGATAATGTACAATAGAATTCAGATTTACATATTTCATCCGTACGTATGCAGTATATATTCAATGTTGGAAGATTTCCGTGGCGACATAAAAAGTGCGCCAAACACGGCGCTCTGGTCCCTATTCCTAGTAAAATAAACTTAGCTTTTTCCTAGACATATAATATAATGTCCTGTTCAGTGTTAGAACTCAACCTACGCCTTGTTCATTATTTCACAATCTCAGATCTTTTCCACTGGGATTGATCCCAGACCCCCACCAAAAGTCAGTCCGCTGTATTGCTCCAGTGCATAGACAAAATATAAAAGTAGAGTGAGCAATGGTAATCGTTTTAACTGCCAAAAATCGTGTGACCAACACTGGTATAGTCACGTGACCCTTAAAACCTTTCATCTGCCGAGTGGAAGCGGAACACTCATATGATTGGTCTATGGGACGCGAGAAGATTCCCATCTATTGCTTCATCATCTGATTGGTCAACCCGATATAGTTGTAGACAAGCTATTTTACAATTTCTCTCGCTACTCTATATAGAAATGCGCATTCACACATCTACCCTGTCATAAGATGTTATATCGCCAAATGAAGCTAGAAGATGCCAAATTGACCAACCAAGTCAATTTTTCAGAGTAGTCACGTGACTACTAGTCGACACGTGGGTCACATTTTTTGAAGCTCCTCTCAATCACAATGTTCAATCCACTTATATTTCACATCTGTGCTCCAATGCGACGTAATTTCAGCTACCTACCTTTATTTCACCAACATTATTATATCTACCTTTTATAAAATTTAGTCCACGATACTTTAAAACACCGATTAAAATAAAAATAATTTTCGGCTAGACAAGTGTTAATAGATGTAAAACCTTCACGTAATCCATGTTGCGTAGTTCTGTTGTAAACTTTTCCATAGTCTATATAGAGTACATCAATATTTCATTGAATGTACCCATACTATTTTAATACAGCTACATCAGCAGATCTCCCTTTGAAGTGTAAGTATGAGTAAATAAAACATCACAGGAACCACTAATAAATACTGCAAAGCTTCTTCGTGACGTTACTCCGTGACGTCACCTTCTGTGGATGTTGCCAGAACCATTACCTACGATGAGCAGTCGAGTATTTTGCGTTGGAAGGACGGAGCGTTAAAATACTATTAATCGATAAGTAGTCAGCAGCGGATTTCGAAGAAATAGGAGGTCTGTGCTGCAGCTACTTGCTTTTTAAAAATTCTGACTGCGGTACGGATGTTAAAATGGAGTCGCAGTCAATCAAAAATGTCTGAAGGTATCACTTAAAATTGTCACATATTACCACTTTAAGGATCGGAATGAAGAAGGACATTTCGCTCTTACTTTTAGCTTGAAGGAGAGTGATGGATCTTGAAAAGTTACAGCTTTCCTAAAAAGTTTAAAGCAGGGAAAGGGTTTGACGGATACAAATTGGCTTGGGCATTTCGAGAATTTCTGGAAATTAGAAGGGAATTCGTATTTATTCTGTTGTTATGGAATGAAAGAAATTACCCTTATGTATGCATTTTTCTGTTCTGCTACCTGCAGTTTTCCCAGAATGACCAGTTTAAGACTCTCTGACCAATGAAATCCTCTTCCTAGGATTCATTCAATCAAGAGGTGAGGTTATTTAGTCGTTTAGTGTATTATTTTATTGGGTAAAAGTAAACTACAATACTCGAAAATCTAGCGCTAAGAGGTTTAAATAAGTGCTTCAGAAAGTACCGTTAGATGTAGAAGGTCGTGTATTAACCCTCGAAGTGGTTTTGACGATATATCGCGTCTGTCACGATCTGATCAATTTTGCTAATGACGAGATAGCTCGTTATCAAGATATTGCCGATTTTGGATGATGACTAGATCAAGGTCTAGACAATTTTCTTCTATTGACGATATATCTCGTCCATCAAGATCTGATCAGTTTGGCTACTGACGAGATATCTAGTCGATACAACCACCAGGAGGGTTAATATTTTATTTCTTTAACCCTCTAAAGGGGTTCGCACGCATATATATCCGTTCTGCAACATTCAGTCTTCTCCGCATAACTCCTGAAAAGTTCTGACTTTCCTGACCAATAGAATCTTTCGTAGGATTCTTCCAACCAATGTACGAAGATATTTAGTCACAAGAAAGCCTGTACGGAAAAACATTACTAAACTACTCGGAAATTTCTCGATGCGTTGGTAGGTAGTTGAATTTACGTCGCAGTGATGCAACAGAACGGGATATTGGGGTCGGTCCGGGATCAATCCCCGAAGGGAAAGATTCGAAGATAACTCCTCGTATTTTGAATCAAGAAGCTCGGAGGGTTATATTTCACTTAAAATGCCGCACTAAATGCGAGGGGAAGCGTGATGAAACGTTATTGTTTGAAAACTAAATACTATGTGTATACTAATTAAGGAATGTGTATAAACAGTGCATAAAATGTTTTTAGAATTGGTTTACATTGAATTATAAGGCATGCATATTATTAAACTTCTTATGTTATGCCCTTACGGTATGTTTTAAAAAAAGAAGTATGCTTAATTTAAGATCATTACTGTATTCAGAGGCTCGTACATGCTATCTCTACTTAATGTTATAGTTCTACCATTTTTATTATAAAAATTTAGGGAAAATCTGCTATACCAACTCATTCGCTTATCCTTACATTACTGGCTGGTTCATCAAGAATTTTAGCTGATTTGTCTAAAATGTTTGGAAACCATAAAGTTTTAAAAACGACAATATACTTTATACTTGAGAAATGTAACATAACGCGAAAGAACATTATTGGCAAGTATAAGGAACATATTTTTAAAAATGATGGAAGCTTTACTAAATTTGTTCCTAATTATGAAACGGTGGATTAAAGTTTGTTTCAAATGCAGAAACCCATCCGCATTAATGATTCGAAAAAAAATATTGCAAACTGTTCCTAGTTCACAAGACAAGACGTAGATGTTATAACAGATTCTTAGTGATAATTGGGCTGGCTAAACTTTTTGGACAAATATAGGTGAATTACAATTCCATTCCCACCAGTACGTATTTCGGTAACACAGTGGGTTTGACCATTGTTCCAGTGGGATTTTTATTTGTATCTTCAGAGATGAATTGAGATAAATAAGTACTAGATCATATACACAGGTAACGCCTTGGTCAAACTGGTTGTCAAACATCAAAAGCTTCAAAAATCACTATTAAAAGTTAAAAAAAGATTTTTAAAATATCAATAGCTATTTTGGTGGTGCAAAACGTCCACCACCATCAGTTCAAAAGTAAGTAAGGCGAGAGTGGAAACACTATTCAAAGATAAGATTTTAACTCGAGTTTTTCTATTGTTATTTTCTTATTTTTTTTTATAATTGGGGTCTTTTGCTTCACTGAAATCTCTCTATCGACCTTTTTTTATCGTCTTTGTTAGTCATTTAAAGCTCTTAATATTTGACTGAATTACTACATTCTAATAATAGTCAAAAAGGCTGTTCCTCTAACTTTTGTCTTTAGAGTAAATGTTTACTAAAATGTTACTTATAAAAGTATTTGATGTTGAATGTTACAAGTAGAGTCAGACCCAAAGTAAGATACACATTTTTTATGTCAAATGAAGATCTGGAACTAATTAGAATTTTAGAGCTTAAATAAAGTCTATAGCTTATATTCCGTGAACAAGTTAATTAAGGATCACACAAACATAAAAAGTGAAGCTTCAGAGTACAAAAATCATTTTTAAATGGTTGTGCTTTCCAAAAGATATTCATAACATTACATAGCATCAAGCAAATGTTCCAAACATGTTTACCGAGATTCAACTTTTATTTTTCTGTCACATTTGAAGTGTTGGTATCATATGTAGATATACAAATGAGATTGTTACCGTCAGTGTGATGAAACGAATTAATAATCTTCCAACGTTTCACGAAAATTTCACATTTTCGAGTAAATGATAGGTTTGATAAAACATTTTAATATCACAAATGCAGCCTTTTCAATATTCTATCTGCAAAAAAATAAGCCTAAACTTTCGAAGGGGATTGGGTCCCCCAAGCCAACGCCACTGTATGAAGCAATCGCCAACTCGAAAAAACTTGGAGAAATTGCCTTTTTGACTGCATTAGACCGTAGCGTAGTGAAACACTGATAACTGAGGACAAGCTGTAGGTAGGTATTTTAATTAATGTCGCACTGGAACCACACAACGCGCTATTTGCGACTGTCCGTTATCAATCCCCCAAGGGAAAGATCAGAAGACAACACTACGTAATTTTGAATCATGGTCAGATGACGAAATAACACCTGAACTGACTCCCCATTCTCCAAACTTCCACACTACGTCAACGTGAGGACATTTGAGGCCACGATAGATTTAACGTGCACTAGCCCCCTTTGTACACTACGATCTTTGGTTAGATTCGAACTCGCAACCCTCCGGATGCTAATCCGGGTCACTGCGGTCCTTGAGGAGATGCGGAGATTCGATCGAAAGCAAAAAATCGAATGCTAAGCTTTAGACAACCTTATAATTCGATCTTCCCCTTAGGGGGGAATATTCAATTAACGTCACACTGGAGCAACACAATAGGCTATTGGTGACGGTCCGGGATCAATCCCAAAGCTTCCCCTTTGATCTCGAACCGTCGCTTATAGCCCGTTGCTTCAGTGCGACGTTAATTCAACTACCTCCTCTATCGCCCTTCCTTAATTGATAATTTCTTGTTTCAAGTACCCATACATTTTAAACGGATTCAAACAATCTCATACACAGGGAGGTATAAAAAACACAAGATATCTGCGTCCGACTCAAGGTAAAGCTTTCCAACGGGAAAACAAATCTCTCGGCTAGGGCAGAGGAAAAGCGAAAAAGGAATAAACCCGCGTTGTGAGGAGAGAATCCCTAGCAATGCGAGGACCTTCTTGTGCGCAATGCCACACACGAGTCGTAAAAGCGATAAAATCATCCTCTATAAAAACGAATGTTGGCAACACGTAGGCAGTTTTATCGGGCAATAATGAACGCTGGAAGGATGAGCGTGAAAGAGTGGGAAAACGCTTCGTCGTTTGCCCTCATATCATTGGACCGAGGCCTCTTTTAAAAGATTGGGGTGACGGTAAAACCGGACTCCAGTCATTGTAAATTCGGGGGAACAACTGTTCTAAGTAATAACTACTAGAGTTCGAACGCGTTTTGGGGAATAAAGGGAGAAACATTTGGAAAATGAGTTGTGACCGAGTTCTGTTGTGTTGTGGTCAGAATTTTCAGTATTTATTTGCTTTTTTGTGGGGCAATTTTATTGTTCTCTAAGTAGTCACTAAGTGAGGGCATGGTATCTTTAATAGCTCATTACGTTTTTATCTGTTATTCTTTTCGCATCTTACTGCTGCAGTAGCAAGGTTGGTAGATTAAAGGATTAGCAACGCGTTCGAAACTCGATCCTACCAAAGACAATCGTGAGGTAACAATAACATTACTATGTACTCAGAGAAGTTTGTAACCTTTCTCCTTCCTTTGATGTCTTTAATAGTCCGAAATAACTACAAGTCAGAAAAAATCAGGTCCAATATTCAATTCACATCTAAATAATATTATGGCCGTGGTATCCCAGTTGGATTTAAAAACCTGAGGGTTCATAGTTCGTAACTTGGTCCAGCCGAAGACCGTCGTGTACATGGGGGCTGGTGCGCTTTAAATCTCCCGTGGACTTAAGTGTCCTTACGTTGGCGTGTTGTGGACGTTTGTTGGAAAATGGGGTGCAAACTCAAGTGCTGACATCTGACCGTAATTCAAAATTACGAGGTGTTGGCCTCGGATCTTTCCCTCCGGGATTGACCCTCGCGAATAGCCCACTTTAATGCTCTAGTGCGATGTTAATACTACTTCCTACCTACCTTTCTTATTTCCTCGCTTAATTTAAGCAATGAATTTATCCTGTTTTTTAATCAAAGGAATCCTTGTCGAATGGAAATTCCGGTTAACCAATCACCATTTATAATGGGCGTTTAATTTCCTTTGAATGAATCCTTTTCTCATTGTTATATTGAACAAAAACGTCCAATAGTTTGTAATGTGTGTTACAAGATTTATACCTAGAGTTATTTCATTATCGATCTACTAGATAATTATAAAGTTTTTAACGGAACTAATAAAGTATAAAACAAGTTACAACATTGAGAAAATATTCACAAATAATACAGTTGTAAAAGAATTCTGAAACTTTTCTTTAAAATGGCAGGGGTGAAAATTTAACCCTGAGCAGTATGGAATCGCGTCCAACGTATTTTTTCATCTACTAAAAAACGGAATAAAACGGTGATAGTAATATAATTGAAAATGCAAACTGTGTGGAAGCTATTTGCTTAGAAGTTAGCGAAAAAATTAAAAATGCTTAATTAAAGAGACCATTTTATAAATATCAAAGGCTTGGTTTGCCTGATGATGATGTAACTAATGGTTCACTAATGGCGATTTTTTAGGATTGTGATCATCAATGGTTAATTATATGTCAAATCCCATAAAATTTTCTATCGAGCAAGTCAAGAAGACATTATCTCCAAATTTAATCTCAATGGTTAACGGTTATTTAAATGCAGCGTATAAGTGTGTCTAATGCTTCATATAAAAATGAATGTGCATCGAAAATCAATCTACAATTGGTTAAATTAGTATGTTATATGTACAGCATGTAACAATCGTTAACTTGAAAATGCCAAACTTGGAGATATTTCGGTTTTGACTAACAGGGTATATAGGTATCTAATTAACGTCGTACTGGAGCAACACAATGGGCTATTGACGATACTCCGGGATAAAACCCAAAGGGAAGGATCCGAAGACATCACCATGTAATTTTGAACAATGGTCGGATGACGAGGTCACACCTGAGCTGGCACCCCACTCTCTAAACTTCCACACCACGCCAACGTGAGGACATTCGAGGCTACGGCAGAATTAAAGTGCACCAGCCCTTCTTGCACACGACGGTCTTTGGTTGGATTCGAACTTTGAACCCAATGGTTACAAATCCGTTACTCTTCCAACCGAGCTACCCATTTGAATAACACTTCAGTATATTAATACTTTACATATATTTACTACATATCAATACTAAATTTCTGATGTTAAAATATTGCGCTTTTTAGTACATTTTGAGCACTTTATCGTCACATAACGTACATGTAATCGTAAACAGACTAAAAGAATACGTCGACCTCATTTCAAAAATTTTGCTTTTCCTTCGATACCACTAGAAAATGGTATCTTCAAAATCACTAGAAAAAGTTAAAAATAATTTACATTTGTGAGGAATGAAAGCATACTAACAATAAGCATGCTAATCATATTTAATAACAATAAAACAGGTGATTCAGAGTGGAAGATAATCAACAAATCTAAAGTCACTCCTTTCCCTACCCAGCTAAAATAATAGTAAGCAAAACAATACCTTGCAACAGTTAATATACATTAAAAAAACATTAATAAGCAAACTCATAAAGCAAAGTAAAAATTATAAATAACAGTTACACAAAAGAAAATATGTAGCTGAGATAAAAGCATGCAAATACAAACTTAAAGCATTTACCTGTGGATTAAATTAGTGAGTGGTTCAATCAACTTTTTACCCAGTCTAAGTTCTAGAGGAGTCAGAGCACCAAACTGTAAAAGGGGGAACCTATTAGAAGGCTTTACTAAGCTGTGAACCTGACTGGACACACTAGTAACAAAACATCCCAAAAGTCTGACACTGGTAAATATAACCTACTTATACTTTAAATGGGACAAAATTGGTAAGAAAACACAAAAAAATGAAACAGAAAAGAACCCAGCTAAGCTATAATTATACACGCAAAAACTCATATTTAAGCAAAATGCAGACCAAGAACTCTTCAAGAAAATATTACTTCGATACCATTAGAGGGAATTTGTCAAGAGATGAAATATTTTAAACACAAAAATAAATTTTCTATTTCAAAGGCACTTCAAAACGTCTACTAACTGCCATTTGTCACAAGGGCCGCGGTAGCCTAGTTGGAAGAGTAGTGGATTAGCAATCAGATGGTTGCGAGTTCGAAACCAGCTCCAGCCAAAAATTTTCATGTACATTGGGACTGGTGCACGTTAAATTGGTTGTAGCCTCAAATGTGAAGTGGTATGAAAGTTTCATCACACAGTGGAGTGGTATGGAAGTTTAGAGAGTGGGAGATGCCAGCTCAGGTCGTCATCTGAACCATGGTTCAAAATTACGAGGTGCTGTCCTCGGATCTTTCCCTTCGGGATTGATCCCGGACCGTCGCCAATATCTCTTTGTGTTGATCCAGTGCGGCGTTAATTCAACTATCTTATCACATTGCAACACATGAATTAAAGCATAGAACAAAAAAATAATAAAGCAGAAAATAGTCCTAATTTCATATTGTAGCGCATCAGCCCCTTAACGTGTGTCTCAGCGATATGCGCCTTGATTGGCGATGGCGGACCACGTGACACACTCTCCGCGAAAGAGAATGAACCCTTTTTCTCTAGTTGTTTCCCAAGGCGAGCGTAGAACTGACGCGCTGAAGTTTTGTTCCCCCGAGATGTTACTTTTTATGTTTGTTTATTCTTGTAATTGTTTTGTCTTGTGCTTAGTGTTAATTAAAATTGCTCTTTTGGCCAATTCTTGCATTAGTCATTGGATTCAGCTCTAAAATTGACGCCCAATCTTGTGGCCCGAATTAAAGCCTTTGGGAACAACTCGTTTTTATGTTCAGGAATCTAGGTCCAATACTGTTGGTATTGATAGAAAAACACACCCTGTGTTTCATTGATGTTTAGAAACTCATCCCGAGTTAGCATACTGGTAGGAAAAGCCATGGTTTTAGTGTTCTGCAGCGGCGTCGAACTCACTATTTTTGGAAGCCTCATCCCAGGTGTATCCTATTGAATATAGGTGGAAATCCCTTCCACGGATCATCCTTATGCTCGTATCCCCAAGTGGTGATGAAGAATGAGATAAGTTTATTTTAATTTGTTTAAAATCATTCTTGTCTAGCAGTACTTTCGATTTGGCCAACCCGTGTCCAGCAACAGAATTTTGAAGTTTCGTTTTGTGTTCAAACAGTATTCTTGTTTAAAATATAGTGTGAATCACTTTAAATGTTATTATTCCTTTGGTTCACAAGTGCAAAGTATTTGTGTTTTGTGAAAAGTATTTGTGTTTTATGAAAAGTTTTGTTCTTAAAGTAAAAGTGCAAAGTAGTATTGTTTTGATTAAGTGTACTGCTAGATTAAGTTTTTTTGAAAATACGTTATGTGTATTCATTTTGTAATAAGCTACTTTGTAAAATTAATAAGTGGTGTGAATTAATTGTGTTCAAAAAACGAAAGCTACAGCGTTATTTCGTTTTAAAAGTGCAAGAACCGATCGCATTCTGATTCGGTCATGTTCATGAGTCATAACTCAATAGATTCAAGGTCTGTTTTCTGCCAGCTGCATTAAAAAAAAACCTTTCTAGATGTTTAAAGCGATTTTTTTCTTTATTTTGTGTTTGAGCTACATTGTGCGATTTCCTTTTGAGAGTTATTGGTTTTGTTAATCTATGTATGAAACAAGTGCAACGTGCGCAGAAATGTGTTTATATTATGCCTTTAAGGATTAGATATTAGGAAATATGGATTCATTTTGTTTAAGCATTGGTATTCTTTTGGAATTTTGAAATATTACGAGAATTTATCATTTCTTTTGAAGTATTATTGAAATAAGACTAACTCACGAGTGGAATGTTATCTAATGTTTTGGTTTTGAATATTTAAAAGTGTTTTGGAATTTAATGTTCATAAATAACATGTGTTTAAGTGTTATTGGACAAATGTTAATGTTTTAAAAGTAATTTGTTTAACAATGCTGAACAAGTAGTACCTATAAGAAGTGGTCATTAATTTAATTTTTTTTCTTCTTGAAAACAAACTGTGTGGGATATATTTAAAAATTTTTTTTACTGAACTTGTTTACTTTCGTATTCAAAATTATTTGTACACTTCGTAACCTAAAGATGTCTTATTTGGCAAGAGCTCTTAAATGTGACCTGATAGAGTTGGCGAATGAACTCGGCATCGAAATACCTGCTGATGCTAGAGTAGTTGATATAAAAAGATTTATCACTGGAGATGAAAGTTATGATGAAGACTTCACGAAAAATCTGCTTCTGTCTATAAGCGAAAACCGTGCAAAAGAGAAAGCAGAAGAAAAAGAAAGAATAGCACGTGAAAATGAAAGAATAGAACGGGAAAAGGCTGAGGAAAAGGAAAGAATAGAACGGGAAAAGGCTGAGGAAAAGGAAAGAATAGAACGGGAAAATGAAAGAATAGAACGGGAAAATGAAAGAATAGAACGGGAAAGAGCGTACGAGTTGGAAAGACTCCGTCTGCAGGTAGAATCACAGAAATTGGAGCAGGTCTCTGGTTTTAATCCTCTGTCTGCAGACCATCAACCCAACTTTAACTTGAAAAAGTTGCTACCTGATTTTGATCCGAATGATGGTGATATGACATTGTTTCTTCAGTTATTCGAACGACAGATGAAAGTTCTTAAAGTAGGGAGACATAACTGGGTTGCCTATCTCCTGGGCCTATTACCTAATAGCGTGGCACAACTCATCGCCAGAGAACCAGAACAGAAGGCTCATGATTTTGATCACATTAGAACAATGCTGCTTCAGAGATTTAAATTAAGTGCTGAGAGAATGCGACAGCTTTTCGCAACTCACAAGAAAAGTCCTGAGAGCACATGGAAGGACTTCCATTTTGAACTGCGTAGCTATTTTGAAGCATGGCTAGCAGAATTGAACATAATGGATTTTGAGAAATTGAAAGACCTCATGATCCTGGATCAAATGAAGAAACGCGTTCCTTCAGATGTTAAGAACCATTTCTTGGACGTATGGAGCGAATGGGTCACCCCAAGTGACCTAGTGGAGAAGATGGACAGTTACGACAACTTACGTACTGTCAACCCGAAGCTTCCACCGAAGCAACATGAAACAAAACCCGTGTTCCAAAAAAGAAATTACTATAGAACCCAACAGTCACAATTGGAACAAAGAGATAATAGACAAAGTCTGCCAGGGATTCCCAGTAACAGTAGGCGGGATCCCGGGGTCCTCAGTCAAAGTAGGAGGGACTCCTTTTCACAAGGCAGAATTACACCAAGGGGTATGGAAGAGAAGAAAGAAATATCGTGCTACGGATGTGGAGCACCAGGAACCATCAAATCAAAATGCAAAAACTGTTCGTCATCGACAAGAAGGGAGCCATTCCAAGCGAACTCTATCCGCATGTATACCTGTCACACCGATGCATCCCCGTTAGCGCTAATAGATATCTGTATATCGGGAGTAAGAGCCAGGGTTTGTGTTGATAGTGGTGCCAGCAGAACAGTCGCTGGAGAGATCATGTACCACCAATTAAAAAAGAGAGGAGTAGAGTTCCAAAGAGAAGTAGTAACAATGACTTTGGCAAATGGCTGTCAAACAACTGAAGAGGCTTGCACCGCCATGGTGAAAATAGAGATTGAAGGAAAATCAGTCTCGCTGAATTTACTGGCATTACCAAATGCAAAAAAAGAATCGTACTCTACTAGGAACCGACTTTTTGGAAAAGTCCGGAATTGTTCTAGACATGAAGAACAAAAATTGGCATTTCTCTGACAATCCCTGTTGGAAGATTGGTTTCAAGAAAGATATCCCTGTAAAATATCTGCTATCTGTTGAAGACCCACCAGTAAAGAGTCAACAGCCTGTCGACAACTGTAGCAACAAAGGAAATTTTCATGAAGAAGATGAACGTTCAAGTTGCAACCAGCAACTCTCATACAGCCAAACTATATCACCAAGCTCACTGCGTTCTGATGAAGGAGAACATTTAACGTCCGATCAGCGCAGAAAGATGAATGGTTTGTTGGAAAAATTTGAGTCTACCTTCAAGCTAGGGGGAGAGCCTACCCCTTTTATAGAACATCGGATCAATACCGGTGATCACGTTCCAGTAGCGGTGCCACCCTACCGGATGAATCCTGCTAAGAAAGAAATCTTAAAACAAGAATTGGACAAGCTTTTAGCAGAGGGAATAATTGAAGAATGTGAGTCCCCTTATGCGTCTCCAGTGGTTCTCATCCCGAAACCCAATGGTGCGATGCGTGTCTGCATAGATTACAGAAAGCTTAATGCTGTCACGGTTGCTGATACTTACCCACTACCTAGAATGGACGATCTCCTAAATGAAGCAAAGCCAACTGCTTATATGTCCACGATCGATCTTCGATCCGGTTACCACCAAGTTAAGGTCCATCCTGATGATCAAGATAAGACGGCTTTTGTGTGTCCATTTGGAACATACCGTTTCTTGAGAATGCCGTTCGGATTACGGAACGCTCCCGCAACATTCCAGAGGTTAATTGATCGTTTCCGAAATGGTCTTGATGATGTATTGACTCTCACTTACCTAGATGATATAATCGTACTGTCAGAGTCATTCGAGAAGCATCTCTCGGATCTCCAGGCTATCTTTGAACGATTGTTACTCTTTAAGCTTAGAGCCAACCGAGAAAAGTGTCACTTTGTGTCTTCTCGAGTGAAGTATTTGGGTTTTTGGATCACGCCAGAAGGAGTTGAAGTGGATCCAGAAAAGGTCTCTTCTGTCCGGAACATCCCATCACCCAAAAATGTGAAAGAAGTGCAATCCTTTCTGCAAACATGTTCATGGTTTCGTAGATATATTCAAAATTTTGCTGACATTTCACGTCCTCTCAGTGAATTGACAAAAAAGAAGAAGCCATGGGAATGGGGATTCGACCAACAACAGGCATTTGAAACCCTTAAAACTTGCCTTGTCACATCTCCTGTGTTAAAGCAAGCAGATGGAACTAAACCCTATACGCTACGAACTGATGCCAGTAGTTATGCTTTGGGTGCTGTGCTTCTTCAGGGAGAGGGATCAAAGGAACATCCAATAGAGTATGCAAGCAGACTACTTAGTCAAGCGGAGCGCAATTATTCTACTACAGAAAGGGAAGCCCTTGCTGTCGTTTGGGCTTTAAGGAAGTTCCGTGGATATTTGGAAGGAGCCGAGGTCACAGTAGCCTCCGACCATCAGCCTCTAAGATGGTTGCTAAGTTTAAAGTCCCCTACCGGACGCCTTGCAAGATGGGCTCTTGAAATCCAATCATACAACGTAAAAGTGCAGTATATTTCCGGCAAATCTAATGTTATAGCCGATATGCTTTCCCGACCAGTCTGTGAAAACGAGGGTGTTCCTGACTGTGAAGTTAATACTCTCGTTGTGGTCAACATGCCAAACAGAAGCCCGAAAGACATGCGTGAGTCACAGCTTAAAGATGAAAGTTTAAAGAGGATCATAGACAGTTTCGAATCAACCCAAAAGACAGAAGATTATGCTAATTGGACAGAGCGTGGTTTTTTAATGAACAAAGGAATATTATACCGATACGCTCCTGACTCTGACTCGGAGGAAGCTCAGTTGGTTGTCCCAACACATGAACGAAACCACATCCTTGAAGAATACCACGATGCTCCTACCGCGGGACACTACGGTGAAGAGGGTACGTATCATCGTATTGCACAAAGATATTACTGGACTGGTATGCGAAAATTCATATCAGAATACATAAAAAATTGTGAAGACTGTGCAAGATACAAAGCTTCAAACCAGAAACCTACTGGACTTCTTAGAACACCTGTGTACAATCAACGGTTTGAAACACTTGCTATTGATTTATTCGGTCCCCTTCCGGAAACAAGTGACGGTAAACGCTGGATCTTCATTGTCGAAGACTGCTGTACAAGATGGGTCGAACTGTTTTCTCTCTGCAACGCATCTGCCAAGGAGTGTGCTGTCACTCTCGTTGAGGAAGTCTTTTTAAGATTCGGACTTCCGAGAAGCGTTATAAGCGACAATGGCACTCAATTTGTAAGTCACACAATGCAAGCTGTTTGTGAGATTCTTGGTGTTAAGCAAGAACTGATACCTGTATATCATCCTCAAGCAAACCCCGTTGAAAGAAAAAATAGGGACTTGAAGCCTCGCTTAGCGATCCTCGTAGGAAATGACCATACGTCATGGCATGAAAAGCTACCAGTGATCCGTTTTGCCATGAATACTGTAAAGTGTTCTTCAACTGGGCAAAGTGCTTCTTTTCTTCAGTTCGGCAGAGAACTTAGAACTGTAGACGACGTACATCGGGACATTCGAGAAATTGCGTCAAATGAAAATTTTATACCGGAGATCACTCCTTACCTAAAAAGATTTGCGGAAAATTGTAAACGGGTACAACTCTTGATCGAAAGAAAACAGGATCAGCGAAAAGTTTACGCTGATCGGCGCAGACAAGCAGGACCTACCTTCAGTCCTGGTGATCACGTTTGGGTCACCATGCACCCTGTGAGTAACGCAGAAAAGAAAAGGACTGCCAAATTCATGCCTCGACGTGACGGACCTTACGTGGTGCTCACTCAACGGTCACCTACAACTTATGAAATTGCAGATCCCAAAAATCCGACCACACCTATAGGAGTTTATCACTCTTCAGCTCTCAAGGCATGTAAAGCTACTGACAGTACTCCTGTGGTCCCACTAAGAAAGAGAGGACGCCCTCCTAAAGCACGTAATGCTGACTCCTCGTCGGGACGTCGTCGGAGCCAGAGGGGGAGGTTGTAGCGCATCAGCCCCTTAACGTGTGTCTCAGCGATATGCGCCTTGATTGGCGATGGCGGACCACGTGACACACTCTCCGCGAAAGAGAATGAACCCTTTTTCTCTAGTTGTTTCCCAAGGCGAGCGTAGAACTGACGCGCTGAAGTTTTGTTCCCCCGAGATGTTACTTTTTATGTTTGTTTATTCTTGTAATTGTTTTGTCTTGTGCTTAGTGTTAATTAAAATTGCTCTTTTGGCCAATTCTTGCATTAGTCATTGGATTCAGCTCTAAAATATTTATAAATTATTTATTTTTATTCATGCTGAATGCTGTTGTAAAACATTCACATAACCTATTTTATTCTATCTTCTCTAATTCATCTCTCTCTTCTGTATCTTTTACTCCAAAACCACAAACTCAAAACGCAATGGATAAAAGCAGGAAGAAATAACTACAATCATCTCAGTTCTCTTCTATTCTTATACATAATCCCCACGTCCATTCTATTTTTCGAAATCCTTCTTTCCCCGAAAGAACTGATGATGGCTTCCTGATTAACTTCCAAAGTAAATACCTCTTGCGATTTCCTGCTAGCGACATGCAGTTAACGCTTTTTTATTAATTGAGTTTTCAGTTCATAACAAATTTAGCACGCAATTTGTCAGCTTCCTGTGTTTGTTTATGACATCCGCAAGCAGGAGTGGAGTGGTGAGAGACATCTTTCAGAGCTACTGCACTTGAATCAACCCTAAGATGGCTCTGTTGGAGATGTGGGATGTAAAATTTCTCTAAGACCATAAGGTGCAATTTGGATATTTGAAATAGTTTTGAATGTTGCATTGCGAAAACACAGAACTCTTAAAATGGTTGTAATTGGAGTTTCTTCCTAGATTTACGTGGGGTAGCAGTAGCCCGGTTGGTAGAGTCGCGGAAACCAGAGGGTTGTAAGTTCGAAACTCGATCCAACCAAAAAATTGTGATACATCTAAGTCATTGTATTTTGATTTCAGAGCGAAAAAGCTGTTAGAAACAGGAAAACTAACGATAAACTTTACTTTCCCCCTTTTTTTTCCGAAACTCGGTCCAACCAAAGACCATTGCGCACGTGGAGGCTGGCTGGTGAATGTTAAATATGTAGTGGCTTCAAATTCACGCTGGCGTGGTGTGGAAGTTTGGAGAGTGGGGTGTCAGCTCAGGTGTTGGCCTCGTCATCTGATTGTGGTTCAAAACGACGAGGCGTTGTCCTTGGATCTTTCCCTTCGGGATTGATCCCGCGCCGTCGTCAGTATATCGTCGTGTTGTTCTAGTGCGATGTAAGTTCAACAACCTATCTACCTAAACTACATGTAAAATGTGACATAAAAATATTTTATATTATTATTTAAGCGAGAGTGGATTTAAAAATAATCCCTTTACGTCTTCAGTTTAATAAAATTACTAAAAATGGTGTGTTAAACCGTTTTAAACGAGGATAACTATACCATTCCAAAGATATTATGCCATCGAATATTTTAAGGTATATATGTTACCATGAAAGACCGAAATTAGAGAATGTCAATATTCTCCGGTGAATGTCGATACACATACCAAAGACGTCGGTGAAAGACCGAATATTTGGTTATATTCTTATACATTCGGACCATAGCCGGTGTATGTCGACAAGCACAGATAAGCTCTGGTGGGGGTCGAAACGAGAAGGCGGAGAGGCCACAACCAGAGAGGCCTCTCAGCCTTCAGTTTAAGCTGTTGCAATAAATAAGATTGTATAACGTTAATCACATAATTTATGTGTAAGTTCATTATTGGTATTATTTTCTTTTCTCATATAGAATGTACCATTCGTTTTAGCTTCAACAGTTTTATTTACATGTGCTGCTACTTTAAGCTTTCTCCTATTTTGACATACATCATGTTTTAATAATAAAGTATGATTTAAAAAGTTGCATTTTTGTCTTAACGTAACAAAAATATTTTTATTCGACAGTCACCATCAGTGCGTGTTGAATGTCGACATTTGCCGGTGTAAGTGAGAAATAATGATATTTAGCAAATATTTCGGACATACACCAAGCACTATGTGAATGCGGACATTCACCGGAGAATATCGACATTTGCCAGATATCGGTCCTTCACAGTAACATATATATCTAACGAACATTCAAAAATATATTACTTCTTGGCAGAGCGTGTTGCCAACTTTCATAAGTAATATCGATACTATAAAGTTTCTTGGGTTGGTATAAAAGTATAAAAAATAGTATAAAAAACTCAACAAAAATTGAAACCCCTTTTCTCATTTTTAAATAAAGAATGATTTAAAAAATTTTCAGTGACTACAGAAATTCAGTGGACATATTTGTAAACTGAATTTCAAACACATTTTTAGAATACATTTTATTTCTTCAAATTTTTATTCAAAAAAGCCAAATTAAATATATTTCTATACTCAATTTAAAAGATTTCAATCGATTAAGTAACATGGAACATTATTTCTCTTCTTTGGATAAATAAAAATAAATGCAAGTACTTTTAGAGCAATAAGATTTTTATGTGATTGTTTAAACTTGGTCAGGATCGTTAATGTTTGCTACTAATCCAAATAATCTCTCACTAAACCAAAGGATATTCCATCATTGCACTTTCAATTGGTAGTATTGCAACTGAATTCTATCTGACATTTGAATTGGGGGTAGGGGAATTAACGTCGTACTGGAGCAACACAACGGGCAATCCGGGATCAATCCCAAAGGGGAAAATATGAAGACACGACCTCGTAATTTGGAACCACGGTCAGATGACGAAGCAATGCTTGAGCTTGTATCCTTCTCTCCAAGCCAAAGTGGAGTCATTTGAGGGCACGGCAGATTTAACGCGTATCAGCCTCCACGTACACTAGGGTCTTTGGTTGGATCGAGTCTCGAACTCACACCCCTCCGGTTACTAATTCGCTATTCTTCCAACTGCGGCCCTGAGATTTGTATTGGACTTACTATTCCATATTTATGAGGGTAGGTAGGGGATGTTTTAATTAACGTCACACTGGAGCAACACAACGGGCTATTGGTGAAGGTCCGGTATCAATCCCAAAGGGAAAGATCAACACCATGCAATTTTGAACCACGGTCAGATGACGAGGCAACACCTCAGCTGGCACCCCACTCTCCAAACTTCCACAGCACGCCAACGTGAGGACATTTGAGGCCACGACAGATTATCGTGCACCATCCCCTTCGTACACGACGGTCTTTTGGTTGGATTCGAACTCGCAACTCTCCGGTTGCTAATCCGTTACTCTTCCAACCGGGCCACCGCGGCCCCATATTTATGAGGGAAAACCGACTAATTTTCATTAAGTCAAATATTTTGTTTCATAAAAATGGACCATAACGCACAGTGAGAATATCGATTAACATTAAACACAACTGGATTCCTGAAATCCCTTTTCGACTTTTGCTAACAGTTCATTGACGTTTTCTAGGAAACGAAAGAATACTGCCCACTACCTTTATTGATCCTTCCTAATTCAGTATTGACACATATTGATCGCTATCCTTCCACTTGAAAATCGCCACGTTTATTAGCAAGTGCTTACCAACCAAGTATTTATGCTTCATATTCATGTGACTCACGAAAAAGGCTAGTTATATATCTAGGTTCATAGGATTCTCTATATAAACAAATAGCTTATTAATTTCTAGACAAAGCAATTTTATCTACTGTTTTCCATATGAAGAGATCAGCGTCTGAAATCGCGGTTCCATTTTTACAGTACATGACTTATTTTAAAGTTGACTACAATACAATTTTATTACGTGAGCTTGAAGCTATTAGTTTAAATTCCACGGTATCATCTATACAATCTAAGCGCAATGGTTATCAAATAAAATCTATAAAAAATACAGTAACAACTAATTAGGGAGTACATAATCTTGTCAAAAGTTATCAAATATAATGTAGAGAAAGAGTAGCAATTGGCTGAGAAGTACTTAACCTTATCAAAACATAAAATAAAATATAGAAAAAGTTACAATTAACAGGGGTACACAATATTGTCAATTAACAAATAAAATCTAGGTAAAAAGCAATAACTGACTAGGAGCTCGGAAAAATTGAGCTTATTCTTTTATATTTCTACCGTAATGTACGAGGTGGTTTCGACGAGATATTGCATCCATCAAGATCTGACCAATTTTGGTAATAACGAGAAATCTCGTCATCAAGATATTGCCGATCAGGAGCATGATATATATTGCAAGACATTGAGATCATGATCTGGTCTGTTTTCTTCCAATGACGAGATATCTCGTCCATCAAGATGTGCTAATGGTTTTCTTAAGATGAGATGCCACGTCGAGACAACCATCTGGAGTGTTGTCCTGAAATCGTACACCAAGTAGTGGTTTTTACGATTCTGGAAACAGATAATCACCGTGTGCCCCTCTTCTATACTCTGTTTCCATAGAAACAAAAAAATGATTCTAAGAATTTCAGCGTCTGCCATCAGTTGCAAAATTAACACTTAAGAAACACGTCTGTATACGCCAAGAGGCTAAATTAAACTGATGGGTATTGACTAACATCCTTGAGAAAACCTGTCCGGACTTGTTTATACCTACTGAAAGCCGTTCGTCATTAGTCCTATATTATTCCCAGAACTTTTCGCAGCTCCCCAGGCGAAAACAGGATCCACAGTATTAAAAACCTCTAGCCATTAGAAAACTACAGTGGCACAAATAGCATAGAGAATAAAATACGAATATTCAAATCTTAAAGGAACTTTAAAACCTGATAAATGCCCTCGTAACAATCCTTTGTCAGATCTGAAACATTTGTTACTAACATAATGCACACATGGTATTACAACACAAAGTAACGCATATTTTAAGTTAAGTCCACAGGGGACATGTCTAAGTGCTATCTTTATGGCGCTTAGACGTAGATAGCGCCATATGTCTAAGCGCTATTGTGATATTTAGGCATACAGCATTACAAGTTTGCTTTATGCCTAAATATCTCACAATTCGAAATTTCAAAAGTTACTTCACAATACAAATATTTAAAATTTAGAGATCCTCTCCACACACAGAAAATTCATATTTTCGAGTTACTTTAATATTCTTCTAGGAGAGGAATATATGTAAATTTCAATAGCTATTTTACAATACAAATATTTAAAATTTAGCGTTCCTCTCTCCTGAAAATTTATGTTTTTGAAGTTTTGTTAATGTTCTTCTAGGGGAAGGGATACATTTTTCGTTCAAATGCTAAAGAAACCAATCAATTCTTTCTGTTTATTTACTGCATAAGAAACCTTTTTCTTTATTCGCATCACAGCAGTTATGCAAAACCAGATTCTTTTAATAATTTAAGTTTCTATATATTCATCAGTTAAACGCCCAATAAGATTTTTCATATTTTTTTCTCTCTGAAAATATTTCTCGTCATAAGTCACAACTTGCGACTGAAACTCCAAAATTTGATTCGCATCGTTTCTATCAGCAGTATTCATAATTTAAAAATTAAGAGTTTCAGGATCGCTCGGATGCAAGTACGCTTTTTGAGGTTGTCAGGGGAACCAAAAATAAGCATATACGAGCTATGATGTTTAATTATAGAATTATTTGATCTTTGGCCATGTTAACTATGATAGATTAAAACTATAATATCTCTATAGATTGTTGCTATCACTATAGTACTGCTAGTAATTTTGTGTCTAGTACTGGAAATAATAATGTGGGGGTGAGATAGACCCCCTGTTGTTGCGTGAGCGGGAAGTGTCTACACTTGTTGCAACTTCACGTGGAACAAAGAAACGCAGCACGTGGGTCAGGACTCAAATTCCCATATGTTGTTAAAAGATAATAGTTAAAAGTATTTTTTACTAATAGTTTGAACTAGTGGCTTAATAGTTTGTGGAAGATGTCTGCTTGTCCTACGGTGAGTAGTTCATGCGGCTCCAATTCAGTAAAGACAGTTTTACTTTTAGTTGCATCAGCTTCTTCCGTAGACAAGGGTCTATTGCCAGTCTTGTCTAAATGCACCATATCGCAATGCGTCTGTCTGTTTTCCAGTACCTATTTAAATTTTCCATTCGATTCGCGAATACAAAAAGAACTTACAACTTGACATTGAAGGTATATAATATACGTGCCATGACATAATATGGGTAACGTTTTAAACAACACTTTCTGAAGTAGTGTTTAAATATAATTCTATATTTATCTGAATTGCTATTCCATATTTACCATTTAATTGTCTATTTGTCCTCTAGATGGCTTTATGAACATTTCGTGGGATCAAAGCACTTGTATTAAACTGCATTGAAAAGTGCACTAATATTTGCAATTTTGAGTCAGTTTAAAGGGACATCAGATATGACATGCTCAGATTGAGTAAATTTTTACAGCAAAATGATGACAAAAGAGCAGAGTCAATTCCTGATTCATTATTAAATTTTCTTAGCAAAGGAGAAAATAAGTGCTCATGCATGCGCAGTTGCGATATGATACAATTAGACAGGACGAGCTTTAGGCTCTTGTTCGAAGGAAACGCGTATTGCAAAGTACGAATTCTTTTGATAGCAACTATTGTAGACTTCACAGACAGAGCAGAACGTGAACTTTTGCTCCATTTAACCCTCCTGGTGGCTGCCTCGACGAGATATCTAGTCATTACATAAAAAACTGCACAGATCTTGATCTCGTCATCATAAAAAAAAATCGACATTTCGATAACGAGATATCTCGTCGTTAGCAAAATTGGTCAGATCTTGATGGACGAGATATCTCGTCGAAATCACTTGGATGATTGATGGCTTTCATATGTTCTAGAGAACGCAGAACAATATAGATTGTTACAAGATACATCCTCGTAATGAGATGCAGATAGAACAAACCTACTCATGACTTTGTATGTGATCGAGGCTAAGCGCAGAAAAAAAAGTTGATCCATTGACAGAGTCGAGTTGTCGCAGTTTTGCATATCACAGCATTGCGTCGTTGCCACCATAATAGCAACTGAATATGATGTAAAAGTAGAGGAAGAAATTTTACGTCTGCAGGGAGAGAGTGTAAATGGGATTATCTTCAACGTTCCGAGCACTGAGAGGAAAAGTGCTGGCGCTTCGAAAAATGTTTCTACTTCTTTCACGGAATGTTTCAAAGTTCTGGAAGCCCTTATGTTCAAAATTCCATTACACTTCATCTCGCAACAAAAGTAGTGATATTTTTAGTCATTTTTCCTCGTACCAAAAGCTTCAGGTCGGTAGGTTGTTGAATTAACTTTAAAAATACGATGGGCAATTGGTGATGGTCAGTGATAAATCCCGAAGGGAAACGACTTGTAAGTTTAAACCACGATCAGATGACGAGGTCAATACCTGAGGTGGCACCCCATTCTCCAAACTTCCACCCCACGCCAAAGTGAGGACATCTGAGGACACGACATATTTAACACGCACCAGACCCCTAGTTTTGGTTGGATCGAGTTTCGAACTAGCAACCCTTCAGTTGAGAATATGCAACTCTAGCAACTGGACTTCCGCGGCCCCCAGAGGACTAAGAAGCGCATGCCAACGAAGGTGGTCGATGTCCATTCCCACCCAAAAATTACAGATCCTGCAGAAAGGATCTAGGACAATATTAACCCTCCAAATGGTTTCGACGAGATATCTCGTCCATAAAGTCTGATAAATTTTACTAATGACGAGATATCCCGTCATCAAGATACTACCAATTGTTTTATGATGACGAGATGAAGATCTGGTTCATTTTTTTTCTAAGGACGAGATATCTGATCCATCAAGATCTGGTCAATTTCGCTAATGACGAGAAAAGTCAACCGACAGGAGTATTAACACAATGGAATACAATTTGTACTTCACGAGGGGCCAATCATATAACCTGATACTGGGTCCCTGAATGTGGTTGCGGGGGCCCGGCTCTCTATGTGGTAAATGCACGTCAAATTTCAGAAAGACCAGTCCTTAGTTTTATGGTAAATCCACACACAAGTTGAAACCACGTTAGTGATGATTTTATAACTTGAACAGTGAAGGTAAGGCAACCCAACTGATTGTTCGAGAGATTACCATGTCTACAGGAATTCACACAATTTGGCTTATTCAGCGTATTTCACAACCTGAGGGCGGTCTCTGTATCTGAAGATCAATGATTTGCGTTCCCCTCACTTCTACTGCCAATAGCGCTCGCTTGAATGATTTAAAGACTACAGTTCCACCAATCGGGGCTGCGTTCTCTTCAATGGAATGAATCTCGGGAAGAGAGATTCTAAACACATAATTAGTATCTGTTAGTCGAAGGATTGATGTATCCCTAGAAGCATACCACAAAGGAGTAGATTTAATAATGAAGGTTGTGATAGTGCCTTGTAGACTGATATTTACATAAAGAAACAATGACCAATTGGAATTTTATAGACGAGACTCGATCAATGAGTGGACCACGTTAGCCCAGTTAGAAGAGCAACGGATCAGAAACCGGAGAGTTACGTGTTCGCGGGACTGGTGCACGATAAATCTGTCATGACCTCAAATGTCCTCACGTTCGCCGGGTGTGGAAGTTTCGAGAGTGGGGTGCCAGCTCAGGTGTGATCTCGTCATCTGACCGTGGTTCAAAATTACGTGGTGTTGTCCTCGTATCTTTCCCCTTCGGGATTGATTCCGCACCGTCGCCAATAGTACGTTGTGTTGCTCCAGTGCGACGTTAATTAACTACCTACCTCGATCAATGTGTGAAATATTTTAAAGAATTGTCGGCAAAATAATTTCTAGTAATGGACGATTACTTACCCATGAATGTTTCTGAATGTGAATTTTAAGTGAGAGATTTAATTTTCTTACACGAGTGTTGAGTAGATCTATAACAGCTTCTGGTCTTATAATTTGACTTATATGGATACCATGTTACATATAAACATTCCCAAACAAAGGAAATCTGCATTATACTGCTTCAAAAAAACTTTATGGTTCTTCAAAAATCTGGTTTTTCTATTATCGTGTATAAAGGAAAAATCTGTTTGCCTGTAGCAGAACTGATGTCTTGCGTCATGAAATTTGCACAGCTTATTCTGTCTGGAATTTCTAGGTCAACGCAACCATTTCCAGCTCACTATGTCATTCCTTTAGAACCATAGAAGTAAAATTTAATGTAGAACATTACAGAAGAGATCAATCAACTCAAAAAGTCAAAAGCTGTCACGAGATGAGCAATCGAAATTGAAAAGAAAAACATAAGCACGTGAAGTAACAAAAAGTGACAAAGCTAAAAAAAATTCTCGCCGACGCAACGAAACTGCCGAGGAAACAGAGACGTTGTTTGTCTGAAACAACAAAAAAATATTCACGAAGCCTGATAGTAAAACCTAATTGTCTATAAATAATTTATTTCCTTGGTGATAAGAATTTAAATAAAAATATTTCATACATGTACAATACGTAAGCAATACTCTCAAGTTTACTTTGAAAATTTGTGATTCTTAATTTAAAGTTTTCCAACATCAAATTGTTATTGCATTTTATAAAAGTAAACATCTAACCACATCTAATTTCTTTCAGGAAATGATTCGAAGAGTGCTCGTAACTGCTTCTTTATGACGCTTAATTGATCAATTTTGCCCCTAATTGATAAAAACTGTTCCGAGTAATTTTTTAAATACAAAAACCGTTCTGCAATTATGAAGGGCATCATAGATGTCGTTACGACTTTCTAAAAAATTGTTGAATTTTTATCTTTACGATAGCCCATACATTAGAAAACTATATCAGTTTCTGATTCCCTCATTTATTAAGAAAATAAATAACACGAGTTCTAAGTGCATGTTATCGAACATTCAAGTCACAAAAAATTTGTACAATCACTATAAGTCAACTTACCAAATTACCCCTCCCCTAAATATATCGATAATACCCATTATAAAATATATCCCAAATCGAAGTTGAACGAAGACAAAGGCGATTAATGCAAGTAAATAAAAATGAAAAATAAATATTTATCCACAAACTAAAAATAAAATAGCTTTATCGATTTTGCGGAGTAAAAACGACAGTTTCGTACCTTTCAGTTACGCAGACATTTGACAAACACCAACATTAACTTTGTACTCTTGTCAAATTTCGAATCAAAATATTTTGTACATAAACAGATCGTTCATAAAAAATTCTAGAGATTTTAGGTATAAAAACAAACCAAAAGGTCTGCGAAGATTTTACTACCGCTGTAAAAATGCTCTAGCATGATACGTATTAGGATTGCCTTACAATGTAGTTTATCGCCGATTTGGTGATTTTAATCCAATATATCTCGACCAATCAACTATCAATTCGAATTTTGTTCTTTGGAAGTTTTATTGGTGACGTGAATCGTACACCACGAGCAAGTCAAGTGAGATCATGTTCCATTTACATACAGGAGATAAGTTACGCTGCAGAAACACTACCTCAACCAACGGAAAATCCTCTCATAGAAGCTCGTAGTATATTTAGTCATCTGAGGTAGATAGGTAGGTAGTTGCTTAACGTCGCCCTAGAGCAACGCAAAGGGCTATCAGAGACGGTTCAGGATCAATCCACAAGGGAAAGATCCGAGGACAATACCACGTAATTTTGAACCACGGTCAGATGATGAGGTAATACCTGAGTTGGTACCCCACTCTCCAAACTTCTACACCACCCCAACGTGAGGACATTTGAGCCCTCGGCAGATTTTACGTGCACCAGCCCCTCGTATAAGACGGTCTTTGGCTGCATCTAGTTTCGAACTCGCAACCCCCAGGTTGCTAATTCATTATTCTTCCAACCAGGCTACTGCGGCTCTGCCTCTCATAGAAGCTCATAGTATATTTAAAGTGGTCTGAAGATATTATCTATAGACATCAAGTATAATTTAAATTGTATGTAGAGACTGTTTAACAAATGAAAAGTCAAACATTGTGGAAAACCCTGACTTCAGAAATTTATTTTTTAAAACATTTTCTGTACTATATAACGCAACTAAATTTAAATAATTTCATATTCTATAAATATTTCATAAATAATTCAGATACTGTAGTACTTTGTAGCGACTCAAATATTTCCTTTCTTAAATTTATTTATTGCTACATTCACATATATATCTTAACTATTGATAACAGTTGTATTTTACACCATAAGGTTAACTTTAAAAATTTGATTATAAAGGAGAGAAGCTAAGGTGTTGACCTCGTCATCTGACTGTAGTTCGAAATTACGAGGTGTCGGATCTTTCCTTCAGAATTGTCCCGGACCGTAACCAATAGCCCGTTCTGTTGCTCCAGTGTGACGTCAATTCAATTACCTACCTATAAAGGAGAGACGTTTTTCTCAGTTGAAAGTTATGAAAAGAAACTTTTCATAGTTAAGTTTTTAAAATAAGCGATTTATAGAAAAACTATATCCACATGTGCAGAACTCTAGAATCAGTTTCCAAGTTTTATTTATAGTTCCATGAAAAGGTTCTAATTTTGAATAAAAAACTTTCTTTTGCTCAACAAAAAAGAAGCATTCAAACTCTTATAAATATTTTCATTTTGAAATAACCGTTATACAGTTGGTGCTTTAATTGTCATCCGGTTTTCAAGGAAATCTTATGTGCCTATAATCTCACAGAAATTACTTTAAAGCCATTGAAAGTTCAAGTAATCAAAGTGTGCCATAGAAAATATACATGTCGAAAACGTTGCAATTTCTGTTAGTCACACCTTAAAGATAACGCATTTTATGGAAATGATTTACTTTCCAATTAAAAAAACAAATTTATAAACTTTCAGAGTATTACAGACACAATTTTCCGAAATCAACATGATTTAAACAATAATAAATAGTATTTTTAATGGACAGATATAGACACATTTTTATGATAATTCTATCATTACTGAATAGCAATGGAATTTATCAAGAATATTCTAATGAATGTGTAACGGAAAAATTACAGCAAGTGTTATTTAAGGTTCATTAGTCAATAAAGTTTGCAAACTTGTTATACGTCAGAAGTTCCTAGCGAGAATATATTTTGCCTTTTTGCCATTTCCTCACACGTATATGTGATGAAAGTTCCCTTCTTCCTAATGATCGATCATTATGGTATCCAAAGAGACCATCGCTAATGCTATTTATATAGAACCTTGGATAGATTAAATACAAACCGTGTAGTTAGCGGTTAATTCTTTGTCTCAACTATTTATGGGAGTCCCTGTAGTTCAGTTGGTAGAGTCGTGGATTAGCAATAGGAGGGTTCTGAGTTCGAAATTCGATCCAATCAAAGACCGTCGTGTACGTAAGGGGTTGATGCACGTTGAATCTGTAGTGGCCTTAAATCTCCTCTCGTTGGCGTGGAAGTCAGTAGTGTGGTGCCAGTTCAGGTGTTGACCCCGTTATCTGACCGTGGTTCAAAATGACGAGGTGTTGTCCTCATATCGGGATCGATCCAGGATCGTCGCCAATAGCCCGTTATGTTGCGACGAAAATTGAACTACCTACCTCAACTATCTTTTATATTAAAGGCTGAAATGAAAGTTATTAAATACCTATCAATTAAATTCAAAGATAGTCCTATAAGAAAATTGTCATAAGTCAAAAAATGCAAATATTTGAATGGTGGTTGATTGTTTTGTTGGGGTTTTATGGTGCAAGGTCCAAAAAAGGACAAGCTGTGCCATACGCAAGACTAAATGAAACACAATAAAAGTAGTGTATGCAAGTAAATTAACAGTACAACGTGGATAGAATAAAGAAAAGCAGAAGTGCAGGTGAGGGTAAAAACTGAAGGGAAGATAGATCACTTGGGTACCTCGGGGTTGTGATGCCGTGTCTACTTAAAGAAAACAACCTCCTGCGGGGTTAGGATGGGAAAGAAATCAAATATTAATTGCATATCGTTGATTTCTGAAGTAAATTTTCTAATCGATGGTTTTAGGTATAAAACATTTTTAGTTATTTTTCATAAATATTGCTTCAGTCATGCCCACTGTGGGCTTCATTTAAAATTAGCGTTTTTAAGTTTTTTCGGACGTAAGGTTTTTCATACTTTAAGTTTTTTCTTTTAGTAGTGCGATATTTTATGATTTAGGATTGTCGTTACACTACTACAGTGGGAGATAAAATTATTAGAGCCACGGTTCAAAAAGCTATTTGCTGAGTTTGCGGTAAAAGTAGATGACGACTATACGACAGGTTGTGAAACCAACAGTGCTGTCTGCTATTTAAAATTTGTTAGCATAATTATGTCAAAAAATTAAAATTTTATGTAAACAGGCTTTCTTTTTTAATAACAGGTTGCAATGTATAATAATTAACACCCACTGTAGACCTAATGTATTTTAGACACTGTTCTGTAAATCAAATACATTAAATTTATAAGTCAATCGAACATTTAATTGCACATTGACAAACAAAATAAGAGTTCACTAGAGAAATGGACCTTACATAGAACTACGTGGAAGTTACTTTTAATTCTTTTCCACGGTTTAAATCAATTTATTCTGAAGTTAAATTCACCCACCACTGCCCTCGACAGAAAGATGCATGAGTTTATGCATGATGTTGACTTATCCATACTTTAGGAGTTTAATTTACGATTAATTCAGATTCAAAGGAAATATGCTTTAAGAGTTATTATTCAGAATATACTGCTGGCAGTTAAAATTGTATCACTTAAACATAACTACATTGTACCAGCTCTGCAAATTTATTGGCCAGAACTGCATTAAACATTCCACTATCTACGCTTTGAGAATAACTTATCAAAACGTCTCAAGCGCGTCCTGCACTGTATAATATTTATTATCATTGGGATTAGTCTAATTCATAGCTATAGAGGTGGTTTACTATTTCGTATTTGATCTTAAAACAATTTTACTTTTCATTGCAGACAGGGTCAACTTTTTAGAGATAATTTGTGACTATCCTATGCAGGAAGTACATCAATATAATTGAGAATAGCGATACAGACTTGTTGAGAACTGATATAGATTCAATGTGACTTATGGGAGGGTAGCCAAAAAAACAAGAAAGTTATTTATGTTATATTGTTTATTTATGTTCATCATATATGTTACAAAGAAAGATAACAAAAAGTAAATAAAGAATTTAATTTGATGCATTGATTTAACAAAGGTTTCAATTTTTGTAGTAGACAAGCTCAAAATTGATTCCAAATTTTCATTAATCAAGCGGTTCCTATTTTTCTATTTGTTGATATTCATTACTGAGAAAGTTTGTTCGTTGACCCAAAGAGGCTTGTGCATTTTAATGCATTAACTAGCAACGATTTGCAATTGTTTTTTTTATCCCGACACACCGATAGAAGTTTAATAAATTGTCTTCATTAAATTTACGTATTTCGCAGGTTCTCATAACTTTGCATGTCGATGAGTCCAAGCTGTACTGATTCGGGTGTATTTTCAGGCAAAACGGTAAAAGGGTTGCTAAATAAATCTAGCAACGGTTTTACTTTTCGAAAATCAGAAAAACGATCCTAGAAGGCTGATAGCAAATTATAAATGTTTTCAACATAATGTTCAAGTTGGCACTGATCTTAAAAATTACCTATCGTATGACTTGTTAATATTAAAATAACAGATGGTGAGGTGGACCGCCATTAAACCAACGGAGGGCCGTTGTCTGCATTCCTGATATAGATAAAAGGATGTTTACGGTACACAAATACTAGAGAGAATCATTGATTTATATAATCGCAGACAAAACAAAAACTGACGCCGAAGTGTTTCGTTATTTAAAGCTGTTTTGAATAATTGTTGAAATATCTATAAATGACTTCACACCAATCGCAAACTTTAAATTCAATATACACTACTGTTTGTGAAAATTGCAACACTATGGCCCCGTTCACATGAGGCGTTTTCCAACGCGCGTTTTATGTCTAAACAAAACGCGGGTAGCCAAAGTACATAGAATTCTACTGGAGTGTTCACATGCAGAAATCGCGAGAATCCAAGCGCTAGATTGCTTCGGCGCTTCAACAATCTCCGGTCGTTCTCGCGATTTGAAGGCGTTTTGAGAAGCATAGGTTTCTTCTGCAGCGTTCACATGACACGCGTTTTGACGGGCGTTAGGCTTTTTAATTCCTCTAATCCAAGTTTCTATCTTCGCGATCGTTAAAGATAGAGTGAAAATTTCAACGGATTTGAAATCTGCGGAAAATTTTACACCAGATCGATACCTGAAATGTGATTTTCTTAAAATAAATATTTTTTCAACTGTAACTTTAATATTTTCGCGATACTCATTTGACGAATATATCCATTACGAACACAAAAGGGAGTATTAATCTCGTTTTTATAGAAAAGATATAGCTTGATTGGAGTATTTTGTCTTAATCCACTGATTTATACTTATGGCCATTAAAAATAGGATGAGAAAATTGAATCGTATTCGATTTATTGAAGAAATTTAACCTGCTTTCACACAAAACTTGCAAAAATTTGATAGTTTATAACTAAAGAGGATAGTGGGTAATTTTATTTCTGAGAATAACGTATACCGACAACTGTCCGTTCTAGTTTTCATGTACGGCAAACGTCTTTAAAATAAATATTAAATAATAAAATATTCAGTTTAAAAGAGCTAAACTTTAATTATTATTTTTTATTTTTCCTCAACGGGTGAAATGCGTAAGATAAGTTTCAATTTTCATTCATTTTTCACATCCTCGTGTTACATTGAACTCGATATCACTTTTGAAAATCAACTTAATTTAATGTGAGCTTATTTTTCATAGAATTTATATTTTAATCTTGCAGTTAGTGTTATTACTACTTTAATCAAAATTTTTATATTATATATAGACGCAAATTCTATTAGCAATCTCCTGATTTTCGATATATACTGCTTTTTGGTTTTTCTTTGAGATTTTTTTAGTTTTAACAAAATTTTCTCGTTTCATCGTGGGGTTTAATCAAATTTTAGTTGAAATATTTCCCAGTCATTATTCCATTCGTGGTTCCATTTGTGCCACAAAACCCCTGAAAGAGGGTATTGTGTTTAAAAATTAAAAAACTAATTATTGTTAAATGTGCTGATACATTAAAATGTTTAGAGATAGGTTTTAAAGAAGTATAGAGATTTATTTGAAGGAAAATTAAATAAAAATTAGCTATAGATCGTAGGAAACACGATAAAACCTGCAAAAATAGCATAAAAAAAGAAAGGTTATCACCAGTGCCGGATTTTCTTTGCGTGTCATCCTTTGATAGTACTTCGTAGACAATGCCATATAAACAGAAATTCCGTTTCCAATTTCCTGGTTCTAGAAATAACGTTTTTTGGGGATATATTTTTACTTTACATTGTCAATTTTAAAATTTTAAGGAAATTCTTTGGTCATTTTCTAATTAGTTTCGTTTTTTATCAAAGTTTTACAGAAATATTCCAATTTTTCTTACGCAGTTTCGCTTTTACGATTAAACGCATTACAAATGACTCATCTGCTAGCTTCTTGAGCCCAAAAAATCCGTGATCACCCCTTAACACAAAACAAATCCTACTTTTTTTTTGGTGGGTGAATCATCGACACTGGAGAGTGAAGATTATAGGGTTTCTTCCTCTAGTCTTGACAGTAAAAAACGAATACTTTAAGATTTTAGAGTTAATGAAAATGTTTAATAATGCCACAATTTGAACTACATAAATCACTGCTTCTCCGTGATCCGCTGGTTCTTACCGGTTCCTAGGTCCAAAATATCCCGTCATTCGAAAAATTTTGAAAAACGTACGAAAAGCTAACGTTCAAAAATTTACAACCGAGGTTGGTGGCATTGGAATCGTATACTACACGTTACGATAGATTTACCTGTTTAGGTTGTCATTTCTGGTCAGCAAGTCGATTATATTGCATTTATTTATGTATAAAGGTTGAAGTTCAAAAACACTTTATTCACAGGCAATTAGGGAACGGATGTTTTACAAATCGAAAGAATATCAAATTTTTACGTCGTTCTGAATATTTTTTAGATTATTTTAGGCATTTTATTGCTCATTATACATTTCTAAGTTAACCAAATACAGGCTCTTGTGAATACAGAGAGAGAAATCAATTTTAGGTTGGGAAAGAAAGATTTTCATCCTACTTTTAAAGGCTGTAAAGTTAAAACAGTTGATAAGGGGCAACAAAATATCGTATTAAAGTGACATTCCCTTTAAAAAAATAAGGCAATACTTCCGCTTACGCTTAGTATAACAGGAATATCTGAAAAAAGATTAGTTGCGACTATTGACAAAAAAATAATTTTTTCAAAGAAAAGCATGATTTTGGTATCGATCTAACGTAAAATTTTACGCTGATTTGAAATCCGTTGAAATTTTGACTCTATCTTTAACCATTCAAAAGATAGAAAATTGGATTAAGGGAATAAAAAAACACTTTAATGCATAACGGAAACTGACCTTGAAAAGCGCCCAAGTGCTGTTCACATGGTAACGCTCGAAAATTCTTATAAAACGCGCGTTGCAAAAAGTCCATTTCAGATGGCCTCTATCTGATGCCAAAGTTCAGCCGTACTCTGCCCGACGAGCGGGACGAGCGAGTCGCCGTCCGATGTAATTCCAGATACTTCAATGGGCGACATATCCGGGGAACGTGCAGGTCATGAAAGAAGCGGAACCTGTCGTGCACTGAAGAAGGCTTGTACATTCCGAGCATCATGTGGACGGGCATTGTCTTGCTGAAATACAGCTCCGGGAATGCGTTGCTGGATGGGTAGGACCTCGGGCTCCACAACTTCCCTGATGTAGCGCCCGCTGTTCAGGGTCCCCACAATTTGGAGTAGGCGGGATCGCCCATGATATCCAATAGCGCCCCAGATCATAACGTCAGGCGTTCGTCCAGTATGACGCTGAATAAGACACTCCAGGAGGCGTTCACCTCTGTAGCGTCTGACGAGTACGCGTCTATCGTTATAGCCCAGATTGTAGCGGAACTCATCTGAGAAGACGACTTGTTGCCAATCGGCACACCATTGGCTGTGTTGGTGGAGCCCATTGTAGCCGGAGGCGTCGGTGGTTCAACGTCAGGGAATCCTTGCACGTAGCCCATGGCGCAGCAGACATCAAAGGCAGACCATGACACATCTGTAGACGTGCTCGAATATTGTGCTAACGCCCGAGAGGACACTGTACGGTCTGTCGCCGCCATGCGGATGAGGTGTCTGTCGTCCTCGGGTGACGTCATATTGCGTGGCCCACTGCCGGGGTATCGACTTGTCCGGTACTCCATGGTCCATCTCTACCACACACGCATCACTGTTGTGGCATTACGCCCCGTGCGAGTGGCGATTTCACGATACGAAAGTCCACCCTCACGGAGGCCGATCATGCGGCCCCGTTCGTACTCCGTTAGTTGCTCGTATGGCACTCTGCGTTTTTGGCGACGCATATTGACTTGTAATCAATCATTTACAGCAGTCAAATGACGATACACACATTTTAACGCACCTTTACAGTGCTTTTTATACACGGCTAACTTGGAAGTTTAGAGGATGTTTCTCGGCCCACACATGCGTGATCGCTTTGTAATTCTAATCATTTACATATCTTAAACTGTTTTGCATTTCCTGCAAGTTTCGTTTAATTTGCATGATTCCTTCATGGTGTAATTTTCACAAACAGTAGGGTATAACTAATTGCGTATTTCAAAAGGATCATGTTGAGTTTTGTTTTACTAAAGCTTTGTATACAGTTTTTATCTTTGGTTTGCGTATCTGCTCGATTATCCTATTTCTCAAGATATTAAGTTTGATTTCTTTTAAGTAAAATATACATAACATCAAATTAACGATAATTAACTCTCCTTTTAATTTAGTTTGATTTTTCTATTGTATAATTCTACAAAATATTTATCTGGTCCGTGCGCAAATATAGATGAGTTTACCTACATGATCAAATACCATAATTAACCCTCCAAGTGGTTTTGACGAGATATCTCGTCAATCAAGATCTGACAAATTTTGCTAATGACGAGATATCTCGACGAGATATTGTCGATTTTTTGATGATGACGAGATCAAGATTCGCTCAGTTTTTTCTAATGACGAGATATCTCGTTCATCAAGATCTGGTCGGTTTTTCTAATGGCGAGATTCCTCGTTGTGGGGTAATTAAATAAGATCTAAAAGTAGAGTTTTAGATTTAGACATCCAATGTCTGCTAAAACTGAAAGCAATGAAATAGACGTACCTTATATACTTAAAAGTTTTAAGTTTAATTTACTATAAACATACGAGTTTTAAGAGCCTATCGTTCTTAAAACATTTTGCAACAAAGAAAAATTACAGACATGGCATAGAAAATTATATTAGAGCAGTGATCAACTTGTGCAGTTTTAGGAATTAAATTTTAGTTTATGGACAGAATACGATACTTCTGCTTAAATTATATCAGTATGGAAGAATCTGATGGATGGTGAGTCATTGATGATAAACACGCCAATAAATCTTTAGGGAATATAAAATCCTTTAGATGTCTAGACATCTCTATGAAATAAGAACTGTCATTTCTGAAATTTTGTAGCATTCTGTAACTCATAAAAACATAAAACTAACATTAAAAATGCTTCAAGGAAATTGATTATATAATAAAACATCGAAGTAAAATCAAATATATTCTTCCGCTTAGAGATATTTGGAAACCAATACTGCGAGTCTTAAAAATGATTCTATTCCTCGAGTTATTTTTACATTTTTTCTTTTATTGCAACAAACTCATCTTAATTCGCGAACTGATACTAATATAAAATATTAAAACGAGTCGAAGAACGAAATAATAAACGTAAATATTAATCATTTAGGGTGTTACCAAATGCAAACATTTTAAAACTGCACAACAAATGAGAAGAATTAGAAACACATGTAATTAATCTCATACAACTATACAACTGACGTAAATTAATAATATAATATCACCTTTCGAAAAAGCACAAATCAAGATTAATATCTTATTTTTTTCAACCAGCAAACGATTCTATTAAACTCGAATACATGGAAATATTCTACAAACTTTTGATGAAGAAATGAACGAATTTATCGCATTTCAAACTTACAAGTAATGCTTGAACATTTCGAATCTCCTATTTGGTTATGTAGAAATTACTTTTTGAGTTCTGTATTCACAATAAGGCTCAATAATATAGTTATGAATATTAGGTATATTCGTAACTATAACTAACAATATTAATTTATGTTTCATAACAATATAGTTAGAAATGTATTCGAAATATCTGAGGACACGGTCTTTCTAAACTAAACAAATAAATCAAACGAAGAGAAGAATTCTCTCAAATAATAAGAATTGATGCCATTCCTATTGGAGAAATATTAGGTTCGTTTTCTGGCAACTTTCCCTTAAGCTGGTGATCTTCAATTTTCCTCACGATCCAGATATGTTTGCTTCAGCATTTATGAATCCGTGAAAGCTAACGGAGAGTAAAAGTACGAAACATTCGCTAAGAAAAACTCACTAAAGAAAATAGATCGTTATTTATTAGATTTTTTTTGGATCGTGAAAAATTGCATCGTCAACATTTTCTAACAAGTAGTACGTCATTGCTGTAGATATTCTAGATATGTTGACACTATTCTGGGTTTAGATTTTGACAGAAAAATATATTGTTTAATAAGAATGAATTTTTCATTAGGCGAGAATCTTTTGGCATAACAATAAGATAATAAATACGTTATCAATTAACCACTCAGAGTAAATATTTCTGCAGAGCTTTTACAGATAGGATTTAATCAGTTTTAAGTTTTAAATATCGTTTGTACCAAATAGCAATATTTTATTTCTATTAGGATAATATCGGATCTTTCCTTTTGGGATTGATCCCGGACCGTCACCATAGCCAGTTGTGTTGCTCCAGTGTGACGTTAATTAAAATAACCTACCTACCTATCTATTAGAATAATATATTTGTTTCTTTGTGGCAGCACTACATATTGGTCTGAAAGTTGTTTGTTAAAAACGTGTAATTTTAAATAAGTATAACGAAACATTTTCGAAGGAAATCTAAATTATTTTGGAGAATATAAAGTATTAATGCGATCGTTATTGAATTCAGTAAAAATATTCGACTAAGATCAAGAGCTCTGAAGATAGGTAGTTTATAATTGCTATTTATTCTCAAATTTGAGATAGTAATTTAGAATACTGATAAAGGAAGAAAAAGGTCAAGCATTGTGAGTGGGTAAGTTATTTGAATATTCAACTAAAAGGTTATGGAACTTTAGAATGTTGAAAGCCGCAATATATAATTATTTAAAAGTGTTTTAATAAAATATATATATATATAGAGAGAGAGAGAGTAATACGGATTCGCAAAATCTACGGAAGATATACTGCTCAATGCCAAGTTTATATTTTTCAGGTTTTCCTAAAAGTTTATTTTGTGTTTTGTGCAAATTGAATTTATCTGGGTTTTAATGTTATCACGTAACAACACAAAATTCTTTTTGTTCTGCCTGAATTTTATGCCAGTTTAACCTTGTAAATGTTATTTATTACATTATATGATAAACATTTTTGCACTTTAATTTCGTCATTCATAAGTACTGAAATCGCAAAAGACCGTTGAAAAATAAAAGAATTTTTAAATTATACTTCGATTAATTACTTTATATAATACCAATATTGTTGATCATTTTATTTTTAAATATAAACGGGATTTATGAACTTTTCTACAAAGATAAAATAATTTTCCAAGATCTGGGGCTGTCACTCAGAAATAGTTAAATATACTTTCTAAGCTCTTAGCAATGCCTAATAACTAAAAGCTTTTATTATTGATTATTAAAATTTTCTTTTAACTTTTCAGCATGAAATGTTTACTAAAAAATCGAGGTTATATGACAGTAACACCGGGGATTTCCTTGCCTGAAAGAACAAAATTGTTGATTAAGTGTTATGTAGCCGAACACGGTTCGTTAGTTTCAATATAAAAATAGTTTCTCTAAAGTTAACTGAAATATTGTTACGCAGTTTAGTAACTTTTTTATAACTGACAAATTTTACGGAGGAATTTGTTAGTTTAATGTTTTTCAGTAAAAACTTAAACTCGAAAATTGATTAAGTATATTTTTATGTTTTGAAATAAATTTTAATCATAAATCCTATAAATTACAATTTAATTAATTTTTTGTTTATAAATGTTTGACATTATGATGCTATATTACGAATTTATAAAAACTCATTCGTAAAACGAACAATAGGTATTCCATTACTAATCGCACATATATAATAATAATAATAAATAGGTATTCTTGAGTATTATATTCAAGTTCGATAGGTTTAAGTGTGATTTTATAGGTGGTTGTAAAATTAATTTTTCAAATGGATTATCTAGAATTGCATCATACAAAATAAAGATTCTTGCATAGTCAAGAATCTTGATTTGTATATCAAATGATTTGTAACATTTGTGTTTATATAGACATCTCAAATACAGCCAAGGATTGGGTGAGATGATCTGTTCATAACATGTAGCCATATACCGGCCTCAGGTTTTTTGAATTGTTTGATGTAAAATATGCTATTTTTATAACAATTTGATACGTTATGAATTAGGCGATGATTTTAGCAGCATTAAATAAAGAAAATAGCACCTTTTCGATTTTCATTTTATGAAAAAGATGTTCGTTTTTGTAGTCAATTGATCCAGATCCAGGTTAGATTTTAAGAATAGGTAGATTTATGAAATGATAATTATTCGAAAGAAATTTTTTTTTACATTGTAACTAGCAACTTCATCGATTTAGACACAATCAGACGGATCAATCATATTCCCCTCAAGGGCTTCTTTAAGTGTGTACGGACTTCACGGACTTGAGTTCCCTTAGTGATCTATTCTTTTCCCATGGGGTTTACTGTCTGGTAAACATAGGGGTCGTGACGGCAGGATGCCCAAGCAATCTATCTCCTCTCCTCCCTTTTTCTTTCCTTTAACAATTATTTTACACTGCCTGCCTTGCGTTTGGCCAAGTATGGCCCCTTGCCCCATAAAACCTAGATCCAACAACCAAAGACAAATTATTTCACAGATATTTCCATAGGATTTAGAAGACATTTTAGTTCCTTAACTAACTTTCTACTCATCGAGTACCATCGGCGCCTTCATTACGAATTGATGAATTTTTAATCCTTTCCCCTTTGAAGAGAGAAGAAACGCTCTGGAAACTAGTTTCCCATTTCAAATCCAATCAATGCGACTAACATCAATTATATCTGGGGTCCTTTATTCATTTAAATTCCTCCACAAGCGTCTTTTCATTAGTTTGCGCCTCCTAACACTTGTGCCTTTTGTTCGATGCTTCATTTGTGATCCGGATAGCTTAGTGTTGTGTGAGCCGAAATATGTACGACAAACCACTCATTACTGTCGTGGGCATAGGCGAAGCGTGTATTGATGGCATGTTCTAGAACTTCCGGAATTTCGTCTCGGAGACTGAACACGCAGATCAGACGGACCCTAGATAAAAATATTTCCCAACGGGATCATTTGTTAAAAATCCCGTTTTACATGGATTACATTTTATCGGAAGTGGAAATGCTTCCATGATTATTTGCGTCTTGTGATTTATTAGACTAGTGATTAGATAGTCCTTTTGGGCCGCGCGCCGCCGCACAGCCAGACTATATATTCCATTTAAACAAATTAATGCAGTTTGTTTCTTTTGAGATTAACGTTCCGGTAGTAATTTGTTTTAAATTGTAGGGCAATTACATGCATCACCATTAAATGTTATTCCTATTTAAAAGTAACTTCCCGTTTATCAGATTAATTACCAACCCTCATAGCATCATAATATTGATTGATTGTTTAGTTCAACGTCTAGGTCTGATTAAGCTGTGCGAAACTATCGGCAATTAAATAGTATATCGGTATATAAATAGTATCCATAAATTTTTAAAAAATATCAAAATTTGACATTTGGACAAAATTGTACAAAAACAAATTACAATTCAAACCAAATTTTAAATAAAATTATAAAAACTTATATCTGACATAAATAAAAACAGGTTTGCGTGAGGGGGATACAAAATAAATCTATAATTGTAGGATTAGTAGCATCAAAGTATTTGAGTCTAATGGTATTACAATCAGGGCATTCACATAAAATGTGTCTGACAGATAAGGTTGTATCACACATCGGATGTGGGTTAAATATTGCGACTTATACGATGCCTCGCCAGTTTCATATTAACTTTTCTGTTAAAAGTATTATAATTAAAGCTCTTTACTGCGACAAGATTTCTGAGAAGAGTATCATTGCTTTTACTCCAAAACACACTTAGACCAAATAGCCACATTAATGCATTAAGTAATTCTTCGTAGCTTTCTGTTGGTCAAGAAGGTTAATCTTCTTGTGGTTGTCTCTACGAGGTATCTCGTCGTTAGGAAATCTGATCGGATATTCATGGACGAGAGATACCTCGTAATTGGAAGAAAACTGACTCACTATCTTGATCTCTCAAAAAAATCGGCAATTTCTTGATGACGAGGTTATCTCATAAAAAAATGGTAATATTCGTGAACGAGATATCTTGTCGAAACCACTTGGAGGGTTAAAACTGCTTGACAAGCAGCTACTTACATCTTACATAAGATGGATACTTTATCCCAAACGGCTTTCGATTCAAAATGTGACGGTACTTCTCATTATTCAATGATATCTACAAAATATAACAGATGCTTTTCCTTTGGATTTCCAATAATTTATAGTTGGAAATCTCTTAAACCTGATGTATAAATATTACAATATGCAGATAACACGAGTAATCAAATGAATTAATGAAACACGCACAAAATTTGTTGTTTCTGATAAATATAGAGGCTCGGTTCATCATTTTATTTCTGGCATCCCAATAAAGCTGGGAGAGGCTCTAGGTCTTGTTGAGAAAAATACAGGCCTGGGCAGTCTAGGAGGTGACTTAATTCATGTTGAATTGGAAGTTCTGCAAATTGTGCATCCCCTGAAGGAATATAGTATTCCAATACTCTATAAGTGTGCTGCTAGGTAATCATGTTCAGTTATGTCTGAAAAGTGCCCCTCCCCCTTTTCTGGTTTGTTTTTGTTGTCGTGCCCACAGGGGTTGTGTCACTCGCATCCTCATAATTCCTTAATATGTACGTACCCCTAGGTGTTGCTAAATGGGTGACAGCGATAGGCAAATAGCTATTCAACTATACATATATGAAGTATATGCATACTATGTAAAATGTATAGATCTATGTTATATATATGTATAATGTATATATGAAACAAAGGGGAGTCTTGGCAATAATAGATAATTGACTTAATAGTTTTCTCAAGTTGGTGCTAAATTGGTTAGTATCTATACTATGAAGCAAATATCCCTATAGTTTCTTTTTTACATATTTAGACCGTATTTATTTAACATTTAAACATTCGTATCTATTTATAAAACTTCCGATTTCCCGTTAATAGAGAGTATACATATAAAGCAGAATTGGCGTCTGTCTGTATGTTCTCTATACAAATCTACACCGTTTGACCAATCTACACCAAATTTGGTACACTTATACTTTGGAACCCTGCGAGTAACGCAAGCTAAATATTAACCCCCGTTCTCTTTAACCTAGATGTGCAGAGGGGCTTGATTCGAAATTGCCATAGGAAAACATTGAACATAAAAATATTACGGTACGCAACTCAGTTTGTTTTACCAGTATTGATCGAAAATCAAATTTTCTAATGAAATTGTTTTACCATTATTGCTCGGAAAACAATTTTTTCAAAACATTATATTTAAACAATTTAAAATTCTAATTATGTTTGTACTGATTTTTTATTTCTTTCCACAATATAAATAATTTAGGAATATTTGGATGATGAAAAATGGATGTCTTAAGTAGCAGAAGGTAAAATTTGCCTACCTGAAGTTAAAACTGTTCGTATACAACTTAGGTACCTTTGAAACATTCATTGAAAGCAGTGATTTTGTAAAAAGTGTAATCGATTCAGTTTGCTTTGTATACACTGATGACATTTGTTTTAAACAAGCTCCGTTATTCCACGTGCGGCTGAATAGAATTTTGAAGAAAAAAAGTCTGCTTCAAAATAAATTAACCACGAATGCCGTGACAGTTTAATTTGCCATCCTCTCACAATGATAATGTAATTCGAAAACGTCGAATCCATGGTGCAAGGGTACCACAAATAATAAATATTGATTGGAAAACTGAGTGAAAGACTATACGCTGAAAGTTCCTCATTTTTACTGAAAATGAACTTAATTGGCATTCGTAATCACTCGAAAACTCAAAATCGACTTCTGAAGTCATCTCAGAAAAAGCTTTTATAGTTTGTCTTACAGCAAGAGTGTGATGAATATGAAATGGATTATATGGATGGATATATTATGTATACACATTTTCGTCCTAAGTAAATGCAGAAGCTATGAAAAAGTTAAAACGATGTTAAACAATATTTTCTGTACATTTAAATGATGCTTGCATCTTTCTATCAAATCGAATCAACATTTAACCAATTCAACTCAAGCATGGCCGGGTAATTCTGCTGTACAAAAAATTAAAAAATAACTTTGGGGTTTTCCATTTAATACTATGCACTTGAATTTTATAGAAATTAAGTTTGATATATATTTTAGTAGAAGCAAATATTATACTGAAATAGCACATACCTTTCTGGCACAGAATTTCAGTTGTTAACCTTTTCTCCAGTCAGTGGAATTGATATATTTAACAGTGGTATAGTTAGTATTAATAAGTAGTTTTATATGAAATCTTTTCTAATCAAAGTTTTAAATTCCTTTTTAATCAGAGGATCTAGAAACATTCACGCAACATCTTAAATTTCTGGCTAAGAACCAAAATCTAATTACAGAACTTTACCTCAGAACTACACAGAATTCTTATAGGAAGTATTCAAGAGAGTAAAAGAATAAAACAGAAAAATTATTTTCCTCTAGTAACCGATTATTAAAGACAGCGAGCGCACATCCTTGTGAACACAGTATCCCTAAAAGTAAACTAATTACATTGAAAAACAGTTTTAACACTAAGTTTCAAAAGCTAGCGTCACACGTACTTAGCCTATTACACATCTTGTAAGTAAGTTTAGAAGCATTTTCTTAAAAAAAAACGCTTTTCATGCAAAAAGCAAAGCATAGTCATTTTTTTCCTAAATTTTTTTATTCTAGTTTTCAGAACCTACGTCGTATCTCATTTGTTTTGACTGGCAATTATTCAGCGGAAACATTAAAAAAATTAATGTAATGTCGTAGATTCTGCTCCTGAATTCTAAAAAAACGTCTAACATCACCTGACGTCGTGAAGACGAATACTTCTCACCGACATTACTATCAGAAAAAAATATCCCCGTAAGAAGTCTGCTATAAGAGAAAGAACAATAAAAATGGAGCCAACGCCTAAAAGAGCAGACGTTCTTCGCTCCCAAGCTTCTTGACAACGTTCCAGGACCGTTTTCCATAATTCGAGATTTAGATGTTTTTAATTATTGTTCCGTATGAATTTTGAGTCACGGTAAGGCGAGCATCAGCATTACCGCAGCACTCAAGAAAAGAGAAATTTCAAGAAAAAGAAGCTCGATTTATCTTTCTTTCTCTTCTCGACCCCCGGAAAAAGAAATCAGAAGAGAGAGAGAGAGAGGACTGGGGGAGAAAGAGAAACTCAGTTGAGAGAAAAGAATGAGATCTGGCAAAAGATCAATTCTTCGAAAAAGAATTCGGTAAACGTCAGAATGGGAATGGAGCCAGAAAGACGGCAATGCTGGAGGTTCTGCTTTTCTTTTTCGTGTTACTTTATTCGTCGTTGCTCATCGAAGTTTCGGTTCTTTTTTTATTTCTTTGCGTCGTGTATAGCTCGGGTCCGGCATGTGTTGCGTTGATCCTTCAGAGAAGACCAACCATGCATCTTTATGATCCGGGTGGGTCCGGTGGGGTATGCTGGATACCGTCGGACGGAACTGAAGATCAACCGGAGACGGCATAAATCAGGGGTTCCAATTCAAAACGCCGCCGGTGGTGATACATTAATCTCGAGGGCATGCATTTGTCATCAACCCTTTCCGTCCCAAAAGCGCTTTGTGGTCTTCACGTTAAGTGCAGATGTGCCTAAACTTGTATCTCGGTCTCGTCGGTAGCTGGAGTTGATACACTTGGATTTGCTCTGAATAACGAAGGCTCAATATGCACATATTCATCTTTTCAAAACTCCGAGGTGCCCGAGTGATCTTTCCTCCCTTTCATTTTCCCCTCGTCTACCCATCGCCTTTTTTGCGTTTTCTTCCTCCCACATTTTGTTGTTTGTCTTGTTCTTGGCGCAGCTTAGTCAAATATGGCCCTTGCGCCGTGAAACCCGAAAACAACCATCTTTTAAAAAGAAATTAGAAGTTTAGGTGGTAGATTTGAATTAAAATGTAGATTTGAGTCCTACATGATAAAAAACCCAAAAGGTCGTGCTTTGGATATAATGGTCTGGCTAAAAGATCAAAAGGGCATAAAATCGGATCCGAGTTTGAAGATTTGTATCGTATTATTACCTTTATATGAGAGAAATTATGAACAAATGAAATTGTGAGATGAAGAAATTAGAAATTTTTACGTCGTAAAACAATTAGAACCATTGAAAATGGATTGAATCAGAGTAGAATGAAATTGTCTTCAGATTGACCACCTCCAGGGGGTTTACTTTCTGTAAGTAAGCACGAGCATCACCACACCGAGGTAACCTAGTCATCCTAACTAACCTGTCCTTCCCTTCGTTTTACCATCTCCTGTCCTACTTTTTACTTTTTTCCTCCTTCATTGATTACTTGACATTGTCTGTCGTGTTTGGAGCAGCTTGACCAAATATGACCCTTGCGCTATAAAACCCGAAACTACCAACCAGGTTGAACAAAAAATATAAAACTGAATCCAACAATATTATTTAGCCCCAACCCCATGAGCATCACGAGATTTCCTAGAATTGTGTAGTATTGCTTTATCTCCACAATACACATGTTGATCAGATAATCGCATATATTGGTTGAAAGAATCCTAGGAAAGATTCTATAGGTCAGTAAGGTCAAAACGTGTTAGAAGTCCATGCAGAGAAGACTACAGGTGGCAGAACCGATACACCGTCAGTGTACTGTTTGGCGCAGCTTGGTCACATATGGTCTATGCGCCATAAAACTCGACAAAGCAAAAGTTTTCAGGTGTTTTCTTTCCTGAATTCCCAGGAGCAATTTCCTTTGAAAATGTCTGGCATCTCAACCTCACTTACCTCTATGTAGAGATTGGTGCAGATGAAATCGATCGTAAAGGTGGTAGATGTTGTGTCCAAGATCACGCACTGAGATGTTATTAATATGAAAGCAGGGTTACACGCCGAATATAATTACTAAATTATATAACTTTGTTATTCACATGCAACTCAGTGCCATTCATTCTGTTGCAGCACGCTACATGCTGAAACTGGAAACGTATCTGCGCAATCGAAAACGATCGCAGACTTGGTATCACAAACAAAGGTAGTTTGTCGTGCCAAGATTGTAGGTGCCAAAAAGATTAATTAGTTTCTTAAACTGATGAACTTTCAGGATTTTCTTGTCAAACCATTTGTCCAGCTTTCGTGAAATACGCCAGACTTCTCAACCAAAGAGAAAAGTGTAGCCATTACTGTTCCATTCTTTCTCCAGGTGTTCGAAGACAGCTTAATGGTGTTGCAAGTAAAATTTACGCCACCTCGAAGAAGATCCCCTTAATCTAAATTTAATAAAAAACTTTTATTTCAAATGAGTAAATAATCGTATCCATGCAAAAATAGGCTTAGCAGTCCAGGTAGCATCGTAACTGCATGATTCAATGCTTGATACTGTATGACATAAATCTAGCAGACCAACGCAGTGTATCTACTCTAAATCTGAATTAATTAAATCTATGGATGGTAATGTCTGTACTTACATTTGATGCCTAATTTAAACCTATTTATAAAGAATATAAGCATCGATATAAACGTTTAATACCTCCAAATGAGATAAAGTTAATCAAAAAGATACGTAGGTAGGTAGTTTAATTAACGTCGAATTGGGGCAACACAATGGGCTAAGGTGTTCCGTGGTATAAAATCAAGAAAAACAAATCATAATTATTTTGCTGTGGAGAGTATTTTATGAACGAATCTGTTTTGTAATGTCGTTGGTTAGAGATAACTATCGACGGAAACCGAGGCAACAAACAGCTGAGGCCCCAGGCTTAATAATTAAAGATTACTTCAGCTGACAATGGAAGGGGACACTTCAATTTTAGTAAGAAAAGAAATTCAAACTGAGAATTTCTGTTCCGGGAGGAACAGATTAGTGACATGTATGCGGTTTTTGTACGCCCGAAAGCAGTAGGTATGGATAATATGCCATCTCAAAACTGTCATGTATTTGCATATTCTTAAGTAAGAAATTTTGCAACGATATTTTTCGTTCTTTCCCTTTTTGTTTACGGGCCACGCCAGCGCAATTGAGAGTCGCCAATCATTCACCGGAGGGTTGCGAGTTCGAAACTCGATTCTACCAAAGACCGTCGTGTTCGGGGGTGGGGGAAGGCTGTTGCACGTTGAATCTGTCGTGGCTTTAACGTTGGGGTGGTGTGGAAGTTTGGAGAGTGGAGTGCCAGCTCAAGTGTTGACTTCGTCATCTGACCGTGGTTGAAAATTACGAGATGTTCTCAAATCTCTCTTCGGGATGGATCCAGGACCGTTGTCAATAGCGCGTTGTGTTGCTCCAATGCGACGTAAATTCAACTACCCACCCTTTTCCATCACGAACGTTAGTAGCCGTTTTTACAATTTTTGATAAATCAGTTGATACAATTAATTAAAACGCGATTAGTTAAAATAATTTAATTTATTGTCAATGGAGCCGCCGAGATTTATATATAGGTTTTGGAAGTGAGATAACTTTGAAAAAGGCCGATCTAGGGTAACAAATCTTACAATTATGTTAACATATAGGAGCAAATATATGTTATCAAAAACGAGATGCTTTCTCTGCATTTTAGAGTTAAAACAGCAATTACTGAATGCTAAAGCAGTCCTTGGTCTTAGCTGGAGAAAAAACATAACTTTCTCCCCAGCCAATAACATATCTCTCGTATCTGTATGCCATAAATCTGAAGACTAATCAATCTTTCTCTGCAGTCGTGAGAAAATCTCTTTGACAACAGAAGTTGGGGATAAACATAAAAAAAAATGCGTGGCGCCGACATGTTTGATTTTTCTCTTCTACAGTTCACTTCTTTTGTCTGATGATATTTTTCTAGAAATTTTCAAGTGCTGTGATCAATTTATGTACACGTTTACATGTGGGCACACCCAGGAATTCAATTGAGTGAGCTATATTAGTTATTTGGTGTGTCGCTCGAAGATAATTTTTTCCAACTCTCTAAGGTTTTTCCTACGCACCATGCGATGGCCAATTGGAAGAGTAACGGATTAGCAACCGGAGGGTTGCGAGTTCGAATTCAACCAAAGACCGTCGTGTAGAAAGGGGTTATTAAAGGGGTTAACGTGCACCACGAGAGATTTATCGTGGTGCACGTTAAATCTGTCGTGGCCTCAAATGTCCTCACGTTGGCGTTGTGTGGAACTTTGGAGAATGGGGTACCAGCTCAGGTGTGACCTCGTCATCTGAATAAGGAGAGTGGTGTTGTCCTTGGATCTTTCCCTTCTATCCGGTTTGATCCCGGACCGTCGCCAATAGCCCATTGTGTTGCTCCAGTGTACGTAAATTCAACTATCTACTGGTTGCTAATTCGCTATTCTACGATTTGGACTACCATTACCCTTCCGAGTTCCGCCGCAGAAACACTACAGCTACCTACATTTAGCTTGTCGGAAAAAGCCTCCCCGTACTACTTTAGAGAAAGTTAATTATCTTGTTAATAATCTCCAATCAAGTCTGACGGAATCAGACTAGATCAAGGAATCCGTTGACTTTTTTGTCAACTGATTCATAGGAGGGAATGTGCAGCTTCTGTAATCCGAAGACTGGAGCACCGAGAGGTACTCCAGTCTTTTGTCTTGGCTCCGTGAAGTAGATGATTGCAGAGGGTATTGAAATGAAGAGCTTGAATTGTTCTTTAAGATGAAGCAAGTTGGAAGGCTGTAGGAGGATTTGGAGGTTTTCTATGAATTTTGGAAGAAGGCCGGACTGGTGTTCTGTTGCAGTTGAAGGAAATACCGGTGAAGCGTACTCCAGTGGAAGCGGATCAAAAAGATGTTCGGATCATGAATTAAAATGGATGAGTTCTAATTCTAAAATTGAAATTTGAAGAGAAAAATAGCCGAAATTCAGTCTTACTATTGAGAGATTTTCAGTTTTCATATCATTTTGTAGGTTTTTTGTAGTTGCATCTTCGAGTAAATTTTCATAGATGGATCGGCATTATTTCCGGTAAATTTCCGCCAAATTCGGGAGCAAATAAAATGAGCGGCTTTTATTGAATTGTATTTATTGAATCTCTAGTTAAATTATTGTAGTGAGAACTAAGTTTACCAGAAATGTGAAAATACGAAAGAAATTTTTTTTAAAGTTACGTACTATATAAGAGCTAAAATCTAAAACTTTCATAATAGTTAGTATTGTAACAATCTTGTATATGATTACAAATATAGCACAACATTTGAGAAGACAAAATAAATGAGTCAACACATGAACTTTAAAACAAGCCTATTTACTGCCCATAGGATAACCCTAAACATTGCAGTTCATCACTGCGTTTTGTTTTCGGTCACGTCCGCCTTTTATCTCAGCAACAAAAATATAATACAAACACAATTTATCAGTGCAATGATTCTCAACGTGATATGAATGGTCCCACAATAAGACCATATCGTATGAGTGTATATGACCACTCGATTCCTGCTGATGATGTTTTGGGTCATGGCAAAATTCCAAGTGAGTCATTTGTCTCTTGATGACCCAGCATCTCACAAGTACTTGGGACGAAGGAAACCATAGCCTTATTTAGGAATCAACCGCTTTGTAAGACTCGGCAGGTTTTTTTTTTGTGATGCATACTTAATCTAACATAAATCATATCCATAAATCATACAAGTATATCTCTGTATATCTAAACGTAGGTGACGGTAGTGCTTCTGCTTAATTCCTGTGCGTATTCCGTAGTCATCGTGCCTCAGTGGAGATCCCCACTGTACTAGCAACCTGCGAATCGGAGGCGGTGCAGATTGTATTATCCCTGGGTGCATTTCTCTCTTCTGTGGAAGTAAAACTTTCCTTGTGTATGCACGTCCATTACTTGATGTTGTCTGTCTTGTGTTTGTCGCAGCATGGCCAAATATGGCCCTTGTGCCATAAGAGAAAAGAAACCCCAATCTTGTGCGTATTCCTAACGCGACGTAACTTGGATTGTTTTTAAATACCATTGCAGCACTCCGCCAATAAACATTACAAAGAATGATTTCCGAATCGATATAATAGTTGATTGGTTAACGTCAATTACATAGAACGCCAAATGTTGCGAAAACGGAGGTAAGCTCGATAAGCTCCATGACTGGTGCATTTGTACAGCAGAAGTAAAATCTTCGCAGACCGTCTGGTTTGTTTACACTGAAACTAGCTTTCATAGTGAGGGTTAAGAACGCTTATAAGAAATGAAAACGTACAAATTACACATTAATAAAGGCAAAAGCTAAATCATACGCAGTCCAATTGGTTTGTTAACTCTGAAAAGTGCAGGTCACGTGGGCTTGGGAATCGATTTGTGTTAATTGGCTATCTAAGTGCAAATAGTGTTTTTGATCACTCTCGTCAATCAATCTACATTACAACTCGGGACTTTATCCAATACCACGTGACATTCACCAGAATATCTTCTAACCGAGCAATCTGGATCAATGACGTGAAGTTGAGCTCACCATCGACTTTCTAATGAAATAGACAGAGCATGTGGTCGGAGTTTCTGTCGTAAGATCTCTGAAGGGTAAGTCACGTGGGCTTATGAATCGAATTAGCCGATTGACAATTGAAGCGCTTACTAGCGTTTTTGATCACGGTGGATAATCACTTTAGCAAGTCAATAACTTAGAATTCAACCCCATAACCACGTGACAGATCTTCGAACCGGGCGACCGGAAGATATGACATAAAGCTGCGAGCAGTTTCATGCTATTTCTCGCTATCACTCTGATTAAAGATCTGTCACCTAGTATTGTGGAAGAACGTGAATCCTAATGTTGGACTAATTTACAAGCGTGATTAGAAACACTAGTTTTCACTTCGATGGCCAATCGGTCCAATTCTATTCCCAAACCCACGTGACCTACACTTCTGGGAACTTACGACAACGACCCCACCCACATGTTCCGTCCATTTCATTAGAAGGTCCATGTCCGGTACCACTAGACGCGAGTCAAATCTCTTCTCAGGTTGGGAGCACTATATCAAATACGGGGAAAGACTAGATATATCAATGCCAAGCTGATAAAAGCATAAATATTGTTATTTGGTTAGAGAGAAGCTTTGCAATTATCATGGTGTGTTTGCATTAGATTTACATGAGTTGAAAGATTCGATACCAGCCATGTTAATTTACAAAAATTTTTTATACTTTTACTCAGAATATACTGAAAATGCACGTTTGAAATCGGATTTTGTACGTCCAATAGGCATTTATTTATATATTGAACGAGGGAGAGGATTTAATATTGCATTGTCCATCAAAAGTAAGAAATATTTATACAAAATTAACTCGAAAATTACAAACTTTTTCTTTTTTCGTTCTAAAGATTTATAACAACAATTATTCACATGTAAACAGAAGTCACTCCAGTATAATCTTGTATGCTTGTAGAATATGCTGGGTGAGTAGGTAGTTGAATCAACATCTCACTGGAGCAACACAACGGGCTATTGACGACGGTCCGGGATCAATCCCGATGGGAAAGATCCGAAGACAAAACATCAACTTTGAACCATGGTCAGATGACGAGGTCAACACTTGAACTGGAACTTCACTCTCCAAATTTCCTGACCACGCCAACGTGAGGTACATTTGAGACCACAAGAAATTTACCATGTACTAATCAGTTACTCTTCCAACTGGGCTACCGCGACCGAATATGATGAGAAAGTACTTATCCTGCTAATTTAGTTTCCTAGAAAAGGTACCTCGAAGTCAATAAAAAAGTTTTTATTTTGGGAAAATCGAGTTTAAAGTTCAAAATTTGAATATTGATTGGTATTTACATGTAAAAAATTTCTTTTGGGGGTTTGAGCAAAAATGAAGTACCTTTTGAATGAGAGTAAAATCGATTTCCCAAATGCCTAAAAATTTTAACATCGATATTTTTGAATCTCTAGGTTCCAACTCTCCTTAAGAGCTTTTTCTCTTTGTTACAGAAGTATGTCTTGTTTTCTTCCCTCAAATTAAATAAAATTGTCGAAAGTGTAACACTTAGGAAGCGAGATAAATTTTCTAAATGTGTTTTAGTAATCAAGCGTAAATTTTTTATTACCCGTCGCTTGAGACGATTTTGGCGAGATTGTGGTTTCCGCACATTTTATTGAGTTGTTCAAAGAAGCGTCCCTTTGAAATTAGCTGCTATTTGTTTTCAGTTGGAAGCGTGCCAAAAAAGGGAACTAACTAAAATTCGAGGAAATTTTCAGCGCAGTCAACCGTGTTGTCTGGAGCTGAAGCTCGACCTAATTGAAATCTATTTATTTTAGTCCAAATTTACAAACAGTGCGAAAAAAAAGTAAAAAAAAACTTATCGAAAAAACTTTTTCTACGTTTTTTTTTCATTTGTTTCTACTACTACTACTAAGTACTATTTTCAAAGAAAAGAATGCATTGACGTTTCCAAGCAGTTCACAATATTACACGTTTCCAGAGATTTCTTTTCAATACCAGTTTGGATAGAGTTAGTTCAGAGTACCAAAATAGAAAGGAAACAAATTATTGAATGAAATAAAATAACGTTTGTTAAAAATTATAAAATGTATACGAACCAAGGTTGGTTGGTTGGTAGGGGGTTTTATGGCCTTACTTGGCAAAGCTGCATCAAACACAAGTAATTTTTACAACGTCAAGTAATTGTGAAAAGAAAAGGGGTATGAGAAGAGAAAGATCGCTTGGGCACACTGGTATCACGAACCACATGTTTACCAGAAACGGTAAACCCCGCGGGAAAAAAATAGATCACTAGGGTACCTCGGGTTCGTGAAGCCCTCACTCGATGTGCCCCCGAGGGGAACGAAACCAAGTGGAGGCAAATTACCCTACTAATTTCAATCAATTTCGTTTTTTTAATGTCCTTTGTTTTGTCGAAAACATTTATCCAATCCCAAACCGAATGGTTTGAAAGGAATGAGTGAAATGAAATGAAATCAAGGAATATAACTAACGTATAAAATTAACCCTCAAGTGTCCACATGCATATATCCGTTCAACAACCGGAAAGTCTGCATGATTTCTAACCAGTTTTGACCATGACAAGTTGAATCTTTCCTAGAATTCTTTCAACCAATCGATGGTTATTTAGTCATTGTGTGTAGTGGGGTAAAACCATACACTACTCGGAAATCTCGAGACGCTGAAAGGGTTAAAAGGAATCCAAGGACGTTTAATAAAACGGAGACATCCTATTGTGCGCGAATACGGATCACTTTCAGACATATTCGTTTTGTACAAACATTGATCCACTACCCGAACATGAAGAAAACCTAATCAATGAAATGCAGCCGAGGAATATAGGTCACGAATAAAATTAAAAACTACAGCAAGGACGTTTGATAAAATGGAAGCAAACTATTGTACGAATTTAGATGAGTTTCGTCCACATTTGTTTATCCCAAATATTGTACGACGCAACCCAAATAGAATGAACGAAAGGCAATCAATGAAATGAAGCCAAGATTTCCTTCACATGCGTTGACCTAAATAATTGATCGTCTTATGTGTGATACGTTTCCATTTTATGTATAACACTTTCTAAAATGAAGAATACATTCATTTATTCGTTACTACTTATTTTTAACAACAGAAAAACCATGTATTGGCACTCTGCTAACAAAAATATTTTACTCTCCGTCAAATTAAAATCGAAATAGTTTCTAAAAACCGAGGGAATGCGAAGAGTAGGTTTAGAGAAAATTTATTTAATTTTTTTGGACATTTTCCTTTTGACTCATTTTTTTTTCTTGTTTGCGTTTGCGGTAGTCTTGAACCTTCTTTAAATTCAGGTATTGAGACATTTCGGAAACTTTCGCAAAGTTCTCAACTATTTCACAATTGCTTACACACCTAATCAAGTTTTTCTCCCAAATATAAGTACAGATTTGGATAGATTTCGCATAAACGAAACGAATGCAATTCCTCGATACGCGCTATCACGTCAGTCCTGAGTTATATACTAATTTTACCACGCATCCCGCTCACTAATGCGTCATCTGACCTTGAACACAATTTTCGATAGATTCTTTGTAATCTATCTTCAACTCAGTTATATTTTTCTTAGCTTTTAGTTTTCAAATTATTGAAGGAAGTCGGGCGTACCTTTTTTTCGTACCCACGGATGTCTACCGAGGGACCCAGTACTGCAACGAAACGCTAGACGTATTTCTCGTCAAAACCTGTACCTATATATCTGTTGCTTTATTTCAGTATAAAATTATCGACTATTTCACCAAAGTGTGGATTCCGAAACCTTTTCTCGTTCCACCTAATCAAATATGCAATGATTTCGTCTTGTCTGGCCCATCATAAAAGAACATTATCAGGATGAACCAACCGCTGAACGAGTTCACTTGCTTTCTGATATACGCTTTGCCACCTTTTTTTCACACTAACAAATATTCTCTCGAGATTATCTAAAGCCCAGGGATATTCTCAATGCCCAGATCAAAACAAATATTAATGTTAGGTCCATAGATTCGTCTTTTTAAAGGGGTCGCAGTAGCCCGGTTGGAAGAGTAGCAGATTGGCAACCGGAGGATTAAGTTCACAAGTTAATAAAGATTGAAAACTGCTGTTATACGTCAGAGGCTCCTATCAAAAATGTATTTTGCCTTTTTGCCATTTCCTCACACGTATGTGATGAAAGTTTCCCTTCTTCCTAATGATCGATCGTTATGGTATCCAAAGAGACTATCGCTAACGCTATTTATATAGAACCTTGGATAGATTAAATCCAAACCGTCTAGTTAGCTGCTGTTAATTCTTTGTCTCAACTATCAATCGGAGCCGCGGTAGCCCAGTTGGTAGAGTCGTGGATTAGCAATCGGAGGTTTGCGAGTTCGAAACTCGATACAATATAAGACAGTCGTGTACGTGGGGACTGGTGCACTTCAAATCTGTTGTGGCCTCAAATGTTTTCACGTTGGCGTGGTGTGGAAGTTTGGAGAGTGGAGTGACAGATCAGATGTCATCTGACCGTGGTTCAAATTGACGAGATGTTATCCTCGGAAGTTTTCCTTCGAGATTGATTCCGGACCGTCGCGAATAGCCCGTTGCGGTGCTCCAGTGTGACATAACTTCAACTACCTCGTGCTTTTCAGAAACTGTCCCGCTTGTGTGGAAATGGGGATCACTATAAATGTGCAAAGATATAGCTGTCAAATGCAATAACTGATTATAGCTATTCGGTTTGCACGTAGAACAAAAATAATTCAATTTTCGCTTAAAAATTTGTACCATAAAACTCAAACATGATACATATGTAGATGAAACAATTTCAACTAGCCCACAAAACTTTCTTATATATCTACAAACAGCGATTTTCAACCTTTTCCATTTCATTGCACACTTAAATTGATTACTTAAGTGTCTGGAGTTGTCCCGAGACCGACCTGTTTTCTGAACCTCTTTTGGTGTATGACTTTGTACGGGTGAAGGAACTTGTGAATTTGGTCAAGCTGGAGCTAGACGTGGGGATTAGCAACAACTAAAATTCTGCGACACAACAAAAAAATATTTTTGCAGATCTGGAAAAATAATAGGTATAATTTTGATTGATTTACAGAAAATAATAGTAATTATTCACCATTTTTGCTGCAAAGAGGGTTTTAAAAATCTTTTTGAAACAATTTGTTTTTGATTCTTCGTAACAAAAAAAATAATACTCAAAATTATGTACACGGGTATTACATGAAATTGTTTGTAAACACATTAGTCAAAAGTTCAAAATTAGACAGTCGAAATTAAATAAATCTTACACAAATCATTTCATCATCTGCAAGACACATCAGTGCCATTCTAGCTGCACCAGCGGTTGAAAATCGCTGATCTCAACCGAAATATTCCTCAACGACGTTAAGGAACGAAGGAAAAGGTTTCTCACACACCTGACTTTATTTACCGCCACCGAATACATTTGATTAAGTTCGATCCGCAAAATGGCCCTCGAAGATGTGTAATTAAATATTCTCAAGTTCGGGACACACCCATAAACGGTGAAATTATCATCTATTCCTGAGATTAGAAAATGATCCCAGTTCCACGGTCCTCCCACGTGACAAAAACTGCTGTTTTGGCGAGGAAACAAACAACCGAACGTTTAATCATCTGTAATGCGAGTCCTTTTTTGTATCAACAGTAGTTTCATTCCATTTGCGTAGAACCCTGCATAAGAGGTACATATTCGCGAACCGGTCCGTGCAAGAGTAATAACAACACGCAATCTTTGTTTGAAAAGTCCACTCCTTTTTTCGTTTTCTTTTGTGACGTCACTTTGTTCTATGAACGCAAAAAGATAAAAGGAGCTCGTTTAGTTTAACTAGAATTTGTTTTCTGGTTTAACTTAACAGGAAACAAATATTTCCCTAGAGGAACAAAAGCGTTTCCTCTTTTATAAATTATTATGAATGGGCCAAATAAATTCAGAAAGCAGAAGTTATGATTCTTATGAAAGGCAAGCAAAATTCCTATCGCTGGTTTCCGATATCATTTATCAACATGTTTTAAGGGTATCCCGCTGTACTAGTTGTATTAGCATAAAACATAATTAAATTCTAATAATTTTTTGACCTCATCCGAATTGTACCAATTTAACTTAAAAATGACGATACTATTACATTTTGATTCTCTTATATTTTATAAACACACTATTTGTTTACGGATGAAAGTTTAAATAAAATTCAAATTAAATCTTTGCCACAACAAGGAGTTCGAACATTTCTGAACAAAAGTTTACAATAAAGAAAAATATGTTTGTGAAAAAAGATAATAAACATGTTAAATAAACTTATTATTTAACTATTGAACCCCAAAAATGTTTTAGTGATTGTGTAAAGTCGTAAGTTTAAGATTTTTGTGTAAAGCTCAAAGCAGACGGCGCTAGTGGTTTAGCCGTTGAATGTGTTTGCTGCAAGTATTCCGGACGTCATTTGGCTGAATTTAAATATAATTTACTTTATCTACCGAAAAAGAGCACTGGAAATCGGAAGTAAAATCCTCATCTGGTTTGAAACTTTTCTACAGATGTAAAAATAACGAAAACAAAAATTTAAAAAAAAATTCAGAGGGCCTTATATGAACTGCTGGCCCGTTAAACCTATCCGGAGAGCTATATCTTGCCTGCGGACCTGATAAAAAATATTTGGAAGACCGTATCTTCTCTTCGAGCCGTGTAAATCTGTCAGCAGGCCGTAACTGCTGGATTGCGGGCCGGTTAAACCTATCTGGAGGACCGAGTCTGGTCTGCGGGCCTAATAAAAGTATTTGGAGGGCCGTATTAGGTCTGCGGGCTCGATAAAAATATCTGGTTTGCGGGCTGGGTAAATCTATTTGGAGGGCCGTATCGTCTCCGGGCCTGACATCAATCTATTCGCTACAACTGGTTCGTCTTACGCGTACTGTTTTTGCGACGAGTTGGTTAAATTCATAACGACGAAAACAGCTATTTCTCAAATAGCTAAAAAGATCCCAGGTAAAAAAAAATCGTAAAAATACACTTCCGAGAAACTTTAACGTTTTAAAATAAATTAAAATAATTTATTCTCAAGATATTTACAGTCTCAACGCAAACAAAGACCGAAAAGGTTTTACAGTCCTTATACAATACAAGCGATATGACTGCAAAATAGAAAACACTTGTTTAACTTTACTTCTTTCAAAGTATATCTTGAATATTTATAAGCTCCCAGGCGCTCAATGTACAATAGACATAATCATAATTTGTATTACATTGTTTCCAAATGTTAACAGAAATATCAGGTTAAAAAAGAGAAAATTATACATTACATGTTTTACATTTTTATGTTTCGCCGCTCTTACTAATTCTTCGTTTATCGCTTTTTCCCTTTTTTTCATCTTTCTTAATATGTTTCCTCTGAGAATACTCAAATAACTAGTTAGCAATAAAAAGTGACGTATTTATGTACATAGTCGTTTTCTTTAACGCTAACTGCATTTATGTTATGTCCCTAAGTACACTGAGTTGAATGCAGATATTCACGCTCTATAATTCCTAAGGTAGAACAGTTTTTCTCGAACAAACAACAAAACGTGTATTCTTTCAAGTCTGATTAGACAGATCTATTTGAATTGGAAAACGTAGGGGAAGAAATTGTGTGTACATAGTGGTTTTCATAACAGTTTTTCATAAATAGAATCGTTTTTTGTTTCATATCAAGAAATTTTTAAGTATTTGAATTCTACGAAGGATGTGTTTTAATTTTGTGTTTACTATGACAATTTTAAAATTTTATTATTCCAAGAATGAATTCAAATATTGGTAACGGAAACTTTTTCATTTTTCAAGTTGAATAGCTGTTTTTTTATCAATATTTAAAACAATCCTTTCTCAGAAAATGAAAGGGAGAAAATATTTTGTTGAATGTTGGGATCAATATAAATTAAAAACCCAAGAGAAATATTATTTAAATTTCTAATTTAATCTAAACCCGATAAATAGACAAATAATCAAATTTCTTCATTTAATATTGATCTCTGAGATGGATTGTTAAACCTTTAAAAAAGAATGCATGCAACAATTTTGCAACAAATGAATTTTTTAAACTATATAATTCTATTTCGGAGTTTTATACGTATATTTTTTTAATGATTTCAACGCAATAAAAAATCTACTTCAATGAAGTGTTTTATTTTTAACTATTTTCTAACTGTTCTTATGAATGTCTTTTTTCTTGCATTTTTTGTCGTAATTGGATATCTTGCAGTAGAGGAACAAAAAACAAAATATTAATTCCTTTGTTCTGTGAGAGACTTTTCCTTTAAATCTAAACGCAAATGGCGCTAGTAATTTCTGTTGTAGAACGTGCTTCCTGTACTGATCCCATTTTGTGTTACCGGAAGTAAAATCCTATTCTGCCGGTAGTCTGTTCATACTGAAAATCTCACAGAAAAAAATTTTATTGACACAAATTTAAATTTATATCTATGGAGGAAAAGAATCGTATAAATAATCTAGTTAAATGTTATTCCTTTTTAAATTCTCTCAAACAAAAAGACAATTTCAACGATAAACATCATTAAACAAAGTATTCTATAAAAAGCCGGAGAAAATGAGAATGTGGAATTGCGATGTAAACAAAAACATCAAATTGTTTCTACCCAGTTATATAGAAATTTCATAAACGTTTCCGATACACTTTGGAATTCGAGAAGGGTTTCATTTATATTTAATGTGTTTCTTGTCTGGCTTTAACGCGGAAATCACAAAAAATATGTATCAGGTCGCCATTTTCCAAGCGATCTTATCTATTCAGTTTAATGACTTGCGGTATTGAATTTTGATTTCACTGGGGTTGACTTTAAATGGTTCGAACAAATCTATTCCCCCCTTAGCTTTTAGCTTGATTATAGGATTTTCCTTCGAACGCAATCTCTGATATAAGTGACTGTTGACATGGTAACCGAATCAATGCAGATCTATAAAAATTGGATTACTCAATTGTCGTTACAAATAAAACATTTCTTGAAGATATAGACAAAGCGTTCTTAATGAAACTAGCAGACCAGGCTAGAACATTTGCCCTAAAGTTTCTCAATTGTTAACGTCTATTGATGGCAGTATCGTTACTTACATTTCATATCTTATTTAAATACATTTACCACGAATTTAAGCATCGATGTGCACATTTCATGCGTTCAAAAGAAAAAGCAATCTCAAAAATATAAAACGGTATTTGTTTACATTTTTTAAAAGTACTCGTACTGGTGCTAATTTTTATTTCCAATAAAGTTCCAATACCTTAGATGTCCTCATGTTGGCGTGGTGTGGAAATTTGGAGAGTGGGGTGCCAGCTCAGGTGTTGCCTCGTCATCTGACAGTGATTCAAAATTACGGTGTTGTCCTCAGACTTTTCCCTTTGGGATTGATTCCAGACCGTCGCCAATAGCCCGTTGTGTTGCTCCAGTACGACGTTGATTCAACAACACCAGTCAATAAAATGCATAGTAAAGGCTTACACCTCGGTCATGTTTTCAGAATTGGCTTGTGAAAGGCCAATTTAATTTAATCTCATTCACTTGTTCAAAGATTATTCTATAAATTTTTGACCTGGAAACGTATTTTCGGGTTCGCTCAAATTTTCCTTTCAGCTCTAATTTCTATCTTTCAGATTTCTCATTGCCTTCTGTAATCAGACTGCTGACGAATTTCATTTTAAAAGGCACGAGTTCTTCCGGTGAAGTTCTGGCAACATCATGCAAATCCTGCCTCAAATTAAAGCAAATTTACACCTTTCGGAAAAACTGGCGAATTAATCTCGTAGTGGTTAATTTTATATTGTTTATATCGGTTTGTTTCCATTCGTCAATATACAAATAAAGTAATTATCTTGTATACAAATGAAAAACTTTGTTTATTTTCCTAGAAAGTTAGTCACAATGATTAGTAAGTGATTAAAAAGTTTCAATTTCTAGGTGTGAAAATTTCCTATCTATGGAGGAAATTTTACTTCTTTATTAACCCCCAGAAGGCTTTACACGCGTATATCCGTTCTGCATCTTGTAGTTTTCCTTGGGTTACATCTTATCAGTTTTGATCTTCTTGACCAATAAAATCGTTCCTGGGATTATTTCCACCAGTACATGTGGTTATTTAGACATTTTGTGTATCGGATGGAAAACAGTACTTTGCCATTCGGAAATGTGATACTTGGAAAGTTAATCACGTTTATGTGGAAACAAATGCAAATAGTCATACAATTTCGTAGATAAGCCCTTTATTAATAAGTATTTAATTAAAACGATTCGTGCAATTTAGAGTTTATGCATAAAATCCTAAAACAAATTAAATATGCCCTCTTTTATCAATTTTTTTTCACTTATGCAAATGTCATCATTGTAACTAAAATTATGCAGTTTAATAAATTCCTCACGCATACACATAGAAAAGAATCAATTAACAAAATTAAGCATCGGGCTACAATGTTAAATGCGCATCACAATGCAGTTTATTTTATCATCGATAAATATTGTTTATTCATTTTAAATTTGAAATAAACAGATTAATTTTAATTTACATTTTATTACCTATGAGAGGCTTTTACTGCCAAACGAAATTTAGGTTGTATATGTTTTTGGAGTGGAACATGCTTCCTGTACGCATTCCGTGACGTCATTTCGCTTGCTTTTTAAATACGATTTCAGCACGTCGTCTGAAGTAATTCCGAATTGATGTGTGATATTTAATTGGTCAACGTCAATTAGATTAAATGGTAAACGTGGTCAAAATGGCGATAAACAACAATTTAAGATCACACGATACGTATCATGCGAAAGCATTTGGGTAACAAAGCAAAATCCCCTTCCCTCTGGTTTGTTTACAATGAAGATCCATCTCATTAGACATCTGAACTATAATTTATTTTTGATACGTAAAAAATGTGTTTCTCACTAAACTGTCATTGTTGATAAATAAAAGTTAGTACTTTAAAAAATAGTTTGTGAAAGTTTCCTTTTATAACCGAAGAGTTTTTCTATCTAAATTCCCGACTATAAAACAAAACTTGGTATAGGCTCCTTTTAATCAGCACTATAAAATGCAATTATAAATAGTTCACAATTTAATCTGAATTGAAAAAGATTTTAAATTGAGTGAAGATGCTTTCATAGATGTAACCGCAAAAAGTTTGATCCAATTAATACCTTTATTGTAATAATAATAAACTACAAATTATAAATACACTCACATAGATTTCTCCCGAAATTCAATTCATACGAATTAAAATCTTAACCCTCCAAATGGTTTCGACGAGATATCTCGTCCATCAAGATCTGACCAATTTTGCTTATGACGAAATATCTTGTCATTAAGATATTCCCGATATCAAAATTTTTTTCTAATGACGAGATATCTCGTTCATCAAAATCTGGTCAATTTTCCTAATGACGCAATACCTCGCCAAGACAACTATCAGTAGGATTAATATTATGTGCTTTTCTGATCTTATCACCTTGAAAAACTAAAAGAAAATTTTACTCGCGATTTCTAGACTTTCCACATACCTATGAAATATTAAAGTCCAATAAAATATACACCACATCAGAAATAATAAACACTTGGAATAATGTCTTATTGAAAATGGCCACGCCATGTAGTTTCAAAAATATTTATGAACTGGAAACTTCTATAGATTTTTGCTGGAATGACTCATACATTATTCAGGTGTTAACTGATGGAGCGAATTCTTCAAATTGAATTGAGGTTTTCGCAATCGATATGTCTCATACTCAGTCATTTGTAGAAATCTATACGAACAGTGAGGCTTTTAGTAAGTTCAAACGATGCCTGGCGTGTGTATGTACTTCTACGTTTAAAAAATATTTGTTTTTGCACATCATTAACCCCAAATGGGTAACAAGTGGAGAACACTGAAATTATGTGGCCTTCGCGTCTAATTATGTGTCTACATAAAGTTGATTGATGGCCATCGTACGATGCTGTTTTCAAAATGTTTTGCGGAAAATAATTGTGCGTTCCAAATTTTTGTATGTTGAAATTAGCTGAATAATTATGAAAAACGAAAATAATTAATTATAGGCATTTAAATATTAATTAATTGATATGAGAGGGAACAAAGCAGACGGTTTGCATCTGATGTTATCGCCGTTTTTGCAGCGTTTGACGATTAATTTTCATTTCGAGACTTTCAACTCCTACGTTCTTTTTTTCCGCATTACAACAGTTTCTTCTGATTGGATGCAGTGCTTTACGTTTGCACAGTAAACTATGGACGGCAAGGTGGTCAGCTAATTAAATCCATTAGGGTGAACTGAGATTTAAAGGAACAAGGCAAATATGCAGGAGTTTAATTAATGTTTCAAGTTTGAAATAAACATAAACTTAGAGGGCATTGTTTCATGAAACAGAACATTATGAGCGTAGTACAAATTTTCTTCTTTCACAAAATGGAATTATTCCTTAAAGCTGGGAAACATGATTTACAGGTATTATGTTTTAAACATAATTTTTTAATTGACTGGTTGCGTTTTTGGTGGGAAATGAAAATGTTTGACCAGGCTGCGTCAAAGGGTAACAAAATTCTTTTAATCCTCTGTGATTCCCACGTTTATATCCGTTCTCAACCTGTAGTCTTCCCTTCATCACTCCTAACCCGTTCTCACCTGCATGACTAATATAATGTTTGTGAGTTGTAGGCGGCGCTGGTTTGATTCCTCCCTGGGTGTATTTCTCTCTTCTGTATCATTAAAACTTTCCTTGTGTGTGTATGTCCATTACTTGATGTTGCCTGTGTTGTGACTGGTGCAACATGACCAAATATGACTCTCGCGCCATAAAACCCTAAAAACCAACCAACCAATGGAATGTTTCCTAGGATTCTTTCAACCAATCGATGAGTTTAGTTTGTCATTTTGCGTGTTGTGAGGTAAAAGCAATGCTACACTACTGTCCAACTCCGGCGAGTTCGCGGTTAAGTCACGTGGTTTCGAACGAGTCTATTAGTTAAAGTAAGGGGACTGATGGGGTAAAGTAAACAAATCGCTTCCACAATTAGTATCTTTAGCGAGGATTCCGGCTCTCAGTTTATCGTTCTGTGTCGGTTGCAATGGTGACGCGTTGGAAGGGGAACCATTCACGGCGATCGCCATTCATGCTTTAGCTTATAACAGTCTTCTTTCACACCTTTTCAAAAGACGATTGTCACCTCGTCGGAGCTCGGAAATCTCATGATGCTCAGAGGTTTAAAGAAAGGGGTCACCGGAACAATGGAATCCCTAGAAATACCTCGACAGTATTAACCCTCCAAGTGTTTCGACGAAATATCTCGTCCATCTAAATTTAATCAGTTTTGCCGACAACGGGATGTTTCGAGAACTCGTTCAAGCAAAACTGCCCCATTGCACCAAGGGAGAATAAAAATCCAAGTAGGAAAAACAAATTGTCTCTTGCTCAGAATTGATGACAGTTTGTAACAAGCATTTTCACCAGAGGCTGACCGCCACAGGGCAGCTTTCGAATATAAACCACCAAGAAGGTTAAAAGGCTTTGCTGCACATTTATAGCGATATAAAACGAAGATTGAATCCTTTATTGATCGTGAAACGTTTTGTGCTAGATGTAGACTGACTATATGTGCAGTTTTGAAGGGGACAGTGTAGGTTTTTTTCATTTCTCTCGTCCACTGTCCGTCGTTTCTGTAAAACTGCCAATGTTGTCCCATTTTGTAATGAAACTGACTACTCTTTAATTTTAGTCAATCATAAATTATTTATTGCCTACAATCGTATATCAATATCATGGATATCAGCAATTTCTATTACCATGGAGTGGCATTATTCGATACTATACATCGATATCTGTAGCGATTTATTTAGTGGTAGGTAGTTTGTAATTCAATTTGCGTCGCATTGGAGCAACACAACGTGCTATTGGACAATCAGTCATTTTCCATCACACTAAATGGTAGTGGTAGTGTCTATGTTGCGATCGTGTTTCCTGTACGTACTCTGAACGTAACTGGCTGTTTTTTAATACGATTTCAGCACTTCGCCAATAGAGGCTAAAGAGGCTGGTGCACGTCAAATCTAACGTGGCCTCAAATGTCCTCACGTTGGCGTGGTGTGGAAGTTTGGAGAGTGGGGTGCTAGCTCAGGTGTTGCCTCGTCATCTGACAATGATTCAAAATTACGTGTTGTCCTCGAATCTTTCACTTTGGGGATTGATCCCGGACCGTCGCTAATAGTCAGTTGTGTTGCTCCTGTGCGGCGTTAATTAAAATACCTACCTATCAATTGACACTGTGGGAGAGTTAATTCAGAGGAAGCCTTGGTGCACCCCTTTGGAAACCATCTGGATGGGAAGGAGATCTCGTTATATATGTCGTGATTTACCACCGGTGGTCAGTGATGCAGATGTTGACCTCTGACACCGAGTTGTTAGTGAATGCTACCGGCCGGTCTAGTTAGAGCAAAAACGAAGTGCGTATTTACGCACTGATTGAATACAAACACTTCCATACCACATAGACCGGAGGGTTGCGAGTTCGAATCCAACCAAAGACCGTCGTGTACAAAGGGGGCTGATGCACTTTATTTCTGTCTTGGCCTCAAATATCCTCACTTTGGCATGGTGTGGAAGTTTGGAGAGTGGGGTGCCAGCTGTGGTGTGACCTCGTCATCTGACCGTGGTTCAAAATCACGTGGTGTTGTCCTCGAATCTAGTTGATCACGGACAGTCGCGAATAACCCATAGTGTTGCTCCAGTGCAACGTTAATTAAATGCATACCTACCTCCCATACAATATACACCTCCATCAAAAAACGTCCTTAGTTTTACTCCACAATTATGACAACTGTGTGAGTGCGACGACGTGAAATACATCCAAAACGTCTCCTTACCTTGATGGCGTGTGGACGTGAAGCAGACGTGCAACTACATCTTCACTGCCCAGAAACTATCCATCAGTTAGGTCCCATGGACTCGAAGCAAAATTCATAACAGATAACACTGATTAGAGAGGATAGCTCGTCGTAGCATTCCGTGATGTTACCGCTTTAGTGGAACGGTGAATACGAATATGCTGTGAACAAATGCAAAAATCAATACCGTTTTCAGCATGCACGTACATCGGGGTCGATTCTGTTTTATTGTATTCCGGTTCTTTATGTACACAGTGAAGTTTTCTAATTTGTAGTCATTGTTTGAAGCACGGATGGTGCTCATTATGGATTGGGTGCTGATTGCAGGCGTCGTAAATATCCAATTATGAGCTGTGTTAAAATTTTAGAATGCAAACTCATGCAAGATCACGGAGACTTGTCATTATTTTCAAATTCCAATTGTGTTGCTGTATGCGATTTTTCTATATTAGATGTTATGGTTTGTATTAATATTTATGGAAAAGTTATCGATGTGTCTATCGTAGTTGTGCAGAAAGTGTTATGCTAATTATCTTATTTCGAGGTTTTCATTATTGATTTTAAACCTCCGAAAGCGTCACGAGGTTTCCAAGAAGTGTAGTATTGCTTTTCCCCCACGACACATGATGACTAAGTAACCACATCGATTGGTCGGACGTATCATGGGAAGGAAGTTCAAAACTGGTTAGATGCCAGGGCAGGGAGGACTGCAGGCTGTAGAATGAATATATGCTTGTGAACTCCCCAGAGGGTTAATGAAATTTAATGCAAGTGAATGTGGTAGCGAGAACGAAACTATATCAGGCAATTTAATAGGGAATTTAAGTTGCTTCATTCGAGAAATGACTCAATTTGAAATTGTTTTACTTAAATTGAGATTTTCTTACAAAAGCGGACCGGCGGTAGCTCAGTTGGTAGAAACGAGGATTAACAACTGGAGGGTTGCGAGTTCGAGACTCGATACAATTAAAGACCGTCGCGTACGTGGGGGATGGTACACGCTAAATATGTCGTGACCTCAAATGTCCTCACGTTAGCGTGGTGTGGGTGTTTGGGGTACCAGTCCAGGTGCTGCCCTCGTCATCTAGCTGTGGTTCAAAACGATGGGATGCTGCCCTCGAATCTTTCCCTGCGGGATTGATCCCGGACCATCACCAATATCCCATATTCTTGCTGCAGTGCGACATAAATTAAACTACCTACCTCTCGTCAAAAGCAGACGAATAAACTTTTAGTGAAATTGTAAAAAATGCTATTATTTATACTTTTTTCTGGTTGGTTGGGTTTGATGGCGCAAGGGCCATATTTCGTCAACCTGCACCAAACAAAGTGAAGTAAATGGATATACACACGAGAAAAATGTATCTGACACAGAAGAGAGAAATACAATCAGGGTAGAATCGAACCCCTCCCTCTACAATTCGCAGTAGACCCCACTTTTTCTGCCAGTTTTGATTGCAACAACCGCTTTATCTGTTCTTTTGATACGTGGATTTGACTGAATTCGTGTGGAACACATGTAATATTGCTTTGTTCATTAAGTTGTGGTGATAACCTACATAAAAAAAGATTTATCCGGTTTTGTATGAATATTTGTTTTTCGTCTACCTGCCGGTCTTAAAAGATTTTTATACCCGAAACTGTTCAATAAAGTGGGTATTGAAACGAATGAAATAAGTCCAGCCAGTTATATTCAAAAGGAATGAGTTTTTTTTATTCCGAATGAGGCCATAATTTTCACTGTTTTTTCGTTGCCGTTTCCTTGCTGGTTTGCTCTCAATTTGCAATTTTTCTCATCCGTTTGATGAATATTAGCTAATTATTGATTGCTAAATCTTTCTCTTATTCTTCATTCACCGATTATATTTCTAAGCTCTAAATAGCCAATTCACTACTGTTTGGAAGCATGCAAAATACACGAAATTTCATGAAAATGTTTTTAGCCGTTTTAACCCTCGAAATGGTTTCGACGAGGTATCATGTCCATCAAGATCTGATGAACTTCGCTAATGATGAGATATCTCATCAAGATATCGCGATTTTTCACGATTTATCGCGATCGTCATCAAGTTATTGCGATTTTTTTATGATGACGAGATATCTCGTCCATCAAAATTTGGTCAGTTGAGTTAATGATGAGATATCTCGTCAACACATCCACCAGGAGGGTTAACGTAATCCTACCCAAACATGCAGACATACAGAGGCAAAAAGCCGAAAAGATTGCATAATGACACAAAACTAATTAGGAGAGAGGTTGAAAGGGGTATCGTAATTAGCTTCGCACTGGAGCAACACAATGGGCTATTGGCGACGGTCCGGGATCAAACCCGAAGAATTGGGAGAGAGGTTTGCTATGTTTGTCGCTCTACGATAATTTGTTTTGTTACACGAGTGCTAATTAAACCCAGACCTACGATTAACCCTCACTCATAATTACGTACTCTCCCTCAATGGAAGAGAGGGTCGCTCTTTCCTTATTTGTGCATATCATTGCGATTGATCAGGGCAATTCTTAGTTTAGGAGCGTAGGTGGAACAATTCATTCATTGGGGACTTACTGTGTCGTTTCAGAAAAATAAAACCTTATTCGTAAAATTTTGTCTTTACTTTTTAGGGCTTCGATGCCAAGTTGGTAGAGTCGCGGATAAGCAACCGGAGGGCTGCGAGTTCGAGGCTCGATCGACCCAAAGATCGCAGTGTGTGTGGGGGCTGGTTCACTTTAAATCTGTCGTGACCTCAAATGCCTTCACGATGGCGTGGTGTGGAAAATTGGAGAGTGGGATGCCAGCTCAGGTGCGACCTCGTCATCTGACCGTGGTTCAAAATAACGGGGTGTTCTCGGATCTTTCCCTCCGGGATTGATCCCCGACCCTCGTCAATGGCTCCTGTGCGACGTAAATTCAAAATAAATATTCCAAAGAATGAATTCTGAATTGATATGTGGTAGTTGATTGGACATTTTTTTGAAAAATACTCGGAGGAATCGAAAATTAGAACAAAAAAAAAAGAGTTTGGGAAGATCTTTGAAAACAATTACGGACATTTGGCGTCCCGTTGACCGTGACTGGAAAGGCAAAAACATTTGAAATAGCCAAAAAGCACGACAGTCTCTTGAGACACTTTCCTGATCACGTAAAACTTAAGAACAACAGGAATTGTAATCCATATAATCTCGTCTAAAAAAATACATAAAACTTAAACTAGTAATCGAGTACAGCAACCCATCGATATATCGGTGGGACAAGAATATCGACATATCGAGACTATATAGTGGGGATGGAAAATACCTATTCATTAAAAGGCGCAATTTATACATTAAATAAAGCTTTTCTTCATTTTAAATTATGTAAAACAGTAGCGGAACCAGTGTTCTTTCTCCTAGCGGAGCGAGAGACTATTAGTTGATTTCAAGATGTGTACCGCTTTGTTTATTGTCTTTTAATAAATATATCTCGTCCTAAAATTTTATTTTATTTGTAGCTAATTTCGTTTTTTATATTAGTTTTGCTACAAAACAACAATTTAAATATTGGTGTGGTGTGGAAGTTTGGTGGGTGGGATGCTAGCTCAGTTGTTGACCTCGTCATCTGACCGTGTTTCAAAATGACGAGGTGTTGTCCTCATATCTTTCCTTTCGGGAACGATCCCGGACCGTCGCCCATAGACCGTCGTGTTGCTGCAGTGTGACGTAAATTCGAGTATCTTCCTCCTTTTGCTTTTTATAAATCTTTCTAAGAATGTGCCTGTGTATTTTGAGTATATGCATGGAAGCATGTTTAGGTCTCGTTAGGTTTGTCAGTAATTTTATTAATTAACTCTACGAGTTACATGAGATTTTCGAGTAGTATAGTATTGCTTTATATCCCATAGCACACATAATGACGAAATGATTACAGCTATTGGTTTAAAAAAATCCCAGGAAAGTTTCTATTGGTCAAGAAGGGCAAAACTGTTTAGAAGTCATGCAAGGAAGAATGCAGTGATACAGCGTATACATGCATGTGAATCCCTCAGAAGGGTTAAATAGTAGACCTATATCTAGGCTTTAAATAGATTCCAAACGTCTATGAACATCCCTGTCATTGCCACGATTCGAACCTAGAGACTTGAAATAAGGGCCAGAATGGTAACCATTCAACTTTCAGGTCGCAAACACGTGCAACGATTCGTTTGAGTTCGATATTTCAAGCCTATTTTTCTCGTTATGGTAATAGTTAATATTTAAAAACTGTTTTGTAAAAATATGAAATGTTTTTATTTCTCAAGAACGATTTATCGGTAAATTACCAACTTTGTTTTCGTTTTCACGTAATTTTGTTAAATCTTCGTGTATGGAATTAAAAAGTTCCTTCGGTCAAAACCATGCAGTAACGTTTTAATTAAGTACACATTTTCTCATTAAAAATATTGTGTTCAAAAAGTAAATAATGTCGTTACCTTTTAAAAGAAATGGGAACTTTAAACTGATGGATGACATACTGAACCAAGATTGATTATTTTAAAAAAAAAGCATTTTCACTCTTTTCCCGACAGAAAAGTTTAGCTTGTTAGCATAAAAATTAACGATCCCTTTAGCCCAACAAAAGCAATTTTGACATACTTCCGAACACTAACCACACGCTGGGACGAGCAACACAAAATAGGTTCCCATGTAACGTAACCATATCGACTCTTCATTTTCGTTAAGCTTTATGCTGCTGCTTTTGTTGCTCATTGTCTGATGATGTATTTAGGGAACGAACCCCAACTCTCACTGCGACTCCAGATGAAATTGGAAGTTTCCCAAGAGCTTAAGTGCTGATTCTAAAGTATTCTGCGGATGACAGCTCATTAGAAAAGTTATAATTCAGGAGTCTCTGAGCAGCTCTCATCTCCAAATACGTTCGATTTAACTAAAAGCTTTAGAAAGAATGGATGGGATTGAATATCAAACGTTTTATTTTAACTTTACTCAATTTAAAGATCTTTACATGTTTTCCTTAATATTCGTTGGTATGTTTCACATTTGTTAAAACAACACTTTTAAGAATACCTTTTCATATTTTCGAGCACTTGGGACTGATAAAAATAATTAAATTAGTTTAATTAATTTTTGTAAAACGTAAAAATATTTCCGAAATTCCAAAAAAGCTAGCATGACACATTAGTCTTGAAAGTGAACAAATTTTTATTTCCTTTCAAAAGTAGATTGGATATTAAACATTTGACTATTTGAACTATTAAATAATATCTCAAACTAATAATTCACAATATTTTAATTGAAATAAATGGCAATTATCTGAGACGTTTCTAAGAAATGTTCACTTTAATACATGTAAATAAGATGTTCTATTAAGGTCATCATCAAATGGCATTGCTATTTTTACTAATTTATATTATTGATGCTTGTTTACTATTGGCATTTTTATATTTTATAAAGGGGCTAATTTAATCATCTAATCATTATCCCCAACACTCTTAATAAGTCAGGATTGCAGTATGAGTGATTATTATTTATATAAGATTATTTACATTAATGACGGTGATAAAATACGAATTTGTGTAAGATGTAAATAAATATGAATGGGATAACTATCGATTTAAATTTTGTATAGAAGGCAATAAAAGCTTTCTGTTAATATAACGCTTAACCGAACGACTTTAAAACACAATACATGAGGGATCCTAAATTTCTGAGATAATTATGGGGTATTTTTATAATATCGTCACTTTTAAACCAAATCTTTAAATTTGTACAAGTATTATATTAACAACAGATTTTAATGAGTGCTATTTTAAAATGTTATAAATGACGTAACGTAAATACATGCTTTTCGACATTTATAAATACGTAGCGAACAAATTAAACATTTTTTGTGTGCAAGAAAATACTGCAACTTTAAAAAACCGAATCGACGAGAGAGGTCTATGCACCATTTTAGTTAAAACAATTTTATGTAAATAGGATGATTTTGTTGTAAACTTCGTAAATCATGTTTTGGGACGTGCTCATAGTTTATCCGAGAAAAGCGTTTTACACAGATAAAATACATTTTGTTGAAATCGTTTAGTTAAATGCAAAATGCCTATTCTTTTTTATAAAGAAAAAATACTTTTAAAATGGGATTCACAAGGTTTTTAGCTATTTGCGAAATGGCTGTTGTCGTAGTTGGAGTCAGGAAGCGTAAACAAAAACCTGTATGAGTAAGGTAAAGGATTTGTAGCGAATATGTTCATCCGACCCGCAAACCGAATCGAACCCCCCGGATAGGTTTATCAGGCCCGCAGATCAGATACAGTCCTCCGAATAGGTTTACACAACCCACATATAAGATACAGCCCTCCGGAAGTGTTCACCCGGGCCGCGGACCAAATATGACCCAACGGATAGGTTTACCCGACCCACATCAGATACGGCACTCCGGATCGATTTACCCGGCCCGCACGCTAGATTTGGTCCTACGGATAATGTTTACCGGACCCGCAGACCAGATACGGCCTTACGCATAGGTTGTTTAACCGACCCACATACCAGATACGGCCCTCTTGATAAGTTTACGTGACCCACAGACTTGATACGGCCCTTTGGATATTTATCCGATCCACATACTAGATACGGCCCTCCGAATAGATTTACCCGGCCCCCAGACTAGATACGGTTCTCCTGATAAGTCTATCAAAATTCATTTGAAATTGATTACATTCATTCATTTGTTCTCAAATTTGCTTTGAAAAAAATCTTACATCTGTTTTACTTTTAAGTTAGAAACTCAAAATCGTTTCAAAGAGTTTCTAAAAGATTTAGCAACTTATCGATAAGCATAAAGGGGAATAAATAAGACCCTATAAGCGCTTTAAAGCGCATCTCCTGCTCTCTTCCGATTGAAAGTGACATCTGGTGTTTTTTAAGGATTATTAAACTAAATCGCTTGGACGAGTAAATGTTATTTTGAGCATTGTGATCTGCAAAAAAAAGGAACAGGGTAAAATACAAAAGGAAGCAGATGTTCTCCCGCTACTCAATTACTGCACCGCTTATTTCTTGTCTATTCGTTCTTGGAAATTGGATGTAAAAACGATATCCTCTTTATTTTTCTGTTCCTTTTCTTCCTGTGATTTGTAAACATTTCGATTTCTATCTTTCTATCCAGTGACCATATGAGAAAAAGTTCAATAAACAGGAAAGAAAGATTCTCGGTTGGGTGTTTCTTTTTAAGATTGAGTCCAGGTAAAGAGAAAAAGAACCACCGAAAGTAAAACAAGCGATATTTAATGGTAATGCGTTTTCTCTGATGTCAAATGAAGCAGTTGTTTATTCGATGGGATAAGAATAGATTGTGAGAAAGTAAAAATAATTCTATAAAACATAATTATGGATAAATTAATGTTGAAGCTTACAATTGGTTTTGAGTTTTTCTAGGTCGTGTGTTTTGCATAAAAAATCAAATTTCTTTTAAAGATTTTGATTTATGAGCTGACAAAGTAAAAAGTAAATACGCGATACTGTTTTGTATTCTCTTAGACATTTGCGTAATTAATCACATCGATATTTTTCACTGGATTTAAAAAATGACTGGGTACATTGGTTTTGAATGGACAAGATTTTTTTAAAGGAATACATTTGCGGTCTTGGTATTCTACACTGCTGGCCACCGTAAATGCAACACCCTGAAGGAAGCATGCAAATAATATGAAATTTACAACATGCATTAGCGGAGGTGATATATGCAAATGATTAGAATTTCAGCGCAGACGCACATCACGCACCTGTGGCGCCACTTCAAAGCGCTATTTAAGGCTTGGAGATTTCGACGATTTCAAGTACGGCAATTGTGTTTTTCTTGTGGTTTTTTAAAAAAAACGATCAATTATGCCTCGTAGAAAACAGCGATCATCTTTTGATCAAGTATCCGAGTTCGACAGAGGAAGGATAGTGGCCTACCGAGATGGTGGATTATCTTTCAGGGAAATCGGTAGTCGTGTTGGACGAAACCAAACAACTGTAATGCGGATATGTGATCGTTGGATGCAGGAGGGTACGACGGACCGACGTGTTCGATCGCATCCACCTCAGTGCACCACTTCACGTGATGACAGGCATATTGTGCGTATGGCAGTGACGGATCGCTCAGCCACATCACGAACCATAGCACAGCACATTCAGTCTGTACCGCATCATCCAGTGTCTGCGCGTACCATTCGACGCCGTTTACAGCAGAGTGGTCTGTCCGCAAGACGTCCATTGCTTCGTCTACCCTTGACGCAGAACCACAGACGTTTCCGCCGCCAATGGTGCGATGAAAGAAGGATGTGGACGGCAGAATGGAATGAAATTGTCTTTACTGACGAGTCACGCTTCTGTCTGCAACACCACGATGGTCGGATTCGAGTCTGGAGACACCGTGGAGAGAGGATGCTGAACAGCTGCGTTATGCACCGCCACACTGGTCCTGCACCGGGTATTATGGTATGGGGCGGTATTGGATATCACTCTCGCACTCCTCTAGTACGCATTGCCGGTACTTTAAACAGCCAGCGCTACATCTCCGAGGTGTTGGAGCCAGTTGTCCTTCCTTACCTTCAGGGCTTGCCCACAGCCATATTTCAACAGGATAATGCGCGACCACACGTGGCACGCATTGTCCAAGGGTTCTTCGTCAATCGCCAGATTGAATTGCTTCCCTGGCCAGCTCGCTCTCCGGATCTTTCGCCGATAGAAAATATGTGGTCCATGGTTGCTCAACGATTGACCCAGAATACATCCCCAGCTGCCACACCAGATCAACTTTGGCAACGTGTGGAAGCTGCTTGGTCTGCTGTACCCCAAGAACACATCCAAAGTCTCTTTGAATCAATGCCGAGACGTGTGGCAGCGGTGATCTCCAACAATGGCGGCTACTCTGGCTACTGATTTTGGCAGGAACCACACTTCACAGAAGTCTACAAATTTAATCATTTGATACTTGGTCAACATGTTATCTACAAAATAAATTTTGTTGTGATGTCTCTTGTCTTTCTTGGTGTTGCAATTTGGGTGGCCAGCAGTGTATTTAGGAACATCACTTGTGGTCTTGGTATTTTATTTAGGAATATCACTTGTGCTGAATCTAATCAATGATACAGTTTTCCGACTTAAGGTTTGGTTTTATATCACTTCATTCTGGCACCCTATTTTCGTGTTTAAATTTTTGACGATGTCTTTTGATGTATTTCTTACGATATAAATACTCCTCTATAATACACTCTCCAAACATCAGACTTATTAATTCAAAAGTTTAAAACAATTCTATCGATGTCTGGAGGAATTTGCTAGAGGCTTTTATGGACTGTTTATGTGTGAAGATAAGACGCGTAATGAATATGATCTTACTATTCCTATAATCGGATAACATGGATGATCCGATTATAGGAATAGTAGAGGTAAGAAACCACACAATGAGGAGGCTTTAATTTTTAAATTAACTTTCTTTAGTAGTTTAAAAAGGAGTGGGTCTCAATGATCCAATCATAGAACAAAAATCACCCCAGGGAGCAATCGAACGTTCATCGTCTACAACTCGCAGGATTTCTAGCGCAGTGGAAAAACCCACTGTCACCGCGATCCCTCGATGATGATACAGTACCCTCATTAATTAACATGATTAATCAAACTGACAAAAAAATTTCGACCATATAATGACAAACATCGATGACAATAGAATCCCTTCTCGAATCTGTTTTATCAAACCGAATCGAAAAAATGCATCCAGGTCGTTCTATACTTCCATTCGAATCATCCGCACGGGGAATTGATTTCCGTTCGAACTAGTTGAAAAGTCATTCTAAATTAATTAAACAAAAGGATTCAAATCGAAAAAAGCCCAATGTAGTCTTAATTAACTTTAAAAGAACAATTGAAGGAATTTCTTATAGCGCGCAGATAAGAACTGATCAATAGAACGAGGTAAAAAAAAACGGCGAATAGATCTGCGTTAAGTAAGGAAAGGAAGGGGGTCTAACGAGACAGGTCAATGGCAGTTAGTTGTGCTCCAGTGACTGATCGTAGCATTCATCAGTGATGCATCACTCAATAATTGATTTCTCGCATGACCTAGCTCTAGTGGCATTATTTAAGCCCCTGATGAATAAATAAACATTAATGTGACCTTCATTTGACATTGAGACAAAGCGTAGCCAACTGACCAACACTGAGTTATGCTGTGATAGTATACATGCTAGACCTGTATTACTTGAATACTAGGTCTGTTTTACTTGGATAGGAAGTATTACTTGAAAACTAAATGAGGACGAGGCATTAGTGTGTTTATAAAGTAGATAAAGGCCTCAGTAGCTCGGTTGGAAGAGTAATGGATTGGAACTCGCCCGGTTCTAATCCATTACTCTTCCAACCATTCCAAACACCGTCGAAAACAGAGGGGCTGGTGCACGTTCAATCTGTAGTTGCCTCAAACTTCCTCACGTTGGCGTGGTGTGGAATTTGGAGAGTGGGGTGCCATCTCAGGTGTGACCTCTTCATCTGACCGTGGTTCAAAATTACGTGGTGTCCTCCGATCTTTCCCTTTGGATTTGTTCCCGGACCGTCACCAATTAGCCCGTTGTGCTGCCTCAGTGCGATTACCTACCTATAAAGTAGATAACGTTTCCACAACGTTTTATAATCGAAAGAACAATTGCAACTCTCGAAAACGCTGGTCATTTCTTAAAAATACAGCAAAGATGGTAAAAGTATATTTAAAATCTATCGCAGAAGTGTTAGTGTGAAGATGTATACTACTAGATGAAGATAATACTGTGATAGTATTCTGAATTAGTTCATGTGCTGTCCTCGGGCCTTTACCTTCGGGATTAATCCCAGACCATCGCCAATACCCTTTTGGGTTGCTCCAGTGCATCGTAAATTCAGCTAACCTACCTACATCTAGATTTGTCTACTCAGAAATCTCATTATTTCAGAGGGAAAGTATTTTAACCCTCCAAGTGGTTTCGAAGAGATATCTCGACCAAAATCTGGCCAATTTTGCTTTGGACGATATATCTGGTCGAGACAAAACTACCCAGAGCGCCAATGGGAATGAAGACCTAAGTAGAAGAAACAAATTGTTCCTTGCCTAGAACTGGTGACAGTTTGGAACAGGTTTTTGCATCAGAGTCCTACCTCTACAGGGAGGTTTACGACACAAAGGAAACCACCAGGAGGGTTAATAAATGAATTCATTTATGTCCATTAAAACCATTAGTAAACCCGCAAGGACCTTAAAGATTCCTCAACCGCGAAATCAGAAGAAAGCCAAACCTCACACTCGCCCATCAATCTGACCCACGATTATCATGTTTATCTATGAACACAATACCTAAGGGAGGATAATGTGTGCCGGCAATGTAAACACGGCGTAAATCAGCTCGTAATTATACTCCGTATCTCTAGTCCGACCTAGACTGCCCATGGAAGAATAATGAAGCCGGCCTTGAATAATTTCGGTCGCTGACGCTGCTGAGTCAAAGTCATCCCAGAGGTCTCCAAATTAGTGAGTTCCCAGACGGACATTCGCATAGTATAACCAGAAATAAGTTATGAGAGTATACTTTATGGAGTAATAGTACTTATGAATGCAAAAATGTAAGCGTGTAGAAATTTCTAACGAACTTTTTGTTCGTTGGTTAGCCTATGGATTACATGCTGTCTATAACAAACGACATTTGAATGTAAAATAGGTACTTCAAACCTATTCTTAAAATAAGTAGATTGTTTATACATATAAATATGAGAATACGTTTCTCATATTTATATGTACAAACAATCGCCATACACGAATGGCTAATAACCTTTACATCTGAGCTCAGAGATCCAGATTGAATTAACGTCGCACTGGAGCGACACAGCGAGCTATTGGTGACGGTCCGGGATCAATCCCGATGGGAAACATCCGAGGACAAGAACTCGTCATTTTGAGCCACGGTCAGATGACGAGGTCAACACTCTTGAGCTGGCACCCTCACTCTCCAAACGTCCACACCTCGCCAACTTGAGGGGATTTGTGGTCACGACAGATTTAATGTGCATCAACCCCCTTGTACATGACTGTCTTTGGTTGGACCTAATTTCGAATTGGCAACCCTCCGGTTGCTAATCCGTTACTCTTCCAACTGAGCTACCGCGGCCCTATCTGGATAGACGACGGTCCCAGCAATGGCACTAATTCGGGGGAATTGTTGAAAGGGCTCAAATAAGAGACCTTAAATATTTGTTTGAGGGATTCGGGCTCCAGTCATAAAAGCAGCAGCGGCGAGCAAGGAGTTGACGCCCCAGTCTCCTGATATATAATATTTTATGTCAACAGACAGGCTATACGAACTATTGATTCAAGTCGAGTTATTCTCTGTATTTGGATAGTCATATTATTCATATATGCATTATTTATTCCCCATATTTGGGGGAACCATTAAAATATTAGGTGAGTATATGTAATTAGGGCTTCCAGGAGATGATGCCTTCGTCTCCAGATATAACGGCCTGTTGAATCCGGTGGAGCTATTCAGTATCTGGTTAGTTGTATTATCCATATATATTTGTGTAATTTATTCCCTGTGCCGGGAGAAAACAATAAAAGCACCAAGAATCCTCAAGTTGTTTGGGCTTCTAGGATTTAATGCTTTTGCCTCCCTATATAACGGTCATGCGACCTATTGTGTCAGATAGTTACTCTGAGCATTTGGCTATCCCTTCTTATCTATATATTTGTATTTACTCCCCAGATTTAGGGGAAACATTAAAATATTTAAAGTGTCCAAGTAGTTTGGGCCTCTAGTTGATGCTTCTGTCAACGGCCGTACCCCTATTTAGTCAGGTCGTATTACGCTGCTTTATGAATTGTGTGTATTTGGCATACAGGGTGAGTCTAAATTGTTTTTACAAAATAAGAGGGGTGATAGTACCCATCCAGACGAGCAATAATTACCATGGAATATAGGGTCGCATTCCACTCTGAGAGGCATAAAGGAGTCAAATTAGAATTTCAGCATGAACTTACAACAGTGTTGGGAAAGCGAATGAACGATACCAAAAGTTGCACAATCTGATTGATCAGAGAAAAACTCACAGCAAGTGCTCAAAGTGGCGTGCCGTTGCACAGTTCACACCGGTGAAGGAATGACTGGCTCTCGAAGATTCCTGGTGTTGTGTTAATTTTGTCTGCGGCAACACCGATTCTCGCTACGAGATCTTCAGCCGAGTTCACAGGCGTCTGGTACACTAAAGATTTCATGTGCCCCAGAAGAAGAAATTTCAGTGGGTCGAGGTCCGGTGAGCGAGGAGGCCAAGCCACAGGTCCTCCACGTCCAGTGCGCTACCGACCAGGCCATCTTGCTTAGGAGATATGCTACGTAGGCAGGTACAAAACGACGTCAGAGGCGATGACTTGTTCATGCTCGACGCGTTTCGACTTTACTCTTTTCTGCCTCTCAGAGTGGAATGCGACCCTATGTTCCAGGGTAATTATTGCTAGTCTGGATTTTACAGACGGGATACATAACCTATATGACACTGAGCCATTTTCAGCGGAACCGCACCCATCTGCGATTGCACCATACTCTAAGATTCTAAAAACTCCAAGGTCTTCTTGAGAGGCGACTCCTCTAGATGTTAACTCTGACGTTATCTGCACAGTCAGAAAGGGAGAGAGCGACCACTAGCAAGTGCTCTGTCCAGGATGACGGGACGCTACATCCCTCTGCACACCCAAGACAAATAGAACGGGGGTTAATATGTAGCCTACGTTACCCGCAGGGTTCCTAAGAATAAGTACCAAATTTGGTGTGGATTGGTCAAACGGTATAGATTTGTATAGAGGACAGATGCCAACTCTGCTGTATATGTATAGATTTGGTAGAGGACACCAACTATAAAATATTAGGAGCCAAGGAAATGTATACATTGGGCCCCAGTACCAAATTAGACAACTAATCCCTGTCAAATATTAATACAATAACTCCACGATATTGATATATCGCTGATGACCAGTCCCCGATAAATTTCAAGTTTGAGAAGCGTATAGGGAAATATCGATCTCTTTTTTTAGAATTGGGAACTCAAAGGTACCAGTTATCACTTAATTGTAACCTTTTCCCATGGGCTCTTCATTTATAAATTTGAAATTTTGTTGGTCCCTCGGCATAACGCGCTTCTTTTTATTGTCCACCTACAAACACTATGTATCGAGTAGTTTACTGTATGTATTCCATTTACTCACTGTTAATCTTCCTCGGATGTCCTTCCTCTTCCCCTTCCCTTCTGTCGCCCAGTTGATAGCGTCTCGGATAAGCAACTGGAGAGTTGAGTTCGAAATTCGATCAAACCAAACACAGCCATGGTTGCTGGTGCATGTCAGGATCTCAAATGTCTTCACGTTGACGTGGTGAAGCAGTATGGAGAGTGGGGTGTCATTTGAAGGTACTTACCTCGTCATCGGACCTGTGGTTTAAAATGACGAGTTGTCTTTCCCTTTGGGATTGATCTCGGTTCCTCGCCAATAGCCAGTTGTGGTCTCCAGTGCGACATAAAATCAACTACCTACCTTTGATGTCTAATTGGTCCTTTTCTCCTCTATGTTATACTGACCCTTGCGCCATGAAACCAAACACCAAACCAATTAACTCTTATAGCTTTATTACTATAAATGAAATTTAACCTATAATGGCTCAGGAAAAATGGAGTCACCCTGGCACACTTTCGGTCATTCTATACATTCCAGAGCCAAAACCATCCACACGAAACACCCACCAAAAGTACTTTAACTCCAGTAAGTGACGAGGCGGGGGAATAGTTCCCTTTTCCAAGTAAAGTTCTTTCCATTGTCCTGGAACAGTCGTGGATTCTTTTCAGTTGAGGTAATGGGGTCAATTGATCTATGCTCGGCCCCATGTCGAAGGTGAGGGAGCTAGACGGAACAGGGCCGAGACAGTAGGACGCCCTGCCCAGACAGACGTGCCGTCTGCCTGCATTCGATCTCCCCCTCCCCGATAGTGTCGATTCGAATATTGGGTGGGCCCTTAAACGTTCGATTTTGTTTCTGTTGGAGGGGATTAGATCGGGAAAAAAGCGATTCCACAGTTAGAAAACTTTTTATACAAAACTTCGCACACTTCTGGAAGAAGTGACACAATTCAGAAGTTTGAATTTAGCAGAAGGGGCAATATTGAAAATCGTTTACGTCTCAATCGATATTTGTTGAATTCTTTCGTATCTTTGGTATAAATTTGTAGAATATTTCCGGGGATTTGATTTGTTCGAGTTTAATAGACGTTTGATAAACGGGAAATAAATCTGTCCCTTTTCTGGAAGTGGTACGAAGTGCTGTGTTCGATAAAATTGTGAAATTTTATTCCGATTATGTGTTTAGAACAAAATGTTTCTATGGCAACCGAATCGGAAATGTTTTTTTATGGGAATACGCATTGCGATTTTAAACAGAAATCTACTTTCATAATCAAAAGTTATCTGTATTAATAAGTAATATTAATCATGACTTTTAATTTATAATTTCCATAGCATTAGAAGCATAGATGATCATTATTCTGTCAATAGAACTATGTTATTGTTGAAAAATTCTCTAAATTCAAAGAAAAATTAATGATATACACGTTTTCTTAGTATTACCAAATATGAGTTACTATTGCATTTGTTACCTTTGGTTCACATACAGGTAGTAAACTGTTTCAATTATCTCAAGGGGATTAGAAACCGGAGGGTTGCGAGTTCGAAACTCGATCCAACCAAAGACCGTCGTATACACGTGGGCTCGTACTGGTAAAATCTGTCGTGGCCGCAAATGTCCTCACGTTGGCATGGTGTGGAAATTTGGAGAGTGTGGTGCCAGCTCAGGTGTTGACATCGTCATCTGATTGTTTCAAAATTACAAGGTGTTGTCCTCGGATCTTTCCCGGTCCGTCGCCAATAGCCCTTCGAGTTGTTCCAGTGCGACGTTAATAACTACCTACCTGTTACCTCAAGGCTTATATTCCATCGATCTTCTAATAAAGCAGACGGAGCATGTTTGCGAAGTAAAATTCCAGAATTATAAGACTTGAGTTTGGAAATCTACTTGGGCTAGTTGGCTATCGTAGCGCCATCTAATGTTTTTCATCATATTTGTCAATTAATCTTACGTTAGGATTCGTGCGTTCTCTCAATACCGTGTGCCCTTCGCCCGGATATCTTCAAATCGAGCGATCGGGAAAAATAACATGAAGCTGTGCATACCTGCTCCGTCTATTACATCAGAAGATAAATATATTTCATAATGTCAAACAATATTTATTACTTGCTAAAGAACCTAAAATTACGTTACAAAACACTATTTTAGGAAAAGGACAATACTTCATTAATAAATTATCGGATAAACAACCTTATACATACAAATATCTTCATTTATTTTAAGGAGCCCCTCGAATGATCAAATGTAATCCCACACACTAGATTTGAACAGAAAATATTAAAAATTTTAAAACCCTATGACATTTAATTTATTTGAGAAATTATCAGTTTCAATGTATTCGATGAAATGTACTATTCTGATTTTTTTTACATTTGAAATTTACAAAAGCGTAATTTAAGTGTAAAATAAAATGATTTAAAAAATCTTTACAATGATTTTAAACATTTACAGTGTTTACTTGATAATCATATACGTGTACAAGCTACATTTCTCCGTTTCACCCTCAAGTAGTTTCCGAGATACCTAGTCGATCAAGATCTGACTAAGTTTGCTAATGACGAGATATCTCACCCATCAAGATCGAGTCAGTTTTTTTAATGACGAGATACCTAGTCGGGACAACCACCAAACGGGTTTAAAAATCACAGTTCTAAATTCCATCAAAATGATCTAAAAGACGGGTGACAAATTAACGCTATGATGGGCACACACGCATATATCCGTTCTGCAATGTGCAGGCTCCCCTGCAAGATTTCTAACCAGTTTTGATTCTTGACCAATTGAATCTTTCCCAGAATTCTTTCAACCAATCGATGTGGTTATTTAGCATTATGTGTGTCGGGGATAAAAGCAATACTACACGACCCAGAAATCTTGTGACGCTCAGAGTATTAATATGATACGATATTCTTGATATCATTAAGTATAAACATATATTTTGGGTTACAAACTTCAAGTAGTGACATGTTAAATGAAAACAATAATGGATTAAAAGTAATTGTCTTCAATACAGAAAAAAATCAATTTACCGTTTTCTGATCGATAAAGGAAAACAATTTTCAATAAACATTCTACGGACAAATGAGTTAAAAAGGAATAGTTTTGTTCAAACCGAAAAATTTAACAACTTTTGTTATTATTTAAAATACGTAATTGGAATATTTTTCCAACACTAATATCCTTTCGAGATAATCCAGCAGTTTTCATGTAAATTCGCGTTCTACGACGAGTGATTTCGAATTGAATCTTTATACCACTAATTAAGAGAAATAATCATTATGAAATATTTTGAGATACCCGGTTCAATATCAATACAAAAATTAAAAATCATATTTGTAATGATGAATCATCCCTAATAATGCTTGTAAGTCCGTATCACAACCCCTAAGAAAGTCATACGCTATTCCATTTAATTTCTTATGGTAATTATTAGTAATTATTACTGAGAAAATATCTACTTCCTTTCCTAAGATTCAATAGATAAAATGATAATCTAGCTTTTTCTTACTAATGAATCCTTTGAATATTAAATTTCTGTATTTAAGAAATAAAAGTACTCATTTTCCAAAGAAGTATATGTACAAAATTTACAAAATTTTTTATACGCATGTATTAAGATTTTCAGCATCTAGTTTTCAATTCATGTGAATCGGTAGGCGAAGTAGATTCGATACCCTGGTGTATTTCTCTAATCTGTGTCAGTAATTTTTCTTGTATGTGTATGTCCATTTACTTGACGGAGAAAATATTCCTTGGATTAGCTTGGCCAGATGAGGTCATTGAGTCATAAAACTCGACTAGTCAACCAGTGAATTGGTACATTTTCATGGTATTTAGAAAAATTATTTTGTTTATCGACACATATAATAGACTAAATTATTATTCCATTAGTTAAGATAAATTCAATGCGACACAGAAAGTAAAACTTGAGGTTTGACCCCAATCACTTTAACTATCAACAAAACAAGACTATGTAAAGTTTTTACTAAATAATTTAAGGTATTTTTTTAATTTCAAAAGAATTTTCAAGTAATTTATATATGGGGATTATTTTATGAAAGATTTTATTGAAGCAACATTTCGAGATTACAACATTAATAAGTCTACAAGAGCCAAAACTCTAAAATTCAAAGATATCTTAGATATATCTTAGAACAAGGACGAATTATTTTGTTATCATTTTTTAAGAAATAAAGGAAACGTTTTACCAACAAGAAATTCATAACACTCTTGCTTCAATTATTGATTACAAATAAATGCATTATTAATACTGAAGCTTCGTTGCAGAATAAATGAGATCCCCTAGAAATATTGATCTGTATAGCGTACCCATTTTGATTACCAACAACGCAAACAGCAGAGAGTAATTACAACAAAAATCGAAAGCACAACTGAATTAATTAGCAGATATTGGTAATTACTTATTTCAAAGCGAAGCAAACGACCATTTCTAGTTTGTAATTAAAAAATACTTCGAATTCTCGAAATATTCATCCGTCTTCGAAAGAAAAAAATGTATATTTCGTTTCAGTACATCTATATCTATATCTATCTATATATATAGTTTTGAGAAAGTTTATTAGATATTTCTTATATTGTTAATAATTGACACAAATTTTTACTATAAATTTTAATTTTCAATATATAATTTGCCAGTTCCATAAGCATAAGTTCGAGAGAAAATATTTATCAATAGAATTAGACTTTAAAATATTAAAATAGACCTTTTAGAATTCATATATATTTTAGTTGTATCACTATTTATAAATTACATCTCTCTTATTGGAATAATTTGAAGAAAAAAGTTAGTGCTGTGATAATCTTACTGCATAAGTAATTTTAGCCAATCGAAAAGATTTAATCAATTTATAAATTACATCTCTCTTATGAGAATAATTTGAAGAAAACATTTAGTGCTGTGATAATCTTATTGCATAAGTAATTTTAGCCGATCGAAAAGAAAATAAATTTAAGTTTTATGGAAGCGATCAGAAATTAAATATATCCACTTTACTCATTAATTGGGATTTAGTTTGTGGTGAAGATTGATTCTTTGGATGACGACCTTTGCCATGATTCATCGCTTTATGTGGAAATAGGTCGGGTCGTAAAGATTCTTTTGATGTCTAATAGACAAAATAAATTGTACCTTAGTAATCGATAATGTCAAGTTAAACCTAGCTTCCTTTTTTTAAAGGAATTGTTTATATTTTATACACTAGCCCCTCAATAAATCTTTCTTGGGCCACAGGAAAAAAGCGATATACAAAGGAGAACCATCAGAGGCATTTCCTATTAAAATAAATGTAGGTGGCGGTTGTGTATATTAGGCGAATACGTGTTTCCGGTACGTATTCTGAACGTGACATCAGATGGCTTGTTCTTCGAATATGGTTTCCACGCTTCGCCAAAATAAAAATTCAAAATTAATTCCTAATTCATATTTGATGGTTGATCGGTTTTCACTACAATCGTTGCTAAAAGAGCGATAAGCGACACTTTAAGTCAACCCCAATATATATCATGCGAGAGCATTTGGACGGCAGCAGTAAAATCTTCTCAAACCGTCTGGTTTGTTTGTTTACACTAAAAATCCCTATCATAGAGAAGGACAAGGTTTGCTTATTAGAAATGAAACGTAGGTAGGTAGTTATGCAAATAATTTATTTAACGTCACACTGGAGGTACGCAACCGAGGACATCACCTCGTCATTTTCAACCACGGTCAGATGATGAGATCAACACCTGATCTGGCACCGCCTTCTCTAAATTTTCACACCATGACGACGTGAGGACGTTTGAGATCACGACAGACAATATCTGTTTCTTTAGAATTGGGAGTTCAAAGGTTACATGCTTTTTGGAGCTATTCTAAATTGAATTGATATAAAATTCAACAGGGACGGGTTTTTACTCTTAACTTAAACATGAAATTAAATACAGTAACTCACGCTATATAGCGTCTCGATACATCACGCAATCGGCTACACCGGTCTTTTTAGAGCGATATATCCGTATGCGTGATGTATCGAGGCGCGATATAACAAGATGTTACTGTACTTAATTTCATGTTTGAGTTTACGTGTGGCATAAAGATAAAGGGAAGAAGAATGATGCATGAAAATTATTCAAAGAATTAAACTAGTATAATTTACAAATTTAATTTGTTCATATAAAACCATTTGCTGGTAGGTAGGTAATTAACGTCGCAATGGAGCAACATAAAGGTCTATTGGTGACGGTCTGGGATCAATCCCTAACGGAAAGATCAGAGGACAACACCACGTAATTTTGAACCATGGTCAGATGACGAGGTTAAAACCTGAGCTGGCATTCCACAATTATTTGCTGGAAAAAATAATATCGGAAGGATTTATTTCTTAACCTCTAAACGTTACGAGATTTCTAGAAGTGAAGTATTGCTGTTCCCCACAACGCACATAACGGTTAAATAATCACATCTATTGGTTTTAAGACCCCAAGAAAGATTCGATTGGTCAAGAAGGTCAAACTGGTTAGAACTTATGCAGAGAATATTACAAGTTGCAGAAAGGATTAGAATCAATCTCTCAGAGTGTTAATTTCAGATTCCCATGTTTAAGTAGCGATAATGTTCAAAAATAAATTCCAAGGATAATTGTATCCCGACCTGTTTATGATACAACTCAAAGAACTAAAATTTACAGGATAGCCAAAAGAAGTTAATTTTACATGTAAATTTGAACTCGTAAAGCTTTCCATTCCTTAAAACGTGCAAAATTTGATTTCGTTTTACCAGGTACCCAGATACTATGTACACTATTTTCATTGAAAATATAAATAGTTCTAAAATAATATTCGACACTTTATGCGACTTTGTTTTAGGATACTTTGACGCCAAATCAATGAAGAATAATTAAAGCAAATTATCTTCCACTTTGGAAACAAAACCGTCAACGGTACGGATCGATTGATATTTGGAACCGAAAATAGCTTTCGAGCTATAGTTTATAAGACTGCATTTGTTGATCTTATACGTAACCAAGGATTCCTAACTTGCGTCATTACGTTGACCGATGAACGGAAATTAGCGTCTAATGTGAAAGCAAGAACTCAGGTAATTTACGTTTAGATGAGATGGACTTAAGAGTGTAAAAATAAATTGGAATCTGGTGAGTCCCATATCCAATCAGCGATTCGAATTCAGATTAGCCCTTCTGATTTAACTTCCCGTCGAAATTTGCCATGTAGTGACCAGCCTCTGATGCAGACACCTGTTCCAAACTGTCCTCAGTTCTGGGCAAGGGACAATTTGGTTTTCCCCCACTCTGGATCTTCATTCCCTTGGAGTAATAGGGCAGCTTTATCTCGACGAGATATCTCGTCATTAATAAAACGTCAGATCTAGATGGACGAGATACCTCGTCGAAATCACGGAGGGTTAAAATCTAGACTAGGGGTGTCGAAGATGCTAAACCACATGCGGTCCCACAGGATCATAAACTTTTAACACTCCAAGTGTTACGACGAGATACTTCGTTCAAAATCAAGTCAGATTTGCTACAGACGAGATATCTCGCCGAGAAAAAACTGCTCTATCGCTCTAATGGGAACGAACATCCAAGTAGGATAAACTAATTGTCTCTTGTCCAGAACTGATGAAGGTTTGGGACACGTTTTTGCACTTGAGGGAAGTTTTCAACGCGAAGAAAAACCATCAGGAAGGTTAATATTATGTGAATATCCCACCCTTATGTGAATATTCCACGCTTCACAATCACGTCATATTCATGTCTTTGATTTTTGGCAGTATGTATATTTGCGGACAACTATTTTCAAAAGGACAAAGGATATGAAGAGTAAAGTTAGATCAAAATTTCTGACGTACACATTGAGAACACACTACTTCCATCGAAATACACATTGATTTATTAGTTTCACAAAATCAAGGTCAAATACACCATTAGTTTTATGTTTATATTGCCCCCTTTTGAAATGTTTTGATAAAAAATATTTTAAAAAATTATATTTTGTTGCATATATACATCAATTGTATTATACTAGCAGACCAGACTATAGCATCTGTACTAAACTTTCTTAATTGCTTAAATGGAAAAGTGTCATTATTCATATTACATATATCATTTCAATACATTTCTAATGAATATAGTATCTATATTTACATGAATGGATTTCATATATGCTAAATAGAAGTATCGAAAATATATAACAGCATTTTGTTTACTTCTACTGAGGTTAATTATTATTTCCAATAAAATGCATGGCAAAAAAGCGCATCACAGTCATGTTACCACAAATAGATTCTGAATGACTACTTCAATTTCATCCCATTACCTTTTTGAAACGCAATTCGTCATTTTATGACTCTAAACCTACTTTCGCTCATACCTGCGCTGATTTCTATCGATACATCATTTCATCCTATAACCAAAATGCTGAACAATATTATTAGAGTGGCGAGCTCTTCTGTGTTTTAGTAATATTATACGTCTCCATAGCTTCAATCAAGCATATTAAAACTAAGCAACAAAATTGGCGATTGAATCAAGTAACTGTCGATTTTGTGTTGCTTATATCTGTTGTTGCCATTTGACAATGAAAAATAACGTCCATTTCTGCACCGCATAAGTTATTGAAATATTTATACGGATTTTATATTTGATCCAATTCCTCTTCATTCAATGTGGCCTAGGTAAGTCAAAACGTTGGACCTCCCCAGATCTACACCAACACATAAAATCCATAAAAACAATTCAGTTCCATCCAATCAGATCATAGACTCAATGTGTGTTTGCATCCAATCAATTAGCCGTCAGTCTATCAACAGGGACCAATAAAATAATGCCGACTACCTATATTAGACCAATAAAATATTGCAGCCGATTCAAGTAAATTAGGCAGATTATACATTCGATGCTTTCTGAAACCGAGCAATCAATAGTAAGACCAAGCGAAGGTAGTTATAGAACATAAATAGAACAATATTGGCAAACTTACAAGAAACAAATGATGTTTCTGTATTCCAGACTTGTTCTAGATCAACATTGCGTGCTTGTGTATTGCTTACCGAAAGAAAAGTGTATGATACATGAAATCCGATAGATGTCAAAGTGTTTGAGATGTATGTTTCCAATTTCATGCCTGATGTCCATTTTCGTATGCCTAAATTATACCTCTTAGTGCTTATTGTTGTTTATTATTCCTTGTTTTCGTTTAAAGTTACATTTGCTGTCAATGGAAGACAACAAAGTTTAATGCACGGGGACTTTCTGTAATTTAGCTTTTTTCCCATACGACGAGTTACTTATGTTTTCTCAACTGTTTGATAAAATATGAAATACATTTGTTTCATATTCAAGGGTTTTATATCGTTAGTAAGAAAGAAATAAGTTCAATTCTAGTTTTTACCACAACGTTGTTACGACTAGCAAAATTTTCCATTTTAGATGTTCTTTGTAAAAAAATCATTTCGTACCAAATAAAATTTGTTCAAATGAAATAGTCACAAAACAAATATAAATAAATTGACTAAGACACGTTAAACAAAAACACGAATGATAAAGATTTTTCTAATTTTAAAATATTTCATTTTTTATTCTTTCCTTCTTATAAATGCATTTTTCTTAGTTTGTAACGTCAGTGAACTTTCAGAAATTACTTCTTGCGACATACGTAAAAAGCGTAACAATTGAAATCACACGTGGTTATCAAAACATAAATTTCAATTTACATGCATACTCTTTAATTAATCAATTGTCTGCTTTATTGATATAGTATATCAGATTCATGAAAAATCTGAATATTCAAAAAAATTCACCGTCATTCTTAGAAGTAGATGAACCAATTAAAATAACGGATATTTCAAGAACGTGCGTATTACATCAGCAAAATGCAAAAAATATAAACTAAGCAAAAGTTTGTTCATTAAATTATGTGGACTGCCAAAATGAACATAAAGTAAATCAATATTCAAAACTAAAAATTCTTAAAACTTCGGACCTTCAAAATAAAAACTATTTTTATAAGTTAAATGAAAATAAAAATGGCAACTATAATCAAAACAATTATAGACATACATTCATATCACTTCCGAAAACATTTTATTGAACTAATATTTTTGCCATACGAAAAGTAAAAGTATGAATGAGATTTATTTTTGAAATAATCTTCGATATTATTTTATATGAATAAATACCATTTTTTAAATTGAATTTGAAAGCACGTTTCTCGTTCTTAAGTCAAACAAATTTTGAAACCAAGTTTTCAGTTTTTAATTTTATTGATGTTAAGTAATCATTTTTAACATTAATAATTACCGCCCTTGTTAAAACCTTGTATTATGCTTTTTGCAAGTAGAGAAAATTTTAACCATTACTCTGAAATATAAATGTTTATATCAAATTTTAAAATTTTAATTTGTTTAAAATCATTTTGTTTTTCTGAATTCGTTTGGTGAATTTGGTTATACAGACGAAGAGTTTAAATTATCATCATTACATCATAATATTTGGCTATTTGTATGCTCGTTTATGTACGTATTGATTACGATTCAAGATTTTTATGTTTTGAGACTGATATCCTTTGTCTCTAGTACTCATGTCCGAGATCTTAGGTATGATTTAACCCTCCTGGTGGTTATCTTGACGCGTATCCCGTCATTAGCAAAACTGACCAGATCTTCATGATCAAGATATCTCATCGTCATTAACAAGGCGTCATTTATCATCATCAAAAAGACAATATGAAGAAGAATGGCGAGGTATTAGCACGTCATTAGCAAAACTGATCAGATCTTTATGGACGAGATATATCGCCATAACCACTTAGGTGGGTTAAGTGGTTTCGGTAAAAAATGAATAGTAAGTAACGAATAGTAGGTAACTTATTTCAAAGTATTTCTTGTTGACAAACATCCTGGAAGTGACAAGTATAAAAACAAAAAACATTGAATTCACATATAAATGAGCAAGTAATAAATACAACTTAACGAAAATACGAAATCTGTTTAACGATCGCAGTCTATTCAAACCACGACCATCAGGTGAGCGTCATCTTAACTTGTTCTTGGATTGTTGCTAAATCGATCAAAATCTGAGCCTCAAGGGTTAGGTCACATTAAATCGCAATTTTTTAAAAATTAACTTCAAAAGAATTACATTTCAAAAGTTTACCAGCGACATCGCGGACAAATCAATAGATTTCAGAACATCGCCTCAGCTGTCTTACATTTCAACCAATGAAATTCTATTGAGGACACAATAATTACACTAGTTTAATTGAAAAATCCGCAGTATATTACAGCCATTACGATGTATATTTCTTTAACCAAGGAATAATGTGTTGCCAATTCGATAAAATTATGAGTCTCATTGGCAGGTTGATTTAAATGTGAGTTTGAAAAATTATATTCCATTAAGTACAAGAATTTTCAAATACATTTGCGAACAAATCAATACCAACTTTAAGCACTACTTCATATTCGCTTCGCCCAATCAAATTCCTTCAAGTACACTATGGCTACACTACCATTACTACACATTTCTAGATAAATCCTCGTGTTCCGTTCCCCTTTCAATGAAACCGTTCCCAGTCTAGCATCAGAAGTTATTCAAAGATAGAAAATTTGATTCAAGATCAAGTAAGATGAATACTAGTCTTTTGAAAAAGTATATTCTAAAGAGTAGAAATAATTTCCACAGACCACCTTACGAACAAATCATAACACATCTTTCAAGTAATGCAACACCATTCTTACAACAAATATTCGAGGAATGTTTCATTACGCAATCCTAGATGAAAAGTGTCCAAATGGAACATCAGAAGTTATTCGAAGATAGAAAACTTGACTCCTTCAAGATCAAGTGAGATGAATACTGATAGTTTGAAAGAGTTCATCCCAAAAGGTAGAAACATTTTCCATGAACAAATCACGACACAGCTTTCAAGCACTGCAACACCATTCTTACGTCGCTTCGCCTAATATTCGAGGAATGTCTCATTACACATTCCAAGATAGCACCACGACGTTAGATGTACCAATGGAAGATTCGCCCACCGCGCATCATTCGAACACTCGATTCAAGCTCAATCCGAACACCTTTCGCTACGGAAACGAGGGTTTGATCTTTCCCCTCATCCAAATCGATTCCATCTCGATCAAATTACTAGAAAAGCAGGGGGGAAAAATCGCACCAACGCAGTTTTGATCCCCGTCTCCATCACCCCCACCCCTCAACGCGTGGACGTTCTTCTCCGCCCCCGACCTGTCATCTCCAGAAGATCTCATCCCCGACCTCAGAAGATTGAGGGACTCTGGTACTCACCTCACAGCGTGTGCCGCATATCCGGCAGTCAGGTATCTGTGTCATTTGGTCGCCATTTGGGAGAGAGGGACGTTCGTGTTTTGCTACCTGAGGTGCGGTGGTTCAGTCGGATCTGCTTGCTGCTGCAGTGGGATCGATCTCGCGGAGTGGCAGCAACGGCGGGGACTGGCGCCAACTGGCAACGGTGGCCGCTATGCGGATCGCCGACGATTTCGGGGATCTACCCGCCCTACACCACCGAGGAGGGTGAGACAGCGCCCCTGGTGATGGAACACGGGCAGATTCTTTTTTTTTCCTTTACGACAATGCAGTGGCGTAGTCACCCCATGGAAGCGGTGGTTTCAGGAACGAATCTTAATAGATGACCATCTAAATGCAGTTTTTTCGTGGTACTTAAAATAAGACAACTGCGTATTAAGTCCCATTTATATTGCGGGGTCGTGGTACCCCGGTTGGAAGAGTAGTGGATTAGTAAACGGAGGGTTGCGAGTTCGGCCCAACCAAAACCTTCGCGTACGCGGGGTCAGGTGCTCGTTAAATCTGCCTCAAAAATGTCTTGGTGTGGTGTTGAAATTTGAAGAGTGGAGAGTGTCAGGTATTAACCTCATTATCTGACCGTAGTTCAAGATGACGAGGCGTTATCTTCGGATCTTTCCCCTTTGGGAATGATCCCGGACCACCTCTAAAAGCCATTGTGTTGCTACGGTGCGATGTTAATTAACTACCTACACTGCCTGATTTTTGAAAAAATCTTACAAAATAACAATTTAAATACACAATTCGATCGTGTTCGGTTTAAACAAAATAACTGCTGTAACCCCTATTTATGTAACCCTATTTCACAAGTATATCACACTTTTACTTGTCCCCTGATCAATTTTCGGGTTTCCATAAACAGTCTTAATGTTTCTTTTGAATTCCGATCTCAAACGCCACTTGTTTCAAGTGTCACTGTTTGTGTAAATTAAGGGGTTAAACCTGTGGTTTAAACGAAGAATCAAAGCCTGGGGATTAGGACAGATATTTAGTGAAGAATTGATTTCCAATACATAGGTAGAATTTTTGAATTCAAGATCACTTCTCTAAACGTTAGTCAAAAGCTTTTTGAACCTCTGGTAAGAGTATTACAGCAACGTATTCCTCCAGCCCCCACAGGTTGCGGTATCCCGGTTGGAAGAGTAGCGGATTAGCAACCTGGGGGTTGCGAGTTCGAAACTCGATCCAACCAAAGACCGTCGTGTACGCTGGGCCTGGTGCACGTTAAATCTGTCGCAGCCTCATATCCTCACGTTTGCGTGATGTGGAAGTTTGGAGAGTGGGGTGCCAGCTCAGGTGTTGACCACGTCATCTGATCTTGGTGGTCCTCGGATCTTTTCCTTCGTGACTGATCCCGGACCGTCTCCAATAGCTCGTTATGTTGCTTCAGTGCGAGGTAAATGAACTAACTACTTACTACACGTTAGTCATGTATTTCGAACCCCTGATAAGAGAATTATAGATACGGGACAGCCCGTATTCCAGCCCACACGAAAAGGCAAATCTGAGTTCGTAAAATATCGAAAGCATAGATGGGAAGGAATGCTTTCAAAAATGTTCTGTCTTACTTTGTAGTTTTCAAAGGTTTCATCTTTGATTTAAATTGTAAGTTGTTATGTAGGTAATTGAATTTACATCACAATGCAGCAATGAAAAGGGCTATTGGCGAAGGTTCCGGCATCAATCCCAAAGGGAAAGACGTTACTACTAATTTTGGTCACATGATCCTGGGCACATAAAAAGGTTACCATTGCTCACTCTACTTTTATATTTCCTCCATAGACCTCGTAATTTGAACCACAACAAGGTCAACATCTGATCTGGAACCCTACTCTGCAAACTTCCACACCACGCCATTACTTAAATTGCAGTTTGCAAAATTTGAAATAAACGTTTTATTTCGCGTATGAAATTGTGCCTTTTATTTTTACTGAGCAGGCTTTTACTGCCTTCATTATAACGTTCTCATCGATATATCGATATTCTTTCTTATTCCAGCAAAAAGCTCGATGCATCGATGGGTAACTATACTTGATTACTAGGTTACATTTCATGCATTTTTTAGACGAGATCATCAGGATCACGACAGTATGCGGTTTTTAGCTTTTACGTGCTCAGGAAAATGTCCCAAGTGACTGTCGTGCTTTTCCGCCATTTTAAGCGCTCTTGCCTTTCCAACCGCGGTTCTGGGTCACCAATTACCCATTATTGTTGAAAAGAAGTCTTTCCCAAACGATCTTTCCCTTAAACCCTCTTCGATCTTTCCTAAACCCTCCTCTCTACGAAGTATTTCTTAATTAAAAGAAAACTGACCATATCTTGATGAATGAGCATCGCGTCATGAGAAAAAACTAACAAGATCTTGATTTCGTCATCATCAAAAATTTGGCAATATCTTGATGACGAAATATCGCGTAAAAATAGCAAAATTTGTCAGATCGTGATGGACGAGATATGGATGAATCTACAGGGTGAGTCTAAATTGTTTTTACAAAATAAGAGGGGTGATAGTACCCATCCAAACGAGCAGTAATTACCATGGAACGTAGGGTCGCATTCCACTCTGAGAGGCAGAAAAGAGTCAAATTAGAATTTCAACATGAACTTACAACAGTGTTGGGAAAGCGAATGAACGATACCAAAAGTTGCACAATCTGATTGATTGATGAGAGAAAAACTCACAGCAAGTGCTCAAAGTGGCGTGTCGTTTCACAGTTCACACCGGCGAAGGAATGACTGGCTCTCGAAGATTCCTGGTGTTGTGTTAATTTTGTCTGCGGCAACACCGATTCTCGCTACGAGATCTTCAGCCGAGTCCACGGGCGTCTGGTACACTAAAGATTTCATGTGCCCCAGAAGAAAAAGTCCAGTGGGTTGAGGTCCGGTGAGCGAGGAGGCCAAGCCACAGGTCCGCCACGTCCGATCCATCGTGCGGGATATGTGGCATTCAAGAAATGCCGGACCGTGCTGGAAAAGTGTGTTGGGGCTCCATCGTGCATCAACCACATGTGTCTCTGGATGGAGAGCGACTTTACTCTTTGCCTCTCAGAGTGGAATGCGACCCTATGTTCCATGGTAATTATTGCTCGTCTGGATGGGTATTATCACCCCTCTTATTTTGTAAAAACAATTTAGATTCACCCTGTATATATAAAGCAGGGCTGGTATCTGTCTGTCCGTTCTCTATATAAATCTACACCGTTTGACCAATCCTTACCAAATTTGGTACACTCATACTTCAGAACCCTGCGGGCAACGTAGGCTAAATATTAACCCTCGATCTATTTGTTCTAGGTGTGCAGAGGGTTCTAAAAAAGCAATTCGATATCCCCATAGGAATAACATTGAGTATAGAACGATTGCGGTGCGCAACCAATACTATGAGGAAAAACAATTTTATAATAAAATGGTTTTACCAGTATTGCTCGAAAAACAATTTTTTCCAAAATAAATTAAATTCTAATATTTATATGTGTGTTTGAACTGATTTTTTATTTCTTTCCATAATATAATTAATTTATGAATATTTGATTTAGAAAAAAAGAACATTTAAAATATTTAATTTTAGTTAACTTACATTTTGTAATGGAACACGAAAAGCCCAAACGGAAAAGCGTAATTTCGCTATTTGATATCTGACAACTCCAGAATTAATGTTCTATTTCATAAGTTTGATTTAGAATTCCGTGTTTGTGTATTTGAGTTGAGACAGCGAAATGTTACGGTCATATTTGAGCATTTCTAAGTTTTATAAATTTGTGTTCTTTTTTTGCATATAAATCATTGGGTTCAGATGTATCTAGCGCCTCGTCTGGTGGCAACGCTCTTGGCGCGTTTCTTGGCGCACTTTTAATAGCGAGTTATGGCAGGTGAAGGTAACCCATCTTTATTAGGGTTATTCCGTTTTATGGCAACCTCGGCAAGCGGAAAGATTTATAAAGAATGAAAAAAGATTTTTCAAAGATTTCTTTCCTTGGCGACGAAAAATACGCCAAAGAACGCACCTAGAGCGTTGCCACCAGACGAGGCGCTAGATACATCTGAACCCCTTATTGCCTTTATCAATGTTTTTCAAACGTCTTTTTTCGAATTACTCAATGTACTCAGAAAGTCGAAATTACACTTGTTCATATATTTCGTTTTTCAGAATCCTGCATTTTTTCAATGACCGGAATTTCGTTTCTGTTTGCATTGATGTGTTCTATTTTATATATATAGCAGATACATTATTTAGGAATCAAATTTTAATGAATTATATTTTCAATATATCACTAGACATATCACTAGAAAATATCACTAGACATGGGTATTCTTGGCGGTATATGCGTATTTCGAGCAACTTTCCTTAAGTCTTTGGTTCAATAAGTAATGGTTTGTAGCATGCTGTTCCATAAAAATAAAGTATGCAAAATAAAACCTTTTTAAGTAAAGTGTGTAACTTCGTATTTTAAAACGACCGGAAAGTTAGAATAAAAATTATTTTAAAATAAAATAGGTTACGTTAAATTAAAAGTTGTAGTTCAAAAATATTTTCATATTGTCTTTCTGAAGTAGTCACCTTGGAAAAAACTTTCGCAGTATTTCGTCTTACAGCAGGAGTGGGATGAATACAAAATAGATCATGTATGCATATTTGTGTCCGAAGTAAATTGTAGAAGCTATGAAAAAGTTAAAACAATGTTAAAATTATTTTCCTTACACTTAAAAGATGTTTGCATTATTCTATGATAGAAAAGTGGTTCGTGCAATCACTTTTAAATCAACATTTAACCAATTCAACCCAAGTAACGCCGGGTAATTCTGCTAGTAAATATATATGGACGAAACAACTTGAAGGGTTAAAGACGATCGACTACAACGTACCATTTCTCCAATTTAAAAAGTGTCGAACTCGCAACCCTCCCGTTGCTCATCCGCCGCTACTCCACCAACCTGATTACCTAGGCACCCATAGATTCATAGGAACTCTTATCTATTAAGATGTTACAAAGTCGTAAAGTTCGTACAGGAAATTTTGAAGCATCCTAAATAAAAACGACAAGACCGTAGAATCACCCTATCTATATTTATTTCATCTTAACTTTTATCCATTAGTTGAAAAAGAAAGGACACCTTTTATAGAAGAGCTGAAACGTTGCCTAGTAGTTTTATGAAAAGTATATATATATATATTTTCTTGAAATTTGGTTGAGAAATGGCATAGTTATTTCTTTGAGACAGTTTAGAGTTGCACTGTATCAAGTCTACGAAAGAGTGTAAACTCATAGGAGAAAATTTGGTAATATATCATTGAGGGGTCTTTAATGGGTTGTTTTGAAAAATCATATTCTCTAAAATAATATTCTCTAAAATACTCGTAATATTCTCTATTATAATAATTCTCGAAAGAGATGCGATTCCCTATATATCCCTATATAATAGTAATGCATCAAAGTTAGTGCCGAAAGTAGTTTATAATAAACTAATAGACCTGCGTGTGGCATCTGCGCTAAAGTTTCTAATTGTTTGTTTATTGACGGCTAAATGATACTCACATCTGATACCTATTTAAATCTATTTGTAATGAATATATACATCGATATTTCATTCCATTTCGTACTTTCAAATGAATAAAGTTAATCAAACTTTTGATACTTTTTACTGAGGTAGGTATGTATTTTAAATAACGTTACACTGGAGCACCACAACGGGCTATTGGTGACGGTGCAGGATCAATTATAAAGGAAAAGATCCGAGAACATCATCACGTAATTTTGAACCACGGTCAGATAACGCGGCAACACCTGAGCTGGCACCCCACTCCAAACTTCCACACCACGCCAACGTGAGGACATTTGAAGCCACGACAGATTTAGCGTGCACCAGTCCCCCTTGTGCACGACGGTATTTTGGTTGGATTCGAACTCGCAACCCTCCAGTTGCTAGTCCGTTACTCTTCCAACCTGGCCACTGCGGCCCTCTTTTGACTGAGGTATCAATTCATATTTCAAATCACTGCATTACTAAAGTACACACCTTATTCTTGTTATCACAATTGGCATCTGAACGATCACTTCAATTGTACCTCATTCACTAGGTCAAAGGTGATTCGGTGTTAATATTTTCACGTTCACTGACATTTCCTTTTCTGCATTTTTATGTTTTTTATTATGCTTTCCATAACCAGACAATAGCCCGTTTTGTTGCTGCAGTACGACGTTAATGAAACATCTACCTACCATAATCAGACTGCTAAAGATTTATCAGCAGTCTCTAGCTCCTCAGTGTAGGTTTAGCAACAGTATTCAGCTCCATAGCTAAAATTGGGCCGTAGTGGCTCAATGGGTATACCCACTGCGTTAGCAACCTGCGAGTTGTACACGGAGCAGGTTCGATTTCTATTAGGCTCGATTCTTCCCTTGGTGTATTTCTCTCTTCTGTGTCAGTAAAAGGTTTTTTTTGTGTATGTCCATTACTTGACATTGTCTTGTGTCTGGAGCAGAATGGCCAAATATGGCCCCTTGCATCATGAAACCAAAAGCAACCCAACCCAAAGCTCAAATCAAGCATGTTTAAGCTAAAACAGCAAAATTGGCGAATACATCCCGTAGAGGTTAAATTGTAATTGTTAGATCCGTTTGTTGCCATTCTGTAATAAACAAATAATGCCTATTTCTGTGCCACCTACATTAATGAAATATATATGTAGATCTTCAAACTATTAATCCTCTGAGCGTCATGAGATTTCCGAGTAGTGTAGTATTGCTTTCACCCCACAACGCACATAATGCTTATAAACTATATCTATTGATTGAAAGAATTCTGGAAAGATTCAAAAGATGAAGGTCAAAAATTGTCAGAAGTCATACAGGGAAGACTGCCGATTGCAGAATGGATATATGCATGTGACACCGCAGAGTTTTAACTTCATAGGTTAGTTATATCCCTTGGTTTCATTTCATTTTGTTCGCTCATTTTTATTAATTGGGATGTGGATAAATGTTTTCGACAAAATAAATATGGCCGAAACTGATTCAAATTCGTTCAATAGGTTGTCCCCATTTTATTAAAACTTCTTGGCTTCATTATAACCCTCTGAGCACCTCGAGATTTCCGAGTAGTGCATGCTTTCACTTCACTACACACATAATGACTAAATAACCACATCTATTGGTTGAAAGGATACCAGGAAAGATTCAACTAGTCAAGAATTTCAAAGACTGCCGGTTGCAGAACGGATATATGCATGTGGACATCTCAGAAAGTTAATTTCTCTTACATTAGTTATATTCCTTGGTTTCATTTCAATCATTCATTTTTATTCATTCGGAACCCCTAATAGAGTTAAAAAGGGCAGAATTAAAACTGAAGCAAACACACCTGGGAACCGACCCGAGTAAGACCTGATAAAAACGTTAACCTACTTTTATTCAGTCGAGAAATAACCCCAGCAACATTTTACAGAGATTTAAAGATGAATGACGAAAGTTAACTAGTGTGTGTTAAATAATTACAGCTACTTCCCCTTTAAAAAAGTACAGAAATTGAGTCGAATAACAGTTTCAAATAAATGAAATTTCAGAGGCCCTGTTGGTAAAAGTGTCTTTCGTAGATACGATAACACCCGATTCTATCGAGCAAACCCCATCCCTTAACTCAACTGGAGACTCATCCGAGGAATCCTATGATTTACGAAACAGTCACTGCTTCGTAAATCATAGGAGAAGCTCACTCACTGATTGATTAACGAGTCATGGTGACACTGCGCAGGAAATCCCATTCCGCGTTTTCGGCATATAGTGACAGCTGAGAAAAGGTATATATAACATTAATGTAGTAGTAATATTATGCATACATAAATGTAATAGTAGAACCTTGATTATCGAAGCACCGATTAACTGAATGTCAGTGTTATCCGAACCGAATTTTATGCAGAGGTTTTTAAAGCTTTAAATATATAAAGCTTAGAGCAGGAGCACACACGAGTATGGACACCTGACAGGTCTGTTTTTTGCGGGCAGAATGCTGCCTGTCACAACTTCCAGCTATGTTTTAGAAATGTAATAACAATGTATGTACTCTGAATTGAAAGGTTAAATTGTTAACCTTTCAATTCAGATCTTGATGGACCAGATCTATCGTCATCAAGATATTGCCGACTATTTAATGACGACGACGAGATCAAGATCTGGTCATTTTTCTTCTATTGACGAGATATCTCGTCCATCAAGATCTAGTCATCTTTGCTGATGACGAGATATCTCGTCGAGACAACCATAAGGTGTGTTAAAATGACTCGATCATCCACTATGACAATCACAGTGATGTATAACAAACAATCCCAAAATGAAGCCGTCAGAGGCACTTCTCCTTTAGGTGTGAATAGCCCGTTGTGTTGCTCCAGTGCGAAGTTAATTAAAATACCCACCTACCTACCTTTAGGTGTGTATGGGTTTGCTGAAGCGTGTGATAAGATTAAATAAGTAGTATATATTGGTTCATTTACCCTCAGGGGCACATCTCCTTTAAGTTTGTACTGGCTTCATGGACCCTAGGTACTCTAGTGATCTTTTCTTTTCCCATGGGGTTTATTGTGTTTAGTAAACACGGGTGTTGCACTCCCGGGATACCCACGCGCTCTTTCCTTGCTTTCATTCCACTACTCTGTTATCCAATCTCTTTTTTCCTCTCACCACATTTTTAACTTGACCTTGTCTTGTGTTTGGCGTAGATTGGCCCAATATGGCCCCTGCGCCATAAAAACCCCTAAACAACCAACTAACTCCCAAATGCATTATGGGTGTCCGTTCCTCACTTTTACACTTTTCAATCGAAAAATATGGCCCGCTTTCTTCATAGTTTTTCGCAATCCGGCCCCAAACAAACATGAAATTTTGCAACCCTGTTGTAGAAGATTAAAGTCTCTCACAATCCTCTATTAAAGATACTTGGCGAGTTTTCAAATTCTTGTCGAGAAAAGCCTAGGCAGCTCCTACATTCGGGTTGACTATTTAATGAATGAGAATGTCTTTAGATAGCGGAATGACATGCGTAGTCGGAATTTAATCTTGGACGCAAGATCGCAGAGTTCGATCTTGTCAATAATAGCAGGAGTGTGCAAAATAGCGCTATTCACTTTACAACTAAATAAACAGTTAAATCTTTTACATCAGTACCCGATAGGGTCTAATTAACCTTGGAGTAGCAAATTAAAAGACCGTTGAGTGACAAAACAGTAACCAAGCATTAGGCACATTAAAATGCGAAACACCGTCCACCGCAAGGGGTTCATTTTGTCACTTTACGGTTATTTTCGTTACACGAGGGCTGATTATAGTGCTCAAGGTATTCATCGACACAAATTAGTCGAACAATGCACAGCACGTAGCTACCAGGAGCGAATCCTGGCGTAAGTATTTGATAATGAGGAAGGATATAGGCATAGAGCGAACTTGGTTTGTTCCTTTTATTGTTAGAGGTCGCCGTAGCCCGGTTGGAAGAGTAGTGCATAAAGAGTAGGGTTGAGAGTTCGAAACTCGATCCAAACAAAGACATTCGTGTACGTGGGGATTTGTGCATGTTAAATCTGTCGTGACCTCAAATGTCCTCACGTTGGCGTGGTGTGAAATTTGGAAGGTGGTGTGCCAGCTCAGATGTTGACCGTCTGACCGTGGTTCAAAATTACTAGGTGTTGTCCTCTGATATTTCCCTTCGGGATAGATCCCGGACCGTCGCCAATCGCCCGTTGTGTTGCCTCAATGCGACATAAATACAACTGGATAATACAGCAATTTACGGCGTTTCAAAATTTTGAAAATCAGTATCAGCACACTTTCGAACCTGGTATTCGCTCGATGACTTTCACACACACAGACGATAACTAAAACTTCCATAACTGCCCAATAACCCTATCCCTAAAGCGGAAATGAAACGCTGGAACAAAAAAGTAAATACAAGACATTGACCTTCAGATAGTTGACTTTCAATATGACTAAGCTTATTCTAAGAGTTAGATTTTGGACAAGAAATCGGATGTCAGAAACCATAGTGTGTCGATCGGTTTGAAGATCTGTCACGTGGTTGTGGGAAAAAGCATGAATCCTAATGTGGGACACATTGATTGATTAAAGTGATTATACAGCGTGATTAAAAACACTTGTCTTCGCGCTTCGCTAGCAAATCGGCTAAGTCAATTCCTAAAAGCTCACTGATTTAGTCTTCTGAGATCTTAGGATAGCTACTACTCCCACTTGCTCTTTCTATTCCACTGTAAGGTCGATGGAGAAATTTTGGTACTGAAATTTGATTGTCGTTTGTGTGGGCGGTGTTTCCTTAACCCCGAACAATTCGCCACTGGAAGTCAGATAGACAGATTGGGAAATCTAAAAGATAAAAATCAATGTTGGAAAGGAAATGGGAGAAAGCGTTAAAATAGGATTTGACGTAAAAATACCGAATTTGTTTTGGAAAAAGTAAATGGGATGTAATTGAAATGGATGTTTGGAAATTAATTGACTGAGGTGGTGTACTTTCTGCCATACTATAGTATAGCAATTAACACCATTAAAAAATGCACAAAGTGCTGTTTAATATTCAGATCTATTTTATTTCATTTGGAGGAATACCTTATCGATATTTATTCATTATAAATGTATTTAACCCTCCTGGTGATTGTTTCGACGAGGTATCTAGTCAATAGCAAAACTAGCCAGATCTTCATGGACGAGATATCTCGTCATTAATGGAAAACTGAGCAGATCTTGATATCGTAATCATAAAAGAGTCTTCAATATCTTGATGAAGAGATATCTCATCATCAACAAAATCTATCACATCTTGATGGACGAGATATAGCGTCCAAATCACTTGGAGGGTTAATTAATGCATGAGATGAGGGTAACGAGACACTTGGATCAATAGACAAACAATAAACTTTAGTGTAGATGCTATGCACGGGTCTGATAATTACATTGCAACTCGTTTCTGATTTTTGTTACATCACATTTGTTTGTTATATCCTTATGTAACATCCTAGTAAGAAAATTAGTGAAACAAAAATTGTGAAGTTCGAGTTACAATATCTAAGGACGTCGATAAATAAATCGTAACATACATAAATAGATGGTTCCATTCAATTTAAAGTTTATTTTGTAGTAAATATTAACTGCAAGTTAATTAAAATGCGTCTGTTTATATGAAATGTAATTTTTCCAAACCAATTGCATATCCATAATTCAAAAATCATTAGATAAACACAGATAAATGATTTATTACATTGATGAGATACTGGTTATCAAAAAGGAAGAAAAATAATAAAATCGCAGAAAGTGATGCAAACGAAACAATCATCTGAACAATTGTGATTTTCTTAACTGCAAATCGATATCCTCCCTGAGTTGTAGGATGGAGGTTTTTCTTCTTAAAAATCCAATTGTTAACATCAACAACACGAACAAAATCCTATAAACTCAATTTATATAATCTCTCACCATCCAACATGAAAAATAATATTCGAATTTATATAAAGTGTAAATTCTCCATTTTGTATAATAGGATGAAAAATCGAAATAAAATGTAGAAAATGAATATTTTTTTCTGAATCACCCGTTTACAGTGTGAATGTATACTATTATTCATTTTTTGAATGGTGTGATATCGCCGCCATTAACTTCTCACATCGAAAGGAAAAACAAATGCAAAATGGCGCCTCGTGAAAAGAATTTATACGATTGTGTATCCGGTAATGATATCTATGATGTAACTTATCCGGGGTATTGTGACAATTCAACTACAGATGTTTTGACATATTATATGCTTAGATGAATAAAATGCTCCCTGGATAAACAATTAATAACGCATGTACTGTCCACTTATAATTGTAAAGAAAATGAAAAAGAATCTTAATATTTCTCTCTCTTCCAGGACATTATTTTAAATTACAAATCGGATTTTCTCCTTAGGATTTCAAATTTACAACAAATTTATTTTAAGTGAAAAAAAGGAATAAAAATGATAGACTTCAATATTTATTATCTTGTACTCTTAAAATCCAAAAGGGCCGTTGTATCCCGGTTGGCGGTCTCTGATTAGAAACTTTAGGGTTGAGAGTTCGAAACTCGACCCAACCAAAAGACCATCGTGTACAAGGGGGGCTGGTGCACGTTAAATCTGTCGGGGCTTCAAATGTCCTCACGTAGGAGTGATGTGGAAGCTTGGAGAGTTAGATGCGGTTCAATGAATTTCTTCTGCGGTCTGATGATAGAAGACAAAGAGAAATCTGGAAGATAAAAATAAACAAATAAAAGAAAATGAGTGAACGCGAAAACAGGTTTAGGCATCAATAAATAACGAATCTAAGTTACAAGTGATGGGGATGCAACGGAATTGAACATTCAGAATCTAACTGTAGTAGTATTACTGAATTGCTTACGTTTTCCACACATTTCCATAGAAATAAGATCATAATATACGATTAATTAATAATATACCTATTGGAGGTAAAAAATGCCCATATATTAAAATTTATATTCATTATAAATGCATTTTAAAAAGGTATGAAAGTGAGTAAGGTTTCTGCTTTAAAAAGATAAAAGCAATTAAACTTCTAGACAGACCTCGATTTTGTGCTTGATAAAATCATATTGGCTTATTGGAGTTTGGCTAAGTGTTGACCAACGTTAGGATTACAAACACTTCCTTTTTCGTAGCACATTAAAAATACTTTATACTAATGCACACGTTATTATAGGTGCATTAGCATGAAATACTTATAATTTGCTACGAACGGCAGTGATCGTAATGCTAACATCAGTCAACACCAGTCAAACAATAAGCCTTATATGACTTTTTTATAATTGTCGCACGTGTCCTTTTGCTGCGAATTTCAGATACAGGACTAAATTATTACTAATGTTCTTAATTTTTGTCAGTTATTAATGTTCGTAATTTGTCAGATTAAAAGTATTTTTAATAAAATCTTCATTCTGAAGAGGGCAGCGGTTGGAAGAGTAACGGATTAGCGACCGGAGGATTGCGAGCTCGAATCCAACCAAAGACCGTCATGTACATGGGGGCTGGTGCACGTTAAACGTGTCGTGGTCTAAATGTCCTCACGTTGGAGTGGTGTGTAAGTTTGGAGAGTGGGATGCCAGCTCAGGTATATGGCCTCGTCATCTGATCGTGGTCAAAATTACGTGTTTTCCTCGGATCTTTCCCTTCGGGTTCGATCCCGAACCGTCGTCAATAGCCCGTTGTGTTTCTCCAGTGCGACGTTAATTAAATACCTATCTCTCTACCCCCTGAAGATTTCTAGTTATTATTTTTGTTTATATAAAATCTATTCTGATGATTTATGCATACGGTTAAAGAAGAAATGTGACAAGAAGGAATACCAATGATTTATTCGAAACCATTAAATAGAACGTTTTCATTTGACCATGTATATAACGTATTTTTATATTAAAGTCTCAGAACTCAATTCCAAAATATGCACATTTCACATTACTTCCATTCATATTTCATGCGAATTGTATTCCATTGCTGTTTACCACACATATATCGCGGTGGAAAACGGTTTCAATTCGATTGTCATTTTTACTCTATCAATATTCATCCGTCTTTTTGACGTAAATAGAAGAACGCAGAATTTCCGTTGAGGGGAGCGAGTTATGAGATGCATGTTCCTGATTTCCGTTCCGAATCGTTTGGAAGAAACCATCCATTGTGCGCGAATTCTGTTCCGAATAAACGAATCGCAAATGAACCGGAAAGAACCGTCTCTGGCGTCTCTTGAAAGATTGCCTCAATGGAGAACTGGGAGAATTTGCGGTGGGCATTTTCTCCAGTGGCTCTAATTCCAGTCAGTCAGTGACCACATATTAAATCAATCAATCCTGTCATGGTCACGCAGTCTGTGACAGGCAGTACAATTATTTTGGACTATTAAAGGCAGCAGCGGAAGGAGAAAGGTTACAAACCTCTCTAAGTACATACTAGTACTGTCTGTTATTACATTCGCATTGCAAGCAATATCATATAGGTAGGTAGTTACACAATTAACGTCGTACTGGAGCAACACAACGGGGTATTGGCGACGGTTCGGGATCAATCCAAGGATGACGCCTCGTAATTTTGAACCACGGTGAGATGACGAGGTCAACACCTGAACTGGCACCCCACTCTCCAACTTCCACACCACGCCGACATGAGGGCATTTGAGGCAACGACAGAATTAGCATGCCCAGCCCCTGAGTATACGATGGTATTTGGCTGGACCGAGTTTCGAACTCGCAACCCTCCGTTCGCTAATCCTTTGTCTTCCAACTGGACAACCACGACCTTAATATTATTTAGATGTGAATTGAATAGTCTAATTAGGGACCGGACTTTTAACTGGCGTGCAATTATTTTGGATTATTAAAGGCAGCATATGAAGGAGAAAGGTTAAACCTTTCTAAGTACATACTAGTACCGTATTGTTACATTCTTATTTCAAGTAACATTATTCAGATATGAATTGAATACCACTAATTAGGGAGAGGAGAAATGTTATTAAATCTCACTGGGTATATATTAGCACCATCTGTTTTTACATTCGCATTGCAAGTAATATTATTTAGATGTGAATTGGATAGTACTTAATAGTGACAGAACTTTTAACGGCAGTCTGACAAGTTGTACAATTGTTTTGGACTATTAACCATCTTGGTGTTTGTCTCGACGAGGTATTTCGTCATTAGGAAAATTGGTCAGATCTTGATGGACGAGATATCTCGTCGAAACCACTTAGAGGGTTAAGATACAGAGTTCATCATTCTAGTGACTTCAGCGGTCTGATGAAAGAGGTAAAGACAGAGAACGATTTAGAGCAGAAATTTAAGTAGTCCTGTTGGATGTTATTTAATTAACCACGCACTGGAGCAAGACAACGGGATATTGGCGACGGTCCGGGATTAAACCCGAAGGGAAAGATCCGAAGACAACACCACCTAATTCTGAACCACGGTCAGATGACGAGGTCTCACTTGAGCTGGCACCCCACTCTCCAAACTTCCACACCAAGCCAACGTGAAGACATTTGAGGCCCCGATAGATTTAAAACGTTCACCAGCCCCCTTTGTACACGGTTGGATTTGAATTCGCAATCCTGCGGTTGCTAGTCCGTTACTCTTCCAACCGGACTACCGCGGCCCTTAAGTAATCCGAATAAATAAGATTAGTTGAAGTCAGTGAATTTCAAGATGTCGAAGAACAGTGACTAGTTTTCAAGAAGTGAATGTGATGCAATTTAAGGCGGAAATTTAGTAAAATCCTGTATGCGCTGTGCATATTTTGTTATACATATATTCATGAAAAATATGAATACGACGAAAATAACACAAAAAATGCTGTTTTTCTATTTTTTGATCAATTTTATTTCATAGGAAAATTTGTGACACAAAATACAAACGTATTTGAATCCATTATAAATTGTAATATGAGTTGCAATCAACTGCTTATACGTGTATAGATATAAAATTTTACTCTGATGTTTACATTTTACTATTTTGGTTTGTTGCACTAGTTTCAAAATGAGACTTTTAGACTAATACTGCATGTTTTAAAATCTGTACGCTAAACATATTAAGCCCGATCTTTCGATACTTTAACTAGTGTAAATGTGTTTCCATGCATTAAATAGACCTCGAACACACTGTCAATATTAAGGATTATGAGAAATGCATCATTTAGCTATGTATAAATAAACATTTCAGTGTTGTATAGTTTTAATTCGTACAGATCGCTTAACTGTCTTTTGAACAATCGATTTTCGAGATAATCTTTTTTAGAATCAAAGTATGTAGGTAGTTGAATTCATTTGACACTGGAGCAGCACAGTATTGACGACGGTTCGGGATCAGTCCCGAGGACAACACCTCGTAACTCTGAACCTCGGTCAGATGACGAGGCCACACTTGAGCTGGTATCCCACTCTCCAAATTTCCACACCACACCAATATGAGGACATTTGAAGTCACTACAGATATAACATGCACCAGCCCCCACGTGCACGACGGTCTTTGGTTGGATAAAGTTTCGAACTCGCAACCTTCCTGTAACTGATACGCCACTTTCACAACTGGGCTATCATGGCCCATGTAAAAAGGATCACAATCCATTCATATTCCTGTTCTAAGAAAAGATGAAATAGCAGCTTTTTGTTCTTGTCCTTTACTGTATCTTTGCCCTAAATTGCTGTAGAAAAAGACGTTATTTACAATAACACTTTGAGATCAAATATAAGAAAACATTGAGAGTCAAAGCAATCAGAAAAGTGTTGAAATGGTGTTTTCTTTGTGCGAAAAAACTTTGTTTTTCTTCAATTCAATGCTTGGTGTGTCTTTTTCTTGAGCGTTTATTTTCCTTTGGTCGCTGAGGACACCGAAAATAATTCTTTATATACACTGCTGGCCACCCAAATTGCAACACCAAGAAAGACAAGAGATATCACAACAAAATTTATTTTGTAGATAACATGTTGACCAAGTATCAAATGATTAAATTTATAGACTTCTGTGAAGTGTGGTTCCTGCCAAAATCAGTAGCCAGAATACCCGCCATTGTTGGAGATCACCGCTGCCACACGCCTCGGAATTGATTCAAAGAGACTTTGGATGTGTTCTTGGGGTACAGCAGACCAAGCAGCTTCCACATGTTGCCAAAGTTGATCTGGTGTGGCAGCTGGGGATGTATTCTGGGTCAATCGTTGAGCAACCATGGACCACATGTTTTCTATCGGCGAAAGATCCGGAGAGCGAGCTGGCCAGGGAAGCAATTCAATCTGGCGATTGACGAAGAACCCTTGGACAATGCGTGCCACGTGTGGTAGAGCATTATCCTGTTGAAATATGGCTGTGGGCAAGCCCTGAAGGTAAGGAAGGACAACTGGCTCCAACACCTCGGAGATGTAGCGCTGGCTGTTTAAAGTACCGGCAATGCGTACTAGAGGAGTGCGAGAGTGATATCCAATACCGCCCCATACCATAATACCCGGTGCAGGACCAGTGTGGCGGTGCATAACGCAGCTGTTCAGCATCCTCTCTCCACGGTGTCTCCAGACTCGAATCCGACCATCGTGGTGTTGCAGACAGAAGCGTGACTCATCAGTAAAGACAATTTCATTCCATTCTGCCGTCCACATCCTTCTTTCATCGCACCATTGGCGGCGGAAACGTCTGTGGTTCTGCGTCAAGGGTAGACGAAGCAATAGACGTCTTGCGGACAGACCACTCTGCTGTAAACGGCGTCGAATGGTACGCGCAGACATTGGATGATGCGGTACAGACTGAATGTGCTGTGCTATGGTTCGTGATGTGGCTGAGCGATCCGTCACTGCCATACGCACAATATGCCTGTCATCACGTGAAGTGGTGCACTGAGGTGGATGCGATCGAACACGTCGGTCCGTCGTACCCTCCTGCATCCAACGATCACATATCCGCATTACAGTTGTTTGATTTCGTCCAACACGACTACCGATTTCCCTGAAAGATAATCCACAATCTCGGTAGGCCACTATCCTTCCTCTGTCGAACTCGGATACTTGATCAAAAGATGATCGCTGTTTTCTACGAGGCATAATTGATCGTTTTTTTGAAAAAACCACAAGAAAAACTCAATTGCCGTACTTGAAATCGTCGAAATCTCCAAGCCTTAAATAGCGCTTTGAAGTGGCGCCACAGGCGCGAATGATGTGCGTCTGCGCTGAAATTCTAATCATTTGCATATCTCACCTCCGCTAATGCATGTTGTAAATTTCATATTATTTGCATGCTTCCTTCAGGGTGTTGCATTTACGGTGGCCAGCAGTGTATATATTTCGAGCACAACTAAAGACTAGTAAAAATCGTGTTATTACTTTTAGTAACATTCAACTTCAATTAGAATAAAAAAATATTTAAAACATCTTTTTCACATTATTATTTTTCATTATTAAAAGTACAAAAATAAAGCTTACTCTTGATCCTTTTCAGTGTAATTTCATTAACGATTAAATTTAAACACTTATCAGTAGTGAAATTATATAAAGTAAAGAAAAAGCAGTAATTTAGAAGAGTTTTTAACAGTTTGTTAACCAATAAAGAACAAAATTTTATGAAATTTCTTAAAAACAGTATATTCATGTAACTTACACTAATCACAATTTAACAAACAAGCTTAGCTTTATGTGAACTCATTGTATACTGGAATTTGGAAGTTAATATTTTTGTAATTTTATTGACTTCGCTTTCTTTTAAAAATTTCTTCATGGAGATGAGAACTATTAGTTCTTTAGATATAAAAGAGGAAACACATTTAAATCTAAAAAATAAAGTACTATATTATTTAAAACATTAAATTAACATTTTATAATCTGATTTCATTATAAAAGAACTTTCAGAACTAAAACTTAATGCATCTAAAGTTCCATATAATTTTTCTTAGAACTTTCATTATATAATTTTTTCCCTACATTTTTAATGTTGAATTTTTACGAAGTAGCTTATGTTTTTAATAAGCTCTGTAAATCCATCACTCCTTATAAAAGATTCCTTAATATTATTAAAGTTTTTAGACCAAATTAGAAAAAAGCCTATAAAATATGCAACACAAAAGATGTATTTTCCTAGAATTTTCTGCATGCAAATGCATTCTCTCATTTACCATAAAATATTCATATACGAATACGTGCATTAGCTTAATAAAATTTTCACGGCATTTTTGACCTAAACAATGCTTCTTTAAACTAGACGTTTTAATGTTCTGCAAATGATGCATAAATTATTACCTTTCAGTATAATTTACTTACTGCAAACAGCTCTCTACACTTACTGTTGATTATACAGAGTGGTTTGTGTACAAGCATTTACGCTGGTGTCCATAAATTAAGAGTCAGTTAATATGTTTAGATAAAAAACAAAATTATGAAAGGAGGATGATAAACATAATAATCAAAAATACGAGCAGATTTCATAGAGATTTACATACATAAGAAAAACCTTTTGTGAATGTACCGGTAATACATGCTAAATTAACAAAACTTACAATTTTTGGTCTTTGGAGAAGCAAAACCAAAACTTTTCGCTAATGCTGTCCCCTGTCAAAGTTTAATAGGGTTTATGTCACTGTAATGTGTAGGGTCACCCCTCACTGCAATGTACAAATGGTATCTGTTGCGCATACTCTTCGCTAGATTGTCCAGTAAATTTTGAGGTAGATTTCACCATTCCTGTTTCAGCGCAATAACGGTACAATTCAGTACAATTTTTTTGTACGCAGTAGGGGATTTTGATCTGCCATGCACCTCCCAAAAGCATCCCACACATTTCCTATGGGATTGAGGTCTGGAGAGTACGCAGACCACTCCATTCGGTCTATTCCTTCGGTGTTCAGCAGGTCATCAACACAGACCGAACGATGAAAACGGGTGTTATCATCAAAAGATGACGGAATTTCTAACAGCCCACGAAAATTGCGAGAGATAATAACATCCTGAAAATTACCATCAGCCCTTTTCAACACGTAAAGCTCTGTACGTCCTGTCATAATGATACCGTCCCAGACCATCACTCCTCTACCTATGTAATGGTCTACTTTCAGGATATTGGTGGAAGAATAGGCAGAGTGCGAGGTTCACGCCATATGTATTGGCTCCTCGAATCGGATAACAAAATCAACTTTCGTCCGTGAACAGGACCTTGGCCATTGATCGTCAGTCCAGTTGGCGTGTTCACGACACCATCGAAAGCTATGTGCTTTGTGTGATGTAGTGAAAGGAATGAAGTGTACTGGTCTGAGGGGAATAGAACTAACATGATTCAATCGCCTGCATGGTCTGGCTGGATATCATGGTCCCGTGCTTGCTTGAAGCTCTCATGTGAACCTTCAAGCAGTTATGCAGCGATATCTTTTCGCTGTTACTGTCATATAACGATCTTTGGCTGGGGTTGTTTGGGGCGATCGACCGCTGTAGTTCCGTCTGGCGGTAGTTCCACTTTCGGAAAATTTCTTACACAGCCTTGCGACTACGCTTGGCCCGCTCCGAACTCATTGGTTGCATCTCTCTTTGAACGTCCTTCCAATTTTACTACAATTCTTCCGGGGGGGGGTAAAATCATCGAGAAGTGTTCTTATAATAGTGTGTCACTCGGCCATAACAACTAATAATTAACATAGACAGTTAAGCACTTGAAAAAATCATTCAGTCACCTGCTTCAGCTCTTATGACATTTTAGAAACCTTGTGATGTCACGTGACTCCAAATATGTTAATTATGGTCAAACAATCGTTCATTTCTATTTCTTATATCTGTTGCTACAGTCAGTGAATTTTCACCACGAAAGATCAACTTCCACATCCGAAAACTTGCATATTGCATCTGACCCTTAATTTATGGACATCAGTGTATATGGACCACTCAAACAAAAACAAACAAACAAAACAAAAAAAACAAAATTAAAATTTTCCTCTCTTTAGTTTAGATAAAAATATATTCTGATACCAAAGCAACCACGATATATTTAAGAGGCCAAGATAATCAAATTGTGTCAAATCGCACTGGCTAAAGAGGCCACGATAGATTTAACGTGCACCACCCCCCAACGCACAAAGACGGTCTTTGGTTGGATTGAATTTAGAACTCGCATCCTCCGGTTTCTAGTCCGTAATTCTACCAAATGGGATACCGCGGCCTTATGAAATAAGATGAGGTCTGTAAGGAAAATGCAAAGCTTATAGCCTCAGCCAGTTATAATTTCCAGACAAACTATTTAGCGGATGTTCAGGCAGCTGGTCTAAGCCAGACGTCTATATTTTGTGATACCCACCCATTGGGAACATATTTCATTTAAATTGAAACATGTAGCATCGAAATAGACATTTTGGGACATCTGGGATATTGAGGATACCACACTGCGCGTAATAAAATTTACATATCGTCACTTTACTATCGAAACCTAGTCCAATAAGTTTATGAGGTTTTAACATCATTTGGTTACAAATATGCTAACTAAACTTTTTTCCTAAGTTTAAATACGTTATGAAGTCCTTTATCAGAAACTTTTGAGTCTCGTATCTCAGGACTAGTCTATGATATGATAATTAGTTTTTTAATTTCTAGTCTTCCGATGTTTTGATAGTAAAACAACGATATTTGAAATCAAGATAAATATAATTACACATAATTTAAAATGAGGATAAATATAATTGGTTAATCCTCCTTAGTGATAATCTCGACGCGGTATCTCTCGTCGTGGGCAAAACTGACCAGATCTTCATAGACGATATACCACGTCATTAGAAAAACTGATTAGATCTTAATCTCGTCATCACACACACACAAAAAAATCGGCAATATCTTGATGACGAGATATTTTGTCAATAGCACTTCGAGGGTTAATTAAGCCTGATGGTTGGCTCAAAAATGTACCTCGTCAATAGCGGAATTGACCAGATCTTTATGGACGAGATATCTCGTCATTAGAAGAAAATTAACCAGATCCTGATCTAGATATAAAAAAATCGGTAATACCTTGATGACGCGATACTTCGTCATTAGCAAAATTGGTCAGATCTTGATGGACGAGATATCTCGTCAAATTTACTAGGAGGGTTTTAATAAATTATCGTCAATAGTATTAATTTTAATTTCCAATTGATTACTGGCTACGAATGAAAACTAACAAAAACCGGACACTCTTAGCTCCTGCCAATGGATTTAAAGGTTGGATGTATGAAACGTCCCACTGTCTTGTTTTGTGAATCTGATGTCCCGGGGGTATCAGAGGAGAATATTTTATTTCTTTGTATCTTCTCTTTTTCTCTGTATAGTAAAACGATTTCACGATACACCATAAAAAGAAGAATCGACTTTAAAACGCCGTATTCTAAGACGGAATGCATGACAGCATTCACTTCCCACGCAGATCACTGGAAACTACTTCTGTGACAAGGACAAAATCGGATTTAAAATATTACAAAGCATTTTTTCCCCAAGAACTACAGAACTTTTTAGTAAATATTTCTAAAAATACTGCTTCTTCAGACAATGATGTTTGATCCCTCCTTCCTAGTTACATCTTTGTTCGAAATAAACTCCGATAAAAGGAAAAGCGTTTTCTTTCGTATGCTCCAGATTCGGTGTACACTTTAATCCTCCTGGTGATTGTCTCGACTAGGTTTCTCGTCATTAGAAAAACTGATCTTGATGGACGAGATATCTCGTCATTAGAAGAAAACTGACCAGATCATTATCTTGTCATCATCAAAAATTGACAGTATCTTGATAAAGAGGTATCACGTCATTAGAAAATTGGTCAGATCTTGATGGACGAGATATTTCGTAGAAACCACTTGGAGAGTTGTCTTGTACTGCCTGAAGAAAACAGAACCTTGTAAATCCCAATAGCACGAAAGAAATGGATCAAACTGGTTGAATGATGCTATATGGGCAGTTATATCATGCTGAATAGGTCTTGTGAGAGTTAAAAAGACAGTATCGTCAAGTTGAGTCTGGAGGATGAACGTTTGTTAAAATATTGTGCATAAAAGTATGTGATGCCTCTTAATACTAGAGAAAACAGCACATTCAAATAACAATTTATTGAGTTTTCGTAGTATTGTTAATTAGTGTTAAGTATTAGATGCCTACACTGCTTGCTGTCCATCAAAAATGGAACACCATGAGGGAAGCATCCTTGAAATTTACACGATAAATACATGGATGGTGTGCAAATCAAGTGCGCCAGGAAACGCCCCTGTAATCAGTATAAAAAGGGAGAACAGAGAACTGGTTTTAAGTATTGGAATTGTGTTTTTCTCGCTATTCCTGTATATAGGAAGCTTAATTAGGAATCGTTGAAAAATATGGAAGTTATCCGAGTGCGTTTTTGAGTTTGGCAAAGGAAAAAGTGTAGCTTTTCCAGACTGAGGATAATTCTTCCGAGAAATTGGTACTCGTGTTGGACGAAATCAGGCAATAGTGAAGCGAATATGGAATTGGTAAGTGCAAGAAGAGTGACCTGACCGATGTGAACGATTGCAGCAGCCTCGTCACACCGCCGAACGAGAAGACAGACATCTTGTTCACATGACTACTACGGATCGAACTATAACATAGGGGATCATAGTTCAAGAATTAGGGCGTGTTGCACAAAATCCTGCGTCAGCACGTACAATTCGACGTCGTCTGCAGCAGCGGATAATTTTTTTAATGTGTCGATTGCAACGAATACCTGTGACTCTACTCCACAAGCGTCTGCTGCAATGATACGTAGAATGCTCGCTCGGATGTCATGCTATCCGTCTTTTAAGACGAATCTCGATTTTGTCTGCAGCACCACGATGGTTCACATCCGAGTCTGGCACCGCAGCGACAGAGTGTATGACTTTTGAATTGTGTATCGCCAAATCAACCGTCATTTGGGCACTAGTAGATTCTACCTCCGCACACACCTAGTTCGCATTACCGATAAACAGTCATGCGTACCTTAACATCTCTGAAGTTTCGAAGCCTTTTGTTCAGGGGAAGCGGTGACCCTGTTGGAAAAGTAACGGATTAGCAATCGGAGGGTTGCGAGTTCGAATCCAATCAAAGACCGCCGTGTACGAAAGGGGCTGGTGCACGTTAAATCTGTCGTGGCCTCAAATGTCCTCACGTTGGCGTGGTGTGGAAGTTTGGAAAGTGGAGTGCCAGCTCAGGTGTAACCTCGTCATCTGACCGTGGTTCAAAGTTACGTGGTGTTGTCCTCGGTTCTTTCCCTTCGGGTTTGAACCCGGATCGTCGCCAATAGCCCGTTGTGTTGAACTGGCTGAACCTGAACTGGCATCCCACTCTCCAAACTTCCACATCATGCTAACATTAGAAAGAGTTTAGGATGTATTGGATCACTAGTATGTCATTCCCGCGTTTTAGTAATAAAAGATCGTGTTCCCATTTGTGTACCTGATTCTAATTAGTACAAATGGCGGTCTTCACTGTAAAACCAAAGCAGTGAATGGATCGCACGGGATTCCTTATTTCTCCTGGTCTAGCATACATATCAAGAGCCATTCAGAAAATATATCAAGTCAGGCCGAAGAAAATCCACTTTCCTAAATCCAATATATGAAAGGGAATGATTGAGAAGAGAGGCCTGATCAGAGTTTTGCTAATGGCACGTTTGATAGACCCAGTGACTGACTAAGCCACTGGGATTTAGGGGTTAATTCCCTAGAGTCCAGTAGGTCTCCGAGAAAAAAAGGATAGAAGTACCATGAAATTTATGTCAAGAAAAATTTGTTCTTTAAATCAGATGACAGGTTGGAACCTAAATAGCGTCCTTAGCGCGGATTAAGGTTCTAAGCTTACCGCTCATTACTGAAAGCGACAGCAGATATAGCGAGTTGACGGTGGGAAAACCATGCACGACGATCACGTTAACGCTTTTGGTATGGCAGCTTTCTTATAATTAGCTTTACACCTGTTCAAAAATCAAGTAAAAAAGAACGGATAGGAAGGTAGTTAACGTAACACTGAAGCAACACATGGAGCTATTGGCGACGGTCCGGAAACAATCCCGAAGGAAACGATCGAGGACAACACCTCGTTATTTTGAACCACGGTCAGGTGGCGAGGTCAACACATGAGCTGGCACCCCACTCTTCCAACTTCCACACTGCTTCAACTTTGAGACCACGACAGAATTAACACCCCCCACGTATACGAAGATCTTTGGATTGAGTTTTGAACTCGCGCACCTCTGGTTGATAATCCGCTACACTTTGCAACCGGGCTACCGCAGCCCAGGAACGAATAGGAGGGAATTGAAATCATAGTTGAAGTCCCTCTCTCATTTGTCATATCTCAGCATCGTGCAAAGAGGAGTAATTATTAGAAAAAGGTGATAACATTGATGACAGGGGGTGACGAGATTCGATAGAAAGCAAGAAATATCTTATACTTATCTTTAGACAACCCCATACGTCAACGCCATTCGCCATTGTTCATTCATATGGTATTTATTAGAAGCTCCGCCTGGGGGTTGTTTTGAAAGCGCGCGAGTGCTAATCACGTTTGACAGTCACTAATTGCTGCAGGACGCATGGGAAGACCAGTGCACCATCATCCAAAAAAACACTCCAAGTTGGAATAAATTAATTTTAATAAGTGAGTTAAGTTAATTTTTGTATGGGCTGCTGAGTTCTCCCACAGCCTTATGACTCTAAATAGGGATCCAACAAGACTAGATGTACGCTGCTGAAATTCGATGAAAAATGGAGCTTGCCTTTTCAGGGAGTGAAAGAACTCTACAAGACCATTAACCTTTTAGTGGTTTTGACGAAATATCTCGTCTATCAATAACTGACCAATTTTGCTAGTGACATCGTCATCAAGATATTGCCATTTTTTGTGATTACGAGATCAAGATCAGTTTTCTTCCAATAACGAGATATCTCGTCAATCAAGATCTGGTCAGTTTTGCTAATGATGAGATGCCTCGTCGAGACAACCACCAAGAGGGTTAAAAGAGAACAGGTACCACTTTTTAGAGTAGCGGATTAGCAACCGGTGGGTTGCACGTTCGAAACTCGATGCAACCAAAGACCGTCATGTTTGTGGTTACTGGTGCTCGTTAAATCTGTCGTGGCTTCAAATGTCCTCACGTTGGCGTGGTGTGGAAGCTTGGAGAGTGGCGTGCCAGCTCAGGTGTTCACTCAACGCAACTAAAGTGCATCATGGGATACCGACCCTACGAAGGATTTACGGTAAAAAAAATCCCCATAACGCGAAAGATGACTGGATGAGGAATATTTTTTGTGTGATTTTTTTTAAATCGGAAATTTTAAGTTATGAAATGTACACACAGGTGCTGCTCTAAATAAATTTTTCCGTGAGGGTTTTAGAGGCAATAGACTGAATTTAAGTGCCGTTATCTTTAGGTGAAAAGAGATTATGTCCAAGAAATATTTTGCACATCAAAGTCGACTGATTTTAAACCGCTTGCTTCAGTTCAAACTTCCTGGATCAGGTGTTGACCTCGTTATGACTGAGGATGAATATGACGAGGTGTTCTCGGATTTTCTCCATCGTGGTTTATCCTCGACCGTTGCCAATAGCCCGCTCCAGTGCGATCTTAATTACCTAACACCATCACACACTCCCGTGCCTTGTGTCGTGGGACATTGTATATTCAACTTACAATTTACAATGCAATCCTACATCAGACGTAGTTAGGAGGAGACAGCCAGGAGTCCTGGCGCCAATGTCTAGACTTCAGATACTTACCTTGCAATCATTAACCTTGTATTTTCTTTTTTTTAAAGTTTTATGCATCTTCTCTTCTGACTTATCTTAATGGTTAAATTAATTAGTTACTTTTGTCGCACGGGATTCATCAGACCTTCCTCATTATAGCTGTTAGTTAATGTAGTGTGATGCACATGTAAGGTAACGCATTCGAAGATAGTCAAAGCTATCTAGATAAGATCAAAGAAGCTGTCTATTTTAAAAGTGTAGTAATTATTACTACTTTTGAGAACTAAAAAGTAAACCATTATAATAGTACTCATTAAAGGTGTCGATGTTAATCAACATTAACGCACTTGGTCTAAATTGACTCGGCCTGTTTGAAGTTTTGTGGGATGGAAGATTCGTTTTGGTAGGTAGGTAGATATTTTGATTAACGTCACACTGGAGCAACATAACGGGCTGATGACGACGGTCCGGGATCAAACCCGAAGGCAAAGATCCGAGGACAACACCACGTAATTTTGAATCAGTCAGATGACGAGGTCGCCTGAGGTGGCATCCCACTCTCCAAACTTCCACAACACGCCAACTTGAGGACATTTGAGGCCACGCCAGATTTAACGTGCAACATCCCCCTTTGTATACGACGGTCTTTGGTTGGATTGGAACTCGCAACTATCCGGTAACTAATCCGTTACTCTTCCAACCGGGCTACCGCGGTCCGATTCGTTTTGGCAAGCGTAATTTTTCTGAAATTAGAAATTATATTAAAAGCAAATATTTATTTCAAAGCAATAATTGGTTACAATCAATACTTAATAGTGTGAATAATTATTAAATAATGAAAATTAGTACGGTGCTAAATAGGAGGTAAGTAATTGAATTAACTTTGCACTGGGAGGAACACAACGGGCTATTGGCGACTGTCCGGGATCAATCCCCATAGGAAACATCGGAGGACAACATCTCGCCATTTTGAACAACGGTCAGATGACGAGGTCACACCTGAGCTGGCACCCCACTCTCCAGACTTCCACACCACGCCAACGTGAGAATATTTGAGGCCACGACAGATTAAGCCTGCACCATCCGTCATGTACTACGGTCTTTGGTTGGATCTCACTTTGAACTCGCAACCCTCCGGTTGCTAATTCGTTACTCTTCCAACCGGGCTTCGGCGCTAACTAGGAAACTTTATCTGCATTATTTTAATAAATACTAAAATTTAAATATGAAACTTTGATAATAAATAGCAACATCATTTGTCCTGCTCCCCAAAACGTCTATCTCCACCCCTTAGATGCATGCGATTTTCTTTGTTGTGTATACGTATATGCAATATTGGTGTATCTGAAAAGGAGGGTATTTTGAAGTGGATAGAGGACATTTTTTTCAATTCAAAAGGGAAACATATCTCCCGCATGGGATAATGGTAACCCTAGAATAACCACATCTTTTAGAAATCATTAAGCATTATATTTTCTATTTTATGCACACATTGAGACTTACATTATTGTATGAGTATGTATAATTTTTCAATGATTTTCGCCTTGGATCAGTGGGTTTGTCCACTGCTCTAGCAACCTGCGAGTAGTAAGCGGCTCAGGTTTGATTTCCCTCTGGGTGTATTTCATCTTTCTGTGTCAGTAAAGCTGTCCTTGTGCATGTATGTTCATTTACTTCACGTTGGCGTAGCTTTTTCAAATATGACATTGGCGCCATAAAGCCTAACCCAAACAACCAATTATTACATGCTTTCCTATATTGTATTTACAATATGTTACAATAATATCAGTTTCGCGTTTCCAACAATTAGTTTATGAAATATAAACAAGTAAAAGGACTATGTCAAACTATTGGATACAAGCATAGCAAATACCATGAAATGATACAAAACAACCTCATAAAATATAATTTTCACCGCAAGTTCCTTATAACACGTTTCAGAATAAATACTCCTTTTCCTCTTCTTTTCACCCGTTATTCTCTGTCTCGCCGCTATAGCTATTTGGAACCACATATGTCCACAATAAATCGTGCCACCACTTTCACCGTTTGAACTCTACCCCCTCGCTATCCATGGATTCAGACAGACCGGCTCTCTCTCCAGATGTTTGTTTCTTCTTTCTTTCAGACAATCGGGTTCATTCCACCATAGCACTTTTGAGATGCACGTACCACTTTATAGACTCCGCCTTTGTGCCAATAAATTTTCCCTAAAAGGTCTCTCAATCCAAACATCCTCTAACTCCTTAACCCGTAGCGAATTAATTATTAACTATTCATTGTTCCACGAGCCCCTTTGAATTAGGCGCTCAGAACCATTCCAAACACCTTACACTCAACATCGAACCCCTCCACTCACTATGTTACAACTTGTCTACTGAAGGATTTTACCCTCTTGGTGGTTGTATCGACGAGGTATTTCGTCCATAGTAAAACTGACCAGATCTTGATGGACGAGATATCTCGTCATTGACCCCCCAAATGGTTTCGACGAGGTATCTCGGACATCGGGATCTGATCAATTTTGCTAATGACGAGAAATCCCGTCATCAAAGTATTGCCGATGTTTTATGATGACGAGATCACGAACTGGTTGGTCTTTTTCTAATGACGAGATAGCTCATCCATCGAGATCTGGCCAATTTTGTAAACGTCGACATACCTTATCGAGTCACCTACCAGGAGGGTTGAAATATCTTGTTGACGAGATATCTCGTTATTAGAAAAATCGATCATATTTTGGCGGACGAGGTGTCTAGTCGAAACCTCTTGGAGGTTAATGAAAGGTTTTCTTGGAATTTTCTGCCTTTCCACTTGTCACTTCAACACTCCCCAAAGAATCCATTCGACTACCTACAATACTCTTGTCACGATTGGGAATTTGATTTGTGTTATTATGACATACATATATGGAGTGTGTCGATTATGTAAATGCTTTCCTTGTTTCTTCAGTACTAGGCAGGTGACCATCCGATTATGTTGGTTACCTTAGTTACCTTATCTTAGTAGGTCATAAAATACATTACAACGAAACAAACCCCATAAGCAGATCAGCAAAGTATTAAAAAAGGTCATATTCCCATCTCCAAATTTTCCAAGTGATTTATCATAGTTAATCGAGTGATGAATGATTTGAAAGTTCCGGTTAATGAGGCGTTAAGAGAGGCATTAGAGTAGAAGCATTTGACTCATTCTTGGGTGCTATACTATAGGCAAACAACATAAAAACTGCAACCGAAGGAAAATTTTCTTTCGAATTAATAAATATCCGATTTGTGCCAACAACTTTTTGCTTTTATTGATTGATAGTAAAAATGATCGTTGGAAACTGGACTATTTGTCTTGTGTTATGAAGGCAACACAAGAACTTTTATGTTACCCCATAACGTGTGCTATGCAAATTCCCGTAAAACAGTAGGATCTTATATTGTGATATTATTGTTGATTTTCTACATTGTAGTTATGCCTTGAACATTTTTAAGTGCTTTAAGTTATTTTCTCGTGTTATCCCAGTTGGTACAGTCGCGGATTAACAGTAGTTGCGAGTTGCAAACTCGATCCTACCGTCCTATACGGGGAGGCTTGTACACATTAAATCCACCGTGGCCCAAAATGTCTTCCTTTTGGAGGGGTTAGGAAAGTGGGCATAGACGTGAAATATAAGTTGACTGATCATTGCTAATGAGAGGAACTTCAAAATGTGTGATCAATATGTCGCCTAGTAGTCACGTTAGTGCACTGTGACCAAATTGACTTGGTTGGCTGATTTGGTGACTTATTGGCCTCGTTTGGCGATATGGCATCTTGTGACAGGGTAGGTGTGTGAATGCGAGCGACTAAAGTGGTGAAATCGCCGAAGTCTACTACTATATTGCGCGGACCAATCAGATGATGAATCAATGAATGGGCGTCTTCTCCAGTCCCGTGTACCAATCAGATGATGAATGCTTGGCTCCATCCGGCAGACAAAAGTAGTCTAAAGGTCATGTTACTACCAGTTTTGGACACATGATCCTGAGTACATAGAAAGGTCAACATTGCTCACTCTACTTTTATATTTCCTGTATGGAAAGGGGTACCAGTTCAGATTTTGACCTCATCATCTGACCGTGGTTCAAAATTACTAGCCGTCCCCTTCGGATCTTTCACTTCGGGATGGATCCCAGACCGTCGTGGCTCAGTGAGTATGCCCACTGCGCTAACAACCTGCTAGTTAGACGGCGCAATTTCTCCCTTGGTACATTTCTCTCTACTGTAACAGTAACTTTTATTGTGTGTATGTCTATTGATGTTTTATTTCTTGTATCTGGCGCTGCATGGTCCCTTGTGCCATAAAATTCCAATCAACCCAGACCGTCGCCAATAGCCCGTTGAATTCCTCGAATGCGACATAAATTCAACTACCTACCCATTCCAAAAAAAAAATTACAGTAATGTTGAAGAAGCATTGCATTTAATGATTTTGCCGACTGTTTTCAGACATATCGACGTGTATTTTACCTGTGCTGAATACTAACCAGTATAAATCAAACTAGCTACAACACAAGTTTTAGATTGTTTTCATTGGTTTTATTGATAAATATTTCGGTGTAGGCTCGAATACGCAATGAATACGTCCGACTTCATCCCTTTGTCTGCTTCCAAACTTTTCTCGTCTATCTCAAGCTGTCGTAATATCCCGATCAAAATATAAATAACCATTGGTCCTTTTTTAGGGATCTTGTTATGACGTGAAGTTATTTTGTGCAGAAGTTGGTCGACCTATTAATCACTCGAACGATTTAACACTGAAGGGTACACAAGCACATATCCGTTCTGCAATCTTTCCTGCTTTACTTTAATCGGTTTTGACCTTTTACAATAGAATGTCTTTCTAAGAATACTTCTGTACCCCAGAGGTAAAGTGTCGTAAGTCCAAATTGGCTACTTTTCAGGAAAGCGAAAAACCTAACTTTTTACTTATGGTACAACATGGACATATACTACGTCGTTCTAATCTATCACTAGCTCAGGTGTTGCCTCGTCATCTGACCGTGGTTCAAAATTACGTGGTGTTGTCCTCGGATCTTTCCCTTTGGGATTGATCCCGGACCGTCACCAATAGCCCATTGTGTTGCTCCAGTGTGACGTTAATTAAAATTCCCCCCCCCCTAATCTATCACTAATTCAGAATAGAAGTCCCTGACAGTTACCACTAGATAGAGCGCAGTTTTTCAAGTAGAGTTGTTGATCTAACTCCAAACCGCCAAAAATGGACTTAACGACAGTTTACCTCTGAGTACAGAACTTTAACCAATGGGCCGCGGTGGCCCGGTTGGAAGAGTAACGGACTGGCAACCTGAGGGTTGCGAGTTCGAATCCAACCAAAAGACCGTCGTGTACGAAGGGGGCTGGTGCACGTTAAATCTGTCGTGGCCTCAAATGTCGTCACGTTGGTGTGGAAGTTTGGAGAGTGGGGTGCCAGCTTAGAGGTGGACCTCGTCATCTGACCGTGACTCAAAATTACGTGTTGTGCTCGGAGCTTTCCCTTTGGGGTTGATCACGGACCGTCACCAATAGCCCGTTGCGTTGCCCCAGTGTGACGTTAATTAAATACCTACCTACCTCGGATCTTTCATCTTCGAGTTGTTGACGGCGCAGGTTTCGATTCCTGTCAGGTGCATTCCTTCCTGGGTGTATTTCTCTCTTCTGTATCAGTAAAACTTTCCTTCTGTGTATGTCTATTACTTGATATTGTGTGTCGGGCGTAACATGGCCCTTGCGCCATGAAACCTCCAAACCAACCAACCTAAGAGGATTAAGTGGACATCGTTCCGTCTACCTCCAGATGCAGTTGAACTTTTCTTTACAAAGAACTGTTAACCCTCGTGATTACATTACCACGACAGATTTACCGTACACCAGTCCCCTTTGTACATAACGATCTTTGGTTCGATTCGAACTCGCAACTAAGTCAGGTTGGCGTGGTGCGGAAGTTTGGAGAGTGGGGTGCCAGCTCAGATGTGACCTCGTCATCTGACCGTGGTTCAAAATTGCGTGGTATTGTCCTCGGATCCTTCCCTTCGGGTTTGATCCCGGACCGTCGCCAATAGCCCGTTGTGTTGCTCCAGTTGCGACGTTAATTAAAATACATTCCGTACCATCTAGGATTCTTTCAACCACTAGATTTAGTTATGTATATTGCGGAGTAAAAACAATGCTATTCTACTTGGAAATCTCAAAACCCTCAAGGGGATTAAAACTGAAGAAAATGGGGCTTGATGCTTTTATTTCATATTTAATATTTGAAGAGCCTTCTATTCAAAACAAGGGCTCTTGATTTGATTTCCGTGCAATCATTCTCTTCCAGAATACTTCAGGTCGAACAAAAATTTCGGAGCTATTCAAACAACACTATCGAATTGCGTTTCAGCGTAGAATGAATCTCCAGGCGGCTATTCTTCCAGTTTAAGTTTTTCTAAGAGTTCTTACGCGTTTCAAAAACCACTAGAATTCCGGAACGTGATGCTCAAGTTTGAATACTGCTTTCCTTGCGAGAGGAACTGAATTTCATTTCAGTGAATCAAGAATGAGCATACCTTACCACGAACGCCGCTTGAATGAGCTTATGACGTTCAGACTATTGCGTATTGTAATTGTATATTACACATACATTGCCCTATAGTCATACAGAATGTTTCAAAACTTCAATCTTCAAGATGAGGTAGGGAATTCAAAATTAACCATCTGAGCGTAACGGGATTTCCGAATAGTGTAGTATTGCTTTTTCGCCAGAATACACATATTGATATGGTTGAAAGAATCCGGAAAAGATTCTATTGGTTGATGACCCAAACTGGCCATACGTCGCACAGGTGAACAGCGCCATCTTGTAAATCCCAGTGGTGCCATATCCCTTTGTGAATATGGTTTAATTTGTTGTTCCCTAGGCCTCTATGAGGACCGCGGTGGCCGGGTTGGAAGAGCAACGGTCTAGCAACCGGAGGGTTGCGAGTTCGAATCCAACCAAAAGACCGTCGTGTACAAAGGGGACTGGTGAACGTTAAATCTGCCGTGGCCTCAAATGTCTTCACGTTGGCGTGGTGGTTTGGAGAGTGGGGTGTCAGCTCTCAGGTGTTGTTGCCTCGTCATCTGACCGTGGCTCAAAATTACGTGGCGTTGTCCTCGAATCTTTCCTTTCGGGATTGATCCCGGACCGTCGTCAATAGCCCGTTGTGTTGCTCTAGTGCGACGTTAATTAATTACCACTACCACCCTACGCCTCTACATTTTGTACAGGAAGTTTTTAAATACCTTGTAAATCAATATACACGAGAATAAATATGGTAGGTAGGTATTTTAATTAACATTACACTGGAGCAACACAACGGGCTATTGTTGACGATCCGGGATCAATCCCCAAGAGAAGAAAGATCCGATACCACGTAATTTTGAATCAGTCAGATGACGAGGTAACACCTGAGCTGGCACCCCACTCTCCAAACTTCCACAACACGCCAACGTGAGGACATTTGAGGCTAAGACAGATTTTAAAAAAGGCAAACTAATACCTCACTAAAAGTATTGTTTGTATTGCCCTCACTTTTTAATGTTATAGTAAAAAACAAATGCAGTTTTGTTACTTATAACACAGCCCAACACATACTTTGGTGCCGGGTTTTTTAAACTGATTTTATGTGTATTTCATATGCTGAAAACAAATATGACGTTAGTTTTTGACGGTCACCTCTTGTTTGTGAGCTATGACAGTAGCGTTATTTACGTTAACACATTAAATTAGGCTTTAAATTAAAAACCTTTTCCTTAATAAATTTTGTAACATTTTAATTAATTGAATAAAACACATCAACAGTCCTGTAAATCTACAATAGCTTAATTAAAAATTAGAACAATCAAATAAAACCAAAGGAAGTTATTTTGTTTCACTCCGAGAGCTTCTTTTGTTTGAAATTCTTGAGTGAACTTTTAGTCTCTCTTTGCAGTACCGATTTGAGAGCAGATCTGCCATCATGAGTATCCCATCTGCAATGGTATCGGTCCTCTATTGTCTTTATGTCCTGGTGAAATCGTTCACCTTGTTCTTCACTAGTATCGCCAAGATTTTCAGGGAAACGGTCTGAATGGCGGTGCAAGTACACTGCTGGCCACCCAAATTGCAACACCAAGAAAGACAAGAGATATCACAACAAAATTTATTTTGTAGATAACATGTTGACCAAGTATCAAATGATTAAATTTATAGACTTCTGTGAAGTGTGGTTCCTGCCAAAATCAGTAGCCAGAGTAGCCGCCATTGTTGGAGATCACCGCTGCCACACGCCTCGGCATTGATTCAAAGAGACTTTGGATGTGTTCTTGGGGTACAGCAGACCAAGCAGCTTCCACACGTTTCCAAAGTTGATCTGGTGTGGCAGCTGGGGATGTATTCTGGGTCAATCGTTGAGCAACCATGGACCACATGTTTTCTATCGGCGAAAGATCCGGAGAGCGAGCTGGCCAGGGAAGCAATTCAATCTGGCGATTGACGAAGAACCCTTGGACAATGCGTGCCACGTGTGGTCGCGCATTATCCTGTTGAAATATGGCTGTGGGCAAGCCCTGAAGGTAAGGAAGGACAACTGGCTCCAACACCTCGGAGATGTAGCGCTGGCTGTTTAAAGTACCGGCAATGCGTACTAGAGGAGTGCGAGAGTGATATCCAATACCGCCCCATACCATAATACCCGGTGCAGGACCAGTGTGGCGGTGCATAACGCAGCTGTTCAGCATCCTCTCTCCACGGTGTCTCCAGACTCGAATCCGACCATCGCGGTGTTGCAGACAGAAGCGTGACTCGTCAGTAAAGACAATTTCATTCCATTCTGCCGTCCACATCCTTCTTTCATCGCACCATTGGCGGCGGAAACGTCTGTGGTTCTGCGTCAAGGGTAGACGAAGCAATGGACGTCTTGCGGACAGACCACTCTGCTGTAAACGGCGTCGAATGGTACGCGCAGACACTGGATGATGCGGTACAGACTGAATGTGCTGTGCTATGGTTCGTGATGTGGCTGAGCGATCCGTCACTGCCATACGCACAATATGCCTGTCATCACGTGAAGTGGTGCACTGAGGTGGATGCGATCGAACACGTCGGTCCGTCGTACCCTCCTGCATCCAACGATCACATATCCGCATTACAGTTGTTTGGTTTCGTCCAACACGACTACCGATTTCCCTGAAAGATAATCCACAATCTCGGTAGGCCACTATCCTTCCTCTGTCGAACTCGGATACTTGATCAAAAGATGATCGCTGTTTTCTACGAGGCATAATTGATCGTTTTTTTGAAAAAACCACAAGAAAAACACAATTGCCGTACTTGAAATCGTCGAAATCTCCAAGCCTTAAATAGCGCTTTGAAGTGGCGCCACAGGCGCGCGTGATGTGCGTCTGCGCTGAAATTCTAATCATTTGCATATCTCACCTCCGCTAATGCATGTTGTAAATTAACCCTAGCTTTATATTCTGTCTCGTCCGACTAAGGGTTCACGAATGACATTTCTTTCTCCAACAACCATGTTCTTTCGTAGGCCACTCTTTTCTTATCCAGTGGTATTGTTTGGCTTTGCTATCCCATAGGCACAAGAAGCAAGGATATTTCGTGTAGCCCCCTTGCTGACCAGGTAGAAAGTTAACCATTTTTAAGTCCACAAACTACCCATTGTTCACGAAACTTAATCTTGTTGACCAAAGTTATGGTATCATATTCTTTCATTTTGGTTCAGTGAGCAATGGGTATTGTTGCCACTTCGTATTTGGGTATTGTTGATTCATATTTGTTGCCACTGTGTAAAAGTACACACTTCAAACTCCACTTAGAGCTGTCAAACAGTCGCCAATCAATTGGGCACGTGGATACAAATTTTTATCAGAAGTCCTTTAACATCTTGACAAAAAAAAAGATCGTTTTCATGAGAGAAGAAAGATAGCAAATCCTTTTCCCTAGTAGGGAAGAATGTGATTTTGTTCCACTATCAAGTAGATTCTTATCATTTAATCTAGAAACAAGTAATTCAGATGATTCTTTTGAGAGACTCAGACCCCTTATCAGGTCACTTAACTCGTTTTATTGAAGCGTTGAGGACTTGATGATGCTCCCTCATAATCACTATCGCTCCTTCGGTCCGTATCACAAGGAACATCAGAAAGATGAAATTCATCCTCGGAGATCTCTGGAAGCTGATAGAATAGGAATTTCGTCTGAGTGAGGAACAGGCCGTCTTGCAAAGGCTAAATCATGATATGTCCACTTGCTGCGGTTATTTCGGTTTATGCCGGTAATATTCACAATACAAAAATAACAGTCATCAAATTGGTTTATGGGTTTTCTCCAAACCAAATTTTAGACTCCTTCTCTTCCCATTAGTCCATTGTCGTAGGTTTTCTGTACAAGTTTTACACACAATGTGTGGAGCCCAAACTTTATCTTAGTCACCAAGCCTAACGCCAAAGTACCCATGGTAAGCTCTTTTAACAAAATCAGAAATGACTTTTCTGTTCTCATTTAGGGTGTACTCACCACATACAATATAGCAAAATACATCAGGATGGTTAACGCAACTTCTTCGACTGGATGCCATTCTTTCATTTCATCAATCCGCAAAACAAAGAACTTTATGAGTTATGTTAGATGTAAACACTACGTTACGTCAACAAATATGGCTTCATACAATTAGCGGAACAGAGAAGGAAGAAAAAAGCAGGAATCAATCCACATAAAAAACACTACTCAATGAGTTGTATAATGAAGTATTTTATAATTTAGCTGCGCTGAATCTCAAAGTAGAGCTGATAGAGAAAAACTGTTTTCATATTTGAAACTAGCACACCAAATATAGTCAAAATCAGTTTAAAAAATTCCAGGCACCAAACAAAAATTTTTTTGTAAGGCTGTGTAATCATTACCTATATTATATTTCATGTATGCCTAAGACAATTCCTCCCCACTCAATGTGACCCAGGCAAGCCTAAAGGTTAGACATTCTAGTGTATCCGCCACGATACATTTACGATGTCATCAATTACACTTGGTATCGCAGTATTAATGGTGTGTGGTTGACGGGGTTGTGATATGACGCGAACAATTTGCTCTCTCATGGATGCATTAGTGTTCAGAATGTGTTACACACTCAAATCCACCATATATACACTACTGTTTGTGAAAATTGCAACACTATTAAAGAATCATCAGAAATAAATGAAATTTATTCCACGTATTACTTAGTGGTTTAAATAAACGATCAAATCTACAGATCAATAAAACAAAAAGTAATGCCGAAAATCAATATCTTGTGCATCCGCCACGCGCAGCGATGAGAGCCTGTACACGTCGTGGCATCGAATCATAATGAGATTCTGAATGTCATGCTGAGGAATGGCATTCCAGATGGCCTCTATCTGATGCCAAAGTTCAGCCGTACTCTCTGCCCGACGAGCGAGTCGCCGTCCGATATAATCCCAGATATGCTCAACGGGCGACATATCCGGGGAACGTGCAGGTCATGGAAGAAGCGGAACCTGTCGTGCACTGAAGAAGGATTGTACATTCCGAGCAACATATGGACGAGCATTGTCTTGCTGAAATACAGCTCGGGGAATGCGTTGCAGAAGAGTATGACCTCGGGCTCCGCAACTTCCCTGATGTAGAGCCCGCTGTTCAGGGTCCCCACAATTTGGAGTAGGCGGGATCGCCCATGATATCCAATAGCACCCCAGACCATAGCGCCAGGCGTTTGTCCAATATGACGCTGAATAAGACACTCCGGGAGAAGGCACTCACCTCTAGTGTCTGAGGAGTACGCGTCCATGATTAGTCCAGATTGTAGCGGGATTCATATCTGAGAAGACGACTTGTTGCCAATCGGCACGCCATTGGCTGTGTTGGTGAGCCCATTCTAGCCGGAGGCGTCGGTGGTTCAGCGTCGAGGGAATCCTTGCACGTAGCCCATGGCGCAGCAGACGTCAACGAACCGAGGGGGCAGACAATGACACACCTGTAGACGTGCTCCAATGTTGTGCCAACGCACGAGAGGACGCTGTACGGTTCGTTACCGCCATGCGGATGCGATGTCTGTCGTCCCGTGGTGACGTCATATTGCGTGACCCACTGCCGGGGTTTCGACTTGTCCGGTTCTTCATGGTCCATCTCTTCCACACACGCATTACTCTTATGGCATTACGCCCCGTGTGAGTGGCGATTTCACGATACGAAAGTCCACCCTCACGGAGGCCGATCATGCGGCCCCGTTCGAACTCCGTTAGTTGCTCGTATGGCACTCTGCGTTTTTGGCGAGGCATATTGGCTTCTAATCAATCATTTACAGCAGTCAAACGACGATACACACATTTTAATTAATTTTTACAGTGCTTTTTATACTCGGCTCACTTGGAAGTTTAGAGGGTGTTTCTCGGCCCACACATGCGTGATCGCTTTGTAATTCTAATCATTTGCATATCATAACCTGTTTTGCATTTCCTGCAAGTTTCGTTTAATTTGCATGTCTCCTTCATGGTGTTGCAATTTTCAGACAGTAGTGTATGTTGTTTGCCACTGGTGTAAAGTGGGCCACAGTTGGAAGAGTAGCGGATTTGCGACCAGAGGGTTGCGAGTTCGAAACTCGATCCAACCAAAGATAAGTAGGTAGGTATTTAGTTAACGTCACACTGGAGCAACACAACAGGCTATTAGTGTGACGATCCGGGATCAATCCCCAAGAGAAAAGATCCGAGGACAACAGCACGTAATTTTGAATCAGTCAGATGGCGAGGTAACATCTGAGCTGGCACCCCACTCTCCAAATTTCCATACCACGCCAACGTGAGGACATTTGAGGCCAAGACAGATTTAACATACACAAGCCCTCTTTGTACACGACGGTCTTTTGGTTGGATTCGAACTTGCAACCCACCGGTTTAATCCGTTACTCTTCCAACCGGGCTACAACCAAAAACCGTAGTGTACTTTAAATCTGTCGTGGCCTCAAATGTGCTCACTTTGCATTGTGTGGAAGTTTGTAGAATGGAATACCATCTCGGGTGTGACCTCGTCATCTGCACGTGGTTCAAAATGACGAGGTGTTGTCCTCGGATCTTTTCCTTCGGGATTGATCCCAATTGTACGTTGTTTCTCCAGTGCGACGTTAATTGAACGTTAGGTTAACCTACCATTCTTATGGTTCTGTTAAGTTTCAAAACAAGGTTGTCTTAGAAAGATTTATTATCAACTGATTACAAATGACAACACTGCGTTGTGCAAAATTATAAATTTGGGAGTACCCCTAGAAAATGAGATAATTATCTTAGCAAAATCAATTAATCAATCTAGAAAGTAAAAATTATCCATTTGGGAGTCCGTCTAGAAAATTATAAGACGCAAAAGTATTAATTAGAAACTATAGCACTTTATGTTGCGTTATATAATTGGAAGCACTTCACCAAATTATCGCATTGCATCAAACGTGTTGAGATAAAAGTGAATTTATTCAAACTAAACGGATAAAAGAAATCTAAAATAAGCATCACTATTTGGGAATTTACAAAATGATTATAAACTGAGGCACAGAGCAAAAAGAGCCTAACTGCAAATGTGGCGTATTATATATTACTTAGGCTGTCCATGAACTCGTGTAAAATAGAGAATGTGATGCAAGAAAAGGTGAATGTTCTGCCATTCTATTAGTCTGGGATATTTTTGCACCTGAAAATGAAAGGGTAAGGACAATTAGACGTGAAATATAGGTAGACCGAGCATTGCTATTGAGGATCTCCGAAAAGTGACCACCTGGAAGTGAGTAGTCAACGTGATTGCTCGGTTGGTATCTTAATTAACATCACATTGCAGCGACACAATGGGCTATTGGTGACAGTCCGGGATCAAACCCGGAGGGAAAGATCCGATGACAACATCACGTAATTTTGAACCAGTCAGATGAGGTCACATCTGAGCTGGCACCCCTCTCCAAACTTCCACACCACGCCAACCTGAGGAGTTGGTTGCGAGTTCGAATCCAATCAAAGACCATCGTGTAGAAAGGGGGCTGATGCACGTTAAATTTGTCGTGGCCTCAAATGTCCTCACGTTGGTGTGGAAGTTTGGAGTGGGGTGCCAGTTCAGCTGTGACCTCATCATCTGACCGTGGTGTTCTTGTATCTTTCCTTTCTGGATTAATCCTGGACCCCATCACCAATAGCACGTTGTGTCGCTCCAGTCCGACGTTAATTAAAATACCATTTCATGTAATTTTTTTTCTTTATACTTGATTTTAAATTGCTTTCTCGTTTTAACTAATTCATCTTTGTCAGTGCTTGTATTGTCCGTGTCAATTCTAATGCCCCTAAGGATACCGCTCCGTTTCAAGTACTTACCATACATATGAAGCCAACATACACTTACCTCGACAAACCGATCAGTCTAGTAGTGAGGGTGCTGGCTTTTCAATCGAAAGGTTCCTGGTTCAAATCCGGGATAAGGCATGGCCGTTTGTCCTGACTGAAGACCGCATTGGAGCAATGCAACGAGCAATTGGCGACATTAAGGGATTAATCACGAAGGGAAAATTTCGAGGACACCTTGCAATTTTGAATCACGGTCGGTCAACACAGATTTAACATGCACCAGCGTCCCTGTGCACGACGGCCTTTGGTGGGTACGAGTTCCTCGCAACCCTCCGGTCGCTTAACCACGACTCTACCAACTGGGCTGCTGCTGTCCCTTTAATTCGGAAAAATAAATAAAATATACTATTTTTACAAGTTTCTCAAAATTCTTTGGCTGAATACCCCCTTTTCAAAGACAATTTTCTGCTGTGTCCCCTTCTGGAAAACTATCTCAATTAATAAATTGTGAGTATAGCAGTGTATATAATCTTTGAATTTAAAAACATTTATGAAGCTGAGTGTAATTTCAGAATTTCAAAACAACTTGGAACAGAAAACAAAACTATTTATCCAACTGAAATAACAAAAGATAAGTAAATTGCACATAAACGCACTATGTTGATCACTATTAATAATTGCTATTATTAGTAATTAATATCAATAACAAAAAAATAATCACTAATGAGTAGAATGAGCCTGGGTGTTGTGCTTCCAATTTGTCTATATATATTAGTATCTATGTCATAAACATCCTAAAATCGCCATGGTTACTGCTTGCAGTCCATTGTTTTTAATTAAAAAACTTATCGCTCAAACACGCCATGTTCAAGTAAATGAGGTGACAGAAATGCAAGTCAATACATTCACGGTAAAACTTGTTACCTGTCATTATTTCCAGACAGATCAGTTGTAATTTGTATTTTGTAATATAATTTTCGCAACAATGCATCACTGGAGTGACTATACGGTCAAAAGGACACACAAGTACTTGCTCAAAACATTTTAAGGCAACTCATTTTTATAGCATCTTTTCAATACCCACACTCTTGGTCCTTAATGCCTCGTTTCTCCCGCGAATACCACCGTCCCAAGATTCCTTCAGCACCGACTATGGGAACAATGATTTATAGGGTGTGGCCCAAAAGTCACTATACCATTTTTAAATATACCTTTTTTGCTATTAATTTTTTATGAAATCCTGGGAAAATAGCTATGGTGAAATTCATGACTGAGCAATGAGTAAAAATAATCCAATTTTATCTAAAAAATCAATGAATCGTGCTAACCCAAAGAGCTTACATTCATCATTTCATGCATCCTGCAGTTGAGAACACACCAGAGGTATGGTGGCAGCAAGATGGGGCTACTCTCCATACAGCTAGTCTGACGATGGAGCTCGTAAGGCAAATTTTTGGACGGCGGATAATTTCGCGAAACTCTGAATTCAATTGGCCTCCATGCTCACCTGACCTTACGGCTCTAGACTTTTTTTGTGGGGATATTATATAAAGGAAAGAGTATACAGTAACAAACCTCGGACCATCCAGCAATTGAAAGCCATCATCCGTGAAGAAATTGAAGGAATAAGCCAAGGAACATTACGAGTGTTTGGTGAATCAAATTTAATTAATATCATCATGCCCCAAAAATGTGATTTGTCTACTTTAATAAGTCAGGTTAACATGTGCACATTGACATTTCTGTCATAAATGAGGTTTTAAGCAGTTTATGGGGAAACATCTGTTATTTGATATTTTTGAAAAAAGAAAATATAAAATATGCATCAAGTTTATAACGTGATTTATGGAGGGTTTTTATTAACCAAATCTATCTGTACTGCTGAATTTTCTTCAAAAAGAAAATGTAAAACATAATGATTCAAGATAGTATGTATGAATAGACATACATTATATGTATATTCCTATATATTTAACACAAAATCTATATTCATAAACAAAGTTAGCAACAAATTCCTAGGGCTATAATTATCTCTTTAAGCTAGAGCACATTTGTAACTAAAAGCTGAGTGTATGGCTGTTACGCTACTTATTTAACCTTTACACTACGGCGCTTTTATTCCGCTATCCGAATACGGTATGACTGTTGTACTGCCCATAGTCTAAAGGTTAAGCCATTCATCTCAACTTTATCAACACATAAATTTCTTTTTAGTTGGTTGCTATCGATAGCGGATAACAAACTCCTCTACTAACACACTCATTATTTTAATTCAAATGCTAATGTCTAACAAATTACAATATTTACCTATTTTAAAATGTCACACCTAAGTTAAGAATCAAAGGTGAAAGCACAAAAATGTTCTGATGATACTGTTTTTTATTTCAGGTTTAAAATGTAAAACATCATACTTTTCAGTATAAATAGCAATTTTTAAGTTTTTCGATATTTTCAGCTACATAAGTCAGTATCTGCAGCTCATCGATTTAATTATGTCATCTGTTCGAATTTTTGAAAAATGAATATTAAACATGAACTAATGTGTGATTTAAAGCAAGTAAGATCCAAAATATTCTAGATTTTCTACCTAAAATTAATCACGCATACAAAACAAGAATAATGGATTTTTTACAGAAATAGTTCAATACCTTGTATTTGCTAGTGCTCTAAAAAAAAACGCCTAACACTTTTTGAATATAATAGAAGATTTGTATGCATATGGGGAAAACATGTTTAACCCAGTTATAATTAAATCAATTTAATTTTTAAAAATTTGTGACAGTGAAATATTTGCTTTCATCTGAAAGTATATTTATATATTGATTGGGAGGAGCTAGAAAAGTCATCTATATAAAAGCACAGATCTTCGTGTGTCAAGTTAAAGAATTAAATATTAAAACATATTTATTCTACATATCTGCAATTATAATACAGCACTGCAATGCGCAGGGGGCAAAACAGCTTCAATTCTGCTTGAACCGTAAGTCCAGGAATCAATTGTGAAAATTTAATATAACTTAACAACGGATACATTTTATGCAGCAGCAAGCTTCTCAGCGGCTTGGATGCATTTTGACATTGTAGCAGATGCTCTAGTAATAGAATTAGTCATGTAAAAATCTTTTAAAATCTTCAGGTTGGTGTCTAATGTACTAGAATCTAAAGTCACTGTCTGGGCCTGAAAAGAAAAATGTTTAAAGTGAGTATGACAATTAAAAGTGAAATTTAACATAATTGGCTATCTACAACAAATTTTAATAAAACAAATAGCTTAGAAGGATTTGCAAGTTATTCTTTGAAGAACGTAAATCTTAAGAGATTTGCCCAAACATAGTTTTAAAATACCCATTCAATAAAATATTCAAAGTTTATATAATAGAACATCATGAAAGCATTTAATATATCTTTTATAGAGCTTGTTCTTCAATAGAATTAGGTAGGTAAGTAAATGAAAGTCGTACTGAAGCAACACAATGGGCTATTGGCGATGACCTTGCAATTTTGAACCAGTTAGATGATGAGGTCAACACCTGAGCCCCACTCTTCAAATTTCCACATCCAGCAACATGAGGACATGTGAGGCCACGACTGATTTAATGGCAACATCTTCCAAGTACACGATTCCTTGGTTCGATCAAGTTTGGAACTCGCAACCCACTGGAAGCTAATAAAATACTCTTTCAACTGGGCTACTGCAGTCCTTCAATAGAATTAGTAGTCATGCTCAAACTTCTCAGTTAAGATTTACCAGAAATTCAAAAGATTTTCATCGTATTTATATAGCATCAGCTTACAGCAGAATCTCATTAACTGACTTTTTGGGAGACACTAAATGCTTAGTTTCAGGACGCGAAATACAGACATATTTTAATCTGTTTAAAAATAATACTATCAAAATGCTTATAAGTTTTATTTATTCACACAAAAACTAATAGTATTTAAATAGCAGGAGAGTAAAATTTGTTTTTTTTTTGGTCAGCCAATGAGTTTTTGCTCTGAGCCAACAATATCGATGACAAAAATAATACTTCAAAGCAGATATTAAAATGATTGTTTAAATAAACTATTGAAGTATAAGAGGAGGCTGAGAAAAAATTATCCAATATTTACCAGTTCTTGTTTTTTCCTAAATCCAGTTCATAAATAGAGGCACATTAGAATTTATAAAAATAGCAGTTTATACATATGCAATATTTATTAACATTTCTGTTTAATTCCCTAATCAAAATTTTATAAAAATACTATTTATCTTTGTATACGGATGTCAGCAAAACCACAGGCTGGTTCAAATTCAACTGCTTATATTCTAAAACATAATTGTATTATTTTTGAGTTTCTCATTTTAACTTGAACTAAAGAATTTCATATTCTAATTTTAAATTGGATAACAGTAGTTATGTTTAAAAAGCTAAAAACTTGATGCCAGTATTCAAAGACAGAATGAAACATTTTAAAGCAGAAAATAAGACACCAAGGTTAGTTGTATGTATACTTACAGATGCAAGAGCAGTACTTTGGGCAAGGAAATTGGAATCTTCTACGTGATTGAGGCGGGTCAGATGAGGTGCAATTTCAGACATACGATGTCTGATTTCAGCCAAATTGTCATAAGAAAGTTTGTTTCCGGCAACCTGTAAAGATTTACGATGAAAACTCACTGATTACAATATCTTCATTACTAAAAGTACGTGAAATGGGACATAGTGAAAATAAGACAATTGAAATGAGGGGTAGGCAGGTATTCAATAGTTGAATTAACATCACCCTGGAGCAACACAGTGAGCTATTGGCAACAGTATAGGATCAATCCCGAAGGGAAAGATCAAGGACAACACCTCATTATTTTCAACCACGGTAAGATGACAAGGTCAATACCTGAACTATCACCCCACTCTCCAAACTTCCCCACTACGCCAATGTGATGACATTTAAGGGCATGACAGATCTAACATGCACCAGCCCCCACATACATGATTGGTTTTTGGTTGGATCAAGTTTCGAACTCACAACCCTCAGAATATGAGGGGACTAGGAAGGCCTACTTTGTGTTTAGGTGGATAAATATATGTACCTTTATGTGTTAAGTACAAAAACTCAAGAAAAATTCAGTTATACAATCCAGGTATTTGTTTTTTAGTGGGCTAATTAACTTTCTTGAAAGACCATAAATTTCAAAGTGTTTAATTCAAAAATAATTCCAACAGCAAATTTTATTAAAGATTTGCATCACAGCTCTATAACCCACAGTTAAAATCGTTATTTGTGACATTCCATGATATAAAATTCTCATAATCATACCTTCAGTAAGATACAAGAATATTTTGAAACCTGACTATATTTGGGCTAAAGTGAAAACTGATACATACAAGTTTAAAAAAAAATAGGTCTTGTGAAAGCTCATTGTAATACAGATAATTTTCTCATCAATTCAAAAACATATTCTGATTTTTTCTTTTTGGAGAATTTTACTTTAATGGCTGCTTAAGGTAAATTAATTTTTTCAATCAGAAATCCATATTCCTTTCAATCATAAATTGTAATAGGTCCATGAAATTCTCAAAGGGAATAAATAATGCACACTTTTACTGCTAACAGCTTTAAGAGACCAATATTAACTTGAAGCAAAAGAATTAATTTTAGCTTTACTAATGAGAAAAACTGTTAGAATTACTAACAATAAAGTATTAGTAAGACTTAGTAACAAATCCTTAAATTATGGTTATTACATTTGTTACTTTGAAAAGCAGAGTAATTTGATGCACAATAAGACTGCTTATGGATTTTTTAAAACCAATCTTGATTATCAAATTTGCATCTGCGTAATATATCTATTTCAATACAAATATCAAAAGAAATTTAAAGAGGTATTTAAATGAATACCTCTGACAATGCTCTGATGACTTTCCAGTCTTCTTTAGCTAATCCTGGGGGTGATACAGCTTGCAGTGTTTGCTGGGCACGTCCTTCAGTGTTCACAAACGTAGCCTGCTTCTCTGTATAAGCTGCACCTGGTAGGATCACATCTGCAATTTCGGCCCCTTTGTCACCATGGTGACCTGTCAACAGATGGTTTTAGATTTTAGTACCATTTAATAAGATTGAGTGCTGTTCAGTTGTCACTCTTCTGTAGAAAAATAAACATTAATTTTCCCCTTAAGCACACGTTTGTATGTGATTCGGGAGGCTCCTTTTAAAAAAGCGATACATTTAAATACACGTAAAAAAATATCTGAGGTACATTTCATTAAATGCTTGCATGTTTCTTTTAGATGCAGTGAGTAACTAAGATATATGTGTTACATTCCGAGTAACTTTTATCCATGCAAATAAATGGAAGTGAGGTTGCATTAATGTCACACTGGAGCAACACAACAGGCTATTGGCAATGGTTCAGGACCAATCCAGAAGGGAAAAATTCGAGGACAACACCTCGTAATTTTGAATCATGGCCAGACAAGGTCAACACTTGAGCTTGCACCCCACTCTCCAAAAAATATCCTCATGTTGGCATAGTCTAAAAAACCATGCTAACTTGAGGACATTTGAGGCCATGACAGATTTAACATGCACCAGCCTCCCACACACGATAGTTTTTGGCTAGATAAAGTTTCATACTCACACCCCTCCGGTTGCTAATCTACTACTCTTCAAACTAAGCTACAGTGGCCCAGCATAGCAAAAGGTTAAACCATCAAAACATTTCCTTGTAAAGTAAAATGTGACTTAGAAAACACAAATAGAATTAAAGAAATAACTTGTAAAGAGCAGAAAGAGTTTGAACAGAAGTATGAAGAGCTGTTAAAAATTCAAAAAAGTGACACATTACCTTGGTACACAACAAAGCAGTCTTTGGGCAGTTTTTCTCTGGATATATCTCCCTCATCAGCTCCAAGTAGGAACAAAAACTTGGGTTGTAGATTTTCGATTCCGCCTGGAGAAGACTTGTAACCAACATCAAGAGCAGCAACTTGACTGGCAACCTGGAATAAAAAATTACTTGAAACCAATCCTATGCATTTTAAGCAGTTTCAATTTTTCAAACCATAAATTTGTATCTTGATGTAAGCAAATCAACTAAATGGCTATGAATTTGTTAATTATGTATAGGTAATTATAAATCGATTTAGTTAATTAAAATACATTTAAAACTTTAAACTACACTTAAAGTAGGTAGGTAGGTATTTAATTAACGTCGCACTGGAGCAACACATCGGGCTATTGACGATGGTCAAACCCGAGAGGAAAGACTCGAGAATAAGACCACGTAATTTTGAACCATGGTCAGATGACGAGAACACCCCACTCTCCAAACTTCCACACCATGCAAACATGAGGGCATTTGAGGCCACAACAAATTTAACATGCACCAGCCCCATTTGTACATGGTGGTCTTTGGTTGGATTCAAACTCATAATCCTCCAGTGGCTAATCTGTTACTCTTCCAAACAGGCTACCGTGGCCCACTACTCTTAAGGAGGTAGTCTTAATAAGAAATAAAAATAAATGAATCTCTAACTTTCTGATGCAAAATTTAATGTAAAAACTCTTTAACACTTAAAGCTATACATATTATTAAGTACACATGCATTCAGTTTTGTTATAAAAGTATTTCATGTGAAAAATATTTATCTTTCAAACTTACCCGATGAAGAATGTTCAATGTTTTCCAATTGTCTGACTTCTGACATTGAAGAGCAATTTGTTGTACAAGAGCATGAACAGCTGCCCCATCTGTTCTCTGTAAAGCCTCACTGCCCAAAATGATCATTGGACGTTGAGCTGCAGCTAATTTCTAGAAATAAATGTAAATAATTATAAGAAATAAAAGTTATGTCTATAAGACACTAAGTGTTTTTGTGGTGGAACGTGCTTCTGTTCATATTCTCGACGTGAGGTGATTTTGGCTTGTTTTTCTAGTACAATTTCAGAACATTGACACAAAAATTGCAAAGAATGAATACATGACTAGATAGATGTTTACTTCTTACAGCATCTCCAACATCAGGTTAGTGGTGATTCAAGTATAATATATACTAGAAATTTTGTATATATAGTGATTATTATAAAATCATAAATATAATACTACTATATAATATATATAATATTACTATATAATTATTATATACATAATATTATCCAAGAAATCGTATTCACAATGACAAGTCTAAAGTTTAATCCTATGTTATGGTCATACTTTTTGATCCTCTGATTTAGGTAGATTTTCTCTCTTACATAAGTTATGCATGTAGTTATTATTAATATTTAGTGATTCAAGTATAATATATATGTATAAAAATGTATACTAGATACATTTTAAAAAATAGTGAACATATATTGAGCTAGCAGTAACAGAAAAACACATTACTTGGTCTGTTTCAAATACAAGTAGTCTCATTTATTTATAATACAAGATTGTTTTAAACTTAGTATAAAAACTTCAAATTTAATTATTTACGCTTTCGACATTTTTGTTTAACAAATACTTTCTTCAACCAGGATAATCTTTCACCAATCAACAAACTCAACATTTTACATTTTTCTTCAGATTATTTGAAAAATACTTAAAATATTTTTTCAGTCACATTCATAATGCTGAGTTAACTCGCAGATCAGCGTTAATTCCTTGATGATCAAAGAAATCGTATTCACACACAAAAATGACATGTCTAAAGTTTAATCCTTCATTATGGGCATAATTTTGGATCCTCTGATTTCGGTGGGTTTTCTCTCTTATGCATGTACAGTATTCATATCTACCTGATCTTACTTTAGAAATATAAATAATAGAGGAGATGGTATTAGAGCCAATTACAGTGAGTTTTACGAATCTCCTGTAAATCAGCACATCCCTTCAACTCAGTTTGTGAATATGTTTCAGGGATAAATGGCAAGTTAATTGTGGCCATCAGATTTTATGATCCACATGTAACTTATGTTTATGTTGTTATTTTTATCAAAAAAAGTTAAGTATCTATTAACAAATATTAAGAAGCAAATTTAATCTCATGAACAATTTTCCATATTTAAATTTAAAAACATTTTTGAAAAACAGAGATGTAATGAAGTTCCAAAATGTGTAGAGAAGAAATTCAGAGTACAAGAAACAAATATTTTAATTTTGAAGCACTAATATATTTCTGAATACTTTATGGAAGTTATGCATCCCTTTTTGTGTTAATAAAAGTATAGGAAATCAAGTTACTAAAACATTTGTCTGATTTTGAAGAGATTAATTTCTAAAAGATATTCATTAAGTAATAACAAAACACAGAACCAAACAAGTAGTTTTTCTTCAAAATAATGTCAGTTTAAAATTTTCTAGCCTTAAGTAATTCACATTATGAACAAAAAGTCAATTTTAAAATAAAGTATAAGAGATAGTAAAAATGCATATTGAAATCTTACCTTAGCGAACTTGTGGTTTCCAGAAGCTATATCTTTCAGCAAATTAGGTGAATCGCCCAAGTACTGAAAAAGGGATTTGAATTTAGAAGGGCATTCATGCAGTCCAACAAAACATTTTAAAAACATGACTTCTCAACTAATTAAAATGAAAAAAAATAGACATTGAAAACTGAAAGGAAACTAATGATGAGATGGACACATTTCATAAATGTGCCTAAACAAAGTGAAATACTTTTCAATTCATCTGAAATTTAAGATCCAACACTTTTAATTTGGATTGATCTCCAAGTAATATTTTTGAAAAACTGACTCTTGCTCTTCAAATTATGACACATAGCAAGTCAATTATATAGATTAATGAAAGAAAAAGTCATTACATTTTTCTAAACACAGGAAAATCTCAACTCATCACTCTGGGGGTGATCAAAGTTCAGTGCCTTATGATTTGGCTGTATTAAGGTTTCTTTAACAGTGCTCAATTTCCACTCTGGAATGATAACATAATTTTGAAATTTATCAAAACCAGTATGCCATTGGTTCTAAGGCTATTTACTTTGACTAAGAATCTCTGAGGTTAATAGACCTTTGAGAAATAGGGTCCAGTGATTTTCAAACGGCAATGCTGTAACTCAGTTTCTACCACCTATCGACGTGACTACATCTTTAAATTCGGTCAGGTATAGGAGTCTACAAAAACTCTAGCAACCAAAAATGGCCAGATTTGTTGTGCTTATATCTTGTAAACAAAAGAGGACAATCTAATGATTTAAATTTCGTTGCAATTTATAGGTAAATAAAACAGTAAGACATACAGCAAAATATGGAAATTAAAGATTCCACAGCAAAATAATTAAATAAAACCAGAGCAGCCAAAATGTTATTATTTCTGGAAGTTTAGAACTGTAAAATTCCTCAGTCAAACTCACCTCATATTCATAGGTCAAATCAAGTTGGGGACCAATTAAAGCAACATCTACTTCATTGTGTATCCATGCTTTTCGGATGCGAGCATTCAAAATGGTTGCTTCATATCGAGGATTTGTACCGATAAGGACAATCAAGTCAGCTTCTTCTACACCAGTAATTTTACTGTTCAAAACATAACTGCTCCTCAAATCACAGCTATAAATAAAAATAATGTGTCAATTTATAAATAAAAAAATAGACACTTAGTCTTTTTTACATGCAACTCATAATGATCATTTTAAGATTTATACTGAAGAGTCAGTAGACCTAGAGAAATCCACTGCTGGTGCAAGCTATTTTATAGAATTAAACAAAGTGTTTCTTCTTCCGGCAGCTCCCTGTTCGAGTCTTGATGCAGAGCTGTTGGCAATTAATGCTGCTTTAATGCATTCCCTCCTTGAATGATTGTCCTATTTGCATTCTGATAGGCTGCCTTCACTTTTTTATGTTTTGGTTGTATCCTTTTTTTTGCCACGTGGACTTCAGGGGAAACGAAGGAACGGTGGCAAAGGACGGTGTCGATGAACCACTGTCTGATATCCAATCACTGACGTTTCTTAAGCTTTACTCTATTAGGAAAAATCTTGATAAGGCATGGACCCAGACGATCTCTTGCTCTCAATTGCGATAGACATATTCAGACAGCACTCTTCCGCTTTTTCAATGGCCATCTGAGGTGTCTTACATTTTGCTGTGGCCACAAGATTCATCCTGTTTGCCTTAAATGCCTGTCTGACCAGGCCTCTCCAGCATACATTCTCAATTGCCTGGGGTTGTCCCGAGACGACCTGTTTTCTGAACCTCTTTTGGTGCATGACTGTGCGGGTGAATGGACTTGTGGATTTAGACTAGCTGGAACTAGATGTGGAGATTAGCAACAAGAATTGTTTTTGCCCGCACAGACCAGGCAACTACTTTTTAGAATTGAGGAAATCAGACAGCTTCTTGTCAAATTAAAAGACAAAGACATCACTTTGCAGTGGGTTCCTGCACATTGTGGAGTGTATGGCAATGAAATGGTTGATAAGTTAGCTAAATTGTCAACCACAATAGGCCCAGTTCTTTTCTCAGTGACTACCTTCTTGAGGTTTTTGAGTAAGGTCAGGAGAGAGGCTCGATCACTGGGGTACTTTATGGATGAACACTGGAAGGAATCCCCATCTTTTTTAATGCCGGTGTGAACCTAATGACCTCCTTTATCCATTACTTCAAAAACATACCAAGAGCAGTTGCCAATTTTTCTGCTAAAGCCAGAATAGATCACATTGTTACTCAGGCCTATTTGAATCATTTCCATCTGGCTGACTCCAACAAGTGCCTTATTTATCTTGATAAAGAGACTGGAGCATATCTTGTTAGACTGTACAAAACTTTTTCAGAATTCTATCAAAGAAAATTCATGATTCATCTTCTATTCCTACTGTTTTTTCTAATGTTCATTTTATGTATATTGCTTTGCTGATTTAAAGTCGCCGTCATAAAATCGGCGTTAATGCGCCGGACTCATGTATCAAGGTGTAATTAATTAAAAAATATTTCTGATACAGTTTTAATAAGGAATATTTTGTAGAACCAGCTTATTTATTACATTTGAAATCAATTATCTTTCAGATTTTAATACAATCAAGGGCAGACTATGAAGGGAAAAATTTAAAAAATCAACCATATTACTGTTACAACTTTTAAAAGGCCATACGCAAATTAATTTCTACAATGGAGTTATATTTCACTTAAAAGTAAACTAGAGATACATTCTAGGTACTGTCAGAAACTACAGGTGGTCAACTTAATGAACAAGTTACTCTAGCCAAGAACTAGGTCAACTCTTGAACCTAGTTTTTGGCTTTGATAATTTCATATTCTCACATTAAAAATACAAGGTTTAATAACGAATTTGACTAGTTTAAGAATGATTACTAATTAAAATTTTCAAAATAACTATTTATAAAACTGAAGTACCAAACAAATGTTAGGAAATACTACAAATATATATGGCAATCAATTTACCAAGAATTGAACTTGACAAAAACTAACTCAGACAATAATAAAGCCGACTTTTTAGACATAAATATATCTATTATGAACAATAAAATTAATATTAATATTTGATAAAATAAATTATTTTAAATTTCCAGTCAAATTAATTTATTGGAACTCTAATATCTCTAAAAAATATATTATAATACAATTGTTAATCAACCAGTGCATTGACTAGTGCTTCTAGTCAACAGTAATAGAAATTGCTGAATAACATGAATATGATATTCAAGAGATGTACCTTTTAGTGTTAACAAATTTTATTCCTTAAAGTTAAATGCAAATTCATACTCTTCTCCAAAAACCAACTATATTTTAATTAAATATTTCAAGTACTAAAACACTACAAAGGTCAGAAATCAAATTAAAAATCTGCATCTGTGGCAAAAAAAACAGCCTTAAAATTTAGACGAGACTATGCATATTTACCCTGATCCTTCCATGGGAAATTTTTCTTCTGTATACAGATTTTCACATCCAAGTTTATTTAAAAAGTCTTTCAGTGCAACAAGAGCCTAGGTGCAATAAAAAACATCTTAAAAACTCAAATTATAGAAAAACATTTAACACATTGACTGCCGGTCACGCGAGGTTGTGTTAATAGCTATTGCCATAACATTGAAGCAAGGTTTTACCCATATGCCAACTTACTTATTATAAGAAATATGATTTAAAAGTGGTAATAAAAGATGGTTATGTGTATCACACTGATAGCTAAGCATTATGTAAGCCTTTAATTATAAAATTTTATCACTACGCGCCAGCGCGTGATTGGCACTAGAGTTAAAATTATTTCCCAAATGCCACATTACGCGCTGGCGCGTGACATGTAAAAATAAATCAAAATAAGTAACAATATGCATTATTTTTTGTATGAAACTATCACAAACAAACATATATGTATACTAGGGGGCTCCGCCCCTGCTCGCTCGCGCCCGTTCCCTAAAAACGTGATCTGGAGGAAATTACTGAAGGAGGAATTACGTTTTTTTATACGAGGCGTGTTTTTAAGTAGTTTTGAAATAAAAATAAAACAAGTACACTTTTCTTAACAATTTTATTTTTACATGAAAGCCTGTACTTTAATCTACTTTTCTGCATAATTCCCACCAATATTAAGGCACTTATCGTATCGTACAACCAGCTTTTGAATACCATCCTCGTAGAAATCTGCCGCCTGATTAGACAACAACTGCAACACGGTCGTTTTGACATCGTCGTTGAGGCGCTGACCACCCAGATGCCTCTTCAAATGCAGGAACACGTGGTAGTCACTGGGCGCTAGATCGGGGCTGTACGGAGGGTGATCAAGTTGTTCCCAGCCAAATGATCCGATCAGCCCTTGAGTTCGATTGGCCGTGTGTGGACGGGCATTGTCATGAAATCTTCTGAATCCGACACCTGGGCATCTTTGGGAGGAAAGAATTCCTCGTCACTGTCATAACTAAATTTACTCGGGTACTCGTCCGATAGCTCAGCCAAAAAACTTGCAATTTCATCAGCCGTTAGCTTATTATTTTGCAACTTTCTTTGTTGTGGCTCAACCCTTGGCATCCTTCAAAACGTCGCCATTTGGCGTACTACGGCATCCTCGCTGTGTAACCGCCTGTCCTCAGGCAATCGCTCTTTGGAATTGACTCGTATTGCAGTCGCCAGTGATATAGTTCACTAATCATGGCAATGGCGCCAGTTATTATGGATATAAGACTGTATATATGTACATATTAGTAAACTTGTGGTTATTCAGATTAATTGCCTCATAGTATCTGTTTTCATCTTCAAAAGAATTGTTACAGTCCACTTATAGAAAAATGAACCGGTGACCACACAACATATGGTCCGTCGAGCCGGAGACTTTAGTTTCGGTTGTCACAGAACTGGCTTTTGTTATAGATAAATAGAGCAACTATGACGGATAAGAAAAAAATAGTATGCCTCAATAGGCAAAGAAGTGCTTATAAAGGACAATTAACAAAAATCGCAGCATTTTTGGACAATACCGAAGAAAAAGATGACTTACAATCTCAAATGAAGCTGGATAATCTAAGAAGAGTTATAGGAAAATTGGATGATTTAAAAGTGCAGTTCATCGAAAAGGTCGTCGATGAAGCAGAATTGGAAACGCACCTGCAAACCTTCCTAGAATTAGAAGACGAAGCCGAGCAAATGGAGGTAAGGCTTAGAAAACTCCTATTACTTAATGTCAATATGGAAAATCCTAGATTAAAAGACTCTAAATTAGATAGTTCTTCGATGAATGTGAAATTACCTGAGGTACCTTTACCAAAGTTTTCAGGACATTATCAAGATTGGTACACATTTAAGGATCAATTCGTAAACTTAATTGATTCAAATGATAATTTGAGTGATACTCAAAAATTATATTATCTGAAGTCTACCCTTAGCGGTAGTGCTTTAGACGTTGTTACTATGGATGACACATACACTTCGCTTTTTAAAGCATTAGAAGATCTTTCCAAAACAAACGTTTAATTGTAAATTGCCATATGAATGAAATATTAACAATAGAAACTGCAGCTCAGGATGCAGCTAAAAGTCTAAGAGCAATAGTTGACGGCTGTCAAAAACACATTCGAGCTCTTAAAAGCTTAGGACTGGAGCTTAATCAGTTTTCAGAAGTTATGTTAATAAATATAGTTCTTAAGAAACTTGATAAAGAAACGAAAAAACAATTTGAACTATCGCTTACCACCACAGAAGTACCTAAATGGCAAGGATTCATTGACTTTTTGCAAAAACGTTGTTTGGTTTTAGAAAATTTACAGTGTAATGTAAATGTAAAACCTAAATATTCGCACATTGATAAAAATCAAAAGTTGAAAACTTTATTAGTGAAAAATAGCTATAAAGATTATAAATGTGTTTTATGTCAAGCAAATCATTCTATTTTCAAGTGTGATATGTTCTTAAAACTGAGTGAATACGAGAGATATTCAACAGCAAAAAAATTCAACCTGTGCCTCAATTGTCTTAGTTCTAAACACAAAATTGCGCAGTGTCATTCGAAAGGAGTTTGTAATATTTGTTTCCAAAGACATAACTCTTTACTTCACAGAAAGCGTTCGGCTCCAAACGAACCTGAACAGACATGTGGCGCTACGCAAGTAAACAAAAAAGAAAGTAGCCCGCCATCCAGTGATATGAACGGTGCCGCGAAAGAGGTGGGGGAAGCGAATGTTTCGAAATCTCTTTGCAATAAAATGTGTTCATCTGGAAAAAATAAAAGTAGAGTACTTTTAACTACATGCATTATTCATGTAGAAAATACGGATGGAATGAGAATTCCAGCCCGCTCGCTTCTTGATTGCGGTTCACAAGCCAATCTAATGACTAAAGAGATGGTAGACGTATTAGGATTAAAGAAAAATAAATTGAATGTTTATGTTTCTGGGATTAATGGGAATGTTACAAATATCAGATCCCAAGTACGTACGAACATTTCAAATAAAGATGGTTCTTTTTGCAGATCAATTGACTTTTTAGTAACACCTAAAATAACGGATTGCGTTCCTTCTCATAATATAAATATAGATAACGTAAAATTGCCGTTGGATATAGAATTGGCGGATCCAGACTTTGGGAAACCAGCTAAAATAGATATTCTAATTGGAGTAGAACTTTTCTATAAAATTTTAGAGGCTCATAAGCATGAAATTTCACAATTAATATTTCAAAAAACAGTTTTCGGCTACATTGTTTCGGGAACAATAGAAGATGTTTCACATCAGATATTTTGTGGGTTTATCCAACCAACAGATGCTTTAGAAGAAAATATTCAAAAATTTTGGAAAATGGAAGGGGTGGAAGATGAATCACGCTTGGTCAGTTTCGAAGAACAACAATGCGAGAATCACTTTAAAACAACGTATCGTCGAGATAAATCAGGAAGATTTGTAGTAACTATGCCTCTAAAGGAAGACGCTAGTACCCTTGGAGATTCGAAGGCTATTGCAGAAAAAAGACTACACCAATTGTGGAATCGTTTAGAAAAAACTCCTTTAATGCGAGAACTTTACTGTTCTTTTATGAAAGAGTACGAGAGTCTCAATCACATGAGGAAGGTTACTGAAGATATAGATGAGTCACGTTGTTATTACCTACCACACCATGGGGTATATCGCCCGGAAAATTCTACGACAAAACTCCGTGTTGTTTTTAACGCTTCAAGTCCTACAACAAACGGAAAATCATTAAATGACATTCTTTTGAAAGGACTCGTAAACGAAGATTTATACGAAATCATGATTCGTTTTAGAAAACATAGGTTCGTATTTCTCGCCGATATAGAGAAAATGTATCGCCAAATAGTTATAAATGAGGAGCAACGAAAGCTATTAAGAATCGTATGGAAATCAGATGCTAAGTCACCAGTAGAGGTTTATGAGTTAAATACAGTCACGTACGGAACATCCTGTGCTCCGTTTTTGGCCATCCGAACTTTAAAACAGCTCGCTTTGGAAGAGGCAGAAAAATTTCCTGCTGCGTCTGAAGTTCTTTTGAATGATTGTTATATGGATGATGTTATTAGTGGGGAAGAAAGTTTGGACGGTGTTAAGGAGCTCCAATGTCAGCTTGTTAAACTTCTGGAATCTGCTGGAATGCACTTACATAAATGGAAGGCAAATCATTCTACATTACTGAACAATGTTAATGAAGAAAAGTTAGAAGGTTATTCATTTACTGAAAATGAGACTAAAGCTTTAGGAGTTACATGGAACCCTAGCTTAGATGCTTTTACGTTCAAGGTAAAAATCAACCTACACGAAAAACTGACGAAAAGGTCCATTTTATCCGATATAGCACGAATCTTTGATCCACTGGGTCTTATCGGGCCTGTCATCACGAAAGCTAAAATCTTTATGCAGGAGCTCTGGAAACTAAAGTTGGACTGGAATGATACTGTTCCTGATTTTCTTGCTCAGTCCTGGTTTCAGTTCACAAAATCCTTAAAATCTTTGGAAAATTTTAATGTCAATCGTTACATGTTAGCTCCGAATGCGCAACAAGTAGTTTTGCATGGATTTGCTGACGCGTCCTCAGTGGCGTTTGGAGCTGCTGTATACATCCAGTCTTTCCATCACTCGGAAATTTCATGCCATTTGATTAGTAGCAAGTCGCAAGTAGCACCTTTAAAAACAGTTACCATTCCTAGACTGGAACTATCTGCTTGCCTCCTGCTATCCAAGTTAGTTGTAAAAATTTTGAAGGCATTGAAACTAGTCATACACGATGTCTACCTGTATACAGACTCAACCATAGCCTTAGCTTGGATCCACACTCCGCCATGGCAGTTAAAAACTTTTGTTGGAAACCGTGTGGTTAAGATCCAAGAAATGACACAGAACTTTCATTGGAACCACGTCTCGTCGAACAGCAATCCCGCTGATTTAATATCTCGAGGTGTAGATGCAATAGAGCTAGCTGAAAATCAAGTGTGGTTACATGGACCAGACTTTCTTACTCAAGAAATGAGTTTTCCCAAACTTGAAGACGCTCCTGTATCTCCAGAGGATCATGAACTTATCTCGAAAGAGATGAAACTCGATCCTGTTAATGACAAATTCAAAGAGACTATGAACATTTGTGGAATTTCAAGCTTAACTATAGACTTATTTCCCAGTAACTTTTTTACTGACATTTTGGCCTTGACTAATAATTTCTTTAAATTAATTCGAATTTGTAGTTTTATTTTTAGATTTATTGCAAATTGTAGAAACTCATCCAAGAGAGAATTGGGACCTTTATCGACGTTAGAACTGAAAAAAGCCGAGACTTACCTTATCAAACAGGTACAGTATAGATATTTCGCGGAAGAAATAAAAAATCTTCAAAACCAGATGACCATTTCAGGTAATAGCAAATTGAAATATTTTAACCCTTTTTTGGATTCTGATGGAATTATTAATGTTGGAGGTCGATTGCAAAATTCCAGTTTGTCCTATGAAAGCAAACATCCCATAGTATTGCCACATAAGCATGGATTAAGTGAACTCATTTTTGAGCACTTCCATAACAAGTTCTTCCATGTTGGGCCACAGGCACTTTTGCATCACGTCAGGCAGAGGTACTGGGTTATTAATGGAAGATCGCTTGCCCGTAAAATAGTTCATAAATGTGTCGTGTGTTTTAAAACTAAACCCGTAGAATCCAACCAAATTATGGGAATTCTACCCGCAGACAGAATCAATCCTAGTCATCCTTTTCAAAAGTGTGGTATCGATTTTTGTGGACCCTTCTTAATTAGATATAAAAACCAAAGGAAAGGAAATTATAGTAAAATTTATGTATCTTTATTTGTGTGTTTTGTCACTAAAGCAACCCACTTAGAAATCGTAACGGATCTAAAGTCCGAATCCTTTATTGCCACCCTTAAAAGATTCTTTGCCCGCAGAGGAAAGAGTTCAATTATTATAACCGATAATGGTTCTACATTTGTTGGAGCCAACAATGAGTTGAAAAGATTACATGCTCTTGTAAGTAAACCAGATGACGCCTTGGTTAATTACTTATCATCTGAGGCCATTAATTGGAAATTCATTCCTCCTCGGTCGCCTAATTTTGGTGGACTATGGGAAGCCGGGGTGAAGGCGTTTAAGTACCATCTTAAGAGAACCTTAAGTAATTCCTTAGTAACATTAGAAGAATTTTTAACGATAATTACACAAATTGAGGGAGTTCTCAATTCGCGACCTTTGGTACCTTTATCGTCGGATCCAAATGACCTCGAGGTCCTGACTCCAGCTCATTTCCTAATTGGCCGCCCAATTACTTCACTACTTGAACCTGATATAACCGCAATAAGCGAAAATAAACTATCTAGTTGGCAAAAAATCACCAGAATGACGCAAATCATATGGAAGAAGTGGCAACGCGACTACTTGAATCATCTCCAGCAGCGTAATAAATGGTTCTTGAAAAGAAAAATCTTAAAGAAGGTTGCATGGTTGTCCTTAAAGACGAAAATTTACCCCCTTCTAAATGGATTTTGGGCAGAGTTATTAACTTAATATCTGGTTCTGATAATAAGGTTAGAGTAGTAGATGTTAAAACCGCCACATGTGTTGTTAGAAGAGGAATTTCCAAAATCTGTATTCTTCCCATCGAAGATAATGAATGATATGTATATATTGGAACTTATTAGTATATCACAATTATAATACAGACTACTTAACTTCATTATCCTATGTAATTAATTCTATTTGTTAAAATTGTAGTATTTGCAGTATTGTTATATTTGTAGTTATAATAGTGTCCATGTGACAAGTAATTTCTAATTGTATGAACCTGCTTACTTCATGTTATGTACTATTGTCATTTATTATGTAATATTCATATAGTTGAATGTTGAAACATGTCAACGGGGGCCGGTATGTTGTGGCTCAACCCTTGGCATCCTTCAAAACGTCGCCATTTGGCGTACTACGGCATCCTCGCTGTGTAACCGCCTGTCCTCAGGCAATCGCTCTTTGGAATTGACTCGTATTGCAGTCGCCAGTGATATAGTTCACTAATCATGGCAATGGCGCCAGTTATTATGGATATAAGACTGTATATATGTACATATTAGTAAACTTGTGGTTATTCAGATTAATTGCCTCATAGTATCTGTTTTCATCTTCAAAAGAATTGTTACAGTCCACTTATAGAAAAATGAACCGGTGACCACACAACATTCTTTTCTTTGCACGTGAAGTTGCTGCAGAACTATCATCTGTACAACTCATGTTACAAGATTCTATTACAAAGCAATAAATCAGAAACCACACACCTTTACAACTAGTTTCCAACCTTCACTCCATGCCAATACCAGCATACATACCCAAAACGCAATGCCGATTGAACTGGAGAACAAACAATGAAGCGTAGCTTTTCACGCGCCCGAGCGTGACTGGCACCTGAGACATCACCCCACACAACGCGCCTGCGCGTGATTGGCCCTTCACCGGTAACGCCAAATCACGCGCTGGCGCGGGATCGGCAGTCAATGTGTTAAGAAATGGAATGTAATAAAAGCATTGATTTCAATTTAAATTTAGCAACCTACTAGAGCAACTAACATTGATTTGAAAATAAATAAACCAAATAAATACAAATAACAAATTTCTGCTTTAAAATCAGCAAATAATTTACATTACTTAAAATGAAAAGTATGGATTGTAAAATCTAATCATATAAAATTAAATTAGTTAAAAGCATAACCTAATGTTAGATTTTCATAGCAGAAACCATATGGTGTTTCATATATATTCAATTGCACTATACAATATTAGTACCTTCCTTTTAGTGGAAAGTAAAAAGCATATGAAAGAGTTTAAACTGCAGAGCATTATTTCGATAGTGCAAATTAGAAATGCCACATGGCAAAACAATTACAACATATAATGCTGGATTGCACTATAAATGCAATATAAGAAAAATCAGTGACTGAAATTAAGATGATTATTAATCATTAGTAGAGCACAATACTTTTAGACATGGAATTATCTAGTTTAGTGAAGTCAGATTTGGGAAAACAACAAAGCAACTTCAAATACTATCTAAATCCAACAATGTGTTATAAAATTGGGTTCCACAAACGTGATAAATATTCAATGTCTATGATACACACAGGGCTGCCACAGTCAAAGTAATTGTAAAATAATAGCATAAATTCTTAAAAATAGTAGCAAAAAGTCTCCTCTTAACCCTATCTTTGTAGCTCAAAGATTAAACGAATCGGCTAAAACACAAAATGTGCAAATTAAGTATGTAACAGACGTTGAATATCTTGCCAAGAAATTTAAATTTTAAAAGCTAAATATTTTCATAAGATGTTGATAATAATATAGCAACCAGATTCCAATTGTTTTTTTTTTCATGGTTACCAAGACTTGGCGGCAAAACTTCGAAATTGACATCCGTTGGAAAGTTTTCTCCCTAAAGAAAAATCTGAAAGATTTTTTCCCGTCCACTATTATGAACCAAATTTTTGATGACCTTTGGTGAATTTTCAAAAGTCGGCAAACTTTTAGAAAAATCGCCACCATTTTGAAAAAAGGAGCTTTTGAGGTGATTTTGCTTAAAAAGATAACCTTAGTCACCAAGGTTGGAAAATAGTAGCAAAAAGGTGCCTTTTCATCACCTGTGGCAGCACTGTGTACATTTGATATTCAGTCAAGAAATAAGGAGAAATGTTGCAGCTTCATGAAACCTTTGTTTTTGTCCAAGTAATTTATACCATGTATCAGAGGCAAATTTGCATAGATTTACATTATTCCATAGCCTATATGGCACTGATTTTGCAATTTCCATGTTTCAACAGACATAACATCATTTTGATTTTTTTGAATAGATACCAGTTGAACTTTCAACCCTAAAATTTTATGTACAAATAGATGGTAGATTAAAATATTGAATATATTTACTTCAGTATCAATTAAACCACCAGCCACAGCAACGATATCATTTGGAGACACAGATCTGATCTAGAAATATTAATCAAAATAATACTTTAAAATGGATGTAGAAATGAATGTTTTTATCAGTACATTTGAAGTGTTTGTATTTTTAACATTAAACTTAACTAATTTTAAATGATTCTCATAAGATTCCAGTTCAGAGTGCTCTTAATCAAACAATTTCTTAAATATGTGCATGTAAGAGGTTGATCTGATGCTACTAAATATGTTGATTAATTAAATTGAAAACATATTAACTACGGTTAGATTTTCAGTTTATAAAGACAAATTGGTTCTAATAATTATGAGAATTATTAATCTAATGAATAATATATCACAAGAAAAATTTCAGATATTATGAGAAATCTTTTATCTTTTACAATGAATTGAATATTTCATTTACTTTGCTGATATCTACAAGAATTAATTAAGTGAAAATAGAGACAAATATTTGCAAATTCAGATCAGAGCAGGTGGTAAACTCAAAAACTAAATTTGCTAAATGAGAGTTTTAATCTTGGCAGTATTTACATTAAAAAAGATCTTGATCTTGAACTTTACAACTCAAGTCATTAACATGAATCAAACCAAATATATTTCCAAGTAAGTCAACTAAAAAAGAAAGTACTAACTTTTGGCAAATATTACATGTGAAGGTACTAGAAAACAGTTTAATTATTAACCTTCTGATGATCTCCAAAAGGCAAGTGGTATTTTAACTAATTTTTTATAGTCCAAAAAGTTTTCAGGAATTAAATGCAAATAAAAAGATTTAGAATGGATGGATTTAGTATAACATAGCTGGATTTAATCTATTAATTTTAATGTATTATTTAATTATTATTTTAAGATTATTTAACTAAAACTCAAGGTCTAAAATGCATCTAACAGTATGATCACTGAGTTTGTTTACTAAAGCGACCTAAATCCATTAATACAGGTGAGTAAGATAACACCTGACCTAAAAAGCACAACCTAGACCTGAAACTAGCACATTAAGTTGAAGGGAAATCTGTTAAATGCAGGATCTTGCACATCTCATGTCCCCATCTAGAAATTTTAATAGCTAAATATTTTTATTTAATCTCAGAAGAATGATTCAGTGACATTTAGCCTCGAACAGTGATAAAAATACAAACCTTTCTAGCAACATTCAACAAAGCTTCTTCCCAATCACAAGGTGTAAGTGAGCCTGCTTTGTTTTTACACATCGGAGTCACTAATCTTTGAGCACTCAAACCATCATAGGCAAATCTGGTTTTATCTGATATCCACTCTTCATTTACATCCTAGAAACAAGATATCCCACATATAACTGTACAAATTAAGTTGCATTTATTTAAGAATTCGTCATTTTGATATTGAAGAATAGGGGAACAGACGACAAATATATTTAATTGGTAAATTGGGTTCTATGGCACAAATAGGTTGGTTGGGTATATATTTGGTTGGTAGGCAATGCAGGAATCGAACCAGCAGCCCCTGAGCTATGGTGGCCCCTTAAACAAATATATTTAAATTTGAATTGGTTATAATATACCGGATTCCCACTCTTATAGATAAAAAAACATTTAAAGTATTTTTTCAAGGAAAATTCAAGAATTTCGAAGTTTTCAATAACCTCATTTTGTAAGTGATAAATATTCATTTTCACAAGATCATAAAAAATTGAGACATGTACGATTAAGAAATAAAAATTCTAAACAGTTTTAAATAAATAATTCAGTTTTTAAAGGAGCAGTATCAATAAAAATTAGCTTTAAAATCAATATGTATCTACATGCCACCCATAGGAACTTAATTCATTCAAAAATTAAGCATGTAAGTCACAAATTTTAGTTTTTATCACTATGCTGGTAAAACTAATTCAATAAAATTATTAAATCAATTAGCAGAATGCAATAAAAGAGGAGTAAAGATAAGAGAGTAGAAAATTGTACACAATGTGGAAAAGTTTTAGGTTGCAAGCAATGTTTGTAAATGTTCAGAGGAAAATTCGAGGGCTGACTAAAGCTTTGGTAATTTTCCAAGTATAGGGCTGCCACAACCCTAAACTTGAGAAATAGTAGCATAATTACAAAAGTCTCATCCTACACCCGATTTTAGTATTAATTGTGGTTACTCAGACAAAGATCTAGTCAAGAAGTTTAAATTTTAAAATTAAAAAACTAAATATTTCCTTAATAAGGTTTTCACAATCTAATAACAAATTCGGATGTTTTTCTTTCATGCTTGTCACAGCTTGGTACCAAAACTTCAAAATTGATGTCCCTTGAAAAATTTTCTCAAAAGAAAAATTTGGAACATATTTTTTCCATCCCCTTACTTAGTTAAAAAAAAGGGGGGACTAAATTTCCATTGACCTATAGCCAAAATGTTTGAAAAGTTTTCAAAATTTAGGAGCTTTTGAGACGATTAATTCTTAAAAAGATACCCCAGTTGCCAAGCTTGAAAAATAGCAGCAAAAAGTTGCCTGTAGCAGACCTTTTTTTTAATTATGCTAGTACTTTTGAGAAATCTGAGAAGAAAATTGTTCAAGTACTGTTCAAGGACTCTCAAGGACTGAGAACTCTCAATTATTACAGTATCTTTTTGAAATTTCAATCATATATTCAAGTACCAACAAAAAATTAAAACCAAGCATTTTTGTAAAATTTTCAGTTCCTCCAATTGTAGTCTAAGAACCCTTTATAATGATAAATAAACACTAAAGTTTTACTATATAGTTACTGTAGAACTCAAAACCTACTCACCTCATTCAAGCGTGGTAGGATTCGCAAAACTTCTCCAGTACGAGTGCTAACAATAATGTTTGAACCCACAGCATCAAGAACATCAACGGAGTCAGTTTTCCTGTAAAAAGAATAATTAGTTGTTTTAAATAATGTTTAGTGAGGTGCAGTGTACACTGCATTACCAACAGCATTTAAAAATTTACAATATCAGAGTTCCCACTAATCAAGCAAAAAAAAATTAAGCTATTAGTTATAATAAAGTTATTTTTAATTTACAATAGATTAACCCATGAGAGTACACATGAAGAATGAGTTGGTCTCACATAACCAGTTTTAAAACATCAATTTTTAACCTAACCTATATATTATGCCACCAAATTTAGACACTAAACCATGGTGTTTGAATGCAAGTGAAATAAAATATGCGGGTCTTGTAAAAACAAACTTTTTTAAGGATTCAGTAAATACTAGTTTTTCAAGTACCAAAACTAAAATGAAAAACCAGCCTTTCTTAAGGCTTGTGGAAACCCTGGTATTATGAATTGAATCCAGTTAACTCAGGTTACTTATTTAAAATATTAATGATATCTCATCAAGTTATTGCTGATTTTTTGATGATGAGATCTGGTCAGTTTCCTTTTAATGATGAGGTATCTCATCCATCAAGACCCGGTCAGATTTGCCAATGATGAGATATCTTGTCCATCCAGATCTGGTCAACTTTGCTAACGGCGAGATACTTTGTCGAGACAACCATGAGGAGGTTTAACACCAGTAAGTATTAAATATTTCTTTATACTTTTAATTAATTTTATTTCATTAGGAAATATGAAAAGTGCATATGGATGCTTATATTCATTATGCGAATGGATTTAGATAAGTTGTATACGATGAGTCTCATTGTGCCATCAGTAGACAAACAATTTAGAAACAAGGGCAGAAGATGCTATGTGTGGGTCCACTAGTTTACCTGGTTTCCCAAGGCCTTGCAGTAAAGGAATAAGGTTTCGATGTCAGTGCACCAACAGGGCACAAGTCAATTATGTTGCCTGATAATTCAGATGACAAGAGCTTTTCTACATAGGTTCCAATTTGCATATCACTTCCTCTTCCAGTAGTTCCCAAATCATGAGTTCCAGCAACTTCTGTGGCAAAGCGCACACAGCGTGTACAGTGAATGCATCTGGTCATTATGGTCTTCACTAAGGGTCCAATATTTTTGTCTTCAACAGCACTGCAATTTATGCAACATAATTAATCACTATATTTGTTAATAATGAACAAAAGAGCATCACCTTTGAAGATAATTTTTACCGTTTGCCTGTATGATATATATCCTGAAAGCGACTGCGATCACTTCCGAAAGCCATTGATTCATCCTAAAAGAAAATCAGAGTAAGAAAGACTACAATAAAAACATGGAACGATACTTAACATAATTGCTATGAGAAAATTGAGTCTTGTGGTAGTATTCAGTAGATTTAGCTTCTTTTTACTTAAATTAGTTCCCAATTACCATACCCACCAAGTAGAATGAGTGATTGAAGATAGTAAAATAAGCAACTATTTTGGAATTATTTTAAAGAGCAATTGGAGCAGTTTGAAGAAGCAGTCTAAAAACTTTATATTTTAAGCAATCTTAATTAGTCTAATTTAATTATCAATTTCGAAATTAGATTAATTTAGAGTTGGTACTCAAAGAAAATTGGCAGAATTTCAAGCATACTGTAATCAAACCTCAAACAATAGTTAAAAGTTAAAGCCTTATGTAGATTAGAAGTTTGAATCCTTTGGATTAAACAGACTAACTTTCAACAAAGTAACTACATAATACTAAGCAAATACAGTTTATATATAAAGTATTACTTAATAAAGGAAATTATATTTTAAGTCATAAAATTAATTTTTCCAAATATTAAATTCCATAGTTCTGTAGATGAAGAATATTTTGAATTCTTTCATTTCTTAAAACCATTAACCTTTCTGTTGGCAACCCTGAGTTCAAATTGGGCAAAGCATTATAAACACTCTAAAATAACAAACAAAGCAGTTTCATTTGAATTCTAGTTTTTGAATTCTAGTTGAAAAATTAATATAATTTCATTTTGTAAAAAGTATTAAAAAACTAATCACATGAGGAACTGAATGAGGGTTAAAGGCATTATCTCTCGATTCAAATATGTTTTAATACCTCAAATTAGCGTGAAATCTGGTAGAAAGGTTTACGAAGAGAGATAAGCCCAGATGAAAAGTTAGGTTTCTATAAAGCTTAGTGTCATGAATAAAGGGTTTATTAGATAAACTTTGATAAGTTTATCTTTGTGAATAAAGTAAATCTAGAAAAATTAGAGATTGTCAAGTAACACGATAACTCTACTTGCTAAAACTAACTGCTAATGAATAATTCAGTGATGAAACCTAAAATTTGTTAACTAAATGCATATAATTACTAAACAGAAACAAAAAACAATTCTAAGTTTGAATAAGTTGAAAAAATGTTAATCTTAAAAATCACTTTATACTTTATTGCATTACTAAATATTTCAGCATAGTTCTGACATTATTTGTACATTCAAAGAAACAAATAAAATGGCTTTACATCAATTTTATTAGCTAGCTATATCACTCTGCATGGTTCTAAGATTATTTGTACATAAAAATATTCAAAATAAAGAAACAAATGAAATAAGATTGTTTTTAATGAGATCAAACATGGTTTATCAGAAAAAGTGTTACAAAAAATAGTACATTACCTGCAAATCACATTCACCCCCTTGATCACAGATAGGGCAATCCAATGGATGGTTTATTAATAAAAATTCCATAACTCCTTCCCTAAGAGAATGTATAAATAATTAATTTAATTTCAGAGGATTTTTTAAAGTTATAAGAATGAACTTTCATCTAACTTGAATAAACATTAATATAATGCATATATATTTATATCCATTTGAGATAAAAAAAAACATATATATGTTTTAAATATGAAATCAACTATACGCAAATGACATTTAAATTTAGCATTACAGCATTATCTAATGAAAATTAATCTTACACATATCATTCTTTTTCAAATCTATATACATAAAGCAGAGTTGGTGTTCTGTTTGTACTCTACAAATCTACACCGCTTAACCAATTCACACAAAATTTGGTACTCATTCTTTAGAATCTTGTGGAAAATATAGGCTGCATATTAACTCACGCTTGATTTATCCTGGGTCTGCAGAAGAGGCTAAAAACAATTCGAAATCCTCATAGGAATAACACTGAGTACTATTACGATCAATTACAACCAATTCTATACAAGCAACGCCGGGTAGTTCTGCTAGTATTTTACGACCAGAACTGTTTTTCTTAAGCAAACATAATACAACATAATATAGATTGTATTAAATGTTCAAATTTTAGGAAGTTTAGATTACTTTATTTAGTATTTTAAATGGGTAACAGCATTATTTTTTTTGTTTTAATCTCTTAAGCTAGTGAATGTCAAAACTACTCATATTCTAATTAAAAATTCAAAAATAAAAGAATAGGATATCAAATAATACATACATTTAACATTATAAATCCAGCCTTTTTGAATGTCACTTAATATAAATATATGTAATCAATAATTAATACAAAATTGCATGAAAGTTTAAGCAATTATAAAACCTAAATTATAATCCAATAGTCAAAATTACAATTATTTACACATAAAAATTCAGAAGGAAGGTTCTATAAATCTCTGTAAATGTGATTATAAGAGTAAGATATTTTTAGTCAATCATAACTGTTGACTTATTTCATTTATGATTATTTAATTTCAGTTTGCAAAAACAACACAAATTTTCAATATAACTTCAACAGAAAAACCAGAGAAAACTTCCCGGAGTACAAACCTTGCTTTCCTTGTCATATCTGAGTTAGTTTTAACTCTCCATCCATTCATAACAGGCATTGCACAAGCTGCAACAGGCTACAAATGCATAAAAATTGAATAAAGTTAAGACATGCAATTGATACTTTCTCTCCCCAACACCCTCAAAAAATCTTACCTTAAACATATTAAGGAACAGATAAAAAAACAGCAAGCACATCAATTCATTTTACATATTTTTCAAGCACATACTGTAACAGTGCACACAAGGTACTGTCTGATGGTCTTCAGCCACCTCCAAACAATAGAAAAATTACTTTTTTACCGACTTGATAACATTAATAAAGTTTAGTTTATATGATGAAAAATTCTACATCAATATACTCTAATGAAAGGCTGGATTCATGGGTAAAGTTAATTTAGTTACACTACATTAGTTTAGTATCTAGCATTTGTTTTACTTCCATTAGAGGTTTGATTGCAGGTAAAAGAAATATAAATTATTTTCCCTAATGTCTGACCACTGGCCTCTTTGGCCTTCAGCATAATTGGTGAATTGGTGGCTATTTGTTTTTAAGAGCACCCAATGGGTAAGCTGCTGTTACTCTCAGCAAGGATCACCACCAATATCCATGCACTTACAAACAAGGATTCAAACCTGCACCCTACTGGGTGGTAGACAGATTCTATGATCATTGTACCAGTTATGTGGCAAACATAAATCTTATCCACTGGTGGTGATATGCATCCTTGATAAAACAAATCTTATCAAAGTGCCAATTCACCATCGATTCTGATGGGGTAAAATTCCATCCTTTTCCATAATTCAGCATCAAAACGGATAGTGGGATATGGGTGACCGACTGCCGAAACGCTGTTGAAAGTAAGAGATTCACGAAGTAACGTGAATCTTATCTATTCTTTTAAGAAACCAGAACTCATTTTTAACTATATAAACTCTTAAAGTCATCAAACAAATACAGATAAGGATGGGTCTCTTAAAATTCAAGGACAAATGATTCGAAATTGTCCATAATATCATTTCCATTTTAACCTCATCAAATAGCTACTCTTCCAGATGCATTTAAATATTTTTAATAATATACAAACAGCGCACAAAGAGAAAGTCATCCAGTCAGAAGTCATAAAAAGTAGAAAAATTCAAATAATAAGAAACTTTATTTATTGACACATAGGCAAGTGTAATGACATATATCAATTGGGAAAAAATGCTCAATTATATAAAGGATGCAAAGAGATTGCAAATCTATCAAGTGAAATTTTCTGTAATAATTTTGCTATTTGCCATAGCGGCATAAGGAGTGGTGAAAAACAGTCCAGGAGAAAATCTGGAATGGTTGTTATTTATCATAATGCACACTACAGTGAATAAAATATGTCATAATCTATTACTACTTGGTAAATGACTCAAGTCTTTTTTAATAGTAAGGAATTTAATTTTATAAAGGAATTCATTGTCCACATTGTTTTGAAGATAAAATGTATACAATATTTACTCATTACAAAGACAACTTATAAATGTGTTTTGTATTAGAAATATAACTGACTCATAAATGAAACATGTAATTTACACAATTTCACATGACTTATCATTACTTTTGGTGATTTTTCGACTTCCACTAAGCACATTCGGCAGTTTCCAGCTACTGACAGTCGCTCATGATAGCAGAATCGAGGGATTTCCACACCAACCATAGCTGCGGCCTGTAACAGGAATATTGCAAAACATTTTTAGCTACTTGATAGGAACAGGAGAAGTTTTCAGTAAGCTATCAATGCTAAAAATAATGGTTAGGATCATATTTCATAAATAAATATAAACACTATACATGAATATCTACTATCTCCAACAATTGTAATTTAAATTTTCAGCTGTTCAAATTTTCTTAGAATAAAATTCAATAGACTATAAATGGAACCAGAAGCATTGAAAGTTCAATTAGGCATTTCTAAATCCAATGTGCAATTTTCATTTTTGAGTAAATATTCAGAAAATGTTACCTGTAATACAGTAGTGCCAGGATCAACAAGTACAGGTTTGTCATCAATAAATACTTCTATTTTCTTGGGTTGTGTTTGCACTGCAGTGGCATATTTTGCTAAATACAAGTAAATATTTAAAAAGTCAGCATTATCTTAGCAATCATAAAATGTATCCTTTATAAACAAAAATGTAATAAACTATGTATAACATGGATGTATGATTAATTATACTAAAAACCTGGCAAATGATACAAATTGGTCTGGAATTATAAATCGTTAAGTCAATTATTCAAATATAAAAGAAAGTTTTTGTAAATGTATTCAAGAGATAGGAGAAAGTCATTGAGCTGAGAATTTTTTAAAACATATTACATCTTTAACACAATTTATATACTAATAACCAAACTTCCTCTACTGTATAATATTGAAATAGGGTAGAAGGGTATCATTAAGACACAACTCATTTTGATTAAGACACCATATCCAGAACCATCAGTTTGATCCACGATGTGCAACCAATTTAAATGTATTGTGAAAAGATAAATACTAAGAATGCACTGCAGTGCATTAAAAAGAATTTTGAAAACAAATTTCTTTTGAATCTTATTTTATGGAAGCTAATGAACGTCACAGATGCTGATACACAATGAACCATATCTATAATATAAAGCAGAGTTGGTGTCTGTTCTCTATACAAATCTACACCATTTGACCAATCCACATCAAATTGGATACGCATATTCTTTAGATTTTAGAGACAGGTACGCATATTCTTTAGGTTAACGCAAGCTACATATTAACCCCCATTCTCTTTCACCTAGGTGTGGAGAAAGGGCTAAAAACAATTCAAAATTGTCATAGGAATAACATTGAGCATAAAACTATTGTGGTACGCAACTCAGTTTGTTTTACCAGTATTGATTGAAAATCAAATTTAATTTTCCAATAAAATTTTTTACCAGAATTGCTCAAAAAAAATTCTTTTCCTAAACATTATATTTAAACAATTTAAAATTTTAATTATGTTTGAACTGATTTTTTATTTCTTTCCATAATATAAATAATTTATAAATATTTGATTGATGAAAAATGGATAGTTAAAATACTTAATTTTACGCAACTCCAACTCATTGATCATAAAAGCTATTCGGAATGCCAGAATTAATGTTTTATTTTATCAATTTGATTTAGAACTTTGTATTTCGACAGCGAAATTTTGAGGTGATATTTGAGCATTTCTCTATTTTCTTTCATCTATAAATATGAGTTCTTTTTGTAAATAAATCATTACTGTCTTTAACAATGTTGTTCAAATACCTTTTTTCGAATTGTTTTATTTCAAAATATATTCAAGAAGTTAAAATTCGACAAGGTTAGTCATACCTTTTGTTTTTCAGAATTCTGCATTTTTCAATGATTGTAATTTTGTTTGTTTATATTTATGTGTTCCAGTATTTTACATATTGCAGATATATTATTTATGAGTTAAATTTTAATGCATTTTTATTTTATGCAAAATATCACTAGACACATGGGTAATTTCTTGGTGGTATATGTACCACCAACTTTCCTTAAGTCTGATTGAATAAGTAATGGTTTGTAGAATTGTTTCATAAAAATAAATGAAAACTTACTTAAGTAAGGAGTGTAATTTCTTATTTTAAAATGACTTGCAAAGTTAAAATAAAATTATTTTAAAGATAGGTTAAATCAAAACGGTTAGCCATACTTTGTCGTTCAAAGATATTTCAAAATTTTACATGTTTCATGCGTATTATTGAAAGCTGCACTCCATTGTCAAGTAACTACATCTATCGTTCTAAATAGATATGTGGTTTCCATATAGAAATTGAACCTCGATTGAAAAAAGTACCATAAGGTTTTGATTCAAAACTGAATTTCTGTTGGAGTAAAGTGAATTTTAAATAGGCTTTGCTGATCTTGGAATAATATCACAGTAAGGAAGTATTTGTACTAGGACTTTTGAAAAATTGAATTCTTTTGTGTTAAGTGACAGAAGGCAAGTTGCTTACTTGAAATTGATGCTGTTCTTATACACAACTTAGGTACCTGTGAAACATTCATTGAAACAGTGATTTTGTAAAAATTGTAATCGATTGAGTTTGATTTGTCTACACTGATGACATTTTTAGAACAAGGTTCGTTATACCACGTGCCGCTGAGTAGAATTTTGAAGGAAAAAATGTGTTTGCTTTAAAACAAATTAATCATGAATGCCGTAACAATTTAATTTACTCAAACTCAAAATCGACTTCTGTGGTAGTCACCTTAAAAAAAACTTTTGTAGTTTGTCTTACAGAGGAGTGAGATAAATATGAAATTGATTATATGGATGGATATCATGAACACATATTTGTGTTTGAAGTAAATTGTAGAAGTTATGAAAAGTTAAAACGATGTTAAAAAATATTTTCCATACACTTAAATGATGCTTGCATTTTTCTATGAAATAAAAGTGATTAGTATGATCACTTTTCAATTAACATTTTACCAATTCAACCCAAGCAATGGTGGGTAATTCTGTTAGTTACTTTATATAATTAAGCCATGCACTGGAGCAACACAACAGGCTATTGGCAACAGTCTTGGATCAATCCCAAAGGGAAGGAGCGAGGAATAACACCTCTTAATTTTGAACCATAGTCAGATGATATGGACAACATTTGAGCTGACACACCACTCTCCAAACTTCCACACCACGGCAACGTGAGCACTTTAGAGACCACAACAGATTTACCCTGCACCAGCCCCACGTACACTAAATTACTAAAAGTGCTTCATTTGCTTTTGAAGATAGATAATTGAATTTCAGTCACAAAATGATTTCTTATGCTTAACCAGAAAATGTGACATTTTTCTACTGTATTTTTCAACTTCATTCCTTTATTTTAATAAAGCAATATTTGTGTCATCATGATTTTAAAACATCTAAATATATACAAAAATGTATGTTTACCTTTTGGGATAAGTAATGCCTGGAATGACCTTTGCAGGCTATTCTTCAACAAGGAATGTGTCATTCTGATCCTAAAAATACATTCAAAATCAGCAAAATGCTTATTTCAGGTAAATCTATTGGGATGTTGAATAAATTCTCGCTGTTTTTTTGTGAAAATTAATGTTTGATTTTAAAAAATCATTAAAAAACATGTTACTGAAAGTATTGTCCATCGCTAGCCACTACTTTTCCCCATCTTTCTGGCAGCATTTGAATTCCACTTCGGAAAAACGACACGTCTTTTGAGGCTATCCAAGAGTCGACCCAATTTTTGGCATCTTCATAAGAACGGAAGTGCTGCTCAGCCAGGCCATGCGTCATCGACCGGAACAAGTGGTAGTCGGAAGGGGCAATGTCTGGTGAATACGGCGGGTGGGGTAGGACTTCCCACTTAAGCGTTTCCAAGTAGGTTTTTACCGGTTTTGCAACATGTGGCCGAGCGTTGTCATGCTGCAAAATGACCTTGTCGTGTCTCTGCTCGTATAGTGGCCGTTTTTCCTTCAATGCTCGGCTTAATCGCATCAATTGTAGTCTGTAGCGATCTCCCGTGATGGTTTCATTTGGTTTGAGCATCTCATAATAAACTATACCCAGCTGATCCCACCAAATGCAGAGCAGAAGCTTGGAACCATGGATATTCGGCTTTGCTGAAGATGTTGATGGATGGCCGGGTTTACCCCACGATTTTCTACGCTTAGGGTTATCGTAGTGTATCCATTTTTCATTGCCAGTTATGATACGATGCAAAAATCCTTTCCTTTTCTGCCGTTGAAGCAGTTGTTCACAGGTGAAAAGACGCCGTTCGACGTCTCTCGGCTTCAACTCGTACGGCATCCAATGACCTTGCTTTTGAATCATTCCTAATGCTTTCAAACGTTTCGAAACTGTTGTGTGATCAACTTCTAATGATTCTGCAAGTTCAGCTAGCGTTTGACATGAGTCTTCATGAAGTAATGCTTCCAATTGTTCGTCTTCAAACTTCTTCGGTGCGCCAGAGCGTTCTTTATCTTCAAGATCAAAATCATTATTTTTAAAGCATCTAAACCAATCTCTACAAGTTGTTTCAGACAGAGCATGGTCGCCGTAAGTCTCAACAAGAATTCTGTGAGCTTCAACTGCAGATTTTTTTTAATAAAATAGTGCAGTAAAATTCCCCGCAAATACTCTTTTTTTGGCACGAAATTTGACATATTTAACGCAATGAAAAATAAAGTTGTTTGCACTTCCGAGAAATAACATACACTGGATTTCAAGCTTGCTTATAGTACTTGTAAATAGATGCGTCACTATCATAAACTAACGCAACCAGTTCCGGTAACGCCATCTGTTGGAAAACAGCGAGAACTTATTCAACATCCCAATACAAAAACAAGCATTTATACATATATACCAGAATATTTTAAATGGAAACATGAAATATAGATTTAATCTCCAAAATTGTGTACAAATTACTCAAAATGAAACTATTTAGGAAGAAACAAAAAATATAAAAGTCGAATACATCTTACACGAATAATCCTTATTTTCAAACAGGACACTTGATGTGGTCTGGCTCTGGTAAGATGAATTTAAGTCATGTAGTTTGGATAAAAAGTCCACTTGTTATTAATTGCAAATTACGGGCCAGGTCAAACATAAGCTCTACATCCCCATAATTTGAATCAAAGAGTGGTTTCTAGCTCAGAGTTGATCATACAGTGCCAGAAGCAATAGCAGTGATTATGAGTTCGCAATATAAATAATTGCCTATGGGGGTCATCATAAACAATCTCACATGTGGCAGCTCTCTCTGAAGAGCTTTCTACTTATGGACTTCCCTAAGGTCATCTGCCTTCTCACCAGAATCTATCCATTTATCTACTTTGAAACTGCTATAAATTCTACATGATGCATCACTAGGAGAGGACGGGTTATTATTCACTTTCATAACTTTTCATAAAACACTAGTAACTAAAGCAGATATGTTCAAATACAACACAGATCCAACATGCCTTACTAATAAATTAACAGAGGCTTATGCCAATAGATTTTGCCAGTATACAATTCAGCAACTGAAAGGGATCATTACTGCAATTAAAGATACCAGTCACAAGCTCAGCTAATGGGGTTTCAAATATGTATGGAGACTCAGATTCATTTTATTGGTGGATTCAAGTGGTGACCCCTTCTAAAGAATTATTTCTGGTTGGTTGGCTGTTTAGTTTAAAGTTAGAAGTTTTATAGAGCAAGGGCCATATTTGGCCAAGCAGAAGGGTAGGAGAGGGTAAAAATGAAAGGGAGGAAAGATCACTCAGCTACCTTGGAGTAAAATTATTTCTGGAAATGGAAAAACATTTTTGAAATAGAATGTTGACTTGATGTACATGTGATATAATTCATTTAATTGCTTAAATGAAAAATATATTCTTTCCACAGGTAAAATCCTAGTTAATGATGTGTGTAGCCTTGGCAAAATTTCATTTTATTTGCAAAACAATGTCAAATATAATGGTAGCCTAAAAAGAATGCCTTATATAATGGCGAAGGAAAATGTAATTTAACACACTATATTAGTAACACACTTCATACAAGGATTTAGCTTTTTCCACGTTGTTTACAAACTTGTTTTCATTAAAATTCATACAAAATTAAAGCTCCAAAACAGAAACACTTATCAAACACTGTAGAATTTCAAGAAACATGCGTTTAAATTTGGGATAATTTTTAAGATTTGTTTTGTTTACTTAAATCCACTAGCCATTCATAGGGGCAATATTTTCAAACCACAAAATGGAAAAGATTTAGTTTACTTATGTTAATAAACATTGGAAAGCCTATTTTATTCGTAAACTAAAAATCATGATAGATGAGTGAAATCAATACTCATCTATCATGATCAGAATCATGTTAAGAGTAAATCAACTAATTTGGTGTAAATTGCAATTGTATTTTGCCTAAAATTTAAAAAAATTGAGGAAGTTTTGTTTCACGCAGGTTAACAATAATTTATGATCAACAAAAAAATTCCCATCGTGTGTGTTCTAAGATCTATTTTATTTTTAATACACTTAGAAAAAGATACACCTTGAAACATTCAATGTTGATTGATGTCTTGAATTATGAGGAAAGCACCAAAAGATATGTATATTTAAAAGTATATTTCATTTCATATTGATAAGCACATTCACTTTGAATCTCTAACATCTTCAATTTTACACGCTCAAATGTTGATTGGTATTTTGAGTGAATTACTTTTCATGGTTAACATATCTGTTACAATCATTTTAGAATCTATCGATGCCTGGTGACTTTGACAGGAAAATGCAGGTGAGATTTTTTGCTCCTATTAAATTCAAAAGATTCGAAGAACCAGAGGTCTACAGTTAAATTAGTGAATACGAATTTCAACGTCGCTGGCATAGGTTAACGCAATTCATATAAAATTTTCGTTTCGCTACTCTCCAACATTAATGCACAAACCAGCATACTTGATACTAAACAGCATGCATGAATTTAATAACCGTATTCTTCTATCATGTTTACATAATCAGATTAAATACGTGTGACCCATTCTTGGAATCAGATTCATCCAGCAAATGATTTGAAATTCTTTTTTAACCGATGACAGAAGCACATTATTTTTCCAAACAAGCATTCAGAAAAATTGTGAAACGTAAATCTTGTTCGTGAAACTAAGAACTAAACATTGGATGTTATTTGTCGGGTTTATACATGAAAAATGAAATAAACAGCACAAAAGAGACAAAAGGAATGTGCGACATGAAGAGCAGTATGCAAAGTGGTTTTGAAACCTGGAAGTATAAAATTAAGTTAATAAATAAATCTTACAAGTTTACGTTCAATCTATATTTTTGTATGTTTACAAATACAATCCTAAAATTTTCAATCCAAGGTCTCAGAGGATACAGTTACAGCTACGGTCAATATCTAACAAATTATTAAAGCGGCACCGTGGTGCGTACTGGTTTTAAGCCTGCGCAAAGTGTGATGTGCAGGTTCAATTCCTATAAGATAGCACTAGCTCGAGAAACGCAGTAAGGTGAAAATCGCTTAGCTTCGTGAGTGGTTCGGAAATTTCCTATTGTATTGAATGAAGTGATATATACCGCAGAATACGGATGTCAAGTGAAATTGTTAAAAATAGCTCTAATACGACGTATATTCAACTACCTATACCTAACCTTATCGCACAAACGCCTAGAGTCAATTGTCGGTAAGTGCGCCAATATGACAAAAACAAATGGTATTAAGAATTCCCTATTGAAAATTGGCAAAGCTTCGCTTCTTCGGAAAGAAACAGACTTTCTGCCTGGAGCAGTTTTCGTGATAGACATTATATAGTCCTTTCGAACTACCTTAGACAAGTAGTTCTCAAAATTTGGGGCGCGAAAGGGTAATAAGAATTGCGCAACAATGTTTAACTATATTAAAATCTAAAAAACTTATTTTTATGGAGAAAAACTGTTTTCGAAAAAAGAGGAATATCAACTAATTATATTACATACTCATAGGCGCGCACAAGGGCACTACGTTTGGACTATGGGTTAAAGGGCCTCAGAACAGAAAATAGCAAACATATCCTTTTCTCTGCACTGAGAAATAACCCCCAAATATATCCTTTATCAATTCATGGACGTACCTGTAGGGGGAATAGGGATTTAAGCCCCAGACCCGAAAAAAAGAGCATATCCTTTTAATAGATGCATCTGTGGGAGTTTAACCCCCTAGACCAGAATAACCAAATATATTTCTTTGGCACACCTACGAGGACTGTGGAGACTTATGACACTCAGAGACTAGAAAAAGAGCGAACACATCCTTTTTAATTCATGGTCGCACCCAAGGGAGTGTTATGGGGGGAGGGGTTAAACCACCCATACCCGAAAAAAGCGAGATCCCATTTAATGCATTATGTTTAATTCATACACTCACCACGAGAGGAAGCCCCATATGCGAAAAAAAATGCACCCTTATTTGATTTATCGAACTGTTCTTAAATTACGACTTAAACTATTCCTACTCTCCAATTGTCATAGTGCCACTGTAGGCCGGTTGAAAAAGTAGCGGTTTAGAAAACTTGAGGGTTACGATTTAGATTCTTAATCCAACCAGATTGTCGTGTATGTGAGGATGATGCACGTGAAATCTGTCGTGACCTCAAATGTCCTCATATTGGCGTGGTGTGCCAACTCAGGTATAGCCTAGTCATCTGACCGTGGTTCAAACGACGAGGGGTTGTCCTGGGATCTTTAACTTCGGGATTGATCCTGTACCGTCGCTAATTGCCCGTTGTGTTGCCCCAGTGCGACATTAGTTCTACTACTCCCCCGATTGCTTTAGTTGGGATAATTATTTTATGTTGGTATTTATTGGGCTATTTTCATTACAATGTAAGTTATAAAGGTAGATATATGATGGGTGACTGATGGGGTCAAACTGAGAGGGGGGCCAGCATTTCGGACAAACAGCAGAAAAAGAAAGATCAATTTTAAGAGTAATGTCCACCCTAGAAATTCTTTATCTTTTATTTACCAGGTTTATTACCGAATTTTTCTGAGTTCCGTAATGGTAGAAGGCTCCCAGTTGGGAAGATCTTTCTTTACCACATCAATCAGTGAGACGGATAGTCATTCCGTTTTCTAATAATCCATATTTTAATTGTGCTAATGGTTGCTGTAATTCAACTGACATGTACAAATCGCTACTCATTAGTAAAAATGTGCTCCGAAAAGGAGAATATGATCTTAGTAAAAATTACTCGTTTTGAATTAAATATAATCCATTACAGTTCAGATTTATGGTGTTGAGTGAGGTTCGAATGTCATTCCCTAATTTTATTGTCATTGAAAATTTTTTTATCATAATACATTGCCCTCAGAGAATTCCCATCCCACTGAAAAAGAAGGATTATCCAATCTCTGCCTCATTAGTAGACCAGGATTCTTACCCATTTAGTTCTATTCACTCTGATTCAAATGTGCTGACTTATTTTTGTGTTTGCGAAACTCCTGAATAAAATATTCAAATTTTATAATCCCTACAAAATGCCTAATTTGTGAGTTTCGATCTATAAAACCCCAAATGCCTGTCTAAAGATAAAAAATGACTAGAAATCTAACCAAAATTTTGTGTGGTATATCATGAGTAATATCATGGGTAAACATAAAAAAACGGGTTGAATTGTTCAGAACTGCTTTTAGGAAATACAATTTACTCATGCAGCTTGATAAAGAACCACATTTTGTTTGCAATATTCATGATCACAATGTGATTGACGGTGGTGTTTGAAGACATGTCTATTATGTTGAAATATTTTTCGTATAAAGTAGATAATAATCTTTTGCGTTTTACTAATTAGAGACGTTTTCAAGACATTAAATTCAAAATGAATACATTGAAAAGGTAAACTTGCTATATAGTGTATATAAATGTCTGTTGATGAAATCAAAAACTGATTACAATCAATTGGTAATTTTGTGAATAATTAATTAATGAATCACTAATTATGATAAATCTTAACCTTATTATTCTAACTAAATATTTTTAATTATTTCAATCAATCCTCCTAAAAAAGAGTTTACGATATTTAGGTAGCCCCCTTGGCTGAAATTCTGGGGGGCTACCCAGAATTTCATTCAAGGGGGCTACCTATTATATACTATTTATACAATTATCGTTTCGGAAATCGTATCATGTCAAAAACAAACCATCTCAATCTATCAAATGTAAACATCACGATAATATACTACTCTAATACGATGAAGTTTTCATATTCCTTATATTTATAACAATATAAGATCTTTGGGCTTATAAATGATGAAAATACGTAAAAACTGCGATTACGTTGACTTACTATTTTATCAGTCCTTCATGAGACTGAAAACAAAACGCTTCCCTCGTTAAAAAGTTGCTTTGCTGATAATTTATCTACGGCAATGGTCTCATTTCAAATACTGTTTTGATTTTAAGGTAGGTAGTTGAATTAACGTCGCACTGGAGAAATACGGCCTATTGGTGATGATCCGGGTTTAATCCCGAAAGGAAAGATTCGAGGACAACCCCTTGTCATTTGAACCACGGTCAGATGACTAGGCCAACACCTAGCACGCCAACGTGAGGACATTTGAAGCCACGACTATGATTTTATGGAATTTGACTGGATTACCCCTCTGAGTGTCACAAGATTTAAGATTATAACAGTGTATTACTTTTAACCTACACTGCGCTTTAAATGACTAAACAACCTGCCCATTAAATGAAAATTGGTCAAGAACGTTAAAATTTATTAGAAGTCAAACACGAAGCCTGCCGGTTGCGGAATGTAAAAATGCGAGTATGCTCCTCTGAGGGTTAAGAATGAATACCTTTGAAAATGATCCTCCAACAAAAATATCAAGAGCGGCTATGTGTATGGATTTGAAGGAGTTTGAAAGTAAAACGTTTGAGAATCTGACAGGAAAACTTCTGCATTTTAACCCTTCTGATGGTAGATTCGCGTCGAAAATTGCCCTGTAACGTGTTCAAAATTTCTTTTTGAAGTTATATCAAACACATTTTATGAGTGAAAACTCGTTTGATAGATCTCCAGTTTAAAGGTGTTAAGCAAGTAAACATAGCCCGATTTATGAGAGGCATTTTCTGTCAAGCTAAATATAGATGGCGGCAGTGGTTCTGCGGCGATACATGTTCCCTGTCTGAACGTGACATCAACTGGCTTGTTTTCCGAATACGATTTCAGCAATTCGCCTATAAAAATCCCAAATAATAAATTCCGAATTGATATATAATAGTAATTGAATATCATACCGAATTGACATATCATTGATAAACACCAATTAAATTAAATGCCAAACGTCACAAAACGGCGATAAACTACATTTTAAGATAAGCCTTATAATTATCATGCTCTAGAGAATTTCGACTACAGAAGTAAAATCTTCTCAGATCATCTGGTTTGTTTACAGCGAAAATCTCCTCTCATATATTAAATTTCTATACAGGACTGTATAGAAAGTCAAGTATTTTCATTTTATCAGAAGTGCATTAAAACTTCATGCCTTGCTGGCACCTTAAAACTGTGCTGAAGGACATGTACGAATTTATTTTTTATGGGCCATACGCTATTGATTTGAAAAGAATATTATTTTGACAATAGTAGCAATGTAACATGGCATGTTCAGAATTTTCTTTTAGAACAATTTAGAGTACGTTCTTTGTGAGTAAAAACTTCTTTGACAGATTTCCTGTCTAAAAGTGCAAGGCAAGTAAACGATACCCGGTTTATACGCTTAAAAGAAGATCCTTTAATTCTGTACGAAAAACTTCCATGAATGTCGAAAATGTTCGTTATTACATTTCTCTTTATTTATCTTCAAAAGATGTCAAATATTTCCAGCGTTTAGTATCGCGAAAGTGCAGTTCTGAAAAGTTCTATTGTCAAATATGGATTTCCCCCTAGGGTTGAAATCTCTAAATATAGAAATAAAGTTCTATAAAAGTTTGCAAAAATGTGAAGTGAGGGAGTTTGACGATGCAATGGTATTTTTCCATGTCAAACTTCGAGATTTTTTATTCCGAATAAAGATCACTTAAAGAAGAAATAAGTATGTCCCCTAGGAAGAACAAAATTATTTCCGTGGATATCATTTCGATAGAATAAAACTAAACATTTCTTCTATTGAACTTTTTAAGTGCTGTTATTAGAGTTTCGTTTTTTGCAAATAAAGATTAAACGGATTAAATTTTTTTAAATAGAATAATGAGTGTCATAAAAATACGGATTTTGTGATATTTTCAAGAAACGTATTAATTAGCATTAATTTTAAATAAATGTCTAAAAGTATTTTTCACACCTTAATTTACAAAATATTTAGAGAGCAGGAAGAAATATGAAATACTTAATGATGTTTTTATCTTTAACGTATGTAAGCAAATAATATTAAATAACGTATGATAAAATTTAAGCTAAAGTATGGAAACGTGTATTTGTAGGAGATATGGAGATAACGTATTTGTATTCAATATAAACAGAAAAATGACCTTAATAGAAATATATATGTATTATATACCTAAAGCATATGCATTCTTTTACATTACTCTTGATATTTAATTCTATGCTTGGAATTTTCGAAAACAAATATCAAAGAATGTTATTATTTGGAAAATATTTGAGAAAAAATCTTTGCGTAGTAACAGAGATTGTCCATTTTTCTAGTTGAAACGAAACTGTTTTGAAACTCAGTAATCTATAAGAGGTTTATTGAAAACTGTTTTTCTTTCCTCAAGAACAATAAGTCGGTTTTTTTAGTGTCGAATACAATGAATTTTAATATAGGACTGTTTTCATTTTCCTTTCATTATTTTAAAAGCTAAAACATGTGTTTAACTTGAAAGATACTATAAAGAGAAGATAAGCAGTTTTTGGTATCTTGTGCAAATGAGACTGATGCCACACATTCCGCCCAAAACAAAAGTCCCCTATTTAAAATGGAGATAAAGTATTATATAAATATTTAGGATGAAATATATTCAAATTAGTATCATATTAATAGCGTTAATTATTTTCCTTATTAAACACTCTTGCTTTATATAGTATATCGGATTACCTTAAAATGGAGTTCATTGCTGTTTTGGCGTTTAATCTAATTGGTGTAGACCTGAGGTTCCCCAACTTTTTCAGCCACGGAGCCCTTTTTGAAGCAAAAATTTCTCGTGGAGCCCCAGGAAATGTTTAGTGTTTAGTTCTATCTGTCTATATTCTATGAGGCATATTATATACGATACGCATACGGAAATATGAATACTAAGGTATATATATTAATAAAGGAAACAATAGTAAAAAGAACTGGAGACAATATTATTTATTATTTAAATCTACAAAATGATATAATAACTAGTTAAGATATTTGAAAAATGTTGCATGTACACCCGGAGTTAATATCGAAAGATCCTCCCCTAACTGATCCTACAATTCGGGAAGTGGTTTTCTTTTAAATGATACGTGACAGTGGCTGTCCGAAACATGTCTATAAGGACCTCATATTCTGCCGCAGTGAGGGCTGCTGGTTTTGATGTCACTGAAAATGGATCTACAATCCACTCGGAATTCTTTCGAATCGATTCCTGAGTATCCCTTGGAAAGTATGAATTCAAATTCTGAAGCAAATTGTTAAGGTGTTCTTTTATTATTGTTGCCAATGATTCATTCATTGTTATGTTATTTTCTTCTAAAAAGTTTGAAGTCAATGACAAACATTCCTTATTCTCGACGCTTTCCATGTAGAACGCTATCTCTTTCTTCAGGGCGGCAATTTTGTCATTAGCATCGAATATTGTCTTCCGTTTCCCTTGTATGGATGTGCTGAATTCGTTCATTTTCGAAAAAATGTCTGCCAAGTAACAATTTTCACAACCATTCCTGATCATTCAAATAATCTGCTTAGCAAACTGTTTTGGTCATTCAAAAGTGAAGAAACTTCCGTTCGAAGTTCAATAAACGGGACAACGCTTTACCTCGTAACAACCATCGTACTTCTGTGTGTAATAACACTGACTTGTATATACTTCCCACATCTTCACACAGTATTTTGAGCAGCCTACACCTCAAAGATCGTGCCTTAACAAAGTTGATAATTTTGACAGCGTTGTCTTGTATCTGCTTTAATAACGATGGCAATTTTTTCGTTGCGAGGGAGTGTCGGTGTAGTACACAATGACTACTTGTGCAGTTTTTTGAAACTTTCTTGATTCTTGTAACAACGCCAGCAACATGACCTACCTCGGCCTTTGCGCCATCTGTGCACACATCAATGCAATTGTCCCACAGTATCGAGTTTTCAATGAAGGCATCAAACAGGGAAGAAATTTCACTATCGCCTCTAGAGGACGGAAGTGGCTTGCAGAACAGTATATCTTCATGAAAAGAACCTGAAAATTTGTACCGCACAAACATCATCAACACAGCTAATCCGGCAACGTCCGTGAATTCGTCAAGTTGTAGCGAAAATTTCGTTTGACTGATACGGGAAATTATGGTATCTTTAACATCGTTTGATACATAGATCCGGATTCGATTATGCACAGTGTTATTTGATAAGGGCACACTGGAGATCAAATTTGCATTTTTTTCGTCCACCATGCACTTAACTACCTTCACTGATAGTGGTTTTAAAAGAGTTAAAGTAAAGATGTGAGGTTTACCAGCAAGAGCCAGGTCATGACTAACCAAGTACGATGCTTTCAGTGCTTTCTCGTCTTTACATGAGATACAAATTTTGTATGAACTGCATGGAGTTCGTCATTGTTTATTTTGAAATAATCTGCTTCTTTATTTGTGAAGTCAGGATGAGTTTCGAAATGCCGTCTAAGCTTGGCAGGGCATAGAGCTATTAGGCAAAACTTTGTTACATATCACACATTGTGGACGTCCATCAGCAAACTCAGTGAATTCTATGTCCAAATATGAATCGCAAAATTTTCGTATTTTTACTTCCTTTCGGTACCTCTTCACTAGGCATCGTATACTCTGAAGCAGGATCATGTGCAGCATATTCCGAACTCAAGCCCAAGGAATTTGAACTATCTTCTTCGAAAGTAAGGTTACAGCTGTTGTTATCCCCCTTTGACTGAGCTGGCTGGTTAATGGCTGACGCCTCTCAGTTCTTATGGTGCCCGTCTTAAGCCACAGTTCCATTTCAACGAAAATTCAGCAGCTAACACTTCTGCACCAAAGAAATAAATCAAATTAACATGCAGGTATAATTTTTACAGGTTAAATTGTTCAAGTTAAATTGAATTCGAAAAAAATTCATATTTGTATTTAGTGTAAAATTAGCATTAATTTGATACCCCACATGATATTTTCGAAATTTTTTTATATTTTAGTGCCCCCTTAATGCCTATCAATTTACTACAATTGACTTTGACTATCAATTGACTTTATAGGTTAGATACTTTTCACTCACACAAAAGTATTTCTTGTGATTTTCTGAGCGAATTGATATATAAAATAATCTATGTTTATACCAAAAAATAAGTGTTTGGCGAATTTTTAAATGAAAGCATGCATTTCACCAGAAAACGCAGTGGCATTAGTTAAGTTATGTTACTGGAGTGAACAGTCGGAGGGTTAATAATACTAATAAAAATTTCATGTGTGAACCTAAATTTATATTACTATCTCTTATTAATATAAAATTATACATAATAATAATAACGGTAGGTCAACTTACCTGCTGTAGATTGTAGATTCCACGTATCACGAGTTTTTAACTGAAGAAACTGAATACTAAACGCTGCCTGCCCGGTATTTAAAACATGAGAGATTTCGAGAATCATCGTGTAAGTTGTACTTGGCAAGCAAGGAAGATCGAGATGATTCATTTGACGAGTAGATCTATCTATTATTACTGCTTCCATCTAGCGAGAAGAACCCAAACTACTATCTGAGAAAGTACTTTTCGCTTGATGGAAGTAGTTTCGTTTTTCCCGCTAGATGGAAGCAGCAATTTAATTTTTGCGGAGCCCCGAGAATCACAATTTGGGAAACGCTGGTGTAGACCAATCAACTGTCATATATTGATTCTAAGTTCATTGTTTAGAATTTTCATTGGCGTAGAGCTGAAATCGTATTCGAAAAAAGCAAGTCAACTGACATCACATTTAGAATGCGTGCAAGAAACACGTTCAACCACCGACGTTTAATTTGACAGAAAATGCCTCTCAATACAGTTCTTATAGTCAGTCATTGATTATTTTAATGATGTCGGCCCAATGTGACATTTTAATGGATTTGAACTCAATTCGAATACTTTTCTAACGTCACACGCCGCCTCTTTTGAATATAAAACCTTCATTCATTCTCATACTTAAAATTAAAATACCACCTACCAACGTAATGAATGTTGTCCGACATGTCACGTACCATTCCTGGTTATATTTAATCTGTCATTCATTCTGCTGCGCTGTTCACATTTTTGTACGATTAAAAAACATCGGCGCCTGGAAACGGAATTTGTTTAAAAATTCATCCAGCTGCTGAACTGGTATTGTGTGTGTGTGTGTGTGATTGCTTTTACCTTAAACACTCTCAGCTGTCGAGAACATTATTTTAGTTCTGCTCCAGTGAATTCGAGTCTTCCAGCCATTGAAAGGTTGTAAGCATAAAAACACGAAACTTACTTATGCTTCATGTGATACATTTTGTAAAATTCTACAGTAGCTGTAGTTGAAGCACTTGTGAATTCTTTTCGTTCTTGATGATGGGAATTGAACTGTTCATATTCTTTTTGTTGATTTGTTGGAAAGTGTTTTATTTTTTACAGAAATTTGAAGGTCGCGTACCTTTCTGAGTAGAAATACGCTTACGTTTGAATACAATAAGATTTACTTAATCTGATCAGATAAAAATTTTGTTCTTTGCATACAGCAATCGATGAAAAGATTACATTTTAAGGCGTAAAAAACTAGTAAAAGTTCAGAAATTTTCAAATTTTCTTGAAGAAAAGGGTTGTTGGTTTGGGATTTTTGTGGTGCAAAGGCCATATTTGACCAAGTTGCTTATATGGTTTATGGTGGATGAAAACTTTTAAGAACAAAATAAATGCTATCTTAAGCATTATTACTAATTAAAATCTAGCCACAGAATGCTGGATAGGAAGATTAATATTCTGTCTTCGTGGTTTCTACGAAATTTAGTACACAATATAAAATCCGATTTTTTCGTAGTTAGGTTTATGAATTTACATTAGGATTTTCTCTACTACTACAGTGGGTAAATTACGGGAATTGAACTAGGCCGCCTACAACTCAGAAAGGAAGAAAAAGAACTTTTGACCATCTTTGATAGTGTTTATTAAGAAACTTTTATTTTCTTAACAGTCAATTCATTTAAAAGTCCACGAAGATTTTTTAGCATTAAAATTTGGAAACGTTTCCTTTTAGATTAAGAAATGATGGAAAATGTAATTTAGCTGGGATATTTAGCAAAACACAATTTATGCGTATATTTTAAAACCCCAAAGATTTCCCTTTCGTATATTACATCTTTGATATTTCAGAATTTAATCACGAGTTTTTAAATTTTAAGCTCATTTAACATGTAGTTTTTGAGTTTTTAAAAACTCTTTGATCCTTACGTTTAATCACCAAATCTTTATTGCATTTGTTAAAAGATTTTTACTTTTGAAAACCATTTACTTTGATAACAAAGATATTTTACGATATACAATCGGTTCAATAAATGCATGATATTCTAATGAAGAACAGTTTTTTACATTGAATCGTCTTTGTAGAAACGGTTGATTGTAATTAATGAATTATTTTTCTTTATCTAGAAAAATAAATGTAGAAAAGAAACCAGTTTTTTTTTAGTTTAAATATACAACTTCACTTTCATTTTAAAAGAACGTTTTAAATAGAGGGAAAAGAGTAAAACATATTTTATGGAAACTGGTTTGCATAATAAAATTGTTTTTTAAACATTTGTTCTTACAACTTGAGGGGAAAAAACGAAAGAAAAACTTCTATATATGACAAAGAAATAATATAAATGCTTTAAATTTGATGAGAAAAAGTTTTATGTTTAAAATAAAAACAACCAGAATTTAATGATGAATGAATTTTTTCCGTAAAAATTTCTATTTGGTACGTATCTTTTATGTTAATTCTCATTAATAACACACAACTGAAGTAAATGAATTTTCATTAAGATGTAATAAAGGTACTTACTTGAAAATTAAAAGTCAATAAAATAGAAGTGAATATTTGTTAACTTGAACACTATTATTAACAAAATATAACTGAAGTTTAATATTCACCAATCAAAAATATGATATCCGAAACCCATTTAATTACTTAGTCTTATGGTTAAAATAAAGATATGTGTTACTCTTTTAATGAATATAGTTACACTTAGCTTTTACTTATGATAAAGACAAGACATAATTGACAAATGAATATTTATTAACTCTTTTGAGGCTCAATTTTTAACACACTGAAACATTAAAACAGTACTTTCACATAAACGTTAGTCAATTACTTTCTAGTAGGGTTTTCAATGTTTTTTATTTCAAAGTTATCCTTTCTCATAAACTTTTTATAGCCAGTATATTCTTAAGTATGCCTTAATGGTCTTTATGGAGCACACAAATAACGTAATTCCTAATTTTTACGCTATTTATTATAAGAGCATATAACAGTTCTAACTTTTAAGTAGCAATAATTCAAATATTTCATTCCAACTCATAGTTTAATAAGCACACTAATTCATTGTTTTATGAGTTAGTACCAAGTAGTATTTATGTATAAATATCTTCTATATCATGCATAATGAAATGAAAGATCTCCATTTTCTTGTTATTTAAGGATAAAAAGATAGGAACGGTTGTCAATAGTAAGGATAGAAAGATAAGAACGGTTCCTGCTTTACGACAGTAGGAGTAATAATTTATTAATTGGGATGTTTACTGTATGAACATTGAACAAAAAACATTATTTGTCTTTCGAAAATTGAAATTGTAATTTCATTCATAAAATTTTCCTCTATATTCTACTAAATTATAACAGGTGTTCAACTAACTCATCATCTGACCGTGGTTCAAAATTACGAGGTGCTGTCCTCGGATCTTTCCCTTCGGGATTGATTCCGGATCGTCACCATTAGCCCAATGTGTTGCGTAAATTCAACTACCTACCTGCCTACCTTCATGTATGTGCGGCTGGTGCACGTTAAATCTGTCGTAAGCTCAAATGTTCTCACGTTGGCATGTTGTAGAAGTTGTGCCAGTGCCATTTGGAGAGTGAGGTGCCACTTCTAGTGTTGATCATGTCATCTGAGTTGTTCAAAATTACGAGACGTTGTTCTCGGATCTTTCCTTTCGGGATTGATTGCTTGATCCCGGACCGTCGCTAATTGTCCGTTGTGCTGCTCCAGTGATACGTAAATTGAACTACGTACCTGCCTACCTCCGTGTACGTGGTGCTGGGGGAAGTGAAATCTGTCGTAGCCTAAAATCTCCTCACGTTGGCGTGGTGTGGAAGTTTGGAGAGTGGGGTGCCAGTTCGGGTGTTAATCTTGTCAACCGACCGTGGATCAAAATTAAGAGGTGTCCTCAATCTTTCCCTTCGGGATTGATCTCTGACCGTCGCCAATCGCCCGTTGTGTTGCTCCAGTGCGCCGTAAATTCAACTACCAACTATTAAATTTTAAAATGATTCTGTGGTTTGTGTTATGTTAGGAAGCATGTTTAGATTTTGTTTGGTTGTTGGCTCTGGATATTTACTTGCTATATATGAACGTATTTGACCTGGATCTACGGCTTAAAGTGGATACCGAATTTCTGGATTCTAACCTAAAGCCTGTTACACTGAAGACCCGGAATGTCTAGGAGCAATGTTTAAGGAACGGTCTTTTATCTTTTTGACACATTCTACAGGGTGGGTCAAAATTTCATGCTCAATGGGAAAGTAAAAGACCACAAAATGAAATTATGTTCACATCGAGATGTATTCGAAAGCGCCATCTGCATGATCTGGAGGATACACTAAGGCGCAGAAATAAAGTACAGCAAATATACGAAAAATATTTTTATTCGCCCTAATGTTTGACAGTAGTTTTTTATAACAAATCGCGGAATGTTTCGATTTCACACAAAGTTTGGTGATTTGACTCACGTCTATCGGGGTACCTTTCACGGTACAATCTCACAAAGGCTCATCCCTTTCTGTTAGTTGCCTCATATGCTAGGTGCATGTCGGCCATCTCATCATTATGATATATGCTACCCCTATGAAGTCAGCGCCGGCGAACAGCGCCCTCTAGCAAATCTAGGTAGAGCTTGAAGATATGTAGATCCCAATGTGAATATAGTTTAACTTTGTGTCCCCTACCTCCCCTTAAAGTTTGCACAGGAAGTTTGAAACATCCTGTATACATGTACAAAGACACTTTCATTCAAATTTGACCATAATATGGGTAGGCAGGTAGTTGAATTAACGTCGCAGTGGAGCAACACAATGGGCAATTGGCGACGGTCAGGGACCAACCCCAAAGGGAAAATCCGAGGGTAGCACCTCAAAATTTTGAATCAGTCGGATGACGAGGTCACTGCAGTGCGACGTTAATTAACTACCTACCTTTGAAAAGAAGTCTGGTTTTTTCATTTCGAAGCGAAGGTAAGCACTCCGAAAAGGAAGCAAAGTCCACTACTCGAGCTTACGATGCATCATTGTTTATCGCAATTTCATGAATCAAACAAATTGATTAAAGGAAGATTCCAATCGAATATTAAACAGTACTTCGATACAGTTGTGTGTCGAATATTTAAAATTTTATTTTTCGAAATGTAGGGTATAGGTAAGGAGAGAAAGACTGGAGCACCTTGCTAGTCTCTAGTGTCACGGGTAGGTAGGTAGTTAATTAACCTCACACTGAAGCAACACAACGGGCTATTGACGACGGTCCGGGATCAATCCCGAAGGGAAAGATCAGAGGCCAACACCACCATTTGAGGTCATGACAGATATGACGTGCACCAACCACCATGTATATGACGATCTTTGGTTGGATCTAGTGTCGAATGCAATTCACAACCCTCCGGTCGCTAACCTGCTACTCTTCCAACAGGGCTACCATGGCCCCACGATAATATGGGAAGTGTAGGAGAAATCATAAGCTTATCTAGTTAGTTTAGAAGAATATATATATATATATATATATATATATATATATATATATATATTATATATATATATATAATATATATATATATATATATATATATATATAGTAATGTGATTACTGTTACTCAAGGACTATTAAAATATTAATGTAACTGCATAGCAGTTTATTAGTAATTGCATACAAAATTCGTCGGTAAATTCTGCTTTGAAACAATAATTTGTTATATACAACTGAATTTTCATTTGATTATATCTATTTTCGATAGTGGTCACTTTATGCACTAAGCTGTTTTATAAAATATATGATAAAGATAAATTTTCCCGAACACATCTTTAGCATTTATCTGTGATTCTATTAAAAGAAATGGACATTACATTTTTTTGTGAATAGCCTTTTTCTTCGTAGTTTCTTCTGAGAACTTATATTTGTTTTTCGGAGACAAAATTGCTTTTAGTAAGTGTTCGAAAGCTTTTAACCTCTCAAGAAATAAATGTCAAAAAGAAAAGGTCTATCTCTTTGGTCAACACAAGAAGTGCAGAGTAGGAAAGAATACATCTCTCTTTAAGGACAGCTCTTGGCGTTTCCGTTAAATGCTAATGCAGAGACTAACTATTGTACCGATTTGAATTACTAAATGCATTTGATTTTTTTCCAAATCTCCTTTGAAATTGAATAAAAATGTACAAAATCGGAATTCTTTCACTCCTCTTGCTGATTTTAAAAGCTTATCATTATGAGTAATTGAGAAGTAGTGTATATAACTATGAGTAGCACATTCCCATATATGAAACATTAATAAAATTAAATGCATTGGATTTTGTATTGAATCATAAATAAGACCCTTAATGTTCCCATGTTGGCGTGGTGTGGAAGTTTTGAGAGTGGGGTGCCAGCTCAGGTGTTGTTCTCGTCATCTGCCCGTGATTCAAAATTACGAGGCGTTGTTCTTGGATCTTTCCCTTCGGGTTTGATCCCGGACCGTTGCCAATAGCACGTTGAGATCCTCCAGTGCGACGTTAATTACCTACCTACCCTTAATCCTTTCAGAATAACTCTTCTCGTCTACTCTTTTTACCCAGTTTTTGTTTCTGGACAAACAATGCACTGTCATTTTTTATGACATTTTTGAATGCTTCAAGAACTTATATTTTGACATTGAAGAATTTAAATACACATGCTCAGAAAAAAGTGAGGCCTTAAAAATTATGTTAACTCCCATTTTCATATTGATTATTTAACTATCTGTAACTTATCTTGGGTGTATTTCTCTATTTGTTTCTGGACCCTCAATTTAACTGAGAAAGAGCCTCGCATATCCCGGCTCCGGTGAGTTGGCACTCGAGTCACGTGACCAATGAACGAGTCTATTCGTTCAATCAGAGGGCCGATTTTGAACAACGAGTACTTACAATTGGCCGTCTGTGTTGCGAATTCTTACTCCAAGTTTATCATTCAGTGCCGGAAGCTATGGCAATGATTACGAGCGGTCGAAACAGTTAATCTCAGAGGCGGTCACCATACATGATTTTGTAAATAGTAGCCCTCTCCCCTGATGAGCTTAACCCCCTTTGTCCAAAGGAACGCCACAAGGTCATCTCAACAGAGCCGCACTATAGTTTCTGAATTTTTAATTCGTGAAGACCCACACACCCCAGTGGATACCATATCGTTCAACAATCTCTATACACCATTCCTGCCAGCTTGTGTCTTTCGATCTTTGTCATTATAATATATTCGTGTATTGATTATTAGCAGTTTTTGTACTCGTAATTAAATTTCTAATATTATAATTTAAACATGTGTTTTCTCGTCTTATGCTCTAATTTACTAAAATGTCAAGACCAGATAAGATAGAAATGCAAAAAACCAATAATCAATGCCCCCCCCCAATACATTTACAAATACACTAATATAAATACACAAGTTCTCGTTATAATTTTAAAGTATTATAAATAATACTTTAAATCTCTTTATAGTTTTAACGAAGGGATTTAAGAGTTTAAAAAAATAACTCTCAAAACGCGAGTTAAGAGTTATTTTTTAAACTCTAAATCGCCTCTTGCGATAAATAAATGCTATTTTAACAGAAAAAATAGTTTAAAAGAATATTTTCATAAAATCATTAAATTGTGTGTGGGCTTAAAACTCTATTGTAATTTATTTATTAATGCGTTTGTCAACTTAATTCCACTTTTACTGGCAACAGAACTCAAGTTCATTAAATTTAAAAGTAGTGCCTACAAAATAAGAGAAAATGATTAAGATAAAGCAACAAAAGTAAAATCATGTTTCCAGACGTCTGTTACGGCAAAACGCAAAATAAAATAATACTAAAAACTAAAGTTTTTGAATTAAACAAACGTTTTTCAGTTACACAAAAAGGTCAAAGAAATTGAAAATTATTTTGTTTTATTTAATTAAATCCGCATTAAAAATTAAAATATTAAAACCAATTAAGTCACACATTACATAAATAAACTCGTTCTAGCAAAACGTAAATTAAAAAACTACGGAATACAACTCTTTTGTTTGTTTTTATCCAAACTTTCATTTTTTCCAAGAAATAATACTTTAATAAGTAATTTAATCTCAGTAGATTTCCTGTATTTTTGTTGTTTTGCATCTGACTTATTTCAATAAGCCAATATATCTTAAAGAATACTTCATCCATTGAATAGTTTAAAATTAAGGAACTAGTCATACATCTGTTTAACACAAATGTGAAAAACATAAAGCAAATGACGTTGTTTGTAATAATAAATGGGCTCACTGAAATCAAATTAATGAAAAGGTAAAATTGGGTGATTTGTCGTGGAGATAAGAAGCTTAACAATAATTACGTATTTAAAGATTTTGATATTTTAATTTCAGTATGAAATTCTACATGCAGATATCGTCGGCTTAGAAACAAAACTCATTAAACCAACAAAACAGTTTTTACTGTTTAAATATCAGCTGTTTAAATACCAATTATTTTTTAGATGAGAAAATAAAAATTATAAACCTTTTTATTGCGTTACATATCTTTTAAGCAGATTACAATATGACGTATTTCTCATCATCATGAAAATAAGGATTCAATGTCTCCGAAAAAAATGTCGGTTAGCGATTTTTTGCTTTAAGCTGATATGATAAAATAGAATAAAAATGGGTAGCGTTAAAACTTTAAAATAATCATCAGAGAATCGACCTGAAATAAACTTCGGTAATACCCAATTTGAGTTTATACTTCATAATACTTTTTTTAGTTATTAAAAACTACTATATGAAAGGAAGTGACGTCCAAGTATTCTGAAAAGAGGAAGAGGGATTTTCAGTGCAAACAAACAAGGGTTTTACTTCCGGTTATCCAGTACGGAATAAGTACAGGAAGCACGCTCTACCACAAAAACACTAGCGCCATCTACATTTGACTTGACGGGGAAAAGCCTATCATAGAATCATAGAAAATTTAATGTTTTCGTATTGAATTTTTTTTTACATGTTAGCAATGGGTAGGTAGATAATTAATGCCATGGAGAAACCCAACGGGCTGTTGGCGACAGTCCGGGATGAATCTCGAAGGGAAAGATCCAAGGACAACGCCTCGTAATTTTGAACCATGGTCAGATGACGAGAACAACACCTGAGCTGGTACTTCATTCTCCAAACTTCCACACCACGCCAACATGAGAATATCTGAGGCCACGGCAGATTTAATGTGCACCAGCCCCCGTGTACACGACGGTCGTTAACAATTGAACAAAAAATATATATTTCTAAAGCTTCTTTTTATTGAAAAAGGATTTTATACGATTTATCGAAGCTCATAACAAATATCTTCTTAAAATGAAATTAGGCTAAAATGATGTATAAACTCTGTTTGATTTATTTATCATTCAGATTAATTTCTATCATTGCGAAATCAAATTATTTATGCAAGTCGAATTATTATATAATAGAAATAAAAGGTTTAACTAAATTCCTTAGTCAGTTTTGTTGCCAATAGCCCGTTGTGTTGCTCCAGTGCGACGTTAAGCAAAATACCCAAATAACTACCTTAGTCACTTTTCTTGATGATAATAGCGCATATAGATTGAAATTATGAAATTAATTCAAAAGTCAAGGTAACTAGTACTTGAAAAAACTCCGTTAAATTGTACTTGACAAGGCTTAGTACTATGGACGGATAGAAAGCTACGGATATATGGAAAACTAAGCGGATCGGAGAATAAAAAACAATTGCTCTTACGAACTAACTTGATTCACGGACGTTTTCGCGATGTTTGGCGTATATTTTTACTATAAGCGAAATGCTGAAATTACATTTGAGCAATATGCCAAGTTACGAAAGAGGTTATCAAAACACTAGCGCCCTCTATGTTTAACTTTACAGAAAAACCTCTCATTCTTAAGAAAGAACCACAAGGTTATCAGCAGATAATTGAAGAACTCTATAAGGGAATCAGTTCTCCCATCAAAATTTATCTATGAAATCCTTAAAAGTGAGAAAATGAAATAAAGGATTTAAGGATTTGAAGGATTTTAATCAAATCTATAATACTTGATTAAAATCCTTCAAAACTTTTAACAGTTTCCCCTAGTGGATTATTGCGCTTCTGGATTGTTAAAATGAGTACTGTCAAAATATAGATTTAGAACAATATATGGACGGAGATAAAATTGAATGAAAGAGGAGGAGTTAAATATCTCAACTTTGAGAAATGTATTTACTTAGAAATATAGATGTAGGTTAACAGTTGAGAGAAGAGGATTGTCGAATAGTATATGTGAAATAAGAATTTTTGTTGTTTAATACGCTAATTATAGTGCGGGAAAGTTGTTCTACGATTGGGTGCTATGGATTTATCTTAACCTTACAATATGCTAGGTTTATAATAATCAATTCATCATGAAGGTATCCAATTCTATGAGTATACTCTTGAAATATTGAAGGTAGATTCTACGGTACGATTTAGGTCAGGCAGGTTTCATTGGTCTTTAATTGACATTGCAAATTTTCATGCTACTGTCTCATTCCATCACCATTTAGTACGATTTTTTTAATGAAATAATTTTTCTTTAAGCTGTAGAGTTGATCTGTGTGTGGTGTAAAAGCGTTTTTGATACCGCTTGTTGTGTTTTAGTATGTTCAAAAGTCGCTTCACATCAACCATGTGCTCAATTAACACTATCTGCTAATAAAATATTGATTTAAAAAGTATTTAGTTTCTAAGCAAATACCTACTCTCTAAGTTACTCTTACTGCAAAATACTATAACTTATGCAGTCTAATAAGTTACTGACATAAATAACTGTTCGCCCTTTAGGTGGCGATAATCCTGGAACATTTTCCTTTAACAAATTGAATTGATATTCGCTATTCATTTCTCGATCGAGTTCCCAAGGTTAGACTTATTAATTCAATGTTATTGTATTCGTCTATAGAAATCTATGAACCAGCCTCTAAATTTGCTGATTGTACACCTTTCATCCGCTTTGTTTACCGTCTCGTTCATACATTCATATCTTCTGATTTTAACCTCCGCTCTTTCACCTCTAGGTTAGCTGTTCATAATGTCGTTATATTAAGTCAACCCTCTGAGAGGTTCAAAGCATATGTCCGATCTGCAATCGGCAGTATTCCATGCATGACTTCCAATCAGTTTTGACTTTATTGACTAATATAATGTTTCCAAGGATTCTTTCAAAAAATTCACGTGGTTAGTTAGTCGTGATGTGTGAAATGGGGTAAAAAATAATATCACTCGACTTAGAAATCTCGCGAAGCTCTTTTAAACAATCTTTTTATGTCTAAACGACAAGGCCCACGACTGACTTTCGTTTTAATGCGACATATATGCCACCAGACGAGTCGCTAGATAAATCTGTACCGCCACTTCTTTATGCATAATTAAATTTATATGTGTATGTATTTATTTAACTAAAAACTTACTATTTTTATTTCTTAAACTTTCCAACACAAATTATGCAAGAGTAAAATATTTTTACCTGATGAAAAATGATAATCCATATGTGTACTCAATACTCATATTCCTTTGTGATTTATACAGATAATCTTTTCAGTACTGAAGATTTGAACAATTGTTTAATACATTTCCACAAAATCATGTTTAATAAATTTCCATCAAATTTATCCACAAAAAGTTTTATCACAGTACATTGCGTTAATTTCAGATTGACACGAAAGAGATGATGGAAAGGCCCCAACACATTCAAGAAATAAAGTTAACAATCACATGATAGATTTCTATTTCGACATACATCGAAAAAAATTACTATGAAACTATTTCCTGTTCAATAACGTTACTGCTATTAATTTTTACGTTGGTTAAAATATTTAAAATTTGTAATCTTGTTCCGTGTATAACTTAGATTGAAAATTTGACTATCAAACTGCTTTCAAAAATTTACGCCATTCCTTTTTAAAACAATTCAAATCAATATCCCCGATTTTATTATTTTTGGTTAAGTATGGGTTTAAATCATCCTGTGGCTCAGCCCCCTTTTTAGTCAGTAAGAATGCTGACTACTTACTAACAGTAACTTTAATTATAGCTAGAGGAAAATGAGGCGGAAAAATCAATGACGATATGTTAATTTGCTATTTACTTTGATGAAATTTATCATTCTGCGCGATCTTTTTTCCCCCACTTTATATACATGTAATCAGAAGCAGATTAGTGATTACTTTTTTGCAATCGTTTCAGATGTTCCTTACGCTGCATTTTTTTTTCGCCACTCATCACATTTTATTATTGGAAATCTTTTTCATGAGTTAATTGCATTTTTGCTCACTACTTTCCTTTCACTGAATAATTCTGGTGGATTCCGAGTTATTTCCAACGAGTGAACATTTTCCATGTTATTTTTAAGCAAAAAATCTGTTTGTCTAGAAAAAACTCTGGAACGCTGAGCTCAAGCGTGATGAAATTGAAAACCCATGAGGAGTTACCATATTCTAAAATAATCCCCAACTGGCGATGGAACCGTTTTCTTGAGTATAACCGTTGAAAATTCAGAAAATTTCAAGTTCTCTTCAATTTTCTGTACTGCGTTGATTTCTCCTTTTATATATGTATTTTAATTTTATCGTTGCCCATATTTTAACTGACAATTGAAGAGTTTCGTTAATATGGCGTTCGCTGCGTTTTAAGTAATGTCTCGTTCCATAACGCAAACGAAGCTGTAAAACTGATAATGAATGTTGTAGAGATAGGTTTTATCTGTGTTCCGTGCAATAAATAAGTGGACTGTAAAATTAAAACTTATTTATTTACAAAAGACTACTTACATTAACAGAGCCCATCGCTCAAAAGGAAATAATTTCATGAGAGCTCCCATGAGTCCGTACAAAATTTGCAATGAAGTATAAATTTAAATCGGCATACAGCTAGTCCAAGAATTCTTAACACGAACAATACTGAATAACAAGAACATAAATTCTAAATACGTATATGTTTTTTTTTAATATTGCCACAACAGGCGTCTAAAGAATAAAATTAAAGAACTGCAAACGAATTTTGATTCTTCGCGAGCCAAGATTTTAATGCGCGAGCAAACTGTCATCATTTGGCAATCGCCGAAATTATCCGGCACGATTAATTATCGATTTTTGAGCTACGTACGTTAGGGAAGTGTAAATAGATATATGAGAACAATTATTTTTTTTGGTTTAATATAAGTGTAGAACCAAAAAAGCGTGATAGATTGAGAAATATAGAAAACAACCAATTACAACATTGCTCCCTTCTACAAAAGAATTCTTAATTGCATTTTATCATTATTTAATGCAACGATGTCAAATGTTATAAACGCGACGCTAGTGATGATATATCTGAAAAACCAAGCTTCTTGAATAATATAGGCCGCATTCGTAAGCAACTCTCTGAAAAAAGTGCAAATCAAAAAATAATCCGTCACATGACCTCCGTTTCACCAGTTTTGAAGTTGCATTTACGAACGATTAGTTTTTTTAGTCTCATTCACCATGTAATTGGCAATTTTTTTTGATAAATTCAATCTGGCAATGAGTCTAAACCCTGAGTATAGATGCATTACAACATTTACATCTACCTTTTCGGTCGCTAATTTCTGAACTGACCAAACCTAGCACAATCTCAGTTCGTTTCAAATGATTTTTTTTCGTTTTAAATGACTGATGAAACGGCTTGTTTTCACATTAGAAAATCTGGATTCTTGAAATGCTCGGTAACGAATAACAACCAGTGCGATTTATTCGCGTTTACGAACGAGCCCATAGTACTAGCAAGCCCCCGCATAGCATCTGGATCAAAGTTTCTTAATTGCTTATACCTATTGATGGAAAACTGTCTTTATTCACATTTCATATCTTATTTCATTCCACTTATAAATATACTAGCATTCACATTCTATAAATGAATTTCATACCTATAATGAAATAAAATTATCCAAAAACATACAACAGCGTTTTGTTTACTTTCACTAACGTTAATTTTTATTTCCAATAAAGTGCATGGCGAAAAGCACACATTAGTCATGTTACCACAATTAGATTTCGAACGTCTATTACAATTTCATCTCAGTCCTTTCTGACGCTAAACCTATCTTCGCTCATATTTTCTTTTCTGCGTTGATTTCTATATTCCATATTTCTCTTTGATTTCTGTAATCAGACCGCTGAAGAATTTCAGAGTGGCGAGATCTTTAGTGTCGTTTTAGCAATACTGTGCAACTCCACACCTCAAATCAAGCATATTTAATCTAAGTGGCAAAATTAGAGAATGAATCCCGTAACGGTCGATTTCATATTGCTTATATCCGTTGTTGCCATTCGACAATATACAAATTCTATCGATTTCTGTGCCACGAATGTTGGCGAAACGTATAGTGTTATTATTGTTGAGTTTACCATAAAAGTAAAGATATCAGAATTAAAGAACATACAAAAGAGACTGCAAGTCAATAATGATCACCCAAGCTCTACAGATGCTACAAGAAATTGACGCCCTGGAAAAAATCCTGCAGCCACGTACAACATTGTTTAATGAAGAAAAGAAATCAATAATTCTGATGGAACAAGAAAAATGGCCAGCCATCTATAAAAATAGAGGTATCTTGGAACAATATAATTGGCTCCACAACATGAAGAGAATAAGAAACGTACATAAATAACCTGAAGGGAAAATATCGATTAGCTCTTAATCCCTGACCATTATTATGAGCGTGATCGGGCAGTGTCCATAGTTTTAAATGGAACTCTTAAGCACTCAGAAGAAAATAACAATCATTTGGGAGCCTTAAGGCGATGACGACTGTAGTAAAGCAGCGAAGGGAATTGCAGCGTGAAAATACCCTCGAGTAGAATAATATGAGTACCTTATCAAACAATACTGTAGAACGGATAAGAAGTGAAGATTGTAATTGGTAATAATTGTTTTATACTAGAACAAAGCTTCCGTTTGAGGTTTATTAATGAAAATTGTCACATATGTTTGAAATTAATTTTGTGCGATATTCCTTATTGGTTTTACTGTACTCTGAAGGGCCACGGGAGACCGGTGGAAGAGTAACGGAGGGTTACGAGTTCGAAACTCGATCCAACCAAAGACCGTCGGGTACATGGAGGCTGGTGCACGTTAAATCTATCGTGGTATCGAATGTCCTGAGGTTGGCGTGGTCTGGAAGTTTGGAGAGTGAGATGCCAGCTCAGGTGTTGCCTCGACATCTGACCGTGGTTCAAAATTACGAGGTGTTGTCCTTGGATCTTTCCCTTCGGGTTTGATCCCGGACCGTCGCCAATAACCCGTTGTGTTGCTCCAGTGTGACGTTAATTAAAATACCTACCTATCTGCAAGTTCTGAACATATTAGGAATGTAGGCCTCTTATCCACATCGTATTGTCTATTATAGTTGCAGTTTACATTTATCATACACTGTGAGATGTATTTCCTGTCGAGCAAAATATAGATGCTAGCTTTTCTGCCGTTGAACGTGTTTCCAGTACGAATTCTGAACTTGACACCAGTTTGGCTTGCTTTTCGAACACGATTTCAACACTTCGCCAATAAAAATTCTAAAGAATGAATTCCGAATTGATTTTTGATAGCTGATTGATCAACACCGATTAGATTTAATGCAAATATAGCCAAAACTGCGATAAGCTACATTTTAAGGTAACGCCGAAATATATCTTGCGAGACCATTTGGGTATAGGAAGTAAAATCTTCGCATTCCATCTGGTTTGTTTGCACGGAAGATCCCTCTCATATCTGGGCATTAGATTACTTTATGAAATGTCGCTGTTATTGAAGCTTGTTCAAACGGCATCGAAGATCCCTTCCTGGAAGTCAGAACATTCACTCATTTCTTGTGTCAAGATCTGCACTAGCGCACCGGAATGGGTTTTGGGGGTAGGTAGATTGTTGAATTTACGTCGCACTGGAGCAACACAGCGAGCTATTGGCGAAGGTCCGGGTTCAATCCCGAAGGGAAAGATCGAAGACAACAACTCGCCATTTTGAACCACGGTCAGATGACGAGATCAACACCTGAGCTTGCTTTCCAAACTTCTGACTGAGTTTTGAACTCGATTCAAACAGAGTCATGTATTGGCAAACCATACACATTTTTTTCCTTCGACCTCCCGGTTTTGGGGTTAGAAAAATATACAAAAGTAATTATTGCTCATTAATAAAACCACCTCTGTATTTTTCTACACAAGAAATCTAAATTTATACAGAAAGTAATAAAACTTTAGGGTAAGGTAAACGTTGAATATCGTGAAAACTGATAAACAAACCCATTTTAAGTTTTCTACGAAAATAAATTAATTTTTTTTGTCAAACAAAAAGGTTTTTTTGCGATTCCGATGATTATTAGTCAAGATATTAGCATTTGTTTTTGTTAGTAGAACTACTATGCTAGCAAAACTGATAGCTTTCACACCAGTTTTCTAAATTAAACTGTTTCAACATCTACACTAACAAAACATTCCTAGTGATATATTTTTTTAATAATTTGTATGAATTTAATTTTCTAAATAATTACACTGGTATAAAGAATATAAGTTTATTTGCATTTTAAAAACAAGGTTTGTATTTTACTTAAAGTGTAAATATGGAAAATCCCCTAGTTGGTATATTATTTTCCTTTTTACAATTACTAAAGTAAGTTTATGGAAGCATACCAACTTTAGTTTGAAAGATAGTCAGATATAATGAAAATATCAATTTTCTATTTGAAGTGTTTATAATTTTTTATTTGATTACATTTCATCTTATATTTGAAATAATACCTTCCTAATTATAATTCTATTAGAACAATTTTAAATTTTAATAATATACGTGGCAGTAAAAACGCGAGAAATTATATCTGAAAAATACTTCAAATTTTGTGAGTTTCAAGTAACACACACAAACACACAAATAGAGAGAGAGAGAGAGAATCAACTACTCCATTAAGTTTTGTAAAAATATTTTCGAAAATCGGAAATTAGGTTTTAAACGTCAACTATCCTCATACGATTATGGTTATGGAGCTCATGCAATGTAATCTTAAAATTTATGATTAGATTAGAAAAATATATCAAAATATTAAATTTGACTTTCATTCCACCAAACACGTGGGTCAGCGTTTTGGAGGTAACAGAGTTGTGGTTTAACACGCTACAGACTACACCATGGCTAATTATATGTATTTTGTAGATCGAAAACATAATCACATCAACACAGCTTATTTCACTAGGAAAAATTGCGAAAAAATGAAAGAAAATGAATCGGATTTATGTGGTTTTAATTACGATAATGAAAAATCATTTTTTTGTTTAAAGACATATTGTTAAAGACATATTTTGTTATAAGAGATCTTGAAGAATTATTCTTATTTCTACGTCGAACCAGTTTGCAAGAATCAGCCAATTAGTAGATCAGCCATAAAAAGGAATTTAAATAATTCTAGAGCTCTTATCAAGATAATTTAACAACTAGACATTTTAAGTCATAATAAACATAAAATTTATATGATCATGTAAGGATTCATTGGTATTAAGACAAGCCTTTTTACTGTTATCTCTCCATTACTAATAAGGCTCGCCTTTGAATCTAGCCATTTGACTAAAAAGAATATTAAAAAACAGTTTTGTCTGACATAATTGCGTGTATAAGAACAAAAGGTTTTTCAAATGAGCTTGAAAAGTATTAAGAGCAACATTTTTCCATTCTTTAATGAATTCTCTGGAGCATTGTATGTTGAAAAAAAAGTGTCACGATTATGAAGAATGGCTCGTTAAAATGATGCACACTTCTCGAAAATATTTTTAACAAGTTTTAGTTTTTGAAGAGCCATGGGAGATCGTTTTGACTTAAAAGCGAATGGATTTCTTTTTTATTAATTGTATTAATTGGTGACATTTCTGAAGATAAAGCTTTTTTAAATGGGAGATTAAGTATCGTATCTGTACATATATACAGTGAGTAAAAAAAGTTTCCGTACGCACTTGCTATTTAAAGTAAATTGCTTTATTATTTGCAGAATATAAATATGGTAGAAATAGAAATGGAAAAACAGATGATCATAATTGCATAGACAGTTTCTATTGCATTTAAACAAAAATATTAATATACTTGAACGAGTAATTAACATTAACAAAAAATGTGGCAAATATAAAGCAAAACAAGTCTCCTTACGGTGAAAATATTGCATTAAATGTTATTCCCCATGTTTCATCATTTAATGATTAGTATAACCTGCTTTTGGCTTTAATGACCTCTCTCAGAAGTTTAGGCATGACTCCCTCAAGTGTTTTTGTTGTTATTTTGTTCCAGACGTCCAGAATGGCACTTTTCATGTTATCTTTGCTGGTGGTATCATAATTTTTCAGTTCACGACCAATTTCTTCCCATCAGTGTTTCATGGAGTTTAAATCAGGAGACTTGTGGTGTGTGAAGTTTCTGTGACATATAGTAAAGGCATCCTTCTTTACAGAACGTTGCAGTGTGTTTTGAATCGTTGTCCTGTTGGGAGAAGATAAATGATCTTCCAAGAGGCAGTTTCGTAGCAATAGCAAGAATATTTTGTTTCAAAATATCTAGGTACACATCGCTATCCATGTTACCTTCAGCAAAACATAAATTATATACACCAGAACTCATGCAACCCCATGCCTTTACAGTTCCTCCTCCGTGTTTTACAGTTCTACATAAGTTTTTGTCTGCACTTGATGTTTTGGTTTTCTCCATGCCATAACTCGTCCATCTGAACCATAGAGACAAAATTTGTATTCTTCCCTGAAAAGTACAGAATCACAAAAAGTTAAGGACTTACATGTATTTTTGCAAACTCAAGATGCTTTCTTCTGTTAAGTTTGCTAATGAATGGCTTCTTACGTGCAACATGCCCATTGTAGTCACCTTTTTTTATGACTTTTCTTACAGTCTGAGGTTATCTTTCAAGACTGCAATCAGTTTTCAACAAGGATGCAAGCTGTGGTGCAGTAATTGGTGGATTATAGGGAACTTATCGCAGAATATTTCTGGTGTATATGGCTCAATTTCTGAGGTCTGCCGGGTCGGTTCCTATTTTCCAGTTTTTATCTAATTATATCTTTCAGTGATTTTTACTGTAGATTTAGATTTGTTTGCGACTTCGCCAATATTTTCCACATTGGTAAACAGTTATTTCTCAACATTATCACCAACATGCGAATAGCTTTCGGAATTCCCATTTTAGGCAATCCACTGGTATAAAAATCGTTTGAAATAATTACACTGTACCGAAGTTCTTTTCCATTCGATTGTTATGATAATTGAATGCGCAACAGCTGGACTGTACGTTCTAATCAATTTTCGTAGTGTGTACGGAAACTTTCTTTGCCTTTCCTTTGTATGTTTTTCTCAAAGTTTCAATTAATTACTTTTTATTTGTGAAAATTAAGGAACTTTTGTGGCGAACACAATCTCTAGTACGAAATAAGTTTCTTCTGCAATTTCTGAATCTTTGGTGAGATTTCTTTAGAAATTATAATAATTTATACACCGTTTTCGTTTCCGTATGGAAACTTCTTTTTTAACCAATGTATATATATATATATATATATATATATATATTATATATATATATATATATATATATATATATATATATATATATATATATATATATATATATATATATATATATATATATATATATATATACAATTCTACGAAACGTGGGAGTGAGCATGGCATGGACAAGAGAAAAAAATTTTGAGAAAATTAACTCACAACTCACATTTTCTTTAGTTCTTTTCTGGGTAGTTAAAAGTTTTTAAACTTGAATTTCGCAACACCTTACGCAGTTATTTTATCAGTACATGGTCAGCTGTTCTAAAATCATAGATGGGAAGATTTTTTACATTGAACTTGGCTGTCTTTGCAGGCAATTTTTTCTAATATATTATTATGTATTTGTGTTCAATTTTTATGCATAACAGAAAGAGCGATTTCGGTAGAGGAAATTACGTCTCATTTTGTAAAAGATATCCATCGAAAAAGTACTTACTATAATGTAACGTGAGTCACAACAATTTTTTAATTCTTTGAAAATATTCTGTTTAAAATTAAAATTTTCACTTTCTCTCTTACTTAGTATGAAGAATAAAAGTAGATAACAAATTTTATTTTAATTCATGCTTTTTCTTAAAAGATAGAACACATTTAATTTTGTAACTTGAGTCATACATTAAGTTAAATGTTATACACAAATAATTGGCTTTAATGTTTCTATTAAAATATGAAGTGCAAACGATTTTATGATAGATTTATTTAAAATTTGTTCTTTAGATAGTATAAAAATTATATTATGGCACCTACTGAAGCTGCAGAGTCCAAGAAAGAAGAAAGCTCAGAAAGAAACTAAAGTAAGAAAGAAATTATGAGGAATATAAAGAAAAGTACCGTCTTACTATGAAATACTGATGCAGAAGGGGAAAAAGTTAGAAATAGAATTTAAAAGTATCGCGTTTTAAGGAACAAAGAGAATTCAAAGAAAAAGCACCTCAATTGTACAAAAATGCGAACACTTTTGGTAAAGCTATGACTCAAGCAAAACGAGGTTTACCTAGCACACCACATCGTAATGAAGTTGTGGTTAGTAAATTGCTTAGCAGCATTTGTAATGTGACTTTAAATGCATGTTTTGATTCAATTAGTAATCATTCGAAGTCATCAGCTTTGAATAGAGATAAAATAGACAAAATTATATTATTTTATGAACGAGATATTAGCCGAATGGCTCCTGGATGTAAAGATGTCGTTACCATTTGGGAAAATGACCTTAAAATAAAAAAAACAAGTTCATCATCTTATGTGGTCACTGAAGGAAGTGTTTGAAATGTTCAAATCGGAAAATCCATGGGAACTTGGTAAGAGCAAGGTTTTTGAATTGCGCCCACAGCATGTTCTTTTGAATGAGATCTGAGAAATACTTCCATTCATTCCCAGAAAAAATATTGTGCAGTCCTAGAAATTGTTGGCTAAGCCAATGTAGCATTTGCAAAGATGCACAAGGTTTTAAAAAATTTTATCCATTGCCTGGAACAGAAGAATTTGGCCTTACATGGCATTTCTGGAAGCAAGATGAAGAAAACAATCGTCAAAAGATAGAAGGTTCTGGGTCATATTTGGATTTGTATCGACTTATTTCGGGTCTCTCCGCAATTTCTGAAGCATTGCTACTTTAAGCGCCATCAAGCTAAGACATATCAACGCGTGATGCAAGTTGACTTTTCTGAAAACTACACTTTACCTTTCAGGATGAGATTCAAAGTGCACATTGGAAACAGAAATAAGTAAGCTTGTTTACAGCTGTTATTTATTATTTGGGTTCCATCCATACTGTAGTAATAGCATGAGATTATTGGGATCATTCAAAAAGGTCATTATTGAATACATCTTTTTTATTACGAAGTATTTCAACTTGTGTGCAAGTGTTGAAATTTGGTCTGACAGTCCATATGCGGGGCAGTTTAAAAACACACATAGCAGCCTCTCTTAACACACTAGAACAAAGGCACAAAGTATCCATTACGTGGAACTATTTTGCAACATCACATGGTAAGGGTCCAGAAAACGAAATTTGAGGCAGTGTGAAACGACAAGTTTTCGACCAAGTGGAAAAAAGGAAATGTTTAGTAAATAATGTGCACGAATTCGTAGAAGCTGCTAAAAAGCGGAGAAGATTAATGTTTTTGATACAAAAAAAGAAATAACAAAATTAAGATCTAAACACAATTTTGAATTAAAATGATAATTTACTTTGCATTTTTACTGCCATAAGTATGTTTATAGGACATCATTTAATTTTTTAAATTTGCAATTTCTTTCATCATTAAACAATTATTCTCAAATATATTTAAGAAAGTTAATTTTAGCACCTATTAAAATTTCAAAAACGTTAATAAGCATTCAGTTCTCAGAATTCACAAATATAACGTGAGTCACAAAAGTATGTAACGTGAGTCACATAAAATGTCAATTTATTTTATTAATTAAAGCAGTAATTTCATTTTTCTTAGGTTTAAAGTGACCTACTACTCTTAGTGAAGCATCCGAATTATTTTTTCCGATTAACTTCTGTTAGAAGAGAAAAACTGTCATTTTTGAAAGTCTAAAAAATTGATGTCCCTTTTTTGAAACATGAGTCACAGTCCGAAATGTTGCCATTGAGGAAACTAAATTTACACTAAAGTTCTAAATTATGACATAGATGCTTTAGGAATATATCAATGAGTTTATAAATCAATTTTAGTTTAGTAATCTTCATCCATTCCTTATTCACATTAAATTTAATATTGAAAATTGACGTCTGATTGTAAGTACAATTCTCACTACAGATAAGTCCCTTAACGTTCCCTTTCTTCCAGTCTTTGTCTCCCTGTCTAAGTGGTCAATATATCTTACCACCTCCTTTTCACCTTTGAACTCAAGCCATCTCATTACTGTGACTTCCCACGGAATCTCCTGCTTTCAAATCGCCTGTGTAAGATCATATTACTCCTTCGTTAAACCACCGACATCTACCAATGAACTTTCTTGATAGATCCTCTGGTCCAATATCTTTCTTATCCTTCTAGCGAGTTCCCATGGCAAATTATTCATTCTTTTCACGAGCCCCTTGGGCTAAGGAGCCCTCAGAGACGTCCTAAACACCTAACAACCAATACCTCCACGCATTGTTACTACTTGACTCTTGAATAAAGTGTTGTTATGGAACTTTCTGCCTCTCCATTTGTGGCACCTGCATTAATCTCAATACCAATGGATCATTTTCCCCGGTTGCCTTACACCACATTTGGAATCAAGTGCATCATTAATTTAAAAAATATTATAATAAGCTAATCTTACTAAATGGTCTACGAATCTGTATAAATTACAATTATTTATGCTGTGGCATGCTTCTTTTTATTCCTGAATATTTGTGAGAAAGAATGGAATATTCAACTTAGGATTCTGAGAAGTAGCTATCATTTTTTTCAGTAACGTAGAAATTTTATTCTATTTCTCTGAGAGGGGGGGTAATTTCTCTGAGAGTAAGAGACGAAGTTACATGACCAGTAAATGATTCGACAGGCTACTTAGAAATTCAGCTTTAAACATGTCAAATTTTAGAAATTACTAGCAGAATTACCCGCATTGCTCGGGTTGAATTGGTTAAATACTGATTGATTCTCAGAAAAATGCAAACATTTAAGTGTAGGAAAAATAATTTTTAACATCGTTTTAACTTTTTAATAGCTTTATAATTTACTTCGGACGCAAATATATATGCATGATATATCCATCTATATAATCCATTTTATATTCATCGCACTCCCTTTTGTAAGACAAACTACAAAAGTTTTTTCTAGGTGACTACTTCAGAAATCTATGAACTACAACATATGGCTAAGAGTTTTAATTCAACGTAACCTATCTTATTTTAAAATAATTTTATTTTAACTTTACCGCTCATTTTAAAATAAAAGTTACACACCTTACTTAAAAAGGTTTTGTGTTTTGTATAGTTATTTATTTTTATGAAACAGAATTCTACAAACCATTATGTATTCAACCAGATTTACGGAAAGTTGGTCAAAATATACATATACCGAAGTAAATGTTACAAATTACCCATGTCTAGTGATATTTTGCAGAAAAATAATTCCATAATTCCTTAAAACGTAACTCCTTAGTAATCCTATCTGCAATATGTAAAATACTGGAACACAAAAATACAAACAAAATTCCGATCATTAAAAAAATGCAGAATTGTGAAAAACTAAAGATTTGAGCGAGCGTGTTTCGACTATCTGAGTATTTTCTGAAATAGATCAATTCGAAAAAAAGACGTTTGAAAAATATTGATAAAAGCTATAATGATTTATTTTTACAAAAAAAGAAAACATTTATAAAACTTAGAAATGCTCAAAAATATGATCGCAACATTTCGCTGTCGCACTCAAATACGCAAACACGAAATTGTAAATCAAATTTATAAAATAAAACATTAATTCTGGCATTGCCAGATACCGAATAGCAAAATTACGCTTTTATGATCAATGAGTTTATCGCTTGGGAATTTTGTGTTCCATTACAAAATATAAAATGTGTAAAATTAAATATTTTTTAAATATCCTTAAGTACTTATAAACTATTTATATTGTGGGAAGAAATGAAAAATCAGTTCAAACATAAATATTAGAATTTAATTCGTTTTTGAAATAAAAAAATTTCGAGCAATCCTGGTAAAACAATTTTACAGGAAAAGTCTTTTCCCATTAATACTGGTAAAACAAACTGAGTTGCGTACCGCAATCGTTTTATACTTAATGTTATTCCTATTTGGATTTCGAATCGGTTTTAGCCCCCTCTGCACAACTAGGACAAATAGAACGGGTGTTCATTTCTAGCTTACGTTACTCGCAGGGTAATAAAGTACAAGTGTACCAAATTTGGTGTGGGTAGGTTAAACTGTGTAGAGATTTCTTTTGAGAACAGACGGAAAGACATAGATGCCAACTCTGCTTTATATGGATTATGAACATTAATATTTTATGCTTGATAAAACTGAAGTATCGAAAACTTTGAATTTATATTCGTGTTCTGTTGAAAATACTTAGCTCAAGATATTGCTGTGTTACCAAAAGTGTTTTCTGTGAGACACAGACTTTATAATTCAGAAAGTTCTCACAACGCTGTGGACGCACGGGCTAGCAGTAGCAAAACTCTTTCCCGTTGCTAAGCAACTGGGCTGAAATTTTTTTTAGAATTTATCGGTTGCAAGCTGAATAATGTCTCTTTAGAATTTTTTGTTATGTGCGTTCTTGTAAAAAGACAAATTGTTCTTGTGTATAAATTAACTTGGAAAAATTGATTATAATATTTTTGAATTAATTGAACTTTTGAAGACATGAGCCGCTGACTTGATGACATAACAGTCATTCTCCTACGGCAACAGATATTTGTAAGTTCTTTTTTTATTTATTCTAAATAAGCAGTAATATATTAATGTCAATCTCTAACATTAAATCTCACCACTATAACAAGTGTGAAAGTGAAAAAGGGAGACAGGTACCCATAAAAAATTAATTTGACTATTGTACGAATCTGGCTCTTATGTCCGCTTCATAAAATTGAGTTTCTGGTTCTCTTCATTTTATGAATTCGGCGCCTTTTAGTTTCTTGTTCATATGAGTTTTTCCAGTTTTTACCAGGTTTTTAATAAATTATAAGCATTTTTAGTGATTTTTTGTTTTGTGTTTTTGTAAGTTGTTTTTAGCTTAAAAAGTATAATTTGAACATTAAAAAAGGGACTTCAAACGTAGATGCCTTAAATGAGTATCACAAATTTACTTTTTATTAGTAAACACGGGAGTCTCACTCAAGGAATGTTCCTCCAGTACTGTTCCGATTTTAAAGACGTATTCACCTCAATAAATAAATAATAAATGATGAATCAAGGAATAGTTTCCAAGCAAAAGAATAACATTAAGAGCAGTTTTTTAAATGAAAATTTTCTAAGCTGATGAAAAAATTTATCGGAACAAGACACTCCAAAATTATTTGACTTCATGCCAAGAACTGCAAGTTTTCAATTTTAAAAATAAAATGTTTGCTACTGACAAAAGAACATTAGTAGGTACAACAAAATGATTCTCGTTCAGATTCACATTACAATTCTTAGTGATCTTAACAGAAACCCATATTTAACTGTGAGTCAGTGCTCGATTGTATCTAGGAACAGCTGTTACGGTTAAAGTGAGTTTCGATTGAAAAATTTAAATATACCTTAATGTTTTGGTCTTGGAAGATTAATCAGGAACAACTTGTAACTGATAGGAGTTACTTTAACATTATAAAAATAAACTCTATTACTTCCTAGTTAAAGGAGCTTTTACAACCATATCTCTAACTTTATATATATATATATATATATATATATATATATATATATATATATATATATATATATATATATATATATATATATATATATATATATATATATATATATATATATGTTTGCATTAAAGTATTTTTGACCCGAGAATATAACATTCCATAAATCCTTTCGATGTTTTTTTAATATGTATGCAAAGATTTAGCTTCGGAATTCATTCACGACTTTTAACTTTCAACCAAGGTTAAAACTATCGACTTCGCTCTCATTATTGCATTCCTATCTCCAAACTCGGTGTTCCCTCGCGCAAAGTTTCTTCGAAGTTATTCAAAACTTTCTTCGAGACTCAAAATAGCGCAGATGTTTCATTTCCCGAATCGATTGGTAATATGCAGGTTATAGAAATCGGTTGCTCCAGTTCGTCTCCTTTTCAGTACAAATCAATGCTTTCGGGCTATTCAAATCGTCTCCCTCAGATGGGGCAAAACCGTTGGGGAAGATTTTTGTTATTTTAGGAATATGCTTCACTCATTAAAAATGAATGTGTGACCTGGCATTTTATTTTGTCTCTTTACTAACACTAAGTTTCGTGAATCTTTTTGTTTGCAAGCGAAGAACCGAAAACAAACTTTTCTTTAGGAAATAATAAATATGTCTTGTCTTCCTTTCGTGTTAAAATTCAATATCAAGCAAAAAATTGAGGAGGATATAGCACAAAACTCAACTCAAACTAATAAAATGCAATTTATATAAATAAAATTGGAGTGTTTGTACATTGTGAATATTTTCCACCCATTTCAAGTTAGTTATCCGTTTTGAGCCCTTCTAATGCAAAAATCTACGCTTTCGCGTTTGGTGTTTATCTATATGTGCATGCTCGTATTACGTCCAAAGGGTTGGATATATTTCTATGAAACTTTATACTGTGAGTACATATATCGTCGTTTTACTATCAAAACCTCATAAGTCAAATTTTTTCGATACATGGAGTTCTAACATTACTTGGTTACAAATATGCTTGATAAACTTATTTCAAAAGCTCCTAAGTCTACATCAGTCTTAAAGCCCATTTCATTGAATTTTTAAACTCGTATCTCAACTGACCTACGGATTCGGTATCTAGTTTTTTTATCGTTCCTGAAACATTTTGATTTCAAGACTTACGAGGTTTTGATAGTAAAACGACGATATATTCATTTAGTGTCTCTCTCTCTCTCTCATATCATATATTCATGACTGAACTTTGTTGCGTTAGTCTGTCCATCTTCCCGTTTTATGTCTGATTTTGTGTCTAAGTGTTTGTACAAGTATCACATAGATTTTTTTCCATATACTATTTTAATACAATGTCTACTATTTTATACATCATATTCTGGTTTAGTGAATACATTACTTAATTTTTCTTTGCTTACATATTTAGATAAGTTTCATGCTAAAACATCTGAGTAGCTATACTTAAAAATCAAAAACAATTTGGTAGTTTTGGAGAATCTGGAATGTATATTGCGCATTGCGATTACTTGTATTGTTTTACCATGCTGCTGAAAAAGCAATTAATTTTACAAAGGCTATTTTTACGAAATTTTAACTTTGGTGCTTTATTTATTTTGAGTCTTGTATGTTTTTGCGAAATTTAGACAATTTCCGATTTTTTGGGACACACTATATTTTGCAACGAACGGAAACGAAACGAAAACTCGTGTTCGCTTTGACCACGTGCTGTGATATTTTCTGTCTTTTTTTTTCACTCAGAATTAATCTCGTATTTTTAAATTTTGTCCAATTTTTAGTTTTATGTTGTGGAAACTATGCGAGATCACGAGATCGAAAAGAATCACGAATTAATATCTTCAGAATAACTGTTCTTTCCCGTCAACTTTACTTCAGTTTTATTTCGCTGTTTTTGTTGTAAACTTATTAAATACTTATTTGTTAAATAAATTGTAATTCCTTTTCATCGAACACAACAACATCACAGTGTTCGATTTAAAGCGTCATATACGTCAGAATAAAGCAAATTTTAAAAGGAATTTTGCCGTTATTGAAAGAATGTTATAAGAATCCGAAGTAAGACTTGAAATATAAAAAATTCTCTGTCATAATGACAGAAGGTCAAAGTGGCTTATTTCACAAGTTGAAGCTATATTTATGCAACTTATTAACTATTTTTATTTTACCCGAGTCCGTGAACAGCCTAATTAACACACGCCATTTTTGCATTAAGGCTGCTCTCTGTGCCTCTAATGAAAACATTGGACCTAATTGGGGTGTTACGGGTAATAGGTCTGCACTCGTGAAGTTATCTTTTCTAAAAAAATGTTTTTAGCTTAGTCCTCCTCAAAGGTAGTTGAAAATACTGAATTGGAGCTAAGAATTAAAATTTATATGGAATTTCATACTCTAACTGGTTTGGGAGAAACATTACCAGCAATTCTAAACCCACTTCTGAAAACAAACGATACAAACAAAATTTTTTCTATTACATTATCCATAAAAGCCAGACCATAAGGAAGTAAAGTAGGCAGTACCATTTATCAATTTAGACGGCTACGTATATATATATGTATATATTTATATATACTGGTTTCTTCTAAAACTGCGCCTTCAGCGATCGATGCGTTATCACGTCGGGGAGAAGTTTATCACGCCCAACTGCGTTATCGACACACAGGGGATGAGCTTTCCGGAAATTGACACTAAATTCTGGGTGTATTGACAGTTGTCCTTTCTCGGCACATGGGATGTCAACGGAAGACAAGGGTTGAAGGAACAAAGGACTTGTAAATCTGATTTGTGGCTTGAGGTATGAAGGAGGGGTAGGGCTCCCCTGCAATGTCTCCTCCACCCTTTGTCTTTGTATTTAGCGAAAAAGTTGATAGTTATGACTTAAAGTGTTGTTTTATATACTAATAGTTTTATATTGCTGAGTATTGTCGGGTTGATTTGATTTTTGCTATATAGGGGATACATTCAACTTTCGGTAATTGAACTTCAAGCGTTTTGGGATTAGGAATGCTTTTGGTTAAACTATGAATCACATAGTACATGAAAGTGTTATCATATTTATATATTAAATTTCTTACGTCCAACCACTGAGCTTTTTGGTCTTCGGCACTATTAGAAGTGAACCAACAGTTATTTGTGAAGGAGCACTCAGTGGGTAAGCCGCCGTTACTTTTTACAGGGATAATCAACAATATCTATGCGCTTACAAATCGTGATTCGAACCGAACATATTGAGTGGCAGACGGACGATTGACCACTATACTTGTTAGACGGCGTGTTACCATCATAAACTGAATAATTTTACTCTACGTTAACTAAATTGCACATATGTGACTACCTATAATTTTTGAATTTCACTAATATATTTATGTAGCTGGATAATTTTAGAATTTCGAAAGCTAGTTTGGGAATCAAACAACTTGGAACTAAAATAATAAGGCTAACATTGGTAATATTTTGTTTGTGGGTGACTGAATAACGCCATACTTCAAATATTCTATAATATACCGCATGTATTTTTGGTTCTGCCATGTTATTTATTTGTAACTTTCTTTATAAAGGTTTAATTACGTATTTAAAAAAAATCACAGATTCACCCGAGTAGTAACTGAAAATCAATCATTTCAACTTGCTCTGAAGAACTTGTGTTTTATAACAAAAATTTAACAAAATTGATCAAACGAAATTTGTGTCAAATCAAACTTATTCAGTTTTTTTACGAAGGTTGAAAAATGAGAACTTCTGATGTAATAAAAAAGTACTCACTTGAAAACTGCAGTCGAACTGCATCTCGTTTTTTACGAAGGTTAAAAAATGAGAATTTCTGATATAATAACAAAGTATTCACCTGAAAACTGCAGTCATTGGAATAATAACCTTTATAACCTGTATAATAATAATAACCTATGCTGATTACATAATAGCCTTTATATGTAATCAACACATGACCTGAATAAGCTCTAAAAAATTGTTAGATATTTCACTTGCAGTGCACCAAACTGATATTTGCTCGTATTAATTGCACATGCATCCGGATTGTCTGTGTTGGCATGTAAGTATAATTTTTAAAACTTAAATAAGTTTAAAGTAAATGAAAATCTAACGTTATGCATTCATAATTAATCAAAAACCTGTCTTCCATTTACTTAAAAAGCATTCCCAATGTTATGAACAAAAAGAACCAAGTATTATTTCAGAAACTCATTCACATTGTGGATATCTGAATACTATATAAGTTGAATTCTAATTTTGTTTCATCACGTCAGCATTGGGGGGTATTTCTATTTTTGCAATTTTTAAAACTAGAAAATGTTTCTCTTTGTCTGAAGTAAAACTATTGTTTAATAAAGTGAGAATTTTCGACGTGCTTGGAGAATCAGTATTGCAATGGATCTGCCCCAAATTGCGTTTTTCTTTCATGATATGTTTATGGAAGTTTCTTCATGCAGATTACGCAAGTGTAAATATATTTTCCAAGGCTCCATTTTCTTATTAAACATAGGAAAATTCATTTCGCATTTCTGAATTTCGCTGTTGTCAAGAATTGAAATGCCTCCTATATTGTATTTCTGAAGGAAAGCAATACGTACCCACAACACATGACATCTGGAGAGTGGTTTATTTTACATCCTTCATATTTGTTTTTGTTGCACTGTCCTCGCGTTTTCAATTTTTTAGAAAATGTATTTGTGAAATGGAGTTTTTCCTGAAAGAGTGTGCACCACCCTAGACCATGCAAACACAGACTGAACCCATTTCAATAGAAATAACAGAAAACCATGGCATGGCAAAACATTTTTTTGCGTTTGTTTGTAACGAAAAATTCAATGTCCCGAGAGATTTGGTTGGCTTCAATTTATTTTACATTCTTCGTAGGTATGTTGCACCTACAACATCAACTGCCACAGAATAATTTTGAATTTATTGTTCCATTTACACACTTTGAATAGAATAAAACACTCGCCAGTATGCTGACATAAAACGCACAGAAAGTCGATTCACATAAATATATTTTTATTTGGTTTAATCCTCTGAGGGGTTCACACGCATATATCCATTCTACACTGCAGTTTTTCCTGCGCGACTTCCAATCAGTTATGACCCTTCTGGACAAAAAGAATCTTTCCTAGAATTCTTTCAACCAATAGATGGGGTTATTTAAGGTGTGGGAAAAAGCATTATAATATTCGGAAGTCTCGTGACGCTCAGGTAGGTAGATGAATTTGCTAGAGCACAAATTCAACTACCTACCCAAAATGCTAACACAACGGGCTATTGGTGAAGGCTGGGTATCAATCCCGAAAGAAGAGTCCCAAGAAAAACACCTCGTAATTTTGAACCGCAGTCAGGTGACTAGGTCAATACCTGAACTGGCACCCCACTCTCCAAACTACCACATCACCTCACCGTGAGGACATTTGAAGCTCCAACAGATTTAACGTGCATCAGCCCCCATGTACACGCCGGCCTTTGGTTAGATCGAGTTTCGAAATCGTAACACTACGGTTGCTAATTCCCAACTCTTCTAACTGGCTGCCGCGGCCCCTAAAATGTTTAGGTATAATAAGAGGAAGACAAGCTATGGCTATTTTCTTAAAAAAGTTTGAAGTAAATACTCTGAACATCCATGCCTAAGCTGGGATCCAAACCCAAAGCCTACTGCACCTAGAGCCGAAACTACCAGGCAGGCTTTTACACCATTCGGTGATATTTTACATTGTTAAATTGTAAAAATGCTTTATCGGAACAAAATATGAAAACTATTCTAGTTTATTTCACTCATGAATTGCGAACTAGTTTTTATCTTAGAGTTAGTTTTAATAAACAGTATTAAGTTTCTCACAGTTTTAAAAATAACTTTAAGCTAAAAATTCTGTCTTATCAAAGTAAATAAAAAGAGGCATAAAAGAGACTTATCATCAAAATAAGTTTTTATCATCAGCATAAACAATAGAACAAAAAACTTCCTATCCAGTTAATGCATTTTCAATCTTAATATGCACAGGCATTTTCTAAAATACTCGCGTTAACATGATGATTCTTCGTTTACAAAACATGATAACATATGGTTATGACATGATGTTTTCAACCTGATCTTTCAATGTATACTTATAGAAACTGCACAGTAGGAACTTCCAATGATTTTTTACTATCAGTTCTCTTTAGTTCATTATTCATCCCTGATACTTTTAAAGTTCAGAGTTATTTTCGAGGTATCTCAACGGTCAATCTAACCTAAATAAAATGTATTTATTTGGAAATACGTTAAATGCAAACTCCAGACGGGGTTAATAAGCCTTAAACGCAGTATACATAATTAAAATTTCCATAAAAACTTTTTAAATAAGTACGCAAAACATATTTTTATGCAAATTTAAGGCAAATAAGCAGTGTGATTCTGTGAAATAGGTTAATAAAAGTTTTGATATACAAAACTTTATTAATATTTAAGTCAAAATTATAAAAAAAGCCAAATGATTAAGTCCTCAGGGAATGTGCTAGTAGTATTTAATTGCACACACCACATTAGTTTCAAAACAGAAACGCTATAAAATCTTGTACGAAAATCCTAGAATGAGGTTGGTAGGGTTTTACGAGGTAAATGCCATATTTGGCCAAGCTGCGTTAAACACATGACAGAAGGACCCGGCAGTAAACATAAACAAAAAACGTTTTACTGATACAAAAGAGATATACACCCAAAGAGTGCAGGAATCGAATCTGAACCCCCTACCCTAGAAATTTGTAGCAGGTCCGCAAGGCCAGATACTAACCACCGGATAGGTTTAACTGACCCGCAGAGCACATACGAACCTCCGGATAGGTTTTACAGGCCCGCAGGTCAGATGTGGCCCGTCCAATATTTTTTATCAGGTTCGCATACCAGATACAGTCTTTTGAAAATGTTTAACAGGCACGCAGGGTAGATACAGTCCTCCAAATGTTTTTATCAGACTAGCAGACCAGATGTGTCCCTCCGAATATTTTTTATCAAACCCGCAGACCATATATGATCCGTCAAATGTTTCTATCAGGTCCGCAGGCCTGATACGGCCCATCAAATGTTAAAAACAAATTTATTACTGATAGATTGGCACAGCTTGTCCAGACTTGTCCACCTCTCTCATCATAAGAAACCAAAACTGATATGACCATTGTAATTAATTCCCATAGTAACGGCTCGGGGTCAGATTCGATTATATTTTATGCAAATGTTAAGAAGTCAACACCTACACCACTGACCTCCGGTCTTAAATCTCGACATATCTAGCAGGGAAGATCTCCTTCATGTCCAGCTGGTTTTTACGGCACGACGGCCCCCTATGATTTAACTGTCCCCAGCGTCAACTGGATGGACGAAAAATTTCCAACACTCAAACCGTGCGGACGTAATTTTGACTCGCGGTCGCCTGCGTTTTGAGTAAATCTCTATCTCCCTTTATACAGCGCCCTCAACCAAGGGACACAAATCCCTGTACAATTAAGTAAATAATGCAATAAATGTAGGTATCTGGGTATAAAGAACACTTGCAGTTTCCTGTAATCCAGGAAGTGATCAAGTGCCAGGATGACGAAGCAGACCGAGTCAGAGATAGAGAGATGCTGGAGAACGTGGCATACGGCCACGCACGATGAACATGTGATGTAACGATGATACCTTGTAAATATTTTACCCCTATCCAATGTAATTAAACATATTTAACAGCAAAGAATGTCCCCTCTCGGTAAAGGGATGACCCTTTACCGACAAAATCAAGGTTCTACATAAATAACTATTTTATTTGTATTTTGGCTGTGTAGTCGTTTTTTGGCACACCTTTCGGCTCACTACGTTACACTATCAAGTAAGAGAATTCAAAAAGGTGAATAGTCTTAGTCACGATATTACACGAACAATTCATGCAATCTACAATGAGCAACGCTACCTTATTCAGCGAGTTCAAAACTGTATTTGAAATCGGGGCACAGAACTAATCAACTCTCGCAGATATAGTCCCCCTCCTGCACCGAGTGACATCTAAATTCGTTTCATATCACCCCTACATGCGAGTGCAAATATTTCCAAATTAACCCCCGACAGCCCCTGTATTTGCACAAATCACGCGAGCGGCAAATTTGCCCATTCACTGGAAGGGAGGGAAATGTTTTACACAATTGAAGCACGCTCTCAAATGGATGAGAATTGTTCAATCCATTAATTATGATCTGTGGAAGGACATGTTTTCGCAAATGGAAATGTAATGTTACCATGCGTGAGAGCGCAATTGAGGAATGAGAAAGGGTACAACGTTTCAATGATATTTGATATGCTTATGTTTTGCAAGTTGAGATCGCTGAAGCGTCTATTGATGACTGTTGGTATATTTCATCTCTCCTATAAAAAGTTTGTTTCTGATTTACTTACGAGCAGGGAAAATCAATCACTTGTGACTGTATTGCTAGAGCATTTTGTTTATTTTTATAAAATATCTGAAAAAGCAATTTTCCATGGTCAATAACTTTTTAATTATGAAAGAAATTTTCATGATTTGGAGACAGAATGCAGTTGGATTTGTTAAGCTGTAAATCTTATGAAAAGTGACAAACCGTGCACCTAGTCAAAGTAGTAGGTAAAATAAGTATGTCAAAAAAAAATTAAATTTATGACAGGCATTTTCTGTCAAGCTAAATGTAGGTGGCGGTAATGTTACTGTGGAGAAACGTAGTATAACGAAAGTGACGTCATTGGTTTTTTTATCGAGTACGATTTTAACAAGTCGTCTATAGAAATTACAAAGAATAAATTCCGAATTCATATGTGATAGTTGATTGGTTAAGCCAATTCGATAAAACGCCGTCACTAAAACGATGATAAAAATTTTAAGGTAATCTTGTTATGCATACTGAAAGAGCATTTGGACAGAGACAGTAAAATCTTCGCAGGCTGTGTGGTTTGTGAAACACTGAAAATTCCTCTCATACACATAACTACAATTGATTACAATCAATATTTTGATAACACACCTATAAAGGATTCAATTTTGTTTTTATATTTCACATAATATTTTCAAATGAAATAAAAATGCGTCAGAATAGAAAACAACAATTTATGTATTTTTAGTCCTGTTTAATTCAATGTTTTCAAAATGTGAAAACTCAGTCATGTTTATACAATAATGTTCTTGATGTCCGCCTAATGGCATCACATTCACTTATTAGATTTTTCACTATTTCTAACACATCTTGATATTCAGCGAATTTTTCATTCACTTAAAGTGAACTGATTCCAAGTGTAACAAGCATTCCACACTCCAGAGCTCTCAAATGTAGTATCACGTCGAGTTTGTACACTGTAATTCAAAATTGAATAAAAACTAATGTTGTCTAAATCAACGTTTATTAAAGCGAAAGCGCCGTGACGTTAAACTACAAGAAGAATGGATACCCTAAAGCTGATTTTTAACATTCTGAAAACAAAACATCATAAGATCTGTTATCTTTTGCAAGACTAATCATATTTGCTCCACCAGACTTTCTCTAGGAATTCTATTATAAATAATCTGAACGAAAATGGCTCTCTTAACGCGCGCCTTATTTTTGAAATATCTCCAAATCTTTAAAATATCATTTTATAATTTAAGAATCAAAGGACTTTAAAAAGAATATTCCAATTTTGTAATGAATCAAAGCGGACTCCTCAGAATAAAAAAAGTCGTGAATTATCTCACGATACAAAAATCTCACAAAAACAGCATAAATTCTTATTTGAACAAAACATTAAAATAAAGTTATCATGTAAGGAATTGTAAAGTTACATATTTATTATTAGTTTTATTATATTATTTCTTGCTTATAGTGCTTTCTTATGACTGTCTTATTTTAAAAGGTTTTTAATTATATTTATCGTACTCTTTATAAAACTAAACGTTGAAAAGACAAAGGAAAGATGGTCGAAACAAAAAGGATTGAAAAAGTCATTTTCGGGTCAACCAGAATAGAAAATTTTCAGCAAAATATAACATCTTTCGCAATTCAATGTCTTTTACATCTACCAGTTCGCTTTCAACGAGGGTCGGCGTACAGTGCCCCAAACAACCATTTCAGTAACTACAGCTAATAACCCAGCGCCCCAAGCAACCATTTTAGGAACTACAGCCAGTAACACAATGCCTGAATCAAGATTTTATTAACTACAAGCCCGTAACACAGCGTTTGTAGATTTCGAAATTCGGCTAGTTGCTAGTAGAAGTTTCATCAATCCAGTTGCTGCTAGTAGTTTCGCTAATCCAGTATACTATGCAACTCCATTGACTTTCTGTTTTCATATACTCTAACGCACCAATAACTTTTACACCTCTAATCTCACCTCTCAGTTTCACTAAAACTAACTCGAGATGTTTGTAAAAGAACAATTTATATCTCATTCTTCCATCACATTCGTTAGTTTCGGATTACAAAACAAGTATTTCAGATAAGTGATTTTAATTACGGACTTTATTTAATGAACGCTTCGCTAAAGAATTTTGTTGTCACATTTTATATTAGCTGTTCTCATTGTCAAAAATAACTGATGTCCAACCTTCAACTAACACAAGCCGGAAGCGTAATTAATTTAAAAAAAGTAAAAGAATGCTTAAGAGAAATTAAAGCTTTCAACAGGATGATGATAAATTGCGCCCATTTCCTTTGCGAGCTTAATTTATGCAAATCATTTCCTCTTTGGCATATTTGTGAGTAGTAGTCGTGTTTATTATCATCACACTAATTTGAATTATAAAAGTCAATTTTATTGTAGTTTTTCTGATTTGAGAGGGCGTCGAATTAGGAGAAAAAGCTCTAAACATGAATTATCTAATAGTATTTCAAAATTTTCTGTCAAAATTGTAAAGGGTTGCAGAAGGGCAAAACTTAGACATTTTTTGTCTAAGAAATGCCGTGTTCAGGTGGTAGAGGGTGCTGTTTAGGTTAGTGGAAAACATCCTTTATGCGGAGTAACGAGTCATTCCCCGGTTGAATTTTCAATTGCAAGCTCCAAATTCGAGTAGCGATGTATGCTTTTGAAAATCCATGTGGGGAATGCCTCCTTGGCTCTTACACTGAGTGGTTCGGCAATATCTGATCAACTTGTAAAGGGTGGTAGAAGGGCATAAAATAAATATTTTTTGTTAAATAAATATGTGTCCGGAAATGCCGCGTTTAGGTGGTAGAGGGAGCCATTTAGGTCAGTCGATAAAATCGTTTCTCTGGCGTAAGGCATCATTCCCCGCTCAGATTTTCATCGGGATGCATCGCTATAGGAATTCGGGACTCGCTTACATACGTCTAATGTATGGAGCTGCGAACGGAAATGGACAAGCTGGTCCAGGTTGTACAGTGGTCAGAACGTTGCTTCAGGATTCAAAGGTTCCTAATTCGAATCCGGGGTAAGGTATGGATGTCTATCCTGAATGCATGTGTGTCCTCTTTATAAATGTCTATTTTGGACCCCTCTACCATCATTTACAATTTGGCAGATATTTTCGAAACACCCTGTATAAACATGGTTGCACCTCATGAATCGTGAGATTACTATATCGTTACCAACAGGCCAAAGTCACGAATCTGCAAAATTAAAGTTTCTACAAAACGCGTTCAACGTTTTGATGCTTCGGGAAAAATCAAGTTACCGCTCAAAGGTTCTTTTCTCATGAAAATCGGCATTTCCACTAAGAATCAAGATGATTCGTGGTTTTCTCATAGTGTAAAGCATGAAATGGTGACTCGAAAAACGCAGTTAGGTGAAAATCGCCAAAAATGCAGATTCGTGCCTTTGGCGTTGTAGTAACGGTATCTACTCAGGATTTGTTTATTTTAAGGTAAAGGAAAATCAATGCTGTTCTTTACGCATAGGCAATGAATGACATGTTAAGGTTGATAAATATAGTGTGCTTAAAAACAGCTGAACTATAACATAACAGATCAAATTAGTAATCACTTCAATTATTTAAAACAACATTCAACGCTAAGCAACACTTAATCCTGAAACATATTTTTAAAAATCCACGAAAAATATATTTATACAATATGACAGTATATCTAACCGAAATTTCACAAAGACCTCCATAATTATTATTTGAATGTATTGGTAAGTAGTTGAACTTACATCAAACTGGAGCAACACAAAGAGCTATTGGCGACGATCCGGAATCAATGATCAAGGGACACCTCTTCATTTTGAACCACGGTCAGGAGACGAAGTTAACACCACCACTCTTCAAACTTTCACACCAAGCCAACGTGAGGACATTTGAGGCCAAGGCAGATTTAATGTGCACCAGCCAGTACGTATACGACGGTCTTTGGTTTGATCGAGTTTCAAACTCGCAACCCTACGGTTCTAATCCACCACCCTTCCGACTAGGGCTACCACGGCCCCATTTTAAGGTACAAATCGACATAATGCATAAAATGGACCAAATTAGAAAAACATCACCCAACTCGTATAAAACATTTACGCAAAGAAACCTTTAAAAAGGCTTCGTTTCTAATTATGCGTACGCTTTTTAACAATTATGAAATCACAATACCAACATTCAGAAAAAAGATATAGTGTTATAATCTAAAAAGCAATGAGTAAAATTTAGTTTGGAAGTGGAACGAAAGAAAAAATTCACATGCAGATTTTAACCTGAACTTGCATTAATAGTAGGTAGGTATTTAATTAACGGCCACTGTGGAGCAACGCAACAGGTTATTTTCGACGGTTCGGGATCAAGCCCGAAGGGAAAGATCCGAGGATAATACCACGAAATTTTGAACCACGGTCGTATGACGATCCTGTATTAATGAAAACAAATTAAACGAGTTAAATGTTTTTCAATACATAGTCATAAGAGCGTGACAAATACGAAACGTGGAATAAATGTACTTAGACGCATTTGTTTCAGACAAGAGGAGCGGTCTAATTAGCCTTCGTGTAGCAAAAAATCAAACCAAATCCACCCAACCAGACAAGAGAAAAGGTTTGGTTTGCCATTATACGATCGTTTCTTTACTAATTAATGCGAAATTCGCCACCTACGTTTTGTTGTAGAATTGAAAAAAGTGAAGCAAATGCAATTATCTTCACCCTAAAATGTTTAAATTATTCGCAATTTCTATTATTTTGTGGAAGGGTAATGCCAGATTTGTTAAATAAAACAACGGTTATAATAATCGGTACTGTGATTACACGCCTTTCTATTATAAATGACGAAAATCAAAATCGTTTGTCGCGAAATTAAACAGAGATTATTCCATTAAATTATAATTGTTCCGGAAAGTAAAATTTTTTATTTAATAATATTTTATCGTATTCAATTAATATGCGATTTTGATGATGCTTGATGCGTTAAGTGACAATTATTTCTGTTTTATATAATTAAAATCACAAATAATGTATTTGTCGTGCATGTAAAAGGCAAAATAGCAATTGCTCACTTGAAAAGATAAAACAAACATTTATTTAGACTGATGAAATGAAAGACGTCATCGTGCGTATAGAGAGAACGCTTCTAATAGATTTATTAATTTCGTTCGTACATTTGAAGTTTATGCTACAGTAAATTTTTAACAATTATATGTAAAAGAAATCGTTTTCACATACTTATAATGGCGCTCAGAGAATGAGATTGAAGATAGCAGAATATCAATTCGTCTCCATTTTTCATTTACGGTAACACTTTCTCTTGTTTGGATTTCGACAGCATTAAAGATATCTATTTATTTAAGTCAACATTTTATAAAAGTTTGAGGAAAACTGAGAAAAAGGAATATTTGTGTTGGTTTAATTGGCATAAGAGTAACTTTCCCTAATTTTCAAGGGAGGTAGTGCAATTTAAGTTGCAGTAGAACAATACAACGGGCTATTAGCGATTTTTTTAAATTTAGGGCCACGATAGCTCAGTTGGCAATGTCCTCGCCTTGGCGTAGTATGAAATTTGAGAGAGTGCGGTGTCGACCTTGTTATTTGACCGTGGTTTTTAAAATTACAAAGCAATGTCCTCAGATCTTTCTCTTCGGGACTGATCCCAGATCGTCGCCAATAGCCTGTTGTGTTGCTCTATTACGACGTAAATTTATCTACCTACCTCTATGAAATTTTTACCCTCGCCTTGTCTTTTGTAAATATGAAATCAATTGCGCACAAACCTTTACATTTTGAATTATTATCTGTCGTTGGTAGTCGATAGATATCTGATCCCGAGTCCTAGGAAAAGGAACTTCACTTCGTCTGACATACAATGTAATACCCCCGTCTGCGTTTTAGAATTTAACTTATACGTTTTTCTTCTTATTTTACCAACATTTTTACATCTGCCTTTTAGAAAATTTAGTCCACACAATTTAAAAATTCCCGATAAAAATTCAAATAAAATTATCTTGTCTAGCCAAGTGTTAATAGACGCAAGACCTTCGCGGACCAGATAGATCAGGTCCGCGGGTCGTATTGTGCACACTTGATTTAAGAGTCGTTCTTTTCTTTTTTGGTGTACACCGTTATTATTATAAAAATAGTAATTTCATCAAGGAAACAGACTGTCCATTACAGTACATAAGACTTCGCATGCCCTGAGTCACGGTGCCTTAGTACGGATAATCCCTTACATATGTGGGTTCCGAAATAGTGTAATCGGTTTTGGATGTTTCGCTCAAGAACGGTCACCGCGGTGTTGATTGAAATGACCATGATAAACTGACGTAAGCGATATTTTAAAATTTGAATTGGATTGTTATTTTTTGGAAGTGTTTCAACTGTTTTCAATTCCAAAGCCGACTCTTCGACGAAATATATTAAACTTCCTGGTGTTTGTTTCAATGAAGCATCTCATCATTGGCAAAACTGACCAGATCTTGATGGACGAGATATCTCGTCATTAGAAGAAAACTGACCAGGTCTTGATCTATTCATCATAAAGACATCGGCAATATCTAGATGACGAAATATTTCTTCATTAGCAAAATATTTCAGATCTTTATGGACGTTATCTCGTCGAAACCACTTGGAGGGTTAAAACTTTAATAAACATAACAAAACAACACTTAAACCTATGCATGGAATTTTTGAAGCTTCGCTAGTCACTAAAAGTTGCGATACCGACAGAGTATTAGATACGGCTTGTATGCAATGTTAAGAGCATGAACCATTTATTTTTTATAAAGTCAACACGCCAGATAGAAAGAAATTTATTATACTGGGAATAAAATTAAAATACACTTTCTTTCTGTTTACACAGAATGATAAAAATAAGACAACTTATTCATTTCAGGACACATACTAAAACACTGAGGATACATCAAATTTTACATAGGAAGACAATATGCCCTGCTTTATAGTCTTAGTGTACACACATCAATCAAATTCGAGTTTAATAAAACGGAGAGATTATAAAACGTAGTAGCAACATGTAAGCATTTTGTGCAATACGTGCTAATGATTCTTTTTAAATAAATTTTTATGTAGTGTGCCCACAAATATTGAACATAGCTTCTGAAATATTATTATAAAGATCTATAGCATAAATGTAATGCTCAAAAAATATGCTTACATTCAGTATTTAGGTGGTTATTTATTTAGTAAGAAGTAAAAGTTTTCTTTTTTGGAAAAATAGAAGCCAGGGTCATTTGTGGGAAAGATGCAGCTGTACCTAAATTTTAGAAATGGCATGTTATGCATTCAATATTTGATCGTTTGTAATAAATCGTAACTGTATGCTTTATTCAATTGTGTTTCGGGAATAGGTATGGTGGATAAAAAATTATTATTATATGCTACCACCAGTTTAATTTGCTTACCGAATTTATCCGACTATATACTGAATGCTAATTTTCATGATGTCAATTAACACTCCTGGTGGTTTATCTTCGCGTCGAAAATTGCCCTTTATTGGCCAGCATCTTGAGCAAAAACCTGTTCAAAACTGTCACCAGTTCTGGGCATGGGACAATTTGTTTTTATACTTGGATCTGCATTTCCTATTCGGAGCAATAGGGCAACTGTCTCGACGAATTACCATCTCGTCCTTAGCGAGATTGACCAGATCGTGGACGAAATATCTCGTCAAAACACTTGGTTAATTAACAATTTAAAAATGTCATCATTTGGAAAGTAATGAACATTCACAAAATAGACCATAAAAATCTTAAAGTCAGAATTCGATTTTTTTCAAGTTAGTCACCACTGCGGGACATTTAGATACGTTATTAGTCGTCGGAGGGACGCTAACGCATATATCCATTCAACAACTTTCAATCTTCCCTGCATAACTAACCAATTTTAACGTTCTTGACCAATAGAAGGATTAGAATTTTTACAATATATATCGTCAGCTTATAGCAGAAACTCATTAACTGACATTTTTTCGGAGATACTGAATGCTAATTTTCATGATGCAGAGAAATACATAATCGCGTTGTAGTCTGATTTAAAAACATATAACACTATATAAGTGCTCATTTTTATTTTTTAACCAAAAAATTAAGCCTTTAAATTAAGTCTTGTATAGTAAGAAATTCTTTTTGTCAGTTTTGCTCTTAGCCGATGTTATGTGGTAACCATCCAAGTGTTTTGACGAGATATCTCGTCCCAGATATGGTCAGATTTGCAAATGACGAGATACCTCGTCTAGATATATAAAATTGTCCTATTACTCCAAGGAGGAAATGAAGATTCAAGTAGGAAAAAGAAATTATCTTTTGGCCAGACTGACTTTGTGACTAGACTGATGACTGCTTGGAACAGGTTTTTGCATAAGAGGCTGGCCATACAGGACAGTTTTTGACGCGAAGATAAACCACCAGGAGGGTTAAAAAAAGTGTACATTTTGTAAGATATTCAACAGATTCACAGTATGTGGTATTATACCAAATCAAAATGCTAATAATATGGATCAAGAAGCAATCAATCCATATTTGGGTCAATTTATTTGAATGATTGTAACTAGAATAAAACTTCTAAGGAGTTTTCAACTTGAAAACACCGTTTCCATCCTAATTTTTTAAATGTTCCGTTTTAATTTCAAGACCTGGGAGGGTGAAATATTTATGAAACAATAGAAAATCTTATTAATTGAGTTCATGGAAAAATAGAGCTTCCCTATATGATTTTTCAACAAACTAAAATCTACTTGAAATTTTATTTAAATACCTGAGACATATACGCAACAAAACTTTATGCGATTACTCAATGTTTTAAGATCTTTGGTCACTGGTTTAGAATCTAGAATGAAGAACAGGATTTAATTGTTAATAAAAGCCGTCGCTAATGTGACTTTCTGAATGGCTCTCAAAATAATGCAATTGAAACCTTTCTTCTTGAAACAAAGAATTTCTTTGAAATCAAGTAATTTTATGGAATCAAATTATTTACTGCAAAAGCTTTAAAATTGGAAATAAAAGGATGTAGTCAACGGTTCATTCTTATTCATTTAGCTCGAATTAGTCCTTGTGTCGTAAACAATAGCCTTACAGCGACATACAAATATTATTGATTTTATCACGTATGGAACAACTTACAAGTTTAAATGTGAAGCATCTTTCCCATTTACAACCCAATAAATTTAAGCAGAGATAACTCTAACGAGAAATCTTTTATCAGAAGACTCCGATGGATTACTTGATTTCTCTTTTTCCATATTCAATGAAAAATATTTCGTTATTCTGTAAGCTATAGACCTAAGTAAACTACTAACACCAAGACATTATCTGCATTTATGAAGCTCAGATAGTGTATTTTTAAATTCATGGATACATGAGGATGCTTACTGTGATAACTCAGTAATAGTCCCCGTTGTTACTGGGGTATCAGTACTGGGTGTAATTTGAAATAGCTGCCTTTTGATGACTCGGAAAATACATCTTTTAAGCACACAGAAAAACACAGGGGTGATATCTTGAACAGTGGAATTAAATCATGGAAGTACAACGCTCACTACGAAGTATAAACATGTCATCTAAGCAGGTTAAGCATGCTATTTTTGTATTGTTTTGCTGACAAATAAGGGTATAAAATAACATTAAATATATAGATAAAGAACATGATCATGGAAAAAGGAATACAAAAACACTAAGTGGGAGGTTCTTGGCACCGAATAAGTTTTATTGAAGTTTTAGTTTCAAGTTAAGAATACACCAAAAAATGAATTTCTTAAAGGTGTCCCATTATTTAAGATTCAACCTGTTTTGAACGGCATGTCCTTGTATGTAGAGAAAACGTTCAGTAACTTTGGAAGCTTTTCAGTAAACGGTTGAGTACGTAACGTTCGTTTGTAGCTGTTTACTGTTTCCATCAATGAGGAAATCAAAGCATATTAGAATAAAGAGTTACCGTTCATTGTTTCAAATTTCGGGGTTCTATCATCGTTGGGGTTTGAGCTTTCAGTTGACAACAGTCAGTGTATCTTGCCATTCAGTTCCTTTTCTTATAAGCAAACGGCATTATCCTTCCTCTGGAGAGTAAGTAAAGTATATATAGTCTGAAGCCGGGTTTCTTGGTTACCTTATGCAGCCTCTTAAGGAACTCTCAAACATGTGAATACAAAATACAGATAGTAGACTAGTTTTCTCAACTGCTTCCTACTATGATTTATATTCTGTCTATCTCAGAACACCCTACAAGCAGTCAAAGTCTATTTCACTGGAAGAGCACAGTTAGTATTAAAATAGACTTTATTCCGAACCGAAAGATATATTCAGGCATTAGGTATGCTTTAGAAATTTCGCTTTATAGAGCCCCAGAGCTCATCCATCAAACAATCATCTACATTAAAATACTTATGCACTGATATTTTTGCTTGTGCGAATCTTAAAGCTAGTGTCTAATTTCTTTGATACCCACTTTCAATCTGACAGACTTTTACATAAATATTTCGTGTCTGATTCTTTTGTTTAATAACACATTCAAAAACTCCTTACGAAAAACTAATTACGGAAATTGCTTTCAGTAATATGTTGCTTTGGTAGGTAGATAGTTGATGTAACGTCACTGGAGCAATACAACAGGATATTGGCGACGGTTCAGGATCAATTCCGACGTGAAAGATCCGAGGACAACACCTCGTAATTTTGAACCACGATCAGATGACGGAAGCTACATATCAACACCCATATGTAGCTTTGGAAGAAATTAAAATGCATGGATTCTTTCTGAGTCTCTGAAAGCACCTCACAAAAATGGAAAACTGGCAGTTGTGATGTAGCCTGAAAACATCCGTTCACGTGATTCTATTCTAGTGAAAAGACGGCTTCATAGAAATAGGTGACATCACATTCTGGGTGTAAGGGGATCACAAAAGAAACGTTTGTTTCTGAATGCGTTTTTTACAGGATGGAGGCAGATGCGGAAAGATGAAGAACTGTCTCGTATTTACAACATGTCATCCTGAACGACGAGATGGTTGGCAGAGCCACTTTTCTTCGTGACGTTCACAACGGACGTTGTGGTTGTGAAGCTGGTACAGCTCTCGCGGGTGCCCCTGCCGCCGTAGAGGGCGATGCTTTCGCCGTGCTGGGGCGACAGGTGGCTGACAGAATGTCTTGGGTTCTTGCCGATGGTTTTTTGAGTTCTCCACCTTTCCAGATGGTGTTTCAAAGAGTTCTGCACCTGTAAGTAAAATGCAGTTAGTCACACCGACAGACAAAAAGGACACGGTTAATGAAACGCTATGAAAAGGTTTCTACAGGCTGTTTTAAACTTCCTGTACAGACTTTAAAGGGAGGTAGGTAGGAAACTTCCTGTACAAACTTTAAAGTGAGGTAGGAAAGGAGCTTCTTGTGCAAACTTTAAAAGGGAGGTAGGAAAGGAACTTGTACAAACTTTGAGAGGTATGGAACTTCCTTTACATACTTGAAAGGGAGAGATAGGAAAGAAACTTCTGGTACAAATTTAAGTAGGGGTAAGAAACTTCGTGTACAAATTTTAAAGGGAGGTAGGAACTTCCTGTACAAACTTTAAAGGGAGGTAGGAAACACAAAATTAACCCTCCAGGTGGTTGTTGTATCGACGAGGTACCTCATCATTAACAAAACTGACCAGAGCTTGGTGGACTAGATATATCGTCATTATTTAGAAAACTAACCAGATCTTGATCTCGTGATTATCAAAAATCGACAGTATCGTGATGACGAGGCATCTCGTCATTAGTACAATTGGTCATGTCTTGTTGAACGACATATCTCACCGAAACCACTTGGAGGGTTAAAGCTTATTCACATAGGGGTGTATGTCCTCAATTTCACAAACTTTCAACTCATGGCACACATAAACTAATTACTAAAATTCTGCGGCACATCAAAAAATATATTTTTTGTCAATATGTCAAAACATAAATGCTGGTCCTGCAAAAAATGGTATAATTTTAATTGATTTACAGAAAAATAATGGGAGTAATTAACTACCCTTTTTGCTGTAAGCTATACGTGACTTAAAAATGTTTTTGAAACAATTTGATAGTTTTTGTAATAAAAAATAATAATTAGAATTATTTATGCGGGTATTAAAAGTACGAGTATTACTTGAAATTATTCGTGAACATTTGAGTGAATAATGAACAAATTTACTGAATGGCGATTGAAAATTTCACTACTCAACCAAAGAAGAAATGAATTGGTAAGTAGAACTGAAAGGTTTCAAAATCAAAAACTTTTACTGAGAATAAAAACTCTCAGAACAAACTATGTTAATTCTTCCTAAATTCCCATATAGATGAGAATGGTTTTATTTAAAACAATCAAATAAGAACTGGTGTTTTCAATGGTTCACTGGTGGTTAAAATAAAATGTAGCACAGAAAAAGGTGTGGATTTTCTCTTTTACTTCACTGCATATAGTATAATGTAAATTTTAGAGATAATTTACATTATATGATATTCGAGTGAATAATGAACAAGTAGATTTTAGCGATTATAATTTAAAATCTGTCGTTTGAGTGAATAATGAACACAACTTATCAAATGGCGATTAATAATTTCACTTCTAAACCACTGAAGAAATGAACTGGTAAGTTGAACTGAAAGTGTTCCAGAATAAATAGACTTCAACAAAGAATAATGCGCTCCCAAAACAAGCTATGTTAATTCTTTCTTAATTACTCCATAGCTGGGAATGTTTTTTGATATTTCCTATTCCCGTAGTTGAGAATGGTTTTATTTAAAAACACATCTAATAAGAACTGATGTCCGGATAAAAACTCATTAAATCTATTAATCACCCCAATTTTATTCTTCAAAGTGATAAACCCTCCAAACTACGCAAACTCGTTAAAAAGAGGTTTGTGGAAGCTTTCCGTTTTCAAAGAGCTCTCGTTACATCCTCCCGAGAACAATTAATAACGAGCTTGATCAAAACGCCTTCATAAATTTGAATTCCGCGAGCTTGGGCGGGCAATTTCAGCAGAATCAGAGCTTAAGATGATGCATTACGGAAACGAAAAATATCCCCATCTTTTTCGGAAATAGGTCTTTGAATTTCAAGACCTCACACACGGTGAGCTTCTCTTGAAGCGAGGGTTAAATTTCTAACGAAGAAGGACGAGATGTATCGCAAGAGACAAGATGAAATATTCGGTCGCTGAAAAAATAACAAATGGCAGCTTGCAAGAGTTCGCCGGATCCCATACATTTATACAGAAGGAGAGATGGGGAACACGCCCGCAAGACGTAATGTAACGATCTTTTGATGATCCTCCATTGCCCGTTCTAGACATTTTATTGAGACAAATGAAGCAGGAGAGTGGGAAGAATTTCAAGAGAACGTAAGAGAATGGAGGCGACGAAAAAGTGTTCTTGTCTTAAATGGTGTTCTTCGAAAAGGAGACCCTAAATCAAACGCAACCGCGAACACTCGAGAAGAAAAATGATCGATTTTGGCATTCAAGGTCTTGAATTTAAAATCCTTTAAGAAGCATTTGTTTTACTTTATCAGTGTAAATGATCAGTGGAAGGAAATTGTCGCTTTCTTTTAGGCTATTGTCTTGCAATCAATTTTAGAAGCGAAATAAAACTCTTACTTTAAGGATTCGAAGTTAATTTGTTTCAATAAGTTTTTTTTATCAAGTCTAATGTCGTTCGGTGTTTTAGGTTTCTTGCATTCGCAATAATGTCCGCCAAACTTTTCATTAACCCTATTAGGGTTAATGAAAAGTTTGCACGCACAAATCCGTTATGTAACATTCAGTCTTCCTGCATGATTTCTTACTGGTTTTGACCATTTTGATCAATAGACTCTCTTCTAGGATTCTTTCAACCTATCGATATAGTCGTTTCATTAAGTGTGTTGTGAAGTAAAAAAATACTACACTACTCGGAAATGTTGTGACGCTCATAGGGTTAATTAGCCATTTAAAAAATATATATATACTTCGTGTTATAATAGTAGACAACGTATATAGGGTGATTCGAAATTCCCTAGACAAAGATTTAAAGGGTGGTAAAGCGCATTAAAACATAAAATGTCAAAGAATAGACGAGAATGTGTACAATTGCTGCACGTGGGTGCTAGAGGGAGCTGTTCGGCACGTTCGAAAATCATTATTTTTTAATCGTAAGTCGAAAAGCGAATTTCGAACGTGATAGAGCATTACACGAATTTCGAGATGGCTCACATGAAATGTTCCGGTTTCACACAGCTGGCGCTGCAAGCGTTCATATGTATCGCGATTCTGTACTCGCCTATTGGGGAAGTTCTTATGGTACAATTTTTGAGAACAGCTCTCTCTGTCATTTCCATTGTCATCCTCATACATTCGATACATATCAGCCATTTCGGAATTCCAGTAATGCTCTATCCTTAGCTAAATCCTTTGCGGAAGATTAAGTTTTAGAGAAAGAACGATTTAAAAACGCGTCAAGCAGCTCTCTTTAACAGTACAAGAAAAAGTTGTAGGCAAACATTCTTCGACAAAAATGTTGATTTTGTTGCCTCCTACCACCTTTTATAATTTGACCAGGGAATTTTTAATCACAGTGGTAGAATTTACAATAAGTGGAGATTGAGATATTCATTGTATTCAAATAATACACTCCTATTGTTCCAAACATAAAATAGTGTGTAGTTATCTCAGTTCGAAAACATATTTTGTTTATCATTGAATTTTTTATTATGTCAACAACTTATACATGTTTTTTAGAGAAGATATAACAATACAAATTGGATAGTGAAAAATCTGATTGTGATTGCCTATGTTACTTCCATCTTCAGAATTGAATATTACTTCAGAAGAATACTTGAGAATAATTGAACTTACTTCTCCATTTAAGAAACAGTATAAGACAGCCACCACGAAACCCTGTAATAGAGAAATTATTTAAGCATCAGGTTTATCACCATACCAATAAAGCAAGTAAATAAATAATCATAAAATCTAGCGAAATAAACATTAACCCTCCAAGTGTTTCGATGAGCTATCTCGTCCGAGGTCTGGTCAACCTTGCTAAGGATGAGATATCTCGTCCATCTAGATCTGAAATTCCTTCTCTATTACGAAAAAGTATAAGACAGCTATCACGAAACTAATTATCAGCTTTGCTAATGACGAGATATCTCGTCGAGACAAAACTGCCATATTACTCCAAGAGGGAATGAAGATCTAAGTAGGAAAAACAAATTGTCCCTTGCCCAGAACTGTTGATAGTTTGGAACAGGTTTATGCACCAGAGGCTGGCTACTATAGGGCAGTTTTCGAAGCGAAGATAAACCACCAGGAGGGGTAACTGAACTACATGCTCAATATTTGAACTAGTTCTGCTGCAGTCAAAAGTTTTTGAAAATGAATAAGCAAAATCATAGATTATCGGTCAATTTTATGATAGAAGAGTTGTTTACTTTACATCTCTTTCCGTTACATCATATGGTTCAAAATTACGTGGTGTCATCGCATCTTTCGCTTTTCCGGATTTGTTCCTGGACCGTCGCCAATAGTCGTTTGTGTTGCTCCATTGTGACGTTAATTAAAATACCTGTCTACCGTTATATTGATACGTAAACTATTTGTAACCCTCCTGGTGGACTGTCTTCGCTTCGACAACTGCTCTATAGTGGCCAAACTGGTGCAAAAACCTGTTCCAAACTGCCACCAGTTCTGGGCTAGGGACAATTTGTTTTTCCTACTTGGATCTTCATTCCCCTGGAGTAATATGGCAGTTTTGTTTCATCTTATCATTAGCAAAAATGATCAGATCTAGATGGGCGAGATATCTCATCGAAACACTTGGAGGGTTAATGAGTCTGGAGCTTTGATTTTTCATTTAATGCTATAACAATATTCCAAAGAGCGTATAAAGATACCATGCAAGGTATGATGTCATGGGGTTCGAGGTTAAAGAAAGTCATCAGGTCGTGGAAATTGCCTTGATTGTCTCATGAATCAATGGATGGGCATTTTCTCAGTTTTCATTATCAGTTGATGAATATTAGGTTCCACCCAGCTGACGAAAAAGTCTAAGGATCAAGTTGCTACTAGGTTTAGTCACACGATCCTGGGCACAAAAAGATTTCCATTGCTCCCTCTACTTCTATATTTCCTCTATGTTCGGATCTTTCCGTACGGGATTGATCCCGGACCATCGCCAAATGCCCATTGCTTTACTCCCAATGTGACTTAAATTCAATTACCTACCATTTATTTTAAATTTATTGTAAGCAATTTAGAGTATACGCTGAAATATGAGGTTAAAACCTTATAAAAATGGAATTTAAACTTGTTTATGTGAATTCATAAGCTGCCAGTTCCTAGTTTACATTGTAAAATAGTAAACTTACCTGGATTGATAATAGTGTAGCCTGAATGTATATAAATACCACTTCTGCAACTGGATCGCTTGGCGTGGCTATCACTACTAAGTAGGTCACTCCCAGAAGAGGTATCAATACTAAAAGAGCCTTCGCAGCTTTCCTATGAAACAAAATAGGACAAAAACCAAATAAAACTTCAAAAAAGGCGTACCGCATTAACTGAACTATTTATCATGACCATTGAATTTTTGAAAGTATAACATTTCATTATCTCTCGAGCGAAACACAACAATGTGCTGTATTTTTCGCTATTGTATTTTAAAGATGTTTCAAGAACTGGTAACTAATTATAGTGGGAAAAGGGGGTCGACCTAGGGTCAGTCGATTTTTGAAAAAGTGTGACAACACGTTAGGAGGTGGATGCCGTAACAAAAGCACGGCGATCACCGTGGATGGTCCCCCTACCAACTCGTTATCACTGTTATCGCTTCTGGCACCGAATAATTTAGAACCACAATCTGTGCAGAAGACCCTAACCGTGGAAGCGATTTGCTAAGGCTTCCACCTAATTAAAAAATAGACGCGTCTAAAACCACATGACTGAATTGCCTTCCTTCAGGAGTCGTACTAAATATTTATCTTTTTATTGTGCTAGTACAATATCTTATGATTATGTCTAGAAAAGTTGATTTGTTCGAGTAAAATGCTAGTTTGTGAGACCATAGAATGACTAGTTTTGTGGATGAAATTACATGGATGATTAGTAGAATGGTATGTCTATTAGGATACCTGATACAAGCGCTAAAGTTGACAAAAACGCTTTCTAGAAAACGAAAGATAATTTTGTAAATAAATGGTTCATTGAAGTATAAGGACTTGCATCGACTCATTTTGTGAATTAAAAGCATAAATTTTCATCTATAATTTATTTATGTTTGTTGCATGCGTAGTATATTAATTAATACTTTTATTATTTAACAATGGTAAGTGTACAGAAATATCCTTGTGTTAATTACAGTGGGTAAATATAACGAGTTAAGTTTAATTTTTAGTCATTACGAATATGCTTGGAACATGTACGCTTAAGATCTATAATAATTTGAAAAGCTCAGCGTCATTTACAGTTTCCAAAATGGAAGAATGTGATAATTAACAAGCACTGCAAACTTACTAAAATTTCAATAAGCGATGTCAAGTAATAATTTATTGGAAAAGTTATGATTTATATTTGTAAGACAAGCTTTAAATTCTTTAGCATTGTAACAATGTCAGCCACACCGGAAAAATAAAATAAATGAATTATTCCGACGAAAGAAATTATTGAGAAGCAGTCCTTCACCGAAAAAGTTTCAATATAGCCAAAACTTTCCAAGGAAAAATAAATGTTTCAACAACTAAAAAACTAAAAAAGATTATAATTGCTCCATTTCAATTAGACTTTCAGGTCAAATGCTATTAAAAGGTAATTCTTTACTTATTTGTTTTGCGAGACGAGGTTGATTAATGACAGGTAACGGGTGTAACGTCTAATTCAACGAAGAAATATTTCCATCAATCAAGATTTTGAAAACAGGGAAATTCAATTAGTTCAAATGGCTTCGCGCTTAAGATGGGATTTTTTCGCCCTTCTAGAAAAGTTTTAATCGAGTTTTCATGCTTAAATAAGTTTTAATGGATGGTTCCAATTTTAAAATTAAAGCTCATATTGTGCCTTTTAAATATAGGCACACAGAGCCCTTCAAAATCGAACTTAGAGATAAGTTGAGAGATAAAAGGATAGTAATGTACATTTTAATTGATGGTATTTTAAACTTTTATTTAGATTATCTATATATATACAAAATTCTTCATCAAAGAAGTGTTTATAAAACAATGTTTTATAAAATATTTTATCCGTTGACAACAAAAATTAACTTTTACAATATTCCTTAATGTAACTGGTGACTGCGGTTGGAAGAGTAGCGGATTAGCAACCGGAGGGGGCGAATTAGAAACTCAATCCAATCAAAGAATGTCGTGTAAGTGGGGGGAAGGTAATTCACGTTAAATATATGTTGTGGCCTCAAATGTGCGTGGTGTGGACTTTTACGTCAATATCATCAATCAATTAGAGGAAGGTTGGATTGTTAACGGAAAAACATGCTGCAAATAAATTAATTACATAGAAGGGAGAAAACAGTAGATTTTGTTTGTTATCAATTAAATTTAATCACATTTTAAAGAGAAACTTTTTGAAACTGCCAACAGTGTTGCTAAAATTAAATTTAGTCCAAAAGTTTTCATAAAAGTTTGAATTCCAAAGACATTACTTATCTTTTAATCCATTAGAATTTACGACACCCCAAAAAAGTTATAGTTCCCTGATTTGTTCTGATGGGTTGATAGACGCTTTTCCGTCATTATCATTGTAGTGATTCTCTGAGTAGCGTGGTAGATTCAAATCTACAGAGAACAGTCTAGCTTAAATAACAAACGATAATTTTATTTAAAACAATGTCTTGACTAATTAGAATCTATTTACACGACACTTTCACGCCTCTGCTAACTGGATGCGACAGGGTGTCGAAATCTCAGGACGTACGAAAGTCTCTGAGTTGGAGAAAGGTATCTCAACAGTCTCTAGATGAAACTCTACTCGTCGGGTGACGATTTCACCAGATCAGCACTGGATCCTCACTGGACGACAGGACAAGGCAGGTTCACTGCCGGACGAGAAGTCGGTACCGAACTCTCCGCAGGTCGTCGGTTCGGCACAATCAGGGATCGGCTCCACTGGGGTCGTCGGGTCAGTACAAGACAGCACGGCTCCGCTGGGGTCGTCGGATCGGCACAAGACAGGCACGGCTCCGCTGGGGTCGCTGGTTCAAGTCTCGAACGAGAAATAAGCAGGAACTCGAGATAGTCAGCCTACGCCAGGCTACAAGAACGCGTCCTCTCAGGGTGAGAGAACCGTCTTCCAAATTAGTAAGAGCTCCTTAATGGGGTTGACCGCTCAAAGGGTCACTGAGCTAAGACGTTAGCTCGGGAAACAAACAAGACTCGAGATGGGTAGCCTACGCCGGCTACAAGAACGCGTCCTCTCAGGTTGAGAGAACCGTCTTCAAAAAAATATATTTTCTCCCTAAGGAGTGACCGCTCGAAGGGTCGCTGAGTTAAGCCTCTCGAACGAGATCACAGGCAAGAACTCGAAATGGGCAGCCTACGCCAGGCTACAAGAACGCGTCCTCTCAGGTTGAGAGAACCGTCTTCAAGAAATGTATTTTCTCCCAAAGGAGTGACCGCTCGAAGGGTCGCTGAGTTAAGCCTCTCGAACGAGATCACAGGCAAGAACTCACGATTCGACTCCCTACTTTTCCTTTTGAAACCTCCCAGCCTTTGTTCGCTGGTGGTTCCCGATTCGTTCGTTCTTGATTGGTTCTTACTTTTAATTGGTTCGTTTTTACTTTGCTCATTTTTGAGGTTGCTGATTCGGTAGAGACTCTCTGACGTAAAATGGGATCAGCTACTTAGCGCAGGTGGCTTGATTACCTAGCAGGTGGACTTAATCACCTGGCAGGTGCACTCCTAAACACCTGGGCTCTTTTACGGAACGAATCTCCTTTTGTCCTCTTCGATCCAAGTCCCGACCGTCTGGCGCCAGAGAGATGGAAATGTATTGTCCGGCTTTTTTACGACCTGTCGGCGGGTTTGCCTTTGGGAGGGATAATTGAGGGTCTGTCAATGAATCCTCACAACCCCTCCCCCCTAAGAAAGATTTTGTGGTATGGCAAAATCTATAAGGCAAGGGTTAGACATGGCAACTCGACACATCATTAGAGGCAACAATTTTAAGAATTTATATACAAAATTTTAACATGATTTCAACACTTAAATTTCAAGTTACATCTACTATTTACAATACTCTTACATCCTACTCTTGTGATACAATTATATTTTATCACATAAGTTCAATCAAATACTGGGGTTTATGTACAATTTAAATCGGTACTTTTGGTATTATTTAATTTTCCGACAGCATTCTGCTCAGACAATCTGCATGTTGGTTGTCCTTCCCAGCCCTATGGATGATCTGGTAATTGAAGGGCTGTAAAGCCAACGCCCACCTCATCAATCTCGGGTTATTCCCGGAGTTATTCTTTAAAAATACTAACGGATTGTGGTCCGTTTCAATAGTGAAGCGTTGTCCGTCCAAGTAATGCCGCAGCTTTTTAATTGCGTAAATAATGCCTGCGCATTCTTTTTCGGTAGTGCAGAATTTCTTTTCTGTGTCGGTAAACTTCCGGCTTAAATATAATATCGGGTGATCAACTTTATCTGGCCCTTTTTGTGCCATGATTACCCCGATTCCTTGGTTGGAAGCGTCAGTTTGGAGGATAAATTCCTTTGAGAAGTCTGGGGCGTACAACACCGGCTTCTCAGTGAGTTTCGTTTTCAGCTCTCGGAAAGCTGAGTCGCATTCCGTGGACCACTCTACCTCCTCCCTTCTATTCTTTCCTTTTAATGCCCTCGTTAATGGCTCGGCTATTATGGCATAATTTTGGATATACCGGGCGTAATATCCACTCAAACCTAAAAATTGTCTGATCTGTGTTTTATTCCTGGGTGGGGGGAAATCAACTACCGCTTGGATTTTCGCCTCAGTCGGAGTTCTACATCCACTCCCTACCATATGTCCCAAATATTTGACACTGCTCTGTGCGAACTTGCATTTGGCAGGTTTAATTGTTAATTTCGCATACGTGATTTTCTTAAGAACCACATCGAGATGTTTGATGTGTTCCTCCCAAGTTTGCGAAAATATAGCTACATCGTCTAAGTAGGGTACACAAAATTCATCTAACCCTTGTAAGAGTTGAGCCATGAATTTTGAGAAGCAATATGGCGCGTTTACTAGTCCGAACGGAAGAACTAGTGGTCTATATGACCCGAATGGAGTCACGAAAGCGGCCAATCTTTGTGCCTTAAGACTCAAGGGTATCTGCCAATATCCCTTGGTCAGATCTATGACCGTTATATATTTTGCGGCTGCCACTTGTTCGATTCGCTCGTCCATATTAGGCAGTGGATAATATTCCGTCCTAATGATGGAATTTAATCGACGATAATCGACACAAGGGCGAGGGTCACGTCCTGGACTCTCTACTAAAATCATGGGGGAAGTGTAATCGGACTCCCCGATCTCAATGATTTTTAAATCCAACATCCTCTTAATTTCTGACTTGAGGATTTCCGTTTGTCTAGGAGAGGTGCGGTAGGGTTTCGATCTAATGGGTTTGTCACTAATTAAATCGATATCATGTTCGATAAGATTCGTCCTACCGGGATCATTTGAAAATAATTGCCTATGGGATTTTAACAATTTCCCAAGTTCATTGATTTGATCCTGCGTGCATCGCTCTTCCAATTTACTGTTTTTCACTACCTCTCCGAAATCAAAAATATTCGGATCTGCGATAGGATACTGAATATCCAAATCAGATTCTACGGTGTCGTGAGAGAATACTTCGCTCATCAAAACATTTACGCTTTCCATCCGCTGGTGGTATGGCTTTAATAAGTTAATGTGGTACACTCGTACCTTCTCTACCTTCCCTGGCATCTTAACAACGTAATTGGTCTCCGAAAGCTGTTTCTCTATAGTTCCCGGACCAACCCATTTTACGGCGAATTTTGTTTGTTGGCAAGATGACAATACTAAGACGCGATCGCCTACTTTAAACTCGCGCTTCACCGATCCTTTGTCGTAGTACGACTTCCTTTTAACTTTTGCGTCCGTTTCGGTTGCGGTGGCTACCTGTTGACACCGTCGCAATCGATTTATCAACTGGAATACGTACTCCGTGACAATGTCTTCACATGGGGGACTTTGGCACCATTTGTCAAATAAAATGGATTCGGGCATTCTCAAATTCTTCCCGTAAATTAGCTCTGCGGGGCTAAAACCGGTTGACGCATGGGTGACGTTCCGCAAAGCCAAGAGAGCCGATGGAAGTACGTCCTCCCAATTTTCTTTTAGCTCCAGGCACATCGCTTTCAAAAGTCTCTTTAGGGTCCGGTGGAACCGTTCCACCGGGTTCGTTTGCGGATGATAGATCGAACTACGCACCACCTTAATCCCAAACCTCTCAAAGAAGGTAGTTGTGAGGTTACTAGTGAAATACGTAGCATTGTCCAGTTGTAGTTCTTTGGGGAACCCTATTCTACTAAAGATAGCAAGCAAGGCATCAGTGACGGTTTCTGAGTTCACTGCTGATAAAGGAATAGCTTCCGGGTATTTGGAAGCAAGGCAAATAGCCGTCAGGAGATATTTGTTCCCTTTCGGTGATATTGGCAAGGGACCCACAATGTCTATATTCATCTTCGCGAACACTTCGGTGATCACGGGCACTAACTTAAGGGGCGCTCTCTTTTGTTCCGAGGATTTCCCGACTTTCTGACAAGCATCGCACGATTTCACATATTCCTCGATCTCCTTAATACACTGGGGCCAGAAATAATAGCGCAACAGCTTATCTTTAGTTTTCGTATTGCCCATGTGGGATCCGAACCCATCATGACAAAGGCTTAAAATTTTATTTTTATATATAGCGGGTATTAATAGCTGCCTCCGCTCTTCGCCTCGATGATCCTTAGACTGCCTAAAGAGTAGCTCTTTTTCAATCACGAACTCACTCGTTTTATTTTGCCTGACCTTATCCCAAATAGATTTGAGTTCGGGACAATTCTGCTGTTCCTTGGCAAAAGTTTCAGCGTGAATGCCTACTAATTCGATTTCCGAATTTTCCTGTAAGGGTGGTAACTCTATCCCCAAATTTTCGTCCTCTAGTTCATTTTCAGGTTCCGTTACCTCAAGTGGATCTATTTCTGTCTGGTTTTCCTCAACTACAGTCTGTTCAGGGCTCAGACGTTTGGTTTGACTCCTAGTCATAATCGCGTTTACCAGTTCTGGTTTTACTCTCTGCGATTCAATTAATTCCTGGGTGGAATTTCCTAAGAGGTAATGTCGCATTTCGACGGATTTACCTACAATTGCTGCCTTAGTTCTAATTACGCCGAGTTCTGGACTTTCGATTTTAATTCTTGCCAAAGGTAGGCACTTGAAGTGGTTGTCCAGAGGTTGCTTAACCCAAATGTGCTCGCCTGTAAAATCCTCAGGTTTCACCAAGTCTAGGGGTCCCAGGTCAATGGTTGTTCCTGAATCACGCAGCAATACCATGTCAACATCATTTATTTTGGCCTTGCTTAAATAAGGCTCAAATGAGGGAGCAAAATTTGCGCTCGTAGCAAGATTATTTAAGGGTTCCGCTACTTTCTTTAACTCGGGGCATTGAGGGCGTATATGACCAGGTAAGTTACAATTAAAACAAACGGGGCCACTACGTTTCTCAAATTCCCTTGTCCGCCATTCTGTGTTGGTTCCCTTACTTCCCGATCTCCAGTCCTTTCCGTGATTTTTCTCCCCCCCGAATTTCTTTCCCTGATTCGGCTTTTCAATAGGTTTTGGGCGGTCGAGAGCCCTTTTCTCCGGTAGTTTGGAGAACACCTGTTTCTTGACTCGACGGGTTGACTCGTACGCGTCTAGCTTCTCAGCCAATGCGCTCGGTTCGGTCAACTCGCCCCATTGATCAATAAAGTGGTCCTTTATGTCGGCCGGTACCCTTCTTTTCATTTGATCAGCGATCATCAGATTCTTAAGAGAATCAAAATCCTCAACTTGGATTCCGCTAAGCCACCCTTCTAGATAGCTTCTTAGTTCGAAGATCATGTCCTTCCATAAAGAGCCATTTTGTCTCTGATGCGTTTGAAATTTGCATCTAAAGGATTCTGCGCTAAGCTTGAATCTAGCGAGAAGTACGGACTTTACATGATCATAATCATCACTCAATTCCTCGGGTTCACGAATAATAATCTCCGCGATTTCAATCGGCAACAGACTAAGCAGCTGTGAGACCAATTCGTCATACTCGATTTTTAATTTTCTACTCTGGCGTTCAAAAAGAGTTAAGAACAAGGCCATATCTATTTTGTCAGCATCAAACTTTTGCATGACTGATTTAATGTTTTTAGACGGTTTCCCGCTATCATGGCTAGACGAACTTAAACTATTTACTTCTCCCGATTGTTGTAATCTTAGCTTCTCTAGTTCGAAAGCCCTTTCCGCAGCTAATTTTTCCTCTTCCTTAGCTAATTTTTCCTCTTCCTTAGCCAATTCCCTCTCTTCTCTAGCCTCGGCCAATTTCCTCTCTTCTATGATATTAACTATCATATCTTTAGCGCTCTCCTCGCTAAAATCATTGCATCCCTGTATTTTCCTTGCTAGATCGATGATTCGATCGTCGGAACCAAACTCAACATTAAACTCGTATGCTAATTTCTGCAAGTCTACCTTTTTCTGCTTAGTTAAAAACGCCATGGTTCTACACTAAATTTTCCCAGTGACACAATTACAAAATTCAATCACCAACTATTCTGAACTTCAATTTTCAAATAACAATACACACATAAAATAATAATACACAATGCAGTCAATTTCCTAAGCCTTAACTATTTTCCAGACTCATGCAATATTAAAATATTTTTACTTAAAATAATACACAATAATAATCTCTACTACAAGTTCACTAAATTTCATTCAACTTGACTAGGTAGTTCACAATTGCGTAGATACTTCACAATCTAAGTTAATTTAACTATGTGCTAAAGGTACCAGATCATCCACAGCCCTGGAACTTATTCGAGCAATTGCTAAACTGACAATTTCCAAATCTTCACTACAAATTTACTGCAATTATTAAATCCTAACGTTTCCGCGACTTTGCATACACTAGTAATCAGAATTTCTTTAGAATGGATTCCACAATTAAATCAATTTAAAAATTTAAACACTCTTCACAACAGTTTTTTTCTCAACAATTTAAAACAATAATCTATTAAATTGCCTCTAAAGAAATGCCAAGCTTACCTTGTCTGACGACTGGCTCTGCTTTTGCGACAGGTCTCTGCTCTGCCTCTGTTGGGATGTCAGACGGGCGTTCGTTTTTTTTCTTTCACTGGCACACTAGCACTTTTTTTCAACACTGGACAGGATGTCCTTCACGTTGTAGCAGTTCTGGATGGTTCTGCTTTTTCTCACTTCACAACTCTTCTTGAGTTTGCCTCTGGACTGGATGTCCTCACGTAATAAATCCTGGGTGGGCTTACTACGCAAAAGGTGTGGTTGCCAATTTTTTATTTAATGGCTAACAATCCCACCTGCTGCCACCAATAATTTAAGTAGACTGTAGTGATTCTCTGAGTAGCGTGGTAGATTCAAATCTACAGAGAACAGTCTAGCTTAAATAACAAACGATAATTTTATTTAAAACAATGTCTTGACTAATTAGAATCTATTTACACGACACTTTCACGCCTCTGCTAACTGGATGCGACAGGGTGTCGAAATCTCAGGACGTACGAAAGTCTCTGAGTTGGAGAAAGGTATCTCAACAGTCTCTAGATGAAACTCTACTCGTCGGGTGACGATTTCACCAGATCAGCACTGGATCCTCACTGGACGACAGGACAAGGCAGGTTCACTGCCGGACGAGAAGTCGGTACCGAACTCTCCGCAGGTCGTCGGTTCGGCACAATCAGGGATCGGCTCCACTGGGGTCGTCGGGTCAGTACAAGACAGCACGGCTCCGCTGGGGTCGTCGGATCGGCACAAGACAGGCACGGCTCCGCTGGGGTCGCTGGTTCAAGTCTCGAACGAGAAATAAGCAGGAACTCGAGATAGTCAGCCTACGCCAGGCTACAAGAACGCGTCCTCTCAGGGTGAGAGAACCGTCTTCCAAATTAGTAAGAGCTCCTTAATGGGGTTGACCGCTCAAAGGGTCACTGAGCTAAGACGTTAGCTCGGGGAACAAACAAGACTCGAGATGGGTAGCCTACGCCGGCTACAAGAACGCGTCCTCTCAGGTTGAGAGAACCGTCTTCAAAAAAATATATTTTCTCCCTAAGGAGTGACCGCTCGAAGGGTCGCTGAGTTAAGCCTCTCGAACGAGATCACAGGCAAGAACTCGAAATGGGCAGCCTACGCCAGGCTACAAGAACGCGTCCTCTCAGGTTGAGAGAACCGTCTTCAAGAAATGTATTTTCTCCCAAAGGAGTGACCGCTCGAAGGGTCGCTGAGTTAAGCCTCTCGAACGAGATCACAGGCAAGAACTCACGATTCGACTCCCTACTTTTCCTTTTGAAACCTCCCAGCCTTTGTTCGCTGGTGGTTCCCGATTCGTTCGTTCTTGATTGGTTCTTACTTTTAATTGGTTCGTTTTTACTTTGCTCATTTTTGAGGTTGCTGATTCGGTAGAGACTCTCTGACGTAAAATGGGATCAGCTACTTAGCGCAGGTGGCTTGATTACCTAGCAGGTGGACTTAATCACCTGGCAGGTGCACTCCTAAACACCTGGGCTCTTTTACGGAACGAATCTCCTTTTGTCCTCTTCGATCCAAGTCCCGACCGTCTGGCGCCAGAGAGATGGAAATGTATTGTCCGGCTTTTTTACGACCTGTCGGCGGGTTTGCCTTTGGGAGGGATAATTGAGGGTCTGTCAATGAATCCTCACATCATCAACCAATTAGAGGAAGGATGTGTTGATAACATCGTTCAAATAAATAAATTACGTAGAAGGGGGAGAACAATGGATTTCGTTTACGTTATGTTATCTATTTAATTTAATCATATGAGAAATATTTTGAAACTTTCAACATGTTAAAATTAAATGTAGTCCAGTAGTTTTTCATAAAGGCTTGAATTTCGAAGACACATTTATCTTTTAATCCATTGGAATTTACAACAATCTCAAAAAAGTACCGTCGAACAATAGCTATTCACAAAGAGTTTGAGTTTTCCAATTTGGCAACTTATCAAACATCTATATCCAGCAAAAATATCCGATATCCTAGACGTTTTATAGACGCCATAAGAGATAAAATATCTCAGAAGCGCAAGTCACGAAAACCGGAACGTATTCAGATCGAAAAGAAAACGGCAAAACGAAAAAGGGATCGATCATAAAAGATCCGAGATGATTCCTGCGGAGGATCTTGAGGGAGGGATCTCCCATCTTCGAGATCTCATCTTTGACGTCGAAGATGGAGATCGAACGAAGTGTTTCAATCATGCCCCGCTTTTTACGATCTGCATGCGACGGAAATACAAGCAAAGTGTGATAAGTACTTTTGATGGCGTTGTAATCCTGATGGGAAAAAATAACGGAGAAATTGATTGTTCGTGTGGTTATAGAAGAGGAATACTTTGGTTGCAAATAAAATGAATGATTTTCGACACAATAAAAGTATTTTGGATATCATGTTTCTCTTTATTTCCACTAAGCGATATCAATCGAAAAATGTTTTTAGTAAGGGGCTGGCTATATAAACTCTCAAAATTTAGTTGCTACTAACACCATGGGCAAAGTATAATCTAGATCAAGTCCAAATGCTTTAGAAGTCAAACAGTGACGAACTCCTGTTCATCTAGAAGCTATCCTATTGGGCAATACTTAATCTTGCTCAGTTTGTCCATTATTGGACATTACGCCATAAAACCTAAACGAACCAGGGGCTGTCCCACAGACACGGGTCGCGGTAGCTTGGTTGGAAGAGTAGCTAACGGAGTGTTGCAAGTTCGAAACTTGATTCAACCAAAGACCATCGTGTACGTAAGGGCCAGTGCACATTAAATCTGTTGTGGCCTCAAATGTTCTCACTTTGGTGTGGTAATTTGGAGAGTGGGGTGCCTGCTCAGATATTGTCTTCGTTATCTGATCTCAACCTGATGTCACCTGATCGCGGCTCAAAATTACGAGGTATTGTGCTCGAATCTTTCCCTTCGGGGTGGATCCCAGACGGTCGCCAATACCCCGTTGCGTTGATCCAGTGTGCTATGTTAATTCAGCTACCTGCCTACCCATAGACACCGATGCAATCTTAAATATGAGAATGGGTTGCTGGGAACATGAAAGAGTTGGAAACTCCTTTTACAAAAGTGATCTTGTGTACTCCTCTTCAAAGTCTAGGCTGTGCAATCTGATAGTCTTGAATCTTTAAAATGCAATGACAGTCAAATTTAGTCTGTAATTTTAATGCTTGCGATTTCTGAGTATGTTCTATCGACGGATTTGGGATCCTATATCTGGGAAACATTTTAAAGCATGAACTCGTCTGAAAATCTGGAAGTTGGTACTTTGGTGGCACTATCCTGCATCTGCTCGGTCGGACCGCACAATAATGCACGATACCATATGCACATGGACTATTGAAGTTTATATGAACTCTTATGGACAATTGGACTTTCGATCAGACCACAAATAATGTACACTTCTATATGCACACGGACTTTACATGAACTCTTATGTGCTATTGGACTTCACACGAACTCTTATGGACTATTAGATTGCTTTCCGTCAGACCACACAGCAATACACAATTCCATTTGCACCTGGAACTTGCGCGAACTATTGGACATCGCATAAACTCTTATGAACTATTGGAGTTATATGGACTATTAGACTTTCGATATGACCACAGAGTAACGCAGTTTCCCATTCACACGAACCTTGCATGGAATATTCAACTTTACATGAACTCAGACTACTAGCAGAATTACCCGGCGATGCATGCTCGGGTTGAATTGGTTAAACGTTGATTCTATTTCATAGAAAAATGGAAGCATCATTTAAGTGTACAGAAAATATTTTTAAACATCGTTTTAACTTTTTCATAGCTTCTATAATTTACTTAGGACGCAAATATGTAAACATAATATATTCATCCATATAATCCATTTCATATTCATCACACTATTGCTGTAAGACAAACTACAAAAGATTTTTCTGAGATGGCTTGAATCAGAAGTCGATTTTGAGTTTTGGAGTGATTACGAATGCCAATTACGTTATTTTCAGTAAAAATGAGGAACTTTCAGTGTATAGCACTCAGTTTTCCAATAAATATTTATTATTTGTGGTACTCTTGCACCATGGATTCGATGTTTTCGAATTACATTATCATTGTGAGAGGATGGCAAATTAAACTGTTACGGCATTTGTGGTTAATTTATTTTGAAGTACACATTTTTTTCCTTGTAAATTCTATTCAGCCGCACGTGGAATAAAGGAGCTTGTTTTTAAAACAAATGTCATCAGTATAGACAAAGCAAACTAAATCGATTACACTTTTTACAAAATCACTGCTTTCAATGAATGTTTCACAGGTACCTAAGTTGTATACGAACAGTTTCAACTTCAAGTGAGCAACATCGACCTTCTACCACTTAAGACAAAAAATTTCGATTTTTCAAGTCTTAGTTTACATACTTCCTAACTATATTATTCCAAGATCAGCAGTCTTATTTAAAATTCGCTTTCCTCCAACAGAAGAATATACTAGTTTTAAATCGAATCCTTAAGGTATTTTTTTCAATTGAGACTCAGTGGATATGGAAACCACGCACCTATTTAGAATGATGTAGTTACTTAACTATGGAGTACAGCTTTCAATAATACCCATGAAACATGAAAAACAAATGCAAACTAAATTTATTTTAATCGTCTTGTAATGAAAATATGTCAAAATTTAGAAATATCTTTGAACAAGAATGGATGGCTATCCGTTTTGATTTAACGTAAAATATTTTATTTTAGAATAACTTTATTTTAACTTTACCAGTCATTTTAAAATAAGAAGTTATAGACCTAACTTAAAAAGGTTTCTATTAATTTTCATGGAACAGAATTCTACAAATTATAACGTATTTAACCAAAAACTTAGGGAAAGTTCGTCGAAATATACATATACAATAAAAAATTGCACATGTCTAGTGGTATTTGGCAGAAAATATGAATAATTCATTACAATTCAACTTTTTAAAAATATATCTGAAATATGGAAAGTAATGGAACAAATAAATACAAACAGAAACAAAATTCTGGCCAGTGAAAAATGTAGAATTCTGGAAAACGAAAGATCTGAGCAAGCGAGTCGAATTTCGACATCATGAGAATATTCTGAAATAGAGAAACTCGAAAAAGACGCTTGAAAAATATTGATAGACAATAATGAATTATTATCTATCAATTACAAAAAGAACACAAATTTAGAAAGCTTAGAAATGCTCAAATATGACAGCAACATTCTGTCTTAACGCAAATACACAAACACGGATTTCTAAATCTAATTTATAAAGTAAAACATTAATTCTGGCGTTGCCAGATACCGAATTGCAAAATTACGCTTTGATCATCAATGAGTTTTTGTTTTGACTTTTCGTGTTCCATTGCAAAATGCAAGTTGCGTAAAATTAAGTATTTTAAATATCCTTTTTTCATCATTCAAATATTGCTAAATTATTTATATTGTGGAAAGAAATAAAAAATCAATTCAAGCATAATTAGAATTTTAAATTGTTTAAATATAATGTTACGGAAAAAATTATTTTTCGAGCAATACTGGTAAAACAATTTTATTAGAAAATTTGATTTTCGATCAATACTGGTAAAACAGTTGCGTACGCAATCGTTTTATGCTCAATGTTTTTCCTATGGGAATTTCGAATTGATTTAGCCCCCTCTGCACACCTAGGTTAAAGAGAACGGGGGTTAATATGTAGCTTGCGTTACTCGCATGGTTCCAAAGTATAAGTGTACTAAATTTGGTGTGGATTGGTCAAACGGTGTAGATTTGTATAAAAAACATACAGACGCAAATTCTGCTTTGTATGTATAGATTGGACTTTACATGGACACTTATGGATTATTAGACGATTTTCGGTCAGACCACACAGTAATGAACAATTTCATATGTACTTATGGACTCCAATACGAATTCCCCGTCTCCACTCGAAAAGGTTCTAAATCACATGGCGAATCGGGGAGGAGGGGGCACGAAGTGAAAAATAGAAGGGACTTCTTTTATAACATCATCTCTGTGCTGGCATGAGTGAAAATACATAATGGTCAAAACAGAAATATAATATTTCTCATCCCAATTAAGTTTGTTTTCCTAACTAAAATATAAAAAGCCTCGCTGCCCGATGCTATAACAATAAGAGGTTCTTTATTCACACCTTTTTTTTCGTTTAGGATTTCGTAAAAATGTTTTACAGTGCAATCGGTAATCTGTTAATCAACTTTAAAGAGTCCGCACTTGTAGATATATTTTAGCGCATGGCTTTCTTAATAAAAAGTAACCGTGAACGAAACCTGGGACCCATCTACAGTAAACCAAATATCTGGATTGCAGACATTATAAATTTAATTTTTATCGCTACTCCCGTTGAATATTTAAGAGTTTCAAGAATTCACCAAAATAGAAATTTTAATTGGCTGCAAAAATAATGTATTTTTTAGTTCTTCAATTTACTAATTATCTCTAAGAGTAAAGCTTCCGTCATTTCATTTTTATCTTAAGTTTTATTAACAATTTTTAAAACTGAAATGTTGATTGAAATATATACTTATGTAATTAATTAAAAATCCCGTTCATTTACGTTTACGTCAAGTTACTTTTTCCTTTCGGTACATAGAATATTTTGTTCTATTAGAGAAAATGCAGACCCTCATGGTATTTGAATTTGTAAAATATTTCTCCGAAATATTTATAGCTCGAAAATATAAATTAGCAGAAAATAGGTGTTTCCTTACACTTATCACCAGAATATCATTTTATTAGGTTGATGCCAAAGTTCGTCCCGTTTTTTAACAAAAATTGAAGTAACATTTTATTTACTAAAAATTACATTTAATCAATATGGTATGTGCCGTTCTGTTCGATGACCTTTATCTTCTCCCGGTAACTGCATAATCCCGCTCTTATAGACGTTCTGAGGTTTGTGGCTAAAGAACTGATCCAAGTGACGAAATTTTCTGAACCACTTGCGGCACGTGGAATCGTCAACGGCACCCTCGCCCTACACATCTCCTTCTGCGTCTGCGAAGCATTCTTGCTTTTTCGGAAATAAAAAAGCATGTCGAAAATGCTCCTTATTTTCTGCCATTTTTAATGCGCAACATAATTTAAAAAACACAGCCGAATAACACAATTTTTTATCCCAAGTACTCGTTGAAATTCCTTCTTTCAGACATCAAAACTTCACACGTGTGAAGTAGATAACACTTCAGTTTTGCGATGCAATATCATCTAGCGCCAAAAGCGGGATGAACTTATGCATCAACACAATAACACTAGTAGATCAGCCCATAACATCTGCTCTAGTTTCTAAATTATTTGTTTATTGGCACAATTAGTGAAATCTGATACCTGTTTAATCCATTTATAATGAAGATAATAAAATCATATACACAATTTTATGCACAATATTTCTAATCAAACACGTAGCATCTGAATGCACATTTCGCACCTCCTAATAAAATAAATAAGCAACATCTTAAACGTTTTACTGGTGTTAATAAGTATGCACAGAAAGTGACCACCTAAGTCGTATTATCACCAATTAGCATCGAAAGTTAACTTCAATTGCATTCCATGCATATGTTCAAAGATGGTGTAACACTACGTAAAATGGAACCATAAAGCATCCAAGTAACAGCTGTAGAGTTTAGTTAGCTAAACTTGGGTGTTTGGGAAATATTATTTTCTTTAAAAAACTATAATTAGGTGAGCGTTTTTACAAAGTAGAAAAAACCTTAGCATCCGCTAAAATGTTTCTTCAAATTCATGCATTGTTTGTTTTGAGTTGCTTTGTTTATAACATCGTCATATAAATATCATTAAACCGTACTAAATTAAGTTTCAAAATTATAATTTTATGCAGTACCAATCTTTACTTGGAATTACGTTGCTCAGTACTATTGGCTAAATTGATCGCTACTGATTACTAAAATTTAATTAAATTTTGACGACATTTATGAGAGGGAGGATTTTAAGTATTGGGTCGGTGCGAATGAAATGTCCGGAAAATGACCATCACGATGATGATGGTCATTGACCATGGCGATAACTGAAAAATACAGTACCTGACCTACTCGAAATAATCTCCCTCTGAATGGACACACTGTTGCCCTTGTCTGACAATACCATGATCCCAGAACGAAAAAAGTCTTGTACCTGGGATAAGAAGAAGTCATCAACTGCACGGTGAACCTCCGTATCTTGGGTGAAACGTTTGCCAGACAGAAAGCGATCCAGCTGACGAAACAGATGAAAATCTGTAGGTGACAAGTCAGGGGAATAGGGGGATGAGGCATCGCTTTATAGCCCAACTCACGTAGTGTCAGCATCGTCCGTTGTGCCACATGAGGACGGGCATTATCTTGCAAGAGAACGCCATGCCTGTTTACCAAAGCCGATTGTTTCACCATCAATTTCCGGTGCATCTGTCGTAATTCATCACAATATCGTTCTGAAGTGATAGTTTGGCCATTTGGCAGGAGACTGCGATGAATTATTCCAGCTGTAGACCACCATACAAGAAGCATAACCTTCCTGGGATGTAAGGGTGGATTGGGATGGCGTCCAGGAGGCTGTGCTTTGCTCAACTATTGTGCAGATCGTTTCCGATTGTCATAAAGGACTCATTTCTCTTCGCAGGTAAACGATTCGCTGCAGTAAAAGTTCTCTTTCATTTCTGGAAAGGAGCGATGCAGACTTCCAAACGTCTCATCTTGTTGGCAATTGTCAATTCATGAGGCACCCAAGAATCCATATTTTTTTACCTTACCAGTGCAGCCAGACGACGAACAATTGTAGTGTGGTGGACACCTAGCTCGGCCGCTATCTCGCGACATGTTTTCCACGGTTCAGCTTCAACCATACTTAGCAGAACATCGTCAGAAACTGCAACTTCTCGGTGACCACCGTGTTTCGTTTTTCAGGTCCATATCTCTACTTCGAAATTTCGCAAACCATCGCCGAATGGTTCGTTCATTGGCTGTATTCTCCCAGAATGCTGTGTTAATGTTTCGAGCAGCAACTGCAGCAGAATGCCTCAGTTTAAATCGTAAAGGAAGATGACTCTCAAATCTGAGTTTTCCTTGTCGAATTTGGAAGCATCTTACGGCAAAACAAATTAAATCTGGAACTTGTACTTCACACGCGTGATAGCTATTTATAGTAGCTCTGGTTACGTAAGATGCCGGAAGCTTGTAGGTAATTACTTTTAGCTGTATGGGGTCATTCCCAAAGCTATTTCTTATTGGACATTTCATTCGCACCGACTCAATATAAACAAACCAGATGGAATGCGGAGATTGTACTTCCGCTACCGTAATCCTCTCGCGTTATACATATTGGGCTACTTTTAAATGTAGTTTATCGCCGTTTTGGCGATATTTGATGTTTAATCAGCGTTGACCAATCAACTATCATATATCAATTCGGAATTTGTATTGGCGAAGTGCTGAAATCGCATCCGAAAAACAAGCCAAGCTACATCACGTCCGGAAATGTCCCGCCGCAGAAACATTAGAGTTACATACATTTAGCTTGGCAGAAAAACTTCTCATACTAGTGAAGTTATCCTTGGGATAACACAGCTTTTAGCACGTTATCAGATAAAACTACAGAAATATACTGAAATAATAACAAAAGACATTTTCAGAAAAAACCAGACTGTAAGAAGGGGGTTAAGGGCCAAAGACGTGAATAGTTCTGAAAGCAGGAATAAAAAAGAAATCGTATCCCAAACCCAACCCGTGACGTTACGTTCGGAAACGTACAAGAAGCACTTACCGCTGCACGAACACTACCGCCACCTACATTTAGCTTGCTAGAAAAAGTCTCTCATATTGATTAGGTTATCCTTGGTTCACAGAGGTTTCAGCTAACTATAGACATAAACTGAAACAATAACAAAGGGCATTTCCAAAAAACCAGACTGTAAAGAGTTTAAAGGTCAAAAACGTGAACAGTTCCGAAAGCAGGAATCAAATAAACGAAACACACTCCAACGAAACCAACTGAGAACGATACGAATGAAGTCAAAAATGCACCCAAACAGAAGACGTTTACAGTCTAGACTCTCAACACAAAAGAATTATGCCGGAATGGAAAAGAAAGGTTCCAGGAGCAAAGTTCTGCACACACTCACGCTTTAATGGCGTTCAGGAAGATTCAGCCCACGGGCAAACGGTTTTCCAAATGCCTTTAAGGAAGCTGCAAGGGAGAGGAATGGGAAAACGTGTACGGAATATGAACTGGAATCTGCTATTCTCACTCGGAGGATTTGCGTGTGGTAGCTAGGTATCGAAAGGGGCTTATTCCAGTCGCGGGGTTTTTATCTAGTGCATGTGCGGAATTATAAAACGGCCGTGCTATTAGGAGTAAATAAGTATTGCCTACCAACCTGTACTGTTTGGATTCCACTGTGTTTGAAGCTCTCAGTTTTGTGATCAGCACCCACATGATTTTAGCTAAGAAGAAAATGTTTATCTGGAATGAAATGAAGATATCAGATTAGTATTGGAAGGACATGGAATGTTATGAGGTAAAGGTGTTGTTAATCCTCCTGGAGTTTCCGACGAGATATCTCGTCCATCAAGATCTAACCAATTTTGCATCAAGAATGCCGATTTGATTCCGAATGAAGATATTACCGTTTTATGATGATAGCGAGATCAAGGTCAGGTCAGTTTTTCTGATGACGAGATATCTCGTCCATCAAAACTTGGTTAGTTTTGCTAATGATGAGATGCCACGTAGAGACAACCACCAGGAGGGTTAAAGAGTGTTGTTTGCTAATTATTTAACCCACCAAGTGGCACGCTCGAGTACAGTTGGGAGGGTTTCTTTTAGGTTGGGGCGCACTCAAAATATTATGAAAATCGGGATGTCAGAATATTTCGGGTTTGCCGTTTCACCTGCTGGAATTTTCCGGGCTGTATTCGAATTGAATGTTTGGAGCTGTGTTCGGACGTGCCGCTTGGAGGGTCAATATGGAAAAGAGTTGACGAAGAATATAGAATCTCAGAACTCAAGACAGAAATTTTAAATACTGTCACATACATGTGGTGAATTAATTCCAAATAAATTCAAGTAAAAATTTACTTTTTTTCAACTTAATCTACTCGCCTACACGTTACTCACGTTTATAATAATTACTTATACAGTATTACTCTACGTGGTTTGTGATTAAAATTTGGGACGCATAGAGTATCAGGTTAGGAAAACTTCATTTTTAAAATTTTTCTAATGTCCTACCGATGATTATTTCAAGGGGAGAACCGATGGCTATTTGTGAAGAAGCACCCAGTAGGTATGCTGCCGCTACACCTTACTGGGACACCAACATCCATGCGCTTACAAACCAAGATTCCAGCCCGGAACCTTCTGGAGGGGCAGACAAACGCTATGATCACTATTGTAGCTGAGTCATGAACAGTTCTGTTGATGTTTCGTAGGGTATTTCAATTTCAAGTATTTTTATATTCAATTCAGTACGTGTGCGTTTTCTTTTCTGGCTTTTTCCCCATTCGACATCTTCCAAGTTATTTTAAAATATCTTTAAAAAAATTGGGTGGCTTCGCGTTACAATATTCTACTAAATACTACTCTAAATTATTAACTGGAGGGTTGCGAGTTCGAAACTCGATCCAACTGAAGACCGTCGTGTACGTGGGGATTGGTACACGCTCAATCTGTCATAACCTCAAGTGTTCTCACGTTTGCGTATAGAGAGTTGACTGCCAGCTCATAGGCAGACAGCGTCATCTGACCGTGGTTAAAAATAAAGAGATGTCCTCGGATCGATCCCGGATCGTCACGAATAACTCGTTCCAGTACGAAGTAAACTCAACTACTTACCTATCTACCATTTGGTTTGTTAGCTTCTGAGTCGTCGCACAAAACAAAGTGATCATTACAAATTTATTTAGTTATAAGTTATTTATTATACCTTCCATATTTTGCAATCAGCTTTCACTTTAATGCTATTACTTATTGCTTGGGAGTTGGTAACTTCTAATTGAAAGTGTCAAATCTCTATTTCTCGCTGATATAAAAAAACACTCTTTACGAAATCATATAGTTTAAGTGATAATTAACTCAATTAGAGGAGTTTTTTACAATATCAAATAGGCAAATTAAATTTTAATTTCTAAAGATTCTCTTCAAGCTATGACTTTATCCACCAGGGTATTGGGCGTTGAGTAGTTCAGAAAAAAATGTCTTGACAGTCAAGTCTAAAGATAGATATCGAGACGCAGAGCAAATATAAATGCATAACATTAATCCCTAAATTCTAATTACTTTTACTAAACTCTTTTCAAAATAGTTCCTTGGAAAGGAAAATTCTCTTAATTTATACCGAAAGAGTAACTCAACCATGTGGACGAATTCGATCGATAAAAAAAATTTGCTTGCAATAGTCGGTTACCTCTATCACTAACCATAGATAAATGAATTATTCCGATAAGTTTTAACCCTCCTGGTGGTTTATTTTCGCATCGAAGACTGCTCTGTAACTGCCCAGCCTCTGGGGCAAAAATCTGTTCCAAACTGTCGCCAGTTCTAGGCAAAGGGAAATTTATTTTTCCAACGGATCTTCATTCCCATGGAGTAATAGAGCAATTTTATCTCTACGAGGTATCTCGTTATTAAAAATTGACCAGATCTTGAACGAGATACCTTGAAACGTTAATAGGAATTTCATTCAATTGAGACATTAAATGCAATGCTTTCTGACATAATAGGGTTGCCCCAACTATTTAATTTGTATACACTACTGAAAGCAAATAAGAATTAGAACTAAAATTAAGAATTTCTTACCAGAAGCACCAGCATTACAGGACAGCTAAATACGTAATCGTAGTAATCCTTATTTTGCCACGGACATCTGGAAAGCGAAAGAGAAAATTATCCAATTTCTCCCAAACATTCGTTAATTAGAAGAAAGTAAATTAAATTATGCAGCAAAGATTAATATTTACAAATTTAAATACAAAAGTTAAAAACTGTCACTGTATTTTTCAGACACAGATAATAGCTTACTTACAAAAAAAGTAAAGTATGCACATGTCCAAAAATTAAGGATAATACTGAATTCGTATCAAGCAAGATCACCAGATCTCAGTCCAATAGAGCACGATTAGGATGCTCTCGAACGTCATATTGCAGCCTTCACATAACACACAGGACTGCACAAGGGTAGTGAGGTGCCTTATGCGCGAATGGGACTCTGCCACAAGAATTCTTAGACAGCCTTGTGGAAAGCATGTCTGCACATTGCAATATCTGTGTTAGGATCAGAGATCAGCACATTCCCTATAAGTTTGCTCCTAACAGAGCAAAAAATGTTTTTTTTCCACAACTAAAACCTACAATGTGCTCACCTAAGCTTCCATGTACTTTTAGTTCCCAGTAGCGCCAAAAAGAATGAGGATGTTCTTATTTTATTCCTCATAACTAGGCGGAATAGTGGAATAATAATGTATTTGTCTTTTGTGGTTCTTCGGTGTCAGTAATATAAATGATTGTGTCTGCATGTATGTTTTGTGTGGGGAATTTAAAACTTCATCAGCAAATTAAAAATATGTGCTTACTCAAGATTATAATACAACCTATAGGTCTTTTGTGACGAGGACCAAGTAAAGCTAACCATAAAAATTAATTGTGATGACAAAGTGAGTTTCGAACAACACAGAAATTGCATTCAAGAAACATTCCTAGGAAAAACGAAGAGGCAGCTATAAGCAACAGCTTAGGCAGTATGGTTAATATGTGCATAATGGGGTAGGTAGGTGAATTTCCGTTGCACTGGAGCAACACAACGGGCAATTGGCAACGGTCCGGGATCAATCCCGAAGGGAAAAATCCAAGGACACCTCGTAATTTTCAGATGACCATTGTGCATAGTGAATGTGCTAATGCTTTTTAATATTAAACAGCAATTTTGATTAACTTCACAATTATATCGGTAATATCGGCACTACCCGAAAGAAAAGATATGTCAAACAATGAAAATTGTCCTTTTTATGTGGATTATGTTCGTAGCACTTTGATCTTCAATCAAGAAAACTGACACGTCAGATAGTTCTTCCAAAAGTCTCACATATGTCGCTATAGATTAACCCAGTACTGTTATAGAAGACAAAAAGAAGAGTGTAACTACTTAGGATCTTGGCATTTGAAGAGTGATGACGTGTGTTCCTTCAAGAAAAACACCTTTCCTCAAGTTGAATCGTTTTTCATGTTGCATCTCGTGTAATCTAGAATTATAATCATTCTAGAAAAACGTCATATTTCGTTTTGTGATAGTTTTTCTGTGAAAGGTACTTTAAATTATTTACTAATTATTTTTTGATGAGTTTGGAGAGTGGGGTGTCAGCTCAGGTGTTGACCTCGTAATCTGACAGTGGTTCAAAATTGCGAGATGTCCCCGAATCCTTCCTTTGGATTGAGTTTAGAACTCTTAACCTTCCGGTTGCTAATTCGCGACCTTTCCAAATGGGCTACTACGGTCCAATATACTTTGTAAGGGACTCTTCTTATCAGATAACATATCAGCAGGATATCTTATGATATCCTGCAAAAAGTGGCGAGAGTTGAATTTCATTAAACTCTGTAATTTTAATGTTCCATTTACTAAAGGGTCCTGGGGCTTACAAATGGACCATCGAAATGATGGCACATCGTAACAACCATCGACCTTCTAATGAAATAGACGAGGTATGTGAGCGCATCTTCATGCTATTTCTTCCGGTCGCTCGGTTTGAAGACCTGTCACGTGGTTGTGGGAAAAAGCACGAATCCCATCGTGAGACAAATTATTGATCGGCTAGAGTGATTATCCAGCGTGATTAAAAACACTAGTCTGTGTTTCGATAGCCAATCGGCTCAGGTCGATTCATAAGCCCACGTGACTTACCCTTCTGAGATCTTACGACTCCGCCCACATGCTCTATCTACTTCATAGAAGGTCGATGAAAATAACCAGTTTTAAATGAATGAGTGCACAAAATCCTTTCTGTTCAACGTCGTGCTTATGAAATATTTCCGGAGGGCTTGTCAGCAACAATTTATCCGCAGAGTTTCATAAACCTGCAATCAAAAGTGATCAATAGGAAGTTTAAAGCGTTTCTCAAAGTTTAGAAGACTCATAATTAGAGAGCCGTTTACATTAAAATTTTTCGATCGGCAGTCGGAAGAACGTACGCTTAATTAATAGTGATTAATGGCTCCGGACAGGCGAACGCCGAACAAACTGTTGCACCTGGACAAAGGATATGTTTGAGAAGACGTAAAAAGTTGCGTGGGCGGTGGGATCAAGTTGTCGTAATTACAACGGGAATTTAAATCCCTGAGAAGTGAGATGAATTGAAGAGACTTTTCTAAATGTTGGTAGATTTTCCCCTGTGAATAAAGGCATTATACAACTTATGGAAACTGCTTTTCAATTTCAATAGTTTAAAGTTATAATATAGAATTATCTTTTTAATCGTTTCTTGCTTTATGTATACAACATTTCAATTCTTGCAACACTTCAATTGATTCCAAATGAATCCTTTTAACCATCCTTATGGTTGTCCTCGACGAGATATCTCGTCATTATCAAAACTAATCAGATCTTGAAGGACAAACGTTTTTTTGGACGGAAGAGATACGGTAGAAGATGATCAGCGCTGTGGAAGACCAATTTCATCTAGGACACCTGAAGTTATTGAAAAAGTACGAAATTTCGTAACAAACGATCGCTGTGCGTCACTGAGAATGATGGAAGACTCTTTAAACATCAACAAAGAAACAATTCGAACCATCCTGAATGAAGATTTGGGCAAAGCAAAAGTGTGTGCTAAATTTGTTCCACACACTTTAACCCCTGAACAAAAAGCAATGAAAAGTGCACATTGCAGAGACATCATTTCAGCCGCTGAAAACGATCCAAACTTCTTGAAGTCCATTGTTACAGGTGATGAAACCTGGTGTTTCCAATATGATCCTGAAACAAAGCGACAAAGTGCGGAATGGAAGTCACCAAAATCACCGCAAGCCAAAAAAACAAGAAAAGTTCCATCCAAAATCAAAACAATGCTCATTGCATTCTTCGATAGTAAAGGTATTATCCACAAAGAATTTGTTCCAACTGGACAAACAATTACAGGTCAATACTACTTAGCTGTGTTAAAGCATTTGATGGCCAGAATTCGTCGCATTCGTCCAGACTATAGGACTGAAAGCAGTTGGTGTTTGTTACACGACAATGCACCCAGTCACACCTCCCTTATTGTTCGTCGATTTTTGGCAAAAAATAATGTCTGTGTGGTGCACGTTAAATGTATCGTAGCCCAAATATCCTCACGTTGTCGGGGTGTGGAAGTTTGGATAGTGGGATGCCAGCTCAGGTGTTGTACTCGTCATCTGATCGTGGTTCTGAAACACGAGGTGGTTGTCCTCGGATCTTTTCCTTCGGGATTGATACCGTACCGTCGCCAATAGCCCGTTATGTTGCTCCAGTGCGACGTTAATTCAACAAACTACATTCCTTTCTAAATATTCATAGACTTTCCCCTCTGAATAAAAGCATGAAAACTTGAGAAAACTGTTTTTCCGTTTCGGTGATTCGGTGATATATGTGCTTTGATCAATCATTAAAATGCGGAGTCGCTTCTCTCAAATGTCAACTGATTCCGCTAGAATAATAGATTTTAAGCATTACTTCTAGCACATGCATAGATTTACTCCTGAGTAAATATAACCTGTATTTGGTGCATCCAAATTTAATAATTTTAAAGCTTACTAATACAATTTGAATTCAAACAGAATGCTAAATAGTGTTTCACAGCATAGATTAATTTTAAAAGGAATCTTAAAATGGGTCTGGTAAAATTTGCTTTCAAAAAGCAGTTCTAAACCTATGGGTAAAAAAGCATTCTTAAGGAATGTCTTAATCATCGACATTCTAATAAAATACACGGAGTTCGTGGGTAGAGTATCGACCTTCTAATGAAACAGACGGAGTATGCGCTCGTAGCTTCATACTATTTCTTTCGGTGGCTCGTTTTGAAGATCTGTCACGTGGTTGTGGGAAAAAGCATAGGCCCTAATGTTGATCAAATTATTGATTGGTTTAAGTGATTATCGATCGTGATTAAAAACACTAGCGCTTCGATAACCAATCGGTCCGTCGATTCGTCCACGTGACTTACCCTTCTGAGATCTTTATTTATTTATTTTATTTATTTCATTTATTTCAATTAACGTCACACTGGAGCAACACAACGGGCTATTGGTGACGGTCCGGGATCAATCCCAAAGGGAAAGATCCGAGGACAACACCACGTAATTTTGAACCACGGTCAGATGACGAGGCAACACCTGAGCTGGCACCCCACTCTCCAAACTTCCACACCACGCCAACGTGAGGACTTTTTGAGATCTTATAACAGTGACTCTGCCCACATGCTCTTTTAGACCGGGTTTCGATTCTCCGCCGGGGAATACCTTTTAGCGATTCAAAATTACGTGTTGTCCTCGGACCTTTCCCTTCGGGTTTGACCCCGGACCGTCACCAATATCCCGTTGTCTTGCTCCAGTTACCAATTCCAGCGACGTTAATTAATTACCAATTACCAACCACATGCTCTTTCTATTTTATGGGGAGGAGGAGCTGACGTAAGATGTCTGAAGTATGTCATGTGGGCTTGGGGATCGACAGGCTGATTGGCTAAAGAAAATTAGTTTAGCATTTTTCATCACGCTCATCATTAAGTCAGCATTAGGAATCGTGCTTTCTTCAACTGGATATATCGCCATTAGAAAAATTGACCAGATCTTGATGGACGAAATATCTTGTCGAAACCACAAGGGTTAAATAATGTCTTTTCAGATACAATATCAGTATGGTGAACTTACAGTGTGGTAATTAACTTACATTATAATAGTATATTATAGCAGTCGAACGGATTTTTCACACAAAAAAAATTCCTGATTGATACCTACAGTTTTATTGTTTATGCTGTGTGTTTAGGTAATCTCTCTCTGAAAATCTCATAAGTAATTAGTAAAACAGGTTTACCCTCTTTGTGCTAAAGGATCTTCAGTGACTCCACTGGCTGTCCCTTTCACAATTGCCCAAGCTGCAGCTACAATAGCGGGAATTCCTAAAAACAGACAATGCACTATGTAAAATACAATGTACGATTATTAAAAACACTTGGTTCACACACACAAACAATTCATTGTTGAAATGAAGAGAAATGGTATAGCTTTATTTAGGTAGAATATCACAAGCGCTCTAATATTTATCTTGATTTGTTCCATCTCATCTATTTTTTAAGCCAAGTTGGCAGCTGTCTGCCAGTCCTTCTGTCTCTATTCTATGCAAAATGCAAATCTACCCTGTGTGATTTAACCACATTAAATTTGGCACACTTGTTCTTTAGAACCCTGTGAGAAACAAGCTGTATATCAATCCCTGTTTCGATTTGTTTAGATTTGCAGAGGGGTCAAAAGAAAGGTCGGAATGTACAGGAAACTCATTCCGCCGCATAAACACTAACGCCATCTACATTTAGCTTGACAGAAAATGACTCATCAGTTATTTGTTTTCTTTCTGTAAACTCCAATTAAACGTAAAGACATTTTTAGTTGAGAAATGGTAACTCAGATCCTTTTGCATACCTTTCTTTTAAGTTACGGACCAATTAATATCACTAGCAAATGAAAGAGTTTGAGCACTGCTATTGTTTCTGCTGATGCTCAGTGAAACTTTCTTGGAAGAGTTTTCTTGACTTATTACAGACTAGTGCCAGTTCTAATAAGGTGACAGTCAGGATAATAAGAGTTATTTAAGGGGAAAGATTACGTGGGATATGGGGGAAAATAAGAAAGAAAGTTGATGGTAGACTACCCACATATAACTCTCAATTCATATTCGTGTCTTATTCCGACGTCGGAGATCTATTCATAGCCTCGTAAATTCATTGTTTCGACTATAAAGCAGTACTTCTACAGTAATTTGTGAAACAACGTTGCTACTAACCAATCGCTGCTTCTAAATGTAACTGCTATTTCAAATTAATAAATACACTTTCTTTTGCATTTGTAAGTCGGAGTAAAATATTTATCATTCGTAATCGTTGGTATCAAACAATCGCTTCTTCCAAGTTAACTGTTATTCTAAACTAATACATAGTCTTTCTTTCGTATTTATAAGTTGTTGGAGTAAAATATTTGTTATTCGTAAACGTTGTTAGTAAACACTTGCTGTTTCCAAGTATAACTGTTATTCCAAATTAATAAATATTCTTTCTTTTGTATTAATAAGTTTTCGAGTAAAATATTTGATATTCATAATCGTTATTATTAAATAAACCCTGCTACCAAGAATAAGTGTTGTTCCAAACTAATAAATAAACAATCGCTGTTTCCAAAAATAACTGTTATTCCAAACTAAGAAATACTCTTTCTTTTGTATTTATACGTTGTTGGAGCGAAATATTTATTCGTAATCATTGCTATTAAAGAATCGCTGCTTTCAATTGTAAATATTATTCCAAACTAATAAATTGTCTTTATTTTGTATTCATAAGTTGTAAGTAAATAGTGGTTCATTTTATCAAAACGATATTTAAGAATATAATTCTTGAAATATTTTACCTCAAACGATATGTATTTTAAGTTAAATATCTGATATGCATTTGGAAACGATAATTATTTATTTTTAGCAAAATTCTTACATTTGATTATATGCATTTACGCACACGATTTTTATTGTCTTATTTTAAACTTTCCAGAATTTATTTATCTCGTATGCACATTTGAAGTTTGTGCTACAAATGTTTCAGACTCAAATTACATTTTTATCTTTATTGAATTCCGTTTGATATGTGGCAACACGAATAGAAAAGAAATTAAAGAAAAGATATTCTACAAAGATGTTAGTATGACAGAAGTTGTGATATTTAATGGAATAATTCGAAAAGGTGAAATGTGTCAAGCTTTCCTGTTCTTCTATTGTCCAAGAATAGAATATTTACATAGAAGCAAGAATGACAAAGATCTGCCAGGGTAAGTGAATTGATAGTGTTTTTATAGTAATATTTCATTATTCAGCTTAATCCTATTTATTTTACTTTTGTCGTAGCTTTAAGAGGGTTTTTGCAAAGCTAAATACAGAAGGCATGAGTGTTTCGGTAACCTTTTTGGTAACTTGTTGCGCATTTGAATATTTATGCGGATGCAATTTCAGTATGTCGTTTTTAAAAAATTAACGTCAAGCATCGTCGAAACGGTGATAAATCAAATTAGTTCCAAACAAGAAGTATTTTATTTTGTTTATGTTTTCACAGAGAATACCAATTGGAGGCTTTTTCTGGTAAACTAAATGGGAAAGGGTTTTTCAGAGTAAACCAAACCAGAAGCGAAGATTATACTCTCGCTACCCAAATGCTCTAGCATAATATAAACCGGGATTACCTTACAAAGTAGTTTATCCCTCTGCATACGTCGGGGCAGAATATCGTTTCCTTCTTTGGTTACGGCAGCCGACACAGGCAACTTACTGAAACCGGCCGAAACGGCCTTTACAAAACGGCTTTCCAGGTAACTTACTGAAACCGGCCGAACCGGCCTTTACAATGCTTTCCCCAGGAGGAGAGGGAAAATGTGTCGTCCCATTATCACCTAATGTGCCGGTTTCTATTGTCGGGTCGTGGGTATGCTTAGAAGGAACAGATTGTTCCCCGGTAAACTGAAAGGGCGGCGGTGACTTTTTAAGTGTATCTCTTTCCATTTACTCAACCTCTCAGACTAGATGCTCGAGGATAAACAATTTGCGAGGCTCCCCGTTGTAACGGCGGCTAGGGAAACTGACAATCTTGCCGGCGGATCAAGTGCCGAAAGGAAAAGACCACACCGAAACGACCACCACGGCAGCCGAAAGAGATAGGGGAGCTGATAATCTGGCGGCTATCGTGCCGAAAAGAACGACCACCCCGAGACAGCTTTTTAACAGCAGTACCGATTCCAGAGGCGAAATCGCTGGTGGCTACGAAACAAAAGGCAGGCGCATTTCTGTCGTTCTCTATGACATTTCGAGACAAAAAGGTACGGAGATGAATTACGATGACCATTGCCGACAAGGGTTTATGGTCCCCTTTCACGTCCGCCGAAGTCTGACGTAAAAGTCAAGGGGAGAGGCCAACGTGCGAGAGCCATTCGGGAAGGTCCGAAGATGGTGAGATATTCAACAGCCAACCAGCACCGACTAAGAGGCCGACCCGAAACGAAAAGGAGGAGTCGAGAAACACCCGATATATATAGAGTTTTTGAGATTTTAGAAAAGAAGAGGACAAGAGAGAAAGAGAGACCGTTTTGGAGAGAGACGAAAGTCGAACGAGAAGTGAACACCCGTTCACTGTAGGCGAAAGATTGCCATATTTCGGGAGAGCTCATCCGAGCTGGAAAAGGCCGATTTATCCCGCCCTGGGATTCTATACTGGCCTGAGTATTTTATTGAGAAAGGCTCGCCCGTAGCCGTGAAGGAGACTCCTCCGAGAAACCTGTATAACTACTCGCCCGAGTAGTGGAGACTTCACCGAGACCCGAGTTCATCAGAGCTGACAAGGCTGATTTATCCCGCCCTGGGATTCTATACTCGCCTGAGTATTTTATTGAGAAAGGCTCGCCCGTAGCCGTGAAGGTGAATCCTCCGAGAAACCTGTGCAACTGCTCGTCCGAGTAGTGGAGATTGATCTCATCCGAACTGGAAAAGACTGAGATATCCTGCCTTGGGACTCTATACTCATCTGAGTATTTTTATTGAGAAAAGGCTCGCCCGTAGCAGTAAATTAGACTCCTCCGAGTAATTTGTGAGAGGCTCGCCAGCAGCCATAAGAAGCGCCTCGTTAAAACTTTGGACTTTCCAACGAACAATCTCTAAATGAACTCTTCATTCATTTTACCGACTAATTGTACCAAAGTTGTAAATAAAATCATTAGTCTAGAAACGGATACTTTTGATTGGTAACTAGTCTAAGCTACCCGTGAACCAAGACGTTACACCGTCGATAACCCCGACATCTTTGTCAACGGGGAGATAAGGCTATTCACGCGCGGGTCTCTTTATAGCACATAAAAGAGGGGATGGAAATCGTAATGGGCTGCGGCGATTCTTCAGGAGTTTGAGGTCTGAAAGAATCCAAGCCTTTCGTATCGAGGGGACTCGAAATTTTCGGCCGGTTTGGCCGGTCCCCATATCCAGAGGGTTATAACCGTTATGATGACATTTGGCGTTTAATTCAATTGGTGTTCTGTGTGAGTGTTATGTGTGTGACCAATTAGTTGACTAATCATCACATATGAATTCTAAATTCATTACTTGGAATTTTTATTGGCGATGTGCTTTTTCGAAAAGCAAGGCAAGTGACGTCAAGTCCGGAATACATACAGGAAACACTTTCCACCAAAAAACCACCACCGACATATTCATTTCGTTTCAAAAAGCCTCTCATAGGTTGCAGAAGTGTTGTAGTGAAACGTGCTTCCTGTACGTACTCCGGACGTGACGTCACTTGGCTCTTTTTCGAATACGATTTCAGTACTATAAAATTCCAAATTACGAATTTTGAATTTATTGTTCGTCTCTTTTGAGCAGAAACTGAATATCTGACATTTGTTGAGACGTTAAATGCTTGTTTTAATGATGACGGAGAAGACCAAATAAATGTCAAATGTCGCCAGAACTGCGATAAACCACATTTAAAGACAACCCCGACACATATCATTTGGGTTACAGGAAGTAAAATCCCCGTCCGGTTTGTTTCATTGCACCGAAAATCCCTCACACAAACGATAATCTGCGTTTCCTCTCAAAATGTCAGTGAAATAAACTTAATCGCGTAGCGTCATCGCATGACGCTAAAATAAAGTAATTATTCTGAAACACCTCCGACAAACATGCATGTGTGGTTCCGCTAGCTTTTGAACCGTTTCTGTAACGGAACTCGAAAATGGGCTCCAGAGAACCCTGCCGAACCGCGCGCGTCACTTAGCGCATCGCCCTAGCGACATCACAGAATTAATCTTGGGTGTTAATTTATCCTCTCGCAGACTAATCCCGTGATAAATTGCGAACTGCTTTTACCAGCGGCTGCGCTTTCATCGCTCCCTCTGTGATTGTGATTATTTTGTTCATTAAAAAGACATTAGAGGGATTTCATGGCACGCTGGTTTTTATACTGAAGGTCAAATTCTCCTCGGAATTGTCTGTTTTCGAAATTGAACATTTCTTACTTTTAACTTTTTTAAAGTTGGGATTCTGCTTTTGCAATAAAATAGATTCGAATAATTCGTTTGCTTAATTTTGGTTAGTTTTGTGGTTTTATGACGCAATGACCATGTTTGGCCAAGCTACTCAAATTAGAATAGGCGTGTAGTAATGAATCGCTAACATAATCATAGACATGAAATGTAAGCGTACTGAGCATTGCTTTTGAGGAGTTTCAAAAAGTGTGACCAACATGTCGACTAGTAATCACGTGACTGCTCTGTGATAAATTGATTTGGTTGGCCGATTTGGCATGTACTTGCCTCGTTTGGTGATATAACATCTTATGATAGGCTAGGTGTGTGAATGAGCATTTCTGAGTGTCGACTAAAATTGTGAAATAGCCAATCTACTATGTCGTGTTGACCAATGAATGGATGACCAATCATATCATGAATGTTAGGTTCCACTCAGCAGACGAAAATAGTGTTGGGGTTACGTTACTATTAAATTTGGTCATATATTGGAAAAATAAATAGGTTACTATTGCTCAATCTATTTTTATATATCCTCTATGATCAACCTTTAGTATTCGTGTAACAGGGGTAACAGATCCGTATTACTCGTATAATTAAATACACGGATGCATGTGTATTGAAAAGCAGGGATACTATTCTTAAACTAAAGTAAATATAAATGCTTGAAATATTTTCAAATCACTTCCTGTAACTTCCATTTACGCAAGGGAACGAGACTTATCAGTTGTTTGCGTAGGCGCATGCGCCGTATTCCATCTGCTCACATGCCTAACGTGACCATTTATTTTTTGACTCAAAACGGGACATTGGTTTATTTAGGTCAATTAACAGGTAGTCAATGAAAAAAAAAGCATTTTTTAAAGTTATATTTAGAAAAAGTTAGCTATTATTACAAATTAAAAAATATATCCAAAATGTTTAGTTAGTATATTTATATTTATCAGAGGAACAAATTTGCTTTAATACACTGCTGGCCACCGTAAATGCAACACCCTGAAGGAAACATGCAAATAATATGAAATTTACAACATGCATTAGCGGAGGTGAGATATGCAAATGATTAGAATTTCAGCGCAGACGCACATCACGCGCGCCTGTGGCGCCACTTCAAAGCGCTATTTAAGGCTTGGAGATTTCGACGATTTCAAGTACGGCAATTGTGTTTTTCTTGTGGTTTTTTCAAAAAAACGATCAATTATGCCTCGTAGAAAACAGCGATCATCATTTGATCAAGTATCCGAGTTCGATAGAGGAAGGATAGTGGCCTACCGAGATTGTGGATTATCTTTCAGGGAAATCGGTAGTCGTGTTGGACGAAACCAAACAACTGTAATGCGGATATGTGATCGTTGGATGCAGGAGGGTACGACGGACCGACGTGTTCGATCGCATCCACCTCAGTGCACCACTTCACGTGATGACAGGCATATTGTGCGTATGGCAGTGACGGATCGCTCAGCCACATCACGAACCATAGCACAGCACATTCAGTCTGTACCGCATCATCCAGTGTCTGCGCGTACCATTCGACGCCGTTTACAGCAGAGTGGTCTGTCCGCAAGACGTCCATTGCTTCGTCTACCCTTGACGCAGAACCACAGACGTTTCCGCCGCCAATGGTGCGATGAAAGAAGGATGTGGACGGCAGAATGGAATGAAATTGTCTTTACTGACGAGTCACGCTTCTGTCTGCAACACCACGATGGTCGGATTCGAGTCTGGAGACATCGTGGAGAGAGGATGCTGAACAGCTGCGTTATGCACCGCCACACTGGTCCTGCACCGGGTATTATGGTATGGGGCGGTATTGGATATCACTCTCGCACTCCTCTAGCACGCATTGCCGGTACTTTAAACAGCCAGCGCTACATCTCCGAGGTGTTGGAGCCAGTTGTCCTTCCTTACCTTCAGGGCTTGCCCACAGCCATATTTCAACAGGATAATGCGCGACCACACGTGGCACGCATTGTCCAAGGGTTCTTCGTCAATCGCCAGATTGAATTGCTTCCCTGGCCAGCTCGCTCTCCAGATCTTTCGCCGATAGAAAACATGTGGTACATGGTTGCTCAACGATTGACCCAGAATACATCCCCAGCTGCCACACCAGATCAACTTTGGCAACGTGTGGAAGCTGCTTGGTCTGCTGTACCTCAAGAACACATCCAAAGTCTCTTTGAATCAATGCCGAGGCGTGTGGCAGCGGTGATCTCCAACAATGGCGGCTACTCTTGCTACTGATTTTGGCAGGAACCACACTTCACAGAAGTCTATAAATTTAATCATTTGATACTTGGTCAACATGTTATCTACAAAATAAATTTTGTTGTGATATCTCTTGTCTTTCTTGGTGTTGCAATTTGGGTGGCCAGCAGTGTACATCTGGTGATGATTTTAAGTAAGAATAAAACTCTTGGCATGTTTTTTTTATATTCACCGTAGTTATCAACATCGCCTTTAGAACTGGAATTTGTAACTGGGTTTTTTCAGATGTCCACAATTTGTTCATCATAGAAAATACTCTTTCTACTGGAGCATTTGTAGCTGGTAAACATAAAATATATTCAATTAAAATACAAAAGTTTTCATGCTGAAGATTGTTAGTGTGAAAGTGTTTGAATACTTCAACCCAACGAGTTTCTGTGGAAACATTTAGATTATTCCATTCGGTTACTTTTTGCGACGTGATGTAGTTAGAAATTAATGAAAATTCGTCAAAAACTTCTGTATCTTTATTACAGTCAATATATTCCTTTTCAATTAATACATCCAGAGATTTTTGAATGTCTTCCCATGCGGGTACTTTTTTTAAATCTGCCCAGTAAAATATCTCCATTTCTTTGGTAAGGAAGCAAGTCCACTGCTCTAGATACTCACGGCTTGTTTTGTAAAATTCTGTAGCCGTCCTTTTCACAAACTCTTCATCGATATCAGTACCATTATCTTTCAATTTCACCATTAATTGACGGACTGTAAATGGAAGAAACTGATTGGTCTGTTTTTGAGTCAAATTGTCTTTTAGTTGATTGATTTCTTTTGCAGCTTCAGTTGCCGATACAGTCTGACCTTCAAGCTTCAATACAGCTTGATGACTGAGCGTGTAAAAAATAAAGCCACAATTCTGATGTGGGATCTTCAAAAAAGTTTTTTAGTAATAAGGGACATTTTTCAATGCTCAAAAAGTAGTTTTTTAATGGCTGATACATTTTTAAAACCCTTTCCAAGGCAGGCATAAGAACAAGCCATCTGGTTTTGCTATAGCCGAGTATTTGTTGATATTCCGTTTCAGTTTCAGCGCAAAACTCCTTTAGAGCTTCAACTCGAACCGTGTAAATATAAAAAAATGAATATATCTTCACAATAATGCTTTCGTAATCTAAGGATAGCCCGTCTGCAGCAGATTTTATTGCATTGTGAATTACATGGAATCCACATCCAATACCTATTAATGGCTTTTTAAGAGATGATTGTAATTTCGTTAACACATTATTAGTTCCTCGCCTAGCTGCGCCCCCGAAATTTACGTTGGTCAAATTGGCATTGTCCCCACAAATTGACATTACGTTGGTCAAGTTGGCATTGTCCCCACAAAATGCCACGACTTTTGCTGTCAAATTATTGTCTGTCAACACTTGGTTTAAATAATTGACAATGATATCAGAAGTCTCACTTGGTTGGTCTTGGAGGTCTAAAATCTTTACTTGCACACCTACGTAAGGTTGAAAAAAGCGTACTACAATAGGGTATATTTTCTTGTTACCGTGGTTTGAAGCGTCGTTTAGAATCGTAATACAATTGGACTTATCAAGGTTATCTTTTAATTCTTTCATCGCTGTACGCGCCAAAACATTTACTACAATAGCTTCTGATTTCGTACGCGCGCATGTAAATTTGGGATCAAAACATGATTGAATTAATTTCGAAGCACAATCATTAGAGCGAAAACTGTGGTTTTCTTGTATCGTGTGATAAGCCCAGACGCCTTCTGCTGCGGCAATATCCAAATCCTTTGATGTTGGTGCGTCCGATTTCTTGAAAAGGTTTAACATTGAAGAACTCGAAGCGGCAGCACGATCGGCATTTTTATGTTTTTCAGACTTCAAATGCTGTTCAATATCACCGGCACCGCTGTGGGAAACACTAAATTCTGTACGACACTTTTCGCATCTGACATCTGAGGGAGTATTTATTTGCTTGATAAACGGATATTTTGCTTGTAAGCTAACATTGAACGAACACTTGTTTTTCGGCATATTAACTTATGATTCCAAGACAAAAGAACTTCAAGTTATTTACTACACGAGCATCAAACAACAACAAAATAGCGAGAAGTGGGCGATAAATCTGTCAAACAATAGTTAACCAATAACGCGCGCGAGCGATGACGTAGCGGCTATCGTCGCGTCGACCGATGACGCGGTCTCGCTCCCGCACACCGCTCGCGTCCGGGCGGCTCCTCAATTTTCGCGCGGTTTCCGAAAACGGGACAATTTTGCGTCCCGGAGTTCATTTTGGGGACACCGGGACAGATAATCTAAAAAAGGGGCAGTCCCGTTCAAAACGGGACGTCTGGTCACGTTACACATGCCTCATTTGATAATGGTCGAGTCTGGTAAAAAACAAAAGGAAGAGCAGATGTTTTGATGATCCGCTTGATATCTGCAAACATTTCTTTTTTGTTGTGTAATAAATGTTGTGTCTTGTCCTGAGGTCTGATTTTGTGCTCAATAAGCGCTATACTATTACGAAGAGTTGAAAAGTCGGTGTAATATGGTGGGGTTATGTATCTCAAGGATCCAGCATATCAAAATACTTTTGTACTCAACAAAAACTTAACTTTATTACAATAACTAAACAGATTACACAGAATTATAGCAATAAGGATTACACGCCCCTCAGACAACCGACCTAGCACGCCGGAGTCAGACGCTCATCTCCCCTTTAGTCTACTCCCTCTTGTTTAAGGGAGTATGGCGCGCCCCCTAGAGAGAAGGGATAACGCTACACCCCCCATGCAAGATTGACGTATCACCTGCGATACTCAATCTGACAATCCCATAAGGAATTGTACAAAAATGTTGAAATCAAAATACACAATCATATCAATACATATACAATAGTACTCACACATTATGCACTACTCGACTGTCACTCTAAACACAGAATTAGCATCAACCTTCATGTAGTATGATATACCAATATAGATAAACAAATAATGTACACTGATTATAGAAATTGAAAATAAATGCACAACAAGCAATTACTGTGGCTATGAAATTATCATATCACAATTTTAAAAAACCTCACATTTCACAAATTCTAAGAATATGACTTATTAACAATTTAAACACATTTTAAAACACTAAAGGTACATAACACAATTCTAAGTACCTAAACATATAATTGAAAATTGATCATTACAAAATGAAATTATTTTTCACTTCATCCAAAATTATAATTAAAATTTTACAATAAGCGTGAGAGTGCGTCAGCATGAGGCATTTTTGCACCGGGACAATGTTTAATAGCAATATTATACTTTTGTAGTGCAAAAGCCCATCTTTGCAATCTCGAAGATTGAGGAGCACTTTTAGTTAAGTAGGGTAAAGGATTATGATCAGTGTAAAACTCTATTTCTGTTCCAAATACCCAAACTTCAAACTTTTTCAAGCTCCAAACGATTGCAAATGCCTCCCGTTCAATGGTAGACCAAGCCTGCTGTGCAGTGGTCAGTTTTTGACTGGCATAAGCAATTGGATAAATCTTATCACCACACTTTTGCGAAAGGCAAGCGGCTACACCAATTTGAGATGCATCCGAATAAATGATGAAAGGTTTATCAGGAACCGGAGAATATAAAGAGGGAGCCTCGATCAAGGCTCTCTTCAAAACACTAAAAGTGACATCATGCTCCTGAGTCCATGGAATGCAATCAGGAACTCTCTTTTTCGTAAGTTCCGTCAAAGGATACACAAGTTCAGAATAATTTGGAATGTACTCACGATAGTAGTTGCAAAGTCCTAGCACACTTCGCAAATTTTTCTTAGTAATAGGTCTGGGTAAATCTTCAATTACTTTAGTTTTCTCAGGATCGGGCCGATGTTTTCCGGACCCAATGACATGTCCCAGAAATTTAATTTCCGATTTCACAAAAGAGCACTTTTTGAGATTTATTGTGAAATTCAGTTCTTCAAGTTTCGTGAGAATTGTATCCAAATGAATTAGATGTTCATTCCAATCCCTCGAAAAGACGGCTATATCATCGATGTAAGCACGTGAAAAATCTCGGTAAGGCGACAAAGCCTTATTCATTACACGTTGAAAGGTTGCAGACGCATTCTTTAGACCAAAACTCATCACTTTGAAGCGATATTGTTGTCGATGCGTCTTGAACGATGTAAAATCCTTGCTATCTTCAGCCATAGGAATGGCCCAGTATCCCTTCAGAAGATCTAGAGTAGAGATGACATTGGCTCTACCAATGGACTGGATTAACTCAGTGGCATCTTCCATTGGAAAATCATCGGAAACCGTGACTGAGTTGAGAGCTCTATAGTCTACACAAAGACGCATGCTACCATCTTTCTTGTTCACACAAACAATTGGATAGGCAATTTCGGCATCACTTTCTTCTATTAGATCAAGATCCAAAAGCTCTTCTATCTGCTCATCTACTTTCCCTTTCAGCGCTTCGGGAATGCGGTACACAAATGGCTTGTTCCTTTCGGCATTAGGTTTCAAGCGAATGCGGTGTGCACCCACCTTCGCTACCTTTACATTATCAGTGAAGAGTGCTCGATGCTTGCGAATCAACTCCATTAGTTGCTCTTCATCTGCTTTCTTCAGATGACTCAACCTAGTTTCTGTAAACATCATCTCTGATTCATCTCTTGACAAACTAGGAGTGGGGTGGATTTCTCCGAATTCGTGCTCTTCTTCGAAGATAACTCCAACTGCAAGGGAACGAGGATGATATCTTCGTACCTTGTTCACATGAACATGCCTTACAGTTCCATCTGATAGTCTCACTTTATAAGAATGAGGAGGGCAGTGCTGCATAATTTCCCCAGGACCAGTCCATCTGGCGTAAATCTTGTTGTTTGAATCAGGAATCAGAAGGACAACTTGCTCTCCTATAGTGAAATTTCGCACAGACGATCGTTTGTTAAAATAATCACCATATGTTTTTTGTTTGTGAGCAGCAGTCAGAGATGCACGTTCAGCAGCTTTTTCCATTTTCACCTTCATTTCTTGAAGATAATCAGCGGCTGACTGAGAGATGCTTGTCGGTAGGTGTATCTCACCAGCCCAGGAGGATTTGAGAACTGAGAGTGGACCTCGAGCTTCTCTGCCATATAGCAATTTAAAAGGTGAAACTCCTGTAGTCGTGTTCGGCACTTCTCGATAGGCAAACAACAGGAATGGTAGTTGTTGATCCCAACTTCTTGGATCCTCTCGAATTACGTGATGAAGCATTTCCTTCAACACTCTGTTCCATCGCTCTACTAAACCGTTACTAGCTGGATAACCAGGACAAGAAAATCTTGGACTCGATCCAATTCTTTCCAAAAATTCTCGCGTTAGGGACGATTTAAAGTTTGTTCCCTGGTCACTAGCGACAATTTTGGGTATACCAGTCCTCGCAAATATCTGTAGCAAAGCATCGCATGCCGCCTTGGCTGAAAGTGACCTAAGAGGTACAGCCTCAGGCCAACGGGTGTGCTGGTCCATCATACAAAGAATATATTTGTGTCCTCTACTGGATGGAGGCTCAATAGGTCCAACGACATCAATATTAACTACTTCAAAAGGAAGCTCCGGACGAACTACTGGCGTGATTGGAGCTCTTTCACCAACCTTTTCCTTTTTCCGAAGTTGACAACCCTTGCAAGTCTGGACAAATTCAGTAATATTTTTATTCATGCCCGGCCAATAAAAATTATATCTTATCCTTTCTTTGGTTTTCTTCACCCCCATATGGCCCCCGAAAACTGACTCGTGAGCTAACCTTAAAACTTTATCTACCCTATTGTGCGGTAAAACTAACTGTACCACTGGTTCATCGAGAATTTTGTCTTTGTGGTAGATTAATCCGTCGATTAAAATAAAATTGCCTTTATTTTGCTTTAATTCCTCGCGAACCCTTTCTAGAGATTTGCAGTTACTCTGCTCGTCTTTTAATTTAGCATGATCCGAGTAAAATTGAGAATCGTCTAAATTATTTTTATTATTTTCTGCGACCACGCTCTTATCGTTTTCTTCCTCTCCACTAGACATAGCGTCCCCCATTTCCCTTTCGCTTGTCGACTGCAGAAAAACGTCTGCTGATGTACTCCCCTCTTTGAGATAAACAAATCCCTTGTTTACTGTTCCGTCTGGCGTTTCGCTATTTATTGAACATAATGACTCATACAGAGACGGTGGTATCAATGCCTGCGCATGTAATTTGTCCGTAAGCGCCATCACACATTCTATGGGATGCTTTAATGCGGAGTCGCTGTTAAGCGCAATCGCCGTTTTCACTAATTTGGCTTCAACCTTTTCGCCAAAAGCCGAACTCAAAATAACTTTCCCGAATTCATCGCTGTCCACGTTAGGGAGGAAGTCAGAATTTATGACCAACAGTTGAGTCCCTGAGTCAATAATACAGTCTATCTCTCTCCCCTTAACGAAGATGGTGACATGCTTCAAAGGTTCAAGGTCAACCTGTGGTTTGAAGCGTTCCGAAAGAACCTTTGCTACGACAGCCCTCTCTTTCCTTTCGCTTGTTTTTGTTTGGGGGTACTTTTTGTTGCACTCTCGGGCCAAATGGTTTTCACCACAAATGTAGCATTCAATTTTCCTACTCATTTTGTCTTTAGGCCTTGGTTTTAACTCTTCGCGTCTTACATGAGGAGGGATATATTTAAAATCATTACGCGAGTTGATGTGATTAGTTGAAGTTTTATAACAATTAAAAGGTGTTTCGGCAAGCGATTTTCCTACCGAAGCAAAGAACATGTCGCATTCTCTGCCCATTTGTGTGGGTTCAAACCAACTTTGTTCTTGCTTTATGTTTATATGCGTGGCTGTTTCTCGATCAAGCGTTTGATATAACTTATCACTAACAATTAATCCCTTTAAAGAATTGAAATCATTCACTTCTCTTAGCTTACAATAGTGTTCCCAATTTGTTGCTAGTCGCGATGCAAATTGAACATGAGTTTCATTTGCCATACGTTTCGCTTTTTGAAAATTCTGTAAACAGATCAATGGTGTCGGTTCAAATTCTCTTAGAACTGCACTTCTTAATTTATCGTAATCATTTATCTCCTCGTCTTTAATGTACACTAATATATTAGCGGCCTTTTCTCCTAAGAGATTCAACAGAATTTCCCCTTTGAATTCGTCGGGTACACTTTTGGTTTTGAATGCTCTCTCTAGTGACGCGAAAAATAAATTCCAACCCTCTGGCCTTTTCGGAACAGGGAGTGTTAGTGTGCGAACACTACGAATGAAATTTTCTATTGAAAGTTGACTTACTACCTCAGGATTTACATTAACTTGCTCAGCCCTGCCAAGCGAACTTTCATATCTCAACCTCTCTAAATTTATTCTTTCTAATTCTAACTGAGCTTCCATACTCAATCGTGAACTTTCTAGTTTTGCTTTTTCGAGATTTATTTTTTCTAACTCGATTCGAGCCTCTTGCTCTTCTTTGGACTTCCTATCCGCTATAACTGAATCTGCATATTGTGTTACGAATGTTTCATCCTCTACATAACTTCCGCTGTTCAAAATAAGATTTCTTAAGTCAATTACTTTCATATCTGGAGTAACTGTCTCGCCTATCTCCTCAGCGATTAACTTAAGATCTTCCTTTTTCGCTCCCCGGAACATTTTTAAAATAATAAATATTAATCCTAACCAGGCAATTAAAATTAATTATCTCATATACTGAATCTGACCAAACAGCAAAGCAAAAGTTGCCTACCTCATCGTCCTTGTTGTCCACTGGAACCAATCCACAAACTTAGACTGATGATTCAGATCCGGTCGTCACTGCGCCAATGTAATATGGTGGGGTTATGTATCTCAAGGATCCAGCATATCAAAATACTTTTGTACTCAACAAAAACTTAACTTTATTACAATAACAAAACAGATTACACAGAATTATAGCAATAAGGATTACACGCCCCTCAGACAACCGACCTAGCACGCCGGAGTCAGACGCTCATCTCCCCTTTAGTCTACTCCCTCTTGTTTAAGGGAGTATGGCGCGCCCCCTAGAGAGAAGGGATAACGCTACAGTCGGTATATTATATTTCATTTGCTGAAATATTATAAAAATCAGAAACCAACACTTTAGGGTAAGGAATTCTCAGACTCCCTCCCCCAACTGAGTACTCCCCTGAAATGAGCTATCCAAAATTCCACCTTGATCAGAAAATATGTTGAGAAACAGCTCATAATTACGCTGTGCACAATTTAGAAAATTCAGTAAACCCCATGCTTTAATTTAGTGCCCTATAAACTGAAAATCCACATCGCTGTGAAAACATACTTTAAAATATCTACGAAATATTTAAATTTCCATAAAAATTAAATTAACAGCTTTCGTGGCCTGTTCTTGAGCTTTTGATCTCAGTTGATCCCTGGAGGTTTCCACAGCGCACGGATAAAGTTTCGAATTAAAGACTTTTAATTGAAACCTTCGCAACGGTAATAAATGTGAGCATACTGAATATTGATGCACATCAAATATGGTAAAGTTCAGGTCAACTCGAATCAGAATATATTTCATCGAATAATTTAAAATTGATAGAAAATATTGGAAACTAAATCTTAAGAACAATATTTTTCAGATGCACAATTTATTTTCGTATTTTAAAATATTTTATCAAAATAAACTAAAAACAAAATTCTTGTAGACTGTGGCATGAAACAGTCAACGAAATTTTCCAGAGCATTTTGTTGGCAGGAGGATTTGTTAAAAATATTTCATGACAAATTTATTAATTTATCAAATTTATTTTATGAATATCTAATAAATTATAGCATTGTCGATAGCACTCAGTTGTTAAAAAACTAATTTGAAAAAAAAAAAAGAATTATTAAGTATCTATCACGATACGACTATATTACAATTTAAACAAGAAACGCATTTATAAAAAAATAAAAATTCCAATCCGGGAGTTTGAATTTGCTTTATAAGCACAGTTCCAGAGATTCATATAATTGGGAATGAGTTCTGAGTAAACCAACTTATCTAGATCTCTACGAAAGCTTTACTCCAATTACTTCTATTAAAAGATATGTTCTTGTTACCATTCTAAACCTGTCAGTTCATATAATTGAAACAAAAAGTTAAAGTTAATTTGTTTATCTAATTCGTGTTCTCTTTTAATATCTCAATTATAAAACAGCGAAAGCTAATCAGCAAGGTTGTTCCAAAGTGGTACGACGTTAATTTTGACTCAGAAAACTGAACAGACTTGTTCTAAAAACAACTACCGACGGCTGATTAAATGTAGCGTTGCAATGATAACAAACTTGAAAAAACGACATAAACTATCTTCATGCATATTACAGCAGAACTAATTGACAAGATTGACATGTTGATTACAAGGCGCGTGGTTTATCTGCACTCATATTCCATACCTCCAAAGAACGAGGATAGGCACATCGCAAACAACTGCGTTGTAGAAATCAAGATTGCACATTTAACCCATGGCATTTTCTGATTGTTTTGCAGACTGTCCTCACAGCTGATGAAACATAAACAATCTCAACTTTTGAGGAGATTGTCTGCAACTTTCTATTATTTTCCTTCCGTGACACAGAATTCTATCGATTTATTCCGAAGCATAAATTTGACATTTAGGTCGTAAAGACGGTGATTTTCGTGAAAGAAGCTTATATAAGCTCCTGTTGTGTATTTCTCTTTGTTTTATTGCTGGAGCAATATTGTGAAGAGATGGTATTCTCAAAGTGGCATCGGAAACGGACGGCGATGGATTGGAACAGGCGTCTCTTGGGCAAACTGTTGCGAGTTCGCGAGTAAACAAATTGGTTCGGCTCTCCTCATCTGAAGTGAAGGTTTGATGGAACAATTTTTTTTGAGGGGGGATTGAATCACACACACACACACACACACACACATTAAAAATAAATAAGCAGAATTTGCATGGCAGCGCTATTATTTTCATACGAAAGATCGAAATCTCTTCAAGGAAGAGTAGACTTTCAAACAAACTTATACAGTTATTTGATTAGTATGAAATTTGTAGAATGTTTCTTTTCTACTATAACACCTATATAAAGTTTGGTCCAAAAATATTAAATCATTCGGAAGTTATTACAAAAAAGGTGGTTAAAAATTTAAATAAATTAGCAAACTTTTATAGGTCCCACGAGCATTAATTTTCCATTTATTGTCAAAATTTTAATTCACATAATAGTTTGTATACACATAAATCCAATTAACAGCATATGGTAAGCGTATCGCTCAATTGTAAAATAAAAAACATTCTACAAAATCTAAAATTTCTCAATAAAATCATAGGTTAAGCAACATTTTAAACTAAAATTTCAAAATTTGGAAGCATGATGAATTTCTTTCATTTGTACTTAGATATATACAACATATTTCAAGAATTATCCCAAAAAATTCAAGTAAATCAATCAAAACCATATGCGCCTGGAACATTTGGAAATAAGAATGCCAAAAAGTCACAATCGGGGGAAACGCGTTTTTGAAAAAAAAAATGAAGACTTACTATACTTATCTATTGTATCTTTGATGTTGCGTTTGTAATTCCGTCAAAAATGATTGGATTTGAAAAACTCCTATCGCTATCCACATAATTTGATAATAAATTTTTAACGCTAAAATTAAACAAATATATTTTTCAATCGAGTTTGGTGATTTTGAAAGTCCACTCCCTTAATTCTGCATTTTTATGTTACGATAAAAATTCATCATTAAAAATAGGTAACATTTAGGTTTTTTTAAGCTGATTCTGTTTTTGTAATAAAACGTGATAAAATATCTCTACGTTCCCACCTAATTTCTATTTGTCGCCGTTTATAATCAGCGCTATATGGCTTAACAAGAGAGGCGTAGACTGACAATGATGTCGGAACCATAAACCTCAACCGACAAAGCTAAGCTTGAAATGAGAATATTGTTTAGTCTGATCAGGTGACGAGAAACTTTTTGTAATGTGCTGGATGAAGTTCGATTCTTTTAGTACGAAAAATAGGTATCAATAAAGTTTGGTTATTTTGGATACTTCTCATTTTTTGTAAAATTTACAATAAATATTTTGAAAGATGAAATGTTAAGACAGTAAAGTTTACCCCAATTTTCCATGCGCGAAATACTTAAAAATTTTGAAAGAACGTTTTATATTCTCGAATTGAATAGCATGGTTTTTGTTGAAATTTATTTAAGCTTCCGTTTTGTCTGTTTTATTGCTGGATTTGGGCTATGTTTTGGGGCTTGACGACTCCCAGACTGGAAAAACGTAAACATATCCTCATTTAATGTATTGATTTCTTTAAAAATCACGGTAGGACTAAATGATATAAGCTGGAAATATTCTACAAAAAATAAATATTAACAAAATATAATACTTCACAGCATTTTTATTAATAAAGGCATTGGTGAAACTTTTTGCCTTCAATATACCTCCGAGCTGCTTTGAAGTAGAGTCACTGTAACTACTAGCACGCTCTAACTGTTTAAAACATGACCTATACTGATGGTTTGCTTGGAGGAAATGTTTTATTCAATTGAAATCTTATTCAAACTAGAGTGCGTGTCCAAAATTATACTGTCTGCTTACTACGGGAACTGCTCCAGAATCAAAGTCTACTTCTTAGTTGCCGTAGAAACGAGACAGCTCATTTTCTATAGGTAGGTGGTTGAATTAATGTCGCACTGGTACAACACAATGGGCTATTAGCGACGGTCTAGGAGTAATCCCGAAACCATTTTCTATAGGAGATTCTTGAATCATTCGAGAATGTTACATTGACGTACTTAGTAACACTTGGAATTTCTCCCGCTTCAGTATAGTATTGATTAAGTTTCCAAATGAAAAAAAGGACATCACAATCTTCATACACGTGTCCATTCCTTCGCAGATGAGTGCCTGTTAATGAGTCTCCAGAACGGATGTGAAAAGGTGGTACTTCCATGTTTTGTTTTGTAGACAAAAAGTAAACATTTTATCATCTACAGCCGCCAAATCACCCACCGCCCAGGCTCCAAACTACCCTCTACCAAATTCGTCAAAACCTCATCTGACTCATCCCCACTTAAAATGGACGAGTTATGTTTCTATAGTGATCTTTATTAAACTAGACTTGGTGTCTGGATAATGGGGTTCACTGGAGCTAGGTGGGTTGGTAGTTGAATTGACGTCGCACCGGAGCGAAACGTACTATTGGCGACGGGAAGATGTGCTATCCGAGGACACCTCATCATTTTGAACCACGGTCGGGTGATGAGGTCAGCACCTGACCTGACACCCCACTCTCCAAATTTCCATACCACACCAACGTGATGGTATTAGAGGAAACGGCAGATTTAACGTGTACCAACTCCCATGTACACAACGATCTTTGATCGGATCGAGTTTCGAACTCGCAACCTTACGGTTCCTAATCCGCAACTCACGGCGCTACCGCGGCCGACGGTCACTGTAGCACTTGCGATAAACAGGCAGCATGATGATCACCGTACACGATTTTACTTATGACACGAGCTTGCTACCTTTCTAGACATGGACTTCCTGAAGGTCATCAGCCTTCTCAACAGAGCTTCACTATAAATTTAATCAATTGTTATGCAGCCTCAGATTGCTATCGTGGTTGAGCGCCTATTGCTGGAACAATATTATTTAGGGTACTCTTAAAGGGGGTCGGAAACGGACGGCGAAGAATTGGAACAGGCGTCTCTTGGGCAAACTGTTCCGAGTTTGCGGGTAAACAAACAAATCGCTTTGACTATCGATCTCATTTGAAGTGAAGGTGGTGTCAGAACAGGAGCTGGGGCATGTCTTGGGGTTTGGAAATCCGCGTAAAATTATCTAAGGGAAGAAGGGAACAGATAGAATTAATTCGAACATTCCGCTGCTCAGTTTTCTATTACGTTTCTTTATCAGCTTGAGAGTTTAATGACTAGCATGGATTGCTGATGTAAAAACATTGTTTTATTGAATAAACTTTAAAAAGAGAAATAAATAAGAAATACCAGATTTTCCTTTCTGCTTCGGCTGTTTTTTTATAATTATATTCGCACTTCTCACAAAATTCTATCCTACCTTGTTAAGAGAACTCTGTTTAAATCAGAACTTATTAGTTCTATGAAATATTTTTTCGTGAACAAAACTTTCAATACACATTCTTTACAATATTGCGAACATTAGAACAAATATTAACATTTGAAAGTAAATTATCATTGACATCACCAGACCATTAATTCAGAACTGAAAACCTATTAGTTTTTAGTAACCCAGTGATTTGATCAGCGCCTACTCACCATTGTCACTAGCCAATCATAGTAAAGATAGATTGACAGCATAAAAACAAAAATGCTTTTGTTTTTATGTAGACTTTAAAACAAAAATGCTTTTGTTTTATAGACCAAAGCTAAACACGCATGTATTATATTGCATATTAATTAAAGTATTTATGTGTCAAAGAAAATCATATAAATCTATCCTTAAATGAAAGATAGTCAAATTTATTGTTGTTTGCTTCAATCGGTGAAGAAATTTCTTTCCACTCGCAATTCTTTTACTTTTTCATTTGGTTAACTTACGTTGAAATTTATAGCTTGACTTAATTTTATATTCCAAGCCCTTATATCATCATATATATATGGACAAAAAAAAGATAATAATAATAGCTAAGTAAATATCAAACATAGTAAGTTAAAACTTTTCTAATTGATTTTAATATTGTAAGTAGTAAATTTAATTTAATTAATTTATGATTCTGTTCGAAAAGTTTATCTGTAGAATCGAATAAAATTAATTAATTAATAGAAATAATATAGAACTGAAAGAGCATACATCATATAAAAGTAAATAGCAATATACGGAACATTCTCTGACACAAATTCGGTTTAAGAAACTGATTTAATAAATTATTAAACATAGGAAAATGTTAGGATGATTTACAATCCACCTCAATAAAGTTTGTATTAGGAATACTATGGAAATTTTGAGAAATCAGAAACTAGTTTTGGGCTTTCGTTTGTAGCTCTGCCATCATTTTTGATGCATGAAAGCTAGACAGGCTGGACCTATACCTTAAAGTGGATTCCGAACCACTACATATATAGCTTATGAGAGGGCTTTTCAATGCAAACAAAGTACAGGGAAAGTGAAGATTTTACATCCATTACCCAAATGCTCTTTCATATAAGATGGAGTTTTAATGTGAATTTTTTTGTCGACGGCGCGCGCGTTCTAACGACGCTTGGCATTTAATCTAATTAGCGTTGATTAATCAACTATATATCAATTCAGAATTCATTCCTTGGAATCTTTATTAGCGAAGTGCTGAAATCGTATTAAAGAAAGAAACAAGCTCAGTGACGTCACGTTCGGAATACGAACGGGAAGTACGTATTGCCTCAGACGTACTACCGCCACCTATATTTAGCTTAACAAAAAATGTTCTCTCATGCTGGGATTCGAACCCATTTCCTGTTGAACCGAGAGCTTAAGATGATTGGTTATTTTTTATGGCGCAAGGGTCAGATTTGGTCAAGCTATTCCAAGCAATGGTTTTTCCGTCAAGTAAATGGATACATGTACACAAGAAAAGTTTTACTGATACAAAAGAGAAATTCACGCAGGGTAGTTTACAGGAATCGAACCTGTACCTCCTACAGCTCCCAGAGCCAGAGAATAAGTTTTCGGAATAAACAAGACACAAACTTGACTTCATGACAAGACAGAAAAAAAGCCGAGGATGAAGAGATACGAGTCTTTATAACAATGCGATTCATTTTCTTCGTCATTCTTCTCGTGTGAGTGGCAGACGATATAACTATTTTTAGGAATTCGGTAGTTCGAAACGACGGATGTAGATTCTGTACTAGCTAACACATGCAAATAGTTACGATGACAGTTATTGTATCTTCGGAACTTTTTTGACGAGCTTTATCGTATTCACTTCGTAGCGTCAATAGATACGCAAAGTATGAAACACTATTTCCCTTTATGACAGACAGCATAAAAGCATATAAAGTAAACCACTGGCACTAAGGAATTTAATTTATTTTATGCTTGTTTCTCTGCAAAAATACATCCAATTACGGAGAACAAGTTTTTGTATTTTGTTTCAGATTAAAATTTAATTTAAGTCTGAGCGGTTACGAGATTTGCGAGTAGTGTGGTGTTGCTTTTAGCCCACACACTTAATGGCTGAATAACAGCATCTTTCATAAGAATCCATGGATTCGTGCCTCCTTTAGAAATTTTCTATTGGTCCTTTCCTTGGAATAGAACCCTTTGGAACGATTCTATTGGTCCAGTCATAAAATCCTTTGGAAATATTATATTGGTCCTTTCCTTGGATTAAAAATCCTTTGGGAAGACTCGAATGCTTCTTTCTTTATGATGGAAGCTTTCGGAAAATTCTATTGCTCCTTTCTTTAGAATATAATCCCTTGGAAAGATTTTATGGGTCTTTTGCTTGGAATAGAATCCTTGAAGATTCTATTAATTAAGAAGGACATAATTGGTTAGAAGTTATGCAGGGAAGACTGCAAGTTGCAAGGTCGAATTATGCGTGTAAATACCTGAGGGTAAACCATATTTAGAAATGAAGTATTGATTAATTAGTCATATATTTTACGGTTAATGAGAGCACAAATAATTTCGTGGTTGTATTTCGGCAACTATTTATGATAGACGTTACATAAATAGGTAAAGATAATGAACTTTGTTTCTGGAAATTCAAGTTTTACATATTTAAAAATATTTTTTGATGCGATTGACATATATGCGAAATAAGAAGCTGGTTTTGTCAGTGTAGAAACAACTTCCATAACTTTTATTTTCAAATTCGTAGTCAAAATTAAACTAATAAAACTATCGTCTTATTTAATTTTAAGAAAATTAAAAATAATTAATACATTGATAGCTTTTATTTGTTATTGAAATACTTAAAGAAATAATAAACCTACAACTTCGAAGGGGATGGGCTCTCAAAGTACTCTCGGGCTACATTACTGTTGAATGACCCTTGGGCGAGTATAGGGCAGACATAGAATTTGTTGATATGCGAGGTTATTATGCAATTATTTTTAGTGTGGTGAACCAGAATATCGCGCGGACCAGAATCTAGACTACACATGCGCGCATGTTTCTGCGCATATCTATATTGTATGAAATATCAAGTTTTTGTTCTGAATGAGATCAGATCAGAATTAGAAATGTCTGATGTGTTGACAGATAGCGTTCGTCTAGCAATGTAATTTTTTTAAATTGTAAATACTTGTAAATGGATTAAAAATAAAATACGCATCGTTAATTAATTACTATACTAATCTTACAACCACCTGCATCATCACAAAATTAGACATTTAAAAATTAGGATGTGTGGGCAACGAATTAATTGCAACAAATTAATAATTAAAAATTTAAATGCATTCAACAGAACTTTATTTGTCTTTATGATTAACAATCCTTGTTATTACTGTGCTGATTGTAATGGTCTATATTGTGAATTTGATTTTCTTACAAGTGAAGTGTGGGAATGTGGACATAAAGATTGTAAAATTATATTTCAAACGAAGGAGTTTTGTAGGAAAATGTGATTCAGGCAATTCTTTGAGATTCAATTAGCCTAAATGCTTCTTTTTTCTCTTCCGAGAATAAAGAGCTTTTTGAAATTCTCAAAATTTTCATGAAAGAGATTAATCTAAGTTGAAACTATCACATCTACTCACTCACTGTACCCATTTCAATTTCAATATAGTTCTGAGAAGAAAATGAGAGAACCGAGATATCAGATTAATCATGCGATATTGAGAAGAACATCGCCCACAATGAGGTTTTCTCTGAGCTGCTAGTCTCATTTCCTCCTAAGATCAAATCATCGAGGTGAGCCTTTGATATCGAATTGTAAAAAGCAGAGCTAATCATCATGGAAATATTTTATCTTTAATTGCATATCCTTCCCACCTTTTGTTGATATGAGCATTTCCTTCTCATTATGCGTCCACTCGTGCTGCAAGTGACGTTCAAATAGAGGAAATGGGAAATTTTCGTGAATAAAGTAAGATTTAAGAAGCGAATTATATGTACTTTTTCTATTCGAAGGAATAATTCTAAGAGCAATCAGTTATATAATGCTGAATTAAAATGTGAGTTTTATATAATCAGAAATTTCATGTATTTCTAAGCTTTTTTTCAATTTCAAATGGTTGCCTAATGTTTGATACTTTTAAATTGTTAAACAGAGATAAATTGTGTAATTGAAACAGTTTTGAGCGTAAATGACAATCAAAAATTTTCAAGATTGCTAAATTTCGTGGAAAAACCTTTTTAAATTCCACATTTAAGAAATCTTTTTCCTACTCCAGACCTCAGCCTTTTAGCCATAAGTTTCTGTCTGGCAGCCCGATATAGTCTAGAAATAGAAATAAAATATGTAACTCTATCAGCACACACAGTATTATTCACTGCACCGACTGGAAGATCAAGGAAAATATTGAAGTGGGTTTTTATCATGTCTGAAAGCCCACATAGGAAGGCTAGATGGAGAGATTGACAAGATTATGATTTAGCAGGTAGTCACGTCCGGTGAGAATACGGAAACAAGCAACTTCTACAGCTCTCAGTAGATCCTGTGGCAATTGAGGGCCGTGGAAGTCCAGTTGGAAGAGTAACGGATTAGAAACCGGAGGGTTGCGAGTTCGAAACTAAGTCCAGCCAAAGACCGTTGTGCACACGGGGGCTGGTGCACGTTAAATCTGTCGTGGCCTCAAATGCCCTCACGTTGGAGTAGTATGGAATTGTGGAGAGTGGGTTGCCAGTTCAGGTGTTAACCTCGTCATCAAAATTACGTGGTGTCGGCCACCTTTCCCTTCGGGATTGATCCCGGACCGTCGTCAATAGCCCGTTGTGTTGCTTCAGTGTGAGGTTAATTAACTACCTACCCGTGACAATAGAGACTAGCAAGGTGCTCCAATCTTTCTCTCCTTAGTTATACCCAACATTTCGAAAAATAAAATTTTAAATATTCGACACACAATTGTATCGAAGTACTGTTTAATATTCGATTGGAATCTTCCTTTAATCAATTTGTTTGATCATGAAATAAAGATATTGCAATAAACAATGATGCATCGCGTAAGCTCGAGTAGTGTACTTTGCTTCCTTTTTGGAGTGCTTACCTTCGCTTCGAAATGAGAAAACCAGACTTCTTTTCAAAGGTAGGTAGTTAATAAATGTCGCACTGGAGCAACACAACGGGCAACTGGCGACAGCCCGGGATCAATTCCGAAGGGAAAGATCCCAGGACAACGCCTCGGAGCGTACGTATCCCCGCCAACGTATTGAGACATTTTTAAATCTATCCACTTCAGAAATGGTGATGAGATACCAGCATGTGGCACAGAAATCGCCGTTATGTATACATTGTCAAATGACAACAAACAGATGTTATCAAAGTAAACATTTATAGAGTTCAATCCCCAATTTTGCCGCTTTTGGTTAAAAGAATGTTTTATCTGATCTGTGGAGTTACGAAATATTAGAAATGCAAAAAAAAATGTGGCATTACTGTTCTAATTAATTCATTAATCAGAACAGTAATGCCGGAGGAATTAATTTCATTAATTCCTCCGGCATTGATGAAACAAAGCCGATAATGTGGTGAAGATACAGAGAATATAATAGAAAATAGGCGACGATACAGTGAAACTTTTGAACAAGTAATTAAAATAGACGATAAGTTTCTTAGAAACACGACTTAATGGGACATTTATTGAAAATATTAATTGAAAGCCAGTACAAAATACTCAAAATTCCGTTTTCCTTTTTCATCAATTTCATTCATTCAAAGTTATGAAAACTTCTGATACAAACGATTAGATCAGTATGGTTTGTAATTAGTTCTAAAATTTAATTCTTTTACTTCGATTTCATAAATGCTTATTTTTAACTGCTGTTTTGGTGCAAATTCTCTCAGTTCAATTTTTAGTTTTAGTTTGGTTAGTTGAGTTACAAGGCAAAAAGGCCATATTTGGCCAAGCTGTGCCAACATAGGATATTATCAAGTAAAGGACATGCACACAAAGTTATACTGACACAGAAGAGAGAACTATACACAGGATTAATTACAGGAATCGCACCTTTTGGGAGGATTTCGATTTTAAGAACTCTACTGTATAGCTAATTGTTATGTCTACGGAAGCTCACCATCTAATCATCAAAAGCAAGAGACGCACAATGTCAACCAAGCAATTAGAGAAATCAAAGCTTCAGATTTGTCCCCTTCCCAAAAAGCATTTTTCTCATCCATACGAAGGCTCCAATATCCATAATCATTACCAAATAGAATCATTAGCACGATAATCTCAATGGAAATCAACTAAGTCAACAACAAACGGTGAACTTGATTAACTTGAGAAAAAAGTTACTCCATAATTATTTGGAAAGCCTCCCAGTTGTGATTAGAGTAAGTATCACTAGTATGACCCAAGTTAGTTCTGGAATCTGTATTGATTTTGGAGGCAAGGTTTACGTCTCACACACGTTATCGCAGTTGCTGGGTCACAAACGCTTGGAATTTATTCCGCACTTTGGGGAAAACACTTGCGGAGTTTGTCGTGTCAAAACTTCTTATTTTAAAATCATTTCGAAAAATAGTAAATATATAAAATACTTATTTCAAGACTTGAGTAGGTGATTGAATTGAGTAAAATTCAACATTAATCCCTAATATAAAGTAGGATTCAAAAACAAGGTAAACTTATTTATTTTACACAATCAATCTAACAGTTTCTTTTCTGATTAGCAGAAGGAAAATGACACATTTCTTACCGTGAGGGGATATGTGCTACATCTAGTTCCGAGAAGAGGGTTTGAAATGGATTACTTGGATTTTATATTGTCAGTTCTTTGGAACAGACTCCATTTACAGATACTATACTCAGATGACTTCCAATAATTTTTAACAAAACTTGATTTTATTCAAATCATTTTTTGAATCAACCATGTAAAAAATTTAACATACAAAAACAAAGTTTTAATTTAAAATTTCTGACTCCAAATAATCTTACCCTAAACAAGAACAGGACTACCGAGACAAGGCATCGATATTGCAGTTTGTGAGAAAAGGTTCTCCTCCCCATGCAAAAGTAATGTTACATCAGTACCGTGATGATTAGGACTACTTTCTTAATCTCTTCTAAGGAAAAGGGGGCCATCATGGCTAAGTGGGTATGCCCACTGCTCTAGCACCCTGCGAGTTGTAGGCGGCGTATTTTCGATTGCTGTCAGGTCCTCCCTGGATGTACTTCTCTTTCGTGTCAGTAAAACTTTCATTGTGTTTGTTTATTACTTAATATTGTATGTCTTGCGTCTCAAATATGGCCCTTGCGCCATAAAAACCCAACCAACCCAAGGATAAGTAGGCGGTTCAGGTATCATTCCTGTCAGGTACGACTCCTCCTTGGGTGTATTTCTCTCTTCTGAGTTAGAAAAACTTTTCTTGTGTATATGTCCATTACTTGATGTTATTTGTCTTGTGTTTGGCTCAGCATGGTCAAATATGGCCTGTTGTGTCATAAAACCCAACCTAACCTAACTTAACCTAGGAAAAAGTTCTGGGTGTGTACCTGGATTTATTTGTTGTGATTTCTTTCATTCTGGTATAGATTTGAAAGAAATGAAACCGCTTTCACTTCCAGATACTATACTCAGATGGTTTCTGGTACTGTATGACAGAATCGTGTCATTTTATTTTACAGCATTGACATCAGGTTGTAAAATCGGTGATCGATTCAATCGATTTATCGACAAAGCCGTCATACGAACGTATTTGTGCAAAATTAAAAAGCTCACAACTTCAAATTTTCTGAGACCAACTGAAGCCAACATTGCCTTTCTTCCCAACCTGCACGGATAAAAGTAACCCTTCTCTAGTAACGCAAATGAGATATTTCAGAACATTATGGAAAGGTCAAACTTTTCTACAGCTATTTAGATTTACATGAAGTCAAATATTTGAATAACATTGACAACTTCCTTCTGCGATATTCTACATAACAGGGGGAGAGTGATAGAGATTGCATTAAGCGGATTAGATGATCTGTGCGTAACACAGGCAGGTGTTTTCGTGAATATTCGTTAATCCTTGTGCGAACATCTCTTGTGATTTTATTTCTTGAAACAGCTGTATCACTTTGAATAGCTTCACTATTATAGATAGTGAATTAATCTCACTTCATGTATTTTTATCTTTGCTTTTATAAAAAGCTAGTGTAAAACTTGATGCATTTTATACTATAACATGCAAAAGCGGTGGGTGTGAAGCATCTCGATAGAACAATTAGATGATTTTTTCTGTTACCAGTAATTTAGAAAATGGATATGCAGACCTTTGTTCTGGTTATAAAGAAAATTGAGTATGAATGGATATTTTCATTGAATGAATATTTGAGTAAACTTGCAACGTATGGTAGCACTGAGCTCTCAAGTGTCTATTTTGATTCAAATAGTAATTTGTTGATAGAGGAAAGTAGTAGTATTGTTTAGATGCATTCAAAGTGTTTTCCTTTGTCGATGTGAACAAATATTAGTTAAGACTATTGAATTAACTTTTGTTAAGCCCATGAACTTGCTGTTATAAACTTAGAATAGATTTAAATTTCCAGGTGTTCAAATTTGCATTTGAAATTGACGAGCTATTTTGTGTCAAAATGGTGTTTCGAATACTTCCGGACATAGTCAGGGAACTTTTTATGTCCGAATGCACATCAACACTATTCAATCAGAGGCGAAGCTATTCTTTCCACGACCGAAGGAAATGAATCTATTCTGTCCAAAACAAAGCGTGCTCTAATAAAGTATGCTTAGTTAAGCAACTAGCACAAAATATACTATTACTATTGTAAAAACGCTTCAACGCGTGTTTGTGTTTCTTTTCTTATCATCTACCAGAGAGAGTGACGCTTCTTCATAGGCTAAAGTACTGTACATTTATTTACACATTTCTAGGGTAACATACATAAGTCTGTGTACAGTACCACATCTTTTGGAAGATCGCAACGAAAAGGACCCTCGCACTTCCGTCCTCCTCTATCTCCGCTAGTCGAGTACCTATTCACCCCTTCCGTTCTCCTTACCCGGATGACTGTCCACGGACACCACCGTCAACGTCCCTCGGGGATCCAATGGTTCCTTCCGGCCAACATTCCTGTGCGTCCGAAGGGATATATCTGAGTTTTCCTCGGATCTTTCACTTCGGGATGGATCCCGGACCGTCACCAATATCTCGCTATGTTGCTTCAGTGCGACTTAAATTCAATTACCTACCAATCTAATTACTACTGTTCGCGCCTTTGGTGACTCAAGTTTCTTGGCGTCATTGCTTGTGATTGGCGAGCGCCAATTGGCTCGGAACTGAGCAGTTAAAAAGTGGAAGCCAAAGTTTGCAGGCAGAAGCGGTAGATAGGCTACTGCTGCTTTTGATGCGATTAGGAGATCGCAAGCGTTCCTTTCGGGAACCACCTTGTCTATATTGTCGATCTTGTTAAGCTTGAATAAATTGTTAGTTTAAATACAGTCCACTTCTTGCTTCTTTGGTGGGCCTCGACAACTACCATATCATTTTTATTAGATTAATATTCACTTAATTAATTTTTATTGCAATTAATTATTGACTGCATTATGGTTCCTGCTTTTGGTTATACAGTAATGGGTATAAATAAGAATAGGCGTCCTATATGCCAAGTTCTGTACTCTTCAGGCGTTTCTAACAATAATTTTAGGGAATATTTTATGGGAATCCATAAAAATAATTGAATTTTTAAGTGTTGTATTATAAGAATGGAGTGGATTGAACCGCATAGCACTGAAACATTTCTGTGACAAGGACAAAATGGTATTACAAATTTTAAACTTTTTCCAATAAAGCTTGTTTTTTAATATTTCTGAAATTGCACACTTTCAGACACTGTCTCTGTGGCCGCCACCACTGTTAACCCTCACAGCTAGCTTCGCCAATGTAAATATTTGATATTAATCTAGATACGTCTGGATTTCACCAGTTTCGTCTGACTTCAATTGAAAAGCAACACGTCCAAAATAATTGTAAACTTTTGTCTCCCACGGCAGAAGTTGAACGATCTAATCCAAAAGCATTCCCGAGACACAATAAGCCCCACAGAAAAAAGGTTAAAACTAGAATTTGACTCCCCGGAGACGAAGTTATTAAAAGTGAAAGCTATTGAAAAAGAATTGCGTACAAAGCTGTGTGCAAAAGTTACTAAAGAATTTAAGAAAAAAAGATTAGATATTTTTGATGAAAACTGAAAGTGAACGCGATGCTTCTACAGGATTTGACACTGAGCTTAACACTAACACCAATTTGGAGAAATCATTGGGGAGTCAAGTAAAACTTCAGTTATTCCACATTGAATGTTCTAAAATTTCCTGTTCAAACTTCAAGGGGAAGAATTAAATCATATTCACATCGAGATATATGTACGCTAGAGTTACCTGGATGTCGAAAAGGGTATACTAAGGTGCAAAAATGAAAGACATCAAGTATATTACCATTTTTATTTGTACTAATTTTACAGTTTAAAGGGATTTTTAAAAGGGACAGTTTAAAAGGGACGTTCGCATATACATACTCAAAGTAGTTGCAGTAGTCGATTGCTTACAGTTTCACAGTTGGATCTCAAAGCTGCGACCACCAACAGTAACACACGCCTGGCAGCGTCGATACAAATTACAGTACAAGAAATTGTATCGACGAGGTCAACTGTTGTTCAACCTCTAGAAAATCATGGTTGCACTTGCAGGCATATATCTCTATGCGAATGCGATAAGTATTCACAATTACTGTCAAGATATAAAATTAGGGCTTATGAAAGGGACCTATTTTGGCAGTCTTTCATTTCTGCACCTTAGTGTACCCTCGACAACATCCGGGGAGCGCTTGCGAAACATACATCCGGATGTCAATACTATTTGTTTTTGTTCATTACCTCCCCTTAAATTTTGTGAAGCAAGTTGAAACCCCCTATATAGGAGTTTGAGGCCCCCACATGTGAAGCCGCCGGAACTGTTGTGCTATATTAAAAACTCTTATGTTGTAATTTCAGTCTGCCTCTTAAAATTACAAAGTTATAAATCTTTTCCATTGTAGTCAAAATAAAACTGTACAGATGTCCATAGAAAACGGGAAAATGTATATATTTGTGCAAGCAAAGAACTGGAAAACATTTTGAAATTTTTGGAACTAAGTTGCCTATCATGTGAGGCCCGTCACCTTGCCTGGTGCTGGAGCTCCTGCTCTATCCTGGTACAGTGTGAAAATACGGGGTCCTGGTATTTGTTTTCGGAAGAATTCAATTTAGATATGCATATTTCATTACCCATTTTATCAGTTTATTTGCAATATTTATTTCTAATATCTAAGGAATCCGAAACATAAAAAATATTCTGAGGGCCAAGGACGCCGAATTCCAAGTATTCGACACCCCTGAGGTAGTATGCATTGTTGATGATAACAATATACATTACGAATTGTATTCTGTTATCACCAATAATTCATTATATAAACGGCAGTGAATATTTTCGTCACGATAGGTATTGTGAGTACACAGTTCAGCTTTTAAAAACACCTCCACGTTTTCTTTACGCTCTTAACGGTAAGAACTCTCATTAGACATAATGTAAACAATTCTTCAAACCTGTTCTTTTATTTCAATTTTGTGTGAATTTTAGTTACTTTTTCATGCTAGATAACTTAACAAGGGTTTTCGGCACATAATTTTCTCGAGATATAAATGTATGATCCTGCTGGATTTTCTTTAGTTTTATGTACCAATCTGCTGAATACACACATTATTTGGAAAATTTTCTTTTCTGGTTAACTCTCTAAAGCATCGATTTTCAACCGATATGGCGCAAGAATGACAACCGGTATGGCGCAAGAGTGGCAATGTGCCTTATGGGTCAACGGTGTAGTTTAGAACTTTTGACAAATGTGTTCACAAAAAAATTCAATACCAATATAAATAATTTGGAGTATTTTTGTATTACAAAGTTTCATTTATAAACTATTTCAAAGCTATTTTTACCCCCCTGGTGGTTGTCTCAATGGGGTATCTTGTCATTATTAAAACTAACCAGATCTTGCTGGACGAGGTATCTCGTCGAAACAGCTTGGGGGTTAAAAAGTCATTTTGGAGTAAAAAGGGGTAATTAATTAATAGGTTTTTTTTGTAATTCAAGCAAAATTATAGCTATTTTTTTGATTGATTGGCCAAAAATATAATACATTTTTTGGAGCGAAGCAGAATTTTAGAAATTAGTTGTGTTCCATGAGACGAAAAAGGATGGAAGTCACTGTTCTAAATTAAAGGAGGCAAGTGATAAATTTGTAAAGCATGAACTGTAGAGGAAATTAGTAACGTAATCCTTAGAGCACCTTCGTCTGCAGGGTAGAAACGAACATTCATCATCTGATTGGTGCACAGGACGGGAGAGTACGCCCATCCATTCATTCATCATCTGATTGGTCCGAGCGACATAATAGTAGACTGGCGATTTCACCACTTTTGTCGTCCCTTTATAGAAATCCCCATTCACCACACTACCCTGTCATAAGATGTTATATCACCAAAAGAATGCCTTCACTGAGCAATCAGGTAACTACTAGTCGACATGTTGGTAAAACGTTTTGAAGCTCTTCTCAATATCAATGCTCAGTCTACTCATATTTCAAGTCTGGTTTGAATCGATAGTTTTGGTTATAATCAGAAAAGAAATATTGGGCATATGAAAATTTTCAGATGATGGTGTCAGAATCATAGCTCCCTCATATAAATTGGCGATTGTGATGCAGGATAACGTAAACTGGTTTGGATAAAATTAAATTACTTTAAAATCTTAGAAAGGCTTGGTTTCAGGTTTCTTTCTCTCTTTTTAATCTCCTAATTGGTATTCCGGTGCAGAACTGCTGAGTACGTGCAAAAACTTCATTGTATCGTCTCACTTTAGAATAATTGCTGCATCATAAATCTTTATTGGAAACACATCGCTATTCAGTAACACGGCAATAATAGATAAGGTGTTTACTTGGGACCAAAGTAATTCTTTAGTTTTTCGAAATCCAATTATTTTGTTTGAACTTCAAAAGCTAAAAATTTTTTATATTCTATATGTTTAAAACATAAGGCCCTTCAAAAAGATGCTATCTGTTGCGAACATTCAATTATATAGAGAAAACTCAACAAATTTCTTGATAGAACATAAATCGGATGTTTTTATGCCATCATTTTGGGACACATCTTATAAATCATAAATACAGTTCATGAAGCAAATATCAATAAAAAATAAAATATATTTGCTAGAGCACAGATTGTGTGTGTGCCTACTAGCTTAAAACAATTAATGACATTCACAAATATCTTAACAATCTCAAAATGCGAAGCATTTTATTTTCACAATGTATTAGAATACAAATCAAAATGTAAGGCAGCAAAAATTAAGAAAATAATAAAAGGAATTCAAATATTAGGTAAAAGAGTGAATGTGTGCAATGCGTTTAATGCCACGTCAAAGAAAAATTATTTATCATAGCTACTTAAACTGAAATGTAAATCCATCAACGACAAAGATGACGAATCTGTAGTGTTCTGTTTGCATTCCGGATAAATATTTGATTCTAACACTATGGCGCTGGGAAAATTTCTGACACTTTTATTCATGAGTTACCCAATTGTTCAAGATGTGTTAATATTTATCAACTCTTTTCGGATTTTTCGAGTTGCAATATTTATCATCTTTAAAGTAGCATATTCATAAAATTTCTTTATTTTGAAACTGACGCTTAATGTATATTTCATGTTCTTTACTCAAAACTCATTTCCAATTATTTTAATCTCTAATAACTGCTTCAATTATAGAGCTTTTAAGAAACTTCTCTCATCCGCTTTAGAAATTTTAATTTATACGCACGTAGATTTTTCCAAAAAATTGTTTCTATGTAATAATTGTTTCTATGTGAGAGATAACAACCAAAAGAAAAATTGTGCAGTAGTTTCAAAATTATTATTATGAGACTATTTTAAAACTACATGTATGCATTTAAATAATAATAATTAATGGGAAAATAATTAAGAAAAATTTATTGAGTATATGATATCGAGAACTAATTGTTTGGAAAGTTACTATATTGCTTTTCCAATGTTAACCCCCTGAGTGTCACGAGAGTTCCGAGTATTGTAGTGTTGCTTTTCCTCCACAATACACTTGATTAAATAACCACATTTGCCTAAAAAAATCCATGGATTCTTTCAACCTTCGGAAAGACTAATTTGGTCCTTTCCTTGAATCCCTTGGAAAAATTCTGCTGCTCCTTTTCTTGGAATAAAATCTTTTGAAAAAATTCTAATGCTCATTTACCCTTAGAATAGAATCCTTTGGAAATCTATTGCTCTTTTCCTTAGAATAGTCCTTGAGGAAATTCTATTTACCATTCATTATTTTGCCATTACCATTTAAGAAATCTCACAACTGTCCATGAATAAATTACAGCAAGGCTACCCAAACTTATTGAAAGAATGGCCACATACGGAACTCTAAATCACGCAAATGTAAAATGCTTTGATGGAAATTTCTTATCTACTGTGCAATTTATTTCATCTACAAATCCGTACAAAAGGGTTCCAATATTCTTATTTCTTTTTTCAACGATGAAATCATCCAATAGAGTGAAATCGGAAACTATTCGATGATTTCAATATAAAAATAAAATTTCAAACTAAACCATTTCCTATCTTGGAGGGCCGCGGTGGCCCGATTGGAAGAGTAACGGACTAGCAACAGAAGGGTTGCGAGTTCGAATCAATCCAAACACTGTCGTGTACAAAGGGGGCTGGTGCACGTTAAATCTGTCGTGGCCTCAAATGTCCTCACGTTGGCGTGGTGTGGAAGTTTGGAGAGTGGGGTGCCAGCTCAGGTGTTGCCTTGTCATCTGACTGTGGTTCAAAATTACGTGGTGTCGTCCTCGGACCTTTCCCTTTGGGATTGATCCCGGACCGTCACCAATAGACCGTTGTGTTGCTCCAGTGTGAAATACCAATACCAAATTGAAAATACCAATACCAATACCAATATCTATCTTGGATTACCTCGGCAGGAATTGCGTATCGAACCAAATGCAAGTATTGTTTAAATTTGTTGTTTTAACAAATTTTTTTTAAATTTTATTTTGAAAAAATTATTCAAAATAAATTTATTTTTGTAAACATATCCGGAGACCAGATATGGACCGCGGACCGTAATTTAGAGATCCTTTATAGCACAACCTCAAACAACACCGATGTTGATATTAGTCTATGCCATCCATCCACAGAACATTCACACACACAGTTTCAACGTGTTTACAAAAAATTGGTACATTAGGAGAGCTTCTAACCTTGAACCCCATCGTTCCACCAAATTGACAACAGAATGATACCTCATCGGCTGTGTACTTGCGTGGAAGTTATGACGGCCACAAGGTCGAATCATTATCTGCGGTGTCCGGAAGTGCTTACTGATGGCCGCTGAATTGAGTGATTCATTATGAGGAGTTAAGCAATCCTTCACAGTCTGTCTGCTCGGGAACAAAATGCCGAGGCCCGGTGACAGCTGAAAGACTTAATGACGAAATCTGCCCCTGTGGCTTCTGTTGTTCACGGCGATGGAGAAATGGATCCGTGTGAGGTTTACTCCACTGACGTATACGTTCACGGACCGTGCAGTGAAAATAAACTCCAATATATTACTCTAGTTAATCTTTTGTAAGCTCAAGTTTATTTTTGAAAATTTGTGATGTCTTAACCCTCCAAGAGTGACTTTGAAGCGATCTCATCCATCATGATCCGGTCAGTTTTGCTAATGACGAGATATCTCGTCATCAAGATATTGCCAATTTTTTTGATGACGAGATCAAGATCTGGTTAGTTTTTTCTATTCGCGAGATAACTCGTTCATCAAATCTGGTCAGTTTTGCTAATGACGAGATATCTCGCCGAGACAACCAAGAGGAGGGTTAAATAAACCTTCAGTTTTAAAACGGTTAAAAAAGTTACCACATGTCATTTATTGAAACATTATGCATTATACACGCTGTCACAAGTTGGGTGCCTATTTTTTGAGCAAGGTGCCACTCTAGATTAAATAAATGAACAGGAAACGCAAAATTGAGTTTTGATGACGGGTATATCCAGATAGCTTCACAACTGCGTTGTAAATTTGCTTCTTCAACCGTTTCACGCAGAACGCCTTACCGGTATAGTGGTCTAAGCGTTTGTCTGCCACCCAGTAGGGCGTGGGTTCGTATCCCAGTTTATAAACGCGTGGATGTTGTTGTTTTTTATGGCGCAAGGGCCATATTTGGCCATGCTGCTCAAGACAGAAGACAGCCAATGTCAAGAGTGGACACACACACAAGGAAAGTTTTACTGAAATAGGAGAGAGAAATACGCGCAGGAAGGAATCGAACAGGCACCGCAGACACCTACCAGGTCGCTAGCGCAGTAGGGCATACCCACTGAGTCACGACGGCCCAGCATGGATGTTGGTGATTGTCCAAGGCGGGATTAGAGGAGGCTCAGGGAAGAAGGGAAAGATCCGAGGACAGCACCTCGTAATCGTGAATCACGGTCAGATGACGAAATCAACACCTGAGCTGGCACCCCACTCTCCAAACTATCACACAAAGCCAACGTGAGGACACTGAGACCTCGAAAGTTTTTACGTGGTTGGTAGGAAGGCAGTTGAATTTACATTGTTGGTAGTTGATGGAGAAACAGAACGGTCAATTAAATTGGCGACTGTCCTGAGTCAATTCCGAAGCATTCAACGGAAGAAGTTACGAATTTTAAATGATTCCAGCAATGAAAAGCGGGGCAATTCGTCTCCAATCTGCATTGTACTTATTGCATTTATGGCCGTATGAACATATTTGTATTTGTACATATGAATTAAGGCGAAAGAGAAAAACACGCGATAGCTATTCTCAGACGTCAATTATATCGCAGTAAAGTATCAACACAATCAACATGGACATTTATTGCATTATATTTGAAATGAAAGTATCATGAGTACATATGAAAAGATTGAGGATAGGTAGAGAGAAGAGCAAGGAAGAGAAAAAATTAATTCAATATTCTTCAACCATTTTTAACTAAATTCTGAAAAATATTTAAAAATTTTGAAAATAATGTACAAATTATAATAGCCAGTCCATCGATTATTTGACAGCCTCCTCTACTCAGCTATTTTCAATCCTAAACAGAGGTACGAGACATTTTCCAAGTTCTTTGCTAGAGGTGTCATTAAATGCACATGAGTATAATTACGATTCTGGAATTCATCATTACGTTTCCACTATTAATTTTCCCCGTCAAATATCTGTTAAGTACAAAAAAGTTTTCTGTTTCTGTCACAGGCATTTTTCATCAACTGTTACTTCCCAATGAGTGATGAAAAATCAATTGAGGCTGAAGATTATAATTATGAATGTTTATTTAGAGGTTGTTTTGAAGGGCCTTCTTTAACGTCTTGAAGCATCAAAAAGAAGTTATGGAAAAATTTTTTACAAATGAAACGATCGAAAAACATTTCCAGTAAAAAATACGAACAAAATAAAATCGCTTAGAAGAATTTTTTTTATGCTAATATATCATTTTTTAAAATTGCCCTGTATTCATAAAAGATATGATAAAAAATGGTTTTATTAGTCAGGATAGGGCTTATGTAATAGGTATATATAAGAATAATATGTTAACAGACAAATCTCAATGGATATGTCATTAGTCAAGAATGCTATTATGTATTATTACGGCGTCAGTTATTTAGTGGTTTTAACACTGATAAATCATTCCAGATTTACTCACACTATAATCGTGTGCCATGAATCCTATCCAGCTTTCCTACATTTCATGTCTGATCATGTGTTATATTTTATGTAAACTAGTTTTAAAATTTAACTAATTGATATGTATTGGACAATATTTTATGTCAACTGAAAAGTTTGACATCTCTGAGCATTGAATGCACTATAACGCAGGTGTACTTAACAGTTGGGTTCTTACCCTAAAATGGGTCACCGTGGATTTTGGGAAAGGTCACTGCATCGTAGACTGCCACAGAAAAAAGAAACAAGTGATTTTGAAAATGATGGAATTTCCTGACGATTATACACTTATTGAAATGATCCTCCTCTTCCTAATTCCTACTTGTACTACACTTCCCTCTTAGTTCACTAGAAACTTCACGTTGTAGTAATAAATGCAGACTACAGAAATATCTCGAATAAATTTTGGTTACGCGTTGTTGTATTACTGCATATAGTTTTTAAGTATTTTCACCTATTTTGTCTACGCCATTGAAATTTTTTTATTTCGTTATAGCGGGAAATTTGGTTAAAAGTAATATTCAATGTAAAGAGAGTCATCGTAAAAAGCGATGGGAGATGTCTTCCTATGTTATCCTCTTTTTTTATTATTATTTCCCCCTCTGAAAACTGTTTGTCAACTTTTTGAAGATTTCGTGATATTGTGTACCTATATAATACTTTATGATCCTTAATACCTTCCGCCAGAGGAGATCCCGCGCCTATCCTTGTGAGGATTTAACGGTACAAAGGTCTCCCTTGGGAAGTCTTACATGCAAAGAATCACTGCTGGGTTTCTTTGTTGTAGATCTAATGGTTATTCGGAACTGTGTTTATGTTGTCGTTCTAAAGTCCTAGCTGCGGGAGGCCAGGATGTCGAAAATTGTATGTATGTTCTCTTCGCACTTTCTATATTTCAGTGCCAGGTTCAACCATCCTGGGGTGGGTCTTACAAGTGAGTAATGCAGGTGGAGTTAGCTTGTGAGGGACACTGATGCATGATGTATCGATGCTTCCTCTAACCCACAGGAGCGTTGGTGGGTCTGCGATAATCCGAATCTATGGAGAAAGTTGGAGAGTGGGTCATGGCCCTTTACAAACTGGACTAAATGTCTTCCATTCGAGTATTCGTGCAAACGTTTGGGAAAGAGATCGGTCATCCTTGAACGAACCTTAAGCCACCCTTCGGTTGGTTCTGTGCCCTGGGTTATGAATGAAAGAATGCATGTTTTCCACATAATTAATTTCGATTTATTAATAAACTAAGGACGATACAAAACTACAAAAAATGTCGATCAACTCTATTTTTACGCTGTCCCCAATTCTTCCAAATTCCAAATGAATTTTTCATCACATTCTATATCATTGTTGCAGTTTGCACGTGCTTGATAAATATAATACCACGATACAATAATGTTTTCAAGTACATTAGTAGCCAGTTGCGCGCAATAAAAAATAAAAATCACAGATTGCTTTCACGCCCTCACAAAAGCTGTGATAAGTAATAGAGAAACAATTATGCATTTGTACAGAGCTAAACAGCGAGTACTTTGGGTACAGCTGTACTATACGCCTCGTTTGGTGACAACGCTCTTGGCGCGTTTTTTTGCGCACTTTTTATGTTGCCAAGGAAATAATTCTTAGAAAAAATAGCTTTTTAAACGGAAAATAATAAGCTTTAGCGAAAAATAATTAAAGGGAAAAATATGCCTAAAACGGCCTAATACGTAAAAAACGGGAATAACCCTAGTAAAGATGGGTTGCATTCACCTGCCATAGCTCTCTACTAAAAGGGCGCCAAAAAACGCGCCAAAACGTTGCCACCAAACGAGGAGTATAATAGAGCTGCACCGTACTTCGCATTTCATGAGGGACCAGTCATCTCAACTCAGTACATAGATTCGTTACATAACCTTGTTATAGGGTATGTGACCGAGGCGACCAAGGGGAGTGTAGATCTGGAGGGTCACTTTGTCAAGTCCAGGAGTTGAATTTGGGTCTCTCTCATGGAAGAAAAAAGGGTTAAGAAACCGTGCTTTCACTAAAGAACAGTTTGTACTCACCCCATCCTATACCGACGTACGTCCGGAATTGGATCTTATCAATGGAAAACGTCTTTACAACCAGCATGTAGAGGTAGAGACCTTCCACGAACATCCAGAAGAAATTGGTGGCCATCAGATATGTCAGCAGGATGACAAGAAAGCATGCTACCTGCAAAGAAATCAAACCATTCTGTGTTACATGCTTATTCTTAAATAAACTTGTGTGTCAAAGTATGTAAAGAGTAACATGATTGGAAATTTACTGTCGAGATGTTGCAGAAATTATAGAAATGAATTAATAAAAGGTCGAGAGTGGGACTTCGGTCAGGTGTAGTACCAGTGTAATAATCAAAAGTTGGTATACAAGGGGATTCAAAACACACACGTCCTAAAAAGAAGGCTAATGCAATCTAAATTGAATCTAGAGCCAAGCACCAGCACGGAGTATCTCAGATGACAAATGAATACTCCAGAAGCTATGTGGAATAAAATAAGAACACACACATGCCTCATGGTGTTACATAAGGACTAAAGAAATGGACAAGAAAAGCTCAAATGAACACATTGTATCTTTAGTTATTGCGGAAAAAAGTTTTGCTCTGTTAAAAGCAACCTAATAGGGAATATACTGGCTTCTGATCATAATAACAGTCCTTACAACGTGCATACTTGCTTTACTCTAGGATTTCAGAGTTCCAGTGGCCCTAGAGCACGTCTTTGCTCTTTTGCGGTGTTTCGTGTTGTGTAGGCTGCAATGAGAGGACCAAGCATGCTCTATCGTATTGAGATCAGGCGACAGTGCTTGATATGTATTCGGCACTATTCTTAATGTTCGGACAAGTGTGGAGATGTTACGGTTATCTTTTAGCGCATTTCTCAAGGAAACATACTTTGACTTAGAAAATATTTTCAAATTGTAGATGTTGTATGTGACATTTATCTTATGAGAGGTGGTATATGTATAAAAATATACAATTTGTTTTTCTATACGGTGTCTTTTATCAAATCCTTTGCTGTTTAAAGAACCCTTTTCTACGTTTGATTAGTTGAATGGAAAATTACGTTTCTAAGTGAAATATTCGCGAAATCATACGGACTTAAACTTCACAACTGACTTTGACCACATGATTGAAAACTTAATTAAAAGCAGAATTTCATCTGAAATAAAATCATACGAAAATATGAAGTTAAAACAATATGTGATGGAAGTTACTATTAATCTCCGAGACACTCATTGATAACAAATGTCAAAAGTTCCAGACAGTTAAGCTAATAAATGCCGATACATTATAAATATTTTGTAAGAATACTTTCCTGTGACATGAATTTGAGTAAATGAGAATTTCACCTCATGACTACACAAACAATAGCTTTTCCTGTTAAAGAATTCGAAACTATAACACGAAAGTAAATAAATAAATTTTATAAGCGCTTCTGCATCGTAAGAAACATAAATTTGTTCTTTATACAATATATTAAAAATTGTTTAAAATATTGATTCGTTCGGTATATTGACGATATCAGATAGGGAAGTACTAAAAAATACATAACCAGTTAAATGATTTTAAATTACAATCTTCAATAGTGGTTTTAGTAAATTGATACTAAAAGCACTATTCTTAAATAAACTAGTAAGCAAAGCTGCAATTTAATTTTGTAATTGGATTAAAAACAGAAGAAATTTATCTTCTCTGCTCTGCTTATACAATGCGGTAGGTCCTGTAACATACCTTGGGTTTTTCTATTCTGTGTCAGTAAAGGTTTCATTGCGTGTTCATTACTTGACGTTGTCTGTTGTGTTTGGCTCAGCTTGGAAAAATATGGCCCTTTTGCACCATAAAACCAAGCTACCGATGAAGTAGAAGTAGTAAGGTTAAATATTCAAGTTATCTTCATATTATGAATTTCCTCACAAGAAAAGAAAATTTCAGAAATGGCTTTCTCTTTCCTTAAAAAATTGAAAAATCATTTACTCATTACATTTTTTATGATGCATTTACCAGCTGGGGAGCCCTTCTAGAAGTAAATATTTCCAAAGCACAAAAAGTACGTCTTCACTCAATAGCACGTCCGTACAAGCATTTCTGACGCATAAAGAGAAACATATCTGTGGGGAAAATTGCAACGCAATTTGTTTGCATACATACCAGTGGACCATCTCTAGAAAAACGGCACAACTGAAATTGAAGATTTCAATCTTCCATTCAACAAACAATTCCATTAGACCCGAAAAAACGATGGAAATCAAATGAGGATAATTTTACAAACTTTTAATCGCCCCCCCCCTCGATATGATCGAATTCTACAAATTTCTAATTCAGAAAAAGTATGATGAAAGAATTTCTTGGCTTTTTAAACACTATTTTCAGTAGCGTTACTTTACTCGAGAAGACTTGATTATACAGAATGTTCAAAACACCCTGAACAAACTTTAAGGGGAGATTGGGAACACAAAATTAAAACGTTTTCACATATAAGGGATATATGTCCGCAAGCGTACTCAGATGTTCTAGAGGATACACTAAAGTACAGAAACGAAAGGATGGTAAATAGTTTGTCTTTGTGTTAAGCTTGTAGATAGCGTCAACAGCATAAAGAAGGAGCGACGCGACTTGGCAGTTTTTAGTTTTATTTAAAACTTAACAACAAGGAACATATAGATTAATATACATAATGATGGGTATACCCAATATACAAAAAGGATAGTGGGAAAAATCCCTATTGGACGAAAGACGTCCGATCTGATCAAAAACATATAGCCAAGTGAAGATATTAATATAGTGGTAACCCAAGTTGGCGAACGGTTGGCGCGTAAGCGCCAACATCCCCAAGTTGGAGATCGGTTGGCGCACAGGCGCCAACATCCCGCCCGGCCTTGCACGAAGTGCAAAGAATAATAATTACCACATTGTATAAAAAAATGTTAAATACACATATAACAGTTACAGTGGAAATAGAATTTTCAATTAAACAATAGTTATAAGCATTCAAACGCAAATTTTGATTTGAGAATTAAAATACTCATGTAATAATGACAGCAATTAATGAATACCATACAAAAATAAACACAAACACAATGATTATTCAAACTAAAGTACATAATAATATACAAGTTTTAAATTGATTACTCAGTGGGAACTGGTAATAGCGCTAATTTAGTGATGGGTCTTTTGAAAAGTCCTAACTTCGTTTTTACCATACACACTCTAATTTGACCATCTTGGCCTGGAAAAACGTCTACAATACGACCCATCAACCAGGAATTAGTAGGTTGATTATCCTCCCTTACAATCACAATGTTCCCAATAGCAAGATTATTCTTAGAAAACATCCATTTAGATCTTTGTTGTAAGTGGCTGATATAATCTCTCTGCCACCGTTTCCAAATATATTGAATCACCTTGGTGGTTCGTTGCCACCTTTATAGTAAATTATCATTGTAGGTTGTTAAATCAGGTTCAACAATCGAAACAATGGGTCGTCCAATCAGAAAGTGACCAGGTGTTAATGTCTCCAAATCATTTGCATCAGTGGAAAGAGGAACTAATGGCCGCGAATTTAAAATTCCTTCTATTTGATTTGTTATAGTCAAAAACTCCTCATAGGTAAATATTAATTTTCCTATTCCGCGTTTCAAATGAAATTTAAAGGATTTTATATCAGCCTCCCAAAGCCCTCCAAAATGAGGAGATTTGGGAGGTATGAATTTCCACTTTATTTTTTCAGAACTGAGATATTTCGTCAATTTATCATCTGGCTTGTCTATTAAATCGAACAAGCGATTCAATTCGTTACGCGCACCAATAAAGTTGCTACCATTATCAGTAAAGATAGTTGCACATTTACCACGTCGAGAAATAAATCTTTTCAACGATGCAATGAATGATTCAGACGTCAAATCCGATACAAGTTCAAAATGAACTGCTCTAGTTACAAAACAAATAAAGATTGCAACATATATCTTTTGAAGGGAACCCTTACGTTGATTTTTGTTCTTAATGAAAAAGGATCCGCCGAAATCAATACCAGTAGTATTAAACGCAAAATCAGGCTTTAACCGTTCAGGAGGCAAGTCGCCCATTTTTTGAGTCATAAATTGAGGGTTGTATTCAGCACAAGTAACACATTCATGAATGGTTTTTCTAGACAAATTTCTACCACCCAAAATCCAATACTTTTGGCGTGATAAATGCAAAGTAGTTTGAGCACCGACATGCAAATATTTATCATGAATGTCTAGCAGAATTAGTTTTGAGATTAGATGATTTTTAGGTAATATTACAGGGTGTTTTACATCAAAGGATAAATCAGAATGTTCCAATCGACCTCCTACTCTAATGATTCCATCTGCGTCCAAAAAAGGCGATAAAGTTTTAATCTTACTTGAAGGGGAGACCAACCCATCCCCTTCTAAATGTTGAATCTCACGGAGAAAATGTTGAGTTTGAACCACTTTCACAATAAAATTCTCAGTAATTTTCCTTTCTGCTGGGAGAATGGGACCTTTTTGAAATGAAAATTTTCTACACGCCTTTAAGAACCTGAAAACATAACTAAAAACATTTAGGTTAGTTACATAATTATTTGTGATACTTAAAATATGATCTATGAGAGAATTTTCTTTAACATTTAACAGTGTACAGTCATCACTGATAATCTTTTTCAGTTCAGACGCATAGTCTTCTTCAGGTACACTAGGAATTTCGGATAAAAGATGAAAGTTTTGTGTTTGCAAGAATTCGGGCCCTTTCAGCCAAATTGGATTGTAAATGAGATTCTCGGCCGAAGTCCCTCTGGACAACAGATCGGCCGGATTTTCCTTGCCGGAACAGTGAAACCAATTGTCCGGGTTGGACAATGACTTGATTTCATTTACTCGATTGGCCACGAATTGCTTCCACCTTTTGCTGGATCCCTTAATCCAATACAAGACGATTTTTGAGTCTGTCCAGAGTGTCACTGAAACTGATTTTTTGCCTTCGATGATCTTCTGAATCTTACTCGTTAATCGAGCTGCTAAAAGTGCACCAAGTAGCTCAAGTCGAGGTAAAGTTATTGTTTTCAGAGATGCGACGCGGCTCTTTGCAGTGACGAGGTTCACTGTAATGTCGTTGTTCTTGATTACCCTCAAGAATACAGCAGCACCAAACGCTTTCTTGCTTGCATCGCAAAAGGTATGAATCTCGATGAGGTCATCAGACTCTTGCTTTGATGAGTTGAGAACCAATCTCGGGATTCTTAGTTTCTCCAACAGTGGAATTTCTGTGCACCACCGTTGCCATTCTTGCTGGATATCCCCTGGTAGGTTGCAATCCCAAGAGATTTTTCGTTCCCAAAGGGATTGAAGCATACATTTGGCTCGAATTGTGAATGGTGTAAGTAGACCCAAAGGGTCGAAAATTTTCCCAACGGCTTGTAATAGAAAGCGTTGTGTTCTTGTTAGGCGATAGGAATTCGAGTAGTCCTCTTATCTCGATCATGAAACAGTCCTCCTTGGTATTCCATGAAATACCCAGTATTTTGGTCAAGTTGGAGCCTAAACTGACCGGGGAATCCACAGGGAAGGTGTCGAATCCCTCATTCGACCACTGCTCCAACAATTCGTTATCGTTTGTAATCCATTTTCGAAGACTCATGTTGGCTTCGAGCATAATGTTTCTCGCCTCACGTGAGATTTTAAGTGCTTCATGCGTGCTGTCTGCACCTGCAATTAAATCATCAACGTAAAAGCAAGTATCCAATATTTCAACTGTTGTGGGAAAATTTTCAGCAAACCTTTTGATATGATGTTTTATAGTTGCCGACAATAGAAAAGGAGAGGCGTTGACTCCAAATAAAACTCGGGTAAATTTGAAGACTTGGAACCCATGGTCCGAAAAATGGTCGTTGGGCCACAAGAAGCGAACTGCGTCCCTTTGATTCTCTGCAAGAGTTATCTGGAGAAAGGCCTTGGCAATATCTGAAGAGAATGCCACTTTGTTTGTCCTGAAATTCACCAGAATGTCAAAGATATTTGGATTCAGGTTTGGGCCAGTCCAAAGACAGTCATTTAACGATAATTGACCAGGTTCATGTGAACTTGCGTCGAAAACCAGTCTCGTTGAAGTTGTTGAACTATCTTTTACAACTGCGTGATAAGGAATGTAATAAACCGGATTTTTTAAAGCGGAAGGTTTTAAGTCCGGATCATCAATTTTTTCAATAATTCCTTGCGCTTCGTAGTCATCTATTATTTCTTGATACTTGATCTTCATTTCGGGATTCCGCTGCAATCTTTGCAAAGTACCTCGGAAGCGCTGGTATGCAACGGAAAAATTGTCTTTTAGTTCCTTAAAATCTCTTCTCCACGGAAAGGTCACGGAGTATCGAGAGTTTTTGAATTCGACAGTTTTATTAAAGATTTCCACGGCCCGATCGTCCTCAAAAAGTCTTGGGTCATCCCTGATTCCAAGCGACTCCAAGTCGAAAAAGCGATTCAAATTATCATCTAGAGGTTCAGAATCTTGAATGAGATAGCAGTGTTCATCATTAGATGAACAACGTTCGTTCCCCGTACCAGAGGCAATGTAACCGAAAACAGAGTCTCTGAAAAAGAGATCATTGATTTTAAATGTGTCATTCTTAAGAATTTGCAGCACCCATTGGGATGAAAGAACACAATCACACGATGAAGGAACGGAAAAGTTAGGATCTGCTAATTTCACAAAGTCTGGCAATTCTAAATCCGAAGTGTTTATTTCAGAAGACGGCGTAAAATCAACAATGTTATTTACTAGATACAGCTCGATCGGCTCTCTAAAAGTTCGATTTGCATTAGATATAAACGCACTTGTTTTATGAGTCAGACTATGGACTGAGTTGTTTAGGCCATTCACAGAAGAGCAAATTTTTTCTTTCTTTAATTGTAGCCTCTCTGCTACTCTTTTAGTCAAAATACAAATAGTGCTTGCGCTATCAATAATTGACCTAATTCTATGCCTATTACCATACCGATCTTCCAAATAAATCACGCAAGTACATAAAAGCGATAGTTTTCTACTTTCGTTTGAAATAAATGTAACTTCCTTTGACCCCTTAGCCCTTTCTTGTTTTTCATTTCTCTCAGTCTCAAGGATCGAAGTGTTTAGTTCCTCTGGCGTCGCAGATGTATCAACTTGAGAGTTAGCATATGGAGGTTGGGAAATAGGCTGATCATTTTTTTTATTTTCGCCAAAGTGTAATAAAGTATGATGAGACTTCGAACAAATCCTGCATTTGAACATAGACAGGCATTTGGTTTTATGAATGTGTAAGCAATTCACACAAATTTTACTTCTTTTAGTATGATCAAACCTTTGTTTGGGATTCATTTTCAGAAAAACAGGGCACTTGAAGAGGGGATGAAATTGAATGAATGACTCGTTAGCACACAAAGAGCACTCTCGTTTCTTGTTAATTTCGTCGTTCGACTGAATCATCAAAGCTTTTGCTTTAGGATAAGAATTGGAAATCCTTTTATTACTCAAAACTGAGGAAGGATTTTGATTTATGCTGTTCAAAATAGAAGCTCTTGTTTCCAGAAACGAAATTAAGCTTTCAAAGTCTGGAGGCTCGTTCGATTTCAAAGAAAATTCAAACTGTTTTCTCGTTTCCTTATCCAACTTTTGTAACAAAATGTTAACTAGCATAGCATCAGATAAATTATTTTGTTTATAATCAAGAAGTTTTAGCGCTCTTAAGTTACACAGTCGACTAAGTTTCGCAAATCCCCTGGAGATTCGCGTATTATTCCGTGGTTAAGAATTCCTAAAATGTGAGTGTCAATCAACACTCTTTTGTTCTCAAAACGTTCAGTCAATGCAGTAAATAAGGAATTGAATGAGTCACCTACAGACTGTAAGTTTTTGGCTTCACCTCTAAGGGAAGCGCGCAAATAAAATAGCTTTTGTGAATCACTTAAAGAAGGATTTTCACTTATTAAGGATACAAATTGAGTTTTAAAGTTATTCCACTCTTCGTACTGACCAGAAAAGGTTGGGAGTGGAATCTCAGGCAAACGTATTTTCGATTTAGTTTCGACATCCACATTTTCATTTGAGACATTGAGTGAATGTCCAGTACCAGAACTAGGTTTTATTAAAAATAATTTCAAACTCACCTCAGCGAGTTCTAGGCGATTTTCGATGTCATCGATATCTTCCTCTATCGCTGGTAGATTTGGCAGATCAGGAATTGCATAGTACGAGTCCCGAATATCATCGATTTTGCGATGTAAAGAGTCAATTGTCCTGAGTTTCACATCAATTTCGATGTTTGAAGGTACTTCCGTTTGCGATTTCTCAAATATAAAGTTCTCCAACTTGGTAAGAGTAGATTTAACCGATCCCTTGGATCGATTAAGCGCAACTTCGTGTTTATCCATAGCGCTGATTCAGCTCAGCTCCGTCGATGAGTACGGACCAAAAAATGTCTTTGTGTTAAGCTTGTAGATAGCGTCAACAGCATAAAGAAGGAGTGACGCGACTTGGCAGTTTTTAGTTTTATTTAAAACTTAACAAGGAACATATAGATTAATATACATAATGATGGGTATACTCAATATACAAAAAGGATAGTGGGAAAAATCCCTATTGGACGAAAGACGTCCGATCTGATCAAAAACATATAGCCAAGTGAAGATATTAACCCTTCAGGCGGCCACCCCGAGATATCTCGTAAACCAAAATGCACGTTTAAGTGTCAACCCCGAGATATCTCGTAAACCAAAATGTAAGCTTAAGTGTCAACCCCGAGAATATTTGAACGGTCACTTTTCCTTCCCCTCGACCACCCGTGTCCTCTAATGGGAGGGCGTGGCTGGAGACTCTTTGTGCGAGGGGTCTTGATGGGAACGGACGATGCCGAAAAGTACTTCCTCACTATGTATTGTCAATGGATTGCCTTTGGCGTGTTACAAAGTGTATAACAGGGTATTCCTGTCTTCTTAAACTACACTTTGGAAGCGTCTACCTTCGGGTTCTTCGGGAAAACGATGTCGAATTGAAAATTTGGAATCACAATCTTGAGTTTCAAAACATTTCAAATTGTTTCATCTGAAGTACTATTAAAAGTTTACAAAACAAAAATGAAAACTTAAAGCAATTAACAACACGAAGTGCCACGAATTCAGAGAAAAAGGTTGGAAATTAAAAAATTAAAGGTTATGATTTTTACTGCAGTCAAAACTACATGATATACTTTTTAAACTATGCACAATTGTTTAATTTAATATATCAGTACGTAATGAACGCTTAACGAAGTACGATAATTGGAAGAGTTCGAATAGGTTTGGTGAAATGGGCGACCTGGGGGCCACCGATGCGATAAATAATTTGAAAATTTCAAAAGCTCTAACTTCGTCCTTTCTCTCAAATATTAATTATTGGATAATCAACCCTTTGAAATCATGCTAAATAAATTTTGCAAAAAAAGAAACTGGATAAAAACCTTTCTCCTCGTATGAATGGTAATTTGCAAAAAACAAAATTTAGTTTTTTAAGGGGTGATGCGCACTTGTATGTCTCTTCTAGAGCACCTCCTAGATATTACACTATCAAATTGTAGAATATATAGTCTTAATATGCCTAGAACATCAATAGACCAAGCTTTTACCATTTGAAGGTGATACGTCCCCCCGCCCTAAAATTACTAATCTTTACCAACATTTGTACAAAATACATATAGAAATTACTTTTAATTTATTTTTAAGAAAGAAAATGTTTCATTAACTCACATTCTTGAATGTCTTAAAGAGCAATTTAATCAAGATAGGTAGGTATTTAATTAACGTCGCACTGGAGCAGAACAACGGGTTATTGGCGGCGGTCCGGGATCAAACCCAAATGGAAAGATCCAAGGACAATTTGTAATTTTGAACCATGGTCAAATGACGAGGTCAACACCTGAGCTGGCAAACCACTCTCCATACTTCCACACTCGCCAACGTGGGGACATTTGAGGCCACGACAGATTTAAAGCGCACCAGCCCCCTCTATACACAACGGTGTTTTTTTGGATTTGAACTCGCAACCCTCTGGTCTCTAAACCGTTACTCATCCAACCGGGCTACCGCGGCACGAATTTATTCAAGGAATACATGTATGGGCAGTCAAAACTGAATTCGGTAGATGGGATACTGAATGACATATTAAGAATCCAATACAACCTTCACTCGCAGAACGTATTTTATTTGTCTTATTTTAAGCGTTTATTTGTCTTATATAAAGCGTATCATTATAACAGTAAAGATGAATCATTGGTGTGGTAGCCAACCTTTTCGCTGACGTTTTGTAAATTCAACAGTTAGACATACGATTTATAATTTTCTCTTAATATTCAATCCTTAATTGAATTAAATAACTCTGAATAGCCTATTCACTGTTACTGTAATATGCTAAGTTTCATAAAAATACGTTTGCACGTTTTGTGTGACAAACATTTTTATAGACACGAAACGTGTAACTATTAATTTTGAAATAAAATGATTTTTCAATGAATAAGTCCATTTCAATGAAAAATGAATTGGACAAATATATTTCTGTTCAATTTTCTTACTACATAGAAGATGTAGATTATAACTTACATTATTTAAATATATAACTTGCAAAATAATAAAGGGCTAATCTTTTGGATCTAATCAACGTTTGTTTGTGGAAGCGGGAAGATGTACTAGTTAATTTCTGTATTAGTTTGCAAACATTGAATTTCACGATCAACCAACTGCTTCAATTTTCAAAAGAAAGGGTAATGGAGCATTGTAGATAGCTTTGCTGGACATTATTCGAGATAAGTATCGTCTTTTATTTACTTAGACTTCTTGTACATTTTTCTCCAACCTCTATCTAAGTTTCAATTATGCTAATGAAGATATACCGTGGCTCCCAAGAGTGTTCGTACACTTTAAAAATTTGTAGAAAAAGTGCTGTAGCCTAGAATTGAATTCGAATATAAAGTTCAATATTTTTTCATATCATCTCCATGTGATTCTGAATAAAACCCAACATTCTTTAAAAAAATATTGACTCATTTTCTTTTTATAAAAATGGAGATGCAAGGAGGCAGAGAAAGAACACGTCACAAAAGTGATCGTACACCGAAACATTTTCGGATAAATTCATAGATAAAATTATCGTTTATCGCTTTTTTTTATTTTTGCATTGTGGTGACATTTAAAAAATCGTTTGGCTTTAAACTTTGCTTGCTTACTTCGTAATATTCTATTTATTACTTTAAAATGGCTCGTAGTCGTAAGGAAACAACGAACAGCATTCGAAAAGTGATTAATTTTCATCATAGTGGTAAATCAGTTCGGAATATCTCTAAAATTAGTAAATTTATCCCATTCTACGGTGCAGTATGTGATAAAACGCTTTAAAGAAGAAAATCGGATCGAAAACAAGGTAAGGAAAGGTCGTCGGGCAAAGTTAACTCGACGTGATCAGAGATTTATAGTAAGAAAATTTGTGGAGAAATCCACGTTTGAGTGCTGTACAAATTTCTACAGAATTTACTGAAAAATTTTCTACTTCAATTTCATCTGAAACTGTCCGACGAGTGCTCAGATCAGCTGGATTAAATGGGCGTTCTGCCCGAAGAAAATGTTTTGTAAGTGCGAAAAATAGAAAGCTTAGGCTTTCCTTCGCAAAATCAATGATCAATAAGCCCGAAACGTATTGGAATCATGTCTTATTTGCAGATGAAAACAAATTTAACATGTTTGGTTCCGATGGGCATATAATTGTATGGAGAAGAAAAAATGAGGAACTTTATCCCAAGAACTTAGCTGGAACGGTAAAGCATGGCTGTGGAGGTGTCCTTGTGTGGGGGTGCATGTCAGCATCAGGACTAGGTAATTTGGTATTTATTGATGACATAATGAATCATGCTCTTTATTTAAATATTTTTAAAGACAATTTAAAATTATCAGCCCGAAATTTGGGTATTGGAAACAACTTTGTTTTTTATCAAGATAACGATCCTAAGCACACGGCTCTCAACGTTTGCCTCTGGTGTCTATAATTGTCCACAAGTTCTGAAAACACCACCTCAGTCACCGGATTTAAACCCAATAGAGCAAATTTGGAGGGAACTGAAGGTTAGAGTACGAAGACACGACATTAAAACGAAAAGCGAACTAAAAACAGTAATGATTGAAGAATGGAGGAACATTGATGCAGAAATTACAAAAAAACTAGTGAACTCTATTCCCAGACGTTTAAAAGCTGTTGTGGATGCCATAGAATATCCTACTAAGTACTAATTTACCGAAATATTGCAATATTTACTAATATGTAGAGATTTTTTTTAAAGTGTACGAAGACTTTTGTGAGATAATTTTTTTGTTATTTTTTTATTATTGATTTTGCAAAAAAAAAAATTTTACTATGTTTTAAAAATATTTTATGTAGTTTTGTTAAGAACAAGTTATAGATGTTATTAAAAAATTCCCATTCTGAAATATTAATTTTTATTAATGGATAGACCAGTATTTCATTGAAATTCGTAAGTGTACGAACACTTTAGGGAGCTACTGTATATTCTAAATACAAAGCGGTGTGCATAAGTGAGAAAAATAACCTATTATTGGTTATGAATGGATACGAGTAAATGTATCGCAAGCACATACATGTTTGTGAGGAGGCAAAATAAAATTAATCTTCGTATAAGAAGTTTTGTGAAACAGATACAACAAAAAGTGAATCTAATAGAAAGAGTGTTTCCGGATATATGGCATAGTATCAAATTGTAGGTTCTCTTCCATTCAAATTGTTGCTTGATTGTAACCATGTGTGCCTATATTTAATTATAACTTAATTTACCACCTTTTCAATTAGAAATTTTCTGTCTTTAACAAGGAAAAGCTAAATTCAGTAAGGTAGGTAGATTGTTGAATTTACGTCACACTGAAGCAATGTCAACTTGCTATTAAATTTAGTGAGAAACATTTTGTTGAAATTTCTAGTTGATTGTTAAAAACAAAAAAAACTCTATTTCTTTTTCCCACAAAACTAGAAGCATTTTTTAAGTCTTGGAAAACCAATTTAAAATCCTAAATTTGTTTCTAAACTTGAATGTCTTTAAAACTTAAAAGAGGCCAGGAAGCCAAAGACTTTCTGACCTCTCTTTTGATATAAAACTGATACTCTTGTAACTCTTGACATAAAACAATTAACTATGTAATAAATTCATTGACATGAAAATTCAAGAATATTCTCAAGACATCTTATCCACATCTCTGGTGATCGCTTCCAACGAGCAAGCCATAAAAGCGGAAAAATCTCCACTCTTTGCTTGGAGCACTCTTTTCTATCCCTAATCAAAGTGAGAAACCACCCAAATCTAGCAACTGCTCATATAAAATTGTCACAGCCCCCACAAAAAGGATTACCTAAAACGCCATAATCTTTCCTTTTGTTGTGTTACATTATGATTAAATGACATTAGAATTCCGAATTGATTTTGAAAATTATTAATTATTGAATACAGAATATGTACACAGAAATTGTTTATTATCAAAATTTGCAAACGTTATTCTTAAGTATTCAAATGAAATAAATTATAAATTTCATTTCAGATTGCATTTACGAGCTTTTTTTATGAATTATTTCAAAAGGCAAAACTTATTTTCTGTATAATTGAGAAATAAGTTTGTAACTTTAACGATATATGTAAGTAATATTTACGATATTTTTAAAATAAGGAACTGAATGAATATTTATAAATTATTGTTAGCCAGTAAGCAAAAACATGAATATTGCGTACATGAACATCTGTTTCTGAACATTTGTAACTATTTTAATAAAAAGTAAGTGGAAATTTAAAAAAAATGGTTAATGGATTAATGTACTCAAAATGGATAATGTACAAAATGTACGAAACTAATATAGTAAACTTTTTATATCGTAATGATTAAAACTGAGATTTTCAAATAGTTCAAAAAATTAAACAGCTTAATGATTAAACAATATTAAATTTAGTAAGTTACGTAATCGAATATTCTTTTTCTAAATGTTGTAAGAAACACATCAACAATCCTTAACGACAACATCTCGTGAAATCACCTCCACTCCAGTAGAAATTCTACAAAAATATCAACTAAATAATCTCATTTCAAATGTAGGTCTTTTCTGCAATTTTACTTTTAAAAATTAACACTAAAGTAATACATAAAATGAAGGGTTTAATATGAAAAGATTGAGAAATTTAAAAAATAGTAAAAGCAAATACAACGCTGATGTTAAACACACTTCACATATAAGTAAATATTGTTGAAACTTTATAAATATGACACAGCAATGATCTTGAATATAACTATTAACAATAATTGAATGGGTTCTAATAGGATTTTTCTAAAAATTCGGAGAACACGAGTAAGATGTAAAGTGACGATGGCTTATCCCCCGACTTCGCAGTCACGTAATGATGCAGTAAAAAGTGTCAGAATTCGTTTACTGTGTGATACTTCTCGAAACAAGGTACGATACATAATGCGACTTTACATAGCTTACATTCAAATCTTGATTCTCTTCGCACACGTCGACCCTTTTCATCAAACTTTTTGCTGCAAACAATACATATCCGAGTGGGGTTTTTCTTTTTTTGTGTGGGTTCAATATAGGAAGCAAAGTGGCTCCCAGTGAGGCGGTCAGCTGCGGTATATTGAACGGAGTTTCCCTTCTCACCATACGTTTTGACTAGGCTTTCCACTAGTTCCATTCTAAAATTCAACTGCGTCATACAACCCCCACTCTTTTTATAAAGTACAAAAGAGTTCCATACGCATTGGTTCAAAATCTGCCTAAAAATCTTTTTGTAGTACTTTTTTTGTTGATTTCGAACCGTTGGATAGTATGACAAGCACTGATCCGCCATGTCCACTCCTCCCATTGTATAGTTGTAGTCAATTATGGCTTTGGGCTTTTTAGTAATAATATTTTCAATATCTCCATTACTTTTCTTTTTCTTTTTGTGTTGTTCTACAGTATCGATTGAATGAACTGTACTGAGCATACAAATCGGTTTTTTATCCATGAATTTAAAAACGCACATCTTTCCTTTTTGAAACCCCATGATTTCTCCTTTTTCAAGGGTTCCACTTTTAATTTCATGGGGAATTCCAAGGCGATTCGAACGTAAAGTCCCATAAACATCTGTCCGCTTGGACAATAGGATCTCAGCTAGCTCTGTGGACGTGTAGAAATTGTCCGAAGTTAAACAATAGCCTTGGCAAAGAAGACCTTCCATAAGAGTCATAACAATGTTTGTTGTTGACCGATATTTCGAAGCTTCTTTCCATTGGGGCATGTCCTTTCCTGTATAAATTAAACTATTCCATATATATCCGCTGCGAGATTCGCAGAGCTGATAAAATTTCACTCCAAACCTTGCTTTTTTCATGGGGATATATTGCTTAAAGGTCAATCGGCCTTTGTACAACAACAACGATTCGTCGACTGATATATTACATTCGGGTATATAAGTCGATTTAAATTTTCGATTGATGGCCTCATAAACTTCGTAAATTTTTTTTAAGCCAGGTTGAGGATGATTTCTTAGATCTATGGTTTCATTGTTCGTGAAGTGAAGAAACTTCATGATCATGGCGAATCTTCTCTCAGACATTATTTGTCCCAAGTACGGCGTACATAATAACGGTTTTTGCGACCAATACCATTTTTGCAGTGGTTTGTAAATTATCCCCTGCTAAATTATTATTGCAAAAAAGACACGGATTTCACTCGCATCTGTGTCTTTCCACTTCTGAATCCTTGAGGTGGGTGTCAATTCATTATTTTCAATAAAATCTTCTGCGAAACGATTTGTTTCGCACGCTATATAACTGATAATGTCGTCGTCGAAAAAAATTCCAAATAATTCCAACGGTGAAGAATTATGCAAAACTTCCTTTATTCCTGGATCTCCAGTGAATGGAAACCTCGGGGGAGGAGGTCCAAGATTATCTTGATCTAGTCTGCACCAGTCTCTTGCATCATCCAATGACTCAACGTCGTCAACATCACTCTCAGAAGTATCTGAATTCGAGGAATCCGAATCGGAATACTCTTCAGAATCCATTTCACGATTGGAAGTAGATAAGAGATAAAATTTAAATTTATAAACTTTGGGCTTGTCCTAGAATGAACAAGTACAAGTGCAAAGATGCAACCGTTAAAAATTAAATTATCAAAAGAAATTTAGCCTTGAAGACTTTTTTTGACTAATCTATCGACCTAGCTTCCTACCTAGCTATCTAGGTACTCCACAGGGTTGCTCGATAGAATTATAACTACTATTTTTCACAAATATAGGAACAACAGTTCTGATGCTATGCACGCTATCGACAATCGATTCACACACTAACCGTCCCACACTGCAACTATGTTATGAAGCGCCTCGATATATCCCTTGGCTAATAGCTCTTTTTTACTTGTTCACCAATGTATTTTCGCCGAATTCGTACACTATTGTTTGATTCTTTGAAATACTTCCCTCAGGAACGTGTCAAATTCCATAGAGAACCTAACAATTTAGTGAAGTTATGGGATGAGTTTTATGGATTCATTGGAACTCCGAAAGGAAGAATGAAAACTGCAAGGGGCCTCTATTCAAAGCGACTTCTCACGGCTAAGGGGAAAAATCGGGGCTTTCTTGGTTTGTTGTCTCCATTTCAAATGGTTTACAAAAATAGACAAAACATAAAGGTTGCCTCTATAGTAAAGACCAGTGCTCACAGTCGACAGAAGGAAGAGCGGTTCAACAGGTGACAAAACCTTTTTCACCTGACCTTTTCTTTTTCAGGTGTACCTCATACAAAAGACCCTGTGTCGCTGATAGGGTAAGTTGGCAAAGGAAGAATGGTGGAGTCGAAACATGACTACACGCTAGGTGATTCTTGAATGAAAGATTGACTTCGATTATACACGGGTCAGCTGTACCCAATACATTTCTCCACTAGTAGCCTAAAGCATTTAGTGTTTCTGTGAGAACAGAAAATTATGGGAGTGCCCATGTCCCTTATAAAAGCTCAACTGAATTGATAAAAAATAATTTGTTTGAAGAGTAAAGATAGGGTTTTTTTCAAAAAAGGGGATGATATGGAATACAGGTTTTTAAAACTTTTTCAGTGCTAATATTATTTTAAAATGTTTGACCTCTGATTTTGTGGTCAACTAACGCAGCGTAGCCTATTTACAATAAACCCCATAATGAAGTGCATAGTTGTCACTATTTCTATTAGAACCGTTGTCAGACGAATTCACACCACATTTAGTACATTCAATCACACCACATTATTCATTCAATTTTTGGAAGCCTGCTGGAAACATAGGCTATATATTAATCCCGTTCTATGTGTCCTAGGTCGGGAGAAGGGGCTAAAAACAATTCGAAATCCCAATAGGTAGGTATTTAATTAATGTCCCCCTGGAGCCAACACAACGGGCTATTGGGGGATGGTCCGGGATCAATCTTGAAGTGAAAGATCCCAGGACAACGCCTCATAATTTTGAACCACAGTCAAGAACACCTGAGCCGGCATCCCACTCCAAACTTCCACACTTCGCCAACGTGAGGACACTTGAGGCCACGACAGATTTAACGTGCACCAGCCCCCGTCTATCCGACGGTCTGTGGCTGGACCGAGTTCGAACTCGCAACCCTCTGTTTTCTAATCCGTTGCTCTTCGAACTGGGCTATCGCTGCCCTCGAAATCCCCATAGAAATGACATTGATTATCCTTACTATCACAGTTTGATCAACTCATATCGAATTTGCTACACTCATTCTTTAAAACCCTGAGAGAAACATAGTCTAGATATTAACTCCATTCGATTTGTCCTGTGTCTTTAGAGAGATCTCAAAACAATTCGAAATCCCCATAGGACTACTATTGAGTATTATGATGAGTTTAGTTACAAACAATTCGAGCAACGCCGGGTAGTGTTTTATAAGAGAGCCAGGTTTCAACAAATTTACTCGTAAAAACCTTTAAAATTCTTTTAAAGTGCATGCATTAAAAAAACAATTATTAATTATGTCATGATTATAATTAAATGTAGGAGGAAATTAGCTATCAATCACTGGACTAATGAAATCTTGTAGTGCGTTGTAATTTTTTCAGGCCAAAATTAAGATAATTTGCGCTGATTTTCATATCTCATTCTGATCACCAAATATTTATATTTGTTGGGCTATAAACACCTTCCATACGAGACTTCTGTACACCAAAGTTAAACGAAATCCCTTGTCTCTTATTCATATTAAAATTTTAATCTTTAGGGCTTATTACTTTAAAAAAATCACGTCACTCGATTTTCGAAACGAGAACTTACACTGCAAGGAGAACTCGTGAAGAAACAGTATTTAGTTTTATCAGATTTGAGACCCCGATAGACTCCTTTGATCTTCATTTTCAGTGGAAAAATTTTCTTTACAGTTACTTGGTCAGTGATGTTTGCTATACAGATATTATTAAAGATTTCTGAGTCTGAATAATTTCGTCTGAATATTATTCTCAGAATATTACCACTATAAAATATTTCATCATATAAATCCTTATATATCAAAAATGACAAATCCCAGGATAACCTCTTACGACCCGATATAACTAATGCTAGGGCAAGGTAATTGGCTGCGACCCAGCGGTTGAGAAACACTTCATTTTCAATAGATAGGTATTTAATTAACGTCGCACTGGAGCAACACAACGCTATTAGCGACAGTCCGGGATCAAACCCAAAGGGAGAGATCCAAGGACAACACACGTAATTTTGAAACACGGTCAGATCACACCTGAGCTAGCATCCCACTGTCCAAACTTCCACACCTCGCCAACGTGAGGATATTTCAGGTCACCGACAGAATTAACTTGCACCAGCCCCCCTTTTATGCGACGGTCTTTGGTTGGATTCGGACTCGCAACCCTCCAGTTGCTAATCCGTTACTCTTCCAACTAGGCTACTCATTTTCAATGGAAGACAAAATAAATGACAGACCTTCGAATAAGCTGGTTGAAATTTAGGTTTTATTATGTAAAACTGTTTGGGGCTACGTCAAACCATTATCACTCAAATCATTTGTATGGTTTTATGAAATTATTTTCAACCATTTATATCAAACAAATCACAAATGTTTCGGGATTTACTTAATTCGTCCATTTTTGTATTCTGTATCTTGCGCCTATGAATCTTTAATTATCCGGATGCCATTTTACTCTATTGGGGTTCTCAGAGGATTGTCGAAATAACTAGACCATTAAAATTTAATAAAAAATAATCCTTCAAAATCGTGTTCAAGAAGATTCCAAACGTCCCATACGTCCTTTCTTTAAAAAGTTATTGGTGCAAAATAACTCAGTTTACCATATGTGTACGGTTTTGTTTCTACTAATTTCTTCACGGATATGTGAACACCTAAAATCTGGAACCTTTGGGATAACATCCGTTGTGGTTACACTTGAGGATATTTTACATTAACAAAGCAAGTATTGGATATTTTTTGTTTAGCTTTGCTTGAAGTCTCATGTCTAAACTGCGATAAATAATTTCATCGCCTGATTTATACAAAAATCAGGCTGTAAATCTGTGTAATGGAGGCAAACTTTTGTGGGGAAGAAAATTAATGCTAGAATTTGACTTATTTACAATTAGTAGAAAATTACTCATTAAAAGAAAAATATATAAATTTATAATTTCAAAGTTTCCCATTGTTACAGTAAATATTTGTTTTTTCAAACACGTGTAAGAATATTTCTATGGATCAGCCCCTGAATTACTTCACTATTTGAAAATCATACTACAAGTATTTGAGAAGCACGCTTGAGAAGTTCTAGGTATAATTAGGCTTTTCTGGGACCTGGGTAGTAGCTCTTGGCCTTGCTATCTATCACTGTCATCGCTCTCCTTTGATGGTCCGGTCTGAATAGACTACTGCTGAGACCGATTGACTGAAGAAGGGGAGAGCACTCCCTTTGTCCAAACCCTGACACTTTTAAAGAGAACTCGCTTTTTCGGGGTGACGTTTTCGGGAACACAACTTTGAGATTCCTCGCCGCCAGGAGGGTTAATATAGTGGTAACCCAAGTTGGCGAATGGTTGGCGCGTAAGCGCCAACATCCCCTAGTTGGAGAGCGGTTGGCGCACAGGCGCCAACATAGTTGAATTTATATCGCACTGGAGCAACACAACGGGATATTGGCGATGATCCGGAATCAATCCCGAAGGGAAAGATCCGAAGACAGTACCTCGTTATTTTGAGCCACGGTCAGATTGCGAGGTCAACGCCTGAGATGGCACACCACTCTCCAAACATCCACGTCAACGTGAGGACACTTGAAGCCACAGCAGATTTTACTAGCTCCAGCCTCACGTACACAACTTTTGTTTGTATCAAGTTTGGAACTAGAAAACCTACAGGTGATAATCCGCGACTCTACACCGAGCGGGCTACTCCGGTCACGAAAAAATGAAAAACAGCAAATATGTTAACAACATTTAATCAGCCCTAGTATGTACAGTAATACAGTGGTTGTACGCTTATGAATACAGAAATCTATACTATGACTAGGATCAAATAAATCCACCCTGTCTGTCGTAACGGAGGCCATCTGAACACACACGCACGTAATCGCCGTAGTTGTTTACCATTGATAGCATTAATTACATTTAATTGATTATCAGTGGATGGTTTAAACCAGCGAAATTCCTTAGAGAATACACAGCCGAACAAGTATTCGTACTGATCATTGTCATCCTCCGTCCCGCACGAACAGAGGAAAGTTGTCTCAATTTTGAATGCGTGTTAATACGATAAAAATGGACCGTGTCCCTCTAAAAAAGAAATTTAATGTTTTATTCGATACAAAAAATTTGGAGTTGGGAATTTTAGAAAGGTTTCAGTCTTTGACCTGTTTGTTGCCGAATTCCAGTAGTTCTGCTACTAAGAAACTGCTTATAGTTTATTTGTGTGTGATATCAGAGACAGGTAGGGAAACACTTATTTCCACATCTGAGGATGTTCAAGGTTGAGACCTCCAACCAAGCCTGACAACGTCGGTGCATAGATTACAGTACAAACTTGCTAACTGCCACTCTACCGAACAGAGCGGCCTCTAGCAGATCCAGGTGGCCTTGCATATACATCCTTATGTGAATGCTTACTTACTGTACCCTCATCCCACCGACTCACCAGAGGTTTAGAGTTCTCATTGGAAGGACGGGGAGAGGGAAAGCGAGATAAAAAAAAACTATCACACACAATTTAACGTTTGAACACATACTACAAATGCGTAACTGGAACAAAAGGTATTAAAGGGCAAAGATTTAAAATTAGAACAAAACAACAAAAACATGAACAGAATACAACAAAGAACTTACCCAACACACACAATTAACATAACACGAGGAACAGAATTCAGGGGCCGGAGGGCCGAAAGGGGGTATTATTCGTCGTTTCCTAAAATTTATGCTATGGAGATTTACATGTGATATGAATTTATGATGGTTAAGAAGATTACGTAGGGGCAATAAAACCCAGTTTAATGGCTAAAATATATTTAAATTTAAATTCCCAAAACTTTATCACGAGTAGAGTTCTGAAGATAATTAAAATTGTAAGACGCTCAAGAGAAAGGCGAAGTAATACATTACGTTAGAACTATTTATATTTTTTAATGCTGTAAATGCCTATGTGAATGCTGTTTAATTTTGTACTCAAAGTTTGCACAGGGAGTTTTGAAACAGTGTAGATTTCTTACAATTACATTGTATCTAATTTGCGGGCGGGGTACACCTATTCGAAGGATCGTATCTAGTCTACGGGCCAGTTAAACCTATCCGGTGGTGCGTATATGGTCTACAGTCCAGGTAAACCTATTAAGGGGATCGTATCTAGGGTGCGGACCTAATAAACCTATTCTATACAATCTTTACACACACTATCACTTCGACGAGAGTTTTTTTTCTGTAAGCGAGAAAACCAAAACACGCATCTTTTCTTACGTGTACGTGTTTTTGTGAATGACACCAGATCCAAATAAAACGAATAGCTACTATTAAAATAATTTCGTCAAATAAAAAAATCAACGCATCAAAGTTTAGGAAATTGATAGACGTTCTATCAAAGAATATTCCACGAAAAGCGTATTTCGTAGATCTCAAGACCCCGAGCTTAAATAACTACAAACTACTACTGCATGATCACACTGCTGCATGAGCGTCTCAGTTTGAGCCAAAGATGACATGGTAAACCTAGGCAAATCTCCCCATCCGTCGATTTGATTCCAAAACTAGCAAAGGTATTTACAAGATTGACTCGAACTAAAGGTGTTGGAAAGATAGGTCGATAATGAAGTGCGAAAACGCAGAATTACGGAGCGCTGTAGCGTTATCTTACCTTCGCCGTCGTGGGATTCGGATTGGATTGTAAGGTCGCCGTAATGATCCACGTCAAGTCTATGAGCAAATATGTTATCATCAGATTGGTGTGAATCGTATTTCTTAAGCATCTCAAGTCTCTAGGGGAAAGGGAAAATCGAAAGGTTATCATAATATGAAAAGAGCATTACAGAACAAGAAAAAAATTATATGTATTAAAAAGGTAGATCTAAAACTATTATTTATTTACATATAAAGGTTCATACGTTAAAGAATATCTAAAATGTTTCAAGTAAGTATTCCTTGATTGTCAACACCTCGCATTCAAAGGTACATTGCCTTGCAAAACTTAACCCTCCTGGTAGTTATATCGATGAGGTATATCTCGTCATTAGCAAAACTGACGAGATATAGATAACGAGATATCTCGTCATTCGAAAAAAACTGACCAGATCTTGATCTCGTCATCATAATAGCAATTGGCACTATCTCGATGACGAGGTATTGTCATTAGCAAAATTAGTCAGTTATTAAAGGACAAGATAAGTTCGTCGAAACCACTTGTAGGATTAAGAAACAGTAAGGTTTTCAGGTGTTGTTTTGCAGTGAAGTGTAAAGCGATGAGTAAAAACAAAACGACAAGCACAGAAGTGAATAGTATAAAAACCTTTGAACTAGAGTGTTGACTCTGCGCTGGGTGTCATGTTATATAAGAGTAAGTGTGAAATATTAAGGTAGGAAGTGGTTCTTAGTAGGTTGTAGGACCATCTCCAACACTGAAGCAGGCACGACGCGTTTGCACACTGGGAATGAATGAGGTTGTACTGGCTGCCATGAGACAGCAAGGTAAATGTGAAAACGTAAAAAAAAGATATGAGGCGGTCCTTCGTAGGCATACCACATATAACATTGATGCAGGCTTTGCACCACGTGTGTGAGTTCCTACGGTAGCAGAACCTCTTCCTATGTCAGAGCCTCTGAGGTGACGATTCCAAAATTTGAATATGCACCAGATTTTTACTGTATGTCCTCGGTAATATAAATCGCCACAGGTTCTTTCGTTTCATTTTGAGGTTGTAACATTTAATAAAATATTGGTATTCCTTAAGTTTTGTATGCCAGGTTAGTTGTTTAATTTACTTTTAGATTTAACCCTTAAATGCGATAGGGATGTTGGCAATATTAAGAAATTTAAATGTACTATTTCGTAAAATCATAAAAAAGCACTTTCAATAAATATACACCTATTAAAAAGGGTTTCAGATAAATATGAAATTGGTTTGAAATGTAAGCACTTTAAATATTTAGCATTACCTGCCTCAAAAGAGTCACATTTGCACATTTTTGTTTCGAATACAAATAGTTTTTCAATTTTGAAGTGAATTGTACTAACGAGGACAACATTTATTAACGGTACAAGGCTTCCTAAGAATGCTACTCGATCGTCTTTTTACTGTAGACAAAGGCTGGTGCACAATCGACAAACAATTAAAATTTTTTAAGTGTGACACGCTAGAAAAATTTACTGTTAGAAAATATTTTCTTAACATTACAAAGTGTAATGTTGTCATCTGGAAGTAATACCCACAAAATTGTACACATTTTAGAAAAATGGAGACATGAAAATCGCCTATCAAGCAATAATTGTAATCCTGAAGTACTTCATTAAAACCCAAGAACTGTCTTAACCCTCCTGGTGGTTGTCTCGACGAGGTATCTCGTCATTGGCAACACTGCCCAGACCTTGGTGGACGAGATATCTCGTCTTTAGAAGAAAACTGACCAAATCTTAATCTCGTCATCATAACAAAATCGACAATATCTAGGTGAGGGGATATCTTGTCATTAGCAAAATTGGTCAAATATTGATGGGCGAGATATCTGTTAGAAACCACTTGAGGGTTACTATGAAAAATTAAACCATGTTAGGCAAAAAAGCCTTTTAATTTTAGACCATTTCTTTTCCATATTTTTGCAAATGTGACAACTATTTCGAAACAAGATTCAAGTGTTAAATGTGCCACTTATTTCGGGAAAGGGAGTAGTTAGTTTAGTTGAAACATAATTATTAAAATTCAATTTTTTTTGTAGAAAAGATCTGCTGAAATTTACTTTTACGTACATGGACCAGTGGACCAAAAGAAGTTTGAAAAAATTTCTAGTCTATTCTCAGTCACGAAAATAAATACTCGATGCAAAATCACGTTAAGAAATCGTTTTTCCAAAGCAAACTATCACACTTTGTTTCATATTGATTCAGGTGATATGTTCTAAACCGCAAGCGTGTGGGCCCAAGTTTTGTAGATCATAGTGATTCTGTCTAACTGCTCCAGACACATATCCTACCCTGTTGTCGTAGAAACGGACCTATCCTATTTTACATAGGGGAGCTAGAACAAATGTATTCAAGTTTGTCATAGTAGCGCACTTGGTGACAAATTAAAAATACATTTATTAAGGTATTTTACCTGTCGCCAAGATCAAAGCGAGGGAAAAATCTCCTTCCGCCGCCAACATTCGCGAAAAACAAAATAAAATTAAGCTATTCCCTAGAGTCAGCCCTATTCAAAATGAACTAGTCCTGTTCCTATAGCGACCGCCACCACCCACACATGGTGTTTGAAGCAGTTTTGTAGCAGCCAGGTAGCACTTATTGTTGTTAATTAGTAGCAACTCAATTGTCTAGAGTACAAAAACGTTTTTATTAATGGCCCAAGTGTATCCAGTCCTTTAAAAGCTTCATTATTTTCAATACATTACGTTTTTGTAATATTTACGTAACATTTATCACTTTCGCTTTAGGTTATCGCATTACTACACAACGCTATCAGAGCATTTGAACCACGTTTAAGCTATATTTACAATATCAGTAGAAAGCTTTTAAAATGATCTTGATATGTTTAAAACAGAAGCTAACAAACACGATAATATATCACTATCTGAATAGCCATATTTTTATTTGAGGCACTGAAAGCAAGAACTGCTACCAAAAGATTTGACAAAAGTGAGATATTTCGCATTGCGATGTTACTAACCCTCCAGGTGGTTGATCTTCGTGTCGAAAACTGCCTGGAAGTGGCCAACTTCTGGTACAAAAACCTGTTCCAAACTGTCTCCAGTTCTGGGCAAGGGACAATTTGTTTTTCCTACTTGGATCTTCATTCCCTCTTGGAGTAATATGGCAGTTTTGTCTCGACGAGATATCTCTCCCTTAGTAAAATTGACCAGATCTTGGACTGGATATCTCATCGAAACACTTGGGAGGTTAATGAAATAAAACGGCCCAAATGTGCTTGAAAGGGACTCCAAGAGATGGATCATTAAAACCTCTTACAGCATCATATATCTTTAAAATTTTGCCTAAGGCCATGAATAGCCTAATATACGCCATTTTTGCAGTTACGCTGTTCTTTCTCACAGTACCTCATTTTATCTGCACAATATTTCTGCGTGAGGAGGAAAAAGAGCTAGTAAGAAGTCCGAGTGAAATGATAAAAAAGATGCAACTTCATTTGCAATGCATAAAAGATTTACACTTTTCAAGTGAATGAAAATATTTTAAGCAGTTTCAATGGATCTAATTCCCCTATTACATTAAGATAAACACCTGTATCCGTCATAACTTACTTGAAATGAAAAAAGACCAGAAGAGCGAGACTCAGAGCCACCAACGAAATTCCGTACCCCACATAATAAATAGTGGCAGCTTCTTTCATGTCCCATAGAACCTGTAACATTAAGAACATAATTCATCCATTATAGAATTCATTTAATTAGTACAGCTGTTCTTCTTAGGACGACAATAAAAGAAAAATTGTAACATTGAAACAAATGATTCGAATGACGAGAAATGCATGGTGCGCATGTTGAAGTATACTAAACTTGCAAACAAATTCTGAGTCTATTTATGCACGTAAGAAATTTTGGAACTAAATCATAGTATATAGAAAAAAGTAAAGAAAATGTACTTTGTTTTATTATATACTAAGAGGAACACCCTGTATATAACTTAACTCATATTGGAGTAGCATTTAGTAATTTATGATAATCTGCATGCTCAAATAATATATATATTTTGTTACATGCTGGATTGGTTGGTACTTAAATTTACGTCGCACACAACGAGATATTGGCGACGGTCCGTAATTATACCCAAAGGTTATCTGCTGGGAAAATGCTTTGTAGGAAGAGTAGTTTTTTCAAGAGTGAGTTGGGTACGTAATGACATTTTTGTAAACATTATTACTTTCATCAATAATCTTAAAAATATGTCGATCCAAATATAAGTGAAACTTTGAACTATAAGGTTGACGAATTTGTGCATTATAAATATGACTTAATACTATAAAGTTTTCATATATTAAAATAAATATATACAGAATATTTATAATAGTTGCATCATATTATGTAAAAGTTGTATAGTGTAGGTTCGCAGAGATACGCGCACCTGTGAAGTAACTTCTTTCTTTAGCCCATCGAATTATGGAGTCGGAGATGGTCGATTGTCTCGCGCGACTTGATGGATAACGCCACCCCGTATGACAGGAGCAATTAAAATGTTGTTTTTCACCGGGTCGTGTTTCACTGGTCGCCGGTTGACTAATCGCGCGCTGTCTCACAGATAGTCAATTGGCTCGCCCGACTTGATGGGTAATTCCATCCCGTATGACTGGAACAATTGAAATTTTCTTATCCACTGGGTCTTATCCCTTATACTGCCAGGTCGCCCCGTTTGACACCGGCCTAAGCGTACGGAGTTGCAGATTGCCAACCGTCACGCGCGACTTGATGGATAGTGCCACTCCGCACTACGGGAGCAATTGAAGTGTTCATATCGACCACGTCGTGCTTTCCAGGTCTCTCCATTTGACTCTAGCCATCCGTCCTATCGCGCTGAGTCTCAGATAGTCAACCGTAGCGCGACTTAATGGGTAGTGCTATCCAGTCTGACAGGAGTAATTAAAATATTCTTACCCACTGAGTCGCGCGACCCGGATTATCGCCCCGTCTGACACAGGCCTTGTATGAGGGAGACGGAAATAAGAAGTGCATTTCTATACGTTTACCAAGAACTCGCGTAAAAGGAAAAACGTCACATGCGCAACCATTTATCATCTACAGAGTGACACAAATTTTGTGATCTGTATCGGGAATTGCTTTTTCTTCAAAAGAAGAGGGGGCATTGGATTGGTATAACCTCACATAAGAACGTCCTTGGTAACACAAAGCCTCTTCTACTCACCTGATAAAATTCTTCATCTTCATGAACGATAGGTTTGCATCCTCTGTAATTAGACCAAGGTGACCACGTTCCGTTTTCTAAACACTGTCGGCTTGCGTTACCTGTTGAAAATGCATGCATTTAGAAAGTGTGAGGTATAACTTAATAGATAAATGTACATGTCATAAAATGTTGTATGGAAAGCAGAAATCTGTCTGCAGCAGCAAAAACTCGAACTTTGAGCTCTGGTGTTATGAAATGTAAATAAGTCAAGTAAAACCAGATGCTCAGAGAACATTTTTAAATCCTCAATCAGAGAAAAATGTGCTTTGGTAGTAGACATACTTATCTACTATATATTTTAAGTTGTACTTGTTACTCCGTCAAAAAGGGATCGAAATTGAAAAATTATTTTGCTGTCTAGAGTTCGATGTAAATAAATTATTAAAGCTAAAATTAGAAATTTGATTTTTCGGTCGATTTTTGGTGATTTTGAAAGTCCACTGTCCCCTTAATAGCAAGTCCCAAGCTCAGTGTCTGTTAATTAAAATTTGTGAACTTACTTCCTTAAGGTGAATAAGTCACAATGACAGATGTTATACTAATTTCATATATAGTGATTCACTCCCTCCTGATTGAGGAGCGGCGCTGCTAGCAGCTCGTGTGCATGACGTCACACGATAATATATAATGCCGAGCGGAATATTGTTCTTTCTCCTCTCCACTTTCGCTAGACACGCCGGTTCACTTTCTATATCGTATTATTTGAATAAATTCCATGTTGGTTTATTTCCGAGTATTTCCTTTCATCAGCACTCACCACACATAACATATATTAACATCACTTATCTGTGTGCCTTAAGAATGTCTAATCATATCCAGAGGAAGTACTGAATTGATTTCCATCGAAATATATGAATATTGATATTCATAAATTTTTCGAATATTAATATGGTATTCACGTTGGGTGTTGTTATTAAAAATTATGAAATTTATGCGCAATTTAATGTGGAAAAGACCCCTCAAACAAATGTCATGCATATGGACTTAAAGCATATCCTACTCCCTTCCAAATGGCATATTTGGATGTGCTCTTTTATGATCAATGCAAAAATGAAGAAGCTTGGCTCAATTTTTCCCGAAGTTGTGCAAGTAAATAAAAGAATAAAAAGGAAAACTTTAGGTACCCAAGTTAAATATTAAGTACTTGGAATACAAATTTTGTTTCTTTGTGAAGGTTTTTCTCTACCGGAATTCAGAAGTGAGAGAAGGCCTGATACACATATACATAGTCATTGAGAAAAAGAGAAAGATATACAAAAGCAGACACATGCAAAGAAAATAAAACACATTCGTACACACTGATACGCAGTCACCAGAGAGCCAGACGCACAAAGAAAAACAAACACTGCAGAGAGAGAGAGGCAATGAGTTAGAGAAATAAAGAATAAACACAGGGAGAGGGAAGAACGAGATAGAAAACAACTCATACATGCACCACGTCAGTGTTCATTTCTATTTTTGGGAATGAAGTTACCCGAATATAGAAATTTGCTTGATCATTGGACATTTACAGCGTTCATTTCGATCAAATTTGTCAATGAAATTATGGATCGTAGTCAATTAACGTCACACTGGAGCTACACAACGGGCTATTGGCGACGGACCGGGATCAATCTTGAAGGGAAAGATCAAGGACAACCCGTCGTAATTTTGAACAACGGTTATATGACGATGTCAACACCTGAGCTTGGCACCCCGCTCTCCAAACTTCCACACCACGCCAACCAATTTTGAAGTAAATTGTGTACAGACGAGGACATCTGTTAATTGTACAAGGCATCCTAAGAATGCCACTCGATCGTCTTTTCCGATTGTCTACCATTCGCTTACAGATCACCTCTGTACTCTGTGCAGTCCTGTGTATTGTGTATAGCTTGCATTGCGACGTTCGAGAACATCCCAAGCATGCTCTTTTGCATTAAGATCGGATGAACTTGATTGATTCGATTTCAGAATAATCCCTAATTTAAAACTACTTCTCAAACTCGAATCCTTCGTGTGTTTACTACCTGTATTAATTTTGCTATGAATTTTGCTTTGTATTCAATCTTTTATCTCAAAGCATTTGTTTAATTTTCAATTTATTGAAATCACTTTTATTAATTTTACAATTTTGAAGATGGAAGTAACTTCATAGTAGGAACTTTGTAACTGATAAGAGTCACTTTCTCCTATTCATTCATTAGTATCCCTTTTAAAAATGTATGTCTGAGTACTTTTTATAGAAATGTTTTTACTACATGTCCTTTTTTATTCTTTTGTAGAAAATACAAAGAAACTTAGCAGGTGTTCGAGAATTTCACCGCTAGAACCAATAAACCAGTCTTGACATATAAAAAGGGTGAATATAATTATTTTGCGCGACTAGGTCTATAAAATAGTCTATAAAATAGTTAAGCAGATCTGTTTCTCGCTGCTCAGAAAAAAGGTATCTCCGAATGAGTTTTTTCGGTATTACTCCTTGAGGCAATAAGTTGAATAATTAGTTTTCTCTAGTTGTTTAATTAGTTTTTTTATTAATTTTTCTTACTCCTTACAAAATAAAAAAGGTACCATAAAATTAATTGAGACAATGAATAAATTGTTATCTTCCATACTTAAAATATTACATACCATACATTCATAAATCGCACATGAATACGTTTAAAAATCTTTATTAAAATAATGGAGTTTTACCACTCCCACTGAAAATAGAACATCGTAGGCAACTCTTAAGGATTTCTAAAGGGGATTGGAAACAGTAATAATTTACCAAATTTTAATTTCCCTCCGTTCTTACAAGTATCAAGCATTTTTGTAATTCAACTTTTAAAATATCTCTCTTCGTTTCAGCATATATTTTATAGATATTAGTTTTAGAGTCAACGCTATTTTTCAAGTAGTGAAACCGAGAAAAACTTCATTAACCTTCCAAGAGGTTTTGACGAGATATCTCGTCCATCAAGATCTGACCAATTTTGCTAATCACGATATATCTCATCATCAAGGTATTGCCGATCGATTTTTTGATGATGAAGGGATAAAGATCTGGTCAGGTTTTTTTCTTTATGACAAGATATCTCGTTTATCAAGATATGGTTAGTTTTGCTAATGACGAGATTCCTCGTCGAAACAACTACCAGGGGGGTTAAATAGAAAGTGGTTTGGTTTGGATAAATGGCTGTTATGGATAGAAATCCTGGAAGGGACTTGATCTAACATTTTAAAAAGTAAAAATAATATTCACATTTTTAATTTCACGTTCAAAAAGTTTTACGCCACATTTTTTTATTGCAAAGCAATTATGTTTAAAAATTTGTTGGCCTCCCCAAATTATACCTCTCTCATCTTACTCCAAATTAAACTGCCAAGTTACCCCATAATTTGTATATTTTTCTACATATATGATACATAATCATTAATAATTCATTTTAAGATAAGCCTTTCAATATGATCTGCATTTTCACAGTTCGGATTTTCATTATATATTCAATAAGTTATATATTTTATGAGCTATTCTTTCCACCATCTTTTGTATAAAATGGCTGAACAACTTGTTCTTTTTGGTTTATGACGTTTTCCATAAATATTAAATATTTATAAATGGATATTTTCCAACTAGTATTATTCTACTGAATCCCTAATACTTTCTTGCCCCGGTCGTTCACGTATCAATCAATTTACAAACATGTCTTTCGCGTCTACATATTTAACGCGCTCACACACCAAGTGTTATATATATATATATATATATATATATATATATATATATATATATATATATATATATATATATATACATACAAACACACAGGGCGAGTCTAAATTGTTTTTACAAAATAGGAGGGGGGGGGTGATAGCACCCATCCAGACGAGCAATAATTACTGTGGAACATAGGGTCGCATTCCACTCTGAGAGGCAGAAAAGAGTAAAATTAGAATTTCAACATGAACTTACAACAGTGTTGGGAAAGCGAATGAACGATAACAAAAGTTGCACGATCGGATTTATTGATGAGAGAAAAACTCACAGCAAGTGCTCAAAGTGGAGGCCACGTTCACAGGCGTCTGGTACACTAAAGATTTCACGTGCGCCCAGAAGAAAAAGTCCAGTGGGTTGAGGTCCGGTAAGCGAGGAGGCCAAGCCACATGTCCGCCACGTCCGATCCATCGTGCGAACCATCTTGCTTAGGAGATATGCTGCGTAGGCAGGTACAAAACGACGTCAGAGGCGATGACTTGTTCATGCTCGACGCGTTTCGACTTTAGTCTTTTCTGCCTATCAGAGTGGAATGCGACCCAATGTTCCATGGTAATTATTGCTCGTCTGGATGGTTACTATCACCCCTCTTATTTTGTAAAAACAATTTAGACTCGCCCTGTATATATAGTATATATGCACGGCTTATTGAATCACTCAAGGCAGGAATGATATTCTTTCCCGTATTAATTTTACATACGTTACCACGGAAAGTTCATGGAACTACATTGAATTATGAATATCCTACTTCTCAGTATTGTTAGTGTTAATGAAGAAGCAACGGACGTGTGTGGTGAATACGTTTAGACTAATGCTTTGCCTTTAGAAATTCAATAGCATTGTTGTCAACCGTTTAAGGAGGCCGTAGTCTCTGATCTCAGAAGACAACATACTATGTAACAAATGCAATAGAAACGAGGAAATTTTATTCAATTTGGAACAGATATATGTATATCATAGCTCATCATCTAAATGGTATTAAGGCCCTCATATAACTAGGAACATTTATGTAACAGCACTGGAGCCTCTCAAATAAATTGGTACTGGGACCTTCAACAATACTAGGGTTCGTCATAACTTTTTACAGGGGCCCATTATGTAACAAGGAGCTAAGGCCAGTCGTACATCAGTACTAAGGTCCGGATATCCGTCCATCCATAGTGCAGGTGCATGTTATATAACTCGGTATTTGGCGCTTCCTAGAACTCGGTATGGGGACCCATCATGTAACTTGGTACAGAGGTGCGCCATATAGCTCGGAACTGGGTACCAAGATCAGTTATAAAAATCGGTGCCAGAGACCATCCTGGAACTTGGTACTGTAGACCGTCATATAACTAGGAACTAAGGCATGTCATAAACAGTACTTAAGTCGATCTTGTAACTAGGACTGTTATTGTTTTGACTTCGTCCTATAACTTGGTACTGGACCTTCGTTCGTAAATTTCGTTCATTTAACTAGAAACTAGAAGACCTTAGAACTGGGACAGAGTGTACATGTGAGGGGTCTGCAATAACATTAGAGGGAAAGTGAAGGAAAAAGGGAGCTTACTGTTTGTGTCGTAGCGGACGCCGTTGAACTCTTCGAAGCAAGGAACACTCGCCATGCTGCCAGCACCTGTAGTAGGCCAACACGACACACCATCCCACGTCGTATTACAGTAGATATCTGTTGAAGGAGAAACATACATGTAGTAGGATTTATGCCATTAAAAAAAACGAATGTAAACAATCAAAATAAAAAGTTGAATGGATGTAATGTCTGACTATAGAAAGTTAGCATTTTATTCACGTGGTTTTTGAAAGTCTATTCGTTACCAATCTTGGTTATTTCGACGAGGTATCTCTTCATTGGCAAAACTGACTAGATCTTGACAGACGAGATATCTCGTTTATAGGAAAAAGTGACCTAATTTTGATTTTTTCGTCATAAAAAGAAACTCGGCAATATGTTGATGACGAGATATCTCGTCGTCATCAAAATTGGTCAGATCTTGATGGACGAGATATCTCGTCGAACACTTAGATGGTTAAATTAGGTTGCAGGTTAAACGTAAGCAATGCGTTTGCCGTCTGTAGTATTCTGGCTCTGCAGTGATTACAAGTTAGCGAAGGTAAAGATCACCCATAGCCATCGCCAGACGTGATTTTGGGTATGGAAACTTTCCCCAGACAATACTACTTTCATATAAAGGACTTCCCCTAGGTAATCTGTCTTAAGCCGCGCTATGGCATGAGACCCCAAACATATGAGCTACATTAAGAATTTCAAAATACCATTCGGGCCGAAAAAGGTACATATAATATACATAAATACCATAAAAATGATGTGATGTAAACTTTTAAATCTATTATTTCTTATTTATTTCACTCAAAAGTAATACGAAAATTGACGAGATATCATGACCATCTAGAGGATCAGTTTTGCTAATGACGAAATACTTCAACGAGACAACCACCAGGAGGGTTAATATCATTTATCTGTCAAAGAATTGAGAACTAAAATGTCATGATAGGGGTTTACTCTTACATTTTATGTACGACACGTTTTTCGTTTTTGTGAAACTGAGGTAGACTATAACATTCAAATATCAACATTCCCATGTATATTCAATGCTACCTCGATGAAACTATTTTATGCAAAACATAATATTTATAAGATACTCGAAATATTTTCCTCCTCCCTGTGTGTGTGTGACATATATTATTAATCATAACTTTATCAAGAGGCTAGAACACTAGGGAAGTCAGACTACTCACACGCGACAGGCGTGAAGATTATCATCTTGTAGGGTGGACATTAATCTGATTGAGGACATCTAGGGAGTTGGGGTGCGTGGAGCTTACACTAATGACAATCATCGTGGTAATGTTTTGGGCTGACATCATTACTAATCAATGCGTCGGGGAAAATAAGCTTTCCATTTTATGAGTATCATTATCGTTCTTTGTACCTTTAACGACTGATTGAATTAGAAAATGATAAATACTAATGCTATTTAAGGCTTTTTGAACAATGGGAATGCCATTTAGAAATGCGATCTCATATAGTTTCCGTCTTAGGCAGAAAATGTACTGGAACATTTTAATGTTCCAGTACATTTTCGGTATGTTCTGGAACAAAAGTAAGTATTAATTCATCATCATACACAAGAGATATTGTTAAGGAAAAGATGGAAAAGGCTTTGGTAATATGGATAGAAGATAAGTCACGAAAAAGAGTACCAGTAGATGGAAATGCCATCAAGCAAACAGCACTAAGAATTTATAGACAGATTAAAGAAAAGGAGTCAAGCACTTCATCTCAATTAAACAGAAAGTATGAATTTTCTGCAAGTACAGGTTGGATGGCAGGGTTTCTTAAAAGGCATGCTCTTCATAATAAAAAAATTAAAGGCGAAACTGCATCTGTGCAGATGAATCAGCTACTAAAGTATTCCCGCAGGAACTTGCTAAAATTATTAAAGATGGAGGATACACTCCTGATCAAGTGTGGAATGCAGATGAAAGTGGTCTCTTCTGGAAACGAATGCCGAACAGAACGTACGTAGCCAAATCGCAGAAAAATGCTGGTGGTTTTAAGGTAGCTAAGGATCGTGTGACCTTATTATTTTGCTCCAACGCTTCAGGAGATCGTATGTTGAAACCATTGCTGGTAAATCGAGCCCTAAACCCACGTTCAATGAAAGGTGTAGATATCAATAAACTGCCTGTTCACTGGATGACAAACAAGAAGGCCTGGGTGGCCACTATCTTTACAGAATGGTTTAACAAATGTTTCGTCCCAGAAGTCAGACGTTACATGAATGTGAAAGGTCTCGAATTTAAAGTTCTTCTGATTCTTGACAATGCACCCGGCCATCCTGTCTTGGAACACCCAAACGTACAAATTTTATTTCTGCCACCTAACACTACATCTTTGATAAAACCGCTAGACCAAGGTATAATTGCGACATTTAAAACATACTACGTAAAACGAACACGTTTTGGACAAACTGAATGATGAAACACTAACAGTCATTGATGTGTGGAAGAAATTCTCAATTATGGATTGTATCAATCAAGTTGGATTAGCGTTAACTGAATTAAAACCAGCAACTTTGAATGCGTGTTGGAAAGCGGTTTGGCCACAATGTGTAAAAAGCAAAGATCCCATCATCCCTAATACAACCGAATTTCCCAACATCATTACAATGGCACACACAATTGGTGGAGAAGGATTCGAAGATCTATCGTTTGAAGATATTGATGAATTATTAGTCGATAAAGCCTTAAGCGAAGATGAAATATTAGAGGTCGTCCTTGAGACCCCTAATCCCACAGAACGTAGTGATGATGAAGAAAATGATCCTGTTCTAAATGCAGATTCAATAAAAGATGGTCTGGAACTAGCAAAAAATTGGGTAATCATTTGTGCAAACATGACCTTAATGAGAAACGCGCTGGGAAGTTTCAACGTGAACTGAAGTTGTTGACAGCCTCTTACAGAGAATTACATAACGGCCTAACCAAAACACGAACACAACAGTTACTAACTGAATTCGTTCGTAAAACCGGTGAAACATCAGCACCAGAGGAAACTCGTGCTGATTTTGCTCAAGAGATCACAGAGAGAATTTCATTAATAGAGGAAGAAGACGATGTCCACAACATTTCTAGTGATAGCAGTGATATTCCAGTCGCACGCAAACGTATGTGCCGTTTATTATCAGAAAGTGAAAATGAATAAAAAAAAATTATGTGTAAAACAGATTTTTTTGTTCATGAAGAATTTTTTTCATTTTCATTACATATTATTACATGTGTATTTTGTTGAAATAAAATAATAAGCTTAAAACGAATATTTTCATATGGTTTTAAAAATTATTTTTACTCATTTTTTAGATCCGGAACCAATCTTCTTTTCTTCCATAGATACAATGTCTTTTTTTACACGAATTTTTTTTTACACGTATTCTTCAGGAACGTATCTATCGTGTAAAAACAGAATTAGGTGTATAAGAATATAAACCCTAACTTTTTGAACAGAATGTTGTAAAACATGTTTTGAAATTAGATAAGCAAGATTTATTGAACGTAAGGAAAACAAAATTTTTAGGAATATTAAAATCGAGGCACAAATAAAAAGGTTAACTATGTTTTCAACAAATGCCAACAAAACATGTAGTTTGTACATTTTGTTATAAAGTACATAAAAAATGATGTTTATAGAGAAAAAAGTGATTCTACACATTTCTTTAATAAAGAGTAGAGAAAAGTATGTGCAAGCGAATTATAATTTTCATGTTTTACGCCGTAGAAGAATAGTGAGCTGCTGATTTTTTTACAATGCTACGTGCATTTAATTTTTATCGTACCGAAATCTTTCATAATTAGTACGAAAAAAATTGATAATCTAAATTGTTTTTAATTCTAAGGTTTTACATTTAGTCAACATAAGGCAACTGTTTAAAGCCTTACATTATTTTCGCACATTTTACTTAAGAAATATGAGATCGGTTCTAATTAACTCCTATATTGATAAAATACTTTATAAATTAAAGTGTTTATTTCTTGAATATTTTAAGACTGATTAACCTTTTTTCTCGGCTTTTGAAGAATTTTGATACATTCTTGGGAATAAGATTTTCACCAATGAATAACACGATGAAAGCAAGCATGTGAGCAGATTGAGGAGAACGGGAATAGAAAAACAAAACGCGATTCATCCTGTAAAAAACTTAAGAATTGTACTATGTATATATTAGAGGAAAACAACTATTTGTATTAGAAAGTATTTAGTTTCCTTAACATTAGTGTATGTCCAACAACAAAGATACTGCGAACTAATGCGAGTCTAACTGAGAAGATTCCCAGTCTAAGCCCCTTTACAGGATTGGACAGTACTGCACGCTTAGCTATCGCCACCCTCCCTAGTGGAGACAAACCTATTAATTATTTCCACAGCTCTTGCGTTTTTCCTCCTTTCCTTAGGATCTGATTCTCTGTCTGCCTCTTGTGCTCTTTTGGAATGTGATTTGGACTCCTAATTGCATCCAATTACATTAAATTCTATTTTTATCTTCTTAATAATCCAAATGCTTAACGTCATTTTCTTTAACTTCTCTCCCTTATAACAATGTTCAATTAATTATTAAATTTTATATTAATTATGGTGTGGAGGTACGCTGATTTTCAGTAAGATACTCCGTAATTGGCACGTTTCTCAAAATATTTTGGTTTGATATTAAAATTCTGTCCCTTTTAATGTAGTATATCCACTGTGTTATGCAATAATATTTGTAACAAATTTGTCTCCTGGTGTCTCCAATATTTAATCATAATTTCTAAATCGTATAAAGTAAAAGATTAATGCGAACAGAACAGCAGAAATTAGCATGTAGATTATCAAGACACTTGAACTAATCTCCGTGCAAATTTTATCAATTGATGGTATGTGTTCCTCTCGGATGTTAGGCAACTGCTGTGCCGACTCCAACGAAAGTTGGTCACTACAGATATAGAAAAGTCTCAGAAATAAACATTTAAGAATCTCAGAATAAAATTAATTTTCCATAATCATGGAAACTATAGGCTATGGAAGTGTCGATTTATAGGAGTGTCGGGCCCATAAAAGAAATATAAAACTAGTGTGAGCAATGGTAACCTTTTGTGTTCCCACGATCTTGTGACTAAAACTAGCAGTAAAGTGACCCTCACACACAGACTACATTAGCCTGCCGCAATAAACATTCATCATGTGATTGATCTACGGAACGAGAAGAGGTACATCCATTTATTCATCACCTGATTGGTTCGCGAGAGATAGTAGTAGACTTTGGCGATTGCACCATTTTTGTCGCCACTCTATAGAAATGTCCATTCACACACCTAATCTACCATGAAATGTTTTTCGCCAAACGAGGCAATAGGATGCCGAATCGGCCAACCAAATCAATTTTTCATAGTAGTCACGTGACTGCTAGTCGACATGTTGGTCCCACTTTCTGAAGCTCCTCTCAATAGTCAGTCTACTTATATTTCATATCTATAGTCGGGCCACTTGTGATCTTAGTGATATTTAATTGTAATCAAGAAGGTTCAATGAATACTTAACTGATACAGTTTTTAATCAGATGATTATTTGATTGTTTTCAGTTTGTATAATAAAAATCTCTCTGACAGTCAAATAGTCATCATAATGACATAATCATTATCCCTGAAGGATAATACTTTTCGGTTTAAAGTAGTAAAAATAATAAGAAATTATTTCAAAGTATGATTTCTGCTAGGAATTTATTTAGGTAGGTGGCATTTCGATCAAATTCGTCACTGAAATTATGAATGGTAGTTAATTACACTGGAGCAACACAACGGGCTAGTGGCAACGATCCGGAATCAATCCCGAAGGAAAAGATCCGAGGACAACACACAGTTAGGATAAGAAACGTGTGAGATATTAAGAATTTAAAAATTATTTGCGTTGATACAAATATTTAAAAGCACAATGCAGGTGTCAGAGAACGTATAATAGGAAGCTTTGCGTGGCATTTCATCTTTGTTTAGAAGCATAAGAGAAATATAAAAGTAATTGCAATACAATTTTGCCATTCATTTCCCCAAAACTTAATAACATCGTTTTTTAGCTAGCAGAACGTTACTGTCAACGCCAACGACATGCAGTTACATGTTTTCGGTCAGTTAAGATTCATTTTATAATTAATTTATCCTCCATTCATAACTGCCCAAAGCGCCAGTTTTGGGAAACATTTTATATTAAAACTTCATTACCCATTAAGTCTTAAAAATTGCCTTTCGCTGGCTGCAGGATGCACACGTTACCGAAATTGCCCCATAATAATATTGATCAGGCACTTTTTACCCTTTTTTATTGATAGCAGAGTGAAAATGCGGAAAATTTTGAATTTAGAAGTAGATGAGCGGGCATAAAAAAGGCAGAATTGGCGTTTTTTACGATCTTCTAATGACTTCCCTCCTCTATTAGAAGGAAATGACTCCAAATTTTCGTTTTTGGCGGGGATCTCTTAACTTTACGATGTCTCGTTAGCGTAGAGAGAGTAATCGGAAGTTAAAAGACGTAAAAATATGAAGAATTAACAAGCAAAGGGATTAAAAATTGCTGTAATGATGTAGGAGGAATGGTGATGGTACCTGTTATGGTGTTTTATAATTTTTGTCCTTTTATTTTGCGCTTCTATTACCTTGACTGGGGTAAAACAGTGTATGTCTGCTATTAAAGTATGGGATGGAATACTGTATCATTGGTAGTTTTGAAATTTTGATACAAATTTTTACATATCTATCAGCAACGAACTTGTATTAGGATAACCACAATAATGGAATATTAATTGTGTTCCAAAAATTCATGTCGCTTCATAAAAACATAGTTTTAATATTGTTTCATTGGTTAGTATTGCGGTTTGTTAGTATACTTTGAACATCATATGCATCATGAAAAGTAGTCAAGCACCTGATTGGTTAAGGGGGAAGTAATTTTCGGTCAAGTAATTGGCAATAATAATGCATAAGAGCATTGGCAAAGAACAGACCATGGGAGAGACCTGATATGAAAAATCAGTGAACCAGTTAACGGAAGTCCAGGTAGGTAGGTATTTTAATTAATGTCGCACTGGAGCAACATAAAGGGCTATTGCCGACGGTCCGGGATCAAACCCGAAGTGAAAGATCCGAGGAGAACACCACTCAATTTTGAGCCATGGTCAGATGACGAGGTCACGCCTGAGCTGTCACCTCACTCTTCAAACTTCCACACCACGCCAACGTGAGGACATTTGAGGCCACGACAGATTTAACGTGCACAAGCCCCCTTTGTACACGACGGTTTTAAGTTGGATAACAGAAGTCCAGAGAGTGTGCCATGCGAGTAGCTTACTTAGTTTACAATTACAGCCAAATTTTAGCATCCTAAGTCAACTGTGAAGAATGTAATTATTAAAATGAAGCTATTGCGATAGGAATAGAAATATCTGTAATAATAGAGCCTCAGACAGTTGTTGAAATTGACTATCATCGCATTGGTAATTAATTCAGAAATTTGTTGTAGATCATCCATCGGAGTACGAGCCTATTATTGCGAACATCAGGCTTCAAAAAATGGGCCCTTCCGGTCTTCAATTTAGCAAAACGCCTGAAAAGCAGTGAAAATTTGTCTATTAGAGTACAGTGGAGATAGGTTACTCTCTATGTATTGTAAGTTGTCACACAAGCCAAGAAACGGTTGACGAGACAACGAAAACTAATGGAAAGGGATCAAACCGCTGAAACATGTGGTACGGTCTTTTAGTCGTTCATTTTCTGATACCATTAATAAAACTTTAATGTTTACAGAAGGACGTTACTGCTATATTTCCATGGCCGAGCAGCTTACAAATCGCTGATGACTCCTAAAATGCTACAATGAAAAATTAACCCTCCTGGTGGTTGTCCGACAAAGCATATAGCCATTAGCAAAGTTGACCAGATCTTGATGGAAGAAATACCTCGTCCTTAGAAAACTGACCAAATCTTGATATCGTCACCATAAAAAAAATCGGATATATCTTGATGACGAGATATCCCGTTATTAGCAAATTGTGTCAGATTTTGATGGACGAGATATCTCGTCGAAACCACTTGGAGGGATTATTTAATTATGGATGCTTGAGGTACTTGACAGAATTTATGAACTCAATTATGGTTTTCACGGTGCAAATCAAATCACATCAAGAGGGAGCATTCAAAGGAAATAGTTTGAGTCATTTTGCTTACAGAAAAGAAGGCGTTCACTTTGAATGTACATTCAGGGTACAGTTGACAATTTCATGAATAAATTAAAATTCGTTTGCTTCTTAGGCCTTTCAAATAGAGCACGGTGGTGCTGTTAACTATTGACACTTTTAGAAACAAAACTAGTTCTCAGCCATGCCATATCTCTTTGTGACAGATCTTCTAGCTTTCCTTGTTTATCTACACTGCTGGCCACCCAAATTGCAACACCAAGAAAGACAAGAGATATCACAACAAAATTTATTTTGTAGATAACATGTTGACCAAGTATCAAATGATTAAATTTATAGACTTTTGTGAAGTGTGGTTCCTGCCAAAATCAGTAGCCAGAGTAGCCGCCATTGTTGGAGATCACCGCTGCCACACGCCTCGGCATTGATTCAAAGAGACTTTGGATGTGTTCTTGGCGTACAGCAGACCAAGCAGCTTCCACACGTTGCCAAAGTTGATCTGGTGTGGCAGCTGGGGATGTATTCTGGGTCAATCGTTGAGCAACCATGGACCACATGTTTTCTATCGGCGAAAGATCCGGAGAGCAAGCTGGCCAGGGAAGCAATTCAATCTGGCGATTGACGAAGAACCCTTGGACAATGCGTGCCACATGTGGTCGCGCATTATCCTGTTGAAATATGGCTGTGGGCAAGCCTTGAAGGTAAGGAAGGACAACTGGCTCCAACACCTCGGAGATGTAGCGCTGGCTGTTTAAAGTACCGGCAATGCGTACTAGAGGAGTGCGAGAGTGATATCCAATACCGCCCCATACCATAATACCCGGTGCAGGACCAGTGTGGCGGTGCATAACGCAGCTGTTCAGCATCCTCTCTCCACGGTGTCTCCAGACTCGAATCCGACCATCGCGGTGTTGCAGACAGAAGCGTGACTCGTCAGTAAAGACAATTTCATTCCATTCTGCCGTCCACATCCTTCTTCCATCGCACCATTGGCGACGGAAACGTCTGTGGTTCTGCGTCAAGGGTAGACGAAGCAATGGACGTCTTGCGGACAGACCACTCTGCTGTAAACGGCGTCGAATGGTACGCGCAGACACTGGATGATGCGGTACAGACTGAATGTGCTGTGCTATGGTTCGTGATGTGGCTGAGCGATCCGTCACTGCCATACGCACAATATGCCTGTCATCACGTGAAGTGGTGCACTGAGGTGGATGCGATCGAACACGTCGGTCCGTCGTACCCTCCTGCATCCAACGATCACATATCCGCATTACAGTTGTTTGGTTTCGTCCAACACGACTACCGATTTCCCTGAAAGATAATCCACAATCTCGGTAGGCCACTATCCTTCCTCTGTCGAACTCGGATACATGATCAAAAGATGATCGCTGTTTTCTACGAGGCATAATTGATCGTTTTTTTGAAAAAACCACAAGAAAAACACAATTGCCGTACTTGAAATCGTCGAAATCTCCAAGCCTTAAATAGCGCTTTGAAGTGGCGCCACAGGCGCGCGTGATGTGCGTCTGCGCTGAAATTCTAATCATTTGCATATCTCACCTTCGCTAATGCATGTTGTAAATTTCATATTATTTGCATGCTTCCTTCAGGGTGTTGCATTTACGGTGGTCAGCAGTGTATATAATAAATCCAAACTAATAATGTAACATTCGCATTGTTAAGTACATTTTATCAGCTCTCAGATGGCGGGAGAGTCCTATGCCCTGCTGTACAGTTAATAACGACTTTCCACAACCCTGGCCTTTTAACCCTCCTGGTGGTCCATCTCCGCATCGAAAACTGCCATGTAGCAGAAACGTATTCCAAACTGTCACCAGTCGGTGCAAGGGACAATTCGATTTTTCTACTCGGATCTTCATTCCCTTCGAGTAATAGGGAAGTTTTGTCTCGACGTGGTATCTTGTAATTATTTCTCGTCATTCGTCGGAAACTGCCCTGTAGTTGACAGCCTCTGGTGCAAAATATTTACTAATTCTGGATAAGGGACAATTTGATCTTCCTACTTGGATCATTCCCTCTTGGAATAATAGTGCAGTTTTGTCTCGATGAGCTATCTCATCCTTAACAGAATTGACCAGATCTTGGACGAGATATCTCGTTGAAACACTTGGAAGGTTGACATAGGAGCTGCCACCTGTTGGAAATGCTTGAAGGAGTCCTTTAGATTAGTGTCACCGCTTGCGTACGTTTCTAATTTCATCCTGTTTCGTTCTAATTTCGTCTTTCGTATCTTTAATTAATACCTTGTCTCTCATTAGAAAACCTGACCAGAACTAAGTGGACGAGATTCCTCGTCCTTAGCAAAATTGACCAGATCTGGACGAGATATCACGTCGAATCTCTTGGAGGGTAAGAGTAACTATTTTCACTTTCTCTACTTCCTTGAGAGCGTGGGTGCATAGTACGCGGTCCTCCTCGAAATGTAGATATAATTATTTTAATTTGTACATTGTAAATATTTTCTTTGGTCCCAATAAACTCCTTTATGTTTATTTGGAGTAGTCATATGGGGTCAAAATAATACTTCTTCATACATTTATATTGACTATATCTCTTTTAGTTTACTGCATTCAATTATATTTTTGTGAACGTCACACAGCAAATCCAATATTATATAAGATATATAAATCTGTAGTAAAACAATTCACATCCGTCTGGAAATGGAACTCTGCCTCTCGATATCTGAGATATCCCATTTTCAGCTGTCTGCACTTGGCAGCTTTTAATATTAAATTTATTTTGACTGACATCGTTTTCGAAATCTTTGAACAGACAGAATAGCTCTACTCTCTCGGAAACTGCATATTTATACAAATATTTTGAAAGATACGTTTCTAAACAACTAAGGTAAATATATATTTTTTGACTAAGGCGGTGTTACGTTTGCTAACAAAGCAACCACAGAGAGAAGCACTCATAACTGTTGACGATGCCATCTGGCATAGTATTTCCAGCCATTTGATTGTTTGTTATGGGATTTGATTCATCAATAAAGGGACTCTCAGTGATGTCAAGGAATCGCTAAAAAGCTGATAGAGAAATCACATAATCATTAAATTATTTTAAACATTATCCAATTTTTATAAAATACTTTTACTCTCTTCCATTGGAAATAGTTGCTGCATTTTTAAGCTTCAATGTTTTATTCGTGACTATGATTAAACAATATGGTTTGTTCCAACGATAAGAGATGCCTAATTTTGTACTTATTTTATGTTACCCTTATATTTATTCTGCATATTTAACTTTTGGGTTGAAAGTTGTGCTGCTATACAACTTTCACCCCAAAAGTTTTTCGTCAACTTTTTCGAGTAGATAAATGATTTCACTACATTCAGATGTAATAAATATTTGTAAATTGCCCTTTGTTTATAAGCTTCTGCTTTCAAAAGATAAACTTCGATTTGATTAGTGATGACCAGGGCCTGGAATTTTGTTGGCAAGTCATCATTTTGGAAGTACTTTGTATTCAATGCCTGTATATAGTGGAATTCCGCTTATAATCTGATTCTAGATATGTATAATTTTCAGGCCACTTTTGGGTATTTTCTATTTTTAGGTCATTTTTCTGATTTTTAGGAGTATTTTTTAGGATTTTTAGAGCATCTGGTCAGATTTCTTTTACTGACGATACATCTCGTCCATCAAGATCTGGTTAGTTTTACTAATGGTCAGGTGACTCGTCGAGATAACCACCAGGAGGGTTATCAACATGAAAACTATAAATCAAAGATTGCGAAAAAACCATCTAATGGTTTGTGGTCCTAGTACCAGTACCGGTTCCAGGATGAAACACGAAATATTTCCAAAATGTCTCACTCAAAAACGTGCGTTCTCTATACAGATTAATTATAGGGCCGCGGTGGCCCGATTAGAAGAGTAAGGGATTAGCAACCGGAGGGTTGTGAGTTCGAATCCCACCAAAAGACCGTCGTGTACAAAGTGGGCTCGTGCACGTTAAATCTGTCGTGGCCTTAAATGTCCTCACGTTGGCGTGGTGTGGAAGTTTGAAGAGTGGGGTGCCAGCTCAGGTGTGACCTCGTCATCTGACCGTGGTGTTGTCCTCGGATCTTTCCCTTCGGGTTTGATCCCGGATCGTCGCCAATAGCCCGTGTGTGCTCCAGTGTGAAGTTAATTAAATACATACCATACCAACCAGATTAAATGCATTCTCGGTGGTATTCGCACCGAGAATGCATCTTATTTATCCTATGAAGGATTTGTTGTACTCTGCAAAACATATTTTATTTACAGATCATTTGTCTGCAGTAGAAAATATTTTACTAATTTGTTTTCGTCATTTCTTTAGATTTTGACGTAACTTTATGGGCATTTTAAAGTTTTTAGGTCTACACAGTTTGGCCCCTATGCTTAAGTTAAAAGAAAAGGTTTTCCTTGATACCTCGCAGTTTTCTCCGTAACATTATTAATGTTGTTTGGGCGTTTCATGGTGCAAGGATATATTTAGCCAACTGCGCAAAATACAAGAAACAAAGTGGGAGAAAAAAAGCAAAATGCAGAAGGGTCGGCGAGGATAAAACAGAAGGGAGGACAGATAGCGCGGGTACCTAGGGGTTGTGATGCCTGTATACACATAAAGATGTACCCCTGACGGCTCATTTTTATGAAATAGTGAAATTGGGGTGAGATATAACAAAGAGAATAAGACACATTGTGTTATCATATTGCCAAACTTCCATTATAAGTGCGCTCAAAAAGTGTAAATTAGTAAGAGTTTTGAATATTATCAAATGTAGCAAATTTAAATCTGACCATGTGTAGGAACCATGTGCCGAGTCAATGACTATCTAATCATTGAACCGAAACCGGAAATTGACAATTTTTACATCTTTGATAGTGAATGCACTACAAATAAGAGGCATAAACGTTGAATAAATAAAATACTAAATTACGTTTAAATTTGCCCTTCAGGGCTAAATATAAGGCAAAAAACAATACGTTACCCAAGAACCCCTGATATAAATATCTAACAATATGCCGGACGTAATACGTAGAGCTAACTTATGTTTTATCTTTTCTACTCGTATATATCCATCTATCTTATCTATACATTGTTATTCACAACAGGTTTTATCCTTCATTTTTAAGCAGAATACATAAAAAATATTAACTTAAAATATTTTTTCACGTTTTTGTGTAGTTAAAGTCTGAATAAAAAGAAAACACTGGATATAGCTAAAATACATTAAATATTTTTATTTGCTGCATTTGTTACCGTATAGTTAATTAAAAATCTAATTACTTTATTGTAAAGTCTAGGAGAAACGTCAAAATATATTTAAAAAACTTACCAGATTACACCACAGAATAATTTCATTCGACGAAAACAGGTTTCCATTTTTATACCAGTTGAAATATTATCAAATAAAAACTGCTTTTTGTTATTCGTAGTTTCTTTTAAAATAATAAGCAGTTATGAAAGACTAATTTGAACTGATTCACTGTAATAAAAATCATTTAAGATATAGAATGAAATTTTAAATATAATGTACCATTTTGAATTTACACTGAAGCAGAAATAAACAGTACATTATATGACAAAAGCAATTCATTTGTGCGTCATTTGAAACACAGCAACATTTCTATTAATTCGAAATGTCACCATATTACACGTCATTTTGACAAGTTCCGCTAAAGGACATTCAGATCTCATATCTCAAGGGCAAAAATAATAAAATTACAAGAAACGAAACATTTTTGACGCTAATGCATAAATCACTTTACAATGGTGTGTGTCCACCAAATGGTTTAAAAATATAAATAGCATTAAACAAATATTCGAAACTCATTTTGAGAAATTCGGGACTGCTCAGTTGGTAGAGTAGGGGGTTAGCAGCCGGAGGGTTGCAAGTTCTTAACTCGATCCAACGAAAGATCGTCGTGCATGTTAAATCTGTCGTGGCTTGAAATGCCCTCATGGCGTGACGTGTACGTTTGGAGAGTGGGGTGCCAGCTCAGGTGTTGACCTCATCTGACCGTGGTTCAAAATGATGAGGTGTTGTCTTGGGATCTTTCTATTCTAGACTGATCCCGGACCATCCCTAATAGCCCGTTGCTTCAGTGAGATGCAACTACCTGCCTTCTCGAAATTCGCGTTTTTTGTTACTTTTTAAAAGTTAATGAAATACATAGATAAGAGTTAGTATTATGAACACGATCGTTATTTCAGTGAGTTTTTTAAAATTGATGTCTCACTGGAGCAACACAACGGGCTATTGGTGACGGTCCGGGATCAATCCTAAAGGGAAAGATCCGAGGACAACACCACGTAATTTTGAACCACGGTCAGATGACGAGGCAACACCTGAACTGGCACCCCACTCTCCAAACTTCCACACCACGCCACCACACACCCAAGGTTATTTCTGTAAATAAAATCAGCTTCATAAATGTCCTACTATACTTCGAAGTGAATAATTCATTTGATAATTTGTTAATTTATTTAGTAATTGTTATTATTAAATAATATTATAAAATTATTATATTTATATTTAATTCGTAGAAGTACTACACAATTTTAAGAACCTAAACGTTGTGGTAGACTTGAGCCCTAAAATCTCCCTGAATCACCACTGAATATTTGTGTATTTTAAATTCCTCAGTTTGTTACAGGTCATTTAACAAAATGGATCGATGGCTTTTCCAGCTAATAAGTTGACATAAATGCGAGGCCCTAGATACAGTATGTGAAAAGTATTAACGACTTAATTAATGGGATAGGAATAAATATTAAACTCTTACCGCCTTTTTGACCTCGTAATCATTAATCACATGTCTACCTATATGCCAGCACAGTTCCTATGAAAAGTGATATTTGAGTCCTGGAGAATTGGTGTATTTGGTAGACTATTTAATTTAATTGATCACAGCAGAACATGTATGTGGGGAAAATCAAAATCAAATATAATAAGAATTGATAATGCAAGGTAAGGTGGGAAAAGTTCGTTCTCGGTATAAATATATCTATTGAATATAAAACGTGTATGTAATTGCCCTCCTGGTGGTTGATCACGCCAAAAACTGCTCTACGAGTCAAGCCTCTGGTGCAAAACCCGTTCGAAAGGTCACCAGTTATGTGCAAGGGATAATTTGTTTTTCCTACTTGGATCTTCATTCCCTTTGGAGTAGTTGGGCAGTTTTATCTCGACTAGGTATCATCGTTATTGTTTCTCGTTGTTCGTCGAAAGTTGCCCTGTAATGGACAGCCTCTAATGCAAAATCTTGTTCCAACTGTCACCAGTTCTGGGCAAGGGTCAATTTGTATTTTCAATTCCCTCGGAGTAATGAGCAGTTTTGTCTCGACGAGATATCTCGACCTTAAGCAAAATTGATCAGATCTTGGACGACGTAGAAACACTTGGAAGGTTAACGTAGGGCCGCCCTGATAGAAATGCTTGAAGGAATCCTATAGATTAGTTTCAACGCTTGTGCGTTTCGGTTGGAAAGTCGAAAGAGAACGAATGATAAGAATTTGCTCCACTCACATTACAAACAAAAACAGTCCGCTGTATGCACGAGGGGCACGGGCGACCCACCCCATGCCTTAGACAGTATTTTCTAAAAATAATAAAATGCATAGCAAAAAGCGCAACTTCAATTTCATTCCATCCCTTGTTCAAAATCTCTATTCGGCTAAGCCTATTTCTTATATTTTCTTTCCTTAGCTGATTTATATCTAGATTTCTCATTACTTTTTGCAATAAGACTGCTGAAGAATTTCATTAGAATGGCGATAGCTTTCCGTGTTCTTTTAATTTGCATACATTTCGCATAGTTTATTAGTTCATTATGGACAAGTAGTGTTAAGTGGAATAAATAAATTGTATTATTAGATGCAATAGTTAAACCGTGGGTACACAGTAAGCGTTAGGATTGAGTTTGAACTAGTATTAAGTATAACAGAAAGTATTAAGTCTATTTAACAAGTTAAGATTGATAAGGAACTAGTATTAACTCTCCTGGTAGTCCCACTATGAAGTATCTCATCATTATCAAAACTGACTAGAAGATGGCCATTACAAAAATATCTGACCAAATATTTATCTCGTCATCATAAAAAAAATCGGCAATATCTTAATGACGTGATCTCTCGTCATTAGCAAAATTAGTCAGATTTTGATGGACGAGATATCTCGTCGAAACCACTTGGAGGGTTAAGTATGATGGACGAATTTTGTTGCAGTATTAGAGGAGGCAATGGTTAAGTCGTAGGTACAAAGTAACAGTGAAAATTGATAAGGAACTAGTATTAGGTATACAATAAAAAGTATTAAGAATCTTACAAACTTGTTTTAAGTATAGGTATAATTAACGTCGCACTAGAGCAACAGAAAGGGCTATTGGCGACGGTCTGGGATCAATCCCGATGGGAAAGATCCAAGGACAATGTCTCGAATTTTTCAACCACGGTCAGATGATGAGGTCAACACCTGTGAGCTTGCACCCCCACTCTCCAAACTTCCACACCACGCCAACGGGAGGACATTTGAGGCCACGACAGATTAAGCGATCTTCTACCTCCGTGTACACGACGGTCTTTGGCTGGACCGAGTTTGGAACTCGCAACCCACCGGTTGCTAATCCGTTGCTCTTTCAACTGCTACCGCGGCCCGTTTTAAGTATAATAGACAAATTGTATTATTTATTAGGTGCAATGATTAAATCTTTAGGAACAAATAAGTAGTAAAGATATTGAATTCTGACTTATGAAAGATTATGAACTTAGTATTAAACTGTAATAGATATTATTAAGTGAACTAAATCGTATTGCCGTATTAGGTGCAATGGTTAAATTGTAGGTGTAAAGCAACTGTTAGGATTGATTGTTGACAATTCGCAATCTCTAAGGACAGGCTGTATCCCGCATAAAACTCATTTATTTGAATAATAATATACTATGTCATGAATATTGAAGGAATCTCAACGAGTGCAGTGGACTTTAAACCATTTGTGTATGCAAAAGCCCATGAAATAGATTCTGTTTGAATTCGTTTCAAATTAGAATTTTAATGAGAATTGCTTCATCTCGTTTTATGGTTCCCTAAGTTCTTAAAGATTGACTGCAATTTCCGAATAAACTAAGTGCCAGAAATCACGTATCATTCTATTGGCATTCTGGGCAGAGATAGCCCAGTTGGAAGAGGTAGCGAATTAGCAACCGGAGGTTGCAAGTTCTAAATTCATTTCAACCAAAGACCGTCTTAGTGTAAGAGGAGGCTGGTGTAGTTAAATTTGTCTTGGGCTCAAATGTCTTCACATTGGAGTAGTGAGGTTGTTTGGAGAGTGAGGTGTCAGCTCAGGTGTTCACCTCTTCATCTGATAGTGATTCAAAATGACGAGGTTTTGTCCTCGATCTTTCCCTTCGGGATTGATCTCGGACCGTCACCATTAACCCGTTGTGTTGCTCCAGTGCGACGTTAATTCAACTACCGACCTCCAGTTACTAATCCGCTACTTTTCCAACCGGGCTACCGTACCCACAAATAAGTTCAGTTCTGTGGCGTTGTCGGGGTCAACTGATTTTAGAGAAATGATCACAATAGTGTTGAACATTCATTTCTGATATCTTATCCACCGGCATAGGGATTAAACTACAACTTGCAAATTTTCTATTGTTTCTGAGCAGTAAAGTTCTTAAAGTAAAACTGAAATGTTATAAATCGTTTTATCATTAAATAATTATATCATAAATACATATAATTATCATATAATTAATCTTAATCACTGTGCATAATAATAGGTTCGATTACATTCGATTACACGGTAATCGAACGTAATCAAGCCTATCATTTTCATGTAACATGTGCAGGCAATTCTTTTAAAGGAAAAGTCGTACGTATGCTGCATAATTGTATGTAATAATTCCTTGTGTGTATAATTTTAAATAGTAATTGTATACAATGGATAATATCTCACTTTGTAGTGATGTATTTTGTAACTTTTCTCAATGAGAGGGATTTTCATCGTAAACAACAATAAAAAGACGAAAGACGGAGATTTTACTTCCTGCTACCCAAATGCTCTCGCATGATACATATCGGGGTTACCTTATAATATAGTTTATCACCGTTTTGGCGTTTGATTAAATTAGATTTTACCAATTGACTATCACAATTAGAAATTCATTCTTTGGAATTTCTATTAGCGACGTGCTGGAATCGTATTAAAAGACAAGCCAAGTGACGTCAGATACAAAATATACAGGTTAAGAACCATTCTAACCCTAAAACGCTACATCAACTACATTTAGTTGATGTAGAAAATTTCCTTAGGTTTTTTGTGCAAATAATCCTTAAGTGGGGTATTACCATGTAAAAGGGGGTGTTTTGATTTTTTTACTTATAAAGAGCCTTATGTTTAATATTAATTGATTTTTTAAATATTTTAAGCGGAAAGATTATATTTTAAAGATTATTTTGATATCAATTTGAAGATTTTTATGTTAATATTTATTTTAAAATAACTTTCCATTAGGTATATGGAATTACCCACTCATACCCAGTATTAAATAATTGAATACACAAGGGGGTTACAATTAAAGAGGAGATATTTAGAGCTGAGTGCAGAAAAACATTTGTACCAAATTGAACCCTAAGTCGTTCGGATACTTTCCTGGCCATGTGATTTTAATTCCGTAAACCTTTTCTCGAGAATTCATTTCTCTCAGACTACTAATTGTGAGAGTACCTTTTCGTAAGGACTCCAAATTTTCTATAGCGCAGCATGGACATTACCCTCAGTTTCGGTAGAAAACTTTAGATGAAGATTTGCTTGAAGACTTTTGCGTAAATATTTATCCTAAAATGATAACTTTCGTTCAGTGCGTGATCACCCACTCTAATTGAGTTCCGCTTCAAGGAATGGAACTGTTTCTGTAGACTTGGGTAATTACTGTATGGAACCAACTAGGGAGGTACGGTTCAGAATTACCGCTGTGTTTATCTCAGTTAATTATACTGCCCTTAGGCGAACTGTACTGTATAAGAAATTTGAATTATACCTTACCGCGAGTAGATAAAATAATACATCATCTTGGATCCGTCTAGATTACCAATCCAGATTTGTTTGCCTTAGCTTTTAAAGTTATCTTTCATAAACGTTTCAGAAAAAAGTTTTATGTGAGTTTGTGGTTCCCCTCACAAATTTCTTCATCTGACCGTAAATCAAAAGTACGAGGCGTTGTGCTCGGATCCTTCCCTTTGATTATAATGGCGGACCGTCGCCAATAGCCCGTTGTAGTGGTCCAATTGCGAACTAAATTCAACTACCTACCTAAATGCCTTCACAAAATTACACTGCTGGCCACCGTAAATGCAACACCCTGAAGGAAGTATGCAAATAATATGAAATTTACAACATGCATTAGCGGAGGTGAGATATGCAAATGATTAGAATTCCAGCGCAGACGCACATCACGCGCGCCTGTGGCGCCACTTCAAAGCGCTATTTAAGGCTTGGAGATTTCGACGATTTCAAGTACGGCAATTGTGTTTTTCTTGTGGTTTTTTCAAAAAAACGATCCATTATGCCTCGTAGAAAACAGCGATCATCTTTTGATCAAGTATCCGAGTTCGACAGAGGAAGTATAGTCGCCTACCGAGATTGTAGATTATCTTTCAGGGAAATCGGTAGTCGTGTTGGACGAAACCAAACAACTGTAATGCGGATATGAGATCGTTGGATGCAGGAGGGTACGACGGACCGACGTGTTCGATCGCATCCACCTCAGTGCACCACTTCACGTGATGACAGGCATATTGTGCGTATGGCAGTGACGGATCGCTCAGCCACATCACGAACCATAGCACAGCACATTCAGTCTGTACCGCATCATCCAGTGTCTGCGCGTACCATTCGACGCCGTTTACAGCAAAGTGGTCTGTCCGCAAGACGTCCATTGCTTCGTCTACCCTTGACGCAGAACCACAGACATTTCCACCGCCAATGGTGCGATGAAAGAAGGATGTGGACGGCAGAATGGAATGAAATTGTCTTTACTGACGAGTCACGCTTCTGTCTGCAACACCACGATGGTCGGATTCGAGTCTGGAGACACCGTGGAGAGAGGATGCTGAACAGCTGCGTTATGCACCGCCACACTGGTCCTGCACCGGGTATTATGGTATGGGGCGGTATTGGATATCACTCTCGCACTCCTCTAGTACGCATTGCCGGTACTTTAAACACCCAGCGCTATATCTACGAGGTGTTGGAGCCAGTTGTCCTTCCTTACCTTCAGGGCTTGCCCACAGCCATATTTCAACAGGATAATGCGCGACCACACGTGGCACTCATTGTCCAAGGGTTCTTCGTCAATCGCCAGATTGAATTGCTTCCCTGGCCAGCTCGCTCTCCGGATCTTTCGCCGATAGAAAACATGTGGTCCATGGTTGCTCAACGATTGACCCAGAATACATCCCCAGCTGCCACACCAGATCAACTTTGGCAACGTGTGGAAGCTGCTTGGTCTGCTGTACCCCAAGAACACATCCAAAGTCTCTTTGAATCAATGCCGAGGCGTGTGGCAACGGTGATCTCCAACAATGGCGGCTACTCTGGCTACTGATTTTGGCAGGAACCACACTTCACAGAAGTCTATAAATTTAATCATTTGATACTTGGTCAACATGTTATCTACAAAATAAATTTTGTTGTGATATCTCTTGTCTTTCTTGGTGTTGCAATTTGGGTGGCCAGCAGTGTAGTTGATTTTGAAATACGCGTAATAAGAGTTTGATGTATAGAATGGAGATTATGATTTAAATTTTTCGTATTTCGCTAGAGGTAAACTTAAGATCTTTAAAATCTAAACGTCATATAACGACAAACGTTACAGTCCAATTCGTAGTCACCAAGGAAATTAACCCCTGATTGTGAACCTTCGAAAATTTTTAAGTAATCTTCATGGTTTGACTGCGTGAACAATGTTCTCTTCACTCGCTCGTAATGAGTTAGCATTGAAACCAATAAACATGTTTAAGTATCCCCCATGGCGCTCAATGCCCACCAAGGAACACAGAATCCTGTAGGCATCTCATACCCCACCAGTGGCCAAGCGGTTAATGGGTGATTAGTTTGGGGGTTTTATGGCGCAAGGGCCATATTTGGCCATGCTGCGCCTGACACAAGACATACAATAAAAGTTTTACTGACAAAGATAGTGACCTCGTCTTTTGACAGTTGTTCAAACCTACGTGATGTCCTCGAATCTGTCCCTTCGGGTTCGATCCCTGACCGGCGCCAATAGTCCATTGTGTTGTTCCATTGTGACGTTAATTAAAATGCCTACCTACCCCTGGCCAAGCGGTTAAAGGCTTCGTCTTAGGAAACTAGTAGATTGAAGCGCTTCGTTACGAGTTCGTATCTTGTAAGTGTTGAAATCAAATTGGCTGCTTGAAGTTTCCAAGTTTTTTCAAGGCGACACATAACACATATACTTGAGCCAATTTCTCAGTCTTCCAGATAGATGTGTCCTCCCCTCCCAGTTCACAGTGTAACCTCCTATGGTGCCCGGGAAAAACGCAAATATCATCACTTACTCGGCAATAAATGCTTGAAGAGTCATACGATATATAAGCTAGCATTGAAAAAGTAACATATAGTAAACAGTGAATTTAAAATTGACGAATCCAAGTTGAGCTCTGTTAAGAACGCAGAATGTTAAAATAGAAGAATTATAGGATCGAAAATGTGGAAATATCTGAAGGGTTATTGAAGATAAATTTAAATATTTATTTTTATTTTTACTATCTTTTTCCAATTAATGGAATCCTTTGTTACATATTTAACCCTTTAAACTGTTATCCTAAATCTTTTTCGCACCCCGACATATAGCACCAAACACTTTTATCCAAACTTAATTCCAAGAAAAGCATTGTTATACGAGGAATTTCGAACATTTTGAAGTTCTATTAAAAACGCAAATAAGTACTTAATTTTTGTTTACACACACTAAGATCAGTGATTTGTAAAGAAACGCATTTCATCAGAGAATATGTTAGTAAAACGAAATAACCCTGAAATAACGATCTGGCTAAGTTTACTGTGTCATGAACGGCGCGTTCCGTAGTAAAGCAGAAGACACATAGTCGTAAAGTTTGTTTTCGAATTTATTCCACACGTTTATGTTTTACTTCCGGTAATGCTGGTGACAATAAAGCTGAAATACTCGTTTTTGAATTAGGATAGCATTGGATCAAAAATACCTAAAAACGAAGCTGGATAAAGGATTCAACTTCAGTTCACGGTTTTCTGATGCAATTCTATCCCATTCATTCCCTTGTTCAAAGGAAGATTTCTCATTACTTCCTGCCATCAAATTGTTGAAGAATTTCATTAGAGTGGTGAGTTCTTCAGTGTAGCTTTGGCCACATTATGCTTTCCCATAGCTCAAACCAAGCATATTTAAACTAGGAGGCAATAATTGCAAGTTAATTAAAACTGTTTTGCTAGTATAATAATACTAAATATTAATCACTACAGCAAAATCTCAAAACGCAATTAAAGATTTATTCTTGCTTTAAGGTAATTTTTTGTTGTACACGGGGGTTAATCAAAAAAGGACCTGCGCCATACAGTGTATACCTAACAGGGAACATCCATGCCAAGACCGAGATTTGAACTTAGAACCCATTGAGCCAAAAGGAAGAGCGCTTCCCAATCGGCTATAAGGCCGACAATTAATTTTAGGAACATTTGTTAGTAAAATATTTTGCATGGAAAATGCAGTCAGTACAATGACGTTTGAAACCAATATAAACAAACTTATGTTATACTGACAGACACACATAATATATTCCACAATTGCTACTACGCGAATAAAAATATGAAGGTAGGTATTCATTAGCGTCGCACTGGAGCAACACAACGGGCTATTGGCGACGGTCAGGGATCAAACCTGAAGGAAAAGCCACGTAATTTTGAACCACGGTCAGATGACGAGGTCACACCTGAGCTGGCACCCCACACTCCAAACTTCCCCACCACGCCAACGTGAGGACATGTGAGGCCACGACAGATTTAAAGTGCACCATCCCCCTTTGTACACGATGGTCTTTGGTTGGATTCGAACTCGCAATCCTTGCTAATACGTTACTCTTCCAACCGGGCTACCTCGCCCCCAAAATGATAGAAATAAGTTCATGAGATATGTTCCGATATTTCTAATATCCATCAAATTTTTGCGCATACGTCATTCAGTCAGTCATATAATTTTGCTTAACCCTATTAGTGGTTTCGAAGTTATATCTCGTCTATCAAAATCTGACCTATATTGCTAATGACGAGATACCTCGTCCATCAAAATCTGGTCAGTTTTTGCTAATGACGAGAAACTGTAAAGACAACCACTAGGAGGGTTAACACAATTACAAAAAGGGATGAAAATGACATTTGACAAAAGGACTGAAGAGTTGTTGGTTACAACTTTTCTAAAAACGCGTGTAGTTTTTTTACATCAACTTTCCATTCCCTTAAATTGCATAGACAGTATGGAATATTCTAGTGGTCATCCAACTTCAACTAAGTGATCTAGCATTTCAAATACTTAATGACTCATGACAGCATTTACGTTCAAATACGTTCTACGATCATTTGGATTGACTTCTTTGGCAATGGACCAAACGAATTGACAGGGAACAAAATGTCCCGGCCCATTTTATCTTCAGTTAAGAGGGTGATGCAGTCTCTCAACACTATTAACAGACCGTGCAAAGGTATTCCAGAACAGATAATTTATTATTTCATTAGCAGTATGTTGCATTGTAGAAATTAATTATACTTTCTAAATTCAACTAGCAATAAAGGTTTCCGAATCACGTTAACACATATTCGTTATTTGATGATGAAATTAAATTCTTAATTCAAGGATTAATTTAAAATTTATGGCACATAATATGCTGAGAAGCTATGAGCTTTTTAAACTTAAACAAATATTCCAATTGGAATACTCATAACATTATCTGTAAAATCTCATACGCGAAATAATGATTTAAACATAAAAATGAGCCATTTTCTAATTTGAAATACATTTATTTAATTTTGCCGGGAGTAATTATATTTCGAAACGTGTTATTTGAAGAAAAGAATGGAGGGTTCATGTTTGCAATTTAACTATCAATAGGTACTATCAATAGGCGCACATATATTAACACTATGGTGCGGATAGTTCATTGCATTGATTCTATACATAAAGGATTTTAGTTACAATTAAAAATTCTTTGCACACTACTAATTGGGAAATTCCAGGGTTTATAATTACCTCGAATGCATTTCTTTTCTGTATCATCAGTAAAGCTTTCATATTGTGTGTATTAAGTCCATTACTTGAAGTTGTTGCGTAATTGGCGCAGTTTAGCCAAATGTGGCGAATACGCCATAAAACCTAATCCAGTCCCCAGTATTCTTAAAAACAAAGTCTTCCTTTTGACAGGGTTGGTTGGATTTGGGGTTTATGGCACAAGGGCACCAGGGTTCGTCCTTCTATGAAAGGGATTTTGAGTGTAAACAAACAAATCATATGCTCTGCGAAGATTTTACTTCTGCTGTTCAAACGGTCTCGCATGATAAATACCGGGGTTACCTTAAACTATACTTTATCGTTGTTTTGGCAATGTTTAGCATTTAATCTAATGGATATCGACCAATCAACTACCAAATATTAATTTGGAATTTCTTCTGTCGAAGTGGAGCCGTCGTGATTTAGTTGGTATGCTCACTTCGCTAGCAACCTGTGAGTTGTAGGCGGCGCAGGTTCGATTCCTCCTGGGTGTATTTTTCTCTTCTGTGTCAGTAAAACTTCCCTTGTGTCTATTATTGGACGTTGTCTGCATTGAGTTTGGCGCAGCAGCATGGCCAAATATGGCACTTGCGCCATAAAACCTCAACCCACCTCTATCTATTGGCGAAGTAATGAAATCGTATTCGAGAATCAAGTCAAGTGACTTCACGTTCAGAATACGTACAAGAAACACGCATCGCCCAAAAGCATTACCCCCACTTAACTTGACAGAAAATTCCTCTCATAGACTGAAACGTTTGTGTTCAAAGTAAAAATACTTTTTAAATATTTTTGAAAACGCAGCGTACATAACATCGAAATTTAAAAATAAAAGGAGGCGTACAATAACGAAAAGCTATGACCGTAACTATCATGTTTGCGAACATCAATGTAAACTTTGTCCCATCTTGTTTTCAAAGCTTTACGTTTCGAAAAGCACCGATGCTATAAATATTTCTTAAAAGAAATGCAAGAGATGACAGTAACAAGCTGCAAATACATAAAATGCGCTTCTACATAAAGTTTTAAGCACCATTTTACTTATAGTTTAAAATGCATTTTACGAAAAGGACTAGAACTGCGGGACATTTTTATCAAAATATGATATGGAGAAATAGTTTTATAAAGCTTTGATGATCCGATGGCAGTGTCGTGTTTTCTTTTTCATCAAAGAAACTTTTCTCAAGAAAAAGCATTTATGGTAAGAGAGATTCAATGCAAGCCGAAGTATGAGATTACTTTAAGTAATGAGATTACTATTTTTTTAATTGTTCAGGTGAGCTTTGATTAGATCTTATTGGCTTATTGACTAGATTATTAGGTACGTTAATTAGAGTTTTCAAACAAAATAAACACTTTTACAAGATTCCAAAATATACCCGAATCAATAACTGAATGCCAGGCCCCACTGAAGATAAAATATGAGTTTGAAGAGAAAATACTTTCATAGAAAAGAAGAAAGTTCTTATGAGAGTAATCATTCAAAGCACTTGTGAAATTGGCAGGCACTTTAACCTCTTAATTACTGCGTTAAAAGTTCTATATATAGTTTTATCATTGCGGCTCTTTAAGAAATTCCTCTTTCTTTTGAAGTATAGGGTAAAAGGTATTCATCAAAGACTGCGTTGAGGTGCTTGTTTGGTAGCTGAAAAAATTCTACCCACTTTATTACGTACAACAAGATTGATTGGAAAGTGCATGGTAAGTACGCATTTTAATCTCGGAAAACTGCATTTCAGACATGTGAGGTAGGTAGGTATATTAATTAACGTCACACTGTAGCAAAGCAACGGGCTATTGGCGACGTTCCGGGATCAATCCCGAAGGCAAAGATCAAGGACAACACCACGTAATTTTGAACCACTCAAACATGTGAGGAAATTTGTGACCTGCTTCAGTCCGTGACCTGAGAACATTTGGCTAATACGTATTTCTAATGGAATAAAAAACTAGATTTAATTACAATGGTATGTTTTTAGTTAACAAAAAAATACACTTTGTTGAATTAAAATAGTGAAATTAAATATGATTTCCCAACTCTATAGTGCTTTTTTATATTACTGTAAAAGGTTCTCTCCGCAGTGCTCTACCACAAAATCTGCTCCAGATACATGTCTGTCTTGTCCGTTGCTGTAGACACTGACCTTATTCTATTTTCCTCGAATAAACGGGGTCTCGTTAGCCCGGTTGAAAGAGAAGCGGATTAACAACCGGAGGATTGCGAGTTCGAAACTCTATCCAATCAAAGACCGTAGTATACGCGCACTTTAAATCTGTCGTGGCCACAAATGTCCTTACGTTGGCATGGTGTGTAAGTTTGGAGGGTGGAATGACACACAGGTAAGGTGTTGATCTCTTCATCTGACCGTGGTTCAAAATTACGAGGTGATGTCTTCCGATCTATCCCATCGGGATTGATCCCCGACCGTCGCAAATAGTCCGTTGTGGTGCTCCAGTGCGACGTTAATTGAACTACCTACCTACCTATTTTCATTGAATAAACGTATTCAAGTTTGTAACATTGGCACACTTGGTGACATATTGGATATTCTTTTCCAATGCCCAGCCAATTGAACATTACTCACCATGGCACTACAAGGACAGATTTGTGAAACACTTGTAGTTATCCTGGTGTACCACGATGGGCGAGTTCACGTTACACTTTAACTACATACCACGTATTCTAGCCGCAGCCGATTTATAGAGATACCATATATTCATTCCATATGGACAAGCATCCATGCATTACCCCAGAATTCGAACCGGGAATCTTTCGATCAAGGAGCCAGCTCACTCTAGCCTCTAGACCAGGGATGGGCAAACTACGGCCCGCCGGAAGGTTTTATGCGGTCCGCGGATAGAATTTTAATTTGCCGGTCCGACAGAAATTAAAAGAAAATATGATTTATATATTATATATCCATCTCCTTTTCTACTTTGTTTAAATATTATTTTTTTCTTCCTTTTTTTCAAAGGACTGATGATTTTTTTACTTTCTCTATTTTTGTTCTACAAAACATAAATCGACGGAAATAGCAAGCACAGACAGCTTTCAATCGGTAAAGTGTTAAAAGCGGAAGTTCTTTGTTAGTTATAGCTGTAGACTGGCGCCAACAAGTGTTATCTCTTTCTCGGGGAGCAGACATATGGGAATCCAATATAGGTGAATTAGACCTCACATGTGGCAGACTGCGCATTTTAAGCTCCAGCCAGCGGCTTTTTCTTTTGGCGCGAGTTTTAATATTATTGATTGCGTATGGAAAGATTGCGGACATATAGCATCATTGTGAATAGTGGTGAAGGTATAAAAAGTATAGCGTAGCTAGTGCTTGTTTGGGTTATTCGTAAAATATTTCAACCCCAAATGGCTACTAAAAAACGTAAAGATAAACCAGTGTGTCTCATCTGCAATGAAGCTGTAGCAGTCTTCAAAGAATATAACATTTCCCGTCATTTCACATCTAAGCATAAGAATTCCAATTACGAAGCAATGTCCGAATATGAAAGAAAACAAAATGTAGAAAGTCTTTGTAAAAAATTATCAGGCCGACAAAATTTTTTCAAGAAGGTAAACACTATCCAAGAAGCAGCTACACATGCAAGTTACATTGTAGCATACAATATTGCTAAAAATAATAAAGCTCTCAGTGATGGGGAGTTCGTTAAACAATGCATGCTCCAAGTTTGTGATGTTTTATGTCCAGACAAGAAAAATAATTTTGAGACTAAGCTTATCTCGAAAAACGGTGACTTCTAGAATCGAAGCCATCGATAAAAATTTGACATCACAATTAGAGTCAAAGATTGGCCAGTTTAAATTTTGCTCCATAGCTATGGATGAAAGCACTGATATAAATGATACTGCTCAATTAGTATTATTTATAAGAGGTGTTGATGAGAACTTTGAAATTACCGAGGAACTGGCGTGCATGCGTTCTTTAAAGAGAACTACAACGGGATGTGATATTTTTCGTGAATTTCAGGAAGGGCTTTTAACTTTGAAAGTGCCTATAACAAATATATGTAATATTACGACCGATGGAGCACCAAATATGACAGGAAAAAAATCTGGATTTCTTGGACTCTTTAATCAAAACTATCCCGGGAACAATGTTGTTTTTCTACATTGTGTTATACATCTAGATGCTCTGTGTAAATCTGCATTGAATATGAAACCCGTGCTTGATGCAGTCGTGAAGCTTGTAAATACTATTCGATCTCGTGGGCACACAGGCAATTTCGAGATTTTCTTCAGTCCGTGCAATCTGAATACTCTGATGTACTGTATTACACGAAAGTAAGGTGGCTTGGTGCAGGATGTGTTTTCGAGCGAGTTTGGCAGCTGAAAGACGACATTGTGTCGTTCTTCGATGAGAAACAGTGTTCTGCGGAGTGCGAAATGTTAGAAGATACAGAATGGCTTTCGGACTTTGCATTTTTCACAGATCTTCTTTGTCATATGAGCAACTTGAATGTCAAGATGCAAGGGAAAAATCAATTTATCGACGATATCTGGGCCCATCTCAAAGCTTTTAAACTAAAACTTAATCTGTTTGCTGGGCAGCTAGCTAAGAACGACTTGTCTCATTTCTCGAGGTTAAATTCAATACCCTCAGTAAATGAAGAGAAGCTTAAGAATTATGAAGATGGCTTGAAAAAACTGCATTTTGAGTTCGAACGCAGATTTCAAGATTTCAGTGCCATTCAAACAGAATTGGATATTTTTACCATGCCTTTCAACGTAAATTGTGAAGCAGTGAGGTCAGATTTGCAGCTTGAATTAATTGAGTTGCAATCTAACAATCATCTCAAGCAGCTGTTTCTAAATATGCCAAAGTTAGAGTTTTACAAATCATTATCGAAAGTAAGTTTCCCAAATTTAATATCTCACGCCCAGAAAATCAGTGCTATGTTTGCTTCATCTTATATATGTGAACAAGTGTTTTCAACTATGAACCATAGAAAGAATTATTTCAGAAGTAGACTGACAGATGAGCATTTAGCCTCGTTCCTTAGAATCAGTACATCTCACTTCGAACCTCAATATAAGGAACTTTTAAAAATGAAATCGCAATTTCATTCATCTCATTAACATATTTAAATTGTAATACTTGTATATTGTTTTTAAAATTTTAGAAAAATTTATCTTGGCACGCCAAACTTTTTTTTTTTTCGATTTTTGGCCCGCGACCGAAAAAGTTTGCCCATCCCTGCTCTAGACTGATTGGTCGGCCAAATCGGAAATACATTTTTAGGATTCGCATTTGTCTTCAAGATCTATATTAGTAAATTACATCTTTCCACGGTCAACATTCGTGGAAAACAAAATAAAATTACACTCTGACAGTCACCCCTATTCAACATGAGCGAACCCTGTTTCCTTAGTAACATCTACTACCCAGACTTGATGTTTGGAGGAGTTCCTCCGGGTTGACAGACATAACATGGTACCTAGTATCTAGATAGAACAAAGGGGCTGCGATAGCCCAGGTGGAAATAGCAACGGATTAGTAGCAGGAGGGTTGCGAGTTCGAAACTCGGTCTAGCCAGACACGTGTACACGGGGGCTGGTGCACGTTAAATCTGTCGTGGCCTCAAATGTCCTCACGTTGGCGTGGTGTGGAAGTTTGGAGAGTGGAATGCCAGCTCAGGTATTGCATCGTCATCTGACCGTTGTTCAAAATTACGAGGCGTTGTCCTCGGATCTTTCCCTTCGGGATTCGTTTCGGACCTTCGCCAATAGCCCGCTGTGTTTCTCCAGTGCGATGTTCATTAACTACCTAAATATCTACATAGAATAAAAGGAAAAAATCGCAAGTGCACATCTCAATCCGTTTCTTGAATTATCACGCATATACTTATTCAGAGGCGAAATTGAGTATTTTTTGAATTCTAAACATACTCTGAAATCTCTCACATTTTCTTTTCTACGCTGATTTTTATCTTCTAGATTTCTCATTACCATCAGTAATCAGACTGCTTAAAGAGTTTCATAAGAGTGGCGAGCTCTTTTGTCTTGTTTTAGCAATATTTGTAACTAATTCAATTGCATCCCATTCGATTGTTAATCGCAATTTGACGTTTTTGAAGGTTAAATTAATTCTAGAATTTATATCTATAACACCAATAACATTTCGGGAGGGTGCTCGGACCCCCCAAGTTCCCCTCTGCATACTCTCCTGACGTAGGATAGAGCATTGCGATTTTAAAGAGATCTAATTTAAAAGCTTCAGTTGAGATCGGGTATTAATGATCTTTTGCATATTTTATTTGCAGTGTCAGTTTGAAGCTATTTTAAGGTGTAAAAACTAGTAAAATCATCGCGTAGAATCAAACAAATGAGGTTATGTTAACATAATTATGATGATCCATGTTTAATTGATGATTCTTGTTAATTTAATGACATTATTTAAGTATCAAATAAAATTTTTTAATAAAATTGTGCATTTCTTCATCACATTAACGAATAGCAAAATTTGTAAACATCAAATGTAACAATGGAAATAGAAAAAACTCTTATAATTGATAACAATAGATTGATTTCAATTATAACAATACATATTTTTCTGAATGCTTTTAAACAAATAAGTTTAAGGCCTTGTATTACTTATGGACTGTTAATCAAACATTGTTGTAGGTAAACAGTATCGCTTACAAAAAGATTTCTTCATTCATGTTATGTCTGTCAAACTGCTAACTGGCGATTTTTAAAGCTCTGATCAAGTGAAATTACAAACGTTTGATTAAAGCGATTTTTGGTTGTAGAGGAATCTTCTGCTGCAATTATCTGCAAACAGTACTTTTTGTGCTTTTTGCAAACAAACAGTTCTTTTTAGTGCTACTTAAAAAACAGTACTTTTTAGTGCTATCTACAAACAAACAGTACTTTTTAGTGCTACTTACCAACAGTACTTTTTAGTGCTATTTACGTCATTATTACAGACGACTTATCTACCTTTCAAGATGCTGGACTGGTGCAGGAAACAAATGTAAGTGTGCCTCGTATACTCTTTTCGAATTTATTTTTAACATACATTTTAGTCTTTAAAACTTTATTTACTCTTTTTTTAACAAACATGTAACTTCTGCTTCCCTTTGCTGTATCTTGCCTGGAAAAATAATTTATTCTAATTTGCTATTTCAGAAAGAAGTTTCGGGAGAAGCGTAGCAAAAAGAAGCAAGCCAAGAAAGAGGCAAAGAAGAAAGCAGAAGAGCCGTACGTCGAGCGCGACTACCTCGCAGAGTGGAATGCCGAACATTCCGAGGAATTCATGGACTTGAGTCTGCGCACCATCGAAGACGAAATGGCGGATAGGGCTCTACTCGAGGCGCAAAAGAATTCCATCGACAAAACCAACGAAACTGATAGTGTAGAATCTGCCTCAGATCTCAATGGAGATGACGATGGCTTTTACATCTTGAAAAGCAGTACCACAGGCGATCCAACTTGCCCTGTTGCCCAGAAGACGGGATTGGATGATTTTGAAAATACGGCCTCTGGAAACAAGACTCCGGACGACACCGAAATCAACGGAACGTCGGCCCAACCTCTCCAACTGCTGGATGAGATCGCCGGAGCACCAGATACTGAAGAGCCCTGCTCAAGTCAAAAGGCTCGCTGTGACAAGACACCAAATGCTGTCCTGATGCACCGCAGTGCTTCTGTCCGTCTCACAAGAGGAGACTCTGAACATGATCTGATTTCGAATCGAATGAACCGTGGACTTCTCCTTTTCGGACGAAATGATGCCATCGTAACCAATAACGCCGACTTGGGATACATCATTCTTTACGACACTTTCTTGGGACTAGAAGTCAAGACAGACAACGAATTGTACAAGCCATGGGAAGACAATGCTCTCTTCGGAAACAATCTAGTTCAACGTTGCTTCAGCACTCCATATCTTCATCAATAAGAATCAACAAATAGAACTTAACGATGTTTCACCGAAATCCAATTTCAAAACTTCACAAACTGACTTTTGGAAATTTCTCATTTGGCTGAACGAGAACCTCATAGTTATTCCTTTTAACTTTTCTATTCGAAAAGAAAGCACAATCCTTGTAATTTTGAATTTTAAAATCAATAAAAATATTTTGATCTCCCTCCATTTTGTGTGTATTTGTTTTATCTTTATATCTTTAAGACATATTTGAACTTATCGATCGGTATCTAATTTTGTGTCAGCAGCCTTTTCCAGGTAATGGTGACAATATAAGAATACCTTTCTGTGTCTATAAATAATGGGCCGCGGTAGCTCGGTTGGTAGAGTAGAGGATTAGAAACCTGGGGTTGCGACTTCGAAACTCGATCCAACTAAAGACCGTCGTGTACGTGAGGGCTGGTGCAGGTTAAATCTGTCATGGTCTCAAATGTCCTCACGTTGGAGTAGTTTGGAAGTTGGAGAGTGGGGTGCAGCACAGGAATTGTCCACGTCATCTGATTGTGGCTCAAAATGACGAGTCGGAGAATAAATCATTGGGCTGAGTGTAGTTTGGGTTTCCACAAACGGAGAGGCAGAAAATTCCATAAAAATAGTTTATTTAATACTTCAATAGACAAGTGGTAACGTCATAATGCGTGGAGGGGTTTGTTGTTGAGTATAGGGACTCCTTATTCTAAGGGACTCGAGAAAGAATGAGTTGTTAAAATTGAACTAGCTAGGTGTAAAAGGATTAAGATAATAGTTTTTCTACCAGGGATCTATCACAAAACCTCATTGACAGAAAGTCGGTGTCTTTACGTAGTAACTAGTCGATCTTGCACCGGCGATTTGAAAGGAAGATACAAACATTTTCAATGGTCTATCGCCATTCGCGGAACTATTCTATTTAAAGTCAAGGTTTACGAAGTGACCAGAGTTCAAAGGTGAATGTGGGCGACAAGATACATTGAGCACATGGCTAGCAGCGATACATCTGTGGTGAGAATTATATTTAGGGGTTAATTTTAGGTATCGTTTCATATATATAGAAGCTGTAAATTATAACTATCAATATGATATGCTTATATGGTGGTTAATGTCGCCAAACAGGACGATTAACTACCATATTAACCTCAGAAGCGTGATAGGCTTATGTCCTCATTCTTGGATAGTCATGTTCATAAATAAACATAACCAACAAAAGCATGTTGCGTGGCATTACGACTTTATTTCGGGTCATATCGGGTAAATAGAGCTATCATTATAAGAAGCAATTTGTAAATAAGTAGCTAAATAATCGGAATATGTTGAATTTCGAGGTTTATTGATCCGAACATTGGTGTGGCAAAATTTACACGACCGGAACTTGTGACGGTTTCTGTGGCAATAAATAATAAAAGCCAGCGACAGTAAAAAGCAAAGAATGTGAGATTACGGTGCTTCTAAAGTAAAAGTTGTCCTTAAATGTCACATCTCATGGCCGGATGTAGCGTTACTTTAATAACCCATAAAAAGCCAGAACGCCATACATGGGCAAAATATTTAGTTCAATAACTTATTTATGCGACATAAATAATAACGTTTACCCGTGGTTAAATAGACATGAAAATATGGCGAATTTATGCGGTAATTTTTATGGTATTCCGTTAATCTTATTTTTAACAGAATATTATTTCACAGCTAAGTCAAATAAACTGAAGCGATGGAAGAGTTTTCCATACTAAATGAAGTAACACTATAGAGGTTAGATTTGATTTATATAAAACCTGATCTCTCTAATCTTATGCTTTAAAATTTGTAAACAGTTCAATAAACCGATTTCATAACCGAGGGGCAGTTGGAAAACTTTATCTTGCTGAGAATCGAGCATACTGAATTCCAAAAACTTTTTGTTGCAAGTTTTCAATTTGTTTCGAACTCTTGTTTTCGTAGGTAGGTATTTTAATTAATGTCGCCAATAGCCCGTTGTATTGCTCTTGTGCGACGTTAATTAAATGCCTACCTACCGCAGTTATTAAATAAAGTAATGTAAAAACAATAGCACTGTTCTTTGAAAACCTGTAGCTGTGGGGTAAGCATCAACACAAAATGAAATAATGTTAGTGAAGAAATGTTTATTTTAAGATCTATTAAAGAAGATTCCGAACTTTTGGAAATGAAAATTGCCGAGATTCGTCAAATGATACATCTGTCTAAAATAATCATTTCACAAAGAATAAAACAGCCTGATTTGGTCAACCCTCCAGGTGGTTGTTTTGACGAGGCATCTCGTCATTAGCAAAAACATTAGCCGATCTTGATGGACGAGATATCTCGTCATTAGAAGAAAACTGACCATATATTCATCTCATAAAAATAAATGCAATATTTTGATGACGATAGATTGAATCATTAGCAAAATTGGTCAGATCCTGGTGAACAAGATCTCGTCGAAACGACTTCGAAGTTAACAGTTAATTTTGAATTTTCACGGAATTGAAAATACATTAAAAATTCGGAACTCAACACAAATGCGTTGAAATTACATAAATAAAGGAAAACAAGAAAACAGAATAACTTTAAAAATATAATTCATAGAGCGAAAATATGTTGCCACTCCAAGAACATAAGATTTCTTCGGTCACAACTAAAAGCAATCCTTGCAAACGATTTACTTCAAGAAAAACTTTAAGATTCCAATAAATATTTTGATTAAAACATCACCTCGGAAAAATCGCATCGTTCCTTGAGTTCTCACACTCACTGCGAAAATCATTCATTTCGATGACGGCATATTACAATTTTATGAGCACGAAAACTAACTAGCAAATCACAAAATTCTCCACAGATCATTCCAACAAGACGAAACCTTCAGAACAATGACAAACAAGTCTTTGTTCTCTGCGCCACATCGCCCACGGTGTTTCTTTGTAATAAAAACTCCTGGAAACATCTAATCAAAATTCAGTCATTCACGTATCAAGTAGTACAGAAATAAGCTTCCAAAAGGCGCACCGTGTAGTTATAATAAGCAATGCCTTCTCTAGTTTTGAATAGGAGGAATTGAAAGCATTCTCATTTGCTGAAAAAGATCACTGATGATGTTTTTGTAGCGGCTTGATTACAAGATAAAATATGAATGGGAATAAAGCATAACTTTGGAAGAATCCTCATGAATAAATAAGTATTTAATTTGTGGAGATGTATCAAGATGGTATTTCTGAAAAATGAGAATTATTTGTCAGTGCACAGTGAATTCATCTTTCGGAATTGTGTTGTTTGTTTTCTTTGTTTATTATCCTGATGGTATTTGTAGGTAATTCATGCAAACGCCTGCTCTTCACTTACTGGCTTGAGCAAACCTTTTTCTGTCTTCATATTTAAATGTAGGATTATTTGGATATTTTTGTGCTGAATTAAATCAATGTTTTCAGTGTTTTGTCAAGGTAGTAAATTGAGCTATAAACTGATGAAAACATCACAATTTTAATTTAAGTTTTATGAGTAATCATTACAATTCTCGATTATATGCGTTCAATTAATTAAGTTATTACATTACAAATCTATGTATTCATCAAAAAATGAAAACTATGCTTGCATTCAGTTATGTTGGACCACATGGAGAGGCTGATTTCCTTTTCTTGTACTATTTCACATTGACATCAGTTTATGACATGGGTTGGGATATAGCCAGCTTATTTACGAGGTAGGTAGTTAATTAACGTCACACTGGAGGAAGTCAACCGGCTATTGGTGGTGGTCCGGGATCAGTCCTTAAGGGAAAGATCCGAAACAACACCTCGTAATTTTGAACCACGGTCAGTTGACGAGGTCAACACCTGAGCTGGCACCCCACTCACCAAATTTCCACACCACGCAACGTGATGACATTTGAGACCACGACAGATTTAACGTACCCCATCCCCCTCGTACACGACGGTCTTTGGCTGGAGCGAGTTTCGAAGTCACTGATCCGTTACTCTTCCAACTTGACTACTGCGGTCCTCTTAGCTATGAGACTTTGTATAGATTCACTTGAACTGGCCAGAGATGAATTGATAACGATGACTGATTCTCGGTGTCTGTCCCAACTGATGTGAGGGTGATTGATATATGTAACCCTCCAGGATGGTTGTCTCGAGAGGTATCTCGTCATTAGCAAAACTGACCATATCTTGATCGTCATCACAAAAAATATCAGCAATATCTTGATGACTAGATATCTCGTCATTAGTGAAATTTGTCAGATCTTAATGCACGAGATATCTAGAGGAAACCACTCAGAGTTAAATGTGATGTAGGTAAAATAAATACTACACTACTCGGATATCTTGTGACATTCAGAGTTAACAACAACCCGAATTAGTGGAAATTTCTTATAGGCATTAAAGTGAAGTTATTGGACATTTCGCATATTTTTATTTCCCACTGTTTTATTATTTTGGACAATAAAAATGGAAGATAATTAAGATTTGACTCCATAACAGAGAATTTATACTTTCAAGCTCATAGCAACTAAATATCTGAATGTAAAACGTTGTTACATTTATATGAATGCCCTGTTAAAAAGGAATTCTTCAAAAAAATCATCTCTCAAAAAGGTCGCGTGTTATGAAAATTTCTGTAAAATTATAAAATCTCCAAACACTAAAATGTCGGACAACTATTAAATGTACCGGGAAAACCGCAACCGGTTTCGGGGGACTGTGATTGGGACAATCAGAAAGGTTGTTGGTAGTTATGGCTTTTTATGGCGCAATTTGGTCAAACTGCGTCAAACACAATACAAGTAAAAAAATTTGAAACGAAACAAAAGAAGCATTGGGAACAGAGGAGTGGGATGAAATCAGAAAAAGATCGCTTGGGTATCAGGTAAATGCTACCCCCGTGTTTACTAAAGACAGTTAACCTCACTGGGAAAGAAAAGGTTACTAGATTACCTCGGATCAGTGAAGCCCGTACACGCTCAAATGAGATATGCCCCTGAAAGTTATTCAGGATGATCTCCTGAACATTTTACCATTGGTCTCACTTTGTTATGATGTCGGGGGAGCCAAAGGGTTAATGTATTGGGCGTAAGATGCTATTTCCTCTGGTTCTGGTAATACAAAAACTCCATGAAGATGAACTAAGATCACCACCTGTTAGAGTATCTACCTAATCACTTAAAAGCTCCATCACCACATGAAATGATTTATCGTACCTCACCTCCAATCCCGACGACTAACATGGCAAGATCCACCCCACAAAAAGCAAAACCATGTTCGCTCGATGTAAAGTTATTTCCTCCAGAAAGAAACACGACTCGAACCTCCTCGAAAGACAGCATTTTCATAAGTGTTTGAGAAATGACTCATTAATTCATCAAGCGCATGATTAATCTTTTCAAGCTTTCTTGCAACGAAATCGGAAGCACGCGCCGCTTCATTAGTTTCCTCTCGGGATAACTGGGTAGTTTCAGAGAGGAAAAATTATATTTGCTTCCTCCTAAATTAAATGTTTGCTGTTCTTAATATCCCATCCTGAAACTTGCGCATTAGCATCAAGCGATCTCTCGCATAGGATGCGAAATTCGTGCTAGATTATTAAGTAATTTGCTTTCGTCGATGTAAATGTGCGGCCCTTTTTTGTTGTTGAAAAACGGCATGTTCAATTAGCTTTTTAGAAATGCCAAAGATTACCCCCAAGGGAAATATCTTCGGTGATATTTCCTTTTCATAGAAATATAGTTAGATATTTTCATGTCAATGTTTTGGGCATTCGCATAATTTAAATCTGGAAATGATAACTGAAAATGGAATTTTTACCAGATTCTATGCATTTTGAGGTGCGTTTTATGACTATTGATTTATACAGGATGTTTTCTATGTAAGAGCAATATTTTGTTTTAGAATAACTTTTAGCCCTCCAAGTGGTTTCGGAGAGATATCTCGTCCATCAAGATCTGACCAATTTCGTGAATGACTCGAAACCTCATCCATCAAGATCTAACCAATTTTCTGACTGACTAGAAATTTCATCCATCAAGATCTGACCAATTTTGCTGATACGATATCTCGTCCATCAAGATGTTGCCGATTTTTAATGATGACGAGATCAAGATCTGGTTAGTTTTCTTCTAATGACGCGATATTTCGTCCATCAAGATTTGGTCAATTATGCTAATGATGAGACACCCCCGTCGAGATAACCACCAGGAGGGTTAAATGAAACATTTGCATTGAAATTTTTTACATATTGCATTCTCAATAAGTGACAGTTTATGGAGTATGGCATCGGCCAAATGACCGTCTCTGGCAGATCTGCAAATACAGGGTCTTTGACGACGTTTTCCATTACGCTTGAGCACATTTCCAGGGTTCCATTTCAAGGCTCAATTTCTTTGGGAATGTATTGCTTAAAGTGTTCAATCGTTGTCGATTTGTAAGCGTAGACTCGTTCCTTTAATTAGACCTATATAAAATATCTGGCTTAGTTAAATCTGAAGAACGATGGGATCTGATCAAATATGGTACACCAGATTCTGTCATTACTTGGACAAAAAATGCTTCCTTTAGAAATTCACATGGTTTCACGAGCTGTATGAGATTTTCTTCATCTTATTGAAACTACATGTGCTGGAGACCTTTTGTCGATCAATTTCAGACACAAAGAAATTTTGCAACTTCGCCCAATATCCTCCCAGCTTAACAGAAACCGCATTTTAATTTCCATTATCAAAGAAAAAGTGGTTCTATTATGCCTTCACTCCAAATGCTATTACAACGGAGTATTTTATATTACACTAAATCAGACGTTATGGAAGAACTGTTTGTTTATGGACTCCACTAACACACAATGCACACACTAAAGGTTGCTGTTATTTGGGATAAATCTCATATTCTTTTAAAAACAATTCCGTAAAGTTTTGAAATTTACTTTGAATATTAGTCTTATTCATGACTAGCAAAATTGCCCGACCTCCTCGGGTTGAATTGGTAAACTATATATTGAAAGTGACCAGAAAATAATCACTTTCCTCTTTCGTAGAAAAATGCAAATAATTTAAGTATGAGTAAAACAATTTTTAACACCTTCTCGACATTTTTATAATTTCTACAACCTACTTTGGACACAAATTCTATACATATAAATCCATCCATTTTATATATTTAATATATATCGCGCCGCTGCTAAAGGTACAAATTGGCGAAAGGTGAGAGACTAAGGTAACTGCTACAAAAGACGATTTTGAGGGAGGATTAGGAATTTCCTTTCTTACGTTTTATTCCTGTAAAATTGCTCAACTCAATTCGTAACAATGACGAATCTACTGCGGATACTCTCTCACATAATTTACCTGACAATATTTTTTTATTTGCGGCACCCTTTTCGAATTTTGCTACCATTAAGAGAAAGATGACTAATTTGATAAAATATTTATCACTAAGTTTGTTTAAAAAGCGAATACATTCTTCATAATTCCGTTTCGTGACACGTGCAATAAAAGAACTTGTCTTAAAATTTAATATCTTCAGTAGTGATGAAGCAAAGGTAACATATTGCCAATTTTTTTAAATGGTAAATTAATTTGACAGCTTTCCTTCTAAAGAAAATCATTGTTTTAAACAAAATTTCCCTATATAAGTTGCTTAAATATAGCTTCAATTCGTAAAATAAGCCACCTTAGTCATCTGTCACTATGACAAAGAATTTATAATATTTAAAAAGTCCTAGTTCGGATATTTACATTAACGTTCTTTCAATAATGGCAAAAATCCACTTAAAATTTGCTTTATTCTAACTTACATGCCGCTTTAAACAGAATACTTTGCGGTGGTGTTGCGTGTGATGAAAAAGACTTACAATTTATTAAAATACTAAATATTTAAAACAGAAATTAAAATAAAAGTTGGCGGGAAAAGTTCTAAAGATATAAATTCATGATTCTTTTCTATCTCTCGATCTCGCACAGTTGCCACAACTTACAACTAAAAATTAGATAGAATTTAAAAATACGAAATTAATTCGAAGCGAAAAAAATATCACTTCGCATGGCAAACGAACACGAGTTTCCGTTTCGTTGCAAAATATCGTCTGTTCCAAATGTTCGGAAATAGTTTATATTTTACAAAGAAAATAAATAAGGCTCAAAATAAGAAAAAAGTATTTGAATTTAAATTCTGTAAAAATAGTTTGAAAAAATAATTGATTTTTCATCAATACTGGTAAAACAATTTAAGTAATTGCAATGCTCAATATGCATTCTAGCTTCTCCAAAACTACTAAATTATGGTTGATTTAAGTAGTTACTCAGACGTTTTAATATGAAACTTGCTTAAATACGTAAGCAAAGGCATTTAAAAAATAATGCACACTCACTACACTATAATATGGTTTATCAAATTTAGGACATTGCATTAAAATGTTTTGAATAAATCTTATGTGATACTTGTACAAACAGACACAAAATCGAACATAGAACCGGAAGACTGACAGACTTAACGCAACCAAGTTCAGTCACTAAATGAATGTAAGTACTCACAGTATGCAAAGTTGCATGAAAATATATTCAAACGTTTGGACATAGCACGTGCATACAGACATACATACATATAGACACCAATCGCGCAAGAGACGGATTTTGCATGAAAAGGGTCCAAAACGGATAGAAATCTTGAAATGAGTCGAAAATATTCTATGTACAAACACTCCATTCTTATTTATATAGATTGGGGTTGCGGTAGCCCGGTTGGAAAAGTCCAAACGTTGACGTGGTGCATAGGTTTGGAGAGTGGGGTGCCAGCTCAGGTGTTGATCTCGTCGACTGACCATGGTTCAAAACTACGAGGTACTGTCTTCGAATCTTTCCCTTCGGGATTGATCCGGCACAGTCGTCAATAGCCCGTTGTGTTGCTCTAGTGCGACGTTAATTCAACTACCTATCTACCTGACTCATAATTTTCATTGAATGTGATTTGTACAAAGCATGACAACTGAAATTTTGTAATTATTTTACTAGACCAGTGACTCTTAACCTGTGGTGTGTACACCCCTGGGGATGCAAGAGAGTATTTCCAGGGGTGCGAGAGATGTTTCGATGGACGACAGCGATTTAATAAAAGACGATCTTTTTAAATCTGAGCCAATGCACGTATTCAAATGGAATTTGAAAAACTGCACTTGGAGAAGAATTCTGGTGTACACAGTTAGAAATTTATATACAGCTTGCAGACACTTTTGCCATTTGCCACCACCTACCTTTGTGAAATGGGATTTTTATTACTTCTTGCACATGAAAACAAAAGCAAGTAGCTAAAGTGCAAGTGATGACTTACGTGTGGCTCTTTTAAAAAAGGGGCCTCGCTTCAAAAATATTATTATGAATAAACAACATCGTAGCCATTAAAAATTGAGATATTATTTTGTATGTATATGCAAATGTAGGTGTTTATTTTTCAATAAATAAATTATCTTTTAATAGAAGTAATTTCCTAAATAAAGAAATAGAAACACATTTTTCAAAGGGGTGCGAGAATTTATTTTTAGATTCAAGGGGGTGCCGATCACTAAAAAGGTTAAGAACCACTGTACAAAGAAATATAAAGGAACAAATTAACGTATTGTTGAATTTTGTAGACAAATTGTATATATTTTATGTTTCCTAGGAATAGTATTTATAATTATATAAAATATGCATGATTTTAAAATTACTTGGAAGCAGGCTATAAATATCTGTGTTAAGAACCTATTTTTAAGATACTGGAAAACTGACCCTGTTATCAATTTTTTCAAAAAGAAACGTCAAAACACCAGGTGCATTTCGGTAAAAATATAAGGTATAAATTCGACATATGCCATTGTCATACTGATGAGTGTAAGCTGAATTCGAAAATATTTTCAAACAAAATCTGAGTGCTTCGCTTTCAAAAGGAGTTCAACTGAGAATATAATAAAACGCGAGAACAAATTGACTGCATGGCATCAGCACTGTACGTAAAATCCAAAAGCATAGATATTCCATCCATTTCAACAACAGATTATCTACTGTTTCAGATACCCAGGTATAAAAGATTTATTTTGGATACAATATGCTTTTAAAAGGTGAATAAATTCCGATATTGCCATAAGAAGTAAACAAAATGTGTTTATTCTGTCGAACCCCTTGAGTATACTTTAAAAATGCCATCGCATAAAATAAATAAATCAAAAGCTTACATACAAGTTTTTTCGCAAATATGAATGACAACAATTTTAAGAACGTTACGGAATTTTCGATAATACAGTGCTATGGAGATGATGGTAGGTAGGTAGTTGAATTAACGTCGCACTGGAGCAACACAACTGGATATTGGCGATGTCCGTGATCAATCCCGAAGGGAAAGATACGAGAACAACACCAGGGCCTTAGTATCCTAGTTGGAAGAGTAGCAGATTAGCAACCGGAGGTTTGAGAGTTCAAAACTCTATCCAAAGAAAGACTGTTGTGCACATGGGGGGCTGGAGTAAGTTAAATCTATCGTGACCTAAAATATCCTCCCGTTGGAGTGGTGCGGAAGTTTGAAGAGTGGGGTGCTAGCTCAGGTGTTGACCTCTTCATCTGATCGAGGTTCAAAATGACGAAGTGTTGTCCTAGGATCTTTCCCTTCGTGATTGATACCGGACCGTCGCCAATAGTCTGTGTGTTGCTGCAGTGTGACGTTAATTAACTATATAACTTCCGAGGACACATCATTCTGAACCAAGGTCGATGACGAAAAATGATTGTGAAATTATATTCAAATAACAATAAGTGTTGCAAAAATTGTGGGTATTATAATTATATAGCACGCCAATTAAAAATATTATATTCTGATAAATAAGTACGGTAAAAACTATGTGAATGTGAATTGAATATAATGTTCGCAAAATTTGTCACCATACTTATACTACTAAATCCTACATTAATATGCATTATGTTCGAAAGATTTACGTGAACTGAAATATTTTAACCAAATTCCTTCATATTTCAGTAGTAAAAAAATTTAAATGGAAAATAAAATGGGTAGACTGAAATAACCAATTTTAATATTAATTTAAAATAATAATTTTTACAATCTTAATTTTGCCACATATTGTTCCGTAATAAAAGCTTTAAATTAAATATTAAAGGTTATTCTGAATTTCAAAAGGATTATTATTACGGTACAATAATCTTTTGGATAACATATTATGTTGATTAATCTATGAGCTGATACAATCTAATATTTATGTATACAAACACAAAGATTCTTTTTGATTTATTAATGCTAAAATCAAGTTTAACATTATTGAACACCATGTACCACTTGAACTGAATTCTTGTTCATTAAATATAGAATTTTATTCCGATAGCAATTATTAATAACAAATTAAGACTCAGCTATTGTCATTGAAAGTATTAGCTGTTATCGATAAATATTATCAACAGAGATTTGAAAATAACTTTTAAAATGACTAACATTTTTGTAAAATTAGTGAGTAAAAAATAAAATTTAACAAAATGTTAATAAAAATAATATTTAAATACATATTTTTAAATCACAGAATTACAGATAAGGTGTTACTAAGTGATAAATTAGTATTAGCGTTATTTTCTCACAATTAATAACAACCGTTAAAATAAATTACCGACTGTTATTTATATAATTTTCAATAGTAGCGGTTAATAATAACTGTTATTGCAAATTAGAAATACAGTTAACACTATTATCGTGAAATAACAGTTTTGTCCATGAATTACTACGTAGTAATACATGGACAGTTCACGTTTTCTACACGATATATCTTTCCGAAACCTAAATTTTGCTTCCTTATAAAGTAACAGGTGAGTAAACCATAAAAGATATTTCGTTCACGTTCGGATATCAGATTGCTTTGAAGTTAGATGACGTGAGAATAAAGTAGATTAGACCATTTCTTAGTTCTAGATATGTGTTGCACGTGTGCACGAATACGTTTCGCTGTTAGGTTTCTGATATAGCTTTACTATCCATCTTACTGCCATCCTTAGAGATGGAAACTATCCATCTTTGAGATGAAAACAAAGATTGGTAAGAATGCACGGCATTGAATTTAGGTTGTGTGCAATAGAGGTTATTTCGTTCAAAGGATAAGTAAAGAAAAATTGGTAGATTGTGTCGAGGGCACGAACCGTACTTTTGACGTGAATACTCGGGCCTGATGTTAGATTGATGCTGATGTAGAAAGTTTGTCGATTATCGAACGATTGTTTATTGCGTGTGGTGAATATTCAACAATTAATTTAGAGTTTGAACGATTAAAGTGCATTTGATATTAATATTGAAGGATAATATTTTTGATTGAAGGATTGTAGCGTAGTTTCGTAACTTTCGAATGACACCCACTTACACAATCATTACTCCAGGCAATCCAAAGTTACACTGGCCCAAAGCTCGCCCAGCACCGTATTGGCCAGCTCGTACCGTCCCTTCCCATGCTCAGTGCGCTTGCTTACTCGGTTCGAATTTCATGTCAGGTACGGACATGCTTTGTCTACACGATGCTGTATTTATCTTCTGGATGTCTCTTCTAGTTCTGAAAGCTTATGAAATTTTATATTTGTGTTTATTTAAATTCTACTCAATGATCACCAAGTCATACTCAATGAATGCACGATTGTTGTTGTCCAATATTAATTCTAGCGTAGCTTAGTAGCTTGCGAATGGCACCATTACGCAGTCCTCACTCCACGAAATCCAAAGTTACACTGGCCCAAAGTTCGCTCAGCACCGTAGAATTTCGACATATTGCGGACCCCTCTCCGCGGTCATTACGCCTGTGCACTCGGTCCGAAGGTCATGTCAGGACATCCTTTGTCTACACGACGCTATGTTTCATTCTGGATGTTTCTTCTAGTTCTGAAATCACAACACTGAACATTCGTAATCCTTTTTTCTTACGCTAGACTTTTCATGGATGCCCCCATCCAATTTTAAAGACGTATTTACGTCAAAGACAAATGATCTCAGTTCTGATTAAATCGCCAGTTTGGAGCATAGGACCACGTTATACACATCCGAGAGTTGAGATGAACTAGTTGAGTTATGTTGCAAAGCTTTAATTAAATTTGTTTTACCCAACGGAAGTCTGATTTGAGAAGTACTTAGCTTACACAATTTCTTAAGAAAAAACGATTTTTAAAATGTTCAATTAAAACCACTACGAAATAATCTTCATTAGTACTTCTTCTGGTAATTGCCTCGAAGAAGTATGTCATTATCCAAACTGACTACATCTTGATAGACGAGATATCTCGTCATTAGAAGAAAAATGATGACCAGATGTTGATCTCGGCAACATAAAAAATCGGCAATATCTTAACCCTCCTGGTGGTTTATATTCGATTCGAAAAATGCCGTGTAGTGGCTAGACTCTGATGCAAAAAACTATTCCAAACTGTCGCTAGTTCTAGTCAAGGGACAATTTGTTTTTCTTACTTGGAGTAATAGGGCAGTTTTGTCTCGACGAGGTATCTCGTCATTGGGAAGATCTTGGTGGACGAGATATCTCGTTGAAACCACTTGGAGGGTTAAGTTGAATAGATCTTGTCGGGAGCTTCGAAACGATACTAATGAATTGTTCTCACTGTCGCCGAGATAGATCGAGTCAAACATGGTGGAACATCTTTAAATATTGCATCATTTCCACCAGCCACGAGGAGGAATGGAAGCATAGCGAGCACGATGTATTGCGCAATATGGGAATTGGATTCAACATTTTTTTCTAATGTGCTAACAGGATTAAAGTTTGGTTCTTATTTTTAACGCTGTAATGATTTCAATTGGAACCTATTTTGTCACAAACAGTCGGCTGTAAACCACCCTATACCATCCCCCCGGAGGATTAGCTAAAAGATTAAAATATTAAATAATTTTAAATAAAAGAAAGTGATATAGTGATTGAAACCATTTTTTTTATTTAACCCTCCTGGTGGTTTATCTTGGCGTCTAAAAACTGCTCGATAGTTGTCCAGCCTCTGGTAAAAAACCTGTACCAAACTGTCACCAGTTCTGGACTAGGGACAATTTGGTTTTTCTACTAGGATCTTTATTCCCCTTGAAGCAATTTTGTCTGAACGAGATACTCGTCTTTAGCATAATTGAACTGATATTTGGACGAGATATCTCGTCGAAACACTTGAAGTGTTCGTAACGCGGGACATATCCTAAGAGCGAGCAAACAAAAATAAAATGGAAGTCGAATTATTTGTTTTTCGTCTGTAAGTTGATATCTTGAAAGTATTTCAAATTCTTGAATATAACTTTTCCGTTATAAAGTCCACTATTTTCTTTATAGAACTCCAGAAAGCTTTCTAACAAGTAACAAGAAAATCTCGAAGACATTAATACCTAGATAAGCCAAATATCAGAGCATCTTTAAGATATTATATGAGCAGGAAAGAGTACAAAAGATTTGGAATGATACAGACACATCGATTTCTGTTTCATTCTTGTGCGCTTTTAAATATGTTTTATACAATATGCCAGACTGCGGGCGATTTGGTCTTACATCGCTATAATTTAAATGCATGCACCTTTTTAAAAAATCTCATACTTGTAAAATAAAAAAGAAGCTAAAAAATACCATTAATATGGATTTTTAGTTTTGTTTCCATAGGACTTTTGAAAGAGCTGATTAAGAGGAATACGACTAGTCTGAAAGCATATTTGAAGTGTTTTCACATAAACCGGATGAAGAGGAGTTGTATAATGGTTGTCGAAAAACATTCGTCGCTTGGAAACGTTTCCCCGGAAAGAAAATCTGCATAAAAGTAAGATATTAAATCTATTCATACATTCCTTAAGGAAAATATCTGAGCGCTACTTTTGCACTTGAATTTTATTTTGAAGATGGTTTCAGTCATAAAAGGCTTAGTAAACATTTTCTTGTGTGCAAATTCAAACAAAGAAGAGATAAATTTTTTCCTAAGTTTATATTTCCGGTTCATGAATGCAACATTTAAATGATTTGTTTATGTATATCATTCTCTTAAAGACAAGACCATAACTAACTTTAAACTAAATTATTTTATTAAAGAAACTAGCAGCTTGGCGTTGCATGGGTTGAATTGGTTAAACATTGATTGAAAGTGATCAGAATAATTACATTTTTTTCTATCATGAAATATGTATACATCGTTTAAGCGAGTGGAAATATTTTTAACACCGTTTTGAATTTTTCATAGCTTCTAATATTTACATTGGATGCAAATACGTATGCCTGCTTTATCAATCCATATCATCCATTTCACATGCATCGCAATATAGTGTGGCAATACTACAAAACTTGACTACTACAAAAGTCGATTTCGTGTTTGGGAATAATTACGAATGTCCATTAAGTTCTTTTCCTGTAAAAATGAAAAACTTACAGCGTAGTATTACACTTAGTTTTCCTATCAATAATTTTTGACTTGCAGCATTCTTGTATCAGGGATGCGATACTTCCAAATTTCAACATTATGAAAGGATGGCAAAAATCATGTTGATAAAATATTCATGATTGATTTTTTTTCAAGCAATTTTTTTGCTTGAAAATTCCGTTCCGCATATGAGATTATAGCTTGTTTTAAAATTAAATGTCTTCAGTACAGAAGAAACTGTAACGGCAGCTAGAGAAACGATCACCACGACAACGTGGGAAAATGGAAAATCTTGTTGACTCAGGTGTCGAGAGGAAAAGCCCACACTCCATAACGACCACCCGAAAACATCTTAATGATTTCTTAACGACAGCCAGCCAGCAGGGGTCGGAAATCGCTGTGGTTGCAAAACAAAGGGCAGGCGCCTTTCTGTCGCTCTCTTCGACATTTCGAGACCAAGAAGATTGAGATAAATGATGATGAGTTTCCGACAGGGTTTGATGGTCCCCTTTCAAGTCCGCCGAAGTCTGTCGTAAAAGTTGAGGGGAAAGACCAACGTGAGACAGCCAATCAAGAACGTGAGAAATCTTCAACACCCAATCCAGCACCGACTAAAAGGCGGACCAGAAACGGAAAGGAGGAGTCGATAAGCACCCAACATATAGAGAGTTTTGGAGAGATCACGAGAGGAGAGACGAGGAGAGAGGATCACAGAGGATCAGAGAGAGAGCTTGGAGAGAGGCGGTCAGCAGAGACCGTTTTTGGAGCTTGAAGTGAATATCCGTTCACTGTTGTGCATCCCACCTTGGGATCCTATACTCGCCGGAGTATTTTAGTGAGAAAGGCTCGACCGTAGCCGTAAAGGAGAACCCTCCTAGAGATCCGTGTAACTGCTCATCCTAGTAGTGATCCTGTCCGGAAAGACTGAGATTTCCTGCCTTGGAACTCTGTACTCATTCGAGTAAATTTTTGTTGAGAATAGGCTCACCCGTAGCCGTGCGTTAGACTTCCCCGAGCGAAATTGTGAGGCTCGCCAGCAGCCCTAAGCGCCTCGATAGAACTTTGGACCTTCCAAGGAACTAATATTAATGAACTTTACATTCATTTTCCGACTTTTTGTACAAATTGTAAAATAAACCAATTTAGTCTAGAATCGGATATTTTCAATGGTAACTAGTCTAGCTACCCGTGAATCAAGACGTTACAAAACAAAGCTAATCTATTAGAATTTTTCACAAAACGGAAAAGTTAACTTTACAGCGTTTTTTAAAAAAGAAAATCAATAATTCCAACGAAATGTTTAAGACAGTACAGTTGCATAAGAATAACTTCAAAATAGATAGACGTCAACTCTGCTTTATGTATATAGATTAATTCGCAGTCATTTTGAAGTCTAATACTATCTCTTGCTTCCTGGCGTTATTACCTCAAAAAGATAATTCTTAAGGTGTATGTGTATACACTAGAAATCACGAAAATTGACAAGGATATCGATACTTTATTATTAATTCAAACTATTTTCCAACACCTTAGCTTTCAAACGATACCTAGTTCTTGTAAATAATCGAAATAGTTTTAAGGGTTACAAGGGTTAGTTACAAGGGTTACAAGGGTTAGTTACAAGGGTTACAAGGGTAGGGTTAGGTACAAGGGTTTTCATTAGGTACTGTCCGCTTGTACAAACACGTTTTCAAAACTTTAAACTCTATTTCTGAAGAACTGTTTTTGCAATAGGATACTTTGTTCAAACACTTCTAATTCAATAATGAATAGATCTATTATAATTATTTTTGTATCATTCTAATCTGTATAATACAGTAGATGTTTTGATCAGTCAAAGTTATTGGTTAAGAAATTAATTTGTAGTTCATTTTTAAATGTCAAAATTTCTAAAAAATTGTGATTTTTTAGACATCTTTAGTTGATAAAAATTGTATAGAAAAACCTATTCTCGCTAACAACCTGATGGAGTTCAAAACATGAAAAATAATAGCAGAAATAATTTCCCACAGGAATTGTTTTTCTGAACAAATTAGAATGTGAGATATCACTGTTAAAAAAACATGCTAATTAACTAATTATATCTTAATTAAATAATTAATGATTAGATTAATTTGAATTTTTCACACACTGAAAAGAGTTTAGGTACAAACCTATGACCTATTGTAAAAATATTGTATTTTTAATGTCAAAATTAAAAGAAAATCTTCTAGTGTTATACGTACACCTTAAAAAGACGTAACCCTCCATCTAGGTGGTTTATCTTCGCATTGAAATCCACCCTGTAGTGGCCAGCCTATGATGCAAAACCTGTTCCAAACTGTCACCAGTTATAGGCAAGGGAAATTTGTTTTTCCTACTTGGATCTTAATTCCCCTTAGTATAATAAGGCAGTTTTGTCTCGACGATGTATTTCGTCATTGACATAATTGGCCAGATCTTGGACGAGATATCTCGTCGAAACCACTTGGAGGGATAATCAAAGTTACAAATTCTTATTTATCCTTTCTCTTTTTCATGAGAAATCGCAGCCGCATGGTAAAAAAAGCCTTCGAACTCAGGGGAAATAAATTTTGAACCGTTCTTGTCAGGGGATACAGGAAGAAAATAGCGTGTCCATCTTTTTGATTATGAATGCAAAAAACAAAGCAGTTAGCTGACTAAGATAAAAACATTTTCTGTACCGGTTCCGTTAACAAAGGCATACGATTGACAAAAATACAATAATAAGCATGCTTCGATAGTAAAAGTGAACTTCGGAGACTCGGCACCTAAGACGCAGGCATGTAGCAAAGAAACCTTAAAAGTAACTGACTTATTCACTGTACTTAACCTGAATTGTGAGGGTCCTCTTCTAAAGTACGCGTCTACCAGTAAAGAATACATTTTACTGAAAATTCGATTTCGACCCAAGAGAGACTAAATGGTTTCTCAAATAACCGTTTCTACACCAACTTCAAGGTGTGACAAATAATGTATTCTAACTTTTGGATAAGTTAATCTTTTTCAATGTGTTCACAACTGATTCAGTATTATAAACTTAAGTGCGATTATTCCAAAGTTCGATCCAACCAAAGACCGTCATGTAGTTGGGGGTAAGTGTATGTTAAATCTGTCGTGGCCTCAAATGTCGTCATGTTTGCGTGGCGTGGAAGTTTGGAGCGTGGAGTGCCCGCTCAGGTGTCGACCTCGTCATTCAAAATTACGAGATGTAGTCATCGGATCTTTACCTTCAGGATTGATCCCAGACCGTCGCCAACACCCCGCTGTGTTACTTCAGTGCGACACTAATTTAACTACCTACTTGCTAATATAAATTTAAAATTACTTTTTTTTAAGAGAGCCAGAACTAAAATATGAATTTTCTGTGTTATAATTCAACACATTTTCAAATTATTTAAATTCTTCAATACACCAATCCTTAAATTTCTATCCTGCACAACCATTAGACCATCCGCATAGAATAGAAAAGAAAGGCTATTGATCGAGAGAAAAGTTAGAGTTAAAGTTTGGAAGTTTCTTCAAAACCATTCGCATTTCAGCTCAGGCTATAAACCCTAATGCTTTATTACTGCGCCGTAAAATAAATTTGAAAATCCCGAGTAACAGTGGCACATGTTCTACCACATATCTTTTTTACAGACTTACAATAAAAATGCCCGGCATCGAAACTAAAAGAACTGCCATAAAATCTACACGTCCAATTCCTCCTTAGCGCTTTAAATAAAACGAAACTAGGAGCTTTAAGAATATATCTCATGAAAGTAAAAAACGAGGAAAATTTATAGCATTATTTAACATGAATGATGTAAAAAATGCCAGATTTAACTTTACTCTTTGGTTGCTTTTACAATTCTAGTTATATGTTCTCTCACGAAATTCTAATGCAGTGGGTCACAAAAGTGCTCGGTCATCAAACGTTTCTAACGATTTTCATGTATTTTATATGGATGTAAAAGATTACGATTTAATCTTCCAAGTGGTTTTGACGAGATACCTCGTCCATGAAGATCTAACCAATTTTGCAAATAACTAGATATCTCGTCCAGCAAGATGTGACCAATTTTGGTTTTGACGAGATATCTCGTTATCAAGATATTGCTGATTTGTTAATGATCACGAGATCAAGATCTGGTCATTTTTTGTTGTAAAGAAATATATTGTCCATCAAGATCTTGCAATGTAACGTAACGCATGAAAACAGGCAGAAAAATGTATTCTGCCTTCTTCCCGTAGGAAGTACTATTGTTAAAGAAAATATTGTTTTAATTTTGGATTTTGTCTTACTTTTTATATTACTTCCAAGTCTAAATGTCATTTTTTACACCAGGTATTCATGAGGAAATCTGAAGAAATAAATTGTTTTGCCATAAAATAGAGAATGAAGCTGGTTTCAGTTTGGCTAAGTGCCTGCTGCAAACAATGACATTTAGACGAAGTAATCTAAAGTATCAGACAAAATGCAAAATAAAAGTGCATTTACGTATGGATTTCTACGTTTTGTTTAGTATTTGCTGTTTTTACGGAAGATAGCCTTATACTTTCATGTGTCTAATATCATATGTTACATTACATTTTAAATATTTTTAGCAAAACTTAAGATTTATTCGATTATTTTGATGGGAGGTTAAAATAAAATGAAAGAGCGTTTCTATGGTAAAATTATAAGCTATTATTTTAACTACTTCCATTTTAAATACATGAAATTATTTAGAAGAGTGAAACGGCCGAACACTTTAGTGTGTATATGTTTGTTCAAAGAGCAGATTCAACTTATAAAACACATCTTATACTATGACAAACACGCTACAAATTACTGAACTGCTGCTACATTCCTTATATTATAACATTATCAATTTATTTCTTTTGAAGTTGGGGCCGCGATAGCCCAGTTGGAAGAGTAACGGATTTTCAACCAGAGGATTGCGAGATTTTGGTTAATATATGAGGTAAAAGGTTTATTCATTAGCATAGTTTTATGTATGAACTAATTGACTTGAAAAGGAGAAACGATATTTCTTGAAATCAAAAGCATGTTTCGTTCATGATATTTTTATAATATTTTGAATAAAATGTATGCTTAAACCCTTAGCACTGAAACTTTTAGTCAGCTGAAAAGTCTAGTTAAAAATAAAGTGCCTCAAAGAGGGTTTAAAGTATAAATTCTTTAAATAACTATTTACGTCTCGCAGACTCGCTACCTTTTCATGATATTATACTTAGCAAAATGTTTGCCTCAGACCCACATTTGTCTAGCACGATAAAATGGTTGGTTAAAAATAAAACCATCAAAAACATATTTCAATTATAAATTATTTGAATAAAAATTGTTTTTCATCGTTCATGTTTGCTTGAAACCCACATCATTGAATATACATTTTTTTAATACGATAAAAAGATCATTTACGAATATGATCAAAAATAAGCTTCAAGTACAAATAATTTGAATAAAATTTCAATTCAATTCAAATCTGAGTAAAATGTCGGCTGAAATTTAAAAAATCGAAACTTTTATAGTTATATAGTAAGATGAAAATAGTTAGGAATATAAATGTTTAAACGAGCCTTAACCATAAATTCTTTAAATCAAAATGATTTTCATTCATGTTATTTTTTTATAGTTCTAAATAAACTGTTTAAGCGATAGCATTGAAACTTATAATCTAGGGTGAAGCTTAGAATATTATGATAGAAACTAGGTTTAACTGTAAATTATTTAAATCAAAATTATTGTTCACTCGTGTTACTTTTTCATCGCTCTAAGTAAAATGTTTGAGATACCGACAGCTTTAACATTTTTATAAGATGAAAGGCTTATGATAAAAAACGAGATTTAACAATAAATTATTTAAATCAAAATTATTTTTGATTCGTCTTACTTTGTCGGAAACTATTTGCGACACCCACATCATTGATACTTAAAATAAGATGAAAGTATAGTAATATGATAAAAAACGAGCCTTAACTATAAATTTTATCAATCAAATTACTTTTTATTCAGGTTACTGTTTAATCGTTGAGAGTATAGGATTTATGACGTATCGACTGCGTTGAACTTTCATCAGATGGACGCTTAGAATAGTATGATAAAAACAAGCTCTAACTATAAATTCTTTAAATCAAAAATATTTTTGATTACCATAATTACCCGAGTTGAATTGGTTAACTGTAGATTAAAGAAGTACCCAGGATAATATTGTCTTTCGTAGAAAATTGCTAACATCATTTAAGTGTCTGGAAAATAATTTCTCACCTTTTCGAGTTTCATAATATATACAACTTTCTTTGGACGTAAATTGTATGCTTGGAAATTCATTTCACGTACATCGCATCCCTGTTGTAAGCTAAGAAAAAATAATATAAGCTAAGAAAAAAAGCTAAGAAAAAAAAAGCTAAGAAAAAAAAGCTAAGAAAGGTGATTACGTTACTAAAAGGTGATTACTACAAATGTCGATTTCGAGTTTTGGGGGGACTGTGGATGCCCATTTTTAAGTTCGTTTCCCGTAAAATTGATGTAACTCAATTCTTAAAAGTGAAAAATTTACGGCCAATACTAAGTACTCTTTATTTCCTATCAATATCTTTTACTTGTGGTACTCTTGCATCAGGCATGCGACATTTTCGAATTTCACCATCTTTAAGGAATGACAAATATATTTAATAAGATATTCATGACTGATGTTTTAAAGTGAATACATTAATGCTTGAAAATTTCTTTTAGATGTAATAACAAAAGAACTTGCTAGAACATGTAAAAACAAAACTACAAGCAAAGGTTACCAATTACTATTTTTTGAAAAATGTAAGTCGATTTGATAGCGTTTTTTTACATCACTGTTTTCAACAGACTTTTAACAGATCCAAATAAGTTACTTAAATATAAGTTCAACTAGTAAAGTAAGGAACTTTGATCTGTCATTACGGCAAACAATGTTTAATACTTCAAAAATCCTAGTTCTGAAATTTTTAACAGTAATATTTTTTTTCAATTTCGGCAAAGTTCCATTTAAAATTTGCTTTGTTCTAACTTGCACGTAGTTTTAAATCGAATCATTTCTGTGGTTGTTGTTTAGTGTGATGAATAGGAATTACAGTTTATTAAAAAAAATTAATTTACTAGCACGGAAAACAGTGAAATAAAACTTACCCATAACACTAAAGTTTTTGCAATGAGTTAAAAAGGCTAGACGAAAATAAAATTACATGTTTCAATCATATATTCCTTAATTTAAAATTATTTTCATTCGCGTTATGTCAGACTAAAATGTTTACTCAGAAGCCTACAAAACACTGCTTTTACAGTAAAATATAAAAAAAGAACTAGCGTGGCGTAGCACAGACCACTCATTCCATCAAAGTTTCCAATCAAGAAGTTGAACGATTCAGTGAGGCTAATGCCATTAAAGCAGAGAGAAGTGCGTGACATTAGAACAAGAAAAAGAGGAAAAGCAGATAAAAAAGGAACTCATTTTTTTTCTTAATGGCTCCGCGATCCCTGGAACATTAAGTTTAATGTTAAGTCTCCGCCTATAAATAGATAACAGCGACGAAGGATGGTGCTTTTTCCACCTTTTTCTTTATCTTTGGCAACAGCAAAGGTAAGAGTATGCTTTCACCTGTAGCTGAGAGAGTGAAGATATTTATATTGGATTATGATCTCGGAGAGGAAGAGATTTCATCGAAGTGCCTTCTCGGCTTTTTACTTGTTTGGAGGGTCTTTTCCCTCACTTCACAAGAAAGTATATATCACATTTTTCATACTTCCATTTACTTTATGAAAACAGAACTTTTTATTCGGTATCGGTACTACAGATAGGTATTTATGGATTCCTTCTGTATTGTACAAGTATTATTTCCGATAGGGGGTGCTCGAGTTGAATAACTTCACAGTAGAGTTTAAAATTAGGTAACGAATAACCGGTTTTTAAACTAGCCCGTCAATTAATCCAGTAATAAGTGCAATAACATTTCATGTTCGTTTTAACCCTTCAAGTGGTTTCCACGAGATATCTCGTACATCAACATCTAACGTTTTGGCAATGACGACATGTCTCGTCGAGATAAAACTGCTCTATTACTCTAAGGGAATGAAGATCCAACTGGGAAAAACGAATTGTCCCTTGCCCAGAACTGTTGACAGTTTGGAACAGGTTTATGCATCTGAGGCAGGACACTAGAGGGCAGTTTTCGAATCGAAGATAAGCGATCAGGAGGGTTAAAAGGCAATTAATAATTACTAAATCCTTTGTCTTTACAAATTAAGTGAATACATAAAATATTGAAAAAAGGATTTTGTATTAACCCTCCTGGTGGTTGTCTCGGCGAGGTATCTTATCATTACCAAACAGATCCTGATGGATGAAAAATCTCGTTATGTAATTAGGAAAATCTAATCCGATCTTTTGATCTCGTCATAAGAAATCGGCAATATCTTGACGAGATATCTCGTCATTAACAAAATTGGTCAGATGTTGATGGACGAGATTTCTCGTCGAAATCCCTTGCAGGCCACTAACACACTTGGAAACCACTCACTAAAGCGACTGGCCACTCCCGTTACCCTAAAACGTACGCTGGTGGGGTTTCGACATCCGTGAATAAATTGCGAAATTTATAATAAAATGACATCCTAATATCAATCATATTAGTTAACTTTAAGCTTATTTCATGATATTCCCAAAATCTTACGATTATTTATGCCACAAAAGGAGTCAAATGGATTGTCAAACTTATAAAACAAGGTATTAAAATTTTGAAAATAGAAGAAATTGTACAGTTATTTTTTATTGCACAATATTTGTATAAATTTTACCATTAATTTATTAAATTTTTTTTATATACATGTAGAATTGTGCGGGTAATGTCGTCTAGGGGATTTATATTATGTTTGTCAATAAACGATAACACACAGCAGAAGGCGAAGCACAAACATTTATTAATGCCTACCAATCGGTCATTTCCTAATCCGACCGTCTGAATTTACGTCGTTCGATTTTCTTTAGTCAGCTAGCTCGTTAGCGTGAGCCAACGTCTTCGCACAGCTTGAGCATATCTAATAGCATTGGTGTTGCTACAGTGCAACGTTAATTAACTATCTACCTATATCTTGAGCACGTCTCCAAATTTATTTAATTATCCACTAGAACTGTAGATCAGTGAGTAATATATATGTAGCAACCATCGATCTTTTAATGAAATAGACAGAGCATGTGGGCGGTGTCGCTGTCGTAAGATATCTGAAGAGTAAATCACTTGGTCTTACGAATCGACTTAGCCGATTGCCTATCGAAGCGCAGACTAGTGTTTTTTATTACGGTGGACAATGACTTTAACCATTCAATAATTTAGGAATCATGCTTTTCCTCCACAACCACGGGGTAGCTGTTAAAACCGAGCGACAGGAAGAAATGACATAAAGATTAGCGCATATGCTCCATCTATTTCATTAGAAGGTCGATGATGCAACATACTTAGGCAAATAAATATAAGCACATACGCACGCTGCTGTCATCCGACAGCTCTGGCGCAAAACCACATATAAAGTCGCACGTGAGCGTGCTGTTTCTCCTCATTCGAGAAATTTAATTTCTCAGTTCCAAAGATATCTCTTTCTCGAAAGTCTAAATGTCGCAACGTTAAATTCTTTAATTTTTAGTATTTATTATTGTTGATTGTTGTTTAAATAAATTAAGTTTTCTTGTTCCTGAGATACTTATTACGCAGTTGAAGACACACCCAAATATCATCAAGTAATTTATTGATGTTAGCCAGTATTTGAGTTAGGTCCTTCCGAAAGCCAGAGCGGAAGGCCCAAAGATGAATATTCATAATCCCACATACATACATAATTTACATTTGACACAAAATTAAGCAGCTTCTTCAGTTTCCGCCCACCAGCTACTTCACTAAATAACGCGTTTTGCGTATGCGTTGGTTGCATATAAATTACACTTTTGAATTTCATATTTCCGTGCTTGAGATAAATTCTCCTAAATAATTTTGATTTATAATTTTGGTACTTTTACGCATTGACACAAACTCATGGACTCATTGACGTTTTGCTAAGAAAAATTAGCAATTCCGTTACTTTCAGATCCATTCTGTGTGCTGGTATAAATGCAAAAATTTTCCGTGTATTTATTTATTTTTACATAATTCGTTTCGTTATTGGAATATAGGTCGGAACAGAAAAGCTCACCACCATTATATTCTCGCACATATTTATTTGCAATTTTTTCAGGACTCATTCAGCGAGTCATCGTTTTTGTGTCTGCTAGGATAAAAAATCGTCCGTGAAAAACGTTGTGATTGGATTACGATGCACAAACTTCGACGTAACACGAGTAGTGACTCATTTCCGAATTTGAAAGGGATGTGCGTTCAAGGTCAAATAAACGAATAAAGAAACCGTATTAAATTAATCGCGGTTAGAAAAAATATGCTTGGTTTGCTGCTTCTAGTGTTTGTTAAACGAAAGCTACTTAGACCGAGAAATCTGCTTCGTTTCGAAAAGACACCAGCTGACGACCTCGGTAAATTTAGCTGCATGGCTCTTTATGTAAAATGATTAAAAGTCACGAAATAGTCGAAATTTGACAAAAACGCGCTCCGGTATAGAAATGTCACCGACGAACGTTCTAAAAGCTAATTCGAAAGCAAAAGTATGAATAAGATGAATTTGATCTTCCCAGTGGTTGTCTCGACGAGGTGAAATTATTAAACTGATTAGACATTAGCAAAACTCAGTAGATCTTGATGGACGAGATATCTCGTCATTAGATGAAAATTGAACAGATTTTGATCTCGACATCGTAAAAAATTTGGTAATATCTTGATGACGAAATATATCGTCATTAGCAAAATTAGTCAGATCTTGATGGACAAGATATCTCGTCGAAACCACTTGGAGGGTTAAAAATTTTGAATAAAAGTAGCTTTATTATTTTAAACTGATAATTTCACTGACTAAATTAAAGCATATTTCATTACAATTCTTTTAAAATTAGAAAATCAAACATTACTGGTATATTTTACAGATAAAATAGTCAACAAATCCCTATGAACTCTTATAACCCATTGCTCTAATACTAAGAAAAATCACCATTGTTGTCTTGAAGAACATATTTTATCACCAAAAATACTCGTAACGTATTGTATCATCCCCTATATTTTATAAAGAAGCAAATTTTAATGTTTATGAGTAGACATAATTTCCCCGTAACGTATCAAATGTTAAAGCAAACTGTATTTGACATCTTGTAAACTTCACGTTTAAATACCTCATCTTGCAATTTACCTTCTATGCTAGGATAAAGAAAATCAATGGACTTACTTTGCCCGTTGTGAGGGTAAGGACTTGTTATGAATCCCAAGTAACAATCTGCTTCTTCTATCGAACCAATATCCTGGAATATATTCCTTTCTGTAGTAGCGTTCGTCGTTGTTTTGATGGAGATTTCAGTTTCTTGCAACATCTTGACTAGGATAAAAGTATTTCTAGTTTCTAAATGATAGATTTTCTTTGAAGTGTATACATCAAGACAAGATGCAGAGGACTTTTCGTGTTTACTCGATTATAGTTCACAGAAAAAGCTTCGAATGAATTTGAAACAAATATCTTTTCTCAAAAGATTTTCTACTGATGTATGTTAGATAACTTTCATTCACTTTCCTTCGCTATATTTAATGAAAATACGATTGCTTAAAATGTAATACATTAAGTAGTATGACATCACTAGCCATTCGTAATATTGAAGAGAATAAAATCCTGTTGATTTTCATTTGATTGGTAGTTATTTTCACGAATCAAGATGAGGATATTTAAATTAGGACTAGGGTAGTAGCATGCATTCAAAATTAAATAGATTGATGTTTGGATCGAAGAGTTCAATTTCAAAAAAGAATTACTTTCCAGTCATGGTTTTAACGCAGAGTAGAGAAGCAAACGAATAAACGGTTCCGATATTTGACTTGACTGTAGAGGCATTTTGTATCTTATTCATTTAATGATTTTGCAGGAAACATCCGTTCAGTATTTTCCTACATCGGTAACAATTTGTGAAGCAATTATTTCAAGTATCCTCATTGGTGTATTTCTGAATATAAAGTCTAATTCACCACAATTTCAGTATTTTCCAGATTATATATTATTTTCCTGTAATTGCGATCACTATTATACAGTTGTTCTATTTCTCAGGCAGAATATTGTATAGGTTTAGCAATTAAATTCACATCAAAACAAGACCGTTCTTTAGACATACATTTTTCCAGTCATCCTCAATACCACTCATAGGTCATCCAATCTTCTAAAGTTTGCAATTCAGTTTGAACGATCCCCAATCCCTTATACTATATATATAGACATTTCATGTTTCAGAAAAATATGCAGGCTTTATTTCTTTTAAAATTTCATGGTAGTGCTTGAATATTCACTCTAGTTTCTACTTGAACTTCTGATAAAGAATTCAATATAGAATGATTAAAATATGTTAGTATAAGTATGTATAGCATCGTTCATTTGATTTCATTCCTAGAAAAATCATTCTCTCATAAAATTTTAATTGCGATTCAGAAACAAAAACCTTAATTAAGAAGGAACCTTACTAATTTCATGTCTTTGATGCATAAGAAATACAATGGTAATTACTGTTATATCTCTCAAACATCTCAACAATTCTTCAAGTTTCCAGAAACTACTAAACATTTGCTTCAGTAAGCCTACTTCCTTGGAGTTCGATTTGAATTTACGCCTTCCCTTATTTCCTCCTTTCAGTTATGCCAACTATGCACAGATGCTTTCTTCCTTCTAGCTCATTTGAATATTTCACATGTAGCTATCAGAACTGCTTCCACTGCTTTTATTCAACTCTGGAATATGAGATTTCGCTTTTCATGAGTCCGAAGAGAAGTCCAAGATTGCACAAAACTTTTCAATTGTTTCTGAAATGGAAAGGGAAAACGGTTCAGTATCCACATCCTTAAAAGACATATACATATGTTTCATAACAAATGTCAAGCATATTTGAAAATTGATCAAACATAGTAATTGAAAGTTACAAGATGGGATAAATTGTACATTTTAATATTGTTTTTTAACAAGTGAAACACACAAGTCAAGATTATCAAGATATATGAGCGTTTTGGATTTTCTTCACCAGAATGTGGTGATCTTTAGACTGGTGAAGTGTGAGTCTAAGATATTTTGTCTTTATATGGGGCTAGAATTTTCCTTGAAAAACACTTAATGAATAAAACATAGGGAGTAGATACATAGTTTTTTTAGAATCATGTTTTTTTGACTTAGTGTGTTTCACTTGTAAGACGACGATATTTTCTCTTGGTTTGTCCAATGAAACTGTCACAATTCTAAAGAGTTAAACAGTGTTGAAAAAGTCACGGACACTAGACACAATGCCGATTTTATTGAAATTTCAATAGAATACCGCCCCACTTTTGGTAATGGTAATTGATGTCGCTCTGGAACAACACAACGACCTATTGGCGACGATCGGGGATCAATCCCCAAGGGAAATATTCGAGGACACGCCGTAATTTTTAATCATGGTCAAATGACGAGGTCAACACCTGAGCTGTCACCTCACTCCAAACTTCCGTACCACGCCAACATCAGGACATTTGAGGCCACGATATATTTAACGTGCACCAGCCGTTAAATATATCGTGACCTCAAATGTCCCTTGTACACAACGGTCTTTGGTTGGACCATTCGTCCTTTAACCCTCCTGGTGGTTTATTTTCGTGTCGAAAACTTTACGGACACTAAGTCCTATTCGAAATTGTCACTAGTTCTGAGCAAGGGACAATTTGTTTTTCCTACTTGGATATCAGTTCCCCTTGGAGTTATAGGGCACTTCTGTCTCGACGTCTCGCCATTAGTCAAATTGACCAGATCTTGATGGCCGATATATCTTGACATTATCAAAATTGACCAAATATTGATGGACGTGATATCTCATAGAAACCACTAGGAGGATTAACATGGCACTAAGTTGACTGTTATGACATACGTAATCACTTAGGATTTTGTAATTTGACCTCAATCGCGCACAGGTAAGTTACTCAAATGGCCTTCTACGAGGACACCTTCCTGTTAATTTAACACGTGCATTGATTTTTCGTATCAACGCCTTCTCTGAGACTTGTTCTTCCCCTATGATCTTATATTCCTTTAGATCTGACTGGAACACGTTCTCCCTTTGCCTTTGGTGTCTGGAAAATTTTTGTCTAACATACCATACAACATGAATATTCGGTGCGATAGCATCACCTCATTATATAAAGTTTGACTAGTCTTGGTACTGGTGAGTTGGAATTTGAATCACGTCGTTTTGAAAGAGTCTATTTCTTAAATTTGGGATCAGGTTAGAAGTATACAATATATTCTCACGATTAGCGACTGTAGCGCGTATTAACGGTCTCAGATTACTTGACAGTGTAAGAAGTGATGGCAGTTTTTACGAGTTTGGAGAAACAAATAGTCACCTATGGTGGTTGCCATACACAATTTTGCATATGACAGATCTTTACCCTGGTGAGTTAATCACCTTTGCAGAAATGGATTCCTCCAAGGTCATCGAGCTCCTCGTCAGAGCCGAACTATAGTCGAGTTAATTTCCGAGAAATTATAAAACTTATTTTTTATGACCTACACCTCCTGACTCACTCGTTTTATAGCAGAGACAAACGGAAACGCATAGCCATCTTAGATCAAACGATACTTTTTTGAAGAAAAGTTAATTTATGTATAGTCCTTATGAGAAATACATCAAGGTAAACTAATACATTATTTTTAAAATGTATTTATGAAAATTGAAATTTTTTTTATATTATTAAACAAAGCAGTTCTGTATTCACTGAAGAAAGATATTTTTGTGATACAACAATTTTTCTCTTTCGTCAATCGCATGATAAAAGAATTTAATATAAAATTTCGAGGAAACAGTATTAAAAATGTTTAAGAACATTTTAAAACAAGTTAATAGATATTAAGAAAATAGGAAGGGAAGAATGTTTTTTAAGATATTGGTATTCACAAAAGTTTATGGAGGGTTTAACTTTTTTCTTCGCCTTTTCTATCCGCAGGACCATAGAAAAACACTTTTCTAAAGATAATTCAGGGTACAGTTCTTCACGATGTCATAAATGCTCTTAACGGTTTCTGGGAAGGAATTTACTAATTAAAAGGAAAGGTAGGAATTTATAATTAAACTCAATGGTCGGAATTTCTGTTGTGATGCTTTTGTTTTACGTGATTGTAATATGGAGATGCATAAAATACGTATTTATCAATAACAGGAAATCGTGTTTTATGGATTAATAAAGTAGTACATTTTCATGAATGAGGGATGCTAAAAAATAGATAAAAAATAACAATTCATATGCTGAAAGATATTTACGTGTAACAGGTTAATGCAATATCCTCACAAAACACCGTTCTCTCGTGACAATTCTTAAACGAAACAAGTTCAGTGCATGTAGTTGAATTAACATCGCACTGGCGCAACACAAGGAGCCACAGGCGACGGTACGGGATCAATCCCGAACTGAAAGGTTCGAGGACAACACCTCGTAATTTTGAGCCACAGTCAGATGACGAGGTCAATACTTGAGCTGGAACCCCACTCCAAACCAACCCAACGATGAGAATGTTTGAGGCCACTACAGATTTAAGTGCACCAGCCCACACATACATGACGATCTTTGGTTGGATCAAGATTCGAACTTGCAACCCTCCGTTTGTTAATTCGCTACTCTGCCAACCGGGCTAGAGCGGCAACAGGTTCATTATAGACTTTCATCCAAGTAATTTAAGAGAGGTCAGGTGACGCAACTGAGATCGTGGGATAAGTGCGTCCACTCAATATCAAACGTGTCTGATTAATTTTCCATATAGTTCCGACGAGATATTGCCGATTTTTTGATGATGAGAGATTAAGATCTTGTCAATTTTTCTAATGGCAAGATATCTCATTCATTAACCCTCCGGGTGGTTGTTTTGACGAGATATCTCGTCAAATTGAAAAACCTGGCCAGTTCTTGATGGACAATACCACATCGTTAGATGAAAACAGACCAGATCTTGATCTCGTCATCATCGAAACATCAGTAATATCTTTATGACGAGATATCTCGTCATTTGCAAAATGTGTCAGATCTTGCTGTACGAGAAATCTCGTTGAAACCACTCGGAGGGTTAAGATCTGATCAGTTTTTCTAATTAAGAGATACCTTGTCCAGACAACCACCAGGAGTGTTAAAGTTAGGACTGCCACCTGCTGATGAGGCTGGAAGGAGTCCTATAGATTAGTTTAATGGTTAAGGCAAAGAGCTTCGAGTATTTGCATGGATGTTGCGCAGACCAAAGAGGGCAAAAATGAAATATGCTCTTGCACAACGCCTCCAATACCATCATATTTAACACAAGAAAAGAGTCCATGCACTTGTCCCATAATATGGGTAAATTCTACACCATGAAATAGCAGAGGAATATTTTTAATTGTATTGATGGTAAGTTTGAACAAATAAGAGTGTAAACTCAGTGAAAGATCTGTGTGCGTAGTAAATATATGAAAATTAAAATAATCATTATTGCAACTGAATAGCAAGGGTTAAATAAAACATTTCATGATTTGGTTTCGCACCACATTCGGCCATGCGTTTGGTTGGAAATAACAATTAGTAAAATAAAGAAACGCTGTTACATAGTTTTTGAAAATAGTATTTAATTTAGAGACATTAAAACCTCTATTTATGTGATTATAGATGCTCTATTGATTATAAATTGTTGGCTTTGAGGTTTTATAGTGCAAGGGCCATATTTGGCCATGCCGCGCCAAACACAAGACAAACAACATCAAGACTGAAAGGAATCGAAGCTACGATGCCTACAACTACATTTTAAATGGATTGAAATAAGATATGAAATAATAACGCTACTTTCCCTACTGTAGATATATATAATTACGAGATTTATGAGCAGGTGCTATAAGCGGGTCTGTTACTTGAAATTAAATTCAAAACAATAAAGAGATATGTTGTAATATCTCAAAAGCATAAATAATCATGGAACTTTAATCAAATTATACAAGTCTATTAATACAGAGGCTGTTCGGACATTTTTTGAACGATTTTGATGAGCTGTAAAAAATTGTATGCTACGAAATAATTTTATTTTCGTAGCAGTTAAATAGTTCAAGTATAACTTATCATCTAACTCAGGGTTTTGTTTACTTTCAAAATGGCGCTTTTAAATAAGCAATGGATGGAAGTCTATGTTTCCTCTCTTTCCGAAGAGAACTATGCTTATTCAATTATTCAAAAACGCTGTAAAAGTCATGGTTTTTCGATATCTAAACGTACGATAAGTAATATTATTAATAAGAAAGGAAAAAAACGTAAAAGTGGGAAAATACTTCCAAAAAAGAAAAATTTCTGAGAATATTTGTAAGGTAAGATCTTTAATTTTAAATGAGAATCCGCCAAGTCAAAGGACTATAGCAAAGTGAACGTGGGAACTTTCTCTAAGAGATTATTGATTGTTGCCGGTTTTTTACATATAATGGAAATTAAAAGTAACGAGAGTGGGGAAAATGTAAAAATCAACTCCCACATACTATCAAGACCCTATTTTATCCCCAATATTAAAAAAAGAATACCATATCTTTACCCACAGTGCCAACAATTAGTAGAACTGCATCAGGGTAAAGCAAGCAGCCACACATCTAAATCGACTATTAAATTCTTTGAAAAAATGGAACAAGAAACTGGTATCAAGTCCCTTTGCTGATATTCCTGCTAAATCTCCAGATGTGTCACGCACGGACTTTTGTGCTTTTGGACTTTTAAAAAGGGCATTATCGAAACGTCGACCGAAAACCATTCAAGGACTGGAAAACTGTGGAACAAGAATGGGACAAAATACCACTGTCGATACTACAAAAGTCATTGTTATCATGGAAATTAAGATGTAGAAAGATAGTTAACAATAAGCATTATCAAATGGAACATTTAAAACACAAAAATTTCATGTAAAAAGTTGATCTTCAGTCCATTAAAATCGTTCAAAAAATGTCCGAACAGCCTCTGTATTTAAACCAGCAATTTCTATTGCATTCCGTCTTAACGAAATCCCATTTCCTTTGATACGAACAGAGCAAAACAAAAATAAACTCAAACAGGTACATATTTCTACAGCCATGCTTCATCCATTTATTTGTGAACTGCGCCCACTTGGTGTATGGGTCGTTCATTCATTCAACCTCAAAGGAAGTCTCATGGTTGCGGATGACAATACAAATGACTCAATTACGCCACGTCTAAGAAGATAATGGGAAACCAATACTTGTCGCAAACTTATGTCCATCTTGGTATTGTACATTCTATACACTCTTTCGAATATCATTGACGTTGTTTCTTCCTTATGAGATTGGAATGGGGATAAACAGATAAATTTGTCCATCCTTTAGTCATTCGCATCTTTCGAATTACCTGTCACTGGCATTGAATAATTTAAATCTTGTGAATACATTGTCGATCTTGATTTGCGTTTGTGTTGGATAGTTCGTGAGTGAGGAAATTGAGATGCCTTTCAACGCTTTCGAGTGATCAGTGTGAGAACTTATTTTTTTTATTTGGACTTTTCATTGTTGAGGGAATAGGAAATGTATCGAATTCGCCATTGTTTCGAAAATTGATTCTAAAGGGGTAATGAACGAGGTATGTGTATATAACGGTACGGTATTATAAAGTAATAAGAATTTCAGGTTTTTATGTAATTCTGAAAGTCCACTGTCCCCTTAATCTTCCAAGTGGTTTCGACGAGATATCTCGTCCATCAAGATCTCATCAATTTTGCTAATAACGAGATACTCCTTTGAGATAACCACCAAAAGGGTTAAGAACACGGCCATGAAGTGAAATTCGCATACACGAATAATAGTACTAACCATATATTAAAAACAAGGATTTAAAATTCCTTAACCCTCCAAGTGGTTTCGATTACGACCAATTTTGCTAATGACGCGATATTGCGTCAAGATATTGGCGATATTTGTTTATGATGACAGGATCATATCTAGCCAATTTTCTTCCAATGACGAAGCATCTCGCCATCAAGATCTGGTAAGCTTTGCTAATGATGAGATACCTCGTCGAGACAACCACCACGAGGGTTAATACACATGACTCATGTCCCGTGTACGTGTTCGAAATCTGCACAAATTCGCTCCTTATTTTCTTTTACTTCAAATATTTCATAAGCAAAAGAATTAGACAGAATAAACGTCTGCTTATTGTAAGCAGCAAAATTTTATTGTAGAATTTAGGTAATATAGAATACAAGTTTTATATTATACAACTATACATCTTTAACATCAGAATATGGAACTATATGCGTAAAATGTTTATGAAGTATTTATAGTGCACATTTTAAGTATTCAGAACAAATCTTCCGCTTATCCAATCCTAAATTGCAGATTTTTTCTGATCCTAAATAACTATTATCAGTTCTTAAAGTTCATAGAGTGGCTCCGGTGAGAAGGCAGATGATCTTGGGAAGTCCAATTTTAGGACTCATACCACCCAGCCTATCAAGAAGGGCTTAAGGACGAAAAAGGGATGGAAGTCCATTCGTATAAAGGTGATCAGCTGGTTGTATGGAAAAGGGCTAAAACTCATGTACGGCAACCAACATTATGTGATTATTTGATTTTTCAGCTGGTAATCACTGTTATAGCTTTTGGCAGTGTAGGATAAACTATGTTGATGGTACAAAATTGTGGGAATGTATTGTTTCCGTTTAACCTGTACCTAATTAAAGAACAGTTTAGTTTAAAAACACGAGACTCCAATGCCAACACGGCAGAGAAATAATAAACTCAATGCTTTATCAAAAACATTCATTTTTTAATCCTATACCCGTATCCGGCATCTTGACTAGTAGTCAACGAGCAGCATCCCAATAGAGGAACGAGGTGTTGAGATATATTTTGAAAACACTATCGACAGTATTTACAACTGTATTGTCAAGAATTTTATATCAGGTTTGACGAGGTCTTCAGTCATTTCGTCTAGTTCGCAAATAGGACAAATAGCTGATCTCTTTACTCCATTACAATGAAAGCGTATCTTTGAAGTTTGTTATTTCCGGTAAAAATCGAAATCCATTGATTCCAATAGCTCTGGGATACGATCTTTATCTCTCAATACAAAATTTCAGTTTCTTAAGGTAGACATCTCTCGTCAAAAATCTTTATGATTTAGCATTTTATATTTCTCAACATATTTCATCATTTTAATCCTCTGAGCGTCTCGTGATATTTGAGTAGTGCGGTGTTGCTGGTATCCATCAAGACTTAATGACGTGAAATAAGCACATCTTCCTAAAACAATCAATGGATTCCTTCAACCTCTAGATCGATTCTAATGGTGTTTTGCTCAGAATACAACCTTTCTTTGTAACGATTCTATTGGTCCTTTCCTTTAAATAAAATCCTTTGAAACGATTCTATTGGTACATTCTGTAGAATAGAATCCTTTGGAAAAATTATATTGCTCCTTTCCTTAGGTAGGTTATTGAATTAACGTCGTTCTGGAGGATCACAACGGGCTATCATCAACTGTCTGGATCAATCGCGAATGGAAAGAGGACAACATCCCGTTATTTTGAACAACGGTCACCTGAGCTGGCAACCCACCCTCCAAACTTCTACACCACACCAGTGAGCACATTTGAGGCCACGACGCATTTAACGTGCACCAGCCCCTATATAAACGATGGTTTTGGTTGGATCAAGTTTTGAACTAGCAACCCGTCGATTGCTAATACGCTACTCTTCCAACTGGGCTTCCGCGGCCGCCTCATTTCCCTAGAATTGAATGCTTCGGAATTATTCTACCGCTCCTTTCCTTGGAAGTGAATCCTTTAGAAAGATTCTATTGGTCAAGATCAAAATTGGTTAGAAGCCACGCAAGGAAGATTGAAGGATTGGAATTATGAATGTGAACCCCTCAGAAGATAAGTGAGATTTCATCACTACAAAAGTTTAACGTTAAAAATATTTTTTTACAAAGCAAAATGTTTGGTTTCAATTTTTCTAATTTTTAAAATTTCAATTGATGAATAAAAACAAACCTGATCCTAAACCGAAAAGTCCAGCAATTTCCAAGTCTCCAGGTAGGTAGGTATTTAATTTATTCGCACTGGAGCAACACAAAGGGACATTGTCCATAGTCAGGGCAGGTAGGTATTTTAATTAACGTCACATGGGAGCAACACAACGGGCTATTGGTGATAATCCGGAATCAAACTCGAAGGGAAAGATCCGAGGACACCACCATGTAATTTTGAATCACTGTCAGATGACGAGGTCACACCTGAGCTGGCACCTACTTCTCCAAACTTCCACACCATGCCAAAGTGAGGATATTTGAGGCCATGAAAGATTCTAGGTTCACCAGCTCTACGTACACGATGGTCTATGGTTGAATCGAGTTTCGAACTCGCATCCCTCCAGTTGCTAATCCGTGAGTCTTCCAACCGAGCTTCCACCTTATTTTCGTAGAATAGAATCATTTGGAAAGATTGTATCGGTCGTTTCTGTAAAATAAGAATCACTTGGAAAGATTGTATCGGTCCTTTCTAATAGAATCCTTTGGAATTATTCTACTGTTCCTTTCCTCGGAAGTGAATCCTTTACTTTGGAAAGAGTCTATTGGTCACAAGAAGATCAAAATTGGTCAGAAGTTATACAGGGAAGAGTGCATGTTACAATGTGGAGTTATGGGTTTGAACCCTTAATAGGATTAAGTAAGATTTCATGGCGCAAAAATATTTCTTTTTTATGTCAAAGAAGCAAAATGTTAAGTTTGATTTTTTCTAAAATTTCAATTGATGGATATTCATGCTTGAATTAAAACGAACCCGATCCCAAAACTAAAAGGTCCAGCAATTTCGAAATCTCCAGAAACTCATCAGCCCCAAGAACGAAGCCGCCGTTGGATTTTAAACCCATTATTAAAGTAAGCCGATCACGTCTTCCGGAAAGCAAATGTTAAAGCCAATTTACCTGGGACGGTATCATTATGCTCCTCACGATGCCAGAATAAGTAGCTCTCAAAGGAGTTCCCGTCAGACCATCCGTTTAAAATGCCGGAAAATTGTTGTTTGGGAAATAAGTTTGGACATTTGATCAAAATTAGCGCATATAAAGGGATTGGATTCTGTCTCTGAATCACGTTCTGATAGTTAGAATAGTTTGCGGGTAATGGGAGCTAGTTCTCGGACACAAATGTGGTCCGTTTATTACATTACATGTATAAAATACGAAAGTGTCCAGTTTCGGCTAATGGTTTATGTCGATTTGGACTCTGGATTTCCGTCTTCAGTATTCGAAATTCGCAAGAATAAAATTCGTCTTACAAAAGAAAAGGTCATAAATATTCACGTATTGAATTTCTAATGCTGACATTTAACCCTCCTGGTGGTTGACTCGACGAGAGTCATCAGCAAAACTGACCAGATCTTGATGGGCGAGTTATCTCGTCCTTAGGAAAAACTGACCAGATCTTCATCTCGTCATCATGAAACATTTGGCAATATCTTGATGACGAGATATCTCGTCATTGACAAAATTGGTCAGATATTTATTGACGAAATATCTCGAATTCTCACTTGAAGGGTTAAACTCGTAAATTAAATCAGATCGCCTGATTTTTTATGGCACAAGGGCAAGCACAAGCTGCGCCAAACTATTGGTAATTAAATAAATTATATCAAGATTTATCCGTAATCCAGCATAATAAAATATTTAGTCGCAATGAACAGTGGTAAGTCAATTAAAAATATAATTTAATTGAACTACCCACCAATGAGTGGCTTTGTCTTGAAATATAAATAAGGTCCTTCGACGAGCTTTTGGAGTGTAAATAATCCACATTTTCCTGTGAATCAGCAGTTTTTTATTAAGTCATATAAATAGTATTAGTTTCAGAGGTAAAGTATTTATAGTGCTTACGGTATTCGTGCAATTTCTCAGATACAGTTGAATGATTAAAAATTACCTTACTGTGGCTAAATTAATACAGAACAGGCTTCCGAATGAAATTTAAGATTCCACCCTGACATAATTAGTTATGCAAGTTTAAAGGCTTCCAGTCAAAATTAGTTCGTTAAATAACTAAACTAAACAAAACTAAATAGTCCGTTACTATTTTTAATGAATTTCCCTTCACAACGAATACAACTTGTGCTGTTTTTGAACCGTTAACTAAATATCCTCTGATGGTTTTTCCATCGCAAAGAGGTAGAAAATGTATCAGAATGGTCTTGGTAACAGAAATAGATCAATAATTATGTCTTTATCACATCTTTTATGACACGTCTTGCAAAACAACACACTGCCAAAGACATCGCAAAAGCATCGTTTATGTTTCTATCTTAAGGACAGACTATTAAGATAACAACGCTTAAGGTGTATGTATACACTAGAAATCACGAAAATTGACCAAAATATCGATATATTTTTTAATAATTCAAAATATTGTCCAACCCTTTAGCTTTCAAACGATACCAAGATCTTGTAAATATTCGAAATAGTTTTCTAGTTATAAGGGTTTGGGATAAGTACTGTCACCTTAGACAAACACGTTTCCAAAACTTTAAACTCGATTTCTGAAGAACTATGTTTTTTCGATACGATGCTTCTTTCGAACAGTGATAACTCAACAATGAATTGATCTATTATAATTACTTTTGTGTCATTATAATCTATATAATACAGTGGATGTTTTGACCCTCAGTCAAAGTTATTGGTTTAGAAATTAATTTTTAGTTGATTTTTAAATCTTGAAATTCCTGAAAAAAACTTGATTTTTTAGACTTCCTTCGTGAAAAAAATTGTAAAAAATAACTTATTCCCTCTAGCAACCTGATGGAGGGTCAAAACATGAAGAATAATATTAGGAATAATTTCCAACAGGAATTGTCTTTCTGAACACATTAGAATTTCAGATATCACTGTTCAAAAAACATGCTAATTATATCTTAATTATATAATTAATGAGTAGCTTAATGAGAATTTTTCACACTGAAATGAGTTTAAACACAAACCAATGACTTATTGTGAAAAAACTGGATTTTTAAAGTCAAAATTAAAAAAAAAAATGTTCTAGTGTATACATACACCTTAACACGTATTCTATGCTGTTCACTGAGTTCTACTGCTCACTAATTGAGCTGTTCGTCTCATTTCTAGCTGCAAACAATTTAAATATGACGGAGAAAATGTTAGTATACCATTTGACATCTGAGTGTCGTTTTTCGCGTACCTATATGATGTTTATCGTCAATACATCCTAAATATGTGGCTGTGCTACTTGGGCTCATAAGACATGTAGTTAGGCTCCTCATTAGGACAACTCGACGAAAGACTCGCTAGACTGATTGCCCCATACATTTTACATTTAAATTACGATGTTCTTGCCTCAGCATATTAAAAATGTCTCTAAAATCTTGTTCAAGGCTCAAACAAGGTTAAGAATGTCTCTAAAGTCTTGTTCTTGCCTCAAAATATTAAGAATGCCTAAACTCGAAACAGGGACAATAATAAGCGAACAACTCACCTTTATCTTCAACTTTAAACGACCATGTTCGTTCGGTAGAGGTGGAAAAAGAAGAGTGAATGACACGCGTACAATAAAACACAATGGAAACGTATTGAAAATTCTAGTCAGCATGACGTTTCAAATGCTACATGATGTGTTTCGAAATGTTAATGCTAAGCAAAGTAGAAATATTTAAGACCAACCCTTTTTGCCTATTGACAATTTAATAAACTAATACTCATAATTAATTTTTTTACCCTTTGAGTGGTTCCTATGCATAAATACATTCTGCAATCCACATTTTTTTCCTCTATGATTTTTCACAAGTTTTGGGCCGTTTTGGTAGAGTCCCGGATCAGAGCAACAGGATTGTCAGTTCGAAACTCGATCCAACCAAAGACCGTCGTGTACGTAGGGGATGGAGCACGTCAACATTAATGTTTAATGCAGCATGGTGTGATGTTCGAAGAGAGAGGTGCCGGTTCAAGTGTTGCCTTCAACATCTGACCGTGGTTCAAATTACGAGGTGTTGTCATCAGATCTTTCCTTTCGGAATGAATCACAGACCGTCGCCAATAGCCAGTCGAGTTGCTCCAGTGTGACGTAACGAATAGGATCCCGGTAGCCCAGTTGTTAGGATTAGCAACTTAACTATCGCGGTTGCTGATCCTAACAATGCGTGGATGAGCAACCGGAGGATAGCGAGCTCTAAACTCGATCCAATCAAAGACCAACGTGTACGTTGGGGATGGTGCACGCTAAATAAGTCGTGATCTCAAATGTCCTCATGTTCGCAGCAAGGCGTGGAAGTTTGGAGAGTGGGGTGCCAGCTCAGGTGTTGACCTCAGCATCTTACCGTGGTTCAAAATTACGGCGTGTCCTCGAATATTTCCCTTGGGGATTGATCCTGTCCCCAGATTTTTCCTTATGGAATGGATCCCGGACTGTCGCCAATAGCTCGTTGTGTTGCTCCAGTTCGATGTAAATTGAAATACCTACACACAAGTTTTGACCTGCTTGACCAATGAAATCTTTCATAGGATTCTGTCAACCGATAGCTGCAGAAACTTAGTCATTATGTGGGTTGTAGGGTAACAGAACCAAACTATTTGCAAATCTCGAGAAATTTAGAGTGTTAATTCTAGTGTTTCATTAAAATAATACGAACGCTTTGGACACCATTAAAAATGATAATGTTATAAGTTGTCTACCTCAATTGGAATACAATTTATAAATGCGTTGCGGATATTTATTAACTATGCATTTTCTAGTTGCATTCAGGTGTTTGAAGCTACATTCCTCCCTCAAGGGAAACACTCGAACTTATTTATAGGAATGTATTTATAAATATGTTGATTTCTGCGTTCTTAGCCTTTAAAGAAAGATATTTTTATCATGTATTTACTAAAACTACCTCTTCAAAAAGGAAGTCCTGTAGTTATATTTACAATTTCGAAATGTTTCGACTTATTGATACCATAGAGAAAAAAATGAAAAATAAATTCAAGACAGTCGACGTTAGAAAAAGCTTGGATTGATAAATATAAACCTATCAAAATGTTTCATATTTTATAATAAGCTGCTAAAGTTTATAAGCCTTAAAGTTTAACCCTTGTTGGTTGTCTTAACGATGTATCTCATTATCGATCCAACCTTTTGGATGAGATCGCTTGTCATAAGAAAATTGAGCAGATCTTGATCTCGTCATCATTAAAAAACCGACAATAACCTGATTACATATACTATATCGTCATTTCCAAAATTGTCCAGATCCTGATGAACGAGATAGCTCGTCATTAGAAGAAAATTGAGCAGAGCCATCATCAGAAAATCAGCAATACTCTGATAACGAGAAATAGAAAAACTGACCAGATTTTGATCTCGTCAACATAAAAAAAACGGGAATACCTTGATGATGATATATCTCGTCATAAGCAAAATTGTCCAATCTTGTTTGACGAGATATCTTGTGGAAACCACTTACAGGTTGAAGCATTAGTTGCTTCACAACTGTACATTTGAGAGAATTACATGTACTTCAAACTACATTGGATTCCATGTCTGCACAAAAACAATCTTCCTTTCTTTACATAGGAGACTGTAGCATGTTCGGCGTATTTAACTAAGAACAAGATAACAAATTTAACTTGATGTTTCCGCTTGTGAATTGTTTTGGTTCAGATGACGGCGGGCTTGTTGATAAGCCGAAATATCCATTTTTGTTGTTTCCCCAGTCATTTCTTGAAGCTTTTATATAATTAATTACTTTCTCCCGAATAGGAATTAATTATACATTAATATTAACAAACTCTACAACAATTCTAAAAAGCAAGAGATCTAACCATAGTACCCTCTACGTTCAACGAACTTTATAACTGATTGAAAAACACGCTACAGAAGAAACATTAGAGATAATTTCAAAGAATAATTAAATAAAGAGCGTAAGTCTACCTGTAATAAATTAACTCGGGTTTAAACCTTTAAAGTGCTGTCTTAACAAGCGGAAGATATATAAAAGAGAAATGACAGGCAATGACCGTCATGTTGCATTACCATTAAATAAAGCGAATTAAGAGTCTAAATTTTAATCACAAGGCATTAGTTTTAATGAACGAAATGCATTACTAACGACACGTATAGTTAGAACGAATGGGCTAATTTTCGTGAGAAGAAGCGTCTGGAAATACTAATATTATGCAGGAGAAGGCTTTCTGCCGATTAAGTGTTTTGGTATTTGCATACGTGAATGAATTTGTTATACTCTAGCAAATAATTCGATGTACTTAAATTAAGATCCATGCATTATATTTTATACGTAAATTGTAATTAAATTTTAAGAGGTACGATTTAAATTTAAGATGTAAGATAAAATTTTACGACGAAATCCTGAATTTTCTTCATTTGAAATCTTGATGTTATGGCTGTATACCTCGTTCGTTACAGAGTAGTTGGTAGTTGATTTAACATCGCACTAGAGCAACACTACGGGCTATTGGAGACGGTCTGGGATCAATCCTGAAAGTAAAGACCAGAGGGTAATACTTCGTAATTTTGAAACACGGTCAGATGACGACGTTCATTACATGAACATGAAGTTAAACTAGGTAGTATTCAGAAAATAACTGATTATACAGGGTGAGTCTAAATTGTTTTTACAAAATAAGAGGGGTGATAGTACCCATCCAGGCGAGCAATAATTACCATGGAACATAGGGTCGCATTAAACTATGAGAGGCAGAAAAGAGTAAAATTGGAATTTCAACATGAACATACAACAGTGTTGGGAAAACGAATGAACGATACCAAAAGTTACACAATCTGATTTATTGATCAGAGAAAAACTCACAGCACGTGCTCAAAGTGGCGGCCACGCGTGTCGTTGCACAGTTCACACCGACGAAGGAATGACTGGAGCACCCTCTCGAAGATTCTTGGTGTTGTGTTAATTTTGTCTGCGGCAACACAGATTCTCGCTACGAGATCTTCAGCCGAGTCCACAGGCGTCTGGTACACTAAAGATTTCATGTGTCCCCAGAAGAAAAAGTCCAGTGGGTTGAGGTCCGGTGAGCGAGGAGGCCAAGCCACAGGTCCGCCACGTCCGATCCATCGTGCGCTACCGACCAGGCCATCTTGCTTAGGAGATATGCTACGTAGGCAGGAACAAAACGACGACAGAGGCGATGACTTGTTCATGCTCGACGCGTTTCGACTTTACTCTTTTCTGCCTCTCAGAGTGGAATGCGACCCTATGTTCCATGGTAATTATTGCTCGTCTGGATGGGTACTATCACCCCTCTTATTTTGTAAAAACAATTTAGACTCACCCTGTATGTACTATTAGCTATAAGATGTGACAAAATGAACATCATATCTAGTTAAAATATTTTGTTTAAAATTAATAAATATATTTTCCTAATACTTCATCTATTGCAACTATTTCGTATTGTGTATCACTCCAAAAACTATAAGTTTCAGCAAAAGTGTGAAATTTTTAAAAAAGACAATTAAAAATTAAAAACCTATGAAAAAATCGTCAATTAAAAATTATTTTTAAATTAGTTTTGAAATTGGTTTAACAGTTTTGAATATATTTTAAAAATGTATTTTTTATTTCAATGTAGCATTGCACCTAAATGCAGTGCATCACTTTACTTTGATCTTATTGAATAAGATATTACATTGGAACCATTTTGTTTAATTTGATTTTGAATAACTGGATATCATCACATATTGCTTATTTTCTCGATACAAGTCGAACACTAACTTGTAGTGATCAAATATAATGCTCGAAATTAGACGGGAAAACTGATGATTAATCGTAAATTAACCCTCCTGGTGGTTGACTTGGTAAGGTATCTCGTCATTAGCTAAACTAACCAGATCTTGATTGTGTGATATCTCGTCCTTTAGAAGAAAACTGACCAGATCTAGATCTTGTCATCATAAAAAAATCGGTGACGAATTATCTCGACATTTGAAAAAATTGGTCATCTTCACGAATGAGATATCTTGTCGAAAACACTTGGAACGTTAAAATAACATAGTATAGGCAAAATATACAGAAGTCATTTAAATTTATGAAAAAATATTTGTAGTGAGGAAAAATGTAGAAAATATTTCGCAGAAAGGATAATTTTTAACTTATTAAACTTAGCGAAGCAGAAATGCTTTTAGGGACATACTTTTATACATAATTTTGAAATTCGTAAATCTAATATAGTAATTTAATTTCCTCGGCTTGTGATGTGAGACAAGAAAATGGTACCGTTGAAAACAACAAAAAAAGATGAGGTGAACACCTGGCAAGAAACATTCTCTAATTAATTTCTCTATGATTTTGTGCCTCTTTTTGTATTGAAAACAGTACAATTCCTGTATTCAGAATTAATTTATGTACCGTAGAATGAGCCAATGTCAGAGAATAAAAAAAGAATTTCTAATATGAGAAAAATTAGTATTCTGGCTTTCGCCATTTTCTTTACAAGTCTTCCTTTTACATTCTTTTGATGAAATATGAATATTCATACAAGACACAAAAAATTCGGTTATAAAAAATGCATCAAAGTGGGAAATAAAAGGTCATGGCAAAGATACTTGAACATAAAAAGTAAATTTACCGTATATAATAAACATTAATTCATTCACTAATAAAAAATATTCTCTAGAGTGACACATGTGTAAAAAATTATATTGTAAAACATATGTTCTACACCAGGTATAGATGAATGCCTTTTCACATATACTATTGGTTATACTGAAATTATACTAGAATTTATTTAAATTTTTATTTACACAAGCATTTATACAAATGGATTTTTGCTCGTCACCAATAATAAATGCTTAATCTCTTGGGTAATGAATGAAAATTACAATCGTGCTCATAAACTAGGATTCAAATGAATTTATTTCTAGATATGTATTTGATGTAAAATCTGGTTTTCATTAATTTTTCCCAAGAAGTTAAAATAATAGAAATGATCCCAATCTGTATTAAATTGGAATACATTGTGATTTAAATTGTAGAAACGGCGCTCAGTGTGCAAACCTTTAGCATGAATATACTTGGGGATATTAAAGTATATGTCGAAATGGCAAGTAGGTTGGTATTTTAATTAATGTCGCACTGGAGTAGAGCGGGCTATTGGTGACGGTCCGGGATCAAACCAGAAGGAAAAACCACGTAATTTTGAACCACGGTCAGATGACGAAGTCACACCTGAGCTGGCATCCCACTCTCCAAACTTCCACACCACGCATAAGTGAGGACATTTGAGGCCACGACAGATTTAATGTGTCCCAGCTCCTTGTACATGATGGTCTTTGGTTGGATTCGAATTCGCAACTGTCGAAATGACATAAATCTGGTTTATACAGCACTCTTAAAAGTAGAGCATCAGCGAAGTACTAATAATATTCCCTTTTATGTAATTATGTAACTAGTACATGAAGGTGAGATTTTTAAGGCCACGAAACAAAGAAAACAAATTCCATATAGTCGTACATGTGGTCAAATCTCACTTGAGAAAGAAAGAAAACAGTATCGAATGCATTTTTAGAAACATTGTGGGCACACAATTCCACGATCCGAATATCTTTGTTTTGAAGAAAGCCATATATCAACTATGACGAATCCATGGTTATATGCACACATGTCCAAAGATTAAGGATTTTGCAATACGGGGTGTATCAACACCGAATTACCTGAAACGACAAATGAATATTCCACAAGCTCTGCGGAATAAAATGAGAATGTCTCCTGGTGCTACTGGAACTAAAGAAATTGTTAGTTGGTTTAGGGTTTTATGGGCGCAAGGACCATGACTGGCCAAGCTGCGCCAGACAAAAGGCAGATAATGCCAAGTAACCGTGAAAGAAAGATGGCGAGGAGAAAGTAGAAGGATCGCTTGAGCATCCTGGGACCTGACCCCATACGTTTATCAGAAGCAGTAAATCCCATGGGAAGAGAATAGATTACTAAGACGGGATTGTGAAGTCCGTACACACCTAAATATGTTCCCCAGAGAGAATTAAAGAAAATTTCTTCAATTCTATCAGGGTAGTTCGCTTTTTCTTTGATATTATTTTATTTCATCTAATATTTTGAGAAATAAATTTTAACACGCTATTGTATAAATACATACTCTTGGGTTATTTTACATTTTTTGTATTTTTAACCACCTTTCTATTCATTGATAAACTTTAAATTACGTTCTTCTCAAAATCGATTTTTATGCAATGACGGGGATTTTCCCCTGTACCCTTCAAATGGTAAGAAAATTCTTAGGTGAACAAACTGTATGCATTAGTTATTACGAAAGAAATTCGTTTTTCCCCATTAAAAGCAACCTAATAGGGAATCTGCTGATCTCTGACCCGAATAGGGCAGGCCTCACAATGTGCAGACATGTTTTCCACAAGACTGTCCAAGAGTTCTTGTGGAAAGGAATCCCATTCGCGAAGAGCACATCTTTATTCTTGTGCAGTACTTTGCGTTGTAGCATAGGTTGCAATGAGACGTCCTAGAGCATCTAAATTATGCTGCTATTGGATTGCGATCAGGTGACCTTGCTTGATATTATTTGTGCATTATCCTTTATTGTCGAACATGATGTCGTGTAGTTGCTTTAAGCTTTCGTGAAATCTACACACGCGTCGAAAAATTAAGGATAATACTCATTTGGTATCAAGCCAGGTCTCGTGATCTCAATCTAACAGAGCATGCTTGAGATTATCTCGGATGTCGTATTTTAGCCTACGCAGCAACAACAGGTATTGTACAAGTTCAAAGACGTATTCTAGTGCGCGAATGTTACTCTTTACTACAAGAATTCTTGGACAGTCTCGTAGAAAACATTTCTGCACGTTGTGCGGCCTACATAAGGGTTAGAGTACATTCTCTATTAGGTTCCTTTCAAAAGAGCAAAAAGGTTTTTTTTCGCAAAAACTAAAGCATACAGTATGCTCAACTAAGCATTTTTTAATTTTTTAGATCCCAGTAGCACCACGAGATATGTGTGTGCTAATATTTTATTCCACATAGTTTGTGGAATATTCATTTGTCATTTGAGGTACTTCCGTTCAGGTATTCGACACGGGATTCATCTTGAATTGCATTATCCTTAATTTTTAGGCACTTCGAGCATAGTGGTCAAGCATGATATAGTTAGAAGGTCAAGAGAATTTAAGCTAGTTCAGTTCTTAAAATTTTAATAGGGGTGAAAATTTGTATTCGACAATCGAAACACTTAAAATTATCAAACTCTAATGATAATTTCAACATTTAAAATTTTTATTTTTGTTAGAAAATTACCGATAGTGTAAGTCAGCTGACGTAGTAAACTATGCATGCCGTCAAATATTTTTAGTATAGTAAATAAGTCTACGTTTTTATGAAAATACTTTTAAAAAGTAATGAAAGTGTTTTCCTCAGAGTTCATTTTCATAAGTTCTATTTTATGAGAAATATAAGAGTAGCAAACGTACAATACAGATGGCAGTCTATGCAGGAATTAATTTCGAGAAGGTTCCGAAGGGGATTATACCCATCTCAGATTAAGAATACATCACTGACTCCAAATACGCCTTCCCAAATTCCAGTCTAATTTTAAATACTTCTCCAGTTTCCAATATTTCTCTAATTTTGAGTCTCATCGATTTTTAAACGTCTCGAATTTGAGGAAGCTACCGAATGCAAGTTAAGCCTTCAAAAATGCTACGCCCTCTCTTGCAAATCCATACTTTTTCCAGCAGCGAGCAATGAAATATGTTTTAACGATAAAATGCTGAAGGACGTGATTTTTGACCTTGAATGTTATTGTAATGACTAATTCAGCTTAAGACTTATGATAATACGCTGATAATAATCAATTGTATATAGTGTCTTTATTGCACGCTTAATGAACTATTCTTTATTAAATTTTTTCAAGTTCTATGAATGTTCTAGGAAAGGCAAATGAAATAGCATTAAGCTAAACTAAATGAAACGAATTCATCTCAGAGAGATTCAACAAATATTTAATGAAAATAACGCAGAAGAAATATTATTTTGGCTAGTAAGTACATGTACTTTTAATTAAACCCTAGTTAAGACATCAAGTAATATGTTCACAAAATGTACAAAAAACTGTTAAAATCGTTAATCATGCGCACTCGAGAATATAAAATCAATTAATAGTACTGTCTCCCGTTTGGTGTGGTGAGGATTGTGTGTATTAAGGGAAAAAATAAATGTGTTCCCATACAGTAGCTAATACTGAGTCTAGTAATACTAGCTTGCACTATGGACCGTTTGAACTCTGGTCTCTAGTACCAGTTCGACGACAGAGCTCTTATGAAACAAGGGTAAAAATTATTCCTATTTTCTTAAATATGCATTTTTATGAAATAAAGATATGTATTCCTAATACATATTCGTTCGAAACACGATCTAACCAAAGACCGTTATGTACGTGGGGGCTGTTGCACGTTAAATTTCTCGTGTCCACAAATGTCCTCACGTAGGCGTGGTACGGAAGTTTGAAGAGTGGGGTGACATCTCAGATGTGATCTCGTCATCTGACAGTGGTTCAAAAATTACGAGGTATTCTTCTCGGATCTTTCCCTTCCGGATTGATCCCGGATCGTCGTCAATAGCCCGTTGTGTTGCTCCAGTGAGAATTTAATTCAATCTACAGTCCAGGATAAAGTGCGAGTACCTGATTTTAGCATCCTTTTGCCCACTTTTGCTCCTCAATTCACCTGCATTTCTCAAGGAGCCAGAATTGCCCCCTGAAATTCCTTCAGCGCCTACTGGAGAAAACTGTTGGATTGAGATCATGTGACCTTGCTTGATTCGAATTGAGCATTATCCTTAATTTCTTGACATGTGCGTCGATGAAGGATACAAAATGTTTTTTAACTCCTACATGAAGGATACATACAAAATCAAAAAATTGTTACTTGATTTCAAAAGATTGGCCACCCAGGTACATGCACTGCGCTCAAGGTCGCAAGTAATTCACCTCGTTCATCATACCTACTGTAATAAACCGAACCATTGATCCATTAACCTTTCGCGAACTGACCGCAAGATTTTCCTTTGAACAATCATACTTGGAGATAGGAATCAGGAAATCACATGTTCCCCTTGTGATACAATCAGTTTTACTGGCATGATACATTTGATGATATGTTCTCCGAATACTTTTATTTGAAGTGGTTTTGATGTATCAGTTGTTAGACAATAGATGTGTCTGGTGATGCTCTTTGGGTTAATGTTATACTAAAGGGTTGTGGAGATCGTGTTTCTTGGCCGTTCATGCGTCGTCGTTATTTCGTTTCCCGCAACTCTCGTAAAACGTTATTTTCAGACAGAATGGCTCTAGGTTCAATCGAAGAGTTATTATCTTCGATTGGAGATTGAACCGTAATTTCTGTTAATACCTTCATGATAAAGTTGTAACTGATTCGAGAACAGTTGTGAGGTGTTACTGGTGACTATCAATGGTTGCTAAACGAGATTAAGAGAGAAATTGGAGAGTTTTCGTAATAAATAAGAGTAGTAGATGTATTGACATTGTAAGGATTCTTTTTAATTAAAGAAATTACGATACATTAATGGTTTAATGAATATTATCTTCGTCTACTCTCCTTGGGGGAAATACAATTTTATTCGCATATTCATTAAATATTTAAAAAATCATATTTTTAATACTTTAAACAATTATGTATACCTCTCTTTCCTAAAACAACTCTTCGAAACTTGGTGAAAGGTAAGTAGGTAGTTGAATTTACATTGCACTGAAGCAACTCAATGGTCTAATGGTGACGGTCCGGGATCAATCCAAAAGAAAAAGATTCGAGGACAACACCTCGATATTTTGAACCACGGTTAGATGGCGAAGTCAACACCCAGCACTATCCAAACTTCCCACCACGCAAGCTTGAGGACATTTGAGACCACGATAGATTTAATGTGCACCAGCCCCCACATACACGACGGTCTTTGGTTGGATTGCTGAAGGAAGGAGGATTTCGCTTTTAATGGGTATTCAAAATTAAACACTCTACTTAAAATGTAATTTCAAGTATTACATATTTTATTACATAATACCACGTATCTGTTGTTTTTGCATCAATACAAATGCATAACGACATATATTTGCATATAATCTTCATATACATATTTCACTAACGAATCTGACACAGAAACCGACAGTAAATATGTTAGTTCTTTTTTATTTCTTGTTTGCCTATCAAATGTACAAATGCAAACCCCCATCCACTTTCATGTCTACCTCTCTTTAAACAATAATACACAAACATTTTGGAAATATTACTCGAGGATTATCCCAAGCGCACACTCGGGATTGATCCCAGACCGTCGATAATAGTCTGTTGTGTTGCTCCAGTGTGACGTGAATTAAATACCTACCCAAGCGCGCACTTTATTTGCAATTTCTCTTTAACAACAAAGGAATTTAAATGATGTAAAAATCAATTGCTACGGGAGCCATTCGCCAAGTTGGCGCTCAGTTTAAATATGCTTGATTTGAGTTATAGAGTTGCTTAATACCACTCTAACGAAACTTTAATTCTCACTATAAGCAGCTGCGGAGAGTGCAATGAAAAATCTGAAAGAAAGAAATCATAACAGAAAAGAAAATATGAATGAATGTGAAAATAGATTTAAGCAAAATATACCGGAACGAATTGAACAAGTGAATGGGAATGATCTGTAATTTAAGTCAGTTTTCAGAAGCTAATTGTCACTGCTAATTGTTGCTAGATTGCTAATTTCAGAAGCTAAGGTGTGAACTTCTTATATAGTCATGCATTTTATTGCAAATAAGAACTAACACCAGCAAGAACGAAATGCTCCTATGATTTTGCTAAATTTTATATCACTCTGTGGGATGAAATGTGGATATCTATACTTACGTTAATTATAAACGGTTGGATGGTTTTGGGTTTTACGCCATAGGCCATATTTGGCTATGCTCTTCAAGATAAAAGACAGACAATGTAATGTAATGGACATGCACACACAAGGAACGTTTTACTGACACAGAAAATGGAAATACACCCAGGGAGAAATCGAACCTGACAGGTGCGCCGTTTACAACTCGCAGTTGCTAACGCAGCGGGTAACTTTGGATTTCGTATTATTAACCTCCAATAGTAATAACAAACAACGCTTTAATCATTTAAACTGTAAATTAGTTGTAGAGCATTAACACACACAATTAACAATCTTTCAAACTTCCTATGTCGGCTTCATTCATTCCGCAATCCAACGTCAGGTCCGAGTCCCGTCAAAACTACGATTTATGTCCTCGATACAACCTACCAATTTTTCCCCATCGTTTTCTTAGAACAATTTTTAAGTGTTTCAATTCTAAGGCGACGTTATAACCTTTTTGACGAATTTGAATGAACAAGAGCCTAACAAGCTTTCCACGCAAGGATCCAGCCTAAAATTTTTGATGAAGCCGTACAAGGGAGAGAGAAAATAACAACTAATAAAAAATACCAATGCCTCTCTTTTCATAAAAGTAACTCAATTTAATTTCCTCTGCAAAATCACTCGCTTCACCTTTCTACAAAAAGGAGAATGCTCAGGCCGACCTTTTCTCCGTCGAGATCAAAAGAGAAAACATGGAACACCTCAGCCCCCTCAAGAGCGTTTTCATCCCTACACACTACGTGATTCCAGCTAACTGATAAACACGGTTTTTGTTCAAAGAAACATGACTGGGGCTTCGGAGCCGTTCAATTAAGAAAGAATCATTTAAGCGGTTTCGCCTTTTTGCGTGTAATTTGCTCTAATAGAGGCATTCGCCGAAGAACACGAGAATTCTGAATAATAGATGGAATGTTTTTATAGTGCCGGGGACCCACGACACTCATCCAGTGGTTCCACCTGCTGCATTAAATCAGGAAAGAAATTTTGTTCCGGTAGAATTGAAATAATGTTTCCATTAGGGTATGTGCCTTTATTGACATGAATACATCTTTAAAATCGAAACTGCTGGGGAAAACGCATGAAAAGTCTAAGATTACAAAAAAGCATTATAATCGTTCTGTCGTCTTATGATTTCTGAACTAGAAGAAACATACAGTAGATAAATATAGCGTCGTGTAGACAAAGGTAAGTATAGGTATTTTAATTAAAATCGCAATGGAGAACACAACGGGTTATTGGCGACGGTCGGGGATCAATACCCAAGGGAAAGGTCCGAGGAAAACCCCACGGAATTTTGAACCACGGTCAGATGACGACGCAACACCTGAGTTGGCACCCCACTCTCCAAACTTCTACTCCACGCCAACGTGAGGAGATTTGAGGCCACGACAAATTTAACGTACACCAGCTGATTACAGAAAGCAATGTGAAATCTGGAGGACAAATCAACATTGAAAAGAAAACGAGAATAAAAGCGGAAATAGGCTTGGACGTTAAATACCGGATCGCCTTTGAAAAAGTCCATGGGATGCAATTGAAATTTTCAGAAGTTAGTTGTAATATGACTGAGATGAATGTTTTATCATGCATTGTATTAAAAACAAGATTTAACCCCAGTGAGAAATATACGGGTTGGAAATTTCAAAAATTATAGCTAATACATATTTAAAAACAGTTTAGTGCAATCGTTTCTCTTTGTTTCGTGTTATTTATTTAAAAAATACCTTATTAGTAACGTGCAAAAAGTGATATTTTATCCATGTATTATTTGCTGAATTGTAAGTGGAGCTATATTTATTTCATTCCAGTACACTGCATAATGTCTTACTCGAAAACAAATTGTACAAGTTTCCACCAGTAATCCTCAAAAAGTCATTAGTATTATTGCAGTTTCACCAGTAACAAATATAATGTGATTATGTTAGAGCTGATGATATAAAGCTTTTAATATTAACAAGCAAATAGGTTTGTATCTCATTAAAGCTAAAAGGCCCTACCACTAAACTGAAATTATTTTAAATGTTTCGTGTATAGCTACTGCACAATTGAGAAACTGCAAAACTAAAAGTGCTCTTAGTCAAATGAAAATGTAAGAATTTAACGTTTAATTTAAAAGTGAGTCTAATACCAAGTAGTTAGGAACGAAACAATTTCAAATATGCTCTATTTTAAAGTTGCATTTAAATTTTATTTCGAAGTAGGGGCTTTGGTCTTTTTAATCTAGGTATTATTTATAATTGATAATCACAAGAATCAAGTATGGCAAGTATTTGGGTAACAGAAAATATCCGTACAGATCGTGCAATTCCTGGCCGCCAGGGAGTTTGAACTGAAGCAACCGGTTAAAAATTCAATTTTTAAGTCTGCAAAAATTATTTACGCCTAAACTGTTTTCATCTAAAAATAACGACACTTAGAATTCAGTCTCTTGCCTCTAAAACCCTCACAGTAAAATTTTTCTATAGCAGCAACTGCGTGTGCATTTAATGTAACTCAAAATTTCTGCTTTGCATTACAAAAAAAAAAATTATTCCACGCCCACATCTAGTCGCTTACACGTTATGATAATTTTTTTTATCGTAAACACTTTGTAGGGGAGTATCTCAAGATGGAGATGAGTTGAGTTAAGTTTGTTTTCACTGAAAATTCCTGACATTAATAGAATTAAACAGTTTGGTGCAATTTTCATGGAAATCAATCGCCACTTATTGAACAATTATTTAAACAAACGACTTCATTCAGTACTCTTCAAACAATCCGAACTTACTTCTTACCAGATGACTATCAATTCATAGCACACCATTCTCAGGGCTGTCTCAACCAAAACACTTGTGAAATAGGGGCCCCCATTAGTGGTATAATTTTTTAAAAATAGTAGCAAAACTTCCTCTCTTGACGCTCAAAAATTTAAAGGCCTAGTGATTCTACCGTACTTAATTCCGCGTTTATCTTTCCTGGTGGTTGTCTCGATGATGTATCGCATCGAAAACGCAATCATTAGCAAAACTGTCCAGATCTAAATGGACGAGATAACTCATTATTAGAAGAAAACTAACCAGGACTTGATCTTGCCATCATAAAAAAGCGACAGTATCTTCATAATGAGACATCTCGACATTAGCAGAAATGATGAGATCTTGATGGATATCTCGTTGAAACCACTAAGTCAGCTACACTCGTGGGACTTAGTTCTGAAGTGCGAGTGAAAAATCTATCGTACCGGTATTTGCCGTTGGGCATGAGCTGAGTCTTGAAATTGTCTGGAATTTGATGGAATAAATTTGACCTAGATTTTATTCCAATACAATGATCCAGGAAGAGAACCGCCATTTTTTTCTCAAGCGCTTTCATTCCCTGTTCTGCTTTCGACATATAAAAACATACCAAACACATCTACATCGTGAATGCATTTAAATAGCTTTCTCTCATTTCTAAAGAAAGTCCTTTAAGCTACAAACTAGCTCCCTAAAAAGCTTTCAGAACTGTCAACGTGCTTCATGAATGTCAATGTTTGCCATCAGGACCTACGAGACTTTCAGTCAATGAGCCCGAACTTAAGGGGACGTCTCAGGCACTTGAGTCAAACCAACCTTGCAGAATCACGACTCTTAGAAACCCTGCAAATCGGGTCAATCGATAAACTACATAGCGAGCGATTATTTACTTTGGAAGCATCGATTCTACTTCACGAGATGTTTCTTTAGTGCGAAAAGTTTTGCTTCGTCACGATATTTAAGTTGAAAAAGGCGCAGCAAAGATTCCTCGAAACCGTTCGCGATGCGTCACAATGTACAGATAGAGTTCGAGCAAAAAGGGAAAAAATGGGAAGTCATATTTTCCAGCTTTATGCGAAATGGCTTTGAGTGGGAATTAAGGTTCGTTTCATGTCTTCGAAAGGATTGGAAAGGGGACGGCTCAATTGAATTTGTGGCGGAGCGGTAAATGGGATGTGGTTGCTTAATTTTCTTCGCTAGACGGGAGTAAAAGAATGCAAAGAGCGTAAATGCAATCAGGTAGGTACGGCTGGAAATAAAATAGGTTAAGAAATAAAGGGACAGAGCAGCTGGAAAATTCAACATTTTGTCCTTTTCAAACGAAAACATCAAACAAAATTGTCAAAGCATGGTATTGTTTTCTTTTTCTTACAATCTTTTGAATTCGATTCTAGAAATATACAAATTGAATAATCTCAGTTTAAAAGGTTACTTCATCTTTAATCACTTTTAAAAAACAAAGGGATATGTTAAATTTGCGTCACACTGGAGTAACACAACAGGAATCGGCGACGAAGGGAAAGATCCGAGGACACCTCGTCATTTTGAACCACGGTCAGATGACGATAACACCAGAGCTCGAACCCCACTCTCCAAACTTCTATACCACGCCAACGTGAGGCCATGAAAGATTTAACGTACACTAGTCCCCACGTACGCGACTGTCTTTGGTTGGAACAAGTTCCAAACCCTCAAGCGGATTTGACGTTCAAGACGATTTTACTTAACCCTCCAAGTGGTTTCGACCAGATATCTTATCTATCAAGAATCAGATTAATTTTTTTTCTAATGACGAGATATCTCGTTCATCAAGATCTCTCCAGTTTTGCTAATGAGATATTTCGTCATCAAGATATTTCCGACTTTTGTATAACCACACCAAGATCGGGTCAATTTTTATGACTAGATGTCTGATCGATCAAGATCTGATCAGTGTTCTTAACGACGAGATATCTTGTCGAGAAACCACCAGGAGAGTTAATAAGCATTTTTTTTTAATAAGAGAGATTTTCAGTGTTTAACGTTCATAGTTTATCGCCGTTTTGACGTTCAATCTAGTACGTGTAAACAACTAACATTTATCAATTCGGAATTCATTCTGTAAAATTTTTATTAGCGACAGTACTGAAATCACATTCGAAGAAGTCAAGTGACATCATGTTTGGAATACGTACAGGACACATTACCGCAATAAAATATCTACCACCACCTCTCTCTCTCTAGCCTGACAGGTAAAGCCTATCAAAAATTGCATTCATTGGAATGATAACATAATTTTCAAGAAACGTCTTCACATATTTCACTCCCATCAGTTTTTCACGATTCTAGTAGTACCATGGTAATACTTTGTATTTCAGTTCGAACAATAAACTTCCTTTTAATTTTCCGCATCGAATTTTGAATTATTTCTATCTATCCTGGCTTTGAATTTTACTTGGCTTTTGATCTGTCGTATTTTCTTATTTGTTTTGAAAATAGCATTGTTACATTCTTACACTAACATTAATTCTACCCCTAAATTGTTATCGTCATCTGGCCGTTGTTCAAAATTGCGAGGTGTTGTTCATTCGACATCCCGAACCTTTGTCAATAGCCCGTTGTGGTGCACCAATGCGACGTTAATTCATCTACCTACTTACCTCTAAATTTTTAGCGAAACATTTTCACGAAAGATATTCTTGAGAAATATAAGGAAATGCAGAGAAAAAAACTAATTCTAGTTTTCTTCATAATGAAAAGGGAAATGTAGAGGAAACCAATATTAATTTTCTTCATAATTCCAAACCCGTTTTCTTCTGAATTAATATCATTAGTATAAATTCTTGGTAGAAGTAAGCAAGTCTGCTCCATTAAGTGCAAAGTTTTCTAACGACCTCTTAAAGTCTTTCAGCATATAACTTAAGAGAGTTTTGAAACATTAATATATGAACTTACTAAGCACATTGGCATTATAAAAGTGCCTTGTAAGGCTAATGCGCATTTTCTTTACAGCAATTTTTAAGTGGAAAACTGTTAAATATTTATATTTCTTTAAAAGTGCTGCTTCAACAATATAATAAAATAGTGTGAAGTACTTTGAGATTTTCCAAAAAGCCGTGGAATGTTTACAGAAATTATTTTTCATAAAGGAATTAGAGAAACTTTTGCTGTTGTGCTTTCTTGATATCAATTTTTGTGTATGCATTTCAAACTAGTATTCTGAAAATAAACTTATATAATTTTCTAATATGTCGCTGAAATGTTTTCAGGATTACTGTTCATTTGCTAATGATAGGAGTTTAATTACAAAAGCTTTTAAAGTGTAGGACATTCTAATAGAATTCCTTTTAAATTATAAAATAATGTTCATATTTTAATTTCTATATTGCTTCCCCATCAGCAGATTCTCAAAATTTATTTCCTTTCGTGGAAATATCTGTCTATTAATCTGTAAAAGAAACTGTTGCTCCTTTTCTATGTTCGTTTTAAAGGTAACGTTTTATTAAAGAGATTTTATGTTTGGTTCAAAACGTTTAGTATATCATGTTTTCGGTATATATTATGATATTAAATAATTTTTTAGAACATTTAAGTCTTTTAGAAACATATTTCACTAGCCGTTAAATTATTTATGCATGGGAAATTGCGCATTCAACAACATTTGGCATTACGCCTCTGGCTTTCGGTATCAACTCAAATACAGGCTTGCAATAATCATCAATTACTCGATGTTATTTATGCGGTTCTCAACTGAGCCAAAAGCATCTCAGTATAGCAAGCAAACATAATTTATTCAAATATAACAATCAACAACGATGAATAATAAAAATCAAATGTTTTAACGTTACGGCACTTGGATTTTTAAAAAAGGATATTTTGAACAGCGAATATAAATTTTAAATAAAAAGAAACAGGGGCAGGTTCACATGCGGCTTTATATAGTTTTCCACAGAACTGTCGGAAGCGGCGTGCGTACGTGTTTGAATTCGCTTAAGGATGATTCCACAAACAGTTAATTTCAATACTTGTATATTGAAAAAAAAATACAAAAAAAAACCTTCAATAAAATATCGCAACGTTGCTATAGTAAAACAGCTTCGAGTATATATAAATAAAATGGAAAGAAATTGGTTAAACTCATGAACACGGTACCATCTCCAATTGTTGATAATTATGGAATATGGTATATCCCGTCGCAAATAGCCGTTCGGCTAAAAAATAATAATCGCCGATACAGCAAGGGAGCAGTACTGTGTTCTTGAGTTTATCCAAAATGTTTTCAGTTTTTCAGCTCCATCCAAAATTTGTTGTGTGCTACAAATGTTTGCACATGATTGAAATATATCATAAATCGTAAAATAGCTAAGCATTGTTTAAATTTATTCTGAGAGATGAAAAATGTAAATGAATTATTTTTATTAAATATATGAAATTACTTATTTTCTTATTGAATTTGCGTCTGAAATTAACTTCGATCTAGATGTTGCCTCTGACATTAAAAATTTCTTTTCCATGTAATGAATGCTTCCGCTGTTTTAAATAGCATTTAACCGTATTTTTAGATCTATTCCCGTTAAAACACAACTCAAAGGCATAAATTAATTACATATGCTACACAGAACAATTGCATTCTCAGCATTCAGCTGAACAATCAAGTGTATAACAATGGAGATTGCTAAGCTAAGAATGAAAGATACACGACCATTCTGAGGCATAGAATTATCTGGAAGTGTAACAATGAAACCGCAACATATTTTAGCAACTCTTCGCAATACATCAATTATAATTAATTTACACAGCTGCATTTCTTGATTTGACTTCAGTGATAACACGAAGTGTTTAATTCGGAATTTATTCAATACACATATTTAACACATTAAATCGGAATTTATTCAATACACATATTTAACACATTAAATCGGAATTTATTCAATACACATATTCAACATATTACTTCGGAATTTATTCAATACACATATTTAACATGTCAATTCGGAATTTATTCTACGGAATTTTTATTGGTGAAAGGGCTGGAATCGCGTTTCAAAAACAAGCCAAGTAACGTCACGTTCAAATATATGTAATTGGTAGTTGAATTAACGTCGCACTGGAGCAACGCAATGGCCATTGGCAACGGTCCAGTTTCAGTCCTTAAGGGGAAGATCGAGGACACCTCGTCATTTTGAACCATAATCAGATGACGAGGTCAACACCTGAGCTGAAACCACACCCTCCAAATTTACACACCACTCCAACGTGAGGACATTTGAGGCTACGACAGATTTAACGTGCATCAGCCCCCACGTACACGACGGTTTTGGGTGGATCGAAATTCGAACTCGTCACGTTAAAAATACGTACAGGAAATACGTTCTTCCTTAGAAACAAATCCCATTTATCTTTAGCTTGACACAAAATCCCTCTCACAGGTGTAATCTCTATTTACATATTTATATTCTTTGCATTTTTCTAAGTAACAATAGCACGTTTACATTCTCGAGCAAGGAAGATCTCATTTACGATTTTTCATACATTCCTTTCGGACTATTTCAACGAACTGCTTCCTAACTTAAAATTATCGGTTGTTGCCTCAGGGGATTCCACATGTGTAAGCAGAGCCATGGTAGAATCAATGGAAAATATTAAGATTGAAGCTAGCTTGAAGCCAAGTGAATGTTAATTTCAAAGAAACAGTCTGAAAAGACTTAAAATTCCTGTACCTCTATGTAACATCCCTTTCATAAAGGAACGAATAAAGAGCAGATATAGATGAACGATTTTGCATAATTTTTCGTAATGCTAGAACATTATTTAAACGTATGCAAAAGGAGTTTCATCAAAAAGCTGATTTATGAACCCTTGTGTAGACACACATACGTTTTCTTACTTTTTATTTTTACGCAATAAGTCTTTCCACAAGTTTCTCAGTTTTTTCAAAGCATTTTTTGTTTTTTGGAGTACGTAAGTAAAATAGCAGTAATAGTGATAAACAATCGTTTTAGTTTTAATTTCATATTTTCTCGAGATTACAAATCTATATATTAATACGTGAAGAAAAAGCTTTGTACCCCTTTTTAAGCACATTGCGCGCACGGAGGTGTATGAGATTTGGCATAATTAAAGTTCATATGGAGAAGGAGTGCAGAAAGATAAAATTTATGTATAATATGCGTTACAAATATATTAAATTAAAGAACATAACGTTCATATAGAAATATATACACCAACTTTCCTTGAAAATCATCCTTGAACTCCTGAAAATTTTTCTTGAATTTCCTTGTAAAAATAAGTATTTTAAAATATTCTTTTTTCATCAATAAATATCTATAATTTATTTACATCATGGGAAGAACTAAAAAGTAAATTCAAACATAAATATTGTAATTTAATTTGTTTAGGAAAAAGTTGTTTTTCGATCAACACTGGTAAAGCAACCATAGCTGTCTAAAGCAACTCAATGTTATTTCGATGGCGATTTCGAATAGTTTTTAGCCCCCTAGGGCCAATAGAACGGGGGTTAAGAGTTAGCCTATGCTGACCGCAGTGTTCTAAAGTATAAGTGTACCAAATTTGGTGTGGATTGGTCAAACGGCGTAAATTTGTATAGAAAATATACACACATACATACACACACACATCCTATTTTATATATATAGATATGCGTTACAAATATATTAAATTCAGCAAAATAAAACATTCATTGTTTACGTTTATATACTGTAAAAAATTTAGCGGAGTAAATGCAAAGTGGATGATTTGTAATTGATTTAATCCCCCCGCAGTGAAATCCACTCCAAGAGGGAGTTTATTTAGATTATTTATAAAAAAACCTCTTCGGAGTGAAATACAAAATGCGGATAATTTAAATCTGTCAATGTCAAATACATATTAGCCTGTGGCAACAGTCGCACTTATTTATTATTGGTGGTTTCAAAAAAGTGAGTACATTTTATTATTTTTAAATTAAACTCTGTCTAATCTTGGTCATTAAATGTCTTTTTTACATCCTGTTATTCGCACCTATTTCCATTATGCCTCGACATAGAACATTGACGGGTCGGAGTGAGAGACAAAGAAGAAGGGATATATATTCGCGTACACATAATAATAGGCCAAATGCAAATTTAAATAGTGTAAATAGTATACAAAATGATGAATTTATTTTGAGAGATACATTTAAATGCGCACTGAATGTCATTCCAAGAACTTTTAATACTTTTGATTGTGGATTGATGGATTTACAATGCAGGTTTTGCAATGCAAAACATTTCGAATATGAAGTCACTTTAGGTGAAAGGACTGCATTCACTTCATGTTGTCATAAGGGTAAAGCAATATTACCGGCCTTAAGTCAAAATGAATATTTTAAATCATTGTATGATGGACTTACTTCAAATGAACCTTCAATAAAAAGTAAGTCAAAAAATTATTTTGAAAACATTCGTAAATACAATTCATCATTTGCTATGGTTAGCTCAGAAGCTAAAATTTCGGATACAGTTACGAAAGGAGTGTATCATTTCAAAATACATGATGTTTTTTATCACAGATCAGGTCCAATGACTGCTGGATATGGTCGCTCACCATGTTATGCGCAATTATATTTTTATGATGTTGACACTGCTATCAATTATAGATTACGTGAACACTTTAACCGAACATGCAATAACAATATAATGCGCGAAATCTCTCTTGAATTGGAACGCATTAATCCTTTCGTTCGGTCATTCATTGCAATGAAAGATCATTGTCAGAGAGTTGAAAATCAAAATAAAGAAATTTGTATGCTCATTAAAGTAAATCGTGATTTAGATCTACGCCGTTACAACGATGCAGTTCAAACTGATGTAGCAGTAATATTTAGTACAGTTGATGGTGAGCCACCTTTTGAACGAAATATGATTTCATTTTCAAAAGTTAATGGTACCATTAAAAATATCTCTGTTTTGGATTCATCATTAGACCCTTTAGCGTATCCATTACTTTTTCCAAATGGTGATACTGGGTGGCATATCAATATTTCTCATAATGTACCAACTACATCTAATTCAAGAGCGCCCAGAAATAAATTAACCATGCTTCAATATGCAGCCTATCGAATTGCAATTAGAGAAGATTTTAGCATGTTGCACCATTCAAAAAAATTATTTCTGCAGTGGATAGTTGATATATATGTGAGAATAGAAGGCACAAGGTTATATTTCATTCGACAAAATCAAGCAATTCTTAGGTCTGAAGCTTATAACAATTTAACAGATTATTTAGAATCGAACATCAATGCCAGTAATGTAATTTTACCATCTTCATTCAATGGATCTCCAAGAAATATGTATCAAAATTATTTAGATGCAATGTCAATTGTACAACATTTAGGAAAGCCTTCTTTGTTTATTACAATGACTTGCAATCCAAGTTGGCCTGAAATAGTTAGCAATATTGGTGTAGGTGAGTCTGCTAATTTTCGGCCTGATATTATATTGTGCGTGTATTCAAGTCCAAACTGAAAGCATTAATTGAGGGCCTTACACTAAAAAATATCTTCGGTAAAGTTGAAGCACTCATTTATGCAATTGAGTTTCAAAAGAGAGGATTGCCTCATGCTCACATTTTACTCTCTTTAAATGAGCAAGATAAAATTGTTAACGCTACCGATATTGATAAAGTTGTATCTGCGGAGATTCCTAACATTCAAACGCATCCTACATTACATGAATATGTTGTAAAACACATGATGCATGGTCCATGCGGTGTACTTAATCCAAATTCTGTATGTATGAGAGATGGAAAATGCACAAAAGATTATCCAAAACGATTTAATGAATTTACATGTGAATCATTAAATGGATATCCATTATACAGGAGGCGTGATAATGGTATTCATGCAGAAGTTCGCGGTAGTTGCCTTGACAATCGTTATGTTGTACCATACAATCCTTATTTACTTGCCAAATTTAATTGCCATATAAATGTTGAAGTATGCACTACAGTTAAAAGTGTTAAATACATTTATAAATACGTGTATAAAGGCTATGACAGTGCATCTGTTGAATTAGGTTCAGGGCGAAATGAACAAGGTCAAGAAATACAAATTGATGAAGTTACAAATTTTTTAACAGGTCGTTATGTTGGATCAATTGAAGCTGTATGGCGCATCTATGAATTACCAATGCATTTTCAGTCACATGTTATCATCAGACTTGATATTCATTTACCGAGTAGACAGAATGTTTACTTTCGAGAAGGGCAAGAACGTCAAGCAATTGAAAATGTAAGACAAACAAAATTATTAGCATTTTTTGAATTGAATCGATCAGATCCATCAGCACGTGAATATAAATATATTGAAATTGCTCTGCATTATGTGTGGGAAGATTCCCAAAACAAAAGGAAGAAGAGAAGGCGTGGAGGTGATAAAATCATTGCACGCATGTATGTAGTATCACCAAAAGACATCGAACTTTTCCATTTACGATTGCTTTTATTACATGTCTGTGGTCCAAAATCATTTGAGGATGTTAGAACATACAATGGAATTATACACACTTCTTTTGTTGAAGCGAGCCATGCTCGCGGCATTGCTTCAAATGATAATGAATGGCGCGAATGTTTAAATGAAGCAAAAGAATTACATTCACCAAAACAAATGCGAAATTTATTTGGTTACATTTGTGCATTAAATGTGCCAGCCAATGCATTGGCGTTATGGAATGAATTTAAAGTACATCTTAGCGAAGATTTTCTGAGAGTTTACAACGAAGAAGCATCCTTTAATAGAGCTCTATTAGAAATTGAAGATATTTTGAATGTTCATAATTTGTCATGTCAAATACTTGGTTTACCAGTTCCCACATATTCGCAGAGAATAGAAGGAGCAAATACTATTGATCCAATAGAACAAGAGTTCCTGTTTTGTGAGCATTATGAAACTGCAAATATTGAACAGCGTAATCTCATTGATCATGTGATTCGTGAAGTTTTGCATCATGATACTGGATCTAATGTTTTTTGTTTAACCGCTCATGCAGGTTGTGGCAAAACATTCACACAAACAGCAATCATTCACAAATTAAATTCGCTTAATCTTCGTTGTATTGCAACAGCGTTCAGTGGCATAGCTTCAACTCTATTACTTGGAGGTAGAACTTTACACAATGTGTTTAAATTGCCTATACCCATTTTGGAAAATTCTGTAGCGAATATTACCGCAAATAGTAGCTATGGTCGTTACATAAATTCTTCATCATTGATAATTATTGATGAAGTTTCTATGTGCCCACTGCAAGTGTTGAAAATCATAGATAGATTATTGCGGGATCTATGCGATGAAAATGATAAACATAAAACATTTGGAGGGAAAACGATACTTCTGTGCGGTGATTTTCGGCAAATCTTACCAGTTATCCCACATGGATCACGTGTAACTTTAATTGAAAATTGTGTTACGAGTTGGCATAAATTTGTTTATTTTCATAAACTTACGTTTACTCAAAATATGAGAGCCTTACCAAGTGAAATAGAATTTGTCGAATTCTTGAAAAAAATTGGTAATGATGAAGCCCTACAATTTTCTCAGTTTGGTGAAAATATTATTGAAATACCTCAGCAATTAATAGGAGATGAAAATAATATTATTAATGAGGTGTATGGAAATATTTCCGAAAACATACTCTCAGATAACATATTGAACTCAGTTATTTTAGCACCTAAAAATGATGATTGTACTTTGATTAATACTGATATACTTAATCAAATACCTGGTGAACAGAGAATATATCATAGCTACGATAAAATAATTTGTGATGATGACAATGACATCAATAACTATCCAGTAGAGTTTTTGAATTCTTTGACTATTAGTGGTTTGCCACCACATAAGTTAGTATTGAAAGTTAATTGCATCGTTTTGCTGATCAGAAACTTAAATACAAAGGAAGCATTAGTCAATGGAACAAGAATGCGCATCAAATTTATGTATCGTAATACTATTGATTGCGAAGTTTTAACTGGAACTGCACGCAATAAGAGAATTTTGATTCCACGTATAAATTTAACATATTCCGGAACTATTTTACCATTTAACTTCCAAAGAACTCAATTTCCAATTATACCTGCATTTGCGATGACAATAAATAAGTCTCAAGGACAAACATTCGAAAAAATTGGAATTTTATTGAGGCAGCCAGTTTTTACACATGGTCAATTGTACGTCGCAGCAAGTAGAGTTCGATCATTCGATGGTTTGAGATTTTATATTTCCGAATATAACGGTCAAGGGCATTTAGCAAACGATGAAAGAGTTTTTACAAAAAACATCGTCTACACAGAAGTTTTGAATCATTAAATTCATTGTCGAACTATTTCAAGTTCAATGGACAACATTTATTTTTTTAACCACACGGTTTTATTGTTTCAATAAAAAATATATAAAAAAAAATACGAAGCACGTATTCCTTATTTTATTTTTGGATTAATTTTTTATTTAAATTTTACATAATTTGAAAACGATAGGCAAATTAACTGTGTAGCCTTGGCGAAACCTGTGGCCAGTATTGCAATAAAAAATACCCCAAGAAAATGTCAAACAACGCGTTATTGTTTTTTAGATATGGCTTAACCAAGCTATACCGCATTTTTCCTATGACGTATTTGTACATGCTCGCAGCTTACGTAATAGAACAAAATTCAAAAAAATTATATGCAATGAATATAGAGGTATACTCTTTAACAAAAGAACCTTATTATCGTTCAAACTTAAAAATTAAATGAATTATGGTCGAATTTCGTCCACTGGGCGACCACTAGTTATTATAATTAACAATTTTTTTACACCGAAGTTAGTTTTAATCTGATTTAAAACCACTGATTCAAAAATGAACTTGGAGCTTATATCTCGATCCTAATTTAAAAGAAATTCATGTTTTCACGAGCTGAACTGCGCAGACGATAAATAACTGAAAGAAAACAAATTCCAGGTTCAAAAATGGCATCACACTGATGGCAGACGATATTTTTTCGCAATTATCTTTTACTCATTAAAGTTTGTAGTTCGGATAATGACATCTTAGAACTTTTTAGGAGCATCTCTAACGCATATCTAATGCACATCCCCCCATAAAAATTTATTATTTTATATAACCTTGATCATTATTTATTTATCATTTCCGATTACATTGTTCCTTTTGTTATATTTTACTGCATTTCTCTTTTCGCCACATAAACCTTTACATTTTCTTTCGAATTTGTGATCATATCTGACAACATATAGATAAAAAAATTTCAAACCATCAATATTTAAACTTCCTTCTAGAAATGGTTAAAGTTGGGAGTATTAAGGCTGCTAATATTCTATTTGGTATTCTGATGTTGGTCGGTTATGAGTTTCACGGCGCAAGGCCATATTTGGCCAAACACAAGACAATGTCAAGTAAAAAATGTCGCGAAAGGGAAAAAAGAAGGATTGAGGAATATAGAATAGTGATGAGAGCAGAAAAAGATCGCTTGGGTGTGTGGCATCCGTGTTTACTAAAGAAAGTAAGCCCCATGGGAAAGGAAAAGATCATTAGAGTACCTCGGGTCTGTGAAACCCATACACACCTAAAGGAGATATGCCCTGGCTCTGATGCTAAGTTCTCTAGACGGGCAGACAAAATAAGTGACCTACGACCCCTTAAAAACCTAAAAATACTAAATTGTTTGTTTAAAGCAAAATATATTAACAAATAAGATTGATTTCAGAAATAAAATATTTTTCAAGAGCAATATATTGCAGCAGTAGATCTCTTTAAATGGTTAAAAATCTTAACGAAACGACAAACGATTTTAAAATTAATATTCACAGAAAAGTTGTCTTTTCAAAAATTTCGATACAAGTTTTCACAAAATCTTAAAATATACTGTATCACAATCATGTTGGACCAGAAATGTGACATATCAAGCAATGTATCACGTGTTTATTTTCCTTTAATGGTTTTTAAACAAACCGACACTTTAACTTCCCGATTTTTTTCAGTGTTTCATTTATAGGGACTGAAATCAATAATGTTCAATATTACGACGCTCCTATTACGCGTAGGGCAGTATTAATTGCGGGATACATTTAGCTTTCAAAACCAGCAATCACGGAAGCGGAAGAGCACTCCTTTCCATACCCTAAAGCCATTTATTGAAAATGCTGCTTGCACGAAACAAAAATGATTTTTCTTATGGGAGAAATTGAGAAAAACCCACTTCCGAATCGATTTTTATTTGAAGAAATACCTACAAATCAATTATTCAATTTCGTGCAGAACTCGATTTTTTTTTTGCTTCCTAACCCGTGAAACACTAGTGTTACTTGGGGATTGTTAAATGGAATATTTCGATACTTCTGTTTTTTGGGAAATAGAAAAAGGCATCTCCCCTTCAGGCCATAAATTAATCCTAGTGTATGTGACATTAAACATTGATCCCGTTCCATCATTCTTTTCCAAGAAATTGTTTCTTTTTTCTGTATAACTTTTTCAACAAAACTTGGTTTAACAGAAAGATTCTCGAAACCATTTCTCCTTTTTTGTGATGCTTTCGGTTGGATAAACAATGTGATACATAGGAAAACAATAATTATGTTTAAAGAATTCTAAAATAAGAGTAGAAGATTATTAGCTGACATTTTTTGAAGACACTAAATGCCTATTTTCACTATGACGAGGAAAACAGCCATTTTGTAATATGTTATTTATAAGATATACGATACAATCAAAAATGCTTATAGTTTAAAAACAGCTGTACAATAAAATTCGTTTTTTTCTGTTTTCGAAAACAAAAAGAACCAAGTCTGTTATTTCTAGTCACCTGTTCTAAATATATTTCTTAAAACTAGACTTAAGATCGAGCTAATCTGATTCGTTTTGTTTTCAAAACTAAGGCATTTAGAATGCTGCTAATAAAACCTATTTTCTTCGAATGAACTGCCATTTAATTTGAATAAATAGACTTACGTTACGATCTCTTATAAGGTTGCATATTCGTACTTCGCGTGGGAATGTTATTAAAACCATTACCTTTAGATGATATAGGTATACGCACTTTAAAAAATGTATTTAAATATAGTAACGAGTTATTCGCATATTCATAAAAGGATGAATTATAATTTTTAGACTTGCATTTCTTTTCTTAATGCTGGGAATAATTTCTAATCCTTCATTCAGATGTTCGTGTTGCTAATCACGAACAGGGCTTTAAGCGAAGCATATTTGCATAATTTTAATGTACAAATATTTATATCACGTTATTTGTCCGACTCTTATAAAATTTGATATCAGGATGTCCAACTAAGTTGAGCTGTAATTATTCTGAGGAATTCTGAGCCTGAGGGAATTCAAGATTCTGCAGCAAAAACACAAAATATCCGTGTAAATGAAAGGTATTTTATGTCAAGCTAAATATAAGTGCCGGTATTGTTTCTGCGGTTATACATGTTTCCTGTATATATTCTGAATGTGACGTCACTTGGCTTGTTTTTCGAATACCATTTCAGCGCATCGCCAATAAAAATTCCAAATAATGAATTCCTAATTGATATGTGATAGTTGATTGGTCAACGCCAATTAGATTACACATCAAACGCCACCAAAACGGCCATAAACTACTTTTTAAGGTCACCCCGATAATGTATCCTGCGAAAGCATTTAGACAGAAATGAAATCTTCGCAGACTGTCTGGTACGTTTGTTTACATTGAAATTCCATCTCATAAGCTGAGCAGAGAAGGCCTTTTTTGCCTAGATATAGGTGGTGATAGTGTTTCTGTAGCTATACGTGTTTCCTGTACCAATTCTGACCAGGACGACACTTGACTTCTAGCTCATCGTTAATACAAATTCCAAAAAGAAAACTCCGAATTGATGTATGATAGTTGATTGGTCAACGCCAATTCGATTAAATGCATAACGTCGCCAAAACGGCGGGAAACTACATTTTAAGGTAACCCCGATACATATCATGCAAGGGCATTTATGTAAATGGTACTAAACTCACTATTTTAATCCCTCCTGGTTTATTTGTTCACATTGAAAATCCCTCCAATACTTAACCCACTAACACAATTTACAAAACCTCTGGAATATTTTTAACTTGTCGAGAGTATAAGGTAATGATTTATCCGTGGTGTCTTTGGTTGCTCAGGAAATTTCAGATTCTTCCGATATAATAATTCGTTGTGTTGTTTAAAATTATAAAAGTCCAGTACCCTACCCGTCGCCAGAGCTGCTCCAGTGCGACGTTAATTATCTACCTACCAGTACTCTACATAGGGGCTACAAACAGTACCAGGTCTCGATAACCAGACCTGAAAAGTAGTTTCTTTTTGTTCTGCAAGATGCAGCATGTTTTGTAGATTAAGAAAGTCTAAATATTTTTATTGTGGAGAAGTAGGCGATATTGATCACTATGTGTTTGCCCGTAATTATTTTCATCTCGCCATATCGACAGAATATAACAGAACTCCATGGCTTCTCAATATTAGTAAGAAACATTCACTACGGCGAATGCGTGACCATGTCGATAGCTTATGCCACAGCGGCCACGAAGTAATTAAAGTTTAATTTGAGACGGACTCCTCTCTCTCTTTTATGTAACCAGTTGGGTATATAAGCTTCCTGTGTTTTATATTACATAACCCATACTTCCAGACTCAATAAAAAAGTTTAAAGCACCAAAAGAGGGGGCGGGATGACTTTATATTGTATACGTTTGATACCTTCTATGTAAATTTCGGATCTTTCCCTTTCGGACTGATCCCTGACCGTTGCCAATAGCTCGTTGTGTCAGTGTGACGTAAATTCTACTACCTACTTAACTACTTTCTATGTAAATATTTTTGTTTAAAAAAATTCCACTTTCCATTGTTTTATGTCTAGTGTAAGATGTTTTGCGTATGATGTTTTGCCTGAGAAGTATCTATCATGTCGAGCGTAGACAGTTCGTATCCACAATTTTGTTTCGTCTTTTGAGGGATGTTTTGTTTGATTTATTGTCTTTTATGAATCATGTCAGTCTTCCCAGCCAACCTTTTGCCTGTAGGCTGAGCGTAAAAAACTATTTTTAAAACATTTATTATGTATTTAACCGTCTGATGGGTTCACACACGATTCCAGTTCGCAACCTGCTGTCTTCCCTGCATGACTTCTAATTAGTTTTGACCATCGATTTACCAATATAATCATTCTAAAGAATTCTATTCTAAGCAAAGGAGCAACAAAATATTTCTAAAGGATATTCTAAAGAAAGGAGCAACAGAATCTGTCCAAAGGATTATATTCTTAAGAAAGGAGCAACATAATCCTACTAAATAATTCCATTCTAAGAAAAGAACCAATAGATTTTCACCAAGGGTTGGATAATCCATTGATTGACGTGGTTATTTAGTCATTCGATGTGTATTGTGAGGTGAAAGCAATACTACGCTATTCGGAAACCTAGTGAAATTCAGACTGCTAATGTGTATTACAAATATATAAAGAAATAAAGAAAAATTTACTCGTGCAAATAATAAACATCAGCTACTTCTAGGCCGCTTCGAAATCTTCTGTAGCTATACTTTACAGATCGATGAAAACGAAAAGAATCCCGTGGAAAATGCTGCAAACGTTGTAAATATACAATTTTTGGGCAAAGGTATGTATTATTAAAGTGTTATGAATAAAACGTTGACTTATACAAGTCAAACACACTAAGCTCAAGAATATAGTTCTGAGAAAATGAAGAGGGGAAAATTCTACTCTCTTAGCTTTCTACTCACAAAGCCTGTTTCCGAAGAAGAAATCTAACTTTCATGCAAAGAAAAATAACTTAGTGGACTCCACAAGCCTGAAGATCGCCGCATTCTGGTCTAGAAAATCTAAAAAACTCGTATATTAAAATTTTTGACTTAGTGTGTTTTACTTGTAAGCCGATGATACGTTTATTCCTTTTCAAACAAATGTCGGCAAAATTTTATCTTTCGTTTGTTTTTTACTATCCAGAAACTTATTTACTCTTCAAAAAGTGTCTACGAGATATATCATTCATCAAGATATGACTAATTGTGTCAACGATGAGATATCTCGTCCATCTAGATCTGACTAATTTTGTCAATAATGAGATATCTCGCCATTAAGACAATGCCAAGTTTTTGATGATGACGAGTTCAAAATCTGGTCAGTTTTATTCTAATGACGAGATGCCTCGTCAACACAACCACTAGGAGGGTTAAATGTAAGTTTTTGTAATATTTATAATTGTTTTGAATTAACAAATCTTTTTGTTTTTGATGTTCTAGCTTCATTAAGCAATATTCTACTTATCTTTACTACTGAGATCACTTTTCATTGAATACAATTACCAAGAATGTAGTTGGTATTATATATAATTAATATATAACATCAAAGTGATATTCGTTGGTAATTTCCATGTACCGTACTTAGATAATTGACTCATAAATAGACGCATTGCACTTAACGTAGACAATGCGTCAAGCAACTGCAGTGACATTTGGATTAGGAACAAAGGTTGCTATGAAACATTCCACAGTTGCGATGTATAAAGAGACAGCTATCCCAAGAATAAAAGCATTAGACACGTGTATATTTAATGCCTGTCTACCAGATTGCTTTCTTGCTCCTGATTGCTTGGAATCTCTAGAGACTAAATGAATAACTGGAAGTTCACACTTCCGCACTCACCCAGATATGAAAACTCCGATCCAAACGCCCACAGTTATATCGAATACTCTCAGGGATGAAACTCAACCATTTCAATCTTCAACATAAAAATCGAAGTTATTTCTCTACATAACTGGAAGTTAGCTATTTCTCCAAGTTTCAACAGCTACGAGATTTATTGTCAGGTTTGTCACATGGCTCAAATGTGGCTATTCCAAGAATAAAAATCAAACGCGTGTATATGTAATGCTTGTTTACCAGATATTGCTTTCTTCTTGCTGGCACTGAATACTCTCAGGGATGAAACTCGATCATTTCAATCCAAAACTTATAAAAATCGACGTTATTTCTCTGTATAACTCGATGTAGTCTATTTCTCCAGGTTTCAACTGCTACGAGATTCAGAGATTCACTGTCAGGTATGCTACTTGGCTCAAATGTGGCTATGTCAAAAATAAAAATATCAGATACTTGGATATTTAATGCTTGTCTACCAGACATTTGTTTTACGTTCCTAATACTGAATACTCTTATAGGTATGCAGCTTAATTATTTCAATCCCCGTTCGGCGTTGTTTCTCTGCATAACTAAGTTGTCTATTTCTCCATGTTTCAACCAACGTTATTTCTCTATATAATTTGAAGTTGGCTATTTCTTCAGGTTTCAACCAACGTTCTTTATGACTCGAAGTTGGGTATTTCTCCTGGTTTCGACCACTTCACCGTCGCGTTTGTGTTTTCGGTTCAGATATGGCTTGGTGTAAGTTATGGAACAAAATACAGTGGAACCTTGATTATCCGAGGTAATGTGGACCCTGGTCATCTCGGATAACCATAAACTCGGTAGTTGAATTTACATCTCACTGGAGCAACACAACTGGATACTGGCGACGGTCCGGGATCGATCCCGAATGGAAAGTTCTGAAGTCAACACCTTTTGAACCAGGGTCAGATAATGAGGTCAACACTTGAGTTGGCACCCCATTCTCCTAACTTCCACATCACGTCAACGTACCAAACTCGGATACGGACATAGTAAAACAAAACCGCCAGTACAAAATACAGAAATTTGCTGTACTACATGTCACTACAACTGAAAGATTCATATAGCTAGGATTACAAGGATTTCATGTTGAGACAGGCAGCATTCTGTTCACCAAACCAGACCTATCAAGGACAAAGTGTCCACTTGGTCAAAATTTTCGAGATATGAGCTTCTTAGATTTTCGAGACAAGAATATAATGGTATTTAAACTGGTGAAGTGCACTGCAATTTTTTACATGCAGGTTAGATTGAGAAACATACTTAGTGAGTATAGCATAGGGAGTAGTAGAATGTTACCATTCGGTTTCTCAGAACAGTTTTTTGAATTAGTGTTTCATTTGCAAGTCGACAGTTAAAATTTTAAGAAAAACTCAGTTTGAAATTCTTCTAGGATAACATGGGCACTCAGTTAATAGGAGTTCGGATATTTAAGGTTGTATTGTATTAGTAAAAACACAAAGATCTGATCATACGTGCTTTCTACCAATACCACGTGATAGACCAACAAACCGAGAGATCGGAAAATATAACATGACATTGAGCCCACATATTCCACCTATTTCATAAGGTCACGTTTTCCTCCGAATTTCGTAACCATTTCCTCAAATTCAAGAATAACAACAAAAACACCTTACAAGTTCATGGGCTTCACTTTTCATCGTCTTTGAATTTATAACCTGATGCGTTATCCCTCATAAGAAACATGCAGGATGAGAGCGCAGTTGAGTGTGATGAATTTTTACCGTATCTAAAATGGAGCGGAAAAATCACGTATTTACATCAGAAAACTGCCGGGTTACGTAAAAGGAAATCTTCCCTTATCATATTTGATTGAATTCGTTGGCTTCTGTCATATTGCAAAGAGCTGTTCAAACTCGATAGTCTAGACGTCTGCATGCATCACACAAAGACGAAGAGGTGACTGAAATCAGTTGGGGAAATGCACGTTTCGCTGTATCCGTGTTTGAACGCCTCGGCAAACAGAAGACCATTAAAATAAGATTCGGTCGACTCTTAAGGTCATTGGATCAAAGCGTGGTATTTCCTTAACTCAGTTAAGCGACATCAGACTTGGAGTTTCAAGTAACTTCGCTTTATGTTTTATGCATTTGTTTTTTATGTGTTGAAAATGGTCTTTCAAGTTTGGTTATATCTGTCACCCAATAAGTAGGTAGATAGTTGAATTAACATCGCACTGGAGCAACACGCGGGCTGTTAACGACGGTCCGGGATCAATCCCGAAAGGAGATATCCGCAGATTACACCTAGTAATACTGAACGACAATCAGATGAAGGGGATCAACAACCGAGTTCAAATTTCCGTGAGGACATTTGAGGCCACGACAGGTATAACGTGCATCAGCTCCAAGTACATGATAGTCTTTGTTTAGATGGAGTTTCAAACTCGCAACCTCAGTTGCTAATGCGCGACTCTACCAACTGGGATACTCCGGTCCTTTTAAACAGAGGGTAGGTAGAAAGCTGAATCAACGTTGCCACTGGATCCTTTGTATATCATGAACACCTTCAAAAGATATTTATTTTGATACAATGATTTTTATGTTGCTTCCAACATCCTATAATATGTCATATCCAATATTGAAATCACGAAGCAATTTAGTCTGGTTAATTAAATTATGGTAGGTAGTTGAACTAACGTCACACTGGAGCAACACAACGGGCTATTGGTGAAGGTCCGGAAAGAGAAGGGAAAGAGCCGAGGAAAACACCTCAGAATTTTGAGCCACAGTCAGATGACGAGGTCACTTCTGAGCTTTGAAACAGAGGATTGGTGAGTTGTTTTGGGGTTTTATGGCGCAAGGGCCATATTTGGCCATGCTGCGCCAGGCACAAGACATACAATATAAAGTAAGACATACTCAGGCATGAAAGGTTTTGCTGACACAAAAGAAAGAAATAACGCACGGAGGAGTGCACCTGACAGGAATCAAACCTGTGCCGCCTGTCTCGAAGGTTGTTAGCGCAGTGGAGATACCCACTGAGCCACGTCGGCCCTTGAGAAAGAGGGGCAAGGTAGTATGTGGAAACAGGCGCGATCACTGGCGTTGCTTATATTGAACAACCAAAGGTTTAACTTTTTCAGACTTGACAATAACGTGGTTAATGCAAAACAGTCAAGAAATTTGATGCATTATGATCCTTATTTATTGCCTTAAAAGGAAATAGTGTGTCATGCACCTTTCCGGAAATTGCCTTTTACCCTAAATATCAGAGTTTTGACCAAATCATTTCAAGTCACGCAAAGTTGCGTTTATTCAACAACGGAGAAGTTGACTCTCACATAGCGGCACTGATTAAAATGCTCAGAGCTTTGATGAGAATTCTTTGCAGCATTAAAATATGAGAAAAAGGTATTGAAACAATACCAAATATTTTTTGAGAAATTCAATTTATTATAAAGTACTTTTTGATTCTAAGTTATTGTGTTTTTGCACAAATCAACAATTCTTTGTGTGTATTATCTCTTTTGTATAAGGGGAGCTTTACTTGTGTGTGCAAATCCATTTGTTTGGCGCAGCTGGGCCAAATATGGTCTTTGCGCCATAAAATCCAAAACCACTTTAAATCATCCACAATTTGTACAAATATTTGTGTATCGAATCGTGTAACGACGGCATAAATCATTACATCAATATGGAGTTTGCCGTTAAAAATCTGAGCGGGGAATAACGCCTAACTCCACAGAAACGATATTATCGACGGGCCTAAACAACGCCCTCTACCACCTAAACATGGCATTTCCGGACACACATTTTTTGACAAAAATATTCATTTTCGGCCTCACTACCACAGTTTGCAATTTGGCCAGGTATTCCGGTAACACCCTGTTCGTCACCAAAGATAATATCAAGCAGCCTGTTACAATTAGCCAATAATCAAACTTAAAAATTAAAGTAATAATTCGTTATTTCCTTTTCATTCATTACCAGAATTTTAATTGGAATTTTCTGTTATGAGAGATTTTTATCTTTTAAAACATATTCAAAACGGTAGGTAGGTATTTAATTAACTTCGCACTGGAGCAACACAGCGAGCTATTGGCGACGGTCCGGGATCAATCCCCGAAAGGAAAGATCCGAGGACAACACCACGTAATTTTGAACCACGGTCAGATGACGAGGTCACGCCTGAGCTGGCACCCCACTCTCCAAACTTCCACACCACGCCAACGTAAGGACATTTGAGGTCACGACAGATTTAACGTGCACTAGCCCCCTTTGTACACGATGATCTTTGGTTGGATTCGAACTCGCAACCCTCCGGATGCTAATACGTTACTCTTCCAATCGGGCTAGTATTGAAAAGGGATTGTTGGTATATTACAATTCACGGGTGAATGTTAACGCATGCGCAGTATCAGATATTATCGGAAGACTAACTTTGAGCACCTATAGTGAAACTTCCAGACTGGTGATCGGAACATTGAGCACCTATAATGAAACTCTGATGGCCGTATTAACAAGTCCGAGTTAACATGCGGATCAGTACCCAATTTCCCTTATTATTAAAAGAAACAGTATTCACAACCTATTTTCTGCTTTCATTTTGATCCTCCGATTTTGGCGAGTTAATCAGCGGGTGAGTGTTACGCATGCTCAGTATTATATGCACGTAATATAAGATTGCATTTGTTAATGTTCTCGTTTATTTAATTGAAATACTTACAGAATGGGAGTTGAGTTGCTCCAATGCGGCGTTAATTAAAATACCTACCATAGCTCCAGAATGAGAGAAGCCCTAATTTTAGAGTAATCCTGTACAATCTAATAGTGGAGTCACAAATTACTAATGAAAGAACAGTCAAAAATACAAGATACAAAATAAGATTAAAATGTCAGCGATACATTACGTTTGAATAGAAAGAAACAAAAAAACGAAGATAAATAGGTGTACCATAAGGCAAGTTCTACGAATTAGCGTTTGAATTTAATATAGCGTCATTTCTCTGAATTAATTGAAATCTCACAATGGGAAAATAACACAAGAATGTGTTAGCAATATATAGATGGTGAAAGCCAACTCTGCACACCTTGAAAAGCATTTTCTTTACAAGGTATTAAAAATTAAAAATGAATGCCAGTAACTATTTAATTTAACATAAATATGCTTATAAAGTATTTAATAATGTATTTAAATCTTTCCTATATAATTGAATAGCATAGTGTATAAAAACCTTTGTATAAATTACAATAATTAAATGACATTTTTTACGTTATTCATCTTTATTACAAATGTTATTGATAATGGGATCAAATTTCGTAAGATGTTTGTTTAATCCTTGCAAATGAAATTGATGTGCTCACATTTAATCTAATTTCAGTTCCTTCAACTTTGGTGTTGGTTTAAAACCAAACATCGAAGAAATTAAACGTCAGGTAGGATCTACATCTGTTGGAATCTGGAAATAGTTAATTAATTTAAAATTTATCAATGCTTAAACCATGGAAATTCCGTCAAGATATATTACACTAATTTAATATATTTAATTATTTTAAGGTTTACCGTTTGAAATTGAAATATGAAGTTAAGTGGGCGTTTGTCCCTTTTGAATTCAAAAATGTATTTAGCCTTTTGTGTGATGTATTCAATTTATAATTTATAATTGAATTACACAGAAATAACTCGCTTTTTCACTTTAATTCATTATTAACGTTGTAGAAATGAGACAAATTCGTTTCATTAAAAATATCAGTTTTATACTAAATTTAATGATGGCTACTTGCGGTATTTTCAAAACTGAAAAAAAGCGAGATATTAAAGTTCAAATTTAGAACAATTTTAGAAGGAGCGCGTTTCTCACATTTGAAAATAATTCTATCAACGTTTAGCTATTCAATTATTCAGATTTCTAGTAGGATGTGTTCTTAATCTTGCCTAGAATGTACCTTTTTATTGCTTTAAGATTCCATATTGGCGTAAAACTATGCAATATATCCGACAGTTTTATATTTAATGCCAGTATGCACTATTACATAATAGTTTTTAGTCTCTGACGTATGTAACTTCATTGATATGAACAATCCCTAGAAATTGTCTTGTGATTAGTGTTAAAATGGTAGATACGCTATAGGTATTTCCACACCTTTATCATACAAAGGTAGCGAATACTTTTATTTAGCATATTTTAAATAGAAAAAGTAGTTGTAACGTTAATTAAATTTAAACACATAATTCTAAGTATTAGTTTTGTTAAATTTATTCGTGATTATGTACATTATATATAGAGAATTTTAGCTGACTATTGAAAATTATTGATGTTTTAGCAAATCCATATAAAGATAATTTTAGCTATGACTATTGCTTATATACACATATCATCGGCTTAGAGAAGGAACACATTAATTGATATGTTTTCGGACACATTAAATGCTTATTTTCATGACGATGACAAATTGTCATATTGCATGTTTAAAAGATATTAAGGCTATCAAAGTACTTATAATTTTTATATTTTTACCATAAACTGTACATTAAAAAATTTGTTCAGTAAATGAATTTCTGCTGATCCGACAGTGTCTTATCGTCCTGATCGTAACATAAAACAAAATATCGGTGAAGGACAAACCTTGGGACCATGTAGACAATTACTTTCTGCTGAATGTTAATTCTAAAACCATGAAAAGTGAATATTTCTTAACATTATTCTACTGGCCAATATCAAAATAATTTTCGCTATGCTAGTCGTATGTGTTGTTTTAGTTATGGTGAAGAAAAATCAATCAAAATGTGGGCCGCTGTAGCTTGGTTGGAACAGAAAAGGATTAGTAACCGGAGGTTTGCGAGTTCGAAACACAATCCAACAAAAACCGTTGTGCATGTTAAATCTGTCGTCGCCTCAAGTATGCTCAAGTATGACCTCATCATCTGACTGGTTCAAAATTACGAGGTGTTGACCTTGACTAAATTTGACCTTCTTCGTCAATAGAATATTTCCAAAGGATTCTGTCAAGGAAAGCAACAATGGAATCTCTCTAAAGGTTGAAAGAATCCATGTATTCTTTAAGGACCATGGTGCCCAGTTGTTAGTGTGGGGGATTAACAACTGGAGAGTGCGAGTTCTAAACTAGCTCCAACCAAAGACCGCTGTGCACATGGTGGCTGATGCACGTTAAATGTATCATGACTTCAAATTCCTCACGTTAAAGTGGAAATTTTGAGAGCGGTGTGCCAGCTGAGGTGTGTGACCTCGTTATCTGATCATGGTTGAAAATTACGAGGAGGTTGTCCTCGGCTCTTTTCCATCAGGATTGATGCCGGACGTCCGCTAATAACCTGTTGTGTTTTTCCAGCGCGACGTTAATTTAACTACCTAACTATGCCAAATAGACCCCAGAAATATTCATGGATAAAAATTAAATTTGGTATTCATATTTCGTATGTACCAGCATGCAATTAGTTGACGCTTGAGGCGTAGATGAACGTCAATGGTTTTCCCTGGCACATGAAGTGCGCATCTTGAGGCTTTTCGAAGAGTTGCCAGAGGCTCGCTGTAAATATCCTGGTTTAGTGTTTCTGTTGAATTGCCATCAGTAGTGACTAAGAATGCCTGAACGAAACACTCGAACACCGTATCCTCAACTGAAGTATTTTGAAAGGGTGGGACTAAGAGAAGCAAGTTGGTCTTGTCGACAAGTCGCTCGTCATCTGCGACGTGCACTGTTTACCGTGACAAGATGCTGGGAGTAATGGGTCTGTAAACCTACACATGCACGTAACGAAGGCTTGAAATATTGCTGTCATTGCCAGACGCCTGGTGGTAACAAGACTGCAGGCATTTCGGCCTTTAATGACTACTGAACATCGTCGGTAGAATTGAAACGAATCTTGGTTTTTCCTTGAGGCACACGATCACTCGCGTGTGGATGAGACCTGGTCAGCACTAACATTCTCAGTGTACTGTACTGTCAATTGGCACATCACCGTAACTCCTAGTGTATTAGTGTGGAGTCATCACTTACAACAGCATCTATATTGCTACGAGGTAGTTTGGCAGCACAGCAATGAGCCCAACAGATCCTAGATCCAATTTGTTGTTCTTTCTTCTATGACCGATGTCCAAGCATGATAGCGCCAACCACAAATGGCTCGCCTCTCCCAACAGTGCATCCGTGAAGTGATATTGAAACCCTTCCTTAGGCAAGAGAGACCCCCAGATCTGTCTTGCATTCAGCATGTATGGGATATTCTAAGTCGTTAGTTGAACCTCACAGAATATAAGGCACCTCGAGCCGCAACTGCAGAATGCTTGGCATAATCAGCCACAGGGAGTTTTGTTTGACTGCATACCACGTCGTATATTTTCATGTTTAATCACTTCACAACTTCCTAATTCATGACCCTTCTGATGTACTGCTACAATAAGATAGAGTCCTAGATTTCCTATTGTGATAAATTCTTTATCGCTTAATGTACAAACATTAACCCTTTCAAGTGAAAAGGTTTCTCCGTGAAACCACACTTTAACAATTCCTACGCTAATTATTTAGGGGTAGCCATATGACAGGTGTTCGTCAAGGTTCGGTACTGCCATCTGTCGATCAATACCTTAAAAGATTTTCAAATACATTCAATGGCTATCCCAATAGAAATTTTAGCTGGTATTTCAACCAGTTTATTGAATATAAAGGCGCTTGAAAGGGCTAACAAAAACCAAACGGAATAGCTAATGAATTTTTCTGGTGTGTAATGTTATAACCGTTTCAATTTGTTTAACCCTCCAAGTGGTTTCGACGAGATATCTCGTCCATCAAGATCTGACCAATTTTTCTAATGACGAGATATTTCATCATCAAGATATTGCCGATTTTTGTATATTGACAAGATATGATTAGTTTTCTTCTAAAGACAAGATATCTGGTGAGTTTTGCTAATGATGATATGACCTCGTCTTTATCACTGACCAGATCTTGATGGTTGATATATCAGTCGTCATTAGAAGAAAACTGACCACATCTTGATCTCGTCATCGTAAAAATATCTGCAATATTTTGAAGAGATATCTCAACATTAGCAAAATTGGTCAGATCTTGATGGACGAGATATCTCGTCCAAACCACTTGGAAGGTTAATTCGATCTAATATAATATAGAACTATCTAATATAATATAGTATGCATTGTTCACATCCTTAGAGCAAGACTTTCAAGATTCACGAACTTGTACATATTGTAGAGATCAAATGAAGCACACTTCAACAGAATTACCATCGTTTTAGATTTCGCTGTAACTTGAAATTACCCCAACTTCAACGCTACGCTTCTGAGAGACTAATGGTGACAGAATCCGTTCTGCAGAAGATTGATCTTATTGTCCGGAGTGTAAAAGCCAATGATCTTTCTATTTATCAGTAAAAGCGAGCTTTGGTGGATCCCTACTCTTCGCATTATCTTCTTTCACTTCTAGAAACTTCTCAGAAAAGGCTCACAGAGCAGAAGTTTCCTCGTAATATTAATTCGGCAGCAGGGAGTAATGACCCTCGGCAATCTTTTGGTGCCTGTCTTGCGTGGAATTCCATTAGTCAACAATTTGATTAATACAACTTGTTGGAAAACTGCTCGTTTGCTATGAAGTTGACTGAGAGACGGCGATTTATTTATTCTGGTCTGCGTTACTGAGAAAATGCCATTCTTCAGTAAACTCTATTAAAGATGAAGGGATCAATGCCATTTAACATCACTCGGTGGTAATTCAAGATTGGTGTGCATATATTTTGAGGTAGATATTAAGTAATATTAACCATCCAAGTCGTTTCGACGAGATATCTCGTCCGTCAAGATCTGATTAATCTGGCTAATAACGAGATATCTCGTCAACAAGAATGTCGATTGAATTCCGTTTGAAGATATTACCGTTTTATGATGATGACGAGATCAATTCAGTTTTTCTAATGTCCAGGTGTCTCATTCATTAAGATCTGGTCAGTTTTGCTAATGACGAGATAGATACCTGGTCGAGACAACCACTAGGAGCGTTAAGTTGGCATGTGAATAATGGAACACTTCTGTTGTCCTCTTACAAGGTATTGTTCTCGTATCTTTCCTTTAGGGATTGATTCCGGACCGTCACCAATAGACCGTGTGCTGCTACAGTGTAAAATAAAAATTCAACTACCTATCATCCGTTGTCTAAATATTAGACTATCAGAGAAAATCTAGATAATCCAGATTACAAAACCTTTTCCAATTTTAATTTTCATTCCCTTGGTGTAATAGGGCAGTTCATGATGTAACCTTATCCAAGATCTTGACGATAGATGGTAAAAATCGATCAATGTAAAACACACTTGCAAATATTGTTCAAAATGTAACAAAGGAAGAACATAGCTTTTTGCTCCTGTCCTCTTTAACCCACTGATTTCAAACGCATACGCTTTCTGCAATATGCGGACTTCAATGCATGACGTCCAGATTTGACCAGTAGAATTTTCCTACGATTCTTCCAAACAATAGATGTGGTTATTTACTCATTATGTGCACTGTGGTGGAAAAGCAACACTACACTACTCAGAAATCCTCGTGAATGGTAAAAGAAATTTCAAGCATGTGAATTTACAGGAGACGCCATTACATTTCAAATGGTACATTTGAATGTGCTCTTTATCGACCGATGCAAGCATAATGAAGGGTGATCCAATGGAAAGTATAGAGGAATGGAAAAGAAATATTACACCCCCAGAAGTTTCGTGACACTCAGAGGGTCGCAGTAGCCCAGTTGGAAGAGTAGCGGATTAGCAAGCGGAGGGTTACGTGTTCGAAATTCGATCCAACCAAAGATCGTTGTGTACGTGGGGGATGATGCACGTTAAACCTGACGTTGCCTCGTATGTACTCACGTTGATGCAGTGTGGAAGTTTGGAGAACGGGATGCCAGTTCAAATGTTGTAATAAACATCTGACCTTGGATCTTTCCCTTAAGGCTGGATCCCGGATCATCGCTAACAGCCGGTTGCGTTGCTTCAGTGTGACGTTGATTCAACTATCTACCTAACTCGTGATGCTCAGAAGGATAACATGTTATTTTAAAGCAAAAGCAGCTTGTTATACTTTCCCATTTAATTAACAGTTGTCGCTATCTACAACACAACTTGGCAGAGCTAAATAGTTTCAAGAATAAACAATCAAACTAAAATTTAGCATTACAAGGGGAGAGCGTTGTACCTTTCAGGGACAGTAAGAGAAGATAAGGGTGAGTAATTAGATTTCGATGGAGCATTAGATTCGATTTTGAAACATGCGTGTTGAATAGTTAAAATATTAATGTGATTTTAGTTTAAGATTTGAGACGATAGCGTGCCTCAATGATTATCAAGACTTGTTACATAATCAAATTTACGTACGTATTGTCAGATTATAACTGAAATCAGTACAGTGGAACCTTGATTATCAGAGCTACGATTAATCGAGTGTCCGTGTTATCCCCGAGCCGAATTTGATACCAAATTTTAAATAAAGCTTCGAGCACAAGTATGAGAACTTAGACTTAAGAGGTGAGAAAGTGCTGTAAAACAAAAGACCGTTAATAAATTTTCAAGATATACGTTATTTCTTAAAGATACGTTACTCACTACCGGATTTATTGTAAAATAATCACAATAAACTGCCACAAATCCGAGTTAGATTATTCTTAGTCCTTGCTTTATGAATTTCTTAGCAGCAATAGGAGTAGCATAATAAGCAATTTTTTTTGTTACTGTTCGTAGTTTTCGGGTTCGTAATTTGTTTTCTGTATTTCATTCGAAATTTCGTAAACCTTTTGCGTTCGTAAAATTTTGTGTTCATAAATTTTGTCTGTATTCCATTCGTAATTTTCGTAAATGTTTTCGTGTTCGTAAATATTTTCTATATTTCATTCGTAACTTCGTAAATTTTTTCGCATTCGCAAATAATTTCTGTATTTCGTTTGTAATTATGGTAAATTTGATCGTGTTTGTACATTTTTTCTGTTCTTCGGCTGTTTTGTGTTAATATGTCCGGGTTATTGGAGTTCCTGGTGATCGAGATGACCTAGGTACACAATACCTCGGATAAAGGATCTGCTATATTCATTTTGTAAAGAAAATTTGACTTACAAGATAAAACGATGTTACTTACCTAGAAGTAAGAAAGAGCGAATGTAAAGGAACCTATAAATAACAAAGCACAATATGAGTCTTGTTAGATGCACAGCTAAGTTTGATAAATGTTAAAATAAGTAAAGAAAATAATGACACATGAATAAGCTATACCAAAAAATGAGGCATGTCTGGAGATAACAAAGAAACGCGCATTTTCACTGGCTTTAAAAATTAAGTTGTACGGATAATTAACAAATCATTTTTTACCTTAAAAAAGTAAACATTGGGAAATTATTTTCGCAGCTGATTTTCCGACGAAAATTTTGCAATTTTTAGAAAAAAATGTTTTACTATTTCTCATTAATAGCAAATACGTTGAAATTTTATTTACGTGACTTCCAGGTTTTAAATTTTAAATATAGAGAGAAAGCAAAGTATGGTTTCCTACATATTATATATATAGTGAACCATATTTAACAATTCAAACATTAACCCTCTGAGTATCACGTCATTTCCTGGTAGAGTAGGTTTTAACCCACAGAACACACATAAAGGATAAATAACCACTTATCTTTTGTTGGATGCAAGGAAAACTGTAGCTTACAGAACGGCTATATGCGTGTGAACGCCTCAGAGAGTTAATATTAAAAATAATTTGGTGAAGGTAGGTAGGTATTTTAAGTAACATCGCACTGGAGCAACATAACGAGCTATTTGTGACGGTCCGGGATCAAAACCCGAAAATCCGAGGACAACACCACGTAATTTTGAATCACGATCAGATGACGAAGCTGAGCTGGCACCCCACTCTCCAAACTTCCACACCACGCCAACGTGAGGCCATTTAAGGCCACGACAGATGTGACGTGTACCAGCCCCCTTTGTGCACGACGGTCTTTTGTTGGATTTGAACTCGCAACCCTCTGATTTCTAATCCGTTACTCTTCCAACCGAGCTACCGCGGCCCAATAATTCATAGAATCGAACTACATAGTTTAATGCTTATGATTAAATAATCTTTCTGAATCGATTGTCCGTTTTTCAACCCCTTTTTCATGTATATTGCGTTTCAAGTTAGTAGACATCGTGATGTCGGTGTCAATGTATCGGACTCAGCTGCCAAGATGTGAATGATCTTTCTGTTTTCCTTTTATTAGTTATATTTTGAAGCTCAGCATTTTTCGTTCAAAAATATTTCTGATCGTGCAAATACTGAAAAGGACAAGCAAGGGTAATCTTCTATTTTATTATTAACGATTTTGGATTCGGAAACATGCGTGCGTACAGTTCGGCCTTGGTAAGTTAGTTGTGTCACGGGGTTTGACAGGTTGTACGTAAGCAATATGTTCCCACAATTGGCGTCGATATCAGATGCTAGCTCCGAACTACAGCGATGATTACTAGTTACTGAAACTAATAATCACCAAAGGCGATTGCCACCCACAGTTTTGGTGTGACAGAGCTTTTTTCCCAAACAAGTTTAGGTCCACGGTAGCCCGGTTGGAAGAGCAACGGATTAGTAACCGGAGGGTTGCGAGTTCGAATCCAATCAAAGACCGTCATGTACAAAGGGGGCTGGTACACGTTCAATTTGTCCTGGCCTTAAAGGTGTTGGCGTGGTGTGGAAGTGTGAAGAGTGGGGTGCCTGCTCAGGTGTGACCTCGTCATCTGATCGTGATTCAAAATTACGTGTTGTCCTCAGATCTTTCCCTTCGGGTTTGATCCCGGACCATAACCAATAGCCCGTTGTGTTACTCTAATGCGACGTTTATTATAATACCTACCCAAACAAAATACCTATCTATAAATGTGGTCTATAAATCTCTACGGTGATCTGCCTTTTCACCAGAACTACGTTTATAGAGACAAGACATATCATTCTAACCACGAAGAAACTTTACTGTTATCGAAACGGATGGATTAAGTTTGACGATTTCTTGTCCAGTATAAAGAAGGTACATCGTATTATACAGAGATATGTTTAGCGGCTCTATACACCGAACTACACAAAAGCCTTTGGTTCTAATTACGTACAAGTCACCGATTTATGGGTTGCCGATATTAATAGATTTAAATTAAGACATTCCAGAAGAGATCCAATTTAAAAGCTTTATCAAAACTTAACCATCCTGGAGGTGTTTCATTAATATGGTCAACCACAAGTAACTATGTTAATGAAAATTCTACTTGGTTGAAGAAAAGTAATTTCAAATTCTGAGTTTTGCGATAAACAAACCCAAGCATTATGTAGATTGACTCTCAAAGTTCGATAAACTTGCTGTTAACAAAAATGAGCAAAATATACTTCGGTGTACATGCCTGTGTGCACGCATACTGAGTGAGACTTGATGAAAAATACTTTCTTTTCACCCAGACAGGATTAAATGGAGTATTCAAAATAACTCAGGAAAAGTATTGCATATTTCTATTATTCAACAGCTGGTGCCGGTCTCATTCATTGTCAGCTTGAATTCTGCACCTCGGGACAAGTCTCTTGAAGTGACTTTAAAAGAACTTAATTGAACTGGAGAATTGATTTGTGGGAATTGTATTACCCACAAATTTGCTTGACTGTAAGAATATCTGAATTGAAAGAAAAAGAACTTCAAAAAACACCCTGCTTTACCGAACTTTAACGCTTTGAGCGTCACGTGATTTCCGAGTAGTGTAGTATTGCTTTTCCCACGCAACACACTTAATGACTTAATAACTAATCGATTGGTTGAAAGAATCCATTAATTCTTTCAACCTTTAGAAAATTATAATTGCCATTTAGTTGGAATAGAAACCTTTGGAAAAGTATCGGATATACTGGCGCACGTTAAATCTTTTGTGGCCTGAAATGTCCTCACGTTGGCGTGGGGTGGAAGTTTGGAGTACGGTGGCAGCTCAGGTGTTGACATCGTCATCTGAACGTGGTTCAAAATAACGAAATGTCCTCGGGCCTTTGGGATTGATCCCGAACCGTCACCAATAGCCTGCTGTGTTTCTCCAATGTGACGTTAGTTCAACAACCTACCTACCGTCAGATAATTTACCAAGACCAAATTCCTTCATGATTTGAGAGTAACACATATACATTACCATGTCAAAATCACTATCCTTTGGAGGTGCCCATGTTATGCAATGGATAGCTACCGTATAAATTAAGCAAAGATACTTAGGTACAGTTGGATTTTCGTCTTCGGATTTATATACTGTAAATTATTTCTTACACTAGTGATAAATTGACCGGTTCCATAGAAATACCTTATAAAATTAATGAAGTTAAGGAGAGATTTTCAGCAACAGATAAACCAGACGGAATACAAAGATTTTACTTCCAATACTTAAATCCTCTTGCTTGATACACATCGGGGGCTACCTACTTCATTCTTAGGAATTTTTATTGAAAAAGCGTTGAAATCGCATTCGAAAAACACACCAAGTAACTTAACATAAGAGACAAACACTACCGTCACTTATATTTAGCTTTTACAGAAATACCTTACATATGTAGTAAATCATTTCTGCCGCTATAGTGATAAACTGACAGGTCATATAGAAATATCTGGTAAAATCCATGAAGTTGTGAGAGAAATGTTCAGTGCAAACAGACAAACCAAAAGGAATTCGAAGATTTTACTTCAACTACCCAAATACTCTCTCATACGATATACAGGTGAGTCTAAACTAATAACTTCAGGAGGTGATAGAACTCAACGAAACAAACACTTTGCCCCATATGGTCGCAAGTGCAGCGGTTGGCCGCTAGAGAGCGCAGTCAAACGCTGGTATAAAAGCGTTACGTCGGCGATGCGAGGCCGGTGTGGTGGTCGACATTTTGAACAGCTTCTGTAATCCTGCATTTGCGTTGTACTTACCGACTGATGTTTGTACATGTCGTTTCATTTTCATTCATGTGAAACGTTTCTCAAGTTTTTTACATGTCATTTCTTTCTTACCCGTCGTTCCTTGTACATATCGGGCCGCGGTGGCCCGGTTGGAAGAGTAACGGACTAGCAACCGAAGGGTTGCGAGTTCGAATCCAGCCAATCACCGTCGTGTACAAAGGGGGCTGGTGCACGTTAAATCTGTCGTGGCCTCAAATGTCCTTACGTTGGCGTGGTGTGGAAGTTTGGAGAGTGGGGTGCCAGCTCAGGTGTTGCCTCGTCATCTGACCGTGGTTCAAAATTACGTGGTGTTGTCCTCGGATCTTTCCCTCTGGGATTGATCCCGGACCGTCACCAATAGCCCGTTGTGTTGCTCCAGTGTGACGTTAATTGAAAATACCAAATACCAATACCTTGTACATATCTTTAATTTATGCAAATCTAATTGTATTATTTCGTTTTGTCAAGCAGTTATTGGTGTTTATTTGACATTAAAGCGTTGTTTCCATATTTCATGCCTCTACTCCTTTCCAACTTGCATCGGACCGTGTGTGTGCCGAAATGGAAAGCGCTCTCTAGCGGCCAACCGCTGCACATGCGACCATACATTCTATGGGGAAAAGTGTTTGTTTCGCGTTGTGTTCTATCACCCCCTGAAGTTTGTATTATTAGTTTAGACTCACCCTGTATTAGGGTTACCTTAAAATGTAGTTTATCGCCATTTTGCCGACGCTTGCCTTTTAAGCTAATTGGCGTTGGTCAATCAACTGTCATATATCAATTCGGAATTCATTCTTTAGCGCTTTTGTAGCCGAAGTGCTGGAATCGTTTTCAAAGACAATTCAAGTGATGTCATGTCCGGAATACGTTCGGCCCCTTGTCTATTTAGTGTGATAAGAAATGTCTCTCACAGGCTTAGTTTCAACTCTTTCTACTTTGGAGTATTTAGTCACCACTACAAAAATAAACTAATAGAGTACTACATATGGCTGTACAACCTATATTCACAATTGAGTCGCCCACAGAGACACACATCCTTTAGGTGTGTGTACAGGCTTCACGGACTCGAGGTAAGGCCCTTGCTCCATAAAATCCCAAAACAAACAACCACCACGGAGTATTTTTCGGTTGACTTATGTTGTTCTGTCTTTCCATGCATTGTTACACTTCACTGAGGACCGGTCTTATGAAACACGGGGCCCAATTCAATCAATCTCTGAGAAGACCCAGAAAACATTAAAAAGAGGCAATTTTAATTTAATAACCCTCTTTGAAATGAAGTGAATTGAGTAGCTGGCAGAAGAAAATATTTGTAAAGTTAAAATACTTGTCTAAATGTGCAGCTAAATAATGTAGGGATAAAATTATTTTATAATAAATGCCTCTCTTATCTCAATCATATTCATGCATGCATGGCATTTTAATTAACGTCGCACTGGAGTAAAACAACGGGCTATTGGCAACGGTCCGGGATCAATCGCAAAGGGAGAGAGCAAGGACAACGCCTCGTAAATTTGAACCACGGTCAGATGGCCATATCAACACCTGAGCTGGCACCCCACTCTCCAAACTTCCACACCACGCCAACGTGAGGACATTTGAGACCACGACATATTTAACGTGCAACAGCCCCTTTGTACACGATGGTCTTTGGTTGGATTCGAACTCGCAACCCTCCGGTTCCTAATCCGTTACTGTTCCAATCGGGCTACGGCGGCCCAATCACATTTATGACGGGGTCTCTTGCAGTGTGTAGGGCCCCATTTGGTGGAATCAGCTTAATTCTGGATCAGACCACTTCGTTTTCAGAGAACACTTCTTGTTTGAACAAATGCGATGAAATACGAGTTTGGAAAGAGAAAAATCAATACACTTTCCGCTTTTTAAAAGGAAAAACTGCCGATGATTGGTCGCTTGGTTTTGTCAAATGGCAGTATTATATTTGAAATTGGAGAGCAAACCTAAATTGATTATCAGATTGACGGAATAGTTATAGCCTTAAAAAATAAAGTTTGACGACTTGTTCAGTCCCACATTGAACTCTTCGAAAGACATGTTTACCAAAAAAATAAAAGAAACTGGTGGCATTCCAATAAAACTTTTCTGCTGTCAGACAGCTCTTGGGTACTTAACATTCCGAAAGAAAAACTTTGGAAGATATTCCTTAACTTTTAAATTAATATCGTCTGGCAGCCGATAGACTTCACAAAAAGTGTCGTAAATTTTCGTTCTTTCACATTTGAAAAAAATATTCTTACGAATAATCACTACTTTGAAAATAACTTTTTTCCACTTCACACAATTTTCAATCAATATTTGTAGGTAGATAGGTATTTAATTACTCTCTTGGTCAACACAACGGGATATTTGCTTCGGTCTGGGATCAAACACGAAGGGAAATACCAGAGGATAACGCCACGTAATTTTGAACCACGGTCAGATGACGAGGTCACACCTGAGCTGGCACCCCACTCTTGGAACTTTCACACCACGCCAAGATGAGGACATTTGAGGCCACAACAGATTTAACGTGCATCAGCTTCCCTTGTACACGGCGGTCTTTGGTTGGATTCGAACTCCGTTGCTCTTTCAACCGGCCAATATTTTTAAGACGATTTCAAAAGTGGTTCGGACTATCCAAGTACAATTTTAAATAAATTGATGAAATCCTTTTATAGTCCCTTTGAGATTCCGCCTAATTCCGCTTGTCGCATTCAACACATGCTGCTCCTAATCTCCCAGGTATAAAAAAATGTAAGACCAAGTCTATAAGAACTTGACGCTAGATCAACCATTACTACGTTATTCCATTTCGTTCGCTTGATTCGTTTGAAATTGGCACGTAATATACCCCTAGCTTCAAAAAGTTTGACAGATGATTTGTTAAACAAAAGATATCAATATGCTTTTGCCGCACAATACATGACTGACAACGATGTTCCATGCTAGTGAGGTGGATAATGAAGTCTGAAGGTAACCTCTTACTGTTCGTGCAAGGTATTTCGAAGCACCTGCCGGGTTTGAGTAGGTTGCTAGGTAGTTGAATTGACGTCGCACTGGAACAACATAACGGGCTATTGGCGACGGTCCGGGATCAATCCCGAGGGTAAAGTTCCTAGCACAATACCTCGTAATTTTGAACCACGGTCAGATGCAAAGGTCACACCTGAACAGGTAACCCACTCTTGAAACTTCCACACCACGCCAACGTGAAGACATTTGAGGTCACGATATATTTAACATGCACCAGTTCCCCCTCCGCATTACGACGATCTTTGGTTGGAACTCGCAACCATCCAGTTGCTAATCCACTACTCTTTCAAACGAGTTACCGGTTTCGGGGAAGTGTATTGAACGGCAACAGGTCTTCGAGGAGTCCATCGAGATATGACCAGATTTACTAATAACGATATATATCGTCATCAAAATATTGCAGATTATTTGATGATGACACGATCAAGATCTGGACAGTTTTCTTCTAATGACGAGATATCTCGTTCATCTAGATATACTGTTTTGCTAACGACGGTATACCTCGTCCAGACAATCACCAGAAGGGTTAAAAAGATGCCCCTAAAAGAGTACCTGTCCCATTGTAGACAAAAGGTGATAGTGTCACCTTTCCCTAGATGTAAATGCGTCGAAAATTACTCTGTAAAGAAAATCTGTACTCCATCCGTGTATATTAATGACGCATTCATCTTTATTACAGTTGGCATGCATTCGTGCCCAATTTAAACGAGCCTTCCTGCTGTCGATAATTTTTTATTCAACTAAATCATCACAACGAACTAGTTAAAATATGAGGAAATTCTTGTGGTTTCGGAAGAAATTTCCTTCTACAGCAGCATTTAGTGTACCTTTCGAAAAATTCTTTAATTTCCAAAACTAATTCCCCCCAAACATATACTTCGTTGTTAACATCAACGACGGATATCTTAAATTTGTAATTATGTGACAGAAAGGTTTCAGCTAGGCAGTAGAGACACTTGTATCTAGGAAGGGCAGTCTTAAAAAGAAATGTTACATATACGAGTTTAACATTCTTATCTCACAAAAATGATGCCTGCACGAGAAAAATGCACGAGAATTTTATTGCACTGATCTAAATATACACAACTGTTGAGAGTTGTTTAACCCTGGACGAAGTGATTTCGTCATAAGCAAAACTAACCAGATCTTGATGGACGAGATATCTCGTTGAAACCACACGGAGAGTTAATTCATTTTATTTTCATAGGGAAATTAGTGGACGATCAATTGTGTCTTTTAAAAATGCATTTTCTTTATTCATTTTGCTACCCCATGTTATGAAGATATTTGTAATATTTATATATGGTGTTTTGTGTGGGGGTGAGAGGCATAAAAATATTAAAGTTGTTCTAAATGTTGGCTCATACCTGATACGTTTAAGCCTTTATCACTCTAAAATGTTATTAAATTTATCCGAACTGCTGCAAATATTTGAGTTCGAAATTTAATTAGTCTCCACGGCTTGTCTTTGACACAAACGCTTCGAAATTCTTATAAGATTAGTTAGACCATTGTTCAGTTTCTGTCAACACACTGGATGGTGCTTGTGTGATTTGATTTGAATGATAAACCATTGAGAAGTGTGATCCAGGTTAGAAAGAAACAAAAGATGAAGCTTCTTGAAATAGGCAGAAAAAAAATTAAAATAAAAATCACTTAAGCAGGCCAAAATCAAATTAATTCGTAAATTGAAATCGATAAACGCAACTATCATTGCTGAGCTGAATTAATTCGGTGAGTACAAATCTGCTAATGATATGCCATACGTTCTTAAGGTTGAACCAAATCCATTTGTTAGAAATGTGTTTATTTACTTTGTATCTGTATTTAAGCGTTTAATAAAGTTAAAGTTGTATCTTTCGTGTCGAAGCAAAAGGGGTTAAGTCAGAATGGCTACTTTTCATAATTTTAATTTGAATATTTGTCTTTCTCACAAGTATTCAGAAAGAAAAAGAATGTCATGATACAAATAATTGTAAGATTCATTTAATTTTGATTTTAAGCTTACATTATTTTTAAAATCAAAATGATGCACTTGACTCTTTCGAACCCGTTAAAAGTCAGATTTAACCCCTTTACTCTGATACGGAAGATATATTAGTCACAGTTTATTTGTTTACCTTAATTCTTAACAACCATTAACTTATGGTAACTAGAGATCATCAGCGAGTGTCTCCGAACTAAAGACCATTAGATAATGTCTATGATAGCACTAGAAAACCTTAGCTAATGTCTATGCTATTACAAGAGAACCTTAGCTAATGTCTATGCAAGAGAACCTTAACTAATGTCTGCGCAAGCCCTACCATTAACTCGTGTACGAAGACCATTACGCTAGATATAGAGACAATTAGCTAGTTTCTACACTAGCACTAGAGACCATTAACTCGTGTCACAAGACTATTAGTTACTGCTTACTGTAGCACTAGAGACTATTAACTCGTTTGTCAACGTCATTAGCAAGCTAAAGCGCACAACGCTAGTGACAACTTGTCATAACACAACTTGTCTAAGTACTAGAGATCATGAGCTTATTCGTTAGCACTAGAGGTCATTAGCTAAAGTCTAAACAAGCATTACAGACCATTGACTAGCTTCTACGCAATCACCAGAGACCCTTAACTCGTGTTCCAATACCATTAGCTTTTACGCTATCTATAGAGACAATTAGCTAGTAGTCAGTGTCTACACTAGCACTAGAGACCATTACCTAGTATATAAGTTAGTAGTAGAGAAAAATACCTCGTGTTCCAAGTCCATTAGCATGGGCCAACACTAGGAGTGGTGACTACTTATCAAAGCAAACTGTAAGTGTACTATATACCATTTACTAGTATCTACGCCAGAACTAGTGACCATTAGTTTGTGTCTAGCACTAGATACCATTAACTCGTGCCCCAAACGTAACATGTGCGAACGCTAGGGGTGGTACTGAGTTGTCTAAGCACACTGCATTGTATCACTTAACCCTCAAAGTGTTTCGACGAGATATCTCGTCAAAGATCTGGTAATATTTGCTAAGGACGATATATCCCGTAGACAAAATGGCCTTATTACTCCAAGGAGGGATAAAGTTCAAAGTAGGAAAAACAAATCCCTTACCCAGAACTGTGACAGTTTGGAACAGGTTTTTGCACCAAAGTGGCCACTACAGGGCAGTTTTTGATGCTAAAATAAACCACCAGGAGGGTTAAAATCAGGGAAGATCCAATTTAACGCGAGCCACGGAAATTTATTTAATAAAAATACATTCAATATATTTAATCGTATAAATGTACGGGAAGCTCTTATGTGCAAATATTTACTATGGGTTATATTTGCAAGGATACAATATGTCTAAGCACAAATTGTACCTTCGCGCGTGTCTAATGAAGCTTTCAATTCGAGAACACACCACATGGATTTATTCTACCCCGATTACCCGAAATGCAACAGGTATGTCATTGCTTCCCATACCAGTGGATACCAAACAAAGGATATCAAACGCAATTCATCTGATGGAGCCTAATCTCCTACGCGACGGACGAGCATCTGGCCAATAACTGAGAATATCCGAACAGATGGGAAATGAACAAATTGGCTTACGACTCCTTAATACTGTTCCGGCCTACACGGTATTGTCACTGGCAAATAGCAGCATCGGAAATATTCCAGGAACAGCACTGAATTCCGGAAACGCCATCCTCGCCAATTAGGTAAAAGCTGCCAATATACGTGCCTCCACTGTCAGATGTCAAGGAAACATGTTAAGCGAAACCATATGCTTTTTATTTCTTAGCCTCCATGAAAAATAGGAAATGGATCATAATAATTCATGGGCTAATAAATCAATATAGTATATTCCTATTCCATAACTCATATATTATTTCAGTAAGGTTACGGTACTTCCTATCTCACTTAAACGATCTAATTAGTCATAATAAAAGTTATAAAATGTCTTGGCGAAAAATGTAGCCAATGCAGTTGAAATCTTTTTAACTAATTAATTTGTTAAAAAATCAATTAAGAGTAACCACTGCCAGCTTTCTGAAAATTCTAGAATGCTTTGGAAATTCTAGGAAATACAAGAAATTTCTAGAATATTCTAGAAAATACTAGTCTTAAATGTTCTCTCAGGGAAGTTCTAAAAGATTCAAGTACTAACATTAAAATTCTAGAAAATTCCTCTTTTAACAATAAATGGTGCACGATAATTCATGGGCGAGTAAATCAATCTAGAATATTCGCATTCCATGACTCATTATTTGCGTAAGGTTACTAGTAAAGTTTATGTCTCCCTATCTCACTTAAACGGTCTAATTAATCAATAAAAGTAAAACAATAGAAAAGTCGTTTGGTGCAAATTTAGCCACTGGAATTGAAATATTTTTAACTGATTAGTAAAAAAAGTTAAAAAATTAATTAATTACGTAAAACTATTGACAACTTTCTGAAAACTCTAGAATGTTCCTGAATATTCCAGGAAACTTCTAGAATATTCCGGAATATCCCAGAAAGTACTAGACTTCTGGAGTGTTCAGGAAAGTTCCAAAAGATTCAATTCCGAACACTAAAAATCTAGAAAAGTCCTCTTTTAAATGAATCACAATTCATGGACTAATAAATCAATGAAGTATATTTTTATTCCATGACTCATTATTTGTGTTAGGGTACAGTAAGGTTTATGTCTCCCTATCTAAGTTAAAGGGTCTAATTAATTATAATGAAAGTTATACCAATAGAAAGATCTTTTGGTGCACATTAACCAATGAAATTGAAATCTTTTTAACTAATCTGTTATAAAATCAATTTAGTATAACCACTGCCAACTTCCTGAAAATCCTATGCTTTGGAAAATTCCAGGAAGTACTATAAACTTCTAGAATGTTTCGGAATATTCCAGAAAATGGTAGACTAGTACAGAATTTTCAGGAAATTTCCAAAAAATTCAATTACACAGACACTAAAATTCTAGAAACTTCATGATCAAGCTTTATAGAATATTCTGCAATATTTTATAAATTTCGGAATTTATAAAATATTCTAGTAATTTCTAAACGGGTATATACGCATTTTTCGTAGCGGACTCTAGCGGGAATTACCTAATGAGGTAATAGCAATTTTTGTCAATTTCAACATTTACGCATGGTCAATTGTACATCGCCATGTCGAGTTCAACACTCGAAAATTGTTATAGTTTTAACAGTCGAAAATCAAAAACAATTGTCTAAAGATATTTTGACTTCCTATACAGGGTGTCCCAAAAAGGTTGTTCCGCAATTTATCTTTTTACCATTTGGAGGTAGGTAGGAAATGTAAATTGCAAAAGTGCACCAAATAAGGTAAGTAATTAAAATATGTGAATAAAATTATCACGTGATAACAATTTAAGCGGATACAGTTTTTAATTTGTATACAACCCCTCTAGATAAAAATCTGAGATAGCAAAAATGTTCCTTATCTGTATCCCTATCGTTAGTAAAAAACCATATTTCTGTAGGTTGAATAGTAACGGAGATACAAGAGTTTCCATTTTAAGGGGGCCGTATCTAATTTAGAACGATGGCCAAAAATGAAGAGCTAAGTTCTGCATTGCTGCAGATGGAAAACATTTTGAACATGCGTTGTAAATTTCCTTTTATTTTTATTTAAACCATTTTTTTCTACAATATTTTTATTAAAGATTACATTGTCTACTATTATTCATTGCGATTTTCATCTGCAGTTGCAATACTACATTACTTTGCACAATGTTGCACTTTCTGACCGAAAAAAATGCTTTTTAGCATTGTGTATACGGTCCCTAATCTGACTGCTTGAACAGCTGTGCACAAGCGGTGCAAGTCTAACTTTTTTGCGTCATTATGCCTCCGTTACTGTTCAACCTACAGAAATGCACTTTTCTGCTAACGATAGGGATGCAGGTAAGGGACATTTCTCCTATCTCGGATTTTTATCTAGAGGGGTTGTATACAAATTAAAAACTGAATCCGCTTAAATTGTTATCGCGTGATAATTTTATTCACATATCTTAATTACCTACCTTATTTGGTGTACTTTTGCAATTTACATTGCCTACCTATCTCCAAATGGTAAAAAGATAAATTGCGGAACAACCTTTTTGGGACACCCTGTATAGTCAACAAAGAAATTCTTTAAATGATATAAGCATATAAACATAACAAAAGAAGGGTATTATTGGGCAACTTTGTAACAAAACAAAGCAGAGTCATGCAGCTTAATTTATTTTGGTGGTCCAGGTTACATCCTGGCAATCTGAAAAGTGTGTATGATTATCCTAAACCCTCCTGCTGGTTGTCAGGACGATTCATCTCGCCATTAACAAAACTGACCAGATCTTGATGGACGAGATATCTTGTCATTGGAAGAAAAATGACCGGATCTTATTCTCGTCTTATCCAAAAGGTCGGCAATATTTTGATGAGATGAGATATTTCGTCATTAGCAAAATTGGCAAATCTTGGTGGACGAGGTATTTTGGAAGGTTAATTAGTCAAATTTCAAAATTAAGATTGCAAATGTTAAGCCGATTCTACCTATTGCCAGCTTTCAAGTGAAACACAAAGATCCATAATTTTCAAGATATGCGTGATTTAGCTTCTCTAGACCAGAATGTGGACTTTAGTGCAATGTGCGTGTTCATTAAAGTCATTTTTTCTTTGCATGAATGTTAGATTAGAACTAAACTTAGTTAAAGAATTTTTCTCCTTTGTGTATGTTTTCTTAGAACTATGTTTCTTGTAAGTCGACGATATTTAAAACCTTTCTTTGAAAACTAAATTAACATTTTTAATATTTTTCGTGTGCCAATTATTTGCATGGGTTCAGCTAGTACATTGATATTATTTAAAGGTACGGAATCAGGGGTGGGATAATTTGGATACTACTTTTTATCAAAATAAATTGTGGCTTTAGAGTAGGTGGTAGTTAAATTTGCGTCACATTGCAGCAATATAATGGGCTATTGGAGGATCAATCCCGAAGGGAAGGATCGAGGACAACACCATGTAATTTTGAGTCACGGTCAGGTGACGAGGTCAACATCTGAGCTGGCACCTTACTCTCCAAACTTCCATACTACGTTAACGTGAGACTTTGTAGTAGAAATTGATATAACATTTATGATCAAGATCCGGTAGTAACATATATTCATGTATTATATTATGTATATATATATTCAGGACAAATAATATATATTCTTGAAAATTTATTTTAATTGAGATTAAATTAGACAGGAATAAAGAGTACGAACTGAACACTTATTAACTTCATTAAAAGAAATGCGAGGACTTCTACCTATTAAAAGTTGCCAACATAGAATTCAAATAGGGTTTGTTCTGTGCCATTACACATTCCAAGTCATTACATGTTTTATAATAACATTAAACTTGGGAGAAGGTTCGAGTTACTTGCTGTATCAACTAATTTCAGTCCACTTCCCGGTTTTCATTTTGTATTTTCATGGTGTATAATTAATTGAGAGACCAAACTATATATTTATAAGATGGAAGATATGAAAGTAACAAATTATCTTTAAAATAGATTAAATTAAATTTAAAGCCGTTTTTTCCGTAGTGAAAATTTCTCCGCTGAAGGAAAAAAAACTCGCATTTTCACGAGCAGCTGGTATGCTAATGCTCTAATTTAATTTTTCTCTAAAAGAGCAATTAGCTCTTTTTCCTTTTTGTCAATTTCGGTGTAAAGAATAGTGAATTGTTTGCCGAAGAAAAACCTTACAATTATTTTTCAGAAGAGTATATTAAATACACCAGCTTCAATTCACTTGGCACCTTATTCTTATTTTATGCTTTGAAGAGAATAGGTAGGTAGGGTTGAATTAACATTGCACTGGAGCAACACAACGGGCTATCGACGACGATATAACCCGAAGGGAAAGAACCAAGGACCACACGTCGTCATTTTGAACTATGGCCAAATGACAAGATCGACACCTGAACTGGCACCCCACTCTCCAAACTTCCACACCAAGCCAACATGAGGACATTTGATGCCACGAGATTTAACGTGCACCTGCTCATGCTCGACTGGATCGAGTTACAAACTCGCAACCCTCCAGTTGCTAGTCCACTATTCCACCAACCCGGCTATTGCGGGACATAACAGAATAGGAAATTGTGTATTAGCAGTTAGTTGTGGAACTGTGTGTTGCAGAAGTTTAATAATTTCGCCACGTCACGTTGATAACTACTTCCATGAACTTTATAAAAAATGAGTAGCATAAATCTCGATTTAAAATTTAACCACATAAAATTTGTTTTTCAATTTTAGTCTCCCATTAAAAAATTGAATATTTATAAAATGTTTTGCTATAAATGTTTAAATATGCCATGATTAAATTAAATCAGGGCACAGAAAACTACGTGGCCTCATTCTGTTAAAAAGTGCAAAATTTAAATAATGCATGAAAATCAATGTCATGATTTTTTGCATTTTTTCTTACACCTTATACGGCTTTAAGTCTAAATATCATTGTCAACATCGTGCAGTTAGTAAATATGGGACCAATTTTATTCCATTCTACTTGAAGAGAGATTTTCAATGGATTTCACTACGTTTTATGACAGAAAAAGTGCGATTTTTCAGAGTTCTTCATATAGGTAATGGTACATACAAATAATGATATTTAGACTTAAGCAGTCTAAGGTGCAAGAGAATATGCGAAACATTTTTGAGTCATTGATTTTCATTTTCTTATTTAATATTTGTTCTTTGCACAAAAGGTGTCCCAATATTTTTGTATTCCCGTATTTTCATAAACTATGGTGTATTTTAAATAATTTAAAAAACTTTTTATTATTAGATTTTTTGATGGACACTAAAATAGAAGGGCAAAGCATTTATGTGATTAAATTCTAAATCGTAATTTTAATTATATCCTTATAAAATACATGGGAATAATTAAATTTAAAATATACAACTAAATTTTTGACCTACTGACTACTACAGCGAACTGACACATTTTCAAATTTTATCAGACTTCATAATAAACAAGAATTAAACACAACTTTGGAAGAGTAATGATTAGCAACCGAAGGGTTGTGTGTTCGAAACTAGGTTCAACCAAAGACCGTCGTGTAAGCGGAGGCTGGTGATCGTTAAATCTCTCGTGACCTCAAATGTCTTCTCGTTGGCGTGGTGTGGAAGTTTGCAGAGTGGGGTGCCAGCTCAGGTGTTGACCTCGTCATCTGACCGTGGACACGACAACAAATTATTGTGACTTGAGCAGGTTTACCATTTCTCAATTCCTTCATCGAAATTATGAAAATTTATTTCATAATTCATAAAAAACCGTTTTTAAAAAAGTTTTACCAACATAAAAAATAAAATGATATCAATACTACCCTAAGTGGTTGATTCTCATTGAACTTTTAACAACATTCAAAACTAAGATACACAAAAGAGATTAAATGTGCTTATAACAACATTGGCATTAATAAATACAAGCAATAGACTCTTCAACGCAGATTCGCTGAACGGATCGATTAGTTTTAATAAATAACGAGCCAAAAAACCCCCTCTCGAAATAAACATAGCTGTTACCTTGTTTTGTCCTTCTGAAGGTAAGTAGGTATTTTAATTAAAATCACACTGGAGTAACACAACGGGCTATTGGTGACGGTCCGGGATCAATCCCAAAGAGAAAGATCCGAGGACAACACCACGTAATTTTGAACCACGGTCAGATGACGAGGCAACACCTGAGCCGGCACCTCACTCTCCAAACTTCCACACGACGTCAATAACCCTCAGAGGGATTCACACATAATTTGCAACTTGCAGTATTCCCTGCATGACATCTTACCAGTTTTGATCTTGATCAATAGAATCGTTCGAAAGGCTTATAGTCTAGGAAAACGAGGAATAGAATAATCCCAAAGATTTTTTCCAAGGAAATGAGAACTGAAATTTTTCCAAGGGATTCTATTTTTAGGAAGGGACAACGGAATATTTTCAAAGAATTCCATTCTAAGGAAAGGATGAATAGATTCATTACAAAGGATTCTATTCTTCCGAATGGGCTAACTAAATCGTTCAAAATGATTATATCATAAGGAAAGGAGAAATGGAATAATTCCAAAGGATTTTATTCTAAGGAAAATAGCACTAGAATGTTTTCAATTGATTCTATAGAAAGAAAGGAAAGGAGCAATAGAATTCCAAATGATTTTATTCTAAGGAAAATAGCACTAGAATCTTTACAAGGAATTCTATTAGAAAGAGAGGAAAGGAGCAGTAGAATATTTCCAAAGGATTCTATTCCAATGAAAGGACTATTAGAATCGTTCCAAAATATTCTGTTCTACAGAATGGTCAATAGAATCGTTCCATTCCTAGGAAAGGATCGATAGAGATTCCTTATAGAATCTTTTCACAAAAAGATTCTATAAGGAAAGGACCAATAGAATCTTTCTCAAGATTGAAAGAAATCACGAATTCTTAAGAAAGATGTATTTATTTTGTCATTAAGATTGTTGTGGGGTTAAAAAAACACACTAAACTACTCGTAAATCTCTCGATACGTCAAATGGTTCAAGTTTCGGGATCAAACAGCAGTATAAAATACGAATTTTCCCCAAAAAACATTTAAATAGAACGTTGTGTATTTGTGGGGTATAAATATTCAAACTATGTTAACGCGCATTGGTTTTACGTAACCCAGTAAAGTAAGTCGTAAACAATGTTTGTGTTGAATTTAGAAAGCTAACATTGAAGGATTTGTCATTTGGCTGGTATTTCTGGCACTGAGTCTTCTTGGGATATATTGTGCCAAATACAAGATAACTAACATTGAACGGGAGTTTACAACGATAAGAGCAATGTTTAATGCGTTTTAAATATATCCTGACTTTTAATAAAATACTTGTAGACAGCATGTCATCTATGATCTGGATATGGCATACTATTTTATATTTCTTTCATCCTATCAAAGACCTTTAATATATTGGATTATTAATCTATTTAAAACGTCTACAGAAATTTACAGATTTTAGTTGATATATTAGTTCACTACTTATAGCTTAATAACAAGGATTGCGTCATACATAACAAAAATACGTGAATGATATGGTATTAGAACATTAAAATTTTACTGTATGCCAAAAATAATCTCAGATTTTTATGCTGTTTGTATTAAGCACCCATTTACTAACATCCATATTAATTATCTTCTCATGAAGAAAAGGCTTTGATCGGAATTAATAAACATATATAGTATTAAAGAAACAGTCACAGTTGTGGCTGAGACTTAAAAAAGCTGATTCATCAAGACATAAAAACGATAATATTATAACGACACTATGAAGATGAATAGTGACCCCGATCTGCATGGAAGATAGAGACAGAAAAGAGAAAAGTAAGACCGGAATGGAAAGCAGAACATGGGAAGGGGGAACAATCAACAAATTTACGAGTTCGACTCAAGGTAAAGTAGGAATATCATGACGTTAACTTAATAGATATGCACCTGGGAAGTCGAATAAATAACTATTATGAATATAATGTTTCAAAGATAAGTGCTTTCAGATTTTTTTATATATCCATCTTAAGCTTAACTAATATTGATTAAATTTGTTTCTAAAGTGTATTACGTATGAAAACTTCAAAATGCAAAGCTTTCAAACGGCGTCAAACCGATAACATAACTCTACTAACCTAACACCATTATGATACCTCTACTGTTAATAATATTTTAACGTCCTACAAAAGCCCCACAGAATAACACTCTGCTCCATAAACTACCTTTCTACACTGTAAAAAGAATCTGCTTCCATTACGGTACATCAATTATACTTACGAGAAAGAAATCACCACAAATGTGAAGTACTTATTATTGAGTGAACTAAAAATTCTCAAATTATTTATTTCAAGATAGAGCAAGCATTCCGATAAAAAATTTTTATAAGTCGCGGCCTTTTCCAAAGAATAATTTCTAATACTTCGTACGGCTGCACTTTATTTCAAGGAATTCGCATTCATGAAGTTTTTTAATTAGAATAGAAAATGAGTTTCCGCCAGGCGATCGAGGGGCAGTTCCATTTTTGCTATTGTTTTAACCGCGGGCACAGTGGAGTATTCTGAAGTAATTGCAATTGAAGAATTCCTGAAATAATTGCAACATAAGATGAGTGCTCTGCCGTACCTTTCGTCGACATTCAAATGATTCTTGCAAATAAAACACACAAAGAACCGATTCGCAGGATGTTAGATGCAATCTATTCGGTTCGACGGGAAAATTTGCGAAGATTGTGATCTTTCACTTTCTTCGACAATGCCCTGAAACTAAGAATTGTGAGAAAGGCTGTTTTGTTCTGCTTCGCAGATAATTAATCTAAATATTCCTTGTATGTGCCAATTTGTATGCGATGGATGGGAAGTCACATGAAATTTTCGAAATTTCTTCACTCTAGCTGCACTTATTGTAAAAGACCACCTAAAGCGATTTATGTTGAAATTATAAATTTTCTGAAGTGACTCAGTTTCACAGTACAAACGAACGGTTAGTTTGTAGGCTATTTTCTGATTCGTTTTGAGCGCAGTGAAGTTTCGATAGCAGCCATTTAATTAAAGCTGTGGACATAGTCAAACTGTTCATTTTATAGGTAGGTAGTTAATTAACGTCGCACTCGAGCAACACAACGGGCTTTTGGCGACGGTCTGGGATCAATCCCGAGGAGAAAGATACGAGGACAACACCTCGTGATTTTGAACCAATGTCAGCTGACGAGGCGAACACCTGAGCTGGCACCCCATTCTCCAAACTTCCACACCACACCAGCGTGAGGACCCAACGTACACGACGGTCTTTGGTTGGACCTAGTTTCGAACTAGCAACCCTTCGGTTGCTAATTCATTATTCTTCCAACTGGACCACCATGGCCCTGCAAATTAATGGATATATACACTCAAGGACAGGTTTTACTAACATAGAAGAGAGAAATACACCTAGGGTAAACCACAGGAATCGAAAAGGCGCCAACTACATGAATTTGCATTGAAGTGTACGCGATTTAACAGACTGAACCATGATAAGACTTATTTTTACTTTTCAATAAATAAGATACCAGAATCAAAATACGTAAGGTACCGGAAGTAAATAAACAAGACGGAAAGGGACTCCGACTCTGTTTCCGAATGACTAAGAACAATTGGAGTTGACAGATGAATCAATGAATCACATGTGATGGAAGAAAGGAATAGGTCTTTTTCTTTGATGTGCTTGTTGACAATACACGAAAGATGACACAACGGTGGACTCCTTTTCGAGAGAGCTTACACGTTTTACTTCTTGAGTGGAATCAACAATTTGAGTTTTTGTCAGTGTAAAATTGGATTTTATCAAGCTTGGAAATAATATCAGCGTGACTAATTGCTTGTAAGAATTTTCAAAGCTGCGATATCTACATAAATCCATACATTTTTAAATAGTACTTGTAGTAGTATTTTAAGTAGTACTTGTAGTAGTATTTTAAGTAGTACTTGTAGTAGTATTTTAAGTAGTACTTGTAGTAGTATTTTAAGTAGTACTTGTACAAACACACAGACCCAAAATCGAACATAGAACGGGAAAACGGACAGGCAGACTTACGCAACCAAGTTCGGTCACTAAATGAATTTAAGTACTCACAGTATGCAAAGTTTCATGAAAATATATTCAACCGTTTGGGCGTAACATGGGCACGCACATACAGACAGAAACATGGACAGACAGACACCAAACGCGCAAGAGACGGATTTTGCATCAGAAGGGTCCAAAACGGATAGAAAACTTGAAATGGGTCGAAAATACAAAAAGTACAAATACTCCATTCTTATTTATATAGATTTATTTATGTTTCGCATTTTTCAACTAACACATTTTAAGCCTAAATGTATAGCAGTACGTTTCAATGTATAGCAAAGCAATTATAATTTTATTAGTCTGAAACTAGCAGGTTGAGTGTTCAAAATTTAATTTTGCCAAACAAAGCAACTAGGTTTGCAAAATTTAAAGATATGTTACTCAGAGTCACTTTATGTGAACGAAGTTTTTCTATTATAGCACATACATTTGTATCATGTTTGTTGGGTAGTTAGTTAATCAACGACGCACTATAGCAACACAATAGGTTATTGGTGACGGACGGTCCGGGACCAATCCTGAAAGGGAAGATCCGAGGATACCTCGTCATTTTGAGTCAACGTCAGATGACAAGGTCCCACCTGAGCTAGTACTTCGCTCTCCAAACTTCTGCGGACATTTGAGAACACGTCAGATTTAACGTGTATCAGACCCCGAGTACATGATGGTCTCTGGTTGTACCGAGTTTCGAACTCGCAACCCTCCGATTGCTAAACCTTTACTCTTCCAACTGGGATACAGCGCCACCATATTTGTTGGGAACTAATAAATATTGGCTCTAGAAAGCTTAACTTATGTAGGAGGAATGTTTAAAGGTACATATATAGTCATACAATTTCTGAATAGTTTATAATAGAGTTAGTAGAAATGAAATTATTTGCAAAATGCACATGTCTTCGCTGAATCGACGTTTTAAACGACTGTAAAATATAATTTCACTTTCAGAGAAACCATTCAATTCTGAAACATTTTCTTATACAAATAAATAAAATCCTGAAATCCTTTTCAATTCCAGTTACGGTTGTAATGCGATACGAGTTACAGAATTCTTTTTAGCGGGCAGGAAATAAGCATAAAAGGAATCGCACAGATGAAGGCAATTTAAAACAAGCGTCTCCTTTTAAACAGCTTTTTGAAAATATGTCCAACATCATGCATATTTTAAACGTATCGATTTCGTCTTATTTTTAACCGTAGGAGAAAAATTCCTATTAAAATGTTTTAGAAGCCGTAAGTAGAATAAAGTACTAGGGACTCGGATAGCAAATTACAGTTGCTAGGATTTAGTATTAAAATTGCCCGATTCAAAATCATTAGTTATTGCTTTCTCATTTTGTCAAACAACACGCCTTAATCCTTTACACGCTCTCAACGTTTTATTTCAAGTAATGCTTAAGTGCTATCTTCCGTAATAATTTTTAAACAAGGGCACGATCATTGTGTAGAAAGACAATGTAACAATTTAAATAGCTACTTAAATGTCTTTGGTATGATTTTCATGGGCCGAAGTAACCCAATTGGTAGAGTCGATAATTTCGGAGTCACCACCCAAAGACCGTCCTTTAGCTGGAGCTGGTGCGAAATTAAATCTTCTGTGGCCTCAAATGTCCTCACATTGCCGTGGTGTGGAAGTTTGGAGAGTGGGATCCCAACTCAGGTGTTGACATCGTCATCTGACCGTGGTTAAAAATTACGAGGTGTTGTCCACGATCTTTCCCTTCAAGATTGATCCCAGACCGTTGACAATAGCCCGTTGTGATCCTACAGAGCCACCTTAGTTCAATTACCTACCTAATATATGTAGGTAGTTGTTTTAATTAGCGTCACACTGGAGCAACAAAACTGGGTATTGGTGACGGTCGGGGATCAATCCCAAAGAGAAAGATAGAGGACAACATCAAGTAATTTTGAACCACGCTCAGACCTACCTAAGGAAAGGAGAAATAGAATATTTCCAAAGGTTTCTTTCCTACGGTATGGACCGATAGAATTTTTCCAAAAGATTCTATCCTAAGGAAATGAGCAATGGGATATTGCTAAGGTATTCTATTATAACGAAATTAACAATATAATCTGAAATTAACAAGAGAACGCGTAAAGGACACCTAAAGTCCTATAATTCTATGCCCTCAACAGCTTTTCATGATTGTTTAGAACAAAAAACTTAAACAGGCTTGCAAAATGAATAAAATATTTTAGAGTGAAAAAATTAAATGGAACTAGTTTTTATTTAATTAAATAAGTGCTCTGACAGGAATTAAGGATTCAACCTGACGTTATGACACTCAAGAATCAATTATAGACTTGCTATGGAATAGTGTTGGGCAAAGTGAATTAAGAGTGGCCTGGAGGCATAAGTCTAAAAGGACGAAAATCTTCAAACTCGCACATAAATTAGATGAGCTTCAGAAAGTTTTGGAACTTTAGGATGAGAAAAAGTATTCGTTGCTGGAGGAAAAACTGCTTCTGGAAATTGATGCTTTTATTAACGCCACGACATGAAATGTATTTTTATAAATTCAAATTAACCTAATTATGACGAGGAAGTAATTATTGATTCATACTTATGTCATTTAACGCCTGAAGGCTTGCCGTAGAAAGTAGGAAGTATAACTATTCATTGATGAAATTTCGTATTAGAGTACATTATTTTGTTGCTATGAGTAAATATTCATATCAGAAATATAGATATTTTGCGGAAAATAATTTTTCTACGTAGTACATAAAATCTTATTTCAATGATTTTGTTGAACAAATCGTACTTTTAGAGTAGAAACTTATTAACTAGAAATTTTACTGTACAGATGTTTAAAGACTTAGATTTAGATCAAAAATAAAAATTATAAGCATTTTATAGGGTTATCTATCTATTAAACAGGTAACAATATGACTATTTATCATAATCAAAATAAGCCTTTAGTGTCTTAGAATGAATTAATGAGTTTCTGCTCCATACCGAAAAAATGATACAATTTTCTTTAATTTTTTTATCATCTTGAAAATTCACATTTTGTGTCCTTTGGTTGGTTGTTATAGGGTTTTATGGCGTATGGGATACATCTGGTCAAGCTACTCCAAACACAAAACAATATTAATTAATTGTAAAAAGAAAGGATGTAAAGAAGTAGAGAAAGATAGCTTGGGCATCCTGGGGTCGCAATACCCTTGTTTACCAGAGGCAGTAAGCCCCATGGGGAAAGAATAGATCACTAGAGTACCTCGGATTTGTGAAGCCAGTACACACATAAAGATGTGCCCCGAGGAGTTTATATGTCCGAATCACCTAATGAGTTCATGCTGTATACTGACGTAATACATATACATTTTTAAAATCAATGTGCATATTTTTGTGATTTCCGCCGAACTAGAATAATGGTTGTCTACCAACCGGTAGGCCCCAGTTTCGTAAACGGTGACTTAATTGCTCCTTACTCGCCATTAGTTGTTCCGAAGGCCGATGGTAAATAGGTAGTTATTCAATAACCCGTTGGGTTGCTTCGGTGTGACGTAAATTCAATTACCGGCAATCTACCGAAACCTGGCTAAGAAAATGTTGCTTGGTCACTTGCCCATACTTAACTTATCACTTCAATCCCACTTTAAAATTAACATTCGTGTATTTAAGACAAGTATTATCACGGTTTGGATCAGCAGTGTAGTGATTCGTGTTTGATACGTACTACTTTCGTTAGGTACTGAGAATCAACTATAAATACAGGATATATCAAATGTAAGGAAACCTTGAAATAGGTGATTGAAATTCTATTTTATGTTAATATCTTAATCTATTATATTAACCCTTCTGGTGGTTGTCTCTCGACGAGGTATCTCTCCATTACCAAATGTGACCAGGGGTTGTTGGATGAGACATCTCGTTATTAGAAGAAACACGATCACAATCATTAGAAGAAAACTGAGTAGATCTTGATCTTATCACCAGAAAATTGGTAATATCTTGATGATGAGATATCTTGTCATTAGGAAGATTGTTCAGATCTTGATGGACAAGATGTCTCGTCAAAACCACTTGGAGGATTAAAATGAGGCTCTCTCCTGTATTAAAAATTTAAGACCACACTGCTAGAGAGAAATATAAATGCTTTAAATATAAATCTTGCTATTTTTAAGTGGAGATATTTGCCTTTATATGGCATTACTGCAATCGCATTTATTAATTTTCAGATTAAATTACATACGTAAAAACAACTTTTAAAATTTGTTTTCATTGTTATATTCCGGAAATAAATTTGTGCAGGGAAGCCTTAGAACCCAACACATAATAAAATAATTTATTTGAATTAAAATAATTCTTGTTTCCTATAATTAAATCATGTTAATGAGATACTTAAAATCACCACCATGTAGAAATTACTAGAACTTAAAAACTTGTGCAATGTAAAAATAAATCACTGCATATATGAAATAGCTTATTTGTAGCTTGTAAGCAAATTATGTATATAGTGTAATGCATCCTAGCATGAAAATTACCACCACCACGTGTAAAGAAAAATTCAAAGTTAAATTCCAGGAAAATTAAAGCATGCCTATAATTAACATCAAAAGTTTGAACTTACCCTTTACTTTGTAATCTCATTTCAGTGACTTATATTAAAATATTTAAACACATAATTTCTTATGCAGTTGTCTAAAAAATAATGTTCTTGGCGGAATAAAATTTTTAAGTGGGTGTACGTAATGCATTATTCATCCTTTATTTGAATACAAGGTCGAAGAGAACTGTAAACATATTCCACAAAACATAAAATCGGTTACCCCACTATTTAACGATTGGGGGGAGGGTAATGTTGGTCACAAAAAATGTCAAAATGACATTTAAAACCATTGATGGAACACCGAAAGAGTTTGGAATTCATCCAAGCAAACGCATAGTCTGTTTTTTGTTTTAATTGATTAAAGGAAATCTGTCAACGACAGATTTAAATTAATCAATATAAGCAAAAAGTTGAAGTTAAAACCATTCTGTCCTTACTTCAATTCTCGCACTCGACTTGAACAACATTGAAATGCCAGGATAAATTGTATGCAGATTTGTTCGCATTGTGATTTATATTGAAATATTTAAGTGCTGAATTTTCACATTTTATAAAAATAATGTAATCAGTTGAAGAATGACTTTGAAAATGTGTGTACTTAAGAGTCCTATCGATTATTTACTAAGCGCAAATTCGAAGTTTATGTTATAAAAGAACTGCAGTTTAAGAATATTCCGAATATAAAATCAGTAATTGCACTTTTAACAACTATGTTTAATATTCGGCACAAAAAAATTCAAAATAACTTTTAAAACCGTTGATGGAACATTGAAAATGTCCAAAATTATCCTCAGAAATTGTAAATTACATGATATTTTTGCTTACATTATGTAACGGAAATTTGGCAATGACAGCTAATTCATTAACATCGATACCCTCGCTAAACAATGTTGAAATGCCAGGTTAAATGAATATAGATTTGTTCTCACGTGATTTTATTAACGCATTGAGGAGTTCCCATGCATACATCGGTTCTCCTAGCTGCAGTCTTCTCTGCATTACTTCTCATCAGTTTTGACCCTTGATCACTAGAATCTTGTCTAGGATTCTGTCAACCAATAGTCATCATCTGATCGTGATTCAAAATTGCGTGGTGTTGTCCTCGGATCTTTCGCTTTGGGATTGATCCCGGACCGTCGCCAATAGCCCGTTGTTTTGCTCCAGTGCGACATTAATTAAAAATACCTACCTACGTCAACCAATAGATGTAATTATTTAGTAAAATTATGTGCTGTGGCGAAAAAGCAATACTGTACTACTCAGAAATCTCGTGACGTTCAGTTAAAATACTTAAATGCAAACAATCATGGATTTTTTATAAAAATAATGTACTTAGTTGAACAATGATTTTGAAAATGTGTGTGCTTAATACCTTATTCATTCTTTTCTACAATGCAATTTGGAGAAAAGTAACTACAATATAAAAGTATTCCGAATAATATAAACTCACAGTTGTCCATTCATTAGCAATTGTGTTTGACATTCGTCTCCAAAAATATCGAAATATTGCTAAAAACGCTTATGGTGCATGGAAAGAGTCGTCATAAGAAATCTCCCAGAAATCGTATAATTGGTTGTTTCTTATTTTTGTGTACTCATGATGCATGGATATCTGGAACGACAGCTAATTCATTAACTTTGATACCCACACTGACGTAGATCAATGTTGAAATGCCAGGATAAAATGAATGTAGATTTGATCCCATCAGATTTGTTGCATTGTAAGGCAATCCTGGGGATATTTTATCATTGAATGAAGATTACTTTTGAAGGCAATGCCCCGAAACTTAAGGTCTTGGCAAACGGCATCTTCCTTTACGGTTCTTTTACATCCTGAGGGATTGAGTTTGCAGGCTTTAGTGGAAATAATTTGAGTAAGTATATTTGCAAATTCGGGAAAGATTAGCGAATGTATTCAAAAATGTTACAATAGCAGCTAATGATTCGTTTATAACTCCGTTCTATGCTGAGGGTCACGGTAACTTGGTTGGAAGTGTAGCGGATTAGCAACCAGAGGGTTGCGAGTTCGAAACTCCATTCAACCAAAGACGGTGAGTACGTCGGAAACGGTGCAAGTTCTTCCGGTTTCTCAAGTGTCCTCACGCTGTCGTGGTGTGGAAGTTTGGGGAGTAGGGTACCAGCTGAGGTGCTGACATCGTCATCTAACCGTGTTTTAAATTTAAGAAGTTTTGTTCTCGGATTTTGGGGCTTGATTCCGGAAGGTCATCAACAGCCCGTTGTGTTACTCGAGAGCGAAGTTTATTCACATACCTACCTACCTTATTGGTGATTAACGAGATCAAGATGTGGTCTGTTTTCTTTTAATAACAAGATAAAATTGTAGGTCATCAAGATCTGATCAATTTTGATAATGTTTAGATACCTCGTCAAGACAACCACCAAGAGGGTTTTAACCCTGTCCTGGTATCTTTCCTTTCAGGACTGATATGGGACCGTCACCAATAGTCCTATGTGTTGCTCCTGTGCGACGTTAATTCACCTATCTACCTACCTTTTTGATTAACGAGATCAAGGTTTGGTTAGTTTTCTTTTAATAACGAGATATCTCTTGCATCAAGTTTGTCTAGTTTTGGTAATGACGAAATATATCGTCAAGACAACCAACATGACGGTTAATAACCTCACTCTTAATGTTTTTCGTCGTTGTTCTGCCCAAATTTGATGATCAATCAAGATCTGATCAGTTTTGCCAATGATACCTCGTCAAGACAACCACCAGGAGGATTAGGAGCTTCACACTGTATTTACTCGTCGTTCCGTCCAAAGTCCACCATTAGATCGTGATCGACATTTCTCACAACAATGCGCCATCGTATTTACTTAGTTACTCTCATCAGTTCACAAAATGTATCATCACAAGAACAGGGCTTATCTATATTAGCAGATTATTCTCAACACCGATTCCTTCCAGGAAAGCCAGCTTATTTCCGGACCCTTCATTATTTCGGGCCCCGGCTCGTCAGATACCATATTTACCTAATGGGATTAATCGCACGGATCTCGCTGGAAAACGAATTTGCCAAAAAGGATTTTGATTAGATTGGAAGCTCCGGAACGAAGCAGGTGGGTCGCGGAGATCTAAATATAGCTACTTAATTATTCACACGTGGGCGAAAAACAAACGTTTGCTTAAAGAAATTGCCGAGAAAATTGCTTCGGGATTGTTCTGCGCCAAGGTGAGGATGCAGGAATAAGACTTGGACATGGAAGTGTTAATTTGGTGTATGGGTTAATTTGGGGGTATTATGCTAATGGGGGTGCGGAAAAACGAAGTAATGCCTCATGCAGAAGGGACTGCATCTTCAATTTGGTGATTCATTAAATGTGGAAGCTCTGCATGCTAATTGCTGGAAGACATTAGAGATAAATTAAGATACGTTCTTTGAAGGGACGTCATAGTCGTGGGTAATTTGGGCTAAATAATAATTGTTTTTATGTTAGGCAATTTGTTTTAGTTTTTACAGGGTGCAAAAAATTAAAGGACTAAGCACAGTTCTGCCGTTCTAATCTAGAAGATAGTATGTTACAACAACTTCGGTTAGTGGTTATTAGAATGCTGAGCATAAGAGTATGATGCCTCAAAGCTTGAAGACCGTAAATAGTTAAAGCACACACACGATGAAATACAAGTAAGGCCTAAGCACAATTTTGCCTTTCTTGCCTAGAAGAGACTAGGTTCAAGTTCGATCTTTAGGATTAATGGTTATTAGAATACTGAGTATAAGAGTATATGATGTCTCAGAACACTTGAAGTCAGTAAATAGTTAAAGCACACGTATATAAGGTGTAAAAAATTAAAGGGATAATCACAATTCTGCCAGACTATTCCAGAAGACAATATGTTCAACTTCGGTCTTAAGGGTTAGTGTTTGTTAGAATGCTAGGTATAAGAGTATATGATGCTTCAGAAGACTTGAACAGTAAATAGTTAAAGCACACGCACGATGTAATAAAAATGTGCGTGATGGCTAAGTACAATTCTTCAGTTCTAGCCTAGAAAAGACTATGTACACGTTCGGTCTCTAGGGTAAGTGGATATTAGAATCCTGAATCTAAGCATATATGATGCCTCAGAAGACTTGAAGACAGTAAACAGTTAAAGCACACACAGGATGTAATAAAAGTAAGGGCTAAGCACAGTTCTAGTCTACAAGACTAGGTTTCTAGATGTTCACGTTTTGTCTCTTAAGGGTTAGTAGTTATTAGAATGCTGAGAATAAAATCATGTGATATCTCTGAACACTTGAAAACAGTAAATAGGTAAAGCACGCACAAGATGTAATAAAATCTCGGTTATTAGAAATAGTAAAAACGGTTAATAGCTAACACACATAATCTTTAATCACAATCACTCAATTAGAGTGATCATACTGTTATCTAGCGTTTTATATTTGACTGAACCCTAACCGTTGCTGATGCTGTGAGATGTAAACATGCGCCAAGTGAATAAAGTACAAGTCAAATATTCATAATGGTTTTGAGTGCCCCTCAATTCTAATGATCCAAAACTCAAAATGCTCATAATTGAAGTTTTTTCTGAACGCACTTGTAAATATAACACAATTATAACGAACTTAACAAACTATTTATTTTGTTTATTAATGATTTTAGCCCTCCGAGTGTCGATACATTTCAGATTAGTGTAGTTTGCTTTTACACACACAACAAACTTAATGATTGAATAACCACAGCAATTGGTTCACAGGCATAGATTCATTCAACCTACAGAAACTTTTGGAAAGATCCGGTAGATCCTTTCCTTAAAAATAGAATCATTTAGTACGATTATATTGCTCATTTCGTTGGAATAGAATCCTTTGGAAAGATTCGATAGGTCAAGAAGGTCAAAACTGTTTAGAGGCCATACAGGGAAGACTGCAGATTGCAAGGTGGAACTATGAGTGCGACCCCCTCAGAGGATTAATCAAAAACATGAAATACATTTTGGCAAAACATCGTTATTATCAATCTTGAAGAACTTTAGCATTTCTGGCTTCGTCAAAAATGCACGTAATTGAATTATAAACCAAACTACTTGGAGTGAATTTATTTATTTAATTATTTAAATGTTAGTAATTTAATAATTAAAATTAATAAATTATTATATGCAGCGAAATTAATTTCCAAACCAAGGAGAAGTGTGACTGCTGTGAAAATATTTCTATAACGAATACACGCAACTGAAATATTTTTAAATTGTCATTTTTATTTCGGTATTTTATTTTGAATGGACACAAAGGTATCACTCTTTTTTCATATTCAAAACAGGGAATACTAAATTGGTTTTAGGTTAATTTTTTCACGTTTATGTTTTTTTGAAAAATGATAAGTATAAACATTTTTTATCTTCTAAGAGAAAAAATGGATTTCCTATGATGTTAATAAGAATAGATACATATAGAGCAAATAAATTGCTGTCATCAGAGATTTAAAGCACAAAAAGAATACACGGTTTCCGCAAAATTCAAGAATAATTATTATTCGCAGGTAAATTGTCTGAATGAAATCGTAATTTTCAATTACTGTCACGCAAATTTAAGAAACAAACTACGTACAGATGTACAAAATTGGTATTAACTTTAACCATATAATATATGCTTTCATGTCTTTTCAATAAACTAATGATGCTAATTATATAAAACGACTTGAGAAATGGATAATTTAAAAGATCTGTCATTATATTAAAATCTAATTAATATTCTGCTTCAATTTAATAATTTCCAAATAACAAAATTTTCTAAAACGTTATCCTAATTATTTCCATCAACAATCACAGATCATTTTTCATACCTTTACAAAACATAAATTTATTTGTATTTTTTTAATACATGCAATTTTCGGATGCATATTACTTTTGTTCAGACAAATTGCAAGAATTAAAAGGTATCCTAGTCATGATTGAAATATCTATTTATAATTTAATAATGTTCTAAGTATGAAAAAAACGAGCAATGTCTTCTAACAAAATATAGATCAAAAGCAATTCTTATGTAATATGTTGTAAAAAGTACTAAACTTAACCCTCCAAGTAGTTTCGACGAGATATCTCGGCCATCATGATGTGACCAATTTTGCTAGTGACAAGATAACTCGTCGAAACAAACAACAGGCGGTTTAAAGTACATACAATGCAGAATTTGTATATAATTTAATATATAGAACTATTTAACAAATAGTATTTATACAAGTATCAATTTCGAACTATTTATAGATATTTCTTCAATAAGTGTCTGGGAATTCCACTTGGTCACGTTAAATATTGCCAAACACGTGTATCTCTTTCTATGACACGTTTATTAATCGTTCTTTTGATATCGATATCGTATGATCCGTTCTGTTTGTAAAGGAGTGAAGACAATCCAATAAAAATATTTTTTTACAGCGCACATGTACAGTTCAGGTGGATGACACAGAAATGTGGCTGTCGGTTCTTCAGCTGCCTGGGCTGACATTTAAACAGTCGGACATTGGAGTACATGTTATTGTTCACAAACTATTTGGATCGTCTCATTCAGACTGTTTATTCCTGTAGTGTACTACTGAAATTTGGAAGACCATATACTTTTCTGCTTTCAAGATATAGCAGACCCGCGCATAGCATTGGCTCTAAATTTTATTAAATACTTGTATATATTGATGGCAAGGTGTCGTAAATCACACATTTCATACCTTAAACCAATCCATTTCAAATTAATACAGCATCCATATTCACATAAATGGATTTCGCTCCTCTAATTGGTAAAAATTTATCCACAGATATATAACAGAATCTCGTTTACTTTTACCGGCGTTAATTCTTATTTCCAATAAAGTGCGTGGCAAAACGCACTCTTCGCTCTATTTTCCATGTTACCACACTTAGATTCTGAACGTATAATTCGATTTCATCCCATTCCCTTGTTCTAAAGTGATTTGTCAATTTTGACGCTAAACCTATTTTTGCCCACATTTTCTATTCTGCTCTGATTTCTAACTCCCAGGTTCCTGAATGCTTTCTGTCATCAGACTGCATACTTCAAATCTTTGGAAAAGTTCTTTTGGACCTTTTCTTGCAAATGAATCCTTTGGAAAGAATCGATTGGCCAAGATTAAAACTAGTTAGAAGTCATGAAGGGAGGACTGCAGGTTGAAATGTGGAATTATACAAGTGAACCCCTCAGAGGATTAATTTGTAGGACTTTTTCTAATTTGCCATCGTGTTGCAAAGGATAACCGCAGAGCGACAAACCATCCATTCCAAACAAATTAATATCCTTTTATGCAAAGATGGTTATATGCTCATAGTGTTACCAATGCAAAATTAATGCATTAAAGTCCAACAAATACTTTAATGGTATTTTTTAAATCGAAACATAATTGAAAACTTGAAAAGTTATCGGCATCTAAAATATTTCCATTTCATGTTCTTCAACACAATAGAACAATTACTTAGATCGATCAATCAAGAAAATAGCCTCGTTTGTCTTCAGGAACGTTTTACAAGATAGAAAATTTGCGACAAAATGACTATGTTTGTACATTTTCGATACAAATAATACTCATTTAAGGTGTGTTTCGAAGAGATTCCATTGATACTACGATAATGTAAGCTAAGACGTAGATGAAAAAAAGACAATTACGTTCATTTCCTTGTATACATAATACCCGTTCGAAATTTCTGATAGTCAAGGCAGAAAAGAGGACGTAAACTTAAGCTAAAGTTCATCCCACAATCCGCAATAGAAGGCGTTATCTTTTCGGAAATTATATTCAATATATTATGGTAATTTTTTTTTCTAAAAAGGTGTTTTAAAGTTGAAAAACATTCAGTTTTCAAAAGAATATAAATTTGTTTATCATTCTTAACCCTCCTGGTAGTTCCCTCGACGTATCTTAACATTAGAAGAAATCTGGCCAGATCTTGATGGAAGAGATATATCGTCACTGGAAGAAAACTGACCAGATCTTAATCTCGTCATAAAAATATCGGCAATATCTTGATGACGAGATATCTTGTTATTAACAAAACTGGCTAGATATTGACGGACGAGATATCTTGTCGAAATAACTAGCAGGGTTGAATTTACTAGGTTTGCGAGTCTCGTTGAATGCACTTGTACGTTGAATCCAAAGTTTTTAAAACATTCCTTCTGAAGATTTGGTCGATATAATAAATGGTAACAAGTGAACAGATTTAATCTATTATGAATACATAGTACGGATCCAATTTAAAAAATCACAAATCGAATTTATAACATTTCATTGTGTAATTAAACTTAAAAATTAGAGTTTAAAATACATTGTTGTTACAGTATTAGTGTGTACTGAATACAGATTTGAAATATAATTAAAATTAGTGCTGAGTGTACTGGTATCCTGAGTACCAAGCATAGTACTGAGTTGACAGGTAGTGATATATGTTTGCACAAAAATATTACATTTATTGATTAGATAATAATTTATTTTAGATTAGATAATGGGAAAAATATGGCTATTGTAGACATTTGTTGATTCTTTTTGACAGTTCAATTGAGAACAGCATATGAACATTGTGAGAAGTGCGTATGAATTACAATACTTTGCATTCCTTATTACGCGAACATCAAACTTAAAAATATTACGGCTTGGTTTGTTACTTTATTTAACCCTTCTTGGTGGTTGTATCGATGAGGTATCTCGTTATTAGCAAAACTGACGAGATCTTGCTGGACGAAATCTCTTCATTAGAAGAAAACTGACCAGATCTTGATCTCGCCATCATAAAAAAAATCGGCAATATCTTGATGACAAGATATCTCGTCACTAGCAAAATTGGTAAGATCTTCATGGACGAGATATCTCGTCGAAACCAGTTGGAGAGTTAATATTTTATTACAGGAAAAATGCGACGATACACTTTAAATATACCAAGAGCTTCCTAGTTCCTAAAGAACATCTTGAACATTCAAGAGGAAACATTAAAACAAGTTTCTACAGTGCATAAAAATAACGCTAAACTTTAAAATAGTCCTCTTTTTTACCATAAGGATAATTTATTAGAAACATGTGAGACAAGAAAGGCACCAGAGGAAAATCTTGATGCTGTTGGGATGCTCCACAGCACTTACTCGGTTTTGTGAACCATTATAAGCTTTTGTTACTCTTTAAGGATACGAATAACATCCACTTAACAAGATTTAACACTTTATTGTTCCCAAGACATTTTCATTAAGAGGATGGATGTTGAGTTCCAAGAGCTTTAACGATTTCCTAAGATCGTATCCAGGGTCGTTTAACACGTCTTAAAGTTGTACGTTACTAAGGTTGGGCGCTGGAACATTGTCAAAACTACGGTACTCAACTCCTGATGTCGTGAAGAATGAATTAGTTTTAAGGCTTCTGACGAAGAACTTTTAAACTATTCTTTTCGCAGCAGTAAAATAAATCTTTTGATTTCCTTTAATAGATGGTTAAATTAAATATAAGTACCCCTCATAAAACTAAACATGGATTCGTCGAGCAATTCTTAATTGGGAGGTGCGTTCACTACTAGTGCGTTACTTGATATATTATTCAGTCTATTGCTGAATGAGAATAATCTGAATATTCTTCCATTTCGTTCAGTTTAAATGAGGGATACTATATTCTCGTTCTACCATTTGTCGAAACATTCTTTGTACCATTTTGTTGTTTCTCGCAGTGGATGCAGATGTATGATAGTATTTATTTTTTATTGCTGAATAAAAATGTTTTGCGAATATGTTTCAGATCGTTTATAGTTTAAACTGAGGTAATTTTGCCATCAGTCGAAACACTCTACCATATTTATGTTCCTTGTGGTAGCAGCTACAAGCCGTATGATAGTAATTAGTCTTTGTTGGTGAATGAAAATATTTTGTGAATTATTTCAATTCGTCGTTGGATTAAAATCAGTGTGTAGCGTTTCCCCCTTTCTATTATAAGACCAGTTTTTCTTTCATCAATGTCTTGAAAGTCAAATATTTGGTAACAGCTGGAAGCGAATTGTACCACGAGTGGAAGTCAACAAAATGCAGAATGATTTTCTGAATGTTTAAGTTTAAAAGAATAAGAAAAAAAGAGGTCAGTCATTTTCAAAAATATGCGTGCATAAACTACACAACCTAAGCTATTACCATTTTGTTATCTAAACATAACGTATTAAAACATCACTGTGAGATATGCTTTAAAAGTTTGGATACAAATTAATTAGCTATGTGCTTTTTATTTGGTTCTCATGGCGCAAGGGTCATATACGGCCACGTTACGCCAAACACAAGACAGATGTCGTATGGATATACACACAAGGAAAGTTTTACTGATATATAAGACAGAAATATACCTAGGGAATCGAATCTACGCCACCTGCAACTCGCAGAGTTATGTGCTGGAACCATAGGCAGTGAAATATAAGAAGACTGAGCATTGGCTATTAAGAGGAAGCTTCAGAAAGTGTGACCAACATGTCGACTAGTAATAATGTGACTGTTCTGTGAAAATTTAACTTGGTTGGCCTATTTGGTATGTTATCGCCTCGTTTGGTGGTATAACATCTTATGACAGGGTAGGTGTGTGAATGTGTGTCTGGCGACAAAATTGGAGAAATCGCCAAAATCTACTACTTCCAGATGATCAATCAATGGACCTATCAGATGATTAATCAATGGATGGCGTCTTCTCCCATCGCGTGGACCAATCAGATGATGAATATTAGGTTCCACCCAGCAGACGAAGTATATAGTCTAAGGGTCACGTTACTACTTATTTTGGTCATAAAATCCTGGGCATGCTAAAAGGTTACCATTTCTCACTACTTTTATGCTTCCTCTAAGGCTGGAATAACATTTGGTGAATAATGCAGGATTTTAATTTTTCTTGTGCTGAACAGATAAATATTCTATTAAATGGTATTGAAATTATTTTTGCACAAAATGAGCCCTCAAGTAAAAATTATTCTACACGAAACACGGAGAATATTAGCTTGATAAATTATTTTTTAGTTCCTCAATTACATTTTGCTTAAATAAATGCAACGTTTCTTGAAATAAATTCTACTCCCACTGCTAATCTCAGTGACCCAGATTCCTAGTCCACCCAAACACGGGAAAATGATTCCTTCCCACGCTGTATGCATAATTAACCCATCTGTCGCATTGAATGAGACAGTCGAATTCTTTATTTTATAAATATTAATAACTACAACCTCGATAGGCAAGGCGTAGATTTTTGAAAGAACGTGAACACTGTTACTGCGCCTTATAACTAATGCATAATGTCTACCAAAGCCATCACAAATTAGATGCAATTAGATATTCTGGAGACGCGATAGAACGGTATCCTTTGAAAAGTGGAAGCATATTCTTGTAGTTATTCCTCCTCTCACACTTCACATGTTTCGTAAATATACCATGTGACTTGCAGGTAATTAATTATTCATTGATGGAGGGTGCAGTTTGATCTTGTGAATGGTGAAACATGTGTGGAATGAATGGAAGGTGTAGATGAATTCACTGGAGCAACACAACGAGCTATTAGATACGGTCCGGGATTCATCCCGAAGTGAAAGATCCGAGGATAACACCTCGTCATTTTGAACCATGGTCAGATGACGAGGTCAACACCTGAATTGGCACCCCACTCTCCAAGCTTCCACACCACGACAACATGAGGAAATTTGATGCCACGACAGATTTAAAGTGCACCAGTCCATGTTTACACGACGGTCTCTGACTGGACCGAGTTTCCAACTCGCAACTCTCCGATTGCTAATCAAACTGGGCTACTTGGCTTTCACACTCATAGAGGAAGTATAAAAGTAGAGTGAGCAATATTAAGCTTTTTATATGCTAGGATCATGTGACACAGACTAGTAGTAACTTGACTCTTAGACTGATTTCGTCTGCTGGATGCAACCTAACATTCATGGTAATTGGTGCACGGGACAAAAGACGCATATCCATTGATTCATCATATGATTGGTCCGAGCAACATAGTATGAGATTTTGGTGATTTCACCATTTTTGTCACCACTCTATAGAAATACCGATTCACACACGTACCCTGTCATAAGATGAAACATCGCCAAACGAGTTGATAAGATACTACATCGGCCAACAAAGTCAATAATTCAGAGAGCAGTCACGTGACTACTAGTCGACATGTTGGTCACACTTGTTGAAGCTCCAATCACACTAGCTCGTCATCTGAACGTGGTTCACGTGATGATCTCCTAGGATCTTTCCCTTGGGGATAGATCCCGCACCAACGCCAATAGCCCGTTATATTGCTCCAGTGCGACGTTAATTAACTCCCTCCCTACCTACCTCTTTCTAGCTATGTTCAGTTTACTATATTTCACGTCTGTGCCTCCAATCTATAAACTTACACACCCCGCAAACGTGAGGACATTTGAGATCACGAGAGATTTAACGTGTACCAGCACCCACGTAAACGACGATCTTTGGTTGGATAGAGTTTTGAACTCGAACCTCTCCGATTGCTTGACCCTATGCCCATTGGAATGAATGGAATGTGGAAAATTCAGTTTTCGTTAAGTGATGGAATAGAGTGAGTTTCTTGGGAGAATTGGTAAGGGAGATCGTGCAACTTTTAAAAATTTCCAAATAAGTTCCTAGAACGCAATAGAAAGATTATAATAATTTAAATGAAAAATGACGAACCGTGGCAGTAAGAAAATTAATATAACGCACATAGAGAATGAAACAAAGAAAAGTCCGAAATCATAGCCATAAAAATTCTCTCACCTCCCTATACCCAGAGACACCATAGAAAGTCCTTGGAGGGACTGGTATTTTGATGTAATGGGATGTTTTATGGAAACAGTTTTATTTTCCCCTCTGTAATCTGGATTCTGCATCAATTTCGCACCCTTTATAGCAGGGTATCAAACTCAATTAAAACACGGGCCATTTAATGCAACTGGTAAGATTCGCGCGGGCCACATCACATTTACAAATTTTCTTAAAATTATATTTTGAAGTGAGGATTCAGGAATATGGATAGGATAATTAAAACACATTATTCAATTAAGTGAATTTAGGGTAATAATTTAAATTATTGCTATATAATTGCTTTAATTTAATTTAATTTATTTATAAAACTAAAATTAATTTTTTTACCGGAAACTTGCCAGCGCTTTCCTCCTACTAGTTTTCCAATATCTGGATTCAAAGACTGAGAACATACAATCTTCATTATGGCAGATAGATGGTCTACAGATCAAGATTAACTGATGAACGTTTTTATTTAATTTCATGGAGGAAAATAGTTGCTCACACATTTTTAACATGACGAAATTGTGTGTACGGTTTTGTCTCGATCTCCCCTAAGTGCTATTTTCTTCATAACATATTGTCCTGTTTTCATTTTATTTCAGAGCATCGTAGGCCAAAAAAAATTACCTCGGGGCCACATGCGGCCCTCGGGCCACCAGTTTGACACCCCTTCTTTATAGCGAGGAAGTATGCTCGCTGGTTTCAGTATAGATTACATTAACATGTGATTAAGTTTAACATTAAGATTCTTAACCATTTAATAACTTTTAAAATCTTTGTAAATTAACTTTTTAAATTGGAAAAGAATGAAAATATTTAAAATATATTCTAAATCCTTAAATTTTTAATACATGTGTTTGTTGCATACGCAATGAAGAGAGTGAGAATATGTGAAATTGGAAGGACTTTCTAAATTGTTTTCCGAATAATTTTGAAATTCCCTTATACATATATATGAAAGCATAAAAATATTTTGAACATTTTTAAGTATTCTAAGCTGCAATATATATAACTCGAAGTTTCCTGATACGAATAGTTAAGCACATATTTTTAAGATTTCGGCAACGCGCTCGCTCGCGTGTGTTCTAATCTTACAGAAAATAAAATAAAACTTCATACAAGCATTTCAAAATGTGGAAAATCAAAAAATTCTTGAAAGTTTGTAGCAATGTAAAAAAGACAACCCCTTTTCAAAGAATTAGTAGACGAAACAAATAATCTTGATGCAAGCATTTACAAACGAATAATTTAGTTCTACTTATAACTATTTTAGAATACTACCATTAGATTTCGAGTTTTCGTCGATACATATATCGCGTCAGTTTCCGTGTGCGAATATCGGCAAGGTTGATATTTGAATATTTCGGTAATGTGGCTTCTAGTCTTACATAAAATATAATTTCTTAGAGGCATTGCAATTTTGTCAGTTAGAAAAGTCAACAAATTCTTAAAATTTTGAGACATTAAGCAACGAAAATAATCATTCACAAGCAGATGAATGACGTAAGTATTGCAAAATAACAAGGAAGTAATTTTGCATTATCAAGAAAGTTTCACGTCTGAGTTTGATGGATGTTATTTTAATAAGATTTCAGAAATTATGTTTTCGATGGATAGTACTCATCTTCGGAGTAAAAAAATTGTTTCATCGGGTTTTTCACACAATGGATTTTGTAAGGAAAATATGTGGTTATATCAGCTCTGATCCTAAAAGAAACTGTGGTTTCAGGAAAATCATGCTCATATACGTTATGTAATAATCAACATAATTTTCTCATAATGCTTTTGCGTGTGCCGCAAATTTTGGAAATCGATTATTTTTACTCTGTGGAACGTTGGATAAAATATTCCATAAAGTAAAGTATTCAGGGGCGGATTGAATGGAAGTTGGTAGATTCTCGGCAATTTGTTTTCGAAAATGAGAGCTTATTTCCAAAACTATCTTCCTTTATGTTCTAAAATAGATAGGTATGAAAATGGCTTTTAAAACTAGATTAGATAAAAGAACTAACATACCTCATTTTGAATGCGAACTAAAACAATCTATAGAAAATCCTTGGTTTCATTCACGTAAAAGAATAAACGATACCGTTCTTATACAGAAAACCAGAGTACTTACATACAATAATGGAAGGGATGCTTATCAGAACAATATTTGTTAACGCTCGGAGTGGTTTCGACGAGATATCTCGTCCATCAAGATCCAACCAATTTTACTAACGACGAGATATCTCGTCCATCAAGACCAATTTTACTAACAATGAGATATCTCGTCATGAAGATACAACCGATTATTGACGAGATGCCTCGTCTGGACAACCACCAGGGGGATTAAGAAAACATCAGTTAATAAAATTATTTCTCTCTCAGTTGTAGTTTTTGTGATTTAAGGTTAAAAAATATCGAAATCAAGAATGAATAATTTATTAGTTACGAACAGATGAAAACCTTAGTGAAATTGATAGTAAAACATCAAAACCTTCAGAACAATGAATAATAAAGATAAAAACTTAGAAAGAGTCGTCTATGGTCATATCGGTGTGAAACAAGACCTCCACCATCATCAAGACTGTAGTGGTGAGGAGGCGTCGTGTCCAGTAGGTTGGCCCACTGCACTAGCAATCTGAGAGTTGTAGGCGACACAGGTTCAAGTCCTGTCCGATTTGATTCCTCCCTATGCGTATTTCTCTCTTCTGTGTCCATAAAACTTTATTTGTATGTGTTTATGTCCATTACTAGACATTGCCGATTTTGTGTTTGGCACAGCATAACCCTTGTGGCATTAAACTCAATCTAACCAATCTACTAAAGTGATGCATTGATTGAATAATTTAATGAATTGAATAATTTGTAGTCAGAAATTTATCAGAATTGTAATTATATAAGTATTATAAATGCATTATAGTAAAATTATTTTATCTAGATTTATCCAGTTTACAGATTTGATATATCAATTCCATAATTTCTGAGATCAAAAAGCATGTTAATTTGGTAAGATGCATTTTAGCATTTATTTGTATGCAAAGGTTATATTCCTCTAACTTAAGTTTGGGACAAAAGAGATGATTCAACACAAAGGTTTATATTTGAATCGGAGCCTCGTATTCAAACTTCCTTTGCAATTCCTCAAAGACAACAGTATGTCCCTAAAGCAGCTATTATTCAATAACAATAAAATAAAACAATGCAAATTAATATATTTACTCTTAAAATAGGATACGAAACCTCGCGTTGTGGGATATGCGATTATAGATGAAATACCAATAATTAAATAACATGTCTTCCCCAAATAAAAATTATAAATACATTGACAAGATAATAAAGGTAGTGCGAGACTAGGTATTTTAATTAACGTCACACTGGAGTAACACATCGGATAAATTGAAAAGGTAGTTGTTCACTTTTTGGCTCTATTAGGCTAAGTGCGAAATATTTGTACAAGCCCATTTCACATTTTTTATATTTGGTGAAATTTTTATTGGTTTATCCAGTACTGATTTATATAAATGTGCATATTTCCAGACATGAGAGTTTGTGTTTCTATTATTACATCGATAAAATATTTTTATCTTGTATGTATTATTTATATAGACTGTTAAGAAGAAAAATTATGTTACAAAATCTTAGGGGAACGTGAGTCAAATTTCATTAACAAGAATGAAAATATTTTGCATATTGTATTAGTTTTAATCAGTTGCAAACAGGAAATTTCGCTGTCAGATCTAGATGAACGCGTATCTGTATTTATTCACAGCAATAAAAAAAAGATGTCCTATACCCTGTATGCATTATTACAAATAAGGAAGGTTGGTTGGGTTTTATGGCGAATGGACCGTATTTGGCCAAGCTGGGCCAAACACAACACAAAGATAATTTTAAGCAAAATAAAGAAAATAATAAAAGATCCGACCATTTACAATTTCAAATTGAAATTAGGCAAGGTAAAAGGTATAAATACTCTTCCAACCAGACTACCACGGACCTGGTAATATTTAGGATTTTAATAAATTATAACTCTACGTTGTATAATTTTCTTGTATCTTAAACGAAGCTGTAATGCAAAAGTAAAACCTTTACTTTCAGAAATACCACCTGGGAATTCTCACATGGGTTTCAAAGATCAAAATATACATTTTCATTTAAAATGCAGCGTACATCATCAGAATGAGTAATAACAATCAAACATGCATGAATCTTGGTATTTGTGAAATTATATTATTATATTGAGGTTTGATATCCCTCAAACGTTGCATCAGCTTCGATTAGAAAAGTAAAATCCTTAATTTAAAATCAAATACAGCTTACCTCAGAATTGCATAACATCTCAAAACCTTTCACCCACGCATAATAACAGTATATACTAACAGCAGCCTTTTTTCATATGCGTCGCATTCATATGTGGAATTTCGTATTCCGTACTGGTTTCTCATAGCCTTCTTTTGAAACCAATAAGAACTGGATTTCTCTTTATATCAAAATAGTTTAAATTCCGAGCCTGTTATTGATAGCGACCCCACCTATTATTTATAGCAACCAATAATAAATATCCATCCCCAAAAATACCACATTTTCTTTGCAGCAATCAACAATGAATATCCCCATAGAAAAACACTTGTTTTTTACAGGAACCAAAAATAAATGTTCCAACAACCACTAATTATTCCAACCGTAATATTCTTTACAGCAACCGACAAAAAATACCCCCCAAAAAAGCACATGTTCTTTACAGGAACCAAAACTAAATATTTCAACACACGTTGCTTACAGTAACCGACAATAAATATTCCACCACAAACCATCACATGTTCTTTACAGCACCAACAATAAATATTCCAACGAACAATCTGTTCTTTACAGCAACCAACAATAAATATTCCAACAAACAATCTGTTCTTTACAGCAACCAACAATAAATATTCCAACAAACAATCTGTTCTTTACAGCAACCAACAATAAATATCCCCCAAAATACAACCCCATATTCTTTACATAAAACAGTAAATTTTCCGACAAACAATCACATGCTTACAGCAACCAACAATAAATATCCCCAAAACACAACCACATGTTATTTACAGCAAACAATGAGTATTCCAACAAACTACATATTTTTAAGATGATATGTGCCTAGGCAAACTTGCATCCAGAACTTTCACTTCCCTTTCAACAGCATGAATGCAAGATTAACCGTCACCTGTATGAGTTGGTAAATTAACCAATAACAAATATAGTTATAATCAATACAATAATACTGTTTTTCAATACTATTTTAAGTCACAGACCTATGGTGGTCTTCGAAAGCTAATATTTACCAAATCGAAAACGTGGGTATGACACCCCCAATAGAACATTACAAAAACATATCTACCATGCAAGCGTCCTGTGAAGCATAGCCGTACACTTCTTATTCGAGGTTGGAGCGTAACTGTGGTGGAGAGATAAGCACCCCAAATCCCCTTCAACAACTATGCATCGTAGTGAGAATAAAAGGAGAATCTTCCGGATTGTTGGGAGCGAATTAGAGGGAAAGATGCAGCAGGATGCAAAAATGTATCGCCAACGTAGTCTGGATGAGAAGGATTACCCATTCTTTTTCAGGAGAAGAGCAAAAATCTCTACAGAAATGAAATCAAGCGAGAAAAATAGTAAGCTGGACTAAAAGGCGAAAGAAAAATGCGGATATTTCAGTTCGTGGGTTTAGTTCCACGTTAGTAGTGAAAGAAAGCAGAGTTAAAACAATGTTTTGTGCTTCCAGAATCAGCATCTTACGAAAGCTTTGTCTTTGGATTCATCAGCTATAGTCTTTATTTTGAAGTGATGGCTCAATCCCTCTACGTCGTGAACCTGCGAGTTTTAGACTGCGCAGGTTCAAATCTACCCTGGGGGTATCCCGTCTTCTATGTCAGTAAAGGTTTCCTTGTGTGTAGATGTCCATTTATTTGACGTTGCTTGGCTCTTGACCAATTATGGCCGTTGCACCAGAAAACGCAATCAACCGACCATCATCTGTAGTGTTAAAGTGCTTATTTTAATGTCTATTATTTTATACCGACTTTTAAATTGATACCTATGAAAGGCGTTTTCTCAAAGGCCTTTAAATTCTCATGAGAGGTAACGATTTCCCTTGTGGTTTATTGTCGCGTCGAAACTGCCCTATAGTAGTCAGCCTCTGTTACAAAAACCTGTTCTACACTGTCACCAATTCTGGACAACGGATAATTTGTTTTCCTTACTTGGATCTTCATTTCCTCTTGTAATGATTCGGGATTTTTGTCCAGACGAGGTATCTCGGCTTTAGCAAAAATTGACCAGATATCGGACATATCTCGTAGAAACCACTTGGAGGTTTTAATGTAGGTTGTGGTTTCTTCCCTCTAAAGTACTTCCTATACGTAATCCAAACGTGACGTCACTTGGCTTGTTTTTTTTCAACGATTTCAGCCCGTCGCCAATACAAAATTCAATGAATTCCGAATCTATATACATGATAGTTGGGTTAACATCAATTAGATCAAACGTCATCAAAATGGCGATGAACTGTATTTTAAGGTAACTCACGGTGCGTATCAAGAGCAAGACATTTTTAGTAGCAAATTAAAATCCTCGCAATCCGTCTGGTTTTTAAACTCCCTCTCATATAATTTGACCTTCTAGAAAACAGACTGTCATACCTCTACTTAGGGAGGAGAGTCCATTGCTCTCTCCCTCGGTAGGCAAGGATTAAGAGACTAGATTGCGTTAAGAACAATGCATTTTCTGGCAAGTGATGGTTAATCCTACAGGCATTCTGTTGACCATTAGGCGAGCAGTGATTCGTACTCACCATTCGCTATTGAACCGTTGAATGATTTCGAACTGAATTGGTGAAGTAGAGAGTCTCATTCATTGTGTGCTTCTCACTACAGCCCCTAATTCATTTTCGAATGTACACGTGTTACTTAATGTTGTGTAACATCTTCATCAATCTTGATATTTATAGGAACGACAATGACCAGATTCTTCTGGAATGGAAGGAACAATCCTCTTTAGATGTGATTATGGTTTCTACAGATATATAGAAAAGACCGTAATACTCAAGAGACCCAGAGTAAGATAAGTTTCAGAAATATTGGCTACAAAAGAAGTAAGAACAACACACGAACTGGACAAGACCTGCAAATGCGCGTGACAGTGTTTGAAGTCAAAGCAATATGATCTGGAGAACGACAAGTTGTAAATACTCGTCCTGTACAGTATGGATTTAAGGAAGCTTAATAGCTCACCAATATAGTATATTGATGTCCATAGGAAAGGCAAAAACAAGAAAGAGTTGTTAGATTGATCAGAAATTTGGTAGACGGGTTTATTAAGCTTATTAAGGCAATGGTTAGCAACAGTTGAATATGCAAACAGAATGCTCCCTTTGGTATGGATCTGAATAGTCACCAACAGCCTGTTGTGTTGCTCCAGTGATCATAAATTCAACTACATACCAAGTCTGTTGGTTTTGCATTTTCGATGAACATCCGTGTTAAAACGAAGTATATGTATAAGATTTAAAGAAAGCATCTGTACGAGACTCGTTTTCGCTGTTCCATTCAAAGCGTTATTTAGACAATGTTAGAGTTTTTAAGAGACAAAATATTAAAAAAACAATTGTAATGGAACTGATTTTTTAGTTTGCGAAATACCTTCATGGTGTAGTTAGTTCTCTTCAAATTTGTATTCAAGTAAAGGATGAATAACACTAAGTACGCCCTTTTAAACAATCCTTATTCAGCTAAGTACGATATTTTTATAAAACTGCATGAGCAAAAGTTCTATATTTAACTATTTTAATATTGAAGTCACGGAAAAAAGATTGCGCAAAGTAGGATGAAACTTTATAGTGTTAATTTTAAGCATACTTTAATTTTTTGTTGATAATTAACTATTTATTTGGTGTTCGCGCAACGCTTGAACTTTTCATGTTAATATTACACATCGTATAGCATACATAATTTCCTTATAATATGCAAAGGAGCTATTTGATATTCTTTGTAAGCATTCCTATTCCAGTGTTTTAACCACACCTTAAATAACGTTGCATTTCAATCAAGTGTTGGTATATATAACGCAAAACACAACCTGCAGTCCACACGTCATTCCGTGTTTTATTTCGATTCCTGTCAGGTTCGATTTGGATACAGTATTTCTATCTTCTGTGTCAGTAAAGCTTTACTTGTGTGTATGTCCATTACTTGATATTGTATGTCTTGCCGCAGCATGGCCAAATATGGCTCTTGCACCATAAAAGCCCAACCAACCGTGTTTTATTTTTACAATGAGAATTTTTCGGATGTTTTTAAGTTGTTAGTAATTACTATGTAGCTGTTTTAAATTGTTAATTTTTTAACATGGTGATACTCATTCTTAATTTAACTATCAAAATCAGGAGAGAAAACTTTAATTAGAACGAACTATTTTATACTTGGGTTCTAAAGCTTTCGTGTAGAAATTTACTTTTGTATTACCCGCCTTCCAAATGTCCAGTCAATTCAACAATTCTTTGTGGGCGTTACGTTTTCAATGAAAAAGTATTTTAATCACACCTTAAATAATGTATTTCAATCAAGAGCTGGTATATATATCAGTGAAAGACCGATATCTGGCAAATGTCGATATTCTCTGGTGAATGTCAGCATTCACATAGTCGCTTAGCGTATGTCCGAAATATTTGCTAAATATCATTATTTCTCACTTACACCGGCAAATGTCGACATTCAGCATGCACTGATGGTGAATGTACAACACAAAACAACTTATTGTCCACGTTCTACAGGAGTTTCAAGCTATTTTTTCTACGAATTACCTTAAGATACCTAAATTTATCTGTAATAAGAAATGTATAGGAAACACTGAGATATCATCTAGTTTATAGTTCCCAAAGTGGATGCTACCGCCCCCTTGTGGGCCTTGAAGGAATCATGGGGCAATGATGGCCTCGGTTAGTAGGGACGTTGAGAACCAAGAATGGGCAATTAGATGCTAAAAGAGAGATTGAAAAAATAGATACCTACACTTTATCCTGTACTATGGGCTGTGGCCAAACACTTTTTGATTCCTTTTCTATTATCATATCTAACTCAACGTGTATTTAGTGTAGTAAGAAGTCTTTTAATTGAAAAGACGAACCGATCACAAATAGTTGACCTTGGATATTTACGGATGCTGTGGACAAATTGATAGCAGAACAGCAGCACATTACTGATTATTTTTAATGCTTCTGATGTTGCTGATATTAATTACTAAGAATAGTGAGAAATCTAGTGCGAGTTTATGTGTAATTTATTTTTATTATTTCATTTTATAAACTAGCTTTATTATTTAAGTTTCAAGTTCTTTTATTTCCATACTAGATTTAGCTCAGGTGTGACCTCATCTGACCATGGTTAAAAATTACGTGGTCCTCGGATCTTTCCCTTCGGGTTTGATCCCGGACCGTCACCAGTAGCACGTTGTAATCCAGTGCGATGTTAATTAAGATACCTACTTAAGAAACTAGATGTTTGATGTTCTAAAACTACACACAACTACATTAGGTAAAATTCAAAAACTACACTGATACATTTGCAATTTATTACTAATTGAGATGGTTTTCCAGATTGAGAGACGAATAAAATTGCATTTTAAAAGCGAAGTTTTGAATCAAGAATACTTGGGAAACTAATCTAGTTAAAACCACAACCAAAAGAGAAATATAAATAATTTAACAGATGAAGAATACAAAACAAGAATTACTACCTAATTATAATGCCGTAAAGGTAAATTCATCGTGAAAACATAAGACATTCTTCAAAGTAAGACCCTAGCCATGTTTAATGGGCCAGAAAATTTAATAATTTCTTAAAGTTAAATAATATTTTGTTCCTAAATTAAATCAAATTTCTCCACCTGGTTTGTTATAACGCTTAATTCCATTGAATACATGCTAATTAGTAACGCCAATTCCATTTTGCCGGAAACCAAATACGGGTCTCAACCCACCTGTCTTAAACAAGTGTTTCGAATATCTTGTCTTGAAAGGAAGTCTACGTTGATTAAAGTTTATTTACCTTTAAATTCCATGTACGGAAATTATCATGTATATCGAAATAATTATATTGCATTAACAAAGAGGTCATTTGATGATAAAATAAGTAAATTTTAAGAAAAATGAGTTATAATTCATGAACATTATTTTTCTATTTCGGTATGCGAAAAACACTAGAAGAGCCATTACATTTCGGAAGAAAATTTTAAAATCGATACTTTAATTCTCGGTAACTTCAGTGATTGGATTGATTAATAATGTTTAGGGAAAATTAATTTCTTTGAAGGTAGGTAATTTCCAATTACCCAAACCTGGCGTCTGACGTAAAGATTGAACTAAGTACAAACAACTTATTTGCATTTTTAGAGTATAATTAGATTTTCGATCGCTCGTCTGTCCGAAAATTCTATCGTTTAAAATTGATCACCTTACTTTCAAGGAAATTAATCGGGTTATTACCGAAGAAACAATTTAATTTATTCATTTCAAGAGTGGATAGAGATTGTTTAATAAGTGCTAAAGTATTTCAACAATTAGAGAAAATATTAAACCAACAAAAAATAGATTATGATTTCAATCTAATAGAACCAAACGTGTTTTGCTTTCTAACTCGGAGCCTAGAAACCTACTCTAAGCACATTTTGTTTCTATTTCAATTCTTCAGTGTTATGTTAGTGTTTTATTGCGGTATAAAACGGTTGTTGTCTCAGATACACCCCGCCTACTCACGTAACATTTCCACCACGTCTATCGTAAGATTTGTACGATTGCTGCGCGTGAATACGAATTTTAGTTAGGTGAAATAATTTTTGTTTTACATTTTAAATGTAAAAATAAAATGTTTGTTTAATTAGCAAACACTAGAGCGAAACAAAAACCTGGTCAACACCTGAGCTGGCACCCTACTCTCCTAACTTCCACACCACGCCAACGTGAGAACATTTGAGGTCATGGCAAATTTAACGTGCACCATCCCCCACATACATGACAGTCTCTGGTTGGATCGGTATTTGGTATTTTTTTAATTAACGTCGCTCTTGAGCAAAACAATGGACTATTGGCGACGGTCCGGGATCAAACCGAAAGTTAAGATTCGAGGACAACACCACGCGTAATTTTGAATTACGGTCAGATGACGAGGTCATACCCGAGCTACTTTAGTTGGATCGAGTTTCGCACTCGCAACCCTCCAGTTGCTAATCCGCTAGTCTTCCAACCACCTCGACCCCAGTAAAGTCGGAGGGGAAAAAGATGAATTCGTGATTGTAAGGTCTCGTGATCTCGTTTTTTCGTTACCACATTTTACAATTAAAAGAACAGTTTAAGAATGCAAAACTAATTTAGAGTGAAAAAAATCAGAACATAATATTACTGCACGTGATCAACACGAGATTTCACTTCCGTTGAAAACGCGCCTATACAAGAAGAAATAGAATTAAAAACATATTTGAGGCTCATAATAAAATTAGCCGCTGTTTTGACAGATGTCTCTTGTAGACCATTCTACTCGAAATTTTAGTCTTTCGCTCGAACATAAATTAACATTCCTCCGATACCGCCCAATAGTATATTTCTATGTAACCATAGCATCATCGGGTTCATCAGTGAGTCCTTGAGGAAGACTTGTTTCTAAGTAGATGAATTAATTACTTCAAAGCTTGTGGAAGTCTGGAACATTTGAACGTTCTACTATTCTTCCAATAATCAGCTGTATAAACTAGTCAATGGAGTAGGAACAAAATATCCCTGTTATCATAACACACCTTTTTCACTATGGTAGTATTATATTTCCTTTCTAGGAGTCACATAGATTAAAGGTCACGCAAACACTACTATTTCAGTTCATCATATCCTTTTTCTGCACAACTTTTTTGTACAGTTGAGCTTGATTTGTGTGACAAGAGTATTGTATTTTAAGATGAAAAGTCAAACAATGGTTTTATTATATTATCGGATCTTAGAACTATAAATTAAGATATACACTTATTACAGAGAAAATAACGTGTAAAATCGTTAACACAGTACAATAATGTAGTGCAACATATATCTTGAGGCTCGGGGCCATAGCCCGGCTGTAAAAGTAGCGTATTAGCAACCGGATAGTTGCGATCCAACCAAAGACAGTCGTGTACGTAGGGGCTGGCGCTCGTTAAATCTGTCGTTAAATATATCGGTCCTACTACATGCATAGTAGGACCGAAGTGCTTGAATCTTAAAAACCGTATTTTGGAAACAAATCATTGTATATCTTTCTGTCGGAAACAGCAAAATGTTATCAATTTATGTGACAGTATAGACATTAATGTAATTATCTTTAATATAGTATCTGTTTGGTACCGAAATGTTTGATTCCTACCACTGAATGAAGGATTTGTTCAAATTTAGGCATCTGCACATCAAACACATCACGATCCTTGCAATAGTAAAAGCATACACATGTACGAAAAGCGGACAAACCTAAAAAAGCTATTCGACGACCCAACGAAACTGCTAGGGAAACAGAGGCGTGACTTGGTTTTGTCTGAAATAGCAAAAACCCACGGAGACGAAGTCTAATAGTAAAGCTAATTTTAAATAAAATGGAGGACCTTATACGATAAACTTCAAGCACATTTTCCAAGTCATCCAAATTTAAAGTCTGACTTTTTTTTTATGTTCTTATTATAAGAAACAGTTCCGGAATAGTTTTAGATACATAAATTGTTTAGTGTAATTATAACGATTCGGAAAAGGAAAGGTAATCTACGAATGATACGAAAAAAGTTTGTGTTTAAATTCTCTCTCAAATGCCTGATGAGATGTAAAGGAGCGAGTCTCTTACGAAGTACGAACTACCTGATACATTTATCCAGTATCACCATAAAAATACGCATCCATAATCACCATAATTCCTTCTCTTTGAAAAGGCAACTTTAAAAATCAAATAAGAATATATACATAAAGATTAAAATGTGTATTCCTCTTTCAAATTCAAACACGAAATGTTAAATTGCAATAGTATTCAAAGAATATAAAATGTTGTATCTGTATTTACAATATATTTTACGCTTTTTATAGAAATAGGTACATACTGATGTGTAGGAAAATATGCTTCAAATATATCTACGAATCGCCATTTGCATTTTACTTGCCCATATTGTGTGTATTTATATATATATAGTGATGTGCTCTAACATTAAGAATTATGGGGAGGTTGATTCTCTAGTGGTCTTTTTCTGAAAGAGGATGTGTTGTTATTTGAACTTTAATGGGATCACTATAGGTATTAGTATTAATTCATAAAATATGCTCGAAAATTGGTTTTGAAAGTTTTTCTGAAAAATTCAGTACATACAAAATATGTAAACAAAATATTCTCACCACAAAGCATTGGGATAGTGGGAAATACTTGTAACAAAACCCATTTATTTTTATGATTTCAAAGCAAAATCATTCACATGCATGCTATATATGCGAAAAGGAACGTTATTACTCTTTTTTGTGCTTTAAATATCGTCGTACTGAATTAAATAGTATGACATTACATAACATGTGACCATTATAATGTCGAGTCACATTGTTACATAGCCTCCTTATTCTAAGAAAATAAGAATATAATTTACTCAAATTTTTTCATAGTTATATTCCTCAATCAAAATTTGAATAGAACTTTGTTCACCGAAGTAATATTTTTTGAAATTTCATCTAAGAGAACTATTTCTAATTAAATTTATTTTTGTAGAATTTAATAAAAAAGTTCTCGCTTCGCTTAACAATAGGAAAATATGTTTAGAAAGTCGATTACAGCATATTTTAATTTACATTTTAATCTAAGATAACTGTTATAAAAGTGTTATTTTTTATTCGCTTTATAATCTATATTATTTAAATGCAGGTTGAAATGCGCATTAAATAAACTAATAGTACTATACTTTTACATTTTATTATGAAATAATTATTGTAAATTGCAAAATGAAGTTATCTTCACCTAGAGGCAAAATGATCCATTGATTTATTTGTTTCACTTGGGCAATCATTTCTTTGAATCATTTTTGAGAACGAGTTGACTGTTAACCCTCAAAGCGTCACCAGATTTCCGAGTAGTGTGGTATTGCTTGCCCAACAACACAAATTAACCTTCCAAGTGGTTTCGATGAGATATCTCGGTCATCAAGATATGATCAGTTTTACTAATGACGAGATATCCCGTCATCAAAATATTGCCGATTGTGTGATGATAACGAGATCAAGATTTGATCAGTTTTGTTCTAATGGCGAGATATCTCGACGAGTGAGATCTGGCTAATTTTACTAATGACGAGATGCCTCGTCGAGACAACAACCAGAAAGGTCAAATAACCGCATTTATTGGATATAAGGAATCCTGGGAAAGATTCTAGTGGTCACGAAGGTCAAAATAGGGACGACTGCAGATTTCAGAACGCAAATATGCTTGTGTGAACCCCTTCATTTAAAGTTACAGGAATGTTACGAGAAGCAAACATCATATCATACCAAGCTTAATTTTTTTAAAGCTTGTGTTAACGATTGCATAACCTGACTTTTTACTAACCTTGACGAGATATCTCGTCATTAGAAGAAAATAGACCAGATCTAGATCTCGTCATCATCATAAGATCGGCAATATCTTGATGACGAGGTAACTCGTCATTAACAAAATTGGTCAGATCTTGATGGGCGAGATATCTCGTCGAAACCACTAGGAGGGTTAATGGAATCTTAAATGAAAATGGTTATATTCTGGGAATAGATAGATAGGTATTTAATTAACCTCGCACTGGACAACACAATGGACTATATTTCCGGTAAGGATACCAGTATAACTGCATATAAATATAATAAAATACGTTTATCAGAATTAAAAAGTGAAATTATAAGGTAATTGAGACAATCGTCCATGTTGACAAGTATCAAAGGCACCATGTGCGAACTAATGTGAACATATATATAGTATCTAAAGAAGTGAAAGGCAAATACGATCACAGAATTGTAAATAGTGACTTGAATAGAGCTGTAATTACCGGTAACGAAGAAAAAAATGAATAAGAAGATTTTAGAATTGTATCCTAGTAATGTTTGTTGGGGGAACAGCTGAGAAAACGGATGAAGCTCCTGGGCTGAAAATGTTGAAGGTCAATGTTCAGATAGTCTTGGCGATCTGTACCAAATGTTATCAGAAGCTGGTGGGAAAAATAATAAAAAGTAAATAAAGCGATTAATTATTAATAGATTACTTCGTGAAAACAAATTTGTATATTCGGTTTATTTGTAATACTTTTTAGAACTATCTTATATTTCGCTCATCTACTTACTTTTTTCACGTTGTATTCTTCAGTTTGATTACATAACTTCAACACAGGCACCACTTTGTACAGTTAATGTTGTAGAGACCTCAGCTAAAGATATAACTCAACCACCGATTTTGTGAGAGCATCGCAATTGGAAAATAACTTAAGCTTCGGTATTTAGTTTCAAATTATTCTCAATTTTTGTGGTTGGAGATTGTAAGCAGTTCGATACATTTTTGTATATAATATTTAAAATGATGTTTCTTATTTAAATATAACTTTAAATATATTGTTGACGTATTTCTCCTCCGTTGTCTACAATGTTTGCAAAATGAAGAGGGAACCACAGCACAAAATAGGATGTTCTTACTCTATTGGTCAAAATAGACATATATGCTAAACTTCTGCAACTTGTGGGTCGATTCCTGTAACTACCCTGGATGTACTACTTTCTACAGTGCCAGTAAGACTTTCAATGTGAGTGTATGTCCATTTTTTTAATGGAAGAAACATTAGCACACCTTAAACTTTTATTTGTTAAACAAAAAGTATCGATTTTGCGAATATAATTTCACAAGCGTAGCCATCCTGACATTATTCTAATCTTTAACATGTTCTTGACAATTTGTTGGTAATTGGTAATTGAATTAACGTCGCACTGGAGCAACACAACGGGCTATTGGCGATGGTCCGGGATCAATCCTGAAGGGAAATATCTGAGGACAATACCTCGTAATTTTGAACCACGGTTAGATGACGAGATAATTTTTAATACTTATTTTTCGAATTTTCCAACAATTTTTAATAACTATTTTTCAAATTTTCCGATCAGATAAATAAACTTCATCAAACATTATGAATTCCAGCTATTTCGGAAGTATTTTCACATTACATCAGCATTTCCCATAGTAGCAAGCTTCGCGAGAAGTTCACACAAATCATATTTTGATATTAATATTTTTATCACGTTTTACCTAAATTAACTTTATTATTTCGTTTTACCTCTTGCACCTTTCCTGTCTGCATCTCAAATTCATTTTTAAATTGCGAATTTGAAACTCATTGCATTTGTAGATTTAAATCTGGTGAATAAGTTCGTTTTCCGTAGGTGGATTTTATTTCCGAGTGGGAATATAAGGAAATAAACAAAAATCTCGAATGAAGCCTTTCTTTCAGTCACGTATATATGAAATGATACTCAAATTAACCCCTAAAATATAATATTCTCCACGCGTAAGTCCCTTAACATTCCAGAATATAACTTCCCTCTTCTCACACTCGTCTTCGTTTCATTACTACAGCTATCTAGAGACCATGAACACTGCATATTTACACCACTGTAACCTTTTGACCTTTCCAACTCGCTAAACACTACTGCTTCAACAGACGAGCTCACTAAAGTTGTTTATCTCTTTTCCCTTTTTGATCGTGTAGGCGGCCCAGGTTCGATTTCTCCCTGGGAAATAAAACAAAAATCTTGAATGAGGCCTTTCTTTCAGTCACGTATATATGAAACGATACTCAAAAATATTTCTTTCGTCTGTGTCAGTGAAATCCTTCGTGTGTATGTATATCCATTACTTGACGTTGGTTGTCTTATGTTTGGGTTTGGTGCAGCATGGCTCTTACGCCAAGAAAACCTAACCAATCAACCTTTTTGATCTCCCAACACTTAATATGCATGTGTGTGTGACCCTGAATAGAAACCCTGAATTTTCTGAAAATAAATTTCTTAACCTTCTGAGCGTCACGAGAGTTATGTCGTATTACCATTATTCCACAACATACTTAATGACTAAATAACAACATCTATTGTTTGAAAGAATGCTACGAAAAATTAAATTGGCCGAAAAGATCAAATTTGGTTAGAATTCATGCCGGAAAGGTTGCAGAACAGATATATTCGTGTACACCATGTAGAGGGTTAATAAGTCCCTTGATCCTCTAAATATTTGAAAATCTAGAGAATTAATTTTAAACTATTTATTTTCATTAGCCCCTTGGCAGAGAGATGGCAGAATATAGTTCTAAACACCCTACATCCAACACAAACGCTCCATATAGTCGAATATGTTTATCTTGTTCGGTAAGTAGTTGGTAATTGAATTAACGTCGCACAGAGCAACACAATGACTATTGGTGACGGTCCGGGATCAATCCGAACGCTAAGATCAGAGGACACAACGCCTCTTAATTTTTAACCACGGTCATATGACGAAGTCAATACCTGAGCTATCACCCACTCAAGCCAACGTGAGGACATTTGAGGCCATGACAGATTTAACGAGCACCAGCCCAACATACACGACGGTCTTCGGTTGGATCGAGTTTCGAACTCGCAACCCTCCTGTTTCTAATCCGCGACTCTTCCAACTGGGCCACCACGGCCACTGTTTCGGATTTAGGACCCGAGGTACCATAGTGATCTATTCTTCCCATGGGGTTTACTGCCTCTTGTAAACATGGTAGCCATGACCCCAGGATGCTCGAGCGATCTTTCTTTTCTTTCTCCTCTTCGTCCTTTCCTTTCGCAATAACTTGACAATGTCTATCTTGTGTTTGGCGCAGCTTAGCCAAATATCACCCTTTAAATTAGCCAAATATCTCCATAAAACCCAAAATAACCAACTCGGATTTAATAGCGTTTTCCTTGAATTTCTCTGCCTCATTATCCACCTGTGAACTTTAACATTTTCACTACACTTAGCCCATATGGGTAATCCGAACGACTGTCTCCATCGCCCGTGCGACTTTGATTTCCGTAATTAATACCATACATATAAATTATTTTCTCCATATTCGGGGAGAAATGTCTGAATATTTGAGTTCCGATTCCCTCACTCTTCTGATTGATAGTGATTTAATGAGCGTGGGTTCAGTTCACTTCAAAGGGAGCTGCTGCCAAGACAGGCTGTGATGGCTAGCCGAATCCGAATTAATCCCGATTCGAAGGGTTCGCCTAATTCCGATCGCATGCACGGCACGCGACGAACGCTCGTTCCTTCTAGGAAGGCACGATTGGGCGAAAGGATTTAGGATCTGCGGATTTACGTGCCGCGACGACCGAATAGACTGGCCGGGGTTCTTAGTGGGATGCCGAAAGCCAACGGGAAACGTCTTCTCACTATGCTATAACGACAGTTGGTAGGTGGTCGATTAACATCGCACTGGAGCAACACAACGGGGTATTACGACAGTTGTTAAAACCTCTATTATTTTCTATGCTTCGATTGCTATCGATTTAGATAAGAGATCACAAATTCACGTAATTAACTCGAGTACAAGAGTTTTTATGAATCCGTATCTTTATCCATGTAGTCAAGTACCCGTACATCCCTCCTTACAACAAGTGCATTTAAATACAATGGTAGGTATTTAATTAAAGTCGCACTGGAGCAACATAACGGGGTATTGGTGACGGTTGCGATCAAAACCGGAAGGGAAAGATCAGAGGAAAATAGAAGTAATTTTAAACCACGGTTCAGATGATGAGAACCAACACCTAAACTAGCACCCCAATCTCCAAAATTCCACATCATGCCGACGTGCAGACATTTAAGGCCATGACAGTTTTAACGTGCACCAGCTCCCGTGTACACGACGTTCTTTGACTGGATCGAGTTTCAAAGTCACAACTTAGAATGAAAGCACTTAAAACGGAAAGTGTAACATAGGTATTTAAATTTTACTGTTAAATAACTTGATGTTGAATAGCCCGTTGTGTTGCTCCAGTGCGACGTTAATTAAAATACCTACCTACATTAATGTTGATTTCTATTTTCAAAAGAATCTTGTCCTGTGAACAGAGCTAGAGCAAATTATGTTCTTCAAAATGAAAACAAGTAAGAAATAATTAAAACATTTTCGTTTTATTTCACAAATAAAAATTAATTCTCATTTCCATTAAAATTGTAAACAGGAAACATTCAACTGTATGTTGCTTATTCCTTGTGGTCTAAGTAATCGATAAACGAAGTCTATGAGTCCGACCACGTTAAAAACCATCAGCTGTATAAAAAACTAGTGTTGCAAATGGGTCAAAATGTTAAAAGCAATAAAACCCGTAACTATAAGTGTATTAAGATCACAGTGGGGAAATGAAAAGTCCTTGTACACGATGAAATGCGGCGCAAGTTCGATTCCTGTCAGGCACATTCCTCACTGGGTGTATTTCTCTATTCTGTGTCAGTAAAAACTTTAATTGTGTGTGTATATCTATTACTTGATATTGTATGTCTTGTGTCTGGTGCAGCATGGCCAAATATGGCCCTTGTGCCATAAAACTCCAAATCAACCAACCTTGTACACGAATAAATATTTGTTAATTTACGACACTCAAAATTTAGAATTTTTGAAACATGAAAAGTTTCTATCAATAAAAGAGTACATTTTGTCAAAGGCCTCTTGGCGACGGTCAGGGATCAATCCAGAAGGGAAGGATGGAGGACAACACCTCGTCATTTTGGACCATGGTCAGATGACGAGGCCAACACCTGAACTGGCACCCCCAGTCTCCAAACTTCCACATCACGCCAACGTGAGGACGTTTGGGGCCACGGCAGATTTAACATGCGCCAGCTCCCACGTATCGAACAGTCTTCGACTGGATCGAGTTTCGAATTCGTAACTCTGGTTGCTATTCCCCTACTTTACCAACCGCGGTCCCTGAGTATATTTTGGAGTTGTTTTTTTTTTTTTTATTTTTTTTATTTATTTTTTTTTTTTATTTCAATTAACGTCACACTGGAGCAACACAATGGGCTATTGGTGACGGTCCGGGATCAATCCCAAAGGGAAAGATCCGAGGATAACACCACGTAATTTTGAACCATGGTCAGATGACGAGGCAACACCTGAGCTGGCACCCCACTCTCCAAACTTCCACACCACGCCAACGTGAGGACATTTGAGGCCACGACAGATTTAACGTGCACCAGCCCCCTTTGTACACGACGGTGTTTGGCTGGATTCGAACTCGCAACCCTTCGGTTGCTAGTCCGTTACTCTTCCAACCGGGCCACCGCGGCCCTATTTTGGAGTTGATAAGTATTTTAATTGGTACAAAAATTAATAACTGAACTGTTTGAATACACGTTGTGCACAAATGATTTTCAGGTTGTAAGTCACACTAGGCTGCGGTAGACCAGTTGGTATAGTCGCGCATTAACAACTGGAATGTTGCGAGTTCGAGACCCGATCCAACCAAAGACCGTCATGTACGTGGGGACTGATGCTCGTCAAATATGCCGTGGCCTCAAAAGCCCCCACGTTGACATAATGTGGAAGTTTGGAGAGTGGGGTACCAGTTCAGGTGTTGATCTCGTCATCTGACAGTGGTTTAAAATGGAGGTGTTGTCCTCGATCCTTCCCTTCGGTATTGGTATTGGTATTTTCAATTAACGTCACACTGGAGCAACACAACGGGCTATTGGTGACGACCTTCCCTTCGGTATTGATCCCGGTCCGCCGCCAATAGTTGCTCTAGTGCGACGTAAATTCAACAGCTAACTACCTTCATTAAGTATAAATTTAGTCAGGAAACTCAAACTAATTTTAGCTTAGAAAGTAAAAGAACTTCGACAATGAATAAATTAAAACAGTCGAGGAACGTATTTACTTTTTGACTGATTTCACAGAATCGATTGGTAGGTATTTTAATTAACGTCACACTGGAGCAACACAACGGGCTATTTTACAGAATCGGAAACATTTCTTTAAAAAAACATGATCAAATATATAGCCGTACATTACATCCAAACGTGCAGCAAATTTGAATTGAAGCTTTATATCTGGATTTAAAAAGATCTTACTTTATATTGAAAATATTAAATCTGAAAAATAAATGTATTTTTAATCGTACTTATTGGAAAATATGCTTCACTTTGATTAGTTAATAGCGGTTAAGGCGAGTCCATTGAATATTGATTAACCGTTAGTTTATCCCATCAACCTTAAAATGAAATACACCGAACATGTGCTCGCAGATTCATGTAATTTCTTCCAGTTGCTCGGTTTTAAGATCTGTCATGTGGTTGTGGGTAAAAGCATGAATCCTAAATTATTGATTGGTTAAAGTCATTATCCACCGTGATCAAAAACACTAGTCTGCGCTTCCATAGCCAATCGGCTAAGTCGATTTATGATTTACCCTTCAGAGACCTTACGACAGCGACTCCGCCCACCTGATCCGTCTATTTCATTAGAAGGTCGATGGTTTATCCAAGGAAGACACGTTTTACGAATCCTTTCATGGTATGTCAAAGCCTGACTACACATGATTGACAAACTGTGTACCTCTAATTTAGAGTCATCAACCGAGTACGAACTAGTGGCACTACGGGGAAAGATCTTGTATCTGCTATAATTTCAGAGTATTGTAAAACTTCTCCCATCTAACTAAGTATATAGCATTTTATAAATTGATTGAATGCCAAAAGGCAGAATTTAATTTGGAATGATGAATCATAAAATTGTAATTATAATTATTATGATATTTATTACCTTATACATCAAAATTTTGCATTATGTATTTATTTAGCATTAAATTTTAAATTAAATATTTAAATTGTTTATAATTTTTATTACATATTCACTCTGATACAGAAGTAATTTGGTATGGGCTGTGTGTATAAATTCATGGTGTACTATAACTACTCTTGATTATATATTACATTACCAATATTTGTGATACAAATATGGTTGTACAATATTATACCGTGTCGGGTACGTAGGGGCTGGTTCACGTTAAATCTGTCGTGACCTCAAATATCACGTTGATGGTGTGGAAGTTTGAAGAGTGGGGTGTCAGTTCAGGTGTCGACCTCGTGACTGTGGTTCAAAATTACAAGGCGTTGTCCTCTGCTCTTTCCCTTCGGGATTGATCCCCTACCGTCGCCAATAGCCCGATCTGTTGCCCCAGTGCGAATTCAATTTAATTACCTACCTTCTTTATACATCAAAATGCAACTTAATTATGTGTATTGCGATCGAAATAAATACTCTAACCCTCTGACCCCACCTAAATCAGGAATGTATTTGGCGGATATTTATTTGGCACACAATATCTCAAATTCTTTTAAAATATTTAGAGATAACACAATGATAGCAACAAATGTGCAAACTGTAATGATGCATTATATTTTTAATTTCTTTATGATAGAGCATTGCTACAAATCAGCAAATCAAATTTTACATTAGAAGCAATATAAAAAGTAGAAGCAATATTCAAAAATAGAAGCAATATAATGCTAAATGTCAATTTACAAAAAAACTTGGTAACTTTTATATACTATTATCGTTAAGTTAAAAGTTCTTTTGAGAACACACGGAAATGAAGAATTTTAGAAGTAATGTTTTTCTTCATTATGCATTTAGGACAAATAAATTTACTTGCCATCATTGCAATAACTTGTGCACAATTAAATGTAACAAATATTCTTTTCATTCTTTTAAATACTTCCCTCCTATTTAATACTATTCTGATTGATGTGTTTATTTCTTTTCTTCCATGAAAAGTAAAAACGAAAGAATTAAAAAAAAATCAATTCATTAGTGTTTATTTTGCACGCACTTAAACTAATAAATCTACTAGAAATTCTGCAAGTAATTTTAGCACAAGTCACAATTTTCTTGGGAATTAACTCCGCGATATTGAAATCGTTGACCCCACATATAAAATTAAAATTGCATAAAACTGGTTGTTTGGTAATTTAATTTGCGTTACACTGGAGCAACGCAATGGGTTATTGGTGACGATCCGGGATCAAACTAGAAGGGAAAGATCCGAGGAGAGCCTCGGGATTTCGAATCACAGTCAGATGATTTTCGACTAAAACTATTCTCTTATGAGAGGGTTGTATATTAAAGCCAAATGGGCAAAGGGTAGGTATTTTAATTAACGTCACACTCGAACACAACGGGTGACGGTCCGGGATCAATCCCAAAGCCAATTGCAGAGGGAGTTAGAGTTTTGGTAACATCTTTCGTAATTTGTTACATGCTTTATAATAATACTTGAACATAATTTCAGCATGTCACTTATTAACGCTAAACATCGCCAGAGTTGATAAACCAAATTAGTTCGTCTAGAAGAGTTTCATCTTCCCTGGCAATTTGGACCTGCGCCATAATTAAAAGAAACAAATAATTTCCCTGATACTTTGTTTATGTTTTCACAGAAAATGTTCTCGCATCATTAATATTGTCGACTTACAATTGAATCGCACCAATCAAAATTTCTGAGATACTGCGTTGTTTAGCTTTTCCATACCAGAATATGATTGACTGGTGAAGACCACTTGAGTTATTTTTTCCATGGAGGTTAAATTTCTTTTAGAGTAACACAGTAAATTTAATTTTGTACGTAGAATTTTTCCACTTTTCGTTTCTCAGACCGATGTGTTTTACTCGGTGCTACACTTATAAGTCGACGATATTTTAAATGCAACACAAAAAGTTCAGAAACAATTCAAAAACAAGAACTTTAAAAAAATTCGAAATATAAAGTATTAATGCCAAACAAATCCAAAATAGCGATAAATCAAATTAGTTCTTTACCGGAAGTAAGTTTTTTCCCTGGTAAGTTACTTTTGCAGATCTAGCCCATTTTCCAAACAAAACCAACTTCCCTAGTAGTTTATTGGTCCAGTGCGACGATAATTAAAATATCTACCTACCTGGTAGTTTATTCGTCCCCTTACATCTTAAATATTTTTAAGTGCAACACAAAAAGTTCTGAAAATACTCAATATTCGAACTCAACGAAAAAATTTGAAAACAGAACACGGTTTGGAAATCCGAAATATTAGAAACCAATGCCAAGCAAATCCAAAATGACGACAAGTTTGTTCTTAACCGAAGTATTTTTTTATTCTCCGAGTGTTTGCTCATGTTTAAACTGATAAACCCTCTCGCGCATCTTAAATATTTTATGTACAACTCAAAAGGTTCTACAGAAATATTCCAAGTGAAAGAAAATAACCGAAACAGAGCAACGCTAAAAATTCGAAATAGAAAAAAATTAACACCAAAGACATCCAAAACGACGAGAAATAAAATTTTTCCTTAAAAAGCATTTATTTATTTTTCAGGTGCTTTTAAACTGAAAAACCATTTTCATATCTTAAATATTTCAAGTGCAACACAAAATAGTTCTAAAAAATAAAAATTCCAAGTGCACGAAAAATTCCGAAACACAACAAAGTTATTAAAAACTCACCAAAGCTCTTCCCTTCGCATTCTTGCACAAGCGATTCCGTTTAACCCATACAAACAACTAAACACATCTCCAATTTCATTCCCCTAATCCACTCCCAACAAAGCGAGCGAGCAGTTGTAGGTGTCGTATTCCGAAGTTCGCGTCGGATGAGCGGGAGTGAGCGAAAAACTGACGAGCGAAAAGGTTTTCTAGAGCGAAGGCGAGCACTGGGCATGCAGCGACACCTATTCGAGAACCGCCGCTGCTGCGACAGGTAGTTGTTTTGCGCGCGCGCTCCTAAAAGCCATTTTCAGAATTTATGCTTTCATATTCCTCGTGTGGATTTCTTTCGGTCGTATTTATATTTCAGGAAGCGGTCGCAGTTACGTGCTTCCAATTTGTTTAGTGGATTTGTGGAATTAAGGGAGTGTCCTTACCTTCCACCACCCTTTTTAGTTCTCTGGCGATTGCATTGTGAGGCGATAAATGAGAGTGTTTGCCTTATTTTATTTTCTGCTACTCTTTTTTTTTCTATAATTTATTGGAGTGAAGAGACTGGGGTAGTAGGAGTGATGGTTTCGGTTTGTTTACTGAAATACCAGATGCGGTGTTAAGAAGGTACTTACAAGAAAAGGATGCTCAAAAATGCATTACTTCTTTGAGAAAGTGTACAGTAGTTAACGAGTCATAAATATTAAAGGTAGGTATGTTGGTATTTTAATTAACGTCACACTGGAGCAACACAACGGGCTATTGGTGACGGTCCGAGATCAATCCCAAAGGGAAAGAATCGAGGACAACACCACGTAATTTTGAACCACGGTCAGACTCGTGACAGTATAGATGAAAACTGCATATTTGATTGCAGAAAAAGCAACACAGTGAAATGCATAGTTTAAAAAATTTTCTTTCTTAATCTAGAGGATATTTTCATATCAATTCATTTGTATTATAATATCCATGTCACCATCAATTTAATTTTCCATGTGGTGTTAACCTTCCAAGTGGTTTCGACCAGATATCTCGTTATTCAAGATTTGACCAATTTTGCTAATGACATGTTCTGATCAGTTTTCTTCTATTGAAGAAATGACAAGATCTTGATGGACGAGATATCTCGTCCAGAAGTCTAAGATAGAAGAAGATATCTGACCAGAACTGGTCAGTTTTGCTAATGACAAGAAACCTCGTCGAGACAACCACCAGGGAATTAAGAAAGTACTTAAAAGAAAAGGATGCTCCGAAAATGCATTAGTTCTTCGAATAAGTGTGCAGGAGCTAATGTCATAAATATTAAAGGAAAGAAAAACGTTACACATTTTAAAGGCTATTGTGACATTTTAGATGAGAACTGCATACAGTGAAATACATAGCTAAAGCCAATTTATTAATTCTATTTATTTTTTATAGAATTTACAGAAAGGAAGATATGAGGTTTGAACTCGTAACCAAGCGCTTCAGTCTACTAGTTTCTTAACCCTCCAGGTGGTTGTCTCGAAGTAGTATCTCTCTTCGTTAGCAAAACTGACCAGATCTTGATGGATGAGATATCTCAGTATTAATATAATTGATCAGATTTTGATGGAAGAGATATCTCGTCGAAACCACTTGAAGGGTGAAGAGCGTCACCTTTACCTGCAGATCTATAAGTAAAGCCAGGAGTGACTTACTGTCAAGCTAAATGAAGGTGTCTGTAGTGTTTCCTATATGTATTCCGAAAATGGCGTAACTTGGATTGCTTTTCAAATGCGATTCAACACGTCACCAATAGAGTTCAAAGAATGACTTCCGAATTGATATATAATTGATTGATTCACGTCTATTAGATTAAACGTCAAATGTCGCCAAAAGAGCAATGAACTGCATTTTGAGGTAAGATTAATCATGAGAGAGTGTTTGGGTAGCAGTAAGTAAAAAATCTCCGTCTTCCGTATGGTTTGTTTGCTAACACTGAAAATCGCTTTCATATATCTTCAATGTCAGGGCAAAAGGAGTTAAGTCTGACTTTTGATGGGTTGCAAGGAGTCAAGAGTGAATCATTATAATTAAGAAAATAACATATGCTTAAAATCAAAACAAAATTAATCTACGAATCAAAATTACAGTTATTTGTATCATGGCATGCTTCTTTTTCTTACTTAATATTTGTGAGAACGATAAATATTCAAATTAAGATTTTGAGAAGTAGCCATTTTGATTTAACTACTTTTGTCCATACACGGAATATATAAAATATGACAGGCATAACGAAATTAAAATGAATCTGAATGAATGAGAGTTTTGTATTAATGCTTTTAATCTAATGTGTAAAATTCTTTAGGTATTCTTGACCATCTTGAAAAACGTTATTAATGATGTGGCTTCGACAAATTTATGTTTAATTTAAGTATAAAACCCAACTAATTTGTATAAATCTATTGATTTAATTATTCAAAATTTAGCTAATTTAATTACGTTAAAAATAATACATTTTTGGATGCAGTGAAAAGTGTCAAAAACAAGGGTATGATTATTTTCAAAATAGTTCCAGAATATCACAATAACACGGAAAGAAATATTTACAATGGGTAGTTTTAAATTACGATTAATTTATTCAGATTTATGTATTCTTGAATAAATAATTGAAGAGAAAGAATTATTTTTCTAAATAAATATTGTAACAAAGCCATGTGTACTTTTAATTTAAATAAATATCTTTCATCATCTAGACACCGAACCAAAAAAAGAATTCACGCCTTTCACAAAATGAAACAATAATTCTGATCAGCTGATAAAGAATGGCGAAAAAAGAATCAAGTTTCCGGATGGGTAAACAATAATTCCGTGTTAGAGCTGATTTTAGAAGTTATGATTTCGGTTGATTTATTGAAACACCAGGCGTGGTGTTAAGAAAATACTTTAAGGTTATTGAACATAACTAAATGCACATTAGTTCATTGAAAATAGTAAAGTCATTCAAGTTAGAGTCGAATAAATATTCAAGAAAAAGTTGGATCTCAGATTTAAACTTACCTTTATCCCAGCTGTCTTCATTCATGCAATTAATTCTTCGTGACAAAGTGCATGGAAGAAGAGCACACTTTAAATTCTATGTCATTCAACCATTAATTAGTGAATTTTATAAAATTGAATATTCCATCGTAGCCTTCATACATATGACGCAATATCTGTCATGCGAATATCCTCCTATCGATATCTTTAAAATTAAATTTTCTGATGATATTTTACCCAACGATATTTTGTATTCATATGTAAAAAAATCTGATGCATATTTTGTTGAACGATTATTATGTTTTAGTGAAATTCTTGACATAATCAAGCAAACGATTTTCATTTTTAATTTCAAAAGTTTAGAAATTAGATTTATTTATTTTTCTTGATATTCGTTTGCTAAGTGGCAACACTGGAAAGAAAAATGGCAGATGTTCCACAACGATGGTGGCATAACAGTTCTCGTTATATAGTAATGCAGTGATTAATAATGTATGATAAAAATATAACTTTATCACGAATTTTCTCTCTTGCCTCCGATTGACAAATCAAGGAAAAAATCCAGAAGAATGTCGATTATCCGAGCTCCGTTTAACCGTGTGTCGGATTTATTCGAATCATATTTGATAAGGAGATTTGAGCTTCAAATAAAACTTCTAGAATGAGTGTGCACAAAAAGAGGCCAGAAAGTGCTGAGAAACAAGACCGTCAAAGGAATTTTCCAAGACTTTAAAAGGTAAGTCAAGATTTATAGTAAAATTATAATATCACAATATAAATCACAATTATAATATCACAATAAATACATACTGTGACAAAAATCCGAGTATAGAATGTTCTTAACCCTAGCTTTATAAATCTTTCAGTAGTAGTAGTAACAGAGTACAGTAACTTTTCCTGTATTTCGTATACGCTGTTTTGTGTTACTTCGTCTGTATTATCCGAGTTTGTGATTATCCGAGTTCGCTTTGGTTCACATTACCTCGGATAATCAAGTTTTTACTGTTTTAAGGTAATAAAATTGACGAGGATTAGAATCGGTACTTTACACATCGATATTTATTAGAGAACGGACTCGAATGTGGCCTCTAAAGTGTATCAAAAGTTAATTAAAATCAACAAATTTTCCAATTTATGAAAATGTCAACACCAAGCCCGGGCTTTTATTTTGAAAGGCCGAAAGTTTATATAAATATCTTAGTAGTGACTTAAAAAACTAAATTTTGTTCCTTGAATTTTAATGACTGTATGTTTATTCTTTGGTACCTTTTTAGTATTCTGGGCTTATTTGTTTTACTGTATTTTTTGTGTGTTGTGCTTTGCCTTCTGTTATTTTTAGTCTTGTAAGTGTTTTTTTCTTCATAGCAGTATGAATAAAAAATACAAACTCGTGCATGTAAATTTTAAGCAAGCATCTAGTTATTTATGCATTTAGGCAAGAATAAGCAAGTAACGAGGTTTTGAGAAAGAATAAACGTCGACTTTTTGCACTAAGAACGATAAGGATAGCAGTTATAATTAAAACTAGTGACATTATTGGACCAACCCACATAACTAGATGTTAATTACGAAATTTAAAAAACTAACAGTTGAGCCTTTGTTTTCGATTTCCAAACCGTATTATTACAAACAAAATAACTTCCTAAGACATTCAGAATCAGGTTCTTTCAAAATTTTACATTTATATGTAATATAATGAGAGCCGCGGTAGCCCAGTTGGAAGAGTACCGGATTAGCAACGGGAGGGTTGCGAGTTCGAAACTCGATCCAACCAAAGACCTTTATGTATGTGGGGCTGGTGCATGTTAAGTCTGTCTTGGCCTCCAATGTTCTCACTTTGGCGTGGTGTGGAAGTTTGGAGACTAGTGTGCCACCTCGGGTGTGTTGACCTCATCTGACCACGATTCAAAATGACGAGGTGTTGTTCTCAGACCTATCCCTTCAATATTGATCTCAGACTTTCACCAATAGCCTGGTATGTTGCTCCAGTGTGACATTAATTCACTACCGAATTACGAAATTTCAAAACTAACAATTCAGGCTTCTGTTTTCAATTACCAAACCGCATAATTTTTTTAAAATAACCTCCTGAGCAATTCAGGACAGCAATAGCCCGATTGGAACAGAAGCGTATCGGCAACAGGAGGGTTGTGAGTTCGAAACTCGGTCCAACCAACGACCGCCGTGTACGACAGGGCTGGTACACGTTGAATTTGGCATGGCCTAAAATGTCCTTTTGTTTGCGTGGTGTGGAAGTTTGGAGAGTGGGGTAACAGCTGAGATGTTAACCTCGTCATCTGACCGTGGTTCAAATTTTAGAGGTTGTTCTCGGATCTTTCCCTTCGGGATTGATCACGGACCGTCGCCAATAGCCCGTTGTGTTAGTCCAGTGCGAGATGAATTAACTCCCTACCTACCTATTCACGAAATTTCAAAACTCACAGTGAATACTTCTGTTTTCAATTGTCACAGCGCATTAATTATTCAAAATAACCTCCTAAACAATTCATAAACGGGCTCTTTCAACATATTACTACATTCACATACGTGGTGTGGATGTTTGGAATGCGGGGTGCCAGCTCAAGTGTTGACCTAGTCATCTGACCATGGTGCAAGATGACGAGGTGTCCTCTGTTTTTTCCCTTTGGGATTGATCCCTGACCATCGCTAATAGGCCATTGTGCGACGGGATATTAACTAGTGTGACGTTAATTCAACTACCTACCTAATTATGAAATTTCAAAACTAACAGTAAATTCTTCTGTTTTCAATTAATTACGAAACCATATTATTTTATTCATAATAACTTCCTTAGCAATTCGAAAATCGGCTCTTCCAAAATATTGCATTTGCATATCCTATTATAATAAAGTAATAGAAACTCTTCGTTCCCTCAGATAACCGTTATTTAGTATCCCCTTTTAAGTGATCGCAAATATCAAACTCGCGAACCGGAATGGGCTCGCTTTTTGTCAACACTGTACTTTGTTTTAATTTTGATTGGGGAGAGATGTATTGATAATAGGTTGGGAGATGGAATTTCATTAGACCTGTATACGGTTGCGTTTTCATTCGGGAAGTGAGGTCTGTCTTTGTTTACCGTGTTTGATCTTTTAATTAGATCTTTCGTAAGATTTATCACTCGTTGAATTAAGGGATTCCGTGAGTCTCTCTCGGCGATCTGATGTTAAAAGAGATGGATGGTTGATAAGAATTAGGTAATAAGGTAGGTTAAGTAATTCTGTATGAGGGTAACAGAGAACGTAAGAGGTATAAGTTAAGGATTGATTGGGGTTGTTTTGGGTTTAGTGTCACAAGGTCAAACAATGGAAAAACTGCGTCAAACGAAAGTTCAAATAAAATTAAAAACAGTTTAGTATTTGAATGTTGTCCACAAATAACTTCGAATTAATAGTTTCGAATGGGAAATAGATTCTGAACTGCACAAATGGAAACCTTGTCTTGCAAAATGTGATTTCATGGCATAACACTGTGTATACTTTCCTATGCTGTGTGTACGACCGAGGTCTAGAGTTTAGTGTACATTTACCGATTATTTGAATACATGTACAATGAAATAAACTTCCGACTGATTACATCAAATGACAAAAAAATAGCACAAGTAAAATTGTACTAGTGCTATTCCTGCCTGTATTCAGTGTCCAGATAGAAGTAGTCAGCAGTAGTGCCAGTAGTCAAGTAATAGTCAGTAGTTAGGTTATAGTCAGCATTAGTGTCAGTAGTAAGCAGTTGTGTCATAGTCTCATGGTCAATCATCATTAGTTAACCCTGTTGTTAAAATACGTAGATATATATTTTAACAACATGACATCTTAAACGACTTAAAGATTATTGTTATAGTTTCTACATACAATCAACTCTGTAGCCTCATTTTAAATAAATATGAACTCTGTCTCAATGCAATGACGAATTCGGGTGGAAATCGAAGCGCCTGTTGACCTCCGTCTTCTGAATCCCAACCTCTGCTTCCTCAATATTAATTTATACCTACTTCAATCCAAGTAAATTTGCAGCTATATTCTACAAACATAGCATTGAATAAAAAATAATATTTTGGTATTCGGGAAGAAAAATTAAATTTTAAGTCAACCTTACATTTTAATCGCATACTTTAACTCGCATCCCAAGTTCTCTGGATCATTTCCTACCGAAATGAATTAGTCTTGATGTCTAATGAATAATATAGATGAATGAGGCTGAGATGGATTCGTCCGATGTTTTTAAACGTAGAGCTACGTATGCTATTTCATATGTTCATGATAAGATCGTGAGCAAGTTACACAGTGGGTAATATTAATGTTGTTTATTTATTGTAATTTTTTTCAATTTACTCGACTAGTCCACTATGTTAACCCTCCAAGTCTTGAAGAGGTATCTCGTAATTAGCGAAACTGACCATATTATGATTGACAAGATATCTCGTCATCAAAAGAAAATTTACCAGATATTCATATCGTCATCAAAAATTGGCAATATCTTGATGACGGGGTAACTCGTCACTAGCAAAATCGGTCCGATCTTGATGAACGAAATATCTCGTCGAGACCACTTGGAGGGTTAACATTGATAACATACCAAAATAAATGTTCAATTACTTTTATCAAAAACGAAAGCAAAAGGATACTCGTAGTACAGAGCACCAAAATGGCCATCAACTTTGACTCCTGTCACGAACTGTCATTCATCCGCCGGACCCACCAATTATCACTAAATGTTTTCAATGATTTATCAAACTATACTAGCGCCGTTGCTATACCCTCAATAACACCGGAGATATTGCTAGTTGAAATCAGTCACAATTATGTCGCGTCAACCGCTAATCTGTTATCGTACTATAAGACGTACTTATACGTCAAAACGTGTTTAAAAATGCCAAATATCGATCCGAAATATGTATGTTACATCCCTCATGAAACCACTCCTCGCGTTCTTTACTTAATAGAAATAATATTTTCTATTAAAACGAGTGTTTACGTTAACATACTACTATATATCGACGGCTTAGAGCTGAAACTTATTAACTGACAGTATTTTGGAGACACTAAAGGGTTATTTTCATGATTGAAAAATATTTTGTTACGTTGTACTGTGTTTAAACGATACATACCACTATAAAAACTTTTATTTTCATTTTTCGGCCTAAAAACTAATAGCCTTTATCCCTCCAAGTGGTTTCGACGAGCTATCTCGTTCATCAAGATCATGACAATTTTGCTAATGACGAGATATCTCGTCACCACGATATTTCTAACTTTTTTATGATCACGAGATCAAGATCTGTTATTTTGTTTTATTGACGAAATATCTCGTTCATCAGGATCTAATCAGTTATGTTAACGAGATGAACCTACCACCTAGAATGATTAAATAGCTGTACAGTAAAAAAAGTAGTTTTTATCAGTTAATGAGTTTCAGCCAGAGATATATTATAAATGGTAAAAACCATTTCAATACACATTCTCCATGATTAGAACTTGAATTCATTCCGTCTGAGAAAAACAAGTATCATATCCATGAACGAGCAATGATTCATGGAGCTTTCTAAGGATCATTCGCCGGAATGTGGAAAACATACAGAAGAGGAAAGCCGGGAAACAACAAATAGCTGTGTTACAAAATGGAGAACTGCATCAAAAACTTATTTTCTGCTTGGCATAATGCCTTGCACTACAAGGAACTATTTCACACTTCGATGAGTCACTTCAGACAGCGTAAATGCAATACGTCAAGGATGTTTTGAACACTGTTGATAAGGCTTTTTTGTTTTCGAAACCGATGGTGTCATTTTTGTTTAACTCTCTCCAATGAACAAGAAACTTGAGTGATGTCGAGCGGCGGACTGATTGGTAAAAGACGATCAAATCGAAGGGACCATATTTTCGAGGACGAACGCTTCTAGCATACTCATGAGCTCAGATCAACAGGAGAGGCATCATTCATCTCCAAGGACGCTTTAGGAAGGATTATTGACTCCATGATTCGAATTTCAAGCAGGTCGTCAAATATTGACTTGAGTGAAATTATGTTGGGAGGATGGGGTAATAATTATAGAAAAGGAAAACAAGCAAAGAGAGAAGTAATAGCGATTCTGGTGTCAAGGAACTCCTTCGTTTGAATAGAATTAATTTACTGACGACACTATATTTTGTTACTTAATTTTTACAAGCTAATGCGAAAGCTTGATTGGACTTTTTGAGTTTGTTTGAAAAGCGAACACATCGAAGGTTCAATCTTTTCGAGAACGAACATTTCTGGAATAATCATGAATCAACAAAAGGGCATCACCCATGGACGCTTTAGGAAATATTATTGACGTCATGCTTGAAATTTCAAGTAGGTCGTCAAATATTAAATTGAGCTAAATCATGTTCGGATGATGGAGTAAGAATTATCGGTACGAAAGCAAGCGATGCAGTAATAGCAATTCTGGTGACAAGGAACTCCTTCGTTTGAATAGAATTAATTTACTGACGACACTATATTTTGTTGCTTATTTTTACAACCTAATTCGAAAACGTGATTGAACTTCTTGAGTTTGTTTGAAAGGCGAATGCATCGATGGGATCAACTTTTCGAGAACGTACGTTTCTCGCATAATCATGGATCAGCAAGAGGACATCATCCAAGAAGGATCTAGGAAAGATTATTTCCATGCTTCAAATTTCAATCAGGTCGTCAAATACTGAATTGAGTGAAATCACGTAGGGATGATAGAGTAATAATTATCGGAACGAAAACAAGCGATGAAGTAATGGCGATCCTGGTGTCAAGGAACTCATTTTTTTAATGGAATTACAAAGCTGACGACAGTATATTTTGTTGCTTGTGTTTACGAGGCAACACGAAAACTTAATTGAACTTTTAAAATTTGTTTAAAAAGCGAACACATGGAAGGAACCATATTTTAGAGAACTAACGTTCATGTCATAATTAAGAGAATGGATCAATAAGAGGATATTACTCAAGGACGCGTTTAGGAAAGATTATTGACTCCATTCATATTAAATTGAATTAGATCATGCTGGATGATTGGGTAATAATTATCAGAACATAAAGAAGGGGTACAATGAAAGAATGACTATTCTAGTGTCAAGGTACCCATTCGTTTGAAAAGAAAAGAATTACTGGTCAGCATTTTGGTACTTGTTTTGCCTATGCGAAACCATTATTGAATGTTGGAGTTAAATTCAAAAGCGAACACATTTTTACTAGTCCAATTTGGGTAACGTGCAGTTTTGTATCCATTGATTATTTATTCGTTAAATTTGAAAATGCTCTCTTTCTCTCTTCTCTCTTTGAAGTTGTGTTGACAATTGTTTTGAAAATAAAACTACAAATATTTCCGATGGCCCTGTGAAATTCAATAGGATCAATGGATGATATAAGGATTCCTTGTGACGAGGTGAATCAGATCATCTTTATTTTTCGAGAAAAGTGCCCTTGACTGTTGCTTTATTTCAACTCTTGTGTTTGTCTCGAGAGGTATCTCGTCTTAACAAAACTAATCGAATCTTGATGGACGAAATATCTCGTCCTTAGAAAAAACTGACCAGATTTTGATCTCATCATAAAAAGATCGGAAATATCCTGATGACGGGATATCTCATCATTAGCAAAATTTGTCAGATCTTTATTGACGAGATATCTCGTGGAGGTTTAAAGGAAATTATTCGAATGTCTCACAACTTCCTTCCACACAATAGGTTTACTTCCAGGCCGCTTTACTTATAGGCCACTTCAATAGGTTTATATAACACTAACCAATCTTTTCATATTGTTGCTAATGAATAACACTGGTGTTAGTTATTCTTCAAGAGTAAACCTTTTTTACAAGACTATTTTGGCAGTTATTTATTCATCTGTTGTAAACTTAAATTATGTATCAAATAAAAATGGCAATTCTAAATTCCACCGTCTCTAAATCGTTGTTTGTTCACAGAAAGAATTTGTTTAGTGAATAAATAAAATATTTGTTCTTCCTCGAAAAAAGACGCTAAATATAAATTTAAAAGTTCATTTAGATAAAACCTGACATTTTCTCGCCTTCTTCAAGCATGCTTTATTATCACAACAAACTGGGGAACATGCAATTTTTCTGTTAAATAAGAGAACAGAGTCAAACTGACAAAAATATAAAAAACGACCGCAACATCTATTTTATTCTTCCGGGAAAACCATTTGCCACCGAATCGCAAAATTTTATTCTTCTCTTCTGCTTTGCAAGAGTATTTCGATTCGATATTTTTCAAATCTGAACGTTGCACTCTTTTCGTGATGCTTCTGAATGTCGGTAAAACGAGATTGAATTATGGATACACGGGTTTTAAATGTCTGATAGGAAGAAAACCATCCCAAACCAAGAATTTTTACAACATTCCAGCTACACATTTTAAGGCCTTTAAAAGCGGAATTGTTGTTAGTTGTGGGAATAATGTATTTTAAAAATTTAGCTCAGATGTGGTAAGGAAAATCGACCGTATTACATCGTCCGACTCTGGCACTTGGCATTTGAGTCACGTGGTTTTGAACGAGTCTATTCGTTGAATTAGGGTAGTCACAATAAACTTGAGGGTTGTCTCGATGACGTATATCATTAACAAAACTGACCTGAACATGGGCGAGACATCTCATCATTAGAAGATGACTGATCACATATTGATGGACGATATATTTCGTCATTAGAAGATGACTGACCAGATCTTGATGGACAAGACATCTCGTCATTAGAAGATGACTGGCCAGATCTTGATGGATGAGTTAATCTTAATTAGAATATTACTGACCAGATCTTGATCTCGTCATAATATTATAACCGTCAATATCTTGATGGCGAGATATCTCATTGGCAAAATTGAATACATCTTGATGGACGAGACATCTCGTCATTAGAAGTTGAATGACCATGTCTTGATGGACGATATATCTAGTCATTAGAATATGACTGATCATATCTTGATGGACGAGACATCTTGTCAGAAAAACTGACCAGATCTTGATCTCTTCATGAAAATCAACAATATCTTGATGGCGAGATATATCGTTATTAGCAAAATTGGTCAGATCTTGGTAGTTAAAACTTAAAAATTACTCTACTGAAAAAGTTCAAGTGTCTTATGCTCTTCGATACCCTTTATATGTATTTACATGTTGGCGCGCGCATGCCCGGTTGGTAGACAAACGGATTACCAACCGGAGGATGGTGAGTTCGAAACGAGATTCAACCAAAGACGGTCGTGTACGTGGGGTCTGGTGCACATCAAACCTGTCGTGACTTCAAATGTACTCACGTTATAGTGTGGAAATTTGGAGAGTGGGAAGCAAGCTCAGGTGTGACCTCGTAATGTAGTATCGCTTTTTATATGATGAATCGCAGGAACAATTTTACACACATGACTGGTCGCAGTTAAGATTTTATTGGTCAAGAAGGTCAAAACAGGTTGGAAATCATTCAGGGAAGAATGCACGTTGCAGAACGGATATATGTTTGTGAACGCTTCACAGAGTTAAATCTTAACCACAAGGACCATTACTTCGTTTAAATATGGCATACTATTTTTTGCCCACCAATCGGTATGGTAGGTAGGTATTTAATTAACGTCGCACTAGAGCAACACAACGGGATATTGGCGACAATCCTGGATCGAACTGGAAGGGAAAGATCCGAGGACATCACGTAATTTTGAACCACGGTCAGATGACGAGGTCACACCTGAGCTGACACTCTACTCTCCAAACCCACAGCACGCCAATGTGAGGACATTTGAAGCCACGACAGATTTAACGTGCACTACCCCCTTCCAATCGGTCTGGATGTCGGTGTGGTACCTTCTACATGGAAAAGTTCCTGGTTCGGACCACGGGGTAAGGCATGGATGTTTTCCTGAATGGTTGAATGTATGACCCTATATAAGCGGGTTTTGCTTTGAATGTATGGTATGTATATCACGTGTAACGTAGATTCACCCCTATGGTGCACCAGGATAACACCAAGTGGTTTGTAGTTTAATGATGACTAATGTTCAATTGACAGGGCGTTGGGAAAAATATGAAATGCACACAAATATTTTTGAAGAATGGAAACTTCAAATTCAACCATGACAGTTGGGATTTTTTAAAACACACCGAAAGCGAAGTTAATTTCGCCATCCTTTGTCGAAATTCCTCAGAAAGCGTATTGCATCTTGAATCGAAGTTTTACTGTTGTGTTGGAATTACTTAATTAAATGAAGCCTCCTACCACCTGATCGATAGACTGTAAATGCCCATGGTTGCCAACTGCGCTTCTCCTCCCTCCGTGAATGGGATGTTTCTTTTCTGCATTTAAAAGCCTTCCTTTTATGCCATATATATACAGGCTTTCATACCATATATGATAGATCTTTTCCTCTGCATTCATAGAAGCACGTCTCGTTCGATATACACTACTTGACAAAAGAAATGCTGTGCCTTGAAAAAGTGCTCGGAATCAAGAAAAACAAGTTGGTTACGGATAAATGTTTTTCAGGTTGAGTTTAAATAACAGATAATTTTTAATTGCGGATTTACGTTTTGTGATTTTTATAAATAGTTCATTAATAACATAGAATAGCTCGATAGATCCAAGGACTTCCTATCGAATGAGACATTTTGGTTCGTTGATTTTGGGGTTTTATGGCGCAAGGGCCATATCTGTCCATGCTGCGCCAGACACAAGACGTACAATATCAAGTAATAGACACACACAATGAAAGTTTTACTGACACAGAAGAGAGAAATACACCCAGGGAGGAATGCACCTGGCAGGAATCGAACCTGCGCCGCATACAACTCGAAGGTTGCTAGCGCAGTGAGTATACCCACTGAGCCACGACGGCCCCGAGACATTTTGGAATAAGCCTGAGTCTAAGTCCTCAAATTGAGTTCTGAGCCACATTTAACAATATTGTTTTGTCAAGGATACAGAAATGATATTTATCTTTAAGACACCACACCGGGTTATTTTGGTGTTTCCCCTTTTAGCAGTGTATTGCTTTTACCCCACAACACACTTAATGACTAAATAATCTGGTCCTTTCCTAAGAATAGAATCGTTTGGGAAGACTGCATTGGTCTTTTATTTGGAAAATAATCCTTGAGAACGATTGCATTAATCCTTTCCTTAAAATAGAATCCTTGAGAACGATTACATTGGGCATTTTCCTTAAAATAGAATCCTTTGGGATTATTCTATTGCTCCTTTTCTTAGAATAAAATCATTTGGACAGATTGTTTTGCTCTTTTTCTTAGAATATAATCCTTTAGAAATATTTTATAATTCAAGAAGATTAAAATTGATTAGAAGGCAGCGGGGTAGACTGCTAGTTGCAATGTGGAATTATACGTATGAACACCTTGGAGGATTCAAGGAAACAATCGTTTGTTGACCTAGATGTTATCGATTGGGGAGGGATCTGGGGATTATGTGGACCACGCTGCTATGTGATTCTCACTATCAGATGATGACTATTTTTTAGTGTTATATGCATGTCAAATGCTTTGTAGTTAGGAAGGAAACGTTTGGTTTTTCCAATAAACCTGCTAACGAGACATATCTCAATACTCCAGCTATATATAAGTCTTACAACTTTACCCCTCATAAGTATCAGAGGTAATGATTCGTACATAGTTTTAGCAACCAAACCTTGACTCCACTTGGACGAAGAATGAACGCTCATGAATGTTAGTTTGATCAGCCTGTCTTGCCGGTTACATTATCTTTCAACAACTTGAAAAATACTTTGAGTATATATTGATCCTGTTACCTTTTTAATTAAAAATGTTCGGATGTAGAGAAATTTGTAATAAAAAAATAACACGCCAGTTCAAGACCATGACATCTAAACCAGTTCAAGATATTGACATCTAAACCAGTTCAAGATATTGACATCTAAACACACGAGTTCAATGTTGATCTCGTCATTTGACCATGGTTCAAAATGACGAGGTGTTGTCCTAGATCTTTCCCTTCGAGATTGATCCAGGACTGTCACCAGTAGCCCGTATGTTGCTCCAGTATGACGGAAATTCGACTACCAACTAAACAAATAAGCCATTGTAAAGCGAGGACAACTTTTGTTTATCCAATACGGAATACACACAGGAAGCACATTCTACAACGAAAGCACTTTCGCCATCTATATTTAGTTTTACAGGGAAAAAATAGCTTCGATGTGTTTATGATTTGATTATGAATCTACATCTTAGGCTTTTTGAAATTAATCTTTTACAACTACATTTATCACCTGATACTTCTCTTTAATCTTCTTAATTAGGTTTCTTTTCGTTGATGTGTTATTCCCATCTTTATAGAACTTTGGAATTTAAAATGCACCTAGAAAGAGCTTCACAATCAATTTGCACCTTATGCTTTTTCAAATTGAGCTTTGATAATAATACAAATGACATTAAAAGATACAATATGACGTGGTGAAATCTCGAAGCAGTTTTCTTTAACTTCCGTAATTTTATTTTCATAATTTTTCATTTCTCGATCAATATCCTAGCCACGAACAATGTCTTTAGCTTTTACAATCGTGATACATTAAACGTTAATGAGCAAATGTTGATTAAATTATTTAAACACAAGAAATCTGTCCCTATGTGTGTGGGGAGTACCTTTTGTTCCAATTTAATTATTTAGAGATTCGTGGGTGTTTTATTGAGATAAAAAGGGACTGTTATTTCAAAACTACACCACGCCTATTCGTGTTATACTTCGACTGCGCCTACAGAGGTTTGATAAGAAGATGCATGGAAGATTATGCATTGGCACACGTGTTCCAACGAAAAACCAAATAGGACTCTACAGTATATCTGTATCTAGTTATTTTTAAATCATCTAACTAAATTTTATTACCAAGGTATTCTACTGCAATCATAGTAAATAAACCGAACGTTAACTTATTCAAGGTTGGTTGTTTTATGACGCAAGTGCCATGTTTGGGAGCCAAACACAAGACAGGCGACTTCAAGTAGAAAATGCGAAAGGGGAAAAAGGAATTTTGGGGAATAGAATAATAGGTGAAAGCAGAAAAATGTCGCTTGGGTATCCCGGGAACGTGACATCCATGTTCATTAAAGACAGCAAACCCCACTGGAAAACGAAAGGTCACTCGGGTCAGTGAAGCCTGTACATACCTAAACGAGATATGCCCCTGAGGGCAGTTTATACAAGGTCTGTTCCTGAAAGTATGCAGTCATTAGAAATGGCTGCATTCTTTCAGGAACAGAGAGGTTTAACGGTTAACGAGAACGGTTTGTGCGGCATTGCTGTAACTTGGCAGCGAAGAATAGGGGACATCGAAGCACATGAATGGAAGCCGAAAAGCCGCAGCTGTGGGCAGTTGATGGTTGGGAAGATTCATCACGACAATCCGCCAGACGGTTCATCACGTCTCGAGCAGGGTTTTTGGCAAACCATTAACTCTACTAGGTGGTTTAACTCCCCAGTTCAGCCCAGAATTGGTACCCTGTGATATCTGGCTTTTTCCTAAATCTAAAATTACTTCTAAATGAGGAGAGATTTTAGAGCGTGGGTGGCGATTCAGGAACACAACAAGGAGTTGATGGCCATTCTAACAATGGACTTTTTAGAGTGTTTTGAAAAGTGGAAGAGAAGTCAGGAGAAATGTGTGATGTCCCAAGGGGTACCTGCTTTGAAGGATGGTTGGTTGTTTTGTGGCTTTAAGGCCCAAAGGCCATATTTGGCCAAGCTGCTCTAAATACGAGAGACGACATCAAGTACAAAATGTCGTGAAAGGGAAAGAAGGGATTGGGGAAAGGAGTAGTGGGGTGAAAACAGAAAAAGTTCTCTTGGGTGTCCCGGGAGCGTGACTTCCATTTTACTGAAGACAGTAAACCCCATGGGAAAAGAATATTATTTCCGCGTGAAGCCCATACATACCTGAAGGAGATGTGCCCATGAGGTTGGCACAACTTTGAAATAGACTAGATGCAAAAAGTTCTAGGTACAATGTATCTTGTTTCATATTAGTGACTTTGTAATCGATCATACAACCGACTGATATCGGTTTTGATTGACCTTAGAGTCGTTATTTTAATTCGACTATAGCTGTATAAAATTCTTAGCACAATCTATATCATGACTATAATTATATTTTATCCTACGCCAGACCTCAGCCTGTATGGCAGCCCAATAGTATCGAAGCAGAAATAAAATATGAAACCATCAGCAGTATTATTCTCTGCGCCGCCATTAAGATCAGTCAACTATAGAGGTCTAGGTTGGTTCTGAGGCAACTGAGACTTCAGCAAGAAGGCCCAGTCTTTCTCTTCAGATATATCTTTGATTAGAAATAGATTTAAAATGTATATAATTTTATCAACTGATGAAAAGTACTGTCATTTATGGTGTCTTGATGCAAACACTAAAATTGTCTGGCAACATATTCGTTCAAATGCTGCTTAAAATAAAGTTTGCTTTTATTTTAACCCTTCCAGTGGTTTCGATGAGATATCTCGTCATCAAGATCTGACCAATTTTTCTAATGACGAGATATCTCGTCATTAGGAAATTTGGAGATCAAGATCTGGTCAGTTTTGCTAATAACAAGAAACCTCGTCGAGACAACCGGTTAAGCTCATCCAAGCTAAACGTTACTTGACAAGTTAGAAACCTCGACATTTAAATTGTATTCTCCACAAAATCCATTGTGTTTACCATAAATAAATTTTTATGCCAATTAAATTACTTTTCCTCCACCTTATTATCTAGATGTTAAAATTTTCTGATACCATTAGTCGTACGCTTTAAATATTCACACGTTTCCAAGAAGACTCATTATTCCTTTAAAATTTGTTTCGAAGTAAGATATTCGATATTCTTTTCATTATTTTTCGATAAAATCTCATTCTCTTAAATTAAAAGCCTAATGAGAACAAACAACTAATTACAACGAATTGTTAATTACAAATGAAACAAACATAATTTGCATACTGAAATTTCCTTTTACGGACTGAAGTGAATTAGATCTCTATCTATTAAGAGCATTGTAAATTGTTTACTTGCAAATTAAATACACAGAGTTACCATACCAAAGAAAACAATTGATTTTATTTATAAGTCATTAAATTGAATTCTGCGTGAGGTTTCTTTATTTATTTGTTTGGAATGCTATTTTACCTAATTTATTCTATTTTTGGATTTTGGGGATAGAATGTCTTTACGTCTTCTATCACTTTTCAAATATGCAGGATATCTATCTGAGGTATAGGACAGTTGTCTAAATAATTCTAAAATATGTATTTCTCAAAATAAATCATTTTTATTATTGAATAGATTAAACTTAATTATTTTGTTCTTAACTTAATATTTTGTGTTCTCTTGTGGCTTATTTTATTAAGTCATCATATCACGTAGTTTTCAGAAAAGCTTATAGTTTAAAATAAACTCATATCATTCTATGAAAATATGTTTAACCTTCCAAATAAATGGTTTCGATGAGATCTCGTTCAAGAGATCTGGTCAGTTTTGCTAACGAGACAAGTCTCATTGAGACAACCACCAAGAGGGTTAAAAGTTTATATATGTAGGGATGAAAACTACAAACCTCCCCCACTTCTCATCACCAGCGCCCTCTACCTCCGATGGGCTGCGCAAAGTACGAACGCGCGCGAAGAGAGTCCGGGCTGGAATCGAACAAGGAAAGATGTTCCTCTAATGTTCGTTAACGATTCTCGAATGGGCAATACGTGCTCAGGAACCGTTTGTGATGCCAGACGAGCATTCATCATTTTTTGCACCTGTAATAAGAACGCTGTCATTTGTAAATATTTCACCAGCTTCATCTCTTCATAATTAAATATTAATTTTACCGGAATATTGTGCACCCTATTCTTACATATATGTCAGAAGTTGGGATAGAAAAGGAACAGTTGCTTCCAAAAAAGAGTTCTACTTCTTACAGACACAGAACATTTATTAGGATAATATCTAATTTAGCATTGACGTTGAGATTGACAAGAGGAGTCCACATTCAGGAGTAACAATTTAAATCCACAAAGGATTAGTGTGGAGCCACTAAGGTCTCCCGTTCTTAAAACGCACGATTAGCCACATAGGTCCTGTATCGTTTTAATCTCGTTTAGCCCTGAAAAAAGACTCTCCGCCGCAGGCTGGATCAAGCCTCTTCACTCCCTTCAGCGTTTGTGTCCTCCGCCGCCTCAAGTAAATAGATCCATCGCCTTTCGGTGCTAGGTGGGGAGGGGAAACGATTGAACGATTCAGTCTTGACACTTGTCCATCCTGACGATGTTCGACCCGAACATCACCGTTCTCATACAGGCGTCTATCATGAGATCTGAAAAATATAAAAAAAAAACAAAAGTATCTATTTTTCTTTTGACTACTGCTGAACATAAACATTTTTCTCTCGTGACTCCACACTAAGTCCCCTTCTCAATGTTCTTTGAAGTTTTTTTTTTTTTAGAAAGTTAATTAGTCCATGGTTTCATGTGTTCTGCCGCAGTGGACGTATTGATAGGTCCTTCGTGAATGCCAACTTTCCTCACCTCATAACGGTCGTGTGGTTTCGCTTTGATAATTTTGTATGGACCCAAATATTTTGGTCTCAGCTTGAGTCCTGATCCATATTGTGTCCTCTGGATTGCTACCAGTTCTCCTTTTACGTATGTTCTTGCGGGTTTCCGCTTTCGATTATACTGCTGCCGGTTTTCTTCTTGCATCCTCAGAATTTGCTCCTTGGCTTCTTTCCTAACTCCTTCTCGGTTTCTTATGAACCAATCTTCGTATTCTTCCTCCAGCATTTCTCTGATCTTCAGATCTTCCGTATTCTTCATTTGTACCCCCGTTAGCAATTCAAATGGTGTTATTTTGGTACTTTTACTCGTGGTGCTGTTCAAAATTCTTTGAACTGAATTGACATGTTTATACCACTTTTCCGTTTCGTTTATCGCTAATTTGGTAAGTACAGGTATCACTGTTTCAAATATTCTTTCTATCTGTCCATTCCCTCGAGGTACTCCCGTAGTAATTTTGAAATGTTCAATGCTTCTTTCTTCACAGTAGCTTCCGAATTCTTTGGATGTGAACGCGGTGCCTCGATCTGATATGATTCTCGATGGATTTCCAAAGATATGTGATTGTAATTCTAGTTTTTCTAGCGCATCATGTGAAGAAGTTGATTTCACCGGATAGAGCCAAGTAAATTTCGTGAAGGCGTCTATCACTGCAAAGATGTGTTGATAGTTTTTATTTGTTGTTGCAAGTGGTCCCAAAAAATCAATGTGGTATGTACTGAGCGGTACGCTCCCTTTAGGTATTGGATTCAAATGACCTTCTTGCTTACCGCGTTTCCTATTCGCCAGGATACACTTAACACAGTTCATGATAACGTTTTCCACCTTTTTCCTAAGTCCTGGAATGAAAAAATCTCTTTTCACTAACTCCTCGGTCTTTGCCACGGCAAAATGTCCCTTTTGATGAAGTTCTCTGATTATATCTGACTGCATCTTCTCTGGGATGACAGGCAGTTCACTTCCATTTTCATATCGATATAATATATCGTTTTTTATCAAATAGTCTTTCTTCTCTCCCTTTACGAGTAATTCTTTTATGACTTGAATATGTTCATCCTGTTGTTGAGCTGCTGCTAATTTGCATGTTATTTCATTGCCCGTAGGTTGAGGTATAATCACGGCGACGTTTCGACTCAAGGCATCAACATGTTTCATCTGTGTACTTGGTCGATGAATTATCTCATAGTCGAATTCTTCCATGATCAACGCCCATCTCGCTATCTTAGGAGTTAAGTCTTTCTTGCTCATGGTCTGTTGAAAGGCTGAGCAATCGGTCATTATTTTAAATTTTGTTCCGAGTAAGTAATTCCGGAATTTTTTCAAAGCTTCGATCACTGCTAGAATTTCTAGTTCGTAGCTACCGTATTTTTCTTGTTGTACTGTTGTCTTCTTGCTCATGTATTGGATTGGATACATCTTACCGTCATCGGCCTGTTGAACCAGTACTGCTCCGAATCCGTGTGAGCTTGCATCGCAATGTAGTTCCAGTGGCGGTCCTTGTCTAAAAATATGCAGCAGTGGCTCGCCAGTCAAGGCTTGCTTCAATTCTTCAAATGCAGTTTTTTGATTCGATCCGAAATGGAATTCCCTATTACCACGAAGCAGATCACTGAGGGGCTTCGCTATTTTGGCATAATCTCGAACAAATTTTCGAAAATAACCGGTCAACCCCAGAAAACTCTGTATTTGTTTGGCATTTTTGGGTTGTGGGAAGTTCCGCACGGCTGCAGTTTTTAATGGTGAAGGTTTTATAGTCCCTTTTTCAATTACGTATCCCAAGAATTCTATCTTTCGTTTTAGAAACTAGCATTTTTTGAAGTTTAGTTCTAAGCCGTATTTTGACGCGGTGTTTAAAACACGTTGTAATTTTTCTAAGCCCTCTTCCTCATTCATGGCTGGTATGATAATATCATCTACATAAATAATAACAGTTTTATCTTTTAACAAATCTTTAAAAACATGAAAAATATATCTCTCAAATACGCTTGGACTGGTTGACAATCCAAAAGGTGTTTTTAAAAACTCATACTGTCCCTCGTGGGTAACAAAAGAGGTGTACTTTGTACTCTCCTTTTCTATATCGACGTGAAAAAAGCCGTTTTTTAAGTCTAATGTAGTGAAGACTTTCGAATCCTCTAGTTTGTCTAACACGTCTTCGATTAGTGGTAAAGGGAAACGGTCCTTAATTATTTTTTTGTTCAGTTTTCGGAAATCTACACAAAGTCTATGTTTCCCATCTTTTTTCTTGCAAAGCACTATAGGAGCAGAGTATTCAGAACTGCTGTCTTTAATTATTCCCTTTTCTAACCACTCTTGGATTTGTTTTTCAACAATAAATTGTTCAGTAATCGGCAACCGCCGGGCCCGCTGACTAACTGGAATTTCGTCCGTTAGAAGTATTTTCATTTTCACATCAGTGTTTGTTATTTGCTGAGGTACATAATTAACTACTATTTGACATATCCTTTCCCGTAAACAAGGATTAAGTATGTGGGAGAGATCTATCTCTTCGCTAGACATATCCAACTCTATGGCGCCTAAAGTGTATACAAATGCATCTGCTGATGAGTCATTATCTTTCGCCTCTTTTACTTGAAAGTTGATGTGGGGAAGTGGAGGGGTACTCACGCGTACTCGTTCCCCGTTATTTATAGTAACGCCTGGAATTGCTGACGCTTTGTTTTTTATTTCGCTCCCATTATTGCCAATTGCATCAAATCGAGATGGTTCTTTTATGTCCATATCGGTAACGTTTAATGTTCCCTCAGAAAATGCAAACTTTACCCTTGATAATACGTCCATACCTACTATTGCTTCAAATTGTAAATTTTTAACGACATGCACATCAGAACATAAAGAAATATTATCAACAATAATTTCTGAATGGAAAAACCCATCGGTACTTATTCTGTGTTGACTTATTCCATTTAAATATATCTTGCAACCATTCAATATAGGAGATCCTATTTTATGATAACATTTTTCGGTAAACATTTACTGTACGGTCACCCTTGGCGACTTTTTCAAAATATCGCCAAAATGGCGACTTCCTGCACGAGCGAGATCTAAAGAAAACAGCGTAGTGAAAAATGGGTAAAGATGTAGAATCCGAGACATGTTTGTAGCCAAGCAATTTTTGTCGCCATCAAGATTGCGTCCAAAGCCAGGATGTTCTTAAAAAAACCGCGGACTTTCCTACGCGAACAACCTTTTGTATAGGGCAATAATAAACGAGGAATGCACAAATAAACAATAAGTAAAAAAAATTAAAATAACGGTCTAATTAATCCTGTGGATGTTCTTTAAAAAAAACGCGGACTTTCCTACGCGAACCTTTTGTATAGGGCAATAAGAAATGAGGAATGCACAAATAAGCAATAATAAGTAAAAAAAAATAGAAATAACAGTCTAATTAATCCTGTGGATGTTCTTTAAAAAACGCGGACTTTCGTACGCGAACAACCTTTTGTATAGGGCAATAATAAATGAGGAATGCACAAATAAGTAAAAAAAAAATAACGGTCTAATTAATCCTGTGGATATTCTTAAAAAAAAAACGCGGACTTTCCTATGCGAACAACCTTTTGTATAGGGCAATAATAAATGAGGAATACACAAATAAGCAATAATAAGTAAAACTTACGGTCTAATTAATCCTGTGGATGTTCTTAAAAAAACGCGGACTTTCCTACGCGAACAACCTTTTGAATAGGGCAATAATAAATCAATCATCTTCAAGCTCTCCGGTTTTGCTAATATATTCTATTGCGACCCGGTGATATATTCCGTTGCGACCCGGTTAAGCGGTAACCAATTACAATCCTTCTAAAAAGCTAACACAAAAAGAATTCAAATTTTAAAACGGTAACCAATCATAGAACGCAAAACATCGATATTTTGTTAAAAAAATGCGTTCGTTAAAAAAAAAAAAGAAGCGCTCTTTCCTTCCGAAAAACCAACCTTTTCCAAGGTCCAATAGGGTTGCTGCAATTCCTTGTCGGGTCGGATGGGGTTGCCATATAAAAAATTTATCGCCAATGTGGAAAAAATCGCGCCAAGGGTGACCGTACAGTAAATCTGATCCCATTTTTCACTAATTAGAGTTACTTCAGATCCAGTGTCTATTACAGCACTAATATAACATTTTTCAATATAAATACACTTTTCAATTTTTTTGGGCGTTACAACATATATTTGATTTACAGTTTTATTCACATTCGCATTTTCACCTTTAAAATTATATGTACAAGCATTGCTCTTATGCCCATAATTTCCACATGCATAACATTTAATTTTATTACTACTATATGGATCTCTACTTGATATATCATAATCAACCTTATTATCATACTTATTGACATTTGTACTATAACCAACCGTTTTGTTATAATTATCAACATTTCTACTATTCTGGTAAGCACGAAAGTTCGACGATTCACCTTTATCTCGGGTTCCATCTTGCGAAACATTTTTTCTGAATTTATTTACATTCCGCATCTCACCCTTTCCTAATTGCAACCTCGCGCTCTCGTATTCCTCTAATTTTTTCACTATGACTTCTGCGCTTTTTAATTGATGCCAATCATCTATAAAATGTGTTTTGATTTCGAACGGCGCTCTACGTTTTATCTGCTCGGATACTATTAGTTCCTTGAGCTCGTCAAAATTTGTTATTTTGAGTCCTCTTATCCATTCCTCAAAATAATGGCTTATCTCGAACGCAAAATCTCGCCAAGTGGCTGTACTTTCCTTTTTATGATTTAGGAATTTTTGTTTAAATTGCTCAGACGTTAGTTTAAATCTTTTAAGTAAAATTTCTTTGACGTATTCGTAGTCGTTCGATTTTTCCTCCGGTTCGCGGGTTATTATTTGTGCTATCTCTAAGGGTAATAAACCCAGTAAATGTGTTACGAACTCTTCTTTTTCGATTTTGATCTTCGTCGCTTGTCTCTCGAACAGCGCTAAGTATGTACTTATATCGTTAGATTCATTCGAATCAAAACTTTTTATTATATTCGATAGTTCCTTTCCTCTATCCCATGCAATGTTTGATTCTGTCATGCGATTTTCCCGAACTATTGGTGTCGCATTTTGCAGTTTCAATTTCTCTAATTCGAATTCGCGCAATTCTCTTTCTTTTTCTAATTGACGCAATTCTCTTTCTTTTTCTAATTGACGCAATTCTTTTTCTTTTTCTAATTGACGCAATTCTTTTTCCTTTTCTAATTGACGCAATTCTTTTTTTTTTCTAATTGACGCAATTCTTTTTCGACTCTGTCACTTATTATTGTATCCAGAAGTGTTTTCGTATACTCCTCATCGTAATCTTTGTGTTTCGTCACTATCGTCTTTAATTTCGTTATTGTTGCGTTTAAAGGAATTTCTAAATCTAATTCCGTTGCTAGACGGCAAATATCGTCCTTTCTTGCTTTACCAAAATATGACATCGTTTTATGAAAATTGAGCAAAATGTACTCACAGTTTCTGATGACTGCTGGATGTTGTAATCCAATTTCACTTCACTCCGGTTGATCCTTGTGATGATGACTCCAGGATGTTGTAATCCGATTTCACTTCACTCTGGTTGATCCTTGTGATGATGACTCCAGGATGTTGTAATCCGATTTCACTTCACTCCGGTTGATCCCGGCACCGAACCCCCAAATTTGTCAGAAGTTGGGATAGAAAAGGAACAGTTGCTTCCAAAAAAGAGTTCTACTTCTTACAGACACAGAACATTTATTAGGATAATATCTAATTTAGCATTGACGTTGAGATTGACAAGAGGAGTCCACATTCAGGAGTAACAATTTAAATCCACAAAGGATTAGTGTGGAGCCACTAAGGTCTCCCGTTCTTAAAACGCACGATTAGCCACATAGGTCCTGTATCGTTTTAATCTCGTTTAGCCCTGAAAAACTCGACTCTCCGCCGCAGGCTGGATCAAGCCTCTTCACTCCCTTCAGCGTTTGTGTCCTCCGCCGCCTCAAGTAAATAGATCCATCGCCTTTCGGTGCTAGGTGGGAGGGGAAACGATTGAACGATTCAGTCTTGACATATATAACCGTGAGAAAAGAAGCATGTGTATGAATTTTATTACTTCGATACGGATAACAAATCCATACGTTATATACATCTGAATAAAACCAGTTACAGAAAAGGTGAATAAAACTAAGATTTTGCGATTCGGTGAACACACGATTTTCAAATAAAATAGTCTTTATAGTTCCCATGTATTAAGTTTCCAATAAATGAGAAAGCCTTTGAAAAATATCTATTTCAGTTCACTTTAAAAGGTACCGAAGACTACTCTGGAAAAAATTAAATGAAAAAGCTTTCAAGAAGTATCTAGTCCTGTTTACCTCAAGAGGTATTGAACGCTTTTGCCTCATCCACTAAAGCACACTTTCTTAAATTTTATATCAAACTCTGGAACATGAAACTCAACTGTACTAACCGGAAAAGTTTTGTCCAGCTGTTAAAAAATCCAGGAATGTCTTTTTCGGTAGGATGTTTTTTTTATCATAAAAGGGTCAGATTTGGCCATGCTTCGCCAATCCAGATTATAATGAAAGTAAATACTATTTTATACATTTAGATGTACATAAAGACAAAAAGAAGCATAAAATAAAATTATTTTAATGTTATTCAAAGATGAAACTTAGTCAAAGTTCAAAAACTAAATAAAGTTTAAAACCCAATGTTTGTATAAATAAAAACAAGTTTTTATGACAGTCCCACTGGTCTTTCAAGGTGGGATAATTAACACCAGAAAGGTGATTAAACCTAGGACATTCTATCAAAACGTGTTGCACTGATACTATACACTTACAAGTGGAACATACAAGTAGTTAAATTTTCTTCTCACTGGAGCAACACGACTGTATATTGTTGACTGTCCGGGATCAATCCTGAAGGGAAAGAACCGAGGACAACACCTCATCATTTTGAATCACGGTCAGATGACGAGGTCAATACCAGAGCTGGCACCCCACTCTCCAAACTTCCACCATGCCAATGGGAGGACATTTGAGGCCCCGACAGATTTAATGTGCACCAGTCCCCACGTTCACGATGGTCTTTGGATACAACTTATAAGAGTGGGGTCTACGTGGAATAAATATCTATGCATAGTAAAGATATGTCAGTTATTCCGGAATACATTTCATGAACATATATTCTAACATATCCTTTCAGGAATAAGTGAACGTGTTGAAGGATTGAACATCTTACTCGTCTGGTAAATTCTGAATTGGAACACGTATACACTTCTGATTTGGTTAAAAATACTGAAACGTAAACTATTCACAGTGGCTGGTCTTTTAATTACATTTTAGATCGTGAACTTTAACATGGCATTTGATTGACTAAGTTTAATGGAACAAGGTCCATAAACAGACAAGCTACGTCAATATTGCTCAGTGGCGTGCGCATTCAGCTAAAATATTCAAACTCATTGGAATATTTGAAGCAGTTAATACAATTTCAAGGTTCGTTAATGTAACGTTTAACAATGCGATGTTCTCTGTTACAGGTATCCTTTGTTAAATCTAGTGAAAGAGACTGATATCAGCTTCTCTGAATAGAGATGGGCTTAATAATTAGCTAAACAAGACCTTTCAAAGCCTGTTATTCACAAATGACTTTGACGTTTATTAGTTAAATGGAATTAACGGGGCACATGTTATTGAGTTTCTATAGGGATCTGTTTTAAGTTGATCATAACTATGAGGTCACTCAACCAGATAAGTTACCTCAACAATCCCATTTACTCCCACGTAATCTCAAAATATCAAATTAAGTATTCTATAGGATTACATCGCATCGCCATTGACGCGAAATAAATTACGCTACATAAAATTTGCATACCTAATGCATATTGACAGTTAAACGTACACTAATCGTATTGTTTATGGTTTTATTCTGAATCTTTGTTCTCTATGTACAGAAGAATACAAATTAGTATGTTATGAAGCATGAACTGTGGTTATTCCTTAAGGTCGAATGTAACTCAAATGTGCATGAGAATTGAAGTAATTGAAATTGGGTACTTACCCCTATATCTCCGTTTACCTCAAAAGGCTAGATGGATAATCCGCTCAGAAAAGGAACACTGAAGAACACTGAACGGATTTATTGTGAACCACTAGGGCGTTATAATAGTGCACCATGGAAGATGGGTCTTCGTTACACCTGATATATACCATACATTCAAGGCGAAACCCTTGAATGAGAGGTATATATGTATGTTTGTCTCTCTGTAGTGAATGTGTGAATACAGAGGCCACACATTCACTACAGAGGCAAATATGCATACTTTACCCGTGATTCGAACCAGGAAACTATTGATGTAGAAGCCAGCTCTCTGACCCCCAAACCGATTGGTCGGCAATAAAATTTATGTCACATTTAAACGAAGCAATAAAGGCCCTTGTAGTTAAGATTTAACTTTGAGGTTTTCGCACGTATATATAGTTTAGAGAGTGGGGTACCAGCTCAAGAATTGACCTCGTCATCTGACCGTGGTTCGATATTAGTACGAGGTGTTGTCATCGGATCTTTACCTTTGGAATTGGTCCCGGACCCTCACCTATAGCACGTGGTGTTTCTCCAGTGCGACGAAAATTTAACTACCTATTGTGTGTAGGGGAAATATGGGCTAAAGGGCTGCCTATTAATTGTCTACCTACTTTGGTAGGTAGGCAGTTAATAGGATCCCTTTTAGCACGCCTTCCATATACACTTTAACTTTAAATAGAGCTCAATATATATTAAATTAAATTGTTTTATAAATAAAAGTGACAATATATCAACCAAGACGCTAGAACGTTTTGAGTTTATACTGTGTGGTAAATATTAAAGTTCTTCACTTCATATTCCCTCAAAATATGCTATATGCCTGAGTTCGTTCAGGTAGCATAATTACCAACTTCATTAATAGAGAAACGTAATTAATTAGAATGGAACATATTACAAATTTGAATAATTAGCATTACCCTCAAACCTACATAGTTCTACAATATATAGTCTAGCTCCATGGAGTTAGCATCTGATTCTCATGGTTTCGAACGAGTCTATTTGTTGATACCAGAACAACAGTTTGTGTCATTTTGACACCGCAGTGCGTTCGTTACTTTTTCCTTTGGCACTGTTTGTAGGATTTTGACAATTTCTTGTGACCTTAAATTATTTTATTTGATAACCACACAGCAGAAATTGTTTTGTGCAACTCAATTTGAAAAATTCGACATCTAAATGTACCGAGGACTCGACTTTTAATTATTTTACTTGATAACTACAGCAGAAATTATTTTAGTTTAACTCAATTTAGAAAAATTCCACAGCTAAATATATCGAGGACTTTTAATTATTTTACTAACCACACAGCAGAAATTTTTTGTATAGCTCAATTTTAAGACTAGAGCTAAATTTACCGATGATGTCCCTTTCACACTCTTTCGCCGTCTTTTCGACAACAAGCTGTCTAAATAGCTTTCGTTCAGCAAAAAATGACCTTAGAATAGAAAACACAAGCAGATTTCTAAACTCTTCGGCCCCGTTCACATGGACTTTTTGCAACGCGCGTTAGATAAGAATTTTCGAGCGTTACCATGTGAACAGCACTTGGGCGCTTTTCAAGGTCGGTTTCCGTTATGCCTTAAATTGTTTTTTTTATTCCCTTAATCCAAGTTGCTATCTTTTGAATGGTTAGAGATAGAGTCAAAATTTCAACGGATTTCAAATCAGCGTAAAATTTTACGTTAGATCAATACTAAAATCATAATTTTCTTTGAAAAAATTATTTTTTTGTCAATAGTCGCAACTAATCTTTTTTCAGATATTCCTTTTATACTAAGCGTAAGAGGAAGTATTGCCTTGTTTTTAAAGGGAATGACACTTTAATAAGATATTTTGTTGCCCCTTATCAACTGTTTTAATTTTACATCCATTAAAAGTAGGATGAAAATCTTTCTTTCCCAACCTAAAATTGATTTCTCTGTATTCACAAGAGCCTGTATTTGGTTAACTTAGAAATGTATAATGAGCAATAAAATGCCTAAAATAATCTAAAAAATATTCAAAGCGACGTAAAAATTTGATATTCTTTCGCTTTGTAAAACATCCGTTCCCTAATTGCCTGTGAATAAAATGTTTTTGAACTTCAACCTTTATACATAAATAAATGCAATATAATCGACTTGCTGACCAGAAGTGACAACCTAAACAGGTAAATCTTTAGTAACGTATAGTATACGGTGCCAATGCCATCAACCTCGGTTGTAAATTTTTGAACGTTAGCTTTTCGTACGTTTTTCCAAATTTTTCGAATGACGGGATATTTTGGACCTAGTAACCGGTAAGAGCCAGCGGATCAGAGAATCAGTGTTTTATGTAGTTCAAATTGTGGCATTATTAAACATTTTCATTAACTCTAAAATCTTAAAGTATTCGTTTTTTACTGTCAAGACTAGAGAAAGAAACCCTATACCTTCACTCTCCAGTGTCGATGATTCACCCACCAATAAAAACTGTAGGATTTGTTTTATGTTAAGGGGTGATCACGGATATTTTGGGCTCAAGAAGCTAGCAGATGAGTTATTTGTAATGCGTTTTATCGTAAAAGCGAAACTGCGTAAGAAAAATTGGAATATTTCTGTAAAACTTTGATTAAGAACGAAACTAACTGGAAAATGACCAAACAATTTCCTTAAAATTTTAAAATTGACAGTGTAAAGTAAAAATATGTCCCCAAAAAAATTTACTTTTAGAACCAGGAAATTGGAAACGGAATTTCTGTTCATATGGCATTGTCTACGAAGTAATATCAAAAGATGACACGCAAACAAAATCCAGCACTGATGATAACCTTTCATTTTTTATGCTATTTTTGCAAGTTTTATCGTGTTTCCTACGATCTATAGCTAATTTTTATTTAATTTTCCTTCAAATAAATCTCTATACTTCTTTAAAAACTATCTCTAAACATTTTAATGTATCAGCTTAAATAACACATATATAACAATAATTAGTTTTTAATTTTTAAACACAATTTTCCCTGAGTTCCGACTATCCGAAACGAAAACTAACCCTCCAACCTACCCTCTTTCAGGGGTTTTGTAGCCAAATGGAACCACGAATAGAATGACTGGGAAATATTTCAACTAAAATTTGATTAAACCCCACGATGAAACGAGAAAATTATTTTGAAACTAAAAAAATCTCAAAGAAAAACAAAAAGCAGTATACATATCGAAAACCAGGAGATTGCTAATAGAATTTGCGTCTACACGTATATATAATATAAAAATTTCGATTAAAGTAGTAATAACACTAACTGCAAGATTAAAATATAAATTCTATGAAAAATAAGCTCACAGTAACTTAAGTTCATTTTCAAAAGTGATATCAAGTTCACTGTAACACGAGGATGTGAAAAATGAATGAAAATTGAAATTTATATTACGCATTTCACCCGTTGAGGACAAATAAAAAATAACTAAAGTTTAGCTTTTAAATTGAATATTTAATTTAAGCTTTATTTTAAAGACGTTTACCGCACATGAAAACTAGAACGGGCAGTTGTCAGTATTCGTTATTCTCAGAAATAAAATTACCCACTATACCCTTTAGTTATAAACTGTCACCTTTTTACAAGTTTTGTGTGAAAGCAGGGAAAATTTCTTCAATAAGTCGAATGCGATTAAATTTTCTCATCCTATTTTTAATGGCCATAAACATAAAGCAGTGGATTAAGACAAAATACTCCAATCAAGTTATATCTTTTCTATAAAAACGAGATGAATACTCCCTTTTGTGTTCGTAATGAATATATTCGTCAAATCCGTATCGCGAAAATAGTAAAATTACAGTTGAAAAAGTATTTATTTAAAGAAAATCACATTTCAGGTATCGATCTGGTGTAAAATTTTCCGCAGATTTCAAATCCGTTGAAATTTTCACTCTATCTTTAACGATCGCGAAGATAGAAACTTGGATTAGAGGAATTAAAAAGCCTAACGCCCGTCAAAACGCGTGTCATGTGAACGCTGCAGAAGAAACCTATGCTTCTCAAAACGCCTTCAAATCGCGAGAACGACCGGAGATTGTTGAAGCGCCGAAGTAGTCTAGCGCTTGGATTCTCGCGATTTCTGCATGTGAACACTCCAGTAGAACTCTATGTACTTTGGCTACCCGCGTTTTGTTTAGACGTAAAACGCGCGTTGGAAAACGCCTCATGTGAACGGGGCCTTCATTTAATTGTGTTTTTTATTCGTTTGTTGTCTTTGAATATATTAGCATCCTTTCAAGGGCGGAAATGGACCAGTCTCAATTGCGTGTTTACTTCTGAGTCTGCATAATTTGCAATTATTAGGCCCTGTTTACATGAGGCGTTTTCCAAGGCGCGTTTGATGTCAACACAAAACGCGGGTAGCCTACATAGAGTTCTACTGAAGCGTACACATGTAGAAATCGCGAGAATTGACGCGTCAGATAGCTTCGGCGCTTCAACAATCTCCGGTCGTTCTAGCAATTAGAAGGCTCTTGGAGATGCATAGGATTGTACTGCAGCGTACACATGACATGCGTTTCGATGCGCGTTAGGGCTTTTTATTTCCCTACTCCAAGTTTCTATCTTCGCGATCGTTAAAGATAGGGTGAAAATTTCAGCCGGTTTGAAATCTGCGGAATATTTTACACAATTTCGATACCTAAAATGTGATTTTCTTTAAATAAATAATTTTTCAACTGTAACTAATATTTTCACGATACGCATTTGGCCACATTTGACGAATATATTTATTACGAACACAAAAGGGAGTATTCATCTCGTTTTTATAGAAAAGATATAACTTCATTGGAGTATTTTGTCTTAATTCACTGATTTATATTTATGGCCATTAAAAATAGAATGAGAAAATTTAATCGTATTCGATTTATTGGAGAAATTTACTTGCTTTCACTCAAAACTTGTAAAATGTGATAGTTTGCTACTAAAGGGGATAGTAGGTATTATTTCTGAGATAACGTATACCGACAACGGTCCGTTTTAGTTTTCATGTGCGGCAAACGTCTTTAAAATAAAACTAAAAAACCATTCAATTTAAAAGCTAAACTTAAGATATTTTTTATTGTCCTTAACGTAAAATGTGTAAGATAAGTTTCAATTTTCATTCGTTTTTCACATCCTTGTCTTAAATCGAATTCGATATCACTATTGAAAATGAACTTAAGTTACTGTGAGCTTATTTTTCATAGAATTTATAATTTAATCTTAGTGTTATTACTACTTTTATGGAAATTTTTATATATGTACGTGTATTGTGGTTTTTATGAAAACTTTGAGGTGCAAAACGAAAATTAACATATTCAATTTCTTTAGTAGGAGATATTAAATATTTGTATCCCATGCGAAAATTACGAAATGTTGTGTATGTGATGACTACCTATTCAGCAACAATCTATATTTAAATGCATGTGAAACCTTGAATTGTGAGAATTTTATTCGTTCATCCTATGATCCCTATTTGATTCATTCAATTTGTTTGAACTAATTTTAAAGTAAAACTACTTGATTATTTGGATATTTAAACTATAATGACTTATGGAGATTTGGTCTTGGAGATACATGATCATAATTATTTAATTCGAATGTTTGTCATGTAGATGATATTGATCAAAGGCAACCAATGCAAAGGATGAGCAATTTCTCATGTGAAGACTATGAAAAGAGATTGGATGCATTGTTTTACTTGCTGTTTGACTTATTTGACTTGATTTGATTTGTGCAGTTTGGTTCCGTACTTTGAGTTGTTAATGAAAACTTTTAATAATGCCACAATTCAAACATGAAGCACTGTTTCTCAGTGATCCGCTGGCTCATACCGGTTCCTAGAGCCATAATACACCAGAACGCAACGTGTATTATATCCTGCGAAAGATTTACCTCTTTAGATTGTCACTTCTGATCAGTAAGTAGATTATATTGCATTTGTTTAAGTCCAAAGAAGTAAGTTCAAAAATACACTTTATTCACAGGCAATTAGAATATTTTGCAAATCGAAAAAATGCTAATAAAATTTTTTCGTCATTAATTTTTAGATCATTTCATGCCCTCTATTGGTCAATTTTATACTTTCTAAATTAACAAAATCCGGTCACCAGTGAACACAGAGAAAACAAATTTTTAGGTTGCCCTGTTGGAAAAGGAAAATTTTCATCCTTCTTTTAATGGCTGTAAAATTAAAACAGTTTATTAGGGACGACAAAATATCTTATTAAAGTGACATCCCCTTTAAATACAAGGCAATACCGTTTACGCTTAGTATAAAAGGAATATCTACAAAAAGATTAGTTGCGACTATTGACAAAAAATAATTTTTTGTTAAAGAAAATCATGTTTTGGGTATCAATCTGACGTAAAATTTTGCGCAGATTTGAAATCCGTTGAAATTTTGACTACCTTTAATCATTCAAAAGATAGAAACTTGGATTAGGGAAATAAAAAACACAATTTAATCAATAACGGAAACTGACCTCGAAAAACGCCTGAGCGGTGTACATATGGTAACGCTCGAAAATCTCTTATCAAACGCACGTTAGAAATCTCCATGTGAACAGGGCCTTATGCCATTAACTATGTTACTCACAGGTGATTTTTTTTAACTTAGCAGACACAAAAATGTTGACTAGCAGTTCTGAAGAAAGGGGAATTATGTAGGCGAGAACTATCTGAAAATGGATATAGTAGTGGAGAGCTCTCCTGTTCCAATTTAAATTCGGATTAAGCAAAAATAAATCGGGAGAACCTGAGGAAAGTGATACAGATGCTGTTGACGATAACCATACAAAATTTTATTTATATCTCTAGGGATGGTACAGAATTTAAGACATATAATGGGTGGATATATTTCAGCTAGGAATATTTTAAGTGAAAGTAAGGTCCTATCCGAGTTCATGAGTCAATGGGTAAAAGTACCAAAATTATAAATAAGAATTATAGTGAGAAACTTCTGATAAGCACGATATATGACATTAAAAAGAGTAAATTCTAAGCAATCGATGCACACACAAAATATGTTCAGTAAATAAATAAAGAGCGGAAACTCGAAAAAAATGCTCTTCTCTGTATCAATTGTAAATAAGGTATGTATATAATATATATTTGATAATGTAATGGTAAAATATACATAAGTATTGTGTTGTCAAGTAAAGGAAAAACGCATTTTCTTTTGTTGTCTAAATTTCGTTGCTTTAAAGTGTATTCTACGAGTTTATCTTTAGATTTACAGCGATTGTTTTGTGGAAAGAAAGGATGTCATTTAGATTTTATCACTCTCTTACTTCATTTATATACTGGTATCGAAATGACATCAGTGACCGTGTTAGGGTAAACGGGAGTGCAGTCCTGTTCTAGTGTTATGTTAAGGATCAAGTCAAACGTAAACAATGCGTTCTCGTGATTAGCATCTTTAACGTGGTTTATGACTCTAAATTAATCGTTCTGTACAGGATACGATAGCAATGATTGCAAGCCGTCGGAACATATAATCACTTATGGCGGTCGACATACGAGATTTTGCGTTTGGCATCCCTTTCCTTTAACGACCTTTTGTACAAATGGACTTCCCAGTGGTCATCTGCCTTCTCATCGGAGCAGCACTATGGCTTGATAAAACAAAGCAAACAAGCATTAACGCCATTTATTGGCAATAAAGAAATTTAAAATAACCTATATGTGAGATTTAGAGTTCTGATAGTTACAATGTCCAGTTTATCTGGATACCACATTCGGTATCCTAATTGTCATTCCGTTCTCGGTGACATCCTCACTACAAAGTATATGAAAAGTTATGCAAAATAAATGGAACGATCTTACGTTAGTTTTCAAAATCTGCATGCCATTGGGTAGGTAGATGAATTAACGTCGCACAAGAGTAATACACAATGGGCTATTGGCGACAGTCCAAGATCAATTCCGTAGGGAAAGATCCAAGGACAGCACCTCGTCATTTTGAACCCGTCAGATGACGATATCAAAACCTGGCCGGGCAACCCACTCTCCAAACTTCCACCCAATGCCATGCCGAGGACATTCGAGGTCACGAGAAATTTATCGTCCACCAGCCATCCACGCACACCCACCGAGTTGGTTGGACCTAGTCTCGAACTCGCAGCCCTCAATCTAATCCTCTACTACTCTACCAACTTGTTTACAGTGACCTATAAGGAAAACGGAAACAAGAATCTAATGAAGCACAGCGGAATAATTTGTCACAGTAGAACAAAACTCATTTTTCATATTTCTAACAGCACATAATCACAATTTAAATACTACCTAGCTATAAAATACTTTCCAGTTAACCTAAGTGGTTGAACTAAACATTTTATTTGTTAATCCATGTTCCCACTCATTGTAGATAAAATCGACGAGTGCTCTTATAATAGAAATCAATACCCTCTTCAGATTTTTCAACCGCATGATGATGCAGTAATTTACGTTTTGTTGGTTTTCAAGAGCACTTGTGAGGTACTATTGATTCGAAACTTTCAGAGCAGTTGTTTTGTCCGGCCTTTTTAATTTAAATGACTTAAGTTGTTGATATTAAGCCTGTGTCTTTTTAGTTGCATTAATTAATATATTTATAAAATGGCGCGTGGTTGTTTTGTTTGTCTGCTACATGAGAGCTAATTAGACAGGAACTAAGGATTACTAATTATACAGGAACTAAGGATTACTAATTAGACAGGAACTAAGGATTAAAATTGATTTTTAACCACTACGCACCATTCATGACAAGTCTGGGATTCGAACCCAGAGCCCGAAGGTTTCTGTTGAACATTATAATTAAATGTACAAGTGTACAATAAATACGTCGATATTATTCAAAGGCGATTATATTTAGGATTGGTTCATTGGATTTTATGGCGCAGGGCCATATTTGGCCATGCTGAGCCGAAGAGAAGACATACAACGTCTAATAATGGACATACACAGACAAATGATACTGATTTAGACAAAACTACACAAACAAATTTTACTGATACAGAAGAGAAATCCAGCCAGGGAGGAATCGATCCTGCGCCTCCTACGACTCGCAGTGATTATTTAATGCACAAATAATTGTAAAGTAAGGATTATGATTGATATGACATATTAATTATATTCCAACTAATCCGAAAAGTAGAAAAATTTCTGACTTTTAGAACTCACTTTTACACTTTACTCGTTGGATAGTTTTCCAACAAGAAAAATCTTATTCTGCAAATGTACTGTGTACCATTTGTGTCAATTTATTCATTAAATGTTACAAAATTTAAATATGAACCTAAATTCCAATTGATTTTTCTACATGTTGTAGTATTTAAGTAAAAGAATGTTTATGTGAAGCGCTAGAAAAAAAATAAAAAATAATACTCTTACTGAAAACATTCTTTGAAGTATCTACACCCGCTTATAAAATAATAAACACAAGTTTGAAACTCTACAAGATGAGGCAAGAGAGCCCGCGATAGCCCGGTTGAAAGAGTAGAGGATGGATTAACAACTGGGGGTATCGAGTTCGAAACTCGATCGAATCAAAGACCGTCGTGCACATGAGGGCTGGTGCACATTAAATCTGTCGTGGCCTCTAATGTTCTCACGTAGGCATGGTGTGGAAGTTTGGAAAGTGAGGTGCCAGCTCAGGTGTTGCCTCGCCAGCTGAACGTGGTTCAAAATTTGCAGGTGTCCTCGATCCTTCCCTTCGGTATTGGTCCCGGACCGTAGCCAATAGCCCATTGTGTTGCTCCAGTGCGACATTAATTAACTACCTACTGCAGAGGGAAATCGAATTCGTTTCCAATTCATAAATTCTATCTCAAAGAAATTTGATATAACCTTTAAAATATAATTACCATTTCCTCACATGGCTCTGAAGCTGAAAAAGTTTACTTAATTATTTCTTGTGGAATTTAAAATGGAAATGTGTCCAAAAAATGAGATCTCTCAAATTGCTAAAGCAGGATTAAAAAACTCCGTTGCACTAAGGAAAGGCAAAAAATAAAGCTTAGTAAATGCATAGAAAATTTGTTCAAATACTTTCATTTGAATCGTTGTTCCCAAATGCATTGTAAAGAAAAATTAAATAGTTCGTTGAAAATCTGAAAAGTGTATCAGAAAATAAAAGATTTCAATTATATGAATATAAAATGGTGTACAAACTTTCAAAGTGGTCACACGTTAAGTGAATATTTCTTAAAAAATCGAAATTTAATCAGGGAACATAAAAGAAGGTTACAATGTCATTTCTTGAACGAAGGAGAAGTTATGCAGTGAGTAAAAACGGTGTATTAATTTTGTATACCCTTAATGTTATCTGTTTGAAATTAAATGGAATTTTAAGCTGGTACTTTTAGCACATTTGTTAGTTCATTTAAGCCATTTTATTGAATTGATACTTTATTCGTGATGGCTGGTGTGAAAAAGGTAAACACAAGTAACAACAACAAAGAATTTAATAAATAAAAATGTATACATGCAATGCACGAATATCAAACAGAAGTCTCAATCCGCATCGGCGAGTGGCGTGAGCGTTATAGGAGCCGAGATCAAATAAATTTATCACGGCGCAATTCGACGCACATCAAATTAAAACGAACCGACCATTTTCATCGAATTTCACTAAAACTCATTTTATTCTTTTAAACCGAATTCAAATTACGATTAAGGCGAAAACTAAACTACCGAAAAACATACACGGGAAACGTTGCACGTACAATAAATATTATCAATATAAATAATTAAAATTAAACTAAATAATTAAATTAACACGCTCCAACAATACATGACAATCATAATAATCACAATAACGACCAATTAAAACCATCCAGTTTATTTGGTTAATGTAGTAACACGATTGAATGCGTGTTAAATGAATATTTTAATCATCATAAAAGGCTCAATTTGTAGTTCCAACGGCGAACTCCGAATGTGTACCTGGGGGCTGGTGGACGTTAAATCTGTCGTGGTCTCAAATGTTCTCATGTTGGCATGATGTGGAAGTTTGTAGAGTGGGGTGCCACCTCATGTTTGGCCTCGTCATCTGATCATGTGCCAAAAATACGAGTTGTCCTCCTATCTTTCCCTTCGAGATTGATCCCCGTCGCCAATAATAACCCGTTGTGTGCTCCAGTGCGACGTCAATCTACCAAAACTAAACTCGTTACATGGTCTGCCATATTATTGAATTAATCTCTTTTAAAGTCTATAAATAAACAAATTTCTTCATTTGATGTATTGAATTCAGGAGACATCATTACACACATAAAGGTAGACCTAAAAAGCGTCTGTACGAACTTTCATTAATTGCAGGGAAACGTCCCTTTGACAGTTCATATAAAAGTGTCCATGTTATAATAGTGAGAGAGCATATCATCTAGGAGAATTCCATTCATACACAGGTAGTTCAGCTCGTAGGGGAAAGGACTGTTCATTACACTCAAAACCATGTATGGCGGTCGCCATAGCTATTTATTTGTTTCGCCAACTCATAATTACTTCTATGGCCCTAGCATCTAACGTTCAATTCGGAGACAGAAATTCCATTAAAAACGCCAATTATGGGAACTCATTCTTTACGTTTAAAATGTCCTAATTGGACGAATAAACTCGTCCAAAACCACGTAACTCAAACCAGATTTTATAACATATTTCGATGGCATATTTTAGTGTTACATGCTTTTGTTACATACATTCACAAGCGACTAATATTTAGAACAATCTCACGTATGAGGAAACTACGGAGTAAAACTAGGCCTACAGAACATAACTATGCATTCAAAAAATGTAATCTCGTTACATACGGGGCAGCGAGTTTAGTAAATATCAAGATAATATTTTAAATTAACGTCCAGAAATAATTATAATTAAATTTCGTTATATTTAAGCTTATCGCAAATAGAATGTATAGGATCAGTGATATATTTCTGTCTTAGCCAAAAATGTCAATGAACAGACCAGAACAACATAAGGCTCTTAAGACCAAAGTAATACTAGACAATACAAAGAAACGCATTGAAAGGCGATGATTTATCTCTGTCATCTTTTGTCAAGAGTTAAGAGAAAGGATATGATCGCTTGACTCGGAGGTTATCTATTATGTCCGAAAGATATTGATGAATCCCGAATAAAGCCTTATATCCATTCAGTGAAGATAAACTGTACTTATATTTCTGATTCCTCGTCAATGAGATGGATAAACAGGAGAGGAGTTTCTTGTAAAGCTACTCACATTTTTATATAGTCCTTGGAAGTTATTATTTTCATACCAGGGTAATATTTTTTGTTATACATAAGAATTAATAGTGTATACATGAACTGTTGTTTAATAAATCACTAAAAACAATTATTAATGATAATCAATTGGTTTTCTAGATAGAATTAAAATCGAAATATTTTACATGTAGAAATAACGCAATTAGATTGTTCAAACCAAGAGTTATTGAAATAAACATATATATAAATACGGTTTTGCCGAATTGTTTTCATATTGGACTGGTTGTGGATTGGTGTGAGAACCTGGGCCAAAGACCCTCAATCCCCTGTGAAGTTTGGCTGGACTGAACAGACGTGAGTTAAACAGAACCTTTTATAAATTTCATATTGGATGTTTCTGTTTATCAACGGGGCCGTGTTAACAACTGGACGATCGTATCTTGACCATCAAATCTTTTAATTTTGGAAAAACGTATAGACAACCATGAGTGAGACTATGATTAACGAACTTTAGTACACTAAACGAACCCTCCGTTAGTCGCTCTGGTTCTTACTGGCACACAGTAAATTATTATCAATGGTTTTCTACGTTACAATGAAAAGAATACGTGTTGCTGCCTGCAAAAACACTAGACATCGGACTTGGTTTTCGGTATATTTTAAAATCATATTTATTTCGATTTGTTAAACTATCTAAAACATGCAAGTCAATTGGAGACAATCATGGTGATGACAATGAATTCAATTTTAGTATTCGCTTGAAAGAACGTGTCAGATAATTCAACAAGATCCTTTCTAGTCTATCAATTTGGTCCCTAAGTCTGGTTTGGTTACTCAATCCGTAAAATCCCCTCGATATCTTAGTAATCGGAAAAGAATGCTTCAATCAGGCACTACCTAAAGCAGACACAACACCATCATTTATCTTTTGAAAACAAGCTTTGAATAGATTCTTTCCCTTTGATACTGTTTCCGAAGCTGTTAGGTTTCAGAAGAGATTGCATTGTACTACTAAAACTCAGGAGAAGAATGCGCTGCAACAATACCCCACGTAATGTTCCGAATGTTGCCAGATTCGCTTTTTACTAAACTCAAGAAAAATTCGTTAACTTTATTATCGCTTCTCACACCAGGTAGCGCCAAAAGTACGCTGCATTCACTTGTAAAATCCTTTTTTGTTATTCAATTAACTGTGCTCCGTTCTGTGCCCTTTAAGTCTTCTGTTGTTTTCGTTTCCTGAGTTCCTATTTTTGAGATGCACGCAGGTTCTTCTAGATTAAAGGGATTACGGAATTCTCAGCTATCCTAAAGTATTTTTTTCTTCTTTAAGTGGGTGTATTGAGTTTTTCTTTGTTCGGGTTTTGTGTAGTGGCGGGATGAACTCAGTTTATCAAAAGCCAATTTCTTTTCTTGACTTTGTTTCGTGCTTTTTGATCGGAATACATTTCAGTTTGAACTGATTTATAGTAATCTGATTTGGAAAATGCTGTTATGTGATTTGTGTAAAAAATTCTTCAATTTTTAAAAATTCTTGTTTGATTAAATTCATCAACTGGATAACTTTCAATTTTATCAAATAATCTAAAATTTAAATTTTGCGACCGAAATAGTGATTAGTTAATAAATCAGTATCACAATTCGAGAATAAGAGCTGTAACATTTGGACATGTTGTTTTTCATATTCTCCTACATCGTTATATTACCTTTCCTCTGAGCGTCTCAAGATTTACAAGTAATGTAGTACTGCTTTTACCTCACAAACTCATTTAATGAATAAATAACCACATCTATTGTGAAAGAATCCATAGATTCTTTCAACCTTTAAAAATATTCTATATTGATCCTTTCCTTATAATAGAATCTTGGAAATGCAATATAATTTTGGAACGACACTATTGGTTCTTTCTTTAAAATAGAATCCGTTGGGACGATTTCATTGGTTCTTTGTTTAGATTAGAATACAGTGTATTCAAAAAGTTCCAGGACTGATCGCACACAGACCATATAGCACAAAGGATATATTTACATTTGATATTAAACTTCGATATAGTCTCCTCCCGCAACGCTTGGAACGAGTGTACAGGTCCGTAAACGCCTTCTGTAACACCTCCACTCCAACACTATTGAGTTCCGATGTCACAGCCGATTCAATCTCCTCTATCGACTCGTACCGCTGCCCCCTCATCTTCAATTTCAACTTGGGAAATAAAAAATAGTCCGGGGGGGGGGCAGATCTGGTGAGTACGGGGGATGCACACAACCTGCCTTCTCGCCAAAAATTCCTGCACAAGGATGGCCTTGTGAGACGGTGCATTGTCGTGCTAGAAGCACCAATTTCCACTGTGCAACAAATCGGGCCTTCACACGCCGCATTCGTTTCAAAAGCCGATCCAAAACATCTTTGTAGAATGCCCCAGTCACAGTGGAACCTTGACGACGAAATTCTCGATGAATGATGCCCCGACTGTCAAAAAAGGTGATCAGCATCGTTTTCGTTTTTGATTTCGAAGCGCGAACTTTCATCGGCCGACTCTTTTTCGGACTTGTCCACTCAGCACTTTGGCGTTTTGTCTCCGGATCGTACACGAGACACCAAGTCTCATCTCCAGTGACGGTGATTTCCAAAAAAGTTGGATCCTGATCGGCCACGACAATCAAATCTTTGGAGGAGGAAATTCGGTGTTCTTTTTGCTCAGGAGTCAGAGTATGTGGACAAAGCGCGCACAGAGCTTCCGTTTTTTCAAATCCTCCGTCATGATCGTGAAAACAGATCCCACACTAAGATTTAACGACTGTGCAATCATTTCTATCGTTATTCGGCGGTCGGATCTCACCAACGCTTGCACACGCTCCACATTTTCATCATTTCGACTCGATCATGGACGACCTAATCTCTCATCGTCTTCGGTCGAGTCTCTTCCAGCTTTAAACCTCAAAAATCACTCAAATACACGCGAACGACTCATAGCATCGTCACCATACGCAGATATAATCATTTCGTACGTTTCTGTGGCCGATTTTCCCAATTTAAAACAAAATTTGATGTTCGTTCGTTGCTCCATTTTTTTCGATGACATAATGACGCACACACACGCTTTACGCAAATGAACGCTGCCAAGTCGGAACTAGTCAGAATTTGAATGCAACCACGTGATACGCGTGGCTGAAGGTCATTGTGTACGTCATCCCGCAGGTTTCGCAGCGATAGCGCCATCTGTACTTTTTTACGAGCGGGAGTCCTGGAACTTATTGAATACACTGTATTTTGTACCGATTCTATTGGCTCATTCTCTAAAAAAATCGTTGGGTTTCTATTCTAGAAAAATATACTATTGGTCTAAGGAATATTTATAATCTAATTCCTTATAGATTCCTTGTAGAATGATTATAATCTAAGAAAAGGACCAATATTCTATCGGTCCTTTCCTTAGATTATAATCATTTGGAACAATTCTATTGGCCCATTCTGTAAATAGAATCCTGCGGAAAGAGTCTATTGGTCCTTTCCTTATATTAGAATTATTTAAAATTATTCTATTATTTCTTTCCTTAGAATATAATCCCTTGGAACTATTATATTGCTCATTTTCTTATAAAGATTCTATTGATCAAGAAGGTTAAAATAGTTGTTGCGCCGGTAGCTCTGGTAGTGGACTGTATTCTAATTGACACAATTCATCGTAATAAAAACAAGTTTATTAACAACAAATATAACATCGTTGTGGAAGGACCACTTTCTCGTTAGGCTAAGGAAACCTTGTAGTTCATTTGAAAAATATCTCGTTCCGATTCCGCTCAGCTCGTAGCCTCGTTCCCATTCGGCTCAGGTCGCCTCGTTTCCGTAGTCTCGTGGAGACTTAACACTCCCCGCGATTGAAATTTCAATTTCAATATAAACATATTATACACAAATGATAATTATACAACTCTACAAATTAATACACAATAAAGTACTTTCAAATACTAAATGAACTTAACATTGAAACACAATAACAATCAATTATTCAATTGGAAGAATAGCAATATTCCTAACACTTCTTTTCAATGTCTTACCATTAGGTAGACACAAATTTACAACTCGAACTTTTTTATCTGCACCATAAAACACTTCAGTAATCCTACCAGTCATCCACTGTGTGCCTGTAAGATTCTCATCCTTTATTAGTACTAGGGAACCAACTTTTACATTATCTTTACAAAAACGCCATTTGCTACGTTCCTGCAAACTATTTAAATAGTTCCGCTTCCATAATTTCCAAATGCGTTGAGTAATTTTCGTAACTCTTTGCCATTTCGAAAGTCTATTCTCATTTATTTCATTAAGTTGAGGCTCTACAATGGATGCTATAGGTCTGCCTATTAAAAAATGACCTGGTGTTAAGGTCTCAAAATTGTCGATATCTGATGATAAAGGAGTTAGGGGTCTGGAATTTAACACTCCTTCAATTTCTGAAATTATGGTCAGAAATTCCTCAAGAGTTAGGCTTGAGTTTCCAATGACCCTCCTCAAATGAAATTTAAATGACTTGACCCCGGCTTCCCAAAGACCACCGAAGTTCGGCGATTTTGGAGGGATAAATTTCCATTCTATGCATTCATCAGTAAAGTAATTTGCTAAGGTTTCATCTGGACAATGCGCAATTTTGTGTAATTTTTTAATCTCTTCACTAGCTCCAACAAAATTTTTGGCATTATCGCTAAATATTTTAGAGCATTTGCCTCTTCGGCCAAAGAATCTTTTTAAGCTGGCAATGAAAGCTGTTGAAGTTAAATCAGTTACAAAATCTAAATGTATAGCTTTAGTACACAAACAAACATATATTGCAACATATACTTTGTTAAATATATCCTTTCTTTGATTTTTGAATTTTATACAGAAGGGTCCACAAAAATCTATTCCGACAATATTGAACGGATAATTGGTTGTTACCCTTTCTTTGGGAAGATCTCCCATTATTTGGCTTCCCATAACAGGTTTATTTTTGAAGCACGTTACACAATTATATACGACTTTTCTACAAATATTTCTGCCATTTAATGGCCAAAACCTTTGACGAACATTATACAGTAGTGTTTGCGGCCCAGCATGTAAAAACTTTAAATGCGTATGCTTCACTATAATGGATGTAAGTTGATGATTTGTAGGCAATATGGCAGGATGTTTTTGATTGAAATTTAGGTCTGAATTGTTCAACCTACCTCCTACTCTTATTATACCTTTATCATCTAAAATGGGGGAAAGATTTTTTAGTTTACTACTGGGTGGTATTGGCAGCTCTTTCCTTAGATTTCTCATCTCGGTGGAGAACTCCGCTTCTTGAACACCTCGTATGAGGAAGTCCTCAGAATCCCTCATCTCCGAGTAGGTTATTGGGCCAACTCGTCTATTCGTTCTTACGTTGTTGCTAAACCTAAAAATAAAACTAACAACACGAACGATAGTACTGAAATTGTTACTGACATTCAAAATACTCTCTAAAAAGGTATGGGATTCAGTCAAAGTAAAGTTCTGTGATGTTTCTCTAAGATCACTCACTGACTGTCTTTTAAGTTCATGCGAACAGTCCTCTGAGTCCAAAGTGGCAACATCAAGGAGAATGTCTTCTCGGACAAAGTCTTTTTCCTCCAAAAAGGCAGGACCATTCCACCACTTCTCGCTGTTCAACATAATCTCGATGCTAACTCCGCGGGTCACAAGATCGGCAGGATTGTCTTTGCCGGCGCAATGGATCCAAAAATTTTGATCAGTCAAGCACTGTATTTCTTTCACTCGGTTGGCGACGAAGGGTTTCCACTTGGTGACTGAACCCTTTATCCAAAATAAAGCTATTTTGGAATCAGTCCAAAAGTAGGCAGTGGAAGGCTTTTTCCGGTCTACAACTTTCTGAACTTCTACTCCTAAACGAGCAGCAAGCAATGCACCGAGTAACTCCATCCTTGGCAGGGTTATCTTCTTCAGAGGAGCAACACGACTCTTTGAAGCAACGAGATTCACCAACACCTGATTTTCGGATTTTACTCTCAAGTAAACTGCCGCACCATATGCCTTTTTACTGGCATCTGAAAATGTGTGTATTTCAATTTCACTGGGATTGTCTACCGAGAGCTCTAGTATATTCCTTGGCACATTCACCTCAGAAAGTCTTTGAAGTTCCGAACACCACTTTTGGAACGTCTCAGTAATATCTGCTGGAAGTTCAGAGTCCCATGGCCATTTCTAAGCCACAGTTCTTGAAAAAGGCACTTGATTCTGATGGTGAATGGAGATAGCAATCCGAGGGGATCAAAGATTTTCCCTGCCGTTTGTAACAGGAAGCGTTTAGTTTTCTTATTCTGACTCAAGAAATTCAGCAAACTTTCGATTTCCATTGTGAGAATGTCTCTATTAGGATCCCAAGACATCCCTAAAACCTTGAGCAGGTTTACTTCTGAAGTAGTTGAATGATGAGGATGAGTAAGGAACTCCTCATTTTCCCATTCGCGCATGAGAAGAGCATCATTCGAAATCCACTTCCTCAAGTTCATACTGGCGGACTTCATTATGTTTTGTGCCTCACGTGATAATTCCAAGGCGGAAGTCACATTGTTTGCACCTGATACTAGATCGTCTACATAAACACATGTATCGAGCATTTGTGAAGCAGCAGGATGTAGCTCTCGAAAATTTTGAATGTGCTTTTTTATTGTAGCCGACAGCAAGAATGGGCTTGCGTTAACCCCAAAAAGAACACGCTTAAATCTGTATACTTGTGGGTTGACGCCAGTTATGTTATCTACTGATTTATCACAAGTGAACAGAAATCTGACAGCGTCTCTGTCGTTTTCTGCCAACGAAATTTGCAGAAAGGCCTTCTCAACATCTGCTAAAATTGCTATTCTATTTAAACGGAAATATAGTAATAGCTGGAAAATGTTAGGATTCAGATTTTCACCTGTCCAGAGACAGTCATTCAGTGATAATTCTCCAGATTCATGGGAACTGGCATCAAATACTAATCTCATTTTTGTGGTTACGCTTTCCTTTCTGAATACTGCCTGGTGTGGCAAATAATACACAGGTCTGTCTACCGGTTGGGTCTTTACAAGCACCTTCTCTATAATGCCCTGCTTTAAGTAATCTTCAATGACCTCGTGATACTGTGTAAAGAGAGTTTTGTTTTGGTTCAACCTCTTGGTGAGGGACTTAAACCGCGTTTCCGCAACACACAAGTTATCTTTTAATTCTCTCCAATCCCTTTTCCAAGGTAAACTGACCTCATAACGTCCCTCTTTGAAACGGACTGTTTTATTGAAGATGCTCAGTGCTTCATCTTTCTCGTGACGATTAGGATCGTCTCTAATACCCAAAGATTCAAGTTCCCAAAAGTTTCTTAGGTCCATTTCCACTTGATTTTTAGTGAAATGACAGTGTAAATTGTTTGAAATCCCTACATCTTTGAGTGTTCCCGTTACGATCCACCCAAATACCGATTCTTGTAGGATTATTGATTCATCTTTTAATTTAATTTGATTACCTTGTAATAATTGATAGAAAAGTTCTGCTCCTAACAATGCGTCAATTCTCCCCGGTTTATTGAATTGGGGATCCGCATACGTTATATTACTTGGAAATTTAATCTTAGACACATCAAGAGGTTTTGAAGGAGTAAGATCTGTAACCTTTGGAACGATTAGTAGTTCAATTTCTTCATAAAAGTCTTCATTTATGTTAGATATTAACGCTGAGGTTTTTTTTTTTACCGTTGAAAAGGAACCGTTCAAACCCGTGATAGGAGCATTTACTGTTCGTTTCGTTAAGCCCAAGGAATCAACTAGGTCATTACGAATGAAGTTAGTCTGTGATCCAGCGTCAAGCAAAGTTCGGATGGGAAAGGAATTACCATCAACACCCTTAACGTAAACTATCGCAGTAGACAGGAATACGTATCTTTTTTCATCCCCCGTATAGAAACACCCAGTATTGGTATTCTCTTCCGACCCTCTTGGCCTTGAAAAGGTTCCTGATGGTGACTCATAACTTCCTTCTCTCGTGGCATCAGAGTTCTGTTCCCTCATGTTATAAACACTTTGCTTGGGAACATTGATTTGGACTTTTCGATTCTCGCTGTTTTCGAAATCCGTTCTATGGATCAGAGAATGATGACCTCTTCCACAGAACTTACATTTTTTAGAATTAGTACATTGAGATACTCGATGAGGTTCTAGGCAATTAAAACAAAGTTGTTTCTTTTTTATTTCACTAATTCTTTCTTGTACGGATAAATCGTGAAACATTTTACATTTATATATCGGGTGATTATCTTTACAGATTGGGCAGGAACTTTTAGAGTTAGATTTTATCATAAGCCCTTTAAGCTTGGGTTTGAAAGCTATATCCATTTTAGGCTTAGCGAAAGGGATGCGTTGGATATTTTCTAACACTTGACTTCTTTTTTGCAAGAAGTTGATGAATTCTTCCCAGTCGGGAAACTCGGTTGTTTTTAATGACATCTCGTACTGTTTACGTGATTCACGATCTAATTTCGAAGAAATTATATTAATCAACATTAACTCGGTCAATTTGTTAGTCTCAAGATTTAGAAGTTTTAATCCTCGCAAATGTTTTAACACAGTATTGAGAAATGTATGAAGTTCCGTTCCTGACTCATGAGTTATTTTTTCCAGATTCATTATGGCATTTATATGGACATCCGCGATGAATCGCTTATTTTCGTACCTTTTCTCGAGTTCAGTAAACAAGGACTGAAAAGTATCATCTGCAGTTTGAATTAGTTTACTTTCTCCTTTCAGAGAAGCTTGTAGATAATGAAGTTTTTGGGAATCACTTAAGCCATCATTTAAAGTAATTAGAGTATTAAATTGAGCTTTAAATGTACTCCAGTCTTCATAAGTGCCCGAGAACTGAGGAAGTGGAATCTCGGGTATCTTAAAAGAAGTTCGGTTCATTTTAGAGTTTATCTGAGCATCATTAGCAGGTAACGTCAATTTCGAAAGAAGGTATTTCAGACGTACCTCTATATCTTCAGCTGTTGCCTCCAAATCCTGAAGCTGGTCAAGATTGTCTTCTAGATTAACTTCTTCAGGTAGCTCACAATATCCAGTGGAAAGTTCTGTAATTGCAGATTTGATTTCTACAATTTTGCTCGCCTGTTGCTGAAGTGCAATCTTCGTTCTGCATGGATCTCCGCTACCATCCTCTTTACTTTCAAGTTCGAGGAAGTCCTACATACGTTGCACTTTGGCTTTAATGGTTCCGCGCTTTCGATTCAGTTTCGTAAGCTGGCTCATTTTGCGTTATTTTATTTTTACTCCGCACGATGCGACCACATTGTTGCGCCGGTAGCTGTGGTAGTGGACTGTATTCTAATTGACACAATTCATCGTAATAAAAACAAGTTTATTAACAACAAATATAACATCGTTGTGGAAGGACCACTTTCTCGTTAGGCTAAGGAAACCTTGTAGTTCATTTGAAAAATATCTCGTTCCGATTCCGCTCAGCTCGTAGCCTCGTTCCCATTCGGCTCAGGTCGCCTCGTTTCCGTAGTCTCGTGGAGACTTAACAATAGTTTATACGTTACGCAAGGAAGACTGTTGGTTGCAAGGTGGAATTATGCTTAGAACCCCTAAGAGGGTTAAGTGTCTTGTTAGGTGTTTTAAAATTGTATAATTTATATCGAAAATTTTGTATCCAGCATATCTCACATATGATCCTGTTGTTTAGGATAAAATCGCTTATAAAAAGAACTGAATGAAGCGTATGGAAATTTTCAAGTCGATTATTCGATTTGATCTATGAATAAATTCAGAATGTCACTTGTCACAGACAGATATTTCCAGAAAATGAAATGTATACATTTCGCTAACCTACAATATATGTTACGAGAAGAAAATAAGTATAATTCACCAAAAGTTACAATTTACGATATTCTTATGCAAGAGTGCACACAATGCTTGGTTATCGGATTTTCTCCATTTTGACTCCACAAAGAAAATATGGGTTCGATGTTTCGATAACGATGAAAATAATTTTTTCAATGGACAAAGAAATATCCAAGGAGATATTCAGAAAAATAAAATAAAAACAATCCGAACATTCGGTGCCTATATATTTATACCTATATCTGTAAATGTACACATATCTACGCATACATGCAAAGTTTTTCATCTTGTCCTTACTCATCAATTCCAATAAGGGATAATAAATTCAGACTTCAAATACAGACACAAAATCGTATTTTAAAGAACGAAACTTCTTGTATCGGGTATAAAAAGGAATGAAATTGTTTGCTTTTTGATTTATACTGTTAGCGACTGATAATCTAATGAAAAGTCGAGTTGTTGTGCAAAGGATTTTTGGCTTCAGCTATGCTGCTATTTTTTGTGTTTGGTATGGGATGTATAAAAGAAGAAAGACCTAAACTTGAATTTCCATTGAACAAGAAATAAAAGAAACCTAGTAGTAGTTCATGTTATTTATCCTTTTTACGTAAGAAAGTATTTACTATACAATCCTTTCTAGAGTTGAGTTGAGATGAAAGTTGGCTATACGGCTAGAGAAAATGGCTTATATCAAGGTTCGCTAAACTTTTAAAACGCCCGGTGGCCCGGTTGGAAGAATCGCGGATATACAACCAGAGGGTCACGAGTTTGAAGCTGAATCCAACCAAAGATCGTCATGTACATGGGGACTGGTGCATGTTAAATCTGTCGTAGCCTCAAATGCCTTCATGTTGGCTTGGTGTGGAAGTTTGGAGAGTAGGGTTCCAGCTCACGTATTGAACTCGTCATCTGACCAAATTAAGAGGATTATGATTCAAAATTAAGAGGTGCTGGACCTCGGAAATTTTCCTTCGGGATTTATCCCGCACCGTCACCTATAGACAGCTGCGTTACTCCAGTACGACGTTAATTAACTACCTAACCTAACCTCTTAATTTCGTGTAACAACGGTAACTACATGACTGGAAGTGAGCAAACTATTTATACTTAAGCACCAAGATCGAATCTATATTTTATAGTTAGCACAAACGAAATAAACTCGGTATCAAACTCCGAGCTTAACTACGAGCAACGATTGAAATCGACATAGTCGCCTTTGATGCTAGAGAAATTCAGCTAATAGGGGATTAGATGAATTCATATTCAGTGCTTCATCTGCTCGATAAAGTATTCGCCCTCTCAATGTCATCACTTAATACTGGGAAGTATTTTACTAATTAATGTACCGTCGCAAACATTTTCCAATAGTTTCTTCGGATGATACATTTTAACGTCTATCTGGGAAACTAGTACTTGTAATTGTCAAAGCAGCGAAACTTTTTGTAAAGAAATGTTTTTCCGATATGGGGATAATCTGCCAAACGCGCTGATTACATTTAATTTTGTATCGATTCACATCAACTTTTAGAGATATTTATGTTAAAAATTTCGAAGAGTATTGGTTTTAGTATTAAGTGCTTCACTTTTAGACTTAGATATCATCATTCAATTTGAATGAATGTTATTGCTTTGAGAGAGTGGAAAGATTTATAGTATAGAAACGAAGGGTTATCGAAATTTAATAAGTATAATAAATAACCTGATCAAACTGATATTTTATGGTTATTCGATAGAGTATGCTGAAAAGATTTTTATGAATAGCTTTTGTGTAGATGTACGTTTTGGGTTTCATAGTTCTATTTGATTTACTGTTTTTAGCTTTCATTGAATTGAAACATGTCTAAAGTAAATTAATTATATATAAGACCACATTATATAATGTGATACATGTTTTTACTATAGGACAATTTCTTTATATTAACTATTAGATCATAAAATAAATTAAAATTTTAATATATCGTCGTCTTACAATGAAACAGTCAAAGTCAAAATTTTCAAGGTGTGAGTTTTTTAGTTATTCTAGACCAGAATGCAGCGATCTGTAAACTGTTGAAGTCCACTAGGTCATTTTTTCTTTGCATGAAGGTTATGTCTTCTTGTAAAGCACACTTAATGAGTTTAGAAAAGAGAGTATAATTTTGCCCCTTCGTTTTTATTACAATTGTTTCACGACATTATGTTTAAGTTAAAAGTCGGCGATATTATGTCATAATAAAAAAACATTGTTTCGTTCACCAAAGGTCTAAAAATTTTAAACAAACTGAAATGAAATATTAAATAATCTTAAATCAATATTCAAAATTCAAGAAAATTCACTTTTAAATACTCGAAATATTACAAATATTTACAATAAAAAACAAAATGTTGGTTCCAAATTTACAGAATCTTGATTACAAACAAAAGTAACTTTTCCTATACGAGCCCTCATTGACCGCAATTTTCAACGAATCCGTTGGTCGGTTGGTTTTGGGTTTTAGGGCGCATGGATCATATTTGGCCAAACGCGCCAAACGTAAGATAAACAATGACAATTAATTGTTAAAGAAAGGATGGAGAGACGAAAGTAGAGAAAGATCGCTTGGGCGTCCTGGGGTCGCGAAAGAGGAAAGAAAGGCAACGAGAAAACGCAACATCTTTATTATGAATGCTAGTGCCAATTGGCGTTTTATGATAGGTGTTTGTTGATTTATGCAAATTACCTACATTATCATTGGTGCTTGTTGCCTTCCTTTCCTCTTATAACGTTCGCACTCATCTTTATCGTTATCTGACCGTGGTTTAAAATTACGAGGCGTTGTCCTCGGATTTTTCCCTTCGGGATTGATCCCGGACTGTCGCCAATAGCTCGTGAGTTGTTCAAGGGCAACGTTCTACTTCATCTTCTTTGACAGTACTTTTGCGCAGTCGGTTTTAGAATTAATGATAAAATGTCAACGTGATTTTGTTGTTTTATACTGTGCAAATCACATTGCAGCAAAAAAATGTGAGTGTTGCTGTTCGAAATTCGTTAACGGTATCTGTAACCATGAGAGTTCGGGGTCCTAGTTACAAGACTCGATTCGTTGAAAATTCCGGTCCTATGGGGGTCACGTAGGAGGAGCTACTTTTTGACCACCCGGTATTTCAAATCCACTTAACCTCATTACAGAATGCTAGGAAAGAAAAGGTAGACAGGTAGGTAGATTTGAATATATGTCGCACTGGAGTAACACAGTGGGCTCAACCCCGAAGGGAAAGATCCGAGGATAACACCTAGTAACTTTGAACCAGCGTGAGTTGACGAGGTAAGCACCTAATCTGGCACCCCACTCTCCAAACGTTCACACCACGCCAACGTGAGGACACTTGAAACCACTGCTGATTTAACATGCACTAGCTCCCACGTATAAGACGGCATTGGTTAGATCGAGTTTCGAAATCGCCACCCTCCGGTAGCTAATTAGGGCCGCGGTAGCCAAGTTGGAACAGCAACGGATTAGCAACCGGAGGGTTGCGAGTTCGAAACTAGGTTCAGAGAATGACCGTCGTGTACACGGTGACTGGTGCACGTTAAATCTGTCGTGGCCTAAAATTTCCTCATGTCGGCGTGGTGTGGCAGTTTGAAGAGTGGGGTGTTAGGTCAGGTTTTAACCTCGTAATCCCATCTTGGTTCAGAATTACGAGGTGTTCTTGGATTTTTTCTCTTAGGGATTGATCCCGCACCGGATTGTTCCAGTGCGACGTTAATTAACTACACCCCCAACTCGGAACCCTCCGGTAGCTAATTCGCGACCCTACCAAATTGGATATCGCCGCACGAAAAATAATGATTCCCCACGGAACATAGCATCTACTCAGAACGATCTACTAGCTTCTGTAAAATCCGACTCTGATCTACTGCCCCACTCTAACGTTACGGGCGCGAAGTAACGCAACACACCGTGACGATCACAGTGACAGGATCGCGGGACGAAAGCGAGTATCAAGCCACCGGATAGACACAATTTCCTCTCAGGCGGATGTCCAGCTACGCCCCATGGTCTTATGTGAGATTACACGAAACCCCTATCACTGGCTTTGGTAGCCTTCCACAACGTTGGGCAGTGTCAACATTGTATGCGATGAATCTAAGTACGCATCGGTGGTTAAAGTCTTCGGTAAAAATTTATCTCGTTCTGGAGCGAGATTTTAACTTTTGACTGTTCCGCTACATTTGTACGTGCTATTGAGTTATGAGAGAGATTTTCAGTGTAAAACAAATAAATCAGAAGGAAAGAGATTATTTTACTTCCGCTATGTGAGTGCTCTTTTATATCATACACATCGGGGTTACTTGAAAACAGATGCACAGACTTGTTAAGACCAAGAGCCACAGATTCATTGTGACTTCTTACAGGGTCTCCCAAAAAACCATGAAAGTTTTTTATCATACATTATTTATATACATTATATATTTGTGAGGTTCTCAGTCCAACTCCATGGAGGAACGTTGTCCCTATCTATAAGCGTGTTGCGTCTAGAATGGTATAGTGTTTATGTGAGGTGAAACGTGGACCCATCTCTTTAGTGCAGCAGTGTAACACAAAAGGGTTCACAAATCCACCTTTTTTTGCCACAATGAATTATGTTAAAATTGTACGAGATTTAGAGAAAAAATTTATGTTTACTGTGAGCGCATGAAAGTGGTTTAATCCGCTCCGTGAATTTAATTTTTGTGCGTGTGCCACTGCTACTAGCGTACTAGTAAATGCTAATGTGTATATTTAATAATATTATATTTATTGAGCACGCGAAACGATGATATTAGTGAATGTATTTTTAATTACGCGAGTAAAAACTGTAACCATGATATAGAAGGTGATTAAAGTTTGATTTGGCTGAAGAATTGAATACGCATCGCAAGGAACCGTTGAAAGAGTGTTTTTAATCAGATACCAAACAAATAATCCTACATTATGGATATGAAATCCATTAAAAATTCCACCATCGTATTGGAAATCACGGCGGCTCACAATATTGTTATAAAAAAGAAAGATAATAAAAAATAAATAAAGAATTTGATTTCATGCGTGACACTGCATTGGTTTAACAATTGTCTCAATATTTGGTTCAAGTTTTGTACTAGCCAAGCTCAAAATTGATTTAAAATTTTCTTTACTCAAGGGGTTCCTATTTTGCGCTTTATTAATATATGTTTTAAAACATTTGTTCATAGATATATGTTGACCCAAAGATGCTTCCGCATTTTATTGCATTATCTAGCAACGAAGTTTTTACCTAAATTGCCAATCGTGACTTGTTAAAGTTTAAATAACAATGGTGATGCAGGCAGCCAGCAAATCAATGGAGGGCAGCATGAGGGCCACGGTCTGCGCATCCCTGGTTTGAAAAGTAATTTTTGGCAATTTTTTAGGTTTGCTCTAAAATCGTTGATCAATCAACTATCATATATTAATTCGGAATTCGATGTTTGGAATTTTTGTTGGCGACGTGCTGAAATCGTATTCGAAAAACGACAAGTGACGTCACGTTCGGAATACGTTGAGGCCACGCCCCCCATTCTGCTCCAAAAGAACTACCACCACCTACACTTTGTCAGAAAAAGCCTTTCATAGGCGTGGTGTATATATCAGATAACACTGATAAAAATTAAAACTTTCCAGTCTTCTAGTTATTATTCCTACTTAGTACTTTTTCCTTTTCTTTTTCCTATACTTTCTAGTTAGGACTTTTTCCATGAATTTCACGCTCGAAGTAATTCTTAACAGCGTGTAATTTTCTTTTCCAGTAATTCGTTTTTATATATTTAAGCTGAAAACCCCACAAAAAATTACGACCATCCTCATGTGTTAAAAAGATATTGTACAAGAACCAATAAACGTGAACAATAATACTCTTATTTCTTTTTTTAACAGGAATTAGGGGTCATGGTAGCTCGGTTGGAAGAGTAACGGAAGTTAGCAACCGGAAGGTTGCGAGTTCGAAACTCGATCCAACCAAAGACCGTCATGTACGTGGGGTCAGGTAAAGGAAGTTAAATCAGTCGTGGTCTCTACTTCACGTTGGCATGGCATGGAAGTTTTGAGAGTGGGATGCCAGCTGAGGTGCTGACCTCTTTTCCTGACACTAATCCAAAATGACTGGGTGTTGTCCTCGGACATTTCCCTTCGGGATTGATCCTGGACTGTCTCGAATAGCAGGTTGTGTTACTCCAGTGCAATGTTAATTCAACCACCTGCCTACCTTGGGGCCGCGGTAGCCCGGTTGGAAAAGTAACGGATTAGCAACCGGAGGGTTGCGAGTTCGAATCCAACCAAAGACCGTCGTGTACAAATGGGGCTGGTGTACGTTAAATCTGTCGTGGCCTCAAATGTCTTCACGTTGGCGTACTGTGGTAGTTTTTAGAGAGCGCTGACAGCTCAGGTGTGACCTCGTCATCTGATCGTGGTTCAAAATTACGTGATGTTTTCCTCGGATCTTTTCCTTTGGGTTTGATCCCGGACCGTCGTCAATAGCCCACTGCGTTGCTCAAGTGCGACGTTAATTAAAATACCTACCTACCTTAACCCTCATTGTGGTTGTCTCAACGAGGCATCTCTTCATTAGATGAAAACTAACCAAATCTTCATGGATGTGTTACCTCGCCATTAGAAGAAAACTGACCAGATCTTTATCTCGTCATCATAAAAGAATAGGCGAAATCTTACTAACGAAATATCTCGTCATTAACAACATTGGTTAGACCTTCGAGATATCTCGTCGAAACCACTTGCAGGGTTAACAGGAATAAATTTACAAAAATAAATCTATAAAGATTAATGTACTCATTTTCAGTTCAATGCGATCGTTTGCCTTTCATTTTTCCGTACGAACTTTCGTCCTATTTTTTCATATCATTTTCCACGAGTCACTTCGCTTAATTTATATCCTCCAAAGAGCACACAAAACGAAATCGTTTGCGGAAGAACGGAAGAATCTCTGATCCGAATGAATTCATCAACCTATGCTAAGTAGTTCTAAAACAATTCGGATATAACTCGAAAAGTTGTTTATTCACCATTTCGTAAAAAAAAGTTCTGCTTGGCTGTGCATTATAAGACGAAGGAAATGAAACGGTAAAACGGCAATGAATATATTGATTTTGACATGTACGATCTAATTAAAGTCATTGAAGAATAAAATATATCGGTTTAGTCAACATCGTTTGAAATGGATTCATTTTAAGACTAAACATGGCTAAATGGATAACTTGCAGGATTTGAAAAATTTATAGCGGTTATCTGAATTTCGATTTGACTGTGGGCGACTGGTATGGCTAGTAGTTACGATGATAACCTCTTGGAGCGCTGCAGGTCAATCTCAGCTAACAAATACTAAAGAATATTAGTGAGTAGGTAGGTAGGTAGTTAATTAACATCGCATTGGAGCAACACAACGGACTATTGGCAACGGTCCGGGATCAATCCAGAAGGGAAAGATCCTGACTAAAGCATTTTCATTCGTTGAATAATGGTGGTGGAAGGGTTTCTATGGGGGCGATACGTGTTTCTTGTATGTTTTCTGAACGTGACGTTGATTGGCGTGTTTTTAGAAAACGAGTTCAGCACTTCACCAATAAAAACTCCGAAGAATATATTCCCGATTTATGTGACAGTTGATTGGTAAGCACTAATTAGAAACATCAAACGTTGCCAAAGTGACAATAAACTACATTTTAAGGTAACCACAATTGTATCTCACGAGAATGAGAGGTCATAGCTTATCGAAAAACACATTTTTTATTTATAAACTTCTGTATTATGTCAGCTCCGTTTTCAAAAATATTTAATTTGTGTTTTTACTTCAAACACAAACGTTTATCAATCTCGATTAAAGTCATTTTCTGCCAAGCCAAATGAAGGAGGCGCTAGTACTTTTTTGGTGATACGTGCTTCCTGTACGTATTCTGAACCCGATGTCACTTGTCTTGTTTTTCGAATGCGATTTCTGTACTTCGCCCAAATAATTCGAAAAAATAAATTTTGAATAGTTATATGATAGTTCATTGGTCAACTCCAATTAATTTAAATTAGTTTAAACACTAAACGTTGTTAAAACTGCGATAAACTACATTTTAAGTTCACCCCTTGTGATGCCGGAGATCGAAGAGGTCAGTGGTGGAGCATTGAAAAATAGTTTTGCTCATTTTAACATTGGTAGGTAGGTACGAAATTGAATTATCGTCACACTGGTACGACACAACGGCCTATTGGCAACAGTCCGGGATCAATCGCGTAGAGAAAGATTCGAGGACAATACCCCTTAATTTTGAACCACGGTCAGATGACGAGGTCAACACCTGAGCTGGCACTCCACTCTTCAAGCGTCCACACCACTCCAACGAGAGGATATTTGAGGTCACGACAGATATAGCGTCCCCATGTGCAGCCCCCATGTACACGACTGTCTGGTTGGATCGAGTTTTGAACTCTCAACCCTCCAGTTGCTAATCCACTACTCTTCCAACTGTGCTCTTCCGGTTTCATCCCGGACGACCGTCGCCAAGAGCCCGTTGTGTTGCTCCAATGCGACGTTAATTAAATACCTAACCTACCTACTTTCCAACCGTTCTTCCGCAGCCCTAATTTTAACGTGGGAACCAATGGGTATGACGCGAAACTTCGGTTTATGGTAAATAGAAAATAATAAATTCGCCATCACAAAATTAGCGCTTTTGAATATTCACGTTAACATTGAATTATATTACTCTATGAGAGACGTTTTTTGTCAATTTAAATCTAAGTTGCGGTAGTATATCTGGCGGAACGTGTTTTCTAAAAGTATTCCGAATGTGACGGCATTTGGTTTGTTTTTCGAATACGATTTTAGCACTTAACCAATAAAATTCCAAAGAATGAATTGTGAATTGATATGTGATATTTAATTGGTCAATGCCAACTGGATTAAACTCCAAAGCGTCGCCAAAACCGCAATAAACTACATTTTAAGGTAGTCCCGATATGCATCATATGAGAGCATTTGAGTAGTGGAAGTAAAATCTTCGCATTAGGTCTAGATTTTTGGTGTGGCTGAGACACTCTCATAAATGCTTTGTTCAAATGAATAAAATATTAGATATTGGCGGGGTGTCCCTATATCCAGTAAGAAACATTAGTCTGGTGTAGTATATCAGAGAGAGAGAGAGAGTTTGTGATCAAAGTGCTTGGTCTCACGTTGCCCTTATGATTTGGTATCTTATATTTATGCTTTTCATAATAAGCCCACTCTGTCAAATGTTACAATATAGCATCTATTCTCAGACATGTCTGAAGAACGCTGTTGAGCTTTTCGATGGATAGACTTTGATAGCTTTATCTTAAATGTTTTGTCATTTTAAGTTTAAATATTTAAAAAGTTCAGTGAAAATAAAATAGGGTGAGGCTGTGCGAGTGCTTTCAAGTGTTAATGCATACACTGAATATAACACGTGCATGTGATTAAATTAGGGGCTGCCACTTGATGGAAATGTTTGAAGAAATCCTATAAATTAATTTCACCACTAGAACGCTTCGAAATTTTGCAGATAATTTGCCCAAACAAAAGAAAAGCACGAATGAAAGAAATATTCCTTCTCACAATACTATCCCACATTGCAAAGAAAACGGCGGTTCATAATCGTACATGTCCCACCAGGTGAGGCAAGTGCGATCACATACAGTAGCGTTGGAATGTTTTAAAATTATATCAAAGGTATGTTTAAGCAAATAAGAGTAAAAATATATTATCTAAGAGATTTGGGTGTGTGGTTGAAATATGAATTTTTTTAAAGAGTAGACAAAATTATTATTGGTTCAATAGAAAACTTTAAATAATTGAGTTCACACTAGCCCCACTTCACCTTGTATTCATTGAGCTATTGACGTTAAATGTGAATTTGATAATGAAATATATCACAGAGATCTACTAGAAAATAGGAGGTGTCGAAAAACCAGAATAATTGACTGTGGGATGAGTGGACGCTGTCATTAACCAGAGAATTTGCTCTAAAACTGAGATTCAGTGGGATGGAGCCGGCAAGAGAAAATTGCAATTTCTCGTGCTATCTTTATTCTGCTGGAGCGTATGGACCTGTGATGAGGGTACTGTTCGGGAACCCCAAAAGGCGGAAGCAGCTACCTCCTGAGACCCCGTAGCATCTAGCCTTGAACTCCGCAGCCGCGACCAATGACACCCTATCCCTAAGGATCATAAACAAGCGAGGGTGCCACTCTCCTAAAATCTTTGCCATGAATTTACCTTTGAACCCTCAACAATTTAATTCTCCAGGTGGTTTTGACGAGATACTTTGTCCATCATGATTGACCAATTTTGTTAGTGATGTGATATCTCGTCATCAAGATATTGCCGATTTTTTTATGATGACGAGATCAATATCTGGTCAGATTCTTCTGATGACGAGATATCTCGTCCATCTAGATCTGGTCAGTTTTGCTAATGGTGAGATACCTCGTCGAGACAACCACCAGGAGGGTTAACGAAATAATATAATAAAACCTCATCCTGTCATAATAGCTGTACTACTCTACTATATACGGGTAAATGAAGTGTATTCTCCTGAATTGCAGCTGTGCATGTGTGTAACGAATTATCTATACAACTATGCATCAGAATTGTAATAACATTGCTTCACACTAGCTTAAACTGTTAAATTGACATAGTAATTACCTCTGCACATCACGCAAAATTGACAAGTTAGACATTAACAACAATGTCTTCAGAAACACTCGGTTCTTCTCTACAATTTTGCATACGAGTTTTAAACCGCAGTCTACAAGTGCACCAAATTTCATCCATCTAGTTTTAAAAGTACAGAAAAAGTTATTTATTTTAAATTTGTTTTATTACTTGTTTATGAAATGCATTCATCACATTTCTGTCTTGTCTTTTTTAATCCTGGATTGATCCCAGACCATCGCCAATTATCCGCTCCAATGCGACGTAAATTCAACCGACAACTTTTTTAAATTGAATCTTTAGGCAACACTCATTATATAAATAGCAACCACTTGTGCCAAAAGTAATGCAATGCTTCAGTTCTCTGAGTTTTAAATTTGTTTCAGAAACCCTCTTAGCGCGTTAAAGTTTCTACCTAATTTATTTCATACAATGTTGTGCACTGTAATCGGTCTGTGCATTCTTAAGAGTTCCATTACTAAGTCATGTGATTTCTATTGCTCTTATTCACGTTAAAGAATTTTTTAAACCTCTGAGCGACACTAGATGTTGAGTCATGTGTTAATTAGACCGGCACCTACAGTTTAATATGTTTTCTGAACCACTACAAATTTCCTTGCGTTAACCGAAATTCGAATCCAGAGCCTGTTAAACTGAGGGACATAGAACTTAACACTTGAGCAACAACGAAAAAGAAACAGGATTCTCATTTGGCGGAAGTTATCTCATACGGCAATCTTAAAATGTACTATTTTAAAACATAAAGAAAGGTATTCTTATATTCTTACCATTACCAGCAAAAACCACTGACAAAATTGAATACCGATGAAGTTCAAATGTGTCTTAAAGGTATAACGATCAAAGAAATACACCCAAAATGGGTGGTAATTAAAAGGTGTATTGATTTTAAAATTCAAATTTCATGGATGGTGCTATTAATATTTTTTCAAATAGAAAAGTCAAGGTATAACTAAGGTTCTCGATCAGCTAAATGAGATTTTCAAAAGTGAGATTTAAAGGTTTCGTAAGAAAGTTTTGAAAATGGTTTCGGTGAAATATTGTACTTTTGTTGATTCTTATGAAAAAGTGCTGAAGCAACGTTGAATTTGATTATTTCCAAAGAAAGCATATTGTCTTCCCATGGCTTATGTAACTCGTTGTCTTGACTTCTAGTCCCAAGAAAGTGTCGGAAAGAATAAGGGGTTGTTTTCTACCATGACGTGATTTATCCAAAATTGAGAATCCCACTGTTTTTAATTAATACTTATTCATGAAGACATGGAGTGCTGAAGCAATGTCGAATTTGAATCTTCATTCGAGGCAAAGCATTTTCTTCCCATGGCTTGTATAACTCTTTATCTGTCTTGACTTCTAGTCCCAAGAAAGTGTCGTTAAGAATGATGCATCCCATGTCGACGTTGTTGGTTACGATGGTATCATTTCGTCCGAAAAGGAGAATTCCACGGTTCATTCGATTCGAAATCAGATCCTGTTCAGTCTCCTCGAATTGTCTACGAATATATCGTCAACAATAGCCCATTGTGACGCTAATTCAACTACACTCCCACACTACGAATGTTCTTGCCCAGGAAGAGATTCAAACCCAGAGCCTGTTAAATGGAGGGACAGAATTTACCACTCGAACAACGAACAAAAAGAAACAGGATTCACGTTTGTAGAAGATAGTTATGTGTCAAACGGCATTATTTTAAAATGCATTATTTTACTGATATAAAGTATTCTTATATTCTTACCATTACATGAAAAAGGCCGCTGACACAAAAGATACCGATGAAGTTCAAATGTGTCTTAAAGATATAACGGTCAAGGAAATGCACACAAAATGGAGGGAGATCAAAATATTTTTATTGATTTTAAAATTCAAAATTTCATGGATTGTGCTTTCTTTTCAAATAGAAAAGCTAAAAGGAATAACTATGAGGTTCTCGTTCAGCCAAATGAAATTTCCAAAAATCAGTTTGTGAAGTTTTGAAATCGGATTTCGGTGAAGCATCGTTAAGTTATATTTGTTGATTCTTATTGATGAAGATATGGAGTGCTGAAGCAACGTTGTACTAAAGTGTTTCCAAAGAGAGCATTGTCTTCCCATGGCTTATACAACTCGTTGTCTGTCTTGACTTCTAGTCCCAAGAAAGTGTCGTAAACAATGATGTATCCCATGTAGGCGTTGTTGGTTACGATGGCATCATTTCGTCCCAAAAGTTCCCACGGTTCATTCGATTCGAAATCAGATCCTCTTCAGTCTCCTTTTGTGAGACGGACAGAAGCACTGCGGTGCATCAGGACAGCATTTGGTGTCTTGTCACAGCGAGCCTTTTGATTTGAGTAGGGCTCTTCGGCATCTGGTGCTCCGGCTATCTCATCCAACAGTTGAAGAGGTTGGGCCGACGTTCCATTGCTTTCGGTGCCTTCTGGAGTCTTGTTTGCAGAGGCCGTATTTTCAAGATCATCCAATCCCGTCTTCTGGGCAACAGGGCAAGTTGGATCGCCTGTGGTTCTGCTTTCCACGAAGATGTCAAAGCCATCGTTATCTCCATTGAGATCTGCGGCAGATTCTGCACCATCAACTTCATTGGTTTTGTTGATGGAATTCTTTTGTAGAGCCCTATCCGCTATTTCGTCTTCGATGGTTCGCAGACGCAAGTCCATGAATTCCTCGGGATGTTCGGCATTCCACTCTGCGAGGTAGTCGCGTTCGACGTATGGCTTTTCTTCTGCTTTCTGTTTCTTTGCTTCTTTCTTGGCTTGCTTCTTTTTGCTTCGCTTTTCTTGAAACTTCTTTCTGAAATAGCAAATTAGAATCAATTATTTTTCCTGGCAAGACACAGCAAAGGGAAACAAGTTACATTTATGTTAAAACAGTATATAAAGTTTTAAAAACTAAATGTATAAAAAATAAATGCTAAAAAAATTCATTACATTTGTTTCCTGCACCAGTCTAACATCTTGAAAGGTAGATAAACGTCTTTAATAATGACGCAAGTAGCACTAAAAAGTACTGTTTGTTCGCAGAAAGCACTAAAAAGTACTGTTTGCAAATAAGTTGCAGAGGAAATCTCCTTTACAACCAAAAAATCGCTTTAATCAAACGTTTATAATCTCACTTGATCAAAGCTTTAAAAATCACCAGTTGGCAGTTTGACAGACATAACATGAATGAAGAAATCTTTCTAAGCGGAACTGTTTAACAATGCTTGATACGATACTTTAGACTTATTTGTTTAAAATCATTCAGAGAAAATATGTATTGTTATAGTTGAAAGCAATTTATTGTTATCAATTAAAAATAGGTATTTTTATTCACATTGTTGCGTTTGATTTTTACAAATTTTGCTGCTCGTAAATGTGATGAAGAAATATAATTTTAATAAAAAATTTGATTTAATAATAAAATTACTAATTCGATAATTTAGATAGATTCAGAAATTCATATTTTACAAGAATTATTGCTATATTTGGAAAGCCTCATTTGTTTGATTTACGCTGTATCTACCCGCTTTTATACCGTAAAATCACTTAAAATTGACACTGCAAATAAAATATGCAACTGAGCATTTATACACGATAAACGGAAGCTTTAAATTATATCTAATTAAAATTTTCAATGCTCTGTCTTTAGCGTGAAGATTTCTGAAAAAAAGTCAAATACAGTTCTTGCAGGCGAAATACTAATTTAGTAATGTATACGTATAGCAATTTTCTAAATACCTGCCTGGACTTTAACCCTCTGAGAGGTTCACGCATAATTAATTCCACTTAGCAACCTAGTCTTCCCTGCACGACTTCTAACCAATTTTGACTTTCTTGACCAAGAGGGACCAAAGGATTCCTATTCTAAGAAAAGGGGCACTAAAATCTTTTCAAAGAATTATTTTCTTAGGAAATGATCGATAGAATCTTTCCAAGGGATTCTAAGGAAATGCCGATAAATCTTTATAGTTTTCTATTCTAAATAAAGAAGCAATAGAATCTTTCCAAAGGATTGTCAACTAAGGAAAGAACCAATAGTCTGCAAATGATTCTATTCTAAAAGGACCAATAGAATCGTTCCAAAGCATTTTATTTCAAAGAAAGAACCAATAGAACCGTTCCAAAAAAAATATTCTTTATTGAACGGACCAATAAAATCTAAAGGTTGATAGAATCCATGGATTCCTTAGAAAGATGGGGCAGCGGAAGCCCGGTTGGAAGAGTAACGGATTTGCAACCGGAGGGTTGGGAGTTCGAATCCAATGAAAGACAGTCGTGTACAAAGGGGGCTGGTGCACTTTAAAACTGTCGTGGCCTCGTGCACGTTAAATCTATCGTAGCCTCAAATGTCCTCGCGTTGGCATGGTGTAGAAGTTTGGAGATTGGAGTGCCAGCTCAAGTGTTGCCTCGTCATCTGACCGTGATTCAAAATTACGTAGTGTTGTCCTCGATCTTTCCATTTGGGATTGATCCCGGACCGTCGCCAATAACCCGTTGGGTTGCTCCAGTGTGACGCTAATTAAAATACCTACCTATCCATGATTGCAATGGCTTGCCACCGTAATTTCGAAAAATTGGCTTCACTATTTATTTCTATCTAACAACAGGATTGAGTACAAGCAGCTGTACTGTCGGCCATAATGGCTCAGTTGGGAGAATCTCAGTTGCGAATTCTGGAAGTTCGCAGTCCTATCCTTGCAGAAATCGGTTTTATGGGAAGGCCACTTTTAGTCAGTAAAAAATTACTTTTTGCCATTTGTATATTTAGTACCGATGTTTTCTTTCTACAGTTGCGTAGCATGGAAACAAAACTTCGCAGTTGGCGACACTCAAATTTACGTCGCTATTTATTTCAGTGTAACCCAAGAGGATCCAATACTATTTCAATAAGCTGACCTATTGTTTCTGACCTTACCGGAATCGAAATCATGGTGTCCACTTTTAGACTTTCTAGAAAATACTAAATCTCTTTTCAGACACTTTTGTATTTATCTCCAATGTTTTTCTTTAATGGTTACCACAGCTTGGCAACGAAAGAATATTTTTTAATAACTTGGCAAAGTTGGCGTCACTATTTTCAAATGTATCGCAACAGAATTCTGTACAATTTCAAGCAGTCTAACAGGCCCAAATGCCTGTTAGAAGAGTCTCCGTCACGAATACTCTACTAGAGGTAGAGCTGCGAAGCTGCGGTGTACTACGAGTTCGCAGTTCGGTCCTTGCCGGAATCGGCTAAGCTTGCCAACAAATAATCGAAATTTGTGTCAATATTTATATTCAAGTATAAATATTACGATCCAGTACAACTTCAAGCATCTGTACTTTCGGCTCCAATGGCTCAATTGGAAGAGTCTTGGTCACGCATTCTGGAGGTTCGCAGATCGGTCCTTGTCGAAATCACGGTGGCCACTTTTGGTCTTCGAAAATGCTAGCTATCTTTGCTCTTGTGAATTTATTTCGGATATTTTTCTTCCATGTTTGCCACAGCGTGGCAACAAATGATAGAAATTGAATTGATGTTTTGGCGTCAATATTTATTTCCAAGTGTATCGCAACAGGAGCGCTGCTTTTTCTCTATAACACACATCATGACTAAGTGACCATGTCAGTGCGATTAAGTTGGTGCAAGTAAGTGGACTGTATAGTTAAACTTGTTTATTTTCAACAAATCTATTTACACTAACAGGTCGTGGCTCTAAAATAATACTTCCACGCGTCGGCAAATGATTTGCTCTAAAGTATATAAAGAAAAGCTAATTGAAAATTTCTAGCTAATTCACGAAAAATTAAGTTATTTTTTAAATGTTGCCACAAACCTTAATATTCCGTGAGTAAAGTTATCAATGCGCGCTTCAAAAAATATTTGGAATGACACCACAAACAAAACACATCTATTGGTTGAATGAATTCTAAAAACGATTCTATTAGTCAAAACTGTTTGGAAGTCATACAGGAAATGCTGCAGAACGTATATGCGTGTGCGAACCTCTCAAAGGGTTAAGCTTTTACTCCCATTTATTTTAAATTCTCTCATATTTCAACAAACTCAATCTAGTTACAACGAAGCTTAAAACTGGTGATCTAGTATTTATTTTTAGTATTTTAAAAATAATTTGTGTTTTAGTATAATTTAATAGTACTGAGAACTAATTTTTGAAAAATATTGTATTTGAAATCTTCCCAATTTTCAACACAACTTCGATCTTTAATAGCTTAAGGGCTACGGAACTGATATATCTGATAAAATAAAATTAATTTGAAATCTTCTCAAACCACAGCGAAACAAATCCCTAAAAAATTAAAAACACTGAACCAGGAAATCTAATTACTTTTAAATAAATGTATTTGAAATCCTATCAAATTTCAACAAAACCAGCCCTTCGCATCCTGAAAGCATCCCTCCCACACAAAAACACTCCAATCTGCGACGCTAAATAACGTCGCTCGCAAAACGGTGCATACTTCGGTGCAGCGTCGTAATATTTAAACCGTACCAGAAACTCATTAACAAGGGCTCGTCACACTCCCGAGTGTAACAAGTTGGATCTTAATCCCGAAGTCAGACAGATGTGGAGATGGTCAGATCAATTTCAACCAGCCGAGATGAAATTCTCAGAGGAAAACAAACAGGTGGTGCGTATGAGCGAAGACAAGGGATTTACCTCGTCTACCAGCCGACACCGTGTGGAGAAATATCGCATTTGTTTGCCATTATAATGCTGTGTTCGGGCTTAGGAGGATGAAGCGAGAGATGGAAAGACCTGTAGGAATAGTTAGGTGTACAATGTTGTTGTGGGGTATGCAGATTCAGTTTATGTATAATGGGGCATAGCGTTTGTGTAGAATAATATGAATGTTTAAGTAAAGGAAGTACAGAACTTTTGAGAATTTATTCGTTCTTCAAAGTTTGATGTACTGGGTGGAAATAAATTAGTTTCTCTGTTTTGGTGGCATCTGTAGATAAATAGAATAAACGGAATGGAACTGAATTTGGTATTGAGACTTTTGAAAACATGGGGTGGTGTATTACGCGAAAAAAATTTTAGTACCAGAAGCTGCTGATAGGGGGAAATTGGCGCTGTTGGAATCTATTATAAAACAGTCAACAGTTGCATTAAACTATCTAATGGGGTTGGTAGTCAACGCGTTTAGTGGTTACAATAATCATACTTCCGGAGAGAAAAACAAAATTATAATTTCATTGGATTAAATTATGTAGCTAATACATTTTAAAATTGCAGTTTTGGGATATAAGAAAACTTGGGATTATGTCTCTATTCATATACTATTTCAGGCTGCCCTCCTATGGACTTATTAAAAACTAGTAGAATTACCCGGCATTACTCGGGTTGAATTGGTTATATATAACTAACCCCGTTTTGCTAATATAACTTGTAATTCCTATTAATCACATATTACCACACTCTAATAAAGGTACACAATTGTTAAATATACAATTTTACAAAAATGTAAAAATGTCATATTTAACATTTCACATTTTTGTAGAACTTAAATTTTTAGTAAGACAGTAAAGTCTCTAGAGTGCGCCAATGTTACCCATAATGAATAGAATAGTTCAGAGTATGCATATAAATGTCCGGTATGTCATTAAAAAAATCGTTTCCCAAAATTATCATACAAAGATTAAAAATGTTTTTAAAATCAATTAAACCATTACTTACCTTGCTTACAGTTATTGAACGAAAACCACCTAATTGAAATTCCAGAAATACATCTAAAACAGATTTTAAAAAAGCTTCGAACGAAAAGTAATGAATGTATCTGTTTTTTCACTACAAAATAGATCCTTGGAATATAACGGACATCGGAATTTAAAAAATTAAACGATTTAAAAAAATACCGAGGTTGCCATATTATCCTACCAGTTCTATTTTAAAAGATCTTGTTCTGTATATTTTTTTATAATGTTTTATTTTCTATCGTCTGTCCCAAATATTCAGAATTTTTTTATATTTCTTAAAGAAAGAATAAGGCTCAAAATATAAATAAAGTATTAGAATTTAAGTTCCGTAAAAATAGTTTTGGGAAAAATAATTGATTTTTCACAGCACTGGTAAGACAATCCAAGTAATTGCAATGCTAATATACCTTCCATCTACTCCAAAACTACCAAATTATGGTTGGCTTACGTAGAGTTACTCTGTTTTAACATGAAACTTGCCTAAATATGTAAGCAAAGAAATTTAAAATAATGTATTCATTAAACTAAAGTATGGTATATCAAATTTAGAATATTACATTAAAATATGTTAAATAGATTTTATGTGATACTTGTGCAAACACAAAATCGAACATAGAACGGGAAGACCGACAGACTAACGCAACCAAATTCAGTCAGTAAATTAATGTAAGTACTCACAGTATGCAAAGGTTCATGAAAATATATTCAGCCGTTTGGACGTAGTACGGGCACACACATACAGACAGATGGACAGACACCAAACGCGCAAAACAAAAACGGAAATTGCATCAGAAGGACCCAAAACGGATAGAAAACTTGAAATAGGTCGAAAATGTTCAATGTACAAACATTCCATTCTTATTAATATAGATTTCGTTTTCAGAAGTGAGACATCTTCTGAGTGATGCGTGTACGATAACCTTGGTACCTACAATGATTAAATCGCCAAGTGGATCCAGATCTTGATGGATGAAATATTTCGTCCATCAAGATCTGCCCAATTTTGTTAATGAATAATCGCCAATATCGTGATGACGAGATAGCTCGTCATCACGATATTGCCGATTGTTTGCCAATGACAAGTTTATCTGGTCAGTTTTCTTCTAATGACGAGATAGCTCGTACATCAAGATCTCTGATCAGTTTTACTATTGGTGAAATACCTCGTCGAGACAACAATCAGGAGGGTTAATGTAGCCCTAATTTCCAAGTGATTCGTGAAATTTTAACTTCTGCGACATTGCGAATGGGAAGAACTAATACCGTGATTCAGGAATGCAATACGGAATGCATGGCGAATTTGAAAGAACACCAAACCAGAATTTTCCCTTAAATTTTGATTCATTATGTTTTCAATTTATCTATTTTCATGGTACTCATCTCCACGTGAGCTATCCTAAAAGATTAATGTCGCATTCCTTTTGAAGATACCTGCAATTCAAACTAAATATCATTCATACTGATGTGACATTTTCCTGGAACATTACATTAACGTCATCTTGAAGTCCTGCGCCTTTGTTTAAATCAATATAACTGTCATTTGGTGGCCCCGAAATCAAAACATCTATTCTGATAGACAGCATAATTATATACTAAGCGAGCGACGATCGTAATACTTTTTCTGTAGATGACAGCTCAATTTTGTCACCTCTCAATCGCAAGTTCTGTCCGCCTATCATTTTGGTTGAGAATACAGAAATCTGTATTTCAAAGTGGCACGCAGGTTTGATTTCGTGAGGTCATCTGTTTGCTATGATTAAGCTAATTAAAAGGGCATAGGGAGAAAGAAATATTACTTCGGAACCAGTTTACTATATAAGACATGACAGTTTTACTAAGGACGAGATACCTTATCAAGACAACTGCAAATAGGGTTAAACAAGACATGATCTATTTTCAATAGTTGGTTCAGTTTACCAAGTAACGTCGAGACATTAAATCAAACATTTCGTATGAATTTAAGACAGTTAACCCTCCTGGTGGTTGTCACGTCATTAGAAAAATTGGTCAAATATTGGTGGACGAGATATCCCGTCGAATCCACTTGAAGGGTTAATGACCATACTTTTTCTCAGAATCGAATTTAATACGATGTAATGGTGTATCCATTCCTTCGAAATCGTTTGGAAGTTGGTGTTGTATTTTTTGGCTTGCAAAAGGAAGTAAAAGTCATCTATGTTATTGCATCATCTACATTTGCTTGGACAGCTAAATATCATCGGCATATGAGTGAAACATGCTTAGCTACAACCATGGATCTAAGAAAACGAAAAGGAATAAAATCTAGACTCACTGAGAAGTAATCGAACATTGCAAAGAAAACAACTTAGTGAACTACACCAGTCTAAAGATTACCACATTCTGGTCGACAAAAACTAAAAAATTCGTATCTTGAAATCTAGACTTAGTGCGTCTCATTTATAAGCATTTTATCTCATTTATTAGTTTTGCTCACTACTTCAGTGATAATATTTTGTTAGAAAGTTACATTAATCTCTGGAGAAATTAATGGTTCGACATACACCTCCCACATACGGCAAAAGAAAAAAATTAAAAATATCTTTTCGAAAATATGTAACTGGAATGCTGGGTAAAGGTTTTAGTCACAAATTCGCTGTATTTATTTAAAAAATCGGTAACTTTAAAAATAAGTTCAATAGAAAAAAATCACACGCACAAGCCAAATATAGACTTCAAAAGCGTTTTATATTTATTTTGTTTGGGAATAAACAATCTATTTTCTTTCATAACCATCAGTTATTTTCCCTTGGTGAACGTTTTATATTTTATGCTCATAAATAACATTTTTGTTTCTTCCCTAGTAAATACAGAAATAATCTGATAGTGTAAGGTCTTACTTTTCTTCAAGCTCACCTTCTCCCGTTTAGAATACCCCTCCTGTGAACACAACTCATTTATGACGTCGTCAGTGAAATATATCGTGTCTCCCAGAAAATATTTCTGAAAATAAAGAAAACATAATTCCCGAAAATCCGCTCATATTTTACGTTTCGCAAAGTATTTTTCTCCGAGGGTGCATAACTTACAGCAGAAATAAAAAACTTTGATTTTTGTCAGTGCCTATTTTGAAATGCGTAAAATGTACCTTTTCGAGAAATATTTCTTTTAATAAAGGGTTATATGGGTTTTGCATCGGTTATATGGGTTTTACATTCTCGGACTCTGGAGTGTTACTTGTAATACGCGGATTCGCAGAAATATTGAAAAACATGGTTCATCAGCTTAAAAATGTTAAAATTAGGGAGAGTACTTTCAAAAATATTTAACGACAAACATGTTTTGAACAGCATGCAACAAATATTTCGGAAAGAAGGAAATAGAAAACGGATTGGAGAATGTAAATAATTTTTCATCATATTCCAATTTTTAAGGCATTCTAGTTTAATTTTTAAAACTAATTTTCTACAAAGTTGGCATTAATTTTGGGAGTTAAATGCTTCTGACATGTATACTGTTACTGTTGTTTACTTAAGCATAGGATTCGACAAAAATTAAGATATAGAAATTAGACCGAGAGTTTTTATTTGTTTTTAAACATATTTAAATTTTTCCTTAAATATAATTTAATGTTTTTAATATTTTTGCAGTGCTACGATTTTATGAAAGTTAGGAACCCTATTTATATGATTGTTGTTACTTAAGTACAGGAATACTCATAAACAAAGATGTAAAAATCAGTCAACAGTTTTTATATTAAATTAATGCATTTAAGCCTTTTTCTAACATATATGATAAATCGTCTCTTTGGAAGAAGAGCGATAACTAAAAACTATGAATTTCATAAGAACCAAGAGATGTTTGAAAATCTACGAGCATATTTTACAAAACAATTTGAAATTGTAGAATTCAGTCTCATCTTTATGAAAAATTCAACGAATATTTCATTTTTAGATTTACATTGTTTCTTAATGGAAATTACTGTTATTTAAAACAGTTAAATTTTCATTTTGAGTTGAAGCATTTTCTCCGAGGAGAAGGTGAAATATTTAGAATTGCAAAAAATGAAGAGCAAAATTTTAAACACAGAACATATTTATGTTTACGAACTGTTGTATATTCAAGAGTCCTTTTAATTCATTTCAACGAATGTTGGAAATTATCTACGTGCATTCTCGTTCCCATTTAATTCTAAATTAAACGTGTATAGCAGAGCAGTCTCGAACAAAAGTAACCTGCCCTTCTATTTTCTTTTTCCCCCTCGTTAATTAATTGATATTGTCTGCCTAGTGTTTGGTGCTGCTTGGCCAAATATAGCCCTGGCGCCATAAGCCCAAAACCGCCAATCAACCAACCTGATAAACAAAGAGACATTGCTTAATGATTTGTAATGCTTTTATTGCTGAAGCAGATTTTTGACGTGAATACATCTTTAAAATCGGTATGGAGGTCATCGGCAGACACTTGAGCGTCACGAAAAGTGTTGATACCTTAAAGCCCCATAACTCCACGGGGAATCAGCTTAAGGGGATAAATGACCTACCATCGTGTAGAGGAAGGTGGGCCGCGTCGACCAGGGGTCGACCACTAATCCACTTCCCCATCTGACCTTTGTGCCGCGTTGTTGGGGAAATGAGTCACATTTCGGGCATACGCTGGCCTGTTTAACCGCTGTAACTTCAGTTCTAATAGACGGGTCCTGGCGAGTGCGGCCTTATATTGAAGAGAACGACGAGTTCTACAGTTCCATTTGACTAGTTGACAGTTTAAACCATTTATGTGAAAATTGTGTGTGTGAAATGGAATGTGACGATTTGTCGAAGATTGCACTATGAAGCCAAAATATCACACTAAATTTTAATTTCGGCATAGGAAACGTAAACAGGTTGAAAGAGCAGTTTAAAACAACAAAATGATACCAAGAAGTCTAAACCTATGACAAGAGCGGAGAGATCTAGAGCTTACCGAAGACGCAAGAAGGAGCAGGCCGAGCAGGTGCGATTACGCTGCGACGTCGCTGGACCATCTAACGAGCTGCCATCATGCTTGGAAACACCACCATAGACCTTATCTATGTCAGGAACATCAGCATCGACACCATGCCTCTTGTCTCGTACTTTAGCTATCACAGACCCATCATCCATAATGTCGCCATAGAATACTAAGCATTGCCCACACTCTAACACCACTGTTATGTATCCACCAAAACTGACTAAATAAATGTTAAACAAATACCCGCCGTCTTCATTTCACCAGCAACCCACTTACCAGGTATTCCGCCCAAAAGTATTCACGAACCCAACTTTACGGTACAGTGGAGACTGTGCCTACCAGCTGTTTTATACCTTGTTTCCTCCATTTTCACTTTTTATTTGAATATATTTTACCTTTCTATAAACAATATAAAGTTTTTCCTTAAGGCAGGCTATTCAAATAGTCTCACAAAGGTTGCACATTGTGTTGCTCCAGTGTAACATAAATTTAACTAACTTAATTTTAAAAAAGAATCATAAATAATATCTTAGAAAACGCATTGCACGCATCAAGTATGCTGAAAACGATTGAGTTCTTCGTTTTTAGTTTCAATTCTGCTACGAATTTCGCTACCAAATAATTCAATCTGATTATTCCTGCTTTCCCCTCTCCAGAATAACAGTTCCATAAAGTGTAACAAACTTTAAAATATACGCTTTCAACGCAAAATGCGTTGGACATAAATCTCTATCACCTGTCATCCTAAATTCAGGGTTTTGGGAAAATCTCACAATCCTTTCCCCTCTTTTTTGAAAAAAAAAAGATTATTTGGGGGACAAATGGCTTTAAAAAAATCCCACATCTCTCTACAACTAAACTAATGTACTTCAGAAAAACATTTTAGATCAATGTGAAAGAAGGAAGTTCTTTCAACGCGACGTATTTTCCTGTAGTCTAGCTTGATATTTTAATAATTTAAAAGCAGCTCATGTGAGAGGATTTTCTGTGAAGGTAAATGTAGGGACTGGTAGTGTTTTTATGGTGGAACTTGCTTCCTGTACATATTGCGAACGTGACGTCCCTTCACTTGTTTTTGGAACACGATTTCACCACTTCGCCTAAAAAAATTCCAAAACATGAATTATGAATTGATATACAGGGTCGAGTCACATTATTATGACCACCTGTTAATATCCAGAATAACCGCCTTTTTCAGCACGGACAGCAGCTAACTCCAATTGCGTGGGAGTGAGTCAATAAGATGCGGAAGGTTGCTACAGGTATCTGGAGCCATGCAGACTGCAGTACGTCCGACAGCAGCGGCAGGGTGCATGGTGGAGTGTCCATACTGCGAACATGGTGATCGAGATTATCCCAAAGATGCTCGATTGTGTTCAGATCTGGTGAATTTGAGGACCAGTGGAGCACTTGGAAGTCTTCGTCGTGCTCCTCCAACCAATCGCGGACGATTCTGGACGTATGGCACGTGACATTGTCCTCATGAAAGATCCCATCCTTCTGAGGAAAAAGAGTCAACATGTATGGGTGTACATGATCGGCAGCAAAGGATACATAATCCAATCCGTTGAGTGTACCTTCCACAGGTACGAAAGAACCCAGGCAATGCCATGAAAACATTCCCCACACCATAACACTGCCACCACCATATTGTGTTCTTTCAGCAATGGTTGCAGGGTGTTTGTTCTCGGACGTTTCTCGTCGGATACATGAACGTCCATCCGTTCGATATAGCATAAAACGTGACTCGTCTGAGAAGGCAACCCTTTGCAATCAGTAGCAGTCCAGTTCTGGTATTGCCATGCAAATTGCAGCCGTTTTAGCCGATGCAATTTCGTCAGCATGGGTGCAGTGACCATCCATCTGCTTCGCTTCGGAGCCCCATAAGGAACAGGGTTCGTTGTACTGTCGTCTTAGACACACGTCTGGAAGTCCCCTGTTCGTTTGACACGTAGTTGCTCAACTGTAGCATGTCGGTCAGTCCTCACACACCGTCGTAACAGACGTTCACCTCTCACATCAATGGCACGTGGTGCACCGCAGTTTCCACGCCGTTTATTTTCAATGGTGTCGTTACTCCAGTCACGGTACACTTTCACCACAGCAGTACGCGAACAATTCACAAAATGTGCAGTTTCCGAAAAACTGACGCCCTTGGCGCGAAAGCCAATGATCATCCCCTTTTGCAAGTCAGATAAATCGCGTGTTTTACCCATCACAGCAACGAAGGATATGTTCCAAGATAGCCTACGTTTCCAACTTTTATACCCACCACGCCGGCTAGCGCCACGTGCAGCGTTTCATTGGCTGTGCGCTGTTGACATCTGAGGTAGGGGTGGTCATAATAATGTGACTCGCAGTACGTCCTGTATAATATTTGATTTATCAATGTCCATTGAATTAACCTTCGAAGTGGTTTCGACAATATATCTCGTCCATCAAGATCTAACCAATTTTGCTAATAACGAGACATCTCGTCATCAAGATGTTATTTTTTGATGATGACGAAATCAAGATCTGGTCAGTATTTTTTTCTACTGACGAAAGATCTGATTACCTTTGCTAATGACGAGACAGCTATTAGAGTCAACCATCATTAGGGTTAAATGGCGAACGCTATCAAAACAGCGATAAGCAACATTTTAAGGCGATATATGTATCATGCTGGAGCATTTGGATGTAACAGAAAGTAAAATTTCCGTCTGATTTGTTTATTGGCACTAAAAATTATCTCATAAAAATCAAAGATATTACGTTACTAAGAGAGGCATTTTTGGTCAAGCTAAATATAGTTGACGGTAATATTTCAGCGGCGTACTTCCTGTACATATTCTGAACGACGTCAATTGACTTATTTTTCAAATACGATTTCAGCACACTTCGCAAATAAAAATCCCACAGAATAAATTTCGAATTGATATGTGTATGATATTTGATTGGTTAGATTAAACACCAAATGTCACCTAAATGGCGATAAACTACATTTTAAGGTAATTCCTATATGTATCATTCGAGAGCATTTGGGTGTACAGAAAGTAAAATCTCCAGGTTTATTTACTTACACTGAAAGTTCCTATCACACAAGAGTCATTGTGGCTCTGAGTTTGTACACTACGCTGCAACCTCTAGGCTTGGAGAAGGTTAGATTTCTCCCTGGTGTATTTCTCCCTCTTCAGTGTCAGTAAAACTTCCCTAGTTTATATATCTATTACTTGGTTGCTTGGCGCAGCTTGGCCGATTATGTGGCTTGCGCCAAAAAACCCAAAATCCAACCAACTCTTATACATAATCATAACATCGAAATACTGTACAATTATAAGTTAAGACCCATGTAAAAGTATCCTTAAAATACCAATGGTGTTTCATAATCTAGAGATTACATAAATTTGCTAATTTGTAATTAACTTTTCCAAAATGTAACTAAGTTAATACCAAAGTAACCGAAATTCTAAAATAGAAATACAAGTAATTTTTCATGACTTTAAATTTTTACCGTTATGCGTGAGCTTTATGTGGTGCATTTATTTTGACTTGAATGCGTCTTTAAAATCACATCAGCACTTGGTGACCAGTATGGAAAGTCGAGCGTTACCAAAATTTGAGCATCGAGTTCTGTCTAATAATCACTATATTATCAACACGAACCAAACAAACCTACTATCATTCGATAGCTGAGGGAAAAAACTTGTTAGTGACCTTGAATTCTCACGCCACGATTAGTAGAGAGGGAGGGGATAGCGTTTTGTAGACTTTCCGTTGCGCAGGCGCAAATCTCATATCAGTATATCTCAGGACTGCGAAGCGCTATGACGTCGAAATTGGTCTCAAACAAAAGTTAACGTCATGATCTGTCTATTAAAAACATTAGAAGTGAAATCGAATATCGTGTTGGTTGTGAAACTTTAATCGACGTTATTTAATTATTGTCGAATGGTAACACCAGATATAAAATGTATCAAATCGACCGTTACGGTATTCATTACCCAGTTTTGCAACTTAATTTAAATCTGCTTGACCTGAGCTATGGATCTGCATCATATTGGTAAAGCTACACGGAAGAGCTCAGCACTAAAGAAATTCTAGAAATCTGGAAGATAGGAATCAGCACAGAAAGAAAGTATGAGCTAAAATAGATTAAAAGCCAACACAATACAAAGTCGACTTTGAACATGGGAATGTGAAGATACTAAAGTAGACTTTCCTGAATCTAATTATATTAACGTCATTGAGGTGTGCTTTTCACCATGCATTTGATTGAAAATACGAATTGCTGAGTAAAAGTAAACGAAATACTGCTACATAGTTTTAGATAATATTATCTCCTTTTGATGTATGATTTCATTTGATCCATTTATATGGATGCTGTTTTGATTATAAATGGATTGAACTAAGATATGAATTTTGATTACCGACTCTTCCATGAATAGATACAAGAGCAATTCATGTAGGTTTAGCGCAGATGGCATGCCCAGGTCTGCTAGTAGGAATAAAATCGCAAATTAGTTTCATTAACTGTTATGTGAATTCGTTGAGGGAAAGGGATTTTTCTCTATCGCGCAAACGACGAGATAGAGAATCTCGTTCTAAATTGATTTCGATTTTCTCCGTGCTCTTTGTACTACCGACCAACTCAATTTACGTTCTTCTGCTTAAATTCGAGCTGATTTACTACAGCAGAGTTGCATTTTATCCTCTCAAAATATTTTCGAGAACATGTAAATTGCAATGGTGGTAGAAGTAATTATTTTCCTTAGAATAAGTCTTAGCATAAATTTCAAGACATTTACATTTAGAAATTAGTGTTTTGTGAGACTTATGAAAAGCTACCAATTTCTAACGTGGTGAAAAGTCAATTAACCCATAAGTATAGACGGGAGTCAGATTAGCTTAACGTTTGCATTTATTCATATACTTCACTAACGTACACGGCAGAGAAATCGACATCATTTGCATATAGTCGAATGGCAGTAAGAAGATATGAGCAATATAAAATCAACAACAACGGGAGTCATTCGTCAATTGTTTGCCACTAAATATGCTTCGTTTGAGCTAAGGTAGTAGATAGTTAATTTACGTCACACCTTAGCAACACAATGTGCTATTTGCGACGGTACCAGAGCAATCCCGAAGGGAAAGATTCGAGTGCAACGCCTCGTTATTTTGGCGATGGCCACTGTATATTTATTCTATTAAAAAGAAATAGGATAGGTAATGGAATAAGGAATAGATGAAGATTAGATAAAGAGAAATTTAAGAGCAGATATTATACTCAGGTCCACTAGGACTCTCCCCTTCACTGGAATTATCTCCTCAGTATCTTTAAGTTGAAAACCGTGGCTCATGGATTTGCCCAACGCCCTGACAACCAACGAGTCGTAGGCGACGCAGGTTCTATTCTTGTCAGGTTCGATTCCCTTCGTGGGTGTACTCCTATCTTCTACATGAGTCAAACTTTCCTTGTGTGTGTTGTCCAAATTCAATCAGAAAGTAGTTTCGACTAAAACAATGCATTGATCTTGAAACTCCTTTTGTGTGAAACAGTGAGCTTTAAATTTCAGATGACTGTTATTTAGAAAGGTTATTTTATAGCCTATCTACTTAACACGAAATCCACGTATCTCCACTTTAGCTTAGAAAGATGTTTTGGGTTTATAGTAAGAAATCTTCGTATCTAATCTACAAACACGACAAAATTTCGTAAATAAAGTGTTACAGAGAACATTCTGAAAATCTCCTCTCAAAAGCTCTTAAATGCGATGCAAATTGAAAGCATCTTTTTGCTTCTTTAAAGTGTAGTTAGTTTTGAGGAGATACGAGGTTTTGCAAGTTGAAACAGTGACGCTATTATTTTGTTAACAATAAAGAATATACACGTGTTAAATAAATTTATAATCCATTGTTTAAGAGAATACAAAATAACTAGCATTAATATAACTTCAAGCAATAAATTAAGCTATTCTAAAGCTAATTTAACTGACTTAATTTTATAAGAATATCCGATGTTTATGGTTTTTCTTATTAACAAGCCAATAAACACAGTGGGGATACCAGAGTTAAAATGTAAATTTTAGTTGTGGTGTATTACATTTAATTATGATTTATATTTTATTTATGGTTAGTTACATTTTAGTTATGGTGACCATATACTAAAATGCAAATTTTACATTTTGGTATATGGTTGTTACACCACCCAAAATAAGAATTTTTAAAATCCATGTTCCAATAAAACATGTTTAAATGTTGAAACTCCAGGTAAAATAAAGTTGTCACAACATTGAAATGTAGCCCATTTTAATGGATAAGGGCATTGCTCTTACAAAACAAGCAGATTAAAGGCTTTTGGTTACGAGTTTTAATTTCGTATATACCGAAGTCGGGTTGATGATTTGATGAATCCTGGTTTGTTTTAGACGACAGATAAATGGGGGTCAGCTTCCCGAAACCTCCAGGAAGGCATACACTCATGACCCATGACCCTCACTCAAAAAAAGCTAAAGGTGGTTACAAGGTGAGACTGGAAGCATGTTTCCCCCAAACAGTTCATGGTGGACCCGATGTGGCAGCACCTATCATAGTGCCCTAGGGTAACGTAGAGTCTGCCATGTTCACACCAACTGAAAAGTTTACGATCGATTCAAGTTGCCGTTGGGTTGGTAGGTTGGTTTTGGGTTTTGTGGCACAAGGGCCATATTTGACGAAGCTGTGCCAAACACAAGACAACGTCAAGCAAAACATTTGAAAGGGAAAGAGAGGGATTGGGGACAGAGTAGTGAGATGAAAACAGGTAGCCAGTTGAATAAACGTTCCAATGGAGCCACACACGGGCTATTGACGACAGTCCGTGATCAATCCCAGAGAGAAAGATTCGAGGACAACCCCTCGTAATTTTGAACCACGAACATTCTTATGTACTATGTTTTCGCAAGTTATTTTTAAAGTCAAAATTAAAAGGAATAGATATGCATTTAATTCAATTCTGAGTGGTCCATTTGCAAGAACACTAAACGGATAAAAACAATGACTACCCCATCCAGCACATACACCATATCCAATATTCATTCTGAACAAGAAGCTATGGGCATTGATAAAGCGATATTTACGAATGAATGCTGTATATCGGATGCTTTTTATTTACTGTATTCCCGTAAGTTGTTTTCAAAGTCAAAACTATAAAAATGCATTCATGTCAAATCTGAGAAGCCATGCAGAACAAACACCAAACGAATCAAAACAATGGCTACCTCATCCAACACATAGACCACATCCAATGTTCATTCCGAACAAGAAGCTATGGGCATTGAAAAAGCGATATTCAGGAATAAATACTGCATCGGATGCATCTTATTTACTGTGTCGAAAGTTGATTTTTGTCGAAAGTAAAATGCGTTTAAGTCAAATCTAACTAGTCCATGTAAAAGAACACCAAACGGATAAAAAAAAACAATGGCTACCCCATTCAACACACATACCATATCCAATATTCATTCCGAACAAGAAGCTATGGACATTGAAAAAGCAATATTCAGGAATAAATACTGCATCGGATGTTTCCTAGAGTGAACCAGTAATCTCCTTACAACTCGCTGAAATAGACATTACACATGCATGACCTTATTCCGCTACGCGAGTTTTGGCCCCTCCCAAACCCTGGAATCTGCGGCTTTTGGAGACTTTCCGCTAATCCTCTCTTTTGGAGTCAATCGAATACCCTTCCTATCTGTTACACATAGGGGGAGGCCTAAAGGCTATCCTTATCCGAGCGGAAATTGGAAGTGAATGGCAGATGTTCCACCGAGAGTTCTCGCCGATGCGCCGGTTTCAACTTTTCAATAAATAGTAGATCGACGTTTCGGTTGCTGTTAGTAATTGGAAGAGGCTTATACCGTCCGGTTTCTGAATGCGGGGTGATTTTGAATAAGTTATGAGAACTGTAGATTCGTATATTTGGGTGCTGCGGATCGGACATGGTTAAGGACGGTGTTATGCAGTGGTAATTGGGTATGGTTAAAACGCGGTGAAAACTAGAGGATGCGTTTATGCCAGTTATCAGCGAGACTCAGAAAGGTATATGGCTTAAATAGCTATGATCAAAATTTTATTAGTTACTAAATTATAGAAAGTTTGTGTGCTGGTTATCAGCGAGATTCAGAAAGGTTCATCGGTTAAATAATAATTATGATTAAAAGTTTATTAGCGACTGAATTAGAGGAAGTTTGCATTCTAGATATCAGTGAGACTCAGAAAGGTACATGGATTAAATAACTATGCTACAATTTTTATTAGCTATTAAATTAGAGGACGTTTGTGTACTGGTTATCAGCGAGACTGATAAAGGTACACGGGTTAAATAATAAGCATCACCACAAGTTTATTAGCGACTAAATTAGTAGAAGTTCTTATGCCAGTTATCATTGAGACTCAGAAAATATCATGAACTAAAAGGTATAATTAAAAGTTCACAAGGAACTAAATTACTGGACGTTTTTGTCCAGCTATTAGCGAAATCATGAAAGGTTCATGGGTTATCTCCCTCCTGATGTCTCAGATATCTCGTCCATCGAGATCTCGTCAACTTCCGTCATTAGATGAAAGCTGACCAGATCTTGATCTCGTCATCATAAAAGAATCGGCAATATCGTGATGACGAGCTATCTCGTCAATAGCAAAATTGATCAGGCTATATGGACGAGATATCTCGTCAAAACCACTTGGAGATAAAAATAATAAGTGTAAAATAATAAGTGAGTAAAAGGTTAAACTAGATGAGGTTTATATACCAGTTATCAGCGAAGCCCAGAAAAATTCCTGGATTAAATAATAAATATGATTAAAAGTTTATTAACGATTTAATTGGAGAAAATTTTTATGCTAGTTATCAGAGTTCTAGAAAAATTCGTTAAAAATCACTTAAAATTAAAAAATATAGCGATAAGGTTGTTTTCATAACTGAAAATTAAAAATTACTCTGCTCTTTTTAATGTTTAGCTAGCTACCTATTTATATATTTTCTTAGAAAATGTGTACATTTCTTTTCTGAACAACCGTCGGACCTTCATGCTAAGACATGAAATATTTCTATTTCATTTGTTCTCGGTCTAGTTGAACAATCAACACCCATAGATTACAAAACAAATTTCTAAAAACATACCTATGAAACAAGAAACAATGGGAAATAAAACGTCCAGATAGATTGACCACACCTTGACTTCTCGTCAGCATTGGTGACGTCAGAAATCATCCATATAACCATATCTCTTTCTAGAATGCATCAATTCTGTCTTAGGTCTATATACGAGACCTAATGGAAGAAGCTAAATGTAGATAACGGTGGTGTTTCTGCTGTGAAACACATGTTTCCTGTACGTATTCTGAACGTAACGTCACTTGCTCTACTCCAATAAAATGGAATTTTTATTGGTGAAATCGTATTCGGAAAAAAATTCAAGTTACGTCACGTTCGGAATACCTACACGAAATACATTCCGCTACAAAAACACCACCACATACATTTGGCTTGTCAGAAAATACCTCTCAGAAACTTTAACGCATACCTAGATGTAGAAAAAACACGCTTCCTCTATAGACCGATGGTAAATATTTTAAATTTATATGTCAACATTTTAACCCTCCAATTGGTTTCGACGAGGTATCTCGTCCATCAAGATTTGACTAATTTTGCTGAAGACGAGATACCTCGTCTTCTGATACTGCCGATTTTTATGATCTGATCAGTGTTATTTTAATGACGAGATATCTCGTCCATCAAGATGTGGTCAGTTTTGCTAATGACGAGATACCTCGTCGAGACGACCACCAGGAGAGTTAAAACTATTAGGTTCACAGATAAATAAATTCGAACTGGGATGGATTCGTACTCACCCCAACATTCGAGATCGCAGAAGGTATGAATGATTTCTTTCACAGAATCCGAAGTAAAAATACTTTAACGACTGGAGTGAGGACTATAAATTACCACCTCTCACCAAGGATTCCATGATCTTGAGTTTCCTTCTGAGATCACTAATTTAATAGGAGAGTAAGGAAGAAGCTTCACCTTTCCGAGGCTAAGGTTAAAAAGTAGTCTAGACGTAATGAAATGTTACGTTGCAAAAATGTTTTTTTCTCTGGATTTCGACTTTCGAGATTGTGATTTTTGTGGAGTCGTCCAGGAGCACATTTCCTTTCTTTTAAAAGCACAGTATTGGATTCACAGAAAGACAATTTCAAGTTACCTTGAGTGTATGGATATAAATGGGAATGGCGTGTTAGTACATTGAATGTTTTCATCTCATTTCAGCTTTCTGTCCGTTTTGTGCCACTCTTAAAGTCAAATCAACGTTTTCCCCATATCTGTCTGTATTTGTGTAACTGGATATATTTGCATGAAATTTATATACTTATAATTTAAATAAATATCCAATATAACTCAGTAAATGATCTACTAAGCAATGACATTTAGTCTGCCTTCACGTTCTATGTTTGTTTATGTATTTGTATGTTTATGAATCGCATAAAAAATCGGTAGGTTGTGTTAAGGACACAAACCATAGTTTTGACGCGAATACTCGGTGCTGTTTTGTGGATTGAATGAAGCAGACATAGGAAGTTTAAACGATTGTTTATTCTGTGAATATTCGACAATTAATTTACAGTTTTAACGATTAAAGAGCAGTTATATTAATATTGGAGGATAATTTTATTGATTGAAAGCCTGTGATTGTAGCGCAGTTCGGTAGCTTTCGAATAACACGACTTACGCAATTCTCACTCCACGTAATTCAAAGTTACACTGAACAAAAGCTCGCTCAGCACCCTAGAATTATGAATTATAGCTGACTCCCTCCCCACGCTCAGTACGCCTGCGCACTCGGTCGGAAGGCCATGTCAGGTACTGACATCTTTTGTCTAGTACGCTATATTTATCTTCTGGATATTTCTTCTGCTTCTGAAATCGAAAGACAAAACAGTTTTAACGCTCAATTTTTCATGCAAGCCTTCCAGTACTGTTCCGATATTAAAGACGTATTCTCGTTTAAAACTCAATGTATCTCATTAAAAATCATTTCAACAAAAAATGCTATAAATGAGTGAATAAATTACTTAACGTTAACTGTTTGCATTTTGGTGCGCGTTTCACTTTAAAACGACTTGATACCCATTCCACTTACGATACCTGATGTTTAGCCATCATCGATCACCAAAAAGATCCTCTCATTGTTCTATTTCCCTGATTCCTTTTGGATAACGAAGATGTTTCTTTCATCAATTGTCGATATTGGTTTTAATTATTAGTTCGATTAAGAATCGTTCTTCATGAAATAATAAATTGGTTTCGGATTTAGAAAATGTGGATAAAGTGATGGCGTAAACGCTTACAACTTTTAAAATAAAAAAATTTATTCTATTGAGTTTAAACTAAAAAAATATTTCTATAGATAACTTATATATTTATTCTAGCAGCTTATTAACTTAACTTTATTGCAGTTTAAACATAAAGGCCAAAACATTCTAGTATTTACTTTTAATTGCAGAAAGTGATTAATAACAGTAAAAGTGGAAACATCGAAAGGAAAATTTTTCAAGCACATGAATGTTAGCTTAACAAATCCATTATCAATTTATTTATTACTTGATATAGAAACTACAATCTATGCAAAACTAGAAAACAATAATGTAATTCGATAGAAACATAAATTTCAATTTATCAAATATTTATTTCTGTAAATAAAACAGTAAATTTATTTACTCATTCTTTAAGAATGAACAATCGAATTAAATACTCTTAATAGATCCCTTGGGTAAGTTGTAGATCCTAATGATAAATAAACGATAAAACATTCATAAAATTATCCATGAATCTATTATTATCAAATATTGTTCACAGCTTAGAATAATTAGCCCACAGACATGAAATGTATGATTTATTGAAAGAGAATAGTTGAAGACAAAAACATTATGCAAAGAATTAAAACGTGATTTGAATATAAATTAAATTAAGATGCAGTTGAAATTCAAAATGTAAGATTTTTTTCTTATTTTTAATTTCAAATCATTACTTTAGTATTATAATTAAAACTTAAAATATATTTTAAAATATGTACATATTTGTAAAACATATGATGTTGAACACAAAGCAATGTGTTTTTTGTTATAAAGTCTTGTAGCTTTCAGTTATTTATTCAACACTTAAAAAGTTTATAAAATAAAGTATTCTTACTTTGAACACAAATACCCTCAGGGCCAATAAATATTTTCCGAACAACATCGACATTATATTTTAAAATTATCTTTATTATTACTGTTTTATTTTATTTTGAATTATTTATATTTAATTGGTTCTTTATTTCTACTTCGAAATGCGAGTAGTATTTTTATTAAATGTACCATATCATTTAGCGACGTATTATGCAAGCTCTTATTTTTAATGAAATCCAAACTTTTAAGAAATTGAAGTATTAGAATTCATATTAATTTGACATTCCAATTACGATATTTTACGGATATAATTTATCTAAAATGGAGACTTAGAATAAATGCCTATATTTTAAACATACTTTATTGATGAACTTTCTTCATATTAAAATTGAATCATCATTAAAATACTGCCCGTACGCTCAGAACGTTATAGGAAACATGAATGCAAATTACATGAATTATATATGGACCCAGGAAACTTCACCTCTTCTTACTATAGCTCGTCAAAAGATAAGATTATCTCTCTTGTTACGATTCGCTATGTTAGAGGAAAAGCCTCGGTGGTTTTTATTATAAAAAATGTTAGATTTCGTGAGTGGGAACAGAATACGAGAGCAGAACGTTCGATATTATGTTTCACTACTATTTAAATTTTAAATTTGTTTGATTTGATTCCAAATTTTTCGGATTTCTATATTTCCATATAATACTTAAATATATAAATATTTACTTTTTTTAACTATGAGCCTTTTTCGCACACATAAAAGGGGTAAATACGTATTCCGTTGCTAGAAAATCGGAGAGTCAAAATGTTACATTTACCTAACCATTCATATCGGTGTGTTTATAACGTTTGATTTGTACGATCAATTTTTTCGTTGTGTTATACGCTCACTCTCTTTGTCAGAACCAGAATATGGTAGTTTATAATATAATGCACTTTAGTCAAATTGATACGACATACTTCAAATTTGATAAACATGTTCCTGTTATTCTCTCTTCGCCGATGTTTCACTTCCAAATATAAAAAATAGAAAGCAGTGTTTCTGAAATACAGGAAAAGTTATTTCAAGATACATAATTTTGAATTTAAACTATACAGTCAATGTAAAAATGTCATCGGCGACAAAGATGAACTACAATTATTTTAAATTTCTTACTGTTACATGATGTAGCTTTTTCCAATACCATCCTGCTATTGCAATCTCGTCATTGATAACTCGTCATTGGAAAAAACTGACCAGGTTTAGATCTCGTCATCAAGAAATCTCCAATATCTTTATTAGATATCTCGTTATTAGCAAAATTCATCAAGTATATATAGAAGAGATATCTCATCCTAACCACTTGGAGGAAAAAGAAAAAATTAAAACTTATATATTTTTAGGAATTATGTGAAGTAATCTTTAAAATGTATATTGGGTGTGATTACAGAGTACAGTGATTATCTACTTTTCACTATCTGCAAATTAAATAAATATTTGACTACAGTGAAACTTCGATTAACCGTCAGGATCGGACCTTGACGGTTAATCGAATAGACGGATAACAGAAAACATTAAACAACAACCCACCCTCATCCATTGCATAAGAACGAATAATAAAAAATGCACGTTTACGAACTGGAAATATACTGTACATGTATTTTATTTTACAGAAACAAACAATATACAATTTACCATTAAGTACAGTATACGTAGTACATATTGTTACATGAACTTAAGCACTAGACGTACATACATATTCAAATTTTAAAATAGTTCGTCACTTTCCTTTGTTTCTTCGAGGCTCGTGATTTCTGAGCGGCAATGTTTCTTTTTTCAAACGTTTAATAATCTCAGTTTTCTGGTTGAGATCTAACACGACCCGTTTACGCTTTTCAGCCATCTTTAAGCTGTTGCACAAAAGCAAAAAAAAGAAAAATCTTAAGGTGGTCCGGGACTCAAAATTCTAAAATCTTCAATTTTAAAGTTTTTGTTCTGAAATTTTTTCTGTAGGTATACATTGTATTTTGCAATTATAATAACTATTTTATATTTTCAAAACTTCAATTTTTTTTTATTAAAATTAAAAAAATTAAAAATTTTGACGTTGGGCAAAATTGATATATCTTAAAATATTTTATAACAAATCACTTCATTTTTGCACTAATTGACTCCTAAAAGTTCATACTTTAAACTGTCTTCGTGATTTTTGGTTAAAACAGTTAGAAAAAATTAAAAAATATTTTGTTCAAAAACTACATAAAACACATAGTATAGACAAAGTTCGAAAAATTATAGAAAAAAAAATAATAATATATATATATATATACACAATTGCTGAAGACAAATTAAAGAAATATATTTGAAAAGTAATTATAGAAAATTTCATTCATTTATGACGAGTAGTTTTTAAGTTATATCTATTTCTCACTATCGAAATCCCATTTAAAAGAAAAGGAGAAAAAGAGCGTTTAAAATTATGAAAATATTCAGGTTATTAAAAAGCACTTTTGCATACTTTATGCTTGTTTAAAATCCTCCTGGATAATATTGTGTATTACTTCTTAATTTTACTGCTTCATTTAATTTAATTTTAGCAAGTTGGACCTTTTTCCTATACCTTTTAAAAATATTTGCGGACTTCATCGTCGCTTTTCTGAACCGCCTAGTCCTTTATGGAAAGCGTTATTGAAGTATATTGGTAGTACAGAAAATTCGAAAACGTGCAAATTCAACAACAAAAACAGTGAGAATATTACGATGATCAATTCAGATCACTTCAAAAGTGTTCGTAGCGTAGTTTACTTGAGTTACAAAAAAATAGAGCTGAAACAGTAGAAAGTAGACTCCAAAACAGTTTGTTTACATTATCTGATGGGTGAGGCTCGTTTGATTTGCAGCTGTCATGTTATAAAAAGCCGAATATTTCCGGTTCTACTGATGGTAGAAACAAAATGTAGGTGTTATTTTATTCAGAAATATCTATATTATTTTTTAAGATAATAAAAAAAAATTGACTTTTTTTTCATATTTTGAGTCTCAGACCCCCTTAACAACAAAACCTACTGGTGTGAACGTCACTATCGTATGCCGAAACAATTAAGCCACTACGCAACAAATAACGTAGAACACCGAGCACAACAGCTTCTCAGCCACAACTGAAACTGACCACGTGTGCGATAGCTAGGCGGGCCAAGAACGTAACTTATCAATAGAACAATAGTACGCCACTCTGGCGCCTCCACCGCTCAGCAGTCAAGCGAGGATGATTTTTTGCGGCAATCTGGTTACTGCATATAGAGTGCAGTATGTATGTGTGTACGTACTAATAACTTTTAATATTTAGTTAATTAAATTTTAATAAAACGGACTGACGGTTAACAGAAACTGACGGTTAAAAGAGTGACGGTTAACAGAAACTGACGGTTAAAAGAGTGACGGTTAATCGTAATTTCACTGTATATTCGGAACAGGCATTTAAAAAACTGGATCTATACTTTATGCTATTGCTATATAATAGAGTGAAGTCTACTACACAGGTAGGTAGGTAGGTAGTTGAATTAACGTCGCATGCAGCAAAACAACGAATTCTATCCTGACAGATAATTTAAATTTAAAAGATTTATATTCGAAGAAAAAGAATCGCAATCACTATAAGATATGGCGCTCTAGAGAAACATTCTTCTGTACTTCAAGTATGTTTCTCTATACGAAATATAATATTCTGTTTTCTTCAAACTTGATCCAAATTGCTATGAAGCTACCTCAATGAGATAAGATATAGTATACTATGTTCAAACCTAAATAATAACTATTTTCTTTCATTACATAACCTCTAGGAAATCTCGTCAATAGCAAAATTGATCGATCTTGATGGATGAGATATCTTGTCATTAGAAGAAATTTGACCAAATCTTGGTTTCTTCATCATAGCATAATCGGAAATATCTTGACGACGAGATATCTCGTCATTAGCAAAATTAATCAGATCTTGATTGACGAGATACCTCGTCGAAACCACTTGGAGAGTTAAAAATAGACGTGCAAAATTATTTTAAAAATGTTTAGCTAATAGTATTTAAAGACAGCATACAAATCAAAACGCATTTTTGGATTGTCAGAATAACTTATTGAATTAATTTAATCTCTTCATTCAGCTCTAATTGATCCTAGTCGGATACTTCAAGTACCTCATAGATGTACTATTTCAATATAATAGCTATTAATTAAACCTCCAAGAGCTTTCAATGATGTATTTCGTTGATCATCATCCATCAAAATGTGATTAACTTTCCTAATGACAAGATATCTCGTCATGAAAATTTTGCCATTTCTTTTTATTCTGACTTGACCAATATCTGGTTAGTGTTTCCTAATGCCGCGATATCTCGTCCGTCAAGACCTAGTCATTTTTTTCCTAATGACGTGATATCTCTCTCGTCCATCAAGATCTAGTCAATTTTATTCTTTTGACGCGATATATCGTGAGTCAAGATCTAGCCAACTTTTTTCTAATGACGTGATATCTCGTTCATCAAGATCTGTCCAACTTTTTCCTAATGACATGATATCCTCGTCCGTCAAGATCTAGTCAATTTTTTTCTTTTGACGGGATATCTCGTCCGTCAAGATCTAGTCAATTTTTTTTCTTTTGACGGGATATCTCGTCCGTCAAGATCTAGTCAATTTTTTTCTTTTGACGTGATATCTCGTCCGTCAAGATCTAGTCAATTTTTTTCTTTTGACGGGATATCTCGTCCGTCAAGATCTAGTCAATTTTTTTCTTTTGACGTGATATCTCGTCCGTCAAGATCTAGTCAATTTTTTTCTTTTGACGGGATATCTCGTCCGTCAAGATCTAGTCAATTTTTTTCTAATGACGCGATATCTCGTCCATCAAGATCTGGTCAACTGTTTCCTAATGACGAGATATCTCGTCAAGACTACCACCAGGAGGGTTAACATAGAGGAGCTTCTATATTGATTCAAGAAACATGTACACGCAACCTATTTCCTACTCTTTTCTAACATCATTCAATAGCATCGTGCTATCAATTTGTATTTAAATGCAGCAGAATCGTTCTATAAGAAATAGAAATAAAATTCATGCATTGTCATCGGAAATAGTTTTCATTTCTGCTATCCTTTTCGACTTGCCGCGGAACAAATATCATTGAACAAAATAATCTCCCTGGGAATATTCCAATCTGAGTTTTGCGTTCTCATTTTTACAGGTAAATAAACTTTCTCTAAAAGAATCTGAATATCATTAGATAAATTGGGTAAAATAGAACGCTGCGACAAAACTCTTAAGATAGGGATGCTTCGTAAAAACATCTATTTAATTGATTCGTCGAAATCATTGGTAACAAAGAAGTATTCAAATAAGATAAACCTTAAGAGTCCATTAATGGAAGAAAGGAATATATGGCTTTGAATCAAGGTATGTATATATAATGTATATATAGGCAAAATTTCTATCACAGTTTTGAGTGCCTGTTTCAACGGGATTGATACCATGTTGCTTTCGATATATGGAAATGATTTATTCAGTCAACAGAATAGAATTTACATCTCGCTAGAAAATTAAGCTAGTTTCACGTTAATTGGCTCGTTGAGAGAGAATTACTAAGGTTTGTCTAATTCGATTATTAGAAGTCGAATCTAAATATACGTACCAACTGAACGCACATCAGCAATGAGAACATATTTCAAACTTTTAGTAGATTGCGAATAAATAAAATATAAGCTAGGAATGAGATAACTCGTGACACTTCGAAAATTGTTCTTACTAATTATCGCGTAAGACGCTTCTTTCTGAAAATTAAACTTATCTTTGAGACAGAATATGCAATAAATAAATTCATAAAAAGTGGGTCTTCCACATTACTGCCGCGAACCGCATTCAGTATTGCTTAATTTGATTATAACTAAAAGTGTTACTTTGATTAACGCTGATGTAATCATTTTAACAATTTTCAAGAGACTAAGAATCCTTCACAAGGTTTTAATGAAATTATAAGACTAATGCGCACGGAAGTCTGAAACAAAATTACCAGTGAAGGCGTAATCAACCTTGAATGTTTTCATTTTAAGCTCCAATATATTCTAAGATGTTTTGGTAATACAATTCAAACATATTTTAGACTTAAATTCGGACAGCATACCTCAATTCGTGTTTTATATAGCTAGCTTTGAGCTATATCGATTTTGCTTTAAATAACTACTTGACGTTTTAGAAATGTGTAATTAATGTTTCAAAATAGATTAATTTATAACCTAATTGATTAAATTAGACTCAATCAGACTACAAAGAATTCTTAACGTGGAAATAAGTTAATTAAACTGTCTACTCACAGGTTAATATTAAACGTCAATGCAATATTTCATAACTAGCTCATGTATTGCGATGATATATTATTATATTCACTTTAAAGCATATTTAATGCAATTTTATACCAAAAATATTTTATAAAATATTTATTTGAAATATAATTTTCCTCTTTTCTACACAATTATTCGCTTTTAACCATCCTGGTGGTTGTTTCGACGAGTTATCTCGACATTAGCAAAGCTGACCAGATCTTGATGGACGAGATATCTCGTCATTGACAGAAAACTGACCACATCTTGATGGACGAGATACCCTCTCATTAAAAGAAAACTGACCAGATCTTGATGGACGAGATACCCTCTCATTAAAAGAAAACTGACCAGATCTTGATGGACGAGATATCTCGTCATTGACAGAAAACTGACCACATCTTGATGGACGAGATACCCTCTCATTAAAAGAAAACTGACCAGATCTTGATGGACGAGATATCTCGTCATTGAAAGAAAACTGACAAGATCTTGAATGTACAAGGTATCTCGTCATTAAAAGAAAGCTGTTCAGATCGTTTTCTGTTGGTCATAAAAATTGCCAATGTCTTGATAACGAGATATCTCGTCATGAGCAAAATTGATCAGATCTTGGTGAACGAGATACCTCGTCAAAACCATTTGGAGAGTAAAAGCACTGGGAAAACTCTAGTGATGCTTCAAGGATACAAATTTAAGTCAGTGCAATAAATGCTTCCGCAAAGTTTTGCTCTTCCTTTCTAACAAAAAATATTCTAAACTTAAAAAGCATTCTGCAATTCAGAAAAACATCCCCTTTGCTATCTTACTTTGTACACTAGACACAGAACTCAGCAATCCTTTATGTGTGACTGGGTTCTTTATATGTATTATAAAGAATAAAATTTTAGAGTATTTTATCACGTGTTAAGGCCCTAGGGATGCCTGAAGCATGCGACTTCACTTGAGAGTTGCCGTTTTTAAATTTATTCCATTAAATTTATTCGAATTCTAAAACCAATGAATGGAGAGAGAGAGAGAGAGAGGAATAATAAGCTCAAGATAAATTGAACTAGCTTAATTATAATAGTGTGTATTTTAGTGTGAAAATTCAGAATTGCATCCCTAACTTAGAAAAATGTTGTAATGCAATTTGGTCGATGCTTTATTTAGTCACATGTGTTAAATTTAAATAATCCGGAAGGGAACGCTCCGAGGACATCTCGTAATTTTGAACCAGATGATCAGGTCAACACTTGAGCTGTAACCACTGTCACCAAACTTTCACACCACGTCAACGTGATGATATTTGAGGCTACAACTGATTTGACGTGCAGGACCGTCTTTGGTTGGATCTAGTTTCGAACGCAACCCTCCGGTTTCTAATTAGTGACTCTTCCGAGTGGGCTGCTGCTACCCACATGAAATTATAGGGGTGTATACTCAATTTTATGGCCTAGAATTTTGTAAATATGACATTTAAAATCTTTTTTAAAAATGTTATGGAAAATAAGTAATTGTGTTTATGCCTCATGATTTTAAGCGTCTATTTTACCATTCCGATAAATATAAAGTTCAAAATCGTATTTATCAGAGTTTTGGGTTTTCTAACCCTTCTTATGGTTGTCTCGACGAGCTATATCGTCATTAGCAAAGTTTACAAGATCTTGATGGACGAGATATCTCGTCATTAGAAGAAAACTGTCCAGATCTTGATCTCATCATCATCAAAAAGTCGGCAATCGTGATGATGAGATATTCATCGCGTTAGCAAAATCGGTCAGATCTTGATGGACGAGATATCTCGTCAAAACCACTTGGAGGGTTAAAGAAATTTGCATGATGTTTTCTCAATTTCGGGATCCACTGGATATTGAGAGATTGACAAAATTGAACTGTTACCCTCTTAGGTACCGATATATATAAATACGATATAGCTATAATGCAATGCACGAATATCGTGATTCTTTGCGGTATGACCTTACAGTTTGGCTAAGGGGATAGGTTGTCGAACATGTGAAGCAGATTAAATCACTGCAATATGAGGCAAACAAAATATACTAATCGATTCTGCATAATTAATTACATCAGAATACGAAGGTTGATCGTTAAATGGTAGTAAACCAAGCCCATCGCTGAGAACGTATCTAAAATTAATGTAACCACTTGCTGAGAATAAAATATTTAAAGAAGCCTGGATATTCCGTACATGACGTCAAAATTATCGGCCTGCTCCATCGCAAATCACACAAACTGTTTTGTTTCACATCACAGTACACCTGCTACGTCGCATTCAAATAATCTCAGTGGTTGCTCGTGCTGTTGCCACCGAATTCCCATAAATTATAAAACAAAGTTCGAATAGAGAACGCATACCGAGATGTCACGATTCCCCAGCAACTGTGTAGAAGCTGCGAGGAATTACGAACTTGTTATTCTCGCGAATGCGTACTGTCAAACGTACGATCTGAATATGTCGGCGGAACATATTGTGCTTCGGATGAGTTACGGTTGTTTTCGAACGATGATATTCATATTCCACGTAGTGTTAATATTGATTGTAGAAGTTTATTGTTCGAGCTTTGCCTTTCACTTTAGAGTGCAATTGGATTGAAATCGGGCAGATACAATTTGCTCCCGAGAACTGTTTCAAAGGAAAAATGTGGTAGATTATTAAACTTATTATTGTAAACCTCCAAGTGGTTTCGACGAGATATATCGTCCACTCAGATCTAAGCAATTTTGCAAATTACGATATATCTCGTCCTCTAAGATCTGACTAATTTTTCTAATGATGAGGTACCTTATATATCAAGAAATGGCCAATTTTGCTAATGACGAGATCAAGATCTGTTCAGTTTCCCTCCAATGACGAGATATTTCGTCCATTAAGATCTAACCAATTTTTCTAATGACGAGATATCTCGTCCACCAAGATCTGACCAATTTTGCTGATGACAAGATATCTCGTCGTCAAGATATTGCAGATATTTTAATGATGCCGAGATCAAGAGATCTGGTCAGTTTTCTTCTAATGCCAAAATATTTCTTCCATTCAGATCTGGTCAATTTTCTTCTAATTCCAAGATATCTCTTCCATTAAGATCTGGTCAGTTTTCTTCTAATGCAAAGATATCTCTTCCATTAAGATCTGGTCATTTTTGCTGATGACGAGAGACCTCGTCGACACAATCACTAGGAGGGTTTACTAGCAGGCCAGCCTATCTGATCCGAAGTTTCTTAATTACTTTTATCTATTGATAGCAGTTTCGTGATTTGCGTTTAGCAGCTTATTTAAATTAATTTAGAATCAATACAAGAATTGTTATGCACATTTCACTCCTACAAATGAAATAAAATGAATCAAAATTGTGAAGGAGCATTTCGTGTATTTACTGGTGATTTTTTTCTTATCTAGTGCATGGAATAAACTGAAAACCTAAGTCGTATTACCAAATTTACCTTTCGCTCGTCAAATACGTCCCGTTCATTTGCTATAAGAAATTCGCCATCTTTTGTTATCCAAACCTGCTTTTGCTTTCGCTCATATTTTATTTATCGCAGTGATTTAACATTGCCTTCTTTAATGAAGAATTCCGAGCTCTTGTTGCTTTAGACACATTATGTAGTTGCATAGTCAAATCAAGCATATTTAAACTAAGCTGTAATATCGGTGAATGAAACCTGTAGCGGCTCATTTTGTATTGCTACGTATGTTGGTGAAAACATTTATTTCATAATATTTCTTTAAGAAGTGTGTAACGGAAAGGTTTTTTAAGTCTGTTACATATATTTATAAGGATTTCACTCTTTAATGATCAATAGGTACTGGTGTACAAGCTCAAAGAATCTAATTTCTCGCCTTTTATCGAAATTCCAACTATGATGAATGTCGTAAGTTTGTTTTACATGTTTTTGGTTGGATCCAGTTTCGAACTCACAATCCTGTTTGCTAATGCGCTACTCTTCCATCCGGGCTATAGTAGATCCTTCCAAATTGAAGAAAAATACGTAAAATAAGAATCTAGAATGTTCTTTGAAACCTAATATGAAAAAAAAACTATTTAGCACACAAAACAGAGAAAATAAGGATCAATAATTATGTAAATAATTGTATGTAAGGTTACAAAAAGTATAAAAATGGTTATTAACATATGATATGGAATATAAATAAAATATCAAATCATTTGTATTTTATTTAGATTTTGATTTTTATATACATTTGTGTTCAAAATTATGAGAATTTTCACTTTTAGGCGATTATCTCCAGAAGTACTGGATATATTTTAATGAAATTAATTATGTACATAGGTGGAAATAATACAGAAAAAATAACCATACAACAGTTATGGTACACTCGCATGATCGTGTGTAAGACTCATCAGCGCAGGAAGGTCTAAAACATAGGTTACAATACCAACACAAAAAATGGGCTAATAGGGGTATATTCCCCTCTTACAGTTATACAGCCCTCACAATGTGAATTCATACTGGAAATGAGGCAGTTTATGAGTCGCAGTAGCAATACTTTACGAGAAATTTCACGAAATATCCAAATTCTCTTAATTTTGAACACCAGTGTACTTTTAAAACAATCATACGATTTTGCAGTGTTCTCAACCATTCCATTTTATAAGTCCATTTTATAAACTAAAAAGTTGAAGTTAAAATAAAATTAATTAATTAAAACGTCTCGTTTTTAGCATATCTATAAATTGAATTGCTAGAGTAAAATATTAATGCATCAAATAATTCAATGAGAATTCATTTTTCTACATCTGTCATCTAAAAACGTTTGGAACTACATTTGATTTCCAATGGTCTGGAGAGACTTCAGGCACGTGAAATGTACTGGTACTGCATATCCGAATGACAGGTGATTTGCATTCTTATTGTTATCAAAATTGCTGTCAGTTCCGGAAATACAGCGTGTCGGTGGACTGAACATTTTTAAATCAATTGCATAAATTTGGGTTTCAATTATGAAGTGTCGGGAATACACAGAACAATTTCTTTGAAACTTTTGATGAAAAGTTCCTAAACGAAAGATGACGTAAATGAATTAATCTAAAAGATTTGATAAGATTAGGAAAGTAGTGTGAAGATATACAGCCGGACTAGTTAAAAGGCTGTATTTCCCAATTTAGTTATTTAATTTTAACCTATGAAACGGTTCATCGCGTCAAAAAAAACTGCTCTCTAGTGACCATCGTCTGCTGCAAAACTTGCTCCACACTGTTACCAGTTCAGGGGAAGGGTAAATTTGTTTTTGCTACTTGGATCTTCATTCCTCCTTGGTGTAATAGGACAGTTTTGACTAACTACTAGCAAAACCGACCAGATGTAGATGGATATCTCGTCTAAACACTTGGAGGTTAAACTTTTGTCAACAAGCTGATTATTTCATCTCTAGCATGATACATATCAGAGTTATTTTAAAATGTAGTACATCACCTTTTTAACAACTTTTGGCCATTAATCTAATTGCCGCTGACCAATCAACTATCATACATCAATTCGGAGTTCATTCTTTGGAGTTTTTAATAGCAACGTACTGAAATCGTATTGAGGAAACAAGCCCAGTCACGTTACGTTGATTGGCTGGTTTGTGTTTTAAGTCACAAGGGCCATATTTGGCCAATATGACATCTGGAATACAACAGAAATGTTGTATTGCACACTACGCCAATGTGAGGACATTTGAGGCCACGACAGATTTAATGTGATCCAGCCCCATCGTGAATGATGGTTATTGGTTAGATTGAGTTTCGAACTCGTAACCCTCCGATTGCAAATCCGCGGCTCTACCAAGTGGGCTACAGCGGCCCAATTTTATGACAATATCCGTGAATGTATATGTGGGACACAATGATCATAATCCAAGAAATTAAAAGATGAATTTAAATACGGATTATGTACAAAAAGATGAATTGACAGGGTTTTTGTCCGTTTATGCCCGAACAATTAAGTAATTAAGCATATTTCAACTGTTTGGTTTTTATTTTTACGTCCAGACTCCATTGCTCGGCGAAGAGGGATTTTCGGCATTCCACATACATTATTAATATAATACTAATACAATGTGAAAACAAATTGCATAATTTTGAGACAAGATTCTTCATTCCAATATCTCGAAAAGAATATTACGTATTCTTCAAGACACTCCACTATATTTCGATTTTTTCTACATTCCAAGAATTCGCTGATTCTATGCATACTTAAATTTTCGCCAGATAAAACGAGTACCATGGAACGTAGGACACACTTCACTAAAATATTGAACACGACACAACAAATAAATAACCTACATCTCCATCGTCGCGAACACTGCGAATTTTATTCCAACCCAACAAATCAATTATATTTCCCTCCTTTGCATTTCAAAATGAAATTTTCAAACAGATCCGTCCACTCCAAAGCGAAACGTGAAAAATTTGCCCTGATTCAACGACCATAGAATGGGAAGCAATGCTTCGATTCTTTCCAATACTCACACCCTGTCCGCTGTAAGCCACTCATCGAGAGAAAGCACAATCCAATATCTCTCATATATCAGTCCATGACCGCTGTTTCTAAGTCAATAAAACAACACTGACTGCAGCTGGAAGCTTTTAGTAATTCAGAGCAATATTGTGTTCTGTGGCTTCCTGATCCCAATATCCTCTACAAGGCGGAAGAATTTGCAGGACATAACGCGATTTTTATTTGGTATTGTATGACTTGGGTTTGTAGTGAGGCACTCGAAAGGGAATAATGGCTGGGAGTTTATTCGATGGATAGTTGATGTATGGCTCCCTTCTATTGGTTTTGGTTTATGGCTCTGTAACTTTAATTAAGCATGTCTAGACATGCGTGTGTCACTATGCAAAGGGGAAAGTGCGAACGACCATCCGAAGATTCCTGTCGAAAAAATTGTGTGGGTTAAATACATAAAATTCAGTTCTAAATTCAATGTAGGCCGTTGAGTTCTGTAAATATTAAGTAAAATTTTCTTTCATCAAACAATAGACTGTTCAAAATATTTGCTGTGGTGTAGATATTTCATGTTTCATACTTATACGTAGACGGTTTCTGAATATTCGTATGTCTTTTTTATCAATACAGAGACGGCGAGATTTAAATAAGTTCTTGTATATATATATATATATATATATATGTCGTATTTCTGGCCAAAAGAAACAAAATTTAGAATAGTGCCGTTTAATACGATTTCAAATATAATGTATCTATCGACACTCGTCAATAGATACAAGCAATTTAAATTAGCGAAGTTGTTATGTGCAGTTCTGCTAGTGCTTGATATATTTTGAACACTTTCAAAATGCATTCTAAGGGAAATTTACGTTATCTGATAGCGGTTCAAAATTACGAGTTGTTCCGGTTTGATCCGAGAATGTCGCCAATTGACCGTTGCTTTGCTCCAGTATGACGTTAATTCAATTGCCTATTAAGTGAAATTTGAAAAAGAATTTCATCAATATATTATATTGGTAAATTTGCTAAGTTTAAAAGTGAGATGTTGCTGTTATAGAATTAAGCAGTTTAATGCAATTAAAACTTTCAATCATTATAATATTTTATGCAATTTAAAGGTTACGATACAAACTTCAATTGGTTAATTAATGACGACGTCAAATATATTCTAAAATTGAAGCTAAACAGCACGCAATTACTTTAAGAAATATTACTCAAAATTACATAACACATTTGTAAAATATTCCTTCTGCGTGCAATAGCCCATAATGTTGCTCCAGTGCGACGTTAATTAAAATACCTACCTACATACCTGCTGCGTGCTTCCTTATATATCATTTATCATATTCAAAATAATAAATTATGTTCTTCAAATATTAGAAAAACTTCATATTTCCTTTTTGTAGTTCTCAATTCTTTTCTTGTTATAGTAATACTAATTTTAAATTTCTTCCACCTTTTATGGGGATTGATACCAGACAGTCACCAATAGCCCGATATGTTTCTCCAGTGCGACGTTAATTAACTACCTACCTACACATAATCTCAAATATAAAACTTAAAATTTGAATATATTGTATTGAAATAGAGAGAATTTCCATTTTTCAATCTAATATCAAGTTTCTCCAAGGAAAACACTGAAATTGGATCCAGGAAACATCCAAAAGAAATTACCAGCACAAATGATAAAATTAGAAAGCAAATAAGATTAAATTACTCTCTTAATACTTTCGTTAAAATATTATAAAAGATAAAATGAAGATCTCTCTCGCTTTAGAAAGAAATGATAATGACATTGAATGACGTGAAAAAAACATCTACTTAATAAGCAATTACCTTGCTTAATTGAATTAGTTTCTTGTTATATTTGCAATGCAGTTAGTTTTATTAAAACAATTCGTTGTCGTCTTTTACTCTACAATAATGCCTTAAACAATAAGGTAGAAGGTAAAAAATATTTTTTTGCGATTTTAATTAGTGTAAGGTTAGGATAACAAGTTATGACTGGGAATTCCACGTGAAAGGAAAGTGAAATTGAATAATAAATGGTGCAAGAGATCTTAAAATAAATTTTAAGATTGCATTTGACAACTCATTTAAATCCATAGCATACATTGCGTCATAAAATTTCCAATTTTAACCGTCAGCTACTTTTAAAAGACAACCTACCCAAAACGTACTTTTATTTTTATTAAACATTGTTTATTATAATTTAATCTGAAACATTACTTAACCCTCCAAATGGTTTTGACGTGATATCTCGTATATCAATACCTGACCAATTTCGCTTACGACGAGATATCTCGTCATTAGCGAAATTGGTCAGATGTTGATGGACGAGATATCTCGTCGAAACCACTTGGAGGGTTAGGCTAAAGAGTCCCGCGTCTAAAATCTGTGTAAACTGTTTAATGTAATGTGTTTAGCGTTTGTGTACTGTTTAACGTCTATGCAGCAACGGTGTCTTCGATGTCGCTGTAACGAGTCTAACATTTCTTAAGTTTTCATTACATGTGATCTGGATAATTTCAGTTCATCGATCATCTAATGAAATAGACGGAGCAAGTGGGCGGAGTCGCTGTCGTAACATCTCTGTAGGGTAAATCACGTGGACAAACTAATCGACTAAGCTGATTGGCTGTCGAATCAGACTAGTGTTTTTGATCACGGTGGATAATCACTTTAATCGATCAAAATTTAGGATTCTTGTTTTTACCCATAATCACGTGACAGATCTTCAAACCGAGCAACTGGAAGAAATAACATGAAGCTACGGGCATATGCTCCGTCTATTTCATTATAAGGTCGATGCTTCAGTTGGCATGGTGTGGATGTTTGGAGACAGGGGTGCCAGCTCTGGTCTTGATCTTGCCATCTGGTTGTAAAGTCTGGTTATAGTCGTCTGTTGTGTTACTCCAGTGTGACATAAATTCAGCCACCTATCATTTTAATTTATCTACGAAATATGTTACTTTTGTGATCATTTTATAAAAAACATTCGCCTTGTAATCGACAGCATAGCACAGTAGTGAAATGTTATGCTGTCGATTCCTTGCGGTGCACTTACTGCGGATAGTGTAGTTAGGTAGGTAGTTAATTTAACGTCCCTCTGGATCAACACAATGGGCTATTGACAACGGTCATGGATCAATGCGTCAGATGACGAGGTCAACACCTGATCTGGCACCCCACTCTCCAAATTTCCACGCCGACGTGAGGACATTTGAGGCCATGGCGGATTTAACGTGTACCAGCCTCCGTGTACACGACGGTTTGGGCTGGACCGAGTTTCGAACACGCAACCCTCCGGTTGCTAATCCGTTGCTCTTCCAACTGGGGTACCGCGGCCCTATAGTGTACTTAGAAAAGGTATTTTGAAAGACCTTTTCTAACCACATAACTCAATTTCAATAGCAAACGTATACTGTAATTTTTAACATTTTACCACGCAAATTAATGTATTTTACACGTTAAAACTATAAATCATATACCAAGTTCTATAGCTGTTTCGTGAAGGTGACTTTCGAAGTTAACTTCCCACTCGCACGACTGACGACAGATGGAATGGAATTGGTTCCTGAAAATCCAACTACTCGCACTTCTGGAGTCCCATAGATTTCACTGATTAATAGTCAACTGAATGGCTTTGAATACGGTGTAATTAATGGGAGAAGTCAAACTTTTTAAAATACTGAGGGCTATAAGATTTCTTAGCACCCAGTTGTGAGGTTTGTTGATGTTGGGGAACTTAACGATAGAGAATTACGACATAGTTCTGATTCGGGTTGTTAATTAAGGTTTATGGTTGGTTAAATGTCTATAGTGTGTGCTTGGTTCGAAACAGTGGAAAGGTGTAGAATACTACAATTCGATCACCCACCTCTGATAGGAGAATCCCTGTATTTTTAAGGTCCGTGGTAGCCGAGTTGGAAGTGTAACGGATTAGTTGCGAGTTCGAGACTCGATCCAACCAAAGACCGTCGTGTAGGTAGGGCTGGTGCACGATATTTGAGGACATCTGTCGTGTCCTCAAATATCCTCATATTGGTGTGGTGTGGAAGTTTGGAGAGTTGAATGATATCTCAGGTGTTAACCTCGTGACCTGACCATGATTCAAAATTACTAAGCCGTCCCCAATAGCCTGTTGTGTTGAGCCAGTGCGACGTTAATTCAACTACCTTCCTACTTTGTATTTTTAACTTTGATAACCTTAACGTTGATATCAATTAAATCTCGTTAGCTTAAACTATTAAATATTATATTTTGAGGGAATGTAGTTTAGAATAGAGACACCGATAGTCAATACTACGTTTTATTAATCTTTGTCTTTTCTACTCTGCTACTATAACTAATAAAAATTATTATGAGACTATTAAAAACAGCAAAATGCAAATTTCAAATGCGGTAATTTTGACCCTCAGCTTGTACTCTGAACCGTTGGTCATTTATTTGGATTTTAGTATTAAATTAGTGTGTATGCTTTTAAGCCCTCCTGTTGTCTAGACGAGGTATCTCGTCACTAGCGAAACTGACCCGATCTTGTTAGACAAGACATCTCTTCAGAGGAAAACCGACCAGATCCTGATCTCGTAATCATAAAAAAATCGGCAATATTTTGATGAGGTATCTCGTCATTTACAAAATTGGTCAGATCTTATTGGACTAAATATCTCGCCAAATACGCTTGGAGGATTAATACAGTGCAGTGTCAGTACTCGGTGTAAAAAAGTCATCTGAGAGGGGATTAGAAATTTGAGAGCTAATTTTTCTGAAATTAATATAAATAATTCTTATTGAAATTATACAATACTGTGTTTTCACATCAATTTCATCTTTTGGAAATAATTTCTTACTTAAAAATTCTAAACGAAATCGCGTTAAAGCTGCATATCTGGTTCATATGCTATTATTCTTACATTAGCTATAAGGCCCATCGAAATGAGAATATAATGGGCTCTAGAAACCACCTATTATCAAAAGTGCTTATTTCTTTTAAGGAGTAATCCTAAATGAGTGCGTATTGAAACATCCTTGGTACTCTTCATTGTTCATGCATAGAAATTCAGAAGTGAGTGTAATACAATATAAAATACCCACAGATTGTAAGTCAATTGATAAATCTCGCAATTTAATAAATATCTCAAATGCATCTCAATCTCAAACATATCCTCACAACTCAGAATTTAATTAAACTCACGGCTCAAAGCTACATCTTAATTAATAATTCTAAATAGAATTAAAAAATTTAACATACTACCTGGAGTTGCTCTAGAAAATTACATACTTATTAATAATTTAATTATATCGCACACGCGTATCCACTAAGTTTCTGTATCAATATAGCTTGAACTTTGTACTATTTTACCATAAATATTATCGCTTGCATTAGGTACTTCCTTACATACGTGATTTAATATTTATTTATCCTGTGTGGGCAATTTCTCCGTTAAAGTATATAAATAAAATTTTAACCAATCAGGGAGAGAGTGAGGATAATTTAAATAACTTTAACCAATGATAGAACAAGTATAAAAAGGGATTTATGTACAACATGGCCAACTATCTTTTGTATATTATGATGGTTCCATAACCATAGTTAAATAAAGAAATATAAAAATCGAGAGTGGCAAATCTTTCTATTCATTATTGCCCTAATCAGCCTTTGCATTTTAATTTTAATAGTTTAAAAGTAAATTAGCAATTAAAAGTAAAGTAAATTGGAATTAAAGCAGCAGAATGAATGCGTAATACAAAATATATATTCTTGTTTAAATGTAATTCTCCTAACATTCCATCTAAAACAAATCTCCCTTACAATTTCAAATTATTATCCCTCTAAATCAAATTCAAATGCTTTTTTCCGGAAAATAAATGTAACTTAACTTGTACACAGATAAATCCAGAAGTTTTTAATAAATTCATAATTACAAATCTTAGTTCAAGCTTAGGGATTTATGGTAAACCTTTAGACTTAAGTTAATTGAAATGTCATCAACGGCATGACTTTCCTTTGCTTCCTTAGCTGGAAATTCATTTCGTATCATTTCAACAGACATTACTAGTGAGTTTAATTATTAAAATTCACGAAGAATATCTACATCTCGTAATGCTCTATTTTGACATTGTTGGACAGTTTAATTATATTATAATTCCACCAAAATATCTGCATTTAGAGAAAGATCATTCCAATCTTATGTGGATATTATTCTGCACATTGTTTCGAATTTAATTATTTAAATTCCGTCAGAAATATATGCAGATATCTCCACTTATTCTACTAACATCATTTGAATACATATTTTTGCACTTAATTATTGCAATAAAGAACATTTGCTTTTGAGAACAGATCGTTCATTTTGTTCTATTGATAGAATTTTAGTTGACATTGTTTATGAAGTTAATTATTGCAAAATCTACTGGAATATCTTTTAAACAAATAATTCCCCAATTGTTCTATTCCTATAATTTCGATAGACATTGTTAGTGAATTTACTTTACATAATTCCATAAGGACACCTGATTTGTGTAACAAATTACAGGCACCTTATTTCGATTTGTATAATTTCAAACGATATTGTTGTGGATTTATTTATTACAGTTCTGCAATATCGACATGGTGTAATAGATCCACATGGAAGGTTAAAACGTGTTGCATGATACTTTTAAGACTTTTACGGGAAAACTTGTGAAATGGTATGTGTTCGTGAAAGAGGAGTTAAGTTCGAATGAGAAAGTCTAGTTTGTTTAAAGAATCGGTTTTTTGGTTTGGTTTTATCCTCAAGGGACATATTTGACCAAGCTGCGCTAAGCACAAGACGCATAACGTCAAGTAACTGGAGGTGGATGTATACGTAATACACAAGGAAAATTTAATTTACACAAAAGAGAGAAATGCCACGCTAGGAATCGAACCTTCGCCGCCTACAACTCCCTCATTGCGAGCTCAGTGGGCAAGCCCAATGAGGCACGGCGACCCCATTATGAGAATCGGATGCTATCTCATGATAAATCGAAGTAACTGAATCCATTACCGATCGTGGAAAAAAGGACACATTTACAACAAAGAATCTTAGGTAATATTTTTTGGCAAGGTCAAAACTGGTTAGACATCATACAGGGAATACAGCAGGTTGCATAGAGGATACATGAGTGTGTGCCCCTCAGAGAATTGACCCTGCAAGTGGTTTGACGAGATACCTCGTAGATCTGACGTTTTGCGGAGGATTCATGAACATAGAACTGATCATACTTTTTCAACGGATAATTATTTTATCTGATAAATAGTCTCCATCAATTTTCAATCTGGATACAAATTTTAATTGAAAATATTCTTTCTGTGAGTAGTGGATTTCTACAATCAACAACAAAAAACTCTAGAAGACGAATATTTTACGTTTCGTTCAAATAAGGAATCCTATCAGGAAGCGAAATCCACCACAAAAAAACATAACAGACATTTGCATTCAGCTTGACATATAATACCCATTAAAGACGCTTTCCCCTAATGAATAGTAACTTTGAATTTTCTGTACTATGAACGATTCCAGAATAAAAGGGGAGGGGTGATCCGAATTTTTATTCCGCATCTGCCCAAAATCCAACCACCTTGCCGAGCTGCTCTCAAGCCAAAAAACTAATAGCTTCAACGGACGAAAATAAAAGTCGTTGTTATACAACATAAAGACGTTTTTATGGGACTCGTGAATTACGGTCTGCGTCCTTGGACCCTAATGGATGAACAAATTAAGCAAGAATGCTATCAGGTGGAGTATCCACGGGCTTTACAATACGGGGACATAGATTAATGATCGGCAATAAATACTTAATGACTTTTCTTCGATATCCAAGAGCACTTTTTATCGTTTAATGATAACCTCGATTTGAATGCTGGACGGGGAATCAAATAAGAAACATTGTCATCAATCGCTATGTCAATAAAAGTTGGTATGAGAATTCCGATCTCGTTCGCTTGTTTCTCTTTGCTGAATAGTTTGCTTCAGCTAATTGATAGAAACTAGTATCTGTGTGTGTGCTTACTTTTATTTATTACTTATGTTTATAGATGTAAATGTTGTGTTGCGCACACACACATTTCATAATTTTTATTTGAATTTATTTATAATAAATCTAAAAGGAAATATCGTCATATTTGAGCAAGATTAAGTTACTCAAAAAAGGGGAATTTTATGTTATACTTAACCCTTCTAGTATTTGTATCGACGAGGTATTTCGTCATTAGCAAAGCTGACCAGATCTTTATAGACGAGAGATCTCGTCGTATGAGGAAAACTGACCAGATCGTCATCTCCTTATAAAAAAAATTGGCAATATATTCATGAGGATATCTCGTTATTAGCAAAATTGATCAGATGATGGACGAGATATCTCGTCGAAACCACTAGTAGTTTTAAATATGTAGAACTGAGATTAGACTGTATTTATTACATGAACGAGGTAACTTTTAACCAGCGACCTAAATGGTCAATTGGTTATGGCGTTTTTTTGCCACCTAGTAAATCTCGGGGGGGGGGGGGGGTATTTCAATTAACGTCACACTGGAGCAACACAACGGGCTATTGGTGACGGTCCGGGATCAATCCCAAAGGGAAAGATCCTAGGACAACACCACGTAATTTTGAACCACGGTCAGATGACGAAGTAAATCTCGGCTTGAAGGTGATTGGTTGATTGATTTTGGTTTTTATGGTGCAAGGGCCATATTTGACCATGCTGCGCCAGTAACAAGACAATGTCAGGTAGTGGTCACACACAAAGTAAGTTTTACTGACACAGAAAAGATAAATGCAGCAAGAGAGGAATCGAACCTGCCGCCTACACCTATCAGGTTGCTAGCGCAGTGTGCATACCCACTGAGCCACAACTATCCCGTAAGCGCATGGATGTTGACCCTGTTAGAGGTAGCGGTGGCTTACCCATTGGATACTCCCTCACAAATTGTCCTCAGTTCGCCAATGCCGAAGAGATCAGTGGTCGCGAGCATGTGGAATAAATAAAAATAAACTATTTTGATCACTTAAGCTGTATCTATCGGCCAATGAAAAATGCTGGTATATACGAAACAGGCATTGGCTGGTAACTGTTTTACCCTTTATTTCAGCCCTCAGAGGCACATCTCCCTTCGGTGTGTATGGGCTTCACGGACCCGAGATACTCTAGTAATCTTTTCTTTTCGATGGGGTTTACTGTCTTTAGAAAACACGGGTTTCGCGCTTCTGGGATATCCAAGCGATCTTTCCCGCTTTCATCACATTACTCTATTCCCCAATCCTTCTTTTTCTCCTTTCACGACATTTTTACTTGAGATTGTCTGTCCTTTCTTTGGCCAAATATGGCCCTTGCATCATAAAACCACAAAACAACCAACCAACACTATCAAAAACCAAAAATTCAGTTACCCAATTCTTGCTTTCAGATGATGATATATAAAAGATAAATAAATAAATACAAAGTAGAAAGGTAAGAAACTCGAGGGTGATAGAGTCCCAGAAGTCTCCCATCTCAAGACTGGACAGTGGGCATTTGCGATCAATTTCATTTAATCGTGGTTCTAAGGTTTTCCTGATCTCGAAGTTACAATATAGAGCAAGACTCTCCTGGTCACCATTCTTGCTTGTCTAGGCCTCTCCTGGGAGAATCTGCTTTTTTAATTCTATGCTCGTCTCGGACTTTTTGAAGGTACATGATCGCCCAGACAACAGCATAACAAATGTGAGCAGTGATGTTCATTGGTCCAAATGAAATTAACCCACCTGGTGGTTTACCTTCGCGTGGAAAACCGACCAGTAATGTTCAGCCTCTGGTACAAAAACATGTTCCAGACTGTCATCAGTTCTGGTTTTCCTACTTGAATCTTCATTCCCTTTGGAATAATAGGGCAGTTTTGTCTCGAAGAGGTATCTCGTCATTAGCAAAATTGACCAAATCTTGGACGAGATATTTCGTTGACACACTTGAAGGCTTAAAGAAATCAAAAATATAAAGCAGAATTTTGTGCACTTTTGATGGTGTAAATTCTTATTCGCAGTAATCAAGTTGGTGTAGAAGTTTAGAGAATGGGGTGCCAGTTCAGTTGCTGATTTCATCATCTGACCATGGCTCAAAATGATGAGGTGTTGCTTCGTATCTTTCTCTTCGTGGTTGATCCCTGACCGTCGCCAATATCCCGTTGTGTAGCTCCATATACGTGTCAGCTAATTTTAACGTTCCCTTACGTTTTTTTTTCGTTGCTGGTTTGTATCTTCTAAATTTCTCATTACCTTCTGCTATCAGACTTAGTTTGTCCCACTTTAGTATTAATGCTTTTTCCTACAACCACTTGACAGATATTCAAACTGAGCGAACGGTGAAATAGAACAATGCTGCGCTCACATAATCCGTCTATTTTATTAGAAGGTAGATGATCCCGATATGTTGATATTCGGTTTATTCCTGAATGTGACTAACAGTGCATTTTCTCCAGTTTCGCATGTGTCATCCAAATGTTGCCTAAATTCTTCATTCATGACTAACAACTATTAATTTATATAAATCGATTATTTGATATTATTTATACTTGAATTAGTATTTTCTTTTTTAACAATTGCAATACACAGAAGAGATATATTTCATTAATCTTTATTTATATAGGTACAATGTTGATTTGATTTTATGGCACCGGGCATATTTGGTCAAGTTGCATCAAAGAACGTCAAGTAAAGGGACTTCACAAGAAAAGTTTTACTGACACAAAAGAGAGAAATACATCCAGAGAGGAATCAAACCTAAGCTGCCTGTACATCGCAGGTTGACAACGCAGGGGGTAAAACCTGAGCCACGGCTACCATTCATCTATATACCGAAGTAAGAATTTGATATTATATGCATGGACATGAAAAATGTTTGTATAAAGTTAACTAGGAAATCAAAAAATTCTGTGCTCTGTTTTTTTCCTAAAAATTTATAAAAAGTACTCTACCTGCAGCAAAACGATCATTTCAGGTCACTTTATAATCTATGATGCTTGTAAAATACCTATGAAAATTTTTACTTGCCAGATAAAGTAGCTTCTTAGAAATGCTAATTAGAAAATAATTTAGAGAAAATCGAGTTTGAAGTTCATAATTTGAGTTTATTATTATCTCCATTCATATTTTTAAAACTCGTTATATGAATTGGAAAAAAGATGTATCATTTGATAAAGCATAAAATAAAATATTCAAATCTGTTTGAAATATCAAAATCAATATTTTTTCCCAATATTTTAGGTCCCAACTACTTTTTATAGCACTCAACTTCCGCATATTTAAACTAGTAAATTAAGATCTTTTTCAGCATTAGTGCGTTTTAATCACTCGCAAAAAATACTTTTCAAGACAAATATTCTTTAGTTGTTCCTTAATAACTAATTAGGAAGGAAATTATCTTAAAAAAAACTTTTCACAGGTTCAGTTAAATTCAATTAATACCCTTATCTAAGCTCAAAACAGATCGATTCCTAATCCGTTTCACCTTATCTAAGACGATAATCAAGTTTTTATCATCACCTTTTAATGTTCATGATTCCCGCAGAAATATTGAAAAATGCGCATTTAACTATCTTACTGTAATCCGATAATCTTCTTTACGATCTATCCACTTTTTACAAAACATCTTGCGAAAGTTTTTGAAATCTGCAAACGCCATTTAATCTACATATAAATTCTTCATTCCATAAAAAAAGTCCATTACTGATTTCTATTGAAATTAAGAGCATTAGGAAGCTTAAAGAAATGATAAATGTACGCTTAAAACTCATTCCATACCAGAATTAATTTTTATGGGTGTTCACGTATAAATGAAAGTTTATCACGCTATGTTAATTACTGAGGAAGCTAATTGAGGGATTTTTTAGCATATGAATTAGTATTCATTACATCTCGAATCGCTGATTTCGTGATTACGTTTATCAAAATACCGTGGTTCTTTTTCTTTCTTCTGAATTTTAATCGATTTTCTGAATAAATTATATTTTTTCTTGTGTATATGGCGAAGAGGTGTATAATTATTCGTATTTCTAACTGAAAAGTTTCTTTAGCGTAAAGAGTTTAATGGTATGTAATTACGTTATTTTTTTATAAAATTAAAAATTTTCTGATTCAAAAGCGCAAGCATGGTAATGGACTAAATAATAAAAACAGATTAAAATGTGTTATTAGAACTACCTTTCTTACTCATATGCTGCCTGAAATGCTCTTAACAATGTCGATTAAAGTTATTTTTAAAATAAATTTTCCAATCTGCGGTTAGGAAGTGGATAAAACAGTTTTTAGTCGTGGTATTTAAATGCATTTCTGAAAAAAGAAACTTTTTCATCAAACTGAGTAATTTTTAGGGATGTTATTTAACTCCCTGAGGGATCCCCACGCATATATTCGTTCTTCAACCAGCAGTCCTGTCTGACTTCTAACTAGTGTTGACCTTCTCGATCAATGCAATCTTTAATGATAGGCATGTGATGTAACCGATGATACTCTGTAAATAGTTTCTCCCTATTTATTGTAATTAAACGTATTTAATAGTAAAGAACGTTTCCTCTCACATCTGTACCAACAAATAAGAGTTTTATATTAAGAGATATTACTTTTTAAAGAGCTAATCTCAAACGTTTAGTAGAATAGGAAAAAAATTTATTTTATAAAATACCAACAGGGGGGGTGGATTAATACGTCCTTCCACAGCATAAATATTATGAAGGTATGCAATGAGAAATATTATGGATAAGCTTGATCTTCCTATTCGTTCAGATATATCTTTCTAACACCACCAGCATTTCAAAAATTATCCTAACAATTCTCGATTCTAAGTGGAGTTTTCCATCTCCCCAAAACACCTCCAACCTCATAAAACGTCACACTTTTAGAAGAAATATCGGCACAAAGCGAACATAAAACCCTGTTCTATGTACACAGAACATCCCTCCATCCAATGCCAGCCCCGGTTATTGCACCCATCCTATGGCGTCTAATTATCTCTGAATTTCAATGGATGCTACCGAAAAGGGTCCGCCAAAACAAACACCTGGAGATCTTTGAAATTATTCTCGCGAGGAACTGCTTCGGAAGGAAAGTATTTTGGGGATGTTAAGAGAATAAAGAGCTTCTCTCTCATCTCCCGACTAAGCACCCTTTGAATGCTTAGTGGAATTAAATGGCTGTGTGCGGTGCTTTTCTAGATTTATGAAAAGTGCGATTCAAACTTTTGCTCAGTTTCCGTTCACTCTCTGACCTTCGCGAGATTTGCGAGTAGTGTATTGTTACTTTTAACCCACAATACACACTTAATGACTAAATAACCATATATTTCTAGAGTCCATGGATTCTTTAGACCTTTAGAAATATTCTATTGGTCTTTTTCAAAGAATAAAATATGTTGGAAGGATTTTGAGTCTTTTCCTTAGAATATAATCATTTGGAACGATTCTATTGGCACATTCCATAGAATAGAATCATTTGGAAATATTTTATTGTTCCTTTTCTTAGAATAGAATCATTTGGAAAGATTCCATTACTCATTTCCTCAGAGTAGGCTTATTTGTAAGGATTCTATTGCTCATTTTCTTATAATTGAATCCTACGGAAAGCAACGCAATTCACACAATTTGAAAAATACTCACGGGGAGACAAAAATAATACACAAAATTTATTTAAAGCCTAAATTTTAAAATATCTCAATTTTTAATTCTAAGAAAACCAGTGAAATAAAAATATAACTTAGTTTTCTGAATGACGAAATTTTCCTTACGTACTCCAACCTCGTCCACACAATTTAAATAATACACTAAGGGAAACGGAAATGACACAAAATTAAGTCTTAATTTTAAAATGTCTCTTTTCATCATAGGAAACCACACTAAAATACAATTGTAATTGGTTAAAAAAAGGCAAATATTTATTTTATAAAGCAACAGCTACGACTCAATGAATTATTAAATCAACGGAAATTAGATATGACTGATTATAAAATATGCAATGAACTTACAAAAGATTTAGTACCGTATAGCATATATAAAGCATATCAGGGACTAGAGTTCTAATCTTTTTCTATCAAAATGGACTTGGTATTTGCTTTGGTAGACCAGCCTTTATCGGGTAATAGATTTATCAGGGAAATTTTTTAACATTCCGTATGAGTATCAGACAGAGGATCGATAGTCACCTCAGACCCCACAATCCCTTTATATCCCTTCTTCTTTTCCCGTTTCTTCTGTTTGGCCGGGAACTTTCTGGAGTGTACCAAAGACTCGGACAAGAATACATCCGTCTTGTCTGAACCAGGGGACATGGTCCGTGGTACATCGTCACAAACAACTAACTTAAATGGATTCTCTTGATAGATCTTCCCCTCGTTGAAAGCAAACTAAAGTATGCAGTAGTTTGCTCTCACTCTGATAGAAACTAGGACAAACTTAGTGCGGGTAATAAGATAAAAGAAAGGCAATGTTGCTTTTGAAGTGACAGAAGTTCAAGCGGGTGGAAGCACAAAGGATGTTCAACATTTCTTTATCCATTTATTGCAGCGAGTGGAGCTTAGCTATTGGGAGATGAACTCTTTACCCTAAGGTGGATTCTTTTCTATGGTCCTGTTATTTACTTAATCATGGGGTGTCAGATACCTAGGCAATTAATAGCGTAATAGGATTTTGTGTCTTTAGACTTGGTGTGATTAGATACCTAAACAATTAATAACGTCATAAGAATTTGTGTCCTTAGTCCTGGTGACATGATTGTATCTGAAACCTGGGCAATATAAAGGAATAGGAATTTACGTCTTTAGTCTTGGTGGTGTGATTGTGTCTCACAGATACCTAGTCAATTGATACCTTAATAAGAATTTATGTCTAATTCTGTTGGTGTGATTCTTGGTGTGCATTTCGATTCTTGAACATCAAAAAGGGTGCTTCTAGTATTAAAAATTATCAAACAATCTTATCAGTTTCCGTTAAAAGCATGTGTATGAAATACATCTCACATGCATTTTAAACACACAAAAAAATGTGTGTTACATACATAAAGTAGAATTTCCCCTTTCCTTTTCACAAATATATACATGAAGAATGAAGTGGAAAAATTTACTCCCCAAGCAAAAGTTACTAAATGTGATTTTCAAGAAGAAATAAAACCTTCATTCAAACATAGGTAGGTATTTAACTAACGTCGTGCTGGAGCAACAGAACGGGATATTGGCGACGGTCCAGGATCATCCCCCAAAGGGAAAGATTCGAGGACAACACCACTTAATTTTGAATCGCGGTCAGATGACGAGGTCACACTTGAGCTGGAACCTCACTCTCCAAACTTCCACACCACACCAACGTGAGGATATTTGAGACCCCGACTGATTTAAGTGCACCAGCCCCCTTTGTACACGATGGTCTTTGTTGGATTTGAACTCGCAACCTTGCTAGTCCGTTACTCTTCCAACAGGCTTCCGCGGTTCGTTCATGCAAAGATAAAATGACTTCACCAAGGATCACCACATTCCGGTCTAAAAAGGTTGTAAAACTCATGCCTCGAAAAGTTTTAATTTGTGTTTCACCCACAAATCGACAATATTTTTTAATATTAGCATTTATTATAAACTTGATTTTATCAGTTTAAACATTAAAAGCTTTAAAATTATGTCTGAGGTTTTCGTTATGTTCCTTTATTGTGTTCAGCGTGAATTGTGTTTTATGTTGTGTTTATCCATGTTTCTTAGTTTATGTCATGAGTAATTTATAAAGAATATTATGGACATTTAACGAGAAAACGGAGCAAGTGCGGTGAAGCCAACTAGGTAAACATAGCGCACGGACATGGGGTCTCGGCGTGGTATAAAATGTGAACTTGCTCTAGTAGATGTGCCGACTGCATGCTAAACCGCAGCTTCCTATACCAGTAATGAATTCAGCTAGTCGGGGAGGAGGGGCTATTAAAGAAGCTCAACTAAGTAGTGTAGATGTGCCGAAGATCTCGAGCGTATGCGTGGTATACATTTCTAATTAAAAAGATGTTTCATGAATTAAAATAATATTTCGAAAGATTTCGTGTTGATATAGTAATTATGAAAATACATGTGGAATACAGTTTATTTGTTGCGAAGTGTAGAATATAATTTGAGTGAAATTAAAAGGACTGCGAAAACTTACTTCGGTTTACGGACCCTTCAATACAACGCAATCGAAATTATTTAGGACCTCATCTTCGGATGGACTTATTGGTTGGTTTTATTGCGCAAGGGGGCCATTCTTTGCCAAGCTGCACCAAACACAAGGCAGGCAACGTCAAGTAATTGAGAAAAGGAAGGAAAAGTGGTGGGAGACAAGAAAGTAGAGAATGATCGCTTGGGAATTCTGGGGTCGCGACCCTATATTTACCAGATGCAGTAATCCCCCTGGGAAAAGAATAGATCACTAGGGTACTTCGGACAGTCTCGTTATCAACAAACAGTTTAAATGGTTCAAGCATTCAAATATTATTTCAAAAATCTGTCATTTATCAATTTACGCATTTAAAAATATCTGAGATTTTACACTAGTTAAGCATCAAACAATAAAGTCATTAATGATGTTCTGAACTGATAAACTTAATCTCACAGATTATTTTGATGAGTTTTCTAAGGGCGAGAAAACGCCTCCATTCATTTGTTACTACAAGGTGAAGAATAGAGTGAATGAAATCTCTGAATGAAGTGATCCCGGATGGCAAATGGCAATAATTGCCATTCTTCTGTAAAAGCAATTTGCAGTTCCTAAAGAATGCTGGGAAGCTGTTGCAAAACAGGGACAGCATTTCCGAGGGCTTTACGAAGACATTGGATCAGATTAAGATCTGGAGAATACAATTGTCACTCCCTCCATTCAATTACATAACTCTGAAGGAAGTTAGCGCTATAGACCTTCAAAAGAGCTGAATTTATCGCAGGTTATTTGTCTTCTTCAGATCACTGGAGTCTATTTCACGATTGTAAGACAAATCTTCAATCGTCCGTGAACAAAACATTGAACCATTCAGCTTACGTACATTGTTATACTGGCATAGACATTGATTTTGTAATGAAATAGACGAATGTCCGTGTAGCTTCACATTATTCCCTAAAATCGCTTGGTTTGGGACGAAAGTAGGGCCATGGTAACCCAGATGGAAGAGCAAGTGATTAGTAACCGGAGGGTTGCGAGTTCGAAACTTTGTCCAGCCAAAGACTATCGTGTACACTGGGACTGGTGCACGTTTAATGTGTCGTGGCCTCAAATGTCCTCACGTTGGCGTGGTGTGAAAATTTGGAGAGTGGGGTGCCAGCTCAGGTGTTGACTTCGTCAATTTTATATAACATTCTTTGGAATATTTCAATACAAATGCTTAAATATTTTTACACATAACAGGACTATGAAGTGTCTGACTGGTTACCATCATCGACCTTCTAATGAAATAGACGGAGCATGTGGGCGGAGTTATGAATTGACAAAGCCGATTGGCTGTAGAATCGCTGACTAATGTTTTGATCATTGTGGATAATCACTTTAACCAATCAATAATTTAAGATTCATACTTTTACCCACAGCCACGTGACAGATCTTCAATTATTCTTCAATTCGAAGATTAGCAACGCGAGGGTTGCCAGTTTGAATCCAACCGAAGACCGCCGTGTGCAAAGGGGGCTGATGCACTTTAAATCTGTCGTGGCCTCAAATATCCTCAGGTTAGCGTGGTGTGGAAGTTTGGAGAGTGGGATGCCAGCTCAGGTGTGGCCTCGTCATCTGACCATGGTTCAAAATTACGTGGTGTTGTGTCCTCGGAACTTATCTTTGGGATTGATCCCGGACCGCTGCCAATGGCCCATTGTGTTGCTCCAGTGTCCAGTGCGACGGTAATTGAATACCTACCTACTTTTAATTATGTATAATTATTTTGCTTATATTTTAACGTGAGCCAACACAGCTCTAATAAACTAACTAGCTAACGTCTCCAGACAAAACACATTCCAAAAACATTTTTAAAAAACCAGCCCAATCCTATAAAATATAAATATACAATTATTTTCTGCAAATTGTGAAGTTTTACTTCGACTTCTTTAAACTGCTTTGTTAAAGAAATAAAACAAAAGAGAGTATTAAAATGGTTCTCTGTGTTTGAACTTGTCACGTAAACACAGAAAAGATGGTAATTTTTAGCTTCTAGCCAAATGCAATTTTAACCGAATACTAAAGTACTTCTCCCCACAATTCATCTCTGTTTTAAATTGAGTTTCAAGTAGTTATCTCTCGAAAAGAACTCTTCATTTTTTTTTGTCTCACTCTCTTAAAAAATATCTTATAAGACTTGGTATTTTTACCGCAGTTTTTACGCAAAACCGTGAAAAACCTCGGCGCATTTAAGTGGCTGAGAAACTTTTTTAGCCGCGCTCTTGATACTGATAAAAAGAGTCGATTTATCTCAAGTGGGATAAAAGAAAAACTCATTATTTTTCGTGTTGCTTTTACTTGATTGCATGTGAATTGAACGCACGTAGTGTAACTTAGTTAAAAATAGTACTTCTATTGTTCAATGCCCATTATTGGTTTGACATATTGCATATTGAAGTTTATATGTGTACGAAACTATCTGAGCGTAACATAATATTTGCGCCACGATTCGAAATTGCATATATGTATTGATGGTAGTTGTTAGCGCAACGTGTCTAATTTTCATTACACACGTACAATTGCTACTACGTATTTGTAAATGTTATTGTGTGTCACTCTATCTCTCTTGACAATATATTTATTAAACACGTGCAAAATTTGAATGCATTATTTATACATTATTAATTATACATGTATTATTCATTACAAACTGTAACCGTGGTATGGAATGTGGTGTTGAACTTCGGGAATGAAAAGAGAGAAGGGGCAGATCAAATTGTGACGTCATGAAATGCAAATTACCTGTGCTGTATAAGTTCATGTTCTTGTCAGATTTGGTTAGATCCGTGTATAGACATGATCTGAATCTGGTTAGATTATTTATGTTAGTTATATTCATTTTTATGTAAATTAGCAAACTGCTAATATCTAAACATCGAAGTACAAAATTAAATGTTTTATGTTTAATAAGTCTTTCATCCATCCGCACTCTGCTAGCAGGCCTGAACTCGGCCTACAGAATGTGATGAAAGGAAATGAATTTGTAATTTTTGGAAGAATTGGTAGGTAGTTGAATTAACGTCGCACTGAAGCAACACAACGAACTTTTGAAGACGGTCTGGGATCAACCCGGAACGAAAAGATCTGAGGACAACTCTGCGTCATTTGGAACCACGCTCAGGTGACGAAGTCAACACCTGCGCTGGCACCTCATTCTACAAACTTCCACACCCCACCAACGTGAGAATATTCGAGGCAACAACAGATTTAACGTGCACCAGTTCACATGTATACGACGGTCCTTCACTGGAACGGGGTTCACACAATCAACCCAACACGGCTGCTAATCCGCGAATCTACCAACTGGGCTACCGTGGCCCCCCTACTAGTCAGATGGACTAACAGGCCGCTAGGAATAACGTGTACATACCCGGTCTGAACACCAGAGTCAACAATATATGAAGGACCATTCTATATCCAATTTTATGTACTTTTTGACATAAGCCTACATGATTATTTTCCATCACATCTCTTTCGAATGGAAAGATTCGACACATTATTATCTCTACATACCCAAAGGACCAATGGAAGTAAATCATCTCCCATCTTGCGCTGGTCTTTCGAATACAAGACCAAGAGCCGTAACTCCAGATTTTATGTTTCCATCTAGCTTTGCAAAATCGCCTTGGGGACATAGACTGCTAGGAAATCTTTGGACATAGCAACATCTCATGTATAAAGTAGAGGATCTATATGCCGGAAGCAGAGATGACTCGGAACTACGTCGGCATCAAATTTGCACAATTTACTCCGTCTGAGATTTCTATTCAGCTCTTATTTTCAGCTCGCTACGTTGTTCCCTTAAAACCATAGAAGCGAACTTTAATATACAGGATCTCCTCGACTTACAACCATCCGCACTTACGACCACAAAAAATATAGTAAATAAAGAAAGATAACTACATCCTGGTGAAGGCTTGTGGTACTGGAAGAAAACCCGACATCTGATGCAGGACTAATTGACGACCGTGATGAAAAACACTACTTGTCGCTTCGATAGCCGATCGAAGTGACTTCTAAGATCTTGCTGCAGCGAATCTTGGTCAATTTCATTTGAAGGTCAATAAAATCGGGTTGTGTTTCGATTTACACCAGAATGGTAGCCCGGTTGGAAGAATACCGGTTTAGTAATCGGAGGGTTGCAAGTTCAAATCCAACCAAAGACCGTTGTGTACAAAGTGGGCTGGTGCACGTGGAATCTGTCGTAGCCTCAAATGTCCTCACGTTGGTGTGGTGTGGAAGTTTGAAGAGTGGGGTGCCAGCTCAGGTGTTATCTCGTCATCTGACCGTGATTCAAAATTACGTGGTGTTGTCCTCGGATCTTTTCCTTGAGGAATGATCCCGGATCGTCGCCAATATCCCTTTGTGTTGCTTCAATGCGACGTTAATTAAAATACCTACTTACTAGAATGGCTAGTTGGGTTTTGTGACGCAAAGACAAGTTGCGGAAAACGTAAGACAAAAACACAATAAAACCTGAATAATAACAAAATTACTGCAAACGTGTATATTTACGCAAAGGGAAGTAGTTGAATTAACGTCACACTGGAGCAACACAACGAGCTATTGGAAGGGAAAGATCAGAGCACAACAGCTCGCAATTTTGATCCACGCCCAGATGACGAGGTCAACACCTGAGCCGCCACTCCAAATTTCCACACCACGCCATTGAGGACATTTCAGGGCACAACAAATGTAACGTGCACCAGCCTCCACGTACACGACGATCTTTGGTTGCGTTAATAGCCCGTTGTGTTGCTGTAGTGCGACGTTAATTAAAATATTTACCTACGTAAAATGACTAAAAATATATTGACGTATATTTTTAAATAGTATCTTCAGAGTATAGCTAAAAACATTTATGTGACATATTTTATTCAGGACCATTATTTTCCTGAATAAAATAATATGGGTAATAATTGGAAATAGTTCTCTTCTATTTCCAATTATTAATGTCTCGTTTATTTTCAAAAGATGTACATAGCTTTGCACTTTTAATAAGCACGAAATACTTCTTTATATTTTTGATTAATTCTGTTTCATTTGGTGGTATGGAACTTGTATATCGATGCATACATTCATTAAAAATGGATTTAAATGAGTTATCAAATGTGAATAACACATCACTGTCATTAATAGATATAGGCAATTGAGAAAGTTGAGGCGCTTATACTTTTCACGGCTCTGCATATGTTATTAATGTACGAGTCACAGAAAAGACGTTATTTGTTCATAAACGAATGCTAGCAATGGAAACAATATGAAATCGACCCTTATGGGATTCATTCGCTAATTTGCAGCTTAGTTTAAATGTTTCATTTGAAGTATGGAGCCGCATAACGTTGCTAAACTACGCAGAAGAGCTCCCCACTCTTGTGAAATTCTTCAGCAATCTGATTACAGGAGGCAATGAGAAATTCCGAAGTTAGAAATCAGAGCAGGAAATGAAATATGAGCGAAAACAGGCTTAACGTCAAAAAATAAAAATGACAAATCGCCTTTGAATCAGGGAGTGCAATGCAATTGAAGTAGACGCTTGGAATCTTATTGTATTTTTTACTGATTGTAACATTACTGAGGTGTTCATTTTGCCATGTATTTCATTGGAAATGAGAATCAACATCAGTAAAAATAAACGAAGCGCTGTTACATATATGTGGATATTTTTATTTCATTTAAATGTATGAAACTAATCTTGTCATCGACCTTCTAACATCGACCTTAAAATGAAATAGACGGAGCATATGCCCGCAGCTTCATGTTATTTCTTCCAGTTTCTCGGTTGGAAGAACTGTCCCGCGGTTGTGGGTAAAAGCATGCATCCTAAATTATTGATTGGTTCAAGTGATTATCCATCGTGATCAAAAGCACTAGTCTGGGCTTCCTTTGCCAATCAGCTAAGTCGACCTTAGAAGGTCGATGCCTTTTAATAAAATATATGCTTCATGCTTTTTCTTCCGGTCGCTCGGTTTGAAGATGTGTCAAATGATTGTGGAATAAAGCATGAATCCTAATACGGGACAAATTATTGATTGGTTAAAATTATTGTCCAGCGTCATTAAAAACACTTGACTGATTCGATAGCCAATCGACCCATGGTGGTCTACAAACTCACGTGACTTACCCTTCTGAGATTTTACGACAGCGACTCCGCCCACATGCTCCGTCTATTTTATTAGAAAGTCGATGATTTAAGTAAATGAGTACTAAGTTCATTATTAATAAAACGAAATTCGATTGAAATATGAGCAAAGATTAGAAAGCAAAGACTTAGTCATCAACAGATACAAGCGATTAAGGTAAGGTAAGATAATTTTAATTAACATCATACTGGAGCAACACAACGGGCTATTGGCTACGGTCCGGGTTCAAACCCGAAAGGAAAGATCCGAGGACAACACCACGTAATTTTGAACCACGGCCAGGTAACCGAGGTCAACACCTGAGCTGGCACCCCAATCTCCAAACTTCCACACCACGCCGACATGAGGACATTTGAGACCACGACAGATTTAACGTGTACCAGCCCCCTTTGTAGGCGACGGTTTATTATTGGATTCGAACTTGCAACCCTCAGGTTGCTAATCCGTTCCTCTCCCAACCAGGCTACCGCGGCCCACAAGCGATTAAGAAAGCTTTAACATATGCAATGTACCTGTATGGTAGTTCAAAATATTTTACTACCGTGTGGCATCTTTATTCGAAAAATAATTCCTCATTATACGTTATTCAGTTCCACCTCCGAAAATTCCACGTTTGGAGAGTGGGGTGCCAGTTCAGGTGTTGCCTCGTTATCTGACCGTGGTTCAAAATTACGTGGTGGTTTGTCCTCGGATCTTTCCCTTTGGGATTGATCCCGGACCGTCACCAATAGCCCGTTGTGTTGCTCCAGTGTGACGTTAATTGAAATACCCCCCCCCCGAAAATTCCAAGCAAAACAAAACTTCATTGCACACACAAATTCGCATACCTTAAGATTAAACAAGACCTCTAATGTTATTTCTCCCAAGCAATCTGTCCCATTCAAGTATCCTGCACAAATTTCCAACAGAAAACTGGAATATCAGGGAGAAATATTTTTTTTCGAAACAAGAGCACTCCAGCGAGACGACCGCTGTGGAGAAAAAACATCCAAGGCAATATAGGAGAAAAGGACAAATAGCTGGAGGGCAGTGAGAAAATTACTTTCTTTTGTTTTGGAGATTGTCTTGTACCATTGTTACCTTCAGCCAAGGCGAAGTTTAATGGAAGATTCCGTTCCCTTGTGTTTCAAGAGGACTTTTTTCTTGGATTTTTTAGGACTTCTTGCGAAACAAGGGCTGTATTAAAGCCGAAACCAATCAATTCCCGACACCCAATCTGTCCGAGATAACCAGGGCTTCTGAGATGAAATTATTTATCTATAGTTTAGCATTTATTTTCCGTTAAATTGAAGTAGGTCTCGCGTTGAGACATGTTTAATAGGATTATGCTAGACAAAGGATTTAATCGAATATTTTAATGTGTTTGTTTTTTTGTTTGAGTTTTTCGAAACAAAAAATCTGAAACGTATTGAGACATCAATTACAGGATGTTTCTTAAATTCCAGCGCAAATTTTTAGAGGAGGTAGCGAGTATAAAATAAACCTTTCAAATTTTTCCGACATATGTAACTTTCAGATACTACTAAAAAGCATTTGAATTTATGTCCTTAGATGGTCTAAAACTTCATTTCCTGTAAAAATTTTCCCTCGCACTTCCAACTTCAGTTTTGAAAACAAAAACATTTTGTGGTAGGTCGGTATTTAATTAACATCGCACTGGAGCAACACAACGGGCTATTGGCGACGGTCCGGGATCAAACCCGAAGGGAAAAATCTGTGAACACCACCACGTAATTTTGAATCACGGTCAGATGACGACTGACTGACATCTGAGCTGGCACCCCACTCTCCAAACTTCCGCACCACACCAACGTGAGAACATTTGAGGCTACGACAGATTTAACGTGCACCATCCCACTTTGTACACGACGGTCTTTGGTTGGATTCGAACTCGCAACCCTCCGGTTTCTAATCCGTTACTCCTCCAACGTTTTCGTTCAAAAACATTTTGAAAAATTATTGCTTTCTTATTCAAAAATATTTTCCACAAGAAAATTTTGAATATTTAATGAGAGGGTATACGAGGCCCCAATCAAGGTCGCAAAATTTTAAAACATTCGCCAATAGCACTTATTTCAGCGACGCTAGCTATGAGTGTATCACTAAAGATAAAACCGCAAAATTGAACTACACTAACAAAACTTTGGGTGGGATTAGATTTTGTGTTTTATGGTGAAAGGTCCGAAAACGGACATAGTGTAGGGTTGACGGAGTTAAACCAGTCAATTCTTGTTCTAACGTGCTCGGGCCTGAAACTCTTAGAAAATTAGGTAGGAAGATGAATTTACATCGCGCTGCAGCAACCCACAGGGCTTTTGGTGACGGTCCGGTATCGATTCCGAATGGAAAGATCGGAGGACAACCCCTCGTCATTTGGAGTCACGATCAGATGACGAGGTCAACACTTGAGCTGGCACCCCACTCTCCAAACTTCAACACCACGCCAACGTGAGGACATTTGAAGCCACGATAGATTTAGCGTGTACCAGCTCCCACGTATACGACAGTCTTGGTATTGAGTCTGAAACTCACAACCCCTTGGTTGCTAATACGCATCTCTCCCAACTGGGCTACCGCGGTTCTGAGTATGGGATTTTACTTTGAGTTTTATGGTAAAGTATCCGAAAACGAAAAAGCTGATTCACATAATGAGGGGTTGACGATGTTAGTCCTGTCAATTCATGTTCAAACATATTCGGGCCTTAAACTTTTTTTACCTTACTACTTATATCTCTTGCGATCCCATCGTAACCACCTTGAAAAAATGTGTTATTTATTTCAGAAACCAAGCCTAAACTGTAACAAAACATCAACACCGAAGTTCGAGTTAACGGTAAAAAAAACATCAAAATAAACGGAACAAGCTCCTGAGTTTTCTAAGAGGGGAACACAGAAAAACGCTCTCACCGAGTGGTCAGCCACCGAGATGACCGTTGGCTATCTGGCCTGAGCTAACACGTAGCACAGTTATATCTTTTCTTTCAATCAAGCAATAGGCTCCGGTGAAGTGTTTGGTGGGACAGCACGTTATCCGAGGACGCATGGGATATTAATGGGAGACCACTGTTATTTGTAGAGGTCTTATCGCCAGGGAACCACAGTATTTATTTAGCGCAGGTTTTTTTTTGCCTTTTCATGAAGAGCTGAAGTTGGTTGATCTGTTCGGCTCGGATACGGAGTGAAAAATGATTTTCTAGGTTTTTTGTGAAGAAAGCAATGTTCAGTAATGGAAGTAAATATGTTGCCGTTTCGCTTAAATCGCAATTTTTCTATGTATTCTGCTCGATATATGATGGAATGAGTACTGTGAAATAGACCGATATCTGGCAAATGTCGATATTCTTCGGTGAATGTCAGCATTCACATAGTCGCTTGGTGTATGTCCGAAATATTTGCTAAATATCATTATTTCTCACTTACACCGGCAAATGTCTACATTCAGCATGCACTGATGGTGAATGTTGAATAAAAATATTTTTGTTACGTTAAGACAAAAATGCAACTTTTTAAATCATACTTAATTATTAAAACATATGATATATCAAAATAGGAGAAAGTTTAAGCACATGTAAATAAACTGTTGAACCTAAAACGAACAGTACATTCTAAATGAGAAAAGAAAATAATACCAATAATACACATAGATTATGTGATTGATATACAATCTTATTTATTGCAACAACTTACTGAAGGCGGAGAGGCCTCTCTGGCTGTGGCCTCTCCGCCTTCTCGTTTCGACCCCCACCAGAGCTTATCTGTGCTTGTCGACATACACCGGCGATGGTCCGAATGTATAAGAATGTAACCAAATATTCGGTCTTTCACCGACGTATTTGGTATGTGTCGACATTCACCGGAGAATAGTGACATTCTCTAATTTCGGTCTTTCACGGTAACATATACGTATAAGAATCTGCTTGGCGCTAATTTCAAAGTACAGTGTGGCCCAAAAGTCATTAGACCATTTTAAAAATAGAATAACTCTTTTATGTATTAAAAATTCACATTTATTCCTTTATAAACAATAAATCTACTTCTTAGAAATTACTTTTAATTGGTTTTGTAGATTATGTCCTTCAAATGGCTACCATTTTGTTCTTGACAGTGGCGGGCTCTATCTAAAGTGTGCTCCATCACCTCGTAATGTTTCTTGGCTTATTCCTTCTTCACGGATATCGGCCTTGGACGGTCTGAGATTTGTTGCGGTATGCACTTTTCTTAAGATATCCCCACAAGAAAAAGTCTGGAGCCGTAAGGTCAGGTGAGCTCTTTGGGTTAGCACAGTTGACCGTTGATTTTGCAGTAAAATTAGATTATTTTTACTCGTTGCTCTGTCGTGAACTTCTCCATAACTATTTCCCAAGGATTACATATAAATAATCTGAAAAAAAATTGAAAAAATTAATAGCAAAAAGGCTATTGTATTTTAAAATGGTGTAGTGACTTGAGCAACCCTGTAGTTATTTGCGATGAAACGTTACGTTTTCTTTGTTACTTTAAAAGTATTTGTTATTTTCATAGACGAAAATCCTTCTGGACTATAATTACAACGCATCAACCACACCAGACACATTCAGCTGTATCTGCCGTATCTGGTATGTGGGCTGAATCAATCTATCCAGTGTCGTATATGGTCTGCGGGTTGGGTAACCTATTCAGAGGGCTATCTTACGAATAGTTTTATCTTTTACAATCGGACCTTTATCTTATATAAATCAATTTCTATGGACCTGCCCCAAACAGGATAACAACTATTTCTCAAATAGCATATAATGTGTATATGCATATACACTGAAGTGCCATTAAAACTAGCACAGACGAGTCTATGCAAAATACATAACAATGCCACCTATGCACATCATTGGTTGCTCATGCCAGTGCATACGTATATAAAGCGACAGACATCGTTGGTAGCATCTAGAGCCATTTCCGCCGTAAGAATGGCAATTTATCACAATTTAAGCGTTTTTCAACGCTGTCTATAGTTGGGACTCGTGAGATGGGTCATAGCATATCGGAGATAAAGTTTGAATTTGCACGTGCTACCATTTCAAGCATGTACAGTGACTAAAAGAATTTTGGTAAAACCTATAGCTTATATCATCAGTGTGGCCGTCAAAAGACTGGGTAAACGTGACCAGAGCCGGCTGCCAAGAATCGTTTCACGCGATAGTTGTGAAACACTGGCTCAAATAACATCAGATATACAGGGTGAGTCTAAATTGTTTTTACAAAATAAGAGGGGTAATAGTACTAATCCAGACGAGCAATAATTACTATGGAACATAGGGTCTCATTCCACTCTGAGAGGCAGAAAAGAGTAAAATTAGAATTTCAACATGAACTTACAACAGTGTTGGGAAAGCGAATGAACGGTACCAAAAGTTACACAATCTGATTTATTGATCAGAGAAAAACTCACAGCACGTGCTCAAAGTGGCGGCCACGCGTGTCGTTGCACAGTTCACACCGACGAAGGAATGACTGGCGCACCCTCTCGAAGATTCTTGGTGTTGTGTTAATTTTGTCTGCGGCAACACAGATTCTCGCTACGAGATCTTCAGCCGGGTCCACAGGCATCTGGTACACTAAAGATTTCATGTACCCCCAGAAGAAAAAGTCCAGTGGGTTGAGGTCCGGTGAGGCCAAGCCACAGATCCGCCACGTCCGATCCATCTTGCTTAGGAGATATGCTACGTAGGCAGGAACAAAACAACGTCAGAGGCGATGACTTGTTCATGCTCGACGCGTTTCGACTTTACTCTTTTCTGCCTCTCAGAGTGGAATGCGACCCTATGTTCCATGGTAATTATTGCTAGTCTGAATGATTACTATCACCCCTCTTATTTTGTAAAAACAATTTAGACTCACCCTGTATAAACAAAAGGAGCCTACACCCAACTCGAATACCCTTGATGAATACTCAACAAACAGCTGGGTTCGTAAACATCTCCACTGGACACTTGATAATTGGAAACGAGTAGGTCTAACGAGAAAGGTTTCCTTAAAGATATAGGCTTTAGAAGGCGATGCCCAAATTAGTACCCTTGATGAATAATCGACAACTTCCTTTGCCTACTAATAACAATATCTTCAAATGTTTGCTAATTCAGCACACGTATGGTTGTACCATTCATGATGCATCCTCACAGCGGCTCAAACGTTCCCACCCCCATTTGCTAGGTGAATGTCATCAATCGTATCCATGAAATGATGCGTGTTGTTACAAACTTTAAGGGCACATAAGGAAAACAAATTTAAATCGTATTTACAAGGATAGGTATTTTAATGAACGTCGCACTGGAGCAACACAAAGTGCTATTAACGACGGTCCGAGATCAATCCCAATGGTAAAAATCCTAGGACAACACCACGTAATTTTGAACCACGGTCAGATGACGAGGCAACACCTGAGCTGGCACCCCACTCTAAAAACTTCAAAACTACGCCAGCGTGAGGACATTTGAGGCCACGACATATTAAACGTGCACCAGCCCCCTTTGCACACGACGCTGGATTCGAACTCGCAACCCTCCGGTTACTAATTTTACTCTTCCAACCGGGCTACCTCGGCCCGTATTTATAAGGGATGTAAGGGCCACAGTAGCCCAGCTGGAAAAGCAACGGATTATCAATCGGAGGATTGCGAGTTCGAAATTCGGTCCTGCCAAAAGACCTTCGTGTATACGGAGGCTGATGCAAGTTAAATTTGTCGTGGCCTGAAATGTCTTCATGTTGGTATGGTGTGGAAGTTTGGAGAGTGGGGTGCTAGCTGAGATGTTAACGTCGTCATCTGACGGTGGTTCAAAATTAGGAGGCGTTGTCCTTGGATCTTTCCGTTCGGGATGGATCCGGACCCAATAGCGTTGGTTCGGTCCAGTGTGGCGTTAATTAACTACCTACCTCAAGCACCAAAAGAGATTATGTTGGGCTGTAGAAATTAAATAAAGATTAAATATGGAATCAATTTTGAGTAGATCAGTTTGCAAGAAGTATCAATACGTAAAAACTACACTTTTCCAGGTCTTGCTTTTGATAATTTTTTTATAGTGGGTTTGAAGTAAAAACTAGTTTGGAAAAATTATCTTATCACCAAAGTAATTGCATTTAATAAAAGAAAAAATATAAACTGAGGAGACTCAGGTCAAGATAGCCCTTAAAACCATTTTTCTTTTCTTGAATCTCCTTTTTTTTCTTTCAAGTTATACATGCTCGGACGAGCAAATCTTGTACAAAAAAATTGATTCAGTTAAGGAGAAACTTGAAACCTAAATTTTTTGTAACTAAATCACGAATAAACTCAATTTTTATCACACGATAAGCTTTAATCAAGTTGCTATGGAAACAAGCGTGAAAGAGTTGAAGCTTCTGTGTCGAACAAAGTTATTCTGCCATGCCACAATTATTTCCGTCTTGCATACTAGAATGAAAGTGAGTCTATATGTATTTCGAAATTATTTCTCCTTTCTTTAACCGTTCAAGTCTATCAACGAGATGTCCCCTTAGGATTGCGGTAGCCCGGTTGGAAGAGTAACAGATTAGCAATCGGAGGATTAAGAATTCGATACTCGATCCAGCCAAACACCGTAGTGTACACGGGGGCTGGTGCACATTAAAAATGTCGTGGCATCAAATGTCCTCACGTTGGCGTGGTGTGGAAGTTCGGAGAGTGGTGCGCCAACTCAGGTGTCCTCGTCATGACCATGGTTCAAAATTACATGGTATTGTCCTCGATTTTCCCTTGGGGATTGATACCGGACCAACGCCAAAAGTCCGTTGGGTTGCTCCAGACTTTAATTAATTACCAATTACCAATCTCGTCAATTTTGCTAAGAGATAAGATCCAAGTAGGAAAAACTAATTGTCCCTAGCCGAAAACTGGAGACACATTGAAACAGGTTTTTGCAGCAGAGGCTGGTTACTAGTCGACGCGAAGAAAAACCACTTGTAGGGTTCTTGGAGGGTTAGCTTGGGGGATGTCCCAACGAGGTATCTCGGCGCAGATTGTTCTTTTTTGGACCTTGCGCCATAAAACCCAAATATGTATCAATCAGCAAGGTATCTCGTCATTAGCAAGACTAACCAGATCTTAATGGACGTGATACCTCGTCAATATAATAAAATTGACTAGATCTAGGTCATAAAAGTATCAGCGATTCTTATGACGAGATATCTCGTCATTAGCAAAATTTGTCAAATATTTATTGACGAGATACCTTTTCGAAACCACTTGGTGCTTTATGGGAATTTATACGAATGTCTTACAACTTCCCTCCACATATTAAGTTTACGTGTAGGATTGATAAATCTAAACCTCCTGTACAGACTATTAGGGGTAGGGAATAGAAACATTTCCATCCTGGTGATTGTCTCGAGTTATCTCGTCATTAGAAAAACTGGCCAGATTCCCCAAAACTGACCCTTTCATATACGAATTTATGGATGAGATATCTTGTCACTGGCAAAGTTTATCAGATTTTAATGGACGGGATATCTCGTCGAAACCGCTTGGAGGGCTAAATGGTAATTTTTGTATATACAGTCACCCGAAACAAGTACTTAATAATTCCTTTGCCGTAGGTTACGTTTGTAAATTTGCTTCTTGATTCGTTTTCTCTCCAATGTCATTTTTGCTAGACAGGGCTAATCAGACCACGGCAGCAGTGGGATAATCCGTATTTAATGAAAGCGGTGAAAATAAATAAAATTGCTGTCATAGAGGGGATATATACAGGAATGGACAGATGCTTTTTCCAAGAGGCTTATGGATTGTATGAATCTTAAAGCTCTAATTGGCGAGATCGTAGCAGTCTGCTTCTGGGATGTCATGATAGCTATTGTCTCATTGCATCCACTGTGAAATGTGTCCGGGAGATGTCTCCCTGGATTATTTAGGAAAACATGGGGGAGATTTATGGGTTGTCTTGAATTTAGTCAGGCAAAGCCATCCCGCAGTCATGTGCTTACGTAACTAGTTAATAAAATTGTTTACAGATAATGACGGAGCTTTGAAATTTCTTATGAAGTAACTATAGCATGGTGAAGCAATAATCACAGTTCTCAGCCCTCCTGGATGTTTGTCTCGCCGAGGTATCTCGTCATTTGTAAAGCTTATCATATCTTGATAGACGAGATATCTCGTCATTAAGAAAATTAACCTGGTCTTGATCTCATCATCATCAAAATTCGGCAATATCTTTGTGACGAGATATTACCGATTTTGCTAATACCGATACGTCGTCATTAGCAAAATTTGTCAGATCTTGATGGGCGAGATATCGCATCAAAACCACTTGGAGGGTTAAAATGTTGAGTTGTAGAAACGTAATCGGTATTCAGTATTAGTTTTATCCACTTTGAAACTTAATTTTCAATTCGTTTTATCCGGCGTACCTAGTCGATCGCTTCAAAAACTGAATATTTTTTAAAATTTGACCAGATTACATAATGCTCAATGCGAGTTGCAAAATTTAAAATTTAAAGAAAGATTATTCAATTGTTTTCGAAACTCCTTTTTAATTTTTTGGGATGTCAAAAAAATCCAAAATGTTTTGTCATCTTGTGCACAAGTTAAAAGAAATCACTCAATTAGAGAAATGTCACAAAGCATTGATATGTTTTGGAGGGATTATGTCGAATGTTTGAATGATGTGTCATTCAACAAGTAAAACACTGAGATAATACAAATTAACCCTCCAAGTGGTTTCTACGAGATATCTCGTCCATTAAGATCTGAGCAATTTTGCTAATGATGAGATATCTCGTCGTCAAGATATTGCCAATTATTTGGTCATTACGAGATCACGATCTGGTCAATTTTCTTCCAATGACGAGAGAAGACGTGATCTTTATGGACGAGGAATCTTGACTTATCCTCCTCTGACTGGGCCACTCTTTAATCCTCTTAGGGGTTCACAAGCATAATTCCATTTTACAACTGCGGTTGCATGTATGGAGATGAACGTTTGTTAGAAAAAATAGACATGTATTAAAAAAAATAAAGACGATACAAAGTTAAGAACAACCCTCTTTTTCACTCCGTCTCCATTCTAAATTCCAAACAATCAAGATATGGTCAGTTTTGATAATGACGAGATACTACCTCGAGACAATCACCAGAAAGGTTAAGATACTTATTGATACTAATGAGAGGGAAAGGAACTATAAATAGACCCAGATTATTTGAGAACAATTAAGAAATTCAGAAATAGCTGCATGCATTTCGCAAATCTCTTATTAAGAATGACAGGTTTAAGGCTTCATGAAGGAGGTTTGAAATGAAATTAACCTGCATTGAATCAGAAGAGTGTCTTATTTCTAAGTTGTTGACGCCAGAGTTGTCCTTTCATATCCCTCAAAAGTCATATCTAAATAGCATTATTACTGGAAGTTTTCCTCTTATCGATGTCTTCCTACTCTTTTTATAAGACTAGTCTTATCTTCAAAATCATCGTTTTACTCATTTCATCATTTTACTTGACATGCAGACCTGTAAATATATTATTGATGTTCATATTCTGAGTTGTTTGAAATGAAATCAACCTGGTATTGAATCAGAAGGAAGCCATTTTTCCTATCAAAATAGCTTTCACGATTAATAAATAAGGCTTGATGTACTATGCTTCAGGAGGCATTTCATAAACAAATCTGTAATTCAAATTGAATTTCATAAATTTTTCTCTATAAGTCTGTTCGCTTTGTTTCAAATAATTTTAATCTAAGATTAAATCTTTTCACTTCTAAATTATTCTGAATCATATTTCATCATAACTAAAATAAACTGTCAAATTGTTCGGTTTATTTGTTTTACATCCCACGTAAAAGTTCAACATTTTCCTAATCCTTTTCCCAAAAACATAAGCTATGTGCCTTTATTTTTATTCGCTTGGATAAAAATATATAATCCAATCTTGGCAGTACCTTTCCATTGTTGATTTTTACTAAATGCGCTATATACTGTAATGTTAGATTACATTACTCAAAACGAGTACAAATAAGTTTTCAAAACAAGAATCGATTAAAACTGGTCACTACATTTCTATTACATTTCAATCCTATTTCTTTAAAGATTTACCAAATCACGTTTTCTTGGAATTGAATAAATAATTTGTATTTGGAATACATTATAAGAGTATTAATATTCAAAGTTTCAAAACAATCAACTTATTTTCTAATCTGATGGTTTTATCCCTATTTACCATATAAAACATCCAAATCCAACTCATATTTTGAATATTGGTTCAAGTTGCCAAGATGCGCGAAATCATTCAATTCCTCAAATCCAACCATGTGCTCAGTGTTCCTTATCTAAATATAATAAAAAAAATCCTCCTATGACTTCTCCGTTAGAGAAAAAATGGAAAGCCTAACCGATAAGGTTATAGGTATCATCTTTATATCATTGACGCGAAAACTGGAAAATATTATCTCAATTCCTTGGTTTTTAAGGTAGATAGTAGAATTTACGTCGCATTGGACCAACGCAACGGGCTATTGGTTGTGGTCCGGTATCAATCCCGAAGGGAAACACCCGAGGACACCTCGTATATTTGAACTGTGGTCAGATAATGAAGTCAAAACCGAGCTGCACCCCACTCTTCAAACATCCGGAACAAGGCAAAGGGGGGGAAATTTGAGGACACGATATATTTAACGTGCAGCAGCCTCCGTGTACACGACGGCCTTTGGTTGGTTCGAGTTTTGAACTCTGAAATTTGTTTAAAACATATTTAGAAAAATAAGAATTATTTAAGTGATGTCTATAAGTGGATAACTCCTCTTCTATAAGATTGGATCATTGCAAGGTATTTTTGGTATTTTTTTAATTAACGTAGCACTGGAGCAACACAACAGGCTATTGGCGACGATCCGGGATCAAACCCGAAGGATAAGATCTGAGGACCACAGCACGTAATTTTGAAACACTGTCAGATGACGAGGTCATACCTGAACTGGCAACCCCACTCTCCAAACTTCCACACCACGCCAACGTGAGGACATTTGAGGCCACGACAGATTTAACGTGCACCAGCCCCTTTGTACACGACGGTTTTTGGTTGGATTCGAACTCGCATCCCTCCGGTTGCTAGTCCTTTACTCTTCCAAACGGGCTACAGCAGTCCTATTTCCCCCTCCTCCAAATGAAAGACTTGATTCAATACTTTGTATATCTTATACCCCCGAATTATTAGTATGCGGATTTACTGTTGTTACTCCTTGTTTGATAATTACTTTCGCGCTTAATAAAACATTAAAGTTTTCATTAGAAATATTTTATGGAAAGTTTCCTTCGGAAAAGATTATTGGAGCATAAAGACAGTAGCATAAATAACGCACATATTATTCCGGTGTTGGCAATCTGATAAATTTGCACTATTTCATTTGTTTTTCAATTATTTTTCATCCACATATATGTCTTTAGTTAGATTTCCTCTTAAAATAAAAAAAGTAGTTCCTAAAAATTAATTGAGTTGGTTGTATTTAATCTAATTATAATCTAATCTAATTCTGACCTAATTAACAAGTTTCACACACAGACAATCTGAGTGAAGTTGATCACTTCTTAACGGGGCTTTTCACGCTAACTCGACCATTAATAATTTGCATGATTTAATTAATTTCGAAAAGGCGACATTTTTTTTTCTAATTTTCCTATCAGGCTTATTATGCCCGATTGGCTTTAGTTAAAGAGATTATGTAATATTTGCCGTGATTGTCAGTTTTAGTTGGAGTAAACAGAATACAAATAATAAAATAGAACAAAAATAAATTTTAAAAATATTTGGCATCCATGTTGTCATGATTTATCAAAAAACAAATATGTAGAAATAAGAATTATGCTATAGAAAAAGAAAATACATATTACATAGGAACAAATACTATACTATGTATAAATATATTTAACTATTCTATACAGGTTGTTTCGAAAATATCTGGACAAATTGTAGTGATAGAAGGGCTCAAAATTAACATTTTTCGTCAAAGGATGTGTCCGCAAATGCCGCATTCAGGTGGTAGAGGGCGCTCAGTTGATAACATCGTTTCTGTGGAGAAGGCCTCATTCCACGATCGGATTTTCAACGACATGCATCGCAATATGAATTCGGAGCTTGCCGCGTGGAAATTGGCTTCTCTAACCATTTCTACGCTAATTCATTGAAATGTAGGATTCATGGGTAGGTAGTTGAATTTACGTCGCGCTGGAGCAATACGACGGGTAGTGGGAAGGTCCGGGATCAATCACGAAGGGAAATGTCCGAGGACAACACCTCGTAATTTGAACCACGGTTAGATGCAGAGATCAACACCTCGTTGGCAATCCTCCCTCCAAACTTGCAGACCACGCGAACATGAGGACATTTGAGGTCACTGATTTAACGTCTACTGCCTCCCAAGTAAGCGACTGTCTTTGATTGGATCGAGTTTCCATTATATCTATAATATTGGAATCAATCTGTGCAATGTATGTATGTATTTTTGATAAGGTCTTTTTAATGTATTTTTAATCTAATTAAATTAAGTATTATATTTAATTAATTTTGTTAATTAATTGACTTTTTAATGCAATCAATTAATGTATTTTTAATTAACGTCACACTGGAGCATCACAACGGGCTATTGGTCAATCTGCAAACAAAATAGTTTTAAAAACACATGAAGCAACTGGGGTTTTACCCTTGGGGAGACCCGAAACATTTCCTCGACGGCGCTACGCATCTTTTGTTCTGATGTCAAAGTAAGACAAGCCACACATTGATCCAACATAAGTTCTCTGACATTAAATAAACTGAAATACGCATGCACATCGATATATTTTCCATGCAGACTTGGAGTACGCATGCGCTTAATGGATCCGCATTTCAGCAAATTATCTGTTCCTTATTAGAAAACGACTGATGTCCAAATTCGCGCATGCTGAGTTTTGTTTGCAAATCACGTCAAGGTAATGAACGTTAGAACAGAAAACACATTGGTCTGTTCTCTACTAAAGTGCAGGGCCGCGGTGGCCCGGTTGGAAGAGTAACGGACTTGCAACCGAAGGGTTGCGAGTTCGAATCCAGCCAAACACCGTCGTGTACAAAGGGGGGCTGGTGCATGTTAAATCTGTCGTGGCTTCAAATGTCCTCACGTTGGCGTGGTGTGGAAGTTTGGAGAGTGGGGTGCCAGCTCAGGTGTTGCTTCGTCATCTGACCATGGTTCAAAATTACGTGGTGTTGTCCTCGGATCTTTCCCTTTGGGATTGATCCCGGACCGTCACCAATAGCCCATTGTGTTGCTCCAGTGTGACGTTAATTGAAATACCCCCCTCTACTAAAGTGCAGATATATAAATCACATCCTTCCAGGTAGGCAAGTAGTTGAATGAACGTCGCACTGGAGCAACACAACAGGCTATTGGCGACGGTCCGGGATAAATTCCGAAAGGAAAGATCGGAGAACAACAGGTCCAAGGTCAGCACTTGTGTGTGCTCTGTCACCTCACTTTCCAAACTTCCACACCACGCCAGCGTGCGGTCATTGGACCCCACGACAGATTTAACGTCCATTGCACTGTTCGGAGAATTGCAAGGGATGCTTGGAACCATTCTTCGGTCTGCCTCAATAATTTTAGCAATGATGGAAATACTGGTTGTTGAATTAACGTCACACTGCAGCAACAAAATGGGCTATTGGGTTCGGGACCAGATACGAGGATAACACCTCGTCACTTTGAACCATGGTCATATGGCGAGGTCACCACCTGAATTGGCACCCCACTTTCCAAACTTCCGCATCACGCCATCTTGAGGTCAGATGAGACTACGGCAGATTTAACGACCACCAGCATCCACGTACACGATGGTCTTTGGTTGGATCGAGTTTCGAATTCTCAACCCACTTGTTGCTAATCCCTTACCCTTCCTGGCGGGATTACCGTGGCCCTTCCAGGAACAGCGAACAGGATTTGGTTACTTTACTTTCAAACTAATGACCTTTGACAAAGCTCTGAAAGCCATGGTGATAGTTAGGCTGTCGGAAATTATTACGTCCTAAATAGTCTTCGTATATCCTTTCAGCGACCCATGAACTTTTGCCTTGCGGTAATCAAGGGATTTTACTCTAAATGGATATTCAGAGTTCTTGATTACGATTTTATTCTTATTGTCGTAAGTTCCGTCGAAAACGCATCAATGGATTATTTTGTTTCAACTTATTCGAGTGTGATCTAACTTTGAAACAGAATTACCTCCTTTTAACCCTCCTGGTGGTTTTTCAATTCCAAGCTGTTTTATTTCCAATTTCGTTTTGTGAAATTCCAGAATTACGCACGCAACTACATAAATGCTTTAGTAAAATTTAAAAATTAGAGGTAAAGACATTTGCAATTTATTATTATAGTTTTCCAGAGGGGCGGGTTTGGATCTTTCTTTTAGGGATTGATCCCGGTCCGTCACCAATAGACCGTTGTGTTGCTCCAGTGCGACTTTAATTAACTTCTTACCTACCTACCCAAAGGTAGGTAGGTAAGATCGGAGATCCGGAGAAAAAGAAGATCCGAGGACAACACCACGTAATTTTGAATCGCGGTGAGATGACGAACCTATCCAAAGAGGTGACGCCGAAAACATTTTGGGAAATTATGCTCAATACGATATGGGGTATTACTATTAATACTAAATTTTATTTTTTGAACATAAGTAACTACTTCAATATTCAATGCGAATTTTTGATGACAAATACATCTCTTGTATTCTCATCAAGCTGAACAAGTTGGCTTAATGTACTCGTTTTTCACGGAGTAATTCAGAAAATCTCTCGTCACGAAGACGTACCATTTATTTGAATAACAAATAAGATTTCATAGAAAATTATCCTAACCAAACATTTACAAAAGTGACAAATGATCTTTGAAGAAAAAACTAGTTGAATATATATAAATGTGTTAATATCAAAGGATGAGTAATACCAGTTTAACTATAAGATGAACGACTTTATTTTCAGTCCTTGAGGTGTTTACTCAGTGAAAAACTGAATTTCTTTATCTTTTTCCACGATCTTAAATATTTAAACTAGAGTAACATATTGCTTACAAAAAATGTGTGGATAATATTGGAATTCTTAACTATTTAAATAAACAGTGGATTGAAGATGATCAAACTGAAATTGGAGACGGGAATAAAAGGAACCCAATTGAAGATAGGGAAACTGGAATCAAACTGAAACCTAGAAATTCCATAATCCTTAATTAAATCTGATTCTTAAGAAAATATTGGTATGAACCTACTTGTTCATTACCTCTGGGACTGTAAAAACATTTAACTCTAATTTACTTATTCAAATACTTTTCGTATTGCTTACATCTTGATGCATAAGTTTGGAGAGTGGGGTGCCAGCTCAGGTTTGACCTCGTCATCTGACCGTGGTTCAAAATTACGTGGTGTCCTTGGATCTTTCGCTTCGGGTTTGATCCCGGACCGTCGCCAATAGCCTGTTGTTTTGCTCCAGTGAGACATTAATTTAAATACCTACCTACCTTGATGCATATTCGCATATGTAATGCAATAAGTAATATAACCAGTCCAATTTATGTTAAAAGGTAGAATGAAGGCATGTTAAAAGGAAATGAAGATCCTATCTTTGAAGTTTGATTATAGAGAAATAAGAGTGAGTAATATAGATTTAACATACGCATGCCTTGAAAAGGAGTACATAAAACCCTGTAAAGGATTAATGTGTTCCTCCTTGATCTCTTTTCGGGTAAATTTGGCTTCGGGAGAGAGACCCTGTTGCTTCTTTAACCCTCCTGGTGGTTATCCACCCTCGACCGTATTTAACAAAATTAACCAGATCTTGATGGACGAGATATCGCGTCATTAAAAACATAACCAGATATTGATATTGTCATCATTAAAATGTCTGCAATTTCCTGATGATAAGATATCGTTATTAGCGAAATTGATCAGATCTTGATGGACGAGATATCTCGTCGAAACTATTTGTTGGAGGGTTGTCTGTCATAGGATTGAAGGAATTGGACACCCAAGCAAGTTCAAAATAAAACAAGGGAATTAAGAGTTTTTCCGTTGAAGTCAGTAAGCATTCCTTTGTGTACTTCAAAATATTGCATTTAAATCGATAATGAAGTTTTAGAAACAAATCAAAAGTTCCACTCAACAATATTTCTAACAGTAGTTCTACAAGTCACAACTTTAATCCAACAAACCGAAAAGTGAGTACAGCAAAGAGAAACTCAAAACTGGTTCATTCCAACCTAATTTGCTGAAATTGTGATCGAATTCATCACAATCCTAAAGGAAAGGGGAGATTAATCGTTGCAAACTTCTAAAAGCACCATAGAACCCTAGAACAAATAAACATTTCGTAACATGCAAATTATGAAACGGAAATCTCATAAATAATAAAATAATTCACGAACAAATGTTAATATTTTCCGTTATTCTGTCAACGTGGGGCAATAAAAAAGTAAACAATAGAAAAAATTCTAATGGTACAAAATATTATAGTCCTGATTGTACACTTAGCTGTCGAAGATAACATGTATTCCAATTCGTACTGATTAAACATACGACACTTGAAATTATAATTTTTAAGTGGTAACAATGCTTTTTAAAACATCCAAAATCGAATTCCAACAGTCGTAACAATCGTTCTAACAATTCAAACAATTTTTCCAAGCGACCCAATAATACTTCTAACAATCTCGAATGTATTTCAAACACTTCCCAACGGTAATACAGTTGCACCTAGCAAAAAATTCCAAGTCCCAATATGAAGTGTTTAAAAATGTCAACAATTCTTCCAACAGACCCAACAATAGTTTCAACAATCGCACCGGCACTTCCATTACTCCTAACAGTTGTATAGGCAGTTCCAATAAAAGTTCTAACAATGCCCCAAGAGGATTTCCAATATTTCCCAATAGTAAAACGAATAGACCCTCCAATCGCTCGAACAGTATCTATATGTTTTTCCAACAATTCCAAAAATATATCAAAAAGACCCAACACATAAGTTATAGTAATCCCACTTCTATATCCATTATTTCCAACAGTTGCTTAAGCAGTCCTACCCATACTTCTAGAAATCCCAAAAGACTTCCCAATGTTAAACGAATACACCAAGTAATTGTTTAACGGTCTTAATAAAAGTTTCTTCAACAGTCCCAAAAATACCTCCACAGAACCAACAATTGTTCTAACAATCCCACCAATACTTTATCACTCACAACAATAGTCCAAGCAATCTTAATAATTTTAACACTTTCAGCAGAAATTACTCATAACACTGTTCAGGCAGTCCTAAGTACAGTATCAGCAAACCCAAAAATACTTTAATTACTCCCAACAGTATTCAGGCAATCGCAACAACAGGATTTCCATTATCCCTAACAGTGTACAGGTAGTCCTGCGAAATTAATAAGAACAGTACTTCATTAATCCCAGCAGTGTTCAAGCAATCGCAAGAATAGTTTTAAACATCTTAACAGCACTTCCTTGACACACAACAGTGTTCAGGAAGCCACAATAATAGTCGGTCTCTTTTGTTTGCTGTTCGAAATATTTTGGGGATTGTTAGAAGTGGTTATTGGATCTATCGGAAGAATTGTTTGTTGGGTTAGTTTGGGGTTTTACGGGCAAAGGGACATATTTGGCCAGGAAGAATTGTTTGGAGTATTAGGATATTGTTATGGTTAGAGGAATCAGTTTTTGAATTTGTTATTAAAAAGCATAGTTACCAGTTGAAAATTGAACCTTCAAATGTACTGTGAGAAAACAGAATATATAATCACCTCAATAGTTAAAACAGGTTAGCTTCGAAAAAGTCAAGTATACAATATTCAAGAATACAATATTTCGTACAATTTTATATATTTTTTATTATTTTTACTTTATCGTTTCACGGTGATCAATGAAAGGAAAACATTAAAACGTGTTTTTGAATATTTAATATTGATGGCTTTTGAATTTGGTAATTTGCAATTAACGTTTGCATGTTACGAAAGGTTTACCTAGTTCTAAAGTTCAATAGTGCGTTTGGAAGTTAGGAATGATTGAACTCCCCTTCTCTTAAGGATTGAGATGAATTCGATGTCTATTTCAGCAAATTAGGTTTATCTGAACAAGTTTTGAGTGTGTTGCTGTACTCTGGTTAAAGTTGACCTTTTCTGACTGTTGGTTTATATTTGAGACTTGTAGAACTTCTGTCAGATTTATAGTTGCGTGGATCATTTGAAATGGTTTTGAAAACATCATTACCATTTCAAATGCAAATAATTTTGGAAATATACTATGCAAGCAATGACTCCAATGAGAAAACTTTAATTCCCTTGTTTTATGTAAAACTTCTTGTGTGTGTGCTTGTCCAATTCTTTCAATACCATTACAGACTAAAAGAAGTAACAGTAAGTTATGTTACTTAATGCATTACACACGCGAATATGCATCAAGATATAAACAATACGAAAACTATTTGAATTCTAACAATCGTTCTAACGGTTTCCAAAGAGTCTGCAACAGACCCAACAATATTGCTAACAATCAAAACAGCATTTATATTATTCTCAACAGTTGTTCATGCAGCCCAAATAATAATTATAACAATCACAAGACTATTTCTAACAATTTAGCCGACATTCCTATCTATCCTATTAGTCTCGATATAAAATGTTTCAACTGTGTCAACAATGCTTCCAACAGACCCAATAATAGTTCTAACAATCCAACTAGTATTTTCATTACTACCAACAGTGTTCAGGCAGCTCACATAATAATTCGAACAATCCCACGAGTATTTTAGTCCTGTTATTGTTAAAAAGTGTTGGAACTGCAGCTGGTATTATTAGAAATATTATTGGGACTGTCCATTGCACTGTTCGGCGTATTGTAAGTATTGTTAAAATTCTTGGAATCATTCTTCGGGCTGCCTCAATAATTTTAACAGTAATGGAAATGCTGGTAGTTGAATTGATACTGAAGCAGCATAATGGTGCTATAGGCGACGGTTCGGGACCAATCCCTAAGGGGAAGATGCCAGGACAACACTTCGTTATTTTGAATCAGGGTCAGATGGCGAGGTCACCACCTGAGCTGGCTTACCACTCTCTAAACTTCCGCATCACGCCAACTTGAGAACGTATGAGGTTACGACAGATTTAACAGCCCCACGTACACGACGGTCTTTGGTTGAATCGAGTCTCGATCTCGCAAATCTTCGGTTGCGAATATCCTACTCTTCCTACCGGGATACCTCGGCCCATGGAAATACTGATAGTATTGTTAGAACTATTGTGGGGACTGCCTGAACACTCTTAGAAATAATGGGAATACTTTTGGGATTGTAAATAAATATTATTGAAACTATGAGAGCACTGTTGAGGAAAACAATGTAAATAATGTAGAGATTGTCTGAACTATTCTTGGAACTTCCTGAACAGGGTTTGTAGTAAACGAAGCTCTGATTAGATTGTCAGAACTATTTTCTTGGGCGGCTGAACACTGCTACAAATAACAATTTATTGGTGAGATTGTTAGAAATATCATGGAAACCACCTGAACATTGTTGGGAATAATGGAATAACCATTAGGAACAATAAAAAATGTTTTATGTGTTAGAACTATTTTTGGAACTGCCTGATCAACTGTTGAGAATGTTATGTATTGTTGGGATTAATTGAACTTCTGTTGGGAATGCTGAATACTGTTGAAAATAATTAAAATACTATTGGGAATATCGAAAATTCTCTTGGGAATAATAGACATACTTTTAGGAATAATGGCAATTTTCTTGGGACTAATAAATCAAATTACTGTTGGAAATAATGGAAATACTGTTGGATTGTTTGACTAAATGTTATAACTCCTCGACAACCGTTGAAAAGAATGGAAGAAATGTTGGAACTATTGGTTGAGACTGCCTGAACACTGTTGGGAGTAATTTATGTAAGGATGGAATTGTTAGAAATATTGTTGGGACTTGATTACTATTGGGAATAATGTTTTTAATTTATTGATTGTTAGAAGAAATTCTTGGAACTTCCTGAACAGTGTTGGAAGTAATGGAAATTCTGGTGGGATTGTGTTATATAATTATTGTTGGTACAACCTCAAAACTGATGGGAATAATGGTAGTACTCTTGGGTTTTTAAGTAGTGTGGAATTGCTAGTATTGTTGGGTTTATTGGAAGCATTGTTGACACTATTAAACGCATTTCTATCGAGACTGCTAGTAGGATTGCTGGATCTTTTGTATTTACTGTTGGAAAGTGTTAGAAATTGTTAGCAGTATTACTGTGTGTATTTGAAGAATTTCTAGTAATGTTAGTACAATTGTGATGATTGTGGGGATGGTTTTGGATTGGTTATTTAAAAAAGCATGGAAAAACATTTAAAAGTGCAAGGCTTCAAGTGTACTGTAATAAAAAAAACCATGAGAATATATAATCATTTCAATGTGGAAAATATGTTAATAAGTCAATCTTCAGGAATATAACGTTTCGTATCATTATTAAATATTTTTATTATCTCTTTATCGTCTCCCCTGGTACTGCAAACCCATTAGTCACTAATTAGTTTTCCTCAGTTTTCTTATTGTTATGTATTTATCAATAATTTACAATCGCACTCCACAGAACAATTATTAATATAGATTCCTGCTTCGAAGTTTAATTATTGAGAAGTATAAATGAATCTTACAAATTTAACCTGCACTTGTCTTGAAACAAATTCATGACCCTAAAAAGGGTTATCGCTTCCCTCCTGTTTATCCTCTTCTGCTCCGAACCCTCCAAGTAGTTTCGCTGACATATCTCGTCCATTTTAAGATTTGACCAATTTTACTGATGACGAGATATCGATTCATCAAGATATTGCCGATTTTTTTAACAAGAAAAAAATCCGATAAGTTTTTCCAAATACCTCGCCCATCAATATCTGGTCAGTTTTGTCATTTTGACAAGATACTTAGTCGAGACAACCAGCAGAAGGGTTAAAAGGATTCAAATGAATAATTCAGGCAAAACAATTGTTGCTGCTTTGACCTGTTGCGTTGCAGCTTCAAATTCATATGCAATATGATATACGTACACCAGAGTACAAATGTGAAGAATACGATGTACTCGCCACAGATAATTTACGCGTGGTTTATTGCTAAAATAGTAATGACGAGATATCTCGGCCATCAAGATCTGGTCAATTTTGCAAATGAGATACCTCGTCGAGACAACCACAAAGGGGAGGGTTATATGGAAGTAGTGTTTGGGTTCGACAGTCCTTCCATTTGATTGTGATGGGGTTGAGAGAGTTGGTATGGTTCCTCTTGGGGCAAGGCGTGGAGATGGAGAGAGCTAACAAACGATAAACTAAAGTATCCTCAAATTTACGTCTTTCTAATCAGATTCTTTAGAGACGATTAAAGATACCGCTGCTACGCCTAATGAAACGTGAAGAGTTACAGTAAAGAAACCACAAAAAACTGCCGGCTTTCATTCTAATGCTTCAAGTTATCAAATCTAATTATAATACATCGAATCAAATAACATATCTGGAAACAACTAAGTAAACATTTCGTAATGTAGACACTAATAGCTATCATATCAAAACCAATTAACATTGAATGAATTCATGAAATCATGCAAATATCTCCAGTTGAATTATAGAAATGAAGCTATTGATTATAAAATCAAAACAGAAATGAATTCAGAGATGTATCGAAATTAAATATTGGTTACAATATGAAAAATTTGAGTGGGCAATCGACACAGCTTTCAAAGCTAGAATGGTTTTCAATTAAATTATAAATCATTGTTCGTTATTCAGTACACTTTTAAACATCATTTTTAAATGTGTGACAATATTTTAAAACAACGAGATTCAGCAATTCCAGCAGTAGTTAAATCAATCCTGACGTGCAATTCAAACAATCCCCACCAAGATATACCTACAATAACTCTATTTCCCCAGCAGTGTGTCACATCAATAACCAGTCTGTTTTTAAAAAAGAAAAATAAACAATGTGCTACTTCAATTATAAACAGGGCAAAAATTTCTTTTCATTTCTACTTTGTGGCGACATCTAACGGAATTATTATGAACTACCAATTTTCTCTTCACGCAAAATATATAATTGTCCATAACTTTTATCCTAGTTTAAAAAAATTATACTTTTTATACTGTGGATAAAAACATGCAAGAACATTTGTTGCAAATTAACATCAGATGTATTATTTTTGGAGTTCACAAGAAAATCTAATGCAATCTACAAATGACACATTTAATTTCAAGCACACGTTTAAAGATTAATACATTAATTATAAAAAATCTGCACGGCTACCAAAATGTTTGCGTCTGGTTAGGGGAAATTCAAACAAATACAAGCGGCTAGGTGGTGTGACTAAAATGATAGAGTAATGTAGAGTTATTTTTCGACTATTGTAATGTGACAAGAGGAATGGCGAATTGAATTTGAGAAGAATAGCAAAATTAAAAAGATTGGCTAATCAATTCTGTTTTAACTCTTATTAAATATATTGTATTTCCGTTAATTATAATTTTTTGCTCAAAAGTAAATGTAGATGGAGCTAGTGTTTTTGTGGTAGAACGTGTTTTCTGTGCTTATTTTGATCCTAGTCAGGCTTTAACGAAAGTTTATAATACTACGAAAACATTCCTGATACTATTATTTAAGTGTGCATTTTAATTTAATGAGATATCGGGAAAATCAAACATTCTTCAGTGAGGATCTCAAAAGTTAGTTCAAAGTCCGTCAAAGAGCATAGCAGTGTATAAGAAACATAGATGTAATTGATTATAAAGGAACATGAATATTACTTCAATAAAAACATTTCTATTATAGAAATCGAGTTGTACTTGACCAGTAGATGGCGACACGATATTCTTTAAAAAACGTTTATAGGATGAAATTGAGAGCATAGGGGGTTGAAATTTAATATTAAATTGTTGTATAAAAATATTCTGAGAATTTAAAAAAAAAGGTATTTGAATTTAAGAAAAAAGATGTGAAAACTTTGCAAAAATTTATTTCGTTCAACTGTTTCAAAATGCAAAATATGGCTATATTGTAATTTTATGGTAACCTAAATGTTAGTCATTTCTGAAGTTAAAAATATTGTGCACCAAATTCCATCATAGCACAAATTAGTATAACAGTAGTATTTTACAATTGAAAAATTTGGTTCGTCAGCATGCATAAAATAAAGTAAATGTGTGTGTGATTCAGAATTTTAATATTTTTCCTAAAATATTCACAACCATTTTTATTTTGAGCGTATGAATTAGTTGTGTTAAATTTGCCAAACGTAAGGGCATAATGGAACCAGCGAAATGGTATATATATATATAAGTACTTTTCTAATAAAAAATAAAAAACAACAAGAAAATTATCTTTGAACCATTCATGTTAATAAAGAACTCTTTTCTGAATTAGAGTATTCCAAAAATAGAAAACTATCGTGAGACTATTCAACAGTGGTTTCAGATATCTGTCGATCGTTTACATTAATCACGGGAATAATATTGGGTTATATTTCATAACACCCAAGTACTTCACTTATCGATGATCGTGGCACCATCTACTGGATACATTTTATTTTCCCTCTCCGCATCCGTTCAGGAGTTTCAAGTAATTTTAAAAGTATAACCAATCACAGGGGTGCCCATCCCCCTCAAACCCAATGGTTCAAATCCCCAAAATTTTTCTTTACCGCCCCTCAAATGCAGTTAACCATATAACCTTTATTGAAATCTCAAATTTCTAACTGAATTCACACAAAGCTCTACATTTCGTATTTTGTAAATCAGTTAGAGATAAATTTGGATGAGATAAATAAAACCAGAACAGCTAGGAAAATGAACTGTTTATATTTATAACAGCAATTTCATGTATAAACAATGATATTACTTACACTTTGCAAATGAAAATAACTATGATATAGTAAAAACGGTTGTTTTGAAAGATTCTGAATGTTATATGAATAAAACAAATATTTTACTCCTTGACCTTTTGTATAAGAAAATTTTTTATCTTCATAAAAAAAACTCTAAAATTGAGTGAATGGAAGAATAGAATATAAAAAATGGAACACATCAATATAGATCAATAATTCAATAATCAGATATTGAAAAAAACTATCTAAATGTGCAAAAACTAATGATATGAGTATTATCGTAATGTTTACATGAGTTGCGTAAGTATTCATAAAACCTTAAAAACTAAATTGTTTTAGAGTAGTGACAGAAAAACAGCTATCTTCTGCGGAGGGAAGAGAAAACATTCGAACACTCTAGGTTGAAAAAATTTATAGTATGACTAGAAAACAAATCCTTTAAGGACAGGGATTTATGTACTATTTATAAGATTTTAACAGAAGAAGCTTTTTTCTCTGTGCACTTGATATGGCAAACTTTTCGATAATTTCTTCATTTGTGATTTTCTTGAGAATGTCATTCTCAGATGATAGTATCAATAAGTTTGATAATCAATCGTCCCCTAAGATGCTTCCTAATCTGTCCTTTACAATCTTTAAACGGCTCATCGTCATTTCTGCTGAGCAACTTGTGAGAGGTAACGATAAAAGGATACGATACAGCATGGTGAGTTGAGGAAATGCTGATATATACTGCAGACATCTGTAAGGCTTAATAAAGCCTTTTTACCCACTGATCAACAGACAAAAGCAACTCATCATGATCTGAATCTTCTCATCTCCACCCCCACCCCCCTTTACGGACTTCAACTTCATTTCCACCTTCATCTCCTGAAACGTCAGATTCCCTGTCTGGTGTTCTATTTTTACACTTTTCTTTCTCTAAAAGCAGGTCGGAAATGTCAATTTCTGAGTGAGTAACCTTATACACATTTGCAAAAGTTTCTAGTTCCTCTATTATTTGGTCACTTTCAAGATCGTAAAATCCACACGAGTCTTTCACTAATGAAGAATCAGATAAGAATTTATATCCCTGCTTTTCTTTTTCTCTTGCAATTTTCAAAATTCCTTCATGTGAAAGCACTGCCATTTGTGAGATTATAGAAAGAGAACTGTCAGAGAATCTGTCATTGAGTTGTTTAATAAATGAATCTAGTCAGTATGCTCAATATAACGAACCACTAATGTTGAACATTCTTTTTTACTGATGAGTTGAGTCTAGAATAATAGAATAAATATTAGTCGTTTTTATACTATCTATGATTTTTGAAGCAACGATGCCACTCATTATGTTAATTACATCATAAACGTTTCGATAACTCAAAAAATTAGACCCCAGCTTTCCTTTTTCAGTTCTAGCTTTATCAATTTTTTCGAGGTATATCCTAGCATCAGGACTATATTTACTCAATAGCCTGAAAAGACCTATGAGTTTTCCTTCTGCTATATCCTTTTTACGAAATCTAAGCATTTCTTCACTTAAATATCGACAACAATCGATGACAATAGACAGCACCTCTCGATTGGGATGGACTAACTGATCTGATTGTTCAGCTAAACGTGAATCAATCCTCTTTTGAGAGATCCATTGGATCCTTGCAATTTCTACTGATAAGTGGGCTTTAGATTTTTCATGGAGCACAATATCCCGGTCCCCTTATGCTTTGTCCATCCTCTATAGCCAGTTCCCCATATTGACTGTTCAAGTGGGAGGAAAAACAACACATGGCAAGCAAAATACGGCATCTTTTTTTTGGCTATATACCAGCCATTTTCTAACTTTTACACTTTTATTTGGTTAAACTTCATTCTTCCATGGTGGGCTGAATTTTCTTCCACCTGTTGAAGGAAAAGTGACAAAAGACAAATCTTGATTTTCCAAATATAGTGATTTATTTATTTCCTCAGCTGACAGTTTGTTGTTGGTATATGATGCTGGGGATCTCTTCGGTTTTCAATCTATCATCAGGAGAATCTTCAGTTGTTAGAGTTTCCTCTTGTTAAATGGAAACTGCAGGTCTTTCAGCAGATGGATTGCTACATGATTCTATCTCTCCGTATCCTAATTCAGTTTCATCAACTTCTTACTGACTTTCATTTTCATCAAGGTTTTCAAAATCGACGCCTTGGGTCATACTTGATGAAGAGGGTTGTATTTCTAAATCTTCAATGACGTTTTCAGGAATCGAACAGCACTGAATTAAAGTTCGTTTCCTTCTCCGAGACAGACTACACAAAACGCACACGGCTAGACGGCTACATGCATTCAACTGGTGACTTAACTTTATCTTGTCTATGGGACTACTAGCGATTCATTTGACGTAACGGTGATGGACGGAAAACCCTCAAGGTGACAGATGTTTATGAATGGGCAAGTTATCAGTACTGCCAACTAAGAGTTCCTCAATAAAAAATTCTGGAATAACTTCCTATAGTGAAATTGTTGTCATAGCAGGACGCAGTAGTCTTTTAAGCAAATTCAGAAATAGTCTAATTACTTATGAAAAAATATATATATAACAATAAAAAAGTTTCTTATTAAATAATTATTTGGCCGTAAAATTTCCACCCTGAAAATTCCAAAAAACGCCTTGAAAAAATTCCCCCCAAAAAATTCTGATGGCGCAACTTGCGCCATGATCCCCCCTGTGGTCACCCCTGACCAGTCACATATTGCTTATCTCCCAAACACGAATCACAGATTACATTCGAAGTCGGTAGATAGTGAAATGTCTGAGAAAAATTAGTGAAATGTCTGAGAATAAACAAAGGAAATGTTTGAGAATATAAAACTGCAAATAAAATTTTAATAAATGACGTGAAGCAAACAAATAAAATCTGACTACATTTCAAGGAAAAAATACCTTACTAAATGTTTAAAACTCGATATAATACGTACCTCAGAGATTCACCTTTCGAGTACGTAGGTAGTTGAATTTACATCGCAATGGAGAAACACAACGGGCTATTGGCTGGATCAATCCCGCAGGAAAAGATTCGAGGACAACACCTCGCTATTTTGAAATACGGTCGAATGATGAGGTCAACACCTCTCATCCTGACCGTCTCACATCCTGAGGTCACCTCAGCTAGCACTCCACTCTTCAAACTTCCACACCACAACAACGTGAGGACATTTGAGGCGACGACAGATTTTATTCACCAGACTCACGTACACGACTATCTAGTTTCGAACTCGCAACCCTCCTGTTGCTAATCCGCGACTCAACCAGCTGGGCTACCTCGGTCCCTTCACCTTAGGGATCTACTTACTACAAGCAGATATAAACTACAGAAATCTCGTAAATCTCGTGGCAGATATTGATTGAATACAAAACCATTTAACAGAAAGTAATTTTACATTTTGAGTGTTTTTTTTTCTAAAATTATGAGAGTGTTATCTCTTCATACTTTCAAAGAAACTGATTAACTGTTTGAAAGAAAGAAATGTGCACTTATGAAAATATTCACCTACCAAGGACATGGGCTTGTTGTCAAGATATATGCTCTGAAACTTTCAGGACCACCAACTGACCTGTTTTACCACAATAAGAGTTATAAACGCATAAATGTATTTTGTGTGCTATCTATTTTATTATTTAATCATAATTACAGAAAGATACTTAAATTTGTTTTCAACTCAAATTTTCAATTAGACAGGAAAACCTTATCCAAATATAAATTGTACAACTTTGGAAAAGATTGTGTCTCTGTTTTACTCAAATTGATTTTGAGTTCGATAATAGTTATTGGTTAATTTGGTGCCTTAACATCAGTGCTATAGTCTGGATACCTGGAATTCGGAGTCGAGTCACGTGATTTTGAATGATTCTATTAATTAAATTAGGGGACTGTAACTACACACGTAAACAAATCGCTTATTTCAGTTCTTAATTTGTCGTTTGGTGCCGAAACGACATTATGCTTTCACGAAATCGGTTAAAAATCAGTCCGTTTTTACATCGTTAGGTATTACTGCCATTTAACAAAGGAATTTAGTCCTGAAATATTTCTAAGCAACTTATTGATGGCCTCCAGCTTCTTCAGTTTTGTCAAGTCAGGTGACGTGTTTAAAAAAATTCATCAAAACATTTATTAATTTATTTTTGTTATTTCGTACATTCAATCGCATGTCACTACCATTGTACATATAAATCTAAACTTCGTCAGAGATCAACTTTTTTACCACATATATTGATAAAAATAACTCAGAAAATTATGAAAATCAAATTTATAACAATTCGGAATTGGACCTTTCTTACACGAATCGGATATTACGGCCCAAAAGAGCAAACTAATCACATGAAACATTTCTAAAGAAATTATTTATTCATTCTTGCATTTAGTTAAATGCTATAACCAATTACGAATCTTAAAATTTTCCCCGTAAATTCCATGGGACGTCATTTACATTTCAAATGAAGTATCGAGGGAGTAAACATAAAATAAACAGAAATGAATAATTCAGTAATTTGTTATTACTTCCTTTTCATAACCAGTCAGATAGCAAGCCAATCAAAATAGCAATATATTCCCATAACGTATTTCTAAAGATGTTATTGGGTTTTCTTTCATTTTTACGAGACTAGCAAATCAGTTGAACAAACCATGAAGAAGTTTCATAATGTTGTGGGTAAGTCCATTTTTAATCAAATATCGTACTTAACATATCACCCCTCCACCCCATTAAAAGTACAAAATATAATATTTTTCTATAGGTTCATTGTTAAACGTATTGTATAATACACAGAATAAAGAGAGCACAATCTATTCCAGGGCCGAAGTAGCCCGGTTGGAAGAGTAACGGATTAGCAACCGGAAGGTTGCGAGTTCGAATCCAACCAAAGACCGTCGTGTACAAAGGGGGCTGGTGTACGTTAAATCTGTCGTGGCCTAAACTGTCCTCATGTTGGCGTGGTGTGGAAGTTTGGAGAGGGGAGTACCTGCTCAGTTGAGTGCGGCCCCGTCATCTGACCGTGGTTCCAAATTACGTGGTGTTGTCCTCGTACCTTTCACTTTGGGATTGATCCCGGACAGTCGCCAATAGCCCGTTGTGTTGCTCCATTGCGACGTTAATTAAAAATGTCTACATACATATCTACCCAATTTACTCCAATGAAATATTTCTGGATGAATTATTGGTTTGTTTTTGACGTGATTATGTCTAAAATCGGAACAGAACTGGAGGCATGCATGAAAAGTCCCGCGTTGCAAAATAGCGTTACAACTGCATTGTCTTAGGAATTTAAAACTAGAAAAACTTCTAATAGTTCATGTTAGGTACTGACATGACCTTCGAACCGTGTGCGCAGGCGCACTGAGCGGGGGGGGGGGACCGCAATATGTTGTAATACTACGGTGCTGCGCGAACTTGGGGTCAGTGTAACTTTGGATTGCATAGTGTGAGGACTGCATAAGTGTCATTCGAAAGTTATAGAACTACTCTTGAATCCAATCCTTTAATCAATTAAATTATCCTTCAATATTAATATCAAATTGCACTTTAATCGTTGAAACTGAAAATTAATTGTTGAATATTCACAATAAACAATCTGACCTCGACAATATCTACCATTTTTTCAATATTTTCGTAGATAATTTAGTCAATCAAGTAAGGAATTGAACTTTATTTTATATTTCTCTTGATATGTTTTATCAAATCAGGTATATATCATGTTAATTTTCTCATCAAATTTAAATTTATACCAATTTGCTACTGGTTCATTCTTGCACAAATGTAATATCACATCCAGCAAGCAGAGCCAATTTAAAACAGGAAAAAAGGCTATTGGTTCTTTCTTGCTTTTATAAATGACTTAACCGACCAGATCTCCAAATTGCAATGTATTTTTATCTTAATAACTCAAGACAGGAAATCTATCCAGATGTAATTTTGTTCCAATCAGGTGTGTTTAAAGGAACTCATCTTACTTTGAAAACTTGATTGGTATTTATTTCCTATTGGATTATTTTCACGCAAATCTAATATCATGTCCAATACACAGAGTAATCAATTTCCATGAAATATTTCCAGAAATATATTAGTTTGTTCTGATTTATAACCTTTTTTTTCAATCAATCCAACGAATACCCAAAAAAGTTCAACAACTTCTTCATAGATTCGTATTTATTTAAATCAGATATTGCGATTGGACTGCACAATTACACTTGAAAAGAAATTAATAGAATTTCCTAATGTTTCTTTTTTACATCAAATGGATATCAAGTCTAATGAGCAGAGAGATCAATTCTCATATTTCTAGAGACTATTGATTTATTCTTATATATTTTTATGAATTTTACTCAATCAATTCAACGAATCGGAAGAACTTAATCATCTTGATCGATTCATTTTTTTTTCAAATCAGATATCGTATTTTATTAACTCATAACTATGAAAATTAAATATATATTTTTCTTATTCATTCCAATATACAAAAGAACTAATATAACTATCAATAAATGCAGTAATGTATTTCTGGAAGGTATCTTAAATTACACATTACCATTCCCCTTTTTCTTCGTATATTAAAACAAATACCTTAACTATATAATGAATCAATGATATACCATTATTATATTTTTCGCAATAGAACAGTTTCAGAGACTTCGATATAAGTCAACACTATTTAATGATTAAATGACAAAAAAGTATGCTGGATGGACAGTAATGTGTAGACAATTTGCAAAGAAGTTGATGCATTGTTTACATCATCTTTTCGAGATATCATCTACCTCCATGGAACGTCATAGTCTCTTTCCATGTGCCAGCTCAATGTTGATCTCGTCATATGACCGTGGTACAAAATTACGAGGTCCTCGGTTCTTTCCCTTGGTTATCCCGGATGGTCGCCAATAGCCCGTTGTGTTGCTCCAGTGCGACGTCAATTCAGCTATCAACCAACTTCGTGAGCGTGGCGTAACCAGGCCGGAAGTCGTGAATGCCCTTGAGCATGCTCGGCTCGTTCAGGCATTAGTCTTGTATGTGGTATGTTTTCGGTGTGGTATAATAATCGGTTTAATCATTTCTTGTATGACATACGTATAACACATAATTTTTCCGTGTTCAAACAATTTATCAAACTGAAAAATAAAATGGATGAGTAGAAATGATATTAGCTGTTATTTTGATTTCTAGTTACTTTAGATGGACCATGAGAAAGTAATCTTTTCAAAACAAACACAGAATATTGATCTAGGTCAAAACTGGTTACAAGCTATGCAGGGAATATTGCTGGTTGCAGAACGGATATGTACGTGTGAAGGCCATTCAGAAGTTTTTTTCGGCCTCAGGGGCGCATCTATGGGCATCACAACTCCGAGGTACCCTAGCGATGTTTCCTCCCTTTCTTTTTACCCTCGCCTACCCTTCTGTTTTTTGTTCATCCCTCATTCCGTGTCTGTCTTGTGATTGGCGCATCTTGGCCAAATATGGCCCTTGCGCCATAAAACCCGAAAGCAAACAACCAAACGTTTTTTCTTGTTTTCAGAATTTATGAATTAAATACCACTGACTTGGAGGCTGAACTCGCTAAGTTGTTTCGATCAGATATCTCGTCCATTTAGATCTGATCAATTATGTTATTGACGAGGTATTTCGTCATAACGAATTGCCGATTTTTTATGATGACGTGATCAAGATCTGATCAGTTTTCTTCTAATGACGAGATATCTCGTTCATCAAGATCTGATCTGTTTTTGCTAATGACGAGATATTTCGCCAAGACAACCACTAGGAAGGTAAAGCTATTTCTGATCAAAAGTAGGTATAGTTCTGAATGTCTCCTAACTATAAATTGAAATGCAGCCAACTCCTACAATAACTTACCTCATTTCTTTTCCTAAATATAAACACAGAATTTTCATGATATATAGCAATCCAAATTCCCCCCCCCCCCCTCTAAAAAGATACTTGATATTCCTTTCGAGGAATGCTTCTCTCTTCTGGAAGATATAAATCTTTTTATATCAGAATTCGCCAGGGCATCGATCTCTTTTGAAAGGCATGGTTAAACCCTTTATTTTCTGACTTACGAAGATTTCGCACCGGGATCAACTCGAACTCGTTTAAATTCATAATATTTTGCGTATGTTATAGGGAATTGATATAGAAACTTCATTTTACGCCGAGTACTTTGTTTTTATGACTCCATTACATTTGCCCCAAGACAAACCAATGAAGACGCCTTGGTAGCCCAGCTGGTAGAGTCGCGGAATTGCAACCGGGGGTTGCAAATTCGAAACTCGATCTAACTTAACCTTTACGATACGGTGCGCAAATTTCGTTACAAGCGTCAAGAACGGCAGATTTCTCTTGACTTCCTTCCCCTTACAGCACTTGTGAGAGAGAGTCGTGAATGAATTTTACGACGGACCACCTAGCGAGCTTTCCTTTCATGATGCTAGAGATATCCATCACATGCTAGAGATATCACCGGTGCGACTTTCTGTATCTCTCAGCGTTCACAGAATGATCGCCAGGGTAGGGCTTCGAACAAAAGGACAGTCCCTCTTTAGGGCCAGTCGCTGACAGCTCGCAAATGGTGATCAATGTCAGCGGTCACTTAAAAGGGGATAAAATATTCGTAAACACATCTGCACCGAGCCGCTCTAGGAAGGAAATATCTGACGGTAGAACTGTTGTACTGCCCGTAGTCTAAAAGTTAAGACTGTCGGGTACGCGGGTAAAACTCAAGATCACAGAACCGGTCTTTCGCCAAAAAGCTTCGGATTATTTTATTCCAAAAATATCGTTCAATTATTGCCGATTGGCGATAGTGCCGTAATCTTAAGTCTAACCATATTGAGTGTGCTTATGCATAACTCTCAATTGAATGCATCGTTCATTACTAACAATAGCTTGAATAGTTGTGAACATCAAAACTCAATTTGAAAGCGTTACTTCTCGGTGCATGGCTTATTCTATATCAATATGATCCGACGTAGACTAGTTGGAAGAGTAGCGGATTAGCAACCCCGGAGGGTTGCGAGTTCGAAACTCGATATAACCAAAGACCATCGTGTACGTGAGGGCTGGTGCGCGTAAAATCTCTCGTGACCTCAAATATTCTCACGCTGTTTGCGTGATGTGGAAGTTTGGAGAGTGGGGGTGCCAGCTCAGGTGTTGACCTCGTCATCTGACCATAGTTCGAAACTACGAGTTGTAGTCTTCGGATCTTTCCTTCGGGACTGATCCCGGACGTATCTAAAAGGACGTTGTGCTGCACCAGTGCGACGTTAGTTCAACTATCTACATGTAAGGAATAATTTGTTTATAGTAAGTACCTTCTCGAGAAAAGTGATACAACTCAACGATTCTTTCACTTAACCCTTCTACTCTCGTCATTGGCAGAAAACTAACTGTCTGGATCTTGATCTCGTGATTTTTTTAATTTTAACCACTTGTCACTTTATCGCTGTTCGTAATATTTTCGTGTATGTTTGTAATTTGCAGCCTATCAAACCAATGGGCAATATTTCTTTACTGTACTAGGATGGAGACTATAAACTTGAAGAAAGACGGGAACAGCGGCAGTATAGACCCCCAATCCATTTGGCGACTTTTTTTCGTCGCCAACCCTCACTTCGGATTTATGCGGTTTCTGGTAACCCCCACCCATTTCCAGATTTATAAGTATATTGAATTGACTGTGATAACTGTTTTTATATGTATAATCAAGATTTACATATTTAATCAAGATTTATATATTGAATTATTATTGATTATGTTTTGGAAACATTTCATTATGGCGAATGTGCAATTTCTTTGGCCCTTGCCGACCAAAAAAAAATGCCAAGTAAAGTAAAGGTTGACGACGAAAAAAGTCTCCAAATGGATTGGGGATCTATACTGCCGCTGTTCGAAAGACGTTTGAGAGACTGGATGAACCCAAAGAGAAAAAAGCAAAATTTTAATTTGATTCTGGAACGCAGCGCATCTGAAGATCAGGTCCCGAATTTGAATTTCGCTGTGATTTGTGCTGAGGGGTCGGTTAACTTAAATAAAAGCTTTCACAGTTTTTATTTTACACAAATCATGTTACACAAGTAGCAACAAACTAATTATATTCCACAAATTTTCGCAATTACTCAACGAGAAACCTTTCAAACGTATCCTTTATATCAAACTAGCTGAATTACCCGGCGTTGCTCGGGTTGAAATGGTTAAATGTTGCTTGAAAAGTGAATTAGAATAAGCACTTTTCTTTCACAGAAAAATGCAATCATTTAAGTTGTACGGAAAATACGTTTTAACTTTTTCATAGCTTCTACAATATACTTCGGACGCAAATATATGCATTTAATTCCTAAATATATTGCAATATGCAAAAGATTAAGACATAAATACGAACAGAAACGAAATTCCGACGAAAAAATGCAGAATTCTAAAAAACGAATGATGCGCAGTGTCGAATTTCGACTGCCTGAGTTTATTCTGAAATAGAGCGATTCGAAAAAAGACATTTGAAAATATTGATAAAGACGATAATGATTTATGAAATTTAGTAATGCTCAAATATGACAGCAACATTTAGCTGTGCTAACTCAAACAGACAAACTCGGGATTCTAAATCAAATTTATAAAATAATAAAACATTAATTTTGGTTTGCCAAATCTAAAATAACAAAATTACGCTTTTATGATTAATGAGTTGAAGTTTTTCGTGTTCCATTACAAAATGTAAATTATGAATAATGAAATATTTTAACTATCCTTTTTTTATCAATCAAATATTCATAATATTCATGTAAAAATATAAAACTCATCATAGAAATAAAATAATAATTCAAACGTATACATCCAGCATCTCGGTACTCCAAATACATGGCTCTTTGTTATAACGTCAATCAGTTTCAACTGCTTCTGTTTAAATACTTTCGCAATCAAGTCGTGGCGCTCACTGGGTAATTGACCATTGGAAAGAACCTCCTTGATCTCCGTCCAAGTCGGATTGCAGGTGAAGGTGATAAATAAGTCTGGTCTCCCGTACGTCCTCACGTACGTCATAGCATCTTGTGTGTATTCGTGCATGTGTCTGGGACTCCTGTAAATGTAGCTGGTAGTATGACCAAGGCACCGAGGTTTTCAACGTTCCCGTCATTTCCCACAGCATCTCTCAGGTGAATATATTCGTCAACTCTCAGTTTACGTTGATTTAGGCGAATGTAAAGGAGACGCTCACTCTCGAATTTTGCCTACATATCGACGATGAACTGATGAAACAATTGCCTGCAGTTCAATACGTGGTACTGCTCAGTATCTCGATCCATTAATCTGTACGCATAGAAATTCATTGCTGAAACTTTCTTGCTCGTTGTTTCACCTGTTCTTGTGTTGATCTGCCTCAGATTAAAATGATATCCATCTTCACCATGTGGGGGAATATCACTGGGTACTGCAGAGCATCATAAGATCGATGTGTTTCCGAAATGCGCTGCAAAGATTCACCTCGTCGTTGAATAACGATATCCCGTTGATGGAATTCATCGCCTGATATAACCACCGCGACTTCATCTGCTTGAGGAGAGTTAAAGCGCCGCTCGTGTTCGCCTGCTGGTCTTCGGTCTGCTCTTATGACTACTTTATATTCATTTGTTGGCATACGTTCCAATGCTGTTTCAAACGTTTTAATAAGATTATTGTGCTCATGAAACATCCTCTGTAAGTTTAACACAATCTGACGTCTGGTTCCCGAGATGTAGGCGCACCTCTGATCAGTTTCCATTTGTTCGTTTTGAATAAAATATAGTTGTAGAAATTTTGGTGGTTGATCTGGCAGCGGAAGCAACGATCCCGCTCTATGGTAAATCTGCCCTTGCACCTTGAATGTCGACGGAAATCCGGGCTCTCCAACAACTGATGTGGCGCCGAATGATGTCATTTGGAAACATGAGTTGTATTTTCTGATGTTACTAAGAAAATGCTTCGACTCTGACGTATCTGCTGATGTGTAAGACAAAAGTTCTTGCGGTGGTGGTTCCAGTTGGCAGAGTTTAAGTTTTCCATTTTTACAGCAAATACCAGTAGACTCTGATTTAAACTTTTTGGCTTGACAGTAACTACAAACCATTTCCATTTTCCCGATGGTAACACTTGCATGCAGCGAGTAGTCTTTATGTGAATCGTAGTGGAATTCTTCCACAATGCTAAGCTAAAATGGTGCGCAGTCCGTGATCGTTTGGCTCTATCTCTCTTATCCTGTAGTCGGGCCTCACGCTGCTGTGCCGTCTCTGTTGCTCTAGATGTAATAGCTCTATCTCTCTTATCCTGTAGTCGGGCCTCACGCTGCTGTGTCGTCTCTGTTGCTCTAAATGTAGTAGCACTATCCCTCTTATTCTGAAGTCGGGCCTCACGCTGCTGTGCTGTTCTCTGTTGCTCTAGATGTTGTAGCTCTCTCGCAATTGCAAGTCTTCTTCTCGGAAGTTTCTTGACTACGCTCATCTTTCATCATCTTAGCCGTTGACTGCACTTGGCCGATCGTCTTCCCCTTCCTTGGAGGCATTGCTACAGCAAAGAAATCTGTAAAAAAATACAAAAAATGCTATTTCATAAAATAAGCAAAAGGCACACTCTCACTGAGCAATGAAATCTATTATAGAATACAATGCAAAGCTAAAATTAACGAAAAAACGAATTTAAAATTATGTAGTACTTACATCCGTTTAGAAATATAAATCAAAAATGTACACTATCACTGTCGAAAAAAGTAGGAAACACTTATACAATCAAAAGAGCGAAATAAAACTGCCAGATTCACTGAAACATGATAAACTGGAAGACTTACCGAGTTAGCTTCCTTTAAATACGACCAGCTAAGAATCGAGTGGGTGCTGGAATGTTCTCCACCATGAGTCCAATTAAGTTTCCGTTTCCCCAACTTTCTAGAAAGTTCTACAAAGTTTTATAAAAAAGAGTAAACATTAATTCTGGTGCTGCCAGATACCGAGTAGCAAAATTACGCTTTTATGATCAATGAGTTTTTCGTTTGTGCTTTTCGGAATAACGGTGCTTGGTTTAGAAATAAATATAATCGGTGTAGACAAATTAAACTGAATAGATAAAATTTTTTCAAAAAGCAGAAGGTCGATTTTACAGAATTTTTCAGAAAGAAAATCAATGCTTTCAACTGAGGATTCACATGTATCTATTGCGGACATTTTAAAATAAGTTACACGCCTTACCTAAAAAGCCTCGTGAAACAGAATTCTACAAATCATTACGTATTCAATAAATTATTTAAGGAAAGTTGGTCGAAATATACACCAACTTTCCTTGAAAATAATCCTTGAACTGAAAACCTTTCCTTGAATTTCCTTGCAAACATAAATATTTTAAAATATTCTTTCCTTCATCAATAAAATATCTATAATTTATTTACATCATGGGAAGAACTAAAAAGTCAGTTCAAACATAAATACTGTAATTTAATTTGTTTTGGAAAAAATTGTTTTTCGATCAACAATGGTAAAGCAACCATCGCTGCCTAAAGCAATCAATCTATGCTCAATGTTATTTCTATTGCGATTTCGAATAGTTTTTAGCCCCCCAGAGCCAATAGAACGGGGGTTAAGAGTTAGCCTATGCTGACCGCAGTGTTCTAAAGTATAAGTGTACCAAATTTGGTGTGGATTGGTCAAACGGTGTAGATTTGTATAGAAAATATACCCACACACACATACACACACACATCCTATTATATATATATATATAGATTCAGCAAATAACTTACAAATAAAATTTCTATAAATATAAATTTATACCATGCACGCTCTCGAACAAGCATATTCACGTTTTATACAAGGTGAGTCGCACGAGCGCTAGATTTACCTAGTTGGCTTCATCGAACCTGTTCCGTTTTTTCTTTAAATATTCACGATGTTCTTTATAAATTACACATAAGTGACATAAAGTAAAAATAAATAAATAAATAATGCTACGTAAAACACAATAGACGTGGAACACAATAAATCAACATAATATGTATTTTTTGAAATACGAACGTATATCACGTATCCGATTAGTTGGGTTCATGGCGTATTTCAGTAATTTACATTTTAACCCTCGAAGTGGTTACGGCGAGATATCTCGTCCATCAAGGTCTTACTAATTTTGCTAATAACGAGATATCTCGTCATCAAGATAGTGCCTATTTTTTTCATGATGACGACATCAGGATGGGGTAAGTTTTTCTAATGACGAGATATCTCGATCAAGATCCTACCAATTTTGCTGATGACAAGTTACCTCGTCCTCAAGACATTGCCGATTTCTTGTTGATGAGATATCAAAATCTGGTCAGTTTTGCTAATGCCGAGATCCTAGTCGAGAAAACTACCAGGAAAGTTAAACTATACTAATCAGCCCTCTATAAGCATCTGCTCAGAAAAGGTCTATTGCTTGTATCAAAGGTTAGTTTAGTTTCATGTCGCACTGGCCAAACTATGCCAAACAGACAGAATACCTCAAGTCCTGGAGACCCAAACAAGGAAAGTAATCGACAAGGAAAGTAATCGAAATATAGCCAGAGTAAGCTACAATAATCGAACATAATTGTATAACATTCATTTGTCCGAAGACTGAGCGCGTGAATTTAGTTTTTATTGGTTGGTTGTTTTGAGGTTTTATGGTGCAAGGTTCAGTATTGGACAAGCTGCGCCATTGAGGTTTTATGATGCAAGGGCTATACCTGGTCAAGCCACGCCAAACACAAGACAGAACTTCAAGCAAAAAAATTCGTGGAAAGGGAGAAAAGAGGGATTTGGGATGTCTTCGAACAAATGAATGTTATACAATTTAGGTGGACGTTTCAGGGTATAACAAGACAGACAACTTCAAGCAAAAATTGGTCTTGGAAAGGGAAAAAAGAGGGATTTGGGAATAGAATGAGATGAAATTCGAAAAAGATCGCTTGGATACCTCGGGAGAACGACCGTGTTTACTAAAGACAGTAAACCCCATGGGGAAAGAAAGATCACTAGAGTACCTTGGGTCTGTGAAGCACATACACACCTGAAGGAAATGTACCCCTGAGGGCTTATTATACACGCGTAAACTTTTATATTATTGAATATATTTTTAATTATATACGTGGAAAACTGGAACCATGATATGGAATATGATGAAAAATGAATTTGGAAGAATATTGGAGATTGAAAAAAATTAAACCAGATTAGTTTCAAAGCTTGATTTCTTGAAAAAGATATCGATAAAGCATCCTCCAATTCATAACATTTGAAATATCGAGGTTGGAGTTTTCCTATAATGGTATTTGATTATTTTGTGTCAGATAAACATAAATGAAATATTTTTTGTCTCCAAAACTGTGGTCAAATCGGAAAGCGAATGCTATAACTTATGAAAATCTATAAATATACGATGTGCTGAGAGATTGAAAATATTGCTATAGAGCATTTCTACATTTTCAGAAATAAAGTAATGTCAGTATCTCAATCTATAAAATAGACAACTCCCTGGCTTGAATTTTATTCATACATGTTATCGGTTTACAAGGGAATCACACGAAGTCAAAATACTCGAGATACCGAGTTTCTTAGTTTTTATTGACCATATCTTTAGATTGATGATTTCTCTTGAGAAACACGCTTAGTGAGTAGAACTTTTTCGCCTTCATTTTTCTCAGAACTGTTTTTTCGACTCACTTGTAAGCCCACCAGTGGCGTAGCTAGGTTGTCGGAGGCTCCGGTGCAGAAGGTTCAAATGGGGCCCCTAACTGCGATTGCCAAACGTGAATTCAGGAGTTTTAAATCTAATTTATATAGGTACGCATTATATTATAAATTAGATTTAACCATACATAAACAATTATGCATACGTAATACTTGGTTTTACAAATTTAAAGAACAATGGTATCAAATAATGAGGTGTTATTTGTTTGATTTAGCTTTTTATTTGTCTAAAAAGTTAGGCACTCACTTATCGTTACAATAAGATCAACAGGATGTTATTTAGGACTTAAGGTTAAGGTCTTACCAAACTAAAATAATATGCTTTTCAAAATAAAAATAACTTGGTCTTGCATGGATAATTAACTGAACTTTTTTATAAAAATAAAATAGCTAAATATTTAACTACGTTACTGGTAGGCATTATCAAGTAAACAAAACAATTTTAAAAGAACAATTTAAAGTAATAAAAACAAAGACTAACAAAGTCCAAATTTTCTTGATATCAGGAAAATAAATTATTTATTCAACAGTAAAAACACTGATTAAACTTGAGACTTGAAGATTTTCTTTCTTGATTTCATATCGGCAGATATCAACGTTAATCTGTCATGCCCTTTCGTTTTCTATTGACAATAGAGTCAAACCACTTAGGCGTTCTTGAGTCCTAGAACTTCTAAGGTAGTTTTTGATCAGTTTTAATTTAGAAAATGATCTTTCAGCTTTGGCCACTGTAACAGGAACAGTTAAGTACATACATCAAGCAGTACATATATCAGGATAGGCAGAAGTCAAAGAACTATGTTCAATAAACAGTAGATTAGAAAGCTGTTTCACATCAGTCACGTTTTTAATCTTAGATCTGAATGAACTTCTAACTGATAATATTTGTGATCTAAACAAAGATGTTATGCCGTCACCTTTTAAGGTTTCTACAAATTTTTCAGCTTCTTTTTCCAGTTGATCATCAGTAGAAGCCGAAAAGAAGGGTTGAATTACCCTATATGCGTCTACTACTGACTTCACGCCCTCGAGTCGGTTGTCAAGTTGTGAGCATATAGTATCAATCATGGGATAATATATTGTCATCTTAAAACTTGATTTTGAGTCAGTGAGTCTGTGATCTTCACAAAGCTCATCAAAGTGACTTTTGACCTTAGTGACTCTCTTGTTTGAAAACTGAATCGATATTCTCCATTTTGAGCAGATTTTGGCTGCCTCTTCAACTAATAAATCGAAAGATCCTCGAAGGTCATTTATCTCTAAAAGAGCATTACTCAAAAGGACATAGTCGGCACTTATATCTAGAGATTCTGCTTGTACTGATTTTGAGGCAATATTTATGTTTTCTAAAATTTTACACTGAATTACCAATAATAAAACAAATCTGAAGGATTCGAGTGCTGTCTTCAAGCCAATAGCTTCATTTCTTTTCTTCAAATTTTTTCTGTTCAATATTACGAGTTAAATCTTTCAGAACGTCAGTGAATCTTTCTTTAAGAGTATGCACAGCATCGTATCTTCCTGCCAGCGAGTAGGATTAAGTGTTTTCGAAATAACACTTGATGTTGATTCCGAACAAGATCTCAAATTTTCCCACGGTACAATGCTAACTCCAAAAAGTTATAGACATTTTGAATCGTTTCAAATATTGCCCATTTCCCGGTTGACCTCTACTGCATCTTTAAGGACTAAATTCAGACTTCTAGACTTTTTTTCAATAATAGATCTGATGATTTGTTCTGCAAGTCGAGAAAATGTCTGATCTTTTATTGCTGCAAAAGAAGTGAAAGATTCACATATCTTTTCACGAGGTTTTCCATTTTCGTCGCTAATTACTTTAACATAGCGAAAAACTTCGCTCAACTGATCAGTCTTGCCTATATCTTGTGTTGTGTCCATAATTATAGAAAAAATTGGCGCATTTCTTATTTATGATACAATTTCATTCAGAACTTCATCTAATAAAGATATTACTTCATTTTGAATAGTAGGGCTCAAGTAATTTATAGAGCCACGAGACTTTTGTAATAGTTCTTTTAAAACAGGGTCATATTCAGAGAGAAGTTCAATAATTGAAAGAAAGCTCCCTTTGTTTGAGTCATCCATGTTTGCGCTTTTTCCACGGAATGGAAGGTCGCATGTGGTTATCATGAATGAGACATCAATAACCCTTTTCAAAACATTTCTCCAAAAGTTCCGCTCATCTTTCAATGTCTTAATTAAAACCTCGTCTACAGCACCATGATTTCTCCATTGCTCATATACCACATAAGAATTAATATGGTTTTGTGAATTCCCGTGTCTTAATTCGTTCTGTTAGATGCCTCCAATCACGCAAACCGGTTTCCCACGGATTACTGGTTCCTGAAGTTCCTTTTTGAGGAAATAACCAGCATGGTTGGCAATAAACACAATCTAACGTAAAAGAGTAACACAATCAAGATCTGTCGGGTCTTAGACCGGATTTCGTTACAAACGGATAGCAATTACTGGAAAAGGATCTTCCATTCTGTTTGTCACTGGGAAACGGCCCAGGAGGTGGACATGGTCCTGAAGCAATGATACACTTTTCGTCACTGCGTCGGTAACGGAATTAGGAAAGTCAGGTTTTTCTCCATGGGAAGCATTTTCTACCGCATCACAACGTTGATCAAGTTGTGTCTATAAATCAAGCAGCAACTATTAGTACTACTTGGTTTCATTTTATTATTTATGGTTTATTATTTTGATACATTAATCTATTAATAAAAAATGTTATTGTTAAAATAAAATAGAAATATGTAAGAAACACATAATTGTTTAATTATATTTTTTATACTACCGGTCCGTACTCGCTTGTATTTTATCTCCGATCTCCTCAACAGTAGCGTTTGTCAGTTGAATCTCAGGTAGGCACTGATCTTTATGTATAACATCTGCATTTGATTGTTGTAGGTTCTGGTTTTGACTAGCCAAAACTTTCATCCTTCTCAGAATCTGAAATAATTAAAATAACTCAATTTCCATTCGCTTAGACGCAACTCGCTTCCACGCAACCACTGTCCCGCGAGTATATTCTTTGGGTTTTTTTCGAAATAATTCTCTCACATGCAATTGCAGCAATAATAAGGAATAACCTCAATTAAATATTCGGTTGACGTGTAAATTTGTTACAGAATTTTTTACCACGGGATACATTCAAAATCTTTTTGAATAGGAATCTCATCTTTATTATGGGTCGGCGGGGCCCCTGTCTTCGGGGGTCCCGGCGCGGTGCACCGGTTGCACCAGCCTTGCTACGTCCCTGAAGCCCACGATGTCTACGACAGAGTCACTTACACAACTAAATAAAAACTAGGCTGAGAAACTAACTAGCTTTGGGTACTATGAAAATTAGGATAAAATACTATATTGCAGCTTTTTCATTCATGAGCATATGCTTTCATTTAACCTCCAAGTAGTTTCGACAAGATATCTCGTCCATAAAGATCTGGCCAATTTTTTTTAATGAAGAGGTATGTCGTCATCTAGGTATTGCTGACTTTTTGATGACGAAATTCAGTCTCAGTTTTCTTCTATAATGATATATCTCGTTCATGAAGATCTGGTCAGTTTTGCTAATGACGAGATACCTTGCCGTCGATATATTGCTGAAGATCTGGTCTGTTTTTTCTAATGATATATTTCGTCCACCAAGTTCCGTTAGATTTTTCTAATGACGAGATACATCGTCAATCAAGATGTAGTCAGTATTGCTAATGAAGAAACACCTTATCATCAAGATATTTCCGAAGATCTGGTTTATTTTTTTCTAATAATGAGGTATCTCGTCCATCAAATTCCACTCGTTTTTTTAAATGACGATATATCTGGTCCATTAAGATCTGGTCAGTTTTGCTAATGACGAGATACCTTGCCGTCAAGATATTGCCGAAGATGTGGTCTGTTTTTTTCTAATAGTGAGATATCTCGTCCATCAAGTTCTGCTCGGTTTTTTCTAATAACGAGATATGTCGTCCATCAAGATCTGGTGAGTTTCGCAATGACGAGATTCCTCATCGAGACAACCACCAAGAGGATTAAATACGAATCAACTCGCACTTAGCATTTCTGCTAAGAAAGGGTCTAGTGCATGTGTCTAATTTTTATTGCATGTATCTAAGTTTAGTAAGTTGGGTTTTATGTCGCACTGGCCAATCTGTGTCAAACGCAAGGCAGACAACGTCAAGCGATGGAGCCCCACGCAAGTTACGGACATAGAAATCGAGGCAACCACATACATAAAAACTAACAAACAAGGAATAAATTTTCAACTAATTTAAATACTAATAATACTTGTTTATTTAAAAGCAATTTTTTGCATCCATTTCATCCTGCTAAAGAAATAAATGAGAGTTTTATTGAATGTCCAAATTTTAAATTTTGAACGAGATACGTATTTTTCTTCTAAACGTGCACCCGTGCAAGAATATTCCAGAGGAAAACATCTAAACAGTTTTTGAAGACCACTATGTAAAGAAAATAAAGTAGCAAACATCACAAAGTAAAATAAAAAAGAGACCTTCTGCTTCGTGCCATTCTACCGTAGACTTTCCCCAAGTTTTCCTGTGCCATAGCATTCAATAGGATTTTTTCCCAAACTCCACCGCTTCACTCTGCTTCAACGAGGAAGGAAAACATTTTCGTTTTTCTTTGACCCCATCCCTACAGAAATAACAAGAGAGTGTCGTTTTTTCCCTTCCTAAGGACCCGAGGAGACGAGAGTGAGATAATAACAACAAAAACACAGAAGGTGGGGAGTAAGGATGGCCTTTTTCTAAAACATCTTTCCTGTCACTTCAAAAACTTCACGCTTTGATCATCGAAAATCAATGCTTGATTCCGTTCTTTCAAGTCCAGTTTCCTTGCCTTTTTTTGTCAAAACTTTGTTCTTATAATTTTTTTTTAGAGTGGGGAGTCGTGGCATGTGATCTAATATCGAACACTGAGCTACGTGGTATATGATGTTGTATGATGGCTTAGAGCGATCGCTCACTTTTTTGCTGTCATGTCCGAATTTTTTGTGGAAAATATATCTCAAATAATCAATGTATGGTAACTCGAGATCCATGTTTAGAAACTTTAAACGGTATAAAATATTTTTACTGTAATAGTTAAATAAATTAGAATAATTTTGCCCCAATTTAAATTGTAGTTTATCTAAAGCTTTTACTGTCACTTCAAGAACTTTACACCTTGATAATAGAAAATTAATGCTTAATTTCGTTCTTCAAGAGTTCAGTTCATTTGCTCTTCCTTAAAACTTTGTTATAACTGCGTTGTTTCTAGAGTGGGAAGCCATTTCAGGTGTTGTCATCTAACCGTGATTCAAAATTATGATGTGTTGTCCTCGATCCTTCCCTTCAGAATTGATCCCGGACCGCCGCAAATAGTCCGTTGTGTTGTTCCAGTATGACGTTAATTCAACTGCCTACCAATAGTAGGGAATTGTGGTATGTGAGCTAATATCCAACACTGAGGTATGTAATACAAGATATTTCTTGATGGTTTAGATTTTAATCCATCATTGCGAAGAGACTGAACTAGAGATTGTTCTAAGCCTTAGAACAATCTCTCATTCAGTCTCTTCACTATGGTGTCCGAATTTTGTAGAGATACCTCGAATAATCAATATATGGTAATTCAAGATTCATATTTTAAAACCTAAAACGGAATAAAACATTATTTTGATTATCTTAGTTAAATAAATGTGAAATTTGGAAATCGGTGACTGCATTAGCATTAGTCTTGAATAATTTTGTCCAAATTTAAACTTTTGTCCTGTTTTAAAAATACTTTTCCTGTATTTAAAAAGAATTTAGCTCTTAGATAATTTGATTACTTCTTTCAACAGTCCAGTTTTTTTTCTCTCGAATTTTTCAAAACTATTCTCTTAATAACGATTTTTCCTGATCGAGTGTCTGATTTAATCGAGCTGCTTATATTTGGTCATGATATTATATATAATGGCTTAAGGCTTAAAATAATAGCTCGCACTATTCTCTATATGCACCTCTAGTTCTATGTAAAAATATATCTGGCATGATCAGGTATATGGCAACTCGAAATCCACATGACTTGACACCAAATATGGAATAAAACAATATTTTGAGTATGGAAGGGATTTTAAGCTCTCGCATAATACAAATGCTCTCGCATAATACAAATCGTTACCGTAAGTATAGTTCACCGCCATTTTCGTGACGGTTGGCTTTTATCCTAACTGGCGTTGACCAATTAACTCTCACATATTAATTCGGAATTGATTCTTTGGAATTTCTGTGCGACGTGCTGGGAAACCGCATTCGAAAAACAAGCCACGTGAAATCAGGTACGTATTTTCTACGAACTTTTTAGAACTTTCATGTCGTTTATTTTATATTCCCATGAAATTCATAGATAAGAGCGTCGATTACAGTTAAATGAGTAAAATGGAAATAGACACATGCATTGTTAATTATGCTTGAAATATTTAGGGCGTAATTTCAATAAGTTATGGGGAAATTAAAATACAAAATTAATATCATTACCGATGAAATACTTATTAGTAAGACAATGTGATTGATAGAACCCATCAACGTATTTCCCATAATTCTATTTTGATTACAAATCGTTAGGTTATAATTCGATTGGTTTGGTTTAGTCACTCTGAGGTCTTTTTTTGCTACACTTGCTCTAATTAGTTCGTTTATAATTCAAGATTTCGATCATGAAATCTGCAGAAGTTTTATAAAAAATAATGATGATTTGATTAAAACTCAGGATTATTCAACCCACGCATTAAAACAACATTTCAAATATCTTTTTCAAGCAGCATGTTTTTTCAACACTAGATAATTATTTAGCTGTAATTATCAATTCACTTTGAAAGTAGAGCATATCTTCCCGATATTGATTAACTACACAAATCTCTTTTGCCATTTAAGATTACATTCAACTCATGACTGTTCCTGTATCCCTACTCATTAAAAGAAAGCCGAAATACAAAACGAAAAGCATTTCTTAACTGCTTCTAATTTTGAGAAAAATCATGCATTTTTACTAATTATGCTGAAAACTGCAGGGGAACTTTGACAAATTAGAACTTTAATAAACGAAACATGCATTTCGTTAGCGATTACGCATGCTTCGTTCATTAAAGTTTTACATGGAAAAGATGGAAAATTTTAAATGCAGTCTCATTATTAAAATATTTCTTTTCTCGAACTTTCTGCCGCTTGAAACTTCTGTCGCGTAACTTCAACAGTTTTCATTAAAAATTCATAGTCGAATATAAAATGCACCATTTACGCAAATATCATTTTCCCTTAAATATTCTATTTAGGTGACTTTTCAGCTTTAATATTTATAAGAAGCGCCTTTAACTCTCCATGTTGTTTCGACGAGATATCTCGTCCATCGCGAAGTAACCAATTTTGAAAATGACGAGGTATCTCGTCATTAAGATATTGCCTATTTTTGATGACGAGATCAAGATCTGGTCAATTTTTTAATGACGAGATATCTCGTCCATCAAGACCTGATAAGTTTTGTTAATGACGAGATATCTCGTTGACGCACTCACCCGGAGGGTTAATATCCCTTTAACACAACAGAAAACTGTTCAATTTATGTTAATTTTTCAGCCTTAATATTTATAAACCGCAGCCTTAATTCACCAGGTGATTTCGACGAGATGTCTACTACCGTAGAGGACGTGAGATGTAAGGGGGCTCCGAGTAATGTGAAAAGACTGAGTACTGCTATGTTGAACATTTAAAAATCATATATCGTCGGCTTAGAGAAGACTCATTAACTCACAAAAAGCAAATTTTGCAGTAGAGCCTCTTAAATACTAGCTTTTAGTTCAAAAAGTAAAATTTATGAGTCTTTTGATAGTGTTTTTATCCAAGCATATTACTATGACAAAGTATTTCTCGTCATCAATTAGAATATTATCTATAAGGTATTAGTTATTTTTTTAATGAAAATACATTTTAACCACTTAACGCATTTACCCGTGTTTGACACGGGCGAAAGTTACCGGCAAATTTGCACATGCCCGTGTCTCACACGGGCGATCTTCCGTTCTAGTAAAAATAGATAGGCTAGATTAAACTTATACCAAAGATGGCATAAACTTATTTATCATAGATGATTTACCACTTATTTATAGATGGATATTAAACTTATTTACCGTAGATGGCACCACTATGCACCATTTTTCTTGTGTAAACCAAGTGGTGCATTTTGATGATTAGCTATAAGTTGGTTAGGAATTCTTTGTTATAAAGCAGTTGTTAGGTGTCTAAAAGGTGATATATCCATTTTTATTACGTTAAATATCATAAAAATAAACAGTTAACCATAAATTAATTTTTACTAAGTGTTTTTGTAACTTGTTTAGAAAAAGTTATCTGATAATGAGCGACTGTGACGATTTTGAATATGCCAATTTATCAGAAAGTTTCAGCGATGATCTCTTGAGTGATGGAAGTGAATCTGAAGTTAATATTTTATTATTATTAATATTTTGAAATTCAAAATAAACATGTAATCAAATCGTTTACACTTTGTTTGTATAATAATTTTTTTATAACTTTTATCCCACCCCCCGCAACTGAAATCGCAAAAAATAACTTACACTATACCTATATATATATTCATTTCTGTCAAAAAAAAACTCGATAATTTTTTACCAGTTTTTCCGAAAAAAAATCGTGCTTTAAGTGGTTAATGAGTTTCAACATAACTGATAAAGTTAACGAACAGAAGATAATGATTTTTTTTATTGTTTGGATGGGGTTTTATAGAGCATGGGCCATGTTTGGCTACGCTGTGCCAAACACAACACAGACAACATCAAGTAATGGACATACACAGACAATGAAAGTTTTACTAACACAGAAGAGAAATACACCCAGGGAGGAATCGAACCTACGCCGCCTACAACTCGCAGGTTTCTAGCTCAGTGGGCATACTAACTGAGCCACGACGGTCCGGATTTGTTATTGAACTATTGTACTTAGAAGAAATCTTTTCCTTTTCGTTCAATATTTCATTATGACGTTCCATCTTCTATCTCCTCGTCATCTTGGAAACATTCTTCGATGTGAGGTTCTGTCAATTGGTCTTTGACGTTACCTGTTTTCCGTCGGTTATGTACATCCACGGTTATGTAAATCGTCAAATCCGTTTCGTCTAATTTTGAGGTTGTACCCTTTAAAAATAATGGGCTCCTTAAGTTTTTCACGCCAGTGTGCAATGGAAATATTAATAACTTTTAAACCTCCAAGTGTTTTCGACGAGATATATCCCTCATCCGGAAACTCGGTCGAAATAAAAACCGTCGTGTACACGGGGATATTGCAAGTTAAATCTGTCGTGCCTTCAAATGTCCTCATGTTGGCATGGTGTGGAAATTTGGAGAGTGGGATGCCAACTCAGATGTTGACCACGTTATCTGACAGTGGTTCAAAATTACATGGTCGTCCTCGGATCTTTTCCTTGGGGATTGATCCCGCACCATCGCCAATGCTCGTTGTATTGCTCCAGTGCGACGTTAATCAATTACCATTACCATCATCTGGATCTGAACAATTTTACTAATGACGAGATATCTCGTCTTCAAAATATTGTCAATTTCTTGACGATGACAAGATCAAGATCTGGTCACTTTTCCTAATGACGAGGTGCCTCATCGAGACAATCAATTAAGGCTCAACCCTTCTGGTTGAGCCTTAAAAATAGTGCGTAATATTTGTCACAATTCACGGGTATCCATAGCTTTTGAGCCCCAGTTCCATAGCGTCTGAGATCCCTCAAATGTAATGGCCCTACCTTGACTATCGCATACAAAGTATTACACAGTTGAAAAAATATCTACCTAAAACATTTTACTCTTCCTTTACCATCATTTCCAAGGTTAAAACTATTTTATCTTCAACCTATCTTTCTATAAGTCAGTGGGTTTTTTAAAAAAATGACGAGGCAGATTTTTCTGCTAAACTACGAATATTACACTGTTAATCCCATTACCTCTGTAGCTAAGTTAGCTAATTACGAAACGCCTCAGGTAAGGAATCTCTGAAGTATTGATTAAAGGGAAAATCTGTTTGAAGGACTCCTTTAATTCGCTCGTCCATTCACGCTAAAAAGTTGATCAAACAATCCAAAAAATGGGCAGACACAAAAAAGCATTGTTGTCTCATAACACGTTTTTTAGCGTCCCCTTTTTTCACTCCAGCACAAATAAGACTATCAGATTTGTTTTAATTACGACACTAAAGTGGACAGGGAGCCTCATGAAATCGATTTGCTTCATTCTTCGCTCTAAAATTTCCACCCGTGGTCATAATCAACAAAACCCAATTTACGACGCCGGGAAAGAAAAAAGTAATTCAATAAAGCTCGAATACTCCGTGGAGGTTTTTTCCCCTCACCTTGATGGCGTGTTAAGGTATGGAACAACAGTTTCGTTTGAGACTGAAACAAAAGGGGAAAAAATTGTTGGAGGGATATAATATTTCCAAAAGAAAATTAATAGCCCTGGAGGAAACACCTCTTTTAGTAGACGGGATTCGGGTTTTTTCACAGTAGGTTGAGAGAAAGAGGGAATGTTGATTCCCAGTAATTAACATCCAGCGGGAGACGATCAAAAGAAAGTTAAAGGAAGTGTGCAAATACTCTGATTTCGTTTAATTCTACCGTTCCGAGTTTTTGTGTCATGTTAATAAAGTTCTTCAAAGGGAGCAGCAAAGGTTAAGGCAGTTACGTCGTTCATTTATAGTTTGATTTTGTATGCATTACTTCAATCTGGAAGGGTGGCTTTGAATCGTCGAAACCACGTTACGTAAATTGAGACAATTTATTTTATTTATATCTAATAATAACCCACTTAAATCATGAAATTATAAAAGTTGAGTGTTTCGTAGTTTTAAGGTAACGGGGTCGTTGTTTATATTTGGACCACACAGAAAAATTGTTGAAGAGAAAGCAAAATAAAGGGTCAAATCTGTCTACAACCCTCTCAGGTGTTGACCTCGTCATCTAACCATGGTTCAAAATTACGAGAAATTATCCTCGGATCTTTCCCTACGGAACATGGTTCCGGACCGTTGTCAATTAACCGTTGTGTTGCTCGAGTGCGACGTTAACGAGAAGTGTAATGTTGCTTTTACCTCACAATACACTTAAGGACTAAATAACTACATCTATTGGTTGAAAGAATCCTAGGAAAGATTCTATTGGTCAAACTCAAAACTGAATAGAAGTAAAGTAGGGAATACAAGGTAGCAGAATCGATAAATGTGTATGAATTCCTCAGAGGGTAAAGAAAAAGATGAAATAGAAGCATTTTGTTTCCTTACATAATTCGTTCATATTCTTATACCTTCTAAGCATCATGATATTTTAAACTAATGTAGTGTTTCTGTTATCCCATAACACACATAAGGACTAAATAACCCCATCCATTGGTTGAGAGAATCCTAGGTTGGTTGATTTGGGGTTTTATGACGTAAGGGACATATTTGGCCATGCTGCGCCAGCACGACATGTGATATAAAATAATAGACACACACGCAATGAAAGTTTTACTGACACAGAAGAGAGAAATGCACCCAGAGAGGAATAGAGAAAATCCTAAGAAGATTCTATTAGTCAAGAAGATCAAAACTGCTTAGAAGTCATGCAAGGAAGACTGCAGGTAAAAGAACGGATGTATCTGCACTCATCGAGTTAAAATTCATTTGGAACATTGGTCTATAGCTAGTTCAATTGAAAGTACTAAACGATAAAGGTTCATCTTAATAACTGTAACTTAATGAACATGTGAAACTGATCATACTCTGACTGATAACTCTTATCTTATTACTACTTTCCGTGATTTTTCAATCATGTTACATACTTTAATTGAAAATGCAGGTAAACAAACAGAAGAGGATTTTACTTCCGGTAACCCAATTAGGAATAGGAACGGGAAGTACATTCTAACTCGAAAATATTAGCTCTATCTACCATTTAGCTTTACAAAAGAAGCCTCTCGTGATTTACACTAACCAATATACATTCTGATGCTTTGTAACCCAATTAGGAATAGGTACAGGAAGTTCATTCTAGCACGAAAACACTAGCTCTATCTACATTTAGCTTTACAAAAGAAGCCTCTCGTGATTTACACTAACCAATAAACATTCTGATGCTTCGTAAATTGGACGTTAACCCTCCTGGTTGTTGTCTCGAAGCGGTGTCCCGTCATTAGCAATAAAACTGACCAGATCTTCATGAACGGCATATCTCGTCATTGGAAGAAAATTAACCAGATCTCGATCTCGTTATCATCAGAAAATCGATGTCATCTGACAGTAGTTCCAATTTACGAGGTGTTGTCCTCGGATCTTTTCCTTTCGGTATGGGTCCCAGACCGTCACCAATAGCTCAATGAATTGCTTTAGTGTAACGTTAATTCAACTACCCCCAATAAAAAACTGATGATGATAAAAAGCTCTTCATTGATAAAATTCTTCAGATCTTGACGGACGAGATATCTTGTATAATCATCAGAGATATATTATCAAATTCAAATATACTAGATTTAAACGAACTACAGATTTAAATTACTGCTTAGCCACCTTAAATGCTTAATCAACCGCTCGTCTACCTTAATTATGGATTAATATACGTTGTTTTTAAGGTTTTCAAAAATATTGGTCTCATCATCTGACCGTGATTCAAATTTACCTGGAGTTGTTCTAGGATCTTTACCTTCGGGTTTGATCCCGGACCGTCGTCAATAGTCGGTTGTGTTGTTTCAGTGCGACGTAAATTAAATACCTACCTTTCAAAAATATTGGGGGGAGGGGGAGGAGGGGAATTTCAATTAACGTCACACTGGAGCAACACAATGGGCTATTGGTGACGGTCCGGGATCAATCCCAAAGGGAAAGATCCGAGGACAACACCACGTAATTTTGAACCACGGTCAGATGACGAGGCGACACCTGAGCTGGCACCCCACTCTCCAAACTTCCACACCACGCCAACGTGAGGACATTTGAGGCCACGACAGATTTAACGTGCACCAGCCCCCTTTGTACACGGCGGTGTTTGGCTGGATTTGAACTCGCAACCCTTCGGTTGCTAGTCCGTTGCTCTTCCAACCGGGCCACCGCGGCCCCAAAAATATTGGAAAACTTATTAGTTTCAATAGAAAAATCTCATATTACGACATTCGCTTATTTCAATGCTGGATTGCATCAAAGGACATTCATAAGAATCCTTTTTAAGGATGTTCATAGTGATTCCTATTAGGACAGTAATCACTATGGGTATGGCCATCATATGGGCATTGGCCAAATTTTTTTTCCTGTCACCAAGGAAACACGCTGTCTTTCGTTATAGTGATGGAAGGTAACGCCCTTTCTGTTAACTCATTTCCTATGCTTTCCGTTGTTATCAGTTGGTCTAACTGGGAGTAGTACGTGCAGGGATGAATCTTGTTTTTTTTCGAAATTATCTCCTAAGTATAATCTGTCTATTACCACTAATGGTTCGTTTTGTTGCTCCAGTTCATTAACTACCTACCTACGACCGATGATTTTCATTCAAGTTGTTACGGTTTGACACCAAAACTTTTAATTTACCGTCGAAGGAAAATTTTCTCCCTTAAAGTAGGTAGGTATTTTAATTAACGTCGCATTAGAGCAACACAACGGGCTGTTGGTGACGTTCCAGGATCAGTCCCCGAAGGGAAAGATCCAACGATAATACCTCGTAATTTTGAACCACGATCAAATGACGAGGTCACACCTGAGCTGGCACCCCTCTCCAAACTTCCGCACCACGCTAACGTGAGGACATTTGAGGCCAGGACAGATTTAACATGCACCATTCCCCTTTGTACACGACGGTCTTTGGTTGAATTTGAACTCGCAACTATCCGATTGCTAATCCGTTATTCTTCAAACAGGGCTAATGCTGCCTTCTCCCTTAAGAAAAATCCGGAAAATATTTTGTCCATCCGGAAAAGATGAAAACAAAGTATGTACTGTGCTTTTTTGGCGGAATTCCGGAGAAATTGACAGGTATGGATATAGAATGATGGATTATGAAAAACTCTTTCGTTTACACTAGAAAGATAAGTAAAAATATTCGCATTCGAAAATACGAGCCGTAACAACCGATTTAATCCCATAACAGTCACTCAAAAATCGTTTTCTAAATTAAGATATATTTTTTGCCACTAAACAACTAATCTAATCTGAAGTCTAATGCACCTTATTTAATTTGCCCCAACTTGAGGGAAAAATCCATGACACTTTTGAGACAACTCTCTCGAACAGTAAAAAATTCCCAAAAGGAAGATACTTAAATCTCTTATCGATCACACGTAATTTATTGAATTTTCAATTCCCCTGAAAAACATGTACAGCTAATGAAGAACTCAAAGTGGAAATTGATTAGCCATCACGTGACTGATCTTATTCATTTATTTTTCCATAGTTTCTTCTCCTTCCTTGCACAAAATATTTTTCCAATAGTTTCTTAGAAGGTGGGAACGCATTACATTTTTCTTAGAAACCCATTAATTTTTAATGCTGGTGAATAGGTAATCTAAAAACGGATACTCTGACAAGAAGTATTTTTCTTACATGCTTTTGAGAAAACTAATTATAAAGTACTGTCGAAAATTTCCACTAATAGTTCCGGGACACTATACATGCATTATTAACCTTATTATAAATATTTAATTATGCGAAAAAACTTAATGAACAATGTAATAATTAACGAAAGGATATCCCTACGCAAAATGAGCTTCAAATAAATTCAGCACTTTGGCTATTCGATTTACAAAATTGTATGTGTAGTCGAAGATGTTGAGTCTCAAAAATATATTTATTCATAGGTCGTTTAACGGTGGACTATTTTTTATTTGAAATATTTCACAAATAATACCAGATACCACTATCTTGTACACAATTACGGGGAAACACTTTCCAATCACCAGAAGACGATACTGATTAACTAGAGATAGGCTGTTATTCCAATACCAGTTTAAAGAACGGTGTTGTCGCAATATAACAGTAAGCAAACTGTTATCGAAAATATTAATAGTTGTGATAAATGTTACTGGTATGGTAGTAAAGTGATTTAAATTAAATTTTAAAATTGTTAGAATGTTTGAAGAAAAATTGATGTTGGAAACAATATTTTAAAATCCCTTTTTGGTGAATTTAAACAAAAAATTTGGGGAGTGGTTGCCCAGTTGGTAGAGTCGCGGATTTGCAACCGAAGGGTTGCTAGTTGGAAACTTGATCCAACCGAAGACCGTCGTTTACACGAGGACTGGAAGTCGTTAAATCTGTCGTGGCCTCAAATGTCCTCACATTGGCCTTGTGTGGAAGTTTGGAGAGTCGGGTTCCAGAGGGGGTTGACCTCGTTATCTGACTATGGTTCAAAATGACGGGATGTTATCCTCTGATCTTTTCCTTCGGGATTGATCCCGGACCACTAATTACCCATTGTCTTGATCCAGTGCGACGTAAATTGAACTGCTTCCCCGAATTTAAAAGATAAATTAAGCACTGATCTCAATTTCCAATAGTTTATAATAACAGTCAAATTTATTTGCTAATTGTTAGTATTTGTTGCTAACTGAAAACACAACCGTTAATATTAGCAGTTAATCGTAAGTGTTATCGCGAAATAGCAATAACGATTAACACTGTTATCGTAAAATGACAGTTCCATTCATCTCTATGAATTGTGATTTTTCCAATAATAGGTCTCAAAATTAACTAAAGGGCGAACACTAATCGAAACATCAAAGCTCAACGAATGAGTGAGGTTGACTAAGAGAGAAGGAGAGGGGTAATCCAACGCCAACATGGTCAGTTCTCAATCGAAACAATATGCATTATATTGTTTCAACCAAATAGAACAATAACTTCAAATTATTCACCGGAAACGTTTAGTAAATAATTTATTTTCAATTAAGGCGGATATCTGCAAACACAAATAGGTAGATCAAGATAAAAGTTATATTGGTAGATGGTTCTCTGTAAATGTTGTGATCGAAATGTGCGGTAAAACACAAGACCACAGCACCGGCCCTTCGCCGCAAAAACGTCGGGTTACCATATTCAAAAAATATCATCAAGGACGATGGTAATTATTACCGATTGGCGATGGTTCAGTGTTTCTTGAGTCTAACTTTTTGCGATTCGCTTATATACATATAGCTCTCAATTGAAACATCGCTGATTACGATTAACAATAGTTTGAATAGTTTTGAATATCCAATCAATTTGAAAGTGTTACTTATTCATAGCATGAAATATTCCAGATCAATATCTAGTGCGAGTGTAGGCGGCACAGGTTCAATTCTTGTCAGGTTCGATTCCTTCCCGAGTGTATTTACCATAGAGGAAATATAAAAGTAGACCGAATAATGGTCATCTTTTCATGAGTCCAGAATCATGTGATCATAACTAGTGGTTAACGTTAACCTTAAATTACTTTCGTCTGCGATGTGGATCCTGACATTCATCATACGATTGGTCCATAGAACGTGAGATGAACCCATCCATTGATTCATCATATGATTGGTCCATTGATTGATCATATGATAGTAGTAGACTGGCGATTTTTGTAGCCTCTCTATAGAAATGCGCATTTGAACACCTACCCTGTTGTTAGATGTTCTTATCTTATCGCAAAACGGGGTAATAAGATACCAAACCGGCCAACTAAGTCCATTTTTCACTGAGCAGTCACGTGACTACTAGTCGACACGTTGGTCACAAGTTTTTGAGCTTCTCTAAACAGTAATGTTCAATCTACTCACAATTCACGTCTGTGGTAATTTGGTAATTACTCTTTTCTGTGTTATAATAAAACTTTCCTTGCTGTGTGTATGTCCATTACTTGAATTCGTATGTCTTTTATGTGAAGCATCATTGCCAAATATGGCCCCTTACTCCATAAAACCATACCAAACCAACTATATCAATATTTTCAATCAAAACAAGAAGTGTTTGAAAGAAAAAGTTCAGGTCTGAATTTTTCTTTAATTCTTTTCAACGTTTTTGAAATGAAAAGATCATTTAAATAATCTTACTCTCGTGTTATGTTTAAAAGCAAGCTGAATCAATAAGGTGTAATGATACGGAAGAAGTGTGATAGAAATTACAAATTTGACAGCTAAGGATGAAAAACCATTTCAATTTGGCAAATGTTATTCAAAATACGATTTTAAAAAGGGCTGACATTACTTTTAAAAAGACTCTTGCATCAAACAAGTTTGGAACTTTATCTTTTTATTATTTTAATCAAAACAGGAATGAATTAGTTTGCAAAATTACAGTGAAAAATGTCAACGGTATTAAACAGCGTAGCCAAAAAAATTACTGATTTGCTTAATGCCCTTTTGACAAATGCTGAGTTATTTTACTAAGCAAATAGCACATTAAAATCATCTGAGTCTTAATTGAATCTTACAATTGTTTTTTATTACAAATTTTCCTTTCGGATGTCGTTTCTGACAATTATGTAGCCAGCGTAAATTTTCGCGATTCACTTAATTGATTAATTTGAATTCGTTTTCTGATAAGCTTCGAATAGATACAGAGTAATTCAAAATTCCTTAATCAAACTTTAAAGGTTGATAGGCTGTATCCAAATAAACATTTTTTGTCAAAGAATGCATGTTAGAAACTGTCACGTGTGTATGCAAGGATACTTCTGTTTGGTGTATTTTTAAATGTTTTTTGTAAACTTGCACTCGCACGGATGTAGTGTAGACGAATTTCGAAATAGTTGACATACATCTAATGCACGGAAATGCTCAATCGAAGCAGAAGAGCTGGTCAAACTGTAAACGCTACTCCAAATCGTTGTCTGACCGTGATTCAGAATTACAAGGGTTTGTCCTCGTATCTTTTCCTTCAAAGTTGATCCCGATCCGTCGCAAATAGCATATCGTGTTGACCAGAGCGACGTTAATTAACTACCTTCGATAACTCCCTGTGTGAAATCCTGTCTTCTGTGTTAGTAAAGCTTTCCTTGTGTACATTTACGTGACGTTGTTTGGGGTAGCTTGGTCCCTTCAGTCATAAAACCCAACTCAACCATCCCCAATAGGGAAATGCCGAGGCGTCAATTTTTTTTATTGTGTTTCCTCTCCCCACTGTAAAATCCACGTTTCGAAAGACGAAGTTTAAAAAAAGGAAAGATTTGTTAAAGCACCCTGCATTTGTAAAGCAAAATAAGCCCTTCTGGCACTTGCGGGTAAAAGTTGCGAACATATATTAGTTGACAATTTTTTTAATGTATCCTATCACATTTTAGGTCGGTTGTATAGTGTGTCGACATTTCGATTAAATTTTGTGTGCATAACTAAGTTGTCATCTGGATTAAAATCAATACCGACATGCAAGTCAACATCCCGCAGTTGTGAATGTGTTCACATCTAGTATAAACTATATCAGTATTGAAGTTGTTGACATCTGACATAATTTTTTCATAGAACGGAAATTTGTCTTTCTATGAATAATCGTAAATGTATCCCAAGCGAAATTTTTTTTGGAACGTGGATTACATAGCATAACACCCGTCTTTCAAGTATATTTTTTAATAGCTAAACGCCATTTAACTCTATATAACAATAGTTCTTAGTATTATTATCCAAAAGTCATATAAACTCACTTCTAGCAGTATGATGAGTTGAGAGCATAGTGTTGGAGCTGATCGACCATATGATGCTTACCATTCATAGAAAGGCCAATCCCTTGCTGATGAAATCTACAAAGATGTTAACTTATAGGCATTAACTTAAATCCAAATGTCAAGAGCTTAAATATCGATACAAAATTTGGTCTAGATGTCAAGGTACCATATAACTTATGTCAGGTTCAATTCCTCTATGGTTGTATTTCTGTCTTCTGTGTCAATAAACTTTCCTTGAGTGTTTATGTCCATTTACTTGACGTTGTTTGGCGCAGATTAATCGCTTTAGTCAGGATTGTATCTTGTGTGGTAATAGCCGTAATCTATCGAATATTATGACATTTCTTTCGCATTTTTCTTTGGGCATTATGGAAGATTGCTTCATAACGGGGAGTTGGTTTTAGAAATGATCATTGAACCAATTAGTTTCTATGTTAAATATTCGCTTGACAACGTATTCTAAGCTATATTTTTCTAAATAATTCAGATAAAATAAAAAGGATGATTATAATTATGATAATAATGATGATTTTATATTTGTATTATTTTAATTTTACAAACTAGCTAATTAGCATCAAATGAAACAAGTTTGGAAAACGTGTGAAGTTTAATTTTCAGAAGCCTACGTTTCTAGCCATATCGCTTATACTTTCTAAGGTATTTTAATGTTCTGTAAAAGCCTCAATTTAGTTGTATTTCAAATTTACCATGTTCCTCTACTGACTTGAGAAAATTATTGTCTCAGTTCTCCTTTTATGTGCAAATAATTCGTCGATCCAAAAGTACTTTCGATAACGTTGGGTTCTAAAGATAAGGGAGACAACTAAACCCAGGAAATAATATAAAGAAAAAGTATTCTTTAATAATAAAACTCATTTTCCTCTTACTGTTCATTCCTTCATTTAGGATTGTAAGTACATAAACATAATGGTTGAAATACTCATCAAGACTATTTTATATCAGCAATATTACGAAAGTAAACACCCAGGGAGTATTAAGAACGAAATTAACCGGATGGAACCTCTCACTGGATATGAAATATTTGGAAAATAATGGATATGTACTGATGAGAATGTTGCCGGAATGTAACCAGAAGAATAATTTGGAAACTCATGACGCAACAAAGATGAAGGCAGTCTTTACAAAGCTTTTCCATTATAAAGCTTTTGTTAAACCACAGTCACTCGACTTGAAACTCAAGAAGAAGAATGTTATACCTTTCCTTTCTATTATTATTCTGTGTGTTTGCCGTGTTTGTAATTTGCCCATATTGATCTGGGAATTCTTTGTTCAAAAACTTGGGTCATTAGATGTCAATATAGTTTAACTTACTATTTTAACAATAACCTGTATAGAGAAATCGTATTCTTCACATTTGTGCTATGGTGTATGTGTATTGTAATGTATACATGAATTTGAAGCTGCAACACAAGAGATCAAATAGTAACAACTATTTAGTCTGAAATTATTCATTTCAAACTTTTTAACGTATCACAAAGTACTTAGACTTATTTTCTACACATTGAATACAAAAATATATACTTACGTTATGTACACAGATTTGTTTTATGCTAAAAGACTCCAGATAGTTATACTCTGTCATCAATACGCTACCAGCAATTCGAATAAATCGAACCTTGCATATTTTCAAACAGAGGAATTAATGAGGGGGTAGTTGTATTAACGTCGCACTGGAGCAACACAACGGGCTATTGGCGACGACATAGGATCGATGGAAAGATCCGAGGACAACTCGTAATTTTGAAGCAAGGTCAGATGACGAGGTAAACATCTGACCCCACTCTCCAAGCTTCCTCAACATGCCAACTTGATAGCATTTGAGGCCACGACAGATATAATGTGTACCAGCCCCCGCTATACGACAGTCTTTATTTGAACCGGGTTTCGAACTCGCTACCTTTTCAACCGGGCTACCACGGCCCCGAAGAATGCATGGAGACAATTCTTGAATCAGTACTCACATCAAGTCTACTGAAGTCCAAATGCACCAATTGAAATAAATAACCATGAAGCTCATTTTGTTCAATTTGAAGTTCCGACTTCGACCTTATAATGAAATAAACGGTATATGGGCGTGCAGCTTCATGTCATTTCTTCCTGTCGCTCGGTTTGATCTGTCACGTGGTCGTGGGAAAAAGTATGAAACGTAATGTCTGATAAATTATTGATTATTTGATTACCCAACGTGATTAAAACACTAGTCTGCGCTTCAATAGTCAATCTACCCGAGGCGATACGTAGGCCCACGTGACTTACCTTTCTTACGACAGCGACTCCGCCCACTTGCTCTGTCTATTTTATTAGAAAATGGATGAGCTTGCTCTTGCAATGTTGAGAGAGAAATTTAGTGTCAAATTTGGTTTTTGGCTTGGAGAGGGGGAATTCTGGCGTTGTATTCCATGGAAATGATGTGGGTAACGAAAAATGTACTAAAATCATAATTATTAGTACTATTATAAGGTATTGACATAGTTGCGATATATTTATTGTTTTATACAGGGTGATTTTTATGCAATGGTACCATTTTGTTTTGGAATAACTTTTAATTAAAACTTTTTTATTAATTTTTTAAACATATAGAGCATTCGCAGGTGACGTCATGATCAGTTATTTTTCTTAACTGTTAACTGCTGTAGGACAAACAAATTGTTATGCATTGGGAAGTTTTATGTAGTGGGAAGTTTTGAAACTAAATAATGTCCAATACACCATAAATTGATCTTTGGAAAATCTTCAGGATTCGAAGAGGCGTTTGGATTGTCCAAATCATACGGATCCATTCCGTTAATGATAGATATTTTTTGATCGTAGCGATTTCGCACTGAAACATCCATGCTTACTAATGGAACAGAAGCCATTGTTTGTCCTACAGCAACGGACGTCATTCTGGCGTTGCTATGGTCAGACCACGTGGTTGCTAGTGCTCTATTGTTTGCTCAATTAATGATAACTCACGGAAGTTGGTTGCTAGGTTTTGGAGTTTTATTTCGCAAGACTCATATTTGACCATGCTGCGCCAGACACGACATACAATATCAAATAATAGTCACACACAATGAAAGTTTTACTGACACAAAAGAGAAAAATACACCCAGGGAGGGATGTACCTGACAGGAATCGAACCTCCGTCGCCTACAAGTAGAAGGTTGCTAGCGCAGTGGGCATACCCACTGAGTCACGACGGCCCCCATAAAATATGAGATCGGTCAAATCACCGCCTCTGGTAAAAATGCAAATACGGGCTCTTTCGACCACGTGATTTGTTCATTTTCTTCTATTTTCATTTTGATTTGAGTGGATACGTAAACAGACAGAACAGGTGTTATTGGGATCAGAAAATCCAAGGTTAATTCCTGAACGACTATTTGGGGCATAGTTTGGAGTGGAGGCATTATTACGTAATTTTCTTTTTGGAGTATGCTAATGGAAAAGCTGTTATTGTCAATTGGAAACGACATTCCGAAATGGTGGTAAAATTTCTTTCTGCCTAAAAATGATCATCAAAAGCTATACAACAAATGTGGTTTCAAGAAAATGAAGGAACACTTCATGCAGCATGTGCAACCAACCATGCGAATTCGGAAGGACGCATTTCCTAGCTAAATAATCTCAAAATATTGTGATATTCATTGATCTCCTCGTTCCCCTGATTTGACTGACAAGGTTTTTTCTGTTGGGCTAATAGAAGGAACGAGTCTACGCTAACAAGTCGACAATACTTTTTAACAGTTTAAGCAAAATATTTGCAAAGAAATTGAACAAATTAGTATTTCTGGTATTTTAACATTTGAGGAAGACATGGTGTGTATGTGAGCTAATCCAACAAAAGTGGAATTAGATCATATACTTTTGCAGCACACTCAATCTCAAAGCGATCGTTGAACTTTAAAATGTCACATAACTTCACGGTCAAAACAAAATGTGCTCAAATACAATCGAAAGAGCTCATATTTTCAGCGCGGCCAATGGTGTGTATTTGGCTGATATAATATTTCATAGATATGTCATTAATTGAGTAAGCAATATGTAAAAACATTAAACAAAAAATGTTTTATTAAACCGTCGAAGTGGTTTTGACGAGATACCTCGTCCATTAAGATCTGACAAATTTTGCTAATGACGAGATATCTCGTCATCAAGGTGTTGCCTATTTTTTGATGATGACGAGATCAATATCTGATCAGTTTTCCAATGACCAGATCAAGATATGATCAGTTTTCCAGTGGCAAGATCACGATCTGATCTTGAGTTTTCAACTCTGAGTTTTCAATGACGAGATATCTCGTCCATCAAGTAGGTAGTTAATTAACGTCGCACTGGAGCAACACAACGGGCTGTTGGCGACGGTGGTCCGGGATCAATCGCTAAGGTAAAGATCCAAAGAAAACTACCAGGAGAGTTTAAACTTATTCCAAAAAAAATGGCGCCCTTGCATAAGAAACACCCTGCATACTTATTAACATGGTTACATAAATCAGTGCCTTTCAATTATTTGTTATCTGGGACTATCCCCTAACGGAACTATTCCTTATTCATATTTAAAAAAAGAATAAAGCTGTTCCTGATATGCATTCAGAACACAATCTGACCAGAATACCAAACGCATACCTCCCACCAAAGTCGATTCCTAATATTCGAAGCGCCCATTCCTTAAGCGGAATTCCAGATACTATTTATGGAATTCCTTCAATCAGAAAGTCCCTTGGGGGCTGTGACAATTCGAGTCCTGGGAGCGTAGTGTATTTATATCACGTTCAAGCTGTCAAACTATCGATAGCACTCTCTCATTTTTCCCATATCTTTTTTAAATGGCGCGATGTTTAGTTTGACAACTTTGTGCTGCCTCAAAACTGAGTTTCATGGCCTCGGGTCACTTGTGTCCGGTCACTAAATGCTGGTCAACTGTAATAACATAACGATGCGTCTGGAGTAGAGATGTTTATGACTTAGAATTTGTGCAATGGAAGAGGCCATTAATACTTGTCTGAAATAAAATTGGCCTCGGGCTGACAGTTGGAATGATTGCGTTAACCCTAACTCGGATAGTTTTAGTTTCGATGGATCTAAATCCTTCGACTTCTAACGGTGGCCTCTCGGTAAGTTCTCGAAGCAATGGAGTGGGTGTTTCGTTCTAAGAAGTTTTAGAAGCTTTTCGAAATACTATAAAAGCTTCGAGGACTGCTCTGGAAAAAATACATTCGATGCATTATCAGCAAATACAGTAATAGATTTTAAACCGTTTTAAGATCTTTTTCTATAAAGCTAAATAAGAGAGGGAGCTATTTTTCGGCAACCTTCTTCGGAACCTGTGGCTCAATTTGGCAAAGTTAGTCTAATCCAATTTCAGCATGTTGCTTTTACAAAACATTAAATATCACCAAATAGGCGATAAATCAAATTACTTCTTCACCATACTGTGCTTTCTTCAGTAGATTGTTTTGTTTTTACACTGAAAATCCCTCTCAAAGGTTAAAGTTAAGAGTTCATTATTTGTTGAGAAATTTGGGTCGTGTATGAAAATCAAATTTTTTCCCAGATTCACGTCATCGGAGAAACATAGTTTAAAAAAATTCCAGTCTCATAAATTCCACAAACTTGTGCTTTTGCAAGTACTGCAGATTTGCCATTTTGAAAATATGTAAATTCGTCGTCATTAACCCTCCAGATGGTTTCAATGAGCTATCTCTCCCATCGAGATCCGACCAATTTTGCTAATGACGAGATATCTCGTCATCAAGATATTGCCAACTTTTCTGATGACAAGATCAAAATTTGGTCAGTTTCCTACTAATGAAGAGATATCTCGTCCATCGAGATCTGGTCAGCTTTGCTTATGGCGAGATACATCGTCGAGACAACCACCAGAAGTGTTAAGTTGTTTTCGTAAGGTTCAGTCTTTCGGACACGTCTATAATAATGTCATCTTCTGGAAATAGTTGAGCCATTGAAACTTTTAAGCAAAGATAAAAAAACCCTTTCAGATTCAAAAGCAGAGGACTTTCCGTCTTAAAAAACATTTTTTTCTAAACAGTTTTTTAATTAAAGCGTATTGTTGGAAATGGCAACTTAGAACATTCCGGAAACGTGCTATGACATTTATTGAATATAATATGTTTGGATTTCAGTTGTTTTCCTTCTGCTGAAGCTGACATTTTAAATAGAAAAAAGAAATAAAAGAAAAAACTTCAGTTGAAAAACAGAACTTTTCTTTTCGGACTATACTTTTCGATACGCATACTTTTATTAAGAAGTATTTATGGAAATGACAACTTCGAAAATTTCAGAGATTTATTTAATTCACTAAACCATTTATCTCATGTTATGTTTTATTCAATGCAGTTTTAATGTTTTTTAACGAAACAATTTTTAGATTTTTTATTTAATATAATGACTTGATTCATGTCATTTCATTTCGCTAAAATTGCACTTAAAAACAGCAACGAATGTAACTGAAAGAACTACTATGTGTAAAATAATTAAGCCAAATACAATGTATATATATTTTTTTATTGAACAAAAGCAAACTCCCCGTGCACCACAGTAGTACAACACGGGGCTTACAGAAGTTAGTTGATTTTACAAAGAAACAGTGGAAAACAATTTAACTAAAATTACAAGATTTTATGAACTTGACAAATGAGTAGAAAAGCAGATTAGATTTTACAAAAACATTGAGTTTCACTGGGCATGTTTTACCTAATTTTCTAAAATCATTTTGCAGACACATTCTTGAATTTTAAATGCAGGACAACTAAAAATCAAATGCTCTACATCTTGTGGCTGCTTTTTAAAACACTCGCACAAATCATTAGTCCGAAGATGAAACCTATATAGATATTTAGCAAAATTTCCATGGCCAGATAAAAATTGCGTAATTTGGAAGTTTGTGAAGAAAAATAATTCTGAGTTCAATTTATGCTTAATAGTAGGAAAAATTTTTTGGTGTGGCCAGCTTTCTCAGACAAGACATACTCTTCGTTCCACTTAGCAACAAGCTTGTCAAAATATGAGCCTGGGTAAGATTTGACATAAGCATATGTATTATGGTCTGTGTGCTGTAAAATAACATTCATCATTCAAAAAAGGTGATAAAATGTATTAAGATATATTGCTGAATTAACTAACTATAAATTTTGGTATCAGAGTGTTACAATGTAAATTTAAACAAAGTACTATGTGGTGAAAGAAAAATACTTCAGGTTAATAATTAATTTGATTTATTACCGTTTTGATAATGCTTAGCGTTTATTTTAGTACAAGCGAAATGCTGCAATTACATTTGATTAACTTGTCAATTTGCGAAAGAGGTTATCAAAACACTAGCGCCCTCTATATTTAGTTTTACAGAAAAATATTCTCCATTGATTTATAAAATTTATTTTATATGGATCATTCCAAGACGAACAAAAGGGGTTTTCAACCCGATCCTCTCCGATATTGATCCTCCTAAATAACATCTATAGTTTCAAGGTCATTCAATTTGACAGTTGATCTTCTACTACAAAAAATGTGCATTTTATTTTTTTCTAAAAACTTAGGTCAAAGATTCGCTACCTATATTTGCTTCCTGAAAATTTCAAGTTGGAATGCGCAATGATTCATAGAAAAAAACATTCATAAATGAATTCAAACAATGTCACAATGAATGCGCTTTAAGCTAAACCTGTATTAAATAATGTTGCAATCGTAGTTCAAATTACATCAAAGTTTACTTTTCACACAGTTTGTGAAATCGTACTGTAAAAACAAGCATTTAGACTTAGATTCACCAAATGCGCCAGACTTATTTTTACCCTACGGACAATTCTGGAAACAAAGGCTAAATCTAATCCTTGAATTGTAGGAAAGACGAAGGATATTTAGACGTATGACGGACTTAGTGGGTGTAACCTAATAGTGAATTTGCTACAAAAGGAATTTTTACAACAAAAGGTTTAGCTAAAAGGATTTTTGAACCTAACGGTGTGATATCTCTGATTTCAAACCTTTCTGAAACTTTAAGTTCCGTGCCACTCAAAATGTATCTGCTCTTTCTCTATCATTAATATTTCAGATGATACATAAAGTTAAAATATAAATGCTGACAGTCTTTGGATACTCTTTAAAACTTTATATTTGACTTGGAAACAAATATTAAAACTCAGAGTTTCAGTAAAAAAGGAGATTAAACTTTTAAACTCTATTATCTAAACTTAAATAGAATAGTAGAATTTATCAACACGAGCTCTACAAGAAGGAAAACCATTGTGTTAGTTTCTAAGTTCGAGATAAGATAAAAACAAAAGGAAATTGATATTAGCATCTAGCATATTGTCATTCATCTCTCAAAATCACTTGAACATATAATACATTCACCTTTAATTTTACCATTTGATGAAAGTATGGTGCGTGAATCAATCCATCAATTGTGAACGATATTGTGTGCGATATTCTAAATTTCTTTCTGTCTGAAAGTGATCGACGAAAGCTTTACAGCATATGTGGTTTCAACAAGATGGAGGAACATTTCATACAACTCGTGCAACCATGCGAATTCTACAGGACACATTTCCTGGACGAATATCAAAACCTGGTGATGTCGATTGTCTTCCTCGTTCTCCTGATTGGACAGCGCCGGTTTTTTTCTTTTGTGTTAAAATTCCTGGAACAATTTCTTTGCAAATGTTTTGCAGTTCAAGCAAAACTTTTGCAAAGAAATTGTTCCAGGAATTTTAGTATTTGATGAAGGCTTGTTTAGTGTGTGAACTAATCCAACAAAAGTGGAATCCCATCTTCTTCCGGCATCACAACATTCCATACTTTCGGGAAACAAAATCTAATCTCAAAACCATCATCAAATGTTAAAATGTCACTTAACTTCACGGACGAAGCGAAACTATTTTCGTAAATAAAAAATTTGCTAACTTCTAAAACGTGGCCCGAAAACCGTCTGTCTGTCTCAACTTAAGAATCTGACACGCTCATTTGATTTGATAGTTTATTGAGCTAAATGACATCACGTGACACGAAAAGGAACCAACAGGCAATTTTCGGAGGTATATACGGATCACATTCAGCTTAAATTTTTTATCTCCAAATCCCTACTTCTTAAAGTTTATACGTTTGACTCAAACCTTCCTTAAGCTTTAAGTATTTGGTAAAAGGATCATTTGGGTTGTCTAGTGTCTGAAAGTAGTCGTACTTAAGATAAAAAGTGCACAACCATCCCTGAAGGGAAGTCAAAGATCCAATAACATTCTTGATTGTTTCTAGGAAAAGCGTATTTTGTTTCTTCCCTCAGCAAAGACAGAATAAATCCCCATACAATATAGTCGTCATTGCATTAACTCACATAAATTCTTAGATAATATCGTAGATATTCTCCCCAAACCAATGTTCAGATATTACTGCTTTAAATATATAAATATGAAATAATCAGGGATGCACTAGGATTTAGGCATAGTGCAGTAACTCACGGTATCACATCTTATTACTTCCCACTTCTTTTTGGAGTATAAACTAGGCGTTTGATAGTAATTACTAATGTTAATGTTTTTGTGGTATTTCGTGCGTTGTCTTTCCATATGAAATTACATTATTTGAAAAGTGGAAGCTTTTCTGTATGTTCTTTTAGTTTAATCTCTGGTTACCAAAGCTTCCTGTGCTAACTTTATGTGAGGAGGTATGCCGAACGCATAATTAAACCATCACATGTGGATGTGTGTACGCAAGCGCCACCTAGAGATTTGCTAGAGACACTTTTCTGATATTCTGTCCAAACACAATATTCAGGTATTTCTGCTTTAAATACGCAAATATGGAATAATCAGGGATGCGCTAGGGTTTTTAGTCACATAGAGTAGTAACTCACGGTATCACATCTTATTACTTCCCACTTCTATATGGAATATAAACTAGACGTCTTTGTGATTGTTATTATTATTGGTAATATGTTTGTGATATTCGTGCGTTGTCCTTCATATTCAATTACATTATTAGAAGAGTGAAAGCTTTTCTGCTCTTATTCACTAGTTACCAAAGCTTGTACAAATTTTAAGAGGAGGTATGGAACACAGAATTAAACAATCGCATGGGGATGTGTCCACAAGCGCCACCTGGATTTGCTAGAGGGCACTCAACTCAATTCCATCTTCGGATACCGACCCTACAAAGGGCTTACGGTAAACAAAATCCCACGAAGTGCAAGATAACTAGATATGGACAAGGAATCATATTTTTTGCAATGCAAAGCAGAAATTTTGAGTTTTTAAATGAACACCTGGGTGCTGTTCTTGAAATCTTTTACTGTGAAGTTTTTAGAGGCAAGAGATTGAATTGAAGTGCCAGTATTTTTAGGTGAAAAGAGGTTATGCGGGTCAAGAATATTTTGCACCGATAAAAGGCGGCTGAATTTAAGCCGGTTGCTTCAGTTCAAACTCCCTGGCGGCCGAACATTGCTGGATTTGTATGATTTTTCGTTGTAGAGAGAGGTGAACTACCAGTTATGATTGGACAGGTGGTAATACAGTGGGAGGGACTGTCTCACTGCCACGGATGCAGAGGTCACTTGGATTGGTTGGTTGCTGTATGGCGTTATGGCCAAGCTTCGCTAAACACAAGACAACGTCAAGTAAAAAATAGCGTAAAAGGGAAAAATAAGAGGGATTGGGGAATAGAGTAGGGGATGAAAGCGGAAAAAGATCGCTTGCGTCTCCCTTGTTTACTAAAGCCAGAAAACTCCATAGGAAAGGATCGATATAGTACACACCTAAAGGAGATGTGCCCCTGAGGGCTTGGTCAGTTAGGACCATCGTCATTTAAGATGTTGACTGTACGGGTAACAAATATCATTTTATGAATGCTGAGATAGCTGACATGTACTTCAACTGTGGGGTAGCTACGGCAACGGACTAGTGGTTGTGAAATTGTGTCGTGACCATTATCCCGTCAGACTGATTTATTTGGACAAGCTGCGCCAAACACAAGACATTTTGGACATAATATAACGGCATTAAGAGCATGAATTAGCGGACTAAGGGATGAGACATGCGAACTGCGTAGACGTTAAAGTCGGAAGACAGAGGAAAGGGATGCGCATAGTAAACAAACTTACCTAGACCAAGTCTATGTAAACATCCCCAAAAATCCTAACACTAGACCAGAGCTTCCATCCTCTTTTGCTAGGTCAACAGAGAACAACAAATGATTTGGGGAGTCTAGTTCAGTGTTGCATTTAAGTCAAGTTGGACCTTGAACAAAGGATAGAGATCCTATGTACCAATTCACAAGTCTGGAAATGACAGTTTGGCATCTTTTGTTTCCCGTATATTTTGCTGGTGGCTGGTGCACGTTAAATCTGTCGTGGCCTCAAATATCCTCCCGATGACGTGTTGTGGAAGATTGGAGAGTGTGGGTGCCAGCTCAGGTGTTGTGCTCGTCATGTCCGTGGTTCAAAATTTCGAGGTATTATCTATGGATATTTCCTTTCGGGATTTATTCCAGACCATCACCAATAGCCCGTTGTATTGCTCCAGTTCCACGTTATTTCGACAACCTACGTATCCGTATATTTTCTCGTTTTGAATTTCTTCAAGGTTGGCGACTATTGATGTAAACAAAGCAAGTTATCATCCGCTACTGGAACAGCGCTGTGATTCATAAGCATGCCAAATGTGATAGACTTTTTAACTTCTTTCCATGGTTGTCATTGAGAAGCAATCAGTTATAAAAAATGTTAGCCAAAATAAGATATATCGTCGGCTTAGAGTAGAAACTTAGTAATTGACACTTTTTTTCGGAGACACTTATTTCTCATGATGATGAGAATCTACTCTTAAAATATATACAACATTATCAAAACTTGTAATTTTTATTTTTTGACTTAAAAACGTATAGTTAGTCTTTAAATATCTGTGCAGTAGAAAATTATTTTAATCAATTAATGAGTTTCTGCTCTAAGCCGATGATATGTATTTCCTAATAAAGTCGTTCCTAAAAGCCTTGAAAATCTCATTCTATACTTCGATTTTACTTTTCAAATAACTCACATTGATAATAATTACGAAAAAGGGGACTATTTACTCTGTGCAAGAACAAAATCTATTCATTCGTAGGATATTTTTAAATGTGCTGTACAATAATTAACATAATTACACTCAAAATATCACGCTATTCAATTAATATAATTCAGAGTAACATTACTTTGCATGGTATTAATTGACTTCAACATGTGGATTAAATAATTGTTTCACGAGAAAACCTTTCTTCAAAGATCAATAAATAAAAGGAACGAGAATTACTGCCCAGTCGTATTCGTTTTAAATGATACAAGTCCATATGCGATGAAACTATGAAGTGAGTTTGCAGGCAATATTCAACAGATTGCGAGCAAATAAAATATTTTTATTACTTTTAAGCAACAGTAAAATTCGAAAATTGATAACTTTATTTTATTCGAAAGGATATCTTAAGCGATGTCTCCTTTTTACGACTTTAGATAAAGATATGTGTGTATAAGTATACAGGATGTATAAAAAATAGCTTTAGTTGTTAAATTGTACTTAAATCTAGTATACGAGGTAGTTTAGTTTTGCATAAAGTTACTTCTAAGTCTTTCAATCCCCTTTGCTTAATTATACTAGACATAGACTAACTGTTCCATTGATATCTTGATTAACCTTTCTCAACTTGTGCAGTCCTTTGGTTCTGAGAAAAAATTAAATTCGAAATTTCTACAAGTGAATAGATTCTGAATTAATTGCGTTTTAAATGTTCAAATTGACCACATCAAACGATATCAGTATTAAATATACCAAATTATTTGTCTTGATAAAGGAGCAAATATGCGACATGATATAATGTCATCGGGTTTCTTTTCATTATAATCAAGATTTCACTAAGTATTCATAGTATTAAAGTTACTCTTTTAAAGAGACATCAGTGTTATATATTTTTTATTGAACAAAAGCAAACTCCACGTGCACAATAGAAGTACAACACGGAGCAGCTTACAGAAGTAAGTTGATTTAACAAAAAAAAAAAAGAAAAAAAAAACAATTTAACTAGAATTACAAGATTTTATGAACTTGACAAATGAGTAGAAAAGCAGATTAGATTTAACAAAAACATTGAGTTTCACTGACCATGTTTTACCTAATTTTCTCAAATCATTTTGTAGGCACATTCTTGAACTTGCAAATGCAGGGCAACTAAAAAGCAAATGCTCCACATCTTGTGGCTGCTTTTAAAAACACTTGCACATATCATAGTCCGAAGATGAAACCTATATAGATATTTAGCAAAATTTCCATGGCCAGATAAAAATTGTAATTTTGAAGTTTGTGAAGAAAAATAATTCTGAGTTCAATCTATGCTTAATAGTAGGAAAATATTTTTTGGTGTGGCCAGCTTTCTTAAACGAGACATACCCTTCGTTCCACTTAGCAACAAGCTTGTCATAATACGAGGCCCTTTCAAGTATATTGAATACTCAAAATTGTATAACAGTATCTATTGATATACCGATCATTAAGGGTATAGACATAGCAGAATTATCAGTTCTTTGGTAAGTCACATGCAAAATTAAGTTTGAATTTTCAGTTACCTCAAGCAAATTAACTCATTCTAATGAGAGGTATTTCTGTCAAGCTAAGTATAACTGGCGGTAGTGTTTGTGCAGCGATACGTGTTTCCTGAGCATGTTCTGAACTTGATGTCAATTGGCTTGATTTCAGCCAATTGACAGCTTCAGCATTCAGCTTCAGCATTTCGTCAATAAAGAATTCAAAAAATAAATTCCGAAATGTTATAATTGATTGGTCAAAGACAATTAGATTAAGCACCAAACATCGCCAAGACAGCGATAAATTACATTTTAAAGCAACCCCGATCTGTATCATGCGAGAACATCTGCACAGCAGAAGAAAAGTCTTCTCAGACCATTTGGTTTTTGTTAACACAGAAGCTCCCTCTCATATTCTTTAAGAGAGTTGAATATTTTAAAATTTAATAGCCCCTCCTACGTGTGGAAAGCATTTCACGTACGTGCCTTATGTAAGACTTAGCATTTTCTAAAATGACCGAATTAGCGTCAAAATCAACTTGAACACCTCTTTATTGTAAAGAGACATGAGTCTGTTTTATGGAGCGCTTGTTGGTGTAAACAAACTTTTTGATGCCTTTACATTACTACGAAACACTACCACAGAAAAGAATCCAATTGTGCTGCTATTATACGTCATAAAATATGGCAACTGTCCTGGTCGTAGGAAGTTTTGGGGCCGCTGTTTACTTATTCTAGGTATGCTTATTAAAGTTTTGAATATTCAATGAGTTCTTTTTTTTAAATGAGAAACATTTCTTTCAAGCTCAATATAGGTGACTAGTGTTTGTGCGGCGATACGTGTTTTTACATTAGTATTTTGAACGGGACGTCAGTTAGCTTGTTTTTAGGTACGATTTCAGAATTTCGCCAATTAAAGTTCCGAATTCATATATTACCTGTGGTTCAAAATTACGTGGTGTTGTCCTCGGATCTTTCCCTTTGGGATTGATCCCGGACCGTCACCAATAGCCCATTGTGTTGCTCCAGTGTGACGTTAATTGAAATACCCAAATACCCATATATTACCGTGGATTAATCAACCAAAATTAGATTAAACACCAAAATGGCGATAAACTACTTTTTAAGGCAATCGTGATATGTATCATTAGGTAGGAAGGTATTTTAATTAACGTTACACTGGAGCAACACAACGGGCTATTGGCGAGAGTCCGGGATCAAAACCCTAAGGGAAAGATGAAAGGCCTACACCACGTAATTTTGAACCACTGTCAGGGGACGAGGTCACACCTGAGCTGGCACCCCACTCTCCAAACTTCCACACCACGCCAACGTAAGGACATTTGAGGCCACGACATATTTAACGTGCACCAGCACCCTTTGTACACGGCGGTCTTCGGCTGGATTCGACCCTCCGGTTGCTAATCCGTTACTCTTCCAAACGGGCTACCGCCTTCTATGTATCATGAGAGAGCATTTGGGTATCGAAAGTAGAAGCTTCGCTTTCCTTCTGGTTTGTTTGCTTACACTGAAATCCCCTCTCAAGCTCCGTAAGCTGAATATTTTAAATATTTAATAATTCAGTAGCCTTCCAGCGTGTGGAAACCATTCGACTTCTGTACGTGACTTACACAAGATTTTCTGCTTCTTTTAAATGTGCAAACTAGTGTCGAAATTGCATTGGGGATGCTGATCTGTTTCATGGAGTAATCCTGGGCATAACCAAATGTGTTGATGCCCTTACACTATAACAAAACAGTAACACAAGAAAGAATTTAGTTTTGCTGCTTTTATGCATCGTAAAATATGACAGCTTTCCCGAGCGTGGGAAGTTTTGGGGCGGATGTTTACTTTTACAAGGAATGCTCTATTAAATTTTTGAACATTCAGTGAATTTTTATTTCATAGACGGAATAAATATGCTCAAGATCACGTTTTTGGGTGCGCGCTAAAGTGCTTCATACTCTTCCGCTGTCCATAAATCTAGTGCGAGTACAAAACCTTTCATGTTTACCACTTTTGTTTCCAAACTTATGATGAAATCCGCCCAGTTACTCATAAACGAAACAACATGTACCACCAGGGTATAACGCCAAAACTCCGGTAGGTAGGTAGATATTTTAATTGACGTCACACTGGAGGCAACACAACGGGATATCGGTGACGGTCCGGGATCAATCCCAAAGGGAAAGATCCGAGGACAACACCACGTAATTTTGAACCACGATCAGGTGACGAGGTCACACCTGAGCTGGCACCCCACTCACCAAACTTCCACACCACGCCAACGTGAGGGCATTTGAGGCCACGACAGATTTAACATGCATCAGAACCCTTTGTACACATTCCCTCTGGGATTGATCCCGGACCGTCACCAATAGCCCGTTGTGTTGCTCCAGTGTGACGTTAATTGAAAATACCAAATACTACCCTTTGTACACGACGATCTTCGGCTGGATTCGAACTCGCAACCCTCCGGTTGCAAATCCGTTACTCTTCCAACCGCGACCCCCCAACTCTGGATAAAACTTTAGTCGTGGCTCAGTGGGTATGCCCACTGCGCTAGCAACCTTCGAGTTGTATGGGGCGCAGGTTCGATTCCTGTCAGGTGCATTCCTCCTGGGTGTATTTCTCTTCTGTGTCGGTAAAACTTTCATTTTGTGTGCGTCTGTTACTTGATATTGTATGTATTGTGTCTGACGTAGCATGGCCATTGCGCCATAAAACCCCAACAAACCAAACCTAGTTAAAACTTTAGAGGACTGCATTCCCTGAATTCCTATTAAGACAAGAAAATAGAATTATTCTATTTAGCTATAAGACTTGAATACATCTTTAAATTGTAATAGTATTGGGGAATGCATGAAAATCGAGAGTTACAATTGTTATATCTCATGGTTTCAGAACTAGAAGTTCACGTTGGCGTGGTGTGGAAGTTTGGAGAGTGGGGTGCCAGCTCAGGTGTTGCCTCGTCATCTGACCGTGGTTCAAAATTACGTGGTGCTGTCCTCGGATTTTTCCCTTTGGGATTGATCCCGGACCGTCACCAATAGCCCGTTGTGTTGCTCCAGTGTGACGTTAATTGAAAATACCAATACCAGAACTAGAAATAACATCCAGAAGATGACTATAGCGTCGTGTAGAAAAAGGATATCTGTACTTGACATGACCTTCGGACCAAATACGTAGGAGTATTGAGCGCAATATGTCGAAATTCTACGGTGCTGTGGGCCAGTGTAACTTTGGATTGTGTGGGGGTGAGGGCTGAGTAAGTGGCACCATTCGAAAGCTACCGAACTTTTTACAATTAATATTGGACAACAACGATTAATATCAAATTGCACTTTAATAGTTCAAACTGTAAATTATTTGTGGACTATTCTCACACACAAGAAACAATTTGTCAAATTTCCTATGTCTGCTTCATTTATTCCACAATCTAACATCAAGCCCCAGTATTCACGTCAAAACTACGGTTTGTGTCCTCGACACTAAACCTACCAATTCTTTAATTTGAAAATCTTACTTATATTTCTTTATCTTATGGTCCGCGGTAGGCCGGTTGGAAGAGTAACGGGCTAGCAACCGGAGTGTTGCGAGTTCGAATCCAGCCAAACACCGTCGTGTACAAAGGGGGCTGGTGCACGTTAAATCTGTCGTGGCCTCAAATGTCCTCACGTTGGCGTGGTGTGGAAGTTTGGAGAGTGGGGTGCCAGCTCAGGTGTTGCCTCGTCATCTGACCGTGGTTCAAAATTACGTGGTGTTGTCCTCGGATCTTTCCCTTTGGGATTGATCCCGGACCGTCACCAATAGCCCGTTGTGTTGCTCCAGTGTGACGTTAATTGAAATAACAATAACAATAACAATAAAACTTTAGAGGACTGCATTCCCTGAATTCCTATTAAGACAAGAAAATAGAATTATTCTATTTAGCTATAAGACTTGAATACATCTTTAAATTGTAATAGTATTGGGGAATGCATGAAAATCGAGAGTTACAATTGTTATATCTCATGGTTTCAGAACTAGAAGTTCACGTTGGCGTGGTGTGGAAGTTTGGAGAGTGGGGTGCCAGCTCAGGTGTTGCCTCGTCATCTGACCGTGGTTCAAAATTACGTGGTGCTGTCCTCGGATTTTTCCCTTTGGGATTGATCCCGGACCGTCACCAATAGCCCGTTGTGTTGCTCCAGTGTGACGTTAATTGAAAATACCAATACCAGAACTAGAAATAACATCCAGAAGATGACTATAGCGTCGTGTAGAAAAAGGATATCTGTACTTGACATGACCTTCGGACCAAATACGTAGGAGTATTGAGCGCAATATGTCGAAATTCTACGGTGCTGTGGGCCAGTGTAACTTTGGATTGTGTGGGGGTGAGGGCTGAGTAAGTGGCACCATTCGAAAGCTACCGAACTTTTTACAATTAATATTGGACAACAACGATTAATATCAAATTGCACTTTAATAGTTCAAACTGTAAATTATTTGTGGACTATTCTCACACACAAGAAACAATTTGTCAAATTTCCTATGTCTGCTTCATTTATTCCACAATCTAACATCAAGCCCCAGTATTCACGTCAAAACTACGGTTTGTGTCCTCGACACTAAACCTACCAATTCTTTAATTTGAAAATCTTACTTATATTTCTTTATCTTATGGTCCGCGGTAGGCCGGTTGGAAGAGTAACGGGCTAGCAACCGGAGTGTTGCGAGTTCGAATCCAACCAAAGACCGTCGTGTACAAAGGAGGCAGGTGCACTTTATACCCCTAATGTCCTCCCGTTGGCGTGATGTGGAAGTTTGAAGAGTAGGGTGCCAGCTTGTGACCTCGTCATCTGACCGTGGCGAGGTCAAAATGACGTGGGGTTGTCCTCGGATCTTTTCCTTCGGGGGTTGATCCTGGACCAGCACCAATAGACCATTGTGTTGCGCCAGTGCGACGTTAATTAAAGTACCTACCTCTTTATCTTATAATTCTATTTCGCTTTTTTTACCATTCTACAGGCCACAATACACTAAATAAAATTGCATGCTTAAAAAATAAATCACGTTCAATGTTCTAAGCGTAAGACGGGTTACAAAAAACACCAGGTATATCTAATGTGAATATGTTTACAAGTTTTGTGTGGTAAACATGTCACAAATCAATCGGAAACTGTGTTTGAAGCAGTCTCTAAAGCATAGTCTATAGACAGTTGTATTAAGCCGTATTCTTATTTTGAATTTTGATTGGATCAAATTTTCATCTCTAACATCTTTAAAAGCTCGCCTTTCTAAATCACATCATCTACAAAACAAGCTTCCAAAAAATAAATAATCAAGCATTGCATGTTATGCAAGTACCTTTAGAAATTTTCAAACCCAATTTCATGGCGGAATGCTTTTTCTTGAAGTCTTTTTTTAAAAGGCCTTTATTTAAATGCAACGCGTGTACTTAAAAGATAAAAGTTGGTAATTAATTAATGACAAATGGTTTGTTCGTAACTATAGAAACTGATGTATCCATCTTAATTAAAAATGCATGTTCAAATAAAAATGAATGTTCCAGCATGGTGAAAATAATAGCTGAAACTAATGGATATTGCTTTTCGTAAACAAATTTGCTCTAATTAATTCGTCTTGTGGGAAGTCTGCTTTGTTTCGCGGCAAAAAGCATCCATCCTAAAATCAAAATATCGTAAGTAATATTCCTAAAACAAAAGACCCAATCTATTCTTCTGGAGAATAAAAAACATTAAGATGAATCTTTTGTATCTCAAAAAACAGGCTCTCAAGAATTTGAAAGCCTGGGACTCGCCCATTATTCAATCAGAAATGAAAAATGTTCAATAACATCCCCGAGCTTAATTCCCAGGGGGCAGGAACACATATTTATTAAATTACCAGTTTGTGTTTTATTAAATGTTAATCGGACATCGGGACAAAGGACATCGGGATATGTTTTACCCTTCATTGTTGTCTCGACGAGGTTTCTCGTCATTTGCAAAGCTGACTAAATCTTGATCTTCTCGTCAAAACATTGGCAACATCTTGATGACGAAATTCTCGTCATTAGCAGAACTAATCAGATCTTGATGAACGAGATATCTCGTCGAAACCATTGGGGGTTAACAGCTGAAACAAGTAGAGTAGTACTGTTTAGAAAGTGGGGTGTCAGCTCAGGTGTTAACCTCGATAATCTGACCGTGTTTCAAAATGACGAGATGTTGTCCTCCGATCTTTCCCTCAGGGATTGATCCCGGACCGTCACCAATAGCCTTTTGTGTTGCTCCAGAGAGTGCGATGTTTAATAACTATTTACCTACCTACAAGTTAATCACATTCGTACAACATAGCGCACGTGATGTTAGTATCACAGTGGTTGTTTCACTTATAATCCAACAATTTAGTCTAAATCAAGCAGCACAATATCGACGTCTTGTTTTCCACGAGCTCACGATATACACATGCACTTGCTTGCGTGTCAAACGGCCTTGTTGAACCAATGGGCGGATTCCCTGATATTATATAATTTTTATCTTTGACAGATTTTGCATTTCGCAATAAAAAATGATCACAGTCTTTTCCTCGACACGAACTTCATTGAAAATCAGATTCATACAGAAAAGTCTCGACGAGACATCATTAAACCACTTAACCATACTTCCTTAACTCACCCTCATTCACTAAAACTTTATTGACTGACTATTCCGACCAGACAACTAAAAAGATCTGATAAGGTCTGAAATTCGTCTTTTCCCCTTCGCACTTGCTAGGATGAGCGAATAGAAAGAACGCCACAGTACATGAAAGTAGAGAAATCTCCCAACAATACAGCTAAACAGCAACTCTTGAAGCGTGCACAGAAACTGATGCAGGAACTTTTATCAGAAGATTATGCTTTCTCGATAGACGCCCATAATTGCGTGGTTGTGGTGTTGAATCTTGTGCACGAATGGCTCTCTCGATCATAACCCAGATATGCTCACGGGGCTCACGTCTGGCAATCTAGGTGGCCAAATCACGTGCTGGAATTTTTCAGAATGCTCCTCAAACCAATCGCTAACGAAATAGGCCCGCTGAACACGGAGCATTATCGTCCTGGAACATCCCATCGCTATAGGGGTAAGTGATGTCCATAAAGGGCTGCAAATGGTCACCAAGCAGCTGAATATAGCGATTTCCTGTCAATGACCGGTTCAATTTGACCAGAGAACCCAATTCCTCAGACCATTATGGAACCATCACTGGCTTCAACAATTCCTTGTTGACATTGGATCCATAGCCTCATAGGGTTTGCGCCACACCCAAACTAAATTATATTTTATAATTTTCGTACGAAGGATTTTTCATTTCGCTATACACATAATCACCATCTTTTCCTTGGCACCAACTACCTATAAAATTAGATCCATACAGAATAGTCTTGACTAGACATCACTAAGCTACTTAGCCATACTTCACTAACTCACCCGAAAACTTTATTGACTGACTACTCCGACCAGACAACTCAACAATCTGAGAAGGTCTGAAATTCGTCTTTTTCCCTTCGCACTTGCTGGGATGAGTGAATAGAAAGAACACAGCACATGAGAGTCGAGAACTCACCTAACAATGCCGTTAAACAGCAACTCTTGAAGCGTGCACAGTAACTGAAGCAGAAACTTTTATCAGAAGTTCTCATTTAAAGAGTTAATATCATGGGTGAATATTCTGCAAGAAATGAAAATGGCGAAAATTGAAGTCGACTCCCGGAAAAGCGTTTTACCGAACAGTCTGCGTATCTGCTTATTTCCTGCCTCCGATAAATGCCGGTGCAGGTTTTTTGAAACATAAATTTTATCCCATGAAAGCATCTGGAAAATTCTGTCTCCATGCATAAAAGACCGTGAAAACGTCACATACGTCTCTAGACTCTCAATCAGCCGTGAAAGGATTTTCTCAACTCTTCTCGGTGTCGCTCAGGTTTGATTGGCAAAAGAAGTTTTTTGAACTTTGCTGAAATTTTTGGATCGAATTTGCAATGAATCTTTATCCTTGGGTATAAATTCTCGGAAATGGTTTTCAATGAATCTGTATTCTTCAGGGTATAAGCTCAGTAAAGCTGTATTGTTGAGTTCTAAAAGCCTTCTCCATTCTATTTCACAGTGTATTTATTCACAATATTTCTCTTCTATTAAAGGATTTCAAGCTCAAGATTATTGTGAACTAAAAGGATTAGAATAGTTCGTAATCCAGAAGTGAAATGTTATTTTCAAATCCTTTTCGAATATCAAGGATTTTCCGAAATGTTCGCTTAATACCATGTAATAATGAGAAAATATATGTAATCAGGCAGTTATAACAAATAAATATTTCGATGTTAATTTAATTTTTCAAGTTTTCTTTCTGGTATTTTTAATATTTAGCAATGCAGAGTGATTCGAAATTCTCTGGCCAAACTTCAATGAGTGGTAGATGTACCAAAATAATTTTTTTTGTCAAAGAATGTGTGACCACAGTTGTAGAGTGTAGGTGTCAGAGGGTGCCTGTTTAGAACGTTTGCAAATCGTTCACTTTTAAACTTCGTCATTCGCAACACGGATTTTCCATCTGACGAAGCATTATACGAATTCCGAGATGTTTGGCATACCTCTAATGTATGGGGCTACCAACGGAAACGGAAGAGCTGATCGGAAGAGAGCCAAATTGTCAAACATTAGAGTATTCATTCTCACCAGCTGAGAAAAATCAGAATACTTCATATCAGAAGACATGATGCGGGTCAGCCAAGACGTTCAAGTATCCTTGTAATGGAAAAAGACATTCTATGGGAGATTGAGAAAAATCCAAGCACAAACACGCAAGCTGTTAAACATAGCCACGGTTTGGGCCAATCCATCGTGTGGAGAGTTTTGCACGAGTAGCACTTGCATTCCTTCAGCGTACAGAGGCCAGACATTGAAACCTGAATATTAATCCTCTGCACGAAGCATTCGCCCATTGGTTTCTACAGTAGATCACAGTCCACCCAGATTTTCCAGAGTACGTGCACTTTACATATGAAGCTTCTTTTGCACGTGAGATATTGTCTAATGTGCCAAATAGGAAAAACAAATTGTCCCTATCTCAGAACTGGTTACATTTTGAAAAGAACAGGTTTCTGCACCAGAGACTGGCCATTATAGGGTAGTTTTCGACTTAAAAATAAACCACCAAGAGGTTAAACATGTCAAAGTTCTTAACACCAAGAAACCTGAAACAATATTAGCCCTAAATCATCCCTTTTGAAGTGTACGTCCAGAATGGTATGTTTTAGCCTTTTGTGTTTTCAATCTTTCACCATTATTACTCTATTCAGAATCTGCTTTAAAGTAAAGTTCTGAATAAAGCAATAATGATTCGTTATTACTCTATATTCCTGAATAACGGCGTTTCAGAACTTCAGAACTCTGATTTAAAGGCGAACCATTATTACTCTATTCAGAACTATGCTTTAAAGTAGATTCTGAATAGAGTAATAGCGGTAAAAGATTGAAAGCATAAAAATAACGTCAATCTAAACGAACAATTCAGAATTAACGTTATTCAGAACTCTGAGACTCTAGAGTAATGACTTTCAACGTTATTATTTATTCAAGACTACCTTTAAAGCAAATTCAGAATAGAGTAATAGAGGTAAAAGATTAAAAACAAAAGTAAATCACGCCAAACTAAATGAACAATTAAGAATTACCTTTATTCAGAACTCTGAGACTCTAGAGTAATAACGGTGAAAGTTATTACTATATTCAGAACTCTGCTTAAAGCAGATTCTGAATAGAGAGCAATAACGGTGAAAGATTGAAAACAACAAAAGTAAATCAGGCCAATCTGAACGAACAATTAAAAACCTCCGTTATCCAAAACTCTGAGACTAAAGTAATAACTTTTACCTCTATAATAATAATACCGCTAGTAATAGCGGGGAAGGATTTCAAACACAATGCTAACGACGCATGCCGATTTGAACGAACAATTCAGAATCACAGTTATACAGAACCCTGAGACTCTAAAGTAATAACTTCCACAGTTATTACTCTATTCAGAACTCTGTTTTAATGTAGATTCTGAATAGAGTAATAGCGGTAAAAAATTGTAAACATAAAATTAAATAGCGCCAATCTAAACGAAAAATTCAGAATCACCTTTATTCAGAACTCTATGGCCAAGCATGGCCCTTGCGCCAAAAACCAACCAACCATCAGAACTCTAAGCCACTAGAGCTATACTTTCGCCGTTCTTATGCTATTTAGAAATCTGCTTTAAAGCAAATTCTGAATTTAATTATCGCTGTGTGAAAGACTGAAAACACAAAGTAAATCACGCCAATCTGATTGAACAATTCAGAATCACAGTTATTCAAAACTCTGGGACTAGAATAATAACCTCCATCACTATTACTGTATTCATAACTGCTTTAAAGTATGTTCAGAGTTGAGTAATAGCGTTGAAAGATTGAAAACACAAAAGTAAAACACGCCAATCTGAACGAATTCAGAATTACTGTTATTCAGAACTCAGACTCTAGAGTAATAACTTTCAGTTATTACTCTAGAGACTTCTGAATAGAGTAATAACTTTCACAGTTATTACTCTAGAGACTTCTGAATAGAGTAATAACTTTCACAGCTATTACTCTATTCAGAACTCTGTTTTAAAGTAGATTCTGAATAAAGTAATAGAAGTAAAAGATTGAAAACATAAAAAATAAATAACGCCAATTTAAACGAACAATTCAGAATCACCTTTATTCAGAACTCTGAGCCCCTAGAGCAATACTTTCGCCGTTATTACACTATTCAGAACTCTGCTTTAAAGCAAATTCTGAATAGAACAATACTGGTGAAATGTTGAAAGCACAAAATTAAATCAAGCCAATCTGAACGAACAATTCAAAATCAGTTATGCAGAACTCTGAGACTAGAATAACAACTTTCGTAATTATTACTCTACTAAAAACTCTCTTTAAAGCAGATTCAGAATAGAGTAATACCGGTGAAAGATTCAAAACAAAAGTAAATCACTCCAATCTGAACGAACAATTCAGAAAACGAGTATTTAGGGCTCTGATTTCTTCAAATTTCCTGGGTTAAGAACATCGAAATATGGAATACCTTCGTTTCTCCCAAATCCCAAACTTCGTCACAAGGACATCGAAAATGGAAATGGCCTTTCAGTGCGTAGGGCGTATCAAAGGACAACAAAAGGGAGGTATCTGGTTAAAAATGCAAATCGGAATTTCTCAGCTAACACGTAACACGACCAACGCAAAGCCACCTTTCAGACCTATGCGGCATGAAAGGCACGGGAGAGTATATAAGGAATCATGTACGCAAACTTTTCTGCGCCCTCAAAATGAGTTACCGGGTGTTTGAAACGAGACCCATTGATTCAATTTTCACGCAAGAGAATCCGAATTTCGAATTGGGAAAAGATTCATGAGTGTTAAAAGGAAGCGGAGCTTTGGCAACGTCGCTATTCGGCTCATTTATATACAGCGCGTGGATTGAAAACGGTTTTTATGTACTTTGCAGTATCTTTAAGGGGGGGGGGCACAAAAATTGATCCTACATAGTGGAACGCGAACTCCCACTCAAATGAGTTTCAATCAGATCGTGGTGCTCAATTTCGTATACATCAAGTGACAAACGTGTTGAAAGAGCTGTATGTTTATTTCAACACTTTTCGGATCTATAACCTTACCCCACAACCCCGAATCTTATTTCAGCTTTGGAAAGGAATCGAAGCTTCAATTTCTATATCTTTCTTTTGGGTATTCAATGCGAAAAATTGATGTGCCTGCCTCATCTACTTTTATGTCCATCTTTCTCAAACGTAAACAGGGCCGCTGTGGCCCGGTTGGAAGAGCAACGGATTAGCAACTGGAGGGTTGCGAGTTCGAATCCAGCCAAACACCGTCGTGTACAAAGGGGGCTGGTGCACGTTAGATCTGTCGTGGTCTCACGTTGGCGTTGTGTAGAAGTTTGGAAAGTGAAGTGCCTGCTCAGGTGTTGCTTCGTCATCTGACCGTGGTTCAAAATTACGTTGTGTCCTCGGATCTTTCCCTTTGGGATTGATCCCAGACCGTCACCAATAGCCCGTTGTGTTGCTCCAGTGTGACGTTAATTTAAATACCTACCTATCAAACGTAACCAAACATTCACCTATTTAAGTAGTTTTGCTCAATGTTTCGTGTCATTAGCAATGTAAAAGTAGGACTGGAGCAATACATCGGACTATTGGCAACTGTCCGGGATCAAACCTGAAGTTAAAGATCCGAGGACAACACCTCGCAATTTTGAGCCACGGTAAGATGAAAAAATTGTCAGAAGTGCTTTAGTAATCGTGGAATTTCAGTACTGAATTTGTAATGATCTCGTGATGTGTTCAGTTTTGTATATTTGTAAATAATAAAACAGCTTAAAACCAAATAAATGGGTTCCAGTTTTGCCGTTTTAAGTTCTAATGTGTTAAATAATTAAAGTTCACCCTGCAACCTTTCATATTCAACAAACCATTGTGCAGAAATATGTTCTTGACACGTGGGTCACTTTTGGCATGGTAGTTCCGCTGTAAGATTGTTTTGAAATGAATAAATAATTTGTCATGAAATATTTAAATAACAAAAAATGCAACTAAAGGACTGAAGGACCTTCTGCTAAGCTAACGAAGCTTATCTATCTGGTATCTCCGCGTCATGAACACCCGCACGCTCACACAGCGCCCTCTGCAATATACGGGGAGACTTAACAGTTACTTTAGAAAAACCTTTGACATAAATATCTAAGGTGTTCCAATTGTTTTTATGACTGATTAATTGCGATATAAATGTATGTTATGTAGAAATGAAACTCAATTTTGATGAAAATATCAATCAAAATTTAAAAATTAAAATCTCTAGCAAATAAGTCATACTACTAGTACATACCTTGCACTTGTGGTGTGGGTTATAAGGATCAGCTTGGTTGGGTTTATGGAGCAAGAGCAAAGTAGGCCAAGCTGCGCCAAATACAAAGACATCAAGGAATGGACATACACACGCAAGGAAAGTTTTACTGACACAGAAAAAGAAATACATTCACAGTAAGTTACTGAAATGGAACCTGCACTGCCAATAAATCGCAGGTTATTTGGCTCTGGCGTGATTAAAATTTCTGAACATGGGAGATATACAAGGCGATTATCTCCCCTTTTAGAAAACACGCATCTTGATTGCCTTTTACCATTTGCCATAAAACGCTTCCAATCAATATAAGTGTTTAGACCACGTTTCGTAAATAATGCTCTTTCTATGAGCGGTCGTATACCAAGTAACCTTTCAGTACAACCCTTACAATATATGAAAGTTAAAGTTTTATGAAACTGTAACCCTTAACTGTAACCTAAAGGCTTCAGTGGGGTGTACGGAGAACAGAGTGCGGAGGCGTCAGGAGACAACCTGTTAGGCTGGCATGGCAGGGTGTATGTGTTGGCTTCTGTGTCATTCTATCCCTACTTTTTCATTCCATAAATACTTTGTGCGTGTCATATATGATCGTTATGTCCTTTTGTCAAATTAATTATTAAAATAGATTTTTTTGTTGTAAAAAATTTAATTATTTCACTGTAAGTTAAGGAAACTTTTGCAATATTTATGCATTGAATATAGGTACCCTTTTGGTCCTCACCCTATCTTTGACTAAAGAGCGAGGCATGCAGCCCAGTTGGTAGATTCGCGAATTAGTAACCGGAGCGTTGCGAGTTCAAAATTGATCCAACCAAAGACAGTCGTATACGTGGGGGATGTGCACGTTAAATATATCGTGGCCTCATATGTCCTCACGTTGACGTGGTGTGGAAGTTTGAAGAGTGGGTTACCAGGTCAAGTGTTGACCTCGTCATCTGACCTATTTTCAAAATAACAAGGAATTGTCCTTGGATATTTCCCTTTCCTAATTGATCACAGAACGTCGCGAATAGCTCGTTGTGTTGTTCTAGTGCTACCAAAAATTCAACTACCCAACCTGACCTCTAAAGAGCTTATGTTGAAGAATACATGACACAAAATTAACAGTATTCTTTCTAGAGCAATTTAAGAAGAAATCGCATGAATTGGATGTGGATAAATTCAAAATATGACAGTCAGTTTCGAAAAAGCGTTCGTTCGAGATTAATTGAATCAATAAGGAAATTTTCAGGAAAACAAAAGAAACTCAACCGTACGCTGGTATTATGTTTGTAAGAAGGGTGTACGTAAAGTATGTGAAACATTAAATTTTAAGAAATGTGAAACATTAAATTTTGAGAAATGTTTTAAAGTAAGATTTTAGAAAAAAATAATGTTCTGGAACTATACATAAAATGACAGTTTTAGCTTTTACAACTGCCGATGAAATTCCCCAAATTTCGGACGTGACGGATTTATGAATGACACCATGAATCAATTTGAGAAAACCGTTATCAAACAAGATCACTTAAGTTTTCTCCTCATACATTACAAGAACATGTTAGGAAGAAAACTTAACAGTACCGAAATCGAAAGCCTCCTTCATTTTACGTCTTATACTACATCGCTTATTTTACTTTGCCCTAAGATGCCTTTTCGCGTAATTTATGTGTTTGTGCAATGTATGTGTCCTTTATTTTACATTTATTTCATATATCTCAAGTTTAATCCTGGTATTGAAAGATTTAAGGAACTATTCATAAATGTCTGAAATAAAAACAAGTTTACTATAATTTTATTTAATTTGTATCTCCAATGGCAAGGTGTTCTATTCGTCCCTGGGCGTATCTCTCTCAGTTGTGTAATTAAAACTCTCCTCGTATGTGTAGGCACATTACCTGACGTTGTCTGGCTTGTACTTGGCACAACTTGGCTAAATATGACCCTTGCGCCAAAAATGCCTAACCAAACAATGACAAGAGCTTACACGAATCTGAGAGCAGAAAGAATCTAAAAAGAGAGTAAGAACAAGGGATGGCATTAGCCATTAGACCCCATAAAAAGAAAGTATTGCTTCCCGATAATGGGCTTCTATCGAGTTTTTACTCAGAACAGTGAGACTGAGGAGACTATGTCTGTCCGTTAGTCCAGAAAGTCTGTGTTACAGAGGCCGCGGGAGCCCGGTTGAAAGAGAAGCAAATTAGCAACCGGAGGGTTGTGAGTTCGAGACTCGATCCAGCCAAAGACCGTCGTGCACAAGGGAACTGGTGCACTTTAAATCTGTAAATTTTCTCACGTTGGCATAGTGTGGTAGTTTGAAGAATGAGGTTTCGAGCTCAGGTGTTGACCTCATCATCCGACCATGGTTTAGAAATGACGAGGGTTTGTCCTGGGATCTTTCCCTTCAGGATCGATCCCGGACCGTCGTCAATAGCCCATTGTGTTGCTCCAGTGCGATGTTAATTCAGCTACCTACCGACTTACCTGTGTTACAGAGACGTACTATCCATTGTTAAAGTTAAATATAAATTTATTTGCAATTAATTGCTCCAAAGTGGCTTTTTTAAAATATTTTCGAAACAATTTATTTATATTTTGTAATAAAAATAATAGTCAAACTATGTATGGTAAACTAGACAGTTATTGAAACATCGGACAGTTATTGACAGCCTAATCTTTAATATAAAAAAGTAAGCTTTCATGTCAATGATCAGTTTCAAATAAGAGCGGGAAAAATTCCTTGTGAATCACATAGAAGTCAGCTGTGTTAAGATTTTCAAACTTTAAACATCAAGAAAAGTAACATAACCGTAATCAATAAATATACAAACAAGGTACTAGTTAAGAGGACGGTTTCTTCTATTTTGCTAAGAAAAGAGCATGAGCATGTTTTGTAAGATAGATTAGCCATAGTTTCCTTTGCATACGTTCATTTATACTGCAAAAAATAAACTAAATAAGAATGAAGGGGTGTCTATTACTCATACATAGGTTGTCAATAACCACGATTTTTGCACTATTTATTCTCAATTTATTGCAAAATACCTTCCAGGGATAATTTTTTGTATGAAACCCTTTATTCAGCTTAAAGTAGAGTAATTCAGGAAAAAAGTTACAATGAATTTCAACTTGATTGAACCATTTTTACTATATTTTCCATGAATTTATAGCATAAATATTACCTTACGGGTGTCAATAACTGTCTTGTTTACCCTATATGGGTATTACTTGAAATTACTGTGAAAGTGCGTGTCAAAAATTCAAAACTAAACCGTTGAAATGAAACAAATCTTACAGTTTAAGCCGTTCCACCATCCATAAGGCACACCAGTGGTATTCGCGCTATATACACCGCTTGAAAATCACTGGTCTTTAATATAAAAGAATCTCATCCGTATCGTATTTGTGCGCTTAACACTGGAGTCCTCTTAAATTGGCTTTTCAAAAGTCTTTGGCTGGTAATTCTACCTCTGATCTCTGTATATACTAATGGGTATAATTCTATCAAATTTCGTAGGATTTAAAACGCCAATTTCAGTTGCAATAATATACTTTTTAATTAAAGTCAAGGTTAAGGGGATATTTTGTAACCTTCGTTCACAGGAGCCAATTAGTGTTCTGGAAAACGTTTGCGATACACTGTATATATATCGATCGAAAACCCAAGCATAGGATAGGTATTTTGGTAATTAGCCCAGTATAAGGAGATTTCAAAGTATAATTACTGCAAAATCCCTCTCTGGATAACTCTAAGAAGTAATTTTCCCTATATGTAACACTGTTGATTATTACATGTTGAGGAGATACAGGAATTCAATAAAAAAAATAGCTTTTCGTACACCGCAATTCGCAGTTTATCGTGAAGCAATCATACGTTCTCAAGACAAACTAGTTTCAGTGACTTTGAACAATAATCGGCTTATATTCCTCTTTTTAGTTTTTAAGATTATTTTAAATGTTGACGAAACAAATTAACACATGAACTGCATTAATGTATTTACTAATAAATTAAAACGCATTCCTGGAAGATGATTTTCATAACCACAAGAACAATAGTCACACTGAGAGAAATTTATATAAAAATAGCTTTATTACGAACAAGATAAAATTTTTGATATGTATAGTAACAAACTAATAACGAACGTTTTAATCTACATTCATTAATTTAACCAACCGCAGAATTTTGATATCAATTCACTTAATCTTCCCAGGAACCAAATAACAAAAATTTTACACATTTGAACTTCTAAAATTCTACATTTTCTAAGTAATTAAAAATACAGCTTCTTAATCCCGTTACTTTAATTTCCTATACAAGTATACAAGTCCAATATATGTTGATGGAATAATTTCAGCAAGCCTGTTTTCAAAAGCTTGTTTCCACTTTCATCTTTCCATTTATCGCACACTTAAATCTTATACAGATTAAATATTGGCTAGTCGTTTACAGACCTTTGAGAAAATGAAGAATTTGCACGTATAATAAAAAAATTGACAGGTTGTGTCGAGGACGCAAACCATTGTTTCGACGTAAATACTTGGGCCTGGTATTGGATTGTGGAATGAATGAAACACACATAGGAAGTTTAAGCGATTGCTTATTGTGAATATTCAACAATTAATTTACAGTTTCAACGATTAAAATGCAGTTTGATATTAATATTGAAGGATAATTTTATTGATCAAAAGCCTGAGATCGTAGCGTAGTTCAGTGGCTTTCGAATAACACCACTTTCGCCGTCCTCACTCAACGCAATTTCAAAGTTACATCGACATAAAACTTGCCCATTACCGTAGAAATTCGACATATTCCGGACACCCTCCCTACCCCTAGTGAGCGCACTCAGTTCAAAAGTCATGTCAGGTACGGACATTCTTTGTCTACAAGACGCTGTCTGGATGTTTTATCTAGTTCCGAAATTATAAACAAAACAGTTGTAATGCTCGACTTTTCATGCATGCCCCACAGTAAGTTTCCGATTTTAAAGACTTATTCACATCAAAATATGGAAAGGGCTTACATCTAATTTAATTTACTAGTCACTTTGAATTTACGATCATTTGCAGAATGCAATATTCAATTGAAGAATTATAATCATAAGTCGCGTCTCAAATTTTTCAGACTAGCAGCTTTCAAGTTTGAAAATATTTCCATGGTTTATAGACTTTTCAAGAGAGATCCTGTTATTTTAAACTTTCAAGTACTAAACATTCATTCAAGCAATCAGAAATTCGTTTGATCCTCTTAAATATTTTGTTTTTAATTTTTTATAACGGAATTTTCATTCTGCGGCTTATCACTTATGTTGCCTGGAGTCCTTCAAATGATCTATGATTTATAATATCCATCTATTCCTAATAGTGAAACACATGGGTTTAAAGTTCCTCAAGTTCTAACTGAAAAAAGTTGTAATTGTTTTCATTGGTATGCAGTGTTACAACTGTAATTATATTTAACATAATAGAAAATAATGAAGTCGATCATTTTTCTAATTCATGTATAATTAATTTCATTTAATAACATTTAACTATACTGTTAGAGTTTATAGAAAGTTGAGTCAATTTAATTTGAAGGAAAGAATTCCCCCCACAAGTGTTCGAAGTCATTTACCTTCTTTTTTTTATCTGTAATGACTTTAAAGATGTGGAGTTTCTTTTCCAAATAGTCACAAATATTGTAAAAAGTTGCTTACTTGGTGACGGATAATTATCGTTTGAGCGAATGCCAAATGATTACCGTTTGCGCGCATTGATTGGCTCACGAAAATTAAGATCCGTTTGCAGGTTTTTTAAATTTCTTTTACTAATTAGACGCCAGTTGTAGTAATCCCTCTGAAAAACCAAACACAAATTATCTGATATCTTCCATTTCCTATACTCTTGTTAGAATAGACTAGTTACATTTGAAATTCATATAGTTATTGAATTAGGTTTAGTAGCTATACAAATGAATATTATATCAGAAATACAAAATGTTTTTCATATATGAACCAAAGGAGGTGAATTAGGAGTATTAAAATAAGAATATGGCCTTCTTTAACAAAATACAACTTTGAAACGCAAAAGCTGTTGACAGTAAAAGGGCAAAATCAAGTTTATTCAAGAGCCTTAATAATTTTCATGTCTTTATTAAAAATTTTTGGTTTCATTCGGTTGTAAGATTTCGGTGGTCTGAAATAAAAATGTTGGTGGATAAAAATGTTGCGTACTCCAAATATATATTTTAAAATAACTAAAAATAAATATCTTGACACAGATCCTGATATTTGTTATTTTTAAAAAATGAATGAAGGATGTTTTAGATGAAAACCTAACTTTTATTTCGATGAAGTACTTCAATAGAAAACTGCGGCCGAAAAGGCTAACAAACTACGAGATTTTTAAAACGCTGAGTAGAATCAAATAGAGATGAAAATACTATAAACACTATAGATTAGCATCGTCATCAGATAGTTCCTGGAGATCTAGTCAATAAACCAAAAAAATTCTGATAACATCAGCAGTATGGGAAAAAGCCATCAATGCTGATAAAAAAGTACTGGGTGAAAATATATATTCCAAGAACAGAAATCTCACTCAAAGGCTTAAAGGAAGCAAAAAGAATTTACCTGTTTAAAAAAGCAATTTTTCTATCAAGAAGCCTTGCTTTTCGACTGGTTATATAGATTCCAGATTAAGTAAACAACCAAAAGATATTGAGATAGTGTACGACAGCTATTTTCATTCGGCTCTTTAACTCAGCATTCTATTTTTAAAGGCTTAGAATGCTGACTTTTTTAAGTAAACCTTGTATATAAGGAAAAGTAAATATTTACCGATAATACGAAGGAGAGCTCTAATATATGTCATACAAAACGAAAAGGGATTGCAGAAAATTATACGGTCCAACCATTCGTGGCCCTAACATGTTAGGACAAGAATTGACATGTTTTGACACATTTATGACAACCCAGAGTAATAATAGAATTGTGAAATGTTTTGAAACTTCTGTTCGTATTGTGATTTGTGCATTTAAATAATATATATGTTTACTTCAGCCGATCCGACTAGCTCAGTTCTTAGTTGATTTAGACATATTATTGATTAAGCATGCTCTCTAAATAACTGCTAATACGGATTATATTTTAGTTTTAGAGGCACAAATTTTTAACATCTATTCAATGTTGAATGCATGTTTTGAGATTGGTGTCTCATTCTGTGATCGTTTTTGCTACACGGTGGCTAATTGAACCTGGGCTTACGGCTCAAAGGGGGTTTACCACTACAAACTTTACTACAACTTTACGCCCGGTCGTGGGTTAGAACCCAGAGCCTGTTGAGCCCCGGTGAGAGCGTAGCCATTCTCCTACCAGGTTGAATGCATGAAACTTTCATTAACAGCAAAATTTCAGTATTTAATTAAATTTTTACTTTTCTGTATCAAATGAAAAATTATAAATAGGTGTTCCTTTCAATACATAAGCAAAAGCGCGATCTCTTTTTAGTTTGTATATTTCATTTACAGAAATTCACAATGGAATAAAATTCTCATTCATTTACTAATATTAATTATAGAATACAATACGAGGGATTCATAAAAGCTATTGCAAACAAGCTATTTTATAATCCCTTCAGTTGTATATAAAAATGTTAGAACTTTATAGCAAGTTAATTAGAATGCAATCAATCGGGAAATATTCAGATGAAACTCAGTACGTTTAAGACAGTGCTAAGGCAAAGTAGCGTTCAAAACACCTTAGGTTCTTGATGAAGCCATTGTAATCATCTAAATTACAAGCATTAATGTGCCCGGAAGTCATTTTATTCTACCAATCATTTCCGCTATATGCGAATTTAATTATACTAGTTCTGATATTAGTTAGATAGTTTTACTTTGATTCCCTAGTTTCAGTGTGTTCTTCAGTGTGTTTTTTACTTCTTCCTTTTAAAAGTATTCCTATAAAAGTATTTCTATTTACATTTGAGTGGATTTCAATAAACATTTTTGCAATTGGTAAAATTTTTAAGATTTTGAAAAGTCAAATCTATTCAAGCTACTCAAACGAAAACCTGAAAAAGTAAGATTATTTCTCAAACCTAAACAAAATGAGATCCTTATTCAAATGATTAGTCAACTAAAATAATATTCTACTTGTTATGCATTCTTTTGTTAGAACTGTGATAGAAGCTTAATGAATACATTGTAATTGTACAAACATAATGAGTACAATGAGTTGAAAGTTTCAAAAGAATCATTCGTAAGAATCCGTCGGAACTATATAAATAAAAATAGAGTGTTTGTGAATATTTTCGACCCATTTTAAGTTATTTATCCATTTTGGGTGTCCTAATGCAAATTCGGTGCCTTACGCATTTGATGTCTGTCTATATGTTTCTATGTGGGAACCCGTACTACGTTAAAACGGCAGGGTGTATTTTCATGAATCATTCATAATGCGAGAGCTTACATTCCATTGGTTAACTGAACTTAATTGTGTTGGTCTTATTGGTCTCGTTATATTTGTTTTAATGCCTATGTGTTTAAAAGTCACATAAAATTTATTCAACATAGTTTAATACAATGTTCTAAATTTTAGAATTCATAATTTACTTTAGGGGAAACACTATTTGAATTTCTTTGCTTACATATTTAGACAAGTTTCATGCAAAAACACCATACTTAAATCAACCTTAATTTGGTAGTTTGGGAGAAGCTGGAAGGTATATTGAGTATTGCGATTATTTGGATTGTTTTACCAGTACTGCTGAAAAAGCAATTATTTTGCTAAAAATTATTTTTACGGAATTTAAATTCTAATACTTTTTTATTTTGGGCCCTACTTTTTCTTAACAAAACATTAAAAAATTCTGAATATTTGGCCAGACGATATAGAGAATAAAACATTAATAAAATAAACTACAAAACCTTATAAAATAGGACTGGTAGCTAATATGGCAACCTTAACATTTTTTGAAATTATTTTTGAAATGCGCAACTGGATTAATTCGAAACAATCATTATTAATCGTTTGCTTTTTAAATTTCTGTAATCCGTTAGTTTATATTACTGCTTTTTTGTATTGGAAAAACAGATGCATTCATTGCTTTTCGTTCAAACCATTTTTAATAATCTACGAATCAAGTTGTATAGCTGAATTTTCAATTTTATGTTTTAGGTTGAATATCTGTTATAAAGGTATGCAAATCTTGAGTTTCTTAAAAGAATTTGTGTCATTGTATGATAATTTTGGAAAACGCTTTTGTTTTTGAATGACATACTAGGCATTTACATATATGCATACTCTCAATTATTCTACGCATTCTGGGTAACATTGGCGCACTTTAGAGACTTTTCTTTCTTACTAAAAATTTAAATTCTACAAAAATGTGGAATGTGTTAAATATGACATTTGTTTACCTTTGAGAAATTGGATATTTAAGAATTGTGTACTTTTATTAGAGTGTGATAGTGGTTATATGAGATGAATATGAATTATTAATTATTATTTATTTTATTTTCGGATACATTTTATTGGATTATTTCATATAAAGTTCTTTTGATATAATTATTATGCAATAAATAAATTTTCTTGATTATACACAGGGAAATTTCAACTTTTACTCTTAAAGGCAAATGTTTAATTGTTTTTTTACATCTAATATGGTAATTGATTTACAGGTGTAAAATCTCATGAATATCTTCTTATATTTCACTAAATTTTGACAGGTTGAATTATTGTGTTGGTTTTTATCTTTTTGGTATTAGTTTTTAAAATCTATAAATGGGTAAAAACATATCTAAAACGTTAAATTTAGGTTCAGAATTCTAGGTAAAGGAGGTGTTTTAGAGAACTATTTTTCTTTCAGTATTAAAAATATCATAATTTATCCTTAACTGATAGGAATTCTAAATTAAGCTATAATAAAGTACAACTTTCATATAATGTTCTGAATATATTCATAGGCTTCAATTTTGTAGTGATTAGCACTTCCAAAACAAGGAACATGCCCAAAGGACGTATAGTAGTCACACTAATCAGAACAGAAAGAAACTATAAACTTGATATCTCGCTAGTAATAGGCTTTTAAGTATTGGAATTATAATTAAATAATAGAAAAATAATTACAAGCAATAGTAGAAAGCTATAAGATACTTCAACTTTCGTTCCATAGAATTAATTGTTCTGACCATTTGATCACGAGGCTGTAATTCTTCTAATCGGTGCACAGTACGGCTTTTTTAAGCAATTAATCCGTAACTTTACTTCTTACCCACTTTAACTACAAACTATTAACACATAAATTGAGGAAAACTAATAAATGAGGAAAGGAAGTAAATTAAATTCACCCCAACCACACTCATTTAAACTGATATACTTTCTCATGACACTAGATAAGGATGTGTGTGATGGAGTGGTAGAAGTGAAGGTAATGATAGTGATGAAGTAACTAAAAGAATCTAAAACCACAACTATTTAAATTATGAAGTAAAATAGTTAAAAGATATAAATATAATTCTGAAGCACATAAAAATGCGATTTTGTTTGCATCATAAAGCAAAAAATTTTGTTAAGCATACATCATTTCGCTTCGCATCAAACAGAAACAAGGCTTTGTCAAACCTTGAGGCAGATCTTTGAACAATGCAGCTTAAAATCTAAGAGTCTAGACAAAAAATTGCGAACTGTGTTACCGAAGCGGAAACTTCTCTTCTCTTTTGAGTAAATAAATACCCGTGAAAGCCTTTAAGAATTTTTTGTGTGAATATACAAATGCGCTTTTTTTATATATTGTAAAGAAATATAATGATGAATTAAAGACCGAAAATGACACTGTCAACTCATGCTGTTAAAAATTTTCCCGCTCTATTGTATTCATTGTTAGTTAAGAGTGGTCTATTAATTAGTTACATGCTTTAGCCTCATCAGCATTTATAATTGTTTATATAGCGTATATAAGTTGTTTGAACAGTATATATGGCAATCAAGGTAAGAAAATTAAGAAGTAATGCATTTCTTGAGAAAATTTTACGTTACCTACTTAAATATTTGATTTACTTTTCTGAAGTAAAACTCGTCATCTGACAGTGGTTCAAATTATGTGGTGTTGTCCTAGTATCTTTCCCTTTGGATTCGATCCCGGACCTTCGCCAATAGCCCTCTGTGTTGCTCCAGTGCGACGTTAATTAAAATACTGCCTATCTACTTGAAGTAAAACTAGTCTAGAAGTGAAACGTATATTTTCTTTAAGTTCATGATTTCTCAAAACTTGCTGTACAAACTTTAAGGGAAAGTTGGAACACAGAATTAAATCATATTCACATAGAGATGTATAACCACAAGAGCAACATGCATTTGCAAGAGGTCGGTAACATGGTAGTTGGTCAGTTAGGTCTGTCGAGCGGCTTCATCTTGAACTGTACTCCGTCAGACAAATATTTCTTTTATAAATTAGAGAAGACTGAAAATAGATTTTGAAACACAATTTGGCGAAGATTTTGAATCCCTTTGCGCATGTTATCATATCTTCTTTTGAGGCTAGTTTCTAATTTCCATTAATAGTCCAGTTGGTCGAGTATTGGATTACGGATATAGTAAAGCTACCGTCGTGTTCATGGGGATGGTGTACGCTAAATCTGTCGTCATCTGACCGTAGTTCAAAATTACGAGGTGTAAAAGGACTTACTCTTCGGGTTTGATCCCAGACTGTCGCCAATGGCCCGTTATGTTGCTTGAGTGTGACGTTAATCAAACTACTATACTATCGTTAATAGGCAATGGATAACTGGAATTATTGGTGTGAAATATTTTCATGCAAGGCTAGAGGTGTTAAATTGAAAAGAAAATGATTTTCCTAAATTGATCATGGCTTTTTCTTTTTGGCTTCCTATATAAAAACTTTCAGTTTTTCAATAGGAAGAACCAGATGCTTTTGTATCACTTGATTTAGGAGAATTATCAGTGACAAGTCTTCGTAAGGTCAAGAGGACAGCATTTCTCAATCAATAGGAATTGTAGCCTTTATCAGTATAATTCGGTAGAGTAATCAAAGTTCTTAAAAGCTCCTTTAGTTGCATTTTGATTGCAAGCACAAGTTTTGTTAAAAATTAGGAAATTTTAGAGCATTTTAAGAATGAAGTAGATAAAATTGAAGTTCTGAGAAGTTAATTGATTCACATATGTCTAAAGTTTAATAATTAGATTCGCATTCGATCAAGATAATTGATATTTCTTCTTTTTAAACATATTCGGCTTAGGACAAAAACTCATCAACTGACAAAAAAATTTACTGCATAGATGTTAAAGATTTCTTTGGGTCAAAATATAAAAATTATAAGCGCTTTTTCATAGTATTATAGTATTTTTCAACATATTTCAATACGACAATGTATTTCTTATGAAAAATCGTCTTTAGTGTCTGAAAAAATATGTAGTAATGAGGTTCTGCACTATAAACTGACGATATATATTGCCTTTTATTTGACATATATTTATATAAACCTGTTTTGCAAATTAAATAAATCAATTTTCGCACCGCCATACCTAAAAAGAATACCAGATAATATTTGCAATGCCTTTTTTGTAATATTTTTCGTCTCTGACATCAGATTGTTTGAACGAAATCTCCCCACTTCTATTTTTCTAACGCAGGCACTTAGAAAAGCAATTACATTGTATCAAGGAAATATTGCGATCTTAGTAATTAGAGCTGTTGGAAACAGCAGGAATTGTCTTGCGAGTGCTTTATGGCACTTGGTCGAACATAGGAGACAAATACAAAAGTGTCTTTCAAGAACCTGTTGGTTTTCTTTTGTTCTTTCGAAGAGAAAGGAAGGAAATTCCGAAAGAAGGCTGATTCGTTTTGCTAGAGGTTTTCTGAGTTAGCAGAGTAGAACATGACCTTGCCAGTAGCCACTCCTAAATGTTTTAATGCGCATTGTAGTGGTCTAATCAATACAAATATCCTATTGTTATCCTTACTACATTAAACATTCAATGGTTTGTAGTTTTTTTAAGAATTAACTTTCAATCTGATGGAGCCTAAATGGAAAAAAGTCTCAGAAATTAATCTCAAATAAAATTAGGGGCTCAATGGGTTTGCCCACTGAGCTAGCAACCTGCAAATTGTAGGCGGATCGATTCCTCTCTTTCGTGCATGATTACAAAATAATTCGATTCGATATTTTTGATTTCCCTAAAGTTGAAAATATACAGGGTGTTACGAAAATATCTGGCCAAAATGTAAAGGGTGGTAGAGAGGCCCAAAATAAATATTTTTGTCAAAGAATGTGTGCCCGGAATTGCCGCATTTAGGTGGTAGAGGACGCTTTTAGGTCAGTCGATAACATGCTTGCTAGCCAACACCCACCCTTGGCTGTTGGGCCATTTGGTGGCGCGCCGACCATTAGAGACGGAAAAGCTTCCTCTACTCGTCCTCCTCGGTATCTGGTTCTTGGTCCAAGGCCGAGCAATGGTGCAGGCGGGCAGCATCCATGATGCCCTCAGTCGATAACATCGTTTCTGTGACGTAAGGCGTCATTCCTCGCTCGGATTTTCAACGGCATGCATCGCAACACGAATTAGGATCTTTAAGGAAAAATCCTCTCATACAAGTTTCACCTTATCAAAGAATCATGCAGTTTTTAACAAATAAATAATTAACATTTTGAATAATTTAATCGATAAATATACATCTTTCGATTTTAAATTAAATTAAATGTTAACATCATTATTACTAAATACTTATACTATATTACTACTAATTACACTAATTACTGGTGTTCCAAATGAACAGAATTTTCACTTTGGGGCGATTATCTCCGGAACTACTGGACATATTTTAATGAAATTAGCTATATACATTGGTTGAAATAACACAAAAAATAACCATACAGCAGTTATGGTACACGCGCATGATCGTGCGTAAAACTCATCAAAGCAGGAAGATCTAAAACAGAGGTTACAATATCAACGCAAAAAAGGGGTTAATACGGGGTATGGTCCCCTCTTACAGTTATACAGCTCCCACAACGTGAATTCATACTGGAAATGAGGCAGTTTATGAGTCCCTGTGGCAGTCGGTCCCACTCCTCCAGCAACACTGTTTTCAGGTCCCGGATGGTTCTGGGAGGGGAAGGAGAGTTGCAATTGCCCTCCCAAGAGCTTCGCAGATATGCTCTATAGGGTTTAGGTCTGGATATCTGGCTGGCCAATCCATCCCGTGAATATTCTCACTTTCCAGATATTCATCGACCAGATGAGCCCTATGTGGACGAGCGTTGTCGTCCATAAAAAATAAAACCAGAGCCAACTGCACCCCTGAAAAGGGGAACATAAGGCTCCAAGATCTCATCCCTATACCTAACAGCAGTCACAGAGCCTCTGTCAAAGATATGGAGGTCATGTAGTTAACCTCTGTCAAAGACGTGGTGGTTTGTGCACCCATCCAACATATGCCTGCCCAGACCATCAAACCTCCGCTGCCATAGTGGTCTCTTTCTCTGATGTTGGATGACAGGTAGCGGGTCCCTGGTTCTATCCAGATGAACGTACGTCGGAATCTGTGGTTAGGCTGAACCGGGACTCATCAGTGAGGAGAACGGTCCCCCACTGATCCCTGGTCCAAAGTCGATGTTCTCTGCACCATGCTAAACGGACTCTCCTGTGCGCAGAAGTGAGCGGGACGCAAACAGCAGGTCTTCTTATAGAACTCTCTCTCATGTAGCCTTCTGGAAACAGTAACCCTTGAAACTCGGCTTCCTGTGGCCGCACGAAGGTCACGAGATAGCTTAGAATCTGTTGCACTCCTGTTACGCCTCGCTGTAATGGACAAATGTCGATCTTCATTGGCCGTCGTGGCTCTTGGACGACCATGTCCAGGCTTTCTCTCTACGGATCCGGTATCCTTAAACTGTTTCTATAAGTTGGGCTGGGTCTAGTCTAGTTGGGCTGGGTCATTCAAGTCTAGCAATCTGCACTTGAGACTGCTCTGCTTCCAGTCTCCCGACGATTCGCCACCTCATTCCATCATTCAAACGTTGGTGGTTACTCATTTTAACTGTTTGCTTTTGAATTTCACCGAATATTGCAAACAAAGCACCACGAAATTCGCCGAGGTGTGAGAGCAAACGAAACGCGGAAATTGTCACTTGTACTTAGAAAGTCTGTTCCGCTAATGCACCTCCCACACGCACGTGTACACTTACGTATTCGACACTAAAGATTAGCATCTTTGGAAGCATTAGTTTTTTTAACTTTCGTTCAGTACTTTTCGGGAAATTCGACAAAATATGCAAATTCTCTTAAACACCAGTGTAAGTACTGACGAAAGCAATGCTGCTACATAATTTGCAATAACAGTTGTTTTTCCAAAATGCTATCAAAGCTTAGATTAAAGATATCTATACAAATCTATAACAATTTGCTTTTTAACACTTTTAATACATTTCAAAAAGTCAAAAGTTGTACGAAAATAACTGGTGATTTAAAAAAGTTCAAGTCATAATAAACAGATTTCCTCTTTTCACGGTTTCCCATTGGTAGACCATTTCATACATCACAAAAGAGAACGGAGTGAATCCCAATTCACTTACGCACTGGTGACGATAGACCTCACAATGTCGACATTTTCAGTGATTGCAGTCTATAAATTGTAATAGACGTGAACAGACGGAAATCAGTCTTCTGTCCTGCCGAGAAGGCGTCTCTTTTGATGGAGAAAGGCAAAGAAAAACGACCTTGATATAGAAACGGTTATGACTCTATTGAAAGCACGCGCACATTTGATGTCTCTGTCGGACCCCCAAGAAAGCTACGGAAATGAGTCGATTTACAAAAAGCGCCCGACACTTCTGAAGTCCAAAATTTATTCTTCAGCTGGCTTAAAATGTTTCAGCCACAATCTGAAACGAAATGGTCATAATCGTGGACAACTTTGGATGTGGTATTTCAATCAAGGCGAACAAGATTCTTCAAGAATCTGCTAAATTGGGGAATGAATCCAGTAGCGGTTGATTTTATATTTTTTATATCCACTTGTTGCCATTCGCCGAGATTCGAATAACACCGATTTCTTCGGCTCGTGCGTTAGTGAAATATATATACAGATAATTGCAATTCTCAATCTCATTATTGGGGGTATATAATGTCATTAAATATTTCATTTCTTTTATAAGTGTAGTTTCGTAAGTGATATTTAAATAGGAGAAACCTTACTTAGAATAAATGCGACGAAAAGTACTCTAATTCTGTTTTTGAAATGAATGCGTCTTTAAAATCGGATCAATACTGTGTGGACATGCATGAAAAGTCTAGCGTCACAATTGTTTTGTCTTATGATTTCAGAACTAGAAGAAACATCCCGAATTTAAATATAGCGTACTGTAGACAAAGGATGTCCGTACCTTACTTGACTTTCACACTGAGTGTAAGGAACAATGAGCTCGGGGAGGGGGTCCACAATGTATCAAAATTCTACGGTACTGGGCGAGCTTTGGGCCAGTGTAACTTTGGATTGCGTAAGTGGTATCATTCGAAAGATACCGAGCTACGCTATACAGCACAGGCTTTTATTTAATAAAATTATCCTTTAATATTAATATAAAACTCCACTTTAATCGTTCAAACTGTGAATGAATTGAATATTCACACACAACAATCCTATGTCCGCTTCATTCATCCAACAATCCAAAATCAGGCCCGAGTATTCAAGATCAAAACTACGGTCTGTGTCTTCAAAACAACCTACCAATTTTTTCATTGCTTTATTCACATGGATAAATACATCAGAAAGAAAATTTCGTTCCATATCATTTTCCTGAAATCCGTTGTATGCTTTCCTGTTACAAAGCTCACGACTTTCTCACAGACTTGATTAAATAGCCAGTGACAGCGATTACACCTAGAAATATCTCTTGAGCTTATTGGATAAGGATACGTTGCTATGGTTACCAGGCAGCAATTTCTTCCTCGTCTTTCTCGATTATTTCCACCTTTACGCGTTCTGAAATCGTCCCCACTTACAAATCCGAGGCGCGTTTGAGTGCTGCCACACATTTATTGCGAATGCTATCCGTTTGAATCTGAAATATGACTGTTCGTCGTCTGCTTAAACAGTTTTAAAGAATCGCTTTAACTCTGACTCGATCCAATCCTTGACGGTGAAGATTTTGTATATGTGAATATTCATGTATCTCAAACTTTACGAAGCTCAATTTACTTTCCTATTATGCGTCATTGGAAAAATTTTAGTTTGAAACAATTGAATGAATAATCGTCCTTTAGAGATGCATTGTACTTCTATATTATATATTATTTAATTTATCTATCCTAATTCACGTTTCCTTCGGGATTGATCCCGGACCTTCGCCAATTACTCGTTGTGTTGCTCTAGTGCAGTGGTTCTTAACCTGGGGTGTGTGCACCCCTGGGGGTGCGAGAGAAGTTTCGATGGACGACAGCGATATAATAAAAGACTATCTTATTGAAATACGAGCCAATGCACGTATTCAAAAGGAATCTGAGAAACTGGACTTGGAACAATTCTGGTGTCACAGTTAGAACCTTATCCACAGCTGGCAAAAGCAGCATTGCAGACACTTACCATTTGCCACCACCTACCTGTGTGAAATGGGATTTTCATCCCTTTTGCACATAAAAACAAAAGTCAGAAATCGCTTAAATGCAAGTGATGACTTACGCGTGGCTCTTTCCAAAAAGGAGCCTCGCTTCAAAAGTATTAATATGAATAAACAATAACAACGTTGTCATTAAAAATTGAGATATTGTTTTGCATGTACGAGATATTTAAATGTATATGTGTTTATTTTTCAATAAACAAATTATCTTGCAATAGAAATAATTTCCTAAATAAAGAAATAGAAACACATTTTTCAAGGGCGTGCGAGAACTTATTTTTAGATTCAAGGGGGTGACGATCACTAAAAAGGTTTAGAGCCACTGCTCTAGTGTGACGTAACTTCAACTACCTAATTCAATGGTTCCCAACTCGTGGTACGCGAGAGCATATGGGGTGGTACGCAGAAGGGTTATATACAAACCAAAAGTAATGGGCTAAAACTTACACCTTTCCGCGCTGCTCTTTTTAGTCAAGCACTAAAATTTTTAACTCCATTTGTAACAACGTATTTATGTGAACGTGTGTTTTCAGAGCTAGTGTTTGTGAAAAACAAGTACAGGAATAGACTGTGCGTGGAAAACGACTTAAGATTAAAGATAAGCACTATTGAACCTGACATAGAAGCTCTAAGAAATAAGCATAAGTAACAGCAAGTTTCTCATTAAGCCTCCTGATAAAGACATTTTAGTGTTCGGAAATTGTGTTTGCCATTTGTTAATAACAATTACATACAAACGGCTTTTTCTAGTTTTATGGATTTATTTTCTCTATTTTGTTTTATTTATACTTAAATACATTTTGTAAAGTTATTCAAATGTGTATATGTAGAATTTATTTGACCCCCTCAAAAAGTTATAAGATAAATAGTGGTACGCCACGAGCCTATAAAATTCTCAGGTGGTACTCAAGTATAAAAAGGTTGGGATTCACTGACCTAATTCATGTATCTAACTTATCGATGCAACGCATTCTGTACTTCATCTATGCGACAATGAAATGCCGGTGGAAATCATTTCTAATAAAGCTTATTTTACAATAAAATGCTAAATTAAAGAATAAACTTATTCGGCATTTGAATAACATAATACTCCTATTTGCGTACACGTGATTTTATACATGCTATTTCAACTAAACGGTACCAAGTATTTGCTTAATAAATATTCTGAAAGTGAGGAGTGTTGCTCGTACATAATATCACGTGCGCTTTTTCTAATTAGAATTGAATTGCGTAAGATAATTCAGTTCCAAAACACAAGATAATTAAACAAATCAAATGCTACAGTGTAAAAATTATAGCAATCTTTTATATAATGTTTCTTGTTCTAGCAATTGGCATAGTTTAATGGCGTATCAGTTATCCTCTGTGGGGTTCACAAGCACATATCTGTTCTGCAACCTGCAATCCTCCCCGCATGACTTCTAAGCATTTCTGACCTACGTGAATAATAGAATCCTTCCTAGTATTCTTTCAACCAATAGATATGGTTAGTTAGTCATTTAGTATCTCGTGGGGGAAAATCAATACTACACTGCAAGGTAGTTTTGTGAAGTTCAAAGGGCTTAAAGACCCTTCCTGTCATCGAGGTAGGTTGGCAGTTCAATTTACGTCGCACTGGAAAACCACAACGATCTATTGGCGAAGGTCCGGGATCAATCCCTAAGGGAAAGATTCAATTACAACCCCTCGTCATTTTGAGCCGTGGTCAGATGACGGTCAACACGTGACCCCCCCTCTCCAAGCTTCCATACCACGCCAACATCAATACATCTGAGGCCACGAGAGATTTAACGAGCACTAACCCCCATGCACGCGACGGTCTTTGGTTGGATCGTTTTGTAATCTCAACCCTCGTGTTACAACTCTTCCAGCAGGCCTGTTTCGGTCCCGTTTGTTTGAACTAAAAATCCGTCTCACATTCAAAGAGCATTATTACTTGCAAGATGGATTTAACATACACTAGCTCTCACATTGTTTGGTTAGATGGAGTTTCGAACTCGCAATCCTCCGATTGCTTAATGGAGACTATCAACTAGACTACCGCGGCCCCATGTAACATTTAGATTCCTCCTACTTCATTTGAATAAAGTCGCCCCTGATGAGCGAAATCGCTATATCTGACTCCGGATTACTTGGAACCGAGTTTCAATTCCACCGAATCTTTTGAGACTTTCCACAACATCCCTTTCGCACTTCATTGTCAGAACAACATACCCTGAAATACTCCTTCTGAACACAATGTGATTACCACAGAATACACGATCTAATAATGTAAGGTGTTACTCACGTCATTCAATATTTTGATCACTTTGAACTGCTGCAAAGCTCAGGTGAAATATTGTAAACAAACAAGTAGAATCGAAATTCGAAAACAAAAATATTTACTCTGAATTGCTTCGAAGAGTACACGCGAGTCAAAGGAATAGTAGGGAACTTTCGAGAATAGATAATTTTCTGATGATGTTAGTTTAATCATTCTAGGGGTTGTTTGTTTTCGCCACGCGAAAGTAATGACTTTTTAAACAAACGAATTATCTCTTTCTCAGAATTCCTGAAAGTTGAAAACATGTTAATTGAATTGTTTAGTTTGCGTACTTGGAAATCAAAGATAAGTACTTGGTATTAAGAGACGGAAAAATAACTAGTATAAGATACTGTTTCGGAATTCATGGAGGTGAAGAACATAGAATGTGTAAATGGTTTATAAATCGTTATTGAAATATTTCAGCTTTTCTGATGTATATATAAGTCTCTCAAACTTTGGAGGATATTTCGAAACTCGCCATTAGAAAAAGTGACAAGATCTTGATGGACGAGATATCTCTTCTAAATCATCTGAAGGGTAAATAGATGGCATGCCTTTTTAGCTCCATTTTAAAAACAAAGGAATGTACTTTGTGCAAGTTCAATTGATTTAAAAATAACAAAATTCTTGATCTTCTGCCGGCTATTGCAGTCGCGACTTTTGCGACTGAGGTGATCTTTAGAGTGATTGGGAGTCCGTTACACAATGCCTTTGGTATATTCCAGAGGAAGACTTTAGTGTATGATAAATCAGGGGAGGGTGGTGGCCAAGACGGCAACGAACCCCAAAAGCATCCCTTCCGTACATGCATTTCTCAGTAAATTCTGTTCAACTTTTATGATCTCGACGAGGTATCTCGTCATTGATATCTTGATGGACGAGATATCTCGTCAATAGCAAATTTTGTCAGATCTTATTGGGCGAGATATCTCGTCGAAACCACTTGGAGGGTTAAGGGGCGCAACACAAAAATGTTCTTGTAAAATGGATACACATGTAATCACTAGAACCTGTGGTTAGGTAAAAGCAACGAAGGTAATACAATTCGTAAAACTCTTCATTTGAACGCCAAACGTTGACAATAAACCACATTTTATGGTAAACCTAATATGCGTCATACGAGAGCATTTGGGTAGCAGAGGTAAAGTTTTAAATTTCCGTCTCATTTGCTTGTTTACACTGAAAATCCCTCTCATATCATGTCGCAAAACCAATTTCCATCCTAAACAGTCTCTCCTTACGTTTTTGGCGTTTTATTTCACAGACGAAAGCACTTTGAAATTACAAATTTTGTGTAATATTCGTGCACATTCATCTTCATTAATTTCTGAAATCGTAGAAGTAAACATTGGAAATGTCAAATTGGGGAGCTAAGTATAAATCGAAGCGCGGAGGAAATATGCTAATGCAACTGTACTTTTGAATATCAATTGACCGCTTGGAGTCCCTTCGTAATGAAAAACACTAACGTAGCATTGAAGTTACTTTTCATTTGAACTTCAGGAATAAAAACCTATGAGAGATTCACACATTACACTTCAATAAGATGCTGTGGAGAAATAGAAATCGAAGAGGAACGGTTTCATTTTAAAGAAGTCGCTTTGAATTATAAAATGTCACGTTTACAAAGAGAAAAAGAGCTTGGGGACAGTTCAAGTTTCTGATATTCATTTCATTAGAAGGTCGATGAATTTGGTAGTTTTGGAGAAGCTGGAATATATACTGAGCATTGCGGTTACTTGGATTGTTTTACCAGTACTGCTATTAAAGAAAATTTATTTTTTTAATTTTTTACGGGATTAAAATTCTTATTCTTTATTTTTATTTTAAGCCTCTTTTGCTACGAAATAAAAAAATACCTTCTGAATATTTGATTAGGTAGATACTTAATTAGCGTCGCACTGGAGCAACACAACGGGATATTGGCGACGGTCCGGGATTAATCCCAAAACAAAAGATCCAAAGACAACACTGCGTAATTTTGAACCATTTTTGATGATGATGCAACACATGAGCTGGCACCCCACTCTTCAAACTTCCACACCAACGTGAGAACATTTGAGGCCACGACGGATTTAACGTGCACCAGCCCCCCCTTTGTACACGACGGTCTGCGGCGAGGTTTCAGCTCAGATGTTACCCTCGTCATCTGACCGTGGTTCAAAATGACGAGGTGTTGTCCTCGGACCTTTCACTTCGGGGTCGACCTCGGACCGTCCTCAATAGCCCGTTGTATCGCTCCAATGCTATGTTAATTCAATTACCTACCTACCCTAATTTTAAGCTGAATATAGTTTCATACTTTTAACAACGGATAATTTTGAACTATGATCATATGACGAGGTCAACACCTTAACTCGAAAACCCCACTTTCCAAACGCCAAAACGTGAGGACATTTGAGGCCACGGCAGATTTAACATGCACCAACCCTCCGATACACAATGGTCTTTGTTTCGACCTAGTTTCGAACTCGCAACCCTCCGGTTGTATATGCGCTACTCCTCCAGTTGGGCTACAGCGGCCCTATAGATTCGTATAAATAATTTGGTAATGAACATTCATTCAATCAGAGGATACTTAAGTATATAAATGGCCATGACTTCAATTACATACAAATTTTCAGATCTCATTAAACAGACTTGTTTATATGTGCTACAATACCGTTATATATTTACCAACCTTATACGTAGAATAATTTAACACATTCTACAAGTCTAAAGCGACATCAAAGGCGCACAAATAAAATTTTTAAGTTCGTAAGGGCCCTTCTTGGACACTCACATCCATATGTAAAGTCATTTAGAATATACTTCACACGGAATCGGAATTTCTCTTGAAGGGTGTACCCTGAACGACCCGGGCATAAATATAGCTAATAAATTAGCAACAGCACGGGCACTAATTCTCGGACTTCAAAGGACAGAGAGAAATAGCTTTAACTTGAAAGTAAACAGCTGAGGTTTGCGTAATTTCCTGCGAGGATCGCTTTGTTCTTTTATTGGAGGCCAGAGGTTTCAGAGGCCGTTGCAAGGCGATAGAACGTGGCGACGATTTAATATCGAATGACCCCTACGTGCTTTCGAATTGCAGCGAAGATAATTTAATTGGTGGAACGGGAGAATGATTATGGGGAATTGGTAGTTGAATTTACCTCGCACTGGAGCAGCACAACGGGGTATTGTTGAGTAGGTCTCGGATCAATAATGAAGGAATAGATCCGAGGACAAAACCTCATAATTTTGAATCCCTTTCAGATGACGAAATCAATATCTGAGATGGCACCCCACTCTCCAAACGTCCGCACCATGCCAACGTGAGGACATTCGAGATCACGACAGATTTAACCGTCCCCACGTACTCGAAGGTCTTTGGTTGGATCGAGTTTCGAACTCTCTACCCTCCGGTTGCTAATCCGTTACTCTTCCAACTGGGCTAGCTAGTCCCCCGCACACATCACAAGTAACTTGATAGGATAAGACTGACATTTTATAAATTTATATAATTTTAAACATTTTTTTTGTGTAAATAACAGGTATGACTACATCAATTTTATGGAAATTTTTATAATCATAATATAGTTTGGTCTCGATTAACTTTTGATTGGGGAATGCTGCGTAATTTTATGTAATAATTACTTGTGTATAATAACATGATGTAATAATTGCATTGTTTGCAAAAGAACATACAATGAAGCCATGTGGTGCTAATGAATTTTTTCTAAAATTCGAATATTAACCCCCTAAGCGGTTTCGCCGAGATATCTTCTCCATCAAAATCTGACCAGTTTTGCTATTGACGAGATATCTCGTCATCAAAATGCCGAATGATGAATATACTGCTGTTTTTTATGATGACTACTCTATAATGAAATCATTTAAAATGTTTTAACCCTCTTTGTGGTTGTCTCATTAGCAAAATTGACCTGGTCTTGTAAGACGAGATATCTCGTAATTAGAAGAAAACTGACCAAATCTTGATCTCGTCATCAAAAAGGTTGGCAATATCTTAATGACGAGATATCTCGTTATTAGCAAAATTAGTCATCTCGATGGAAGAGATAGCTCATCGTCATTAGAAAAAACACGATCAATAGTACAAAACTGACCAGATCTTGATCACGTCCTCATAAAAAAATCGGCAATATCGTAATGACGAGCTATTTGGCCATTAGCAAAATTGGTCAGATCTTAATGAACGAGATATCTCGTAGAAACTACTTAGATGTTTAACCCTCTGAGTTTCACGTATAGAATTGCTTTTAGCTCACGATACACGTAATGAATAAATAACCACATCTATGGGACCTCTTTATATGACTTCCAACCAATTTTGACCTTCCTGACCAATATTAATTCCTTAAGATTCGTTCATAGCCCGTTGTGTTGCTCCAGTGCGACGTTAATTAAAATACTTACCTACCTTAAGATTCGTTCAAATAGATGTGGTTATTGAGTGATGTGTATTGTGGGGTAATAGCAACACAACACTAGTCGGAAATTTTTGGACGATCAGAGGATTGAATGGAAAGCACAAAACAAATATTATATTTAAAGATGAAGCTAAAATCAAACATTATATTTAAAATTAAAACTATATAAAAAATTTAAGAGTTGCAACTATCGCGAACCCATGTGATTTGTTTATTAATCTGGAAAGATGGATTTAACAAGGTTCAATTTTGTAAATCTTGTCTTCAAGTAATGATAAATCAATACAGTAAACCAATAAACATCACAATTTTTACCATTTATTTGATCACAATGAAAGTAAATTTACAATGAGACATTACATTTTCAAATGATACATAGAAATAAAGTCGCGTGTGTTCTAGAAAGCGATGGATTGACATCAACAACAGAATCTTATTTAGACACATAAACACATTGAGTATGAATACATTTAACAATATATGCATAAACATTCAGAGAAAAAGGTGTCCAGACGCGTTATAATGAATATGATCACTTAATTATTCATCTTTAAAAATGCCTTTAATATCAGTTATGATGTGATTAATCATCCCCTTGAATCAAACATCAAATTATAAGTTTAGGTATTGTTCTATAGGATTGTATATTTTTTGACATTAAATACCTTCTTCTAGAAGAGTGAATTCATTTTTTGCACAAAAATAAGTCACTGGACCCTGTTGCTTTTGAAGTAATGTCTTTTCGCTCCTTAACTCTGCTGTGACAAAAGGTGTTCAACACCAGTATCATGAAGACCAGAGTAATAATCATTTTCAAATGATCATTGGAGCCGCGGTAGCCCGGCTGGAAGATTAGCAGCTCAGCAACTAGCTTGCAAGTTTGAAACTTGATCCAGCCAAAGATCGTCGTGTACGTAGGGGGCTGGTGCAAGTTAAATCTGGTCTCAAATGTCCTCACGTTGGCGTAGTGTTTAAGTTTGGAGAGTGGGGTGCCATCTCAGGTGTTGATCATATCATCTCACCGTGGTTCAAAATTACGAGATATTGTCTTCGAATCTTTCCCTTCGGGGTTCATCCAAATAGCCCGTTGTGTATCTCCAGTGCGACATTAAGTCAACACTTGATTTCAAATATCTATTTAGTGCTTTTTCTTTGAAAATTCATTTGATAAATTTGTCGTATTACATTATGATTAGTCATTTGTGTTGAGTTTCTCTGTGATACAATTAGTTGCGAAAAAAGTAGATTTCAACTATAGATTTTTTACACATGCCTACGTAATTAAAATGTGTGGATTCAAATTCTCAGAAGTTGTATTGACTAAAATATAATTACTAAACGTTACCTGCAAATAAACTCAATAATAAATAAACTCAGATAATTACTAAACGTTACCTGCAAATAAACTCAATTTATTTCTTCGCTTTACAAGTATTTAAATTAAGCGTTTTACTCTTGTAGTTTAGAAAATTTGTAATAATTTCTTGATACTTTTTCAAGACTTGTCACACTAATTTTAAACGTTCACAGATCATTCATCGTATAGCACCAAACAAGATCATCAATTCATTGTGGATTTATTTGAGATACGGAGAAAAAGTAATCGTAGTAAAGGATATGACAAAAGTATCAGATTAGTAAATATTATATTCAACGACTAAAGTTAAAGCCTTTCTAAATATAAAACACTAAAAAAGAATATAATTTCACCAAAATGTGACAATGGTATTAGTTTACGGGAAGGGGTTCGCATCGTTACAGAGGTTAGCCTGACAAATACCATCATAAAACTGCATTGTTAATATGTTCTTTTAAAGGTTCAAGTGACTATTATTTTTTGTACCCTCAGATAAACTAAGCACCTTTCAAGGAATTTCCGGAGTTAAGTAAGGCATTACATATTTTTTTCACACGTACAATACTTCATAATCTTCTAAAGTAGGTACGTGTAAAATTATTTTCAGCGGTTCAGATTTCATCTTCTGATATATTGGTAGCACATTATAATTGCAAAGAGCATTAGAAATATAAATTGATTTTCAATGCCTGAATAAAACTTTCAAGGGATATATTTTAATTATTTATAAGGTAGAAGCCTTTTTTCTTGATGAGAAAAATGCAATACACTAGATCTTATGCTACAAAGACAGTTGCATGTTTAACCCTCCTGGTGGTTGTCTTGATGAGGTATCTAATCATTCGAAAAACTGACCAGATCTTGATCTCGTCATCACCAAAATATCGGCAGTATCTTGATAACGAGATATTTCGTCATTTGCAAAATTGATCAGATCGTGGTGGACGAGATATCTCGTACGAACCACCTGGAGGATTAACGTAATTGAAAGTCAAACACTGTAGAATACGAATGAGCAAATCAAATACAGTGGTACCTTGAGATACGAGTGCCCCAACATACGAGTTTTTTGAGATACGAGCCGTTACTAGGTCGATTTGTTGCCTTGAGTTACGAGTCAGAATTTGAGATACGAGCCTGCTTAGGTGACTTCACAATAATCCGTCCGCTCAGATTTCCGAGTCTTGCGCTCGTTCAGTTCACATGTTTACCTCATCTGATGACAGTTAATGTCTGTCATAAAAATCAATCAATTACTTAATTTGGTTTGACATTTATTGTCAACTGCCATCGGGAGGCCAGAGTCCCTTATTTTTTTGTTTTCATTTTTCTTTTCTCCGACCAGATGGGTCAATTCTAAAAACGGAAAAAAGGGTGGGTACAGTTATTTAGCTAATTTTTTTTCGTATAACCATGAGTCCCAAGAAGGTGAGTGTAAAGAACAGTGGTGAGAAAAGGAAAAAGTAATATCCATGGAATTAAAGAGTGAGATAATAGACAAACGTGATCAAGGCGTAAGAGTAATACACTTGGCAATGCAGTACGATCGCACTACTACGATATGTACTGTTCGGAAACAGGAGGATTCGATAAAGGCTATAACTCAAGCTTAGGCTATAACTCCAGCTACAGTATTTGTTCATTATAAATATATTATTATAAAAAGTAGAGTGTTTTTTGGGGGCTGGTACGAATTAATCTCATTTCAATTAATTTCAATTGGAAAAATTGATTTGAGATACGAGCATTTTGACTTATGAGCTCGGTAATGGAATGAATTAAACTCGTATCTCAAGATACCACTATATATTGTTTAAATTTTATTACGATTACTCTATCGTATGAACATAAAAAGCAATGTATTTTTAGAGTATGCAATCTATCATTTTGCGAGATTTTATCCTAACAGAAATTAAGAGATGGTTACTCTAAGGTTCTACTAAGAATAAATTAAAAAGGTAGTTTAGGGTAATTTACATTATGAGTGGGTTGGTTCGTTGAGCTTAATGGCAGAGGACCAAAGTGGTCAAGAAGCGTCATTATATATGTAGGACGCATATTTGCAGACACGCACCAATCTCTGTAGAGTACTTTCACAAATTGTGATCAGTGCAATTTGTAAGATCGGTGCAGAATGAAAAATGATGCACAATATTACATTAAATGGTTCAATCTTCCTAAATTCCAAGTCACATATTGAATATATAAAGGGGAAATTCTTTGTTACAAAAGTGTCGACTACAAAGTATGAAAAATCATAAAATGGAGGATTAAATTAATTGTTACATCGTTGCAAATATCCAAAATTAATTTCAAGACATGTGTTCCCATTTAGTTCGCAGAAAATACTAATACCGTAATAAAAGAAATGTACATACACCAAACACAAGCTCGATATTGACAACACTTATCTGTGATTTCATATATACATCGAATGCAAACACTTGAAGTATCAGTTTCTGATGTGATGTAAATATTACACCTACCTAAAGAACATATACCATTATATACATATGAAATAAATAAGCATGTACATCTATAATCTACAAGTGTCCTAAAATCCTATACAATAAATATTTATTTAACTTTATAATAGCACTAACGTATAAATGGATGAATCATATAAAGTTTCAAGCATGTTATTGATGCTTTAAACATTAATAATTGAAAATAATGTGCTTCGTTCTGATTATGCAAAATATTGAGAATGAAGTCATTACAGACTACAGTACTTTCACGAGAATCGCTCCAGAGTATGCAACTTTTATTGCCGTAGAAACGATAGCCCTTTCATAAAAGGGATCATTATCCCTCCAAGTGATTTGGACGAGATATCTCGTCAATAAAGATCTGACCAATATTGCTAATGACGAGATATCTCGTCGTCGGGATATTACCGATATTTTATGATGACTAGATCAAAATCTGGTCAGTTTTGCTAATGACGAGATACCTCGACGATACAAACACCAGGATGGTTAAAACATTCATGTTTGTTACACTGGCACACTTAGCGAAAAAATGGCTCTCCAAGAGTTTGAGAAAACAGGGGATATCACCCCTCATCACCAAGCTACCCTTAAATTCGCCCAAACCATATCCAACTCGTGCCCTCTCTAAAGACAGAGGTCCCATACGAGACCTGTTTCTATAGCGACCAGTACCTAGACTGTGTCTGGAGCAGTTCTGGTAGATAGACTGTAAGTGTGACTAATTAAGAAAATCAAGTACCGAATGAACACTAAGAAAACACACTTCAACACTCAACAAAAAGTATCACATCGAATCTTGAGGATACAGGTATGTCTAATGTGGTCCTAAGGAGAGATCACGTTTATGAACATGTATCGAAGATACACAGGTACACATGTTAAGTGTATTAGGGAATTTTGAAATCCGTATTTTTAATACACGGGTAGTTTTGGATTTTACTACCCGAATTTCACTTCACGACAGAGTTCTTAATGCACGGATGTTCACAAGTTTTAATATGCGTGAACACGGTTTCACTTTACAACCGAGTATCGAGAAGTTACAACTATCGTAAATTTCACTGAACTTCTAGCTCAACAACTTTATAGCCTTTCAAGCAATCCAATGTTTCTTGTTTACAAATGTAGCGAAGGAAGTGAGAAATAATTTTTATAAGAAGTATATGAAAAATACTTAAAGTATTCTTATTTTGTTTACATACTAGTGAATATATAAAAGGGGCTACTGCTGTTCAAATAATTAAAAGATCATCCTAGTAAATTTCTGAAAAACTCGGTAACCGTGCTTTTGAATACACGTATATAGTGATTTAAATACACGTACAGTGAGAATTTGTAAACTAAGGTATAAGTTTACTAAAGACAGTTAAGATAGGAATTCATAAATACACGTGTACCCGTGCCAATGCAATAAACGTGAAATCGTTGTTTAGTTCTAAGTGAGATGATGCATACAGCAGGTAAGCAGATGTTTCATATTACTGTCGATTGGAGTGTTCTGTGAGAAGCTTCTTGTATGTATTTTAACTAACACAATGGCCAGCTTCACAGTTCGGGACAGAAAAGAGAGTACCTAAACAGCATTGGAGAGAATGCAGCAAAACGGAGTTCATGTTGGTCCATACGTTTCCATGATTTTCATGTTGCATTTTCAATAGTGTTGTATATTGATAAAATTTGCACAAGTGCTGTGTCTTGTTATAAATCAATCCGCAAATCGAGATTAACAGTTATGATTATACAAGTTCTCATTAGAGACCTATTCTCTAAAGCACATTGTGTAATGCACCTAGCTAATGAAGTATACGTAAATCATCATGATATCAGGTGTATGACTTAAGATATCAACAACCAGCATAATCTACAAACACTAAATCTTCAAAGTTTGAAAACATGATATACCCATGTTTGTCTATTAAAATGAATATTTCTTTACTTTCACATACATTGCCAATGTTAGCAGTGGATAAAAAATTCCTTAAACACCTTCGTCAACGACAATACATTAACAGTTCTTTGGACTTGATCTTTAAATTCAAAAAGTCTCTCTTGAATGATAAATTTCAATCTTACTGGTGTAATGAATCTGAAAAGCATCTCGCTTTCTCATTTCCGCGAAACAAATTGAAAAGTTTTATTTCATTAGAGATCAATTTCAATCTTTCTTTTATCAGTGCACTACTGTTGAAGATGTAAACCGTGAGGAAATTCTGCATTATGAAAACAGAAAGAAGATAAATTAAATTAATTTTTTCAACTGAGATAGGCTTTATAACGACGGAATTGTATAATCGTAATGAATTGCAATGATCTGAACGATGCTATAAAATACAGGCAGTGTTTGAAATGAGATTTCTAAATTTACATTATTAAAATATTAACTTGTGATTCCATTTAGACATCACTGACGTTCATTCCGTTGAGATCGCATCTGTAAAAAAAGGGAAATATACGAAAATTAAAATGTGTCATAAACTATTATAATATGCTAATGTCTAAGAAATAAGTAAACCAATATTTAATAATTTTGAGATATACATGTGGATTACTGAAGTCCTGTAGAATCAGACACAAGACAAGTAGTTTCCAAAAACTTAAATGGATTTATTAAACAAGATCATAGTAGCAACTACAGACATAAGCGTCTAGTGACGCTAAGATCCGAAGAACAAGTGATCGAAAAGGGGTGGAAAGTTATCGGGGGTAATAGAAGGAGCAATTCCACCCCAAAGAGGTTAAAAATAGATTTGGAGAGAGGAACGTTTAACGTTAACGTTTTCTGTGACCCTGTGACCTTGGTGGCAACCAGGGATATCGCCGAGACGAGCGTAGGCAATACATATATGATAAGGTTTCAAGAAACAGATTTACATAACACTAAATTTAGATAATTTGCAATATATATTAATTTCGATATGTGTATTCATTTCGATATAAAGTTACACTTCTTGAATATGTATTAAATACTTATGATACTTAACTCATTGTTTTACATCTTTTGTCACTGCTTCGGATTCATTTCGTTCCATCTTTTAATGAAATGCAGATGTGAGCTAGTAATACTTTCTTTCCCCATGGGGTTTACTGTCTTTAGCAAACACGAGGGTCTCGCTCCCAGGATACCCAAGCGATTTTATCTGCTTTTTTCCTTTCACAACTTTTCATTGAAGTTGTCTGGCACATCTTGGTCAAATATGACCCTTGCGCCATAAAACGTCAAAACAATCAATAAACCTTGACTAATACGGCAGATTAACTAAGTTATTCTGCCCGTAATTAAACCAAGTTAATCATTCGTTTGCCCACACACACCTTCGCTATAAATTCTAACCCTCTAAGTGGTTTTGACGAGATATCTCGTCCATCAAGATATGACCAATTTTGCTAATAGTTAACTCGCCATCAAAAATTCCGATTGAATTCCGAATGAAGATATTGCCGTTTAGTGATGAAGACTAAAAGATCAGGTCATTTTTTTTCTTGTGACGAGATATCTGTGCCATCAAAATCTGATCAGTCTTCGCGTCGAGACAACCACCAGGAGAGTTAAACCTTATCTAGCATGCATACTTGATTCCTTGCTTTAGTGAGACATTTCAATCAATCCGAAACAGCTATCAGCACAACATAAGTAATCAGAAGCATCAAAGCAAGGAAATGAGGTCTGCCCCCAAAAGGAGTGTTTCTCACCTCCTTCCACCACCGTACTTCCTCAGGCCCCCCTTGTCGTACTGCCGGATCTCTCTGAGTAGGAGCAAGGATCGGGGGCTGGCGCCGGACCGCACGACGGCGTTCTCCGTGACGGACGTGTCGCAGTTGGAGACGTAGGTACTGGTCTGCGACGCCCGTGTGGTCCGGCACTTCCACGTGTACCGGTGGTTGGGGTTACGGCGCAGGGCGGCGCGGACGTACGCCTTGCGGAGGACAGTCTGCACCTGGAACACAAAACATTCGATTCACATGACATGCATAACGTTCCAAGAGTTTCATTTCATTCATTTTTCCTCGCCTCTCCGTGATCTCTAAACCTCATGGTGAGTTGGAGAGGTGAGTGTCGCGAAGGGAAGAGTTTCATTGGGAAAGGGGTTTTTGCTGATATTGTCTGACCACCACGAGAAGAGACTGGCATGCCTCATCTTTGGTAGGTGACAGACTGGACGACCCATTCTCCTGTCACACGGGGTAGCACTGCTCACTGAATTGAGCTCGATAGTCGACCATGTTCGACTTATATGTCGTGCCATCTCAACAACTTGTTGTTTCTTAGGCAGGTGACAGACGGGCCGACTTGGTGGGCTAAATACATTTCTATTGCTCCCGTCAAACGGGGTAGCACTGCTCATTTAATTATGCGCGACGGTATACCATGTATCATTTACATATCGCACCACCTCGTCAACGTATTGTTTCTTAGGTAGGTGACCTGGTGGGCTAAATACGTTTCTATTGCTCCTGTCACACGGGGTAGCCACTGCTCATTTAATTATGCGCGACGGTAGACCATGTATCATTTACATATCGCACCACCTCGTCAACGTATTGTTTCTTAGGTAGGTGACCTGGTGGGCTAAATACATTTCTATTGCTCCTGTCACACGGGGTAGCACTGCTAATTTAATTATGCGCGACGGTAGACCATGTATCATTTACATATCGCACCACCTCGTCAACGTATTGTTTCTTAGGTAGGTGACCTGGTGGGCTAAATACATTTCTATTGCTCCTGTCACACGGGGTAGCACTGCTCATTTAATTATGCGCGACGGTAGACCATGTATCACTTACATATGGCACCATCTCGTCAACGTATTGTTTCTTAGGTAGGTGACCTGGTGGGCTAAATACATTTCTATTGCTCCTGTCACACGGGGTAGCACTGCTCATTTAATTATGCGCGACGGTAGACCATGTATCACTTACATATGGCACCATCTCGTCAACGTATTGTTTCTTAGGTAAGTGACCTGGTGGGCTAAATACATTTCTATTGCTCCTGTCACACGGGGTAGCACTGCTCATTTAATTATGCGCGACGGTAGACCATGTATCACTTACATATGGCACCATCTCGTCAACGTATTGTTTCTTAGGTAGGTGACTTGGTGGGCTAAATACATTTCTATTGCTTCTGTCACACGAGGTAGCGCTGTTCACCAAATAGCGCATGACGGTCGACCATGTGTGACTTAAATGTCACGCCACCTTGACAACCTGTTTTTTCTTTGGTAGGTGACAGACGGGGTAACCTGGTGGGTATATACATTTCTATTGCCCCTGTCACAATGGGTTATAGTACATGATTTTGCGTATGACAGCCCTTTTCCTTCTTGAGTTTCCCATAAATAGACTTCCCCAAGGACTCTGCCATCTCACGGGAGCCACACTTTAAAATCATCCAGTATAAGGAGGAGTGGCCAAGTTTCATTTCGTGGAGGTCTGACGATATACGAAATGTAGTTGGTGGTAGTGTTTCTGCGGCGATACATGTTTCCCCTACTTATTCTGAAAGTGATGTTGGCTTATTTTTTACGATTCCAGCTATCCGTCAATACAAATTCCAAAGAATAAATACCGAAGACTTTTTAATAGTTGATTATCAACACCAATTAGATTAAATGTTAAATGCTGTCGATGTTAAAATTAAATTAGTCGATGTTAAGATTAGATTAAATGTCAAATCGATATGGTGTTTCCTGTATGCATTCTGAACTTGACGTCAGTTGGCTTGTTTTCGAATAAGATTTCATCACGTAACCAATAAAAATTCCAGACTAAATTCCGCATTAATGTATGATAATTGTTTGCTCGACGACATTTAGATTAAAAGCCAAACGACGATAAAATATACTTAATGGCAACCCCCGATATGTATCATGCGAGAGCATTTGGACAACAAAAGTAAAATCTTCGCAGACCGTCTGGTTTGTTTGCACTGAAAATCCATCCCATAAGGAAACTAGAAAAATTTATGTCCGTAAAGTAAAAGAAGAATTATGTTACAACATAAACCGAGTAAACATTGTTCTTAACAAATGACTAGAGCTTATTTAAGTATTTCAAATAAAAAGCTCGATGATCTTTCCTTATAATCAATCCTTCAATCTCAATAATGCAGGAAAGAAGTTAACATTTTTCCATCTTAACTTTCCCAGCAGTAAGTTGGTCAAATATGGCCCTTGCGCCATAAAACCCCAATACCAACAGTACGAAAGTAGGTAGTACGAAAGTTTAAATACTCTCACCCGAATCAATATCTAAAAATAAATCTTAATGCAATATAGAGTAAACAGTCAGTTTAAAAATAAAAAATCTTCAAAAACACTTATGCGGAAGATGTATAGATATTTCAATTCACATTTCCCCATATGCAGTGAATGCTATTAACCCTCCAAATGTTTTCGACGAAATATATCGTCAGATATTACCGATTTTGTTATAACGACGAGATCAAGATATAGTCAGTTTTCTTCTAATGACGAGATATCTCGTCCATGAAGATCTGGTCAGTTTTGCTAATGACGAGATATTTTATCGAGACAACCACCAGGAGGGTTAAATAAATGAATAGATCGAAAATGAATTCAACGTACCTCAACGTTCATGAAACAATAAAGAATGGATACAAAAATTCCCTAGAAAACATGAAAAGAAATTGTTAGAAAACATGCTTAAATATTCCAAACGTAATTTTATAAAGAACAATTCAATAACTTTGATAAACGTATAATAATTTAAAAGAGAGAAGTTCGCTTACTCGTCGACAGATATAAATCTATTTACTTAAACGTAATCCAAATACTATATGTTGAAATGTTTACTTATAAGCTTCATTTGTAATACATTTACATTCATTTAATCAAATAAACTAGATGTTAAAATGGTTTCTGGAAACTGAGAAAGATTGAATAATTTTGTTGTGAGGAGATTATTTCCTAATTGATATGAACGTCTACAATTGTATTCAAAATTGATGCTTCTTGATTTGTTTAGTGTCGATAGAACTAATATATTTATTTAACTCATCCAAATAACATTATGAGTTGATATGTATACGTATACTCCTTTTTGTACATTCATTTAATGGGAATGCAATTTCAGAAAGACCAGAAATATTAAATTGCATTTTGAGAACTGAAAAACAATTTGTGCGAGGATATTCTTCCCTGCTTAAGTAAGTCTACGGTAATGTACGAAAATTATTCTCGATTTGTTGAAGTTAACTATTTTTTCTATTTTGAATTTGTATATATTGTTACATTAAATGTTGCAGAATACCCGATTTTACTTTACAAATATAAGTTTCAAATACTATTAAATTCAATCTTAAAATGCGAACACAAGTATGTCCCTTTCAATATTCAAGAACAATTTCCCTTAAAATAAAATTAAAAATATAAAGAAAAGGAATAGTTTGTCTTACCTATTAGTCTAATAATTTGCTAACAAATAAAAATATTTCCAAAAATATCTGGAGGCAATAATCAGAAAACTCGCTCTCTTAAGTCAATTCACAACTAATGTAATTGATTGTTTATTAATCTGTTACTAATAGATTGGTGTGCGTGTGGGTGTTGTAATCACCCATTTCTTAGCTTTTGGAATTATTATAAAATAAGTGAAATATTTTTTAAACTGAATCTATTAATTAGTCTTAAATACAATAATTCTGTAGTGAATGTACTTGAACGAATATTGCTTAAAATAAATCCCTAATTTAATCTTCGTAAGAAGTGCAAAGCTTGACTTATTCACAGAAATTTTGGTAAATCTTAAAAATCCAAAGTTTGTACATTTTTTTAAATCGTTATAACAAAATTATATTTTTCAATTAAAAGACCTATTTTCCTCTTGAAAAATAATTTCTGTCTTTTAAAGAAGTCAATGAAATCAAAGAGGCTATATATACACATAATGCATTATATATAATACATTATGTACATATATAATACAAAACGGGGGATACGTTTAACTACCTTTTCTATAATTTGTATTGAGTGAAAGTTTTCACGTTCAGTGGGATTACATTTTTACCATTTCTTTTTTCATAAAGATATATTTAACCATTATATTGTGTTTCTTACATTAAAATATATCAGCTTAAATTTTTAAAATTTACTCGTTTTTCCACGTCTACGTGTTTTTTCGTAATGTATCACTTAGATTATTTGGAATTTCAAATATTCGTCATTTTAAAAATAACGTGGAATAAATTGAATTTGAATTGAATAAAATGTATCTTGCATCAAATACGCATGCCATTCAGAAGATTTCTAAACTATACGCAGAACATTTATAAAAATATGCTTAAAAACGATTTTCGAAGTGTTAAAGGAACCCAAAGTTTTGACATTTTACTCACTTATCGTAGCATAATTCAAATTTGCTGGTACTACGCTTAGAGTGAGCTTTGAGGTAATTGAAAATGAATCGTCAGCGCAAAAGTTTTTAAATTCGATAAAGAATATACGGAATAGAATTTGTTGAAATTTAGTCCTTATCAGAATTACAATTTATCTAAAAGGATGTTTTTTTCAAAAATTGAAATTGAAATCAACAAGATTGAATATTTTCACTGTTCATTATTTTATATTGCATCTTTTCCCAGTATAACGACGTATTTTTCTGAACTTGCTTTCTTAGAAACATCAAGCAATGAAAATTTCTATACAAAGCACTTAATAAATTAAAAGATTTGCAAAAACAAAGTAATGCAGGTTTGAATTATTACTTTAAAGATTAAGTATTTCTTTGTATTTAAAGAACTTATTCTGAGAAACTGCTCTGCATAGGAATTTGTATAATAACGAAAGTTAAATATTTTGACTTACAAGGACATTTGGTTTTAAAGAAACCCTTTTGTAGTTACAAAAGGATTTTACTAGAAAAATGTATTGAGATTGCAATATTTTACAGAAAATTTAGTTTCTTTGTGCATTCCGTTTTACATATTCTATATACGTTTAAAGAAACTTTACAGTTTCTGTATACGTATATAGAATATGTTCAACGTAAAGGACACAATTTTATATGTTCGTCTTCAAAGTATTACATACAATTTTGAATATAAACAAACGAAATCATATCGAAGCCCCAATTAGTTAATTTATATTCAAACAGGCTTTGAAAAATACTATGACATATTTTTTAACCTAGGCCATCTCTCTATATAAAGAAAAATTAATTTCAAAATGATTCTAAAAGAATGTAAAGAAAGTAACACATGTAACACCTTTAAAGTAAAGTAAAAGTACACCTTTACAAGTAAACACCTTTAAACGCATACATGTTTGATATGGAAACAACCTTCCATAGTTAAAATTAGTGTAAAAAATTAAGGTGATGCAGTGATTTGATTTGTCGCTAACGGTCTTGCAAGCAACCAGTGAATAGAAGATATAAATTAATGAAGTTTTATGCACCCAAATATAAATAAGCAATTAATAAAGATTAAAATGGAATATGTAAAGTATTAACTGCATTCCTACACTTTTAAAAATGAAATGCAATTTCGTGTGCATTTTCATGAGTCGATTGGACATTTCAAGATACAACTTTGCCTTATGCGTTAAGGTTTTAAAAGTCAACTTTTGAAACTCGTATATTGTACAGATAAATACATCTCGGTAAATGTTTAAGAATAATAAACCATGATCTCTTCATCCCAAATGTCTAAGACAAATATCAAGAAGCATAAGGAATGGGCAGAAATTGTTCGTAAATATTGATCATCATTTAAAGTTAAAAATAAATGGATCAGCCGATAAAATGTTTATCTTTTCGGATGCAGTAAATTGTACATTTATCGTTCTATTAAATAAATACATATTCTTAAAATATTTGTATTTTCTTAGAAATGCATTCACATAGTACCCCCAACGTAATCTATAATTTTAGAATAAATCTCTCCTAAGAGAATGTTAAGATTAAAGCAGAATTTTAAATATTTCTTTAAAGCAGCTCTGAATGAGCTTTAAAGGAGTAAATATGCAGTTTCACCAAGCAATGTCAAAACTTTAAACGTTACACAAAATGAAGAAACAATCGCAATGTTCTATTTGATACATTTCAGATAATAAGATTAATCGATTATGTTGAAAAAGCTTTGAATGCTTACACTAGATACTTTTTAACGGTTATAAAGATGTATGTTTAATCATAAAATATGCTTGGAAAAGAAAACTCAATCATAAATTGTAACATATCTCATAAATATAAAGCATTCAATTCATATCAAATATTTACTGGGCGAAACCAAATCACAGATAGTAATTAATATCAATGGGTAACTTTATGAACGAAGTAATATGAATTGAATTTATTTAAGTTCGTAATTGATTATTTTTATTTAGATGCGTATGCATTAATTTATGCGCAGAAGAAAATGTTAGAAAAGTAGATTTATAGAAAATTATTTTGAAACTTAACCCTCCAAGTGGTTTCGACGAGATATCTCGTCCATCAAGATCTGGCCAATTTAAAAAATGACGAGATATCTCGTCCATCAGGATCTGAAAAATTTTGCTATCGACGAAATATCTCACCGTCAAGATATTGCCGATTTTTTTATGATGACGAGATCAAAATCTCGTCAAATTTCAACTAATGACGAGATATATCGTCCATTAAGATCTGGTTAGTTTTGCTAATGAGGAGACGCCTCTTCTTCAGTCACCAGGAGGGTTATTCCACATTGACGTTTTAATGTGCCCAGCATTTCAATGTATTTAGCAATCAAAATAAATACATAACGTTCTAGGCTCTTTTGTTCAAGAAGCCATTAATGTAAAATCGCGAAATGCATTTCCCCATCACATTAAGGATATTTCAAAACACCATTGAAAATACATTACTTTCAAAATGTCTACTGTCATCCTTAGAATGGTATAAAATAAAAACATCCTTTCGTAGTGAAATTTATTTTTAAGGAAATTTTTGTACTGAATACGTGAGATTCGATATAAAAATGTAATGTTTCTTTTCTAACGTTTTTAATTTTAGATACACTTAGCAGTTTTATAACTAATGCATGTTATTTTCAAAAGTAACTTGGCATTTGAAACATGATAGCAGTTTTTATACTCGTGCTTATATTACATATATTTCGTATTTTTGCAGATGCTCTAACGAATGGTACGAATCCTCTTAATGCTTAATTTTGCTTTGAACTTTTTGCTTGTAAACGGCCACTTTGAATATCTAAGCATTTGTATACTTTTGAGAGAAAACTTCCTTTTGTTATACAAAAAGCACTTAGAAGTTTTGAGGTATGGCTGACAACTGGAGCATATGAAACTAGAAAATGGCAGAAATTCGGAATCAAAAATGAATCTTTCATCTCATTTTATTAGAGTTTCCTCATTCTTTATAGCTAAATATATTGACTATATTTCCTTCAAATAGAATTACCTGAAATATTATTGAACATATTGCTTAAAATAGAGGGAAAGAGTATTAGAAAAACTCTCGCGCATTGAAATTGCTCAAATTGTAGGGACAATGACTAAATTTAAAACTTTGTTTTCTCATTAAAGCACCAAGTGTGATTTACCACCGATACACCTAATTTCTTTCAATTTTTAAAATCTGAAAATATACTGTTTGAAGACATTCAGCAAGTCCATTAAACCTTACATTTTTGTTTGTTGCTTTGTTGTGACTTTTAACCATGAACTATAACAACGAGCAGTTGTAATTAGAATCTTGGATAGTAATAGCGTATGAAGATATACCGTTCGAAGACAGCTTCAACAAGTCCACTACATTGCACCTTTTTTTTCTTTGTTATGACTTTTACACTTATTTTTGTAGGGCCTCAGTAGCCCAGTTGGTAGAGTCGTGGATTAGCAACTAGAGGGTTGTTAGTTTAAATTCGATTCAACCAAAGACCATGGTGTGCGTGGGGTGGTGCACGTTCAATATGTCGTGGCCTCAAATGTCCTCACGTTGGCGTGGTGTGGAAGTTTGGAGAGTGGGGTGCCAGCTCAGGTGTTGACCTCGTCATCTGACCGTGGTTCAAAATGACGAGGTATTGTCCTCAGATCTTTCTATTCGGTATTAATCCCGGATAGTCGCCAATGGCCCATTGCATCGTTCGAGTGAGACGTAAGTTCAACTAACTGACTGACAAGTTTTTGTGTTTTGAAACAATATAAGATTGGGACTTGTGTTTAGGAGGGTCGTAAAAGGTAGTGAAGCTCAAGATGACGGATTCTGAATTATAAGAAATCTTTCTGGTCATATCTGCTAAAGGAACGAGAATATTTTGTTCACCTTTCATCGAGACAGAATTATGCGCAATCTCTGGTGTTCAAGACTGTTAAGATTTTGAGATAAAATTGCAAAAGTATATCTAGAGTAATAGAAGAAACACCAGTAGCTTTGATGTAGCACAAACTTCAAATGTATATATGAAGTAACGAAATTGGAAAGAATCAGCGCATGCAACACGTAATGTTAAATTTCATTTCATCAAGAAAAGTTTACCTCCGACATCCATCTATCAATCAAGTAATACTTTAGTAAATTGAATACATACACTTCTAAACTAATGTCCGGAGCGAAAGACAGTTAAAATGATTTCACTACTTACTTGAGATGATTGCAGGGTAGCGTTCGTTATCATATATGCTTCTTCTAGCCTGCTGTCATCTCTGGGGTTAACACAGAATAATAAGTGCGTGATTCCAAGAAGGGGGAACAGCAAGGCTGTAGCTTTCATGGCTCTCCTGAAAAGAGAGGCATGCATTGATTAACAATGAGAAGCAGTTGATGTCAAGCTTAATGGTGGCGGCGGTATTGTTTTTACGTCCTAACCTGGTTCCTGTACGTATTCCAAACGTGACGTCAGTTGGTTTGTTTTTCAGCACGTAACCAATACAAATTCCAAAGAATGAGTTCCAAATTGATGTATGACGGTTAATTGGTTCAACACCGATTAGATTAAGCATCGAAACGTTGATAAATTACATTTTGAGGTATACATGTTACTGTGAAAGACCGAAATTAGAGAATGTCAATATTCTCCGGTGAATGTCGACACATAACAAATACGTCAGTGGAAGACCAAATGTTTGGTTATATTCTTATACATTCGAATCATCGCCGGTGTATGTCGACAAGCTCTGGGGGTTGAAACGAGAAGGCGGAGAGGCCACAGCCAGAGAGGCCGCCTTCAGTTTAAGTTGTTGCAATAAATAAGATTGTATAGCGTTAATCACATAATTTATGTGTAAGTTTATTATTGGTATTTTTTTTTCTCATTTAGAACGTACTGTTCGTTTTAGGTTCAACAGTTTATTTACATGTGCTTAAACTTTCTCCTATTTTGATATATCATATGTTTTAATAATTAAGTATGATTTAAAAAGTTGCATTTTTGTCTTAACGTAACAAAAATATTTTTATTCAACATTCACCATCAGTGCATGCTGAATGTAGACATTTGCCGGTGTAAGTGAGAAATAATGATATTTAGCAAATATTTCGGACATACACCAAGCGACTATGTGAATGCTGACATTCACCGAAGAATATCGACATTTGCCAGATATCGGTCTATTTCACAGTAACATACACAATATCAAGATGCATATTTTATAATATTCAAAATCAGTAATATCTTACAGGTAATTCCTCTAAAAAACTTGAAAATGAAAATAAAACAATTCAAGTTCCTATTGAGAATAGTTATTGTCTATGAGAGGCATTTTCTATCAACTAAATGCATGTGGTGGTAAAGAAAGTTATAACTCTAGAGAACACTGCGCCGTACATACCGAGTTCTATTCGCCGTTGACAGGATGCCGATTCTGCAAAACTGTTCTTCGATTTTGTAGAGTTGTGTCGTAAATTTCCTGTCATCCTGTGAATGTATCGCAATGTGCTCGTCCATTAAATAGTTTTTTTAAAAAAAGTGACATAATTGACCTTGTGTGTGTGTGTTGGTTTAATTCCAAATGTCGAAAACTAAACCACCAATTGATGTGCTGAAATGCCCAAGTGACTTTTAATTTCAATTAGATTTTACGCCAAATGTCGCCGAAACGGCGACAAATATACCTTTTAAAGTAACCTCGATAATATGTATTATGCGGGAGCATTTGAGTAGCGGAAGTCTTCGCTTTGCGTTTGGTTTATTCGTTTACACCAAAAATCCTTTCCACAGTTTAAATTACAGTGATGCCATCTAATGATTCTTAAAGTAGTAAAGTAGTAAAAATAACCTTAAAAGTAGTTTTTGGTGCAATTGTATATGATTTCTTACTTATTTTGTGGCTATGACAGTACTGAAAGTTTTAAAACAGTAAATATACAGATGCTTGTTATAGAAAATGTGCTTACAGTGTCATTCGAATTCCCTTATTTTTTAAAATGCAGGAATTCTAATCAGAATGAGCTGAAAGGTTAGACAGATTGCTACAAAATATAATGGGGTTCGTACTGGAAAGGATTCGAAAAATTTTTAAATGAAACCGAAAATGAATTTCATTTTTTGTCATGAACAATTATTACAAATGCAACTTTGTTTTTTACATTATTTACTCAAAACATTATATTTTTATTACCATACTGGGGAAAATTCAAGAACATGATACTGGCTATCGCCAAATTAGTGACTAAAATTTTCGTCGCCAAACGACTATTTGGATAGGCTTACGACGGGTTACGATATTCCAAAATATCTATACATTGGAGATGAAAAATCAACGCCAATTGGCGAAGATACCGTGCTTTGAATCAAACTTTTTCAATCATACATTTCACTTTAATTTACTCTCATTTAGAGTCTGATATAACGACTGCTAATTTGCTTTATCGTGTTGAATAACAATTTCGACGTACAAAAAACCGACCATGTCTCACGAAAACATATTTTCGTTTCTGTTAATTCAACTTGAAACAAGCTTTTATATTTGATGAAACAAATTTAATCAAATTTAATTCAAATCACAACATTCTATGCAATTATTTTTACAATTACTTTTCTTTATTATGTTAGAAAACAAGATTATTCAGCCTCATCAATTAGTCACAAGTAGAATATTAGCATTTGATACCATAAATTGAAGAACACACTTCATTATGAACTGTGTTTATCATTGATTCTAATTCTGGATATGCATTGAAGTTTCTGAACAGTTAGTTACAGCTGGGGATTATTTGTCCTTGACTAGAGACTTTTTAAATAGAATTTTCAATTTCTTTTCGAAATAAATTTGCATAAATAAAACTCTTACGTAAGGGAGATTCGAATTCTGTGAGAATATTCTGACGTTAAAATTTCTAAAATATCTTCTATTTCATTTCTTCCATAATTTTTTTCAAAACTCAGATATTTTAAAGCTACGATTAGAACGACATACATATTAAACTTAATATGAAATAGAAATTGGTTACTTAGAAAACCAAATGAGATAATAATGATGTACCTCGTTTGGAAATTCATTTATTATAAATTTGCGTTATAGTAAACAAAAACAGTTCGTTGTATCTCGAAATAAGAAATAAACCAATAAATAAACATATCCTAGAGGAACTAATTTAAGTTTAAAATTGATTTCATTTCTGTGACACGACAAAATATGTATCAAAACTTAAAAACATTGATAAACGGGAAGGCTAAAACACTTTTATTAACTGAAATAACATTTAGTATTAGCAAGCAAGAATATTTTATAATGCTTACTTTTTTACTATATATATCTTAAGAACTGTAATTAAGAATACAATCTATTTGAAATCTATAAACTTGATGTACAATTTTTTTACACATCTTTAGTCCGTTGAATATTTCCTTTAACAAATCGCAAAAGAACCATAGTTGAGAGAAAGTTTTGCAATAGGTTAGTGCCATATTTAGGTGCAGTTTAGCACTCATATTTCAAATATCGATGTTTCTGTGCACGTGAATGTTTAAACCATAGCTGTGAAAAATTACGCTAAATAAGATATGGGTAAAGTGTATTAGGTATGTAAAATGTGTCCAACTTAGATCCTACAACAAGCAGATAAGTGAAAAGGTTTTTAATTTTATTACAATTTTGGGGTCTCAAAGATTAAAATAATAATTAAAAAATATATTTTTTATTATTTTAGGTAATACCATAATTATATATATAATATCATACCGTGTAAAAAGATTCAAACAGGTATCATAGCTTGGAATCCATTTATAAATGACGATGTGATGTGATCAGATAAGAATCTCAAAATGTTTCTACATCCTCATTCGAAAATATTAACCACTGATCATTACCAGGGTATTGGTTTGTGTTTTGAAACCGACCGTTTGTGTTTTTTAACTCTCCGAGTGGGTTCGACTCGAAACCTCGTTCATCAAATCTGATCAATTATGCTAATGACGATATACCTGGTCATCAACGTATTGCCGATTTTTTTTATGACGAAGAGATCAGGATCTAGTGAGTTTTCTTCTAATGACGAGATATCTCGTCCATCAAGATCTGGTCAGTTTTGCAAATTACGAGGTACTTCGAGATAATAACCAGGAGGGCTAACCCTCCTTTTGGGTTTTCTTGTAATTACGAGATACCTCATCCATCAAGATCTTGTCAGTTTTGCTAATGACAATATGCCTCGTCGAGGCAATCGCCGGGAGGGCTAATAGAAGGTGTCGAAGCAACAGATAGGTTTCTGTAGCCGCGAATTAAATTGGATTAAGATCCATTAGAAAGGAACAACAGAGCATTTGGAACCCAGTTTTTAAAGAAGATGGAATATGTGATCAGATTTCGATAATGATTTCTCTGAGACACACCTCGTAGTTCTAATCTGAATTAGATCCGGAGTCAATGAGAGAGAGAGTGAATTGATTATTCCCTAGAACTAATGCAATCTATGTTTTAATAAAAACACAAATAGTTCATTTTAATAGAAATCTGAATGCTCTTTGCTGTCAGCGAAATTAAACGGGAAATAATTTAAAACACATCCTGAGTCTATACTCATGTAAAATGCAAATACTTTGAAGACTCTAAAGCAGACGAATCTTGACTAATAATTTTATTCACTAGTCTGCCACCACACAGGGGAACTATATTTGTCCCATATGGTAAATTCAAATTTTAAGACTCCTCTTATTCAAAAGAATCATAAGTTCTACTAAAATTTAAATAACTAATGCGTGACTATACAGAACTGAGCTCGATAACAACTTCCATCAAGTGCTGGTGGGCTTAGATTTCCCATTCTACTATTGGAGGAATTGTCTTGCTTATTGAACCTTATAATGGTATATCTGGAGTCCTAAGCCTCCGGCTATCTGTCGATTCAGAACTTCAAAGACAGTTTGATCCGTTGTGATGTACTGTATATTAATACCAAGATTCCCAGTGACCTAGGAAACCGAATACTAACCTGATTTGGACAATCTCGAAGGTAGAGCTAGTTTTCATCTTCGTAACGAGGATTCGAATGATGTTTACTAAGAAAATCAGATTGATCTGAAAGAAAATATGATTGAAATTATTCGGAATCCTGTTATTTGGCTACATTAAAAAGTGAATTAGATGATCAATTGGAAAATACCTAGAGGACAGAGCTTATTTCATCAGGGGTTAGAGGAGTAAAACAAAAATAACAAACAACAAGGTGATTTTATCCAGAACTATGCTCATAGTTAGTAAAAACTCTTAACCCTCTAAGAGGTTGCATGCATATATCAGTTCTTCAATCTGCAATCTTCTCTTGATGACGCCTTACCAGTTCACTTTCTTGACCAATCTTTCCTGGAATTCTTTCAATCAATAGATGTGGTTATCTCTTCATTATGTGGGTTGAGGTAAAAGGTATTCAGAAATCCTGTGACGCTCAGACGGATAACCCTCCAGATGGTTTCGTCGAGATGTCTCGTCCATCAAGATTTGACCAATTTTGCTAATGATGAAATATTTCGTCATCGAGGTATTGCCGATATTTTGATGATGGCAAGAACAAGATCTGGTCGATTTTCTTTTAGTGACGAGATATCTCATCCATCAAAATCATGTCGTCAATTACGAGATATCTCGTTAAGACAACTACCAGGAGGGTTAATACACGAATATGGACAGGCGTTAACCGTTTTTACTATGTGGTTTTACTTTACGGCCCAGTATCGAGAAGTTAACTTGGATTACTATCGTAAATTTCATGGGACTTCTAACCTAACAACTTTATAGCCGTTCAAGGAGTTCAATATTCCCTGTTTACAAATGTAGCGATGAAAATGGGAAATATTTTTATAGGAAGTAAATCGGGGGACAGATACTTAAAGTATTTTATTTTGTTTACGTACTAAAGAATATATAAATGGCTACTGCTGTTCAAATAATTAAATTAGATCATCTTAGTAAGTTCTGAAATACTCGGTTTTCAAATGCACCTGTATCCGTGAATTTCAATACACGCTTATCTAAATATACGTGCAGTGAGAATCTGTAAACCCGGATACATGGCATGTTGTCGCTTATAGACGTTTTATTTTTTGATATTGTAAGCACAATTTTAAAAAGGTAGGTATTTTAATTAACGTCGCACTGGAGCAACACAAAGGGCTATTGACGACGGTCCGGGATGAAACCAGAAGAGAAAGATCCGAGGATACCACCACGTAATTTTGAACCTTGGTCAGATGACGATGTCACACCTTACCTGGTACCGCAGTCTCCAAACTTCCACACCATTCCAACGTGAGGACGTTTGAGGCTACGACAGATTTAACATGCATCAGCCCCCATGTACACGATAGTCTTTGGTTGGATTCGAACTTGAAACCATCCGGTTGCTAATCCGCTACTTTTCCATCCAGGCTACCGTGGCCCTTTCGTTAATGAAACTAGATAGTTTCATTTTCGCTGTCTAAAACAAGCTCGCTATACCTCACGTTGATAAATCGTGCATATTGCTTTTTTTTACTCATCCCCTATGAATTTTCAGTTTCCGAAGCAAAGCAAAAATATCCATCTGTTTCTTCATAATTGGAATTTCAAAAGTCGCTTGAATAAAGCAACAATTGTGAATTGAGTTGATTCAAAAGATTTGGGTGTCTCAAAAGCGAGCCTAATGCAAACGTTTGACTGTTTTTGACACTGTAACAGCTCTAAATTTTCTCCTATCGAGAACTTTTGATACTAAAATATTTTTCGTAGCATATATCTATCTCCCAATGTCTTCAAAAGTCTCTATCCCAATTTGGTTCCATTCCATTTATTCGATTTAGTTACGTATGCCTCCAAAGAGTGAAAGTTATTTCATGGCCACCCTGTATTAAGAGAGGCTAAGCAGACGCAACAGAAGATGAATTGTACTTTCACTATTTGCTTTAATAACATAGGAAGGAATATGATCTAATTCCGTAGAACAATAACATCACAATCGTCTGATTCCTTCTTCAACATCATAACCAGTTATGCTAACCATTCTAACTAAATATATTGACTTTGTGTAAACATCAGGTAGGTGTTTAATTAACGTCGCACTGGAGAAAGACAACGGGCTGTTGGCGACGGTCCGGGATCAATCCCCAAGGAAAAGATCGAGGACAACACACCGTAATTTTGAACCACGGTCAGATGACGAGCTCACACCTGAGCTGGAAACCCAGTCTCCAAATTTCCACACCACGCCAACGTGAGGACATTTGAGGCCTCGACAGATTTAACGTGCACCATCCCCCGGTTACACGACGGAATTTGGCTGAACTGATTTACGAACACGCAACCCTCCGTTTGCCAATCCGTCGCTCTTCCAACTGTTTACCGCGGACCTGTAAACATCATGCACACTATAAATACTATTATACCGATTAAACTGTCTACATCAATAGATGTAAAAATCATAAAAAAAATCAGCAATATCTTGATGACGAGTTATCTCGTCATTAGTAAAATTGGTTAGATCTTGAAGGACGAGATATCTCGTCGTAACCACTTGGAGGGTTAAGAAAATAGCTTGCTGAACTTCTGTTATTGCAGTAGGACCTAAAAGTCTAAATTGATGGATTCACATGCTTAAAATCGTTCTGCAACATGCATGACTTCTCGCCAGATGGACCATCTTGGCCAATAGTCTTTCCTCGAATTCTTTCAACCAATTAGTGTGAAAATTTGGTCATTAATTTTGTTGGGGAAAACAATATCTTCAAAAGCTTCGGATACCTCTGCTAGAATTCATGCCATCCACTAAGATACGTTATGGAATAAGAATAATTTGTTATTTCTGTTAGGGCAAGAGCACCAAATAGACTTATGATTACATTTACATGTTTTTTCAATGAAATTGGTAGGTTTTTGTAGGCCTTATCATTATCCAATTGAAAGGCTTCTTGCATCATTATTATAAGCCACTTTTGAAATGTTTCAGGACAATTTCTTTTACGTTTTAAAAAATTCCAAAATTATTATGGTTTACCCACTATTCAAGAGGTCATTTTATCTTATTTATTGCCAAGTATTACGCATTCATTCAAACAATCAGAAATTCTTTATCCTCTTGAATATTTTGTCTAATTTATTTTTCACTTCGGAACTTATTTCTGTAACTTATTACTATGTTACCCGGAGAACCTAAATTTAACTGAGCTATTGGACTTTTTTTAACCCTCGACGTGGAATCTCATCATTAGCAAAACTGATCAAATTTTTGACGAGATATTTCGTCATTAAAAAACTGACCAGATCTTGATCTCGTCATCATCAAAAAATTGGCAATATCTTGATTACAAGATGATATCTTGTCAATTCGTCAGATCTTGATGGATGAGATATCTCATCAGAACCATTTGGAGCGTTAAACCTTTATAAATAATTCTTCTTTAATTTGATATTGTTAATAATATCTCAATGTAGGATATTTCTATCTCGTTCTTGTACAGAGCGCTTTTTTCATGTTCCCCTAGAATCGTGATAATCGTGGGTTATTAACCCTCTCTATGCTTCCAACGAGATTTTTCGTCCGTCAGGATCCAACCAATTTTGCTAATGATGACATATTGTCATTAAGAAAATACCGATTTTGTGATGGTGATGAGATCAAGATCTGGTCTGTTTTCTTCTAATGACGAGATATCTCATCCATCAAGATCTGGCCAATTTTGCTAATGACGAGATACCTCGTAGAGACAACCCACCAGGAGAGTTTAATTGTACCTTTCAAAAAGTAGTGAAACTTTCGGTTAATTCAAGTTTACATGCCGAGAATTTTCCTTTTAATATCAATTAATTTCATCATACTATTTCTGCGAATAAGGCCTTCGAATTCCTTTGTCATCTGACCGTGGTTCAAAATTACGAGGCGTCTTTGGATCGTTCCCTTCGGGAACGATCCCATATCGTCTCCAATAGCCCGTTGTGTTGCTCCAGTGCGATGTAAATTAATTACCTGCCTACCTTTCACAATTCCTGAAAATCGTTAAGGGATTGGAGGGACAAAAAATATTTCATCAATAAAGTTGAAAATATGAATTATCATTCATGTGATTCCCAGGATATGTATCGCTTATTCTTTAAAAAATGACCCTGGTTATATCGCAAATGGTAGTACAGCTAATTTTCGCGTAAAATAAAAAAAAATTATTTATTTCACAACAAACTCGATGTTATATCAACATACAAATCCATACTTATCATCAGAGCTATCTCGAGGGCTTAAAGATCTGATGTTAAAACAAAGCGGGGAAAAGAGTTTGGATTGCAGTCTGTCTATAAACTTTTTATTCATACATACACTGCTGGCCACCGTAAATGCAACACCCTGAAGGAAGCATGCAAATAATATGAAATTTACAACATGCATTAGCGGAGGTGAGATATGCAAATGATTAGAATTTCAGCGCAGACGCACATCACGCGCGCCTGTAGCGCCACTTCAAAGCGCTATTTAAGGCTTGGAGATTTTGACCATTTCAAGTACGGCAATTGTGTTTTTCTTGTGGTTTTTTCAAAAAAACGATCAATTATGCCTCGTAGAAAACAGCGATCATCTTTTGATCAAGTATCCGAGTTCGACAGAGGAAGGATAGTGGCCTACCGAGATTGTGGATTATCTTTCAGGGAAATCGGTAGTCGTGTTGGACGAAACCAAACAACTGTAGTGCGGATATGTGATCTTTGGATGCAGGAGAGTATGACGGACCGACGTGTTCGATCGCATCCACCTCAGTGCACCACTTCACGTGATGACAGGCATATAGTGCGTATGGCAGTGACGGATCGCTCAGCCACATCACGAACCATAGCACAGCACATTCAGTCTGTACCGCATCATCCAGTGTCTGCGCGTACCATTCGACGCCGTTTACAGCAGAGTGGTCTGTCCGCAAGACGTCCATTGCTTCGTCTACCCTTGACGCAGAACCACAGACGTTTCCGCCGCCAATGGTGCGATGAAAGAAGGATGTGGACGGCAGAATTGTCTTTACTGACGAGTCACGCTTCTGTCTGCAACACCACGATGGTCGGTTTCGAGTCTGGAGACACCGTGGAGAGAGGATGCTGAACAGCTGCGTTATGCACCGCCACACTGGCCTTGCACCGGGTATTATGGTATGGGGCGGTATTGGATATCACTCTCGCACTCCTCTAGTACGCATTGCCGGTACTTTAAACAGCCAGCGCTACATCTCCGAGGTGTTGGAGCCAGTTTTCCTTCCTTACCTTCAGGGCTTGCCCACAGCCATATTTCAACAGGATAATGCGCGACCACACGTGGCACGCATTGTCCAAGGGTTCTTCGTCAATCGCCAGATTGAATTGCTTCCCTGGCCAGCTCGCTCTCCGGATCTTTCGCCGATAGAAAACATGTGGTCCATGGTTGCTCAACGATTGACCCAGAATACATCCCCAGCTGCCACACCAGATCAACTTTGGCAACGTGTGGAAGCTGCTTGGTCTGCTGTACCCCAAGAACACATCCAAAGTCTCTTTGAATCAATGCCGAGGCGTGTGGCAGCGGTGATCTCCAACAATGGCGGCTACTCTGGCTACTGATTTTGGCAGGAACCACACTTCACAGAAGTCTATAAATTTAATCATTTGATACTTGGTCAACATGTTATCTACAAAATAAATTTTGTTGTGATATCTCTTGTCTTTCTTGGTGTTGCAATTTGGGTGGCCAGCAGTGTATATTTTTTATTTTCCAAATGAAAGATTTAATTAAAGTCTGACTACTAATTAGCAGATAATTAATTGGCGTTATTTAATACCGAATCAACATGGGATTCGCGCGACACAAAATTATAAGAATAAAAGATTTTGCATCAGAATTTTTTCATTTCTTATAAACGCTTCTTATATGGTAGTTCTTAATATTATTTTACTGAATCGTTATTGCTGAGGCAGATGAACGAGTTATAAACTAAATACTGTGTCGGGAGGACAGAAATATTATTTCAAGTATGAAAGGTAAAGACTTTATCCGTTAAAGTAAAATAATCAAAAACAACTTCAGAGGATAGACAAAAGAGGATAAAAACTAATGCACAGCTGTAGTGGGACTCTATTTAGATGGTTGGTTTTTGGGGTTTTATGGCACAAGGGCCATATTTGGCCATGCTACGCCAGACACAAGACATGCAATATCAAGTAACAGACACACACAATGAAAGTTTTACTGACACAGACGAGAGAAATACACCCAGGGAGGAATGCACCTGGCAGGAATCGAGCCTGCGCCGCCTACAACTCGAAGGTTGCTAGCGCAGTGGCCATATCCACTGAGCCACCAAGGCCTCGACTAGTTAGAAGGCCTTCAGTTAGTCCACTTATAGAAAGGAGGTAAGCTCAACAGGTGAAAGAAATGCCATACGCAAAACCAGGATCCATGTAGGTAATTTTTAGACGCGTCGGACGACTTTAAAATCGGAACAGTACTGGAAGGCATTCATGAGAAGTTTAGAGTTACAAACAGGTCTTACAGCTGTTAATTTCTATAAGAGTTACTGTTATTCTGTAATAACACTTATTTAAGCTGCCATCGCAATAACAGCCTATATCTAAAGTAAACAAACTCGTAACCTTTCTTTAAAAAAACACAAATATACTAAAACGAGTTTTCTAGTTTAACATAAACTTATAAAACATTTCTGTCAAAAACCGTTTCGATTCAAATTTAGTTTCAATTAAATCCTTACAAGTTAATTTTAATGATTTAATAAAAAAAAGTATATTTATTATTATTTATTAATTAAAATTAAATTGAATTTTAAATTAAAATGTAGGTTTGATAAACATAAGTTCTAATGAATATTTAGTTAGAACCAGTTTTTATCACAAAAATTTGTGTCTTTAAATTTATAAAAAAAAATATGTTTTTAAATATTGAGCTAAGTATAGAATAATATTTGATTTCAATACGTGCAGTACGTCGAAGTAAAACTATATGACTTCATGACAATTAATATGATATTGTAACTATCAATGTAAAAGGGTCGATGAAAAACTCGGTGAAGCATTACGAGCATAAACAGCATGTGTTGAAAAATATATCATAACAGTGAAAAGGAAACTAGATTTAATTTTCTTGTGTACAGAAATTGTTCATTGATTGAGAACTAAAGCTTCATCTTTCGAGTCACAAACTTCTTGTAGACTTTTCCGATACTTCGTAGCTCTGTCAAAACGCAATCAGTACTTCCTGCACTTAGTAAGTACTTCTATGAATCATTGCAATAGAAAATTTTTTTTGATTCTGTAAGTTTTTTCGACGTGTTGTGTAACATTGAGATTTAAGACATAGGTCTTACTTTTAAGAGTATACCAATAGTTTTGCTTCGTTAGAAAACTTTTTGTCTCTTCAAATAGTGGAAGTTTTAGCGAAGATCAATAAGATATTGTTTAAAAAACCTGATTCAATTAGATCAGCAACTGCACATATGAAATCATTAAATATATAATTGATTTACTCATACCATATCTTTTTGTACGGAGTGACTCCAAAGTTACTATCCATATTTGTGAAAAGGTCGAATGATCGATGAATTTATAGTGATTATCAATAGTTGAATCGTGTCTGCGAAGTTAAAATTTTGCATAATTTCACGATTTCAGCTGACGAACATCCACGTGCTATTTTGGAGTGGATACGAGATTCTCCAGATTGATGTTTGGTTGATCATCATAATAAAACGCAAGACGTATGACCTCATTTTCATTTCTGAGAAGACAAATAATGGGGACATTTACCTGGATAAAATGCAGATTTCTTTGTGCCTCAAATTGTGTCCAATGGAATTATCAACGTTGTCTTCTAGCAACATGGGGCGCCATACCATTTTGCAACAAGTGTCCGTGACTACCTGCATGAAATTTTTCCGGGAAGGTGGATAGGAAGAAGTTCAACCAGATTTTGGGTTCCATGGTCACCTGTCCTCACACTTCTGGAATTTTTCATGAGGATATTTTTTAAACCACTGAGGGTTCACACGTATAACTCTACCTTGCAACCTGCAGTCCTCCCTGCACGACTTCTGACTTTCTTGACCAATAGAATCTTTCCAAATGATTCTATTCTAAAGAAAAGACCAATGGAATCTTTCCGAAGAATTCTAATCTAAGGCCAAAATAGAATCTTTCTAAAGGATTCTGTTCTACAAAACGGGCCAATAGAATTATTTTAAAGGATTCTATTCCAAGTAAAGGACCAAGATAATCGTTCCAAAGGATTCTATTCTAAGGAAAAGGCCAGTAGAATCTTTCAAAGGTTGAAAGAATCAATGGATTCTTTAGAAAGATGTGATTATTTAGTCATTAAGTTGTGTGTCGTGGGGAAGAATAGGTTCTCTGTACTACCACTAAATGTTGGGATTTGTGTTTTGATATGCAAAGGGATCATGTGGAATTGTATTGATATTTGTTATTCTCATTTGTTTTTTCATTTGTAACACAGATAGAGGTATTATACTCTGGTCGCGCTTCTTTAAATCGCTATTTGGCTTCTTACTTGGGTGATGCGTTCCGAGTAGTTCAGGAAGAAAAAGCGAACAAGGATTGCGCTTCCTCAGTCACTCCGCCTGTCACCTGCCTAAAAAAGCAATACGTTCTCGAGCTGGCTCTACTTGTAAAGACTGAATTGCGGATGATCAACCGTCGCATATTACATGGTGAGCAACGCTACCCCGTGTGTTAGGAGCAGTAGCAATGCATTAACGACCAGGTCACGCTAGTCAGGGCACCCCGTGTGCCACCCACCTTATTGTTACATTGTACCGCTGCCTGTGGCGACTTGTTGAATTTTAAGTCGACTCAATGTAGAATTTTTCGAATACGCACACTTTTCTATTTTCAATTAAAACTAAATTTTCATGCTAACCTGAAAAGTTTGGCTCTCCTTTTCACACATTTTATTTTAATAAAGTGTCAACGAAATAACAAAACCCTGACAGGAAATCTCTCTCAGTAAACCAAACGTAACTGAAAAAACACTCTTTTGTCACAAATCTACAGTAAAAAAAGTCTTGACAAATACTTCTCTTAAGACTACAAAAGAACTCTTAAAAATAAAGTAATTCACAGCGAAAAAGTGATTCTTAAAATATGTAACAGAAATTAATTGACAAAATGTAGCTCATAAAAAAGCATAATACGTAAAAATGAATTAATGAAAATAAAATAAGATCATCGGAGGAAAATATTTGCAGTTATAAATGGAAATTATATTTATACGCTAAAAAGTAAAACAAATAATTCACTTGTTGGATTACTAAGATTATTTTATCAAAAAATTTAGAGAGCTATGTTATATTTTCCTTTGAGAAGAAAAAAAATTTAGTTAAAGTATATTAATAAAAATAGAGAAATTTCAAAACAATGTTATACAGAGTAATAAAATAAAAACAATGCATCAAACTAACAAGCAATTAATTACTAATTATCTTTCTTTAGCATAGACAGTTCTCATAATTACATTACACCTCTCAATAAAATTCTTATGGGATTTTTCCAAACTTCTCTCTCCATCACTAAAATACATTAAATTTCTAACATATCTTATTTCTTTTGTAATGAAAATGTCTAAATTGTTCAATGTAAGAGAAAATTTCTTCGCGTATTTTTAGATTGTTGGTGGAATGGACTAATTATTCATTTTATGGTCATAAATAGGCAAAATGATTCTCGTGATGTTTATATTAAAAAAGGGAAATATTTTCCTGTTGAACATTAATCATTATGGTACTACAAGGGCCGGTTTGTGAACCGCTTTTGCGTTAACCTGGAGCACCAACGGTGGTGGGTTCACTTCACGTCTCAGACACAAACGATTAAAGTGCAGTTTGATATAAATTGTTGTCGTCTAATACTAATTGTAGCGTAGTTCGGTAGCTTTAGAATGACACCCCATACGCAGTCATCCACGCAATCCGAAGTTACATTAGCCCAAAGCTCGCGCAGCACCGTAGAATTTCGACATATTACGGACTCCCTCCCCGCGCTCAGTCTGCCTGCACAGTCGGTCTGAAAGTCATGATAGTACGGACACCCTTTTTCTACGCGACACTATATTTATCTTGTAGATTTTTTTCTAGTTCTGAAATCAAGACAAAACAGTTGTAACGCTAGACTTTTCATGCATGCCCCTCAGTACTGTTCCGATTTTAAAGACGTGTTCACTTGTCAAAAAAAATAATTTTGTTCTTGACACGTAAAATATTTTTCGTTTTTGTCACAAATGCGACTATTCTAGCATCAGATTTAGTTTCTAAATATGGATTTAAGTTTTCAGTTTTGAAATACCTCTAAAAAAAACTTAAATATTTTTCATTAATATACAGCCAATTGAACATTGTTGTTGTTGCCAATCTCCACGTCTAGCTCCAGACAGACCAAATCCACAAGCCCATTCATCCGCACAAAGTCATACACCAAAAGAGGTTGAGAAAACAAGTCATCTCGGGAAAAGTCCAGGCACTCGATTAATGTTGAATATTACTCATTATGGAACTACAAGGGCGGATTTGAGAAACCACTTAGCGTTTCCCTGGTGCATCACTGGCAGCTTTCCCATAAGTCAGTGAATCTTGGCCTTAACAAATCTGTGGATCCCTGGATTAAACACATTATCAAAAGTATTGCAATCGTATTGTTACGAATTTTAGTAGGAGTCAGTTCGTCCAGTTTGCTAAGGGGACAGATTGCTACTCCAGTACGGTATAAGTGCTTTTGTAGGCAGTTATGTCCCGTAAGAAGTCGAGAGCAAGCGACTTCATCAACTCTGGGCAAGGAATATGGGATATGAGCAACCCCGATTCACGAGTGTGGATTATTAAAAGGCTGTTTCTGTGCATTTCCTAGCAAGTACAAGCTTTCCATGCATTCCTTTCAGTGAAATTTTACATTTTGAAAGCGTTCATTTATCTCATTTCTCTGACCAAATGCATATTTCACATTTTATGAAAGATGCAAGCATATAGATGTGGGAAGTCATAAAACAAAAGTAATAGATTTATCTTAATTTTTTAAAGAATTCTACTACCAAAATAAAACCATCTTTTATTGTCAAAGAGATTTCAAAATAAGATTTTACACAGAATAGGATCAGTACCAAAAGACTGCATACCAATGAATACATAAATAACAAAATTTTTACGTTTTGTATAAATCCCTATACGAATCTTCCATAAAAAAACACAGAAAACTCATCGAATAAAATAAAATGATAACGAGTATTTCTTTCCAGACATCTGTATTCCGAACACGATAAAAGGAGTGAAAAGAACCGACTAAAATATTATTTTTATTTTGTTAAATAAAATTCTCTCTGGAAAGATAAAGAACATGAAATTGTTTCAACTTGGAAACTTTTCTATTATAGATTATTGAAAACTTACTCGTCAACTATCACGAAATAAAAGTAGCCAGCTGAGTTCCCTCTTAAATTTTTGTCATCTGGTGCTATCAAGCTGTTGGATAGTTTCGTTCGTACCATCATGAAATATATATTTCTTTTACTTTTTCTGTCGAAAAATAAATATATTTTGTATTTCTCTATTCTGAGAAAAGTTCAGCAACACGAATTCGACTACTTGAAACCAAGCAAGGCTTTTTAAGTGAAATTTCAATCGTTACTCGTGATATTTAATATTGTTTTCCAATGCCAGTTTATGGATCATGTGATCCACCAAAGATTACACAATTGACGATAATTGGCAGTCTCAGAGTTACCCCGAGTAATCCTGGGAGGTGTTCTCACATAGCACCCGACCTGAACTGAGGAAGGGAAATACCTCCCTGGATGGCTTTGAGGAATCGCGCCCTCATTTACGTGTCGTCTTGAAGTAACCAGGAAACCTCAAGCAGTCAACCCGCCTTCGGCACATGCGAGATTCGAACTCATAACAAAGCGCTTCGATATACCAGTTTCTTAACCCTCTTCGGGGTACATCTTTGCGTCGAAAACTGCCCTGTGGTGCAAAACCTGTTCCAAATTGTCTGGGCCAGGGAATTTCCAGTTCTGGGCAAGGGAAAATTTGTTTTTCCTACTTGAATCTTCATTCCCTTTGAAGTAATGGGTAGCTTTCGCTCGATGGTATCTTGTCATTGGGAAAACTAATCCGATCTAGCTGAAAGAGATATCTCGTCTTTACTAAAATTGATCATGTCTTGGATGAGATATCTCCTCGAAGAGCGTTTCTTCTTACCTTCATTCTCCTTGGAGTAATATTGCAATTTTGTCTGGGTGAAATGTCTCGTCTGTAGCAAAAAATGACCAGATATTGGACGAGATATCTCGTCGAGACACATGGAGAGTCAAGAGTGACGTCTAATTGCCCTTGTAGTAATCTACTTATCTTCATTCCCCTTTGAGTAATAGGCAGATTTGTCTCGACCAATATATCTCGCTCTTATCAAAAATGATTAGATCTTGGACGAGTTATCTTGTCAAAACTCTTGGAGGATTAAGAGGACGTCTTTAGAGCAAAGTCCACTGATGAAGAATACGATCTAACTTAACGAAATTCACTGTGTTCATCGTTTCCTACTGTCAAATGTAGGGGTTGTCGAGGCTCAGTGGGTTTGCCCACTATGCTAGCAACCTGCGAGTTGCAGGCGGCGCAGCTTCGATTCCTCCCTGGGTATATTTCTGTCTTCTGTGTCGGTAAAACTTTCCTTGTGTGTATATGTCCATTGCTTAGCGTTCTATCTTTAGTGTGACGCAACATGGCCAAATATGGCCCTTGCACCATAAAGCCCAATAAACCAAACGAGTTTTAGTTTATTGTAACTTCCTCTGCTCAGTTGATAAGACTCCCCTAAAAGTAATAAATATTCCAGTTTCCATTTACTTTTTAGGCCTAAAGATCATTATTAAAGCTTCATTGCTCATTTCTCAATCCCATTTTGTTATGGCTCTAGAAATACAAACGTTATTTGGTACGGATGATTGAAATTTCTTTTTTTACCCTCTTCTCTTGTCAAGTTAATGTGTTTCATTATATTTGAAGAGACTGTTCTTGAACATTCTTCTTCGAAATAACTGACCATTCTTTCAACCTATTTTTGCAGACTCTTGTCCGCTTTTAGGTCTTTCCCACATAATATCCAACCAACAGCAGACAGCTCTTGATAAGTGACGTTTTCATAAATACACATACCAATATGCACCTATTTGACAACAAAACAATAGCGTGACAAAATAAAGAAATCTTCTTTCAAGCCCATTCTCTCACTGCGATGTACACAAAGAACATCCAGCGTTAAAAACGCAACACCAGCCCTAAAAACTATTCGCGGTAAGGTGTTTAAAGTGAAGTGTATGAGTTCTTTTTCCGAAACTCTTTGATCGAAACTAATTTGAATTTTCAAAAGAAATAGCAAAACAAGCTACACGCCTGAGGCTATTTTGAGTAAACCACATTCCGATATCTAAGAGCTATTTTCAATGACACATAAAGCATCTCAGTAATAAAAAATTTCGCTATTTGCTTATTTTGACGTTTTAAAGTATATAAAACTTATTTACGAGTGAACACAAAAATAATTTCTATTCAGTGCTATAAACTTTTATGAAACTATTTCCCTCTTACAAGGCTGGAAGCGTTAGGTATTAGTGGTACTTGGTAATTGGAATAGGGGAAGAGATATTTCATGTGGGAAAAAACGTTGAAAAATATTGTGTCAGACCACTGTGCCATATTGAAGCCATTCCTTCAAAACAATGGAATTTGAACTGTGTTAAAATTTCAGCAGCCTGAAAACTTGACAATTCAAGCTCTTGTATAATTTTTTAACAAATGGAGTCGTTTAAAGAGTAAATAAATTTAAAAGGGGAAAATTTCTTTTGTTTCTGAATAGAACTAAAAACTGCAATGTTTTTATATATTTATGATAAGTAGTGGAAAATCGGGGGAAACGGCTTAATGGGTAACCACTTGAAAGGTTGGTTTGTCACTATGCTCCTTTTTTGCTACACAAGGGTTAATTAGGCTGAGATCTACGGCTTTAAGTACCACTTACATGAAGCTTCATTATAAATAGCTCATTCTGGGACCTACAACATGAGTGGTTATTTGCTACATTAACCTCGTCCTAGAACACCTAGTTGTAATGATGGAATTTGTTTTTAGCTTTGGTCATGAACCGGAAAGATGTTCTTGTTTGATGAAGTTAATTTATTTTTATTCTCATTCACTGTTCACTGGTTTGATGACAATGTCGCACGAATGCCAATTAATACAGCTTTTTTTCATTTCAAAGGTTCTGATTTGTAAAAACTGACTTTTAGCTTCGAAATTCTGGTGTGATATTGTGTGGCTTCGGCGTGAAGGCAGATTACTTTGGAGAAGTCCATTTTTAAAAAGGTTGTAAATTCGCCAAGGGGAAAGGGTGACATATGCAAAATCATGTGTGGTGACCACCGTGGGGTATTATTAGTTTTTCAATTCTTTATCAGCTTTCGCATCCAATACCGAAAGATTGGTGCCAAAAACTTCTCTAATGGTGCCTATTGTGGGAACGCATTACTTACTTTTAACCTGATACCACCAGTCGACTGATTTGAAGTGGTTTTGCGAGATGTCCATCAATATCCGACCATTTTTTCTAATGATAAAACATCTCGTCATGAAGATATTGCCAATTTTTTTTTATGACAAGATCAAGATCTGGTCATTTTTTCTAATGACGATATATCGCATCCATCAAGATATGGATCAGTTTAGCTGTTGACGAGATAACCCGTCGATACAACCACCAGAAGGGTTAACCCAAAAGATATATCGCATTAAATATAGTATCATACAAACTGTGATACTATACAAACCGCGAAACTATAAAAGCAAAATTATCTGATACACCATATTTTAGATATTTCTTGCTTGGACTCAAAACATTTTAAGAAATCAAAAACGCAGTACTTACCCCAAGAGCTCCAATCATGGGTCCAGTGATGATCCAGACAAAAGGGGATCGTCCGTAGCCTTCCCAACAGCCTGTGTCCAAGTGAGCGCTCATGGCACTGCACCAGGTTATGATCAAAACAAAAGGGATGCCTACAAAACATATTTCACGGAGTTATACTACTGAAATGTGATCCGTAAAAATTAGCATGCATTTTTTAAATATTATTTCTCTTTCAATATTAGTCATCCCCATAACCAATAATAACCATAACGTTCCTCCAAATGCTGGCAGTGGCTCAGTGGTTTTACCCACAGCAACCTGCAAGTTGTAGACCGAGCAGGATCTAACCTTGTAACTTACCCTGGGTGTAGCTCTCTCTTCTGTGTCAGTAAAACTTTCCTTATGGGTGTAAGTCTATTATTTGACGTTGTCTGCCTCGTCTTGGCGCCATCGACCTTAAAATGAAAATAGACGGAGCATGTGCCCGCAGCTTCGTGTTATTTCTTCCAGTTGCTCGGTTTGAAGATCTGTCACGTGGTTGTGGGTAAAAGTATGAATCCTAAATTATTGATTGGTTAAACTGGTTATCCATCGTGATCAAAAACAATAGTCTGCGATTCGACAGCAAATCAGTTGTCAATTCGTAATTCCACGTGATTTACCCTTCAGAGACTCCGCCCACATGCTCCGTCTGTTTCATTATAAGGTCTATGCTTGGCGTAGTTTGATGAAATATGGCGCAAGTATCATAAAACTCAACCAACCAAATTTGACTTGGTAGCCACGTGGTTAACGCTCTGGAACTCGGTTCAAAACAGACGTGAAATGTAAGTAGACTGAGCATTGCTATTGAGAGAAGCATTGCTATAAAGAGGGAAGAGAAGAGCGACAATTTGTCGACTAGTTGTCACGTGACAGCTCTTTAAAAAATTTACTTGGTTTGCCGATTTAGCATCTTATCGCCTCGTTTGGAGATATAGCCTATGGCAGTGTAGAAGTGTGAATGCTCATTTCTATAGAGTGGCGACAAAAATGGTGATATTTCCAGTCTACTATTGTGACGCGTAGACCAATTAGATGATGAACCAATGTATGGTAGTCTTTTCCCGACCCATGGATCAATCAGATAATTAATGTTCGGTTCCACCCAGCAGACGAAAGTAGTCTAAGGGTCAAGTTACTACTCGTTTTGGTCACATGATCCTGGGCACATAAAAAGTTTACCATTGCTTATTCTACTTTTATATTTCTTCTATGATTCAGTAGGCTCCGGGTTCGAAGATCGTTCTTGGAACGGAGTTCGTAATGGTTCGGAATCAACTTCACCGTGGGTTTCGGTCAAATTAAGCATGCCATAGAAGAAAATGATTGCAGAGCGATGAAAGAAAGCCAAACTTCCCTTCAAATAATTATTGGTTCAAGTGCATCGTTTTCGAATCATCGAGCCTGAATTATTGTTGCTAATCAAAAGCTATATACGCTATCTTTAATCGAAGTTATCTACGATATAAACGAGGCGAAGTTATCTATGATATAAACGATATCAAATTACACCTGGGTTTAAAGAGTGTTGTAGTATCAATTATTGTATCAACAAATTTCTAATGATATTAAGACTAAAACATTTAAATGTGCTATTTTCAATATTTTTAAAAGGAAACATGAACACATATTATGTACTATAATATGAAACCATTACAAAATCTGTAAATTCTTTTGTTATCTGACCGTAATTCAAAACTCCTCGGTCTTTCCCTTCGGCATTGATCCCGTACAGTCGCCAATAGCCCGTTGTGTTGCTCCAGTACGGCGTTAATTCACCTACCTGTAAATTCCTTAATTGTAAAGAGATTTCAGTGCTTGAAGGAATTTTCGGATATTATTGATTCCCGCATCAGAAAAAAAAGTTGATATCCAAACGTTATCCAAAATTAATTAATTAGTGCAACGTTGAATTAAATATAAAGTCATATCGTCAATCTCTGCTCTATATCTGAGTAAGCCAATGTATTTAATTATTCACAGCTTTTATCGTTTTAAAATTAATACTGCAAAAATTGTCTTTTCAATAATTAATTAATTAAAGGATAATAGCTAGCATTAAAATGCATTATTACATATTAAAGTTGCAATTGATATCTTTATGAAAGTACCTACCAAATGATGTTATAATTATCGCTAAATACTTTAACAACGATGTTAAAATCTGATAGCTTTTAATGAAGATTCCGATAAAACTACTAGAATCGCTACTCACTGAAATAATTTCATTTTACTCCGCCTAGAAATGAAGATATTCAATGAAATATAAGTATTAATTTCGTCATTGTCGTCGAGAGATTATGAGATAAAATGTTTTTCTACATATTCATAATCAACATAGGAAATACGACGAATCGCAATTCAGGTGGTTAATGTAATAATTTAAAGTTTTAAATTATTACATTACACATGTTGTTCACGCAATATCTAAGTAAAAATACTCGTAGAAACTTCTAATAGCGTCAGATTTATGATTGCGAAAGATTTTATGCGCGACGCTTGAAACTACAAGTATTTACAAGGAAGCTGAAGAACTCTATTTCAGATAGTCATTAGCGTCGTGAAGTGTATACGATTGCGACTGCATAAAGTATAATGTATTATTAACCATCACATAAGGATAAGGATTCAGGATAGTTTTTTTGTGTTAATGAAACGATTAATCATTAAAAATTAATGGAAGTTCGATAACTTGCTGCATGTTATTCTTACTTGGACAGCATAATTGCAAACACTGGTGTGCAATTTAGGGATAAAATTTCTCAATAAATCATAATAGGAAATGATAATGAATGTAATGATTAATGAAACTTAGAGGATACTAATATTTGGGGAAGTTTTCGAGTACCAAATTAATCCTTATATGAAAGATTTTTAAATCCACACATGCAGCCAGAAGATGAAAACACTCTCTGAATTGTTTTGCTGTTTCCAACGAGCGTGAAATATATTTTGAATTTTTTATATGCCCTTTCAACACCTGTCTTTAAATCATGCACTTACCTTGTATTAATAGCCTGTTTGGCACAGCTTGGCCCAAATATAGTAAAACCCTACCAACCAACCTGTATTTGTGCCAAAATAAAAATAAATATCAGATCTTTTTTCAAAATATCTTCTACAAAGTAATTGTATGATCTACGTATGATCTGATTTTTTCTGGTAGGTAGGTAGTTGGATTAACGTCGTACTGGAGTAACACAATGGGCTATTGGTAACGGTCCGGGATTAATCCCGAAGGGAAAGATCCATGAACACCTCGTTATTTTGAACCACGGTCGAATGATGAGGTCACATCTGAGCTGGCACCCCACTCTCCAAATTTCCATACCATGCCAATGTGACGACATTTGAGGCCGAGACAGATTTAACGTGAACCAGCTTCCACGTACATGACACGACTTTTGTTGGATCGAGTTTCGAACTCGCAACCCTCCGGTTGCAAGTCCGCTACTCTTCCGATCTGGTTGCCGCGGCCCTGATTCAGATGATAAAGTAGTATAACCGTATTCCTTGAAACAAATTACTTATTCTCATTTATGAACAGTGTAAGGCATTTTGGAATTTACTTTAAAAGTTCCAAAAAGAAATTTAACTGAACCCTTGCTTACCAATTACTTATCTTGAAAACTATTAGTACAATCAAAATACCTACACTGTTTACATTGATACTTACTCTAAATTAAAAGTAACTAGCATTAAAATTTAGCTAGAAAAACTTGATTTAAAAGGCACTCAGACAAATACATCTATAAACCCGCATGTGGCGCATGTTGATATTATTAAAGATACTTAACACTACATAATCAAACAGACTTCTTATTGAACATGAGAGTTACATGAAATTTTGCTTATTTAAACTCGTAAACACTGAGGATAGTGAAGAAGAAAGATTTCTACATTCCGTACAACGGAGGGTAGTAAGGGATTGCAACCGTAATTGGGAGTTACGGTTGCAAAACTTAAGAATTCCACCCTATGTCTAAACAACCGAATTTCAGAAACGAGATTCGGAAAACCGTGTATAAAATTTACATCTGTGAATCGATGCTGAAAAATCGGTAGAACGGTTGATTCTATCGAGCGGTTTGGTGTCAAAAATTGAATTCTTTAGCCTGAATATCATTCTAATACATTTATAATGGAGACAGATCGCATTTTTCTATGTAAAGTACACAATCGTATGTATATCATAACAGAAGTCACCGGTGTGGCAAGAGTGGTGTATGTGCGTTTTATTGAGATGGACTATGAGTGTATTGTGAATTCTCAGTGTAGTGTTGAAATGGATAGCATGGTTGAACGTGCATGCATATGCGATTTTTTTTAGACGGAGCTTAGCTTTGAGTGTTTTGAATTCACAAGTGCAATGTTGAAACAGATATTTCCAATGAATACAAGTTTATTAGATCCTTCGGTAAGGTTATTGACGAGTACTAACATCATAATACGTGAAGAGGTTCTGTGTTGCTCCAGTGCGACATTAATTCATCTACCTACCTGTACGACTATGCTATCTCTTCTAAGGGGCTCGCAGAGGAATGAATGCTTAATCCGTTAGGGGACCGGTCGAACAGAAAGGAAGAATTAAACAACTTGAGTGAGCACGGCTATTGATAGCCATTGTTAGGGTTGTATCCGTTGTAGGACATGGGAAAAGAAATTGATTCAGAATCTCAAAAAATAGCCGAGACGTACTGAATTCCATATTTACACCTAGACGCCGATCTCTGAACTGTTATATCAATTTTAAATTTCCACTGCGGCTCGTGATGCGACACGTAGTACTAGTCTGGTCTTTTCCATAACGTACAACAGCTAGAGAGATGGGAAAGGTCAAAAGGCGAAAGTGTTGAAAGCAATCATAGGGTTGATGTCCTCAGATTGGCTGTTGCAGTGAGACAAAGAAAAGAGAATGAAAAAAGAGATTTATTCTGGGTTAAGGAGGGAAGGGGCTCATATTATATGAAAATTAAATTTCAGTACCGTTTCATGTATATTAAAACTTGACAGATAACAATATGTATACTTACTAGCATAAATATTGATATTGAATGTGAGACCCAGATTTCATTTACATTTTTGGGCTTTCTGAGGAAAGTAGAAAGGCTACAACGTAGACATGGAATTTTAGAAAACAGCATTGCTATTGAGAGAAGCATCAAACAGTGTGCCCAACTTGTCGACTAGTAGTCGCGCGACTGTTATGTGAAAAATTCAATTGAATGTCCCCAGAATGATGGTATTGATAGTTACACACTTAACACAAAAATTTTATTTAGTAAAATTAACAAAGATGCAAGAATATTGCATCTGTATCTTTATCAGTTGTCATCATAGATATATCTAGTATAGTTAGTTACATCAGTAGCAATTACTATTCAGCAAATTAATTAATTCACCGTTAATTCAAGACTAAATACTTTTCAGATAAAATTTAATCATCTTGGGAATATGGCGTATCACAGAGAATTCTTTTCCTCAAGTACTGTCGCGTTTTGTCTGATATACTATGCTAAATTAAACATACAAATTTAATTAAGCCCATCGACGCAAATAATTGTGCAAGTGTTTAGGATGTCATATTTTCCTCTTGATTAAAAGTATCTCTATTTGGTAATTTACAATAGAACAAAACAAAGGTTCAAGTAATATGGTAAATGTTCAATGTTATACACATTTGAAGAATTTGTGATTATTTGAATAAGTGTTTAATACTTGAAAGTTTATAACATAACCGTCTTGAATTACTTATAAACCCTGTTGTAATTTTAGAAATTTTAATAATTTGAAATTTGTCCTCAGGTTGCCTGAAGCTCTTCAAATATGCTGAATTGTTTAAATGTTTCATTAAAATCAGGAAACTTAAAGATAGTTCAAACGCATCACGAAATTTTAATAATCTACTTTATAAAACTACACATTAATACACTTAAGGTACGATTTATCCAAGATTACGAAAACATTTTCCTTAAAGCATATTTACTGCTACCAATTTCAAGTTATCAAATAATTGCTAGTTTATTTAACCATTTTATTACAACATTCGAGTGGTATGTGGTAACCAAACCAGATTTTATGGAATATATTGTAAGGATTTCCTGACATTCTTTAAAAGCAGGCTAGAGAATATGAATGATGAATCGATGCATAAACGTATCAATGTTAATATTATTAAATTAATTGTAATCGTTCTACTCCGTAATGAGCAAGGGAAATGTTTGCCTTGTAACTCAAAGTATTAAGATTAATTGAAAGAGAACTCTAAAATCTAGCGTGATTAAATTCTCTAGGCAACTGGCATAAGGTAATTCTAACTGACTTCCTCTTGCTTTGGTCCTATCCTTAATTTCTCAACTTCATATCCTTAACTTCAAACTTCAAAACGCAACCCGTGGAAACTTAACTTTGGCATAGAAACCTAGAGAAAGTAGGGAGTGTTTGGAAGAGGTTAAAATTAATTCCGAAAGTTAATGCTAACATATTTTGCTTTTCCGATTTTTTCTGGAAATAACATTGAGGTGAATGTGAAAATTAAGTAGATTCATTCTTTTAACTACATGTGTTGTATGTTTCGTTTGTTCGGAACTTTTATAACGATCCTACGGATTTGTGCTCTCTTTCTAATTTTCGAAAGAATTAACTGTTTTTAAAGACCTTTTACTGAAATACCTTCAGATTTACAGTTATTTTAATGAACTACATAATTAAACTACAGTTACTCTTACCAAAATGTTGTGGTGTGAAAGCATTTTATAACAATTACCAACGAGTTGATAAGTATTTCTATAGTATATAATATCTGGCTGATTGATCAACTTCAAATATCATTAATCAAAAGAGGTACTAACGCTGTTCAATAGAGATCGCCGCGGTAGCTTTGAATACAGAACTTTAGCACAAATAAATTAGTTTAGTTCATGTTTTTTTAATAGTAAAGTTCGAATACGAGTCTCATTCGGAAAAATTTCATTGTGTTTGATTTAGTTATCAATGCATTACAAGTGCCTTAATCCTAACGTTATTCGATGGTGCTTGCTTTATGAATTGCCGCCTAGGCATGTCTTAAAATACGCATTGCATTTGGGAGCACTGCTGCGACAAATAGCATCGCACAGTGGTGGTACACATCTTTTTCTGGTCAAGGAATCACTGAACTATACACCACTCTCTGGAAGAATGAAGAAAATTTGAAGAAACCACCTGCTTGCATCTGCATCACTAGGAAAATGGTTAAAGTTCAGTAAATGCATTCGAAATTTTTTCAGCTAAGTCAAATTTAGTAACCCTCTGTGCGTCGCGAGAATTGCGAGTAGTGCAGTGTTGATTTTACTCCACAACACACACTTAATGACTAAACAACCACATCTTCCTAAAAAATCCATAGATCATTTTCACCTTCAGAAAGATTCAGTTGGTCCTTTCTTTTCAATAGATTCCTTGGGGACGATTATATTGGTACTTTCCTTAGAATGGAATTCTTTGGAACTTGGCCCATTTTGTATAATAGAATCATTTGGAATAATTGTATTGCTCTTTTCATTAGATTACAGCCCTTTTGAAAGATTGTATTGTTCCTTTCCTTAAAATAAAATTCATTGGAAAGCTTCTGTTTCCCATTTCCTGAGAATAGAATCCCTTGGAAAGTTTCTATTCTAAGAAAATTTCTCTCTTTAGAATAGTATCCTTTGAAAAGATTCTATTGCTCTCTCTCCTTTCCTTATAGTAGAATCCTTTGGAAATATTCACAATTGCTCATTTCCTTACAATAGAATCCTAGGAAAGATTTTATTGTTGAAGAAGATGAAACTGATTGAAAGTCGTACAAGGAAGACTGCAGGTAGCAAGGTGGATTTATGCGTGTGAACCCCTCAGATGGCTAAACCATCAGGACGATTCAACTATTTCGGAAGTACACGAAATCAATTTCTTTTCTGCTCTCCATTTTCACCTTCTACAGCTTTCCTCTAAAGTAGGTAGTTGAATTAACGCCGCACTGGATCTATTTGCGACTCTCCGGGATCAATCCCGGAGAGGAAGAGCGAGGACAACGTAATTTTGAACGTCGGTCGGATGACGAGTTCAACACCTGAGCTGGCCACCCCACTCTCCACACTTCTACACCACGCCAACGTGAGGACATTGGAGGATACGACAGATTCAACGTTCACCAGCCCCCGCGTGCACGACAGTGTTTGATTGGATCGATTTTCGAGCCATCTGGTTGCTAATCCGCTATTCTTCCAACTGGGCTACCGCAGCCCTTCCCCTAAGGAAACTTGTTACTTTGGTGAGGCCTGTCCTTTACGGAGGGATCTGAATGCTGGTAGGAAGTAAAGTTACGTGAGGAATTTCAAGAAAATTTGCCTCTCGTCTTAATCATATTTGTGGGTCGAGGCGCCCCGAGCGGCATACCTGGTGGATACCCTTCAAAATTCATTGATCTATAAACAAGCGTACGAAGCGCAAGTAAACTTTGATTAAAAATTAATTTACCATTCACGGTAGAGTAGCTGAATTAACTCTCGGCTTAGTATTTAATGGGAGGAGTTAAATGTTGCGCACTTACTTAATTGACTAAACAGTTTTCTGTGATTAAATATTTCGATCGTTTATCATTTCAAACGACTGCCATTCACGGCGTGACAGTTAGTAACTGGTGCTAAATAGTTTTACAGCTTTTATTTAATTTCCATGCCTCCCAGCTTGTTTATTAACATTATGGTATATACGGTTCCAGTTAGAAGACAGTTGACCATGGTGAAGTCCATTTTAAGACACATATCACCCAGAAGAGTAAGGCTCCATTTCTTTCTACAATCCAAGCCACTCGGATTGTCAACAAAGGATTTGACCCTTCTGGTGAGGTCACTCGTCGCAGCACTGATCAGGTCTTAATGGACAATATACCTCCTGATAAGAGGAAAACTGACCAGATCATCTTGCCATGATGAAATCAGGAATCATGCTAAAGACGCCAACCCTGTCCCCTAATTAAACGAATAGACTCGCTTGAAACCACGTGACTCAAATACCAACTAGCCAGAACTGGACTATATTTCACATAAATTGTTTACAAACTCCCAGGAACACTCCCAAACCTTTCTTTATTGAGGTGGTTAACAAAGTGTTTATGGTTGGTTAGTTTTGGGGGTTTATGGCGCAAGGGCCATATTTGGCCATGCTGCGCCAGACACAAGACACACGATACCAAGTAGAAGACACACACAATAAAAGTTTTACTGACACAGAAAAGAGAAATATACCCAGGGAGGAATGCACCTGACAGGAATCGAACCTGCGCCGCCTACAACTCGAAGGTTGCTAGAGAAATGGACATTCCCACTGAGCCACGACGGCTCCAAAGTGTTTATGGCAAACTACTAAGTCATTTGGGTCGATGTTTAGCATGTAGTAATCGTTCTGTGGCCAATGTCTACAGGTAATAAGATTCATTGAAACAAGAGTCGGGTAAATTAAACTTCTTATTTCTAAGCACCTCACATAACATCAACTTAAAACCACACCTGTCAGAATGTGAAGGAGTGTAAAATCAATTAAATCCCCTTACAGCAGAAGAGGGTTGCAGTTATAGCAAATTTCTCTCTCTTTTTGAATAATTTTTCCTCTTCTGTGGTCAGCCGGCGTGCCATAGATACAAGCCACCAGCGTAGCAAAAAAAATTGGATGTAATTCCTATACCAGGGGAGTCAACTCCTAGGGGCCCGACCCCTTTACCACCCCTAATATTTTTATTGTTGGAGGTCGACCAACCTCCAAATAGGGGTAGTTGAATTAACGGCGCACTGGAGCAACACAAAGGGCTATTTACGAAGGTTCGGGATCAATTACGAAGGGACAGATCAAAGGACACCGTCATTTTGAATCGCGATCAGATGATGAGGTACAAACCTTATCTGGAACTTTACTCTCCAAACTTCCAAACAGGAAAAATAAGTATTAGAAATCTTCACATCCTAAGGGGTATCCAATTGTGTAAGGTTCCTCGAATACTCTAATTAGGGAATGTTTCGGCTTTCTTTGCAAAGAAATTATCGGGGGTCTTACTGGAACCCCTTCCAATATTTCCATAAAGTTGGAGCCACTGATTCCTGCTGAAAAACTCATAAAATAATTATTTTTCTACTCTGGAATAATCCTTAACCATCTTGGATCTTAGTTTCTTTTAAATTTATATATGTTCTAAGCGGTATATTTCTATCGGGACTTACTTTGGTTTCTTTACGAAGTAAACACAATGCAATACAAAAAAGTCTGCGGCCACTAAGAACGAAGATTTAGAAATGACTTTGAGTACCAGTATTTACTTTCGGTCTAGAAGTGTTTCTTTGAGATTCTAAGAAGGAATTCTAAGAGCAACAGCGAAAGCATGTCAAACTGTTTTTATTTTTTTTATCGCGAAGGGCAACTTTACAGAAAGCCACCTGCAGCAATCTCGGTGCTTGTTTAAACACCAAAGATAGGTTCACGATGCTTCCTATCTTTAAAAAATGTTCTATGTAATATAAAACTGTATTCACTAATGTCATTGTTTTAAAGTTCAGTTAGTACTTTAAAAAATTAAACAGCATTCTGTCAGTAGGACGGGAATTTTTAAGAAACTCGACTCAGGGGATGTTTCTAGAAAAAATCCACAGTAACCTTTTATTCATAAACACCTGAATTCGATGTGCACGAAGGAGGGTTCACGTTACAGCTCATATCACACATTCCAGCACAACCCGTTTATAGAGGTCACACAACAAAATGTTTTTATCAGTAAATATGTAAAATATTTTTATCTGTAAATATGTACAAGATTTCGAAAATTGAGGTATTCAAATTGATACCAAAGTATCGCATTGTACATCCATTTAAGAGGGACATTCCGAAACCTATTTAAAACAGGTTTTAAACTTCTATGTGAAATCCCAGTTATGCAAAAGAAATTAAAAAACACATCACGTAATATTCAATACCTACAAAAAATGGAAAAACTATTTCATAACCCTTTTTTGCCCGAGCCCCTGGTATAAAGCCCTGGATCTTCCATTTAGGAAACGGGACCGAAATAAGCTGAGATAAGCAATTTATCTCCGTTTCGCAGGAAGCAAATCAACAGGAAAACATTTCTTTGGACAGGGAATGCCCGTAATCGAATAATGCACACTGCCAGATTCTTAGAGGGGATTGGTTCTAGTCATTTTCGCTCTTTTAGAAGTGATATTCCTCTTTTGCTATTATTTTTTTACTGCTCAACTATCTCCATCGGCAGAATCAATTTGCGTGGAAATGTCCTGATGTACGTATACATTCCTCCAATTGAAATGGAGCAATGACGCTTAAGGAAACAAAATAATTTCTGTGTTCAAGGGCTTCATTTCACAAAAATGGAATTTACCTTTGGAAATGGAACTCAGTATTTGTGAGCATGTTTGAAAATTATGTATTTGGGTTTTTTTCGATCGCAATATCAAATACGTATAATTTTTGCTACTGGCTCTGTAAAATTCGATTGTTAGTAGATTTGTATAGGCTTGGATAAAATCAACCCTTTGTAAAATTAATTCTACGGTGCATATATTTGATTCGATTGACTTAGATTAAAATATATTGCATTGCATAAAATTTGATTTCAGATTTCTAGTCTGAAAAGCAAGGTTGTGTTTACCTCAACTGTAAAACCCAAGAAATAATGGGACATGTAGCTCTTGCTGAGACATTGCATAGATCCTGAAACAACCTAGAAAATTTGTGAACTATCACCATCGACAGAATCAATTTGTGTGGATGTTGTCCGATTTGTTGGTCTTTGATTGGATCGAGTTTCAAACTCGCAACCTTCCGGTTGCAAATCTACTCTTCCAACCGGGCTAGCCCAAATTGATTTTAGAATTCGGAAAAATTGGAGAAATGTGAAGAAGCTTTGATCAATGTTCTTTTAGCTTTGTATCATCCTTAGTTTATTAATAAATGCCTAATTTTTTCCAACAATTTTCGTCTCCATGTGTGCAACCGAAAAGCTAATTAACTATTCAATGCAATCTTATACTCTGGTCACCCGAAAAGCAACTAGAGAAACTTCACATCCCTAGTTGAATTAGCTGCCGACTCGGGATCACCAGTCAAATTCCCGACAAACAGCATGCGTGCTTCCTCTGATGGTACATTGCATAAATATTATATTTAGGCCTCAAATAGCCTAGAACACCTAAGGAACTACAAGAGGATATGGTTGGTGATTTAACATTGTATAGATGATATCTTAGAGCTAGAAATATCTTTTGGAGGAACACTTACTAGATGTATATGTACAGTCGAGGGAAAAAACGAACCACCCCCTTTATTTCGAGTACTATTAATAGTAGACCAAATTCAAAGATATCAGTCAATGGGGAATAACGTCCTCTACAAATTCAAATGCAACAAACATGCACAAGGGGATTTTTTTCAAACATTAATTTAATAATTACTATTGCATACTAAAAATGATTTATAAAATAAAATATTAGATGGGTTTTGTTTGGGTTGCTTAACAGTAACATGGTACAAAATATCAGCGCTATAGAAGTATTATTTAGGAAGATATTCATAAAAGTCTAAGAAACTGATTTAACATTAAGAGCCATCTTTCTGTACTCATAACTTCGAAACGGTAAGACCTAATGACATGAAATTTGGTATTTGAAGTTAAATTTTATTTGGTATCTGAAGTTAAATTTTGATATAGATTCGAAATTGGTGTGTCGAAATAGGGGGTTTGCATTGGAAATTATGAAGTTGGTGCTCAATTTAATGTGAAGACGGCCCCTTATGCAAATTTATGCCTTTGAATTTGTAGAAGATATTAGTTCCTGTCAAACGCCATCTTTGAATTTTCTCTGCTGTTAAAATTACTCGAATGAGGAGGGGTGTGTGGTTCGTTTTTTTTCCGCGACTACATATATACTAGATGTAGATACATATAAATTCATATGGTGTAGGTATATATGTATACTAGGATGTATGTACATATACACTATATTATTTGGTGGATACGTTGAGGACAAAATGATTGATATTAGTATCGAAAGCTATTTGTATGAGATAAAAGTTACTAATTGCTAGTAGTTATGTGAAACTTTTTTAACTTAATTTCATGTTGAAGTTTCATATATGCCAACTCTTCTCGCGAACAACCAACAATTGTTCGAAAATGGTGTTTTATGTCGACTACGATGTTAGATTAGGTTGTTCGATATAGATTAGAAAAGCTATGTGGTATAGGATTTATGCAATATTATGATGTTTTATATATATAGGGTGCTTCAAAACTTCCTGTACATTTTGAATGGGTAGGTAGGTATTTTAATTAATGTCACACTGGAGCAACACAACGGGCGATTGGTGACGGTCCGGGATCAATCCCAAAGAGAAGCATTTTTAATGAGAATTAGACAACTCAAATTTAAAACCTAGTCACATAGGAATACATGTTCGAAAAGGAAATCAAGAAATGAAACAGAATGTGTGTGAACAGCATTTTTATCAGACCTAATTTTAGTTTGACAATCATCGTACACTTTCAGTTTCTCGGTAGATGTTCAATTGCGACTGACAGCAGTTGACACCTCACAGCATTGATGGGGCCGCGGTAGTCCGGTTGGACGAGTAGCTGATTAGCAACCGGAGGATTGTGAGTTCGAAATTAGATCTAACCCAAAGACCGTCGTGTACGGGGTGGCTGGTGCACGTTAAATCTGCCGTGGTATCAAATGTCCTCACGTTAGCGTGGTGTGGAAGTTTGGAAAGTAGGGGACCAGCTTAGGGGTATTGACCTCGTCATCTAATTGTGGTTCAAAATGGCGACGGTCCGGAATCAATACCCTTCAGATTGATTCCGTCAGCAATAACATGGTTGCTCCCCCCAGTGCGACATAAATGCAATAATCTATCTACCTACAGATCATTGATGGATTGCTGTACAAACAGGCCAACTACCGCTATGCCTAACAGCGTACTCTAGGACATCTTGTCGGTTTTTCGGACCTGCATTCGTGTGTGAATATGGCTCAATTTTGTATTCCGCACATTCCTTTTAAGTTTGTACCACAAATTTTGAAACTGTTGCAATGTAGAATTGTGTATTAAACACAAATTTGGATGCAAATATAGCGACAAAAACGTTCGGTTTTGACGATAGGGTATTCTCAATTCATCAGAAAATATTGTATTTTAGAGTAAGATGAAATATTTAGAAATATTTCGACTGACAGAGTTGAGTAGTTTTCAAAACATCCTTTGAAAAATAAGCTCCAAATTCAGAATATGTTTTATTTTCCCTTTTTTTACTATTTTATACTAGTCTATATAAATAAGAAAAAAATGGAAATTCTAAATATTCAAATATTTTTAATCTTTTCATTTCCAACTTATCTATCTTCAAAAAAATGCATTCAACACTTGTCCGTGTGCGAGGTTATTTATAAATATTCGACTGATATTTATACTTTTTATCTTTCTTTTTTCTCCTTACTTCAGATTTTTCTTTGAACGAACTTTATCACTTGTGGGATAGTTTCAGTGGACGAGGTTTTGAAATCCATACTACTAAAGTGGAAAATTTTCAATATGTTTCCTCAGGTACAATCTCGCTAAAGGTTTCGGTTCACGCTTTTATTCAAAATCACTAGGATGCCTTGAAACTAATACTTTTTCTCGATTAAAATCTGAAATATTGAAGAAATAAGAAATATTTTTCTTTAAGAAACGGAATAAGGGGAAACTTTTTAAACCTGAAATAAATTCCCCAGATCTGTTTCAATATATTTATTTCTATTTCTAGATTATTCAGCAATGATTTTTGCTTGTAAATAACAGTAATTAATAAATAAAAAATGTCGCTACACTCAAACACTTTTAATAGCATTGAATACTGAACCAGCATTTTTATGAATTTCCATACAATTTATTTTACACGAGACTTCAAAATACTTTACCCTTTACGATTTTCAATAAAATTTATTTTGTATGAGCGAAAAATGCATTAATTTTTAAATTCCAATACAATTTATACGAAATGTCGCAAAATTGGTATAGTGGTCATAGAGCTTGTGTACCACCCACTAGGTCGCGGGTTCGAATCCCGATTTGTAAGCGCATGTCAGTGATTGTCCTTATCAGGAGTAGCGGTGGATATTTGTAAACAAATAACGTTAAAACCTCATATACAAAACAAATTGGACTTACCAAGTTTACGACGACGGATACTAAAACGACTGCATTATTGGAGTGATATCACATAAATAAGCAAATATACTGTCATAGGCATACAGACGTTGTGAAGAGTTAGAGGTTAATTTTAATTTATTCATCGAAAAATTTATTAACATTATTAAATTTATAAATAACATTAAAGCATATCCTATTGTGTATAATAATTTATGTTCAATGGACAGTGATTATTGTAACATTCGTTACGACAACACATTCTTTATTACACATTAATTTCACAGTAGGAATGTCATGGAGGTGGATATGTGTTATTGGGGGTTTAAAGGTGAATTGATGGTAAGGTCTTAAGGAGAATAGCACTCACCGACTTTTGGTCACTGGCATTTGGGTACTAGGGTGTAGTTGATTCTGGCTGCGATGTTCCAGGGAGGATGTTACTGGTCTTGAGAGGTTGTGCCTTAGCTCTATGGATCATCGACGAGGATGTGCATGACAGGTCACGCACTCTCATTCTTCACTAGATCGGTTGCCATTCCACCGAGAAATTCTAAATCTCCCCTCTTGCTGGCTGCACCCTCGAAAAAACCAGCTTCATAACCAATGCCAACAAGTTCACACATCCCATTGTCAATTATTGTGGAATCTTTACCCCTCCTAATTTTTTATGGACACAGTGCTGTAAGTCCTTATTTTGAATTTTTACTGGTATTCATCGAATTTGGTCTCTGGCTTGTGGACTGGGTTGTCGTTGATCATTGCTGCGGTCCAGGAACAATCCAACGGGTATCAGGAGTTGTGTGTAGCTTTAACTTTTTTATAATGATAATGACCGTATAACCACAAACCAAACCCATTTGAATACACATTTTCTGGATTGTTATTCGATATTGCATATACCAAAAACTTCACAACCTTATCAACCTAAATTGATACCTAAACTTCTATAACTATTAAAATCATGTTTCCACGGACCAAAGGTCTCGTTGCAGGTTTGTGGTTTTGGCGTAGTGCAGAATACATCAACGTTATTGCTGGGCTGCGTAAGGAATTCAAGTGATTCCCTTACCCCATCCGATGAGATAGTAGATCTCGAACGGAGCGTGATTCAAGAAACGTCCGTCGTGTTTACAAGACATGTTGCCGTTCCCCAGGAAATTCTGTCACCCCTCTTCCCGGCTCCACCCTCAATAAAACCCAGCTTTATAATCAATGTTCTGACCACTGCCATCAAGTCCACTCATCCCACAGTCGATTAATTTGGTTGATTGACCCCTCGCAATTCCTTATAGGCACAGTGACGTCCTTTTTGCAACGAATCACTTGACATCATGAACGTAAGTTTGCAATCGATCACTTGACATCATGACGTAAGTCCTTATTTTGCAACGAATCACTTGACATCATGAACGCAAGTTTGCAACGAATCACTTGACATCATGAACGTAAGTTTGCAATCGATCACTTGCATCATGAGGTAAGTCCTTATTTTGCAATGGATCACTTGACATCATGAACGTAAGTTTGCAACGAATCACTTGACATCATGACGTAAGTCCTTATTTAGCAATGAATCATTTGACGTAAGTACTTATTTTACAATACTCGTAGTACTGACGTACTACTTATTTTACAATGGATCATATGACGTCATGACGCAGGTTCTTATTTTACAACGGATCATTCGACATAAGTCCTTATTTTGCAATGAATCACTTGACATCATGACGCACGTCCTTATTTCGCAATGGACCACTTGACGTCATGACGCAAATTTATATCTTGCAGTGGATCACTTGACGTCATGACGTAAGTCTCTCTATTATCTATTAAATCATGGGACCGCAACAGTGGCATATATTATTTAAAATAAGACTAGAAAACCCCCTTGTAGCAAAGAATATATTCAACGATGTTTCCACAGGTTGAGTCATCTAACCGTGTTCACTGAACCAGCAAAAAAACTGTCATCACGACGGGGAAAAAATATTTGCTCAGATTAAGAGCATAATCGTAATTGGCAGCATTTAGGAAGCGGCGAACACCTCGTAATGCTCTTATTCAATTTACTGCCTCCTGAACAGTAAATTACGGAATAAAAGTTGAACTACTCTAGCATTTAAAAGAATCCTGATGTTGAACCAAAGCTTCGTGGTCTTCCTAAACATGTGTTGAGCCCCGCTTTTTCATTTAAATAATACCTTAGGTGCCTCGGTTATTCTGAATCAGTGTTGCCAGATTGGGCGCGGTTTCGTGCTTTTGGCTACTCTTTACATTGGGTGTATTACATTTTACTGGGGCTAAAATGATATGTCATGCCACATCATTTTGGAGAAGCAGAGTAGACTTCTCATACGTGAGGTACACGGTAGCCCGGTTGGAAAAGTAGCGGATTAGCAACCGGAGGGTTGCGAGTTCCAAACTCGATCCAACCAAAAATCCGTCGCGTACGTGGGAGCTGGTGCACGTTAAATTTGCCGTAGCCTCAAATGTCCTCACGTTGGTGCGGAAGTACCTCTTCTCCAGAGGTTCCAACTCAGGTGTTCACCTCGTCATCTGACCGTGGTTGAAAATTACGAGCTGTTGTCCTCAGATTTCCCCTTCGGGATTGATCTTGGACCGTCGCCCATAACCCATTGTGTATCACTCACGTGCGCAGTTAATTCAACTACATAGTCACACAATGGTATGGAGATTTCTAAGACTAACGCAAGATCGTTTGTGAGGTGCTTTCAGAGTGAGAAAGGATCCATGCATTTTAATTGCTTCCAAAGCTAGATATGGGTGTCGACCTCGTCATCTTGAAAATTACGAGGTGTTGTCCTCAGATCTTTCCCTTCGGGATTGATCCAGGACAGTCGTCAATAGCCCTCTGTGTTGCTCCAGTACGACGTTAACTCAACTACCCCGTGAGCAGCATTGGAATATTGTATTTGAAGAATATTGTATTGAATATATTACATCAACTTTCATCTTTCTAGAAGTGAACTGTATATTCTACACGGATCAAAAAAAGATTTATTGAAATCTATTTTCCATACTAAAAGAATAGAATTTCACCTATCGCTGTCTAAACACTTGTGCTCGAGGTCTGAGTAAGCAACCACACTTCTTTTTTCAAGATTCCGCCTGCAGAGGTTTATGACTCCTGCATTATTGTCGATTTTTGCCTCTATTGTTAAACCACATACCTCCGACTTCAAACAGCGACCAATAGAAATTTGGCGTAAACAAAATATATAACCTTCATGAATGTATTTGTTACAATGGTTACCAATGCACTACTTGCATAAAACACTCCTCTGTTGAGCATGTTTCCTGTAAAGCTAAATATATAGGGCGCTACTGTTTTTCTGGTTCTATTGTACTCAGGAAGTGACATCACTGTTTGTTTTCTTTTTAATGCGATTTCAGCACTTTGGACAAGATTTGATCACGAGTATTTTTTCTATAAAACATGTGTTGCAAATTGCTGCTTCGTGAAGTTCGGCTCCAATTGATCCACACGAACAATTTAGTATCGGTATGGTATTTTTAATTAACGTCACACTGGAGCAACACAACGGGCTATTGGTGACGGTCCTAGATCAATCCCACCGAGGACAACACCTCGTAATTTTGAACTACGGTCAGATGACGAGGCAACCCCTGAGCTGGCACCCCACTCTCCAAACTTCCACACCACGCCAACGTGAGGACATTTGAGGCCATGACCGATTTAACGTGCACCAGCCACTAGCCCCCTTTGTACACGACGGTCTTTTGGTTGGATTCGAACTCACAACCCTCTGGTTGCTAATCCGTTACTCTTCCAACCGGGCCACCGCGTCCCATTTAGTGTAGGAGGAAATTAATGTCGAACGTCACTAAAATGGCTATAAATCAAATTCGTTCTAAATGAAAGTATTTTATTCGTCTTCCGGTGATTTGTTCCGATGTTTCCACTGGAAATCTCTAGAAATGAAACGACTTTTTCATGTTTGGGCGCATTTGGGCGTTTTTTAAAAGCCAAATCGGTCGCTTTCACCTTCAAATCAGGCAACCCTGGTCTAAATATTCTTTCTTTTCTCGCTAAGTTCCTCCTTTCTTTTCAGTAACTAAATAACGTGAAATAGAGCAAGTCGAAATGGAGTTATCTGATGAGAAATTATTAGATTACATTTAGTCGCATTTATTATTCAGAGTCTTTCATTTAACATTCGCTAGAAGGTAATCCGGCCTTTTATTCCGCTTGACAGTGTTCACATCACGTATAAGACGACTTCACGAATAAGACGACTTCACGAATAAGACGACTTCACATGGAATGGATGGAACTCTTAATATTTCCCAACTGCAGACTTTAATTCCGTTTTCACTCATTTTTGCAACATTTTTTTAAGCGATGTCTATTCTCTTCGTTCAACTGCATGTACTTTCCATATTAAATTATAATTTATTGAGTGAGTCAGAGTCAGCTTAGGGTACTGGAAACAGTTTCTAGCTAAGCAAAACGAATTTTCATTGGGCAGCCCGTATTTTTAAATTACATTTATTGTAACCTATTCTAAGAGGCAGGAAGAGTAACGGATTAGCAACCGGAGGGTTGCGACTTCGAAACTCTATCCACGTGGGGGCTGGTACGTATTAAACTTGTCGTGGCCTCTAATGTCCTCACATTGGCATGGTATGGAAGTTTGGAGTGGGGTGCCGGCTCAGGCTTTGATCTGATAGTCTGACAGTGGCTCAAAATGACGATGTGTTATCCTCGGATCTTTCCCTTCGGTATTGATCCGTCGCCAAAACCCCGTTGTGTTGCTCCAATGCGACGTCAATAAACAACAACCAAACCAAACAGTACGCCAATGTGATGGACATTTGAGGCCCCGAGAGATTTAATACTCACTTATTTGACTGTCTTTGTTTGGTTCTAATCACGAACTCGCAACTCTCCGGTTACAAAAACCGCGACTCTATCAACTGGGCTACCTCAGCCCCCTTAATTCTAACGAAACAGATTGAGATTGGCACTCAGTTCGCAAACTTAAAATTCATCCGAGCACAAGTAAAAATGCGAGCTTTAGTCATTGAGAGGCATATCAAAGCGTGATAGAGCGAAGGATTAATGTATTTATTTATTATTCAACTGACATTGCTTTTACTATTGATTCAATTGAATAATGAAAATAAAACCCAAAGGCCAAATCAAACGTATATAATAGGGAGGGCTCATCAGAGTTCCTACACTAGGGCCCCGCTACCATGATACCAGGCCCATAACGCAAGAGGGCCCGGGAAATGTGAAAAGTTTATGTAGTAGTTCATACATATTGGTATTTCATGAGGAACCCATCAACTTAACCTGCAACCCGAGCTCGATCTAACATGCAGATATCAGTGCCCTTAGGTGTATATATTATATTAAACCAGGGATCTATTTATCAATATTGTCGGCAGCTCGTTAAAATCACGAATTCGTGTTAACTGCGTTCACTTAAGTATTATAACTAAGCCACATGTACCAAAACATGACTGATAGAGGCGTACAGGTGTTGTGAAGAATTAAAGGTGAATTTTTGTTTATTCATTGCCAAATACACATTATTGAATTTCTCAATAACATTAAGAAAAATCTCTTGTGTAATAATTCATTTTCAATAGAACTCTAAGCAGTGGTTATTGATGCATTCAGCTCAACAGATCTCTGTATTACATATCACTAATATCACAGTATGAGTTTCATAGAGGTGGATATATGTTGTGAGGAGTAAAAAGTGAATTGATGAGTCTCACTCACCAAATTTGGTTTCTGGTTTTTGAACCAGAGTGCCGTTGATTATAGCTGCGATGGTCCAGGAACAATATTACGGGTCTCTGGAGATGCGGCTTTAAATTTTTAGTGTGTTGACAAATTCCGTAAAACGACAAGCTAAACCCACTTAAATATATCTTCTCTGGGTTGTTATTCGATATGTCATATTATACCAAAGGCACGAGCTGTAATTCGTAGCTTAGTTATTTGAATTAACGTCGCACTGTAGCAACACAACGGGCTATTAACAGTCAGGGATCAATCCCAAAGGCCAATGACAACCCCTCGTAATTTTGAACCACGGTCAGAGGACGAGGTCAGCACATGAGATGGCACGCTACTGTCCAAACTTCCACACCACGCCAATGTGAGGACATTTGGTTACAACCAATTTAACGAGCTCCAGCTTCCTTTGTACACGACGGTCTTTGGTTGGATTCGAACTTCGCAACCCTCTGGTTGCTAATCGGTTACCTTACAGAAGGGTCCGTAACTCTTCCAACCGGGCTATTCGCTTTCAATATAGCGAATTAATAACACGCTTTCTTGAACCAACTGTTTTACAGATCTGTGGTGCGGATGATATGAACGTTATTGCTTGATTGCGTGGGAAATACAAGTGGTTCACTTACCCCATCCAATGAGATAGTAGAGCTTGAATGGGGCGTCCTTCTGGAAAATGTTCGTCGTGATTCTGCTGTGGAGGAGCATACCTTCGACGAACATCCAGTTGATGCTGGACAAAGCGGCATACATCTTGATGGACACCACCGTTTTGCACAGCCAACTCTGCAATGAGAAAACACATTATCTAGACATATATATTAATTGCTCAATTACTCGGCGTTGCTCGGGTTGAATTGCATCGTAATATTACTCAATGTTATTCCTATGAGGATTTCAAATTGTTTTTAGCCTCCTCTACAGACCCAGGATAAATAGAACGGGAGTTGATATCTAGCCTATTTTTCCCGCAGGATTCAAAATAACGAGTGTACCAAATTTGGTGTGAATTGGTCTGGCAGAGTGATAGCAAAAATACTCAATGTTATTCCTATGGGGATTTCGAATTGCATTTATCGCCATCTGCACATTCAAGACAAATAGAACGGGGGTTAATATGTAGCCTACTTTACCCGCATAGTTCTAAAGAATAAGTGTTCCAAATTTGGTGAGATTGAACAAACGGTATAGATTTGTTTAGTACAGATGGACAGACAGACGCCCAACTCTTCTTTATATATATATAATTTCACTACCGTACGTGGAACAGAAAATATACATTATTTGTATACTGCAGAATGGCAACAAACGGATATAAACAATTTAAATTCAACTGCTACGGGATTCATTCGCAAAAATTGGTGTTTCGGTTAACTGTTTGATTTGAGCTATTGATTTACATAATGTTACTAAATCTACACGGAAGAACTCGCCACTCTAATGAATCTTTACAGTAGTCTGATAACAGAAGGCAATGAGAAATCTGGCGTCGAGTAGACAAAGGATGTCCATTCCTGACATGACCTTCGGACAGTGTGCGCAGAAGCACGAGTGTGGGGAGGGGGTCTGCAATATGCCAAATTCTATGGTGCTGGACAAGCTTTGAGCCAGTGCAACTTCGGATTCCGTGGCAGTGAGGACGGCGTTAAGTGGTATCATTTAAAAGCTACCGAACTATGCTACCCATCACAGGCCTTTAATAAAATTATCCTGCAATATTTATATCAAACTTTACTTGAATTGTTCAAATTGTTAATTAATTGTTGAATATTCCTGACACTAAGCAATCGTTCAAACTTCCTGTCTGATTCATTCATTCCACAATCCAATATCAGGCCCTAATATTCACGTCAAAACTACGGTTTTTGTCCTCTACAGAACCTACCCTTGTTTCACTAATGTACGTGGTACAGAAATCTACATTATTTGTATACTAGAGAATGGATATTGCACAATTCAAATTCAACCGCTATGTGATATATTTGCGAATTTTGCAGCTTAGTTTAAACATGTTTGATATGAGTTATGGTTCTGCATCATGTTACTAAAACTACACGGAAGAGGTCACCACGCTAATAAAGCTCTTCAACATTCTGATTACAGGAGGCAGTGGGAAATGTGGAAGATAGCATCGCAGGGAAGAAAACGTCAACTAACGCGAAAATAGGTCTAGACGTCAAAAAATGCAATTGCCTTTGAACAAGAGAATGGGATGCAATTGAAGTGAACGTCGTTCAGTGATTAAGTGTGTGATAACACGACTAAGCTGCGTACTTTTCGTCACGCAGTTATTTTAAATACGAATAAATACCAGTAAGAAGTATCAAATATTTCTTTATACTTTCGATTAATTTTTATTTCATTTGGAGGTACAAAATAGGTTTATCGATGCTTATATTCATTGTAAATGGATGTAAATAAGGTATCAGACGTGAGTATCATTATGTCAACGATAGACAAAGGATTTAGACAGGTTAGGGCGTGCGGGTCTACTAGTATTTATCCCTCCAAGTGGTTTTGACGAGATATCTCGTCCATCAAGATCTGACCAATTTTGATAGTGACGTGATATCTCGTCATCAAGAAATGTATTGATGATTTTTTTGATGATGACGAGATCAAGATCTAGTCAGTTTTTTCCAATGACGAGAATTCTCGTCCATAAAAATCTGGTCACCTTTGATAATGGCGAGATACCTCGTCGAAGCAACCACCCAAGGAATCATACTACGGAATGGTTTTTGATCGAGAATCACACAAATGGTGTTTTAAAATATTAATAGATGTTTTTACTATTTTTGTTACTTAATTGAAAATTACTACAATGCGATTAATTAAAAGTACGTAGGGACGCTCAGATAACACAGCACTACTCTGAAATTCAGATACATCTTATCAGTACTACTTACCACATCTCTATAGGATGGTATGCTTGGTCCCCCAACAACAGGAAGTGAAATTACGACAAGCATCAAGGAATGGATGATGAGAGCTACCACAAGATTCCTGTGAACTCTCAGTCTTGAACATTGTAATGATCTAGTTTGCAATGAAACCATTATAAATCAATAAGATGAAATCCGAGTCAAACTGGTAGTAAAAATGTAAAACTTCAAAAAACGAGTAATAAAATTAGGAACTGAATTAAAAAATCGTCAATGGACATTTTGCTCCACCAAAATGGCAGATAACTATGTTTTCATGGTTTTTTTAATCTTTGTTAGTCATCTTTTTAGTTTCACATTTTTACTACAATGAAACTATTATTGGTATTTTGGTGTTAAATTGTACAGTTTATGTCAATGGAGGATAAATAAAGAACTCCAGATACTGGTCTTGACATCAAAATATAAAAAGGTTTCTCCTCCCTGTGGAAGTTGAACACTAAGTTGAAGTGAGTGGTTTTGGGGTGTTTTAATTAGAGTTAACTCCAAGTTGAAGTGAGTTGGTGTTAGGTATTTTAAATTGAATTAGTATCAAATTAGGAAGTGAGTAGGTTTTGGGTGTTTTAAATTGACCAAATTTAACAACTGAATCTAAACATGACGATTTTACTGGACAATTCATGATAAAATAATTTTCACCATCACCCACCTGCTTTAAAAGTAATGATTTATTTACTATATCAAACGAAACTAAAACATCGCTTAAATATCAGTTTATTTTTAAACTTCAAAACAATTTCAATTATCAAGTTTTTAAATGATTCCAATCATCTATGTTTTACATAAATAGAATTTTTAAGAGATATACCTTCACCCCCTCACCTTTGTAGGCACTGATTATAACCATTTTAGACAAAATCACTTTATACTAAAAAGATTAGTCATAAGAGCTGTTTCAAGAGTTAAATATTTTGCTTTTCGAGATTATTGTATCGTTAAGGTGCTTTAATTCCCTTGATTTCTACATCTGAAGTTCTTTTTCTAGCATTTCTGTAAAATATAAGTCTTGATGCTTGCATATATCATTTCAAATTTAATTATTTGTTTTTGAAGAATGCGTGATAACAATAATCGCATATATTAAGCACTCTTAAGTTTAAGGTGTATTTATACATTAAAAGATTCTTTTTAATTTTGACTCATTTTATTTTTAACAAAAACATCATATAAGTTTTATTACAAAAGGTCATTGGTTTGTGTTTAAAATAATTTTAGTGTGAAAAAAATCAAACTAAGCTATATAAATATCAAAGGTCAATAAATATCTAATTTAGATATAATTAGCTAATTAGCATGTTGTTTAAACAGGGATATCTCAAGTTCTAATTTGTTCTGAAAGAAAATTTCTGATGGAAATTTTTCCTTATATTTTTCATGTTTTGACTCTCAATCAAGTTACTAGAGCGAATGAAATTTTTTTACAATTTCTTTCACCAAGGAAGCATTAAAAAATCAAGATTTCTTCAGGAATCTCAACATTTAAAAATCAACTAAATATTTTTTTCTTAACTAATAACTCTGAGCGTCAAAACATCCACTGTCTTATTTAGATTATAATGATAAAAATAATTCTAATAGATCAATTCATCGTTGAGTTTCCACCATTTGAATAAACCATATTGCAAAAACACAGTTCTTTAGAAATTGAGTTTAAAGTTTTGGAAACATGTTTGTACATGATAACAGTACCTAAATAAAAACCCATAAAACTAGAAAAATATTCCAAATATTTGCAAGATCTTGAAATCGTTTGAAAGCTAATGAGTCGGAAAATATTTTGAAGCAATAAAAAATTGATATTCTGGTCTATTTTGTGTGATTTCTAATGTATAAACACACCTTAATTCGAAAACTTTCGTGGATAATTTTTCTTACCTTTCGTCGTGAACTTTTAATATCATTGTATTAAGATACAAATTTTACATAGAAAAAACTTACTTGAAATAGAAGAATATGAAGATGGTAACACCCAAAAATAGGAGCGATATCAAAGAGCACACCAGCAATATGAGACTCACGGTCAGTGGGACCTTTGGAGCAGGCTGCAAGAGTTAAGATAAATCTTATTATATGTTCGCTAATACGTTTTTTATAAATTTATTCCATCTTTTTCACAAATACCAATGAAAACAAAGCTACTATCTTTAAATGTAGAATTAAATTCCATATTTAAGAAGAGTCGAGTCTGATGATTGTACAAAATAAAAAATCATATTTGATTTGAAAATATGACTTTTGAAACAACGTTTAAACGTTCTAAAACGAGTTGTTCTAGTCTGGTCTTACATATTTGTACTTGCATCAAAAATCAAACGAATTGAATTTTGAATATTTGGATTCTCCTTTACATGAAGGTTAGTTTCAAGTTTCATGTTTTCTTTAGAACGAATGTTTTTAAATTCCAGATTTTGGTTTTGAAGGAAGCTAAAGGAAAAGTCAAAGTTCGAAAAGATAGTTTTCAGAAAGGTAGGTAGTTAAATTTACGTCGCACTGGAGCAACATAAAGGGCTTTGGCGACATTAAAATTTACACCGATAAGATTCACGAAATGCTTTATATTTTTTCATTTCAGTTGGAGGTATAAAATGTGAATATCCATGCTTATATTCATTATAAAGGGATTTAAATACTATATAAATATGAGTAATGGTACTGCCATCAAAAGATAAATTAGGTAACTTTTCTGCAGATGATATGTGCTGGTCTGTTAGTTCAATTTATTACTTAAAAAGTGCTACAATAAAATAGATTCTATTCTGTATGCATACAAAATACGAAAGAATCCATTACCAGTAGAACGTGTTTTAAGAAACTCTGTGACAAAAAGTTAACAAACCAATGATACTTTCAAACCTTATTTGTATTTGTTTACAAATCTAATAAGTCCCTGTTCCTGCAATACCCTTCTCTACAAGCATTCGAATCTCTTCTAATTCGTAGTTGCGTGCATTACGTGCTATACCTTGTGCCTTATTACGCAGGTTTGCGGGGCATAAAAAATCATTTCACATCATCGAACTCTGTGGAAGTTTCGTGTCTCATAGCACGAGACTGAAATAACTTTTTCAGTCCTCCCACGAAGTAAAATTGGTAAATGTCCTAAGTAAATAATAGGTATCCCAAGCAATGTTTAGAGGGAATCTGTTCGCTGAACCATATCCTTGCGGTGTTTTCTTTGACGATGTTTATTCAGTGAAGTGGACCATTATGGATGTGCTCTATGGTTTTATCTCTCGATGTTAAGAACGAGTATGAGAGGCAATTTGAATCATGTCTTCTGGTGTGTAAGGCATTTTTTCTTTCTATAGTTACAAAATACATATTTTTTTACAATTTTAGGGAATATCCCTGGTTTGTTTAACATAAAGTGAGGATGAATTCCGTTTTGTTAATCTAAAAAATGTGCAAATGTCAGTTTTCGAATATGATTTGTTCAGCCGTAGAAGATAAATGTGATTTGATGCGCTGGAGAATCATTAGTGTTTGAGATATATAAACTAAAATGGGTGGAGAATCTTTTTTTTCGATGAAATGGTTGTGAGCGTGTGCAAGGCGATCCGGGAATTAAATAAGTATTGCGTGCAACTGCTACTGCTATTTTGGTATTTGTAAAAGTTATATTTAAGCACGCGCAAACGATGACATTGTGCATGTATTCTTTAATTATGCACGCGCAAACTGTAACCATTATATGGAATGTGATAAAAAAATTAATTTCGAATTTAAAAGAATTCGGGTGAAAAGAGAGTCGATCGTTCTTCTTTGTAATCTTGTACCGCCTTCTTAGTTCTCTTAATAAATGTTTAATTTTTTTAATAAGCGTTCGTCTCCATGAATGCAACCGAAAAGCTTATCTACAATTATTTAATGCAATCGAACTGATGTTCTGATCCATCCAAAAGTGAATAGAATGAGTTTTCATCTCCGAGGTAGACTCGGGTCACCAAGCAATGTTCGCGAAATTGATATTACAGAAAAACTATTCATATACCATCGTGTACACGGGGCTGGTGCAAGAAAATGTCCTCACTTTGACTGGTGTGGAAGTTTGGTGAATGGGGTGCCGGCGCAAGTGTTGACCTAGTCATCTGACCGTGATTCAAAATGGTGAGGTGTCATCCACGAATCTTTCCCTCGTATTGATCTCGGACAGTCGCCAATTGGCCGTTGTGTTGCTCCAGTGTGACGTTAATTAATTTGCATTACCATTACCTTGCTTTTCAACATCCTTGTTTTATGACAGCACAAACATTTTATACCCTAAAAAAGGTTTTTCGACTGATGAGCGAGCCAATCATGCACCACTTTCAATTCTTGGTTCGCAGTGAATTACCAATTTTCCACTTCAACAATAATCTCTCGTCTATATATCAGAACCATGTTTAATTCCCTACAAATAATATCGACCTTTTAATGAAATTGATTGAGCATGTTCGTGCAATCGTTCGATTTGAAAATCTGTCACGTGATTTTGGGTGGGAACGCAAATCCGATTGCAGGACTGATCGATGAGCGTGATGATAAACACAAATTTCCACTTGGTTAGTTAGCAATCGACTACTAGTTTATTAGTCAGCTCGACCGATAGCTAATCGAATCAATGCAATTCCGAAGCCCACGTGACCTATACTTCTGAGATCTTACGATATCTCACATGCTCCGTCTATTTCATTAGAAGATCGATCACAGATCTCTGTAATCGTCAAATGTGGTATGGTTGGTTGGTTTTCGGTTTTATGGCGCATGGGGCCAAGCCCATCCAAACACAAGACAACGTCAAGTAAAAGTGTGATAGGGAAATAAAGAGGGATTCGGAAATAGAGTAGTGAAATGAAAGCAGGTAAAGATCGCTTGGTAATCCCTAGAGCGCAACCCGTGTTTGCTAAAGACAGTAAACTCCATGGGAAAAGAAAAGATCACCCGGGTACCTAGCGTCGAATCCCGTGCACCCCAAAGAAGATATGCTCCCGAGAGCTAAATGCGGTATCAAACGAACGACTGGTTTCTTCAAGCGTAACACTTGTGCGATCATTTTTGAACTTTTCGATCGATTCGTACACTCCGTTGCACTGTATCTGTTATGTGCTTATAGCACTCCTCCATGCTAAACAGCAAGTTGCAATGTGTTCTATATTTATCCGTAATGCCTACACTTTCGCTTGCGTTACAATTATCAAGTGGTGACATATTTTTTATACTTGGTGAGGATAGTTCAATTTAACCCTCTAAGTGGTTTCGACGATATATCTAGCCCATCAAGATCAGTCCAATTTTGAAAAGGACGAGATATCTCGTGAGATAATAATGTATGAGATACCTCGTCATCCAGACATTGCCGATTTTTTATGACAACGAGATCAAAATCTAGTCATTTTTCCTCTAAGACGTGATATCTCGTCCATCAAGATCTGGTCAGTTTTGCTAATGACGAGATCCCTCGTCAAGACAACCACCAGGAGGGTTGAGGAAGGTTGTCGCTTATAGAGGATAATCTTCAAAAACACTTGTGCTGATGATGACGCATATTCAATTTATATTCAATATTGTGCTGAAGACGCAAATAAATTTGATATCATTTTTCCACATTCTATTAAACTTTCAAATGGTTTCGACGAGGTATCTAATCCACCAGGATCTGGAGTTTTGTTAATGACGAAATACCTCGTCAAGACAACCACCAGAAAGTCTAAGTACACATTATCAACTTCCGTAGTTGTGAAAATTGAGTCAACAAAATCTCGCAACATAAATTATAAAAAGCTCAAGTAAAACTTTTTTCTATTGCCCATTCAATTTTACTAGTATTCATTCCGTCCATCACATGCCAGATCTGGATCAGTTTAATAAATGTGGTGAGGAGGAGTAAAAAAAACCAAGATAAAAAAAATGAAGAGAAATCCATCACTGTGGCACTTGAGAGGGGGAGATCCAATCATGTAGTTTTTCAGCATATCACTGCAGGCAGTGTATGTGATGCAATATATCGGAAGAATATTTTCATCGTTCCTGGGCCTCCTTTTACATCCATGTGAAACATCTCCCAGTTCAGTCCAGGTCAATATAATCGGATTTAAATTCCATGCGACTCGCATTTCGTATCCTCAGGCCTTTGCTGATGGTGCTATTTCGAAGTCAATCGTTTCTGTATTATTGTGCAAGACTTCCAGTGTATCATCACGAGGAAAGATCTTTAAATAATGCCATGGTATACCGAGTTAGCCACAATTAATTAATTCCTAAATTTTCTTTCGCAGACTCGTATGTGGATCTTGTGCAGAAAAGCACTTAATGGCAGATTCGACCTGCTAAGTGAAATTGGGGTTAACTTTATTAGCGACACCATATTCGTATTTCCGTTGTTCTTTTATCTAGACTTTCTTTGGTATGAAACAATTCCCTCGGGATCATTTGAGATCAGTGCAAACATTACTTTGGCGTTCTTTGCCATCTGGTCTGCCTCTTTATTTCTCATGAGGCCTATGTTATCTTAGATTCGTCCCTAACTAATGCGTGATACAGTGTGTAGTGTTCAGACTCCTACACCATGTCTACATTACAGGTGCCAACCGTAGAGGAAATATAAGAGTAGAGTGAGCAATGGTAACCTTTTTAAGTGCCAAGGATCATGTGACCAAAACTAGTAGTAACGTGACCCTTAGACTGCTTTCGTCTGCTGGTTGCAACTTAGCATTCATCATCTGATTGGTCCACTGAACGATGGAAGACGCCCATCCATTGATTCAGCATCTGATTGGTCCATTTATTGATCATCTGATAGGATCATAGGGGACTTTGGCTATATCACCATTTTTGTCGTCACTCTATAGATAAACGGATTCATAAATATACAGTCATAAGATATATCGCCAAATGAGGTGATAGTAAGATACCAAATCGGCCAATCAAGTCAATTTTGCACAGGGCAGTCACGTGACTACTAGTAGACGTTATTCACACTTGACCTAGTACTAGTAGTTTAGATTATGAGACCTAGTACCAAGTTATATGACAGGACCTAGTACCAATTTGGATTACGGAACCTAGTACCAGTTTAGATGACAGACCCCTCATGAAATAAAAATAAGCGTCCCAGGCAGACTGATTCTATATACTGTTATAACCATTGTTACATTAAAAGACCTCTCTAGAATTACTGATTTTACCTACCCTGCTTTCAATTAAATATTTTGCTTTCTTGAAATCTATTGTTCCAATTTAATATACTGTTTCCACGAAATCCATTCCAATAAATATGTCGTTTCCTTGAAATCCATTTTTCCAAGTTAATATAATATTTCCACGAAATTGATTGTTCCAATTTAATATACTGTTTCCACGAAATCCATTCCAATAAATATGTTTCCTTGAAATCCATTTTTCCAAGTTAATATAATATTTCCACGAAATCGATTGTTCCAATTTAATATACTGTTTCTACGAAATCCATTCCAATAAATATGCTGTTTCCTTGAAATCCATTGTTCCAAGTTAATATAATATTTCTACGAAATTGATTATTCCAATTTAATATACTGTTTCCACGAAATCCATTCCAATAAATATGTTGTTTCCTTGAAATCCATTGTTCCAAGTTAGTATAATATTTCCACGAAATCGATTGTGCCAATTTAATGTTTCCACGAAATTCATTGTTCCAATTAAATATATTGGTTCCATGAAATTCATTGTTCCAAAAAAATATATTGGTTCCTTGAAATAAATTACTCAATTTTTTTTGCTAATTAATAACATAACGGGTAAAATACTAGTCAACGCTGTGGCCCTGGCGTGATTTCAATTTTTTTATCGCCATGCCAATGCCAAATGGTACTGTTAGCATTACTGATAAGATGCCAACTTGACAAACTTGGGTGTCGCACTAGTTACTAATATAGAACCATATAACGCTGAAGTTACGACATTTTATTCATGTCGGAACACTTAAAAATCCTAACTTTTCATTTTATAGCAGAAATAAAACTCATTCGTTCTAGAGATACGAGGTGATTCATAAGACTACCCCTCTCCTACTTCAACTGATGAGTAAAATTCCTGCTTCCTCTCCAATACCATAAAAGTCACTGGAAAGAAATTAAGGTAAAACCGATAATATTTTATTACTTTCCGTAACTACACTATAATATTTCACTTGAATTGCCCATTAAAATTCAAATTATTAATTTTTCTGAAGATGTTTGGTATTAATTTTCTCTGTTGTAAGATTGCTCCTCACTTTCAAGAGCACTGAATATCGAACTTGATACAGTGTGTCTCGATCTATTCTATATTATTCATAGGGTTGAAGAAATTTCGAATAGTCACAGAGATGTCAATCTCAAAAATGGTGACAAATTTAACACTTAATTTAACATTAAAGTTAATTACATTGGTATAGAAGGTTTTATACTATAAAGAAATTTAATTGTTTTCAACTAATTTTTAGGTCATGATTTCAAATCTGACCTTAAAAAAATGGCCACCACGTCAAGTTTTTGTCATTGGACCTCTAATATTTGCTGTCGTTGAAAATTTGCGCTTATAGTCCTATAAAACTGCTGCAGTGGTGGAAGGGCTTTATTTAACAATTACTTTTTCATTTTACATAGGATTTTCTGCATGGAATATGCTAGATGGAATATTCCAGATGCATGTTCTACATTGAATATTCTAGATGGATTACACGTCGCGTTAAACCGGTTGGATGAGTAACGGATTAGCAATTGAAGGGTTGCGAGTTCAAATCCAACCAAAGACCGTCGTGTACAAAGGGGGCTGATGCACGCTAAATCTGCGTGACTTCAAATGTCCTCACGTTGGCGTGGTGTGGAAGTGTGCCAGCTCAGGTGTGACCTCGTCATCTGACCATGGTTCAGAATTACGTGGGTGCTGTCCTCAAATCTTTTTCTGCGAGTTTGATCCCGGACCGTCGCCAATAGCCCGTTATGTTGCTCTAATGCGACGTTAATGAAAATAGCTACCTGCCTCTAGATGGATTACACAGAGCTATGTACAAACGAGTAACCCAGTAGAAAAATGTATGAGAATGAATAACGCTGTTAAATAATAAATTGAAATACCTTTAGCAGATTATTAGAATACTAAGAGCATCGTGTATATGTGCAAATAAAGTATATTTGGATTGATCCCGAACATTCACCAATAGTCTATTGTGCTGCTCTAATACGTAAATTCAACTGCCTTCCTACCTAACTTTATGAACGAAGAATCGAACATGCGCCGCCTACATTAACGGCCATTCTAGATAAGGGAACTTATCTAGAATGGCCTTAAATGTAGCGCTTCTTCGATTCTTCCCAGTGTGTTTTTCTCATTTCTGGGTCAGTAAAACTTTCCCTGTCTGTGTATATATATTAATTCGACGTTGTTTGGCGCAGCTTGGCCAAATATGGTTCTTGAGCCATAAAATCCAACCCAACCAACCTATATGAACGAATAATTAAAAGATTTTCGAAGATCGTATTTAGCTTTTTCTTATTGAGATAAAATTTAAATACTTCTTTATTTAAAAGGGAAAAGAGGCAACAGCAAAGGTTCACTTACCGGCGTTGTGAAATCCAAACACTGGGTGTAATTGGTCCAGTTTCCCCAAAGCCACGATCCGTCGATATCACAAACTCTGTAAGCTTTGGCCTCTGAAAAAGGATGCAAAGTCATTTTTATACAAATTTATGAATTCAAAGTTTTCCTATAAATTTTTCGGACACGTATTCTGAAATCAATTGGTAAAAATAATCAGCCATTGTTCTCTCAGAAAGGAGTTATACACCATGAAAAAATTCAGTGAAAGACAGTAATCTTCTAATATATATATATAAGACTATATATATATCTCAGTATATATATATAAGACTATATATATATACTGAGGTCTTTGAATGACAGCATTAGCATAGAAAGTTGGGTTTTTCTTAATTAGAGGGTTCGTTTACTTGTTACTTTTTAAAATTTTTCTTCACTGAATCGAAAGAAAGTTTTACAATGTAATTATGTACAGCATTCGTACATGTTTATATTCCCTTTGCTCATAAAATTTTTTTCGAGTTCCTCATGGGATTTCTGATGTGTTATTGACAGTTAAGAAATAATAAAGTGCACAATAACATTTTCACCTTTCTTTCTCTGACATTTCTAAGACAGAAAATGTTCTTTTAAATTTGCAAGTACATTTGAACAGCTACTGGATTTACAAATTCAAACATATGCATCTGAGACTCATTGATCTTCTAATGAAGTAGACAGCATGTGCGCGCAGTTTCATGTTTCTGCCGATCGCTCGGTTTGAAGATCTATCAGGGGGTTATGCGAAGCGAAAAGGCATGAATCCTAATGTATAATTTGTCTCTGTGTTTTCTTGTAATATTTGCTCCAAAGCAATTAGGACTTGATTTAATGTAAAATCTATTAAGATGGTAAGGGGCCATAGTTAGTGTAAGAGTTAATCTATGGTCACAATTTTTAATACTGTTATTTGTTTTTAACCCTCCAAGTGGTTTCGACGAGATATCTCGCCATTAAGATATTGTCGATATTTTTTACGCGATCAAGATCTGGTTAGTTTTCTTCTAATGACGAGATACCTCAGCCATAAAGATTTGGTCAGTTTTCTTCGAATAACGAGATATCTCATCTAGACAACTACAAGGAGGGTTAAAAAATTGGAAAACGTATCTTCCTTTATCTGAAGCTTCCCATTCAGTTTGCCATTCATTAGCATCCTTTATTGAGGGTTTAACAAAGTTATTCTAGGACCATTTGCGGTAACCCTGTTGGAAGAGTAATGGATTAGCAACCGGAGGGTTGCGAGTTCTAATCCAACCAAAGACCGTCGTGTGCAAAGGGGGTTGCTGCACACTAAATCTGTCGTGGCCTCAAATTTCCTCACGTTGGCGAGGTATGGAAGTTCGGAGAGTGGGGTTCCAGCTCAGGTGTTCAAAATTACGAAGGTCAATGGTTCAAAATTATGAAGCGTTGTCCTTGTATCTTTCCCTTCTGGTTTGATCCCGGACCGTCGCCCAATAGCCAGTTGTGTTGCTTCAGTGCGACGTTAATTGAAATACCTACCTAGGGCCATTTGAGGGATGTTTTTGAGAGTACTGTGCCTTTTATTGCTAGTTTGGCCAGTTGGTCAGCGGCTTCTTTTCCAATAATACCAGCGTGTGCTTTGACTCAGTTAATGTGTATTATTGAGGAGATTTTCAATTTGATTTATCATTCCCTTGGAGATGTGCTGAAATCGTATTGGAAAAACAAGCTAAGTGACGTCAAGAAGACATAAATGAAGCACGTTACACCACTAAAACACTACCGCTTCCTACATTTAGCTTGACAGAAAAGGGCCTCTCATATTTCATAGAAATCCAGATAATTAAAAATTATAAAAATTCCAAATACTGATATTTCACGGACACCAACTTCATCCAGATTCATATTGATTGTACTACTCCAGTTCCATGCTGATCCTCATTCCCAGTGCATATTCAATCACATTTCAGCAAATGTTATATGATTTATCATATTTCACCCACTTCGTATACATTGTATTACTCCGGTTCCATGCTGATCCTCATTCCCAGTACAGATTCAATCACATTCCAGTAAATGTTATACATTATGTGACATGCATCTTCTGTATTAAATCAAGAGATGAGTTATAAGTCACACTTAAATATCCCTTTCCTATATAGTGTATCTCTTAAAGTATATAATCTCACAACTCTTTCTCAAAGATATTGAACGTTCTGCATCGCATCTGCTGAAACAATCTTTTTCGTCTCATTTGGATAGCACTCCTTTTGATTATAATCGATAAAATATATTGATGATGTTTCGTAATGGCTTGCTTGCGCGTCTTAATACGCTGACAGAATTTAATCGAGCTGAAATAGAATGCATCCATTAGTTGACTGCCTTTTAATGAAATGTTATCTAATGCAATGAACATTACGTCTCAATCAGATTCCGTATCTTTTGTAATTTACTTAAGCAAATGTAACATGAGACGTTTACTTAGAGAAGAATGAAAATGTTGTCCTTCATCAACCAAGGCGTTTAGAGAAAATCAATACGACACAAGTTATCTTGACATTTACAGGGCTACAACAGTCAAAGCATTTGTGAAACAGTCGAACAATTTTTTTATATAATAGCAAAAAAAGTCTCCTCTTTAAAAATTAAAAAGATAGTTTCACTCAAAAAATGCACACATAAATACTTTGAATGCTGTATTTTAACCCTCCTGATTGTCTGGATGAGGTATTTCGTCATAAGCAAAATTAATCAGATGGACGAGATATCTCTCATCATTAGAACATTGGCCAGATCTTTATCTTGTCATTATGGCAAAATAAACAAAATTGGTCAGATCTTGATGGACGAGATATGTCGTCTTGGAGGGTTAATGCTTTTATACAAAAAATTAATGCATCAAAATTACTTTTCGATTTTCGTGTAGTAAGTTAGTTTTTTCAAATTGAGTAAACAATTACTTGGCAAATTATAATTTTGAAGCTATTTAGAACTCAACTGGAGTGTAAACATAAGAGCAAAGCTTGAACATTTTGAGTTGAAAAAACTGATTTCAAAATGAATTTATAATGAAACTAAATTACCCAATTGTAACTTCTTAAATAATTCTAACTAGTGAAATAGTAGCATTCGTAGCATAATTTTTTAGTAATAGCGAAAAAGGTCTCTTTAAAAATTAAAAGAAGTTTCATCCAAAAAATGTACATACAAATATTTTAAATCATGAATTTCAATGCTTTTACACAAAACATTAATGCATCAAAATTACTTTTCGATAGAAGTATTAGTAAATTTAAGCGTTTTTTTTTCAAATTCAGTAAAAAATTACTAGATAAATTAGTACTTAGAAACTATTGAGAACTCAACTGGAATGTCAACATAAGATGAAAGCTTTAACATTTTATGTGTTGAGAAAAAAATCTTTCAAAATGAATTTAATGAATGGAACTAAATTAGCCAATTGTAACTTCTTTAATTGTTATCTTTATTCCATTTTATAACCAATTTCTACCCTCAAATAAAAATAAATGGCATTTCTTTCAATTTAAAAAAAAATTATTTTCAATTCCTCTGTTCCCTTGAGGTAGTTTCAGAAGCAAATTAATTCATTCGCAATTGTTTTTCATACATTTGCGTGCAAATTACCCGACATAATGAAATAGAAATCGCGATTCCAAAGTACTGAAAGTAAATTGCGTTCTGTTTCAATTCAACGAATAGAGCTCTGAAGTTCGGTTAGGGGATGATCCTTAATCACCTCCATAGGATTAAGAAAAGAATATTTGGAACAAATAAATCAAATTGCACGTTCAATAAACGAAGACAAGTCTGAGTTAACGCACGTAAAAATGTTTAATTTTTATTTCTTTTTAAGACATTGTTATCTTCTAAACTGCAATAGAAGCATAAATTCGCATACCTTGTGTGAAGGAAAATTTTTATTTGCTGTTTCATTGGATTTTATTATTTAAAGAATTTGCCTCATGAATTTCAATTTCTATTTATATACCTATTTTCATATCTGAATATTTCAATTTCCTTTTTATAATTATTATACAAAATAAAACCAGTAAATTAAATTAAAATAAAATGTTTTTCTCTGTGTATACTAATAAAAGGATAATCTTTTTTTAATTATTATCTTTGGAGCTTTTGTTTGCTTTGATTTTGTCTTGTTTGTGCGCTATTTTGCCCCTGTACCGCTGTCTTGTGAAGAATTGCATGAATGGTTAGTTTTATTTCATGTTATTTTGCAGCATTTTATCGTTTTGTCTCTAAATTTTGAGTTTTCATGGGATAACTTGTGTTGTATTCCCCACATAAATACTGAAAAAAAAATAGTTCTCGTAAATGTGCCCCAACTCTACTTTTTTTAAACATTATGTCTCGCTTTATTCTCATCTGCATTCATTTTCCTTTTCATATTGGAGTTGTCGTGGCTCAGTGGGTATGCCAACTGCGCTAGCAACCTTCGAGTTGTAGGCGGCGCAGTTTCGATTTCTGTCACGTGCATTCCTACCTGGGTTTATTTTTCTCTTCTTGTCAGTAAAACTTTCATTGTGTGTGTCTATTACTTGATATTCTATGTCTCGTGTCAGGTTCAGCATGGCCAAATATGGCCCTTGCGCCATAAAGTCGCAATACCGATTAACCCTTCTGATATTATCTCATAACTTTCCTAGTGCCCCCCGTTTAATGTTATAAAATAATTTTATAGAGCGTTACTTTTCTAGCATCTCTCGCTTACCTAAGGGTAGCACCACATCTTTTACGTCCGGTATATTGGCGTGTTGAAGAACTTGTTGGCAAGACCTCCATACTGTTTGCCCGGCTTGTATTGAAGGCCAACACAAAACGGAATCCCAGACAGGCTCACAGTAAGCGAATCCTGTAAACGAATGCAAAAATGCCATAAATATCACTACAAGAAAGCACAGTACATTGTTTAAACGATAGGTTATGATAAAAAATACATTAAAACAATGTATTGATATATATTCACAGATCCATTATCATACCATACACCAGTCCCTATAATATTCAGATATTGTAATGTTTGCATAATTTAAATATACTTTCTTATGAGCAAATATTAAATTTAAGTCATTTGAAGAAGAATGTAGAGCAGTAAAATATTTATTAAGGGATTCGGTATATCTGTGGGATACCGGAAATCCCTCATCGGCCAGTGAACACAGATGCTATCGAGACGAAAAGATGCCTGTCTGTTCGACCTGCGCATGACTCACCTATTAATGTCGGAGCTTCCCACCAAATCGATAAAAAAGAACTCTGGTAATAAATATATGAATATAATGAATAACACAATTGATAATTAAATTAAAAGACGTTGCGACAGACGGCTGCTAACTTTAATTATTCGGAAATAAGTCGGCCCTAAACTATCGAGAAATACTTGTTGGGAATAAAATCGAAATACTTGAAAGTTGTAAAAAATTAAGACATTAAAATATGTTTTGCAAATATCGGCATTTATATTATACGAATGTTTACCACTTAGTACTACAAATACGTAGACTATTTGACAGTTCTATATCTTAAGATATGATGCAATAAACAAGATAAGAGGGAAATTAATTTAATTTTAGTCAATAGAAATTTACATTACAGAACTTTATAAAAGAAATATCATTCTACAAAAAAACATTCACCATTGAATTGCTCTGAAATTTTCACATTCATATAGTTTCTCCGGCTCTAACAATCTGCGCATAATTTCGAATTACAATAGTCAGCCTTTATAGCCTCAAAATAAAAATGAAGACCTAACTACTTTGAATATGTAAATGTAAGACTTTTCACTCAAACGACTAAAACTCCACAGTTATCATATTTCTTTGAAATAAGCATATGGAATCGTCCTGCTAGTTTTTAAAAGCAGCTCCTTAGCCCCGAATGATGCTTGAAATAGCCCAATAAAGAGGGATTACAAATATAATCCTCTAAACCACTTTTATGTCGTTAAACTCTTCCAAACCTTCAACTTGAAGGATATCAGTAATTGCACTCGCAAAACTTCTCTTTCCAGTAACAATTAATTTGAAAATAAAAACTCTCCTTGACTTCCTTCCATTACAAGGGATTGGAATAAAAATTTCATTAAACAAGCTTAAAAGGCCCACTTTACTGATCCGTTGTCACGTTGAATCCTTTAATTTGTGATTTAAACTCCTTTAATTAGCGTTAAATAAGACGGATTTGCCATGCTTAGAGTCATTATTCTATAAGGCGCTGAAGTCTTTTTAAAAACTGCTGTAAATTAGTATTATTGTTTTTCACTGTGCTCTTGAATAACAAAAATTGGGTGATTATCACATTTTTCTGAACCTGGATATTGTGAAGTCGACGAACCTTATAATGTAAGCTGGATTACACACGTGGATTATGTTCGTTTTGAAAAAATGAAAGTTTTTACTGATTGAGTTTTCATTTGAGAATCGTTCATGCTCGTTTTACAACTTGGGGCACAAATTAGTATACTCAAAAAGTGGAATTAGGTAATTAATTTTTTCATTTAGGTTTCCCTTATTTTTAATAATGCATACAAAAAATTAAGCTTTTTGTATTTTTAATAAAACCTTCCATTCTTTTATCGTTGAAATGTACTATAGCTATCTCATCTCTATGCTAAATTCATCCTTTGGAATTTCAATTGGGGGCATGACGAAATCGTATTCGAAAAATAAGCCAAGCGACGTCACTTTGGGAACATATACAGGAAACACTACTGCCACCTACATTTAGCTTGACAGAAAAGCCTCTAATATTAAAGACTATCACAGGCATTAAATGTAGGTTCAGCTAGAGGTTGTATGGTCTCTAGATTCAATCGATAACTAAATAGTTGTAGGCAAGCCCTAGTGAAGTATTTCTAAAATTGAGTTTACCATCCATGCTTATTTATGAGCAATTATTTACGGACAATAAAGAGCGGCGCCCATCGAAATGACCATAAACTATCTTTACTATCACTAAATCAATGTTATTTGTCCAGTAATTTTGCTAAGAATTTTCCACTTTTGTCCATTAAACGAAGTATGCATTAAGATTCGAAAGTCCCGATACCAGCATGGATTGTTATTCGTAGACTGAGACAGACAGCTTTTAATGCAATTTTTACGCAAATGGAATTACTGAGATTTAAGTGTATCAAAAAAGTTTGAAAATGTCTGTCATAAGGTCTAATTTCTCAGAGCATAATTAGGTCTCATGGACTCTACTGTCGCTTTGTTATCTAATGTATAATCTGATAGTTTATTCATTAAGTCTGCTGTGATACCATCATTCAAATCTAGAAAAGAAATCCGAATCATTTCCTCTGCGTTTATCTGAACTCCTGGTCATCGATGACGCGCTTTATCTTGCATTCTCGTTTAACCCTCAATGTGATTTTGACGATACATCTCGTCCATCAAAGTCTGAACAATTTTGCTAATGACGAGATATCTCGTCCTCAAGACATTGCCGATTTTTTTTACGATGACGAGATGAAGATCCGGTCAGTTATTTTTTAATGGCATTTCGATATGTGACATTTCGATACCTCATCAATCTGGTCATTTGTTTTCTAATGACGAGATATCTCGTCCATCAAGATCTGGTCAGTTTTGCAAATTACGAGGTACCTCGTCGAGATAATAACCAGGAGGGTTAACCCTCCTTTTGGGTTTTCTTGTAATGACGAGATACCTCGTCCATCAAGACCTAGTCAGTTTTCTTGTTATGATGAGATATCTCATCCATCTAAATCTTGTCAGTTTTGCTAATTACAATTTGCCTCGACGAGGCAATCACCGGGAGGGTTAATAGATACAACATTTAGATCCTAACCATCGTCTAAAAAACCGTCAAAAACACACTCAGTGAATCTCTTCCCAAGCTGATCTCGGAAGAAAATGAAACAGCCTGGCAAACTGGTATTTCTAGGCAAACTGGTAAGAGGGTTGCCTAGAATTATCGACATGTAGGTTAATGTTTGAGACGATCAAAGGCAAAGGTTTCAAACACAGTTTGGAGGAGACCTCTTGCGCATGACTGGTATCAAGGACTTCGTCCCGTAGCAACCCTCGAGTTCTCTAGGGACAGGGCAGATCAAAACACCTTTCAGAAGCGGTTATTTAAGGCCCATGAAGTTTGTATGGGGAGATAAGAATTTTCCGCTTTGTACCAAGTACCCGGTTTCGCCTGATCATCCTCTTTCCTATATTAGATTCGATATAGGAAGGATTCCGTAAAAATTGTCATGGTGGCTCTCAATGCACTCAAAGCTAAATGCTCATTTACGCTTGTGCGGTTACCCGAATTCCCTATCGGTATTCCGATCCGTCGAATCAATGAACAATGAGAACGGGTGTGATTGAACTTGTCAATCATTCCCATTCTGGTTGTTCATTGGTTCGATGGTTTCCATTCGGATAGGCGTGCAAATGTAAATGGCCTTAAAGGTTCTTTGGATCTGGTCTAACTCAGACTGGGCCAAGTGGGATAAGTAAGAAAATAGGAAGTTGGTCAATTAACGTCGTACTGGAGCAACGCAACGGGCTATTGGAGACGGTCCGGGATCAATCCCAATGGGAAAGATCCGAGGAAGTTTGTACCTCGTCATTTTCAACCACGGTCAAATGACGAGGTCAACATCAGCTGGAACCCCACTGTCCAAACTTCCACACCATGCCAACGTAAGGACATTTGAAGCCACGACATATGTAACGTGCACCAGCCTCCATGTACATATCGGTCTTTTGTTTCAAACTCACAACCCTCCGGTTACTAATCCGAAACTTTTCCAACAGGGTTACCGTGGCCCCGAAAGAAAATAGTGTGATTTATTTATTTAATAAGATAGTAAGTTATGGTGTTGCAATTTAAATTTATTTTTCGAACTAACATGGATTAAAAATTAAAATAATTTATTCACAGCCAACTTGTCTCATATTTTTGCGAAGTATTGTACCTGTATATCAAATGACATAACTGTAGAATTTAAATTGATTAATAGAATTAAATAATCGTAGTTTATTTTAAGAGATTTAGTCGATATACACATTTAATGCTTCCTTTAACTCTTAGAATGGCTACTTTTGTTTTAGTTTGTTTAATTTCAGAGTCCTTTTCAACGACAAAATAAACACTAACGATTTGCTTACGATTAGTTGAATGCTAAATTACATCATTAGGATGCACGTTTAATCTTTCCCTTTAGAAAATATGCACCCAAAGAGCTTTGTTAAAAACGCTTTCTTTGGCTAAGGAATGTTTCCGAGGAAAAATGGATGCTAATGGAACATTTTAATCGTTCAACATAGCAGATTAAATTTTCAGGAAGAAATTTTTCAAGTGATACCTAGATTATTTGCATTACTGTTTTCAAATTAATTGTTAGATAGCATTTTTCATATTGAATAAGAGTAGCGGTATCCCAGTTTTTAAGAGCAACGGATTACCAACCGGAGGGTTGCGAGTTCAAAACTCGGTCCAGCCAAAGCCCTTCGTGTTCACGGGGTCTGGTGCACGTTAAATCTGTCGTGGCCTCAAATATCCTCACATTGCGTGATGTGGAAGTTTGGATAGTGGGGTGCTAGCTCAGGTATTAACACGTCATCTGACGTGGTTCAAAATTATGAGGTATTGTCCTTGGATCTTTCCCTTCGGTGGGCCTCGGTAGCCCGGTTGGAAGAGTAACGGACTAGCAACTGGAGGGTTGCTTGTTCAAATCCAACCAAAAGACCGTCGTGTACAAAGGGGGCCGGTGCACGTTAAATATGTCGGGGACTCAAATGTCCTAGCATTGGCGTGGTGTATTTCCCTTCGGGTTTTATCCCGGACTGTCGCCAATAGCCTCTAGTGCAACGTTATTTAAATACCTACCTATCTCATATTGAATAAGCCATTAGGTTGATACTAAAGTAAATCCTAAAATATTATTCTCGAATAAATGTTACCCAAATTATCTTCAATTTATGATGGTAAGTTCACCCTTCACTGCGTAAAAAGTATTCTAACGTCTACTGTTACGGCTTTTATGAGGGTTGAGAAGTCTATATATCGTGCAATTTATTTTACCTTAACGGAAAAACAATTCAATTTAAGCCAAAAGGAACTGCAATGAATAAAAATTAGGCTGTGACTTTCGGTTTGAAAAATGATCCGGCATAAGCGTTACACACGAAACATTATCCCTCACAGCTCATAGTATTTTCCTATTCCCTCAATCAAAAGTATTTTTAGGTAAGATTTATCGCCCTGTATTCCATCTGAGTCCGCTACATTATTTCTTCCAAATCTGTAGCTCTACATGGAAATAATACCCGGGATCACGTGCTGCCTAGTAAACGCATTCAAATTTATTTAAAATTTATTCTGTTTCCCTCAGTTCAATCATATCTTTCTTTATTTACTACGACAAGGATATACGTGTTTTATACTTAATGGTTGTTTTATAAAGATAAATGGCACTTCCTGTCAGCATTTAAAATAGATAATCCTTTCAGTGAAATTATGCGTCGCGTTGTTTCATATTGCATCGTGTTTTTGTGACGAAGTTTTAATGTTTTGACTCAAAGCAAGAAAAATAAGGTTTCGATATTAATTAAATTCGTGTCTGTTTTTGTGTTGTATAAGACCTTTAACTGATGATTTGAATCTTCGAATTTTCTTTTTCTTAAGATTTTTAGCTAAAACCTTCCCTTCTCCGTCAAGTGGGTCATTATTTTATCTACACACTTCCCGTGGCCACTTCTGATGAAACCTTCTGTTGGGGGTATGTTATCTATTTTTTTCAACCGCTATTACAATACAGTAATTTAATGGTGTACCAATTCATCGTAGAATTGGAAATCCTGCAATAATTCTCAGACAATCGTGAGCTCAGTGTTACACAATATGCAGTCTTAAACAAACATGAAACTGCAGGAAATAGGGCAACGGGATTCTTTGATTACAGTGTTTATTCGCAGTTTTGTCCTGGACTGTCATTGTATTTTAACTCTGGGGCTCACGATAGTTTTAACCAGCGAAGTATTCCTTTTACCCCACAATCGCTAAATAACTACATTAGTTGAAAGAATACGTGGAATCTTTCGACTTTTCGAAATATTCTATCGGTCATCGCCTAAGAATAGAATCCTTTGAAAAGATTATATTGGTCCTTTCCCTTAGAACAGAGTCTTTTGGAGAGATCCTATCGGTCCTTTCCTCATAATAGAATGATTTGGAAAAATACTATCGATCCTTTCCTTAGAATAGAATCCTTTGGAAATATGCTATAGGTACTTTCCTCAGAATCCTTTGGAAATATACTACAGGTCCTTTCCTCAGAATCCTTTGGAAATATACTATAGGTCCTTTCCTCATAGAATCCTTTGGAAAGATTCTATTGGTCAAGAAGGTCAAAACTGGTTAAAAGTCATACGGGAAAGACTGCAGGCTGCAAGGTGAAATTATACATGTGAACCCTACAAAAGGTTAAGGGTTCAAGACAACATTGGCAGGACTTCGAATTGGACACATTAGATATATGACTTGTGAGAGAAGTTAAGAAATATCCAATTGGTCCATGCTCCGCGACTCTATCTACTTCACGTATTTAAGAACGCATTGTGTATCTGCGGGATAGCTCGTGGATGATCCGTTGGTTGCGATACGAATTGTACAACATGGTCTTTTTTGGACATAGTCGTTATACATTGAATAAGGGTACAAGATTACTTGTAGTTCTTCATAAATTAAGCTGCTAGTTTGCTAAATTCCACAATCCGGTGTACGAAATCTCACTTCATTGGTTTGTTTATTCAATTGCAAAGCAGAAATTCAAGTGGGCATGTGTGTTGTATGAAAATTATTACTAATTACAGTGCAATGTGATGGAGCCTTTCAAATTGTTCGTGAATCCCATGGAACACTCTAGACGTAACTCCAAAGGTAACGTAATGTTTTTTAAACAGAACGCTCAAAACTTCTTGCTATGGAATTCAAGCAAGATTCTGATTCTAGAAAGCAAGTTCTCATTTTTCAGTTTCACAATGTATATTTCATCGCACAATACACGTTAAAAATAATAAGACAAAAATACTTAAAATCCACTATCAATTAACCAACAAAACAAGCAGAGGAGGATCATGCAATATTCCTTTTTCTCCTATCTCAATCCAAAATCAGTTTCTAATTTTACTTTCACCGTGGAAAAATCGCTTAGAATAAAATAGCCGTGAGTCCCTGCTTCAACTAAATTGAATTACATGGGTTTGCATGCACTTTTTTGTCAGATGTTAGCTATGTAAAATTAAAAGTAAAGTGTACATAGAAGTAAAAAGTGTATTGGTTTTAAGTACATTTGAGTTTTTATGCTTAATACTAAGTTCTGGCATTTAATTAATGAAATTTTAGTTATTATTTTCGCATCCTCCCTCATAATTAATAAAGGATATATGAAACTCTAAGCAAAATTCACGTAGAATGATGCATAGATGATCTAGTATAAATAATTCCGAGTTCTTCCCAAATGAATTATCTAATACACAATTTAAATAAAGATGATAATCTCATTGTGATGCTTTGTTTTATTCACATTCTTCATTAACTTATTAATTTCGAAATAAAAAATTTAAATAATAAAGTCATATAAAGGGTAAATGAGTAAAATAAAAATAATAGAAACCCTAACCCTAAGCATTCTAACGAAGGCATAGAAAACTGCAAAGAAAACGCTGAAAATATCTATATAATTAAAAATATAGTTTACAACGAGAAAATGTAAATTATAAATAACCTCCTAATAGCATTTAGAAATTCATTGCATGACACTAACTAGAATCACAAAGCTTTTAATTATGTTACTATACACGTTTATATACGATAGCTTGAAGAATACTTCATTACATACGGACTCAAAACATAAAGAAATGTGTTAACCAATGCCTTTATTAATTAAAATTGAAAGCATATTCGTTTTATAAAAATGCCCTAGTTAATTACAAATGCGTAAATTAACGGAACGTATTGATAATGATTGACACGAGGTAAACGAAAAATATATTAAGTATTGATGAATTTACGCATATCAATTAATATTCACGAATCTTAAATGAAGAAAAATATTTTCGAAAGAACATTTATGTTTACACAAAAGTGCTGCATAAAAATTAGAGAATACGCGTGATTAAATTCTATCAAACTAATTATAACAAAAAACGCGTTGAATAATTCATTCACTCGTTTTGGTGACTAAGGTAACAAATTTCATTTGAAAAAATTAACATTTTTATTATCTATATAATATCTCGAAAGAACTTTCAAACTTCTTAGAGTCCTTACATTTTATAATGCTCCACAAAGAGCACAAAAATTAATTTTGAATTTTGCACCTTAAATTAACTTAAATACAGAAGTTAAATATTTTAGTTTCTTCCGACACTTCATTTAATTCTGTTGAATAGAATCGAAACTCGAAGTTTTGAATTAACTAATTAGTAATAATTTGAAAATATAGCTTTAAAGATGAAAAGCATGCATTTTGTTTGGGTCATTTAATAATTTAATGGCGACATAACAATTGCTTCGATCAGCTGATTATTTTGGAAGATATGAAAATAGTGAAACACTCATTTAACATTAGGAGTTTTTAATTTCAATCATTCAAAACTCATAAAATATGTGACAAAAATTATCTAATGTAATTCAGGCCATTTTAATCTGGAAAATCTGCAATCAAAAATAGAAGTTGCCATTTAAAACAATTAAGTTGATACAAATTTTGATATGAAGACGGACCTTTATGCAATCTAAGTGTGCATTTTGTTTTATAGCAGACATTTCCAATTATATTTATTTTGCTTCTGTGACTTCAGGAATGGAAATAACAAGAGCTGTTTGGATCGTAGACGTGAAATATAAATAGACTGAGCATTGCTATTGAGAGGACCTCCAAAAGGTGTGACCAACATGTCGACTAATAATCAAATGACTGCTCTTTGAAAAACTTATAATAACTGTCGATATAATATGACAGGGTAGATGCGTGAATGCTCACTTCTATAAGAGTGGCAACAAATATGGTGAATTCGACGAAGTCTACTCCGTCGCGCGGATCAATCAAATGATGAATCAATGGATGGGCGACTTCTTCCGTCAAGTGCAACAATCAGATGATGAATGTTCGTTTCCAACCGACAGACAAAAGTAGTCTAAGAGTCACGTTACTTCTAGTTTCGATCACATGATCCTAAGCACATAAAAAGATTACCATTGCTCACTCTACTTTTATATTTTCTCTATAATTCCAATAATTTTGACAGACATCGTGTACCTGATTCAGTGAGTTGTGGGTGGCGCATGTTCGATTCCTGTAACTTGCCCTGTCTTTATTTCTCTCTTGTGTATCAGTTAAAACGGTCATTGTCCATTACTTGGCGTCGTCTGCTTGGATCAGTTTGGCCAAATATAACCATTAAGCCAACCAACCTAACTAACCAACCATGCACTTGATTCAGATATGAGCTTGAAAATCGCCGTCATTAACCCTCCTGGTGGTAGTCTAGGCGAGGCATCTCGTCATTAGAAGGAAACCGATCAGATATTAATCTCGTCATAATCGAAAAATCGCTAATATTTTGATGATGAGATATCTCGTCATTTGTGAAATTCGGCAGGTCTTGAGGGACGAAATATCTCGTCGAAAAACCACTTATAGGGTTAATACAGACTAGGAAAGTTCTACTGAGATAGAATAGGAAATAGAAGCACCCATGCAACATTTGAAAACCGAATCCCAAACATAAAGTGTTGACACGACCTGACAACATATTAAAATCCTCAAACAGTCCAAACTCCAAATAGGATTATTTTCTGATAGATCTAAGATTAAATACCCTTTTCTTGACCTCTGTTTGCTTTACGTAAAAAGATCGAGTTCAACGAATTCTAAAAGTGTCACACTCTTAGAAAAGCTTTAAAGATATTCAAAAATTACTATTTTGAAAGTGGTTCCGAATCTAACTGAAATAACAAAGTTCAGAAGATTGAATTTGTACGAAAGCAATTGAAAAATCAGTTACATAGAAGCAAATAATAAATTACTTTTCCCAAGAATGTCACTACGAGAATCCGATGTAAGAATGCCCCTGGATGAATTGAAAAAGAATTGGTGCATTTTGCAAGATCAGTAAGTAATGTAATTCAGAAAAGCAAGGCTCGGTTTTCTTAATAGAATTTTCCTTTTTAACAATGTTTATGTTTATAATCAAAGGAGTGAAAGAGGCTATTCTTTCACAAAATCCTAGAACGTCGAATTCCAAAATACTAACGCATCGTTTTGCTATTTGAAAAAAGTTAGAAATTCTCCGTTGTCTTCGCCATTTAAACATCTAAAATGAGATTTTTTAATTCAACTATTATAACCTTTTCGAGAAAAATGACGATTCAAAATTTTGATCAGAAGATTTAAACAATTATGTTAATTTTATTAATCTATTAATTATATTAATTTATTTTAGTACTCAATTAATTATATTAATTTGATTATAATTTTTTATCTATTAATTCTATGATCTTATGGTTATATCAATCTTTCTATTCTATTAATTGATTATATTAATCTATAAATTCTATTAATCTAATGATAATATTGACATATCATTAGATTATTACCTTCTATTAATTGATTTTATTTATTTATTTAATTAATTGTTTCTATAAATTCTATTAATATATTTAATTTTAGTTGATTCTATTAATTGATGTTTTTATTAATTCTGTTAATCTAATAGTTATAATAATCTATACATTCTAATAATTTTATTAATCAATCTATTAACTGATTCTATTAATACTACTAATCTAATGATTATATTAATATATATATATCCATTCTCTCTATTATTTGATTATATTAATCTATCAGTTATACTTATTGATTCTATAACAAATCATGCAAATTGAATCAGGAAGTTCTTGTATGTAAATTCTTAAGAACAAAAGACATATGAGCGAATCTATAAATTTTTTTAAATTAAAAAATAAAATGGAGAAAATTTTCAATCTTCGTTGGGCTCTCCTGTAATATTTAGTAACTTGAATTGCGTCACATTTCTCCAGAAGGTTTGTTATATTTTACACTATATGATTTATTGCTCCACAGAAAAATACCGAATTTACGCTGAGAGAAAACTCATTTCTCTTGTGATATGAGCTCTGGAAATGACAGGTTTAAGCATGACTAACTGGATTGGCTAAAAACCTGCAGTAACGGTCATCCGAATTTCGATTCGTCTATGGAAGACTGCGTATGGGACCAGATAACCGAATTGATAAAAACTTCTAGTAACGGATAGCCGAATTTGGGAATTTCTTGTTACAGCTCGAGTTTTACTATTTACCATTGTTCAGAGAAAAGATAAACATGAAGTTATTTATATTATAAATGAAGTGTCGTGGAAGTTTGGAAAGTGGGGTGCCAGCTCACGTGTTGCCTCGTCGTCTGACCGTGGTTCAAAATTACGTGTTGTCCTCGATCTTTCCCTTAGGCTTTGATCCCGGACCGTCGCAATGGTCCTCTGTGTTGATCCAGTGCGACGTTAATTAAAATACCTACCTACTCGCAACCAGGTGACAGATCTCCAAACCGAGCGATCGGTAGAAATAACATGAATCTGCACGCACATGCTGTCTATTTCATTAGAAGGTCGATGCAAGAGATCTATTCCCTCAACAAATAGCTGACTGGTGAAAGACCAACAAATCTGTCGTAGTTTATGAAATGGTTCCGTTCAACAACATGCATTGAACTTTTTAAAAGTTAATTGGTATATCAGAAGTTAGACGTGTCTTAACCCTCCTGGTGGTTGTCTCGACCAGGTAGGTCTCGCCTTTAGCAAAACTGATCAGATCTTGATGGACATCTCGTTATTTGAAGGAAACTATCCCTTGATCTCGTCATCATTAAAAAATGAAATGATCTTGTCATCGTCAAAAAATCAGCAATATCTTGATAACGAGATATCTCGCCATTAGCAAAATTAGTCATTTCTTAATGTGCGAAATATCTCGTAGAAACCCTTGGATGATTAATGAAATCGAAATATAAAAGTATCATGTATTTCAAATTCATATGGTTGGAAATGATAGTGGGGACATGATTGCAACGTTATTTAAAATGACGATGAAAACAACCATAATTGTAATTCAGTGCGAGACATTCAAATCAGTTACCATGACGACTGTTAATCTCCAAACCCACCTGACTTAAATCATCCAATATAAATAACATCGTCTAAATAAATTTTATCGTCACAAAATTAAATAAAATATTTAAAATATTAAAAATTTTTGATTATTTATTGAAAAAAATTTAGGATCCAGATTATAAGAAAAAGTTATAGGATATTTTCGTATATATGCTTTTATTAAAACTAAGAAATATTTAAGCTGTTTTTTAAAGTTTCTTAATCTGTTTTGAAGCATGTAGATGGAGTTTATAGTTTCCACTCTATAAGTAACACTGTCAAAATATTTTCCCTATATCACACACATGGACTTAACTGCGATTTTTTGCTCAAAAATTTGGACACAAAAACGTTCCTGAAATAATTTTGGAAACATCAGTTTCCAAATATACGAAGTGAATTTCTAAAAAATGTTTTCCGACTAAAAACTATCTTTGCGATTTCGTAAAAATGTTGCTAGTTTCCAAGTTATAAAAACATATCAATAAAATAATTAAATTAATCAACTGGAACCAAAATAAGGACATTGAAATTTCTAAATCATAAGTGAGCACTCACTCTTTTACACAGTATTAGTTAAGGCTAAAAAAATAAAGTTTTTTTAATGAATTCTCCATCCTTCTTTTAACTGCAGTGATCTTTTTAATTAAATTAAAGTCAAAATATTTTTAATTTAAGAAAAATCTCGACCTTTCCCTAGCAACTAACCTTCAACATTTTTCCGAAAAAACGTAAAGGATAAAGCTACATCTTTTAAGAATTGCAAAAACCCAAACGCAATTTGTGGAGTTAATAATGCGTCGGTTTCAAAATACTAATGTTTTGAGGGATTCGCTGGCTAAGACTTTTTGTATCCTTTTCCCTGATTTAATTTATTTCTTGCGCTTCAATCCTCCTAAGTCTTTTCTTGGGAAACTCGATATGCCCTTTTCAAAAGGGAATAGCTGAAATTTACTTTTTCATTTCCTCAAATCCAAGGTGAAATCCGTTAGAAAAGAACAGGATTTCGAATTCATAAAATAAAATGGTGGTATCCCTTAGAGATAATGTAACTGAAATTGTGCTCTAGCTCTTCATTCACTGTTTGCAGTGTGGCTGGTGTTCTTTGAAGAGAAAATGAAATTTTGTGCATCACGGCACCTGTTGCTTTAGTGGTTTGTATTTATGAAATTCCATTTCGTTTTGTGTTTGATGCGTTCTGCATTATTTCGCATACCACATTTCTGCGCTGCGATTCGAAAAGCTGTAGACGTTGGCTTTTAGAAAGATGATGCTATTCGTCTTTTCATCATGTAGCTACAAAGCAGAAAACTAATCAACTGAGCTCGAATAAATGTGTTTTTACAAACAAAACTCACAACTGGGTTTATTCAGTTTTCGTTTATATGTGGAAAGTAAAAGTTATAAATCTTCTCTTCAAAGTTATTCTGATTCCTTGATAGCGAGAAATAATACCATGAGTTAAATCGTAGTTTTTAATTAATTAAATTAATAAATAATCAAACATTTCTCGTTTTAGTAACATGTTTTTATTATTTATAACAAAATTATTTTCCACCACAATTTTCTGCTTCAAACAATCTAGAGTTTTTTGTCTCAACTAGTTTAGAAGGTAGGTACTTGAATTAACGTCTCACTGGAGCAAACACAACTGTTTATTGTCGACTGTCCTGGATTAATCCCCAAGGGAAAGAAGCGAGGACAAGCAACTCGTAATTTTGAACCACGGTTAGATGACGTCTCGAATAGTTTGGAGGATTAATATTCTTAAGTTTATTTGTCCTTAACTCTTTGAGAATATAACCAGTTTTGACCTTTTCGTGATCTATACACAAATCGATGTGGTTATTAGTCATAATGTGTGTGTTGTGAGGTGAAAACTATACGACACTACACGAAAATCTTGCGAATTTCAGGTTAAAATTTACTTCTGTTATTTCCATAATTGAAATCATGCATTAGTAATATAGTTTTATGAATTATACAAACTACAAAAGAGTTCTTACAGAAAAAAAAATACATTCATGAAAACCTTTTCTCTCTCTGTTTTCCTGTTTTCTTTTGATCTATACATATAAAGCAGATTTGGCATCTGTCTGTCCTCTATACAGATCTATACCATTAGACCAATCTACATCAAATTTGGTACACACTTATTCTTTGGAAGCCTGTGGGTAACGTAGGCTACATATTAACCCCCGTCTTGGGTGTGCAGAGGGGTGTAACGTCCCGTCATCCTGGACAGAGTACTTGCTAGGGAGCGCTCTCTCCCGGTCTGGCTGTGCACATGACGTCAGAGTTAACATCTACAGGAGTCGTCTCTCAAGATGACCTTGGAGTTTTTTTAGAATCTTAGAGTATGGTGCAATCGCAGATGGGTGCGTTTGCGCTGAAAATCGCTCAATATCATATCGTTTATGTATCCCGTCTGTAAATTCATAAACTGCAGTTTTATTATTGGAATGTAAATTTTTATAAGATGTTTCACTTTCTATCTTATTTTTATAAGATAGAAAGTGGCCTTTATTAAAATTTGGTACGTTCATCCTGTAGAATTCTGCGGGACACCTAGGCTATATATTAACCCCGTTCGATTTGTCCTGGGTCTGCAGGGGGCTAAAAACAATTCGAAATCTCCATAGGAATAATTTTGAGTAATATAACGATGAATTATAAACAATTCAACCCGAGTAATTCAGCTAGTAGTATTTTAGAAACGACAACTGTTTTCTTTTCTAATATAATTTTCCGACTAATTAAGATTAAGAGCATTAACAAATTCCTCCCTGAGACTACATTGAATTTTTTGGTACCACATAATATTGTTTTAACGTTTATTTAATTATACACACGTGTGAAAAAGTATAGCAAACTTTTTATTTTTACTGAACATCATTCTTCCCGTAGTTGCATTTTTTGTTCTATAAATTAAAATATTACGATTTAAAAAATTATTAATTTCTATAATATTTGGAAAATATAATAGTTCATAGCATGTGATAAATTATAAGTAATATCTTATCAGTGATACAGTTTATGACATAACACAGTTTTCACGAACTGAAGTAATTACCATTGAAATACTAACATAGCATCACCATTATAATATTAATTTCTTTTACACACGCTTTACAATTTTGTTAGGTCTTTAAAACCTGTTGGGACTTTTATATTCCGTTACATGACCTTTATCTTTAATGACAGCAGCGATAAGGTGTGGTATAGAGTAAACAAGGTTTCACAACACACTCTGGTCGATATAATAATGCCCCACGCTAATTCTAATTTCTTTGAGGTATTTAACAGTTTCAGGTAGGTAGATATTTTAATTAACGTCGCAATGGAGCAACATAACGGGCTACTGACGACGGTCCGGGATCGATCCCAAAGGGCAAGATCTTAGGACAACACCACGTAATTTTGAACCACGGTCAGATGACGAGTAAACACCTGAGCTGGCACCCAACTCTCCAAACTTCCGCATCACGCCACCGTAAGAACATTTTAACATTTAAGAACCACCACAGATTTAATGTGCATCCCCCCTTTGTACACGACGGTTTTTGGTTGAATTCGAACTCGCAACCCTCCTGTTGTTAGTCCGTTACTCTTCCAACCGGGCTACCTACAACAGTTTCAGACTTTCTCTGAGATTCATTTACTCGACAATAGTTTTATAGTTTCAATTGGATTAACTTTCCAAGTGATTTCGACGAGTTATCTCGTTCATCAAGATCTGGCCAATTTTCAACTAAAGAGCAATATCTAAGATAAATAGTCCTCTCTTAACACCAAACTTCACAAATGTTTCCTTGTGACAATATTACGTTTCGATATCACATACTATTCTTTTAAAGTTCGTTTAAAATAAGTATACATTTAAGTAGGCATATTATTTGTGAAATAATTATAATTCAACTGACTATTATATAAAGTATAATTCCGATGGAAAGAGGCAATCACGAAATGAAAGTTACCGTTATTGTGACAAACGTTTTCAACTTGTTTTCGAAGCTAAACTTCTTACCAAGGGAAAAACAAATCAATATCCAAGATAAACAGCCTTCTCATAACACTAAACTGAGTGCTATCCACATTATTAATACGATGCATCACGAAACTACCCCGAAGGATATTGAGGTTTCGCTAAACGCCCTTGAGTATTTCTCATCTCAAGAGCTACACCCACACGCATTCTATGTCATATTGTCTTCAGTAAAACCCCAAGATTAAAATAATGTCCTCCTCCATTCTTGTGAGATACCTAAATAGTATCGGGCGTTAGGATGAGATACATAGGAGTTGAACCTGCACTTACCGTGATGGTTTGCATTGACATATCACAGTTGCAATGTTTGAAACATTCAGCTTATAGCTTCAAGGAAAGCATTGACCACAATAAGATGAAAAAATCACAAGGCAAGATTTGATTTAAGTTATATGTAAGAACTTTCGCGAGAAAGTCCTCATGCATGATAAATAAATATTAAATCATGACATGAATATAAGAAAACGAGTAATGCAAGCGGCAGAAAGCGCAAGCTATATTTACACAGAAATGTAATGATAAGGGACGCATGCAATATCATAACTGAATTATTAATAAGATATGTAATTTTTTAAATTACATATCTTAATTAAATTTAGATATGTAATTAAATGCAACTCCAGTAATATATATAACTATTTCGTTCCATTTAGAATTTTAAGATGTAGTTTTGAGCTGTGAGTTCAATTGAGTTATTGCGTTCTGTTGGACTGAATTTTTGTGATTATTACTGAGACAGGATGTATTTTTGAGTTGTGAGATTTATTAATTGACACCCTTCTGAGTTGTAAATATTCATGTACAAGAAAGAATCTTAAGGGTATGTTTGATGCGATTAATTATCTACGTACTCCACAGAAGATAATAAACTCTTGAATAGCAGTAAATGATTTCTAGAGACCGTTCTTATTCTTATCACAACGAGCTTTATAGCTGGTAGTTAATTCCATTCTAGTTATGACATTTAAATTCGAGCTCAATCTTCATCTCCTACACAAATTTTTTTTGTCTCTATGATAATTTACGTTTTTTAGCTTTACAGAGCGCGAGAGTTTTCACGAGGTCAGTCAGTGGTCGGGTATAAAAAGAGGTTCAAAATTGCGAAGAGCTGTTCTAGGAACTTCCCTTCGGGATTGATCCGGGACCGTCGCCAATAACCCGTTGCGTTGCTCCAGTGCGACGTTAATTAATTATCTACCCGATCATGAAAACAATTTTCATTCAACTTTAAATTCCAACCCTAACTTCTGCTCCAAGCCAACGATAATCATTGGGAGCTTTCCACCGACTAAATTTATCTACAAAATCTCATCAACTACCTCATTTATTTACAACCTACATGAAGTGATGGGCTTAACTGATTTTCCAGGTTTTCTTCCATAACCTGTTTTAATATACTAATACTAAAAACTACTATCATAATTGTTTCCATAACTGATCAAGTGCAGACAGACTCTTCAAAGTCTTTCCTGAAGTCGTCATTCTTATTACAACAAAAGCCTGAAAAGGAGCTAAATGTTTTAGCTATAAAAGTTTTTCATTAGTACAATCGACGCTCTTTTTAACGAATTCCTATTCTGCAAGCGTTGTGTTCTCTAGTGCGATGTTAATTAAATACCTACTTACCTACCTACTTATTGTACAAGCGATTTGATGAACTTAACCCAAGTAGTCTAAGTATCATGGAATAAATTTTAACCCACAAAATAAATTTTAACCACAAACCCACTGAACCACGATGCAATATCTATTTTATTTATATGGATTTCTTAAATTATCACCGAACCACTGCTCTTTCATTCCCGTTATACCACAATGAGCTATTATATGGCTGATAATAATTACGATGTTTTTTGCGTCATAATTAACGTCAGACATAGCTCATTATAGTATTACTGAGAATGAAAGAGCGGATGTCCTTGCAACATACATTTTATTGATATGATTTCCTAAGCTAACCCTGCATTGAATTGCGGATCTTTAAGCATTTATTTCGTCGTCTCTCTAGAGAAAAGAATACTTAAACCTTTCTGAAAGTCAAACAATTTATACCCGAGTAAAGAAAGGGAATATCGTTCATCTTATCTGATGCAGAACTTGTATGTATGACCTAAACCATAAAAACCGCAATGGGTAAACCAATGCAAGGAACATTGAACCTAATGGTCTCTTACTTTTCCCCTAGGAATTCGGAAACCGTACTGAGCATCTGTCCCCAAACACTTCATCGGGAAATATTCCTCTGTACTACATAACCGTTTACTCTTATTTCTCTGTAAATCAGGCAGAAAAAGCCGACAGACCGAATCACCTTTTATCGATGTTATTGCTCAGTAAATGGCGTATTTGATTGGACTCACAATTCCAGATAAATGACATGGAAACGAAAAGATTGCCAACATTCACTTCCGTGGAGAATGTATCCATTAAGGTGGATAGATATTGCGAGCGTTCACGAAACCCAGAAAATAATTTAGACTGTGGGTGGAGCACGTTTATTCAAAAACAAATTTATTAGAGGACACGTTTAGGTGTCAAAAGATTACATGGGACCACACATTTTTTCTCTGTTCCTTGGAATTTTAGATTTATATAAGGCGTTAGTTTCAAAAGTGGTACCGGTTTGACTATAACAGTTCTAAGTTTCTGTGGCCTGCATGAATTGTTGTAAAAGTTAAAGATTAATTTTTATTTATTCATTGCGAATTGTCTTTAAAATTGAAGCAAATGTTTTGCACAATAATCTAGTTAACCCTCCTAGTGGTTGTCTCGACGATGTATCCCGTCATTGGCAAAACTGACCAGATCTTTTTGTGCGAGATATCTCGTAATTGAAAGAAAACTAATCAGATCTTGATCTGGTCATCATCGAAAAATCGACACTATCTGGATAAAGAGATATCTCATTAGCAAAATTGGTCAGATCTTGATGGACGAGATATCTCATCGAAACCACTTGCAGGGTTAAGAGTAATGTACACTAAGAAAAAATTATCGTGGTTATATTAGAACTCCGTTTAATATTTAATTAAAGAAAACACCACTGACTGCCTTAAATAGAAACTTTTACGTTTATATTTAAATACATTCATCGCATCTATTGGTTATTATATACAGGTCTTGTAAACAGACTTTAGAGAAAGTCTGGGATCAAATAAAGCAATACACAAAACGCGAGAATTTGATATCTATGATAAAGAACCTTCATTTCCATTCGGCATTAGCTATGAAAAGAAATTCCGGGCTCCTAATTCCTGAATGCAGTTTTAATAAACAGAGAAAGCATGAAAAATGAGATGCCCATTAGTGCAATCAATAACGATCTTCGAACTGAATAAAATGAGCTTTTTCATAGAATAGAGTTATTACAAATCTTTGTCGCATAAATATTACTGTGCTGCTTACAACTGACTGAATCGTAACCCACCGAAAGCCTATTTAATAACATTTCATACGTTTGTTGTTATTGAAATCGGAGTTGTAATTTCAGTTTGTTAATCGTGACGAAGCTAATCGTTTCTGTTTTTGTTCCATAAAAGAGGTGTTAGAAAAGTCATTAAGATGTTTTGTCTGTATCTAAGGGAAATTAGTTGAAGCTGATGCTTGGGCACGAAATGAAAAATGTTTGTCAGTATGTATCAAATTGTGCTTTCTCTATCCTTTCATAGGAAAGAATTATTAGTAAGATTATTATTAGAAATAGCGAAACATTATTAATGAAACTACTGGTGGGGTCAAGACTTCAGTCGACTTTATTTAATACCCCTTAAGATGTATGTATACACTAGAAATCACGAAAATTTACCAGAATATTGGTTTTGTTTCTATTGCTTCAAATAATTTCTCAATTTCTTAGCTTTTAAACGATACCAAAATCTTGTAAACATCAGGAATAATTTTCTAGTTACAAGAGTTTTTGTTATTTACTGTCACCACTACAAACATGTTTCCAAAACTTTATTGATTTCTGAAGAACTGTGTTTTTTGCAATACGATGCTTTGTTCAAACAGTGACAACTCAACAATGAATTGATCTATTATAATTATTTTCGTATCACTATATTCTCTATAATACAGTGGATGATGTTTTGACTCTCAGTCAAAGTTATTGGTTGAGAAATTAATTTTTAGTTGATTTTTAAAGATCAAAATTTCTAAAAAAATCTTGATATTTCAGACTTCCTTGGTGAAAAAAATTACATCAAAAATCTTTTCTCCCTAGCAACTTGATTGAGGATCAAAACATGAAGAATATTAGAAATGATTTCCAATAGGAATTGTCTTTCTGAACAAATTAGAATTTGAGATATCACTGTTCAAAAATCATGCTAATTAGCTACTTACATCTAAATTAGATAATTAATGATTAGATTAATCTGAATTTTTCAAACAGAAATAAGTTTAGGTACAAACCAATGACCTATTGTAAAAAAATTTAAAGTCAAAATTTAAAAAAAACCTAGTGTATACATACAACTTAAGTCGGGTAACAATTTTATAATTTTATGCAACTCAATACAATAATAGAATATACTTGTATATAAAAGTTTATAATGCATTTTATATATACCTCATATTCTAAAAGTGCCAGAAATATTTATTCATAACCTGAATTTTAGCATCATAAATTTTAAATTGGAAAAGTCAAAGAAATCACAAAATAAAATATCGGAATTTTGTTTTAGTGGACATTTTTATGAAAAGCACGCTTCCTCGTAGTGAGTAGATTAAATACATTGCTGGCCACCGTAAATGCAACACCCTGAAGGAAGCATGCAAATAATATGAAATTTACAACATGCATTAGCTGAGGTGAGATATGCAAATGATTAGAATTTCAGCGCAGACGCACATCACGCGCGCCTGTGGCGCCACTTCAAAGCGCTATTTAAGGCTTGGAGATTTCGACGATTTCAAGTACGGCAATTGTGTTTTTATTGTGGTTTTTTCAAAAAAACGATCAATTATGCCTCGTAGAAAACAGCGATCATCTTTTGATCAAGTATCCGAGTTCGACAGAGGAAGGATAGTGGCCTACCGAGATTGTGGATTATCTTTCAGGGAAATCGGTAGTCGCATCCACCTCAGTGCACCACTTCACGTGATGACAGGCATATTGTGCGTATGGCAGTGACGGATCGCTCAGCCACATCACGAACCATAGCACAGCACATTCAGTCTGTACCGCATCATCCAGTGTCTGCGCGTACCATTCGACGCCGTTTACAGCAGAGTGGTCTGTCCGCAAGACGTCCATTGCTTCGTCTACCCATGACGCAGAACCACAGACGTTTCCGCCGCCAATGGTGCGATGAAAGAAGGATGTGGACGGCAGAATTGTCTTTACTGACGAGTCACGCTTCTGTCTGCAACACCACGATGGTCGGTTTCGAGTCTGAAGACACCGTGGAGAGAGGATGCTGAACAGCTGCGTTATGCACCGCCACACTGGTCCTGCACCGGGTATTATGGTATGGGGCGGTATTGGATATCACTCTCGCACTCCTCTAGTACGCATTGCCGGTACTTTAAACAGCCAGCGCTACATCTCCGAGGTGTTGGAGCCAGTTGTCCTTCCTTACCTTCAGGGCTTGCCCACAGCCATATTTCAACAGGATAATGCGCGACCACACGTGGCACGCATTGTCCAAGGGTTCTTCGTCAATCGCCAGATTGAATTGCTTCCCTGGCCAGCTCGCTCTCCGGATCTTTCGCCGATAGAAAACATGTGGTCCATGGTTGCTCAACGATTGACCCAGAATACATCCCCAGCTGCCACACCAGATCAACTTTGGCAACGTGTGGAAGCTGCTTGGTCTGCTGTACCCCAAGAACACATCCAAAGTCTCTTTGAATCAATGCCGAGGCGTGTGGCAGCGGTGATCTCCAACAATGGCGGCTACTCTGGCTACTGATTTTGGCAGGAACCACACTTCACAGAAGTCTATAAATTTAATCATTTGATACTTGGTCAACATGTTATCTACAAAATAAATTTTGTTGTGATATCTCTTGTCTTTCTTGGTGTTGCAATTTGGGTGGCCAGCAGTGTATATGCGAACGGAAAGAAACTCAATTCGCAAGTAATTTATTGTAGTGCAGTTATCTTGAAATAAAACTGTTAAGAAAAGAAAAAAATGCAGAACAATCAAATGGTATTAATTTATCTGTAACGATATAAAAATTTATCGCTATGCAGATAATTATACTACACTGAGATATTACTTCAAAGTCTGACTGTTTTAAGAGACTCATCTTCAATCGACTTTCTTCAATACCCCTTATATTGGGTAAAAAAATCATACTTCTGTGAAACTGATATAATCATACAATTTGATTGTATATAAAAGATTTTAAAATGCATTTTATGGGAATGAAACCACATAATTAAAAGTGTCTAAAATATTTAAGCATAACCCTGAATTTCAACATCATAAACCTGAAATTGGAAAAGGTAATCAAATCACAAAATAAAATATTATAATTTTATTTTAGTGAAAATTTTTATGGAGAACACGTTTCCTCGCTGTAAGTAGATTAAATGCATGCGAGCTGAAAGAAAGTCAATTCGCAAGTAATTTACTGTAGTGTAGTTATCTTGAAATAAAAATGTGTTGAGAAAGAAATACAAAACAATCAAATGATAGTATTAGTAGAGTTAAAAATAAACATTTCTTGTTTTTCTCTATTGGTCCCTAAAAGGAACATCCTACCCATTAAGAGCAAATAATACTTTTAAATTCACAAGTATTTAAACATTTTTTCTTTCCTGTGGAAAGGACATATGGCGTCCCCAACAACATAAAATGTTCCATCCTAATTAAGCTAATTATTGTACTTCTGCCACTGAAAGTAACACTGGATAAAAATTACAAAAGTTGTAAGACTTTTTCGGACAAAAAGCTGGCAAATGCTGAAGTAATTTCTGGAACAAAAGAGAACTCTTACAGTTTGTTTTTAAAGTTCTCCATATTTATCCGAAAGTGAAAACGCATTGAATCCAAAAAAATTCTCAAGGGTAATCCCCGCTTTCCCCTAAGAGGTTAATAAAACTTTTCTGTTGAATTTAATAAGGAGTTCTGGAACATAGTTTCAAATATGGCCTCTTAAATATCTTGCAACAAGAACACGCGATTATTAATTCGGACATTTCGTGTTCCGTTCGTTTGTATTTATTTTTGTTTTCCAGAAAATACTTCATGGTTGTGATGAATGCCAGCTGGAGTTTAGAAGTTGAAAGATTATTTGCCTTCAGAAAAAAATCCAGCAACAACTTCATAGATGGCGTCCAATTTCCGAAAACTGAGCAAAAAGTCCAAATCAATTCCTTATGCATGACTATATATTTTGGTTTAATTTTTAATTGGTAAAAGAAAATGAAAAAAAATAAACGCTCTTGTACTTTTAGAAGGACAAAGTTGTAATGAAAAAAACTACCAGAATATTATAATTAAACTGATTTTTATTCACCGTATAAAGGAGGATTCCGAGGTTTACCAGCATAGTATGTCTTAAACAGCGATAATTAAGAAACCAAGATATGGTGACAAGAAGTTTAAATTCATTTTTTTAAACCGCAGCTCTTAGGAGTGATTTTAATTGTAATAAATATTCAACAGAAAGAATTCATTTGCTTGAAAGTGTTGGAGGGATTAAGATCAGGAAATGGAAAAAATTCTGCCGCCATCATTTTTTAAAGGTAAGGTATTTCTGCATGGGGTTCGTTACGCAAAGAATTCTCAACTTTAATGAGAGGAATTCGGAGTTTGTGAAAGGAGGGTAAAAAATGTCCAAGGGGGAGAATACTGAGCATGCAAAAAACGATTGGAGGGAGAGACTGTTTTTCTACTAACAAGTCAAACCTCTGTACGTAAAACAGAAAAACACCGCGACAAAAAAGGTTGAAAGCATCTTTAAAAAACGCGATGTGCACGGTAGGCCGAGTAATTGCATTTTTTGTAGAACTAAAGCCTGTCTAAATACTTTTCACTCATTAAGTGAAAAATGGATGTCTAGATCATCTCAAAAGTGATTAAAAATGTGCCCGAATTAATGGCACGGTATTTTCTTTGATGGTAGCTTGTTTATGCGTAAAATTCAAACAACTACAATGCGTTGGAATGGCTCGCAAAGCGGTTTATGGAAATATGGAAAGTAAATCTAAATTGAAAATTTCGGGATCAAGAATGCTTGTAAAGTGGGGAATATATTCGAGTTTTACAATCTCCTTTATTTGAATTCATAGAAACTTCTAAGAAATCTGCATTTTCCGTCTTGGAGATTAAAATAAGTCTCCTAACAAATAATAATAAAAAATAATCGACATGTTTTATGTAATGCTCTTGCATTTGAGAAACTACCAAAAATCTTTCTCAAGTAAAAATAAAAATGTCTGGCCAAATATGGCCCTTGTTCCTTAAAAACCTAACCAACCAAAGTGCTTTGAAATAATAAAGTACAAATTTTAAGGAGCTAAAAAGTGTTTTAACCTCCCAAGTGGTTTCGAAGAAACATCTCGTCCATCGAGATCTGACCGATTTTGCTAATTATGATATATCGCGTCATCAAGATAGTGTCGATTTTTTTGACGATGACGAGAGAAAGATCTGGTCAGTTTTCTTCTAATGACGAGATATCTCGTTTATCAAGATCTGATCAGTTTTGCTAATGACGAGATACCTCGTCTAGACAACCACCAGGAGGGTTAAATAACCTTTTGATAACCTTTTGCTTGAATCTGTAACCCCCAACTCATCTAAAATTCATTTAAAAATGCTAAGATAAATATGAAAAATCGTAAGAGATTTGTTTTAAATCAGTACATATGCTTATTGTTGATATTTAAATACATAAACAATCGTATTGAAACAAATATAAAAAAAGTAGAACAGCCGAGAAAAAAATCAACCAGGTAGACGGAAGATAGCTAAAATATAAAATTAGAAACTCAAGTAGGTAGGTAGTTATTTAACGTCACACTGGAGTCACATAACGGGCTACTGGCGACGGTCCGAGATTCATCCCAAGGGACAACGCCTTGTCATACTGCATCACGTCAGATGACGAGGTCACACCAGAGCTGGCAACCCCACTCTCCAAACTTCCATACCACGCCAACGTGAGGATATTTGAGGCCACGGCAGATTTAACGTGTACCAGCCCCCGTGTACACGACGCTCTTTGGCTGGACATAGTTTCGAACTCGCAACCCTCCGATTGCTAATCCGTTGCTCTTCCAACGGACTAGAAACTCAGGAATGTCTCATCTAAAACTAATAAAGAAAATAAATGGTGCCTACAACACTTACACGTAAAATTCCACTCGACTTATAATAAATTTACTGTATTATCTTGACTCATATGTTGAGTAGTACAACATATGTGTTAATTGAGTAATGTATAACATAATAATTGAGTAATGTATAACATAATAATTGAGTAATGTATAACATAATAAATGAGTAAACGGAAACCCCTTCTCCTTTGAACCAAATAGGTCTCTTGTATAGAATTTTAGCAGTATGCTAAGCTTTGAATTGTGATACGACACAATAACTCTTCTGCTTAAATATGTATCATGTATTCGGCTTAATCGGTTTCAATGGAATTTATCACAGCAGGCTCAGTATTAATTCAATCTATGCAGTAAATAATTCAATCTATAATGTCCTAAGACGAAGCTGCATCAATATATTTGTATGAGCATAATTATTTTCATGCATTTAGTGATGCGTTGCATTACCTGAGCTGCATAACGTATCGTAACGGATTTATCCAAATACAGTAATCGCTTCTTATATCGCTCCTCGGTATATCGGATTTTCGGTGGTAACGCTCTTTTTCTTTTCCCATCTCCGACGAATAATTGGGCTGTGAACAGCAAATAAAACCCTCAATGTTTCTTTCAGAATTACGAGTACAAAGATCACTTACTGTCACCATTAAATGACGAATAGAAAATAGAAGGACACGTCATAACGCAAGTGGACCAATATTAAATAGAAGGACGTACATCACTGTGACTATCAAGAATTGGGAAGGGTCAAACAACCACAATAAATGACTAAGGGATGAGTGGACTTACTGGCACTTGTTATGAAGCTGGGTTTTATTGAGGGTGGAGCCGGCAAGAGAAACTTCGGAACGGATACAGATCTTGTGAAGGCAGGGAATGCATGACCTATGAAGGCGTGCTTGGAGGAACTCCAAAGGCTTAAGCAGTATCTCCCAAGCCCCGTAGCATCATGGTAAGGTCATCGCAGCCGAATTCAATGACACCCCACCACCCAAATGCCGGAGATCAAAAATCAAACTGGTGCAACACAATTGACTATTGGCGACGGTCACGAAGGGAAAGATCCGAGGACAACACCTCGCAATTTCGAACAACATCAGATAAGGAGGTCAACACCTGAGCTTGGCACTCCACACTTCGAATTTCCATGTCATGCCAACGTGAGGTCATTTGAGACCAATGCAGATTTAGCGCGTATCAGCCCCCCGTACACCAAGGAATTTGGTTGGATCGAGTTTCGAATTCGCAACCCTCCAGTGGCTCTACCAAATGGGCTACCGTGGCCCTCCTAAAAGCAAAAATAGAATAAAATTCACTCATAAATAATTTCTGAATAATTCCGAATAGAACTGGAATATTCGTTTTTATTCCTTTGAATAGGGAAGAGTATTTTTATTTCTCTATTTTCCTCTTTCAAAGAGAGAAATCATGAATATATTTGTCGCTGATTTATTCATTTGAATGGCGACGTTCAAAGTAAATATTAAGGTGAGCCCGAATTTTTTCCCTTCAAAAAATTTCAATTCAACTGCCTTCTGATTGAATTTAGTTTTTATTTATATTCTTTTGTCTTCTTGCCAGCGGATTCCCATTAACATCTGTTATCCTTTATCAATGAAATGTTGCTCTTTTCCGAATACAAACAAACGAAAATTCCATTGCTGGAAGAAAAACAGAAGAGTACAAATTAATTTTTTGCCCCTGTGTAGATTTCATTGTTTGGATTTGGGAAGGGAAAAAACTTTGATATGATTAACTATACTCTGGAAACTAATAAATAGAAAATCGAAAGCATAAATAATTTCGCTCGTATGAGACTCATCATATGCCATCTGGTTTCATATCCCTTGCTCTTTGTGATTTCTGTTAGACTTTCATTGACGAAGACCTTCTATCTTTGTGAAGAGAGACAATGCATAATAATTAACTATTCATTTTCAGACATTTATTGTACAGCTACTGTACTTATTTTAAGGCTACTTTACTCATTTATTTTAAGGCTACTGTGATTCCTAAGGCTATTTAGTATGCGATACTTTTTATGTGCATTTTCTAGCGAAATATCTGTATATACAGGGTGATTCTACTGTCATGGGACTTCAGGGGGTGATAGAACACAACGAAACAAACACTTTTCCCCATTGAATGTATGGTCTCAAGTGCAGCGGTTGGCCGCTACAGAGCGCAGTCAAACGCTTGTATAAAAGCGTTACGTCGGAGATGTGTGCGAGGTCTGCATCAGGTGTGGTGGTCGACATTTTGAACAGCTTCTGTAATTGTGCATTTGCGTTATACTTGCCGACTGATGTTTGTACATGTCGTTTCATTTCCATGTGAAAAGTTTCTCATGTTTTGTACATGTCATTTCTTTCTTACCCGTTGTTCCTTGTACTTATCTTTAATTTATGCAAATCTAATTGTATTATTTCGTTTGTCAAGCAGTTATTGATGTTTATTTGACATTAAAGCGTTGTTTCCATATTTCATGTCTCTTTCCAACTTGCGTCGGACCGTGTGTTTGTGCCGAAATGGAAAGCGCCCTCTAGCGACCAAACATTCTATGGTGAAAAGTGTTTGTGTTTTATCACCCCCTGAAGTTTGTCGTATTAGTTTAGACTCACCCAATAGACATTCTATTTATACAAGCGTTTGACTGCACTCTCTAGCGGCCAACCGCTGCACTTGCGACCATACATTCTATGGGGAAAAGTGTTTGTTTCGTTGTGTTCCATCACCCCCAGAAGTTTGTCCAATGACCATAGAATCACCCTGTATAAAGCAAAGTTGGGCATGTCTGTCTGTCCTCTATACAAATCTACACCGTTTGACCAAACTACACCAAATTTGGTACACTTATTCTTTGAAATCCTGCGGGTAACGTAGGCTACATATTAACCCCGTTCTATTTGCCTTGGGTGTGCAGAGAGGTGTAAAGTCCCGTCATCCTGGACAGAGCACTTGTTAGGGGGCGCTCTCTCCCGGTCTGGCTGTGCAGATGACGTCAGAGTTAACATCTACAGGAATCATCTCTCAACATGACCTTGGATGTTTTTTTAGAATTTTAGAGTATGGTGGAAATCGCAGCACTGAAAATCGCTCAGTATCATATCGTTTAATATCCCGTCTGTAAAATGCGGGAGGAATTTTCAAGTATAAAGTGTAATTGCTTGAAACGTTGATCATGCTATAGTATCAATATGATTTGTCAGCCTTTCATAACGATGGTGGAATTCCGAAATTCGCATTACTGGTGCAAGGTGCTACAAATAAAAAAATATTGATGAGAAAAACTGACTGCAATAATACGATGCATATCTATTTTTTTTTAGAAAATGAATTTAGAAGGAATCCACAATCACTCCAAAACTCAAAATCGAATTTTGTATATAATCATCTCAGTATCAGTTTCTGTAGGTTTGTCTTATCTATAGTATGTAAATTGTAGAAGCTATAAAAATCTCAGTTTTAAAAATTATTTTACGCTCGCTTATTTATTCTCTATATTTGCATTAACTATGGCAGAAAAGTGATTTTTTGGATCCCTTTGAATCGACTTTTAACCAATTAAACCCGAGCAACGGAGGGTAAATTCAGCTAGTTTCTTCTAGAATCTATTACATTTCCACTGTAATCTACTTTATTTTAAGCAAAAAATAAACTTCAAGCACTTATTATATGTTACTATTGTTCCAAATGGAAAAATTTTTAAAATTAACACTTTAACGTAGTCGGATTATTTCCTTGTTATTCAGCCCTTGTTATTATAGCCCGATTGGAAGTGTAGCGGATTAGAAACAGGAGGATACAAGATCTGGTAATTTTGATTGGGGACTCGACCGAACCAAAGACCGTCGTGAACGTGGGGGCTGGTGCGCGATAAATCTGACGAGGCCTCAAATATTCTCACATTGGCGTGCTGTGAAAGTTTGGAGAGTGGGGTGCTAGCTCAGGTGTTGACCTCATTACCTAATCGTGGTTCAAAATGACGAGGTGTCCTCGGATCGATCGCTTCACTAGTACCGGTCCCTTGCCCGGTTTTGTTGCTCCAGTGTGACGCTAATTCAACTACCTACAAACCCTCCCGTTATCTTGATCTAAAATATATGTATACTCAACCGTGATACAGGATTTTTAATGCAGATGTCCAATAAATGGATAAAATTAACGTTGCTCTTATAACCGTTTTGAACATTTTTACATTGTACGAAAGACGATTTCCATATCAAAAGTGCACAAAATAATCTGAAAAGAAGTAGGTAGTTGAGTTAACGTCACACTGGAACAACACAACGGGCTGTTGGCGAGGATCCGAGATTAATCCCAAAGGAAAAGATCCCAGGATAATGCCTCGTCCTTTTGAACACAGTTATATGACGAGAACAACACCTCAGCTGGTATTTCACTCTCCAAACTTCCATACCACGCCGAGGTGAGGACATTTGAAGTCACGACAGATTTAAGGTGCCCCAACCCTCAATTACACAACGGTCTTTGGGTGGATCGAGTTTCTCACTCGTAACCCTCTAGTTGCTAATACGCTACTCTTCCAATAGGCATACCTTCCCGCCCCCCGCACCAAGCTCTAAGCCGTAAGGCGAGCTGGGGGAGCGCGGGTCTCCAATAGGCATACCTTAGTCCGTTGTGTTGCTCCAGTGTGACGTTAATTAAAATACCTACCTACCAATAGGTATACCACGGCTCCGTTTATCAGAGGTGCGTAGGTACTTAATTAGCGTCGCACTGGAGTGACACAACCGGCTATTGGCAACGGTCTGGGATCCATCCCAAAGGGAAAGTTTCAAGGACAACGCCTCGTAATTTTGTACAATGACACTCCAAACCCGTTTATCAAAGAAAAATACAAAATGCATTAGGCAATAGACGTAGTCATTTCAATTCTCACCTGTGCAACCATAATACAATTCCTCGTCCACACTTGTGAGTTCGATATCGACCGTCAATCCCCTGTAAAAAAAATCCTCCCCTCTTTTATTTTTACATTCAACCAGAGTATATACCCAAATTGATTTTGGAATACCGGGTGCCTAACTCTTCAGGTGAGCCATGCTTCTATCTCCGGTTCGAATCAAGCTATTGAGTTATCCAAGTTGATTGGGCAGCGTGCGCGTTCTCTATTTCTCCTACACTTTAAAGAGGGTGGTCCGATCGACATCTGCTCTAATCAAACGATCAGGATGTCGTTGTTTCAGACGCCGAAGAATCTTTGCTGGTATTCGATGCCAGGATATTCGATTCAGGCGGCAAAGGAAGAATGGCTGACCTGGGAGAGAATCCAGAACCTTTACGGCCTGCAATTGCTGGAGAATACGTTCTGTCCAGAATAAATATTTACCATGATCCAATAGTTGGAGTATTGGAATTTTAGATACCGTGGAATGACCAACCGGGGGCTGAATCCAGAATCCTTATGGCTTATGGACGAGCTCCGTCTAAAATAAAATCGTCTACAGCACTATTTCGAAAATTGTTTCGTGAAAAAGTAGTTTATAGGTCCTTTGCTATTGAAATTAGACTTTTTTATAACAATTATATTTGGTTCGAGACAAATATAAATCCTTGATTGTATCAATGATGGGTTTTTATGAATGCAGATGAGTAGATATATAGCTCCTGTAAAAGTAAATTACTGCTGTTGATAGTAGATCTGAAAAGAATTATAACCAATACTTTTGGTCAGCAGTGGCGACGGAGCCGAATTGGTAGAGTCGCGGATTAGCAACCGGAGAGTCGCGAGTTCGAAACTCGATCTAAACAAAGACCATTATTTACGAGGGGGGGCGCGTTTAATCTGTCGTGGCCTCAAATGCTCTCACGTTGGCGTGGTGTGAAAGTTGAGAGTGGGGGTGCCATCTCAGGTGTTGACTTCATCTGAACGTGGCGCAAAATGAAGAGGTGATGTCCTCGGATCTCTTCCTTCGGGATTAATCCCGGACCGTCTTCAACAGCCCGTTTTGTAGCTCCAGTGTGGTAGTTTCAAATCCGCAGTAGACGACTGCAGTTTCAAAAGACGCAGATTCTGTTACAGATTGTAAATATGAACTTGAAAATGAAAGATTGTCATCACTCTGAACATATTTTAAATACTGTAGATAGAATTGAAGAGAGTATTTTTTGGGGGGGAGTTGAATTAACGTCGCACTGGAGCAACGCAACGGACTATTGGCGAAGGTACGAAACCGATCCCGAAGGGACAGATCGAGGATAACACCTCGTAATTTGGAGCCACGGTCAGATAACGAGATCAACACCCGAGCTGGCAGCCCACTCTCCAAATTTCTACACCACGCTAACGTGAGGACAGTTGAAGCCACGATAAATTTGACGTGCACCAGCCCCCTTCAACACGACGGTCTTTGTTGGAGCAAGTATCAACCCTCCTTTTGCTAATACGCTACTCTTCCAGCAGGGCTACCGCGAAATTTCATTTTTAAGATGACACTACATAGAAAGATACAATTTTCAGAAAACTTATCATTAAATTCCTGCTCACGAAATTCTAACACCACTATCCTTAGTTTGGAAACTAAAATATCAGCGATTCAAGTGTTTTGAGCAAAAGCTATGTGAATATATGCAGTACATAGATATTACGTATGCAACGCCGATCTTAAGTATCAGGAAGGAGGCAAGTGGTTAATTAAATAGTTCCGGGGTGTCACAGGCAGAATGACACGCATGCACTTGGAGACACTCAAAACAATTTCAAAGCGTCACCAAATAATTGAATTCGTCAGGCTGAAAAGAGAGCAGTAAGTATTCGAAAGCAGAGGCATCGGTACAAATTGACTGGGACAAGTAATCTGCCAGATTTAAAGTTGGCGTGATTTCATTTAACTTATCGTGTAAGCCCCGGTGGATACAAGGGCGCAGTAATACATCGGGGATTCCGATGTTTCTCTTTCAAAGACATTAAGATCTTGTTACTTAAGTATTTCTGAAATCTTTGCTCCAATGTGTAAGAAAAGAATCATTTTAAAATTTATCTTTCAGATTCAAAATCTTTTAGCTGAATTTACTGTTAAAAAAGTGTATTAAATCAAATGTTATTATAATAACATGATGAATGGTAATGGTAATTTATTAACGTCATACTAGAGCAACACAACGGACTCTTGACGACGAATAACATGGTGAAAGAAAGCAAACGTGTATAGTAGAGTTGAAAAGTCATTTCCTACAATAGATAATCATATCGAGAATATAATGGTTATGAAAACGTGGGCTTAGAAAGAAAGGTTTTAGCCCTCTGAAGGTTCACAAGCATACAGATCAACTGCTACAATCTCCCCCATCAACCTGGCCCACAGTAGCCCGGTTGGAAGAGTAATGTATTAACAACCGGAGGGTTGCGAGTTAGAATCCAACCAAAGACCGTCGTGTACAAAAGGGGCTTGTGCACGTTAAATCTGTCAAAATGTTCTCACTTTTGCGTGGTGTGGAAGTTTGGAGAGTGGGGTGCCAGCTCAGGTGTGACCTTGTCATCTGACTGGGCTCGAAATTACGTGGTGTCGTCCTCGGAAAATTCCTTTCGGGTTTGATCTCGGACCAATAGCCCGTTGTGTTGCTCCAATGGGACATTAATTACCTACCCCATAAACCTTCTAATCAAATAGACGGAGCATGCACGCATTTTCATGCTATTTTTTTACCGTCGTTCGTTTTGAAGATCTGTCTTCATTTTGTACCACGACGCCAACACCTGGCATCCCACTCTCCAAACTTCCACCAACGTTAGTTTCTAAAGAAAAAATCCAACCTTCACGCAAAGAAAAAGTGACTTAGACACACACGCACTTCAGTCTAAAGATCACATTCTGGTCTAGAAAAACTAAAAAAAAATTCATTTCTCGAAAATTTTGACAGTATATTTCACTTGGTAAACCGACGATAAATAGTCCAAAATGATAAGTACACAAATGTATCAATAAACAATCTCTAAATCAGAAGATGATTCATTGATTAAGTGCATCAATTAGTAAATACACTGAAATTCATTAGTATTTATTTTTAGCCACCATATTTTAAACGTAATCAGGATGTTTTTATTTCAGAATAAAGATTTCTAATTTTTCAATTGGGCACGCTGACTAGTTGGAGGAACTTCAAGTATGAAAAGGTTTGAAAGTTCTTATATAGCTTCAGTTTTTTTAAAAGTGCATACTCTGTTTTGATAGATACGAGGGTTGTTCAATAAAGAATGATCATAATTTTTTTAAAGTGATTAAAAATCAAGAAAAATAAAATTCATATTGCATGTGTAGCGGGATAAGTGGAGAATAGATGGCGCGAGTTTCACGGTCATGACGTCACTGCTGCGGCCCTGGCAGCCGGCCAAGTACGCCTAGTTTTACTTTCGCCTACGGCAAAAATGGAAAAATGTTAGTGCGCAGTGGGTTCCGCGAGACTGCTCATTCCCGAACAAAAGGATGTGCGTGTGGAGGCTTGTTCGGAGTTGAAATCAAGGCTACAAAATGATGGAATGTTTCTTTCGAAAAGTATCACTGCTGATGAAAGTTGGCTTCATCATTATGACCCTGAGTCCAAGCCACAGAGCTCTGTGTGGAAGTCTCCTTCATTACCAACACCGAAGGCGAGAGTGGTTGCATCTGCTGGGAAAGTTATGATCATATCATTTTTTGATATTCGAGGAATGGTGTATCAGCCTGTGCGACAGGATGGATGCTACACCAAGATAACGCAAGGCCGCGTATTGCCAATGTTGTTGTTGAGTATCTTTCAAAAATCAACGTCACGTGTGTTCCCCATCCTCCATATAGTCCTGATTTAGCACCATGCGATTTTTTTCTTTTCCCGAATTTGAAGAAACACCTCCGGAGAAAGCGTTTTTCATCGTCATAGGCAGTGGTGAAAGCTACGGAGGCGATTTTGAAGGACCTGTCAAAAAATGGCTTCCAGCATGTGTTTGAAGACTGGAAAAAAAGGTGGGATAAGTGCATTGCATGTAATGGGGAGTATTTTGAGAAAGAGACCATCAAAATTTGGAGGATTTGTACAGATAATTATTTTTTATTAATTTATAATCATTCTTTATTGAACAGCCCTTGTACACATTATATACTCTAAAGAAAAATTTTCCTTGCAATTTATTTTAACAATAAGCAATTGAAATTTTATTAATAAAATGTTTCTCGCCTTCTTATCGCTAGGCGAAATAGATAAATAAAACCACATTGTTATTTCAAGAAATAACAAAAAAAATGCTTGAAAGGCCCGACTTCTGAATCAATTTAAATTTCCTTTATGCAAGAGGGTCCAAATTTTTACATAGAATCAAGTTTTCTGGGGTAACTAGATCAATCTCTCCTTTTTCCTCATGACCGTATTCATCAGAGGACGCCATCTTTTAAAAAATATATGTCACTGTGAAGAATCAATATTCTCTCAGCATTTGTTTCCCCAAATTCTTAAAATTAGATCACGGGCGAGGGAATGTAGTATTGCACGAATCAAGAAAATCTGATTTTACGCACTGCCTTGATAACAAAACTTTGGGTTTCATCCTATCAAAGAAATTGGATATCGAAGGACTCGGATCTCATTTGCTACATTTTTGGTGTGTGTATCTTTTAATAAATTTGATCCATATTTTATTAACACTTTTCTCTGAAATGCCTACCCTTGCTTCAATTTGTATAAGATTTCAAGTTAAAATTAACTAAACCCTATTTTTATCGTAAATTTATTTGAATCGTTGCATGCACCATTGTTCCATTAAAGAAACAAAAGGAGTGGAAATGCAAACTTCGGATAAAATTACTTTTATTCCGATGTTTTATTTCGTGTTTATATCTGAGCTTGATCTTACTCGCGTATACAGCATCGTCATTGTATAAGCACAAGAAAGTGCTTTTAATATAAGAGATAAATGATAATTTTTAAACATTTGTAGCACATTTATTTGACAAATGAAACTCCTTTAATGACAGGAGTGATTCATATTTATTTTTGAAAACTTTGACCGAAGAGAAAAGAAAATGTTTTAAGGTATTTTATGCATCTTAACAGGTATTCGTTGTGGTTGTAAAACTTCAACCTTGCTTACCACCTACATAACCTTCGTTAACCCTCCAATGGTTCCAACGAGATATCTCGTCCATCAATATCTGTCTAATTTTCCTAATAATAAGGTTTCTTGTCATCAAGATACTAATTTTTCTATTGTAAAACTCCCCAATTGATGTTTTGCTGTATTACACTGATGAGTTAAGAATAGAGAGCGAAATTTTGATTCCCACCCTGAATCTGTATGAAAGACTCGTCGGACTGCTCCGTTTTGGAAGCTGGGTAGCTTATGTCTACCAATCTTGAAAACTGAAAACCCAAGAAGACCAATATTTCATCCAACTGTTTAACCCAACAAGTGGTTACGACGAGATATTTCATCCATCTACATCTGACCAATCTCGCGAATTATGAGATACCTTGTCTTCAATATGTAGCCGATTTCTCGATGATGACGAGATCAAGATCTGGATAGTTTTCTTCTAATGACGAGATATCTCGTCCATCAAGATCTGGTTAGTTTAGCAATACCTCGTCGAGACAACCAATCTATTGCTATTTTGTTGCTCTTTCAACTGGGTTACCATTACCCCTCTGTAACGATCTATTCTTGATATCCGGACAAGTTGATGCATGTCTAAATGTACGGGGTTCGAGACGAGCGGAGCAAGACTGGAGCAGGTGTTTATTTCTCCAATTTTCGTTTGCACCAAAGAGCAGCGTTTATTGATCCGGTTTTTTTGTCTGAAGAGCGAATTCCACTGGGCAGAATATTTTCAGGGTAGGAACAGTTCAACGGCGTTTCTACGAATGGATTGAGAAGTTCAAAAACGGTCGTATAAGTGTAATCAGAAGGAACCAGATGAGATCGTGTATGTTTCCACTACTTACGACAAAAGGCAATTTATAGTATACGTAACACGGTTTCGTTACTCAGTCGAGTTGCTGCTATTGATAAAGTGACAAATTAATCATTCACCACGGACGAAAAATTGAAAGATGAGGTGCATACGTGCCTCTCTGCTCAGTCGAAAACCCTTTTTTAAAGACAGAAAAGCTTCTACAGGTAGGTAGGTAGTTGAATTAGCATCGCAGTAGAGTAACGGGCTATTGGCGACGGTCCGGGATCAATCCCGAAGGGAATAATCCGACGAAAACACCTTGATATTTTGAACCATAGTAGGATGACTTGAGCTGGCACCCCATTTTCGAAACTTCCACACCACACCGACGTTACTGTTTGAGGCCACAACAGATTTAACGTGCACCAGCCCCTACGTACGCTACGGTCTTTGGATGAGTCGAATTTCAAATTCGCAGCCTTCTGGTTACAATCCGCTGCTTTTGTAATAGAGTTACTGGTGGCCAAAAGCTTGTATAACGTTGGAATAGGTGTGTTGAAAATCAATGATATTATATTGAAAATGATGTAATTGTAAGCTATCTGCTTTAACTGAAATAAAGTACGTATCTACATTGCGGATAACTTTTATTACACATTCATGGGTATCTAAAAATTCGCAATTACTCTCGATTCGTAATTACTATAAGCCACTTCTATTTCTCTTGGTGTCGACCTCATCATCTGACCGTGGCTCAAAATTATGTAGTAATGTTCTTGGATCTTTCAATCCTTTCAGGATTGGTCCGGACCAACGCCAATAGACCGTTATGCTGCTCCAGTGAGTTGTAAATTCAACTACCAACCCACTACTCAAACCAAAAATTCCAATCATCTTTTACAGTAGGAATCGCATAGCTATACCTCTCCCTATCTGGTCCCTCAGTCACTTTCTCATTCTGTCATTCCTGTCATTCTGATGAATCGCCCCATCATATCAAAACCACCCATTCAGACGTAATTTCGCAATGTAGGGCAGAGAAATAGTAGTGATGGGTAAAAGTCAAGGGAAGTTATCAACGGAACGACAGTTTCTTTTTTGAGTTCAGGTATGGACGAACAAATGATCTATATGCGTAAATCTTGGAAAAAATGGCTCATATTCAACGAGTTTTAAGAATAGCGTTGGTTGGCTCCGTTCAAAAGCCTCTTTTTCACAATTGTCGTATTCAATTTAAGGGTCGGTGATTGAGTTGCTTCAAAGAGTTCCATCTCGTTGGTGATATGTCTTTTTCATTCTAACCTTTCACTAAACCCTCTGAGCGTTGCAAGATTTCCGGATAGTGTAGTGTTGCTTTTACCCTACTATACACTTCTTGAGAGAGAGAGATTGAACAACCCCATCTTTATAAAGAATACATAGATTCTTTCAATCTTTAGAAACATGTTATATAGGTCCTTTTCTTAGAATAGACTCTTTGAAACGATTTTATTGGTCATTTCCTTCGAAGAGAATCCTTCGGAACGATTCTATTGACCCATTCTGTAGAATAGAATCTCTTACAAAGATTCTATTGGTCCTTTCCTTATAATGGAATCCTTTGGAACGATTCCATTGGTCAAAAAAGTCAACAGTGAAGCCATATTTGGCCAGGCTGAGTCAAACAAAGTCACGTATGGATACAAGTATCGGTATTGAGGTATCAGTACAACTTTTGTGGTAGTGGATTATATAATGTTTTGATCTAATTTAAATGTTCTTTCTGTACAGAAAAATATCTAATTACAGAGAATAACATTATATGCTTTAACCCTCTACATACGACGCGGCAAAATATTGTTTCCTTCTTTGGTTACGGGAGCCGGCCGAACTGCCTTACAGGCAACTTAATGAAACGGCCGAAACCGGCCTTCACAATCCCCAGGAGGAGAGGGAATGTGTGTCGTCCCATTATTACCCAATGGTGCATTTTCCATTGTCGGGTCGTGGGTATGCCTAGAAGGTACAGATACTTCCCGGGTAAACTGAAAGGGTGGTGGTGACTTCAATATGCATGGTCATTAACACTCGAAGAACGCAAGCTGTCTTCGGCGCCGTTTTTACGGGAACAGATCGACAGACGATTTGCTAGGCTCTCCGCCGAGAACCCCGACATCCCTGTCAACGGAGATAAGGCTATTCACGCGCGGGTCTCTTTGTTGCACAGAAAAGAGGGGAAGGGAATCGTAATGGGCTTCGGTCGATTTTTCAGGAGTTTGAGGTCTAAAAGAATCCGAGCCAGCCGTATCCAGGGAACTAGAATCTCTCGTCGGTTTGGCCGGTCCCGTATTCAGAGGGTTAAGAGAATGTAATGATTTTCAGAACATTTTTTACTGGAATTGAAACAATTATTTAAATTATGCACGAGTGTAAGGTTAACTCTCGATCCATTAATATGCTTCAAATTTGGATTGATTGGATGGTTGGGATTTATGGCGTAAGGGTCATATTTGGCCATGCTGCTCCAAACAAGACCGTCAAATAATGGGCATACGCACACAAGGAAAGTTTTACTGACACAGAAGAGAAAAATAAACCCAGGGTGCAATCGAACCTACGCCACCTACAATTCGCAGATTACTCGCGCAGTGGCAAACCCACTGACAACGACGGCCCCATATATTATTGGCGCAAAAAATTTCAAACAATAGTTTAACAGCTTTTTATAAAATGTAATCAAGTTTTTAAATGTGTAATTTAAAAAGTTTTGTTTTGTGACATTGACTCAATTCACACCTTACCAAATCAGCACCAGTACTTATCCAGGAAATAAAGATACAACTTATTTTCATCTTGAAAGAAGATATCTGACTAATGGATATCCTCTACAACAGCAAAAAGAAGCAATTGTTTATTTTGCAAACTCATCTAAGAACCTTATCCGGCGGGTCAGCAAACAAAACGGCAAGTTTTGCAACTCTTGATAATCGATAAGTGACGGGTAAAGACATACTGTCAACAAGAGGACGCAAAACATTGGCCATAGCCTCTGGTCACCTTTCTAACCAACTCAGATAAAAAAACATACCCGGAATGCTGACTTGGAGATAGTTTCATTATCAGGTTTTTCTTGGAACCTGAGATGTTCAAGTGAAAGAGAAAATACAAGTTTGACAGAGATATATCTTACCGCATAAAACAGACTTCTCTGGCAGATGGAATATTTTTCAGTTAACAATATTTTCCTGTGGATTGGAGTAGATCGAGAAGTTTCCTATCTTATTGCTTTTCGAAAACTTTAATTGAAGAAAATAGTTTTGTCAAAGACCATATTTTATCCATATTTTTAATAAAATTAATGGAGACAAAAATTATATTTTCCCTTCTAACTTTCTGTAAGAAACTTTTTGTGCATCATGTGTCAAATGTATTGTTTTTATTACAACAAAATGTATTATACAACTGAACCGGGCATTATTTGAATAAAGGCAAATAAATATAAACCTGAAAATTTCTAATAAAGGTTATAAAACTGTTTTATTTTCAAATCAAGATAAATTATTGTATTGTTGAAATTTATACTAAAGGTTAAATTTTTTTATTATTGTTTTGAAATATAACAATCTTTAGTGGTCATTTCGGTGAAGTAAGATGTGCACCATCACAGGTTTACAATATCTTCTAGTCGTTTTTTTTTTTTTTCATTTTCAATTTCGCGTTTTTACCACCAATTTGATTAACATTTTCATCTGTTTCTCTAGAACGAGCCTTTACTCTTGGAAAAAAATATTTTTCCCATTGATAATGTCTATACATTATCAATGGTTTTAAATACATTTTTTCTTTTACTGATGTGATGATTCAAAACAAATAATATAGTAGCAGTCACATTTTTGAGCGTAAACTTTGATGTCGAATATAGTATGTCTCTGACAGATATAAAAGTAATTTTGACACAAAATTCGTGAACTAAAAAATCTGATCAAATAAATTAATATTTAAATAAATGCGCATTAAATTTGTAGAAACGTGTCAGAGCCTCTTAAATGTAATTTAATTCTTTAAAGTACCCATAAATTGTATTATCTTGAAAGCCTAGATTTCCATTTCAATCCAAAATTTATACAACCGTTTTTCTTCTCAACTCTGAGCGTCAAAGGTTTCCTAGAAGAACAATATTACTTTTCCCCACAACACATAATGACAAAATAACCACATCTATTGATTGAAAAAATTCAAGTAAAGATTCTATTGGCCAAGAAGGTCAAAACTCGTTAGTCATGTTGGGATGATTGCAGATAGTAGATTGGGTATATGGGTATGTATCCCTCAGAGAATTGAAATAATAATTGTGATAACTATATTGGGGTTTTCTTTCTTGAAATTCTTAGTAATTACAAGTTTTTTTTTTTCAGAATCTTATTTGTTTATTAATTATTTTTATTTATAACAGTAGAGCTTGCTATAAAAATAAATTATTACTTAGATAATTTTTTATTCTTTTTTCGATTTGTCGTTTTATGATCATTATTTGCTCTTATCAGACCACTATTTCGTAAGTATTTCTTTGCATCCTTAGATTTTCTTCAGAATCTTATCTGAAGAACATAATTCTTTATTAATTAGTTTTTTATGCATGATAGTAGCTTGTTATAAAAATAAATTATACAATTTTTCATCCCTTCGATTTGTCGTTTTACTTTAGACCACTATTTCCTAAGACTTAACCAAATTGTTTGAGAATTTATTTCAGAAAGAAGTTTCAATCTCTTCAATATAATTGTATCAACAAGCGTACAGCAGTTAATAATTAACTTTTCTCATTTCTACGAGTAGTTTCCTTAGATTCGGTTTTTCCGTTCTAACTGCATCACCATCAAATGCCTTCTCAGCATTTGATTCTCCCAGCGTGTCGATATTTCAGCTGTCAAATTATAAGCGTCTCAAACTTCCCAAACGAATAACTTAAAGTGTCATGCGCCATCCAAGCAGGCAGAGTTAGTTATTAGGATCAAAACACCCTCGAGACTCTAGAACTTCAGAAGAATATTACCGCTCCCACGAGCCCATCACCAAGTTCATTTACGAGTTTAAACTCGCTAACTTCCTAATCTATTAATGAGGAGCAACGAGTAATTCCTGATCTTAAAAGGATCTCCCCGACTAACTCAATATTAAAATTCTCATTAGATATTTCACGTGTTTCTCATTAGGCGGTTTGTATATTTCCGGAATTAATTGTTTGGAAATAATTTTCCTATGGTCTTCTTTCGCCAGAGGGTTCCAAATCAATGCTCTCACTGCGCCCAAATGAACAATGTTGAAAATAATTCAATATCTGTGTGCTTTAAACGCCTTGTTTAATTACTCTGAAAAGTCATCAGTTTTGAAAATTGAAGATGCATTTCCCATTAAAATGTAACAGAAACGAATTATAAAATTTCATTATGCATATGAATAATATGCCACACTTCTTTTTGCTCCCACAAGTACCTGCGGGCAAGAAAGCTAAATATCATTTAAGCGTTTATCTGCCGAGATTTGGAGTTAATAAGTATCAACTGGCTTTCTCCCAAGGGTGTGAGTAAGCGTTCGTTTGGTTTACGTTGGCGAATAATGTGCTGATGTTGTTTGCGGCGTTGGAACCAATTTGCAATGGTAATCAAGCTTCATAAACTTAATTTGAAAGATGGCTGTGCGGGGAATCAAATTCTTAGAGCGTCCGAATATGTTAAGGTAATTAGTACGAAACAAATCTTTTTGAAATTTTAAGATTGTGTAATGAGTTTTCGTGGTTTTAGAAAGTCAAACAGTAAAAAGAATTGAGGTATATAGGTATTTAATTAACGTCTCACTGGAGCAACACAACAGGCTATTGATGATGGTCCGGGATCATCCCCCGAAGGGAAAGATCCGAGTACACCACGTAATTTTCATTCTGGTTTTTTTTTCTCGTCATCTGACGAGAAAAAAACTATTGAGAGCCTAATTGTTTTATGAAAACAATATTTAAAGTGAGATTTAAACGTAGCTGACCAACGTTCTAGTGGTCAGAGTGCCGACTTCTAGATCGAAGCTTCCTGGTTCGAATCCGGGGTATGGAATGGATGTTTGTTCGTCTGGGATGAATTTGTGACCTTTCCATAAATAGGTTGTGTCTAGAATGTGTGGTATGTATGCGAGGTGTAACACGTGAGTGTTACACCTCGCATACATACCACACATTCTAATAACACCTCGCATATACCACACCAGCATATACCACACATGAGTAACTAACTACCTAGTGATGCCCCAGGTCAACGCAAAATGGTTCACAAATCCGCCCTTGTGGTAGCATAATGAGTATTGTTCAATTGGATGGACATTAATCAAAAATATTTAAGTTCTATTGAGAGGTATTTTAAAATTCCCTAGAAAACTAAATCCATGTATTGAAACTAAATCTGATGCTAGAATAGTCACATTTGCGTGACAAAAAACGAAAATATGTTTACATGTCAGCAACAAAAATGTTTTTTCTTCTCATCCCGAATATCTGTTGGTTGTTTAGGATTTTATGTCTCAAAGGCCAAATTATAATGGTTATAATGCGCCAGACACAAAGCAAACAATATCAATTAATGTTCACACACAATGAAAGTTTTACTGACACAGAAGAGATGAATACACCCAGAGTGGAATCGAACTTCAACTTGCAGGTTGCCAGTGCAGTGGACATGCCCACTATTTCGTACGCTCCATGATGTCTCCCCCGCAAAAATGTCCACAAGAAGTTTGGGATCATCATGAATGTCCTTACATGACACCCCGAAATACTACAGTACGTGGACAGGATTATAGTATAGTTACTCTGATAGTTGTGACCGGAAGGGCAAATCTGATTTCTTGACACATATTCCATATCTTAGGAGTGATTTAATATGTTTAAAGAAAGATTTTATGAAATATTAATCATAATTTTAATAGTGAAAGTAGTAAAATATGTTTTTAATAGTACAAACAACGTTCTAAAAATGATCTATAAGTTACCAATCCAGTATCGGGTTACGATCGATACCAAAAAGGGTTCGTTTTAATATAAATTACATTTCGCATAAAAGCTGACTTTGGAAAGCTAAACTTAATTTCAGATTAGTATCTATGAATTACTAAACATTCAACGCAAAAAGTGTAAAAGTGAGTTCTTCGCAATTAAATTTTTTTACCCAAAATAGTTATCAGTTCACATTCTCCCTAAAGCATTCAACCTATTATGAAGTCAAATTAAAATAAAAAAGCAACAACAAACACACTTCAAAATAGCAGTGTTTAGTTTTTATCAACCCATCTATAATATTATGTTTGCTTGGTTTAATCTTTTATATTATTTAATTATTTCCGTAAACAGAAATTTCACTTTTTGTAATTGCCACCAATTTGTAGTTTGACCCGAGCAATATCATAAAATGGGTCTTCAAATATCTTTAGGTATATAACAATCGTATTCAGTGAGAAAAATATGTTTGTTTTTTCATTCCTAAAAACGTGTTGAAAGCTTCCCTATCCAATTTAATTTTTTATGAAAGGTGTCTGAATATTTTAAGTTTAAAATATCGTCAAAAATCAAAGGCTAATTACAGAAAGAAAGACGAAATAAAAGCTATATTAATACTTAGAAATTAAAATAAAATCAAGAAAATGTGTACAGTTAATATATACAATTTCTTAAAACTCAATTCTTCGTTTTGCTCTAACATAATGTATGTACAACAGCAGAGTAAACTTGAGACACGTTTCATAAAAAGGACGAAAGAAAAGCTACATTAATGTATACAAATTCGTCCATTTTTATTTAAAGCTATTCTTCCTTTTGCTCTATCATAATGGATAGAATAAAAATATGTATACATAATGGATAGAATAAAAATATGTGTACATAATGGATAGAATAAAAAATAAAAAATAGGCATATTTGAATAAAAGCAGCGAAATAACAGCTTTTTTAATACACGCCACAAGTGGCAAATGCGAATACATAAGTATACTCTTACATTTAACAACGCCCTAAAGTGGAGTATCGGCTTTCAATATAAACACAGCAGTAATTTGAAACTCCATTCTACCTTAACTTCCAGCCTTAAGCACGCCGAGATCTCCTAATTCGCTGAAACGCCCACCAAGAGCGAGGATAGGAAAGGATAACCACTTCAAAGATACCCTCCAAAAGGCAAATTCTATGCAAATTGTTTCGGTTTCAGTTTGCGGAAGTTGGCGAAAGAACTATATTTGAGTTTGATGTTCTTTAGAAATCCTATTATCCTTCCTCTTGACAGAGTGAGGGGGTCCATCCCTCTGAAGAGCATGATAAATTATCTGGCCTCTTCACTTCCCGCTGTGACGGTCTTTTTTTTTAAACTTCTACTTTAGAGGATATAGAATGGAAACTGAGGCTTGTTAAGGTAAAACTTTTAAAAACTCACCGACCCATGCGAGGTTGAGCAAGGCATCGAGGGAGCAAAGTTGCGTTATTGATCCCTTTTGGCGAGGGGAGGAAGCAAAGAGTCATTTTGTGTCCTTTCCCTCAGTGTGGGGAAGACAGATTATGTTTATTTTTCTTGTTTTAATTGCTCTGTTGTGTTCAATCACCACGCGAATCAATTTGAAGTGCATGCGCCTTTTTTGAAAGAAGAGCCTATTATATCTTCAGGAGAGCGGTTGTACGTCATACAGATCAACCTTCTTGAGAGGTTAAGGTTTGAAGTGTAGATATTCTGTTAAAGCTGCTACAAGGTATATTAACCCTCCAGGTGGGTGTCTCGACCACGTATCTAGCCATTAACAAAACTGACCAGATCTTAATGGACGACATTCTCGTCATTAGAAGAAAACTAACCAGATCTTGATCTCGTTGTCATAAAAAATATCGACAATATCTTTATAACGAGATATCTCGCCATTTTCAAAATTGGTCAGATCTTGATGTACGAGATATCTCGTCAAAACCACTTGGAGGGTTAAAAATACAAAAAAAAATCTTAAAATTTTGTTGCGTTCAAAATACATTCATATAAGATCTTCATCTATACAAATTGTTCTTTAAAAATACATCTTTTTAGTTCAGTGCGCTTCCAAAAGTTAACGTAACTCTGTAAAAAGTAAATATGAGATGGAGGGGGGACGGATACGACAAGGATTATATCTAGGTCGAGGTTTTGCGTCTAGATATCTAAGTGGAGGTCGTGATATAGGTCGATGATGATTTGTAGGTTGATTTATCAACCTTTAAATGAAATAGTAGATGGAGTATGGTGTGCGCTGCCTCAGTTTATTTCTTCCCGTCGCTCAGTTTGAAGATCTGTCATTTGATTGTGCAAAAAACCATGAATCCTATTGCATGACTCATTGATTGGCTAAAACGTGATTATACAGCGTGATTAAAACACTAATCTGGACTTCGATATCCAATCTGCTCAAGTCGATTCTTAAGCACACGTGACTTCCGCTTTTGAGACCCTACGATAGCGACTCCGCCCATATACTGTATTTCATTAGAAGTTCGAAGGGTCAACTTATGATGCTACTACAATTCTAAAATTTCTAAATTGGATTATAAATTGTAAAATTTCTAAAATTGGAGTTCAGTGGTTTTCCACTATTCGTAATTAGTTTTATTTTTATCTGTCAAGATAGAAAAAATACTATTTGTCAAAGCAAAAATAAGAAATTACAAACAAAAATTAAACTTTAAAAATCGGTGGTGTTTTATTAAGTATGTCAATCAATTAACGAAACGTGTAACTTATTTTAATCCCTTAGATTATCAGTCTTGAAATTTATGATTTGTTTTATGATTAATCTTGTAGAAAGAATGTAATTAGAATCATAATTAGGGGTACAATAAAAGAAATATATAATTTATTAGCTATTGAAGTTAAGATATGAAGCTAAACTAGTGTGTAGTCTTACTGCATTTCTTCATCTATACAATAGTACGAAACCTGTTTTTTTTTTAAATACATATAACAAAGAATTTATAAATTTTCTATTCTCATATCCGCTTTCCATCTTTCTATTAAGGACAAAAATATGTCATTATTTCTTAAAGTAAGACCCAGATATTCCTAGACATTTTCAAAACATTTTAATGGAAATTTTCTATACAACTCCGGAGATTTTCAAACATTCCGTTTCAAGTAGCTATAAGAACCAAAAAGATATATATTTCGAAAAATATTCTGACTTTAGTTTTTTTCAAAACATAAGGCGGATTTTCATAGATCTTTTTCAACTAGATATTGCTGCGATATTAGTCAAAGTAAGCGACACTGGAATTTCCAGTATATTTTATTAATAAATCATTGCCTTTACTCTTTGTGAGATAGAGAAATAGGACTTTTTAGTATATTTCTAGTATTCTAAAGTAGTGTATAGTAGAGTATAGTAGTTATATTTACCTGAATTTGCTATCTAAAGCATATATCCTCTATCATTATTTTACATTTATACTAGACGGTATGAAATGTGTGATTCTTATGGCCCATGAAATATGCATATAAGAAAACCTATTTCTTCCATCTTTGAATTTCTCTTAAAGTATTTCCCTCAGGGGTTACTTTCTAAAAGTAAACGTGGTCTTCGAGTTCCTCTAGTGATCTGCCATTCTTTCTGTTTTACTCTCACTTTGAATTCTTACTTTTTCTCGATGTGAGTCCTTTCGTAGTGACGGTACTCCTTCATGCTTTAACTCAGACTTGGACGTCGATCATGGATATTTTGAAGCTATCGAAAGGTTAAGGTTGGGTTAGAAATGTAAATATCCTAAGTATGCTAAAAAGCTGCTAAGGTATATTAACCTCCTGGTGGTTTTCTCGACGAGGAATCACGTCATTGGTAAAAGTGATCAGATCTTGATAGACGAGATATCTCGTCATCAGAACAAGTGGTCAGATCCTGATGAACGAGATCATCATCATAAGGAAACAAGGAAACTGGCCAGGTCTTGATCTCGTCATCATCGAAAAATCGGCAATATCTTGAGCATTAATTTTTCAAAATATACTTCTGCACTAACACAACAAATATCCTTCTATTTCTATTTTATCTATTATTATTACTATCTATTCCGTTCATGCACTTTAGGTAGGTATTTTAATTAACGTCACGCTGGAGCAACACAACGAGCTATTGGTGACGGTCCGTCATTAATCTCGAAGGGAAAGATCCGAGGACAACACGTAATTTTGAACCACAGTCAGACGAGGCAACACCTGAGCTGGCACCCCACTCTCCAACTTCCACACCACGCCAAACATGCATTTTTAAAACGAAAGCATACCTAAGTATTTATTTATATGGCTCAACTATTGAATTTGTCTTTGTTATCTTTCACCCAGAAGCAATATTTTAAACACCTCACTTGCTAGTCAAATTTGTGTACTTTTTCTATTTCTCCATCGAAGCACCCAATTACTTTGAACGGATTGTTTAGTATTCATTTATGCAAACTTAGGTGCACGGTAAGTAAGAAAATAAACAATAACGCTATTTGGATTTCAATTTTCGATGCATTTTCTTACGGATAGAAAACACATGGATATGAGAATGTCCGTAGTCAACCACTTTTTCTTTCTTTGAAAATTGCCCGTACGATAATTGCCCAATGAATGTTTTATCATCAAACAAGAATTAGATGTTGGAACTGAAGATCTGCGCCATTCATTGCACAGTTTGTAAAAAAGTGCTACATAAAACCACAGTTAAAGGATTCACTTATTGATAAATTACAGAAAAACATTTAATTATGTAGAATCATTAACTCTTCGTTTTTCAGTTGCAAATTAATTCCACTTAACAATAGCACCATTAATAAATCACTTTTCAGTGCAACGTACTACAAAGGAAACCTAACCTTCCCTGCAAAAAAATTAAATGATGATATTGTGTTACAGCCTTGACTTTTAAAAAACAGTCATTGACAGTTTCATTATTCCCCGCTAAAGTTCACGCAAAAAGTTTTTTTGTTATCATTCAGTGGAGTGGAAAGCAACATGTCGCTTTAATTAAATCTTGCGCCAGATTTCAGATTTCAGCGAGGGAATCCTGTTTCAATTAAGTGAGGACGACATGGTAGAGTTTAATATGGATAAACTAAATTTGATTAATTTTCTTACGGGTGATAAACAACACAGTGTTTTGTGTTGCTGGGAAGCAAATCCTAAAGGGGCCCATGAGTGTACTTTTGATATTTCCATGCATAAAAAATTAACTTTCACGGATATCATGATTCTAAATTGAGTTTTTTTATACAGCAAAATAACCCAATGATAGCAGATCCCAATTTAACCGAAGCATTTATATAGTCAATATAAATCTAGATTCATCGCTTTCAATCAGTTAACATTATTACAAATCTATATATTCATTACAAACTAGATAACATGGATGTATGCATTCAGTTGCTTAGCGCTAAATATAAGCCGAGGTGTCATGAATATTGTGCATTTACTCACACTAACAGGTGTTTAAGGTGTTATGATTTTTACAGGAGGTATGCTTTTACAGGATTTTAACCCTCTAAGTGGTTTCAGCGAGATATCTCGTCCATCAATATTTTACCAATTTTGCAAATGACGAGATATCTCATCCATTAAGATATGCTAATGGTTTTGCTAATGACGAGATACCTCAACAAGACCGCTATTAGGAGGGATAGTTGACACAGGTGATTACCCTCCTTGTGGTTTATATTCGCATCTAAAACTGCCCTCTAGTGGCCAACCTCTGTGCAAAAACCTAAACCAGAACTGGTGTCCAAACTATCACCAGTTCTGGTCAAAGGACAATTTGTTTTTTCTTCTTGGATCTTTATTCCCCTTGGAGTAATGTGGCAGTTTTGTCTCGAAGAGATATTTCGCCCTTAGCAAAAATAAACAGATCTTGGGCATGATATATCGTCGAAATACTTGTTGGGTTAAGGGAAAGTGGTACTCACCAACGAGGTCATGTTGTGTGGCGGGCCTTGTTGAGGTTTGGTGATCTCTTACTGCCAATTCAGGTCGTGGTCGTTGTCCTAATAATAGCGGAACACGCTCGTTCCAAATCAGGAGAAACCTTCAGAATAATTTCTCTCAATCCCAAGAACAAGAAAAATTCACATTCCTTCTTCGTTTTGAAGCTCCTCCCCGTGTCAACCTCCAACGTAATTTTTAATATTTTTACCAATTCCGACGAGTCCACTCAGCCAATCGAATTCATGTTCCACTCAGCCGATTGCCAATCTCAAAATTCATGTTTCACTCGAATTTGAATTACTTAATGACTGTGATATTATTTTGGATAAAATCCATACAAATTCCTTTCAGAGTTCCTTCTATATTATAATTTCCTCCCCATACCTAAAAAGTTCTATTTTATATTAATCTTTATCACACACACACTCCAACTGTCAAGCGCAAGCCAATGTTCTGCGCATGCTATAATATTCTTGGAGTGATAAGGGTTACTATATGAATATAGACGATCAATAAAATCATACTTCCCACAAGTTCATTATGAACTATTTTTTAATTGATGTGCACGATCATTTAACTCCTATAGTAGGCTTTAATAAATTATTCATACTTTAACTTTTAAACTCTCGCATCAATTAACCCTCCAAATAACCAATTCCTTTTATGTGTAATATTGTGTTGTCTCATTGGTAGTCAGCAATTATTAGTTTCAAATGCACCCTAGTAGGCATGAATAGATTATTCATACTTTAACTTTCAAACTCTCTTGGTAGTAAATATACTTCAAATCGCCTGACAGAATTATTATGTGTTAAATTCCAGAAAGGAAATGAAAGGTCTATTACATAATATAATTAAATTGTACAGCGATGCAGTTTGGGGAAAATTGCAACTGTACCCTGGTATCAAAAAGGAAGATAGGTCGTGAACATCGTGAAAAACAATTTGGAAATCAATATTTAAATGAAGTATAGGTTTTATGGAAGACTAGAACTACAGCACTCCTCAATGAATTTCTATGGATATTTTGCAACCTTATACTTATTTGTGTGTAATTTCTATGAGACTTATATGGAGACTTTTTGAACATCTATAAAGAAATTGGGATGATTCGACATGAAAAGAAAGAGAGCAAAATTTAATTATTCCGTAGACTACAGGGTTCTGTTCCGATTGATGAAAAGGGTTTAGGAATTTATAGAGGATATTGAAATGCAACCCTAATTCATGATGCAGATTAGATATCTACGATTGCTTACCTACAATAAAACTAATGAGTTTTCTGTGGGGATGCAAAGCTTATACGATTTCTACGAAGACTTTTTCTATGAGATTTCTAGGTAATTTCCATGGTACTTCTCTATGGAGATTTCCTGAATATCATAATTCCTCTACATATAACATAATTCACTCTATATACATTATAATTCCTCTGTGATAAATATTCTATACCAACGATTACACAACCTACATTGAAACTTTTAACTAAGCATTCTACATTTGTCTGCATTCTACATATACACCCACGCAGGTTACTAACTCCTTTCAACAGTCTGATTGGTAACAGCAGTTATAAGCTTCAAGTGGATCACATTTATCTGACGTGATTGAATGGCGAGACTAAATTATCTGGGATCAAATATCGCACCCATAAGTTTATTGGTATCGCAAATTCTAAGTGACCACCCACATGTGTTTCCAGGATTAAGGATTATTATCGACACCAGATACGTAGTATTTTGCCGATAGTCGGGCAACTTGTGGGATGTAAATGGAGTATATAGGATTAATTTACGACACTGGAGTGATATAAAGTGTTTAGCAGGAATTCTCTGATAGTGATTTGAAAGCTAATAAGGCATGGGTAAGCTTTTTAGTGATGTGGTAGAGGGTGCTGTTTAGGTCAGTCGATAACATCGTTTCTGGGGCCCCATGCATCAGATGCATATCTGAAAGCTCCGAATTCGTGCAGCGATGCATGCCATTGAAAATCCTACCGGGGAATGACGCCTTACGTCACAGAAAAGATGTTATCCACTGACCTAAATAGCACCCACTACCACCTAAACGTGGCATATCGGACACGCATACTTTGACAAAAAGTACTTATTTTGGGCCTCTTTACCACTATTTACAATTTGGCAGGATATTTTCGAAACACCCTGTATAGGCTGTTTGACTGTTGATTGACAATCATACCAGTTCAGGTAGGTTTTCGGATTCCACACTGGGTATTACTCGTTTCGAAAGCGCTTCTAAACGAAGATATAATTAAGACCAAAGAGAATAATTGTTCACAGCTTATAAATGGCTTCAGAACCCTTACATTAAAGAGCCATGAAATGTCTTAAGCGCACAAAGGAACGACTTCAGTTGATCAAAGGATACCGTTCTCCAGTCACATTTGCGATTGAAACAAGAGCATGTGTCATAGAATGTATCATCAATCACCAGACAAGTCACTTTTTAAAGTGACTGGTGTCCCATTCGCGACAAGGGATCCGAGTTGGATATAAATAATCTTGAATTCTGCTGTAGCTTCAAGGGCGTTTGTTAGAAGTAAGACCTTAGAAACAAACGGCCCCATTGTAAGTCATAGGCTGATTTGTTGATCTTGGAAATGATTTGCAGTCGTCTGGCTCCAATATGCACTGGATTGCCTCCGAAATTGTAACATTATTTTCGTTACAGGCATGCCATTAATCATTGTAGTTCCTTACGGAATTGATCCCGGAAATCGCCAATAACCTCTTTGTGTTGCTCCAGTGCGACGTAAATTCAACTGCCTACCTGCCTCATTACTTTCGTCGGATGAAACAAAATTGGTGCGATTCTTGCAAATGAGGAAAGAGAAAATTTTAAAGTTTCTGATATGAAATAACGCAATTTTACCTTATCCAGGTAGCAAATTTTACAGGCATGAGGTGTTTTTCTGTCGAATATAAAATTCTTAAAGTTCATAACACTATAAAGAATACGACAGACTTTAATAGACTGAGGAAAGAAATTTGCCATTTAACTCTGGATAATTTTAGTTTCTGGTGAAATATGGTATATAAAAGCTTAAAGCAGAAACATGATATATTTTGTAAAGACATTGTACATGGCAAGATGCATGTAATCTAATAAACATTACTTTGTTTGGAAATCAACCAAATCTGTCATGAAAATTCTGAATTTTTTATTCATTTTAGACGGTTGATTTTTTTATGGCTCAATGGACAGACGGAACATTACGTGTATTTCAATTATTCATTGTTTCCTAGTTATATATTGCTTTATATTGCAGAGTATTTGCATGTAAGCGGGTCTAACTTTTCTACATGTATATAGTCACATTACTAAAACCAGACAATTCTTACGGTAATGGTGGTTTTAATAAATCTTTTAACCCTCTGAACGTCTCGAGATTCACTAAAGCAGAAAAGCTGTCACTTTTCAAATCGCTGAAGCAAAAAAGATGTCTCAGTCATGAAAGCTAAATTGACCCCTGCTGTAAGAGTGATTAGAACGTTTTCCAATACCTAAGTTCATGTTACTTCAAATCTTATGCTCTGATTGCAGATGCAAATGCCAATTTGTTAATCTTGCATCATTCATCAAAGTCACATATTAAATTTATTGCTGGTTCCGATGAGGAGTGCTTCATAAAAGCATTTCTGTTCTTAGATTTTGCTAGACATATCTTAATCAAATTTATAAACATCTATAATGGAATATCCTATTTAATCTCCGTTAACTTCAAAATAGATTATTTTCTTTTAAATTCTGTTAAAGGCGTCGCCTCTTAATATAAATAACTCTTCACAGATTTCAAAGAAGTACATTTCAAGCCATCTTTCCTTTTCAAAAAACGTATTTTTGCCATGTTTCTAGAAATACATTTCCATCAATTCAGTTGCCATTTCGAATGTAAAACTTTTTCACATAGCTTTAGAAAGATTCCCAAAAATGAATAAATGTTTATAAAGTATTCACTGTTATTAGGTAATAACTAAACACAAGGGGCGTAACACATAACACACTTTCTAGATTGATCCATAAATTATTACAATTACATTAATTTTACATTAAATATGAAAAGTAATTTAAAATATAAAAAAAAGAAACAGAAGCTGTTATAAAAAATTTTACATTCTTTAGTGACGCGATTTATTTCATTTTTTCTCCTACTATATTTTTTCAGTTTCTTCTGACATTTTTAAGGTGTAGAAATTCCATATGTTTTCAAGAAAAGGGAACTTAATACAAACACATTTAGACCACTGATTCCAACATTCTTCATTCAAATGTTCAGAGTTTAAGACAGACCTATAAATTTGTGGAAGCATTAAGAGAAAGTTGCGTGACACATAGCTGTTTGTGGGTGGTTTTCTTTAAAAAATAGAGCAAGCATTTTAAGTTGACCCTTCAAAAAAAACATTAGTAAGTGTTTTGAAGATAAGTGTGTTTCTCTCAAGAAACATTTTATTATGCTTTGCAAAGACATATGGACTAAAACCTCTTTAAATTGCGTCACAAAAACGCATGGTTAGATCAATGCAACAAAGGGATTGCAATTCGAAAATATTTCACTTGATTTCCATGGAACGAAGCACTACAGAAAAAAAACTCTACATGGCTTCTCAAGAGACTAAGAAATTTTGACGTCTTAGACAAACAGATTATCTCAATATGCCTAAATTTAACGATCATGAAAATTGAAAATTTATCACGATGATCATAACACCAGGAATTAATACTTTTTCTCCTTTCATGGATCATATGCCCTTCAAGCACTGCTTGGCAGAAGTTGGCAGCATCTTCGTAAAACGGGTCATCATAGGAGGTACGGCCACATCACACCATCCATTAACAAAGGAGGGGGTATGCCTTCCTATGGGACTTTGGGGAGGCTGGCCCGCATTTACGTATCGTCTTGAAACCAGCAAACGTCAAGTATTCATCCCGGCTTCGGCCCACACGAGATTGGAACTCGTAACCAAGCACATCAGTTTATCAGTTTCTTGAGAGTGATTTCCTTGGCCATTTGGGAGGCGTGATTTACCAGTAGTAATAGAGTAAACGATAAAAAGTTACATTTACATACATCTTTCAAAAATTTTTAAAGTCTTTAACCTGTACTACTATACACAAGTAATATAATAATATTAGGTTGTCGCTTAACAGTTTCCTTCATCAGACATACATATTGTGATACCAGGGAAATATTGAGGCTCCCGAAAACAAGTGGCACCACGTCCAAGATTTCTTTCTTGACCCTCCGTTTGGGCGAGTTATCTCGTCCACTATCTGGTCAATTTTGCAAAGGTTGAGATATCTCGTTGAGACAAAACTGTCCTATTACTCCAAGGGGAATGAAGATCTGAGTAGGATAAACAAATTCCCCTTCCCATAACTGGTGACAGCTTGGAACAGGTTTTGGCACCAGAGGCTGGACATTACAAGGTAGTTTTCGACACGAAGATAAACCACCAGGAAGGTTAATACGTTCCCGAGTAGTGTGAAGGTTTTTTCTTGTATCCACTTGGCAAATTACCTTTTTGTATCCACTGATCATCACGGAATGGAACTAGGCTGGGAATTAGTAGCTCAAATTTTAGAATTCTTCCACTCTACTTCTCATTGCACCTCTGAGTAATCGCATTTGAATTAACCCTCTGAGTGTAGTGAGATTTTCAGAAGTGTAGAATTGTCTTTACTCAATAACACACGCAATGACTAAATAGCCACATCTATTGTTTGAAAGAATCTTCCTAGGAAGGATTCTATTGGTCAAGATTGTTAAAATTGGTTAGGAATCATATAGGTAAAATTGTAGGCTGCAGAACGGTTATATGCATGTGTCACTGATGACTGATGTTGGAGCCTGGTGACTGATGTTGCAACCTAGCGACGATGATTTTGGAACCTGGTGACTATAATGTGGGAACTTGGTGAATATGATGTTGGAGCCTGGTAAATATGATGTTGCAACATGGTGACTATAATGTTGAAGCTTGGTGGCTTGGGGACTGTAATGTTAGAGCCTGGTGACTATGATTTTATAATCTGATGATAATGATGTTGGAGCCTGGTGATTATTATGTTGGAGCCTGGTGATTATTATGTTGGAGCCTGGTGATTATTATGTTGGAGTCTGGTGAGTATGATGTTGGAACCTGGTTTCTAGGATGTTAGCCTGTTGACTAAGATGTTGGAACCTAGTGACTATATGTTGGAGCCTGACTGGTTAACTTGGCTAGCTAGCCTCGATTGCCTTCCGCGGAAGCCGGATTATATTTACGAATGATTTCAAAATATAAACTTAGCAGCTCATATGAATTTCAATTTCGCAGTGATTCCGTTAAAATGCCTGAAAATCTCAAAACTTGCTCTGAAATTTGCTGGATTTAGTGAGTAAATTAGAATTCCCTTCAATAATCATGGTAATAATATAACCATTGGAATCCAAAGCTAAGAATTGAAATATAATCTGATTATTATTCAATAAACGCAACTAAATCAAATTGCTTTATAAAACGAATAAATTATAACTTATCTTAAGAACGTAATATTTGTTCTTATCAATATACCTGCACTCAAATACTATCAGACCTGACAATTTTAAATATAGGCTTCTATTTGCTCTTTAAGAAAATTTAAATAAGACCTTTTAAAAAAATAGGTTCATAAAAAAACTTTTTAACAATTAAAAATGTATGTGCATTAGTCCCCATGTTTCATTTAGACTGCGAAAAATATTTTTGTTTCTGGGTAAAACTTTCAATTTATTTCACTGTACATTTTTTTTGGAATCCAAAGTTTTATGAACGTAATCGCTAGCTGAAGTTTATTTTTTTTTCTTCTAAAGCTAAGTTGCTAATGAAGGCTATTCTCAAGACACACTTTAAGTCCTAAGTAGCTCTTTAAAGTTTCTACAAAAAAGTTTCAAACTACAAGTTCTTGTTTAGTGCCTGAAGAATTGCATACTTTTAATGTGTTTATCCGTCACATTTAAGAAGATTGAAAAAAACTGAGAATCGGCTAATGATAAATCGTCATTAAGAAGTGTAATAGCCTTTAAATTGCGTAAAGGCGTTTTTATGTGTGTAGAGTTACCACCAATATAAATACATTGCTATAAATAAATTAAAAAACTAATAAAACTACTGAAATTGAAGTTTCTAAGTAGATAGAAGTAGAAATAAATATTTTTATAATTCTCAAAAACGTTATATAAAAATATGGTATACAGTTTAATTTAATCTTACAGCAAAAAAATGCTGATTGTAAGGAGAATAATTATTTCCATAGATAACAGCTAGACTTTACTCCGTTAACAAACTTAATATTAACGTTAATCGTATAATAGACGAGTATTTGAATTCTTAATTTAAAGTGATTGTTCTATAATGAGACCAGGAAAGTGAATAGCTTGCATTAAGTATTAATATGTCTCGTATTATAAATAATTAACACTACTTTATATCTGGACTAATTATAATTTAGTTTGACAGTAGTTGCACACTAGCAGTTTCACAGTATGTGTTCAAAGTTGTAAACTCTAGCAGTTATGCGCGTTTTACACCGTCGATTGCCGTACAAATTGGCCAACTGCCTTATTGCCGAACATCTAACAAATCCAGACGAAACTTGTGGACGTCCCCCTACGCGAACACGATTTAAATTTCATGGTCACTACCACACCCATAAAGTTGTGTACTAGACGATTTGAAACACAATGTATATTGTGAGATCAAATAAAGGAAACCACGTAACTTGTGCAGAATGGTGAACCAGAACATTCCCTTTTGAGATGGCGTTGATATTGCTAGCGTTCGTCTAGCTATGCTAATCTTCGAATTGTAAACAAATTTAATATGGATCATACATTGATGACAAATTAACACAGCAACCTTCATTCATCCCCACACGCTATGCTAAAATGGTGACCCAGACGTGATTTCAACATGCAAACTTCTGATGTGTTATGTGTATGTTTGATGTTGGAGGTCAGAATTCGCTGAAATCAAATTTCTTGAAAGGGTTTTAAAGTGAGATTAATCCTATATGTTCTCGGTCCATGTCTCCTAAGTGACCTTGATGAATCGAAGCCATCCAAGGGGAGGTGAAAGAATGACTCTTCTACACAACATTTGGCTGTTTCTAGGGTACTAGACCGCAATATTAGTTCCATCAAGGAGTATCATCCATCACTTTTAGAGTATATCAATCATCCTCGTAAACATGTGAAAATGAAAATGTCGAAATCGTCCAATGAATTCTAAAGGAATTTACAAATAATAATATTTGAAATGTCATATGTTAACAGCAAAGGATTTTATTCACTTTTTTATGAACTTAATTAATAAGTTAAACTTTATGATTGGATTATATTTTAATCAATGTAGTCTTCTCACATGCTGTCAAATAAATATGTGGAAGGGAAATCTAGTGTATTTATAGGGAAATCTAAAATACAATTATAGCAAACTAATCAAGACCCAGCTATAAATAAAATAAAATCTCAGGACGAGGCACAGCATTTATTAACAGACAAGAAACAAAAAGCTACTCATCTTAAAACGATTAACAGAACAATTGCTCTCTTGATTAAAAAAACCATGCTTCCGTGTTTGTTTATACTCATAATAGAGCACGATGATGTGCACTTGAAATCAACGGATAACGAGTGATAGGCAGAATCGAGTATGGGTATCGAGAATCGATATCATGGGCAGAATCGAGTATCACTTTCGAGATTCGAATACTGGGTATTCGAGTTCTTTCGAGTATCGAGTAAGTATTCGAATACATATACAAAAACGATTAATCGATAGTAAGGATCAATACTTTGGTATTCGATAACATAGGGTGAGTGTTTATGTATCCGAATACCTAGGCTGAGTACTTTTGAATCCGAATACTCTTGTATCCGAATACTTTGGTATCCGAATACTTTGGTATCCGAACAATATTGTATCCGAGTACTCTGGTATCCGAATATTTTGGAAAAGAATCGAGTGCAACAAAGAATACTTTTAAGTATCGAGTATATGAATACTTTTGTATTCGAATACTACCATAACTACTGATAACAATCTCTCGCTCAGCTCAGGGAAGAACACTCGTTACGCCACACAATCGCGTTTTCCAAATGAAATTATGATCATATGTTTTTAAAGCCAAAGTATTTTCTTAAAAATTCGCAAAAAAATTAAATCAAGTGACTGGTTGAATGGAAGTTTAGTCTTTGTTTTAAACAAGTTGTGAACATATATATCTGATAACATAATTACTCCCAATGCTGATGCAATCTGATAATATGTATAATTCTACTAAAAATAAACTAAAATTCAACTAAAAATAAACTAAAATTCTATCAAAAATAAATTAAAATTCTACTAAAAATAAACTAGAATTCTACTAAAAATAAACATGGTTGTTAGAAATATTTTTGTTGGCGTGATGTGGAAGTTTTGAAAGTGTGGTGCCAACTCAGGTGCTGACCTCGTCATCTGACCCTGATTCAAAATTACGACGTGCTGTCCTTAGATCTTTTCTTGGGGATTAATCCCGGACCGTTGCCAATAACCCGTTGTGTTGCTCCAGTGTGATGTTAATTATTTACAATTACCATTACTATAGAAATATTTGTGATATATTTATAATGGATCGTATTTTTGTTCTCTTTTATATTTGGTTATCGAAAGTCTAATGGTTTATTTACCTAGTTTGAAAAGGATGTCATGAAAGTTTAGTTTTAAACGAGTGTTCTACTGAAGAATAATTGAAAACACTTACACATGACAGTAAATTGTATGAAACTTAGTCCTTGTTTTTACCACGGTACTTCTGCATGGATTTGTTCGCTAGCTGCACTAATTTTAAGGTTTATAAGAATTATATCCCATTTTTAAACATTAAATCAAATTCTAAAACTTTGTTACATATAACAGTTAAATAGCAAACGTACATTCAGTTAAATGAACTCGCTTATTGTATGTTGATCATAATTAATTCAAAAGTTGTGCAACTGCACTGAATTTAATAACAGAAGTTTCCAATCTATAAAGTATTTGAATCTTAATTGTATAAAAAACATGTATTCATTTATTTACCATGATCTCGAAGAATTTTTCAATTCATTATTGTGTGTGTTAGTTATTGCTTACAGATTATTCTTGTTGATTAAAGTTGCATTTTATGAATAGAGGAACTTTAATCATATATAATCATTCAAATATTTAATTTATTGAAATTCAACACTGTTTACAAACATGCAAGTTTTATTTTCTAGATAAAAAAAATCAGAATCGCCTTAAAGAAATTTTTTATTTTTTCAGATTTATTTATTTATCTGAAAAATTGATGCAAAATTTTAACAAATATTTTAAAGCGTGTAGAATAACGCATATAAATAATTACACTAAATAAATTAAATGCATGGCATATTCACCAGCCATTACAAATAATCCATCGATTACCCATATTAATTATTATTAAATTTATTTACATTTCTCTGCTGTGGCCATAATTAATTCGCCTAAAATGGCGTAAGATAAGCCTAACAGTGATTTATAAATTATTTTATAAAATAGCCTTTTAAATAAAAAAAGGACTTGATTTTCAAAAATCTCAATTATATTTTCGAAATAATTTTTTTCAGGAAAAAATAGCACTAGAAAAAGCTCTGAAACATTTTTAACGCTTAACTTTCGTACAAAAACTGGCTAAAGTTTTTATTTTTAAGATTTTTTATGAACCCTTTTTAGACAAATTAAGACTGAAACAACAAAATCACTTCAGACAACTTTTTCAGCTGTCTCGTGTAATTTCTCTTACTGTAAAGAATATAATGAAAAGGTGAAAAAAGTGCTTGAAAAAAATTCTGATCGAAATAATACTTCCAAACTCAGATTTTACTTTAAGATTTTTTCAATTTAGACTCTCTTTTTACCGATTTTGTGTTCTTTTCTCATCTCTTTTTTTTATATCTTACTTCCTTTATAAGCAAATCAGAGCCGAAGAAAAGCAATTAGACGGTTGTGAAAAATACACTTCACTTTCAATCAAATCAGGAAAAATAAAGTTGTCAACGTACTTCCATTCTATCATTCCATCAAATATTTACCATTCGAACTATTTGAGTTTAAGGATTGAAGTGGATTTGAAGTGATGCGTGCATTTGAAAGTCATAAAAATTATTAGAAATTCTTTGTCTGTTATTTACTTTTTGAAAGGTTTTATAGAATCATGATTTTTTGAAGGGAGAGCTTTTAATGTCAGTTATGCTTAATTTAGTATTTATTTGGGCCACATTGGTAGATAGTTGAATTAACGTCGCATTGGAGCTACACAACGGGATATTGGGACGGTCTGGGATCAATCCCGAAGGAAAAGATCAGAGGACAACTCCTCGTAGTTGTGAACCTCGATCTGATGACGAAGTCAACACCTGAGCTGGCACCCCACTCTCCAAACTTCCACACCACGCCAACGTGAGAACATTTAAGGCCAGGACAGATTTAACGAGCACCAGCTACCACATACATGGCGGTCATTTGGTTGGATCGAGTTTCGAACTAGCAACCCTCCTGTTGTTAATCCGCAACTCTTCCAAGCAGGCTACTGGGCCTGGATGGAATGGTGAATGGCAAATTACATTCCTGTGTAATGCATAAATCCCTTAACTGCACATTAAGAGTATTAATATTATTTTAAGCTTGAAAATATATCACAAATATAAATGGATCGTCATTGGAACTCGAACCTTATAGTTTACAGCAAACATACTTAATCTAAAGGTTGTAATTTCACAACCTTTAACAAGGGTCGAACGCTGGAGAACATTTGTTTCAAGCGGCATAAAACTTAAGGTTAGTACTGAGATTCGTGAGGTACTTAAGTTCTTGTTATTTTAACATATTAATAAGGTTATTTTAAGGTATCGGATATGGTAAGTGGAAGAATTCTTAAAATCTATAAATGATACTGTTAGTTTAAAGTAGGGTTAGAGATAAAAACTTTCGCCAAACGAGTAGTCAATATTCTAAAAGCTACAAAAAAATAACTAATAAAGAAAATAAAACTGGTTTGAAGCCATTTCTGTGGAACGAAACATCCATCATCCCCCAATAGGACCAAAATTCCAAATAATTTTTAAGATTGTTTAAGGAACGTTTTGTCCCTTCGAAACATCTACATAACCATTTTATCATCTTATTTTATCTTCTTGATTAGTCATTTTTTGTAGCTTTCAGATCATTGACAACTAGTTTGGCTAAAGTTTTAATCTTTTACCCTATCCTAACTATCCGTATCATTTCTCGATTTTTTAGAGTCCTTTCTTACATATAATTGTAACTATGGTTTTGGTAATGCAGTCGGAAAAACACGTGCAAAACGTATGTTGTGAACAATCTAATATTGTACTCAGTAAAAGTTGTTAATTCATACAATTTACCATTAGAATAATTTTGCATAGCAGTGATTTTCAATCTTTTTCATCTCAGCACACTTCAACTAATTACTAAAATTTTGCACCACACCAAAAAATATATTATATTTCTTGCCGGATCTGACAACAAAGCAAGTATAATTTTTTGATTTCTTAACAAAATAATTAAATAGAACTTACTTTTTTTGCTCTAATATGGCAAACACTTTATGGTTAAACAATTTATTTTTAATACTTGGTAATAAAATATAATACTCGAAATTATTTACATGGGTATTACTTGAATTTATTTGTGAATACACATGTCAAAAGTTCAAATCAAAGCCATTGAAATGAAATAAACAGTAAATAAATTAAGCAGCTTCACTATAAGTAGGACACATCGGTTGAAAATAGCTGATGTATTGCATAATAACTGCTTCTACATTTTATTTTAACCCTTTCAATGGATTCTTAACACTTTTCCTTAAATTGGAGTCCCATTGACCCCATCAGTACAAATGATTAAATGTTTTCTTTTGAACACTTTACCCTTTGATCTTCGCTGTATTTTATGGTAGTATACTATTTCTTTTGCCCTGCAACAGGCATGATGAATATATAGCTACATCTATTGGTTGAAAGAATCCTTAGAAGGCTTATATTAGTCAAACCTTCAAAAACAGGTTACGTCATACAGGGTTGCTGCAGTAATGATGCGTTCTTGACCCTCAGAGAGTTAAAGTAATGCCCTGAATGTGGCAAGGATAAGTTTTGTCTTCCACCAAACTCCAGCAACAAGACACTCTAATAGATCAAGATCCCTGTGCTCTCCAACGGTTAAACCGGTCGCAAAAGCAACTGCTTCAAATATCCAGACTTTCATTTCCTCAAATCACCGAGGTTTCGAAGTTTTGGAGTGACTTGGATCTCACAGCTTTCTCCCTAAAGGCAATCCGATGACGCTCGAGTGGGTTCGGGCGTTATCCGATGGTATCACCAATTAATGAACTGCCTTTGTTGAATTTGTTTTCTTCCTGGCAATCAGATGGAGCTCCCGGATCACCGTGGGGTTTAGAAGTTTCGGCCAGTTCGAAGTTCAACCTCATGCAAATATATGGACGGATAAGGGTTTATGTAAATCATTGCAATTATAAAATTGGATGAAGTGTGATTCTGTTTTTGTCCTGTTTGCTATGAGATTTATAGAGGTTGGAAGGGGAATTTTCTTTGGATATTTAAGAAATGAAAATTGATTTTGCTTTCGAACATCACTTTGTCGAATTAATTCAATAGTTTTGCCCTAAGGAGCAAAGTAATTTATAAATCAATATATTTGGAGCTCTTAACTTGTTTCAACTGTCTCGGTACATCAAGATTACAAGATTTTCAAGGTAGTTTTTGACGTGAATTTCAAAATCGGAACCATACTTGGGGCATGCATGAAAAGTCTAGCGTTACAAAAAAGCACTACAACTGTTTTGTCTTGTGATTTCGGAACTACAATAAACAACCAGAAGATAAATATAGCGTCGTGTAAACAAATGATGTCTGTACCTGATATAATCTTCCGACCGAGTGCGCAGGCGCACTGAGGGGGTCTGCAATATGTCGAACATCTATGGTGCTTGGCGAGTTTTGGTCCAGTGTAACTTTGTATTGCGTGGATTGAGGACTGTGTCATTGGTGTCTTTCGAAATCTACCAAACTACGCTACAATCACAGGACTAATCAATCCAATTATCTTCCAATATTGGTAATGAATTCCATTTTAATCATTCAAACTGTAAATTAATTGTTGAATATTCACAATAAACAATCGTTCAAACTTCCTATACCTGCCCCATTCATTCCACAATCCAACATCAGGCCCGAATATTCACTTCAAAACTACGGTTTGTGTGCTTGGCACAACCTACCTATTATTTTTTGCTTTTCTAGGTCAGAATATGATGATCTTTAGATTGATGAAATCCGCTAATTTATTCATTACATGAAAGATTTCTTCTTGAGAAACACACTTAGTGAGTAAATCATAAGGAGTAACATTTTTTCCCTTGTTTTTTTTTTCAGAACTAATTTTGACCTAACGTAAACCCCACTTATAAACCGACGATATGTTAAATTGCAACTTTGAAAAGAAATATCAATAGTTAAACAATTCTTGATTTGGACAGGGTGACTGAAAATTCTGCTTCGATGCATTTTTCTACCTAAATTACATTTATTCACTTACATGTCCAAAGCTGCATTCGTTTTATTTTGTTCTTAAACGATGAAACTATTTTTGTAACTATATTTGTTTTCCCTTCCTCTAGTCTACTGCAAAATGTATCGCAATCGAGCATGTTGAGGAACCGTTTCCAAACGTACACAATTCAAAATTATAACGATTGAGGTAACTTGCAAATGTGATTCAAAGGAAGAATGCAGACTTTCTAAAATTCCATTACTAAAAAGTAAATATTCCGATGACTTTGCACTATATTTCTATCAAAAAATAAATGTACTACGAAAGTTTGAAATTATGAGTAAAAAAGTAGATTCTGTTGAGAAAACTTCAGATTTTATTAATGTAAAAGTGATGTGTAAGAGAATTTCTCTGCTTCAATTTAATCTTTTCATATCTTAAACACAGATTTTGTAAAGAACTCTTCATTTTTAAATTTGTTCATTTGCTGCATCTTTAAGAGAAAGAGTACACAAATCTTTGGTACTTGATGGAAGTATTTTCAATTTCATTTTAGTTATAAGTGTATTAGAAATCTCTCGAGTTTTCTTAAAAGGTACCACCTGTAATTCAATGAAAGGTTTTTGAATGTGTAAGATAGCCAGTAGATGGTGCTAATGTCTTCTGAATTATCAACTATAGATAATTTAATTCTTGTTATCAAGAAACAGTGTCTAAAAATCGGTCTAAAATATGACATAAATCAAGTTACCTAATCAGGTCTATTTCAAATTAATCTTCAAATTAAAATCAGTGTTTCAACTTTCTTTACTGTGCAGAATTGATTCGGCGAGTCAAAATCAATATTTTAAACTTTTACTGTGCTGAATCGATTCGGCAAGTCAAAATCGACTTATTAAGATACAAGGTGCCATAGCAAATCAAATATCAATAATTAGAACCGTATACATTATTCACTGTCATATTCATTATAAAGTTCTTCAGATATTTAATTGTAATAAAGTTCAAAGTATAACTAATTGCTACTCATTTATATATCTTAATTCTAATAAATGTCTCCCAATACTTCCTTTGTTTTCTAAATAAAGTATACTCTATTCAAAATTACCCTACGTTTATTGAGTTTATTCTCTACGTTTACTTCCTTAGAATAAACTTAAAATTCTAAACAGTTACAAATACGTTTTTGCAATTTTAGGAATCAAGCTGACATATAACAGTAATTAAAACAAGCATCATAAATCATGAAGCATTTTAACGACCCCAAAGCTGCCATATTTATCTGTAATTCACGAGAAAATTTAAAATGTTACGTATGTTTTAAATATGACACAAAATTAAAAAGTAATTTCGCATTCGTTTCGAATAGCATTTCGTTCGTAGACAAAGCTAAATGTCATTTAATGAGTGGATTAGAAGCACTAATGATGTTAGTTGTGTCATGTTAAATACGGGATAAGCGACATACATTTACTGTCATTTAAGCTTTGAGTAATGCGAAATAATTTATTTACTTTCTGATGTCAGATATAATAGAGTACTTATATATAAATACATTAAAAAGTAAAGGAGTTAATGATATTATAACACGAATACTTTATGTGTGAAACGGTAGTAAATTGCGTTGAGCTCTTTATAAGGGGTGAACGACGTAATCAAATCAAAACAATTGTATAAAAAAACATGTGGAACTTTTTTCGATATGAAAAAATGTATCGTAATCAAAAATAAACGTAAAAATTTGAAAAGTTCTTAATTTCATTACTTTAAGCTAAATAAGTCAGGATAGGCCGAAAAGTCCATGACACATTTCAAAATTTATATAAAATCAACCAATTGTCATACGAGTGTGCGGTTTTCACTAAATAGCTTTTCATGTCATCAAGTTGTTTTTTGGGCATAAAGAAATAGTTCAATTGTTTGTACATAGAAGGCGCTATTTGTATAGCACTAGCTTAGCAAGGTTAGCTTGCAATCTACCATTCCAGCTATGACGACTCCAACAGAAAGAGCAAAATGCGTAGTTTGGTACTGGTTTTTTAAACAAAATCTGTTATTCAAGTTCAAAAAATATTTTCGTCGCACGTTTAATAAAGCTGCTCCTTGTCGAAACAGCATTTTGGCATGGCACAAAAGATTTTTAGATACTGGAAGCGTGTTGGACAGAGAAAGAAGGTGGCCGGCCATGCATGTCGGAAGATGATGTCGAACGAACTTTTGTTCGCAGTCCTACAAGTTCAACATGAAGTCTTCACGGGAATTAGGAATTGCGCACACAACAATACGTGGAATGCTTCATAAACTATTGCACTTCCAAGCCTACAAAGTGCAGTTATTGCAAGCTTTACAACTTAATGACATGCCGCTCAATATTGACTTTGCTATTGATATGCTATAGATGCAGATGCTGCGTTTCTACGACGTATCATTTTTACCGACGAAGCAACTTTTCATTTGTCCGGCAAAGGTTAATAGGCACAACATGAGGGTATGGGGGTCGGAAAACCCACATTGTATAGTTGAAACCATCCGTGACAGTCCAAAAGTTAATGTACGGTGCGGTTTGATGGCTGATCATATCATAGGCCCTTTCTTTTTTGCCGAGTCTACTGAGACAAAGGAAGTTTATGTGGATGTGTTGCGAATTTTTGCTGTTCCACAAATCTCACATTTGCCTCGTTCTCCAGATTTAACCCCCCTTGATTTCTTCTTGTGAGGATATGTGAAGGACAAGGTTTACTCTTCGCAGATGGAGAATTGAAGACATGAATCACGCAAGCAATCAACACTATTTCGCAATCCATGTTAGCAAATACGTGGATTGAAATTGAGCATCGGTTAGATGTGGGTCGAGCCGCAAAGGGTTCCCACATTGAAATATGTTAGCATGTAGTGGCAAAAATGCTCTAATAAATTCTAATATGTATTGTAATTATTTGTATATAATTTTTATATTGTTTTTTTGGTATAGTGCCATCTATGCGTTAAATTATGAATTTCTTATGCCAAAATAAAAACTTGATGCCACGTAAAGCAATTTTGTGAAAACCGCACTCTCATATGGCAATTGGTTGATTTTATATTAAATTTTGAAATGTGTCATGGACTTTTCGCCCACCCTGTACATTTTCGATGTAAAAAAGGAGTTTTTGCGTATTTATTCTATAGATAGCTTTAAATTGATACAAGTAATACAAATGAGTACTCGTACCTCAGATAACCATTTAGGGTTTCTTGACCTGTCCCTTATTATCTGGTTTGTAGTCTTGTAAATTGTCACCATAAAAAAATTTTTCCTCATACTTTAATAGAGATTGGGCGCGAAATGTTAAATATATAAAACACGTATTACCATTGTTTGACAGTCAGTAGTGAAGCATCTGTTTTAAAAGAAATTCTACTCAAAGAAGGCATGGATATATATATATATATATATATATATATATATATATATATATATATATATATATATATATATATATATATATATATATATATATATATATATATATATATATATATATATATATATATATATATATATATATATATATTAATATTATAATTTACCAATAGTGGAATTCTGGTAATTATTTTTAATTCCTGAAAAACTCTAATTGAACAGTAATTATATTAAAAAATTCTTTAGGTGAAAGTTTTCAAATATGCCGCTGTATAGAAATAATATCCATCAAAACAGAAAAAGGTCTAATGTAAATTTGCATGAGAATTGTTTGGGGAAGTCTTCTTATTAGAGTATCTCCCGGCCACAAACAGTTCGGCCTTCTAAAAGCGCATCCGTGGTTTTGTAACACTTCCTTTGTCAGCGATATCCCCAGTCAGTCTCCCACTGGGCATATCTGGGATATACTATGCCGTTAATTGCACCACCTCTGGAATATAAGGAATCTGGAACATCAGCTATACAAAGTTTGACATAATTTACCACAGGATAGCAAAAGGGTTTTGTTTGACTTAATGCTACACCGTATATCGGCATACATCGCCGCTAGGGGGAGATTTACAACTTACTAATCTACGACCTTTCTGATGCAATTCTACAATAGCAAAATGTCCTCTGGATTTTATCTTATGATCATTTCTCTATCTTTTCATGTACGTGATATGTAAAGTTTCATTCCTATCGAACACTGACTTCGGGGTGTTTCGATTCTTTTTTTGGCCCAGAGTGTATAAATTTACATAGATTATTGCTATTTTATGTGTTCTGAACGATAAACTGGCATTTCTTTAAAACTGACTATGTCACTGCTTTCGCCAGAAAATTGAAAAATGTTTTGAAGAAAGGAAAATAATATTGCCTTTTATAGGGGTTTTATGGGTCGTCGTGGCTCAGTGGGTATGCCCACTGTACAAGCAACCATCAAGTTGTAGGCGGAGCAGGTTCGATTCCTCCCTGGGTGTATTTCTCTCTTCTGTAAGTAAAACTTTCCTTGTGAGTGTATGTCCATTACTTGATGCGATCTGTCTTGTGTTTGGCGCAGCATGGCCAAATATGGCCCTTGCGCCATAAAAGAACCCAATCCAATCCATATGGTATTTAAGGAATTCTTTAGTATAGTTGTATAATTTATCATTTTGTAAACAAATCGCTTTAGTTGGTTAAATTTGGCCACAATTATAGCTTGGCCCTATCCTGCCCTGACTACTTTAACCCTCCTGGTGGTTTATATTCGCTTCTAAAACTGCGATGTAGTTCCATCCTCTGGTGCATAAAATCCTGTTTCAAACTGTCACCAGTTCTGGGGAAGGGAGAACTTGTTTTTCCTGCTGATTTGCTGCTGATTTCCTGCTGATTTCCTGCTGCTTGTATTTCTCTCTTCTGTAAGTAAAACTTTCCTTGTGAGTGTATGTCCATTACTTGATGCGATCTGTCTTGTGTTTGGCGCAGCATGGCCAAATATGGCCCTTGCGCCATAAAAGAACCCAATCCAATCCATATGGTATTTAAGGAATTCTTTAGTATAGTTGTATAATTTATCATTTTGTAAACAAATCGCTTTAGTTGGTTAAATTTGGCCACAATTATAGCTTGGCCCTATCCTGCCCTGACTACTTTAACCCTCCTGGTGGTTTATATTCGCTTCTAAAACTGCGATGTAGTTCCATCCTCTGGTGCATAAAATCCTGTTTCAAACTGTCACCAGTTCTGGGGAAGGGAGAACTTGTTTTTCCTGCTGATTTGCTGCTGATTTCCTGCTGATTTCCTGCTGCTTGTATTTCTCTCTTCTGTAAGTAAAACTTTCCTTGTGAGTGTATGTCCATTACTTGATGCGATCTGTCTTGTGTTTGGCGCAGCATGGCCAAATATGGCCCTTGCGCCATAAAAGAACCCAATCCAATCCATATGGTATTTAAGGAATTCTTTAGTATAGTTGTATAATTTATCATTTTGTAAACAAATCGCTTTAGTTGGTTAAATTTGGCCACAATTATAGCTTGGCCCTATCCTGCCCTGACTACTTTAACCCTCCTGGTGGTTTATATTCGCTTCTAAAACTGCGATGTAGTTCCATCCTCTGGTGCATAAAATCCTGTTTCAAACTGTCACCAGTTCTGGGCAAGGGAGAACTTGTTTTTCCTGCTGAGATCTTCATTCCTCTTGGGATAACAGGGAAGTTTTGTCTCGACGATATATCTCGTCCTTATTAAAAATTACCAGATCTTAGACAAGATATATCGTCGATACTCTCAGAGGGTTAATATGTGTTGAAACTAAAACCTAGCTAGACCGAGTTCAATGCAATGGTAAAGAGAAAGAGACGTTTTTCTTTGCACGAGTAGACGACTGTGATCCAACTCCACTTTTATTCCTGTGCCTTCAGAAAAAGGGTAAAAAGGAAAATCGCAATCACACTTTCGCCAATTCAGGCGTTAAGTAAAATTCTCATGACATTTTACGCCTCTGCACACATTCTAGATTGAATCGCCATTTGCTTGAAAGGGAAGTGGATATATTTTTAGCAATTTTATGCTCGATTATGTTTCAGACTCGTGACATTAAACTGGTATGGGTGCCCGGGGACACTGTGGAACCTTGTAGAATGGCTGTGAGGTATTATAGTCTGTGATGCATTTATGTCTATTCAAATGACCTTCCCAAACGCTTTTGAGTCACATTGTTATGTTATGTGCCTCTGTAAAGTGACTGATATTGCCTTTTGCCTTATGGTGGAAAAGGGAAGAGTAATACACAGTACTCCCTTTGTTGACGTCTGGTGTCATACGAATATGACACAAAAGAAGCATTCCAATGAGCTCACATATTACGGGCTAGACCAGGGATGTATAAGATACGGCTCTCAAGCTGATTCTATATGGCCTGCTAAAGTCTTATATCTATTGTATTAGCACTAGACTATACAAGAAAAATATTAAATTTTAATTGTTTTGTATAAATACTGTATAAATAAATATAAATATAATTAAATATAAGTATAAATAAGAATAAGTATTCCTGATTTTAAATAACGTATCTTCAACCGCAATAATTGTAGAAGCTTGGGTTATGAATAAAGTAACTTGTTTGGGGTTTGGGAACATTCGTAATACTGTTTAAGTTGCTATAAACTTTTGTTAATGGGGGAAAATTATTTATTAATGTATTTTAAGTGAATTAAAAAATCGTCTACTGCAACACGTGACAGAAACTGAAATTGATGTTAAAGCAATCTACGATTCGCTGCCACTGTTAATTTTAAATAATAATCCGTAGAGATTCATTATGAAATTCTTACTCAATTCTTAAAAACAAATTTCAGAAACATTCTGTACTCATGGTTTAAAAGAACTTAATCCACTTATAAATCCTTTTCTATTGCAACTGTTATAATGCTCTTTCTAGAAAGGACAAACACGAGATAATAAATTTACTCAGCTATTAGCTAACTCTTAAGATGGTAACAGCGAGACTTTTGTGGGTGTCAGTATAAGCCCTGACAACAACAATCTTACTGAAACTATAAATTCCTTAAGATTTGTACCAATGTAAATCAATTCAACAGAGAAGAAAGTTAAATACGAGGTAGAGTTGTGGACACTAGAAGAACAGGAAATTTTTTAGCAGAACATTTGACTAAAATATATTTTAACAGACCTAAAGCCAGGTTCTTTTTTGCTTGAGATTTCTCATTTGCTTGAGAGTTTTATGTCCTGAATTTGTTTATGAAAATGAAACTCACTCTATTTCTATTAGTTTGCTTGCTATCGTCTTTTGTACATAAGCTTAGCTTTGTTTAGGAGCTTGAGGTAGGTAGGTAGTGGAATTAATGTCGCAGTGGAGTAACACAACAGGCTATTGGCGACGATTCGGGATCAATCCCATTGGAAAAGATCCGAGGACAATACCTCGTAATTTTGAACCATTATTCAGATGACGAGGTCAACACCTCAGCTGTCTCTCCAAATTTCTACACCACGCCAATGTGAGTACATTTGAGACCACGACATATTTAACGTGCACCAGCCCCCAAGAAACACGAGGCTCTTTGGCTGGATCAAGTTTCGAACTCTCAACCCTCCGGTTGCTAATCCGCTGCTCTTCCAATCTTGCTACCGCGTCCCCAGGAGCTTGAGGAATCCTCAATAAAATAAGAATATAATAAATAAAAGTAATTAAAATGAGAAAAAGTTTTGTTATATTATGAAAAATGTTTTCCATGTATCTTTTATGTACTCAAAGCTTTGATTTTATAAAATGAAATTCAAAACTCCATGTATAAAACCAATAACAGACTTCAATAGACTAAAATATATGCTACTTTATGTACTACTTATATTATGTACTTAAGTGCACCATGACATACTTTTAATACATAATCAACTAATTATTCACAATTCAAATGTTTACAAAGAAAGGCAAATCTTCACAAAGCAAATATATTTTAATAAAACACGTTCATAAAAGTTATGAAATAAAAAACTTCAGATCTTTTTTGTATGCTTAACGTTTTACATTGCAACTGATTTACCTATTAATTAAAAAAACTAATAATCCATTTGTTATGAGATTAGATGATTTATAAAAAAAACATGCTGTCGAATGTATAAGTTATTTGGGCAATAATAAAAATTATTTACACGATTAATTTCATTTACTTATTCAGAATGTGCTTGTTAAATATATATCGCAACTCGTGTAATTTCATTGTATTTGTTACGAAAAACAATGATTCTTTCAACTCGTAATAAATTGACTTAGTAAGACATATTAGCTGGTAATATCTAAGCAATATATTAGAGAGAGGCCATGTAGTTTTATCACACGCAATTTATTAAGGTTACACATCTCCCATGAAATCGATTTATTTGAAAAGCACTAAATTTGACTTAGTAAATACATACACAGCTACGCAATGTCAATGAAAATAATTAGAATGAGGTCATCCACACAGTTTTATCTCAGAATTAATTCAGGTTTGCTAAATTCCCTTGATCCTGACTTCTATTAAAAGGACTAAATTGTACTTAGTAAAGACATACTGCTAAGTGGTATTGAAATAAGTGAGTTTATGCATCTATAAAGTGAGTACATGCAGTTTTACACACCAATTAACCCTCCTAGTAATTTAGATAATATATATCGAAGCAAGAAGTGAATCTATCCATTTATAAAATGAGTCTGTAGTTTTACACAATTAACCGTCCAAGTGGTTTAGACGAGATATCTCGTCCTTCAAGATCTGCCGAGTTTTAATGTGAGAAATTTCATCAAGGTATTGACGATTTTTTTATGATGACGAGATCACGATCTGGTCAGGTTTTTTTCTACTGACGAGATCAAGATCTGGTCAGTTTTTTCTACTGACGAGATATCTCGTTCATCAAGATCTTGTCAAATTTGCTAATGGCAAAACACCTCGTCGAGAGAACCACCAAGATGGTTAATTCAAGTTGAGGTTACACAATTTCCGCGATCCGGATTTATTTAGTAAAGACATATTCACAGATAAGTATTCTAAGCAACAAATAAGAGCGGAGGCATGTAGTTTTATCCAACAATTAATTTAGGTTACACAATTCCCATGATCCCGACTTCTATTAAAGGAAAAACGTCAATTGATTTATTATGTCACTCTATAGATAAAAATACATTTTCCACGAGCATTTCATTACCTGAAATTGTATATTTATATATAAAATCCTGTTATTAATTCAGAGCATAAATTTTTAGACTATCTCGCATAGAGCAAGAAAAAATTCCTCACAAATATTAACGATCCTCTTGAATGGCTGAGAAGATTAAATTCTTTGATGAATCAGCCGAGTTCAATTTCTGAAGCTGCTTCGAAAGATGTTTATCTATAATATTAAATTTTCATCTTCCAAGCCGAGAGAACGGTGTGCCTTTTCAATGCGGCGTCCTCGAGGTCCCTTTGATGTCTGAGGAACAGCCCGCTTTGAAAAATAAACTATTCGGAGGTCGAGAAAAGTCAGATAGCTTCCGCAACCTGTTACGAGCACTAAGGTAAAGTTGCACGACACGGAGAAGTGATTTTGAAAATATAGTAAAAGAGTGTTTTTAAAATACATTACGTAACTATCATTTTGTTTTGCTTGCATGTGAAAGACAGATTTATATAGGGAGGAGGAGTCTGGCCCAGACAACACAAAATAGTGTTTTTTACGCATGAGCAGCGAGAATGTTAAGTAATAGATACATATAAAAAGCTATATATATATATATATATATATATATATATAGTAAAACTACCCTAAGAATAGAATAGATTTCCCCGAGAAACAAGATGAAATAAAATATGTAAATGTTAAGTTGTTAAGTGAGCCTGCCTTCTTTTTTCAAGGGGAGCAAGGCCAGGTTATCACTTGAAAATGCGATGCTTTGTTTTTTCTGTACTTATGTGAGGCCAGGCCGAAGAGATCAACATAAGTTACCCCCGAAAACTCAAAGTACTACCAGAGAGAAAAAAATCATAAAAATAATACCTGTTACCAAGGTTAAGAATCAAAATAACCTGGCCTTGCTCCCCTTGAAAAAGTAGGCAGGCTCACTTAACATTTACATATTTTATTTCATCTTGTTTCTCGGGGAAATCTATTCTATTCTTAGGTTAGTTTTACTTATTATTTCCCTTTATTTGTTCTCTGCGGCTTTCAGCGCTGTTCATCTAAAGGGTCAATATTATTGTTGTTACTTTGATCCAATTTTTGTTCTTATTTTTGTTCTTGTTACTATTTGCATTTTGTTTTTGTTTTTATTTGGTTTCTCCTTTTTGACTTGCGGTGATGGTCTATATATATATATATATATGAATGTTGAGTGAAACCGCTTACTTTATCAAGGGGAGCAAAGCCAGGAGTCACTTAAAAGGGATGCTTTGAGTTTTTCTGTACTTGTGTGAGGCCGGGACGAAGAGATCAACACAAGTTATCCCCTCCCCCCCCAAAAAAAGATACTCAAAGTACTACCAGAAAGAAAAATCATAAAAAATATTACCTATTACCAAGGTTAGGAAGGAAAAATCAATAGACAGCCAAAGGAATTAATTACCTTACCGAATGTTGTCGCGTAAGCCAGGAGAGAATAACACTGCCAGATCCGTCATATCTAGAATAGCGGATTTAAAAAGAGCAAGAGGGTGGCTTGGAGATAACATGAAAGTTTGTACAAGTGAAAGGGAGGGGAGAAAGGTAAATATTAACAAGAAATTAAAATTGTGACAAGAAATTAAGATTGTGGCAAGAAATTAAGATTGTGGCAAGAAATTAAGATTGTGGAAGGGGTGAATTTGATGGAATAAAAGAGAGTAAAAGGTGAAATATATAATTAGGAAATTGATTAATGGCTCCATCTGGTTGTTAAAATAAGAAGGAAAATAAAAATAAAAACTACACTGCTGGCCACCGTAAATGCAACAAGATAGGCCCCGCTTTCGCGGTCCGTATTCGTACTGAAAATCAAGATCAAGCCAGCTTTTGCCCTTTTACTCTACGCGAGGTTTCTGTCCTCGCTGAGCTCGCCTTAGGACACCTGCGTTACCTTTTTACAGATGTACCGCCTCAGCCGAACTCCCGGCCTAAATGTGTCCTCGGAGCGGATCGAGCGGCGCAGCTGAGGCGCCGCGCTTGGCGCTAGAACCGTGGTCCCTTCGGACCGCTCTCCGCACCACCGAGTCAGTAAAGACACCGAAAGCAAGCATTCCTGAAGGAAGCATGCAAATAATATGAAATTTACAGCATGCATTAGCGGAGGTGAGATATGCAAATGATTAGAATTTGAGCGCAGACGCACATCACGCGCGCCTGTGGCGCCGCTTCAAAGCGCTATTTAAGGCTTGGAGATTTCGACGATTTCAAGTACGGCAATTGTGTTTTTCTTGTGGTTTTTTTCAAAAAAACGATCAATTATGCCTCGTAGAAAACAGCGATCATCTTTTGATCAAGTATCCGAGTTCGACAGAGGAAGGATAGTGGCCTACCGAGATTGTGGATTATCTTTCAGGGAAATCGGTAGTCGTGTTGGACGAAACCAAACAACTGTAATGCGGATATGTGATCGTTGGATGCAGGAGGGTACGACGGACCGACGTGTTCGATCGCATCCACCTCAGTGCACCACTTCACGTGATGACAGGCATATTGTGCGTATGGCAGTGACGGATCGCTCAGCCACATCACGAACCATAGCACAGCACATTCAGTCTGTACCGCATCATCCAGTGTCTGCGCGTACCATTCGACGCCGTTTACCATTCGCCGCCGCAGAGTGGTCTGTCCGCAAGACGTCCATTGCTTCGTCTACCCTTGACGCAGAACCACAGACGTTTCCGCCGCCAATGGTGCGATGAAAGAAGGATGTGGACGGCAGAATGGAATGAAATTGTCTTTACTGACGAGTCACGCTTCTGTCTGCAACACCACGATGGTCGGATTCGAGTCTGGAGACACCGTGGAGAGAGGATGCTGAACAGCTGCGTTATGCACCGCCACACTGGTCCTGCACCGGGTATTATGGTATGGGGCGGTATTGGATATCACTCTCGCACTCCTCTAGTACGCATTGCCGGTACTTTAAACAGCCAGCGCTACATCTCCGAGGTGTTGGAGCCAGTTGTCCTTCCTTACCTTCAGGGCTTGCCCACAGCCATATTTCAACAGGATAATGCGCGACCACACGTGGCACGCATTGTCCAAGGGTTCTTCGTCAATCGCCAGATTGAATTGCTTTCCTGGCCAGCTCGCTCTCCGGATCTTTCGCCGATAGAAAACATGTGGTCCATGGTTGCTCAGCGATTGACCAAGAATACATCCCCAGCTGCCACACCAGATCAACTTTGGCAACGTGTGGAAGCTGCTTGGTCTGCTGTACCCCAAGAACACATCCAAAGTCTCTTTGAATCAATGCCGAGGCGTGTGGCAGCGGTGATCTCCAACAATGGCGGCTACTCTGGCTACTGATTTTGGCAGGAACCACACTTCACAGAAGTCTATAAATTTAATCATTTGATACTTGGTCAACATGTTATCTACAAAATAAATTTTGTTGTGATATCTCTTGTCTTTCTTGGTGTTGCAATTTGGGTGGCCAGCAGTGTATTTTAAAATGAGGTTGAAAAAGGGATTATAGAAAAAACTTTTTAAAACTATTGGGGAAGTTGTGTTATTTAAGAGGGTAGTTTTAAGAGTTTGGAACTGATTATCAATAGTAGTTTGCTTCCTTTCACTTGTACAAATCTTTCATGTTATCTCCAAGCCACCCTCTTGCCCATTTTAAATCCACTATTCTAGATAGGACGGATCTGGCAGTGTTTTGCTTTCCTGGCTTGTGCGGCAACATTCGGTAAGGTAATTCCTTTGGCTGTTCTATTGATTTTTCCTTCCTTACCTTGGTAACAGGTAATATTTTTCATGATTTTTCTTTCTAGTAGTACATTGAGTTTTCGGGGGATAACTTGTGTTGATCTCTTCGGCCCGGCCTCATACAAGTACAGAAAACTCAACGCATCCCTTTTAAGTGACTCCTGGCTTTGCTCCCCTTGATCAAGTAAGCGGGCTCACTCAACATTTACATATTTTATTTTATCTTGATTCTCGGGGAATTCTATTCTTAAGGTAGCTTTACTTATTATATATATATCATTTAGCATTCTCGCTGCTCATGCGTAGAAAACACCATTTTGTGTTGTGTTGTCTGGGTCAGACTCCTCCCTGATGACGCCGTGATTCACCAATACTACTCGCTTCATCTTTAAAATTCCTTTCGCATTTCCTTTACTTGAATTATTATTAACTCAACCCAACCGATGGAGCAGATAAATCATTTTAGTGCTACTACCAACTTCAAATCATATCCAAAAACAATATTTTTTGTTCTTTCTCTTGAAAAACTATATACTTTCAACCAAAAATTAGTTTAAAGAATTACGAAAAGCAGTTAATAGCTCCAGTCCGATGAAATCAGTGGATTTGGCCATTGCGTTAGCAACCTGTGAGCTGTCGGCTTCACAGGATCGATTGCTGTAACGTAACCTGGATGCATTTCTCTCCTGTATGTCAGATAAACTTAATGCTTAATTCACTAATACTCTGTTTCTAAATTCTAGGATGGTAATGTAGGAATTTGGTGAGCAGGAATTTTTTTTTATATCTAAGCTTTATGAAATTGGTAACATTATATATAGTAATATCTTTAAAATGAATAAAAATATATAAAAACACTTAACAATATGAGGGATGTTTAACTGTCTACAATTCTGTTTCAGGGTTCATCCCGAACCAAAAGTTGAAACTCATCCCAGATCTTTCATCTTAAGTTATCAGTCACAATCTTCACATCTTTCACGTTTTTTCATTTAAAATTTCAACAACCAATTTTATTCACCTTTCAGTTTCAATACTTGTTCAGCCATTTGAATACTTTCGTTTTCAAATTAAATGCACTAACCTCAAATTCTCTTTCTTTAAGTAACTATATGTCCCGTTTTTAATCATCAACGTATCAAATCTTTTAAAAGCACAATTTTAAATCTGCGAGATTTGATTGGGGGGGGGGGGGTATTTCAATTAACGTCACACTAGAGCAACACAACGGGCTATTGGTGACGGTCCGGGATCAATCCCAAAGGGAAAGATCCGAGGACAACACCACGTAATTTTGAACCACGGTCAGATGACGAGGCAACACCTGAGCTGGCACCCCATTCTCCAAACTTCCACACCACGCCAACGTGAGGACATTTGAGGCCACGACAGATTTAACGTGCACCAGCCCCCTTTGTACACGACGGTGTTTGGCTGGATTCGAACTCGCAACCCTTCGGTTGCTAGTCCGTTACTCTTCCAACCGGGCCACCGCGGCCCCGAGATTTGATTGGGAAAAATCCCCATTCAAACCTTTTCGCGTTTTTACGTTCAGTTAGTTTTTTAAACCTCATCTCATTTTCTCCATCTTTTAAATTTTACTCAAAATTTTATATCATATGTAAATTAAATTCTTCAGTTTCATTAGTTATACTGCAGACGATTATCTTGTTTTATCATCTGACTATTGTTTAAATATTTTTATTCCCATCTATACATTTTACATGTTTAAATCTACCTCTTATCTTAGACTATTAATTTTTAAATATTTTATACTTTTATTGGGTTATATTGTCTTGTATTTGGCGCAGCTTGTTCATTTTTGGACCTTGCACCATACAACCCCAACATCCAATTCCAATTCATCCCGGACTAAGTTTGATTCCTCCTTGGGTGTATTTCTCTTTTCTGTGTCAATAAAATGTTCCTTGTATGTGCACATATATTTACTTGACTTTGTCTGAATTGTGTTTGGCGCAGCTTGACCAAATATGGTCCTTGCGCCATAAAATCCGACCGATATAACCGATTAATGAATTTAGTGCTATTAGCTTCACAAGCACTTGATTGTGTTTTTCCACCACAGGTTTAATTCAACACTGCAAATCTCGCTTTTATTTTCCTGCCATGCCATTTCCTTCTCCTGTGATCGATGAATTTGAATTTGGAACATGGAGAAAACTCGAAATTTAATGAGTTTTTTTATACAGCTACCCGTCAAAATGAGTTGCAATTTCAACAAATGATACCAGCTAGACGTGTAATGATAGTATATATGTGTGATCATATGTAGAACAATAAATAGAGCCTATTTTGAAAACAAAAAGAAACATTTGTGCATCCTATTGAATAGCTGTACAATCAAATAACCTATCCAAAAACAAGGCTCAAACCCAGTAAAACTTTTTAAGAGGAAAGAGAAGGATCCTAAAGGAAACCACGTGTTCTGTTTCCGGTACGTAGTACATGAGCACCATTCTCTTCCCTGAAGTATTTGTGTTAAGAACAAAAGAATGCTCTTTTTTCCTGAGTCTTTTGTTTTTCTGACAAAAAAGTTTCTATTATCCCAAGGATCCATTCCAAGAAAATAGGAAAGGACTATAGAAAAGGATAATAGTCCATTGGCAATGCAAGTTACTAATTTAGTGTTACAGGATAAATGGGAAACAATGTTCATTGTAAACTAATTGCATGGACAAGATCTAAGGCTTGAAAATAGATTCACTGGAAAGAAGGCTCTCTCTGGGAAATTTTCCCTTATTCTCGAAATTTTTATTATCGATTATTATTATTGCTTTATTTTTATGGCCTCTCTTTGATTTATTTTTTATGATCTCTTTCTCTCTCTCTCTCACTTGAAAATCAAAAACTCGTTGAGCAGTGAAATATCATATATATCGCATTGATGTAAGAAATAAATTTAAATTACGTTTATTAGTATAGTTTATAAATACGTCTTTCTTGGACATCTCGTGATTCCTTGCCAGCTGATTTAAATTCTGGTTCTTCCTGTGAAATTGTCAATACTGTCATGGTAGTAAATTACATTGGGTTCCTTATGGGGGATAAACAAAAAAAATGAAAACAGATCATAATTTAATTTGAATGTACATGTATAGTCATTACAAATTCTAGATTAATTACTATCAAGCAATTAATTGATATAAAAAAATAAAAATATCCATTACAAATCTATGTAATGTATTCATTACAAATTGGATTACATTGATGAATGTATTCAATGGCTTAACGTTAATTATATACGGAAGCGTCAGTTATAATGGATGTTGCGCATTTACTCACACTGGCAAGTGTTTAAGGTTTTGATGGTCGAGATATCTCATCATTAGAAGAAGACTGACCAGATCTTGGTCGTCGTCATCAAAAAATCGACAATATCTTGATGACGAGATATCTCGGCGTTAGCAAAGTTGATCAGATCTTGTTTACCAAGATATCTCGTCGTTAGTAAAATTGGATAGATCTTGACGGATGTGACAACTCGTCGAAACCACTTGGAGGATTAAGTATGAGAAGTTCAATGGTAATTAGGCGGCATATTGAAAGAGTGGTTCTAACTGGTAGAGTTGGTTGAATATTGAGCGTTGTTCTGGTTTAATTGTCTTTTGCCATGAATCTATATAGCAGCTATATCCACTTCTATGAACACGAAAATAATCAGCTCTCCAAAAACCACCAAAATCCTTCAGAATAATCTCTCTTATCCCCAAGAACGAGAAATTCATAGTTTTCTTTTTGAAGGTCCTCCTTCAGGGAGACCCCAGCATTATTTTGAATTTTTTGACTAATGCCAGCGAGTCCAATTGCTCAGGGTTTCTGGACCCTTTCCATTTTGTGACTTTCCTAGACTTGTATTGCCGGAATAGTCGATCGAATTATTAACCCTCCAAGTGGTTTCTAAGAGGTATTCCGTCCATCAAGGTATTGCCAATTTTTCGATGACGAAATCAAGATCTGGTCAGTTTTGCTAATGACGAGATACCTCGTCGAGACAACCACAAGGAGGGTTAAAATTTCAACGCTGGAGTTGACTTTGTAGCATTATATCTTTAATATTTTATGTTTTTTCTCTTTCAACGATTCTTCTGTTGCAGTATAACAATTTAAATATGTTTCCTGTAATGGACAGTTGAATTGATATTTAAGTGCTTTAAGTTAAATGTTTTGCAAAGTTTGTAATGCTATAAAGATTTCAATGAATGTATTCCAATTCACTTCGCTCCTGATGGTTCTTGAAGTAGTTGAATTCACATCACCGAACAAGAAGGTGATATCTAACAGAATAAAAACCGTACAACTTTGCCTGAACGAAGAAGTATCGAAATTGAATATATATCAAAGAACTAGAAACGAAAGGTCATGTCTTGTAACAATACACCCTATTTGGCATTTGTCACCAAGCTTTATTTCGATAAATCAGTGGATATATAGCTGCCACTACCGAGAGGCACATCTTTCATTAAAAATCCTCTTCTGTCACTTGTGTTGGCAGCGAGATCATCGAAACATTTTCTGAGAAAAACTCATTTCCTTTTTATCTGCTCTGTTCGCTATTTCTGCACCTCTCATTCGTATCTATGCCCGCACACATACGTTATCAATTTGCTCTCCGAACTTTATTAGATTCCCATATTCGTTTTTTCGTCCATCAAGGTTGTCGAGTTCTGCTCTGTATAAATGCATAACAGGATCACCCTTCAACAGCAAATAATCCATTTCCGATTCTCCCATAAAAATGACTTTTCGCGCATGGAAACAAAAGTATTCTTCCACGAAACTTCGATTCCAGAATATTTTAATTCCTAACATTCAGTCATGCTTTTTCTTACGTTCTAATACATGTTATTTGATTTAATGATTTTAGTAGTATACTAACTTCATCAAGTCATATTTTGGCACATTATTTGTTTCGTGCTTTTTAATGTAAAATCTCACTGTCAGCCTAAAAGTAGTTTAGAGCATTAAGAAAAGCAGTGATAGCTCCGTCCGGTGAAGTCGAAGGTCATCGTGGATCAGTGGGTTTACCCACTGCACTAGTAACAACCTGTTGTAGGCTACATAGGATCGATTCCTGTAAGGTGACTAAATAACCACATCTTTCTAAAGAATCCATGGATTCTTTCAACCGGTTCTTTCCTTCGAATAGAATTCTTTGAAACCATTCTATTGGTCCTTTTATGTAGAATAAAATCCCTTCGAAAGATTCTATTGATCATTACCTTATAATACAATCCTTTTGAAATATTCTTTTGCTATTTTTCTTAAAGTGGAATCCCTTGGTAAGATTTATTGTTCCTTTCTTCCTTAGAATAGAATCCCTTGGGAATATTCAATTGTTCTTTTCTTCATATATAATCCTATAATAGAATCCTTGAGAAATATCCCTTTGCTCCTTTCCTTAAAATAAAATCATTAAGGAAGATTCTCTGGACCTTCCTTAGAATAGAGTATTTTGGAACAATTCTATTGGCCATTTCTGTAGAATATAATTCTACAAAATTCTTCTGCATTCTACAGAACATTCTACAAAATTCTTCTATCTTCTATAGAACATTCTACAAAATTCTTCTATCTTCTACAGAACATTCTACTGAATTCTTCTGTAGAATGCAATTATATTCTGACGAAATGAGAATCTACAGAATGGGGCAATAGAATCTTCTCAAAGGATTCTTTGGGAAAATTCTGTTGAGGATTGTTCTGAAATATTTTACTGGTCCTTTCATTGCAATAGAATTATTTGAAACGTTTCTATTGTTCCATTCTGCAGAATAGAATAATTTGTAAAATTATTTTGCTGATTTCCTTAGAACAGAATCCTTTGGAAAGATTCTTTTGTTAAGAAGATCAAAATTGTTTACAAGTCAAGCAGGGAAGACGGCGGGTTTCAAGGTGTAATTATGCACATGAACCCCTCAGAGGGATAAGCTAGTATGAGCAGTGCGAAGAACTTAGGACGTACTCGCTTAACTCACCTTGGTAAGGGACTTTCTTAATAGAAACAAGTATGCCACTTGATCGTCATGAATACAGAACGCCTATTATTCCACGATGATGCTATAGCATGGACCATGCCATCCATATAACGAGGGTCAAAGAGAATTCCCGTTTCCCGAAAGATTTATTGGAGTTAGTGAAGGCAGATCAGGTTATTGCTATGGTTATTATCGTTGTGGTGAACCGTTTATCACACAGTATCACTTGGTCTCTGCTGAGATGGTTTCAGAATCCGCCTGTATCGGGACGTTAGAATTAATCATGAGTTAAACGTAGATGATGGGACAGCTATTGCGAGACATCGCCTAATTTATAGCTTAGCCATCATGATACGTGCTTCTAGAATGAGGGATTTCTGCAGGGGTTTTTCGCCACATTGTTCAGGAGTGTGAGAAAGCGTGTTAGGGACACACATTTGCGAATGAATCGTTAGGTCTTGGAGTTCTATAATATGTAAGTATTTTTTATCAAATGTCATTGGTAAAGAAAAACAGGGTTTCATTTTCAACGTTTCGCAACTGAAGATTCTTAACTACAAAAAATATATTTTGTTTGGAATTTCTGAAAGTTTGGTGCTTAATTCCAAATTCTGTTTCACTGGGAAATTCGTGAAGAAATTGTGTTTCATAGAAAGTTTAATGTTAGTTGGACATGTCATGTAGATCACTTTGTGATTTAGTGTACGAATATTAATAAAGGTTTAGGGTAGTGATTATTGTTTATAATTAATTAAAACACTCTCAATAAACCCATTCTATATCTAAATGCAGCAAGAGTGGCTTAGAAATATTGATAACTTTCGCTTTAGTACCGAACTCTTGTGGTTGTTGTCTCAACGAGATATCTCGTCATTATCAAAACTAATCATATCTTGATGAACGAGATGAAGCCATTCCAATGAAAATGAATCCATTGCAACATTTCTGCCTTATTTCTCTGAAGATTAGTAGTTCTAACTGAAACTATAAAAAGGAAGGATTTCACTTCAATCAAACATCGATCTATTCACAGCAATTTGCTTGAACGTCACTGAAAAATGAAGCCATTGCAACATTTCTTCCTTATGTCTCTCGAGATTAATGATTTGTAACTCCAACTGAAACTTCAAAATGCAGGAATTTCACTTCAATCAAATGATCAATCATCAATTAAATGTCTCGTTAAGCTCGGCAATTTGTCTGAACATCACTGAAAAATGAAGCCACTGCAACATTTCTGCCTTATTTCTCCCAAGATAAGTAATTGTTAGTTCTAACTGAAACTCTTCAACATGCAGAGATTTCACGGTCCATCGCAATCCAGTGTCCACTCTTTAACCTAATCCACCCCGTCCACCACATGTGATTAATGACGATCATCTCCTTCCAGAGGGTGGGTCACGAAGCAGTGATGGATGGGAAACAAATCTCTGTAGCCCTGAAGCACCGGTGTCAGGATGTGGTCATAACTCAGAGCGAAAAATGAAGAAGCTATTCTCATTTTCACCAAGTCCGACCCAGAAACAATATCGACTCTTGATAAAAAAAATACTTGATCGATCGTATTTGCTGTATTAAAAATCGATTTTGTGATCTTTCAGAAAGAACTCGCTCCCTCTACCCATCTGGGTGTTGACAGTCACCGCTGACAATGAATGGGGCATTTTCTATTCTTTTGTTCTATATAGTTCCTGAGGGTCGTGGTAGCCCAGTTCGAAGAGTCGCGGGTTAGCGACCGGAGTTCGAAACTCGTCGTGAACGTGGAGGCTGGTGAGCGTAAAATCTGTCGTGATCTCAAATATATTGAAGTTGGCGTGCTGTGGAAGTTTAGAGAGTGGGACGCCAACTCAGATTTCGACCTCGTCATCTGACCGTGGTTCAAAATTACGAGTTGTTGCCCTCGGATCTTTCCATTCGGGATTGATCGCGGACCGTCGCCAATAGCCCGTTGTGTGCGACGCTTATTCAACTACCTCGATATATTTCTCATAGCGTTGTAGATGATATCTCTATGCGATTATTTTACAACCTGTTGTTTCTATGAGAGGGATGATTTTCTGTGTAAAAAACAGATGGAATGAAAAGCTACCCAAATGCTCCAGCATGATACATACAGTAGTTACCTTAAAATAAGGTTTATCGCCGTTTTGTGCCGTTCATCTAAATGTTTTTGACCAATCAACATCATACATCAGTTTGGAATTCCTTGTTTGGAATTTTACTGACGAAGTACTGAATTCGTATTGGAAAAATAAGTCAAGTAACATCACGTGCGGAATATATACAGGAAATACGTTTGGCCGCAGAAACACTACCGCTACCACACTTAGCTTGACAGAAAATGCCTCTGATATAGAGGAGTTTAGCTAAAATGCTTATGACTCAGAAATGCCGAATTACAGTTACGAAATTCACAAGTCTGAATATATTAATTCTATTACATACTTCTGTCTGTTATCAGATATAATATTTTAAAAAATCATACTTTTAAGAACAAATATTACACCTGCATGACTGCTGTGGCTAAATATTCGTCCGGGAATGGAATGGGAATAAAATGATTCATATATTGCTGGGAAATGTCAAAAACTCAAATATAATAAGTACAGACATATATCTTTTAATTAATGTTAAATTAGCTGCTAACAATTAAGCACGTATGAGGAAATTTTTTATAGTAAACAATTGCTGAAATATTTGTGTATCTCCTTTTAATGCACAAAACTAAAATCTTAAAAATAACATATACTTTAAATAATAGCTACATTTAGCTATTGTGGAAGTTAAGTACTATTTTTTAAATTGGTATCTTTATAGTGTTTCAATTTGAAGGGAAGGTTTAGAACAACAAAAGGATGAGATATGTTTCACATTTTTCAGCTACGTAGGTATTTGAATTAACGTGACGGGGTATTGGCGACGATCAGGGATCATTCCGGAAGGGAAAGATTCGTTCACATTTTTCAGGCTAGCTGTTTTCAAGTTTTAAAAAATTCAAAACAATTATAATGGTTTATCTATTATTTAAGATCTCAGGTTATCTTAAACTTGCAAGTAAAACACACTCATTCAAACTATCAATAAGTCTTTTGGTGCTCTTTGTTTTTCTTTCATTACAGAACCTATTTCTGTGGTTTATCACTATGTTGCCCTGATCCCTTTAATTCTTCAAGAATCAAAAGCAGAATATCCGAAAAATACAGCCACAAAGACAGGAAAACATGTCCAAAGAAAACCACTTCAAATAATTTTAAGAGCAACTGTAACTGAAAATTTATTTAAAAAAAGAGATTTATTGATTCATCTATATCTGTATATTTAACTACTTTCAGAGTGTTACTCTTAAAATATATTAAAACTAAACTTTCCACGGACATTAATATGACGTTTAATAGTGAGTTATATCGATTTAATGAATAACAAATTAAGAAAACATTTCTCACTAATTATTTCTCTTTGAAATACACATTAGGAACTTATTTTTAAATAATTTAAATATATTTTAATATAAGACTTATAGAATCGATCATTATAATTGAGCTCCCATCTTGATAAAAAAAAAGCCAGTGATTAATGACAGAACCCCGTTAACTAGTCAGGAGTGTTTTAATAAAACTTAAAAAGTTTGGAATTCAATAAAATTATTCTGCCAAATGTTCTAAAAAAATATTTCTCATAAATGTTCTAAATATGTATTTTCTCATCGATTTTCTTAGTTTTACGAGTTGAAACTCTTTTACCTAACTGGTAAAGTGAATAAAGTTTAAAGTATTCGAATTTATTAAATCGTATCGGAATACACTTTTGAATATAAAAACTAGAGCTTGTGCTATCTTGTTTGGTGTGAAGAATAATCTTCCAGCGGATTTTAAGAATCTAAAAGAAATAGGAGATACCCGGAATAAGTATGAAATTGTAAAGATCGATGTTTGAAAGTGAAGGAAAATTTGAAATTTATGCTTTCTACATACCTCCTAATAAACATCTCTACCTCCAAAACTTCTACAGAGCACCTGCTGCCTCCTTTATACTAAATTTCAAAGATGGACATCAGCCACCTGCAAATTTGTACAGCGCTCTCTACTTGGGATCTCTACGGCCAATATTGGGAGGCTAGAAAACGGATGGGCAGCTACTTTTCCTACTTCTCTCTCTTTCTTGTCTCACCTTTTTCTATATCAATTTTATGTATTGTTTTGCGTACTCTTGTCAGTAATCTTTGTATTGTGTATTTTTTGTCTGCCTGCCATTGAAAATATTTTTTCAAAATAACATACCCCTAATAGGAAGCCTGATTTGTTCCTCTTTTTTCCTTTAACTCTTTCAATTAAAGTGGTTTCACCCTCCATTTCTGTACAGAAAAACCACTTCTTTAGCGGATATTATCTGAGAACACCATAAATATGTGGCACCCAGTTATATGATCCCGTGCATACAGTCTTCAATGAATTCTGCTATTAACTTAGTTGCATACTCTCATAGACTACCTGAGTTATGGGATTCAATAATAATTCTACGTTGAATGCACGGTCACGGTATAGTTAAGAGAATGCTTTTTATGTCTTCCGAAGTTCTCATAATTCTAACACGTTAAAAAACTCAATAGGCAATGTGCAATTTGTTAACAATATATAAATAAGAATTTTAACCGCATCTTATATCCAAAATTATAATTCTTACATGCATACACTGGTGTTTAAAATTAAGAGAATTTTCACTTTTGGGCGATTATCTCTGGAACTACTGAACATATTTTAATGAAGTTAGTTACGTACATAGGTTGAAATAATACCAAAAAACTAAACAAACAGTTATGGTACACACGCATGATCGTCGTCATCAGCGCAGGAAGTTCTAAAAAAGAGGTTACAATATCGACACAAAAAATGGGTTAATATGGTCCCCTTACAGCTCTTACAACGTGAATTCATACTGGAAATGAAGCAGTTTATGAGTCCCTGTGGAAGTCGGTTCCACTCCTCCAGCAACGCTGTTTTCAGGTCTTGGAGGGTTCTGGGAGGGGGAAGAAGAGTTGCAATTGCCCTCCCAAGAGGTCCCAGATATGCTCTATAGGGTTTAGGTCTGGAGATCTGGCTGGCCAACAGGGGTATAGTGGAGCCGGAACGCCGTTCCGGCATTGCTTATTTTTGTTTACGAGAAATAAATAAGAAAAAATTGTAAAATACCTCCTTATAACAGCGCGATCTTCGTCTTATCCTTACCCTCGGAAATATTATTGGTATTTCAAATTAATAAAGGTAATAAGCCACTGGCGGAAGGGGTGAAGGAAATAGTTTCGCGCGCGGAATCCTATCAAGGCCTTGAGAATTCAGACGTAGTTCCTAGCATTCCTAGCAAGTTTTTTATGCCGTTTACTTCAAAGGATTTTTATTGCGTTTTCGTTTTAATATTCAAGTAATTTACTTTATTAAACTGTTCTGTTTGTTTGTGGCTCTTTACAAAGTAATGGAACCTAATAAAAGGCAAAAAACTTTGTCCTCCTTCTTTCCACATGCGACAGTTCCAGCTACAAAAGATGACAATCATGGAAAACTCAATAGTCAATACTGATAGCTCAAGTAAGTGAAACTAAAACTACCAAAATCTGTTCATTGCCAGATTTGAAAGACGACGGAAACGTAAAATATCATATGGAGGTTTTAAATAGTGGTTTGGTGTGTTTATCTAGTTCAAATTCGTGCTCCTTAGAAAGGGATTCCCAGACACAATATCCTTCTGTGCGGACTGAAGAAATGTGGAATAAAAAAAATCAACTTTACATGGATAGACTGTAAAAATGGGAAACTTCGTTGAAAAATATGTAGTGACGTTTCCCATCTAGGCGCTTTTAAAAGAAGAGCGAATTGCTATTTCAAAAGAGTGGCTTTCATACAGTGTTACATTTTATGGATCGTCAAGGTCCTCCCAGCTCACTTCTCTTCGAAAAAAAGTTTTAGAGCATAAACAGTCTACTACTCACTTAACTGCAGAAAAAAATGTTTTCTGAAGCAAAACTATAAACTGTTGAAAAAGTGTGATTCAATGAATGCATCCCATCTGGCCTCAAAATCAATATTTAGGACCGCTCGCTAAAAGTGATAGACCTTATTCAAACCATTTGGAACAGCCAAAATTAAATGGTACAGACATTGGTGTCGGGCTACATTCAAGATACAGTGCTGTAGAAATTATTGATCATATTTCCAAAGAAATGAAGAATAAAATAATGCAACAGGTTTTGGAAATTTCGGGTAACATTTCTGTCATTATCGACGAATCCACAACTTTAGGGACCAAATCTACTTTGATTGTATATTTAAAGTGTGAAGTGAGCAAAGAACTCCCTCCACATTTTCTGTTTTGGGGCCTAATTGAATTACCCTATCAAAATTATTAGACAGTGTTTGAACTTTTGTTAAATTGCTTAGACACGCATGGTTTTCACGATGATTACTTAAAAGAGCATTTAGTTTCATTTGCAAGTGATGGTGCAAATGCAATGTTGGGGAAAAAAATCTGGGGTTGCAAAAAACTTACTAATAAATATCCGAACGTTAGTGTGGCACTGTATAAATCATAGGTTGGAGCTAGCATTGAAGGATGCAGTTGACGAGGTAGGTGGTGTGAACCATTTTCAGATATTTATGGATAAGTTATATACTCTCTACAATAAATCACCTAAAAACCAATGTGAACTGGCAGTGTGTTCTTTCGAGTTAGACCAACAAGTGAATAAAATTGGAAAAATTCTAAGCACATGATGGTGGCTAGCTCATTCAGAACAGTTTCGGCAGTTTTGTATGGATACAACTTATTATTTAACCATTTTACCTCATCTGAACATGATACAAGTAGAACTTCGACTAATCGAGCTATGCATAGTGGATTAATTAAGCCTTTCTCATACCCTCAACTTTTAAAGGACTTGGCCATTATGTATGATATTTTAGCAGAATTTTCGAAGCTCTTAGAAAGCTTGCAGAGCAGAAATATGACAGTTTTTTATGCTGACAAATTAATCCGAAGGAGTATCAGATTCATAAAAAATCCTAAAGAAAAACCCGGAACTGTCTGAATCTCTGCAGAGTTGCGCTAATTGAAAACAGTAAGACATCAGTAATCAACCAGCAACAACTGCAGACAAGTGTAATTAACGATTTGAAAAGGAGGTTGTTAACCACAATTTCAAGCAACGAAAAGAAATCTACGGCAGTGGAGACCAAAGAAAAACAGGAGGAGTATAATTCACTGATGGATGAACTGATGATAAAAGTGCTTGAAAGTGATCATTGGCCTTCGGGAAAGCCCCCTGGTTTTGGAGAGTGAAATTGAAAGTCTTTGCTGGAGATTCAAACTTATCGTCTCCAAAACAAAAAATGCATATCGCGATTACTTGGAGGACAGCTCACGTGTTCCAAAAGACTTAAACAATTTGCTCAATTGCACAAAACTTATTCCTTGTAGTTTATCTGAGCGTGAGAGGGGTTTCAGCCAGATGAACCTCCTAATATCTCCGACAAGAACAAGATTAACAACGGCATACGTTTCATCGCTTATGTTTGTAAAACTCCATGGACCCGACTTGAGAGATTGGAATGCAGAACCATACGCCAAAACCTGGCTCAGAAAACATCGTTCTGCTCATGACACAAGAACACGTGAAACACAACTAAAAGAAAGTGATGAGGACAATATTTTTGCAAAGTTTTCTTAAGTAATATTTAAATTTACAAACATTTAAATGTGTTTTATGTTTTGATTCTGAAAACCCCCGTGATATTTTCTATATTACTTGCCCATGTCATGATTTTACGTTGAAATTACTTAATTTTAGTATAACTTGAAATTAACATAAATTTAAAAAATTATTCTTTAACATTTTCATTATATTCATGTTTTGAACTACAGTACGTATTATGTTAATGTTCGATCAAAAATAAAATATAAAATAACAATTGCAAAATATACATTGTTTCATTGTTGATATTTTATTATTTCACGATTCCAATACCTAGATCAAACAATTATACATTTTGAATATTAAAAAATATTTTATGGTAAGTGATCCCCTGCTTACCCTCCCTATCACCCACTCCATTCTGTCCCTCAACCCCCCTTTCCAACAATACCACCCAGGTCAGAGCGTTCAATTTACTACTACACCACTGCTGGCCAATCCATCCAGCGAATATCCTCACTTTCCAGATATTCGTCAACCAGATGAGCCCTATGTGGACGAGCGTTTTCGTCCATAAAAATGAAATCAGGGTCAACTGCACCCCTGAAAAGGCGAACATAGGGCTCCAGGATCTCATCCCTATACCTAACAGCAGTCACAGAGCCACTGTCAAAGACATGGAGGTCTGTGCGCCCATCCAACATGATGCCTGCCCAGACCATCAAACCTCCGCTGCCATAGTGGTCTTTTTCTCGGATATTGGAGGACAGGTAGCGGGTCCCTGGTTCTCTCCAGATGAACGTACGTCGAGAATCAGTGGTTAAGCTGAACCGGGACTCATTAGTTAACAGAACGGTCCCCCTTGATCCCTGGTCCAAAGTCGATGTTCTCGGGAGACTGGAAGTAGGTTTGCCCTGCTTCCAGTCTCCCGACGATTCACCACCTCATTCCATCATCCAAACGTTGGTGGTTACTCATTTTAACTGCTCGCTTTTTAATTTCACCGAACGTTGCAAAAAAACACCACGAAATTCGCCGAGGTGTGCGAGCGAACGAAGCGCGGAAATTGTCACACGCGTTTAGAAAGCCTATTCCACTAAATGCACCGCCCACACGGATGTGTACGCTTACGTATTCAACACTAAAGATTTGCATCTTTGTTTGGAAGCATTAGTTTTACCTTTCGTTCAGTACTTTTCGAGAAATTGGACAAAATATGATTCTCTTAATTTTGAACACCTGTAGATAGATCTTACCAAAACTCATGAGTCAGGTTATTACTAATCTGTATGAAAATGGATGAGGGAAAATGGTTAAAACAAGGCTTAAAACTTCTTCCAAAAATCCTTATATTTTCACATTTACCATACATTTTTTTTATCAGACTATTTGTGGGTGATACATTGCATCCTCTTGCGTAACATCACATAACCAAATAAAATTTTACCATTTCATCATGGATTCTAACCCTTTTCGAACGCACATAATCCATCACACAAATTAAATTTTCCACCTGTACAGTTGAGACGAGTTTATAATGAGTAAATTCTAATAACTATCACCACCTGTTTCAATCCAATTACTCTTTCTCTGTATCGCATCACTCAAAAGTATATTATTCTTCATCACTGATCGTTCTCAAAATCCCCATAACTATAAGAGCCTCCATTCTCAAAATCCACTCTACCAATATTCGCATGCAAATCTTCTCGGAAGGGCTTTCGTCACTCTCTAATCATATCAAAACTTTGTTTCAATTCAAACGAGAACTTCCCCAGTTGCGCTGGCCGAGATAAATGCAATATATCGCATTCTCTGAATCTGTTGCTTCTAGGTAATTTCTCGTTTAATTCCTCTTTACGTGCTTGACTTGCTTCCGTAAATGTTAGCTGTACGGGTGGAAATCCTTTGCTTTAAATTGATTTCTCCCGGTCCTTGCCATGTGTCTTGTTGCAGGTTCTGCGAGTTCGGATACTGTTGTGCGCTTTTGTGGGTCTCGTTCCAGCAATTCTTGTCACTGCCGGCCATTAATTAATGCATCGCTAGTCGCCTTAAGACATCGCTGGAGACATAGGTATTGAAGTCCGATTTTGCCTTGTATAGTTTCCGATGGTATGTTGGTGAAAAATAATGATGTGGTCATTGTGGAGGAACAAATGCTCAGTCGAGAGGGGAGCAAAGTAGAGGGAATATGTCGAATATTAAATCCATAAATTCCTAAGCTTTATAGTTTCTACTCCTTTAGTCCTGATGATGGATGATGTTTGTTAGTAGTCGGTGCCGTAGATTTGTGAATTAAGAACTTAAAACCTTGCTATACTTTAACTCCCAAGTGGATTTGACGAGATATCTCATCCATCAAGATCTTATCAGTCTTGCTAATGACAAGATACCTAGTCGAGTCAACCGCCAAGAGGGTTAAATAACATAACAGAGCTTAAATGTTTTAAAGTGGCACATCTTATATAGAGAGCAGGACTCTTAGGTTTCAAAATCTTCCTAACTCTGAGCTCTGGCGTCATGAAATTTGCACAGCATTTTGTCTGAAATTTCTAGGTCAACACAACTATCTTCAGCTTGCTACATCGTTCGTTTAGAACCATAGAAATAGAATTTAATACATAACATCACCCAAGAAGAAAACATTTTTAATCATAAAGCTCGAATCAACACAAATGTCAATCGGAAGAGGAAAAAACATGGATAAAATTCATACGTGAAGCGGATAAAACTCAAAAGGCTATCAGACGGCGCAATGAAACTACCAAAAAAGCAGATGCATCTTGCTTTGTCTGAAGTAGTAAACATTCTCATGAAGTAAAGCTAGTAAATAATAAATGATATGCAGTTTTGTCATGGCTGGGTTTTTAATCAAGTTTTTGGGCTAAGTTTTATTACCAAGCGGTCTATCGAAATATGCTGTTATTCAGTATACCTTTGAATGTGTCCCACAGCATGCACATTTTATTTTCTGCATATTAGTAGATTGTTAGTTATTCCTTTACAGAAAGTCCTGCAATCCAAAATACCTAAGCCTCTATAATTTAATTTACCCTCCTGCTGATTGTCTCTCGACGAGGTATCTCGTCAGCAGCAAAACAGACCAGATCTTGATGGACGAGATATCTCGTCATTAGAAAAACTGACCAGATCATCATCATAAAAAAATCAGCAATATCTTTATGACGAGATATCTCATCATTAGCAAAATTAGTCAGACCTTGATGGACGAGATATCTCGTCCAAACCACTTGGAAGGTTAATCATAATCCGGAAACTGTTGCCCAACGGCTGAACCAAATGACTTGAAATTCCGTATCCGAGGTTAAATTTTTATATAAATTCGAAATTAGGTGTCAGAACTGTATGGTCTTATTAAAAATTATGAAGTTTAAGCGCAATTCAATATGAAGACAATCCCTTAAGAAAATTTTTACACATAAGTTTATAGAAGGTTATTTCCTACTGAATTGTATCTGTGTGAATTTACCTTTACCTTTCAACTGTGAATGACATGTGAAAAAGGGGTGTAATTCGATTTTTTTTTACATTTAAAGTTCTACAAACATTAAAAATATTTGCATCGATTAAAACATATAAAAGTTATTTATTTTTGTGCATATCAAAAATGCAGCAAGGAATTCCTTATTTTACATAAGCAGACCAATTTAAAGCTTCCCTCTCTACGAATCAAATCACGACACAAAAGCAGTAATTAAATCACCAAGATATCTTAAGAATCTGACGGTCATATTAATGATGCACAATTGTTTCAACATTCCTGATATTTCGTTTCAACTCTCTCCACGACTCCGAGAGACATTCTACAAGTCTCGGGATTGATGAACAACGCTTCAGATGCTGTCATTAACCTCACTGTTTTGCACTACAGAAGATGTTAATGCCTACTCAATAGTACCTTTGAATTTGCTCTACTATGAACGACACGCAAAAAAATTGAAGTGTTATTACATTTAAAGTACTACGAACATTAAAAGCTTTTGAATCGATAAAAAATATAAGGCAGTTATTTGTTTTTGTGCAAGTATTAAGACTTCAGTGGCCAATTTTCCCTATTTTACGTGCGCGGAAAACAAATTTAAAGTTCCCATCTCAACGAATCACATCACGATACAACAGGAATTAAATCTCCAAGATCTTAAGAAGTTAACGGACATACTAATGATGCACAATTAAGTTTAAGTATCAGTTAATTATTAAGTTTAACTCCAGTGACATTATTCAAATCTCGGGATTCATAAACAACACTTCAGCTACTTCCATGTATAGCACTCTAATAGCACTATAGAAGACGTTATTCTCTGCTGAATCGTACCATTGATTTGCTCTACTATGGATGGCACACAAAAAGTGGGGTGTTATTACATTTAAAGAACTATAAACATTGAAAGCATTCGAATCTATTATAAACAGTTAGAAATCATTTGTTTTTGAGCAAGTATCAGTAATTCAGCAGGCAGATTTTCTTATTTTACATAATCAGAAAACAAATATAAAGCTTCCGTCTTTACGAATCACATCAGTAATTAAATCACCACGGTCTTAAGAAGTTGATGGACATACTAATGATGCACAATTATCAAGTTTTGGCATTCCTGATATCTTCTTTAAACTCTCCACAGTGACATCAAGTGACATTGTTGAGATCTCTCGGGACTCATAAACAACACTTCAGAAGCTTTCATGAATAGCACTATAACGGATCTTAATGATTACTTTTATCAGAGCGCGAAAAAGATTTCAGACGCGTGGACTTGAGTACCACGGGTTGTGTATTTGCTACTAATTAGTCTTACTTGTTTAAAACGAAAAGATAAAACTTTCGCAGATACCCGCATTACTTGAGTTGTTCGCTGAATATTCCACAGAACGTAGAATGCCGTCATTTAATTAAAACTTTATTCTTTGGAAAGCATTATCATTGTTTCTCGTCGATTTATTCGGAAACATTTTCCCAGACAATTTGAATAGCAGCCTATTGCTGTTTTAAAAATAGGTTAGGCGGATCTTTTTTGTTCCGTTGAGCTGGAAAGAGAAGACGCCACTCGTGTGGAACTGATTACTATCCGAAATGTATCCACCTTGGATGACGTAGGCTGCGTTTTTGGTCCATGTTTGTATTCAATTTAAAAGTTCGTTTTTATTCGGATTTGGGGGGAACATTGATGCATAGCGAAAATGTGGTGTGCTGGTTAACGAGTCTTTGTTGTAGTTTATAAACTGGTTTATTTAGCTTATAGTTTAGCTTCACGGAGAATAAATTTGGTTATGCAGTCAGTTTCTGATTGGATAGTGCCTTGGATCTTGCAAGGAAATGTTTAGACTAGCCTTGAATCTAGTTTGGCTTAGCTGAGTTTCAGACTGAAGATTCAGACAGTTTTGATTACTACGAATTCAGAAAATCAAAACGATTCAGATTTGTTGTCGATATCAGCGCTATATTTTCTTGGTATAATTCTGTGCCTTTGCAAAAAAATACCAATGTTCGTTTTGCAAGTTTTGGCAATAGCTGATTTAGTAATTTTTATATTTAATGCAGCGTACAAGGAACTTGTGAGCTTGCGGTTTGATTGATTTGGGTTTTATGGCTCAAGATACAAAAATGGATAAGCTGATCCAAACGCAAGGTAACAAAATTCAATGAAAATTGGTTTAAAAACATAAGAATAGCAACCAGACCAGCCTTAACTTTTCTGATGGTTGTCTTGTCATTAGCAAAACTGACCAGATCTTGATGATCGAGGTATCTCGTCGAAACCACATGGATGGTTAACCATATTTTCTTGACTTAACAGGAATTCAATAAGACTACATAAGTCTAAAATTTTAACTATTGTTTGTGCGCTATGTACTCTTTGTTGTTTCATTCATAAGTAGGGACCTCGGTAGCCCGGTTGGAAGAGTAGCTGATTAACCGGAGATCTTGTCGCCTCTCGTCATTAGATGAAAATTGGCCAGATCTTGATCTCGTCGTCATAAAAAAAAATCGGCAATATCTTGATGATGAGATATCTCATCATTATCAAAATTAATCAGATCTTGATGGACGAGATATCTCATCATTAGCAAAATTAATCAGATCTTGATGGACGAGATATCTCGTCAAAACCACTTGGAGGGTTAAAAGAGTGATAAAATATTAAAGTAGGCAACTTCAAAGCAAAATAAGGACTTTGACATAAAGATAGTTGGATGGTGTTAAAACCCTGTTAAACCAAGATGGGGGTACCCATCCTAGTGTATTAAAAATTAAACTAAATGTAATTTTAAATGTTGGAGAACACAGATTAGGTAAAAATCCAATGAAATGTAGAAAGGTAAAAAAGAGATGAATGCGGAAGGCAATTCAGTAAGTCAGATAAAAATGGTGGTGAAGTGTTGAAAAACCTTTGATAAAAATGTCCCTAAGACCTGTGCAAGATGTTAAAATAGGATCTATAGTAAGAAGTTGAGGCGCTTGGGGACATGCATTTCTATGGGATTGTGGTTTAGTTCTGTGCTCCCTACCCTCCAAGTGTTTCGACGAAATATCTCATCCAAGATATGGTCAATTTTGCTAAGAACGAGATATCTCGTCGAGACAAAACTGCCCTGTTAATAGAAGGGAATGAAGATCCAAGTAGAAGCAAATTGTCCCTTGCTTAGAATTGGTGACGGTTTTTTTTATTGAACAAAAGCAAACTCCTCGTGCACCACAGAAGTACAACACGGGGCTTACAGAAGTAAGTTGATTTAACAAAGAAACGGTGGAAAACAATTTAACTAAAATTACAAGATTTTATGAACTTGACAAATGAGTAGAAAAGCATATTAGATTTAACAAAAACATTGAGTTTCACTGGCCGTGTTTTACCTAATTTTCTCAAATCATTTTGTAGGCACAGTCTTGAAGTTTTAAATGCAGGACAACTAAAAAGCAAATGCTCTACATATTGTGGCTGCTTTTTAGAACACTCGCACATATCATTAGTCCGAAGATGAAACCTATATAGATATTTAGCAAAATTTCCATGGCCAGATAAAAATTGTGTAATTTGGAAGTTTGCGAAGAAAAATAATTCTGAGTTCAATCTATGCTTAATAGTAGGAAAAATTTTTTGGTGTGGCCAGCTTTATCAGACGAGACATACTCCTCTTCGTTCCACTCAGCAACAAGCTTGTCAAAATATGAGCCTTTCAAGTAACACTTAGGAATTTTACAATTTACATCAATTGTTAAATTCAAAGTGTCTTTGGCTAAAAAATCAGCTCTTTCATTCCCGTAAATTCCAGTGTCCACGCACATAGGCAAAAAATCTCAATTCCTCTATTTTGAAGAGAACTAATTGTTTACTAATTGTGAATTGTAAAAGCGTTTCAACAACTAATTTTTCTGTGCTTGCAACATTCTTCAGTAAATGTAAAGAGGAAAGAGAATCGCTACGAATTATATACTTTGAACAAAAGTTTCCATTTTCTTTAAGCCACTTAACTGCGAGCAATTCTGCTTGAAAGATAGTGCATTCATTCCGGATACGATGTTTATAAAAGCCGCATTCGAAGTTGTCTTCAAATAAAACAAAATCAAGGCCAACATACCACCAAGGTACTTAAATTGGTCAACAAATTCAAGAAACGAACCCTCGAGGATCAAAGGCGATATAACATCTTCATCCAATTTTCCACCGATAATCATAGCTTTACTCTTGGAAGTTGGTGACAGTTTGGAACAGTTTTTTGCACCAGTCTACACACTACAGGACAGTTATCGACGCGAAGATAAATCACTAGGAGGGTTAAAGTTTGCACAGGATGTTTTCAAGCATTCCTTACATATGAAACCGTATACAGGAAATCTTAACGCAGGGTTTTTCATCCACAGACACTAATTACACACATTTTATCTACTGTTTGGCAAAGACCAATTCAGGGTCTACGAAGCTAACCCTCAAAGCAAACATGATTGGGGATATTTTATTAAATATAAAAAATACTTGTATGTTTACTCGATGTCTTCGAGATCAAGTTACCAAACAAAGAGTAACAGAATAAGGAGAAACTTGGACAAAATGAAAGTTTATAAAGAAAGTATGGCATAAAGAAATGAAAAGAATCGGAAGAGTTATTTCTGTTACCTATTGAAACTTCTTTCTTTCGATATAAAAGTCATTGATGAATTGAAAATGACACTATTTGGCTCAAGAGATTAACATCTATGAACATTTATATACATTGTTCTAATCAGGTTTAAATCATGAAACTTGTTTTAAGTATTTCCAAAATTTTACTTTCTATTGTCATTAAAACTGGGACAGAGATAATGCATTATTTCTCTATTTCACATTTTGAGCATTGGTTAACTTTATCACCAAGCCTAATATTTTTGTATCGTTATTTCTGGCATAAACATTATTTTCATCATGATTTCCTTATCGAACTATCAAAACTATCGAAATATTTCAAAATTTTGACCATAAAAAAGAAATATATTAATTTAACAGAATTTCTTATGTAAAATTGTATAAGAACTCTTGTTCACGGTAGCAATCGCCTGTCCTCTAGTATAAGCAAGACTCATATTAATCGAACATGCAACAAAAAAATACCCGACGCGCGCTTGCGCGCTCCGTTTCTTTACAGAAAACAAGTCTGTACACATGCTTATTTCGGACTATTTAGTATCGCCGGACTGATGCTGGACCATTGTGTTGCATGTCTAAAGATACGAACAGTAGCATTGTTTTGTATGAGTCGATATGTATATTATATGATTCATCTTGTAATATCAAGAAGCGCTGATCGTTTTCTGCTCTTTACTACTACTGCAAATAAAATATTTCGAATGTTGCATGAGTTTCTCGTGCAACAACAATATTCCTATTTCATATAAGAATTTAAGGTTAACAAAAATAAAATGGAAAGTTGTGATTCGTAAACATGCGAGTTACACCAAAATCAGACACCATATAGATTCAGCGCTGAGGACTTTTTAATATTACGCGCTACTGTAAATAAAATATTTCTAATGTTATCCAAATTTCATTTCAAACAATATTAGTATATAAAAGCATGAAAAAGTTGGTCAAATATTATAATCTCCAAAACATAACTAATAAATAACTTTACTAGTCATTTTTGAAGCTTTTAATATTTATTTGTTGGGTTTCATAGCGCAAGGGCCATAATTGGTCATGCTGCTCCAAACGTAAGACAGATGACATCACGCAATGGACATACACACAAGAAAAATTTTACTAACACAGAAGAAATAAATACACCCAGGGAGGTATCGAACCGGACCGGAATCGAAGCTGATCCACCCACAAGTCTCAGGTTGCTAGCGGAGTGGGCACACCCACCGAGCTACGAAAGCTCCTTTTAATATTTGCCTATCAACAATATTCCTTTTGGTATGTGCCTATCAACAATATTCCTTTTAGTATATGCCTATCAACAATATTCCTATTACACATTGTAATTTTAAGTTAGCAAAATAAAAATAGGTAGCTGGTTTCATTCGAAAACATTCTTGAAAATGCGAGTGTATACTGAAACGGAGAATGATTCTGCTCATGTACGGGAGAGCATGCCTAACTTTAGAAAAGATGACTCTAACTTGGCAAGCTTGACTCATAAAATAAATGAACATTGCTGTACTCAAGCCCATTGTAGTTTCAACTCTTGGAAAGAGAAACACCTTCCGCTTGGGATAATTTTTCTCCATATGAAGTGGAATATCTACATCAAGAGAAAACGCATGGTCCCACAGAATTAATCTGGCCTGATACGGAGGCCAGCTGCTGCAAACTGAGGTTTTCTCCTCACAGACCTTTGTCACCGGACTCGGATCAATTTCCCTTCCGGGACATTAAAAGTCGGATGTGTTTATCTTCGCCATCAGGTCTGTCTAGCCATACGGGTAATTTAAGAGTCGGAAACTTTTAATCGAGCCTATAAATACAAGTAAATGGATTTGTTTGGGGGACACTGATTGGCTTAAGTTAGGTGATTCGGAACGGCAAACCAATATCCCGTGCTGACTCGTTTACCAGAGGCTGGGCTAACGCATTCAAATGTCATTTCAGTAGCGGTAATCACTATGTGAGTGTAGTTTCTGCTTGTATATATGACGATAGGGATTGATCGTTGAATGCTGTACCCATATCGCGTAGAGGTTTCAGAAGTCGTTTAGGAAATGAAAAACTTCGCGGATTTCTTGCGACGCATTGCGATGTCTCCAAACAATTTTAATCATGTAAGGATTTAACCTCAAGTGAGCATTCAGTTTCAAGATATCAAGTAACCCATGGGCCTTATATTATATCATAAATATATAACGCGACATTTAGGAAATGTCGCGTTATATATTTATGATATACGTAATACAGAATTTTGTACGTTTTTATTTTATGAATATATTTATGAATACGTAATACAGAAAAATGGCGTACATACAGAATTTTAAGGAGTCAATGAATAGTGGATTCTGAAACGTTGCCGATAAAACATATAAAAAAAATAAATGAACTATTTTTTCAACATTATTAATTTTCATTAACATAATTAATGTTAACGTAATTTAATAATAATGAATATATGATTAAATTATGTAATAAAGTTAAAAATGGCGATTTAAACAATTTATATAAGGTAGATTTTCATGAGGACTTACAAGTACTTTTAGGAAGGAATCCCTAATATTTCCTCATGAATTTCTTTTCTTGAAAAAATATACTCACTTTTATGTCTTTCTAAAAACAGAGACCATTTGCTTTATGGAATGACATTATTTTTGTACAAGCTTCACTTACAAACTATAGCTTGATGTTTAATATTAATAATATTTTAAAAATAATTTATCTTAATGTATGAAAAAAGACAAACTGCAAGGATGCACGTGGATCACTTTTTATACTCGCTCTATCATTGGTTTAAGTTATATTTAAATTATCCTCGCTCTCTCATTCGTTAAAGTCATAATTAAATAATTTCACGACAAATCGTTCGCGTACAATAAACAAAAATTAAATCATGATATCGATGTTTAGGAGTGAGTTATGCAATCAATAATATTTATGATAAAATAGTAGAAAGTGCAAGCAATATTTATTTATTATTAATTTTATATACACATTGGTAATTGGTAATTCATTGACGTCGCACCGGAGCAACGTAACGGGCTATTGGCGACGGTCCGGGATCAATCCCCAAGGGAAAGATCCGAGGACAACACCACGTAATTTTGAACCACTGTCAGAGGACAAGCTCAACACCTGAGCTGACACCCCACTCTCCAAACTTCCACACCACACCAATGTGAGGACATTTGAGGCCACGACAGATTTAACGTGCACCAGATCCCGTGTACACGACGGTCTTTGGCTGGACCGAGTTTCGAAAGCGCAACCTTCCGATAGTTAATCCGTTACTCTTCCAACCGGGCTACCGTTGCCCCGAAGTTTATACAAAAACTGGTAAAAACGCTCATGCGATAGTATAATTAAATTATTAATCAGTTTGTAATTTTCTATATCTGGCAACGCCAGTAATATGTTTAATTTTTAGTACCATTTAGAAATATTAATTGAGTTGTAGTTTTGAACTGTGTGTTTAATCGGGCTATTGAGTTTTATAGTACTGAGTTTTCGTGAGATTATTACTGAGACTGGAGATGTATTTTTGAGTTGTGAGATTTATTAATTGACTACTGGACTTAATTGACTGGGTGTTTTGACTTGTAAATATTCGCGAACAATGAAGCATGTCAAGGGTATGTTCCAATGCCCCCTCCTTGATTGCGATTACTCCGCAGAAAATAATAATAATAAGCACCTGAATAGCAATAAGTGATTTCTAGAGCTCATTTGTATTCTTATCTCAATGGGCTATTAAATAATCCTTTTTTTTTTAATATGCATGCAAAAGTTTCAGGTAGGTAGGTAGTTGAATTAACGGCGCACTGAAGCAACACCATAGACATGAAATGTAAATAGACTGAGCATTGTTATTAAGAGGAGTTTTAAAATGTGTGACCAATATGTCTACTATTAGTCACGTGACTGCTCTGTGCAAAACTGACATGGATGGCCGATTTGGCCTCTTATAACCTCTTTTGGATCCATCCCGAAGGGAAAGATCCGAGGACAACACCTTGACACTTTGAACCAACGTCAGATGACCAGATCAACACCTGAGCTGGCACCCCACTCTCCGAACTTCTACATCTCGCCAACGGGAGGACATTTGAGACCACGAGGTTTAACGTGCACCAACTCCACGTACTCGACAGTCTTTGGTTCAAAAGTTTCAGAAACTAGCTATTTTAAAATATTCAGTTTCTTGAAAGGAAAAATTCGTGCACATGATATTTGTAATACTAAGTGTATTGAATCAGGCCCATTCTAAAATTTTTAGATTTATTATACATATCAACTTATATTTACAATTGTCTCCTAAATTGGGTAAATATACTTTGTACGTATCTTTTATTTAAATGAGCAATTCCAAACAATCAAGCATGCTTAAGGATATAGTTATGTATATACGATATGTATATAGTATGTACTCCTATGTATATAGTAAATATACTTAACACAAAATCTTTGGCTACATATTTTCACAAAATCTCCATCTAAATGGAACTAGTGGTTTTTTTGGTCTGGTTGTTCAATGAACGAAACGCTATAGCAAAGCATAATAGAATCTAGATAGTTCTAGTTGGCGGAGTCACGATCGATTCACAAAAGTAATATAGCAGCGGCAACGTAATGCACAGTCACGTAAAAACTATGAACGGGAAGTACCTTTCAACTAACTTCAGATGGTGATTAGTACGTGACTAGCATAGTTCATTCACACAATATGGCCCTTTTGCTTATACAGGGTGTTTCAGAACTTTCTGTACAAACTTTAGTACTTTGATGTACTTAATACTTCGTACATTTAGTACTTAGATATACTTAGTGTTTTGAAAATCAGAACTTTGTATACTTTGTACTCTGAATGCTTAGTAATTTTATATACTTACTATTTTGCATATTTAGTGTATCGTATACTTAGTACTTCGGCATACCTAGTATTTTGTATATTTAGTATTTTTATATGCTTGGTATTTTGTATACTTAGCACTTTGAGTGCTTCTTCTTACTTTGATAATTTGGTTGTTTATCTAACAGAAAGTTATTTACCTACACCATGGGGATAAGCACTAACCCAACTCATGTTGTAGAGTTTATCTAGTACCATGGGTTAGTGCTTTTCCCATGGTGCTTGATAAATTCGACACCAAGACATGGAGGATGTACAAAATTAATTTTCAACTATTGTATAATGGTGTTGGAGAAGATTTCTTGGCTATTGACCCAGATACAATGTAGGATGTGATGTGGAGTCTGGCGGCTCTTTTTTACGTTTTGTGCACTGTGGGAAAGACTTGGTACCACCGACAAAAGTCATCATATGCTTTAGATGTCCAGTGCGCAGTCTTGTCAACATGGAAGAAGCCCTCGATATGTTGAGATCTAAAAACGTATCTGAAGATTTGCTCATGTACTAATAATGGGAAGGTGAGATTTTTCTATAAAGGTTGGAGACATATTTCTACAGGGATGTGTGAATTTCGGTTTGCTATCAGGCTCTGTTCAGTAGCACGGAAATTGGATAGTTTGGGCCATCTTCATTTTAAATGCTGACTCCGTACAGGCAGCCTGTATCATCTCATGAATGCTGAGATGCACCAAGCATGTGGGCCAGCTAACGGAAATGTACATACATGACAACATTATGCCGATGATCATTACATTATGCCGATGATCATTACATTATGCCGATGATCATTACATTATGCTGATGATATGCGGCAATCTGCGTTGCATTACTGTTAATTGTTTCAGCATTGATCCCCTATTATGAAACAATAAGTGTATTCCTGCCATACTATAATATTAATCTAGTAAAAATTCTGTTCATGTGATATATTTCATTTCTGCACCTTAGTCTGTTTAAAGTACATGGAGTTAAAGTGCATAGAGTGTTAAAACCCTCTATCACATTCAGGTGACATTGTGAGTTAGTTTTGTGTTCCTACCTCCCCTTAATTCAGGAAGTTCTGAAACACCCAGTAAAATACTTTCAAGCTCATTTGGAATATATTAATGCAATTTAGACGACACGGCAGAAACAAGTAATAACAGTTAAGCTCTAATACTTCAAAACAGTTTTAAAAAATTGTTCAGCATCGTTTTTCATCAAAACTCTTTATGAAATCGCTATATTACGACGTTATGTTTGTGAGTAAAACTTTTTATCAAAATCCGAAACAATTTGAAGTTAACACAAATTCCAGCAAAGAAATATTGACAATCTACCAAATAGTCCTATTTTCGATAAAAACAATTTAAAAGTAACAGCCCACATTCCCACAGTTAGAAAACTCGTGTGATTCTTTCAAAAAGTGAACTGATAGAACTAGAAACATTCATCGGAATCAGGCCAGTACTTTGGCAGAAAGTTGTTCTCCGCATGCCTAAAGAAGGATACTAGAATGCGAATAAAACACGTTCCAGTACCTTTTTGTAGAACCAAATTCTTCAGAAAATATGATCGTAAGAAGCAATGACTATTGATTAAACTATTTGTATGGCGTTTAACTGAGGACAGCTGGATTCCACTTCGCTATCTCGCCACAAAGTCGGGAACATTTCAAGTTTATAGGTATATCGCGCTGCCATATTGCAGCTCAAGTTCAGAAGACAGTATTATGTGTCTGTGTAAGGAGCTTTTTAACAACGTAACTATGCTTGCTATCTATACTTTATTTTTGGCGTTTATGAAAGGCTTTTTCTGTAAAGTCAAATGAAGATGCCGCTAGTGTTTTACGGTAGAGTAAACTTCCTGTGCCTATTTCGTACTGGGTAACCGGAAGTGAAATCCTCGTCTTCCTGTGGTTTGTTTGTTCACACTGAAAATTTCTCTCATTACTGGTTTCTATTTTCTGGAAATCTTAATTAACTACGATCAAGAAAATTACCAGTGCCCATATTTCTCAGAGGTATCTTCAGTATAAACAAATCTGACGAAAAACGGTAGGTAGGTAGTTGAATTGACGTCACATTGGACCAATATTGGCCATGGTTAGGGATCAATCCTTAAGGGAAAGATCCGAGAACAACACCTCGTCATTATGAACAACGGTCAGATGACGAGGTCAGCACCTGAGTTGGCACCCCACTCTCCAAACTTTCACAACTGTAGAAAAACGAAGGTTTCGCTTCCTGTAATCCAAATATTCCGCATGATCCACATCGAGATAACCTTAAAATGTAGTTTATCGCCGTTTAATCTAATAAGTGTTTGTTGAAGCGTTCAAGTTCGAGCTCGTGATTGATTTTTCAATTTATTTTCATTTTAATATTTATTGTGAGAGTAACTTTCCCGCTCAATTTAGATTTTATCTTCAACCAGAATTGGAATTCTGATTTGGAAGAACGATAATGTTAGTTTATCAGAACAGAGTTCGTCAGCTTCAAAGCAATCGGTGTCATGTAAATATGCAGTTTTAATAAATGTCTTGTTTGGTTTTGTAGTTATGTAATTCCAGTGAAGCTTCTACATGAACTATTTCGCAATACACTTATACACTATCTACCAATAAATATTTGGACACCTGTGATAGAAAAGAAAAACAAAATTTATTCATATTCAATAGTTGGTAGAGCCTCCACGAGAGGCAATTACAGCCTCAACCCTCCGGGGCATGCTTTCCACAAGTCCTAGTATGACGGCTAGTGGTATTTTCTTCCACTCTGCTTGAAGACATGCAAGTTCCTTCACCGATTTTGGACTGTTGTTGCACCCCTTAATTCGGCGATCCACCTCGTCCCAGAGGTTCTCGATAGGGTTTAGGTCTGGGCTCTGGGAAGGCCAGTCCATTCGGTTAACCCCATTGTCACCATACCAATCCATGGTGGACCTCGCAACATGACAGCTGGCGTTGTCGTCCTGGAAGTAACATGGGTCCAACCCGTAAAACTGCTACAACGTAGGAAGCACACAGTCATCCAAAATAGTGCAGTAGGCGTCGGCGTTGAGCTTACTATGAATTTGGACCAAGGGTCCCAGTCCATACCAGAAGAAACACCCCCAGACCATAATTCCACTTCCGCCGAACTTTACTGTGGGCACAATGCATTCTGGCAAGAGGCGTTCTCCAGGCAGACGCCAGACCCTGCCATCCGAGCGGTAGAGGGTGAACCTTGATTCGTCGCTCTAGAGAACCCGTTTCCACTGATCTACGGTCCACTTTCGACGTGCTTTGCACCACATTAACCGAGCAGCGCGGTTGGACTTTGTAATCAAAGGCTTATGGGCGGCAGCACGACCATGAAAACCAAGCAGATGTGCTTCCTTTCGGATGATATTCATCGAAACAACACTCCCGGATGCGTGTTGAAACTCCTGGAGTATGTGGCCCATCGGTTGGGTGCGGTTCTTCCGAATTTCTCTGGACAGCACCCGTCGGTCTCTATCTCCCAGTTTCGTGGGTCTGCCGACTCGGGGCACATTCCGAAAATCACCGCTCACCTTCCACTTCGGAATCACATAGGCTACTGTCGATTTTGGGTAATTCAGCTCGCTAGATATATCCCTTAAGGATCGGCCATTTCTGTGATACCCAACGATTACACTTTTCTCGAAATCAGATAACTCTGCACTTCGTGGCATCTTGCATGCGACTAATGCCAATGTTGTTTCCTACACGATATTTAACAGCGGAGGGCGTGACGTATATCAGGACCGCAGATATTGTCATTTGCATGGATGTACAAATACTTATTGGTAGATAGTGTATTATATATAGAGGAAGCATTACCGCTCAAAATTCATTACTTCAAAAGCATTACCGCTATCTACATTTAGCTCAACAGAAAATGCCTCTCGATGAGTATCCTTTGCAATGCGTAATATTAATCTTTTACTTATTCTTTTTTGTTTAATGCTTTAATACAGCTGTAGACTTTTCTTGTGAATTTGAGATATAAACTTTTCTTGTTGCCACAAAAATTTACCTTTGTTTATATGAGCCTGTGTATTTATTTACAATTGTTATCCGAACATTGACTTAATATGCTAGTTTTGCAATCCTCGGGAGCGCTACTTTTGAGTAAATAAAGCAAATTATCATCGCCAATTAATACAAGGCTACAATTCATAGTACGAGTCAAGCCAACTTAATTTCAATACTCTCGAATGAAAAAGCGACAAGAAAATGAAAATGTTCTCCGAACTTAGATAATATTTCCGTCAAATTAATCGAGAGGTACTTCTGATAACCTTTCATAATATTTCCGCATTTTGTTTTTACTTTTCAGATTGAATTCTATTGAATATTTAAACAAGAAAAGTAACTATTTACTCTGTGGATGCATACAGATTTCCAATACTAAAATAATTTCTTAAATTCATATGCGTAAAAGAAGAGAACAAAGAACAGTAGCGGACGAACATTTTAAGTTTCCCCTCTTGAAGGCGTACCTGAAATGATATTTAACCTTTTAAGCGTCACGAGATTTCCAAGTAGTGTAGTTTTTACTCCACAACACACATAATGATTAAATAATCACATTTATTGATTGAAAAAATACTAAGAAAGGTCAAATGTGTCAAGAAGGTAAAAACTGGTTCGATGTCAAGAGAGAAGACTGGGTTGCAGAATGAATAGATGCGTGTTCGCCAGTCCCAGAATCCTTGGAAAGTTTAAATTGATCAAGAAGGTAAAAACTGGTTCGAAGTCATGCAGGGAAGACTGCAGCTTGAAGAATGGATATATGCGTTCGCGCCACACAGAGGGTTAAATGGAGAAATAATATCACGAGTTTCTTGTGAACCAATCTTAAATTATAATAGATGCTTCACAATTTTTTCAACAAATGTAATTAAAATTTGCCTTTTCTTCTTAAAAGTTACTTGAAACTTTCCCTTCGAGTTTGATCCCGAACCGGGAAGAGGTAGCCCGGTTGGAAGAGTAACGGACTAGCAACCGAAGGGTTGCGAGTTCGAATCCAACTTAAGACCGTCGTGTACTAAGGAGGTTGGTGCACGTTAAATCTGTCGTGGCCTCAAATGTCCTCACTTTAGCGTAGTGTGGAAGTTTGGAGAGTGGGGTCTCAGCTCAAGTGTGACCTCGTCATCTGACCGTGGTTCAAAATTACGAGGTATTGTCCTCGGATATTTCCCTTCGGGGTTGATCCTTCGGGTTGGATCCCAACCGTTGTGTTGCTCCAGTGTGACGTTAATTAAAATACCTACCTACTTACCTTAAAAGTTCCATCTCGTTTCTTAAAATCTGTCTTGTGTTTGGCACAGCTTGGCCTAATATGGCTCTTGCGCAACAATTATCAACCATCCTTAAAAATTGCTTTTGAATTGTGGCATGTTCTTCTATGGGTGCAATCTGTTCATAATCCAGAAAAATATTCGATTCGTATATCTTAAATAAACACCTCTAGTTTATCGATTATAGATAAAATAGTCTCGAAATTCAAATTATCCTGGGAACTTATCTATTATTTTTTAATGTATAAACACTGCTTTAAAAATCAATTCTCTTATGCATGGTTCTATTTATTGAAATTTCATTATGAGAGAAAACAATGTTTGAAATCAATAATCCAATGAATAACTTATTGTATAGTACCAGGTCAGCATTAAAAATCTAAGCGTTCTTTTTTAAATTGTTGTCTTGTGGCCAATACAAGACTGAATCGGGAGGGTTTACCCGGTTTACAAGTTTATTCACTAAACAGCTTAAATATTTGAGGAATATATTTTCGTTAAATTTTCTCTAGCGATTGTTTTAAGAACAAACACAATGGTAAGGAGTTATGAACAACATGATGGTAAGGAGTTTTCATTAACAAACGTACTGAAAGATTTCGGTTTTGCAGACTAATTAAAACCCACACAAAACAATAGGAGTTTCCATTAACAAACCTACTGAAAGAATTTAGTTTTAGACTAGTTAATGAACCAACGCAATACGTACGAAGGAGTTTTCATTGACAAAACTGCTTAAAGATAGGTTTGCTGATAAAGTTTGTTAGTTTTACATGCCAATAAAAATGAAAACATTTCTTTCTTTCTTTCTTCAATTATCACAAAAGGATTTCGCATACATAAATTTAAGGAATACGATAAATTCGTTTCAAGACAACAATTTTATGCTATACACAATTGCGCAATTTCCATCTGCTTACTAACCCTGAACCTCATCTGTTAATCGGAATGATAATTCTTTCCGATCATTGCAGAATCCCAAGAATTAAGTTATCCAACCAAATTAATCAAAGTACTTGAATTCGGTAACAAAACGCACTTGTTTATCCATTTAATTTTAAATTCCGGTGATCGTGTTTCGAAACGAATGGATTCGCTTTGCAGTGTCCTAAGATCACTCTAAACGATCTTTAAAGTACGTACGAACTTAAGCCTTAATTCGTGGCCTTAAGGGTATGCTTTCATAATTAGAAGTTTAGTGAGAAATGATGGACTCAACTTAAATATTAACGCATAGAAGCAGGGTAAACATTCGGTTACGCCATTCAATTCTCTGAATAGATGACTACGCATTCATAAAGTCAGTAAAGGTAACGATTAAACTTTAAAATATCTTCGGATATCATCGACTCGAATATATGCAGTTTATTCGCCTGTAGGGGTCTAGAATTTGGTTGTAGCAAATTACGTGGCAAGTGCCGGAAAAGTAATCATACTTAATGAGTGGTACTCAAAACGGAAAGCATTTCCGTGCAAAATGCCGACACTTAAGATTTCGAGATTCGGAAACATCGCTTGTTAGTGTATCAAAAATGTGATTTTGGGACTTATATCATGTCTAGTATCTTTGTTCCAGGATTTAAATTTTCCAGTAGTTCTGAATTGTTGGAGAGAATGGGGAGTGGACTGGAAGTTCTGGTGAAACTGAACTGGAAGTGAACGGAGTGAACGTGAACTGGAGTTCTAAAAACTTATATAATCATATAATAGCTTAGACTAATTAATAATTCGCAATGTCATTTGTGTCGGAATTCAGATTCGAGTTTAATTTTCGTACTGTAATCTCCACTTGAGGAGAAAATAATTAATTGTTGAATAAACAGCAAGTTTAAAAATTGTAACTAAAGGTATCTTACTTGTCGCATTCACAAAATTATTTTCCAAGGGTAGAAACCTATTTTCCAAGAAAACCTATTTTCCAAGAAAACCTATTTTCCAACAATATATCTGTACTTTCATTAATTATATGCATTCTAAATTCTGTACATTTCTAAGGCAATTTCTATAAGCAAACTTTCGTTAGCAAATGTTCCTTATCTTAAGTTAAACATACAACTAAAATAAAAAAACCCAAAATTAGTTTTAATGACTAACAATTCGCCTCAAATTACTTTAATCACTGTTGAATACGATGAAATTGAGTTTTATATATTTTTTAAATACGTTTTCTAGTTAAGGTATTTACCACGACGCGATGCATTCAATTCCGCATGGATTAAGTAACTCATAGTAAAGAAAACAAATGAAAAAGAAAAGCATTATTTTCCCTTAATATCCGTAACTTCCCAGAAATAATGTTTGGGATTCTCTGTGAGATTACTTTTTAAAAAATCTAAATATTTCAATAAAAAACTTAAGCTAAATCAATATCTATCTTCAGAATAACAATTATCTGAATTGAAAGAATAAAAATCTTAAATTTGTCATCCCATTTCAACGATGACATCACTTTTTACCGAAGTAAGTATACTAATAGTGCATCATCCTCAAGAATGTTTTTCCTTTAAAATATAAAATAAAGAATTAAAATCACTTTTATTCCTTGCATTATTTCTTAGCAATCATCAAATCGAAGAATAGATGGGGTAATACCAATTGATGTGGGGTTTTTTGCAATGTATAATTAGTAACTAAATCCTGCATTGAAATCCTGTTTAAACTATGGTAAATAAATAAAAAATATTTCTGCTTTCAGTCACACATCCAATCATCTCTACATTGTACTCCAACGTTTTAAAAAGTACTCCAGTGTTTTCTTTTCACGATTCACTTCCCGAAATTGATAGTTGAAAATTACTCCCAAACTTTAAAAAGAAAATCAAATTAGGTTAATTCTACTTTAATTGCGGAAAACGATGAATAGTAAGAATGCACTTCACTTCCCTTACACTTATTTCCTTATCTAAATAAAAGTTTGGCTCCTAAATTAATTAAAAGTAACATTTTCTCTCGATCCCAATTATGAAGAAACCAAGAAAAAATAATTGTTATGCCAAATAATTAGAATGTATCAATTGCGTAGCACGAAAATCTATTCCTTAGAGACATCTTGAAGAGAAAGCAGAATAGTTGTTGCCAGAAAAGAAAAGAAAATACATAATCCGCAAAGAATCAAGTCTTAATCAAAGAGCTCTTGTTAGCTGAAAGAAATGTTATTAGTTGTAAAAATTTGAATCAAAACAATGGCATCCTGCAAAGGATGATGTGTTGGTGAGTCGATACTGGGTTTAAAAATCGGTAATAAATTACCAGTTTTGGAGATTGGTGAGAGTTACCGTAACCGAAACAATTACCAGTTTTTTAGGTGATACTTCATTATTTAACTTTGCTATTGTTGAATAATTCGTTTGACTACAGTTGTTGAAACTGTCGTCGTATGGGAGCTTTTTTCAGTGCAAACGAACAAACCAGACGGAAAAAGATCTTACTTCTGCTATCCAAATGCTCTAACATGACACATATAGTGTTACCTTAAAATATAGCTTGTCTCCGTTTTAGCTACATTTGGCGTTTGATCTAATTAGCATTGAACAATCAACTATTACATATTAATTCGGAATTCATTCTTTTGAATTTTTATTGGAGACGTGCTGAAGACGTATTCGAAAAACAAGCTAAGTGACGTCACGTTTGGAATACGTACAGGAACCAAATTCCGCCGCAGAAACAGTACCACCACCAGCATTGAGTTTGAGAGAAAAGCCTCTTATACTAGAAGTGGTATGTTTATTAGTAAAAGATTGTCTTTGATCAATCTGTCATAGGGACCCCTGGTTTAATTCATCATTTCGGTATCTTCTGTTGAAAGTAAAAACTGATTGATTACTTATTTTAAACACATTTTTGATATTAATTAAATTGAGCACTGAAGTTTTGCAAATATCTACATGTTAACAAATCCTTGTGTTGTTATCTTAAACACAACAGCAATCGTAGAGCATTTAAGCATATTTCTGTCATTTAAAAAATTTGCTTAAAAACAGATCGCTAAAGAAATAACCAGAACTTAATACCGGTATTAAGAATTTATGTTAATGAGAATGTCTATCATTTGTGAACACTAGTCGACACAACAAGAAGTTCCAATAAACAAGTTGTGATGACTCTTTGTGGACCTGCCTGCTTAATTTATGCATTTCTATCGCAAGATTTCAATACAGAAAAGGCAACAAAAGATTTCTGACTAGAATTCGGAATATTGAATAATTGAACAGCGGCATGCGAAATATTCAATAGACATATATTTCTTTATTTGCCTGTCGTTATGAAATGTCCAGTCATAGTTGAGACATTGAATCTGGTGATAAAAGATTCGGATAGCAATCATGTGATATCCCACTCGGAATAGGATTGTTGAGTTGGAATATCCCCTGACAATTTTAAAAGTCATGGGGAGGTAGGCGCCGTTGCACAAGAAAAGGGCAACATTTGAAAAATAGTGACCGTATTTGCAGATTACAAGAAATTAATCTAAGAATTGCGACAAAATTAAATTTAGATTAATTTTAGCATTCGCTTTTTAACTAGTGTTGATGTTTGGCAACTACGTTGTCTTATTCATAGAATGAACCAGAATAAGCATGAATTATCGACACATGAAAGGTATAACCTTCACAAAACTAACATTTCAAGTTATTCAAAATATTTCTAATGCAATTTTAGTAAATGCTCTTTGTTCTGACGAAGAATTAAATCTCTCTTTCTGACGAAGAATTAAATCTCTCTCCTCATCATGGAGGAGTAACTTGGAAATTCAGCTTCACGAAAAAGTACAAACACTTCTTGCAAATACTGCTCGTAAATGAAAAGACGCACAGAGATAGTGCAGATAACGTTGGATAGAAGAAAGGACAATGTATGAAAGAAAATATAAATTTTCCTTCCGGTTGAGCCTGAGCGAGCTGCCATCATCGTGAAAATGTCCCTCATTTAGCTAGTTATCGAGTTGTCACGCGTATTTTTAGATGTCATTTAATTGTGCTATTAATACCACCATTCAAAATTTAACTGAAAAGTGTTTACATTCCATCACAAATTGTAAATACGATACATTCGGTGAATGAAAAATGTAATGAAAATAAATATGGTTGAGTAGTTTATACTAAAATAAAAATATTTTTTAGGAAATCAAATTTAGATTTCTTTGCTTCATAAATGCAATTTGAAGATAAAGAGAGAAAATAAAACTCAGTTCTATGTGTGTTATAAATAGCAGTTGTTATCGCAATTCAAATATTTTGACGCTAATTTTTAAAGAAATATATATTGCCCTTTATATAGTGCTAAATCACACATTTTATAGCGACTATTAGTTTTTCTAAAAAGTCAAAAGTTAGTGAATAAAAATTAAACCTCCTTTTGTAAGTGAGGAGCTAAAAATAGTTTTATAAATAGAGTCAAGTGTCGAATTATTCAATGGATGCGGAGATGAAATAAATATCTGGTTTATGAGGAAAAATTAAAGTATCGGTTTAATTGAGACACTCGTCTAACACCCATAACATCCAACCAATCATCACTGCAAGTCATTTTTCACTAAACTTTCAACATTTGTTAGACTATAAGTGGTAGAAAGTCTCCAAATTCTTTAAGAGGACTCTATGTTAGAGACCAGCTAATGATGGGGAGTTGCATAGTGAAAGCATCTATGACTTTCAAATGAAAGGTTCCAGTCTCGAGACCAGGTGCTGAAAAATGTGAATTTAAAATATATGTAAATTTTCGGTTAGTCATAGCAATTCTAATTTCTTGTTTTAGAGATTAAAGTATTTCTTCTACTTCATATAAAGTTCATTCTTGATTTGAGGCGTCGTCTGGCAGTGGTTCAAAATTATGTGGTGTTGGATCTTTCTCTTCGGGATGGATCCTACCTACCTTGATTTGAGGCTATAGCCTTTATCTATTTTGCTGAATTACACTTTGTTTGAAACATCAAACATCACATTTGTCTTAATTTTAAAGCTCGTGTTCCTTACTGCTTCTCTTAACATATATTTAGTGTAAATTTCTACATGATAATATAATAAAACCTGACAACACAGTTTATCACTGCAATCGTTTCTAGACGGTAATGTCAATTTATGCTCTTTGTAAGATAATTTGATTTTGAATCAAATCAATCTCATTGAGAATAGACCGCCCAGAGTATTAGAAACTCACCCCCAAAGTTGGGAATATTGAGCGTATATTATTTTGTATCTCGATGTGGCCTCAGATTTGAAGTAAATCATTTTGTTTCCTCCTTCCTTTTAAAGTTGTAATTGGAGATGTATTAGAGTTTGTCTATATATATATAGATAGAATTATATGTAAAATATATGAGAACATAAAACATTTGAAAAATCGCATATGAAGTATAAATGTAAATAATAAAATATCCTCCTTGCACAGAAAATATACGTCATGTCAAACTAAACACTTCAACTACATTGACAGACAGATGGGTTGGTTTTCATGGCACAAGGGCAAAATATGGCCATGCTGCTCCAAAAATATTTTTCCCATCAAATGGTCGCAGGCTGTAACAGAGAGGAAATAAATATTCGAGAAACCCTAAATCAGTGACAAATCATATAGTCTGATGCTTCAAAAGTACTTTGAACAATGTTAGTCGAACTAAAAGTTTATACATTTATTAACGTATTGTGTCAATAGATGCGTTCACAAACTGATATTGAACTTTTCCAGAAGGTTTGTAACGTCTCGGTTTTCTGAACTTTAATGTATTTCTTTTTTACAATTGACTTAAAGTCATTCGCATATTTTTCTCATGAGACGTTTTTACTATATTCTTGGAAGTGGAACTAAAACAATCGCTCCTTCTACGTTTTTGGGGCCACGGTAGCCCGGTTGGGAATTAACAACCGATGAATTGCGGGGTTAAAACTCGATCCAACCAAAGACCGTCGTGTCAGTGGGGGCTGGTGCATGTTATATCTGTCGAGACCTCAATATCCTCACGTTGGCGTGGTGTGGAAGTTTGGAGAGTGGGATGCCAGCTCAGGTGTCGACCTCGTCATCTGACCGTGGTTCAAAATTACGAGGTATTGTCCTCGGATATTTCCCTTCGGGTTTGATCCCGGACCGTCGCCAATAGCCCGTTGTGTTGCTCCAGCGCGACATTAATTCGACTACCTACCTACCAATCGGCACGACTCTCATCGGTACAGGCTGCTCTGCAAATGAATCTCAGACACTCGAATATCTCCCCGGCATGCTGGTGAGTTATTTATGTCAAAGAATTAAGAGTAAATATTTGAATGGATCTCATCTTCGTATGTTATTAAAATCTCCTGTCAATATTTCAAAAAGCTGTAATAAATTATGAAAAAGTTTTGTTTGCTTGCATAAAAATAAACCTCATAATTGGTGAAGCTTTTATTATTGAAAGGTATTTTTATTAACTGTTTATTATTGAAAGGTATTTTCATTAACTATCACTTAACCATTTTGATCCCTGGAACCAACTGCTTCAAAAATTAACTGAGTTTAATTAAAAGCGAGGTTAAGAAAAATTATTTCGTCACATACTTCCTCTGTCCAGTTTAGTTAGACTCAACATTTTCCAGAGTCACTTAGACAGATACCTTTCCCATTTCCAAGAAAATTAACTCTCGTTCTACGGGTATTAAAATTAGAATGTATACTGGGCATTCAATTTTGTAAAATTGTGGGAGTTATGATGAAAAATAACTATGACGATTTAATGAGTTTTCTAAGTGATGTTTTATTTAACTCTATGAGACTTTTAGAAGGCTTAAGTAATTGAATTGTAGGCTAAAGAACTCAAATTTGATGGCAATATAAGTTCGAACTCAAATCTTTTGTTCCAAACAGCAGTTTTATAGCAATGAAAACATCCTTAACATCAAGAAAAATCTAAACTTTTTGCCAAAAAACTGCACAAAATTCGTGGTAGGATATATTTTACAGTTTGTTTGACACGAAACAGATCTTTGGGATCTAATTTTTATACTGTGACTTATTTATAAGACTTTTCGGAAGCACTATATGTGGAGTTTGAGAAAAACGTTTGGAATGAGTTAAAATTTAAAACTGATCATATCAGTTTTATAACAATAGAAAACTGATGTTTGAAAACTGATAAATAATAGAATCGCCTAAAATTTATCAAAAGAAAAACTGTATTAAACATCTCTGGTAAAATATTAGGTCTACCGGAAAGTTCTGTCCGTTTTCTTCTTGCCAGCTTGATGGCAATTTGTATATCCCATTTTTAAAAAATGCCTTATCCCTATAGGCGAAAAATTGAATCAGTGCTTGTCTGATATCTTCTTCGTTTGTGAATTTTTTGCACTGCAAAAAATTTTGTAAGAACAGAAGCAAGTGATAATCGGAGGGTGCTAGGTCCGGGGAGTATGGTGGATGCGACAGAATTTCACAGCCTAGCTCTGCGAGTTTCTGACGATTCCCCAAAGCAGTATGTGGCCTGGCATTATCATGAAGCAGTATGATGTCCTTCCTATTGAACATCACCGGCCTCTTTTCTTGGAGTGCTGTTTTTAAATTATCCAATTGCTGACAATGCCTCTCCGAATTTAGCTTTTCGTTCGGTTTCAACAGCTCAAAATGTATTGGTCCTCGAATGTACACAACATTCTCTTACTCAGGCTCAACTTCGGTTTAGAGGTGGAGGGGGCAGATTTTCCGGATTCACAATATGCCCTTTTCCTTACGATGTTTTCATAGGTAATCCACTTTTCCTCCCAGTTATCATCCGGTCCAATAAGGGTTCGATTTTGTTCTGTGCAAGCAGAGATGTGCCAAATGATGACTCGATCATTCAAATTCTTCTCTTAACTCATGTGGCACCCATCTCGAATATTTCCACACCAATCCTAGTTTCCGAATATGGTCCGAAATGGTTTGTTGAGCTGAATCAAGCCTTTCCGCAATCTCCGATGTTGTCAGAAAAGGATTTTGCTCTAACATGATCTTGACAGTATCGTCGTTAATCAAAGATGGTCGCCCAGAGCGTGGCTTATCAGAAAGGTCGAAATCACCTATTTGAAATTTTTCGAACCATCTTCTGCATGTTCTATCAGAAACTGTACCTTCACCAAACACTTTCAATAAATTTCTACACGTTTCTGTAGAATTTCTTCCTTGTTGGAATTCGTACAAAATACAGTGGCGTAAATGAACTTTATCAGTAGCCATGGGTACACGATCGCGTCTCACTTAATACTAACATGAATCATCTTCGTTTTAGTTCATTTCCTAGGTTAGTATGTATACATTCAGTGATAAAAAGAGAGCCAAATATGTGCATACTTGTTGAAACTTGTAAAAAGAACGGACAGAACTTTCCGGTACACCTAATATATTTGCTTGTTGTTGCTATAACAAACTATAACAAAAATTAAATCATGTTTTATTATTGAAAGGTATTTTCATTAATTGTGACTTAACTTTTTTGATCCCTGAAACCAACTGCTCCAAAAATTAACCGAGTTTAATTTAAAGCGTGGTTAAGAAGAATTATTTCGTCACACATTTTCTCTGTCCAGTTTTGTCACTTAACATTTTCATCATCAGTTTTATAACAATAGAAAACGGATGTTTGAAAACTGATAAACAACAGAATCTCCCAAAATTTGTCAAAAAAAGACTGTATAAAACATCTCGTGGTAAAATATATTTGCTAGTCGCAATAACAAACTATAAAAAACTAAATCATGTGGATCTATTTTTCGATCTATTGGCATTTATTTTTACATTTATTTATTTTATATACCTTGAATATTTTGTTCCCTACGCAGGTCGCAAGACAGGCTTTACAGTCAAATTCCCGGTAAAAGTCAATATTGTTTCACCGTGCCGATACGCCTGCTGTTATGCAAAGAGATCCAATTGAAAACCCTCACGACTTTACCCCGTGGGCGGATCCCTTTCACCATCGCAACAAGCGAGAATCGAAAATGAGTGCCGACGAATTTGAAACAGCTTTCACGACAGATCTCCAAATTTTACATTTTATGTCTCCGTCCAGGTTAACAGAGGCGTAGAGGGACCCAAAAGAGAAAGACAAACACCACGCACTCACGGCTTTTGTGTTCTTCCATCCCACCTTGCAGCATCCTTCCACGAAGAAGGATGCAACACCAACAAAAGCAAGAAACAAAGAAGCAAACCTCGGAGGTTTTTTCCCCGCTTTCTCTCATCTCATTGTAGCCTCCTTTATTTAGTCAATAGCTCCTCCATCTCTTTCAGAAGCAGATCTTCCAGTTAATGTATCTTCGAAGAGAGTCTTAAGGGTCCTTTTTCTCTCATGGTGCTTAAAAAGAAGAGGAAGGATCGGAAGGATTAGTATTAGTGGAGATTGAGAACAAGAGGAGGGAAAAGGCTCTTGAAGAGAGGCGAGTTGTGAATTGGAAGTGACTGGCTTTTGTCTTGGCTACTTTCGCCTTTTCAATCACATTTAGCTGAGATTTTCATTCCGGGAAGAAATGGGGTGTCGTGCTGGATGATGCTATACATTGTTGTCTGAAGGCGTGGGGTTTTTCAAGCTCCGCGGAGTTCGAATTTTCGAAATGAGGTTGTAACTGACTGCAAACGCCATTTTGTTTACAGAATGTGGCACTACATATATAGGAATGATTTGGGTGACTCAGAAATTAGAGGCAAAAATATTTTTACCCTCCTGGTGGTCGAAGAGGAGTCAGCAAAACTGACCCGATCTTGATGGATGAGGTGTTTCGACATTGTCGAGAAAATTGACCAGTCTCGTCATCATAAAAAATCGACAATATTCTGTTGACGAGATATCTCGTCATCAGCAAAATTGGCCAGATCTTGATGGATGATATATCTCGTCGAAGCCACTTGGAGACGATTAATACTCAGACAACATTAATTTCTCATCACGGGTGTTTTAATCGTAAAAGAGTGTGTTATGAAAAGAAGTTGATTGGTTGGTTTTGGGGTTTTATGGTGCAAGGGCCATATTTGGCCATGCTGCGCCAGACACAATACATACAACATCAAGTAATACACACACAATGAGTTTTACTGACACAGAAGAGAGAAATACACCCAGGGAGGAATGCACTTGACAGGAATCGAACCTGAGCCGCCTATAACTCGAAGGTTGTTAGCACATTGGGCATACCCACTGAGCCACGACGGCCCCTTTATGAAAAGAAGAAATTAATTGTCAATAAAACAACTGAAAATAATCAATTTTTGACTCTACTGCGGTCTCTGTATCATGTACTTTTATCGTTATGTTCAACCTATGTGTCAAAATTGTGTTTTGGTGAGGAGTTATATTTCATAGTATCAAAATATAACCTTTCTGATTACGTATTATTCAAAACATTGTAATGTAAAGAGGTTTAATTTTCAGTTTATTTCATTCTGTCGAATAATTTTTCCGGATCCCTCACTGGGATTTGAGTGACGAATTGTTCTACACTCTAATAATTAATTAACAGAAAGAATGTCTTTTGAACAAGATTCTTCGTTTCCACCTAACACTATTGTGAAATCGTTAATAAAATTATAATTCACATTAAATGTTTTTAGTAATTAATAAAATATATAACTATATATAGCAGTTGGCATTTTCATTTCTGGTTTGCTTCTAAACGAGATTTTATATACAGTGAAACTTCGATTAACCGTCACTCTTTTAACCGTCAGTTTCTGTTAACCGTCAGTCCGTTTTATTAAAAGTTAATTAATTATATATTAAAAGTTATTAGTACGTACACACATGCATGCATACTGTACTCATACATACATACTGTACTCGTGCATACATACTATACTTCTACAATAAGTACGGAACATTGCCGCTCAGAACGAGCCTCGAAAAAACAAGAAAATTACAGACTATTTTAAAATTTGAATATGTATGTACGTCTAGAGCGTAAGTTCATGTAACAATATGTACATACGTATATACTGTACTGTAACTTAATGTAAATTGTATATTGTTTGCTTCTGTAAAATAAAATACATGTACAGTGTATTTCCAGTTCGTAAAAGTGCATTTTTTATCATTCGTTCATATGCAATGAATGGGGGTGGGTTGTTGTTTAAGGTTCTTGTTATCCGTCTATTCGATTAACCGTCCCGGTCCCGACCCTGACGGTTAATCGAAGTTTCACTGTATTTCTAAAGACGTGTTCTAGGTAAAAACTCAGTCACATAATCATTCTTATTCGATAAGTTTAACAGTTGTCCATCCTAAAGACTAGCAGTTACATTGGTTAAAATGATGGTCTGATATTAAGTAAAATTATACATTCCTTGTTTCTTTTATAACAAAACAAAGCACCATAAAATCAGCTTTGGTAATTATTATTACTGGAGCCCGGTTAAAGTGGCAGGCTAGTATAAAATCCTATATACTAGCTAGCCACGTTAATTGTGTAGTCTAACGGGCTAGAGTCTCTGAAGCTTCCTGTCTCCAAAGTGTCCTGGATGCTTGCGCTTGCCTATCTGCTGATGTCATCGGCTTGATTCCAGAAGTGACAGTCAGTTAGCTTTCTGACTCCGTCTGGTTGAAACATTTCCGTGGCAATTCGATTTTTATGAAATTGAGCATTTTGTTTTGCCTTGCGTGCTTCTATTAAACCCTTGTATATAGTCTTGTGTAAAAATGAATGTTATTTTAATTACCAAAAAGAATTTGGATTTCGTCGCACTAGCAAGCACGCCAATATGGGGAGATCACTTCACCAAATTTATTTCCCCCTTGCATAAACACTCTTGTATAGCATCTTAGTGGACGCACAAGCATGCTCCCAAATCTCTTAGTTTGCTATGGAAAAAAGGGTGGCTCTTCTCCACAGTCTTGTACATAGTTTTGTTAATTGTAAATCAATTTTATAGTTATCTCTAGTATCTCATACAGTTCATTCTTTGAAATATCAGCGACCGGTCGTCAGTCACGTAGACGGGACTTATCCAGTGATCATTTTGCCCCTCAATTATAAAGCAAGATTTTTAAAGTAAATCGCTTCCTTGAGCGACGAATTTTATCTTAGTTTTTGAAATAGCTAAGGTGACTGACTATTAAGAGTTTGATAAACAAAAATACAAGTTTCTTACAAATGGTCTATGACAGAAAGATCGACACTTTTTTAGCATTTTTAGACTTTTTGTTAGTAGTATGCCAAATCATATACTAACAAAAAGATGTGCCAAGCTGTCATATTCGTAATATATTTTTATTTTATTTCTTTTAAAATGTGAGAAAATTGTCTGTTACGGAACAAAACATTTTGCTTACGTGTACTTTAAAAGGCAAAATTTTTGAAAAAGTATTTTTTAAATTGTTGTACCATCTAAAACCGAAACAATTATAGCTTAGTAAAAACCAATTACACTATACGAAGATCAATTGTTTTGCTCGTGTTTAAATTTATCACATTCAATTTCACATACGTTTGAACGATAGAAAGATTATACTGTTCAAACCTCATGGCAAAGTTTAATACGTTTTTATACAAAATCAAATCGCCATTTCCTTTAAATTATGAAAATGAAAGAAAAACTCTGTGGTAGAAGATTGGTCCTTATTTTATTCAAATTAATGTATAGAAGACATTATTCCATATAGAGCGGTACCGTATAATGTGCTTAATGTGACTTTATACTTATGCATACTCATTAGTTTCCTATAATCATCTCTTGGTAAAAATTTACTGTGCATGCTATTTCAAATTATTCCTCCCACACGCCAGTCGTAATATTCTTTTAATGCAGTCCCCAAAACATTTCCTCATATATGCTACATTAACTTCGCCAGACTCATTTAAAACTCATCCATTTAGCCCAGCACAATCTTTTGCCATAAAACCCATCTAATTAATCAAACATTTCCATGCAAATAGTAACATCCAAGGTACTCCTTATCAAAAACAACAAACATATATATGAAAAACCCAAACAAGTTAATGAGGCCCAATAGCTTATTAGCACATGCATGTGTGTTTAGACCTCCAACAAAAAGCGAAGGAACTTCCAAAACACACAATGCTAATCTTATTAGCATTCGGAGCCTCGTATTATTGCCCAAACCTCTGTTCAGTTAGTTTGCTTAATCATAATTATAATCCTGGTGAGAGATTTCTGCCAGCTCCTTGGGTAAACATCATTAGTCTCCGTAATGTCTCGTCGAACGTTTCCATCCCACGCTGGATTCTATTTCCGTTCGAATCACCTTCGGAGTGCGTTCTGGACCTATTCACTTTCGGTCAAGCATCCATCGGCATTCCCCTTTCCATTTCCCATGGTGGGGTGTGGAGAAAATAGACTGTCCTTCGTTTATATAGTCTTCGTTCGGTCTTATCTAATTACAACAGTTAATTTGTTTCCGAGCCAATACTAGCAATTCTACTACACTGGTTTCAGTAGTAGTATCGGCAATTGCTGTTGAGGGTTTGATTGATTGTGTTGGGTTTTTTATAGATGGTGGCGAGGTCCAAAAAGGACAAACTGCACCAAGCGCAAGATAGAATAATAAAAGCAGTGCTTTTTTAATATTGAAATTATCATGTGGTTATATATAATGATCAAGCGCAAGAAATTTATGGTAGAGTAAAATGATATTGTGGGAAGACAAAATTCGTTTTTCAAAGCATTTGGATAAATTTTAAAACAGTTAAAAAAATTCTACTTTCTTGTATACAGAGTGTTAAGTGCCATATTTGCCGTGATAAGGAAGAGACTTTGGAGCATATCGTGTTCGACTGTATAAGAGAATTCTCTTTAAAAAAATTTTAAAGAATTCTTTTTAAACAAATTTGTAATTCCTATTCTATTCTTACCGTATTATCTAATGTTTATTTTATGTATATTGCTTCGCTGGGGCATGGTGAAATCGGCATTAATATACCGGACTCATGTATCGAGATGTAATGTATACAGGGTGTTTCTGAACTATCCATTTTAGTGAATTTTCGATTGTATTAATTTCGAACTAAATCAATTTTCTTTCTACGTAAAGATGAATTTTTTTACCATTGGTTGCTGTTAACTGCTCAAGTACCGTTCAAAAATGATATTGTAATTCCAATACCGTTTTTAGAAAAGGCTCAGCATAACTTTAAACTATTCTAATAGATTTGTAAATTAAAAGTCTGGGTATAGGGAAATCATTTTTTATTGATCAGCCCTATGAAACGTACAAATAAAATCCATGAGTTCATATAAAAGTGAGAATTCTTGCCAAAACTCCCTGAAATCGATGCTTTATGAATTATAAATAAACTACCGACAGAAGATATTTTTATCAGTCTTCAGTTCCCAGATAAAGTATTGTAAAAGTTGATGCTGATAAATATGTCGAATCTTTCGTAATATTCCATAGGTTTTTTATTGATAGCGTCAAGGAAAGGTACAGAAAAACAATACTCCTTTGATCGTTTTTTTTATCTCAAAAAATTAAGTGTTTCATAGTAGAGTAGAAACTCTTCATTTGTAATAAAAAATATCTATTCAAATGTATCATATCGTTTTTTATTTGCGAGCAAATAATTGCAATAATAATTTCATTTAAGAAAAATACTTTAATTAGGAGCAAATATTCGTAGTTTCTTAGTTGTGATTTCGTTAATATGTGACAGGTTAGACATATATTTAAACAAACTTAGTATTTTCCGAGAGTTATTTGACGACATCTTAGCTTTATTTTCTGAATTTAAAATGTTTCATACATTCTATAACGTAATCAATAGTTATTTCAATGGAGTAAAAAGTCAGACACCATCAGAACAAAAAGAGCTGAGTAGCGAGCAGGATATTATTTCTGTTCTGATGATAGTGGACGTTTTACGCTACCGAAATAGCTATTGATAAGTTTTTCATCTGTTTTAATTTTTATTTGTCATATTTTGAAATTTAAAAAAATTGACTACCACTTTGACTAAGGTTTCAAATGTGTATCTACATTATACAGCTACTAGGAAAAGAGTTTTTACAATAAGTTCTTTCTGATTCTTTTTCAGAATCTGAATGGGGTTTTCGACAATGCTAGGAGAGTTGAATGTGTGAGAAAACACTGAAACATGAGGTCAACCCTAGGTTTTACGTAAGGGGATTCTTATACTCATACCATCAGTCTTAGATGCAAAAGTAAAATCAACTTCGTCAGACCTCTTACAAAGCTGATTCAAAACTCGTTTGCTGCCACTCACCAGTAAACAAATATAGACAATGCCCAGGGACAATATAGACAATACCCAATATATAACATAGCGAAACATGCAGATTTCGCCTTAAATTCCTTCCTATGTAAACATCATTTTGATTACATTAACTATCTTTTAAGTTAGAAATCCTTTTGTGAACTCTATGGAAATTCTAAATATTTCCGAAAACCGCATACATCACATTTCACAGAAATTAGAAAATCGAATTTAAATTCTCTAAATATTAGTATATAAGTCTGGGTATAATTATATTTTGTCAGTATAGCCTTGATCGACGAAAAATCTATAAATTAATATAGTTTTACTGGACATAAGCTAAAAGTTTTTATTTGTTTGCATTAAATTATAAAACACCATACCCCATTACCTTAGAAAATTGTAATAAGTTTAAGACATTTTTCGTTTTCTACTGCACAGAATGCTAAATAGTTGGATTCTTGCGAAATCTTGTCTTGCGAAACAGATCTCTATTAAAAATACTAAATCCACTTTAATTTTATAAATCAAACATATCCGTAGTTCATCTTGCTTTTAAATTCTTATAAAAGGACCGAAACAGGCACTTGACTTTACGTCACTCGCCATCCTATTTCATTTCTTGTAAAATAAAACTTCGATCCTATAACATGTTGCTCAAAATGTTATACTCCCTGTTTGAAACATTTTGATTCAACTTTTTACCATTTACGTGTCTGTCTCTCCTAAATCAAGAGATATCGGTTAAAACGTGTAATATAGTTTCATAAAATATGAAACAAATATTAAACTCTTCTCTCCATGAATTTTTTGTTCTTTGATCAAATAACAAACTTTGAAAATTACTTTCCACTCCTACGCAGTAAATTGTGTTAAAAAAGAAATAGTGTACATCACCGAAACGTCAACTGTTTACAAAAGCATAATTTTCTTTCTCATTTATTTTTAAAGAATTCCACGATAGATATATTTTTTCTTCATTACTACTATTTAGGAAATTTATTTATTGTGTTCCACTGTTGTATGAGCGCAAAAATAAAAGCCATCAACTTTATAACATCGAACCCAATCACCGTTCTTTATAGAATTTTCTTTTCATCACACTTCCATCGCAGTAGTTCCGTATTGCTGAAGTTTTTTGGTGTCAAAAATCAATTTTTTAGGTTTTTGCTATACTGGAAATACTATTTGAACGAAGTTTTTTTCACACTTTTAGAGTTTAAAATGACTTTGAAAGTTTAAAAATGCATAACATGAAGACAGCTACCCAGGTAGAATTAAGGTATTTTCATTAATATTTATTTTAAAGTATTTAGTGTGGTTCATATTTTGTTATTCGTAGTATTTTTATGTAGAATGCAAACAGCCACCTAAGAAAAAAGAGTTGTCATTATCCTAATCCATATTTTTTGTTCTCTGTAATTGGATATTTTTCTATAGAGAAATAACAATTAAATAAATAAATAAATAAATATTGAGAATAATTATATAGTGATTATGTTGTATTGTGAAGTCAATATGAATGATAGAATTGCACACAAACTTTTAATACATTGCACTGAATGGTGTAATAGAATTGTTTTAAAATAAATCAATATATCTTATTATTTCCGTTTCAGCCCAATCGAAAAATACATACTGCTTCCATCGAGTCTGAGAGCATGGATTGCGTGAAAATATAATCTATTCATCTCTTTTCATTTCGAAATAATATGTGTGCTCTTATGCACACCACAGGGAATTAAAAACACTAAATCAATTCATTCCTTCATTTAAAAAACATTGTGCAAACTCATTGTACATGCATTGCAAAAATTGTCATTAAACTTCTCAAACTGTTATCAATTTAGAATACTTTCAACCATAGGTAAAATCTAATTCACCTGTTGCAAAACATGACCGTAGGCCATGACAAACAAAATCAATTTAGAGTAGCATTTAAATTAACTATCATGAAACACATAGTTATTGTAAGGTTAACAATTTAATGTTATGCTTAATTTAGACTGAATGTAATCTGTGATTGTACATTCTCTGTACAAAACAAAAAATCGTTATTAAAGCTAGAATTTTGATTATTATGCATCTTCTCTTTTGGTAAAACTGAAATGTTATTCGTGGGAATAGAAAAGTGCTTCATGAAAAACTGAACTGAGTACCTCTGTTGAAGAATTTTCGTGATTTTTACTCATAATGACACTTTTTCATATTTTTGTTATTTTTAAGTCATATTTCGCGTGGGGGTATTTTCTAGGAAAAAGTATTTGGGGCTGAATTTGCCTAAAACTGTTTGATCTATGTCATGGGACAACTTTTACTTCGGTGGAATTTCAGGTAACTGAATAAAGTGAGTTTATTTAAATTATGCTCCCTCTCTTGGGATTTAGAATAGATAAAGAGCTTTTTAGTGTTAAAATATGTTGACAAACCATTTGAAGCCACTCTCAAACTGCTTAATTATGTTCTCAATATTCTAATTTATTCTAATTTGTTCAGCTTTTTAACTATGGACGGATGAAGGAAAAACTTAGTTTGCCACAGCAGAAGAAAAATATTCGATTAAATATTTTTATTTGTAAAATTCAAATTTTCAATTTGACACAGAAACTGAAGGGGGAGCAAAAGTCACAAAGGAGTCTGAAGTTTGAATAACTTTTAACAGATTTTTTTTGTATTTTTCTTCAGGTAGGTATTTTATAAAGACCTAGGGAATTAACATGGAAAAATTCACGGTCAAGCAGTGAACACAAATTGTAAAATTTTACTATCAAACCCGAGGATCTGACCCAACGAGCATATCGTCACCATTATGGCGTTAAAGATTCTCTAATAGAATCGATGATTAGATGTTTAATTGGTCGTTTAGAGGAACAGGATTCAATAAGCGATTCTACGAACGGGCAGATCATTCTCGGTTAGGATGGAAGCCACAGTTAAACGTGTAAAACAGTGTTCCAGAAGACCGAGCACATCAACTCGAAGGCTGTCTGGTCAGGTTGGAGTCTCTCGGACATCACTCCGGCGTATTCTGAAAACCTGTTCCCGTATGAATTCTATTTCGTGCAATCATAGACCTCAAATATAAGTCGTCTAAGCATTGCTATTGAGAGGAGCTTCAAAACGTATGACCAATATGTCGACTAGTATTAACGTGTCTGCTTTGAGAAGAATTGACTTGGTTGGCCAATTAGGCACTTGATCCCCGCATTTGGTGATAAAATATCTTATGAAAAGGTAGGTATATGAATGCGCATTTCTATAGTGTGACGACAAAAATGGTGACATCGGTGGCCAAAATCTACTTCTATGTCGCTCGGACTAATCAGATGATGAATCAATGGTTGATCGTGACTGCTCTGTGAAAAATTGACTTGGTTGGACGATTTGATATAAAATCTTATGACGGTGTAGGTGTGTGAATGCGCATTTCTATAGAGTGGCGATGACAGAATTGGGGAAGTTGCCAAAGTCTACTATATTGCGCGGATCAATCAGATGATGAATTAATGAATGGGCGTCTTCTCCCGTCCAGTGGGCCAAACAGAGGATGAATATTCGTTTCCACCCGGCAGGTGAAAGTAGTCTAAGGGTCACGTTACAACTAGTTTAGGTCACATGATCCTGGGCACATGAAAAGGTTACTATTGCTCACTCTGCTATTATATTCCATCTCTGTGGGTGCAACAGCTGAAACCACCGGACTATGCCCACAATTGCGTTCTCCAGATCTGACAGCACCTGATTTCTTCCTATGGGGTTATCTCAAAGACAAATTTTATGTTAACAAGACTCCACTTGTTAACATAAAATTTAACACACTTAATCCCTCCAACCGCTGAAGAACAATATTCGGGTTGCAATCAGAGCACTGAAACCTGAAACACTAAGAAGTGCCGGGAAAATCGCCTTGGTAAAGACACAATTCGGAGAAGCCGGAAATGGACGCCATTTAAAATACTTGATTTTTCACACCTGTGTAAATTTATTTCGTATACAATAGATACTGTATCAGATTCTATTGTATCGTAAATTTTAAACAAAAAATAAAGGAGTAACTAAATATTTAAACCCCTTCTCGACTTTTGGCCTGCCCTGTATCAGATTGGTTGGTTGTTTAGGGGTTTTATGGAGCAAGGGCCATTTTTGGCCAAGCTGTGGAATACACAAGATAGACAACTTCAAGTATAAAATGTCAAGAAAGGGGTAAAGAGAAGGATTGAGGGATAGAAAGCAAAGTAAGATCACTTGGGTATCCTAGGAGATCAACACTCGTGTTTACTAAAGACAATAAACTTCATGGGAAAAGAAGAGATCACTAAAGCACCTCTGGTCCTTGAAGCTTGTACACACTTAAAGATGTGCCTTGAGGGCACACCTGATTAGAAGATATAAGTTGCATTTGCATTTTTCTAGTTTTCTTGTATAGGGATTTTTTATTTATAAAGGAAAGGCGTTTAGTTTGGTGTAGAAATTGATCAGTTGAATTGTATTTTAAGACTATGTTTTGCCACACAGGGAAGTTCAGATATTTTGTTTCGTGTACCACACTCTTTTGAAAAAGTTTAGTCATTTTTGTTGTTTTGGGAACGTTTTCTGTAATTTTATCTGTCGTTTCCTAGCAATTTTCTGGTCATCAAATTCCAGCCATAGTCATCATATTGCCAAACTGTCACATAATTTAGAGCGGGAAGTTAACTTTCATGTTTTTAGAGTTGGTCGGATTTTATTTCTCAAATAGGCCAAATCTGCCAAGAATTGTTTTTCCCATGTTTTTAGGGAAACAGTGTAATTCAACAATTGAGTAGAATGTAGAATTTCTAAATGTCATCACCTAACACTAAGAAATTAGTTTGAGCAAAATTTCCTTCTTTGAGATTTTAGAATGTAAAGTTTTTAGAAACAACCAGTTAATTTTAAATTTTTGAAATACACAAATGCTGAATTACGATTAAAATATGTCTCCATACTTTAATGCGATACGCATTAAAGAGTGGGAGACCCATTATAAATTGAACGTTACCTACGCATTCAAACCTTCAGGCGTAAAACCTGAGAAGAAAAATTACCTGCTATCTTGGTTACCTGCTTTTTAGTAATCGTACTCAGTGATAAATGGTCTCTTAGATTCTTATTATCGAAAAAATACAGATTCAGACTAAAGATTTAAACACAATTCTTTTTTAATTTGATTCTTTGATTTTAAGTAAATACTTCTTTTCCCATAAAAGATTCATGTATCCATCTTAGCAAAAGTCAAACAACTGATTTTATAAGAATTGTTTTGAATAGGGAGCTTACTCAGAAAAAGACTTTCGAATTTATGAAAAGATAGTCAAAATAAAACGTAACTCAGTTTTTTTCCTCCTGAGGTCATTATTCCCTTTTCATACATCGGATTTCACTCACAAGTTTACACATGCATATTCTAAACTCGGTTTTCTCACTCCCTGTATATAATTGCAATTTCATGTTCTCTTAAGATGTCTGAGAGTAATAAAAAAAGATCCTATTCATCTCCGCCTACGGTCGACACCGTTATGTAAATATTAATCCAAGCGCCCACACAATATAAATGCTATAGGAAATAACGTCAGATTTCTTATTTTGTGAGAGAAAACCCCACCACCTATTTCTGAAGTTTTACATTTTCAATTTTCCCTGATGGCAATAAGTTATTTATGTTGGGAGTTTTTGAAGAATTGCGAGGGCAGCACACACCATTCGTATGTTCAGTGACGTTCTCTTGATGTTTCTATATAACTCTGTATCATTTCCCCTTTGCGTTTGGGATTTTTTTATTTTTATCAGAACGAACATATTTCACTTTTACATTAATTTTCGTTTGAGCGAAGCTTTTGGAAAGATATTCCACGACGGGGTTATTCGCTGTATTTGAGCGTTATCTTTCCTTTATCCACAGCAAAAAGCGGTCTTATTCATAAACAATACGCCTAAGGTAATCTTAGGCACAAGAACTATAGTTTACTTATATACCAAATCAGACAATATAAATGTGAGTAAAGTATTATTTTCCTCGAATGTATAAAATCTTTTCCCATTGATCCAAACAAGGTGTAAGGGCAGCGACAGCCCGGTTGGAAGAATATCGGATTATCAACCGGAGGGTTGTGTGTTCGAAACTCGATCCAACCAAAGACCGTCGTGTATGTGGGCACTAGTGCACGTTAAATCTGTCGTAGCCTTAAATTTCCTCACGTTGGTGTTGTGTAAAGTTTGGAGAGTGGGGTGCTAACTCAGGTGCGACCTCGTCAAAATTACGAGCTGTTGTCCTTGATCTTTCCCTTCGGGATTGATCTCGGACCGTCGCCAATAGCCTGCTGTGTTGCTCCAGTGAGATGTTCATTCAACTACCCTCCAAAACAAGGGGTGGATTTAAAGTTAGTGTGTTCACCTATGAGATAATACTCAGCTAAAGGCTAAAAATTAGTGTATAGAGCAGATAGGTGGCAGCATAGCGTTTTTCTGCTACCCAATAGGTCCTAGTTCGAATACCGGTTTGTAAGTGCATGGACGTATATCATCGTTCCTGTTGGGAGCAACGGCAGTTTACCCATAGAGTGCATCCCTCACAAATAGTCACCAGTTTGCCCCTTGTAGTGCCGAAATGATCAGTGGTCGGACATTTAAAAAATAGAGCTTTAAATACAAGGCTACATTAATATAGAACATTATCATTCACTTCATCTTGTGAATAATTCTTGATTTATTAATTTGTAAAAGCATTGTAAAAATTGCTGCACAAATTTCAAATTTCATTGAATGTGAAGCAAAATACGTAATATAATTGAAAAAAAACTTTGTACCCCTTTTTAAGCATATTGCGCGCACGGAGGAGTATGAGATTTGGCATAATTAAAGTTCATATGGAGAAGGAGTGCAGAAAGATAAAATTAATGTATAATATGCGTTACAAATATATTAAATTAAACAAAATAAAACATTCATTGTTTACGTTCATATACTGTAATCTATATATTAATACGTGAAGAAAAAACTTTGTACCCCTTTTTAAGCACATTGCGCGCACGGAGGAGTATGAGATTTGGCATAATTTGCCACCACATAAGTTAGTATTGAAAGTTAATTGCATCGTTTTGCTGATCAGAAACTTAAATACAAAGGAAGCATTAGTCAATGGAACAAGAACGCGCATCAAATTTATGCATCGTAATACTATTGATTGCGAAGTTTTAACTGGAACCGCACGTAATAAGAGAATTTTGATTCCACGTATAAATTTAACATATTCCGGAACTATTTTACCATTTAACTTTCAAAGAACTCAATTTCTAATTATACCTGCATTTGCGATGACAATAAATAAGTCTCAAGGACAAACATTCGAAAAAATTGGAATTTTATTGAGGCAGCCAGTTTTTACACATGGTCAATTGTACGTCGCAGCAAGTAGAGTTCGATCATTCGATGGTTTGAGATTTTATATTTCAGACTATAACGGTCAAGGGCATTTAGCAAACGATGAAAGAGTTTTTACAAAAAACATCGTCTACACAGAAGTTTTGAATAGTTAAATTCATTGTCGAACTATTTCAAGTTCAATGGACAACATTTATTTTTTTAACCACCCGATTTTTCTTGTTTCAATAAAAAATATATAAAAAAATACGAAGCACGTATTCCTTATTTCATTTTTCAGATTTATTTTTTATTTAAATTTTATATAATTTGAAAAAGATAGGCAAATTAACTGTGTAGCCTTGGCGAAACCTGGGGCCAGTATAGCAATAAAAAAAAACCAAGAAAATGTCAAGCAACGCGTTATTGTTTTTTAGATATGGCTTATCCAAGCTATACCGCATTTTTCCTATGACGTATTTGTAAATGCTCGCAGCTTACGTAATAGAACAAAATTAAAAAAAATTATATGCAATGAATATAGAGGTATACTCTTTGACAAAAGAACCTTATTAACGTTCAAACTTAAAAATTAAATGAATTACGGTCGAATTTCGACCACTGGGCGACCACTAGTGATAAATAAATACGTCATACATAACAATTAAGAAAGTAATTTGTGTGTGAAATTTTTGACGTAATGCAATTACTCCTTAAACATGTACCAATTTCTCTTCGTAGTAGGTTTGGTTTTATGGCACAAGGGGCCGTATTTTGCCAAGCTGCGCCAAACACAAGACAGACAACGTTAAGTTAATGAACACACACACACACACGGAAAGTTTTACTGACACAGAAAAGAGAAATGCATTCAGGATAAATTTGTAGTTGAATTTACGTAGTATTGGCGCAACACATATTAATACACCCAGTGAGTAATAGAATCAGCTCCGCCAACCACTCGCACGTTGCTGGCGCAGAGGGTTAACCCACTTAGCAACGGCGAACCCCGACATTAATATTTTATCATAAAGCTAAATAATATTATATATGCAATAAGTTAAAGTTTAAATTTATTCGGCATGTATATTGAAGTATTGCTAAGTATCTTAACTACTGTCAGAAGTTAATTTCAAATGTCAAAAAGACACTTTTTAAAATACCTTTTTTAATTACTAGGCAAAACCTTAAGTTGAAAAATATTCCTATCATTTAAGATAAAAACCCCGTTCAAAGACGGGAGTTAACTTTTATTGGCACAAAACCTATTTTTGTACACTTCCTGACAATTTTCAACATGTCTACCGCTTCAAGAGATATGACGATGCATTTTACCTTGCATGAATAAGCAATGCTGTAAGACGTACGACTAGCGAGATAAAATTTTGTGAAATATATTCTACGAGATGGTTCTTATCAAAAAAGATCCTATCTGTTTTCTTGCTTCTTGCCTTGTTGCTTCCTCGTCCCAGAGAATTCCACCTTCAGCAAACTGGCACATTCTACAGCCCCGAAGCCTCAAAAAGTCCGTTCTGCGACGCCTCAAGAGTCCTGGATTAAACGAGGGGAAAGATATTGCTTTCCGTACTCGAAGGCACCTCATATTGTGTTTTAAACAATAAACAGCGAAACCTGTGTTTGCACTGAGGTTCGTTTTCTCCTCGTTCTTATTCATTTCCGCCATTCAGACGGAGGGAAATGAAATATATTCAGGTGAAAGAAAATGGTGGAGCACATTTTAGATACTTTAAATTCTATGAATATAATAGGGATTCTCCTTCTGTGTTTAAAAAATAAGGAGTTCGTGAAAATGCGAATGAATTTTATTTCATATTATTCAGTTAGATATCAGCTTCAGCTTCGAGTGCTGTTGGTATCTCCAAATACACAAATTTTATATCCCGGTGTTTTTAGGCCTGTCAGTCATTATGCTCTTAAAATAAATTCAGCAAGTATGTCGGTAACTCCAAGTACACAAATTAATTTGATATTCCAGTGCTTTTTATGCCCAATCGAAGTCCGTTCTTAAGGTACAATTTCAGCAAGTATGCAGGGCAAATTAATTCAATTTACTGCCACATGTCTTGATTCGGCACAAAAACCATTAAAACAAATTAAAATGAAACTGTCTTTCAACACAGAAAATTGGAAAGTTTGAAAGTCAAGCAGTTATTGAGAAAAACCAATTTTTAGAAAATAGCATCAATTAAGGAATTGTTTCCCAATAGGAGTGTAAAAACAAAAATTGTTCTTAAAATAAATGGATTGAGGTAGAATCAGGTAGGTAGGTAAGTGGTTGAATTAATGTTGAACTGGAGCAACACAACGGGCTATTGGCGATGGGTACGGATCAATCCCAAAGGGAAAGATCCGAGGAATCAATCCAAAATTAAAACGTTAGCCAGAATGTGCTTGTTTTGTCCATCTACAATTGGTTTTTAATACTTGGACTTCAATTAGACCGGGAGCTACGATATAAACCACTTAAAACATTCATACCCAAAACGGGGATCTAGTATCGAACCAAGAACCAGAGCGCTAACTACTCTTCTGCAAGGTAGGCTCATCAAATTTCAGAAAGCTGATTTTTTTTTAATTTTCTGATACTTGTATACTTGATCTGTATATTTTGAATGACTTATTTTATAGAAATATACAACTTTAGCGAAAATATACCATTGTGCATTTATTTTTGGTTAATAATAAACAGCTTCATTTTGATGTACTGCTTACACTTTACCCAAAAGAATTAGCTTGTGACAGATTAGGACACGGGATGAATTCTGCACCGAAAATGAATGTTCGACTAGATATTTATTTATCATCCAAAAGTCGATAGGAGAAATGTATCATATTCTTCCCTCCGAGAAATAATTTATTCAAACTTTGAGCATCAAGACATCCACAAAGAAGCGGAAATGGTTTCATGTTTTGTCCCTCCATTCTTCCATCATTCCTCATTTCATCGTCATATAGAACTTTTTCATCATGTCACTGTTTACTTTTTGACAAGAAACATGATCGCCTCTCGCATTCACGGGATGTTCAGATGGCAGCGATTTCAATTGTTTGTTGAGTTATTTCGAAATATGTCGATAAATAGAAGACGAAGCGATTTGCGTGGAATCGTTGTGAATGACGTCGGAAATAAATATCTCCGATTTCTTTTTCCGATATTAAGAAGACTTTTTGAGAGTCTGTAAAGAACGGTGACAAAACTAAGATCCTTCGCAAAATGGAATTCAATTCTCATGAAGTGGAATTTCAATGTTGTTCCGTTTGTGATGTTGGAATTCGAGACTGTTCTGTTGCAATGAAAGAGCGAGTATTGAGTTGCATTTGAGTAAATCAATTGAAATTTGCAAATGATGTGGAACTAAAGTAGACGAAAATATAACTATAATATAGCAGAGATTTTTATGACAAGAGATAATTTTTTTATTTTACGGAATTTAGAGTTTGAGATTGAGAATGTAAATGGTTCTGTTTGATGTATTATTCGGTATAGATTTCTTGATATTACTTGCAGCAAGAATAAAAAATCTTGCATTGTTAATCTATGGTCGTTTTGCTTGTCACAAGACGAGTTTGATTTATTTGATTACATATTCTAATTGCTTACGAGTTTCATTCATTCGAATACTATTGCATAGTTAAGCTTTGTATTTAACATTGACAATCGAGCTTCAACCATCTTGATTATTACCAGGAGCCTGATTTAACTAATTGAAACAGCACTGTGAATGTCCGCTCTGGGAATAGTTAACAGTGGAGAAGTCCCTTTTTCGTCTAATTATCACTGTTTAATTTTCAATACTGACCACAAATCACCTAAATATAAACTGTTGTAGCTCTATTTTAGTAACTCGGCAATAAAAAACAGTGTATGAAGAGAAACAAATATTTTTATTTAAAAAGGAGATGAATCTGAAAATGTTTACTAAGTTCAGTTGTATGATGAACGAGATCTCTACTTTTCATAGCTTTCTTGAAAAACTAGTGTTTGAACGAAGTAATTCACCTTAAATATTTAATTTATTTTTCTTTTTTTCTAATTTTATAAACAAAAGTAAATTACATACTTTTAAAACATTTTCTGAAATAACTTGATAAAATTCATGACTACATTGTCTGAATCTGAGTAAGGATTGGTAAGTAAATCTTAGTTCATAAAAATTTTCTGTTTTTTTCATGTTTTTCTCAAGACCTCGTTAAATGGTTCAAGCGAGAACAGAATAACAGACAGGTATATCTGTTATTACAAGTCATTCAAATCCCACTTAAGTTTAGTCTAGTACTATAAATAGGCTACTTGAGAAAGTTTTGCTCTAAAAACATGCTGATTTAGAAAGTGAAAGGCTATCACTTCACACATGGTTTCACCTTGAACAAATATATCTTTATGGAAGTGTTTTACTTCGATAAAAGAAATATTAGCTTGTTTTCAAAACCCTTTTCCTTTCATTCCTTTGAATTCAACTTAATGACCTAAGCCACATTTCTCTCTCGAATGATTCGTTTTATGAAACACTCAAGCACTCACATGAAGCACATCCTTTTTTAGAAAATACGTTTCATTTTTCCAAAGCGGTATTTAGATTGGTGAATTAAAGTTGTGATGTATGGGGCCATAGTAATTTATTGGATACGTTAAATTACATTTTATACAGTTAATTTAACATATACTCTTAACTCAAGTACACACTTAATTCAATAACATTTTTCACAGTATAAAAATATTTTATTGATAAGCTTATTTCCATGATTGGCAGTAAATTTTAAATGCCTATTGTCTACTAAATTATATTGTATTAAAATACATAGAGAGTGTATGATTATGCCACAAAAATAGAGGTCAGATGGTTTTCTTTTATTTAGCATTAACTAATTCAAATTTAGAGAGCAGAAGGATATATATTGGATAGATCTTTCGGCCAACCAAATTGTGTGCTTCTTTGCTATATAAATCTCAGTATTTGACTCAAAAGAAATTACATTGGGAAGATATGTGTGACATCAGGTCCAATCTGTTACCCGGGAGTGAAAGTGAACACTTGATTCGAACTGTTGCATAGAAAATCAAAAATGGCTTTCATAGAACTCTCAAGTTGACACGTACTACCTGGGGTGCTCCTGCACCTATCTTCTTTGATGATTCACCAATATGTTGGGCTATCAACTTGAGACAGAGTAATAGTTTTTAACTGTTCCTCAATGGCCGCCGCTTAATAAAATAATTTATGTGCAGAATATTTTATTTTATTAAGCGGCTTGGAGTTCGCCGTGGCTCAGTGGATTTGTTCATTGCGGTAGCAACAGAATCCTTTGGAAAATTTTATTTCTCATTTCCTTAGAATAGAACCATTTGAAACGATTATATTTCTCATTTCCTTATAATAGAACCATTTGTAAAGATTCTATTGATCCTTTCCTTAAAGTAGAATTCTTCGTAACGATTTTATTGCTCCTTTCTTTAGAAAAGGATTCTTTGGAAAGATTATATTAGTTAAGAGGGTCAGAATTAGTTAGAAGTCATTTAAGGAAGACTGAAAGTTGCAAGTTAGAATTACGAGTGTGAACACATTAGAGGATAAAGTACTAAATGACAGAGCATAGATTGAAGGATATTGTTGTGGTATTCGAATGCATTTTGTCCACCATGTTTTTTCATTTATTAAATGTCAGTCTATTGCACCTAACCTATTGCAAAACATTCTCTCAACAATGGTCCGTAATCGATTTATTAAAGGAAATATTCGATGCACTTCAGTTGGTGTCATCATAACACAACTATGGTTCAAAGTGCATAAAAAAATAAAGCATATAATATATATATATAGAATAACAAAAGTATTCAATATTAATTTCTGACCTTTCTACAGGTAATATCAGCAAAACAATCTATTGAAAAGCCCTATTTTAGAAAGTCTAAAAAATGGTGTAAATTTGGACTATGATGATTGGGTGAAATTACGGTATATTAAGCTACTGGTTTTATGAACTAGTATTTTTACTGTGTATATTGTATACATAAAATTCTAGGAAAGTAATATTAGCACAACTGAAATTTCGCACACAAATTTGACAAACATCAAGATTTTTCACTGGGGATAATTGAATTTGCCTATGTCCACGCGCTGACATTTTGAATGTTTAATGGTATTTTTAGTGGCTAAGGTCTCCGTCGGCGAGAAAGCGATCCATTCTATGAATATTAATGCATATACTAGTTCAAGGTACTCGTCAACCCCGTCCTCGAATTGAGTCGAGATAGAGGCTCTAATTGATCGACCAGCGTCTGCTTCTGCTGTCAGTTCCATGCCACCTGTAAATTAGTGACCCTCGTCCAATCTACTTACCACCTCGCATGATTTCCAAAAGCGAGAGGAAGGACTGTTCTGTGTTCCTATGGTGAGATACATTGAGTTTCAGCTCGAAATAGACTTACATGGGATATATTGCAGATTAACGGCGTTCCTTTAATTGGTGTAAGGCTGTGATTTTCAACCCGTGTATCCCGGCACACTGACGTGCAGCAAGAATGGAACTGGTGTGCCTTACAGGTAGAGAAAAGGTTTAAATTGTATAAGATTTATTTCGTCGGCTTAGAGCAAGAACTCGTTAACTTACAAAAATCGTTTTTTACTGTACAGCTGTTTAAAGATTAACTATTAATTTTCAGAATAAAAATATAAGATATATAAATATTTTGATAGTATTGTATATCTTTCAAATAGTTTACAATGTGACTATGTATTTTTCATTATGAAAATAAGCATTTAGTGTCTCTGGGAAAATGTCAGTTAATGAGTTTCTGCTCTAAGCTGACGATTTCATTTCAACTGTTTAGTGTTTTGAACTTTTGACATGAGTGTTCTCAAATAACTTCGAGTAATAACAGTATAAATAATTTTGAGTGTTATTTGTTATTATAATGTAAAAAATAAATTTCTTCGCAGATTTTCTTAATATCCACTTTGGAACAAAAAAGATAAGTAATTTCTATTATTTTGTTTTTATAAATCAAACATAATTATAGTTTTTCAGATCAACAAAAAAATAATATCGTTTTGGTGTGCCACGGAATTTTAATAATTAGTTTATGTGCGCCATTAGTGGTAAACGGTTGAAAATCGCTAGTCTAAGGTAAAGCTTGAATTAGCGTGAATTACGAAGGTAAATTCATACACACATAAAAATTCTGGATTACCTGCGTTCAAACAATCAATTATCATTCAGTGCAAATCTACATACTCATCAGAAATTAGAGTACATGGATGCGTGAATTCATCTGCATAGCGTTAATTGTATGGGGAGGTGATAATTCGTCTATATGTTGGGCATTTATTTACTCACACTGGCAAGTGTTCGAAGTTGTTAACTAAGGTAGAGTCAATGAATTTTCGCAGCACTTTAAGAGAGTGGTTCGTATCGGCATGGTTGGGTTGGGTCTACAGCATTGTTCAGTTTTCATGATCTCTTGCCGTGAAACCAGGTCGATGTTGGCGATTTTACCATTTTTGTCGTCATTCTATAGAAATTCGCATTCACACATCTACCCTGTCATAAAATATTTTATCACCAAATGCTGCGATCAAGTGCCTCATTGACCAACCAAGTCAATTTTTCACAAAGCAGACACGTGAATACTAGTCGGCATATTGGTCATACGTTTATTTTTAATATCTTTATTCGTCGTTTTTGAAGCTTTTAATATCATTTACTACGTTTTGGCTAAGATTTTCAATTTTATTCAACATGCGTTGCATTGTTGAGGCCCGGTGTACCAATGAGGCCGATTCGTTGAATTTTATGGCACAAGGGCTATATTTAGCCAATCTCCTTCAAACACAAGACATACAACGTCAAGTAAATGGACTTACACACACAAAGAAAGTTTTGTTGACATAGAAGAGAGAATTACACAATGCAAGTTATAGGAATCGAGTCTTACTGTCTATAACTCGCAGGTTGCCAGTGCAATGGACAAACCTAGTGATCTATGTGTACTAATAAGGAATTGGAATCTCTGTTGACATGAAATTGCTCAATTTTTCCTATCTTGAAATATCTACTTAGATTGATTGGAACAACATACAACCCCTGGTTCATATCAAATTAAACCTTCCCCAGTGCTGAGGACTAAAATAATGACGTCCTCTATACGTCACAGAAGTTAAGAAGTTACTTCATTGATTGAAGCGGAGAGAGAAAGGGGAAAAAATTTAAGAATTTGTATTAAGCCCAGCAGTTGTGCATTGTGATTGCTCGAAAACGATAATCCAGGTTCTGGGTGCGAATTAATCCTGGCATTGGCATGGATGCTCGTCATGTTTCGGAATCCTCTTTAAGCCTTAGATTCCGGCCCAATTAGCCCTCGATTGCAAAAAATAGCCATAGTGACAAACCAAAACGACGATCAAAATGGGGCTTTATTCTAACATGATCCTTTAACCCTCTGAGTGTTACGAAGTTTCCGAGTAATGAAGTATTGCATTTATCCCATATTATGACTAGATAACCACATCTATTGGTTGAAATAATCATAGAGAAGGTAGGTAATGGTAATTAATTAACGTCGCACTGGAGAAAGACAACGGGCTGTTGGCGACGGTCCGGGATCAATCCCCAAGGAAAGGATCGAGGACAACACACCGTAATTTTGAACCACGGTCAGATGACGAGGTCAATACCTGAGATGGTACCACAATCTCCAATCTTCCCCGCCTCTGTAATTAGAGGATATTTGAGGCCACAACAGATTTAACGTGCTCCAACCCCCACGTACACGATGGTCTGTGGCTGGACATAGTTTCGAACTCGAAATTGTTCGGTTGCTAATTCGTTGCTCTTCCAATTGCGCTACCACGGCTCTAATCATATTGAAGATTCCAGTAGTCAAGGTGATTAAACTAGAAGTCATGCCGGTTGGAGATCGAATATGCGTGCGAACCTCTCAAAGGGTAAACTTTATTCTTCTTTGTTTGATGCCCTAATATGGTATTGGAATCTCTATTGACATGAAATCGTTCGATTCTTCGTATCTTAAAATTTCTACTTAAATTGGTTGGAGCATATACATACCCATCCTGGTTCATATCAAATTAAATCTTGCCTTTCCAGAGCTGACTGAAATAATTTCCTCTCCATCGCACAGAAGTCACCAAGTTATAAGCCTTGGTGAAGCGGGGATGCCCATTTTGATTGGGGCAGGTGAGTTATAGTTGGGATGTAGATCATAGCATAAGGGAAGGGATGTCTCCCTTTGACACTGGATGCGCTTAATGATGTCGAATATAACGAGGCGCCGGATCACTAGGATAGAATTTAATCCCCACCTCGTGATCTGGAAATGTAGGTGCTAACGAACCATAATTGTAACTGATATAAGTGAAGTAGACAAGTATTATTACGCAGACTGGTGCATTCGATTTTGTGTCTGTCGGGCGGCGTGCGGCCTTGTTTCTGCTTCCAATTATATTGCGTGTTCGCTGTTCTTGCCATTCAGGTAGGTTTGCAGTGCAGAGAAATAACGCGTTAAAAGCGGTTTTGCTTGTTTGAGTTTTATACAATAAAACAAGCTGCCCGGTGTTACTCGGATCGAGTCAGTACAATGTGGAATAAAAGTATGTGACGCCTTTATAAAATCATCTTCAAATTAATTTTTAATTAAATTAACTGTAAGGCAGATGGTTCTAAAAGCTTAAGATAATAAATGTTAAAAAAATTTCAGCTATAATAAATTTTATAAACTCGGTGATTTATGTTTAATAAAAAAATAAAATATATATAACGTCACCTGTGTGAATACACGTTTTCCCGTCAATATCTGTTTCATAAAATGAGACAGACATTATGTACCTACATTTTACATTAACCAATACATAGGGCCTAAGTGGTCAAAAAAGAGTTACCTATTTCTTGCATTAAAATCTGTATATGATCTTAGCTTTACTTATTTAAGTAACATTTTCCAAAAAAACCTAGTCCTTTCATTCAGGTGAAGATTTAATTTATACAATTACCAAAAATCTTATTATCAGACATTGATCAGTAAGAAAGAATCTATCCTCAGTTTTTCTGAAAAGTACAATTGATTAAACAGCTCGTCAACGGGAAGGCCATCATCTTAAAAAATATTTCGTCAAGAAATGAAACTTCTCTCACAAAGCTATCTGCTCCTAGTCCTCGGCAGATATTAATCAAATTGTACAACCTTCGGATAATATTAAAATTAATATACGTTGACTTCTTTGGTTGTGGTTTAGTTTGTCGTTCAGCGGTAATGTTTTGCTAACGAGGGCTATTTAGACCTATTATTGAGTCTATGACTATTATGAATGTTTTGTGCAAAAGAAAAACATGCAAAAAATTATATTTGTTTCGCATAGTGAGACCTTATAATATATATAAATAAGAATGGAGTGTTTGTTTGTACATTGAATATTTTCGGCCCATTTCAAGTTTTGTATCCGTTTTGGACCCTTCTGGTGCAAAATCCGTCTCTTGCTCGTTTGGTGTCTGTCTGTCTGTCTATCTGTATCCATCCATCTGTCTGTATGCGTGTGCCCGTGCTATATCCAAATGGTTGAATATATTTTCATGAAACTTTGCATAATGTGAATTCTTACATTCATTTAGTGACTGAACTTGGTCGCGTAAGACTGTCCGTCTTCCGGTTGTATGTTCTATTTTGTGTCTGTGTGTTTGTACAAGTATCAAACAAGATTTATTCAAAACATTTTAATACAATGTCCTACATTTGATAAATCCTATTTTAGTGTAGTGAATGCATTATTTTTTTTTATTCCTTTGCTTACGTATTTACGTAAGTGTCATGCTAAAACATCTGAATAACTCTACTTAAATCAACCATAATTTGGTAGTTTTGGAGAAGTTGGAATGCATATTGATCATTGCCATTACTTAAATTGTTTTACCAGTACTGCTGAAAAATCAATTATTTTTTAAAAACTATTTTTGAAGAATTTAAATTAAAATACTTTTTTATTTTGAGCCTTATTTATTTTCTTTGTAAAATATAAACTCTTTCCGAGCATTTGGGACAGACGATATTTTGCAACAAAACGGAAACTCATGTTCGTTTGCCACGTGCAGTGATATTTTTTCGCTCCGAATTAATTTCGTATTTTTAAATTCTATCTAATTTAAGTTGTAAGTTGTGGCAACTGTGCGACATCAAGAGATAAAAAATAATTATGAATTTATATCTTTAGAACTTTTTCCCTCCAACTTTTATTTTGTTTTAATTCTGTGTTTTTTAAATATTTACTATTTTAATAAATTATCATTCCTTTTCATCACACGCAACGCCACCGCAAAGTATTCTGTTTAAAGCGGCCTGTAAGTTAGAATAAAGCACATTTTAAGTGGATTTTTGCCATTATTGAAAGAACTTAATGTTGAAAATATCCGAACTAGGACTTTTGAAATATTACAAATTCTTTGTCATAGCGACAGATGGCCAAGGTGGTTTATTTTACGAATTGAAACTATATTTAAGCAACTTATATAGGGAAAGTTTGTTTAAAACAATGATTTTCTTTAGAAGAAATGCTGTCAAATTGATTTACCATTTTAAAAAATAATAATAGGTTACCTTTGCTTTATCACTACTGAAGATATTAAATTTTAAAACAAGTTCTTTTATTATTGCGCATTCCACAAAACGGAATTTTCAAGAAAAACGTATTCGCTTTTAAAACAAACTTAGTGATAAATATCTTATCAAATTAATTTGTCATATTTTCCTCAATGGTAGCGAAATTGGAAAAGAGTGCCACAAATAAAAAAGTATTGGCAGGTAAATTATGTGAAAGAGTATCCGCAGTAGATTGGTCATTTTTATGAATTGAGTTGAGCAATTTTACAGGAATAGAACTTAAGAAAGGAATTTCCTAAACCTCTCTCAAAATCGTCTTTTGTAACATTTACCTTAGTGTCTCACCTTTGGCCAATTTGTACCTTTAGCAGTGGTGCGATGTATATGAAATGTATTACATGGATGGATTTGCATGTATAGAATTTGTGTCCAAAGTAGGTTGTAGAAATTATAAAAATGTCGAAAAGGTGTTAAAAAAATTATTTTATGCTTAAATGGTTTGGGGTTTTTCTACGAAAGAGGAAAGTGATTATTTTCTTGTCACTTTCAATAACCAATTCAACCCGAGTGAGGTCGGGAAATTTTGCTGTCTATATAAAAAAAGAATGGAGGCTTGTTTGTATATTGAATATTTCCTACCCATTTCAAGTTTTCTATCCTTTTTGGACCCTTCTGAGGCAAAATCCGTCTCTTGCGCGTTTGGTGTCTGTCTGTCCATTTGTCTGTCAGTCTGTCTGTATGTGTGTGCCCGTGCTACGTCCAAATGGTTGAATATATTTTCATAAAACTTATATATTTTATATAAAAAGCAAAAATCTGTTTGTCTAAAGGAGCAAAAACTTTTGAATACCAATCTTTGGAGTCATGAAATTTACAGCTTATTCTGCAAGGCATTTCTAGGTTAACGCAATTATTTTCACCTCGCTACGTTGTTAGAACCATAGAAAATATATATATATATTCTATTATTGAACATAAATATAAACTATGAAATTGTTCAAGTTGGGTACCAAAGGAAACAGTCCACCTTGACACCTTTGCTACCTTAGACTTAAAACTTAAGTTGGTTGGGAATTAAAAGAAATGGGCACTACAAATCTAATTAAAAAAGAAGTGCAATGAAAAAATAAATATATCTTGTTATAGCATATAAATAAATATTAATTGCTAAATAAATTTATTTCATCCGTTAGCATTAAAATAAGAAAAATAAGTAAAAATGTAAAGATTGAGATTCAAACACAGAACAAGCGCATTTCATTAAGACTGGGTGTGTACTGTTCTCTCTTGGGTGTACGTACTCTATAAACCGGGGGCATAACACAAAGAACTAATATAATCACTAAGGTCTTCGAGATGTTTTTTTATTTCTCTTCCTTAGTACAATTAGGTTTGACTTTACCAAACAGATTTTCAGCTGAACAACTAAGAATGTGAAAGAAGATAAACCTAGGAAGAAGTAAACGTTTTGTATTGAGAAGGTTTATAAGATTTTTTCTTCTCGTTTGAGAATTGATATCTATTATTGTCAGGATTACACAATTCTTACAACTATTTGAAAAATCCGTACCATTAGCATCATAAAGGAAGAGATGTTGAAATAGTTTTTCCATTAGTGGATTTCCGTGTGTTCAAACAACTGTCGAGAATTATACGGATATATATCCGTATACGGTGGCCAGCAGTGTATATATATATATATACACTGCTGGCCACCGTAAATGCAACACCCTGAAGGAAGCATGCAAATAATATGAAATTTACAACATGCATTAGCGGAGGTGAGATATGCAAATGATTAGAATTTCAGCGCAGACGCACATCACGCGCGCCTGTGGCGCCACTTCAAAGCGCTATTTAAGGCTTGGAGATTTCGACGATTTCAAGTACGGCAATTGTGTTTTTCTTGTGGTTTTTTCAAAAAAACGATCAATTATGCCTCGTAGAAAACAGCGATCATCTTTTGATCAAGTATCCGAGTTCGACAGAGGAAGGATAGGGGCCTACCGAGATTGTGGATTATTTTTCAGGGAAATCGGTAGTCGTGTTGGACGAAACCAAACAACTGTAATGCGGATATGTGATCGTTGGATGCAGGAGGGTACGACGGACCGACGTGTTCGATCGCATCCACCTCAGTGCACCACTTCACGTGATGACAGGCATATTGTGCGTATGGCAGTGACGGATCGCTCAGCCACATCACGAACCATAGCACAGCACATTCAGTCTGTACCGCATCATCCAGTGTCTGCGCGTACCATTCGACGCCGTTTACAGCAGAGTGGTCTGTCCGCAAGACGTCCATTGCTTCGTCTACCCTTGACGCAGAACCACAGACGTTTCCGCCGCCAATGGTGCGATGAAAGAAGGATGTGGACGGCAGAATGGAATGAAATTGTCTTTACTGACGAGTCACGCTTCTGTCTGCAACACCACGATGGTCGGATTCGAGTCTGGAGACACCGTGGAGAGAGGATGCTGAACAGCTGCGTTATGCACCGCCACACTGGTCCTGCACCGGGTATTATGGTATGGGGCGGTATTGGATATCACTCTCGCACTCCTCTAGTACGCATTGCCGGTACTTTAAACAGCCAGCGCTACATCTCCGAGGTGTTGGAGCCAGTTGTCCTTCCTTACCTTCAGGGCTTGCCCACAGCGATATTTCAACAGGATAATGCGCGACCACACGTGGCACGCATTGTCCAAGGGTTCTTCGTCAATCGCCAGATTGAATTGCTTCCCTGGCCAGCTCGCTCTCCGGATCTTTCGCCGATAGAAAACATGTGGTCCATGGTTGCTCAACGATTGACCCAGAATACATCCCCAGCTGCCACACCAGATCAACTTTGGCAACGTGTGGAAGCTGCTTGGTCTGCTGTACCCCAAGAACACATCCAAAGTCTCTTTGAATCAATGCCGAGGCGTGTGGCAGCGGTGATCTCCAACAATGGCGGCTACTCTGGCTACTGATTTTGGCAGGAACCACACTTCACAGAAGTCTATAAATTTAATCATTTGATACTTGGTCAACATGTTATCTACAAAATAAATTTTGTTGTGATATCTCTTGTCTTTCTTGGTGTTGCAATTTGGGTGGCCAGCAGTGTATATATATGTACTATATATACGTATAATTCTTGATCCGGAATTCCGCCTGACCCAGAGATGGCAAACATCTTTGTTCCTTTTTGCAATATTTTACAGTCCAGTGTTGTGTTTGTTATTATTATGTATTTGTTTTAATCTATGGCTTTTTAATCTGGTCTCTTTTGGTATTCTAATTTTAACTCATGCATGGACTTCTTGCCTATTTGCCTTACTATTCACCTTTTTTAACTTTTGTTCATTATGGTGTTGGGGTGACAACTTTTGACGTAACACTATCCACACGCAGAAAACAACATGTTGTGTTGTTTGGGTCCTCCCTGATGACACCCTTATCCACCAACGCCACTTCATTTTTTGAAATATTCAAATTTCCCCTTGGTTTTCTTTAATTGAATTACTTTGCTTGCCATGCTATGCCTGCGGCTTCGGCGCGCATACATGGACAGTTCTGTTTGACCTTCTGTCTGACTAATGTTTATACTCAGGCTTTTTAGCTTTTTTTTAGCTCCCGCTTTTTACTAGTTTGCATTTTTAATGTAAAAATTTGGATTCTTGAAACTAAAACCTACCAATTTTAGTACGATATATCTCGAGGGTATTTTTATTTAATCCAAATTTATACCAACCAAAAAAATAGTATGGCTTCAATCACGGAAAGAATATAACCTAGTAATTCCATTCATTTTTTCCCAACTTCATTTAATTTTCTCGAAATAAAAAAATAAAATAACGATATATATTATTATCAAATAGAAATTATAATTATAATACATATTTAAATGTTATCAATAGTTATTCTAATTTTCAGAAATATAGTTCAATTTCTATTTCAACGAATCCCTCGACACTTTAAAATGGCTTGTAGGGAGCTGTTTTAATAGCCTATCAAATAATAGCTTATCAAATACATATAATGTAAACGACAGATTTAAATTAATGAGTACTGGCAGGAGTTGGAGATACGAGTTTCGATCTCGTTGCCTTGGAAATCAAATTAGAGGGGGAAATTGCTCTCTGCAATGTTTATTGTTCAATAAAATATTACTATTGAATTGAAATTGAAGCTTTAGAAAAATAGTTTCAATTGATCTTAATTATTTTTCTTAACATTCTTGAGTTGTTCGTTTAAATTTTTCGATTTTGCTCATAGTTTTGGTTATCTTTGGGAGATTTCAAATCAAACTGCGGATATAAAAAATAGTTTTATGTGACAAGAATATTTATGCATAAATGTTCTTGTCACTTATGCCATTAAAGTATTCTGCGACTGATATAAAGATGTTCTATGATATTAAACTTTTATATGACTGATTAACTGTCGGGATTTTGATTTCATGCATGCACACATTTTGAGGATAGAATAAAAATTAGAATTACTATTTAATTTGTACTTCATATGCTGAGTAAGTGATGAAAATTGTAATTTGCGTAAACGGATATTGTTGACTAAATGGGAGCTGCTAAATAATTAAAGTATTCTGCTATTGGTATAAATATGTTCTATGCTATTAAACTTTTCTAACTGATATTTAAAACTGATTAATTGTAGGTATTTCGATTTTACGCATACATTTTAATGATAAAATAAAAATTCGAATTACTATTTAATTTTTACTTCATGTGCTGAGTAAGTTATGAAAATTGTAATTTACATATGCGGATATTGTTAACTAAATTTGAGCTACTAAACACTATATGATAATTAGATTTACTCTCTTAAGACTTGCATTTTATTTTGTAAATACTTTTTTTCGTCCTCAGAAAATTAAAGTATCATAAGCATACGTTTGTTATTCATGAGCTTCATAGATTAAAAACCCTGAACCTTAAGCTCTAAACAATACGAGACGATTAAAGATATGGAGTTTTTATTTCCCCTTCCATTCTCAAAATAAAAAATGTTCGAACAAAAATATACAAGATAAAATATTGCAAATCATCATATTTCTACTTCCTAATGATTTATGACTTATTCTCTCAATAAAGTTTTTTTCAGCGGTTTGCAAACACGTAGTGCAGCATGCAAAAGCAGGAATTTTATCATTCAAACAAAATCTATATATAAGATAGTGGTGGAAAGTATAAAAAACAAAGGGAAAAAACTAAACAATAAAAAACAGAAAAAAACGCAATATTCGTGGAAAACGCAGACTCTTAAGTTGATCTTTTCTGAGCAACGCTTAATGAAGTAGTGACTTTTGTCTTCAGAAAAGAAGTTGAAGGAAAGTATTGAATTGTTAACTAAGTTAAAAACAACACACATAATTCTGAAACTCTCTGCAGACATAAGTTAGAGATGAAGTTTCTCCCAGAAGTACCAATTCAACGATAAAGTTGTTATGACTTTAGGTGTACTCAGGAAGCACAGCAATAGTATTACAAGATGTACATATTTCGTGGATAAGCATTTTTGTGTTTCGTTATTGAAGTTATTTTAGTCGTTAACACAAGTATCGATTGATGACAATTTTAATAAGCTCTCATTGTAAAGTCTTAGGATTCGATAAGTTTTAGGGCTGGCAGTAAAAACTGACTCGATTATTACAGTCTATTGTTTTCCACAATTTGTCAGTTGTGACTGCACTTGAGGACCTGTAGATCACTTTTCGGGCAATCTTATCCCACACATGTTCGATGAGGACAAATAAGACGACCTAACAGGCCATACAAGTGGTACTTGTTGGTCACAGAAGAAACCTTGGATATCGGGTGACATGGGGACCAGCATCGACCTATTGAAAGATAGCACAAGGGAGGGTTTGAATGAGGGTTAAGACATCGGGTCCCAAGACCTCTGTGACCTACCTGTCGACTTTTCATAGTGCCTGCCATCCGTATAAAACGACACCGTGAATGCTGCCCAAACCATGACGCTTAAAGTAAGACCCCTATGTACCCTTCCAGATGCCATCCATCACTGTATTTACGAACAAGGATCCAGCCGTTATAGATCCCGAGGTTGTATCGTCAGAAAACATGGTTAACTCCGACGTTCCAGCGTCTTTGCTCTTGTCATCATTGAAACTTCTAATGTCTATGGTATAGGGCTAAATTAAGTCAGGAGGGCAAGCGACGAGCGGCCTCTGGCGCAGTCGTCGGAGAACAGTGTTGGCAGACATCTCTTGATATGTCGCTATCCTCCATAGTTGTCCTAACGTTTCGGATGCCGTTGTATGATTCGTCACCGCAATGACAATAAGTTACTATTTTCGCTTTCTGACACAACCACCATAGGTGCTCCGACTCCCTCAGAACGATGCATAGAACATATTTTTCATTGTCTCCAAGTACGCATAATTGTACTAGTGTTTGGCCTGCAGCTATATCATGATACGACAAACCACCATATCTAACCCAATAATTCTTCTCTTAAACTCCGTCAATTGTTCATAATGTTGTCTCCTTTTGCGACGAGTCATGTTTAAATATGACTCGTCGATTGGTATTGTACTAGCAGAGCAATACCAATCGAATTCACTAACACAATGTATATGATTTGTTATTTGATGCCACCTTTTATGTCTCTCGAGTACCATTACTGCGTACTCAGATGAGATTTTGATCATTTACATTTATCATGATAAATTTCCTAATTTCTGGTCAATGCGTCAACTTTTTCTTGGTGTTGCGTTTTCAGTTATCAGATGTATACTTTTATGAGAACTCGTAAATTTTCCTTGTGAATGAAATCAAAAGAAATTCCTTTAAGGGAACATGTCTAATTCGAAATATAGAAAAAGAACAATCTGATATCTCTCGTAATAGCTTTAATTATTTTTGCGTGTCGTGGGATTATATTTTTAATGATAGCATTCGGGTAATGGGGAGATGAGACTTTTTCAATTATTCGGATAAAGACTTCACAAAAATACAAGAAATTAAGATGGAGGTAGAGTCCCAGATTCAAGTAATTTTTACTTTGCCTGAAGTTTAGTCGACTCGGATTTCTTTTTTGAAGACTAGAGTGAAAACACATTGAATTTATGCTGTCTCGGAAAGCTTTTATGTATTGTTTCCTCACTTCTACTTTTTTTCAGATAGGTATGTGATATGAAATGGGAAGTTTTTGTTTCTATGAATTATAACTATTTTAGTAATTGAATTCATAAAACATTCTAACTCCTTTTTTGGTTACTCAGTACATGAAACATTTTCCCCTCACTTGAAGTTATATAAGCTGAAACTGTAATAAATAATATAAATTATCATATGTGTTTTATAAGCTGAAAATAATTTCTGGTGATTTCTCATCTTAATCTAAAATTCTACTTTTTTCCAGACAAGCATGTCATACGAAATGAGAAGTTTTTATTTCCATGAATTATAACTTTTTTAGTAACTGAGTTCATAAAACAATTTTCCTCACTTAAAATTATATAAGGCTAAAATTTAATAAATAATAAAAAGTACCATATATGTTTAATGGGCTGAAAATAATTTCTGGGATAAAAATTTCACTATTAAAACGTATAATTTTAAGAAGCATTTGATAAATGTTTAACAATAACTTTCAGTTTGAAAATAGATATGAATACTTATGCGCCAAAAACTACAAAAAATTTTTAAACATGCAACACAAACCACTGCGAAATTATCTTTATATATATGAATAGATCTTGTCTAGAGTTTTGAAATGATACCACGCAGTCATGTTGCGCTCACGGTTGCCGAGATAGACTGAGTCAAACACAGCGGCACAAACAGAAATATTGCATTGTTTCCTCCGCCTACTCTGACAGGGGAGCGTCGCGTGCACGATATATGAATAGTTCATAAAACAGTTATCCTCACTTAAAATTCGTAAACAGCATGGAATCCAACAAGCGAATTGGATTCCATGCTGTTTACGAATATACTAACACGAGTACTGTTCAGCCCATATTTTTTAAAATATAACGATTTAAATTGGTATCAATTTTTGATGCAGGTGGTCATTCCTTAAGTCGCCCCATATTATCCATAGAGTTAGACGTAGTCCTACAACAAATTTGGTAACAATCTGTGAAATAGTTCTGACTATGAAGACTCCTCTAGGCGAATTAATATACAAAATGGTCTCTCGGTATATCAGTAAAATCGATTTTAAATGGAAAGACTACAGAAAAATAAAATAGAGGAAAAGAACAACAATAAAATTTGGAAGACTTCAGAATGAAATCTGGATTTGATACCCAGACAATAAATAACTTCTAACATTTTTCAAATGATGCTTTTCTGAGAATTCTTGAGAAAAATAATTTGCGAAAAGGTCAACATCATATGTGTTCACTTTGAAGAATCCTTGGGATTTATTTTTTATCTCACTATCTGGTGATTTTGAGAAGAGCTTTAAAGTGGTCAAGTTTGTTGTCTAATAGTTAAAAATGGATGAGATGGGATTGTCAGTAAATGCACTTAAGTCGATTTGTGGGCCATTTCTCAAATTCTAACTCCATTTTTTCCAGAATCCGAAAACAAATCTATCGATGTTTCATGTAGTTTAATAGAAAACAATCATCGACGAATAGAACTTTACATGTTTTAAACTGTCTACAACAAAATGAAGTTTTGAAATTAAATACGCTTGATATATACGTATACATAACTGAATAAAATGTGTTTCCAGTTTTAATGTTTCTCTGTGTTTTAAGGATGTGATGTGTTATGCTTAACATAAAGATACAAAAAAGTATAATCTAATTTTGGGACAGAATACTTTTATGTACTTTTTATAATTAACTTTATATGCTTTTTGTGATAAAATAACTAGAGTAAAAATATACTCCATAAAAAATCCAAGTTGATTTAGAACGTTAGTAAAAGTAACAATTGCACTTCATGGTTGAAAAAATAGCAATTGCCACTAAACCACTTTATTAAAATGCACGATTTCAATTTGGTTAAAGAAGAAATTGTGAAAGATAGTATTGAATTTTTGTAGAAGCTAATTAAATGTAAGCGCCTTGGAAATAAAATTGCAATCAAACGGAACAAATCGGGGGTATTAGAACACTTTTAAATTCGAGGGATGTAATGGTGAGACATAAGGTAAAAATTAATTTAAATGACCCCGTCTGAAAAAGTTAAATTACTTAATTTACGTTAAAAAATCAATTGAAATTTTTTTTAATATATAAATAATTAAATGTATATCTTTTTCCGTGACTTATAGAAAACTTTTGTTTTCTTGTTATCGAATGTGTGTGTGTGTGTGTGTGGGGATTCTAGTCTGTTTGGAAAATAATATCATACCATTTATGCTCAATCCCTTAGATTGAATAATAAATATTATTATAATGCGTTGTAAAGGAAATAAATATTCCCATACACTTTCCGCTAACCAAGCATTTGTCCTATAGTCTTGTCACAATACATTCCTCCTAGATGGAAGAGATTAATAGTTTCTTTTCCTGGCTAGACTTTCAGTTTCTCAAAATGCTTGAGCTTCTTAAGTGATTCCTTGACAGCTGTTGTATACCGCATCCTTCCTTTTATTTCAGATACGAATCGGAGCTCTAGCAGACAGAGAAAGTCTTTTCTTTTATAACTAATCCACATAAATATTCCGGTTAAGTCTGCTTCCTGAAATAGTTGAATATTTTTGCATAGTTTATCGCTTTCCTTAGCTGAATTTTTACTTTGCTTAGCCGACTAGTAAACTATACTTTTCATACCTGTCTCAGATATACCTGAGACATACTACATTATTGGAAAGTTTGAAAAAATTATATTGAAAAGAGAGCTAATTGTTGGAGCTTAAATTATTTCACTTATTGATTGAAATTATTGTTTCTATATTTTTCTTAGCATCACTTTTAATTATAATAGTAGAAATTTGCCGTCATTTAAATAGGAATCGATATTCCTATATAACAGGCTTTTTAGCTTTCTAATGAGCGAATGTTTTCGCGGTATATTTAGCTAAATGTTTTAATAAATTATGTATTCGAAAAGCATAGAATAATCCACGAAAAAAGAAAGTTACAAGGCACAATGATGACTGGTCATCAATTGCTCAATTTGTCATAACCATCGATAGTTCACAACTGTACCCTATCATTTACAATATCTAAGTTTGAAAATTTTGTGTAATGGTAACAATGGAAAGCTAATTTTTTATATTTCGATTTTTATTAAATAATATGTTTTTGATTATAGATACTTTTTGTCTTGAATATTTATTTCTATGGAGATTTTTTGTAATTGGAGGACTTCCGGGCAACATAGTGATAAGCCACTTTTTAAATTTCTCATACCATCAATTTTCAAGCTTTAAAAAATTCCGAAATTATAATGGCTTGTTCACTATTCAACAGGCTATGTTATCTTAAACTTTCAAGCCTAACGCACTCATTCAAACATTCAAAAATTCTCTAGTTCCTCTTGAATATTTTGTTTTTAATTTTTTACAACGGAGTTTTCGTTCTGTGGCTTATCACTATGTTGCCCGGAGTCCTTCAATTATATTTGATACTTTCGTCTTACTGTTTTTCTGTTTGTTCTGTTTTTCGCTCTTATGAGATTGAATTCGTTTTTACAGTATGGATAAATAATTAAACCCTCCGTACAATACACAAACCTTGCTCAGAAATCCTGTCGTACATAACCAACTCTATTGTACGAAAACTCCAATTTAAATATGTTCACAAACATCGCACGACAGACAATTGAGTTGTAAAAGTTGTACGCAACATTAGCTTTTATCGCAGCAGACGAAACTTCCTTGCATCCAAAAAGCACACAGCCTTTGTCTGCTCCCTCGGAAACTAGCATGAAGCAAAAACGATTGTTCCTTGATTCTCAGTTTCACCAGGGTAACGTCTAACGACACAGTACATGAGATAACATTTTACCCGAAGCCATCAAAGCGCATGAAGAAAAGCGTTAAAAAACGTTTGAATATACGAGAGTGAGAATTCTATTCTCTAGTCTATCGGATTTCGATAAACTGGTATCAAACGCGACGAGGAAACCTTTTTTCATTGTTCTTTTATATTTCTATTTTTTTACCTTTCTTTCTGATCAAATTGCGACGTGCCGCACCTCCCTAGGGGTTTACATGCTCCAGAGCACGAGCGAAGATGTTTTTTAAGGATTTTAGATCCGATTGCAACTAGTGAGGGAGAAACAGAAAAGATAATCAAGGTTTAGTCTTATTTTTTTAAGACTCTTGTTTGTCCTAATAGTAAACGTGAATAGATTTAAATGAATAGAAATTCTGGTAAAAGCCTTACTCAATCTCAGTACAGAAATAAGCACATTGAACAAACCTCCCAGACATCTTCTGGCCTTCTTTAGTCTGGCAACGGAGGGGATCTCTGTGGAAGTCCTGCACTTTTTGAGCGGACTCATGGACTTTATCTAGGCCTTTAGAAATAAGTAACAACGTAATAAGTACACATAAATTTTATACTGAGATTGAGTAGTTTCTTAAAGCATGCAAACTGATATATTACCAACTTCCCTCGTAGGTCAGTCACCTCCACTTCGAGATTTTACTCTACACTTTATTTTCGAACATGTAATTAGAAAATATCTTTTATATTTGAAATGCATATAAACTGTTCTTTTTGAGGGGGTTTTTCAGTGTAACAACAAACAAACCAGAATGAATGCGAAGATTTTACTTCACAAAACAAATGCTCTCGCATGATACACATTCAGGTTACCTTAAAATTGTCTTTTTTGCCGTTTTATCGGCGTTTGGAGTTTATTCTAATTAGTGTTGACCAATCAATTATCATATACTAATTCGGAATTCATTCTGTGGAACCTTTATTGGCGCAGTACTGAAATCGCAATCGAAAAAATAGCCAAGTAACGCAATGTTCGGAATATGTGAAGGAAACACTACCGCCACCTACATTTTGATTGACAAAAAATGCCTCTCATAGAAATGTATATATCGAAAATTTCGTGCAACTCTGAGGAAAAATAGTCCGCGAAGAATGCTTCGAGTGAACGGAGCAAAAAATTAAATTTAGAAAAACCGATGTAAAGCTATCAGTTTTGAGTGTCATCGTTCTTATTTACGCATAAAAATGCTGAAATATCGACTAAGTATTAGAATCACGAAAAAACTTTTTGTTAGAAGAATGTTTATAGAATGTGTATTTCGATAAAAATGTAAAAATGAATTTTTACATCGATTTTAGCAGCGTTCACAGTCCTCTTAGAGACATGTTTGGTATCGTGTAATCGTGTTTGGTATAATTTTATTAATTTTAATTTGTTTTTAATTCAAATTAATTTTTCCTTTCGTTCTGCTTTTTCAATTGTCAGATATACCACACTTTTACGCGTAGATTTCACTTTCGTGATGCGTAAAATTTTAATGAGAAAATCTCTCTCTCTCTCTCTCTCTCTCTCTCTCTCTATATATATATATATATATATATATATATATATATATATATATATATATATATATTCATAATCAATTGGGGATCAAGGTTTGTGTTTGATTAAACCTTCACATATATATATTTCACTAGTATACGGGGCACAGAAATTGACTTTATTTATTTATAGACGAATGATTGATGTTGTTGAATGTTGATGATTAAATTATTGAAGTAGGAAAAATTAGTTATTCATGCATGGTGAGGCAGTGTTTTTTTCTTGATTTTTTATCGAACCCCTTGAGGAACCGTTGCGTTGATCAACAGGGTCTGCCACCTGCTGGAAATGCTTGCAGGTATCCTATAGATTAACTTCACCCCTAGAGCGCTTCAAATTTCGGCATGGAAGTTTTGCAGACCAAGGAAGGGCATGACTGAAATTATTATATGCACTTTTCCCTCTCACAAAGTATCACATTGCTAACAAGAAAGCAGTCCGTGGAATGCACTTCTCACCATCATGTGGGCCAAGTAGAATTTTATGAAATGGCGTTGGAAAGGAATTTTTAAATCAGATCAATGGGTCTAGAAGTGTGTGATAAATATATGAAATTTTTAAAAGATTACTGAAAACAGAGTAGTGTGTGATAACAAAGGTTCAATTCTAACTTCGGAGATTTGGGTTCGCACTTGTCCCTACCTTACGCTATATCCTTTAATCACATTGTTTTTAAATTTAAATGTTATAAGTAACTTCGTGGACAAAAGAATGGGTCTAAAAACTTTGAAATGAATTTTAACTTCTGAGAAGTAAAAAATAAAAGATAAAATGATGTTTCTTCGGAAATTTTATGAAATTGAACTGAATAATCTAAGGTAGTAAGAATAATTAAATGAATTCAATTGTTTACTGGAAAAATTAAGATAACTTACAAAGTCATTGAAAAAGCGTATAAGTATAAAACTGATTTGCATCTTACAAAAGGAGAAATGCCCTAAGCGTCTTGTTTCTAATTCTATACTCTTTTTGAAGGCGTTAAGAAACTTCCTTCCTTATTTATTATTTACGTGTTCTCCTACGCAAAGATCGACACAAATTAAGCTCTAGCGGTAGCTTGATTCCAAAGAACCGAAGGAAATAAATTTTCTATATATAGCTTCCTTTAACCTATTTTAAGTTTTTCTGACTGTAAGCAAATCCTAAAATAGTATATAGTCTCAAACTGTATAGTATTAAGAAAAGATTTTCACGTAATCTATTTTAAGTTCTGCAGATCGTACAATTTGCTCTCTATATAGAAGTGCTAGAGTAAGTTGCTAGAATATTAAGCAACTCACATATCTACAAATGCAAGCAAATCAAAAATTATTCTTATATAACTCATTACTATCCCAAACTCAGTAAGGAAGATTTTTATCTTGGTATAAGTTTTATTTTATTGTTACTGTTTAATTGTCTCTCAGCTTATAACTATAACTTTATGTAAATACTCGACTCACTTAGGATTTATATAAATAACCTTTCAAGACCCTCTTTCTGTTTTCCGAATGATTGTTTCCCATCTCTAACTTCTTCCAAAATTAAAACATCATATGTAAACTAGAGCATACTGATTGCAGTAAAAGTGGTATATATTTCTAAACATTTTATTTCAAATAAATTGTCTATGGGTATATTTGCCTTTTGGGTAACTTATCTCTCTTTTAGGGAACGAAAAATTAACTATCCTGATTTTTTATTCATACTGAAAATTATGAGTTTGAATTTGTGTCCTGATAAATTTTTATCAAAAGGTTAACTTTATAACCTTTCTTTCAAACATTAATCAGAAACATATAGATATTTAATTGTAACACAAATTGTTTTATAAGAACTTTTTCGACAGAAAAATACACAAAACTAATTTTTTTTAAAAATTGTCAAACTTTTGGGGCTTAGACCCATTTTTTGGTGAAGTAATCACTTATTTAAATTTAAAATAATTTTAAAAAAAAACATATAATTGAGGTGAGGAGCGATTTTTAAATTGTTTGTATGATTAAAAAATCAATAGAATCACTTTTAATCCAATATAAGGGTTTGTTGAATATTTTCCTACGAGATGGCGCACAGACAACCCGACCACTCGGGGATGTCACCGCGTCTGCATGTTTATGTTCAAAGTAGCTGCTTAACCACCCCCTTGTTTTCCTGTTTATCTGTCACTTGCGAAGAGGGCTGCCTGCCGAGAACCAACCTCGCAGCATCGCTCTCCGTTGTTACTTGTTAATAAACACCTGCTATTTGTTAATCCTGAGTTCTATTCTGTTAACTCACAAAGCACATAACGGGATCTCTTGAAGTGTCCAATCAGGGTTTATACTTAATCAGGGTTTATCGGGTGTACTAAATCCGAATGGATAAAAGTTATTAATTTCTACTTTTACAATACTTGAAACTCTTAAGGTAAAATAAGAAACAAGACGAATATTGATAATTTCTAACACACACAGAAGTATTATGTATGCCATATGGAACAAGAAATGTTATAGAATCTCCATAGACATTTTTCTTTAAACGTAGTAATATTTTTTGTAAAGAAACTATGAACTTTGAATATGGCTATTCATGGGGGGCAACAAAATAATCTTAATTCAAAACATTTTTCATCCTGTTTGGTTGATTGAGTTTTATGACGCAAGGGCCATATTTGACAAGCTTCTCCAAACAACGTCAAGTAAATGGGTATACACACAAGAAAAGTTTTACTGACAACAGAAGAGAGAGAAATGCACCCAGGGAGGAATAGAACGGGAAGTCACCGTGAATAAAGTCTGAAGTAAAACTAGTTGGTTGCATAAAATTAAACTTGATACCATTCGCATTCTATTCCGATACATAAAACCGTAAATGCGTTTTTACTTATCTTTTCTGTTAAACGGTAATCTTTCAATTCGCTGCTCTTTTCCAAATCACTCTGTAACTTACTAACGAATTTTACTGATATTCATCTTGTTGTTTACACAACCCTATTATTGGATAAAAGTACAAAATCCCATCTGAATTATACCAATAAGAAGCTTTTTCTATAAAGCTAAATATAGATGGCGGTAATGTTTTGTGGTAGAACGTACTTCCTGTACGAATTTCGTATTGGGTAACTGGAAGTAAAATCTATGTCTTTCGGTGGTTTGTTTGCTTAACCCTTCAAGTGGTTTCGACGAGATAACTTGCTCATCGAATTCTCCCAATGATGATCAAGTCATCAAGATATTGCCGCTTTTTTATGATGACGAGAACAAGATCTGATCAGTTTTCTTCGAATGACGAGAGACGACGAGATCTTAATGAACGAGATATTTCGTCCATCAAGATCTGGTTAGTTTTGCTGATGACGAAATACCTCATCGAGACAACCACTAGGAGGGTTTAAGTGAGAATCCCTCCCATACTGCTTCATGCGCTTCCACGCACTTTCCATTCATATGCATCAAACGCAGTCTTAACAAGATTGTGCCTGCTCCCTTTGTTTTACAAACATTTCGCTTTCATTTACAAACATTTCCTCGTCTCTTCAGAACAAACAAGATAATGAATACTCCTCCAAAGTCATTTATTAATAGGCTTAAAAGTTTCAAAGCATACGGATACCGTAATTCGAAGTTTCTCGCACCATAAGTAAAATAATTACAGCTTCATTATTAATCAAAAGGGGAAAAACTTCTCTCCTTTGATTTTTCAGCGCTAAGCTATTTTATCTTCCGTCTGCCTCGCCGAAATTAACAAACTACTTTTGCGTGTGAGATTAACGGTAAAGTAATTAGAGACATTAAGGCTTCTACTCTTCCTTTCTGCGTGGAAAGTATAAAACGCATTCTTTGAACTTCTGCCTCCGTTGTGTTGTATGTCAGTGATGTTAAAAAGGATTAGCCGAAACAGAGGTTTGCACTTCTGAGTGCCTCGGTTTGAGTATATCTCTCCAAAACATGGATTTTGTCCTTTGTTTTTAAGTGTAAAATCGCAAGTCCCAAGACAATGCTTATTATTAATTTACATCTCGTTAAGGAAGAATAATCAGAAAATTATTGAACTACATCTGATCAAACGATGTTTCTATTTGTGAATTTATTTAATGGTTAAGTATGGAATACCTTAAGATTGTATGTGCAATGTTTTAAATAGCTTCGTCGATAAATTAAATTACATTTTATATTTATTGGTACAAATTTAGAATAACACTCTATACTCCAGCACTAAAAAGGTCTGATATATTTTTAAAAATTCGATTTGCATGAGAAACAATAGAAGTCTATTACTGCAACAAGTATATCTCCATATTCCAAAAGGAAAAATCTTTCCAAGTGTGCACGTCCACTATGTGTAAATTTCTGAAGCAAAATCTTCCAGATATCAGCACACTTTCATTTCAAATTCAAATAATTCAATAAATTTTCAGCATTCTATTCTTCCGTCGCTAACTTGGAGAAAAATATCATCAAAGAATGTAGAAACAATAAACGTTTTGCAAATGATCTGTGGTAGCATCGTTTTGCGTATGCAAATCGTGATCAAAGTTGGTATTTTCATTTAGTTTCTCTCCTCAAGTTAACTGCAGATATACCTTCACACATGTGCGGCGATCAGAGATGATCGGGCTACTTTATTATTTTCTTTATTTTAGGCAAAAGACGCTGGTACACTAGCCATCCTATTATATTTATTAATTGTTAATGTTATACATAGGTTATGTTGTTAAGTTTTGATTAAAGTTACTTTTCATTTTACTGCCTATGTACTCATTGAACTCCAGACGACATCTTTACATGGCTGTGAGTAATAGCACCTACTCCGATTCAGATCTTAGGATTATTACTTAATTCAGCTATGAAAGCAAACTAATAGTCGATAAAAAAATGGAACGTCAATGCTGTATGCAATTGTTGACGAGAACGTGACAGTCTCAGTTTTAACCCCGGGTACAATGAGAAACTAAGGAACTTCAAACAGCGCCAACCGGACTTCGGCAAATACGAGATTCGAACTCGTGACCGAGCGCTTCAGTCTATCAGTTTCTTAAGAACGATCTCGGTTCCACTAATGGCCCACCACTCGGCAACTGGTGGGCCATTAAGTTAAGAGTAGTAGTAGAGCTATGTCGTTAAAGCTACTTATCTTTACCATGCCTTTCTTATTTCTTTCAATCAATTTTTCAATGAAAACTACAATATTTTTCGAATACAAATTAACCTACTTTCCCTAGGTAATTCTTTTAATCATCACTCCATATTTAATTTTTATAAGTTCAAATACCATATTTTCAGCTATTAGTGTATTCGCCAATTATATTTTGGAAAGAAATTATGCTTCTAGAATTCTGAAGATGTATTCGAAATTGTAACACGTGGCAAGAGTGACACGAGTTCAAAATTTTAAACTTTCTGTTCGAACGGCTTCCAAAGCAGGTGTTCCAATCTGCTGTTCTAGAATATTTATTGACGCTAAAACTTTGACACAACTTAAAGCACATTCTGCTATAAATCATTTTTGGCTGCTTTGGAATATGCTTCTAAACTGGTGTTGTCATTGATTATGATGTGACATGCTGCAAAATTATAACATTGCAGCTCACGAGTCAAATCCGCTCAGAATCGGTTGCTATACCTCTAGGCGGCCATAAATCACATCCGCTTTAACCTGATTTACAGACAGGGAGAGAATGACATAACATTGCACTATATAGACTCACTAGGTCTGTCCTAAATATAAGGAGAATATGATTGTCGATGAAGGCAGGAGTAATATCTGTCATGGAAATTGTGCAGTGTTTAAACATGACTTAATGGCTATATTGTTTTGCGTGGTTACAGACACATCGTTCTACTATATACGTGGCGAAATTCCAAAATACTTTTCCTTATATCTTTCTATCTTCGCTATTCATTTCTCGATAGAGCTTCCAGTCTTATATCCAATGCCATTACACATCCTTCTCTCAGAGGTCGGGGAACCAACATCTAAAGATGGTGATTTAGCATCTTTCCTGCTCGGTTCTTATTGTTTCACACATGTTTTTCTTGCCGACTTTACCTCCTACCAGCTCGGACGTCTCATCCCTTGTCACTTATCCGTAATTCATGTTTATTATATTATGTCTCATTAAACTAGCTCTATTGTTGATTACCAACTAGGCCTATGACTGTTTCGTTTGATACGACATACATATGCAGCATAAATGGATAAAACAAAATCAAATACATTTTGTTAGTTAAATTATGTTTGGTAACAACAAATTTCCTCGCTGTGTGATATAAACGCTCGCTGGGAGAAAGTAATATTGCGTTTACAATGTATATCTGTTGTCCGCTATCGTAAATATTTTGTATTCCATTTAAAAATACTTGCAGCTGAATAAGATACTAAAATAAATTTGTTTCGGTCTGCTTAACCGCCTGTTTGCTCTTAACTTGATGTATAAAAAGTCTCTGTTTATCCGTGAGCAATGGTGAATTATTAATTATTCATTACTCTCTACCTAAGAAATGCACTTAGTGAATGCAATATTGATGGGAAAATAAAATCTAATTTAGGATGCAGGTTTAAAAGTAATGTACACACAAAGTAATCTAAAAATAGTCGTAACCTTAAATGGAAGAGCACAAAAAATAAAAAATTTCAGTCAAAAAGTTAACGGATTGGAAAAGGAAAAGAATTCCATTGGTGTGTTTTAATTTAGCACCTACTTCTTAAATATATATTTAGTCAATTAACGATAACTAAAATCTGTTAAATGTTTTGCTATAATACAATAAATATTCTAATTCTTAACCTTTTTTCAGTGAATTAATGATAAATTTTACCAAGTTATCTATCTGTAACGTTAAGCAAAACACATATTTGATGTCACTATATGAATCAATTAAATTTGTGAATAATTGATAGTTTAAATTAGATAGCTCGGTAGTGCTGCAGAAAAATTGTTGCGAGAAAGTTATAATAGAAAATACCTCTTAACGATTTTTCTTTTTGAATGTCAATCAAAGTAGTTATGAATTAATTTTATTTTTAATTCCAAACGCAAGAAGTCATATTCCGTTTTATTACGTGTTACAGCAGAATATCGTTTTACCTATCGATTTAGAAGGCGGTCCGAAATTATTTCGAATGAAGTGCAAAAACGAAGTGATATATTATGTTATCAAGTTTTGCATAGTAACCAGAAATCAATTTTTTTCTTGTTTTCACATTTATTTTAACAACTATGCTTTCTCTAATTATACACTTTGTGTTTTGCATGTATACCATTTTCAAGACTCAATCTATTGACATTTCATTGTAAAAACAAATCCTAAAAATTATTATTTTATGTGTTTGTTTCGACTCTTATACACTCCATAACTATCTATTAATGTTTGATCTACTTTCAAATCTGGTTTCGGCTTAAAATGCTATTACAATTCTTGAATTGGATTGTATTTAGAGGTTTTATGGCGAAAAGTATTACAACTCTTGAATTTTTAAAACTAAATTAAAGTAAAACTATTTTTAATATGAATGGATTATCTTATGGGAAACGGATAACATATTATTGTGTAACGAAACTAATATAAATGGATTGTCTTACGAAATGTCTTAGAATGCTGCCCGATATTCGGCTGAATGAAGTACAAAGACAAATTAATATAGTGTATTATGTTTTTACACAATAACCAGAAATCACAATTATTCATGTTTTAACACTTATTTTCCCAACTTAAGTTTTCAATGAGTTTTTCTCTTGTGTGTTTCTCGTCTCTATATTCACTATATCGGATCTTTCCATTGGGAATTGATCCCGGGCCATTGTGTTGCTCCATTGCGACGTTAATTCAACTATCCACCAACCTATATTCACTATATCTTGTTTTTTATTACATAGATGAATACTCAGTGTTTTAAACTTCAATAAATTTACATATTTTAATAGTAAAAACAAGTCGTGAAAAAAATTCATCTATGAAATTATTTCTACGCATATACTCCATTGCTATCTCTATTAATATTCTGTCTTATTTCAAATCGAATTTCGGTTCAATATGCTATTACAACCTCTTGCATTTTTAAAACTAAATTAAAGCGAAACTACTATAATATGAATGGATTATCTTACGGTGGGCAGAATAAATTGAACTGTCACGTAACCAACGAAATTAACGTCGAGAGATATCCAACGGATGTAAGTATTCCGTTTCCAGGAATTCAAGAAATATTTAAAGGTATGAGACATATTCATTAGTGGTTACACGATTCATGTAATATCCGGCAATTTATCTTTAAAAGAGGTAAGTAAAACGAAACTCCAATGGCCATTTATCCTTTAATTGAAGAAAGTTTATTATTTGATTAAAACTGGATTGAAAATTTTTAACGTTACATTTGATTCTGACTTTTGAAATAAGGCATAAAAAGGTAATCGTATTTCTTTTGTGTAAAATGTAATTATTACATCTTATAAGTTTTGGTAAAACCGAGACATCGAAAATTATTTTATAGATAGATATATAACAGGAAACGTTTATTGAGAATATAACTACGCCCGTAAAGAAATTTTTTAAATGACAAATATAAGTTAGCATTTTTATACAATGAAAGAATATTTAAATTATCATTGTGAGATTTATCTAAATTTCAACAACGAATCAACATACTGATAACTTTACTACATTTACTCAATACCACAGCATCGTAGCCTTTAACCTAGAATAATAAATAATGTAATAATTATTTATCCTATTTGCTGTAAAATTAATTTATATTCTGTAAAGTTCACGATAATGTTCCCTTTAATATAAAAAAAACTTGCTTATTTTGGTTCTAAAAATTTGATTTATTTTTATTTTTGTTCTTTGAATCGAATAATTCTAAAAAATGCAAACGAGCACTTATATCGTCGGCTTACAATTGAAATACCACTGTCAAAAATTTTAAGAATTGTTTTTAGCTTTTCTAAATCTTATTTTAGTAATCTTTAGACAAGTGAAGTTCACCAAGTCATTTTTTTTCTTTGCATAAAGGTTAGATTTCTTGAGAAACACACTTAGTGAGAAGAATTTTTCCCGTAGTTTTCACAGAACTACTTCGACTTCGAGTATTTTCACTTGTAAAACCAACGATCTAACTTTTTCTTTTGATATCGATAATATATCATATGCAGAGTGAATAAAGTATTCAATGATCTTACTTGCTTTAAAATTCTTTCACCAACTTTTATTTATGATTAGAGTGAGAAGACACACACACAGAGTAATTATCGAATAGGGGATAATTTTGCCCATCAAATATTATTACAAAAAATTTGCTACTTCAGACTTTTTAAATAAAATTTTTTCTGTATTTGTAATCCTCGAAATTTCGCTTTTGATCTTCAAAATACTTAAAAATTCGAGAGTGGGGTGCTAGGTGTTGATTAGGTGTAGCTTAGATGTTGACTTCGTCATCAGACCGTGGTTCAAAATTATGAGGTGTCCTTGGATATTTCCCTTCGAGATTGATATCGGACTGTCGCCAATAGCCCGTTGTGTTTATCCAATGCGATGTGAAAATTCAACTATCTACCTACCTTAAAAATTTAATACATAATAAAGTGTCACGAAACATGGAAACGATATTAAGGTTGTATAAATGAAATACGATAGTCTGCTATGATTCCGATTCAGTCAATCAAATATTTTCCCAATGACAGTTTATAGACCCTTCAGGCCTAATTAGGTCCACTGCACCACAACTGAGCACCGTGGAAGGTTCTGTCACATCGTGAACTTGGGTGGGGGCATGTCTCTTCCTGGAGGACTTTAGGGAAGCTGCCAGCATTTACATGTCGTCATGAAGAAACTAGAAAACTTCAAGTACCCGACCCGACTTCGGCACATACGAGATTCGAACTAATAATCAAACGCTTCAGTCTACCAGTTTCTAAGAGTGAGGACTTTAGCCATTCAGCCATTGGTGAGTTTGATTGGTTTGTCGAAGAGTAAGTTTGTGATTTTAATCTTCGTTGTAGTGAGTTGCTCGGAATTTTTCCTGCATTTCACTTGCGAAGCTTAACGTGTGCAAAATTAACTTGGAGATCCCTTAGGAAGGCAGTCCCATGGAGTATTCCGAAAATTCAATAACTTTAAATGGATACTTAGGGAGAATAAGATCAGTGAAAAGCCATTCCTGAATACCTTGCTTTGGTTTGTCGCTATACGTACTTTTCTTTTTGTTAAGCGATGACTAAATATATCGCTACTTTCGACTTAAATTGGTCGAATTGCTAAAGCTGGAATACAACTACCAACAAATAAAACTATTATACATTTCGTTTTTGTTCGTGTGCTGTTATTTCAATTGAAAAACTCTTCAATTGTAAAATTATGAAACATAAAATATTAAACTCAAACATTTTTTAGTTTTATTTCATCTTTAAATTCATTGTAATATAAAAATGTTGTAGCTTAAAATTGTATTCGTGTTTGAATGAAACTATTATTAATCATAATTTCCTATTAATTTAATCGTACAACTATATGAAAATTGCTTTAGTTTTGCTTAGAAGTAAGCTGTAGACATAGGTGGAGAAGCTAAAAGGATTTCAAGAAAAAATGTTCAAAAGACAAAACCTCAATTTTTTTCCGAGAAATGAGCAGACGATATTAAAATTAATTAAATCAAAGCTTTCGTCAAATTAGACCAATTAAGATTTTGAGCAGTAAAATTAGTATGAAAACTCAAGTGATGTGAGTTACTTTTATCAATTAAGAGAGAGCAAAAGACTAGCAACTCTTTTATATTCACTGGGTCATTAATAATTTTTCAAACCCCCAAAAAATACTTTTTAACATAGAAATCCTGTATTAAGTTTTTCAAAAGTGGAATAATTAAGGCTTGTAGAGGAAAAACTAGTACAAAAATTTTTACTACACTGCTTTGACTAAATTAATTAAATAAACCATGCATAAAATAAAGATAGGCGTTTCATTATTAGTAAAATACACCTTCACACTTAAAACCTGCTTGTTAAACTTAGGCAAGTAAAATAGTTAAAAAGCTAAAACCACAAAAATTAGTAATAATGAATGAGTAATTTTGATACATTACATAACTCCTTAATTCATTACATCCAAATTCACAGACACCAACTAGAGAAAATTATTGAAAGGTAGTGAGCAGGTATGATCCCAGTTGCTTCAATACTACATTTGTGTTTTAATAAACATTTATTTCATTTATGCACTTCATTACCTATATATGTATTTCATGATAATCTCTTTCCCTTTTACTTAAGCCTAATTCACTTAGTATTCTATTAATTTCCTCTTTTGTTTTTTCTTTCTCACGCGCCCCTTGAACCCTCTCATTTGAATATCGCTGTCTCAGCGGTAATCGTAAATACTTTTCTAGGCTCTCTTCGTTTACATTCTCAGCTCCGTAGATATATCAAGGGGATATGTTTTTCTGGCGGTGATTATCATGTACGGAGCTCAAACAGCCTCGTGTAAAGGTACGTGGGTTCGTCATTCTACTCACACACGCGCGACTGCAAATTAATTTCTTTGATTCTATCTTTAATTTCGTCATGTTATGTCTAAGCATGATATGCATATTTGTAATATTTATCTCTCATGTTTAGGAGGCCAGACCCAATCTTTAAAATCTTATGGGAAAGCAAGAAGTCGGGCCCCTAGCAATTGGTGCCCTGTCTTTTGAAGCACCATGCAATCGATCGAGAGTGACACTGTATATTTGGCTACCTTTTTGCTATATTGTCTGAATGTGTGTAGTATGTATTCCTCGTGTTTGGCAGGGGCTGTACCAAACAATAAAAACCTTGAAATAGGGGGCCCTAAAGAGTTGTGCCCTAAGAACCGGTGCCCCTGTTCAAATTGAACATTCAATAGAAAAGTACGATTTTATCCAATTTATTAAGACAATAGGGGGGAATAAAAGAATTAATCCAAATATATTTTTTCTCTATACCTAATTTCGAGTGGCGAGTTTGTCAATATTTTGATATTCCTTTCGCTTGCATCTACATATTCTGAAAATAGCTGATAGCAGGCGGAAATGTGTCGAAGTAGATCGAAAATCTTTGCTTCATTTGAGTGTGAAAAGAAATGATCCATCATACTAATATCGAGGTAGTCTTTTTCGGAGAACTGTCAGTAAACGGATGCATAATCTGCTTTTTTTTCTATCATGGATATAAGAACTTATCTACAAGAAGCCCAAGGGAAATCGGTTGCAATCGTCTGATACATGAAATTTATTTTTCTGACACTTTTCTCGTGATTTGACCTTTATTTTTAGGGAGTCTCATTTCCAGGAGTAATGAACTGGGAACAGGGGACTTTTCAGAATGTTTACCTATGTTGCCCGTATACGATTGTAACTACTGGTCCATAATATCATGGTATTTAATTTAGCTACGCTAAGTCATTAAGGCTATGCATTTAGTACTTGTTGCATACAAAAAATAAAGCAAACTCATTAATTTTGAGAGGGAAAGAAATGTAACCCTATTTTATATTCAAAATATAAACAGCTGAAATAATTTCAAATAGTTCAATGATTTATATTTTAATAGATATGTGATTTCTTCTGGTTGTCTAAACTGAAAACGCCGTTAAACATACACTGCTGGCCACCGTAAATGCAACACCCTGAAGGAAGCATGCAAATAATATGAAATTTACAGCATGCATTAGCGGAATGTGAGATATGCAAATGATTAGAATTTCAGCGCAGACGCACATCACGCGCGCCTGTGGCGCCACTTCAAAGCGCTATTTAAGGCTTGGAGATTTCGACGATTTCAAGTACGGCAATTGTGTTTTTCTTGTGGTTTTTTCAAAAAAACGATCAATTATGCCTCGTAGAAAACAGCGATCATCTTTTGATCAAGTATCCGAGTTCGACAGAGGAAGGATAGTGGCCTACCGAGATTGTGGATTATCTTTCAGGGAAATCGGTAGTCGTGTTGGACGAAACCAAACAACTGTAATGCGGATATGTGATCGTTGGATGCAGGAGGGTTCGACGGACCGACGTGTTCGATCGCATCCACCTCAGTGCACCACTTCACGTGATGACAGGCATATTGTGCGTATGGCAGTGACGGATCGCTCAGCCACATCACGAACCATAGCACAGCACATTCAGTCTGTACCGCATCATCCAGTGTCTGCGCGTACCATTCGACGCCGTTTACAGCAGAGTGGTCTGTCCGCAAGACGTCCATTGCTTCGTCTACCCTTGACGCAGAACCACAGACGTTTCCGCCGCCAATGGTGCGATGAAAGAAGGATGTGGACGGCAGAATGGAATGAAATTGTCTTTACTGACGAGTCACGCTTCTGTCTGCAACACCACGATGGTCGGATTCGAGTCTGGAGACACCGTGGAGAGAGGATGCTGAACAGCTGCGTTATGCACCGCCACACTGGTCCTGCACCGGGTATTATGGTATGGGGCGGTATTGGATATCACTCTCGCACTCCTCTAGTACGCATTGCCGGTACTTTAAACAGCCAGCGCTACATCTCCGAGGTGTTGGAGCCAGTTGTCCTTCCTTCAGGGCTTGCCCACAGCCATATTTCAACAGGATAATGCGCGACCACACGTGGCACGCATTGTCCAAGGGTTCTTCGTCAATCGCCAGATTGAATTGCTTCCCTGGCCAGCTCGCTCTCCGGATCTTTCGCCGATAGAAAACATGTGGTCCATGGTTGCTCAACGATTGACCCAGAATACATCCCCAACTGCCACACCAGATCAACTTTGGCAACGTGTGGAAGCTGCTTGGTCTGCTGTACCCCAAGAACACATCCAAAGTCTCTTTGAATCAATGCCGAGGCGTGTGGCAGCGGTGATCTCCAACAATGGCGGCTACTCTGGCTACTGATTTTGGCAGGAACCACACTTCACAGAAGTCTATAAATTTAATCATTTGATACTTGGTCAACATGTTATCTACAAAATAAATTTTGTTGTGATATCTCTTGTCTTTCTTGGTGTTGCAATTTGGGTGGCCAGCAGTGTATTTTTAAGACATTTTAACTTCCTATAACAATGGGTATAAGTGAGCTTTGTTTAATAATATTTTTAACATTAATTATCTAGCGTCCACTACATACTTAAAAGCTGTTATCTTTAAGACACACATCAGTATTACTCAAAAATTAAATTAATTAATTCAAAGTACTTAAATGATATGTATTCAAATTATTCCCATTAACACTTAATATATATATATATATATATATATATATATATATATATATATATATATATATATATATATATATATATATATATATATATATATATATATATATATATATATACTTTCCCCGTTAACCTTCCTATTCCTGAAAATTCTCAGAAACATTCAATATTTTAGCTCAAGTTGTATGAAAATATGATCAGTGCTTCTCGAAACTAGCTGAGATATCAAATTTCCACCTGTAACACTTCGCTTAGAGCGATCTACGCGCATCGCTAAACTAGTACTCTGATAGATTTTGCCCCAAACCACTAGATATCAAAATATATTCCCAACTTTAATAAACTGATATTTCATCATGGTGTCTTTTTCAATCAGTCTGCACCACTTAATTACGCAGATATCGAAGAAAATGAGATATTTTCTAAAGTCGGAAAGGTTTTCCTCTGGCGTTTTATTTGAAATGGTTCTGAATAATTGACTAAACTGTATTCAAACTTCTGAAAATCTCATTACACTCTAAGTTAAAAATTATTCATAATAATTTTATTTTTTGTAATGTAGCAATCAATTATTTTATAATCTAGATAATTTAGCAATAATAATAGATAAATTGAACTTAATTAAATTCTATTGAAATCGACAAACTTTCTACTTGCAAAAGAAAATTAAAAGAGTACTATTAGAAAAATAAATATATTCGTATCTAATGGTTAAATGGACATATGTTGAATTTCGTTTTGCTTACGTTACACACTTCTGTATGATTTTAGCCGATCTTCAATGCTTTCGTATTTGTGTCTGAAGGATCACGTTGCAGGATATCATTTAATTTAATTACTAAAAAATTATGTATTGTAGAGAATGCGATTTTGTACGAAATGACTTCACATAAAACATGGACTTAAAAAATAATAAAATAGGAAATTTAATTGGAGCTATCCGATTTAAAAATAAGGAAAATGTCGTATTTTGAAAGGTAAAGCATTGCTCATTTCTCGTTAAATATTTTCATCGGAGAGCCTATCCATATAGCTGGAATGAAGTTTAAATAGATGTTTCGGATGCAACCCATGGTATCTAATAGCTGATGTCCTTCAGCTAAGTTACTCATTTTGCCAAACGATATTTATTCAAAGTAAAATTCTAATTTTTATCTTATCAGACGTAATTATTCCTTTAGAAGTACAAATTTGACATGTCTTTCAAACTATTTTTATCAATGTTTTAATTTCCTTAGATTCAGAATTTGTCTTATGTATTTATCTTTATTGACATTCTTTGCTATGAATAGAAAGGATTGGATTAGATTTTGAATTTTATGGCACAAGGTTCTAAGCAGGACAAGCTGGGCCACTGAATAGAAAGGAGATAAAAAATAATGAATCAGTAGATGTTCTACAAAAAAGTTATATGAATGGATTCTTTGAATTCGTTAATGAAATATAAATAATGTCTAAATAAAAATTATTTAACTTTTATCACGCTTTCCTATTCTATTGCCAAAGAAATATATACACGAAAGAACCTACACACACTTCTATTTTCTTTTATCTATCTTCAATCTTTGAGGGAAAAAATAGGATGCCTATACCTACCACAAAGGTAAACGAGACACGTAGAAATTGGGATGTTTTTACTTCTTCACTTCAATGATTTATTTAGTTTTCTGTAAAACGGAAAGGGACATCAGGAAACATGCTGTCTTTGAATTTCCCGACGACACGTACTGTTATATCCCATAAAAAAAGTTTCGAAGTAAAAAAAATTAAAAGCTTGTGTACCGCCTGGAAGAAAGGAAGTTGGGACAAAGGGAAACGGAGTCTACTTTCTACTCCATAAAAAGAAACATTTCTCTTAAATATGACAAATGCTTCAACTTTCGCTGATATTTATAGACGTATGTAGTAAAATAACGTGAAAATAAATATTGTGTAATATGGAACAGTTACAGATACCTTACGGATATGTTTAGATAATAGCTCAATACAGATTTTCTTTCAAACTATTAGTTTTAAGAATGTTTAACGAAATAGATATTACCCACATTGCTTTAAGTGCAACATAGCTTTGTAATGGATGAAATCGGATATTCTATATAAATATATATCCATTTAAGAGAGTGCAGACATCTTCAACAATTCCTATTTAAACGGGGCACATGCTCAAGTGAGAGCACGATCATGCGCATATGGAATCAAATGATAAGTCTCTCGCTCTTCACGGGGAAGAACACTGGTTCTGCTACAGTATTGCTTTATTTCATTTTTTTTTTGTCAATCAGATGCTAACAACATTATGGACACAGCTATCCATAATAGCCAGTATAGTCTAAAACATCCCTAATCTTTATAGGAACTAAATATGAGGAAACATTAGAACCACCATTTGCTATATGAGCAGGTTTAACACGTATATGCTCGGGCAATCAGGTGTTTAGTAGTTTGCTAACCTCCACTATATTTGAGGCCAAGTTTGCTTGTTTATGCAGAATGAATACCCTTCAGATCGGTAAAAGTTTGACGAGCGTAAATAAGGCGTTATGATCTGCTAAGAGTGAAATCATGCACTGCATACATCACACGCTCGAAAGATTTTATTCATTGAAAATAATTATGACGCGGGTAATCATTGAAACAACAAAATAAGAAAAAAAAACAAAGCATATTATTTCAAAATAAATGACATCTTAAGTTGGCATTGAAAATATTATTAGGCATTCATTTATTCTAAGATAAATTAGTAGTGTTTCTAGAACTATATTTTTATATCCAAAGGATACATTATGTAGTACAAATACGTATAACATTCTCGAAGTATACGTGAGACTCGTGTCTTTTCACTGATCTCATGTTTTTTCGTGTCCTCTTTACTACATTCAATTCAGACTTTTCCGTGATATGTATCTCACTTTTACTATACTAATTGAAAAAATATGATCATGTAAGCAAAATTGTTGAAAAATTTTGAGTATTTTAATAATAAATGCATTTTTCCAGTTGCAAAACAAATGTCCTTTCAAACAAATAGCTTGAGTTTGAAAAGGTATTTATTGTTTTGTTCATTTCTGTCCTTTGCCTTCAAGTCTGCCAGATGTAGCTTACACCGCATGAATTTTCTTGAAAGAAAAACCTTAATGCCTTAATTTTTAGTTTATAATTTGGGTTTGGTTTAAATATTTTTTAATTTAAATTTACTTTATTCTGAATATTAATTTTATTTCACAGTGAGAATACTACAACTGAGATTAATTAATTCCCAAAACTAATTTTATAACTTTGTTTCTGAATGATTTGTAATTTTTCTGGTTGTTGGTTGGTTTTTGTGGCGCAAGGGTCATATTTGGCCAAACTGCATAAGCATAAGAAACAACGTCAAGTAATGGACATACACACGAGGAAAGGTTTACTGACACAGAGAGATAAATAAACCCAAGGTAAGTTACAAGAATCGAACCTGTTCTTCCAACAACTCGCAAGTTACAAGAGCAGTAGGCAAACCCATTGAGTCATTGGGGCCACTGATTTTTCTGATTCTGCTCTTTTGGTTTTTCCTTGTCCAGATTATTTTGGTGAATCAGAACAGGTTTTCAGAGGGGTGTTTTAATCGCTTGCCATGGAAACATTCTTATCAATTTAAAAGATCAGTAGAAGTTAAATAATTTATTAAAGGGGTTGTATGAGTATAAAAGTACAAAACTTATCATTATTCGGTCCCCTTTATAACACAAGAAATTTCTGTGTTTAGTTCCGCCATAGGCGCGGATAAGATTTCGTATCAAATATGTAAAATGCGTTTGCCTTAATCAATTTATTTCCTATTATTTTACAGAATTTATATCTCAGCGAATTGATAAATTATTCAATCTCTCTCTCTCGCTCTCTCTGGCTGCAGAGAAACTTAATTTCGTAATTTAATAAAACTTGATCAAGGAAAGTAGCTTACAATCAGACAAACGGAACCCGAGGCCCCGTGAAAAAGAAATCGAATCAATTTTGCAAAGGGAAAATGACACTTGTATAATTATAAAATGTATACTTTAATTAGAATTCCATCAACTGAAGTGTAAGTGAAAAGCGATTAGTTATTTGTTTTATAGGCATCAAATTGCTTTTCATTGAGTTAGCTATGAGAATTGGATGAAGTAATTAAATAACAGATGGCATCGTCATCACCCAGCGGGGGTATCTGGCTTTTCGGGAACTCGGTTGTTGTTAGGAAAGGAGTGTAGTGTTAGTGTATGAAAAGTTAAAATATTTATAGAGGCGTTTATTTAACATATTAAATGAAAAAACTAATGATCGTATTTAATTATTTGCTTTGCAGGTGATAGTAATTCCATAAACATCCACGAAACTGTCAAACGCAGATAGCTAGATATAAAAGTGCTGTATTAGATATTGTAGGGGCTAGGACAAAAATATGCACTCTAGTGGGCTGTAATTATGTTTATTTGCCTCCATTGACACATGGAATGGCTCCTGGAACGGAACGCTGGCGAAATTGACTTATCGCATCAAGGTATCAGATACTGAGAAGTTGGCAGCGTTCTTGGAGCTTGCCAAGTACATGAACAGTTTCGCCAATTAAGGAGTAGCGCGAACAACTATTAAGGAGAAACGCACGGCGCGAACAGATATAGTAAAATAAGCTCGCACTACAAGATAAGACTACTTGCAATATCCCAAGCAGTAAAAATCGTAAATTGGCACTCCTATTTCGAAAACTATACACGATACAGGAAAAAGTCATGCTAAGTTACAGAACATCACAGATTTAGTATGAAATGACACCCTGCATACACAAGTAAGGAATAGAAATCATGAAATGCTAATTTGTCGGTATTCGATTCCAATGCTAAGTCACTACATAGACGTGAAATATAAGTGGACTGAGTATTGCTATTGAGAGGAGCTTCAAAACGTGTGACCATATTGACTAGTAGTCACGTGACTGCTTTGTGAAAAATTGACTTAGTTGGCTGATTTGGTTTTTATAGCCTAGTTTGGCGAGTAACATTTTCGGACAGGTTAGGTGTGTGAATCCGTATTTCTATACAGTGGCGACAAAACTGGTAAAACAGTCTACTACTATCAGATTATCAATCAATCGACGATGGTGAATGTTAGGTTCCACCCAGCAGAAGAAAGTAGTCTGAGGGTCACGTTATTACTAGTTTTGGTCACATGGTCTTGGGAACATAAAAATGTTACAATTTTCTCATTCTACTTTTATATTTCCTCTATGCATCACTACCCGAGTCACAAATACAATATGGCAACACAGTGGAAAATATCAGGCTTCTGTTTAAAAGAATGAATAGTGATTGTGAATCGACTTTAATAAAATAAAACAATCCTATGAAAAAAGCTACAATAAACTAAAACTGAGTGAGAAATTCTATCCGCCGTATCTATGAGGCATAAGAGAATTTTTTTAATATCACAGAGTTTTCATTTCAGAAAAGTAAGGTTGAACGTGTATATACATGAACTTTTTTATATAAAATTTGCTTAATAGCAGATAAAATGTCCTGCGACATTTTGCAGTGAATAAGAAATATATTTCTATAGATATCAAAAATTAATAAAAGAGCAAATTGTTCCATTTCTGTACGCGTCCATACATATTTCATAGAAATTTTTCTGCTATAATTAAAGACATTTCACGAATAATACTTTTGCTTTTTATTAAATGATTTGTACCAATTACCAGAAATATCCTTTGTATGCAAAATTTTATGCTATAACAATTATCTTCATAGTTTATCAATGAATAATAGAAAATATAACTAAGGTACTACATGTACAAGACAAAACTTACTTTCAATATGATCGTATCCGCAAATATTTGAACAGCGCAGTTGAAATTGTGTGGATCATTATAAGTCTACAAAGTTGGTCAAACAAAAAATAAATGAAAATCGCTTTGTATAAATTTTCATAAACGGTAAAAAAGGGAAATAATTTTAGGGAAACAAAGAACGTGAAATTCTTTCTTAAAATGGCGAATGATAATTTTTAAGTAAATACTTCTTATAATTATTAAATACGACAGAGTAAATAAAAATATTTAAAAACTTTTCGTGACATGGTGAAAACCCGAAACGATGGGTAAATTAAAACAGATTTTAAAATTTCGAAACATGACACATTTGTGTTTAACGAATAAGTTGATATGTCTTGCTTGCACTTAACATAATAAAGTCCATATGCGATTATGAAAAATTACGCATCAAACTACATGTGCACGTTAAATAATTTAATACTCTTGTTTATAACAGAAATTTTCAATACATGGCATAACTTCCTTTCCACGGATTTAAAGTCTATTGTCAAAATTCAATACTTTTACAATAAAGACTTTTTGATTTTGTTGATAATGATTTAATAACATTATTACAAGAAAATTATTATTATTTAGAGTTTATGAAAGTATTTTTTAACCATATGAAAAAATATCAAATCAGAATGAATCATAAAATATTATTCCCTATTAACAAAATCGAAAAAAAATTAAAATATGAATATTAAAATGTCTTTACGTAATCAAATTTCTCATGAATTAACATATTATTCCCTATTAACAAAATCGAAAAAAAATTAAAATATGAATATTAAAATGTCCTTACGTAATCAAATTTCTCATGAATTAACACGCACATTAACAACAAATCAAGAGAGTTCTAACTTGATATTATAAATCATTTAAGCCTTTTCGAAATGGTAAAGAAGTAGTCATTCGCTATAATAATCAGTTCGAATTCTCTGAATTATCAGATCACATTCACATCTTGAAATATAATAAATATACCATCGAAAATCCGAATATTTGTTTAACCTTCTCAAGTTAAAAATATTCTTAAAATATTGTGTAGTTTCTATATTTTAGATGGACAGCTACAATATCAAATGCAATAAATACACTAGAAGAAATTAATAGAACTTACCATTTCTTTCAGATTCATTTTTTCGGAAACGGGACAAACAGTTCTCTTGTGTTGCCTGAATAAAAGGGTCATCTGGTCCTAGTTGAACAATTTCCATTATGTCATCAAACATCACGACTCTTTTTTTACTTTCAAGAGTTATTCAGTCAAATTCTTTAGAAGTTTCACACAACGTTTTCTTTTCTGTTCACTTCATGTGCAAACTTATCGTTTGCGATAAATATCTCAAAGAATCGTTCTTCAAATAGTTTAGATGCAAACGATTTGAGTTACCCAAGAGAATAAATAATTCTATGAAAAGATTGAGTTTATATAATTAAGGAATTAAAAGTTTACACTATTCTCAAAAGTCACATGTAGTTATTAATTTTCTGTTTCTTAATAAGATTATATTCTTGTTTTTAGAAAGAATATGTTCTTCCTTAAATCACTTTTGGCAACAAAACATACAACATTTAAACAACAAAAACAATTCCATTTTAAAATATAATAAATTGTGAGAAACAATTTTTTTTAATTTATCCATTATAAATCTAATTCGTATCCATGATTATTGAAAAATATCATAATTTACTCTGTATTTTTGACTTCGTTAAAGTTATTCAATTTTAAATAAAGAATTCGTCCGAATAAATTTGTCTGAGTCTGAGAGATGTCTAGAATGGATTATGTTTCTAATTTTGAAATACAGACAAAAATAGTATATTTTTATCCAAAGACCACAAAATGTATTGTTAATTTAATACTATATTATATAGATAATCCGCTTAAATAATAACTGTGATTTTATCATTTCTAAATCAAAATTTATTTGAAAACTGTTTGAATTCATGAATAAATTACAATTTCTTTATTACAGTAATATAATCATATTTAGCGAAATGTAGAATATATGTACTATATTTAAAGTAACAATTAATTGATGATAGATAATACTATAAAATTAATTCAAAGTTCAGTAAAAATCTTAAATTTAAAAAATAATAAAGTTTCATAATAAACTATTACTGTAACAATATTCAAGCATCGTTGTGAATAATTTAACGTAGTATACTAAGCTAAGGAATACCGTTACAATACAACGTTTTTCGTATTTATAAGCCTTATTCCCTTATCAATTTATTTATTTTTTAATTAAAAACATTGTTTCTGCCCTCTCTAGAAGAGTATATTTACAAGTTATATTACGAAAGTTATCAATGATCTTTGCAGAAAAGGTAATAATTATTAACCTCTGATTGGTATTTTGTTCAAAACTGTTTATACCCACCGAAATAATTTTTCTGGATATTTTCTATTATATTTGAAAAATACTATAAACGATCTCTATGATTACATTCAATACGTACCGCTTTAAATCATTATCAGCTATCGTGAATTCCAAATCATTCTCATCGAAATAAAAGCACGCGAAGATTTTTAGATCAATATAACTTGTTTATAACAATGAACGGATTTTGACTTTAAATACAAATTACTTAATTTTGCTTATAACTTTTTAAGCGCCTTATAGTTCAATAATTGCAATTAATTCCCCTTGGTTCTTCGTCGTGAAATTACTTTCAATAGTGACAAAATCAGCTCTCAAGACGAAAATTAATATAAAATTTTCATAGGTTGATTGTACTATGTTATTAAGAAAGATCTAGTTCATAAACTAATTTTCAACATCCGTGAATTTTGTATGACATAAAGTATATGGCATCAGATTACGTTCAGCAAACGAACATTCCAATCATATTCATCTCAAACTATCTCTCTCTACCTGCACATCTCCGATCAACAAGTCCTCACAACTTCAAACATTAACTAATACAATCGACACGACTTCAAGCACTATCACTTCCATCCTGTTTCATCACTACCAAGTTCGGATATCCGCACCAGTTGCTAGCAAGGGAGGCTGAAGAGCAAAGAGCAGGACGTCGAGAGGCAACGGAGATCACCGCTGCGAGTGTTGCGATCTCTACTCCAAGTGATGCCCCGCTCCCAGTTGGCGCGCTTTTTCACAAAACACCGCTGATCACGTGGGTGGCGTGGCTGCCAGTGCGCATGCGCCAATGTTTTGTTCGCTTTCCGAAGAGTTTTCATCAATGGGATGGTGAGGACGCTCTCGCAGGCAGACGACTTTAGAAGGATGAGAAGGTAAAAGTGGGTGTGGTTATGGGGAACTCGTTTCGTGCCTGTTGGCCACCGTGAATAAGAGCGTGGGCTTTTGAGATAGGCGGCGAAAGTTGTGGTTGCTTTTTCACGAAAGTTTCATGTTTGGCGTTGATTGAAAATTTCTGGTTGTGCAAAGAATTCGGGTTTCCATGCAGTCAGCGGCTGCTACATGCGGAAATTATGGAGGAGGCTTAATAATGCCTTTCTGTTGCCTATGTGTATGGGAGCAAGGGATTCTGCCCACTCGGTGCTGTGAATGCAGCGAAATTTAACCCTTCTAGTGGTTTTCTCGACGAGGTATCTCGTGATTAGCAAACACTGAGCAGATTTTGATGGGCTAGATATCTCGTCAAAAGAAGAAAACTGGCCAGATCTGGATTTCGTCATCGTCGAAAAACGGCAATATCTTGGTGACGAGATATCTCGCCATTAGCAAAATTGGTTAGATCTTCATGGACGAGATATCTCGTCGAAACCACTTGTAGGGTTAATGGCTGGCACTTAAAATGGACGCCAAACATTGAAAAAAAATGGTGATAAATCAAATTAATTCTACGCCTGAAGTGTTTTTGTTTCCAGATTGTTTATTTAATTAATAGCTGTTATATAAGATTTCCAATTCAACCTTTAACGAATAAATTTTACTTTAATGCCTGTGTAAATCTATACATATAAAGCAGAGTTGGCCTCTGTCTGTCTGTTCTCTATACGAATCTACACCAAATTCGGTATTCTTCGGAACCCTGCGGGTAACATAGGCTACCTATTAAATCCCTGTTCTATTTGTCTTGGGTGTGCAGAGGGGTGTAAAGTCCCATCATCCTGGACAGAGCACTTGCTAGGGGGCGCTCTCTCCCAGTCTGGCTGTGCAGGCGACGTAAGAACATCTACAGGAGTCGTCTCTCAAAATGACCTTGGAGGTTTTTAGAATCCTAGAATATGATGCAATCGCGGATGAGTGCGGTTGAGCTGAAAATCTCTCAGTATCACATCGTTTATGTATTACGTCTGTAAATTCTTAAACTGTAGCTTTATTATCGTAATGTAAATTTTTATGATAATATAAGATTATTTTCATAGAAAGTGGTCTTTTTTTATCGTCGATATGGTGCAGGGGGTTAAAGATTATACAAAATTCTCATAGGAATAACACTGCGTATTTATACGATCACTGTCAGGCCAATTCGCACTAAATTTGATACATTCATCCTGTAGAGTTCTTCGGGACACATAGACTATATATTAACCCCGTTCGATTTGTCCTGGATCTGCAGGAGGCTAAAAACAATCGAAATTTCCGGAATAATATTGAGTAATATTACGATGAATTATAAACAATTCAACCCTAGCAAAGCCGGGTAATTCAGCTAGTTTAAAATAAACATCATCAGTCATGACCTCGAAAAATATAAAACAGTTTTAAGCAACAAACACATCAATTATTTCCATCGAGGTCATGACCAATATTGTGGTTGTCGGAACTCCACAAGCTTCCTCAACACAATGCACCCACTCTCAAGAATGGAGGTGTTTTCGGTACTTGTACGAGGCTGCTTTCCAAAGGATTCTATTCTAAGAAAATGAGTAATAAATTTTTGCAATCATTCTATTCCAAAGAAAGGAGCAATAGAAATGCATCCAAAAGATTCTGTTCTAAGGAAATTATGAAAATAATCTTTTCAATGGATTCCATTCTACAAAATGAGCCAATAGAATCGTTCCAAATGATTATAATCGGAGAAGGGTCAATAAAATCTTTCTGAAGGTTGAAAGAATCCATGTATTCTTTCAACCAATGGATGCGGTAATTTAATCCTTAAAGTGTGTTGTGAAGTTTAAGCAAATCTGAGAGAATTAAGGAGTAGAATTCCCCCTTCGTTTTCTCAGAGGTAGTTGGTAGTTGAATTAGTGAGTAAACTGGAGCAACACAACGGGGATCGATCCCGTTGAAGGGAAAGATTCGAGGACAACCCCTCGTAATTTTGAATAACGGTCAGATGACAAGGTTACATCTGAGCACCCCACTCTCCAGAATACTCTCCCACTCTCCAGAATACTCTCCCACTCTCCAGAATACTCTCCCACTCTCCACCTGGTTACCCAGTTTCCATACTTCCACACCACTCCAACGTGAGGACATTTGAGGCCACGACAGATTTAACGCGTACCAGCCCTCGGGTATACGACGGTCTTTGGTTGGATTCGATGTTGAGGTTTTATGGCGCAAGGTCTTTGGTTGGATCGAGTTTCAAACTCGCAACCCTCGGGTTGGTAAACCACTACTCTTCAAACCGGCCAACAGCGACCCCTCGTTTTATAAGAACTATGCATTTTTACAAAGTGTGTTTCACTTGTGAGCCGAAGATATTTTTGTGCACTTTTAGATTCCTACAGAATTAAATTCAAGTAATTATTCACGAAAAAGTCTTAGGCCTTTAAGAACAACTCTCCTTTTTTGTACACTCACTTTTTGGGAGATATTGTATATATTTAATGTTTCAAGTTGCATGCAATCCATGCATTATTCGAGACACGAAAAGTGATCAATACTCATCCAAACAGCAACAAAGTTCTTGATGTCACCCTTCCCCAGATTCTCCGACCCATTGGCTCAGGACCATTTACTTTATCCTCCACGCGACGCGAGACTAAAGAGTGCTATTAATAAAACGAGTTATTAACAAAACAATAAAACTTTTCTGGACCAGAGCCTGCAAAGTACTTAACATTCCCCAATGCCACATTTCTTCTGCCTCATCGATAACGCTTTTGAGTTTTATTTAGCTGCAATAAGTATGAAATAAATATTTGTTCATAACTGAATTTTCGCATTCGTTTTGCTTTTGGCTGTGAGTAGCATTTTAATCATTGTAATCAAGTTTGGCAGAAAATAGAAAATTTGGGGAAAAAAGTTTTCAAAATAGAGTTAATTAAACTACCCAAAAAAAGTAAGTCCTGTTTATTAAAAAGTGCAATAAAAAATTTTCTCTCACAATTATTTTTTACAACACATTAACCCCTGGTGCATTTCTCTCTATATATATCTCTCTTCTGTATCAGTAAAACCTTCCCTATGTGTATGGCCATCACTTGATGCTGTTTGTCTTGAGTTTGGCTAAATATGGCTTTTTATGGCCATTAAGGGAAGAAAATAGAAAATGCAGAAAAAAGTTTTCAAAACAAAAAATAATTGAACTTCCTAAAAAAGGAAATCCTGTTCATTAAAAGTTTAAATTAAAAAATTTCTCTTACGATTATGTTTTTACGAGATATTAACCACTGGAGGCATCTCTCTCTCTCTCTCTCTTCTGTATCAGTAAAATTGTCCTTGTATGTTTATGACCACCACTTGTTTGTCTTGTATTTGGGGCAGCTTGTCCAAATATGGCCCTTGTACCATATATCTAAACAACCCTCTGAGCGTCATGAGATTTCTGAGTAGTGTGCTATTGCTTTTTACCCGCAACACACACAATAACTAAATAACCGTATCGATCGGTTGATAGAATCGTAGTACATATTATGTCTGTCAAGAAAGTAAAAACAAGTAGAAATTCAAGCAGGGAAGAATGCAGGTTGAATAACGGATATATACGTGTGAACCCCTCGGATAGGTTAAACAAAAAAAAATACAAATCGGGCGCAAACAAAAAAAAATTAGAATGCGAAAATTTGTTTTACTCAATAATTCGTAAACTTTAATTTACTCAATTTCGCCTAATAGAATAAATTTGTCACAGAATAACAACACTTAATCTTCACGATAAATGCACGTTTTGCTACTATTAATTCATAAATGTATAATAAACGTAATTCATAAATGCTCATCATCAAGAATCCCTCTAGTTTGGTGATAGTAAATTATTTGGCGTATTATGTAGCTACTCTTTGTTGAAAATGCTCCTTTTTCTAGACTATAATGCCTTTTATGCGAAAGTTCAGTAGAGCCTAATTAGCAGTAAATCAATTCTAATGAGCTTTGTTGGTAAAAGAGCTTGAAATTACTCATGATAAGTGTTTTAACATTAAGCTTACAACATCATAAACTTTACAAAAAGAGCCTAATCGTACAAAAAGAGCTATCTCAGCAAAAACATTTTTTATCTTGATTCTTTTCTGGAAAAGTTTTTACAGAAGGATTAAATCTAAGTAGCCCTAATTATCAGTTTCGACTTCGTTTTTGACGTATGGCACTTCCAAAATATGAATTATTTTAAAGCCACATCACGAAATGTAAAAGTGATATTTTCTACATATAAATGACGGGGAAATTATCTGGCAAATATCACTTTAATTGAATAAAAAATGGTTTTTCTCCCCATCCCTTCTTTGAATATATTTGACAGTTCGATCCTTTGATAGCGTCATTGAAAATTGGCGATTGTCCAGGGTCAATCTCGAAGGGAAATATCCGAAAGAGTAGTAAGAAATAGAAACTGCAAAAATGCAACACAGAGGAAATAAGTTCAGAAACACGGTAGCCCAGTTGGTTAAGTCGCGTATTAGCAATCGGAAGCTTGGTAGTTCGAAAACTCGATCCAGACAGCCGTGAACGTGGGGGCTAGTGAAGTTAATTCTGTCGTGCCCTCATATGTCCTCACATTTTCCGTGTGAAAGTTTCGAGAGTGGGATGCCAGCACAGGTGTTGACCTCGTCGTCTGACCGTGGCTCAAAATTACGAGGGTGTTGCCCTCGGATCTTTCCCTTCGAGATTAATCCCGGACCGTCGCCATTATACACTTGTTGCTGGTGAAGGATCAAACTGTTAAATTCTTTAAAATATTTTTATTCAATTAAAGTGATAGTGGCAGACTTTTATCCGGGTAGGCATACAGGTAGTTGAATTCAAATCGCACTGGAACAATACAACTGGCTATTGCGACTGTCCGGGATCAATCCCGATGTGAAGATCCGAGGACAACACCTCGTAATTTTGAACCACGATCAGATGACGAAATCAACACTCGAACTGGTACCCCATTCACCAAACTTCCACCCCACACCAACGTGAGGACATTCCAGGCCACGACGGTTTTAACGTGCATCAGCCTCTACGTACGCGACGGTCTTTGATGAGATCGCGTTTCAATCTCCCGACCCTCCAGTTGCTAATCCGTTACTCTTCCAACCGGGCTTCCGTGGCCCCATTTTACCCAGATCAATACTTGTTTGGTTGTTGAATAAGGAAACAGCAGGAAAAGATATTTTTTAAATAAGGGAACTAAATTTTCGTCACATTCTGTTAAATGACATTCTGTTTGATGTTAATGTCTGTAACTTGCACGTAGGTGCAAGAGGGTGCTGTTTGGCGCAGTTGGAAATCATTCTTGAAAGGAAAATATTTTTTCATTCGCAAAGCGGATTTCTCACGTGATTCAAGCATTACATGAATTCTAAAATGTCTGACATTTATCTTACTTATGGAGCTGCCAATGGAAATGGAAAAGATGCTCAAAGAGCTGATGTACCCTGAGCGACGATCAAATAATGTCGACTCATGAAACATTTGAGCGTTTGCACAACCAACTGAATGAAACCGGAACATTTCACCCTCCATACGATGGATTGACAAACACTTAGACTATATGCAACAGCTCGCATATTAGTGCCCGAATTTATCTCAACCTCGCATAGAATGCCTTCTTCCATTTCTGGCGTAGGTTGGATTTCTCCCTGGATGTATTTCTCTCTTCTGTATTTCCTTGTGTGTATGTCCATAACTTGATGTGTTTGGTGCAGCATGGTCAAATATGGCCCTTGCGCCATAAAAAACAACCAAACCCCTCTCCCATTTCTGGAGAGCTCGAACTTCTCAGCCGACCCACATCATACCTGCTGACATGAAATGCTCCGGTTTAATACAGCTGGAGTATAAGCGCTTAAATGTTTAGCAATTCGACACCAGCTCATTCGAGAAGCGTTCACGGTACCATCTTTGAGCAGGTCTCAGTTTCCATTGGCAGTCCCATACGTTAGATTCATATCAGCCATCTTGGAATTCATGTAATGCTCCATCACGTGCAAAATCCGTGTTGCGAGGGACAAAATTTGAAAAATGGAATGTTTTTCAAATGCACCAAACACAACCTCTTGTACCCACACGTCAGAGTTACGGATATACATTCTTTGAAAAAAAAATTATTTTGATGCACTCTAGCATCCTTTAAAGTTTGAGAAGGGAATTTCGAATCACCCTGTACTTGAGTTCTGCATTTATTGAACAAAAATAATTGCACAAATACATCAATTGATTTAAATTTCTCTCATACTAAATACAAAACCACCACTTGGAACTCTGAAGTAGACAATTCCACAAAATCTTAACCCTCTGAGCGTCACGAGATTTCCAAATAGTGCAGTCTTGCTTTTACCTCTAAACATAAGTAATGTCTAAATAACCACATCTATATATTGAAAGAATCCATGGATTCTTTGAAGCAGACATAGAACTTCTGAAAAGAGTTCTTTCGGTACTTTCTTAGAACAGAATCCTCTGGGGGAAAATTCTATTGCTTCTTTTCTTATAGCAGATTCCTTTTGAAAGGTTCTATTGCTCTTTTCCACGGAGTAGAATCCTTTGGAAAGATTTTATTGTCCTAGAATCTTTTGAAATATTCAATTGATCACAAGAATGGATTAGAAGTCATGCAGGGAAAACTGCAATTTACAAGATGGAATTATGCATATGAACTCCTCAGAGGGTTAAAGTATATAAAACAGAGATTACTAATGCATAATAGCCTGTTTCAGAAACAACGGAACTAGGAATTTTGAGTAGTTAACCATAATAATGTCACACGACTTAGTTGTTAATGAAGATTCAAACTTCTTTTAAATGACATTATTAAAAGACTTACAATATTAAATTTAAGAGAAACAACAGAAAGAAAGTTTTGACAAACAGCATCAGAGAAGAATATAAAAAATAATTTTTGAAAAATGTATTAAAAGCAAGATTTTGAAAAAAAGTTTAAATATAATCCTGTCGAGTAAATTGTAGATATGAAGTGCACGTGAGTGGAGAGAAAGAGCTTTATATTTTCTCATCAACATTAAAAAGCATTTGGATCATTGACGTACTTAACTCCCTCAAGATCGTACAGCTTTTTCTGTGATTGTATTAAGTGCATTTCGATATAAAGATTCTAGAAGATCGAAAAGGCAGCTAAAAGAATCCTTAGATAAAGTAAGAAACACGAGAGGTATGCTGGTATACGTATGTGAAAGAGATAAAGGAAAATTAAATGGCTACTTCAAAGTGGTGTATTACTGAAGGTGGACTGGACTGGACATGTAAATTACGGAATACTCGCTACGCAGCAGCTCATCTCGTCGAAAAAGGGGAGAATCAGAAAGGAAAGTGCTTAAATGAGTTATTTTCAAACAAAAATATGGCTAGAAAAGGGGCTGGATATCTTAAAAGATCAGCGGAGTCAAGTTAAAGGACGCCATCTATCGGAGCTGCAGGTGGAATCTGATTTGGGACGTTATATTAGATTCAATGGAACTAACAAAATAATTAAGGCATAACTTGTGAAACACACAAACTCTTTCCCGTTGCTAAGCAACTGCGCTTTTTTTATCGGCGGAAAGCTGAATAATTTTTCTTGGGAAATTTTTTTGTTGGGCATGCTTGTTTTCCTTTCATAACTTGCTATGCCGTCATATTTAGTAATCTTTAGCAGTTTGTATTTTTCCAGTCTTTGTTCTGATCGTTTGTTCTTTTTTATTAGTTTCACCTTTTTCTTAGAATTTAACGTATCAGAATTCTGATTGTCATTCTCATGTTTTTCTGTGCGTAGTACTTGGATAGTTTTTGTGGAAAGGAAAATAAATTTGTTTGAAAAGATTTACAATAGTGTTTTTGAATTGTTAAGAACTTTTGAAGACCTGAATGACCAGCAAAAATTAGTAAGTTCCTTTCAATTTATTCTAAATAGTAACTAACATAACCGAAAATGGAATCTGATTTGGGGGTTTATATTAAATTCACTGGAAGTAACAAAACATTTGTTAGAGTTCCTTAGAACTCTAGAGATTTCTATTGAGAAACGAAATTTCGTTTCTATAGAAAGAAATTCTATAGCGATTTCTATACAGAAAACGAGCTCTGATTCTATAGAAATGTATTTCTATAGAGAAGTAAAGTCGTGAAGTAATTACTACAGACATTCTTCTATAGAGGTTACTTTATAGAGCTTATATAGCGCTTTATAGAGCTTATATAAAAACGCGCCATAATTCTATAGACCACATCCTATAGAAATTTTTAGATATCTTTCGTAAGGGTTATCTATTATAAGATATGAACTTTTAATATTCTGTAAAAGATCACGGATCAGTATGATTGAAGATTTTGAAAGTAAACATCTTTTATTGTTTGAGTTTGAAACTATTTTCAAAAAACTTTCGCATACAACTATGATGTTAAATGAAGCTAGTTTTGATTGGTAAAGCTGTAGGACTAGAAAATCGAAGTATCATAAAAAGCAAACAATGTTTTAGTTCGAGGATTGTAATAAACATTCCGAAGTAAAATTCGAAGCATATAGCAATAATATTCATGTGATATCGAGAATAGAATATCCTTTATTAAAAAACATCTAAAACCCTAATAATTAAAAGTACTGCTCTTAAAGCCTCAAAATAATTTGATCTGCTACTGTATGTATCCAAGAATGGACCACATTAGCATCTAAATAACCGGAAAACATTTGACGAAGCAACATATAATATATTCAACAGGTCTCAAAGACTTAATTTTTGCAAAAATTTGGTTCAGATCGGTCAAAAGGTATAAGAATTTACGCAGAATATGTATACCTTATATTATTTTAATCTCAGAAATTAAAAAGGCTAAAGAAACAAGATATAGAACCTGGTTTACAGAATTTATCAAAGAAAATATAGATCCCCAGTTTCCAAAATACTATGACTTAATTTTAAGTTGTATTCTAATGTCCTACTAAAGATATATAAATGAAATTAACCCTAAGGGGTTCACTCGCATAATTCCACTCTGCAACCTGCAATCTTTCCTATATGACTTAATCAATTCTAACTTTTTTGACCGATAGCTTTCCAAAGTATTCTATTCTACACAAGGGGTCAATAGAATAGTTCCAAAGAAAGATTCTATTCTAAGGAAAGGACTAAAGAATCGCTCCATAGAAATATCTTATTATGAGGGAAAGACGCTAGAATCATTCCAAAGAAAGATTTTATTCTAAGGAAAAAACCAATAGAATCGATCCAAAGAAAGATTCTATTCTAAAGAGATACCCGACAGAGTATTTCTAGAGGTTGAAAGAATCCATGTTTTTTTAGAAAGATATGGTTAGTTTGTCATTAAATCTTTGTAGGGTAAAAACAATATTGCACTTCTCGGAAATCTCTGATTCTCAGAAGGTTAGTTGTGATTGAAACCTTCTATTCAACCAAAATATCTGGGGTTTTTTACTTTTAGGGGGGGACAAAACTATTTAATTTATTACCTTCAAATTTTGTTCTGTGTACATTGAAATTCGAATTGAAAGTTGAGTGGTCTCTAACCAAGTTACTACAAAACTAATGCAGTCAAATCTACTTAAATCTAATAATCTAACTCCTAGCACAACTTTCTGATAATAATTCGTCGTTAAATGGCGAGGTAGAAGAGAAACACTCTTCTTAATCAACCACCGATTGCGAATAGACTCGTCAACTATGTTATGGGCAACAGAACACAAGGATTTTCTCCATGCTGATTATGTCAACGGATTCATGGGATATTGTTGGTAATATAGTTTTCCATTTCAACTAGTGTAGTGGGAGAAAGAAAGGTAGTTGAATTAACGTCGCACTGGAGTAACACAACGAGCTATTGGCGACGGTCCGAGATCCATCCCGAAGGGAAGATCCGACGACAACACCTCGTAATTTTGAGTCATGAGGTGGACAACATCTGAGCTTGCACCCCAATCTCCAAATTTCCACACAACGCCAACGTGAGGACATTTGAGGCCACGATAGATTTAACGTTCATCAGTCCTTACGCGACGGTCTTTGGTTGGATCGAGTTGTTTCGAATTCGCACCCCTCCAATTGCTAAATCTCTATCAACCAGGCTACCAGCGTAAGATAGGATTTTCAACTTTGATGTATTTTGTTACTGTAGCAAATGTTAATAGTTCTTATGCCCTAGTTTTAATATTAGGTGTCGTAAATTTTGTAATTTACATTGTACTGATCCCTTTTTAAATCGTTTTTTCTGATATCAGTTCACTTTTCATCGGTTGGTTGAGTTTTGCGCAATAACCGTATTTGGCCAACGCTTTTCATCGGGCTTCTTGATAGATTTTAATAGACTGGTGACAAACTGAGCCCTTAAACTTGTATAATCAGGCTGCCACGAGTTGGCAGTTGAGTCACGTCGTTTTGAACGAGCATGTAGTTAAATTAGGGGACTGATGGCAAAGTAAACAAAGCGCTTCCTAAACTAGCGTCTTCAATGCGGATTCTGGTTCTAAGTTTATCTTTCAGTGACGAAAGCGATCGCTACGATGACGAGTTGGTAGAGGGAGGAGACATAAAGTAACTGGAGTGCAGAGTTTAAAGAATTATTTATTCCTTTCAAAAGGGTAAAAATCGGAAACATACAGGGAAAGATTGCGAACCTCGTAAAGCAGTGACAAGTGGTTAAAAGGAAAAACGAATAATGAGGGAGGTGTACCCATTTCAAATAAATGAAAACGTTGCCACACAACGAAGTGAAATTATTGAAACTTTTACTCACTGAATAACTTAACATTGTTTAAATTATTATACAATACTGTTGTGCTAAGCCATTAGTCTAGGTTTATTAGCCAGTTTTCATTTGAACTCTTGCTTTCTCAAATTTCTTATGGTTCCTGCATTGGCCACTGCTTTCACTTCACTCGTGCCTTTTCTCAAAGCTTCAATTGGTCCATTTACTGTGATCACCTTGCGTGACTCCAGAAAGGGCTCAAATGATTGCAAGAGGTCCTTCCGATAAGCGATATGATTCGTAGCTCCGTTATCAACAAACCAAATGTTTTCATCAGTCAGCTGCAAATGTTTCATTTGAAATTGAAACCAGAGCTATTGTTGACATCATTTTCTGCTTGTTTTCGTGGTTACCATCTGCTTTCCATTTCAGACACTGCTTTACTTTATGTGACCAACTTTTTTACAGTAATGCCAGACTATATTTTTCCCTGGAACACCTGCCTTGCTTGTCGAATATATTCATTTTAGGCTTCACTGATCTAGTTACCAGTTCTTCTTGTATAAAATGCAATCCGTGACTTTCAATACTAATGCTTTCTCATAAGCACATAGTTGATTTGTCAAGTTATCGATAGTTCTCTATGACTTTGCTATCAGCAACCAGCTTGACTCGAACGAAAAATACTCTTCTGGTAAAGTTCCTAAAATTTTACATATAAACAGTTCAGGTAATTTACACCTGATTTCGGTATCTTTAGAAATCTCCTAACTTCAAATTATTCCAAACAGTTTTCACCTTTGACAAATGACTTACAGTGTCACCAACAGGAAGTATCTTGTAGATGAAAATTCCAAACATATGCTTTGTCTTCTGAAATTCCAACATAAAATCTATTCAACTCTTGCCATATATCGTTTGCATTGTTAAATCGCATTGCATTCCTAAGAACTTCTGACATATTTGTTGCCAATACTAAAAGCGCATGATTCTCTGCCTTAAGAAAGTTTTTCAATTTTTCCTGATCAGTCTCCATTGGTCTTTTTCAGGTCTCATCAGCAACTTCCATAGCGCCGGCAGTACTTGCAACTGTAACATATCTTGTATTTAGAAGTTTGCCAATTAATTTTTTCAATTGTCCAATTGAGATTTTCCCAGCATCCACTTTCTTTTTTTCAAAAAATATCTCTTAGGAAGACTAGAAAAAGTTCAAATGCTGGCTTTCAAACTTGATGAGAAGTCAAACTTCATTTCAACAGAAGAATTCCGTTATCCAAGTAGCGTAGGCTAATTATTTCCGTAATTATATTTCATGCACAGTGTAATCGTAATCTCTGGGCCCATAACCTGTTAAAGGAACTGGAGTGCAAAGTTTAAAGAATTATGTATTCCTTTCAGAAGCTCAAATTACAGGGAAAATATTACAAACATCGATAAGTAGCGACAAGTGGTTAAAAGGGGGGGAAATGGTGGGTTGTGTGTAGAGGACACTAACAGTAGTTTTGACGTGAATACTCGGGACTGATGTTGGATTGTGGAATGAATGAAGCAGACATAGGAAGTTTGAAAGATTGTTTATTGTAAATTCCAACAATTAGTTTGCGGTTTGAGCGATTAAGGTGCAGTATGACTTTAATTGTTGTTGAGAGATTGCTGTTATCCAATATTAATTCTAACGTAGTTAAGTATCTTTCGAATGACACTACTTACGCAGTCCTCACTCTACGCAATACAAAGTTACACTGGTCCCAAACTCGTACAGTAGAATGGCGACATATTGCGGACCCTCTTCCATCGCTCAGTGTGCCTGTACACTCGGTCCGACGATCATATCAGGTACGGACATCCTTTGTCTACACGACGCTATATTTATCTTCTGGATGTTTCTAGTTCTGAAATCATAAGACAACAGTTTTTTGTAACGCTAGACTTTTCACATGCATGCAGTATTGTTCCTATTTTAAAGACGTATTCACGTCAAAACGATTAACGAGAGGCGTTACCCAAACCCATTTCAAATGAACGAAAACGTTGCCACACAACAAATTGAAATTATGGAAATGAAAGATACTTCAACAAAAAGATCCACGGCGATCTCTATTCATGCTTTGGCGTATGTCAACCTTCTCTCGCGCTTTCACACCTCAAAAATTGACTGCCTTCTCGTCGGAGCCGCGCTTTGATCACTTTTGATTTGCCAAACAAGAATTTAAGAAACCTTAAGCAGTAGAATTTCATGAGTCTAACAGCCCATTTTTACTGAACCCATTTCCTAATCATCTCTCTCATTAAATTATCTTTTTTCAGACTTATCTTAGGAAGTGTGTGTGTGATTAAAAATTCAGAAATATTAGCCCACATAAAAAGGCAAATCTCATTAAAGTTTATTTCTGAATCTGTTGCAGAATTGTCAATTTAAGGTGTCCTCAATGTGGTTTGGTTTGTGACTCTACGATCATTTTTTCTATCCAAGGCTAATTGAACCTGACGTTGATTTGGAATTTATTATTGACGAATGTTATGAAGTATCTACAAAAATAAACCACAATTTTTAATATCTACTTGTCTAATTTTTCGTGGCGAAAGCTCTAGGTACGTTTTTTAAAAATGACTCGTACTTTTAAAGAAATCTCTATAAATTGTAAGGCGAAAAAGATGATTATACTATTTTAAGTGGAATTCTTTTCAAAACTAACTGAGTTATAGCGAGTATTTTTTTAACTATAGGAATCTTACAGAAGAGAATTTATCTTCAGTAATATCTTATTCGACACAAATCAAAAGACTTCGTTTCTTAAAAATTAACGAATAACAACAAAATTTAAAGAACTTAGAAACAATCAAACAAGTATAATCTTAACATTTAAAGCTATATAGAAATTGCATAAAACCATCCATACACATATGAAAAACTTTATGACAAAAGGAATGTTTTATACTCTAAAGAAAGTCTAGGTAATGATGGAATTTAAAACTGCTGAATCTATGGAAGAAATCTCAATAATTTTAAAAACACAATCAAAACGCATGGAAAGAATTTATTAAAAAAAGCTTTCAGAAGAAACGTGAACTTCGCATATAGTGAAATAAATTTGAAACTATTATGAGGGTCTTACGCTTCGATGATTGGAATGATGAGTTTATGACAATTTTGTCGGGAAACGCAAACATATGCTTTATGCGTGGGCAGGAATTTTATAAAGCAGGACATTAAAAGTTTTGCATGTCAAAAAAGAGCTTCTATGAAGCGAAAAGGAATACAAAAGAAACAGGGTGAATGAATTATGTATGCTGCTTTTCAACTATACCAATCAAATTTAATTTGATGGTTCGAATTATGAATCGATTACGATCGTTATGTACGTTAATCATAGGTTATTATTTATAAAATGGGGGTCTTTCCGAGATTTTACGATACATTTTACTGTATTTAGTGGACTTTTAAGTGTTTTTGAAATAGAATAATATTTCGCATTAAAATAAAATAGCAGATAACAATCGAAATCGTTTTATGACCCCAAATTATTGTACAGGGTGGACCACGAAAAAGCAACCCGTTTCGGTTTCGTTTCGGAATAATCACCCGAAATATAGTTTAAAGACGTACGGTTTCCCTACCTGCCTTTTTGTTGAAATTGATCTTGAACATCAATGTACCTCTGTGTACTTCGCAGCATATTTTGAGACACTCTTTGCAACCCATTGACATCAATGTTCCGTATAGCAACACGAATGTTTTTCTTTAATTCATCTATTGTCTTGGGGTTGTTGGCATATATTTTCCTTCTTAAATTTCCCCACAGGTAAAAATTACACATCTACAGGTCTGGTGAACGAGGAGGCCACAACACTTTGCTCACAATCCGTTCTTCAGTGGCCTCATGAATTCGAATCAGGGATTCGCCAGACGTAAAACAGGAGGCTGTGTCCTGTTGGGAGAAGCAGTATTCCAGTTCCTTAATGTACATAGAATTTAATTTTTAAAAAACTGCTTTTACATGCTTCACTGAACGATAATTGCCCCCCTTAATGAACGGGGGGAATATTCACTTCGTAGAAGATTGGGGTTTTTTATAAACCAGTGGCCTAAATAATACATGAGACTATCGAAAAATAAAAAAAAATAAGAGAATTAGAAATACGTGACGAATATTCAAAACTCTTTTGAGCAACTTTCGTAATTCCAAAGCTCATTGTGTCCCGTTCGCGTTTGGAGACGTTCCATTAGGACCAAAGTTCATAGAATAAAGTATAGGGAGAAGGTTATGCAGCGAAAAACCTGACATCATTATATCAATTCGAAATTGGCGACATGCTGAAATCGTACTAAAAAATAAACAGTGACGTCACGTCCAGAATACGTACAAGAAACACCGTCCCACCTCAAAAGCATTACCACCACCTACATTTAGCTTGACATAAAAGCCTTTCATAGAATTCTTGCAGTTACACAAATTTTATTCCTTCTTTTAACCTTCAGCTTTTTTAGTTTTTTAATCTGACTACCTCAAATATCTGAATGGATCCCATTTTATATAATAGTAAAAATGAACCATTATTTATTTTTATTGTTATTTCGCATTAATTTTCTATTAATTTGGAATTTCGAACAAAATTCCACATCATTGTGTTTAGAGAAATTATCTAACGTCTTAGGTTTAAAAAGTTATTCAAATTTACCACAGTAATTTAGCTGTACATGTGCATGAAATAATAACAGAAGAACATTGGATATCACGAATATTTTTTGAACAGCTGGTAATGTAGCATTTTAAACGTTTTGTAACATAGCATTGCAGGTGAGATCTAAATGTTCTTTACCTTTACTAAATTTTAGTTGGAGTAATTGCTAGGTTTATGTAAGGAACATATATCAATGAGTATGAATCCCTTTCTTAGTTGTACAATTATGAATAATTTGTTTAATAATCTTAAAAGATCAATCATTCTATGTGTATACATTTAAATAAATGCTACCATTAAAAATGTAAGTCTCTAAAATAGTTAAAATAAAATTAAGACATGCTATAGATAAGAACAGGTTCAGTAAATGTATCATTTGAAACAAACAATTCCCCTATTGATACTAGCAGAATTTCTCTTATTGACTACAGTCAAAGTTGTTGGGTCGAATCAATCGATATGGATTAAAGGGACTGGAGTAAATAACTTTCCCTTTCGTAGAAAAATTTTAATATTTTACTGTCGGTTAAATTTATTTGTTACTTTTAATCCCTGTTAAATTTATCTGCCATTTCAACCCTTGGCGCAAATATGCGTTACATACTCTATTTAAGATAGTTATTTTCCATATAAATATTTCTAAATTCCTTCAACAAATCATTTATTCTAAGGGAAGAGGGTGACAATTTTATTTGATATACGACGCAATCATAAATCCTTTCTTTGTAAGTAGTATTTATTTTATTTATTTTCCTGTTTCATTCCATTCTGGTTATTGAATAAAATAGAATGATTTGGGGAATGAACCGTGTCTGGTGTGGCTAAAACTGCCTGGCATACCCTACCTGATTGATTTCAATGTAAAGGATGCGTAAAAAAATCTCAAAGTGTGATTTCAGGGTTTTGAGAAAGGTTTGATTTTTATTTATTTTATTATTACTTTTAAAGTATATTCTAAGATAAACAACATGTGTCTGTAAAAGTTGTTAAATTGGCAGAATTCACAACCTCTCACCAATAAATGTGCGATAAGATATTTTTTAAATCATCAAAAGCCGAAGCTTGAGTTTTATCTCAAAGGGGGTTGATGCACGTTAAAAATGTCATGGCTTCAAATGTCCTCGTGTTGGCGTGGTGTGGAAGTTTGGAGAGTGGGGTGCCAGCTCAGGTGTGACCTCGCCATCTGACCGTGGTTCAAAATTACATGGTGGTGTCCTCGGATCTTTACCTTCGGGTTTGATCCTAGACCGTCGCCAATAGCCCGTTGTGTTGCTCCACTGCGACGTTAATTAAAATACCTACCTACCTTGAGTTCTATCTAACAAATTGTAATCATTTCGAGAAAATTAACAACTTTTAGTTAAAAAGTGAGCTTGCCTTCAAATTTGGGGAATAGCTAGAACTATCTTTACAGAAAAACCAAAAATTAAAAACGCGTTTAGAAATTGAACAAATGCATGAATATATATTTTACTATCAGTAAATTCATTTATTACTTTTAATCCCTGTGTTAAAACGATCCCTTGGCGCAAATATGCGTTACATGCTCTATTTAAGATTTAAATCATTTGTCAATTGTATTACTTTGTTTCACGAACAACGCCAATATATTTTCTACTGTAATTAAGTTTGTATGGTATCTAAGAAACTGTTATCTCATTTATTGTAAATTTGTGTGAAAACGAAACATCTTGTTTTTTACAAAAGATTTGCAGTTTCATATCAAATCCACAGCACTCATTTTCAATTTGAAGGGCATTCATTTCATATATTAGATAGAATCCTCGCTTAAACAGGCTCTTGGTTCTAATCCCAGTATGGAAGTTCTAGTGATTCGGAATTCACTTTAATTCGTCATTTTCGCTCTTTAAGTCACCAATCATCTGACCTTGGTTCAAATTTACGAGATGTCCTCGGATCTTTCCCTTAGGGATGGATCCCGGACCGTCGCAAATAGTTCTTTGTGCTTCCTCCAGTGAAGCGTAAATTCAACTACCTACCTTCCTGTAAGCCTAGCAAAAAATGATCGCATAGCGACAAGCTAACCAGCCCACATTATTCATTTTTAATTTTCGGACTGTTATTCAACTTACAAACTATGAAATTGGAGGTTTTAAACATATGCAAAATCAACCGTACAAAGTCTGGGAGGATACTTTTGCTCGCATCATTAACTGAAAGAACGATTCATTTGAGTTGAACCAAATTCACGAGTAGGTAGAATAAAGGTATACTTTTCTCGACGAGGTACTATGAAATGCAAATTATTCCTTATAAGGAGGGCCGCGGTAGCCCTATTGGAAGATTAACGGACTAGCAACCGGAGGGTTGCGAGTTCGAATCCAACCAAAGACCGTCATGTACAAAGGGGACTGGTGCATGTTGATCTGTCGTGGTCTCAAATGTCCTAACATTGGCGTTGTGTGGAAGTTTGGAGAGAGGGGTGCCAACTCGGATATGATCTCGTCATCTGACCGTAGTTCAAAATTACGTGTTCTCGGATTTTTCCCTTCGTGGGTTCATCCCGGCGTGTTGTGTTTTGTTGCTCCAATGCGACTTTAATTAAAATACCTACATATTCCTTATAAGATAGTTTTTAGGTATAAACATAAACAAACTACACAAGGATAAGAAAAACACATATTGGAAAGAATAAATTTGATTTATCATCACTTCTACAATGTTTAGTGTTAAATTTTATGATTCATTCTGCGAGCGACATACCGATATTACATTCGAATAATACGCCAAGTTAAACCACAAGCTACGAAGCAGGAATACGTATACATACCGCTTTCTACATTTTTTTTTTTTTTGGGGGGGGGGGGTAGCCCAGTGGTAGTGATGGACTAATAACCGGTAGATAGGTACTTTAATTAACGTAACACTGGAGCAACAGAACGGGCTACTTACTAATAACCGGAGGTTTCTGAGTTCGAAACTCTGTTCAACCAAAGACAGTCTTGTACGTGGAGACAGGCACAAGACATACAATATCGATTAATAGGCAGGTATTTTAATTAACGTCATACTGGAGCAACACAAGGGCTATTGGTGACGGTCCGGGATCAATTCCACAGGGAAAGTCGAGTAATTGATATACACACACAATGAAAGTTTTACTGACACAGAAGAGAGAAATACACCTAGGGAGGAACTCACATTTTTCATTAAACTTTCCTCAGTAATGGTTGGTAGTTGAATTAACGTCGCACATAAGGAGCTATTGGCGACGGTCCGGGATCAGTCCCGAAGCTCTTTTTTATAGATTAACATTAACTCCATCGGTTATTTGTTACAAATGACAGGTAAATTAGCTTTGTTAGATATCTTTAAATGCTGAAGCATTTGTACTTGATGGAGTTATGTACACATTTAATTAAAAATTACTATTTTCAAGGAAATCATGATAAATTATGAATACTGGTTTGATAAAGACTTCAGCACTTTATTCATTCGGGGATTTACATTTCATCTTGCTACTTTGATCACAGGTAGGTAAGTTGTTTATTAACTTGGAACTGGAGCAACGAAACAGGCAATTGGTGATTGTCCGAGGTCAATCCCATAGATAAATCCGAGCCTATTTGATGGAATTGAAAAGCAACTGAAGTGAAACAGTACACAGATCAAAAAGTTTAATATTTGTAAACAATACTTTGAATTTTCGAGCATAATTGTGCCCACTGTCTAGTAAACTAGCCACAGAGCACACTTTTGTATGAGTTGTCTCGAAAATAATTATTCAAGAAAATCGAAACAAACGAATTTCACAAGCGGTCTGAAATCGTAAGGTTTATTGCTATCAATTTTGCTTATCCAAATCATGTATGCACGATCTTAAATGTTACGTTCCTTTCTAGTACCCGATAAGTGTTTATGCTTAAAATTTGTATTATTTTATATTTCAATATTTTTCAACATAATTGCGCAACTTATTAGTCTGTTTATTTGTGCTGGAATAACTTCTAGAGTCGCCAATTTGAAAAATAAAATTTCTCTTGACTACAAAAGTTATGTTCTGAGTCTTGGCTAAAGTTAGTGTTCTTGAGTCTTAGCATTTTGGTAAAATTCAAGAACACGACACGATATTGATCCAAATTGGCAACTGAAATTTTCGTCGCCGAAAGGTTATTGGGATAGTCTTATGATGAGTTATATTCCAAAATTGTCGTTGCTTGGTTAGGGTAATATGTTCGTAGGTCTAACCGAAATTTTTGGTTTCTCATAAATGCTCCAACAGTAAGAAAAAACTGGTAAGAAGATTATCAAATGCAAGGTTCGAAAGTAGCAGTCCTTAGTTCTACATATTTTGTCATTAAATTTCTTTTTGACGTTTTTAGACCCAGTCGTCCCATTATTGAAAAATGACAGGAAATACAAAACTGAACAAAAAATATGCTATTAAGTAAAAATAAGACCCATACATGTGAATCTTTAGAATCTTTCAAAATAGAAATAGATCTTTTGAGTTACCTACCAAAATAAATTTTAAGTTGCATCTAAGTAGAATATTTTGACAACTGAGTGAAAATGTTAAGTGCCTTGAACATCCGAATTTCTGCTTCTAATTTCTAAACAGAAATGGTTAAATGTGATTCAACCATTACCATGTATGGGTCTTTTTGTATATAAACCTTTGTCTTTTGGCACAATTGTGTTCACTTAACTCCATATCTATCATACAATACGCTACGTAATCATGTATCAAATCCTGTTCCACTTTGTTTAATAAATTCAAGCATTTCAATATTTTGTATTCATGTTTAATTTTATGCATAATTTCTGTTTTTTAAGTAGTGTGAAACAAACTGAATCATTTCAATCAAGCACTTTCTAAAAAATTAATGTCTTGAGTTATTTTAAGGTTTATTAGTTGTATGTTTTGAATTTATATATACAGTGGAGATTTGCTTACTTATTTTGCTTTGACAATTAATTTAAACAGTTGTCTTGGTGCTTCAAACCATCATATTTTGAGATGTGATATAATTTAAAACAAGTAGTAAATCATGTGATGATAAACTATTTTATTCTTAACTTCATGTTATTTTTGTAAAGTGCTCTAATGTGTTTTTATCTTTTCTAGGCCAGTATGAGTAACACCTTTCATAGTTACAATGCATTGGGTTTAAAATGTGTAAGTATTTACTTAAATAATTAATAGCAACATTTTTTGAATAAAAGAAAGCATTGTTCATCAATTTTAATGCATTATAATCTTTTATCCAGTGGATATATCTTTATTTCAAATGTAATCTTTAAGCAAAAATAGTTCCTCATTAAAAACATCCTTTACACTGATGTACATTCTCTAATATACAAAAAAAATTTCATTAAATTTCTTGTTAAAACAGGATGTAAAATGAATCATCTTCAAAGCTTAACAAAACTGAGTGATTCTTATAATTAAATACATTTATTATTGGAAAATTTCCTTTTGCCCTATGTATAATCTCATGCAATGACAAAGCTTTTCCAGATTAAATTTTATGTAACAATTTATTATAACCATTAACAATTTTTAGAATCTTTGAGAATTTTAAAATAGAAATAGAATTTTGAATCATCTAGTTTCTTCATTATGACCTTTAGCTTTAATTATATTTTTTTCATCCTTTCATTGCTATTCAATTACTTACACATATTTTAGCTTATGAAGCAGATATCTTATGAAGACGAGTTAATCATCTCTAATATGATGTATTAGATATGTATAATTTTTATGTATTTGATTTGTGTAAACTATATACACTTACTAATGATAGACATCAGTCTCATTTTAAATTTTATTTATTGAAGAATAAACTTCTTTTTTGGATTGCAAACAATTTAAAAACTAGGTACTTAAATGTATTATCCTTGCCAGGGAGATAAACTGCCAGTAATAGTACCAGCGATAATGTGAATTATTGCAACACCTTTTTCTGTGTGAAAACTAATAACCGCATAAATAGCTGTTTTCGTGAACACGAAGATGGCTAACTACGCAGTTATTATGGTTAACCGCTGGAAATCAAAATATCGTCATAAATATTTTTTGTTGACAAAAAAACACCAACCTGGCACAGGTAATACGTAGGTACCAAAAATTATTATTGTCTAATGAAACTTTCATTAATGAAATAAATTTCCCAAAATGTTGCAAAACAACTTAACAGCAGATTAGTTAATTTTGGGAAAGTTTCAAAAGAAATATTTTAAAATGCTGAACTTAAAAATAATGTTCACCTGAGTTTAGTTGTACGATTTGCATGTTTAATAATTTGTCCTGCTGGAAAACTATCTTTTTTTAATGCTTTTGATGTTTCTTGACTGAGTCAGCTAAATTAGTTTTGAATTATTGAAGAAGCTTGTTTGCATTTGGTAAACTAAGATTGGATTTTGATAGATTGAAAAATTTTTTGCTACTTTAAATGAATAAATTCTATGTTCACTCCAATTTTAATGGGTAGTGTTTTCAAAATTGAAATATGTTAAATTAAGTCACCACAAAGTTTTCAAATTGGAAATTTTTGAAAGCTTAGGTTGCTGATTACAAAAAAATGTTTGAAATTAAACTATTCTAAACGATTTTCATTATGTTTTACTCAAATATTTTTTCTACGAATGCTATTGTCAAAGGGGTGTTCAACTAACTGCAAATGTTATGCAAACGGTTGTATGTGTACATTCATTTCACTGAAATGCATTTTTATCAAACCTTGTTAAAATTTATTTCAGAATGTAGTGCCATTTCAACAGATACTTAAAGAAATATGTCCTACAGAATCCCTCTCCTCTGATGTAGAAGAAGTAAGTGTGATAGATTATTCATGCAGTGTTTGGATAAGTTTAAATCATATAGGCTTTTTAATAATTTACCTCTGAACCAGGTGAATCAAATTAACTTGTGAAACAGGCCGTATATTTAGCAGTCAATCATCTATAGTAGGTCTTTAAAGAGAATTTTAATCCACATAAAATCTGAAATTTGATTTCAATTCTCTAATATTTACCAGCAATCTCTATCTAATATTCTTTCTTATCCCACTTGGTCTTCTCGATTCTCTCCTCACCAGATGTTTAGAGCCTGTATTGAAAGGGTGGGGGAAAGGGTACTTCCAACACTAAGGAGCCCAATCAGAAACCGTACAGCCGGGCCAAAACCAAATATGCATGTGTCCCTTGGGTGGCATTTATTTAATAACATTTTTACATCTTCACATCGAAGGAATACTCCAAATATATAAAACATCAGCCCACACCAAGGCTGGAATATAAGTAGAAAGAACACCAAAAGAAAAATTTTGAGAGAACAATCCCACTTTGTCTAGACTAGTTAAACCGAGTTTGATTTCCTGCACCTTCAAAAAGTCTAAGACAAGCATAGGATTAAAATATTTATCCTCCCTGGACAGCCACAGACAAGTAAAGTGACCAGAAGAGGCTTGCTCCGTATTTCAATTCCAACGGATCAAGAAAACCTTAAAACCATTGTAAGATCTTTTTGAAGATATGTGAATTATTGTATGTTTTCCATTTCCATTTTGTATATAAGTTGATATGTTTATAACTCTTGAGTTTGATGTGCATCGGAAACGACTAGGCCCCAGTGGTTATTTTTTCAGACTCCTTTAAGGACTGTGCTCTGAGAAGGAAAAGGAAGGTGGTTTATTTTTTTCGCTCAATGAAGCAGTATGTTTCCCTTGATACCAACAGCAGAATGGATGGTACAATGCGTGTAATTTGTAAATATAGATACATATATGTATAGATACAAATAAATCATTAGATGGCAAGATTGCTTTCCTCTATGTTCGCCAAGTAAACATAGGATACCTCTCTATCAAATCCTTTACAACCTTGATCAAATGAAATTTGTCTCAAATATCCACTGGCCAGTCTAGAGATGGCAGTCTACTGACCTCTTATCACCCTTGAATGTGAGGGGACATCTGGGATGTTTTCTCTGGTACCAGCTACTGATGGGAGAAATTTCAAAAGATAATTGTTTTGAAATTTCTTTTTCTCAAAAATTTCATAAGTAGGAAAGTAATTGATTACAATGACACCTTTACCAAGCTATCTGCTATTTCATTTTCACTGAGGTGCACATGAGAAAGGATCTATTGGAAAATCTCTCATAGAACACTGACATTTACAAGTTTATCTATTATATCATTTCCAATCCTATCTCCAATTTTGTTCCAGTTCTTTAAAAATATAAATTAAGTCTAATGTAAGTAGATATTTTAACTGTCCTTTTATCTTTGATACTATACAGGGTGATTCTATGGTCATGGGACAAACTTCAGGGGGTGATAGAACACAACGAAACAAACACTTTTCACCATAGAATGTATGGTCGCTAGATGGCGCTTTTCATTTCGGCACAAACACACGGTCCGACGCAAGTTGGAAAGAAGAGGCATGAAATATGGAAACAATGCTTTAATGTCAAATAAACATCAATAACTGTTTGACAAAACGAAATAATACAATTAGATTTGCATAAATTAAAGATAAGTACAAGGAACAACGGGTAAGAAAGAAACGACATGTGCAAACATCAGTCGGTAAGTACAACTCAAATGCACAATTACAGAAGCTGTTCAAAATGTCGACCACACCTGATGTAGGCCTCGCATCACCGACGTTACAAGCGTTTGACTGTGCTCTCTAGCGGCCAACTGCTGCACTTGCGACCGTACATTGTATGGGGGAAAAGTGTTTGTTTCGTTGTGTTCTATCACCCCCTGAAGTTTGTCCCATGACCGTAGAATCATCCTGTAGGTAACATTGAGTAAGTTTATTCTTATTTAATTATGTTGTGCATTTTGCTTATTTTTTTTACTTTAGGAGTTGTCCTCAATAGTAAATGATAGTATTCAAGCTATAGTAAAGGGATCGTGCAAGCTAGCCAAGCATCGAAATGCAAGTTCTTTAGAGCCTGAAGATGTTGCTTTGTTTTTAAGTATGTAATATGTATGCAAACCTTGTTTGATTCAATTTAAAAATCTAATCATCAAAAATACGGAAATTTTTAAGTTATGATTTATGTTGCTTACAGAATTAGAATAAAAAAATGCGAGTCATTTTAAATTTAAATGTTAGCCTTTGGCACCCTTGGAACCTTTTGCTATTGAACACTTAAAAATGAAATGAATTTACTCCAAGGCAGTGGTTCCCAAACTTTTCAGTCTAAAAACCCCTTTGCAAATTAATATTTTCCCCTGACCCCTTGGGATTATAAAATGGGGCACATAAGACCTACAAAAGACCATTGTGATTCTTTTCACCTTAATATTGCAGCTTGGCCAAATATGGCCCTTGTGCCATAAAACCCCAAAACCAACCAACCTTAATATTGAGAGTAAAATATTTAGATCTATGGTTAAAAGATTATAAAATGTTAAAACTTCACATACACAACAAGAATTAGTAATGACAATTTAAAATTCTGAAACAGAAAAAAACTAGAGTTCTGGAATAAAGTAAACAGTTTAGAAATCTACAAACTCTTAATTAAAATCAAAAGGATCTTATTCACTTTTGAGATACCCCAAACACTTGGGCAATAAATACTAAAATTTTTAAAGTTGGATATATTAGTGAGAACAACCCTTTGAGAGATATTTTTTTATTTGAGTAATTAGAAAAGACGACAATTTTCGAAGTAAATGTTCCTTTGTAGAGTGCCTGTATACAAAGTCAATTTTTATATCTATACCACTTGTAGAATAAATGACATATCCAGTATCTATACCTGAGTTTAGCACTTTCTGTAATTGAAAACGTGTTTTTGCGACTAACAGTTAATGAGATAGTAACACAAGATTCATATTGAATCACCACTGTTAAAACTATTTAAATATACGAACTTTCCATGTATCATTGACATGTGTATTGCATAAATAAATAACAATACTTATGCTTTATCAAACTGAATGGAATTGAGATAGATTCTTATAGGTGTTCTGTAAATTTTATATTGCATAAAAATAAACATGCTGAATAAATTTTCTGTTTTTAAATTGTCTATATTTTCTAAAACAGCTTTTCAAAATCATTTGTCTATTTTTAGAAACACAGTGTGGTCTGGATCCAACTTTGATATCCGATGATTATTATTATGTAGACCATTCTGAAGAAGGGACTGTAAGATTGTCGTACTTTTTTAGACTTGTATATAGTTATATCTGATATAAACTGATCTCTATGTTTAAAATTTTAAATAATTTTTATTAAACATGATGCTTTTCCTTTCTGATATTAAATTACAATATTTGTTTGGAAAATGATGTTTCATTTTAAATTGATCTCAAATATAACTTTTTGCAATAGTGACTTTTTATGTACAAAAATTTTCTGCATCAATAATATTAAATAAACATGTTCATTTGACTTGTATGTGCCTCCAAAAAGTCATTTAATACTGGCTGCTAACAAATTATATTCCACAAACTATCATACTATAGGATATCTTAAGGTTTATGGATTATCCATCCATTAGATTCAATGCTTTTCCATTTAATCAATTATTCCCATTAACTTTTGAATGTTGTACTTCAATATATCCAATTTTATTTGAATAGTTACCTGAATTCTTCAAAGTTAGGATTCCAGTAATGTATTCCTTGTGATATTTGTAAAATTTTCAAAGCACTAAGATTATCACTTTGAGTATCTGTTTTTAAAAAGTGTGGCTATGAATATAATGTGAAGAATTTTTACTTGAATTTTTGCTTTACATTCTTTAAGCAATGTTATTGTTATATTCCACATCAAATTATTTAAAGCTCAATGCTATTTGCTTTCATCTAAGATTATAGCAACAAATTTTGACTACACAAAAGTCACCAATCCTTGTTTTGATAAAATTCAGCTGTATTATTATTTTTTGCTCATCCTCAGTTGTTAAAATATGCATCTAATTTTTTCCTAAACTTTCTCTTTTAGTCTGGTCCAACAACTCTTCGTAAGTCAAAACGAATAGAGCTGAAGGTAAACAGAATGAAGAAAAAAAACATAGTTCATGATCCATACATACTTAAAATCAGCAAATTTAAAGAGGGGACCATTTCAACTACTGAAAATCCCATTGAAGGATCTGAACAGTATGTAGACTACTTTTATGAAAACTGGTTTTAGTTACCAATTTCAAATTTGAATTATTTCCGTAAAGATTTAAAGTCAGAACGAATTCTTTTAACAAATTGGATTCTTTAAACAGGCAAATTATTCTAATCCTGAAGTACAACCTGATTCAAGTAAAATCTTTGCAACACAATTATGAATCTAAAAATTTTATCTTAAGTACCTTAATCTTTATAGTTTAAGGAAAAAATGTATATTTTTAGTTTGCAAACAATATTAATACTTTCATACAAAAAGCTGCCATATGAACAAGAACTGTGCAGTTTTAAACCATTAAAAAATAGATAAAACAAATTTAATGTGCCAAACTTGTAACACATCTGCTGTCACTCATCAGTGAAGCTTTTGGCACATGTTCATACTTATTCAAGGTTTTTGTAACAGTTATTTGAAATTAAGCCATAAAATGCATTATTTTTATAGAATAATAGTTACTTAACATAATTATATAGGTTAGTTTAATAATAGTTGAGTTATATGATGGTGATCATCAGAAGCCAACGAGCTGTGAAATATCTGTTTAATAATTTGGCCAAGGACTGTATAATGAATGCAAACAGTGTTTCAAGGGCAATTCAAGCTCTCTTCAGATAGAGAACTTACCATGCATATTTGTAGGTCTACATGCATGCCTAGGGGTGGAATCCCTTGGAACTCCCCCAAAATTGTGATTTGCACACACCCAAAACAGGAAGTATAAATGCATTGGGTCAGTAAAGCTACTCATGTATGTCCCAAAGGCTCCGGTCAGCCCAGAAGGACAAATGCTAGAGGACAGGCTGATAGCGAGACAAGCTGAACTGCTCCAAACGCTACCTTATTGACCATCCAACAATACATATCATGTGCTTCCTATGGCATTGCGAGATGTCTAGTACAAGTAGGACTGCGGTTATGTCTCCTGTAAAGATGTCTGCCTTTCACTACTGAATATTGTTGGCTGTGTCAGGAGTGGTGTTCTACCCTCATGAGCAGACATGGAATGGCAGCTATTCATGTTGAGTGACAAATCCCACTTCTTACCTTGGGACATATGATCACATTCGTGTGTGGTGGAGACTGGAGATCCTGACAGTGCTACCGTTCTGTTTTCTGTCCAGCAGTACATCCCTGTGGTTGAGTCCTAGCGTAATGGTGGGACTGCAGTATCCCGGTTGCAGGAGTAGCGGATTAGCAACCTGAGGGTTGTGAGTTCGTAACTCGATCCAACCAAAGACCATCGTGTACGTGGTAGCTGGTGCATGTTAAGTCTGTTGCAACCTCAAATGTCCTCATGTTGGCATGATTTGGAGAGTGGTGTGTCGGCTCAGTTGTTGACCTCGTCATCTGACCATGGTTCAAAATAACAAGTTGTTATCCTCGGATCTTTTCCTTTAGGATTGATCCTGGACCATCTCCAATAGCCCATTGTGTTGCTTTATTGCAAGCTAAATTCAACAACCCCTTAGTGTAATGGTGTGGTAGAGCTATCACTCATGACAGCCAATCCCCTATAGTAATGCCATGTGACAGTTTTAGAGCACCCAGCAATATGTGCAGTAGATTCTTCAACCTGGTGCGGCTTTCATATTTCATGCCCAAGGCGCTTATTTACAAACACAATAACGCTCGGACACACATGGCTCACAGCTCCCTGAAATGCATCCATGATATTAACCCTTCCCTATCTCCTGTCAAGCATGTATGGAGTGTGCTAGACCATCATTCACACCATCCCTAAAATATAAGGGATCTAAAGCAGAAGCTGCAGGATAACGGGGCCATCATGACAGTGGACATGCCCACTATCCTAACAAGTTGTAGTTGGCGCAGGTTCAATTCCTCCCTGGGTGTATTTCTCTCTTCTGTGTGTCAGTAAATCTTTCCTTGTGTGTGTATGACCATTATTTTATGTTGTCTGTCTTGTGTCTGGTGTAGCATAGCCAAATATGGTCTTTGTGCCTTAAAACCAAAACTAACCAGCCACAGGATAGCATATGGATTTTGTTTGACTTCCTGCCACACATTGTATTGGCATGTAACATTTACAAGGGCTTTATAACTCATTTATGACCTTCCTGATCTAATTCTGCAATAATAAAGTCCTAGATTTGATCTTGTGATTATTTCTTTGTCCCTTCTCATGCATTCCACATCTAAGTCTTATTCCGAGTGAACACTGGCTTAAGAGTATTTTGATTTTTCCCACAGTGTGTATTTAATAAATATTTTTCGCATAAGCTGCCATTTGAAAGAAAATAACCCCATCAATTTCCCTAGAACTTATCACATGCTTACCTAGTGTAAACGTATGCATGCATCATCCTATATTATACTTAATCAAAAGTACATAATATTTTTCCCTCATCGAGTTTTGACTTCGGATCGAATATAGTAACAGTGGTAATAGATTGCAATGAATATTGTTGCCACATCCTTGTAAGTGAAACAATTTGTAACAATACTTTAGCATTATTACGGTAAGCCAATATAAAAATGAAAAAGTTAATACACAGGGTGATTTAGAACTCATGGGACAAATTTCAAGGGGTGTTAACCTTTAGACTATGGGCAGTACAACAGTCGTACCGTATTCGGGTAGCGGAATTTGAGAGTTGTAGTGTAAAGGTTAAAGCAGAATTGCACAGGAAATAGAACAAAATGTTTATTTGCATCATTCTTTTGATAAAAAGTCATTTTACAATGACTTTCAACGATAACTACTCAAAGGTGTTACCACCAACATAAATGCAAGCTTGGTAGCGTGGCATGCTTGCAAAACCGCCTTTCAACTGCCAGGTTCCAGCAGAGGAACGATGTTCATGCGCGGCTAACCAAACATTCCACTCTAGTGGCAAAAAAGTTCACCAATCCATGCATCGACGCTGCCAAGCTTGCATTTATGTTGTTGGAACCTTTGAGCAATTATTGTAAAAAGTAGTTGTAAAAGAATGATGCAAATAATCACTTTGTTTCATTTCCGGCTCAATTCTGCTCTACCACCCTTTGAAATTTGTCCAAGTTCCAAGTCTCCCTATATATTGGTCAACCAGCAATTTTGATATTAGGACAAAAAATGTATTTTATGTTGTCTGCTAATATACGAGTGATTGAGCAGATGTGATGTAAGGTTGATAGAACAGACAAGAAAGGAAATTTCGAAAGTTGGGTTTTAATAGTTGGAAAATAAATCTCTTACTGTTTGGGACTTAAACTGGAATGACATTTTTATCGGTTAAGTTGCATGCTTTTAGTGTAATGTACTTTTTATGTTTTAAACTGTTATTTTTATTTTTAGGCATGGTTTAGGTGATGAAAGTTCAAGTGATTTCTCCTCATCAACATAAGTGTACAAAATTAACTTCCTGACTTCATTTCAAGGTCCTAGTTTAGTCACATCATTCATCTATTTATTAAAAATTTGAAAAGATGCTATGTGTGTTTTCTTTATAAAGCTGCATGTAACATGAATAAAATGACCCTGGTTACTTTTAATACGTTGGACAATCTCAATGCAAATGTAAAGAAATTTAATATATTTCTGTCTTATATTTTATAAATTCATCAAAACTTAAGAGTATTTAAGGAATGATTGTTGTTTTTAAATGGGCTATTTAAATAGCTGTTTTGTAAGTTATGGTATGGCTATATGCTAGGTTCGTATGCTTTGGGAAAAAACAAAGTAAGATCATTGCAGAGATCGAGAGGTTTGTCTCTTTCTGCTAAGCATTTTTGTTGTATTCTAAATTTGTTAGGAGTTTGGTCTTTTACCTTTCTAAATGAGTTAAAAGGAAACACTTTTTTAAATAAACATTAGATGACTCAATGACCACTGAAGTGTATTCAATTGTTCTGTACAAATAATTCTACCACTGGTAGTCTTACTTAATAAAAATGAATGTAAAAAATTAATAATCACTAAGGAAAGCAAACCACTGATACAGGGTTATATAATATAAATGAATAACAAATTTCATGCAACCTGCTGAAAAAGTGTAGCTTGATGAGTCGATTGTATTGTATGGCAAAGGTCTGAAAACAAAAGCCATGTTAACCCTTGGAGTTTAGTTCTCATTTTTGGGCATCATTTGGGTTCAGTTGTATAGGGCCTCTGAAAAGAAAAGCCTTTTGGTTATGAAATGCATTGAAATTGGTGTAATATATCCTAGATTTCCTCAAACTTCTTGCGAAATAATCAAACGAATGGCCTTATATTGAATAAGTAGCTGCAACATCTCGAATCGCTTCAGTTCAGTTGTATATTGTAGGAATTGAATTTCAGTGCGATTCATATTATGTCTACAGCATGAGTGCAAAGATGGGTAGAATTATCACTACCGAATCCAGGTATTGTCAAAATATAGGATTGAGTACTGATACAACTCCATCAGATCCCTTCCTTGCCAGCACATCATAGGTGTGCACATGGACATTCCTAAGGTGTTAGCTACAGGGTATGCTGATTTAAATAAAGTAATTTTTATTTTTAAAAAATCATTGATTTAAATTAAACTTTAAATCTTGTTTTTTTATTGAAATTTAATAGTATTAAAATTAAATAACCTGGGACAGAATGTATGTTATTTTATTCAAATATGTTTAAAAATTTGCTCCTACTCGGCAACACCTGAAGAATTACCTTTTTTAACTGAAAATTGGATTCCCTATTGGAGATGGTAGTGTTAAGTAGGATGTAGATGACGAGGCAACACGAGTTGGCACCCCACGCCTACGTGAGGACAAAAAGCAAGACCAGCTTTGAGAAATTATTGTGAGAAGTAAAACCAACTATATACAAGGGTTGTAACGCATCAGCCCCTTAACGTGCGTCTCGGCGATACGCGCCTTGATTGGTGATGGCGGACCACGTGACACTCTCCGCGAAAGCGAATGAACAATTTTTCTTTGTTTCCCAAGGCCAGCGTAGGACTGATGCGCTGAGGTTTTGTCCCCCCGAGATGTTACTTTTTATGTTTGTTTATTCTTGTAATTGTTTTGTCTTGTGCTTAGTGTTAATTAAAATTGCTCTTTTGGCCAATTCTTGCATTAGTCATTGGATTCAGCTCTAAAGAGTATATTTTTAGAATTATTTATTTTGCTAATATAAATAACTACGAATATTAGTGTATTTGTAATATTTAAACCTCGTGTTGTAGGGACCAGGACTCAAAAAAAATTTAATGGGACCCAAGGTCTCTAGAACTGCATCTCATTCTGCATATTTAGTTGCTTCTATTCGTAATATTTACTCCTTATATTTGAGGGGATCAGGTTTTTGGGGCATCCTTGGTGTAGATGCTCTTAACTTATTTAGTTTCTCAATGGAAATATTTACCTCCCATTTGTGGGGATACAAGGTCTCTAGGAGTTGGCACCTGTATTGGAATGACAATTAACAACTATTTCTTTCTGCTCACTAAAATCAGGCAGAGGAATAATAGAAAATGTCACTCATACTAGTAAATCAACATTTTCCTCGCCAACATTTGCGGAAAATAAAATTAAGTATCCACCAAAGTCACACTTCTCTAAACGAATGGGCTCTATTCCTATACCAACCACTACTTGATGTGGGAAGAAATTCTCGTGGTAGACATTCAAAAGACAATACCCTTTTAATCTCTTCGACCTTCTAATGAACTAGACGGAGCATGTGGGCGGGGAGTCGCTGCCGTAAGATCCCTGAAAGGTAAATCACGTGGACTTGCGATTCGACTTGGCCGATTGGTTGTCGAATCGCAGACTAGTATTTTTGATCACGGTGGATAATCAGTTTAACAATCAATTATTTAGGATTCATGCTTTTACTCACAACCATGTGACAGCTCTTCAAACCGAGTAACTGAAGCTGCGGGCACATGCTCCGTCTATTTCATTTTAAGAGCGATGTTTAATCTAATTTTTTCGATTTTTCTTGACTACTTTGGCCTTGCTTTTTGTCCTCACGTTGGCGTGGAAGTTTGGAGTGGGCTGCCAGCTCGTGTTGCCTCGTCATCTGACCGTGGTTCAAAATTACGTTGTGCTGTCCTCGGATCTTTATCTTTGGGATTGATCCCGGACCATCACCAATAGCCTGTTGTGTTGCCCCAGTGGGACGTTAATTAAAATACCTACCTACCTTGACCTTGCTTTTCCCTCCACCATTCAATTGTAATGTGGGCCGCGGAAGCCAAGTTAGAATAGCAACGGATTAACAACCGGAGGGTTGCGAGTTCGGAACTCTGTCCAATCAAAGACCGTCGTGTATACGGGGGCTGGTGAACGTTAAATCTGTCTTGTTCTCACGTTGGCTTCCTCCCTAGGTGGATTTCTCTGTGTCAGTAAAAACTTTAATTGTGTGTATGCCTATTACTTTATATTGTATATCTTGTGTCCGCGGCAGCATGGCCCTTGCGCCATAAAACCCCAAATCAACCAACCAACCTCAAGTTAAATTGGTGTGGGTTTGCAGAGTGGGGTGCCAGCTAAAGTGTGACCTCGTCATCTGATCGTGGTAAAATTACATGCTGTCCTCCGATCTTTCCCTTAGGGTTTGATCCTGGACCGTTGCCAATAGCCCGCTGTGTTGCTCCAGTGTGATGTGAATTATCTGACTGCCCATCTTCAATTGTTATGCAATCCACTGAAAATAAGCCAAAGTCACACGCAACTCGTAAACACAAACAACTCAACTCAAAGTTGGAATAAATGTAAATAGTAAATACTCTTGTTTACTGGGGAAGTTCAAATAACATTAAAAGCTTGGATTTCTTATTTTCCCTCTACTTATGTTTTAGAAATTCAGCTTGTATCGAAAATCTGTATCCTTGTTTTGCAGTATTGTGAATGAGTTTTAGAATCTATGGTGTCAAACAAAAAATATTTCCTGATAAGTTCATAATTATATGTAACATCTAGGAGAATTGCTGATTTTTGTAGTGTATTTTGTTTTGTGGACATGGAACCAACAAGTTTGTGCTTGACTACTTTATCAAATCAAGAGAATAAAATATCCAAACATTCCAAGACAAATTCACCAAATAAAAAAGTATGCACAAAGTGTAGAAGAGTATTTTCCAATTCATTTTCCTGTAAAAGACATATGAAAAATTGTAATTTAGCGGAAATGAAATTTCGATTTAAATGTTCGGTGTGTTTTAATGCATTTCCAAACTCAGAAATGTTTCTCAAACATATGCCCATACAGCATGCAGATATTGTTTTGAAAAGGGAGAAATTTTTGTTTGCTACAAACGAGGAATTTGATTGCTGGAAATTAAAAATGGAGAAAGAGACAGCTTCCTTCTTTTCTAAAAGGAGGGAACAAAGGTGCGTAACACAGATATCAAAGGTTGAAAATTACCAGTGTCACCGCAGTGGATGCTTTGTAAGTAGAAGCTTGGGCAAACGCCAGATAAAGCGTAAAGGATCAAACAAGTGTGGGTTTTACTGCCCAGCAACTATCATGAGATATATAGATGCCACAGGTGGTAGTTGTATAATATATCAATCCACTCACTTGGGTCACAGTTGTGAAGTCAGTAGATTATACTTATCCCAGCCAGAAAAACAACTAATAGCAGAACAGATTTTCAATGGAGTTCCGATTCCGGACATACTAAAAAATGTACGAGAAAAAGCAAGTCCCACTGAAAGATTAGCCTCAACGTCGTTAGTGGACTTGAGAAATATAGCTACCAGCTATGGTCTGAGTATGAATCCTGTCCAACATCATGAAGACTTAATATCATTTAACAACTGGGTGAAACGAATAATGAATACTGATTCAAGTCCCATTTTGATATTTAAGTGTTCAGGGGAAACAGAAGACACTTTTCCATTCCTTTCTGCAGATGATTTTGCCTTGGGCATCATGAATGATGCCCAAGAAGAAATATTAAGAATGTATGGCGATGACGTCATTTCCATTGGTACTACCTTTGGAGAAAATGAGTATAAGGTTCAGTTAACTAGTCTAGTGGTCAAAGACAGAAACTGGCAGGGTTTCCCTGTGGCCTTTTTGTGGTCAAATTGTCTATCAGAGAATCTTCTAGAAGTTTTTTTTACTGCCATGAAAGAGCGTGTTCATAATCTTAACAGCAAGACTTTAATTTCTGACGACTGCCTTGCATGTTATGATATATGGTGCAAAGTATTTGGGGTTGTACATTTACATCTTGTACGTGATTGGCATGTAAAGAGAATATGGGCCGAAAATGCTTCGTCAGGTCCTAACTGTATCAAAGAGTTAGCCAAAAGAAATGAAGTTTTGTTTATTTTGCATTCAATGTCAGAAGAAATGGATATGCAAACATTCCAATGCTCCCTGGAAATAAACACCTCCTCTTGGCTTGAGGACCCTGATACTTTACACTTTGCCAAGTATTTTATGTCGAAATATACGAATAGGGCTGATCTTTGGGCAGCATGCTATCGAGGTGATGTAAATGTTGACATGAGCTTGACTGCCGAAAAGTGGCACAAAGATTTGAAGTACAATGATGACTTAAAAGACAAATCTGGTGGCCTTCTAGATCAGGCTATTTATTACCTTATGAAGTCTTTAAGGAGAAAATTCTTGGATCAACTTATGTCTCTTTCGAGTGCAAAGCTTAACAAAAAGTTGAATGAAATAAGGAAATGCCACAAATTAGCAGAAGATGTGTTTGAAGCTATTCACATTTTCCCTCATGAATCAGATGAAAATGTGTGGATCGTACCATCTTTCTCACTGGAAGGAGTAGCTTACAGAGTCAAACAGTTAGATATCAGCTCACACGAATGCAATTTGCGCTGCAGTAAATGTATCAAATGCTTGCATCAGTATTGCTGCAATTGTCCTGATTCGGCAGTACGATTCAACTTTTGCAAGCATATGCACATAGTTTGCATGAATATACAAACTTCACATAAACACTCGAATTTCTTCAATGATGACAGTACATGCGAAGATAATGATGAAGAAAATAGTACAATGGGCCAAGTATCAGAGTCAGATAACTTGGATTTACGTCAAAAAGCGTGTGATGCTTTTGATAGTTTTTTTCCTTATCTGAACACATTGACATCTAATAAGGCCTTTGAGGAAGTTATTCGAACAATGGAAGCTCTGAAGAGTAAACTCCAGGCTATTGAAGACAAAGAAAGTTCTCTCTCCTGTGATGGGACATAGTGGCAATCAATGTCTGATGTGAAATCCACTCTTTCAAGGACAATTCAGACTCTTTAAATTGAGTTCCATGGACTAGATATGACCTCATTTTTCAGAATTATGTCAGGTATATAACACCGAATTGAAAAATGCTCACAATGAAAGCTGTATATTTTTTCTCTAGAACATTGAGATAATGAATTTGTTAGAACCAGACAGATGATTCTTTAGAAAGCATAATTATCAATATGGAAATATGAGTTTTGTTTGAAGTTTTCTGTGTATTTTGTTCATTGTTCATCTCATACTTTCTATGAGTACATGAGGTGGACAATACAAGTTGCTTTATGTCAGAATTGACGTGATTACTGGCATACTTTTTTTATCAAAATTTTTTTTTAATTTTTGGAAGTGAAAAAATTGTAACAATACTTTACCACTAATGCTTGTATGCCAGTTTATGTAATGAGACAGTATCGAAAAGATTGCCACAGATTTGATGGTATTGAGAGGGCATAGTAGAAATTCCTTAAGCTTATAAATATAATTCCCTGTTAAAACCTTATCTAATGATGAAAATATAAGTTGAGATAAATCAATTCATGAAGTTTATAAATTTTTGGTTCAATGGGTCATACTTTTTTGCTCAAAATCTCTCAGGTATGAGTTTGGTTTATACAGCAATTTTATATTCGCATAATGCAGTGCAATATAAGGTTATTTTATTTTTAATTACTATATCTCACTCCACTGTCTTAAAATGTGAAGTATTTCTTTCATTACTTATATCATACATGCTAGTTATTTTTTGTTAAGTTTTCACATAATGGGTATCATAATTCATTTCTTAAAAAATTAAATTAGTATAAATGGGATTACAAGGGATTTATATTTTTGTACAATTCAAGTTATCATTTCTAATCAGTCAAATATCAAACTTGAAATTTTAACTCTTGTACATCTGTTGAACTTTGTATCATGATTCGGATTTTTATATTCAAGACTACAATAAAATAGGAAATAACTGAAACTGATGTGCCTTTTTCATTGAAAGTTAAACAGCAATTTATTCAGGAATGGACTTCCTCAAGGTCTCATGCCTTCTCACCATAGTTGCATTTTAGCTCAAATATATTCAGAAGCAATATTTTTAAGTTTCTGATGTTATAAAATATTTAAACTCGTATATCTCTTTATATTCAATAGTCCTCTTATGAAGAACATGCATTATTACTGTAGAATGCACTCAAAATACCAATATAATAAGATTGTAAGTATCAAAATTTGCTATAAGCAGTTTGCTAGAAAAGATATCCCTAATAAGAAAATTGAAATGTTTATGGTTGCAGCAATGTGCCTGAAATGATTAGATAACTATTTGATTTAAACGGATGATTAGGCTTGGATCTATCTTGAAAATTGTTTTGTGTAACACTTGAAGAAGAAATCAGCATTCCCACTGCTGGTATTGATCAGCCACTAAGTCTGATTTATCCCTGGAACATATACTAAAATGGACAGTGTGTAAAACTAAAGACCATGTATCATTAATGATCTTCAAGGACTTACAATGCTTGACTTAAATTGATAAATTTACAATTTTCCAAAGATGAAAGGGGCTTATAAACGAATGTTTCAGGCCTTCACCAATTTCATGTCATGAACACAATAAATTTCCAGAATACTCAAATTATTTTCTAAAAACTTTTTTATATGCATTGTTATATGGCTGCCTTATGCTATTGATATTTATACATCCACATTTCACTATTTTTCTGTTTAGATGTGCTTTGTGTTCATATATTTTTAAATTTTCATTTTTAGGCATAATCTAGTGAATGAGTTTCTATAGCGGGCTTCCTCAACTTAAACATAAATTAACTTTTGTTTTTATAACGTATGAGATTATTTGTAAGAACTATTTGAGAATGAAAGGTTTTTCAGAAAGCCTCTTAAATTTTCTCATGTTTGTCAAATATATTTCCAGTACATTTGTATTGGAGTTCATTAAATCAAAAGCTATTGTTCTTGTCTCATGCAGTTAAATTCTTCTAACTCTAATAGGCTTACAATATTAATAAGCACATGTAGCATATATTCAGGAAATAGTTTTCTCAAGGGTTCCTATTCCAATCAAAAGGCAATACTTAATGAACATTTTGTTTAATGATCAAGCATTCAGAACAGTATTAGGTTAAGAAAAACTGATCAGGTTTTTAGCGATTGTTACCTAGAAAATCAGATCAAAGCACTAATCTAGAAAGCATTCATGATAAATAAATGAATTGTTACTTCCCTTATGCTATTGTGCAAGGAAATTTTGTTCTACAAGCTTTACAATTTTTTATATCCTATATATATGAAATTGGTGAATGTTTTAAAATATTAATCTATTTTCCAAACAAGGGTAAAACCTATATTTATTGACTAAATATTTAATATTAATTGAAAGTTGTAGATTTTTTATTGTCCACAGATGAATTGATCACACACACACACACACATAAGTTTAACAAATGCTTTTAAAGTAGTAAATTAATTCCTTTCTGTGTGTAATAAAGCAATCAATTTTTAGTTGCCATTCTAATAATTGGCAACCCTTTCTTTTCACTTTAAAATGAATAGCTACATGCTTTTTACAATTGAGAATATTGAAGATTATGCCTGGATTTGAATCCCATTTGCTTCTGTGAAAGCAATGGGATTCAAATTGATCATGTAAACATTTAATTATTCATATTACAAATGCATTTGATGAATACAAGCATCATAGTTTAATTAAATCAAGAATATAAAAGTAGAAGCTATTCCCTAAGAGAATTAAAAAACTACCCGTTTTTTTATTCTCTTATAACTATCTATTGTGTGGGAAAGCTTTTGCTTTCCCACACAATTTAAATATCAAAGTACTTTACAAAGCACAAACAACTTTATCTTAGATCTGAATTCCTAGTTGACAGATTTCGATCTTTGTTAAACAAATAAACTAAAATTTTTTAATGCAGTTTCGGTAGGTAGGTATTTTAATTAACGTCGCAGTAGAGCAACACAGGGGCTATTGGTGATGCAGCTTCGGATTTCACATTGCATCACAACCAGGTAAGAACACATCCCACAAAGTAAATAGCTACGCATAGCTATTTTTACGAGGCCGCGGTACCCAGTTGGAAGAGTAACGGATTAGCAACAGGAGGGTTGCAAATTAGAATCCAACCCAAGACCGTCGTGTACAAAGGCGGCTGGTGCACATTAAATCTGGCGTGGCCTCAACTGTCCTCACGTTGGATCGTCATCTGACCGTGGTTCAAAATTACGTGGTGTTGTCCTCGGATCTTTCCCTTTGGGATTGATCCCGGACCGTCACCAATAGCCCATTGTGTTGCTCCAGTGTGACGTTAATTGAAATTCCCCCCCCCCCCTCATCATCGGACCGTGTATTTGCCTTCGGGTTTGATTCCGGACCGTCGCCAATATCCCGGTGTGTTGCTCCGATGCTACGTTAATTAAAATACCTAGCTACCCATCCTGGGGGCCGCGATAGCCCAGTTGGAGGGATACGAGTTCGAAACTCAGTCCAGCCAAAGACCGTCGTGTGCACGGGAGCCGGTGTACGTCAAATGTCCACGTTGGCATGACATTTTTTTGTGTGGCGGTATTTTAATTAGCGTCGCACTGAAGTAACACAACGGGATCAATCCCAAATGGTTTGAGAGGGGTGACTAGCTCAGGTGTGGTTCAAATCATCTGACAGTGTTCCAAATTACGAGGCGTCCTTGGTAGGTAGATATTTTAATTAACATAACACCGCGGAAAGGACGATACCGCGTAATTTTGAGCCATGGTCAGATGACGAAATCACAACTGAGCTACCCCACTCCAAGCATCCATGCCAACGTGTGGACATTTGAGGTCATGGCTGATTTATCGTGCACCAGCCCCCTTGTACACGATTGTCTTTGGTTGGATTCGAACTCGCAACCCAGCGGTTGCTAATTCGTTACTCTTCCAACCGTGCTAACGCTGTCCTACATGACGGGGATATTCATGGTTCCTATGCGATTTGAAACTCATTTCACTTTTACAAAAATCAGATAATGGTAATTAATTAACGTCGTACTGGAACAGGACGCCGGGCTATTGGCGACGGTCCAGGATCAATTCCCAAATAGATCCAAGGACACCACGAAATTTCGAACATGGTCAGATGACACAAAAATTAAGAATTACCTTTTTTGGCGACAGAAATTAAAAAGTTAAATAGTCGCCAATTATTTTGTTCCGGAAACGTCGAATTTCAGGCATGCACAATTTGTTGGATTAAGAACAAGACTTCAGTTCTTCCGGTTTCGAATCGTTGTAAATGTAAACATAGGCACATGTGTAAATGTGAAGTTTACAATGCAAATGCATATAAACGTAATGTGTCAGTTTTAATTGATCATTCAACTTTTTTGCAAAGTATACAAATCGTCGTTCAAGAGTATGAGTCTAGTTTTATTGTCAAAATGCATGAATTTTTGGCGGCATTTTATCTAATGCACGAATGACTTCACAAATGGGATACACTTTTCACGCCTGAGAGTAAACATAACAAGACATTTGAATTCGGCATGGAATACCACAAGGAATATTTTCTTGTGCCCATTGAGAAGCTTTACCTTTCTGTGATAAAAGATAAATTTTTGATACAATCCTATTTTGAAAAAGAGGTAACTATTTAAACGCTTGTTACAATATGTTTAGTATTGTTTTATTGCCCGGTATCTTAACGCTCTGTTACATTAGGCACTAACCCCGCTGTCTGTGGATATGCAGGAGAAAATTATGGACATCACTCTGAGAAATCCAGTTTGTAAAATCTACCCTCCTCCTTTAACATATAGGAAATTCTTTTTCCGTATCTTAATTGACATGGTAAGTCGCCTCAAAATCTTAAATTTGTCACAACTATCGAACTTAATCTAAAGCTGTTTATGGTTTAATTATTCGTTGCAATTTTGTTTATTGATTTCGTGAAGTGTTCAATATTGTTCATTGTATAGGTTGAGGAATTTGGTTCTGAATGTTCAGACAGTCTGGCTGAGGCGTATGCAGACATTTTAGCTATGAAACAAGAAGAAAGGAATGGATTCTACTCTTATAAAATAGTAAAGAATTATTTATTTTTGGGATATTTTATATAAGTTTAATATTTTCAAGCCTTCGAATGCTTTAGTTAATATATACATGTACAAGGATTGATATATATATTTGCATACACCATTAGTTTATTAATTTCTCATTCAATATTCTCTTTTAAATTTTTATCCCTTACTTTTGGAAGGCTTGGTCTCCAACAGTGAAAATATTCAATGGGAGTTTAAAGTTTGAGTCTCCAAATGTCGATCCCCTCTTGTGATAAGCATGCTTTAAAAATTTTAATTTTGAAGTTTTCTTACAAATTAAATTTTAGATTACTCTGCCAAAAAAGTATTCAAATTGTGTAGATATTAAATCTACATCATTAGTTTTTTATTTTACAATCTTGTTAATTCTGCAGATCTTCAGAAATGTCTAATTTCTGTATTCAATATCTTGATTTCCTTAATTGTATGGAGCCAGTGTGGCTCAGTGGGTATGTCCACTGAGCCACCCATTAGCAACCTTCAAGTTGTAGGCGGCACAGGTTCGATTCCTATCAGGTGCACTCCTCCCAAGGTGTATTTCTCTCTTCTGTCAATAAAACTTTCATTGTGTGTATGTCTATTACTTGATGTTGTATGTCTTGTGTTTGGTGCAGCATGGCCAAATATGTCCCTTTCGCCATAAGCCTTATTATGGGGGCTTATGGCACCCATAGCCTTATTTGTATCTTAATTTTATATAGGATGATTACGTCATTACTCTTGAAGAAAGCTCATGTTTCGTAAGCAATGGCACTACAGGTCTCCAAACATGGGAAGTATGTATATTTATTCAAATTCCAAATTACTTTTTTAGAAATATTATAGTATTGATTTCTCTCTTTAATAATTTAGGCTTCTAAATATTTGGCAGAATGGTGCTTGAAAAATAAACCTATTCTTGAGAATAAGTAAGTGACTAAATTACCATTTGTTAATTCCAATTTTTAATTATGAGGATCATTCAGAAAGTACCAAAGCTATTTTTCCATGTGGAAGAGCCCTCAGGGGCACATCTTTAGGTGTGTACAGGCATCACAACCCCGAGGTAATCGAGTGATCTTTCCTCCCTTTCAGTTTGACCCTCATCTACCCCTCTGCTTTTTCTTCCTCCTCATTGTGTTTTCTGTCTTGTGCAGCTTGGACAAATATGGCCCATGTGCCATAAAACCTGAAAACAACCAACCAGTCATAGGGAAGAAGTATATGCAGTATGCAATTTACACTCGCATCTTGCAAAGTATCTCCCGCAACCTGAATGCTCCAGTCCCGCTTTTCTATCCACTTCCGGAAGGTTTGTTCATGGCAATGTTGTGATGATCATGTTCTTGATCATCACTGCATTGTTTAGTTCAGTATTTGATACAAACCAATGAAAAAGAAGTTTTTCATTTCAAAGGGAGGGATTCACAGGGCTCCTGGTATGGTGAACACAGAGTGCCAGAATTTCAATGCCTAGATCTTGGATAACTTACCATGAAAGTACATAGTTTGCCTTGAGTTCATTGTGCACAAATCAAGAATTTGCTTTTAAACAACTTTTCTGTAAACCAGCTGGTTTCTCACTATGTTAACAGAACCAACGGACATCTACATTACATTAGCAATCTCCTCAATAGCCATATGGAAGTCTTCGTGCTGGAAGGACTCGATGGTATTGACACTAACCTTTGTAATCAATATAAAATGTTTATTTGTGAGGGGTGCATCTACGAGATACTTTTCACTATTCACAAATTTCCAAAAAATATGGTACCTAAGCATTTTTCCTTAGATACAAAAATGTTCCACTTGGGTGCAGTTTCAAACTATTTCATTTACATGGATGATTAATAAACACACAGTGTAATTAATGCTTACGACCTAGATTTTTGCATTTGGGGTGGTCTTTTTCCTTTAGAAATTTTTTTGTTTTGGGCTATTGTATAGCATTTACAAGACAGATTGTTGTATTTATAGTAATTGAAGCACAGATTATTAAAAGGAAGAATAAACCGTTGATTTATTTGAATTTGCATCATATACAATTGGAAATATTCATGAAATTTAATCATACAAAATGACAGTTAGATCTAAAGACTAGTCAAAACCAAAATTTAAAGGTGTACAACTAACAACTGTTAATTTCAAACTCTTATGAAGAATCTTTCTAAAAGGCTGTTTTAATCATTTGTGTTTTGGTGATTTTATTCAAACTTACATAGCTTCCCTTTTAAATCTTGTGTTACTAACATATTTGAACACTGCAAGAATGAATGAGAATTGTAATAACATGTCATCATGTAACTGAAATTAGTGGTTATTAGAGAGGAAGAGCTGATTCTTGTCCTAGATGGTTTTGTCTTGGAGCTTTGGGACTCTTTCAGTTTCAAATGACTCATAAAATTGGTTTTGAATATTTCTGTATTTATCTTCCTGTGGTAGTATTTATCTTTTCATCTTACCAATAATTTATTATGCTTAGAGCATAAGCTCACTGACAATTTTTTGGAGACGCTTTTTATCATGATTATGAGATCTATATTGCCTAAACAGACAGAAAATTACTATAAAAATGTTTATAATTTTGATTTTGGCCTCAAAACTAATAATTAGTATTTAAAGACCTGTAGTAAAATATTTTCGTAAGCAAGTTTATGCTCTAAGCTGATGATAGAAAGACAGCATAAGTTTAAGTACTAAACTAAGCTACTTTTTAAAATTTTTATAAACATGACATTTTTGTTTTTCAAGAAACACATAGATCATACACAGTCATGATTATTTAACTACATACATTACTGAATCACTGTTAAGAATTCAAAATTTAAATTTGCTTAATATCTAAAAACGTTTTTCTTCAAAAAATCATTACATTTTAGTTAATTTTCCTTAATTTTTTGCAGAACAATTTTAGAACTTGGATGTGGCATCGGCCTCTTGGGATTGACAGTTTTGAAATTGTGTGCCCCTGAAAAATACACGTTTTCTGATAATAGCTGGGATGTACTTAAAGTATTGTCTTCAAATATCAGTATTAATTTTCCAAATCCAGAGAACTGTACAATTGAAAAGCGTCAATTAGCATGGTCTGATATCACTTCAAATGATGCCATGAAGCCTGATGTGATTCTTGGAGCAGGTACAACATTTTATTTAACTCTAATTCGGATTATTTTCTGTCAGATCACAAAGAAATCTGTAGATCATATCTTGTATGCTTTGATCCTACCAATATCCTAAGTTTGATCATATAAATTCATTTAAACTGATGTACAACTAATTATGATCTGTACAATTCCCAGTTTTAGTTAGAATCGAAAGGATTTAATTCTCAGGGTATGAGAATTGATTTTTTCTAGGTTTGAATGATTTTTTGTCCAAATTTCATCTGGAAGTTGAATTTTCTGGGAAAATTTAATAATGTTGCAATATATTCACCACTTAGTAACTATATTTGTTGCACTTGACAAAAATTGCACATTCTGCGATCAACACTGCTAATAAGAATCATTTTTAATTAACGCTTATCTGTCTGCCACAAGAACAGTCCCCACAACAGGCAGTTGCAAGCCTGCCTGTTGTCATAGAAATGGACCATATCTCATTTTCCATAAGGGATCCTTGAAGAAATTAAAGTTTGTCACATTGGCCTACTTAATGACAAATTTAAAATGTTATCATTTGTACTTGTCTACACCAGTAAATTACCAGTTTTTGCTGCCAACATTTTCCAAAACCAAAGTATAATTAAGATATTCCATCAGCCCTACTAAAAATGTATCACAATTCTCCAGACTTTGATTCAGGGACTTTTCTCATGACACAGTATACTGCTTTGGTTATGAATCAGTTTCCTAAACTTTGGCTGAATGCCCCCTTTTCAAAGACAACCTTTTTCGCTATCTAGCACTATGTTTTATATTAAATATTGTTCTATGTTTTATGTAGTGATGGGCAAAATCGAGTACTTGGTATTCGAGTACATATACAAAAACGATTCATCGATAGTAAGAATCAGAGAACTACAATATATGGTACTTATTTAAAATTAACAGCTAGTTATCGCATCGTTCTCGGTATAGTGGTTAGAGCACTGGATTTGTAACATACCGGTTCAAATCCGCTACAAGAGGAATTTGATGGATTGTTGTTTTAATGCAAATGATAATTTTTGACTAGACTATCAAATTTATTCCATTTTTTAAAAATATTTTGATCAAGCTGTGATTAAAAAAAGAATTTAATTTCACAAAACTCAAATTTTTTTCTGAATTATATTTAAATTATTTTTCCTTTCCGAATTATATAAATTTTTAAAAAAGATTTAAGTATAACTACTATTATCAATCTATTCGAACTAGACAAATTGTATTTTGAAGAACAAAAATTAATCCCATGTACAAATTGATGAATTTTCTGATCACGCATATATTTTCTGCAATTATAAATATGTGTCAAGTATTTTTTATCTTGATTTTACAAATCATGATTTTTTAATTTTAGCTTTTGTATTGGAAACATTTGATTTTCTACCATAATTTGAGGAAATCGTTAATAATCACTTTTAACAGGGAACAGACCAGAATTTTATATTGGAGGGAGCCAGAATTTTATTTTGGAGGGAGCGAGAATTTTATTTTGGAGGGAGCCCCGATGATAAGAATGAAACGTTTTATGCAAAACTCTAAAGACTTAAAAAGTTTGTATAAAAGTAAAAAAATATTTTGTTTCTTTTGATAGCAGGATCTGAAACTTCAAAATTATTTCTCTAAATTTATCATAAAAGTGACATTTCGGTTGATCTAAGTACAAGAATAGTTCCTTAAAAATTTACAAAATAAATTACATTAAATAAACAAATCTTGTTCCAGGAAATGTTTACTTTTTATTTTTGCAACCACTATTTGGAGCACAGAGTAAATAGCTACTTTTACTCTGGTTTGGAAGATGTGAGAAGAGGTAATCAAAGCAGAAAAAAAATATTCATAATCATTTTACTAACGTAATAAAGATTTTGTCAGATATTTTTAAAGAGAATTTAAGTTATTGTCAGATATTTTAAAGAAAATAACAGCCATCTAAAGAATGAAATAATGTTATTTTACTTGAAGAAAAAGAAAAGCATATAAAGTATTATGTATCTTATTTGCAGATATATTTCAAATGTCAGAAATAAAAAAGCTTGAAATTTAAAAAAATTAAGTGCAAATAATTAAAATATAGTTGAAATTAAAAAACTTCCAGCTTGATTTTCAAAAATAAAAGGCAAACCATTGTATAATTTACTGATAATTAAATTAAGCTTGCCTGTTCAGGAAATTGCTTCCAGAAAATTTCAAATCCAATCCCTTAATCGATGGAATTTTTCGACGCGTCATCACATGCATTTTCAGGACATGTAAAATTGGAAAAAGCAAAATCGAGACAAGAAACATGGATACCCATGCAATGTGACACTGCTACTTAAGATGAATACTCTGGTATTCGAATATACAAAGTGAGTACTTTTGGCATCCGAATACCTTGGATCCAAGTACTTTGGTATTCGAATGCCTTGGATCCGAGTACTTTGGTAACCGAATACTTGTATCTGAATACTCTTGTATTCAAATACCTTGGATCCGAGTACTTTGGAAAAGAATCAAGTACGATTACTTTTAAGTATCAGTACATAAGTATACTTTTGTATTCGAATACTCCTATCACTATTGTGTCAAATACGTAACACAACCCTATGGAAATTGGTTTGTCAACTCTTTCCGATGACACTTTTTATTAGATGCATCATCAGAAAACATGCTACCTATTTGTTGGAAGGTGATTCTGTAATTACACAAGTTAGAAGAGAAAATGAATTTTGAAGGAAAATTTATTTTACTTATAATTTGTTTTCTGTAGTACGGATTGTTTACCAAAAAGCTGAGTTGTCGGCATCTCTATAAACACGTGTAGGATCTGTTTTGATAACAAAATTTTATATTTATTTGTGAATTTTGCAAAAAACCATACAATCGCAATTAAGCCAAAATCTACTGTACGGCCAAATTGGCAGGTATGAGGAAGTCTGGTATGCTACTATTTTCCTATATACTGGGCTCTATTTTCATCTGAAATATCCTCCAACTATTTCCATCTGGAGCTTAAGATAAGACTTGTTTTTGCACTAAATCCACATTCAACAAAATCTGATGACGGAAATACAATAAAGTTTTCTTGTCGTCACCACACCAAGGATTGTGGCTTTTGCAAGCAGAACTTTTGGTACCTCTTTTTGAATTTTAATAATTTCGATTAGTGATTTAACACCAAATTTACTAAACAGAGGTCAAATGACCTACCTTAAAATTTTGACTTCAAAAATTACTCTTAAAGTTTTATCTTTTTTCCTCAATTGACTCCAGGAAATGTTTATAAAATTAATTTAATAGTACATATTTCTCTTCACCTCTCCCTGCATCTCACATATGTATGAAGTATACCCATTTTTACTCTATACCCATTATATGCACTGTTATGCCAAATAGTAACAAAAAGGGACTGATATAGCAGCAGTATCAGCAAGCCCAAGTCATTACTAATGTGTGCAAGAAGTGCCAAAATAAGATACTGCTATGAAAATAACGCCACTTAAATCTGCTCTGCAAAAAATGTTTAGCTGGGCAACCTTGCATCTGTAAGAAATACAGCAAATGAATCGAGATTTTATTGAATACTCAAAAGTGAAACTACTGAATTAAGTCAAAACAATATCTCACTTATGATTTAATTTTGTTTAATTATTAAACTATTAGTTAATTAGTTATTTCAAGCAGTTATTCTACTTTACTTGCATCCAAATGGGTCATTTAACTTGCTTCGGTAAAAATAGGTATTAAAAAAGGTGAGTAAATTTAGTGGTCTTCTCACTTCTAATAATTATAAAGTAAATTTGACATGCAGATTCCTGCAGCTGTACACTGGACTTGTAAGAACCCATGTAAGCTGGAAGTAAACACAAATGATACATGTTAACACTAGCTTTTTAGACCAATCAGTTGCAACTAGCATTTCACAATGTACAACTCTTGCGACAAAACATCACTGTAATGAGCGAGTTTATATGGTCAAGTGTTTGCTTAAAATATTTTCAAATGACATTCCTTTTAGATTTTCATTGCCCACTCTTGCTATTCAAAACCCCTATTTCCTCTCAAATCCACAGGGGGTGGGTGGTAGCACCCACTTTGGAAAACTATGTTGTACATTTATGAATAAATGATAAATTTTTACCAAGCATATTCATGTATTGCTTTTACTTTACAGATATAGTGTTTGATATCGATGTGACAAAAAGTCTTGTTTCTGCGCTAAGAAAACTTTTAGCGAAACCCTCATCCTGTGCTTATATTGCTTCAACTCTGAGAAATCCAGAAACAAATGAAGCATTTTTATCACAACTGGGTAAATTGTTTTTTAATTGAATATAAAGGAAACTATAAGCAAATTAAATTTTAAAGTAAAGATTACTTAAACTTGGTACTCATGGATATTTTGGTTTCTTTACAGCAAATTGCGGGTTAAAATTTGAACAAGTGTCTGCTCTCGAGAAATCTGTATTTGTGTACAACACAAAATCTGTATTTCTATTATATAAAATATATAACCATTCAACTGTTCTTCAATAAATTATTTGCCTTATTTTGAGGCATTTGAATATAAATTTTTTCCAGTAAAATTATTTTGTACTTCACTAATGTTTTAGTGCTAGGAAGGGTTTAAAAAGTGTTGCTGTAACTTGGCTTTTGATTAATTAAAGTAGCCCTTTCAAAACTGAGCATTTTCATTGGAAATCTAGTGATTAGTGCCAACTTTTAGTGCATGTTTGAAATTCAGTACATCGTCCTGGAATGCAGAAAATGACTTACAAGGAGCAACAAAGCTATTTTCTTAATGATTGATATAATCAGTGATAAGATATCTTAACCTTTGCAAAGCATTTTACTAACTCAAAAACAGCTGTCTTCAAATAAATGTCAAGTTGCTAATAATTCCTTAAACCAGTCAAGTAAAATTTCTATAAATCCAGGCAAAAGATTGGAACTGCATTTTTTCCCATGCATGGAAACTCATTGGAAAGTAGTGACAAAACTTAATTTGTATATAAAAATGTTTAATGGTAGGCCCAATACTTTGCTGTGTAAAATATTTTCTTTATCCTTTTAACCACTTAACGCATTTACCCGTGTTTGACACGGGCGAAAGTTACCGGCAAATTTGTACATGCCCATGTCTCACACGGGCGCTCTTGTATCTAAAGGTTATTTCTAATGCCCGTCTGAGATCCGTTCTAGTAAAAATAGATAGGCTAGATTAAACTTATACCATAGATGGCATAAACTTATTTATAGATGAATATTAAACTTATTTACCGTAGAGAGATGGCACCACTATGCAGCATTTTTCTTGTGTAAACCAAGTGGTGCATTTTGATGATTAGCTATAAGTTTGTTATTAAGCAGTTGTTTGGTGTGGAAAAGGTGATATATCCATTTTTATTACGTTAAATATCATAAAAGTTAACCATAAATTAATTTTTACTAAGTGTTTTTGTAACTTGTTTAGAAAAAGTTATCTGATAATGAGCGACTCTGACGATTTTGAATATGCCAATTTATCAGAAAGTTTCAGCGATGAAAGTGAATATTTTATTATTTTGAAATTCAAAATAAACATGTAATCAAATCGTTTACACTTTGTTTGTAGAATAATTTTTTTTATAACTTTTACCCCACCCCGCAACTGAAATTGCAAAAATTAACTTATACGATACCTATATATATATTCATTTTCTGTCAAGAAAAACTCGATCAATTTTTTCCAGTTTTTCCGAAAAAAACTTGTGCTTTAAGTGGTTAAAGCATGCTAAACGTACTAAAATATTTTCTTATTTTATTCATATTGTAAGGTTTTAAAATAAGTAAGAGTTTGAAAAATGCATAGAATAAACTAGTTCAAAATCATCCTTAATCTAAAAGTTTTCTGAATTTTGTTATATATATATTACCGTGAAAGACCGAAATTGGAGAATGTCGACACATACCAAACACGCCGGTGAAAGATCGAATATTTCATTACATTCGGATCCTCACAGATATGCTCTGGCAGAGGTCGAAGAGAGGAGCCGAGGTTTTTTTCCCGATACCTTAATTTATACTGAATGGATACTGCAGTGAATCGTGATCTTTTTCTTGAAAAGTTAAATGCATTAATTGCGGGTAAACGAGAAGACAATTTTTCTCAAGAAAAGTACTCTAAAATACTTTGAAATGTTACGAACCTCACAAAAACAATTTCCTCCTGCTCAAATTGGGGATACTGTACGAATACAAGTCCTGATGTCGACCGTGGTCGTACAGATAGCCGAAATGTGTTAGCGGTTCTTGTTGGAATAGAAGACACCGACTTCTATAAACTGGCAAATGAAAATGGTACCCTCAAGCAGCTTTACACACGTAATCAGTAAAGAAAAGTTACTTTCCATAGATGAGATTTCTTTTCAAGAAATGTCGCTGAGAGAAGCAGCTGCAGCTAATTCGAGAAGCGGGGGCAAGGCTATACACGCTGTCATTGCAAAAGGAAGTGTTCCACAAATAAATGCAGTTGTAAAAGCAAGGGACTCTTGTGCAATTCAAAGTGTCATAATAGTTTAAGTTGTTGCAATAAATAAGATTTGAATCACATAATTAAGTAAGTTTTTTATTACTATTATTTTCTTTTCTCATTTAGAATGTACTGTATAATTAAGTAAGTTTTTAATTTCTATTATTTTCTTTTCTCATTTAGAATGTACTGTTTGTTTTAAGTTCTTGGTCACTCATTCACCATTAGTGCATGGTCAATGTCGACATTTGCCGGTGTAAGTCAGAAATAAGGGTATTTAGCAAATATTTCGGATATACACCAAGCGACTATGTGAATGTTGACATTCTCCAGATTTCGGTCTTTCAGTGTAACATATACACACAATTTCTTTTAAATTATGTTACTAGCAGACCTGTCTCCATTCAAGTTTCTTAATTGCTAATTGATGGCGGTATTGTTACTCTTATATCGTAATTTTTTGAGAATCCATTTGTAATGGCATCAATATGCACATTTCGTACGGCCAAATGAAATAAAATTAGTCTAATAAAAAACAGGATTTTGTTTACGTTTTTGAAATGTACATATTGGTGTTAATTCTTATTTCCAATAGTGCATGGTAAAATGTTCACACCTGTTATGTTACTACAATTAATTTATGAATGCATTTCAATTGCATCTCATTCACTTGGACCAAGGTGATTTGATATTTTTTGACCTCTAAACCTATTTTCAGGTTCATTCAGATTTTCTTTGATATGCTTATTTATATTTTTTAGATTTCTCACTACCTTCTGTAATTTGGTATTTTCAATTAACATCACACTAGAGCAACACAACGGGCTATACCTTCTGTAATCAGACTGCTGAAGAATTTCATTAGAGTGGCGAGTTTTCTATACAGTTCTAGCAATGTGCAACTCAGCTTAAGTTAAGCATATTTAAACTTTGCACTAAAATTGGCGAACAAATCAGGTAGTGGTAGATTTCTTTGTTTGTTGCTATTTGCCAATACACAAATAATGCAGATTTCTGTGCCACATACGTCAGTGAAATATAGTTTGCAAAATAAGTATTGTGCATTAGAAATTTAACGTTGTAGAACTAAAAATGAATTGTCAACCTTAAAAGTACCTTGTAAAACATGAAGGATTACAGAAATCAATCAGCAGACATTCAAGGAAATTTTCAAATGATTAGTGAGTGAAATACAAAATTTTATTTTAATTAAAGGGATTGATTATTTCTTGCTCTATTACTTTCCATTCATTATGAAAAAAGCTAAGAAATTGTTACGAGTTTCTATATACATTTTTTTTGCTAATGCCCAATCAATTGAACCTAATTATGACACTACAAGGATGGATTTGTGAACCACTTATGTTGTGTGTTATCATGATATGGGTTCATATTACATCTCATATATACACACATTCTTGGCACAAACCGTTAATAGAGGCCAAACATTCATATTAAACTGACAAACATCCATGCCTTACCCCTGGATTCAAACCAAGGACCTTTCAATTCAGAAAACAGCACCCTGACCATTGGACTGATTGGTCGGTGTTTATAAATACATCTTGTCTGCATTTTAAATGTCACCAATGAAGCAGCTATTTAGTTGTATTGTAAGTGATCATTTTTCAGCCATAAAGCAATGCAAATTATTAATGCTAAAATCATGCATTTCCATTCTCATGCACAGAAAATTTAGGGCAACTACGATATTTCAATTCAATTGTTAAAAATTACTTTTTAAATGGTAAACAGTTAATCAGATATAAGACAGAATTTATTTTCACTTTCTTTAATAGGAAAAGACGCAGAAATCCGATTTAAAATGCATGGAAATAAATATATCTTGAATATTCTCATAACATTTTGGTTTGAATCAATATTACAAATACCTATTGTGAACCAAGTAATTTTTAATCATACATGAGAGCAAAAAGTTCAATTCTATTCACAAAGCCATTTTAGCACTACTTTTTTCTGTCCACCCTACCAATACTAGACTCTAAGCCAGTACATATTGGAACGAAGTCTGTTGTAGTCAGGGAAAGCTTCAACTGGGCCTGTAAATAAGTTATTTTTAATGAAATAAAATAGTAAGTATGAGTTTGACTAAACAGTTAAATTTATCACTGATAAAGGAATCTGCCTTACCAAAAGCAGCAACTGCAGGGCATCTGTCATAAATATATTTTGAGCAGACATCTTTTAATTCTTTAAGAGATACAGACTGAAAAATAAAAAGAGTTGTATGACCTTGATGTCATTCAAATAGATATTAAATATTTAAAATATATTGTTTCGATATCCAGGGTTAAAAATTAGCAGAAAGCATACCTCCAAGAAAAAAAATCTGGAAAATTTTTACGACATGAAAAGCAACTGTCAGAAAAGAAAAACGAAAATAATTCTTAAAATAAAAAACAATTAAAAGTGCCAACTTAGCAACGAATTTGTTTTTTAAGAAAACAATGCAAAACAGAAAATGTAACCCTGCTCTACTGTTATATGCTTGGCAATATTTCAACCAAGATGACCAAATATAATGGGAAAGGTACAATTATACTTTTTCGCAAATATTTTAGGGTATATATATTAGTAAATTTTTCTTGAAAATTATTGCCCCAAGAAGATTTTGATGGAAATCTTGCAATCATTGATTCCTGTTCCTTTTCATGGTTGCCACACTTTGGCACCCAAAACTTTGCTGTAACTTTATCCCTAAAGAAAAATCTGGAAAACCTTTTTTTTTCTTTTCGGAAGACCAAAGGTTTTCCCAAAAAATTTCTGGAAAAGTCGACAGGTATGAGAAATTCAGGTGTCAAAATGGAACCTAAATACTTTTCCTAAATGTCAAAAATTTCTACTCGAGCGCAATTTTAAATTTATTGTTTTTGTGGATGTGTAAAAACGCAGTGTAATGGCAAGGGCCTGGACATCGAAATTGATACAACCATTTAAAAGTTATAGATTGCTAGAAGGAAGAATAAACAACTGATCGTTCTGAATGTGCACCAAACACATGAAAAAGTTCAGAAAGTAACAAAAAAATAATGACTGGATCCAAACACACAATAGTCAAGACAAAATTTACAGGTAATAAATGCTGATTTTAAACCCTGTTTGAATCAAAAATTTTATTAGGGCCTAAGTACATATAACTTTTCAAACTCAAATATCAAAAATAGTAGCTGATTTACTTCTGACACTGTTTAGATGTTTTTGATTTAAATTAGAATTTATTGATAAGATCTGCCAATAACTGTCATTTGAAAATAAAAAGCTAATATAAATTGATATCTAAAGCTATTTTTATAGTAATGTAATAGTTAAATTTACAATTAGTTTTATAAAATAATTTACAGCTTTTATTCAAAACTGTTTTTCACTTAAGCAAATGGAGTCAGGAAAAAAGTAGGTCACAGTAAAAATAAATCTTAAAATAAATTCAAGCCTTAAGAGAATGAAAAAATCATTGCTAAATCATACTTCAATATTATCCTCAACTTCAACAAGTGGAGTTCTTTTTCCATAATGAAGAACTTGCCTGTAAATAAATAAAAATATAAACATTTGAGAAAGCTCTATTAAGTCACATCTACAATTTCACTGATATATTGACCTATTGGCAACACAGAACAGCAGCTATCAAAATTTATTTGCATCTCCAAGTAGAATATTTTGTTTTTAGTTCTGCTCAAAGTGTATACAGGGTGACCTGTAAAGTCCTTTTAAATTTAAAACAGTGTCTTGTATAGTCAAGGAAGTAACATGTACCAGTAGTAAAGTGACCATGCTCAATTTATTGAGACAGCGCTCCTAGCGACGAAATAAGGAAGTTAAAAAAATAACTCCAAAACTAAAGGAGATCGGCCAAAAAGTTCAATTAGAAAAATGTGCACAATACCATAATAAAAGCACAGGAAGAAGTTTCATGGAGTTATCTGTAAAATTCGCGGAGATATTCACGATTGAAATTTGAACTATTCCAAGCCTTGAAAAGGGGATCGTCCAGAAATTCAAAAACATGTTCTCCGGTGCTATACAGTTTTTCTTACCCCTCTCGATTTCTTCCTCTGGGTTTACATCAAAGATCAAGTGTATGAAGCTCCGTCGACAATTTTGCTGGATCTGCGGCAGTGTATCATCGATAGCTGCGCTACTGTAAACGCAGAATAAGGAATGTGCATGCCGGCGTGCTTGTTCGAATATACGAGTAAATGTGTATTGTGACCGATGGTGACCTTTTTGAACACACTCGCCGTGTTTTTGTTTAGCAATAAATTTCTTGCTTTTGCTCATCTGTCTTTTACTTTTCCAATGTGATACACTGAATAACGCGTATTTGTTTCTGACATTTTCGCATCTGCTCGAAGTTTATCAGGATAAAATTATTAAATAGTAAATCTGCGTTCGTGGCTGTATAGCCGAGAGTTGTTGCGTGAAATTTGTGATTTCGGATTGTCAGTTTTTTTATTTTCCGGAGTGCGTTTCAGATCTTTTTTTACTTTGTTTGAATTTAAATTCGTCGTTGCTTAACTCAGAAAAACTGTATAACACCGGAGAACACGTTTTTGAATTTCTGGACAACCCCTTTTTCAAGGCATGGAATAGTTCAAATTTCTATCACGAATATCTCCGCGAATTTTACAGATAACTCCATGAAACTTTTTCCTGTGCTTTTATTATGGTATTTCGAACATTTTTCTAATTGAACTTTTTGGCCGATCTCCTTTAGTTTTGGAGTTACTTTTTTAACTTTCTTATTTCGCCGCTAGGAGCGCTGTAACCTGTCTCAATAAATTCAGCATGGTCACTTTACTATTGGTACACGTTACTTCCTTGACTATACGAGACACTGTTTTAAAATTAAAGGGACTTTACAGGTCACACTGTATATTTTACATTTCAGATTAGTAACTTTTATAATCATAATACTTCATGTAATATTAATGGTTCCTATTTATTGTGCATGTGCCTACTTTATAAATTGCTTCAGTGGCATTATTTCGAGGTCCCATTGCTGCTTGAAAGAATTATTTTTTCTTTGTTTCATCTTTTACTTCCTGCAATACAACCTTTTCACGCCTCTCCTACCAATTAAAAATATTTGTGGTCCTTATGAGTGTTATAATGCTGATGAGCAACATTGAATTTCCTTAATGTTGATATTGCAGTACCACAAAGCAAATCATCTTATCCTTAGCAGAAACAAGAAAATATTGCAAGTTCCAGTCCTCGTTAAATTTTTTTCTTCCGACAGCATTCTCTTGGTCTTTGACACAATGGGCTGTTAAGCAAACATAAAAATATACTGTTGAGCTATTCACCAATTCCATTTCAAACAGAAACATAGAGCACCATTGTCAAAAGCTGATAACAGACTAGTCCCTAAAACTCTCACTAGTTATCAGAACTGCACTAGAATCAAATAAAAATCATGATCATAGAGCTGTCAATTTGGCTCTTATGTTCTAATTGTGTCGGGAGGAATCTGGGAGGATTGTTTCATTGATACGTATTTTATTCTTTGAAATTAACAAATTTGTCTATTTTAAAAATAGAAAAGATTAATAATAATGTATTGGGATGTTGAATAAATTCTCGCTGTTTTTTTTGTGAAAATTAATGTTTTATTTTAAAAAATCATTAAAAAACATGTTACTGAAAGTATTGTCCATCGCTAGCCACTACTTTTCCCCATCTTTCTGGCAGCATTTGAATTCCACTTCGGAAAAACGACACGTCTTTTGAGGCTATCCAAGAGTCGACCCAATTTTTGGCATCTTCATAAGAACGGAAGTACTGCTCAGCCAGGCCATGCGTCATCGACCGGAACAAGTGGTAGTCGGAAGGGGCAATGTCTGGTGAATACGGCGGGTGGGGTAGGACTTCCCACTTAAGCGTTTCCAAGTAGGTTTTTACCGGTTTTGCAACATGTGGCCGAGCGTTGTCATGCTGCAAAATGACCTTGTCGTGTCTCTGCTCGTATAGTGGCCGTTTTTCCTTCAATGCTCGGCTTAATCGCATCAATTGTAGTCTGTAGCGATCTCCCGTGATGGTTTCATTTGGTTTGAGCAGCTCATAATAAACTATACCCAGCTGATCCCACCAAATGCAGAGCAGAAGCTTGGAACCATGGATATTCGGCTTTGCTGAAGATGTTGATGGATGGCCGGGTTTACCCCACGATTTTCTACGCTTAGGGTTATCGTAGTGTATCCATTTTTCATCGCCAGTTACGATACGATGCAAAAATCCTTTCCTTTTCTGCCGTTGAAGCAGTTGTTCACAGGTGAAAAGACGCCGTTCGACGTCTCTCGGCTTCAACTCGTACGGCATCCAATGACCTTGCTTTTGAATCATTCCTAATGCTTTCAAACGTTTCGAAACTGTTGTGTGATCAACTTCTAATGATTCTGCAAGTTCAGCTAGCGTTTGACATGAGTCTTCATGAAGTAATGCTTCCAATTGTTCGTCTTCAAACTTCTTCGGTGCGCCAGAGCGTTCTTTATCTTCAAGATCAAAATCATTATTTTTAAAGCATCTAAACCAATCTCTACAAGTTGTTTCAGACAGAGCATGGTCGCCGTAAGTCTCAACAAGAATTCTGTGAGCTTCAACTGCAGATTTTTTTTGAATAAAATAGTGCAGTAAAATTCCCCGCAAATACTCTTTTTTTGGCACGAAATTTGACATATTTAACGCAATGAAAAATAAAGTTGTTTACACTTCCGAGAAATAACATACACTGGATTTCAAGCTTGCTTATAGTACTTGTAAATAGATGCGTCACTATCATAAACTAACGCAACCAGTTCCGGTAACGCCATTTGTTGGAAAACAGCGAGAACTTATTCAACATCCCAATATTAATAAAAATAAAAGATTTGAACTGTAAAATTTGGATTCAGTCAACAGGCCACACTTAAGGACCTAGAAGGCTACATGTTCCCCATCCCTGTGCTAACCAATCAATAACATCCCTTTTCCCAACTCATTGATTTCCTCCACATTATAACTTGCTAACCAATCAAATCACCCCCTTTTTCCTCTTAGAAAATTTTTTCAATACTAAAAGTATGGAACTTCAATTCCAACTGAAAGTGAGCAGGTCAATAAGTTCAAGCTGATTCAAAGTAATTTAGAATTCTTAATAAATATCTTTGTGCCAAAGTATATCTCAAGAGTCATCTCATTTATTTAAATCCTGACATGCATAACTATTAAATATCCAAGTATTTTGACGAGATCTCATCAATCTTGCTAAGGATGAGATATCATCGAGACAAGGCTGCCTTATTACTTAAAGGGAATGAAGATCCAGGTAGGAAAAACAAATTGTCCCTTGCTCAGAACTGGAGACAATTTGGAACATTTTGCACCAGACTGGACACTAGAGCAGTTTTCGAAATGAGGATAAACCAACACGAGGGTTAATCTCTTTTCAGAATTTACTGTTAAACTACTTTTAATAAAATCCTTTACTGTAGTTTTGATGACCATCTGGTTTCTGGAAAATATAAGTAACATGAATATACCACTAGTCAGTCATAATTACTTGATGTATAATTGTCTGAATGTATAACTTTGGCCATTAAATTATTAAAAAATAATAAAGAAATCCACCAACAAGTTATGAACTTGTCTTAAGGAAATAAGTGAACAAATTTTTCAATGAACTAATTTTCATTTATTTAATTCTTGTCAGAAGGTCCAGTAAATTATTTTGACATATTGTAACTGTTTGAGAACTGGAAGTCAGCAATTCTGAACTGTTTTGTTTGGTTGGGTGGGGACCAAGTACCAAAGCATTGAAGTACCATGGTGGTAACCTTGATACTTCAATAAATTTAATATTTTAGGTCATTTTTATGTCAACAAACTCTGAGCCAGGTTAATGACACTTTGATTTGCTATTTGAAAACTTAAGACTAAAATACACAAATTGATTTATGTTTAAGTATAATTCTGTTTTGTTTTAGTCTAAAATTGAGGTAGTCTAATAGTTACCGATAAACATTTTAAATTTCACTTGAGAACAATGGTCAGATTTCAGTCAGTTTCACATAAATTTCTCCACTTTGTAAACTATACTTAATTCAAATAAAAAAGATAAATTCTCACCTTCCAATATCCATGCAATTATTAGTTGTACCATCCAATGATTGGAAAATATTAGTCCTCAACATGTTTTTAGCAATCTCGAGGTCTGTTTCAGTTATACTAACACATAACCTCATCCTATATATCAAAAAACATAAAATTAGCATTGTTTAAGTGCAGAATTCTTTCAACTTTTTAATTTATCATTACAAATCATTTTAGTCATAATGGATTACATGAATTAAACTTAAAACGCTTTTTAAAAATTATTTTAATATGATAATTGTATTAATATAATGGAGTAATCCATGCAACAGGAAATTTATAAATACATTACATATCTGTGAGGTTCTATTAATAACAATTGAGAGTGATATTAATAAGGGTGAAGATGGTTATTCATAAATAAAATAGGGGTAGCAATTTGAAGAAATTCTAATTTTTATTTGCAAAAATTTTATGGCATAGTTGAATTATCATTGAAGTGTGTTTTGCAAACCTTTCTACTCAAAATAATAATTAAAAAAAAACAACATTTGTTCAGCTTTTAATGAAAATCGAGTCAGATACTAGATATGTTTGGTATAAACTGCTATCATATTTTGAAGAAATATCAACACAATTTGCATGACCCTATGGCAGTTGCTAGCATTTTTTCGAGAAACGAGCAAAATGATATCTATTTTATTCTCAGATTGGCAAAAACTAAAATATTTTTTTGGTGTGCCACAGAATTTTAGTAATTAGTTTATGTGTGCCATGAGATGAAAAAGGTTAAAAATTGCCTGCTTAATCCAATAAGAAAATTTCTTGTATATCTAATTCTGTATATGTAATTTCTTGTATATGTAATTTCTGAATTTTCAAAATACAGTCAAATCCCGTTATAACGAACCCGGGATATAACAATCCCTCAGTTATAACGAACTTTTCGAATGGTCCCAACCAAACTCTTATGTCACTAATGTATTTTCAAATGCTTGTAACGATCTTCAAAAGCAAGGAATTCGGATATAGTGAACCAAAATTCCCATTTTCAAGCTTAGTTTCAGGTCTTTCACGGGAATTTTACTCCCCATGACCAACCACATTCCTTACCTTTTGTTCCTTTGACAGAAGCCGATTTCCACAATGGTGACAAATAGACACCCTTGCTCACCTCCCCTGTCCCTGTTCAACCGGTCATGCACACATTCTTTGACTTCCTGTATTGCTGATTGTCATTTGACTTGTGGACATTGCGTAGATTTAAAATGGCTAGTGTTAGTAAGCCGAAAGCTTTTTCCATTGAGGATAAAGTGAAAATTATTTAAGAGAATAAAAACGGTGAGAGCCAATCTGCAGTTTGTGCAGAGAATTTCCTTTCTAAATCTACAGTTGCGACCATTTGGAAAAATCATAACGTGGTAATCTCAGCCTACGAGAAAAATCTTAACGAAACTAAGTTGAGAAAAGCTGAGTGCGAAAATGTGGATGAAGCTCTATTGAAATGGTTCACCATTCAACAAAACAAAAATCTCCCTGTAACGGGGCCCACTCTCCAAGCGAAGGCAAATGAGTTTGCAGAATCTTTTGATGAGAAGGATTTTATGTGTTCGAAAGGATGGTTAGATAGATTTAATTTTCTCAAAGGGGAACAGCGTTACGTGCAGTAAAATTGTGGGCGAAGCCGCTAGTGTCTCTTCTTCAGGTGTCAGCAATTGGATGGAGAAGGTGTGGCCTGACATCCGTGATTACGATGAATAGGACATTTTTAACGCTGATGAAGCTGGGTTATTTTATAAAATGACTCCCATTAACTCCTTAAACTTTAACTAAACATTAAAATTTAAAGGAGAAAAATGCGCTGGGAAAAACTCTCCAAAGTAAGGCTAACTGTTCTTGTGTGTGCCAACATGAATGGTTCAGAGAAAAGGAAATTGACTGTGATTGGCAAATCTCAAAAGCCAAGGTGCTTCAAAAACGTTAAAAAACTACCTGTGGCATACAAAGCAAACAAAAAAGCACAGATCACTGTCGAATTGTTTGAAGAGCTGCATCAATGGGATAGTGAATTGTCCCAAAAGAAGCGTAAAATTCTTTTAATAGACATTTGCACTACCCACATCGATTTAAAAAATCTTAAATGCATCAAGCTAGCCTTCCTACCCCAATACAACATCAGTGCTGCAACCTATGGATCAAGGTGTGATCTGCAACCTAAAATGTCACTACAGGAAGCAGTTGATAATTGCGTATTTTGGAATGCTATGAAAAAACATGGACTGTGACATATCCCTTCTGGATGCAGTTGTTTCGTTGGCGAAGTCTTGGAGGCTGGTCACCGAATCCACGATTAGAAACTGTTTTCGTCATTCCGTGCTTACGAATAGTCTACAGGAAGAAGGGGGATGCATCAAATGTTAATGATGATGATGCTAACCCACCGATCGCTAAGTGGCTAGAAAAGCAGAGTGAATGCTTTTTCTCAAAGCGAAATTGAACATTTCGAATGTTGCGATGACGAAGTGATGAAGATATAGTTTCGCTCATAAAAGAAAAGAATGACTTGATTGACGATTCATCTTCAGATATTGAAGACGAAGGTGATGCAAGTTCAGGTCCTTCAAATTCTGATGCAAAGGCAACTGTAAACATTTTGCACAATTTCTTTGCAACAGAAACTGTGGATAAGAATGTAATGGACTCTTTTAATTATTGATAAGATAGATGAAATGTATCTGAAATTTAGACGCTTTCAACAAAAAAAATCACTACTTATTTTCATATTTTAGAGAAATAAATGAAGTACAATTAATTTCATTATATAATTATTTTTAAGAACAAATATTTATTTTACTTTATTATAGCCCATTACTAGTTGCAATTCAGTGTAATTAATTTGTTCAGCACTGAAACATATTTAAGGATTTTAGGAAATTTTGTATAGCCAATATTTGAAAAATCGGATATAGTGACCCCTTGGTTATAGCAAACTTCTGGATCAGTCCGTTAAGGGTTCGTTATAACGGGGTTTGACTGTATCTGCAACGCACAGCTGTTTTTAAACTTATGTGTAAAATACTCTTTAATTTCATGGTACAATCACAAAATTATCTTACCATTCATTTTGTACGTTAAACATGAAGTCATCAAGAACCATTCCATCCATACAAAGGTAGATACCCCTATAAAATAAAGTTTTTAAATGCAAATATTTCGATACACACATTGGTTGCAATTGAACTCTTGGCGAAAATGAATTATCAAAGTGAATCAAAACTTACCAAAGCCCTGTATCACGATATACGGTATGAAAACTTTCGAAACTGTGAACACGCTTTTCTTTGTGTACATTATGAATCAGTTTGTTAACAGTGTGCTGCAAAGAAATATAAATCAAATATGAATACTTTACTGGGCAAGATTTTGCATATTTAAAAAAATTATTTGTCAGTAGAAAGATACTTACATCGCCTGTTGAAAATGTTTTATCATAACTTCCAACAATCTAAAAAATAAATAAACATGAAGCTAAAAATACATATTTTTTATATCTAAATGGTTGATTGCTTGGCAGCAAGTTTGACTCTAAAATAAAGAACATTTTTTACAGATTAATTCCAAGAATTGCAAAAATAAAAAGAATGCAAAAATAGGTCTAAAAAAAGAATGATCTAAGAATGCAAAAATAGGTCTAAAAAATAATGATCTAAGAATGCAAAAACAGGTCTGATTCAAAAAATACTGAATCACTTATGAATGTCCAGAAGCTAATCATGATACTAAGATGTGTACTTTTTCATGTAGTTATTTGAAATATGAATTAACACCAGAAAGTATCAAATGTTGCTTTATATTTTTGATTAATCTTATTTCGTCAGAGGTACGAAATAGCATATCGATGTTTATATTCATTATACGTGGATTTAAACACGTATCAGATATGAGTATTTTTATGCCATCAATGGACAAACAATTTAGAAACTTTAGCCCAGATGCTATGCATGGGTCTATTCTATGCAATTTAAAATGCGATAAAAGATTAGAACTAAAGAATTTTCTTGCACTGAATGTTATAATAAAATATTAAAATCATGAGAAAAGTGTTCGTTAAGAATACATACAACCATATAAAATACGAAATCAAATGGGACAAACCTTTAAAACTGATAACTGGAAAGCAGAGTTCATGTTGATAGTTGTTTCTGTAATGGCATAAAATCGTAAAAAATGTTTGTGATTTTGTGAAAACGTTTTCAATTTTTTTAATATTACTTTCAGATTTCAATTATTTACCCTACTATAAAGTATCTTCTCAAGTTGCTAGTTTCTTTGCAGCTGGAAACTAAGTAATGCATATGTATTTTCTGCATATAAAAATCAATAGAAATAATTTTTTTGCTGTGAATTCTCCTTACATTGATTAAATAAATACTGTACCGTTTTTGCAAGCATTAAAGGATAAATATCAGGAGAATCATGTCCACAAGTGTCAACTGCGACAGCAGCATGGGCAAATGGAATCCAATCATCACGATCTCGAACCTAGAAGAAAAAACTCAATTTAAACAAAATTTTTAATAACTGTTAACAAATCATTAAAATTAATACTTCAAAATCATTTGAATAGTATTTGAAATTCTATCATGTTAGATGTGAATGAAACACAAACCTTCCAAGAAACTAAATATGATTGCAATCTTAAAATCACAAGTCAGCCAAACTCTGCCATGAAGTCATATCACAACTTTAGTGCAAGTACTAAGTTATTATTTCTATATGTAATGCAGCAGCATTACATATAGATCCCATACAGTATGCTCTCTGGTAAACTTACAATAGCTCCTGAAAACTAATTCAACTCTTATGAGACTTCTTTTCAAGTTTATCTTTTGAGATCACAAATCCATGAAAAAGTATCCGAACTATTTTTGTAGACGAAAGGATACTCTCTACCTTCTATAAGTATTCTCATAAAACCATAAGATAGACTATAACAGTGGCTCCCAAAGTGAGGTCTGTACAAAACATTTAATATTTCACTAGCTAAAACAGAGAACCTTAAAAACACCACTTTCTTCAATTCCGTTAAGTGCTAAAAAAGATTATTAAATATGTCTTTATATGTTCTAAAAGCTTCTATGTAACTAAGGGATTTTTCTCAGTGATTGGTGATTATGACATTGTACTCTGGCTGCAATACTTCCATAACACAAAACATGAATTTCTAGTTTTATGTGTTGAAAGACTAAATACAAGGTTCTACATGCTGCAAAACTGCTGGATTCTGCAGTTGTAATTTAGCAGTATGCAGAAGCATGTATTTAGTCTTTCTACAAATAAAACAAGAAATTCCTTTTTTAATATGATAGTATTGCAGCTGGAGGATACTGAATCTATTTGCTGATGGGCTATCAACCAACCTCTCATATGAAGCAAGATTCTTTGACAGATCTTCCAACAGACAATTCATTGAAATTAAACATTTCACAAGTACAACTGAATTTTAATTTATCAGAAATGAACTGACTATCCTGAACAAGAAAAGCTTTGAAGTCGTTAACTGTGTTTCCCTCAACTTACTTGTGTGAAGCTCACATATTTGAAATCCAACTTAAGTAGACTTGGAAGTTGAGATAATATTGAAATTATCAGATTAAACAAAACATTGTTGAGCTAATTGCAAAAAATCAGCCTCGCTGTCTACATTGAGATAAGAATATGTATTTTGATCTCATTATAGTTTAACATTATAGTTTTGCAAGTTGAGAGCCTTTGAATTTTAATTAATAAATTCGAATTTGTATACTTTTTACTGTTTATTTTTATTTCAGGTTTCTAGTTTTTCTGATTCAGAACTTTAAATTGTCATCATTAATCCTTAATGTGAAGTTTTAATATTTTGCAATCTACTTAAGAGATATAAATATTTTATTCTCTATATAAAAGTGGAAAATTAGGAATCATAGTTCATGATTCCTAATTTAGGATCATATGGTCTTATGCAGATCTACATACATAATTTTGTAATCTTTCAGCAAGACACATAAAAGGCAGTGCAACTTTGTCTACCAATAAGTACTTAATGGTGAAATTGGGTTACACTGTTATATACACTGAAGAGCCAAAACATTATGACCACCTACTCAATAACACGTTGCGCCTCCTTTGGCCTGCAAAACAGCTGCAACTCGCCTGGGCATAGATGCCACAAGTTCTTGGTACATGACTGGAGACAGGTTGTACCAAATGTCTAAGCAGCGGTCATGCAAAGTTGAGATAGTCAGACATGGTGGTGTTTGAGCTCTGAGCTGCCGCTCCATGACATCCCAAATGTGCTCTATCAGATTAATATCCGGCGAGTTAGGTGGCCAGGACATTAAGTGGAATTCATCAGTATGCTCCTCGAACCACTCCAACACAATTAGAGCCTTGTGACATGGGGCATTGTCCTGCTGGAAGATTCCATTTTCAATTGGGAAGACAGACGCCATGCAAGGGTACAACTGATCCGCAATGATGTTCAGATAGTTCACAGCGTTCATGGTCTGTTCTACCACAACTACGGGTCCCAGAGTCGCCCATGAGAACGTCCCACAAAGCATAATACCGCCACCACCAGCCTGTATATGACCTGCTGTACAACTGTTCGCCTGGCAGACGGTGTACCCTGACACGACCATCGACGTGATGAATGAGAAATCGGGATTCATCTGACTAGGCAACTCTCTTCCTCTCATCCATGGTTCAGTCTCGATGTTCCCGGGTCCACTGTAGGCGTAGTTGACGATGACGCTTGGTCAACAGAGGCACACGAGTGGGACGTCTGCTGCATAGTCCCATATCCAACAGTGTCCGCTGAACTGTGTGCTCCAAAACACTTGCGTTTGGACCTGCATTGTATTGGGCTGTCAGCTGAGCCACTGTCTCGCGCCGATTTTGCTTTACCAAGCGGGACAGTCTCCGACGTCCTTTTTCTTTGATGACGCGTGGACGACCAACACCTTGGCGTTTACTGCTGGTGTCACTGTCATTTATCCACTTTGCATGAATACTAACAACGGCAGATCGTGAAAACCCTACCAGTCGTGCAGTTTCGGTGATACTTGTTCCGAGTCTTCGGGCCATTACGATCTGCCCTCTATCAAAATCGCTTAGATCAGCAGCCTTTCCCATCACTTGCAAAAGTAAGTGCAAGAATGATTACTTACCTTCTCCAGCAGCAGTTAAATACCATTCTCACTTAATCACGTGCCCTCCAGACGAGTTCATTGAAAAATGTGGGGATGGTCATAATGTTTTGGCTCGTCAGTGTATACTATTGCACTGTAAGTTAATTTCTGTAACGGTGGCTAAGTTCACCACAATATTCCCCCTACAGAATTTAGAGTGGCTGAATACCTATAGATGGTACCACTAGTTGAATGATTGTCAGTTACAGGAGAACGTGAGAGCTGCATTGAGATCACTGGTGTACTTCCGTATGCAAGGTCATGCAATGAATGAAAGTCCTGTGTTGCCTTTAGCAACTGACAGTTTGTTGAAATGAGACTCAGTGACAACAAATAATGAAGCTGTGATAGGAGAAGTAGTGCCTGTTATCACAGAACTTCAGACAGCTGTTAAAAGTGTGTGCCAATTGAGGCAAGTGCCATCTGGAATTTGTCAAAAGCATCATATGGCTTGTTTTTGAAAGTGCACATCACTTCTACCTGTAACCAATTTAGTAAGACATGTGAAATATAGTGCTACTTTTAAGGTTACAAAAAAGTAATGTGTACTATAGTACACATTAATTTTTAAGTAATGCTTTTTCTACATTCACATTATCATGAAACTATAATAATGGTGTGGTTAAAAATTTTAAAATGATTCCATTTATTTTTACCTCACTGCCAGTGAATCTGCAATGTTTTACAATGGGTATTTCAGTGGTGTAGGTGTAAGGAACTGAACTAAAGTATTTTTCTGCCAACTTCACTAGTTCATCATGATCAAAAGCTGAAATGCAAACAGATGAAATTGTATTAGAACATACAGATGTTTAAATAAACTTTAAAAACCCACAATTCAAATACAATAAAAAATAACCATTCCAAGCTATATTTATTCCTTGAATATTTATTAACTTAGACAAGCATCAAAATAAAATACAAGGACATGACAAAACTGCCATTCTAACATCTAAGAAAAAGCAAACTTATCAATTTAATTTCCAAATATTTGCATTCCAAACAGAATTTGTAGAACCTATTTTATAATATACTATTACAGTTTTACTTTTCTTCGTTACTTATATTTTTTGATGTGTCAAGAAATCAACAATTAACTGAGGGTCTTGCACATTCCATGAGACAATCTAGTTTTCCAAGCACAACTTTAGACCTGATAATTAGAATCTTTACTGGGATTCTTTTGACCAATAGCACGCATCTCGGAAATCTTGTGATGCTCAGAGAGATTACGCAGGGCTGCCAAAGCACTTGTGAAATAATAGCAATCTCCTCTTAAACCTTATTTTAGTAGCAATTTTAGTTGCTCAGATACAAAATGAATCGGTTGGTTGGTTTTGAGTTTTATGATGCAAGGTCCATAGTTGGCCAAGCTGAGCCAAACACAAGACAACAAGGTAGGGAAAAAAGTGAAAAGTAGGGCCAGAGTAAAACAGAAGGGAGGACAGATCACTCCTGTACCTTTAATTGATTTTCAAAAACGTTGCCATAATTTTGAAAATAGGAACCTTTATTTAAAAAATAACCCTAATCGCAAAGGTTGAAAAATAATTGCAGAAAGTTGCCTTTCAGTCACCTGTGGCAGCCCTGTTAAGAAAGAATAAAACAAAATTGTTGTTGAATACTGCACTTTTAGATGCTATGATGCTATTAGCTCATGGCCTCTCCAGTATTTTTGCCAAGTTCGTTTTTGGGTGCTGATCACACTAGAGTTGTTAGCAGAGGGTATTTGAGAATTTTCCATTTAAAACCTTATTTTTGAAGAAATTAAAATTTATTGATTGCAGAAATAAACCTGAAGCATTTTTATGTATCACACTCACAACATACATACAAAATGCTTCATTTCTATATAAACACTATTATGTAGAAATTATTTATAATTGTTAGTTTTTATTTAAAACTATGACATATTTTATATATTACTGATGCTGCCACATTGAAGTCTAGACACGATAAGCAACACATACCCCATATTTCTGCATATGGTTGTACAGCACACACATTAAACATATTGGATGGGGATATATTAAAATTGAGCTATATGAATGAATTTGAAAAGAACTGTAGGTATTGTGAAATAAATAATTCACACTTCAAGCAAAATTGCTAAAATAAGCAGAGTACAAAGTAACTTGTTTATTTTTTTTTCTTTATTTCTAATGTTATCCCTTGGAGTACTACTTTTAAACATGACTTTTCACTTATTCATTGATTAATATATACATATTGCATGGCATTTTTTTATGCCTTTAGAAGAAATTTTCGCGAATATTCTCCAAAATACTATGACTGAGAAACCTACATCTGTAGTGCACACATCCAAGTGATCAGAATGAAACAAAAAATTTAAATAGTTTATAAATTAAATGCCTACCTCCAGATCCTACAAGGACCATTCGAGGAGCAACAAAGTTGTTTCGCACATAAAGTGACAAATCTTCTTTGTTAATTTTCCTACGGATAAATTGTATCATAATAAACAAATACAGATATAGTAAAATTAAACAAAGCTAAAATTCACAAGATAATTATGGCTAGAACACATTTATTGGAAAATTGTTAATTTATATTTAGTTTCTTCATTTCTTCTCAAGCACAGTGAATATTTAGTGAGTTTAATTCATGTTAAAACAATCTCATAGATTTTAGTTGCCATCAGAAAACTTAATTAAATGTTAATTATTGCTATGCTATCGAGTGCTATGTCTGGGTTTCATGAATTGAGTCTTTAAAACATGCAACCTCTAGATAACACCTATATTATGTCATCCATTTTTTTTGACACTCAACCTTTTACAAGTATCATTGACCTTGGTTTATTCATGCATGAAAATAAAATATGCAGTGTTTTTGAAAAAATTAAGGACTTTTTTTTAGACTTCAAAGGACTTTCAGCAAATATTAAGGTTTTTAAAGGCCCTTAAAACCTTAAGTGAAAGATCAGACCCATTGCAAACCTTTAGTTAAGAGATGGCAAAATTCTGAAAAACTAAACTTGAACATTTGTTCCCACACTGGTCAGTGAAAAATAAAATATTCCATTATTTTCCGATTCTTCTATGGTCTTAATCTAAACTTTAGAATCTAAAACAATCCAGTATTCCATTATTTATTGATTTGTAATAGACTCATAAGGAGTTTGTGGAATTTTAAACTGTTTATTTTATTCCAAACCTCTAATTTTTGTTTCAGAACTTGAAATTGTCTTTACTAATTCTTGATGTGAAGTTTTAACATTTAACAATCTTTTTAATAGATCTAAATATTTAACTCTCTACATTGAGGTGAAAAATAAGGATCACTATGGTCTTATGCAGGTCTATATGTGCTCCATTTAATATTATAACATCTAGAGTCCGAAAAACATTTTAATAATTTTCAAGGGGAGGGTCTTTGGCTTGAAAAGCTTGGGAACCACTGAACTAGAATTATGATTAAGTTATAATATGAAATCAGGTAGTGTCTAGTTAGGTGTGGCTCCCATGTGGTATAACTTTCAAATAACGACGAATATTGCTGAACTGTTCTGCAATCAACTAATCATTTTAATCAGATTTTTCATCTAGGCAAATAAAAAATATTGAAACTTACTTGATGTTTTCTGTTGGGCCCAATACAGATTGGCCCAGGGGAGTACCTTGATAGGCAGTCAAATGTAGGTAATCAAAAGTTACCAATCGGTGATCATTTTCACAATCATCCAACTTCAGTAAAATCTTTTTCCGCGCATCTTCAATTTGCTGCTGATCAAACTTTGGGTTCTTGACCACATCGGCTAAAATATCAACAACTGAAAAAAGGAATTATTAAAATTGAATTACATAATTATGTATGTAAATAAAACAACCTAAACTGCATGAATTAATAAATAGTAATATTTACAATAATAGTCTACAATAGCAGGCAAAAAAGCTTTTTTTATCACAGCGTATTGAATGGTTAACTCCTGAGGGGTTCACAGGCAACCTGAAGTCTTCCCGGCATGACTTCTAACCATTTTCCTCCTTGACCAATAGAATCCTTTCTAGGATTCCTTCAACCAATAGATGGGATTATTTACTTATCACCTGTGTTGTGGTGCAAAAGCAATACTACATATTAAGAAGCAGCAACCAAACTTTTGATTCGAACAATATGTCCTTTAACATATGTTTATTCAACATTAACTATTTACACTTGACCTATTGTGAGGGGTTTGCATACAAAACTTGAATTATGATTATTGTCAGGGCTAAAGGAGAACCACATCGATATCAACTGATTACATCGAATGCCTGCCATGCATTTATTAACACACATCGTTAATTCCAATGCTTTTGCATGGGAGCACACCAGCGCCATCTGGTGTGGCTACTCACTTTTCTACACTCCCCACCTGTGAACTTATACAATAGATTGTATTCCATTGGAGGAAAACAAATCATGGACAGCTTTGTCCTTGATGCAATTCCATATTTTCCTTTCCACATCGGCTTTTAAGTTTTAGCATTGTCCGAGTATATCGTTCCACAAATTCCTCGCCATGAAATAAATCTGCGGAAAGCAAATAGAAAGTTTTCTGTGCTTAAGGAGGGGACAAGTTTAAGATGCAATGCTCTTGTTGCACACGTGAACAGGAGTAAATAGTATTTCTCAGGCCTTCTTTGTAAAACAGTCTTGTAAAGTCCAAACTGGTCACAGAGAAAGGAGCAGTCTCTATCACCCTGTCCGGAGGCAAAAGGACAATTTCCTGTGTCCCTGGTCACACTTTGTACCGTTTGCACACATTGCATTTGGCCGATACGGATTTGACCAACTGTCGACTTATAATGATCCAAAAGCACTCTCTCGTCTGGGCAAGAGTAGAATCTACTCCCCCATGGAGAACTTTGTCCCGAGAGTCCCAAATCATAAGTTCAGAAAACAGTTCCTTTAAGGGCAACATCAAGGGATGTTTTTCACCAAAGTTCAATTCAGAAAAAGAAGACCCTTCAATCTTAACAAGCTGTGCTCATCAAGTTCTGGGTTTATTTGATTAATTTTCGATTTTTTATCTAACTTTCTGTGAGAAAAGACCAAAATTTCAGTTCCAAAATGTTTTTTTGAACAACTTTAATTGAATATGATTGTACTAAAAATGTTTCATCAGCAGACAAAGGTCTGTTAAGTTTTTCCGCATTGGGTTTGGTGTTTTTAATGAACCTCAAAACATGCAGTGATGCGATACACTTTGTTTAACTTGCTAAATTTTGTCATGTCCAATAAAGGAGCACAAGAATGATCAACGGAGAGAAGAGAACTAACCAATTTTTGTTCTTTTTATCATCAGATTCTCCTCATCAATTGGTTTCTCACTATTTATAGGCCAAGAATCCTCGGGCTCAATAAGCTAACTTGGACCATGCAGCCAAAGGGGGTTAGTAACTTTGTAGGTACTCTCCCCTTGAGTTAAATGGTCTGCAGGATTTTGCATTCCACTGCAATGGCGAAAATTCTCAGGATCAGCGAGAGATTGAATATCTGACACCCTGTTAGCCACAAATAGCTTCCAATCTCTAGCGGAACACTTGATCCACCTAAGAGTTATTATTGCACTGTCACTCCATAAATAGACGTTGACATAGTTCAGGAAACAAATTTGTCAAATACTTTGCAAGTCTAGCCGTCAATAAAGCAGCTGCCAACTCCAAACGTGGTAACATTAACAACTTCAGTGAGGCCACGCGACCTTTCGCAGTGATAAAACTGGTTTGATATCATCCATGGCCATTCTTGTACCGAAAAAAACTGACTGCACCGAAACCTTTCGGACTTGCGTCTGCGAACACATGAAGACTAATTTCAATTTTTTCGCAAGTTTCAAAATACTTTCCGAGGGATTGCAAAGTCTCAAAGTGAATTTAGTTCAGCACACCACTGAGTGAATTCCTTAGCAATTTCTTGACTGAGGTGTATCCCAACCGATTCCAAGAGCCCATATAGACTGCAATAATATCTTCATTTTCATCAAGATAGGTTGGACAATTCCCATGGGGTCGTACACCGAAGCAACAGCTTTCAAAATTATTCTCTTTGTGATTTCTGTATCACCAGTTTTTAACAAGTCCAAATCGGGAATGCTGATTCTTATCATGTCCATACTGGGGGACCAGATCAGACCCAAACATTTAGACCCGTTCCGTAGATCCCACATTATGAACAAAACCCCTTTCATTCCATAAAGAAAGAAGTTCACACGAATTTGATTTTAATTTTCTCAAATGAAAACCACCCTCATTGAATATACTAATTGTACTGGTGGATAACCGGTATACATCTTCAATCGTGTCTGTACCATAATACAGGTCATCCACCTACAATGAAGTGTTTAGCATCTCGAAACTACCTGGGTCACTCGTTTCATACTTTTCAATTGATATTTTATTACTAGTGCTAGAATCGCAAGTGAACATCTTAACCCAAACTGAAGAAGTTTAAAATTAAAAACTTTAAAGTCCTCTTTATCGCCAAACCAGAAAAATTTCAAGTATACCCTATCCTTATCCAAAGTTCCCACATTCAAGAATGCTTTGGCTAAATTGCCACTGAAACATATTTCGTATTTTCGAAATTTCAAATTTACATCCAAAACAACTGGATTTATACTTGATGGTCCAATATCAAGATGATCATTAAGAGATTTCATGCCTTTGCCACTAGAACTAAAAAAAATCATTGCAAAGCTAATTAATTCCGATTTACTGGGTTCACTCAGACAGACTTCTTCCCACACAAAATGTATCCAAAGATCGTCTTAATAGCAAACAGATGTGGCTCGATTACCAACATTTCCCCCTCAACGAATGAGTAATAAAAATCAATGCCTACTAACACTTGACAAAACAAATTGCTGTTTACATCAGCGATTTCTAAATTAAGTCTACTCAACCTTTTCAGCGATGTTACATCAGATGAAATCCTAGCATTGCTAATGAGATCCAAAACTAAAGCGGTGATTTTTATTTTTTTCTTTGCGTTTTTTTATCCAAAAGGAATAATTCTACCACTGGAAATGATTTCGAAACAGGTTTTTCCATTCCAAACGAAAAGACAGTTTTTCATATTTAAGAGGTTTTAAATATAATTTTTTAACTAAATTTGCCTGTACCACCAGTGTCCAAACATTTATTAATTCACTTTTATCTCTAGCAGAAGATACAACAGTACATGTTTGTAAGAAAGTATTTTCCTCACATAAATTATTTCCCTTTGGAGAAATAGCTAATGCTTGCTCATTAGTTTCCGAATTTAAATTCTCACTTGACTAATAAAATTTTCCTGAAACGGAACCGTTTTTCAAGGGGATTTTGGCTTTGAGTTTGATTTGAAACAAACAGTGTTTTGCTTTTACTAGGATCATATACACAAACAGATGTGTGATGCCAAGTATTATTCCTATTCTTACAAAATTTAGAATGATTTGCATGAAACTTAAAGAAACAAACAAAACATCTTTTATGTCTCTTCAGTTTATCCAATTTTTTCTAAGCACTTTTATCACAGAGAAATGAATCGTGCAATTTATTACAAAAGATGCATGATTGGCCATCCACTGTGGAAAAGCTTGAAGCAGTGGGTATACTTTTTAAAGCCCTTTTTATCAAATTTTGAATGTTCAAAATGAGGATGCAGTTGATTTATTTTCTTGAATTAGAAAATTTGATGCTTCGCAACATTCAATTTCAGTTTGAATGAAAGCCAATAAATTTGACACTTGTGTCCCCCTCATTTAATTTTTTCGTTTGATTGAAAATAAGGACAAACTAATCCAAAATAGCTTTTAATAAAATTGGAATTAAAGCTGACCAAATGAACCTTTCTCTATACCCTGGGTCTCCAAATTCCTTATACACACGGTAATGTCGTCAAATAAACACCTCAACGCTCTAACATTCGTAGCATTTTTAACGGGCTCTGTCAACAATTTATTCATGAACTGACTCACAATTAATTGTTTATTTCCAAAACGAGATTTAAGAGTCCCCAAAGATTGGTCATAATTCTGTTCATTCAATTCTAACAAAGCCATGACACTACTAGCAGTGCCTATCAACAATGTTTTTAAGTATGCAAATTTTTCTACTTTGGAAAGGGATGCATTCAGATCAATTGTACTAGCAAAAGTATTAATAAATTCAGTGTACTTTTTAGGGTTACCATCCTATTTTTCCAAAAGTAATTTTGGAAGGCGAACTGAATTTTGCGTACCTTGCAGGGTGACATTAAACTGTTCTCTATTATCATTAAGATTAACTTTGTCCTCGACTAAAATTATGACTAAGCTAATCGACGACCTCGATTAGCTTCGACTAAAAATCCGACTAATTTCTTTATTGATCTAGCGCATTTTTCCTGATATTCTTCTGATAATACTACATCAGCTTTTAACGACTACATCAATGAAATTGTCTATTTCAGCATCTAACTCTTTTAAACTATTTCTTTTCTCAATTATTAATTCATACGAATCACTTAAATCATCTTTGCCTCCGTAATGAGGCTTTCATAAATTTTTTTTAAAGTTTCGAAACAACCGTTCTCAACGCGGTTCTTTTCTTTTTAGCTCTATCCAGTTTCTCTTTATTTTCCGGCGTTATTTTTAGTTCATATAAACAAAAATAAACAATTAAGAAAAACATATACTCAAATTTAAACAATAATAAAAACAGTATAGTATACCCAGAGCTTCTAAACCATTTGGAAAATTTAAGCTATGACCTCAAATTCCCCGGAATTAACGCGTTGCGATCCGTTCCCCATTGTTAGCGGAAACAGTATGATATTCTTTTCCCAGTAGAAAACCAAAGTTTAAAAAAAAAACATCACAGGATTCAGTTCAAAAGTTCCAAGTGCGGCCGACTTACAATCCAAAAACAAAACTTCCCAGCCAGTGCACCAGATGTTAAGAAGCAGCAACCAAACTTTTGATTCGAACAATATCCTTTAACCATATGTTTATTCAACATTAACTATTTACACTTGACTTATTGTGAGGCGGTCTGCCTACAAAACTTGGATTATGGCTATTGTTAGGGGCCATCCATTTCAAAAGGAGAACCACATCGTTATCAACCGATTACATCAAACGCCTGCCATGCATTTATTAACACACATCGTTAATTTGAATCCTTTGCATGGGGATAACACACCAGCACCACACACCTGGGGTGGCTACTCACTTTTCTACACTACACTACTTAGAAATCTTGCTAAACATAGAGGTTTAACTAAGCACTAGCATTGCTGTTATGTGCAAAGTCAAAATAAGTTTTAATGATTGACTCATGCATGTCGGAATCGTAAGTCTCAAAGCACAATCTTCAATTTTGACTCATGCCCAGCCCATCAACTTTATTTTGTTTTTTGCTGACACCAGCATTTTTATTTAACTACTTTAATTTAGAACTAGGGGCAATCCAATCTTGTCTCATGCATTAAAAGGGATAGGCTTGTTACCCTAGTCATTTGTTGATACACAAGTCAGACAGGGACTCACTGCTTAAAGTATATAGATTCAGAATTATTATAAGCATCAATGTCCAGATTAGGATGTGAACTGTTGTGGTGTCAGCTAAAGCATTTAATTAAAATGGATAAGTAGGGTGAAATATTCAACTCTAATCTGAATATAGTTTATCTAAAGATTACCCTCTTAATTTCAAATCGCATATCAAGGATAGATTTTGCAACATGGATACTTAAGCAGTATGCTCTGCTAAGAATATTTTTTAGGTTGTCCGATTATTCGCCCTGCAAGCTATACCTAGCAATAGAATATGTGACTCATGGCAAATTTTTGACTGTAGATTGTTCTTAAACTGGCTGATTACAACATACTACAATAGGTTCCTGTTTTCTGTGGAACTGCTTAAGCATCGCAGGACAACCCTCCTCACCTCCTGCCTTAGAATGGCAGGTTACAAGTGGATATATCGGTCGCCTATGTAAATACAGGTGTGAACACCCGCCCACAGGGAATGCAGGCCTCGGAGCGACCACAGGTCGCCCTCCTGACCCGCAACTAACCCAATGTTCAGGCAACATGCATCACCAAGATAGACCAACTGTAGCTCGATTACTATAGAGTAAATGAGCAAACAAAAGAATGAGTTAATGAGAGTGGGACCCTCCGATTTTTGTACCCTCCACATCATGCGCAGGGACACACAAGTGACTTAAGACCTTGCAAGATCCGACAAGCCACACATTGGGCTACCAACCTCCCAAGGCTGCCCGAAGGATTGGCCCCAGGAAGGGAGACCACTAGTACGCAGATCGTACAAACCCTGCTATGACCGGGAGGTACACCATTAGTCGCCTTCTACAACACACAGTGCTGCAGTGGGGTTATTCTACTGCCTGCCCCCACAAGGGGACTGTGGATCTGCTTAGAAGGAAATGAAGGGGGGTAGAATTAACATTACACTAGAGTAACACATTTGGTTATTGCTGATGATCTGATGTCCTTCAAAAGCCTACTCATTAAAGATAAAAAATCTAATGAAATGGATTTTGGAAAAAATATAAATTCAACATGTTCAATGAAGCAAGGGAAAAAAAAAGGGGTGTGCCTTGCTGATTTAAAATCTCCAATTTAAAGCTTTTCACATGGTTCAGCTATTGTGTTGTTTCACCTTCTTACAGGACACGATTGTCTCAATACCCATTTATTTACAATTTGACCTAGAAATTCACCTAATTAGACTGTAATTCTGGACGACAAATGAATAATGAACATTTAGATACACGTACTGCTCTTAATGGTTTTAATTGTGTTGTTCACAGATATTGGAAAGTAAGAAGGCTAATGGCTTAATTGTCAAATGCCTGGCACTTGTAAATAAATAAAAATAAGTGAAAGTGCAACAGAGTTTAGTTCCAAAAATAATCTTTAACCGTACAATGGTAAGTTGTAATAAACTCATAAATTAAACTATTAAGTTAATCGGTTTTGAGCTTCAGTAGAGCTACCTTTCAACTTAAAATTAAAAAAAGACCATGATGCATAACTGAAGCTGCAAAAATAAAGTACAACACATAAAGCAATAAAAAATCACCACATACCTTTTCCAACATCAGTTGGAATGCACCTTGCATATAAGGCTGTTTCTTCTCTTTCAGTATAAGAATTGAATTGAGCTCCGATGTTTTCAATCTCGGTTTCAAGATCTTTTTGAGATCTCTGTGTTGTTCCCTACATGAAGACATATTACGCACTAAACATTACAAACTAACAAATTTGCAATCAAAATACACCAACAAATAAAAATATATCGAAGTTTAAATGTTTCTCACAAATATGTACAGATAGATACTCCTCACTTAATGACTGAGTTCAATTCTAACTAGGTTATTAAGCAAACTTGTCGATAAGTGAGAAGCTTAATTGATTTTAATCATTCTGAATAAAGAAAAGATCCGAAAAATAAAAAGGGTTCAACATGTCGATAACTTGTTTGTTACAGGGGACTATCAGGAACTTTGGTGGCACTGGGAAATTATAACAGGAAATGATAAGTGCAGGGTAAGCAAGGTGTGCCGATCACCAAAGGAACATGCTTTGAAAACATTGCAGCATTCGATTTGTCGAGTTCAATGCCTGCTGAATTTGCCATTGTTGCAGGGTAATGTGTGAAATCCTCCACTTTATTACATTGCACACGGGGCTGGTATTTGATCAGCTTTGTTGGTGTGTTTGAAAACGGCCCTAGAAAGGAGATTTCCCACACTAGAAAATTGGCCATAAGTCCGAGCAGTCGTTAAACAGGTAGGTTGTTTAGCGAGAAGTGCCTATTATCAATGCAATATCACATTTCATTCAAACATAGCAATAAAAATTTATATATACCTTAAATGTCATTTGCTCAACAAAATGAGCAACTCCATTAGTTGCAGATGTTTCATATCGACTGCCTGCATCTATCCAAAGCCCTACAGTGGAGGATGGGGAATCAGAGTATTCAGTTGCGACCTTGAATCCATTTTCAAGCTCTGTTACTTTCGTTTCGGGCAAATTCAAAAGTGTCTGGGCATAAGAAGCTTTAGCTAATTGATGTACTCCTCGTACCTATTTGAAAAATGAAATATTTTACAACTTTCGAATTCATGTCATGAGAAATGAATAGGTTTACAGTAAACTTTTTTAAAACAAGTGTATTTCATAACATTATCAAATCGAAAAAGAATCTAGTAAAAAATAAACATGGAATGGAAATTAATACAAGTGTATTACTACGTTTGTGTGCACATGCTGGACAATTATCATTTGCACGAATGCCAATTATCTATATATTAATACGTGAAGAAAAAACTTTGTACCCCTTTTTAAGCACATTGTGCGCACGGAGGAGTATGAGATTTGGCATAATTAAAGTTCATATGGAGAAGGAATGCAGAAAGATAAAATTAATGTATAATATGCGTTACAAATATATTAAATTAAACAAAATAGAACATTCATTTTTATGTTCATATACTGTAAAAATTTAGCGGAGTAAATGCGGAGTGGATGATTTGTAATTGACTTATTTGTTTATTTTCATAAAGTTACGTTTACTCAAAATATGAGAGCCTTACCAAGTGAAATAGAATTTGTCGAATTCTTGAAAAAAATTGGTAATGATTAATGAAGCCCCACAATTCCCTCAGTTTGGTGAAAATATTATTGAAATACTTCAGCAATTAATAGGAGATGAAAATAATATTATTAATGAGGTGTATGGAAATATTTCCGAAAACATACTCTCAGATAACATATTGAACTCAGTTATTTTAGCACCTACAATTGAGTATTGTACTTTGATTAATACTGATATACTTAATCAAATACCTGGTGAACATAGAATATATAGTTACGATAAAATAATTTGTTATGATGACAATGACATCAATAACTATCCAGTAGAGTTTTTGAATTCTTTGACTATTAGTGGTTTGCCACCACATAAGTTAGTATTGAAAGTTAATTGCATCGTTTTGCTGATCAGAAACTTAAATACAAAGGAAGCATTAGTCAATGGAACAGGAACGCGCATCAAATTTATGCATCGTAATACTATTGATTGCGAAGTTTTAACTGGAACTGCACGCAATAAGAGAATTTTGATTCCACGTATAAATTTAACATATTCCGGAACTATTTTACCATTTAACTTTCAAAGAACTAAATTTCTGATTATACCTGCATTTGGATGACAATAAATAAGTCTCAAGGACAAACATTCGAAAAATTGGAATTTTATTGAGGCAGCCAGTTTTTACACATGGTCAATTGTACGTCGCAGCAAGTAGAGTTCGATCATTCGATGGTTTGAGATTTTATATTTCAGAATATAACGGTCAAGGGCATTTAGCAAACGATGAGAGTTTCTACAAAAAACATCGTCTAAGCAGAAGTTTTGAATCATTAAATTCATTGTCTAACACTATTTCAAGTTCAATGGACAACATTTATTTTTTTAACCACCCGGTTTTTTGTTTCAATAAAAAATATATAAAAAAATACGAAGCACGTATTCCTTATTTTATTTTTTGGATTTATTTTTTATTTAAATTTGATATAATTTGAAAAAGATAGGCAAATTAACTGTGTAGCCTTGGCGAAACCTGTGGCCAGTATAGCAATAAAAAACCCCAAGAAAATGTCAAACAACGCGTTATAGTTTTTTAGATATGGCTTAACCAAGCTATACCGCATTTTTCCTATGACGTATTTGTACATGCTCGCAGCTTACGTAATAGAACAAAATTCAAAAAAAATTATATGCAATGAATATAGAGGTATACTCTTTGACAAAAGAACCTTATTAACGTTCAAACTTAAAAATTAAATGAATTATGGTCGAATTTCGACCACCTGGGCGACCACTAGTTAGTATAATTTGCCTGCATGCCATCTTGGCTCGTGAAGAATTAAGAATCTTTTGCAGTTGAATTATTTTTCTTTCTATTTCTTACATGCCAGTTGTGGCAATATTTAAGGATATCAAAAGTTCATATTCTTGTTATTGTTAGAACTGTTAAGAATTCTTAATGTGAACAATAGACATGTACAGAAGGAAACTTTTACTGAAACTGAAGAGAGAAACACACAGGGGAATACAAATTAACGTTTTATTTCTGAAACTATTACCAACTTTAATTAAACATTCCAGGCTTAATTGGATAAAACATGACTAAGCAATGTTCCCTCAAATTTTTCTAGAGAAATGAAAACTTGGTATTAATTTCCCCATTGGCTCAGTTTTGGGCATTAAACGTAATTGATGAGAGTTGGACATATATTCTAAATGGGTTATTTGTTGTAGATCACGAGCAAATTCCTGTGTTGTCAAATAACCCCAGGTAGGTTTTGGCAATACTCCTTTTCCCATTTGTTTACTTTATAGAACATGGCTGATATCAGATACTCTTTATCATTATTTAAATCAATACAAAGATATTTGCTCAAAACATCTATTCTACACTGCTCAACATTTGTACCTTTTATGTTGAAATCATTTTTGTATCCATAATCACATTAGACATCACCTTGTTATCAACATAAACAAACCTTCGGATCAGTGCTCCTGATGATTAAGTCAATACATAACAGATATAACCAACAGGCAGCGATGAATAAAACAATACTAATTTTCATATCGCTATATATGCACAAAAGAGTGAGTATACACTCCTTCCTCCATAGATCAATATACTTGAACTCTTACAACAGGTCACTTATTCTCACACGTTTCACTTAATTTACAAAGAGAATGTTTTGAAACGGTTTCAATGTTCTCAGTTTTAAAAACTTCTTTGCACGCAGTAATACCATCTCCAGATTCGTATCTAGTAGGATAATGTAAAAAACTATTGCGGATCTTATCGTACATTTTTCGCAGATATATAACGATTTCACACGTACAAGTTGGATACGCATGGGTACAAACAAGCAGTTATATTTTGATACATTATTTCAAATAGAAAGAAAAACAGGGAAAAAAGTCGAGTATGTATCATACACCATATAGTAATCAAAGGTCATTCTACTTTCGATTTAACAAGACTATTTGAGTAAATTCGGAAGTGTAATATGTTTTGAATTCGAAAATACGTACGGAACAAGGTCTCAACAAAGACGAAAATGCGGAAGATAATTTTAATAAATTCATTGCAGACATCACTCGGCGACCAGTAAAAAATTTTTGGACAACCTTGTGATGATATCAGTTCAGTTCATTGGTTGCAGCCTGTGTAATTCAGAGTAAATAGCTACTCTGATGTAATTTTGTGAGATTTTCCGATTTGAATCCAAATATCACCCAAATTTTAACTTTTCATGTTTAATAACAGTATAAATAATTGCTGTGTCTTTTACTCAAGATAAACTCTTGTGTGGGTCCTTAAAATAAAGTGCAGCAGTCGGAATATATGTACATTCAAACAAATCCAACTTCTTAAATTAGTTTATAGAAAATAATCAAATTTGTTTGTATAAATGTATGCGTAATTTTACATGTAGTTGGTAAAATATTTTTTAAATGATCAAAAACGAGGATACACTTAATTTCAAACCTAACTAAAAACACGTTCAGATATTTTTGTCATGTTTGTTATGAAGTGATGTGAAGTGAAAAGGAAATTCCAGTTTTTTACATTTCCAATTTTCCAATCAAGCTTGTTGCTCGGACGTAAAAAACTTCATTTGGTATTTGTTCTTAAGTTGTTTGAAGTATAATATTTTATTTGAAAATTTTAATGCTTCAACGAATGCATTTGTTTTATTTTGTGAGAAATTCGCTTTTGGTAAAAAGTGAACATCTCGAAGTAGGAATAACCCTCTTAGGTTAGCGTAGATGATGATTATCCGTGTTATTTTAATCTAATTTACCTATTTCATTTGTCGTAATTTTATTAAGAGATTTTATAAAGAAACTTTCAACATGTATTTTGTGTAGTGTAAATTTTGGATTTGGAGTAAATTATTATGATTGCAATGTGTGTTTAGGTCATTCCAGGGTTGAATGCCCTCTTGTAGTTGACCTCTCTATACAAATACTTGTCATTGCCTCGGTAAAGCTTCACTGAATAAGAGTTATGAAATTTGTTATGTACATTTCTGCATGTGAAAGTTCCATTAATTCAAATATTCATTATAAGATTTTCCCTCATGAAATCACTGCTAGTTAACTACCTTGAGCTACTATTAAGTTCAAACGTTTCTGAAAACATTGGACAATAAATTTGAGTAATTTGTTTTAGACAGTTTCTGTGATTATGACTTGTTTGCATCTGCAAGGCCACATTTTAATTTTCTGTCATTTTTCTGAAGACTAATTTCTAGTAAGTACTTTTATTAACCTGTACAAATTCAAATGCAATGCAAATTACAATTAATATTTAATGACTAAATACTCACTGGACAGCATGACTCAAATGAATACATAATATCTTGTATTTTACAGAAGTTTCACTTCTGCAAACCTGCTTGTATGGAAATTTAAAATTATAAATAAGATATTTTAGTGTGGTGTATTTTATAATTAAAAAAAAATCAATGTCGTGTAGTCTCAGTTTCTTTTTCCAGATTCATTTCTTGCTTTGATTCAAGGACACTATTATTGCCAATTGGGGATGATTATAGAATATGGTAACCCTTTGTATGCCTATCCAAATAGCCATTTGGTGACAAAAATTTTCCAATTTGTTGATTAACTGGTGCTGTGTTCTTGTGTTTTACCTTTTTCTTTATTCACAAGCGTCTACTTTAATACCATTTAGGGAAGTTAAGGTATTTTCGTAATGCTCAATCCTAGTGATTAGTGTGGTCACTAAATTTCGTCAATCAACAACAGAACATGTTACGAGAACATCGCGGCTGGATTCGGCCACATGTGAAGTCCTCCATTTCATTATGTTGAATCTGCGACAAGCATTGGTGCCATCTCTGGTTTTGCTAGTGTGTGAAAATGACCTGAAAAGAAGGATTTCCCATGCTGGAGAGCTGGTCAGTTAGGAGTACCTGTAGTCAGATGATTGTTTTAAAACATTGGAGATTTTTCAAACGTGAGGATCCGAGATTTGTACAAGAATAAAATTACTCTAACTGATCAATTCAATACATCAATGCTGTTGTAAAATGCTATCAACATCAAAGCACATTCATTATCAGTTTGTCATTCAAAAAATTTGAATTTAGAGCAGTTTATTCAATTGGAAACAAAATTTGCTGACTAGCGATATTTTAAAAACATGGCCATAAGTTAGTGAAATTAATGGAGGCTTTCCTAGTCGTAGTTGCTAAAGTTTGAATCGTAAGAGCAATGCTAAATTACCATTTGGAATTGGTAACAAAAAATTGAAATTAGGCCAAGGCCACTCAATCAATTAGGATTTTACCAAATGTAGCACCCTCAGGGACACATCTTTATGTATATACAGGCTTCATGGACCTGGGGTACTCAAGTGATCTCTAAAGACAGTGAACCCCATGGGGGAAAAGAAAAGATTACTTTCTTCTTTTTAAGAAAAGATCTTTTTCCCCCATGGGGTTTACTGTCTTTAGTAAACACGGGGCATGCTCTCGGAATACCCAAGTGATCTTTTTCTTTCATTCCACTACTCTATTCCCAACCCTCTTTTCCCTTCACAACATTTTTTACTTGAAGTTGTCTTGTGTTTGGCCAAATATGGTCCTTGCGTCTAAACAACCAATCAAATGTAGTAAATAAAATGTATTCATGAAAGTGGAAAAGTTAAGTTTTTATCAGAACAATAAAATGTCTCCTTTATATATTAGTAGCAACTCCTATGAAGAAGGCAGATGATCTTTGAAGAAGTCTGGTTTTCCTCATTATAGCGGCCCTGACGAATTGCCACGGGAACATTGTTTAGAATTAACCTGCCCCTTAATTTATACTCATGAAACACGCAACTCAAATACTAACTCCCGAATTATATGGTATGGCTCAGGAAAATTGACATTTAAGCTATATGGTTTTGTTTTATATTAAGAATAAATAAAAACAAGTAAGTTCTTCACTTAACTACTTAGTTTGGGAACACTCTCTCATTAAGTTAGGGGTGCTTGTATTTTTCAAATTGTGCTTTACATCAGGGATCCACTTACAAATCCTCATCAAGCCCTGAAAAAATGCAAAGTACCTTTACTAGCACAAAGGCAGCAAATTTACTTTAGATTAACACTTGGAAAATTAACTTTCTATCTCTTGTAGTGGAGACTTATGTTTACCAAGCTACAGAAGTCTGGATGTCATTTAAAATAATCTTTTGATCTCATTTGTTTACTATTTTTTAGTTTCATCATATTAGGCGTAACTGAATAGTTCTTGTGACATCACGCTTTTGGAAGCCTGGAGAAATGCAGAATTTTTTCTATCATTGGTCACATGTTCAGACTAAAAACAACTGTTTTATTGGTGTATTTATAATTGTTTTTATGTGTGCTTGTTTCGACTGCTTATTTTTTAAAACTAAATTTGTTTCTTTTGTCTGTTAATTTTTAAGTTTACAAAGTATTTAAAACCATCTTATATTGAATTAAAAATAAGGTTTTCATATCAGTACCAAAAGTTTATGCTTAGTATTGTTTTATTTTAGCATCTTGATTATATTCCTCCTTGCTCTTGTGTATTGTATACTAAATACTCGTTCTGATTATTTGAGTGAGCCATGTGAAACAAATGAAAAATAAACCCACATAGCATATTTGATTTTGATTTTTTTTATTCTTTTTCTTTGATTTTCGATTTTATTTGAGCATTTACTTGGGCCAAAATGTTTAGTCTAAATGTGTCCCAATTAACATACATAATTTTAAAATTTGTATTGTAATCATAGTTTATAATTAATAACTGAGTAATATTTTGTTAAATTGTCAATGCATTTGAAACTTCTTTTAGTTTTTTAAATGATTCAGTATTGGTGAAAATACAATCAAATTTGTGAATTATCTAATACTAAAATATATACAAGAAAGTAATTTTATGTGATGAGCTTTGCTGAAATTATTTTCATTAGATTTAGAATTATCTTTATATATATTATGTTTTTATAAACAAATTTCTAAGTACTTGTGTGTCCATTATATGTACAGAAATTCTATTTTACATTGTTGATTGCATTTGCAAAAACTGATTTTTCATTCAGCAGTGGGATTAAAAACTTTCTTAAATAATATGCTTTTCAATGTAGTACATGTTTTGATGCAGAGATTGATTAATTTTCTTTATGTATTTAAATATTTTTAATCTTTGATTTATATCTATGATATATATTTTTTGAGTGCTTATTGAATTGTCTTGGCTCTTTTCAGATTCTTCATCAGACTCTTTTCACACCTCTTGTGAACTCAGATATTTTTCCTCTATTTCACTTCCTTGTAAATTACAGAGTTGCGGCGATGAAAACTTTAAATTGTGTACTGAAAACAAACCAAATGAGCCTTCTAAAGGCTCTATTCTGTTATGTAATAGATTAAGCTTTCCAGATCGGACTAATTTTGGATGTGGTACTTGCTGTAAAAGAGTTGATGTGAGTGGTTTTTCACTGAATCATTCAATGGATCTTAGCGAGAGGATGTTCGACTGTAAAATTTGTGGTACAAATTTCAAAAAAAGATCTCAGCTGAGGGTTCATGTTCTGAAGCATAGATTTAACGAAGTGTTTATTTCTCATCTTCTGAACTTTTTTGGAAGAGTTGGGGCTGCCTGTGTTTAACTTTTTATCATTTTATTTGATGTTAAGTATTTATATCTGTAAATTGAAGCTATTTAAAAATTGTGACTTGTCAGGTTGTGGATCTAATATAAATTGCTAAAAATTTAATTTTACTTGTGCTCAAAGCATAATTTAACAAGAGTTATTGAAATGATACTGGATTAGTATAAAATCAAATTATGTACATATTTTTCAATATTTGCACTTATTAACGTAGTGAAGGCATTCTATATCAGGAGTCCTAATAAAATTTAGTTTCCTTCTCCTTATTAAAATGGTGTTATAGTGTTCCTTTCATTTTATTGCCAACCAGATGGATTAGGAAATTAAGAGGTATTCGTAGAGTTGGTTTCAAACCCTTTTTTGCTAGCCGTTTCTGAGTAAATAACTCGTAATGCAGGGCTGCCATATGCAACTAAAAGGCGACTTTTGCTTCTATTTTTCAATCTTGGTGACTGGGGGTAGTTAGTCTCAAAAGTTCCTATTTTCAAAATTTTGACAATTTTTTTTTTAAATTCTCTAATGATCAACAAAACTTTAGTGCTCCTTTTAACTTATAGTAGATGGAAAATTATTTTTTGGATTTTTCTTAAGAAAATTTTCCAAGGAATATGCTGATTTCGAAGTTTTGGTGCCAAGCTGTGGCAACCTTTAAAAAATATCGGAATCTGGTTGCTAAATTGTCAGGAAAACCCTATTGAGGAAATATTTAGTTTTTAATTTTAAATTTCTTGGAGATCTTCAACGGTCTGCTTTGTACTTAATTATCACATTTTGTACTTTAGTCGATTCGTTTTGTATTTGAGCAACCAAAATTGCTACTAAAATAGTTTAAGAGAGGATGGTGGAGGGACTTTTGCTACTAATCATTAAAATTTATGTTACTGTTTTACAAGTGCTTTGGCTGTACCGTAGTAGCCCTGTTAATAGTAATGATTAACTTCTCTGGATCTTAAAATACTAAATCCAAATAAGAGCTAGCCAATTTATCCTTGTCTTTAGCAGGCACTGTTCCAAAAATCTGATTCATGCGAACCTGAATTCCCTTAACTATTATTGCTTGGCAAGAGTTTATTTGCTTTTTGGAAAGAAAATTAACTTTGAACTTTTCTTGAAATCCTTTTGCCCACTCTTAACTTGTATATATTTAAACTTTCTAATTTCTTGCTGTGAATACTTGTCAAAAGCGTTTTGATCAGACATTTCCCCTCCTAGTCTTAAAATTTGGGACCAAGAAAGCAGTGAGAAGACTTGGGTTCAATTACTGTATCTTAAGTCTGATTTATAACCAATTCTACGAGTTAATTCAAAAGGCTTTCTTGAGAGCTTACAAATGTAGCACTCAGAATATATGGATATTTTCTAAAAGTCATATTTTGACAATTTTCCCTTGTTAAATGTATCCTAGGGTAGCATTGGAGAGCATTAATGCAGAAAGATATTTATGCCTTATAAGAAAATGTTGTTACAATGTTAAGATTAAAAAGGTAATAAGTTTATCTAATTCATAATTTTGCAAATTAGCTTTTTTATTAGCAGAGTTTAATGTTGAAATCTTGAAGAATTTTTATAAAGTGAAATCGGAGAGGTGTAGTTTGAGATGAAAATTTGTATGTTCCTGTTTCACAGTCATGCCTTATTTATATAAAACCATATGTGCCTGTCATCTCTTGATACATCTATCAAGATGGATGTGTAGATTTTCTGATTATTTTCTGTTTGTTTTTATTTTCTACTTTCAATAACATGAAATTTTCTGTTGTATCATAACATATTTGTTTACATTATTATCAACTAATGTCTGTTTTATAAAATGTTCTCATGTAAAATAACTTAATTTTGAATTGTATGCAAAATTTTAAATTCAATTTTATTTTAGAAACATCATTGTGACAGAAAATTAATTTTCTAGTTTTTATTTTTTAGCATTAAATAAATTATTTTTTATATTTTCATAGTGATTACATTATCTTATTTAGGTTTCAAACTTTTATAAAGTGATTAAAATACTTTTTCTAGCATTTATTAATTTTAAATTATTACTGAATTCTAATTAATGTTGGTTCTGTTGTCTAATAAATAAGCTTTTAATTTCTCTGAACTTTTAAATTATTGTAAGATTGCAAATTATTTCTGTACATGATTTCTACAAATACTCTATTTAAAAAACTAATCATAGTTACCAATGAGAAGATATTTTTATGAATATATATTTTTAATTTGCAGTATGACTTTAGTATTTTTCATTTTTAATAAGAATGAAAATAAAATTGAGTTTATAATTTACTAAATAAGACAGTAGAAATTAAGATGTATTGTGATTTTATAAGCCACTGAAGTTAGATATTTTCATCTTAGACTCAACAAATGAACTTTATGGAAATTGAAGTACATTTCATGAAAAAGTTTGATCACATCTTGTATAGCAGTACAAGACAAACAAGTTGAAAGTTTATGCTTTTGATCATACAACTAATCTTATGGAGTCTATTATTTTATACAAATTGGCATTTTATGTGTGAAATGTTCTAAAGATATTTCACTTACTAACAAATCTAAAAGATATATTTATATATTTGGGTCATCCATATCAAATCGAAATAAAAAGCATCATTTTCGATCTGACCTCCAATTTTTTTTAAATTGGTTATTTTGTTCCCAGTCACATTCAGATATTGAAGATTTTAACCTACTTGGCAATAGTTTTTGATGTTGATTTTAAATTTGAAAAAATCTGGTACTTTTTAATTATTGACTCGCTAAAATGTGGTGTATTGATTCGACACACAATGGCTCACATTCAGATGAAAAGACTAAGAGTGCAAAATGTCTAATGTTATTTTCTCAGTGTACACTGTACTGAGACATTCTTTAAAAGGTTACTTATTGAATTTCATTTCTATTAGGATATAGCTAACTTAGATCTATATTAAAACAAATCGAAATGTATACTTTTGTCCTATTTTAAGAAAATCCTACTTTATCAGACTTTCAAAGTGTATCTCCAATAATGGTGTGTGCATGTGTATCAAATGTTGAGGTATATTGCAAAAATAGTCAATTTCTGTGATAAATAGTGGTTATTTTTTATTAAAAAATAATTATATTGTGTTAAATCTTTTTCAGGATATAATAATGAATTTAGTCTTGTTATTTTTTCGGATGCTGTCAAATATGTTATAACATCAATCGATTGTTGGTACTTTTTTACTATATTTCAACTGTTGCACTTAGTTAGAAATTTATTTTATTACTTAATTATGCTTTGTAAGGACCTGTACTTACTGTGAATTGTTTTCCTAGCTGCTATTGGATTACGTGATTAAGGTAATACAATTTTTAGAAGTCATTTGTTGTGTACGGTTAGCTTGTGGTATCTCCAAAACATTTCATTTTACTTATGAGTTATACTTTTTTATTTCTGTTATTTTCCTTAGTTCAAATTAGAATATTTTAGTTTGATTTTAATTTTATAAAATTGTGTGATTTGTTGAAATGGGATCTTCACTTTTACACTTTGTTCATGATTAGGTTTATAGAAATTGTGATTCTAAATAATTAAAAAAAATAATCAGTAGTTATAATTAGCTTGACTTATTAATTAAGTTAATTTTGCAGTTCACTCAATTTGGCATTACTTAAGTACAAAAATATTACTTTAGTGTTTGTAATTGTTTATTGATCTTTTGTATGTATAATTTTCTTTGTCCATTACTTAACATTTTGTTTGAATAGAATTTCAGGCAAATATTTAATGAAGTTGATTTTTCCATGAGGAAATACTTTTATTATGTTCAAAGGGACACTACCGATGCATTTACATTTAAAAAAGTGTTGAATATGTCAAATTATTTTATATATTTTAAAAAATCCTATCCTGTTTTCTGTATTTTTATAGAATTGTTTATTTTCAGGTGGCGTCTTTGATTATAATAATGAATCTCCTGAAAATAAGGATTTCGACAGCGTTTCACTTTTTGCCTTTTCCAATGCAGAAGAGGATGGTGCAAAACCTCGCTTTTTCTGTCCTCTCTGTTCGTATAGCACTACTCAATTTCACCAGGTCAAAAGGCATTATGGAAAGCATTGCGGAGAAAGACCCTACACATGCGACACTTGTGGAAAGTGTTTCACAAAAAAATGGCATCACAAAATTCATTTAAGAGTTCATACAGGTGAAAAACCCTATTCTTGTGATCTTTGTCCATCAAAATTTTCTGACCCAAGTGCATTCAGAAGACATCAAGCTGTTCATCGAGGATCCCAGGCGTTAACTGGGCAGTTAGTAACATTTAATGGGCCATGTTAGATGACACTTAAAATTCCCCACTAGATTAAAAAAATAAACAATTAAATGCCCATTTTTTACATGCATGTTTAATTGTTTCTTGTTAAAATATTCTGTTTGTAGAGTAATCATTCCTTTTTGAGTTGGATACTAACCAGCTTTATTTCTCAAGTATTGGCTATGTTTAAACGCCTAATGGTTCAGTTTCTTGGGTGATATGCAAATTGTTTCAATTAATTATTGGATTATATGTATGAAATCGAGTTGTGCACAAGTCCTAGTCTGGGTCTGTTTGGAGAAAAAGGTGTACATATTTTTTTGTTAATCAGGTGATGTTTAGGTTAAGTGTGTTCATGAAATCATAATTTATTTGTTATCCAACTTATGGATATCATAATCAATTTTTGAAATTGTTGCAATTTTTGAAATTGTTGCAATTTTTAACTTGGGTTATATCAAAATATATTAAGTTCTTGAAATTTTTCCCTTTTTAGCAGAAATGTAAAAGCATGTATGTAGAATGTGTTATTAAATATTGGTTTCGGACTTCAAACTCCTATTCAGTTGCTAAAAAAATTAATAAAAAAACTCAAAAAATTATTAAAAAAATAATTAAAATTTTGTGTAATTGTATTTAACTCAAAATAATGCTTAGAAATTCCAAAATTATTTTGCTGTACGATATTAAATGTTATAATCTCAATTCATACCCAGGAATACCAGTAATTTAGTATCTCAATAAATTTCACACTATAAAAATGCATCTTAGTAAAAATTTATATAATTTGAACTAAATGTTAAACATTACTGACGTTACCCAGATATAAAAAAATTACATTTACTTAATTACATTATCTTGAACTTTATCCACTAGGTTACAATTTAAATATTGCATAAGCTGTTCTACTGTATTATCATAAAATGTCGCTGGCATTTACTTATTTCCTTTCAAACATGTTCTTAGACTTGTATTTTAAGTTAAGCTGTCAGATCTAGAAATTTTCTATTGATTCAATTTTCTTATGGAATCTTTTCCTTCAGTGGTTGAAATTTCGTATTTTAATATCAAACAGATTAAAGTCTTCAAATACTATGGAATTGAAATTAAAACTGCTTTGATGTTTTGCTATTCTAATTTGCTGAATTAGCTTCACTTTTCTTTTGGTAATTTTTTACTATTTGACTGTCTTAACACATTTATTTTTATGTGTGTGTGAACTCCAAGTGGCAGTTTCTCAAGAAAATATATGAACTACATTAAAATTTAGACTTTCTGCAATTGTTTTTTTCCTGTTGCTGATAATTAGGTTCTGTCAATTCATATAAGTATGAGGGAAGTTTTTCTGTTGCATGTTGTTTCTGTAACTTTATCTTTGAAGCACATCTGTTAAAGATTTCCCTTAACATGAATGCACTTATTAATATCAGCACATGTAACATTTAAAAATAAGTTTTCATCGATTAATGTGAAGATTACAAACTTAAAATTTACTGTTAAGATTTTTTCTGAAATATTTAGTTTCATGTTAATACTTTATGTGCTTTAATGGTGTTGGGTAGTATAATATGTTTCACTTTGCATTACAGTTTATTGTTATGACCATGTAATATTTTTGATAGTTTTTAATTTTTTATCCTATATTATAGCAATAATTATTCAGTCTTTAAAGCCCAAAGTAGAATGAAACCTAATGTAATCTAATTTTATGGTTATAGTTTGTAATTGGTTGTCTATTTTTGTTTTTATCGTCAACTTCGTTAGTTGATTATTTAAATGACACTCTCATTCTTCTCTAAATTTTTGTTACATTTGAATGCAACTAGAATTGATTGCCTTGCTTGATATGAAGTCTTATGTTTGACCTATAATTTTCTAACATCACATCTAGTTATGATTTCAAGGACAGTGATTTTGTAGGGTCAAGATTTTTTTATAGCCTTCATATATTTTGTTTTAATATGTTCTTGAATAAGTTAATCCTCTATTTAGACTTAATTCTATAAAAATATTTATACCCTTAGCTTAATTATTAAATAATTGTCTGCAATATGCAATCAATATTTAATTTTTTAAAAGGAATGCTTGAATTAAGAAAATTTCATTAATAATTATAGTTAAAAAACTAGCAATTTTTGGTTATCCTTTCTCATTATTAGCCAAGTGGTTCAGTTTGACAAGCTAAATAGCCCTCAGGCAATACAATGAAAGTAGAGACATACCAACCATCCTTTCTCTCAGTAGTGTTTTACACTTGTCGCTTTTAATAATTCCTTAATTTTGTTTGGTAAATCTGAACATTAGCTTGACTAAATTGTACTCAAATTTTAAAATATGAAAGGTATTTTACTAAATTTATGAAATGGATAATATCATTGATCTGTTGTGGTTTCCTCAGTATTAGAGGAAATTCTTAAGTTTTTCTTAAGGTCTTAATCTATATTTGAAAGGTTTTGCACCTCAGGTTTTTATGCACAAATATATGATAGTATATATATATTTCTGATTATAATATATATAAATATGTTTAGTAACATAAGTGACCTACTACTTTGCAAGTGATAACAAATCTTGCTAACTATTTTTGTCTAATTCTATTGTTGAATCCAATTTTGATATGTGCAATCAAACAATCTTAATCAAAGCATTGTTAGTAAAACTTTTTGGATGTTTGAATAATATGGAAAAATGGGGAAATTTGTTGAAAAACATGTTAGTTATATCTATGTGGCTTTTTATTTTAAATAAAATTTGCTTTAATTTGAAAAAATGTCTTTGTGTGTAAATATGCATTTTTGTTTTGTTTTAGTTTTTAATTCGTTCTTTATTTTGATTTAAGTTTGAGAGTAAAGTTAAAATATTTTGAATTTAAAAGAAAAAGTAATTAAATAAAATACTTTAGAAATAGTATTGAAACTGCAATTTTTACTATCTGATGATCATGTGGATGGGCCACAACACATTACCTAAAATTATCATTTTTGTAAAGAACTATGCACATGTGTTAATTCAAATACATTCATTAAAGGAAATGAGGTGGTTGGAGTTATTGTACAATCTGCCAGAGTTTACTTAACTGGTTTGTAGTTTCGCAATGTTTTGTGGATTTACTGATAATTTGCATTTGTACTGTTTAGTTTTAAAATCCTTAATGTCCCTAAGATAGCTTTTAACTTTATTTTAGTCAATCTGGATCAAGAAGCATTAGCCTTCACCCAAAATTTGCATTTTTAATGTATTAAAAACCTACATATAATAAAGTTGGAATACGTCTTGTGGATTTTTAGTTTTGTTTCCAAATCATGTCGCTGTTCCAACCATCTTCAAAGCAAAATTCTCTTGTAGAATCACAGTACGTGGGATTCTTATTTTTGCTCTTGTTTAATAAATCAATTCTTACATCAAAACTAATTTGCATTACTTATTACCTATCACCATTTGTTTCAAATTGTGTATTCCGGATATGTATTATAGAATAGTATACAATTGGTGTATTTATGATCTGATCTCACTAGTATTCCCTTGGTTCGTTTCTTTAGCAGGCATTTAATTGCTTTTCTTCACAATTTTGAATATAAATAATGAGATGGTTATTGTGTTTTATGCTATCAGACCAATCATTGCATTGACATTCATCTGGACCAATGAGTTAATTATGAGATTGAGCTTATTTACGTAATGTAATGGCTTTTTCTGATGTACTTCACTAAATTTCAAAAATTCTTATGCCAATTTTTTTTAGTTGGCAGGCATGCTAGATTGAGTCGGGTTTTATTTATGTAAATTTTGTGAAATACATATAAATTTTTAATAAATTGATGCAATTTATTTTTTGTTTGAAATGGAAAATGTGCAAGTAACTTGATTCTTATCAGAAATAGGACTTTGTCAATTAATTTAACATAGAAATGCTCACATATATATCTAAAATTCTTCAAAAACTTTTGTTTCATTTCAACTGTGGTGTGAGTACATTGCATTTGCATTTTGTCAATTTTTAAGATTAGCTTTTAAGCATTGTCTAATCTTGATTCATTCAACCATGTCTCATATTTTCTTATAATTGTTTGCTTTATAGATACATATTTATTTGCACATTACTTTTGTGGAACCGAATATAAATAAATTATTTTTGTCCTCTTGGGACTAAAACAGTGTAAAATTGAAGTTTCTCAGGAAATCTTGTTTTTTATGAGATATATTTTGGGGAGCAAATTTCCTGATAATTAGTTTGACTCCTTCATTTTGTTGACAGTACTGGTGTAAAATTTGTTTGAAACCAGTACAAAATTTGTTTTTATATTAAGTAATTTGGTGGCTCTTTTATTAAATGTGTAGCTCAGTATGTATTTTCTACATATATAGTAATACATAGGTTTGATCTTATTTTTTCATTTGTTCAACAGTGTATAGCATTTTATTTTCTAAACTGAGTGGGAATTTACATTTATGTTTAGATTTCATGCATCTAGGAAAAGTGAAAAAGGTGAGTTAAAATTATTTCATTATAAATGTACAAAAAATATTTAAAATAGTTTTTTACTTTTAATTATAAGTTATGTGACTGAAATGTATTTTTTTTTAAATGGTGTACTCATTTCCCTGTACACACCAAAATAAGACCTGCATGCTGTAAACCCAAATTATATATCGCTAGTGTTTTGTTATTGGAATACCATTGGTTATTGGTGAGTGATAAGCAAAACTTGTCAATAAGAAATTGATTACCTGCATCATTGGTTTATTTTAAGTGGATAAATTAGTATCTAATTTATTGCATATTTAGGAAAGTCCTAGACTTGCATAGATTTTTGTAACAGCTTATAAGATTTGACTTTTCTAGAAACAGTTGAGAAATTAATTTGATTTTCTAACTGAGATTTTTTTTAATTTTATGATCTTTTTTACCAGTAAAAGACAGCATAGATAAGGATCCTGTTTGTCTATGTTTATTTTACTCAGTTTAGTGATTTATGCTTTAATCTGGATTTGTTTTTCATTCTTAAAGAATGTTTCCTTTTTGTTTGTTGTGGTAAAAATTTTTGATTGACTATTTTTTCAGTGTTTTATGACATTGTGCCTTTTAATGAAGACTGGCATTGTAGACTTGTGTAGCATGCCTGAAAATTTCAAAGAAATATTGAATTGTTTGAATATTGATAATAATCAGATTCGCTTAATGCATTGTGAAAAGTAGGTGTTAAATAATAAATCAAAATATATTGCATTTTTCACCATTTAGGTATTATATAAACAATTATAAATTCAAGTGAATTTGTTTTTGAGTTTGATAGAATTTTATAAGTTATAAAATGCTGTTAAGTTAATTCTAGCAAATTTTAAGTTTTCATTATATGGGGTATTTAACTATAATAGCACAAATAACATTACTTTTTCATCTTTCAGCAGGATTGCTTTTTAGTTGATGATAGGTTTTACTTAATGAAATTAATATTTAAACTCTCAAGCTGAATATATTAGTTATTTTTGTGTATTAAGTTCCTAAATTTTATACTGTTCTTATGAGTGTTAATGGCTTGTAAATTTTATTTCATTTTAAAACTTTATAAAAGCAAGAACCTTTAAATGTAGTTTTACCTTATTTGTTTTAGTGTTTCTCATAATAAACAAAATTAAGTTGACTTTTGTTTTATGCTTTACAGTTGTTTCTCATACAAGGACATTAGAAATGTACTTAAATACAGCAAACATTTGTGGAGATCATACTTACGTTTTTCCCCTTCTGATTTACTATTATAAATGCTTTGTATTTTATCGAGCTTGTAGTTATTTTCAGTTTTGGATAATAGTTCTATTGCTGATTGAACTAAGTAAATATTTTATTCTAATAACATTATATGTTAATTTAATTATGCCATGTTATTGAAAAGTCACTTCTTTTAAGGAGAATGTTAATTTAAACCTTTTGAAAAATTCATTTGTTTTCGTGGAAACAGTATGTAAAGGATCAAATTCACTCATTTGAATAAGCTGTACGGCTAGTCTTATCTTTTTTAAAACTTTAGTTAAAGACTAGTCCCTGAATGTGCTGTTCTCGTGTGTTATTTGGTTGTGCATCCAAAGATTGCTGTTGAGTGACAAACCATACCTCACTTTTTATGGTAGGTAAAAATGCCACTATAAAAAATTTGTTAGAAACTTTTGAATACTTTCTGTGGGTTTTTGGACTCTGATCTTCCTTAAAAGAAGCGATTCATTGTTTTTCGATACTGCTAAATTTGTATCCTTTATAAATGTATTTTTGTTTTGTAGGTTTCAAAATCAAAGATAACTGTTCAGAAGGGTATTCAATGTCACATTCAACCGGATCTAAATGCACTAAGTATTATTGTAATCAGTGTGATTATTCAACTAATTTTAAAACGAAGATGATCAGGCATTACAGACGACACACAGGCGAGAAACCATTTGAATGTGCAATTTGTTTCAAGAGATTTACGAGAAAAGAAAGTATGACGTGTCATGTCAAAACTCTACATTGCTCTAGCTAATTTTAATCATCAGAAATTAACATCCTGAGCATGGTGTGCTGATATGGATGACTTAAAAAGGAAGCAGTTATTTTTATAGATATATTAAAGAGAGAACTATTGAAATTGCTTTTATATGTGTCTGAAAAAGTCATAGTTTTAAACCTATTTTATTTAATAAATTCATGGCATGTAGTATATTTTATTTGGTATTCAGTGGTGTATAATTTATCATTAACTTAAATTAACTTTGTATGTTCCTGTTCCTGTTCATTGAAATTATAATACTTGTAGGGTTGGCACAGGTGACTTTGATTCTATTATTTTTCATCCTTAGTGATGAGAGGTAACTTTTTAATCAAAATCCCCTTGAAAGCTTTTTTCAAAATTTTGGCGACTTTCCAAAACTCACCAAAGGTCAACAGAAATTTAGGCCCTTTTTTCACTAATTGTGGACAGAAAAAAATTATTTCCGATTTTTCTTTAGAGAATTTTTCTGGGGACACCAATTTCAAAATTTTGGCCCCAAGAGATAGTAACCATGAAAGTAAAACATCACAGAATGTGCAGTTACTAGATAGTCATGAAATCCTTATTTAGAAAATAGTTTTTTTAATTTCAAAATTTAAATTGGTGATATTTTCAACATCTGTTTCAAACTTAATCAGCACATTTTGTGTTTTAGTGGATTTGTTTTGTATCCAAGCAACTAAATATAGGGTTTAAGAGGAAGCTATTCTGCTACTATTTCGTCAGTACTTTGACTGGCAGCCTGAACCTGCAAGTTGTGGCAGTGTAGGTTCAGATCCTGTTAAGTTTATATAATTCCTCCCTCGGTGTATTTATCTCTTCTGTATCCATAAAAACTTGTGTATAACCATTTACTTGATGTTTGTGCGGTTTGGCCAAATATGGCCCTTGAGCCATAAAAATATCCCCTACCAACCTTTGTTATGGAATTTGTCATTGCCATGCTTTCCTTTCTGAAGTGGAGATTTGACTTTCAATTTTGTCAATATTCAGATTTTTCTGTTCCTTTTTGTCTTGTTTGTATGCCGAAAAATGTTTTGTCCTTTTGGTGCAACAATGTAATGAGAGACCACTTTCTCAGTCCAATAATTCTTCCTCTTTTAGACCTTGTTAATTTCCAGTTCCTTTCATAGTACTGCAATTTCATTGAACAGGAATGCATTTGTAATTAGGGTAAAGCTCTGTATGAAGCTGTGTGTTTTGAGAATCTTAATTTAAGTTTTAAAAATCTTTTCATCTTAACTTATTTTTATTAAGATATGGGGTTAGAATGAAAGTATTGTAGATCATGGTAACAAAAATTTTCAGATTGTGTATTTAATCATTTTGAAACTGGAATCTCAAAATCTTTCTTAGTACACTTCATTTCACACATAAAAAGTTGGCACCAAACAGTACATGTGAAAGCTTACATAATTCATTAAGTTAAAATAGTGACTTACTCCACTTTCATTCTTCCTCATGGATAAATCATTAAACTTTATTACAAGTTTTAACTCCTAGATAAATGCAAATTTTTGTGGGCAAAATACTATTTATTTGGTGCTTGTTATGCATATTTAATAAATATTTATATTGAACATTATTTGTATCATTTTTCAATTTCTGAGGGGTGAATTTGTTTAATTATACTTTATTTAAGCTCATTTATTCGCTAATAAACTTCTACTTTCAATGTAAACCCAACAGCACTCAACAAATAACATCTATATGAACAGTTTTCTAAATATCTTAAAGTTATTTATTTTGAATTCTGATTTTCAAAATAGCCAATGAGAGAAATGTTTCACTTTTTTCCCCACCAATATGTTCTAAAAAATATCAGTTTCCTAGTATAGAAAATGAAATCAATCCTTTTATTTGTTTTCAGTTTATTTGTTATTTGAATATAACCTATTGTAACAATCAAATAGCGTAATAAGCCTGTGACCAAGCTATTACCGCCAGTTTTTACCTTCCAAAGCATGAAGTATTTGATTATTTATCAGTAATTTGTAATTAAAATATATTGTATAATTTTCATCTATTTGAACTTTTCGGTATGTTTTGCAATCAAGAAATTATATTTTTTATCATGTAAAAACAGGCGATAGATCCTAACAGCATTTACAAATTACTTTTATTTGTAAATGCATCACTCTTAGCTACTAACCTTTTCTATTTTGAGTTACTCAGGGCTAGTGTCCCTCTGGAAAATGATTCTTCCACGTAGAACGGTTCAGACCCTAGCAATACAATGACAATCTCTTGTATCTGTTCAAGCAGTCATGTAAAACATTTGCCTTAACATTTCTGATGACATTGTAGTGTTTATACATCACTCATGCTTGAGAAAATTTTGATTGCATGCTTCTGGTAATTTTTTATTTTAACCATTCAATGCATGGTTATTCATTTTTGCGTAACACAATTAACTTTAACTTGCATGATTACATGTTTGAAACTTAAAAAATTACTTTTTTGATAAAGACTTTGGAATTCTGTTAGAACATGGGACTTTTGGACTTGAGGTTTTCTCTGCTTTTTATGTGAACTTACAGTTCACATAAAAAGCAGAGAAATACTCAAGTCCAAAAGTCCCATGTTCTAACAGAATTCTGAAGTATTGCTGATAATTTTGGTCAGATATCCTTTTTATTATATTTCTACAATGAGACGAAGCACATTAATAAAATGTTAAATTCTGCTTGAAATTCACTGATAACAGTTCATTTCTGTTAATGTGTATCGTAAATATATGTATATCTAGCTAAATCCATCTAATATCTTTTTATATATGATTACTTCATACTATTTAAAGAAGCAAAATGACTGTTCTTTGTAATTGATATGAATAACTGCTTAATGTTTTAGACATGTTTTAGTGTACTTAAAAATTGTCTTTTGGGAAATAGGCTTCATATATTAATACACTGAGGGAATAAATGCTCTAAAAGCAACACTTAAAATGATAAATGTCAAAATTTCATCAAATAAAATGATTAAATTTAATACCTTCCAACTGTATCTAATAACTCTCAAAAATAAGTCATCAGCAAAAGCCATAAATTATAACAAACTTGCCTGAATGCACATTCATTATAAAGCATTGTAAGCAAATTCAGAAGTGTGGTCCTTCAGTTTCAATTACCATTTTGCATCTAATGTTGTGAAGAGCTTGCTTTGAACGATTCCTTTCATCTATGAAACTGATATAATTTGGATAAAGGCTCATTTACACTCGTACATCAATCCGAATCTGCTATGGTCATCCCGATCCATCGAACCCATGAGCAACACGAATGACTCAGGTTTAATCTTTCCCGTTCTTGTCATTCAACAGATCCGAATACAGAGCGAATTCAGATTGATGTACAAGTGTAAATGAACCTTAAATGCTCTTTAGCAAAGTGCATAACTATTCCAAGATGCGCGATTTAGCTCTTTTAAGCATCTACAAAACACCCTTATGTCTACCGAATAGCATAAAATTTGTTTGCCTGAAGTCTCCATCTATTCTTTAAGAAATTACAGTTTATGAAACATACCTCATTTGAAATTTTTGCTGTACAAGATATTGCTGCTTTAAATTGTAAGTATTAGTACTGATATAGTTTATACGTAAACTGTTTTGTGCGCAATGAATTGAAAATTTATTAATTTCCTGTTCTTCATAGTTTATAATTACTTTTAAGTTTATTGCTAAATATTTAGTTAAGAAGTAATATTCACTATTGGTATGTGTTATAGCAATATTGATCCCATTTTTATTCACATTCGATGTTCTCAATCTAAATTGTATAGTATTTAGCATATGCTGTAGGACTTAGGTTTCCTTTTTGTTTTATGTTTGTGGGATTTGAGGAAACTAATGACCTAGATTGGAAGTTTATTTTTTATCTAAACTGAGTTAGACATGTTTGTATTAATATGATTTTTTATATAAAGGATTATATCAGTGGTTATACAAAGGTTTTGAGAGTTCATTTGGTCTCAAAATAGTATAAAACTTGTCTGTTGACTTTCAGTTCCATGCCATAAGGAAACGAGAACATTGTGAGAGTTACTGCACTTAGGAAAGTTTTAATTTATCGTAATAAAAACTACAAAAATTTGTTAATACAAAATTCTTTTTAAAAATATTCAATCGGCCAAATGTATTTTTTGAGCAGTTCATCAGGTATTGGATCCTGTTGATAGTCAATGTTGACTTGTAGTTCAAAAGAAAATTACTACGTTTGTTGCCGTGGTAAAATGAGCCTATTAATAGAAAATTTTATTCGTTCAAAATATTTTAAACAAGAACTTTTAAAGATATTCAATGCATGTGTAATGAAGGTATTTTGTTAGAAGACAGCTTTTCATTCTTGCAGAACCAATACATTTTTAACCTATATAATATTTGGTGTTTTGCGTTGAAAATGTACCACATTTTTCTATGCATTATATATAATTTGTATTGGATGTTTATAGCATACTTATTTTGCTGAAATTTAATATTTTATCAGATTAATATAATATGTATATGCATTTTTTGATGTGAGGGCTAATTAATTTTGAAAGTATTAAATAAAACACTGCTTAGAAATTCCACATCATTATTTCTAATTTTGGCAGATACTCAAGCAATTTCGAAAAATGATAATTACCAATATTCTCCAGTTTGTGTCAAGTACTTCAATGTTGAAATATTCTACGCCCAAACTCTTGATCCATTCACTTTCAGACTGAACCAAGTGAATTGTTGATACTTATATATTAAGGGATTTAACCAAATCTACACAATTAAAAAAATTAACTTAGTATGACCTGCTCTTAAATTCATACCTTTTTTCAATTCCAGACAAGAGTTTTTATGGATGTTAGATGTGAAATTTTTAGGTAATGGAAATACCACTATAAATTCAGAAATTTACATTTTGTCAGACTAATTTAAACCTTCACTTTCAGAAGTGATTGGAGACGCGAAGCGTGGAAACCTTGATTGAATGTTTGTATTTGTATAAAGTACCTGAAATTTTTTTTGTTTTATGCATTTTGATCAGATTTTCTTTTATAGGTTTGACTCCTGAAAGCTTAGGGATATTTCCTCACATTTCAAGAGCAATGGGATCTCAGCACACATTCCATTTGTCTGGATCCAAGTGTACTATGCATTTTTGTGATCAATGCTCTTATCTTACCAATAACAGAGCTAAGCTGCGCAGACATTACAGGAAGCATACAGGAGAAAAACCTTTTGTTTGTAGCATGTGTTTCAAGGGATTTACTCAAAAAGAACATTTGAAAATTCATTGCAGAAATTTGCATGGAATAATTTGATTGGTTATCACCAGATGACATTTTGATGAATAAGTTGTTTGTAAAATAAAATTTCAATTAAAAAAATTACTTTTCATGTAGACTGATAATTCTTAAGAGATGCTTATACCATATATTATATATCTAAAGTATATTTAACCTACTGTATATTGGTTCATTAATTTTGTTTATAATTTATATTTCTTAGTTTTAACATTATGTTTGACTTACTATAGAATCCATGCATATAAATTTAACTTTATAAGTTTTATATTTATTTGGTTTTTATTTAAATGGCTCCATAAGCCACCATTAAAATAAATAAACTTAGATTTATTACTAGTGGCTTATATCTTGAAGGAAAATCTATTTTGCACCAGTCATAGTTTTATTGTCTTGGATAATAGTATATGGCAATGTATGTCCCATATATTATATATCTAAAGTATATTTAACTTATTGTATATTTATTAATTTTGTTTATGATTAATATTTTTTAGTTTTAACATTATGGTAGTCTTACTATAGAATCCATTCACCTAATCTTAGCTTTATAAGTTGTATGATTTTGTTTTGGTAATTAGCTGGTTTTTCTTAGTTTTATTGATAGTGGCTTATATCTTTAAGGAAAATCTATTTTTGAACCAGTCAGCTTTATTGTCTTGGATAATTATATATGGCAATGTGACCACTATATTAGTTTTTATTTTTTGACACAAGTTTTGAACGTCTATTTTGCGATATGGCAAAGATGATAAATGCTCATATTAGCTGATAATATCAGATAATTTTTGTTTTTCCTGGTAATGGACATTCATGGTGAGCAAAATACAGTGTATCTTTTAATTTGAGCATTTCTCGTTGAAATTAAACTGTTTTCATTGTTCAAGTGATTTGGTAAACAATATTTCAATCGTAGACAACTTTAATGTGAACAAAAATGAAAAGAAGCCAAAAGCAGCCTTATGTGATTGCATGTAGACTAAAACATTTATAGAAAACTACTGTACATTCATTACCAAACAGAACAAGTTAAAAAATCAACTTTGATTTCGGAACATTTTGAGGATGGTGAACATTTTTATCTAATCTCCCATCACATTAAGTACCTCATGTTTATGGACATTGAATATTGGAACAATTTGAAGTACTTTGTATATTTAATTACTTTGTTATTTTTTAAATTTTATGGCATTGTTAATCTTTATGACAATAAGTATTTCTGTAGATAATATTTTTTTTGTCTAAAGGTTTTACTGTTGAAGTAATATTTGGGAAGTAGTTTAATTTGATGTTATTTTTATATGTACATATATTCATAAGAAAGTACTATGTGGAAAGTATTAATCCCTCCTGGTGATTGTCTCGACGAGGTACCTTGCCATTAGCAAAACTAACCGTATCGTTATGGAAAAGATATCTCATCCTCAGAAAAAAACTGACTACAGATCTAGGTCTCGTCATCTCAAAACAAATTGGCAATATCTTGAGATCTCATTAGCAAAATTGGTCAGATCTTTATTGATGAAATAACTCGTCAAAACCACTTGGAGATTTAAGGCATTTGAGCATAAAGAACTTATGTAGAGGAAAATACGTTGTGCACAAGGTACGTTTGTTTAGAGAATTACTGATTATTCCCTCTAAAGTTCTGAAGCAAGATTAATTTCTGCTCTAAAATTTGATATTCATCCTTGCCTTGGCATGAGCAATAATTTTCAATGTTGAAATTGACCTAGTTTTCTTGAGTTAAATGATCACTCTGTTTGTACTCTTTATAAATTACAGATGAATGCTTGGAATAATAATGTTTGTAGAGATCAGAAGAATGTATTTGGCTTGTCGCTCAAGAGCAGAATAGCTATTATTTTTCATGAAAGTAGTAGAAACCTAGAAAATCACAGCAACACCAGAAACAGAAGAGCAGAGCCTGCAGCAAAATCTCTAGACTGACAAAATGTTGGAACTTATAAAATTCAACTTTTCAATAAAAATTTTTAATGACGTCTTTTGTGCTGAAAGTATTTCTCATAGCAAATTAGAAAATACACAAAAGTAAATATAAATGGGCATGAACATCTTGACTGTTTTCTAATGCTTACACTCCATCACATTGCTTTGTTAGCATTTCCACTATCTAACCCAATAAGTGGTGGCCATCATGGCTCATTGGGTTTGCTCACTGCTCTTGCAACCTGCGAGTTTTAGGCAGTGCAGGTTGATTCCTCCCTGGGTGTATTTCTCTGTTCCTGTGCTAGTAAAATTTTCTTTGTATGTCCATTACTGGTAGTCTGTCTGTTTGGTGCTTCATGGCCAAATATGGCCCTTGTGCCATAAAACCCCAAGCAGCCCAATAAGCATGATCCATATGGCTGAATGAACCAATAACATAAAATGCTCTATTTCGATTTATCTTGTTCTTAGTGTTGCGGGCATGAAGCAACGTGATTTTTAAGTCGATGTTTGTTTCAGTAGCTATGTTAACATTTTATACTGCAAAATGTTTTATAATTAAATATTGTCAAGAGCACAAAGCTTCAAGTTCTTGTATGAATTTTCTTAATTTTAGTTATTGTTAAACATTAAGTAGTGTATGAGAGTATTGCATCTTGTATGCAAATTGATTATTAATGTATTAACATAAGATAACATATTAACATCTAAATAGAAGAATTTCTACAACACAACTATGTATGACAATACTATGTTATAACAAATTTGATCTCAGTGCTATGAGTAAGGTAGAATCCATAAACTCTTAACTAATCATTTAAGTGAGTGAATCACTTCGGTTTGTTGCTTTGTATACAATTTAACTAATTGGAGAATATATACTATATTACTGTTTGATATACCGTTTCTTTTGGAATAACAAAGGCATTGACTAAAATTTAGCAGTATGAAATAAAAAGCGAAGATTATTTAACTTGCAAGGTAGAAATTGAAGTTTGAGACAAAATTAGGAAGATCAAAATATTGAATTATGACCAAAAAAATTAAATATGTTTGTAAAAGTTTAAGATAATTCTAATTGCATATAGTTCAGATTTTCCTGTTTAAAGAGGATATGAGGTTGATAGATTTATTTTATGAATTTATTTCTTGTTTTATTAAAAAACAACTTAAATGTCTTATTTTACAATATACTCTTCGTCTTCTATTTAATTCATGAGATAATTTAGAATATGCTAAGTTCTCAGATGCAGTCACATGTTAAAGAAGTTTTTACTTAAGCATTGAATTCAAATACACAAGTCTATACCAAAAGCAATAGCCTTCTGTTACATATATTTCTATCATTAGCCACATTTTCAGAAATTTGACCATTTTAATTGCTTTTACTTTTATATAGATACTTTTGGAAATTCACAACTCATCCTATCCAAATTTCAAGTTCATTCCTGTGATCAGTGCTTATATTCCACCACTGAGCGATCTAAACTAAAAAGACACTATCGGAGACATACTGGAGAAAAACCGTTTCTATGTGATATTTGTTTCAAGAGGTTTACTCGAAGTGGTAACTTGAAAACTCATAAGTTAATGCTTCATCGTATTAGTTGATTTCTGACTGCAAAGTAAAATTTTAAACTTTCTGAGATATTAGTCTTCTCTCCTTGTTTATGTTCAATTTCATGCCGAGTGGTTTTGTTAATATTTATTTAAACTTGAAGTTTTTACAGTGGAGGTATTTTGTATAAATTTTTTAATTACATTTATTTCTGGAATCTGCTCTGAGCTGTCCTTACATATTATAAATATTACTTTTATTTTATTTTCTTGTGTTCAATTGTTCATGTCTAGCATGTGTTATGTATTTGACTAGTATTTTTTTTAATGCATGTTAGTGCATGCGATTACAAAAGCATTTTCAATCATAAACATGGTACTAAACTCAATCTTTCTAGAGTTCTGGTTATTTCATTTTTGGGGTTGGAAATATTTTTAATGCTTAGAATACTTCCATATCAATGATACATAGGTTTTTGTGGGGAAAATATTACTATCTGATAGACAGTTATATTTACACAAATAGGAATTTCATTTCGTATTTATAAATATGTCAAATAAAGAAACAATAAACTTTTGAATTGATGCAGAAATTTCAAACATGTTTACATTCAGGTAGAAAAAAAGCTGCATTGTTGGGAAAGTAGATCTTAATTTGTTTTTTACCTAGTTGAATTATACTATAATTTTGAATCAATTTCATGTTTTCTTTATTTTTTGTGCATCTTCATTGTCAAAAGTGGTAGTAGATATGGAAAAGGTGATCCTACAGATAATGTTTTGTTAGTGACCACAAATATTGGTAATATATGCACACATTGATATTGAAAAGTATAAAATAAAATAATAAAAGATTTTGTAGAAACATTGATTCAACTTATACTGATTCATTCTTAGAATGAAGATTGTACCAAAAACTCAAAGTACAAAGAAAGAATTTATATACCTTGTTGAAGTAAGAGTTTTAACAAACATGTTTATATTGCCAGTTGAATAAATTTATATAAAATATATTAAAATAAATGTTTAATAAATGTTAACGATTTAAAAAGTTTTTCCCTTATGTATGAAATAGGGCAGGGTAAAGAAATAAAGAATCCTTAAAATTTTGTCTGTCAAATTTACTTATGATTCTGACTTATGATCATGTTTCACGTTAAAACTGAAACAAACAAAACACAAAATAACAGTAAAAATGTAATCTATGTTCTACCCAGCTGTCTAATTGTCTTAAAATTCGTAGATAAACTATTTTTATACAAATCACATTGGATTTATGCTAAAAAGGTATAACGCGTGTGCTTCGTTGCATTTTCTTATAGCAGTTTTTCCATGCTCAGATCTTAATATTATCCCAATGCTCTTACTATTATCGTTTTAAATTATATTAACACACAGCATATACAATTCAATTAGGGTTATATTCTTATGCTAGGTGAACAGGGTGCATTACAGCAAATTGTTTTACCAAAGAATTTACTGCATAATTCAATTTTATTTTTGAAAGTTCGATTATTGAGCCTTGGCGTTCGTTATAGAATCAGAATATGAAAGGATTCATTTTCAGCCATAAGAATTTCTGAGGCTATGTTGCTTCTTGGAAAACATCTGTTATAATAAAAACTACATAGAAGTGACCTTTTTACTATATTTACTAGTTACACACTTTAAGCTTCTTATTGTATGGGAAATACGGTTGGATGTTTTTAATTTCTAAATTCATAATTTGTGAAATCTAATTTTTGTGAATCATGTCTTGTAATAACTTTGTTAAATTGTCTAATTTTATTTTATACTTTCAGACGAAATGTTTGTATTTTTTATTCTCATCTTTAAATTCATTTATTTAATAAATGAAGAAATTTATTTTCTAGCAATATATGTGTCTTATTGGTTGCAATTGTTTACTTTAAGGGCACCCAACCAATTGGTCTAGTGGTGAGGGTTTTGGCTTCTGGATCGAAAGATACCTGGCTTAAATCCAGGGTGTGGCGTGGATGTTTGTCTATCTTGAATGAATATGTGGTCTCTAAATGGGTTGTGCCTAGAATATGTGGTATATATGTGAGGTGTAATATTTCACCTCGCATATATACCACACACTAGTTTTTCACATATTCAAATTGGCCAAAAACTTTTTTAAAAACTATAAGAGTACCTGAAATTGCGTCAAAATCCATATAAAAGCATTATTTTCTAAGAATGTTTTCTCCCTTTGTTAAATTTATTTTCGAAATTTTTCTCAGTTTCTAATATATTTGAAACTTTAAGACAAGTTTTTCCTAAATTATATTCAGAAGTATAATGATGGAAAGGAAAAAAAACTTGATTTTTTTTTATCCATGTTTCTCTCTCTTGTCTTCATAAAAACAATTCTACTCGATTTCTAAGTTTTCTACTAAGTTTTTTAAATGTATATTTAAGTGTTTCAAATAGATCAAAAAATAACCTCAAACAATAAAACTGCCATCTGAAATGCCCTTAATAAATACTGTAACAAAAAAATCACCAGTAAGTTTTAATGATTTCTACAATTCCTTGTACTTGTTCAAAGCCTAGTTATCCTGATTTTGGGATTTTGCTTACCTTTAAATTGTTAAAATTGTATCCATGTATTCGACCTCATTCAAAATTATCTGTATAACGCTTAAAGTTAAAATATTTAATCTCAACCTGTTCGAATGTAAATTATATGTGATTTAACTTAGGAATCCTGTATGTTATTTGATTACTATTTAAAATAGTCTACTTTTGTTACAATTTGTAACTTGCTAGTTTGCAACCTTTTTAGAGTCAATACAACTTTGTCACTTGTCTCCATTCTTACTGATTTCTTTTTGCAGTCAAATGACATTTATATTTTGGCTACTTTAAGACCCATCTGGTAGATTTTTGTATTTCTACCAGTTTTAGAAATAGACACCTACCTAAAGTCATGAACTTCCATATAAGGGGAAAATACATTATTCCCCCTTTATTTTATCTTAATCCCATTGTTTTTTGGAGATACTTTAGATGAGACATTGAACTATAAATTTCTCTTCTAGGGTGGGCACGTATTTGCTATCAGTTTTTTTGTATTTGAAAATTGTTAATTCCATTTCAGTTTATTTCTTTTCAATTTTACTTCACTTATGTGAATTATCTTTTCAATTTCATGTTTAGTGTCTTTAACTTTTCAACTTTTAAGAAATCTGATACTATCAAATTTATTTATTTATCACCTTTGTTGATCTGCATTGTTTTTGCTTAAAGTGTAATGTGCTTTAATTTCTTCCTGTTCATAATATATATCACTGACTATTTTAAAATTTTCAGTTGCGTTATATTAATCAATGATTGCGATCAATTACAAAAGCACATAGTAATGTAGTTTGTTTTATCTGTAAACACCCAGTTCAAATATACTTTTATGATTTTAACCAATATCCCGATTGAAACGACAAACAGCATAAAATGATGATTTGTTGTTTCATTAGCTTTTACCTTATCTACCATTGCTTTTTAAAATATGCAGATACTTTACGATTCTAAAATAATTTTTAGGTTTTAAGCATTAAATTGTTTTTACTGAAACCTGTTGTAAATATAAACCAGACTACTTTTACAATATGTGTGCATGTATTAACTTTGGCTCTATTTGTTATTTTGATTTACATATTTTTTATAGGAGTGAGGAAGTTAATGATTGATAGCATCAAAGGGGGTTTCCCCTTCCAATGTACCAAGTATTTTTGCAATCTGTGCCTTTACTTGACCATTGAGAAATCAAATCTTACTCGTCACTATAGAACACATACAGGAGAGAAACCATATGAATGCAATGTATGCTTTGTAAGATTCGCTCGAAAGGAACATTTGAAGCGTCACTGCAAATGTTTACATGGAGCCATTTGACTTTTAAAAGGTCACTGCAAATGTTTAGTGATTTCAACTTTTCAGCTTTTTTAAGGAATCTTATTGGACTATGAAATTTATTTAATCTTATCACCTTTGTTGATCTGCATTGTCTTTACTTAAAGTGTAGTGTGCTTCAATGTCTTCTGTTCGTATTATACATCACACCGACTATTTTAAAATTTTCAGCTGTTATATTAATCAATGATTGCAATCAATTACAAAAGTATTGATAATTTCACCTGTAAACACCCAGTTCAAATATTCTTTTACAATTTTAACCAATATTGCGATTGAAACAGCATAAAATGAGCTACTGTTTCATAACCTTACCATTAGTTTTTAAAATGTGCAGATACTTTTCCACCTTAGGATTCTAAAATGATTTTCCGATTTTAAGCATTAAATTGTTTTTACTGAAATCTTGTAAATATGAACCAGACTACTTTTACAATATGTGTGCATGTATTAACTTTGGCTCTGTTTTGTTATTTTGATTTGCATATTTTTTTAGGAGTGACGAAGTTAATGAATCATAGCATCAAAGGGGGTTCCCCCTTCCAATGTACCAAGTATTTTTGCAATCTGTGCCCTTACTTGACCATTGAGAAATCAAATCTTACTCGTCACTATAGAACACATACAGGAGAGAAACCATATGTATGCTTCTCTCAAAAGGAAAATTTGAAGCGTCACTGTAAATGTTCACGTGGTGCCATTTGACTTTTCAATTGTGTTCATATTCAATAACTGAATTTTCATTACATGGAGTTTGACTTTTCCTATAAAACTTAAGATTTTTCCTTCATTAGAAAAGTATTGCCTATGAATAGTTAATTTTTTAATGCTTTGTTTAAATGTTCCCTTTAAATGACAAAATGATCTGCATGTTTTTTATTTTTAATGTTTGGGTGCTGTTTGTTTGACTACTTCGTAAACAACTTCCTTGTTTAAAACTAGAACTACCAGCTTTTAATGCATACCTATTTCTATCAATGGCAAAATGGGTCATTTTGACCCCTTTGGGAGATTAGTATCATTTGTTTTTATACAGTAATAATCAAGTGTTGAACATTCTAACAGATGTTGTCCAATACGTTTGACATACATTGAAAAGCTGCTCAAATTAAATATTTTGATGACTGTATTTGAAAATTTTTAATGTATAAAAAATCTTGACATTGCAACTGACTACAGTTTTTATTATGCGTGGTTTTAGTATGATGATATGCATGCGAATAGTATTAAATAAACTAATGTACTTTTTCTCTTTTGTTTTTACTGGTCTGCAGAGGAAAATTCTTTTCATTAAGAAATTTAAATCATGGCAATTCACAATTTTAACATATTTTTAAGTTCTCTTCTAAAGTGATTGCTTTGTCAAAATCTTCTAATAAATGCTTTTTTGACTCCTTGTTTACTCCTTATTCGTAACCAAATTCATAAATTTCTGTTTAAAATGCTTTGTCAAGTTTCCAGTTTAAAAATTCATGAAAATGGAGTGCACATTTAACGTGCACTCTGATAAAATGGGTTTTATTTGTATTTAACTTCCAGTATATTTGATTTACATCGCTAAACAAAGGTAATCTGGTGCTGATTATTGATAATTTTTTATTAAAATTCTATGCATTTATAAAGCCTCTTATCATTTTGTGGCTTTTGTATTATATTTGTATGTTTTATGAAATGTTATTTCTTTTACCTTTATGATATTAACATGTTACAATTTTTATTTCAGCTTTTTGTTTTCAAAAGGTAAATTTTGCTAATCTTTCACTGTGTTTGATTTTAGGTTCTTTTCAGCACCTGCATGTTTTTCTATACATTTTGTTTTACACTGTTTCCATTTTGTTGCATATATTCTTTGAGTTATAGTAAAGCTACACAATTTTATATTTTAATTTTCTTCATTGTGTGCATGGATGTTCACTTGTATGTTTTGTACTTGTTATTGCATGTATTCATTCCTTTAAAATGTTATTGATTCCTTAATTTTAATTCATATATATTAGTTTAACTAGTTTTAATTTAAAAAACCATTTCTCTGAGTTATAGTTAACATTTTTTAAGTTTATTTTTAGTATTTATTAAAACTTATTCACTATAACTAATAAAAAAGTGCAATGAAATATAGAACGCTCTTGAAAATAACCAACCCTCTTATTTGCTGTAATTTTAGTTAACTTAATTGATGGGAAAATAAATTTGGCATAGAAAAGCAATAAAATATTACTTTCTCTTGGCCTTTAATGTGCTTTTAAAGTTACGTTCCTTTTAAATTTCTTTTTGAGATATGTTTAATCTTAAATGAACCGTTTTTTTTTTTTAATTTCCAATGGCGGATTACGATTGAACAAAGCCAAAAAACAGGTGAACACTGACAATAGCACAAAGAACATGGCTACGAAATGAAAAAAGTCTAAACCCATATGAGCCCTCGCCTCCCTGTATCAATCATGAAGTCTAGTGGCAGCTGGAGAGGTAGAACCTATCCATTTTCGCATTGCAGTCACATAAATTGTAGGGTTTTTAAATATTTAAAACTCATGTCGGGTATTTGTTTTTGTAAAAGAATTAAAAGTGGGGAAAAAAGAAGTGCCAACTGTTTTCCATGTCCATCTTGTATAGAAAGATGAGTTGAAAACGCTTGAAATTTTTAGAAACCATCTAGAAAAGCTGGATTTTGAAGTTTTTACGAATACTTATATAAAAAGGAGTAATTTTTCGCTGTGAAAGTAGATTACATTGAAGTATACTAGTATTGGCTTTTACTATAATCCAAAGCAAAACTTTTCTCAATATAAAGTAATTTTTCCCAAAACGTAGGAAATACGAATTAAAAAATTTTGAGGCCAGCTTTTACTTTTTGAAATTCCATAAATAAAAATCTGCATATATAGTCCTGCCAGTGTTTTTCTATTCATTTTCAAGATAAGTGTTCCATAGTTTACTGTTGCTGTATCTTATATTTTTAGTTGTAGTTCATTTTTATTTTATTGTATGTAATAAAAATTCAAATGATGTATTTTTGTATTTACTGTTTGTATAAATCTCATGTGTGCTACAGCACATTTTATTTTGAATGATTATTGCTTTGTACTAATGTTTCTTTTTTTTCAGTGGACCGATATTATTATTTCATGGGTTCTCCCAAAAGGGATTATCGAGGTCTTCGTTACAAGTGCCAATATTGTTTTTACGCAACCAACCGTCCGTCTCATTTAAAGAGGCATTACTTGACTCACACACAGGAGCGCCCTTTCTCTTGCACTGTTTGTGGAAAGTCCTTTAATCAAAAAGTTAGTTTGCAGGAGCATTCACGTATACATACAGGTGAAAAACCCTTTCAATGTGAATTTTGTAACGTTCGTTTCACGCAGCGATCTAGCTTGAAGAATCACAGGCGCTTACATTTAAAAAACGACTTACCGAAAGATGGCTTATAAACTCGCTCTGAGATGTCTTAATTCTGATGTGTGGTATTTTACGATGATAATTTTTGTAATATTAATGTACATTGCTGTGTATTTTTGGTATTTATATTGTTGTCTTTTGTACAATCTGTATAATATGCAGTTATAGTTTCGACTTTTGCTGATGTTTAGATGACTTTTCAAAGATCAAAATCTGCATTTTTTCTCACTTATATATATTAAATATATAATTATGTTTTTATGTTAACATTATAATTTTAGGTTTTGAAATCATTTAAGGGTATTTTTTCTTAAATTTTTCAAAATGCTTTTATACGACTAAGAACAATTTTATTTTAATATTACTTGCACAGCTAGCTCATTTTGATTGTGCAATCTATACAAATATTATTTTTGTTTGTTGATAATTGTGGCGGTGTGTGGTATTTTGTTTCTGTTTCAATGACTCTTGTGTTTAACTGTTTCAACCACTATTGCGGGTAATATTGCTGCTGTTATTTTTCTGTAGTTTATGCCTGTATGCTGGAATAATACTTTGTGACAGGTCAGACTTTGAATTAGTTGGAATTGGGTTTTGCTCCTACCTAGAGCCTGTATTCTGAAACTGATTATTTGTCAAATACTATCTCTTAATATAGTGGTTCCCCTAAATTGCTATTCCTTTGAAAAGTTGGCAAAATAACAATCTTTTCGAGTGTACATTTAATATTTTTTTAATTGGGCAGCTCTCATGTTTTACAAGTTAAATGGTTGATTTACCTGGAAAATGAGTTACTTTGTATTTTACTATCGTTTCAATTATATTACTTAATTCGTCCCATTTCTACATAGATATTTTATTTTAATCTTAAATCGTATATTATACATTTTCTATTGTGATATATTTTGAATTTTTCCCAATTGTGCCTTAAAAATAAAAAATTTGATTACCTTGTCTGCTTTGAAAGAGTTTTTCTCTTTTTAGGGAAAATACCAAATAAAAATTAATGACTTTGTTAGAGTGGTTAAGAATGGATTTTACAGAAAGCAAGTATTAATCATTGTGCTAAATCATAAGAAAACACCAAAAAATCCTTTTAATTAATTAAAAAACAATTGACAGTTGCAGGCATATTTTAGTTAAAGTATACTATGGTTGATACATGCAATGTGTAAAATGCAGACATTGAAAATAATGCATGGGAAATCTATATGATGCATTACATTTTTAGGCAAAGCATGAAATGTCTGCTATTCTTATATATTAACGACAAATAATGTTTAAACAAAGTATGGAAAGTCATGAAAAGCTCTATTGAAAAATGTTAATGAAAAGAAGACATACTAAGTACAGGACTTTCTTACTAAAAATACATCTTACTTCACCGTTCTCATGCTATACAATATGATCAACAACTGTTCAATTGCTGAGCAAATTGAAACTCTTGTGTTTCATCACTCCAGAACGAAGACTGAAATGCAAATGGCACATTGTCTGAGCTCACATAATGGTAGTCATGGTCAGAACGAACTCGTTTTAACAAGATATGTCCATGGGACTGAGAGAAAGAACGATGGTAAGTATTTCTGGTTTGGATTTGTGATATTGCAATTAGGCCTTATTTGGCAATTGAGAACTGACAATTATCAGTAATGTTGAAATGAAGTGTGAGAAAGAAAATGAAAGGCATTATAGTAATATAGTAAAGGATTTTAGCTGAATCAAATGGGAAGGGTTTTATGTATGACATGTTTGTTCTGGATTGTGAAAAAAAACAATGGTATCAAGGATCATGGTGATTCTCAGATTCAGCTCGCCTATATTTTTACCCTTAGGGATGTTAAAAAAGTATTCACAATGTTTTGTGTACAGTATGTTGCCAGGTGATTTTCAAATAATAATCTGCATCATGCTTCAAGTATAATCTGTATCATGCTACAGGTTTCGAGCATGATAGTTACGAGATGTGTTTACCCGTGTAAAGCCTTGTCAAGAAAAAGAAAGTTCAGCAAGTGAAAGAAAGCCAAATTGAAGTTTTTCCTTTTGTGAAGTTTCAGCAAATGCTTATTTTATAAAGTTTGTTAATATATAAATACTCTGAAATTTCATCGGAATACTTCTGAAGAATTAAAATTTTGTTTATGGTTATAGAGTAAGAACTTGAAATTGTGTGGCTTATGAGATTTGCAAAGGTTTTGTTTAATATTTGAGATTGACTGATTTTAAAATTTTCTTCAAATGCACATTGCATGTATACTAAAGAATATTTACTGCTTGTGATTTTAACTGAGCAAAACTTTTTCTATAAGTATCTTCGCTGGCTGTTTTTTGTGAATACAAAATACTTGGACTAAATGAAATTTCTCGTGTTGTAAGGAATTTCATTCTATACCAGGGTTCCTGCATGGAAACAGCAGTGTGTATAACCCTATCTCACTTTTTATAGTAACATTACATAATTACTTAAATTCCACTGATACTTTTTAAGACGATTTTGTATTTTTCAAAAAACAGTTAAATCGTGTAAAGAAAGAATTTATCAATTGAAAAAGCATAGGTAGTCAAGTTTTTAATCCTCTGAGCGTCACAAGGTTTCATAGATGTATACTATCGCTTTTACTCAACAAAATGTTTAATATTAAATTAGTATAGTGTATATCCTATTAAAAGAAGCAAAGAAAACTTAAGACTAAAAGTGATCGGAAGCCAGGCAGGAAAAATTAAGTTCCGTTTTGTGCATGGCCCTCAATGGGTAAAGTTAAATCAAATTTCTTAATAGGAACCAAGAACATATTAATCTTAAAAGCTGTGTTGGTGCTGGGAAAAGGATAAAATAGAAGCATTAATACTCATGCACATTTAACCATCCTGATAGAAAGTTTAAAATTTGAATAAGTGACTTAAAATCGCGTAAAATATTTACTTAAGAGCTAACAAAATGTAGATCAAAATGTGTTAATATTGTTCAGATTTTGAAATTGTATCAAACTTTCTTTTTATCTTACCCGAAAATTGTGATACTGTTTACTTTGTAATCTAATGTTTATGTTAAAGTTTAATTTATCTCTATTTTTTAGGGTAAAATATTTGTAGAACTGATCAAATTTAATTTAAATTAGTTTTCATTTCTCTGTAAGGTTCGAGATTCAAAAGGTTTTTGGCAGCTATTATCCTTTTCTGTTTCCATATTGAAATTTTTATATCTTTGAACAATGTATTTTTCCTTTGAGTAGGTATCTACAAATATGGATATTCTATTTTATAAAATTTCTCTAAGCTGAGGACGAAATATTCGATAGTAAAATAGTTTTTGTAAGTTTTTCAGCTTGGGATTGTAGCAATACATTTTGATAATTTTAATGAAGTTTAATTGTGTACAATATTTTTTGTTTGTCGATTTAATTTCAAGCACTAGATGGTTTGTATTTTGTTTAGTGACTTAAATTTGAAGTACAGAATTTTCATTTTTTTTTTAAATTAAAATTATTAAAAATTTTATGTTCATAAAACTAAACATTTGCTACTCAGATTATAAAAACAAGTTCTTTCCAAATTTCCAGGTGTTAAATCTGTTTGGAATGAAAGTAGTTTGTATAAGAACGTAATCTGTGTTCGGAAAAACCCCGTTGGAAGTTAAAAATTATGTCAGCTTTAGCTGAACTTTGCTTGTTTTAATAATGGCGAAGAAAATTTGATGCCTAACAATCCATCTGCTGAACTCAAAAAGCTACTTTGAAATTGAAAATTTTTGCAGTTTCTTATTTTGAATTAGCAAGTTAGAAAATGGGATAATATATGTTAGGTTTTAATTATGCTAAGTACAAATGAACCAAGGAATGAATATAGGATTCAAACCCTTAATGATGGGTATGATATTGCAATCTTGTTTCAAAATATAAATATTTTTGTAATTAGCTTTATTTGTAAATATATGTATATATTTTATTGCATTTCCTGTACTGTTGTACCATTCTTATTTTCATACCTTACATGCTAGAACTGTAGTTTTCTGATATAACATGTAAGAAGTGAAACACCTGATATATAAACATGTGTTTTAAACTTTTTGAATTCCTGTATAATGCATGCATGATGTGGGTTGCAGGTATGACAGTTATCAGGTGTGTAACAGCATTGTTTATAAAATTTTGATACAAATTTGCTATTTGTTGATTTAAAAATGGTTTAGCTATTTATTTTAATTATCAACATGCAAAATAACAACTATCCTACAGCAACTAAAATGCAATCACTTTACAGTTTATGCTTTTAAGTTAATTTTTGGTCAAATTTAAGATGTTTTTTGTACATTACATAAATACAAATGTAAATATATATCTACTTATATAAATAATTATTTCATTTTGTATATAATTATACATATTGAATTACTAATTTTGTAAAAGTAATTGATTGCCTCGGCTGTGTCAACCTTTAGGTGTTGGGGTGGATTCTTAGCAATATACTGTCCTGCTACTTTTTATTTTGAGAGTTCTGTCTTTTTAGCTGAAATGAAAGAAGTTATTGTAATCTATACTGTTGCATTTATATGTCATATAGGGTACTGTAAATGCAATCGAGCTTATGTAACACATCTCAAGATTTTTAAAAATTCACTGCATCAAAACCTACTTAATACCATTCCTTATGCAATAAGATTTTGGTAAGGAACACACAAAAAGTGCCTTTTTATGAAACATCTGATAATTTAAATTTATCTGTACACTTGAATTTCTGTTGCATTCATCCTTTAAATGCATGAGTATGAACCTTTTTAGACCTTAATATGTGTAATATAATTAGAAATGTATTGTATGTAATGTTTATAAATATATAAGAGAATATGGAAACCATATTACGAATAAACACTAAAGATGCATGCATTTCCTATTTTATGAGATGCCCGATTTGAGGGTATAGGTACATCAAAATTGTAAAAAAATGACTGATATTGTCTAAACTTGAAGAATAGGAGGAATTAAGTTGCATCTCTTTAAACTTTAGTAAGATTTCCAATTTCTGTTTAATGGATAAATATTTTTATTTAGGCATCACTGGATTTAAATAGCGCTAAAAATTAGCAACCTGCCACTCCTGTACTAAAATTACTGATCTTTTAGTAGTGTACAGGGCAGTAGAGGGATATCTTCATAGGCTGCCTTGAATTTTAAGCTATTCAATTCAGCTTGAAAATTTATGGCATGGATTTCATTTCATATTATACAAATTATTTTCATGCGCTGATATGGTGCGACTCTCATAAGAAGCCATTCTACCTTGGGTCAGTTGATTTTTGAGTAGGTGTGAAAGCATGAATGGCTGTTAAATTGGATGCTTTCCCCTGTCTACTAGCTATCAATGCTATCGCTTCTGGCACTGAATAATAAACTTTACCATAATTAACGCTAATTGTGGAAGAGATTTGTTTATGTTGTTACCTGTTCCAACTAATAGACTCAATCTAAACCACATGTCTCAATTGCCTTCTCATGGGAGTTGCACTATATGACTTAAAGCGTCCAAGAATGCAGTGATTGTCAGTACAATTGTAATGCTTTAAGCAATAGGTTAAGGCTATATTCAAGGTGGTTAAGAGTAAATGTTTTCTTGGCGACCATTTGGTATAGTTAAATTGATCTTCAATCTAAATTAAATAAAGCATCTGCAAGAATGTGGAATTCATGTGCAAAGGTTTTGCGAAATAGCTGTTGCTTTAGATGTCTTATATGTATTTTTATTTCTTGTAAAACTCATGCTGTATTTTATAAATTTTTATTTGGTCTGAAGTTGCAAATATTATTTTTCTATTAGTATTCTGATCTTATGATTTCCAAAACCTTTTCTGCATTTAGAGTATGGATTTTGGTATGTCTTATTCTGTATCGTTTTTAAAAAATTATGATACTAATTGTAATTTTTGCTAATAGTTTTTAATCAAAATATTCAAATAAAAAATGTTTTAAGTGTTTTATTAGGTGTTACCTTTTTTCTACTGAGATATCTTTTGATATTCTGGTAGTTTAAATTGTAAGTTTCATATGCCTCATGGAAACTTTGAATTGTGATGGAAGATGAAATGGATTAAATTTTCAGAGAATGCAAGGGTTATTGGTAGAGCGACCAACTCTCCTGTACTTCCCTGGAACTCCCATATTGAGCTACTATTTCTCCCGTATATTTCATTAACAATCAAGATCACGAAATTTAAATTGTATATTATTCGCATCAAATACATTCCAATATAAACTGCTAGGTGATGCTTGTGTTCAACCTACTTATCATAACTTGTACCATGTAGCACTCTACGGACTAGGTAGTAATAAGTAATATCTCAGAAACCTTGTTTAATGCATATAGGTATGGCTTTTCTCAAAATCACTTACTGTAATCATTTTATTTGTGCTGCTTCCTGTGTTGGATTCACTTTTCAATCAAGATGCTCACTTGATGCAAGTTAGAATATTTCTCGATTCAAATGTATGATTGTAATGAAAATTTAATCAGTCGAAGTGATTTTTATTTGTATATATGAAAAATGCTTATTTTAAAGATAGGTTCTTAATATTAAATTTTAGTGTATGTTAACTAATGTAGACACAATTACTACATCTAGCAAAATACTTGACACAGGTTATTGGCATAGAGATAACTAGTGTAGTTAATTATTAAGCCAGTTGCATAACCCGAGAATTTCTATGTGAAAAGGCAACCACCTGTATCCTTCCACAATAGGAAATCAATGGTGGTCTGATATTCAAAGTTTTCTGTGCGGAAAACTTGGAAATAAAAATAAGAAACACTATTTTAGCAAAAATTTTGATTAGCTAGAACAAAACTTGTAATTTTCTGTGAATGCTACCTTATATATACATGAAAAATTAATATTAATTATTCCTATAAAAATTTCGAAGGAAAATTGTGCATTTTAACATTTTTAAAACATTTAATTTTAAAATTATATCAGTCCATTAGGAGAGGTTATGATCTTCAACCCCCAACCACTTGAGATTTGCTAAAATTATTGCAAGTATCCAACTTATATTTCTTCATTGCACATGTGCATGGAGAAAGATTATCATTTGCAGTTATATTACAGATCCTATTTCATATTTTTTTGTGTTGATATGCAGATAATCATCAACCAGGAATGAGGGGAACTCAAACATAGATCGCTTTTACCTATAATAAAGGAGAATAAAGACTGCTGAACTTTCATGAATGTTTTCGTGGAGGATTTACGTAAATAGTATGGATTGTTTTAGCTTGGTTTCAAATTATATTTTTATATACTTCTAAATGTTATTTTAAAAATAATTGTGATATATTGTGTAAAATAAGTAATGTTTAGATAAAATAGAATTATTTAACTGCAAATAAGTTTCACACATACAATGAGTTCATAACAAGTGTAACATTGTCTTTTTATCATCAGTTTCTTGTAACTACATTCACTATCACTGCAAGATTACATGACAAGTTAGTGACAAACAAGGTTTCTGTCAAAAGGGAAAATTAGCAATACCAAAAGCCACCTTGAAAAACATATCAGTTCAGTGATTCTCCAGAAGTGGAAGAAGCAGTATCTTGTAATGATAAACAATGGACATCAGGATGGATATCAAATAGCCCCATCCATTGATCTAATGATTGACTGTAACCATGTGTAGATCCTAAAAATACATTTGTTTTCATTAACTGCCTCAGGGGCACATATCCTTCAGGTGTGTATGGGCTTCTCAAACCCAAGGTACTCTAGTGATCTTTTCTATTCCTATGGGTTTTACTGTGTTCAGTAGATATGGATGTCATGCTCTCTGGATACCCACATGATCTTTTTCTTTCATCCCATTCTATTCCTAATCCCTCTTTCCCCTTTCATATTTTTTGCTTAAAAGTGTCTATCTTGTGTTTGCAGCATGGCTGTGTCATAAAACCCTAAAACAACCAACAATTTTCACTAAAAATATATATTATCGCATGTTTATAATTTCCAATACACGTATCCTGTCTTGAGTGCTACATTTAAAACTGGTCTCTAGTTCCTATTGATAAAAGGTTTTCTGAAAATGTTAATTTTTAATTTCATAAAACTTAGCCACTTCTGTAAACATTTAGTTTCCAACTTTGAAAAAAAAAATATTTTATTGCTTAAAGAACATTTTTTTGGTAAATGCTCAAGTTGAATTTAATTTTATATATGTATTTCGCAATTTAAACTGAAATTAACTTTTTATTCCCTTACTAGTGGAACACAGCCACACTCCTTTTTAATACTATGTGCAACAGAAGGGATATGTATAAAGTGTGATTTGCAAGATACAATTCATGCTTTTACTAATATAAAGTGATATATTATATCCTGCTATGTGTTTCCTTTAAAAAAGTGACTATCACAAAATAAAAACAAGTTTTTAAGGTGGCCTGTAAAAATAATACACCTGGCACATTTTTAAAGTTTGTTCTTTTTCTCGGGAAAGTGCCACTTTTTCAATGCTCTCTTGTTTAAGTAACATCAGGTTCATATTCTTGTCCTGCATGGCTCAGTGTGCTCCCCACTGTGCTAGCAACTTACGAGTTACAGGCTTAATTCGTGTAACTTACCCTGGGTGTATTTCTTCTGTCTCAGTGAAACTCCTTGTGTGTAGTCCATTACTTGATGTTGTATGTCTGTTTCGTTGAACCCAAATATGACCCTTGTGCCATGTATTCTAACCAACCCATTTGTCCTTTCATATGGACAGTTTTATATCACTTAGGCAATTTCTCAATAAAAATTTAACTTACCACTGATAAAGAAGTTATAGATCAGTGATTTCAAACTTGTGTACTGCATATAGGTCAGTAACTTTTGCAGTTACTGTTACTTCAAAACAGTTATACTGTTATGTGGGCTGTAATAATAAGTACTGTTTGCTTTAACAGTATAACTGTTTTGCAGCCAAATGATTACAAAATAAATCAATCTTTACTCAAGTATTGTAATATATTATTATAATATGTTCAATACAATATAAATGTAGTATTGCTTAGCAAAGCCATCCTCTATCTGTTATCACATGCAAAGGAATAAGAAAAAGGTTAAGGTGTGTTGTCCACTGGCACTGTTCATGAATCCAAAAGCTCATACATATGTGAACAGTTTTCAAGAAAGAATTAAGTAGAATCACTTAAAAAAACTTTATCACTTATTTTAACTTAAAAAGTAGCATGTTCAAAGACATCGATAAATTAGTGACAGGAAAGTGAGCATAAATTCCTTGTTAGGATATGAAAAAGTTGTTTATTGTATCCAGTTGGTGAAATGTGATCGCTTTAAGATTTAAGTGAAAATAATGTTTTTTTAAAATGATTGTTTTCAGAAATACAATGTAAGTAAACTAGAAGAAGCATTAGTTTTGCTGTTTACTAATATTAAAAATTGTAGCACTAGTGCCAAGTCATTAAATTTTGTTGAGTTCGTATTGATTCGTTTACACTCCTGCACTTCCCTATAAGTTTGTTTAAAAATGGCCCAGCTAGGATCTGAGTTAGAGAAAGTTTTTGATACTTACAAACAAATTCAATTTATTTCAAAATATCAAATACGTATTTTGCATTTGATTTAAAACCTTTACCATCCAACAGGCAATTTTAACTTCGGGAAACGAAACTATCAATGCAATGATAAATGCTGTCATGGAATACTTGAGATTACCTTGGCCTGACTGAAAATGAATTACTTATTTTCTGTGAAAACTAGTGACTGGTATATTGATCTGTATTATGGTGTTTAAATTTGAATGTTTTGTTCAAATTAATATATTTTTAAGAAATATTGAAACAAAGTTGAGAGCAACCCACAAATACATACTGACATTTTTATATCTGCCATATTTTCATATTTAATGTGCATTTCAATATTTTATTAAATATCTAACTTATCAGAACAAGCTGCTTTATAATTCATGTTTCTGATCCTTTATTTACTTATATTCTTAAACAAAGTTCTTGATTTAGTTGAACAATATCAGATAATGGTGTTGGATAGCTTTATGAGTTTTCTTGCAGTAATATTTCGACTACAGTAAACTATGCATGCTGCCTTTTCAGTTTAAACTGTTACTGTTTCATTGTTCGTTTTTTGCAAATATTTCAATTTACTTTTTTTTAAGATTTGTTAAATTGAGTGAACCAGGAGAAAATTATTTTCTAGAATAAATTATAATAAATGTGCTTCGTAAGTCGAAATGTTTTTCAAACAGTATTAAATCGATAACCTTTTTATTAATATGTTTAAAACAAATTACATTTTTATGAAATGTAGTTTTAATTTGTAGTTAAAAACTGGTACTTGTTACTTGAATTGCACACATTTTTCTACTGGGCTCTAATTTCTATGATGTAGAAATGATTTAAATTTTGTTTTCGCCTCTAGAAGTAAAATGTTGTTCACAAGTTTCTCCTTTAATTATGGAGTTTATGAGTTTAAACGTTTTGTGCAGCTACCATTTCGTCCAATGTGTGACTCGACAGCCTCGTGTCCAAGCATAGCACATGTTTCCTGTACTGAGACAGAATGTATTTTTGTATTGCTCGTTTTGGTATGTAAGTTACCTTTCAGATAATGCTGAGCTGCACATATCCCATTTTCAAGACGCTTCATACAGTAGGTTTTACAAGTCATTTGAGAAGGTTTTCTTAATATGTATTCATGATTAGTTCTTGTAGTCTTGTTACCCATTGATTGTATTTTCTCCATCTAATTAGGATTTTAATTATTCCCATTATGTATTTATAGGTTCTTGGTTTCCCAAGAAGAGTATCCCCAAAGTAACATCTTTTTCTCGTAGCAATAAAAAGGAATTTCGGCACAAGTGTAAAGAGTGTTCGTATTCTACAGACTATACTACAGCTTTGAGAAATCACATACGTGTGCATACAAATGAAAGACCCTTTGTTTGTGGAATATGTGGACGATCATTTGCACAAAAATCAAATTTGAAATCCCATTTTTTTGTACATAGTCAACTTAATGCACCAAATTTGTGAAATAATTATTTTGAATATTAAAGATACTGAACTAAGGTCTAGTGTTGTACATTGGGACAGAGCCATCCATTTTGTAAATAGAAATAGTTAAATTTGAACTCCATGTTCATTTGTATTTGAAACTTAACCCTCTGGTCATCAGATTTCAGAGTAGTGTAGTATTAATTTTGCTCCATAGCACACATAATGACGAAATAACCACACCTATTGGTTGAAAGAATTCTAGGAAAGGTTCAATTGGTTAAGAATGTCAAAACTGGTTGGAAAGTGGAATTATGCACGTGAACCCCTTGGAATATACTCGAGTTCAAAGCCAAAGCAGATTTTTTTTCCAAGTCATGAAAACCATTGTCTCAGTCGTTAAATTGGCTCAACTGTCCACAGTTCATCTTAAATTTAGCATATCCCTTTGAAGAAGCTGACAAGTCGGTTTTTTTACTATATGGGATGTCAATCAGTAATGTTCCTTGTATGTATGATGTTTAGAAGGCACTTTTCATATCTAATAATTTGGGAATCCTTTTATGATCTGTTTAATCCTCAAAGCGTTACAGGATTTCCAAGAAGTGTACTATTGCTTTTACCTTTGATTACCCTATTTGACACATTTAAATAGCCATATCTATTGTTTAGGTTGCTCTCCCAGGATACATAAGTGATCTTTTCATGCTTTCTCACCCTTCTGCCATAAAACCAACCAACTATTGTTTGAAAGCATCATAGGAAACATTGGTCGAAAAGGCTAATTGGTCATTCTGTTAACTGCAGGTTGCAATTTGGAATTATGTGTGCATGATGCTCAGAGGGTTATGTTTTCAAGAAAAGGTTGTCTTCAATTTTCTCAGCCAAAACATACAGGGTACATTTTTGAAATCTCACACTAACTTTTTTCTTACAAATTATCGCCATTTTAGTTTTAATTGTTACAGCTTTATGTTTTGATATCTTGTTGATGTGCTTCTTTAAAAAAATGTCCAAGTGGAAAAAGACGACCCAATGAAAGGAATATGTGGCTGTCTTTATGCTAAAAATGTACTTAAAATATAACTGCTCTGTAAATATACATGACCAACCAAACTTAACATTTGCTTCATTATCTATATTCACTAATTAGTCATAAGTGTTGACTAATAAATTTGTATGACTTTTAATATTGATCGTAATTTTGTGTTACTGAAAACATAATTTTAATAATTTAATTAAATTGTTGGTAAAAAAGGAAATTTTAAATATTTTTCTTTTGTTTTAAAGTAATAAAATAATTTGTAAGAATGATTCTTAATTTATTTAATCAGTATACTGCATTTCAAGTTAAAGTACTCGTGACTTATTTTCGAGTACCCATGGCTGTTTTTTAAAAAATTCAGTGCCCTACAAGTTTCAAGAGAAAATTAATAAAATTTACATTAAGAGGAAATTTTAAATTATCTACCATGCTCATCTAAACCTCATACAAGGTGTACCATAGAGGTTTGAGTGAAGGAAAACATGGGTCACATTTACCCTTATGTGGTTCGACAAGATATCTCAGCCATCAAAATCTGATCAATTTTACTAATGACGAGACATCTCGCCCATCAAGATTTGCTAATGGTTTTGATAGGATGAGATAACCGCATCAAGACAACCACCAGAAGGGTTAACCATCAGATCTGTTCTTGGAAATTGAGTTGAAAATTGGATCTCGACATTGGACCAGAGTATCTAGTGTATGAATTTTTATCAAAACGGTAATTTGTGCGACAACGATTGTAGAGCAAGACTGCAAGAAATCACTTTGATTTGCACTGTTGAAATGATTAAAATGGGTGTTTTTAAAAAAATGCAATAAGGATAAATGTGGGATGCTTTTAAAATATTTACCAATCTGATACAGAAACACTCAGCAGAATTAGGCTCGCCATGAATTTTGCAGCACATTCTCCAGAGAACCTGAGTTTTTCCTCGCATTTGTATTCTTCCTCAAAAGTAAATTTGTTTATGGTAGACCCTGTGTATTTTAATTATTCTAATTGCAATGACTTTTAATTGCACTTAAAATGCAAACTTGTGGATATTTTTACTATTGGTCAAAATTTTCTGCTTTTAGTAATGGTGTAGAATGTACTTACTATACTCTAAAGGTTGAAAACTACTAATCTATCTATGGCTTATAAGTGAACTATTACGTCAATTTTCGAAATGTTAGTTTTGGATTTTTCTAGACCAGAATGTCATGATCATTAGACTTATAATGTCCACTTACTCAATTCTTTCCATGAAGTTTAGTTTTCTTGAGAAGTGCGCATATAATGAATAGAATTTTTTCATTTTCTCAGAACTATATTATTTGACTTAAGAGTGTTTCACTTGTAGGCCGATGATATACAATGCTTTTCCATTGATAATTTTAATCTTGAACAAGAACCTAATTGTATTTTTCCAATATCTTAATTTTCACAAGCAATGGATTTAAGATTGTTTAAATAGAGTCCATTGTAATACTTCCAACTTTAATGTTTAAAACACATCACAGTGGCCTCACTTATGTATCATAATTTGTCATAAATTAAATTTTAAAATCGAAAAATATGTTTAGTAAAATTCATATGTGTATTTTAAATTCTAGCACCTGATACACACAGTGTTATGCTACTTTTTTTATTCCTAAAGTTAAAGCAATGATTTCAAAATAACTATTTTTAACGTACTGTTCAAAAAAACCATGCTTTATGATGACTAATTTATTTTTTTTCGTGGCTGAAGATAATTGCTGTATATTGATGAGGCTTGGTAAACAGTTATCTATTTTTGAGAACCAATGAAAAGCATATTTTTACTGTTTTATTAATATTTGATAATTTGCCGAAAGTTTCATAAATTTGAGTAACATGTATGTGTTTATCCTTTTGCCATGAACTTAGGGAAGAAATTCTAGTACAAAAAAATTTGTAATTTTTTTAAGTAAAACTGTTTTGTATACTTTGTAATGTTTACATTTTCCAATATTTGTATGTCCTTTATAAAATAACTGAATTAAAGTGTTTTTTATAATTTTACAAATAAATGGGCATTCACTCAATGTTGAACTGTGTACACATGAATTTAATAATCCTAGTTTGTTATTCATATATTAAAACAGGTTTATATATTAGAGAAGTAACTAGTGTCTCTACCCCAAGAATTACTCCAGATCTTATGTCTAGATGATGGGGTCAAACTAGAAATAGCTTGTGTACATTTTGAGTGGGGATAAGTTGGAGATGGGTTTTCTCGAAGGGAGAGTGGGTGATATTATTTTGTTTACTTTTCGCCTTCCTTAAAAACCTTTTTGTAGCTTCTTGCAATTATGTATTCTCTTATCTCAAACATCTGGAGAGAACAAAGCCTTTACATCCGTTTGGGAAGACCCATTAGCAGACACTGTTCAAAGAAAAGGACACATGGATGTGCTTTCTTGGAATCTTTGACAAATATTAGCCTGATGCATGAACACTATTTGTTGCTAAGTGTGTCAATATGGCAAACGAATGCTTCAAGAATCCCCTGTAGTAAATGGGTTGCCTCGTTTCTATGGCAGCAAACAAGTAGACTTGGTGTCTGGAGCAGTTCTCTTTGTAGATGGACATTAGTAAGGTTGCATTGCAAGGAAAATATTAATTTCTTTTGATTTTAACTTTTCTGATATATTTTCAAAAATGCAGTAAAATGTTTCCGTTCCTGTCAGTTAACAATTATGCTGGTGCTACATTTGTTTTAAGCAGTAGATGCACTTGAATTGAAAGCTAAAATAGGGTTGGTTAGTATGTATTTTTCTTCAACAACTTGTTTTCTACATTAGTTCAATTTAATCTTGACGTAAAGGTTACTTTTTTGGAGGAGGAATCGAGGTAAATATTAACCTGAATTTCAACCTACAAATATTTCTTCTGCACAGCTTGAAGACTTAAATTAATGATTATAGTCTGGTCTTATGTTCTTTTAAATATTTATCTTGCCCTTTTATCTCAATGGTATTTAATAAATGTGATTTGTATATTCTATTCCACTAACATACTGTCCAATTCTTGTGTCTAAGCCAACTAAAAGTGATATTTAGATTTGACTTTGATAATTCCCTGTACTAAGATTTTCTTTTTCCATAATATTCCATTTGATTTATTTTGTTAATTATTTTGAAACTGTTTTAAATGTAATTTGATGAACAGGGTGAATTTTGATAATAATCAGGTTAACTTTTTCGGACATTAAAGTTTAAAAAATTGTATTAATAATTATTTGCATTCTTCAAAAAATGCCTTAACTGTTTTAAATTTTACTTTTTGCAGATGCAAACGTTTTATTAACTGAAGATGAATGGGTACACACTCAGGATGCTCAATACCTCAAAACAACTCTAGGAGACAGAAAGAGAAAGGTGCATACTTGTAAAGTCTGCGGCTATCAAACGCACATCTCTACAAACATAAAGCGTCATTTCTTACTCCATACAAGAGAACGTCCTTTTGTATGTCCTACATGCAAAAAAACATTTCGTCAAAAAATCCATTTAAGGAGCCATGTTATAAGAATGCACTCCACCTTAGAATTCTATGAGCTGTCTGCTTCTATGGAATCTGATGTTCAATCAGGACCGTTTCTGAGGCATTAGCCACCCACGTGCAGACCTCAATAAGCTGACCCCTTCATGAAACCCTTTAATTTTCTAAAAATAATCATCCCTAATAGTGTTTTATATATTCTAATGTAAATGAAGTATATGTATATATAAAATATGCAGATTCGTGTCTTATCAAAATCGCAAAATGAAGCTAAAAATTGACCATTAGAATATGAAACTAAGAAACAAAAAATGCATAACTAGATGTTGTTTAAAATTGAAAGCGTACCCTGACCGTATTTTGGTTTCTGCTATAATAAATTTGATATTCGCTATTTTTTTGCAAGAAATCACAAACCATGTGGGAGAAAACTGAAATTTTGATTGAATATTGAAAATTTAAATTTGAGCATTATGAGATTTTGTTTGGTAACATGATAATAAATTTTTATCGTGATAAGAAGATATAAGTAAAAGTTTGTGAAGATTGTTTTACTTTAGGTGCCTCAAATTTTCATATTTATATTCCTGTAACTGCTGAAGAATGTGTGAAGGGAGTGGTTTGATTTTTCCAAGCGACTGTATATGAAAGATGGTGATCATACTATATTTTCTACTATATTTAGTGCTTTAATTTTGGGAATTTTGTTTTTAGGTTAAGTTAAGAAACTTTCATGCATTCTGTTAACTTAAAGAATGTTATGCTGTTTCTGTCTTTGATTAAATGTTTTTATCTTGTTAGATTGTATTTCTATACTGAATTGTTTTGTAATTACTTTTATCAAATATGCCAAAAATTAGAAATTGTTCATATTTTCTTTGTTTTTAATTCTTGCCTCAAAAGTATATGTTAATATTGTATTTGACAAAATCTGGCAACAAAATGTCTTGTCTAATGAAAATAATAATTATCTATTTTATTTCAAAACAGTATTCCTTGTCAATTAATTTTTATTTTGAACAGACTATCAATATACATTAACATTTTCCTATTGGCATTTATGTCATTGCTGTACACCATAGCATGTACATTTTAAATAATTTGAAATTTTAGAAATTCATTACATAACTTTATCTTGAAATCCACTTTCACAACTTAAGTGGGAATCCCTTTTTAAAAACATTAACTTATGTAATTGCAGGAAAAGTATTTAATATTTCAACTTTAATATTGATAGTCTTGTATTTATTATGTTTAAATAGGATTCACAAAAAGATGTTTACATCAATTTGTGATTTATAAAGCTATTATGAGGTTTGCTTTACTGCTCGATACAGTAAGTATAGCTCTTGGCAAAGGAAGATTAGTATCAAGAACATTGATTCATTCTGTTTAACAGTTGGGTTTTTCTGGTTTTTAAAAGGATTGCATATCTTTTCCTGTTGTAAACTTTTTAATCTATATTTGAAAATCTCATGTACTCCATAAAAAATAACGTTAACTACAAATCTATGTAAATGCTGAATTTAATTGTTGCAACTTGTTGCGAAATCCTCAAATTTAAACTACTGACACTAAATTAATGTCTTGTTTACTATAAAAATTCATTTTCATTATGTCTTGAATTTTTTGTGTTCAAATTCTAAGTGAATTGAAAAACTTTAAATATTTAAATTGCAAGTTGTTTTCCATTATAAATTATACTTAACTGAAAGTTTTGTTCAGTGATTTCTCAATTATCTTTTACTTATAACCCTTTATTCCCGTCTAGGTTTTAACGACTGCCACACTCTTGGAAATGCCGGGAGTTTTGCGTCAACTAACCTTCCCTCGCCTGATTTCTCTCTAAAATTTGATAAAAACTGTACAGTGTATCACTGTGATTCTTGTTCATATTCTACGAATCTGTTCGGTAATTTAAAGAGGCACTACCTAATCCACACTGGTCAACGACCATATGGTTGCACTTTTTGTGGAAAATCTTTTAATCAGAAGGTTACGCTTACTACACATTTGCGCTTACATACTGGTGAAAGGCCTTATCCTTGTGACAAATGCTCAATGCGCTTTTATAGCAGGTCTTTATTGGTCAGACATTATGTAAAACATTTAGAACAATGAGTGCTTCATAAACTCTTTTGATAGATATTTTATTTTACTATATCTGACTCGAGTAATTGTTTCTAATGCATTTTTTATTTATTTTGATATGGTGTGCTTGAATAAATAGTAGGTTTTTTATGTAGAAAAGTTTCAGTATTAATGAGAAATCTGAGCCAAAAATTTGGTAAATTGGCCATTGGAAACAGTTAAATCCAAGAAAGTTTTAGTAAAATGTGTTGGCACTTTCTAATGAATGTTTTTTAATTGTAAAACAATATCTCAACAGAAGCAGGCATTTATGAAATATTTAGCATGCTTATGTTCAAATTAAATCGCAACTAGATAAATATGCTTAAATCCTGACCTAAGCAATGCATGAATTTAATTTCATTATTCATGTGGTTTATTAGCTGTGTGGGGTCTAATTAGACCTAAACTGTTTTTCAGTGTTACTATAATTATTTTCATGGTTTAGGAGAGCAAATGAATTTTGATTTCAAGTGTAAATCTTATCAATAAATATATATTAATCCCTTTTCATTTAAGCATTTTAATGATGAGTTGCACATCATGAAACATTACTGTCAAATTCTTTCAGAGAAGTGAATTTATAGAGGCATATATACACTTGAAAGTAATTTAATGTCAGATTTTGAAAATCAATAATTTTTCCCAGTGAAGACAATTGGAAAATTTTTTAACCTGTTTATTTCAAGACAAATTAAACTTCCATTACTCATGGGTCTAAAATCTCATGCGGTTATTAGACACATGAGTGATGGAAGTTTATTTGTGTGCTGAATACTTTAAAAAGATTCTGATTATGTTCAGCTTTGCTTGATTTTTTAAAATTTCTAAAGCCTTTGATACAACTAGGGGCTGGTTATTTGTGAAGGAGCATCCAGTGGGTAAGCAGCCTTTGCTCCTAACAGGGACAATCGCCAACTTCCATGCAAACCGGGGTTCAAACCCAGAACCTATTGAGTAGCAGACAAACGCTGTGACCACTATAGCAGTTAGGCAGCTATTGCCTGATGTCATTTATATGGATAATGATTTCTATCCATTATGTATCATCTGTTTTAAATAAATATTTTAAAATTAAGATTTCCTATAAATGGGAACATGACAGTATTTATATTTGTCAGAAATTGTTATTAACACATTTTTAATTGTTTGTTCATTTTCAAGACAGTTCTCTTTTGAAGAACATATTCCTACAAAATACTTCCAGAAATCTTTAGTAGAAAAGAATATTTTTAATACAGTATTTCCTAGATATTCTATTGTCATGAAAATTTGCATTTTACTGCTAGAATTTTTTCTTTGTTTTAACAGAATTGTAGGTAACAGAATGAAATAGATAACTGACCAAATTGCAAAGATTTTCCAGACATTGTTTTAGCAAGTTGAAGTATTGACCAGGTATTCTAAATCTATTGTGATAGAGTAAACTTTTTCTGATAAAATTTCAAAACTGATTTTGAAGTTTTTGTTTTAAAATTTTCTTGTTTTTCCGAATTGTGATTTTTTAGTCTTTCTAAATGGTCTGTTGCAATATGAAATGCTCCTATCAAGTTTACATTAACTAGCTGAGTTCAACCAAAGTAAATTTAAAATCACATTCTTGGCATTCATATGCAAATTTTCCTGTATGGTAATACCTGTACTAGTACAATAAAGAAGTATCCAAACATCATCCTTCATAGTTTTTATAGCAATGTTTAAAATCACTGGATATTTTTTGCTTACATTTAAATTATGTTCAATTTATTTGTTTTATTTAATTATGTAAAAGATTTTAGCCTTGAAATTGATGGTTGAAGTTTTATTTCTACTCCTGTCCCTAGTTATCTAAGAAATTCCCTGTCAGTTTTCAATTTCTATATTTATCTAGCAGAATACACTTTGCAAAAGATGTTTGTTATCGACCCTAAAATGTGTTATAATGAATCTAAAAAATTCAAACCATTGTAGAATTTATTCCCCTTTATTCATACACAGGAAATAGTAATTTCTATCAAGATCTCAGAAGTTAACTTATATTTTATGCTCCCTTTCATATATCAATATATTTCTGTTAGAAATGTCAATATATTTCATGATTTCAAGTACTTATATTGGAAGTGGTGTGTAAAGCTTCTTAAACATTAGTTTCTATTAAGTTATCGCATAACATTAAAGTTATTCCTTTTAATTGCTGAGTAATCGCATTTGTAATTTATTTCAAATTGGATACTGTAAGAAGTAAAACTCAGTACAAGCTTTTGAATATAAGTGCTTTTGATTATTCCTAATTTGTTTTATGGTTACATTGGTTTACTTGAAACTTATTAACCATTGCATTGTTTGTATATAATTTTAACTGCACTTTGGAATGTTTTATATCAACACCATATTTTTCTTTCATATGAAATGTTGCTACTAAGCCTATATCTAATTTTTTTAACATGCTATTGATATTTCATTTCTGTGAATCTTACAATTACTTGAATGAATTTGGACCTGTCCCTTAACTATATTCTTATTTTTCATTTCTCCTATTTTGTATTGAATAGAATTGAAGAGTTCTGGGCAAATAGGGATAAGCCACAAATATAATTCCGTAATAAAAAAATATCGAAGATGAAAAGAATTTCAGATTGTTTGAATGAATGTTTAATACTTGAAAATTTAAGATAACATGACCTTGAATAGTGGATAAATAATTATAATTTTGTGATTTAAAACTTGGAATTTACTAGCTTGAAAATTTTGAAAAGTGGTGTTCATGTAGCCCTTCGATGGATTGTTTTTATGTACTGAGGACTGTATTTTGGTTTTGCTTGCGTGAATTGTATTGAAAACTATTAATGAAGTTGGAAGCTCTTCTATACTGATTCTAGTAGTAAATAATTTTTCACTTTTCTAAAACCCACATGTAGGAGTTGCCACAGGTGACTCAAAAGCGATTTTTTGCTATTTTTTTTAACCTTGGTGAATAGGAGTATTTTTTTCAGGCAAAATTGTCTTGAAAGCTACCAATTTCAATATTTTAGCGACTTTTTTGAAAATTCACCAATGATCAATGAAAAATTAGTCCCCTTTTTTAACTATCAGCAGACAGAAAATATTTTTTTATTTTTCTTTACAGAAGGTTTTCCATGGGATGCCAATTTCGAAGTTTTGGCGCCAAGCCTTGGTAACCATGAAAGAAAAAAGATCAGAATTTGTAGTTAGATTGTCATGAAAACCTTTTTTTTTATTTCTTGGCGAGATCTTCAACGTTTCTTAAATATTTAATTAGCACATTTTGTGCTTTATTCGATTCATTTTGTATGATCAACTAAAATAGCTCATTAAAATAAGGCTTAGCTTACTGATTTAAAAAGTATGCTACTATTTCACAAGTGCAGGGCTGTGGCAGCCCTGCATATGAAAAATGTTTACTTTTAAGTAAACTAAATGCATGATAAAAAGTTCGTCCTTTTAGACTTAACCCAAACTGCATTTTGGATTGTATCTAGTCCTGTAATTTTATTTCCTTGCAACTTATTTTTAGTTTTTATTTCAAGTAAGAGGATGGTTTTCACTAAGCAGGCGGTTTAGAGCTCTGTAGAAAGAACTATTGAACTAAATTTGGTTTGAATAATTTCCTGACCATGTAAGGCAATTCTAATTTCAAATCTTTCCTCTTAATCAGTCTAAAGACTTGCTAGGATTTGAAACCTCGGAATTCTGCAAGAGCAACTGACATTGTTCTCCTTTGATAAAGTTTAATGAGTAGCAGGACTCAAATGTTAACTCACCAGTTAGAGTACCATGACTTTAGTGATTAATTGAATTGATGCGATTTTCAACCATTTAAAATATTTAATTCTAGTGACAGGGCAGTGTATGAACTGCCTACATGCAAACCTCAGCAAGCTGGTCCTCTTCTCAGATACATTTTATTTTCTATTTCTCCCTTCGCAAGCACATTCAGAAAATAATTTTGGGTGGTTCAGTTTTTCTCAGTTCCCTAAATGCCCTAGGGGCCGTCTTGGCTCAGTTGGTATGCCCACTGCTCTAAGCAATCTGAATTGTAGGTGGCGCTGATTCTATTCCTGTCAGGTTTGATTCCTCCCTGTTTTTATTTCTGTCTTCTGTGTCAGTAAAAACTTTCCTTGTGTGTATCTGCCCATTATTTGATGTTTGCCTTGTGCTTGGCCAAATTCTCCTTGCACCATAAAAGACCAACCAATCTTGAAGTTGAAGACATTCTGCAGTCTATTTTCCGACTACATGAATGCTCATGCCTAGCACACCTCTCAGGAACAGTTTGGGATATTATGTCGAATTCCCATGTAGAAGTTTGGCATAGTGTGGCCAAATGTGACCCTTGCACCAATGAAACCCAACCAAACATAGTTGGGAAGTATACACATCAAATTTAGTTTGATAGTTCTTTCTATACTGATTAATCGTGCACATCTTGTATCCCTGTAAATGTATATAAATTTTGCCTTATGTCAAGAGTGTCATCTACTTTTTCATTTTATCTCTTATATTTCAGTTGATTTTGCATACGGAGGTGAAACCTCAGGAACTCAAAGACCGAAAGTCGGTGGACGTCACCACTGCAACATTTGTACTTATTCTACAAATTATGCTTCTAATTTGAGGAGACATAGTATAATACATACTGGAGAGTGCCCCTTTGCTTGTGGTATCTGTGGTCGATCTTTCAATCAGAGGGACTCTTTAAAACGACACATTACTGTGCATTTAAAACCGACAAAATAAAAAATATTTTTAATGACATTTCCTTTTATTGTTTGTTTAATTTTAAGGGATTAATATGTTCCCACAGTGGGGTCCATTACAGGGTTTCTGGGGGTCCGTGGAAAACACTTAATATTTCACTAGCAAAATTAGAACTTTCAAAGAAAAAACGTATTCCATTATTTCCTCTTATCTTTATATGTTCTAAGAAACGTTATGTTGTAAAAATGATTTTTGAAAATGTATATTATATATTCTAAAAGCGAGCAACTGAACATGCAGTTTTGGAGTATTTCCCAGTGACTGACAATCATGTTATCAAACCCCGACTATAAAAATTTCGTAACTTAAAATAATAGTTTTATGTAGCAAGACTAAATACATAGTACTTCTACATGCTGCAAAACTGCCCTACATTGGAGTCCACAGTTGTGGCAATTTTGCAGCATGCACATTTAGTCCACATCAAACTAGAAATTTGTCGAGTTAGGCGAATCAATGTGCGTTATGTGAATAATATAAATTGTTGATCTGCTATAACCAACCTCTCTTGCTATAAGAGCTATCTTATAGCAAGAGAGGTTGCTATCTTTGCCAGATCTTTCAGCTGACAGTTCATTAAAATTTTATAATCTCAATTGGTCCGTGAAATTTTTCAAGAGGGTCCTTTGAATAGTTTGGGAACCACTGATACTAAACAATTTATTTCCTTTGTAATTGTGTTCAGAAAAACAAAGTTAATGTGTTTTAAGTTTTTAAATTTAACAAGATTCATTTACTTGCGTGACCGAAAGTAAATTTTATGAAGTTTGTAAATGAGAAGGTAATAATTAATATCTAAATTAATGTAGATAAATATACTCTTAATATTTTCGTAATGCTGCAATGAAATTTTATAGTTGTACTGGATAGTAGAAACTGGACTATTCCATTTGTCACATTGTTTTTCGTGTACTTAAAACTTTTTATGCTATTAAATGAAAGCCAAGCCGACTTTGAATTTAATTGTACGTTCCACTGATCAAAATATTGGAGAACTTAAACTGTGTCAAGTGATTATTCGATGACCTGGAACTAGCCGTCGTTTTAAAGCCCAACTATTTATAATCTCTTATGGTTCAATGTTCAACTTGTCGGATGCTGAAAGGCTCATTTCCTAAGTGGTATATGCTTTCGTCTTCTACAACATTTTACGACTAATATTTAAGAGAACAGACTACATTTTCTTTGATTTTAAAATAACTTTAAATCACTGAATTAGTAAGAAGCGTTCAAACTAATGGTGAGATAGTAAAAAGTTGGGGGTGTATGATAAACATCGGGATAAAAAGCATGATAAACATCGAAGATCATTTTTTTACAAGCCTAACAAAAAAGCATCTATGTCAAATGGACAATTTAAATAGGGCCCTTGCGGCCATAAAACCCCAAAAAACAAACCAGATGGACAATTTGATCGTGAATATATTTTGGCTACTAAAGTGGAATAACCAGAAGCATTCCTGCAGAGCAACCAAATTCTGAAGGACAATCCCATAGAAAAACGGTTCTTCAATTGCAAATGCTTCAAATACCGTAATGAATATACTTAAATTGAAATCTTCCCTCTTTATTGTGGAATTTTATGGATGCATCGGAAGAATAAAAAATAGTGCGCACTATTCGAATATTTAAGTTGGAAATTTTGTAGAAACTTTCAGAGGGAAACAAATCTGTTTCCAGACTGATGTTAAATTCAATAACTTAATTTGGTTTAATTGGAGCGCGTCAGTCAAGGGCGGACTGGCTTCCAAAATGTACTATTTAAGTTTTCATTTTATCAACAAATATTTTTAATTAAAACATTTTAATTTATGATAATTGTATTATGAGTGCCTTTTAAATATTTTAATGTAGATTAACAAAATATTTAGATTTGTGTACGTTTCTGACAATCATAAAAAATCTGAACAATAAGCGCAAAAAAGGAAAACTTATGAATATCGGAAAATTTATTCTTAGCCATTTTCTACGAAGGTGGAGGTGTCCTGTGCCCGGCCCTGTTTTCAATGGCAACGTGCGAGCGCAGCACCCAGGAACGGTCCTGGACTACAATTCTCTTGTAAATGTGAAGAGACGTGTGATACCAAAGGCAGGAGTGCTTTTTACTTCATGTCTGAAAAATTATTTACAAAGTTCTGTTGTCGCTTATTTCCAACCGACGAACTTCTATGTAGGCGTCTCGATGGATGGCAACACGGAAATTCAATCAAATAATCTTTATATACAACTTTATGTACAATCAATATATATACATGGTACCCTGTGCCTCTTTCACATATGAATCGACCCACTGGTCCGCCGTAAAATAAAATTCGCAACGGACGGTCCCAGACCGTCTTCTCACATCACTTACTCAAACCGTCTCTTTTACACTGCTACAAATACGTCTATACATACCATACTCACAGTGGCGCCCTCTCGCGGCAATCAAATTATGATTAAACAAGCTCACAGTTCAACCTTTTGCTAGTTTTAATGCATTGTCAATAAAAATTAACCCTCCTAGTGGTTTCGACGAGATATCTCGTCCATCAAGATCTGACCAACTTTGCTGATGACGTGATATCTCGTCATCGAGATATTGCCGATTTTTTTTATGCTGACGAGATCCAAGACCTGGTCAGTTTTCCATTGACAAGATATCTCGTCAGCTGTGCTAATGACGAGATATCTCGTCAAAACAACCACAAGGGTTAATATTGTGAACAATAATAAAATACTATTAGACTCCAGCGTTAGCACCTTCGCTAAAGATCCTATATATGCTTAAGTGTGCTCGTATATCTATTGATGGCAGTCATGACACATTTCATACCTTATTTGAGGGCCGGGGTTGCCCAGAAGCAGATTTCATCCTGGGAGGTTTGCGAGTTCGAAACCTGACACAACCAAAGACCGTTGTTTGCGTGAGAGCTGGTTGTTAAATCTCGTTGCCTCAAATATCCTCATGACGTGGTGTGGAAATTTTAAGAGTGCCAGCTCGGGTGTTGATCTCGTCATATGACCTTGGTTCACAAATACGGGGTGTTCTCGGTTCTTTCCCTTATGGATTGATCCCAGACCGTCACCATTGGCCCTTTGTATTTGTTGCTCCACTGCGACGCAAATTCAACTACCTACTTTGAAATAAGTTCAATACACATGATGCTGGTAAAGGATCGAACTGTTAAATACATTCAAAGGGCTGGGTTCTGAGTTTCTACGAATTAAAAGTAATGTTTTAGATAAGTTGATCACTGCTCATCTGAAAAAGTCCTTTGCTGGAGCGATTTCAGGTGGTGTCTTCAAAGACTGCCAAAACGCTAGAATTCGATAATTTTTAATTTCGATCTTTTAATTAAAAAAAAAATATTCGTCCAACGTGGACTAACAAACTTTAGCTGTTAGAATTTTGTGAGCGCCAGTGCAAGCGCGCGCTCCTTAAATTTAATTTTTAAGCGAGTGCTGGTAATGAAAATGAATTAACGTCGCGCTGGAGCAACACAACGGGCTATTGGCAACGACAAATTGGACGTGCACCAGTCCCCGTGTACACGACGCTTTGGTTGGACCGAGTTTCGAACTCGCAAACCTCCAATTGCTAATCCGTTACTCTTCCAACCGGGCTACCGCGGACCTATTGTGCGCATGCAACTGCCACTAGCGTGTCTTGATACATTTAAATTGCGAGTTAGAATCCAACCAAAGACCGTAGTGTACAAAGGAGGCTAGTGTGCACGTTAAATCTGTTATGGCCTCAAATGTCCTCACGTTGGCGTGGTGTGGAAGTTTGGATAGTGGGGTGCCAGCTCAGGTGTGACCTCGTCATCTGACCGTGGTTCAAAATTACGTGGTGTTGTCCTTGGATTTGATTCCGGACTGTCGCCAATAGCCCATTGTGTTGCTCCCAGTACGACGTTTATTAAAATACCTACCTACCTGATATACACTGCTGGCCACCGTAAATGCAACACCCTGAAGGAAGCATGCAAATAATATGAAATTTACAACATGCATTAGCGGAGGTGAGATATGCAAATGATTAGAATTTCAGCGCAGACGCACATCACGCGCGCCTGTGGCGCCACTTCAAAGCGCTATTTAAGGCTTGGAGATTTCGACGATTTCAAGTACGGCAATTGTGTTTTTCTTGTGGTTTTTTAAAAAAACGATCAATTATGCCTCGTAGAAAACAGCGATCATCTTTTGATCAAGTATCCGAGTTCGACAGAGGAAGGATAGTGGCCTACCGAGATTGTGGATTATCTTTCAGGGAAATCGGTAGTCGTGTTGGACGAAACCAAACAACTGTAATGCGGATATGTGATCGTTGGATGCAGGAGGGTACGACGGACCGACGTGTTCGATCGCATCCACCTCAGTGCACCACTTCACGTGATGACAGGCATATTGTGCGTATGGCAGTGACGGATCGCTCAGCCACATCACGAACCATAGCACAGCACATTCAGTCTGTACCGCATCATCCAGTGTCTGCTCGTACCATTCGACGCCGTTTACAGCAGAGTGGTCTGTCCGCAAGACGTCCATTGCTTCGTCTACCCTTGACGCAGAACCACAGACGTTTCCGCCGCCAATGATGCGATGAAAGAAGGATGTGGACGGCAGAATGGAATGAAATTGTCTTTACTGACGAGTCACGCTTCTGTCTGCAACACCACGATGGTCGGATTCGAGTCTGGAGACACCGTGGAGAGAGGATACTGAACAGCTGCGTTATGCACCGCCACACTGGTCCTGCACCGGGTATTATGGTATGGGGCGGTATTGGATATCACTCTCGCACTCCTCTAGTATGCATTGCCGGTACTTTAAACAGCCAGCGCTACATCTCCGAGGTGTTGGAGCCAGTTGTCCTTCCTTACCTTCAGGGCTTGCCCACAGCCATATTTCAACAGGATAATGCGCGACCACACGTGGCACGCATTGTCCAAGGGTTCTTCGTCAATCGCCAGATTGAATTGCTTCCCTGGCCAGCTCGCTCTCCGGATCTTTCGCCGATAGAAAACATGTGGTCCATGGTTGCTCAACGATTGACCCAGAATACATCCCCAGCTGCCACACCAGATCAACTTTGGCAACGTGTGGAAGCTGCTTGGTCTGCTGTACCCCAAGAACACATCCAAAGTCTCTTTGAATCAATGCCGAGGCGTGTGGCAGCGGTGATCTCCAACAATGGCGGCTACTCTGGCTACTGATTTTGGCAGGAACCACACTTCACAGAAGTCTATAAATTTAATCATTTGATACTTGGTCAACATGTTATCTACAAAATAAATTTTGTTGTGATATCTCTTGTCTTTCTTGGTGTTGCAATTTGGGTGGCCAGCAGTGTATATTTAAAAAGCACGCACAAACTGTATATTGGTAAACGTATTTTTAATTACGCATGTGCAAAGTGTATCCATGATATGGAATGTGTGTGGTTATTTCGTATTATTTGTATCGTCCTTAGTTTATTAATAAATATTTAAATTTTTCTAACATGTATACAACAAAAACCTAATCTACAGCTATTTAATGCAATCCTACTGATAACCTTATTACCCGAAAAGTGACCAGTCTTCATTTTTAGGTGAATTAGGAGCCAACTCTGGATCACCACGCTATCGACAAATTCATTCCGGAACAATTCATTTATTTCACCCCCTCATCTATACTTAAGGCCCCAGTGCCTACTGACAAACTACATTAGCACAAACAGCAGATTTAACCCTCCTGGTTCTGTCTTGACGAAGTATCTCACCATTAGCAAAACTGACAAGATCTTAATAAACGAGGCATCTCGTCGTCAAAACTAACTCGTCGCCATCAAAAATACTCGGCAATATCTTGACGATATATCTCGTCATTAGAAAAATCGGTCTGGCCTAGATGGACGAGATATCTCGTCGAAACCACTTGGAGGGTTAAAAGAAAGGGTGCAAAAATATAAAAGCAGAAAAAAGATTTGCTTTCTCTTATAAAATAACGAAACTCATTTTTGACCGATTTTTAGTGTCGGATTTCTTCAATGAGCGTAAATCAGCTTCGTCATCCGCCTATAGGTAGAAGCAAAATCAGATTTGTCTGAAAACAGTCGAAAGGTCAGTAAACGAAGCGCTCATTTACCATAACAATTCGATCGGGGTGGGGATCTGCGAATGAGGAAACTGGGACACCCTCGCAATTTTTATTTCTGAATAGTACGTGCCTGAATACACTTGACTTTCAGCGTGCTGGGATTTGGGCGGAAAATCCCGTTCCAGTGCCCGTCGTTCAACTCTGAGCGTCGTGAGATTTGTGTAGTGCTGCTTTTACCACACGCTTGATGACTGAATAACCATATCTTTCTAAAGAATCCATGGATTTTTTTCAACCTTTAGAAAGGTTGGTTGGTTAGGGTTTTATGGCGTAAGGTCCAGCAATGGACAAGCTAGGCCACCCTTAGAAAGATTTTATTGGTGGTTTCCATATAATAGAAACCTTTGGAATAATTCTATTGCCCACATTCTGTACAATAGATTCCTATGGAAAGATTTTATTGCTCATTTCCTTAGCATAGGATCGCTTGGAAAGGCTTTATTGCTCGTTTCTTTAGAATATAATTGCTTGGGAAGATTCTATTGCTCATTTCGTTATAATGTAATCCATTGGAAAGATTCTATTGCTTCTTTCCTTATAATATAATTCTTTGGAACTAATCTTTTGCTCCTTTCTTTAGAATAGAATTCTTTGGAACGATTCTATGGGCCCATTCAGTGCAATAGATTCCTTTGAAAAGATTTTATTGCTCCTCTCCTTAGAATCAAATCTATTAGAAAGATTCTATTGGCCCATTCTGTACAATAGATTCCTTTGGAAAGATTCTATTGCTCCTTTGCTTAGAATAAAATTCCCAATTCTTAAGGGGCCGCGGTAGCCCGGTTGGAAGAGCAACGGATTAGCAATCGGAGGGTTGCGAGTTCGAATATAACCAAAGACCGTAGTGTACAAAGGGGGGCTGGTGCATGTTAAATATGTCGTGGCTTCAAATATCCTTACGTTGGCGTGGTGAGGAGGTTGGGAAAGTGGGGTGCCAGCTCAGGTGTGACTTCGTCATCTGACCGTGGTTCAAAATTATGTGCTGTTGTCCTTGGAACTTTCCCTTCGGGTTTTATCCCGGACCGTCACCAATAGCCCATTGTGTTGCTCCAGTGCGACGTTAATTAAGGTACCTACTCAATTCTTAAGAGAGATTTAGATTCTTCCTTTGCTGTTCGCAAACTTCATCAGGGAAAGAATAAAAGAGCGATATATCGAGACACGATGTAACGAGGGGTTACAGTGCAAAGAATGAACATTCTTTATCTCTGACGTTCTCTATTTGCAGGTAATAATGACTGCAACGTACTCAGTCTCGAGTGCCTGAGTAAATGTGAGAGCAGCTGTATCAAGCACTTCGGAAAAGAATAGTTGATCTCTGATAAACACGTTTAAATGCCGTTTACAATAATGGGTAGGTAGTTGAATTGACGTCGCACTGGAGCTATTGAAATATAAGTAGACTGAGCATCGTATCGAGAAGAGCTTCAAAAAGTGGGAGCAACATGTCGCTAGTAGTCACGTGACTGCTACGCGAAAATTCAGCTTGGTTGATTGATTTGATTTTTTATCGCTCCTCTCGGCGGCATAACATTTACTTATAAAAAGTTAGCGATGTGAATGTGTATAATACTGAATAGTTCTTGAATTTGAGTTACGTTTTAACATTGTTAGGCGATACGAATGTGCATACTACTGAATATTGAATTTGTGTTACTTTTTAATGTTTAAAGCTATTTGAGTTATATAATTAGCTGAAGTACTCGGTGGGATCAAGTTTAGCTAGCACGTATATACAAAAAACCGTACGCGTACGATATATAGGTTGTAGTGAATAGATTGATCTCAGGCACGGAGTCCAGATACGGCCCACCAAATATTTTTATCAGGCCCGCAGACCAGGCCGGGCCTTCTAGATCAGTTTAACCAACCCGCAGTTCAGATACGGTCTTGCGGACAGATTTGGACCCGGTTTCTGGTATGCAGTCCTGGACCCGGTCTGCATACCCAGTACGGCCTTCCAAATTTTTTCCGTAGTTCAAACATGACTCTTCGGACAGGTTTACCTGGCCCACAGTCCACATACGATTATCCAAATATTTTTATTAGGACCGTACACCAGATATACACGAAAGGTTTAACCTGCCCGCTATCCAGATAAGTCCATCAGGATAATTTTACCTAGCCCGCAATCCAGATACAGTCCTTCAAATATTTTTATCAGATCCGGCCCTCCAAATCAGTCTAACCAACCTGCAGTTCAGATACGGTCCTCCGCACAGGTTTACCAGGCCCGCAGTAGAGATTGGCCCTGTAGTATCGGTTTGATTTATCGCTCGACTATTACCTTTGCTATTGTATATTAAGAGCACATGTCAAAGGGGTTAGGGGATGTTCACAAGTATTTCGTCACTAATTAAAATTTTGTATAAGATAGTTGTCGTAAACCTGACGTTCTTTGATTAATTCACTATATTATATATTTTTCTTTTACCAGTATTAGATGTTGGGGAAATTAACTAAAATATTTAATAGCAGAAAATAATTCAAACTTCCTTGTTTTAAATTTAATGAGGTTAACACAAGTTGGAATAAATTGAAAAATAAATGCATGTTTGGAAATGACTGCTTCAATAATTATTTTACTGATGCAGTCATAATCAATAATCATGTAGTGAAAACAAATAAAAATAGTGAAAACAGATAAAGTTGCATGCTCAAATCAATTCATGTGGTCACCACTGAAAGCTTTCATTTATATTATAGATCCTTAATTGCTTATGTTTTCGTAAACGCAAATTTATTTTAGGACAGTTACGCATAAAAATATTAACATGAAAAAATTATATATACAATCTTTACAAGATGGAAGTCAATTTTTTTAACCATATACTTAAAGTTCTTAGCTATTTTTCCCAATTTTAAATTTCTGGTTCGAAAACTAAATAAGTTACATCCGTGTGTCTGTATCACAATTTTTATGATTTTAAGTGTGTGCAAAAGGATTGTGCAACATTTTTATAATATTAAATTTCTATTACTTATTGTATGTACGAAATCAATATTTTATAAATACGAAAGATAAATAAGAAACGGTAAACTTATAAAATTTATTGTCACATCATCACACTTTAAATCCTCTGAATAAAACTCATAGAAACATGTATCCATTTAATATCCATCTTCTTTCTTTATCTTTGGTAAAACTAATAAATGGAACAAAATAATAATTTTAAATACATAAGAACTGAATAAATGAATTTTTAGCAGGCACACATCTTTACAAGCTCTTATTACAAGTAAATACAAATTGTTTTATTTATAGTTCTAAAAATCATAAATACAAAATTATGTTTATAATTTGAAGGACAATACCTTAAGAGTTTAAGTTATCACAAATTAATGCTTTAAAAAATAGTTTTTTTCAGCTTAAAAAAATGTAAGAAATAAATGTTTCGCTCGATTGAGGAGCATGTTTTATGTGTGCATAAATTTTCAAATATATTTAATTTGTTCAAATATTCTACTCAGAGAGCAGAAATCAAAGTGTCCCATTTTGAGGTCGAAAACAAAAGAGTGAAGGATTTCATTTCGCTGAAGAATGTGTTTTTATCACCACCAAGGTTATTTACCAAGTTAAAGAACGATATAAACATTGAAATATTCACAAATATTCTTCGAAACAAAATCTAATTCAGTATAATTTTTCTCAAGATTAAAACATATAAGAAAGATAAAACTGGTTTAAAGTGGAAAATAATTTAATTTAATGTTAGGTTTATTTAAACACTAAGCAAAAAAATCAGGGTGTCAAGCAGATGTTTTTACAAAAGGAACTTTTCCAGCTGCGTGGATTGTTTGGAATTAGTACAAACGAAGTTTCATTTCGTTCTCTATTTGTTGTTTTCCCAATTTGCTATATTGTATGCTTCATTAGCAAGAACAAAAATACGCCAAAACAGACACAATATTTCAATTTCCGTTCAAGCACTGTTTTCGTTTTTCACATAAGGGAACGGCAATTTATTTTTCGCCATTCCAGTAGAAAGTTATAGGTTCAAGGAGAATTATTTGAAAGAAAAGCTCATTTATCACAAATGCAATCTTATAATGAAAGATTTTACATATATTTTAAAACATGAACAAAAGGGTTCCATAAAGCGCATAAATGTGGTTCCCATTTATAATACGGTTTATGAAATGATTTAATCCTATTTTTAACAAGTCGATTTTATTTAATTTACAATTCTTAAAAGTTTTAAAATGTATCTTTTATTTTAATTATTATTCTTATATAATTCCACAGATGGGTAGATACAAAACAATTTTGTTCAGCAGGAAATAACAGTTTAAATTATGTACTTTCGTTCGTGTTTTCAATTCATAACATTTTTATCGTATAAGACACGAAAGAATATAATGCTCCTTGTTGGCGTCAAAAAATCATCGCCAAGACAGAACAATTTCGCACAAGTTTTTTAAGTTCGATTATTTTTTTAATATTTTAAGCCCTTATAGATATATAATTTACGATAATAAACACACTAGAACATCAGTTATTTTATAAAAACACTATTTTAGATGTACAGTGGCTCCCAAAAGTGTTCGTACACTTTAAAAATTTATAGAAAAAGCGCTGTAGCCTGGAATTGAATTCGAATATAAAGTCCAATATTTTTTCATATCATCTCCATGTGATTCTGAATAAAAACTAATATTCTGTAAAAAAATATTGACTCATTTTCTATTTATAAAAATGAAAATGCAAGGAGGCAGAGAAAGAACATGCCACAAAAGTGATCGTACACCGAAATATTTTCGGATAAATTCATAAATAAAATTATCGTTTATCGCTTTTTTTTATTTTTGCATTGTGGTGACATTTAAAAAATCGTTTGGCTTTAATCTTTGCTTGCTTACTTCGTAATATTCTATTTATTATTTAAAAATGGCTCGTAGTCGTAAGGAAACAACGAACAGCATTCGAAAATTGATTATTTTTCATCATAGTAGTGGTAAATCAGTTCGGAATGTCTCTAAATTAGTAAATTTATCCCATTCTACCGTGAAGTATGTGATAAAACGCTTTAAAGAAGAATATCGGATCGAAAACAATGTAAGGAAAGGTCGTCCGGTAAAGTTAACTCAACGTGATCAGAGATTTATAGTTAGAAAATTTGTGAAAAATCCACGTTTGAGTGCTGTAGCAATTTCTACAGAATTTACTGAAAAATTTCTACTTCAATTTCATCTGAAACTGTTCGACGAGTGCTCAGATGAGCTGGATTAAATGGGCGTTCTGCCCGAAGAAAATTTTTTGTAAGTACGAAAAATAGAAAGCTTAGGCTTTCCTTCGCAAAATCAATGATAAATAAACCCGAAACGTATTGGAATCATATCTTATTTGCAGATGAAAGCAAATTTAACATGTTTGGTTCCAATGGGCGTATAATTGTATGGAGAAGAAAAAATGATTAACTTAATCCCAAGAACTTAGCTGGAACAGTAAAGCATGGCGGTGGAGGTGTCTTTGTGTGGGGGTGCATGTCAGCATCAGGACTAGGTAGTTTGATTTATTGATGGCATAATGAATCATGCTCTTTATTTAAATATTTTAAAAGACAATTTGAAATTATCAGCTCAAAATTTGGGTATTGGAAACAACTTTGTTTTTCATCAAGATAACGATCCTAAGCACACACGGCTCTCAACGTTCGCCTCCGGAGTCTATAATTGTCCACAAGTTCTGAAAACACCACCTCAATCGCCGGATTTAAACCCAATAGAACACATTTGGAGAGAACTGGAGGTTAGAGTACGAAGACACGGCATTAAAACAAAAAGCGAACTAAAACCAGTAATGATTGAAGAATGGTGGAACATTGATGCAGAAATTACAAAAAAACTAGTGAACTTTATTCCCAGACGTTTAAAAGCTGTTATGGATGCTATAGGATATCCTATAAGTACTAATTTACCGAAATATTACAATATTTGCTAATATGTAGAAATTTTTTTTTAAAGTGTACGAAGACTTTTGTGAGGTAAGTTTTTTGTTACTTTTTGATTATTGATTTTCCAAAAAAAAGTTTTACTATGTTTTTAAAATATTTTGTGTAGTTTTGTTAAGAACAAGTTATAGATGTTATTAAAAAATTCCCATTCTGAAATATTAATTTTATTAATGGATAGAGCAGTATTTCTTTGAAATTCGTAAGTGTACGAACACTTTTGGGAGCCACTGTATATTGATTGCAAATCTATGAAATCTTTTTTATAGAACGCGAAATGCCAACAGGTTTTATTAAGAATTCCAAAGTTAGAACATCTATTTTTATCATACTAGCGTAGCAAAACACAAAAACAAATGTAAAATAAAAGTAAATCGCTCACCTGTGAAAGTAATGTTCTCACCATTAATAAATTTGAAAAAAAAGCATCCATATGCACAGCACAATAGAACCATGTTAGCTTTCACTTTCAATGCATTTGCTATGGAAGAAGGAATGCGCAAACTATATGCGCGTTGGAGAGAAGTCTAAGAATCACGTGACTACTGTTTTTGGTCACATGATCATGTGGGTTGCCATAGCTCTCTACTTTTATATCTCCTGTATGCTTCTACTACGTTAAATCCTGTGTGTATACTCCCATAGTTCTGATCTGTAATTTTCGGTACAGGACATTTCTTTACCGAAAATTCTGTCATCACATCACCAGAGAAGATACAGCGGAATGATAGAATATAACGTAGAATAAAATATTTTATAAGCATAATAATAAATGAATTTGGAATTTTTAGAATGAGAGCATTGTGTGAGCGCGTGCCGGGAATTATACTTTTTATGCATATGCAAACGATAATATTGTGAATGTATTTTTTTAAATTATTCACGCGCAAGCTGTAATCATGATATCGAATGTGATAAATAAATGAATTTGGAATTTTTAGAATGAGAGACGGAGTGGAAAAGAAAGTTGATCGGGTTCTTCGTAATTTTGTATCGTCTTTAGCTTCCTTAATAAATGTTTCGTTTTGTTAACAAGCTTTCATCTCCATGTATGCGACCAAAAAGCTTATGTACAATTATTTAATGCCAATCGAACTGATATTCTGATCATCCAAAACGTGAATTGAGTCAGTTTTTATATCTAAAATAAATTAGGCTCGGATCACCTCGCAAAACGTTCTGACAGATAATTTTTGCATACCTAAAATTGATTTATCCTAGATTTTGTTTTGGTTAATTTTTTTGGCGGGGGGGGGGGTTTTGGCGCAGGGGTCATATTTGGCAAAACTGCACCCAACACAAGACAGATAACGTTAAGTAATTGTGAAAAGAAAGGAAAAGGGAGGGAGAGGAGAAAGTAAAGATCAATTGGGCATCCTGGGGTCGTGGCCCTCATGTTTAACAGAGGCAGTAAATCCCATGGGAAAAGAATATATCACTAGCGTGCTTCGGGTTTGTGAAGCCCGTGCACACCTAAAGATGTGCCCCTGAGCGTTTTTGTAAAAGGTAAGAAATAAGGATGGTTCTTAAATGTATGATTAATGAGAGGTTATAACATTGATTCGAATTATGAGGGGGTTGCACTGGTTCATTGGAACATTTCTGGACATCATTGGTGAAAAGATTCGATTTCAATAACTCAATAAAATGTCTTCGAGTTATTGACCAGGAGCGTCAAAAAGTTGGGTCCCAATCACAAATAGTATATCGTTTACTGGGTCGCCGTGGCTCAGTGGGTTCATCTGCTGCGCTAGTAATCTGCGAGTTGTAGATGTGGAAGGTTCGATTTCTCCCTGAGTGTATTTATATCTTCTGTGTCAGTACAACTTTCCTTGTGTGTGTCTATCTTGTGTTTGGCCCAGCTTGGTCAAATATGGTCCTTTCGCCATAAAACCCAAAACAACCAAACACAAACAGAAAAACTTTTTTAACCTTCCTGGTGGTTGTCTTGACGAGGTATCTCGTCATTAGAAAAACTGACCAGATCTCGTTGAACGAGATATCTCGTCATGGGAAGACAACACGATCACAATCATTAGAAGAAAACTGACCAGGTCTTGTTGAACGAGATATCTCGTCATGGGAAGACAACACGATCATTAGAAGAAAACAGACCAGGTCTTGTTGAACGAGATATCTCGTCATGGGAAGACAACACGATCATTAAAAGAAAACTGGCCAGATCTTGATCTTGTCATAAAGAAAATCGGCTATATCCTCTGATGACGAGATATTACGTCATTAGCAATATTGTTCAGATCTGGATGGATGAAATATCTCTCAAAACTACTTAGAGGGTTAATAAAGAAATACCCACGAGATTTATGAAAGTGTGAAGAATGAAATGTTTCTGGTGGTAAATTTTCTGTCACATTATACCAAACAAAAACAAACAGTTAAATTTAAAAAGTAAAAAATATATATGAAAACAAAAAATAAAATTTTTTCAACTCTTCCTCACCAAAATGATTTTTTTCCTACGTCAACTCAGATCCGACATCAAAGAAAAATAATCCGAGGAGAGGAGATATTTTGTCTACTTCTAAAACTTAGCAATTCATTTTATTCTTTTCATCAAACACTGACTGAAGTAAAACTTTTATCTTTTCAAATTGGAATTTCGTTCTTCGTTCATGGAAATCGCTTGTTTCGAAATGAGTCAAAACAGAGTTTCGCTGAATTTATGAATGGAAATTTGTCGGAGTAAATATCTTTTTCATTTACCAGCTGTTTCCTGATTCGAAGGAACCGCTTCATCTGTCAACGACACGCTTGCTTTCGCGCTTCTGCCGTCGCGGAGTTTTGATAGCTTTTCCTCCTCTTTTATTGGCTACTCGGCGAGTGACGTATGCTCCAAAGCAGCTGGATACAAGAGCTCCGTCAGGGGGAAACGAGATACGAGAAATACATCTTGGAATCTGAATTCAGATTTACTTTTGGTAAAGAGGATGGCATGCTGTAAATTTAAAATAAGAATTGATCCATCTGTTAATGATGAAAAATATTCACACAACCGAAATTAGGAATTAAAAAAAAATTAGATTTGTAAAAGGGTAGTTTAGAAACTCACTTTTCGAACTCTTCGAACAATAATAAATCAAACGCTGTTCAAGCAATAAATGTAATAAATTTTAAATCCATTATCCATCAAACCATCTTAAACAATTGTACATAATTAATAATCCATGAGTACCGAATATTATTTATTTATTAAAAATATTAGGTTAGAACGTTCATAAGTAGAATTTAAACGTTCACTCACATCTACTTCAGAGAGAAAATTAAACGTGTCTTCAATTTTTTAGAACAGAATTACTAAAAAATGAATTTTTTTTAAAAAATGATCTCTAAGAACTGTTGATTATTATATTGTTCTTCAGTGACGTTCAGTTACTTTATAGAAATTATAGGAAAAGGGCGGCCATAATTCTATAGGATTCTAGAGAAATTTTTATAGGATTCCATAAAGATTTTTCGTAAGGGAAGGAACCAACGAAAGATACTGACGACGACATAATAGTTCTTGGATTTGAAGCAACTAAATTGGTGATTTTTTTTCGAAATGCCTTTATGCATTTCAATGAGTAGAAATAATGATACTATTGTAGAACTTTTAAAATGTATAAGCATTTTTACTCGTCATTCTTAACACTTCACTCCTAGGTAAACACACAATCCAGTTTCATTTGATATAAAACAATCTAAACCTGCGCATGGTTTTAAATATCTATCTAAATAGATAAATTGAAATTTGGTTACTTTTATAAAAATAAACAACAATATTCAATATTGTGCTTAGTATAGCTTATAGGACGCATAGCAGAGATGGAAATCTGCAGTTGAACTTTTACTTTGACTGGTCTACTTTAGGATATGTCGAAGTTCCGTCACTTTTGTCAAACATAAAATTCTTTTTTAAAAATAGAATACTGACGTATGATATCTTCAATTTGAAATGAAAAGCGTTTGATGCTATAAATATTTTTAAAGCTGCACATTTCCTGATAGAATTAAGCAATTATTGAATTGAGCCATTCTCTTTAATTTGTTTAATTTCAATAATTTTCTCCAATTTAGAATGAATGCATTTTGATGTATTCCGGATTCTTATTTATAAATGTGGCTGAAAAAACTTTCATTGCCAATTTGTTTTAATGATATTTTGTCAAGAGAATTTCCTAATGAGAAGAAATGCACTCAAAAGATAAGATGGGATAGAAGATAAAGTGACGACGAATACTGCTTGTTCATGCTAATATTTCGTAGGATTCTTTTTCTCTTAAGTTTTACGAAAAGGAAAAACACCAGAGCAGCAGCGTCTCCCTGACGTACCTCTCAAACAACGGTCGACTTCCTTTCCCTCCCCCTTTTACTACTTCCCGTCTATCTACCTGGTTACCAATAGCGACCAGTTGTACAGCTGACTCCAAACTGTCAACATGTACCTGAGACTCCTTGTGCAGAGTGTCTGACGATTCCCCACGATGTTTATCGATTCACGCATACTTAATATCTCAAATTCTTCAATTACCTAATAACCTGACTGTGACACTCTATCGATATTATATCAATATCGAGCAGAAATAAATTTGGATTTATTTTTTATCGGTGCACGTGGAGTTGTGTTATCGGCCATTTACTTGGTTGCTCGTCTGGAAGTAAACGGATAATTACTTTGGAACCATTGTGTTTACTATCTTAGAACAGAATCAATCGGACGTGTGTTAATGTATTGATTGTGGAATTTTGCATTAAAAAAATTAGTGATATGTAATTCGGATTTTATTACAGAACGGAATTCTGGATTCATGTTTCAGGATGTGAGAACTGAATACTAAACACAGAATTTCTCATCTTCCAAGAGGTGCATTGATACAAAAATTGCCTACGATCTATCGTTTGCGGATTATTTTATTTTCGTGTGCGTGTTTGTGTTTCGTCAGTTGGCATTGTGTGGAATAATGAATGCATCCAGAACGTTTTAAAGTATTCATATCGTCTGCCGGCAAACCGTTGATCGAAAATGTGAAAAGTGGAGTTGAGATGCAGGATGACCGCATGCGGCGTAACAGAAATGCAACAAACTTCTTGTGGATCTTTTTACGGTGATTTAGAAGAATATTTGAGTGAGGTCGAGCGACGGGCTCAGAGGACTTGCAATGACGGAGACGATATTTATTCGCAGCTGGCTCAGCGCGAAAAGGACCTCGTGCTCGCGGCAGAGTTGGGGAAAGCCCTGCTCGAGAAAAATGAAGAAATCAGTAGAGCTAACGAAAGGCTGGCTGAGGAATACTCACATCAGTTGGAGGTAAGACATTTGAATTTCGCAATTTCTAAATCTATCTGTTGTCAAAGGATCAAAAGAGTTGCTAGCAGAGAATATTCTAAGAGGATGACTATTCTAATAATATTCTTCAAACATTAAAATTTGGAGAATATTCGAAAGTTTTCTATTTAAAACCTCATTTTTATATTTATCAATATAATTATTTCTACGAAAACGACTATATTCTGATAATATTTATTCTTCATACATTACAATTTGAAGAATATACAAGAATTTTCTATTTAAAACCTCATTTTTGTTTATTTAATTGTTATTTCTCTACAATAATTTACTGTCATAACTAGAGTTGTTAACAGAGAATATTCTATGAGAACGACAAAATATACTGATATTTATTCTTCAAATATTAAAATTTGGAGAATAAACGAAAGGTTTCTATTAAAACCACATTTCTGTTTATTTAATTGTTTCTCTACAATAATTTACTGACACAACTAGAGTTGTTAGCAGAGAATTCCCTACGAGAACGAGAATTGATAATGTTCTTCAAACATTAAAATTTGTAGAATATGCGGGAATTTTCCATTTAACTATTTTTATTCATTTATTTATTTAATTTTTATTTCTATTCATAAAAATATTCAATTTTATGTATCATTCGCAATATGAGAGAGATTTTCAGTGCAAACAAAGAAACCAGACGGAATGCCAAGTTTTTACTTCTGCTGTCCAAATGCTTTCGCGTGATGCATATCGGGGTTATCTTAAAATGTAGTTTATCACCGCTTGGGCATTTAATCTAATTGTTGATCAATAAATTATCACACATCAATTCGGAACTTTTTCTCTACAATTTTTATTGGCGAAGTGCTGAAATCATATTCGAAAAACAAGCCGAGTAACCTCATGTCCGAATACGCACAAGAAAGCTCCACCACAAAAACACTACCATCATCTGTATGTGACTAGACAGAAAAAGCTTCTTATAAATTTGTGCTGGTTAAACATTGAGTACTTGGAATATACAATTGTGTTCCAGGAAGGTTCCGTCATCTACTCTGATACTGGAATATCAATTGGGAATTTATTTCTTAAAATTTGTATTGACGAAGTGATGAAAGCGTATCCGGAAAACAAGTCGAAGAAACAACACATACCTCCATATTTCTGCTTATAGTTGTATAACGCTGCTTATAGTTTGGGGTATATTAAAAACGAACTCTTCTAGTGAACTCAAAAATAACTGTATGCATACAGCTAAAGAAGTAAATAATTGCTACCTCGAATGAAATTCTTGTAAAGAGCAGAGTACAAAAATAACTGAAACGTTTATTTCTTTTTCTTTATTTCTGTTAGCCTTAAAAATACCATTTTAAATTTATGTATTCATTCATCATTAGTGCTGGGAAAAATATTCTTCAGGTGTAATATTACGAGCATTTATATGACACATTAGGACATTTGTGAAAAATAAAAGTCTATTTTTATGAGGAAAACATTTAAAGAAAAGAAATGTATTAAAAATAGAATAAGACAAAAATTTAAAAAAGAATCTGACACACCATACTCATGCGCATGCTCATCTTCTAAGATTATTTCTGTTTTGATTTGAGATGCATTTGTTGGAGAATTATTTCTTCCATGTCAGGGCAAAAAGGGTTAAGTTAATATGACTACTTTTCAGAATCTTAAGTTGGATATATCACTTTTCTCACAAATATTCAGGAAGAAAAAGAAGCATGTCATGATACAAATAATTGTAATTTAGATTCGCAGATTCATCTAGTTTCGATTGTAAGCATATTATATTATTTTTTAAATTAATGATGCACTTGACTCCTTGGACCCATCAAAAGTTAGACTTAACCCCTTTTGTCTTGACACGGAAGATTTAATCTCTAAAGTCATGAATAACTCATAATAAATCTCATTTTAAGATCTTTTGTGGAATCTATCAGATTTTTTGTGGAATCTATATAAATATGATTTTTTAAAAAGTATTTAAAAAATCATATTTATATAGATTCCACAAAACATTCAGTATTCTAAATTGACTCCAGGCTTGATTACAATCCTTAATTCTTGGATAAGACGAATAAAAGCACGGTAGAGGTAGTGGCCGTCTTTATTTTCTAGGAAAGTTATGCGTAAAACCGCAATACACATGTACATTATTTATAGTTAGGTTTTGGATGCTACTTTGAATACAAGAGATAGCTATCATATCTTAAGAACAACGAATTTAAAGTAACTTAGACTAAACATCAACTTTTATCGATCAAATCGAATAAATTAAGACAAAATAGTTAAATGTATTATGCATATTCGACGAAGAAATGCTTTAAAACAATGTAAAAAGTAGATAGTATTTTTTTATTTATTTGAATGGTGCGTTGTTTTTGTATTCAAATGTAGCGTTGGTTGTACCAGTAGACTATTTGTTATCTTAAACAGTTTAATATCCGCCCATTGTTTTGACATCTGTTTCTTGATATATTTAGATGCTTAGAACAAAAAGCCAACAGATTGTTCTTATGTAGGTAGCAGAATGATAAATAACTTCACAAGACACTTTTTTTGCTGCAATTCGTGTCTTTTCAGTTATAAGGAAAACTTAAATTCAACGAAGCTCTCCTTGTAATGGAATTTATTTAGAAATTTTTGGGACTAGAAATTTCCGAACAAAATTTTTTTTATTTTCTAGGAATACTCTTCTTATCTCCTAGGACCTATGTTCTTATCTTCTAGCATCTTTGTTTCTATCTTCTAGGACCCAGGTTTTACTCTTGTTCTTCCATTTTTCGCGTAATTTTATATTAATACTTTTTAATATCCAAGTAATGAAAACGACAAAAGTGAAGCAAATTAATGTGTAGAATAAATTTCAAAAGAATAAACAATCCAGATTTGTTGGCAAGCTAGGTAATTTAACTAAAATATGGAGTTCCTCATATAAACAAGAAAATTGAAAATGTATAACTGTTGTAGACGATAACAGATATAGCGTACGTAGAACAGAAATTGACTTTCATATATTGGCGAATGGAACCAAATGAATAAAAGCAATATAAAATTGTCTGAAATGGAATTCATTCGCCAAATTCTACCACTTAGATTAAATGTGCTTGATTCGAGGTATGGGATTGCATAATATTGCTGAAACTACACTGAAGAACTCGAAATTCTTCAGCAGTTTGATTAGAGAAAGTAGGTAGGTAATTAAATAAATTTACGTCACACTGTACCAACAAAACGGGCTATCGGCGATGGTCAGGAATCAATCCCGAAGGGAAAGATCAGAGATTCAAAAGGAAATCTGGAAGGGGTAAGAATCATCGCATAAAAGAACATCTCATTTTCGCGAATAGCGCGAAAATGAGAGCGAATGCGAAAATGTTTAAATGACAAAAAATACCGAATAGCCTTTGGGACGCAATTGAAGTGACGTTCAAAAGCTAGTTGTGGCAGCATGACTGATGGTGTGCACTTCTTTTTTTACCATGCACTTAATTATAAACAACAATTGACACTTAACTATACGGAATAGGGTTTTATATATTGATTGATTTAACTTCATTTGTCGGTATGGAATACGAATAACGATGCATGTATACATTAGGCAGGGGTTAGTGAATTAACGTCGCAATGGAGCAACACAGCTGGTTATTAGTGACGGTCCGGTATCAATCCCAAAGGGAAAGATCCGACAACATCTCTTAATTTTGAACCACGGTCAGGTGAAGAAGCCAACACATGAGCTGGCACCCCACTCTCCAAACTTGCACACCACGCCAACGTGAGGATATTTGAGGTCACGACAGATTTAATTTGCACCAGCCCCTTTTTACACGACGGTCTTTTGGTTGGAATCGAACTCGCAACCCTCCGGTTGCTAATCTTCCAACCGGGCAACCGGGGCCATTTATTTTAAAGAGATTTAAATAAGATACATATGAGTAATTATTTCTGATTCATTCATTTGTACCATCGTGGCCGTCGTGGCTCAGTGGTCCACTGCACTAGCAACCTTTGAGTTGCAAGGGACGCAGGTTCGATTCTTGTCTGTTACATCCCTCCATGCGTGTATTTTTCTCTTCTGTATCAGTAAGACTTTCATTGTGTGTGTATGTCTAGTACTTGATATTGTAAGTCTTGTGTCTAGCGCAGCATGGCCAAATATGGCCCTTGCGCCATAAAACCCCCAACCAACTATCATTAATACCATCAATAGCTATAAGCAATTAAGAAACGTTAGCGCGGATGCTATCACGGGTCTGCTTTCTTTTTTGTAAATTTCCTTTTAATTTCCTGTTTGGATTTTGTTATTTGCATTTAATTTTACCTTCAGATAATTAGTTACACCAAATAGTGAAAGCTTAAAAACAGAAGCGAGAACTTGTCTTCCTCTGTAAAATAATGTTAATGGGCGAACTTCCACCATCAGGTATTGTTCGATTGGTAACAGGAAGTTGAATCGGAGCAGATCTAATTTCGGAAATAAATAGAAAGCGAATTCGGCGCTGATTTCTTCCTCCAAGTCAAATTTAATTAATTTCATTACGTGGAGTAAGAATAAAAACACCGCGAACTGTGCACGGTGTAAGAGAGGAAAAATTACCAACTGTACGAATGCGATACCAAACCGAAGCGAAAGAACTCTGATTCATTCATTAGTACCGCTTCGTTAGACATGGCCGATTACAATGAAGAAATTCGACGTTAATTAGAGGCTTCGGAAATGGCAAAACGTTGTTCCGATCTACACCATAAAGTTTTTCTGTGTTCAGTAAAGTAAGAATAAAAGGTAGTTCTGTAAAAACGATTTCGAATAATCTTAATCCCCTGAGCGACATCTCGATAACACTGATCTGCAAAGTGTTCTGTGCAATTATTAATGTTTAATTTCATTTTTAAGTGCCTATTTGATAGTAATAATTGTGATTTTTATTGTAACTAATTTTATGGAGGAAGCATTTTACTAGATTGAGTTGATAACAACCTGTTGTATAAGTTAGAAGCTGTGAAGATGATGTGATAAACCTGGAGAATTTTCAAACAAGGAGCGACTGATTTCATATTAAATACTTTTATGAGAATAAAATATATCCGCATTTTTACATCGATTTACGGCTCAACAAGAAACGATTATTTGGGGTTCTGTTTTACTTCTTTTTTCGTTCGTCCTTTTCACAAACGTTGCAATATGAAAACACACTTTTTTATACAAGATAGGTAGGCAGTTGAATTAATGTCACATTGGAGCAACGGGCTATTGGTGACGGTCCGGGATCAATCTCGAAGGGAAAGATCTTGGGACATTTCGTATTTTTAAACCATTGTCACATGGCGAGGTCAACACTTGAGCTGGCACCCCACTCTCCAAACTTCCACACAACACCAACGTGAGGACATTTGAGGCCACGGCAGATTTAACGTGCACCAGCTCCCATGTAAACGACGATCTTTCGTTGGGTCGAGTTTCAAACTCACAACCTGTGGTTGCTAATCGGCTACTCTTCCAACCGGGCTTTAGTTACGTAAGCCCCCTTTACGCAGCCCCCTTTAGTTACGTAAATATTGGCCTTGTGGCATTTGTCAATGTTTGGGACATTTGACAATGCATGCGTAAACATGGATTTATTTGTCTATAAAAGTTCTATGATCAACAATTAAAATGAAACTTGTGACATGGAACTATTTTTATTACATACTAGCTTTATTACCATTCGAGAGTAATGGACCAATCAGATAATGAATCAATGGATTGGCGTCTTTTCCCGTTCCTTGGATCAATCAAATGATAATTGTTAGATTCCACCCAGTAGACGAAAGCAGTCTAAAGGTCCCGTTACTACTAGTCTTGCTTACGTGATCTAAAACACATAAAAAGGCTACAGTGCGTCCTGGTGTGGTTCGTTTTTGAAAAAGAATAAGAACACTTGAAACTTAAAACTTTTATTGGATAAATGTTGGTTTTGGGATTTTTATGACACAAGGGCCATATTTGGCCATGATGGGCCGGACACAAGGCATACAACATCAAGTAATAGACATACACACACAATGAAGGTTTTACTGACACAGAAAAGAGAAATACCCCTAAGGAGGAATGCACCTGACAGGAATCGAACCAGCGCCACCTAAAACTTGCAGGTTGCTAGCGCAGTGGGCATACCCACTGAGCCACAATGCCCCCTGGATAAACGTTAGAACAAATAATCTTTTTCTCAGGTAAGAGCCTCACAAAACACTATCGGCCTGCAATACTCGACCGTTTTCCTCGTTCTCTCGTTCCCTGTCCTTCTCTGACCACCCACATGTGAAACCCCTCATGGTCACTTCTCTCTTTGACCACACGTGCACCTCTGTTTTCCCCATCAAATATCGGTTGCGTGAAGGAGCAGAATATTACCCTACAGATACCATTGCTCACTCTACTCTGACATCTCCACTACGGCAGGGATGCAGAGACCTGTTAAGACCAAGGGCCACATAGATTCACTGAGACTTATGGGAGGGCTGCCAAAAGAAACATGAAGTTATCTATCATATATATTATTTATATTTTATATTGTTACAAAATGAAAGATAAAAAGTAAATTAATAATTTAATTTGATGGTTGACATTCCATTGATTTATCAGTTTTTTAAATATTTGGTTCGTTTTTTGTATTAGCCAAGCGCAAAATTTACACCAAATTTTCATTAATCAAGCGGTTCTTATTTTTCGATTTGTTTTCATGACTGAAAAATTTTGTTCAGAGATTGACTCAAAGACTTTTAATGTATTATCTTGCAACGAAGTTTTTCGTTAAAGTTAAAATAATACATGGCCAGGCGGGCCGATAGCAAATCAACGGAGGGCTGCACGAGGCCCGTGGGCTGTGCATCCCTGGCATAAACTAAACATTGAAATGCATCCGGCGCATGAAATCGAAACGTTCCTTTGAAACATTTCAGAGCAATAACAGTGGTAATAAACAAGGGGAGTGTCTCGAATTCCAAGCTATCGCATCCCACATCTCTTCCACCCGATTGTTCCCAAAATAAAACAAAAAACGGCACTATCACTCGTCTGTCAAGCTGAATCCAAGTGCTCTCGATAAGAATCAGAGGCCCGCTCTGCCCTTCCCTCTGTCCCGACCTACTCAGTTTCGTTTCAAGGTTCACTGACTGGATTGTTAATCCAGGTGATTAATTACGAAATTGCGCGGCTCCCATCAAGGCCTGTTATTTTGCCTTCCACTGGAAACAGAAAGTGAGCAATGTGTCCATTTTGAGTTGCGGAAAACGCATGAAGGCATATCGGCGTAAACAGATGCTTTTGGGGATCGATAACTCGAGAGTCTGGTTATGATATCTGATTTCATAGAAAGAGTGATGTTTTGACAATGTATGTCGGAACAAAAGCTCATATTTGCGATTTGAATACAATTTGAATGACGGAGTGAGTTTCTAGAATGCATCCACCTCACGCAAGAACAATACCTTTGTGTTTTATGAACAGAATACGAATCATGAGACGGAATGGTTAAATTGAACTCTTGCAACAGCTCTGAAATGTGAACTTTAATTCTCGAATTTTTAGTTGGGTTCTCTTACGAAAAATGTATGTAGAATTCTATAAAAATTTGTACAGAATATGATCTGTAGAATTGTGACCCGTTTTCTATAAGTTCTATAAAGTATAACCTCTATAGAAAGTCTATAGAATTGTGGCCCGTTTTTCTGTAAGTTCTATAAAGTAACTTCTATAGAAAGTTTAGAAACCTCTATAGAATTCTATAGAAGCTCATTTCTTTTGTTCTACGGCTTTACTTTTCTATAGAAATATATTTCTATAGAATCACAACTCGTTTACTCTATAGAAATCTGTAGAGATTTCTATATAAAAAAATTTTCTATAGAAAATAAGTTTCGTATCTCTACATAAAACTCTGTAGAGTTCTATGGAACACACTATAAAATTTTTCCGTAAAGGTTATCAACCGCGCGAGAGTACCCAAACTTATGTGAAAGACACTGATTTTTAATGTTTTTGTGGTGGCATCGGTCCACGCATGAAAATTAGTCACGTGGCTCTGGCAATGGATCAAATTTAATTATCTTTTTCTTTCAGTCGTACTGACTGCGAATTAAAATATCTTTAGAATGCAGCGATCAAAGATTGAGGTATTGGAATAAAATGTTAAGCCTTTTCAGTTTGAGAAAAGGCTCTATGCTGGTAGACTAGACAACGTATTATGTTTAATATAATTTTTGATGAATCTTTATTAGTTACTTTTTGTATCTGCCTCGTCATTCATCGAACCAGTCAACATCTTTATATGGATATGAGAATTAACATCCATGTATCCATGCTTTTATAAGAAATACGATTTTTAATGTTTGCACATGTGTGTATGCGAAACATATTTTACTTACTAACCATTTTGCAATAGCAAATATTTTGCAAGTCAAAAATATATGTATTATATCTTTTAGATCTTTTTCACATTTCAGATAACTTTAATGCTTTTTAAGGTCAACAAAATCCGATCCCTGGTGTCGAATAATCATCAGCTCTCGGATAACAATATGAACACAATTGTGTTAAATTACACCCTGTCAAAGAATAAGCCAATTGACAAGATGAAAATTATCAAAATATCCATTGCACAGATATACGTAGATAAACGTCAGTTTTTGTACTTTTAAATTCCAGAAATCTGTGAGTTTGTTGAGAGAAACACACAATTTGAATAAAAACTTAATCCAATTTCACTTAAAGTGGAATTCGCCATCCATATGACTACACCGGTGTTCTCAACTTTTGGTTTGTTGGATTTTATGGGACAAATGTCATATTCCTCAAGCTATTCCAAACACGAGACAAACAGATAATGGACTCACACTAGGAAAGGTGTGCTGTCATGGAGAAATTCATCTAGGCTAAGCTCAACTTTGAGACACTGAGACACCAGCGTTTTTAAACGTGTTGAATCATGTCTAAATACATACTGCTTTGATGCATCTATGCTTATAGTACGGTTATTATATTCACATACGTGACACATGAGAAGATGAAGTAACATACGTATCGTAGAATTTTCGAAAAATATTTATTGTTATTTCAAAATGAACGTGATAATCTTTTGTTGCTACCCACACTTCCTTCTGCATTTCGAACCTTTCTTTGTATTCAATTTGTTATTTTAAAAACAAAGCAAAGATATCAATCATCATTCCTGAAAATATTTCCCCTTGAGTCTATGTTAGACTCAATTTAAATTTCCGATGCATTCTTCAATGTCTCATAGCAGCATAACAACTTAATGCATAAACCTCCGGGGTAAATGTATCTGTAAGTTAACATTAGTCTCTGCAACTCATCCATCAAATCAAAAACCGAAACGCTATCATTATTTAGACTATTTTCAAATTTCATGGGAAAAGATAATGGCTCATACATTACACAGATTGAATTTTAAATAGAAAGTTGATCATGTCACCCATGACTGTTATAATAGTATCATATAGAGAGACAAGACTTCCCCATAGCACTTCGGACAAGTCTGAGATTGTCTTGTAGACAAACAAGAACTATTTATCACCATTGCTTACCAGTTGAGGGTAGTGGATGACAAAGTCAAATTTGTCTGCTCACATTTTTTTATACGCGAAAATCTTTCAAGACCGCTAGAAATATCCCGCCCTGTTGCTCCAGCGCGACGTAAATTCAACTACCTACCTAGACCGTTGGAATTGCATTTTAAGGGTCACTACTTGAAAGAATACGTCATTTTTCTTCGTATTTCTCCCAAGTAGATATATAGGTAGTTGAATTCGAAACTCGATCCAATCAAATACTGTCTTATATTTGGGGGCTAGTACACGTTAAATTTCTCGTGGCCTCAAATGCCCTCATGTTGGTGTTGTGTGGAAGTTTGGAGGGTGGGGTGCCAGCTCAGGTGTTAAAAATTACAAGGTGTTGTTCTCGGATCTTTCCATTCGGGATGGATTCCGGACCGTCGCCAATAGCCTGGTGTGTTGCTCCAGTGCGACGTCCAATCAAATACCTACCTTCCTTTATGAAAGATGTGAATTTTTGCAATATATACTTGTCTCGATTGTAAAAAATGTCCGTGTCATGCATGTTGGTTGGTTGCTCATGCTGACGGAGATGAATGAAAAACAACATTTTAAAGTACGACGTGGTTTTCTGTGTACAGATAAAGCATGCTCATGTCAGATGTTTTGTCATAAGCTGCTCCAATGTGTGGCCAGGCTAATGACTGGGCCAGGCCCGAACAACCCCTCCGGCCTTTCGTAGGCGAAGTCCGTCCATTTTTCATCCCCTTCGCCTCATCCTTCAAATCAACTACCGGGACGGACAGGAAGACGTAGGTCGCGGCCTATCACACGGAGCCACATTTTTCTAATCGGACGTCTCGTTCTCATTTATTCCCTTACCAATGTTACTACTTTCCCGTGTTTATTATATTTTTTCCAGTGAACGGGAAAGGATTTTGTTTCCTTCACTTGCGTTAATTTCCCTGAGGGTAGTTGGTAGAAGACGAGAGAGTATACTGGATGCGATCCAGCGAAGGAACAGGTTCCCGTCGTTTAGTTTATACTGAAAGAGGTGTTCAAAACAACAGGGGAGTGGTGTTTTGTTGCTGGAATGGAGCGGTTTCGGACGCTAATGGGATTCCGAAAGACTCTCCTCTAATTTTATTTTGGGGTTTGAAAAATGACTTGTTTTGAATTTTCCGACACGTTGATGTTTAGTCTGTCCTGCTCTGTTGAATCTTCCCATAGGTCAATGATGTTGAATCGTCCCTTAAGTCCCATGTTGAATCGTCCCATAGGTCAAAATGACTTGTTTTGAATTTTCCAACACGTTGATGTTTACAGTCTGTCCTGCTCTGTTGAATCTTCCCATAGGTCAAGAAACACCACTAGTTGAATAGTGAGCAAACTTGTAAAATTAATCCGCGGCGTGGCCCAGTCTTCTCTCACACTTGTATGATTAAAGTATTTACGTATGTTTTAATTGTTGATTAATACAATTTCGATTCAAACTGATTAAACTGGTTGGTTGAACTGGTGTTGGCCTCGTCATCCGACCGTGGTTCAAAATCACTCTGTGTTGTCATCGGATCTTTATCTAAGGGATTGATCCAGGACCGTCTCTAATAGCCCGTTATGTCGCTCCAGTGCGACGAAAATTCACCAACCTACCAACATGTTACTATTATTGCGCTGCATAAATTAAATAAAATCTGTTCTCAAAACCACCATAGGTAAGTAGTTAATTAACGTCGCACTGGAATAACACAACAGGTTTTTAGCGACGGTCCGGGATCAATCACGAAGGAAAAGATCCAAGGGAAACACTGTACTGTAGCGACTAACTATCGTCAAAGACTACACAATTCATTACAAAACACTTTCCATTTATTTCTGTTTGCCGATGGTGTCCAGTTTAAAGGTAAATCAGCTTTCCATGGGGATCCGCTGAACTTTGATAAGAGACCGGAGCTTTCAGTCGGATGAGGAATTGATGGAACTCTATTTCTGATGACTTGTCCGGAACCTGTTGTTCTCTCGTCAGAGAGTGGTGTCGGCATGGATGCTGGCTAGCAACCAGAATTGACGTTTGAGTCATTCGTACCTTTTAAAAACAGTCCAGTACTCGTCCACTCAATGTCTCTTCTCTTCTGTCTTCGTTGGGGCAAGGACTCCTGTACTCTCTACAACCCAGCGGAAATCCCCAAGTTATGCTCATACATAGGAGCAAGCAAGGGGCCCACTGATGATCATGACACAAAACACCTCGTAATTTTAAAACACGGTCAGATGACGAGGTCAACACCTGAGCGTTGATTAATCCTCCTCGACGAGGTATCTCATTATTAGCATAACAAATCAGATTTTGATGACGAGATATTTTGTCAGAAGCAAAATTGATCAGATCTTGATGGACAACATATCTCGTTGAAACCACTTGGAGGGTTAAGTTGGAGTCAGCGTTCTTTTTAAACATTTTTTAGCTTAAAATATTATATTTTGGTGAGGGCTCCAGTTTATTGAGCCCCATTTTTTAAATTGCATTTATAGTCTGTTTAGGCATGTTTTCTTTTTTTGGAACTATAAAATATTTTTTTAAATGAAAAGTTTGCAAAACTTTTCCGCTCGCCTTGTAAGACACTTCTCGAAACAGTATTAGTCGAATGTGAAGTTTTCTCTATAGTTGCACGATAGGGATTTTCAATGGTAAACGAACAAACCAAACTGAAGACTGATATTTTACTTCCTGGAACGCAAATGCTCTAACGGTACAACATCAAGGTTACCTTTAAATGCAGCTTATCGCCGTTTTGGCAGCGTTTGACGTTCAATCTAATTATCATTGACCAATTAACTATCATATCAATTCTGAATTCATCCTGGGGCTGCCATGGTTCACTGGGTTTGCTCACTGCGTTGGCAACCTGCGAGTTATTGGCAGCGCAGGATCGATTCCTGGAACATTCCTGCTGTATTTCTCTCTTCTGTGTCAGTAAAAACTTTACTTATGTGTTTATGTTCATTACTTGACGTAGTGTGTCGTGTTTGGCACAACTTGGCCAAATATGGCCCTGTGCCACAGAACCCCTCAAACCAATTGCAATCAAATTTTTGGAGTTTCGGCAACGGACTGAAATCGTATTCGTAAACACAAGTCAAATCATTTCGGAAGACATACGGGAAGCATGTTCCTCCACAAAAACACTACCGCCATCTAAATTTAGCTTGACAGAAAAAGCCTCTCACATTAAAGAAAGGGTTGAACAAAAGTATGTTTTATATTTTAGTGCCTTACAAACAATGCAAAGTGCGACATTGTAAGCAGTTAAAAACTCTACGGTTCTCTAAAATAATGCAGACGTTAAAGGATTTATCATAAATTGAGGGTATTAACTTGCAGGGTAGATTTAAAGCGCTTAGTAGAGGAACCTTACTTATTATGATGTTTTGCTTGAATAAGTCATTAAAAAACGGGTACAAAAATTAAACCAATCATTGGGGTTTTGACGTTAATACATTAATATCATAATACTACTTTTTCACAATTTCATTTCTTTAGCTTATAAGAAAAACCCGAATGCACTGTCGAGAGGATTCATTGTTTATTTAATTAATAGATGTATAAAGCTCTCATAATTAAAAAAACATTATGATTAAAGATATTTATATTTTTAGTTTCAGTTATGTAAATTACCACTTTCAGATGTAATGCAATACGTCATTTTAATTATTCAATGAAACTTTACTACTAATGGCATTGAAAAAATTATCTCTATTTACATTATTACTATTATTTACAACATTGCGTCATTAGAAGGTACCATTTGTTGATCTTTTAGGCATCGAAAGTACTTTATTAATAAAACTTACCTTGATGACTTGATTGCGTATTAAAGAGTTCTTTGAGTATATTCGATCCATTTCAGTAGAAGAAAAGCTTAGTTCGAATATAACTAATTCTGTCTCTTCGTCAATAGAGTTGCTTAGAAAAGCGAATGTCAGAATTAATATTCGTTCAAATTATAGCTCTACAGAACAATAAAACATAAAATAAGAACCCGAAGATTATCAAATGCAGAATAAGAATTATTATAGAACAATCAAATGTAAAATAAACCCAATAAAATAGTAAAACATAAATATGATTTCTCGAACGCGATTTTCTTCTTTTATTCTGTATACAAACATGAAAAATGACCGTTCCAATTCCATTTAGCTAGTATTATATTTTAGCATAACCCTGTCACATTGATGATGTTAGGTGAAATGAACTTGCATATAACCCTTTCTATTTTATGAAGTTTATGGGAATGTTTGTGGTTTCTGTGAATAAGAGTGGATGGATTAGGTCTCAGTATAATTTTAATTTCGAATTCTTGGGCTCATTTTCAGTTTGCGATTTTCTTTTGTCTACAGCTTTAAAGTATTTTATTTCTGAAGTGTGTACCTATCAGGAGGATTCAGAACTCTTCAATTTAAATCGCAAACGGTGTCGCTTTTGCAAACGGAAATTTTTATCTATTCTCTTCGCTAAAGAACAAACAAGGCTTAACTTTTTATGAGATAAATTGAAGGTAGTAACAAAGCAAAATTATGGGAATTTTATGCTGATTTTAAGTAATAAGCTACATTCATTTCTACTTCATTCCTGTTCAGATAATTTAGTTGTATAATAAACCCAAATGACAAAGAAATGTTACAATAAACTGCATAATAACATTTCATAACTTACAAACACAAAAAGATGTCTATTTTAAGCTATGCAATTTTCTAAAAATTTACATATACAACTATTTTTTTATTGAAGATGACTTGTATTTTTGATTTACATAATCTATTCTGTCGCGCGCGCGCGTACTGAAGTTTTATATTTTATCTCTCTATCTAGTTTAAATAACTTTTCAATTTTAAACTCCTTTAATTCTAATTAAAACTTTACTGTGCTATGATATTTTTGGAAACACGGAAAAAGTTAAATGTTCGTATGTAGTTTAGTAAACTCTTTTGTATTTTTTTGTAAAAAGCTATGTTTGTAAGAATTATTAAATTGCTTTCGAGCTTTCTATCGAGGAAAATGAGATGTCATGCATTTTAATCCAGCCTACAATATTAAGTAATACACATTGTGATTGGACATTAATATTTAGTTCATCCTATTTAAATATGTATTAAAGCATTTTCCGTATTAAAAGAACACATAGACAGCTAATATTTCCTTATTAGCTTCACAAATAAAGGTTTTTATTTCTAACATTTCCTATTATCTTATAGAAGGATACATTTATAAAATTTCCGTAAAATGAAAATCTGTTTTGTCTGAATTAAGAATCTCCCTTTGGAAGGATATTCTTGTGGGATGTTCAAAATGCTTTTAATTTATTTATCTGTATGAAATTTAATCCATATCTTTAACAATTTTGTTTCACCTCAAAAATGTGACACAGAAAAAGTCCGGATACAAGACTACTACCAAGTTAAGACAAATAGTTCAATTGATGACTAGGACTTCACAAGCATTTAATTCAGCAGTTTTAATTATTGTTTCATTCATTCATTGTTGTATTCATTGTTTTAATTATTAGAAAGTACTTTTTGTATAATTTTAATCTAGGATGAGCTTAAAAAGATACTTTCTGTGATCTTTTAATAAATAGAAGTTAACATAATTTATGAAAAAGTGTCAGAACTATGTTTGGGGTGAAGGTATATATATGCTCCTATATTTTCCTGAAAAGTATGCCAGAAAAATTGCTGTTATCCTCTTTGAATTCGCCTAGTGTTTCAAGTGTTTGTAAACTGGAACAAAAATATAATTAAATTCCGAAATGGAGAAATTATTGCAGATACACTAGCAAACATTTCTCCAATATCAAATTGTACTTTTCTATTTCAGTATATTTTAAAGCCAAAATTGAAATTTTGCATTATTATAAAAAATAACAGTATTTGTTAGACGTATAATGTAGTTGCTTCTGTTTGAATTTGAAATGATGCAGGGAAAAGAAAAATCTGCTTACAAGGAAATATATTTCAACAAGATAATTTAGGTCTCGTGGAGTTTAAAAAACCTTTCTCTAATAGGTACTAACAGATTGAGAATATATAGTCCATGTTCCTATCAATAGGTAGGAAACGAGACTAATTGTTAACTGATGTAACAGTTGCTACGTTCTATCGCCTTCGTAATGGTGTTTAACGATTGCCCTAAATATCCCTAAAATCTGTAACCGCGCTAATCGAAAAGTTTTTAAAAAGAATCTGTTACACTCCTAAAATCAAGAACAATGGGAGGGATAATTGTTTCAAAACGCTACAACCAGAATGGATTGAAACGTTTCTTTCCATTTAGTAAAACTTTGTCTCTTTCAGAAACACGAGACGCTTTTCTTGTAAAAGGCCGAAAAAAATCCTTAATTGTCATTTAGTTTGTGCGGTTAATCTTGCGAATCATATGGGAAGATTAGTAATAATAGGATAAATGAGGACAGAATATAAATAGTGGCAGTGAAATATTTGACTATTGGGATCAATCCCGAAGGGAAAATACCGAGGACGACACCTCATAATTTTGAACTACGGTCAGATAACGAGTCAACACGTAGCACTCTACTCTTCAAACTTCCACACCACGCCAATGTGAGTTCATTTTAGGCCACGATAGATTTAATGTGCACCAGCCCCAACGTACACAACGGTCTTTGATCGGATCGAGTTTCGAACTCGTAACCCTCCTGTTGCTAATCTAAAACTCAACCAACTGGGCTACCGCCGCCCAAAGAAAGAGTAAGTGAGAAAGAAGATAAGTATGTATCAACTTGGGCTGTAGGAATGATGGAAAAGTTAAGAATTGTCGAGTGCAGAGTTGAAGCAAGAATTTCACATACCATCCACACTGATAGTGGAATAAATAGGCAATGATTTGATCAAAAATCATCGTATGCATATCTGATTCGTTATCAAATTGAAAATAACGGACGCCATATCTTTGGTTAGCTTACAGGTAGTAAGCATGAAAGACCAGGATGGATTGAAACGTTTCTTTTCATTTAGAAAAAAAAAAACATTTGTCTCTTTTCAGAAATAGCCCGTTGTGTTGCTCCAGCGCGACGTTAATTACTTACCTACCTTGTCTCTTTCAGAAACACAACCTCTCGAGATGTATTTTGTAAATGGTCGAAAAAAATGCCATTTCTTCTGTGCGGTTAATCTTGCGAAGATAACACGCGGGATAGAGCTGGAATTTTCACATGGGGAGATTAGTAATAATAGGATAAATGAGGACAGAATATAAATAGTGGCAGTGAAATACACACGGGAAAACACCATCTGCGGTATTTCCTGTCATTTCAATCGTTGATACCGTAAACGTTTAAACTTGTGTTTACGTACATTCTGAAATGAATCATGGAACCGTGAAATACAATATACCAAGTGCGTTTTACTAATACTACTTATATAAATACAAGCTGTTGTTGAGAAAGATGGGGGAATACGTTTACCTTTTAGGCACTAGTAAAGTCAAAATGTTATAAACAGCAATAAAGTATACTTTAAAGTGCTTTTTAGATCTAATTGTTTTAAAAACTAAGTACGAGAGGTAAGTAGTGAGGCATATCACAAGAAACTGTAGATTATCTTTTGCTGAAAATTTAAAAAAGAATGCATGTAACAATTTTTTGCTACAAAGAAATTTTTTGAAGTGTTTTATTCTTTCTCGAGGTTGGTATATTTTTAATGACTTCAATTCAGGAAGTAATCTCCTTCAACGTGTGATGTGTTTTGTGTTATCTCTTATATCTAACTGGTATTGGCGTCTTTTTTCTTGCATTATTTGAATATGACATTCTTGTTCCTTAATTGAATATTTTTATGAAGATAAACACAGCAATTAAAAAATAAATCAAAGTAAATACAAAATTCTTGCCATAAGACTTTATGGATAGTCGTTTCAAAAAGGCACCGCAATTTAAGTGTGAAATCATTATGCTAAACACAAAAGGCTAGAAACTCAAATCTAAATTTCATTTGCTATAATAAGATTATAAATCGTTTCCTTGATCATGCTAATTTATCTTAATGATGCGCAATGCCTTTGCCATTCCGCTTGATATCAGTACAATTAGTACCATTCCCATTCGAAGATTCTTCCTTGTCCTCTAGTTACCCCAATCGGTCCGTTTTAATTGGCCGATATCGCATTTCAATCATCCTCACGTGCTTCGTCGTTTAATTCTCGACTCACCTGGAGTCTAAACGATGCTCATTAATCGCTACGAAAATAACGAATTACGACGGGGGCACGAAAATAAAAAGCAAAGTTTATCAGCAATTACGCTAAAGAAAGCTCATTTCCTCTCGCTCTCTCTTCACTTCTTCCGCTACTGCATCACCTCTTGAATGGGACATTAACGGGAACCGATTTCTTGTTTCTGTTTCCAAACCGCGATAACGATACACGACTCCAGTAGAGACAATAACGTCGCCGCAACACTTAACTTTTTGGTCTTCGGCTCAATCAGATCGTTCCCCTCCTTTGTAAGTAGGCGCGGCGTGTTACACGAGAAAACTCTAACACTCTACGATTTCTTTTTTTATTAATATTATCTCTGTTTAAATAGCGATTGTACCGTTACTGTCAAGCGTAGCCAGGCTTAGTTGCGATCCTTTTACATCGATCTGGGAGGCTATTGAAAGAAAAGATGAGCTTCCAAGGATGCGTCTTCCGGGTGAGGAGTTCCCATGGAAAATGTTCGAAAGTTCTTTTGTAGAAAGAAATGGGAGGGTGAACTCCAACATGTCCAGTTTAATTCTTTTTTGTTTTTACTTTAAAGACCGTGAAAGGGTAATATGTTCTGACCGATCAATCAGAAAAGATGTTTTCCAATTGACTTATCGTACGTGCAAGAATGAATGACTCATGCTAGAGGGTGCAAAGATTGCGAAGAAATCCTTCACATGTCTATTTCTGTGGTTCTGTTTGTTTTGTCATCACTCTGAGGTCATTTTATACTACACGAGGGCTAACTAGACAGACTTAGGGCTTAACCTTCCTGGTGGTTATCTCGACTAGGTATCGCGTAATTAGCAAAACTGACCAGATTGTGATGGACGAGATATCTCGACATTAGAAGAATACTGACCATGTCTTGATCTCCTCATCAGAAAATCGACAGTATCTTGATGACAAGAAATCTCGTCATTAGCAAACTTGTTCAGATCTTGATGGACGAATTATCTCGTCAAAACCATTTTGAGAGTTAAAGTGAATTCCGAGCCATCACGGACATCCATGCCTAGACCAGGTTTGGTTTATCGCTCTATGCTCATTTTGTGCTATACCAAGGCTAATTAGACCGATAGAATTAGGGCTCAAAGTGCATTCCGAATCATTACAAACATCCATGCGATACGAACCCAGAGACTTGAACTTCAGGCCAGAGTGCTACTATTACATTGGTCGGGCATACCATGCCGCTCTGTGGTCTTGAGCGGGACCGTGTTTCTAAATAGTTGTGTAAACTGCTAGTTTCTGAAATGTATATACAATTACAGATTAGCGAATTGCGCTACCGTCTAATTAAGGAATACCCAATGATTTATAATTTAGTTGATGAACTAACACCGGCACATGCTAAGAGTCCTTAAGTCCACACTGCTCATCCCGTAAGGGAATTGCGGCTATCCATCGGCGCTGTTGAAGTTCCCCGTGGAAGAAAGCATGCCAGATCTCTCATTTGTTACCAACTTAATAAAGGACGTCATACCTTAGGTTGCGTACAGGCAGCAAACATGGAAGTCTGCACCTGGTGCTGAGATTTGGAACCATCACAAAGGGGTTGCGTTTATTTTATGGTGCAAGGGCCACATAGCTGCGTCAAACAACGTCAAGTAAATGAAAATACACATGCAAACCAACACAAAAAGGTGGAAAAGTATATACTTCCACAATGTCCTAAATATAAATGTGAAACTTTTTAATTAGTAATTAGTTATTTTTCTGCTTAACTTAAAAAAGATAAAGATTATAGAGATATCCTTCCTCAACTTCTATCAAACATAGTGGATAGAGATCATATGAATCCTTGGGAAATAAAACACATGGCTGATAAAAAAAGTGGAATGACCCAGATTAGAACGAAAATAGCAAAAGAGCAGGTGCACATTCAACGTATAAATTTCAACCTTGTTCGTTCAAGGAGTAAATAATCTCTCCAAATCTGGATAATTCTATACACCTTGAATAGAATAAACTGCATTCTCACAGTTAAGACAACATTGATGCGTGATACGGAGTTTCTAAGCTATACTCTATTGACGTTTGTTCGGACTACACATCGACCTTCTGATGAAATCAACGGAGCATTAGGACGGAGGCGCTGTCGTAATATCGTAGAGTTGTTGGTCACGTGAGTTTGAGAGTTGACGTACTCCCGATTCCTATCGAAACGCAAACTCGTGTTTTCAATCAAGCTTGATAATCGCATTTTCCAATCAATGACTAGTCGTACATTAAGATCCATACTTTCTCCCAAAACCACGTGACAGATCTTCAAACCGAGCTATCGGGAGAAATAACATGAAGTTACTCGCACATGCTCCGTTTATTTCATTAGTAGGTCGATGTGCGAGCAACTTCATGTCATTTCACCAATTGTGAAATAAATAATAAATACACTAGTTTAATTTCCTTTTCGAATTTTGTATTATTTTTAATACCAAACAGGAACGAATCAAATTTCATCAGTGAATCGAACCACTTAACTTAAATCCTCCAAGTGGTTTCTACGAGATATCTCGTCCATCAAGATCTGACCAATTTTGCTTATGACGAGATATCTTGTCATCATATATTGCCGATTTTTTTAAAGATGGCGAGATCAAGATCAAGTCAGATCTCGTCGAGACAGCCACCTTACCTTGCATTATCGCTTGTCCTATATTATTTATTGATGCATGATTTCCTTTGCCAATCCCACATATTCAAATTCTGACTAAAAAGTTGTAGGATTTGTAGACTTGTGAATATTTAGTGTGGTATTATCACGCCTTCTGCGAGCTTCACCTCATATTTCACTCAGAAAAAATAGTCCTTCTCTGTTGTACTGATATACAAACCCACACTGTCTGATTCCAAAGCTCAAGTTCAATAATCCTTTTCTGACATTGTTGTAGGCGATGAGAAGCAGTTGATATCTCAACAGTTCATTTCCATGTGATTTAAAAGCCCACTAAAAGTGAATGGTTTTATATGAGTATAATTTATAGCTCGTTCATACGTCAGTGCTACGTGAGTAGAAAATAAATCACTCTCTTAAGGAGAAGGTAGCAAATGACATGAAACTTGATTTAAAACATTGCACTAACGCAATAATAAGTAATATTTAATATAAAAAGCATGAGAGTATTTTCTGTCAATCTAAATGTAGGTGGCGGTAGTGTTTCTGCAGCGGAAGGTGTTTCCTCCACGTATTCCGAACATGACGTCATTTGGCTTGTTTTTCGAATATGATTTCAGCACGTCGAAAATAGAAAGTCAAAAGAATAAATTCCAAATTGATATATAATAGTTGATTGGGGTCTGTGGCAATTAGATTAGATGCCAAACGTCGCCAAAATAGTAATAAACTACATTTTATGGTAACCCCGATATGTATTATGCGAGGTAGGTAGTTCAATTTATGTCTCGCTGGGTGCAACACAACGGGCTATTGGCGACGGTTCAGATCAATCCCGAAGAGAAAGACCCGAGGGCAACACCTCGTAATTTTGAACCACGGTCAGATGACGAGTCAACACGTAGCACTTTACTCTCCCAAACTTCACCAATATGAGTTCATTTGAGGCCACGGCAAATTTAACGTGCCTCCACGTACACGAGGGTCTTTGATTGGATCTAGTTTCGAATTTGCAACCCTCCGGTTGCTAATCCGCGACTCTACCAACTGCGTTACCTAGGCCCGATGTATTATGTGAGAGCATTTGGATAACAGAAATATAATCGCTTCCCATCTAGTTTGTTTTTCCATTGCGAATCTCTCCTAAACGTACAGTTTTAAATCAACCTACAAATTAGCTATCAAACAAAAATTAAATCTCTTTAAGGATTAGGTTTCATAAGTAAAAGCAACTAAAAACATGGAATAATATGGAAGTTTGATTTGAACCTTACAACTTATTACTTCACGTTGATGTGGTGTGGTAGTTTGAAGAGTGGGGTGCCAGCCCAGGGGTTGACCTCGTCATTTGACCCTGGTTCGAAATTACAAAGCGTTGTCAAATTGCTTTCAAATTTGCAATAATGGTAGCGAATACTAATCACCCGCTCTCCCCATATTTCTCTGTCCTCGGATCTGTCCATTCGGGATTGATTCCAGACCATCGCCAATAACCTGGTGTAATGTAAATTCAACTACCTACCCAAGTACCCAATCTCTCATCAACCTATTTAGATTGTTTTGAACTTCTACCTAAAGAAATATATATAATGAATCGAAACAATTCGACTCTCTCTTGTATATTGGTCATTGACACGTCTTAAACCATCCACAAACTGGAAAATTAATTCAAAACCCAACTGTTTTGATATCTAGCAATAAGTGAAGTGACAGAGAAAGACTGATTTATGAGATCCAATCCCTCACCGCTGATACCTAATCGAACCCAAACGAGATTACCAGATCTAGGCTGTATGCACCTCTTATTGGCATTATCATATGTCAAATGAATTTAATCCACGACCACCATAAGGCTACCGATGTTCAACTCACCACATGCATGCTATGCTTTTAAAAATAGTAAAATGTCGCACGCGAAACTGCCGTAAGGGTGGAGGAATTCTGAGCATGGATTGACCCAGTTTCGAGCATCAACTGCAGTGGAACGCACGGTGGATGTCATAACATGTTCGGATTTTCTGGGAAACGGTACGTACCATGGAAAGCAAACTTTTTATGGGGCCGTAAAAATCACGGAATGTTTCGGGATCGTTTTCTTGCTGGGGTGAATTTATTATTGGAAATTAGTGCTGCTCGGTCACTTTTCGCTCACGTGTTCCAACTATTACATAACCATATTACATTTTGAAGGAGTTTTACCTTTTATTAGTACTTCTTAAACACCGATGGAGTTAAGGTGCTCATCTTTTGCTTGGTTCAATGAATTCTGATTGGATGTTGGTAGTTCGTACTGTTCAGTCTCTTCATACATATATTTCAATTGTGACATTGGCATGATACATGCTTTAGAAACCAAAGGAATTTTTACTTTAACGTGGAAGCGCTTCTTAAATACTTTTAGGCTGGTAGGTAGTTAATTAACGTCAGACTGGAGCAACACAACGGGCTTTTGGTGACGGTCCGGAAACAATCCCTAGCGAAACCTCGTACTTTTGAACCACTGTCAGCTAACGAAGTCAACATCTGAGCTGGCACCCCACTCTCCAAACTTCCACACGCCAAAGTGAGGACATATGGAGGCCACGACAGATTCAACGTGCTCCAGCCCCACGAACACGAAGTCTTTAGTTGGATCGAGTCTCGAAACCGCAACCCTCTCGTTGCTAATCGGTAACTCTACCAACTGGGCAACCGAGACCCCATCTTTCATACAGAAAATTTAATTTTTAACCCTAAGTTTGTCTACAACTTTAGGGGTATGTGGTAGTCCGGTTGGAAGAGCCGTAGATTAGCAACCGGAGGGTTGCTATTGATTTCGATCCAACCAAAGATAGTTGCGTACGTGGGGGATGGTGCACGTTAAATCTGTCTAAGAACTCAAATGTCTTCACGTTGACCTGGTGTGAATATTTGGAGAGTGGGATGCCAGCTCACAGGTGTGACTGTCATCTGGCCATGGTTCAAAATTACTAGGTATTGTCCTCGGATCTTTCCCTTTGGGATTGATCCAGGACCGTCTCTAATCCGTCACTTCAACGGTTGCTAATCCACTACTCTTCCAACCGGATGACTTCGGCCCTTAATATAGGTTGGTTAGTTTGTTAGGGTTTTATAGCGCTAGGTACAATAACCAATTAGCTGAGCTAAACACAAGACCAAGTAAAATTCAATACAAAATATGTCAAAAATCAAATAACCAAATTATCAATAAATAGTAAATTAAAGAGAATTAATATCAAGCATGAATAGTTTAAAAGTTGATGTAATAATATATGAAGGAAACCTTATGATAAACAACAGACAAAAAATGCTCACTAACTTAAAAAATTCTTCAGACGAAGTATATAATTCAATTAAAAATATTCGAAATTTTCATTGGGATGGAATTCGTCGTTAAGATCGGAATGGAGAGTTCAAAGCTTTAGACCCTTAATGTCATTTCAATTATTTCGAAGGTAGTTCCTAATGTTTTCGTGCGGATTGTAGAATCAATATCTGGAATAATTAAATTTATGTATAATACAGTCAGTCTATAGATAACTTAAGTGTTAATGAAAGAAAATTAATTTGCGCACTGGGAATAGATTCAAGAATAAGTATTATAAACAGTTATACTTAAATACAGAAATTATGACTTTCACTTGTATTAATTGAGAGATCGAAACTGTTCTCATAAGGTATCTTCCTACTCCTTTTAAAATATTTTGCATTCTGGAACCCAGGGGGCCACTGTAACCCGGTTGGAAGACTAATGGATTAATAACCGGAGGGTCGCGAGTTCGAACCTCGATCCAACCCAAGACAATCATGTACGTGGGGATGCACGTTAAATATGTCGTGGTCACAAACGCCCTCGCATTGGCTTAGTGTGGAAGTTTGGAGCTTGTAGTTTCAATTCAAGTTTCTCTAGAAATATTTTAAGCCTTCCACCCAATTTATTGAAAACTGAATAAAGGCAATAGAGCGATGTTGGCTGTATTTTCTTTTATATAAAAACAGATATATACAAACTGGAAAAACTCCTCGAAAGTTTTCTAGAGATTTCACCATAAAACTTTCCATCTGGCATTACGCCGAGTAATCATACTTTTACCTTACCTAACTATTTACTCAGAATCACGTTTCAGCCAACACGTTTCCTCAACAGATAAAGCAATACACGTATCCAGATGGTCAAACAGGCTCTCATGGATAAACAGAAAACAAAAATCGGTTTTCGGGTCAATAGTTCGCAGGCTCGCCACTGGATATCCGCTCCTCTCGAAAAGGAAATCGAAATGAGCAAAGGGCCAGGGCTGTAGCAAGGTGTGTTCACCTGCCATGTCGTCACTACCGCCAGCTGGACACGGCGTTTTTCCCGCTGACTCACGCTCTCTTTTGCATGTTGCAATGGTGAGTAAGTGAGGCCATGAGACGGTGATATAGTTGTGGATGTCTCATGTTCGATACACCTTTTTGCAGCCTGCGTCATGCAGATGCCATGCGAACGGAAACGCGCGTTTGTTGTGTTTAGAGTTGTGTTGTGGAGAAAGGAGGATTTGTGTCATGAAACTGAGTTGAGTAGAAAGGATTTTGTTTCGGGCGGTACTTTGGTACTTTCAATTAACGTCACACTGGAGCAACACAACGGGCTATTGGTGACGGTCCGGGATCAATCCCAAAGGGAAAGGTCCGAGGACAACACCACGTAACTTTGAACCACGGTCAGATGACGAGGCAACACCTGAGCTGGCACCCCACTCTCCAAACTTCCACACCACACCAACGTGAGGACATTTGAGGCCACGTCAGATTTAATATGCACCAGACCCCTTTGTATACGACGGTGTTTGGCTGGATTCGAACTCGCAACTCTTCGGCTGCTAGTCCGTTACTCTTCCAACCGGGCCACCGCGGCCCTGTTTCGGGCGGATCTAAGGTTGAAAATTGGTAGATAGGTAGTTAATTAACGTCGCACTGGAACAACACAACGGGCTTTTGGTGACGGTCCGGGATCAATCCCGAAGGGAAAGGTTCCGAGGACAACACCTTTTAATTTTGAATCGCTGTCGGATGACGAGGTAGACACCTGCGCTCTCACTCCACTCTCCAAATCTTCCACACCACGCCAGCGGGAGAACGTTTGAGGCCACGACATATTTAGCATGCGCCAGACCCCACGTATACGAATGTCAGGTTAGATCGAGTATCGAACTCACACCCTGCTTCCGCTTGCTAATCTGCTACTCTACCAACTGGGCTACCGTGACCCCAAGAAAGAGTAGGAGAGAGAAAAGATAATTATGCAGCAAATTGGGCTGTAGGGATGATAGCAAAGAATTGTCGAGTTTAGTGGTGATGTAAGTATTTCACATGTCATCCACAATGGCAGTGGAATAACAGGGAACTATGCGGCTAAAAATCATCGTACACATCTCTCATTTGTAATCAAATTGAGAATAAAGGACGCCATAGGCAGGCAGCAAACATGGAAGCCTGGTTCTGGTGCTCAGATTTTAATCCACTATACCAATTGGGCTACAATGGCCCACACGTGCATTAGGAAGTTTGAAAGTCGGTTATTAATACACGAGTATTTACTATTTGTGTAATTTCAAATAATGCAATGCATCGAGGTCCTCGCAATCATGACTGGTACTCGAAACGATTCCAGGTCTATCCTTGTTTTAAAAAAGGGACAGATATATATAATCTTAACAGCTTTATCTGGGATTGCAAAGGGAACCGCGGTAGCCCCGTTTCAAGAGTAACGTATTAGCAACCGGAGGGTTGCGAGTTCGAATCCAACACAAGACCATCATGTACAAAGGGGGCTGGTGCACGTTAAATCTGTCGTGGCCTCAAATGTCCTCTCGTTGGCGTTTGAAGTGTTTGGTGCCAGTTCAGGTATGACCTCGTCATCTGACCATGGTTCAAAATTGCCTGGTGTTGTCCTCGAATCTTTCCCTTTGGGATTGATCCCCGACCGTCGCCTGTAGTCCGTTATGTTGCTGCAGTGTGACGTTACTTAAATACCTACCTGGCTTGCAAAGTGCTCACTTCAGGAGCATGAAATTCCCGAATGGTCACAAGTCTTTTCCAGTGTGTCCCAAGTAGTCCCAAAATTTGAGTTTATCGCCTTTTAATTCTAAATTTTGCATTTAATTTGAAAATTTTTTAACGATATCATCAAAATCCAAGTATTTAATGCGCATTAGAAATTTTTATATAACACGGACATTATTGATGAATAGTAATGTGAAAAATTCATGATGCAAGAAAATAATAGCTTAAAGGGAAGTTTTTAATTCTTCCGGCCATTCGTCGAAAACAAATGTTGAAAATGATCTAAACTTTTTGAATAATTCAAAGTAAATCATCAAAGCCTTCCTAGACTTACGTTTAATCTGAAAGGCGTTCTAAAGACAAATCATCGGACGCATGATAAAACAGAATGCAAATGACACTCTAATTCCAAATGATTTGTACCCAGTTCAAACACGAACCGAAAACAGTTATATTTTCTAAAATTACATACCCCACAACACGAAATACTCTTTCCTTACAACGTATAATTTCGGCGGATGCTACGGAAAACAGCAATCAGTTCTCAGAGAGGCATTTTTGCTCTGCCTTAATAACAAGTTTCTGAGGTCAATAGTTATCGGTCCTTGCTTTCAAAGACTTTTACCACACGAAAATCATTTAGTCGCTGCTTATTTGCCGATATCGTGAAAACCTTATTTCTTTACACGGCCAGAGCCCGTGGATTTGCTCGTCGTGTTTCCAGTAATGCGAAGCCGTGGGCTAAATTGAAGCATCGAAGCGTTTGAATAAAGTTTGGAGCGCTATCTCGTTCATCATCCATTGTTGTGTTTCGTATTAGAAGAATACGGAACGGCGCCGTGTCGTTTGTTTTGGTCATGCGGTGTTCTTTTTAAGGATTAGGGTGTCGAGTTTATTTTGTATAACTAAGAAAAAGTAGGTAGTTGAATTTACGTCGCACTCGAGCAACACATCGGGCTGTTGGCAATGGTCCGGGATCGATTCCGATCCGTGGTAGACAGGGAGGGAGAAAATTAAAATCGCACTGGAGCAGCACAACTGACTATAGGTGACGGTTCGGGATCAATCCTGATCCGAGGACAACACCTCGTCGTTTTAAACCACGGTCAGATGAAGAGGTCGACATCTGAACTGCACCCCCCCCCCCCACTTTCCTAACTTCCACACCACGCCAACGTGAGACCGCGAAAGATTTGACTTGCACCATCTCCACGTACACGAGGATCCGTAGTTTCGAACTCGCAACCCTCCCGTTGCTAATCCGCGACTCTTCCAACTGGGTAACAGCTGCCTCAGACTAAGAACAAGATACTTTAACTCGAGGGTACAAACATAGATTTACGTTAGGCTTTCAAAAGCATGGTGTCAAAAGGATTCCAATGATATACAGTAGGGTAGGCCGAAAATTTTTTTACGAAGTTGTCAACCTAACGGCCAGTGACCGAAAGTTGCTCTGTTCCATTGTTTGACAGTGTGCAGCATTTAAAAAAAAATCAGACATCTTGAGAGCTCTACCACTCTAGAATGTTCGAAAATTGAAATTTAAGGGGGTCCGGGACTCAAAATTCTAAAATCTTCAATTTTAAAGTTTTTGTTCTGAAATTTTTTCTGTAGGTATACATTGTATTTTGCAATTATAATAACTATTTTATATTTTCAAAACTTTAAATTTTTTTTATTAAAATTAAAAAATTTAAAAATTTTGACGTTGGGCAAAATTGATATATCTTAAAATATTTTATAACAAATCACTTCATTTTTGCACTAATTGACTCCTAAAAGTTCATACTTTAAACTGTCTGCCTGATTTTTGGTTAAAACAGTTAGAAAAAAAAATATTTTGTTCAAAAACTACATAAAACAAATAGTATACAAAGTTCGAAAAATTATAGAAAAATAATAATATATATTCACAATTGCTGAAGACGAATTAAAGAAATATATTTGAAAAGTAATTGTTGAAAATTTCATTCATTTATGACAAGTAGTTTTTAAGTTATATCCATTTTTCACTATCGAAATCCCATTTAACAGAAAAGGAGAAAAAGAGCGTTTAAAATTATGAAAATATTCAAGTTATTAAAAAGCACTTTTGCATACTTTATGTTTGTTTAAAATCCTCCTGGATAGTATTGTGTATTACTTCTTAGTTTTACTGCTTCATTTAATTTAATTTTAGCAAGTTGGACCTTTTTCCTATACCTTTTAAAATTATTTGTGGACTTCGTCGCTTTCCTGAACCGCCTAGTCCTTTACGGAAAGCGTTATTGAAGTATATTGATAGTACAGAAAATTCGAAAACGTTCAAATTCAACAATAAAAACAGTGAGAATATTACGATAATCAATTCAGATCACTTCAAAGGTGTTCGTAGTGTAGTTTATTTGAGTTAGAAAAGAATAGAGCTGAAACAGTAGAAAGCAGACTCCAAAACAGTTTGTTTAAATTATCTGATGGGTGAGGCTTGTTTGATTTGCAGCTGTCATGTTATAAAAAGCCGAATATTTCCGGTTCTGCTGATAGTAGAAACAAAATGTAGGTGTTATTTTGTTCAGAAATATCTATATTATTTTTTAAGATAATAAAAAAAAATTTGCCTTTTTTTTATATTTTGAGTCTCAGACCCCCTTAACAGTTTTTGGTCGGTAAATAATGTAATTTCGATTATTTAAGACCTTTAAAGAGTACCTGTTTTCCGAAATAAGGATTTTAGTCATGTATTTGATCGACGTTGCTCTGCCTTGAAAGTGACCACGGGGATGGTGCTGATTTCAAATTATTCACGACACCATCTGGAATGTGGAAAAGATATAACTTCAAATCATTTATTAAAAATCATCTGCTTGTCAAAATACTATCGGTAAATCATGGGCTCAGTTTTTGAAAAAAGGTTATTACAAATTTTGTTATATGATAAATTAACGCATGTTTTTAAGCACACAGATATAAGTGACATTGTAAGAATGAATACCTATTTCGACAAAGTTACCATTACAATGCTCAAAATCTACCGTAGAAAAATTAAATCTGTATGTATTGGGACGTGTTTTTACACATTCTTAAAATCTTTCAGATCTTTTGTCATTGAATTCAAAATGACCAAAAATTGCAGCTGTAAGATAAATTTAGAGCTCTAAATAAAATATAGGCCATTTTTAATTGCACACTTAATTTCTTACTTTCTCCTTTAAAGTAAAACTCTGGACCATCGTTCCATTTTTTAGTGACACTGAACGTTAAAAAAAATGGACGGAAGACCTAATTCCAAACTTTAATTACACTATATATAACTGAGATCAATTTCCTTCCAGTCCTCTTCACTTACAAGGACCCTCAAAACAATCTCAAGAAAGTGTTTCCACCCGTCGTTCACCCCAAACCAGGGCATTTCCTAACCTTTCCCTTGAAAACTCTCCACCGTCCTCATTTCGAAACAGTTCGCGACCTTGTTGATAGTGAAACCTTAAAAACCGAAAATAGAACTTTCTTGTTCCCAAAAGGACTTAATTGTTCTCTCTGATGATCCACAGATGATGGCAGGACGAAGGGAAAAAAAATCCCGAATAGCTGCCGTTCGCAGGTTGAGGAAGGTGCAGGGTCCCTTTCTGGAACCCCTCCGATACCTTTTCAGTAACCTTAATATCGCCTACCTGTCACAGTTACTCTCTGAAAAGGGACATCCCCTTGAAGGGGCCCCTTCTGTTATTCAAAAGAACCCGTGAGAGGGTGACCCTGTGGGTACCCGTGGTAAGTGGCCGATTTGGGATCGAGAGTTTTTGTGTGTATTTTTTTCTCCGTTGGGTGTTTGCTCACTGAGCGCCTAGTTTTCCATCCGCTCGTATCGGAGCGGGGTATCTCCTGTGTATTATTCCTATTAGGACGAAATGCGTGGCATATGGCATGACCGTAGCTTTGATCGATTTGCATATTTCTAAGAGTAATATGCCATATTTCATAGTAGCCTGGTTGGAAGAGTAGCGGATTAGCAACCTGAGGATTGCGAGTTCGAAACTCGATCCAACCGAAGATCGTCGTGTATACGTTTCGTATTTCGCCTTATATGCAATTCCATTTACGTGCAACATTAATGGAGAAATACGTTCATTTTATTTCTAAGTTTAAAGGTAGGTTCGATGTTATATGCATAATGTACAAATAATCACATTCAATAAAGAGTATGAAAAATTTTCATAAATAGAATGAACTATTGACCTGGACTTCATTTCATATTACGATTACTTCTATTTATTAGGAGCACATTTTTACTGAGATCTTGGAAAAGGAAACACGGTTCCTCATGATTTTAAAGTATGTTTCTTGTCAATATAAACTATTTTCCTATCCCCTAGTGCCTTGTTTCTGAAATATAAACAGGCAATGCTACATAGTCAGTGAAGGACAACTAAAACTGTATCTTAAAATGCTGCTTTAGCGGGTTTTAAAAAAAGCGCCCGTTTTAAATCTGAATTTACATTAAAAAACCATCATTGAAAGAAACTTTAAAAAATAATAACTCGTCGATCACATCCATTTGCAGAGTTCCTAGTTTATCGGTTTGGGGATCGATTTAAGTCACCATTTCCGGGATGACGAAATGTCGCATGTTTTATCTTCATCGATATGGGAGATGAATTCCAGACCTAGTTAATTACAACTTTCTATCAAGTTCGCTGGTCGAAATCAGGACCATTAATGAACTGGATCACGTAACTGGAGAGCAAGTTTGCTTTAAACGTTAGAAATCTCAAGGCGAGTAGTCAGGTGATTACGGACAAAAAGCAGACTCTTAATGTTACAAAATGGATGCAGACTGAATTCTTATTAGTTTATTAACATATAAGGGACTAAATATATTTATTACCGTATAAATATACATCGCAGCAGAGGCGTGTGGATTTCTATCCGGATATGGTTTTAAATTATTGTTTGTGTCAGTTTGCTATTTTAATTCAAAAAATAACATTCGTTTGAGAAAAAATTACTAACTAAATAGGGTATTGTAAATTTTAAAAATAGACTAGAGTTAATTATAGCTTAATGCCACCTAACTAGTATAGTGGTCATGATGGCGTTTGTCTGCCATCCAATTGATCCCGGGATCGAATCAGTTGGTAAGCGTATGGATGTTGTTGATTGTTACTGTTAGAAATGGCGGCTCACCCACTCATTTGCTCCTCGTAGAGCCGAAGGCCGCAAAGGCCAGGGGTCGGACATTAGATATTGAAAAAAAAAAATAAAGCTTGCAAACTTGTTATGATTACGTCCTTTTACTTGGCTGAAACTAGGGAAATCTCGCGATATAAATAGTCTAACCCTCAGTCATCTCAAACTGTGGTTGTATAATTAAAAAATACAACCACAGTACTCCAGCAGTAAAATTATCTTTTAAGATAAGAATATTTAAACCCTCCTGTTGGTTACCTCGACAAGGTCCCTCGTCAACAAAACTGACAAGGTTTGATGGACGAGATATCTCATTAGAAAAAGTTGACCTGATCTTGATCTCGTCATCATAAAAAACTGCAATGTATTCATCATTGGCATTCTTTATGACGAGATATATCGTCATTGGCAAAATTGTTCAGATCTCGATGGACGAAATTTTTAGTCGAAACCACTTGGAGGGTTAATCACAAGCAGTATTTTAAGTTTCAAGAAGTTATGGACAAATTTTAATTTGATGATAGGCGATTTTTTTTCATTTTATTTTTCATGTTAGCATAATGCAGATATTAACTAAAGAGAAAGACTAGAGCTCATTACTAGGGTCCTAGTTGCCACAGGATCTACCGAGAGCTATAGGATTTGCTTGTTTTCGTATTCTCACTGGACACGACTACCTGCAAAATCATTCTACCGAATTGACTTGTCAGACTCTCCTACGTATCCTCTGTGTTTGCTTTCTGTCATGACAGGAACCCACCTCAATTAGTTGCCCTGGTCTTACTGACGTCGCTCTGAATAATACTTTTGACAGAGTTTCAAATTTTACTTATGTTTAAATATTTTATTGAGCTGCCACACACATATGTCGAAAAGGATGACGACTGGCGTTGGAAAAAATATTAGCATTGATGAAGACTTTTATTTTGTTCATTACTCTAAAAATTTCCAATTTAAAAAGTATGTAAACTTCAGGTAAATATAAATTAACCACTCACGTTCGCGTGGTGTGGAAGCTTGGAAAGTGGGCTACCAGCTCAGGTGTTGATCGTGGTCATCTGACCGCGCTTCAAAGTGACGAGGTGTTGTCCTCGGATCTATCCTTCAAGATTAATCCCGGACCATCGCTAATAGCCCGTTGTGTTGCTCTATGTGACATTAATTCAACTACCTACCTGTCCAATGTGATTCCCAAGAACAAACGGAAAAGCGAAATTCACTTTATGGAATTTTAGACACCAAATTATGTGGTTATAAATATCACGGTGGCTGTAAAACTTGATAGCACCAAATAGGCTTTGTGGAATCTCCAATGAAATATTTACAAGCAGGAAGTTTGTAAATCTATATGACCATCTCATTTTCGAATTCAATACGGCATGAATGAAAAACAGGTGCAAGTAACTTCTTGATGAAAACACTCAATTCACCTTCAGTTCTTATAAATTTTTGTGTTTGGTTATGCGTGGATTAATCCTGAATTATTGAGGGAAAATAGAATATCCAACTCCATGCGTGATGAATTCGCTCGATTGGGAAAATATTCCGTGACTGACTCAAATAAATTCACCAATAAAGATATACCATCGCTTACAGCAGGTTGTAATTTCCTATCTGCTTAAAATTATTCTATTAAACTCTCAAAAGTATTTTTTCTTTCAAATACCGATACCGATATCATCCGTTTCATTTAATCTCTGTCGATTTTGTAAAAAATGTTTTCCTAGAACTTTTTTAGTAGGAAATTAATAGAAATTCAAGATTCATACCACTGCTTAAAAATTATTAATCACTCAAAAATATCTGTTCTTACAAGGTTGATAACGATAACCGACTGCATATGTTGAAATAATCCTTTTCGTTTCATCTCCTCGTCGACTAAAGTCAAAAATGTTTTCCCAGAAAATGTTTTTAGTAAAAAAATAATAGAAATGCAAGATTTATATCGCTGCTTAAAATTATTTAATCACTCAAAAATATCTGTTCTTTCACAACTGATAACGATAACCGTGCGTAAATGTTGATATAATCCGTTTCATTTCATCTCTTCGTTGACTAAAGTAATAAATGTTTTCCCAGAAAACGTTTTGTAGGAAAATAATAGAAATACAATGATTTAAGTTGCTGTTTACAACCATCAAATCATGCACAAATATCTGTTCCTTATATTCTGATTACGATAACTGTGCATAATCCGCTTAATTTCATCTCTTCCACGACTTAAGTAAAAAAACGTTTTCCCAGAAAACGTTTCAGTTGGAAAAATAAAAATGCAAGATTCATGTTGCAGGTTAAGGCGATAAAATGTAATCAAACATCTGTTTATTGATGCATTGAGAATTAGTATGCTGAACTTGGAACTCTAAATTAGATAAATCCTGAATTTTGAGAATGGGGTGCTCAGGTGCTAACCTCGTTATCTGACCGTGGTTTAAAATGACGAGGTGTTGTCCTCGATCTTTCCCTTCGGGATTGATCCCGGACTGTCACCAATAGCCCGTTGTGCTGCTATAGTGCATTGTTAATTCATCTACCCTCCCCTGACTTGGAATTGGGAAGACGATTGATTAATTCTTTGGGTTTTATTGCACAAAGGCGATATTTGACCAAGCTGTGCCAAGCACAAGACAGACAGCATTAAGTAGTCGTCCTGAGGATAGAAAATAATTCTACTTGGAGTCCACTATGTGCCCCTCTAAAAAAGGACGAGGAAACGAAAATAGAAAGTAAACTCTTACATGTAGAGCTAAGAAATTGCAACCATTCTGTCCAATCTAATTAATAAATTCTAAATAATTTATTCCTGACAGACAATCAGATATAAATTATGTTTAGAGGTTTGAGAAAGTGATTATATGCTGGAGAAGAACTCGCAGAAAATCTTTGTTTTAGATTGTGACATGGATTTTCCGTATTAACAAACTAGACGGAAGACGGAGATTTTAATTCGTGTCATCCAAATGATCCGGTATGATGAGTACGGGGGTTACCTTAAAATGCAATTTATCACCGTTTTGACTTTGTTGCAATTATTTAACACAGCGCTGAATATTTTGTTGTTTAAAACATAATCGGAATACATCACCATTTCTACATAAAAGCTCTTTCAACTCTCGATTTGGAAGTTAGGACTTTTTTTTACACCGCTCAGAAACGTTTCAACACTTCTTTCCTCCAATGGGGCCATGATAGCCCGGTTGGAAGAGTATCGGATTACCAATCGGAGGGTAGCGAGTTCAAACTCGACCCAATCAAAGACCGTTGTGTACTTAGGAGATGTTGCACGTTAAATCTGTCGTGGCCTCAAATGTCCTCACGTTGGCGTGGTGTGGAAGTTTGGAGAGTGGAGTACCAGCTCAAGTGTTGACCTCGCCATCTGACCGTGACTCAAAATTACAAGGCGTTGTCTTTGGATCTCTCCTTTCAGGATTGATCGTGAACCATCGGCAATAGCCCGTTGAGTTGCTCCAGTGAAACGCCAATACACTACCTACCTATCTACATAAAAGCTCTTTCAACTCTCGGATTGGTAGTTAGGACTCTTTCACACCTATCTTTCCGCTCAGAAAAGCTTCAACGCTTTTCCCTCCAACTTGACAACAAAAGCTTGGATAATTTGTTCAGACAGCCTGTTCTCTCCCAAATACTTACGTACACTCATAAAGCATTCAACACAATATACACCTGGGTAAAACGAGAAAGCTCAAACTCCGTTTTCCAGACGACAAGACTTTAAAAGGTAAGTAAACCAAACTAAAAAATTAATTAAAAGTTCCTCGTCACTTTCTTCCTACGTCCAGCTGAGACACGACCCAAGTTCCGAGACTCAAGTCGTGTCATAAACTATTCACCCCCTGCGTTAAGAGCTCTGCACGCAACAGAAAAACCGCTTTTGTTTTCATCCCCTGCATTTTTTTCCGTGGAGAGCAAGATACACGGCAGGATATCCTCTTGACGCTTTCCATAATTTCACTCACCTACACACAATGGTTCCCCGTCTTGGCTCGAGATAAAAGTTTCTTTGTTCGCTTAATAAGGGAGATGTTTAGCATTCCCACCGTTAGACCGTTTTGCTTCTGGGTCATTGGTAGTGTAAGTCATAGTGGGGTTTCGGTTTCTACAGGAATCATTAAGTTTAATCATGGAGATCCTGAAATTATATTTTTTTGTTTCCTGTATGCGGATGAATCATTTAGCCTAGAAATAACCTATAAACATATTTTTTTCGTTCAAATTCGCTTAGTTTTGGTGACCAAATATGGCCCTTGCGCCATAAAATCCCGAAACCACCCACCATCGCTTATTTTTGTTCATAGAATCTTTAATTACGCGTTGTCCATAAATGCATGGGGCCGCGGTAGATCGGTTGGAAGAGTAATGCAAGAGGGTTGCGAGTTCGAAACTCGATCCAACCGAAGACCGTCGTGCATGAGGGGGCTGGTGCACTCTAAATCTGTTGTGACTTCACCTGTCCTCACGTTGGTGTGGAAATTTGGAAAGTGAGGTGCCAGCTTAAGTGTCGATCTCATCTGACTGTGATTCAAAATAGCGAGGTGTTGTCCTCGGTTCTTTGCCTCCGGGATTGATCCCGGACCATCAATAGCCCGTTGTGTTGAAGCGACGTTAATTCAACCATCAACTAATTCGATCATAAAATTTATATATCAGCAGGTTCTTATTTTTTACAACTGTAACATTCTATTTGTACAGTAGACGATTATAAGATGTGAAAGAGGCAAGTATCAGTGATAAGGAACGTGGTTATTGGTATTCTTAAGGTTTTGTGCCTGATTAGAATGATACCTTTCATTGTGAGAATATGAGTGAGTGCGCGAAATTCTTTCTAACTTACCGTGCGAGTTCTACAGAACAGTTCAAACAGAAAGGTTTTAACATTCCTCTTAGCAATAATAGAATAGCAACATTTCAAAGCCTCCAATGCTGAGATAACTACCACATTGGAGCTAATTACGCCATTACAGACAAGACTAATATCTTATTCCACTTTCGCACGGAATCCAGACCGTTACACGAACAGTTAAAGAACACTTTTACCATAAAGAAGTGATCCAGATCTACGGGATGGTATTGGAGGCTGGTCCGTGCCTAATTGTTCGATAGTCCCGTTACTTAATGGTCTCGAGAAAACAATGGCTGGGGGCTTTCCAAACGACCGCTCGCCATCGTTTCTCACAGATAAGGATATAATGCCGGCTGGATTGACCCGATCTCCTCCCTACCAATTGTTCGGGTTGAAGTTGATGTATATCGATGGAAATCAGATCGGATTCAATGCGTTGTTGGAGGTGTTGATGTTGGGAAAGTTGGTAAATAGCGTCGGTTTTTTCCTTATGTCAAATGACTGTGGACGAAGAAGCTGAGCCTGACGAAGCGACATAACAATCATTAGAATTCCATTCTATTGTTGTAAATTATCCAATCATGGAAGTGCGCCATCCAGTTGATGTTTCTTTTAACGAATTCGTACGATTTTAAGGATTTTCAACAAATCCAGTATACATATCACCCCGAACAAATTTCAATTGAGTTTTTTAATGAACTTACCGTTTTGGCGATCCTATTTCGCGGTCAATTGATTGTACTTTGTACTTGGATAATTAATGTTTAAAGTCAAAACCATTATATAGATATTTTTTAAAAAAAGTTCTATATTCCGTTGCATTAGAAAAATATAATCATTTTGTCATATCTCTTATAATCAACTGAAAAATTGGAGGTGTTGGCATAATTGACTTAAAATATTTGCAGCAAACGTCTATAAGATTGCTTCAACAAGAAAATTGTTTGTAGTTTAAATGCTGTACTAATAACATCAATGATATATTCCTGTAAGTACTTGTGAAAACAAGAGTTTTAAGAGTCGTAAAAACAATTCTAACAGGTTTCTTTCAATAAGACGTATTTATTTTAGGTTGGTTTGTTGGGTTTTAATGCGTAAGGGTCATATACTGGCCATGCTGCGCCAGACAACGCCAAGCAATGGACAGATCGATAATGCCAAGTAATGGACATACACATGCAAAGAAAGTTTTACTGACACAGATGAGAGAAACACACCCAGAGAGGAATCGAACCTGCGCCGCATGTTCCTAGCACAGAGGGTAACGCGAGTGGGTAGCGCCGCGACTCAACCAACTGGGCTATCGCGGCCCTAGAATACCATGAAAATATTCTTGTTGGCAATGGAATACCGAATGTTTTAAACTTTTAAAAAATCTACTTTCCTCATGCGAATAAAATACTGAAATTTCTCTAAATAGTAACTAAAGCGCATTTTGAATCAAATGTAGTTTCATATACTTCGTGAATAACTCAGAACTCGGTATCATTGTTCCATATCTCCCAGGTGGTTCGGGACCGCGTAAGCCCATTTGAAATGTAGCGGATTAGCAACTGGAGGATTGCGAGATCGAAACTCGATCCAATCATAGATCGTCGCATACGCGGGGTCTGGTGCACGTTAGATCCGTCGTGGCCTCAAATACCCTCCCGTTGGCGTGGTGTGGAAGTTTGGAGAGTGGGGTGCCAGCTCTGATGTTGACCGCGTCATCTGACCGTGGTTCAAAATTACGAGGTACTGTCCTCTTTCTCTTCGGTACTGATTCCGGACGTCACCAATAGCACGTTATGTTGCTTCAGTTCGACGTTAATTACTTACCAGTGGCTAATCCGGACTCAACCAACTGGGCTATCCCGGTCCTAGAATCCCATGGTAATATTCTTGTGTAATGCCGAATGTTTTAAACTTTCCAAAAAACTTCCTTTTGCGAATATATATAAAATATGGTAATTTCTATAAATACCTAAAACATTTTGAATCAAGTGTAGTTTCACAGACATCGTGAATGACTCAGCAATCTGTTTCATTGTTCCAAATCTCCCTGGTGGTTTTCACGGGAACTCCGAACAAGTGAATTTCTTAAATCAACTCGCTTTGTAAATCCCCTGTTAATGGTCGCATTGGAGAGTGTGCAGGAGGAAGCAGTCTTGGATCGCTAATTGTGCGAAGTATGAGTTGGGGCCTCGCTCCGATGGGGAATGGGCGTTTTAAGAATCCTCTGGCATCGGACATTGCCCTGATGAGCCTCGACGGTATATTTAGAATCACCGATGGAGGATTGATCCCCGAGAAATGTAGCGAAACGGAAGAATCTAATAAGGCTCATAGGTTGTGCGCGACGAAGAATCGTGACATTCGCGCGAGAGAGGTGAAAATGTGCCTGGCTCGGATGTCTTCTTCCTTTGGAGCCGATGAAGCAGACTGAGTTTTTCTGCTGAAGCTACTTCGCGAGGTGGTTTGCAAAGTAAATGTTTTCATAAACTAATCGAAGCTGGTGTTATTTTTTTTGTGTGTGGATGTTTCCTTCATTCCGTTTCGCCGTTAAGCCTTCGAGCGTTCTAGTGAAAAAAAAGGCGGTGCTTCGGAAAACGGTTCTACATATCTGAGGCAGTATTAGGGCCGGAGGTAGCCCAGTTGGAAGAGCAACCGGAGGGTTGCGAGTTCAAACCAAAGACAGTCGGGGGCTGGTGCACGTTAAATTTGTCGTGAACTCAAATGTCCTCACGTTGGTGTGGTGTGGAAGTTTGGAGAATGGGATGCCTGCTCAGGTGTTGTTTGTCATCTAATTGTGGTTCAAAATTACGACGCGTTGTTCTTTGATCTTTCCTTTGGAATTGAACTCCGTCGCCAATAGCTTGTTGTTTTGCTCCAGTGCGACGTTAATCCGATTATCTACCGTATTCGCTCTTCGTATTCTGATTCGTCGAATCAACGGTGGCTCAGTTGGGGAGTGGCTTGCTATACTCCCTCTATTTCAAACCAAATTTCGTTTCTTTAACTCGTAAGTATACGGATTGGAGTCGAATTTATCATTTTGTTCATTGGTAATAATTATCTAAAGGTTTTTCTTTCGTTAGAATAATCTCCTTAGTAGCGCTAGCAACCATCGAGTTGTAGGTGGCACAGATTCGATTCCTGTCTGGTGCATTCCTCCCTGGGTGTATTTCTCTTCTTACGTGTCAGTAAAACTTTCATTGTGTGTGGGTCTATTACTTGATGTATGTCTTGTGTCTGGCGCAGCATGACCAAATATGACCCCTGCGCCATAAAACCCTCCAACCAACCAACCTTAGTAGGTAGGTATATAGTAAATTAACGTCACACTGCAGCAACACAACGAGCTATTGGTGACGGTCTGGGATCAGTCCCGAAGTGAAAGATCCGAGGACAACACCTCGTAACATTGAACCACGGTGAGATGACGAGGTCAACACTTGAGCTGGCACCCCACTCTCCAAACTTCCTCACCACGTCAACATGAGTACATTTTAGGCCACGGCAGATTTAAGGTTCAATAGCCTCAACGTACACGAGGTCTTTGGTCTGATCAAATTTCAAAATAGCAAACCTCCTGCTATTTTGAAATTGCAGGAGGTTTGCTAATACGCGTCTCTGCCAACTGGGCTACCACGGCCCATACCAAACTCGATGTGCCCAATTTAAACCATGATTTTATTTCTAAAAATAGTTAAAAATTTCGCCACCATAGAAAATAAGGCGTTGCTATCATGGAAATATGCAGATTTTCACGGTACATAGCGCAAATTTTATGAAGCTGACGACATATTTTTGCCGGATATGAGAAAGACAGAATAAGTCGTGTGTGTCGGATATGACTGATGCTGTAGTTATACGCGATCGTGCCTGTATGGTAAAACTGCTACCAAAAAAGCAAATTTGCTTCTGGAACATATCCAAACATCGAAGAATATTTGAAAAATAAACTTTTTATTCTTCAAAAATACTGAATCCTCAAAATAGATTTTTGTCGTAATGGCTGTAGGAAATTACGAACTAAACGTGTATTTTGTAATTTTTCAAACAATTGCTTTGGTAGATTTTATCTACTCAGTCAAGAAAATTGTTTTAAATAGTTAGAATTGTTTTTCTAGCATACAATTTATAATTCTATTTTAAGTTTAAATAAGGGAACTGCATTAGAGTTGATTTCTTCTTGAACTTGTTTTCCTTTGCTTGAGAATACCCATGTTCATGTCTAGAATACATAAATTATCGTAGACCGTTCTGCATGGTGATACGTAGATTCCTCGTGACTGAGGTAACAATGAAGTGAAAACCTGGAATAATAATCCGTAAGCGACGTATTTAGGAAATCCTCCATGGCGATAGTACGTATGTGCCCACAGGTCATTTCAAAACTCCTACCACATATAAAACTGTTATCTTAATTATAAGACACTGTTCAAGAATTTTGTTTGATATTCCGGACTTCAAACTAATATTTCAGTTTATTCACAAGCAAGCAAAACTGTTCTATTTATTTTTATCTGCATCTGATCAAGGTTTCTTAAAAGTGGGTTGCATTCAAAATAAATTTGCCGTTTCTTTCAAGAAATCTGATTCTCGTATTGTTCTATTTTCTTCCGTTTAGAAAGGGAAAGCGAAGTACATTTTCCATCTGGGCAAAAATCGGCGAAACACAACCGATGTCCATCTTTCTTGAAAAGGGAAATGACCTCCCTATCTCTTCTGGCCATGCGTTTACCGAGAGCTTGGTTACGCTTTGCGCTGCTTGGCAACCACTGGATATCTCACTTTTGTGTATCCTATGAATCATAAGGAATAAGGGAGTAATACCCCTTTTCCAAAACATTGTATCTTTTTTATGATACAAATGGGATTCCTTCGGAGTACTTCTTAAAATATTTCTATGTATATAAAAAAATGTAAAAGCAAGTTTCTCATGTTTACAATTGAGACATGATGAAATGAATGTGAACTTGATAGAAGAGGTTGAGTGTTTCCGAAAAATTGTATATTTTTATTATACAAATGGGATTTCCTTAAAGTACCTTTAAAAATATTTATTTTGCCATGTATATGAAAAATGTAAAAACACGTTTATCATGTTTAGATGAAATGAATGTTGTGAATGAAACAGTGGAAACTTGGAAGAGATTGAGTTTTCCTTCCTAAGATGAATAAACTTACACTGGGGAGCTGAATATCAAGAGAGTTGATTTTTGTTGGTAGCTTTTTGCTTGAAGTAATTAAATTACTTAACTCTCCTAGTAGTTGTCTCAACGAGGTATTTCGTCATGAGACAAATTGGTCAGATCCTGATGGATGAGATATTTTGTCATTAGAAGAAAACTGACGACATCTAGATCTCGTTATCATAAAAACCAGATCTTGATCTCGTTATCATCTCGTCATATAAAAGAATCAGCAATATCTTGGTGAAAAATTTGTAAATTTTTGTCAAAAATTGCAAAATTTGATCTTATATCTTGATTTATTTTGATAGCAAAAACATTGAAATATCTTGATAGAAAAAATTGTCATATCTCGATGGACGAAATATCTCGTCAGCAGCAAAATTGTTCAGATCTCGATGAACGAGATATCTCGTCAAAACAACTTGGAGGGTTAACAGTAGGGGACAATAACTCCCTGATGGCTTACTCTCGCCAAACCCCCAAAGATTTCTATGCTGGATGGTTCGAAATACGTTCTCAAAATACTTGAGTTATTTTATTTAAAGCATTAATTTCAGACACAACTAAAATAAGCAGAAAAATTGTCTAAGGTTGAGAGTTATCTATTGTTGATAACTTTTTCTTAAATAATTAAATTACTAAACAATAGGGGACTGTAACTCCCTGATTGCTTCCTCTCGCCAAATCTTGAAAATTGCTGTACTGGCTGGTTCGCAATACGTCCTCAAAATACTTAGTTATTTTATTAAATACAAAGTATTAACTCAGCAAACTAAATTCGTAGAAAAAGTCATCTATTACTTCATACACTTAAAGACTTTTGGGCGAGTGGTGAATGATCCGACCTCAAATCCAGAAACAATGTTTTATGACCTTAGGGATCCACAGTGACTCAATGGGTATGTCCACTGAGCAGCGGCCACTTTGTCACTCATGTACCAAGACGCAAAACCAAAGGTTCGCATATGGGGACCTTTGACATGGTGGTCCCACATATGGGGACCTTCGAGGATTTTACCTCTTAAAACTAGGTTCGATTCCTGACAGATTCGATTTCTCACTTCTGTGTCAGTAATACTTTGTTTGAGTGTGAATGTCCATTATTTGATATTCTGTCTTGTATCTGGCGCAGCATGGCCAAATATGGCCCTTCTGCCTTAAAAACCCACAGCCACCAACTAACCAACCTCTTAAAACTAAACCGAGGGAAAAATTCTTTATTGCAATCACGGATTCACATATGCAAATGTTCATTTCAAAAGGAGTTCAAAGTTCCTCTTGGACTTAAATGAATTTTACATTCTTTAATTGTAAAATTCTTTATTGTAAACATGAATCCATACAGCGAATTGGCATGTTCAACGAACATGCCAATTCGCTGTAGTAGTAGATCTGCGTGTAATGTAGATCTCCATAACGAAGAGAATAAAACCTATAATCTTCGGCAAAGTTTTCTAAATATTTTTATCCCACAGAGAAACCTCTAGCTGGTTTTATCTCATCACGTCTAGAGGTATTGTCTGTGTCTTTACTATCTCCGTATCTAATTTGTTCCTCTATTAGATTTACATCTTGAACGCATGATTTTCCCACCCCATTACTGAGACTATTGTCTCACTGGAAAGAAATGCATTTCATCACATATCTTTTGTAACGCAAAGAGCTTAAGTTTCTCTTTTAAATAAAAAAAATTCTTGTAAATGCACCGGAGCGCGGTCGTGTCACTCTTCATTGGTCTTGAACCTTTATGCATTACGTGTTGTTTAATGAGCCCTAATGTGTGTTTGAATTCACTTCGATTGCTGACCAATTTGAAGGAATTTCGGTTGTATTGAGAGTAAAAGAATAATTTACCCTTTTCTCTTAACATCTACAATACAAGTTGCATTTTATTTAAAGTTAACGAGTCATCTCACTTGAGGCCAGAAGGTTTATACTATTCGCTACTTTTTTAATTGTATCAGACATGATGTTACGCAAAAAAGTAAAAACCACGTCGAAAAATTAATGAAATGTTTAACAATTTAATTTTTCTATAACTTGAGATTATGGGGAAAATAACAATTAAAACCTGCTTTATTGCAAATCGCGCATTCAAACTCAGATATTCTGGATTCAAAGTGATAAAACTTACACGATTATTTAACACTATATGCGTAGTTAATATATATATAGTTAAAACTAGTGTTTAAAATGAAATAAAACTTGTTTATTAGTTGTTCATCATTAGTTGTTATTCAAAATTACGATGCGTTGTCATCTGATCTTTCCCTATGGGATTGATCCCGGACCGTCTCCAAAAGTCCGTTGTGTTGCTTAAGAGCGACAAAAATTCACTCACCTATCAGAAGTTACTATTATTGCGCTACATAAATGAAATAAAACGTGTTCTCAAAACCACCATAGGTAGGTAGGTAGTTAATTAACATCGCAGAGCAACACCAACGGGCTATTGGCGACTGTCTGGGATCAATCCACAAGAGGACAACACCACGTAATTTTGAATCAGGGTCAGATGACGAGGTCAACACTTGAGCTGGCACCCCACTCTCCAAACTTTCACTCCATGCCAACGTGACGACATTTGAGGCCACGACAGATTTAACGTGCACCAGTCCCTTTTTGTTAGTCTTTGGTTAAACCGAGTTTTGAACTCGCACCCCTCCGATTGCTAATCCTTTACCCTTCCAACTGTGCGACAGCTGCCCCAAAACTACTATAAAATGGCAATTCGAACTAACGATTTTCAACCATTAACCGTTTATTATTGTACAAAACAACCAATGCTCCATGATTGCTCTTTTGGGAGGTTAATGGCACTTTCTGTAATATGCGATTATACGAATATACTTATCAGGTCATCCGTATATCCTCACGATTAAAAAAAAGCTAAAATTACAAAACCATATAGTTGTACAAACTGTTCTAAGAGCCCAATCCCATTTTGCATTCGTAGACCACAAAGCGAGAGCAACGTACGCCGTAATCATTGTGCACATTACTATACCGAGAGACCACATTAACGATAATCACATACGTGAGATCGAAAGTCCGATTTCCCAAGCATGAGGTCAGCCCCAATCAACAGGACGGACATCAACCGAAAAGCTTGTTGTTCAGGGGATTTGGTAGGATTTGTGTCCAGCTACCAGAAAAGTCCACCGGAAGGGAAAGCGAATCTTCGAAACTGAACAGAGATCGTTGCCCTACCGTTACTCGAATCTCGATTTATTACGACAATCACCATCCCTTCCATTGTGAAACCCGTCCGATCGGCCACCAGAAGTCCAGCCGGTTCGGTCAAGGACCAAAACCGTGAGCGGAATCCGAAACAGGCCGAGTGCCATTCTGTAAATCAATAGCTCGTTCTTCGAGTATTGGGCACATTCGAGCTGCCTGGAATTGTTTCAAAGATGGAGATCGCTAGATTTGGGTATTCTAATAAGCACATAGGCTTGATGGTTCAAGATGCGTGCTTCGGTAGTGAGGAACAGTTAGTTGACTGTTTATGAAGTAAGTGCCGTGGTGTGGTGTTTATCTTCTCCGTTGCTACTGTAAGTTTGCCTTTTGGCGTTGTTGACTTATGAATTTAATAACAATTTTTTGCTTGGAAGATATATGTGATGCGTGACCCTCCTGGTGGTCGTGTTGACATATTATCTCATCATTAGAAAAACTGCCCTGATCTTAATGGATAAGATCTGTTCCTCGGAGGTAAAGTGTCGTAAGTCCAAATTGGCTACTTTTCAGGAAAGCGAAAAAACTAACTTTTTACTTATGGAACAACATGGAGATACGTCGTTCTAATCTATCCCTAATTCAGAATAGAAGTTCCTGACAGTTACCGCACTTTACCACTAGATGGAGCGCATTTTTTTATGTAGAGTTGTTGATCTAACTCCAAACCGCCAAAAATGGACTTACGACAGTTTACCTCTGAGGTACAGAGATATTTCGTCATTGGAAGAAAACTGCCCAGATCTTGATCTCGTCATCATAAAAAAATCGGCAATATTTTGATTACGAGGTTTTTCATCATTAACAGAATTGGTCAGATCTTGATGGACGAGATATCTCGTGGAAAACACTTGGAGGGTTAACGTTTCAGAGGAAAGTTTTGTGAAATATTGGCATTCTCATTTTAAAGAAAAATAGCTTACATCTTAGATATTATGTACTTACATTATAATATATGAATAATTATACTATATTATCGGATTTAAAAAAAGATTTATCGGATTTAAAAACACTGCATTTAGCAACGTATTACACATAAAACAAAGAGTGCTACATGAAAATTACAATTGTCGAGTTGAGAAATATACTCCCTTGAGTGCATTTCTCTTTTCTGTGTCAGAAAAAGTTTCCTTGTGTGTATGCCCATTTACTTCACGTTGTCTGTGTGTCTTGTGTTTGTCGCAGCTTGGCCAAACATAGCTTCCGCGCCATAAAACCATAAATAACCAAGTTTTAGTCTATACCACAAATGTTCTATGTGTGCTCCTCTTCTAACCAGATGAATGATTTGTAATAAATCTGTATTATTATTTTGATAAAGAAAATTAATCAGTGAGAAAGAGTCTTATTCCGCTACAAAAATATAGTTTTAATGTTCTTTTACTTATTGGTAATGTTTATTGGTATCCCTTTCCTGTAAAACAAGAAAAGTACATTGAAGGGAAAAGTGTTACTCTTTACCATAAGCTGAGTTTATGCGTTTACTTAGATAAACTGAAATTTAAAATTTAATTAAGGATCTCTTCCTCTTTTAGAGACTAAATTTAACATATTTTTAAAATTTCGTAAATTAATTTTATTTTTTAATTCTATAACCTTAAATCATATTTATTCTTTAATTGAAATGCCAGGAGTCAAGTAAATTCGAAATATATCTGATCTATAAGTTTTTGATTGAAATGTTCCACTATAAGTGCAAAAATGTGTGAATAAAATATTTTTCGCAAGGTTTTCATTGCTCGTGAAAAATCTCCACTTTATATGAAATTATAATACTTTAATTTTTGGTACATACCATATTCACTAATACTTAAAACAATTTTTGGAAGAACAATCTTGTCAACTCATTTGCAAGGTTTTCAATAGGTTTTAATGATTTAGTTATAAATTCTACACCAGATTAAAATTTGTTAGTTATGATTACATATAGACAGCATTAGGTCTTTTGGTATGTGAAACACAAAGTCCAAGCTATTATTAAAATGCAATATCTTATAAAATAGACGCACGTATAATGAATTTACGTATCTTAATCAAGATGGATTCTTCTATATTTAAATAAATAAAACTTTTATATACTTACAATAAATGAATGCAATTCATAGTTTTATGATAAATCCTACGCTAATTGTTATTGAATGCCGTAGTAAAAACGAAATGTTTTTTCGGAAATCAATAAAAAAACTAAAGTTTTCAAAAGTAATACTTAAATAATATACATTTGGTTGTTTACTAAATTTTTACTATTTGCCTCTATCCACGATTTTCATAAACATTGCTTCGTAGAACAAAAAATTGTTGGCATGCTACTTTTTGATTGTTATGGAAAGTAATAATTAAATTAAATGTTTTGGATGTTTATCAACTTGTATACATTGAATTATTTGTTGTATTGCCCTTACAACAAAATATTGTTTACGTAATTACACAGCATTGCCATTGATAATAACGCTTGAATTCATTTCTGTCTATACCAACTTTTCGGGTATTTGTCTCTATCCACGTTTTTCATAACCAGTTCTTCACAGAAATTTTTTTTACATGTTACACATGCGTTGTAATTGAAAATCACGCTTGAAATAATTGATATCCATGCCAACATTTTGTATTTTTCTTTATATCCATCGTTTTCATCAGCAGTGTTAAACGAAACAAAATATTGTTTATGTATTACACATGCATCGTCTTTGAGAGCAACGCTTGAATTCATTGAGATATATACCAACTTTTTGGGTATTCGTCTCTGTCCAAGTTTTTCATTAACAGTGCTTCATTGTTTGTATGTTACACATGCACTGTAAAGTAACATTTAAGTTAATTTATACCATACCACGGCTAACTAGCTAATTGACGAAAAAAACCTATAGCAGCGATTGTGTGGATGTTTTTGAAAGTTTCTTGTTACGGATCGTTTAACTTTTCTGCCACAAAGCCCTGAATGACGACCCTACTTTTCTATTGCCACTCTAAGAAGAGCTGGAAGTGAAAATATTTGTGTTATATAAACACTTTATACAATTATTTTTGCAAATATTTAAAATATTATTTTATTATTTTGAACCAAATTATTAAAACAAATTAGTTTTTAAAAATGAAACACATAAGGCTAGTTTCTTCGCAAGAAACGAAATGAAAACACAATATACTTTCAGGGAAAGATGATCGAAATGTATACGTTTTTAAAGCTCATTTTTCGTGTTAACAAAATGTAATTTTCAAAATATAATTCTGCATCTTTTACATCTACTAGTTCGCTTTCAAAGAGGGTCGGCGTGCACCCCGATCAATCATTTCAGTAACTGCAACCCCTAGACATCGAAAATCAGAACAGCCTCTACTATAAGTTTTTCGTCAATTCAGTTAGCCGTGCAAATACCAAATATCTCTCTGTCCAACCAAGGACTCGATCCAACCAAGGACCGTCGTGTACGTGGGGAATGGTGCACGTTAAATCTATCGAGACCACAAATATCCTCACGTTGGCGTGGTGTGGAAGTTTAAAGAGTCGGGTGCCATCTCGAATGATGACATCGACTTCTGACCGTGGTTCAAAATTGCGAGGTGTTGTCCTCGGGCCTTTCCCATCGGGATTGATCCCGGACCATCGCCAATAGCTTGTTGTGTTGCTCCAGTGAGACGTTAATTAAACTAACAACCAATCAATCACGCTTAATCTGTCGTGGCCTCAAAAGTCCTCACGTTGGTGGGGTGGGGAAGTTTGGAGAGTGGGTTGCCAGCTCAGGTGATGACTTCGTCATCTGACCATGGTTCAAAATCGCGAGGTGTTGTTCTCGGAGCGATTTAGCCCGTTGTGCTGCTAAAGTACGTTAATTCAACTACCCACCTACCTGCCTCTCTATCCACGGTTTTTAAACAGTGCTTCTTAAGTCAAAAAAATGTGCACAAGCTTATCTTAATTCGATCTTTTGCATTACAAAATAATCCTCAAGACAAGCGTAATATGCTTTACAGCTTAATGCATGAGTAATGAGTCTAAAACCAATGCCATCTGACCATATGCAAAAGCATGATCAATCACATTTCTCATGCATTAGACTTTGCCATTACACCCACTTATTCACCGAACCAAGCAGCCAGTTGCCTTTTTTGTTTCACATCCAGCACATTACGTGAGATCAGCCATCAATGGTCAGACAAATCCAGACATTCAACGGGATATATTTGGACGTATCCCTTACGTGTCTGTTGCAGTGGTCATTCATGGTTCCTCAGTCGGCATCAATAGCACGACATTCTTCCGAAAATCTCCACACGGGGACATTTTTGTCTTTATTTGTTTGACAGAAACGGGACACTCGCAATAACAGAGCGATTATTTATAGGCTGTCGGATAAACGCTGACCACACGCGATCGAATGTGTTGCTGTCGTTGGTTGCTCAACCGTCGGACTACCGGGTGACATGGTGAAAGCCATCTTTTTCGTTGGAAGGAAAAAACTTCCGCATCCTGTTGTGATCTTCATGGTGGATGACCATTGCGGGTAGAAGAACAACGCTTCGAATTACATTTGTAGATTCCTGTACCTAACTGAAATTCCGTGATTTCGGCTCTTGAGGGATGTCATTGTAATGTTTACCTGTTTACTTGAGTTGGCCGATCTGAAATCACTTCTGCATTATAATGAGGGCAGTGGTAGTTGGTAGAGTCACGGATTAGCAACCGGTGGATTGCGAGTTCGAGAGTCGATCAAACCAGTCGTGTACGTTAAATCTGTCGTGGCCTCAAATGTCCTCACGTTGGCATGGTGTGGAAGTTTGGAGAGTGGGGTGCCAGTCCAAGTACTGACCGTGATTCAAAATGACGAGGTGTTGTCCTCGGATTGGATTGACATGGATTTTGAATCCTATAGCGCAAGGTCCAAAACAGGATAAACTGCGCCAGTTTTATTATTTCGTCATATTTGTTTAACTTCATTTGTTGTCCTCGGAGATTTCCCTTCGGGATTGATTCCTGACAGTCGCCAATCGCCCGTTATGTTCCTCCATAACACCTTAAATTAAACTACCTACCTGCTTTATATGAGCTAGAATCTGCGTGAAATAGCATAACTTTCTTTACTACTTATACATCGATAGATGACAAAGTGTGTCTTCACTTAACATCTAATCAATCTTATAGTGAATATAGCATCCATATTTACATAAATGGATTTGAAATAAAAGAATCCAAAAATGTATGACATTTCGTCTACTTTTACTGGCATTGATTATCGTATTTGTGTCTTGCCGCTGAAAAAAAGTATCTGAAGTTTGCTCACACGCAGCAGCGTTTCTATATATACACATATTAACACAAACCAAATTAAGACTTTTATTAACGTTCATCAATTACAATTTTCTACAAAGTATGGATTCTATTTCATGTTGAGTACTTATATGTTCTGATTTATAACTCATTTGTTCTTTTGTTTTCAATTTGTGAGTCTTTGGATGGTAATTTGAGTATATACTTGGGCGTTGCCTCACACAAGTACAGAAAAAAACTCAATTTTTTAAAGTGACTCCCACGTTACTCCCTTGATAAAGTACGTGGGATCACTTTTTCTTAATTTGTTTTTAGATGAATACCATTTATCCTATCGTTCATTCTAGTAGTTTTTGCCTCTTTTTGCTCACTGCACTTTTCAATTAGTAGAAATTTACTTTATCTTTCCTCATATTTTTGCTTTTCATTATTATTAAATTGCGGAAGCGTATAAAATGAATTGTAATTTAGGGATTGTGCGGGGTGTTATGAAAATATGTGGCTAAATTGTAAAGGGTAGTAGAGGAGCCCCAAATAAAAATTTTCGTCAAAGAATGTATGTTCAGAAATGTCGCGTTTAGGTGGTGGAGAGCGCTGTTTAGGTCAGTCGATAGCATCGTTTCTGTGACTTAAGGCGTCATTCCCCGTTTGGATTCCAACGGCATGCATCGTTAAAAGAGCTTGCCTTTGAAAATTATTTAATTCCAATGGCAACTGGATCCAAAAATTCAATAAAATAAAACATAGTTTTAATAAACGCAGGGTAGGTACTTGAATTTACTTTCGCACTGGAACAACACAATGGGCTATTGGCGACAGTCCGGAATCAATCCCAAAGGGAAAGATTCTAGGTCAACGCCTCGTAATTTTGAACCACGGTCTATGACGAGATCAAAACCTGAGCTGGCAGCCCACTCTCCAAACTTCCACACCACGTCAACGTGAGGATATTTGAGGCCACGACAGATTTAACGAGCCTCCACGTACACGAGGGTCTTTTATTGGATCGAGTTTCGAACTCGTAACCTTCTGGCTGCTAATCCCAACTGAAAGAAACTCTACTTCGCTGCACCTTGAATGCAGGGCAACAAAATAGGTTTTTGTTGTCCATTTCCCTAAAGAATTCTATGAAAAATTGTGACTACGGTTAAAATAAGTTGTGTAATTCTTCAGCATTTCAAGAAGTTTATAAGCCTCTTTGCTTCATTACCCTGACCAAGGACACCAAGGGATCCCAAAAGCACTAAAATCCTGTCGCCCCCAAACACCAAGTGGCCTTTCACTACTCTTCCTGTTACTATAAAAAAAGTTATAATCCTTCCACCGCGTGTTGCCCGCAATGCGTTGCGTAACATTCAGCATCCCACATCCAGCTCTAGTCGACGAAGAGTGAAAAGGTGAACAGGACAGTCACAAAATAACGGTTTGTTTTTAGACCTTCAAGATACATATTTCTGAAAGTGTCATCGACTTCACTTGCCCCTGAGGGATTGGAAAAGTGACCAACTGTGCGTGGATGTAACGGTGTTCCATGGTTTTTTCGATCACGCACAGATCAGGACAACATTAGCATCGTAATTATCACGTGTTGGTTACGACGGCGTCCGTGCGTTGGGATGAGTCCTTGAGGCAGAGATTCGTACACTTCTTTTTTCATCATTAATGGGATTTTCACGTGAGTGGTTATGATTGACCTGGATAGTAGACATTGAACTATGCAATATTGATCGATCGTGAACGAACCGCGCCTCTATTTATAGAAATAAAAGCCTGTAATTTTGAGTGTTTATGGTTAAGTGTTAGAATTTAAGTTATACGTGGTGATCCCAGTTATTAGGGTTAAGTTTATTGGTGGATTTTTGGTGACATTGTAAATGTACGAAGGTTGCTATGTTGCTTAACAAATGAGACATCCTATACTTAATTTATTTGCAATTTAAAGAATTACATTGCGAGACGATCGCGAGCTGCCAACATTTCTATTTCTGATCTCATTCTGAACAGGAGTTGCTCAAATAGAAAATAGATATGCGCAGAAACTTGCGCGCATGTGCATTTTAAATGCGATGTTCTGGTTCGCTCGATTGTCTGGTTCACACCTTTAAGAATTTCATCAGATTTGCGAAACATTTTATCTTCGAATATTAATTTCCTTTCAGAATTTTTAAGACTAACGTGAATAATTGATTCTTTTCTAAGAATAGCATTATCATTACAATGGATTTTTATTAAATGAGATAGTCTTCATAGACTTCGATAGCTTTTTTCACTTGGCACGCACAGAGAGAGACAAATTATTTTGAAATTTAGTAAACTGATAGAATAAATGATATCGAATCTTTCTTTAAAATAAGACATACTGTAGGTATAGATGTATATTAGTGTTAATCATGGATCTGTGGTAATTCATCCTATTTCTTATGACAATCGGCATATTTGGAATAGGTTCACGTAAATCTGAAAGCCTTCTAGCTTATTTATTTGGAGCAAAAAGTATGAAATAGTTCCGAGTTCTTATGATAGTAGACTCCTATTTATACAATGTCAAGCTAGTGCCGTCCTAGCAATGCATCTATCGTAAAAATAATTGCTTGAAAGTGTTTTCCTTTGAAAGCGAATCTTTTGGTTTTATAGTTGTAATTTGGAATGAAACATAAAGTACTTTTATCCTGCTCTTAAATTTCAGTAATAGAAACCTGGAATTTGATTGAATGCACTACTCTGAAGAAGACTAATTACTATTTAGCTGTATTATAATTGATAATGAATGCTTTGCAAAACTTATGAATTGAAAAATTATACTTAGAAAATGCAAAAATAATAAAATTAAGCATATCATTGATCTACCACGCAAACAAATTTAATAAAATACGGAGTAAAATTATTTAAGCTAAGTATAAAAACAAAATAGTGGAGATAGGGTTGAAATTGCTCTAGTATTACGGAAAAACATTTTGTATTCCACATTAAACACAAAGCGTCACTCCAAAAAATCCTTTCTACACGGTATTCAACAAGTCATTACAATATAGTAACCTGGAATGTAATAACTGGTTAGACGCAGAACATGCATATCGTTATCGTTTTTCTATCGATGGATGATTATGTAACGATCTGTTCGATGTGCGTTTTTCTATGAATCTAGAATCAAAGAAATGAACAAAAAGTATTGTAGTAAGTAGAGTAGAAATATTTCATGCAACTGATTTCTATTTCTTTTCTAGGTAAACAAGAAAAACATTATCAAGATCTTTAAAATGATGAATGGATATGTTTTCAGAGATTTTTCAGCTTTAGCATTTTTTGATCAGTCAAACTTTGGATTTTAATAGGAAACGTTTCGAGTTTTAAACATTTACAGTAACAGTATATTATAAAAATGCAATAAAAACTCACATAATTATTGTTCATTGCGTTTTCACATTGCTCATAGGTATCTTAATCCTTGAAGCTGCACCTAAATTAGACTGAAGGACGCTTAAAAATAAGAATCCGGAAGTTGGATAGAGGAAAGATGCTTAAAAAATAAGTACACGGAAAAGATCTATGAATTAAATTTCCTTTCGAAAGATATTTCTCGTCAAACCGATAACCCAACAACTTAGCTAAAAGCTTTACTATTTTATAGTTAAAAAGTGTTTTTACTTATTTAAAAAAATTAAATTTTTATTGTATGTAAAACTTCTTTTAAGTACTACTAAATAATACTTTACTTTTAAATATTTTTTTACTAAATAATGATTTAATTGCATATAGTAAAGTATTTTAGAGTACTATAATATAACAACTATTTATAAATATAACAACCGACTATACATAACGAAAAGCACTTTGATTAACCATATAAATGACGTAATTCCAATCTTAAATCACCTATATACACTATTGTAGCATTGCATAAAATGTAATGCTCATACAAATGATTTATAATTATGTTTAAATTCTTGGAATTTTCTCAAGATACCATTTGTGAAGTTGAATTTAGGATTCAAATTTTTTCAACACCTAGTTCCGATGAAGTGAAATAATATAATATAAAAGCAGATTTAACTTACATTAGTATGATAATCCAGAATTTTAAATATTCTTGAATCGATAAATTTCAATGCTTGGGAAGTAAGAAGCAACACAATGAAAAGAGGGAGAAGCAGCTGAATAGATCTTTTGGTAACCTAAACTAGGGGGTTTAAGAATTGATAACTGTTGTAAGTCCGTAATATGAATTTCTTTCTAAAATAATTATTTAATAAAATAATTATTTGCTGTCAAATTCCTTTATAACTGATTTTTTATACTTATGTGTACCATCCTGTTTTTATGAATGAAAGATACGAAACCATAAAGTATTTGCTAAGCAAGAAATCATAAAATAGTTTATATATAGGAATATTCTGCTAAACGTTCGCGATAATACCGATAATACACGAATTAGGCACAACTTGCATCCTTGTTGAAAACTGATGTTGAAATACAATCTCAGATGGTAAGAAAAGTAATAAAAAAGGTGGCTACAATGAGCATGTTGCACATAAGAAGTCGCTCATTAGCAAACTTAACAGAAGAAAGCGTCTTGAGTTTGCCTGTGAGTAAGCCCTTAACTTTTTGGGATTCAGTACTTTTCAGGGATGAATCAAAATTTTGTCTCTATAGTTCAGATGGACGAGTTATGGCGTGGAGAAATCCAAAACATCAAATGCAAACAAAACTTATGTAGAACTGTTAAACACGGCGGAAGAAATGTAAAGGAATGGGTTGCATGAGTTCTTCTGGTGTGTATAATTTATGTTTTGCTGAAGATAACATGGATAGCTATGTGTACCTAGACATTTTGAAACAAAATGTCCCTGCTAGTACTACGGAACTGTTTCTTGGAAGACCATTTATCTTCCAACAGGACAACGATTCAAAACACGCTGCAACATTCTGTAAAGAATGATTCCTTTACCATATGTCACAGCAACTTCACACACCACCAGTCTCCTGATTTAAACCCCATGGAAACACTTATGGGAATAAATCGGTCGTGAACTAAACAATTATGATACCAGCAGCAAAGATAACTTGAAAACTGGACGTCTGGAACCACTCTGGACGTCTGGAACAAAATTACTCCAGAAACAACAAAATAACTTGTGGGATTCATGCCTAAACTTCTGAGAGAGGTCATCACAAAGCAAAAGTAGGTTCAACTTACCATTAAATGATGAAACATGCGGGGGGGGGAAATAACGTTCAGTGAAATATTTTTCACCGTACGGAGACTTTTTTGCTTCATATTTGCCACAATTTTGTGTTATTGTGAAATGTGTTAAATTATATTAATATTTTATTTCAATACAACAGAAACTTTCTATGCAAGTATGCTCTCATCTGACTTTTAATTTTTATTTCTTCGATATTTATGTTATGCAAATAATAAAGCCATTTATTTCAAATAGTAAGGGCGTACGGAAACTTTTTAACTATATATATATATATATATATTGTTGAGTATTTTCCTACGAGATGGCGCACGGACAACCCGACCTCCCGGGGATGTCACCGCGCCTGCATGTTTATGTTCAAAGGGGCTGCTTAACCACCCCCTGTTTTCTTGTTTATCTGTCACTTGCGAGGGCACTGCCTGCCGAGAACCAACCTCGCAGCTTCGCTCTCCGTTGTTACTTGTTAATAAATCTGTTATTTGTTAAGTCTGAGTTCTATTCTGTTAACTCACAAAGCACAGAACGGGATCGATTGACGTGTCCAAACATTTGGTCCGTCGAGCCGGAGAAAGGTATTTTACTAAGTAAAAGTATCAGCGCTTCTTTGTCTTCAGCGACGCGTTCGTCGACGCCATTGCTGTGCCTCCCTTGTGAACTGCGACTACGCCGTAGTTCTTCGCTACTGACGCTTGGATACTTTCAACCGAGTTCCAGTTGGTTCATCGTGATGGCTCTTCTCAAGGTGCATTTGCGTAAAAAGACTGTTGAACGTTCGAATTTTCTCTTGTTGAAAACAAATATTGAACAAGAAATTTTGAACTGTGACATTTTCCAGGTCCAATTCTTCAAAGATGAGCTTGAAGTGACACGTAAGAGACTTACTGAACTTTATGATTCCATCTTTGAACTGATTAAAGAGACTGAATTAGATGCAATAGTCAAGGAGTTTCAAGAACTGAAACAAAACTTGAATAATCTGGCCGTTACTTTATTGCGTACGGAAAGAAAACTGAGTGAAAATACTCCCGAAATTAGTGCTCGTGAGTCTCGTCATGTTTTGAATCCGTACCATGAAGTTCGATTACCAACGCTAGAACTTCCAGTTTTCAGTGGTTCTATCGAACAGTGGATATCCTTTCGTGATTTGTTTAGAGCATCCGTTCATTCCAACAGACAACTTTCTGATGCGCAAAAGTTGCAATATTTGAAGGGTGCAGTCAAAGGTGATGCTTTGAAAATAATTCAGTCGATCCCATTAACTGATGCTAATTATAAAGTTGCATGGGATCTTTTGTCAGAACGCTTTTCAAACACCCGTGAACTTGTTTTTGCTCATATTCGAAAGCTGCTTTCTCAACAATTAGTGCAAACCGAAAGTGCTTCATCCCTTTTGAATTTGGTTGATATTACAAGTGAATGCGTGCGTTCTCTTGAGGTGCTTGACCAAAAGATAGAGAACTTTGCCGACACCATTGTGATGTTCATAATTCAACAAAAACTAGATTCGTCAAGAGCCTGGTGGGAAAGATCGTTGAAAGATGACCGTGTTCCGTCCCTTAAAGAGCTGCTGAGTTTCCTGAAAGATCATGCCAGAAGTCTTCAAGCTTCAAAAGAATCGGTGATTCCGCGGAAAGCTCAAAAGGTAACATCTTTGACTGCGTCGTTTTCTACTTGTGAAATGTGCCGTTCAAATCACAAAATTTATAAGTGTTGCGAATTTCTGAAATTGTCCGCAAACAAGAAATTTCAGTTCGTGAAGAGCAAAAAATTGTGCTTTAATTGTTTGAATTCCAGTCATAGTGTGAATCAGTGCAAAACTAACCATAAGTGCAAGAAGTGTGGAAAAAGGCATCATACGCTTCTCCATTTCCTGTCGCCGAGCGAACGTTACAACTCCCCCAACTCTACAGGTCATGACCTCGGGCAATCCGACGGGGTCGAAGGAGAGGATCCTGACGAGCCAAATAGTTCTCCTTCGCACCCACCCATCTCCTCCTACTCTTGTGTTTCTCGAGGGGAGCGACGAAGTCCTGAGTGTCAACAAACATTGCTCGCTACCGCAGTCGTTAAGATTCGCGACTCAAGCGGGTTCTTTCAAAATTGCAGAGCTCTGATTGATCCGGGTTCTCAAGCAAATTTCATCACAGATTCTTGTGTTCAAAAACTTGGTCTTTCACGTTCTCGAGCGAATGTTGATATTTCCTGTTTAGGAAAAACATCTTTGGGAAAATCGGAAGGGGAAGTGAATTTAGTGTTTACCCCTCATTTCAAACAGACTCCTGTATATATAGAAAAGGCATGTTTTACGCAAAATCACTGGCTGCTTGCCCAATTATCAGTGTACCAAAGATTTTGCTCATATCAAAAACTTATTGTTAGCAGATCCTAATTTTAACAATCCTGGTTCAGTAGAACTTCTACTTGGAGTGACAGCTGCTTTACCACTGTTTACTGGACAAACAAGACTCAGCGGTGACAAAATGCCGTTTGCTGTAAACTCTGAACTTGGTTGGCTAATAGGTGGGCCAATTACAGTTCATCCAAATGTTCGAAATGAAAGAGTTGCAGTAAATTTTGTGGAAACAAACGTTGATGATGTGTTGAAAAAATTCTGGGAATTAGAGACTGTTCCCACTGCTAGCTTGCTCTCCAAAGAAGAAAAGCGTTGTGAGGAGCATTTCGTTAATACTCATGTTAGAGACGAAACTGGTCGTTTCGTTGTACGATTGCCATTCAAATCTTCTCCTTGTCAACTTGGCGACACCAGGGAAATGGCTATTAGGCGTTTCAAGAACATGGAACGCAGATTGTGTCACCATCCTTCCTATAAGCAGTACAAGGCTTTCATGACAGAATACCTTTCAAACAATCACATGGAGATTGTTCCTGAATCAGAGGTGTTGAAATCACCCTCCTCTTGTTTTTACATGCCACACCATGCAGTTTTCAAGGAATCAAGCACTACTACAAGGTTAAGAGTGGTGTTTGATGCTTCAGCGAAATCATCATACAACACATCCCTGAATGACATTCTCATGGTGGGTCCCAGGTGCCAGCAAGACCTAGTGCCCATTTTGCTGAGATTTCGTATGCATCAGATTGCGGTAACTGCTGATGTAGCCAAAATGTTTCGACAAATCAGAGTTCATCCAGAAGATGCAGATTTTCAGCGTATTGTGTGGAGAAATGATTCCAGCGAGCCAATTCGTGATTTCCGACTGACAACTGTCACCTACGGAACTGCATCTGCCCCATATCTTGCAACAAGAGCCATTCGGTAGCTGGCTATTGAAGAAAGGGACAATTATCCCTTAGCATCTAAGAGAGCATCTCAGGATTTTTATGTTGATGATCTTCTGTCCGGTGCAGATACTCTGGAGGAGGCTTGTGAACTGTCTTCTCAACTTTTAATGATGATGAAAAACGGAGGTTTTGAGCTTCGCAAATGGGCTTCAAACGTTCCTGAAATTTTGAAATTCATTCCATCAGAGTTGAAAGAAAGTCATCTTCCCATGCAGATAGAGATTGATCAGTCAATCAAGGTGCTTGGTGTCAACTGGCAGCCATCTAGTGATACATTTTCAGTCAATGTTAGAAGTTCTTCTGAAATAGTTGCTACAAAAAGAGCCATTCTGTCTGAAGTAGCTAGGATTTTCGATCCTTTGGGATGGCTTTCCCCCATAGTTATCCTGGCGAAGATGTTCCTTCAAGAAATGTGGAAGACAAATGTGTCTTGGGATGATCCTGTTGGTGAAAAGGTTCAGCAAAAGTGGTCCAAATTCCGGTCAGAGCTTCATCAACTAAAGCTCATCCATATTCCTCGATGTGTTGTGCTATCTAATGCATTGCAAACGCAATTGCATCTCTTTTGTGATGCATCTGAGAAAGGCTATTGTGCCGTGGTTTATTTACGAAGTGTTTCAGTTAATTCCGAAGTGAAAGTGAGCCTTCTAACAGCCAAGACAAGAGTCGCACCATTGAAAACCATTTCCCTTCCTAGACTTGAACTTTGTGCTGCATTATTGCTAGCACATCTGTTTGAAACAGTTCAAGAATCCTTAGCAGGAAAATTTTGTGAAATTTATGCGTGGACCGATTCAACTGTTGTTTTGTCATGGCTTGCTTCTGAACCTCGACGTTGGCAAACGTTCGTTGCTAACCGTGTGTCAGAAATTCAAGGAATTTTGCCCAATCAACATTGGTACCATGTGCAAGGAAAAGAAAACCCTGCAGATTGTGCGTCACGTGGGTTTTATCCCTCTGATCTCCCTTCTTGTAACCTTTGGTGGTTTGGGCCCCATTGGTTAAGTGATTCATCGTTTGAAATGCCAATGCGTACTGACATAAACACAATAACTGAAAATGTGCTTTGCGAAGAGAGGAAGCAAATTGTTTCCGCTGTTGCACGTTTGCAGGAAGAACCCCCTCTCATTCGAAAATTCTCTTCTCTCATGAAATTGTATCGTACCTTTGCATGGTGTTTACGTTTCATATATAATTGTCGTGTTTCTGTTGAACAGAGAAAGCTCGATCTTTTGACAACTGAAGAACTTCAAAATTCTGAGACTTTTATTGTTAATATTGTTCAGGCTGCTGCGTTTCAAGAAGACATGCATTGTTTGTCGGAGAACAAGCCTCTGCCTAGTAAAAGTAAACTGTTGTTTCTAAATCCATTTCTTGATTCGAATGGTGTTATTCGAGTTGGTGGACGGTTGAACAACTCTAATTTTCCTGAGAGTCGAATGCATCCAATGATTTTGCCTAAAAAACATCACTTCACTGATTTAATTGTGAAATATTTTCATATTTTACATCTTCATGCTGGTCCTCAACTTCTGCTATCTACTATACGCCAAAAGTTTTGGATTTTGAGTGGCAGAGATGTTAGGAGAATTGTTCGAGAATGCATTATTTGTTTTAGATTATGTGCCAAATCAGCTTCTCAAATGATGTCTGACCTACCAATTTCAAGAGTGACTCCTTCTCGAGCATTTTCAAACGTAGGCATTGATTATGCTGGTCCTTTTCAAGTGAAATGCAATAAGGGACGTGGACAAAAATCGCTAAAATGTTATACAGTATTGTTTGTCTGTTTTTCCACGCGTGCTATCCATTTAGAGTTAGTAAGTGACCTTTCTACAAAAACTTTCCTTGCTGCTCTCAGGCGATTTGTTGGTCGTCGTGGAAAACCAGCTGAATTATTCACCGATTGTGCTACGAACTTTGTTGGTGCTAACAAAGAACTTAAAGAAATGTTGAGGTTTGTAGCTTCTTGCAAAACTGATACTGAATTCAATAGTTTTGTTTTAAGTGAAGGACTGAAGTGGAAATTTAACCCTCCTGCTTCTCCCCATTTTGGTGGACTGTGGGAAGCAGGGGTTAAAAGTATGAAATTTCATTTGAAACGGGTTATTGGAGATTCGTTACTAACATATGAAGAATTTTTGACTTTATTGATACAAATCGAGGCTTGTCTCAACTCCCGCCCATTGTGCCCTCTTTCAGAGGATCCAAGTGATCTTACTGCTCTAACTCCTGGGCATTTCCTCATTGGTTCTCCTCTTACTGCAATTCCAGAGCCTAGCCTCACAGAAATTAAGCTCAATCACCTCGATAGATGGCAGTTACTGCAAAGATTGTTCCAGCATTTTTGGAAAAGGTGGAGCAATGAATATCTAACAAGATTGCAACAACGACCAAAATGGGCTCGTCCGAAGGCCAATCTGAAGATAGGAGATTTGGTGCTTATTAAAAACGAACTCCTTTCTCCTCTCCAATGGAAGTTAGGGAGAATTAGTGCCACATTTCTTGGCTCTGATGGAAAGGTTCGTGTAGTGAATGTGACCACCTCGAGTGGAGAACTTAAGCGTTCCATTACAAAACTGTGTCCTTTACCATTAGACTCTGATTGAATTTTAATTATTTCCATTTATGTTTAATTTGCCATTTTAAACGTGTCTTCATGTATTCTATTTCTAAGTATTTTCATTGAAATTCGTATTTGTTGTTTTCTGGGTTTTTTTAATTGACTTTTTTATGTATCTGTTGAATCCCTGTGGGCTTCAAGGCCGGGAGAATGTTGAGTATTTTCCTACGAGATGGCGCACGGACAACCCGACCTCCCGGGGATGTCACCGCGCCTGCATGTTTATGTTCAAAGGGGCTGCTTAACCACCCCCCTGTTTTCTTGTTTATCTGTCACTTGCGAGGGGACTGCCTGCCGAGAACCAACCTCGCAGCTTCGCTCTCCGTTGTTACTTGTTAATAAATCTGTTATTTGTTAATTCTGAGTTCTATTCTGTTAACTCACAAAGCATAGAACGGGATCGATTGACGTGTCCAAACATATATATATATATATATAGTTTTAAGGATGGATAGAAATAAAAAGTTCATTTTTATATGTTGCAGCATTTTGTAAAATAAATAATTTTTCTTCTTTATTTTAGGTAAGTTTAACCATTCTTCACTACAGTGACTGATGTGTTATCACTCAATTGGTAAGATTGTTTAAATGTTGAAATTTGCTTGCTAAAATGCATTGAATTCGTAATTGAAAGCAAAATCCCCCCCACAGGTTCATAACCAAACTTTTGCCTTATAAACAGTTTGTATCTACAAAATGGCCCTATTTTTATAGATTTACTATTATTTTATTTAGAGTTCTTTGATCTATTTCATATATTTTAAGCAAAATGTCATTAACATTCCTGGTGGTTGTCTAGACGAGATATCTCGTCATTAGAAGAAAACTCAGAGCTTGAATGACGAGATATCTCGTCATTAGCAAAATTGGTTAGATCTTAATGGGCGGGATATCTCTTCAAAACAGGATTATCTTAAAAAGTGAAGCTAATGAAAGGTGAGGTGGGGACGAGTGCATCCATTGAATGTAAAAGTGTCTGTGATTAAAATAGGAACTGCCACCTGCTGGAAATGCTTGAAGGAGTCCTATAGATTAGTTTCACCGCTAGAGTGCGTCCAATTTTACCGGGGAAGCTTCGCAGGCTAAAGAAGGGCAAGAATGAAATGATATGCTCTTGCCCCACTCACAATGCATCACATTGCAAATAAAAAAACGGTCCATGGTATGCGCTTACCCCATCATGTAGGAAAAATACTTACCAACACAATTTCACTGGGTAATGCTTGTCCCATAATGTGGGGCAAGTACTAAAGCAGTAGCGATGGGGTAGGTAGATAGTTGTTGAGGTTATAACGTCGCACTGGAGCAACACAACAAGCATTGGCGACGGTCCGGGATCAATCCCGAAGGGAAAGATCCGAGGACAACACCTTGATTACCAATCCGCTATTCTACCAACCGGGCTACAGCTGCCCCAAAGAGTGTTGGTAAGGGTTTAACCCTCCGAGGGGTTCACACGCATGTGTCCGTTCAGGGACCTGCCATTTCCTCTGCCAGTTTAGACCTTCTCAACCAATAGAATCCTTCCTGGGATTCTTTTAACCAATTGGTGCGATTATTTAGTCATTAAGTGCGTTATGGAGTAAAAGCAAAACTACACCTATTCAGAAATCTCGTGATGCTCAGAAGGTTAACCCTCCAAGTGTTTCGACGAGATACCTCGTCCAAGATCTAGTCCTTTTTGCTAAGGACGAGATATCTCGTCAAGACAAAACTGTCTTATTACTCCAAGGGGAATGAAAATCCAAGTAGGAAAAACAAATTGTCCCTTGCCCAGAACTGATGACAGTTTGGAACAGGTTCATGCACCAGAGGCTGGACACTAGAGGGTAGTTTTCGACGAGAAGATTGATCATCAAGAGGATTAAGCGAATGAGAGTGTAAACATCTGTGGGAATGAGAATTTTAAAAATTACTGGAACAAAGTAGAGTAATTGGTTCAATATGAACTTTGAAGATTTGGGTTTGAACTTGCCACACATTACCCTTGTCTAAGGATTCTCTGAAAATTATTGATCTTAAGGATATCCAATCACATCATTAGAATAGAATGGAACGTTCCAAAATACTTAAATATATATATAATATGTATAAGCTACCATAAAATTGAATCGCGTGATTACAAACTGTCCAAAATTATAGCTATTCCGAGGAAAGGAAGTGGATTGTTCTGTATATGTAAGTGCACAAATGCTGCTTAAAAGCAACTTGTGCATAGTGCAGAATTGTGCGGGTCAAAAATTACTTTGAGAAGATCGGTATCCTTAGTTGTTTAAAATTTTCGATTGTGAATTTCACCCACAGCTGTGGACTTTATTCCTCTGCAGGCTAGTCGTTATTAAGTAGAAATCTGAATCCCACGATGCCGCCGCATAAGCCCCAGGCATGGTCTATAACCGTCGCAACGCTCTAAATGCCTCCCATTTGAGGAAAACCCGGTGGAAAAGACAAAACGACGTCAATCTTCTCTTTTTTCCCCTTCCTCTTACATTAATCTTTCTGACAAATTTTTGTAGTTGCACCTAATCTGATAATTTCATTCCCAGCTTCTTGGACGAAGAGAAAGACTGCGTTTTCCATCTGAACTTAATTAAAGACCACTGTGATTGACAAGCTGTACGAATGTGACTGTATGACACTGATGACTGAGGATGTCGAGAATGTTCGAAAGAAAGTATGCTTAGATAGAGATAACTTTATAAGCCAACTCCTTTCATTTTTGTGTATTTTCTGTGAAGATAATACAAGATAAAAATCGTTTTCAGCCCTAAGTTAAAAAGGATCCCAAAAGGTGCAATTGCGCTCAAGCTGAGCTGTTTAAATGATCAAAACGCTTTCCCCCCTCTGTATCCTTTGAAGCAATTCTATTGGTAATTTCCTTGGAATAGAATAATTTGTAACGATATTTTGCCCTTTCTGTAGAATAGAATCCTTTGAAACGATTGTGTTGTTCTTTTCTTAGATTAGATTCCTTTGGAACGATTCTTTTGACCCATTCTGTAAAATGAAATCATTTGGAAAGATTATATAGGTCCTTTCCTTGTAATAGAATCCTTCGGAAAGATTCTATTGGTCAAAAAAGTCAATATTGTTTAGAAGTAATGCAAGGAAGACTGCAGTTTGCAATGTGGAACTAAGCGTGTTCAGAGGGTTAAATATCTTTTCCTTAAACTTAAAAACAAAATTTAAACAAAGGAATAGAGCATTTTTTGAAGCTTAACTTAACCTCACAAGAAAAATATACACGTTCGACACCTATAGCCATAACTATATTTTGAAGATCATAAGTTTTCTGATAACAGGAGTCTTGGTATCGAAGACTTCTCTGTCATAGACTACACTTCTGTGACTCTTATAGAGAGGGACATATTTTATTTAACGCACAGGACAGTAATTCAAAATCACTAAGTCTGTAGGATTTGTTGATTCTGTGTTTAAACTGTGGGGGGGGGGAGGAATATCTAACTGAAATAACAATCCAAGGCACTACCAATTTACGTTTCACTCTACTAAATGCTATATAGCATTTCACTTAGAGCCTAATGACTCAACTACAATTAGAAAAACACTTATAGTAGGTATGGGCCACAAGATGACCAACTGAGTCACTCATGAAAGAGCCACAGTAATAAGAGTTTTTACTATAGGCATGTATTATTTAGACGAGTGTTTCCTTCCGTGATGTGTTTGGAAACCACTGTTTGTGAATCATTTACTTCACTGAAGTAATCTCAGCTTCCCGGCAATTTCGACTGTAATTTCATGGTTTAGTTTGTGATTAATGGCAATGCTAGTTAACAGCAGAGGGAACTATTGAAAGTAGATAAAAAAATTAATTTGGAAATGTTATAGAATCAACTAAATTGGGTGTGCAACTACATGTCACGAATGAGTTAAAATGTCATTGCAATTACGCAGGCTTAAAAATTTTGAAAATATAAGCATAATTAACTGGTTAAAGTAAGAACAAATGAGTTCTAAGAATTAATGTGAGGCGCACCGATCCGAAGGTCATGTCAGGTATGGACACCGTTTGTATGTATTTATCTTCTGGATGTTTGTTTTAGTTCTGAAATCATAAGACAAAACTATTGTAACTTTTTCGTAATGCTCGACTTTTCATGCATGATCCCCCATATTGTTCCGATTTTAAAGACGTATTCGCGTCAAAATTAGGGCATAGCTCATTTCATTACTGGGCCGGTAATCTAATACAGATTTTTAACCCTACAAGTGATTTCGACGATATATCTCGTTCATTAAGACGTGACCAATTTCGCTTATGGCGAAATATATCGTCATCAAGATATTTCGGATTTTTTGATGATGACGAGATCAAGATCTGGTCAGTTTTTGCTAATAACGAGGTTTTGCTAATAACGACCAGGAGGTTAATACAGAAGGAAAACTCCTCGTCATTACATTTCCTTGTATGTTTAAAACAGTTCTGATAACTAAAATGTAAGATATTTTTGAAGCAGTGAGTAAGATAAAATATGTGCGTTCCAAAATAACTTTAATAAAAACGTAGTGCTAGGATAGAAGATATAACGAGTCAAGATAAAAAAACAGATGAGTCATCTTTGCAATCGTCTTACCACCTAACTCAATCCGTAAGCACCCACCGTAGCTGTAAGTACAATGGATTCGTTCGCGTGCCCTTCCCTTCTGTAAGATTAAAGTTCGGAATCTTCTTCGCTCTGGGAACAAAGACAAAAAGCGATTTCCGATTGTGGAAGCCCCACAATCAGAATTTATAATACAGGCCTTTTCCGCCATCACTCAAACACAAACAGGAAGACATCTGCAACCTTCGGCTACCAAACTTTCCGAACCTCCAAGGTAACCAAACAAAACAATCGGTGTTTTGTTATCTTCGCTATTGCCACTGCACAAGTGATAAGGAGGTTTTAACACGAAAAGGCTGTATCGCAAGCACTTTTTGCCTTTGTTTATAAAAAATTGGTGTTTATTTAATTTTTTTAAATTGTATTAGCACAATTATGTAGCTCTGTATGAGAGCTAACTCATACAGCACCCTCTAGACTCTAGACTTTAGAGTCTAAAGGAAAGGCCTAACTCAAAATAAAAAATTTGTTTTCTCGAATAACGAATTGGTATTACATTGAACTCGAAAAAGCAATGGGAATGAAATTCGAAAAAATTTACAAATTTTTAATCCTCATCACTCAAAGAATATTATAATATGCATAGAACTTTAGCTTGTGCTTAGCAATATTACTGGAGGTTGGAGTGATAAGGATTAATAAAAAATAACTTCCAAATTGAGAAGTTAAATAAGCTTAAAATTTTAACTCTTTACTCTAAACACTCCGTAAACACATGATTCTACATCCTGAAAACATGCTACAACTATAGATTCCAGGAGAGTGTAGTTAACTACAGTTGTGGAACAACAGCTCTAGTTAACTACAGTTACTCTCCAGTAGAAGACAATTGTGGCAGTTTTGCAGCATGCAGACGCATATGTTTGTAGTATTCATTTTGAATGGAATTAATTTTTTTATATGTTGCAAGTACCAATGTGATGGAAGTGTGACGGCTTGTAGAAACTTCTATATCAACCTGTCTTAGAGCAAATCAAAGATGGCGCATCGACTTGAGCATTGCTCCAAGGAGGAGGTGCGCGGTGTCATTCGTTTTTTATGGGCCAAGGAGAAAAAAAATGTGATATTCATCGAGAATTGTTGGAAGTCTATGGAGAGAGTGTTATGTCGCAGAAACAAGAGTACGTGTGGTGTAACGACACGAATGTGGCTGTCGTCGATGCCATGATTCGTGAAGACAGAAGAGTGAGGTTGCATGATATTGCAAATGCATTGAATAGCTCATATGGTTCTGTGAGCAGTATCGAAGTGGGAAATTCTTGACCATCCTCCGTATAGCCCTGATTTAGCCCCTTCGGATTACTATTTGTTTGGCCCCTTGAAGAAACACCTCCGTGGGCAGCGTTTACATACACTGGAAGAGGCACAACAGGCTCCACTTACCTGGTTAGGGAACCCGGAGGAAGATTTCTTTGAAAAGGGCATGGATGATTTGGTGCCACGTTGGAATAAATGTTTAGACCACTATGGTTCCTTTGTCGAATGATAGTGTGATACGATTTGTCAAACATAATAAATTTTCATATATTTATCTCTGCACGTTTTTCTGTCAATCAAAAATTCACATTTCCTTTTGATACTCCTTTGTATATTATTTATGTGTGATATATATTGTATATGTAGTTGAGGATACAGTAGAGAGTAGCTGTGACAGGTTTTCAGCATACAGAATCATCTATTTATTGCCTTTCTATATATAAAGATAGGTGTTCATTTTTTGAATTATGGTGGCGTTGTAGCAGGGGTACGATATACATACTAAATTATGGAATTCTTTCTTAGAAGTCAGGAATTCTCGAATTATATATACACATGAGGATCAGTATTCTGATTAAGGTTTCACACATTGCTTTTTCTCCATTTCATTTTGTTTGAAAAAATCTTTAAAAGAGTACAAAGTAATACCGATTATTTGTAGTTGAATTAACGTCGCACCGGAGAAACACAACGGGCTATTTGCGACAGTCCAGGATCAATCCCAAAGGGAAAGGTCCCAGGACAACACCTCGTAATTTTGAACCACGTTCAGATGACGAGGTCAACACCTGAGCTGCCATCCCACTCTCCAAAGTTCCACGTCACACCAACGTGAGGACATTCGAAGTCACGACAGGTTTAACGTTTCTCAGCCTGCACGTACACGTCGGTCTTTGGTTGGATCGAATTTCGAACTCGCAACTCTCCGGCTGCTTATCCGCTACTCTTCCAACTGGGCTACCCCGGCCATAAAGTAATACCGAAAAAGGAACTTGGAAAATAGAATAGCTTTGAATAGAAATGGAAACAATAGTTTTACAATGGGAAAAATAGTTTTTCTTCCAAAAAAGCTTAAGATATATCTTTGATGTCAGCAAAGTTTATTGACGCCTTTCTCATCCTGCAATTTTGAGTAAACATCAATCATCTCATGACGCATTGCTTCCCTATAAAACATACATTTTTTTAGAAAATACGGCAATTTCGATCATCAGATGGTTCTGTTCAAGAATCTCAAATTGCTTTCTTTTCTTTCGACGATAACATCGACTGCCAAAAGACTGTATTCCGCAGATAACTCAAACTGCGCTATCAACCGAGCCTCAAGCGCCGCAAATACTTCGTGATGGAGAAAGCCGAGTTTTACTGTTCATTTGCAGAACGTTAAAAATAACGATCCTTACCATGCGTGGAATATGTCAGATGCTTTTTCCCTCTTCGAATATGCATTCGAAATCGAATTGAGGTTTACGACCTATTCTTCTGCCATGAAGTGAAGCGTGTTCTTAACACCTATTCGATACACAAACGAATCACCGACTGATCTTCCAAGAAGAATGGTAGGATAATTGCCGAACTTTCTTTGCGTTTCACTTTCGAAGCTTCAGATGCGTTTTGGTTCCTCGATGTTTTGGTTATAAAGCGTCTCGCTCGAATAAACGTGGAGTTACTGCATGATTCGAAATTAATGTTTCGTCATTCATGTCTAATTTATTTTTATGGCTACAACTGTTCTGAGTCTGGAAATGTTCTTTAGATCGAAATTACGTGCGGTTTCGGGAGTGGTGGTGATTAATGGAAGATTTGTTCGAGAGCTTGATGGTGGCTGGTGGGAAAATTACCATTTCGAACATTGGAATGGATGCTGAGAGAAAATAAAAGTGCTGTAATCTTTATTGTGTGCTCAGCAAAGCCTTGATTAAGTTGCTCTTTCACTTAATTCGAAATATATAAAGTTTTTAAAATGGTGGTATTTTATTGATGATCTAACTCTTAAATAGCAGCAACCATTCAATTTTGAGAAGCTTGTTTTTTAATTTTAAAACGAGACTTTCAGGAAATAGAACTTCTTTTGTCTTTTACTTGCGGTAGCCCAGTTGGACGCGTAACGGATTAGCAACCGAAAGGATGCGAGTTCGAAATTCGGTTCAGCCAATGACCGTTGTGTAGACAGGGGCTGGTGCACGTTAAATGTGTCGTGGCCTCAAATGTCCTCACGTTGACGTGGTGTGGAAGTTTGTAGAGTGGGATCCCAGCTCAGGTGTTGTTTTCGTCATCTGACCTGATTCAAAATTGCGAGGCGTTGTCTTCGGATCTTTCCTTTGGGGATTGATGACGGATCGTCGCCAATAGCCCCGTTGTGTTCTTCCAGTGTGACTTTATTAACTACCTACCTACCTTGTACTTGTAGCTGTTATTCAACAATATACATCATTATATCCACGTTTGCGCTATTCAACTTTTTGCATTGATTCATGATATAGTCACTACAAACTAATGGTCGTAGTGCCTACATTATGAATCAATGAATATTACAGACATTTTCATTATCGGTGAAAACTGATGACGAGGAAACGAACCAGCGGAAATTCCGACAGGATTTTCACGATACCGTTTTTTACCTTCTTTTAGTTCGTTTTCTTAGTTTATGGGAGGCGGGTGAATCGGTAGTACAGTTGGTGGAGTCGCGGATTAGGAAACGGAGGGTTGCGAGTTCGAGACTCGATCCAACCAAAGACCGTCGTGAGTGTATGGGGGCTAGTGCAAGTTAAACCTGTCGTTGCCTCTAATGTTATCACGTTGGCATGGTGTGGAAGTTTGGAGAGCGGGATTGTTGCTCCAGTGCGACGTTGATTCAACTACCTAACAGAGTTTTTTACTATGTTCTTGTTGTGTTGTATGCTTCTCTGTTGCGATTCAAAATGACGAGGTGTTGTTATCATATCCTTCCCTTCGGGATGAATTCTAGACCGTCTCCAATAACCTGATGTGTTGCTCCAGTAACACGTTAATTCAACTATCCACGTATCTTAGACATCTGTTTTTAAGCACATTTTTAAATTGGCATGTATTGCTATTGTGGTGAAGGCAATAAGACGCATTTTTTTGTTAGCATGTAATTATTTGCAGAAATTTACTCTGCAATTTATTTGCTTCCAAAAATATGTTTGAAATGGGGAAACAATCAGTTTTTACATCCAACAGACGGTACACAAAAATGATGAATGAAACAAGTTCCTAAACTGAGTAAGCGTAAGGCCAGTAAGTTTGTTTTTAAAACTTTTGATATTTTAACGTATACCATACTAAACTGTTATTTGCAACTCTTTCATTATAGAATAAATTGATTTCCTGTAGTGTGATCTTAAAAATAAACTAGAATAACAGGTAGGTAGTAGTAATAATAGGTAGGCGACTGGCCGCGGCATCTCTAAAATAATAGGCTATGGTATCTAAGAAAACCGGTAAAAAAGTTTCTGTAACGGAAGTCATTTAGTATTTCTCACCAATCTCCAAAACCGGTAATTTATATTACTGGTTTTTAAACTCTACTACAAACCCACAATGCTTTCTGACTGCAGTAGTTTTTCGACACGATATGGAATGAGATAATGTAAAATTAATAAATGAAATTTATAAAAACTAATGAATGTAAAAACTATGATAAATACTACTTTCGGACTACTTTCCCTTCTTTCTCTGTTTACTGGAGTTATTTTCTATTAACATTGTTATGTTCTACACAAACTTTTAACATTGTCATGCATGGAAATGTTTCTCAAGAACAGGTGGTCAAAATATGATGTACAGAAAAAGAAGTTGAGTTACAATTGGAGGCGCTAACTTTAATAAACTAGAAAACAGTTATATTTTGTATTAAAAGTTGGCGGAACTGGAGATAAGAGCATTACATAACTTTTGAAGGATAGTATGAATATTTGTTATTTGAAAGTGCTAATTGTATTGTATATATATACAACATTCCACTTTTGCTGTAAGAGTGTCATAACTTACAAAATGCCGAGTTGGGTTTTGGGGTGATTATGAGTTCTCCAACTTCTTTTAAATTGCCGTAACTCAAAAAGTAAAAATGACAAATCTATGACAGATTTTCAAATATTGAAAGGTTTTGAGCTCATTATTTTATTACTACGTATTTCAAAACATTTAAAAGCTCTCCTGGAAAACATCCTTTTAGACGTGTCGGAATCTTGCATAGGGTGTGTGATACACTTATTACTACTTTTCCTTCTAAGAATCAAACTTTAGATTTATAATTTTTCCAAAATTTTAACCCTCCTTGTGGTTGTCAAGAGCTATCATTAGCAAACTTACTAGATCTTGATGGATGAGATATCTCGTTATTTGAAGAAAACTGACCAGATCTTGAACTCGTCATCCTAGGTATATTGACAGTATCTTGACAACGAGATGCCTTGTCATTAGCAAAATTATTCAGATCTTGACGGACGATATATCTCGTCGAAACTACTTGGAGGGTTAACTGTGGAAATCACTGGCAATTTCTTAAACTTACTTTTACCCAGTAGCAGCTAGAGAAGCTGTTTATTTGAAAAAGAAAAAAAACCCTAACCTATTTTTAAAACTATAACAGAGACTAATTATTTATTCTCTTATCTTCATTGTGTTCCCGTACGTGTTAAGTGGTTTGTTTTGATAAGTAAATACGAATTCTATTAATTATGTCTTTCAAGCACAAAGCTTGGGGGAGGGTGTACTTGCTGTATCAATCTTTTTATCTCGTTATCTATTGTGCGAGGGTAAAACAAACAGGCGGCCAGTGTATTCAATTCACTTCTGGCGTGGTAATGATTCAAGAAACAGCATCGACCATATTTATCTCAATCCTGATGAATGAGATAATTAAAATGGAAGACAAAAGTATCAGACCGAATCCGTCCAGCCTCGATCTTGCAATAAACTCGACTGACCAGAGAGGAGAGATCCACGAATAATAATAATAAAAAAAGTAAACGAAAGAAACTCGAGTAATCCGTCGAAGACAAGAAGGCCATGGTCCAAGCAGATTTATATAATGCTTCTGGCCTACTTCAGAAGGCTTTTCTGGATCGCAATTCTAAACTGCCCCTTCGATTGTTGTAGGGGAATCGGATTATAGAGGTGTTGGCACGGATTCGCCCACACACAGCAAATTGCAAGGCGTGCCCTGGTGGCCTTGGTGCCAGCTTAGATTTGTAGTTCAGTTCAGATCTGCGTTTGCAGAGCTGTGGCCATCGACGATATCGGTTTCCACTATCAACTGTAAAGCGTGCTCACGATTAAAATAAGAAAAAGGCCCAAGGAACCGAGCTTTGTATGGGGCTCATTGCAATCGAGTTTACCTTGAAATTTAATAGCTGTACTCAATCCTTACAATAAACTTCAATTTTAGGTAAATTGAGTTTTACATTTCAGAAGGGAATTCAGGAAAGGTTATTCTAATAACCACGCCTTAAAATTGACTCCTCCCAATCAATTAATGAATAGTTTCCGTGTTTTTTAAAGAAACGCAAATGTATTTTTAACCCTCCTGGTGGTTGTCTTGACGAGGTATCTCGTCAGAAGCAAAACCATTAGCAGATCTTGATGGTCGAGATATTTCGTCGGAAACCTTGGTGGGTTAATTGGGTCTGTACTTATTTTTTAAAATATCGTGCAAACAAAAGTTATGTGATAATGAAGGAAACTTTGAGAAAAAATAAAATCGATGATGCCCAGGAAGTTTATATCACACTGCTTTTACCACCTGGTTTAAGCCTGTTGAACAGCTCCGCGGAAATAAAGTTTATTCTTCCTGTTATCTAAAATGAAGTATACAGCAATCTTTTTTTTCTGACGTATTCAGTGGCACTAACCCACTAGTTTGTTAACATATCAAGTATAAATGAAGAGCATTAGCTCACTCCTGATTATTCCATGAAAATATGTAAGGCTTATTAGGATAATTGAGTTAACCTCTTGCGAACTTCATAAAATTAATGACAGCTATACAATATCCATTCAGCTACAAATTAACACTTTTTAAGCTGCTGTTCGTAAATCATAAATACTATTCTGTATGCTGGGAATGTTCGTTCAACTATTTCCATTCATATGCGTTTTTAATCCAATATTCAAAGTCAGTTATTTTAATAATTGACTTACAGTTGTTAACATGCCTGCCTTGGAGTACTATTATATGATTCAATGTTAAAAATTGAATAGAACAAATGTTCGACTGAATAATGTGTACTTGAATGAAAGTTTGTTACAAGTAAACATATCATTTTAGAAAAAGTGCATTCTTATTCTTACAGAAATTCTTGCAAAATTTCAATGTAATGAATTATCCAAGCCTTTTGGTAAATAGTCAGGCATGGGTTGTGCATACAAATAGAAAAGCAAATATCAATTAGTATTACGTACCTACTAGTTAACTTTGTTCTTATCCCAATATATATAATAGTTTCTTGACTCAGAATCACAATACAAATCCAAAAGTAATAATAGGTTTTTAGGAAGGGAGATAGAGGCTTTAATAGTAAGCATTTATGAACAATGTATTAGATCTGGAACAATAAATGGAAAGTAAGCGAGCACCTCTGCTGTAGCATAAAATTCTAATAAATATGAAATATATATAAAAAAATTTGTTCCTTGAACCTGTTGCAGACATAAAATATCTGAATTCTACATCAGAGGATATGAAACAAGAGGAATAATCTGAAAGTTCTGAAAGGAAATAAGCACTCAGAATATTCTTTAAAAACCCAATTCAAATGTTGGAATAAGAATTAGAGAATCATTCGAAATTCACTCGTGCTACAATTTCAGAAACTACGATAATTGTAACAGGAGACATTCAGTAAGTAGTTCGTTTATAGTAGTTTCATTATTTTTTATCAGTTATTATCTCAAGTAAATAGTTCATTAATGTATTGTGTAAACTGCAACAACTCAAAACAGGCTTCGAATATCCTCAAATGGCAGTTTCCAATGGACCCTTTATAACGACTACATGCTCGGTTTCTGATGAGAAAAGAGGTAAATTCACTTTTCAGGAAAGGCTAAAAAATGAATCAGAGCGACCTTCTTTTTTCCCTTTCTACTTCTTTAAAAGCCAAAGTTACCTTCCTTTCGGAAATCATGAATCACCAACTATTATAAAGCTAGCAATTTACTGTTTTCTTTCCTTTTCTTTAGGTAAGACAAACCGTTTTATTCTTTTATTTGTTTCCTCTCAAGGTTTTCACTTTTTTGTGGCCGAGTGATTTTAAAATACTGAAAAGCAGTAGCCCGATTTTTTCACCTGATAATAGATCGAAAGTTACCGTAATCGGTGCTTTGGGGGCTTATTTGCCTTGGTGAGGAAGGCTGCTTTTGAAGACTAATCGACATCCGGTCTCTGTTTCTTCGCCTCAATTCATTTCCTCACTCTTCATTCATTTTAGAAAAAGTTGATTTCTTGGAATCATGCAATCTACTTTTTTATAACTAATCATCTCTCCAATTTATCACAGCACCAACAATTGAATCGTTTATTTTCAAAAGCTTGGGGCCGCGATATATAGTCCGATTGGAAGAGAAACAGTTTAGCAATCGAAGGGTTGAGAGTTCGAAACTCGGTCCAGCCAAAGACAGTCGTGTACGCGGGGGCTGGTGCACGTTAAATCTCGTGACATCAAATGTTCTCACGCTGGCGTGTGTGGAAGTTTGGAGAGTAGGGTGTCAACTCAGGTGTTGCCTCGTCATCTGATCGTGGTTCAAAATTATGTGGTGTTGTTCTCGGTTCTTTCCCCTCCGGAACCATCGCCAATAGTTGCTCCAGTGCGACGTTAATTAATTTCCCTTACCATTTTCAAAAGCATGTCCATATTTTCAAAACTTGAACACAGTATTTTAGTTTTCCATTATTATAATTTTTCAGTCTTTGTTTTAAAACTCCACAAACAATTCATTTCGTCAAAAATTACTTCTATGGAATACATAGTTTTATTTCAATCATCCCACCTCACGCTCCGCCAATGATAAGTGTCTTTCGTGTAAATTTTAAAGCTCGGCAATTTCTGTCTTTTGAAAATAAACGATTTAATTATAGTTTAAAAGAATTATAATGCCTTAAATATTTTGTATAATTTTTATAGTCTTCCAGTCTTTTCATATCAGTTAACCCCAATATCTCCACAACTGTATACAAATGGTTCTATGCTGTCAACGTGAGACCCAGCGATTGCTCAAAACTTATACGTCTTTATACTTAAATGATCATCTTAAATTAATATTAGCAATTTATAAGCAGTAGCACCGAATTATGGTATTATTACAATTGTTATTTTAATTTAGTGAATTTACTTAGTCTCAGTTCTTTTGTGCTTGAAAAGTAATTACATTTACTTTGATTGGAAGCCACTGTTTAAATCAATTATTCGTGTATTGTGGAGCACTTAGAGGCTTCAGTACATTTCATGCTTATTTGAATTGCAGAAAATTTGGTTAGAACAAATTGTGATCTTAGCATCACCTAGCATTTACAGATGAGTTTCACTATTTCGTCAAATATAAGCTCACATCTCTGGTCCGTTGAGCTCAAAAGGCATCCTACAGAACTTCCCACTAGTCTTTGCCGAGAGAGTTTTATTATCTTGAACTTGAGGAAATTTTACTCTAAACAGACAAGAAACAATTCAACTAATCAACAGCGAAATATAGAAGAGTTATAAATTTAGATTGTTTCATCATTCAGTCTGATGAGGCAAGGTAGTTAATTAATGTCGGACTAAATCAACACAGCGGGCTATTGACTACGGTCAGGGATCAATACCCAAGGGAAAGATTCGAGGACACCACCACGTAATTTTGAACCATGGTCAGATGACGAGGACAACATCTGAGTTAGAACCCCACTCTCCCAACTTCCATACCACGCCAACGTGAGGACATTTGAGGCCACGACAAATTTAACGTGCGCCAGCCGCCGTGTACGCGACGATCTTGGGTTGGACCTAGTTTCGAACTCGCAACCCTGTTGCTAATCCTTTACTATCCCGAATGGGCTACCGCGGCCCGTGTTTACAATATTTAAAATAATAGAGATTAAATGAGTGTTAAGCTCCAAGATATGGATTTGATTCGTACAATTCTTCTGTATTATGCACACAAAAACAACTTTTTTCTACGGAATTCTTCAAATAAGCGTGGAATACTTTTGAAAGTGTTGAAAAATTCCAAAATCCTTTCTCCTACCTCAGTACAAATGCATACTTGTAATAAGGACATGCATAAAAACTTCTCAAAAATACAAATTCAATCATGAATAGTCGAAGACCAGAAAACTTTCGTTTTTTCTTCGATTCCATTTCTTTGCAATACCCGGATCAAGAAGCGACATTTCCATGCAAATGGCGGTGAAGCAACCGAAATTCGTGCATCGATTCCGTGGGTTGCCTTTGCATGTTGATGCAAGGCAGGAATTGAAAGAATATGTTGCGGAAAATGAGATTCCGATGCGCTCTTTAAGAATGCCGGGCACGAAATGATTATCCGTATCGAGAAGTCCATGCTCGAGGTGATGCCTCAGTATCGCTGTGTTCGGATGATTTGACTATTGCGTGTTGTGTGGACGGACATCACATAAAGAACAACAGCAGTGCTGTTCGGTGATTTACGACTCTCTTTTTTGGAGTATTGGGGTATTTTAACATATAGATTAAATGCTTTGGATCCCCGATTACGGCCAAGACTCACACTTGTAGATCGGTGCCATAAGGCTCGTGTTCATGCCAGCAAAACACTTAACTGATAAACAAGGAACTCTGAACTACTTCCTGTTCGCGGAGTAAAAATTTGATGACACACCATAAATGTTGAACAAACGTAGTTCTCTTCAAAGTAGTGCAGTGTTGTTATTGTCATTGTAATCTGTCCAGTGAATGGAAACAGTCACAACAAAATGGATATTGTAATATCGCCATCGTAATCTGTAATTGGCAATTTTAATTATTTCCTTTTGTTTAGCGTAATGTGTTTATCATTTATTAACTTTTAAATTTTACTGGGAATTGCATATGTGAGTTGGCTGTTTTTGCGTATCCATTCGTCATAATGCTTTAGGCTTTTATACGATATTAAGACAGATTAAAGATAATTTCTTCCAAATCTTTGAGCTTTTAAGGGAAATCGGTACGTAAACTTTTATCTATAAGAAGCTTTTGACTTCCTTTAAAAATATTCAATAATAAACATATTTTGTTTTACCTTTCGTTTTGAATCAAGCACTCAGTTAAAAAATTATACACATCTTATACATATAACGTAGAGTTGGAGTCTGTCTGTATGTTCTCTATACAAATCTACACCGTTTGACCAATCCACACCAAATTTGGTACATTTATACTTTGGAACCCTGCGAGTAACGCGTTACATATTAACCCCTTCTCTTTAACCTAGGTGGGGGCTAAATCAATTCGAAATTGCCATAGGAAAAACATTGAGCATAAAACGATTGCGGCAATTATTTTATTTTGTGCCAAATACCATTAGACATGGATAATTTATTGGTTGTATATGTATATTTCGACGAACTTTCCTTAAGTCTTTGGTTAAATACGTTATAATTTGTAGAATTCTGTTTCATAAAATAAATGGAAACCTTTTTAAGTAAGGTGAATAACTTCTTATTTTAAAATGACGGGTAGCCATACGTCGTAGTTCAAAGATATTTCTAAATTTTGACATATTTTCATTACAAGACGATTAAAATAAATTTAATTTACATTTGTTTTTCGTGTTTCATGGGTATTATTGAAAGCTGTACTCCATAGTCAAGTAACTATATCTATCATTCTAAATAGGTACGTGGTTTCCATATAGAAACTGAGTCAATCAATTGAAAAAAGTACCTTAAGGATTCGATAAACTAAATTTTTTTGGTAGAAAGCGAATTTTAAATAAGACTGCTGATCTTGGAATAATATCATAGTAAGGAAGTATGTAAATTAGGACTGTTGCAAAATACAAATTTTTTTTCTTAAGTGGCAGAAGGTCGAGGTTACCAACTTGAAGTTGCAACTCTTCGTATACAACTTAGGTACCTTTGAAACATTCATTGAAAGCAATGATTTTGTAAAAAGTGTAGTCGATTTTGAGTTTGCTTTGTCTACACTGATGATATTTGTTTTAAACAAGCTCCGTTATTCCACGTGCGGCTGAATAGAATTTTCAAGAAAAAATGTGTGCTTCAAAATAAATTAACCACGAATGACGTAGCAGTTTAATTTACTGTCCTCTCACAATGATAATGTAATTCGACAACATCGAATCCGTGGTGTAAGGGTACCACAAATAATAAATATTGATTGGAAAACTGAGTGCAAGACTCTACGGCTGAAAGTTCCTCATTTTTACTGAAAATGAACTTAATTGGCATTCGTAATCACTCCAAAACTCAAAATCGATTTTTGAAGAAGTCATCTCAGAAAAAGCTTTTGTAGTTTGTCTTACAGAAAAAGTTTGATGAATATGAAATGGATTATATGGATGGATATATTATGTATACATATTTGCGTCCGAAGTAAATTATAGAAGCTATGAAAAAGTTAAAACGATGTTAAAAATATTTTCTGTACACTTAAATGATGCTTCCATTTTTCTATGAAATAAAATCAACATTTAACCAATTCAACCCGAGCATCGCCGGGTAATTCTGCTAGTTGGTATATAAATTAAAAAAGATAAGCAACAAAGAAAGACCAATCATAAGGGAATCAATAATTACATGAGTGTGCATTAAAATTATTCACTACACAAAGTTTGAAAGAACTAAAGATAAAACATAGTCACGAAACTCTTTATTTAATATTTAAAACTATGTATAAAAACATTCTTTTGTCCTTCAAGATGAATTGACTGAATTTGTTCGTGATTTTTGTCTTTATATTATAATTTTTTCAAACATATTTATGTATCTACATGTTAAGTTAAATGTCGCACACTAAATATTGATTTACTAATTTTACTGCATTCACGGTTAGAGATAACTGGTTTGATATAATTTAACCATTATCATGTTCTTATTCTATATTTTAAGAATTATATTGGTTGTCTTGCTAAGATAAAAGAAAATAACTGAACACAAAATTGACAAGAACGTCTTTTACCCCACTTGGTGCTGACAATTTTCCTCTTTTCATGTCAATCGAGAACAAAGATGATGAAGTTTATGCACAATTTAATTTTTCTTTCTTACGTCCAGGTTAGAAACCACGCATACTTTATGGCAAGAGGTCCAACTATTTCAGTTTGCAAAGAGATAGACATCAAAATCTGAACAAGGGAAACTATTTGATTGATTAAATAAACAAATAAGTTCGAATTTAACTGCTGGAATTGGCATCTGGTTAATATCACCTTTGAACCTATCATCAACTAGAAATTGCATTATGAAGGAAAGTTCAGAAAAGGTTTTGGGACTCCTGATGTAAATATATTCATTCCGAAAACTTGAGGAAAATAAAATGTGTTTTTAGAGAAGAATGTTCTACTTCTCCCAAAGGTTTATATAACCTTTTGGATGTTTGGTTGGGTTTCATGGAACAAGGGCCATATTTGACTATGTTGCGCTAAATACAAGACTGAAAACATCAAATAATAGAAGTACATACACAAGGAGGGTTTTACTAACACAGAAGAGAGAAAGACACCCGGGGAGGAATTGAACCTGCACCTCCTTCAACTCGCACGTTGCTAGAGCAGTGCGCAAACACATTGAGCCACGATGGCCTCATGTAACCTTTTGTAATTGCAATTGTATAAAGACAGAAAGCACAACAGTAAAGCACTCTCTCTTCGAAGCCATTTTGTTTTTAAGAGTATGCTAAGTTCCTCGTGACTTTCGAAAAAGCTGACCTCGTTCTTGGCCTTTTGCTTCACGTGATTTGTATCCTCCTGCCTATTGCTTGATCCTTCCACCTTCTCGCTGCTCTGGTAGCGCAGGAAATACATTACAGCCTCGAATCAGATGAGGATCGGTGTGATGAAAGATGCCAGCACATCGTTAATTACCCGAACGGTAGTTCTATTTTGCCTGTCTTCGTAATCGCAGAAGCGGTTTGCTCGGAAAAGAAGGTAAAAAAGATGTGATGTCACGTACACCGGGTATCTGAGAGTGGTTTGTCTACCTCGAAAGACACGGGCTGACGTCACCAGACGGAATATCTTTCGAATTTCAACTTGTTGGATGAGTCAAAGGTAGAATACTCCGCTGCAACATCTTCAGTAAAAAATCATAAGTTCCAGACGCGTATGACGCAGCACTTTGTGATCAAATATTCGTCTAGTGAATTTTTAGTTTTAATGTGTTCTTTTTAAACATTTGTGTTAAGCAAACATTTAAAAAAAATCAAGCAAACATTAAAAAATCCACAACGAGAGTCATTTTTATGCAAGGGACCGTCGTGGCTCAATGAGTATGCTCACTGGGTTAGCAACCTGCGAGTTGTAGGCGGCGCATGGTTGATTCCTGTGAGGTTCGATTCCTCCCTTGGTGTATTTCTCTCTTCTGTGTTAATAAAACTTTCCTTGGATGTGTATGTCCATTACTTGATGTCGCCTGTCTTGTGTTTTGCGCAGCGTGGCCAAATATGACAAACATGACGTGGCCAAACATAAAGCCCAAATCAACCAACCTGTTTATTCAGTGGTTAGAAAACGTTTTCGTCACATAAAATAATTTGTGCTTTTTGAAGAGACTTAATTTTACCCTAATGTTTACTTAAGTTTGTACTATCTGCATTTCTATTTTTAAACAACGACAGTTCGTCGATGGTTTTATTACTTTTCAAAGGTGTTTCCTTGAACACATAGTTTCGTTCAGATTTATTATTGTTGAATGAATCGCCGTACCAGTAGATTAAAAAAAAAAAGATTTTAAATTTTAGAAAAAGAAACTTTTTCAAAAATTTAAAATGACTACATAGAAAAGCTTTCTTTTAGTGCCCTTAGCCTGTAGACAAAAATATGTCCATACGTTATCATCTTGAGCCGCCCATACGGTCAATCTTCCCCGCCAGTTTATACAGTTTAGATCTTCTTGACCAATAGAATCTTTCCTGGGATTCTTTCAACCAATCGATGTGGTTATTTGATCATTATATGTGCTGTGGCGTAAAAGCAAACCTACACTACTCGGAAAACTCGTGATGCTCAGAAGGTCAAAAAACCCACTTTGTCAATTTTTATTAATAAAGAAACCAGGAGTGCCCATCAAACTAAAAAGAACATGCACTTCTGGTGGTTATCTATAATGATCCCAGAATGGACTACTCAAAAATGGTGCCAATATTCATCCGCGTTCACACAACACTGCCCTTCGTGGAAAATCGCCGTGAAGAGGCATTTCCACGAACAGAATCTTCACCCAGTGACTCCGAAGGGGTGATTCAGTTCAGTTCCCGAACCTCTAACCTCGGACCCAGAATACGCGGAAGCGAGACGCGCCACTGGACCGCGTCGTGGCTTCACGCGATGCTACTGCGTCACTCCCGTGTTCGCCCCACTGCGACAAGAGAAAGACCAGATTACGCCTCTTGTACAAACTCAAGATCACAATCGCCCCTCTGTGTCCACTTCGGGCTCCCTCCGTACAAGATGTACACGTCGTAATTAAGAAGTCCCTCACGAAATCGGAAGTGAAAGGACAAGCTCAACGACGTTTCCAAGAAATATGGACACACCTCGGGTTATCAACCTGTACTTCGATAATTTCCCACCACGAATTCTTGCTTGCTGATGTTTTTCATAGCCTTGCTTCTTGAGAATAGAGTGGGATCTCTTTCCCTTCGTGATTGATCCCGGACCGTCTTCAATAGCCCGTTGTGTTCCTCCAGTGCGATGTTAATTAAAATACCTATCTACCTACCTACATTGAGAATAATGTTAGTGATGGCATGTTTGAATATTCAGAGAGCATTCATTGTTATCTACTTGCGATACAGCCGCGAATCGCCACAGCTGAAATACGTTGTTTTTGCCAAATTTTTATGTGTTTGATTGTTAACCCTCCAAGTGGTTTTGACGAGATATCTCGTACATCAAGGTCTGACCAATTTTGCTAATGACGAGATACGTCGTCATCAAGATATTGCCGATTTTTTTTATGATGACGAGATCAAGATCTGGTCACTTTTTTCCTAATGACGAGATATTTCATCCATCAAGATCTGGTCAGTTTTGCTAATGCCTCGTCTAGACAAATACCAGGAGAGTTAAATGGAAATATCAAGTAACACAAATTGCATACGTTGGCACACTTGCATACGTTGCACACTTGGCACTTTGCACTTACAGATATTCTCAGCTTGTTTCAATGCACAGAAAAACTGAATTTTTGCATCACTTAACGGAAACGTATTAGTGTAATTATCAGGAAATTACACATTCTGAGGTAATAAAAGAAAACTATTAGAAACATAATTTGTAAAATAATTATCTGTCTATATATGTGCATCTTATTTCAGAAAATTTAGACACATCCACCATTCAATTAAAGGCTATTTGGTGTGAAAGCTGTCTATTCTGTTGATCGCAAGATTAGACTAGTTTTGAGCAAATGAAGTCCCACCTGTGAAAGAAAAGTCGTAGAACAGATACATGCGTTATATATTGGTCATATCTATTGGTTGAAAGAATCCAAGGAAGTTATTGGTTCTCTCCTCAGAATAGAGTACTTTAGAACAATTCTATTGGTCCTTTCCTTAGAATAGAATCCTTCGGAAGGATTCTATTTACATTTTCTTCAGAATAGAATCATTTGGAAGGATTCTATTGGTGATTTCTTTAGAATAAAATCATTTGTTAAGATTCTGTTGATCATTTTCAAGGAATAAAATCATTTGGAAAGATCTATTGATCCTTTTCTCAGAACAGAATCTTTGGAAAGATTTTATTGGTCGAGAAGTTTAAAACTGGTTAAAAGTCATGCAGGGAGAGTTCCTTGTTTGACCGAATTGTTTTTGATCGAATTCTTCGTTTGATACATTTTACTTTTTGTTTCTATAAATACAAGTACTGATAGCGAAATGCTAATAGAAAATAAATATTTTTTGAACTTTTATTTCTTATATTCCACCTATTTTCCATAAACGTCTTCCGAATTTCTATTTTAAGACTCTGATTTCTAGAGCTCACAGTGTTTTGTACATTGATTTTGTCTATGAGCTAGTCTATGAGAGGGATTTTCAGTGTAAACAAACCAAATGGTCTACGAAAATTTTACTTCTGCTGTCTAAATGGTCTCGCATGATACATATTAGAGTCACCTTAAAATATAGTTTATCGACGTTTTAAAAAACGTTTGGCGTTTAATCTAAATTGATGTTGACCAATCAACAATCATACACCAATTCGGAATTCATTCTTTGCAATTTTTATTGGTGCTGAAATCGTATTCGAAAAACAAGCCAACTGACGTCACGTTCAGAAAACGTGCAGGATATATGCATAACAGCAAAAACACTAACGCTGTCTATATTTAGCTTTGCAGAAAACCCCTCTGATAAAACAATGTGAGGCTAACAATTCGAGGCAGAAAATCTCGAGGCTGTTGTAAAATATACATCCTGATACAGTATATATCCTGACTTATTTGGATAATTTTAACTGAATCTGAATTGAAGTAAACGTTTTAAAACCGAATTTACTTTCCTTTATTCTGTATATAACAACTCAAATCTTATAATCATCACTTGTCGCACAACCTCTTTAACTAATACGACTTGAACTCAATAAATAACGGCGCATTAGGAACATAAAAATAGAATATCGACAGACATAATTGGACGGCATCGTTCCAAAGCCGAAGAAGACATCCCAGATGACAGTAATAACACTGTTAAAAGGCAATTATAAAAAATTACTTATGCCTACTTTCTCACATAGTTTCGTTCAGAACAATGGATCCCTGTCAGTGAGGATCCTGTATCATATTCACTTTACCCCGAAACCCAAATCTGTGCTCCGTTTCGATAATAGCCAACCGACGACAATACGTCAACGCTGACATACTGATGCTGTAGGGAGGTTCCATCGCTTATAAGTCACCAGACCTTGACTGATGAACCTTGCTAAAACATTGGCACAACTGGCAGAACCGTTATCGCGAAAGCGGAACTGACTGAACTTTTACGGTTAACTGGTTACCTAATTTGCCAGCTGGGACCCAAGGGTGAGCTCCTTGTGGCCATGGATGGAGAAGGGATAGCAATTAGGGTTTTTTTATTCTGTTTATCTTTGGTAAACAGTTTGGCGATTTTTTTGACCACTTGCTGTTTCTCGCGTCCAGGTTTATTTATCTTCTTGAAAACATTACAGAAGTCAACAAGCGTTGCAGATTAAGGCCAAGAGATCAATTGCTATTATTTAGTTCTCCATATCAAGACTGACCAGACACTGATAATAGGCAGGGCCGCGGTAGCCCGGTTGGAAGTGTAGCGGATTGGCCACTGGAGGGTTGCGAGTTCGAAACTCGATCCAACTATATAGACAGTCGTGTAGGAGGGGGCTGGTGCACGTTGAATCGGTCGTGGCCTCAAATGTTCTCACGTTGGCGTGGCGTGAAAGTTTGGAGAGTGGGGTGCCAGCTCAGGAGTTGCCTTGACATCTGACCGCGGTTCTTAATGACTAGATGTTGTCCTGGGGTCTTTCTCTTTGGGATTGATACAGGACCGTCGCCAATAGCCCGTTGTGTCGCTCCAGTGCGACGTTAATTCATCTACCTACCGACCTGTTAATAGGCAATACTGTTTTTATTCAAATTGCATCGGTGGATATTTGAATTAAAGTCGCACTGGTCAACACAAGGGGCTATTGGCGGCGGTCCTGGATCAATCCCAAAGAGAAAGATCTCAGGACAACAACTAGTCATTAAGAACTACGGTCAGATGACAAGGCAACACCTGAGCTGGCACCCCTTCCTCCATACTTCCACACGATGCCAACGTGAGAACATTTGAGACAACAACAGATTTAACGTGTACCTGAATCAACCGTCTTGTATTTCAAAACTCCTCTCTGATTTCAAATTTCAGTGGTTTAATAGCGAAAACAGATGAGATTGAGTTTTTATTCTCAATAGGCATTGAACGAATGGAAAGAGAAACTTCGTTTACTGATAATGCTGCTCAATGGGGCTGATATGATAGCGCTTCATTGTCAACGTCAGAGAAGACACGGTAGAAGATACTAAACGTTTCATTACTTCGCCTTAGCTTCGTAGAGGAATCTTTGCTTTGTTTCAATGCTTTTGGTGTTGCATTTTTACAACGGCGCACATTTAAATAATCAGAAATGCTCTGGTAGAAAACGTAGCAAGGAAAGAGTGTCTTTAATGGTAGCGTGCAACATGGATGGAGCAAATATTCAAATGAGAATTAGTGCATAGTTTGGTTTAATAATAGATTTGTGTTGTTATGGATACATTTCCTGCAGTTCATTCAACTTTGGAGATTTCATAGTTTTTGTAAAACAAATAGTCGATTTCAAAACTGGACTTAGTGTTTACGAAAGAGCGGTTAACTACTTTATAGCTAAAAGAACCCGTCAAAACAAGATCTTGTATATGATATTTCCTTCCTTTTTATTTTAACAAACTTTTTTTATCATACACGATTAATTTTGTTACTTTTCATGCTGACGGACAATTTCATCAAATACCTATTAGATAAAAGGAAAGTTAAAAATACTCATTGTTTCAACTGGGAATATACAAATATTTTATTAGGCTTTTATCATTTACTGTTTATTTTTAAATTTTAAATATATTATGTAAAGTAAGAGAGGGATTTTCAGTGTAAAACAAGCAAACAAGACGATCTGCGAAGATTTTATTTCTGCTGTCCAAATGCTTTAGTTTTGGAGAGTGGAGTGCCAGATCAGGTGTTGTTCTTGTCATCTGACCGTGGTTCAAAATTACGTGGTGTCGTCGGATCTTTCCCTTCGTGATGGATCTCGAACCGTCGCAAATAGCCCCTTGTGTAGCTCCAGTGTGACGTTAATTAACTACCTACCTACCAAATGCTTTCGCATAATGCATTTCAGGGTATCTTAAAAAGTAGTTTATCGTGATTTTGGCAACTTTTATAGTTCAATTTAATTGATGTAAGCCAATCAACTACCATATATCAATTCGTAATTTATTCTTTGGAATTTTTATTGGTTAAGTGCTGAAATCGCATTCGAAAAACAAATCATGTGACGTCACGTTCGGAATACGTACAGGATGCAGGTATCGCCGTAGAAACACTACCGCCACCTATGTTTAGCGTGATATGAAATGCCTCTCATAGTTAAAAGGGCAGAAGCGTAACTAAAACCAAAGGATAAAGATGATTGGAAACAGCAATCAATTTTAATAAGGATTACATCATGAAAAAAAAAACGCAAATGCATTTCAATGGTCAAGTGTACTGCCGGAACTAATGTTCTGTTTCCTTTAGGATGTCCTTATCCTTAGGGATGTTTGAACATTCCATCAGCATAAAACACCTAATGTATTACTTTAATCTTATCTTTGAATATCAATGATATTATTAGTCGGTTGAATGAATCTCAATCATATTGTTCAAGACATTAGGGTTGGAATTCGGCCAGGGTTTCTGTGATCAGATATATCTTTCATCGGGTTTACTGCAAGACCTCATCCATATTATCTTATTTCCGTTTAAGATATTGATAGTGCAGACTATAGAGAAGGTTAATAAGTTATCGCTGAATAAATTTCAACGTTATAGGTACAATCTTTAGAATCTTAGTTTCTGAATATTCTCATTTACCACTCTTGCGTTTGCATCTGTGAAGTTCCTTTTACCAATTAGAGATGATGGAATATGATTGATTGTCATACATTATTATTATTATTATCCCCCTTTTTAAATATATAAATATTTAATCAAAAGTTGGAGTTCTCGGTGTTGCATGTGTGAATGCAAAAATGGTAACAATCAGGAAATATAATTCGGACTTATTTAAATCTTAATGAACTTGGAGTTCTGTTACATAACTTAAATGAATGTTATTTAACGAAACTTATTTGGGTACAGCAATGGCTCAGTAAGAATAATCATTTTAAGACTCACAAGAACTTTTGAATAGTTCAATATCACCTCACTAACCAACCAAATGCTCACAATTCGTACATTTTCATAAAAGAAATCATAAATATCCATACGAGAAGCTTTTCCGAAAAAGTCAAATTTAGGTGATGGTAGTGCTTTTGTGATGGAACGTGCTTATGTATGTATTCCGAACGTGGCATTACGGCGTGTTTTTCGAATTTGATTCAGCACGTAGCCAATAGATTCCAAAGAATGAATTTCGAATTGATAAAAGGAATCAGGTTTTTCTCCGAAGAACACAAACTTTTTCCCATACTTAAATCTACAAACCTTGGCCCAGTGATAACCTGATGTGGATCGCCCGAGAGCATTTGGGTAGCAGGTAATAAAATATCTGTCTGCCATCTGGTTTGTTTGTTTTCACTGAAAATCCCTCTCATAATTTCTATTTGTATATTCAATTCTATAATTCATGTATAAGTATAAAAATTTCAATCTAACTGTTGTTGTCGAAGCGCCTTTATTTAGACAATCACATCTTAATTCTAGATGGAATATTCCAGATGAAATGTTCTAGGTAGATCACGCAGGAATATGTACAAAACGATTAAATAAAACATAGTAGCAAACGATATTTTTCTGTATTCAGAACAATAAAGTATTTATCATTCCATTAAAGGTGCAGTTAAAGAATAAATTAAAAGGCATTTAGCATATTAGAATACTAGGAGTATCTGGCACGTGCACAAATAAACAAAAAATATATAATTATAACAACACTAGCAAACAAAACATTAGATAATTCTAGAATCGTGGCATATGGCAGTAGGCAATGAAAAATACTGACATGTTATAGATTCAAAACCCTACAAAGGAAGCTCCTAGTTACACTTTACCTGACCTCCTGAACTCGTCTCCGAGGTGTGATGTAACCAGAGCAAGACGTGCAGACTACAGCTGTTCGACAATACCTTTACAACCGCACAAATATACCAATTCCCCAACAAAAGGTAGCCACGAGGCTCAATAGCCATTGTATACCCTCAATGTAACGGTTCCGCTGCTAACATTGTGCAATCCCACAATGAGCAGTTAAAACACTTCTTCGTGAGGGAATTTTAGCGTTTAATTTTTATGAAGGACGTAATTTCTGGTGATTGGGACGAAGGTCCAATGAACAATGCCCGGTTGGGTGTCTTGGTGTTGTGTATGCAAGATTTTCCAGATTGCTATCTTCGCAGTGTCATAGCTTCGGAGCAGTCATTTGAGACGAAATGTCACTCGGAAATGAATAGAAAATGGTCCCCGTTTATTGTTTGAATGTGCCTTCTTCGTTGTCGAATCTTTTTTTAATGTAGGAATCATGTATATTTTATGTGTTTTGTTAATAGCATGGATATCGTTTAGGTAAATTATTAAATAAAAATTATTTTACTTCACAACCTTGGCAGAAAATGTCATTTTATCATTTAATGATAACAAACTCTGCCGTGTTAGTCAAGAAAGCATCATTTCCAAGATTGGTCATAAGGCTATGAAGCAGCTAAAATAGATTTAATCAACAATTGGTTGAGTAATCAATATTGTTATATAGTGCAGTATAAGTGACTTATGTATAACATTTAATAACCGTCGACTCCAAAAGGCTGAACACTTGAATTCAGCTTTCATTCCTTTTGATCATAACGGCAGAATACAAGATTAAATTTTGCTGTTTTCAAATAATTAATTTTAAAATTTACTTTCGGTAGAGGAATTCACTAATTTGATGTCGTTAAATTTTGAGTCAAGTAATAAATAAAACAGTATATATATATATATATATATATACATATATATATATGTGTATATATACATATATACATATATATACATATATACATATATATATATACATATATACATATATATACATATATACATATATATACATATATATATATATATATATACATATATACATATATATACATATATACATATATATACATATATATATATATATATATATATATATATATATATATATATATATATATATATTGTTAACCAGAAATTTGATAATTTGATTAAAGTACAACAGAACCGCCTTAGATGGTACAAGAATGAAGTTTGTTCAGTTGTTTGAGAAAGTAATGTCTCAAAGGTAAATTGTAAAACATAATTAACTGCATTAAGCCTCTTTTGTACGAATTAGTTCTTATAATAATAGTGTAGAAAACCTTCAAAGTGCTCACAAAGAATTCATAAAAGACTAGAAAACTGTAGCCTTCAAAAGCAATGCTACCAGCGTTATCGAAATAACAATGCTTCTCGTTCAAGATTTAATGTAAAAGTTAAGTATCACTGTAAGAAATAAGCTCTATAGACAAGGCTAAATGTTTGAAAAAGTCAAAAACGAAATGTTTTAAAAACCTATTCGTTAGATTAATTATTTGTAGTTGAATAAAAGCTACAAAATCCGTAGATCGACAACTGTGAAAGGCAACTTTTTAGTAACAGATGAATTTGTGAGGACAGCGGAGACGACAATGGAAAATTGTCTGGTTGAAAGATTATGAAAAATGAATGACTTCATCAACGCAAAAAAATCTCAAGATCGCTTACAGTCTGGAGGTGCGTGACGTCAATTCATCCAGGTGAATTGTGCATTGTAGGGAATATTATCAATTCAGGTGATAATGTAGAGATTTCGGATCACAGTATAGTCTCTAACCTTGAAGGATTATTTATTGAGAAAGAATGAATTTTTCCAGGGTGACTTAAGTTGTCCATAGAGCAAATAGTCATTTTTCAGTGATCTAAGAAATTTTATTGCTTCTTTTAATTTCAACGAAGTAAAATTTGAACACTTAAAGAATATCAATATAATGTAGGAGAGGTGACAGCCCTTTGAGTAGCATTGAATTGCGGCATATCATTCTATAAACTCCAAAAAACAGTTATCCGTGAACGTTTAAAAATAACATACACATCAATGGAACTCCTATGAGTGTCTTGTGTCCAAACCAAAATTAATAACCAACTCTTTATTGGAAATCAAGCCATACTATAACATCCTCAGATACGAGTAGATTATATGTTTGTAAAAAAGGACGCTATACATTTTTTTTTATTCAACAAAACTATTTTCTAAATATTCATGTGAATGGCAAAATTTTGTTTTATCGGTTTTCCACAAAGATTGGTAATCATACATCTTATAACGATAGCTGATAAGCTAGGCAGAGGTCGACTTCTGAAGGAGCATTTTCCCACATTGTTAATCTGTTTCTCACAAATCTCCCTTCTCTGTAGAAGAGATGAACTGATGGACAGAACTTGCATTCTTTGATGCACGTTTCTGTGAGTTCTTCCCAGGATAGTGAGAACTCGGTCGCCTTCTGCGAATATAACTTTTCTTGTCTTGTTGCTTATTCTTTTTCAGATTGTAGCTTCCATCGCCAACGGAAATTCTAAGCATTTTGAAATGGATAGAAATTCCGAATATGTCTAAAAAAAGTACTGCTTCATGTATGTAAAGGATGGACTCTTAAGACACTTTACCATTTGAAAATTGAATAATTTTTACTTAAGTTTTTATAACTGGGGGAATATATTCTTTAGAATATTTTCGATCAAGTACGGAAAATTAAATATCTTAAATGGTCGTCATTTTCATAATGACGACTGTATGCTTCTCTGGGTGAGTCCAATGGTACTTCGATGGATATGCCATTTCATTTTTTCATAGTAAGTACCAGCGTCTTATTTTCAATAATCTGAAATAAAAAAATGGAAAAGAAATTTGAAAACAAATAAAAATGTATTTTAAATTGTAAATTGAGTTATGGATACCACTGTATTTTCAGGCATTTGAGATACAACAGGCGGACGTATACAACAGAAGGTACAAATATAAATGCACATATTTTATGCACTTGACAACATAATACTCGAAATGACTATTCTATCAAACAACGTATAATTTTTCTTCAGAGGAAGATCAGGGGAGTTCTAAAAGATGCAATTTAACCCTCCAAGTGGTTTCAACGAAACATCTTGTCCATCAACATCTGACCAATTTTGCTAACGACGAGATAGTACCTCGTCATAAAGATATTGCTGTTTTTTATGACGAGATCAAGATCTGGTCAGTTTTCTTCTAATGACGACATATATCGTCCATCAAGATCTGGTAATGATTCTGCTAAATACGAGATATCTCATTGAGACAACCACCAAAAGAATTAAGAACATATGACCATAAACAGAATGTGTGATATGATTCATTCAAGTTATAAGTTCGACTTTAATCCACTGGTGATCTTGATCTGAAGAATGTGCAAATTTTTGTAAGCGAAAAGAAATATCTTTGTGTTTCTTGAACTAAGAAATGCACATTTATATGTTTCAAAACCATCCTCTATTTGTATTTCTACATTTCACTAAATCCCTTGAGAACAAAGAAAATAATACAGCTCCGACATCAGAGGCTTAAGATTCTATCAACCTGATATAACTACTTGTCTGGATGATCGCATGCAACACTTTGAAAACAATCCTCTAATTCTAACAACCCACCATGTTTTGTCCTTGAAGACACTGTTAAAGTTATTTTTCATGAGATTACATTGTACGCAAATTGTTTTGTAAGCGGTAAATTGACCAGTATCGGAAAAACGAATATGTATGTCAGCCACGTTCTTGTGTTGAGAAATTCTTTTTAGTTACACTGAAACAATGAATTTTAAAATTCAGTTTGTTTCAAACAATAGTTTCACAGTTCGCTAAGATTAATATCACAAAGAGGGTATATTTACGAGATTAAACAAATTCGTAAAGTATAAGGTTCGTTAAAGTATGAACTAAGGAAAATATTCAAAAAATAAATTATACATTGTAATATAAAGTATATTTTTAGATAAATATACATGCAATTAACAATTAAACGAAATAATTTAGTAGTCAGCATAATGGACCAACAAAGTTTCTTGTCGATTTGAATGTAATTTTTTAACCCTCCAAGTGGTTTCGACGAGATATCTCGTCCATCAAGATCTGACTAATTTTGCTAATGTCGATATATCTCTTCATCAAGATATTATAGACTTTTTTATGGTAACGAGATCGAGATTTGGTCAGTTCTGTTCTAATAACGAGATATTTCCTCCATCAAGATCTAATCGCCTTTGCTAATAACGGGATTCCTTGTCGAGATAACCAAAGAAGAACGGGAAAAGAAGTTGTCATAGGGTTAAAGAATGTTGTCAGTTCTGACCGAAATTTCAGATACGGAAATTCAGCAGGAACGGTATAGTCCTCCATTATTTTACTCGGTACTGTATAGAATTATTTTACTAAGGGGCCCCACAGCTGGGAGTCGCTGGTACATTGATGGTTGGTTGGTTTTTTGGCGCAAGGGTCATATTTGGCCACGCTGCGCTAGACACTTTGTACAAGGGCTGAAGGTCTGTGGTGGCAACGGGAACAATGAAAAACTTTTGTACTGCTATGTGCAGTACGTTTTCTGGGTTCAGAAAGTTATAATATTTTCATTGTGTTTATAACAAAAAATGTAACAATTATGGTATCATGGCGGAGTTGTGCACTTTTTGCCATGCCTAGGATTTGTACAATTAACACCAGTAAGAATACAAGAGAAATGCTGCTTTATACTTTCGATTAATTTTATTTCATTTGAGGTATGAAAATTTGCATATCGATGCTTAGAAAACAGATTTAGATTAGGTTTTAAAATGTAAGTATAAAGACACTGCCATCAATAGGACCAGTAAGAATACAAAAAATGCAGCCTTATACTATTTGATTAATTTTATTTCGTTTGGAGGTATGAAATGCTTATTTCTACACTTAATAAACAGATTTAGATTAGGTTTGTGTGTGAAAATGTGAAAATAAAGACACTGCCATCAACAGATACTAGAAAAACCGTTGAAATGAAAATCATTTGAAAGAAATTAACTTTCATTTGAAATAAATATCGAAATCATATTTTTGTCTGGGGGTTGAACACTAATCCCACACCAGTTCGCCATTACATATCGTACAAAGCCGTGCACATTTTTGCTTGACTGATTTTTTCCGAAATAAGGATAATCCTTTCCATCGTTGAGTATTACGGATAATCCTGCTAAGTCCGCTAAATTGCTAGGATACTGAATACGATTACCTTAGTTTGATGAGAAAATTTTTACAGCTTGACAGTATTCCTGTGTTTCGACACGTAAAACTTTCGGTTTTAAATTACAGTTGTGAGGAGGAATGTCTGATGAATTGCAATTGTGAATGCTTGAAAGTGCCATGGGATCATAAAAGGGGATCGGCAGTAGGTATTAGCGATGTAAACGTATTCACACTCCGTGATTTTACAATCGTCGAAAGGTAATAAAATACCGTTCAGAACGTCGACGTTGAAACAAACATAGATGAACCCAGAACAGATTGGAATATTGTTGTAAACATCTAGTTTTTGTTGAAATGCTTTGAACGAACGACTTAAAAATAAAATGTGGACTATTATGAGATTTATTCTTTAATTGTAACTTTGGTGGAACGATAAATACTTTACATTTTGAATGCAGAAAAAAATCGTTTGCTACTATATTCCTCTTCGTATGTTTTTCTACTGAGTCACAGGTCTGTACATAGTTCTGTATCATCCATCTAGAATATTCCATGTAGAACATTTCATGTAAAATTGAATCATGTAATTGTAAAATAAACAGACTACAACATAGACAAAATGTAATTCATTACCTGTAAACAATTAACATGGCAAGGGGCACTCTTCAGTAGATTCCCGCGCATGTGGACATTGAAGGAAATGAAGCTGCAGATCAATTGGCAAAGGAAGCCAGAAAATTAAATGCTGAACAAACCTCGATAAATCTTACTGATGCTAATGCTTTGGTAAAATTAAAACTCATATCACCAAAAATTAAAATAAAACAGCAAATTTGTGTAATTAACACCGATAGAAAAACTATCACAATATCCAGACTAAGAACAGGATATTTCAAAGGCATGAAAGTTAACAGTGATGGAATTAGAACGTATAGACATTGTAACAACTTTCTGGACGTTGAACACACATCTAATCATATATTCATCTGCCCTACAATAGTAACTATCGATTACCTTCCTAAAGAACAGCTTTACAGCGAGAAAATAATTGACATTGACAAAGCTGTGCAAAATGAACACGGCGACATCTGACTCAGAAATGGACAATACAACTAACATGGCAAATTTCATTTCGTTTTGAATGACAAACGAAAAATTAAAGCTTAACGAGAAAGTTCAAAATAAAAAAGGAACATTAGATTTCACTTTAAGCTCTAGTCGTTTTAGAGTTCTACTTGCATATCCTCCACAAATTCCAATATATCATGTTTAGAGAACACGTTTTATGTTTTAGAAAAATCGTTTACTTGTGGATAACGAAAACTGAATAATCTAAACATCACCTCCGGGAAATAAATAATTGTTCAATACATTACAACACTCAGATAGAAAAATCACAATACTCAATAGCAATATCAATAAAAATAGTTTTCTTAAACACAAAACAGTTTAAAATACAGTTCACTGAGGCGGAAAAACAGTTTTTATAAAAAGTAATTGAAAACCCCATTTTAATTTTAAAAACTAAATTATCTCCTTATATTAATTTAGAACTTGCTGCTAAAAATAGATATCATGGGTAATTTCACTATATCAATGATATAGTCTGAGACACTCTGGAAGTTTGAAAGACGATGATAGAGAAGAAATTTTCAAAAACTATTGCATGAAAAAACCAGATCTGAAACGACTGCTTTCTTCGGGAACTAATCATTCCAGTACTGAAAGTGGTTCTGAAAACAAATTGACTGGATGTCTGATTTTATCTGATGTTCGCGTTTGAAGTGTGACTCAATTAAAAAATTCTTTGTTCTGGAGATTGCGCGACCCATCCTAATCCCTGAAACACTGAAGCTTTCCATTTTATTAGTTGACATTAATCTTCAATTTATGCATTGTTCCTCTACTTTAGGAAAACAATCTCTTAATGACCAACGGCATTAAACCATCCAATGAGGTAATGGTAGTTAGATTTTCAATATCGATTACAGTTATCAACATATACATATTTTCGAAATAGCAGGAAAGACTTGTGCTTGGTAATACTAAGATTAGAATAACCTTGTAAAAGATTTGGTTTACGATTGGTAAATAGATTGGTGTCTAAGTAGTCATTTTTTTGCGAATATTTTTGATCAAAAACAAGCTTTCTTTAGATTTCTTATTTTCAATATTGCATCTCTTTTTTAAAACAATTTTATTTTAATGCAATTAAATTTAAATTAGATTTTTGTTAGTTTAAATTTGTAAAAAATAAAATTTGATCACAAATTCTGAAAATGTATTTTCTTATATTAAGAATTACCATTATATCATTGTAAATATCTACATGTATTATGTGAGTGCATACCTATAGAACCTTTCTAAAGATTTCCACTTCTTGAATCTAAATTCATTGGAGTTATACAGCTCATACATTTGAATTTTTCATTTAAATCGACACTACTTTAACCCACTAAGTGATTCAAACGCATATATCCGTTCTGTTACCTGCAGTCTTCCTCATCGACCTTTTAATGAAATAGACGGACCATGTGGGTGGAATAGCTGTCGTAAGATCTCTGAAGGGTAAATCACGTGGACTTACGAATCGTCTTCTTTGATTGGCAGTCGAATCGCAGACTAGTGTTTTTGATCACGGTGAATAATCACTTTAACCAATCAAGAATTTAGGATTCTTGCTTTACTCACCACGTGATAGATCTTCAAACTGAACAACTGGAAGAAATAACATGAAGCTGCGGGTACATGCTCCTTCTATTGCATTTTTAGGTCTATGGTTTTCAGTGCATGACGTCAAACCAGTTTTGACCTTCTTGACCAATAGAATCTTTCCTAGTATTATTTTAACCAATAGAACTGAGATGACGAGTGGGTGAAGAGAGAGAGAGAGCTTGTTTGCATAGATCCATAGGGGGTCCAATTCAAAATCTTGTAAATATCTTATGGTTGACATTGTCCCCAAACACTCAGAAATATAGATTGCACATAAGTGTTTTCCTGAAACGTTATCTTGGTTAATCGCAAGCTTTCATCACTGATTTGGAACATCACTGTATATATAGATTTCTGCTTTTATTTTAAATATTTTTGTTTGTGAATTTTTGTGTTTTTTCGTTGTTTGCTGCGTGAGTGGTGAATAATTATGGATTGTTTTTACCGTGTTTATTACTTTGAGCAGTAGTACTTTTATTTTATCCTGTTCATGGCTACTTTTTTTATATCACTATGTTTTTTTTATATTTACGTATATATCTTTGTAATAAAATTTACGTAAATTACTTTGTAATAAAATTTAGTAAAATTAAAAATCACTATGTTTTTTTATATTTACGTATATATCTTTGTAATCAGTAAAGGGAAACTAATTCTAAGTTTTCCCTTTGGCGATCGCAATACCTTCACATCAATGTTCGGCATTTCATGTGAGAGATTTCCTCGATTTTTTCTCCAATTCTTCAAATATTTGGTGTAATCATCCGTAAATCCCTTCAGGATCAGGGTGGTCAAAATCAAAAACCAAAATTGACGAACTCGTTCTATGAAAAAAAAAAGACAGTGCGAAATCGGCACAGGTACTTCGCCCCCTTGAAGAAAAAGTCCCCCTTTTCTTGGGAACATCACGAGCAATTCTATTTTTTCTTCTTTCATTCGAAGTTGAGTGACCCTTCCCATTCTCCGACCGAAGAGGACACCTCATGCAACAGAGGAAACAGAAGGGTCAGTCCTGTCTTTCTGCGGTGCCTCCTACACTTCACGATTTGCATCGTTACGCCGTGGTGGCCGTTCCTCTTCTTTGTTTTCTTTATCTTCTTCCCCCGGTTTGCAGTGAAATTAATGCGCTAGTTTCAATGTTGTTTTTAATTCTGAACGTGATGGGAAAAAAGATGGTATTAGAAACCAGGTTTTTTCTGTTTTTCGAGACTAGGGCTGGTATTTTCACGGGTCTTGATATTCCTAGTTGATGAGTCGTGTGAATGAATGTCTTAATGGAGGGCTTCTGTAAGGGAGGAATGGAATTGTTTTTTAACTTTGTTATATAGCATAGTTTTGTTAGTTTTATGGCGCAAGGGCCATATTAGGCCAAGCTGCTCCAAACACAAGATTGACAATGTCTAGTAAATGGACATGCACACACAAGGAAGGTTTTGCTGACACAGAAGAGAAAAGTGCACCAGGGAGGAATTGAACCTGACAGGAATCGAAACTGCTCCGCCTACAACATACAGGTTGCTAGGATAGTGGACAAACCCTCTGAGCCACTTGTTGATATAGATAATTTCAGGTTGGTTGGTTTTGGGTTTTATGGCGCAAGGGTGATATTTCGTGAAGCTGAGCCAAACATAAGACAACAACGAAGTAACAAAAAAGGCAAAATGTAGAAGGGTAGGACAGAGTAAAACAGACAGAACGACAAACTAGAATTCGAGTACTTCGAATGCTAGTTTGGACTAGATTGCTGGGGAAGGACCTGGGCTTGGGGTACTTAGTGGACCCCCTTTAATTTGAGGTGTGTTGCTGACTTGCAGAAGCGTAGTCCCCACTATTAAAAAAATAGTTAGCACTTCAAAAACACTAAAAAAGGGTTCATGTTTTTAATGAAAAAGTGTTTAAATTTTAAGCACAATTTTATCCCTGTGACCTGAACTACGCTTGTGGTGAACGCTTTCAACCCCTCCATCTTTATAGTAGCTAGTTTCAATGCTGTTTTTATTTCTAAAAGCGAAGGAACAAAGATGATAGCAGAAATCAGGTTCTAATCTGGTTTTCTAGATCAGGGTTGACCAACCCGGTATGAATAGGGCGGCAATCCCGAGCGCCCCAGTGGTTGAAAAGGCGCCATTTCAAAAATATTAATTAAAAAGTTTTGTGTGTAGGGGGGGGGGGTTTCTTGAAAAAATGTTTAACAATTTTTGCCTTATTTCTGAGGTATTTACTCCTCTTACGCTTATGGTGAATGCTTTCGTCTACTACATCTAAAGAATTCAATGCTTGAAAGTGTGGTTGCTCTATTTCATATAGCGCAGGGGAAGCCTTGGCGCTTCGATTTCGCCCACTGTGCTGGCAGCCTGCAAACTGTAGAGGGGGCAGGTTGGATTCCTGTAACTACCCTGGGTGTATTTCTCTCTTCTGTATCAGTGACATCTTTCTTTGTGTGTATGTCTATTTACTTGGCGGAAACCTATTGCTTGGCGTAGCTTGGCCATATTTGACCTTGCGCCATAAAACCAACCATTCATGTATTAATATTTAGAAAAGAGAGCAGAGACAAAGCAATCAAATTTTTGCTTCCCAAACGCATAGAGAGCATAAAATAAGACTGGATGCATTTTCCTTATTTCCGTCATGGAGACTTATTAACCCTCCAAGTGGTTTAGACGAGATATCTCGTTTAAGATATTGTCGATTTTTTTATGATGACGTGATCAAGATCTGATCAGTTTTTTCTAATGACGAAATATCTCGTCCAACAAGATCTGGTCAGTTTTGCTTAATGACAAAACACCTCGTCTAGGCAACCAGCAGTAGGGTTAACTAAGCCCGGCTATTTACTGATTTTTAATGTATGGCCAATAATTAATTGAATCAAAAATAAATATTGGGAGGAATAATAGAAAATTAATATAGTACTAATAGTATATTTTATCCTAATTTTTAAATAATTATACTTTATCTTCATTTTAAATAAACAAATTATATTTAGGATAGGAAACTACATCAACTTCATTCCAAAAAACGTAGCTTCCCTTCTGCAGGAATTAATAATTTTTTAATTATTAATTCCTGCAGAAGGGAAAAAAACAGCAAAAAAGGGCTGACAGCAAAAAAATATTAATAATTATTAAGGAATTAATAATTATTAATATTTTTTGCTGTCAGCCATGTCACACACAAAGCTACGATAAGAATAAAGTGACTAAGAAATAAAAATGAAATAGAGTAGTGTAATAAGAAACCACTGTACTAAATTGCCTACCGTGGCAGATCTTAAGTCATGCCAAAACCAGATTACAGAAATCAAAACTAGTTTTTATTTTTTAAACTTATAATTTATCTTTCTACCTTGGTACAAGCACGAAAGGAAGATTATTTATTAGTCATTAATATATATATGTTAAGTAGTAGCTAATTCTGTGTCTTGATAGTAAAAGAGCCAATGTCCATTTTCAAGTTTTTGATAACATTTGATTTAGTAATTTTTATTATTTTTTAAATTTTAATACAGCGTACAAAAAATATTTTCCAATATTTTGATTCTTTCATGTTTTGCTAGAACATTGGCACTCTTTTTCTATTATAACTTTCCTCACATTGAAGGAATTTATGGACATTCAAAAGCAGCGAATTTGGACATTGGCCTTTTTGTACCAAGGCACAGAATTAATAACAGCAATACTTCGGTAAGTTACTGTGAACTCGTTGCTTTGGAAACGAAGCAAGAAATTTGCAGGGATCGGAAGGTGTCTGGCAAAATTTGTAGGTATTTTTCTGCTATAGAATTAACCCCGAATAGAAAAAATTAAGTAGAGCAGCAACCTACCAATCATTTTCTCCTATACATTTTTTTATTCTATTGTTCTAAATGTATCCGGATTTTGTGCATTATTTTATTTTCAAAATAAATTTTTTGAAAAAATATTCACAACCGATAAATTAGACTAAAAATTTACAAAAAAAAGAAAAGCAATCACCTCACTGATAAATTACATCATCTAAATAAATGTGATAAAACTTTATTATTTATATTTTAAACGCTATTTTATATATGTTTCTTTGAAAATTGCATCTCATCCCACAGAAAACGATGTGTTAACCAGACCTATTCTACAACAATAAAGGAAATAAAATGGGCAAAGTAAACTAATGGCAGTGGCGTAGCCAATGTGAGGAACTGTGGATGTCAGTACCCCTCCTTTCCTGATAATTTCAAAGCGAAATGTGCAAAAATATTCTTTTGTTCACATAATCTGATATTCAGCTGTTTAGAGCCTGCCATCTTGAATGACGTCATGAACAGAAAGCATCTAGGATGGCGGATGTCACCCAAGTAAAAAGTATTTACTAAGGCACCATTACACTACTATAAAAGGCACAACTACTATAATAAAACTACTACTATAACACCAAAACTACTACTAAACAACAAAACTACTACTGAAATACAAAACTACATGACTACCACCAAAAAATATTTACTAAGGAACCAAGTAAAAAATGTTTACTAAGGCGCTACTAAGCCTTTCAGGGGGAAAAACATCTATTCAAATTTTTCTGCAACACTAGTCAGATCCAAGATTTCATTTTATTTTTCTATCAGAATAATAATGTTTATTTTGATAATAACCACAACTAAATACAACAGAAAATTCCAAGGTAAAGACAGATATCAAATTGTGTTCTTATCGAAATCTGCTGTTAATTATTTCGCGCACTAAATTTGTTGACAACTTTTGTCTAATGTTTTCCTCAGCTTTGTTTTCCCGTGAATTCATTTTGTTAATGTTTAAAGTAATACGTTTTGCGTTCTTTGAATGTCCTAAAAACCATACGAGCGGAAAGAACTAATGCTAATTGATTGTTTGAGTACCCGAATGATGATTCATGCAACATTCAGTTTTCGCATAACTGAATTCGAAGTTCATTTCACTTCTGTTCCGAAAATTGAGAGTTTAAAAAGAAGTCTGTTCAGCTAAAGACAGTTCTTCAAAACAAATGGATAACTTCAATTCCGTGATGAAATTCTATATTTTGGGTGTACCTTTATAATATGAGATACAATTTTTTAAATTTTATATTGCAACACATGGTTAGTTTTAGTTTTATGATTTTACTAGAAAAATTTGTGTTCGGATTGTTACCCATTCGTCGTAACGGTTTATGATCAAAACAATTCGCGTAGAAAGCATTAAACTTCGATTCTGATTGGCGTTCATGAAGGTTTTTTTTATTTGTGCTATCACGTGATTTTTATTTGTACTGTCACGTGGCGTTGTTTGTTTCGGTTTCTTTTAGCGAACGTGTCAGAGATCAGTTTACGGCGAAATGAAATACTTGGTGGTGAAATATTAGCGGCATTTCTTGAACTACTCCGTCACGGAATGACTATCTCTTGTGATGTATATAGCCAGTTTTTTTTAAAAAAAGATGTGATTTTGTGATGTGAACTACTATCCCTTGAATTAACATGAAAAAAAATACAAAAACAAGTGAAATGTTTGTGCTTTAGAAAACTATCCCTAGACTAGTTATGCATGTTTTTGGGTAGACAGCAATAAATATGGCAACAAATCTGCTGCTAAGGTAGCTTTAGAATATGTACAATTCCAAATGCGTTAATTTCCAAAAATTAATTGAGGAAACAAGATGGGCTAATGTTCATTCAGAATGCTTGTACAATTTAAAAAAGTTCCAAGTATCTTTTAAATTAACTTCAAGTTACTCTAAATATAATTTTATGAAATATTAATAATATTTATGACATAAATATTTTTTAATAGAACAAATTTTTGTATATTTTTAATTCAAAATTGTTATTTATTCATTGTTTATAAACGATATTTCGAAATAAATTACTTCGAATAGAATACTTGTTTCGACTGCTTCTCATGTTAAAATATTTTTTAACTATTACAGTTAACCTAGTTGCATTGTTACCGGCAAATGAAGAATGCAAGATGTGCATCTTGAATACTTTAGCGTTGAGCTATTAACATAGAGTTATCACTCGACGTTAATAACTCAAACCAGTTAATTTGTATTGCGAAAAAAATATGAATAAGTATAAAACCGCGTTAAAATATGTGTTTTTAAAAAAGTTAAACATTCCCCTAGATAGATTAATAGTTTATATTCAACAATTAATCATTTTATTTCTATCGTGCAGCATTGATAAAATCTCCACGATGTTAGGGTAGTTCATTCTTTTCGTTTTTAGAAGAAAAAAGGCTTATCTTTGGAATAATCACGCAATCACTTTCGGTTTCAGGCCATTGCGAAACAGAAATAGGACAGCAACCAAACCAACACGAAACTTTAAAAGGTGTTTAGTGCCTTCTTAAGTACTCTAGCGTGCCTACTTCTTACTTTCCAAGGTACCTAAGCAACATATCAGCTATTCTTTAGCCAATTAACGAAAGCATATTTGAAGGTGCAAACAATAAAATTTACAGCAGAATGTAAGATATTCGTGTAGTTTCATTTCTTTGTCCGTTCCTTCCTTCCTGGCTGCCTCAAATGGGTTAAGGCATGTTAATCCCCCACTGTATTGCTGTACCATACCTATTCGTCATCAATCACGTTCTTCAAGACTCGTTTACTGTATCGAAATTGAAAAAATGTTTGCGGTACACAAAGGTATCTGGTATCCGTTTGGAAGAAAGTGTGAGCAAAAGTGGTGAAAACAGACTTCGGGATTGTTGAGTGTTCGGTCGTGAGCAGAGGCAATTACAAGGCAGCTTGCTAATTGTCCTGGTTTCGGACGACTTAAGTTCGATTTCGATCTAGGTCAGATGGTCCCCATTCGCTTTCTTCACACTCGGTTTCCGGACTGTGCCCATCCAGCCTCCCTTCACTTCAATTCACACGTCAATCAGACGGAAATTTAACAGGCCGTAATAGCCAGCCTACTGTGACGATGGTGCATGCGTTGGGAATTATTGCAAAAGCGACGACGTTCGATTTCATCCGAATGAATTCTTTTTTTCTTTCTGTGTGTGCCCAAGAACCAACCATAATGAGAACAAGGGTCATCAGTCCGAAGAGCCAAGAGTACAGTCTGCTTTCGTTTTTAACTCTGCTGGAGGTTGTCTTGACGAGGTATCTCTCGTCAATAGCAAAACTGACCAGATCTTTGATGGACGAGATATCTCGCCATTAGAAAAAACTGACCAGATCTTGATCTCGTCATATTAAAAAAATCGGCAATATCATGACGACGAGGTATCTCGTCCTTAGGAAAATTGGTCAGTTTTTGATGGACGAGATATCTCATCGAAAGCACTTGGAGGGCTATGAAGACTTTGGGACTTAGAAATATTTAATGAAATAGAAATTTCGTCGATGGAAATTAATTTTAATGAACTCGACTTGATGAAACTTCGCATAATTGCGTATATTCGTAAAAACGGGTTGCATCACATCTTGATAAATGGGTCCGATACAGTGTCACCAACATCACGTCTTCTGTAAACATGAAGCGCAATATACATAAAAAGATTTTAAAAAAAATAGGATCATTGGATTGTGAGTCGCTTAGTCCAGTAAAAATTCCTTAAAACAGTTCTCTTCAGTACAGAACAAGATATACTCCAAGATCTCTCTGTTTAAGGGAAATAAGACATTTATCTTAATCAGCAAGGTGGAGTTTGCAAGTAGTCCTGAGTGATAATATGGATTACTCTAGCTTTGCCGGCAAAGTTTCTGGAGACCTTTCAGAAATACATAAGGTCATTCAGCTCCCACTGAAAAAGAAAATGGTGCCGATGTAGTGCGATTCTCGAATTCGCACCATTTAGCATAAGCTTCCCTTTTAGTCAAATTTAATAATTTTGTGAGAGTGATCCTAGGTAAAGGAACTATACACAGTTAAACATGCTCCACTAAAACGGGCGAGCATTAATCAACATAATTTCACAGTGGGGTTGACTTAGGAGACTGATGTTGATTACTCGTCGTCACAGGGGTGAAGTGTTTTCTGATTTTACGACGTCATCATTAATGCTATGCTATTTTATATTCTTGTTGCTTATGAAAAATAGTTTAAAAAAAGACATTAAATGTCGTGTCGTATTTGGAAAACAGTCACACGTCTGAATATTAAGCTCTTAGCGAGTGAGACCTCGTTTGAGATGGCATTTTCGTGTGAAAACATGTCATCTTACCCTCGCTTGGCTGAGGGCTGGTTATTTCCCCACGAAATCGTACTCTGTACTATACATAAATCAGACTTACTTTCAATAAATGTATAGTTTATGAAGAAAGGTTAGACCTTCAGGAAAATTAATCGGATTATAAAAATACCGGCGTGAAACTTCGAATAGCTGAGGAGATTTTAACACAGAAAAGAAAAGTAAAAAAATTGCAAACCTCCGTAACGAGTCTATTTTACGAGTTAGAATTTTATAGTGTAACCGATCGATTTGTGAGAGGGAGTTAAGAGTGAGAGCAATACGTAAAATTATCTTTATATGTATGAAATAATTTCACTTACGTGCCTTGCGGGATATTAATTTCAAATACATGTTCCTTTTTAGTAGAATAATTTTCTCTGGAATAATAATCGCAATCTGCCGAACTCATATCAAGGTAATGACATTTATTATACTCTATTTTATTATTCTTCACAGTTTGAGGTATAATTTAGTTTTTATGTACGTTGTAGACTGTCACGATTTAGAAACATAATATTTTATCATTACTTTCGAATGAGCTTCCAAAATTCGGAGTTGTCGATAGCAACTTTATTGCTTAATTTAACTGTCAGATACTTCTTACATAAATTAATTTCATCAAATAATCAAAATTAGGAATAAGCACACTTAATGTTTGAAACAAAATGTAATTGCCTGTTGCCTACCTTTATATTGTTAAAGATCCGAAAGGTGAAGATCCTTCCGGCTAAAATCTTTCTTACAAGGCTAGTAGACTGAGAAAGCTCTTGGTTACGGGTTCGAATCTCGTATGTGTCGAAGTCGGATCGGCCGCTTGAAGTTCCTAGTTATTTCAAGACGCGCATAAATGCAGGTTAGCTTTCCCGAAGTATTCCAGGAAGGCATGTACCCCTGCCTGTTCATCACTGTGGGTGCGATGTGGCAGCACCACCCATGGTCTCCCGGGGTAACACAGTCTGCCAATTAGTGCTTGAAGGGCCATATGCTGGCGTTAGAAAACAGCAATCAAGGTTTAACTTACATAAATGCAAAAAATTTTCTCTTCCTTTCCTGAATGCAATTTCGTCATCTGACCGTGGTTCAAAATTACGTGGTGTTGTCCTCGGATCTTTCCCTTTGGGATTGATCCCGGACCGTCACCAATAGCCCGTTGTGTTGCTCCAGTGTGACGTTAATTGAAATACCCCCCCCCCTGAATGCAATTGCTATACACCTTCGTTATCACAAACATACAAATTTATAGGTAGGTATTTAATTAACGTAACACTTGGAGCCTCACAACGGGCTATTGGCGACTGCCCGGGATCAATCCCTAAAGGAAAGATCCGAGGACAATCGTCGTCATTTTGAAATACGGTCAGATTATGTGTTCAACACCTAAGCGGGCACCCCACTCTCTAAACTTTCACAAGACGCCAACGTGGTACCGTGATGGAACCGGAGCCGTTGTGGCTCAATGGGTATGCCCACTGCGCTAGCAACCTTCGAGTTATAGGCGGCGCAGGTTCGATTCTTGTCAGGTGTATTCCTCCCTGGGTGTATTTCTCTCTTCTGTGTCAGTAACACTTTCACTCTGTGTGTCTATTACTTGATATTGTATGTCGTGTCTGGCGCAACATGGCCAAATATGGCCCTTGCGCCATAAGACCCCCAAAACCAATCAACTAACCGTGATAGAACCAGAAAACATCCCTCTGTGGAAACCCTGATTTTCGTGTTCGAGTAAAATAAAACATAATTTCAAAAATTCAAATTTTAAAATATAATCAACGCAAAAACTAGCTGTCTCACCGAACAAACATACATAAAATTCAATCTCTTATGAAAGAACGTCTACCATCAACCGCCGTCATTTAATTTTCTTTTTCAAGAAATCCGCTTGAAGCGAGCAAGAAAATCCTGTAGGCGGAAACATTTCCTCCGCTCTGGGATTCCCGCTTGTGGTTGGTAATCCTGTAACCAGTCATTTATTTTTGTTTGTTAGGTAGGGGGGGGGGAATTTCAATTAACGTCACACTGGAGCAACACAATGGGCTATTGGTGACGGTCCGGGATCAATCCCAAAGGGAAAGATCCGAGGACAACACCACGTAATTTTGAACCACGGTCAGATGACGAGGCAACACCTGAGCTGGCACCCCACTCTCCAAACTTCCACACCACGCCAACGTGAGGGTTTGTTAGGTAGGAAATAACTTTAAAAATGCTTTATTTTTTTAGCAGAAGGTTAAACAAACACGGGACACCCACAAAAATATTCGTGCCGTTTTTGGGTGTGGCTTCGCATGGGTGAAGAGCAACTCGAAATGTCGATTTTTAATTGTTATTCATTATTTTTTAACATTGAACATTAAACCCATTAAAGGCCCTGAACCAAATACGAAGATATACAGGACTTTTATCCTGATGGTTGATACAGTCATGGTCAGTTTTACTGATTAGTGTCAGTGCAGCCCTGAGAAGATTCAGCTGTCTGTTGTGTGTGTATGTCTTATTACTTTACCTTGTCTGTCTTGTGTTTGGTGCAAATATGGCCCTTTCGCCGTAAGACCTAATCCAACCAACAGACTATGGCTTTTGATTGTTTTATCAGTGATAGATAGTAGCACTGGAGCAACACAACGGGTTATTGGCAACGGTCAGAGATCAGTCCTGAAGGGACCAAATCCGAGACCAACACCTCGTATTTTTGAACCAAGGTCAGATGATGAGGTCAACACCTGAGCTGGCACCCCACTCTCCAAATTCCACACCTCACCAACGTGAGGACATTTGATGCCACGACAGATTTAACGTGCACCAGCCCCCGCGTCCATAACGGTCTTAGGTTGGACCGAGTTTTGAACTATCAACCCTCGAGTTGCTAATCCGTTGGTCTTCCAATTGGGCTACCGTGGCCCTGTCTATCACTGAAGGAATTTAGAAAAGTTGCATTCATACTAAACTAACATGAATCAGCGTGAATTGGTCTACATCTGAGGCCCTTTAACTGGTCGGGTACCTGGACCTGTTATCGCGTACCTGGACCCCGTAATTTAATCTTGATTGGGGAACTGCCATGAGCTAACCAATTCGCTTCTCATGAGCTGGCGAAATGACGTCGCATGTTCCTAATTTGCTGAAACTGCATTGACCGATTTTGCACGATCTTTCGACGACCGACCTTCAACCTGATACGTATCACCCTTGAACGAGTCGATTTCAGTTCGGTTTCAATCGCAAACAAGAAATTTCCATTCAAATACAAAAGCAAAATGCCCCAATTCAGGAAACGCACGTAATCCAACCCTCCGAGGATTCATTCAACCCTGTCACCTTCATTAGTTGTCACATTGGCAACGGAAACATAAACAGAAATACCCCTGTCACAAAACATCAACATGCTGAAAAAACGGAGGTGTCATGGAAACGTCTTCTGTTGTGATCATTTCAATGTCAATCGAACTGCATCGCCCTTCGGCGCGTACATTTGACCTTCAACGCGCAAAATGGCACTGAATAAGTAATGCAAGGCTTGCGGGTGGACACATTTACTTTCGCCCTTCTCCCTATATTCACTGTTTTTTTATTCTTGGTAATCCCATCATTATTATGGTTATTATCCGAACATTAAACGGTGAAATGAAACGGTCTGTCTTGTGATGTCTGGGTAACGGTAAAAATGGAAAAGGGTTTTGTTGGAAATAGATGGGGGGGGCAGAAAGAGGGGAAACCCTGTCTGTTTCGTAACCTTTTTTGCGTTGATCCGGGTTGTGTTATGCATGATTCAACGATTTTTTGGCCACTAAGTAGCAAATTATCTTCCTGTTTGATGTATTTAAATTGGTAGTAATTCAATGACGATTTTAGAAATAATTTTAATCTGATTATTCAAACTTTTTATAGTTACAGTACGAGTCCAACGGTAGTTAATGTTGATCTTTTTAATCGTTAGATCCTCTTATGTATAGGAATATCCCATTTCATTGTATAATCTCCAATTATTTGGTAGCAATCCAATGACAATTTTAGGAGTAAATCTAATCTCTGAATATTTAAATTTTTTATGGTTGGATCATGCGTCCAAAGGTAGCCCGTAACGAAATTTTGGTTCGCTATTATTCCCTTATTATCAGAATATCTAATTTCATCGTTTAATCTCTTAGCCCTCCTGGTAGCTGTTTCGATGAGGCGTATCGTCATAAGAAAACTGACCAGATCTTGATGGACGAGATATTTCGTCAATAAAAAGAACTGACCAGATCTTGATCTTGCCATCAGAAACAAAATCGGCAATATCCTGACGACGGAATATCTCGTCATTAGCAAAATTGATAAGATATTGATGTACGAGATATCTTGTCGAAACCACTTGGAGGGTGAAGTAATATGTCGCGTTTGACTGTGTTGTCGGCTAAGGAAAGAGAACACTCAAAACTTACCAAGACGCTTATTGAACAAACGTTAACAGAAAATTATAACAAATGAGAATATTTCTCATAGAAGAGCCTCAAAACGTACGACCGGTCTAGGGGACCTGATCATCCCCAAGCTTGCTCGTTCTTTTTCTACTTCTACCTGTTTGCTCTTACCACCCACAACACCTCTCATCCGCACATGGTCACATCTCTCTCTGACCACCTGCTTTTGATTTCTCCATTAAGGTAAAAGTTGTGTACTGTAAAGTGAAAGTGTGTGACCATGGCATTACGCTTTTATTAGGTAGATAGTTGAATAAACGTCACACTGGAACAACACTGCGGGCTATTGGCGAAGGTCCGAAGGAAAAGATCCGAGGACAATACCTCGTAATTTTGAACCACGGTCAGATGACGAGGTCAACAACTCAGATGGTACCCCACTCTTCAAACTTCTACACCACGCCATTTGAGGCCTAATAGATTAAACGTTAACCAGTCCCCACGTGCACGAATGTCTTTGATTGGGTCGTTTCGAACCTGCAACCTTCCGGTTGCCAATTCGCTACTCTTCCAACTGGGCTACCGCGGCTCCTATATAATGGGTGATGTTGACATTAGTTCATAACCATATATTTGCCAGGGCAATAGGATATTCTGATACATAAGTTCATAACCACTGGGTTGGTCTGATTAGCCAGATCATTAATAGCATTCGGCACAACTGAACAATGGAATTCGAAAAGCACTATCAGAATGAATTTTAAGAAATTCTATGACTGAAAACAACGTAAACAAAGAATAAAATGTAGGCAACGACGAAATCTACGCAGGAAATCGCAATTCAAACTTTATGGAGGGGACTCCAACAATGATTTCTTACTCAAACACTCGATATAATTGCTAATCTAGGAAAAATCCATTAATAAATAGGTGTTATAATAATCAATTCACTAGATTTACTACCCAGCTTAGCTAGAGAACACAAGTACCGCTCTGGCAGGTACTTGTGTTCTTTCCTCTTACGATTGGTCGGTACTGCTCTATATTGAATTTTATCTTTATGGTTCTAATGGAGCGACGTAGCGAGCTGGAAATAGTTGCATTGATGCATTAATATGGAATTCCAGACACAATAAGCTGTGCAAATTTCAACGAGGGGTTGTCCTCGGATCTTTCCGTTCGGGATTGATCCCGTCAAGAATAGCCCGTTGTGTTGCTCCAGTGCGACGTCAATTACCTACCCACTAGTGCAAATTTCATGAATCCAGAGTTTAATTTTCGAGATTTTCGGTGCTTCAGATTTCTCCCTTTAGATATATTTTAAAAACCAATTTTATAGTCATTATTAAATTACCTTTTATACTGGAGTTTACAAGGATGTGAGCGAACCCTTCTAGTATGTTGCTTGCTTGTGGAGAAACTGATTCCGTGCATTCAAAGGGATTCAAAATGTTTTTTTAAGTTTTTTGAAAATCATTTAGGACAGGGATGCATTTACCACGACCCTCTTCTGGTCATCCGTTGATTTGCTGGAGTCCCACCTCACCATGCGTTATTTTTACTTTAACAAGTCACCTCGTTGCGAGATAGTACATTAAAATGCGCAAGTCTCTTTGGGTAAACATTTATCTATGAACAAATTGTTTTAGTCATGAATATTAGCAAATCGAAAAATAGGAATTGCTTGACTAATAAAAATTTGCAATCAAATTTCTGCTTGGCTACTTCAAAAATCGAACGAAATATTGAAACACTTGATAAATCAATACGATGTCAAGCAAATTAAATTCGTCGTTTACTTTTTATTATCGTCTCTTTTAGCAACAATAAAATACATAAATAATAAATATCAATAAATATAAATAATATATGATAGATAACTTCATGTTTTTCGACGATCCTCCCGTACGTCACAGTGAATCTTAAATTGGCCCTTGGTCTTATATCTGCACCTCCCTGATTTAGGATAACATTTTAATATTATAGAAAACAATTAATAATTTATAAAACTATGTATTAATCATTTTCCAATTCTGTTTAACCCTTCTGGTGGTTGTTTCGAATAAGATATCTCATCATTAGCAAAACTGACCAGATCTTGATGGACGAGATGTCTCGTCATTAGAAGAAAACTGACCAGATCTTGATGGACGAGACGTCTCGTCATTAGAAGAAAACTGACCAGATCTTGATGGACGAGACGTCTCGTCATTAGAAGAAAACTGACCAGATCTTGATGGACGAGATATCTCGTCATTAGAAGAAAACTGACCAGATCTTGATCTCGTCATCATAAAGAGTCAGCAATATCATGATGACGAGGTATCTCAATATTAACAAATTGATCAGATTTCGAAAGAGATACCTCGTCGAAACCACTCGGAGGGTTAAAAAACAGCAAACCTTCCTGGCGCCAAGCCACTTCGAATAACATCGCACAGTTTCATTCGAAATCAGGTTACAGGATAAAACGAACCTATAAAAATTTCCACGGATGATAAAAAAGACGCTCCAATACCGGCAAGAAAAATAAAATGACACGCTTCCTAAAAGACTTTCGGAATGTTCCAATAATAAACTTCCCATAAGCTTAATGCATCTGCAATAAACTATAATGTTTTATTATCTGGAAAAAGTCAAAGGGAGTTTGCATCTGGTGCAATCATTTGACCTTATTCTTATTCTGAGAGAAATCTGGGTGAATGTCAGGCATAAAGCCATTGCGGAAAGACAAAATGACAGCCAGGAAAAGGTGCACAAGAGCTGACGCCTTTTGTGCTTGCTACAAATGAATCAAGCTGTGTCTCGGCAGAATTGACTTCTTTTCGTTGTTTGATTGTCTTTTTTTTGTATCAAAAGAAGTGGAACAAGTGTCTTTTTTATGTCGAAACATGAGTTTCTTTTGTCGAGTTTAAAAGTATTTGTTTCGGGGATAAGATGAAATGTAGCCAAGGCGTGGACGAATGTCACTTCAAACTTAGTTTTAAAATCCAATTTTCGTCCTTTAAGAATTTCAGCACCAACTATAACCTTTCGAAAAAATTATGGTAGTTTCTTTAACAGCACACGATATTTGAATTCCATTATTTGTGTTTGACTGATTCAAGATGATTTGTTTTTGAGGTTAGTTACAGCAAAATGATTTACATAAAACTTCTAAAAAATAAAAACATATAATATTGATAAAACTGATATTGGGTTGATGCAAAAGTTCGTCCCATTTTTTTGACAAAAATTGAAGAAAAATTTTATTTACCAAAAATTTCATTTAATCAACGTAGTATGACCTCTCTCCATCTCTCTGGTAGCTGCATATTCCCGCAATAATGGAAGTTCTGAGGTTTCTGGCTAAAGAACTTATCCAGATGACGAAACTTTCTGAATCTCTTAAGGCACTCTCACCATACACAACACATATCTTCTTTTGCGTCTGCGAAGCATTCTTGCCTTTTCGGAATTAAAAAAGCATAATATCTCGAAAATGCTCCTTATTTTCTGCCATTTTTAATGCTTAACAAAATTTAAAAAACACAACCAAATAATACAATTTATTCCCCAAGTACTTGCTGAAATTCCTTCTTTGAAACAACATCGAAACTTTACACATATGAAGAAGATAACACTTCTATTTTGCGATGCAATGCCAACTAGAGCCAAAAACGGGACGAACTTTTGCATCAACCCAATATAAATATTGCATATCAAATTTGCCATTTTACGAAAACGCAATATCTTCATGGAAATTAACCCTCCTGTTTGTTGTTTCGACGAGGTATCTCGTTATTACCAAAATTGACCAGATCTTAATAGACGAGATATCCTGGTCAAAAGAAAAAAACTGATAGGGTCTTGATATCCTCATCATAAAAAAATCGGCAGTATCTTGATGACGAGATATCTCGTCATTAGCAAAATTGGTCAGATCGTGATGAACGAGATATCTCGTTGAAACCACTTGATGGTTAAAAAGCATTTTTAAGATAAATGTTTTCAATTGAAGGATTTCAGGAAATGGTGATAAGATACTGAAGTGTATGTTCTGTAATGAAAAAAATATAAAGCATATATTCAAGAGAAGGATCAGAAGAATTTCTGATTGTTCGAATGATTGCTTAACATTTTAAACCTCATAAATAGTGGATAAACCATCATAGTTTCAGAATATTTTTAAAAACTCGAAAAATTTAAAAAGTGGCTTATTATGTAACCCGAGGCTCTTCAAGTAAGGAAACATTTTTCAATCACACTTTAAAAACTAGTTTCATTTCATTGTATTGTAACGTGAAAGAGTGCTATATGCCCCTATTTGAAAAAGTCTTCTTGTGTTGGACTGCATTTAAAGTCGATTAAACAAAAAAAAACTGCGATGACTACATACATGACAAAATAACGTGAAATTAAACTTTTATGGATCCTTTCTTACAAGTTCGAAGTCGAAATTCAGATTGCGTTTTGTACGGGTTAAGTACAGACGCGTCCACAAATTAGGGGTTATGTAATCTAAGATAAAATCCCGTGCCAAGTGCCTGCATCGAAAATCTCGAAAGACCAATAAATATTCCACAAGCCATGTGGAATAAAATAACACCCACTTATCGGACTACTGGGAGCTAAAGAAGTGTACAAAATATGCTTATAGGTGAACAGACGTTTTAGTTATCGCGAAAAAACATGTTTTACCCTGTTAAAAGGAGCTTAAGAGGGAATGTACTGGCCTCTAATCCTACTACAGGCCTCACAAAGTGCAAACATCTCTTCACAAGGTTGTACAAGAGTTTCCGTGGCAGAGTCCATTTGCGCATTAGAGCATGTTTATTCATCTGCGGTCATTGGTCGGATTGTGTAGGTTACAATGCGACGTTCGGGAGCATCCCAAGCATACTCTATTGTATTGAGATCAGGTGACGTTGATACGAATTCAGAATTATCCTTAATGTATGGATATGTGTGTGTGTATGAACGGGACGAAAATTCACAAAACAAGCAAGGTACGAATTTTTATCATTTCGAGATTTTTATTTTCAGCTTAAAATGAAACACAACTAAATGATAGAACTTTGAAAACAAAATAACTGTTGAAATGAACATCTTTGACTTTAATATGATCTCTTTCTTTCAAGGTTATAATACAACAGTTTATAAACAACTAATATGGAGTAAAAATGATGCTTTCATAGAATATCATTATGGAGTTATCTCCAGCACAACTTCATGACTTGGATCACAACAATGGACTATAATTTTCCCGAGCAAAATGAATAAAACTCGTGACTGCTTTTTAAATGGTCTTTAAAAGCTCGTGTCGTGTTAGCCTTCCATTATTCACGCAAAATGATAGCTCTCCGATCGGATCTGTTTTCGTAGGGTGTTTTTAGAAGCAAGCTGTTATACATTTGAAGGATATTCAAAGTATATGACTTCACTTGGACTTTGAGGAAGTTGACGTATTCTTATTCTGTTCTGTTTTCACAAATGGTTGTTGCTACTTAAGTCACGATTTACAGCATTTCTTTCTTATTTGAAGAGGTTAAAATTTTGTACAAATTCCTATTAATGGATTGATTGGATTATCGTTCTACGGTAATTCGTGTGCCTACACGAAGGTTTACTGGATAGGAATTTACTTCATGGAAACTAAAAGTAGATTGTTTAAAATATAGTTATTAACATCTATAAACTTGATCCAACCAAAGACAGTCGTGTACATGGGGGCTGGTGCACGTTAAATGTGTCGCGGCCTCAAATATCCTCACGTTGGCATGGTGTGGAAATTTGGAGAGTGGTTTGCCAGCTCAGGTGTTAACCTCGACATCTGATCGTGGTTCAAAATTACGAAGTGTTGTACTCGAATCTTTCCCTTTAGATTCTTTAGAAATAGTCTGTTGGTCCGTTCTTTAGAATAGAATCCTTCGGAAAGATTTTGTTGTTCCTTTCCTTAGAATAGAATCCTTTGGAAAGATTTTATTGCGCTTTTCCATGAAATGAATCCTTGGAAAGAGTATATTCCATTATATTAAGTAGAAAGATTGTTAGATAGAATCCTTTGGAAAGGTTCTTTTTTGGTCAGGAAGGTCAAAATTGGTTAGAAGTCACGAGAAACGACTGTGCAGGTTGCAAGTCGGAATTATGCGTGTGAACCCCTCAAAAGGTTAAAGAGCTACTGAGACCGCAAACAACTGTATAAGCAAATGTGTTTACATTCCCCTCAAAATGAGAACAAAACAAAAACTAACCTCAAATCATTACACGTTAAAGATAAACAACTGAAGACAAAATGGAGATAAAGCGTTTTATTTCTTTTTGTCTTGGAAAGTAATCAACCTTGGGTGTTGTCAGACAATTTCGATGTCAAAGGTTCCTCTCAAGGAAATAGGTGGAGAGTCGGGATTTTTTTCTAATGAACATCCTTTTCCATAAGAGCTCAAATTTACTGCTCCAAACCGAAAAATAACCCGGATTTCCAAAAAGAAAAACAAAGCATTAATGTCCTCGTTATCGGAAAATAGTAGTTCCACTTTCTTGGTGGTGTTTCCAGTTCTAAGTGAAGATGCAATAAAACAGTCTTTATGGGTCCATTAAAAGAGTTGAATCAAAGGTGGAAGTATGCCGACCCGTCTTATTATTATTCGTAACCTATTTAAGACATTTGCATTTTAAGAATTTCTTTTTAGATTTACATCCTCTTTTCAAATATTTGAATGTTGTTTTGAATCGGTTTGAACGGTCGTAGAGGTATGTCTCATGGATGGTGAAACTTTTGACACGTGTTCAAAAATAATTCCGAGTAACACCAGAAAAATAATTTCAGAATTATTTTTTTTACCAAGTAAAGAAAATTATTTTTTGAATGCCACAAGGGAGCAAAAAGGGGGGTAGGTAATAACTTTGTAAATCAATCATACAATTCAATCAATTATAACTATTTTTTGATGGATCGGCAAATAGATATATATTTTTTTATCTGGCTCAGAATTTAACCCTCCAAATGGTTTCGATGAGATATCTCGTCAATAAAGATCTGCCCAATTCTGCTCATGATGGGATATTTCATCATTAGGATATAGCCGATTGTTTCATGAAGAGATCTAAGATTTTTTCAAAATCTAAAGTAGAGGTTTTTTGAGGACGAGGTATCTCGTCCCTCAAGATCAGGTTCGTTTTGCTAATGACGACATACCTCTGTGAGAAAACCACCAGAAGGGTTAAAATGTGCTACTATTTGCTGAAAATACTCGAAGTCCTTTTGATTAGTTTCACCACTAAGATCACTTCAAATTTCGTCAAGGTGGATTTTTCGGCAATTAACCAAAGGTCAACGAAAATTTAGTCCCCCTTTTCTTAACTGATAGAGGAACAAAAAAATATTTTTAGGATTTTTCTTCAGAGAAATTTTCCAAGGGACGCCAGTTTCAAAGTTTAGGTGCTAAACCGCGACAACCCTGAAAGAAAACATCGGAATCCGAGGTTGCTAGATTGCCATGAAAACCTTAAGAAGATATTTAGTTCTTTTTTTGTTTTAAAATTTAAATTTCTTGTCGAGATCTTTGCTTATCCACTAAAATTGCTATTAGGATAGGAGTAGTAGCAAAAGGAGACTTTTTGCTACTATTTTTAAAAATTTATACTATGTCACAAATGCTTTGCCTGTGGCAGCCCTGCAATTGGTTCAATATCAACTTTGAAGATTTGGACTTGCACTTACCTCACCTCATCCTACTTTAGGCTAATAAACATTCAAATGAAACAGTCCATGAAACATTAAATTAACAAGGAAGAAACCATCGACCTTCTATAGACGGAGCATGTGTGCGCGCTGCTTCATACTACTTTATTCCGGTCGCTCGGTTTGAAGATCAGCCACGTGGTTGCTGTAGGTAAGTAGTTTATTAACGTCGCACTTCAGCAACACAAAGGCGTATTGGTGACTGTCCGGGATCAATCCCAAGGGGTAAGATCCAAGGACAACACCTCGTAATTTTTAACCTCCGTCAAATGACGAGGTCAACACCTGAGCTGCCGCCCCACTCTTCAAATTTCCACACCACGACAACGTGAGAACATTTGAGTTGCCGACAGATTTAACGCGTGCATCAACCCGTGCGCGCACGTCGGTCTTTGGTTGTATCGAGTTTCGAACTCGCAATCCTACTGTTGCTAATCCACTACTGGGTTACTATGACCCCACGTTGTTGCGAGAAAAAGCATCAATCCAAATGTGTGGCAAATTATCGATTGATTAATATGATAACCCAGCGTGACTAAGAACACTAGTCTAAGCTTAGATACCCAATCGTCCCAAGTCGATTCCTAAGTCCTTACTGTTTTGAGATCTTACGACGGTAACTCCGCCCAGATGTTCTGTCTATTTCTTCGAAGGTCGATGGTTTTTTTTTTATGATGAACCTGATTTTTAAGCTTTGTTGCTTTAGAATAGGATTCAGTATATATTTTAAAATGAAAATTTCCATGTTTCGATGCCCCATATTTTTTAGTTAAGCTCCGAATTTTTTTGTATGAAACCACGCCATAACCGAGGGAATATGCTATTGTTAGTTCGAAAGTACTTGATTTTCGGAGGAAGTTTTCGGAGGTATAAAAATTAAATATTTCTATTTGGATAATCAGGAATTGAGAACAAATACTTGGAATCATAATATGAATTTTATCGCATTATTCAGTTAGTTATAAGACTATAATAATAATTTTAATGTCTATCAGTATAGTCATAATTTTATTTCGGAAGAAGACCAAATTTAGAGGTGCTATTTTTATGCCAAAGATCTGAAACTTATCTCATTACTTTAAAAGTTTTCGTGTTCTCTATGTGCAATATATTTGATCATCCGATCATAAATATTTAAATTTGAGATTACTGTAAGCTATAAATGTCAATGAAGTGACATATCTGTGTTGATTTGAGTACAGGAAAGATTTTGCAAAGGTTCTGAAAATATTTATAACTCTAAGCGAGTGTTCGATTCTTTTTCTGGAAACACTTTTCTTCTAATTTTCGTCGCTATTAAGGGACTGTTGTGATAAGTAAATAAGTAAACGTGAGAGAGGCTGTTGCAATGCTGGAAAAAGTAGTTCCATTATTATGACATTCATATTTCATAATCAATACTGAATTCATAACGAAATATGAAAGTATGTATTACAATAAATAATTAGTTCTTTCAATAACAAAAATTCCATTTTAAAGATTAAAAAAATAATGTTATGCATTTATAGTATTTTATTTGCAGGATGTCAACTATTCAATATTTCCCGGAATTCCTACGAATTTTCACCTTTCGTTAGGGTAAAAGTACTACGAAGTCTCACAAGATAGATTTGCAATATCTTGCATCGATATCGTTAAAATATTTGTAAACACTGTCAGGTCTAAAGGAATAGCTATTTGCAGGGTTAAAATGGATAATGTTTATATTATTATTAAAATTGTTTGTTTGTTATTGTTATTATTAAAATTGTATTGTTTGTGTTTAAACACAGAGGAGTTCGTCAGGAAAATATATTTGCTTATTTGTGAAAGAATATTGAAATTTTATTTTAAAGAGATTGAATTGTTATGAGATTGTTCTAAGCAGACATAATAGCAAAGTAGAAATAAAACTAATAATATAAATATATTTACATATTTAATTTTTATCGTTTGCATAGATTATAATGAAATATAACCATATATATAAGAAATGGTTAATACTTGTAACATTGTTGAAAACATTCCAGAAAATACATAATTCGGGGGGGGGGATGATTATGAGCTTATTATGAGCGTGGAAAAAGTTTTATTGAAGGATGTAACTGATGAACAAATAGGGTGAAACTAAAAAGATTTGTCATTGAAAAATTGTTCTTTTGTTCATTTTATATTTTCAAATTTCTTATGTTTCTAGATCCTCTATTTGTAAATGTTTTCGTCAATATTGAAAAAATGCCGTATTTTTTGACAAGTGCAAAATATTTACAATTCGAGTAATACGCGTGTATATCTGAATAAAAGTTGAAAATGTAGCTAATTTAACCCTCCTGGTGGTTTCCTGAACGAGGTATCTTGGCATTAGAAAAACTGACCAGATCTTGATCTCGTCATCATAAAATAATCGGCAATAACTTGATGACGAGATATCTCATCATTAGCAAAATTGATCAGGTCTTGATGGATGAGATATCTTGTCGAAACCACTTGGAGCGTTAAAAAGTGAAGTTGCTTAAATTTTTTTTTACTTTTACAATCCCCCGAGGCTTATAGGTGGTAACAGACCCCGGACTGATCCAACATACTAGTCCATCACTGTCAGGCTATGCCACTGCCTCAAAGTAAACACATGTAATCGATGGTTGCATAGCAAGACATGTGCTGAAGTGCGAGGGTCTTTTGAAATATCCCCGTGTCCGGTCGACTTTCTCAGGGCTACATCCTTGGAAGCATTGTTATAGCGTCGCGCGTTGCCATGGTTACCTGAGAGGTCGTAGCACCCTGAGGAAAGCGCAAAAATACTGACGTCCGCTTTCGTTTGGGGTCAAGGCCCTAGCCCAGATTCGCGAGTAAAAGAAAAGAAAAAAAAGGCCTGCCCGCCCCCCCTCATGGAATGGACCCCTGACCTCCAGAGTGGCAGAGAAACGCTCTTTCTTTGTTCGTTTTTTTCTTTTTCGGTATTTCACAATGTACACTCTTTCCTTTTTGCAACTTCAGCGAAATGATTCACATCAGAAAGATAATGGTATTCTGGATGTCTCTTCGAAATGAGCCGGGGTATTTTTAGGCAATAAATGAAACTCACATTGTGGGTCATTCGAAATCTATTACGTCGAAATGTGTGTGGTTGGGTTGTATGTCCATCTTTCTTGGAAGAACCTTTTCAGGATGTGACGCAGACGGCCCTGCCAGGAAACGTAGCACCGATTCAGTTAAAGTCGAATTTAGAGATTCTGGGGTAAAGAGACTGGATCAAATGTCATTTGTCTTGGAATAAATTGATGCTTGAAGCTCAATTGTAAGTCGTTGAGCTTCCAAGGCCGGAACGGGTTTTTTTTATTTTCTCACTTTGACCGTATGTAAGATAATAGAAGTTCTTTGAAACTTTTTGTTTGAATTTGCAGAATTGTCGGTAGATTAAGGGGATGTGATCACTTCGCTTTTCAAGGAAATCTAAGTCTTCCGAAACCTTTTATAGAGGTGAAATTCAAAGCTGTGTTAGATACAAAAATAAAATATAAAAAATAGTGAAGTTTCTCGAAGTCGTTCTAAACATTGATTTCGAAGAATTATTTCAAAAGTTATCGAATAAAGAATAGGAAAACCCCTTTTTTTTGTTTCAGATTGTTTGATAACAAATATAAAAAGTGTTTAGATCGAAAAAATAGAGAAAATGAATTTTCTTATGATTGAAGGGAACATTTAAAATCATGAACCTTGCTCTTTGAAACTGAATATACACTGCTGGCCACCCAAATTGCAACACCAAGAAAGACAAGAGATATCACAACAAAATTTATTTTGTAGATAACATGTTGACCAAGTATCAAATGATTAAATTTATAGACTTCTGTGAAGTGTGGTTCCTGTCAAAATCAGTGGCCAGAGTAGCCGCCATTGTTGGAGATCACCGCTGCCACACACCTCGGCATTGATTCAAAGAGACTTTGGATGTGTTCTTGGGGTACAGCAGACCAAGCAGCTTCCACACGTTGCCAAAGTTGATCTGGTGTGGCAGCTGGGGATGTATTATTCTGGGTCAATCGTTGAGCAACCATGGACCACATGTTTTCTATCGGCGAAAGATCCGGAGAGCGAGCTGGCCAGGGAAGCAATTCAATCTGGCGATTGACGAAGAACCCTTGGACAATGCGTGCCACGTGTGGTCGCGCATTATCCTGTTGAAATATGGCTGTGGGCAAGCCCTGAAGGTAAGGAAGGACAACTGGCTCCAACACCTCGGAGATGTAGCGCTGGCTGTTTAAAGTACCGGCAATGCGTACTAGAGGAGTGCGAGAGTGATATCCAATACCGCCCCATACCATAATACCCGGCGCAGGACCAGTGTGGCGGTGCATAACGCAGCTGTTCAGCATCCTCTCTCCACGGTGTCTCCAGACTCGAATCCGACCATCGTGGTGTTGCAGACAGAAGCGTGACTCGTCAGTAAAGACAATTTCATTCCATTCTGCCGTCCACATCCTTCTTTCATCGCACCATTGGCGGCGGAAACGTCTGTGGTTCTGCGTCAAGGGTAGACGAAGCAATGGACGTCTTGCGGACAGACCACTCTGCTGTAAACGGCGTCGAATGGTACGCGCAGACACTGGATGATGCGGTACAGACTGAATGTGCTGTGCTATGGTTCGTGATGTGGCTGAGCGATCCGTCACTGCCATACGCACAATATGCCTGTCATCACGTGAAGTGGTGCACTGAGGTGGATGCGATCGAACACGTCGGTCCGTCGTACCCTCCTGCATCCAACGATCACATATCCGCATTACAGTTGTTTGGTTTCGTCCAACACGACTACCGATTTCCCTGAAAGATAATCCACAATCTCGGTAGGCCACTATCCTTCCTCTTTCGAACTCGGATACTTGATCAAAAGATGATCGCTGTTTTCTACGAGGCATAATTGATCGTTTTTTTGAACAAACCACAAGAAAAACACAATTGCCGTACTTGAAATCGTCGAAATCTCCAAGCCTTAAATAGCGCTTTGAAGTGGCGCCACAGGCGCGCGTGATGTGCGTCTGCGCTGAAATTCTAATCATTTGCATATCTCACCTCCGCTAATGCATGTTGTAAATTTCATATTATTTGCATGCTTCCTTCAGGGTGTTGCATTTACGGTGGCCAGCAGTGTATATATATATAGTAGGCTTACAAGTGAAACACTAAGCACTAATATGTCTTTAAAATCGGAACAGTACTGGGGCATGCATGAAAAGTCGAGCATTACAACTGTTTTGTCTTCTGTTTTCAGAACTAAAAGAAACATCCAGAAGATAAGTATAGCGTCGTGTAGATAAAGGATGTCCGTACCTGACATGACGTTTGGACCGAGTGCGCAGCGCATTGAGGGCGGGGAATATATGTAGAAATTCTACAGTGCTGGGCGAACTTTGGGCCAGTGTAACTTTGGATTGCGTAGAGTGAGGACTGCGTACGTTCTGTCAGAAAGCTACCGAACTACTACAATCTCATGCCTTTAATCAATGAAATTATCCTTCATTGATACCAAACTGCACTTTAATCGTTCAAGCAGTAAATTAGTTGTTGAATATTCACACTAAACAATCGTTCAAACTTCGTATGTCTGCTTCATTCATTTCACAACCCAACATCAGGCCTGAGTATTCACATCGAAACTACGGTTTGTGTCCTCTACACAACCTACCAATGTTTTTCTCCCTTAGCATGAATGTTAGATTTCTTTTTGAGAAATATACATGGTGGTGAGTACAGTATAGGGAGTGGATTTATACTCCCTCCTTGTCTCAGAACTGTTTTTTTGACTTAGTGTATTTCACTTGTAAACCGACGACATTACATATTCATAGAAATGTGTACTAACCTTGCAAATTGGTAATCTCCACCTGCTGGAAAAACCTACCTTACCAGAATGTAGCAAAAAGCGCTACACCTCAAGCATGTTATGTGATTTGTATCTTTGTATCCACGAGGCATTTAGTTAAAATACCATTAGTGAAAATCTACATCTGAAATCTACTCTGGTGGAAAATGAAATCGGGAATAAAAAAAAAGAGCACCTTTCACGTTCTCTTTTCTCGAGCTGTTACTTGTTTCTTATTTTATCTTTCCGTTTTCTTTTAACCACTTGATTCATTGATGCAGTGCAACTTTCGCAACTCTCACTGTGAAAGGATTCGAGTGCATCACACACGCTTTTTACGGGAACAACCGAGAAAAGCAGCAGGGGTTTAGAAATGGCTTTTAAATTGTCCAAGTCAACAGAAACGGTTTTCTTGGGAACTTGGAACAAATGGGTTTTGTAAGGAGTTTGCACTTCAAGTTCAAGAACCGATGCCATTTGCAGGGAGTTGATTTCCTTTTTTATGTATCTATTTAATGTAGCGAGTTGTGGCAGTGACGAATGTCAAGGTCTGGAGAATGGCAAATGACAATGAGAACGGTTGCAAAAGGGGATTTAAGCTAACATTGGGTGAAAAACCCAACGGTTTTAACGCTTTACTTTAACTATTTAATTCTTAGCAGCACTGTGGTTCAAAGAAGCAGTTTCCCCACTTAGGGGAAGGGGTTACCGGCACCATGGTACTGGGGCCCGGTAACGTGAAGGGCCCCCCGGAAATCTAGAAAGGTTGGTTGGTTTCTCGCTCCACTGTCACTTTTTTCTACACGAGGACTAGCTAACTTGGGATTTTAATAGGGCGCTTTAACCCTCCTGGTGGTTGTCTCGACTACTTATAATGTCCATCAAGATCTGACCAATTTTGCTAACGACGAGATATCTCGTCATCAAGATATTGCCTATTCTTTGATGATGACAAGATTATGATAAGTCAGCTTTCTTTTAATGACGAGATATCTCGTCTATCAAGATCTGGTCCGTTTGGTAATGGAGAAATATATATTCGCGTAACAACCGCCAAGCCAAGTACCTATCCACACACAAGAACCATACCTACATGCGTAGAAATAATAACCCTTAATTATTAAGATCATGACTACCTTTGGAACTTTATATTAGTTTCTTTTTTGGTATTTTAATAGGGCACTTTAACCCCCTAGTGCTTTCGACAAGATATCTCGTCCATCAAGATCTGGTCAGTTTTGTTAATGACGAAATACTTCGTCGAGACAACCACCAGGAAGGTTACAGTAGATTTCGAACCACTATGAACAACCATGCATCGATTCCAGAGTTGTTGAATCGAGCACTAGAGCGCTTGCCACTAGCTACCAGTTACGGAAAGTTTTGTCGAGTAATTTGTTGTTCATTTTCTAAGTCTAAAAAGCTGAACATTCATTGTATTTGTAATGACAAAGCTTTGCAGTTAGTGTGCAAAGGAATAGAGAACAAGCGTGAACATCAGTGCTTGTTAAGGAAAAAGTGCTAGATGTACACATATTGATACTTTATGAGGGTTCATCTTCTCAACTTTGTACCAAGGCCCATCTTATGACCTGGTACTGGAGCGTGGACAACACATTTAACCCTTTGGTGGTTTATCTTCGCTCGCGTCTAAAATTGTCCTGTAGGGACCAGACTGTTTCAAAAGCCTTTTCCAAACTATCACTAGTTCTGAGTAAGGGGCGATTTGTTTTTCCTACTCGGATACTCATTTCCCCCTTGGAGTAGTTTGGCAGTTTTGCCTCGAAGAGGTGTCTCCCCTTAGAAAAATTAACCAGATCTTGGGCGAGATATCTCGTCGAAACATTTAGACGACTAAAACTTGCGTTTTTCTTTCGTTGTTTACTTCTGTACTGATGAAGTTTGACGTCCACCGAAATAGCTTGACATTTTTACTACCTGTTTCAATCTATATTCGTCGTATTTTGAAGGTTTTAAAAACTTTTAACTCACGAAAAACAATTTATCTTAAGTATCAAATACGGATCAATAACTCCTAGTACGAATTGACGTAATTCTGCATCAATTTTTTGAAAGAATATGACAGCGAACTGAAATAGCATAAGATGCACTTGAATCTTAACATTGGTCAATGGTTTCCCATGCATTACTTTAAAGAGAAAGGGAAAATGACCCAATTCGTATATTTATGCATTTATTTATTGTTACATTCATTATTGAAGAAAGCTTGCAGACATTTGGGAAACGTAATTTATCAGTAATCGCCGTTATTCAAGCGTACCATTCGCAGGGATTATCAGGGAACGGTCATCGCCAATGATTTTCTCCAATTTCAGCCATTGTTTAGGACACACTGATTGCCTACGCTGCTTGTTATGACTTTTGTTTACGAATTATACAAGGATGATTTTCGGATTGAAATCTCGTAAATATTCTGAAAAGCAATTGTGATGTGTTTTTGTTGTTGATAAAGTCATCGAACTCTTTAGAAAGAAATATGCAATATTGCAATGAATGAAGTACTACCAGCTGCAATTTTTGTTGAACGGGACTTGTAAATCTTGATGACGAGGTACATGGTCATTAGCAAAATTGGCCAGATCTCGATAGACAAGATATCTCGTCGAAACTATTTGGGGGTTAAAGTTGGTTCCGGAAATTTTAGACAGATGTATATAATTTTTTTCACATTTTTTAACGCCCTGCCGATCCAACATTACTCATTATGGCACTTCAAGGACGGAATTGTGAACCATTTTGTGTCGGTTTCCCTGGTGCACCACGGGTAATGGTTTCACGTTGCACCATACCTTACCCTTTCGGACATATATGCGGTTTAATTTTGTGTTCCCTACATTCCCTTAACTCTCCTAGTGATTGTCTTCCAGACTCACCTCCCCTCGGCTCACAGTGAGGTGTGGAGCCCATATAGAGGGGAGGGAGGGGTTAGGTTGCGACCGCCAGCGGCACAAGGGAGGCCAACAGGCCACCCACTCGGACAGTATTTATTAGAACGAATAATAAACACAAAAAATACAAAAGGACCAACAGGGTCCAAACAATAAGACGGCCAGCACATGCTGATTTACAAGGTCGTTGTAATAAAATATAAGATGACCCAAAATAAATACAATAAATTAAAACAGTAATATAATATAATAAATAATACAGCAGTTATATAAAAATTTTACCATATATACAATTAAAAAATTTTAAAAAGAAAGTTTTAAAATACTAAAAACAAAATCCAATTAAATAAAATGAAGTAAAATGGGGCCAGACCGAGTCATAGGTCCCCTACTTACCACACGGGGAGACCACCAGGAAACTAATTTTAATCGCTGTGGGGTGCGGGGAGCCCCTTAGTGATTGTCTTGATGAGATATCTCGCTATTGGCAAAACTGACTTAGATCTTGATGGACGAAATACCACGTCATTAGAAAAAAAAACTGACCACATCTCGCCATCATAAAAAAATCAATAATTCCTGATGGCGAGATATTTGTCATAACCCTCCAACACGAGATATCTCGATAACCAAGATCTGACTAAATTTGCGAATGACGAGATATCTCGTCATCAAGATATTGCCGATTTTCGATGATGAGATCTCGTCATCACAAGGCAATCGGACGAGATATCTCGTCATTAGCTTAATTGATCAGATCTTGACGGACGAGATTTCTCGTCAAGGCCACTTGGAGGGTTCACGCGATATCTCGTCGAACCCACCCTTAAGAATAACATGCCTTCTTTTACCATACTTATCAAACTCGTGTGTTGACTCTTGTTCTCGTGTCGTTGCAGCTGCTGGAGCAGGAGAAGCACGCGCTGCGACGTAAGCTGGACGTGCTGGAGAGCGAGTACGACGGCCGTGTGTCGGAGCTGCAGTCCGACCTGTCGCAGCTGCAGAAGGAGTTGGCCCTCCAGTCCACTCTGCACAGGACAACCGAGAAGGAGAAGGGACAGCTGCTCGAGGAGCTCACAGAACAGAACCACAGGCTCACGGCAGAACTCAAACAGGTGAGCACTTACTGGTCATTCGAAGTTATACGCCAATTGCGTAACACTCAGGGCCCGACAACCGTGGATCCTCCCAATATCTGTATGGTTGTGCCTGATCTCCCTAAAAAGCAGGTATAAGATCTACAAGTAGAGATACTTTGGGAAGCCAAATGTCCAATAACCGTAGACGTGAAATATAAGTTGACAGAGTATTGCTATTGCGAGGTTGGTTGATTTTGGGTTTTATGGCGCAAGGGACACTTAAGGCATTTGGCCAAGCTGCACCCAACACAGGACAATAACGAGGGAGGAAAAAAGGCAAACGTTAAACAAGAGAGGACGGGTAACTCGGGTACCTCGGGGTTGTGATGCCCGCACACACCTAAAGAAGATGTGCCCCGGAGGGCTGTTATTCTGAGGAGCTTCAAAAAGGGTGACCGCGACATGTCGGCTAGTAGTCACGGGACTGCTCTGTAAAAAATTGAATTGGCTGGCCAATTTGGCATCTTTTTTGCCTTGTTTGGCGATATAACATTTTATGGCAGGGTACGTGAGTGGGAATGAATAAAATGGCCAAATCGTCAAAGTCCTCTGCTATGTCTCGCGGACCAATCAGATGATTAATTCATGGATGGGTGTCTTCTATCGTCACTTATAGCAATCAGACGATGAATGTTCGCTTCTACCCTGCAAACGATAGTAGTCTAAGGGTCACGTTATTACAAGATTTAGTCGGAGGCATCTAGAAAGGTTACCATTGCTGACTCTACTTTCATATTTACTTTATGTCAGTAACTCGGTCTCACTCCATACGTCCTGTGACAGCATCAGTAGACAGAGGCGCCAAATTCTAGGGCCGTAATAATGGGCATACCCCTTGAACTACGAAGACCCCCACACATTCTAGGCACTACCCGTTTATGGAGAGGTTACACATTCATCCAAGCCTTACCCGATTCGAACCAGGGACTTTTAGATAACCCCTCACCCTACCCAATAGACCGATTTGTTGGTCTTATAAGCAAAATACATTTATTCATTTTTACTACTCACTTCTACGTACAATCTTATCCTCTTTTATCCCTTCTGGTGGTTGTCTCAACGAGGTATCTCGTCACTCGCAAAATTGACCAGCTCTTGATGGACGAGATATCTCGTCATCAGCATCAAACCCTTGCGGACATCTATCCTTATGTGAATACGGTTTAATTTTGTATTCCCTACATCTTCTTAACCCTCCTGGTTGGCGTGGTATCTCGGCATTTGAAAAACTGACTAGACCTTGTTGGACGATATAACTCGTCCTAGGAAGCAACTGACCAGATCTTGATCTCGACATCATAAAAACATCGACACACTCTGACGAGATATCTCGTCGTCAGATCTTGATGGACGAGATATCTCGTCGAAACCACTTGGAGGGTGGAGGGGCAAAGGGGTTCTCCTATGGAGTGAGAATACATAATTTATCCTTTGAGTGAGATATCTAATTTACTAAATCTTCACAACATCTGCGGGCCGAGGTAGCCCGGTTGGAAGAGTAACGGATTAGCGACCGGAGGGTTGCGAGTTCGAATCCAACCAAAGACCATCGTGTACAAAAAACTGTCGTGGCCTCAAATGTCCTCACGTTGGCGTGGTGGGGAAGTTTGGAGAGTGGAGTTCCAGCTCAGGTGTGACCTCGTCACCTGACCTTGGTTTAAAATTACGTGGTGTTGTCCTCGGATCTTTCCCTTAGGGTTTGATCCCTTATTGTCGCCAATACCCCGTTGTGTTGCTCCAGTGCGACTTTAATTAAAATATCCACCTACCATAACATGCTTTCTAAATTTCTATCGCAAAATCTGCGTAATTAAGTATTCTGAGGTCCTTCAATTTCATAAGTCATTAATTTGACTTGAGGAAAACGGACATTTTCCCGAAAGGATATATTTCCTATCCGAAAGTAGAATCATCCATTGCGACAGAATCCGTACAGAGTGTAGTAATGACCCTAGACTGATGTCTATTGCTTTCATGATTTGGTAGGTAGTTAATTAACGTCGCATGACAACCGTCAGGGATCTGTCCTGAAGGGAAGGTTCAAGGAAAACGCCTCGCAATTTTGAACCTCCGTCAGATGACGAGAACACCTGAGCTGGCACCCCACTCTCCAAACTTCCACACCCCGCCAACGTGAGCACATTCGAAGACACGACATATTTAACGCGCACCAGCCCCCGTGTTCACGACTGTCTTTGGCTGGACTGCTTCGAACTCGCTCTTCCAACTGGGCTACCGCGGCCCTTCATGATTTGGTTGTCAAGGAAACAGTTTGCCGCAAGCATTACACGCTGTCCGGATCCCATCGTAATTGATCACTCCACTCTCGGACGCATCTGTTTCCCCCAAATTAACGACTCATGAAATTAAACAACCTCATAACGTCAGAGGTTCTCCAAACCCTGCTCCGACTGCCCTCGAAAACCAAGCGTCTGTGTCGCCAAACACTTGCGCAACAACGGTCTGCCTTTTCGGCAAAGACATTACCCAACTGGACCACAACAGCGTCGTCGTAAGCGCAGAACGTATGCGCAGAGATCCCGTTACTTGGAAGGACGTAACTTAGCTTCGGTCCGACTGTTTCGTTTTCAAACGCTCCCCGTAACCAAGATTGGTAATTGAACTTTCCCCGCCAATCCGGCACTAATGAGCCAATCTGTCCCCGCCCATGAATAATCAGGGAGATGAAAAAAAAATAAATCTAACAATTGCTTTTCGAAGTTATTAGGGTCTGGGTTCTATTTTGAACGGGGTTTAGCTTTTAGTCGCTATGCACGGTTCAATGGGAAAGAACCATCAATCTAAAGGCTCTCCCTGCATGGGGAGGGCTCATTATGAAAAGGGCATCGGTACTTAATTAGGCTATATACAGCATCAGCTGTTTGCGGGTAGCATCTGCGGGGTGTTCGTAGCTTTTAACTCCGAAATTAAACGATCACGCATCGAATCTGTTGGATGTTTCATTGTGTAACCAAACCCACTCAAAGCATTATTTCATTTGTTAGTTTTAACCGATTTCGTATATTAATCTAGAAAATACAGTAACCCCCTATTCATATCGTGCCTCGATATATCACTTGCTTTTACTTGTCCCCGATGAATTTTAAGTTTGCAAACAGTAGTAGAGAGATTCTGAACCCTCCTAATGGTAACCAATTATCTCGTTCATCAAGATATGATCAATTTTGCTAATGACGAGATATCTCGTCATCAAGATATTGCCAATTTTTTGATGACGAGATCATTATCCGGTCAGTTTTCTTCTAATGACGAAGTATCTCGTCCATCAAGAATTTGCCAGTTTTGCTAATGACGAGATATCTCGTCGGGACAACCACCATGAGCGTTAACATGTATATTTCGAATAGGGCGTTCAAGGTGTCAAACAGTTAGCTTAGCTTTTTCCCATGAGTCGTCATTCTTCCACAATGCAGGGTAGCCGCAGCCAAAGCATTTCTGAAATAGTAGTACAATAGTAGCATAAAGTTTTTTAAAAATAGAAACCAAAAAAGCCTCCCCTTAAACTCTACTTTAGTAGTAATTTTAGTTGCTAAAGTACTAATTAGGTATGAAACAGACGTTGCAAGAAATTGCAAGACCTCGGCAAGAAATTCAAATTTCAAAATAAAAATAATTTTTTGTTTAACCACTTAACGCATTTACCCGTGTTTGACACGGGCGAAAGATACCGGCAAATTTGCACATGCCCGTGTCTCACACGGGCGCTCTTCCGTTCCAGTAAAAATAGATAGGCTAGATTAAACTTATACCAAAGATGGCCATAAACGTATTTATCATAGATGATTTACCACTTATTTATAGATGGATATTAAACTTATTTACCGTAGATGGCACCACTATGCACCATTTTTCTTGTGTAAACCAAGTGGTGCATTTTGATGATTAGCTATAAGTTTGTTAGGAATTCTTTGTTATAAAGCAGTTGTTAGGTGCCTAAAAGGTAATATATCTATTTTTATTACGTTAAATATCATAAAAGTAAACAGTTAACCATAAATTAATTTTTACTAAGTGTTTTTGTAACTTGTTTAGAAAAAGTTAGAATATGCCAATTTATCAGAAAGTTTCAGCGATGAAAGTGATGATCTCTTGAGTGATGGAAGTGAATCTGAAGTTAATATTTTATTATTATTAATATTTTGAAATTCAAAATAAACATGTAATCAAATCGTTTACACTTTGTATAATAATTTTTTTTATAACTTTTACCCCCCCCCCCCGCAACTGAAGTCGCAAAAAATAACTTACACTATACCTATATATATATATATATATATATTCATTTTCTCTCTCAAAAAAAACCTCGATCATTTTTTACCAGTTTTTCCGAAAAAAACTCGTGCTTTAATAAGGTTTTCTTGACAATTTAGCGATCACAGGTAAAGATGTTTTTCTTTCATGGTTGCCACGGTTTGGCGGAAAAACTTTGAAATTGGCGTCCCTTGGAAAATTTTCTCTAAGGAGTAATCCGAAAAATATTTTTTCTGCCCGCTATTAGAAAAAAAAAATTTCCTTGACCTTTGGTTAATTAAAAAAGGGCATTTTGAGGACTTTTCGCTGCCCCGCGCAAACCTCAAATCAGTATGACTTAGGACTGCTTCTCTCTACGACGTTGAAATTAGTCTCAAACGCAAGCTAACATCGAGATCTGTCGATTGAAGACATTAGAACTGAAATAGAATACAATGTTACTTGTGAAACTTTGAATCGCAGTTGAAAAATCTGTGTTCGGCATAAACTCGTTGAAAAGACAAAGCAGAAGCACATCTAGGTAGTCTACGTAGAAGAGCAACTCGTCAGCTTTCGATAAAGACAGACTCGACTACTAAATTTGGTCTTTCTTTCATTTCCTACAACCAAATAAATACCATACACTAACGATACATATTCAAGTGAAACCTTACGGGCATGCTTCAACACAGCCTGCATGATTTTTCTCTTACGCATACCTTTACACAACATATAAATTATACCCTAATTAAGTAGTACTTGTAATTTGAAGTTTCAAGATTAGTATTAGAAATGGAAGAGCAGGCATTTGGTAGGCGACGTATTTGAAATGAGAAAGGGAAGGAATTAAAAACAATGTAATTGAGGTTTAGACTAATTTTATGTATTTTTGCATAAATAAATAATGTACTATAACCGTTAAATACATGACTACAATAAAAACGTTTAAATTTGAAGTGAGTGAAAAAGTGATTTGATGGTCAAAAAAATATTTTACTTTGCTTTTGAAATGAGATTTAAATAATTCTTAAATAGTTCAATTGCGACACGAATATGTTTAAATGTTTTTAGAATTTTCGTACTTTATTCTTTGCCTTTATGTGTAAAATACCTTTGTTATTATATGCCTTAAATGGATTCTAGATAACATATGAGTACTAATTTTTCCATTTCCCTATTGATAAATCATGTCAGTATGAGGGAATTCCCATCATATAGGGTATTCCCATACCCATATGTATGGGAACTTCCTCATACTGACATTTTCAAAGGTCAGAGAAATATTATTAAGCAATTTAAACATTCTGATAAAAAGACTCATAAAAGTCGAAACATTTTCTCTTACCCTATCGTCTCTCTTACCCCTATAAGAGTTTTAAAAACAAATTAATAAAGTTAGAAAATTGCAAATATTGGACTGAAGATTAGCCCCGTAAGTATTGTATTTATTTTAATATATTTTTCAGGCATCTCGGACAGAAGATCAACTCCAGGGTCAACTACAGGCTTTGAGAGAACAGTTTAATGTGAGAAGATCCAACCTCCACGACCATGTTTCGCAATTAGAAGGTCTACGAGAAGAGGTAACGTTTAAAAATCTTTCCTTCGCATCGGGTTGATAGATGGCAGCACCAACAATAATGTATAGTTGAGTTCAAGTGCAATAGATGGCAGCACCAATATCAAATTTATAGGGCAAAGTAAGCCGGATTTGAATTACGAATTAAATAAAAAATTTGCAGAAAATTTAATATTTTGAGACAAAACAATCGATATCTAGAGTTATTAGTCAACAAATATCGAAAAATTCCGTGTTTTTCAGCTCTATTTAAGCAAGCAGAATTTTAAAATGTGTTTGAGTAAAAAAATTATAACGATTATGAGTTGGTTTCATAATCTGTGGCAGAAATAGAAATAATTAAGGTATCCGTATGCTTCTTATTTGTTTATCTTTTCCTTTCGGTCTTGTGAGATCCAAGACTACCTTATTTTTAGACTACCTTTAATCTTTTGATCGCTTTAACCGTTCTGTTATTTTGTATTATAATGCAGCTTAACAATATTTTGATTCATAGTATCAATTTAAGAGCTATTACATTATGCAGGTGTTTTATTATAATCACGTGAGAGATTTATCTTCTTAAGAAAGTGAGATTTTTGCATTTTTTTTCAAATAAAGAATTTCGAATGAAAAGGGAAGCCTATGCTTCAAATAGTTATTCAACAGACGAAATAATTCAAATCTTTGTACCGAAGAGAGATCTGGAATAATTATACTGATGATCTGGAATAGGGATATTTTTATTCCGTATTAGTAAACATTCTTTATCCGTCTAAATGCAATCATCAGAAACACCAAAATCTGTTTTTTTTTCATATCTTCGGAATATTACATTTTTGTCTTGATGCTTTCCATGAAAATGTTTCTTTACATCACTTCGATAACGCATGTCATTGTTTTAGCATGCTTGTTTCAAGAAACGTCAGTATAACTAAGAATTGGATGATTTTTCAGACGAATAATGTTACTGACTTTTATGGTAAGACAGAAACATTATTCCAATGAAGAGAAATATGCTTCATAAAAAACTATGCTATTGGTTTATTAAGGATTATTATTTCATGAATTTTTCGTGATTTTTACTTGAGATGCCATTTTTAAAGTTTTTCGTTCATTTTAGGGCATATTTTGATTATTTTTTGATTTTCCCCGAAACTCCATTTTTCACTTCTGTTGGGTGACATTTCAGAACACTGAATAACGGGATGTAATTTATTTTAATTGTGTTCTTGTAAGTCGATAGAAGTGAAGATAGTTTTTCAATGTTTAAAAATTGTTAATTTGCTAAGGATTATAAATCATACACTTTTGAAGATATGCAGATGAATTTTATTCTGCTTAGCTATTTTAGATTGCTGAAATAAAAATTTAGTTTTCCATAAACTAAGTATATTAAAAAAATTTTCTTTTGTAAGATTCAAACCTTCACTTCGTTATAGAACTGTCAAAGTGTACGTTGTATACATGTGGCTCATTTGTAAACAACAAAATAAGACTTTTAGTTAGGCCCAGAATCCGTAAAAAGTTTAATTGTAAATTTGAGAGCATTTTTGGTCGTATAAGGGTTGTTGGATTAATTTTTTCCGCCCACTTCCTTATTTTTATCAAGGCCTAAAAAATTCATTTTTAGGTCACTTTTGTGTGATTTAGGGCATTTTCATACTTTTTTAAAATCAAAAATGAAGTTTTTATTCAGCATTTCTTCTGCCATAAATCCTAGGTCCTAGCCAGTAATACAAGACAGAAAATGTTGATTGAAAAAACACTGTTAAACAATGTTTTGGGGAAATAAACAGATCCTATATATTTTTTAATAATTTTGTCGAAACATACACTAAAAATTGTTTCTGCCTGGTAGAGTGTAACGTTGTTAGGCCAGACCTTTCAAGCGATGTCATTAGCTCACGGCGTAAAACGTACCTACTGAAAACACACCTGTCAAACATTTTTACTTGACTGAGAGATATCAAATAACCTACAACTGAGCATCAACGTCGAGAATCAGATTGTGCAACACACTGAATGAGCTGTCCACATGTGATCAAACATATCCCGTCGTATCAACCACAGGTTGATTGCTCGGATAAACTGCACAGCCGTCCCTATCTCCATACAGTTTCAGTTCGCAATTAATTCGTCTGTATAACTCTACTTATTCTCATCCCGTTCCTTGATTCCCTTTCAGATCAACCTATTGTCCGATCGCAAGTACGAGCTGGAGAAGCGAATATCAGCCTTGAGTGATGAACGGGAGGGTCTCAATGTCTCCTTGGAGGAATCTAGTGATAGAATCTTACTCTTGGAACGGCGGAATAGGGAGCAAGAGCAACAGGTACTGAAATCGAATCATTCTGTAGCTTACTGATTAGAAATTTTAGTTGTGAAAATAAATTGTAGTCAATGAAATTTGATATGATTAACCCTCCAAGTGGTTTCGACGAGATATCTCATCCATCAAGATCTGACCAACTTTGCTAACGCCGAGATATCTCGTCATCAAAGTGTTACAGAATTTTTGATGACGACAAGGTCAAGATCTGGTCATTTTTCTTTTAATGACGAGAAATCTGGTCCATCAAGATCTGACCAACTTTGCTAACGCCGAGATATCTCGTCATCAAAGTGATACAGAATATTTGATGACGACTAGATCAAGATCTGGTCATTTTTCTTTTAATGACGAGAAATCTCGTCCATCAAGATCTGACCAACTTTGCTAACGCCGAGATATCTCGTCATCAAAGTGATACAGAATATTTGATGACGACTAGATCAAGATCTGGTCATTTTTCTTTTAATGATGAGAAATCTCGTCCATCAAGATCTGACCAACTTTGCTAACGCCGAGATATCTCGTCATCAAAGTGATACAGAATATTTGATGACGACTAGATCAAGATCTGGTCATTTTTCTTTTAATGACGAGAAATCTCGTCCATCAAGATCTGGTCAGATTTGCTAATGACGAAATACCTCGTCGAGACAACCACCAGTGGGGGGTTAACTACCATACCTTCTCGCGTAGAAATAATTTAACAACACTTAATTATTAAAACCATGATTATCTTTGGAGCTTTATATGAGATTTTTGGTATTTTAATAGCAAATTTTTGCACTTTAAACGTCCCGGTGGTCGTATCGACGAGATGTCTCGAAATCAACAAAACAAACCAGATCTTGATGAACAAGATATCTCGTCATTAGTAGAAAACTGACCACATCTTGATGTCGCCATCATCAAAATTCGGCAATATCTTGATGACGAGATATCTCGTCATTCACAAAATTGATCAGATCTTGATAGACGAATTATTTCGTCTGAACTACTTGGGTTAAACGCCTTTTTTTCTGTATCACTGACAGAATACAGTAATGTCTCTTTTTCAGTAGGAATGTTGCTACAATGAATGTTTATCGTATGAAAATGTGTTCTTGATAATGTGTTCTCTTCCGTTATAAAGCCTGTGTCTCATAACAGTCACCCATGTTATGCATTCGGTCAACTTGAGATCTGTTCAATGCTTATAGTGCTCGGTGTTTGGGATTATTAAATAAAATAAATCCTGCCTAAAGGTTGCATTTATTGTATTACAGGATTTTTCAAAGTTTATATTGAAATTTTAACTTCTCCGTTTGTATAATTTTCGTCTAAAGAAAACACTTATTCTGGACTTGTCAATAATTAATAAGGTATTTTAAATAACGTCACACTGGAGCACAACATAACGGGCTATTGCAATAATTAATAAGACGAAAACATAGAAACTAATGGTTTTCATGTTTTATATTACACGTAACATTCTTATGTATGTTTTAGTATGCAAAGTAGGGATGTATATATCATTAGTTCATAGCTATAATATGCAATATACGGACACAAACACAACATATAAGTGCAAGGTTGACAATCAATACATCAAATATATCTATACATTATATATGGGTAGACTCAAGAACATGGTACAGTCGCCAATTGGCGATAGCTTTTCAAAATGGTAACCAGTTGTAAGCTTATCCAAATAGCCGTTGGGCGACGGAAAATTTAGAGGCCAATTTGGCAATGAGTCTGTTTCGTGTTCTTGAATTTTATCTATATATGTGTATTATAATAACGTTTTTGTAATAAATTCTTTCTTGGAGGATAAGATTTTACTTAAGGAGCAAATATTTTGTCACTGGATTACACGACATTCTCTTGCACTTAAAATCTAATATGAGCTTATGGAACGTGGGGGAAACATGTGACCCAGTTCTGTCTGGCCTTAAACGATTTTCAACAGAACTTGTGATAGAAAACAGTTGATAAAAGTGCTAATGTGTGACTTATTGAAACATTGGGGCACAGCGCCAAACAACAAACTAACTCAGATAGCGATAAAAGAGATTAAATTGTTCTCTATCAGAGATCTGAATTAAAAACAACTGGTTCGATATCTGAACTTTCTACACTTTCACATGATCGATTACATAAAGAAATGCGACCTACGATTCAATATATTCTTTGTCAACGCGTATTTTTAGTTGCGGTTGCAGCAGAGGGACATCGACGAACTGCGGCAGACGAACAGTCAACTGCAAAACAGACTGGAAGTGGTGCTGAGACGGTGTGGCACTCCTAACTCAGGCGACAAACCATCCCTCTTCAACGAAATAGAAATGTCCTCCCAGTCCTCAGTGGAAGACGAACTCAGATCTTCCAGTCAGGTAACAATCTTGTAATATCTCAGAATTATGAACATATTGTGGTGAATTTACCCACCACTACAAAAATTAACTTACAATACAGTTGTATATATAGCAGTATGACCTTTCTACACCATGCAGTACTTTTTGATTGACAAATTTGCGTAGTCTTTCTCATATCTTGCTGAATTGGTGAATGTTGGACGCGATTATGAACACAAGCACTTTAAAAACAACCTAGATGAAGCTTCTGACTAATACCACATAACAATCAGCACGCACTCTGTGAATTGCCAATCACTTCCATCAACTGTCTGCCTTGTGATAACAGACGCTGTGAAAACTGTGTTAAGATACATTGTTTCAATTTCGATCACGGCTTCACTCTTCGTTGCCGCTCATCCTTCTTTTCACATGCCACCTCACACTCGACTGCTAAAGAGCAGAACAAGACAGTCCACGTCAGCAATCATCCAATGCACGACCACGTATACGGAAGTACACCCGTGTTCTAAATACAGCTCTACCGCAATCGACAATCCAGTGATAGCATCAATCGAATTCAGTCACTGGTAAATTTGGGAGTGAGAGTATTGTTATCACGTAGTCACCACTACAAAAATTAAATTACAATGCAGTAGTATATATAGCAGCGTAACCTTCCTCCACCACGCTGTATTTTTTAGTAGGCAAATTTGCATTGCCTTTCATACGTCTTGGTGAATGGCGGACGCGATTATATACACGAGCACTTTCAGAAACAACTCAGATGGCGTTCGCAATAATCGGCACACACTTCGATGGTTGGCTCACGACAAACAGTTAAATCGCCAATGGATACCAATCATATTCCAACAACTGTCAGCATTGTAATGAGTTTAGCCACCACTGCAAAAATGAGCTTACATTTAAAACAGTAGTATATGCAACTATCTTCACCATGAGGTACTTTTTTAAGACGCAATGTCTATCGCACATCCAGTTAAACTAACATAATTAAATTACAAAATTAACATACCAATCAAATCACTTTTTAATAAACAGTGCTTTTGAGAGTTTTGATGAGGTTCAATTTATTGAAAAAAACCTTGCATTTCTCACATTAAAAATCTGACGAAATACATAATTTTTTTTAATACATTTAAAATTTTTTTATTCTAATCGGCTTAGTCAAAAATAAAAAGTTTATATCAGTTTTTATTTTACTGTGAGTTAAACTGATGCAAAACTCTTATTTTCCTTTTTTTGCTGGAGCAGTGCGGACGAAGTAAAGTTCCTTCTCATCCCGGTTCCTCTATTGGTTTCCCGGGAGATTTTCCCGAAGATGAAATCGAATGCGACGACACCGAACTAGCTCTCGCCATGGAGACAGAAGATTCATGGAAGGTAGGTGACATTTTCATGCTTTAAATTTTTCATTTTCACAGACAACTTGTTATTGGGTGAGCCACGAAAAGTTCGTTTGGTTTTAAAGTAAAAAAATTGTCACAAATAACATTATTGAAAAACGTCTTCATCTTCCTGTACCATTATCTTCATATTCCCTTCTGCAACTTTTTATCTTCCTGACTAATTAGATAATTATTCTGACTCCTTATCCCATGTGCCTTTGTTATTAGCTTGAGTCTTTTAAGGAATTGAAAGTTTTCCCTTTAACCCTTCTGGTGGTTGTTTCGACGAGGTATCTCGTCATTAGCAAAACCCATCAGATCCTGACGGACGAGATATTCGTCATTAGAAAAACCCATCAGATCCTAACGGACGAGATATTCGTCATGAGCAAAACCCATCAGATCCTGACGGACGAAATATTCGTCATTAGCAAAACCCATCAGATCCTGACGGAGGAGATATTCGTCATTAGAAGAACCCATCAGATCCTGACGGACGAGCTATTCGTCATTAGCAAAACTCATCAGATCCTGACGGACGAGCTATTCGTCATTAGCAAAACCCATAAGATCCTGACGGACGAGCTATTCGTCATTAGCAAAACCCATCAGATCCTGACGTACGAGATATCCGTCATTAGCAAAAGCCATCAGATCCTGACGGACGAGATATTCGTCATTAGCAAAACCCATCAGATCCTGACGGACGAGATATTCGTCATTAGCAAAACCATCAGATCCTGACGGACGAGATATTCGTCATTAGCAAAACCATCAGATCCTGACGGACGAGATATTCTTCATTAGCAAAACCCATCAGATCCTGACGGACGAGATATTCGTCATTAGCAAAAGCCATCAGATCCTGACGGACGAGATATTCGTCATTAGCAAAACCCATCAGATCCTGACGGACGAGATATTCGTCATTAGAAGAACCCATCAGATCCTGACGGACGAGCTATTCGTCATTAGCAAAACTCATCAGATCCTGACGGACGAGATATTCGTCATTAGCAAAACCCATCAGATCCTGACGGACGAGATATTCGTCATTAGCAAAACCATCAGATCCTGACGGACGAGATATTCGTCATTAGCAAAATCCATCAGATCCTGACGGACGAGATATTCGTCATTAGCAAAACCCATCAGATCCTGACGGACGAGATATTCGTCATTAGCAAAACTCATCAGATCCTGATGGACGAGCTCTTCGTCATTAGCAAAACCCATCAGATCCTGACGGACGAGATATTCGTCATCAGCAAAACCATCAGATCCTGACGGACGAGATATTCGTCATTAGAAAAACCCATCAGATTCTAACGGACGAGATATTCGTCATTAGCAAAACTCATCAGATCCTGACGGACGAGATATTCGTCATTATAAGAACCCATCAGATCCTGACGGACGAGCTATTCGTCATTAGCAAAACTCATCAGATCCTGACGTACGAGCTATTCGTCATTATAAGCTATTCGACATTAGCAAAACCCATCAGATCCTGACGGACGAGATATTCGTCATTAGCAAAACTCATCAGATCCTGATGGACGAGCTATTCGTCATTAGCAAAACCCATCAGATCCTGACGGACGAGATATTCGTCGTTAGAAAAACCCATCAGATCCTAACGGACGAGATATTCGTCATTAGCAAAACCCATCAGATATTCGTCATTAGCAAAACCCATCAGATCCTGGCGGACGAGATATTCGTCATTATAAGAACCCATCAGATCCTGACGGACGAGATATTCGTCATTAGCAAAACCCATCAGATCCTGACGGACGAGATATTCGTCATTAGCAAAACTCATCAGATCCTGACGGACGAGATATTCGTCATTAGTAAAACCCATCAGAACCTGACGGACGAGATATCCGTCATTAGCAAAAGCCATCAGATCCTGACGGACGAGATATTCGTCATTAGCAAAACTCATCAGATCCTGACGGACGAGATATTCGTCATTAGAAGAACCCATCAGATCCTGACGGACGAGCTATTCGTCATTAGCAAAACTCATCAGATCCTGACGGACGAGCTATTCGTCATTAGCAAAACCCATCAGATCCTGACGGACGAGATATTCGTCATTAGCAAAACCATCAGATCCTGACGGACGAGATATTCGTCATTAGCAAAACCATCAGATCCTGACGGACGAGATATTCGTCATTAGCAAAACCCATCAGATCCTGACGGACGAGATATTCGTCATTAGCAAAACCCATCAGATCCTGACGGACGAGCTATTCGTCATTAGCAAAACCCATCAGATCCTGACGGACGAGATATTCGTCATTAGCAAAACCCATCAGATCCTGACGGACGAGATATTCGTCATCAGCAAAACCATCAGATCCTGACGGACGAGATATTCGTCATTAGAAAAACCCATCAGATTCTAACGGACGAGATATTCGTCATTAGCAAAACTCATCAGATCCTGACGGACGAGATATTCGTCATTATAAGAACCCATCAGATCCTGACGGACGAGCTATTCGTCATTAGCAAAACTCATCAGATCCTGACGTACGAGCTATTCGTCGTTATAAGCTATTCGACATTAGCAAAACCCATCAGATCCTGACGGACGAGATATTCGTCATTAGCAAAACTCATCAGATCCTGATGGACGAGCTATTCGTCATTAGCAAAACCCATCAGATCCTGACGGACGAGATATTCGTCATTAGAAAAACCCATCAGATCCTAACGGACGAGATATTCGTCATTAGCAAAACCCATCAGATATTCGTCATTAGCAAAACCCATCAGATCCTGGCGGACGAGATATTCGTCATTATAAGAATCCACCAGATCCTGACGGACGAGCTATTCGTCATTAGAAAAACTCATCAGATCCTGACGTACGAGCTATTCGTCATTATAAGAACCCATCAGATACTGACGGACGAGATATTCGTCATTAGCAAAACCATCAGATCCTGACGGACGAGATATTCGTCATTATAAGAACCCATCAGATCCTGACGGACGAGATATTCGTCATTAGCAAAACCCATCAGATCCTGACGGACGAGATATTCGTCATTATAAGAACCCATCAGATCCTGACGGACAAGCTATTCGTCATTAGCAAAACTCATCAGATCCTGACGGACGAGCTATTCGTCATTAGCAAAACCCATCAGATCCTGACGGACGAGCTATTCGTCATTAGCAAAACCATCAGATCCTGACGGACGAGATATTCGTCATTAGCAAAACCCATCAGATCCTGACGGACGAGCTATTCGTCATTAGAAAAACCCATCAGATCCTAACGGACGAGATATTCGTCATTAGCAAAACCCATCAGATATTCGTCATTAGCAAAACCCATCAGATCCTGGCGGACGAGATATTCGTCATTATAAGAACCCACCAGATCCTGACGGACGAGCTATTCGTCATTAGAAAAACTCATCAGATCCTGACGTACGAGCTATTCGTCATTATAAGAACCCATCAGATCCTGACGGACGAGATATTCGTCATTAGCAAAACCATCAGATCCTGACGGACGAGATATTCGTCATTATAAGAACCCATCAGATCCTGACGGACGAGATATTCGTCATTCGCAAAACCCATCAGATCCTGACGGACGAGATATTCGTCATTAGCAAAACTCATCAGATCCTGACGGACGAGATATTCGTCATTAGTAAAACCCATCAGAACCTGACGGACGAGATATCCGTCATTAGCAAAAGCCATCAGATCCTGACGGACGAGATATTCGTCATTAGCAAAACTCATCAGATCCTGACGGACGAGATATTCGTCATTAGAAGAACCCATCAGATCCTGACGGACGAGCTATTCGTCATTAGCAAAACTCATCAGATCCTGACGGACGAGCTATTCGTCATTAGCAAAATCCATCAGATCCTGACTGACGAGATATTCGTCATTAGCAAAACCCATCAGATCCTGACGGACGAGATATTCGTCATTAGCAAAACTCATCAGATCCTGATGGACGAGCTATTCGTCATTAGCAAAACCCATCAGATCCTGACGGACGAGATATTCGTCATCAGCAAAACCATCAGATCCTGACGGACGAGATATTCGTCATTAGAAAAACCCATCAGATTCTAACGGACGAGATATTCGTCATTAGCAAAACTCATCAGATCCTGATGGACGAGCTATTCGTCATTAGCAAAACCCATCAGATCCTGACGGACGAGATATTCGTCATTAGAAAAACCCATCAGATCCTATCGGACGAGATATTCGTCATTAGCAAAACCCATCAGATATTCGTCATTAGAAAAACTCATCAGATCCTGACGTACGAGCTATTCGTCATTATAAGAACCCATCAGATCCTGACGGACGAGATATTCGTCATTAGCAAAACCATCAGATCCTGACGGACGAGATATTCGTCATTATAAGAACCCATCAGATCCTGACGGACGAGATATTCGTCATTAGCAAAACTCATCAGATCCTGACGTACGAGCTATTCGTCATTATAAGAACCCATCAGATATTGACGGACGAGATATTCGTCATTAGCAAAACCCATCAGATCCTGACGGACGAGATATTCGTCATTCGCAAAACCATCAGATCCTGACGGACGAGATATTCGTCATTATAAGAACCCATCAGATCCTGACGGACGAGATATTCGTCATTATAAGAACCCACCAGATCCTGACGGACGAGCTATTCGTCATTAGAAAAACTCATCAGATCCTGACGTACGAGCTATTCGTCATTATAAGAACCCATCAGATCCTGACGGACGAGATATTCGTCATTAGCAAAACCATCAGATCCTGACGGACGAGATATTCGTCATTATAAGAACCCATCAGATCCTGGCGGACGAGATATTCGTCATTAGCAAAACCCATCAGATCCTGACGGACGAGATATTCGTCATTAGCAAAACTCATCAGATCCTGACGGACGAGATATTCGTCATTAGTAAAACTCATCAGAACCTGACGGACGAGATATCCGTCATTAGCAAAAGCCATCAGATCCTGACGGACGAGATATTCGTCATTAGCAAAACTCATCAGATCCTGACGGACGAGATATTCGTCATTAGAAGAACCCATCAGATCCTGACGGACGAGCTATTCGTCATTAGCAAAACTCATCAGATCCTGACGGACGAGCTATTCGTCATTAGCAAAACCCATCAGATCCTGACGGACGAGATATTCGTCATTAGCAAAACCATCAGATCCTGACGGACGAGATATTCGTCATTAGCAAAACCATCAGATCCTGACGGACGAGATATTCGTCATTAGCAAAATCCATCAGATCCTGACGGACGAGATATTCGTCATTAGCAAAACTCATCAGATCCTGATGGACGAGCTATTCGTCATTAGCAAAACCCATCAGATCCTGACGGACGAGATATTCGTCATTAGCAAAACCATCAGATCCTGACGGACGAGATATTCGTCATTAGCAAAACCATCAGATCCTGACGGACGAGATATTCTTCATTAGCAAAACCCATCAGATCCTGATGGACGAGCTATTCGTCATTAGCAAAACCCATCAGATCCTGACGGACGAGATATTCGTCATTAGAAAAACCCATCAGATCCTATCGGACGAGATATTCGTCATTAGCAAAACCCATCAGATATTCGTCATTAGAAAAACTCATCAGATCCTGACGTACGAGCTATTCGTCATTATAAGAACCCATCAGATCCTGACGGACGAGATATTCGTCATTAGCAAAACCATCAGATCCTGACGGACGAGATATTCGTCATTATAAGAACCCATCAGATCCTGACGGACGAGATATTCGTCATTAGCAAAACTCATCAGATCCTGACGTACGAGCTATTCGTCATTATAAGAACCCATCAGATATTGACGGACGAGATATTCGTCATTAGCAAAACCCATCAGATCCTGACGGACGAGATATTCGTCATTCGCAAAACCATCAGATCCTGACGGACGAGATATTCGTCATTATAAGAACCCATCAGATCCTGACGGACGAGATATTCGTCATTATAAGAACCCACCAGATCCTGACGGACGAGCTATTCGTCATTAGAAAAACTCATCAGATCCTGACGTACGAGCTATTCGTCATTATAAGAACCCATCAGATCCTGACGGACGAGATATTCGTCATTAGCAAAACCATCAGATCCTGACGGACGAGATATTCGTCATTATAAGAACCCATCAGATCCTGGCGGACGAGATATTCGTCATTAGCAAAACCCATCAGATCCTGACGGACGAGATATTCGTCATTAGCAAAACTCATCAGATCCTGACGGACGAGATATTCGTCATTAGTAAAACTCATCAGAACCTGACGGACGAGATATCCGTCATTAGCAAAAGCCATCAGATCCTGACGGACGAGATATTCGTCATTAGCAAAACTCATCAGATCCTGACGGACGAGATATTCGTCATTAGAAGAACCCATCAGATCCTGACGGACGAGCTATTCGTCATTAGCAAAACTCATCAGATCCTGACGGACGAGCTATTCGTCATTAGCAAAACCCATCAGATCCTGACGGACGAGATATTCGTCATTAGCAAAACCATCAGATCCTGACGGACGAGATATTCGTCATTAGCAAAACCATCAGATCCTGACGGACGAGATATTCGTCATTAGCAAAACCCATCAGATCCTGACGGACGAGATATTCGTCATTAGCAAAACTCATCAGATCCTGATGGACGAGCTATTCGTCATTAGCAAAACCCATCAGATCCTGACGGACGAGATATTCGTCATCAGCAAAACCATCAGATCCTGACGGACGAGATATTCGTCATTAGAAAAACCCATCAGATTCTAACGGACGAGATATTCGTCATTAGCAAAACTCATCAGATCCTGACGGACGAGATATTCGTCATTATAAGAACCCATCAGATCCTGACGGACGAGCTATTCGTCATTAGCAAAACTCATCAGATCCTGACGTACGAGCTATTCGTCATTATAAGCTATTCGACATTAGCAAAACCCATCAGATCCTGACGGACGAGATATTCGTCATTAGCAAAACTCATCAGTTCCTGATGGACGAGCTATTCGTCATTAGCAAAACCCATCAGATCCTGACGGACGAGATATTCGTCATTAGAAAAACCCATCAGATCCTATCGGACGAGATATTCGTCATTAGCAAAACCCATCAGATATTCGTCATTAGAAAAACTCATCAGATCCTGACGTACGAGCTATTCGTCATTATAAGAACCCATCAGATCCTGACGGACGAGATATTCGTCATTAGCAAAACCATCAGATCCTGACGGACGAGATATTCGTCATTATAAGAACCCATCAGATCCTGACGGACGAGATATTCGTCATTAGCAAAACTCATCAGATCCTGACGTACGAGCTATTCGTCATTATAAGAACCCATCAGATCCTGACGGACGAGATATTCGTCATTAGCAAAACCCATCAGATCCTGACGGACGAGATATTCGTCATTATAAGAACCCATCAGATCCTGACGGACAAGCTATTCGTCATTAGCAAAACTCATCAGATCCTGACGGACGAGCTATTCGTCATTAGCAAATCCCATCAGATCCTGACGGACGAGCTATTCGTCATTAGCAAAACCATCAGATCCTGACGGACGAGATATTCGTCATTAGCAAAACCCATCAGATCCTGACGGACGAGCTATTCGTCATTATAAGAACCCATTAGATCCTGACGGACGAGATATTCGTCATTAGCAAAACCCATCAGATCCTGACGGACGAGATATTCGTCATTAGAAAAACCTGAAAAGATCTTGATCTCGTTATCATAAAAAATTGACGATATCTTAATGACGAGGTATCTCGTTATTAGCAATTTTGGTCATATCTTGATGGACGAGATATCTCGTCGGAACCACTTGGAAGGGTAATCCCTAAATGCCTTTTTATTGAGCATTTTGCCAGTATTTTTTAAATAGTCAAATCCTAGCCCTAGTCAGTAGTATATACATATCCTATAATAATACCAAAAAGCTCATAGAAATCTCCAAAGGTAGTCATGATTTTAATAATTAAAGGTTGTTTAAATCTAAGCGAAATGGTATGGTTTTTTTGCCTAGGTACGTAAGATACTCCTGGTGGTTGTCTTGCCGATGTATCTAGTCATTTGCAAAACTGACTAGATCCTGATGGACGATATATCACGTCATTAAAAAATACTGACCTGACCTTGATCACGTCTTATAAAAAAATCGGCAATATCTTCTCGTCATTGTCAAAATTGATCAGATCTTGATGAACGAACTATCTCGTCGAAACCACTTGGAGGGTTAAGAAAATTTTGTGAGGATCGGAACTGGAAATCCGAAAGTGCGATGTTTGATGAATACGCAGATGGCTATAATAGGCCTCTGTGTAATATATTGGCTTCCCGTCTGGCTATAACAATTTTTGCCTGGACATCAAAGAAACATCGGTCTTGCGTTATCGTGATGGTAGATAACGCGTTTTCTGTTGACTAATTCCAGACGTTTTCCGTCGAGTGCTGGTTTTAATTGGTATAAGGGAGCCGTACTTGTAATGAAGCGATTGGTTTTTGCGGAAGACACAAGTACTCCCCTTCCAGCGTTGCCATAGACACAACATCAGTTGCTTTGGACGAAGACCAAGGCTTTGGGGTGATTATTGGTGGTTCATTTTTCTTGCTCACCGATTTCTTTCGTTCCATATTATTGTAAAGTATCCACTTTTCATAGCCTGTCACAATTTGTTTTGAAACGGAACGTTTTTGTTGTGTTTAAATAAGTGAACAAATTTTTGTCAAATCCGATACATTCATTGGATGAACAATACTTGCAAGGAATGCAAAAAAGTATTTAGATATCCTTTTTTGAAACTGTTAAATATTAAGTTTTTATTTAATTCATGAAAATCTTATCATACACATGTATAATGTTGCTTTCTGATTATTTATAACGGATTGCAGTAATTAATAATTCAGAACACAGGATCTGCTATCTTCGTTTTTTATCCGTTTTCGTTCTTTTTTTGGCTTTATTTCAGCAATGAGATTTGTTTAAATCAAAACAAAAGTTCATGAAAGTTAACAGTATTCCAAGAGAAAATTCACGTTTACAAAAGTGCCATGAAATAAGTTTTGGGGCATTGGTTTCCTTTTCACGATTTTGTATTATTAAGGAACCCCTAAATTTAATTTCTCGGAAGGTTAGTGTTCTGAGAGACACAGTTCAAAACTGGATAAGAAGCGCATTTTTTTTTTAAATTGACAATTATCATTTATCCTTTTACAGCATTTAATGTTGTATCGAGTTTTTAAAAACTTCGTTTTTCAAACCCTTCGGTCACTAATCAGCACACTACCAACTGGGCTACTGTGACCCTCCGAAAATAAAATAAATTTTAATATAATATTTTATGATTTTACATCGAAAAGTATTCAGTTAGTACAATTGAGATCTTATAGCCAACACAAAATTACTCAAACGTGCTCCATGGAAAATTATGTGGCTCAGTAGGTTTGCAACAGCCTGCTAGTTGTAGACGACGCTGGCTCGATTCCTATTACTACCCTGGATGCGTTTTTATTTCCTCGTGAGGGTATATGCCCATTCATTTGATGGGAAAACATTTCTTGGTGCAGCTTTGGTCAGATACCCAACCAATCCCACAAATATTTGTATGCGGAGCTGTACAAAATATATATTTACAATATTCTTTGCTATTGTTAATTGTGACTCAAGTGTTGTGTTTGTTTTATATAGTTCCGTGAGGAGTTGGTGCCCATCTACAGGCAGCTACGGCGACTGTGCGAGGATCTGCGGCGACGGAGGGAGAACTTCTCTTCGGCGGACAGCGGCATCTCACACTCGCCCGAGGAGATCCGAGCCAGCGAAATACGGCTGGGGATGATGTCCACCATCACCAAGGAGCTCGGACACCTCATAGAGGAGGCGCTCCTCTCGATGGATGACGGAGTGAGTTAGTCCGCCTTTTCAAATGAAAAATGTTTGTTATTGTGATACTTGCATTTAATGGTTAACAAGATCAAATTGGTTTTTGAATTTTTTTGAAACTAAAGATACTCCAATGAGTTGGTACAATTAGTTCCCATGAGCTTGTACAATTAGCTCCCATGAGCTCGTACAATTAGATCCCATGAACTGGTTCAATTAGCTCCCATGAACTGGTTCAATTCGCTCCCATGAACTGGTACAATTCGCTCCCATGAGCTTGTACAATTAGGTTCCATGAGCTGATACAGATTCTGAATCTCATGCTGAGGAATGACATTCCAGATGGCCTCTATCTGATGCCAAAGTTCGGCTGTACTCTCTGCCCGACGAGCGGTACGAACGAGTCGCCGTCCGATGTAATCCCATACATCCTCAATGGGATATCCGGGGAACGTGCAGGCCATGGAAGAAGCGGAACCTATCGTGCACTGAAGAAGGCTTGTACATTCCGAGCAACATGTGGACGGGCATTGTCTTGCTGAAATACAGCTCCGGGAATGCGTTGCAGGAGGGGTAGGACCTCGGACTCCACAACTTCCATGATGTAGCGCCCGCTGTTCAGGGTCCCCACAATTTGGAGTAGGCGAGATCGCCCATGATATCCAATAGCGCCCCAGACCATAACGCCAGGCGTTCGTCCAGTAAGACGCTCCGTGAGAAGGCGTTCACCTCTGTAGGGTCTGACGAAGCACGCGTCCATCGTTATAGTCCAGATTGTAGCGGGACTCATCTGAGTAGACGACTTGTTGCCAATCGGCAGGCCATTGGCTGTGTTGGTGAGCCCTTTGTAGCCGGATGTGTCGGTGGTTCAACGTCAAGGGAATCCTGCGCAGGGGAATCCTTGCACATAGCCCATGGCGCAGCAGACGTCGACGAACCGTGGGGGCAGACAATGACACCCCTGTAGACGTGCTCCAATGTTGTGCCAACGCAAGAGACGACGCTGTACGGTCCTTCACCGCCATGCGGATGAGGTGTCTGTCGTCCCGTGGTGACGTCATATTGCGTGGGCCACTGCCGGAGTTTCAACTTGTCCGGTTCTCCATGTCCATCTCTTCCACACACGCATCACTGTTGTGGCATTACGCCCAGTGCGAGTGGCGATTTCACGACACGAAAGTCCACCCTCACAGAGGCCGATCATGCGGCCCCGTTCGAACTCCGTTAGTTGTTCGTATGGCACTGCGTTTTTGGCGAGGCATATTGACCTCTAATCAATCATTTACAGCAGTCAAACGACGATACACACATTTTAACGCACTTTTACAGTGCTTTTTATACACGGCCCACCTGGAAGTTTAAAGGGCGTTTCTCGGCCCACACATGCGTGATCGCTTTGTAATTCTAATCATTTGCATATCCTAACCTGTTTTGCATTTGCTACAAGTTTCGTTTAATTTGCATGATTCCTTCATGGTGTTGCAATTTTCACGAACAGTAGTGTATAAAGACAGAAAAAGATCGCTTGGGCATCGCGGGAGTGCAAACCCTGTGTTTACTGAAGACAGTAAATCCCATGTGAAATTATCTCTACAGTACCTCGGGTCCGTGAAGCCAGTACACACCGAAAGGAGATATGCCCCTGAGGGCAAAGGATATTTGATATCTCCAACTCTCACGGATGCTCATATAGCATTACAAATCCTTTCTACAATCTAACCCTCTGAGGGGTTCACACGCATATATCCTTTCTGAAAAACCTGCAGTCTTCCCCTCATGGCTTTCAACCTTCTTGAGCAATAGAATCTTTCCTTATTCATCTATCTAGTATGTGAAGTAGAGTAAACTTTTGTAAGGGGTTTAATCCTAAGTTTTGGTTTATTTTGACCTTTCATATAAGATTGACATTGTGTATAGAAATTTATGAGAGTTGATTCTTCTAGATGTGTCTATCGTGCCAGAGTCTCGCTGAGGATCGGGAAACATTAGAAAGAGTACAGAAAGAGCTTCACGAGAAAAATGAAGAACTCAAGAGAAAAACAGAGGATGTATCGCAGCTCATTGCCAAAGTAAGTGGTATTAAGCACTTCAATATCTGGGTAGAACTCGCCAAATTGGCGACTAGAATTTTACCACTAAACGGCTATTTGAATAGGCCGCCCTATTGAATGTCTACAAAAATCCTTGCACGCAAGTGGAAGTGCTTATAGAAAACCTATAACGGAACACCATTTTCCAAAATTATCGCCAATTGGCGATTGCAGTTATTAACAATTAGCGCTGGTTCTGTGTTTTTGAGTCTAACTCTTAGCTGCAGCTCGTAAAGGGAAATTTTGCATATACACTGCTGGCCACCCAAATTGCAACACCAAGAAAGACAAGAGATATCACAACAAAATTTATTTTGTAGATAACATGTTGACCAAGTATCAAATGATTAAATTTATAGACTTCTGTGAAGTGTGGTTCCTGCCAAAATCAGTAGCCAGAGTAGCCGCCATTGTTGGAGATCACCGCTGCCACACGCCTCGGCATTGATTCAAAGAGACTTTGGATGTGTTCTTGGGGTACAGCAGACCAAGCAGCTTCCACACGTTGCCAAAGTTGATCTGGTGTGGCAGCTGGGGATGTATTCTGGGTCAATCGTTGAGCAACCATGGACCACATGTTTTCTATCGGCAAAAGATCCGGAGAGCGAGCTGGCCAGGGAAGCAATTCAATCTGGCGATTGACGAAGAACCCTTGGACAATGCGTGCCACGTGTGGTCGCGCATTATTCTGTTGAAATATGGCTGTGGGCAAGCCCTGAAGGTAAGGAAGGACAACTGGCTCCAACACCTCGGAGATGTAGCGCTGGCTGTTTAAAGTACCGGTAATGCGTACTAGAGGAGTGCGAGAGTGATATCCAATACCGCCCCATACCATAATACCCGGTGCAGGACCAGTGTGGCGGTGCATAACGCAGCTGTTCAGCATCCTCTCTCCACGGTGTCTCCAGACTCGAATCCGACCATCGTGGTGTTGCAGACAGAAGCATGACTCGTCAGTAAAGACAATTTCATTCCATTCTGCCGTCCACATCCTTCTTTCATCGCACCATTGGCGGCGGAAACGTCTGTGGTTCTGCGTCAAGGGTAGACGAAGCAATGGACGTCTTGCGGACAGACCACTCTGCTGTAAACGGCGTCGAATGGTACGCGCAGACACTGGATGATGCGGTACAGACTGAATGTGCTGTGCTATGGTTCGGGATGTGGCTGAGCGATCCGTCACTGCCATACGCACAATATGCCTGTCATCACGTGAAGTGGTGCACTGAGGTGGATGCGATCGAACACGTCGGTCCGTCGTACCCTCCTGCATCCAACGATCACATATCCGCATTACAGTTGTTTGGTTTCGTCCAACACGACTACCGATTTCCCTGAAAGATAATCCACAATCTCGGTAGGCCACTATCCTTCCTCTGTCGAACTCGGATACTTGATCAAAAGATGATCGCTGTTTTCTACGAGGCATAATTGATCGTTTTTTTTGAAAAAACCACAAGAAAAACACAATTGCCGTACTTGAAATCGTCGAAATCTCCAAGCCTTAAATAGCGCTTTGAAGTGGCGCCACAGGCGCGCGTGATGTGCGTCTGCGCTGAAATTCTAATCATTTGCATATCTCACCTCCGCTAATGCATGTTGTAAATTTCATATTATTTGCATGCTTCCTTCAGGGTGTTGCATTTACGGTGGCCAGTAGTGTATATAAGGATGTAGGGTTTTTTAATCTTACAGAGTACAAAGGACATAATTCGATTTAAATTCTGGACACATTCAAAACGAATATCTCGAATTAATATTCGAAATTAATACCCAATTTTAGGTAGGTAGTTGAATCTCGTAATTTTGAACCACAATTGACCCATTTTACTCGTATACAGAAAGCACCGTGTTATTCACAGAATTTACAAAATCTAAATTCGTACATCACAGGCCACTAACATATAGCTGCAAATATTAATTTGATAATTTACAAATTAAGTCTAGAACAAGCATCTAAAAGAATGCTCCATTTTTTATGTATAAACTAGCTTTCCGTTCGTCGTTTTGCTGACAGGCTAAAAGCTACAACAATTTAAACAATTGAGAAAACCTATGACAATTTTGATAAAAAAATAATTTTGTAATGTTAAATTTGATACAAAATATTTACTTGTGTAAGTTTATTTCATAACAAAATTACATGTTAATGTATAATGTATATATTCTTTTCATCAATAATAAATGAAAAATATGCCTTGAATCTTTATTTAGCCTTGTTTACATAAAGCTTCTGGTTTTAATCAGTAATAAGCAAAAGTCTATACTTTCATTGAAATGTGTGTCATTGTAGCGGATAATTGTTGATAGTTCCTACTTCTCGTTCCAGCTTACTCTACAGGAAACCGAATTGAGTGCGCTGCGAGAGGGTCGAGACCAATTGCAGACTGATATGGACAACAGTACCCTTGCCAAAGACCAGGTGGTCAAGAAAGCCTGGGAAGTCAGAGACCAAGCAGTCGCTAGGTAGGCTACCACCCTTTAGTCCATTTGCAATTTAAATGTATCATTATTTTAAGAACTTCCTTATCAAGAGTGCGACTACAACTTCTTTTTCGCATTGATTTCGATGATTGAAGGGCAACATAGTGATAAGCCATAGAAATATGGTTGGTTTTGGAATTCATGGTGCCATATTTGGCCAAGTTGCTCCAAATACAAGACAACAACGAGGAAGGAATAAAAGTAGGTCAAGGTGAAACAGAAGAGAGAACAGATCACTCGGTACCTTGGAGTTGTGATGCCTTTACACACCCAAAGAAAATGTGCCCCTAATTATAAATTAGCAATGAAAAAAAATTTTAAAAATTCATGATCAAAAGAATTTCTGATAGTTTTGATGTGTGCTCAATGCTTGAAAGTTCTAGAAAACGCGAACTCTCTTGAATAGTGGATAAACCATCATAATTTTGGAAGTTTTTAAAATTGTATTGCTGAAAAATTTGAAGAGTGGATTATCACTGCGTTGCCCAAAGTCCTTCAGTTAAGGATACATTTTTAGTCGCACTTGAGCGCAAACTTGTGAACCTTTATTTCGTTTACCAGTTCACTTTAAAAAAAATTACTGGTTTCATTTCATTATATTGTATCATGAAACAGTCTAACATCTGTCACTATTCGTAAATCTTGGGCTGGGTTGTATTTTGAAGCTGTTCGACAAAGGAAAACTGTTAAGCCAAAAGGCTTTCTTAAGTCATAAAAAAAGTCTATGCAATGATGAAATAAGGACGTTAAAAGCTAAGGGACTAAGTTGAAAAGTGCTGTTAAACGAAATAAAGTTTCTAGCAGTATTATTGACTCACTTACATATTCGAGACGAAAAGAAACGTAATATTATGGTAGGTAGTTGAATTAACGTCTCACTGGAGCAGCACAACGGGCTATTGGCGACAGTCCGGGATTCACCCCGAAGGGAAAGTTTCGAGGACAACACCTCGTCATTTTGAACCAAGGTCAGATGACGAGGTCAACACATGAGTTGGAACATGAGCTCTCCAAACTTCCATACCACGCCAACGTGATGACATTTGAGGCCACGACAGATTTAATGAGCACCAGTCACCCACCCCGTCTTTGACGGTCTATGATTGGATCGAGTTTCGAACTCGGAATCTTCCGATTGCTAATCCTCTACTCTTCCAACCGGGCTACCCACAATATTATGTACTGAGTTGAAAGATCCTCTCACTAACATTTAAAATGAATTTTGAATCTGTGTCAAACAACTGTCTCTGATCAAACATTTGAATGAAGTACTTGTAATGGTGTCATTTAGTGGAGCATTCACTTGATGCTTACTTTTGGTCTTTCTTGTAGGAAAAACGCCGTGGAAATCGAACTGGCGAGGACACGGATCGATGTCATGCATATCAATAGCCAACTGATGGAGGCTGTGCAACAGAAAGTCGAGCTATCCCAACAGCTAGAGCAGTGGAAAGTGAGTTAATTTCTTCTTCCTAGGTGTCGACATCCTGTGTTTGCACGATAACTCAGTTTTTGAACTGTATCTAGACGAAACACTTTAATAACAGGAAATGAACAAAGCTGAGGAAGCTCTTTTCCGTCTGACGTCTTTCGCCTGATTGACACAAACGCCCTCACACAGCTTCCTCTATAGTATGTGGGAGACAACACCCATGTTATTCAATATAAATCTGAAAACGAATTGATTCTATCCAAAATTCATAAACATATTACTGAAGTTTCGATGTTTAAATTAACAGAGTGGTAAATATTTCATATCGCCAGCTTTCAAGTGAAATACAGTAAGTCAAAATTTTCAAGATATGAGGTTTTTAATTTTTCAACACCAGAATGAAGTAATTGTTAGACTGCTGAGTAAGCCATCTTTTCTTTGCATGAAGTTCTTGAGAAGCACTTTTGAGTAGAATTCCTTTTCGTTTCCTCGGAACTGTTTTTTGACTTGGCGTGTTTCACGTATAGGCTGATGCAATTGCTCTTAGCGTTATGTGTCTTGAATTGAAATCCCAGAATTTACTACGTACTATTTAATGTTACAAATGAGTACCAAGTTCGATGGCACAGCAATTGTCTTTTGGGCCGACTTTGTGCCTAGTATATTGGGAAACACCATTTTTACCTTGTGACATATGAATAATTGTTTCAAGATAGCGGCAGATAAATTAGAATTGGGAATATTTCTCTGGCCACTAGACAGATTGGTTGGCTTATTTTCTGTGTTGAACGTAATGTTTTTAATATATTTAAACGAAATATTAACTCGGGTATTTCTTGTAGATGGACATGGAAGTACTGCTGGATAAGCAAGTCATGAAGAAGCTAAAGACGCAAGAGCAAGAAGACAAGAAACAGAAATCTCAACCAGAAGTCCCGACGGAAAATCCACCGAATAAAAGACAAAATTCTCGAGGGAAGCTCTTTAGGCTATGGCGATAGTTAGTCGCACTCAAAAATTGACTCGGGCAGTTTCAGGTATATACAATACTGAGACTGTCTACACAAAGTCATCCTATTCTACGGGAGACGATATTTTTGTTTCGAACTTTGAATACACAGCTGAGGAACTCTGACGGCAAAAATGTTGCAAGAACGTTTTATGTAGAAATTTAAAAAACACGAATTCGTTTAATTTGATTCGTGAATAATGTACAATTCATGTTTCAGTAAATGAACTGAAGGACATATTGAAAATATAATAGTGCCTATAACAAGAGAAGACATCTACAGAATAATCAATTGCAGTCTACTTTCGCGAAAGTGTATTTCAACGGAATCTCGATTTTGCCATGGTATCGTAATTATCGATTAAATCATCTGTATACATGAGTTAGTTAATTTAACTCTCTGGCCAGTTTTTATCAATTTCATAGTTAGATCTGTGTTAAGCCAACACTAGTAAGAACATAATTATTCCTTCGATACAGAAGTAAAATATTGAAAGGTCGTCCCAACTAAATTCGGAGTGATATTCCATGTGAAATTTTGTTACAATCATACATCGAAAACAAGCTAGGCTACATATAATTGATTATTGTTTTGAATAAAATAGCAATAGATGTGTATTTAATTTGTGTAAAAGACAACGCGTGTGATGAAATTGTGATTGAATCTGCCGTTTTGTAGAGAAAGTTCATAAAGGTATCCTCTATCTGGTGATAAACTTTAGAGTTTATCTACATCTCCATGATTTTCTTCTACTTGATTTGGCACCATTGCTTAAGTATGCCGTCCAATGGAACTATTGAGTTTCTGCTATTTAAATGTTCGTGTACAGTTCTCTGCTTCAACAGAAGCAGACAGTGTCGACAACCTCATTCACAGACAATTCAAGACAATTGTGAAGTTTACACTGAAGATGAAGATTTTACCACTGTTGTACTTTGTGAAATGTCGCAACGTTATAGAAATCTTATAAGTTATTTTATGTAAATATAGCCTTTAGTAATTTTTCCCCGTGAGTAAATATCTCGTGTGATGAGAGAAAGTTTAAAGATATTTTTGAAGGTGCTCAGTTTTCCATCAAAATTTTAGAAGCTTTTTCGAACAAATGGATGTATGTGTGTTTGACTGTTGTGTGGCGCGTCAGCGCAATGAAAAATATTAGAAACGGAATATTATATGGGAGTCTTATACTCACAATTAAACACGGAACACTTTTAAGGATAAACTTTTTAAACTTGCAATTCTTGAAATTAGAAAGCACTTTAAGAAGTCTAATACGAGATAGTTTAAAGTTTTTGATTAGATCGAGTTCTTGACGTAAGTTAAATAACTAATCTGTAGAAATTTCACTATTTGTGTTAATTAAATTTTTCGAAGATAAAGTTTTAGACAAAATTAATTTCATTTTGGGTAACGATTCATTTGACTTTACAAATTTTTAATAGTTTCAAAATTAATGATCGAATTACCTTGCATTTTATTTGGGTTTGGAGAACATAAATTAAGAGTATACAGCATATTATGAAAAGGGTATCGCATAAGCTTATGAAAATCTTAATCTGCGGTTATGAAAAGATTAAAGGCGCTGAAATTGGTGGAGTAGAAATAATTTTAAAAGTTATGAAAATATATTTGTTATTCCAAAGCTTTTAACGGCCCACATGTTATGTTTTTAATTCTTATACTTTACATAAAATTACTAAAAAATTAAAACACATACATATTACTTTAATTGTAGTTGTTATTTTAGATGTAATACAAGAGTATTACTTTAAATTTCAACTGTTAGATGGAATTAACTTCTATCTGTGTTGTGGTTGAAGTGGTAGAAACATTTTCCAGAACTTAAGAAAATCAGTTTAAACGATCTAACGCAATGTGTTTTTCAAGTCCATTGGAAGAGTACTAGTATTTTTAACTCTTACTGGTTAATAAGATTCACATATTAATTCATATAAAATCGAAGGGCCCGGACAAAATAGTGGAAAGCCGCAGAAATCTATGTTTCGTAATGAAGATAGAATTTAAAACAAAATATTCAAGAGAATGAGTGCTTAATACTTAGAAGTTTAAAATAACATGACTTCTTGAATAGTGGATAAACCATTATAATTTAGGAATTTTTCAAAACTTGGAAAGTGCCGGCCTGAAGAATCCGAAAAGTGGCTTATCGTTATGCTGCCCGATGCCCTTCATTTCAATGATACAAATAAATGAAAATATGTGATGAATTTTAAAATTTTTAACCAAAATCGCTTAAATTTGACTGGAGTACGTAACAATGTTTCACATGATATTAATTGATGTCTGATCTAACAGTGGGGGTTAAAATGTTTTTATTTCATATGCGATGTGTCTGTAGGATTGGAAAACTGAGCACCTTTTCTTCACAAGTGTCTTTATTAGTCATTTCACAATCACAAGTTGCCTTCTCTGTGTGCGAAATGTGAAATCACAATCATCAAGGTGATCAAATAGATATTGAATGTTTTCACTGCGACAACTGTGATAGCCTATGCATTGAAGTCTGTTATAGAGAATTAAAATATAAGTTTTCAGTAGTGTCTTTTCTTATTTCATTCCCAACATTTTATACTTGACATTCTTAAGCTCTTAGACTCAATCGAGCAAAAAGGTAAGAAACTGGATACTAATACATGTAATTAGGCTGACAGTACAGATTGGCTGTGGTGAATTATAATTTAAGTGACATGGTTTTGAACGAGTCTTCAATGGATGAGGGGTCAGGTTAAACGTAAACAATACTTCATTATTTGTGCATTTAGCGTTGTTTCTGGCACATAGCAATGATTACGAGTCGGTGAAGCAAATAATCACCTATGGCAGTATTGATGTACATTTAAATACAATTGTATATTCATTTGGATAATTTACTCAAAAATTGTATTCTTGATTTCGTATCAGAAGAATTGTTTAGAATGCAGTAACATGAAAATTGAACAATATCTCTTTTGCGTATCGAAGTCTCTTCCCTTGGCGAGGTTATCACTTTCTACAAATGACCTTCACCAAGGTCATCGATCTATCATCGTAGTCGACGTTATGAATTAAATGAACCAGCATATTTCGTACGGTTTTGTAAACGCGCATAATAGTTTTCGGAATGCTTTCGTCACTTTTTATGTTTAAATCGTATTGCACATGTTTCTAAAGGTTCTTGGTGCATTAAAAGATGTGTTACGAAAGTGTTTGATTCTAGAATACATTGTCTAAATATATGCTTATAGTGTGCTACCACATTGTAATTGAAAGTTTTAAATTCATGTCTAAAAAGGAACAGCAAATGCATCCAAACCATACAAGGTCCGCCCGAATGGCAGGCGAGTATTCTAATACTGAACCACCGAAAAACAACACTCGTCAAGCTCTAAATAACAGTTAACTTTGGAGTTAGACTACCTGAATTAACCCAAACACGTAATTAATTCTTGAATAGTTGTATTCCTTTTAATGATTTAAGTATAGTAAGCCAACTATTCCTCGTTCAACAAAGGATGGTTGCTGTACCCTTAATTAAACTATCAAGACTATGTCAAAGGCTTTATTAAGCATCAAGAAACGTTTATAAAGCCTTTTCCGTCCCCAATTTTCTAACGAACTGTATATTTAACACTTGATTCTCAAATTCGCTCAACGTTTTGAGAATTACTTACGAAAACATTTGTGCTCCTAAATCACACTACGAACAAGACTATCGTAGTGTTGTAAGAGAAAAACAGTAAAAGGGGGAAGGTTTTGATTTAAAAATAACACAAGATTACAAGAAATACATTGGCAGGGAATCTAACACGGGCCGTCCGCATGGCAGGCGAGCATTTTACCACTGAACCAAAGATACTACAGCAGACCATGTTACTGACGCTCTTTCAATAAAAGTTTGTTTCATGTTTTCCTACTGCTGAAGTTTACAAGAATTCAACGTAATTAACGAACACATCAAAAAGTAGTTGCATCCTTCTGTAGGTTAATACGATACAGACCACATATTTCTTACTCAGTAAAGGTTGGATTAGGTTAGGTAGTTAATTAATGAAGTACTAGGGCAACGCAAAGGGCTATTGGTGACGATCCGGGATCAACCACGAAGGGAAGGATTGAGGACAACACCTCGTCATTTTGAACCACGGTCAGATGACGAGGTCAACACCTGAGCTGGCATCGTATTTTCCAAACTTCCACACCACACCAACGTAAGAACAGTTGAGGCCACGACAGACGTAACGTGCATCGGCCTCAACTTACGTGACGGTTTTGGGTTGGATCGAGTTTCGAACTCGCAACCCTATGGTTGCAAATCCGCTACTCTTCCAACCGGGCAACCACGGCCCTTATTCAACAAAGGAGAATAAAATACTATGAATTAATTTATTAATTCGAGAACCGTTTGGAGGATTTTGCTTGCTTAACGAATAGTTTTTAAAGAATCCTCTTCGTGTGGTTAAATTTTTCTAAATAACTTGCAATTGTTTTTCAGAATTTATCTGCATTTAGAAAATACGCTTGGAAAATAATTTTTCTTTGGGGTTTCATCTTCGGAGATTTTCGTAGTGGATCTCTGGAGCTCTGATTATCATGGTTTTCAATGTAGAAGTTAAAAAGAATGAAAGATGCATCGTCTCTGGGAATGGAACTCTTGCCGCTCACGGTGTATAGGTTCTGCAAACTGACCTACCGATGATTTATTTCACTTGTTAGTCTCTTCAAATAAGCAAACATGTAACATTTTTGATGCAAGAAGATTTTTTTAAAGTTCTTATTTTACAATTTTAGAGGTTGATATATTTTTTTATTTCGAATTCAATAATTAATCTGTTTCAATGAGATTTTTTGTTTTATCCTCTTGTGGGTACTTGTGTATCTCGTTTTTATTGTTTTGTTTTTCGTAATTGGGTATTTTTCTGCGAAGGAATAATAATTAATTAAAGGACTCTTTGCATTTCTATGATAAAGGATGCCTTCCTACTCTACGTAAGCACTTCCGAAACATAAAAATTCAGAATAAGTGCTGAAAGTTTCCAGTTTCACGATAAATGTCCGTTTGAACGTGGTATTTGCATGCAAATAGATATAGAGATGGGAAACATGTAAACTATTGATTTTACTTAAAAGGGGTTGGAAACAGTCAACACCCAAGATAAAATGGGTTGAAATTATTCTTCGCTACAAAAATTGATTAATTGAATTTTATGCCAAACGACAAACATGGTTTAGACAGAATTGCTATTTAAAAAACATTAAAAATAATTTCATCAATAGTAATGGCTTTTTCATCGAACGATTCACGTTACTATTTTGAAGGCAAAGGAGAGTGCATTAAAAGCTTTAAATTGAAACAGTATTTTTGTTTGTTAGAACCTATGAAAATAAAAGAATTTGTGAGTGTGTGGTGAACCCATGTGTCGAAAGTTCGATCCAAACAAGCGAAGATTCTGACAACGTTTAAAGCCTTCGATTTTTTTCGATACTCTACAGTTGGTTTTTCTCATTTAAAGCCACTACATTCCTTTTCAATCAAGACAATGCATTTTAAAAGATACATCTTTTGTGCTGTATGTGTAAAATGCATAAAACGATGCTTTCATATTCAACATATATTCTGCTTTTGGGGATGAAAAAGAAAATCCGCAAATGTGTTTACAAAAACTCTTCACATTTCTATAAGTGATGTTCTAAAACTTAGAGTGAATAGTTTGGTACGGATGGTTAAAATATAAAATAACTCCTAAGCCACATGATTATTTAAGTACCTCTGTCTTACTTTTTCTATATAAAAAATACTTTCTCAGTCTTCTGTTCGATTATTTCAATTGATGTTAAGACTATTTAACTCATTTAAGTAATGCATTATTTTCAAGAAAAGTTTCTAAAGACAAGAGACAGCTCTAATGGTTTGAAGAATCCAACACCGCAACAAGCTCCTCCGAATTACAGATCTTCACCAGCAATAAAATTAATCACATATCTTTTGATTTCAGCTTGCGTGTTTCTCACAAAAATATCCGGTGCGATATACTGTTGCTTCTGCTATTTGATCCTGATCAGATTTTGTGATATATCGCTTGAGGAAGTATTAATTATTGAAGAGTGGCAGCGGCGTAGTAATTCGATTGAACTGGTGAAAGCAATCGAGCGAATCTTGTCGTTCCCTATTTTCATTGCTCTTTGCAAAGTGGGTCTGAATGTGTTCACTGAGGTTTCGTTGGTCACGTCTTCCAGACATCGCGCGCAGGTGACCTTTGCTGCTTCATCCGTCCAAACGGTCGCTTGGTTCGTCTTCATAGTCGTTCTTGCAGACTTGGTTCAAGAACGTTGCTTACAGGACCTTGAAAGGAACTACGGCGTCATGGTGTCGTTCAGAAATTCGGTGACTGATTCGAGCTACTTCGACTACAAAAACGCGAAGAAGAGTTGTATTCTGACAGCCTGGAAGTTCTTCCTCATCAACAGAAAACTGATGTTGACTTCCGTGGCTACCTTGATAACATACAGTCTTGTCATTACAGAACTGAAAAAATGAATGCAGGTGGGACTTCAGATTCCGTAGTCCAATATTGCTAATTTCGTTTCGAATAGCAACAGTTCTGAACATTCAAGTCGTCTATTTACTTACAGAACGCAAGAGTGTTCACATGCAAGAAATATCCCAAGTTCCAGTTCACTGTCTGAGAAAATTTGCAGATTTATTCACGTGATAGCATTTTGCTGCAAGGTTTTCTAGGACAAGCCTTTTCATAACGACGTTTCAAAAACGTACTGCAAGGCCTTGCGTGTGTCTGTACATAAAGCTTGAAACCATTGTGTGTGGATCATTAAAACCTTGGAAAGCTAAATTAGGAACGTTGAAATATACTATATATACGAGTATATCTCTTAAAATTTTATAAAACTAACATTGTATGTGTGCTAAACTTTCTTAACTGCTTATATATATTGATGGCAAAGTGCTATTTCAATCCATTTATGGTGAATTTATTATCCATATTCACATAAATAGATTTCATATCTCTAAATGAAACAAACCTATCTAAAATAAATAAAAAACATTTCATTTACTTTTACTGATGTCAATTCTTATTTCCAATAAAATGCATGGGGGAAAGCACATCTCAGTTATGTTACCACAAATAGGTTCTGAACGTCTACTTCAATTCCATCCCACTCCCCTTGTTCAAAAGCGATTTGGCATTTGTTTTGACTAAACCTATTTCCGCTCATTTCTTTTCTGCGCTGATTTCTATGATCCAGATTTCTCATTGATTTCTGTACTAAGACTGCTGAAGAATTTCATTGGAGTGGCGAGCTCTTCCATGTTGTAGCGGTTCCAAAACTGCGGTTCCAATCCTTTGATGCAGAAATCGTTTTCGTGAACAATGTAGCTAAATTAACTGTCAATAATTAAACTGAAATATAGAATGTTATTCGTTATTTTTAGAGTAATTTGTTTCGGAAATTAATTATTTTTATTTCTAGTGCTACTCGATGTTTACTTTAAGACTCAACCAATGAAGAGCATATTTGGTTCACTGAAGCATTGTATTTTGAAGACGAAGAGCCCAATTCAAAGTAGCATTGGAAAAGAAAAAAAAACTTCTGTAAAGCATTTAAGAGGAAGTTTTTCATTTCCTTTCAATGCCCGGCCAATTTGAACTCGTTAGGAAAAGTGCTTTAGTCATCGTAACACTACAAGTGCGGAATCGTGAACCACGTGGCGTTACCCTAGTGCACTACGGGGATGGATTCAGGTTGCATCACACAAACAGACCATACATTCAAGGTACAACACGTTTATAGAGGTCACACATTCATTCCGAGCGAACACATATCCATGTCTTACCCCGGATTCGAACCAGGAATCTTTCGATCTAGAATCCAGCACCCCGATCATCAGCTCGATTACTCGGCTTTAAGGACAGGTAGTAAATATAAATACCATAATCACACATTGAGAATTTTCATCTGGATTGCTCAATGCGGCAGTTGGTCATTTTTATAGCAACCCTTGTATCGACGATATCAGGCTTACTACTGGTGATAGCAACTTTGAGCGCCTACTGTAAAAGTACAATTTTTGCCAAGCTGTAAATTTGAGGCTAAAAAATGTTTGCCTGCATGATTGCTGTCGTTAATTTTTTCACCTTAGTGTACCCTTGAGTGGATTCGAATGGTTCTTGCAGGCATACAACCCTAAGTGAATACATTTTAAATTCACATACGGATACTAATAGACGTGAAAAATTCAAACTGCTGATTTTATTTAAGTGACACGAAACAGTAAAAACAGGAAAGTTAAAAATATTCATAGTCCAATGTATCGGCATGACCGAAAATTTACAAACTATTTCCTGTATAAAAGGGAGGCTGCCGAAAATATCCCTACTAAACAAAATCTATATTAACACATCGTATGGTGCTATTGTAAAGTTTTTTGTAGTGCATACGTAAAGGGCTCCTTGTGAAAAAAAATCGTGACGAAGGTGGGATATTAGACGTGTCGCTAAAAGAAAGCTGGTTTCGTCCAAATAGTGTCTGTAATCGCTAACAGATGACAGCAGTTAAAAACAATCTTTTCAGTGTTGCAGTGTTTGTGATTGCTTCTTCTAAGATACGTATCATGTATCACAAATAATTGTTTATATGTGATTCCAATGAAATTTATTTCATTTCTTCCATCAACTGAGCAGTTACCGATTGCAAATGTAACGGATGAATATTGTTCTAATAGAGTTGATTTTCGTATAAACCCTTATAGCCAATTGAGAAGTATTCACGGAGAGAGCAATTTACACTAATGGTACATTTTGATTGGACCCTCCGTGTTCCTTTTTGCAAAACAAGGGCTAATTAGACCGAAATCTTAATCTTAAAGTGGATTCAGAACGACTGCGAACAACCATTCATCCCAGAGCCTGTTGAACAGAGGGCCACAATGCTAAGCAATCGGCTATCGTTTATGACTGGCAAACATAATTTAATAGATATAATAATAAAATTATATTGACTGAAAACGTCTCAACACTTTCAATTGATATTTTTCAATGTGTTTTGCATACCTTATGGAGAGAAACCCGTATCGTTTACCGATTTCAGTTCAAATTGATAACCACAGAGATCGTTCCTTCGTGTTCCATCACAATACAAGAGTGGCACAAAATTTGCTCTTTTAACATTATTGGATTTCGAAAGCGACAAAATTGAATATTGCGTATTCACAATCTTTTTCTTATAGATACATGCTGAAGCATATGGAATCGAAGAAATAATTTCGATTGTTTCTATCAATCGTTATGTTTTTTCATTTAGTCATTGTCTACAGAAAAATATCCAATTAAAAAGAAAACAAAAAATATACTATCCAAAAAATGCCAGAAAAATATACGCAAATACCAGTTAGATAACATATAAAACAAAACACTTCATTGAAACATATTACTTATTGTATTGAAAACATTAAAAAATATATCAACCTCCCCCATCTTTAAAAAATCTATCTTTAGGAAAATTGTTAGACATTCTTTTTTAAAGGTTCAACAAAAAATTATTTAGTTTCTGGTTTTAACCTGGGGACGTTAAATCAATTCAAGAAACTAAAAAGGGCGCACACCCTCTCTATTTGCTGTGCGTCATCAATCATTATGTCTTCAATTATTGCGTCATCAATAGAAAAAATAAAAGCAATAGTGAGTTTTCCTCAATTGTCTTAGTATGTCCTTTTCGTCTGTTTCGCTTTTAGTGGTAGACAGCCGTTGAAAGCCGTTGCTGTAGCAGAAAACACTGAGTTTTGAAAATGGATGAACAGAATAGAGAGTAAGTGGTTTAATTCTCTTTTAAATGGCTCGATTTGTTTTAAAAATTACTTAACGATTATTACCATCAATTATGTAAAACCTTGAAGGCTAGGTACTGAACATAGAACTTCATGGTAAAGGCTGTATGTTTAGAAAACATTCTAAAAGTTATAACTTATGAATTGGTTACATTTTGTACCATTTATTATAATTAGGGTGAACTAGCCAGTTCCTGCCCACTTACGAGTAATTCACTATTCCTCATATTTCTTATTAAAACAAGCAAACTAGTTTATCTCACAATAAATTAAATTTATATTCTGAAAGCCAATGACTACTGGGACAGATGGTAACGAATTTGAAGTTCACATATTTGTCTTTTTATTGGTAACAAAAATAAAAACAAAAGTCAGATGTCAAATCCAGTATAGTGGACTTATTCTGAGGTGTGATGTCTCAATCTTAATTCATCTCAATTCTATTTCTTATTTTTAGCTAAAATTTGCCATAAAAGTAAATAAATATATAAAATTTTGATATACATGGTGATTTTCATATTTAAATAAATTTTTAAGTCATAAACATTGTGGCCAATCCAGTGATAAAACAAAACTGCATGTGTTCCAGTAATTGATCAAACTGGTTAATTACTGGATTTGGGGGCAAACTTTGTTATTAAATTTGAAGTTTAATATGTCATGATGATTAAATGTTTGGCAATTGTTTAAGATAAATTAATTTTCAAAAATGAACCTGTATCCAGTATTTGATCAGGTGATCAATTACCTGGAAGAGATGATCAAGCACTGAGGATAAATGCAGTAGCAATTTTTAGTAAAGAAAGAGTCTTTAAATTACCCCAATTTACATTAAACCTTTTGTTAGTCCTGCATTCTAATTATAGATCATGTGCACGTCTAGATCTCATTCCAGTGAGTTCTATCTCAAAAGAAAGTTTCAAAACGGAAAAGAGATTGTTCCATGCAGTTGTATCTAAAAGGTGGTTATGTTGCGAAAGAAAAGATAAAATGAAAAAAGAGCAAAAAAGAAGCAAGACAGGTTACCACAAACCAAGAGAAAATAATTTCATACTGATAATGGGATATGCTTCAAAGACTTAATTGGTGAAGGTAATGAAGGTAACCCTCGGTTGCCAATCTGTTACTCTTCCAACCGGACTTCTGCGGCCCATGACATTAGCAGTAAACATAGATAAAGTAGAAAATTATGCTAATCCGGCACTATACTAAAAAAAGTAATTTCCTCTAACTTTTATTAAACTTTTTTCATTTAATTCCTAGATTTAAGCCTGTGAAGTTATTCTCGACGTGCTATTATCCACCTGATATGGACGTCTCGGGTCGAGCTCCGATAATATTTATACATGGCTTTCTTACAACGAACCGAACCTGGAACTCTGTGAAGTTTGAAGTAAGCAAGAAAACGGGCAGAAAAGTGAGATACTTTAATTGTTATACAAATGAATTTTGAATATATACTCAATTCAACAATACACGTGCCCTTGTAACCAAATACAAATTTCACAGTTTTAGTGTCTAACTAAACACGGAGCCTCATCCGTGGTTGAAATCGTCACCATTAAGAAAAGGGAAAGCTAAAGCGCCTAGTTACGAGTTCGAACCTCATTATGCACAGTAGTCGGGTGGGCTGCTTGAAGTTTTCTAGTTTCTTCAAGGCGATACATAAATGGCTCCCCAAAGTAATTCAGTAAGGCATGCCCGCACTCATAGATCACGGTGTGGGGTCACATGGGAGGTAATCCATAAATTATTGCAAATTGTCCATTGGTGAAAAATCCATGGATTCTTTCATAGACATTAGAAAGATTCTCTATTGATCCTTTACTAAGAATTCCTTAGAAACGATTGTATTCCGTAGAATAAAATCATTTGAAAAGATTATATTGCTCATTTTCCTTACAAAAGAATCAATTGAAAAGATTCTATTTCTCCTTATAATATCTGAAAATATTCTATTGGTCAATAGAACCCTTTGGAAAGATTCTGTTGGTCAAGAAAGTCAAAACTGATTAGAAGTCATCCAGGGAAGACTGCGGGTCGCAAAGCGAAAGTATTTCTGTCAACTCCTCAGTGGGATAACAAAGAAACCAGTGAGCTCCATGGAAAATCTATGTTGTTGCTTTGATAGGACTACTAATAGATTAGAAGTTAACACAGCATCTTTTCTTTCCATCAACGTATAAATACTTGATCGGAAAATAATTTTTCATGGACATAAAAGCTTGGTCAAATATGGCCCCTACGCCATAAAACACAACCAACCAACAACCATAGACAGTCGAACATAGAAAATCGGAGCAAACCTTTGTGGATAATCGCACAGGAAGGTAGAATCTCAGAATTTATAAAGTATTTAAAGGAAACATAAATATTTCATGGAAACAGATGTGAAAGTCTTAACAAACGAGTTGGAAAAATTACAAAATTTCCAGTTAATTACACTAATAATAAAAAAAATGTTTCATGAACTGAATCTTAAATATTTCATGTTAGTTTGATTAGAAATGAACTCAGTGCACCAAACTGCGTTAAATAATTTAGTTTATTTGGATGCAGGCTATAACAGTGGAATGCGACCCTATGTTCCATGGTAATTATTGCTCGTCTGGATGGGTACTATCACCCCTCTTATTTTGTAAAAACAATTTAGACTCACCCTGTATATATAAAATATACTTTAATATAATATTTCCATGAAATCTTGTAATTTCGCGACCCAATTTCTTGTCAGCAATCAAATCGATACAAATTTTTTTTACCTTCTGTTTTCAAATTTTCAGGTTTATTCCATTGATTTGAGAAATCACGGTAAAAGCGAGTGGCTTGATGAGTTTTTATTGCCGTATCTAATAGATGATTTGGAGAACTTCATGGTGACTCAAAATATCCCGAAGGCAATACTGGTAGGACACAGCCTAGGTGGCCGAACTGCACTTGGCCTCTCCAATAGAAGGGTTTGTAAGCATCTTATCTCCATTGGGCATGCTCACACATTTGTAAACTTCAGTACTTTCTCTATAACGTTAGTTACTACTATTTCATTGTTTTTGCGACAAATCTGCGGATTCCTGAAAGTTAATTAATTTGAGTGGGTTATGATTTTTCTGCAATTGGGTATTGAAAGTCTGAAGAAAGCAAGACACTTAGGTAGTTAATTAACGTCGCAATGGAGCAACACAACGGCTAGTGGCGACGGTCCGGATCAATCCCGAATGATAAGATAGAAGACTATGGAAGAAGGCTAGTTTGAGTTTTAGCTTGGTAAGTTTGTGTTTTGTCTAGGAAGACTAGAAAGTAAGTTAGTTGAGTAAGTCTGGTTGGGATTTTTCTAAGATTGAAATCGAAAAAGTCTCAGAGAAGTCAGATAGGAAAGTTGGAAAGACCATGGAAATAAGCTAGTTTGAGTTGGCTGAGATTTTTCTGCGATTGAAATAGAATAACAATTCAAAGTAGTAAGTCGAAGTAAGCACTCAAAGGGAAGATGGAAGACTCGTGGTGGTAAAAGCTTGGAAGCATTATCGTGTTTCTAAATAGAAAGAGTAATAGCATCCTATAGCAGTAATTTTTAAGATTATCGTAGTGAAACATATACTTTTGAATATAAATTAAAGATTTATCTTAAAGATAATCTAAAATTGCAAATTATCTCGTTGTAAGGACGTCTCAATTTTCGCAAGAGTTTATGTAACTGTAATTTTAACCATTTCTCTTAACAGCCGGAGATGGTGGAAAAACTGGTGGTCGAAGATATAGGTCTGGAAGACACAGGGAAAAGTATAAATGCGTTGGAAAAATTGGAATTGTTCGGAGAAGGGATTCAGCAGATTCTGGAGCTTCTGCCAAGCACCATGACAGAAACACAAGCACAAAAGAAGATCCAGGTTTTCGTGGCAAATGCTTATCCTGAAGTAAGAAATAAAGAATTTCGATATCCTTATAGGTATTTGGAGGACGGATTACAGGAAGGGACATGTAGGAGATATTTACATCATGACTCAGATCGCAGTTTTCAGTATTTGCTATTTGCCTGATATAATACATGAGCTAAAATTCAACTCATATAAGTCACCCTAAATTCTAATGGGGGAAAGTTCCACTCTTCCACAGTAGATTAGTTTCAGTGCCTAGCGATATATTTTCGCATTGTTGAAATGTTTGACCGCAGGTAAATGGAACATAAAATTTTACTTGAGAGGGAAAATCGTCCCCATAGGTCATCCTCTATAATCACCCAAAGTTCTAGTAGGTGGGGAAAAAAAGTCAACCCTTATACATCAGATTAGTTTCAGTATCTAAGTTGTTTTCAGTTTCCCGCACGGCAGCATGGCGTGCTGTCAGACGAACCTAATAAATTCGTTTAAGGCACACATATGGTCACACTTATTCAATTTTCTATTAACTCAAGATACATCATTATTAGAGGACAATTTAGTTTTATGTATTCTAATAATTCTGTTTCTTCATTTTAGTGGATTGAAAAAACCTCTGCTCAGCAATCGGTAGCTTTTCCATTTCACAAGGAAAAATCAGGTAAATTCGTGTGGGATATCAACTTAGATGCGATTTCAAAGCTGAAGCCAAGTGATAATAATTTGTTTTGGGTTGACTTGAAAAGCGAGTCTCTTTATCGTGGTGAGATGATGGTGTTGATTGCAGAAAATTCCGCCGTAGTCTCGTGAGTGGTTTTTTAAATACTTATCAGACCTACCTTAATTCTGAATAATGTAACATCATTCTCAGTAATGTCTATCCTGCATATTTATTCATAATTAAAATTATATGATATATATTCCCAATAATTTATAATGCATCACGTGTAGCATATTTCCAACATCTATGTTTCTCCTGCAATCCAAAAAATTCAAACTTAATTCTTTTAGTCTTGCAATGTTCAACACAGTGGTCAAAATTGATAGTTAGAAATCATTATTCTAAGACAAAATTTTAGATATTGAACCTTTGATGAGCACTAATATAAATTTGTTTTTTTACAGACAAAATGCTGCGGACTTATATTACAAATACTTTCCCCAATGCCAATTACACTATTTCAAAGACGGATATCATACTCTGCACGTAGAGTTTCCACAAAAGTACATCGAAATTGTATCAGAATTCATCAATGAGAAATAGTTTTTCTTCTGATATTTATCTTTATGCACTGTTGTTTTTCTGACTCCTTTTCTTTATTTATATTATACTGATATATGTATATATGACTCTTTTTGTACAAACTGAAAAGCTTATCAATAAAAAGAGTTTGCATAAACATAAAAGTCTCCTTACACAGATCTCACATAGCCCAGCGTTAGTCTCACCGTACACAGACAGCTTATCCAGCAGATGTGTAGAAAACGAGACTTGGAATTGCACCAGGGTAGCCAAGTGCTTCACTATTCCACCCTTGTAGTGCCATGATGACTAAAGTACTTCTACTAAAATTCGGTGCCGTCGTGGTTCAGTGGTATGCCCAATGTGCTAGTGACCTGCGAGTTGTAGGCGGCGCAGTCGATACCTCCCAGGGTATATTCCTCTCTTCCGTATTAGGAAAACTTTCCTTGTACTTTATGACCATTATTTTATGTTGTCTGTCTTATATTTGGCAAAACATGGCCAAATATGGTCCTTGCTCCATAAAACTCAACCTAACCAAATTCAAATAAATTATTGGATCCTTTAAAACAGTGGTGCGCAAACCGTGGGTCGCGACCCCTCTGGGGGTCGCTTGAAAATTTTTGTGGGTCACCAAATTCAAAAAAAATTATTTGAAATAAAAATATAAGACTTTTTTTCAACAAGTATCAGGTACCAGTAAAATAGTGAAATGAGATATTTATAAAAAAAGAACTATATTTTTTACGAAAGCAATTGTCTGTATTAGTATATAATACCTATACTTCGGCAACCGGCAGGCGAACAGACATAGTGATAAAAGATAATTGTCAATTTGAGAAGATGCCCTTTACCTGCTCTCTGGTGGGATCCATATGCAACTTGGGTCGGTCTGACTTTTGGCAGTGGCCATCATTACTACAGCTTTTTCAATCTAGGTGTGCACCCCTGCTATTTAGTCTTTATACTGTGATCACAGCTAGGACCGTGCAGTTCTTTCAGTCTGTGCCTCAGTAGTTCGGTTTTGCTGCTTCTTACGTTCATTCAAGTGCATTCTGTAATTCTGTTTATATACTGCTTTTGCTAATTTTAAGTAACATTTGCAATCGGCTATGTACATAACATATTTTTTAAGTATAGGACAGTTCAGTAGCGTGCTCGGAGGGCAATAATAAACAATTAATTAAAAAATCAATATGGATCTTAAAATGTTTATAAAGAAAAACTGTTTTTTTTTTAATATTTTGTATTATTTTTTTTCGTTTTAGATTTTTTCGAAAATCAATTATCCTCAACTGATATTTCGTGGAAAACGCTACAAGGGTAGTTACTATTTTAAAACGTATAAGGGAACAGTGAGTTCTGCTTTTATTACAGATGGCGGCACACTAAACAAAGCCTGCTTTTGCAGTTTATGTGCGAGTACAAATTTAAGATCATAGTAAGATGAATTTTGAAAAGTAAACGCGAATTGTAATTCTTAAATATATATTTTACCATCTTTGGAGTAAGTAATGTTGGTAAACATAATTATATTAAATCACTATAATTAATTTTGTACTTGTTTTGTATTTTTTAAAGTAAGCTCCAATATTTGTATGTTATGATTCACTGTAACCTCTGTGTACAATATAGATGTGTGCTCGACTGGCAACACCAGTTGAGATATTTCCTTGCCTCGATTACCATGTGTAAATTTTTACGTGAACGTTGCATTTTTTATTTCAAGTAGCGAACATGTGCAATTGGTATAAAGAGATGTTTCTGTTAGAATTCAGTTTTCTTTTCTTTAATTCTCGTCTGAATAAGCTACAAATAAACATGATTTATACAGAGTAATCCCGGACTTTATTTTCTTCCCACGTGGTAGCCGCACGTGATTGAACAAACGCAAAGAAATGAAATATTGTATATTTATAATTTTGTTTTAGTTTTAATACCCTCATGATGGATAAATGGCTAAAAATAGGTACCCAACGTCTAGAAAATGAAAAGAATGACAATATAAATGAGAATGATGGGTCAACATCCAATGAACTTAAAAAACTGTGAATGAATTCAATGGCACTGTTTCTGCATAAAAAAAATATCGAACAAAATGTGCTATCTAATAAAAAATTGAGAAAATATCAAGAAGAGTTTATTAAATATGGATTTACATATTGCGTTGTTAATGGGAAAGAACATCCGTTGTGTGTTAATTGCAGGGATAAATTAGCAAATGAAAGTATGAAACCTGCTAAATTAAAAAGACATTTGGAAACCAAACATAAAGAATTAGCAAATAAATACACAATTCCTGAGAAGGCTTTATGGGCATCCTTAGAAGTTTCATATTTAATAGGAAAAAATTTTAAACCACATACAATTGAAGAACCACTCATTCTTCCTTCAGCAATTAAAATGACAATTTATTCAAGGAGAAACATATGGTAACGATTTAAAAACGATGCCATTATCAAGAGATACCGTTTCTCGGCGAATTTCCGCCATATCACGTAATATATATAATCAGTTCTGTTAAATCGATTACAAAACTATGTATTTGTTCTACAACTTGACGAAACTACAGACATTTCTATGTCTCAATTAATTGTTTATGTGAGATACGTTTATGAAGAAGACATATCAGAAAATTTTTTATGTTGTAAAAAATTGGAAGGAAAAACAAATGGAGAGAAAATATTTGAAATTATTATGATATTTTGGGGAAACAAATGACCTTACCTGGACACACTGTGTCGCGGTTTGCTCTGATGGTGCTGCTGCATTAACAGGTAGTAATAAAGGACTAAGAGGGTTAATAAAGAAAATTGCTCCCCATACAGTATTCAACCATTGCATGATACATAGACAAGCTCTTGTTGCAAAAGACATTGATGAAGAATTGCACAAGATATTACAGGATGTTGTTATTGTAATTAATTACATTAAAAGCAACAGCTCCCTAAACAGTCGTCTCTTTTCAATACTTTGTGATGAGATGGGTTCTGTGTATGAGACATTATTACTACATACCGAAGTCAGATGGCTCTCACGCTGCAAAATACTGCTACGTATTTTCGATTTGAGAAACGAAGTTTACATTTTTTGGTAGAAAAGAAACATATTGGCAAGTTCATTCATTAATGAAGATTGGCTCGGAAAACTCAGTTGCATGGCTGACATTTTCGAAAAACTTAACGATTTGAATGTAAGTCTACAGGGAGAGAAAACAAACATTTTAACATCGAGCATTAAAATTAAAGCTTTTAAAAATAAGCTGATACTTTGGCAAGGAGAATTGAGCAAAACCAACACAGTTCCCGTGCTTTTCAGAATTTAATAAAGAAAATAATATAGATTTCTTGATATTTAAAAACACCATTTCCCCGTCATATGATAAAATTGGGAGAAAACTCTTCTAGATAATGAATTAGGTTAGATACGTGATCCATTTTCGTTTGATATTTTTAAATCCAATATCTCTTTCAATGAAAAAGAACATTTAATTGATGTTTCAAGCGATGAAACACTGCGCATTCAATTTAAGTCTGACTTGCCAGAAATTTTGGTTAACGATTGGAAACGAATATGCCGATTTGAAGAAAAAGGCAATTAATATTTTGATTCAGTTTGCATCGACCTACTTATGTGAAACCGGTTTTTCTTAATTAGTTGGCCATTAAAACAAAATATCGATCTCGATTGGATCCAGAGGATGACTTACGGCTTGCGATTTCCAATACAGATCCGAACATAGAAGCAATCATGAGCTCTTTCCAAGCACATACCTGACATTAAATTCTTATGTTGTAAGTTTTTTTAAAGTATTTTCCATTAAAAAATATTTATACCCATATGCATAAATAAAACCATTGCTTCATGAAATTATGTGTTTTATTCAGACCTCTAATAAGGCACAAACAGAAGCGCAAATCCCAAACAGAATTCGACTTTAACTACGTTGATGATTAAAAAAACGTCTATTGTCTATCCAGGGGTCGCGACAAAATAGTAAATAAAATTGGGGGGCGGAAATGAAAATAGTTTGCGCACCACTGCTTTAAAACACTGTTTTCTGCTTTTCTGAACTTTTCAAGGCCAGAGCAACTCGGCTAGATATTGTTTCTATTGAAATGTTTTGTCACATCTGTTTTACTCAGTAGTCGATTCAATTTAAAAAGAATTCAGCTCCCGTAATATACACTGGCCTTAAACTTCTTATTAATAGTTATTGTGATTGAGCTTTTCGTAACAACAATCCCCATTATAAATGATATGGGAGTTATTTATTAAGCAATCAATTAAACGTCCTTGTCGACACTAATTTCCTTTCCACTCCAAGCTTATTAACCTGATGCGACACGAAATGGAAAAATCCATGTTCCAACTCATCCAGACATTCGTTTTACAAGAAAAAAATGATAATGCTCTGATCATTTAGTTCATTGCGCATTATCATCAAATCCTCATTTCAAAAGACTACGATTATAAGTACGTTAATCTTGGCTGTGTTTGATGTTTCATCTGTGGGCAAATAGCTGTTTCCCTTTTCGTTAGATTTATACAGTAAAATCATAAAATGGAATCAGCCATTGAGAATTACAGGTAAGGTTCAAACATTTGACTTTTGTTTATTTGAAACGAAAAACCAGTTGATATAAATATTCTTTAAATTCCTAGAATTAAAATCGGAATTGTATACTAAAAAAATATTGATATATTAACAATAAATCTGTTTTGAGAGACAGTACCCTAAAGATGACCAATGTATCGAAGCTCTGCTATTATTTATACTAGTTTTACAGCTTTGAAGAATATGGGTGAAAATCTTTTTAGTAGCAGTTACGTTATTCTCAGTGATGAAAGTTTTTCCCTCTAATATATAGGATATTCCATGTGAAGGGTAATTTTCAATCCGATCTCCTCCAATTTTTTTAAACTCGATTAATTTTGTTCTATGTAAGAAATTCTGGAAACTTTTAGCTTCCAACTTGTAATAATTTTTTATGTATATGAATTTTAAGTTTGAAAAATTGGGCAATTTTTGATGATTTTAGACTTACTAAATCTCCTGTACCTCTCTCTCTCTGGACCTAATTGTCCAATCATACTGAATTACTTTGTAGAAAAATGTACCTTTCCAAAATGACGTATCATATGACCTCTTAAGTAATATTTTCAATTTCAAAATCATTCAACTTGACCTTTGACCTACAATTACAAAAAAAGTGTATATTTTTATATTTTTCTAAAAAATATATGTTAAAGGTACACTATTTATCTTTGCTTTCTGAAAGTTTCATAGTGGGAATGTGCGGGTTGATAGTTAAAAAATATTCAAAATAAATATAAGTAAGTAATCAGTATCCATAAACACCTCTATCTTTTGACCTGTTTGTCCAATTGAGATGAAAGAGTGCTTATTTTATAGAAAAACGTGTAGCCTTTTCTGATGATTGATTACGTGATGATATATTTTAGGAAAAAAATAGTGAACTACTTTTTTGAAATTAAAGTTCAAAGCCTTTAATTTCAAAACCTTCAAGGTAACCTTTTTGATGATATAATAGTACATGATACTATGAGAGTGATCTTAAAATAGACACTAAATTCAGAAAGGTCACTCATAGTATCATGTAATATATCATCAGAAATGTTGTACTTTTTTCTATAAAATAAGCCCTCTTTTAACTTGGTTGGAGAAACAGGTAAAAAATACAGGTGTTTATGGGTACTGATTACATACTTCTATCTGCTTCGAATATTCTTTAACCATGAACTCATGCGTGTCCCGCTATGAAACTTTCAGAAAGCAAAGATAAACAGTGTACCTTTAACATATATTTTTTAGAAAAAAATAAGAATGCACTTTTTTTGTAATTGTAGGTCCAAGGTCAAATTGAATGACTTTGAAATTACAAGAGTCACTTAAAATTAAAAGAGTCACTTAAAAAGTCATGATACATCATTAGAAAGGTTGTACATTTTTCTACAAAATAAGCTCTTATTCAGTATAATTGAACAATTAAGTCCAGAGGTACAGGAGATTTAGTGAGTCTAAAATCATGAAAAATTGCCCAATTTTTCAAACTTAAAATTAATACACATAAAAAACTATTACAAGATGGAAGCTAAAAATGTTCAGAATGTCTTATATCTGTACCTCAGAACCAGACGAACGTAAGTCACATTATGCTAACTTTTCAGGAGAGCATTAAAACTGAAAAGAAGGATCTCGTAGCCTGTCTACAAAGTTAGTATTTGAATTAGCCTGCAAAACTTGATCGTTAACAATAAAAATATACATGCTTTATCCATTGTTGGTTAATTTTTATGTAATTTATAACTCATTAAGACAGGACTGGACATATTGTGGTTCTACATCAAAAACTTGTTTTAGGACTTACATAGAACTTTAAAAAGGTGTTTCAAGTAAACTACACGAGTAATCATATTAACAATGTCTTTAATACTATCATAAACATAAAGTATAAAAAATATTTAATATTGTACAGATTGAGTGTAGTAATGTTGTAAATGGCTTAAAAGCTACAGATTAAGTAAAAATATTACTCTAGAGCGGTTGAGTCATCCTCAGGAAAGTTTCTTTCCTTCTCTTCATGTAGAAGGTTTTCAAAGGGTCTATACTCTTCAGAGACCCACTGCATTAAATTCATGAAGTCTGTACTTCTCATTACTTATCTTGTTTTGGTTACTCTCAATTTTGGGATCGTCGCTGGCATAATAACCCCTTGTTCTCTCTGATTTCTTTTAAAGTCAACAGTTTTAAATGTATCATCTGCGCAAATGGTCTTATAGTACAACTTGCTGTCTGCTTTGCGAAGCTGTAACCACACTGCACTGGATATCAAAAATGGTTCTTTCTCTTTTTCTTCCTTGAAACAAATGAAGCTTCTTTGCTCTTCAAGTAGAGAAAATCAAGAAAGTCTTCAAGGCACATCCTTCTCACAACAAAGGGGTTCTCTTTTGAACATGAAGCAATACAATTGACCCAATCATTTGTGGTAAAAATAGTGTGGTTCTTTAGTTGCTTTTTTGCTCTCTCTATCACACTATGCTTACCATATACTTCCATGTGGGTGTGTCCAGCAAGTAGGAACTTATGGTTGACTTCTTTTAGAGTAGAAACTTTTTCCAACAGCCATAGGAACATGAAAATCATTAATATTCCTATTTTGGCCACTGCAATTATCTGTCCACAGTGTTAAGTTTTCAGTAGGCCTGTAATAGGCCTTTTAGTAGGCCATGTGAATAAACATGATGCTATTTCGTTACCTCCTCGACCGGCTATAACTTCATCCCAGATCATATACCAAGTTTTGTCAACGGTTGTGTCATAAATTGTACTATTTATTGTCCAGAGTTTTCTTGAGTAAAAACTTTGTGAGTTCTTCAAATCTGTCGTTGGAAGACATTTTTGGAGATCAGACATAACGACTCTCCAACCTTGATTAGCACGGCCTTTCAGTTTATCTTCCCTACGTGAAGCTTCATCATAACTACGTGAAGCTTCTTCCAGGTGGTTTTCTTTTTGTAATTTAAGTTCATTGAGTTTTTCATCATTTTTTCATTTTTATTTTCGCAGTCTAGTTTGTAGCAAACATCACAAGTGTCATTATCTGCTGAGTGGAAAGACAAGTTGAAATCTTCATTGAAAACTTTGGAATAAACCCACTTTTTCTTTGGTTTATTTTTTATTTTTCGCACTCTACATACAATGAGTACATTGTGGAAATGTTCAAGTGATTGCCCAAATATTTACGTTTGGATCTTTCCCTGCTGTAGTGGCTTCATATACCGGAAACTTTGAAATATGGTTTTTGATCCATTCTAAACTATTATTCGGTAATTTACTTGCTGGAATATATTTTCCCCTAAGGTCTGGCATTACCAAACCAGACTCACTGGCTTTTTTCAAAGCAACTCGCATTGGGGTTTCAGAAATAGAAAGCGTATTCAGGTAAAAAGTTTTGCAAATGACTTCCTCCTTATTATTAAAGTTAAAAATAAATGTATGGCTCTCGGTTTTGTTTCTTGTGCCGTCTCTTTTCCGTTGTCCTAACAGGCTTAGTTTTTATACATGAAAGTGCAAACTGTCTTTTTGAGTGGATGGACTTACGTTTGTCTGGCTCAAAGGTTTGGACTTACGCTCTTATAACCCTAGTAAATCATAAAAGGATAATTTTTTAGACTTGCGTTGTTATGGCTTGATGCAAAACCAGATTCTACATGCAAAACTGTAATAACCTGAAAATAGTCATTTTTGGACTTAGGTTCGTCTGGTTCTGAGGTACAAATATATAGCTGGGCAACAAATTTGCCGAGTTTAAAAAATATCAGAGCTATAAATTTCCTAGTAGTGTAGTGTTGCTTTTACCTCATAACAAACGCAAAATGACTAAAAACTACATCTATTGGTTCAAAGAATTAGATGAAAGATTCTATTGGTCAACAAAGTCAAAACTGGTTAGGAGTCCTACAGGAAAGACTACCGATTTCAGAAAGGTGTGAACATCTCAAAGGGTCAAGCGGATTGCTGTCAGGGAATAAAAACATGGCGCATCTGGTATGATCTACACGAATGAGTATACAATACTGCAAACATTTACAAACTATATTACGTTAGCACCCAAGTAGTTTCGACGAGTTATCTCGCCCATCAAGATCTGACCAATTTCTCTAATGCCGAGATATCTCATCATCAAGATATTGCCGATTTCTTATGATGACGAGATCAAGATCTGGTCAGAAGTTTTCTTCTTTTGACGAGATATCTGGTCCATCAAGAGATCTTATCAATTTCGCTAATGGCGAGACTCTTCGTCGAGACAACCACCAGGAGGGTTAAGCTGCTTCTCTCTGGGTTAACTGGAGGGTTAACTCTTCTGGTGGCTTAGATTCGCGTCCCAAATGGCCAGTCTCTGTTCTAAACTGTCACCAGTTCCGAGCAAGGGACAATTTCCTAATTGGTTTTCCTTATTTGGATCTTAATTCCCCTTGGAGTAATAGGGTAGTTTTGTCTCGACGAGATATCTCGCTCTTAGGAAAATTGACCAGATCTTGGACAACTTATCTCGTCGAAACACTTGGAAGGTTAAGCAAAATTCTAGCCTTTTTTCTAGAAATTCACTTTTTACTTAGTGGAATTGATGGAATAATGTGGTTGATACTATACGTAGATAAGTAAGACGGCTGAGAAAGCGTACAAAATCAAAATGTCCATATTCATTTCCTTCTTACTTCCGTAATGAATGCTTAGTCATAAAACCATCACTTTCTCTCTCCCCAAATAAATGTCACATTTAACCCTTGAATTTTGCTCCGAAATAGTTGTCACATTTGTAGGTAGGTAGTTGCATTTCCGTCTCACTGGAGCAACACAAAGGGCTCTTGCCGACTGTCTGGGATCGATCCCTAAGGGAAAGATCCCAGACTGTCGATAAATCGTCGTCTCATAATTTTGAACCATAATCAGATGACGAGGGCAACACCTCATCTGGCATCCCAATCTCCAAACTTCCACACCACGCCAACGTGAGGACATTTGATGCCACGACAGATTTAACGCCCACCAGTCCCCAACTACACGACAGTCTTTGGTTGGATCGAGTTTCGAACTAGCAGCCCTTCGGTTGCTAATCCACCACTCTTGCATGGAATGGCTGAGCAATCGCGCCCCCTTTGAACACGCTCTGCAAAACTATCATGTGAGGTAAAAATGAAGTCTTATTTTTTTCCAGCATATTCAAGAAGTTTTTCTAAACATATTTCTGTATCAGATAGCCAATTAATTTTCACATATTGTTTCCTTCTGAACAATGGGAACTGCTACTGATACTGTGAGATTAAGTTTACCATTAAACAATACGAAACTGATTAATTTATTTTAATTGATAGATCAGAGTCTGTGAAGATATTCTCAACAAGCTACACTCCACCTGAAGTATCAAATTCCTCTCCTATAATATTTATTCATGGTTTGTGTGCGACCAATCGCACTTGGAATGCTGTGAAATATATGTGATAAAACGAAAAGGAAGGTAAGGAGTTTTATCATTACAATTCGAATTCCGTAATTATTGATAAATGGCAAAAACAGACTAATAGGCTTTTCGGTTGCATACATGGAGACTGAACACTAAAAAAATTAAACATTTAAGAAAACTAAAGACGATACAAAATTACGAAGAACAACGATTCACTATCTTTTTCATTCCATCCCTCATTCTTCTAAATTCCAAATTAACATTTTATTAGTGATGGGAGTATTCGAATACAAAAATACTCATGTACTCGATACTTAAAAGTAATCGTTGTACTCGATTCTTTTCCGAAGTATTCGAATACCAAAGTATTTGGATCCAAGGTATTAGAATACAAGAGTATTCAGATACAAGTATTCGGTTACTAAAGTACTCGGATCCAAGGTATTCGAATACAAGAGTATTCAGATACAAGTATTCGAATACCAAAGTACTCGAATCCAAGCTATTCGGTTACAAGAGTACCCATCCTAGGTATTCGGATGCCAAAAGTACTCACTTTGTGTATTTGAATACCAGAGTATTCATCTTAAGTAGCAGTGTCATATTGCATGGGTATTGTAATGTCCCATCATCCTGAACACGGAACTCTTGCTAGGTGGCGCTCTCTCCCGGTCTGGCTGTGCAGATGGCGTCAGAGTACATCTGCAGGAGTCGCCTCTCAAGCTAACCTTGGAGGTTAATTTTTTTAGGTTATTAGTGAATGATGAAATCGCAATCGAGATGGGTGCGGTTGCTCTTTGGCGATGTGTCTCGTCTGTGAAATTTTGAATTGTAGCTTTGTAATTTGTATGTAAATATTTGTTGATAATATAGAATTATTTTGGGGAAAAAGTGGTCTTGTTTTTATCGTCGATATGGTACAATATCTATGGTTCTCGTTAGTGTTGTTTCTTGTCTTGATTTTTTTTCTCCAATTTTACATGTTCAGAAAATGCACGTGATGAAGTATCGAAAAATTCCATCGATTAAGGGATTGGATTTGAAATTTTCTGGAAGCAATTTCCCGAACAGGCAGGCTTAATTATCAATAAATTACACAATGGTTTGCTTTTTATTTTTGAAAATCAAGCTGGAAGTATTTTTATTCTTCAATTTTATTTTTAACTATATTTTTAATTTTAATTATTTACACTTAATTTTTTTAAATTTAATTTAATTTTCAAGCTCTTTTATTTCTGACATTTAAAATATATCTGCAAATAAGATATATAATGCTTGATATGCTTTTGCTTTTCTTCAAGTAAAATAACGTCATTTCATTCTTAAGATGATTGTTATTTTCTTTAAAATATCTGACAATAACTTAAATTATCTTTTAAAATATCTGACAAAATCTTTATTACGATAGTTAAATGATTATGAATATTTTTTCTGCTTTGACTCTACCTCTTCTCACATCTTCGCAATCCAAACAGTGATTGCAAAAATAAAAAGTAAATTTCCAGGAACAAGATTTGATTATTTAATGCAATTTATTTTGTAAATATTTAGGGAACCATTCTTGTACTTAGATCAACCGAGATGTGTAACTTTTTTGATAAAATTTAGAGAAATAATTTTGAAGTCTTAGATCCTGATATCAAAAGAAACAAAATATTTTTTACATTCATACAAACTTTTTTAAGTGTCTTTAAAGAGTTTTGTATAAAAAGTTTCATTCTTATCTTCGGGGCTCCCTCCAAAATAAAATTCTGGCTACGTTCCCTGTTAAAAGTGATTATTAACGATTTCTTCAAAATATGGTAGAAAATCAAATCTTCCATACGAAAACTAAAATTTAAAAATCATGATTTGTAAAATCAAACTTGACACATATTTATAATTGCAGAAAATATATGCGTGACCAGAAAAATCAACAATTTGTACATGGGATTATTTTTTGTTCTTCAAAATACAATTTGTCTAGTTCAAATAGATTGATAGTAGTATTGAATCACATCCGGAAAGTTCTGCGGTTTTTCAAATCGAAGCACGCTTTCTTATCACTATTTTGCTACCGCTGATAAGGAGTGACCTTGATTGAAGCAGATGTGTAAATTCGGTTTTTTCTGCTTTCACTGCATAATTCTAGCTTGTGTTGTGGCACAATTTTTGTTTCACTGCAGTGCTAAGAATGGAGAACCAAAAAGTTCATTTTCCTCATATTATGCTCTTTTATTTTAAGAAAGGAAAAATGCTAGTCAGAGTGGCTCGTAAAATTTGTGCTGTATATGGACAAAGTGCTCTTTCTGATGACAGTTCGAAGGTGGTTTGATAAATTTAAGCGCGGAAATTTCAGCCTCGAAGATGATGCCCGCTCTGGATGACCATCCTCTGTAAACGAGGACCTATTAAAAGATGCCATCGCTGAAAATCCACGTTACACAGTTCAGGAACTATCACACACTAAATATTCCAAAAAGTACAGCTCATGATCATCTGAAGAAGATTGGGTATGTAAGCCGCTACGGTGTATGGGTACCCCATACTTTAACACAACAGAATATGCTTGCTCGAATTTCAGCATGTGATTCTTTGCTGAAACGAAATGAAGAAGCTCCTTTTTGAAACGGCTCATTACTGGAGATGAGAAATGGATACTATGCAATAATGTTACAAGAAAAAGATCATGGGGTAAGCCAAATGAACCTCCCCAAGTAACATCGAGAGGGTGGGCTGCATCCCAAAAAAGTAATGCTTTGTGTATGGTGGGGCTACAAAGGAATTGTTCATTATGAATTGTTCCCACAAAATCAGACAATAAATTCGGATAAATACTGTAAATTCGGATAAATATCGTTCTAATCAGAGCATCACATCCATAATACACATGCGCGCATGTTTCTGCATAGATCTACTTTGCACCAAATGTTATCAAATTCTTGTTCTGATTAAGAAAAGATCACTTGAAACAATTCTTGCAATTCTGCATCACATGATTTGATCTCAACGGATTTGAACGTCGTCGCAGTAGATCAAAACTTGATAAAAGTCATGCAGGGAAGAATGCAGGTTGGAGATTTTTTTAATGTGTTTGAACCCCTAAGATGGGGGTTAATTAATCGTTCGTATTCAAGAATTGTAATGCTCGTGGAAAAGAAAATTGTTTGCTAAACTACTTGCTAGGGTTGATTTGAATAAGATTGTGATAAGGATGTGCGAAACTGAGATGCTATAACTTGATCCTTTCAAAAACAATCGTGACGTGGGGCTGGTACACGTACAATCTGTCGTGGCATCAAATGTCCTCACGGGGCGTCTACGTTTAAAAGTGGGGTGGTAGCTCAGAAGTTGACCTCAGCATCTGAAAGTGATTCAAAATGACGAGGTGTTGTCCTCAGATCGGATCCCTTCGGGATCACTCCCGTACCCGCAAATAGCATGTTGTGTTGCTCTAGTACGACGTAAATTCTACTACCATAATAGAATTTCCATTCCCCAAACGTACGAAGTGACAATTTAAGTGTCCAAATTAAGTTCTAAATACACTTCTTTACTTTAATCTGGGTTGAACGAATATATACTTCAATTATTTACTTTCGTGTAAAATTTAGAGTCAATAAAGAGAGAATTATAAGAGGTAGGTCAATTAACGTCACACTAAAGCAACACGAATGGTTATTGGCGACCGTCTGGGATAAATCCCGAAGGGAAATTATCGAGGACGGAGCTTCGTAGTTTTGCACCACAGTCAGATGATAAAGTCAATTCCGTAGCTGACATCCCACTTTCAAAACTCCCACACAACGCCTAAACGAGGACATTTAAGGCCACGCCAGATTTAACGTGAACCAGCCTTCAAGTACACTACGATGTTTGGATGGATCGAGTTTCGAACGCGAAACCCCCCGGTTGCTAATCTGTTACCCTTCCAACCGGGCTACCGCAGCTCCCAGTGTTACAACATTAAAAAGGTTTAAGTGATAGCGGTTTATGCTCCGGTTTGTTTGAGATTAGGGGAGGGCTTCTCCACGTGATTACATCTTGCGTTTCTCATCCTCTTATCAACAGATAAAATGCAATAAGATAAAATGTAATTTAGGTATGTAGATGTAGTATTTTCTTTGTAAAGTCGGGAGGTGTACTAGATCCCAATTTGAAAGAAAGAATAAATAATTGATAAAATTTATCGCTTTTCTCCTTCAATGCTTTAAACGTAATTCGATAGATAAAAAATGGCTTCTTTGTGATAAATTTGACAAGGATAGATCTCAAAGATGGAGGAGGATTCACATTTGTTTTAGATTTCCACAGGCAAGTACACAGAAAATGGCAAAGTAAGTTTTATTTAAGTTGAATAGAATGAATATTTTTAAATTGTTTCAAATCAATACCACTCAAAATAGTGAATGTTTGAAGAATTGTTTATTTGTTATTGGGTACCTATATACATCTAAATCTTAATTATTATCGATAAATCTAGATCTAATGTGAATTTTAATCTAAGTAAATTGGAAAAAATGAATCAAATGTTCATTTTCGGAAAAATTTGTAAATATTAACAAGTCTTATCTTTTACTGCAAAAAATTCAAAAATTAACTTAATACCTTCTGCACTTGTCATTTTGTTGGAACATTAGTGTTATTTTTAAGGTGCATTTTCGTACTAGTCTGCGAATTCAAAAAATTTATAACAAGATAATTCTTTAATAATAATTTAATAACGAGTCATTTTACATCCCTTTTCCCCCTGATGTGTTTTAAAATTTTCCTTTAACAATTTATACATCCTTGAATTGTTTCATTCTTAGTAAAGTGAACATTTGTACCAATTTAAAGAAGTGGGGAGCATAAAATTAAATACTAGATGGAAAGCACGCGATTTCGGATTTAACCCTCCTGGTGGTTGTCTCTACGGGGTGTCTCGTCAATAACAAAACTGACCAGATCTTGATCTCATCATCATAAAAAATCGCCAATACCTTGACGAGATATCACGTCATTAGCAAAATTGGTCAGATATTCAAGGACGCGATATCTCGTCGAAATCACTTGGAGGTTAAGACAGTTTTGGACCTTAATAAACTTTTTGTATCCCATTAAATATGCAGTACAAAAGATAAATCTTGGATAGTTTTCTGAGACCCAAAATAAATATAGAACAGGCAACTTCTAAAATTCGATCCTAAAGAGCCTCGATGGTATCACTCTGTTCCACAGTACCAGCAACTTCGTATGTTAATTTATTTTAATATTGCAGTGGCTTTGACAAGTTGCCTAAATGAAAGCGGTCTTAAATAATGAAATGTCTTTCAAAATATTTTTTATATATTTCTGGATTACACTTAGAAAAGAAAAATGTCAGTTTTTCTCATTATAATTGCCTTAAAGTATTCCGTTCTGTATATTGTTGGCTTACAAGTGAAATACACAAAGTCAAGAAACAGTTCTAAGGAAACGAAGAAAATATTCTACTCACTACGCCAATACTCACTAAGTGTGTTTCTCATGAAGAAATAGAAACTTCATACAAAAAAAGTGACTTAACCCTCCTAATAGTTTGTCTTCGCATCAAAAACTTCCTTGTAGTGACCATTCTATGATATAGAATTTTCATACTTGTATCTTCAATCCTCCTTGGAGTAATAGTGTATTGTGGTCTCGACGATGCATCTCGTTATTAACAAAACTGATCAGAACTTGATGAACGAGATATCGTGTCATTGAGAAACTTGGCCATATCTTGATGGACGAGGTATCGCGTCTTGACCACTTGGAGGATTATTGGACTTCATGAGATTATACAAAGATCACCACATTCTGGTCTAGAAAAGCTAAAAGACACATCTCGAAAATTTTGATTTAGTTCGTTTCACTTGCAGTTATTTCGTCCAATTCGCAAAGGGGACAGATAGCTGATCTCGTTACTCCAATACTGTGGTGTCTTTGTAGGTACGAAGTCGAAAACAAACGACTACTACAGCTCTGGGCAAGGAATCTGGATACGAGCTTTATTCCTCAATAAAATATTTCATTTCTTTCCTGTAGAATTTAGTCTTTATAGACGAGTTTATAAAGCCTCTTAGAGGTAAAAAGGATTTAGGTTGGGTCAACTGTGCTTCCAGTCTTAGCCCATTGGTACGAATGTTCATTGCCACAGTAACTTGGAATTCATTGTAAGGCAATTTTTTTCTTAACCTTTTTCATTAAAGATACTTTTTTGTTTTTTTCTGTCAGCTTTGAAGTGAACGTATCCTTCCATATGGTAGGACCTGAACAACTTGATGCTGATTTTGATCTCACTCCCATATTTTTCCTCCATGGCATAGCGCAGTCGAAGGAAACATGGACGAAATGCTTACGGCCTATTGCAAATGGTACTGGACGCAGGGTACGTATTTTACATACCACTACAGAAAATTTTGCTTTTCCATAAAAAAATTCTGACCAAAGAGTCCTTTTTAATTGTACATTTTTTCAAAAGTTATTTTTTATAATAGACCTAAAATATAAGTCGACTGATCATTATTATTAGGAGGGCCTTAAAAATGTGACCAACATGTCGACTAGTAGTCACGTGACTGCTCTGTTAAAAATTGACTTGGTTGGCCGATTCGGCATTCTTTCGCCTCGTTTGGCGATATAACATCTTTTGCCAGAGTAGCTGTGGGAATGCAATTCTACCTAGTAGCGACAAAAATGGTGAAATACCCTGAGTCTACAACTACATATGTCGGACCAATCAGATGATAATCAAAGTATTTATATGCTGATTTATGCGGTTTACATGGCAACTGTGTAAACATGGAGGCATTCATGCCAATATTGCGAATAACTTTACATTCAAACATGCATCGTATTTAGAAAATCCATCGGCATATACAGCTCACGAAATTTCAAAAGGCTCTTGAACAATGTAGTAATAATTACGGTGTATTTAATGTATACTTTATATTCCAACAAATATTACCAATATTGTCATTTTATTTGCTTCTTTAAAATCTTTGAGAGGAGGAGTGTTTGATATTTATGATACAAGCAGCTATTCTCGAGTTCATCAAATAGAGAAATTCGTTATTCCTACTTTTCTTTCATCAAAAGCTACTTATAACAGCTTTAAGGAATTAGCTTTTATGAGACTTCTGAGTCAGCGAATCTACAATCCTTAAAATATTGCCTTTTATAAAACTGTGACAGATAACTACTACACATTAACTTATATTAATGCACAAGATATGTATTAGTTTTGTAGTCATTGATAAGAATGTAATTATCAAGAAGTATCTAGATTAAGATAAATAGTATCATTATTTGGTACTCAATTTGAGGAGCTTTTCGTTGAAGGTGATTACGTATGACGCCAGAAACCATGGTGACAGTGGATGGTCGAAGAATTTCAGTTACGAAAGGATGATGAAGGACCTTGAGAACTTAATGCAGCACTTGCAGTCACCTAAAGTCATTCTGATTGGACATTGTATGGGAGGAAAGACGGCCATGGACTTTGCCTTAAAAAATGTGAGTACTTGGATTTTATTGTTTTATATTGTATTCACGCTTGTGAAGTTTAATTATTTGAAATACTAACACTGCTCTCTCTGCAACATTTCTTGTAATTGGTTGATGGAAATAAAGCGGAAATTACGCTTTATAAAAATAATTAAATTATGTCTAGTTTTAAATACTTAACCTTCTGAACATCACGAAATTTCCGAGTAGTGTAATATTGATTTCTCCCCACAACACACAAAATGACTAAATTACCACATCTATTGGTTGAAACAATTCTAGAAACGATTCTATTGGTTTAGAAGGTCAAAACTGGTAAGATGTCATCCACTAAAGACTGCAAGTTGTAGAACAGATAGATGCGTGTGAACCCCACAGAGCGTCGAATAATCCGAGTGACTTCGAGGAATAAGTGTAAAAACAATACAAATTTAATTTCACGATGATTTCAAAAGTAATGGGTCTCAGCACGATTACACTATGAACTACACTGGTATGCTACTCGATAGTAAAAGAGAAATTTTAGCACTGGCTGGGTCTCCACCAGATGTGAATGCGGAGATCATCTTCCCAAGACGAGGGATTAGTCACTAAAACTGATATTCTGTCGTTCCACGTGTGTCCACGATTCTTGGGCACAACACCACACACCAGATACAGACGACGATGATCGATAGTTAAAGGAGACGTCTAAACGGGTGACGTGGCTGCAGTCCCGTTTCTCCAAGGCGTCTGTCAATGGTTTGTAATGCTATATAATAGGCGATATGCATCGTACGATGGTCGATAAGAAACTGTTGGTGCAGTTTCAGCTTGTCTCCCAATCAGTCCATTATCAATTCACATTTGATCTCTTGGACCTACCAGAGTCTTCGTGACGTTCATGTGCAATTTCATTGAACTACTCCTGCCAGCACCTTGTCCACGGCAGTCGGTGTAGGTCCCGAACGATTTTTCGACCAGACCAACCTGCTTCCTGCAGTCCCGTAATGCAACCTCTCAAAGTCGATGAGTTGAGCATAAGGCGTTCGAGTACGACATACCGGCATTCTCGGTTGCAACTAATGGCAATTCAATTGCATCACTAAACAGGAATATTCACAGCGAGCCTCTGACATCTCTTCACTAAGTCTTAGGATGCATACTTCACATGGGTCAGGGACATTAGCTAGCACATTTGAATTCAAAGATAGACGTCTTAAAGGATGGAATGCTACCTTCGTAAAGCATCTGGCAATTATTTGTAATTCCATGGAAAGCTGTATAGTTGACTATATGCATTGTTGAATGATCTATATGGAAGCTGTTAAAGTAATTTCAACTTGTCTCACTATCAGTCTATCTTGTTTCACATTTGACCATCTGGTCCGACCAGAGGCTTCGTGACGTGTATGTCTAACTTAACAGACCTACACCTTGTCATGGCAATCGGTGTACATCCAAGATAGTAGGCGATTTGTCTACAAGACCAGCCTCACTATGCGACTCCTTTCAAGTCGTTGAGTATACTTTGAGTATACTTTGAGTATACCTAACTTTACCCCTTGTCTCAACAAGGTATCTCGTCAATAGCAAAACTGACCAGATCTTGATGGACGAGATGTCTCGTCATTTGAAAAAAAAACCTGGCCAGATCTTGATCTTGTCATCATTAAAAAAATCGTCAATATCTTGATGGCGAGACAATCTCGTCATTAACAAAATTAGTCTGATCATGATGGTCGCAGAATCAGATATCTCTTCGAAACCACTTGGAGGGTTGGTTAATCATTTGCCTGTCTGGTGCCGATAATTTTGCATATCGAATTTCACAGTTATCGATGAATGTTCCTGCTACTTAGAATGTTTTGGCACGTAGTGTAGTACATCAATTATAGCGTTTCAATGTCCTGCAAATAAAATGCTTTTTCTGAACACTATTTTCATTTTTACACTAGCCGGACAAAGTGGAGAAACTGATTGTAGAAGACATGTCTTTGCAATTTTTCCCGAAGGGTGAAAGGCTCTTCTCAATGAAGTACATGGACCTTCTGTATGAGTCCTTAAATCACATTCCATCGGATTGTTGGGAAATCGGGAATGCTCAAAGATTTTTGGCAACCTACATTCATCAGAATATGCCAGAAGTAAGTTATTCGATGGTGTCCTGGCTACGAATTATATGCAATTGAATGAAACACTGAATTAAAAAGCATTATTTTCTTTCTTTTCAAATGCTTCAGGAGCTCCGGAGTGACAATCACGCAGAGATCGATCCTGATTCTTTGGCCATAGAAATCGATCCCGCCACAGGAAGATTCGAATGGAAGATCCATCTGAATGTTGTAGACAATGCTGTCGTCAACGGTTTTCAATCAGAACCGGACATTGGAGGTTTCCGAATTGTCAAATACGAGGGTGCATTCGATGGACCTGCGCTGTTCATTTGCGGTGCTAAATCTCCTTATAAAGTGTATGTATGCTCTTATCATCCGTTTCATACCTCAAAATAACCTTTTAAATCTTGTCTGCGGAGTCTTGCTTATAAATACTCTGATTTTAAAGAAAGCGTGTTTTACTTAAAGCTGATATTTTTGTTGGAACATTATAAAAGACAAAAACTTTTAACAATTATTTGAAAGCAGTTTAATACACATTACTAATTTTTTTTCATTATTGTCAGAAGAAATTACGGTTAATCAGAAAATAATTGTCGGTATCCAGGGGAATGCCCTATTCACACTTTGTCACCATTAATATTTGTACAATTTTTAGTGAATGTTAATATCGAAGTATTTCATATCTGAGCAGTATACGCGACTGCTTATATCCGTAACAGTTGTTGGCGCTATTCTTTAATTGGCGTAACTTTTCATATACTTGGCGAGCGCCAAGAACGTTGTCAACTTATCAGTTAGTGCCTGATCTTTAGACGCGATAAGTCGATATCGCCGGCATTCCGTTCCAGGAACCATTCTTTGTGTACCTGGGATAATACAAGTAGCATATAATTATTAGAACCAATTCAATGTAAGGGCTTATTTCCCAACCTAATTGGCTGTCACAAAATTTTTATATAATTATCGGAATGATCCTATTTGTTTCAAACTGATGAAATAATCACTGTACTTGTGTTTTTATAACAAAATTGCTTTAAAAATACAAGATAAAAATGCATTTTAAAATATTGTAGGATTGAAGATGAAAAGTTTATTCAAGAACGGATATCGAAGGCTGTTTTTAAGCAAATAGAAGGAGCTGGTCATTTGGTTCACTCTGATTATCCTGAGAAGTTTTGTGAAGAAGTTATACAGTTTATCAATGACAAATCTTAATATTTTCTTAATTCTAAACTAATTCTCACTTCTCATTTAAGTCTGTCATTGTATTTGTCGAACAAAATAAAAGTGTAGAGATCATATATTTTCAGTTGCAATGAACTTTTATTTTGTCAGGAAATGAGTCTAAATTATTACGAAAATCGCAAGTAATAAAACCATCTGATAATAAAAATGTGGTTTTTCAACTCGATATCTGGTCAAAATAAATGTTTAATTTTTTAAATTCGAATTAGAACTCTTCTAAATTTATGTATCTGAGCAAAATGCAAAATGTGGGCATTTTTGAGCATTACTCTGAATATGTATTATTTTTGTAAATAAATTGTTATTACTTTTTACAAATAATGTATTTTTGAAATTTCTCTGTTCTCGAGTAGATTCGAGGTGTAAAGCCGAGTTTGATCGAATCTCTTTTGTTCAGAAAAATACTTTTCATCGCTCATAGGAATTACAATTGTGTTTGTTCAAACTGCTGTGGCTGTAAATATACGTTCCCTTATCTTATAAATTAGCAGAACCTCGCATAACACCTGCGCTACAGTTTCTTACCCTTACAAGTGGTTTAAACGAGATATCTCGTCCATTAAGATCTGACCACGTTTGCTAATGACGAGATATCTCATCATAAATACATAGGCGATTCTTTTTATGTTGACGAGATCTCACCTTCAAATAATCGGTGATACCTTGACGACGAGACACCTCGTCGAAACCACTTGAGGGGTTAAATGTTCACATTAAGTTCATTCGTAAAGATTTTTTTAAAAGCTTTTTTTTGGAGCAGAAAAAGAGTAGATAATTAATAATATTATTTTGTAAATCAAACATAATTGCACCTTTCTTTTTGCAAAGTGCCAAATATCGGCAAAAAATGTATACATATTTTTTGGTGTGCCGCTGAATTTTGTGAATAACATGTGTGCAGTGAGATGAAAAAGACAGAAAATCGCTGACATAGAGAAAAGTTTGTGGAAGAGTTCCTTGTATGGCAAAGAGAGTATGGTCGGATGCAGCGGCCAGCATATTTTCAGGATCCCATTCTGATCGAAAACCTTTATAGAGATGACTGCATGATACACTCCAACTACCACCCAAGAGTTGAAAGCTGCCCTTTGCTATCATGAATTACATAATTTAAGATATGTGAAACTTCATAGAATGTCATGGAAGATATATTTAGAAGATATGTGATCAAAATCAGAGGGAGCCGTATTCTACAATGCAATACAATTCTCACTTGCTTTCCTATGCGCACCATGAAGCTTCCTTTTCCTAAATGTACAAAGTGTTTTGACTATTTAAGATTTAAATCTTATTAGGTCATTAAGTATGAAATGTCCGATTTCGAACTGAAAGTTTGGTTTATTATATCTCAAGCAAGAAGCAGTATAATTACTCAAAGTATGCGAATAAACTATCGATGCAGTTTTGCCATCTTAACGGTAGCTTGTTAATGCCGGCAGCGAAAAAGCCTGTAGAGCGAGTGGTGATAAAATCGTGAAAGGCGTTTTCTACAGCTTGTTGGGAATTAAATGTTTCTCCTTGCAAGAAGTGGTCCAATGCCTGGAAGAAATGATAATCAGTTGGTGCAAGGTTTGGGGGAATACGGTGGGTGACAGAGAGTTTCCAAATCCAGCTCCTGTAGTTTGAGCAACGTTATTCGTGCGACATGTGGTCGAGCATTGTCCTGCAAGAGGATTGGCCTGTCTCTATTCACCTATCTCGGCTCTCAATCCCAAGCTCCCGCATCACTTCGTCGGCCATTGGTTACAGTGGACATCCGCCGTTGTCGATTGACCAGGTCTCATGAAGCTGTAGTGGAAAACACCAGCGCTGGACCACCAAACAGACGCCATTAGCTTTTTTGGTGAATATTCGATTTCGGAGTGTGCTTTGGCACTTCATCTTTATCCAACTATTGTGCCGAATGCTTGCGATTGTCGAAAATAATCCATTTTTCATCACACGTGACAATACGGTGTAAAAATAGTTCGCCTTTATGTCGTGACAGCAAAGAAAGGCAAGCTTCGAAACAATTTCACTTCTGATGCTCGTTTAATTATGCGGAACCCATCTATCCATCTTCTTAACCTTACTGATTGGTTTCAAATGGTTTAGTGCTGTTGGAATAGTAACGTCAAACCTTGCTGCTAATCCACACGTAGTTTGATATGTATCCGCTTCTACTGCAGCTTTCAGCTCATCATTCTCCACCTTGATTTCAGCTCGCCCACGTGGTTCATTTTGAAGATCAAAATCGCCAGATCGGAACTTCTCAAACCATCGACGTACTATACGTTCATTAGCTGCATCCTTGCCAAACACTTCGTTGACATTTCAAGTTGTCTGCGCTGCATTAGTTTCACAACGGAACTCATATTCGAAAATAACGCGAATTTTTGACTTATCCATGTTTTACAAGATTTAATCTGCAAAAGGCAATTCGACAGTTAATCACAAACCAAAACGTGCGTCTAAAAGGTTGATGACGTACCTTCACAATAAAAACAATCCCAAAGAACTGTCAGTGAACAGAACGGGTATCAAATTTGAAATCAAATAAAAAAATACTTAGGTAATCGGACATTTTATACTTTATGACCTAATAAATGCATTATATTCTTTATTTTAATATTCTTGGTTGGGTAGATGTGTTGAATTAACGTCGCACTGGAGCAACACAACTGGATATTGGAGCATTACGGGATCAATCCTGCTTGGTTTGGTTGGGTGTTATGGCGCAAAGGTCATTTTTGGCCAACACAAGTCAGATACTATCAAGTAAATGGACATGGAAAGTCTGAATACACACGTGGAATTTTTTACTGACACAATAGAGAATGCCCACAGAAAGAAATAGAACATAAGAACATGAGTTAAATGAATAAATAAATTAATTAATTATTTTCGTGGGAAATTTGGAATTAGTCAAGGGAGAGTTTTCGGAATTATATCGGGTTTTTACAGCTTCAGGCTTAACTTTTGTAAGGTAAATCAGATTCCTACTTGTGTGCTTAATCTCAAGGATATAGGCTTATCAATCATAGTCAAGTAATGAATATACACTTAAGAAAAGTTTTACTGATTCAGAAAAGAGAAATAAAACCATGGTATACTGGAATGTACTGAAATCGAACCTGACCCTAATATGTTTGTCTGTACAAAATAGAACATAATATTTTCAATGTTACCACAGTAAAAAAATGTTTGAGAGGTAGTGTTTTATTCTTCTATTCTTCATTAGCTGGCATCCCACTCTTCAAACTTCCACACCACGCCAAAGTGAGAACATTTGAGGCCACGACAGATTTAATGTGCACCAGCTCCCACGTACACTACGGTCTTTGCTTGGATCGGGTTTCGCAACCCTCCGGTTGCCAATCCACTACTATTCCATCCGGGGTACCGTGGCCTTTTGCTGGCTCTTTGTTGGGTAGTGTTTTTCTTTGTAAAAGGTCGCATATTGTGGTCCCAATTTGAATAAAAAACAAGTAATTGATAAAACGTTTTTATCACTTATCTCTAATGCCTTAAACGTAATTCGATAGATAAAATGTGGTTTCTTTGTGAGAAATTTGACAATGAAAGATCCTAAATGTGGGTTAAAGATTCACATTTGTTTTAGATTTCCACAGGCAGGTACACAGAAAATGGCAGAGTAAGTTTTATTTTAAATATGAATAGAATGAATATTTTTTAATTCTATGCAAATCACGACCTCTAAAAATAGTGAATGTTTAAAGTATATTTTACTTATTATTGGGAATCTATATATGATGTGTGTGCATCTAAATCTTAATTCTTAAAGAAAAATCTAGATCTAATTTTAATTTTTTAATCTACGTAAATCGAAAACAAAATGTTCCTTTTGGTAAAAATGTGTAAATATTAACAAATAAAGTTTCACTTTTTACTGTAATTACAAAATTCTAAAATTAACACCTTCTGCGTTTGGCATTTTGTTGGGACATTGGAATAATTTTTAATGGTGCATTTTTGTACCAGTGCGAAATAAGTGAACGTATAAAAGATAATTTTACAACGATATTTTACATCCCCCTTTATAAACATGATATGGTTTTATGTTTCCCATTCAACTTTTAACGATTTCTTTCTAATTAAAACTCTTCGAAAATCCCTGAATTGTATTCTTAGTAAAATCAACATTTCTACCAATTTTAAAAAATTGCGAAGATGATAATGGTAATTAATTAACATCGCACTGAAGCAATACAACAGGCTATTGGTGACGGTCCGTGATCAAACCCGAAGGGAAAGATCCGAGGACAACACCATGTAATTTTAAATCACGGTCAGATGACGAGGTCACACCCTGAGATGGCACTCCACTTCCCAAACTTCGACACCACGACGACGTGAAGACATTTGAGGCCCCGACGGGTTTAACGAGCACTAGCCCCTTTGTACACAACGTTCTTTGGCTGGACCGAGTTTCGAACACACAACCCTCCGATTGCGAATCCGTTACTCTTCGAACCGGGCTAGTTCGGTAGCTTTCGAATGACACCACTTACGCAGTCCTTACTCCACACAATTCAAAGTTACATTGGCCCAAAGCTCGCCCAACACCGTAGAATTTCGACATATTGCGAACCCCCTCCCCTCAGCACTCGGTCATGTCAGATAATACGGGCATTCTTTGACTACATGACCCTATGTTTACCTTGTGGATGTTTCCTCTAGTTCTGAAAACATATGACAAAACGCTTTTTGGTAACGCTCAATACATGGCTCCTAGTACTGTTCCAATTTTAAAGACGCATTCACGTCAAAATAAGTACAAACATAACTACTAAAAATTGACCCTAAAGGAAATTGCGAGTACCACTTATATCTGCATAAGTTGCACAATCCCAACAACTTTTTATGTGAATTGATCTTAATATTTTAGTGTCTTAGACAAGGTGTCGAAATAAAAGCTGTCATACAAACAATGAAATACCTTTCTAAACATATTTATGCATTTCTGGATTACACTTAGTATGGAAAAATGTCAGCTTTTCTTATCATATTTCCCTTGAAGTATTCAGATCTATATATCGCCGACATACAAGTGAAACATACTAAGTCAAGAAATATAGCTCTGAGAAAACGAAGGGGAAAATATTCTACTCACTATATAAGACTCACTAAGTGTGTTTCTCAAGAAGAAATTTTAACTTCATGCACAGAAAGAAGCACAAAAAAAAGGATTTCATGAGATTTAAGTTCACCACATTCTGGTCTAAAAAGCTACAAGATCTCGAAAATTTCGACTCATTTCCTTTCACTTATAAACCGATGAAAAATTAAAATAGAAAATAATCATTTCAATAGATATTCATTGAAATTCGCTATCATCTATATATTAATACGTGAAGAAAAAATTTTGTACCCCTCTTTAAGCACATTGCGCGCACGGAGGAGTATGAGATTGGGCATAATTAAAGTTCATATGGAGAAGGAGTGCAGAACGATAAAATTAATGCATAATATGCGTTACAAATATATTAAATTAAACAAAATAAAACATTCATTGTTTACGTTCATATAGTGTAATCCATATATTAATACGTGAAGAAAAACTTTATACCCCTTTTTAAGCACATTGCGCGCACGGAGGAGTATGAGATTGGGCATAATTAAAGTTCATATGGAGAAGGAGTGCAGAAAGATAAAATTAATGTATAATATGCGTTACAGATATATTAAATTAAACAAAATAAAACATTTTATTTTACGTTCATATACTGTAATCTATATATTAATACGTGAAGAAAAAGCTTTGTACCCCTTTTTAAGCACATTGCGCGCACGGAGGAGTATGAGATTTGGCATAATTTGCCACCACATAAGTTAGTATTGAAAGTTAATTGCATCGTTTTGCTGATCAGAAACTTAAATACGAAGGAAGCATTAGTCAATGGAACAAGAATGCGCATCAAATTTATGCATCGTAATACTATTGATTGCGAAGTTTTAACTGGAACCGCACGCAATAAGAGAATTTTGATTCCACGTATAAATTTAACATATTCCGGAACTATTTTACCATTTGACTTTCAAAGAACTCAATTTCTAATTATACCTGCATTTGCGATGACAATAAATAAGTCTCAAGGACAAACATTCGAAAAAATTGGAATTTTATTGAGGCAGCCAGTTTTTACACATGGTCAATTGTACGTCGCAGCAAGTAGAGTTCGATCATTCGATGGTCTGAGATTTTATGTTTCAGAATATAACGGTCAAGGGCATTTAGCAAACGATGAAAGAGTTTTTACAAAAAACATCGTCTACACAGAAGTTTTGAATCATTAAATTCATTATCTAACTATTTCAAGTTCAATGGACAACATTTATTTTTTTAACCACCCGGTTTTTTTTGTTTCAATAAAAAATATATAAAAAAATACGAAGCACGTATTCCTTATTTCATTTTTCATTTTTTGGATTTATTTTTTATTTAAATTTTTTATAATTTGAAAAAGATAGGCGAATTAACTTGGCGAAACCTGTGGCCAGTATAGCAATAAAAAAAACCCAAGAAAATGTCAAACAACGCGTTATTGTTTCTTAGATATGGCTTAACCAAGCTATACCGCATTTTTCCTATGACGTATTTGTACATGCTCGCAGCTTACGTAATAGAACAAAATTCAAAAAAAATTATATGCAATGAATATAGAGGTATACTCTTTGACAAAAGAACCTTATTAACGTTCGAACTTAAAAATTAAATGAATTATGGTCGAATTTCGACCACTGGGCGACCACTAGTAAGAATAAAAACTCTATCGGATGAACTGAAAAAAAATGCTACTAGTAATTCTTTTTAGTGTAATCTTAAATAAATTTAGTGTAATCCTAGCAATGCATTCCCGTGGATATCCATGAAATGGAGGATTTGCAATCCTATACTAAATGCTAAAATTATTTGACTGTGCTATAGGTACTATATTACGTTTACATTAAGAATGTCTTTTTTCTGGGTTTTTCTTTTAGCTTAGAAGTGATCATATCTTTGCATATGGTAGGACCTGAACAACTTGATATTGATTTTGAACTCGCCCCTATATTTTTCCTTCATGGCATAGCACAGTCGAAGGAAACATGGACGAAATGCTTACAACCTATTTTAAATGGTACTGGACGCAGGGTACGTATTTTACACATCACCAGAAAATTTTGCTTTTTCTATATAAAAAAATTCCAACCGTGAAATCGGTTTCAATTGTAATTGTTTTCAAAAGTTAATTTTTATCATAGACGTGAAAAAAATTAAACTGAGCATTGCTATTCAGTGGAGAATCAAAAAGTGCGACCAAGATGTCGACTAGTAGTCACGTGCTTACTCTGCGGAAAGTTGACTTGATTGGCCGATTTAGCATTCTTTCGCCTCGTTTGGCGATATAATATATTATGCTAAAGTAGCTGCTTGAATGAATTTCTATCGAGTGGCAACAAAAATGGTTAAATAACCAATTCTGTTGGACCAATCAGATGATGAAGCAATGGATGATCGTCTTCTGTTCGGTTAACCGATCAGATGATAAATGTTCATTTCATCACGCCAGACGAATGTATTCTAAAGGTTACATTACTATTGTTTTGGTCACATGATCCTGGCACAAAGAAAGGGTATCATTGCTCACTCTACTTTTATATTTTCTCTATGTTTTTTTTGTTTTAAAAAATATGATTTAAGCTATTAAAACAAAAACTCATTTCATACTCAAATGTTTGAAAAATATAGTTTAGCTTAATTTTAAAAAGGTTCTTATACCATTCGCAAACTTCAAAAGTAACATGAGTAAATTTGGGTCTATCGTCTTATTTCATATGCAAATAATGGGAAATTTTAATTTCATTTTATATCCTTAAGGGGGTTTAGAGCCTCCTCAATCACTTGAGTAAATTTGGTTCTATAGTACAGATAATTAGAGCCATGAGAATGATTTGCAAGCGACAGTTTGCAACTAAATTCGTTGTAAATTTGAAAGCACTGATATTTATCTCTTTATTAATAGCTAATCGTATTTTTTCTAAATCACTTCTTGAAAATTTATAAAAATTATAGACGTCAGTAATTATATACATTTAAAATTCAAAATTAATTCATTTTTTTGTTTCAGTTTTCTTTGCACAAAATAAGACTGAATTTCAAGCAGATAATAATGAGTATTCCTGAGAAGTTCGTGATGTTTTGAATTAATCTTTCGCATCTTCGTCTTATAAAACATTTAAATAAAAGTATTTCAAAGCTGGTTTATATACGGTTAACATGAGCAGCTATACACATATGGAGGCATTCATGCCAATGTTGTGAATAACTTTACATCCAAACATGCATCGGATTTCGAAAACACATCGACATATTCAGCTCGGGAAATTTCAAAACGTTCTTGGATAATGTAGGAGTAATTAAGGTGTACTTCATGCATAAGTTATAAATCGAGAAATATTACTAATATTATCATTTTATCTGCTTTTTAAAATCTTTGATAACGAGTGTTTGATATTGATGATACAAACAGAAATCCTCCAGCAAAACAAATAGGGAAATGTTTTACACCTTGGTTTCTTTTAACAAAAGTTACTGGTAAGCTTTAAGAAATTAGCTTTTATGAATGACTTCTCATAATAAAACTGCAATCCTTAAAATATTGCCTTTTATTTACTATCAGATTTCAAGAAATTATGGCACGTTAGAATCAATTCATACATTTCTGATTGCCATTTACGAATGTACAAATAATTGTTACAAATTAATTTTTATTAATGCCCAAAATACGTATTAGTTTTGTAGTCATTTTAATAAGAATTAAATTAACAAGAAAAAATGTATCCTTAGATTTACATAAAATTATCATAAATTGGTGCGCAATTTGAAGAGTTTTTCGTTGAAGGTGGTTACTTATGACGCCAGGCACCATGGTGACAGTGGAAGGTCGAATAATTTTAGTTACGAAAGCATGGTGAAAGATCTTGAAGACTTAATGCAGTATTTTCAGGCACCTAAAGTCATTCTGATTGGCCATTGCATGGGGGGAAAGACGGCCATGGACTTTGCCCTAAAAAATGTGAGTACTTGGGATTTTATTGTTTTACTCAAGCTTACTCTAAATAGTAACACTGCTCGCTTTACATCTCTTGTAATTGATTGATGGAAATAAAGCAGAAATTATGCTTTATAATTTTTTTAACTATGCTATATGTCATTTTAGATACTTAATCGTCTGAGCATCACGAGATTTCCGAGTAATGTAGTATTGCTTTTCCCCTAAACGCATATAATGACAAAATTACCTCATCTATTTATTGAAAGGTTGGTTGGTTGAGTTGGGTTTAATGGCACAAGGATCTGATTTGGCCGAGCAAAAACAAGATAGACTACATAAAGTAATGGACATACACGCACAAGAAGTTTTACTAACACAGAAGAGAGAAATACACCCAGGGAAGAATCGAACTTGACAGGAGTAGAACCAGTGCCGCCTATAACTCTCAAGTTGCTAACGCAGTTTGCATATCCACTCAGCCACGTTGGCACCTACTGGTTGAAAGAATCTTATGAAGGATTCTATTGGTCGAGGTTAAAATGGTTAAATGTCATCCAGGGGACACTGAAAGTTGCAGAACACATACTTGCTTGTGAACCCCACATAACTCCGAGTTATCTCCAAGAAAAACTTCGAGAAATAAGTTTAAAAACTGTACAAATATACATAATTCGACGGTTTTAGAGCTCTAAATAATAATCCAAATAATTTTGCATTCAAAATTTTCGGTTCCTTCAACGACAGATTTTAAGATTTGAGACAATCGACATTTAACCTTTTGACTACGGGCGGGACAACGGTCATCCCAAATTCAGATAGCGGAATAAAAGCGCCGTAGTGTAAAGGTTAAAACGATTGTAGATTATTTAGCAGAGCTATTTAAAGATGTAGATGATTTTAAATGCGAGGCATTTCTGTATGACATTATATGCAAGGACCTATCAAATTTAACATTACCCCAGTTGCACCATTGAAAAAAAGATATATTTAAGAATATTTAAAATAAATCTCCATGCAGACTTCGTGATGTGCATGCGTAGTTTCACTGACACTCTGCTGCCAGCACCCTGTCACGGAAATCGATGTTTATTCCAGATGACGAGTGATTTGTCGACAAGACCAACCTGCTTTCTGCAGTCTCGAAATACGACCCCTTTCAAGTTGTTCAGTTGAGTATGCGGCGACGCCGTCAAAGGCTGTTGAGAACAGATCATGTGATACAGAATTACAAGAACTTTTACAACTGATCTTATCTGAATCAGAACAAGAACTTGATGACATTTGCGCATTGAAAATAGATATGCGCAGAAACATGTGCGCGTGTGTATTCTGGATGCGATGTTCTGGTTCGTTCAATATTGTGGTTCACCAGATAATCCTCCAATGAGAGATCGAACGGTGGAAAAGCACAAAAAGCAGAATAAGAATAAACATTCTGATACTTGCTTTTGGATTAGAGGAAAGAGATAGTTATATACGAGTATATTAAAAAAAGAATGATCATGTTTTTATACTTGTGTGAGTATCACGTTGTTTTCTGTCGAAATATATATTTTTATATAAAAGTTGTTCTCTTTTATTCTTTACAAACTATGCTTGCACGTATACTGTGTTCGAGTTAGTAGTTCAGGTATTCTTAGTCGCACTGGTGGCTATTCAATGACACAAAACGAAAATATTCAAAGATGTACTCTGATACCTTCTATAAGCCTCAGGATGCGCACTTCATATGCCAGGAAGCTTTTGACGTTCATTGGCGACCAAAATTTAACCTTCCTGGTGGTTGTCGCGACGAGTATCTCGTCATTAACAAAAAAATTATTAAAAACTGACCAGAGCTTGATGGGCGAGATATCTTGTCATTAGAAGAAAAGTAAACAGATCGTGATCTTGTCATCATCAAAAAATCGGCAATATTTTGATGGCGAGATATCTTGTCATTAGCGAAATTAGTCAGAGCTTGATGTACAAGATCTATCGTCAAAAATCACTTGGAGTGTGTAAATCTTTTGCATGTCTGATACAGATCATCTTGTATTCCAAATCTCATAATTATAGATGGATGTTTCTATATGTTTTCAATTTGTTTTGCTGAGTGTAGTTTAAAATATATCAAAAATAAAATTTCAATATTTTGCAAATAAAAATGTTTTTACCGAACACTATTTTCATTTTTTCACATTAGCCTGAGAAAGTGGAGAAACTGATTGTAGAAGACATGTCTTTGCGATATTTCCCGAAGGGTGAAAAACGCTTCACAATGAAATACATGGACCTTCTGGATGACTCCGTAGATTACATTCCATCGGATTGTAAAGAAATAGCGAATGCTCAAAGATTTTTGGCCACCTACATTCATCGGAATATGCCTGAAGTAAGTTATTCGATGATGCCATGGAATTGAACGGAATGCTGTGAATAAAAATTTTTAATTTATATAGTATATTTTTAACCAACCTGGTTATATTTTTAACCAACCTCGACGAGGTATCTCGTCACTAGAAGAAAATTGGCCAAATTCTGATGGGCGAGATATCTCGTCTCATTAGAAGAAAATGATCAGTTCTTGATCTCGTCAACATAAAAAAAATCGGCAATATCTTGAAGACGAGGTATCTCGTTCTCAGCAGAATTGGTTCGATTTTGAACGACGAGATATCTCGTCTCAACCACTTGGAGAGGTAAAATGGAATGAAACAGAATAGGAATAACAAATAGAATTTATACAATTCGCACATAATGCAGTTTGAGCAATCACAAAAGGTTAGCAATTTAACGTACGAAACTAGCGGTCGTTAAGTAAGGAGTGCTTGTATTCTCTTATACGATATCCTGTTGCATGAGTTCTCTACGTGGGTGGTGATACACAGAGAGCCCACCATCAATTAATATAATTTTAAAAAATGGTAGGTTGTGTCGAAGACACAAACCGTAGTTTTGACGTGAATACTAGGCCTGATGGTGGATTGTGGAACGGATGAAGCAGACAGGAAATTTGAACGATTGTATATTGTGAATATTAAAAAATTAACTTACAATTTGAACTATTAAAGTGCATTTTGGTATTAGCTGTTGAGAGATTGTTGGTGTACAAAATTAATTCTAGCGTAATTCGGTCGCTTTCGAATGACATCACTTACGCAGTCCTCACTACGCAATACAAAGTTGCACTGAACTAAAACTCCCAAGCTCCGTAGAAATTCGACATATTGCGAACTCCCTCCCTGAGGTCAGTGCTTATACCCACTCGGTCCGAAAATCATATCATTCAATCACCTGTACAGTAAATGTATAATTTAAAGATACTTTTTATATTGTTGATTACACTATTTAAAACAGTTATGTATTTTTACTGGTTTGCACTACCTCGTGTATGGAACAGCTTGTCCGTCTCTGGGCCTTACGCCATAAAACCCAAACTAACTAACCAATCAAAGGTCATATCAGGTAAGGACATCCTTTGTCTACACAACTCTATATTTATCTTATGGAAGTTTTTTACAGTTCTCCGAAATCATAAAACTACACAGTTCTAAAGCTTTTTTGTAACTCGACTTTTCTTTCATTCCCCAGTGCTGTTCCGTTTTTAAATACGTATTCAAGTCAGAATTACATCAAATATTACACATTTTAACATGGGGAGCAATGAGATATGGCTCTGAACTAATCTTAACCCTCAGGGTGGTAGTCTCATCGAGGTATCTCGTCATTAACAAAACTCGGCAGATCTTGATGGACGAGATATCTCGTCATTAGAAGAAGGCTGGCCAGATACTCATCTCGGTATCATAAAAAACTGGCGATATCTTATTGACGAGATATATCATCATTAGCAGAATTGGTCAAGACGTATTCACGTCAAAAATGAAATTTCGTAAAGTGCAAAATTAATTCATAGATGGATAGATCTTCATCTATGAAGTGATTTTTCAGAAAAATTCCAACATAGCACACTTTACACATATTCTCTAACTTTGCACTTTTTGCGGCGTTTTCAACTTCTTTCTAATTCCTTTTCTTTCGTTTCGAACGCTGCAGGAGCTCCGTAGCGATAATCACGCAGAGATCGATCCTGCTTCTTTGGCAATAGATATTTATCCCACTACAGGAAGATTCAAGTGGAAAACGTACATGAGTTTTTTAGAGCATGCTGTCGTCAACGGTTTCCAAACCGTACCGGACCGTCCCCGAATTGTCAAATACCAGGGTGTATTCGATGGACCTGCGTTGTTCATTTGCGGAGCTAAATCTCCTTATAATGTGTATGTATGCTATTATTATCCCTTCCATACCTCAAAATGACCTTTTAGATCTTGTCTGCGGAGTCTTGCACATAAGTACACAGATATCAAAGAAAGCATGCTCTGCATTAAGCTGATGTGTTTGTTGCATTGAAACAATATAAATAACATAGATAACATTAAACACTAATAATTATAAGCAACATAAATACCAATAAGCACTAATACATTGTAAATAATATAAACAAATTAAACACTAATATATTATTAACAACATAGATAACAATAAACACTAATTATATTATAAATAACATAAATAACAATAAGCACCAATACAATACAAACGATATAAATAACACTACACATTAATATATAATAAATAACATAAATAAATCTAAACACTAATATATTATAAATAACATAAATAAAACTAAACACTAATATATTATAAATTGCTAATAAAAGGCAAAAATAACTAATATTTGCAAGCAGTTTAATGCACGTTGTTAGAAGTTTTTAAATTATTATCAGAGGTAGGTAGGTTGGTATTTTAAATAACGTCGCACTGGAGCAACACAACGGGCTATTGACGATGGTCAGGGGTCCCACCCGAAGGGAAAGATCCGTATTATCAGAGGAAATAAAGATTATTCGGAAAATAAGTTGTCGGTATCCAAGGGAATACCGTTTACATAGTTTTGACCATTAATATCCGTTTCATTGAAGTGAATGTTAATACCAAAGTATTTCATGCATGAATAGTATATAATTAATAGAATCTTCCAATATGAGAGCTTGTTTCTCAACCTAACTGTAATTTTTTAAATATAATTATCAATATGATTCTCTTTGGTTCAAATTGATGAAACAATCACGACATGAAAACTTGCGTTCCTGAAACAAAATTGCTTAAGTACATAGGTAGATTCCAAAGAAAAAAGGTTTTACATTAATCTAATATTTATGTTGGATCGTAATGCACGACAAAATAACAAATATTTGAAAGCAGTTTGATATACATTGTTAACATTTTGTTTTCACTATTATCAAAAGAAATAAAGGTTATTCAGAAAATAAGTGGTCGGTATCCAGGGAAATGCCCTATACATAGTTTGTCACCATTTGTATCACTTTAGTGAGTGTTAATTCCAAAGGGTTTCATATATGAGTATTATGAAATTACTTGAGCCGATTCAACATGAGAGCTATATTCTCAACCTATCTGTTAATCACAAAATTTGTATATAGGGTGAACCAACCAGTAATTGACCAGTTAGTGCTCCTTTTGTATGTAAAACTTCCCTAAAGCTCATTTTCAATTGCACTTTCAACATTTTTTCACTTTGTATGTTGTAAAGATGGTGATTAAAATTAGCTATAGTACAATTTTTAATATTCGATAATTTTTTAAAATTTTTAATTCAAAGTTCAGAATAGTGATCGGGCCAATAATTGACCACCACACATCCAGTAATTAACGACTACCCATTCAGTAATTGACCACTATTTATTTTTCAAATAAAATTCAAATTGAACTTATGCAACTACTTTAGCATTCGACAGTAAAATAGTAAGCAATATAGCTAAGCTAAACATGTTACATGATATTTTAAGTAAACATTAGTAAAAGAACAAACTATAGAATATTATACATGATAATAATGGTTAGTACAAATATTAAACAAGTAAGCTAATTAATATATATATATAACTAATATCAAACAAGTAAAGTAGTTAAAATGTATATAACAAACTAATATTAAAACAAGTAAAAAAAATAAATGCTGCTCCAAAGCATAACACAAACAAAATCCACGTCTTCATTGCATCTGACAAAAATTATCCGATTCTAACTATTTTTTAATAGATTTTGTTTTACAGCAGCTATTACGTGCTTTTATACTATATTTGTTTTCGTTTTGCCAATTTTCTTAATGCTTTCACAAATTCATCCACTTTCACCAATTAAGTCTTTGGAAGAATTTACTCTTTTCCCATTATCAGTTTGAAATTATTTCCTCTTGGTTTGAGTTAACCGGGCTTGCTGCTTTTTTCTATTTTAACTTTTTCTTATTTTATACTTTCTTTCACAACATAACAGCTTTGAGATGCAACCGCATGAAACAATCTCTTTTCCATTTGAACCTTTCTTTTGAGACAGGACTGATAAAAGTGTAGCACATGATCTAGGATTAGAATGCAGGACTAACAGAAGAAGGTTTAGTGTAAATTGGGGTACTATACACAGACTTTTTCTTTATTAAAAATATCATTGCTACTGCATTTATTCTCAGTGCTTGATCACCTCTTCCAGTAATTCAAATTGATGAAATAACCACGTGACATCGAAACTTGTATTTATAAAACAAAGTTGCCTTAAATAAAAGTAAAAATGTATTCAAAATGTTGCAGGATTGAAGATGAGAAGTTTATTCAAGAACGGATATCGAAGGCTGTCTTTAAGCAAATAGAAGGAGCTGGTCATTTGGTTCACGCTGATTATCCTGAGAAGTTTTGTGAAGAGGTTATACAGTTTATCAATGGCAAATCTTAATATTTTCTAAACTATAAACTAATTCTCACTGCTCGTAAAGTCTTGTCATTGTATTTGTCGCGTACAAAATAAAAGTGTAGATATCACACATATATACATAATGTTTTATTACAATTACAATTAACTTTTATTTTATAAGAAAATGACCCTAAATGTATTGCGAAAATCGTATGTATTGTGATATCTGCATATTTAATGTGCTGTAAATAGATTTTATTTAATGTGCTGTAAATAAAAATTCGCTAAACAAAATAAGTAATTCGCTAAAATCTAACTTCTAAGAACATGTTATGTTGCAAACACCTTATCTAGAAGTTAAATTCTAGCAAATTATTTATTTTGTACCCATAGCTGAAGACGATTCATTTTGTGGCGGCGTGTGTGTATACTCTGACCAACTTTTCTTAGAAATGTGTATTTTGACACATGTGGCTAAATTGCGCTTTATAAAAAGAAATTAAATTTACAACCTAAAACCTTTTTAAATAAGACGTTATTCATTCCTAGATTTTAATCATAAATCCAATTTAAATCATTAAAACTTATAATTGTTTTTCATTTTTCAAAATTAATTATTTGGATTTGTCGAAAAGTGAAGTAATGTTACATCATTCTGAACTTGTATATGGTGGTGTCCCTTCAGAAAACTGAGTATCTGAATTGAAAAAAGGCTATATTAGTTCGACTTGAAACCTTGTCAGTTGTATAACAAATTTTACATGGAACTTTGCAGATCTTGGAAGAATATTAGTGTTTGATTGCTCCTGGTGATTGCCCCGACCAAGTAATCTCGTCATTAGTAAAACTGACCAGATCTTGATGGACGAGATATCTCGACATTAGAAGAAAACTGACCAGATCTGTAACTCATCATCATAAAAAATCGGCATATCTTTAGGACGATGTATATCATCATTAGTAAAATTGGTTAGAGCTTGATGGATGAGATATCTCTTTGGAAACGGAGGGATAAAATATATGAACTCATCGACTTTCTAATGAAATAGATGGACATGTGATTGGAGTCGTTGCAATAAGATCTCAGAAGTGTGTTGTAGTTCATGAGGGCTTGGGAATCGACTTGTGTCGATTGGCAATCGAAGCACAAACTAGTGCTTTTAGACACGCTCGATAATAGTATTCACCTGTGAATAATTAGCAGTACATTGTGATTCGTGCTTTCTTCCAATACCACGTGATATTCACACTAAGATCTTCAAACCGAACTATCGGGAGCAGTAACATGAAGCTGTCTTTTCCGTCTTCTTTATTAGAAGGTCAACATGAGAACTAGGTTTTTAGTAAAATTGAAAATTGACAATGGTCGAGGTTGACTTCTTTAAGAGTTGACGCATGTCATTCAATTTGAAGTTATCTGTAGAGCAATATCTCAAACCGCTTTTAGAAAAATAGTAGTCGGTTACAGTTTTTTTTCATTTCACGTGTCCCAAAATTTAGGTAGTTGAATTTACGTCTTACTGGAGCAACACAACTGGCTATTGGTGACGGTCTGAGATCAATCCCGAAGGGAAAGATCCAAAGATAACACTTAGCAATTTGAGCCATGGCCAGATAACGAGGTCAACACTTGAGCTGGCACCCCACTCTCCAAAATTCCACACCACTCCAACGTGAGGACATTTGAGGTCGCGATAGATTTAATATGCACCAGCCCCCACGTACACGACGGTATTGGCTTGGATCGCGTTTCGAATTCGCAAACCTCCGGTTGCAAATCAGTGGATCTTCCAACTGGGCTACCGTAGTTCCGTCTCAAAATGGAATGTAAAAAAATACGTAATCTTTGAAAGAAATTAATCCCAAACATCGCATGAAATTAATTTGTCATGCACCCTTTAATGATGACGAAATTCGAAAGTAATGAGCCTGTGGTTCAAGAATGGGACAAGTCGAAAAATGTTTATAATAACGCTGAAGGAAGAGTATTAGTCGTAATTTCTTTATTTTTAATATTTACAATAAGACGATTTTACAAGAGGTGGGTTGTTTTGGAGGTTTAAGGCGCAAGGGCCATATTTGGCCTAGCTGCGCCAAACACAATGCAGCACAGGAGTCGTCAGGTGTCATCTCTTGACTGGTCAATGGGCATTTGAGATCAATTTAATTTGATACTGGTATTAAGACATGCTCTATATTGTATTCCCCATAGGTGTTCCGGCCTATGAAACATGCAATATAGAGCAAGCCACTCCTGGTCACCTTGTTTGTCTGGGGCCATCTAGGAATTATCTTTATATTAATCCTTTGATAGTTTAGAACTTTTTTTAAAGAACTCAGGGACTTGTTCTAGGTTATCTAGACCAAGAATGACAAGAAACAACAGATGTTAAGATCCCATAAAAACATTACTCCACATCAGAATTACATCAGTAAGTTGTTATGCCCAAACAATCATGTCTTTAAGTTTCTCTCAAGTAATACTTTCCAAAATACGCAAAAATAACCTAAAACCTATTTTGACAGCAAGTGTAATTACTTTTCGCTTCTTCAATTTTAATAATACTTGCAGCAAAGTATCTTCACAAATGAACTTAAATTTGGATTACTATTGAAAAAATGCAGTCCAGACACACTTTTATTTTCAATCATTCCCATTTTATCTAATAATTAATTTTAAATCTACAAGTGGTTGCCATGAGATATCTTGTTCGTCAAGATCTGACCAATTTTGCTAAGGACGAGATATCTTGTTTTCAAGGCATTGCTGATTTTTTTATGATAATGAGATCAAAATCTGTTCAGTTTTTTGAGATGAGATATCTCGTCCATCAAGATCTGTCCAGCTTTGCTAATGACAAGATACCTCTTCGAGACCCACCAGGAGTGCAAAGGACACATAAACATAGCGTGAGCATAACAATCAAGTGCACAGAGAGTACATTCACAGAAATGTCTGTTTCTTTCAATTAAACCCAAAGTGAATTCAAGAATCTTCTTTTAATTCCGAAATGACAACACCATACGTAATCAAACTAGCAATCGTCGTCATCAGTAACTTTCTGTTTGTGATGAATATACTCCATGCATAAAGCATGCCACTTTTTTCACTCATAATGATTGGGATGATTCCCGGAGTTGTACATTCGCAGAGGGTACAATCACAGAAATGTCTGATTCTTTCAATTAAACCCAAAGAGAATTCAAGAATTCTCTTTCAATTCCGAAATAACAACACTATGGGTAAGCAAGCTAGCAATCGACGTCATCAGTAACTCTGTTTATAATGAACATTCTCCAGGTAGTGAGAATGCAACTTTTTTTCTGTTCCTTGTAGTCATAATAGTTGGGAGGATTCACAGAGAGGTAAATTCATTCACAGAGAGGTACATTCATTCACAGAGGGTACATTCACAGAAATGTTTGATTCTTTCAATCAAACCAAAAGAGAATTCAAGAATCTTCTTTCAATTCCGAAATGACAACGCTGTAGGTAATCAAACTAGCAATCGTCGTCATCAGTAACTTTCTGTCTATGATGAACACATTCCAAGCAGTGAGCGTGCAACTTTTTTTCAGTTCCTTGTAGTCGTAATAATTGGGAGGTTTCACGGCCGCTATTCCTTTGAAGATGCTTTCAATGTTTCGCAAACAACTACTTTGGACACGATCTGCGAAAAATACGATAAACACGAACCAAGCAGCCGTCTGTGGTGTAGACACGGCGGAGCCAATCATGGACATGGACCCGGATTTCCTGGAGGAGGCCAAGGAAACGATGGTGAAAACCTCCATTACGATTTTGCTCAGCACGGTTGAAACTGGAAATGACATTATCCGCTCGAATTCCCTCACAGCGCTTAGAATCTCCTTGCGTTTTATGAATAAGCGACGTTCTCCGGGCGTCTCAATGGATTCCGATGGGATTTTGAACCTTCTCATGATCAGAAAGCAGAAGTAGCAGTAGATGAAAGCCGTGATGAAGAATACTCCGTACGACACGTAGCCGATCAGGAAATCGAAAATAAACACGGCGGCCCCTATGAACTCGAAATCAGTCGCGATCCAGTAGTTTCTGCAAGAATGCGATCTCTGAGATTTGTTGAAGAAGTTTCCATATGCGATTTTAATGACAAATAGTATTATCGGTGGGAATAAAGCAAGGGAACATGCAAATATGAAAATTAGAGTCTTGAAGTATCTTTCCTCTTTTCTCTTGCTAGCCAGAGAGCTGAATAGTTGGATAATTTTGACCTTGTTGGAATTCATGTTCCACCAGAGAATTATGATCAGAGCGTTTGTAAACATCAAGCCACCGTATAAGTCTTGCTTATCATCGGTTGCAAAGACACAAGACAGCGCTTTGACAGAGCTTACTATCCACACAACATGGAAAAGTGCTACAAGAATATAGTGAACTAATTTATGAGAATCGCTTACCAGAATTCCCATCGTGGATAGTAAAAATTTGATGAATTTAACTTCGCAGTATCCATTGAAATTCGCCGTTATTGGTTTCTTCGTGTTAAACGATAAAGATTCTCCAGTTATTGGTAAAGTTTTCATTATTTCTAACGATGAGTTATCATTCTTTGAGTTTAGTTTGCTTATCTTGGACTTAAAAGCAACGCTATCATCAGGAGCTGGTAAATTTCTCATTATTTTTAACACCGGATCGTTATCTGGAGTATGTAAAAGTTCATTTATTCTTAACAGTTGATCACCTTCATCATCCATCGAACATATGGATAATGGAATATCGTAATCAGGAGTTGATAATTTTTTCATTGTTTTTAATGCAATATTCCTAGATAAACTTTATCAATTCAAAAAGAACAAGTGATGGAAATTTTTCCGTGTGCAACAATTATTACTCTGGTAAGAGATTGAATGCGAATGCCTTTTGCCTTTTCGCGTCCTCTATGAAAAGGTTCTGACCTTAACCATCCAAATATTGACACCTGTAAATTCAATGCCATTTGTATAAAAAATTGAGAAAAAGATGCTAAGAATTTGTGAAAGAACTCAAGGAAGATCAAACAATGAAAAGAAAAAAATGAACAATGTTTTGCTTACGCAGATGCGAAGTATTGATCTATCTCGAAATTGTTTACTTGTTTAATCTTTGCTCTAACTTGTCACTCAAAATCTATATTTTTGCGAAATTTTAACGAACCTTTTGTGTATATGAAATATATCTCATCTTCAAAGTCCCCATTTACATTCTATTGAAAGCTTAATTTATCGTAATAGCTTTCTCCCTTTTGCAAAGAGCCAATAAAAATGTGTTGACCAAATATTGAAGGAGGTATTGAAAATTCTTTTTTCTTTCAAGAAATAATAAGTAATTTAACATAGAGGATAAAGTTGCGAAGCAAACACCAAGCATCATTCAAGCTATTCACAACGCATCGATAATTTTTTTTATTGACGTATTTTTGATTGGACGGGTTTTGTTTTCGATTTTAAAACATAAGCCAACATGATGGAAATAGAAAATATAAATTAATAGTGTTTATAACGTCGACACATTTACAAAATTATTAAAAACTAAGTGGAACAGTTTTCAAATTTTGTAAGCTCAACCCTCATGATGGTTGTCTCGACGAGTTTTCTCGTCATTAGTAAAACTTATCAGATCTTGATGGACGAGATATCTCGTCATTAGAAGAAAACTGACCAGATCTCAATCGCGTCATCATCCAAAAATCGGCAATATCTTAAACGGCATTAGCAAAATTGACCAGATCTTTATGGATGAGATATCTTGTTGAAACAGCCTGGAGGATTAAAAGATTTCCGCAAACATCTAAAACTTCAAAATGTAGACCTTTTTGTGATGGAGTGCATTATACACATATTGAGCTCTTTTACATGAAATACTTTCTAAAATGGATTCTGTAATAGATTCAACTATCGAACTTATGATAGTTCAACTCGTCCAATGCTTTACCCTAATGAAAGTTGTCTTTGCTCATGTAGCATAATGTCTAAAGAAAGGAGATTTTTTTGGTAATATGCAAATATCATCCAACACATGGCTTTCTCTTTTTTTCTCGTATCCCGGATTAAAATTAGATCAGTTCCATTATGTCGTTCCCGCAAATTTGCTTTCTCTTCTGCAGACATTTTACAACTAACATTTTTATTCAACTGGTAGCATTACATATTAAATTATATTTCGAAACAAAAATGGATTTATAAATTGAACTAACAAAACCTGGATTTCCTCCTCACTTAGTTTTTCGTAAACTGATTATACGGATAATACAAAAAATATATAAATTTTCGATGACTAGTGCAAAATTGTTATCAAGTGACAAAATCCTAAGTTTTCTCTAGAACACTTTTAAAGTTTGTTAGTAATTAAAAAAGGAATAAAAAATATTCATTTATACAACTCAGCACTTTATACTCTAACTAGCTGAATTACCCGACGTTGCTCGGGTTGAAATGGTTAAATGTTGCTTGAAAAGTGAATTAGAATAATCACCTCTTTCACAGAAAAATGCAATCATTTAAGTTGTACGGAAAATACGTTTTAACTTTTTTATAGCTTCTACAATATACTTCGGACGCATATTTACATTTAATTCCTGAATATATTGCAATATGTAAAAGATTAAGACATAAATACAAACAGAAACGAAATTCCGAAGAAAAAAATGCAGAATTCTAAAAAACGAAAGATACACAAAGTGTCGAATTTCAACTGCCTGAGTGTATTCTGAAATAGAACAATTCATAAAAAGACATTTGAAAAATATTGATAAAGACGATAATGATTTATGAAATTTAGTAATGCTCAAATATGACTGCAACATTTCGCTGTGGTAACTCAAATACACAAACACGGGATTCTAAATAAAATTTATAAAATAATAAAACATTAATTATGGTTTGCCAAATCTAAAATAACAAAATTACGCTTTTATGATCGAGTTGAAGTTTTACGTGTTCCATTCCAAAATGTAAATTATGAAAAATCAAATGTATTAAATATCCTTTTTTATCAATCAAATATTCCCAATATTCATGTAAAAATATAAAATTCATCATAGAAATACAATAATAATAATAAACTTTAATTCAATAATGCACATTAAACATGTCAAATAAAGTAGGAAATACTTATACAATCAATTAAAAGTTAGATTTAGTAATGCTCAAACATGACCGAAACATGGCTTTGCCCGGGTATTTATCCCAATCATCTATTAGACAGGAAAATGAATCAAATCAATCTATAGTGTAAAATCAAAGTAATTACACTAACAGGTTTTTAAAAGTATAAGGACAGTACACACATCATGAAGTAAAATATTTTACAAATTCACTGTAGTATAAATGTAACACAAAACTTGATTATACACAATATTTTTAGTTTCACCTCCAGGAACAAGAATAACAAAATGCACATTACACCTGTCAAATAGAGTAGCAAAATTACTCTTTTATGATCAATGAGTTTTTCGTTTGTGCTTTTTGGAATAACGGTGCTTGGGTTAGAAATAAATGTAATCGGTGTAGACAAATTAAACTGAATAGATAAAATTTTTCAAAAAGCAGAAGGTCGACAGAAAGAAAATCACTGCTTTCAACGGAGGATTCACATGTATCTATTCCGGACATTTTAAAATAAGCTACATGTCTTACCTAAAAAGCTTATGAAACAGAATTCTACAAATCATTACGTATTCAATAAATTATTTAAGGAAAGTTGGCCGAAATATACACCAACTTTCCTTGAAAATAATCCTTGAACTCCTTGAAAACCTTTCCTTGAATTTCCTTGCCCAAAAATAAATATTTTAAAATATTCTTTCTTCATCAATATAATATCTATAATTTATTTACATCATGCGAAGAACTAAAAAGTCAGTTCAAACATAAATATTGTAATTTAATTTGTTTTGGAAAAAATTGTTTTTCGATCAACACTGGTAATGCAACCATAGCTGCCTAAAGCAATCAATCTATGCTCAATGTTATTTCTATGGCGATTTCGAATAGTTTTTTAGCCCCCTAGGGCCAATAGAACGGGGGTTAAGAGTTAGCCTATGGTGACCGCAGTGTTCTAAAATATAAGTGTACCAAATTTGGTGTGGATTGGTCAAACGGTGTAGATTTGTATAGAAAATATACATATATACATACATACACATCCTATATATATATATATATATATATATATATATATATATATATATATATATATATATATATCCTTTAAAAACAAAAAGCATTTTCCAAAATTATCATATAATGATTGAAAATGTTTTTAAAACTAACTAAATTATTACTTACCTTGATTAAAGTTATTGAACGCAAAACATCAAATTGAAAATCCAGAAATCCATCTTAAAACAGATTTTTAAAAAAGGTTAGAACGAAAAGTAATATATATATATATATATATATTTGCTTTTTCACTAGAAAATAGATTCTTGGAATATAACGGACACAAATTTAAAAAAATCAAACGATTAAAAAAATACCAATGTTGCCATATTAGCTACCAGTCCTATTTTTAAAGGTTTTGTGCTGTATATTTATTTATAATGTTTTATTCTCTTTATCGTCTGTCCCAAATATTCAGATTTTTTTTATATTTCGTAAAGAAAAAGTAAGGCTCAAAATAAATAAAGTATTAGAATTTAAATTCCGTAAAAATAGTTTTCGGAAAATCAATTGATTTTTCAGCAGTACTGGCAAAACAATCCAAGTATTGCAATGCTCAATCTACCTTCCAGTTACTCCAAAACTACCAAATTATGGTTGATTTTTAAGTATAGTTACTCAGATGTTTCAACATGAGCTCAGATGTTTTGCCTAAATATGTAAGTAAAGAAATTTTAAATAATGTATTCACTAAACTAAAATATGGTGTATCAAATATGGAACATTGCATTAAAACAAGTAGAAAAAACTTTATGTGATACTTGTACAAACACACAAACACAAAATCGAACATAGAACAGGAAGACGGACCGACAGATTTACGCAACCAAGTCCAGTCTCTGAATGAATGTAAGTATTCACAGTATGCAGTTTCATGAAAATATATTCAATCGTTTGGACGTAGTACGGGCATACATATACAGACAGATGGACAAACACCAAAACACGCAAGAGGCGGATTTAGCATCAGAAGGGCCTAAAACGGATAGAAAACTTGAAATGGTACGAAAATATTCAATGCACAAACCAACACTGCATTTTTATTTATATAGTTTAAGTGTTGAGTTGTAAATCAAGATCTTTTGTTACATTTTTTATTACTAACAAACTTTAAAATCGCTCAAGTGAAAATTTAAGATTTTGTCATTTGCACATTTGTGCATAAGCCTCCGTTTTTCAGTGCAGTTTGCTCAGGAGATAAAATATATTTTTATTCGAAATCTGGTAGATGACATTTTATTTTAAAAACACTTCACAGAAATAATTACCAATGAGTTGTGAAATGTTTAAAAATTCTTTAAAAAGGAATGCTTTGATATAAAATAATAAAAAGCAAGGGTTTATGAGATTATATAAACACCTTTTATCGCCTGTCAAAAAACATTTAATTGCAGCCGCATATGAATGTCATCGAAATCACATTTAGTAATCAAAACTTTCTATGTGGTTATTTAAGAGTTTATCTGAAAAGCTAACTTTTATCAGAACGTTTTAAAGCTGCTAGAAGGAAACATAATAGTTGATATGAAAACTAAAACAACGCCAAAGCGAAAGTTTCATTATCGGTTCACCGCGCTCTCAATATCTGGGTATGGGTTACAAGAAAACAGATATTCCCTGACAGAAGCTGTCGCACTAACCTCAACGACATTGGCAAATATATAAGCTTGTTTGGTAAGTTGTCTGTTACTTAACATTTAATTTCAGCGATGGTATTACATTATTATGAACAATTTTCTAAACTCATAACTTTTTTGATTGCTCGAATTGCAATAAACAAGGTTTGAATTCCGTGATGCCTATTTTTACTGTAGTAGAGGATAAACGCGTTTTCCCTCTTTCCTTGTGATGATATCTGACAACGAGGAAGTTGTGGTTACCAGATTTGGCGCGTTATGGAGATTATTGCATTATTTTTTTCGACGAAATTTTTTGCGTTAGTCATTTCTACTATTAAAATGAAGTGTTTGTGAGTGTGTGTGCGGTGTCCAGACGAATCTGTAGCATTTACAGCCATGAAATTCGGCACACAGGTGGTCCAAAGGTGACTGAATGTCCCTCGAAGCCCGAATTTTAAAATTTATTCTAGAAAATTTTTTAATTAATATTTTGACAAAAAACAACCAATTCATTGTAATATTAATTCTCTGAATGCAAAATTTGTTTTTTATTAATTGGTTACTAAAAAAATATTAAATGTAAATTAAAACAATTGTTTTTAAAAAAATATATTGATTTGGCCACAAGAAACTTCGTTATTCTTCGGTGAAAATGATCGGATGCCTACTCATCGGGATTATTATTTCTTGGTGGCACACATTCTGGTAACGACAAATCGTCCACCTTCGACTCTTTGAAAAGCTGTTCTATATTCCCCCTTGAGCAATTTTTGCATATTTCGCCAGGGACCGCTATGGAATCTGAACTCTCCGAACTGTCTGAATCCTCGGCCGAGTCTTGGTCATTCTCACGCTTGCGTTTCTTTTTCTGGGTTGATTTCCGGGCTTGGGTGTTCTTGCTGGTTGATCTGTTCTTGCGTCTGCCTTCTGTTCTTGATCCGTACATCCTTCTGGGAGACCTTTTCTTTCTGCGGGTTGTGGGGCCGCACGAAATCCTCTCTGCAGTAGAAATCAGTGGTCGACGTGGCATTTTGGATTTTCTCTCCCTTCTGGTTGTTTCCAGAGTTCTTTTCTTTGAAATCCTCATCATTCCTGAAATTTTTTAATCGTCATGTGTAGAAAATGCTAAACGCACCCAAATATTTGGTCGTTGGTTGGAATGGGTTTTTTAATTATTTGTTACTGAACCTCTGTAATATAAATAATTATAGGTTTGTCATTTAAGAATTGAATAGATCAGATTTGCATAAAATTCTAATTTAGAAGATCCGTTGGTATTTTCTGGCTGCAATTGAAATCCACCAACATTTGTTTGCTGTTTTCATCTTTTAATAATGGAATTGTCAATAATAATTTGAATTGACACTGTCTACTGTTAAGAATGTGTTTTTAGATTTTGACTAAGTACTCTCCACTGTTAAGAGTTGGTTACATTTCGACTTGACACTGTCTACTGTTAAGAAGTACGGTACATTGCTAATAAGCATTGGAGTGTGGGTAATTGTTTGCTCACTGATAAGATAACTTGACACTGTCTACTGTTAAGAATTTGTTAGATTTCGGCTAAACACTGTCCACTGTTAAGAGTTGGTTAAATTGTGGCTTGACACTGTCTACTGTTAAGTGCGGCACATTGCCACTAGGCATAGAAGGGTTGGGGCTATTGTTTGCCTATTTCTAATATGTTAATTTCGCGATGTCATCAGATGGGTGATTCTGTTGCTAATCCAGAATAATTTAGCTCATTTAATTTTTCACATTAAAACCCCAACGAAATTAAATTGATTAGTTTAATTTCAAGACCTGTAATAAAATTTCGAAAAATATTTTTAAGGTGAATAGACGCTCATTTATTTTGTTTTAACATTCGAGGTTTTCAAATAAATTCAGAATAAAACATAATCTTTGTAGCAAAAAATATTTTTAATGTAAATTTTAGCTACCAAATCTTTGAAGTGTTCTTTAAATTAACCTATTCATCTAGCCTTTTTTTAAATAGTATTTAATCCAAATGTTATCTACAAAATAAATACCTTTTTTGACGCGTAATACTTTTGAAGAAGTATTTATCTTCTTTGAACTCTCCATGATAACCGATACAGATATCCTTTTTTCTTACTTTCAAATGTATCAATTAAATACTGAAAAATAATATACTGAGTCAGGATTTATGTTGAACGAATTGTTAAACGATTATGAATTTATGTTATCTGAATTCTGCTACTATTTTTTATCACAGGCTTATGTCAGTCTTGTTCCGATTTTAAACAGCTTTTATTTACAACATTTTTATCATGTTTTGTGTCATGCTACCATCGAGAAAAAACTCAAGTGGGCTCCATGTTTTTCGAAAAATTGTTTCGTACATTGGGAGTTTGAAAAACGACATAGAAATAGAAGATGTATAGAGCAAGAGTTCAGAAAAAATACGATGGCACATGAAGCTGAGCGCACAGCATCGAATCGACCTTAAAATGAAATAGACGGAGCATGCGCCCGCAGCTTCATGTTATTTCTTCCAGTTGCTCGGTTTGAAGATCTGTCACGTGGTTGTGGGTAAAAGCATGAATCCTAAATTATCGATTGGTTAAAGTGATTATCCACTGGTTACCAAAACACTAGTATGAGCTTCCATAGCCAATCGGCTAAGTCGATTTATGATTTACCCTTCAGAGATCTTAAGACAGCGACTCCGAACACATGATTCGTCTATTTCATTAGAAGGTCGATGTATTTATCTCTGACTGGTTGACAATCTTTCACGAGAAAAATGAAATTTTGATTTTCTTAAAACCTTTCAAAACATGCCAAATGAAGTACTTTTTAACCAATCGCATAAATCTCTTTTTGCTTATAACATTGTTGAATAGTACTGTATGCTAAATTTTATTTATTTTCCTCTTTTAATAATTGACATAAATTTTTAGATGATGATTTCTTTTCTTTTTGTTTTGATTTAATACAGTTTCTTTCACAGCGGTTTAATACAAACTGCACAAATACTCAAAAGTTAAGTGAAAAGAATATACAAGGGATGGATACAAAGTAGTGGCAACACATCGATAGATCTGAAATCCCTTTATTATCATAGTTAAAAACACTGACATTCCTTCAATATAATCACCTCTCATGTATACCACCTTCTGCCAAATGACAGAAAGGCGCCGTACACCATCAGCACATCCACTTCTGTTGATGTCCCGCAACGATCGCCATACAGCACGGATAATCTCCTCCCTACTGTTGAAATGGATCCCTCGTAGTGGCACGTCCACAGTGACATTGACGAGTGATATTGCACCATGCTGTACCTCCGGGACACAGTTAATGCTGCCTACTGCTGTGAATTCCTGAGACATCATCTGCGTCCAGCACTCTGGAGAAAGCGACACCACTTGTTGCCTTCGAATCCAATCATCCTCCATGACAATGCACGGTGTCATACTGCGAACGCTGTCACGGATCTCCTGCGACGGTGGCGGTGCGAGGTACTGGAACATCCGCCATACTCACCGGATATGAGTCCGTGTGACTATGATCTCTTCGCCAAAATGAAAGAAACACTACCGAGGGATCCATTTCAACAGTAGGGAGGAGATTATCTGTGCTGTATGGCGATCGGTTGCGGGACATCAACAGAAGTGGATGTGCTGATGGTGTACGGCGCCTTCCTGTCATTTGGCAGAAGGTGGTATACATGAGAGGTGATTATATTGAAGAAATGTAAGTGTTTTTAACTATGATAATAAAGGCATTTCAGATCTATCGATGTGTTGCCACTACTTTGTATCCATCCCTTGTACACTACAGATGCACATTTTCTTTCTCTCCCGTGTGGTCTAGACAAGCTAGACCAAGTCCGTGAGCTCATGCCCCTCCTAAAAGAGTGCAAGACCAGCATTGGATTTAAAATACAGATCCTCCCTTTACATCCCCAGACAAGCAGGGAGATGACCAAGAGAGGCTTGCACAATATTGCATTTACGATTGGTCGAGAAAACCTTAACCCTCCAAGTGGTTTCGACGAGATATGGCGTCCATCAAGGTATGAAGTTTTGTTAATAACGGCATATCTAGTCGAGATAAAACTGCCCTACAACTCCAAAAGAATGAATACCCAAATGGGAAAGTCTCCCTTGCCCACAACTGGTGATAATTAGGAACAGGTTTTTGCATTAGAGACTGGCAGTTTTCGACTTGAAGATAAACCACCTGGAGAGATAATATCATGAACAGATGAAATTAATCTCAAACGTCCACTGGCCAGTCAAGAGATGGTGGCCTGCTGGCCTCTATCACCCAAAAAGTTGAAGGCACCTGAGGATATTTCTCACATTTTTTGACCATTCATACTATTATAGTATGTTCATAGTATACATAGTCGTTTTATAAGTTTGGAGAAAGGTAGTTCAATTAACTTCGCACTAGAGCAAGCAATGGGCTATTGGCGACGGTCCAGAATCAAGCCCCAAGGGAAAGACACGAGGACAGCACCTCGTAATTTTGAACCACGGTCAGATGACGAGTCAACACCTGAGCTTGCACCCCTCTCATCAAACTTCAACACTACACCAACGTTAAGGACATTTGAGGTCACGACAGAGTTGACGTGCATCAATCCCCGCGTACACGACGATCTTCGGTTGGACCGAGTTTCGAACTCGCAATCCTCCGGTTGCTAATCCGTTACTCTTCCAACCGGACTGCAGAGCCCCGCAGTCAATGTGGGGCAGGAACGATTCGTTATGTTTTACTTCAAAAAACAAATCTACAATCCCTCATGCCTTTGTTTGCGTGGTTGTCAACATTGCAATGTATTTATTAATTATTTTGAATTATTATTTAGGTAAAAATGGAGCTTGCTTATGATCTTCATCTGCCACCTGGTGATGTAGAAAGATATGCATCCCCCATTCTCCTTTTGCATGGTATGTTCGATTCAAGGAAAACTTGGAAGTTTATGGCTGCTGAATTAGCCCAGAGGACAGGTAGAAAAGTAAGAATGCAATAATTTATGTACAGTTCTTTAACACTCCGAGTGATTTTCTCATCCATCCAGATCTGACAAATTTTGCTAATGACGAGATACCTCGTAACCAATATAGTGTCGATTTTGTTTTGATGACGAGATCAAGATCTGGTCACTTTTCTTCTAATGACGAGATATTTTGTCCAACAAGATCTGGGCCGTTTTTGCTAATAACAAGATTCCTCGTCAGGACAACCATCAGGAGGGTTAAGTAATATCCTTACTGGGTATGATGCATTTTGGAGGGTATTTACAAATTAAATGCAATGTAAGAGTGAAATATTTTAAACTAATGGTTCTACTAGGAAGAAATCAGTTTCATGTGAGTTGTATGTGTGTGTGTGTGTGAAGATATCAGAATAATTCTAGTAAAGAATAAGTTTAAAATTTAGTAAATTGTTTTTACTCTGTTACACAGAAACCGCATATACAACATTTAAAGCAGTTATTAAAAATTGAACTCTTAGTATTTTTCAATTCTTTTTAGCTCTGGAAAATATCGCTCGATACAATACTGGAGAAAAATATAGGTCATAATATATCCTGATAGAATTGACATTTCATTAATTTTAGCATTTTGATGTGTCCGAATATTATATTTTTTTCTAAAAGTTAGAAGCCAAAGCCATACTAAATAACTCGAAGTAAACTAAAATAACTCGAAGTCGTTATATTTCATGCTTTTTGACAAACTCACACACATGAAAGTATTTCGGAAACCTAAAACTACTTGTTAAAAATTAAAAACTTCGCCAAAAGGGTTGCAAATAAAATTCATTTCTCAGAACGTTCTACTTGCAACTCCTGTTCATGCTTTGACTTGACGAATTGGATAATTTTAAATAGAATTTGATTATTCACATCACAATCAGTTCTTCTAACACATATTTTCAGATTTTTTTACCTGATGGTCTTGCTTTATTCACAATTCAACAGAACTTTAAACCTCTAATTCCTTAACCCTCCAAGTGGTTTCGACGAATTATCTCGTCCATCAAGATATGACCGCAGAAGAAATATATAAGCAGAGTGAGCAATGGTAACCTTTTTATGTCCAGGATCATGTGACCAAGACAAGTAGTAACTTGAGCCCCAGACTACTTTCGTCTGCGAAGAGAAGACGAACATTCATCATCTGATTGGTCCAAGAGACGGAAGACGACGCCCATCCATTGATTCATCACCTCATTGGTTCCTGCGACATAGTAATAGACTGAGATTTCACTACTTTAGAAATGCGCATTCGCACATCTACCTCATAAGGTGTAATACTGCTGAACGAGGCGATAAGCTGCCAAATCGCCCAAGCAAATACATTTTTGACAGAACAGTCACGTGACTACTAGTTGACGTGTTGGTCACACTTTTTGGAGCTCCTCTAAATAGCGATGCTCAGTCTACGTATATTTAACGTCTATGTATCTGACCAATTTTACTAACGACAGGATATCTCGTCATCAAGATATTGTCTATTTTTTATGATTACGGAATCAAGACCTGGTCAGTTTTCTTCTAATGACCGGGTATCTCGTCTGTCAAGGTCTGGTCAATTTTGCGAATGACGAGATACCTCGTCGAGATAGCCACAAGGCGGGTTAAGACATAATTTTTAGCAATAATTTCAATATTTCAGTTGAAAAACCTACTTTTCCCATTTTCTTATGGCATGTGTATGTTCTAGGTTTATACCGTGGATGCCAGGAACCACGGAGAGAGTCCATGGAGGGATGACATGTCTTTCGATATTCTAGCAGATGATGTGGACAATTTTCTCACGCAACATAGAATTCCTAAGGCAGTCCTAGTAGGACACAGCATGGGTGGTAGAATTGCCTTAACACTCGCTCTTCGCAAGGTAATCTCAGATTCTACAGTCTTTTATTAGAATACCAAATGGCTTTAAGATCACAATAAATGTTGATAAAATCAACATATTACAAACATACATAATAATCATACCCTCTGTTAATGAGTGGGATTCAGTGTATACCTGAGGGATAGCCGAGACAGTAGACGATGTGGTATTAAATGCATGTGTAAAATCTATAAAAAATTTGGAAACAAATTTGGAAGTGTGTCTTATATTAGGTCATTAAGTATGAATTCGAACTGAAAGTTTGGTTTATTATATTTCAAAAGCAAGAAGCAGTATAATTAATCAAAGTATGCGCCTAAACTGTCGATACAGTTTTGCCATCTTAACGGTAGCTTGTTAATGCCGGCAGCGAAGATGCCTGGAGAGTGAGTGATGATAAAATAGCGAAAGGCTTTTTCTACAGCTTGTTGAGAATTAAATTTTTTTCCTTGCAAGAAGTGGTCCTATGACTGGAGGAAATGGTAATCTGTTGGTGCAAGGTCTGGGGAATTCAGTGGGTGACAGAGAGTTTCCAAGTCCAGCTCCTGTAGTTTGAGCAACGTTATTTGTGCGACATGTGGTCGAGCATTGTCCTGCAAGAGGATTGGCCTGTCTCTATTCTCCAATCTCGCCTGCTTAATCCCAAGCTCCTTCATCATTTCGTCTAATTGGTTACAATAGACATCCGCCGTAATCGATTGACCAGATCTCATGAACCGGTAGTGGAAAACACCAGCGCTGGACCACCAAACAGACACCATTAGCTTTTTTGGTGAATATTCTGTTTCGGAGTGTGTTTTAGCACTTCATCTTTATCCAACCATTGCGGCGAACGCTTGCGATTGTCGAAAGGAATCCATTTTTCATCACAAGTAACAATACGGTGTAAAAATGGTTCGCCTTTAGGCCGCGACAGCAAAGAAAGGCAAGCTTCGAAACGATTTCTTTTCTGACGCTAGTTTAATTCATGCAGAACTCCATCTATCCAGCTTCTTAACCTTACCGATTTGTTTCAAATGGTTTAATATTGTTGAAATAGTAACGTAAAACCTTGCTGCTAATTCACGCGTAGTTTGAGATGTATCCGCTTCCACTGCAGCTTTCAGATCATCATTCTCCACTTTGCTCATAGGTCGTCCACGTGGTTCATTTTGAAGATCAAAATCGCCAGATCGAAACTTCTCAAACCATCTACGTACTATGCGTTCATTAGCCACATCCTTGCCATACACTTCGTTGACACTTCGAGTTGTCTGCGCTGCATTAGTTCCACGACGGAACTCATATTCGAAAATAACGCGAATTTTTGACTTATCCATGGTTTACAAAATTTAATCTCAAAAGACAATTCGACAGATAATCACAAACCAAAACGTGCATCTGAAAGGCTGATGACCTTCACAATAAAAAAACAAAGAACTATCAAAGAGAAATATCAAAGATATCGGTTATCAAATTTGGTACTTGACGTAATCGGACATTTCATACTTAATGACCTAAGATCTTAACTACCTCAGCAGAAGGTTTTTTAACCAAACGTCTGGTTAGAATGTCTACAACTATTCAATGAATATATGGTAAAAAAATGCAGCATGATTATAAATTATGAAAAGAGCTACATCAAATAATAGGCATTTTAACATGGGGAGCAAAGGGCTCCCCATGTTAAATGCCACATGGGGAGCAAAGGGCTCCCCATGTGGCTCTGAACGCATCTAAGCAGCGGACACTATATTAAAAATAAGTAACCTCTTTTATTGACTTATAACTTATGACTAAATTATAGTCAGTTGAAACTAGTTATCTGCATGAATTATAAACACACAATGGAGAAACATTCCCAAGCTAGGCAGGCAGAAGAAATCAAAGATTCATTTAGGTATACACTTTCTAAAATTCCGGCTACCCCTCTTCGATATGCTTTTTCTACCTTCAGCCAAACACCTGTACAGATTTCAAATTTTCAACAGTCCAAGTAATGTCCTATGTGGAGGTAGTGACGAAACGGACTGCACCCATCTTGGAATTTGCCCAAAATTGTCGGAAGGCATTTTTCAAGGATATTGGAAGGCGAGAGATCTATTTCAAAGCCTACAGACTGAATGACTGCTGTTTATTTATGTTTTTTTCAATCCCGTTTTGATGTTTTGTCCTTTTGTTCTTTGTCTCCATGCTTTTTGCCGAGAGCTTACTCTAATGAATGAATGTATTTCAATTGCTACTGCTAAAAATTAAAAAAAAAGCATCCATAATTAAGATGGAAGTAAATTCCAGTGGAACGTATTACTTTATCACAACAAAATATAAAAGATGCTAAGGGTATTCGTGATCGTTGTTTATTAATTCCGGCATTCTTTATCTTTTAACAGCCAGAGAAAGTGGAAAAGCTGGTTGTGGAAGACATGTCACTGAAGAGCTTCCGTCCGGTACAGGGCGGCCTTTTTATGAGCTTGATTCAAATGTTGCAGGACTCCCTTGTAGCCATACCTCCTGGAGCAGATGAGAAGTCAGCTAAAGAAGCTATCGTCACTCACTTCGCTCCTTTCTTCGGACAAGTATTGTTTCCATGCAAGCCTAAAATACCAAATTGCATAAAAGATATGTTAACCCTCCTGGTGGTTTCTCAACGAGGTTTCTCGTCATGAGCAATGTTGACCAGATCTTGATGGGCGAGAGATTTCGTCATTAGAAAAACTGACCAGATCTTCATCTCGTCATCGTAAAAAAATTCACCAGCATCTTGATGACATCTCGTCATTATCAAAATTGGTCAGATCTTGATTGACGAGACATCTCGTCGAAACTACATGGAGGGTTGTGAAATACTTTAAGTGGTTGGGCTTAAACTGAATGATAACTTTAACTCTGAGAGTCGCAAGGTTTCCGAGTATTTTAATACTTTTTTACCCCACAACGCACTTAAAGACTTAAATATGGCCACATCTGTTGGTTGAAAAAAATCCATGAAATATCTCAAGATTTATAAGAATTCTATTGACCCTTCTTCATAACACAATCCTCTGGAACGATTATATTCTTCTTTCCTTGGAATAGAATTCTTTGAAAGGATTTAATTGCTTTTTTTTTCTTAGAAAAGAATCATTCGGAAAGATTCTATTCCATGGTCAAGAAGGGCAAAATTGGTTTGAAGTCATACAGGGAACACTGCATGTTGCTAAGTTGAATTATGCGTGTGTTTATCCTTCAGAGGGTTAAAATTTATTTTCCGTGGTATCAAAACGTATTGTAGCCAATTGCACATAGATTATGTACTTTTAAATAAGACGAATGAATGTAAAGCCAGGGAGTATAGTATCTGTTTTACATATACATAAAATGCCAGGACAATTGAGCAGTAGTCATTATGGCACGACAAGGGCGGATTTTTGAACCACCTTGAGTTACCCTGGTGCTCCACAAGGAATGGGTTCATGTACTGAAAAGCATCCTTGCCTTACCCCGAATTCAAACCATGAGCCGAACCTCAGACTACTTTCGTCTGCTGGGTTCAACCTAACATTGTCATATGATTGGTCCACTGGTCGGGAGAAGGCGCCCATCTATTGATTCCTCATTTGAATGATTCGCGCGACAGAATAGACTTTAGCGGTTTCACCATTTTTTGTCGCCATTCTATACAAATTATTCACACTATCCTGTCATTAGATGTTACATCGCCAAACGAGGTGATAAGATACCGTCCATTTTTCACAGAGCTGTCACGTGACTACTAGTCGACATGTTGGTTGCACTTTCTGAAGCTCCTCTCAATAGAAATGCTTAGTCTACTTATATTTCACGTTTATTGTGGTACCTGTTATGTTACTTACTCATTGTTTTTAAATCTGTCATCAATGCTTCCGATTTTTCTCATTTTGTGTTTCATTCGCGTATTTATGTTACAGAATAAGGACATTAAAAAGATGACTTACGACTTAAGTACGATGCCTTTGAAGTACGACCAAGGCGAATATTCTTGGCAAGCTAATTTACCCGCTATTGAAGGCATGCTCACGACGCATAAAATACAGCAGACTTTGAATGGTGTCTACATGGGGGATGCTTTGTTTTTGTATGGGACTAAATCGTTCTTTAAAGTGTAAGTATTACCTGAAATTAAATTATCTTTCTCAATGTAAAGTAATTGCAATTGTAATATGAACGTAGTAGGGTTCAAAAGCTTTCGTCCTGAACATGTTGAAGGAGTGTGGGCCGAGTGATTGAATTAACATCGCACTGGAGCAACACAACGGGCTATTGCCGTGCAATCCCGAAAGGAAAGATCCAAGGAAAACACCTCGTAATTTATCAGTGCCCCTGTAGCCCGGTTGGCAGAGTCGCGGATTAGCAACAGGAGGGTTGCGAGTTCGAAACTCGATCCAACCAAAGATCGTCGGGTATGTGGGGGTTGGTGTACGTTAACTCTTAAGTGGCCTCACGTTGGCGTGGAAGTTTGGAGAGTGGAGCTCAAGTGTTTACCTCGTCATCTGACCTTTGTTCAAAACTTCGAGATGTTTTCTCCGGTTCTTGTCCATCAAGATTTATCCAGGACTGCTGCCAATAGCCCAGGGTGTTGCTCCAGCGCGACGTAATTGAACTATCTACCGCGACTCTACCACCTGGGATTCCGTGGCCCATAAACGGAACAATAATGTTACTTTCAGTTTACCCAAAGATGCAATAAAGGTTTCATGCTGTGTTCCATGAGTTTCAATTTGAGAGTTAATTACTTATATTGTAAACTGACACGTTCTGTGAGTATTGGTCCTGAGTAATTAACTTAAACCTCTTAGAACAATACATGTAAATGTTTTTAAACTTTTCTTGTAGGGATAAAGACCCGTTGATCTCCAAGTTCTTCCCCCGAGCCACCAAATTGGGAATTGAAAAGGCGTCTCATCTAGTTCATTTTGAATTTCCTTCGCGATTCATTTCAGAAGTTTCAGATTTCATCAATAACAATCTCGTGAAATCAAAGTATTAAATCGGGAAAAGAAATGTATCACAAGAAAGAGCTATAATTTATGTATTGTGTGTGTAAAAGTTAACCTATGCACTTCAAATTCAAAATTTTCTATACATGTTCAAATTTATGTACAGTACATTTTTTGTAAGTTTTGTAATGTCCAGAAAATAAAAATTAAATATTTATCTTAACTGCTTTATATTTATTGTCATCGACCTTCCACTGGAATGGTAAATAATGCTGGAGCAACACAAAGGGATATTGGCGACGGTCCTGGATCAATACCACGTAATTTGTACCACGGTCAAATGACGAGGTCAGCACCCGTAAATCCGAGTATAGATTATTGGTTCCAAGTACCATATCCAAGTATAGTTAAATTGTACTTGCAAAAGGCAAATAAATTTATTTTGAAAAATTGACTATAATAGTTTTGAATTAAACTTTTGAAGACATGGGCCGTTGACTTCATGCCTAATAGTCATTCTCCTGTACCAACAAATATTTGTAAGTTATTTTTTTATTTATTCTAAAAAATAAGTAAAATATATTAATGTCTATCGGAAATCACAAATCGAAGGGAGATCAATATAACGCATAGCTTACATAGTAGTCAAAATCCCCATAGCAACAACACTGAGTATTGTTACGATTGTGGTGGAAGTATATTATTTTACCAGTATTACTGGAAAAGCAATTTTTTCAAAATATTTTTGGGGAATTTAAATTCTAAAACTTTATCGTCGTTTTATAAGTGAAACACATTAAGTCAAAAAATAGTTCTGAGAACGATGGAGAAACATTTCCCCTTCGGACAAACAAGAAATCTAACCTTCATGCAAAGAAAATAAAACTCAGTAGACACGCTTCATCGTTTTTAACATCACTACAATCTAGTCTAGAAAAGTCAAAGGGTAGGTAGGCAGTTAATTAACGTCGCACAGGAGCAGTACAACGGGCTATTGGCGACGGTCCGGGATCAATCTCGAAAGACAATACCTCGTAATTTTGAACCACGGTCAGGTGACGAGGTCACACCTGAGCTGTCACCTCACTCTTCACCACGCCAACATGAGGACATTTGAGGCCACGACAGATTTAATATGCACCAGCCCCCGCTTCTGTTTGGACCGAGTTCAGGACCAACCCTGCGATTGCTAATCCGCTACTCCTCCAACCGGGCTACCGCGCCCAGAGAAGCCAAAAAACTCATACCTTAAAATTGTTGACCTAGTGTGCTTCACTTGTGAGCCGACGATATGTTAAAATTTGTTCGTCCGAAATATAAATAATTTACGAATACTTATGGCAAGTGGAACTGAGGTAAAAAATTTTACTTTTGGATAATTTATTCATGTCGACTAGAACCTTGTATGTGTTGTAAATTAATTCTCAAGACGTGTAGCGATTATACTTTACCACAATTACACGTACTTTTTCTTTTCGTATCGTTCTGTAAGGAAACGAATCGTTATTCTATGCAAAAAACGCAAGCAAAAGAATGATAAGCAATAAAAGTGTAATTTTGCTAGTCAGTACATGACATCTTAGACAGATACCTGTTCGAGTATATGCCATTCAACGGATGTAAAATCTATTGAAATCAAAATGAATTCAGATGTAGTCAGGGTTCTTATTCTCTTTTTGGACTTCATTTTCATCAATCCCCTATACCAGTGGTGCGCAAACTATTTTCATTTCGGGCCCCCCCAATTTTGTGTACTATTTTGTCGCGACCCTTGAATAGAGAATAGATGTTTATTTAATCATCTATGTTGTTAAAGTTGAATTCTTTTTGGGATTTGCGCTTATGTTTGTACCTTATTAGAGGTCTGAATAAAACACATAATTTTATGAAGCAATGGTTTTATTTATGCATATGGGTATAAATATTTTTTTAATGGAAAATACTTCCAAAAAACTTACAACATAAGAATTCAATGTGAGGTATGCGCTTGCAGAGATCACGATTGCTTCTATGTTCGGATCTATATTGGAAATCGCAAGCCGTAAGTCATCCTCTGGATCCAAACGAGATCGATATTTTGTTTTAATGGCAACTAATTTTGAAAAGCCGGTTTCACATAAGTAAGTCGATGCAAACTGAATCAAAATATTAATTGCATTTTTCTTCAAATCGCCATATTCTTTTCCAATCGATAACAAAAATTTTTGGCAAGTCAGACTTAAATTAAATGCGCAGTGTTTCGTCGCTTGATACATCAATCAACTGTTCTTTTTCATTTAAAGAGATATTGGATTTAAAAATATCAAACGAAAATGGATCACGTATCCAACCTAATTCATTATCTGGAAATTGTTCGAACCTTTTCGAAAAGTTTTCTCCCAGTTTTATCATATGACAGGAAATGGTGTTTTTAAATATCAAGAAATCTATATTATTTTCTTTAGTAAATTCTGAAAAGCACGGGAACATGTCTGTGTTGCTTTTGTTCAATTCTCCTTGCCAAAGTATCAGCTTATTCTTAAAAGCTTCAATTTTATTGCTCGATTTTAAAATGCTTGTATTCTCTCCCTGTAGACTTAAATTCAAATCGTTAAGTTTTTCGAAAATGTCAACCATGTAACTGAGTTTTCCGAGCCAATCTTCATTAATGAATGAACTTGCCAATATATATTTCTTTTCTACCAAAACAATGTAAACTTCGTTTCTCAAATAGAAAATCGCAGTATTTTGCCGCGTGAGAGCCATCTGACTTCGGTATGTAGTAATAATGTCTCATACACAGAACCCATCTCACTACAGGATATTGAAAAGAGACTACTGTTTAGGGCGCTGTTGCTTTTAATGTAATTAATTACAATAACAACATCCTGTAATATCTTATTCAATTCTTCATCAATGTCTTTTGCAACAAGAGCATGTCTATGTATCATGCAATGGTTGAATACTTATGGGGAGCAATTTTCTTTATTAACCCTCTTAGTCCTTTATTACTACCTGTTAATGCTGCAGCAGCATCAGTGCAAACCGCGACACAGTGTGTCCAGGTAAGGTCATTTGTTTCAAAATATTTATTAATAATTTTAAATATTTTCTCTCCATTTGTTTTTCCTTCCAATTTTTTACAAGATAAAAAATCTTCTGATATGTCTTCTTTATAAACGTATCTCACATAAACAATTAATTGAGACAGTTTAGAAATGTCAGTAGTTTCGTCAAGTTGTAGAGCAAATACAGGAGAGTTTCGTAATCAATTTAACAGAACTGATTCTATATTACGTGAAATGGCGGAAATTCGGCGAGAAACGGTATCTCTTGATAATGGTATCGTTTTTAAATCGTTACCCTATTTTTCTCCTTGCAAAATTGATATCATTTTAATTGCTGAAGGAAGAATGAGTAAATATAACTATTAAATATAACATTTTTAAGGATGCCCGTAAAGGCCTTCTCAGGAATTGTGTATTTTTCAAAAATACATTTTTATTTTTGATACTTTCAGCTCGTTTTTTAAAAAATGTTTCAGATTTATTTGCTAATTCTTTGTTTGGTTTCCAACTGTCTTTTTAATTTAGCAGGTTTCATACTTTTATTTGCTAATGTATCCCTGCAATTAACACACAGCGGATGTTCTTTCCCATTAACAACGCAATATGTAAATCCATATTTAATAAATTCTTGATATTTTCTCAATTTTTTATTAGATAACACATTTCGTTCGATATTTTTTGATGTTGAAACAGTACAATTGGATTCATTCACAGTTTTTCCAAGTTCATTGGATGTCGGTCCATCATTCTAATTTGTATTGTCATTCTTTTCATTTTCTGGACGTTGGGTACCTATTTTTAGCCATTTATCCATCATGAGGGTATTAAAACTAAAACTAAATTATAAATATACAATATTTCATTTCTTTGCGTTTGTTCAATCACGTGCGGCTACCACGTAGGAAGAAAATAAAGTCCGGGATTACTCTGTATAAATCATGTTTATTTTTAGCTTATTCAGACGAGAATTAAAGAAAAGAAAACTTAATTATAAGAGAAACATCTCTTTATACCAATTGCACATACTCGCTTCTTAAAATAAAAAATACAACGCTCAAGTAAAAATTTACATATGGTAATCAAGGCAAGTAAACATTTCAACTGGTGTTGCCAGTCGAGCACACATCTATATTGTACACAGAGGTTACAGTGAATCATAACATACAAATATTGGAGCTTACTTAAAAAAATACAAAACAAGTACAAAATTAATTATAGTGATTTAATATAATTATGTTTACCAACATTACTTACTCCAAAGAAGGTAAAATATATATTTAAAAATTACAATTAGCGTTTATTTTTCAAAATTCATCTTACTATGATCTTAAATTTGTACTCGCACTTAAACTGCAAAAGCAGGCTTTGTTTAGTGTGCCGCCATCTTTAATCCAAAAACAGAACCAACTGTTCCGTTACACGTTTTAAAATAGTAACTAACCTGGTAGCGTTTCCAACGAAATATCAGTTGAGGATAATTGATTTTCGAAAAAATCAAAAACGAAAACAATAATACAAAAAAAACAGTTTTTCCTTATAAATATTTTAATATATATATATTGATTTTTTAATTAATTGTTTATATTGCCCTCCGAGCACGCTACTGAACTGCCCTATACTTAAAAAATAAGTTATGTACATACCCGATTGCAAATTTTATTTAAAATTAGCTAAAGCGATATATAAACAGATTTACAGAATGCACTTGAATGAACGTAAGAAGCAGCAAAACTGAGCTACTGAGGCACAACGGAAAGAACTGCACGGTCCTAGCTGTGATCACAGTATAAAGACTAAATAGCAGGGGTTCAAACCTAGATTGAAAAAGCTGTAGTAAAGATGGCCACTGCTAAACGTCAGACCGATCCAAGTTGCATAAGAATATAAGTTGCATATGAATACAAGTTGCATATGACCAGGTAAAGGGCATCTCAAATTGACAATTATCTTTTATCACTATGTATGTTCGCCTGCCGGTTGCCGAAGTATAGGTATTATATACTAATACAGACAATTGTTTTCGTAAAAAAAAATATAGTTCCTTTTTATAAATAATGTGGTGCCCACACTGCCACTAGAGGGCACCTCCGCGCTGATGTCATCTCCGACCACTGCGCAGCCATTCCGCGCATTGGAGGAACGCAGTCAAAAAGCGGAGGAACGCAATCAAAAGCTTCCTTCTGTGTCAAAAGCGACACAGAAGGAAGACGACGAAGCTACAAGACGGACGTAGCGTTAGACTGTGCAATGTTGACGGGCGACGAGCGCCGATGGAGTTTATGATGTCTGTGCTGTGCACTTAACTTTAATTGTCTAAACCAAATTCATTGTAAATATTCATAAATCTCATTAAATTTAGTTATTCTTTAAAACTTTCGTAATGTTGCCAATCGCCCACAAACCAACACCCCCACATCTCAGAAGCGGGATAGACGCCTAGTAAGATTCCAGACAGTATTTTCGAAAGGATATTAAAAAAAAACCGAACTATGTTCTCCAGTCTCCAAGCTGCTCCTTGTTGCCAAGCATCTTAAAGGTACGTGAACATTCCATAATACAAGATGATATTGAATGATATTAAAGAAGTCAGCGTTGCATTGAAAAATTGCAAGACAGACAAAATAAAAATTTTGCATAGATTCATTTTCGAAAATGACGGCAATCGATCGAATAGAAATCACGTTAAAAATTTTTCTGGCTTTAATTTCGGAACGGATAGTGAAGAATTTGATGAGAAATTAAAAAATAAAGAAGATAGCTTTTCTCTAAACGAATTGATTGCAATATCTAGTTTGCTAAGCATTTCTTTCGAAGGCACGAAAACGGAACTAGCAAAAAGAATTCTATCTATGTTATGTAACCTTGAAAGCTTCGTCGAGAACGAACGCGCCGATCTGTCTGAATCCGAATCAGAAGAAGACATACGCAAAACAAACGATTTTTCAATGCAGTACAATGAATGTGATGTTGAAAGTGTTACTCATAACTCTCAGTGTGATTATATGCATAGTAGTAGAAATAAGATTGATGGTAATGATTTTTCTATGCAATGTGGTGAATATGATTTTAAAAGTAATACTCATGTTTCTCAGTGTGATGATGTATATACAAGTAGAAATAAGAATAATAGTAATTATGCTATTCAAAATGTCAGTATAAATTACTCTGATATCGAAAGTACCCTTACTAAGTTCAATGCAGAACCGCACGAAAATGTTTTTCATTGGATCGAACATTTCGAGAATATTTCTCAGTTGTTTTGTTTGTCAGATTTACAAAAATTTATTTTTGGCAAGAGATCGCTTAGTGGTAACGCTGCTTTGTTTGTTAGAACAGAACCAGAAATAAATTCATTGTCAAAATTGAAACAGGCCTTGATCGACGAATTCTCTTTTGAGATAAACTCTGCTAATTTACATGAACTTTTGAGTAAAAGGAAAATGAGGGATTCTGAATCCACTCAGGAATATTTTTTAAAGATGAAAGAATTGTGCAGTTGCGGAAAAATCGATGACGCTGCTTTGATGCACTATGTGATTAAAGGAATAAATGACAAACAGGAAAACAAAACTATTCTGTACGGTTGTAAAAATGTGTTTGAGTTTAAGGAAAAACTGAAAGTATATGAAATAATGAAAGCTGATTCTGCATATGGTAAAAGTGCTTTCGACAGAAAAAATTTCGATAGAAGGAATTTCGATAGGATTAATTATGATAATAAGAATTTTGAAAGAATGAAAACCAAACATGATGATCACGGTAGAATTAACTCTTTTGATAGAACAAAAAATGAGTACAGTAATAGATTTAATTCTAAAAACGAAACTGTAAACAGAGATAGAGTCAAGTTTGATAGAATGAAATACAATGGTTCAGAAAATCGTAACAATAAGATTTGTTTTAATTGTGGATCAAAAGATCATATTTCTAGATTTTGTATTCATAAAGATAAGGGACTTAAATGTTTTCGATGTGGCACGTTTGGTCACAAGGCTTCGGAATGCGGAATGAATTCGAAACCAGAAGTAGCCATTTTTGATGTTGGCGTAGAATCGAAAGTAAGGAAAATGGTAATGATTAATGGTTTAAGTGTTAATTCATTGATAGATACTGGAAGTCAAGCTACTTTGATTCGTAAATCTGTTTTTGACAAATTAAATGTTAAGGAATTATGCCCGTTGAATTCTACTTTGACTAGTTTTGGAAAATGCCGAGTAAAACCGTTAGGCTATTTTAAAGGAAACATTCAAATAGATAATTTTGAGGGAGATGCAGATATATGCGTAGTAGGAAACGATGTTATGACTTATGACGCTATTATAGGACTAAATGTGTTAATGTTGGGTGAAACACTAATTAATGAAAACGGAATTACTCTGAAAAATAAATCCCAGTGTGTTGAGAAAAAAAAATACTTTGTCTATTTTACCAATTGATTTGTCAACTGAAGACGATGTTGATGTAAATATTGAACCTGACGTTCCAAATATCTTAAAGGATAAGGTACAACAGTTAGTTTTGAATTATGTACCACACAAAACAAAAACAACAAATGTTGAATTAAATATTTTGGTAAAAAGTAATGAACCCGTATCTCATCAGCCACGTAGGTTACCATTTTCAGAGAAAAAGATCGTCGAGACTCAAGTTACTGAATGGTTAGATCAAGGGATAGTAGAACCAAGTTCTTCAGAATATTGTAGCCCCGTTGTAATTGTAAAGAAAAAGGATGGAACCCGTCGTGTGTGCATAGACTATAGAAGATTAAAAAAAAGTGAAAATAAAGGGTCTGGACAAGTTCAAAGAAATGATCGAAATTGAATTTCAAGCAAATTTTGAAACACAAAGAGAAGAACTCAGGAAGCATGCAAAACAACAAATTTTTAAAATTCAAGAAGAAAATAAGATGACGTACAATTTAAGAAGAAAGGAACCAAAACCTTATGCAGTTAATGATTTTGTTGCCATCAAGAGAACTCAGTTTGGTCCGCACTTGAAGCTAAAACCAAAGTACCTTGGACCCTATAGAATCACCAGAATTAAAGGAGGAAATACATACGACGTTGTAAAAGAGGGATGTCATGAAGGACCCAACCTCACTACAACATGCGCTGAATTTCTTAAACCGTGGAATTGGATTTAAGGGTTTGCTAAGACGTTGAAAGAAGTTAAAGACGAAGAAGAAGTTAAAGACGAAGAAGAAAGAAATTTGAAGACGTTGAAAGAAGAAAGACGTTAAAGACGAAAGAAATTTGAAGACGTTGAAAGAAGTTAAAGACGAAAAAAGCTGAAGAAGACGGAAGACGTTTAAAGAAAGACGAGAACGATGTTTAAAGACGACAAATGAAGCCAGAAGACGATTTGGCTCATTTAATCATTTCCAGAGCTGAAGGACGATTCAGAGCTCTATAACCTAGATACATTTGCTTTACAGAGACTGACAGATTTTGGAACTTTGCTTCTGCTTTTGCCTTTTTTTTGTATATTTTCAGAAACGCCTGGTGGACCAGTCGAACCCAGGATGGCCGATCTGTGGTGCCCACACTGCCACTAGAGGGCACCTCCGCGCTGATGTCATCTCCGACCACTGCGCAGCCATTCCGCGCATTGGAGGAACGCAGTCAAAAAGCGACACAGAAGGAAGACGACGAAGCTACAAGACGGACGTAGCGTTAGACTGTGCAATGTTGACGAGCGCCGATGGAGTTTATGATGTCTGTGCTGTGCACTTAACTTTAATTGTCTAAACCAAATTCATTGTAAATATTCATAAATCTCATTAAATTTAGTTATTCTTTAAAACTTTCGTAATGTTGCCAATCGCCCACAAACCAGCACCCCCACAATAATATTATCTCATTTCACTATTTTACTGGTACCTGATACTTGTTGAGGGAAAACCTTATATTTTTTTTTATTGTGAAATAAATTTCTTTGAATTTGGCGACCCACAAAAATTTTCAAGCGACCCCCAGAGGGGTCGTGACCCCCAGTTTGCGCACCACTGCTGTAAGGAAACGAATCGTTATTCTTTGCAAAAAACGCAAGCAAAAAGAATGATAAACGAAGAAAGTGCAATTTTGCTAGTCAGTTTTCAGTACATGAAGATTTCTCAGATGCCTATTCGAATACATGCCATTCAATGGGTGTAAAGTCTATTGAAATCAAAATGAATTCAGATGTAATTCATATGGTTCTTCTTCCTTTTTTTTACTTCATTTTCATCAATCCCCTATGCCAGTAGTGCGCAAACCGGGGGTCGCGACCCCTCTGGGGGTCGTTTGAAAATTTTTGTGGGTCGCCAAATTCAAAGAAATATAATGTTTTTCTTCAACAAGTATCTGGTACCAGTAAAATAGTCAAATGAGATAATATTATTTATAAAAAAGAACTATTTTACGAAAACAATTGTCTGTATTAGTATATAGTACCTATACTTCGGCAACCGGCAGGCGAACAGACATAGTGATAAAAGATAATTGTCAATTTGAGATGCCCTTTACCTGCTCTCCGGTGGGATTCATATGCAACTTGGATCGGTCTGACTTTTAGCAGTGGCCATCTTTACTACAGTTTTTTCAATCTAGGTGTGCACCCCTGCTATTTAGTCTTTATATTGTGATCACAGCTAGGACCGTGCAGTTCTTTCCGTCTGTGCCTCAGTAGTTCGGTTTGCTGCTTCTTACGTTCATTCAAATGCATTCTGTAATTCTGTTTATATACTGCTTTTGCTAATCGTAAGTAAAATTTGCAATCGGGTATGTACATAACATATTTTTTAAGTATAGGACATTTCAGTAGCGTGCTCGGAGGGCAATAATGTTTATAAAACTGTTATTTTTAAATATTTTGTATTATTTTTTTCGTTTTTGATTTTTTCGAAAATCAATTATCCTCAACTGATATTTCGATGGAAACGCTACCAGGGTAGTTACTATTTTAAAACGTGTTAAGGGAACAGTTAGTTCTGTTGTTTTTGGATTACAGATGGCGGCACACTAAACAAAGCCTGCTTTTGCAGTTTAAGAGCTAGTGCAAATTTAAGATCATAGTAAGATGAATTTTGAAAAATAAATGCTAATTGTAATTTCTAAATATATGTTTTCCCATCTTTGGAGTAAGTAATGTTTGACATAATTATATTAAATCACTATAATATATGTCGGAATGTCTAGGCGCCAACCTGCCCACGTTCCAAAAAGCGCGGGAAACATTTCCCAAAGACCAATCGGAGCACTTCCCGCCAGAAGGCGCGAACCCCGCAGACTGACTCCGAGCGATTTGATGTTAAGACGTGGCTTTGCACGGACGTGCCACCAGGATGTTAATCCCACTATGATTTGATGTTTAATCTGATATTTGTACATAATTGACCCCTGTAATTAACCCCCCTTTTCCGCTAGATTTTATTAAAACAATATTTAATTGTAACGATGCTCTCATCAATTCACTTCTAACATATTAATCCACAACATGGGGGCTCAGCCTCCCGTTGCCTCTCAATCGTAAGCTAAGTAGCTGTAAAGCTAAGTAGTGCAACGCCAAGTGTTAAGAAGATACGACGATCCGAATGGATAACGACGATGCCACTTTGCGATGCCTACAAATGGATACATTCTGTCTATGGTGCCTACAAGTGAACGAGATTTGACGAGCCAAAAACGACGGAGATTCTAACCAGGACTATATGTGAGTGTTTTCTGTTCACATTTTTTAGATTTCATTGCATTTACATTGAAAATGACGACTCTTGGAACAATTCCACATGTTGCTTTATCCATAAAAACGTCGAGCACGAAAAACGTGCAAATGCTGCATAAAATTCTATTTCCGAATACAGAACTTGATAGAAAATGTCGACAAAATCTTCGTAATTTTTCTGGTTTTTCTGATGATACAGACTTTGACTCTATCAAGAGTAAAATTCTGGAAGATTTCTCACTTCCACAACTGATTACAATTTGCAATATTTTGCACATTGAAATTTTAGAAGACAAATCCCTTTGCTGCGACGCGATAATTACTTCTTTAAAAGATTTTTCGCTTCTAACTTCGAATGATGATTCAGGCGGTGAAAGCGAAACGGAACAAGAAAATCAAAGTTCTTTTTCCCAGCGTGAAAGTTCTGCATTCACGAATTTAAATGTGTCAGCAGTTGGTCAAGGCCACGAACAAACGCAGCGCTCATCGAAAGATACAAAACACATTTCCGAAACCGCTTTTGATTTTGAACCAATGCGGAATCCTTTTTCCAACGATTCGCGGTCTCGCAAAAAAGAAGAAACTGTTTATCCTTTTGCGTCTGAAAATAAACAGAGTTTCAGCATTAATTTTTCTCTGAAGGATTTAGTTGAAACAATTCGACCTTTTTCATCCGAAGATAATTATCCCATTGAATTGTTTATCCAAGAACTCGAAGAACTGTTTTTATTTCATAATTTATCTAATGACATGCAAAAAATTGTTTTTACTAAGCATTGTCTATTGCACTCTGCAAAATTATATGCACAAACATTAAGAGGTATTGATACATTTGAAGCATTCAAACATTCTTTATTAGATGAATTTAAAGCATGTATTTCAAGTGTTGACTTACATAATCTTTTGCGTTCCCGTAAATTAAAACCCGGAGAAAATTTATTTGCATATCTAATAGCTATTCGAGAAATTGCAAGTCGTGGTAATATTGATTGTGCTTCAACCCTTGAATATTTTATAAATGGTATACCTGATAATTCACATAACAAAATTATTTTATATGGTTGTAAGTCTTTTGGTGAATTTAAAGAGAAATTAAAAGTGTATGAGAAGTTGTTTAATGTAAGCAACCATAAAAAAGATTTTATTGATCACTCTTATCGCCCAAGGTATGATTCTAATAAAAGTCAAAATTATCAAAGATCCAAGCAATCTTCTAATGTTGCAAAGTCCACTAATCACTGTTATATATGTGGTAGTAAATTTCATATTTCTAATGAGTGTACACATAAAAGTAAAGGTTACAAATGTTTCTCCTGTAATGTATTTGGTCACCGTTCTGCAGAATGTCCCAAAAAAGCTGCTCAAACGCCAAAATTTACAAACTATTCCAGTGAACCAAAAGCTCAAGTTCATTCACTTGCTATTGAAGAACATTATCCCGTAAGTTCCATGGAAATTGAAGTTACCCTTGGAACTGTCACATTTCATAGTCTAATTGACACTGGAGCACAAGCTAGTTTAATAAACACTGATGTACACAAAGAAATTGGATCCCCACCACTTGAAAAATCCCAAATCACATTTTCTGGAATTGATAACACCAAAGTTCACCCTCTTGGTTTTTTTCATGGTGATATCAAAATTGAAAACAGCAATTTTCCTTGCAAAATTCACGTTGTTCCAACTCATTCAATTCCCTACAAGGCAATCTTAGGAACTGACTGTATCCAACAAGCTGAATTTAAAGTGGGTAAAAATGGTATTTCTCTTATCAACGATGAACCAAATTTCCTTCTTAATGTTGTTAATGTAGTAGAAGATGTCAACTCCTTAGATCTTCAACATATAAAAAACAAAGCAATCCGACAGAAGGTTGAACACTTAGTTTCAAATTACAAACCAAACAAAACCGAAAGTACCGACTTACAAATGAAAATCATTTTGACGGATGAAACACCCATTGCACAGCGTCCACGAAGGTTGTCTATCGCTGAAAAACAAGAGGTAGACAAACAAATCGAACAATGGTTGAAGGACCAGATAATTTCTGAAAGTACATCCGACTTTAGTGCACCTATGGTTTTATGCAAAAAACCTGATGGATCAACGCGTATTTGCATTGATTACAGACTTTTGAATTCCAAAATAATCCGAGACAGACAGCCCTTACCGTTGATAGAAGACATTTTTGACAGCTTACAAAATGCTCAAATTTTTTCTACATTAGATCTCCGGAATGCTTTCCATCATGTTGACATACATCCAGATAGCCGCAAGTACACTAGTTTTGTAACTCACTCCAATCAATACGAGTTCAACAAGGTCCCATTTGGATTAAACAAAAGCCCTTTAATTTTCCAGCGATATATCCAAATTGTATTTCGTGAACTGTTAAAACAAGGAATTGTCATAATATACCTGGATGATATTGTTATTCCTGCTTCTGATGAAGAGGATGGTCTTCGTAAACTCAAACAAGTTTTCAATACCGCCTCAAAGTTTGGTCTTGAATTTAACTTAAAAAAGTGTAGTTTTCTCCAAAGAAAAATTGAATTCCTAGGTCATGTAATAGAAGATGGTACCATTCGACCCTCTGTAAACAAAACACGTGCAGTTCAAAATTTCCCTACCCCGAAAACTCAGAAACAAGTTCAAAGCTTTCTTGGTTTATCGGGATATTTCCGAAAATTTATTAAAGATTATTCACTAATTGCTAGACCCTTAAGTGACTTGTTAAAAAATTCTACTCCATTTCATTTTGGCCCAGAACAACGAAAAGCTTTTTTAATGTTAAAACAAGCTTTATCCTCCGATCCTGTATTACACCTATATCAACAAGGCTCACCTCTCCAACTGCATTGTGATGCAAGCAAACTAGGTTTTGGATCAATCCTACTACAAAAAGATTCTGATGAACACTTCCACCCCATTCAATATATGAGTATGAAAACATCACCTCAACAGGAAAAATACTCCAGTTATGAACTCGAAGTATTAGCAATTATAGAATCCCTTAAGAAGTTTCGACACTATTTAACGGGCACTAAATTCCAAATATTCACAGATTGTCAAGCGTTTCAGAAAACAATGACCAAGAAAGATTTAACCCCCAAAATTGCAAAATGGGCTTTATTCCTTCAAGGATTTGATTACGAACTATTACACAGATCAGGACAACAAATGCAACATGTAGATGCGTTAAGTCGCTACCCCGTTCTTGTGATTACACCTGACGAACTAACCCAAAAAATTAAAGAAACACAAGATAATGATGAGTTTATATCAGAAATTAAGAAAATGATAACAACAACCCCTTCAACTGAATTTTTCTTAAAAAATGGTATTTTGTTCAAAATGAACAAAGATAATGAACTCTTAGTTGTGCCACAAAGCATGCAAAAAGAAATAATTCAAAATGCACATTTAAAAGGACATTTCGCCTCACGCAAAACTGAATCAATTGTTTCACAAGACTTTTACATCCCAAATCTTACACATCAAGTGCAAGAAGTCATTTCGAATTGCATCCCTTGCATTCTATCCTCACGCAAAACCGGTAAACCGGAAGGACTGCTCAATCCCATTCCGAAAGGCGACGAACCCTTAAGCTGTTACCACTGTGATTTTCTAGGTCCCTTACCATCAACAAATAAAAATTACAAATACATTTTTGCAGTTATTGATGCATTTACAAAGTTTTTATGGCTTTATCCAACTAAATCTACTTCTGCTCAAGATGCACTTCAAAAGCTAACTCTTCAACAAACAACTTTTGGCAACCTCTCAAGAATCATAACAGATAAAGGTAGTGCTTTTAAGTCAACCGACTTTAAGAATTATTGCAACGAACAATCAATCGAACATATACAAATTACAACAGGAGTGCCACGTGGTAATGGTCAAATAGAACGAATGTTCGGTACATTAATCCCGATTTTCACAAAATTATCACTTAACGAACCCGAAAAATGGTTCAAATTTGCCCCACAGTAGTATACCCCCCCGTATAGGACACGGAAGTGACGTCATACCACGTGACCCGAAGTGACATCACAGCGTGACGTCATCGAAAAGCGGAAGTGACGTATGGTTTGTTTACATTTTGGACTTGGGAATTTTTTTTTTGTCATCGACTTCGTGCAGGCGTTGAGTTGTTTCAAGATGGCGTCGTTTTGTTGGTGTTGCCATGGTGATGAATCACTCGCGTAGTGCCATCTGGTGGAGAAATTCGAAACCCTATTATTTTTAATTAAAAAGCAATTTCTTCGTGGATTCGAACCGAGGACCATAGGACCCGAAGTCGAGTGCGCTATCCGTTAGGCTGTAAGAGAGTTAACTATGGGCGGTGAATTAATGTAGTGTTGGATTTTTTTTTCTCTTTTGGACTTGTATTTTTTCTTAGTATTAGGAATGGGTTATTTTTAGAAAATGGTTTGAATAATTGCATAGGGGTTTTAATAAATGCTTTTTCAAAAAGGACTTATGGCGCCATCTGGTGATTTTAAAAGTAATTAATCTAAGGAACGAATTGATTTCTTAATGTTTTTACTTTATTCATGACCGGTGACGTCAGTGTGTTTACGTTTGGGACTTGGATTTTTTTCCTTCTGAGATTTCGATGTGACGTCACGATTATGTCCATCGAGCAAGTCTGAACTTGAAAAAGTCTACTCACAATTCTTTATGTTATGAGTATGGTAAATTGTTTACAGATCGTGAAGACTGGGCATACTTCCGTCGATTGGAAAACGAATTAACGTATTAAAAAAAGACGAAATTTAGAAATTTTAGGTCAAAAATAATACTGTGCCTTCACAACTTGTAGCATACGAAGACGAAGGAATAAGCTATACTTTTAGCGGGTCTTCTATTGCAGCCAAGCCTTGATCTCCTAAAGTATTGGAAATAAAGGGAGAAATGGAGCGAATAATTGGTGCAAGATTTTAATTTTCAGTTTGTGAAGCGTTATAAAGATGGTAAGGACTGCATAGTTGCCCATAAAAACAACGAGAAGGACTTGGAACTTTATGCACCCATAGCGTTTGTTTCATTTGGACAGAAAAGGCAATTTGTGTTTTCTAGAAAGAACTACAATTCTCTAAAAATTGTTCTGGAAAATGGAAGCTTGCTTGTGATGAAGTATCCAACAAACCAATTTTGGTTTCACAGCTTGCCCCGTGGGAATGCATTATGGCCTAGAATAAACTTAACGTTTCGTAAAATTCTTGTATAAAGCAGCGATAAACCACTTATGTGCCCCCGAACTAGAACTCAGTGTCGTACACTAGACGATATTTGGACAACGTTGCAATTTATCTTTGCCTTTCTGAATAGTATTTTTTTATAAATGCTTATATCTTGTTGTTTTTAAATAAATTTTTTAGCGTGTCTTACCGCATATTCTGTATTTAGGACTTTTTCATTACATAATTTTATAAATTGTTTTTAAAATACAAGATCTGAAATGAAATTTTTCTTTGCTATAAAGATTTATGTTTTTAAGTTAGATGATTTTACTCAAAAATTAATTATACATTAGATGTTATAGCACATATTTTCAATGCAGAAATTTTGTTTTAAGTATTGTACACACTTAAGTAAGAGTAAACTTTTGAAAACTTTACAAGACCCGTACTATGAACGTACACATTTTGAATAAGTTGTAATTGTATTGAAATCATTTATGCTATAAAATCTAAACCAACTGTTATTTTTTTTTAAATAAATCTTCCTAAATTTTAGTGATTTAATTTTTATTATACAGATTTACAAACTTTTTTTTGGATGAAATATAAGGATTTATATTTTTAAAAAGTAGATGCTTTTACTCTTAATTATATATTAGATACTATTACACATATTATTATTACATTGAAGATTTTTAAAAAACGTTTAACAATTGAAAAAAAAATATACTTTAAATATTATTACAAACATTTAAATGCAATTTGCTTTTTATTTTTAATTTTACAATTAAGACATTATTTTAAAGTTTGATTCTTAAAGTGTGTTTTATGCATAGTAAAAAAAACAATACTAAAAAAACATGTAAGAGTAAAAATATTTTATTCATTAATTTGAAACTTTGCAAGACCCATACCATGTTTCCTTGCACATTTGAAGTCGTGAAAAATAGTTTATTAAAACCATTTGTCCTTGAAGTTCTAAATTAAATGTCCTTTTTCTTTTATGCTTTTGCAAACCACACATTTTACTAAATATGAACTTCCTTTTATTTGAAAACCTTATGCATATTGTGCAGAGCAAAATTCCAATACTGTACGAAGCTATAAAGTATTTTACAAGATATTTCATATTGTTCTCTTAATTTACATCTAATTCATTACTACGTTAAAGTGGATAGCATGTGAGTTTTCTGTTTTTAAAAAATAATGTGTGCACATCTGTACTGCTAATCAAATAACTTCTGCCTTTTCTTGATATTTAATGCATAATCTAAATATTTACGTACACCGCTGATAGTTTTACACATGAGTAAAATTAAATAATAACTGAAATTTTAAATATTAGTGTGAATTTTAAAATGAACAAATATTGCTGACATATTGGATTAAATCTGAATTCTATGTATTCTCAAAACAACACTGCAAGAAAAAACAGAGACACTTCTTAAACAGATTGAAGGAAGTCACATGGAAACAAAGTAAATTAGAACACTTTTTAATAGAAAAAAACATTGATTCATATATTTTACAAAACTAATACATTGTAGTAAAAAAGAACTTATTTTTACATACTTGCATTTTTTAAGAGACACATGTTTACGACGAGCCAATTATTAAATGCCATCACCTCAGCTTTGGGGCAATGCAAATTATTTTTGTGATGACCACATGATAGTTTTTGGATCTTTTTGTTGCTACTTAGTGCACATAGTACATCGAATTTGGGACACCCATATTGTTCCAAGTTGATATTCGGAATATTCAATGCATCTAGGCGTTTCTTTTCCACACAACCACCTTTGTAGGCAACTAGGTACTGAGTGGCACTCTTGGTCTGCTCGTACAATTCTAAAAGCTTAGAGTCTAAACTTTCTAAAGGAGACACACTTTCCCATGCCACGGGACAGAAAGGGAGACCACATATGTAATTTTCAACATATCGAACAGTTTTTTTTATCTTTTGCACTCAGTTTATGCTTATAAGGCGATAAGTTAAAACGAATACTTGAAGCTACTTGCGATTTTATGGCGATGTATCCGTATTCACGTACTAAGAAACCCTCTTGAGTCTGAAATCCGTCAAAATCCACAATTGCACAAATATTAAACATTGCTATTGAAATATGCTAGCTGTTCTTGGAAAAAGAATTGTAAACTAGAGGCACGAAGAACTGGACTATATACACTTGCTAATCAGTGAATAACACCATACACTTACTAATCAGTAAAGTTAAAATTTATCTTAGTCTTATCTTTTGTGAGTAACTATGAGCGCATAAGTGAAGAATGTACTCAGAAAACATGTGCTTGTGATAATGCGCCAAGTAAAATTGTGTGTTGTAATGCAAGAAGATTTTTAACGAAAGGATATACTTAAATGTGCATGTGATTTTTCTTTTTACTCTACCACTAGTATCTTAGACAAGTATCAGATTTTTTTTTTTAAAAATGACGAAGAGAAACTTTTCAACACAATCTGTACTATAATTTTACACTTAAGAGTAACAGAGCATAATATAATTTTAAGGAAAATGAGTAATCAGTATGCAAATTTGAAGCCTAAAGTTCCAAACATGTCTATGCTCAATAAACGCCTATCTACGTTTAGAGATTGGCCACACACAGATGTTGACATTAGGGACTTGGCCGAAAATGGATTGTATTATACGGGTGTCTCGGACGGGGTTAGGTGCTATTGGTGTGGAGGAGGGCTTGAAAATTGGCAAAAGGAGGATATAGTCAGACACGAACACATAAAGTTTTATCCAAAATGTTTGGTAGCCCAACAAGGACCGATTGTTGACCCTAGATTAAAAGGAACACCCATAGATGAAATTGTGCAGGTGTTGGATGAAACAAACAATAATGCCAATGTTTTTATAAAACCTGATGTAAAACTTTACTGCTCATACAATGACAAGGACGAACGACTTTGTAAAATTTGCATGGAATCGGAAATGGATGCTACTTTACAGCCTTGCGGTCATCTGGTTACATGCATGAGATGTACGAAGAGTCTCTCAACGTGTCCTATGTGCCGAACCAATATTTTACGTAAAATTAAAACGTACATTTGTTACTAAACAGTCTATTTATTAGTACATGTAGTAGATGCAATTTCAAGTGAACACAGTGTGGAAGAATTGTAAAAGGGTGGTTTTGAGTTGAATGTCATGAAATTTGTTGCCATATTATGTGAAACTGGAAATCAAAAAATGTTTTCCTGGTGAAAGTTACAAACCTTACTGCAGTGATACCATTAAATCTGATTGTTGGAGAGAAGTCATAGCTTCTCTCTGCAAGTGCCTAAAGGATATTGTGTCAAGAAATATAAATATTCTTTTTGACTGTTTAGGATGTAAGAATGAAATTGTCAATCAATCTGTACATAAATGTATGACGATGAGCGTTGACGGACGCTTTTGCGAATTTTTCGCCCTTGCTTTATGTGCTGTTAACTGGAAAGAGTTTGCTATTAATTTTGTAAGACAGAGCAATAAACTGTTAAACTTTTATTACATAATAATGGAGGAAAATGTTTTTGAGAATTTGAATACCACAGATATTTTCAATACTGTTAGAGAGATGTATGTAAAAGACCTGTAAGATATGTTGTTACAAATATATGTAAACTGTTGATTCTTTTTTCAATAAATGATTTTTTTTTCTTCAATTCAGTGTTTTCAAAAAAATATTCTACACAACAAATATACTAATTTTGTACGACAATGTTTATTCAACAACAAAAAAGGCAAAGGTAAAAAATTATAAGAAAATATTTTTAAAAAATCTTTTTTTTTAATTTGGTGTTTACTATTCTAGATGGTTACTTTTCCTTTCTTTTTGTTTTAAGATTTAAAAGTACGAAAGGTTTAATTTAGAAAATAAACAATACACCAAGATGATTGATAAGTACTAAAAATAATAGCAAGATGAATATTTATTTCAAGCTTTCTTTTTCTTGCATTAAAGTACATTTGCACATTTTTCCTAAAGCATTTAGTAACTCCTTTTTTAAGGCATTTTAAAATTCCTCTTTAGTAAATAGGTTTAACATGTAATGAACAAACAACAAATAATAATAAAAATAGTCAATATATTTATAAGGGGTAAAAAGGTCTTTCCTACAAGATTTTTTCCACAAGTCCTTGATAAAAGTCTTATGATTTTTAGAAAAGTCTTAAACTTCCTTATTAGTCTTTTTTTTGCTGTAGTACAAGTGTTAATTTCATGACATTCAACTCAAAACCACCCTTTTACAATTCTTCCACACTGTGTTCACTTGAAATTGCATCTACTACATGTACTAATAAATAGACTGTTTAGTAACAAATGTACGTTTTAATTTTACGTAAAATATTGGTTCGGCACATAGGACACGTTGAGAGACTCTTCGTACATCTCATGCATGTAACCAGATGACCGCAAGGCTGTAAAGTAGCATCCATTTCCGATTCCATGCAAATTTTACAAAGTCGTTCGTCCTTGTCATTGTATGAGCAGTAAAGTTTTACATCAGGTTTTATAAAAACATTGGCATTATTGTTTGTTTCATCCAACACCTGCACAATTTCATCTATGGGTGTTCCTTTTAATCTAGGGTCAACAATCGGTCCTTGTTGGGCTACCAAACATTTTGGATAAAACTTTATGTGTTCGTGTCTGACTATATCCTCCTTTTGCCAATTTTCAAGCCCTCCTCCACACCAATAGCACCTAACCCCGTCCGAGACACCCGTATAATACAATCCATTTTCGGCCAAGTCCCTAATGTCAACATCTGTGTGTGGCCAATCTCTAAACGTAGATAGGCGTTTATTGAGCATAGACATGTTTGGAACTTTAGGCTTCAAATTTGCATACTGATTACTCATTTTCCTTAAAATTATATTATGCTCTGTTACTCTTAAGTGTAAAATTATAGTACAGATTGTGTTGAAAAGTTTCTCTTCGTCATTTTTTTTAAAAAAAATCTGATACTTGTCTAAGATACTAGTGGTAGAGTAAAAAGAAAAATCACATGCACATTTAAGTATATCCTTTCGTTAAAAATCTTCTTGCATTACAACACACAATTTTACTTGGCGCATTATCACAAGCACATGTTTTCTGAGTACATTCTTCACTTATGCGCTCATAGTTACTCACAAAAGATAAGACTAAGATAAATTTTAACTTTACTGATTAGTAAGTGTATGGTGTTATTCACTGATTAGCAAGTGTATATAGTCCAGTTCTTCGTGCCTCTAGTTTACAATTCTTTTTCCAAGAACAGCTAGCATATTTCAATAGCAATGTTTAATATTTGTGCAATTGTGGATTTTGACGGATTTCAGACTCAAGAGGGTTTCTTAGTACGTGAATACGGATACATCGCCATAAAATCGCAAGTAGCTTCAAGTATTCGTTTTAACTTATCGCCTTATAAGCATAAACTGAGTGCAAAAGATAAAAAAAAACTGTTCGATATGTTGAAAATTACATATGTGGTCTCCCTTTCTGTCCCGTGGCATGGGAAAGTGTGTCTCCTTTAGAAAGTTTAGACTCTAAGCTTTTAGAATTGTACGAGCAGACCAAGAGTGCCACTCAGTACCTAGTTGCCTACAAAGGTGGTTGTGTGGAAAAGAAACGCCTAGATGCATTGAATATTCCGAATATCAACTTGGAACAATATGGGTGTCCCAAATTCGATGTACTATGTGCACTAAGTAGCAACAAAAAGATCCAAAAACTATCATGTGGTCATCACAAAAATAATTTGCATTGCCCCAAAGCTGAGGTGATGGCATTTAATAATTGGCTCGTCGTAAACATGTGTCTCTTAAAAAATGCAAGTATGTAAAAATAAGTTCTTTTTTACTACAATGTATTAGTTTTGTAAAATATATGAATCAATGTTTTTTTCTATTAAAAAGTGTTCTAATTTACTTTGTTTCCATGTGACTTCCTTCAATCTGTTTAAGAAGTGTCTCTGTTTTTTCTTGCAGTGTTGTTTTGAGAATACATAGAATTCAGATTTAATCCAATATGTCAGCAATATTTGTTCATTTTAAAATTCACACTAATATTTAAAATTTCAGTTATTATTTAATTTTACTCATGTGTAAAACTATCAGCGGTGTGCGTAAATATTTAGATTATGCATTAAATATCAAGAAAAGGCAGAAGTTATTTGATTAGCAGTACAGATGTGCACACATTATTTTTTAAAAACAGAAAACTCACATGCTATCCACTTTAACGTAGTAATGAATTAGATGTAAATTAAGAGAACAATATGAAATATCTTGTAAAATACTTTATAGCTTCGTACAGTATTGGAATTTTGCTCTGCACAATATGCATAAGGTTTTCAAATAAAAGGAAGTTCATATTTAGTAAAATGTGTGGTTTGCAAAAGCATAAAAGAAAAAGGACATTTAATTTAGAACTTCAAGGACAAATGGTTTTAATAAACTATTTTTCACGACTTCAAATGTGCAAGGAAACATGGTATGGGTCTTGCAAAGTTTCAAATTAATGAATAAAATATTTTTACTCTTACATGTTTTTTTAGTATTGTTTTTTTTACTATGCATAAAACACACTTTAAGAATCAAACTTTAAAATAATGTCTTAATTATAAAATTAAAAATAAAAAGCAAATTGCATTTAAATGTTTGTAATAATATTTAAAGTATATTTTTTTTTCAATTGTTAAACGTTTTTTAAAAATCTTCAATGTAATAATAATATGTGTAATAGTATCTAATATATAATTAAGAGTAAAAGCATCTACTTTTTAAAAATATAAATCCTTATATTTCATCCAAAAAAAAGTTTGTAAATCTGTATAATAAAAATTAAATCACTAAAATTTAGGAAGATTTATTTAAAAAAAATAACAGTTGGTTTAGATTTTATAGCATAAATGATTTCAATACAATTACAACTTATTCAAAATGTGTACGTTCATAGTACGGGTCTTGTAAAGTTTTCAAAAGTTTACTCTTACTTAAGTGTGTACAATACTTAAAACAAAATTTCTGCATTGAAAATATGTGCTATAACATCTAATGTATAATTAATTTTTGAGTAAAATCATCTAACTTAAAAACATAAATCTTTATAGCAAAGAAAAATTTCATTTCAGATCTTGTATTTTAAAAACAATTTATAAAATTATGTAATGAAAAAGTCCTAAATACAGAATATGCGGTAAGACACGCTAAAAAATTTATTTAAAAACAACAAGATATAAGCATTTATAAAAAAATACTATTCAGAAAGGCAAAGATAAATTGCAACGTTGTCCAAATATCGTCTAGTGTACGACACTGAGTTCTAGTTCGGGGGCACATAAGTGGTTTATCGCTGCTTTATACAAGAATTTTACGAAACGTTAAGTTTATTCTAGGCCATAATGCATTCCCACGGGGCAAGCTGTGAAACCAAAATTGGTTTGTTGGATACTTCATCACAAGCAAGCTTCCATTTTCCAGAACAATTTTTAGAGAATTGTAGTTCTTTCTAGAAAACACAAATTGCCTTTTCTGTCCAAATGAAACAAACGCTATGGGTGCATAAAGTTCCAAGTCCTTCTCGTTGTTTTTATGGGCAACTATGCAGTCCTTACCATCTTTATAACGCTTCACAAACTGAAAATTAAAATCTTGCACCAATTATTCGCTCCATTTCTCCCTTTATTTCCAATACTTTAGGAGATCAAGGCTTGGCTGCAATAGAAGACCCGCTAAAAGTATAGCTTATTCCTTCGTCTTCGTATGCTACAAGTTGTGAAGGCACAGTATTATTTTTGACCTAAAATTTCTAAATTTCGTCTTTTTTTAATACGTTAATTCGTTTTCCAATCGACGGAAGTATGCCCAGTCTTCACGATCTGTAAACAATTTACCATACTCATAACATAAAGAATTGTGAGTAGACTTTTTCAAGTTCAGACTTGCTCGATGGACATAATCGTGACGTCACATCGAAATCTCAGAAGGAAAAAAATCCAAGTCCCAAACGTAAACACACTGACGTCACCGGTCATGAATAAAGTAAAAACATTAAGAAATCAATTCGTTCCTTAGATTAATTACTTTTAAAATCACCAGATGGCGCCATAAGTCCTTTTTGAAAAAGCATTTATTAAAACCCCTATGCAATTATTCAAACCATTTTCTAAAAATAACCCATTCCTAATACTAAGAAAAAATACAAGTCCAAAAGAGAAAAAAAAATCCAACACTACATTAATTCACCGCCCATAGTTAACTCTCTTACAGCCTAACGGATAGCGCACTCGACTTCGGATCCTATGGTCCTCGGTTCGAATCCACGAAGAAATTGCTTTTTAATTAAAAATAATAGGGTTTCGAATTTCTCCACCAGATGGCACTACGCGAGTGATTCATCACCATGGCAACACCAACAAAACGACGCCATCTTGAAACAACTCAACGCCTGCACGAAGTCGATGACAAAAAAAAAATTCCCAAGTCCAAAATGTAAACAAACCATACGTCACTTCCGCTTTTCGATGACGTCACGCTGTGATGTCACTTGGCCCCGCCCACTTCGGGTCACGTGGTATGACGTCACTTCCGTGTCCTATACGGGGGGGTATACTACTCCCCACATATCCAGCGTATAATGAACAGTACAGCTCCCAGAAGCACAAAATTCACACCCTTTGAACTTTTGATCGGAATAAAAATGAAACAAAAAGAAGACCTACACATGAAACAAATTTTGGACGAAGAACACTTATATATATATATATATGCTCCACAATAACAGAAAAACAAATTCTCAGAAACGAAGCTAAAACAAACATCTTCAAAATGCAAGAAGAAAGCCGACGACAGTACAATAAACACAGAAAAAAGGCCCACATTTACAAAGTTGGTGACCGTGTCGCCATAAAACGTACTCAGTTTGGAACACTCCTTAAGTTACGACTCAAATTTTTCGGACCCTACGAAGTTACAGCAACACACCCTCATGATCGTTATGATGTTAAAAAAATTGGTCAACACGAAGGACCAGATGTAACTTCCACGTCAGCTGATAACATGAAACTGTGGTCAAGAAACTGATTTTGAACTTTAACTTTATTATCTTTGTCATTTTATTTGTATTGTTTTTTATTTTTGTGTCTACTTTTGAAAATGAAAAACTTTTTCTGAAAATTGTCAGCAAATCTATTGTGAATCTGTCAACAAGCCAACGAACTGTCACGTGAACATGTTTGCAAACCATGAGCATTTCCTGTGTAAATATTGACTGATGTCCACGACTGTAAACGCCATCTACGATGTCCCATGGCAACGATGTATAGCTAAATTAGCTATTAACCATGACCAATGGTTACGATATTATTACGATGAAAAGCACACACGATGAGCAGACCACGATGTTCTCTTTGCTACACCAGTGCATTTATCAGTCCTTGAAAATTTCCCACAATGCAAGGCCGAAGCATCCCCAACATGCTCAATGTTGACAATCAATCTACAAATGCTGACATTGACAGATATTTTTTTTCGAACTTTTCCTCTTTTGTTTTTGCTTCTCGTTTCAGGTTTCTTCACTGCCCATCGTGTCAGGAGGACCTGACATGTCAAGATGGACGAGTGTCGGAATGTCTAGGCGCCAACCTGCCCACGTTCCAAAAAGCGCGGGAAACATTTCCCAAAGACCAATCGGAGCACTTCCCGCCAGAAGGCGCGAACCCCGCAGACTGACTCCGAGCGATTTGATGTTAAGACGTGGCTTTGCACGGACGTGCCACCAGGATGTTAATCCCACTATGATTTGATGTTTAATCTGATATTTGTACATAATTGACCCCTGTAATTAACCCCCCTTTTCCGCTAGATTTTATTAAAACAATATTTAATTGTAACGATGCTCTCATCAATTCACTTCTAACATATTAATCCACAACATATATATTAATTTTGTACTTGTTTTATGATTAACTGTAACCACTGTGTACAATATATGTAGATGTGCGCTCGACTGGCAACACCAGTTGAGATATTTACTTGCCTCGATTACCATGTGTAAATTTTTACTTGAATGTTATATTTTTTTTATTTTAAGTAGCGAACATGTGCAATTGGTATAAAGAGATGTTTCTGTTAGAATTCAGTTTTCTTTTCTTTAATTCTCGTCTGAATAAGCTACAAATAAACATGATTTATACAGAGTAATCCCGGACTTTATTTCCTTCCCACGTGGTAGCCGCACGTGATTGAACAAACGCAAAGAAATGAAATATTGTTTATTTATAATTTGGTTTTAGTTTTAATACCCTCATGATGTATAAATGGCTAAAAATAGGTACCCAACGTCCAGAAAATGAAAAGAATGACATTATAAATGAGAATGATGGACCAACATCCAATGAACTTACAAAAACTGTGAATGAATGCAATAGCACTGTTTCTACATCAAAAAATATCGAACGAAATGTGCTATCTATAAAAAATTGAGAAAATATCAAGACGAGTTTATTAAATATGGATTTACATATTGCGTTGTTAATGGGAAAGAACATCCGTTGTGTGCTAATTGCAGGGATAAATTAGCAAATGAAAGTATGAAACCTGCTAAATTAAAAAGACATTTGGAAATCAAACATAAAGAATTAGCAAATAAGTCTGAAACATTTTTTAAAAAACGAGCTGAAAGTATGAAAAATCAAAATGTAGTTTTGAAAAAATACACAACAATTCCTGAGAAGGCTTTACGGCATCTTTAGAAGTTTCATATTTAATAGAGAAAAATTTTTGAAACCGCATACAATTGGAGAATCACTCATTCTTCCTTCAGCAATTAAAATGGCATCAATTATGCAAGGAGAAAAATAGGGTAACGATTTAAAAACGATACCATTATCAAGAGATACCGTTTCTCGCCGAATTTCCGCCATATCACGTAATATAGAATCAGTTCTGTTAAATCGATTACAAAACTCTCCTGTATTTGCTCTACAACTTGACGAAACTACTGACATTTCTAAACTGTCTCAACTAATTGTTTATGTGAGATACGTTTATGAAGAAGACATATCAGAAGATTTTTTATGTTGTAAAAAATTGGAAGGAGAAACAAATGGAGAGAAAATATTTGAAATTATTAATAGATATTTTGAAACAAATGACCTTACCTGGACACACTGTGTCGCGGTTTGCACTGATGGTGCTGCAGCATTAACAGGTAGTAATAAAGGACTAAGAGGGTTAATAAAGAAAATTACTCCCCATATAGTATTCAACCATTGCATGATACATAGACAAGCTCTTGTTGCAAAGGACATTGATGAAGAATTATACAAGATATTACAGGAAGTTGTTATAGTAATTAATTACATTAAAAGCAACAGCTCCCTAAACAGTCGCCTCTTTTCAATACTCTGTAATGAGATGGGTTTTGTGCATGAAAAATTATTACTACATACCCAAGTCAGATGGCTCTCACGCGGCAAAATACTGCGACGTATTTTCGATTTGAGAAACGAAGTCTATATTTTTTTGGTAGAGAAGAAACATATATTGGCAGGTTCATTCATTAATGAAGATTGGCTCGGAAAACTCAGTTACATGGTTGACATTTTCGAAAAACTTAACGATTTGAATTTAAGTCAACAGGGAGAGAATACAAACATTTTAACATCGAGCAGTAAAATTGAAGCTTTTAAGAATAAGCTGATACTTTGGCAAGGAGAATTGAACAAAAACAACACAGACATGTTCCCGTGCTTTTCAGAATTTACTAAAGAAAATAATATAGATTTCTTGATATTTCATAACACCATTTCCCGTCATATGATAAAATTGGGAGAAAACTTTTCGAAAAGGTTCGAAAAATTTCCAGATAATGAATTAGGTTGGATACGTGATCCATTTTCGTTTGATATTTTTAAATTCAATATCTCTTTAAATGAAAAAGAACAGTTAATTGATGTTTCAAGCGATGAAACACTGCGCATTCCATTTAAGTCTGACTTGCCAAAAATTTTGGTTAACGATTGGAAACGAATATGCCGATTTGAAGAAAAAGGCAATTAATATTTTGATTCGGTTTGCATCGACCTACTTATGTGAAATCGGCTTTTCAAAATTAGTTGCCATTAAAACAAAATATCGATCTGCTCTTTGCAAGCGCATACCTCACGTTGAATTTTTATGTTGTAATTTTTTTAAAGTATTTCCCATTTAAAAATATTTATACCCATATGCATAAATAAAACCATTGCTTCATAAAATTATGTATATTATTCAGACATCTAATAAGGCACAAACATAAGCGCAAATCCCCAAAAGAATTCAACTTTAATTACGTTGATGATTAAAAAAACGTCTATTGTCTATCCAGGGGTCGCGACAAAATAGTACACAAAATTGGGGGTCTGAAATGAAAATAGTTTGCGCACCACTGCCCTATGCCATCTGGTTTCCTTTAAAGTGTGTTCGAGTCCTTCAGTTCTCTTTTTATTTTCACAACTTTCCTCGAATGATTCAAATGCTTATTCATTCACATGCTTCAATGATTCATATGTTAATCCTTGGTTCCGTATGCTTATAGACAAAACATGATAATTCATTTGCAAAATACAGGTTTGAAACTACTCATCGCATTTGTTGTGTTAATTAAAATTCGATGACGAGGTCTGTTTACTTTGCGTTAGCACATTAGATTCACGTGATACGGAACCAAGTTGTTGCAAAAACACATAAAGGTAAAAATTATTTTTTCCAACGGCGTAAGAGGATTATGTATAATAGATCTTCATCCAAATATTTCTTTGTATTGCACATCCTAGAAATGGAAGTTCATAATTTTTGTAATTATCAGGCAAATAAAATAAATTTGTGAGACAGGTTTGTTTGTTTTCGAGTTTTATGGCGCAAGGACCATATTTGGCCAAGCTGTGCAAAGCACAAACATGAGGGAAGTAGAAAAAGAAAAAAAGAAGGTATGATATGGTACTTAAATTAACGTCGCACTGGAGCAATACAACAGGCTATTGGCGACGGTCCGGGATCAAACCCGAAGGGAAAGATCGAGGATACCACTTAATTTTGAACCACGGTCAGATGACGAGGTCACACCTGAGCTGGCATCCCACTCTTCAAACTTCCACACTAACGTGATGACATTTAAGGTCACGACAGATTTAACGTGCCTCCATTGTACACAAAGGTCTTTGGTTGGATTCGAACTCGCAACCCTCCGGTTGCTAATCCGTTACTCTTCCAACCGGGCTACCGCGTCCCAAGAAAAAAGGAGGGTAGGCAGGGTAAAAATGAAAGGGGGAAGATCACTCGAGTTCCTCGGGGTTGTGATGCCCGTACTCACTTAAAGAAGATGTGGATGTGCACCTAAAGGCCTGTGGGAAAGGAACATTTCATTGGGGGGGGTATTTCAATTAACGTCACACTGGAGCAACACAACGGGCTATTGGTGACGGTCCGGGATCAATCCCAAGGGGAAAGATCCGAGGACAACACCACGTAATTTTGAACCACGGTCAGATGACGACATTTCATTGGGATACTCTTCACCGCACGCAGGAGAATGTGTTGGAGTGAAATGTATACAATAGTTTTATAATGAAAAATAAATTAAACAAATTTTTCAATGAACCGTAATACGAAATAATACGTAACTCAAAATCTTTAACTTAGTCTTTAAAAATTAAATATTCGATCTAAGACTGATTTTATTACTAATTAGTAAATAGAGGAATGAATTCGAAATAGAAATCAAAACATTATCTGGTTTTAGTTCCATTAGATTATTTTACTTCTCATCTGCTTGGCCTTTTATGGGCGTTGCTCCTGTTATCGGGTCTGATTTTAATTTCATAACTTATACAACATGCTGCAATTTCATTAACTTTCGATTGGTTACATTTTTTGTTTCAATCACTTTTAATCAATCCTTTTTCGAGTCAATAACCTCCGCAACAGGAAAAACATAATTTTGAAACATCTCAAGTAACTTTGATAATGCTCATACCTTATAATTGCCTTTTCGATTCCTTACTTATTAAACAATCTGTCAACTAGTAGTGTAGCGCCTATCTAAAACAGCTTAATTCTAGTGAGAGAGAAGTATTATAGGGAACCACTATAAAATAGATATATGCAGCAGTATATAGTAGTGTAACCTATCTCTAGTGAAGAACTTTTCAGTTGGCTGATGTCGCACTATCTTTCCATACGTTAAAGAATCAATAAACTGCAGATAAAATGTTCTTCCATTGATGCATAAAAATATTGATTTTAAATGCAATAAATTTAATTTTTAGGAATTAAATAATTAAGAGCTAACTGAAGAGCATTATGGTAAGTCTATCATAAAAATGGAGAGAATATAACAATTAATGAATTGTAAAAATTGATTGCGCTATTTCTTAACATTTTGCCTATATCTAACTACATAATTAAATATTTGCGAGTCGTCTGCGTATGTTATAATTATGTTTCTCGTAGATTCTTCAAAGAGCAATCGACCTTTTCAGGATAACCAAGGTTAATTACACCTGAAATTAGTGTGAATAAGGAAAAGTCGTTGATTTTCACAGAGGAAAAGGTAAGTTCAAACACCTCTCAAGAGTATCAACGTAATTATTCTTCTCTTACGTTTTAACCATGCCAAACTAAAAAAATCAGGTAATATTCTAAGCCAATTTTATTGGTTTTCATCTATTTTATTTATTTGTTCACAGTATCAAAATATATCCTAGTGTTGCTATTTGATTTAACAGTTGTTTTTACTGATAAGCAAAATTTAAGCATACTTTCTATTTATCTTATGCAATTATTTGTTCACAGAACCCAAACATATCCTTGTGTTGCTATGATTCAACTACTGAGATGCAAAATGTAAGCCTACATGTCTTCCTATGTGTCTTATGCATTGCTTTTCTGGGCATAGTAATAGTTTGGAATTAATACTTCTTTGAAAATTTATTACACACCGTCTTATTATCTACTTGCATCATTCACAGTTTTAGTCTTGTTGAGTCTATCATAATAAATCCCTAATTACCTACCTACCTGTATCTTATATTTCTGAATATGTGTACTAGTAGAGCATAATAATCATCGATTATGAAATTAGTTTCTGTTTTATTATGGCTTTGCTGTCAGCTTGCTTAAGTATTCCGTGTATATTTTTTGTAAATGAGCAATATAAACTGTTACGTCGCCAAACTGCTTAATGAATGTCGATCTTCAATGCATAATGTGAAAAGGTTTTCATTTTGTCTAATAATCACACCTCTTCTTGAGAAAGTGACACAAAAGGGAGAAGGAAATTTTTAGACAAAAATGGAAAATCTGTAAGAATATTTGACCTATCGATTTGAAATTTGTAGAATTCCATCCTACCGCTATGGAATATTTGAAGCATATTTCCAGATTTCATTCCTAAGTTTTATTCGACTTTGTTACAACCGTTTGTAAACGGATTGAAGTAAGAGCCTTGATTATCCTAGATAATGTGGTCTGATGCCACCTCGGATAACCGGAAACTCAGGTAATACTGACGTAGTAACAGAAAACAGCCTATACAAAATATAGAAAAATTTTTAATGCATTGCATTTTAATGCTACTGACACTGAAAGATTCGTAAAGTTAGGAATAAAAATTACATCTACTTGGATTTGCTTGTCACAGTATGTATTTTGATAATTTTTTGATAAATCTGGACGTGAGTTACGTACCTTTAAAACTCTCTTGAAAAAATTTTTGACGATCTTGTTTCTAAGCACTTCGTCTCTTTGAACACACTCTTGCTCGAAGTTATATTTAAAGCTTAGAAAACATCGGTTTCAAATTCGACTTGAATAACACGGATTAATCAGACGATCACGGTCGATTAATCAGAGCTCTGATAATCAAGGTTCTTCTGCAATTAATTCGAATTATGTTTTGTGGTGATAAATGTTAGAATACCTTAATTGTAATTTGCTGTTTATTTGTTCTCGAAAACTTCATAATTCTGTTGTAAGTACTAGTTTCGGGTGTATATATCACGTGTACAAGACATCAAATTCTTAAGAAATGTATATCTGTTTTTAAAAATTAACATTTAACGCTGTGCAGAATTATTGATTTCTCAATTTAAGGTAACGATTTTTCTAATTTTCGAACCTATAAATTTAAGGTAGGTAGTTAATTAACGTCACACTGAAGCAACACAACGGGCTATTGGCGACGGTCCGTGATCAATCTCGAAAGGAACCTATAAAAGACATTCACGTAATCTAATGATAAAATTATTTGCTATTAGATTAGAATATTAATGAATGAAACATGCCTCTTCCCTTGAATAGAGAATCTTTCCTAAAACAATTAAATATACGTTATAAGATGTGTTGACCAGAAAGTAGGCATAAATAGGTATTTATTTCGTTTTATTATGCACTTTGTTGTGTAAAAATGCCATTTAAGTATTTCTTATTATAATCCTCTTTTTTAGTTACTACACTAACTACTGGAACGGAAACTAGCAAATGCGACCATTGCCTTACTTGTGTTTATAGAAGTGTTTATCTCCTACTATAAAGGATACCCAATGAAGTAAAAATTTCACTCTTTTTAATAACATACAATAAAAATCTAAAACTTAATATAATAATCATATTCTTTTTATTTCAAGATACAAAAATCTATTTTGGTTTAATCTTAACTGATGTGTACTATTGTACCTTATTTAAAAAAAGTAATATGCAAAATGTGAAGTATATAAATCTAAGACATTTAAAACTTACATAAATTGAATAAATACGCGATTTTGACATGTGCATTTTTTATTTTAAGATCACCAGAAAGATGAAGCTCGCCTACGATTTGTACACTCCTCCATTCAGTACTCAACAAGGCTTAGCACCAATTATTCTTCTCCATAGTATAGTTGAGACGAAGGATACATGGAAACCAGTAGCTCTTGCTATTGCCATGGATACCGGAAGACGAGTAATTGTATTCATAACTAAATCAATAATTTGACATTGATGAAAGCAATTTAGATGATATTTACAATTTGATATTTATGACTAAGAATAAATGTTTCACACTTCTTGATGACCTATAAATCCTGATATATTATCTCAGAAAATATACGAGTATATAAGTTTTCTTTGCAGGTGTCACACATGAGTTCGGCGTATTAACCCTCCAAGTGGTTTCGACAAGATATCTCGTCCACCAAGGTCAGTCTAATTTTGCTAATAATGAGATATCTCGTCACCAAGATATTACCAATTTTTCGATGATAACAAGATCTGGTCAGTTTTCTTCTACTGACGAGATACCTTGTCCGTCAAAAGTAGTCAGTTTTCTTCCACTGACGAGATACCTCGTCCGTCAAAATGTAGTCAGTTTTCTTCCACTGACGAGATACCTCGTCCGTCAAAATGTAGTCAGTTTTCTTCTAATGACGAGATACCTTGTCCGTCAAAAGTATTCAGTTTTCTTCTAATGACGAGATACCTTGTCCGTCAAAAGTAGTCAGTTTTCTTCTAATGACGAGATACCTTGTCTGTCAAAAGTAGTCAGTTTTCTTCCACTGACGAGATACCTTGTCCGTCAAAAGTAGTCAGTTTTCTTCTAATGACGAGATACCTTGTCCGTCAAAAGTAGTCAGTTTTCTTCTACTGACGAGATACTTCGTCTGTCAAAAGTAGTCAGTTTTCTTCTACTGACGAGATACCTTGTCCGTCAAAAGTAGTCAGTTTTCTTCTACTGACGAGATACCTTGTCCGTCAAAAGTAGTCAGTTTTCTTCTAATGACGAGATACCTCGTCCGTCAAAATGTAGTCATTCTTCTAATGACGAGATACCTTGTCCGTCAAAAGTAGTCAGTTTTCTTCCACTGACGAGATACCTTGTCCGTCAAAAGTAGTCAGTTTTGTTCTAATGACGAGATACCTTGTCCGTCAAAAGTAGTCAGTTTTCTTCTACTGACGAGATACCTCGACCGTCAAAAGTAGTCAGTTTTCTTCTACTGACGAGATACCTTGTCCGTCAAAATTAGTCAGTTTTCTTCTACTGACGAGATACCTCGTCGAGACAACTACCTGGAGGATTAACGCTGATTTAACGATGTTTTCTATAAACTTGTGAAGCACTATACATAAAATGAACATTAAAAAACTCCAGTGAGAATAGAAGATGAATCACAAATCTTCTTCAAGAGAATTCCGAAAATGTTCCCTCCGGTGCAGTCGAGCAGATATGTTCCAAAGTCTCTTCCTCATGGAGGCAAATAAGGCACTTGGAGTCAGCCATGTGAAAACGATTGAAGTAGGCCTTAGTTACAATGCGGCGTATTCTGGCTTTAGCAGAAAAAGGGTTCTTTGATGGTGTTGAACGAACAATAAATTCCATTAGGATCATTAAATCACAATGAATCGCAAAAGGTTCCGATTCGGAGTCGGGAAGTTTTGTTCTGCATATTCTTGATCAGTGGTTCTTAATCTTTTTAGTGATCGGCACCCCCTTGAAAAGTGTGTTTCTATTTCTTTATTTAGGAAATTACATGTATTGCAAGATAATTTATTATTTATTTAAAAATAATACCTCAGTGGCTGAGGCAAAGTTAGAGAGGGTAGGAGTGGTGGTACCCCAAAAGTCGACGTAGCGTTCAGTAGTTTCTCACAGGCGGTAGTCTCCATCGAAAATTTACAAACTTCTCTCGACCCCCAGGGGTGCACACATCCCAGCTTAAGAACCACTGTTCTTGATGAACGCTTGTTTGCAATTATGATTCTAGATCTTGTTCTGGATATAATTTCATTACTAAACAAGTAATAAAAAAATTGCATGCATGTTTCAGGTATATGCCGTCGATTCAAGAAACCATGGAGATAGTCCATGGACTGAAGAGTATAATGTTGAAATTATGTCTGAGGATCTGAAAGAATTTCTCTTCGATCATCACATACAGCAGGCCGTCATTATTGGCCACAGTCTGGGTGGTAAAGTAGCTATTGCCTTCTCTTTGAAAGAGGTAAAGTTTAAGAAACCCTTTGTTAGCTTGTATGCCGACTGTATTCTGTATTTGATTTCATTCTAAAAGAACATAGGAGAGAATTACTGAAGCACGTTTGGGTCCTTCCATGATAAATTACCTCAGAAAATGGCATTATAAAACCACTTATTTAAAACTGATCAAACCACTACTCTCCGATCATTTAAAACTTAGCTGTTTTGTTTCTTAATCACGTGTAAAAGTTTTTTAGTGAAATTTTAATTTTAAATTTGGAAAATTGAGCAATTTGTAAGATTCTAAACACTAAACCGCTTGCACATTTTGACTTAATTGTTCGATCAGGGTCAAATAGGACTTATTCTGTAGATTGTAGTCTTATTCTGTAGAATGTAGCCTTAATCTGTAGATTGTAGCCTTTCTTATAATATACCACTTGACCATAACGACCATTTTAATTTTAATGTCATTCAATTCGTTCTTTGACAGTAAGTTTATAAAATCTATGTTAAAGGTACAAGATTTGTCTTTATTTTAAGAACGTTTGAAGTTGCGACGTGCGTAGGATCGTTGTGAAAAATATTCCAAATAAATATAATCTCTATCGAAAAATCTGTTTGCTGTGTTGCTAATCTCCATGTCTAGCTCCAGCTAGACCAAATCCACAAGTCCATTCACCCGCACAAAGTCATACACCAAAAGAGATCCAGCAAACAGGTCGTCTCGGGAAAACCCCAATCACTCGAGAATGTGTGCTGGGAAGGCTTGATCAGACTGTAAAAATCTGGTAGTTAATTATAATTATCAGAGATAATTATTAGAGCCTATCGGGCAAAAACAAAAGTTCTGTATTTATTGTACGCGTTATTACTGTAATATACTTCCTGTTGCTATTGCGTTCGAAAGAGAAAATGGCCTCTCTATATACTATTGCTTCTATAAAAAGAAAGTTCTTATGATATCCTATTCTACTATCGTTTCTAAGAAACAAAGTTCTTGATTCTACTATTGTTTCCAACAGAACACCACAGCTTGTATCGTTTTATGAATTGATTGCTTCTTTAACAAGAAAAACGTCTTCAACTATTTCAAGTAAATTTTATAACATTCTTTCTAATTGCCTTTCCGATACCTTTTTTGAACTAGCCAGTCTCAACTATCAAGGTATTCTACATAACCCAAAAAGCTATTCAAGGTTTTCGGGAAACTAAAACTCGAAACATTTTTTTCTTGTTTAGCCATCTAAAGTAGAGAAATTGATCATAGAGGACTCTCCAGTCCGAAAGATCACAAATAATAACGATAGCATGGTATCAAGTACTTTAAAACTAGGAAGAAGTGCTTTGGACGGATTAACAGAATTAGATGAGAAAACTTCCATAGAAAACTGCAGAAATATGCTGAAGGGATTGGCACCTTTAGTAAGTATTGCAACTTCAAATGTGCTCACTATACTTTGAAAACATTATTTGCTTTAGTATAATATGCATGGGTGCAATTATTAATTTCATTACTATCATAAAAAATACTATATATGCTATAAATTTTAAGTTTGCTTCTTATTATAATGGATTTTCATCAAGAAAATCAGAAAAATAAATAAAAACTGAAAGCATCTTTTATAAAATTTCATAAAAGTATGAATTTTTGTCAGTTTTATTCTGGTGCTTGGCTTTTTTAATAAGTATATGTTTGGAATTAAGTTGGCTTGTTGGTTGAATATGCGTTGCACTGGAGCGACACAACGGGCTATTGGTGACTCCCCGGGATTAATCCCGAAGGGAAAGATCCGAGGATAACACCTCGGATAATTCTCAGCCTCAGTCAGATGACGAGATCAACACATAATCAGGGACCCCACTCTCCAAACTTTCACACCGCGCCAACGCGAGGATAGTCGAGACTTCGACGGATTTAACGTTCACCTGTCCCCTCTTTCACGACGGTCTTTGGTTGGATCGAGTTTCGAATTCGCAACCCTCCTGTTCTTAATCCGGGAGTCTAACAACTGAGCTTCTGTGACCCTTTAGAATTAAGTATCAAGTTTTATTAGAGAATGTGGTCACCTCATATAGCAATGTAGACATACAGATGCTTCCTATTCATAATGTCAATAAGTAATAAAATTACAATATACAAAATTTACCTGATTTTAAGAAAAGTAAATGTTGTGTAATAACTGTGCATTATTGAGGCAACCAAATAAAGCGTTTTCGAAATGGATACTCTAGCAATATTTTTATTTGATGTTTTTGTTTCACAATTCGTCTGATAAAGAGCATTTGATTCAGTTTTCGATAGAGGAGGATTTCGCAGACACATACTACTTCGAGTATTTGCCCTTCAAGTGGGATGGACAGTATTTAAGGATGCATGTCAACATAGACGGAATTATAGAGTACGTTCGAAAGGGATCTCTGCAGCTTCTGGACGTGGAGGGAAGATATGACGGAGATGCCTTGTTCATCATTGGAAGGAAATCGCAATTTAAAGTGTGAGTATCGTTTCTTTACATTCCAAGAGTCTCGACGAGATATCTCGTCAAAGATCTGGTCAGTTTTGCTAATGACGAGACATCTCGAAGAGACAAAACTGCCCTGTTACCCAAGAGATAATGAAGATCCTTGTAGGAAAAACAAATTCTCCCTTGCCCAGAATTGGTGACCGTTTGGATCAGGTTTTTGCACCAGAATGGACACTATAGGACAGTTTTCGATTCGAAGATAAACCACCAGGAGGGTTAAGAAGCCAATTATTTAGCCCTCTGAGCGTAATAAAATTTTCACTAGTATTGCTCTTATCCTATATCACTTTTAATGGCTAAATAACCACATCTATATATCGATTGAGAGAATCGTATTCTTTAAGAAGTTTAAATCAGAAGACATGCGTGGACATTAGAAGACATTAGACAGAAGACATTAGAAGACATGCGTGGAAGACTGCTGATTGCTGAACGCGTGCGTGCCGCCCAGAAGGTTACTTCAAGTGGTTTCGACGAGATATCTCGTCCATCAAGATCTGACCAATTTTGATAACGATGAGATACCTCGTCATCAAGATATTGCCGGTTTTTTTGTTGATGACGAGATAAAGATTTAGTCAGTATTTTCTAATGACGAATTATCTCGTCCATCAAGATCTGGTGAGTTTTGCTAATGACGAGATACCTCGTCGAGACAACCACCATGAGGGTTCAGGAAAGATCAATTCAAAAAACGTTGTGCGATTCATCCATAATGGAATTCCATATTAGATACCGTTTTCACATCAACGATATTGACTTCATTAGCACAACTCAAAAATGCTAACGTTTGATAAATTATCTATTTTTATATCAATTGTAATTAATTTTGTTGTGTTTCAACGTCTGATTAATTATGAAATCATTATTTTAATCCTAAATATTCCCCTATTCTCTAAAATCTTTTAAAATCAGGGTCCCCACCCCATATTGTTCCTTTATTCGGTATTAATATTCTATTATGTATATTTATTCGACTGTTAATATTCAAAGAGCAATATGATATTTAGAAACAATACTCAAAAGAAAATTCACGTTAACCCAAAGTGCAAAGAATAAAATAACTAATACAACAAATTGTATTTAACAGTGCTGTGGATAAATCTTATTTTGAGCATTTAAAAAATATTTTAAAACTTTAAAATGCATTCACACAAATAATTTTTCTTTTTATGGTCAAAACGAATGTGTTTTATAAAGGAAGTGATAAGTTTTCAAGTCTTCGAGGTCAAATCATGAATTCAGAAGTTTAATTTCTTGTCAGTTTTCATTGATGAATGTAATTATCTTTCTTTATAACTGTATTTCAAATTCATTTCAGTCATAAAGATCAGTCCATAGAAAAGCATTTTCCACAAGCTACCAAAGTGATATTTGAAAATTCTGGACATTTAATTCATCACACTCTTCCAAATGAATTTGTGAGAACTGTTTCTGATTTCATCAATCACTGCACCAAGCTACGAAGCAAGTATTGAAGGAATTGAAAATAGACACCGAAAATCAATTTAGAAAACCTTTGTAAAATTGAATTACATCTCAACCGTCTTTACAACGCTGTTGCTATGAAGTTTCTACAAGAATAGAATAAATCGTTCGACGCTTGATTGTCAAATTTCTCCCAATATTTATTATCTATCGATTGTATAACTTTTTGCCACCATGAATCAAATATTTCAAGCTCAGTGCAACTAACTAAATTTCGTTTGTTCTTGAACACTGTTATCACATAAACATGAAGAATATTCATATAAAATATGTAATAAAGGTGTTGCCATCTCTGTCTCATTTCTTCCAACATTTATAATGTGATTATGGCAATGTGTTGTCTACTTCTGACGCTAATGCATCAGATCTCAAGTCTATCATGAACATATATTAATCTAACAAAACGCATGACAAAACGAATATGTGCCTTTAGCCAGATTTATTTTAAAATTCAGAGTAAATATAATTTTTATCTCATTACAGAATATAATCTGACAAGGGTACTAACAAAGTTATCACTGATATAAAAGCCTACAACTATTCTTTTTTATTAATAAATATGAAGCAAGAAATTGCAAACTATGTATTTTCCCTCAAAAAACAGATATTTTTTAGCGTGAAAAAATTAGTAGGATCAATTATACGAAACATATGCCTATGGTCCAGGTATTTATGATATTTCATATGCTTTTCCTTTTTTTTTATTGTGGACTTAAAATAAGCATGTTACGGCAAATTTTGTGTATTAAATTTGGGCACTTTTTGTAAGTTACACAGTTGAAAATTTGGATTGTTTCTCAGGTGTTGACTACATTATTTTTTTCATAAGTCATATTAGTGTCATATTGTTTCTTAATCCACTGAGCATCACGAGATTTTCGAGTTGTGTACTATTACTTTTACCCTACATCACAGATTGACTAAGTAACCACATCTATTGGTTAAAAGAATCAGGAAAGATTCTATTGGTCAATAGGGTCAAAACTGGTTAGAAATGAAGCAGTGAAGACTGCAGTTTGGTAACGGATATATGCGTGTGAACCACTCAGAGGGTTAAACAGAAAATGAAGATTATCGACAGAGTTAATGAAATGCATGCTATTTATAGCTGTTTCTCTAAATTCTGCAATGACTCCTTACTTGATTGGGAAAACCAGTCACCCGACAAACAGTTGAGGAAAATGTTGCTGAGTCATTTGTACTGGTTCGGACATCCTAACTCGGTTTTCATCTCTACTTTCAACTTCGAGAGTTGTGTCCTCATACATATTTCGTTGATTTACGTATTTATTTTCGAAAATGATTTACGGCATAGAATTTGCATAAATGCGTTTGCGTAAGGCTAAATTCTCAAGGAAAAAAAGGTAAGAATGTGGTTTATAACAATATACTTAAATGTTAAAATTATAGCGCAAGCTGAAAACATTACACATCGTCATAGCAAGAACTTTTCCCTAAGTGGGACCATGTCGAAATGAAATTTTCTATGTAATTTAGGGTCCTACTAGCTTACAGTTTTAAAAATGTCTTTTTATGTTGCTTTTAGTTCAGTTTTCACACTATAAATTTTAAATGGATTATTGAAAATGCGTAAAAAGTGACAAGACCAAGCGCACAAATGCCTATTCCGAGAATATATTACAAAATAAATAGCATTTAATAGCATCAAGTAACTATTCAAATTTTTGCCACTCTCCGCGTGGAATTCTTATTTCAGGACAACGGCCTCTGTTAATGTACATAGAATTTTGTAAATAAATAAGTTTTTTAATTATTCAGTCCACTTACTTGAATCTACTACATCGCACAGGACATGCATCAATAACGATATTTATCCGGCACAGACAAAAATATTATAACGAAAATGAATATTAATTCATAAAACAGTCTTTTTTAAAATAAGGTAATTTATATATCTTTGAAGAAAAAGTATTTCATGCATTTACAGTGTTTTATTTCTAGAGAAATTTTAAATATTACTCTTGGGGACTCAGGGAACCAAACCCCCTCTGGCAACGCCACTGTACGAGGGTATTAAACCACGTGGTGGCTGTCTGGAAGAGATGTCTCGCCATTAGCAAAACTGGCCACATCTTGAACAAGATATCTCGTCATTAGAAGAAAACTAACCAGACCTTGATCGTGTCTCCATGAAAAATTCGGCAATATCTTGATGACGAGATATCTCGTCATTAGCAAAATCGGTCAGATCTTGAGTGAAACAGATATATCGTCGAAACTTGGAAGGTTAACACGTAAGGAATTGTCTGAAAAACCAACGTTTATACTTTCTTTATTCTCTCATAGATGGCACTATATGCTATACACAGATGTTCCACTCGTACTGAACCGCGTAATGTTTTCGAAAAAAGTAGGTGTGTCTTTTTTCTGATACTTGTTAGATCATTATCATTTGTGGGCCTGAGGGACCCAACCTGAATAAACCGTGAGTATAATAATGTTATGCGATAAGAACACTTTTTCTCAAATGGTACAGTTTTAAATGGATTTTTTCCCCGACCTTTTTGTACAAAAATTAATGTTTTTAGATATCAATGTAGAAAAGAGAAATATTTTTTAATTAAATAATTTTTAATAATGGCTCTAATTTTGATTTTTGAATTGTTTTTTGTATGTCGAATAAAAGAAACAATTAAAAATGGAGCGCATTTTTTGAAATCCTTATACTTTCCTTATCTATTCTTTTGACTAGTTGCGCTACTGCTACTACATAATAGATGCATCACTTAAACATGCGCATACTTACGTCATGATAAACATTAAAACATGAATTTATGTATTTCATTTTTAATTGGAATTATCCAAGAATTTCTGAAGGAAAAACTGGTTTAATGTTCACTAGAAGCTTCTGTTTGTTCTTAACAATAGCAATTAATGGGGAGAGCCCAATCAGTGACATAGCAGGGAACTCTGAGAGGCCAAGACCTCCCCCAGAGAGTGTTGCATCTGGTTTTTTTTAATATCTACAAATAAAACATTTTTGATGCACGATATACTTTCCATGCTCTTCAAAAAAATATAATAGTTATTTTAGTTAATGTTCATAATGGTTATTTCAATATTTATAATAGTTACACTTTAATTATCATTGATTGTTATTTCATTGATAATATTATTTTAATTATCATTGATAGTTATTTATTAATACAATAACTATTATGAATTGAATTCTATTATATAAATTGATATTCGTCAGTCTAATGAATTAACAGTCAACAGTGTGCTGAATTAATATTAATCAGTTTAATGAATTAATATTAATGAACGAATTAATGATTTAATATTCATCAGTTTAATGAACGAATTAATAGATTTGCATCCGTTTAATGACCGAATTAGTGAATTAATATTCGTTAGTTTAATTTAATGAATTAATTAATTCAAATTCATCAGTTTAATGAACGAATTAAAGAACTAATTCATAAGTTTAATGAACTAATATTCATTACAGAGTATTGAAAATTAAGGAAGGGAAGATGTTCCTTTTTCTGACCGTACTACCTGACATATTCACACATCGTGTCGCCATTAGTTCCCGAATAGAAACCAAATCCCTCTATAGTTCACTGTTGCCGTCAAACGTTAAAGTTTGTTTTGCTTTCCGTTAGACATTTTTACAATAGGGAATATGACATTACTCTGTTATCCTAATTGAGAGTCATGGATCATAGATGTTCAAACACTTAAGAGCTGAACATCAATGTGAGCTCCACGTGAAGTCATGTTGGTGCTAATCAAACTGAGAGTGATGAATATTATTAAAAATAAATCTTACTGAAAATATTGAATTGATGTCATCTCGATATTTTTCTTCAACTTGTAAATATGGATTTTATTGAGTTACAAATAATTAAATGCGATTGAATTTGAATTGTATATTTCTCTGTTTACTATCTAAATATTATATGGGTTTACGTGTATATCTGAGACATAAAGGTGTTAGATGTGTAAAGAGTCTTGAATATGACATCTTATCAGTAGATATCAAAGTTCGTATGTTTCTTAGCAACTTGCAAGATAAACTCAACAGTAGAAAAGTTGTATAAACCTCCCGCTACACGAAATATTTATCTTATGCACACATTTTATTAGGGTAAGTAATGGCATTTGTGATATTTCTGGGAGTAGTAATATTTATTCGTGGAGATTATATCTCGTATCCAAAACTTTTCTTTGTGAAATAACAAATTTTATGCACACTGAAATTGAACTTATTATTGAAGTCTTATTCTTTGAATGCAGTAATGTTGCACTTACTCCTCAATAATTCTGTGAACTGGCTCACTTAAACACTAAATTATACATGTTTTTTTCCAGTATGTAAAAATATATTTCATTGTACTCATCACTATTCATTTGTTATGTACTATTAAGCATCTTAAACTTCAATTATAAAAGACGGTTTGAAAAGATTATATGGTGGTGGTTTCGAAGCAAGGCCACATTTGTCATGCAATGATTGAACTGACAATCCGTAAGCGCATAAAATAGACGTAATATGACGGAAAATAACACGAAACTGAAAACACTAAAACTTGGTAAAGTTTTCATGATGAATGATGAATGTTTTATGAAATATTCTATAGATTATCACATATGCATCCTATTCTTTATGACGTTAATTGTTATAACTGTTGACATAATTGTTAATTCTCATTTGTTGCATTCTGTGTTCTTTAATCGTATAATCCCAAACAAAACTCTAGGAGTTATACTTAATAATATATAATAATTGTCACTGTCTATGATCAATGCTTTAGTACCTGGAACACATTTCTAAATAAGTTTAATATTCTGGAACATATTCCTAATAAGTTTAATATTCTAGAACAGATTCTAAATAAGTTTAATTTTCTAGAACAAATTCCAAATAAGCTAATATTCTAGAAAAGATTCAAAACCGCCTGATCTATAACGTATTTGGTATAGAAAGAAATGAATGTTCCCCTATTGGCTAAAGAATAATTTTTTAAGTCTATTTCACAATTTTTTAGAGAAATGTCTCAAACTTTCCAAAGAAAATCAAATAATTGAAAACAGAAAAAAGCATACTTATAGAATTGTTCTCTGCCCTAAAGGTATCATAGACAACTAAGAACTTAGTTTTCATAATCCTTTGATATTACACGGCGGTCGTGTCTTAGTAGGTTTTTCCACTGCTCTAGCAACCTGCGAGATGGTTCGATTCCTCCTTGGGTGTATTTCTCTCTTCTGTCAGTAAAACTGTTTCTGTGTGTATGTCCATTACATGACGCTGTATGTCTTGTGTTTGGCCCTTGCTTCGTAAAACCCAACTAATCATCTATGTTATAAATTATAAAATCTTTAACTCTCTGAGCGTCACAAGATTTCCGAATAGTGGTGTATTGCTTCTACCCCCAGAACACACATAATTAATAAATAACCACATAGATCGGTTAAAAAAATCCTAGGAAACATCCTATACGTCAAAAATGACTTGAAGTCATAAGGAAAGACTACATTTTGCGGTACGGATTACATTCAGCGATTCTTTCTCTCCATAGGAATTCTCGTCGCATCGTCGAGAAGATATTGTAGTTCCAATACATCCAATCCGCTAAATATCATAATGAAGCTCTCTTATGAGATAACGTTACCTACTGATGGTGGACAGAGAGACCTACATCCAGTAATCCTTCTTCATGGTAGAATGGACTCTAGGAAAACGTGGAAAATGTTTGCACCCGAAATAGCAGAAAAGACAGGAAGAGAGGTGGGTAACATTCAATTTTGCTCTTAGATGTATAGGGTAATACTAGTACAATAAAACCTTGATTATCCGAGTTCAGATTAACTCTCCTGGTGGTTGCTCGAAGTATCTCCTCATTAAAAAACTGACCAAATCTTGATGAACGAGATATCTCGTCCCCAGAAGAAAACTGACCAGATCTTGATCTGGTCATCATAAAAAAATTGGCACTATTTTGATAGCGAGATATCTCGTCATTAGAGAAATCGGTAAGATCTTTACGAACGAGATATCTCGTTGAAACCACTTAGAGGGTTAATTTATTTCCACATTTGTTCTATTACTTTATACCGTTTGCCTAGAACTTCAAATAAACACGCCCAGCAAAAACTTGTTTTATATTATCAATTTATACTTATTCCGTCGTCGTCGGTTCTTTGCGATTGATAAAAGATACTTTTGAATCTGCATATTTCGTTCTTGACACTCCTGTCTTGACGAGATATCTCGTTATTGGAAAAAAACAAACCGGATTTTGATCTCGTCATCATAAAAAAATCGGCAATGCCTTGATGACGAGATATCTCGTCATTTGCAAAATGTCAGATCTTGATGGACGAGATATCTCGTCATTTGCAAAATGTGTCAGATCTTGATGGACGAGATATCTCGTCGAAACCACCTGGAGGGTTAATGTATTTCCACATTTTGTACTATTGCTTTTTGTTGAACCCAAGGAATACATCTATTTTTAACTTGCAAATATGTATAAACATTATGACAACAATGTATTATTTCGAACGTTTGCTTAAACAAAACACATTCATAGTGAATGATTTTATCATTTCAATCCATCAGTATAATCATGGCTCATTATGATTAGTTAACAGAGATTCCCGTATCTTCCAGGTGTATGCTACAGACGCAAGAAACCACGGTGACAGTCCATGGACCGACGAAATGACATTGGGACATTTAGTCGAGGATTTAGATGAATTCATGACAGATCAGGGTATGACAAAGGCGATACTTGTAGGTCACAGCATGGGAGGAAGAACAGCAATGACGTTTGCACTGAAAAAGGTAGACTGAAAATACTCGAAATTCGCAGTCTCTACGTCAGTGGTCTTCACTGGTTGATATTCTTTGTAAAAAGTTTTTTTCTGAAAAGCTGAATATAGAGGGCGCTAGTGATTTGTTATCCTATTTTGTAATGTGTGGCGTAACAGTTTGTAGCTAATGCATGTAGATTTCGAAAATTAGCGCCATTTGTCGTCAAAACGACGACAGATAAAATTTTAAGTCAGAAAAAAGTAGATTGGAAATAGAAGTAAATTCGCATTTCCTTCGGCAGAGGTCTTCCCTGGTTGTCATTCTTTATAAAAGTGTTTTTCAGAAAAGCTGAATATAGTGGGCGTTAGTGTTTTCGTACCCTATTTTGTAATTTGTGGCATAACTTGGCAAATCTACTCTTAGCTTTTGAAAATTAAAGACATTTGTCGTCGAAACGACGATAGATAAAAATAGTTCTCCATCTGGAACTGTTCCACCCATAGCAACGGATTGGGGTTAGAGGTCAACACTTGCACCACTAACAACCGATCGCAAGTCCTGAAATATCTATCAGGGTGGTCTACGTCCCGTCCAGATGGTCTTTAATGGATGCACGACGGACCCCCTGAGATTCAACTGTCCACCAAGGAACTGAAGGGACGAGAGACCAGAAGTTTTTTTTGGCCACTCGATCGATCGCCATTCATGAGTCGGTTCCTATTTCCCATTTTGCAACGTCTACAACCAAGAAACACAAATCCCTGATTAATTCTGTAAATTTTGAAAGTTCTTGCGTTTTGAAATATAGCTCTAGTTTAATTGTATTTGGCTGCGTCGTCATTTTTTGCACACCACTTGATCCATTACGGAGTCGCAGTAGCATAGTTGGAAGAGCAACGGATTAGTAACGGTGGGTTGCGAGTTCGAAACTCGGTCCAGCCGAAACGGTCGCGTACACGGGGGTTGCTGCACGTTAAATCTATCGTGGCCTCAAATGTCCTCACGTTGGCGTGGTTTGGAAATTGGAGTGCCAGCTCAAGAGTTCTCGTCATCTGACTGTGGTTCCAAATTATGAGGGGTTGTCCTTGATCTTTCCCTTCGGGATTGATTCCGGACCGTCGCCAATAGTCCGCTGTGTTGCTCCAGTGCGACATTAATTAACTACGTACCGGCCCACTGCGTTACAGAACCTCATTTTTTCTTCTCCGGTAGAGTGCTTTTGCTTTTTCTGAAAAACCTCTCATCTCAGGACGTGCCATTCTTTGGTGATCGTAGTTCATTAATGCAAATAGTAGAATTTTGATGATGACTTCAACATCACACCTTTTCTTCATTCTGTTAAGTAACTGTAAATTGTTTCTCAGCCTGAAAAAGTGGAGAAGCTTTTCGTAGAAGACATGGTAACTGGCAAGTACAGCCCTATTGCTAGAAGATCGGTCCAGCAGATAATGCTGCTTCTGAGGGAGTCACTTTCAGTTATTCCGCCAGCATGCGACGAGCTTACAGCCAAGAAAGCAATAGCAGAATTCGTCCAAAAGAATTTACCTCCTGTAAGTCCTTTCATATATGATTATATAACTGTTAAGACCAGAATGGATAATTTGCGTGTTCAATGCTATTACTGTTTATTAGGTAGATTATTGTCCTTTGGACGAATAGAAAAAAATTCGTAGATCCCTTAAAAGTAAGGACCGAATGATGATGAACTAAATGTAACGCTCTCCAAGTATTTCGACGAGATATCTCGTCCAAGATTTAGTCAAGTTTGTTAAAGACGAGATATCTCTTTGAGACAAAATTGCCTCATTGCTCCCAAGGGGAATATAGGTCCAAGTAGGGGAAAAAATTTCCCTTGCCCAGAACTGGCATTAGTTTGTAACAGGTTTTTGCAGTCTGGCCACTACAGGGCAATTATCGACTCGAAGATAAACCACCAGATGGGTTAAACATTCCTTAAAATTCTTAAGCTTCACTTAAAAAGGTGAAAAATGCAGTTATTTAAGGATAAAAATGTCATTAAGTAACTGCCCTTAAATTTGAAGGAAGAATCCTCTAGTACAGTTATTATACATACTATCACTAGGCACGTTCCTAGGGTATTTTTCAAATTCAAACTGGTCAATGTTTGTGCCACTAAATTTTCAAAACTTGAAATTCGTGAAATTAGTATTTGTAGATGAATATTTTTTTTAATTTCAGAGGCGATGTCCGAATGTGTAAGCGTTGAGGTAACTTCTTATTCAGATTTTTCAACTCTTTTTGTATCTAAATTTCTTCATGGAGTTTAACCCTTCAAGTGGATTCGACGAGATATCTCGTCCATCAAGACCTAACCAATTTTGCAAAAGACGAGATATTTCGTCATCAATATATTGCCGATTTTTTTATGATGACGAGATCAAAATCTGATCAGTTTTCTTCCAATGACGATATATCTGGTCCATCAAGATCTGGTCAGTTTTCTTCTAATGACAAGGTATCTCGTCCATCAAGATCTGGTCAGTTTTCTTCTAATGACGAGACATCTCGTCCATCAAGATCTGGTCTGTTTTCTTCTAATGACGAGACATCTCGTCCATCAAGATCTGGTCAGTTTTGCCAATGACGAGATGCCTGGTCAAGACAATCAATAGGAGGGTTAAAATCTGCTTTTGGTTCAAATAATCGATGGTTTCGCTTCATTTATTAGAAAGCTTTAACTACAGAGAGGTTAATCCTCCTGGAGGTTGGCTCGACGAGGCGCCTCGCCATTAGCAAAACTCACTAGATCTTGATGAACGCGATATCTCGTCAAACCCACTTGGAAGGTTCTCTGTATCCAATACTTTGTGGACCTTGTCGGTTCCAACATAATAACACCACGAATAACATTAAATTACTTTAATCAACATTTAAGACAGATACATTTTTACTAGACAATATTAGGCAGTAAATGGAAGAACATGATGGCGAGTTAGCTGCACTTAAAGTTTGGGAGTCGTAAGAGTCATGTGCAGATAAACGGTGCAAAGGTTTCAGTTCACACTTTGGGTGACGAAGGAAGTCGCCACAACCTAATGCAATCGTGAGAAATATATTCACGATCAATCTTCACGTTTGACTCTCATTTCATTGAATTCAATATTTCTTGATGTGAAATAATGTACTGTGCCATTTCTGTTTCTCTGATAGTCTCGACCAGGAAAGAAGGCGAGTCAACTTTTCGAGCCGGATACAGTGGCAATCAAAAAAGAGGGGGACAAGTATGTCTGGAAAGCGAATTTAGATGTTCTCGAAGAAATGTTAAAGTCAGATAAAGTTGTCGAAGAACTCTCTGGTGTCTACACTGGGGAAACCTTGTTCCTGTACGGATCAGAATCAGTTTTCGATGTGTAAGTACCATAATACCATTTGCAAGTTCATTACTTTAAAATAAGTTCTCAAGGTGATCCTCCTCCCTTTTCCATGGTTTGTTGAACAAATGTTAAGTTCACTTTTCCCCCTTTAGTTTTATTTTTTGTTTTGATTCTAAGAGGTGTTTCCTTCATACCTTTCCTTTCGGGATTGGTCCCAGACCGTTGCTAATAGCTCGGCGTGTCATTCCAGTGCGACGTTAATTCAGCTACCTACCTGTGTTTTGATTCACACTAGGCTGAACTGAAGAGAAGACAATAATTTAGGTGCGTCAATCGAAACTGTACTTACCAACTAGTGTAAAGTGAGGAAGCAAATAATCCTATTTTAAATCCTATTTTAACAAAAGTGAAGTATAACAGCGGTTAAATTACCCTTTGAGGAAGTAAATGGTAATTCATTTTTACATATTTTTATGCACATCTCTTAGGGTCCTTCAAAGTCTTTAAAAGGAATTGATTTTTACTTTTTCTAAATGCAAACCCTGAAAAGTACCAAAATTTCTTTTGGTTGTTGAATTGTATACCTTCTTTTTTTATTTACATTTTCGCCTTTTTTCAGCTTCTGTTCCTTTTTATTACACTCCGCTAAGTAATCAGAGACGCAGAGACAATCTGGTCTGGAAGAAAAGTGGGAAAACGCAAGAGCTATGGAAATAATACAAGGGAAACAAAGAGCGACTACCGATACTTCACAGATCGATACTTTTTGTACGATATTTCAGGTGTATCGATACTTCGGAACGGATCGATCCAGAAAATCGATTACTTAGACCAAAATTGCCATTCCCTAGAGGAATGTAGGAGGGCGAATCGTACCCAGTGGTTTAAAGTTGTTTTTTCTGAAATTTCAGTTCAGACGTGGTTACTAAAAATGCGTATTGTTCATTACAGGGAACATGACGAGAGCATTCGTGATTTTTTCCCCTGCGCTGCTAAGATTGGAGTCGAAGGTGCTGGACATTTGATCCACCAAGACTTTCCAGAAGAATACTTACGCTATGTTATTGATTTTATAAACAAGTAAACTTCTACGATTCGGCGGAAAGAACACGTGCCAAACGCTGGAGCTCGAATAATAGATGTCTGTTTTTGAACAGCAACTAAAATTTGAAATATTTTATGGAGCTGTGTACAACAAATATTGTGTACTTAATATATTTTCTGAACTAAATTGTAAATTACCATCTCTTTTCAAAGGGGTCACATTAAAAGGTTGAAGAGAGAGGTTTATACTTTGCAATTTGTAACTGTTTTAATCAAACATAGGAATCTATATCGCGCCTTTTATGGGTGCTTTTCGATACTGATAATGTGTTCTTTATGAGAACAAATCAGATGATGGAAACTTTGTTTTTAAAAATCTTTCTGAAAAATAGTTTCTGTGTGTAAGCGCATTAATAAATTGTTGGATAATTGTATAGATTATTATTTGTGACTCTATTATCAAATATTGGTATTACTTCAACGTTTGACATATTAATTTCTTCTGACATTTGATTAAAATTTATTTAAGACATGCCCTTCTTTTTATCAGTTATTCACATTTTGTTTAGAAGTTTCGCAAATAATGAATGTGTATGGAAAAACCTATAATCTTCCTTTTTTTTCTCTTTGGTTTCCTACGTGTCGCTTATTTAAAAAATGAGTTTGCTAAAATGTATGCATTTGAAAAATATTTGTACTATACAAATATTTTTACAATAATCTATTTATATAATATTTAAACAATCTGGTTGGTTAAGAAAAGTTAGTAAGATAACTTAAATTTAACTTTATGACTTGAATTTAAAAAAAATATATTTTATTTTATTATACTTCTTTTCATTAAAAGCGGATAAAAAGCAAAATATTGCAAAAGGTGTAGGAAAAGGGGTTTTAATTATTTCTTGCTAAACACAAGGGTATACGTATGTTATGCATGATATCAAAAAGAGGAATGGGGAAGTGAATTAATTTTTGATTAATAATCTGTTACACAATAAATAACTTACAATATGTCCCAATAGTCATTAGTGGAATTGGAGTGGTGTGGAAGTTTGGAGAGTGGGGTTCCAGCCCAGGTGTTGACCACGTCATCTGACCGTGGTTCAAAATTACCAGGTGTTGCCCTCGAACTTTTCCCTCGCATCTTTCTCTTCAGGAGGGATCCCAGACTGTCGCCAATCGCCCGCTGTGTTGCTCCGGTGCGATATAAATTTCCTGATATATTTAATTTATTGTTTAAATATAGAAGTAATGAAAAAATTACGCAAAAGATCTCTCGGTTCAACTTTACAAAAAGGGAGGGTGGACTTTCTGTTAAAGGTACCCACCTATCACCTTTTAAAGGTACCTTTTAAACTACCAATCTACCGACACAGCCTACCTGATTTTTAAAATCAATTTTATGTACTGTTTGTGCGGACTTTTGCTGCTAACCTGTGTTGTGTATTTTATTTTCTGCCTGTCACTGGAAATTACATAAAAAAACACATAATTTGGGTACAAACGCCAAGTAGTCTTTCCTCACTCGATTTCACTATCAAGAACATTGCAGGCTATCAGCAGAAAGGAAATCTTATCAAACTCTTATTCACACGGCATTCTTAAAACTGCGATACAGAAAACAAAGGCCACCCTCCCTCCAATGAAACTCGATAGCAGACCTTCGGATCTGAGATGTCGGAACGAACAGTCACGTGTGGAAAGTATCATTTCCAATACATGACTGGGTGTGTTGCTGCAAGACAGAGATGGCTGCAGAAGAATTCAAAGTGATTTTGATCGGAGAGAGCGGTAAGTTTGCTAACTTAACCTTCGTTTTGTTGGTGTTCGGCGTAAATTCGCATGGACTGCGTAGTTGGCTGAATTCCAAAAAGAATGCTTAGTTTGTTTTGGGTACAGCTTTTGTTTGGGATAAAGACTGATTCCCGAAGGTTCAATGTTTTGCCCTATCTAAAGGGCCGTGGTAGAACGGTTGGTCAAAATGACTCCGCTGATAACTTTCTTTTTGTCTTTCAACTCCATGTGAAAGTTTGGGCCGCGATTGGAAGAGTAGAGGACTATTAACCGGAGGGTTGCGAGTTCGAAACTGGATCCAACTGAAGACCGGGGGGCTGGTGCAGGTTAAATCTATCGTGGCCTCAAACGTCCTCACGTTGAGGAAGTTTGGAGAGTGGGGAGTCGACTCAATTGCTGTCGTCGTCATCTGACCGTTTTTCAAAATGACAGTGTTGACGTGATCCCGGGCCGTCGCAAATAGCCCATTGTGTTGCTCCAGAGTGACGTTAATTCAACTACCTACTTACCTATCTAAATCAACTTAACCCTCCTGGAGGTTGTCTTGAGGAGGAACCTCGTCATTAGCAAAACTAAGCAGACCTTGATGGACAAGATGTCTCGTCATTGGAGAAAAAGAACTGACCAGATCTTGATCTTGCCATCATCAAAAAATCGGAAATATCTTTATGGCGAGATATCTCGTCATTAGCATAATTGATCAGATCTTGATGGGCGAGATATCTCGTTGAAGCCACTTGGAAGGTTAACCCTCCTGGTGGTTTCGACGAGGTATCATTCGACGAGGACGACATTTGTAATACTGACCAGATCTTTATCAAGTTATCATAAAAAAATCCGCAATATCTTGATGACGAAGTATCTAGGCATTAGCAAATTTGGTCAGATCTTGATGGACGAGATATCTCGTCGAAAACACTTGGAGGGTTATGGTTATCTGTCTTGTGTTTGGTGCAGCTTGGCCTCAATATGAATTTTGCACTGTAAAAACCAACCAACATTTAAATCATTTAAATCTATTTATAGTGAATATCGATATACACATTTCATCCCTCCAAATGAAATAAAGTAATTTAAAAATATTAGACAGCATTTCGCTTAACATTTTTCTGTTGTAGTTTTTATTTCCAATAAAATAAGCATGGCGAAAAGTTCATATCTCTGTCCTGTTACCACAATTACTTTCTGAACATCTAATTCAACTACACCCGAAATTCACTTGTATAAAACGATTCGGTATTATTCGGTGTCCATGCCTATTTTGGCTTTCGCTCATTTTCTTTTCTGCGCTGATTTCTGTCTTTCAGATTTCTGATTGCCTTCGGTCATCAGACTGCTAATGAATTTAATTATTTGTGGCTAGCTCTTTCATGTAATTTTAGCAATATTAGGCATAATCATTGGTCAAATCAAGAATATTTAAACTAAATAGCAAAATTTGCGAATGAATCCCATAGCAATTGATTTTATATTGTTATTTCTTTGTTTTACCATCGTCACTATACAAATAACGGCGCTTTCTGTGCTATCTACGTTAGTGAAAAAACAGGGCTAAGTTGCGAATTTCAATAGCGATCAAAATCTTCATCTGTATTAATAAACCAAAATACTTTTATAGTCACAGTTCATTGGGAAGAGAAAATTTCAAAGTCCGTTTTATAAATACCGCTGGAGCACGAAATGTTGTCCATTGAAATCGTGCTTCTCAAATAATAGGTTGCCATGGAAATGCTATTGTTATTATTCAATCAACAGATCTTTGTACTTACGTAGAAAGGTCAGAAAGCCACCGTAAAACACGTACGAACAAGTATTGACAGAACTAATTCGTCATACCCTCGCTTTGCAGCTACAATTTTTGAACTCTTATCAGCTTACTCCTGCTAGCGTTGCGCAGATAGAAGTGCCGTTTCCCAATATTTAAAATGTTTAAACGTAAGTTATCGCATGGTCATTAAATTTTCAAAATTGAAGTCGGATCGGGAAAAATTACAAGTGATTAAAAAGTCATTTTTGTCTCACTGTTATAGTGACACAAATGTGTTGAAATAAAAGTTGTTTTCATTAAAAAATAAAAATACCGTTTGATTCTATTACCTCTAAATACTCCTGTCCAGAAAGTTTAGAACCTTACTACGTAGCTTGATACAGAATTTCAAGCTACATAAATCTGATTAAAATATTAACATTTCTTAATGGCCCTAAAGATTCAGTTTCACATAAATTTAATGATACATGAATAAACCTTCGTACCATAAAATCTACCTTTTCATTTGTTATGCCTCAGTATAAAAAAATGTCCCGATTATACCTCTCCCCGAGATATAACCCTCTGGTTGTTCTCACGTTTATATCCATTCAGCAAACTGCAGACTTCACTGCTTTATTTCTAACCAGTTTTCACACTGTTGACCAATAGAATCTTTTTTTTCTACCAGTAGATGTGGTTATTTAGTCATTATATGTGCCGTGGGGGAAAAACAATATTACACGATTCGGAAATCTTGTGAGGTTCAGAATGTTAATAATAATCGGTTTTCATGTAATTTTTCACTCTGGATTGACAAACTTAATTAAAATTTTTATAACCAAAGCTTTACATCAAAATTAAATCATATAACAACCAAAAATTGTTTAATCTAGTTAATGAAATACTGCATCGAATTTTCAACACCGTGCCTCTTAAAATGAATATATTTATTCAAAAGCAAAACGTTATATATATATATATATAAATAACACATCCGAAATTATTAATTAATCCTTTTGATGGTTGTCTCGACATTAGCAAACTGACCAGATCTTGATGAACGTGATATCTCGTCATTAGAAAATAACTGACCAGATCTCGATCTCGTCGTCTTCAAATGTCGACAACATCTTGATAACGAGATATCTCGTCATTATCAAAATTGGTCAGATCTTAATGGACGAGATATCTCGTTGAAACCACTTGGAGGGTTAAAGAATGTAATTTGCCATTTACTTGAACTTTTAAATTACTTCTGAATGTAATAAAACTATTTACACAAGGAAAAGCTGTACATATCTTTAAATACAATCGGAAAAGAAATATCAGTTACTGGTAGAAACGGCAATTCCGATAAATACAAGCCCTTTAGATACTAAAGTCACTTTTTATCACTGATTGAATCAAGGCCAGATCCTTTGCAGACGCGATGCCTAGAATTCCAACCGAAGCAAGCAAGACTCCTGATAAGATTAATACCAGTCCGTCTGTATACGTTTTTTCTGTCATGAAAAAAACATTCACTAGTTAAATGTATACATCAATTTGTTCCAGCTTCACGCTTTATTAATGTTAAGTTTATATAGCTATAGGATTGAATAAAGAAAAACTATAATAAGAAACTGCTATACCTTTGGCTTAGAGAAGAAACTCATTAACTGATATTTTTTCGAAGCCATTAAAAGCTTATTTTCATATTTAAGATGAATCCATGTCACATTTTAATCTGTGTAACAGATACATTACACTATAAAAAATGCTTATAACTTTTAATTTTAAGCCAAAAGCGAAGTTACTTTTTAAACAGCTTTAAACTAAAAATTTTGTTTTGTCAGCTACTGAGTTTCTGCTGTGAGCCGATGTTTCATTTCTCAAAACAAAAATTTGGAGTTTAAGTCTGCGTTTCTGAATATGCGAGGAATGATCTGTCGAACTAAATGTTGGTGGCTATAGTGTTACTGCAGCTGAAAATGTTTCCTGTTCATATTCAGGTCCGCGGTAGCACAGTCAGAAGAACAACAGAATAGCAACCGGAGGGTTGCCAGTTCGAAACTAGGTCCACCCAAAGACCGTCGTGTATATGGGGGCTTGTGCACGGTTAAATCTGCCATGTCCTCACGTTGGCGTGGTGTGGAAGTTTGGAGAGGGGAGTGCCAGCTCAGGTGTTGACCTCGTCATCTGACCGTGGTTCAAAGTTACGAGTGGATCTTTCCCTCCTGGATTGATCCCGGACCGTCGCCAGTAGCTCGTTTTGTTCCTCCAGTGCGACGTTAATTAACTACCTACCTTGGGAATATGAGAGACACTTTCTGTCAAGCACAATGTAGGTGGCTTTTTTTTTTGCTTTTGCGACCCACGCCCACTTCGGCTCGCCGCGAGGTTTAGAACCCAGTTTAGGGGGGGCGGGGAAAGTGATTCTCAGCAGAAGAGTCAACGGGCCACCCTCCCTCTCGGGCGGGTCCAGCACACGCCCACCCAGCAGGGCGCACCTACGGCATTTATTGAGTACTATATACAATTAAATTACAATATAAATACATCTCGCTTTACATTTAGCGATTAATTAGAACATCAATAAACAACTGTAGGTGGCTGTTGTGTTTCAGCGGTGGAACGTGTTTCCTGTACGTATTCCGAAATTGACGTCACGGCTTGTCTTTCAAATACTCCAAGTAATTCTCCAATAAAAGTTTCAAAGAATAAATTCCGAATTGAGAAAAGATAGTCGATAGGTCAACACCAATTAGATTAGTACGTTTGACCCTTTTGGTGGTTATCTCGCTCATTAGCTAAACTGACCACATCTTGAGGGACGATATATCTCGTCATTGAAAATTCATTAGAACTTGATCTCGTCAGCGTCAAAAAATTGGCAATATCTTTATGACGAGATTCCTCGTTACTAGCAAAATTGGTCAGGTCTTGATGGACGAGATTCCTCGTTACTAGCAAAATTGGTCAGGTCTTGATGGACGAGATATCTCGTGTCCCAGCCAGGAAGTTGGAGAGTTAAAAATATTGTTATACAAATATACCACGTTTTGTGTCAGTTCGGAAATTGACTTTTAATATATATTCACAAGAACAATTTGGGGATGATTTGTAATTTTTGAAAACTGTTTCATCAAAACTCATTTAAATAAATAATTATTTTTATTTCATTGATTAATTATTGGGACTAATATTTGATAATTTCTGCTTATTTTTCTAGGAGTCGGTAAAACGAGTTTTGTGGTGCGGTTTACGGAATCCAAATTCCAAAGTAAGTTTTTATGTCGAAATTTAAAAATTTTCAGTTTTTACAGCAATCTATTTTTACTGTATTGATGAACTATTCTCAAAATTAGTTCATTTTTAGGGGAATTAGAAATTGGAAGTGATTAAAAATTCTGAAACATTAACATTTCACATTAAATTAAAAATAAGTTTAATTAAGTTAAGTTTAGAAATTTTTAATGCATTGAAATATTCTACTTTTAATTTGAGAACTTGCGTAGTTTAATATCACGATATAAAAATGAATCAAAAGTAAAAAAGTGAAAGCTAATGTGTATTCGAGATCTGAGACTTGAGCTACAAAAATATTTTACTAAAAGTTTAAGATACTCTTTCCAATTTATTTAATATTTCATGTTTGGTTACATTAATGTGAATTATTTTTTCTATTCGAATTTGTACACTACTCGTGTTTGATAAATGTGTAACATAAACTTGCGTAGGCTGATATATTTCTATTTTAGATGTATACGAAAGTACAGTAGGTGTAGATTGCAAAAAAGTGCGCGTAAAAGTAGATGAAACGCCGGTGGATTTGCAAATATGGGACACGGCAGGACAAGAAAGATTTAAAAGTATTGTCAACAGGTAAATAATTTACTTATTCAGTAAAGGATTATGTCATTGCTAAGCTGAGTTCATTGAACTTTAAGCAACTTTCTGCTGAAATCACTTGGATGGCTTCTCTGTATGTTATAATTTCTGTTGAATTTTGAAATTCTATATATTTATGAAAACATACCATAACAATATAACACATTTGTGGAACTATTCAAATTTTATTGAAAAATGTTTACATGAGATGTACTCAAAGTAAATGCCAAACACTTTTTTTCAATCTTGGGATTTAGGATAGTTGAATACCAAATCGTGGTTATTTCCGTTATCCCATGATTTTGGTACTTAAAAACATTGGTCGACTAATGCAAACTCAAATTTTAAAAACAATCAATCAAATTTGCATGAGAGGGGTTTCCAGTGTAAACAAACAAATCAAGACGGTCTGCAAAGATCTTCTGCTGTCCAAATGCCTGATTTGGATCATTTGACTGATGTCATATTCCATAAATTATGACATTATAATTGAGCAAACATTAAAAAATTAAATTAAAAGTGATTTATTTCAAAGTTATTCCAAAACAAAATGATGTCCTCGCATAAAAAACACTGTATTTCACATACACGAGTGCTATGTGCAGTATTTCCGGCAATAATTTTTCTTAACGTCTTACAGATTCTTTCGCTCAGCTCATGGTGCTATAATTATGTACGATGTTACGAAGAAAGAGACATTTGACGAAGTTCCCTGGTGGTTCAAAGAGACGAGGGAGCACCTAACAGGAGTTCCCATTTTCCTTGGTGAGTATCATGAATTGGAACACAGGGAATATCGTACCTTCTCCAGAGTGATCACAACTCACACTGGAAGATTAACATTTTTAACTCTCCAAGCACACCTCCCATGTTGATTATTAGCACATTATCCACTAGATAGTTTGAAAAATATTACTCGTGGACCAGTATGGGCAACTAACCATGGTTTCGGATTCCCCTATATATGATCCTTATCATTTGTAGTATTCCTAATTTGATTTTAACGAAATTTATTGTACTGTATTCAAACCTTTTCCCCTTCTTCCAGTCAAATTTAAATATTTTCTTCGTGTTGCATTTTTTCTAGTTCTGAAATAAATGATGCACGCATATTAATCAAACTATATTTGTCTTTTTAAATAAGGATAGTCGGTAACAAGGATGATGATGGCAGCCAGCATGAAGTATTAGACGAATTGGTCCAAGACTTTGCCGAAGAAAACCGACTCTATTTATATCACTCCAGTGCAAGAGACGATGTTAATGTCAAAGAGGTATTTATTATTATACACCCATTAAATGTATAAAAGTCAAAGAGCATAAAAACCTGCAATTGCAAATAAATTTAATACTTCTTGAGAAATGCACAGAATGTAATTATCTCTCAAATACAAGACTGCTTTCAACCATACCTATATTTATTTTTAACTGTAACGTATAATTATTCATATAATTATTTATGCTGGGTTCCACCCTCCTAACACCTAGTCCTTTTCTCTCCCCCTTTAGTAAATCCCTTTTCGGGAGTTGGCCACATCATAAAGATTTATGTGGCACCCAAAATATTTCGGCCACTAGGAGTTTGAGCCCCTGTAAAGGTCCAATTCAAGGGAACTAAATTTTAAATTCTCTAAAATAAAAAAAAAATTCTTTTTGGCACTCTCAGCTTTTTAAATGATTGGGCAATTAGATTAAAACTATAATTACCCCAAATATTTACATTGAAATCCTAGAACAACCTTTCTGTAGACTTCACTTCCAAACTTTTAATCAGATGCGTTAGACTATCTGTTTACTAATTCGACATGTTCCGCATGAGTCTTAACTGTTATCTATTACAAATCTATTTGCAATCAATCCGGTTCAAGACAGATGTAAATGTGCGATAGTAGCTCTAAAGACTTATCAGTGATTCAGGTCATCTCATACAGTTATTTTCTTTGCAATTTTTGTAGAAATAGCGTCTAAACTGTCTTCAAGTATGATAAACGCATTGCTCTGATTTATTGAATCTTGATAAACCTCGTCCTTGTGGGTCAAGTTCATATTCTGCCCCGTGTAGCAGAAAGTGGCATAAGAGCGAAAGCCAACCAACAATTCTTCAGCAAGCTGTATGGCAGCCGATTATTAGCACAGTCGAGGACAAAGCGTTTTGGTTTTCATGTATAGTCATAACCAATAATTGAAAGTTCTTTCTCCATCATGGGTACTCGAGAACGCAACTTTAAAAATACAGTCTGATGAGGAATAATAAAAACGTATTAAGAATTTCAAATATGTATATCATTTCAACTAAATGAATCTACCATCGTTTTACTATCAAAACTTCCCAAGTTAAATTTTTTTTGGTTTATGATATTTTAACATTATTTGGCTGCAAATATACTTACTAAATTTGTTTCAAAAGCTTCTACACGTTGGCGTGGTGTGGAAGCTTTGAGAGTGGGGTGCCAGCTTCAGGTGTTGACCTCGTCACTTGACCTTGGTTCAAATTGACGAGATATCCTCCGATCTTTTCCTTCGGGATTGATCCCGGACCGTCGCCAATAGCCCGCTGTGTTGCTCCAGTATGACGTTAATTAAATACCTACTTCATTCTACATACGTTATGAAACCCCATATGGGAAAACATTATAAACTCGTATCTCAGAACAGTTCTACAATTTGATATCGAGCTTTTTATCGTTCGTGAAAATTTTTGATTTCAACACTTATGAGGTTATGATAGTAAAACGACGATACATTGAAATACTCTGGATATTGTACATTCATATGTAATAATCAAAATGCATTTTAGATTTTCGATGATCTTGCTACAATGATGTTGAACGACAGAAGGAAAGCTCAAGAACCAGACGAAAATTCCAAAATGATAGAACGGAGCGTGGACTCGGCTTACGATGTTCGAAAAATATTTCTTCGGCCGGAAGCTCCTCCAAAGAAACGGAGTTGCTGCAGCTATTTTGAATCTGAAGACACCAAGGCACACGTGGTATAACAGCATGTCTTAAATGCAGCCATCTACAACTGTACAGTTCATTATTAAGACCACTTGGAGTGCAATCAAATTCTGAATCGTTCTCGATTTAATACTCACCCCTTTTCATCCTGCCTCATCTTTTAAACTTCATAATGAATAAAAAATTCAAATAATGCATTATCTGCTTTTTATTTATCTCATATCTGTCTGGAGTTTTGTTTCTGAAAACAAGCACTTTTCCACCAATGCACGGCCAATTTCAACTTGTTAGAAGTGCTGCTTTAGTCATCATGCCACTACAAGGATACCACTAGGTGACCACCAATAGGCGGCTGAACCACTAGGTGACCACGAGGGGGCATCGCGTTGCACCTCACATATATATATAAGGCACAACTAGTTTTATAGAGTAGCCACACATTCACTCCAGACGGACAAAAAGCAATGCCTTACCCCGGGTTCGAACCAGGAACCTTTCGATCTAGAAGAATAGATCTAGAAGGCCTGGCCACAAGCCCGATTGGTCAGCTTTGAAAACAAAAAAGTCATTGGAAGCTAGGGTTGGTTGTTTTGGGGTTTTATGGCGAATGGATCATGTTTGGCCAAGCTTTTAACCCTCCAAATAGTTTCGACGAGATATCTCGTCAATAAAGATTTGACCAATTTTGCTAATGATGAGATAGATATATTGTCATCAGAATATTACCGAATTTTTATGATGACGAGATAAAGGTCTGGTCAGTTTTTTCTAAGAACGAGATATATCGTCCATCAGGATTCAGGTCAGTTTTGCTAATGGCAAGATACTTCGTCGAGGAGGGTTAAGCTACTGGTTAACCTCGTATGTAATGGGGTATAGTGACTAGGTTTAACGAACAGCTGCCAGATGGCGTTCTTTAATTAATAGTTTGGTTATAATTTAGCGCTGGACCGTGCATTGTTATAGTAATATAGGTGCTTTCAGCGAAAAAGACATTCAGATCACCGTTTTACTACCAAAACCTCCTAAGTGCAATTGCTTTGGTTTTTGAGGTTTTAACGTTATTTGGCTGCAAATACTTCTAAACTTGTTTCAAAAGCTCGTAAGTCTAAGCCACTTATAAAGAAGCCCTTATCGGCTATTATCGTACCTCATAACTGGTCTACAGTTTGGTATCAAGTTTTTTATCCCACCTGAAAATTTTTTATTTCGAGATTTACGATGCCTTAAAAGTAAAACGGCGATTTATTAAATGTACATCTTCATTGCATAAAGTTTACTCTGATTGCAATGCTAACATAATTCAATTGTTCAGGAATACATATACCCCCACAAATATGCAACACTGACAACACAGTTCCATTCAGTACAACCTCTGAAACCAGAGCTTTTAAACATTTGTCAAGCAACGGTATCTCCATCTTAATAATTTTTAGCGAATCCTATATCTTATCCGCCCTCAGGGCACATCTTTAGGTGTATACGGATATCACAACACCGAGTGATCTGAGCTGTTTTACCCTCGCCTATCATTCTGCTTTTTGTTTTTTTTCCTCCCTCGCTATTGTCTTGTGTTTGGAAAAGGTTGGCCAAATATGGCCCTTGCGCCATAAAACCCAAAACCAACAGCCTATATCTTATCTTGTTTTGTACACATATAAGTCGTATAATTCTATAAACGTATAATTCTAAACGTTTTGTAATACGTTTCAGCATGCTAAGATTTTATATTTTTGTGAAATGAATGCAAACACTGAAAAGCTTATTTAATAATAAATGTCCATCGACCTTTTCGTTCAACTTTCATGGTTGCTTTTCATTTAGTTTATCGTGCTTCAAATACTTTTATTACGCATAATTGTATGAATTATTATTATCAATTATGCGTATTTTATTACGCATAATTGAACGCAACTCAGCAACATATTTCGCGGCACCTTGGAAGTGGCACTAGTGTGCCACTGCACTGATTTAAAACTGCTGAAAATATTTACTGTAGCATCATACTAAAAGAAAAATTGATTTTTGTTCCCCATGAGTAGTTTCTATTGAACCAGATATGATCTTCTAGAAGTCCCTCCCAATTCAAGAAACTCCTGTGACCATTCGTTCGATGCAATCTGGGGTTGGGTTTTATGACGCAAGGCCGAATTTGGGCCAAAAACAAGCCGAGCCGAACTGCTGATATAACTTGTGATTGGAAAGAAAGCAAAATATTTTATCCGTACTTGCAGTTCTCACACTTGATTAGACTTTGTTTCACATTAGAAAACTAGGATTTTATTGCTTTAATTTAATTTTGTGAAATGTATAAGCTAAAACTATTTTCCACACACACCAATCCATCAAGAACGGGTTTGCAGAATAAAAATATTGGATGTGAATTCTATTGTGAAACCAAATGCTTAGCTCAATGCTAACATCAAGCATAATCCAAATTCATTTTTCGAGATGAAATTTTTTACACTGGATGGAAATATTTGTAGTGGCTAGATTTCATCATCAATTTGTGAAAGGAAAGTGTGAGAAGTCTGAACCTCTATACTAAAGGGTAGAAAGGTAGATAGTTGAATTAACACCACACTGGAGCAACATACCGGGCTATTCTATACTAAAGGTAAAACAACTATCAGTGTTAGGCTTAACTTACAAATATTTTCAATCAATTGATTACTTAACTAAAATTTCAATCGTGACATAGTAATGATTGAAGTTAATCATGATTGAAAAATTAGTCATAATCATTAATAAATCAATTAGTCATTAATCATTCAATCATTAGTTTTAGCCGTGAATACGTTCACTAAATGTTTATAATAAAGGTATAAAAATTAATGTGGGAATACTTTTTACTCTTAATTTACATGATTTTCTCAAATCTGCTATGCCATCATCTGGAACCGTAGAAATATGGTTTTCCTTTTGCCACAATGACCAACTTTCCGAAGTACCATATGTAATCCGGCGATCTATTTGACAAACAAGTTATTATTAAAACCAATTTAAATGATTTCAAGAATTGATTTCATTACTATAAAACAAGATAATTTGATTAATACACTGCTGGCCACCCAAATTGCAACACCAAGAAAGACAAGAGATATCGTAACAAAATTTATTTTGTAGATAACATGTTGACCAAGTATCAAATGATTAAATTTATAGACTTCTGTGAAGTGTGGTTCCTGCCAAAATCAGTAGCCAGAGTAGCCGCCATTGTTGGAGATCACCGCTGCCACACGCGTCGGCATTGATTCAAAGAGACTTTGGATGTGTTCTTGGGGTACAGCAGACCAAGCAGCTTCCACACGTTGCCAAAGTTGATCTGGTGTGGCAGCTGGGGATGTATTCTGGGTCAATCGTTGAGCAACCATGGACCACATGTTTTCTATCGGCGAAAGATCCGGAGAGCGAGCTGGCCAGGGAAGCAATTCAATCTGGCGATTGACGAAGAACGCTTGGACAATGCTTGCCACGTGTGGTCGCGCATTATCCTGTTGAAATATGGCTGTGGGCAAGCCCTGAAGGTAAGGAAGGACAACTGGCTCCAACACCTCGGAGATGTAGCGCTGGCTGTTTAAAGTACCGGCAATGCGTACTAGAGGAGTGCGAGAGTGATATCCAATACCGCCCCATACCATAATACCCGGTGCAGGACCAGTGTGGTGGTGCATAACGCAGCTGTTCAGCATCCTCTCTCCACGGTGTCTCCAGACTCGAATCCGACCATCGTGGTGTTGCAGACAGAAGCGTGACTCGTCAGTAAAGACAATTTCATTCCATTCTGCCGTCCACATCCTTCTTTCATCGCACCATTGGCGGCGGAAACGTCTGTGGTTCTGCGTCAAGGGTAGACGAAGCAATGGACGTCTTGCGGACAGACCACTCTGCTGTAAACGGCGTCGAATGGTACGCGCAGACACTGGATGATGCGGTACAGACTGAATGTGCTGTGCTATGGTTCGTGACGTGGCTGAGCGATCCGTCACTGCCATACGCACAATATGCCTGTCATCACGTGAAGTGGTGCACTGAGGTGGATGCGATCGAACACGTCGGTCCGTCGTACCCTCCTGCATCCAACGATCACATATCCGCATTACAGTTGTTTGGTTTCGTCCAACACGACTACCGATTTCCCTGAAAGATAATCCACAATCTCGGTAGGCCACTATCCTTCCTCTGTCGAACCCGGATACTTGATCAAAAGATGGTCTCTGTTTTCTACGAGGCATAATTGATCGTTTTTTTGAAAAAACCACAAAAAAAAACACAATTGCCGTACTTGAAATCGTCGAAGTCTCCAAGCCTTAAATAGCGCTTTGAAGTGGCGCCACAGGCGCGCGTGATGTGCGTCTGCGCTGAAATTCTAATCATTTGCATATCTCACCTCCGCTAATGCATGTTGTAAATTTCATATTATTTGCATGCTTCCTTCAGGGTGTTGCATTTACGGTGGCCAGCAGTGTATATGATTCATCTTTTGTAATTTGATTTTTCGTTGTGTTACGTGAAATTTGGTTACGCTGTAAACTACAGATCAGTAAATAATTTCATCCTAGGTAGGTTTTTGTAGAAAAGCTTCGCATATACTATTTTTACCGTATTCAATGGAGACACGGTTTCAACCATGATTTAGTCATGATTACTCGATTAAAACTAAAACTAAATCAACAATTATACGACGTGGAAGGATTAAAACTAATCAATCGTTACTCATTAGTTATGATTAATTGTTTAGTCATTACTTTTCAATCTTTAGTCAGACTAAACTTTGGCTAACGCTCATTGCAATCTTTCAGAAATCAGGTGAGGCGCATGCCGTAAATAAGAGGAAGGTAGTTGAATTTAAGTCGCACTGGAGCAACTCAACGGTCTATTCATAATTGAATCGTTTATTTCAGAAACCCGTCAACAGACATTTTTGAAACAGTACACTTAGCGGGTTTCTGAAATAAACGATTCTATTAAGAGAAACTCAGGAAATGCAATTATTTAAAATAATCACAGATATGGTTGAACATGACTGTAGTATTTTTAAAAGTCACTCGTCTAGATAAACAGATATAGCGTTTAGTGTAAAAAGAGTTGTGATTGGGTGCTATATTGAATGCTAATTCAGTTCCCCAAATTATTAAAAATCTTTACTTATGGCGGAAACTCGTACAATTCTGTTCCATTTTATATTTAAAAAAGATCAAAGATTTATAATGAAATATAATTAAAATCTGTCACCTAGTTGTGCCGAAAATTAGTCATACTAATTCAGAATTGTTGTCTGGACCCAATATGATAAAATTAATATCTCGTAGATATATCTGAAGATTCTCATAAAACTGATATTTATATTGTTCGTTAACATTCCTAATGCCCTAATGAATTCTTAGTGGCTGTCGAATGTCTCTATGGAGGAATAATTTTTCATGCCTTTTGATATGCTTAATTAATTTGAACGCAGTTTAGAGAGAAAAAGGTTTAGGTATCGTGGAGTTATTCTACTTATATAGGAATGTAGTGTTCTATTAATTTATTGAAATTTTAATATAACATAACACTTACGTTACATAAAGATAACACTTAATTCAACTACGTCCTCTTAAGAACAAGTTTGTGGTGTTTTATGTGGTTTACATTTCATGAAGTTTCATGTATTTACATGCTTTGAAGATCATGTTTTTGTTCTTGGCAAGATGATGTCATGTTCAAAATTTCATTCACGATAAAAGAAATTTCTGATATCATCCCCACATTCATTAGTCACAAGTAAATATAAATTAAGTCGCCATCGACAAATTTTACCTATCGCTATTTTTTATAGAATTTTACACCCATGATAATCACATGCCTCGTAAGTCACATAAAGGCTGTTTACTCTCACAAAAACACATTGAAAAGATAAATAACAACTACAAGAAACGTTTTTTTATTTTGAATCAGTTATGTACACTGTTGATCTCTATCGCACACTTAATTTAACGTTTACTCAAAAAGAGAACATTTTCCAAATGACACCTAATCTGTTAATAAGAATTCGATGCTACCGTTATAATAAAATATACCATCATCGATTATTTTTATCTCGAAAGAGATATCTGTAATCAAGAAATAAATCCTTTGTTCTTAATCAGAAATATGTTTATCTAAACAGAAAATCTCAACTTCCAGGTGCAGGTATGGGCCCCAAAGTATGTCGATGACTGGGTGCCATATATCAAGTTTGATTCGGACCGTTTTTTCATAAAACGGTTTTAAAAGTTAACGAATTATCGATCATACCCACAGTAATAAATTCGGTAGCAGCTGCATTGAAAGTTGTTTTGGACAAAGTGTAACGCTGATGTGCCTGGTTTGTAAAATTCTATCTTGTGAAGACATTCACAAGAGCTGAAATACGGGAAGAAATTCTTGTACTAAAGTGAGAGGTAATGACTACCAACAATCCGAAAGTGGTTTTCAAGATCCTTATCTTAGGTGATGCAAGTGAGTTATTTTTTGTGACTTTATTTTACGTGTATTTGAATTACAAACTCAGGAATGACTTCATTTATTTGGATTACATTGCTTTTAGAGTATAGAAACCGTGTAGTTCATAACGTAATAAAGAACAGTTTTGAGTTTTCAGGAGAATACAGTATTCTTATATACAATGCCAAGTACTTATTTAGAGCAATGTTGATACAAAAAGTCATTTAAATTACAGCAATTTTGGTTTCAAGTGGATGCAAGAAAGATTAAACGATGTAAAATATAAGTTCTAGGAATGAATTTTATTCTTTTCTATTCTGCCTTCAATAAATCTAAGCATAGTAATGATAAGAAGTCACGTGCTTTGAGAGCTTAGAGATTTACATATAATGGGATAAAATTGGGTTAAATGCTAAAAATAAAGAAATTTAACTCTAGACTAATGAATGATCTGAAATCAATTAGTAGACTATAAAATTTACAGGCATCTGGTATGAACATTGTGGGTGTATTTATTAATAGTTAGCTTGTTATAACTAATAGTTAGCTATATATTGTTATATAGGGCGAATATAAATTTCATTTATTTAGAAGCTTAATAGATTTGTTCTTTCACGTATCTTGATTCGTGATAAAATATTTTAATGGATTTTACCTCAATTCGATCAAATCAATTATCCTCTTTGCGATTTGTAAACAGAACACAGAAAATATATTAAATTTACATTGCTGATAGGTCATTTAAGAATACTTAATTCATAAGAATTTTGTGCAGCCAATACAATTAAATTGATTATTTATACCACTGAATTCTAAACATTGGAGACAGTTCTCAAAATTGCATGAAAAAACTTAAAAATCGCATGTGTGAGTTTGAATGCTGTTCAAGCCTAGCTCATTTCTGATTTTCAAATAGCCAATGCTACAAATATTTTTTTGAATTTATCTTATGTAAAATCATATTTAAAACTAACTGTATGTTCCTAATTGTCCAATTTCAGTTTATACATTTCGTCACTGAATCGTTATATGCTGTTACATAAAACGAAAATCACCATCTTTTTTCATTAAAATTTATTACAAAAATATTTTTATGTTCCTCTTCTAAAGCGTTGTTTACAAAATGTTAATGACTATGATTGATAAAAATTCCAGTCAAAGTACAAATGCTAACAATATAATAATTTCATTACCGAACCATGAAAAAATTTGGAGCTAAAGGTTGAACAGCTTTTCTTTTTCCTAGTTCTGTTCTCTGATTGGTTGACTGCTACCTCTCCGTCACAATCAATTCGATTAAGAATAACTTGACGATGAAAAACTTAATAAAAATAACTTAATCTTAAGAATAATTTAAAGATTCTACGAGCTGGGTTGATTAGTTAGTTTTGGGTTTTAAGGTGCACTGGCCATATTTGGTCAAGCTGCACCAAACAGAAGACCAGAACGAGTGAGGGAAAAACCAAAACAGAAATATAAGCGAGGGTAAAACAGAAAAGAAGACAGATATCTCGGGTTGCATGCTGATAATGTGATTCTTAAATTAAATAAAATTATGTATTACAGAGTTTAATTTGGGACTAAACAAATCTATAGAATATTTTTTAATTTAACTCAAATAGTTTTAAGATAAACCGAAATGGGATAACAAAATTTGGAAATAAGGTCACGTCAACTTTGTAAGTAAAGTTTCAATTATACTTTTAATGTGTGATACTTATTATTTATTATTTTCATAATACGAATTGAATCGTTTAAAACCCCGACCCTTGTAACAGTTTTTTTTCGATATTTTTGCTCTGATTAACTTGTTTTCATAAAAAAAAAGAAAGTTCACAATTTAATTTTACTAGTATATTTAAATACATTAAATTATAGAATTACAGTGTAAACCCCTCAGATCGTTAAAATAAAGGCTTTCCTTATGAAAACAAACAGAAGCAAATTCTTTTAAGCGGTTGGTTTATTTTATTAATCAACTTGTATATGTGTAACATTTTTCTACTCATTTAAAACTTGCATGCATAAATTGCTTTTTCAGTGGTGGGGAAAAGCTGTGTTCTTCAAAGATATGCTGATGACAGATTTTCAGGTACGAAATATTTTATCAGTCCCTTATTTTCATTAATTTAGGTTGTGTATATGCTATGGGTATGATTTAACCATTTTAAAATATAGGTTTTTTATTTGAACAGTTTTCTAAAAATATGAATGAAATTTATAAGTATTGAAAACACAAATCAAATAAGTGTTTTTAAAAATGGTAATCACAAACACAGTAAATTACCCATAGGTCTATCAGAATTCTTCCTGACTTCTTTGCTTGCTTTGGCGAGTGTAAACCATCAAAATTTCCTAATTTTAAAGTAGGTTTATATTTAAAACAGTCTTAATGATTTTCTGCGTCAGATTGGAGGTTTTACGTAATGACTCTTGTAGCATCCACTGCAAAGGTTATATTTTGATCTCAAAGGTCAAATCTATGGATCCAACAAGATGAATCTCCATTACTTGATTTGTTTATTATTTAACCAACATCTCTCAAAATCTTGTACCTTTTCCAGATGGCCAATAGACAATGCAGTGTTACACCTTGTTTGCGTTGTTCCATTAAACATTTGTGACATAAATTGTAGTTAATGTATTATTCCCATGGGTGTATCCTAAGTAGAATTTTTCAAAGCAACACAAGGCTAATTTATTTACTTTCATGTCTTTCACATGTTGAAGCACTGAGAATTGAAAGATTCACTCATCTTGTTTCCATATTTTAGACACGGTTGCTCCCACCATTGGTGTCGACTACAGACCTGTGTACCGTGAATTTCGAGGCCAACTCACAAAACTTATGATATGGGACACAGCAGGACAGGAAAAGTTCAAATCCATCACGAAATCGTAAGTTATGTCTAAATGATAAGTTTTTAAGAATTTAAATCTTGTTTAACGAAATCAAAAAAAGCTGTTAGGGCGGATTTAATCCTTCAAGTGGTTTTGGCGAGATACCTCGTCCATAAAGATCAAGTTTTGTCAATGACGAAATAAGTCATCGAGACAAAACTGCCCAAGGGGAATGAAGATCCGAATAGGGAAATGTTTTGTACCAGAGGCTGGCGAATACAAGGCAGTTTTAGAGGCGAAGATGAGGAGAGTTAAATACGATCTCCACGTCAATTTCCGGTGAGAGCGTAATGTTAGCCCATGACTTGTATCGTGGGAAATCGGCTTATTGTAGCCAGATTATATCTTGTTTCACAGTGTTCATCAAGATATCTGGTTTCACAGGCCTATGCATAGTATATAGGTCTATGAAACTTCTAGCAAAAGATCTATTTATTTAACCCTCCAAGCCGCACGCCCGAGTACAGTTTCTGAAGGGCTTCTATGTGATGGGCAGCAGACCCGAAATATTTCGAGGAACGAGATGTTTGGGAATCCGGGCGTGATATCTGAACAGTTCGGGTCTGCCGCTTGCCGTGAGGGAATGTTTTGGGGCTGTATTCGAACTGAATTTTCTGGCAAGGGGGTCGCCCGAGAACAGTTCGGAAGGGGTTTCTATGGGATGGGCAGTAGACCTGAAATATTTCGAAGAGTAAGATGCCCTAATACTTCGGGCTTGCCGCTTGGAGGATTAAGGATACCTGCTTTTGAAAATCGGTTATGATGATGACTAAACATCTAAAATGAGTTGAGAGTAAATGACTCAACCACACCAAAACGATTTTTTTTGCTCTTAACCCTACAAGTGGTTTCATCGAGATGTCTCGTCCATCAAGATCTGATCAATTTTGACAAGATCAAGATCGTTGTCAGTTTTCTTCCATTGACGAGATATTTCGTCCATCAAGATCTGCGAATGGTTTTGCTAATGATGAGATACTCGACCATGCAAGACAACATCGGGAGGGTTAAAAGTAAAAGGTAATCTTTTCACACATTTTAGTGTATAATGTATACTTAAATAGTGCAAAAGGATACACGCTATTTTTATGTTAACGTGCTTTAAAGTCTCTACTTAGCTTCTGAAACAAAAGGCTGTTTCGCAGAATCATTTTTTTCAATTCAACACTTTCAAAATACTAGGACTGATGGAGACACATAAATACTCCGTATGATATTTTTTAATCAGTGTCGTACTTAATCTTAAAATATAAATCATTAACCTTTAGCACACATGAAAGTTCGTGCATTCTGTGTAGAGTATATTAAAATTAATTTCGTACATTGTTAGTCATAAAATGAATGCGAAAGTGACTAAAACTACAATTGCTTCGTTAAATAATACACATTGATGCTTTGTGTAACTGAATCGAAAATTATCGATTCTGATGTAAAATATACATTTTTCTATCATTCATTGATGTCATTTTCTGCTACATTACATTTCTAACAATTTAGACTTTTCCTAAACAATTTAGAGGGCCGTTTGGAAGAGTAGCGGATTATCAACCAGAATTGCGAGTTCGAAACTCTATCAAACCAAAGATCGTCGTGTACGGAGGATCTGGTGTGCGCCAAATCTGTCGTGGCCCCAAATGTCCTTGCGTTGTCGTGGTGTGAAAGTATGGAGAGTAGGGTGACAGCTCACACACACACACACACACACAAGTGTTGACCTCGTGATCTGACCATGATTCAAAATTTCGAGGTGTTGTCCACGTATTTTTCTCTTCGGGGTTGATTCCGGACTGTTACCAATAACCCGTTGATTTGATCCAGTGTGATGATAATTAACTGCCTATATACCTACCTAAACAATTTCAACACGCATTTCCTGAATTTGTGTGCATTTCAAATAATTTTGTGTGCATTTATTGAGCGAGGGCGTTCTTAAGGTTTTTGAAAATAAGTCCAGTCTCCGTTGCTCTTCTAGTTTCTATCACGGTGCCCATGGAGCAATGGTCGTGTATGACGTAGAACAAAAAGATACTCTTTACGAGTTACCCAAGTGGATTGCAGAACTAAAGCACATTTGTGGAGGAATTCCTACAGTAATTGGTAAGTCATAACTATGCCATGGATATTTAGGTGTCAAAAATCTTAAATTGTTTTTTTTTTTAATTTATGTTTTAGGATTTTATAGGCTCTTTTAATTTAGGTTTTTATAGGGTTTAACAAAAACCACTTAGATTATTAGACAAATTTATAGTAATTTTTTACCATACTTTGTAGAATTATCCATCACTGCAATAGTTTTTTATTTCCAATAACAGGATTATCAAGACTACCGGAACCCTAAATACTATAAAAATAATACACAATAATACAAAGATTAACACAAGAAATTTTTAATTTTTTGCAATACTTGGTAGAATTATCTACCACTAAAATAGTTTTTTATTTTCAATCTTAGAAAGACTATTAGAGTCCAAAATACAATTAAAATAACATGTAATGAATACAAAGATCAACACAACAACAGCTACAGAAACAGTTTCTAAACCCAAATGGTCCCTGACTTTCCCATCGAAATGATAGTTTGATTTGTGGAGGGATTCTGTCTTCTAATTTAGTATACCGATTACCAACAAGACTCGAAAAATTATTCCTCTCTTCTGGATATCTGAAAATCCCTTTTGCCTAGTTAAGTTCTTGTGCTGAATGATGAAAGAGTGATTTCTTCTTTTAGTTGGCAATAAATGGGACTCGAAGACGAAAACTCACATTTCAGAGGAAGATATCAACACTTTCATAGAAGAACTGGGATACTCTGATAAGCATTTTCTAATCAGTGCGTATACTGGTGAAAATGTAGATAAGGTACGAATCAATTCTTTCTCTCTTTATTTTCATCCTCCTACTTCATATAAGCGATTCACATAAGTATTGTTTACTTATCATTAAAACAGTGTTTGATTTTTAGTCTGAATCTGATCAATATTGCAATATATTTTACTAGCTGAATTACCCGGCGTTGCTCGGGTTGAATTATTTATAATTCATCATCGTAATATTACTCAATATTATTCCTATGAAAATTTCGAATTCTTTTTAGCCCCCTGCAGACCCAAGACTAATCGAACGGGGTTAATATATAGCCTATGTGTCCCGCAGAATTCTACAGCATGAATGTACTAAATTTAGTGTGAATTGGTCTGACATTGATTGTATAAATACGCAATGCTATTCCTATGAGGATTTCGAATTGTCTTTAGCCCCCTGTACCATATCGACGACAAAAAAATACCACTTTCTATGAAAATAATCTTTTATTATCATAAAAATTTACATTCCAATAATAAAGCTACAGTTTAAGAATTTACAGACGGGATACATAAAAGATGTGATACTGAGCGATTTTCAGCGCAACCACACCCATCTGCGATTGTATCATACTCTAAGAGTATAAAAAACCTCCAAAATCATCTTGAGAGGCGACTCCTGTAAATGTTAACTATGACGTCATCTGCACAGCCAGGCAGGGAGAGAGCGTCCCCTAGCAAGTGTTCTGTCCAGGATGACGGGACGTTACACCCCTCTGTACATCCAAAACAAATAGAACGAGGGTTAATATGTAGCCTACTTTACCCGAAAGGTTCCAAAGAATAAGTGTACCAAATTTCGTGTGGATTGGTCAAGCGGTGTAGATTTGTATACAGAACAGACAGACAGAAAGAGACAGATGCCAACTCTGCTTTATATGTATACATTAAATCATGTCAAGTAAATAGATTTTTTTACAGGCATCCGAATTTGTCTTTTACTTTAGATTCATTTTACTCATTGCAAAATAAATCATATTCACTTTCGTGAATCAGAAGTTTGTATACGTAATTTTATGGATTACAATGTAAAAATGGAAACAAGTATACTGTAAAAGTTAATTATACATTGGAAATCAAATATCTTTGCATTTTATCTCTGAAAAAGTGTGTGATTTAAGGACTGGATATGTATCTAAATATGCTTAATGGTATTGAAATAAATTCGTTTTTAAATAACAGTTACTGTTTACAAAAAATACATTTGACTTTGGATAATGGGTGTCTAAGTAAATTCATTTGTAAGGAAATTGATTGATTTGTAAGGAAATTGAGTTTTTGATTTGTGAAAATATTTTGGGATTGTTAAAACTGCGCATACATTTCTCCAAATTTGCTACAACTTAATAAGAAAAATTTGATAATCAACGTACTGTACTTGTGAGTGAAAAAATCAAGTCTCGAAATCTATGAAAACTGTACAAGCAGCTTATAAGAGACCCATTATCAATTCTTTTACATTTTCTAAAACTGAAATTAATTTCATTCCATATTAGTCATAGAATTTCAATACTTCCAAATGTAAAAATGGTTTTTCATAGCCTACAATGTACAAGTATTGCGTATAGTTACATATATTTTTGTAAGTGTTTCCTTCTTTTATTTCATAATTTCTCAATTCAAGTAGATATTATTTGTCACTAGTTGAAACTTTCGTACGAAACATTGTTTTAAATACATTTAAATTACATGCCATTGATCAATATTGTGTGTTCAAATTGTTTTCAGAATGCTGAAATAAAAACAATGAAACGAATTATTAAAGAGAAGTAAATTAGAAAAAGCGATACTAAAGATTGTACATTTTAAGTGTGAAACTTACTCGTTTGTCTTATGTTTGGCGCAGCTTGGATGAATATGGCCTTTGAGGTATTAAAACCCAATCAAACTAACCAACCAAGACAGCGAAAGAGACTGCAATACTATTTCATAATAGTGTTTACAGTTTTCACTTTTTACAGAAAACTGTCATAACCTGAAAGTTTTGACTAAAAATATATAGTGGTCAAATCAAGATGTTTTAAAAGTATTCCTAAGCTCAATGTTCAGATAGCCTACAAAAACAAGCTTTTATGTAACTTTTCACCCGCAATAAATTAAAAACAATAAGCTTCCATTTCACAAAAACATCCCATTGTTTTGTGATACTTGAAATACCCATTATGTGAAAGACTTTCTCTGTCAAGCTAAATGTAGGCGGTGGTAGAGTTTTTGTGGTGGAAAACGGTGCTTCCTGTACGAATTACGGATATGATGTTACTTTACTTGTTTTTCGAATACGATTTCAACACGTCGTCAATATAAATTCCAAACAATTAATTCCGAATTGATATATGATAGATAATCTGTCAACGCCAATTAGATACGTCGACAAAACGGCAATAAACTAAATTTTAAAGTTACCTCGATATGTATCATGGGAGAGCATTTGGTTTACGAAAAATAAAATCTCCGTCTTTCATCTAATTTGTTTACGCTGAAAATCTTTCTCATACGGAAGTTTTAAATTATTTATTGTAACAGATAACCTATTTTTATTTACTAATTTTTAAAACTCTTCTATTTCAGGCTTTTTCAGCACTTACAGGACTTCTAATGGACAACATACAGGTTTTCAGTGCCTCAGATGAACTCAATATCTCTCTCCAAAAAAGAAAAAAGTCCAGAAATTGTCCTTGCTAATGTATTCATTTGCTTAACGTATTTCATTAGTGTAATTGTTTCATTAATTTATTGCCCTTATGCTTAATAAACACTATTTGTACATTTCGTTATTTTATGAGTCAACCTATTTATTTCGAGAAATAAATAATCTCGTGGAACAGTTAATTACAACTATAACTATTTTAACTAAAACTAAACACATTTAAAACGACAATGCTTGTTTTTATATTCTTGATTGATTGTACAGAAACTCAACAGTTTCATATAACAAATTGAATTTATTCATGGATGTGTGTGTTCAATAAATCATAACAATTTCTTAAAATATAGATATTTAAAATTCTGTTCTGTATCAAAATTGGTTCTCATTAGATAAATTATCTTTAAATCGGTACAACAAAATATCATTCCTATACAGTTTGATTGATTCCCTTCCATTTTTAATGAGTCTCCTTGTTTTTATAATCAGATCTTTTACTTTAATAATAGATGTCATTGAAAGTGGTACGTTAACGTCAATTTGTGCTCTTGAAATTGCATCAGTAAATTTTTCCACTATATTTTTCGTGATTTTGCACATCAAGATTCCATCTGCATAAACTTCAACCTCTTCTCTACCCTCGTTGAAGTAATACTTTGTAGTCATTTTGAATCCTTCAAGTTGTAAATTGGCAGTCAGCTTTTTCCAAACTGAATCCTCACCATACGAAGCTTTCACAGAACCATTAGCATTCGACTTTTTCTCAACACTTTCGTCTTTTTTGTGAGCATCCAATGGTGACATCTCCGCTTTCAAAGTACTTGTACAGTTTAAAATGTTTCTGTCATTTACAGCTAGTGTTTTGCACTTGCTGGTGCCTACAGTAACAGTCTCATTGCCTCGACTAAGAATGTGAAAACTCTTATCAGGATTTTCCTGTATTGCTTTGGTTTCAGTTTCAGGATTGGTAGTCAAAGGGATTTCACTCAAATGACTCAAAACAGTCGAAGGATCTGTCACACGATTCTTGATATCTTCAATGGTAATGTTCGTTTCCAGATCTAAAACCCCATCTCGGACGCCCTTGCTATAATTCATCTTGCCACTGTTGCCAATCGAAGTCCCATCCAGCAATTCACGAATTCTATTGGTTAGTTTACGTGGTCGGCGTTTTTGTTGCTTGGTTACAGATCCACCATCAGTATTCGGTAGCGATTCTGAAGTGACACCTTTGATTGCATTCGAATTGCGATCGTAAGCAACGCCATTGCTATACTCGACCAATCCATCGCCAGTTTGTTTCGGTTTGTCACCACACATCAAGTCTTTATTCGCAGACTTGTCCAAATACCCAGGTGAAGATTCGTTATTTATTTGTTCATAATTCTCAGCTGATGAAGTATTCTCTAAACTGTGGTAACGATTCAAATCGGAGCTTTCAGATTGTTTGTAACTTTCGGATGATGTACCAATGGAGCTTTCTGAAATGGATGGCAAATCTGTGAATTCACCAATATAGGATTTTCCGAAATCTTTTGTTGAAGTGATGAAACTATCCGATACACATTTCCGTAAACGCGACAGTGGGAGAGTGAGAGAATATTCAATTTCAAATAACTGTTTTTTAAGGGCTGATACTGTAGGCAGAGATATCGAGTACCCAGTTTTTCTAATATTGGGTCCACCATTGAACGATTGGTTTGTCTGGGCATGGATATCTTCCTTATTTCGATTAAAACTCGTCATACTTTCTTTGGGATTGTATTCATTCAAACACGTTTCGTACTTATGTCCATTGGGTCCATCACTGAACGATTGGTTTGTCTGAGCATGGGTATCTTCATTATTTAGATTTGAACACGTCATACTTTTTTTTGGATTGTATTCATTCAAACGCGTTTCGTACTTGTGTTTATCTTGATGTTTGAGATTACTAGTAGATTCTTCAAATGAGCTACTGTTTTCCTTTTTATTATTACTATTTGTATCATTGTAAAACATTCCTGTTGAACACTGATTGTATTTATCTTTGGAAGTGGTTTCTCTAACATTTAGAAATTCGTCGGAACTAGAAGGCAAATTGGACAAAACCCCATCTGAAGAGCTTGAGGTCTCACTGCTTGATTTGTCATGATTGTGGTGACACAGCTTTGAGTGATTCAAGAATTCTGGTGTTAAATCTATTAATTTCTGAGCACCATTAGATTTATTCCACATATTGGTTGCAGGTGATTCCTTTGAGTCTTTTAAAAGTCTAATTATTTCAATGGTCGATGCATTTGGTGAAAGATTTAGGTTCTTCTCATTTTGACTGGATCGCAAACTATTTTCCTGAATTCTTGAGTCAGATTTAATATTTCTTTTGAGGGAATCGTTACAAGAACCAGGGTCTAAACCTATAAGTGGATCGGATTGGACATCTGAATCTTGACGATTATTGTGATCGAAAAATTCTGATTGAATGATTTTGCTTGGAGAAACCCCAGAAAACTGAAAGTTATCCTGTTCACTGGAATCTTTTACATTCATAGCGTCTTTTTCAAGAATATCGAGCTGGTCTTTAGAATCAATCCAAGGTCTATTGTAATAACCGTAGAGTCCAGAATTGCTGGAAATCTCCACTTTGTGAGTGTATGCTCCATTTATTTTATCCATCTTCATGTACAGTTTCATTCGCTCTTCGTCATGGGTTATTCTACTCTTGCTATCAAGCAGAACACGTTTTGCTTTTTTAATATCATCCAACACGCACAATGCTACTTGTTTGTACTCGCCAAAATCATCAGAGTTCCAAATAGACATCATTCTTTCCAATGCTTTTTCAATTTCTTCTAGAGAAGCACCTGGCTTAATTCTCAAGACTTTATAGCAATCCATTTATTGACTGACTTATAATTACGTTCACTTGAAGAGAGTAAAAGGATATGAGGATGAAGTTTTATTAATTCAATTCCATGCTATCGGTACAAGCATTGTTAAACAACAATGAATAGGTAAGACTACTTGCAAAAATAGAAATTCCAGATTTTACTGCATTGTTAAGATTTTTCAGTTGTGAAAGCTTTATTTGTCACGAATGTATAGCATTACAAAACAAATTTGTATAAAATTGAGTATCTTTAATAAATAATCTTATTGAATTAAAATCTGAAATATACGAAATTTGTATAAAATATTAATCCTCGTGGTGGTTACCTCGACGAGTTATCTTGTCATTAGCAAAACTGACCAAATCTTGATGGACGAGATATCTCGTCTCTTGTTATCAGATAAGCATCTGATAACAAGTCAGCAAGAAGATTACATTCTAAACTCAATTATTCTTTTTTACCCTTTAACAGACGACGTTTCTGCTTACCCTAATACTTTTCTGCTCTCCCCAAATTATGTGATAAATTGCAAAAGTTCAAACAGAGAGAGAGTATATGTAATAAAATGAATCAATATAAGAGTTTCGAGAAAATAATATTAATAATGTACAAATCATTGAGTCCTTACTTGGCTATTCCAATAATTTCCCAAGTTTGGCCACTAAACAAGGTGTCTCAAAACTTCCTATACAAACTTCAAGAGGATATAGGGTGGGTAGATGAATTTACGTCGCACTGGACCAATAGAGTGGGCTATTGGTGACGGTCCGGGATAAATTCCGATGGGAAAGATCCGAGGACACCTCGCAATTTTAACGGTCAGATGACGAGTTCAACACTTGAGTTGGCACTCCTCTCCAAACTTTCATACCACACCAACGTGAGGAGTCATGCCAGTAAATACATTGCATTTTAAACTTAAACGGATCAAAGATTTTTTTTTATCCTTTAATAGAAGACCCTTGTGTGTGTCTACATCAATATTTCTTCAACTCATGTGTTGACATCATCTGATCGTGGTTCAAATTGCGAGGTTTTGTCCTCGGTTCTTTACCTTCGGAATTGATCCCGGACCGTCACCAATAGCCAGCTGTGTTGCTCCAACTACCGACTTACTAACCACCATTCGTCCCATTCTTGACACCGATTGAAAATCGTTGTGGTAGTGTTACAGAAATAAAATTCGACAAGAATGCAAGCACTTTCTATTAGCCCTAATTTTGAAGTTTGACAGTATATGTGGACTTAGTGTTTCAAAGGAGGTTCTAAAAATTGCGATCAACGGTACTGCAACCGAAATTCTAACTTTTCGGGGGCATTTGCATGCTCTTGGGGTTGAGGTCGGCTTTGGTATCAATAAATTTCTCATATAGAATGTCGTTGAAGTATCCCAGAGGAAGATATCAATACATGATAAATAAGGTGATCGTGGTGGCCAAGCGATGGGTCTACTCAGGTTAATCCAACCTAAAAAAAAACCTTGTGGTCATCTACATTCCTATGGGAAAAAAACTTGATTTGATATGTCCAACTTCTCCTTAAACTTTAGTTTTGAAATACCCTGTAGTATATAACATACAAGGCACCTACATAAGCATAAGGGTCGACATATAACTCCGCAGTGGATTCCAAGTCACTATGATCTCCACGGTAATGACCAGGCGGATAACTTGACCAGGGCAGATTCTGAATTGCCCCAGCTACTCATTCCAATTGAATATCACACGGCCAAAAGGATTAGATTTTAAAATCAGGATTTTTTTGACTAAATCTCTATTGGGGCACAAATTTGTGATCATTTGAAAAAACTTCTTGTCAGCAATGTATATCAATTTTCAAAAGTTAATAAGCATTACAAACTTTGAATTCTTTTCTCTGCCGTTTCTTTTTCCCTTCATCTACTCGGAACTGTGACGCGACTCGCAGTATCATTTACAGATGACGCCAATGTGAAATTTCATGTTGATGTTATCCATTTACTACGTGCAGGTGATTAAATTCAGCGATTTGTGGCGCCATCTATTGAATTTATATGTTATCAATTTTAACTGAGATTTCCGATTTCAAATACTAGAATGTGTTCAGTGTCGTGTTTCGAAAGAGGCTGAGTAGGCTACAGCCCAAGAGCGGCAAATTAAGGTTTTCGAAACGAAAAATACTTTTAAATGTCATTAAAATAATTTTTAAATGTACATATTAAAACTTATGAAAATTTCTTAATTTGCTGTGCAGTCAGTTTTAAGCATCGTGAAAGAAAAGTCGTATCAGTATAGCATCAACGTTTTTGTTCTATTGAAAGTATTAAAAAATGAACAAAAAAGTACATTTAATAGCCAGAAAATATCGTTTTATTTATTAACATCTCATCTGTGTGCCAGTACAGATTCGTAGGATATTTTACTCTGCTACTCTGCTTCCTATTTTACAGAGCAAAATTTCATCTTTGTATACTGAGATGGCTTCTTCAATTCCGTCACAAACTCGCACGGTCTTGAACTTGGATCCATTAGCCTGTATGACAGTAGTCGCACGAACTCGCCTGGACGTCGGCAGGTCACAATCCGTCCAATCACTGACGTAGGAATCTCCCGTGCTATTCTTGACAATCTTCGCCCTCAGAAGGTCATCTACAAACACTTCGATTTTTTCCACTTCGTTATCGAAGCTGTAAACCATCTTCGTTTCTGATCTCCCAGAACGGGAAGAAGCCGAAACAGTTTTTGCAAAAACGCTGGATGAGATCCTCTTATTTTCATCATCATGAATGTCCTTTGTTGCAGTCCTTTGGAAACAAAAATAAAAATATTAAAGATGGGGCCCTCACGTTTGAACTGTGTTCCACGGTCCTACCATAGGGGGAGCCAGTACCGAAACACACCGTCAACAGAAATATGACGTCTATGTACTGTAATGCAGTTAAAAAAATTGTAAATAATAAATGTGCAGAACAATTACCATGTAGGTAAAGTAGAAATTTTTTCACAAAAGTGCAAGTTAACCCTCTTGATGGTTTATCTATTTGCACTTCGAAAACTACCCTGTAATGACCAGCCTGATGCAAAAACCTATTCAAAACTGACATCAATTCTGGGCAAGGCATAATTTATTTTTCCCACTTGGATCTTTATTCCCCTTGTAATAGGGAAGTTTTCCTTCGTCATCTCGTCAATTATCTCGTAAAGGAACAGTAGAATCTTTCCTAAGAATTCTGTTCTACTGGATAGAACAATAGAATCATTCCATAGGTTTCTATTCCTAGGAATGACCAACGGAATATTTCTAAACTGAAAGAATCCCTCATGGATTCTTTCAAAAGTGTAGAAATATTCTTCTTTAGATACTTATTATTTTTATTTATTATCTTATACCTCCTTTAGAATACTTATTAGAATAACTTATTTAGAATAGAATCTCTCCAAAGATTCTATTCTAAGGAAAGGAGCAATAGATTCTAAGGAAAAGACCCCAATGGAATATTTACAAACTTTGAAAGAATCCTGGATTCTTTCAAACAATATATATGGTTGTTTAGTCATTAAGTATGTTGAATAAAAGCAATGCTACACAACTCGGAAATCTTATAACGCTTAGAGAGGTTTATAACTAAACTTTTACACTAAACATTTTTAAAAGTACAATAAATTTTTACCGTTCTGTTTCTTTTGTTGCTCCAGCTTTCTGTTTACTTAAAAACCCAGTATGTTCATCAAGAGTTTTTATTCCCTTTGAAGTTGAGTTCGTGGGCTGGTATGATTTTTCACTATTTTCATCTGCTTTATTGGAGGGAATGTTTTTCGTTTCTTCTGAGGCTGTAGAAAAGGCAGTTGGATCTGACGTATGGATAAGGCCACCAGCGGTAACTGATTTCACTACCGAATGTAAGTCTCTTTTCTCATCTACACCGATGGGCCTGATAGCCTCCTGGATGCCATTCGCTTCGTTGTTCGCTGGTAAATTCCAAACCCATTTCTTAAGCGGTTTTTTCTTTACCTGGTTATTTAATTTCTGAATGTCAGGAGACCGAGAAGGCAAAGTTCCGTTTTTGATGGAAGGCTGATGATTTTCTTCAGTTACAGCATCTGCAAGATCAGAAGAAATCACTGGTGAAACTATGGCATGAGTTGAATTTTTTTGAGCAAAGTTCTTCAGCCTATTAGCTCGTGCTTCCCAGTTTAGGTTTAGTGCCTGGGAATCTACCTGTATTTTTTCATGTACTCTGTTCTGCCCTGGGTCTGAGCCTTCTGCCTCTGAGGGTTCTGAAATCTTCGCTGCTTCTTGATAAGCTGGTACTGAACTTTTATCTTCGGAGCCATTTGCATCTGCAGATTTGTTGTGGGTTTCAATGGCGTTAACTGGACGGGGTTCCAGTTCACTTTCAAGCTTGCCTGCTCCTGGTGTTTGCTGAATTAATTTCTTTTGTTCGTCGCCTGATTGCGAATGCCCACTTGGTTGCTCTTGTTCGGTACCTGATTGTTTGCTCTCTTTGTCTGTAGAAGCGGGTCTTGCTGCTTGATCTGTTGGCATTGAACTTTCATCTTGAGAGCCATTTGCATCTGTCGATTTGTCTGGTTCAGAGGTGCTGAATGAGCGAGTTTTCATTTCAATTTCAAGCTTGGCTGCTCTTGGTATTTGCTGAATTAATTCCTTGTCTTGTTCTTCGCCTAATTCCGAATGTCCACTTGGCTGCTTTTGTTCGGTATGTGATGGTGTATGCTGTTTGGTTGTAGGCGTTAATCTGTCCTTGTCGAGATATTTCAGCGATGCGGGTTTGTCAGATGCGTTTGTTTCTTTGAAAGAAATTGACTGATTTGAAGCATTTTGAACACTGGTCACCGCACTATCAGATCCCTTTTTCGTTCCTTTTGAAGCCTCTTTCGGTTTTTTCAAATTCACATCCAAATATTCTGAATATACTTTACCAGATTCCACACTTTCACTTGGTTTGATTTTCTCCAGGGTTGTATCTGACAGTAGAAGTGGATTTCCGGTGGGAACAGGGACGGAATCTGATATCTTTCTGTTGTCAAGGGAGTTTTGTAAGGACGTTTCGAATAATGCTCGTTCTTTTTCTGTTGTGGTTTCATTGTATTTACTAAGGTGCCTCTTGAACTCTGTTTTTAAATCGCTTTCGTTTCCTCTGCCTTGATTCATTGTAATGTCACTTGGGTTATTTTCTCTTCTGGAAAGATGTCTGACTTTTTTTAAACTTTAAGAACAGGAAAAAATAAGTGATTCTGTTGATTTGGTAATTTTAAAAACATCGAATAAAATCTGGTTTAAATGACTGGAATTTCGTTTGAGTTAGTTTCTCAACTTCTGAAAATTTTGAGCTAGATTCTGAAATAAATGCTACTCTTCTTTTATTGCTATAGTTCAAATCATTATTATCCCTCAACAAATAAAAATATGAACTCTACAACAATCGAAATAGCTTAAAAAACAAAAGAATATGCAACAATTAACTGCTTCTGAGTTAAAATACATTGCTTCTGAATTCAATTAATAGATAATTGCCATCATATTTTTGCAATAAATGCTGTAAACACTGCCTGAAAAACTAATGTAATCATAAAATCCTCTCTATAAAGAACAATTTAAATGCTCTCACTTAGGTTAAACTTAAATCGACTGTTAATATATATTTTTCCAATGCCAGCTTAAGGATTGTACGATCCTTCAAGCAATAGTTGCCGAGAACATGGTAATCTCTGCGTAACACCGGGCCACCAAGGGAGGTACTATCACATTGCACCCATTTTAAATTCCAAGGGGCATGCTTTCCTGTGGAATTTGGGGAGGCTGGCTCGCATTTCTGAGTCGTCAATAAAGAAACACGAAATCTTCAAAAAGTCAACTCGACTTCGATTCATAAAGATTCGAACTAATCTACAAGCGCTTGTCTACCAGTTTCTTAAGGTAGGTAAGTAGGTAATTAACGTTCCACTGGGGAAACTCCACGGGCTATTGGAGACGGTCCGGGTAGATAGATAATTGAATTAACATTGCACTAGAGCAGCACAAGGAACTATTGGCAAAGGTCCAAGATCAATCCCGAAGGGAAGATCCAAGAACGCCTCGTAATTTTGAACCGTGGTCAAATGACGAGAACACATGAGTTGGCCTTGCCATCTGACTGGGGTTCAAAATTGCGTGGTGTTGTCCTCGATCTTTCCCTTGGGGATTCATCCAATAGCCTGTGGTGTTGCTTCAGAGCGACGTTAATTAAATACCTACCTCCAACTGGCCTCTGTGGCGGTCTGTGATCAATTCCGTAATCCAAGGACGCCTCGTAATTTTGAACCACGCTCAGATGACGAGAACACGTGAGCTGACACCCCTCTTCACAAACTTCCCCACCATGCCAACGTGAGGACATTGGAGACCACGACAGATTCAATGTGTATCGGCCCCGTGTACACGACGGCCTTTGCCTAGAGCTAATTGTTGAAACCCATGAGCGGTATATTACAGTAGATTGAGGCATTTCGCAATCTTTACAATCAGACAAATTTGCAAGTTATTCCTTGCATTTCTTTAGATTGCCGATTGGAAGATTAGATTGCCAAATTTCATTACATAATATTGAATACAATTTGAGAAATCGTGTTTTTCGTTTATAATTTATGACGAAAATTTTATTTTTCAGAAAATGCATTTAAAGAATTAATTTGTATATTTCCCAAAGTAATTATCATGTAAACAGTTTAAAATTCCCCAGTTTTATAAGAAACTCCCTTCCTTCTCTTCAACTTTAATCCATTTTTTCTTCCTGGATGCTCATAATTTCCTTCTGGTAGCTTTTGCCGATGGCAAAGTGTCGTTTCGAGTCGACAATTCTCTCGCTATCAAAACCATTGTACCCTTGCACTGTATAACACCCAGGACTGATACCCAATTCTTTTAATATAGCTAAAAACCCATTAAACCCGTTGTATTGAATTACAGCTATACATGTACCCAAACGAAGAGTCTGGAGTTCAACAAAGACTTCTTTAGGTAATATTTGCCACAAAACTTCCATTGAATGACTCATTGGCATTCTGCTTCTTACCGTGCAAGCATTTTTTTAGTAGTTTTTATCACAGTACCATATATATGGGCTTTACAATGCTAATTATGTTCTGGTGTAGTCCAGTGGATTTGTCTTGAAAAGGTTTGTTATGATGTCTTTAGAATTTACTGAAACTTCAGGTACTGAGGTGTTTTGATTACCATAAAATTTTCGCTTTCGAGGTCGATGAGCTCTTCCCTTACCCATGTTAAAGAGTAACAGGGGTCTTAAATTCCAATTTATAATATCAAAAACTATTATTACGCTATAATTTTAGCACTAAAATTGAAAGCAAAAGCAGTAAAACAACTAGCAGATCGAAATGATGCAAAGCTGTATTGCCACAATTTTCTAACTAAATTGTTGTTAATATTATATACAAACTGTGGCTATTAATCTAGAATACTTAAAAGAATATTTTTTAGCTTTAATACTTAATTTTTCGACAATTATGAAAGAAAATAGCAAATAAACTGTTAACTTCCGGTTTCGGTTTGACCACTTCGGGTATTTTTGACAGCTGTCGCTTGATACGAAAATTACCATAACTTTCGTTCTATTGCACGTAGATTAAAAAAATAAGTAGTTTTAGAATCCTCAGATATGTGACTTTAATATAAAATAATAAAATAAAAATGACCATTTTAGTCGAAAATGCCACTTTCAACCCAGTCGGATACCTTAAGAGTATTAGTTTCTTAAAAGCAATTCCTCTAGCCACTTGGTCACTTAGGAAATGTAATATACATAATTATGTTAAATTCAATTGACCTTTGATTTATGCAGGTACGTTGATTTTATCACTAAATCTAAACATTTTTGAGCTCTCAAATCTTTATAAAAAGATTCTGAATTTACTGTAATCTAATAAACTTTTAAAGGTGAAGGTAAATAAAGACGTATATATATATATATATATATATATATATATATACGTCTTTATTTGGCATCTATTGCAAAAATTCATTTACAGTACACTGATACTGTTTTGTGTGAAAGGATTATAACGGCTCAATGTATGGAATATATCGCATCATCTCGAGAAAATTGCCACTAGTGACATAGAAATTTTAATTTTTATAAATAACAATTAATTCTACTAAACTCGAGCAAACCATTCCAATCGAATCAAGAAATGTTATTCACATTTACGTTGAGGTAATGGTAATTTTAATTAACGTCACACTGGAATAACACAATGGGCTATTCAGGAAATTATCTTTGACTGTTTTTGTGGAAATACCAGTTTGAAAACTGTTCAAATCATTTGTATACGGTGTTTTATGTATAATACGAAATTTAACAGTTCATACACACTACTCATATATATTCAAAATAATAAAATTTCCAACTTCTACCAAAAATATTCGATGGTGTATCATCGTTTAGTTAATTTCTTGATACATAATTTGATTATGAGCGTAAAAGAGAAACTAAATATTAAATGTATAAATATTATAAAATAAATAAAAAATGAGTTCTAAACAACAAACTTTAAATGTAAAAGGCAAAGCATGTATGACGGAATGTTTATTTTGTGATAAAGTTCACTTAACAACTTTTATAGAAAATTGAAATGAACATCAACTGTTATAAAATTGAATTTTCTGGCACAGTAAAATTTTCTTTCATACGTGGTTTCAGAAGTGGCATTCAACACCAACACAAAATATTTAAATATAAACTGTAATACTACACATTTATGATCCTTAACCTTTGGGTAGAGGTGCATTGTAAGGACGTACAATTCTGTGAGTGATTTAGCGCCAAATCTGGCAACTTCTTCCAACTTGTTTAATAATATTCGATGTGACAAGCTCTTGGAATTGGCGACAAATTTTGGTTGGCTGCGTTTTTATGGCGCAAGAGCCTTATTTGGCCATGCTGCGCCAGACACAAGACAACGTCAAGTAATGGACATACACACAAAAGTTTTTACTGGCACAAAAGAGAAATACACCCAGGAAGGAATCGAACCTGCACCGCGGAGACAAAACGTCCCTTACAGTACCTTAACCCCTTTTGGTTTCTAATCCCTTCCTAATCAAAACATAAGAGCAGATTTCTATAATATTTATGTTTTGCTTGGGTTTTTTATGGTACAAGGGTCAGATCTGGTTACGCTGTGCCAAGAAATGTTTTTCCTGGCAAGTAAATGGACATACACACAAGTACGGAAAAGATAGAAATACACACAAGGAGATATCGAAACTTCCTCGTCTACAATTCGCAGGTTGCTAGCACAAATCCATTGAGCAACGGCTATAACTATTTCTAGTCATATTTCCATCTAACTATTTTCAAATCTTGCTGAACCATATTATGTCGCAAATGCTCTCTTATATAAATTATTTTAATTTATTTGGTAAAAATAAAGCATCAATGTTTGCAAAATCAGTCATCCGGTTCAATGCTTAACTAAAATTCCAAGAAATTGACGTTTCAAACATTTATTCGGTACGTCCAAATGGCAATACGCTGCTGTCTAAAGGAGGTATGTGGAATATCAGGTAAATATTCACTGTATTAAAATATTGTAAAATACACAAGAAAACACATTTGTACAATTAAAAGAATTGCAGCCATAATTTAAAAATAAGTCTAAGAAGAAAAATCAAGTTTCATTTCGTAGCTCATTTTTCGTTCTAGTGATGAAATACAAGAGTGATTTATACCATTCGACTTTCATCAGTTTCAGCTAAAAACCACTTCAAATTAAAAGCAATTGACTTTCTTTCGCTTTGCCTCATCCCTGTCCTTTTCGACATGCAGCATGATGATATCATCAGATAACGGAACGATAGGTGGTAAATCATCACTCCCATCGTTAGGTGGACTGTTTGCAACAGTCGAATTCTGATTTCTGGAATTGAGGTACTCTAAGTCAGGAAAGCACCAATCAGTTTCTTCGATCAAATCAGGGTTCACTTGTTCGTTGGATGAGTGGACTGTTTGATTTAAATGGTTGATTGAAGGCTCCAGAGGTTGAGTCGGAATGGTAGAGCTGTCCACCGAGTCTACAGACGGTTGAGGAAGCTCAGGTGGATTGTTTGTGGACTGAAGGGATGGTTTGCTGGTAGCTGAATCAGTTGACGGAGCAGGATGGACATGGTTTTGAGATTCGGAGTGGTTGGTGGGTGAGATTACATTCTTCGCTTCTAGGATCCGTTGTGCCATTCGTTCGAAAATCTGAAACCAGGGTTACTCATAAATAGAAATAAAAAATTGCAATACTGATAATCAATTCTGTGAGCGATTTGGTGATAATTCAGACCATCTGCCATTTTTAGCTTTGAAAGGAGACCATAAATGATAATAAATTTCGTACGAGTATACAAACTTTTTTAAATTTCACCGATGACGGTACTAATGATCTATCGATAAAGATGCACTATAGGGGACATTCAAATCTGTAGGCGATTTAGTGCCAATTCAGACCATCTGTCGCGCCATTTTCAGCTTTGAAAGAACTTAGGAGGCCATGAATGGTTATAAATTTCTTACGAATATACATAAACTTTTTTAAATTTCCCCATTGGTACCATAGATATTATATCAATGACGATTAATTGTTGGGGACATTCAAATCTTTGTGTTTTTCCGCCAATTCTGGTGATCCATTTTTGTTGTTTTACAGCTTTCGGTGTGGCAATCTTTCAGTATAGGCGACAAATTTTCACTTGCCGACAAAACGTCCCCTACAATACATCTTAATCATTGTTTAAAATTATCGATAAACAATATGAAAACAATCACATTTTACCAATTGGACATGGTAAAGAAAATATTACATTTTCTGACCAGAAATTTACACTCGCTTTTCAGTTACTAACTTATCGATAATCGGAATGATGTCCTTCGAAGTGCTACTTTTAAAAGTGAGAATGCGTTAACGTCACTTAACATATTCCTTTCAAGGGGCTTACTTGGCTATGTACTTGAAAACAATGTTCACGCGAGTATGAGACAGGACCAGCCAGGACTCATTCCAGTCATGTACTTCTGATATGTGCTAGTTTTCTCTGCAGTTATTTTTACTACACGAGGTGACAATGATCACTCGAATAATTTGTCTAACACTATGTTACAATCACTACTTGAATGATTTAAATGTAACATGTTACATTGATCACTCGAATTATTTAAATGTATAAACTCGAAGCATTTTCTTATCTAAACTGATGAATTTTTAAGTTCGGTGCATTTAATATTTTATGTCATATTAAATGGATAAGCAAAATAAATATTTGTTCTTAATACACTGGTGTTCAAAATTAAGAGAATTTTCAGAACTACTGGTCATATTTTAAGGAAATTAGTTAAGTACATAGGTTGAAATAACAAAAAAATAACCATACAACAATTTACACACGCATGATCGCGTGCGTAAAACTCATCAGCGCAGGAAGATCTAAAACTGAAGTTACAATATCAACACAAAAATGGGTTAATAGAAAGCATTGTCACCTCTTGCAGTTATACAGCTATCACATTGGAAATACGGCAGTTTAGCAGTTGGTCCCACTCCTCTAGCAACGCTCTTTTCAGGTCCTGGATGGTTCTGGGAAGGTAAAAGCGAGTTTCAATTGCTCTCCCAAGAGTGTCCCAGATATGCTTTATAGGGTTTAGATCTGGCTGGCTAATCCATCCGGCGAATATCCTCACTTTCCAGATATTCGTCGACCAGATGAGCCCTATGGGGACGAGCGTTGTCGTCCATAAAAATGAAATCAGAGCCAACTGCACCCCTGAAAAGGCCCGAACATAGGGCACCAAGATCTCATCTCTATACCTCACAGCTGTCACAGCTTCTGTCAAAGACATCTGTGCGCCCATCCAACATGATACCTGCACAGACCATCAAACCTCCGCTGCCACAGTGGTCTCTCTCGGATGTTAGAGGACAGGTAGAGGGTCCCTGGTTCTCTCCAGATGAACGTACGTCGAGAATCAGTGGTTAGGCTGAACTGGGATTCATCAGTGAATAGAACAGTCCCCACTGATCCTGGTCCAAAGTCGATGTTCTCTGCACCATGCTAAATTGGCTCTCCTATGCGCAGAAGTGAGAGGGACGCAAACAGCAGGCCTTCTTGCAAACAGACCTCTCATGTAGCCTTCTGGAAACAGTGACCCTTGAAATTCGGCTTCGGGTGACCGCATGAAGGTCACGAGAACTGAGAAGCTGTTGCACTCCTGTTACGTCTCGCTGTAATGAAGAAATATCGATCTTCATTGGCCGTCGTGGCTAATTGAAGACCTTGCCTAGGCTTTCTCTCTACGGATCCGGTATCCTTAAACTGTTTCCATAAGCTGGACACGACGCTGGGCTTTACATTCAAGTCTCTAGCAATTTGGACTTGAGACTGCCCTGCTTCCAGTCTCCCGACGATTCGCCACCTCATTCCATCATCCAAACGTTGGTGGTGCTCATTTTTTCCGTTTGCTTTTGAATTTCACCGAATGTTGAAAAAACATCATGAAATTCGCCGAGGTGTGCGAGAGACCGAAGTGTGAAAATTGTCACGTGCGCTTAGAAAGCGTGTTCCTCTAAATCCACACGCACGTGCACGCTTATGTATTCGACACTAAAGATTCGTATCTTTGTTTGGAAGCATTAATTTTATCTTTCGTTCAGTATTTTTCGAGAAATTCGACAATATGCAAATTCTCTTAATTTTGAACACCAGTGTATTATTATAGTATACAAAATCTTCAATTCTTGACAGTCATAAAGAGAGGTAAACTTTTTATCGAAAGAAGACATTCATAATAACTAATTTTCTTTATTGGCAGAAGTAAATTCAGTCCTAATTCCTAATAAAAGATTGTATTCCTAATCAAAAAGAGGCAGACACACTTTGATTAGGAATGCTAAGATCAAATCGCAATAAACATAACTATAAACTTCAATGTTGTTAAAGATAGTTACTTTATTAACATTTTCTCCAGTTTTCGCACTGCTTTCATAGTATTCTAATTGTTCTTTAAAAGCGTGAGATCTTATTATAGTCCGGGAAACAGCCTTTGCGTCTGGTGTATCACTCTTGTTTCCAACTGAAACGGAAAACACACTTCAATATGTCGCCAACTACTGATTAACCCACCTAGTAGTTCATTTAGTAATGGAATAGGTAAAACTCAAGAACGCGGTACCGATCCATCTCCAAATTAGCGAATAAAGATTTCGTCGCCAAACTGTTTTCGGATAAGCCTACGAGTTACTATATTCCAAAATCATCGCAAATTGGCGATGGTACCGTGTTCTTGAGTTCACACACATAACATCTTTTTTCATATATCTTAGTGAAGTTCTGCGGTCAGACAATGAGGAATGTTCACTAGAGCGTCGAGCTCAACGTGTACTTTTAGCAATATTACACAGCTGTATAACTCATATCTAGTATGTTTAAACTAAACGACAAAATTGGAGCATGAATCCTGCCTGTAATGGTCTATTTTTTATCTGTTGCTGCCATTCGACAATATGTAGTAGCCCGTTCTACCCTTTTATAACCTCAAAGGACAAAAAATTATTATGATGGTCGTTGGTTATGTCTCGTTCGTTATTTAACCATTTTAACCCTCCTAGTAGTTGACCTTCGCATCGAAAACCACCCTGTAGCCACTGATGCAAAAACCTGTCACCAGTTTCAGGCAAGAAAGGATTTGTCCTACTTGGAATTCTCATTTCACTTGGAGTAATCGGGCAGTTTTGTCTCGACAAGATGTATCGTGATTAGCAAAATTGATAAGACCTTGGACGAGATATCTCGTTAAAATCACTTAGAGGGTCAATGTCTAGAATATCCTAATAGCTTCACTGGAATGCGTTTCAATGTGTATTAAATGTAAAATATAAATATAATAAAGAGGAACATACATGTTGCATCAGAAGCCTCGATTAAAACCAGTTGAACTAAAATTGAACATGGTAGAATATCTTAACTTTCTTGGTGGTTGTCTGTACGAGGTATCTGGTCATTAGCTAAACTGGCCAGATCTTGATCTTTCTTCATCATAAAAATATCGGCAACAATCTTGATGACGAGTTATGTCGTCATAAGAACAACTGGTCAGATCTCGATGGACGAGATATTTCGTCAAAACCACTTGGAGGGTTAAAGTGGACAAATAATAATTATGTACAGAAAGGAGATATCTCCATCCTCGGTAAAAATTAAGAATTATAATTGTTAATATAATAAAATTAATTATAATAAAAATTAACAATTGTTATTGAATCATATATATCAGGGGTAGTCAACCTTTTTATACCTTACCGCCCACTTTTGTATCTTTGTTGGTAATGACATTTTCTTACCGCCCACCGGTTCCGCAGTAACTTAATTTAGGGCAAATGCAAAGTACTCGTAATTCTTGAATGGAGGTTTAGCAAAAATATGTAGTTAAATTTATCTTTTTATTTATACTTTGCATGTTTATAATACACAGAAAATTTAATTTACTACATTTCTGCATCTCCTACTGCAGCGCCTACTAGGGCGGAAGCTGCTTAAATTGAAGAAAAAGAAAATTAAATATAAAAACTATAAAAGTATAAAGTCTATTAAATGACCTTTAATTAATTATTAATGAGATCCTTGAGGCTGATGCTGCGAAACTAAATATTTGATATCTGGTTCAATTTTCGTAAGGAACAAACGAAGGTCTCCTCTTTCGGAAATATTCAGACGGTTTCTCTGGTGATATGATTAACAGCACTAAAGCCTGATTCTACAAGATATGAGGTAGGGAAGGTATCAATAAATTGAATATCAGTTTCCACATATTTGGATATAACGCAGGCATTTTTTTATTTAGCCATAGGTTTTCATATTCGCCACTATCGAAATTATAGTTACTCTCTTCATCATATCTAAGTTCTAACAGTTCTTGGCAAGTTGTACCAGCCTCCTCAATATTTGCAGTAAAAGGATTTTTCATCCAGTCATACACCTTCAAGTTCAAAATATCTTCAAATCGTTTTTCCATATCCAATTTAAGTTCGTTAAGGTGGCTACTGAATCTTTTAATCTCCTCTGGAGCTACATCATCTTTTATAGATGATAATTCGGGAAACTAACGAAATTTTCTCTTCAATAGATTATAACGAAGATCAAGTCTGTCGATAAATAATGACACAATATTTTGGCAATTGATAAGAGTTTTATTAGCTCTTTGGAGCTGCAAATTGATTTCATTAAATCTCATGAAAATATCTGCCAAATAAAAGGCATCATTCTTTACTGTTTTTAATTGTTGACAGAGATTGGTCTCATTAATACTTTCAAAAAAATGTATGACACTATCGTATAATGCTACAAAACGAGACAAATATGTACCCCTTGACAGCCACCGAACTTCTGTGTGTAAAAGTAACCTAATAAATTCCTCATTATTGTCCTGGCACAGCTGTCGAAACATTCTATCATGTTTGGCATTGGATTTGATCTTATTTACAGCTCTAATTATTATAATTAATGATGAGTGGAGACTTGTACTTAAATATTTTCCTACACAAGATCTCTGCACCACAATGAATACATAAAACATTTGGCACTTCTTCCTTCAAATAAGCAACAAATCCACGATATCGACCTACCATTGATGGTGCTCCATCAGTAGCGCTTGCAACAATATTGTTCAAAAGTATATTATTTTTTTGCAAAGCACTATTTCACAGCATTAAATATTAATAATCCTCTTGTATCTGTAATGAGATTTATTGCGAATAGCATTTCTTCTCGTAATGTATTGTTTTAATCACAACAACGTACATGTCATCAATAAAATATTATCTGCAATGGTAGACTCGTTCAATTGTATAGGAAATGAAGAGTTTTGGAGAATACCTATAAGTTTATTTTCAACATTAACTGCTATTTCTTCAATTCGTCGCTTTCTATGCTATCGCTTAGGGGCTTTAACGTTTAAAAGTTTCAGGTATATCCTGATGCATTACAGTTGAGATTAATCTTTTACAGAGGGTATTAAAGCTTCTCCAATATTATAGCTTTTACCACTTTTTGCAATTAATTGTGAAATGCGATAAGTGGCAGTTAATCCATCTTCGTTCGTTTCATGTTGTTTCTTATATGATGCAAGGATTGTTGGACGATTTTGAAAATTTTTATGTATTTCCTGAAGATATTCAATGGACTTGCCTTTATCTTTTGGATGCTTTGTAACAAGATGTTCTCGCAATCGACTTGGCTTCATTGGATAATGTTTTATGACACAGTAAACACATTGTGAGTTGTTTATTTACGATTCGATGACACCCATCTTCAGATACTCCTGTAAACAGCATATTTCTTTTTGAGACATGGACTCACAACATTTCACACAATTTATAAAACTTGTTTGAAGCCGTAGGCACGTGCTTACTTTCACAAATCCAACTACGTACTGGCCCCACCATGAAACGAACTCAACTTGAGTGATGGCCGTTGATACACCCCACCCTCGTCATGCGCACTAGTGCAGTATAACCCGCTGTCATTGAATCAGATGCGCGGTGATAACTGAAAGTAGCTTCAGCATCGGACAAAACCCCTACCGCCCACCATGAAAGCTTGAATCGCCCAATAGTGGCTGGTAGGGACCAGGAGCTGTCTGAAAAAATATAACTACAGGATGTGAAGGATCGTCTCGCAAAAGTTCAAAAATAAAGAATGTGTCGAAAATAAATGTTATAAATGCATGTTTGAAAAATTTTAGGTTGTGGATAATAGGTAACGGACTGCTGGAGGAATAGGAAGGTATTTTAGTTAACGTCGCACTGGAACAACACAATGAGCTATTGCAGCAGCAATAGGTGTTTACAATATTATCTATAATTTATTTAAAAACAAAAGGAACGGATATTCTTACCAAATTTACTAACCTATGATTACAATTGCTTTTTCATTGGCGGACCTGACTTCAGTCAACCAGCTTGAGAGTTTGTAAAATGAAGTAACATCTGTTTCATCGTATACCAACAGAACACCATCGACTTTCTCGTAGTTCCTAGAAAGGACGTTTCATATATATATGAACGATTGAAAAATTTCATTTCTTTCCACCAAGAGCGACCTCAAGAATTTCGAAGCCCGATTCGATAAATCCCTAAAGTACCACCAAACTCTCAAATTTCATCATTTCTATATTAACTGCTTAGTCTATACTGCTCTGAATAATAACTATTACTGCTCTGAACTGGTTTGATAACTATTACTGCTCTGAATTAATAATAGTTATTGATAATCTATACATATTAAGCAGAGTTGGCGTCTATCTGTTCTCTACAAATCTACACTGTTTGACCAATCTACACCAAATTTGGTACACTTACACTTTAGAACCCTGCGGGTAACGTAGGCTACATATTAACCCCTTTCTATTTGTCGTAGGGGGTAAAAACAATTCGAAATCCCCATAGGAATAACATTGAGTATTGCTAGGGGGCGCTCTCTCCCGGTTTGGCTGTGCAGATGACGACAGAGTTAACATCTAGAGGAGTCGCCTCTCAAGATGACCTCGGAGGTTTTTTAGAATCTTAAGAGTGAAGCAACCGCAGATGGGTGCGGTTGCGTTGAAAATCGCTCAGTATCAAATCGTTTACGTATCCCTTCTGCAAAATGCGGGATGGAATTTTCAAGCATTAAGTGTAATTGCTTGAAACGTTGATCATGATATCGTATCCATGATTTGTCAGCCTTCCATGACAGTGGAATTCCGAAATTCTCATTCCTGGTGCAAGGTGCCACAAATAAAAATATACTAATAAGAAAAAACTAGATAATACGCGATATGTGTCATTGTTTTAGAAAATGAACTTAAAAGGCATTCACAATCACTCCAAAACTCAAAATCGACTTTAGCATAAAGTCAAACTCAGTTTCCGTTTTTGTAGGCTTGTCTTACCTAAAGTATGCGAAATGGATCCAAAGTAAATTGTAGAAGCTATAAAAACCTGTTTTAAAAATTATTTTGCGCTCGCTTATTTTTTTCTCTATCTTTACATTTTCTATGACAGAACAATTAAACCTGAGCAATGCCGGGTAAATTCAGCTAGTAATAACTATTACTGCTCAATCAATCCCTAAGGTGCCCCAAACTCTCGAATTTCATTATCTTCTCTATATAAACTGCTTCGTGTATACTGCTCTGAATAACTATTACTATTTTGAACTGCTCTGAATAATATATAATAACTATTACTGTGCTCTATGCTGCTCTGATTATAATCTATATAAACTGCTTTGTTTATACTGCTCTGAATAATAAGGAATAACTGTTATTTAAAGGTGGAAACAAAATCCATCATTGCTAGATTTATAAGGGTGGACAGTCAGAATATCATATTTGAAATTAAGGTGAAGCCTTTTCTAAGAATTATTTTAATTTCTCCCTATTTAGTTGACTTCTCAGATATTATGGATTAAAGCACTTTCCGCTCCTCTAATGCTCAAAATATTAGATGTTGCACCTCATCCCTACTCTTCTTTAGTGAACTTCTCGTACAATGCTCACTTTTCACTCAACGCATCGAAATTCATTCACTGAACTATTGAGTTTTTAAAAATTCAAGATACAGTATGCCTTCTGAAGCACGTTATCCTATATGGGACGAGAGTGTAAAATAACGTTTAACATTTTAAGTATAATACGATTACCAGGATACGTTATCTTAGGTAGGTAGTTAATTAAAGTCGCACTGGAACAACACGACGGGCTATTGTCGGCGGTCCGGGATCAAACCCGAAGGGAAAGATCCGAGGACAACACCCCGTAATTTTGAGCCACGGTCAGATGACGAGGTCACACCTGAGCTGGCACCACTCTCCTAACATAACGCACATATTATCGCTTTGTGTAAATTAGGGGTCTCATTAGGCAGAAACTAAGAGGTACAAATTATCAATAAATACAGGTAACAATAAATATTTTCCCAATCCTTTCAAAACGGGCTCTTAGTAATTTCAAGGGATTCCTGGAATTGGATGCTTACCTCGTTCTAGAAGTTAATACTTTTTTGAAAAGAAACCGGAAATAATCAAATTTATAATACAGTAATACCCCGACTTACGCGAACTCGGAGTTACGCGGTTCTTCATTTTTTCGTTTGGCAACACTGCCGCTTGCTGGACGCGTTTCGCTCATGTGATAGAATTGTTAATCTTGCCAAGCAATTCGATTTGGAAGTCAATGGTGGTGATGTCTACGAACTGTTGGATTCGCATAATCAGGAGCTGACAATTGATGAGCTCATAGAGATACGTGAACAAAACGTCGCTGAAGTATCAGACCCAGTTCCACCAGAAAAGCACATGGCAATTGCAAGCTTGACAGAAGGTCTCAGCTCAATTGAAAGGGGCTTACAAATTTTAGAAAACAGACTACAACGAAGAACGCATTATAGCTACAAAGCAAGGAATAAAAAATATATTAGCCTGCTACGAAGAAATTCTGCGTGAAGAAAAGAAGGCATTGTGTCGTCAGAAGAATTTGTTAGATTTAAGAAGCCATCGACATCGAAATTACTTTTTTACGTAACTCATTTATTTTTTTATATATTTTGTATTAATATGTATAAAGAACTGCAATTTTATTAAATATTTTTTTAAACTAGTGTTTTTGTTAGTCCTTGGTTCCAATTAAATAAAATTTGTATGTATTTATATGCAAAGTTGTACCCCGACTTAAGCGATTTTCGTCGGAGCCACCTATCGCGTAACTTCGAGGTATTACTGTAGAAAACTAGCGGGGACAAAATCATTTATTCAAAATTAGATAGAAAGTAACGCAAATTAGGTAAAAATGTAAAGATACTTACGCTTTTACGATATCTCTAAACCTGTCATGACCACCTGTATCATACAGCTCTAGTTCCACGTCAGTGTTAACGACACGTATGTTTTTGAAATACCGATGTATGGACGTACTTGCATTGTATACTATAAGAGAAAATTTTGATTTGTGTAAACACCAAACTACCTTATGCAATACAACAGCTGCAATTAAGTGACGTGCGCACGAGAAACCAATTGTAACATAAGCATCATAGAACCATCGATCTTCTACTGAAATAGGCAGAGCATGTGGGCGGAGTCGCTGTCGCAAGATCTCTAAGGGGTGAATTAAGAATATACTTAGTCGATTGGCTATCGAAGCGCTGACTGCGTTTTTGATCACGGTAGACAATGCCTTTAACCAATCAATAATTTAGGGGGGTATTTCAATTAACGTCACACTGGAGCTACACAATGGGCTATAGAGCACTCGCAACCACGTGGTCTGACCATAGCAACGCCGGAATGACGTCCCTAGCAACCGTTGCTGTAGGACAAGCAATGGCTTCTGTGCCATTAGTAAGCATGGATGTTTCAGTGCGAAATCGCTACGATCAAAAAATATCTATCATTAACGGAATGGATCCGTATGATTTGGACAATCCAAACGCCTCTTCGAATCCTGAAGATTTTCCAAAGATCAATTTATGGCGTATTGGACATTATGTAGTTTTCAAAACTTCCCACTACATAAAACTTCCCAATGCATAACAATTTGTTTGTCCTACAGCAGTTAACAGTTAAGAAAAATAACTGATCGTGACGTCACCTGCGAATGCTCTATTGGTGACGGTCCGGGATCAATCCCAAAGGGAAAGATCCGAGGACAACACCACGTAATTTTGAACCACGGTCAGATGACGAGGCAACACCTGAGCTGGCACCCCACTCTCCAAACTTCCACACCACGCCAACGTGAGGACATTTGAGGCCACGACAGATTTAACGTGCACCAGCCCCCTTTGTACACGACGGTGTTTGGCTGGATTCGAACTCGCAACCCTTCGGTTGCTAGTTCGTTACTCTTCCAACCGGGCCACCGCGGCCCTCAATAATTTAGGATTCATGCTTTTCCCACAACCACGTGGGGACCGCAGTAGCCCGGTTGGAAGAGTAGCGGATTAGCAAACTGGAGGGTTTCGAATTCGAATCCAACCAAAGACCGTCGTGTACAAAGGGGGCTGGTACACGTTAAATCTCGTGACCTCAAATGTCCTCCCGTTGGCGTGGAAGTTTGGTGATTGGGGTGCCAGCTCAGGTGTGACCTCGTCATCTGACCGTGGTTCAAAATTACCTGGTAGGTATTTTAATGAACATCGCACTAGAGCAACACAACGGGCTATTGGCGACGGTCCGGGATCAAACCCGAAGGGAAAGATCGAGGACGATACCACGTAATTTTGAACCACGGTCAGATGACGAGGTCACACCTGAGCTGACACCCCAATCTCCAAACTTCCACACCACGTCAACGCGAGGATGAGGCTGCGACTGATTTAACCAGCACCAGCCCCCTTTGTACACGACGGTCTTTGGTTGGATTCGAACTCGCCACCCTCCGGTTGCTCATCCGTTACTCTTCCAACCGGGGCACCAAAATTACGTTTTGTTGTCCTCGGATTTTTCCTTCGGGTTTGATCTCGGACCGTCACCAATAGCCCGTTGTGTTGCTCCAAGTGCGACGTTAATTGAACTATCGACTCACAACCACGTGACAGATATTCAAACCGAGCGATCGGAAGAAATAAATCTGCGCGTACATGCTGCGTCTATTTCATTAGAAGGTGCGTGCGTCTATTTCATTAGAAGGTGAGTGCGTCTATTTCATTAGAAGGTGAGTGCGTCTATTTCATTAGAAGGTGCGTGCAGAGAGCACATTAACGTTAGATACGACTCACTGAGAAATCCTTCAAAGTCGTTTCGTTACATCGCTGTCGTGATTTAATGCTTATTGTGCGCGACCAATTTCTCGTGAAAATATTTCAATATAAATTTAGAAAGCGAGGATGATTTAGTAAACATAACTTGACCCAATTATAGAGTGCAAAAATTGATCTAAGTAAGTCATCGCCAAATTTCCTCTTTAATATCAGGATGATGCGAGGTCAAATTCTAATTATAAGATCTAGGATCTGCATTTGGTATAAAAATTATATTTCAAATTTTGGACCCTCTGGAATGAAATCCTAACTGCGCTACGGGTGTCAGAAAAACCAGTCCTTTGGGGTTGGTTGGATGTTTTCATGGTGCAAGGATTTGGTTCTTTGGAGTTCTGGTTTTTCTTTAATGTTTAAGTATACACTTTCTCTCCAAAAATACTCTTTGAAGATCTTCGAATATTTAATTAGAACTACAACTCGACATCTGACTGGTCACGATTGCTTGGCTAAACATCTGTACCGCCTAAAAATTCTGCATATTCCCTGTTGCCCCTTTGTTCTAATTTCCAAGAAATGGACGACAGCCACCTGCAAATTTGTATTGCCCTCTCTAATCGATACCTGTGCAACTGTTAATGGGAGGCTAGGACAGATGAACAGCTAATCTTTTTAATTTTTTGCCCTACCTTGTTTTTAGCAATTCTTTGTGCGTACTTCTGTTACTAACCTGTGTATTTTGTCTTTTCTCACTGCCACTAGAATGCCGAATTCCCTCCGCAATTGGCGTCTTTAGCGCAGATTCTGATTCTAAGTTTATAGTTCAATGCCAGACGCCATTTGTCGGAATCGGTCTCTGAACCTCTGGCAGGAAACTTGATTTTCAAAGTGCCATATGGTATATTCGAAACGTTATGTAAATCGATATGTACTGTTAACTTTTTATGCGCATTTTTCATTAAGAGAGCTGAATGTTTACACGGTATACGAGGATAGATGTCTTGATCTTGAATGTTTGATATATTTGTTTCATCTTGTGAATGCGAGTTGTATTAATAAACGGATTTTAATTTTAAAAATGTGTGGTAAATTCTAATATCAGTTGGCCCTAATCAAAACGAACACCATTGATAAGGAGTTGAGGGAGGGAACTAACTACCACGGCGATCGCCATTCATGCTTTTGCATATGACAGTCTTCTAACGTGCTTTCACTTATTCAGAAATCAATTGACTGCCTCAATTGACAGGTCGACTGCCTTCTCGCGGAAGCCACACTATAGCTTCCACATGTTTTGTTTTGGACTATATGCTTACAAATATATACGATGTTTCGTAAGACTTACCACGAAATTCTCCTTTGTTGAATCGATTCAGTAAAGCAGTTTTTCCTACACCTAAAAAAAAACCTGACTTAAGAGTACATTTGCAATAATGATCATATAAACAAAACACCAAAGAATGTTTGATTTTTTCAAATTTGACATGTAGGGTAAACTAGACAGTTATTGACACATCGGACAGTTATTGACACATCGGTCAGTTATTGACACCCTAATCTTTAATTTAAAAAATAAACTTTCGTGTCAATGTTCGATTTCAAATAAGGACAGGGAAAATTTCTTGTGAATCATAGAAGTCAGCTGTGTTAAGATTTTCAAACCTTAAATATCAAGAAAAGTAACATAACCGTAATCAAGAAGTATACAAACAAGGTACTAGTTAAGAGGACGGTTTCTTCCGTTTTTGCTTACAAAAGAGAATGAGCATGTTTTGTAAGATAGATTAGCTATTTTCTTTTGCGTAAGTACATTTATACTGCAAAAATAAACTAAATAAGAATGAAGGGATGTCAATAACTGGTGTCAATTACTCATCAATAACCACGGGGTGTCAATAACCACGATTTTTGCACTATTTATTCTCAATATATTGCAAAATACCTTCCAGGGATAATTTTTTTGTATGAAACCCTTTATTCAGCTTAATGTAGAGTAATTCAGGAAAAGTTACAATGAATTTCAACTTGATTGAACTATTTTTACTATTTATTCCATGAAATAATATAAATATTACCTAAGGATGTCAATAACTGTCTTGTTTACCCTATCTCAAAATTACAAAAGTAAAAGAAAAACTTTCCTTTTTATCATTCCCTTAATGATATTCTTAATGCATTTAAACTACCTTTTGTTGAACACTACTATAATGGGTTCGCATAAACCCATTAAATTGTTCACATTTAAAGGAACAAAATCACCCGTAATTTTTCCATACATGGAATTTTAATTCTATTAAAGTAAAATAATATTCATTTCTGAGAACGTTCAATTTTTTTACATTTACTGCAAAAGAAAGCCAAAATTAACTTGGTGATGTCACTAAATTTACTTTACAGTTTTAATACAATGTTTAAAAATCTGAATATAAATATATTTTACCCAAAGAAGTTTGGGTAAGCTAATTGTACTTTTGTTCAGTTTTTGTACAGTCGCTGAAAAAAAACCCGAACCACACCTCTTTATTCGAACAATTTTAACAGTAGAGAAAATTCAAAGATGGTGTTCGACAGCAACTAACGTCTTCTATAAATTCAAATGCATAAAATTTGCATAAAGGGCGGTCTTCATATTAAATTGAGCACCAACTTCATAATTTCCAATCGATTTTGATACACCCAATTTAGAATCTAAATCAAAATAACTTCAGATACCAAATTTCATGTCATTAGGTCTTACCGTTTCGAAGTTCTGAGTACAGAAAGATTGGAGCTCCTAATGTTAAATCGGTTTCTCAGACTTTTAAGGATATCTTCCTAAATAATATTTCTATAGTGCTGCTATTTTATAATATAAATAATACCCAAACAAAATTCACATATTTTATTTTAAAAATAGTTTTTAGTATGCAATAATCATTACTGTTTAATTATAACTAGTGGTCGCCCAGTGGTCGAAATTCGACCACAATTCATTTAATTTTTAAGTTTGAACGTTAATAAGGTTCTTTTGTCAAAGAGTATACCTCTATATTCATTGCATATGATTTTTTTAAATTTTGTTCTACTACGTAAGCTGCGAGCATGTACAAATACGTCATAGGAAAAATGCGGTATAGCTTGGTTAAGCCATATCTAAAAAACAATAACGCGTTGTTTGACATTTTCTTGTGGTTTTTTATAATTGGCTATACTGGCCACAGGTTTCGCCAAGGCTACACAGTTAATTTGCCTATCTTTTTCAAATTATATAAAATTTAACTAAAAAATAAATCCAAAAAAGGAAAAAGTAAATAAGGAATACGTGCTTCGTATTTTTTTATATATTTTTTATTTTAACAAAAAAACCGGGTGGTTAAAAAAATAAATGTTGTCCATTGAACTTGAAATAGTTCGACAATGAATTTAATGATTCAAAACTTCTGTGTAGACGATGTTTTTTGTAAAAACTCTTTCATCGTTTGCTAAATGCCCCTTGACCGTTATATTCTGAAATATAAAATCTCAAACCATCGAATGATCGAACTCTACTTGCTGCGACGTACAATTGACCATGTGTAAAAACTGGCTGCCTCAATAAAATTCCAATTTTTTCGAATGTTTGTCCTTGAGACTTATTTATTGTCATCGCAAATGCAGGTATAATTAGAAATTGAGTTCGTTCTTTGAAAGTTAAATGGTAAAATAGTTCCGGAATATGTTAAATTTATGCGTGGAATCAAAATTCTCTTATTGCGTGCGGTTCCAGTTAAAACTTCGCAATCAATAGTATTACGATGCATAAATTTGATGCGCATTCTTGTTCCATTGACTAATGCTTCCTTTGTATTTAAGTTTCTGATCAGCAAAACGATGCAATTAACTTTCAATACTAACTTATGTGGTGGCAAATTATGCCAAATCTCATACTCCTCCGTTCGCGCAATGTGCTTAAAAAGGGGTTCAAAGTTTTTTCTTCACGTATTAGTATATATATTACAGTATATGAACGTAAACAATGAATGTTTTATTTTGTTTAATTTAACATATTTGTAACGCATATTATACATAAATTTTATCTTTCTGCACTCCTTCTCCATATGAACTTTAATTTAATCTCCAAATTCATAATTTAAAAAATTATGAATTTGAACCTGACTATATTTTGATGGGTCTTCTGATTAAGGCATGAAAACAGGGTGTTTTCATTGGAAATTTTGTTATTTGTGCAAAATTTTATACGAAGACGGTCCCTTATGCAATTTCTTTGCGTTTGAATTATGAATTAGAAGAGGACGTTATTCCCTATTGAATGATATCTTCGAATTTGCTCTACTATGAATGGTGCTTGAAATAAAAGGGGTGGTTTTTTTTCCGTGACTGTACCTTTCAATATATGATTGCAATCGCAAAAATCAGAAAATCAGCATTTATAGTGAATCCCTACGAATTCAAGTGTTTCAAAACAGAATCCCGATATCTAATCACACGAGTATTATATAAATAGATTCACTGCAGAAATCTCTCATTTTGACTCACCTGATTTCAACCGTGTTCGGGTAGATTTGTGAAGAAAAAAGGAACAGAAACGATGAACAGATTTATGACAATTATATGGTTTAAGAACTATAATTTTCTTTCCTACATATATAGCTAAAGTTCGCAAAACGGTTTAAACCATTGTGCTTAAATAGAGCATACTTCGTGAAGTTGCAGTATTACTAGACAGTAGGTGTAGACCATTCGACGGCGTTTGCTTGAGAGGGGAACGGCATACCATAGCGGCGGCTTCCCATGACCTTGAACCATCGATGCATCTGGCTTCAATCGGTAGACAATGGTGTCCGACTAGCAACATGTTCTTTATTTCATTCCAACAGCATGATTCTTTCATGATGTTGCAATTTTCAGTGCTGTGTAGCTCTGTTTATTCCTAACATTTAGCGAGGACCGGACCCCAACCCAAAAAGTATTGGAAAAGGCTAAGGGGGATCGAGACCCTAAAAGTCGACCCCTCTCTCCTGATATAACTGCCATTTGGTCTAATGAGTGAGGTAGTTAGTTATTCTACAGATTTGACTATCTATATATATTACATTTCTCCATTATGTTTCGGGGACCGTCGTGGCTCAATGGGTATGCCCACTGCGCTAGCAACCTTCGAGTTGTAAGCGGCACAGGTTCGATTCCTGTCAGGTGCCTAGGTGTATTTCCCCTTTCTGTGTCAGTTAAACTTTCATTGTGTATGTTTATTACTTGATATTGTCAACTCTCGTCGAGGACAGATACCTTGTCTGGTACCTGATAGGTCATGGTCCTTTCCCAGCATACTTGTATAGATTTAAAATTAAAACCTCTGATCTTTGTGAATGTGGCAGATGCTGACCACTATCTCTTTGAATGTCAACACACAAAACCAAACCATATTACTAAACCAAAATCAAGTAATAAACCTATTTGGCTAAACGCAATTATTAAAAATTATTTATCTAGATATAAAATTAAGGCCTGTGTGTTGGCTGCAAAGGAGATAGTTAGGAGGCTTAATCCACCTTGAATTCATATGTAAATAATTGAACTCTTTCTATTTAAATTTAACGTTTTTATGTCATACTTTGTATGTTTATATAATCTTAAATCTATATTGTCACATTTATTTATAAATAGTTCTATATAAACTAATTTATTATACAATTACTCTCGGGCAATGTTAGCCTGATTTATTCACCAACATTTTCTATTTATATTAATTAATATGCTAACATGTTATAATAACTTTATACAGGCACTGTTAGCCTGAACCTTTTACCAACATCTGTTGGAATTTTGTTTAAAAAATTGTATTCTTTTCTGTAAATATGTAAAATTTAAAGATAATAAATGGTTCCCCCTCCTACCATTAAATGCTCTAAACCTCACGGTGAGTAGGTAGGAGGTGGGTCTACTACTACTACTTGATATTATATGTCTTGTGTCTGGCGCAGCATGGCCAAATATGGTCCTTGCGCCATAAAGCTCAAAAACCAACCATTATGTTTGAAAAGAATCAGGTCTCAACCATAAAAATATTGGGGGACTCAGGGAGATCGGGCCCGTAAGACTGTCACTCCTGTCATTTGGTTTAATGGGCGAGGACAGTTTACCCTACAGATTTGACGACCAATGCAATGTGTATGACATTATATTTATCCTTTATATTAAAGCCTTGATTATTCGAGATACTGTGGACCGAAGTCACCTGGGAAAATACAGAAATAGCCTACACGAAAATAGTGGAAGGTAGTTCAATTAACGTCGCACTGGAACACACCGGACTTTTGGCGACGGTCCGGGATTCATCCTGAAGGGAAAGATCCCAGGACAACGCCTCGTAATTTTGAACCAGATGACTAGGTCAACACCTGAGCTGGCACTTCCACATCACGCCAGTGGGAGGACATTTGAGACCACGACAGATTTAATATGCAGCAGTCTCCACGTAGACGACGATCTTTGGTTGGATCGAGTTTCGAATTCGCAACCCTCCGGTTGCTAATCCGCAACTATTCCAACCGGGCTACCACGGGCCACATACGAAATAGAGAAACAATTTACTGTGCTGCATGTTACTGCTACGAGACTCGACAATTGCACTTTTCATTAGTTAGCCGACAGCCGAGCATTATATCGAAAATATATTACCATTGATACGAAAATGTGTTTATCATTGGTTGTGGAGAATACTAATATCTTATCGAATCTAGAACCAACGCGTAGACGATGATAACAGTCAACGTGTGCATTCTTGAGTAGAGCTTGACATTCGAGAACGATTGGGATAAGAACATTTTTGTCCTTTAGAAAAATGAAAGTGAAAGCTGCTGGAACAGATTCCGTTCCACAATAGTGACATCTCAAATCCTTCGATGCTTACAATTTGTTGTTTACTTCCTCAAATGGAAGTTACTTCCAGGAATGGAAGCAACTATTTCAACAAAAATGGAAGCAACTATTTCAGAGTACTTATGACGCGAAAATTATAAGCGTCTCTTATTTCTGTTATAAGTATGTCATGCTTGGAGACATAAGACAAATATGTTTTCCTTTTGTTAACCCTCTTGGTGGTCTCGGCGAAGTACCTCGTCATTAGCAAAACTGATCTTGTTGGACGAGATATCTCGTCATTAATAAAAAAACTGACTAGATTTTTATCTCGTCATAAAAAATCTGCAATATCTTGATGGACGAGATATCTTGTCATTAGCAAAATTGGTCAGATCTTGATGGATCAGATATCTTGTCATTAGGACAAAATTGGTCAGATCTTGATGGACCAGATATCTTGTCATTAGGACAAAATTGGTCAGATCTTGATGGACTAGATATCTTGTCATTAGCAAAATTGGTCAGATCTTGATGAACGAGATGTCCTCGAAATCACTTGAAGGGTTGAAGAAAATAGTTTGGCAGTTGTGAGTCGAACATTGGAAATGGGCTCATTCCTTCATTCATTCCAGAACAAACAGCTCGTCTCCGAGTTCCTTACATGATTGGTCATGGTCAGAAATTATTCTTCGGATTATTATTCTTTTCGGTTACATGGTCATGGATTTTAGAAGTTACTTTTACTTTTTTTATGTAGTAACAGATAGCACAATAAAGTTCTATAATTAGCCAGTACAAAATACATTGATTCGAAATGTAGATTAAAAAAAGTTCATTACCCTTTTTACTTGTAAGTGCTGAATTCACTATTATTTAGAGATAGGGAATATCTTAATATTTAAAATGGCTCAAGAAACGTTATTTTTCTGTTAATATGATTGAATTTGATGCACAAAATGTCATGGAAGTATAGATACATACCGTGTCCATATGCAGAATAACATTTGACAAATATAATTTTTATTATGAAGAATTAATATAATACTACGGTAGACCTTTGATATAAAGACTTGCGGCAACTCTTTTGGTGCGCTTTTCGTGTGCTTTTTCTGTCGCCAAAGAATTTCTTAGGAAAAAAGTTTTAGACTTAGCGGAAAATAATTAAAAAATTAACGAACATAATTTTAAAAATAGAAAACAAAACCACACAACCGATTTTTTTTATTCTCACTACTTTGTAAGTATTTACTTAAATAAAAAAAATCTTTACTTTTCTGAAATATTGTTATAGAAGTTTGTCCAAGTTAAATAATTTATTAGTTTTGAGTCAGGCTACATAATATATGAATGTTATAAAAGATCACATTATTAATTCTACCAAACTCGAATTATTGAGGCCTGATAAAATAAAAAAGGACAAAGATTTACAAAAATTAAAAGATATTAATTATCATAAGGTTGCCATAATCCTAACAAAGCGGAGTTGACTTTGCATGCCACAACTCGTTACAAAAAGCATGCCAAAAGCGTTGCCACAAAAAGTCTTTATATCAAAACTGTACCAATACTATATATTACTAGAGAGGAAAGCCAAATTAAAAGTGTTGTGAATGTTTTTCATATACACTGATAATCTTATCACTAAACTTCAATAGTATTTTTACTTATCAATACAAAAGCGATATGGATTAAATAAACAAATCTCTTAATGTCTGGACACTTAACTGATATTTTAGAATCACTGCTTAAAGTGTTTAATATATTTTACTGTTTGTAATGGCATTAAAGAAATTGGCACTTCCAAGAATAATGAAAATACAAAATATAAACATGGCCTTTCTTGTTATTTTCATACTTATATGAGGTATTTACATTTTTCCATACAGAAAAGTAAATTTGCACTAGGGGTAGAGGATGAGCGAAAAGGTATAGCGAGGTGAATAACCAATGTAATTTCACTTAACCAACTGAATATTTTTTAAATTCACAAAATGCAATGTAAATTCACAAAAATTGATAGAACTATTTTCAAAAAGTAAAAGTATTTTCAAAAAAAGTTTTGATTAAGACATTCAAAACATGTAGTGTAACACTTAACAAGATACAAATGTTTTAGTAGGACTTTCATCGAACTATAGCCAAAGTATTTAATTAAATATATTTTTAAGGTACGCACAAACACAAAACTGTTTTTAAGAGCCTAGGGTGAATACATAAACGTTTTAGAAGACAATTTTACAAAAAAGTTTATCATGGTTTTACTCGATTTTGTTTGCAATGCCATCGGGTATTTTAGCGACAGGAATTGCTCCTATTAGGTATTTTAGCGACAATGCATGATGAAATCAAGCATCTAAAACTTGCCGATCTGAACAAAATTTTCAATACAAAATAACTAAAAATGGAAATCAACTCACCCATTTCCCCCAGTAAAATGATCGAAACTTTGCAACCAGAACTCATTTTACGAAAACTTGGACTCAATACGCTCAGATTTGGATATCTAGTCGTAATGAAACATTTTCAAAGGGTACCAGTTCTGTCAGCACGGATGTCGTAATCCATGACTCGCTCCTGTTTCACCCTCTCTAGTCTAACAGACTTTGAAGCTGATAAAGAGTGGCAGCGCTTTCCTTATCAGCTCCGCCATGTGACAGACTTATGCGTTCTCACTTTCGTTCCCAAACAATGGACAATTCCAATTCCGTAAGGCCTTTGATCCATGTTTGCTCTACAATAGCCCGTTGTGTTGCTCCAGTGTGACGTTAATTAAAATACCTACCTAAATCCATGTTTGCTCTGGGTAGGGTTGGGTATTTCAATTAACGTCACACTGGAGCAACACAATGGGCTATTGGTGACGGTCCGGGATCAATCCCAAAGGGAAAGATCCGAGGACAACACCACGTAATTTTGAACCACGGTCAGATGACGAGGCAACACCTGAGCTGGCACCCCACTCTCCAAACTTCCACACCACGCCAACGTGACATGTTTGCTCTGACCGGATTTGCAAATCGCACTTTCTTTTCACCGGTAAATTACCAAGAGAAATTTTCATTCCAGTTTTTCCTCTTAGCTGACGGGCCATGGTAGAGTCGAGGATTAACAACCAGAGGAGTGCAAGTTCGAGACTCGATCCAAACAAAAACCAGGTCCGCGGTAGCTCGGTTGGATGAGTAACGGATTAGCAACCGGAGGGCTCCAAGATCGAATCAAACCAAAGATAGTGTGCAAATTGGTTTGGTGCACGTTAATGCTATCGTGGCCTCAAATGTCCTCACGGTGGCGGTGTGGAAGTTTGGAGAGTGGGGTACCAGCTCAGATGTGACCTCGTCATCTGACCGTGGTTCAAAGTTACGTGGCGTTGTCCTCGGTTCTTTCCCTTCGGGGGTTGATCCCGCACCTCAGAAAATAGCCCGTCGTGTTGCTCCACTGCGACGCTAATTAAAATACCTATACCTACCGGTAAATTACCAACAGAAATTTTCATTACTGTTTCGTTCCTTAGCTGGCGGGGGGCCGCGGTGGCCCGGTTGGAAGAGTAACGGACTAGCAACCGAAGGGTTGCGAGTTCGAATCCAGCCAAACACCGTCGTGTACAAAGGGGGCTGGTGCACGTTAAATCTGTCGTGGCCTCAAATGTCCTCACGTTGGCGTGGTGTGGAAGTTTGGAGAGTGGGGTGCCAGCTCAGGTGTTGCCTCGTCATCTGACCGTGGTTCAAAATTACGTGGTGTTGTCCTCGGATCTTTCCCTTTGGGATTGATCCCGGACCGTCACCAATAGCCCGTTGTGTTGCTCTAGTGTGACGTTAATTGAAATACCCCCCCCCCTTAGCTGGCGGGCCATGGTAGCTCAGTCGGTAGATTCGTGGATTAGCAACCAGAGGGATGCGAGTTCGACTCTCGATCCAACCAAAAGCAGTCGTGTTAGTGGGGCCCGGGGCATGTTAAACCTGCCGTGGTCTCAAATGTCCTCACGTTGGTGTGATGTGGGCGTTTGAGTAGCTAAAGTAGATAGTTGATAAAGCTGGAGCAACGCGACGGGCTATTAGAGACGGTCCGGGATCAATCCCGAAGGATTGATTGGCTGGTTTGGAGTTTAATGGCCATTTTTGGCCATGCTGCGATAGACACAAGACATACAATATCAGGTAATAGACACACATAATGAAAGTTTTTACTGACACAGAAGACACCAGGAAGGGAGCAATCAATCCCGAAGGAAAGATGCACCTCGTAATTCTGAACGACAGTCAGATGACCAGAACACCTGAGCTGGCACCCCTCTCCAAACTTCCACACCACGCCATCATGAGGACCGCGACAGATTTAACATGCATCAGCCCCCGTGTAAACGGCGGCTTCGGCTGGACCGAGTTTTGAATCCTCCGATTGCTAATCCGATGCTCTTCTTCCTTTTCAGGTCAGTTCAACATGGCGGTTGTACGTTGTTAATTGCGATTTTGGAAGTTTTGTTTGGATACAAATGAATTTACATAATTTTGAAGGTAAGAATGTTTTTTTTTTTTTTTTTTTTTTCAAATTTAATATAGATCAACCTACCCACTTAATGAACAAAATAAGGTGTAAACTGTTGATAACATTAATTTAGACAACTTAAAAGAAGCAAAGGTACGTGTGTAAAATTGCGTCGACCATTCTCGCCAAACGATGCGATATTCTGCCAATAATGGAAAGCGTACAAAATTGTTTTACTGGTATTGCTTGAAAAAACAATTTTTTCCGAAACGTTATATTTAAACAATTTAAAATTCGAATTATGTTTAAACTGATTTTTTTATTTCTTTCCACAGTATAAATAATTTATGAACATTTGAATGATGGAAAATGGATATTTAAAATAATTTACTTTATTTTCAAAATACAGTACATTAGGCCTACTTTTTTATTAAGTTGCCATTCAAATGTACAGTATTCTCGTAATAAAAATAAACAAATTATTTTAGATCAATATTCGCGTTTTATTTCACAACATAACCGTTTTTTTTACTCCCAATTCTCCGGAATTTTGCATAACCGGATTGCGTCCAGCACTCAGTCGTGATAATTGGAATTTTACTGTATTTCTATTAAGCATTTAAAGCTCTTTTATCTTATGAAAAAAATATTTTATATGAATAATTTATTCGGAAAAGTACAGGGCAAAATACGTTGCCCCACATTGGAATAACATGAGTGTTCCGAATTCAATGTATGGGTATTTTGGGTATTTCAATTAACGTCACACTGGAGCAACACAATGGGCTATTTCAATGTATGGAATTAAAAAAATTCTTTTTTAATTTCAGACCCCCAAGCACACACCAGATCAAGTCCTGTATATTACTGGCTTATAAAAACTGGTTTCTGGTCTAAATGAGCAGCTCTTGTTAAAGTAAGGTTGTGTATTTTTTATTTTTATTTAAATTTATATCGATTATCACAGTTTAATATAGTTTTGTTTTTGTGAGTGGCAACAGTTTTTCTTTCTTATGAAGAATAAAGTTCTTGTGTTTACCTAACTCATAATTTCTTCGATAATTCTCAAAGTATTTTTAAATAATAATTGTGGTACACGTTAAGATTATTTTTAATCTATAATTAACAGCTCTTATGCCACAAGAAAATCCAATCTATCAATATTTAAAACCCAAGGCCAAACCCGAAGTCTTCATATCAAAATAACCTTATTAGCAACCCTAGTGAAACCGCCATTGGCATAGCATTCGCGTTGGCATAGCAACCGTCCAAAAAACATGGCTGCCGTTTTCCCTGTCCACCTCTGTATCTTTACCTCCAAGTAACGTTCAAAATTGGAATTCATTACGAGAAAAGGCGCTTTGATCATTGTTTGCTCTGATGTGTATTCCTATGAGAAATTTTTAAAATATAAATAACGGCGAACAATTTAAACTCAAGTTTTAAACTTTACACTCGATTTTCTCAAAATAAACATTTTTCTATCTTCGAGGTACCTTTTCTACGAAACTAGTTTAACTTGGAAAGTGAAATTTTCCCAACATCTCGGAATAGCCCGTTGTGTTGTTCCAGTGCGACGTTAATTAAAATACCTACCATACCATACATACCCAACATCTTGGATTATACGGAAGATACCATTTTATTAAAGGCTGATGAAAAAATTCTTTTCGAAAATTTCAAGTGCAGGAGACAGAAAAATGTCGATTTTCAAAAACTATTTTTCAATATTACGCATATAGTACTAAATGCCTTCTCAAATCAGTACTAGTATGTTCCGAGAAAAAGTTAATAGCAAGACGCGGTAGCCAAATTGGAAGAGCAACAGATTAGCAACCAGAGTTGCGAGTTCGAAACTCGGTCCAGGCCAAGACCGTCACGTACACGGGGGCTGGTGCACGTTAAACCTGTCGTGGCCTCAAATGTCCTCCCGTTGGAGTGGTGGGGAAGTTTGAAGAGTGGGGTGCCAGCTCTGGTGTTATTTTCTTCATCTGATTAGATTAACATGCATCGCTAATGGATCTTCCTTTCCTTCATAAGAAAGAGGTAGGTAGTTAATTCACGTCGCACTGGAGCAACACAACGGGGTATTGGTGACGGTCCGGGATCAATCCCAAAGGGAAAGTTTCAAGGACAACACCTTGTAATTTTGAATCGCTGTCAGATGACGAGGCAGACACCTGCGCTCTCACTCCACTCTTCAAACTTCAGCACAATGCCAGGACATTTGAGGCCACGACAGATTTAACATGCACCAGCCACCGTGTACACGACCGTTTTTGGCTGGATCGAGTTTCGAACTCGCAACCCTCCGGTTGCTAATCCGTTGCTCTTCCAACTGGGCTACTGCGGCCATATAACATGTTGGTTAACCTGACATGGTTGGTAATGGTGATTCATATCGCACTGGAGCACACAACGAGCTATTTATTGGCGACGGTCCAGGATCAACCCCAAGGGAAAGATCCGAGGACGACACCAAGTAATTTTGAACCACGGTCAAATGACGAGGTCGACACCTTAGCCGGCACCCCACTCTCCAAACTTGCACGCCACGCCAAAGTGAGGAATTTGAGGCCACGACAGATTAAACATGCTCCAGCCCCCGCCGATGGTCTTTGGCTGGACCGAGATAACCTTGCGCTATAAGACCCAAGTATCAATCAATCATTGGCTGGACCGAACTCGCAACCCTCCGTTTGATAATCCGCTGCCCTTCCAACTGGGTTACCACGGCACTAACATATTTGTTTCCTTAACATAAATGACATGCAGAATGAAATATTTCAAAGAAATATGTATATATATATATATAGGGAAGATTTTATTTAGTAAAGCTTAACAGATTGTTTACAACAGTGAAGGAATTAACAAATCATTAAAAGTTCAGGCATCTACGTGATTCATGGCACTGAAAAAGTTTGATCGTTTTCAACAGCATCATTTACACAACACACAGATTTAAGTTCTGACCGTGTCGCACTCATTGTCTTCAGCATAAGCAAGTCTTGTTTGCTGGTTTCGATGGAACAGTGTTTGTCACTGAAATAACGTTTTTGTCTTTGCTCTTGCGTGGAACTATTACTTTCTTCAAACTCTCTTTGGAGACAGGAATTGACACGCGATCCCTGTGTCGCATAACCGGGTCTTCGCAACCCGGAATCAGCATTCCTTGTGATTTAAGAATCATTTTTATGGCCCGAAAGAAAATCTAAAAAATAAATGCAAATAAGGTCTCCAATAGGTACAGAATGTCAATGCTTACCTTTTTAACATCAGAAACAAATGAGTGAAATGAAATAACAAAAACAAGACATAAAAATTGGTTTGCGTAAATTTCAACGTAACAATTTGAAATACAACGCTTCTCTTCGATATTTTAAAAATATATTTTCTTTTATGAATGAGTATCCTCTAGAAGCATACATACAACGCAACAACCATAAACTCATTCTGTCGGAGGTCCGTATCTGTTCTGTGGAATGGATAAACCTATCCCGAGGGCCGCATCTGGTCTGTGGACTAGATAAACCTATCCGGAGGGTCGTATCTGATGTTCGAGCTTGATAAATCCATCCGGAGGGCCGTACCTGATGAACGGGCTGGATGATCCAACCATGAACACCGTAGCTGATCAATGGACTGGGAAAACCTATCCGGAGGGTCATATCGTCCAGGAGATGGGTAAACCTATCCGGAGGACCGTACCTGATCTGCGGGATGGGTAAACTTAGCCGGAGGACCGTATCTGATGTGGGGCCTGGACAAACCTCTTCGGAGGGCCGTAACGTTTTTGCGGATTGGATAAACCTATCTGGAGGTCCGTATCTGATGAGTGGGCTTGATAAACCTATACGGAGGGCCACATCTGGATCAGGAGCTGGGTAAACCTATCCGGATGACCGTACCTGATCTGGGGGATGGGTAAACTTAGCCGGAGGACCTTATCAGATATGGGGCCTGGACAAACCTCTTCGGAGGGCCGTAACGTTTTTGCGGATTGGATAAACCTATCCGGAGGGCCATATCTGGATCAGGAGCTGGGTAAACCTATCCGGATGACCGTACCTGATTTGCGGGATGGGTAAACTTAGTCGGAGGACCGTATCTGATGTGGGGCCTGGACAAACCTCTTCGGAGGTCCGTAACGTTTTTGCGGGATGGTTAAACGTATCTGGAGGTCCGTATCTGATGAGTGGGCTTGATAAACCTATCCGGAGGGCCATATCTGGATCAGGAGCTGGGTAAACCTATCCGGATGACCGTACCTGATCTGGGCGATGGGTAAACTTAGCCGGAGGACCTTATCAGATGTGGGGCCTGGACAAACCTCTTCGGAGGTCCGTAACGTTTTTGCGGGATGGTTAAACCTATCTGGAGGTCCGTATCTGATGAGTGGGCTTGATAAACCTATCCGGAGGGCCACATCTGGAACAGGAGCTGGGTAAACCTATCCGGATGACCGTACCTGATTTGCGGTATGGGTAAACTTAGCGGGAGGACCGTATCTGATGTGGGGACTGGACAAACCTCTTCGGAGGGCCGAAACGTTTTTTGCGGATTGGATAAACCTATCCGGAAGGCCGTATCTTGTCTTGGGGCAGATAAACCTACCTAGAGGACGATATCTTGTTTGGAGACCGGGTAAACTTATCCGGAGAGCCGAATTTGGTATGCAGGCTGCATAAACCTACCTAGAGGACGGACCTCGTCAGGTCTGGGGGCAGGGTAAACCTATATGGAGGCCCATATCTGATGTGCGGGCTTGATAAACCTATTCGTTACATCTCCTTTATTTTACACGTACAGGTTTTAGTGGACATCTACTGACCCCAAACATTAGTTATTTCGCAAATAGCTAATGAAAAAAGCACTTAGGGAAAATAATATTTTTTGGACGTAAAAAGGAAAACATCTTTTGAATTTTGTATCATAGCATATCAAAACATTCCATTTAGCAGAACTCGAAAATATTTTGTCAGGGAAACTGTAGATGTTTTTCTATGGTACATATTGTGAAGAAATGTAAGCGTGAGAGGAAATTATAAAAATTAAAATAAATTTAAAGACAAGATTTTTCGTGTTTAGGGAAATTTCTTGATGTTCTGTGCAAAATGTTCAAAAGTATCGTATAAGCATGAATGCCCTTCCATAACACTAGTCAGGACTAGTCATACTATTACCCTCACAATTGTGAGCCGGTAAATATCACTTTCAACCACATATTTAATAGTTTTGTCTGGGCCAGACATGCTATTATCATAAAAATTGTGAGTCTGTAAATCTCCCTATCTACAGCATATTTCATTGTTTTGTCTGGCGTAGACATGCTATTACCATGACAATTGCGATTGTCAGGGTAAATCTCATTTTGTATGATGCATTTCATTGTTTTGTCTGGAGTAGACAAGCTATTATACCATGATAATTGCAACTGTCAGGGTAAATATCACTTTCCACCACATATTTCATAGATTTGTCAGACTAGCCATGCTATTTGCATGACAATTGTAGTTGGTTGGTTTAAAGGTTTTATGGCACAAGGGCATATTTGGTCATGCTGCGCCAGACACAAGATATACAATATCAAGTAATTGACACACACAGAGTGAAAGATTTACTGACACAGAAGAGAGAAATACACTCAGGGAGGAATGCACCTGGCAGGAATCGAACCTGTGCCACCTATAACTTGAAGGTTGCTAGTGCAGTGGGCATACCCACTGAGCCACGATAAATAGGGTAAATCTCACTTTCTACAACACATTTCATCATTTTGTCTGGACATATTAACATGACAATTGTGATAGTCAAGGTAAATCTCATTTTCTACAACACATTTCATTATTTTGTCTGGACTAGACATGATATTACCATGACAACTGTGATAGTCTTGTGTGTCAGTTTATCCTGACAATTCCCTACTTTTTAACGCATATTTAACCTCTGGCGAAAGCTTTGAAATATCATATATGGCAGTATTTCAAGAAGTTCTAAATCTTGAAAATACTTGAATCTACTTAACTTGGTCGGATATTTCGTCGTCTGTCGAATGACTGTGATGCCCTATCTCAGATGTTTTCTTTTCTGTATAAAGAGTATTTCTTCAAAGGTAAGTAAGTTTTCCTCGGGCAAATTTGCTAGGGCAATTGTGCCCTAGCAAGTTCGTCTGCATTACCCCCACATGAAAAGGAATCCACATCAAATGTACCAGGAAATGAAGTTTCTTTATTGCACAGGCTTGCGGTAGCAACCTTCGATTTGTAGGCAGCACAATGTCGATTCCTACCTGGGTGCATTTCTCTCGTGTGTCAGTAAACTTTCATTGAGCGTGTACGTCTATTGCTTGATATTGTCTGTCTAGTGACTGCCAAATATGGCCTTGAGCCATAAAAACCCAATTAACCAACCAACCTTTATTGCATAGTACGTTTCCAATGCACTGAACGTATGCCCTTAAACCCTCCTTACCAAATTTCATTGCATTGATTGGTTGGGTTTTATGGCATAAGGGCCATATTTGGCCATGCTACGCCAAACACAAGACAGACAACGCCACGTAATGGACATACGCACACATAAAGGAAGTTTTACTGACATACAAAAGGGAGAAATAACACCCAGGGAGAAACATAGACCTGAAATATAAGTAGACTGTTCATTGCTGTTGAGAAGAGCTTCAAAATGTGTGATCAACATGTCTACTAGTAGTCACATGTCTGCTCTGGAAAAAATTGACTTGTTGGTCTATTCGGTATCCTATCACCTCATGTGGCAACGTAACATCTTATGACAGGGTAGATGTGTGAATGCGTGTATCTATAGTGGCGACAAAAGTAGTGAAATCGTCAAAGTCTACTATAAGATGATCAATGCACTAATCAGATGATGAATCAATGGATAGGAATCTTCTCTACCCATGGACCAATCAGATTATGAATGTGATGTTCCACCCAGCAGACAAAAGCAGTCTAAGGGTCACGTGAGTATTAGTTTTAGTCACATGATCGCTGGGCACATAGAAAGGTTACCATTGCGTACTCTACTATATTGCCTCCAACTCGCAGGTTGCTAGAACAGTGGGCAAGTCCATTAAAACACGACTTCAGTGCATTGTTATGCATAGTTTTGCTGATGACTATTAGTTAGAGGAGCAGTACAAAAATAAAGTAGCTTACTTCATTAACATTGTAGTCATCTTTAGCACTTGTTTCCATAAAGACAGCCTCCTTCCCTTTTGCGTAGTCAACAATATCCTCATTAGAGACTTCTCTATCGTAATAATGTTGATCTACCTTGTTTCCAACTGCATTAAAAAAAACACAAAAATATACTGAACTCGAAGAAATTCTTACCATATAATTACAGTCAAACCTCTAAAACGAACTACCTTAATACCAATTATTGCTAATATGAACTAAATTCCAATCCCCATCAAAATGTATACTCAAACAATGTTAACTCATTCGTTTAATAAGAATTCGGGTAACAAAAATCGCCGGTAAGACAAACACATTTTCGAAACTTAAGGGCAAATGTATTCTTTTCAATAGCATTACCAGAAACATTAAGTCGCTCCGAAATTGCAAAACATTTATTTGTGCATGGTAGGTAGGTAATTAACGTCGTTCTGGAGCAATACAAAGGGCTATTGGCGACGGTCCGGAATCCATCCCCAAAGGAAAGATGCGGACAACATCTCGTCATTTTAAATCACGGTCAGATGATGAGGTCAACACCCTAGCTAGTATCCCAATCTTCAAATTTCCACACCGCAGCAACGTGAGGACATTTGAGGCCACGACAGATTTAACGTGCATCAGCCCTGTGTCTTCTGGCATGGTATGGAAGCTTGGACGGACAAAGGGTACACAACGGTCTTTTCCAAATAGACCGTTGTGTTGCTCCAGAGAGCGACGTTAATTAACTATCGACCCACCCTCAGTTAAAAATCAAAAAGTAAAATCCATTTATAAATAAACATTGTTATTATTATTACACTGACAACCAAAATACTCTGAATCATTTACACCAAACTTGAATTCCAGAATTCTTTTTAATTCCTGAATTTACATGACAAAGTCTTTCAGCCTCCTTGTCAAATTAATAAACTGCATTTTTATGAAGAGGCTTGTAAAATTAATACAAACAAAAATGCATTTTTATGGAGGCTTGTAAATTTAAAGCAAGCATAATTGCGTTTTTTTTATAGGTAAGTAAGTATTTTAATTATTGTCGCACTGGCGCAACACAAAGGGCTATAGGCGACGGTTCTGGATCAATTTCGAAGGGTAAGATCGAGGACAACACGTAATTTTGAACCAAGGTCAGATGACGGCATTTTTATGGAAAGGCTTGTAAAATAAATACAAATGTAATTGCATTTTTATGGAGGCTTGTAAAATAAATACAAACGCAATTGCATTTTTATGGAGAGGCTTGTAAAATTAATACAAACATAATTGCATTTTTATGGAGGATTCTAAAATTAATACAAACGCAATTGCATTTTTATGGAGAGGCTTGTAAAATTAATACAAACGTAATTGCATTTTTATGGAGGCTTCTAAAATTAATACAAACGCAATTGCATTTTTATGGAGAGGCTTGTAAAATTAATACAAATGCAATTACATTTTTATGGAGAGGCTTGTAAAATTAATACAAACATAATTTAATTTTTACTCGAGTCTTTCGCTGGGCTGAGCTTCGAACTCGCAACCCTCCGGTTGCTAATCCGTTACTCTTCCAAACGGGCTAGGCCGCGGTGGCTCTGTTGGAAGAGTAACGACTAGCAACCGGAGGGTTTTGAATCCAACCAAAAGACCATCTTGTACAAAGGTGGTTGGTGCACGCTAAATCTGTCGTGGCCTCAAATGTCCTCACATTGGTATGGTGTGGAAGTTTGGAGAGTGAGGTGCTAGTTCAGGTGTTGCCTCGTCATCTGACCGTGGTGTTGTCCTCGGACCTTTCCCTGCAGGATTGATCCCGGACTGTCGTCAATACCCCGTTATGTTGCTCTAGTGTGACGTTAATTAATTACCATCTAACCGGGCTAACGCAGCCCAGTAAATTATTAAGTGGTGGCTATGTTCACCAGTTCCAGGTAGGTATGGTATTTTATCTGACGTCGCACTGGAGCAACACAACGGGCTATTGACAACTGTCCGGGATTAATCTCGAAGGGAAAAATCCAAGTACAACGCCTCGTAATTGCGAACCTCACCAATTCCAGATCATGAACGAGAGCGTCAAACTACATGAACATATGTCAAAATTCAGGATCAATTGAAGTTGATAGCTTCTGAGATTTATTATGTAAAGAATGTTTATCCATATCGTTTCTCATCAGTGTTTTGACAATTCTGGTATTGACCTCGTCATCTGACATCCGTGATTCAAAATTATGCGGTGTTGTCCCCGCATCTTTCCCTTGAGGATTGATCCCAGGCAGTCGCCAATAGCCCATTGAGTTGCTCCAATGTGACATTAATTGACTACCAACTTCCATCGATTTAGTAAACGTTTTGAGCCGTTCTGTATTAAGTAATCGTTTAGCATGAGTCTAAGAATGAACCATTGAATGAATGAATAAATTGTATAGTTGGATGTATAAAATTTTAATTCTGTAAATAACAATGAGCTTGCAACTATACTAATGAAGATTTTGAAGAAAAGGGCGGCTAGTTTAAATCTGGTTGATTATGGATTTTATAGCACAAGGCCATGTTTGTCCAAGCTGGGAATATAAAATTGAGACCAACACATTGAGAGATTTGTGCTATCTTATGAAAGTAGCTTTTGAAGAAATATTACCAAATTTCAATACATACCTACAATGATCTGCATATTCTCTTCACAAATGTCCTTGATGTTTTGCAACCACTTGTCGAGGTGGTCGAAAGTCTTCTTAACATTAACATCATACACCAAAATTAAGCAATCAACGCGTTGATTGCAACTGAAATAGAATAAATAGTTTCACAATCTAAAAAATACCGACACCGATACAAAGTATTTCAAGACTTTCCATACAAACTTTAACCTTGACACGCAGAATTCCGCCTTGCACTCTTCCCTGCACAACTTCTAAACAGTTTTGAAGTTCGTGGACCAACATAATATTTCTGTAGAATTCTTTTCTAAGGTAGATATTTTAATTAACGTCGCTTTGGAGCAACACAACGAGCTATTGGCGACGGTAGCAATTTTGAAACATGGTCAGATGACGAGAATAACACCGCTAACGTGAGGACATTTGAGACCATGGCAGATTTAATGTGCACCAGCCCCCTGACGGATTCGAACTCACAACCCTCCGGTTTCTAATCCGTACTCTTTCAACCAGGCTGCCGCGGCCCCTCTATTCTAAGGAAAGGAGCAATAAGTCTTTCCAGAGGATTCTATTCTAAGGAAAGGACTGCGCTAGCAACCTACGAGTTGCAGGGTTGCACAGGTTCCATTCCTCCCTGGGTGTATATTCTCTTCTGTCTTACTAAAACTTTCCATGTCTGTGTTATACCATTATTTGATGTTGCCTGTCTTGCGTTTTTAACAGCATGGCCAAATATGGCCCTTGTGCCATATAAAACCCAGAACCATCGAAGGAAAGGAGCAGTAGAATAATTACAAAAGATTCTATTCTAAAGACCTATTTCTATAATATATGGAACAAATCAACAGAATTCTATTCTAAGGTAAGATTCAAAGGATATGTGAATTTTTCCGTCCAATAGATGTGACTATTTAGTCATTAGGAGGCGCGGTAGCCCAGTTGGAATAACGAATAAGCAACCGGAGGGTTGCGAGTTCGAATCCAACCAAAGACAGTCATGTATAAGGGGAACTGGAGCACGTTAAATCTATCGAGGCCTCAAATGTCCTCACGTTGGCGTGGTGTGGAAGTTTGGAGAATGGAGTGCCAGATCAGGTGTTGACCTCGTCATCTGAACGTGGTTCAAAATTATGAAGTGCCGTCGTAACTGACTTTCCACTTCAGGATTGACCCTGGACAGTCGTCAATAATTCATTGTGACTCCAATGCAACGTTAATTATAATACTTACCTACTATCTAGTTCAGTAAATTTAAGGGAATATCATTTCTAAGAGTCTTGACCAAACTTCTTTGACTGTCGAGTCCTTCAAGTTTCTTGACTTTTTATCGACCTCCTTTATTTTATTATTACGTAATTATAATAGGACAAGCAGAAAAGACGCTTATGTGAGTGTTTCGATTGTTTATTTTATAGTAATATTGTTTATTGTATGTATATTATAGTATTTATTATTACATTGGCTTATTCAATCAAAAGGATACTGTGAGGTTCTCCGTCGAACACATGGAGGAACGTTGGCCAGAAGGAACAATTGGGTTCTCGAGGGACGAGGTGGGGTGCAATGAATGATGCTCCGGGCCTGAAGAAAAGAAAAGGGAGAACTGAAAGGGAAAAGGGGAGACTGAACCGGCGGATGCAGGGGAGTACGGACGTGTGAGGGTCCTTTCGCTGTAAATGTGTGAGATTTGCTGTAAATATCTATTTTTAACGGAATGTAAATAAAATTACTTAATCAAGAACCCCATGCAGAAGTGTCTCTCTTTGGTAATGTACATGGATTTGAAATCCATTGAAGTTTCTCCAGCATATGGGAAAGCCGGCATCTCAGATACGTTTACGCTTAATCAAAGGGATACGTTTTTGTTTTAGACATCCTTCTTAACATTGCATATTTGATAGGAGGGATAATAAATAAAATTTGATTCAGATAACAAGTAACAATAAAATATTCCTTGTATATATGAAAATAAGACTTATTAACTTACTCTTGACAAGATTAGCAATGTTGGGTTCAAAATTAGTTTCGAATTGTTTCAAATTAAAATTCAAAAATTTGTTCAGTTGGGTTCAAAGTTTCAGCCTTAAATCGCCACGGAATTCTATATCTAGCTTATTTCTTTGTAAAATCATGGTAAATATATCATTTTGGCATACTTGATTGGCTTCCATAACTATTTTCATGACCTTGCTTCGTCTTACAGGTCCTATTCATGTCCCTCTTCCTAGATACACTCTTAATTGCACTGTCATTGAGGATGGGGGTAATTCAAGTTAACCGAATTAAATATGACAGTACAATGATGTCTTATATTTTTCTGAGCGCGAATCAACCCCTAACGATGTTATATAGACCCCAGGGGTCGATATTGACCACTGTGGCGACCACTGGCTTACCTTATGCTTTCTTCAAAAGATACTTCTAATTTTTGTTTGAGGATTTTTGGAAATATCAATGAACCAAATGATGAACTTGATTGAATTTCCTCAGATTTGGAACTTTAAACTCGATTATCTCAAAATGGGCATTTTCTATCTTCGAGTTAACTTTTATAAGAAACTACTTAAGCCTTGTAAAACTTCCTCAAAATAATATTATGAATATAATACTAAGACCCTGGTAAATGTCCAAGTTGATGACGTAAATGTCCAACAAAAAACATTTCATACTGTTAATATTTTGAGTAATTTAATTACAAACTTTAACAAATAGAAAATCAAGTTTTTTGGTAGGTAGGTATTTAATTAACATCGTGCTGGAGCAATACAACGGACTACCGGCGACGTACCGAGATGAATCCATAGGGAAAGATCGAGAACACCACCACGTAATTTTGAACTATGGTCATAGGATCCTGAGCTAGCACCCCAAACTTCCACACCAACGTGACATTTGAGGCCACAACAGATTTACCGTGCATGAGCCCAGCCTACACGCCCCTCTTTGGTTGGACAGAGCTTCGAACTAATAACCTTTCAGTAGCTCTTCCAATTGGGCTACCGCAGCCTCTTTATTGACTAGAATAATAAAGCAAACTTCAATTAAAATACCTCCTTTGCATCTGTAAGCAGCGTTCAATTCCAGCATTGTCAATGATATTTATCTCGACTGCATCTCCTTCTACCTGAACTCGAACTTTTGTGAAATCCAACATAGTTGGATGTGTATTGTGCTCTATAAAACAAGGGTTAAAAATTCAGTTTATGAAATTGAAACGCTCCGGGCAACATGGAGATAAGCCACAGAATGAAAATTATGTAGTGAAAAAGTATTTAAAACATATTCAATAGGTAAGTAGGTAGTTGATTAACGTCGCACTGGAGCAACACAACGGTCCATTGGTGACAGTTCGGGATCAACCCCGAGGGGAAGATCCGAGGACAACACCACGTAATTTTGAACCTCGGTCAGATGACGAGGTCACGCTCGAGCTGGCACCCCACTCTCCATACTTCCACACCGTGATAACATTTCAGACCACGACAGATTTAACGTGCACCAGCCCCAGTGTACACAGCAGTCTTTGGCTGAACATCGGTAGGGAAAAACTGGGCATCCAAATTAGATCAATAGTAAATGATCTGTCCATCAACATAAAACTGATTGCCTCATGTAATTATTTTACAAACAAAACTAGTTTCGTAAAGAAAGTAAATCTGCACATTTTATCAACCTGGGACAAAATTTTCTGTTTGGAAATAAAATAACAAGAATTGTATTTTCTTAATTTGAATCTTTCATATAAAACAATACAATGACCTCCCCTAATAAAATAAATTGCAATTCGTTTGCCAAAATAAAATCTGAAACCAAAAAAAAACTTTTAAAAGTAAATTTCAGTGAGACATCTAAGGGTTGCGAGGTCGAAAAATTGACCAGATTTTGGTCTCGTCATCATAAAAAAGTCAATCGGCAATACTTTGATGATGAGACACCTCGCAAAATTTGTCACATCTTGATGGACGAGATATATCATTGAAACCACTTGGATGGTTAAAGTTCGGGAATTTCGAATCATCCTGTATATGTTTGAGGCATATGGAGATACCAACCTCCGATTTCACATTTCAAGCATCCAAAATCTGATTTTCAGGAATGTGTCAGAAACACTGCAGTAGCCAAGTTGGAAGAGCAACGGATAGCAACCAGAGGGTTATGAGTTCGAAACTCGGTCCAGCAAAAGAGCATTGTGTACATGGGGGTAGGTGCATGCTAAATCTGTCGTGGCATCAAATGTCCTCACGTTGGCGTGGTGTGGAAGATTGGAGTGCCAGCTCAGGTGTTGACCTCGTCATCTGATCCTGATTCAAAATTACAAGGTGCTGCCCTGGATCTTTCCCTTCGAGATTGATCCCGGACCGTCACCAATAATCTGTTGTGTTGCTCTTACGACATTAATTGCCTACCTACCAGGAATTATGCGTTTTTCGGAATATTTTCAGTCATGTTACATTACCATTTTTATAGATATGAAATTTTAATCCAGATTGAGCATATATGTTACTGTGACAGACCCGATACCTGGCAAATGTCGATATTCTCCGGTGAATATCAGCATTCACATAGTCGCTTAGTGTATGTCTGAAATATTTGCTAAATATCATTATTTCTCACTTACACTGGCAAATGTCGACATTCAGCATACACAGATGGTGAATAAAAATACTTTTGTTACGTTAAGACAAAAATCTAACTTTTTAAATCATACTTCATTATTAAAACATATTATGATATACGCTGACGAGCCAAAACATTATGACCATCCCCACATTTTTCAATGAACTCGTCTAGATGACGTGGAGGACACGTGATTAAGTGAGAATGGTATTTAACTGCTGCTGGAGTAGGTAAGTAATCATTCTTGCACTTACTTTTGCGAGTGATGGGAAAGGCTGCTGATCTAAGCAAATTTGATAGAGGACAGATTGTAATGGCCCGAAGACTCGGAACGAGTATCACCGAAACTGCACGACTGGTAGGGTGTTCACGATCTGCCATTGTTAGTATTCATGCAAAGTGGATAAATGACGGTGACACCAGCAGTAGACACCAAGGTGTTGGTCGTCCACGCGTCATCAAAGAAAAAGGACGTCGGAGACTGTCCCGCTTGGTAAAGCAAAATCAGTGCGAGACAGTGGCTCAACTGACAGCCCAATACAATGCAGGTCCAAGCGCAAGTGTTTCGGAACACACAGTTCAGTGGACATTGTTGGATATGGGACTGTGCAGCAGTCGTCTCACTCGTGTGCTTCTGTTGACCAAGCGTCATCGTCAACTACGCCTACAGTGGGCCCGGGAACATCAAGACAGGACCATGGATGGGTGGAAGAGTTGCCTGGTCAGATGAATCCCGATTTCTCATTCATCACGTCGATGGTCGTGTCAGGGTACGCCATCTGCCAGGCGAACAGATGCTCCCCTCTTGTACAGCAGGTCATACACAGGCTGGTGATGGCGGTATAATGCTTTGGGGGGCGTTCTCATGGGCGACTCTGGGACCCGTAGTTGTGGTAGAACAGACCATGAATGCTGCGAACTATCTGAACATCATTGCGGATCAGTTGCACCCTTACATGGCGTCTGTCTTCCCAACTGGAAATGGACTCTTCCAGCAGGACAACGCCCCATGTCACAAGGCTCGGATTGTGTTGGAGTGGTTCGAGGACATACTGATGAATTCCACTTAATGTCCTGGCCACCTAACTCGCCGGATATTAATCCGATAGAGCACATTTGGGATGTCATGCAGCGGCAGCTCAGAGCTCAAACACCACCATGTCCGAATATCTCGACTTTGCGTGACCGCTGCTTAGACATTTGGTACCTGTCTCCAGTCATGTACCAAGAACTTTTGGCATCTATGCCCAGGCGAGTTGCAGCTGTTTTGCAGGTCAAAGGAGGCGCAACGCGTTATTGAGTAGGTGGTCATAATGTTTTGGCTCTTCAGTGTATGTCAAAATAGGAGAAAGCTTAAGTAGCAGCACATGTAAATAAACTGATGAACCTAAAACGAACAGTACATTCTAAATGAGAAAAGAAAATAATACTAATAATAAACTTACACATAAATTGTGATTAACGTTATCTTATTTATTGCAACAACTTAAACTGAAGGCGGAGAGGCCTCTGTGGCCTCTCCGCCTTCTCGTTTCGACCCCCACCAGAGCTTATCTGTGCTTGTTGACATACACCGGCGATGGTCCGAATGTATAAGAATATAACCAAATATTCGGTCTTTCACCGACGTATTTGGTATGTGTCGACATTCACTGGAGAATGTTGACATTCTCTAATTTCTGTCTTTCACGGTAACATATACAATGTAACCAGTAAACAACATATATAATATTAATTTTTTGTGTTTTGTTACTTTTGCAGATGCATCTATTCTTCTTTGGAAAACTATTCAATTCAAGAACTGTCCAATAAAATTTTTCTTACGGAGAAACAGACAAAAATATTAATATTTCCATTTTGATACACGATTAACAATAAATATTTTCATTATAGCCTCTGGCAGTGGTAGCCCAGATGGAAAAGCATCGGATTACTAACCAGAGGTTGTGAGTTAACTTGATCCAGCCAAAGACCATCGTGTACACGGGAGCTGGTGGACGTTAAACCTATCATGGCCTCATATGTCCTCACGTCGGCAGGGTGTGGAATTTTGGAGAGTGGGGTGCAAGCTCAGGTGTTTATCTCGTCATCTGACCGTGGTTCAAAATTACGAGGCATTTCCTTCAATCTTTCCCTTCGGCATCAATTCTGGACCGTCAGCAATGACCCGTTGTATTGCTCCAGTGCGACATTAATTAACTACCTACCATTGGAATGCTTAAGTAGTTCTAGCTGTTGACTCTTGTGTACTGTTTAAATATTTAATCAATCCCCGCGTTTGCAGAAATGTTTCTTTTTTAAGTTAGGATTTTAGTAGGATTAGTTAGGATTTAGTAAGATTCTTAATATTGGCACGGTTTTAATTTTGTGCAACTAAGTCTGTGCCATGTGGTAACGGACCGAAAAGAATGACAAAATTGTAACGTGGATTAGAATTTTCAGTTTGTTATATGGCACCAACATGGCGTCTTTGTAAGAAAAAAGGCCCATTTTATCATGAATAAGATTTTCCGGAATAATTTCAGTTTGCCATAGCCGTAAATAAAAGTAAAAATTCATATAATGGTTGCCCTCCATATTATTTTCTCAAACTGAATCATTGGACAGTATGGTACAAAAAATGAGCTTGAAAAAATGCTTGAGAATAGAACAGTAATATTTAACCCTCCAAGTGGTTTCAACGAGATACCTATACCATCAAGATCTGACCAATTTTGCTAATGATGAAATATCTTGTCAAGATATTGACGATTATTCCTAATTACGAGATCAAGATCTGGTCAGGTTTTTTTCTAATGGCAGGATACCTCGTCCATCAAGATAAGTTTTGCTAATGACAAGATACCTCATCGAGACAACCACTAGGTAGGTAGGTAATTAACTTCGAACTGGAGCAACACAACGGGCTATATGCACCAGATTCCGTGTACACGACGGTTTTTGCTGGATCAAGTTTCAAACTCATAACCCTCCGGTCGCTAATCCGTTGCTTCTCCAACTGGGCTACCGCAGAGCCGACAACCACCAGGAGGGTAGGTAAGTAGTTAATTAAAGTTGCACTAGAGCAACACACCGGGCTATTGGCGACGGTCAGGGATCAATCCCGAACGGAAAACGACGAGGAGGGTGAAGCAGAAAAAGGTGACAGCTCTGGTTATGAACCTGAAAGGACTTTGATTTTATAGTCAAAGAGGACAGTTATGTAGAATCATGCTTACTGAATGTCCCATCTGCAAACCGTTGTATCAGACTTGTCTTTCCAACACCTGAAAAAAAAAAGGGACTTAGCAAGACGTATGTATAAAATAGTGCAACTTTGTCTACCAAAAAGTACTTCATGGTGGAGATAGGTTACATTGCTATACATACTATTGTATTGTAACTTTTGTAGTGGTGACTAAGTTCATCGCAAGGATTTAATCCAAGTTAGAAACAAAAATAATGACATAATACATTGATTTATGCTCATTGTTGTGTTTAAGAGTATTTTCTTGTCTCTAAGCTTATTACATACTGTTCAGAAGCACAAATTTGAACATAGAAAGAATTTAAGAAGGAATATAAAGTAAGCATAGAATGTTGGTTATTAGGGGTTTTATGGCGCAAGGGCCATATTTGGGCATGCCGTGCCAGACATACAACATCAAGTAATAGACATACACACAACAATGAAAGTTTTACTGACACAGAAGAGAGAAATACACCTGGGGAGGAATGCACCTAACAGGAATCGAACCTGAGCCGTGTATAACTCGAAAGTTGCTAGCGCAGTGGGCATACCCACTGAGCCACGACGGTCCCAAAGCAATGAAGTGATTTCTTTTTCAATACATTAATTTCAACTTGAAAAAAAAACTAATCTGACTTGCTAAATGACTACTATAGATTATAAACAATCAATCATGAAGTTATTTTGAATGATTTCTTTTTTAAAAGTAGGCTTGCTTTTTTGTTCATTGTTTTAAAAATATGGTTTGTTTATTTTGAAAATTCAAAGAAAAAAATCTGAAATCACTTTTTGTAGGATGAATTATGTATGAAAGTGTTGGATGAAAGTATCGATAGAAGATTAGGAACAGCTGCAGTATAGACCCCCAATCCATTTGGCGGCTTTTTTTATCGCCAACCTTCAATTGCGATTTGTTGTTTTTGGTAACCCCCACTTTTTTCCACTCCATTCTAGCAACCCTACAGCGTCCCTATGCTATGTATATATAGACATATTTAACCCAGACTTATATATTGACTGTGATAACTGTATTTTTATATATAATCAAGATTAACATTATTTATTATGGCGAATGTACAATTTCTTTGCACATAAAAAAACGCCAGGGTTTCTATAATGGTTGCTTTGAAATTTCGTTTTCCATTTTACAAAAAAAATCGAATGGGGTGCAACTGAGGGTTTAGTTCATAACTGGAAGCCCAGTTTAAACAGGAAACCCTCATTTACAGTGAAATCTGTTAAAAGATTAGAATAACTTATATTCAACTTATGTACATTTTTATGTAATACGTCTGTTAAAAAATGTCGCCGTCAGGGTTGGCGACAAAAAAAGTCGCCAAATGGATTGGGGGGTCTATACTGCAGCTGTTCCGAAGATTAAATTTAAGCAATCAGTAGGGTTTTTCTCATGTTTGGAAATTGAGCGTTATTTCTTCTACTTCAAAACGAGCGGTCAAACTGACCTTCCACCCAAGAAAAACGTGAACCCTGCAATGGAAGTGTTTAAGCGAAAAAAGAAGACATAAAAAAACTTTCCCAATTTGTACTATTGAATGATCTACGATCCCCTTTAAGCAAATTCCTTGATAATACATATCTAGTAAAACCGCGAAACGGAGCCAAGGGAGTCCAATCCACAAAGCCAATGAAACAGCAGGGGGTGTGGTTAATGGTCTTGAGATTTAGTTTTTCACTTTTCAGCAGCGGTTTTCTCAAAAGGGATATTCATTTCATTAATGAGGCTCCTAGTGAAAATGCTTCAAATTATAGAAGTTATTGAATAAGAGAAAAATCGTCGTCTTGTGTGGTTGGATTCGTCTTCAGCGAGTTTATTAATTCTAGGCGAAATCCGATTCAGTTGTGTGGGAAACGTCTAGGGTCTGACTTTCCCGCCAGTACGTCACAATCATTTCTCCGCTCAGAACGAGTTTCGCTTTATTGGAGCAAGCCTATTCTCCTTCAGGTAACTTTGACCAGTATGTGATTCACGAATGACTCAAAGGTATCACATTCCGTTCATCCCCTATTCGGAACAGTCGGACAGTTTTGGGGTTGCCACATTCGGCGAGTTATCATCCATCGAAAATCGCTAAGTGATTCGCGGAAATTTCGGCGAAAAAGAATTGGAATAGTATCCTTTGCACGAAAAATCAGTTGACAAAAGATAGAAAACTTACCTGCATCTCCAAGTATACTAACTTTGAGGTTTATGGTATTTTCCATGCCAACAAAAGAGCCGATAGAGTAATCACGTGATAACCGCTTGACAGCACAGAATTTAACAATGAAGTAGCAGTAGTGAAAGATCGAAAATATGTTAAAACCACTGATGGCGTTACTTATCGTTGCGTGTATAAATATACCGATGAATGTTTTCTTTTAAAATAATAATGACCTGACTCCGTTAAAAGATTCTTTTGTTTTTAATTTTTCTTACTCCGTTAAAAACTTATTCTTTAGAATCAAAATAGGTGGTTGCCAAACGATAAAAACTAATAGGCTGTTGCCAAACAATAAAAACTAAATAGCTGGCAATCCAACAACACAACAATCAATCAACAAATAAAGATATTTTCACTTTGGGGAAATGCAGCTACAACATTACTCCCCTACCAGAAACGAAGTTACGTTAAAGAGAAGTTACTGAAAGATTAAATATATGAAAAAACAAAATTATATACAAAATGTACAGCACTACTCTCTGAATCTAATGGGCTTCTTAACAGTTCGTCCTGAACGAGATTGTTTTTGATCAGGAATTATTTCCGATTCAGAAGCGTGTTTAGTTTAATCAGCTTTATGTTGTGCAGGTGTTTCATTTTTACAACATACGTTTTTCGTGTCAGGAGTAGGTTCTTGTAGAATATAAGCAGGTTTTAACCTGTCGACAGATACTGTAATATGTTTACCCTTTATTTCGAGTGTGAAATACTTATCAGCTTTGTCCGTGACTAGAAATGGTCCGTCATACGGTGTTCAAGTTTGTTTTTTAACCCTGTCTTTACGTACGAAAACATGTGACGTGGTTGCCTTCGGTCCTTCGGAACAAATATTTTTTGGATATACTTCTTTGAGATGGTTCTAGGTCTGATGTATTTCATCGTTTCCTGTAGTTGGTTTACGTAGGTCTCGGGTGTTGTGTGAATTTGGGGTTCTTCAAAAAATTCTCCGGGTAATCGGATGTTTTGTCCGTAGACCATTTGGGCAATGGTATGGTTGGAATCTTCTTGAATTGCAGTGCGTAGACCCAATAGAACAGTTGGAAGGGTTTCACTCCAGGCTTTGTTACCATGTGCTATGATAGCTGCTTTTAAAGACCTTTGGAGTCGTTCTATTTTTCCATTGGCTTGGGGACGGTAGGCCGTTGTGTGCTGCAATTTTATGCCACAGATTCTGGACAGGATGTTGAAAACCTCTTATCCGAACTGCGAACCACGGTCCGTTACCACTCGGCATGGTGTAATCGTGCAATCCAATTGCTGTAAAAAGCTTTTGCAACTGTGTCTGCCAATATGTTTTGTAGAGGAACCACTTCCATCCAGTTGGTGTAACGGTCTATGCAAGTGAGGCAGTATATGTTACCGTTGGATGGTGGTAAAGGACCGATCAGGTCTATATGAGCGTCACTGAATCTTTCTGATGGCAGTTGAAATTCACCATAACTGAATTTTGTATGACGATTTATCTTGTTCTTTTGACAAGGAATGCAGGATTGAGTCCATAGTCGAACATCTTTCCGAATGTTTGTCCAGAAGAATTTTGAAGTCAGCAGTTTAACTGATGCCTTTATTCCAGGATGGGATGCTCCATGAATTTGTTGAAATATCTTCATTCGGGGCGATTTGGGAATGTAAGATCGGATGTTGCTGGTTGATGTTTCACACCACAAAAACTTTCCAGAAGGTAGCGGGTATTACTTGAAATTCAGGGAAGTTGTGGATGTCTTTAAACTCTTTAATTCTTCATCTTGATTTTGTTCGTCAGCAATTTCATCATAATCTATTAAGGAAATTTCCTCGATCCTGGATAAGGTGTCTGCTATGATGTTATCTTGACCTTTGATATGTCGAATGTCGGTTGAAAATTGAGAAATGTACTGCAGATGACGAAGTTTGACGAGGAGATGCCTTTTCAGGATTCTGTTGAAATGCAAATGTGATTGGCTTGTGGTCGCTAAATATGGTGAATCTTCTTCCTTCGAATAGGTGTTTGAAATGTTTGATGGAGAGATAAATACCAAGTAATTCTCTATCGTATGTGCTATAGTTCTTTTGTGTATTATTCAACTTTTGGAATAAAATGCGATAGATTTCCATCCATCAGATTCATACTGTTGGATCACTGCTCCTATTGCCGTATCTGAAGCATCTGTATTAAGTGACAGAGGTGCGTCGGATCTTGGAAATGATAGTAGTGCAGTGTTAGCTAAATCTTCTGTGCATTTATTAAACTGGTCTTTAGCCCCCTCTTCAGTCCACCCAATTTTTCTTCTATCCCTTTTCTCGCTTCTTTAAGGTAGTCATGTAGAAGAGATTGATTCTTAGCTGCATCTTTCAGGTAACATCGATAGAAGTTAATAATACCGAGAAATGTTCGAAGTTCGTGAATAGTTGTTGGAAGTTTGTAATCAATGATGTCTTGAACTTTGTCAGGTAAAGGAAGTGAGCCTTGAGGTGTTACTAAGTATCCCAAAAATTCGATTTCTTTCACTCCAAAGACAGATTTAGAGATATTGATGCGAAGACCATAATTATTGAGCTTTTAAAAACTAATTTGAGGTGATTTTCATGTTGTTCTTCACTAGTAGATGCAATGAGAATATCATCCAGGTAGGGAAAAACAAAATCTAATCCCGAGAATACTTCATTTATGAATCTTTGAAATGTTGCTGAAGCATTCTTTAAACCAAAACTTATTACGTTAAATTCGTAGTCCAAATGGTATGACAATGGCTGTTTTGCATTTATCTCGTTTGGCAATGGGGACTTGGAAATAAGCTTTAAATAAATCTATCTTGGAATATATGGTAGTACCTTTTAAAATGTGATGAAAATCCTCAATTCTGGGAATGGGGTATCTATCAGGCACTGTCCTAGCGTTGAGCTGCCTATTATCTCCACAAGGACGAAGAGAACCATCTTTCTTCGTAACCAAATGGAGAGGGCTTGACCATTGACTACTGGAAGGTCTTATGATGTTGTTATCCAGCATGAACTTAAATTCTTGCTTTGCTGTGTTGAGCCTTTTCGGGTCGAGCTGTCTCGCTTTGGAATGAACAGGTTGACCGTTAGTAATATGATGTTCAACATGATGCTTTAAATTTGAAATAAATAAATTTGGTTTGGAAATATCAGGATACTGTTCCAATAACTTGGAAAATGTTGAAGCTTTGTTCAGAAAACTGACGTCATTGTCCTCACTGATGGAAGCAACATCACCAGTTATACTTAGTTGGGTTACTCCATCCAGCAACTTCTTATTATGCAAATCAATCAATAAATTAAATTTGTTAAGGAAATCGGCTCCCAGGATACCTTTATTAATTTTTGCAACAATAAAAGGCCATTGGAACTCACGTCGAAGTCCTAGATCCAGAGTTAGCATTTTAATACCAAATGTTTCTATTTCTGTACCGTTTGCAGCATATAGCTTATAATCACTGAATTGTTTGTCTTGAGATGTCGCAGGAATGATGCTGACATCTGCTCCGCTGTCCACTAAGAAACGCATTTTGGATTTTTTCTTTTATAAATAAGCGAAATTTGCGATAATCCCCAAAATTGTAGTCAACATCAGAGCTTGCCGCATTCTCTACTGCATACTCGCGTTTCCCGGACTAAAATTATTATCATTAGCCCAACTGCAAGGCTGTGTACACTTTTCAGGATAGCACTTCGTTCCGAAGCGAAAATGATAAAAACAGTACTTTCCTTGGGGGATTAAATCTTTTCCTTGAACTACTTCGTGTTCTTCCTCTAAAGTTCTGATTGTTTCGTGATCGGGGTCTTGAAATGTGATCCACACTTAACTTTGCAATTTTTTGCTCGAGTGACTGAATTTTGAACAAAAGGTCACAATTTGAAGAAACAGATGTAGTGGCGCTGCAAATCTCATTCTGCGGATTCATGTCTGCAATCTTGTCAGCCATGATGGCCAAATTTGGTAATTCTTCCTTACTGACGAGTATAATATTCCTCATAGAATCGGGCAACTTTTCCAGCCAGTGTTTTAATCAGCTTTTCCGATACATCGGAAGTTGCCAGTTTTCAGTTTCTGTAACAGTTGACTGGGTTTCATGTTTCCTAATTCGATTCCGGTAATCAGACGTTTGATTCGAGTGCTTTCGCTCTCCTTAAATAAATCTATCATGTCCCAAATGTTCTCAACATATTTCGGTTCCAATTGAGAAATCAAATAATTGAATTTAGTTTCCTCCGACATAATTCCATTGATTTTGAATTGTGCTTCAACTTGGTAAAACCATATCTCAGGCCTATCGATCTAAAAGGGAGGTATTTTGACACTCACCTTATGGAGTTTGGGCATCTCATTTTTGTTGTCAAGTTCGTCTCCGGGCATCTCACTTCTGTTTTCAAATTCGTCACCGGCGAGATTATCTTGAAAAACCGGGTCACCAGTTTGTTGGTATTACTTATCGTTGCGTGTATAAATATACCGATGAATGTTTTCTTTTAAAATAATAATGATGACTCCGTTAAAAGATTCTTTTGTTTTTCATTTTTCTTCGTTAAAAACTTATTCTTTAGAATCACAACTCAAACTAAAACAAATAGGTTGTTGCCAAACGATAAAAACTAAATAGCTGGTAATCCAACAACACAACAATCAATCAACAAATAAAGATATTTTCACTGTGATTGGGCCGTCAAAATCACATGAGAAGGACTTTCTCCTTTCTAGGTCGTCACAATTGGCGATGTATCAGCTTATTTGTAGAATTGTTTCACTAATGTTGCTGCTAAGCCTAATGCTCTATCCACTTTATATCAAAACATCTAGCATTAAAAATAATGTAGTTATTTTTTACCTGTTTATTGGAATCTCTTTACAAGTCTTTTATCTAGTTCATTAGAACAAAAATATGTAATAGCTTTAGAAAGGCATACATAAACAGGAAATTTCCCAAACAGACACTACTCAAAATAAACATGAGGGCTTCTAGGATCAACTAATATTGACACTAAAATTTTTTTATTGCAAAACTTTTTAAAGAAATAAAATATAATTTTGTGAGTATTATATTTTCCATCTTACCAGGTAATGAGGCTGCTTTTGCACACTACTCTACTGCCCGTGATCCTAGATCAGAAAGAGTAAGATAAGATAGAGTTTGTTAATTGTAATATACCTAAATTACCTTGGAATTAAATGACCCTAAACTCTAGAATTCCAAGTTGTATATGGAATTTAAAGAGTTTAGGGTCCTTTAAGTATATTACAATTAACAAACTATATTTATATGACTAGGATCAGGGGCAGTAGAGTAGTGTGCAAAAGCAGCCTCCTGTTTGTTTTGAGTCGTGGCTGTTTGGGAAATTTCCTGTTTATGAATCAGGGTATGCGGATTTAAATCAGCTTGATTTAAATCAAGTGATTTTATATTAAAAAAATCATTGATTTAAATCAAAATTTTAAATTTCATTTTTCTTTCTGTAATGTTTAATTATATTGAAAATTAAATAAGATACATGTAATTTTGTTCAAATAAGTTAAGAACTTTGCTTGTACTGAGTTCACCCCAAAATTCTATAGAAAATCATCCTCCCTTTGAAGACACTAAATAACAGTATTTGTTGATTGGGAGCATAATTATCAGACACGTTTGTATTTCCATCCTGGGCCATTGACTAATAGGTGTCATTCACAAGCCTGCTTATCAGCGTGAATTTTATTTTAAACATTCCATTTGATTATAAATCGCACATGGCCAAATTTAAACCATTCTCCATGTGATGAATGAAGATGTTCGAAATATAGTCACTCAAATTATTAAAGTTATGGCAACTTGATTTCTTTTTTAAGATGTTCTAGTTATTTATATAGTATTGTTGTCTGTTCATAAAAAAGAAAGACAACGAAAATATTTTCTGTAGTATCATAAAAGCCATTCCAATTTTGCAAATAAACCTTTATAATTAGCAATTTTAATAGTTTCATTTTGTTTTGTGTAATATATTGGTTAATTTTTATTTGATTTTATTGAGAAATTTTATGTATTGATCCCTTAGAATCCTTTACACTGCTAGAACGACTATTCAATAGTTATGGAACTTAAATTTGGAATGTTAAAGTTAATTCCCTCATCTGATAATGGAGTTGTTGAGAAAAGATTATGGATTGAAGCGGAAAGCTTATTTCAATGATTATAATTGGAATGATACAGTTTTTATGGCAAGCTCAAAATTCCACTGAATGACATGTTCTGGGGGACACTGCCACTCGTTTTATGCTGTTCATAGAAAAAAGCTTCTTTTTCTTGTGTTATGTAAAAACCCTTTTATATACCTATGAAATACTTGGTCAATGCTTAAAGAATTTGAAAAATAGGCATGTTTGATTTCAAATTTATGTATTTTCACGTCTCATTTTTTTACTGTTAACTTACAAAAAAATGACGATTTTTCATCAATAAGTTATTTTTGCAAGCTAAATATTAATAAGTAGGAATTTTTTATGATGCAAGCTCCTTTTATTTTTATTTTCTATTGGTGACATGATTTTTTCTCAAAAGCAAGTCTTGAACCAATAAATTAAATTCTATCAAAATAATTAAAATAATTCAAAATATTTTACTCATATATGATAAATATATAATGACGGCAAAACATTTCTGAAATTTGTATAATTGAAAAAATTCTTAATATGGTGTCTGGGATTCAGTAATCTTATTTATCTGGATCCAAAACTTTCACGGCACTGGTTATGGATTAAACTCAAAGTAATCTAAACCACTTGAGAATCAGATGGAAAAACTGCTTATCTCGCCATTTGGGGCACTGTTCTATTTGCTCTATCATGTGATTTACTTTACTAATTCCTGCCACGTTTTAATCTTTCAAAAATTTACCCATTAATGTTTCACATAAAAAATATTAATGTTGGAATAAATCAAAACTATCTAGAAACTAGTATCTATCTGTAATTTGCATGCCTCCTTTCACAAATTTAAATTTGTATGGGCAAGGAATAAATTAAAATAAAAAAATCTGTTTTAAATCAAATAAATCTGATGTTTTTGATTTCATTAAAAAAAATCATGTTTTTTTTTCACTGTTATGTATGCCTTTCTAAAGCTATTAATCAATGTTGATAATAGCAGTTTCATTATCTCCTAAGGGTATATTTCCTATCAGGTTGGTTGGTTTCGGGGTTTTATGGCGCAAGGGCCATATTTGGCCATGCTGCACCAGACACAATACAATATCAAGTAATTGACACAACATCTACAATATCAAGTAATAGACACACAGTGAAAGCTTTACTGACACAAAAGAGAGAAATACACCCAGGGAGGAACACACCTGGCAGGAATCGAACCTGCGCCGCCTACGACTCGAAGGTTGCTAGCGCAGTGGGCAACATACTGAGCCACGATGGCCCCTTTTCCTATCAGGCATGCAATGAAATTTTAATCTCAACGATTCAGCACTGAGGAACTGAAAAATATTTCGCTCTTCTGATCTTTTGTCAGTTGTTCTAATAATTTTGGTTTTGACCTCCGGATGTTTTACCGAAGTTATTTTCTAACAAAAACATTTGTATACATCTAACATGTTTTTATGTATAACAAATTTAAGAGGATTAGTTTTTAAAGACAATCTTCAAAAATGTTGAATTTGTTCTATTTTGCAAAAAATGAAATAAGCCCAAACTTAAAATTGTCTTCCGTTTCCTTCCAATCTCAAATTTTCATATTTTTTCATTACGTTTCAACATTTTAGGTACAACCAATTGTTTTAAAAAAATGTATACCCAAATAAAATATTAAAACAAGTTACAAAAATGCATGATGCAGTCCTTTCAGTGATACATCTTGGAATTTGAAGAGTTAAGGTCATTTAAGCAGAGATGTAACTAGGCTAGTTTCCACCCGGGGCAAGAACTCACCTTGCCCCCCCACCGACCAACCAAACCAAAACCTTCCCCGACAATACCTGATATCGCCCCCATCACGCATTAATTCCACTAGTCAAAATTTTTTTTATTCATCTTAGATAGTAAATGCTTGATTTCAAAGGTAAATAGATTAATTTGCAGTAATTACAATTTTAGTACAAGATAAAATACCTAATTAATTCTAAGATATTTCATTGACAAATAATCTAAGAGTAGCATGTTTGGTATATTCTTTCATACTTATAATCGCTGCAAATGAAATGAAAAGGTTTTATCAAATAATATCAGGATATGTGTGGGCTTTAGAATAGGATATTTAATTATGATAAATACAGAGGTTGTTCGGACATTTTTGAACGATTTTGATGAGCTGTAAAAAAATTGTATGCTACGAAATAGTTTTATTTTCGCAGCAGCTAAATAATTAAAGTATAACTTATCGTCTGCTGACGCAGAGTTTTGTTTACTTTCAAAATGGCACTTTTAAATAAGCAATGGATGGAAAGCTGTTTCCGCTCTTTCCGAAGAGAATTATGCTTATTCAATTATTCAAAAACGCTGTAAAAGTCATGGTTTTTCGATATCTAAAGGTAAGATAAGTAATATTATTAATGAGAAAGGAAAAACGCGCGTAAAAGTGGAAAAATACTTCCAAATACGTATCCAAAAAAAAGAATTTTTGAGAATATTTGTAAGGTTAATTTTAAAAGAGAATTCGCCAAGTCAAAGAACTATTACAAAGTCATTAAAATGTTCAGTTTCAACTGTAAATAAAATAATTAACAGTGATTTGAATCTTAAAAAGGCCAAAAAAATAAAAGGTTCATCGTCTATCTGCACGACATTGCAGAACTCACTACAGAATTCTGTATGAGAAGCCTTTATCTAGAGAAAGATGGAAAAATGTTGTGACAATAGACGAGGCGTGGGTGTATTTAAATGATTGCAATAAAAAAGAACAATTTATCATCATAAAGGAGGAGAAAAATCTTAAAACGTGGTTCAACTTGGTAACTTTAATGTGAGAACTTTCTCTAAGATATTTATGATTGTTACCGGTTTTGCATATAGTGGAAAGTAAAAAGAGGGGAAAAAATGTAAAAATCAATTCCCACATATTATTAAGACCATATTTTATCCCCAATATTCAAAAAAGAAATACCATATCTTTACCCACAGTGCCAACAATCAGAACTGCATCAGGAGCAAGCAGCCACACATCTAAATCTAAACCCACTATTAAATTCTGGAAACTAGTATCAAGGCTCAATACCCTTTACTGATATTCCTGCTAAATCTCCAGATGTCTCACCCATGGACTTTTGGACTTTTAAAAAGAGCATTATCGAAACGTCGACAGAAAACCATTCAAGGATTTTGGAAAACTGTAGAACAAGAATCAGGAATAAGATTTTACTGTTATCTTGAGTATTATACTTAGACATTTTACACAATATCTTAATTTATTGACAAAATGTGAAAAAAATTAATGTAAACACAGAAAGCTTGAACTAAAACTTAACTTGGCGGGCTTTTTCCGCTGCAAACAATTTTACAATGTCCCCCAAAGATAACTTTGAAGCAAACTTGTGCTCTATTGATCTGATGCTCAGGTTGATTAGTCGTTGTCCTGTTAAGTTTCTGGGGTAATTTTTTATGATCTTTAGTTTGCTAAAACTCCTTTCATTTCAGGCAACTGAGCTGGTATTGTGAGGAAAATTTCCAACGCTGTCGTTATGTTGGTGGACGCGTCTCCAAGTCCGTTCTTGTATATTAACGTCAGACTTGATTGTGTACCGTTTTCATACTAGGGCTCAAATCCAAAGCATGATACTTAAAACTCTCCACTTCTATCGCCAGCTAGTCCCTGTCTAAGGCTTCCTTATATGTGGTAGCTAACTCAAGTGCCTGGTTCTTCAATTCTTCATTCATTGTTTCAAACCGAGCTCCATTGAGGAAACCAAATAAACTATTCATGTTTTGAATGACTTGAAACCTTTACCTCAGTTCATTCGGAATCCGATCTATTATTTGTATAATCAATAATCTCAACTTTTTTCTCCTGAGAATTCATAGCTTTCAACTTCGCCCTTCTCCCCCCCATCAAACATCCGCTTCTTCCTCCTCCGTACTTTAAAATGAGGATCTAGGTTAAGCTTTCCTATTTCTTCACACATTCTGCATTTAGCTCCTTTTAGTTTTGTAGTCTACTAATAAGTTTCGTTGATAACAAATCCTGGTAAAATGAAAATATACTACTCACAAAATTATATTTTATTTCTTTAAAGAAAATCGGATCGAAAACAAGGTAAGAAAAGGTCGTCCGCAAAGTTAACTCAACGTGATCAGATTTGTAGTTAGAAAATTTGGGGAAAATCCACGTTTGAGTGCTGTAAAAATTTCTACTGAATTTACTAAAAAAATTTCTACTTCAATTTCATCTGAAATTGTTCGACAAGTGTTCAGATCAGCTGGATTAAATGGGCGTTCTGCCCGAAGAAATTTTTTTGTAAGTACGAAAAATAGAAAGCTTTGGCCTTTCTTCGCAAAATCAATGATAAATAAGCCCGAAACGTATTGGAATCATGTCTTATTTGCAGATGAAAGCAAACTTAACATGTTTGGTTCCTATGGGCGTATAATTTTATGGAGAAGAAAAAATGAGGAACTTAATCCCAAAGAACTTAGTTGGGACAGTAAAGCACATGGCGGTGTCTTTGTGTAGGGGTGCATGTCAGCATCAGGACTAGGTAATTTGGTATTTATTGATGGTATAATGAATCATGCTCTTTATTTTAATATTTTAAAAGACAATTTAAAATTATCAGCCCAAAATTTGGGTATTGGAAACAACTTTGTTTTTTATCAAGATAACGATCCTAAGCACACGGCTTTCAACGTTCGCATCTGGTGTCTAATTGTCCACAAGTTCTGAAAACACCACCTCAGTCGCCGGATAGAACACATTTGGAGTGAACTCGAGGTTAGAGTACGAAGACACGACATTAAAACGAAAAGCGAACTAAAAACAGTAATGATTGAAGAATAGAGGAATATTGATGCAGAAATTACAAAAAACTAGTGAACTCTATTCCTAGACGTTTAAAAGCTGCTGTGGATGCTATAGGATATCCCACTTAGTACTAATTTACCGAAATATTACAATATTTACTAATATGTAGAGATTTCTTGAAGTGTAAGACGTGTAAGGTAACTTTTGTTATTTTTTTATCATTGATTTTCCAAAACAAAAGTTTTACTATGTTTTTAAAATATTTTATGTAGTTTTGTTAAGAACTAGTTATAGATGTTATTAAAAAATTCCCATTCTGAAATTAAAATTCTTATTAATAGATAGAGCAGTATTTCATTGAAATTCGTAAGTGTACGAACACTTTTGGGAGCCACTGTACCTGAAAAATCTTAAATTCTACAATACTAAATCCAAATTCAAAGAATCGAGATTTTAAATCAAGTTTTTAATAATTAAAGGCTCACTATTTACAACTGACGTTTCAAATTCTAGGTACTTTTTCGACCTTTCCGACAACTTGGAATTTTTACTCCTTCAACTATGCAATACCAAAAAAATTGTTTGAGATCTCATTACTGTAGTTAAACATTCTATGATTCTTGGATACTGTATATTAGGAATTTTAATATTAGTACAGCGTTAAAATTAAATGATATACATAAACTACTGCGGATTAATAAAATAAAATGCAATCGTGCCAAAATCTTAAGTATAATCAACGAAACATTTTGAACTAGCCTAGTCACTGATCACTTACCAGAAATTAACCATTTCCTTATATTTTTCAATAGCTCGTTGTGTTGCTCTAGTGCGACGTTAATTAAAAAATACCAAAACACCCTACTTAAATGACAATTGCACTGCACAAGTTAAGTAGGTTTATGACACAAACACCGCGATAAGCAGTTTTCATTTTCAGTATATTTAATACCCGATTCAGTCTGCACGATCCCTCAAAGAGTCGATTGCTAGGTAGGTAGGCATTTAATTAACGTCGCATTGGAGCAACACAACGGGCTATTGGCGATGGTCCGGAATCAAACCCGATTCGTAGTGTGGTTGTTTTGTGATTTTAAGACGGAAGGGCCGTATTTGACCATGCTGCGCCAGGCAAAAGACATACAATATCAAGTAATAGAAACACATGAAAAATTTTAATGACACAAAAAAAGAAATATATCCAATGATGAATGCACCTAACAGGAATAGAATTTGCGCCGCCTACAACTCGAAGGTTGCTAGCACAGTGGACATACCCACTGAGCCATGACGACCCCAGGTCAAACTCGAAGGGAAATATCGAGGACAATAAATACATGAAATTTTGAACCACTTTGACGAGGCCACAACTGAACTAGTACCTCTCTCTCAAATCTTCCCCACCCCGCCAAAGTGGAGATTTTAGGCCATGACAGATTTAACGCACCGGCCCCCACGTACACGATGGGCTTTGGTTGGTCCTAGTTTCGAACTCGCAACTCTCTGGAGGTAGGTAATCTTGGAGGCCGGTGTTTCAATTGATTTCACACTGGAGCTATTGGTGACGGTCCGTGGTCAATCCCGAAGGGAAAGATCGAGGGCAACACCATGTAATTTTGAACCACGGTCAGAAGACGAGATCACATCTGAGCTGGCACCCCACTCTCCGAACTTCTAATCTTAATGAGTGGGGTGACTTCGTATGGTGGTCCAAAATTAAGTGGTGTCCTCGGACCCTCGCCAAAGTCCATGGTGTTGCTCCAGTGCGACGTTAATTAATTACATACTTACGTACTGATTCCTAATTTATTACGGGCCGCGGTGGCCCGGTTGGAAGAGTAACGGACTTGCAACCGAAGGGTTGCGAGTTCGAATCCAGCCAAACACCGTCGTGTACAAAGGGGGCTGGTGCACGTTAAATCTGTCGTGGCCTCAAATGTCCTCACGTTGGCGTGGTGTGGAAGTTTGGAGAGTGGGGTGCCAGCTCAGGTGTTGTCTCGTCATCTGACCGTGGTTCAAAATTACGTGGTGTTGTCCTCGGATCTTTCCCTTTGGGATTGATCCCGGACCGTCACCAATAGCCCGTTGTGTTGCTCCAGTGTGACGTTAATTGAAATACCCCCCCCTAATTTATTACTTGATATTGTATGTCTTGTGTAACATGGCCAAAAACGGCCCTTGAGCCGTATAACTCCGAAACAACCAACCTGTTGCTAATAGGTTATACTTCCAACTAGGCTACCGCAGCACCAGAAACCCGTAGTAGATAACACGTAGGTAGATAACACGTAGGTAGACAATTAGTCGCACTGGATCAACACAATGGGCTATTGATGGTACGGGATCAATCCCGAAGGGTAGGTATTTTAATTAACGTCGCACTGGAGCAGCATATCGGGTATTGGCGACGGTGCGAGATCTACCCACGAAGGGAAAGATCCGAGTGGACTTCGAAATTTTGAACCACGGTCAGATGACGATGTGAATACCTGAGTTGAATCCGTGCCTGGACTCTGGCCGCGCTGGCCCGGTCGAATCCAACCAAAGGCCGTCGTGTATAAATGAGGTTGGTGCACGTTAAATATGTCGTGGCCTCAAATGTCCTCACGTTGTGGAAGTTTGGAGAGTGGGGTGCCAACTCAAGTTTGACCTCGTTATCTGACCGTGGTGTCCTTTGACCTTTCCCTTTTGGATTGATCCCGGACCGCCACCGATAGCCCGTTGCGTTGCTTCAGAGTGTCGTTAATTAAAATACCTACCAACCTACCGTGCCTCAACTCTTTCATCGTGAAACTAAATAGAGATCTTTGTTCGCATGCCTTATCACAAGCATAGTTTTATTTTAGTGCCTCAAAACCCATATTCCGATAATCAACTAGAGTTCGCCGTTTTCAAGCTGGAAAATGCTCGCCAGTCTGATAAGAGGAAAATTCTTATCTGTTTTATCGTAACGTAACGATGACTCCAAATCTCGAGGCCTTCAATCGTTCAGCACGAGTAAGTTAGGAAAGACGTCAAGTTGAAATGGCTTCCGACTGCAAAGCGAGTGTGATAGTTCTCGGAGAATCAGGTGAGTTTGAATTGGTGTTTTTATGTTTGGAAATGTAAAATGCGCGACACTGAAGTTTGTGTTGTACGGAAAAGTCAGCAAAAATTACCAATCGCGGCTCCACAAGCAGGACGACGAAAATTCTTGTTTTTGTCTGCTCTATAAAACTGGAGCATGCGTTTTACTGAGACATTGCTCTGAAAGATTAAACTGTAAGTTAATGAAATAGTTTTGATAATTATAAAGAGATAATCGAGTTTATTATCATTTTAGATAATTTTGTGTTAAAATCATAATATAGTAAAGAAGGGGCGTTACACGGGCTGAAGCCCCGGCCCCTTTCATTTTGGGGCAACGTCGGGGCACATCTTTAGGTGAGTCCGGGCTTCACGAACTTCAGGTACCCTAGTGATTTATTCTTTTCCCATGGGGTTTACTGCCTCTGGTAAACATGGGAATCGTGACCTCAGAATGCACACGCAATCTTTCTTCTCAATCCTTTATTTAGGGGTCATGGATTCTCAGTGGGTAGGCCCACTGCGCTAGCAACCGAGTTGTAGGCGGCTCAGGTTGAATTCCTGTCAGACTCCATTCCTCCCTGGGTGCATTTCTCTTGTGTCAGTAAGAACATTGTGTTTTGTGACATTGTATGCCTTGTGTCTAGCGTAGCATGGCCCAATATGGCCCTACCGCCATAAAACCCAAATTGGACCATCCTTTTTGGGTCCAGTTTTCATGTTTATTTGAAAAATGATTTAAAGTTCCATTCATGTTTTTCATGATACTATTGATTGCATGCGTTTCGTCCAATATTTTCTCCCTAAAAATAAACCTAAACCATCCAACCTTTTGGAGTCCAAAGTTTTCATATTTGTTTGAGAAGTGATTTAAAGTTTCACTCATGCTTTTCATACTATTGATTGCATGCGTTTCGTCCAATATTTTCTTATTAAAATCAACCCAAAAGCAATCAACCTTATGGGAGTCAAAGTTTTTATATGAATTTCAAAAATGATTTAAAGTTTCACTCATGCTTTTCATAGGATCGATTGTGTGTTAAGCCCAATATTTTCTCCCTAAATATAAAATGGTACGTATTAACCGCATGCCATTGGCGAATATCAACCAAGTTGTGTTTCGGGCAGAAAATGTTTAGCAATTGCCCTTAGGATGGCATCAAACATCATTATCATTTGAGGCTTGTTTTTTCCTCCACATAAACTCCGCGAGGTAGGATTCGAGGTGGTGGCGGGATTTTCCTCGATGTCTTTTATTTCGCCATTTTGCACTTCCCCAGATTCGTTCTATATTCTGTGTGTGCGTGCCAGTTTCAGAATCAATGAAATTGTATTTGTGGTTCACTTGGCAGTGAATATAACCAGATTGTTCCAGTACTACCATCTTATACTCTTTCCAACAGTAGGAAAAAAATGGTCGATCCATCTATGTTTTTTTATTTCGTTGATTAATGTAGCACTACGATCGGGGATAACAAGAAATGTTTCTCTTGTTTCGCGACAAATGCCCCCAAAATATCCATTGGGATGGGAATATTCTTCCAGCATTATTTTTACGTCTTGTGAACATGCTTTCGATTTCCACAATGCAATCGACGCTGCCAATTTTTTTATTTCCTGCTTCCGCCATTTCAAGGACCTGCAGATAATTATTCCAATCAATAACCATTTTGTCTGCCATTCTAGTTGCTTTTGGCAGAACTTGACTGATGTCAGTTCTTCTCACCAGCAGTAAATGAATCGTAAAGCTGTTGTATGTTATGCGGCTTCTTTCGAACCAGTTTTTTACACGCATTCTAACACTTTTTCGACATGTGCGAATGTTGCACTGCCAGTAAATGCGCTCTTCGTTGAAATATAACTTCATTGGATGCGAAAGATTGCAATATCGATTTTCCGGTAGTATGCTGTAATTCTGGAATTAGCTGATAGACTCCGTTTCATTTTGAGGTAACTTCCAGATTCATAACGATCAAGCGTTACGTAAAACTTTACTTCGACGTAAAAACAGAAAATAGAACACGACTATCTAATGCACTGAACTGTGGTTCTAAAAAACGTTTTGCAAAACAATCACAGAATCAATGAAACAGATTTGGCGATTAATCGCTGGCATGCGGTTAATACGTAAGTACCTATAAAATCCTTTGCCATTTTAAATTTCAACTCCTTTCCCTAACCAGATCTACACGGTTCTGACGCAATGTGGTCGTCCTATGCTACAAATTATATGCAGTATAAAGATTCAAATGTTCCTTAAATATTTACTCAAGATTTATAGCAAATTAAATATTGCACGTGCATTAACTAAGTTGCAAACTAAGTCAAATTTCAGATCACTTATCGAGAGAGAATTGTTCTGATTTGTCCCAACATAATACGTTATTTGATTAAAATTTGGACATTGGTCTGGATTCTTAGAATTCTCTAGAAAATCTAATCTCATTGATTAAGAATAGATGTATTCTACGGTTTGATAAAAAATCTATATAAAATATAAACTATCCGAAGACAATTTGGGGTCGCGGTGCCCGGTTGGAGGAGTAATGGATTAGCAACCGGAGGGTTGGGAGTTTGAATCCAACCAAAGACCGTGGTGTACAAGGGGGCTGGTGTACGTTAATTCTATGGAGGCCTCAAATGTCCACATTGGCGTGGAAGTTTGGAGAGTGGGTTGCCAGCTCAGGTGTGACCTCGTCATATGATTCAAAATTAAGTGGTATTGTCCTTGGAACTTCTCCTTCGGGTTTGATCAAGGACCGTCGCCAATAGCCCGTTGTGTTGCTCCAGTGCGACGTTAATTAAATGCCGAAGACAATTCAACGATCTTCGTCAGGAAAATTATATTGAAATTATAGAGCACATCGTCTAGAGGCCTTAATGACAAAAATTAGTGCCTTGAAAATTGGAATTTGCCATAAATTCAAAAATAAAATAGGAAAAAATTAAGTACTTAATAAAAGAGCGCTCAGCAATTTATAATTTTTACTTCGAGTGTAAAATAAAAGCCTGAATTTAAATTATCTTTAAAATTTTAAAATTAAATTTTTAAATTTAAATTATTCTTGCAGGATACCCCAGGATAAGTGTTCTGGGTCTTTATTTTGAGGTAGAGAGCATAAGTATCGATTTCGAGAATTGCTGGATTGTTACTGTTGTCAAATTGAATGAAGAATGTGATATTTTATTTATGTAGGATTTAATGGAAGAGACGTTAAGAGCTTTCCGAATGTACATTTCTGTAAAACCATTAGGCTTTGGAGATTTGCCTTAGATAGGTATTCTGGAAGGTTTCGAATTGTTGGAAATGCGAATTGCAAGTTGCCTCCATATTGGGTAAGCATATGTAATGGCAGACCGTAGGAAATATGATCTTATATAGGAAAGTGTTTCGTAACGGGTTTTGATTTTGCTGAAGAACCTGCGCAATAGCTCTCTCCGATGAGTGGTCATCTGATTGGTTCAAAATTACATGGTGGTGTTCTCAGACCTTTTCCTTCGGGATTGATCACGGACCGTCGTCAATAGCCAGTTGGGTTTAGTGCGACGCTAAATTACCTTTACCCATCTCCGATGAGCTTTCATACATGACTGAAGAATTTGAGTTTAAGCAGTCTTTTATAGGTAGGTAATTAACGTCAACGGGCTACTAGAGACGGTCCGGGATCAATCCCCAAGGGAAAGATCCGAGGACAACGCCACGAAATTTTGAACCACGGTCAGATGACGAGCTAACACCTGGGCTGCCACCCCACTCTAAATTTCCGCGCCACGCCAACATGAGGACACGACAGACTGAACTTGCATCAGCCCCCTTGTATTGATTTCGAACCGCCGCCAATAGCTCGAGCTTTGTTCCAGTGCGACGTTAATTAAAATACCTACCCACCTGTTTAAACGAACCGTTAACGTCAATCTCAAACTTTATTTGCTGCCTTGGAGATTTCTTTTCGTGGCAGAAAATATTTTTAAAGCAACTAGCATTGTCTTCCTTATCTGATTGCAGAACTCGGGTACCTCGGGATTGTGAGGCCTGTTACACGCCTAAAGATGTGCCTCTGAGGGCTATAAGACCATTTAGGTTGGGGATTGTCCCGGTTAGGTGTAGTGCTGCGGTAGCCCGGTCGGAGGACTAGCGAATTAGCAACCGCAGGGTTGCGAGTTCAAAACTAGATCCAGTCAAAAAGCATGTTCGTGGGGATGGTGCACGTCAAAACTGTCGTGGCTTCAAATGTCCTTACGTTTGCGTGATGTGTAAATTTGGAGAGTGGGGTACCACCTCAGTTACTAACCTCGTCATCCCCTAGTGCAAAATGTCAAGGCGTTGATGTCGGATCTGCACCGACTAGCTAAGGGTAGGTAGTTGAATTAACGCCGCGCTGGAGCAACGCAGCGGGTTATTGGCGACGGTGCGGGATCAATCCCGAAGGGAAATATCAGAAAACACTTCGTGATTTTGAATTACGGTCAGATGACGAGATTAATACATGAGCTGGCACCCCAATCTCCAAACTTCCTCGCCCCGACAATCTGAGGCCGTTGCGGATTTAACGCGCACCAGTTTGTTCTGGACAATCCCTACATAGTGCTGTTACGTGTGAATTATTGTTGGTGGTAGCAACTTTTGAGCTTACAGTGAAACTATAAGTACACGACTACTGTCAAACTGTAAAATAAATATTAATAAAAATGTGTAATTACTAAGGAAGGGTGACGTGTGTATAAGTCATCCCCACGTCAGTATCTTGAATGCCGACTTTTCAGAAACTTGTTTAAACGTTTTGTGATTTTTCCTAGTAAAAAATGCTTTAATTTAACCCTCCTGGTAGTTGTCTCGACTGGGAATCTCGTCAATAGCTAAACTGACCATATCTTGATCTCGTCATCATCAAAAAATCGGTAATACTTTGATGAAGAGACCTCGTTATCAGCAAAATTGGTCAGATCTAGATGACGAGATATCTCGTCTTTAAAAAGATTGGTTAGACATTGATGGACGAGTTATCTCGTGGAAGCCACCTGGAGGATTAAAGCAAAATTTTGTCCATGTCACAAGAATTTTCCGATGTTGTAAGAGTAAAGTGATTGCTTTTGTGCACTCCATCTTGATAATACAAAGGTTAAAAATCAATTATTCCTTTCATTTAGCTCCGTGTAATCACTTTTACAGAAGAGAGAAAACTTAAAATTCTCTTATAAATATCTGGGAAGCACAAGACCTATTAACAAACCCGTATTTTTACTAGTTTTTATGAAGTCAGAAATTAATTGCAATCAAAAATCAATATTGTGAACAATAATTTGAAAACAAAAAGTGATTCTTCATTCGCTGAACAACCCAGTGGCGTACTGGCCTTGGCTTATTCGATTATTTTGTTCCATCTTGACATGTAATTGACAATAGTTCTTCAGTTTTTAGTTATACAAATGCTAAAAACCTTGTCTGCACAGTCGATGCACATGAGCTTTGGTCTCCCTCCAGACCTAACTCCAATTACTCTGCACCTCCAGGGGTACATCTTTAGGTGTGTACGGGCATCCAAACCCCGAGGTGCCCGAGTGATACGCCCCCTCTTATGTTTCAACCTCGCTTATATTTCTTTTTTTTTTCTCCTTCGTTGTTTTGTGTGGTTAAATATGACCCTTGGACAATAAAACCCAAAACCAACAAATTGGTCTGACCAGAAATCTTTCTTGTGCTCATTTCAACGGGCATTTGGATTATATGTCCAGAACATCTCGTTCTCTGTATTTATATATATCAATACCTGGTTCTTTTTGTAGATGGTATAACTCGAACTGAAACCCCTTAGTCACTTTATTTGTATGTCACCAAATATGTAAAGGTATGCTCACGTTGCGTGGTAGTTTGGAGAGGGGGTACCAGTACTGGTGTTGACCTCGTCATGTGATCGTGGTTTAAAATTGCGAGTTGTCCTAGGATCGCTCCCTTCGGGAAAGATGCCGGACCGTCGCCAATAACCCGGTGTGTTGCTCCAATGCGAAGTAAATTCAACTGTCAACCAACCTCAAAGATCTACATTACATTTTGGACGCTCAAGGTCCATGTTTCAAAGGCATAGGCGAGGAGAGATCTGATTAAACCCCCTCCAAATTACACACCAGCTCTACGGGAGGTTGGTTTATAAATTGGCCACGAATTTTCCGATCCTCAATAACGCCTGTTCTGTTTGTTTACATTTATACTGAAGTCGAAATGAAGCGGAAAAATTAAACAAATCACGTGGTCAAACTATCAGCGCGACCAGTGCAGGTTATTTATCTTTAAATAAGTAAACAATATGCAAAAAAATACTTGGAATAAAATTTATAGATTCCACAGCAAAAGATACCCTTACAAAAAAACATGGTATGTAAAGTATGTTTTCGGCTGAGGCGCAATTAGCATCATCAGTGAATCAACAAGCGATCACAAATTAATTTACTTTTAATCCATCAATGAGGATCACATAAGTGAAGATAACGCCCAAAGTGCCGACGGCAAAATGCCTCTTTATCGGCACAAATTTCCATACCGTAAAGGTGATTTCTTTCTCGACGGAGGACAGAAAACGCTGTTGTGCTGCAGTCATAGAGTACGGATTGTTCTCTGGCATCTTCTGGGCCACGTTTGTAACTTCGGCAGAAGATTCACTCACCAAAGACGCCGACGCTGTCATGATCACAAAAGAAGCCAACTTGTTGATAAAAAAGCCGTAAACGCACACGCGATTGAAAATATCTCTGGAATAACTCGAATGCAACGTTAACGACACGGTGAAATACATTATCGACGAACTGAAGATGGTGTCGCATAGCATCAGGAAAGACAGTTCGTCGTCAAGGAACTCGGCGGTCGATTTGATGGAACCATAAGAGACCAATAGTGTTCCATAGTTGATATTGAATCCCTTGGACTTTTGGATCCTCCTTGCGAAATTTCTGATGACATGCCTAATTCTGTGGCACACGAACACGTAGAAGATCGCAAATGTATTTATTGGTAATGTCTGGAATACGATAATCATTGTTGCATACGCAATTCCGAACACAGTTCTGACGACAGGATCAACAAACGGAAAGCCAAGTGCTTTGGTCTGTAAGATAGAATCCATTGATAATACACTTAAAACTAGTAAAGGAATATGGATCATGGAGCTTGTAACTGCCCAGATGTATATCCACCTGTTCTTTCTTATGTCTTGAGTTTGCAGATTTTCCATTATATATGCAACGTTTAGGAAGCGTTCGAATTTCCTCACCAGCACGTAGCGATAAACTAATGTTACTAAACTTATAGCTGCGTTGGCAACAGTTATTGGTGATATCGCCATGAAGGAAATGACAGCAATAGTAGTAAAAGCATGAGCTGCTAATACAATAATATTATACACCATCAAAAATTTAGTTCTGAAGTCACATCCTGCTTTCAATGATAACTGGAATATTGAGCTGATTCTGAACATTGCGAAGATAAAGTTGTAAGGTTGTTTGAGTTTGAAATCTTTTTGAGTCATTGTATTTGCAGTAAAGAGATCCGGTTCTATAGGATGAATCATTTTGAAATTCTCTAATGCAAGGGATGAAATCTCGAATGAAAACCATTCGTGATTCTGCTTTTTACACCTTGAAAGTCAAATTTCTCTGAAAATTGCAAGGTTACTTATCTTCACAGCAAATAATTTGTTATTATAAAAAAACATGACACCCATATAACATAATCGAATATTAACTCATGATAGATGTGTATTTTGTCAAACTCCGTTTCCAGGTAAATGATAGTGTAAATATTCCAGCAGGTTTCATATGAACTACCTAAGCTCGTAAAAAAAACCTGACGTAGACACATCCTTGGAAAACCATAATGTGGTCAGACAATCAAATTAATCATGAAAAAGCTTTTTAATAACATTAGGTGTCAACAACCTTATTTTTCTTCGTATTACCTTCATTTTCTAGTTAATGGCAGTATCGATTTATGCATCTAATGAAAGAATTATGTCCATTATGTACGAACGGTTTTGAAAACATGACTCCAAGCAAAATAAATTTAAACAGCGCTATATTATGGTAGTCATTGATCAATATATTGGAATCGATTTTCCTATTTGCCAATAGTTTAAGCTTCTGGGTATTGTTTGAAACTTAATTTATTCATAACATGCGAGCCATTTTTCCATTTGGCTATTTTGATTACATTATAAATATGTACTAAATAATCGCTCAATAGTAATTTCAAAACTATTTTGCCATTTGCAATTTCGAAAATTTAACCAACAGAATTATATTGAATACAAATCGTCGACTTACAAGTGGAATGCGCTTAGTCAAAATTTGCAAAATATGAGGGTTTTTTATTTATTCTAGACCAAAATGTGGTGGTTTTTAGACTGGTGGAAGTCCAATTTGTCATCCTTTCTATGCATGAAGATTAATTTCTTGAAAAACACACTTCGTGATTTTACAGTCAGAACTTTTTCCCATTCGTTTTTTATAACTGTTTTAACTTGCATGTTTATGAAATATTCTAAAGATCAAAAAGAAATAATTGAAAACAGTCTCTTAAGTCTACACTATTTCGTTGATATCCAAACACAAAAACAATTTCAAATGAAACTTCATGATTTGGTTTATATCGGAAACATTATGCGACTTGCAATTATTGCAACTAATGTTACCATAGTTATAACTGCGTGGGCATCAGGTATTGGTGATACTTCTTTGAAGGAAATGATAGCCATGGTCATAAAACCGTGACATGTTGATACAATATCAGAAATTTTGTTCTGAAGTTACATCCTTATTTGCACGATAACTGGAATATTGAACTGATTCTAAACATTGCGAAGATAAAGTTGTAAGATCTGCGTTTATAATCTGTTTGCGTCATTGTATTAGATGAGAAGGGATGCAATTGTAGAGGACTAATCATTTTGAAGCTTGCTACTGCAATGGTTTTTAATGAAAGCTATTTTTGATTCCTCATTTATTCCTTGAAAGTGTCAAATTTATTTCATAATTACTGGAACTTTTTTCACTGCAATTCATTTGTTATTAAAAAAAGTCAGAAGTTCATGAAATCGAGTATTTACTCAAAGAATATATGAATTTTGTCAAGCTCAGTTTCCAGATGAATTATGCAATTTTTGCTTCTAGTATTTTTCATATACACCACCTAAACTCGGAAAGACTGACGTAGACGCATCTTTAGAAACCCATAATGCAATATGAAACATTTAAATAATCCTTGAAAAAGCTTTTTAATAGCATACAGTCAACAACTTTATTTTTATGTATTACTAGCTTCATTCTCGAGTTAATGGACACATCGATTAATGTATCTAATAGTGGGAGAATTGAGTTCATTAGATACGAATTGTTTTGAAAACATAACACGATGCAAAGTAAATTAAGACACCACTATACTAGAGTATAGTAGTAACTAATCAATTTATGTGATTCAATTTTCGAATTTGTTAAGAGTTTAACCTTTTTGAAATTGCTTGGACCTTAATGCATTCATAACATGCTAGGTATGTCTCCATGTTTATTGGTAAATTGATATCGATTTACAGCATAAATATACACTAAATAATCGTTCAATTTAAAAACTCTTTTCTGTCTAATTGCATCGACAGAATTATTTTGAATAGAAATCGTACACTTACAAGTGGAACACTTAGTCAAACTTTCGATTTCTGTAATTTAACCTGGAGTATATTTCTCTTCTCCAAGAAAACTTATCTTATGTGGGTATATCTATTACTTGACCCCCTCATAGGCGTGTACGGGCTTCAGGAACCCGAGGTACCCTAGTAATCTATTTTTTTCGTAGGGTTTACTGTCTCTGGTAAACATGCAGTCGCGCCCCTAGGATGCCCAATTGATCTTTCTCTCCATTCTTTATTTTCACAATTACTTAGCATTGTCTGTCTTGTGTTTGGCGCAGCTTGGCCAAATATGGCTCTTGCAAAATAAAATCCAATAACAAGAAAGTTTCTTGTATGCGGTCTGATTACAGCTAAATTAATGTTGCTTTCGAACATGAAAAGGTACCCCATTCCTGTCGCATGGGTTCTACTGGATGAATTACCAATTTCTAATTTCTTGCGCATTTTAAAATTCTGTCCCTTTGAATGTCCTTATTCATGAGAGTTGGCCAAATGTCGCATAGAACCATGTCTCGAGTTGATCCACCATATATAAACGTTATTATCCAAAAATACTGGATCAGATGCGATATATAACGAAAGGACGAAGGATCTCCATACGCCAAACTGTAGTCGTTTCTTTCATCTCGCAACTTAGTCGAGTAAATTCCTTGCTGATTATCTGTCCCTGTGGAATTATTTAGGAATCAACAATCCTATGGTTATTGTGAAAAGACTAAACTAAACCAAACTTCCGATTGCTTCCGAATAGTGTCTAGCTGGGAAGAATTTAGCTTCTGTTGTGCTTTCCTTCTGAGTATGTGTTTAATGTTGTTCGGCGCAACTTGGTCACGTAGCTCTTGCTCCTTAAAACCCAACCAAAAAACAACTTATGTATTTATATAGATAAACTTCATTTTGTTTTAAACTGAGGAAGTGTATTAGTCTTTTTCGAACCAGGTGACAAAAAGTATAGTTTTGCATCTGCCATCAGTGACCCGATCAATCATCCAATAAATATTAATTTACTTTCAATCCGTCAATGAGGATCACGTAAGTGAAGATAACACCCAAAGTGCCGACGGCAAAATGTCTCTTGATAGGCACTATTTTCCAAACCGTGAAGTTGATTTCTTAATCAACGGAGAACAGAAAACTCGAATGTGCGGCGCTCATGCAGTACGGATTGTTCTCTGGCATCTTCTGGACCCCGGCTGCAAGTTCGGTGTAAGATTCGGTCACCAAAGAGGCCGAAGCTGTCATGATCAAAAAAGACGCCAACGTGTTCATGAAACCTAAGTAGACGCACACACGATTGAAAACTTCGCTTAAATAACTCGAATGTAACGTTATGTACACGGGGTGTACACGGGGATGTACACGGGGAAGTACATCATCGACGAACTGAACATAGAGTCGCATAGCATCAGGAAAGAAAGTTCGTCGTCAAGGGACTCGACAATCGATTTGATAGAATTATAAGAAACCAATAGTTTTCCGTAGTCGATATTTTATCCCTTGGATTTTTGGAACCTCCTTGCAAAATCTTGTATAACATGTCCAATTCTGTGGCACACGAACACGTAGAGAATCGCAAATGTATTTATTGGCAATGTCTGGAATACCAGAACCATCGTGGAATACGCTGTTCCGACTACAGTTCTGATGAAAAGATCGTCAATTACAAAGCCAAGCACCATTGTCTGTAAGTTCGAATTCATTGAGGAGACGCTTAAAACTACTAGTAAAGGAATACGGATCGTGGCGCTTCTAACTGCCCAGATGTATACCCACCGGTTCTTTCTTACGTATTCATGAAATTGCAGGTTTTCCATGAGATATGGAATGTTTTGCAAGCGATCGAATTTCCTCACCAGCACGTAGCCATAAACTAATGTTACAATATTTACAGCTGCGTTGGAAACAGTTATTGGTGATATCGCCATGAAGGAAATGACAGCCATAGTCGTAAAAGCGTAAGCTGCTAATACGAGAACATTGCACACTATCAAAAATTTAGTTCTGAAGTCACATCTTGATTTGAAGGATAACTGGAATATTGAGCTGATTCCAAACATTGTGAAGACAAAGTTATAAGGTTATCTTAGATTCAGGTGTTTTTGAGTCATTGTATTAGCTGAGAGGTGAGGCAAATGTAGAGGGCGAATCATTTGGAAACTTGCAACTGCAATGTTTTTTAATGAAAGGTATTCATGATTCTACTTTTAGTTCTTGAAATTACATTGATACTTATTTTCACTTCAATTCATTTGTTGTGAAATAATAGCGGTTCATGGCATCGGTGTATTTACTCAACTAAGATCTGCGTTTTGCCAAACTCTAAGTTACCAGGTAAATTATTATCTATTTGTTTCTTCCAGTGTTTTTCAAATATACCACCTATGGTCATAAAACTGACGTAGATACATCTTTAGAAACCCATTATGAATAAAACATTCAAATATTTGTTGGATTTTGATCTCGGACCGTCGCCAATAGCCCGCAGTGTTGCTTCAGTGCGACGTTAATTATAAAATACCTCCCTATCAAATATTTATTGAAAGCTTTTTAAGAACATACATGTCAACAAATTTATTTTCTGCATTATTACCTCCAATCTCGAGTTAATGGATGTATCGATTAATGCATTTAATAGCGAGATAATTGTGCCCATTATATACCCACTTTTTGAAAATATGACACCATACAATGTGAATTAAAACATCATTATAGAATAATATGGCACAGTATGGTAGTAAATAATCAATATAATGGAATCGATATGTATCTATTTGCCAATAGTTTAACTTTTTGGAAATTGCTTGAATCTTAATACATACATAATATGCGATTCATTTCTCCATATGTCTGATAAAATGATTACAGCATCCATATACCTAAATAATTGCTCAATAATTTCAAAACTATTTTTTCTGTTTGCAATTTTGATTGTAATCTACAGAGAATTGTCTAGAATACGAATCATCGACTTACAAGTGGAACGCACTTAAATCAAAAACTATTATGTTTTTAATTTTTCTCGACCAGATTGGGGTGACTAAGAGCTCTTGGTCATTTCTTCTATGCATGAAGATTAAATTTTTTCTTAAGGTACCTGCCTGCCTTAAAAAATGAATTTTGGTTAAAATATCGAAGTTTCGATTTTGGTCTAGTATTGTAGTCTGAACTTTTTTCTTTCAAATTCTGTTAAAATTTTGTTTTTAAGAAATTTAGAACTAGAGTTATGGCTGTTTTTATATCACTACACAGTTTTAGTTTTTCATGTACATAAAGTTATTTTTCCATTTTTCTCAAAATTGATTTTTACATGTTTTTGCTTTACGCAAATTATCATAACTCAAAAGTTAAAGTTCAAATGCTTTGAAATTTTGTAGGCATGTTGCACAAATATATATACAGGGAATAAACTACAGCCATGGTTAAATCTATATATTAATACGTGAAGAAAAACTTTGTACCCCTTTTTAAGAACATTGCGCGCACGGAGGAGTATGAGATTTGGCATAATTTGCCACCACATAATTTTGTATTGAAAGTTAATTGCATCGTTTTGCTGATCGGAAACTTAAATACAAAGGAAGCATTAGTCAGTGGAACAAGAATGCGCATCAAATTTATGCATCGTAATACTATTGATTGCAAAGTTTTAACTGGAACCGCACGCAATAAGAGAATTTTGATTCCACGTATAAATTTAACATATTCCGGAACTATTTTACCATTTAACTTTCAAAGAACTCAATTTCTAATTATACCTGAATTTGCGATGACAATAAATAAGTCTCAAGGACAAACATTCGAAAAAATTGGAATTTTATTGAGGCAGCCAGTTTTTACACATGGTCAATTGTACGTCGCAGCATGTAGAGTTCGATCATACGATGGTTTGAGATTTTATGTTTCAGAATATAACGGTCAAGGGCATTTAGCAAACGATGAAAGAGTTTTTACAAAAAACATCGTCTACACAGAAGTTTTGAATCATTAAATTCATTGTCGAACTATTTCAAGTTCAATGGACAACATTTATTTTTTTAACTACACGGTTTTTTGTTTCAATAAAAAATATATAAAAAAATACGAAGCACGTATTCCTTATTTCATTTTTCATTTTTTGGATTTATTTTTTATTTAAATTTTATATAATTTGAAAAAGATAGGCAAATTAACTGTGTAGCCTTGGCGAAACCTGTGGCCAGTATAGAAATAAAAAAACCCAAGAAAATGTCAAACAACGCGTTATTGTTTTTTAGATATGGCTTAACCAAGCTATACCGCATTTTTCCTATGACGTATTTGTACATGCTCGCAGCTTACGTAATAGAACAAAATTCAAAAAAATTATATGCAATGAATATAGAGGTATGCTCTTTGACAAAAGAACCTTATTAACGTTCAAATTTAAAAATTAAATGTATTATGGTCGAATTTCGACCACTGGGCGACCACTAGTATTAATTATTTTCTGATTTAGTCTATAATTCATGACTTGCGCAAAAGTTTAGGGAACTTTTCAAAATGTTGTAATCGAGTTCCCATAACTTCAGAGAAATATGTGTGATCACCATGATAATAGTCTATTCCCTGAAGAAGTTCATTATAAACATTATCAAATTTACAAAACAGAAATATAATGATTACTTTTGGAGTTATATCATTCTGCGTATCGGCATATCTTACTGTAATTTTTACCTTATTTTTCTATCTAAGCAATGAACGAATTATCAGATGCTTATATTTTATATGCTGTTTCTAGTTTTTTGTGGTGTTTAATCATAAAATTTAAGTTAGAAGCAAAAATTTAAGTAATTTCAAAAAATGACCTCCGAAGGCAGGCAGATACCTTAAGAAAGATTCTTGGTGATTTTAGCAGTGTTTAGGACTTTTTCCATCGGTTTTCACATAACTGTTTTTTGACTGATTTAGTGTATATCCTTTGTAAGCTGGCGAAATATTCTTAAGATCAAAACGAAATAATAGAACAGTGCATTTTAGGTCTACATTATTTTTCGTTGAGTCCAAACTCCCAAAAACAATATACAAAGAAACTAAACGTGATTTGGTTTACATCTGGTAACATTTAACGACGTGCACTTATATTGTAACACTTTTTGACTAGCAGCTAATCAGCTTTAAATTTTCGAACTTGACGTTCTACCACAATAGTTAATAACTCAATTATGCATTGACACGGAATATGTTAGTGATGCTCTTTTAAGCACTGAAACTTACATCCAGATACAAAGGGTATTTAAATCACATGTGATATTCGTTTTACAAAGAACCATACGTAAGAAATGCGAAATTTAACTTTTAATACCTTTTAGTCAATGTATGTCGATGATAGAATTCCTGTTTACTTATGAAATTTACCATGCACCATCTTTAGCTTCTAAACGTCTTTGATTCTCGCTACGACTGATTTACTGCTTCTTGAGTTATCTAACCAACCCACTAAGCAATTTATTCCTGGATCTTATGATCACCTGTTGAGGAATAAACCTTCCTGTATACCGCTGCAAAAAAATGCAGTGACTCGAATGAATATACCCATTCCATATGATCTCCGACAAATTGTTTGCAAAATTACGAGGTGTTGTCCTTGGATCTTTCTTTCGGGATTTATCCCTGATATTCGCCAATAACCCGTTGTGTTACCCCCGTGTGATGTTAATTAACACTAGATTTACCACACCAGTCAAAATGACTGGTTTTACAATTTTATTTTAAAATTCTTACTACACCTTAATTTTTTTTCGAAACGATTGTCATGACATTTGTAGCGATAATTAAATGAATATTATTAGGCGGTTTGTTTTATATTTTTATTCAAAATCAAAAAGTTTTTGAATATCATCGGTTCTTATACCAAACCAGTCAAAATGACTGGTGCATTTTTCTATGAGATGGAATGAGTTTTGCGCAGTTATAATAAATTATAAATACTGCGTAATTGTAGCACGATACAAAAAAAATGTCATGCGGGTGATAATTATAGAATTCGTGATAAATTTTCAGTCGTTGATTGAATTTTGAGGGGTGTTGGCTGTGGACCTTTGTTTAGAAAACTGGAAAGAAACATTTCTTTGGATACTGAAATATTGTATATTCTTTGGTAAGAAAACTAAATACAGAGAGAAATATTATCCTATTATTAGTTTCAAATTATTTTTATAATTATTTTTAGGCCCCAAAAATGACAACACGAAAGAAATCTTCCGTGTTTTTGGAAAATATCACCGACATACCTATGGAATGTTCGGATGTTGAAAATGATGAGCTTTCTGGTAGTGAAGGCGAATTATTAGATAACCAAAGTGATCCACACGGCAGGAACAATAAACGTGTTGATATCGAGAGTAGTGATAGCGATATTTCTGATAAGAGAAATGGAGATGATTCAAGCGACAGTGAATACGAAAACATTTCAAACATACGTAAACGAAGATGTTTACCATTGCCGTCCAGTGACGAAGATGAAAGTGAAACAGAAATTTCTACAGACGGAACTATTTGGAGAAAAATAAAAGAAGGGGGCGTTGGTGGAAGATTATCAGTTCACAGAATTTTCAAGGATACTCCCGGGCCTACAGCATATGCAAAAAGAAATATTATGAAGGAGGAAATAAGTAGCGCATTTTTATTAGTAATTGACCATTTTATTTTAGAACATATAAGAACTTGTACAGAGTTAGAAGTACTTGTACGAATTTTTTATTTATGTTTCAATTAACTAATGAATGAATTTATAATTAATTTAATACACTGCTGGCCACCGTAAATGCAACACCCTAAAGGAAGCATGCAAATAATATGAAATTTACAACATGCATTAGCGGAGGTGAGATATGCAAATGATTAGAATTTCAGCGCAGACGCACATCACGCGCGCCTGTGGCGCCACTTCAAAGCACTATTTAAGGCTTGGAGATTTCGACGATTTCAAGTACGGCAATTGTGTTTTTCTTGTGGTTTTTTTCAAAAAAACGATCAATTATGCCTCGTAGAAAACAGCGATCATCTTTTGATCAAGTATCCGAGTTCGACAGAGGAAGGATAGTGGCCTACCGAGATTGTGGATTATCTTTCAGGGAAATCGGTAGTCGTGTTGGACGAAACCAAACAACTGTAATGCGGATATGTGATCGTTGGATGCAGGAGGGTACGACGGACCGACGTGTTCGATCGCATCCACCTCAGTGCACCACTTCACGTGATGACAGGCATATTGTGCGTATGGCAGTGACGGATCGCTCAGCCACATCACGAACCATAGCACAGCACATTCAGTCTGTACCGCATCATCCAGTGTCTGCGCGTACCATTCGACGCCGTTTACAGCAGAGTGGTCTGTCCGCAAGACGTCCATTGCTTCGTCTACCCTTGACGCAGAACCAGACGTTTCCACCGCCAATGGTGCGATGAAAGAAGGATGTGGACGGCAGAATGGAATGAAATTGTCTTTACTGACGAGTCACGCTTCTGTCTGCAACACCACGATGGTCGGATTCGAGTCTGGAGACACCGTGGAGAGAGGATGCTGAACAGCTGCGTTATGCACCGCCACACTGGTCCTGCACCGGGTATTATGGTATGGGGCGGTATTGGATATCACTCTCGCACTCCTCTAGTACGCATTGCCGGTACTTTAAACAGCCAGCGCTACATCTCCGAGATGTTGGAGCCAGTTGTCCTTCCTTACCTTCAGGGCTTGCCCACAGCCATATTTCAACAGGATAATGCGCGACCACACGTGGCACGCATTGTCCAAGGGTTCTTCGTCAATCGCCAGATTGAATTGCTTCCCTGGCCAGCTCGCTCTCCGGATCTTTCGCCGATAGAAAACATGTGGTCCATGGTTGCTCAACGATTGACCCAGAATACATCCCCAGCTGCCACACCAGATCAACTTTGGCAACGCGTGGAAGCTGCTTGGTCTGCTGTACCCCAAGAACACATCCAAAGTCTCTTTGAATCAATGCCGAGGCGTGTGGCAGCGGTGATCTCCAACAATGGCGGCTACTCTGGCTACTGATTTTGGCAGGAACCACACTTCACAGAAGTCTATAAATTTAATCATTTGATACTTGGTCAACATGTTATCTACAAAATAAATTTTGTTGTGATATCTCTTGTCTTTCTTGGTGTTGCAATTTGGGTGGCCAGCAGTGTATATTACAATTAACCTAATTGAAGTAATTTATCATTTATAAAAAATATATAAAGACTGGAAACCCCACCAACCATTTTTTCTAAGACCAGTCATTTTGACTGCTGTCGGTCAAAAAAGCATAGTCAAATTGTCGGTATATCTAGTGTTAACTACCTGCCGACAAATTGTTCGGTAGATTGTCTGGAGCAATTGGGGCAATGGCTAGAGCATGCAGAGGCAAAACATACTTCACAACATTCGACCAGTTATTTCATTATGGCATGCCTTACCAATACGACATTCCGATGTACTTTTAACTCGTCTTCGTATTGGACACGTTTTACTCATAGGTATATTTTATAAGGAGACAGTGCCGCGGTGTGTAACACTTGTGCGTGATCCCTTTTTACCATTCACCATAATTTAATTGTTTCTTTTTAATCGCTATCGCCAGTATTTTTTTAATAATATAATTTTAAACTTGCAAGATTTATTAGGGGGAAATTCTCACCGAAACCAATTTAAATTTTTACAAAGCTTAATTTTTAAAATTCCATCTCGTCTTTTTATCTTTCATATCTTTTAAGCTACTTCGCTTCGACAATTTTTTTAACTATCCCTCATAATTTTTGTTCATGGCGAGGATAATCCTATACTTTTGTGTTTATTTATGCTGTAATGTTTAAATGTTATTATTCTATGTTCTAAAAAAGTAATGAACGTACTTATTTTTTGAATCTACTTTTATTGCGGGATAGACTATTAATTTGAGTACTTTACACATTTTACGGGGTCGAACTGTATCGTATGTTTAGCGTAGCTTGTCTGCTATCGGACCTTGCGCTGTACACAGAACCATCCAATCTTACAGAATTTCCAACTTATAATCCCTAGCCATAACGATATATCCATATATATAGTTATACTAAATTTCAAGTTTTTATTTATAAATATTGTTTTCAACTGAAAACGTATTAGTCTCATTCGCCATAAGTTTTAAATCTAGCCTCGCATCTGATATCAGTGAATCGGTAAAGGATACACAAAGCTAATACGCTTTTAATCCATCAATGAGGATCACATAAGTGAAGATAACGCCCAAAGTGCCGACCGCAAAAAGTCTTGATTGGCACGAATTTTCAAACAGTGAAGGTGATTCCTTTCTTGACAGAAGACAGGAAACGCTGCTGTGCGCCACTTATAAGGTTGTCTTAGATTCAGGTGTTTTTGAGTCATTGTATTAACTGAGAGGGGATGAGTTGTAGAGGGCTAATCATTTGGATACTTGCTACTGCAGTGTTTTTAATGAAAGATAATCATGATTCAACTTTTACGTATTGAAAATTGTAGGAATACTTACTTTCACTTGAATTCATCTGTTATAAATTATAGCAAGACGTCCATGGCATCAGTGTATTTACTTAACAACGATGTGTATTTTGCCAATCTCCATTAAAAGATAAATAATCATCTAATTGTTTCTTCCTGTGGTTTTCAAATACACCGCCTATGCTCATAACAGCTGACGCCGATACATCTTTAGAAACCCATTATACAATAAGACATTAAAGTATTTATTGAAATCTTTTTAAGAACATACGTGTAGAACACTATATTTTTCTGTATTACTTAACTCCATTCTCGAGTTAATGGATGTATCGATTAATGCATTTAATGATGAGAGAATTGTGTCCATTATTTATGAATTTTTTGAAAATATGACACCATACAATGTAAATTAAAACGGTATAGAATAATATGGCACAATATGGTAGTAACTAATCAATATATTAGAATTTATATATTCCTTTCTGTCAATGGTTTAACTTTTATGAAATTGCTTGAAAATACATTCATAATATGCGAAGTGTTTCTCCATGTGTATTGATAAATTGATTGCAGTTAAATATACACTAAGTAATTACTCATTAATTTCAAAATTGTTTTTTCTGTTTGCAACTTTGATTGTTATCTACAGAGAATTGTCTTGAATACGAAACGTCGACTTACACACACAAGTGGAACACACTTAAGTCAAAAATTTCAAGTTAAGTTTTCAATTTATCTAGACCAGAATGCACTGATTTTTAGACTGAAGTTCACTTGATCATTTTTCTATGCATGAAAGTTAATTGTTTCCTTGAGAAACACTTGGTGATTTTAGCAGTGATTGGAAAATTTTCCCCTTCGTTTTCTCGTAATTGTTTTTTGACTGACTTAGAGTATTTTATTTGTAAGCTGATGAAATGTTCTTAAGTTAAACGAAATTATTTAAACATAAGAAGAAGTATTTTATGTCATTTAGTTTTGAAGTCCAATCACTCAAAAACAATTTAGAATGAAATTGAACATGATTTGGTTTATATCTGAAATATTTTACGACGTACATTTATTGCAGCACTTCTCAACTAGCAGCTAATCAGGTTAAAATTTTGGATCTTCAAGTATACTACTATAGTTATAATTTTATTCTGCATTGACTCGGAATATGTTCGTGATCCTTTTTTAGGCATAGAAACGTGCATCCAGCTTCAGAGGGTATTAAAATCACATGTGAAATTCGTTTTACAAAGAACCATACGTAAGAAATACGAAAATTAACTTTTAATACCTTTTAGGCTAGTGTAAGTCGATGATAGAAGAAATCCTGCTTCTTATGGTATTTCCGGCTTATATGAATACTAAACCAAACGACACATCTATATTGTTATATAGTTACTTCTTTTGAAGTTTGTAAACATTGTTTTAAACGGAGAACGTGTATTAGTCTCATTCGCCCCAGGTGTCAAATTTAGCTTTGCATCTGATATCAGTGAAAAGGTAAGGGATCCATAAAAGACTTAATTTATTTTTAATCCATCGATAAGAATCACATAAGTGAAGATAACGCCCAAAGTGCCGATTGCAAAATGTCTCTTGATCGGCACAAATTTCCAAACAGTGAAGTTGATTTCTTTCTCAACGGAGAACAGAAAACGCAGCTCTACGGCACTCATGCAGTAGTGATTGTTCTCTGGCATCTTCTGGGCCTCGGTTGCAACTTCGGCGGAAGATTCGCTCACCAAAGACGCCGACGTTGTCATGATCACAAAAGAGGCCAACGTGTTGATGAAAAAGCAGTAGACACTCACTTGAATGAACAATTCGCTAAATTTAATCGTATGTAATGTGAATGACACGGTGAAGTATATCGTCGACGAACTGAAGATAGTGTCACATAGCATCAAGAGAGACAGTTCGTCGTCCAAGAACTCCACAGTCGATTTGATGGAACCATAAGAAATCAACAGTTTTCTGAAGTCGATATCGGATCCCTTGGACTTTTGGATCCTTCTTACGAAATCTCTGATGACATGTCTAATTCTGTGGCACACAAATACATAAAAGATCGCAAATGTATTTATTGGTAACACCTGGGATACGATAGACATTGTAGAATACGCTATTCCGACTATAGTTCTGATGAGAGGATCATTAATCACAAAGCCATGATCCCCTCTCTGTGAACTCCTATCCATTGATAGTACATTTAAAACTAGCAAAGGAATGTGGATCATGGAGCTTGTAACTGCCCATATGTATATCCACCTGTTCTTTTTTATGTCTTGAGTTTGCAGATTTTCCATGAGATACGCAATGTTTTGTAAACGATCGAATTTCCTCACCAGCACGAAGCGATAAACTAATGTTACGATATTCATAACTGCGTGGGCAACAGTTAGTGGTGATCTCTCCATGTAGTAAATGAGTGTCATAGTCATAAAAGCGTGAGCTGCTAATACGAGAACATTATACACCATTAGAAATTTTGTTCTGAAGTCGCCACTTGATTTGAACGATAACTGGAATATTGAGCTGATTCTAAACATTGCGAAGATAAGGTTGTACGGTTGTCTAAGTTTGTGATATTTTGGACTCATTGTATTTGCTGAAAGATGATGCAATTGTAGTCGACGAATCATTTTGAAACCTGCTACTAGAATGGTGGTTTGATTCTGCTTTTAATCCTTGAAAATTTATAATTTCTCTTATCACATCGATATATATTTTCACTGCAATAGATTTGATTAAAATATTCAATCGTCCATGACATCCTTTAGCATTTACTCAAGAAAGATGTGTATTTTGTCTAGATGAATGACCATCTAATTATTTCTTCCAGTATGTTTCATGAGGATCAATAAGCTCGTAAAATTTAATATCGACACACAACTTTAGAAACCCTTACTGTGGTGAGACATTCAATTAATTCTTGAAAGGTTTTCGATAACACATGTCAATATCTTCACTTTTCCGTATTAGTACCTTCATTCTGGAGTTAATGGAAGTATTGATTAATGCATGAAAGAATTGTCTATTATGTAAGGATTATTCTGGAAACATGACACCATGCAAAACAAATTTAAGCAGCTCTATAATAAGTAATGGATCGAGGTTCTCTAATTATTGTAGTAATGGATCGATGCAATGTAATCGACTTCTATCTGCCAATACTTTTAAGTTTTTTTAAAATTCTGGAAATTTAATGTGGAGTGTTTTTCCATGTGTAATGGTAAATTGATTGCCGCATGAATGTGGTACGGTATCTAGGGTGTGAAGCTGGATAATACGGAGAGTAGGACTAACAACATTTAATTTCTCTACCAAGAAACTACATACACCAACTGTTAAAAAAATGATTGAACAGCCTACACGCTGCCACATGCATGAATTGTATAAAACGGCGCTCGCTCAACCTGCGCGTGGAAGGAAGCTTTCAGTCACTAATTCAACTCTAACTCTCACTGAGTCAGGAAAATAGGTTCTGCTAGTCACACTCGAGGTCACGCAAGTAACTTCTCGCACTTGTACCAAGTCACCAGTCCAGCGGAGGACACCTACCGAGTCCCGCTCTTTCCTTTGTTTCAGTCTCAGGCAACACCTACACTTGTTGTCAAGTTGATCATCAGAGCCATCTGAAAGGGAGGCTTGTGGACACTCCGATTTCACATGAATATACAGAATAAATCGCAATAATTTCAAAATTATATTGTCTACTTGTAACTTTTCAGGATTTGAATAGAATTGAGCGACTTACAAGTGGAACACTACAAAATTTTCCGTGTTTGAGTTTCTGGACCAGAATGTGGTGATTTTTAGACGACTGAGTCTACTAAGTCAGTTTTTCTTTCAATGAAGGTTACATTTCTGTTTGATAATGCAAGCAGAATTTTTTCCCTTCATTACCCCAGTAATGTTCTTTTTGACTAACTTGGAGTGTTTCACATATAAACTGATGAAAATATCTTAAGATGAAAAATAAATACTAAGAAAAATGCCTCTAGGTCTACATTATTTTTCGTTGATGTCCAACCTCACAAAAACAATTTCGAATGAGTCTCCATGATTTAGTTTATATCTGGAAAATTCTTTGATGTCAGTAGGTGTGAAAAAATAGCTCAGTTCCTTGAAGTGGTTTCTTGTGCCTTCAAGTGTCCTTTCTTGAGTATTTACTTACAAACCTTGTAGTGTCGAAGTAGTCAATTGTCAAGGATTAGAAATAAGTTAACCCTGTTAGTGGTTGTATCAAAGAGGTATCTCGTCACTATCAAAACTGATCAGATCTTGATGGATAAGATATCTCGTCATTAAAAAAGCTGACAAGATCTCGATCACGTCGTTATCAAAAAGTGGGTAATATCTTGATGAAACATCTTAGCAAATTTGGTCAGATTTTGAACGAGATATCTCTTCGAAACCACTTGGGTTAAGGCTGCGATTTATAATTACGGGTTAAAAAATTCACAGAAAAAGAACAGTTTTCTATTATTAAAACCGATATTAATCCTCTTGGTGATTGGCTCGACGAAGTATCTCGTCATTATCAAAACTGATCAGGTTTCGATGAACGTGATATTTCGTCATTAGAAAAAAAACTGCCCAGATCTTGCTCTCATAATCATCGAAAAATTGGCAATATCTTGATGACGAGATATCTCATTAGCAAAATTGCTTAGATCTTGATGGACTAGATGCCTCGTCGAAACCACTTGGAGGGTTAAAAAATATTTAGTTCAAATCTAATCACCTTCAAAATAGATCCATTATGACTCAACTATCCCTGTGATTCTATTGATTAATGAATTTTCTAATGTCTTGCCGCATTAGTCTTGATTTTTTATATTTTGAAATCTTGTAGCATTTTCTTTGTCCTCAGATCCGCAGAAGGGGTTACCGCAGCTCACTTGGTTTGCCGAATGTGCCAGTAACCTGCGAGTTGTAGGCAGTGCAGTTTCTATTCTTATCTGGGTGTATTTCTCTCCTGTACCCGTAAATCTTTCCTCATGTGTGTATGTCCATTTACCTGACATTGTTTGGAGCAGCTTGGCCAAATATGGTCCTTACGCCTTGAAAACCATCCAATAAACATCTTAAACACGGGTTTGGTTGAAAATAGTATGGAACCTGTTATGATTTGTATTTTATTTGTTTATTAGTGTGCCTTCTGGGACATATCTTCTATAGGTTTGTATGGACTTCATAATCCCGGGTACCTGAGTGATGTTCTCCCTTTCATCTTTCCCCACCCCTTCAGCTTTTTCTTCCTCCCTCGTGGTTGCCTCTTCCGAGGTGAGGTCTCCCCTTGAGAAGCTTTTCGTTACTCTGTTGCATTCAGCTCCTCTTATGGATTATATCACCCATGTGTTTGTCGTGCGTGTATTCCCGTGTCCCTGGAAAGGAGGAACTTGGCAGTTGAGGGACGATATACTGACCCAATACCCCTTCGGCCTCTGCTTCAGGTAAACGGGAGGTGCATTGCGTTCCCCAATCTGTCAATTGGCATTTGGATTGACTTCGGTCATCTGCTAGGGTTTAAGTGCAGCGACTAGCTCCTTTCAAGGCAGATATCGAGTTGTAAGGAAAACGTATAGTCTTGGCTAGCACTGGTGTAGATGTCTGCATCTCCTCGCTGGTATCCGTGGTGGGTGGTACGGCTAGGCCTGAATTCAAACAAATTAAACATGGAAAATAAAAATGAAAATATCTCCTTCAGTGGAGTAACAATTTAACGAAATTGATAGACAGCAACAGATTCTTTATAATGAGAAATGTAGGAGCTCTGAAGAATATCTCCGCCATCCTCATCCACAAGACGATTCTTGGTATGGTTGGGGATGTCAAAACTATAAAGAAATGTAACAACGGTGATATATTAGTGGAAAAATTACATCTCAAAAACAAATCCAACCAATCTCGGATTTGAAAAAAATAGGAAAATATGAGGTTTCCGTTTCACGCCATTTATCACTAAATCACTCCCGAGGTGTCATCAGAATCGGATTTGCAATTTGAAAGAAATTTTACAGGCACTTAAAGACCAACACGTTTGATAAATCCGAAGAATAACATTTCGTCGTGATGGTCAAACCTTCCCAAAAAAACATAGTACTTATTTCAAGGTCCCTTTTCTACCTAAATTTGTCAATATCGCTTACCTTAGATGTTCTATCAGTCCATGCATACCCAATCCCTGCGTTGCTTTAAATGTCAGAGATTTGGCCATTCCATGCATAATTGTCATGGTAAAGAAACATGCGTATGCTGTTTAATGGGAAGGCCATTATATTAAAACATGCGAATCTACACCAAAGTGTTAATTGCAAGGGCAATCTTCCATCCTATTCTCGCACATGTCCTCGTATCGAGGAAAAAGAACTTGAGAAAAATATCACGATTACTCAAAACCTCCTTTACCATAGCCAGGAAAATCGTTACTGATAGAACTCCAAGAGCAGGCCTTTCTTACTTTACAGCAGTAAAAAAAGTTCCAGAATTTATAACTACACAAACAGACCCTCTAACTTTTGGTCAACTCACTAATATGGAACCCAAAACAGTTAACCAAAGAATTACGAGGTGTCGTCCTTGGATCTTTCCTTTCAGGACTGATCTCCGATATTCGTCAATAGCCTGCTGTGTTGATCCAGTGCGATGTTGATTAACAAACTACCTACCGACAAATTGTTCGGTACATCGTATGGAACAATTGGGACAATGGCTAGGGTATGCAGAGTCAAAACAAACTTTACTGCATCTGACCAGTTATTTCATTATAGCATGCCCTACCAATACGACACTCCGATGTACTTTTAACTCGTCTTCGTATTGAACACGTTTTACTCATAGTTATCTTTTATAAAGAGACAGTGCCGCGGTGTGTAACACTTGTGCGCGATCCCTTTTAACCATTCATCATAATTTAATTGTCTGTTTTTAATCGTTATCGCCAGTATTTTTTAATAATACAATTTTAAAATTTATTACGGGGAAATCCCAACCGAAACCTATTTAAATTTTTACAAAGCATAAATTTTTTAAATTCCATCTCATCTTTTTATCTTTCATATCTTTTAAGCTTCTTCGTTCAACACAACATTTTAACTATCACGCATTCTTTTTATATTCATGACGAGGATAATCCTATACTTTTGTATTTATTCATGTTTAAATGTTATTCTTCTGTGTTCTAAAAAAGTAATGAACGTACTTATTTTTGGATCTACTTTTATTGCTGGATTGACTATTAATTTGAGTACTTTAGATATTTTACTGGGTCGAACTCCATCTTAAGCTTCAGCTTGTCTACTATCGGACCTTGTTTTCTATACAGAACCATCCAATCTTACGGTATTTCCGACTTATAATCCCTAATCATAACGTTATATCCATATATATATAGTTATACTTCATTTTAAGTTTTTATTTATAAATATTGCTTTCAAGTGAAAATGTGTATTAGTTTCATTCACCATAAGTGTCAAATCTAGAATCGCATCTGATATCAGTGAAAAGGTAAGGGCTATACAAAAGACTAATACACTTTTAATCCATCATTGAGGATCACATAAGTGAAGATAACGCCCAAACTGCCGACAGCAAAATGTCTTGATTGGTACGAATTTACAAACAGTGAAGGTGATTTCTTTCTAGACAGAAGACAGGAAACGCTGCTGTGCGCAACTCATACAGAACTTATTTTGCTCTGGCATCTTCTTGGGCTACTGTTGCGACTTCGGCGGTAGATTCACTCACCAAAGTAGCTTACGCTGATATGATCACAAAAGAGGTCAACGTGTTGATAAGTAAGCTGTAGACTCACTCGATTGAAATTTCGCGTAATCATTCGAATGTAACATTTACGACACGGTTAAGTACATCAACGATGAACTGAAGATAGTGTCACATAGCATCAGGAAAGACAATTCGTCGTCAAGGAACTCGACAGAAGATTTTATTGATCCATAAGAAACCAATAGTTTTCCGCAGTTGATAGTGGGTCTCTCGGACTTTTGAATACTCTGGAAAATCTCTGATGACATGTCTAATTCTGTAGCACACAAACACGTAAAAGATCGCATATGTATTTATTGGTAACATCTGGAATACGATAATCATTGTTGAATAAGCTATTCCGACTACAGTTCTGATGACAGGATCTTTGATTATAAAGCCAAGATCTCCTCTGTGAGTTCCAATCAATTGATAGGATGCTTGAAACTAGTAAAGGAATACGGAGCTTCTAACATATCCACCGGTTCTTACGTCTTAATGAAATTGCAGGTTTTCCATGGGATATGGAATGTTTTGCAAGCGATCGAATTTCCTCACCAACACGTAGCGATAAACTAATGTTACAATATTTACAGCTGCGTTGGAAACAGTTATTGGTAATATCTTCATGGAGGAAATGATGGCCATGGTCGTAAAAGCTTGAGCTGATAATACTAGAAAAATATACACCATTAGAAATTTTGTTCCAAATTTACCATCTGATTTGAACGATAACTGGAATATTGAGCTGATTCCAAACATTGTTAAGATAAAGTTATAGGTTTGTCTTAGATTCAGGTGTTTTTGAGTCATTGTATTTGCTGAGAGGGGATACAATTGTAGAGGGCGAATCATTTGGATACTTCCTACTGCAATGTTTTTAATGAAAGATATTCATGATTCAACTTTATGTCTTGAAAATTGCAGGAATGCTTACTTTCACTTGAATTCATTTGTTATAAAATAATAGCAAGACGTCCATGGCATCGGTGTATTTACTTAACAACTATGTGTATTTTTCCAATCTCTCCGTTTCCAGATAAATAATCATCTAATTGTTTCTTCCTGTGATTTTCAAATACATCACCTATGCTCATAACAACTGACGTCGATACATCTTTAGAAACCCATAATACAATAAGACATTAAGTATTTATTGAAAGCTTTTTAAGAACATACGTGTAGAACACTTTACCTTTCTGTATTACTTAACTCCATTCTCGAGTTAATGGATGTATATCGATTAATGCATTTAATAATGAGAAAATTGTATCCATTATTATGAATTTTTTGAAAATATGACACTATATAATGTAAATTAAAACGGCATTATAGAATAATGCCACAGTATGGTAGTAACTAATCAATATATTAGAATTTATATATTCCTATTTGCCAATGGTTTAACTTTTTTGAAATTGTTGAAAATACATTCATAATATGCGAAGCATTTCTCCATGTGTATTGATAAATTGATTGCAGCATAAATATACACTAAGTAATTGCTCATTAATTTCAAAACTATTTTTTATGTTTGCAACTTACCATGATTTTAATCTACAGAGAATTGTCTTGAATGCGAATCGTTGACTTACACACACACACACACACACAAGAGGAATACACTTAAGTCCAAATTCAAGTTAAGTTTTTAACTTTTGTAGACCAGAATGCCATGATTTTTAGACTCAAGTTCACTTGGTCATTTTTTCTATGCATGAAAGTTAATTGTTTCCTTGAGAAACACTTGGTGATTTTAGCAGTGATAAGAAATTTTTCCCATTCGTTTTCTCGTAATTGTTTTTTGACTGACTTAGTGTTTTTCATTTTTAAGCAGATGAAATATTCTTAAGTTCAACGAAATTATGTAGACTAAAGAGGCAGTGTTTTATGTTAATTAGTTTTAAAGTTTAATCACTCAAAGACAATTTAGAATGAAAATTAAAATGATTTGGTTTATATCTGATATATTTTGCGACGTGCACTTATTGCAAAACTTTTTGACTTGCAGCTAATCATGTTAAATTTTGGTATTTCAAGTTATACTACAATAGTTAATATTTAATTCTACATTGACTCGGAATATGTTAATTACCCTTTTTTAGGCATAGAAACGTATATCCAACTTCAAAGAGCATTGAAATCACATGTGAAATTCGTTTTACAAAGAACCATACGTAAGAATACAAGTCGATGATAGAAGAAATCCTGCTGATGGTATTTACGACTTATATGAATAGTAAATGAAACGACACATCTATATAGTTATACTTCTTTTTAAGTTTCTAAACACTGTTTTCAACAGAGGACGTTTATTAGTCTCATTCGCCCCAGGTGTCAAATTTAGCTTCGCATACGATATTTGTGAAAAGGTAGGAGATCCATTAAAGACTAATTTATTTTTAATCCATCAATAAGGATCACATAAGTGAATATAGCACCCAATGTGCCGATTGCAAAATGTCTCTTGATCGGCACAAATTTCCAAACAGTGAAGGTGATTTCTTTCTCAACGGAGGACAGAAAACGCTGTTGTGCGGCACTCATGCAGTACTGATTGGTCTCTGGCATCTTCTGAGCCTCGTTTGCAACTTCGGAGGAAGATTCGCTCACCAAAGACGCCGACGTTGTCATGATAACAAAAGAGGCCAACGTGTTGATAAAAAAGCAGTAGATATTCAAGCGAATGGAAAATTCGCTAAATTTAATCGCATGTAACGTGAACGACACGGTGAAGTACATCGTAGATGAACTGAATATAGTATCACATAGCATCAGGAGAGACAGTTCGTCGTCCAAGAACTCGACAGTCGATTTGATGGAACCATAAGAAATCAACAGTTTTCTGAAGTTGATATCGGATCCCTTGTACTTTTGGATCCTCCTTGCGAAATCTCTTATGACATGTCTAATTCTACGGCACACAAATACGTAAAAGATCGCAAATGTATTTATTGGTAACACCTGCGATACGATAGACATCGTGGAATACGCTATTCCAACTACAGTTCTGATGAGAGGATCATTAATCACAAAGCCAAGATCCCCTCTCTGTGAACTCCTATCCATTGATAGGACACTTAAAACTAGTAAAGGAATGTGGATCATGGAGCTTGTAGCTACCCATATGTATATCCACCTGTTATTTTCTATGTCTTGAGTTTGCAGATTTTCCATGAGATACGCTATGTTTTGTAAACGATCGAATTTCTTCACCAGCACGTAGCGATAAACTAATGTTACGATATTCATAACTGCGTGGGCAACAGTTAGTGGTGATCTCTCCATGTAGTAAATGAGTGTCATAGTCATAAAAGCGTGAGCTGCTAATACGAGAACATTATACACCATTAGAAATTTTGTTCTGAAGTCACCATTTGATTTGAACGATAACTGAAATATTGAGCTGATTCTAAACATTGCGAAGATAAAGTTGTACGGTTGTCTAGGTTTGTGATATTTTGGACTTATTGTATTTGCTGAAAGATGATGCAATTGTAGTCGACGAATCATTTCGAAACGTGTTACTACAATGGTTTGATTCTGCTTTTAATCCTTGAAAATTTTCAATTTCTCTTATCACATCAACATTTATTTTCACTGCAATATATTTGATTAAAATATCCAATCGTCCATGACATCCTTTAGCTTTAACTCAACAAAGATTAATATTTTTTCTATGTGACTGATCATCCAATTGTATCTCCCAGTGTTTCATGGGGATCAATAAGCTCATAAAATGTAATATCGATATTTCTTTAGAAATCCTTTCTGTGGTGGGACATTCAACTAATTCTCCAAAGAGCTTTTCAATAACACATGTCAATATCTTCACTTTTCTGTATTAGTACCTCCATTCTCGAGTTAATGGAACTATTGATTAATGCATGAAAGAATTGTCTATTATGTACGGATTATTCTGGGAACATGACACCATGCAAAACAAGTTTAAATAGCTCTATAGTAGGAGCATTATTGTAGTAATTGATCGATGCAATGTAATCGACTTCTATCTGCCAATACTTTTAAGTTTTTTAAAATTTCTGGAAATTTTAAGTGGGGCGTTTCTCCATGTGTAATGGTAAATTGATTACAGCTTGAATTTGGTACTGTGTCTACGGTGTGAAGAAGTGAAGCTGGAAGATTAGGACTAACACAACATTTAACTTCTCTACCAAAAAACTATACACTAACGGTTAAAAAATCATTGAAAAGCCTACACGCTGCCACATGCATGAATTGTATAAAACGGCGCTCGCTCCATCGGCACGTGGAACCTTTCAGTCACTAGTTCAACTCTAACTCTGAGTCAGAAAAATAGGTTCTACTAGTCACACTCGAGGATCAGCAATTGCTTTCTCGCTCTTGTTACAAAGTCACGGAGTCCAGGGGATGACACCTACGCGCGCCTCTCTTTCCTTTGTATCAGTCGGCCAATACCTGCACTTGTGGTCAAGTTGATCATCAACGCCATCTGACGGGAAGGCTTGTGGACACTCCGATTTCACATGAATATAAGGAATAAATCACACAGTAATTTCAAAATTATATTGTCTACTTGCAACTTTTCAGAATTTGAATACAAATAAGCGACTTACAAGAGGAAAACTACGTCAAAATTTTCACTTCTTGAGTTTCCTTGATCAGAATGTGGTGAGTTTTAGACTGATGAATTTTACAAAGTCATTTTTCTATGAATGAAGGCTACATTTCTGTTTGACAATCCAAGCAGAATTTTTTCCCTTCGTTACCCCAGAAATGTTTTTTACTGACTTCACATCTAAGGTGATGAATACTCTTAAGATGAAAAAGAAATATTTGGAAAAATGCCTCTAGGTCTACATTATTTTTCGTTGATGTCCAACCTCACAAAAACAATTTCGAATGAAAGTACATGATTTAGTTTATATCTGGAAAAATTCTTTGGTGTCAGTAGGTATGAATAAATAGCTCAATTCCTTGTTCAAGTATTTTCTTGTGCCTTCGAGTCCCCATTCTTGAGAATTGACTAGCCACCTTGTAGTGTCGAAGAAATGAATGATCAAGCATTAGAAATTAGTTATTCCTCCTGGTGGTTGTCTCGATGAACTAACTCGTCATTATCAAAACTGATCAGATCTTGATGGATAAGAGATCTCGTCATTAAAAAAAGCTGACCATATCTTTATCATGTCGTTATCAAAAAGTGGGTAATATCGTGATGATATATCTTTGCAAAATTGGTCAGATATTGAACGAGAAATCACATGGGTTAAGGCTGAGATTTATAAATATTAAGGCTGAAAAATTCACAGAAAAATAACAGTTTTCTATTATTAAAACTGATATTAAAATGCTCTTGGTGATTGTCTTGACGAAGTATCTCGTCATTAGCAAAACTAATCAGGTTTTGAAGTACGAGATATTTCGTCAATTGAAAAAAATGACCAGATCTTGCTCTCATAATCATCGAAAAATTGGCAATATCTTAATGACGAGATATCTCATTAGCAAAATTGCTTAGATCTTGATGGACTAGACCCCTTCAAAATAGATCCATTATGACTCACCTATCCCTGTGATTCTATTGATTAATGAATTTTCTAATGTCTTGCCACATTAGTCTTGATTTTTTTTTTTTATATTTTGAAATCTTGTAGCATTTTCTTTGTCCTCAGATCCGCAGGAGGGGTCACCGTAGCTCACTTGGTTTGCCCACTGCGCCAGTAACCTGCGAGTTGTAGGCAGCGCAGTTTCTATTCTTTGGGTGTACTTCTCTCCTGTACCCGTAAATCTTTCTTCATGTGAGTATGTCCATTTACCTGACATTGGAGCAGCTTGGCCAAATATAGTCCTTACAACCTGAAAACCAACCAATAAACATCTTAAACCCGGGTTTGGTTGAAAATAGTATGGAACCTGTTATTATTTGTATTTTATTTGTTTATTAGTGTGCCTTCTGGGACATATCTTCTATAGGTTTGTATGGACTTCATAATCCCGGGGTACTTGAGTGATGTTCTCCCTTTCATCTTTCCCCACCCCTTCAGCTTTTTCTTCCTCCCTCGTTGTGGTTGCCTCTTCCGAGGTGAGGTCTCCCCTTGAGAAGCTTTTCGTTACTCTGTTGCATTCAGCTCCTCTTATGGATTATATCACCCATGTGTTTGTCGTGCGTGTATTCCCGTGTCCCTGGAAAGGAGAAACCTGGCAGTTGAGGGACGATATACTGACCCAATACCCCTTCGGCCTCTGCTTCAGGTAAACGGGAGGTGCATTGCCTTCCCCAATCTGTCAATTGGCATTTGGATTGACTTCGCTCATCTGCTAGGGTTCAAGTGCAGCGACTAGCTCCTTTCAGATATAGAGTTGTAATAAGAGTCGTGCTTGGCGGTACGGTTAGGCCTGAATTCAAATTAATTGAACATGGAAAATAAAAATTATAATCTCTCTTTCAGTGGAGTACCTAATTAACGAAATTGATGGACAGCAACAGATTCTTTATAATAAGAAAAGTAGGAGCTCTGGAGAATATCTCCACAATCCTCATCCGCAAGACGATTCTTGGTATGGTTGGGGATGTCAAAACTATAAAGAAATGTTACAACGGTGATATATTAGTGGAAATTACATCTCAAAAACAAAATCAATCAGAAATTTGTTTAAAATAGGAGAATATGAGGTTACCATTTCACCTCATGTTTCACTAAATCACTCCCTAGGTGTCATCTCGGAATCGGATTTGAAATTTGAAAGATATTTTAGAGGCTCTTAAAGACCAACACGTTTGATAAATCCGAAGAATAACATTTCGTAGTGACGGTCAAACCTTCCCAACTAAACACATAGTATTTACTTTCAAGGTCCTTGTTCTACCTAAATTTGTCAATATCGCTTACCTTAGATGTTTTATCAGTCCATACATACCCAATCTCGTGCGTTGCTTTAAATACCAGAGATTTGGCCATTCCATGCAAAATTGCCGCTGTAAAGAAACCTGCGTATGTTGTTCAATGGGAAGGCCATGATAGTAAAACAGCGAATCTACACCAAAGTGTTAATTGCAAGGGCAATCTTCCATCGTATTCCCGCACGTGTCCTCGTATCGAGGAAAAAGAACTTGTGAAAAAATCATCACGATTACTCAAAACCTCTCCTTTACCGAAGCCAGGAAAATTGTTACTGATAGAATCCCAAGAGCAGGCCTTTCTTACTCTACAGCAGTAAAAAAGTTTCAAAATTTATAACTACACAAACAGACCCTCTAACTTTTGATCAACTCATTAATATGCAACCCAAAACAGTTAACCAATCACCTGAAAAAACAATCGACAATAATAAACCAACGAATAGTTTAATCCCTTCTACTGGTTCCAAAATACCAAACATGAACAATCTACCGAAACTTTTAAGTGAATTGAAACACCAAAAAGACTGAATCATCGAAAAGAAAATATAACGATTCTCAGTCAAAATTATCCTAAGGAGGCAGAACGAAAAAAGATCTCGGAAAAATTTTAGATAATTTTCAAGGCAAAAAAGACAATTTACTGGATTATTTGTCTGAAGATTTACTTGCAAAGGAATGAGTTGGACAAAGAAGTAACCTAAGTAATATAGCTATAAATCTCATTTCGTAGAATTGTCACGGTTTCCGAAGCATACTGATGACATCAAAGTTTCACACATATTTAAGGGTCACACATATTTTAACTCACAGGCATTTGCTACACTCAGAACCATCTTTGACATGTCCAACGTGTGATTCAATCCTATCTGTTGGACACATTTTAAGTGAATGTCCTGATTTTAATGCTATTAGACTCTACTTTGGTGCTACTAACACTAGTATTAAAGACTTATTAGGTCATCCTCCTCAACCAAATCTATCTTTATTTATATCAGACATAGGTTTTAATTTTATCTAAATGATTTGAAGTCATCTGGATCTCATCATCAAAATATTAATTAATATTAAATTCGGTAATGTTTTGATGTAGAAATCTCGTTATAGATATATCTACATGTTCTTTCTTATGTCTTGAGTTTGCAGATTTTCCATGATATATGCACCATTTTGGAAACGATCAAATTTCCTCACCAGCACATAGCGATAAACTAATGTAACCAAAGTTACAGCTGCGTTGGCAACATTAATTGGTGATATCGCCATGAAGGAAATGGTAGCCATAGTCGTAAGTGCTGCTAATACGAGAATATTGCACACCATCAAAAATGTAGTTCTGAAGTGGCATCCTGATTTGAACGATAACTGGAATATTGAGCTGATTCTGAACATTGCGAAAATAAAGTTGTAAGGTTGTCTGAGTTTGAGATCTTCTTGAGTCACTGTATTAGCAGTAAAGAGATGCGATTCTAGAGGACGAATCATTTTGAAATTTGCTAATTCAAGGGTTTTGAATGAAAGATATTTTAATCCGCTTTTTAGCCCTTGAAAATCAAATGTCTGAAAATTGCAAGGACACTTATTTTCACAGCAATTAATTTGTTATTTAAAAAGCCTGACATCCATAACATCATCGCATATTAATTCATGATAGATGTGTATTTTGTCAAACTCCGTTTCCAGTTGAATGATCGTGTAAATATTCCAGCGTGTTTCACATATACTACCTATGCTCGTAAAAAAAAACTGGCGTAGACACATTCTTGGAAAACCATAATGCGGTGAGACAATCAAATAATTCCTGAAAAAGCTTTTTTAATAACTTTAGGCATCAATAACCTTGTTTTTCTTTGTATTACCTTCATTCTCTAGTTAATGGAAGTATCGATTTATGCATCCAATAATGAAAGAATTATGGCCATAATGTACGAGCGGTTTAGAAAACATGACACCAAGTAAATTGAAACAGCATTATGTTAGAATATATTGGAATCGATTTTTTTATTTGCCAATAGTTTAACCTTTTGGAAATTGCTTGAAACTTAATGCAATCATAATATGCATTTCTCCTTGTGTATTGGTTAATTGATTACAGCATAAATATACACTAAATAATCGCTCATTAATTTCAAAACTATTTTTGTTTGCAACTTTTTCTGATTTTAATTTATAGGGAATTTTATCGAGTACGAATCATCGACTTACAAGTGGAACACACTTAAGTCAAAAATTTCAAGATACGTTTTTTTTTTAGTTTTTCTAGACCAGACTGAAGTTTACTTGGTCATTTTTCTATGCAAGAAAGTACAATTTTTTCTTGAGAAACACTTATTTTTAGCATAGTTATTAAAGTTTTTGCCCCTTCGTTTTCAAATAATTTTTTGACTGACAGTGTATTTCATTTGTAAGCTAATGAAATATTCTGGAGATCGAAACAAAGTAACCTAAAAACACTGCCTCTTAGATTCACATTATTTCGTTGAAATCCAATCCCTCAAAAACAATTTAAAAATGAAAATTGATTATTTGGTTTATATAGTGAAACTATTCCGACATACACCTATTGAAACACTTTTTGGCTAACAGCTTTGAACTTCAAGTTCTACTACAATAGTTAATAACTTAATTATGCATTGACTCGAAATATGTTAGTGATCCTCTCTTAAGCATAGAAACGTAGATCCAGCTACAAAGGATATTCGAATCACATGAGATTTGTTTTACAAAGAACCATACGTAAGAAATACGAAATTTAACTTTTAATACCTTCTAGCCAATGTACGTCGATGAAAGAAGAAATCCTATATTTCTTACTATTTCCCACGGTTCATCTTTGGCTTCTACACGTTTTTTGTTCTCGCTACGACTATTACTATATCTTGAGTCATCTAAACAATCCATTATACAATTTACTCCTGGACAGCTCTTATGATCACCTGTTCAGGAATAAACCCTCCTGTATTCCATCTTTCGGATTGCCCATGGAGATTGTGCATGAGGATTTTTCTGAGGGATACCCCTATTTGCTCCATAAAAGTGGCGAAACGACCTCTTTTCACTATTTTGTTTCGGAAGCAAACTCAATTTTAAAAGTATTCTGAGGTTATGCGAGGTCTTCCACTAATGCAGTCATCTGTCGACAACTTTTTATCGTTCATCGTCACTATTTTAGAGATCTCAGCCATATATACTGATGGATCGAAATCTGATAATTATACCAGTTGCGCATTTGTGCGACTCAAATACTTTTAGCTTTTCATTGCCATCATTTGTTTCTGTTTTTACTACTAAATTTTTAGCCACCATACAAAGCTTTAAAACATATTTTACTCTTTCAATTAAAAATTATCATACTTATTCGGGGAATGGGTTGACATCGGAGTGTCTTCACCTGCTCAAGCCGTTCATGAAAATTTCAACCGAGATGGTTTTGGCATCATTTTTGCTTGGATACCGGGACACATCGGACATCTTGGAAATGAAGTGGCGGACTGCTGCAAAAAATGCAGTGACTCGAATAAATATACCCATTCCATACGATGATCTCCGACAAATTAATTTCAAAATTACAAGGTGTCCTTGGATCTTTCCTTTCGGGATTGATCTCCGATATTCGTCAATAGCCTGCTGTGTTGCTCCAGTGCGATGTTGATTAACAAACTACCTACCGACAAATTGTTCGGTACATCGTATGGAACAATTGGGACAATGGCTAGGGTATGCAGAGTCAAAACAAACTTTACAGCATCTGACCAGTTATTTCATTATAGCATGCCCTACCAATACGACACTCCGATGTACTTTTAACTCGTCTTCGTATCATACACACGTTTTACTCACAGGCATCTTTTATAAGGAGACAGTGCCCCTGTGTGTTACTCGCGCATGATCCTCTTTACCATTCACCATATCTTAATTAATTGAGCTGTTTTTAATCGTTATCGCAAGTATTCTTTAAATAATAAAATTTTAAACTTGCAAGATTTATTTGGGGGAAATCCCCACCGAAACCTATTTAAATTTTTACAAAGCATAAATTTTATAATTCCATCTCATCTTTTTATCTTTCATATCTTTTAAACTACTTCGTTTCAACACAACTTTTTAACTATCACTCTTTCTTTTTATATTCATGACGAGGATAATCCTATACTTTTGTATTTATTCATGTTGTAATGTTTAAATGTTATTCTTCTGTGTTCTAAAAAAGTAATGAACGTACTTGTTTTTTGGATCTACTTTTATTGCGGGATAGACTATTAATTTGAGTATACACATTTTACGGGGTCGAACTCTATCTTAAGTTTGTCGTAGCGTGTCTGCTATCGGACCTTGCGCTGTACAGAGGACCATCCAATCTTACGATATTTCCGACATATAATCCCTAACCATAACGTTATATCCATATATATAGCGGCACTCATACAGTACGGATTGTTCTTTAGCATCTTCTGGCATACGGTTGAGACTTTGGTGGAAGATTCGCTCACCAAAGACGGCGACGCAATCATGATCACAAAAGAGGCAAACGTGTTGAGAAATAAGCTGTAGACACACTCGATTGAAAAATTCGCTTAAATAACTCGAATGTAACGTTAACGACACGGTAAAGTACATCATCGACGAAATGAAGATAGTGTCACATAGCATCAGGAAAGATAGTTCGTCGTCAAGGAACTCGACAGAAGATTTGATGGAACCATAAGAAACCAATAGTTTTCCGTAGTCGATATTGGATCCCATGGACTTTTGGATACTCCTTTCAAAATCTCTCATGACATGTCTAATTCTGTGGCACACAAACACGTAAAAGATCGCAAATGTATTTATTGGTAACATCTGGAATACACTATTCCGACTTGAGTTCTGATGACAGGATCCCTAATTATAAAGCCAAGAGCACCTGTCTTTGAGTTCCAATCCATTGATAGGACACTTAAAAGTAGTAAAGGAATATGGATCGTGGAGCTTGTAACTGGCCCATATGTATACTCACCTGTTCTTTCTTACGTCTTCTTGAGGTTGCAAATTTTCCATTAGATATGCAATGTTTTGCATGCGATCGAATTTCTTTACCAGCACGTAGCGATAAACTAGTGTTAAGATATTTACAGCTGCGTTGGAAACAGTTATTGGTGATATCTCCATGGAGGAAATGATGGCCATGGTCGTAAAAGCTTGAGCTGCTAATACGAGAAAAATATACACCATTAGAAATTTTGTTCCGAAATCGTCGTCTGATTTGAATGATAACTGGAATATTGAGCTGATTCCAAACATTGTGAAGATAAAGTTATAAGGTTGTCTTAGATTCATGTGTTTTTGAGTCATTGTATTAGCTGAGAGGGGATGCAATTGTAGAGGACGAATCATTTCGAAACTTGCTGATGCAGTGTTTTTTAATGCAAGATGTTTATGATTCTACTTTTGTGTCTTGAAAATTACAGGAATACTTACTTTCACTTTGGCTATTATTTCATAACAAATGAATTTGCATGGCATCGGTGTAATTACCTTACAACGATGTGAATTTTTTTACCTTCCAGACGCCTGCCAGATAAGTGATCATCTAATTGTCTCTGCCAGTGTTTTTCAAATACACTACCTATGCTCATAAAAACTGGTGACGTCGATACATCTTTAGAAACCCATAACACAATAAGACATTCAAATATTTATTGGAAGCTTTTTAAGAACATACCTCCATTCTCGAGTTAATGGATGTATCGATTAATGCATTTAATTTCAAGAGAATTGTGTCCATTATATACGAATTTTTTGAAAACATGACACCATGCAAAGCAAATTAAAACAGCATTATGGAATAGTATCGCAGAGTGGTAGTGACTAATCAATATGTTGGAATCTATATGTTCCTTTTTGTCAATCGTTTAACTTTTTCGAAATTGCTTGAAACTTAATACATTCATAATATGCGAAGCATTTCTCAATTTCATTGATAAATTGATGGCAGCATACTAAATATACGCTAAGTAATTGCTCATCAATTTCAAAACTACTTTTCTGTTTGCAACTTTCTATGATTTAAATCTACAGAGAATTGACTTGAATACGAATCGTCGACTTACAGGTGGAAAAACTTAAGTAAAAAATTCAAGTTATGTTTTTAAATTTTCTAGATTAAAATGCGATGATTTTTAGTTTGAAGTTTACTTGGTCATTTTTTTCTATGCATGAAGGTTAAATATTTTCTTGAGATTAACTTTTCTTGATTTTAGCAGTGATTAGAAATTTTCCCCCTTCGTTTTCTCGTAATTGTTTTTTGATTGACTTGGTGTATTTCATTTGTAAGCTGGTGAAATGTTCTTAAGTTCAACGAAATTATTTAAATGTAAGAGGTAGTATTTTATGTCATTTAGTTTTGAAGTCCAATCACTCAAAAAAAATTTAGAATGCAAATTAATACAATTTGGATTATATCCGAAATATTTTACGACGTACGCTTATTGCAACACTTGATGACTAGCAGCTAATCAGGTTAAAATATTGGAACTTGAAGTTATATCACAATAGTTAATAACTTAATTCTACATTGACTTGGAATATGTTAGCGATCCTTTTTTAGGCATAGAAACGTACTTCCAAATACAAAAGGTATTGAATTCACACATGTGAAATTTGTTTTACAAAAACCATACGTAAGAAATACGAAATTTAACTTTTAATACCTTTTAGGCTAGTGTTAGTCGATGATAGAAGAAAGCCTGTTGGTATTTCCGACTTATATGATCCCCAAATCAAACGACATATCTCTACAGTTATACTTCATTTCAAGTTTGTAAACATTGTTTTCAACTGAGGACATGTATTAGTCTCATTCGCTCCAGGTGTCAAATTAAGCTTTGCATCTGATATAAGTAAAAAGATAAGGGATCCACAAAAGACTATTTTATTTTTAATCCATCAATGAGGATCACATAAGTGAATATAGCACCCAATGTGCCGATTGCAAAATGTCTCTTGATCGGCACAAATTTCCAAACAGTGAAGGTGATTTCTTTCTCAACGGAGGACAGAAAACGCTGTTGTGCGGCGCTCATGCAGTACTGATTGGTCTCTGGCATCTTCTGAGCCTCGTTTGCAACTTCGGCAGAAGATTCGTTCACCAGAGACGCCGACGTTGTCATGATCACAAAAGATACCAACGTGTTGATAAAAAAGCTGTAGGCACTCACTCGATTGAAAAATTCGCTAAATTTAATCGCATGTAACGTGAACGACACGGTGAAGTACATCGTCGACGAACTGAACATAGTGTCACATAGCATCAGGAAAGACAGTTCGTCGTCCAAAAACTCGACAGTCGATTTGATGGAACCATAAGAAACCAACAGTTTTCTGAAATCGATATTGTATCCCTTGGACTTTTGGATCCTCCTTGCAAAATCTCTGATGACATGTCTAATTCTGTGGCACACAAATACGTAAAAGATCGCAAATGTATTTATTGGTAACATCTGGGAAACGATAATCATTGTCGAATAAGCTATTCCGACTACAGTTCTGATGAGAGGATCATTAATCACAAAGCCAAGATCCCCTCTCTCTGAATTCGTATCCATTGATAGGACACTTAAAACTAGTAAAGGAATGTGGATCATGGAGCTTGTAGCGGCCCATATGTATATCCATCTGTTCTTTTTTATGTGTCGAGTTTGCAGATTTTCCATGAGATACGCAATGTTTTGTAAACGATCGAATTTCCTCACCAGCACGTAGCGATAAACTAATGTTACGATATTCATAACTGCGTGGGAAACAGTTATTGGTGATATCTCCATGTAGGAAATGATGGTCATAGTCATAAAACCGTGAGCTGCTAATACGAGAACATTATACACCATTAGAAATTTTGTTCCGAAATCATCGTCTGATTTGAATGATAACTGGAATATTGAGCTGATTCTGAACATTGCGAAGATAAAGTTGTACGGTTGTCTAAGTTTTTGATATTTTGAACTCATTGAATTAGCTGAAAGGGGATGCAATTGTAGTCGACGAATCATTTCGAAACTTGCTACTACAATGGTTTGGTATGAAAGCTTTTTGTGATATTGCTTTTAATCCTTAAATTTCTAATTTCTCTTAATATCACATCAAAATTTATTTTCGCTGCAATAAATTTGATTAAAATATCCAATCGTTCAAGATATCATTTGGCATTTACTCAACAAAGATGTGCATTTCATCTAGGTGAATGATCATCTAAATGTTTTTTCCAGTGTTTTCATGAGCATCAAGTAAGCTCATAAAATCTAATATCGACACATCTTTAGAAAGCCTTACTGTTGTGAGACATTCAAATAGTTCTTGAAAGCTTTTGTCAATATCTTCACTTTTCTGCATTAGTACCTCCATTATCGAGTTAATGGAAATATTGATTAATGGCATGAGAGAATCGTGTCTATTATGTACGGATTATTCCGGAAACATGACACAATGCAAAACAAATTTAAGCAGTTCTATAGTAAGAGCATTATTGTAGTAATTGATCGATTCAATGTAATCGACTTCTATCTGCCAATACTTTTAAGTTTTTTTTAATTTCTGAAAATTTAAAGTGGAGCGTTTCTCCATGTGTAATGGTAAATTGATTACAGCTTGAATGTGGTACGGTGTCTAGGGTGTGAAGAAGTGCAGCTGGATAATACGGAGATTAGGACTAAGACAACATTTAACTTCTTACCAAAAACCTATATACACTAACGGTTAAAAAAATCATTGAACAGCCTACACGCTGCCACATGCATGAATTGTATAAAACGGCGCTCGCTCCATCGGCGCTGGAAGCTTTCAGTCACTTGTTCAACTGTAACTCTGAGTCAGGAAAAAAAGGTTCTAGTAGTCACACTCGAGGATCAACACGTGCTTTCTCGCTCTTGTATAAAGTCACCGGAGTCCAGCGGATGACACCTACGCGCGTCCCTCCTTCCTTTGTATAAGTCTCAGCCAACACCTGCACTTGTGGTCAAGTTGATCATCAGCGCCATCTGACGGGGAGACTTGTGGACAGTCCGAATTCACATGAATATTTTATGAATATACAGAATAAATCACACAATAATTTCAAAATTATATTGTCTACTTGCAACTTTTCAGGATTTGAATACAATTAAGCGACTTACAAGTGGAACACTACTTCAAAATTTTTCAGTGTTTGAGTTTCTAGACCAGAATGTGGTGATTTTTAGACGACTAAGCCTATTAAGTCAGTTTTTCTTTGAATGAAGGTTACATTTCTGTTTGATAATGCAAGCAGAATTTTTTCCCTTCGTTACTCCAGAAAAGTTTTTTTGACTGACGGAGTATTTCACATGTAAGCTGATGAAATACTCTTAAGATGAAGAAGAAATAATTGGAAAAAGGCCACTTGGGTCTACATTATTTTTCATTGTCCAACCTCATAAAAACAATTTCGAATGAAAGTACATGATTTAGTTTATACCTGTAAAATTCTTTGGTGTCACTAGGTATGAACAAATAGCTCAGTTACTTCAAGTGTTTTCTTGTGCCTTCGAGTCCCCATTCTTGAGAATTGACTTGTAGTGTCGAAGAAATGTATGGTCAAGCATTAGAAATTAGTTATTCCTCCTGGTAGTTGTCTCGATGAGTCATTATCAAAACTGATCAGATCTTGATGGATAAGAGATCTCGTCATTAAGAAAAAAGCTGGCCAGATCTTTTTCACGTCGTTATCAAAAAGTGGGTAATATCTTGATGAAATATGTTAACAAAATTGGGCAGATCTTGAACGAGATATCTCGTCGAAACCACTTGGGTTAAGGCTGCGATTTATAATTACGGGTTAAAAAATTCACAGAAAAAGAACAGTTTTCTATTGTTAAAACCGATATTAATCCTCTTGGTGATTGTCTCGACGAAGTATCTCGTCATTATCAAAACTAATCAGGTTTTGATGAACGTGATTTTTCGGCATTAGAAAAAAACTGACCACATCTTGCTCTTATGATCATCGAAAAATTGGCAATATCTTGATGACGAGATATCTCATTAGCAAAATTGCTCGGATCTTGATGGACCAGATGTCTCGTAGAAACCACTTGTAGAGTTAAAGAATATTTAGTTCAAATCTAGTCCCCTTCAAAATAGACCCTTTGACTCGACTATCCCGGTGATTCTATTGATTAATGAATTTCCAATGTTTTAATTGCCCCATTAATGAAAATAGTATGGAGCCTGTTATGATTTGTATTTTATTTGTTTATTAGTGTACCTTCAGGGACGTACCTTCTATAGGTTTGTATGGGCTTCACAATCCCGGGGTACCTGAGTGTTATGTTCTCCCTTTCTTCTTTCCCCACCCCTTCAGCTTTTTCTTCCTCTCTCGTTGTGGTTGCCTCTTCCGAGGTGAGGTCTCCCCTTGAGAAGCTTTTCGTTACTCTTGCATTCAGCTCCTCTTATGGATTATATCACCCATGTGTTTGTCGTGCGTGTATTCCCGTGTCCCTGGAAAGGAGGATCCTGGCAGTTGAGGGACAATATACTGACCCAATACCCCTTCGCCCTCTGCTTCAGGTAAACGGGAGGTGCACTGCGTTCCCCAATCTATCAATCGGCATTTGGATTGACTTCGGTCATCTGCTAGGGTTCAAGTGCAGCGACTAGCTCCTTTCAAATATAGAGTTGTAATAAGAACGTATAGTCTTGGCTAGCACTGGTGCAGATGTCTACATCCCCTCGTTGGTCGTGCTTGGCGGTACGGTTAGGCCTGAATTCAAATTAATTGAACATGGAAAATAAAAATGATAATCTCTCTTTCAGTGGAGTACCTAATTAACGAAATTGATGGACAGCAACAGATTCTTTATAATAAGAAAAGTAGGAGCTCTGGAGAATATCTCCACAATCCTCATCCGCAAGACGATTCTTGGTATGGTTGGGGATGCCAAAACTATAAAGAAATGTTACAACGGTGATATATTAGTGGAAATTACATCTCAAAAACAAAATCAATCAGAAATTTGTTTAAAATAGGAGAATATGAGGTTACCATTTCACCTCATGTTTCACTAAATCACTCCCTAGGTGTCATCTCGGAATCGGATTTGAAATTTGAAAGATATTTTAGAGGCTCTTAAAGACCAACACGTTTGATAAATCCGAAGAATAACATTTCGTAGTGACGGTCAAACCTTCCCAACTAAACACATAGTATTTACTTTCAAGGTCCTTGTTCTAACTAAATTTGTCAATATCGCTTACCTTAGATGTTTTATCAGTCCATACATACCCAATCTCGTGCGTTGCTTTAAATGTCAGAGATTTGGCCATTCCATGCATAATTGCCATGGTAAAGAAACATGCGTATGCTGTTTAATGGGAAGGCCATTATATTAAAACATGCGAATCTACACCAAAGTGTTAATTGCAAGGGCAATCTTCCATCCTATTCCCGCACATGTCCTCGTATCGAGGAAAAAGAAATTCAAACCATCAAGATTACTCAAAACCTCTACCGAAGCCAGGAAAATCGTTACTGATAGAACCCCGAGCAGGCCTTTCTTACTCTACAGCAGTAAACAAAGTTTCAGAATTTATAACTACACAAACAGACCCTCTAACTTTTCATCACCTCATTAATATGCAACCCAAAACAGTTAACGAAACATCTAACCAATCCATCTGAAAAAAACAATAGACAATACTAAACCATCGAATAGTTTAATCCCTTCTACTGGTTACAAAATACCAAAGATGAACAATCTACCGAAACTTTTAAGTGAATTGAAACACCAAAAAGACTGAATCATCAAAAAGAAAATATAAAGATTCTCAGACAAGAAATTATCCTAAGGAGGCAGAATGAAAAAGATCTCGGGAATATTTTAGAATTTTCGAGGCAAAAAAGACGATTTACTGGATTATTTCTCTGAAGGTTACGTGCAAAGGAATGAGTTGGACAAGGAAGTAACTTAAATAATATTGCTATAAACCTCATTTCGTAGAATTGTCACGGTTTCCGAAGCATACTGATTACATCAAAACACTTAATTCATTTCAACCCGCTTGCATTGGATTACAACATCTGACTCCTGCAATAGAAACAAAATTCAAACAATATAGCTATGTAAGAAAAGATAATATACAAAATGAAAGTGGCTATAGGAGGAGTTGGATTAATGCACTCATAATATTTTCCATCCCGACACAGATCTAAAAACTCATTGCAAGCAACAGCTCTACAAATTCAAATAAAAACACCAATTACAATATGCACCATATACGTATCTTCCACCAAGCCAAAACCTTCATCAGAGAACTTAATGAGCTTGTTGACCAACTTCTTTTACCTTTTATAATTTTTGGCGATTGGAATGGTCACAGCTCTTTGGGGAAATAGCAACATACCCAAGGGGTACAGATAGAAAAATTTATTTCAGACTATAATTTATGCCTTTTAAATGATACAAGCAATACTTCCACCAACCGACTAAAACTTTTCATTCCATAGACCTTGCAATTTGTTCCTCTTCTCTTTTCACAAAATGGAATTTTAGTGTCGACAAGGATTTACACAATAGTGATCATTTCCCGATCATTTTAACATTTCTGTGAAAGACGTTACATTCCCTAGACGACCTATACGTTTTATTTTGACAAAGCTAATTGGCCCCTATTTGAAAAACTTTCGGAACTTAGCGAAGACATGGTAGAACATCCAAATATTGATGCAGCTGTAGAAACAGTTACGACTTACATTAAAAAAACGGGGAGATGTTGCAATTCCCAAAACATCGAGAAAATTTCCCAAATTGTGGAAAACCTGGTGGAACGAGGAATGTGCTGAAGCTTACAAAGATAAAAAGAAAACCTGGAATCGATTTCGACGATACCCCATCACTGAAAATTGAATAGTTTTTAAACGTACTAAAGCAATTGCTCGGCGAATCAGACGCCAGAGTCAAAGAATCCTGGCAAAAATACGTAAGTAGTATTCAAAATCAGATACCATCAAAATTCATCTGGGACAAAGTCAGATAAATACTCGGCACCAAAAGCTCTGGACTTTCATTGTCATTTCTGAAAAATAGCGGTTAACTCATCGGATGCTAAAGATATAGCAAACACTTTAGGTGCAACTTTTGAAAAAGTATCTAGCAACGATTCAAATCCATTGGACTTCATGAGATTTAAAACACAAGAGGAGAAAAAGACTAAATTTCCGAAATTCTTCATCTGAAATTTATAATACTTTTACTTTTCATGAGCTAAAAAGAGCTTTTAACAAATCGCATGCTACTTCCCCTGGTCCAGATGAAATTCATTTCAACCATTTAAAAACCTGTGAAGTTTCACTGCGCTTAATTTTATACCTTTTTAACAGGATTTTTAACGAGCATGTCTTTCCTAAGGCATGGCATAGAGCCATTGTTATTCTCATTTTAAAACCAGGAAAAGATTCCCTGAGCTCCAGTAGCTATAGACCCATTGCACTCACAAGCTGTCTTTGTCTTTCTAGCCAGTTTTAGGGACTGAATATATTCATTAACCCTTAAAATAACCCATTATTTCCTACTTTCATGTTTTATTATTAATGTTCCTTGACTTTTGATAGAACTCTTATACACGAAACTTGCGAGCTTATTTTTCTTATCTGTTCGATTCTTTTGATTGAACAGGTTATTCAGATTATTTATAGTTAAGGTTCTTGTTCTTTAATTGTTTTTTATACATTTTTGTGTATTTTTGTATTTTCATATTTCGTATTGTGTTTTTTGTACTGCATTTCATAACTGTTTTTCGCGCTCGCTCTCTCTCTCCTCCCGGTTGCCTTGGAGTAGGCTCCGGGTTTTTTGGAGATAAATTGTTCCCTCTCTCTGCTATACTATGAGTACTTCTTCTAGTAAAACCCCGCTGGTTAAAAATGACCAAGTCGGTATTACTGTATGCACGGGCATTGATGGGCTCGCGAAGTCTTTTTCGAAACAGCTGCTAGTAGACACTAACATTGCATTATGCAAGAAAACTTTAATTGAATAGTCAAAGTTCCTAAATGGTAAGAAGACTAGCGAGATAAAGACCCAGGTTATTCAGGCTGGGATAACCAAATATACCACAATTTTCGTTGATATTATTAAAAATTTAGTGTCAAACCAGCAAACGGAAAAATTGGTTGATATCCCCGATGATTCTGTATTCGAGATTGGCCAAACCACAAGTACTCCTGTTAAGACTCCGATAGATCTCATACAGTCCTATAAGGATAAAGTAGCCTTCTTGGAAGGAGAAATCGACCATAAAAACAAGGCGATTTATGAGATCAAAGAAGCTGCGGAGCATATGGAGCGAGACCACATTAATGTACTGGAAGTGGAAACCTCCAAATTAAAGACTAGTTGAGAGAGAAAGAGAGCAAATACGTACATTGGAATTGGCTTTGGCCAGAAAGGAAGGTGCCCTCTCTGAGCGGGAGAACCATATTGATAGACTGACGGTTCTTGAAGGAACCATGAATGAAACCTTGAAAGTTGTGCGCGAGATCAGGGAAAATGGTCCTGCCCCTGGAGCTATACCCAGTGATGGCATAGAAATCCTTCACGAAATTAAAGAGCTGCAGCGAACTTGCACTAATACCGCCCCGAGTTATGCCCAAGTGACTGGCCGGAATTTAGTTCCCCATTCGGAGAAAATATCTGAATTCCTTGGGATCAAAACATACTCTTCTCCTGAAAACGAGGGTCGACTGTGACTTTGCGGTTAACCGCAATAAAGTCCAGGAGACCCTTCGTAAGCTGAAAGTTCGTACCATCCAGCTCAGGAGAATTAGAGGCGGTGGTGTTGCCATTGACCTCGAGTCATCGACTGAGGTGGACTCTTTAATGGAGAAATTGAATAAGGAGGATGCTATAACCCAGCGATTCTCAACCTGTGGGGCGCGCCCCCCTAGGGGGGCGCGAGAATATCCAAGAGAAAATATTATTTAAAAAAATTGATTAACTGACTGAAAGGAAAGCACACATACACACAGAAAACAAAATACATTTCGACATATTTAACAAATAAAGTAAAACAACTTACTAAATCAAAACTTACTTAATCAAAACATACTAAATTAAAAACAAATTTAATAATTATTAGTGACTTCCTTGGGCCTGTCTTGCAGAGCAAAGTTTTTCGAAGGAAGGCTTAATATTAGAAATAGCCACTCTCAGTTCTGTTTCTATATTTCGCCGAGATCTATATTTTGTCTTCAAAGAAGCCACAGCAGAAAATCCAGTTTCACAAAGGTAGGATGTTGAAAATGGTAATAGAATGCTAAATGCCCTTGTTTTTAATGCAGAAAAATCATCCTCTACTCCTGCCCAAAATTCAAATAGTGATTTATTACTAAATTGTCTTTTGGTTTCGCCACTTGTGAAGTCTATGAATTTTTCTTCCTCATCAATTGAGAGTCTTATGAAATGGATCCTTAACCCACTCGTAACTTGCTATCAGTTTGTCGTCAGCAAGAAAATACTTTTTAAAATTCTTTGCCAGCATGGCTAAATGATTTTCAATGGTTACAAAAACAACTTTTACATGTTCTTCTTCAGCCTTGTAAGTTTTAGTACAATAATCCACATTTGCAAACATTGTTAGGTTTTTTTTGCTTTAAATTTCTGCTCCACAATTCCAATTTTCTACAAAAAGCATTAACTTTATCACTCGTATCCAACATATGTGTATTTGCTCCTTGGAGTTGAAGATTCAAGTTATTTAATTTCTCGAATATGTCGACCAAGTAGCTCAATTTCATCACAAATAAACCATCGCGAAAATTCCCGGCTTCCGGTCTGTTTTCTTCTAGGAAAATGGCGATTTCTTCTCTTAATTCATAAACACGTTGCAAAAATTTCCCACGTGATAACCATCTTGCCTCGCAATAAAATAGTAACGCTGAATGTACTGAACCCATGTCTTTACAAAGTGCGGAAAAGATTCTCGATTTCAGGGGTCTCATTTTTATATAATTTACTACGGTTACAACCGTAGTTAACACAATATTCAGACCAGGACTCATTTCTTTCGAAGACAAAGCTTCTCTGTGGATCATGCAATGTGTCCAGACGCACTGAGGCGATTTTTGTTTTACAAGTGCTTGTATACTTTGTAATCTTCCGGACATTGAACGAGCATCATCGGTGCATATTCCGACGCAATTTTTCCATTCTATGTTTGCCTCGTTCATAAAATCATTTAAAATAGCAAATAATGCGAGCGCTGTTGTTTTGAGTTCTATTGGTTTGCAGAAAAGTAGTTCTACTACTGACATATTATCACAAAATCGAACATAGGCAATTAAATGAGAATCTTTATTACTATCTGTTGCTTCATCAAGCTGTATTGAAAACAATTTGTCACGCAACTTCGAGAAAAGCTGACACTGTACATCTTCAGCTATATCACCAATTCGACGAGCAACAGTATCATTTGAAAGAGGTATGGACTGCAATTGTTTTGAAAAATTATCTCCAAACATAGTTTCTACAATCTCAATTGCTGCTGGCAAAATAAGCTCTTCACCAATGGTGTGAGGTTTTTTACATCTGGCTATTTTATATGAAACTGTGTAAGATGCAATTAAAGCTTTTTTATTCACAGACAAAGTTTCTTTAAAAATGATTTTTGCTTTTTATATGATTTTAATTTTAATCCGAAGAATTCTCTGGGTTTGTTGACGTACTCACTATGAAGCGTTTCCAAATGCCGTTTAAGTTTATTAGGTTTCATGCTGTCTGCGGCCAATATTTTTGAGCTAATGATACACAGGGGCCTTTCTTCTTCATTTACTTCAGTACTGGTAAACCCAAAATTTAAGTATTCTTGACAATATTTTTTTGATTTTATTTTCGGAACCACGCTCGTCAGTGTACTTGTTGATGCTTGACTATCGTCTAATGCTCGCTTACTTCCGCTTAAAAATTTATCCATGAGTCTGCATAAATCTGCTGCCGTGAATATTTAATATGGTGAATTGCAATTAACACGAAAACATATATAACATACACATTCACGATAGATTTGATAGCGATAGAAGGATCGACTCGAATGAGACTGGCTGGAATTGAAACTTGTGTTATCGAACATTTTCCTTATGAGAAAACATTTGCTCTGCGCATGCTCGAGACGGCATCGGTCGTGTGGATTCAATTTCACAAACATTATTTATTTTTTCTCTTTTGTTCAGTCACGCTTCTGTTTTATTTCTATTATTATTCGAAAAAATGTATTCCCAGTTTCTAAATTTAGCTCACCCCGTCTAGGTTAACTTTCATTAACGAATTTTTCTACTTTCATATTCTTTTAACGTTATCTCCCTGTTTGGCTTTCATTTCAAATATAATATTTAAATTTTCCCCGTTTTCATTCGCTTCATCTGTTCACCGCCAGCTTGGCAAAATGCCAGATGTGGTTTCTCGCCAACGTTGGCTCGCTTTTACTCTTGTTTTGGCAGTTAGTTAAAAATAATTTAAAAACAGAATCCAAAATACTCAATATACATTATTGTTGTATACATTTTATTGTAAGCGGGGGGCGCGATGAAAATTATGATTGAAAACTGGGCCGCGAATACTGAAAGGTTGAGAAACGCTGCTATAACCAATTTGTTCCTGGTTGAGAAGCCAAAAATGCTACGCCCCAGAATAATCATCTTGGGCGTAGATGATGAAATCGATAAGGTTGGTCTCCCCTCCGAGATGGCACGACTGAATGACTCCGTCGAGAGAGAGCGAGGTGAACGTAGAGTTTAGTATAAATGCCCGTAGGGGGACTCATTGGGTAGTCTCGCTGAGTCCTAGTGTTTTTCGCGCTGTTCTCAATGAGGGATACCTCTATTTGGGATTCCGTCGATGTAGAACGGAGGAATTTAAAAGCGTTAGACAGTGCACCGGCTGTGGTCGTTTCGGCCACAGTCGGGGCAAATGCACCCATATGAACACCGAGAAACCAGTTTGTATGACCTGTGGCGGTGAGCATGCGACAGCGGCGTGTGATAGCAGTTCGAAATCCTGTGTCAACTGTAGGGAGTCGAATACCCAGTTCAAAACCACCTACAATGTTGAACATGACGTCAAGGCCAGGTCGTGCCCTAACTATAAAAGGCAGTTGGCAATCTTAGAAGCAAACATTGATTACGGCGAGTGATGGCCAATCGGAAAGTGAAAATTCTCTCCATAAATACTAACCATTCATATTCCGCCCAGTCTCGCGCTGGTCACTGCAGCTTACCACCATTCTGACTTTCTTTTAATACAGGACCCTTACATTATTAAAAATAAACCCGCTGCCCTATTTCCTGGCCACCGACAGCTTGTTTCTGAAAATAGTACTAGTGTTATAATTTGCTTACGTTCTGATTTTACTTTTAATTTGAGTTTTGTTAGTTTTAATTCTGTCATTGCGGAGGTCTCGACGCAGGCCGGCCCCTTATTGTTGGGAAGCGTTTACTTCCCCCCCCCATGACAGCATTCACGATCAGCTGGAGGAGTTGTCTGACCTCGACTTTAGTCGTGGCAGACTCCTCATGGGGGACTTCAATGCCCGTTCTCCCCTTTGGGGGTACGGACATGAGGACATAAGGGGCAGGTGTGTGCTTGACCTCTGCAATGTCAATTCCCTTAACATCATAAACATACCCGAAAAAGGGCCTACCTTCATTGCCCATTCTGGGAGGGGATGGCCCGACTTGACCCTTGCAGGTCCAGAGATCGCTGGCCAAATTGAGAACTGGGACGTATTGGACATTGCATCCTGCAGCGATCATCGTTATGTGACTGTGGAGTTTAATACCCTCCCCACTAACAGCCAGGGATTCTTCCTCAGAACGAAATTCGGACTGGGGCGTTTTCCTGGCAAATTCCATAAACTAACACAAGATTTGGAACTTTCTACTAAAAATATTAACAACATTGGTGAACTCGAAAATTGTTATTCCAAATTACTTCATAACGTTAAATCAATAGCACTTAAAACATTAAAAAGAACTAAAAAAAGGTATAACTTAACGACCAAAGTTCACTGGTGGACTCCCGAACTGGCGTCCTCACGGAATAGGGTCACTGCTCTCTACAAGAAAATTAAATCACTCCAAAAGGTTAATGCTCCTGTCGATGCCTCAGAAGTAGAGTACCGTCTTAGGAGGGCCGCCCTTAAAAAATTAATTAACATCTCTAAAAGGGCAGCATGGAGGGAACATTGTTCCAGTCATGGCGCGAATTATGGTTCTGTTTTTAAATTAGCCTATAATAAGAAACAAAACAATAATATTGATTTATTTTTTCCTTCTAATCCAAATTTAACACAGAAAGATAAAATAGAACTTTTAATGAATCACTTTTTTACGGTCAATAGCTTTATTCCTACACCCTTAACCGTTAACAATACAATAGAACTAGATGATACGTATAATGTTACACACCATGACTTGGACCATGTTTTCTCCAACCTCAAAGACGGGAAAGCTCCTGGGCCGGACCTCATTGACTATAAAATCTGGAAGTTTATTTATAAAAAATACCCCTAGTTTAATTTTAATACCAATTCAAAAATCTTTGCAGTTTTCGTATTTCCCTAGGTGCCTCAGGAATGGGGAGTTCGCTTCCTTTTAAAACCAGGTCGCGACCCCTCTTCCTGTGGTGCCTACCGTCCCATATGTCTATTACCCACTCTGGGAAAAATCCTAGAGCGGGTATTCTGTCTAAAATTAAAGCACTGGATACATGTTCATAAAATATTTCATAATTTACAGTTCGGTTTTAGAGAGCAGCGGTCTTTGTTCGTAGTCACGTCTAAATTAAAATCTTTCAGAGGGATTGGCCATTCTGCATTGACTACACTTGACATCTCTGCCGCTTTTGATAATATGGACTGGCGATTGGTGGTCGACAGGCTCAACCATTTAAATTTCCCAACTTATTTTTCCCTTTTTATTTGTTCTTACTTAAACTCCCGTACAATATCTTTTGAAATAGGCAACGACATAATTATTAGATCTTTAGTTAAAGGCTGTCCACAGGGTTCGGTGTTAGCACCAACCCTGTGGAATATTTATTTTAATGATATTCTTAGTTTGAATTCCCCTATTATTTATATCCAGGCCTTCGCTGACGACCTGGCGCTAATCACGTCGGGTAAGACGCGAAGGATCCTGGAAGCAAATACTAATCTTTCTCTCGACTTAATTTTTAGAAATCTTAATGATATGAAATTGAGCCTGTCGACCGACAAATGTCGGTCCATAATAGTCTCCAAAGAAAAGAAACTCCAACGAAATCCGATTTTTAAACTAAACAATAAAACAGTCAAAATATGTAACAATCTCAAATATTTAGGCCTTATAATCGACAATCGTCTCACGTGGAGTGACCATATCTTAGGACTTCGGACCAGGTGCCATTTAATTGGCGGTTCCCTCCAGATGATTCGTGGAGGAGGGTGGGGCGTCGGTGGCCGGCTCCAGAAGTTGTGGTACCTTACGGTAACCGAAAAGATCTTAACTTATGGAGCCGGCATTTGGGGCGGTAACTTGACGCAGGAACAGCGGAAGAAGTTGGCTACAATACAGCGTCCCTTCCTGCTCAAGATTACTGGCGCATATGCCACCTCCCCAACCGACTCCCTCTGCGGGATTCTACCACTCCACGTGACACTTTTGTCGATTTTTAAAAATTATAACATTATCAAAAGACGGCAGCCGGACCCAGCACTGGGATTGTCACCAGATGATCTTGACTTTAATATAATTACTGCTGGCGTCCCGATGTCAACCTTACGGTTAGACATTCGTGACGTCATCCCTAATCCAGACTACGAGGTGTACACCGACGGTTCCGGCATCGATGGGAATGTCGGGGCGTCGGTGTGCATCCTCAAACAAAACAATATAATTGAGGTCTTTAAATTTAAACTCCATTCCGACAACTCCGTTTTTCAAGCGGAGTTGTCGGCTATATATCAGGCAATAGTATGGTCCGCATCCAACAACAAAACTGTAAATATTTATAGTGACAGTCTCAGTGCCATTCAGGCCTTAAAATCTAGCAAATCTAAATCAAATTACCTGTTCAAAATTAAAGAATCTATTTCCCATTCTACTAACCTCTTCGGCCTGAGTTGGGTCCGGGCTCATGCAGGACTCTCTGGCAATGAGCTTGCTGACGAGAATGCTAAACTTGCCTCGGTTCACGGTGAGCGGTCCCGCTGCTCATTAGCTATGCTAAGAAAATGATAAAAAATTATATTAAACATGAGTGGCAGCTACATTACATAGGTTCTGAGAAAGGCCTAAGACTTAAAGATTTTATTACTGGGGTGGACTTTAATACCCTCATCGTGAATCGTCATCTCACCTGGTTCTTGACGGGACACGGCCCTTTCGCGGCTTACCTACACAGGTTTAAACTACGTGATCATGATATCTGTGACTGGTAAGGTGGGGGACGCCGACCACTATCTCTTTGACTGTCCAGTTACGCAGGCATTTCATATTACAAGACCGACTGATGCGAATAAGCCCTTGTGGTTAAAAAATATTATCGGCAATCGCCAGTCGTTGTCTCATTAAGTCCTGCGTGCTGGCGGCTGCGGGGATGGTGGCCGGCCCTCCCGCCCCCCAGTCCGGATGACCCCGTGAGCTACCCTCTGGTCCCCCTGCTTTTATGTAGGGGGTTTAAAATATGTTTTACCCCATTTTAGTTTTCGTTGTGATCATCTGTTTTACACTATCGCTCTATTTTTACTCTTATACACTTCATGTTTTCATATTTAAATTATTTATTATATTCCATACCCATGTGTGTGTTATTTATTTCATTACTATTTATATAACTCATTCCATCTACCATTTTCATTTATTGTTTTATTCTTGATTGTAAATGTTCATAATTTCAGTTATTCTCCTTTTATTATTTTGTGTTTCACTGTTTCTATAATTTTACTAATTTTTTATTTACTTTATTGTCTAAGCATTATTATGTCCCATCCCTTTGTTAAATGTTTTTTGCCAGTCACCGACGGTACTGCGTACCGTTCGATGCTGGTTTTATTAATGTTCTTGTTCGTTCTGAGTTCTGTTTTTTTTGTTCTTTTAAACGGTATTTATTCCTTCTTCCCGGACAGCTGAACTTTTAGTTCTTATGGGCTTGTTTCCCCATGTATGAAATAGTTAATTGAAACAATAAATGCTGGTCCGGATCGATTGGGGCCCGCTGGCCCCTTTCCTGCTGTGGTGGAGGTCCCCTCCCCTCCGATCCGTACAAAACGCTCGACACCTAACGGTGAGTGGGATCGGAGAGGGTCTCTAAGCTGTCTTTGCGAAGTTATGGAGCGAATGGTCAACTAACGTTTGGTCCATGTTTTGGAGGCGAATGGCCATCTCTTGAAGTATCAAATTGGATTCCGTTATGGACGTTGCACAATGGACAATGTTTTAATGCTGGAAACTTCAATAAGATGCATTCCTCAGTAAGAAACATTTGATTTCTGTGTTTTTTGACATGGAGAAAGCGTACGACAGGACATGGCAATATGGAATTTTAAAGACTTATACAACATGGACTTCCGTGGCAACTTACCTATTTTTATCCAGAACTTTCGACAAGAACATTTCAAGTTCACGTTGGTGATGTTTTATCAGATTATTTCTTTCCACACGAGGGTGGTCCTCAATAGCCATAGTCGGTAAAAGCTGCTAATACGAGAATATTGCACACCATCAAAAATTTAGTTCGGAAGTGGCATCCTGATTTGAACGATAACTGGAATATTGAGCTGATTCTGAACATTGTGAAGATAGAGTTGTAAGGTTGTTTGAATTTGAGATCTTTTTGAGTCATTGTATTAGCAGTAAAGGGATGCGATTCTACAGGACGAATCATTTTGAAACTCGCTAATGCAAGGGTTTTGAATGAGTTATTCGTGATTCTGCTTTTTAGCCCTTGAAAGTCAAATTTCTCTGAAAATTGCAAGATTACTTATTTTTACAGCAAATAATTTATTTAAAAAAACCTGACATCCATAACATCGCATATTAACTCATGATAAGTGTGTATTTTGTCAAACTCCGTTTCCAGGTGAATGATCGTGTAAATGTTCAGCAGGTTTCACATATACTACCTATGCTCGTAAAAAACTGACGTAGACACATTTTTGGAAAACCATAATGCGGTGATACAATCAAATAATTCCTGAAAAAGCTATTTTAATAACATTAGGTATCAATAACCTTATTTTTCTTTGTATTACCTTCATTCTCTAGTTAATGGAAGTATCGATTTATGCATCTAATAATGAAAGAATTATGGCGATAATGTATACGAACGGTTTAGAAAACATGACACCAAGCAAAGTAAATTAAAACACCGCTACATTATAGTAGTAATTGATCAATATATTGGAATCGATTTTACTATTTGTCAATAGTTTAAGCTTTTGGGTATTGCTTGAAACTTAATTCATTCATAACATGCGAGTCATTTCTCCATTTGGCTATTTTGGTAAATTGATTACAGCATAAATATGCCCTAAATAATCGCTCTTTAATAATTGCAAAACTATTACCACTTGCAACTTCATTAGTTTATCCAACAGGATTATCTTGGAATGCAAATCGTCGACTTGCACGAGGAACACGCTTAGTAAAAATGAGTTTTTTAATATTTCCAGATCAAAATGTGGTGATTTTTAGACTGGGGAAGTTCGATTTGTCATACGTTCTATGCATGAAGGTTAAAATTCTTGAAAAATACATTTAGTGATTTTATATAGTCAGTAGAACGTTTTTCCTATTCGTTTCTTATAACTTTTTTACTTGTATGTTTATGAAATAGTCTAAGATCAAAAAGAAATAATTGATAATAGTGTCTCTAAAGTCTACACTATTTCGTTGATTTCCAACCACACAAAAATAATTTCGAAAGAAACTTTTCATGTCTTGGTCTGAAACATTATGCGACTTGTATTTGTGACAATTTTTGCAACTAATGTTACCATAGTTACAGCTGCGTAGGCAAAAGATATTGATGATATTCCTATGAAGGAAATGATGACCATGGTTGTTAAAGCGTGAGATGTTAATACAATAATATTATACACCATCAGAAATTTTGTTCTGAAGTTACATCCTTATTTGCACGATAACTGGAATGTTGAGCTGATTCTAAACATTGCGAAGATAAAGTTGTAAGGTCTGCGTTTGTGATCTGTTTGCGTCATTGTACGTATTAGATGAGAGGGGATGCAATTGTGTGTGTAGAGGACTAATCATTTTGAAACTTGCTACTGCAATGGTATTGAATGAAAGCTATTCTTGATTCCGCTTTTAGTCCATGAAAATGTCAAATCTCTCCTAATTACTGGAACTTTTTTTCTGTGCAATTCATTTGTTAGAAAAGTCAGAAGTTCATGACATCGAGTATTTACTCAAAAAATATATGAATTTTGTCAAGCTCAGTTTCCATACGAGTTATGCAATTTTTGCTTCTAGTATTTTTCATATACACCACCTAAACTGGGAAAAACTGACGTAGAAGCATCTTTAGAAACCCATAATGCAATTGCGTTAAAAATTAGTTTGGATCGTATAGTGGATAATTTACTTTGGGCAAATAAATTGCCTCCATAGGAACCATAAAATACCTGGACACAGTTCCTTTAAAATTACATAAGAAAATTTATTACGTAAAAATGTAAGGATAAATAAAATGCAGATAAATAATTAAACAAAAGGGGCCCCGACAAGACACAGAAAAAAACAATTTTTACAAATAATGATTCGACACAATACAAAAGTTCAAGAGAAGCAGATGGGGACCAATGGCACAACCCGAGTCGAACTTTGTTTCCGAATCAGCTATAGATCCACAGATCTAGAACCCATCTACGATAATATTTTTTGTGAAATCGGGATCAAAGTTGGCACATTCCTACATATCTAGGGGCCGCGTTAGCTTTTTGGAAGAGAGCGGATTGAACCCGGAGGTTGCGAATTCAAAACTCGATCTGCCCAAAGACAGTCGTGTACATGGGAGCTGGTGCACGCAAATCTGCAGTATCCTATGTCCTGATGTTGGCGTGGTGTGGAAGTTTGGAGAGTGGAGAGTCAGCTCAAGTATGACTTCGTCATCTTGACAGTGATTCAAAATTACGTGGTGTTATCCTCTGAACTTCCATTCGGGATTGATCCTGACTGTCACCAATAGACTGTTGTGTTGCTCCAGTACGACGTTAATGCACCTACGAAGAAGTGCCATTTTAAATGGTAGTATAAAGAACAGTGACACCATCTTTAATACCTTTTTCACGAAATCAGGATCAAATGTTAGCACATTACTACATATCTAGCCCTCTGAGACTACAATATTTCCGAGTAGGTAGTTAATAATGCTTTTACTCGTAATGACTAAACCACATCCATTGGTTGAAAGAATCCTAGAAGGATTCTATTGGTCAAAAAGATCAAAACAGGTTACAAGTCGCGCAGGGAAGACTGAGTTACAAGGTGGAATTGTACGTGTGAAACCTTCAGGGGGCTAGTTCAACGGTCATTTTAATTTTAGATAGAAACACGAATGCGGCTATCAGCTTGCATGCAGCGACTAAAGGGCTGCACAGTCAAACAAAAAATACTACACATGTACAGTTAATAGCAATAATAAGACATGTGCAGCTAGCAGCAATGAGACGTGTGCAGTTAGCAGCAATGTGTCGTGTGCAGTTAGCAGCAATGAGACATGTGCAGTTAGCAGCAATGAGACGTGTGCAGTTAGCAGCAATGAGTCGTGTGCAGTTAGCAGCAATGAGTCGTGTGCAGTTAGCAGCAATGAGACGTGTGCAGTTAGCAGCAATGAGTCGTGTGCAGTTAGCAGCAATGAGACATGTGCATTTCCATAGTTGCATTTGCTAGTATTCTTGAGATTTCTTGATCAGACCTTGGACAATCGTCAGATTGAAAAAAAAGGTGTACCTGATTCCCAAATAAAACATTTAAAAAAAAATTATTTTTTTAGTAAATTTGAGAACTCATTTTCTGTTTCAAACCTTTTTCAGGTGTAGGGAAAACATCTCTACTGTTACGATTTACAAGAGGAACGTTTAAAGGTAAGTGCTTAATTTACTCTATCAGTAGGGGTCACCATTTAAAGTACAGGGGCGAACGTCTTGCTGGTTATATTAATATCAAGCTGGGGGGCAGAAGCTCAGGGTTAGAATCCTGGTCGTCTAGGCATTGATATTCGTAATAATTTGAAATCCTTTGCGCCTTAGATCCAAGTCTAATTCCCCTTCATGTAGCAAAAATGACAAACCAGCAAAGAAGGTACATAGTCGTTAACCCTCCTGGTGTCTGTCTAGACAAGGTATCTCGCCATTAGGAAAAACTGACCAGATCTTGATCCCGTTATCATAAAATCGGCAATATATTGATGACAATATATCTCGTCCTTAGCAAAATTGGTCAGATCTTGATGGACGAGATATCTCGTCGAAACCACTTGGAGGGATAGGCCTAAGGCACAAAAGTGGGTGCTGGTTCTAGTGGAATTTCATCAAGGTTTTGAAAAAGATTAATCCATCTCGATAATGAATATCGCATTTTAATCATAAATGTGTGATAATTTTAATTAATGAAATAAATCTTTCGCATTCAATAAGTTTATTCAAGGAAAAAGTGATTAATCAAAACCTAGCACATAAATAAGCCACTTAGCATGTAATAGGCACACACTTATAGAAACATTTTCCATATAAACTCGGATGGTGGTAGTTTTTTTCTGGCTGACGTGTGCTTCCTGTGCGTTTTCCGGACATGACGTCATTTGGTTGGCTTTCGAATACGAAAGTGAACCAAATTTCAGCACGTCACCAATAGAAATTCCAAAGAATAAATTCCGAAATGATATAATTAATTGGTCAACGCCAATTATGTTAAACGCTAAATGTCGGGAAAATGGTGACATATTTTAAAGTAAACTCGATATTGTATACCAGAGGAATTTGGTAACAGACGGTAAAATCTCAATTTTTCGTTGATTTGTTTGCACTGAAAATCTCTTAATTCCAATATTTAAGTAACCATTTTAAATTATTTATTAAATCCCATGATGGGGAGTTGAGAATATGGCCTCGTCATCTGACCGTGATTCAAAATTACGTGGTGCTGTCCTCGGATCTTTCTTCGGGGTTGATCCCTTACCGTTGCCAATAGCTTGTTGTGTTGCTCCAGTTGCGACGTTAATTAGATACCTACCTACCTGTCATATTAATAAGATGACTGATTTAGTTTGAAAAAGAATAACGCAACAATTGTGGGAAGTTTATGGTAAAGTTAACTAGAAATTTTAAAAGTTGAAAATGATTACGAGATTCACAAAAGTCTGAGATGCATAACTTTCTTCTAACTTTATTTCAGAGCAACTCAATGTCACTTTAATTGACTGTCTCCACGCGCAGCTAACTGTGAAGAACAAGAAAGTGCGACTGGAACTGTGGGATACCGGAGGCCAAGACAGATTTAGGACCATTGTCAAACAGTCTGTATTTTTGTATCCCAAACAAAATGTTATACAAATGAATTGTAACAACTTTCCCTATTTGGCTTATGTGATTGATGTATGATACGGACTGGTAAAACGAGAGCTCATACTGAGTGATCCAAAAGGTCACAAAAAAGCAAAAATTCAATAATTCGAAAAGTATAGACAGAAGCACGATGCGGTTTTCACAGAAATGCACAGAAAGCCATGGGATTTTTTTAATAACGAAAATGTTTATTGCCAGAATAGTTACAATTGTCACCGACAGGTAGCGCTGTAGCGGTCCCTAACCTGGGGCTACTTGAAGTCAGGTGTACAGAGGTCGGCCGACGTCATTGGCCATGTTGAAAGTAGCTATTCGCCATCATCTGACAGGAATTACAGCTGAAACCCTTTTCGATACTGTGCAGTCTAGTGCCACGAGACTGCACAGTGAGTTCAATATTTGGACGGCGGGTGATATGATAACAGGAGGCAAGGGGAGGAGAGGTATGGCTTTGAGAATATTATTTTAAATTAATGGACAATAACGTCTGAAATATTCTAAGGATATTGAGGAACACCCGAAAAGGTTTACCATGCATCAAATAGGCATGTATCATTTGGCCACTGATTACACCAAATGTTGTTCCTAGCGGCATGCCAAAGTGGAATTGAATTGTAAACAAAATATAATTACATATACTTATTTATACCCAAATGAACAAAATCTGCAATTCTGTGGAAATGCTATCTACAAAAATTTTTCTCTTTTTACAGCAATGAGTAGTTTCTAAAATTTTCCTTCAAGATTTTGAGAGAAACGTTTTATAAATAGAGTATTTCGCATCAATATCAATGCTTCCATATCAAACATAAAGTGATGCCTATAAAAAATGTGCAAACGTAACTAAAATTTTAGTCACACGCCTTGTCATTAAATTGTCATACGAATGTTATCAGATGTTTCTTTTATATTCCCCTTTAAAATAAAGGAAAATAAAATTTTCCTTTTCTTCATTTCAAAATTAAATTTTTAAGTATTAAATTGCAAAATTGAAATGTTAAGCATTTATATTTATGAAGGTATCTCCGAAATAATAAACTAGAAAGGTTCGTTTAAGTTTTCTAATTTGTACAACTTTTGAAAATGTCGTTTTATTCCATCTATTCAAAAATGTATGTCAACAGAAATTATAAAAGCCTGCAGTCGTGACAAGAGTGGTATAAGGCAACCGGAGAAGAATCCATTGGTGGTTAAGTGTAATGTTGATTCCACAAATGGAGAGGCAGAAAATTCCATAAACAATAATTTATTCAATGCAAGACAAGTGGTAACATAATGCGTGGAGGTGTTGAGTGTTTGGGACGGTTCTGAGCTCCTTATTCAAAAGGGCCCGTGAAAGAATGAATAGTAAAAAATGAACTCGCTAGGAGGATAAGGATTAAGAGAAATATTGCACCAGGGATCTATCAAGAAAGTTCATTGGTAGAAAGTCGGTGTCGTAACGAAGTAAGTTGATCTTGCACCGGCGATTTGAAAGGAAGAGATAAACATTTCGAGTGAGAAGGTCCGTCGGAAGTCGAGGTTAGTGAGATAACTGGAGTTCAAAGGTGGAAAGATATATTGACCACGTGGCAAGCTGCGTGAAAAGGGGAACGTTAAGGGACTTATCTGTGGTGATAATTGCATTTAGGGGGTTAGTTTTAGATATCGTATCATGTATATATGTTACAGTGAAAGACCGAAATCTGGAGAATGTCGACTTTCACCGGTGAATGTCAACATTCACATAGTCGCTTGGTGTATGTCCGAAATATTTGCTAAATACCCTTATTTCTGACTTACACCGGCAAATGTCGACATTCACCATGCACTAATGGTGAATGTTGAACGTGTCGGAGATTTATATTTTCTTCTCCGTATTTCAGTCGCGATAAAACGTCACAAGGGTGACGTAACTTTTTCGCCTCTCTTTCTGAGAGGAGTGACCAAGAACTTAAAACAAACAGCACATTCTAAATGAGAAAAGAAAATAATAGTAATAAAAAACTTACTTAATTATGTGATTCAAATCTTATTTATTGCAACAACTTAAACTATTATGACACTTTGAATTGCACAAGAGTCCCTTGCTTTTACAACTGCATTTATTTGTGGAACACTTCCTTTTGCAATGACAGCGTGTATATAGCCTTGCCCCCCGCTTCTCGAATTAGCTGCAGCTGCTTCTCTCAGCGACATTTCTTAAAAAGAAATCTCATCTATGGAAAGTAACTTTTCTTTACAAATTACGAACTGATTACGTGTGTAAAGCTGCTTTTGAGGGTACCATTTTTATTTGCCAGTTTATAGAAGTTGGAGTCTTCTATTCCAACAACAACCGCTAACACATTTCGGCTATCTGTACGACCACGGTTGACATCAGGGACTTCTATTCGTACAGTATCACCAATTTGAGCAGGAGGAAATTGTTTTTGTGAGGTTCGTAACATTTCAGAAAGTATTTTAGAGTACTTTTCTTGAGAAAAATAAAAACAATTGTCTTCTCGTTTACCCGCAATTAATGCATTTAGCTTTTCAAGAAAAACATCACGATTCACTGCAGTATCCATTCAGTATAAATTAGGGTATCGGAAAAAAAACCTCGGCTCCTCTCTTTTCGACCTCCACCAGATCATATCTGTGATTGTCGACATACACCGGTGAGGGTCCGAATGTACAAGAATGTAATGAAATATTCGATCTTTCACCGACGTATTTGGTATGTGTCGACATTCTCCAATTTCGGTCTTTCACGGTAACATATACACTCATGTCCAAAATTATCTTTACATGCATAAAATCACGGATTTCTCAGAAACTGCGAACTATAAATTTATGAATTTGTGTGAATTGATACATAACATCATAGCACATAAATATACATGAAAAAATTAAAGAACACTGCATATGATATAAAACTGTAGCATGAAACAATAAAAATGGCAGTAATATGTGACAAGGAGAGTTCAGAAAAAAAGAATAACTCATAAAAAAAAAATTACGGCTTATGAATTTAATATGGAATATGATCTCTCCTGACGTATACACATATATCACAATGTGTTTTAATGCTGGCAATAATGTTGTTAACCACAGTTTGGGGAATTAAGTTCCACTCCTCCATCAATGCGGTCTTCCGGGCATTTATATCTCTAGGAGGAGGATGTCTCCGTGCAACTGCTTTTCCAAGGTAGTCCCATAAGTTCTCTATCGGGTTTAGATCAGGAGATTTTGCTGGCCACGCTATTCGCTCAATCGCTTCACTTTCAAGGAATTCGTCAATGAGGTTTACTCGATGTGGACGAGCATTATCGTCCATAAATAAAAAGTCAGATGCATATGCACCTCTGAAAAGTCTTACATAAGGTTCTAAGACTTCATCCCGATATCTCTGGCCGGTCACAGATCCGCTGTTGAAAACGTGTAGGGGCGTACGTCCATCGATCATTATTCCTCCCCATACCATCACACCTGCACTACCGAAACGGTCACGTTCCATAATGTTCGAAGGAAGATTTCGCGTTCCTGACTCCCTCCAGATGTAAACACGTTTAGAATCAGATGTTAAACTAAACTTCGACTCATCAGTAAAGAGAACGTGGGTCCAATGGTGTTCACTCCTGCTCTGATGTTCTTTGCACCAATTACAGCGTTCGCTCTTTTGTGAAGACAGTGAAACACATACCCTTGGCTTTCTGGCATAAAGGCCTTTTTCATTAAGCCTTCTGTATACTGTTTGCGTGATTCAACAGTTCCAGTGGCGGCTGCAACCCCTGAACTTAACTGCCGAGCAGTAGATTTCCCGTTACGACGGGCAGTTATTGGCCAGATATCGATCTTGAGAAGCAGTTATTCGTTTACGACCTTGTAAAGGCCTCCTTACAACAGTTCCAGAGTTCTGAAATTGTTTCCTTAGTGTAGAGACTGTCTTGAAATATTCACACATCTAGCTGCTTGCATGATTGTCTGCCGTGCTTCTAGACGGCCGATAATTCGCCACTTCACAGATTCTTCCAAATGATACTTCGGAGCCATGACAAACCGTTTTGAGTCCTTACACACTGAAATCAAACGCTGCATTGCAGAAATTCACTCAGATATTCACTTTGCGCAAAGCGCTTGATTCATCGTCGGATGACCGCCTTGATTTGCATATCGGAAACCGTTTGATCACTTTTGATTGGATAAGGCTAATTAGGCTTGTCTTTCACACATTCCCTGCAAAAATGGATTAAATCGATTGGATATTTCATGGAATATCATTATTTTGGGGTATGTAAAGATAAATTTGGACATGTGTAGTAAAATGTTCAAAACATTTCGCTTTTTGTGCGTGGCTTTGATCTTTTTCTTGCAAGAGTTTAGAAGTACACATTTGCTTTCAGATATTACAGAAAAGCAGACGGCGTTCTATTAATTTACGATGTGACAAACATTTGTACTTTCCACAGACTTACCAGCTGGCTACAAGAACTTAGATCGAATAATGAAAAAGCAGTTGTTGTAATAGGTAAGGCTTTGCTGAAGAAAATCTAGCCACATATATCAACAAAAATCACATTAGCAAAGATTTAATCCGATTTTACTTTACTAAACATGCCAAAATTAAGCCTATCTACCCTTTCCAACATCCTAGTGTTTCGAAAACAGATGTTCTAGTTTGTTTTGAACGTTTTATATTAAAGAATTTTTTTATTTTATGTGTGTATCACTTTTGCAAAAGTATATTTTATTTTAACCGCATGATTATTTTAAATTGCATGATTTTGCTAGTTTTTAAGATTGAACGTTTCAAAAACTCTTTAAGTAGGTGCCTCAAGGTCACACGATCCTCACCCTACCACAGTGGCTATGCCCACTGCGCTTGCAACCTGCAAGTTGTAGGATGCGCAGGTTCGATTCTTCTGTATTTCTCTCTTCTGCGTCAGTAAAGCTTTTCTTGTGCGCCTATTTACTTGACGTTGTTTGGCACAGCTTGACCAAATACGTCTCTTGGCCCCATAAAGACCAAACAACCCTTACCCTACCATTCTCTAACCGTGGTATCCCAAACAATCGACGAAACGTACTTTCTCACTTTAGTTAAGGTTACTGGTTGATTGTAACTATTGTTAGGGTTTCTGAGATGAGTTTTATACAGAAAGTGATAGAGAAATTTTTGCTTTCGTATATCTAAAATTATCGTTGTGAATCTTGAAACTATATCTTTGACCCTTCTGGTGTTGTCTCGAAGTATCTAGTAATAAGCTAATTGAACAATCTCGTCATTTGAAAACTCACCAGATTTTTTTTTCTAATGACGAGATTACGTCAAAGATTTTTTTTGTCTGCTCATCACATAAAAGTATCGGCAATATATTGATGTCGAGATATCTCGTCATTAGTAAAATTGATCAGATCTTGATGGATAAGATATCGTCGAAATTACTAGGAGGGTTAAGATTATGCATACAAGAAGCCTAATGCTATTTTCGTGAACACAAATATTGTATTTCTTCGAGGTTATGTGTCAGCTGATTTGTTTTCATTTCAATCTAGTTGGAAATAAAACTGACCATCCAGATAATAAGCAAGTGTCTCTTGTTACTGTCAGAAGATTCGCGGAGAGCGAAGGAATGGACTTTTTTGAAACCAGTGCAAAGAGCGGTGAGAACGTTTATCAAGTGAGTTCACATCTTATACTTCAAAATTGATTATGTGGTGTCAGTACACGTGGGAGCACCCAGGACTTCAATCTGGAGGGGGCTACATTTTTATCCTAAACTCTTTATTTAAGGGGATTTTAAAATTAAAAAAATTCTTTGAACTATAGGATAGTTTTGGAGTGTTAATCAGATTAGTTTTCGAGTATGTTAACAAGAGAATAGTTTTAAAGTATATTACTTAGAGAATAGTTTTAGCGTTACTTAGAAAAGTTGTGGAGTGTTGTTCTCAAAAGACTAGTTTTGAAGTGTTTCCAAGGGACTAGTTTTGGAGTGTTTCCAAGGGACTAGTTTTGGAGTGTTTCCAAGGGACTAGTTTTGGAGTGTTTCCAAGGGACTAGTTTTGGAGTGTTTCCAAGGGACTAGTTTTGGAGTGTTTCCAAGGGACTAGTTTTGGAGTGTTTCCAAGGGACTAGTTTTGGAGTGTTTCCAAGGGACTAGTTTTGGAGTGTTTCCAAGGGACTAGTTTTGGAGTGTTTCCAAGGGACTAGTTTTGGAGTGTTTCCAAGGGACTAGTTTTGGAGTGTTTCCAAGGGACTAGTTTTGGAGTGTTTCCAAGGGACTAGTTTCGGAGTGTGTTCCAAGACAAATAGAAGCTGAAGTCGAAAAGTGACAATGTTTTAATGAACAATATTAAGATTTTCAATTATATCTGATCCCTATAAATAAATCGGAGAAGCAATCACTGAATTAAAGCATAATTTTTGCTTTTCGTATTTTCTGTGGGGTCTTAAGCCTCCATAGCCCCCTCCGTAGATGCACCCCCCCCCTGTCTGTATAACATTGTCACTGTTAGAAGCAAAAAAGTAAAATAAATTCAACATCGAAGTGTACAGCAATATAAAATTGTCTTTACCATATGCAAAGAAGGTATTCTCTAATTATATGGGTGAATCTTTGTAGTTGGCAGTTTAATTGTTTCGTTTTGCTTTAAGTAATGTTTGATTTTTTTTTATATTTAAATTTCTTTGACATTTTCATGCTAGGGTAATTTTTTAACATTTGAATTTGATATGTTCAAATATATTCCACTTTGATTTAAAATTAAAAACTATGGAAAAGCAAAATGAGATGATACAAAACAAGCTTGTGCTCAGATTCTCATTCGCAAAGCTGCCGCAAATTATAGTTTGAGAATTTTTAGATACAATTCCTTCACATCGAACGAAAAATATCGTTTTTCTTTCTTTTAAAGTGGGCCACGGTAGCCCAATCGGAAGAGTAACGGATTAGCAAACGCAGGGTTGCGGGTTCGAAATACGGTCCAGCCAAAGACCGTCGTGTACAAGGGGGCTGGTGCACTTTAAATATGTCGTGGCCTCAAATGTCCTCATGCTGGCGTGGTGTGGAAGTTTGAAGAATGGGGTGCCAGCTCAGGTGTTGACCTCGTCTGACCATAGTTCAAAATTAGGAGGTGTTGTCTCCGGATCTTTCCTTTCGGGATTGAGCCCGGACCGTCGTTGCTCCAGTGCGACGCTAATTACCTACCTCTCCTTTAAACACTCATTAAAGAAATCAATTGATATAAAACTACTAAAACAAACTAATCGAATTTATTTTCATTCTTTTTTTGGTGGTTTTGGCTCTACGTCGATTCATATTTCTCGAGTCTAAAAGGACTCAAATCGAGTGATCTTCATGCTAGAAATAAAACTCAGTTACTCAGGAAATGTGAGTCTTGGGCAAGCCGCACATCGGTTCAACATCAGTTCTGCGATACTAAATTGACTGAAATACGTCCATACGTACCTACATATTTTCTAAACAGAAATATGGAATGCGCATGTCGCTTATTTTGTCGCATGTTGTTCCAGTGTGGCCGGGCTTGTAGATCGCAAAAAACACTACCACTGGAAATTCAAATTATTCGCTTTCCGAATTGGACGACTCTGATATACAGGGTGTCCCAAAAAGGTTGTTCCGCAATTTATCTTTTTACCTATTGGAGATTGGTGTACTTTTGCAATTTACATTGCCTACCTAATAAGGTAGGTAATTAAGATATGTGAATAAAATTATCACGTGATAACAATTTAAGCGGATTCAGTTTTTAATTTTTATACAACCCCTCTAGATAAAAATCCGAGATAGCAAAAATGTTCCTTACCTGTATCCCTATCGTTAGTAAAAAAACCATATTTCTGTAGGTTGAATAGTAACGGAGATACAGGAGTTTCCATTTTAAGGGGGCCATATCTAATTTAGAACGATGGCCAAAAATGAAGATCTAAGTTCTGCATTGCTGCAGATGGAAAACATTTTAAACATGCGTTGTAAATTTCCTTTTATTTTTATTTAAGCCATTTTTTCTACAATATTTTTATTGAAGATTACATTGTCTACTATTACTCATTGCGATTTTCATCTGCAGTTGCAATACTACATTATTTTGCACAATGTTGCACTTTCTGACCGAAAAGTGCTTTTTAGCATTGTGTATACGGTCCCTAATCTGACTGCTTGAACAGCTGTGCACAAGCGGTATAAGTCAACTTTTTTGCATTATACCTCCGTTACTGTTCAACCTACAGAAATGTAGTTTTCTGCTAACGATAGGGATGCAGGTAAGGAACATTTTTGCTATCTCGGATTTTTATCTAGAGGGGTTGTATAAAAATTAAAAACTGAATTCGCTTAAATTATTATCACGTGATAATTTTATTCACATATCTTAATTGCCTACCTTATTTGGTGTACTTTTGCAATTTACATTGCCTACCTATCTCCAATAGGTAAAAAGATAAATTGCGGAACAACCTTTTTGGGACACCCTGTATACATTTGAAGGCTGGTTTTCAAATAATTCACCATCCAAATTTCAATTGATTTAAACTCGAAATGTATGCTACAAAACTGTTCATTTTCAGATATTCGAGCATCTGACTTTGAAAGTATTGGAAGCCAAAAGTATCGTCCAACCAACACCGACTCAACCTCCCTCTCCAGCAATGTCGATAACCAATGATTTGAGTCACCCCAACTCGGTAAAGGCAGACGAGATAGCCCAGATTCCTGAGAATGATGGTGGCATTATTACCTTGAAAGGAATCGAGCGAATAAAGAAAAAGAAGAAAAAGAAATGCTGCTAGTAAACAACTTTCGAAGGATAACTCATCGGAATCGATAAATGATTCCCGACTTGTGAAATTACTTTCAATTTTAAGGATACAGTATTTTGCGATGAAAATGTATTCGGTTTGAGTAGTACTCTATTTTACAAAAGTTTTGTTATCTCAACTAAAAAGCATTCCCAAGGAAACAGATGGTTTGTAACATATTTTGGTTTCTGAAGATGTTTTTAATTTGTTATCTCCTTTAGAGGACTATATACACATTTGCTTGATGGAGTGTGCCATTAAATATAGAGATAGTTGAGAGATAGAATCATCTACGTGCAATAACATATAAAGTGTCTGATCAATTCATATCTCAAAACACTTTAGTGGTTTCTTATCTCAATTTTATAATTCTTAATTTTTCCACTAATCACTGAACACGTTTATGAGTTTGTGAATTTGAATGATCATTCACAGAACAATGTTTAGAAGTTCCGTTTGTATTTTTGTAACTGTTTTTACAAATACATGTATAAAATACAATTTGTGTGTCCTCTCATAAATCTGCATCCTTTTATCTGCATATAACCTTTTTGTGTGCCTGTTTTCATGTAACCAAAACTAGTAGGGTCATTCCATATGAGGACACCTGGTGGGTGTTGCACCATAGTCAAGGATTTTTTTTTCAAATTTTTACCATAGACATGACAGTGAAACTCAGATCTCCAATTACTTAAATATTTTGTCCAGTATTAGCTGAGATACAGGAATTTAAAAATTGGTCGATTTCGCAAAATGGCGGCTATCTTAGATTAGCCACACTATAAATGGCTCTAACTAGTGAACTAACAGTTCAAAGTTGGGAAATTTGAATGAAAGCCATTTATTTATACAAACTACAAAAACATTGGAAATTCTATATTTTAGTGAATGTTCATATAAAGTGAAAAAATCATTTCAAACAGTTGACTTTAAAGGGCTATAGAAAAAAATGAACCTTCTTATTTTTCTCTGAAACTTTGTAGAAGCATTAACTAACGTATGTACTTTAATCTGACAAACATTCAGAGAGGTAAAATGTTTGGTTTCAGGACAAAAGATATGATAGCATATGTATTTCAAAACGGTGATCTTACAGTGCAAAACTGGCCATAGCTTAAAAAACTGGTCAAATTTTAATTTTTATGATGTATAATTCAAAGCAGGTTCACATTAAATGCAAAAACATCAATACAACATCAAATTAGTCCTACGTAATTTTTAATTTATTAATACTTTGCAAAATTTAATGTGTTTTGTGATATTTAATTGCAATATTTCTGTTAAAAATGTTAGTACCAACTTTTGTCAGTAATATTTTCTTTGACAATTTGCTTAAAAAAGTGCTTTATGTGCGCATCACGCTTTTTTTTTACAAAATCTCGGCGATTTTTTTAAATAAAGGATCAATTGAGTCTCGATACTGCTATCATCGTAGCTGATTTTTCTGAAAATTATACCTGTATTATGAGATTCTATTCAAAATATTCATTGAAAAAACGAGCAGGTAACGTAACTGAATAAAAGTTATTATATAACGAGCTTATATACGATAAACGTATATTATATAATACTTAAACGATATATTATATAATAGAGCATATGTATTTCAAAATGGTGGTCATCTTACAGTGAAAAATTTACCATAACTTTGAAAGCAATGGTCAAATGTGAATTTTTAGGAAGTACTAATTCAAATCAGGCTCATTAAATGTAAAAATATCAACATCAAATTATAGTCCTGCATAATTTTGAATTTTTTTATTACCATGGTGGTCTTTGGAAAAGTATATTAAGTGTCATTGAAGAAAAATTATTTTTATTTTCTTTTTAAAAATACCCTACAAAATGCAATGCGTTTTATGATATTTGATTACAATACTTCTATTAAATATATTTACATTTATTCCTGGGATCTAGTTTCTCAAAATTACAGTGAAATTTTTATACCTTCACATTTGATTATCTTAGTTTTCTTCAGTTTTTAGAACAAAAATAAGAATAAGCATTTTGGTAGTTTTGCATATCATTTACAAAATTATAATCTCACTTGTATTTCTCATCGGAAAAAGCCAACGAATTATGTTCTAAAAAGAACCGAGTTGGGGCATTTCAGGGTTAACATAAAATACGTGACGAGAAAAATGCTTCCAATGAATTTGATTTTCGCCGTTTTGGCGATAATTGGCGTTCGAGTAACATGCCAAATCACGCCACAAATTACGAATGAGGAAGTTGGTTCTTTCTCTCCCTTTTTTTATTTTTGTAAAATTCACTACTTTAACCGCAAGCGCGACCTTCAGACAGGGGAAAAGAGAATAAACTATACTCAACAATCTCGTTTCAACTGAAGGCTCTTGACTTGAAGCATTTTTCTTCGATTTCTTTTGTGGAATTAGCGTGCCTCGTGTTCCCTCTCAGGTTTCACTTCGTAAACGAGATTGAAATGAAGCGCCTCTTGAAATTGATGCGGTAGCCTGGTTGGAAGAGTGATTAGAAACCGGAGGGTTGCGAGTTTGAATCCAGCCAAAGACCGTCCCGTGTCCAAATGTCCTCACTTTGGCGTGGTGTAGAAGTTTGGAGAGTGGGCTGGCATCAGGTGTGACCTCGTCATCTGACCGTGATTCATTACTAGACGTCCTCGGATCTTCCCTTCGCGATTGATCCCGGACCGTCATCAATAGTCCGCTGTGTTGTTCCAGTGCGACGTTAATTAAAAACTTACCGAGGAAAACATTCTACTCCTAAAAAGGTAAGGTTGTTAACGGTCGCACTGGAGCAACAACGGGCTATTGGTGAAGGTCCGGGATCAAACCCAAAGGGGAAAGTCGAAGACATCACGTAATTTTGAACCACGGTCAGATGACGAGGTCACACTCCAAGCTTCCACACCACGCCAACGTGAGGACATTCGAGGCCACGATAGATTTAATGTGCACCAGCCCCCTTTGTACACGACGAACTTTGGTTGGATTCGAACTCGCAACCCTCCGGTTCCGTTACTCTTCCAACCGGGCTACCGCGACCCGCTCTCAGACATTCGATCAGAAAGATTAAATTTTTATCGACATTGCGAAAAAGCAAAGCAAAAACTTAAACCCAGTGTGTCGGGACGACCACTGGGTTTAAGGCGTAGAATACGTCAGTGCGGCCACATGGCGAATGAGGTATGGTATGTATTTTTAATTAACGTCACACTACATAGCGAATGAGAGTGAAAGGAATAATTTAGTACAACAGTTTAAAGAATTTAATTTCGCATGCCAAATGTTCATATTTCGTACAACGAATACCATTTCACAAGTTCCATATCTTGAATTACAAATATATACTATTCTAATGTTTTATATAAATTTACAAATTAAATAGCAATGTTACACTGGTCAGCTTTGCTCCAATCAATCTGTTGATTGGTTTTGGGGTTTTATGGCGCAAGGGCCATATCCAATCAATCTATATTATATATTCTATACCAGGGGTGTCAAACTGGCGGGCCGCATGCGGCCCCCGAGGTAAATTTTTGTGCCCCACGATGCTCTCGTTTTAATGATTTCAAAGAGTTACAAAAAAAATTTCTCTTTTTATTAGGCCTTTTTTCTTTGAAATTGAAAATGCTCCCACTTCGATACAACTGGAATTATTTGATTTGCAGAGTGATTCGGTTTTAAAAGACAAATATCGAGAAGTAGAAATTCCCGAAGTATATTATTTAAGTGAAAAATTCCCAGAAATTAAAAAGTTTGCTGCACAAATTTTATGCTATTTTGGGAGTACGTACTTGTGTGAGCAACTATTTTCGTCCATGAAATTAAATAAAACGGCCTACAGATCAAGATTAACTGATAAACATCTATCTGCCATAATGAAGATTGTCTGTTCTGTCTCTGAATCCAGATATTGGAAAACTAGTAGGAGGAAAGTGCTGGCAAGTTTCCGGTAAAGAAATTAATTTTAGTTTTATAAATACAATAAATTAAATAAACGTTTAAATAAAAGAAATTATATAGCAATATTATAAATTATTACCTAAATTCACTTAATTACATAATGTGTTTTAATTATCCTATCCATATTCCTGAATCCTCACTTTAAAATATAATTAAGAAAACTTGTAAAGGTGATGTGGCCCGCGTGAATCTTACCAGTTGCATTGAATGTGGCTCGTGTTTTAATTGAGTTTGACACCCCTGATCTATATCAGTGTTCTGAAACCTTTTAACACCCGCGGCTCGGCGAAATTAGGAGAAATATTTCGCGGACCGGCGTCAGCCAGAAATAAAAAATGTAGATAGAATTTTATTTATTAAATCTAATGTTATAAAATTGCAATTTTTGGTTAGTGCGCCTTCTGCTGCTGCTTTTTAAGCAAATTTGATATACGTGGTTGCAGCGTTGTTTCTGAGACAGCGCTGTATTAACATTCATTCGATTTCTCTGGTTTTTATTAGACAGCTGAAAAAGTCTTCACACAAATAGGAAGTCGAAAAAACGACCAACAATTTGATAGTTGTTTAAATCAGAGATGGAAATTCTTTATTGAGGGATATCCAAAATTAGACAATGATTGCATTTTATGTCTGAACACCAGAGTGACAGAAGAGAACTCGATCAACTTTTCTTTCTCACGAGGATCAAGTGTGCATGATTTTATATTTTCCAGAAAGGATTATTAATTCAGAGGTTACCTTCACGTGGATCTTCATTTTCAGGGAAATAATTATTAAAGTTTTCAGATAGCGCTCTTAAATGTTGGCTTATGTTGAATATGACTTTCTGGTTGATATCAGCAGCATTCAAAAATTCTCCAAAAAGTGGAAACATTTCTATATCTTCCTCTTGTACATGACTATCCCAATGACGTACTGAAGGTTTTCTGGATTTCCAAAGCTCCATAGGTGTTTTATATCTTCGGTTCTTTGTGGGTGTTATATTGTGCATATACTCTGCAGTAGCTACAGCTTCAACCCAAAATTCAAGGGGTAACTGATTATCTATCAGTAAAGTTCGTGCTTTATCAAGTAGTGTTCTATTTGCTCTTTCAGCCACTCCATTACTTCTCGGTGAATAGAATGTAGTCTTTTCATGCTTTATGCCTTTTTGATCCAAATACTGACACATTCCTTCATTGATAAATTCAGTTCCATTATCTGTCCTTATTCTTTTAACTTTTGTGTTCAGTTCATTTTCACGCTTTCTTATCAAGACTTGTATAACTTCTCTTGCTTCATCTTTGGATTTCAAAAACTCAACAAAGTATCTTCTTGAAAACTGATCCACCACTGTCATATATTTCTTTCCGCTTAAAGTTGCCACTCTAAATGGACCACACAGATCTATATGTAATGCTTCAAGGGGTTTTTCTGATGTTTCTGAATAGGTGGTGTCATATGAACAACATGCCATTTTCCCTTTTATACATGAATCACAAGTTTTGATTTCTCCTTCCAGTTTTTCTAGTCCTCGTACCATTTTATTTGCCAACATCATTTTAAGGTATTCATGATTTAGATGGCCAAGTCTTCTGTGCCACATTTCATAGGAATTTACTTGTGTTTGGAGACATGTTTCATCTTCTGTTTTTGTCTTTCGAGGTATCAGTTTCACAATAAACATATTGTCTCTTAATTTACCTTCACACACCAATTGACCATTTTCATCATAAATGTATGCTCCTTTTGAATTAAGCACTACTTCATTTCCATATTTAACAATATTCGGAACAGACATTAAATTACCTCTGAGTTTTGGAACACATAAGACATTCTTTAATCTGATAGCTCTTGTATCTCCTTCAGTAGTAGTTGCTCTAATTTCTCCTCGGTAGGTCGATTCGATGTTTCTACCTTCTTCTGCAACACTGACAATTATGTTATCTTCTTTCAAATTTTCCATCCAAGTTACATTTGGGGTCATGTGTGATGTACAGGCAGAGTCCAAATGCCATTCTGTCAGTTCCTTATCACCATATACTTTTTCACTTATTGTCATAGCTAATTCTTTACCAAGTTTAGGCTCCTCAGAAACTTGTGCACGCTCATTTCGGAAGTTGTTAGAGTTCCTTGTACGCTTTGTATCAAAATTTCTTTTCTTAACATTTTGGTTAGATTTTCCAAACCAACAATCTTTCTGTAAGTGTCCAGGTTTTTTACATGTGTAGCATAACTTCTGCTTTTGCTTGTCATAAGTTCTGTAAGCTGTACAGAACTTTTCTTCACCCTTATTATTTTTCTTTTCAAAATTCATCAAGGTTTGCCTCAGGTCTGTGAAGTTGATGCCTCTATTTACAGATAATGCCATTGCAATCGTCTCATAACTTTCTGGCAGACCTTCCACGATATACCGAACTAATTCTCTTTCAGTAACCGTTTTACCCAGTTCGTTTATTTGCTGTGAAAGTCCTTGCGACCTTGTAAGGTATTCATCTATGCTTTCCTTTTGCAATTTTTTCAATCTCGTCAGATCCAGCAATAACTCTGTTCTTCTATCTTCAACAGCTCCTTCAAAACGAATCTTTATTGCTTCCCAAATTTCTTTTGCCTTCTTGATGCCTTTATAAATGATCGCTTGTTCCGCTGTCAGGCTAAGAACAATTATTCCAAAAGCTTCTTTATTTTTTCTTGACCAAATTTTATGATCGTGTGCATCTTCATTTAAGGCAGGTTCATCTCTTAGAATTACATCTTCGAATAAATCCTTTGCATCTAATAGAGCTTCTATTTTCATGCTCCAAATTGCATAGTTTGTTTCATTCAACTGTTCTATCCTAGTTGAATTGAAATCCATTTTTCTAAGTGTGCGGTTAGGCTTCAGAAAAGTTCCCAAAGAATGCAATACAAAGTTAGGCTTATTCGAATGAATTCTAATTTAAAATCATTTACAAATATCAACCACGCTCTGCTACCAATTTGAAGCCATGGATTGATGAGGAAGCATTTTAACAAAACAAATAATTTATTTAGATTAAGTTAAGAGATAATTAAGTACAAAAAAGAAAGCAGGTTCATACAGCATCACATCATGAGTTTACAACGCTAGTCAAATCATAATAAACACTTAAAACGAAGTAACATCACAAGTTGAGTTGTAAGTATGCTTTACATCAGATAAAAATATCCAACATGTTCATATTTCCTGGAACATGTCTCCATAACTGACCTTTCGACAACTCACGAATTTCTCTGACCCTATTGCTCACAAAAACAGACCAATTGCCTTGTTCTCTTATCCACCAAAGCGCTGTGGTGGAATCGGACCAAAATGTGATTTTTATGTCTGGCAAATTGAGGGCTTTGATAATAGAATTCGCAAGTCTAGAACTATACAACAAGCCATCAGTTCTAAACGAGGTATGCTTAAAGGTTTCATGGGGGCTACACTGGATTTCGCTCTAACGAGAATTACTTTTACTTCAGAATCAAGTATTGATCGAACAAAGACGCACGCCGCATACGCCCCCTTGCTAGCATCCACAAAGACATGTAGTTCAGATGAAGAATTAATTACCATGTAACGAGGTAAAGTAACATCTTTTAAAACATAGACATCTTTAAACCACTTTAAAAAAGTATTTACATCATTAGGGGACAATTCATCGTCCCAAGCAATTTTCAACTTCCACAAGTCTTGCAATAACAGTTTCGGAAGCAATGTAGTTGGTGTTAACAAGCCAATAGGATCAAAAAATTTCTGCACAATTCCTAAAATTAGTCTTTTTGTGATTTTCGTATCACATGTCAATGCTTCCATATCTGTGCAACACTTCAAGGTATCATTATCTAAATTCCAAATTACCCCTAAAACGCAAGTATCTCCTGAATGTTTATCAACATTTATACCTGCTACATTGCTTTCAAAACCACGCAAGTTAAAACATTGATTTGACATAATTAATTTAGCATGCTCAATGAAACGTTCTTGTTCATCAGTATCAAATACTCCTGATACACAATTGTCTACATAGAATGAACGTTTCAGTTTCTGAGCAACATCTTTATACTGAGGTGGACAATTGTCTAAAATGTGCATTATAGAAGCATTCAACAAAAAAGGGCTAGAAGAGACTCCAAATACAACTCTACAGTGCCTATAAATGAGCTGCCCTTCATAACATGGGAAAAAAAATCTAAGAAAATTTCTGTCCTTAGGTGCAACAGACAACATTAAAAAAGCTTTCTCTATATCCGCACTTACACCGATTGGATACATTCTAAACCGATCAAGAATATCAGGTATCAATTCAATAAGATTAATTCCCTTAAATAAACATTCGTTCAAAGAGGGTTTCCCTCTCTCCGCGGCAGAAGCGTCAAAAACCGGACGGATTTTAGTAGTTTCACTATCTAGTTTAATCACTGGCCTGTGTGATAAATAATGACATTCTTTATTCAATTCGAAATCTGGCACGCGTTCGATTATGTTCAATTTTTCCCATTCCTGAAACACCTTCTGATAATCGGTGAAAAATTCACCACATCTAAATCTATTGATCATTTTTTCATGTCTCTTCCAGACTAATTCTTTATTATTAGGTAAATTCGCAGAACTGCACTTCCATGGAAGATCTACTTCATATCTTCCAGCGGGAAGAATTTTCATTCTATCATTAAAATCACTTAAATTAAGATCACCTTTCTCCCTTTCAATTTGGGTTGGATCAGATATTCCTAAAATTTCAAGTTCCCATAATTTGTTTATAGGTACTTTCATTGCATGCATTGATAATGTCAAAATATTATCTTTCTCGCATGAATTTTGTTTTCCAATTACAGTCCATCCAAGTTTCGTTTCAACGGCCGTTAAGCCAGACTGTAATTCAATAGAATTTCCTGTCAACAATTTTCCTACAACATCTGCACCAATCAAAAGATTAATTTCGGTTTCTTTTCGGAAAGAATCAGTAAAATCTACCTTCTTTTCTTTTAATTCATTCAAAATCCCGTTAGATTTAATCTTAGGAATAAAACCACAAATCCTTTTTTCAGAAAGAGCTTCAAAACTACAAGCAAAAGTTCTTTTTAAATTACTGACCTCGACAGAAAACACATCATGTCGTTTTGGTTTCGTTTCAGCCCCCCCCCAAACAGCGCATGTATAACAGTTTCGTCTCTCAGTGGAGATGCTTTAAGCTGAGTCATAACATTTTCGCTTACGTAACTACTTTGACTTCCTGTATCTATCATCGCGCGAATAATTTTCTCATGACCTAGATATCGAATAAGTACGCAAAGAGTTTGCAAAAATACAATTTCGCTTCTGCCACAATTAGAGAGAGAACTCTCAGATTTTGGAACACTCTTTTGCTCATTATTTTTTTCTTGTTTGGAACACATAATTTCAAAATGAGGATTATTACAAATAGAACAATTCAATTGCTTTTTTTACACTACAAAATTTACTTAAGTGACCAGCTCTTTTTAAACAAGAAAAACATGCACCTTTTTTCATCAATAATTGTTGTTTAGCAGCCAAAGTCATTTTCCTCGCGGTAAAACATTTTTCACTAGGATGAGACTTATCACAAAAAATACCGTTATTAATTCTCTTACCTGAATTATCAACAAGGCTTACCAAAGCTGATGCTGTTGTCAGGTCAGCTTGTTTTACCTGTTCAATAAAGTCCTTCTTTCGATGACTTTGGTGCGGGGCGAAACCAGTCCGGGCAAGTAAAACCATTTCTTCACCCTTTACTTCCTGTCGAAGAAAATTCATCAAATGTTCTAAAGTTCGAGATCCTTTGGTTTCTGTCGAGTCGTGATTTCTACTTCTTTCCCAAGCCACTAACACTTCTTCTGGAAGGCAACTCTCCACTAACGGCGTTAGAAAGTCCCCGTACTTTTCTTGTGTTCTTCCCAAGCTTTCCAATGCTCGCAGCTTTCCTTCCAGTTCATCATATAGAGAGGGAAGATCCGTCTTCGCTCTTCCGGTAGCAGCGTTCTTCATAACTAAGCTTAACAAATCTCTAACATAGATTTGCACAAGCAAATCTTCTCGACCAAAACGCTCTTTCAATTGTTCAATTGCCTTAGGGTAATTAGCCGCCGTAGCTGGGAAACTCAGAACTAAACGTTCTGCTTTCGATTTGGGTTCCATAGATTGCAATAAATATTGCATCTTATCCTCATCGGCAATACTTTTGTCGTCGTGTATTTTCTGAAACTGACTCCAAAAAGTCAGGTATTCTTTCGCTTCGCCATTGAACTTTTTCAGCTCTATCTTTGGCAATTTAAATTTTCTCGTTTCCTTATTGTCATTCGGCAGAGCGACTTCTTGCAATTTCAAATCTATCTGAGCACATAGCTCTAAGTACCGGTCTCTGTAAGTTTCAGATTCTTCTAAATCTTCATTAAATAAATGTTCGTCATCTTCACTCTGTAAAAACTGTTCTGAAATAGCAGTTTGACAAACATCAAGTCTCTGAAACTTATCACTAAGTTGAATTCTCAAAATCGAAAGCGATTTCAAATCACATACTTCTTTCGATAATGCCGTTTCTATTTTCTTTAAACTCAGAGAAAAAGCAGTTCTCAGCCCTTTTCGTTGTGTTTTTAAAGCATTTAAATTCATTTTCAAAAGTTCTAGGTTCAAAAGTTCTTAAATGGCCAAAGCACCCAGTCCCGCCCGAGGGTACCACTATGTTAGAAAACAAGTTCGTAAAAATAAGTTCAGAAAGTCTTCACGGGCTGCATCTACCCGATGCCGGGTGCATTTGGAAATAAGCCAAAAAGCCTTTTAACACAACATTCATAATTTTATTTACAAGATTAACAGACGACAAAAACATACATACCACATACCGCCGAGAACAAACTTAATCTGCCTTACAAAATTCAGCTCGGAAGCTGACGTCACTTTTTACAGCGCCGCTCATTGGACAGTTACATTCACGATTACTTCACTTCACAACATAGACGGAGCATGTGCCCGCAGCTTCATGTTATTTCTTCCAGTTGCTCGGTTTGAAGATCTGTCACGTGGTTGTGGTTAAAAGCATGAATCCTAAGTTAGTGATTGGTTAAAATGATTATCCACGTGATCATAAAAACTAGTCTGCTTCCATAGCCAATCGGCTAAGTCGATTTGTGATTTACCCATCAGACATCTTACGACAGCGACTCCGCCTACATGATCCGTCTATTTCATTAGAAGGTCGATGTATACAACGGTTGGTTTTGTAGAAATTGAAGCCAACGTTTAACTACATTTTTCTTCACCGCGCCACTTAAGTATGTGTGTTGATTTGTGAATTTAAATTTCTCTATATTTGCATTGAATGCTTGATCATCACTCAAATCGCACGGCAATGATATTATGGTATGTAGATCGATTGGAACATTTATAACTTGTCCCACAATCGCGTGTCCTTCATAGCTCAAACGCCGGAGTCGCATGAATGGTAGTCGCGGAGATATAAGTCGCTCTGTGGTCACAGCAAGTGGTGGCAAATCTTGCTTCGGTGGATATCGAAAGCCATTAGATTTTGATAACGTTGATATTTTTTTTCTTGATGAATTGATTCTACAATGACTACGCAGCATGAAATCATTCACATTGGACAGAAGAAACTCACGGCGGAACAATGATATAATTCTAGTAATCCGTGATTGCTTAAGTTCTCAAACCAAAGTCTATCACAAACGTTATACGAATATCCAAATTCACTGTTTTTTAATACAGCGGGGCCCGGTTGGAAGAGTAACGGATTAGCAACCGGTTGGTTGCGAGTTTGAATCCAACCAAAGACAGGCGTGTACCAAGCGGCTGGTGCACGTTAAATCTATCGTGTCCTTAAATGTCCTCACGTTGGCGTGGTGTGGAAGTTTGGAGATTGAATCAGTCAATGGCGTCAGTGCAAGATCAATGAGCATTTATCACATGCTTTGTTTAATGCTCTATTGAACGCGATATCGTTCATTTATGTATCATTTATAGTTTTCAAGTTATTTAATTTTTCGTGATCACGTTTTTCGTAACACTCACAAATCAAGCCTGGAACCCCGGTTTCGAAAGGTAAGACTTATTCTACGTCAAAGGCAAAGCTAGAAAGATCAGATAGTAAAAGAACGATTGAATAGTGATAATTATATATACACAGCGGACCACTCTAAATTAGAATGTAACCAAACTCAAATTCAAACTCAAAAGACAACTAACAAGTTTAGTCAGTTGGCTTAATGAGTCATGTTGGCACACACACGTCGGGGAGAAATTTTACTCAAGGTGGCATTTTGGAACTAACCTTTGGTAGGTAGGTATTCAAAGGGGGTGGTTAGTGTTTTGGTAACCACTTTCGGAACTTGTGACGTAACTTGGCATGTTACTCAAAGGCGATTTCAGTATGCTGCTTAACATTGACATCAAAATCGCAAAAAACAAGTTTTTCTCTTCTCACGTTGATGGTGTTGGTAGAGTAGCGGATTAACACCGGGAGATAATTAGTTCGAAACCAATCAAAGACCGTTGTGTACGCGGGGTGTTGTGTTGAGCAACTCATCCGTTTCTCAAGGTTCGAATAAAAGAATTTATTGACATTAAAATATTCATATATTTACACATTAGCTGGAGACCACACAAAAAATGAGCAATCAATTTCATTTCACTACATATTGCGTACTGCCCTTATTGGAGTTCTAGTAATTACATAAGAGGGAAATCCGGCGACTGGAGGAACCGTGGCGCGTAACAATGGAAAGAGTAATTTATTACTTACCCTTTCTTCTTTATACTCAACTGCAAACGATATTCAACATCCTTCCACCTTGTGCTGATCCTTTGGGATTGATCCCGGACCGTCACCAATAGCCCGTTGTGTTGCTCCAGTGTGACGTTAATTGATATACCCCCTTGAGCTGATCGAAATCAACTCAAATTCTAAGATTTTAACTCTTCGCATTCAAGTTCGAGAAAAGTCAGTCACCTTTCTTCTCTACTCAACTGCAAATGATATTCAACACAGGGCTTGTACGCATTTTTTCTGTCGTTGCCTCAAATGTCCTCACATTAGAGTGATGTGGATGTTTGGAGGGTGGGATGCCACCTCAGGATTAGACCTCGTCATCTGGCCGTGGTTAAAAATTACAAGGTGCCGTCGGATCCAGTAGTCCTATATGTTGCACCAGTGTGATGTAAATTCAACTACTTATCTGTAGCTTGCGTATACTTACATTAAAAAGCCCTCAAATGCTGCAGAGAGTATTGAAATTTTCAGTGTAAACAAATTACGGAAAACGAAGATTTTAATTCCGGTTACTCTATACGAAATACGTACAGAAAACACATTTAACCACTAAGCACTTCGTCATCTGACCATGGTTCAAAATTTCGTGGTGTTGTCTTCGGATCTTTCCCTTTGAGATTGATCCCGGACCGTCACCAATAGCCTGTTGTGTTGCTCCAGTGTGACGTTGATTAAAGTGCCTACCTACAACAAAAACATTAGGTAATCTATATTTAGCTTTACAGAAAAAATCTTTCGCTGTTACCCAAGCCACTTATCTTATCTGTTGATATATTTAAAAAAGTAGTATTGACTGTAGTTGAAACCGTAGCTTGTGTTTAATCAGCTTGCTTGAAAAGCAAGAATTGTCGTCCAGCCAATCTCGGTTTAAGTTTAAGAGTTTAGTTCTGGTTTTTCTCTTTATTGTTCTAGACAGTTGACTAGTTGCAATCGCCTTACCCTAAAGTCATCTTCGGTTTTGGTTTAGAATAGTTTTTATTTCCAGTAATGTTATTTGCTCTACGAAATATCAACAGAGGTCTGCTAAAACGAATATTTGAATTGAGAACCATGACTTCTGCACATCGTAGCGATTATTTAATTGATGAATCTAAATACAGTTTTCTAAAAGATCTTGGACTAGAAAGAAATAACATAGGTGTGTACAACGGTGAATGGAAGGCATCTGGAAAAGTTAGTTGGATTATATATTTAAAATTTTGATAATCAGCAAAATAAATTTAATCCAAGGAAACATTTTTCCCTACTAATGTATTTTGGAAATTATTTTCCAAAGACCTTAGCCTCGTCATCTGACCTTGGTTCAAAATTACGTGGTATTGTCCTCGGATCTTTCCCTTTGGGATTGATCCCGGACCGTCACCAATAGCCCTTTGTGTTGCTCCAGTGTGACGTTAATTGAAATACCCCCTCCAAAGGCCTTATGTAGTTTTTCGAGAATTGGTTTTGTTCAAGAAAACCCTACCAACCATATGTCGCCGGCTCTGAGCAGAAACTTATTTACTGATATTTTTTCGGAAATGATTAATGCTCATTTTTATGATTATGAGGGAAACGTTGTCAGTTTGTAATATATTTAAAATGTGTATAATACTATCAAAATGCATATAACTTTTATGTAAAACCTTGAAATTTATAGTTAATCTTTAAACCAGGGATGCAGACTTGTTAAAACTAAGGGAAGCATGGATTCATTGACTTAAAGGAGGGCTGCCCAAAAAACCATTAAAGTTATCTATATTTTATGTATATTTTATATTGTTACAAAAAATAAAGAGTAAATAAAGAATTTAATTTGATGCTTGGCATTGCATTGATTTAACAATTGTTGTGTTTTTGTAGTTACCAAGCGCAAAATTTATTCTAAAGTTTCCTTAATCAAGTGGTTCCAATTTTTCGCTTCGTAATTTTCATGACTGAAAAGGTTTGTTCACATATATATGTTGACACAAAGGCTTGCACAATTTAATACATTTTCTTGCAACAAAGTTTTAACCTAAATTATCTGTTGTGTGAATTGTTAAAGTCAAAGTAATACATGGTGAGGCGAGCCACCAGCAAATCAATGGAGGGCCGTAATCTGCATCCCTGCTTCAAACAGCTCCATAAGAAAAAATTTGTTTCGTCAGTTCATGACTTTCTGCTGTAAGCTGATGATAAGTTCTCTGATAACATTATAGCTTTGAAGGTGTTTAATGGGAAGATTTTTCACCCTTCATTATATTTAACATTTAGACCACAGCTTTGAATGCCAATTGTTCGACTCAAAAGAAATCTCATTTATCAATCATGCTTTGTCATAAACGATAAAGGGGAAAACTCATTAGTTAAATGATTTTATTTTGATTAATTTAGCTTTAACAGAAAACAATATTTAAATTTCTATATTTTGAAACTAACAAATTTGCAAATAAAATGTTTTCCAGAAAATGAAAGATTTTGCTTATTTTCTTAAATTGTCTTCTAGTCACTACTGTTTCCTTTGTTGTACTTGCATTAATTTTATTGTGTTAATTGCTACCACATTCAGCAATTTGCAATGGTTGACTGTAATCCAATTTACTGGGATCTTGTTTCCAGGTTTTCAAATTCTGTCGTCACCAATGGCATCAGTCATGACTACCACAAAAACTGCTCCCACAACAAAGTCTGCATGTCTGTTGCTATAGAAACATCCCGTCTACCAAAGCAGATACTTGAAGAAATGCTTTCAAGTTTGTCACACTGGCACATGGATTGAGATATAAGAAATAAATTTCTCACAAGTCCTCTGGGCTTGCGGAAGCCCAGAATTTATGACCACCTTTCAGCCCGGTTGGAAGAGTAGCAGATTAGCAACCGGAGGGTTGTGAATTTGAAACTTGATCCAACCAAAGACCGTCATGTATGTGGGGACTGGTGCAGGTTATATGTGTTGTGGCCTTAAATGACCTCACAATGGTGTGGTGTGTAAGTTTAGAAAGTGGGGTGGGGGCTCAGGTGTTGACCACATCATTTGGTTCGAAATTATGCGGTGTTCTCAGATCTTTTCCTTCAGGATTGATCCCCGACCATCGTTATAGCCCATTGTGCTGTATCAGTGTGTCGTTAATTGAATTAACGTCACACTATTAATTCAATTAATCACTCAAAAATAAACAAGCTATGTTCCTATAGTGACCACTACCACACAGATTTTGTGCAGGAGCAATTCCTGTGGTATATACAGACAGTGCATTACTTCCAAATTCATGTTTTCATTTACTTGCCCATTAATCAATATCTTGTGTGTGCTTGACACGGATTACATTTTTAAATCCTATCCACAGGTCATACAATCTCACAGTCCAAGTAATAACAGAATTATAGCTGATATCGTTACTGGCAACAGCCAAGATTATGAAGCTGCTATCAAGAAGTCTGTTGATGCATGGAAAATTTGGGCTGATATTCCAGCTCCACAGAGAGGTGAAATTGTTCGCCAAATTGGTGATGCTCTGAGAGAAAAGAAAACTCCTCTTGGAAAATTGGTCTCTTTGGAAATGGGAAAGATTCTCCCTGAAGGTGAAGGAGAGGTAATTTTTTTTAATTCTGAAAAATCTTTAATCATACTTTTCCTTTTTGCTTAAAAATATAGTTTAATTATAAATCTAAAAATTGAAATTTTTCAAGGTATTACATGTTTAAGCACAATACAACGAAAAGCATTCTGTGTAGCAGGTATTAGTCCAAATTACTTTACTAGTACTGATTGAAATAGATTTCTCTGCCAGATTTTATCAGTGAGTACAAATCTGAATTAAATTTTAAGATGCCTATTATGTAACGTTGTTTAAGAGGAGGTACTCTGATTTTATCTTGTTACTCTAATACAGCCATTTTGAACTTTTTTCATCTCATTGCACACAAACAAATTCTAAACTTCAAATTCTAAACCATAAAAAAATATAATTTTTTTGCTGACCTGACAGAAAATAGGTATAATTTTTATTAATTTATTAAAAAATTATAATAGGTACCTACCCTTTTTCCTCCAAAGAGGCTTTTAAAAAAATCTTTTCAAAGCCATTTGTTTATAATACTTTATAATAAAACAATAACACCCAAAATTACTTGAACAGGTATTTGAAATTATTTGAACAACTTGTCAAGAGTTCAAAACAACCACCATTGAAATGAAATAAATGGTAGAATTTAAACCATTTTACCGTCCGCAAGGCACAACAATGCCATTCCTGTGACACTGGTTGAAAACTGCTGCTGTAATGTATAAGGTTATTTCATGCATAATTTTCTTAATTGATGTAATCTTTTTAATCATATGTAAGCTTATTCTAAGTTCATGATTGATAAATGGTACGGAAATAAAACTGTTTTACCATCTGTAAGGTACAGCAATGCCATTCTTGTGTGGCACACTTGTTGAAAATCTCGGCTGTAATATATAGGTTTATTTAGTGCTTTATCTTGATTAATGTAATCTTTTTAATCGTGTGTAAACTTATTCTAAGTTCTTAATTGAGAGCATAATTGTTTTTAGAAACCTTAATTTAAATAACCATTTTCTTTCTAAGGTACAAGAGTATGTTGACATATGTGATTATGCTGTTGGCTTATCTCGAATGATTGATGGTAAAGTGCTTCCCTCTGAGAGACCAGGACATGCGTTGCTCGAAATGTGGAATCCACTTGGAACCATAGGCATCATCACAGCTTTCAATTTTCCTGTAGCTGTGTATGGATGGAATAATGCCATTGCCATGATTTGTGGGAACTCAATGCTGTGGAAGAGTGCTTCTACTACGCATCTGACGAGCATTGCTGTTACTAAAATAGTTGCTTCCGTTTTAGAAGTAATTATTTTGTGTTTAGCATTGATTTTAATGGAGGCTTTAGAATGTACTTGTAATTTAGAATGTAATGTGGTTATATTTCTCTCTTCTATGTTAGTAAAAATTGTGTGTCTATTGCTTGATATTGTTTATTTTGTGTCGGGCACAGCATGGTTAAATATGGCCCTTGTGCCATAAAACCCAACCTAGCCAGTCCTAAATTAGCTTCTAAAACTCATTTTCTCATTGTATTTGATATTTTCTCACCATCTGATAGAACTTAAAATATACTGTAAGCTTAAAACTTTTGATACTTTTCGGTTAAAGAGGCGCCAGTCGTAATTGTGGGACAAAGCTCCAAATGTGGTAACCCTGCTACCACCTAGATTTCTACTGTATTGAATTCATTTGACATCAATTACATGAAAAGATGAGAATGTTTTAGGCAATGTTAAAGGATATCAGCCTAGTGTAATCTGAAATTGTGACAAAATCCATTTTGTATTTTTGTTTGAATTTTTATACTTATTTAGATTTTTTTGAATTGTCATTCCCTTCAGGAATCTGTATATCATTAGGGTTGCCATTCTTATCTCTAGTTAAATTTCACGCCAACATTTGGAGCACAATTATGACTGGTGCCCATTAACTGAAAATTACCCTTTTGACTAGTATTCAATCCATTATTGTTTAAACATGAATATTTCTTTTAGAAAAACAAGTTGCCAGGGGCCATTTGTTCTTTGGTGTGTGGAGGTGCTGAGGTTGGTGCACTGATGTCAAAAGATGAGCGACTTGCCTTGGTGTCTTTCACTGGCAGCACACAGGTTGGCTTGAATGTTGCCCTGGAAGTGCAGAAGAGGTTTGGAAAATCACTCTTAGAGTTGGGAGGAAATAATGCTATAATTGTGGCTGATGATGCAGATCTGGATATGGTCATTCAGTCTGCTGTTTTTGCCTGTGTTGGAACTGCTGGACAGCGTTGCACCACCACACGAAGAATAATAGTTCATGAAAAGGTAATGTTTTTGTAATTAATGTGTACGAAATGGTCAAAATGACCAGTTTTCAATAGCTCTTCGTAAGATTTTTACATTGAATTTCATATTTTCTTATTTCATTATGATCTTTCCTATTTATATGTATGAAACGATACCTAAAACTAACTCCCTAAATACAATTCTTACCAGAGATCAGTCCCTTAACGTTCCCTGTTTCTCCCAGGCTTTGTCTCCTTGGCCAAGTGGTCAATATATCTTGTCACCTCCTTTCACCTTTGAATTCAAGTCATCTCATTAACTTTGACTTCCCACAGACACCTGCTTTCAAATCGTATTAAGATCAAATTACTCCTTCGTTAAACTGACTTCTACCAGTGAGCTTGATAGATCCCCCTTGTCCAACAATAATCTCTTAATCCTTATCCCTCTAGTGAGTTCATTGTAAACTATTCATTCTTTCACAAGTCCCTTAGAATAAGGAGCTCTCGGAGCCGTCCCAAACACAGAACAACCAACACTTCCACGCATTGTTACTACTTGACTTGAATAAAGTATTGTTATGGAACTTTCTGCCTCCATTTGTGGAACCTACGTTACACTCGATACCAATGGATCATTCTCTGCAGTTGTCTTATAACACTCTTGTCACAACTGCAGGCTTATAATTTCTGTTATGACATGTGCATAAGTAATATAAATCATTTTGTTCCTCCACTCTGAGATATGTATACCAATGGTCAGTTTGATCGATTGAGAAATTAATTTTTTTTAAATATTGTATTCTCAAACCATCTTGGAAATTTTTTATAATTTTGCATTGTACTAGGAACATGTTTGGTTATTTTTAGTTCATGCATTATTGCTGAATAGAAATTGCGAAAACTGTAAAAACCGTCTTATTTGGTGAAAAATTATTTGGAATTTGATTTTTATAATTTGACATCATTCTGAGATATAACCATATGTAAATTATGAGTGAATATTTTGATGCTGCAGAATGAAAGTTTATTTTGTATTTTTTTATCCAGTTCTAAAATTTAATCCAATGAATGGCGAGATGTTCTAAAATTATTAAAAGACATAAATGTAACTGAAAATACTCTGAAATTGGTGAAGGCATTAATTTTAACATGGAGGTAGGTCATTCGCCCGACATTTCAAAGGATCCATTGATAATTTTGAATTAATACTTTCCACTTAATTTAAAAACTCATGTTATTCAGAAAACTTGAATGAAATACTGGTAGACACAGTTTATAAAGTTCTAATGTACAAAAATGTTGTCAAATTGGTTTTCATATCAGAAATCAGCACGAATATCTACTGGTTGTAGAAAATATATTTGTGGGAGATGCACTAAAAGACATCTTTATTTGTCAAAATTGCAGTAAGCAAAATGATAATAAGAAACACTACTATATATGTAACACAATATGTAATTTTAAAATTTTGGTGAAAGATGTGATTGTTCGAATTTTATTTTACTTTTTACTTTATTTTACTTCTTATCACTTGCATTACTTGACCAAATAATGATTTTTTTCGACTAAATATCAAAATGATCATTTCGAACATTTGGGTAGAAATAGTTATCTCAACTGTTGCTAATTCTTGTGTTAAATATTGTTTCAGTGATAAATTTTTATTTCTATTGAAAATAGCTTAAAGAAAATACATTGCACTTCATCATATAAAATTCTTTTATATCTTGAATCCCTTACATTGATACCCTGTGTGCACTGCATAGCAGACATTTTCTAAGCATTGATTTTTTCAAGATAAATTGGTTGAGATTTTTCTCCCTTGAAGATGTTAAAAAATACAAGGGTGAGGGGAATATAGTAGTTTATATGTTCATTACCGCTAAAGTACGGAAATCAGGTAATCTGCAGATTACCTAGGTAATGTGCAGATTAACTACGCCGATCCGTTAAAGTGCGGAAAATTATTTCATTTTTGAAATTAGCTAGGTAATCTGCAGATCACGTAAATAATCTGCACATTACCTACTAGGCACTCGTTAAAGTGAAAATAAGATCTTTGCTCGAACAACAGCAACGTTTTCGTGCGCTTAAATTAATACTCAGACAAACAACTCAGTAATACTAGGTACTACTAATTGAAAAACCCACTATACTTTTATCCCATAAAGTTATAAGTAATTTCATATAATCAGCAGGTGTAAATAAAATATACTGACAATTGTTGAAACAATGTTATTTATTTATTTTTCGATATCTAAAGAATCAAGTTGATAGAATCAATCAACAGAATAGTTGAAGCGTAAGGAAAAGGGAAGGAGGAGTGAAAGGAAATTAGAAACAAACTTTTGCACTTTAACGATTCGAAAGCCGTTAATGCGCACATTACCCAGATAAAGTGTGGAAAACTTATTTTGTAGATGATTCCGCTCTTTAACGGAACAAATAAGCTAATCTGCAGATTACCTAGGTAATGTGCACATTAACGGCTTTCGAGCTTTAATGGTATATACATGATATTAAATAGTTCTCAACACAAATGTGTAAATTCATATGATAAAGATAAATTAATAATTAAATAACGATAAGAGATTTTTCTTTCTTAAAGATGTTAAAAAACAAGTGAGAGAAAACGGTGCATATATATATCATACTATTGGGTCGGTGTGAATGAAATGTCTGGAAAATGACCATCACACTTCGATGGCGATAACTGAAAAATATAGTACCTGATCTACTCGAAATAATCTCCTTCTGAATTGACATACTGTTGCCACTTGTCTGACAAGGCCATGATCCCGGAAAGAAAAAAAGTCTTGTGGCTGGGATGCTAAGAAGTCATCAACTGCACGGTGAACCTCCGTATCTTGGGTGTGAACCGTTTGCCAGACAGAAAGCGATCCAGGTGACGAAACAGATGAAAATCTGTAGGTGACAAGTTGGGGATGAGGCATCGCTTCATAGCCCCTCACGTAGTGTCAGCATCGTCCGTTGTGCGACGTGAGGACGGGCTATATTGCAAGAGAACACCATGCCATCAATTTCCAGTGCATCTGTCGTAATGATCGTACAATATCGTTCTGAAGTGATGGTTTGGCCGCTTGGCAGGAAACTGCTATGAATTATTCCAGCTGTAGACCACAATACAAGAAGCAAACCTTCCTTGGATGTAAGGGTGACTTGGGATGGCGTCCAGGTGATTGCTTTGCTCAACCATTGTGCAGATCATTTCCGATTGTCATCAAGGACCCATTTCTAGTCGCAGGTAACGATTCACTTCAGACTTCCAAACGTCTCATCTTGTTGGCAATTCATGAGGCACCCAAGAATCCATCTTTTTTACCTTACCCAGTGCAGCCAGATGGCGAACAATTGTAGTGTGGTGGAAACCAGCTCGGCTGTTATCTCACGACATGTTTTCCGTGGTTCAGCTTCAACCACACTTAGCAGAACATCGTCAGGAACTGAAACTCCTCGGTGACCATGTGGTTTGTTTTTTAGGTCCATATCTCCACTTGAAACTTCGCAAACCATCTCCAAATGGTTCGTTCATTGGCTGTATTCTCCCCGAATGCTGTGTTAATGTTTCGAGCAGCAGAATGTCTCAGTTTAAATTCGTAATGGAAGATGGCTCATCTGAGTTTTCCATGTCAAATTTGGAAGCACCTTATACCCAAACAAATTAAATCTGGAACTTGTACTTCACACGCGTGATTGCTATTTATAGTAGCTCTGTGATGTAAGATGCCTGAAGCTTGTAAGTAATTACTTTTAGCTGTATGGGGTCATTCCCAAAGCTATTTCTCATCAGACATTTCATTCGCACCGACCCAATAGTTTTCAGCACAAATGTGTAAATTCATATGCACATCATATTCACTTGGGTTATGAGACATTCTTACAGAGCTGTAAGAGTGAAATAATTAGGAACTGCTTCAATACATATGAAGGAAAAGGAATAATTCTATGCTTCAAAGTTTTGGTATATTAAATATTTTCTATAGATCCAATTAACTCCAATCTAAAGGTCAGACTGTTTTATGTTTTACTTTTTTAAATTTAATATTTGAATGTTCCTTTTTAATATTTGAAGGGGGCTGCAGTGGCCTGATTGGTAGAGTAACGGATTAGCCACTGGGTTGCAAGTTCGAAACTCAATCTAACCACAGGCTGTTGTGTATGTGGGGGCTGGTACTTGTTAAATCTAGTGAATTCAAATGTTATGTTGGCATGATGTAGGAGTTTGGAGAGTGGGGTGCCAGCTCAGATATTGATCTCATCTCACAGTACCAAATTATGAGTCATTGTCCTTGGGTCTTTCCCTTCAAGATTGATCCCGGACCATTGTCAATAGCCCGCTGTGTTGCTCCAGTGGGATATTAATTCAACTACATAACCTTTTTTTTTTAAGGTCTTTAGAAAATGAACTTAAGATTTAGTTTATTGAAGATCAAATTGATGGAAATGTTTTGGCCAAATATATATATGTCACCAATTATTCTGCCTAGTTTAGTTTTGAAACAGACATGATATTTTACAGGTGTATCAAGAGGTCGTTGATCGATTGAAGAAATCCTACACTAAAGTCAGGATTGGGGACCCACTTGAACCAGGAACACTTTACGGCCCGATGCATACCCAAGAAGGTGTGAAAACGTATTTGAATACAATTAACGAAGTTCAGAAGGCAGGTGGTACTGTGGAATATGGAGGCAAGGTAAGTTTATAGGCTGCAAAATACTTATTTTCTTTCTTACTTTATATGTATATACTAAGCTTTTAGCATGTTAACATTTGTCTTTGTTTTGATGACTTATTTTTATTAATGAAATATTGGAAGGTATATCAGCCAATTTCACAATGGTGAATTTCTTTTTATTGGTCCTGTAGTTTATAGTAGCTCGGAAGTTAAGAATCTGTAAAGGATTTGTTAGAAGTTCTGTTTGACTAGTTTTGTATATGGTAGTTAGAGAATGGCAATTTTCTATCTACCTTAAAATTATTTTTGCTCATAATTTAAAAATACACTTAAAAGTAGAAAGTCAGTATGTATTGTATTGAAAAATAAAAGTAATTAATTATGAAAATCACAAAAATAATTCTCTAATCATTCTTTAGTTGATTCATGTGTATTTTTCACTATGTAAACGTCATTATAACAAAATACATTGTTTTATGATCAAATTCAAGGAAATTTATATCGGCCGCTGTGAATTGCATTAAAAAGGTCTGATTTGTTTTATCATTCAATTGAGGTATTGGTTTTCTATTAATAGACAAAAGAAACAGTTTTAGACCTCAAATGAATCTTGAAATTATTAGAGCACTATCTTTTTGTATATATTTCATGTTCCTGATTTTTCAAGAGTGAATGTCATGTTTTTTGTGTCGCAAAAGATGACCATTATGCGACAAACTAAAGTTATGTTTATAGTTTAGTTTTAGTTTGAATGTTTTCGCAGGGCTGCCACAGGTGACTAAAAGGGGGATTTTTTCTATCTTGGCAATTAGGGGTATCTTAAGGAAAATAGTCTCAAGCTACTAATTTCAAAATCTTGGTGACTTGAAAATTGACTAAAGGTCAAATGAAAATTTAGTCCCTTCTTAAATAATAGCAGATGGTAAAAAACATTTAGGATTTTTCTTGAGAGAAAAAGGGATGCCAATTTCAAAGTTTTGGTGTCAAGCAGTGGCAACTATGAAAGAAAACATCGGAATCTATGGTTGTGATAAAAAGGTTATGGAGAAAATATTTAGTTTTTTATATTCAAATTTCTTGGCGAGATATTAACATCTGCTTCATGCCCAATCGGCACATTTTGTGTTTTTGCCTAGTCATTTTCTATCTGAGCGACAAAAGTTGCTACTAAAATATACATTTTTCGCTGCTGTTTTTAAAAGTTTATGCTACTAATGGTACTATTTCACAAGTGCTTTGGCAGCCCTATTTTCATTAAACACCAAATTTGTCTTTGAATACATACTTTAATATACTATATACTCTATTAAATGATATTTTTGATTATACTCTATTAAATGATATATCTGTGTAAAAAGCAATTGGCAATATAAATATTCAAGTTTTATTGCCAATTCTATTTTAAAAACCGCTTTTGTTAGAGAAATATTTCATCTCATTTTTTTATTATCAGTTTGTCATGGACATTTTTATCTTAATTCAGAAAGGAAGAGAAATATGCATGTGTCATTTCAAATTTGATGCCTTTTCTTATAAATAGGCTCTGGCTAGAGAAGGAAATTTTGTCGAGCCAACAATAATTACTGGCCTTGCTCACGACCACGAATTGGTTCAACGTGAAACATTTGCTCCCATTGTCTACGTGCTGAAGACATCCAATGTGGATGAAGCCATTCAGTGGAACAATGAAGTCAAACAAGGTCTTTCCAGCAGCTTGTTCACTCAGAATTTGGGCAATGTATTCCAGGTGAGTTGATTACCACGAGATGTAATACAGTTCACCCATGTTACAGCAACTTATAAGAGCCTTTGCTGCTAGATTCTTCTTAAAATTTTTTCAGAAATGGGGAGGGCCTCATGGGCACATCTTAACGTGTGTGGGCATCACAAACCCGAGTGATCTGTCCTCCCTTTCATTTCTACCCTTCTGCACCCCAGGGATGCATCTCATTTAGGTGTGTACTGAATTCACAGCCCCTAGATACTCTAGTGATCTTTTCTTTTTCCATGGGGTTTACTGCCTAGTAAAAACTGGGGTCATGTTCCCGGGATTCCCAAGCAATCTTTTTCTGCTTTCATCCCATCATTCTCTTCCCCTGTAAAACCCAAACCAACCAACCCTTCCCTCTTTCATTACGTTGGCATGGTGTGACAGTTTGGAGAGGGGTGCCAGCTCAGGTGTGACCTTGTCATCTGACTGATTAAAAATTATATGGTGTTGTCTTTGGACCTTTCCCTCCAAGTTTGATCCCGGACTGCCACCAATAGCCCGTTGTTTTGTTCCAATGTGACGTTAATTAAAATACCTACCCCCTTTCATAAAATTTTTTACGTGGTCTGTCTTGTGTTTGGCTCAGCTTGGCTAAATATGGCCCTTGTGCTGTAAAACCCAGGAACAACCAACCAGAAATCGGGAGGGTAAGTTGATTTTCAAATCCAAACTTTGCAATTGGGTGTTTTTATGTAAGGGCACCATTTTTTTTTCAAATAACTTTTAAATAAAATATTTAAAATTTTTATTTACATACTGTTTACTCATTGAAAATATGCAATTTGTAGTAGAGGCATTATTGAACCATTTTCGTTTTGAGGATGCTATTTAAAATGCAGTTACTGTCAATTGTAAATGTTACTAATGTTTAAGTGGTGTTACAAAATGTTTTCCTACGTGAAATTGATCAACAAGGCTTACAGCTGTTGCAGGTTTTTTAATATCTAAAGCTATACTGATGCATGTTAGTTTTTGTTACAAAATGATTTTTAAGCAAATTTTTATTAAATATCCTATAGGGATTATTCAAATATATTTATGAACACATCAAATTTAAATTTACTGCTCTTTTGCATATTTCAGTTTATTTAAAGTCCTTAAAAATGAGCCAAACAGGTAGTCGTGGTTATATTTCTGGTTCTTGGTTCAAATCTCAGTCTAAGCATGAATTTTCTTAGTGATTCCGGAATCCACTTTAAGGTGGTCTAATTAGACGTCGTGATGCAAAAATTACCATAGAGTGACAAATGAAACACATTACAATGAATGCTTGTCATTAGCAAAATAGTTTGGAAAAATTTTCCAAAATGTCCTTGAATTTTTTTCATGTGAAAGATAGTGAGACCTGCTAGTGCGGAGATACCCTTGTGATCCTCCTTTCGTTTTATGTTTGTTGTGGTGGTTATTTTGTCATGTGTTTGGCACAGCTTGGCTCTTGTACAAATAATCAATCAACCCTGCTTGAGTGAATATGAACTGTAGTGCCTTAAGTTTTAAATAAAAGATAGTCATTTTGTAACTTTTGTGGGAATTAATCGAAGCAAAAGGTTTTATAAACGATAACCTTCCATTTATATACATATTCTCCAGCTTTTCTGGAAAAGTGCAGTTATGTGTATTTTCCCTACATTTGTTTGCTGACCACTGAAAAGAATGAATTTACTAAAAAAGTCAAGGAAACAGGTTTTCTCTAAAATTCTAGAAAGTTACGAATTGTTTCGAAAACACTGTTATGTAAAAATAAATCAGATTTTGCGACTTTGTTGCATGCTATCACAAACTTACTAGCACCTAAAAGGCATACAATTTCATTTATTTGTTTCTTTTGAAAGCTGAATAATTGCAATTCCATTGTGACATATTTAATAGTTCATCTAAATTCTACATCGAGAGATTACGTTTTGTTTCTAATTTACAATGAACTGTTATACTTAATGTGAAATATTATTTTTTGATGTTAATTGATTTAATTTGCAGTGGCTTGGCCCAAAAGGATCTGATTGTGGCATTGTGAATATCAATATTCCAACGAGTGGAGCTGAAATTGGAGGTGCCTTTGGTGGGGAGAAGGTGAAGTGTTAATTATTCGATCTAATCAAGTTCAAATTGGTTTATATTTAAAGAAAAAAATTAAGAGTGTTTTGTTTAGTGATACAATACCTTATTCGAAAATTAATCTGATGTACTTTAAAAAACCTGCAGAGAGCTTTGTTTTAGTTTTCTTAAATTATTTTAAAGATATGATTGTGTTGATTTTGAGTATCTCATTCGATTACCTATGCAGTTAAAAATGTTTTGCTGCCTGTCTCAATTCAAATGTTCTCATCTATGTAAAGCATTCAGGCTTTTCTTTAATTTTCATTGTCTCCTGAATAATAGAAAATAGCAGTTATATTATTTACTCAAAATTAACTTTGTACCTGTTGTGCATAAAATTCTTGTTTCAAACTATCATTTCCTGTTCGCACACTAAGGTCAACCCTCTAATTTGAATACTACAATCTCGGCTATTAGTTTCATTCCTTGCCAAATCTCCTTTAGGTGTATACGGGCTTCACAAACCCGAAATACTCTTTTCTTTTCTATATCTAATGACAGCTCTTCTGTTAAAAATGTTAAGATGCTAGACTTAAAAGTTTGGCATTTATTTGAATGCATTTTAATAGTTTGAATTTTCCTTATTAAAATTTTTTTTTTACATTATAGCATACTGGTGGTGGTCGAGAGTCTGGAAGTGATTCGTGGAAGCAGTACATGAGAAGATCCACCTGTACTATTAATTATACAAAAGAATTGCCTTTAGCTCAAGGGATCAAGTTTGAATAAACTGTCTCCCATTAATTTTAACAAAACAATGCAAATTGCCAATCTTTGTACACGAGCTTCAACATTTTTATACATATTAATTGTTAAATCTTTTTAAAAGATCTTGTGGCTGTCAATCATATATTATACAAGAATTATAATTGTTAACTACATGGAAGGCATACTTAGCATTCCATGAAAATGTTCCTGAATTTCATATTTTGTTAAAAGTTTTTTAAACTTGTTATCTCCACAACTGCATTTCCAATGCTTATATTTTTGTATTTGTTTAATAAATATTTCTCTTTCAGTCATTTCATATAGTAAAGAATTATTTTTTAAACATGTTCCTTAAATAGCATCTCAGTATTGGCATGTTTATATTCATGTTAATTTGTTTATCAAAAATTCTTTCTATACACATATTTCACATGCATAAAAGAATTCGCAAGATTTAAAAATGGAATTTTTTATTTAATTACAGAAATATAACCTCTTAGCTACATCTTCAAAAAAGTAAAGTACTTTTCAAATCACACATTAGACAAAGTGGGTTTCTCTTTTCTCATATAGCTGTCAAGAATATGAATTTCTACCTGTCATACACATACATAAAATCACTCCAAACTAGTAATTTTTGAATATTTATGCATGAAGTTGGTTTAGTATAACACAATTAAATATAAAACACCTGACTTCAGCATACTCCTTAAGTATACACCATTTAATGGAAAATGATTCATATTAAACTGTCTGAATTATTAGTTGGATATTTTAATTGCTTGTAGTGTGTCATTAAATTATGAAAGGGGAAGTTATTAGCATTTGATTAATATTAAGTAACTGAGAAATATGGGAAACAATTCCGAAAAAATTAATTTCTTTCAAAAATTTATTAAGTTTGTGCAGTAAAAACTTGATTAGCTAGAGTATTGTACACAGGTAATTTTTATAATCCTGCAAGAGTCAGAATGTTAAATGTTGATTTTAGAAGCATCTTTTCACTTTTAAATCTTTGCAATTGGGATTCAATATATAGTTAAATACACAATTTCAAATATGAAAAGTTTTATGTAGTAACACATTTTTTGCACTCTAATATAAGTGTTACTTTTAATTTACCATCAGACTTGATTGCACTCATTTTGTCCACTTGGTTTCTTTAATAGGAAAGAGTATATATACTACGGATTTCCCTTTGTAAAACAGTAGAAATCTAGATTTTATTGTCCCAGTAATTGGCTCTTAAAAAACACTTGGTTAAAATATTAGTGCAAATATCAAACTCACACAAATATGTTAAAGCTAAAAGAAACTAAATTGTGTCCTCCAATTCAATATTTTGAATCCTCAATCAAAAAAATATACTATAATGTTGGATAAAAAATTGAACTTGCGCAGTATTCCCCCAAATCAACATATCTATTTGGGACTTATATTATATTGTTTGGACCATATCTTAAATATGGTCCAAACAGTATAAGTAGGTTTTTAAATAGGGTAGGTAGTTAATTAACATTGCACAGGTTAAATAGCTTGTTGTGGGAATAGAGTATGATATTGATAAAAATTAATTTTGAATTTAATTTCACATTCTTAGAAATATTGACCTATAACTGAAAGTTAAAATGCATGAAACTTATTTTTATGATGTAAATGTATTGGATTTAATGATACAAATCAGGGAATGAAATTATGTAGAAATGAGTTATAGTACTTTGATTTTCCCCTTTGAGGGCAATAAAATTTTGTGTACGGACACACATACACATGCGTAAAAAGCATTTTTTGTGGAATAAAATCGAATTTCAACAATAGAGAATGGGATGATGTGATATCTGTCCTTTAGTATGTTACATTTATCATTATATACATCTCATTTCAATGGAAGGTCATTGTTTCATAAAATGCCCTGGGAATCTTGGAAAACTATCTTGTGGGACGGAGTCCCACTCTGGATTCACCTCTGATTGCCCTTTGAACTTGTTCTAGATCCTGAGCCAAAGTAGAAGTTTCTCCATCTATTGGATCTGCAAATAAAATGTTTTAAGCATCTGATAAGAATCAAGTTCAAGCCATTTGCAATACATATAAAACAGCATTGATGTATGGATTGCTCGCATATAATGACAAAGTTACCTCATCTATTGATTGAAAGGTTGGATGAGTTAGGTTCTATGGCCCTTGTGCCATATTCGGCCATCCTGCGCCAATCACAAGATAGACAGTCAAGTAATGGACAACACACACGATGAAAGCTTCACCTACACAAGAGAGAAATACACCCACGGAGAAATCGAACCTGTGCAGTCTACAACTCAGATTGCTAGAGCAACGGCCTAACCCACAACAATTCCTTGGACCCATATGAATTGGCATTCCTCTCCTGATATATGATCTGTTACCCTCCAAGTCAAATTACCTTCAAAATTTGATGACCCATATCACCTGTTTGTCATTTATCTCCCTGTATAAAAATATTGGCCCCAAGGGTTTTGGGGCGCCTGTGTACCAGTGGGTGATAACATCTCAACATACTTTTGCAATCATTAGCCCCCCTGGTAGTTGTTTCGACGAGATATCTCACCATTAGAAGAAAACAGACCAGATATAAAAAAATCGATATTGTCAGATCTTGATAGATGAGATATCTCGTCCAAACCACTTGGAGGGTTAATTTGTAATATAAATCTCAATCATTTTTAGTGATACTACCAATTCATAAACATCAACGCACCTTTTAACTTCGATTTGTTACCAGATTTCCTCCCTTTACTTTTTGGCATCAACATGGACAGCAGAGGAGGCAGTTTCGAACCGGGTGTCGTTGGGTTGGACTCGGGTGTCGATCTGTCCTCGAACATCTCTTCTGCATCAGATGGGGTCTGCTGAGGGGGAGATTTTGAAGATCTGCTGTTATCTACAGGCCTAGGAATTCCACTGCCCCAGGAATTCCGCCTCTGTCGTCGCAGACCCACAGGTGTCTTTTCTTCACTTTCATCTTGGTTTTCCGTTATGTCCCCAAGACTGCAATGACATATATTATTGCTATTATGAGTAACAAAGAAAAGCACATGAAATCATAAAGTTGATGGAGGGCCCGATCGGGAGAGGAGAGAATTAGCAATCGGAGGGTTGTGAGTTCGAAACTTGGTCCAGCGAAAGACCGTCGTGTACATGGAGGCTGATCGTCAAGCACTGCAATCCTTTCCCCTGACCAGCTTAGTACCATTTTTAGAAATAGACTTCCGAAGTCATCTGTCCTCTCACCAGACCAGAACTGTACCTTATAACATGAAAACAAAGCATACTCAATCAGCAGTTGCCATACTGTGTTTTTCAGAATCACTCTCAGTAACAATCGTCCACTCAAAAGGACCAAACTTGGAAGATAGTGCCTTTTTAACAACTACCTATCTTTGACCTATTCACGGCAGTATAATGGCTTATATAAAACAAGTATGTCATTTTTGCATTATCTTTATCATTTGGTTATTAAATGGCTTACCTTTTTCCTACTTTTCGTTTAGCTGGTGTGAGCTGTTGAGTTTGTCTGTTGATTGCATTCCGTCCATTTACAGCCATGGAATTATTGTTGTTTAAATTATTCATGAGTTCAATCTAAATAGTACAGATGTATTAGTTTGAAGTTCAATATAAGTGCAACATAAATTAAATTCAGGGTAACAAAGATGTTATTCATAGACTTCTAACACAAACCCAAACATAGAATTATCATTTATTTAACTTTTTTTATTTAGTTACTTGCTTTGAGTATTCAAAGATCAGGTGATTTTCAAATTTGCAAACTTTAACTAATTCAAATCTTCTGGTAGGTAGGCAGTGAAATTAACATTGCACTGAAGCAACACAACAGGCTATTAGCCACGGTCCGAGATCATTCCCAAAGGGAAGGATCGAGAACACCTCGTAATTTTTAAGTCAGATGACAAGGTCAACACCTGAGCTGGCACCTAACTCTCCAAACTTCCATCTCAAACGTTGAATCTGGAATTTGATCCTGGGGAAGATGTAGCCTAGTTGGTAGAGTAGCGGATTAGCAACCAGAGGGTTTCAAGTTCGAAACTCAATCCAACCAAAGACTGTTGTGTACATAGGGGGCTGGTGCACATCAAATCTGCCATGGCCTCACATTGGCATGATGTGCAAGTCTGGAGAGTGGGCGTCAACTCGGGTGTTTACCTCGTCATCTGACCATGACTCAAAATTACGAGTTGTTGTCCTCGGGTTTTCCCTTTGGGATTGATTCCGGGCCGTTGCCAATAGCCCTTTGTGCTAGGGTGCAACGTAAATTCAATTACCTACCTACCTGAACAGAAAAATAATGGTTGGAAAGTTTTATATGGGATACGACTTAAGAAATTTGGTGTTGAAGTAACTTACTTCTCCATCCACATCTATGATTGATCTCCAAGCTCCGTTGCTCCAAGTATTGGAATCTATCAAAGAATCTGAAGAACCTAACACAGCTCTAGCCGCAGTTATGCTGTCTGGTCTTCTGTTTTGTCTGGCTGATCTGGTTCTATATTCAAAAAATATATTCAGTTTTTAAAAAGAAATTTCAATGTTAGTAATTGATGTGATAAATTCAAGTGCCTACTAAGGTAAATGATATCTACAAATTATAAAAGGCTTTTTGCAGATTATACGAGGGTTATTCGGAAAGTAAGTTCCGTTACTGTGCAAAAAGAAAAGGAGATAGATGTGGACAAAGATACATATTTAATAACGATTTACAAACATTTCACTACTTTTCGACAGAGTCACCCAGCACATTAAGGCATTTATCGTATCGAGATACAAGGTTTTGTATGCCAGTATCATAGAAGGTGGTCGCCTGTGAGGTTAGCCAGGATTTTACGGCATCTTTCACTAGTTCATCGTCATCAAAACACTGGCCACTCAAGAAGATTGGAGATCGTGAAACGTCTATTCGCACGAATTTTCGCATCAACTTGACGAACCAGTTCATCATTCACAGCAGATGGCCTGCCCCTTCTCGCTTCATCGTGCACGTTCGTTCTGACTGAATTGAACAATCAAACCCATCTTCTAATCATTCCCTCACTCATAACTGTATTGCCATACACCTCACAGATTTGCCTATGGATTTCGCATGGTCGCATATTCCTTGCATTCATAAAGCAAATTACAGAACGAATTTCAAAGTCAGTGGGACCTTCTATAGTCTTAAACATCTTTAGCGCAAGATTTACACGTGTTAATATTTTACAATACGAACTTTTCTGTTATGATGCATTCTTTAGTCATTGAGGACGCGATACCGCATAGGCAGATTAGCACCATCCGTCGGGTGCGGGAATTATTACATTCCAGAACTTACTTTCCGAATAACCCTCGTACTTTTCAATATGAGCATGTTTTTATTTCACTTTATCTCAAAACAAACAAATGTATGTCAAATATTTTCTTATAGTTGTAAGGTATTTCTGTGCTGTGATGAGAGGTAGAAAGTTTGTGGTCCGTTTTCTTTATCTAAATTGACCATCATCCAATGAGAGTTACCAAAGTATGGTTTCTAGTACATAGTGTTTTTTTAAAAAGCCATGTAGAACAAATAGTTACAATTCTAAAAAGCCACTTACAATTTCCCATGAGATCTTTAAAATATTCATGCAAAAACATGCAAATTTATTTTCTTGCCACAATAGTTTTACAAATATTTTGAATATTCAAATTTAATATTCTGATCTAGGGTGAACTAGCCAGCGGTTGAGCATTAAGTACAGATTGTTCGTGAAAATGTTACTCTAGAGCTAACTGATAAGATTTTTGTGCTTAATATATGGCAAGAAGGCTGATTAAAATTTGCAATAGTACATTTTTGATACTTGATAGCTTAAAGTGACCGATTATTGATAGACTTGACTTGTTTGCATACTTAAATGGGAAGATGATCAATTAGTGGTTGGTTGGTTTTGGGTTTTATGGCATAAGGGATATTTGGCCAAGCTGCGCCAAACACAAGACAAAAACGAGGGAGACAAAAAAGCAAAAAGAAGGGTAGGTGGGGGTAAAACAGAAGAGAGGGCAGATCACTTGGGTACCTCGGGGTTGCGATGCCCATACACATCTAAAGGTGTACCCCTGTGAGCTCTATATTTTAAGGAGATGGAGGAATTTTTTGCGGCATCTCTCCAGATATTACAATTATTGGTAGGTGAGGTGTTTGGGACAGGCTGGTTTACATTAGGTTGACAGCCCATTTTACATAATAAGACATTTAAATAAATTCAGGATTGAAAATTCAGCCTATTTAAAATACACTTACCTTTCTTTCTGTAACCTTTCATTCTCTTTGTTCACTCTCTCAAGCTCACGAGTCAGTAAATCATTGGTGAATCTCAACTCTGCATTTTCTTCCCTAAAAAAACAATCCCAACGAATTCAAAAAATCCGATAGTAAAAGATAAAATACTGGTACTGATGAAGATATTGATCTTATAATTTCAAAAGCTCGCAACTGTTTTAAGAATTTTAATAAATTGTGGAGAGCAACTAATGTACATGTAAAAACCAAGTTAAATCTGTACAAATCACTAGTACTTTCAGTTTTCTTATACGGTTCTAAAACATGGAAAATTACCAAAACACAGTGCAATAAACTAAATGTTTTTCAAAATAAATGTTTAAGAATTATCTTAAAGATTTTTTGGCCATACTACATTTCAAATGAAGAATTATTAAATAAAGCAAAATTTAATGAAATAGGAAATGAAATCAAATTTAGACGTTGGAAGCTTACAGGACACATTTTAAGAATAAACAGGGACAGTATTCCTAATAAAGCATTGACCTGGACCCCTGATGGAAAGAGAAAGCGTAGATGTCTCCATTTGACCTGGAGATGCATGATGGAACAAGAGAGAAGTGAGGCTGGATGGGCGAGCTAGTATGAAGCTAGACTTGCTGCATTGGACAGGAAACTTTGGTGATCTAGATTGGAGGTCTTATGTGCCCCTAGGCACTTAAGAATTTATGATGATGAAAAGATACAGTAAACTTGCAGAATTTTTAGGTTATTTAATATGCTGTGGGCATCATTCGTCTCTAACTCAATCTCTCTTCAACAAAATGTTATCAGTTATAGTCATCCCATTAAGATGTTTTTATCCTAAGTTAATCTCTGGCCTCTAGGTCAGTAGTCAACGAACAACCCAATAAAGGTTTGAAGTGATAAAATATGTTTTAACCTTTAGACTACTGCCAATACAACTGTCGTACCGTATTCGGGTAGCGGAATTTGAGCACCGTAGTGTAACGGTTAAAAACACTATCTAATTTGCATTTGTGCTGTCAAGTATTTTAGGATAGTCCTTGAGGAGGACTACAGTCATTTCATCCAGTTAGCAAAGACGACAGATAGCAGATCTCGCTACTCCAATATGATGTAAGTGTCTTTGTACGACACTTACATCGTAACCTCTTACCGAACATACCGAAGTCATGTTCGGTAAGAAGTCTAAAGCAAGCAACTCCTTTAGCTCTGGATAAGGAAAGAACTTGGGGTAAGAGTTTTGTTTCTCAAAGAAACATTCCAGTTCTTGCCTGCAGACACCTCTCTGTTGATTGAAAACTTATTAGTCCTTATAGAAGAGCATATAAGCCTCTTGATACGTAGAATCAAAGGGGATTTAGGTTGGGGTAACTGTTCTCCAGCTTTAGCCAATTAGTCTGCTTGTTCATTACCATATACAGGGTGTTCCCAAAATATCTAATCAAATTGTAAAGGATGGTAAAGGGGCCCAAAATAAACATTTTTTGTGAAAGTATGTGTGTTAGCAAATGTTGAGCATTTAGATGGTAGAGGGCGCTGTTTAGGTCAGTAGATAACATCATTTCTGTGGCGTAAGACGTTAATCCTCCCTTGAATTTTCAACGCCATGCAGAGCTACAAGAATTCGTAGCTTGCAATTTCATTATAAAGCTTTTCAGTGAAAGGTAGAAAATCTATTCAAATTTCTTTTTCAATGTGTGAAAATTTGAATTTTCAAAACACAACATTATTTGAAATTTCGATTCTAATCCAAAAAGGTTTTTAAAATAATTTTTATCAATCGATTTGCTGTGTCTTACGATCAAAGGATAAGTAAAAAAGTCTATGTGTTAAACATAAGATTCTTATAAGACTACTGATTTCAGACTTCGAAAACTTTATATTTGAAAGAGGAAATAGCAAAACATAAATTGAGAAAAAAAGTAAATTACTAAAAAATTAAAGCAAATTTCAAATGATATTTTTTACCTTAAGGATTCATTGTCATTCATATATTGTTGTAACATTGCTTTAACTTCATCTGGCTTCATGTCTAAAATATAAAACCATTTATGCATAATTAAAATCATAACTCATACATTTAACTATTCAACAATTAGCGTTTATATGTAGTTTAGAATGCTTTATTCATTATATTGCTGTAGAAAATGTTTGCACTTAGGTACTTAAATGTATATTAGTTTTATTTCTACTAAACCTATTTCATTATCTACATGGTTAAAATAACATAAAAGAAAACTGATTCATCAAAACTGATTTGTTGGAAATTTAGGTTGCACTTATGACACTGGCAATTTTAGATTTATTTCACGTTAATTTTAAAAGCGTACTTTGGGTTATAAATATGCTCTTTCAGGTAGTGGTTTTTAGTTTAAAAAATCTTCATAAACAAAACAAAGCACATAGAATTTTAAAAAGTAAGCAACAGAGTTTCATTAGAAGTACGAGGGCTGTTTGATAAGCATGGTAAAAAAGCAAGTTAAACACCGTTGGTTTTTTTTTGGAAAAATCGATTTTGTTTCTCAACAGTCACCATTCTTCAACAAGAATTTCTTCGCACCAAAACAATTTTTCAAATTTGGAAACAAGGAGAAATTGCATGGGGCCAAGCCTGGAGACTACACTGCTTTAAATAAAAATGCTTATATAATAATGTAGAGAACTCATTTCGTGGCAGTTGCTACAATGCTTGCTTCAAACGTCTGTAGAAAGCAGTGTCACACGTGGCTGAAATTTTACCTGAGCTATTTCGAAGAGAGCTAGCTGTGACATTACCAAACTAATTGTGTCGCCATCTCATAAAAATTTGCCACACTTATCAAACGAGCCTCGTGTAATACTATACATAGATGTAAGAGGCTTATTGCCTTTATGTCTTACTCTGATACAAAATAAAAAATTCATTTTTAAAATTATTTTTAATTGTAAAATTTAAAAAATTATATTCTTCATGGTACCTATCACAGTATTAATTTTCAATCTGATAGCTTTTTCATTGATATATGTAACATTTCTATTTATCTAGTCAGTAAGGTTGCTGTTTTCAAATGTGAAACTGCTCTGAAAATATAACTGGAAACTTACCATCCATAGCTATATTTCCACCTCTCAACGCTGCAGCACCTTTGTTGCTAGTCAGTAATCCATTATCTAAATGAAGCTAATTTATACAAAAAAATCAAGTTAGTTCTTAAAATATTATGCATTGACATTCGATTTGCTTATTCGCTGTGTAATGAGTTTGTGCATACAGTTATAAGTTATAATTAATATGTGCTATTACAAATAGATATTGGTGAATGTGTTAATGTAATTAAGCCCTAAATAATTTTAAATAAAGTATACTGATTTTTATTTAAAGAAATCATTTTATCACGTTTTGTTCACATTTTTGAAAATATTTTTGCACAATGTGTGTACAAAATTATTTCAAGCACAAATATGCAAATTCTTATGCTTGGAATAACTTCATGTTAACACTCTGAGAGGCGAACACGTATATATACGCTCGACAACCTGCAGTCTTCCCTGCATGACTTCTAACCAGTTTTGACCTTCTTGACCAATAGAATTGTTCCTCACCTTTTTTCAACCAATGGACGTGGTTATTTAGTCATTGTGTGTGACACTCAGAGGGTTGGGGTTTAATTTGGTTCCAATATACTATTAGTAAATTTTCTTTTTTGTAAAGATGCTAAGAACTTAACTTCTAAAGTATTGAAAGCGCATATATATTTTAAAATTTACATTTATAAAAGTTTTTATAAATCGTCATTTTACTATAGTATCAAAACCTTGTAAGTCTATTTTTTTGTGAGGTTATAACATTATTTGGTATCACAATTTCAAATATGCTTCCTAAACTTCTTTTGAAAGCTCCTTTGACCTAATTCACTTATAAAACCCTTATAGGCGAATTTTTAAATCTCCCTTACCCTGCCCACTTTGGAATGTGAATTGGACTCCTAATTGTATCAATTACTAAATTCTAAATTATTTTCCTTTACAAAGTGCATTGCTACTTCCTTTAACATTCTCCTCTTCTTTCAATTCATTAAACTCTATTAAGTTAGTTAAGTACTAAGTTTACTAACTCTATTATGGAGGTTAGCAGTCTTTCTGCCAGGTACTCTGTAATCGATATCTGTTCCGTATTTCATAGCAGTTCTACAGTTTGGCATGTAGTTTTTCATTTCTCCTGAAAAATTTTGATTTCAAGACTTACGAGGGGTTTTGAAAGTAAAATGACGAAATATAAAATCAAACAGATGCTAATTGTTGGCAGCCTTGTTTTTAATTGAATAGTAAGATATTTTGAATCTATATAAAATACATATTTGTCATAATAAATAGACTAAAACTTTTATTGAACTCTGAATTAGGAATATGGAAAACAGTAAAATGCATTTTCAGTTCGAAACTCAGGGATGAAGACCCGATTTGATTTCATCTTTTTGTCTAAGAAATATCTTTCTATTTCATAGAGAATATATTGCAGTGGGTATACAAATCACCTCCTGACTGGATCATAAATCGTGCTCGAGTTTATAAATTAAAATAATGCTGTTCGAAAGATATTTTTTCTCAGCTCTAGTTGGGTTTTTCTATATTGTGATGTCTGCATATCTAATATACTGTAAGGTAGTTGAATTAACGTTGCACAGGAGCAACACAATGAGTTATTGGTGACGGTCTGGGATCAATCTCGATGGGAAAGATCGAGGACATTTATTATTAATTATTTAATATACTGTAAATATAGAAATGAATGTGTCTGGTAAATTCTCTTTAATAAAATCTCATATCAAAAGGATTTGTAGCATCTTGCCTCACCAATTTATACCCAACAATATATTAATTCTAGAAATTTGAATTTACTATTTGAAGTTGAAACTTCTGTTTAGTGTGTTAAACATGAACCAACTACCAGATATTATATCTTTTAGAAATAACGGTAAATGTAATTTTCATTTCCCAATTGCTTATCATAGAAAGCTATTTGAAGCCAATGCTATTTTAAATCTACATATAATTTAAAGATGAGAGATGAATGCGAAACTCACCTGTTGCCTAAGAAAGCTGTTTTCCATTCGTAAAACCCGAACTTCTCTCTTCAGACTTATGATCAGTTGTTCCCTTGGATCCTGAAACCAATAATAGCCTTCAATGTGATTGTATAAATTTTGCGTTTTATTTCTAAAAGATCAAATATATTCACAAGATAGGACAAGATAAAGATTATTTATTTAACACTATCAAAGCTCTTATAAGATGTTTTTAGTTTGTATTTAACTAATTAATTTCTTAGGAAATATGCAAGAATGAAAATGCCAGGCACTTGATTTTACATCATCCGCCATCTGGCTTACCAATATTTCTGTATTCTGTTACTCAAATTCTTAAATGCAGTGTCTACTATTGCATAAAAGTCAGGAGAGTCAACAATATTACAATAAAACAAGTGTACATGCAGACTGTCAGGAAACAAAACTCAGAAACTGCAATCTTCCTTGGAGAGTCTAGGGAAATGCCACTGGAGTAAAGAAGGCATTCTCAAGATTTGTCCTTGGCAGCATTGCAAAGGCTTTAGGTGTTGGCAAGTCTTTGTCAAGCATCAACAAGTTTTTAGGTTATTCTCTTAGGCAGTGTTTGAACAACTTTTTTATCCAAAGTTTCGAAGTGTGAAAGGACAGGAGGGTGATCTCTGTTCCCTATTTGGCAAGATAGTCCGCTTTCTCATTTCCATGTACGTCACAATGAGCCGGGACCTACTGAAACACCAATACATCAGCTAGCTAATCAAAGAAATGTCTGCATTGCATAGCTTGTGGATGATCCGATTGAATTTGAAGAAGACCGCTTGAATCATAGATTTAGTCAAATAAAATAAGGGGCAGTGCAATTATGCAAGAATTATTCTATAGTAAAATCCAAACACTTTTCAATCTACATGCCCTTTGAAAATTGTATGAAACAGTTTAAAGTTGAGGAAGCTTTCCGCAATCACCCAAATAATAATGGCATATGTAACAATATACAATCCTATCAAGGCTTTTAAGTAAGTGAAAATATTTTATTGATTAATATTTGTATAAAATATTATAAACACATATAATTTGTTAGAAAATTATTATTTTAATGATGTAAGCATGAATATTAATCAATGTAATATTTCCCCTTACTCGAAAGTCTCGATGGATCGTGTATTGTTAAACATACCACTGATCTGATTGATCGCGAAAAGCTTTCTCAACTTCCAGCAATTTCATACAATTTTCAAAGAGCAAGTAGATTAAAAAGCGATTGGATTTTGTTATAAAATAATTCTTGCATAATTTCCTAAGAAATTAGCTAACTACACATTCTAGATTTTAAATGGTATTTTTTACTGGCTCTTTAATGTACTGCTATAAAAAAATTATGAAATCAATTTCTCCTAGATGAAGAGTACAAGTTTTATTTCAGGGGGCTTACGACCTTTAAACCACTCTAATGGAATGGAAATTCAGGTTATTTTCAAAGCTATGCAATTTTAAGTATTGCATAAAATGGAATACTTTTTTTCATTATGTTCCTCATTTTTAAGGTATAAAATACATTCTACAACCAACAATTAAATACTAGCTTGAGTTTTTGTGTTAGGCTCATTAATGTATAGCTTCATTGTGAGCAAAGGTTTGATGAACAGTGCTTGTGTGCAAGATTGCACATAAACAAATAGATGTATCAAATAAATTTTAGTGCATATTATTCAATAAATGACCGAATACACTAAAACCAGAAAATATTAAAAAAATATTTTTAACAATGTTTTATTGATGCAGTAAATATTCTGATATGATGACAATTCCTTCCCGAAGTTCCAAAATACTACAATTATTCCGGTTTTAGAACAAACATATACCTATACCGGATATGTGTACCAATTTTTAAACCATTTACTCAAATAGTACTTTAGATATCATGCACGCAATCTGAGACTTTTGTGAAAAACCAAAGCAGAGGAAAACAGCATTAAAGATAGAATTTTGGTTACAGCTGTTTTTCACAATCAAAAACGTTATACATTCTCTGACCATATCAAATAACCATTCAATAACTAAAATATATGATTATTTATAGTATTTAATCAAGTATATTGCTTTTAATTAAGATAGCAAAATGAATCAAATCAGATTTCCAAGACCTCAAGAGACAAATATACTTCTTGATTGTGGAGGTACAAAAGATCATCATATTCACTTTCAAGTTTATTATTGAAAGCATTCCATAGTTAAAGTTTAAACAATTATTAATATAAATAATTTTTGAATTGTTTAATGCCCTTATTGTTAACCTATGCCATCAGAATTCTCCAGCTGCAAATGTGCATCCTTCCTCTTCAAGTTTTCTTTCTTTCAAATTTTCATTGGCATTTTTCCTCCACTTTCTCAGTAGTTTCGGGTTTGATAAGTAGTTAAAAATGGGCTTTATGGCTTCTAATATTGGAAGATATTCTTATGCTTGGGAATTTCTACACCTGATGCAATGCTTTTATTTAATCTATACCATGATGTCTCCATTTGGATAAAAGTCGTGTGGGATCATCATCTATTGAATACTTATATCATATTGCCCAAATTGCCTTTTGCATGCCTCAGCCAGAATCGCAATTACCTCGGATAGCATTACCATAATAAGACGTGATTTGGTCACAGTGTCAGTGAGACAACCTTTGCAACTCAAAGTTTTCTTGTGTGCCAGTTTTTGGCCCTTCATGTTTTTTAATTGTTGTAAATGACACCCCATTCGTTTTTGAATGTGTCCACACATGCAATTTTAGTAACCTCTGTATCACCATGTGGCTTACTTTTCTGTATGGCAAGAAAGGTTTTCGAATCTTCATCACGATAGTTTTCATGTGCATAGTATTTAGAAAGAGATCCATGAAAAAAATCAACCATACCAGACACTTACATCTTTCCAGCTGAACCATCATGATTTTTAAAACACTTGGTAACATGGTGGTCTGACCATGCTTTGTACAAAGGTCCAGCATGAGCATCAGTCCAAACAGTGCAGCTTTTGCAGAAGGATGATAGGACTTTAGTGTCAGTCACTTTCCCACTCTTTCCACCAATCAAAATGCACTGATAGAGGAATGGCCTCGTCTTCCACGTCCCATCTCCGTGCACTGTAATGTCAGATGATTCTGTATGGCCTTGCTCTTCTTCATGCTAGATGTAGGAACTAAAGATGTTGGATTCCTAATATGTTCTATTGTAGCTTTGTAAGCATTATGGGTCACAGGTGGAGGCAAGTCCATGGCAGCACAAAATGTCTTGATAAATTGAAGACCTCCACCAACAGTTCACATGGCATAAATAAGCAGTACAGCTGTATCATATGCCTCATTTGGTGGTAATGCTCTTAACGTACTTTTAGTAACGAGTTATGGCAGGTGAAGGCAACATCTGTATTAGGGTTATTCCCGTTTTTATGGCAACTTTGGCAAAAGGTTTAAATTCTCATTTCAAATATTCTAGAATGTTCTTTTCATTTCCGTTAAATTGTCCTTTGATTCACAAGTTCTTTAAAAATTTTTTCCCTTTAATGTATGGAAGAATTCAAATGTTCAGTTTGAGTTTAGTCTCGGTTCATTTTTCAACTATTTCTAATTATTTTCTGATAAAAAACATGTTTTTTCAGTTTTGTAACGATTCCCACTAAAGCTTATTATTTTCCTTAAAAAACCCTGATTTTTTCTAAGTCTTTCCTTGGCGACATAAAGTTTGTCAAAACACGCTCCAAGAACGTTGCCACCAAACAAGGGGTGTAATACACTGGGTAGATGTATCTAGCACCTCATCTGGTAGCAACACTCTTGGCGCACTTTTTGTTACCAAGGAAAGAAATCTCAGAAGAATTTTTTTTCTAAACGGAAAGTAATAAGCTCTTGAATTAGCCGAGGTTGCCATAAAAATGGGAATAACCCTAATAAAGATGGGTTACCTTCACCTGCCATAACTCGCTACTAAAAGTGCGGCAAGAGCGTTGCCACCCGACGAGGCACTTGATACATCTGTACTTGCAGCTGTAGTAAATAAGAAATCAGTTTACTTCTTGTCAACCATGGTGCTAATCCCAAATGCAGATAGTTCACACCTCATTCCTAATCCATGTCTCGGAACAGCTTATTTCCACTTTTCATGGCAAATTACACTCACCACACATCGTTACGTGATTGAAAATGTGTTCCAAATCTACAATAGAATAGCTCTTAAAATTTGAATCAGGAATGTCAGTATTAACCTTCAATTTTTGGGACGATGCAGTTTCATAACCGCTCTGCGTCCGGGACGGTGTGTACTGGTTTCCATAAAAACAATGGCGTTTTCGTTTCTTTGGTCTCTGGCCAGACCTATGCTTCCTTTCAACATTCATGATGCAAAACCAATAGATATTTAGTCTAAATTATAATAAATATATAAAAATTATAACAACAGAAAACAAAACACAGAAAACGAAATAATAAAAATGAGAAGGAAATTTTATTAAAAGGAGTTCTTTCACCAAAGAAAAGATCCCAAACAACTTGCACAAGGAAAGAATGTTTTATTTTGACATTTGAATAACACGACCTAATGAAAGAGTTGAGTAGTAAGTCTACTGCTAAAATCTGTGGTCAGCAGTCCATAGAAGCCCTTATTTTGCGCTCAGTGTACCTTTCGATTTTCTTTCACATCTCTGGTATTTATTGGAATTTGTTCATACAGTTGATGTCAAAATGATCAGAAATTTCTGTACTTTAACATATATGTTTTTCAAAAAATCGAATTTTTTGAAGGTTTATAGGTCTAAGTCCCCTTCAATAAATTATCTATACTAGATTTCTAAAAAATAAATTATATCATTATCTTAAAGTTCTGTTAGATAAAAAACTAATCACGAAATTCGAAATTACGTTATTTTGAGTGTATCGAACGTACTAAAGGAATAAAAACTATTCATCTCGACCTTTATACGAGTATTATGTCGACCTTTATTATAAAAAATAAAAAAGAGGATATGTTTAATCTTACCATTCGGACCATAGGTTTCGTCTTTATTTTTTTCGCTCTGGATGCGTAGCGAAGTGTATTGAGGGTTTCTGACATATTTGTACGGCTTGGAGACACGCATGCGACCTGGAATGCAAACACAATTTTACCAATTATGCGTAGAGCCTTACCAATTATCAGCAGAGGGTCTTACCAATTATTTGTAGAGGGCCTTACCAATTATTCATGGAGGGGCTTACGAATTATTCATGCAGGGGTTTACGAATTATATGTGGAAGGCCTTATCGGGGGGGATATTTCAATTAACGTCGCACTGGAGCAACACAACGGACCATTGGCGACGGTCCGGGATCAATCCCAAAGGGAAAGTCCGAGGACAATACCACGTAACGAAGGCCTTATCGGTTACTCGTCGATGGGGTTTACCAATAATTTGTGGAGAGGTTTACCAGTTATTCGTGAATAACGTGAAGGGGTTTACTAATTATAAGGGTTTATCGTTGTGGGGTTATCAATTATGTGTGGAAGGCTTTATCAATTATTCGTCGAGATTTACCAATAATTTGTAGAGGGAATTACCAATTATTTGTAAATGGTTTACCAATTATTTGTGAAGGGGTTTATCAATTATTCGGTGTGGAGGGTTTTATCAATGATTTGTGGAAGGGTTTATCAGTTATTCGTTGAAGGGTTTACCAATTAGATGTGGAAGGCTTAATTAGTTATCCGTCGGAGGATAATTTGGGGAAGGGTTTACCAATTATTCATAGAGGGATTTACCAATTATTTGTGAAGGGGCTTACAAATTATTCGAGAAGGGTTTTTCAAATTATTTGCGTGTGAAGTGGTTTACCCTTCGTCAAGGGGTTTGTAAATTATTTGTGTGGATAGGTATATCTAATATTCATGGAGAGACGTTTTAATTTAAAAATTAGAAATTATTGCACTTGTGAAATAATTTTGACGGACGTGGAAAAGAAATGGAAAACAGATTCTTAACTCCTTTTTTTAGACATCCGTATGCGTAAGAAAAGTCATTGTTTCCTACATTCATAAAAAAATTTTCATCTCATTAGTATGCTGTTCTTGATGCATTTTTCCTTTCCATATTTTTATGTAAAATTTATTGTACTTTTCAGCATTGAAAACTATGCACCACTATACGAAAACCTATTTAAAATTGAACGAAATGTGATATACTCTATGAATTTTAACTCTACCCTTGATATATAAAAGAAGCGATGGAGTTAAATGGAACTACCATTAAAGAGCTCAATTTATGAAAATTAAGGATTACTCAAAAAATTGTATCCGGGTATTCTGAAGCTGGCTATGAGTAAATTTGAATTAGAATTGATTTTAAGTTGAAAAATTACGCATCGTAATATTAATTTATATGTTATATCTATAAAGTTAAGAGATAACTGCTCGAACTCTAAACTCACCATTAAGGCCAAACCACTGCCTCCTAAACTGTCGGCTAAGAGTTTTGTTAGAGTACTGTCTCTGTAAGGTATATGGCCACTCCTTTTTCGAGGGTCAGCTAAAGCAGATATACAATTACCTAAAAGAAGAAACGGATGTAAATAAATATGTTTTGAACAGAGAGAAATCAATTTCATTTCTTGCTCAGTTAAATTTTTATTTCAACTTTGTAGATTTTAAAGAGACATTCTTAATTTTTTATACATTGTTTGTATTTTATAAAGCTTTGGTAAGTAGTTAATTAACGTTGCACTGTAGGTAGCACAACAGGCCATTGGCTATGAGGCCGAAAAATCCGAGGACAACACCACGTAATTTTGAATCACTGTTAGATGACGAGGTTAACACCTTAGATGGCACCCACTCTCCAAACTTCTACACCACACCTACGCGAGGACATTTGAGGCCACAACAGATTTAACATGTTCCTACCCCCACGAACACGAAGGTCTTTGGTTGGATTGAGTTTCGAACTCGTAACCCTCCAGTTGCTGATCTGCTATTCTTCTAACCGGGTTAGTACGACCCTTAAAGTAAGGAAAGAAACAGCATAGAGTTCTTGCACTTAACGTATAAGATGTTAATATGGGAACTGCTATGATTGTTCCGCTATATAAATAGATGATATGATATCAAACAAGCCCTATCAGTGAGCGAACGGCTAAAGGAGTAGCTCGTAAGAAACTGGTAGACTGAAGCGATTGGTTGCGAGTTCGAATCTCGTAAGTGCCGAAGTCGGATTGGTGCTTGAAGTTTCCTGTTTCCTTCCAAGACGATACGCAAATGGTGCGGTGAATGCGATGTGGCAGCGCCTCCCGTGGTGCCTCGGGTTAATACCGAGACTAAAACGTCCTCGCCAACGTATGCATGGAGGATTCTACATCCATAAGCTGGGATTGTGAAAAATAATAAAACCTATTTTGAGAATTAATTACCAAAATATTTATTTCCATTTCACTAACCAAAGACCGACGTGTTCGTGGGGGCTGATGCACATTACATCTGTCGTGGTCACAAATATCCTCACGTTGGCATGGTGTGGAAGTTTGGAGAGTGGGGTGCCAAGTCAGATGGTGATCTCGTCATCTGACCATGGTTCATAATTAAGAAATGTTGTCCTCGAACCTTCCCTTCGGGATTGATCCCGGACCGTCACCAATACCCGCTGTGTTGCTCAAGTGAGAGGTAAATTCAACCATCAACCATCATTTCACAAACAAGTTATTATATTTTGCGATTTCCATTCAATTTATTTATATGTATTTTCGGATGTTTTCTAATATTTGTTTAACGAGCAAATTGTATGCTTCCCCTAATATGTAGTTTTTAGTGATGAAAATGAAGAAAAATTCACGAAAACCTAAATTGACTGTGAAACATGTAAGAAATTGTTCTTTCATATCATTTATGTATGATATATATTACTCATCATGAATGATAGCTTAAAGAACACAAAAAGGTTTATAAGGTTACATAAGTTCGTTCCTAAGTCCACTGTGTAATAGCTTAATAAAAGCTATTCCTTTATGTTATATTACTTTCCGGAAGTTTGCGGGATTTATAATTCACAGTAATGAGAAACAAACGATTCGCTTTGAGCCAAATTATTTCTCTTGCTGGTTTATTGACATGGCGTTACAAAGGTAAAAGGTAGTTACTATAGTTACTGTACCCGTATAATTCCAACCAGAAAAACTACCAAGTGTAATGTGCCAGATGCCTTAGGATAATTTTTCTGTAAGGGATCAACTTTCTAAGTCCTTTGATGCGATTAGAAGAATCAGATATTGTTTTAGTTGTGATTCAAACCTAAATGAAATTTCTCCGTACTGAATATTTTTAACTGTTCAAGTATTCTAAAGAGATTTTTCAAAATTTAATTGCAAAGTTGTTTCGTTTGTAAATTAGGAGGGTCGCTGTAGCCCAGTTGGAAGAGTAACGAGTTAACAACCAGAGGGTTACGAGTGCGAAACTCGGTCTAACCAAAGACCGCCGTGTACGCAGCACGTTAAAGCCGTCGTGACCTCAATTGTCCTCATGTTGGCATGGTGTGAAAGTTTGGAGAGTGGGGTGCCAGCTCAGGTGTTGACCTCGTCATCTGACCGTTGTTCAAAATTGTGGATCTTTTACTACGGGAATTGATCCCAGATCGTCGCCAATAGCCCGTTGCGTTGCCCAGTGCGTCATTAATTAACTACCTACCTCTTAAATGCGATTAGAAGAATCGGGTATTGTTTTACTTGTGATTGAAGTTTAAATGAGTTTCCTCGTGCTGCATATTTTTAACTGTTAGAAACTTCTAAAGATATTTTTAAAAATTTAATTACAAAGTTTTTAGTCTGTAAATTAGGGGTTGGAAACCCGTAACTAATTACCGCCTTTTACCGGTTTTGAAGATTGGTGAGAATTACTGCTACCCGGACGTCATTATTAATAGTAGCTATTTGAGAAATAGCTGTTGTTCTTGTCGTGGTTCTGTGGAGTCCACAAAAATTTGTACGCGTAAAATATGAGTTGAAGCGAATAGGTTTGTCTCAGGCCCGCATACCAGATATAGCTCTCCAGATAGGTTTATCCGTCCCGCAGGCCAGGTAGCGCTCTCCCAACAGGTTTACACGGCCTGAAACCAGATACAGCCCTCCAAATATTTTTTATCAGGCTCACAGATAAGATATGACGCTCTGAATAGGTTTACCAGGTTCATCGACCAGATACGGTCCCATTTACCCGACCCGCAGACCAGATATGGCCCTCAGAACAAATTTACTTGACCCGACCAGATCTGGCTCTTTGAACAGGTTTACCCGACCTGGAGACAAGATACAGTCCTCCGAATAGGTTTACCAGGCTCTACGGCCAGATAAGGCCCCTTTAGTAGGTTTACCCAGCTCGCAGACCAAATACGGCCCATCGAATACGTTCACCCTGCGCACAGACCAGATACCACATATTCCTAGAGGTGCATGGGTAGGTAGTTGAATTTACGTCACACTGGCGCATTACGGGCTATTGGTGACTGTCCGGAATCTATTCCGAAAAGAATGAACCGAAGAAAAAAACTCGCAATTTTCTAACCACGGTCAGATGCTAAGGTCAACATCTGGACTGGCACCCCACTCTCCAAACTTCTACACCATGTCAAGGTGTAGAAGGACATTTGAAGGTATTACAGATTTAACGTGCAACAGCCTCCAAATACACGACGGTCTTTGGTTGGATCAAATTTCGAATTAGCAACCCTCCCTTTGCTAATCCGTGACTCTAGCAACTGGGCTATCGAGGCCCTATTCTAGAGGATCCACATATGCATCAAAAAATATTTAGAAATATATATGGAAGTAAAAACCGATTGCTTCCCTATATATATTTCAAACGAATTTTCAGAAGGAAATTAGTTGCGTAGTGAATTTTTTTGCAAGTATTTACATATTAAGAGTAGTTTTCACTGCAACATCAATTGCTGTCATTTCGGAAGCGTACTTAAAAATAGTCGATAATTTTCCGGTCATGAGAATATCGATAATTTTTAAAACAACTGTAAATCAAATATGTAAATTAACCACATTCGCATTTTGACACGTATAAAATAGTACTGAAATTAAAGCATTAGTTCTAATTCCTGCATCAAGCGAAACACATTAATTGTTCAGGTGGATATCAATAGAAAGATGACTCTTGGCTCTGTGTGCCTCAATATGCGGAAGTAGTTTTATTTCGAAATATTAAATTAGGTAGGTAGGTAGGTATTTTAATTAACGTCGCACTGGTGCGACACGACGGTCCGGGATCAATCCGAGAACACCACCACGTAATTTTGAACCAGTCAGAAGACGAGGTCACACATGAGCTGGCGCCCCACTCTCCTAACTTCCACACTACGCCAACGTGAGGACATTTGAGGCCACGACAGATTTAACGTGCACCAGCTCCCTTTGTACACGACGATCTTAGGTTGGATTCGAACTCGCAACCCTCCTGTTACTAGTCCGTTATTCTTCCAACCGGGCTACCACGGCCCTATTAAATTAGGATCCGGTTGTTGATTTTAGTAAAAGGTCTTATCAATTTCAAAAAAAAAATTTTAAGTTAGTACCAGATTTTGTGAGGAATAAATGCTTACTCCTAACCTGTTTTCAAGATCATAACTATACAGGGTGAGTCTAAATTGATTTTACAAAATAAGAGGGGTGATAGTACCCACCCAGACGAGCAATAATTACCATGGAACATAGGGTCGCATTCCACTCTGAGAGGCATAAAAGAGTAAAATTAGAATTTTAACATGAACTTACAACAGTATTGGGGGGGGGGTATTTCAATTAACGTCACACTGGAGCAACACAATGGGCTATTGGTGACGGTCCGGGATCAATCCCAAAGGGAAAGATCCGAGGACAACACCACGTAATTTTGAACCACGGTCAGATGACGAGGCAACACCTGAGCTGGCACCCCACTCTCCAAACTTCCACACCACGCCAACGTGAGGACATTTGAGGCCACGACAGATTTAACGTGCACCAGCCCCCTTTGTACACGACGGTGTTTGGCTGGATTCGAACTCGCAACCCTTCGGTTGCTAGTCCGTTACTCTTCCAACCGGGCCACCGCGGCCCCACAACAGTATTGGGAAATCGAATGACCAAAAGTTGCACAATCTGATTTATTGATCAGAGAAAAACTCACAGCAAGTGCTCAAAGTGGCTTGTCGCTGCACAGTTCACATCGGCGAAGGAATGACTGGCGCACCCTCTCGAAGATTCCTGGCGTTGTGTTAATTTTGTCTGCGGCAACACCGATTCTCGCTACGAGATCTTCAGCCGAGTCCACAGGCGTCTGGTACACTAAAGATTTCATTTGCCCCTAGAAGAAAAAGCCCAGTGGGTTGAGGTCCGGTGAGCGAGGAGGCCAAGTCACAGGTTCGCCACGTCCGATACATCTTGCTTAGGAGATATGCTACGTAGGCAGGTACAAAACGAAGTCAGAGGCGATGACTTGCTCATGCTCGAAGCGTTTCGACTTTACTCTTTTCTGCCTCTCAGAATGGAATGCGACCCTATGTTCCATGGTAATTATTGCTCGTCTGGATGGGTACTACCACCCCTCTTATTTTGTAAAAACAATTTAGACTCACCCTGTATACTACCTTAACTATAGCATATACTTGCTTAACAGATTAAATTAGTTCCTTGTAAATAAGGAAAAGAAAATATTCTCACATATATTTATTTTACTACCACATGCAATTCGACTTTCAAGTAGTCATTTTTTTAACCCACCTGATCTCGATGTTTGTCGCATCCTCGATGCATCCAGATCTGGTCACTTGCATTAGCAAGTGACCAGATCTGTATGGGCGAGATATCGCGTAATTAGAAGAAAACTGACAAGATCTTGATCTTGTCATCGCCAAAATATAGGTAATATATTGATGACGAGATATCTCGCCATTAGCTAAATTGGCCAGATCTTTGTGGACGAGATATCTCGTCGAAACCACTTGGAGGGTTAAAAAAAATCATTTTCAAGAACGTCAGGAGTATAGTGCGGTGTTGCAGTGAGAAGACACATTACCTTGGGAGAGTCCATCCGTGCACAGGTGGTTAAGCTCGCATAGGAAAGGGCTGCTATACTCAAAATCGTGGCGATCACTGTAAGCGACTATTTGTTTCTCCAAATCTTAATCAACCGCGGTAGTCCGGTTGGTAGAGTAACGGATTAGCAACCGGAGGTTTGAATCCAATCAAAGGCCGTTGGGGACTGACGCACGTTAAATCTATCGTGGCCTCAAATGTCCTCAAGTTGGCGTGGTGTGGAAGTTTGGAGAGTGGGGTACCATTCAGGTGTTGTTGTCGTCATCTGACCATGGTTCAAAATTACGAGGCGTTCTCCTAGGATCTTTCCGTTTGAGATTGATCCCGGTCCGTAACCAATAGCCCATTGCGTTGCTCCAGTACGACGTTAATTAAAATACCTACCTATCAGATCCTAATCACTGTTATGGCTTCCGGCAGCTAACAGTAAACTCGAAGCAAGAAACCAAGTTAAAGACGCCAGTTGTGGGAACGCATTGTTTAGCTTTAACCTGTCCCCTAATATAACGAATAGACTATTCCAAAACCACGTGACTCAAGTGCTAACTTGCCGGAGCCAGGCCACAGTTTCTTACCTAAAACTAAAAGTGATTTGTTGATATTGTTGGCTTCTTTTAGCGTTTCCCCTCTACTGTTTGTCTTTTTCGTCTTCTCGGATCCGGCAAGGTCGACTAGAAACAGCTTTCCGTACCGCCGGATGTAGTGCGTCGGATCCTCTGAGTCCCGGACCTCTGAGGTCAGAGTCAGGATGAGTATCGTGTGACTACGGGAAGAATGCTCGTTCATGTTATGGGCTCGCACTTGCCGATTCTTGCGACCTGTAAGCGTAGAAAGAAAAGAATAAATTAAAAAGAAACCATCAAACATAACGATTTAATTGCTCAAGGAATGTTTTAGACATCAATTTATTTAAATTATTTCTAGTGCTTACGTATAATGTGTTTCAGTGATTAATGACGATGCCGTGAGTAAAATACTAGGAATATATTTTACCAACGATATTTATTCGAAAGTAAATTTATTTATATTTTATCTACCACAATTATTCATTTAAAAGTATAAGTTTGATATATGTTTTGCAAATGATTTTTATTAATTTTTTAATTTATGTATTATCTGTAAGATATTTTTTGCTCAAAGGCAATAGGAAAGAGATTAAAACTAATAAATCAGATGACATTCTACAAAATATATTAAGACGAAAAGATTGATGGAATTGGTTAATTAATAAAATTCGTTAACATGATCAACCTTTGGCTGAATCGAGTTTCGAACTCACAAACCTCCGGTTGCCAATTCGAGACTCTACGACTAGGTTACTGTGGCCCAGATATTCAGGGAAGTATTGAGAAGTGTTTGATTTCCATTGAAGTACCCAGTGTATTTTGTGCAACAAAAAATAAAAGTAAGAGTAAAACCAAAACTTACCTTCGTCCAAGACTCCTTCCAAATCGCCAGCGTCCTCACACTCTACGACAAAGAGGTTTTCGGGGTAAAATCCTTTTTCTTTCGACCATCGAACTTGCAGAGGTTTTGTTGACGGGTTTAGTAAATCTAAAACCTAGATTATAAACGATGTACACATAAATTTTATAATTAAATTTTTTGTATGAAATTGTTTAATGCTTCAAAACTTGAGAAGGGCAATATGGGTTATCAACGAAATCTTGTATATGAAGTGAATACCATAACTTCAGTACAGGGAGCATTTTCAAATTGACATTGATGACTATATCGTTGGCTTAGAGCTGAAACTCATTAATTGACATTTTTCGGAGATATTACCATGCCCATTTTCATAATTCAACACACGCATTTCACATCGTAATGTTTAAAAGATTCATTATGCTATAAAAATGTTTATAATTTTTATTTTTGAGCCAAAAACGAATAGTTACTCTTTGAACAGCTGTAGAGCAAAAATTTTGTTTTGTCAGTTAATGAGTTTCTGCTCTGAGCCGACGTTATAAATTAATTTGTTTAACCGATCAGGTTAGAGAATATGCAGGAAAGAATTGTAGAAAATTTGATGATATATGAATTTTTGGTTCTTCGGGTGGAGAATTATGCTCTCAGAAGTTAAAATAAGCTAAATATCAACTCACAAAGTTCTATACTCGAAGAAATAATCAGTAAAGAACAAATTTGTATATGGTAATAGCAACTTTTACGTACAGTCAATTGCAAAGATAATACATTATTTTTTTCACAGCAATGACATTTTCAAAAACTAAATAAGGTATAATATGATAAAATAAAGCATTGAGAATCGAGATTACGAGATAAGGATGCATTTAACTGTTGCAGATTCATTATTTCTTCACATAAATGACTCGTTGTTCAATGACTACGTATTTTAGTCAGACAAAAATTTATGAAGGAAAACGATGCCTCACAAGTGATATAGGCTTGTATTTAGAGTGGAACTGTCTGTCTGGATGGTAAAACTACTGATTTTCTCTAGATAAAAAATCTTGGAAGACGTGATTTTCCAAAATTTGGCAAAATGTTGCTTCTTGTAATCATTAGAATCATTAATATAAACACTTAACCCTCCAAGTGATTTCGACGAGATATCTCGTCCATCAAGATCTAATCAATGTTACTAATGACGAGATATCCCCCTTAGGAATACCACCTTGTAGTGGTCAGCTTCTGATGCTAAAAACTGCTCCAAACTGTCAGTCGTTTTAGGCAAGGAACGATTTGTTTTTCCTACTTGAATCTTTATTCCCACGGAATAATAGGGCAGTTTTACGATATATCACGTAATTAGCAAAATTGACCAGATCTTGGACAAGATATATCGTCGAAACCACTTGGAGGATTAATTGTGTCACTCGTCTTGCGAGGATGCGATATACAGAGGCTGTTTGGACATTTTTTGAACGATTTTGATGAGCTGAAAAAAAATTGAATGCTATGAAAGGATTTTATTTTCACAGCCAGTTAAATAGTTAAAGTATAACTTATCGTCTGCGAACTCAGAGTTTTGTTTACTTTCAAAATGGCGCTTTTAAATAAGCAATGGATGGAAGGCTATGTTTCCTCTCTTTCCGAAGAGAATTAATTATGCTTATTCAATTATTCAAAACCGCTGTAAAAGTCATGGTTTTTTTATATCTAAAGGTACGATAAGTAATATTAATGAAAAAGGAGAAAAACGTAAAAGTGGAAAAACACTTCCAAAAAAGTATCCAAAAAAGAAAAAATTTCTGAGAATATTTGTGAGGTAAGATCTTTAATTTTAAAAGAGAATCCGTCAAGTCAAAGGACTATAGCAAAGTGAACGTGAGAACTTTCTCTAAGAGATTTATGATTGTTGTCGGTTTTGCATATAATGGAAAATTAAAAGTAAAGAGGGGAAAATGTAAAAATCAATCCCCCCTATTTTATTCCCAATATTCAGAAAAGAAATGCCTTTACCCACAGTGCCAACAATCAGTAGAACTGCATCAGGGTAAAGCAAGCAGCCACACTTCTAAATCGACTATTAAATTCTTGGAAAAAATGAAACAAGAAACTGATATCGAGTAAATACCCTTTACTGATATTCCTGCTAAATCTTCAGATATTTCACCCATGGACTTTTGTGCTTTTGTACTTTTAAAAAGGGCATTATCGAAACGTCGACCGAAAACCATTCAAGGACTGTGGAACAAGAATGGGACAAAATACCACTGTCGATACTACAAAAGTCATTATTATCATGGAAATTAAGGTGTAGAAAGATAGTTAACAATAAGGGCTATCAAATGGAACATTTAAAACGCAAAAATTTCATGTAAAAAATTGAGCCTCAGTCCATTAAAATCGTTCAAAAAATGTCCGAACAGCCTCTGTAACACTTACAATTTGTCTCCTACTTACATGTTCTTTGTAAATTTCCATATAAGAAGCTTGAACTATATATTCTATATCTTTCCTCTGTTTGATCTGATTGAATAAGTAGGCGAATGCCATGTGGACTACTCCAGGTGAATGCCGTTCTCCTGGACGTAGCAAGTCGTCACTCTGAAATAAAAAAAGGAAGTGCGAATGAAAATAATTTTAACAAAGTACAGGGTATCAAACTGTCACTCTGCAGCGAATGAAAAGTAGTTTTACCTGTATTGAACGCATACATAAGATGATTGAATACGTTTAAAAATGACTCTTTAAACCTAACTGATATAGTGGTCAGCGATTGTCTGCCACCCAGAAGGTAGCGGGTTCGAATACCGGTTTGTAAGCGCATGGATGTTGGTGATTTATCTCACCCATTCGTTGCTCCTTTACAAATAGCAGTCAGTTTGCCCTTCATAGTACCGAAGGCCAATTGATCAGTGGTCGGGCTTTACCTGGGTTACTTTCAACATGACTGTGCAAAGGCTAATATGGCATAAAAGTTTAACACGCTTTTGCGTGACGTTTAGAAGATAATAATATCCAGACTTCTTTGGCCTAGGGTGCCGTTGTGACTCAGGGAGCATGTCAACCGTTTAACAAATTGGAGTGGTAAGCTGCGCAGGTTATATTCTCCCCCCCCCCCCTTGGGTATATTTCTCTCTTTGTTAGTAAAAGTTTCATCGTGTTTTTATGGTCCATTGATGTTGTCTGTCTTGTATTTGGCGCACCATGACCAAATATCGTCCTTGCACCATAAAAACAACCACGAACCTTTGGCTTACAAGGATCTCACTCCATCAGACCTTTTTTTTAGGTACAATGAAATGTCTATTTGAGCTTCCTCCAGCCATTGAATGAAGTAAAGACCACCATTCTGGACAGAATTTGCACAATGGCATACAAGAACGAGTGTATGCCATTGTTCAAATAGGATTAGGTATGCTAATATATGGTTTCACAACTAGACCTCATGTAGATGTTTAGTACAGGAAAAACTTTTAATAAGGTACAAGGTGACGTTTTGACCAACCTTTATTTTTGAAATCAAGTATATTTCTGGAACTTGTTAAAAAATAGCGTTTTTATTTATTTAAAAAATCCAGGTTATATTCTAGTAATCGTTTTTACAATAAACTTAATAAATTTGATTACTAATTAGAAGTAAAGTTGCGAGTTTTTGTATTCAAATGGGCTTATTTTTGAAATTTACAGTTCAGTTGATAGTTTAAATTCTATGACACATGGGGGAAATATCAATCCTAAGTATATTGACAATCTAATCTCAGATTATTCTCGTTTACAGGGGTATTCTACATTAGGAAAGGTTTTAAGAAAAATAGGAACGCGATTCTAAACATGAATAGTGAAATCAGTTTAACATTCTTTCATGTCTTTGCATAGGGCATTTAAACAGTAACGAATTAAAAGGTAGGTAGGAAGGTAGAATTTACGCTGCACTAGAGTAACACAAAGGGCTATTGACGAGTCTGGGATCAATCCCTAAAAAATTAAAAAGACTTTTAAATTCGATAACCAAACTTTTAAGTTGGCTATTATTATAGTTTCTATATTCGTTCTTCCAAATACAGAAATAAAAATGTGTTAGGATATAAAATCGCATTTTTAAATGTTTAATTATGTAGATATATACACTATATGGACAAAAGTATTTGGACACTGCATGTTTTTCATAAAAAATGCTTTATTATTCTATTTAGTAACGGGTAATCCCTCCTTTGGCGAATAGTTTTGACACTAACGGAGCTCCCAGATGCATTTCCAACCTCTACAGCGATCGCAGCGGCAGAAGTGCGCGACTTCTTGACAGGGCGTACCAAACATCTTCTGTCACGTTCTGTCAGTTTATGCGGTCGTCCGGGACGGTATTTGCTGTTGTTGCTCCGTTTTGCTTCCATCCCTTGATAACATACGCTACACTCGATTTTGGATTATCCAGTTTGGATGCAATAGCTCGTACAGAAAGATTACACAAATGACATCCTATGACGAGCCAGCGTTGGAACTCGTTAAGTTCAGGTCCACGCGATATAGCTCCACCTAGAGTGAATAAATAGTTAATACAAAAGGAGCTGCTTTTTATTTTACCCATGCCCTTCCCGTTCCTGAGCATACCGTTCGGCAAACTCAGTATTTGCATATTTGCCGATTTTCTGCAGTGTCCAAATACTTTTGTCCATATAGTGTATATTGGTAACCCCATCGATATAGCTAGTAAGTTTTATCTTCCGTAGCTAAATTTTCTCATAGGTTGGAAAGTTAATAACACAAATTACTTAAAAAATTAATTATACAATCGATTTAAATATTGCATATATTTTATAGCAAACTGCTTTGAATATAGTATGTAAAACAATTCTTAGTATTACGTTTTCCTGATAAATGTCTTAATATAACTCTTGATACGTCAAGGTTACCTTGTAGCGCTGTGCGTGCATATATAGATTTCCATTATATTGACTTATTTGAAAATCACAAATTTTATGTAAAAAAAATGCTTATTTAAAACTTCTTACCTGTGGTCCTGTTAAGGTGTAGGTTTTGCCGGCTCCAGTTTGGCCATAAGCCAATACAGTGCAAGCGAACCTAGAAACAGAATAACAATTTTCTACATATTTTTTAAAGTTTGTTTTGCTTACATACAAAATAGATAATAGTTTTCTGACTAAAGAAAATTATTCCTTTTTAGAATTAATCATCTATTAAATATAATTCACTCGTAGTTCATAAAAGTTTGTTTGAAACTAATTATATTTTACTTACTTTAAAAATGCACATGAAATTTAGTTAGAAACTTTCCAGTACATTCTTCAGACTTTCGAGTAATCTTCATAAAGGGCACTCTACTGTCACTCATGGGACAATCACATACAAATTTTAGTCATGAAAATGGCCATATCTTTTAATATTCTTCACTAACCATAAAACTTTTTTAACTTAAATTAACTTTCGTTCAAGCAAGCTTACCTCAACATTTTGGATGTATCCCATTTCTTTCTATAAAAAAGAGCTTTCTACAACAATAAAGCCGCCAAGTATGGGACATTTCAATGTGACCTGAGATACTATAACACGACGGTTCGGGATCAGTCCCAAAGGGAAAGATCAAGGACAACACCCGGTGGTTTTGAACCACGGTCAGATTACGAGGTCAACACATGATCTGGCACCTACTCTCCAAACTTCCACACCACACCAACGTGAGGACATTTGAAGTCACGATAGATTTAACGTGCACCCACGTATACGACAGTCTTTGGTTGGATCGAGTTTAGAGCTTTCCTCAACCCTCAGTTTGCTAATCGTCGGTCTAGAAATGGGACATGGTGGCCCTCTTCCCAACCGGACTACCATGGTCCAAAGGAATTGTATAGTTTCCTATGCATTAAAGATAATCAGTGAGGGTGAAAATAAAAAATAAAGCTTCGTCTTACCCGTCTAAGGCCATGTCTATGAGCCTTTTGATTCCGCAATGGTCGAAGACCTCATCTTGCGTTGCTTCTGGTTCGAACACAACATGGAAGGTGAACACACGAGGAGTTGCTACGGTATGATCGTCCAGCTATAAACAAGAGAGCTAACGTTTAATGTTGCACCTTTCACTGCACTTTATGTTCACAATGTGTAATGGTTATTTTTTAAATATTTAATTACTCAGACAAAAAAAAATCACGTATCACATTGTAATTTGAAGGCATTTATGCATTAATATCATTAGATTATAAAATCTTTCTAATTTTCGTTACAGAATGCGTTTGAAACAAATAAATTTTAAAGTAAGTTTCTTGTCACATTTTTATATTTTTCATTCCAAAAAAGGTGCAATTAGATTTGGGCTTAATAAAACTAATTTTTAACCCTCCTGGTGGTTGTCGCGATGAGGTTTTCTCGTCATTAGCAAAACCATTTTTAGATCTTGATGGACGAGATATTTCGTCATTAGAAGAAAACTGACCAAATATTGATCTCGTCATCATAAAAAAATCGGCAATATCTTGATAACTAAATATCTCGTCATTAGCAAAATTTATCAGATCTTGATGGACGAAATATATCGTCGAAACCACTTGGAGGGTTATTCATTAAATGAAGGCATATTTCTTGTTAATATGGTAAAGTTGTAGGCATTTATAGTGGCATCATTTAAAGTTAATTTATGGTGTTACGTACTGTAACGGCGGCTAGAGAAACGATCACCACGGCAGCGTGGGAAAATGGAAAGTCTTGTTGACTCAGGTGTCGAGAGGAAAAGCCCACACACCATAACGACCACCCGAAGACATCTTCTTAATGATTTCTTAACGACAGCCAGCCAGCAGGGGTCGGAAATCGTTCTGGTTTCAAAACAAAGGGCAGGCACCTTTCTGTCGCTCTCTTCGACATTTGGAGACCGAGAAGACAGAGATAAATGATGATGAGTTTCCGACAGGGATTGATGGCCCCCTTTCAAGTCGGTCGTAAAAGTTGAGGGGAAAGACCAACGTGAGACAGCCAATCAAGAACGTGAGAAATCTTCAACACCCAATCCAGCACCGACTAAAAGGCGGACCAGAAACGGAAAGGAGGAGTCGTTAAGCACCCAACAGATATAGAGTTTTAGAGAGATCACGAGAGAGAGGAGAGACGGGGACAGACGGACAGAGGATCAGAGAGAGAGCTTGGAGAGAGGCGGTCAGCAGAGACCGTTTTTGGAGCTTGGTGAATATCCGTTCACTGTTGTGCATTTATCCCACCTTGGGATCCTATACTCGCCGGAGTATTTTAGTGAGAAAGGCTCGACCGTAGCCGTAAAGGAGGAGCCTCCTAGAGATCCGTGTAACTGTTCATCCTAGTAGTGATCCTGTCCAGAAAGACTGAGATTTCCTGCCTTGGAACTCGGTATTCATCCGAGTATTTGTTGTTGAGAATAGGCTCACCCGTAGCCGTGCGTTAGACTCCCCCGAGCGAAATTGTGAGGCTCGCCAGCAGCCTAAGCGCCTCGATAGAACTTTGGACCTTCCAAGGAAACTAACATTAATGAACTCTATATTCATTTTCCGACTTTTTGTACAAATTGTAAAATAAACCAATTTAGTCCCGAATCGGATATTTTCAATGGTAACTAGTCTAGCTACCCGTGAATCAAGACGTTACAGTACTTATTAATGCGTTATAAATCTTTGCAGATTATTTAATGACATATTATTTCACTCACCGCAATCTGCCCTTCCGCTGGAAAGCGTACGGCTTGGATATCCTTTCTTCCTTCTTCTTGTAGAGTAAGAGGACGAACCCTAAAGTCCAAAATTTTATGTGTCGTTAATTATATCGTTAAACATTGGTCTAATTAGCCCTCGTGTAACAAATCGAAAGCCAACAATTAAAACTTATTCTAACTTCAATGCATGCCTGATATTTATTTTGAAGCTTAAAATGCAATATGCACAAATTACATCCACATTTTCTGCAATGATTAATAAAATAAAAAGTTTTGTGCAATGATAAGAGAGATTGTTATGCCATTTGAAATTTTTATATGTAATTCATTTTGAATCAATCTTTTTTTTTTTTTTTTTTTTTTTATTTCAATTAACGTCACACTGGAGCAACACAATGGGCTATTGGTGACGGTCCGGGATCAATCCCAAAGAGAAAGATCCGAGGACAACACCACGTAATTTTGAACCATGGTCAGATGACGAGGCAACACCTGAGCTGGCACCCCACTCTCCAAACTTCCACACCACGCCAACGTGAGGACATTTGAGGCCACGACAGATTTAACGTGCACCAGCCCCCTTTGTACACGACGGTGTTTGGCTGGATTCGAACTCGCAACCCTTCGGTTGCTAGTTCGTTACTCTTCCAACCGGGCCACCGCGGCCTTGAATCAATCAATTAATCAGATAATCTTTATGAAATGATGTGAAACATTCAATTTTTATACAACAGTCATTCGTTTTTATGCAACGGTCAGTAAATCAGATGATCTTTAAGCAATGATATGGAATATACAATTTTTATACAGCAGTCATTAATTTTCATGCAAAATCAATGGAATAAGTAATTTATTATTAATTGAAAAATGAACAATAAATTATTTCATGCTGAGGAAAAAGAATCGAATTGTACCCTAGAAGTCAATATTTAGTAAAAAAAAATATCCAAGCAAATCATTTAAAAATACTAATCTATAGTCTAAAAGTACTCAATTTCTGTTTAAAATTAGTTTATCATTGCATGCGTTTATGGAAAATGTTTTACTCACCTGACCACAACGTGAATGTTATCGAAATTTCCATCATCTGAGCCCAAGGACATGACAGAATCTTCGGATGCGGCCGAACTGGGCCTGAAAGAAAATTTAAAAAAATGTATTTTACATACACAATCTATACGGAATTTTCTTCTAAATGTCATGTTTTAAGAAGGCTACTCGTGAACGCGAGAAAATACGAATTTGTGTTTGACTTAAAAAATTTCGTTTATTATTATCTACTCGTAGTTTAGTATTTCTTACAAATATTTCATTAGTATTATATTTTCAGTTTGTAATGATTCTTTGTAGCATATTTCAGTATTATTATTTTTATAGTTTAGTACAGAGGTTCCCAACCTTTATGACTCGTGAAACCCCTTTTAGAATCAATTTCTATGGTGGTGGTACCCCTTAGGCCTACCCTAAGTTTTACAAGTTAATGGTGTTTAAGAGTAGTGTTACAGGGGGAGGAAGAAAGGATAGATAATTAAGATATATTTAGATAATTGCGCAATGTCAATGCAATAAAATTATATTTTAAAAACGTTGAAATTTACCATATCTCAACGTATTCTCAACTACCATCAATACAAAAGATATTGTCAAAATTAGCCATATATAAAAGTTCTTCCAAGGTTCAATAAATAAAACCATTTGCGTTACAATAGATTTTATATTATTGGTGAGAGCAACAATAAAAGGACCATACAATAACACAGTTTCTCCAATTTAATCATTACATCCAATTCAATTCAAATACATATTCGTTCATCACTTGTTATTCGGAATTTTTATTATTCATTATAGAAGACAATTCCTATTTAATTTTACTAAAGTGCACTGTAGTGCAACAGTAGACCTAAATTAAGACCAAACATACAATAACATATAAGCGTTTAATGAGACACCTGTGGTTGCATTTTTTTGCCGTTTCCTTATTTTAAGTACAATTGATGATAATTGCAGGCGAATGTCTGGTTCTGCATTCAAGCAGCTTCTGTATTTTGTTTTGGTACATGTGTAGGGACGGAGAATCCCGCTTCACAAAGATATGTAATTTCTGTTCAGACTCTAATTTCTAGTTTTCTTATTTTGATTCTACATTTTGTTTCCTGTTCTTTATTTCATTTAATTTTTATTTATTTTATTTTATTTTCCTGGAGCGGCCCATCCACTCTTGGTACACCAGGGAAACGCAAAGAGGTTCACAAATCTGCCATAATGAATAATGATCAACTGGCAAGGCATAAGAAAAAATTTAAAGACCTTTGTACATCCACTCGTAATGAACGTATTAAAGGAAAACGTTGGAAAGGAGTTTTTGTTGGGTTCTCTTACTATCCAAGAGCAAAGGCTGTTGCTGCTTTCAGGATGCCTAGTGGCCACGATTGTCTTGCTGCCCATCTGCCCTCTATTATTCTGAGCAGCCCCTTGTGCTCTCTGCTCGGGAGCAGTGGTTATGGATGCCAACCATCTCCTTCACTGCCCTGCCTCGTCTAGCAAATCTATTTTTCACCATTATTGGGAAGTAAGAGTCTTATCGTCTAATTTGTCTTCGTGAGTTTTCTTTGCAGTTCACACTTGATTGCAAATTCTGTTTTCTTGTTTTAATGATTTATCTCTGTATTTTATCCATGCTTGAATTTCTAGGGCCGATGGAAATGTCCCTTAGGGCTGCGCTGCATTTGAAATAATATTTATCATAAATATAAATTTACTTTAGTGGTATCAGCATTATATTCAACTGTAAGTTTGACTTACATTTTTGGATGCTGTTCTTGGAATAAGTACTATTACATCTTGTAATTGTAATTTAAATAGACAAATGCCCCTACATTTATACTTGAATACCATTTATTAGATATTTTTTCCTTAGCGGGAAGCACTGACTAGATGTGATTAAAGGACTTCCTTAAAGGTTGTAAAATAATGTTGAGCATTTATCACGTTCTATGTAGTTTAAATCAACCAAATATTCGTCTAAATTAGAGATTCGATTAGTTTTTTTGTTTGATTTAAAAATACGCAAAAATTCCACCTTCTTTTTTAACGATGAAATAAAAAAATGTACAAAAATAATGAGTTTTCAGTAAACCAGAACAGTACTTATTTTGTATATATTTTTCTCTTTTGACTGAAATCGAAATGTATCAGCTCACAATTCGTCTATCTTTCAAGGTTCATAAATATAATCTTAAAAACATTAATCAAATAAAACTAAAATAATAATAGAACATCATTACTAAGAAAACATGTTATGTGGTTTCGGTAACGGTAGTTCTCACCAAAATCCTGTGTAGGACCAAATATCCTGTCATTAGAAGAAAATAGCATCACAAACATTAGAAGAAAACTGACCAGATCTTGTCAGGCATCATAAAAAATAGGTAATATCTTATTGACGAAATATCTCATCAGAAGCAAAATCATTCAGATCTTGATGAACGAGATATCTCGTCGCAATCACTTGATGGGTTTAAAAAAAGCCAACTTCTGGGTTTACGTACAGGAAACACGTTCTGTTTCAAAAACTCTACCGTCATCTACATTTGGCTTCACAAAAAATCCTCTCATACACAGAAAAAAACAATCATCAACTCGAAAAGCCCAAATTTGGAGATCCTATCTTTTAGACTAGCGCAATAGATATCAGAAACTGTTTTGCAATATTAACCCCCCCCCCCCCCAAGTGGTTTGGACGAGATATTTCGTCCATCAAGATCTGACCAAATTTGCTAATACTTGACTAGATATCTCGTCACAAAGATACTGTTGATTTTTTTTATGGTGATGAAATCAAGATATGTTCAGTTTCTGTCTAATGACGAGATTTCTCGTCCATCAAGATCTGATCAGTTTTGTAAATGAGACGAGATGCCTCGTCGAGACAACCACCACGAGACAACCACCACGAGACAACCACCAATGAACATAAGCCAATTTAATTTCATGTCCCATTTCATTAGTTTCCAATGAAAAGTCAGCCTGGAAGTTAATGAAACTATCCGTTCAGAGACAATGCTTTTCGGCGACAAAGCTTTACGGCAAAGGGTTTCTCGCCGACGCCTTTCCGTGCGAAACATCGTGAACATCTCGTCTTTGAACTTGAAAAACATCACGACACACAAAAGACAAATCTCCCAAGGCGTAGCTCTCAACCTTGAAAAAAATAAACCATTCGTACTTCACCGGAAAAAAAATCAATACTCAAATGAAAGCGTTCCCAATGTGAATGAAAGACTTCGTGTCAGTCCCAGGTGGTGAGGAGGCGTTCGCATCGGTTTTCTGTGTCTTTGGGTCACGCGATATGTAATTAAAGTTATGATTTCGCAGTTTGTGGCACATATGCGCTATCCAATGAAATCGGCTCATTTCGGAAACAGAAAATGGTTAAGAAAATGGAACCTGTCAAGTAAAAGATGAGCCATTTACGTTGGTGTGTTTTGGTTCCATTACTGTCAGGTTATAATAATTTGAATTATGCGGTATAGCTCTGATGATGAGTTTCCTTAGTCTTCTTTCAAGGTTGGAGATAAAAAAGATGATGTTTTCTTTGGGAAGTAATGGGCTTTGTTGTAAAACCTATTCTTTAGCTACTTCATTAAATTAAATCACGTTTAACCCTCCTGGTGGTTGTCTTGACGTGGCATCTCGTCATTAGCAAAATTGGTGAGTTCTTGATGGACAAGATATATCGTCGAAGCCGCTTGGAGGGTTAATATACGCTTAGATATTATGCTTAGATACGCCCTGATGCTATTCTTATTTTTGTTACATTCCCTAATATATATGGCATTGACATAAATCCTAGTAGTTTGAAGAAAATTATCTGTGGTTTTATCAAAATTCAAGTCAGAATACCTATGATTTGATGACGGATGTATTCGCCAGACTAGATTCGAGAATCGTGTAACATTATTGGTGTTTTAGTTTAAAACCTTTTAATAAACCATTTTCGACTTTCTTTGTAAAATATGAAGCCTTATAAAACTCATAGTAGTGATCCCTTCTTAATTTTCTATTCCGGAATTTAACTAAGGAAACATATTCAGAAGTTTATAAGTTTAGATCAGATAGCAAGTATGGTTTCCTGAATGTAAAATGCCCCTTTTGCCATTAGATGGTTGGTTCAGGATTTTTTATGGTACAAGGATCATATTTGGCTAACTGCGCCAAACACAAAACAAATTAAGCCAAGTAAGGGACACACACACAAAGAAAGTTTAATAACAAAGAAATGTACCCAGGGTACGTTTGTCACTAGAAATTAAGTACTTAAGATAATAGAATTTTCTGGTTTCCGCAAAGTATACTAGATGCAGTGAAAAAAATTAGAATATTTTTCTAGGTCCAAAAGTTAGGCATAATTGTAAAAACACGCAGAAAGGAAATGGTCAAACCCTATGACAAAATCTTGAAATCTTGTTCAAAATGTACACACACCTTAGTTAATCTTTGCGAATTCAGAAAATACCATCTTGACTTTAGATATGAAAGTAATGGTTTAACTCTTATGGGAATTGCAATTCCTATAAGAATTTTTGGCAGAAAGTTAGTACGAGACAAGTATAATAGGTTGATCGCTTTTGCTGTGGGGTAGAATAATTGGAAGACTTGAATCTGGTAGGTAAGTAGGTATTTAATTAACATCGCACTGTGAGGCAACACAACAAGCTATTTCTTGAACCAGGAATATCAACAAACTGATGCCTTCAAAGATATATCACAGAGTGTCATCGTGAAGTTTTTCAGAAGGTTCTAAGACCACAGTACACTTTAGAAGCCAACAGTACGAAGGTCATAACTCCTTCAGCAGAAACTTACATTAGGTGTACGTCTGTATTAGAATTCTCGCTACAGAGATGACAGGCGCCACAGAATAGAGAGTGTCAAAGGCCAACACTGTTTTCTATAGAAGCTTAGGATAGTCAGTCGCTGTGTTAGACGTTCAGTTTATGTGTTCATTAATTTTCATAGTTTATGCAATAAGTTTTTCACAATTGTTTTTCTATTGTACCTACTTTTCTGACGCATTACACGTACATTCTAAGTTTCACCCACCATTTTCGCAATATGACGAATAGCAACAAACGGGTATAAATAATGTAAAATCAACCACTACGTGATTTTACAGCTTAGTTTAAATATGCCTGATTTGAGTTAGAGAGCTGCATAATATTGCTAAAACTCCTTAGAAAAACTCGTTGCTCTAATTAAATTCACCAGCTGTCTAATGATAGAAGGCAACGAGAAATCTGGAAGATAGAAATTAGCACAAGGGAAAAATGTCAGCGAGAGCAAAGATAGGTTGAGATGACAAAAACTTAACCAGTGAATGGGGTGCAATTGCAATGGACGTTCAGAAGCTGATTGTGGTATATGTCTGAGATGCTCACTTATTGCCCTGCTCTATTAGGAATAACAATTAACCCCAGTAGCAGTTGTTTAATTTTCTCCATTTCAGGTATGAAATGTTAATATCGATGCATATATACATTGTAATGGATTTAAATAAGGTAACAAATGTGAATAACGACACTGCCATCAACCAAAATATGAACAATTAAGAAACTGTAACGCATATGATATGCGCAGGTTTCTAGCTTAAAGACTTCATCAAAAATAAGAACTTTGTTGTAAAGACTTGCAATGAAGTTCGTTTTCACCCTTCTGGTGGTTGTCTGAGGTATCTCGTCATTGGAAAAAATTAACCAGATCCTGATGGCAGAGATATCTCGTCATTAGAAGAAACTGATAAGATCTTGATCTCGTCATAAAAAAATCAGCAATATCTTGATGGTCGAGATGTCGTATTGGTCAGATCTTATCGCGTCATTGGCAAAATTGATCAGATCTTGACAGACGAGATATCTTGCCAAAACCACTTTAATGGTTAAAGAGTACACTTCTCTGTCAAATGAAGACAATGCAAAGAAATGGTAATCAAAGACTACACTTTAGGTGAAGAGCACTCTTCATTGAAAATATTACAGATTACGCAATCCATTTTCATTGAAAGCAAGTTTTCTTCCTCGCATAAAGGGCGACATTGCCATTATCGAAATATCATAGCATCAACCTTTTGACGCTGTTTGCTACCTTTAACATGAACTCGGTCCTAAACATAGCCACCAGCCGCGATCATGCTCTCGAGCACTGTCGCGCCATCTTGTATCGTGAGTAAACACCATTACTTTCACTTTTATGTACATTTACTCTATTTCAGACACTCTAATCAATCGGAGGCAGTGGATTCGCATTGGAGTTATTGGAGCGAACACTTTTTGAATGGAAGTTGCGTAATAAAGGTCATGCTAAATTTTCTTGACGTGCAACAGCTTAAAAGCTTATATAGGATCGATAAGACTGTTTACGCATTCAAGTTAAGCATTAAAGCCAAGAGCCTCCAAATGAAAGTTCAGAAGTAATTTCATTTGCTATAAGCCTTCTAAGTGGTTTCGACGAGATATCTCGTTCATCAAGATCTGACCAATTTTGCTAATGACGAGTTATCTCGTCATCAAGATACTGCCGATCTCTTTATGATGATTAAATTCAGATGTGTTCATTGGACTCTTGGAAGAGATATCTCTCTTCCATCAAGCTCTGGCAAGTTTTGCTAATGACGAGATACCTCTTCGAGCCAACCACAAGGAGGGGTAAACCTCCAAGTAGTTTCGACGAGATATCCCATTTATCAAGATCTGGCCAATTTTGCTAATATTTGTCGAGATATCTCATCACCAAGAGATTACCGATTTTTTGATGATGATGAGATCAAGATCTGGTCAATTTTGCTAATGACGAGATACCTCGTCGGTGCAACCGTCTGGAGGGTTAAATATTTATATAATGTCTTTGAAACGCATGTTTCTCACCACACATATAAATCATCCTTGTTTATTTCGAGGCCGTGGTAGCCCAAACGGTAGAGGAGTAGACTAGGAAAACTGGAGGGTTTCAAATTTGAAACTCGATCCAACCAAAGATTTTCGTGTATGTGGGGCTGGTGTACGTTAAATCTGTCATGATTTCAAATGTCCTCACATTGGCGTGGTGTAGTAGTTAGGAGAGTAATGTGCCAGCTCAGATGTTGACCCCCGTTATCTGACCGTGGTTCAAATTACGAGATGTTGTCCTCGAATCTTGAACCATTGTCAATAGCCAGCTGAGTTGTTCCGGTGCGACGTAAATTCAACTATTATCTTCATCCCTCATGAACTTTCTACCAAAAGCACTACAATCCTTACCAGCATATGATCCCACGGTCAAAAGCTCCCAAAAATGACCCAGAGCTTATCTGCATCAACGACTGCAGACCTTTCCACTGAGACCCAAGCGTCGATGTGGAGTGTTTCGTTTGGACCCTGATGTTTTCGACTTCAATTCCAATAATTCTATCTCCCCTGCAAATTAATCTTGCACTGTCCCTTTTCTGGACCGCGACTATGTCACTCAATAAGTTGAGTTTTTAGAGACTCGACAGGATCCCTAATTTTACTCCTGCTAAAATAGTTTTTCTAATTTTAATCCCAAGGTTACTGGAATATTTCTAATCTTATGTTTTTATTCATCTTATTTTTTAATTCTCGTTCCAGTGATACCAAATAAGCCTAGACTTAATTGACCAACAAAGATGAAGCTCACTTCGGATTGCGACCAGTGTACGGAAAGGTATACGACCTAGTTTCTGGTTTTTGCACCGAAGGAAGCGCCATCTATTGAGCAGCGGAAATATTATTATGCTTTTTCCAGCACTTCTTAATTTTTCTTAACTTAATTTATGCAATTTAACATGATGATTTTTAAACTTATGACGGGGAGATAAGCTGCTCGCAGTAGGTGCTCCGTAAGCGGTATGTCCTGTCCTACCAAAATTCCTACCTTCTACCTTGTTTATTTCTGTTTAGTTAATTTTTAACAAAATAGCGAATCATAAAAATTTTGTTTCTAAAGTTATTCATAACCCGTTTTAAATGCTGCAAAGCATTAAAATAGTATTACACTGTTACTAAATTTTAATGAAATTGTGATATCAAATGGATATGAGTCTCACTAAGAATCTAAGGATATGTGGAACGTAATTACATTCGGTATATCCCTAGAATGAATATAATTATACATAACTATTTAAGCCGTATGAATGTTATCGGGGTCATAGCTTTCATCTGCCACCCAGAAGGTCTCGGGTTCGAATCTTGTGTTGTCAGATCAAATGAATGCTCTTGATTGCCTGTTAGGAGTAACGGCGACTTACCTATTGGGTGCTCCATCACAAATCATCAGTTCGCCCCTTGTTCTGCCGAAAAGGTCAGTTGTTGGACATTAGCAATAAATATACATATATGAAAAAATTATGTTCGTGGATTTTAAATACGCAAACTGAATTTGGTAAAATTATTATCTTTCTGCTACACAACTATAATGATCACAATAAAAAATAGTCAACCGAAACAGTTTCCTCCATATATCTTCCTATACATTATCTCTGTTTCTAAACATATTTCCTGTATGCCACTTTTCCCCGTGAAGTCCCACGAGCGATTTTTATTTCCATTGCGTGATGCCGACCGTTTTTACCTATTTACCATCTAGGCAGAGAGATGAAATATTAACGCCCACGGGAATGGAGCTTAATTGGAAGATTTCTATTATTGGGTCAAAATGGCGTACCTATCTACTTCCCTGATACTAGATCACTTGATATGCGCATTTATTATGTCCTGGTCAGCGTGTGTTTCTAAAGTATATCGATGATCGCAGGAAAATTTAATTGCATGTCGTAGTTATTAAGATTCTATGTGGCTGGTAATTATGTTTAAGTATTCGATTAGTGGTAGCGATCATGCTTGTGTGTATTGGAATATTTTCGAAATACACATTAAATGGTAATGTATATTAGATTTAAAATCTGCCTGGGGGTATTATCTATGCATGTCCCATCACATGCAACTCTAGTTTATCGTGTTGAAAGTTTAATGGATTATAGAATTAGAAATATCAATATTCCATTTGTATGAGCTGTAATTACAATTATGGAAAATTGTATTTTTAGACAATAGACGAAATGCCACTATTAAATTATCCAAATAAATAATATTTCCAACACTTCAGGAAATATGTTATTCTGGAATCAGAACCCAAATCTTCCATTTCGATGTATATATACCAATAAAAATAATATTTGTGTATATATATATATATATATACGTATACATCAAAAGTGGGAGGTTTGGGAATAAAAGGTATACAGTAACATGTGACTCGAAATTTTACATCTAGGTACATAAAAATTATCTTTCGCTGCTATAGGAAAGGGTCTTATATAGTATATATTACATAATAACTAACTACGGAGAACTCGAAACATTATTAGCAAAATCTAGAATTCTAGAACAAAAGCAACTAACACTTTCTATAGTGAAACTTGCAAAATTCACTTATTCTGTGATACTTCAGAAGTATTATGCAAAGGTTCCTACTTTTATCTGAAATATCAGTTTTCATAGATTCTCAAGATGAAAGGATGCATACTAAAATTATGTATTGACAATATTGGGATAAAAAATATCAAGAGTATAGGTTGATATATTTTCCTTAATTATTTTATTTTCATATTAAAGAGAAGGTCTTTAAAAATTCAACTTCAACACTGCTAATTTTACAGATCCTAACTTAAAATGAGAGGGGTTTTTCTATCGTCAAAAATATAAAAATATCAAGCTACTTGAATTTAATTTAGGATCCCAGACAATTTGCAATATTATAGTATACAGGGTGTCCCAAAAAGGTTGTTCCGCAATTTATCTTTTTACCATTTGGAGATAGGTAGGCAATGTAAATTGCAAAAGTGCACCAAATAAGGTAAGTAATTAAGATATGTGAATAAAATTATCACGTGATAACAATTTAAGCGGATTCAGTTTTTAATTTTTATACAACCCTCTAGATAAAAATCCGAGATAGCAAAAATGTTCCTTACCTGCATCCCTATCGTTAGCAGAAAACTGCATTTCTGTAGGTTGAACAGTAACGGAGGCATAATGACGCCAAAAAGTTGACTTATACCGCTTGTGCACAGCTGTTCAAGCAGTCAGATTAGGGACCATATACACAATGCTAAGAAGCATTTTTTTCGGTCAGAAAGTGCCATTGTGCAAAATAATGGAATATTGAAACTGCAGATGAAAATCACACTGAATAATAGTAGACAATATAATTTTCAATAAAAATATTGTAAAAAAAATGGTTTAAATAAAAATAAAAGGAAATTTACAACGCATGTTCAAAATGTTTTCCATCTGCAGAACTTAGCTCTTCATTTTTGGCCATCGTTCTAAATTAGATACGGCCCCCTTAAAATGGAAACTCTTGTATCTCCGTTACTATTCAACCTACAGAAATGCAATTTTCTGCTAACGATAGGGATGCAGGTAAGGAACATTTCTGCTATCTCGGATTCTTATCTAGAGGGGTTGTATACAAATTAAAAACTGTATCCGCTTAAATTGTTATCACGTGATAATTTTATTCATATATCTTAATTACTTACCTTATTTGGTGCACTTTTGCAATTTGCATTGCCTACCTATCTCCAAATGGTAAAAAGATAAATTGCGGAACAAACTTTTTGGGACACCCTGTATAGTTTTCGTTCACTTTTTTATTTCTAAATTAATGTCTTCATTTTGAAAGAATATACACCGTTAATTAAAAATTATCTATTATTCACTCGAAGTCTACAAATATAAATTACTTTTGAAATGTTCTGCAACAATCTCTACAACTCTGTTACTTGTAATTAAGATTACAGCATTAGGTTTGATTTTAAAGACTAAATAGATGGATTACGATACTATTCAGTCAACCCATAACTTCTGTATCAATTAATATACTTTAAACATGATCTACAACTCTGTTAATTATAATTAAGTTTACAGCATAAGGTTTTATTTTAAAAATCTAATAACACCTCAGCAAACCATAACTTCTGTATCAATTAATTTATTAGAAGCATGTTTTCCTACAAATCTATTACACTAAAGGGAATATTTAATTTTTTTGCGACAATATTTTATGAATCATTGTTTTCCATATTGGCTTATACATATTTTACGTTCGCATACTAATAAGGTATTCTTAAAACCTTTCATTCATTTATTTATTAACCTATCACAAGATTTCTGAGTAGCATAGCACTGTTTTCCCACATCATATTTGATGACTAAACAGCGACATCTTATAGTTGAAAGAATTCCAGGGAAAGATTCTATTGGTCAAGAAGGTCAACACTGGTTATAAGTCATGCAGGGAAGACTATAGATTGCAAAACGGATATATGCGTGTGAACCTCTCAGAGGGTTAAAGCACTTTTTACTTTTTCAAATTAAAAGGTAGGTAAGTAGGTACTTTAATTAACGTCACACTGGAGAAATGCAACGGGCTATTGGAAACGGTCCGGGATCAAACCCAAAGGAAAGATCCGAGGACCACACCACGTAATTTTGAAACCTGGTCAGATGCCGAGGTCCCACCTGAGCTGGCACCCCACTCCCCAAACTTCCACACCACGCTAACGTGAGGACATTTGAGGCAACGACAGATTTAACACGCACCAATCCCCACGTACACAATAGTTTTTGGTTGGATTGAGTTTCGAGCTCGCAACTCTCCGGTTGGTAATCCGTTACTCTTCCAACCGGGCTACCGCGGCCCCAAATTAAAAGGATATATTAATATTATTTTGAAATAACGAATCATTTGTTGAAATATCCTTTCATTTTCGTTTTGAATTAATTATTAATCACGGAACTGAATGTAATAGTAAAAATTATTTACCCCCTTTAGCATTTATAAATCGCATTCCATTCTAAGAAATATGTAGGCAGATAGGTAGGTAGTTGAATTTACGCCACACTGGAGCACCACATAATAAATAAATAATGCGTGTTAAATTCGGGATAACCCCACAGAGTGTTAAATGAGACGAGATATCTCGTCATTAGAAGAAAACTGACCAGATGTTGACCTGGTCACTATAAAAAAAATGGGCATGATGACGAGATGTCATTAGCAAAATTGGTCAGATCTTAATGGACGAGATATCTCGTCGAAACCACTTGGAGGATTCAAGTTATGCACAATCGACTTCTTATGCATACGCTATTCCACCACCAATGAATATTCATGCATCGTTCAAATTCAAGTATCAAATGAAAAAGGGCCCAGTACACCAAAACAGATTTCATCACGCAAATACTAGAAAAATGGCTGCTGGTGAAAACAAAAATTACCTTTTGCAGAGACGCTCTAACATAAATACCCTTGCGCAACACAGAGCTATCGAAACGCACAATAGCCGCCACCCCACTGTCTCGAATCCCTTAGAAACCATCCCAAACGAGCACATGCTATCACACTACTTCAACAATTGTTTTGTTTCCGATACGATACGAAAGTATGGGGATCGCACTCCAATCGATTATTTCCAAATTAAAGCTATTTCCGTGATGTAAAGAGCCTCGTTCTCATCATCTCTAATACGTGACGGAGTAGAGGAAGGTATGTGCCCTGCTTGGGGTAACTGATTACTGATGGGAGGTCAGTGCTCGCCTAATATATACCGACCCTTCCTTATTTCTTTGGAGGAGATTTATGGTTTGTTTCATATTGCGCTGGAACACGTTATGGTATGGGTTTTTGTAGCATCCTGGGGCGATGTGTCCTCTTATATTTGATGAATGAATTTGAATGATGGGTAAACATTCATTGGAGGCGGATTGATATTCGTAGAAGAAATCGATTGATGAAAACAGTGTTGGATTGTTTTTTTGGTTGGGTGTTATGATGAGGAGTGTCAGATTAAAAGGAAAGCTTTTTAACCCTTTAATTGGTTTTGACGAGATATGTCGTCCATCAAGATCTGACAAATTTTATTATTCACGATATATCTCATCAAGCTATTGCCGGTTTTTTTTATGATGAAATCAAAGTCTAGTCAGTTTTCTTCTAATGACGAGAGCTTTGTGAACGAATATCTCATCCATCAAGGTTTTGATAATGACGAGATACCTCCAGGAAGGTTAAGGACACTTATTCGTTTATTTACAGTAGACGAGGAGACTGGATAAACACGCACAACTGACTATTCATGAAACAAAAGAAAGCATTAACAAGAAACAGAACAGGGTACAGTACGTCCACTCTGCCTCAAGCTCTGTCAGGAAGTCTCTTCTCTCCCTCCTTACACCACACTGTAACCCTCGGCTACAATTAGGGTTGGTGATCTTACAAACAGTTTTTCAAAAACCTTGCTTATTTGATAAGTAAATGAACAATGGTTCTTAAGAAAATTCATTGATATGCGAAAACGATGTATGTGCTAAGTGAACCTGACACTCAATGATTCATTCAAATATTGGCGCAGTTGTAGCCAAGTTTGAAGAGTAACGGATAGGTACCCAGAGGGTTGCGAGTTCGAAACTCGGCCCAACCAAAGACCGTCGTGTGCGCGGGGCTGGTGCACGTTAAATATGTCGTGGCCTCGAATCTCCTCACGTTGGCGTGGTGTGGAAGTTTCGAGAGTGGGGTGTCAGCTGAGGTGTTAACCTCGTCATCTGACAGTGATTCAAAATTATGAGGTGTCCTCGGTTCTTTCCCGTCGGGATTGATCCCGGGCCGTCGCCAATAGCCTGTAGTGTTGCTCCAATGCGACGTTAAATAACTACCTCATACAAATATTTTCTCACGAAAATCTAATTAAATTTAATTACAAAGTTGTCAATGTTCAAAGTGTTAACTAAATCTTTTCAAATTATAATAATATTAAACTAGTTCCAAGTATTGGAGCTGGTATGAAAAATCATTTCCCCTTTTTCTACTTAAATTAGGTTTCCGTATTGATATTCTATGACAGAGAGAAGTTTCACCTTCCGAAGTTACAGTTGTGAAATTGTTCCATTATAATTACCAAACCAAGTGATTTTCAGAAATGCAATATTTAGGGTTTAAGTAACATTAACATAAGCGAATAATTTTAATGCGATAATCTTCCCCAATCCATCATGCTTCCAGTGTTCATCAAACAAGCATCGTATCTTTTTCTTTTTAATAACTCTTCCATAAGCAATTAGTCGAATTTTTAACAACAAACTCAAGTAGTTACTGACAATTAAAATTCATGGAAAAGTATGTCTACAAATAAACCATTTTCTTCATTTCCAAGAGTAAATCCATTGCCTAGGTTACTTGCAAAATACACACCACCACAGTAGATTTGAAACGTAAATAGCCTTGGTAAATCAAAGAACCCCAAATACCCGCTTTCCTCGAAACCATTTTCCCGTTTTTTCTTATCCGGTCAAATCCCGTACATACCCATAATCAGTAAACAGATCACGTTCGCACCTTCTGAATGTCCACATTCAAAAGGTGTCGCACTCCAGAACTAATGGCACTTTGAACCTTGACATTTTCTCCCTCGCAGAAGCGAGACGGTCTCGTCTCGTAATGTTTGCTTCGTATTTTAATTTAAGAAAACGACAACGCATTAGGGTCGTATTTCAGGAGAAGAAAAGAGGGACTGATGACCTGGGTGAACACGTACCCACGTGACACGCCTTTCTCTGTTGCTCCTTTTTTTACTGGGAAGTGGATATCTGTCGGTCAAACACTCCCTTGGTTTGGATCATAAATAATGACTTTCGTACGCGAATTTTTTTAGCTTTAGAGTCGATTTCTTGATAGGAGACTGCTTTTTAATGACTCCGGGACAATAGGCGATTTATACGGTAGTCGTTAGAGGTGTCGTTATTTAAGATGACCGAAAGAATAATGGAGACTATTTGATAAATCGTCTTCTGGCACAAAAGTGTTGTTACTCGATGGTATTATTGATTGTAGGTAGGTAGTTAATTAACGTCGCTCTGGAGCAACACAACGGGCTATTGGCGACGATCCGGGATTAGTCTCGAAGGGAAAGATACGAAGTAAGTAGTTAATTAACGTCGCAATGGAGCAACGGTCCGGGATCAATTCTGAAGGGAAAGATCCGAGCACAATTTTTACCACGTAATTTTGAACAACAGTCAGATGTCTAGGTCAATACCTGAGCTGGCGCCACACTATCCAAACTTCTACACCACGTAAATGTGAGGACATTTGAGATTACGACATATTTAATGTGCACTAGCCCCCACGTTCACAACGGTCTTTGCTTGATCCAAGTTCCGCCCTCCGGTTGCTAATCCGTTAGTCTTCCAACTGGGCTAAGTATTGATTGTATTATTTAAAAAAATATATGTATGAAGAAGATGTATATAAAAACTATATACTTCTTACTAGTAGTTATAGTAGAAGTCGTTATATGTCGGTCAAACACTCTCTTAGTTTAGATAATAAATAATGACTTTCATACGCGTATTTTTTTTAGATTTAGAGTTGATTTCTTGAGAGAAGATTGTTTTTAATGACTCGGCACAGTGGGCAATTTGTACGGTAGCCGTTAGAGGAGTCGTTATTTAAGATGCACCAAAAGAATAATGGAGACAATGTTTGATAAATCGTCTTCTGATGCAAAAGTACTACTATTCGATAGTATTATTGATTGTATTATTAAGAAAAGATGTATGGTTGCTTGATTTTAGGTTTTACGGCGCAAGGGCCCTATTTGGCAAGCTTCACCAAACGCAAGACAACGTCAAGTAAAATATGTCATGAAAGAGGAACAGAATAGTGCTGTGAAAACAGAAAAAGATCGCTTGGTTTTCCCGGGAGCGCGCGCCCGTGTCTATTAAAGACAGTAAACCCCATGTGAAAACAAAGATCACTAGAGTACCTCGAGACGGTGAAGTCCGTGACCATTAGGGCAAAAAGATGCATAATATATTTAAAAACTATATGGATTCTTTTTAAAAAATAGAAAAAATATACATAATTTCAAACTCTTGTTTTCTGCATATAATTCCTTGCGAAATGAAAAATTAGGTTTTCCTTGTAATATCTTTGCATGGAACGAATGGTATGTTTTAGTTTATTACTACTACATTGATATACAATAATCGTAGGAAAAGATTATCAGATATCTGGGTTTTAAAACGTGTTTTTCTACGATATCAATATAGAATAGATTGCATAAGATTCTAACGACCAACTACACTACGTTACTGAAAAAATCATAAATTGAATTAATATGATAAAGAGCGATGATTGACTCAGTATTGAAATAATTTGCACGTTTTTGCATTCAATTGATTTGTTACGTATAATCATTCCAATATGGGGATTGTCCTTTCTTGAATCATCATGCGAGTGAAGACAGTTCAAAAAAGATGTTGCTATGTTTGGAAGAAACAAAGATCACTATAGAGACTATAGAAGTGGGGTTCATCAGTGTCCGATGCAGTATCAAAGAATATGGATGTCGGTGGACACCAACTTTAGGAAGAAAATGTGATCAGAAAGTTATGATAATGACTGGAGTTTCAAAAATATTTGGGAAGTTGAATCGAAAATAGTTTGATCAAACTCAAGGTTATATATAATTGAAAAAGCACTTTAAATATTTAATGCATCTGAAACGTTCGGAGTTGAAATTGAAAAATTGTTTAGTTGCAAAGAAACCTTTTGGGAAAAATAAGGGTAGGTAGGCAATTGAATTAACGTCGCACTCGAGCAACACAATGGGCTATTGGCGATGGTCCGGGATCAATCCCGAAGATAATGTAGGAGAGCACTTCTTAACTTTGAACCAGAGTCAGATGACTAAGTCACATCTGAGCTGCCATCGCACTCTCCAAACTTCTACACCACTCCAACTTGAGGACATTTGACACCACTACAGATTTAACTTGCCCTATCCCCACGTACACGACGGTCTTTGGTTGGATCGAGTTTCGAACTCGTAACCCTCAGGTTGCTAATCCGCTACTTTTCAACCGGGCTACAAGAGCTCCGGAAAATGATAAGATAAACGATTGAAGACGCGATATACAATTGAACAATAAATATGTGACCTAATGAGCCGCGTTAATCTCGTTCCAGATTGATGAACTCATTGGGATTATAGTGAAACAAAGGATCTGTTACATACAGAACCGAATATGATAGGTTGGTTGGATTGGTTTTTTTTGAGGTTTTATGGCGCAAGGGCCATATTTGGCCATGCCTGAATATGATAGGACACAACTGAATATGATAGAACAAACCTTAATATAACTATTTTATTGTACAATAAATGACACCTAAAAAGCTTAATATAATGTTGGATACATCTGGAGTCAGTATTACGATCTAAAATTGTTTCAATTGTTTTGGTCGAATCTTGGAAATGTTATATTATTTAAATCAGGTGAAAGATCAGCTTATTCTTTAATAGAACTTTTATTCTCAAACTATTCAATACGTTCCATCAATACAATGTCGAATTTCATACAGCTCAAATCACTGTTCAAGATTTGGTCACTACATAGTTCTAACCTTATTTCAATTAAAAATCATTAGGTAGGTATATTGCATGCCAGATTATACAATCGTTTAATTCTTTTATAGTTAATCCCCCAAGTGGTTTCGACGAGATATATCGTCCATCAAAGTCTGATCAATTTTACTAATGGCGAGATGTATCATCAAGATATTATCGGTTTATGATGACGAGATCAAGATTTGGTCAGTTTTCTTCAAATGGCAAGGTATCTCGTCTATCATGGTATCTGCTAATAGCTTTGCTAATGACAAGATACCACATCAATGCAACCACCAGGAGGGATAATAAATGATAAGCTTTAAAGATAAGTTAATGCAAAGAAGGTCAAAACAAGTGTACTAACTGTAACTGATCAAAGTTAAAGGTGGAGTAAGAGATTCTAACAGTGATCAAAGTTAAGGTGGTTCAATAAAATATTATAGAATGCTTGCTTTTTTTCCTCTTTTTTCTATTCTTTCTAGTCTATATATAGATATATAGATAAGGGGAGGGGAAAATATTCATTATAAAAAATTGTATTCAATTAATACTATATTAGGGCTTAAATTGATTAGTAAAAGAAGTAATATAATTAATTCAGAAACAGTGACTTAAAAACAGTTACCATTTTTATACACAAATTATTTATATCCACACAATTTTAAAGCCGATTTTTACAGTCATTCATATTTGCTCCATTAGGAAATAACAAAAAGATATAATTCGAATATAACCTTACCAAATTTTATATTGATTCTTGATTCCTAGGGTTTTCCGTACAATATTATTCACTTTTTGGAAAAGCTGCATGACTATGAAGAAATATCAGAAATCTTCAGTTGCTTTCATGCATAGAACTAAAACGATTCTGAACACTTCCAATTGACAGTAAATACTAAAACCACAAAATATTAAGCCAGTGAAACAATCCAAGGAAACTATTAGGCAGTTATTTTTTCTCAACAAATCTTGTTTTCTACACATTTAAAAATGCCTTCAAAGTTGATCTAAAGTCATCTGAGAATGACTTGGCTTCAGCTTCTTCAGAGGATACAAGAATCTCTAGGAGGTGATGCCAGATTCTAAACACGAACAATTTCGGAGTTTGTCACGCATGAGGAGATTGAGCCAGTGTCTTACAAGCTGCTGTTCCACCGCTTCCATTTGCTACCATCATTATACTTCGATCTTCTTTTTGGCAAACTTGGCAAGAAAACATTAATGACCGCGATTACTAAATAAGTACATAAAAGAGATTTCAGATTTAGGTTGCTCTGGAAACAACTTTAGCTCGGTACATCAAAAGAGATCCTATCGATTGATCTATGAGACACCTGTCAACGCTTTTTGAAGAGACTTTTTTTTTCTTTCGTTTGATATATAGTTTATAAAGCCAGAAGTGGAAAATAAAGTGGCGAAAGTAGGACAACAAAAGGCTATGAAAATTGAAAGGGAAAAAATTCACCTTGGATTTTATTTTATATGTATTTTTGAGTTCAGGGGGGGGGGGGTATTTCAATTAACGTCACACTGGAGCAACACAATGGGCTATTGGTGACGGTCCGGGATCAATCCCAAAGTTTTTGAGTTCAGGAGTAGCTTATAGTACAACTTCCGAGAAGGTATACTATAAAATGATTTTTCTTTTATCAAGAGAGGAAATTCTGAAATAGATTCTGACTATTTATTATATATTTAATGGATAATTTCAAACTAAACACTCTAAATTCGTATTTGACTCAATTTCTTAAGTATTTTTATACACGGTTGGTAATATCCAATTTCCAACAGGATACACCGTAGATAGGTATTTCACCAAGAGAAGAAATACTAAGAGGGATTATTGCTCCTGTTATTTCTACAGGAAATATTATTAAACAAAACAAATGGCACTTAACTCATCTTTGACTCAATTTGAAACTTGAAACTCAACTTCTAAATTCAAGATATCTTGATTGAATTTCCAATCGGATAAAAATAAATGTTGATCAATTAAAGATAAACTTAATGGTATTCATGCTATTTCTACATTTATAAATGATTGTTAAAAACTTAAAAGTTATTCATTGAAAATTTAAATAAATCTAAACCTAGAAACAATAAGGATAAGTGGGTTTTCAAAGGACCAAAATGTGTTCAAATATTTTAATCTTTCTACTAAAACTACATTCCGTACCAAGAATTTCATTTAAAATAGAATTTCTTTTAAAAAATTCTGTCTTATATATTGCACCCACCAATACTCTAAATTTGAGTGTGGATAGAGAAGATAAAAAATTAATTATGAAAATATTGTGTGAAATGAAATATAATCTACGATTTTTTTAGCATATCAATTTATAAAATCACTTTATATGGTTTAGTAGTCCTGTTGATGCCAATTCAGCCATTCATATATCAAATTTTAACTATGTGTGTTTTCTTTATTTGTCTGTGCAGAGTAGAATTAAGTGCCAAAATCCGATACTCTAAAATCCACAGGTTACAACTAGAATTAGTTAAGTAAGTTATATAAAAAAGGTTGTACTTAATTTCAAAAGTATAATGATGTCATTTAACTTGGTGCTGCTATAAATCCTAATTAAATTAGCTGGTTAAAAGGAAAGCAGAGTAAGTACTAACAAATTTTTGTTAAATTTGTCTCAATTGATGCCAAAAATCGATATTGATAATAAAACTAAAATGTTCTTGAAACATTGAAGTTTTTATATCTAGGCTCAATTAATTTCACTTTATAGCTAAACGGTAACCAAAGTACAAATAAATTAAACTTGTTAAAGTTAATAATTTATAAATTAATAATGCAATTTAGTAAACATAAATGCTTCTCTCTCGTTCTATCCCTGAAATGTTTAAGGGAGGACATATGTAACTTATGTTCTTTTCTTTTAATTATAAGTATGATCAGCATTAAATGTATCCCAAATATTTTAATGTATTTACTACGTTCTTATAAAAGAAGTAGAGTTTACAGGTTAATTATAAAGTATCTATGGTCAAGCTAGATTCTAGCTTTATTAGCTGTTAGTTATTGATTAGCTGCAATACATTCTTCAGCATGCAGTTATAAATTTTAAGGTTATCCAACACATAAATTATTTTTGGAATGAATGTAAAATGTGTACTAAATGATTTAAAGAAGTTGCATTGCAAATTCTACAAGTGTATAAGTCAGATTTTAACATTTAATCCAATGTTAAAAAATTGGATTTAGTTTTAAAATCTTATATGATGAATGCGAAAATAATCGTATAAATAATATGTTAAACAGAAAAGAAAACAAGCACTGGAAACAAAAATGTAAAAAAATTGAGTATTTGTCCTTTATTTCTTTTCCGATATAAGCATTTTCGAATAAACGAAATGTATTTCTTTGAATTTATTTTCTAGAATGAAAAGGAAGCAGGTACAAGCTGCTCCTTTTCGCAAGAAGGTGATCTGTAAAACAGTCTTTACAACTAGTTTAATGTCACGGAAAGGAAAACAACTTGTTTCTTTTTTTCTCTCGAACTGATCGATGTAGAACATGTTTTTCGCAAGGTAGCTCTGTTGAATGTCACGTTATTGACGTATTTACTATCAGAAACGTTAAACTGAGTTTCGCTTTTACAAGTTACTGTTCCTTTGCAACTCTAAATCTACTTTGATTGAAACTCCTTGGCTTGTCCAAATATGGCCCTTGTGCCATAAAACTCAACGAACCTATTTAATCTTGAGTTTTTCCTCATTCCTTACTTCACATTATCTCTTGAGAAGAAATTAAATTACCTTTTGATCAACACTAGAGAGGGATTTTCAGTGTAAGCAAATAAACCATGATCTATGAAGATTTTGCTTCAGGTATCCAAATGCTCTCGGGTGACAGATATTGGGGGTTACCTTAAAATGTAGTTCATTGCAGTTTTGATAATGTTTGGTGTTTAATAAAATAGATGTTTATCAATCAACTATCATACGTAAATTGGTAATTTAGTCTGGAATTTTTATTGGCTGAAATACAAGAATATTCGAAAAACAAGCTGACGTCGCGTTCAGAATACGTACAGGAAGTATGTATCGCCGAAGAAACACTACCTCCAGTTATATTAGATTGACAAGTAATCCCTCTAATAAATTCAGATTTAAAATTAAGTTTTCCTTAAAGCGTTTCATATTGGTTGATAGGCGCTCATACGTCACTATCATCATCCAATCAGAGTATGAATAAGTTGACTACGTATAACGTGAACAAATGCTTTTTTAGCGATCAAAGCTTATAAACTAATTCATTCCGCAAATATGAACCCTTAATATTTCGAATGCTAAATAAAATACTCAGCCAGGTGATAAATATAAGAGTAAGTAACGAGTATCTAAACCATGAATGCTGAATAAAATAATTTTATTTCAAGTCGAGAGGATATCGTTGTTCTAAAAGTAATCAACGTCAAACTAAAAAGAATTAACACTAAAAGATAAACATACTAAAAGAAATCTCTGAATGGGACAATGAATTTTAATTAAAAGATTCTAAGTGCGTTTGCGGTGAATAAAGACCCAACCATACTTTGCATCACTGTGGTACTCAGGAAATTAAGAAACCACTGTCGTGGCAACAGCGCTGTGGTTACCGATAAAGGGTGGAAGAGAGTGGGCAGGGAGGGGGATGGTTCCACGAAAGCCGAACTGGACACTGCACGTGAGATTATTGATTCGATCGTATCGCTTGACCTTGCTCCAGTGAAACGTGTTCTGACTGCCAATATTTTATATAAAAACACACGCCTTAAAGAGCAGGATAGAAGTATCTGTAAACATCGGTGCTATTTTGCCTAATAGCCTCGTGCTGCTGCATAGACCACCGTTTTTCCCTTTTGCATGATTTTCTAGTAATGCTGCATGCATCAGTCGAACTGTGGTTGGTGAATTGTAGTTTCTCGGTTACGATCAATCATTCATTCATGTTTTTGGATGGGAGCAGTCAACTTTTTGTCTCCGATTTTTTGTTGGTGAATATATCGAACCCAGAGCAAGAGAACATCCTATCGAGAAGAGTGTTTTCCTGAAGTGCTTATAAAATTTTGAATTGGTAGGATTAGATTGATCTGTCGCTCTACAGACATTCTTCGCTGCTAATGCATAACTAATGTCGCTCACTGCACAACTATTAACAATCCAATATTTTAATTGACACACTTTAAACATCTTCGTGCTTCGTTAGAATAATTTCTAGAAGTAGTTCATAATGGAATTATTTTGAAACGTTTCATAACAAAACATCCCTCATTTGAGTAACAATCCAGATACCTCACTAAAAGCTTAACATTCGTATGCTGCTAGTTGACTGAATGATTAAGCTACATAAGTAATGCTGTTCACTGCACAAATATTAACAATACATTACTTTAATGAACACTTTAAACATCTTCATGCTTAGAATAATCTTTGTTTAGTATGAACTGACTTGATCTGGCTACGTGAACCGCTTGAATGATTTCCTAAGAAATTCACTATTTGTTACATAGATCACTAGGGAGATTTTGAGACTTAAAATTAACTAGGCAGCAAATATTCATGTTTAGGTACTAGCACATCTTTTCACTGCACTTTTCATCAACGTCTTTGTAAAGTTTCATTCCTGTAAAACAACTATAAAAGCACTTTACTTAAATAATGTTGAATACTCATGTTGGAGAGCTGTGAGATATAAACATCCATAAAAATTAGTGCAAGCGAAAATGTATAATGGTTCTCAACTATCCATTTAGATGATCCATAACTTAGGGCTAAGTACGGCTTAAAAGTGGATCCCGAATCATTAACAGAATCCATATCAAGACCAGAATACGAACCTAAAACCTGTTGAAATTAGGGCCAGAGAGCTAACCTCTTGGCTATTAGAATTTGACAGGAACAAAATGTGAGTTCTATTGTTCGTCAGTTTCTATTATTTGAAATAGGGCTCAGCAGCGGTCTTGAAAGGTGGCATTTACGATATGGTCCGTGGAAAATATTTAGAGAATGAAATTAAAATATTTATTGTGCATGGTACACGTAGGTAGGTGAACTAACGTTTCACTCGAGCAACACAACGGGCTATTAGTGACGGTCCAAGATTTATCCCGAAGGGAAAGATCCGAGAATAACACTTCGAAATTTTGAACCAGGATCAGATGCGGAGGTCAACACCTGAATATATTGTGTATAGTATTTCAGTCTTGGTAGAGGTGGAAAAGAGGTCGAATTTAAATTTTCACGAATTAGTATCAAACTAAAAAACAAATCGCAAAAAAAAACCAAAAAAACAAATAACAAAACAAAAGAAAAACATTGGAAGGACTTCGCTCTCTATGTCGACCGCGGTAGCCCGGTGTGGAAGAGTAGCGGATTAGCAACCGGAGGGTTGCGAGTTCGAAATTTGATCGAATGAAAGACTCGTGTACGTGGGAGCTGATGCACGTTAAATCTGTCGTGGTCTGAAATGTCCTCACATTGACGTGGTGTGGAAGTTTGGAGAATGGGATGTCAGCTCATGTGTTGACCTCTTCATATGATCGTGGTTCAAAATTACGAGGTGTTCTCTGATCTTTCCCATCGGGATGGGTTCTAGACCTTCACCAATTACCCCTTGTGTTGCTCTCCATTGCGACGTTAATTCAACTACCTCCCTTCTCTATGTACAAAAAGGAAAGAAAATTAAATCGAATACAGGAGTTTCTAAATGGAATAAACCTAAAGTAAAAAGGGGAGTAGGATATTTGGTTTATACCACTGTTTTTTTTTAATTGAAACAATTAAATTTACGACTATGTCGATTTAAAGGGACAAATCCACAATTTCCAACTAAGTAGGCGCAACAAGTGCTCAGGACAAAGAGGGTAATGAAATGGAAATCACAAAAGTTATCAAGTAGTATTTTGAAGAGTAAGCATCAAAATATTGAAGAAACGTTTAAGATCGACTATAAATGAACTGTGATAGATCCCCATGATGAACCTAGTGTAATACAAACGCTTCTATGCCTCACACTCGTTTCATAGATTTATGCCTTATTGGCATAATCCATTTCAACTGGGCATTACGAAAAATCGACTATTAGACAAGAATGATTTATAATCTTTACATAATTTCAATTAAATACATATTGAAGATTCTAATAACTATGTAATAAAATATTTTCTAAAATGAGCTCCCAAAACACGGAATACAAATATTTATCTTCATTTTAAAATCATGTGAGCGAATTGTACATTAGTTGAAAAAATTATTCTCATAGTGATACATCGAATTTGCTGTATTATTATTTTCCACAAAAAATAAAAAAATAAAAAATTTCCAGAGCTCATAATTACGTACTGATATAAAAAAACTTCATACAAAATTATAACTTACAATTGTGAAATAAAAGGAAGTTTGTTGAATACCGAAATACATCAACACTGTTTTTAAATCAACGTACGGGAATAAAAGAATGGTATAATTCTTTAACTCTCTGAGTGTCATACACGCATATATCCTTTCTGCAACCTGCAGTCTTCCCTGCATAGAATCTTGTTTCTAACCAGTTTCTACCTTCGTGACCAATAAAATCCTATCAAATTCTTCCAACCCGTATATGAGATTATTTAGTCATGTGTTGTGGGGTAAAGGCACTACTTCACTATTCTGAAATCTCGTACAGCTCAGATGGCTAAATAACAATTTCTCATGAAGCACAAATCCTCTTGTTCAAATGGTGTATGAAATTAATACAACTCTTCAAATCTTCAGATAGCTGTATAAAATAGAAACGAAATTTCGTGTAATGAATTATAAGAATCTTTGCCTAAAAACTAACACCATTACCCTCCAAGTAGTTTGGACGAGGTATCTCGTCCATCAAGATCTGAGCAATTTTGCTAATGACGAGATATCTCATCAATATAATGCCGATTCTTTTTATGATGACAAGATCTGGTCAGGTTTTTTTTCTAATGACTAGTTATCTAGTCCATTTAGTCCATCAGTTTCGCTAATGATGAGAGATACCTCGCCGAGACAGACACCAGAAGGGTTGAATCAACCTTATATCGTCTGAGTATATTTTGATTGGATGATCATGGTATATAGTTAATCATTTCTGTAATTCTAATTGAAATCCCGTGATTGGCTTGATTTTGATACTTTCCATCCTTGTTTAAATCAATAAAGCCCAACCATTATTTTTCAAGGTAAGATTTTGATTCGATCAATGTAATGGGGAGAAAGGCAATGATGTTCAATCGTCTAATGGTCAAAACACTTATTTAATGATCCCATATAGAGATGGATTCAATGTTCTATCAGTGTGATACATTTCCTCGAATAGAAGTCAATAGTACTTCAACCTTGAATGAAAGCTGAAATACTGAATATAGATTCTTAGTTCATTTAACCCTCCTAGTGGTTTGGATGAGATATCTCGTCCACCAAGATCTGATGAATTTTGCTAATGACGAGATATCTCGCCTTTAAGATATTGCCGATTTTTTTATGATGACGAGATCAAAATCTGGTCAGTTTACTTCTATTGAAATCACGTGATTTCAATTGACGTGACGAATTATCTCATCTATAAAGACCTGGTCAGTTTTGCTATTGAGATATATCTCGTCGATACAACCACCAGAAATGTTAAAGTAGTTATAAATCAAAAATACTCGTTTCTAAAAACAGAAATGAAAAAATTCTTGATTACTTTTCAAATTATCAAGAATACGTACAATTTATAATTATTTTAAATTAGAAATAAAATACTTGCCATAATTTTTGCTTGTTCAGAGACTATTCTAAAATATTATATATCTAAGACATTTAATAGTTTTAGATTAAATTTTAATAGATTTTAAAAGCAAGATGATCTATATTAATTTCCATAAAAATATTAAAACACGTTTGTTTAAAAATAGATTTACTTTATTATCGATTCATTTAAATTTAGACTAAACAATATCAGTTTGGACAACTCAATATCAGATTGGACTAAACTTGTAACTTAATTAGCTCAATTGAGCAAAATTCAAAATAGTTATCTCAGACTACATTTTAAAGGCTTATTTTCTACCTTCATTTCTTAAGACAGACTGTCTGCATTACTTTTAATAACTTTATAAATAGCATAAAATGTATTACTTTTTAATAAACTTTAGGCTATCTAAGAAGATCAAACAATATTCAATAACAATTTATTTCAAATTGTTATTGAATATATTATGTTATTGAATATATCAAATTGTTATTGATCAAATGAGTCTTATCTTCGTGTAAGAGTGCTTACAATTCCACATATTATTCTAATGCATTTTCAAAAAAAGTAAGGAAAAACTATTTAAAGGCAGCTTTCAATTACTTAATAATCAATATAATCGTCTTAGAGCAGAAACTCGTTAAATGACATTTTTTTCGGAGACACTAAATGCATATTTTCATGATGATGAAAAATGTATAAATATCGTAATTTGTTTAACTGTTACATAACACTATCAAAGTGCTTATAGTTCATATTTTTTACCTAAAAACTAACAGTTAGTCTTTTAGCAGATATATAGTAAAAAAAAATTTTGAGTGGTGAGTTTCTGTTCTAAGCCGATGACATAAGTTTGGGGTGTAAGACAAATCTGTTACTTCAATCGCAAATTTCTTGTAAGGCACACATACTGTCTCAATTTAAAAATGATACATTCCATTCAAAAAATATACTTGATTATAAAACATCACAATTATTCTCCTCTTTTGCTTTAATCCTTCTGGAGTCTTGACCAGGTATCTCGTCATTAGAAGAAAACTGACCAGATCTTTATCTTGTCATCATAAAAAAAATCGTCAATATCTTGATGACGAGATATATCGCAATTACCACATTTAGTCAGATCGTGATGAACGAGATAGTTCGTCGAAACCACTTGGAGGGTTAAAACTGAAATAACTTAAGTTATTTATTAAATTGCTATTATTTTAATTTCCCTTATATACCTTAAAATATATCTGTTGATAAAAGGATTGTCTCAGAATTTTAGACTGCGTCATTTGTGAAAGATTTCTATTGATCTTAAATATTTCTGAAATCTTAATGTATAAAACTCACCCATAAACCGAGAACTTATTATATACTTTCTTGACCGGCGGTTTCCTTCTTCGGATCTTAGGAAACCAACGTCTAGTAGCAGCCATAGTCCAGCACCCGATCGCACATAACCCGAAGAGCCAACCAACTATCCAACCCAACCGAAATCCATCACCGTCTGCCGAGATCCTTGATGTCAGCCCGCTTCTATCCCGAATCGGGGCTGTACGCCAACTGTCGTCGCATAATCTACCCCATTCAAAAAGCCTTGACAGGGTCCGCAATAATAATGGAAACACACGAAAAAAAAAAGAGGGACAGCCCAGCAGCGTAACTTAACGTAGTAGTCCGCTTTATTAATCTAGCTGAGTGGGTTCACGTTGTACGTCAGCAACTCCTGGGGGACCACTGCAGCCCATCGGTGATTATGCTGAGACCACCGACGGCTGGGACCATCAGCACCAAGAAATATTTTTGTTGGATCCTGCTCATTTTTTCATCTTTTGTGCTTCTCTGGCGGAGGGGGTGTTTTGTTTGGTGGTTCGGCCTTGGAATGGGAAATTGGATGTCGTCTAGGATGAAGGGGCATTAAGTGTCTGGTCGTGGACGGCCCGGGCGATTAATCACTGCGTAAGTAGTGGGGCCTATCATTGGTGTGAAGAATCTCGGCGAATCGAAGTAGGTCAGTGGGATAGCGTCCGATCTGAGTGCGTTGTTAAGATTTTTATTGAACTCTTGTGTGTGCAAGGAAAGGTCACGGCCATGATTTAAAAGTGCAAGAGCAGAAAAACGGGATTTTAAATTTAAATCTAGGTCTTTTGATTGATGAAATATGGGAAACTCATTGTGAAAAAATAAAAATCAAAAGAATATTAGGAATTGAATTGTTTTAACACAACTGGTGTTTGTCACGACGAGGTATGCCGTCATTAGCAAAAGTGATCTGATCTAGGTGGACGAGATATCTCGTCATTAGAAAAAACTGACCTGATCTTGATCTCGTCATCATAAAAAAAATCGGCAATTTCGAGATATTACCGATTTTGCTAATGCCGATACCTCGTAGTTATCAAAATTGGTCAGATCTTGATGAACGATATATCTCTTCGAAACCACTTGGAGGGTTAAAATGTGGTAAATAGTTGAATCAATGACGCTCTGGAGCAACACAGCGGTCTATTGGCGGCGGTCGGGATCAATCCCGAAGGGAAAGATCGGAAGATACCTCGTCATTTTTAACCACGGTCAGATGACGAGTTAATAACTGAGCTTCTACCCCACTCTCCAAGCTACCACACCATGCCAACGTGAGGACATTTGAGGCCACGACAGATTTAATGTGCACCACCCCCCACATATACGACGTCTTTGGTTGGATCGAATTTCGAACTCGCAACCCTTCCCTTCGCCACCACGCCCCTTTAAATATAGATCTTTTGATGGATAAAATATGTAAAACTCATTGTGGTAATCGAAGGAATATTATGAATTAAATTGTTTTACAATGAAAATGTTTGTTTGAACTCTCCATTGAAAGTCGTAGTACAGTGGTCAAAAATTAAGAAGTATGTTTTCTATTTTTAAACTATAAAAAACAGACATTAACATGACATTTTTAGATGTGTGAAAACTATGTGATTGTTAGCATATTGAATATATTTTCAAACTATCATCCCTGATTTTTTTCAACTAACCTCATAAAGAGGTAGATCCACTTCAAGATTAAGACATATATGACAATGAGGCCAGAAATAGTTACATTTTAGTTTTGAAGTACCTGTAATAACGTTTGTTTTAAGCTTTGAAAAATCACTCTTAGCTGTTAAAAACTTCAAACGGATATTTAAAATACCTTCTACGTAACTCGAAATCAAAACATTGGTACCTCTCTCTAACTTCTATTACAAAATATTAGCCATAAGCTAATTTTAGTTATTCCATATAGTTATAAACATTTAGAAATTTAAATAAAAGGAAACTAACTCACTCTTACCTTGATAACTTAAAGCACATATTTTTTACTGTAAGAAAACGACAAATGATCAGATAGCTAGTGTACATGATGCCAACTTTTTGAAACTTCTTGAGTATTCGATAGTCTTTGAAACTAGCCAATATTTATTTCTGCACAATCTAATTATTTTTGAGTTCATGGTTTAAGAAACCATCGATAGAATATTTTTGTTAAAGGTCAAACTCTCTATCTTTAAGCATTTTTTAAACGGTAAAGGGTTTCACTGTTAGACTATAGAAGTATTTCTTAATTTTAAAACTGTAATACAAAAATATTTAACTGCTAAAGCACGCATACTTGAACAAAAGAATTTTAGCGTCAGTTCGTATTTATTAGAAGGCCCGGTTGGTAGAGCAGCGGATTAGCAACAGGAGGATTGCGAGTTCGAAACTAGATCCAATTGAAGACAGCCGTGTACGTGGGGGATGATGAACGTTAAATCTGTCGTGACCTCAAATGTCCTCATGTTGCGTTGGCATGGAATGGAAATTTGGAGAGTTGGGCGCCAGTTTAGATGTTGACCTCTTCATCTGACCGTTATTCAATATTACGAGGTGTTGTCTTCGGATCTTTCCTTCGGAATTGATCTCGGGCCTTCACCAATAGCCGCTGTGTTGCTCCCCAGTTCGACGTAAGTTCAACTATATTGTAACGGGGTGTCTATTCTGGGCCCCTTTAGTATAGCGTTCGATTCCAGTTCGAACCTTTAGTATAGTGTTCGATTCCAGTCTACAGTGCCGCAGAGGAGTTAAGTACCTAATACATTTAAAAGAAGAAGATAGACCAAACGATTGGAGATTAATATCCCTTATAAATAGTAGCAAGTGGCGGTCTCGCCCTCTCACGTGTTTCTCACTAGTTTTGTCATCTTATATTGTTCATCGTTTCTCGTCAGTTAACTAACTTTGTAATCAAGTGTTTAAATAAATTCATGTTTTAACTTAATCATAGTTTGTTTTATACTTCATTAAATTTTTACACGTGACAATATATATCTACCTATCTTCCTGCTTATTTCTTAGAAAGGAATACAATTTATAAGTGCAAAAATGATTACATAATTTTACAATTACATTCATTTACGTGATTAATAATTAATTCTAAACGAAATTGAAAGAATATTTTTTAATTAGTAATTTCCAAATAAAATTAATATATCCATATAATTCAAAAATAAAAAGAGCTTTAACCCTCTGAGAAGTTCACACGCTTATATCCGTCTTTCGACCTGCAGTCTTCCCTGCATGACATCTAACCAGTTTTGACCTTCTTAACCAATAGCATCTTTCTTAGGATTGTTTCAACAAATCTATGTGGTTATTTAATCAATGCATGTGCTGTGGGGGAAAAAGCATTACTACGCTTCTCGGAATTAGAGGGTTGACATTTACAATACTTTATATATAAAATTTCAAAGCCCCTAGCCACAGTACGGTTCATTTTCGAAACCAATTTCGTTTAATAATCAGACATAACTATATGTATAGACGACTATCAAAAACTACAGAATACTTCCACTTTGGAAGGGGTGCTCAAAGCATAAACGCAGTACCTGAATAAGTTCCCATTAAACTCTCATAAATCGCTTGCATAGAAATACCGTGTTCAGACCTCGTCGCCAACCAGCTGCCTAAATGCGATTCGAGGAAGGGTTATCCATTCCTATGCACGGCCACCCACTTTAGCTTCATGATTATTCAGAGGATGATTTCGAGTCCGAAAGTGGACCACCCCTTGAGTTGGACAGGGACGATTTAATGATTCTCTGTTTGCCGTCATAAAGGGAAAGAAACGTGCCCCAGTTACGTGACCGCTTCTCACAAGTGATGGGAATTATTTCAACCAGCTAGTTCGTTGTGGTGTGATAAAGGGATCGAAAAAAGAGCACCGGAACCTTTTAATGAGATTGAATGAGTTAAATATCCCTTTCCCGTTATTAGCATAGGTTTCAGTAGTTGTAACATTAGCACGACCCTTCGCATATTTTAGAACGTGAAGGGTGTTCCTATGGGACAGTTACTGGATGATCAGAAGTTGGTCACTGCGCAACTTGATAAGATAGTAAGATATTCTGCATTGCAAACTAACTGATAGCAAAGCGATACAATAACGAAGATTGACCATCCTGGTGGTTGTCCCTACGAGGTATCTCGTCATTTGCAAAACTGGCCATATCTTGATGAAAGAGGTATCTAGTTATTAGAAAAAACTGATCAGATCTCTTGATCTCGTCATCATCAAAAAATCGACAATACCTTGATGAACGAGACATGTTGTTTTTATCAAAATTGGTCAGATCTTGATGGAACTGTTGTCTCTTAGAAGTCACTTCGATGGTTAATACTTAACCATCCTGGTGGTTGTCTGGACGAGGTACTTCGTCGTCACTAGCAAAACTGACCAAATCTTGATGGATGAGATATCTCGCAATTAGAAGAAAACTGAGCACATATTGATCTCGTCATCGTCCAAATATCGGCAATATCTTGAGAGATCTTGCCATTAGAAAAATTAGTCAGATCCTGATGGGCGAGATGTTCGTCGAAATCACTTGGAGCGTTTATTTTTAAAGCAAACTAAGGATAGTTGTATGGGTTACCCTTATGTTATAGGTAACAATTCCTTCTGTAATCTTAAGTTGATTATTTTTCAATTACAGGTGGGGTGTAGCTAAGAAAGGATGACAGTGATGGAGGCAGGCGGTTATGTAAAGAGAAGGCATTGCAGAAATCTTATTAAAAAGTTATTTTTCTTGGAAAATATTTTAAATCCTTTAATTTTAAACACAGCTCAGCTTTGTACTTTTCACAGAACTCTCAGTGTCATGTGTGTGAAGTGAATGTATTTTCATGCTCTCCAACTTTAAAATCAATCTTTAAAGGCAATTCTGTAATCCCTGAAATCACATTGTTAAAAAACATAATACAAAAAATATATATTCAGTCGAGTTCAATTGACAAGAATCTGTAAAACATGTTTCGCAGCATTAAGGGTGTAAATGCAGATAAACAACTTCCTACGTATCTGTACTTCATGCGTCTTTAATGGATGTCGGGAAATGGCGGAGATATTTCCTCTTCAATCGAAGCGAATACGCTTACAATCTTACATATCCGGTGGAATGCAAAATTTAATTCAGCAACTGAAACCCTAAATGCAATTTTCTTACAAAATTCAATGGATTTTTTATAATTGTGGAGAGTATTGTTTTCAACATTATCTATTCTTAGAAGTTTCTTAATTTCTGTATTAAATGATTAGTACAAATTTGAGATTTGAGGATATTCTTCCTTTGATAAGTATTTTTGAAGTATTTCGTTACAAGTTCATAAAACAAATTACTTTATTCGTTCTTTCTTAGTTTAATCACGAAAAACATTTCAAAGATTATTTACAGTCAAGCAAAAGGTATTCTTGTTCCACCAAATGTCGTCAATAATTTTGAATTTGAAATTAATCAAGTTTATTTGAGCAATGAATTCTTACTCTGCAAATGCTTTCATACAATTCAGAACAGATAATATCATGTGCTTTCTTGTGCATGAAAGGTATTTTCAAAACACTAAATTTGTTAACATGGGCTGCTGTTCAATAAAAAATACATAATTAAAACTTTTTTAAACGTTTCATTCATTTGAAAAAATATACATGCTTTGTTTTTTCTATCCATGCTTTTCATTTTAAATAATACAATTTTAACAAATGCAATCTAAATGTACATACCATATAGACAATACTTATTGCCTATAAAAGTTCTGATCATTGAAGACATGACTCTTAATATGCCTTTACCGGTATTATTTAGAAATTATATTTGTAGGTGTAAATTTTCTTGTAATCTATCCTATATTAAACAAATACGCTTAAAAACGCTTAAATCGAGAACATTAATATGAGCACAATAGCCTCTTTCACCGAATATTGCATTAATTTTATTTAGTTACTTCTGGGAGATCTGCCAGCACTCAGGTTAGAACCGATTATGTGTGTTGATTTACATTAAATACAGATTAAATATTTCAATTAAAAAAATTTCTCAAACAAATAACCTCTTAAAATATGTTTAATTCTGCATTTAAATGTATTTTAGTCTCGGCAAATATTAACAGAAAGATTTCGGAGTAGTATACTATTGTTTTTACCCTACAACACATAATAACTAAATAGCCACATCTATTGGTTGAAAGTATCCTAGAGAGAATTCTATTAGTCAAAAAACCTAAAACTGTTTAGATGTGAAGCAGGGAAGACTGCAGGCATGTCTCACCAGAGGGATATGTATTATCCCACCATGAATAATTAATTAATTCGAAAATTTAAGAATTGGTTCAAAGCCTATAGAATAATTGGCATGTAATAATCTAACTTCCAAGAAATGACGAGAACAAATTGGAACACAGATATGCTTGTTTTTTATTTGATTTGTAGTATTTAACTATCCAGTACCTTGAAGATAGCTTAATCAAGCGTGAGAATTCCCTATGCCCGAAGGGCCAGATAAAATATAATTTAAGATATCATATGGTGACTTTTAGATTGAAAATTTTTGCTTGCATGTTCTCCGCGTAAACCCAAGGTGTTACATGTAATCATTTGAAGATTGCAGTTTAACTTTACAGTCAGTCTATGATTGAAACACGAGACCAGATGTATCTGTTAATTATCGATTCAACAGAAAAATTACTTCTGTACAAACGTTTTGAGAGAGAACATATTTAACAAATCCACAACTAACAGGCACATAAAAAGACTATCATACTAACTAATATTGATATATTCCAAAAGAAAATTAACAGTTACATAAACAGAAATCTGAAGGAAGGGGAAATGGGATATATTTAAAGTAATACGAGTTCCAGACATAACTGTGATTTCGGTGTCTTTGGCCGGTAATCAAAGTTCATTTCAGCCTCGAAGACCTAAAAATAGGACGACCTTCTGCGACAGTAGCATTATTCCATTCGAGAACAAAATCATTCCAGCCTTGAATCGTCCCTGGTATTTCCAGGGGAAATGAACTGAAATTGTCACACGTTATTTCTACAGCCATTTGACAAGTCGTCGCCTATGGATGGAAGAACACTAATGATGCATGGTGCTTTTTATTCTTTGGCGAAGTGTAGCTCATTAAGTCGTTATTTCGGTCTTTTAAGGAGAACTGCTTCAGTATTCTTAATCAGCCATTCACCTCTCTGATCTATTGTTTTCAAATGAGTTATAGTATACGGAACAATTGAATAATCATCGTAAGTGCGGTATTATGGATGGCTGTATTTTGTAGAAAATCACATTTTTCCTCGATCATCAGTATTTGAACTGAAAGGAACGAATGATTATGTTAAGAAACTCGTATATCATAGCAAGCGTGCACAGAATTAAATGGAATTTTCTTTAGGAATTTATCAGTAAATTTGTACAGTTGGTGTATACGTATGCTGCAGTTAACATATTATTAATTACCCGCATTTTAAGGAATACCTAATATAAAGATATACTACTGATCTTATTTCAATATCTATAAGTGCAACATTAAGCACTTAAATACAGTAAAGATGTATGCTTTCTTCAAATATTACTTATAATGTGTTTGTATATAACCCCTTGCGTATATTATTAAACAACGGAGAAATGAAATATAATTTGCGTGTATGTAAATTTAATATGAAGTAAATACTAAACACTAATCACTTTCTTGATATATATATATATATATATATATATATATATATATAGAGAGAGAGAGAGAGAGAGAGAGAGATAGAGAAATGATTAGAGATACATCCTAAAACACCAAATACATTGAATTAAACGCGGTTCTTCTATCTCCCATCATCTCAAGAAAAATGGCAATTCAAAAGAATAAATTTACAAAAGAACCAGAAGAATATTAAAATATTTAAGCATATTTTACTTCTCGATTTGAAATTCGTAGAATTTCTTAATACATCTGTTTAAAATTTTTAGAATAAATAAATTAATGTTCTGTTTTATTTCAGCGGTTTGTTCTAGTTTGATATAATTATTTATTAATTGATTTTTAAAAAATCTCTATTTTCGAGAATACTTATCGTGAATTTTAAAGTATCAATTAGTTCATAAGAATTTACATAGAAACTTAATTCATTTATTTCACTTATATAGATGTGGATTTCATTGGGTTCTATTTGTTAACTTTGAGTTGCTGTTTCTCAAACAATACTTGAACCCTCGGTGGAAAATAAGCATTAAAAGAAGTTTTTCTCTCAGAGAGATATTCCTTGACTTTACTACTATTAATTACCCTATTAACATTTTAAGAGAGACATCTACATTTTGGTCTACAATCGTCTGCATTTTAAAAGAGATCCAATATTTATACCTTAAACTTAGTTCCAAAATGCTAATTTCTGCACTCAAAATTTATAATTATCTATCTTGATAAATAAAAAATGGTTTAGAGTAGGTAGATTTATTTCAGATTTCGTGGAATCAATTTTTTGTGTCGTCAACATCATCTGCGCAATTGGACAAACAGCAAAAAAAAAACTGAACACATCCGCTACCATTTTCAGCATTTTAAATTAAACGATCTTCCTAAATATAACGTTAAGACTTCCGGGTAATCACGACATTTATTAGCCTCCTAAATTCAGTGCCCTATTTCTCGTTCATAAAAAAGGCTTGTTCCAACTCTTTGCTTGTTTACGAATCACCATAACGACGTATAATAACTTGAAGCCGCCGATAAACAATCGGTCGCAAAACAAACAAATAATCAGATGCGATTTGAATGTACAGAACAAAACGGCAAAAGTAATATCATGTACTTACAAGCTTCCACTTGTTGTCGACATCGTGCTGATTATATTGTTCCGAGGTTTCTGGTGTGAAGAGTTGAAAGAGCCTACTTTTCCATCGTCCTCTGATCAGTTGTTTTGGATGCAAAACCACATGGCTTAAAGACCGGCTTTGCTGCGATCGAAAAGGGAAAAGTTTTCCCGCTCTGCGAAGCTACTGCCATCTGTTGGAGAAAATGTGCACTTCCGAGAACATGTCGAGTCATATTTACAATTGCAGAACAACCCCGAGACCCTGAGGTTAAACTATTTCAACGTAAATTGAAAAAAGATTCAAATAATCACTCCTCTTTCATTTTTCCAGAATTATCATCAACAGGAAGTAAATTTTATAAATATGTCATTCTTTTTAGAATATGAAAAAAATGAATAAAGAATATTATAGTGCAGTAAAGTTCAACACATATATAAATGTTACTAATTGTTCATAAAAATCAAATTAATGCATGGAAATTTTTAGGGTCTGTTAGAACAAATATTACAGTATTATTTTTCCTCATAAGTATTAAATAACTTTTTGTCCTACTTCCATTTTATTCAATGTTTAGAAAATTTAAACTGCAGACATTTTATAATGCATAAAGTAACTCGCATTTTTGTGAATTTTACTATTCATGGTTAACAATAAAAAAAGAAAGAAGAAAATTACGAAATATAATCCTAAGACGAATTTTGTGCCATATATAAGATTTTATTATCTTTATTAAAAATGTTTGTATTCAAATCTTATTTACCTGAATTTTTACTGCACATTCAAGTAATTTTTTCATGTTAAATATAAAAGCAAAAAGTTTATAACGTAATTAATCCACTTAACTGTAATTTAAGGAACTTGAGATTCAATTAATTAATTTATGTATTTTTACATTTCGTTACCTTTTACTAGAAAGAAAATGAAATTGAAAGATAGGAACCCAAAAGACCTAGTACACATTGACCTCTCTAGTTATTTAAAAGTCAATTCGAATCATTATGTAATTTTTATTATTGTCCTGTACAGTGTTGTTTCTATTGTTGACTCAAGCTGAAATATTAATCCAAAGAAATTATTTTTGACCTTGACTATATAAAAGTTTGCATAAAATTTTGGTGCGTTTTAATTTTTTTGACTTAGTTCTGTTATAAATGCAAAGATCATCACCATCACCCACTGTACAATGGAAAGACTCATACAGGACAACACTATAACTATCCGTGCCTACACAAGATTAGAAGATGACTATGTGATGAAATAGTACAAGGAAAGAAACATAATTGATTATATTTATCATCAAGAAAAAATACAACTGACCTAATCTAAAAAAGGTAAGGATGGATTTATAGCATATAAAAAATTTCTACAAAAGTTCCCCATACTTTGTAATAAAAGTGTTCTACAGCAATCTCAATATTTTATGCAGTTTCTAATTGTGAATATAAATTATAAATTAACAATTAAACTTGTTTTCATAATTCACTTTTTAAGAGAAGTGGTGTTATCTGTTTCATTGTCAATGTATCCGTATCCAGTTTAGCGTTTGAATTTTATAAGATAGTCATAATAATCTTACATTTCCTATATTAAAGTTGGTTGACATGGAGTGTTTCGTGACCTTAAGATTGAAATGAAATGACTGAGTGCTTCTTCGTGTGATTTAACAGATGCGATCAATTCTAGCAATATCATTTCCTTATGATATACATATATATATTCAGATGTATAGATTTAATATCATATTACTCATTATTGATATCCTGTCAATTATAATGAACACAGAGACTCTTTTGCCTATGTACCATTGTTCCTTATTCAATATTTATTCAGAAATTCTTGAATCGAAAACTATTGTATCTAAAAATCATGTTTCTACAGGATTGAATTCAAATTTAGTTTTATGTCTTAAGGTTCAAAAACAGACAAGCTGCGACATATGTACATACAGGAATTTTTCAAAAAGAAATGGTTCCTAGCAGTTTGAATTTTAAGACTTAACTTTAATTCAACATAATCACTGGAATTAAAGAATTCTTCAATAGATACTTTATAAGTAATATTGTTATGTGTCCTTTATGGTAATTCTAAATTGTGAATGATTGAATTTTAGGATAGAACACTAGGCATGAAAAATTCTTTTTTTTACTCATTTAGCCTATGTGGGGAAAAGTTGGCATAGATAGGCATAAGTTATCCTGCAATATCTTAACCACCTTTTAACTACTTTTCAGAATCTTAGGTTGAATATTTTACTCTGTCTCCAAATAGGAGGGAGAAAAAGATATTCAGGAAGAAAAAGAAGCATGCATGCAAATAATTGGAATTTAGATTCGTAGGTGCATTTAGTTTCGATTTTAAGCATATTATATTATGTTTTAAATTAACGATGCACTTGACTCCTTTGAACTCATCAAAAGTCAGGCTTAACCCCTTTTGCCGATACGGAAGATATGAGACACATGCTTATTCCAAAATTAATAACTCTGTAAAAGCTTTATATTAAAATTTAAAACAATAATCCTCTGTACTTTTACTATAAATGTTTAAACTCCCAATTAGTTGAGAAATACTATCTACGAACAACTTTTACCTAGCATCAAATTAAAAAAAGCCATCGCTAGAAAATCAAGAGATGGAATACAGAAGATCAGGAAGCTGATAAATTTTAACTCTGTGAAAACTGTCGAACATAATACAGACTTAGTTTACGCGCACTGAATTTAAACTATCAAATTTTACTTACAAAAAAAACGACACGATACTGCTTTTCACCCACTACTTTATCGCACGCAATAATCCTTATGAAACTTGAAAAGGTCAGTGAACTCAATGAAACTGACCAGTAGAGAAAAAAGTGCCCCAAACTCGGCGAATGTTAAACGTCGAATTATTTCATTAAATGAGCTCTGGGGATTGGGATATCCGCAGCATGATTTAGAAGGTTGCACTTCCGAGATGTGTTGGAGAACAAAATGATAAATTACTCTACTGTACGTTCGCCATTTTGGATTACGGGTATCCAGCAAAAATGTCTACATAGAATATTACTTGTACTTTTAAGTCAGATAGAATTATGATTCAATTGTTTTGACCATAATTATAACCATGCGCCTACATAAGACACACGATTATTTACAATTACATAATTGACTTTTTAATTAATTAGATACTGACCATACTTTACGATACATTTTGTTTCTATTTTTTATTGAATAATCATTTAGGATATTGAATATTTTTAATTCTAATTTTTATGGACAGATGTAGTTTTTTGTTTACCGCAAGAATAAGATATCGATTATTTATTATTAATTTTGATAAGATTTAATTCTTAATCATTTTCAAATTTACAATCTAGTTTAATTTTTAAAATTCGAGACAAATTTACTTATTTCAATTTCTTAACACAAATGTAAATTCGACAATATGTTAATGATTAAGTTTAAGTCATCCAAGTGTTTATAAATTTAATTAGAAATTTTATTAACCTGGAGTTTCTAGTATTTATGTTTGTTTTATTCCAAGGTCTAAACTTTATTATTTGAAAGTAAACGAAACTAAGTTTCATCAACTTTTACAAGAATCATCACATTAAATTGGGTATGAATTTTTGGTCACGCCAAGGATAAAATCTCAATTCGTTTTATGTTCTAAGGCTTGTGGAAAATAATATCTGACGCATTGAACAGAGGTATATGACGTCACTTGGCTTCTTTTCGAATACGATTTCAGCACTATGCCAATAGAAATACCAAAGAATAAATTCCGAATTGAAGTTGATAGGTCAACACCAATTAGATTAAACGCCAAATGTTACCAAAATGGTGATAAACTGCATTTTAAGGTAACCCCGATGTGTATAATGCGAGAGCATTTGGATAACAGACCAACTGTTTTTTTACACTGAAAATATCTCTCATACGTTAAAGTTACAGTAAAAAGGTTTAAAACTGTTTCTCTGATCCTTACATTTGAGGGGCCGCGGTGGCCCGGTTGGAAGAGCAACGGACTTGCAACCGAAGGGTTGCGAGTTCGAATCCAGCCAAACACCGTCGTGTACAAAGGGGGATGGTGTACGTTAAATCTGTCGTGGCCTCAAATGTCCTCACGTTGGCGTGGTGTGGAAGTTTGGAGAGTGGGGTGCCAGCTCAGGTGTTGCCTCGTCATCTGACGGTGGTTCAAAATTACGTGGCGTTGTCCTCGGATCTTTCCCTTTGGGATTGATCCCGGACCGTCACCAATAGCCCGTTGTGTTGCTCCAGTGTGACGTTAATTGAAATACCCTTTACATTTGAGAACATGGACTTATCGGGAAGATTTAAAATAGTCAAAGCTGTAACATTCATTAAAATAGAGCTGTGTTTGTTGTATAAACATTAGTTTAATACCTTAATTACATATTCAGGCAAGTCCAATACTTCATTAAAAGTTCGTAATAATGGTCAGACTTTTTTTTAATTTATATAGTTTATAAGCAAAATTAACATAAAAAGACATTTTTCAATGTGATAAGATCTTAAAGTTGTGTATAAAATTTTTATTTTTAACTCTGCGCCCCTTCTAAATAAAATCTTGAATACGCTACAGCATTGAGAAACAAAAACCGATCCATATTCTCTTTGACATTGAAAGCAAATGCGTTAAAATTGTATTTGTAACTAACTTTGGAACATGCGTTAAATCTAGGTATTGAGTGTAAGAATATCCAATACAAATTATAATATAATCACTCCAATATTGGCACGGGACCGTCGTGGCTCAGTGGGTATGTCCGTTGCGCTAGCAACCTTCGACTTATAGGCGGCGCAGGTTCGATTCCTGTCAGGTGCATTCCTCCCTGGGTGTATTTCTCTCTAGTGTGTCAGTAAACCTTCCATTGTGTGTGTCTATTACTTGATGTTGCATGTCTTGTATTATGTGTGTCTATTATATGATGTTGTATGTCTGGCGCAGCATGGCCAAATATGGTCTTTGTGCCATAAAACCCCAAAACCAAACAACCAATATAAGCGCAGAATATGACCAAACATGTCTTTCTGAAGTATCCATGTCTAACATCGAGTTAATGTAAACAGAAATCAGTGCTGCTAGCCTTCGGAAGAAATAGTGTGCGTGATCCTAGTAATTAATGCTTCACGTAAAGATAACGTGGACTCTATAAAAATTACAATTAACTATCGCTATCTTTTCCCTTCGTGTTCATTAGAAAGATTTTCTTGGACAAAGGTTTTACTTTTAACTCCAAATGAACGCCATCACGATTGCCCAGAACCCTCAAATAATGTTGTTTTACTCCCTAATTGAGAAGAAAAAATATTTCGACCGGCAGGTGTATTTCAGGCATGCAACTAACACTATAAATGATGGGTTTACGTGATCATCAATGAGAGTAATATGTCCCTTTCAAAAATTTTTTACCTCCAATCCGATTCTTGCTCAAAGAATAATATCCATCTTAGCTCAAATAAATACAGCGGGAAATATCGTCAGCTTAGAGCAGAAACACATTAACTGATATGTTTAGGATATGCATTTTCGATCGGCACTCGCAACCTTCCGGTTGCTGTTCCACTACTCTTTCAACCCCACTACCGTGGCCCACATAGAGAACGAAATCCTTCCAATGAGTTGCCCAATTCGTTTTCAGATTGATGCTAATTCGTGGAAATTTAAATTCAACCACTTTTCCACCTCTACCAAAACAGAAATTCCATTCATAATAAGGTCAGGCATTGACCTCGTCATCTGACCGTGGTTCAAAATTACGAGGTGTTTTTCTCGGATCTTTCCCATTGGGAATGATCCGAGAACATGAGGAATCCGTTTAACATGAATAAAAGCTAGTAAAAGGCTGAGCTTTGATAATGAATGCCGCTATTTTTTTCAGTTACGGAAGTAAGAAAATGCTTCCGTTTCTTTCTTTTGTGCGCTCCAGACATTTGTAAGAAGATAATTGTAGTGATTTGTCTCTTTTCTTAATAGTAATAGAAAGTGTAGTGAACGACATAAGTGTGTGTGTTCATTGATATACATGAAGGAAGGAATGCTGTGTCCGAAGATTGTATGCATGATAGCATTCACTTCACACGCACAACAGTGAAATACTTCTGTGACTGCGACCAAATTGTTCTTAAAATTATAAAGCATTTTTAAAGAAAACCTACAAAGTATAAATAAATATATTTGAAATGTCGCCCCCTTAGACATTGCCACTGGGGGTCTCCGCCCCTGTCACCCTTCCTTAGCTACACCACTATTGATAACATTCATAGTAAAAACGTCATATTGTCAAACATTGTCAAACATATGGAAATTATGAAATGCAACAGAACGTTTATTTCCTGTCTTTGATTAAGCATAAAGCACATGCATAAGGAAGCATCGAGATTAAGGCTTAAAACTATCCTTATCATGAATATGGATATTTTTTTCGTGGAAATTACATAGTATTTTGTTTCGATGATTTACAAACATCGACATGAATTCTTTATTGTATTCATAAATCACATAAATTAAAATAAGTATAAAAAATATACGAAATGAAAACAGGAACGGGAATGAAACACATCAGTACTATACACTTTATCATTCCCAGAACAAGTTCTAAGAATAGTAAAATATATTTCGATAAAATGTATCCAAAATACGTCTCAAAAGACTACAAAATAAAATAAATTAATGGTATACTTATCATAGACTACATATAATTTCCTAATGAAAATGAATTCCAAGAATACCCCTAGAGACTCGAGTGATGCATTACCGCAGATATTTTCTATATAGCCAAAAAGAGGAAATCAAACAATAAAATACTATTGAAGATTGTAACCTTCCTTTCTGGAGTCTTATATTACTACATTCATCGCAGATATTTTCTGGTCAAAAGGAGAAAAAATACTCTTGCTTTGTTTCAATCTTCCTTTCTGAAATCTTATCTTTATTCATTGGGCCGCGGTAGCCCATTTGGTACAGTCGCGGTTCAGCAACCAGAGGCTTGCGAGTTCGAAACTAAATTCAATCAAAGACGGTCGTGAACGTGGGGGCTGGTGCACGTTAAACCGTGGACTCAAATGTACTCGCGCTGGCGTGGTGTGGAAGTTTAAAGAGTGGGATGCCCGCTTCGGTGTTGACCTTGTCATCCGACAGTTGTTCAAAATTATGAGATATCGTCCTCGTATTTTTCCCATCGAGATTGATCTTGGACTGTCGCCAATAGCCCGCTGTGTTGCTCCAATACGACGTAAATTCAAATACCTATCTACCTCTATTCATTTATCGTAAATATTTTCTAGACCCCAAACGGAGGAAATATAAAATACTCGTGCTCTGCTGCAAGCTTCCTTTCTGCAGTCTTATCTTTAAAACAAACTTATCATCGATAAAACGGTAATGTTTGAGAAAAAAAAACGTATGATATTTTGCAGTGCTCAAACAATAATGATATCAGTTATTCCAACTGAGAAATTCTGTCGCTATAGTTCAACGTAGTAACCGTTATTGAGACATATAAACAGTCTAAATGCTCTTGATTCACATAATTCAGGCTCACACACATACAGGGTCATGACATTTATATCAAATAACACACGATTAATATAATGAGACAATTAATATTATCACAGTTCAAAACTACTCACAGTGAGAAGTCGGTGCACACGCCAGAAGTATCCACTTTTCTTGCTGTTGCGATGCGATGAGCCCATAATACTCTGAGAGAATATTTAGCATCCACGACATCTCCAAACTTGAATAATAGTCTTTCCCCTCGTCCCTATAAACGCATGCATATTTATCGTGAATAATTTCCTGCTTCCTGCAGCGCGGAAGTGCGAAAAACCACACATTTACGACTTTTTTGCAAGATCCCGGTGAGTTTGACGGGTTTATTCTCTTTATACCCACTAGGTACCAACTACGGAATCTAGTAGGTATAAAGGGAATAAACTCGTCAAACGGGAATTCGGGAATTACTTGCTGATTTCTCTCGCTTTCTCTTTTATATCCCCTTATTAAAATATTGTCACGTCGAAATAATTAGAAATTGGAGAAGTAAATTTAAAGGTTTATTAGTGCATAACTAAATAATTTAAAGTAAATTTAAAGGAGTAAAGAAAAGAGAAACAGTGAAAAATGATGTATAAATAATAATCAAAGTTATGTAAAACAGTAAACATCGTTTGAAGTTTTATGATTCGTAACAAGATGGTTCCAGAAAATTCTACGATGTCATTATCAGATATGAGAGGCATTTCTGTCAGGCTAAATATATGCACAGTCGCGGAAAAAAACGAAACACCCCTCTTCATTCGAACGATTTTAACAGTAGAGAAAATTCAAAGATGGCGTTTGACAGCAACTAACATCTGCTATAAATTCAAAAGCATAAAATTTGCATAAGAGGCCGTCTTCATATTAAATTTAGCACCAACTTCATAATTTCCAATCGAAACCCACTACTTTGACACACAATATCAAATCTATATCAAAATTTAACTTCAGATACCAAATTTCATGTCATTAGGTCTTATCGTTTCGAAGTTATGAGTACAGAAAGATTAGAGCACTTAATGTTAAATCAGTTTCTTAGACTTTTATGGATATCTTCCTAAATAATACTTATATAGTACTGATATTTTGCACCATGTTACTGTTAAGTAACCCAAACAAATTCCACCTAATATTTTATTTTAAAAATAATTTTTAGTATGCAATAATAATTATGAAATTAATTTTTGAAAAAATTATGAATTGGAACTGTTGCGCCGGTAGCTCTGGTAGTGGACTGTATTCTAATTGACACAATTCATCGTAATAAAAACAAGTTTATTAACAACAAATATAACATCGTTGTGGAAGGACCACTTTCTCGTTGGGCTAAGGAAACCTTCTAGTTCATTTTGAAAAATATCTCGTTCCGATTCCGCTCAGCTCGTAGCCTCGTTCCCATTCGGCTCAGGTCGCCTCGTTTCCGTAGTCTCGTGGAGACTTAACACTCCCCGCGATTGAAATTTCAATTTCAATATAAACATATTATACACAAATGATAATTATACAACTCTACAAATTAATACACAATAAAGTACTTTCAAATACTAAATGAACTTAACATTGAAACACAATAACAATCAATTATTCAATTGGAAGAATAGCAATATTCCTAACACTTCTTTTCAATGTCTTACCATTAGGTAGACACAAATTTACAACTCGAACTTTTTTATCTGCACCATAAAACACTTCAGTAATCCTACCAGTCATCCACTGTGTGCCTGTAAGATTCTCATCCTTTATTAGTACTAGGGAACCAACTTTTACATTATCTTTACAAAAAACGCCATTTGCTACGTTCCTGCAAACTATTTAAATAGTTCCGCTTCCATAATTTCCAAATGCGTTGAGTAATTTTCGTAACTCTTTGCCATTTCGAAAGTCTATTCTCATTTATTTCATTAAGTTGAGGCTCTACAATGGATGCTATAGGTCTGCCTATTAAAAAATGACCTGGTGTTAAGGTCTCAAAATTGTCGATATCTGATGATAAAGGAGTTAGGGGTCTGGAATTTAACACTCCTTCAATTTCTGAAATTATGGTCAGAAATTCCTCAAGAGTTAGGCTTGAGTTTCCAATGACCCTCCTCAAATGAAATTTAAATGACTTGACCCCGGCTTCCCAAAGACCACCGAAGTTCGGCGATTTTGGAGGGATAAATTTCCATTCTATGCATTCATCAGTAAAGTAATTTGCTAAGGTTTCATCTGGACAATGCGCAATTTTGTGTAATTTTTTAATCTCTTCACTAGCTCCAACAAAATTTTTGGCATTATCGCTAAATATTTTAGAGCATTTGCCTCTTCGGCCAAAGAATCTTTTTAAGCTGGCAATGAAAGCTGTTGAAGTTAAATCAGTTACAAAATCTAAATGTATAGCTTTAGTACACAAACAAACATATATTGCAACATATACTTTGTTAAATATATCCTTTCTTTGATTTTTGAATTTTATACAGAAGGGTCCACAAAAATCTATTCCGACAATATTGAACGGATAATTGGTTGTTACCCTTTCTTTGGGAAGATCTCCCATTATTTGGCTTCCCATAACAGGTTTATTTTTGAAGCACGTTACACAATTATATACGATTTTTCTACAAATATTTCTGCCATTTAATGGCCAGAACCTTTGACGAACATTATACAGTAGTGTTTGCGGCCCAGCATGTAAAAACTTTAAATGCATATGCTTCACTATAATGGATGTAAGTTGATGATTTGTAGGCAATATGGCAGGATGTTTTTGATTGAAATTTAGGTCTGAATTGTTCAACCTACCTCCTACTCTTATTATACCTTTATCATCTAAAATGGGGGAAAGATTTTTTAGTTTACTACTGGGTGGTATTGGCAGCTCTTTCCTTAGATTTCTCATCTCGGTGGAGAACTCCGCTTCTTGAACACCTCGTATGAGGAAGTCCTCAGAATCCCTCATCTCCGAGTAGGTTATTGGGCCAACTCGTCTATTCGTTCTTACGTTGTTGCTAAACCTAAAAATGAAACTAACAACACGAACGATAGTACTGAAATTGTTACTGACATTCAAAATACTCTCTAAAAAGGTATGGGATTCAGTCAAAGTAAAGTTCTGTGATGTTTCTCTAAGATCACTCACTGACTGTCTTTTAAGTTCATGCGAACAGTCCTCTGAGTCCAAAGTGGCAACATCAAGGAGAATGTCTTCTCGGACAAAGTCTTTTTCCTCCAAAAAGGCAGGACCATTCCACCACTTCTCGCTGTTCAGCATAATCTCGATGCTAACTCCGCGGGTCACAAGATCGGCAGGATTGTCTTTGCCGGCGCAATGGATCCAAAAATTTTGATCAGTCAAGCACTGTATTTCTTTCACTCGGTTGGCGACGAAGGGTTTCCACTTGGTGACTGAACCCTTTATCCAAAATAAAGCTATTTTGGAATCAGTCCAAAAGTAGGCAGTGGAAGGCTTTTTCCGGTCTACAACTTTCTGAACTTCTACTCCTAAACGAGCAGCAAGCAATGCACCGAGTAACTCCATCCTTGGCAGGGTTATCTTCTTCAGAGGAGCAACACGACTCTTTGAAGCAACGAGATTCACCTCCTGATTTTCCTGATTCAACACCTGATTTTCGGATTTTACTCTCAAGTAAACTGCCGCACCATATGCCTTTTTACTGGCATCTGAAAATGTGTGTATTTCAATTTCACTGGGATTGTCTACCGAGAGCTCTAGTATATTCCTTGGCACATTCACCTCAGAAAGTCTTTGAAGTTCCGAACACCACTTTTGGAACGTCTCAGTAATATCTGCTGGAAGTTCAGAGTCCCATGGTACCTTTCTAAGCCACAGTTCTTGAAAAAGGCACTTGATTCTGATGGTGAATGGAGATAGCAATCCGAGGGGATCAAAGATTTTCCCTGCCGTTTGTAACAGGAAGCGTTTAGTTTTCTTATTCTGACTCAAGAAATTCAGCAAACTTTCGATTTCCATTGTGAGAATGTCTCTATTAGGATCCCAAGACATCCCTAAAACCTTGAGCAGGTTTACTTCTGAAGTAGTTGAATGATGAGGATGAGTAAGGAACTCCTCATTTTCCCATTCGCGCATGAGAAGAGCATCATTCGAAACCCACTTCCTCAAGTTCATACTGGCGGACTTCATTATGTTTTGTGCCTCACGTGATAATTCTAAGGCGGAAGTCACATTGTTTGCACCTGATACTAGATCGTCTACATAAACACATGTATCGAGCATTTGTGAAGCAGCAGGATGTAGCTCTCGAAAATTTTGGATGTGCTTTTTTATTGTAGCCGACAGCAAGAATGGGCTTGCGTTAACCCCAAAAAGAACACGCTTAAATCTGTATACTTGTGGGTTGACGCCAGTTATGTTATCTACTGATTTATCACAAGTGAACAGAAATCTGACAGCGTCTCTGTCGTTTTCTGCCAACGAAATTTGCAGAAAGGCCTTCTCAACATCTGCTAAGATTGCTATTCTATTTAGACGGAAATATAGTAATAGCTGGAAAATGTTAGGATTCAGATTTTCACCTGTCCAGAGACAGTCATTCAGTGATAATTCTCCAGATTCATGGGAACTGGCATCAAATACTAATCTCATTTTTGTGGTTACGCTTTCCTTTCTGAATACTGCCTGGTGTGGCAAATAATACACAGGTCTGTCTACCGGTTGGGTCTTTACAAGCACCTTCTCTATAATGCCCTGCTTTAAGTAATCTTCAATGACCTCGTGATACTGTGTAAAGAGAGTTTTGTTTTGGTTCAACCTCTTGGTGAGGGACTTAAACCGCGTTTCCGCAACACACAAGTTATCTTTTAATTCTCTCCAATCCCTTTTCCAAGGTAAACTGACCTCATAACGTCCCTCTTTGAAACGGACTGTTTTATTGAAGATGCTCAGTGCTTCATCTTTCTCGTGACGATTAGGATCGTCTCTAATACCCAAAGATTCAAGTTCCCAAAAGTTTCTTAGGTCCATTTCCACTTGATTTTTAGTGAAATGACAGTGTAAATTGTTTGAAATCCCTACATCTTTGAGTGTTCCCGTTACGATCCACCCAAATACCGATTCTTGTAGGATTATTGATTCATCTTTTAATTTAATTTGATTACCTTGTAATAATTGATAGAAAAGTTCTGCTCCTAACAATGCGTCAATTCTCCCCGGTTTATTGAATTGGGGATCCGCATACGTTATATTACTTGGAAATTTAATCTTAGACACATCAAGAGGTTTTGAAGGAGTAAGATCTGTAACCTTTGGAACGATTAGTAGTTCAATTTCTTCATAAAAGTCTTCATTTATGTTAGATATTAACGCTGAGGTTTTTCTTTTTACCGTTGAAAAGGAACCGTTCAAACCCGTGATAGGAGCATTTACTGTTCGTTTCGTTAAGCCCAAGGAATCAACTAGGTCATTACGAATGAAGTTAGTCTGTGATCCAGCGTCAAGCAAAGTTCGGATGGGAAAGGAATTACCATCAACACCCTTAACGTAAACTATCGCAGTAGACAGGAATACGTATCTTTTTTCATCCCCCGTGTAAAAACACCCAGTATTGGTATTCTCTTCCGACCCTCTTGGCCTTGAAAAGGTTCCTGATGGTGACTCATAACTTCCTTCTCTCGTGGCGTCAGAGTTCTGTTCCCTCATGTTATAAACACTTTGCTTGGGAACATTGATTTGGACTTTTCGATTCTCGCTGTTTTCGAAATCCGTTCTATGGATCAGAGAATGATGACCTCTTCCACAGAACTTACATTTTTTAGAATTAGTACATTGAGATACTCGATGAGGTTCTAGGCAATTAAAACAAAGTTGTTTCTTTTTTATTTCACTAATTCTTTCTTGTACGGATAAATCGTGAAACATTTTACATTTATATATCGGGTGATTATCTTTACAGATTGGGCAGGCACTTTTAGAGTTAGATTTTATCATAAGCCCTTTAAGCTTGGGTTTGAAAGCTATATCTATTTTAGGCTTAGCGAAAGGAATGCGTTGGATATTTTCTAACACTTGACTTCTTTTTTGCAGGAAGTTGACGAATTCTTCCCAGTCGGGAAACTCGGTTGGTTTTAATGACATCTCGTACTGTTTACGTAATTCACGATCTAATTTCGAAGAAATTATATTAATCAACATTAACTCGGTCAATTTATTAGTCTCAAGATTTAGAAGTTTTAATCCTCGCAAATGTTTTAACATGGTATTGAGAAATGTATGAAGTTCCGTTCCTGACTCATGAGTTATTTTTTCCAGATTCATTATGGCATTTATATGGACATCCGCGATGAATCGCTTATTTTCGTACCTTTTCTCGAGTTCAGTAAACAAGGACTGAAAAGTATCATCTGCAGTTTGAATTAGTTTACTTTCTCCTTTCAGAGAAGCTTGTAGATAATGAAGTTTTTGGGAATCGCTTAAGCCATCATTTAAAGTAATTAGAGTATTAAATTGAGCTTTAAATGTACTCCAGTCTTCATAAGTGCCCGAGAACTGAGGAAGTGGAATCTCGGGTATCTTAAAAGAAGTTCGGTTCATTTTAGAGTTTATCTGAGCATCATTAGCAGGTAACGTCAATTTCGAAAGAAGGTATTTCAGACGTACCTCTATATCTTCAGCTGTTGCCTCCAAATCCTGAAGCTGGTCAAGATTGTCTTCTAGATTAACTTCTTCAGGTAGCTCACAATATCCAGTGGAAAGTTCTGTAATTGCAGATTTGATTTCTACAATTTTGCTCGCCTGTTGCTGAAGTGCAATCTTCGTTCTGCATGGATCTCCGCTACCATCCTCTTTACTTTCAAGTTCGAGGAAGTCCTCCATACGTTGCACTTTGGCTTTAATGGTTCCGCGCTTTCGATTCAGTTTCGTAAGCTGGCTCATTTTGCGTTATTTTATTTTTACTCCGCACGATGCGACCACATGTTGCGCCGGTAGCTCTGGTAGTGGACTGTATTCTAATTGACACAATTCATCGTAATAAAAACAAGTTTATTAACAACAAATATAACATCGTTGTGGAAGGACCACTTTCTCGTTGGGCTAAGGAAACCTTCTAGTTCATTTTGAAAAATATCTCGTTCCGATTCCGCTCAGCTCGCAGCCTCGTTCCCATTCGGCTCAGGTCGCCTCGTTTCCGTAGTCTCGTGGAGACTTAACAGGAACCTTACTATATTTTGATAGGAATCGATTCAGGAACTTCTAATATGACCATGCAAAATTTCAGGTCATACCAATTTGTAGTTTTTGCGTTACATCAAATTTTCCTCATTTTGGCGATTTTAGGGAGCAACCAAAAGTTTAAAAAACGTCTGACGAACGTGAGAAATGTTTAAATTCCTGAAAATGGTTGGAAATTTCATTTATGTAATCTAAAATACATTGCCTTTTACCAGTTATGTGTCGTATATATGAGCTCTACTAATCAACGATCAATTGAATGATACAATCTATTCACTTTTTGGATGATCGGAATATCAGTTCGATTGTATTAAATAATTGTAGGTAGACATTTTGGTTGCATACATGCAGACTAACACAAATTAAAAAAATTAATATTTATTAAGAACACTGAGGATGATACAAAATGATACAGAACATCGATCAACACTTTCTCCGTTTCGAATTGTTGTCAATTCCCAAAAGCCTTGTTTTATCACATTTTAATCAGTTACAATTCACAATATTATCGTTTGAGCTCGTATAATAAATATAATAATTCTCGAATCGCTGTCACTTGCATAATAAATATAATAATTCTTAGATCGTTTGCACGCGCTGAGAAGTACGTTTGAAATAGTGTTCAAATTTGAAATTCGGGTGCTATAACTGCAGTTAATCTCGATCTACGAATGATGTGGAGATGATCTCGTATAATAAATATAATAATTCTCGAATCGTTGTCACTTGCATAATAAATATAATAATTCTTAGATCGTTTGCACGCGCTGAGAAGTACGTTTGAAATAGTGTTCAAATTTGAAATTCGGGTGCTATAACTGCAGTTAATCTCGATCTACGAATGATGTGGAGATGATCTCTGAAATTGACAGAAACTTTGACATTGAATATCTCCTGATATAAAGATAGTAAAGTTATGAAATTTCATATTTAGACTAATTTAACAATACGGAATCTGATTAAGGCATCAAAACAGGGTGTTTCCCATTGGAAATTTTGTTGTTTGTGCAAAATTTTATATGAAGACGGCCCCTTATGCAATTTTTTACATTTGAATTCGCTCTTCTGTGAATTGTGTTCAAAATAAAGGGAGTGGTTCGGGTTTTTTCGGCGACTGTACATGGTGGTAATACCTCTGTGGTGATATGTGTTTTCTGTATGCATTCTGAAAGTGACGTCATTTGCCATGTTTTTCGAATACGATTTCAGTACTTTGTCAACAAAAATTCCAAAGAAAGAATTTCGAATTAATATACGATAGCTGACTGGACAATAATTATTACGGCTAATCATTATTTCTATGGGCTAAGAAGCCAGTTGAAATCTCACCTTATCAAAAGAAAAACAAAAATCATGCTGTACAAAACTCTCATAAGACCAGTGTTAACCTATGCTTCTGAAACATGGTCATTGACAGCAAAGGAAGAGAAGGCTTTGGCAATTTTTGAAAGGAGAGTTTTGAGGGCCATCTTTGGTAGTGTCCTTGATAATGGTATTTGGCAAAAGAGATACAACTTTGAATTATACAAGCTTTATGAAAATGATGACAGTAAAATTTGTAAAATTGAACAGAATGAGATGGGCAGGTCATCTTTTGAGAATGGATCCAGAGAGAAAACGCCATTGAAAGTTTTTAATGCAGTCCCTTTTTGTGAAATACAAAGGGGTAGACCAAAAATGAGATGGAAGGACTGTCTGGATTCGGACTTTATTACCATGAAAGTCGAGAACTGGAGATCCATGACTGGAGAGAGGGTAGTCTGGGGAAACTTCTGAAGAAGGCCAAGGCTCACAAAGGGTTATCGTGCCAACTATGATGATGATTGGCCAATAGTAATTAAATTAGACACCACAAGGCGATAACCACATTTCAACCCTCCTGGTGGTTGTATCGGCAAGGTCATTAGCAAAATTGACCAGAACTTGATGGACGTGATATTTCGTCGAAACCACTTGAAGGGTTAATAACTTTCGAGCGTACCTATTTCACTAACGGACGTGGCACATAAATGTGATTTTATGTTTGTTTTTATACATCTTCCTCTCTCTCTCTTGATGATTGGATCGATCATGAAGTCGTTTTGAACTGTGCTTTGTACTTTTGAGCTATTGAACATGAACTCGTTACTTAAGTTAGATTTTATTTGGCCCTCATCATATGAGTGAAGCACTTAATCTAACAGTTAATGTGACAGAAACACTTGTTCCACAAGACTTTATTTATAAATGAGCCGCGTTAGTTTTCATACTACAGTCAAAAAGGTCAAAAAACAAATTGTTTTGGAATGCCTGCCTGGCCATTTTAATCTATGCTATCATATCTGACATCGAAATACAGAGGGTTTTCAAGACAGAATAAATGCAAAACGTTGGAAAAGTTAATGCCTCAAGAATGTAGCTGACAAACCGCGGCGAGAGGCAGTTACGGCCTTCCGCCTGGTAACAGGGCATCATTGTCTCAACCGCCCATTTGTAATGCTGTGGTATCTATACTAAGCCTTGCTGCCCACTTTAAAATTCTGGAGAAGAAATGGACAGAAACCACCTGTTTTGATGTAGAACACTCCACGGACTTTCTGAGGCACGATAATTTTTAGGACAATGACTTCGGGTTTTTTTCTTCGTTGTTTCCCAATGAATATTACATTAGTTTTTTAGCTATTTGAGGAATGGCTGTTGTTTTAGTTGGAGTCAGGTAACTTATCATTAAACCGTATGCTAAGATAAATGAGCTGTGGTGAATAGATGCCTCAGACCCGTTGACCAGGTAAGGTTGGCCGGAAATGTTTTACCAGCCCGCAGATAAGGTACGGCCCTATGGACAGGTACGGTCCTCTGGAAATTTTTAACCGGCTGGCAGATACTGTACGGCCCTTTGGACAAGTTTGATAGGATCACTGATCAGACACAGTCTTCCGGAAATGTTTAAAAGTCCCCAGGAAAGAAACAGACCACTGGACAGGTTTAACCCTCCCGCTGACCCTATACGACTCTCCGAAAAAAGTCAACCAACCCACAGAAAAGATTTGACTGTCTGGACAGGTATTTTTTATCCTTGTATTGCCATTGTTGTTTTTCGTGTGCTAATCTTTCTCTAGTATTATAATTGTGCCCTAGCCCTTGGAAATAATTTTAAAAATCATGAAATTCAGCTACAGATTGTTTCCACAGCAGTCCTTGAAAGAGAAAAAAACATATGGGATTGAAAAAGAACTGTTCCAAATCCTGATTGGCAAATCGAAGTCTCTTTAATATTGAGCTCTTCAGTTGGATCGCTTTCGTTTCGGAGTCCTATTCGTCCAATGTCGTTAAATCCGGTGTAGGAAGTGAGGTGCGTGACATTTTTATACAGCCGCTTTAGTTTCGAATCATCCCGTGAAAGGGTGAACGACCGAAACATTTAAATCATCGGAGTCTGCTTCTGCTGTATCGAACTCCTAAAATCTCCAATGACTTATTCATGACTCGGGGAAAGTCCCAACCAGACGTGGAACTAACTTTGGCTTTTATTTATGCACCGTTTTAGTGTAGTTTAGTGGTTCACTGCCACGACTTAATCACGAATCTGTGAAGGGGAGTTGAGTTACACTGTGTCTGCTCTGTTATTGTGTAGTGAGCCATCTGGAATTTTGAGACACTGACAGAATGATTCTGTATCGTTGCAATGAGTTCGTGATTGGTTGATACATCATTCGCGTACTAGATTATTTCTTAGATATTATAATTTGACCCCCTTTTGTGAGAGGAATTAACCCTCCTAGTGGTTGACTCGACGAGGTGCCTCATTAGCAAAGCTGACCGGATATTGATGGACGAGATATCTCGTCATTGGAAGTAAACTGACCGGATTTTGATTTTGTCATCATAAAAAATTAGCAATATCTTGGTGACCAGATATCATTAGAAAAATTGGTCAAATCTTGATGGACGAGATCTTGTCGAAACCACTTGGAGGGTTAAGAACTATTCAACTTGATCCACAACTCCTTCCTGTATTTTGTATTGAACAGATGGTAGTTGCCGCGCTACTTGAAAAATATGGTCTTTTAAACTTGGTCTATCTTGAGCAAGAGAATTAGTAACAACAGTTTGTTTAAAATACTAACCCCAATATAAAAATTTCATGTTTAACATAAATTGGTAGTTAATCAAAGTGGCCTTATATAAAAGTTTTAATAACTTTTATATAAGGCTTGAAATGTTTTGTGATTGATATTCGGCGGATTTTTAAAATTCTGGTGATACAACTTGTTGAAAAGTACATTACACCGATATACAACTTATTCATTGCAGAATGATCATACAGCATTTTAGAATAAAGGACTGTATGGCTTCCCTTTTTATATTTGAAATTTTAACTACAACAAAATACAACTATAAGTACCGTTAAACTGCAAATATTATTCATCACTAAGCGAGGTAAGCAGCAAAACATTTTGATTTTGAAATTTTTGAACAATAATTAGTTATATCCAATAGGAATTTAGAGGCATTGCAACATTAAAATGACGTGTACCAGTAAAAGTGCAAATCATTGTAAGAAATTAAACCAAAATTGCCTTCAGTTTATGCAAAGCTTTACATTGTTGTTTTAACTTGCCAAAAGCTTAAATATATATTTGGTACAGACAATCATATTTAATTGGTCTATTAGATGAGGACGCATTTTTGGTATTATGTAGTAATTAAACAAAAACGTATAAAGTGATAAATCAGTTGCATATATGAATAGAAGAGGCGATGAGGTTAGTAACTTTTTAAAGTTCGTCACTAATTTTTGCAACTAATAGATACATAGAAGTGATGAAACTTAGTATTGCGGAAGAAACTACCTTGAAGCTGAAACTTTGCCAGTCATAGTGACTCGACTTCCATTACAATATACCAAGGGGTTTCTATTAATATTTTTTCGAATCTAATATTGTAACATACAATGCGTAGCAAAAATTATTTTAAAGAACGTTACTCAAAGTTTGAATCGTTTAATGGTATGTAATATATTCTACGTGAAAAGAAATTATTCCCAAATATTTGAATGAGTCTGGGAAAAATTAATTTAGAATTAGAGAATCAAAACTATTCATACATAAACATATGCATACTAAAGGACTTGAAACATGGTAAACGATTAAATTTTGACAGCTCAAATTAGGTGCCAAAATTAGATGTTATTAAAAATTATAGTCTGCCCGCAAATCGATATCAGATGGACTCTTGAACGAACTTTGTACCCATGAAATTTTGGAAGATGTTCTTTCTTTTTAAAAAAAATTTTCTCTACTATAAATCTAGCGTAGAATAAAGATTTCTTTGGATTTCGAAACAGTACAATTTTGGTAAACAGAAAGCAGTGCTGCCATCTAGGTAAATAGTTTGTAACTTCAAATTTATTTTGGTGAACGATTAAATAGTTCGCGCAGAGATGGCAGCACCTTATACTAAGATAAGATGTTTGACAGTCATCAGATTAGTGCAGCACTATAGTGAGTGAGCCTCATCCTCAAAGATTAAGGGTGAGATTAAGTATTTTTTAGGTTTCCTTTATGGTTCCAACACTGTTCTCAATGGAATGAAAAACAACCTTATTAATTTATATGACAAAGAAAGGCAAAGCATTCTGAAACAAAATGCAACATCAACCGTTTTCCTCTGATATAAATGCATCATTGTACAACAAATAAACTCACAATGAGGATGCATTACGAATCTTGAGAAACAAAACTTCCTTTCTCTTCCTTTTTTGCTTCCAACTTGATAAATGGAAAGGGTTTGGAGCGTTATTGTATTTCCTTTCGACAGTTAGTAAATGAATAATCGTTTTTAATACCAGATAGGTGAATTATCCGTACCAATCATCCAACAAGTAAATTGAAAAAGTGTTCTATAAATTATTTCATTTGTAATGTATAAGTTTCCCAGAAAAATTTAGTCATCAGCTTTTTTGTATTGTGTCAAAATCTTATTTTTAGTTTCCTGTTATTCAAATTTAAAGCATATGCAACTGAAACTGTAAAAGGATATTGCGCAAGATAAAAATCAATTTACGATTTTTATTTTAAACCAAAAAGTTCATTTTAATAGCGTAACCACATATTTCTGCTAACAGAAAAAGTATATAAGTGTGGGGTAAGCTATTTAATCAACTCACCCCAACTGGAATATTAATTTAGGCTTCTACACAGCACTGAATAATAGATTTGTACCATTAATGAGGGTCAGTATATAAAATTGATGTAAAAACAAAGATTCCTGCATTTATCATTAGTGAGTTATTTTAAGAAATTCAATCAGGTGTGAAAATTAGCCTTCTGATAATTAAACATTTTAGATCCAAATTTATTCTCGTTTTTCTGATTTGAAAGCTTTTGCTAATCGCTCTTGAGTAAAAATAGCTTTCAAAACCTTTCTTGTGATTTTTTTTTGCTTTCGTCCAAGGAAGTTTAAAATGCATTAGAGTGATAATTATTTTCTTTGATAATTTTTCATCTTTACTAATTTCTCATCTTCCACTGTTTAACTTCATTATATGCTCAACTTATTTTATATGCACAATTCAACGGTCTGTTAATACCATTAAAAAACAGAAAACGTCGAAAAGCGTTTGAATTTTTAATTTGAAATAAAAAGTACATATTTCAAATAAGCATGCTTCTACATCTTTGCTATTTAATTCCCAAATTGATGCTTTTGATATAACAGTCTTTTGACAAGTAAATTGTTTAAGAGCCCAAGGAAAGAAAACCTGAACGAAGAACTAAGATAACTAAAACAGTCGTGAACATCCTCATCTCTGTCGAAACCAAAGAAGACGTAGAACCTTATCCGCAATATTGAAACCCAAATTGCCCCAAAACACTAACACTTTTAATTTGAAATAAAAACGTATTTCATACAGGCGATATTTCAACAATATCTTTGCTACTTCATAAACAAGTTGACGCTTTAACCCTCTAAGTGGTTTCGACGAGATATCTCGTCCATCCAAATACGCTAATGCATTTTGCTAATGACGAGATATCCCGTCATCAAGATATTGCTAGTTACTTTATGATGACGATATCAAGATTTGGTCAGTTTTTCTAATGACGAGATATATCGTCTATCAAGATCTGGTCAGTTTTGCTAATGAGACACCTCGTCGATACAACCACCAGGGGAGTTACCCATTAGACCAGGAATTTTAACCTTTTTCATCTCATAGCCACACAAACTAATTACTTAAATTCTGCGGCACACTAACAAGTATATTATATTTTTTGCCGTCAAAAAATAGGTATAGTTTTAATAGATTTACAAAAAATTATAGCAACTACCAACTCTTATCACTGAAAATGGCCTTATACAGGATATTGGCGACGGTCCGGAATTAATCCCCAACGAAAAGATCCGAGGATAACACCACGTAATTTTAAACTACGGTCAGATGACGAGGTCAACATCTGAGCTCTTTTTGAACAATATATTTATACTTTACAGAAAAAAATACCTAAAATTATTTATACGGGTATTAAAAAAATACCAGTGTTACGTGAAGTTATTTGCTAACACACTTGTCAAAAGTTCCAAACCAAAGCATTAAAATGAACTGAATCTTACACACTTTAAGCCGTTTTGCCATTCATAAGATACATCAGTGCCATTTTCGTGGCACATCTGTGTGCCGCGGCACACCGGTTGAAAATCGCTGCATTAAACTACTATAGAGCAGTGTGTTTTGACAAGTGTCTTCCTTAAGAACCCAAGGAAACAAAACTTGGACTAGAAAACTAAGATAACCATTGCGAGAATCCTCATCTCGATGTCGAAACAAAAGGACGCTTGGATTACGATAGACCAAGCAATAAGAAGGATATTTTTGACAGATCTAATTGACTGTTCCCCGAAAATCCTGACACAGTATTGCGGTCACACGTCGATCAGAAAAAATAATTAGCAGCCGCTCCCCTTGGTGGGATTAAGTAGCTCCCTGTCTCGTAGCTATTACTGCTTTTGAGAGATGTTTTCTTGATCCTCCGTCTCTACAGTACGTCATAGAGACGTCGTTTCATTAAGGGAAATATCGCAAATGTTCTTGACCAGTTTTGCAAAGTGAATAGAAACCGAAAGACGAACCAGTGCAGTGGCGTAACAAGACAGGGAGCTCTGTAACCCCCCAAACGGGTTTTTTTCTGATGTCTAAAATATTATAAGTACATGAAATTCATCCTTACCTTCTACCCTTCAAGTGGTTTCGATGAGATACCGCGTCCAGCAAGATCTGGCCAAGTTTTCCAATCAGGAAGTATCTTGGCCATCAAGATCTAGTCAGTTTTGTTAATGACGAGATACGACGTCGAGACAAAACTGCCCTATTATTCTAAGGGAAATTGAGATCCTAATAGGAAAAAGTTTTGTATCAGAGGCTGGCTACTATAATTTTCGAAGCTAATATAAACCAACCGGAGGGTTAATACACGCATTACGAAGTATGAAACAATTATAGACATTTAAATAAAATTTTATTATCTTGTTTAATTACAAATACATTTATTTCAATTTCCTAGAGTGTGTATAAAAACAGTTAAATTCAGCAATATGTTATTTAGTTTAATTTAATTTATCAACGTGTTTATGAACTTAATTTTTTGGGTTTCGCAGTGAACTCTTTAAGCTATTGAAGATCGAATTGTTCTTTCCCTCTGCTTTAAATGCAATTCGGCTCACGTCATCTACTGTCTCGGCTGCCCCTCAGGCCAGTTTATGCACTTTGCTGACGCGCTTACTTGACGCAGCTTGGCCACTTGCGCCATAAAACCCAACCAGATAACCACCACTTAAACGCTGTTCAGTTCCACAGGGGATTTCTCAATTACTTAAATCAATTTAAGGCTCTCCGTATTAAACATTTTCCTTCTAATGGCGGTATTTTGAAATTGACAGCTGCGAGTAATTTACTTGATATACTCCGTGGGAATAAAGGTCGGGACGTTAGAGCAAATAAAAAGCATCGCCTAACCTCCGATAAATCATAATTAGCCATATTTCTTGCGGTGTTTTCACTCGTCTTACAGGCTTTTTCGATCACGATTTCGTAAAGAGGGGAAGCGAGCGACGAAAGCATTCTGGCTTTAATTGCCTCTTAACTGTTTTAAGGCACCTGCTGAGCAGTGTGTCGTAGTTGTTGCTGAGTAAATATGGGACGTTATCTTTCGCAACTAGTGTTATTCCCTCGATTTAACGAAGATCGGCTATTAAATTAAATTTTCACAAACCAGCAGTAGACAATTAGGTTTTTAGCAACAAACCAATTGAGAAACTCAGCTCTTTTGAATTAACGGCTCTTCGAATGGCTTAATTAAAAACTAGGATAGATTTAGAGACAGATGAAAAGAGGAACACCTTGTCCAAATTGGAAGAGGAAATGTAAAACTTGGAAGAAACGACTAATAAAGACTAAAAAAATGGTCAATGGTCATTTTGGTGGAGCAGGATGTCCACTATCGTCAGGACAAAAGCAAGTCACAAGAGGGAAACGTAAGTTCAAATATTGTTATTATCGAATGGTAATGCAACAACTAACTTTTTTAATTAAACCTTTCCAGGAAGCATGTAAAGCGGGGCAAGCAATAGTGTCATAAGCAAATAATAGATCCTTCGAAAAGATTCTATTGTTCAAGATAATGAAAAGTGGTTGGATGTCTTGCAGATTGGAAAGTGGAATTATGCGTGCGAGCCCTTCAGAAGGTTGAATGAACTTTCAGTCCTCCCTTTTCACTCACAACTTTCCTCTTAAAATCCATTTGGTAGGCTGATTATGCCTCTGTTCAAATGAATGAATACTCGAATAACAACTTAAATTCATTTTTAAAATACGAATTTGTGAAGCCATTATTCATTGTTGTTTTGATTTAAATCTAGTGAAAAAATTTATTTTTCCTAGACGAATTTGATTCGCGAATGAAATAACATAATGCTGGGTTGCACAAATTTGGACACAGTTCCTTTTTCTACCAATGTACAAATTTAGACTAAATGGGAAAACTAACAGATGAGGTAGATCGAAATTAGGTTGAGTTAACGTCGCACTGGAGCAACACAACGGGCTATTTAGAGACAGTCCGGGATCAATACCAAGAGGAAAAATCCGAGCCCATCTCGTAATTTTAAACGACGGTCAGATAACGAGTTCAGTACCTGATCTGGCACCCCACTCTCCAATTGCAGGATGAATCTCGTAGCTGTTCATTTTTTGTTGTTGTTTATATACCTTTGTTTTCATTCCTCAATGTACAAACAATATCGATTTCTGAGCCATTCACGTCTGCAATATGTATATAGATCTTGCATTAAAACAACCCCCAATTTTTTAAAATTTGCTCTCTACAAAAATTCACATCAAACGTCCTTTATCAGAGGTAGGTACTTAACTGACGTTGTACTGGAGCAACACAACTGGTTATTGGTGACGGTCCGGGATCAATCCCGACGGGAAAAATCCAAGGACAACACCTCGTAATTTTGAACCACGGTCAGATAACGAGAACAACACCTGAACTAGCACCGCACTCTCCAAACTTCCACACCACGCATACATGAGGACATTAGAGGCCACGACAGATTTAAAGTGAACCAGCCAGCGTGTACACGGCGGTCTTTGGCTGGACCGAGTTTCGAACTCGCAACCCTCCGATTGCTAATCCGTTACTCTTCCAACAGGGCGATCGCTTTATTGTTTATATACAATTGTCAATGTACAAATAATATCGATTTCTGAGCCATTCCCGTTAGTCCAATATGCATGTAGATATTGTGCATTAAAACAAGCCCCAGTCTTTAAAAAAATTGCTCTGAACAAAAATTTCACATCAAGCGTCCTTTATCAAACAACATGCAAAGCTGCTTCGAGTGTTAGAACCCTCAAGCCACCCTCACCCATGCTTCGCCTATCAACCCCTCCCTACACAAAGACAGAGATCTTCCCAAAGGAAAACAAACACCCGTTTCTTCAACTCCCGATCTCACCTTATTTATTTAACGGATTTCCTTCTTTGGGCGACCGTCGCAAAAACGCTGACGGAGAGGACAACGGAGGCAACGTGATTATGTCTCTGAAGACATCTTTCCCCTCCCCGTGCCAGCCAGGACATGCCAAGACGGGGAAATAAAAGTTTACGAGTCGCCCTCCGGCATTAAAAGGGAAACAAAACCAATTTCCGGCACATGCGGTCATCGCTTCCGAGCGCCCGGACAACCCGATCCCGGATTTTCGAGGAGGAAGCAGCTGACGATGTTTCCTCCAATGATCGGCTCGTCGGGATTCGATAGCTATCGGTATATAATGCGAGCCAGAACCACGATGTATCGATATGCTGAGGGAAAATTCATTATCGATAAGGATGTAATCGATGGTGCTACTTAATAAGGGGAATCTCGAGGAGTTTCTTTCGAGGTATGAAACGTTCGTTTGCTGTGGTGCGTTCTGTATCTTGCATGGGTTGTAAGATTGGGAGGTCTAATACGTGTAATATTTCAGTTGGAACGTTTTATTCCAATGTCGCCTAGCTAGTATAAGGGGACGGGGTAGCCCAGTTGGAAGACTAACGGAGTAGAAACTGGAGGGTTGCGAGTTCGAAACTCCAACGAGACCGTCGTGTACGCGGGGGCTGGTGCACGTTAAATCTGTCGTGGCCTCAAATGTCCTCACGTTGGCTTGGTGTGGAAGTTTGGAGAGTGGGGTGTCAGCTCAGGTGTTGTTCTCGTCATCTAACCGTGATTCAAAATGACGTGCTGCCTTCGAAAGCTAATCCCGAACCTAAGCCAGTGGCCTGTTTCGTTGCTCCAGCTTATCCACCATCCTTAGAATGACTTTTCAACGAAATACTTTAAATTATTTGTTAGTACATTGATAAGCAGTACTAAATTAGTAGTTCTACTGTTCGTAATACTTGCGACTAGCTAATACTATGAAGAGTACATAAACTAGAAAATTAGATCGATTAAATTAATTCATAGACAAAGGAGTTTGATGTTTTTAAGTCCTGTCGATATTATATTACAATAATAATATATCCAATCGATATTATATTACAATAATATAATATCAATTTGTGTACACGCAAACATTAATTATTTGAAATTTTGTATTAGTGAAATAATTATGGCAGAGTTCGTTGAAGTTTTCGTTCTTAAAATTGTTTTTATTAACCATTCAAGAGGTTTCGACGAGGGATCTTGTCTATCAAGACCTGATCAACTTTGCTAATGACGATATATATCGTCATCAAGATATTACGATGACGATTATTTGATGGTGACGAGATCTCGTCATTCTCTTCTTATGACGAGATATCTCGTCCATCAAGAACTGGTCAGTTTTACAAATGACGAGACACCTCTTCGAGTTGTATCAACTCTTTTTTTTATTTTAGGGTTCAAACACCAGGAGATTTCAACTAAGAATAAAAAACTTAAATAGAAATACATAAAATTATCGGGATGTCCAAAAGTTGATTACTCAGATTTCACTTCTTAATTAATAGATATGTACCATCTTCGTCTCATTGAATTTTAATCTTTGCATTTTAGCCCTTAGAGCCCTGTGTGAAAAGATAAAAAAAAACTTAAGCCAGCTTGGTAGTAATAGTTCGATTACCAAAAAATTATTAATAACTGTGATAAAACTGATCTACAACTATTTCGAAGGAACAATTCATCACACAATCATTCCGCCCACATTCATCAAACCCAAAATAAACAAGACTAAAAACTCGAGTTTAATGTTATCTTTGAATAGGGTTTCTACACTGGCTTTTTTAAGTAATCCCTTTCAAACCACGTGTAAAAAGGCGAAGTAACATACACTAGTGTCTCAGGTAACGTAAAAAATTGATAATTCTCTCTAATATTTAACTCAGAATAAATCTTGGGGATTGAACCACTTTGGCGTGTTTAAAAGAAACATGAGAAAATTTGTAATAGCCTTGGGCAATAGCAGATTTTATAATATCCTTATTGTGGACAAATGATTTCGGACATAATTCTTGTAAACGAAATTTTATAGGTTTAGTTTAAACGAGACCTGCACCACAAACGCAGGGTATGTGATATATTTACCACCTGCTGGATGGTTTGAATAGGTAGGTAGATGAATTTACGTCGCACTGGAGCAACACAACGGGTTATTGGCGACGGTCCTGGATCAATCCTCAAGCGAAGGATCCGAGGCAACGCCTCATAATTTTGAACCATGGGTAGATGACGATTTCAGCGCCTGAGCTGGAACCCCACTCTCCAAACTTCCACACCACACCAACTTTAAGACATTTGAGGCCACGACAGATTTACCGTACACCAGCCCCACGTACACGACAGTGTTTGGTTGGATCGAGTTTAGAACTCGCAACCCACCGGTTGCTAATCAACCCGAGGTACTTGAGTGATCTGTCCTCCCTTCTGTTTTGCCCTGCCTACCCTTCTAAATTTTGATTATATTTTCCTACCTCGCTGTTGTCTTATTTGGCTAAATATGGCTCTTGTGCCATAAAACCCAAAAGCAACCACCCGGTTGCTAATCCGAGACTCTACCAACTGGGCAATCTCGGCCCCGGTTTGGGTAGGTAGAAGTACTTTATGGGATAAAAATAAATGTCAGCCTCATTGGATTCTTAGAAGAGATTACGGAACTTTTCTATTTTTCGTTATATCTTCGAAGCCCTACGAGCTCAAAACCTTTATTAGAGTCAATGATTCCTCTCAAAACGTATATAATGATTAAATAAGAGTCAGACAAATTGATTAGGGTGTTGTTATTTAACTTTCAGAAGTTAATGATCCCTGAAACGGGTACCTCAAAAGAAAAAAGAATCCATTTCCTCTAAGATCTTGTCACAGGGGGAACTCCATTCCAATCAGAGGGACTTCCGCCGCAGACCCTTTTCTCCTCCCCAACATACTCACCCCCCACTACGAATCAGAAGTCGTCTGATTCCTAACATTCTTATTAAATGTTGTCAAAAAAGCTTCATGAGTAGCTCAGGTTCTTTTGAATATCAAGATTCATAATTCGATTTAATAAAAAATATATATTCTTGGTTCTATTCTCTCTTGTATGATCCACTGACAGGGTAAAAAATGTTACTTTTGAAGGTAAAATAAATGTACTTACGTAATCAGCTCAGAATATTTTCAATTTCTTTGTGCATATGACACTTAGTTTTAGAGTACATTTGAAATATAGCTTGTCACCATGAAAATTTTATAATTCGAATGCGCTTTTCCACTAGAAACATCTATGGTTTCCTTATATTTTATCTTCTTTTCACCACAACACATTCCTAACCAATTATTAGAACAATTACAAAGAAGCCGTTTTTAAAAAAGGGAAAATTCTAGTTTACTTCTCTAAGGAAAGGATATATATTCTTTGAGACAAAAAATATTTATTTTGATGCACTTTATCCCCTGTAAAATTTGACCAGGAAATTTTGAATCACTCTGTATATACAATGACGAATTCTTTCATTTATTTCACAGTTACGTTCCATAGTAGCATTTATATTAGTAGCATCTCTGCTTAAAAAATGGATACACAACATGTAATATAAATTTATTAATGTAGAGCAGGATTTAAATAACTAATTCGTGGTAATTTATTCAACTTTTCGCAATTTTTTGGAATATGTTGATTACCAGAATACCGCAAGTTTCCAAAATAAACTTCAAATAGGTTTTGCAGTACGTAAAATTGACTTATATCAATAAAGAGAGAGGAGAAACAGAGTTGGAGGCCCCGAGCGGACTTCATTTCAGAAATATTAAGATCTTGTGTTTTTTCTTAGAAGAAATACTTTCTAAAAGCATTATGCTTCTTCTCTACTGACTTCATATAATGGTTTAGACCAGTGAATGTTACTTTTGTCGGGATTCATCATACCTAAAACTTCACACTTGGTCAAAATTGACTTGTGTGCAGCTATATCTAAAGTGGTGTGAGAAGTTAAATTCAATTTTAACAAACGTAATGTATCTGTAATTAGGAACTATATTGAAAACTTATTTATGGAAAAGTAATAATTAAATGCTATTAGAATAATTTATCTTTATTACATTAATATATTTACATTTTTAAATACGTTGATTATAATCAAACATTTAAAAACTTCAAAATATAACTAATAAAGCTATCCGTTTTTAGTCGAACGCATTAGTGAATGATAATGATGCTTCCCTTTCCCCGTGGAAGGGCTTAATTAAAAAAGCTAGTGTTGGCAACACTGTTCAAGGGTAACATACTTTAACTCGTGTTTTCCTCTTGTGTATTTTTATCTTGATGATGGAGAACGTTTCTCTACACCAAAATAGCTATTGACCATTTTCCCCATCTGTTTTTACTTATATTCGACATATTTTTAAGTTTTAAAATATTTGACTATTAGTTTGACTAAGGCTTCAGCTGCGTATCTACGTAAATTGTGCTTCGACGAAGGTTGGTATGAACATCATTCGTCCTTGTCTCAAAAAAATTCGGTTTAGCTACTGTCATTTAGACTTCAGGTCTGTTGACACGCAACATAAATCCACGCCTGTGTGTACGAATTAATATAACACCATCCGAAAATAAAGAAGAGAAACTTTTCAAACAGAACATGGTATATACGAAGCTCATCTGACTCTAAGAGCAAAGTAATAATGATAAGTAAAGCAAGATTCCCCTAATCTTTTCCATATAAATCAAAAGAGCATGTACTGATATCTGTAGCAATATGGGATAAAGAGCCCAACCCTAAAGCCACAGCGTAATCTTCTTTTCCAACTTTGTTATGGGGGTTAGGGACTCAGTCGTGAGTGTTTAAGGTGTGGTGAGGTGATTCTGACTCTGAGTGCGCGGGATTCAATCATCAATCGTTATGCAAACTAATGAAATTTGTTTTATTTCGTGCATTTAAGGGACGGTTATATTTCCAGATCAACTTGAAGGGGCAAATTTAATTATTTCAGTGCATAAGTTAATTCAATGCTAAAAAAAATACTAATAACCAGCGTCGGATATTGATGACTAAAGCATTTTTAAAAGTTCTTTAAAAAAATACTTATCTATTAAAAATGACTGTAAAAGATGAAAATTATATATATATATATATATCCTCAAGAATAACAAAACTAGTCCTTGTTTCGAAGAAAAATCTCTATAATAGTTAGCAAATTTTTTTTCGAATTGACGAGTTTTATAAATTTTAACAGATAATTAAATATAATTTCGTCTTTTCTTTATTAATTGTAGTATTAACCTCACTGAGGGGGGGGGGTTGCCTCGACCCTGTATCATGTCATTAATAAAACTGACTAAATCTTGATGGACGAGATCTATCGTCATTAGACGAAAACTGATCAGATCTTCCCCTTGTCATCATAAAAAATCCCCTATATCTTGATGACGAAATATCTCTCCATTAGCAAAATTGTTCGGATCTTGTTAGACGAGTTATCTCGTCGAAACCACTTGGAGGATTATCAGAAAAAGGAAAACAAGCAAACACCTGTGTATCCCTCTAAGAAATTCGAGTTTTTGGATGTGATTAAAAGAAAATCTCCTTTTTCAAATCCATAATCTCCTTTTCAAAAATTAGATTTACGGTACACTGTTTTGAACAAAGTTCTCAAAATGAGCTAGAATTTAATATTTCAGTTGTTTTGGACACCTGTAAATCCTTTTTTTGAGTGCTGAAATGTAAAACCATAATACAAATAAAATATTTGTATTTAAAAAACTGAAAATACTAGGTAGTGACCTATAAATTATAAACTTAAAATAAATTTCAAAATCCTTCTTTAAATGCCCTTCGGGAGAAAAATCTCAAAAACGTAAAAATATAAATACTATCAAAGTCCAGTATCTACTAATACTTATCGAAAAAAGAATATCTCATGTCATGATTTAGTATGTGTGAATTCCAAATTTTTCAAAATCATCTATTAGCATCTGATACCGAGTTGTTTAAGGGAATGGTGTTTTATCCTTTTATCGTGAAAGTTTATCTCTTGGATGGTTTAACACAATATGTGACTTCAAATAATTAATTATTACTACTTTTACAAGCTCAACAGCTTAAAAAAGTTTAAATGTTGTATCTCTTTTCATTATTTCTTTTCGTCTCATTCATCTCTTTTCATTATCCCTTTTCATCTCATTTATCTCTTTTCGTGCTCCTTCTATTCTAATAATCTACTAAATGTATTTTAATTTATTATTTAATTGCGTTACTCGTTCCTGTATGTTTTTCTTCTGGGTTATCCGTTTGTACATAGTTTTGTGTGATCCGTCTAGAATATTCCATGAAGAACATTTCGTCTAGAATATTCCTTGTAAAATTCAAAATGTGATTGTTAAATAAACAGACTATAACACAAATAACGCAAGAATTTAAAAAAGTAATGCTTGCAATAAATAAGTGGCATCGTTATGCTATTTATTCATTTTTAAAAATGAAAACTCTCACTAACATTTTTAAAAATGTCTTTCTGCGAATGCAATTTATTTTTATTTAATTTTACCATTTGCAAATATCGTCTGTTTTTCATTTTCATTTGATCATCTTAATTATTTCCCATATTTTTCATTTTAGCACCTCGATTACTTAAGTGACTCAAGCGAATGTTCTAAGTCAAGATACGGTGGAAAAAGATGCGTGTGTATGTGGTAAAGTTTGAATACTTTCACGAAACTTCCAAATTATTCGCTGTATCCGGTATGTGCTTTTACTAATATGTGTAACGAAAATAAACTTGAATAAACTACTCTAAAACTTTGAACAGACTATAATTTTTGATATATTTTAATAATTTTGGAAATTGAACTGAAATTTAAAAAATCTGATGGTAATATTTAATTCAAACTAGTTATTCGATATTCCATGAATTTTTTTAATCATTTTTATCTACCTATTCTATCTCAATTTGAAAATGGCAATGTTAATTTCTCAATCTGCGTCATAAAGTTGTTCTTGCTAAAAACATAAATTATAGTTCATAATTTAAAGGATGTACTTGAGTTGGAAGAATTCTAATCACACGAATCCAACTTGAGAAACACCAATAAAATGCATCGAATTTATGCCAAATACGGATACTTGAAACCGGATGGTTAAAAAGTTAATTGATATTATAAACTTTGCCGATGTTTTGGACAGAAAATGTCAAAAGTAACAAAATGCTGAATGTTTATCTTATTTTAAAATGATTATTGATCTCACAACATTCCTTTAGAGTGTTTGTATTTCTATTCCATGGTCTATATTCTTCATTATAAAAATCAATGCTGCGCAGAAATTTATATGTGTTTCTGTCAGTATTGATACGTAGAAATTTATATGCATTTAGAAAACATTATTCTCCATAAACTTTACAACCATTAATCATTAGAATTACGAAAAAGTACCATTTAAAAACTGATATTTCCGAAAAAATTCGTACAAAATATTAGCTTTATTCAAGATCGTAATTTATACAAATAAGTTATTGCGAAAACATGGGACGTAAGCATGTTTATATCATTTCTTCAAATGGACTCCAACTCTGCAATTTGCGAAAACGCCATGTCATCCATTAAATATCCAATACCTTTGAGAATCATTTGCTTCTCAAACCCAAAACTGCTACACAACGTTGCTCAAAAGTATAGGAAGAAGGATTGCTTCAAGAGAACACACGAAATTTCTATTAAGAAAGTTAATCTAGCGAAAGAACAAAAAAGATTTAAGAATAGCATGAGATTCGATTTTTCAGTTCCCGTTCAACAAGCATTTTCGTTTCACATTCCGACCACAAGCAGACGGAAGGGTCACGTGATTGATAACTAATAACCAGACGCCGTCTCCCGTGTCCTAATGGAATGACCGTTTGCTATTGACTGCCCGGGTGAATAATGTATTTACTCTAAAAGGTAGACTTCGAATTCTCTGCCATTTGTCGTTCGATTTCGTTGAATCCGGACTTTCCCCCAACCCCAGATGGAGATGAACGAACGATTTTGGGAAAACTTCGTTTTGGCTAATTCCGCAAGCTCTGCGAAATACGCAAGGGCAGATTTATTCGAATTGCCTCCAGTTCGGTCTTCGGAAAACTTCTTGAAATAAATCTGGTCGCTTTATGGTAATATGCTTGAAGAAACATTCAGGAGCGGCGAGTACTTATTAGCCGCCATCGATTTGTGCTTGCCTTCTGCCGTGTTGCACAATCTAAGGGTATGTCGATGTTTTCAAATTATGGCAGTCTTTAATCTCGTTTGCTGAAGAAACCATCAAAGCTGAATAAGCTGTCGCCTGGTGGCGTTATTCGCGGCTTATGTTCGTTACATTTCAACGCAGGTGTTGCCAATCCGCCGCCACTTAATTGCGAGAATACTCTCTTAAATCGGTTGGTTTAGAAGAGATTGTGCATTCACTTGAGCGAATGAGTGGCTTTGTTGGGCTACAATTACCTTTCTTCTGCCTGATTCTCAGTACCCAGTTGAACCAATTACTTTAAAGTAGGTGAATCCCTAAAACAGGGAGAGTACTATAGAGAAATGTATTACTTATTGCACAAACATTTCGGTTCATCGAAATAAACATCATAATCACCAAATGGAAACAGACAATGGAATGTAATAGCTATGGTGATAACAAATGCGACTTCAAAAGCTTTGAATTTGTTAATGATTAATGTTCTTGTAGATTTAGTTGGCACATAGTGCTGCGGTAACCCAGTTGGAAGAGAAACGAGTTATCAACCGGAGGGTTGCGAGTTCGATCCAACCAAAGACAGTCGTATATGCGGGGATTGGAGCAAGGTAAATCTGTCGTGGCCTCAAATGTCCTCGACGTGGTGTGGAAGTTTGGAGAGTGGGGTGCCAGCTCAGGTATTGACCTCGCCATCTAACCATAGTTCGAAATTACGAGGTGTTGTCTTCAGATCTTTCCCTTCGGGATTGATCCCAGACCGTTGCCAATAGCCCGTTGTGTTGCTCCAGTTCGATGTTAATTATGAACTACGTAAGTTGGGACATATTGTTTAATTTATCTAAAACGCACATGGAAAACCACAATTTGTGAAAGAGCGACAAGTAGCTGTTTCTTTGATTTTTCAGTGCTTGGAACATGAATGCTTTTAAAAAACGGAAATAAAACCAATAAACAGTGATTCTTCCAACTACTACCTCTGCGAAGTTCTTAAAATGTCTTTTAATTTAAAATGCACATAATACTTATTTCAAGGTTCACTTAGCCTCAAATCAACATATAATCACAATGTACAAGGTTATTCGTGAACTACATTATTAAAAATAAAGAAGACAAATAAAATGTAAAATATGAAATTGGGAAACAAAAAATGCAATGAAATACCAAAATAAAAATGTAAGTCTACATTTTAAAACTATCATGTCTGTGTTTAAAATATCCGAATTTCCATCTGATTTTTTTAGTATATATTCAATAAAACTCATTTTTAGATGTATTGTGTATTTTATTCATAATCTGCGGTTAATAGATCATGCATTATTTAATATGAAGATACAATATTCTGAAGGTTTCTTGTCAACAAAATCATTAAGAACTATATTTACTTAACAACAGTTGCAGATCCCAATGAAAAGAAGTGGAGAATGAAAATTCAGAGTAGAACTAAGTGATTTGTAAGTTAATAAAAGAATGAAAAAGATGCTTGAAGACTCAAAAATACTTCGTTTTGTTCGATACGCAACGTTACCATAACAAATTCATAAAAAATAGGCATATATTTTACTTTCTGTTATGATTTATCACTTATTTGTTTATTTGTGCACCTAGAATTCTAATAATCTGTTAAATGTACTGTGTGATCCATCTAGAATATTACATTTAAAATGAAATATAGGATTGTCAAAATAAATTGACTACTACAACACTTTCCATTATAAAGATGCTAAAGGAACCATAATGGGAAAAAGCATTCACTCGCATACTGAGACTTTAAATTTGTTTTAAAAAGCCTTGGTAGTTGTTTTTAAGATAGAATGCTGTATTCTAACATTCTTTTTGTGTTGCAATGTCCATATTATATACAATCGTCATAATTTACTTAAATTTACTCATACATTTGGATCTGCAAAAATCATAGAACTCAAAAATCAGTTTCAACTACACGCTTTTTATCAGTTAAGCTGTGTATGTAAACCGTTTACTGACCAATTGAATTTAAAATTAGGTAAATTGTTTTAGTGTGATGGAAAGTAGAGATATACGTGTATCGTACTAAAAATGTTATTTAGAGTACTTAATATTGGAGAATAACATCACTAGTGGATTGTGAAGTCAAATTAACAGAAAAGTGTTTTCTTGGAAATATCCAGTGAATTGTATAGAAAATTTTTAAATTTAAAACATAGCAGTATGACAAAATATTTTTATCCTCATAACAAAAATTAATGCTACGGATATTTTCGTCAATGAATTTTATAATATCTTACAAGGATACTCTTTTATAGTGCAACACTAAAAAGATTTAATCCAGAATTTTAAAACAAAAAATTCCAACTCCGACAATATGAAAAATTAATTCAGCATGAAAATATGATAAAACTAAAACTAGTACTTTCAAAATTCACAACTCCCAACATTTCAAATTATGCTAAATTATTCAATTAACAACAAAATTGATTTTGCAATAAGTTTGAAATTAATCTTCAGTTTAGAACAAGAACAATACCTTAAATATTAAGTAGGAAATAATAAAAAAATTAATTCGTGTTATGTATAAATTAATTAACTAAAATGTAACAATTAAATGTTTTTATACTTTTTACTTATGTGATCAGTTTTTGTTTTCACTTCCCATATTTCCCTATTTTCATACCCGTCAGAAAAATTTGTTTCAAAGTTAAACGAAACAACAGAAATTACTCTAGAATACTTCCATTATTATTATAAATACTATTATTTGTTTTTCAATACAAGTGAATTATTTAAATGTTATAAAATTTGACAATTATTGTACCTGTAGAATAACACTACTTTTAGTTTTGTCCTCTCCGAAAATGTTGTCTTATCGAACATTATTGTGGATGGAAAGCATTGTTCTACATAATACATTCTAGAAAATAAAATTAGTTACTGAAAATATCCTTAACTATTTTAATTTTTCAATACATAAACAATTCTGACTTTTCATACTCGTCAAAAAACTAGTTTTAAAGATAATAAACGGAACTAAGATATTTATTCTCAGCGTGTTATGTTTTTCCCAATACAAACTATTTATTTAGTAATATATAAAAATATATAGTTGTATTAGTCACAAAACGATATTTTTATTTCATCTCTGAAAACGAACTTATCAATATTCAAAAACATGTACACGAAATTATTTTAAAACTCTATTTCCAATCTAAACAACATAAATTATTTTTTCTCTTCTGTAATGCAACAATTCTTTGCCTTATAATTTGTCACGAAAATAAACATCCTGGCAACAACTTTTAAAATGGCATTTCTCTTTTCCAGACGAACAAATTTTCTTCGCCAAACATCTCTCCCCTTGGCGACGAAAAGATTACTTCCTGGCGCTGGATAGATTTTGGGATGGGTGAAGAATTCTAGAACATGAAAATGATTAGCCTAACCCATGCTGCCCCCTCTTCCCCCTTGATCAGAGAGGGTGGTCGTCAGCAGACGATCTCAGCGATCCCTCAGTTGTTCCACAATCGTTCTTCAGGATTGGTTGGGACCCCTCCCTCACGCTTTCGTCCACAAGAGTCACGTGGTTTTTCCACATCCCTGCTACCAGGAGACCCACCGAGGAAAACACGGGGAGAAGTACGTTTTTTTATCTCACACAAATATTTCATGTAGCCTTACATCTTCTTACACATTTTTAATTTATAGCTATAATTTAAAATTTTCCATCAGCTTAAAGTCTAAAACTTAACGGAGAACCGAGTAATTTAATGACGATACAAGGACGTGTATAGCTAAGTACCCTAGCAATAATATAAAATTTTATTTACATTTAAACCAACTTATATTTTTATTTAAAATTTCTTTTTCCAGTTCGAGAAAATATAATATGTAATAAGTCCGATTAAAGTTAACGTTTTTAATTACTGCGTGCTTTAAAATTGTTTTTCAATTCGAAGTGAAATTAATAGTACAAAACTGCGAAATGAAATATCATTTTCTTAATTGCTTGAATATAAATATACGGAGCTACTTTTTAAAATTCATATTATGCTCTATGCATTGAACATTTCTATTAAATTCTTATGAACCACTTAAATAAATTATTTTGATCCTCGTTTACAAAACAGATTTTGAATACTATTTATTCATGGCAATCATCCGTTATAATTTTATGGAAAAGCCTTAAAACATAAAAATGTTGTTAAATAAGAAAATATTTCTTTTGTAAATTTCACTTTTGATGGGAATCAGTTCTGTTATTTTTGCTGGAATTCTTATAAGTGATTTAGCAGTATTTTTATTTATAGTAAATTAATATTATTACTTTAATACTTCTATAATTTATTTAATTACAAATTTTAATTTCTTGTCATTTTGATAAAAAATTTTTAAGTATGTTCTGATCTACAAATTTTGGAGTATTCAGAATTATCGGCCTCAAAGTTACGTACGCCTAAGACCTCGAAATGAATTTATCCGTCACTATTTTACGCGAGCATTCTGTATTAATAATTTGAGTTTAAAATATTCAGAATTTCTGGAATAAATAACTAGGATCATTACTCAGCCCTTGAAAGTAATCATTCATTTAGAAATGTACTTTAGTATTATCAGAATTGTTGAATTAATAGTATTTTGAACCCTGAACGTGAGTGTACCGTTTGCAGTCTCATAGGTTCTTTTCAAACTGCTATATTCCTTGTAGCGAGATATTCATGTATAATCGTTATTGTAAATTTAATAAGCTGAAAATTGCTTGCCATTTTTCTTTCAACTGTCATAGAGACGATTTCTCAAAAAGTAATCTTTTAGCTACTCTTGAATGTTTTCATCATCCATAAGTCTGTTAAGAAAGCTACTTGATCATTATTTAATTAAAACTACTAGACATTCTTTATAGATGTTACAATATATATCTTCCTGTACAATCACTTTATAATTACCACCACTTTTTCAATTTAGTTACAAGTTAAATATTTAACCTAAAAATAGACAACGCCTTGTATACTGCTATGCCCACTAAAGGGCATATATATAAGAGGGGAAGAAATTGACACCGATGTAATAAATCTGCGAAATTTTTAAAAATGATTAACATTTACAATATTAACAATTTTTCAATTAATAAAATAGAAAACATATATATAATTATACAAATATACCAGCACAAGAATAAATCCCAACCACAAGGAAATGTTTAAACCTCTAAGGAACATAAGAAAAAGCATTTAACCTCATAATTTACAAAAATGTTTTTTTTTCACATACATTGTGAAATTGATATTTTACACAACATTACCGAATAAACACTTTACTTTACAGAACAACTTAGGACAATAATTAACCTGTATAACGAATGAACTCCAATTCGGCTCTGAAAATTTTAAACTGTAGCTGGTGAGCGACTGCGCAGCACCGGCTGCGAAGCTATAAACCTCCATGATCTGGGGAACTTTCAAATTAAAAAGAACATCAGTCCCGATAGAGCAGTGCTTCCCAACCTATATGCCGCGGCACACTGGTGTGCCGCGAAAGGATTGGAAGTGTGCCGCGAAAAATTTAACAGCAAGGTCCTGATTATGGGGTGATGGTACCAGAGGGCTATGCATCGGCGAAAAAGCTATAAACATTATTTTACCATTTGCCACAACATGCATGTGTGAACAAGTTTCTCTTCTAAGCTCACTATCAAGAATTTAAAGAGATCAATATTGAAAATTGATCATGAATTGCGTGTAGCTCTTTTGACCAGACCCATATATAAAAAAGTTGTGTTCACAGAAACAAGCCCAAGTATCTCACTGAAATAAGAAGGTAATATATGTATTAACTGTGGAAAAGAATAGTGTAGATATTTATATTAATACTTAAAATGTTTATTTTGTCATTAAATTATTATCAGCATACATAGTCAGTAATTCTTTTGTGTATAATTAATTTTACTCTTGTATTTTTACATCATAATTTTATAAAATAAGTGTTCTCTAAAAATTTAATCACAGTTTCATTCAGTCAAATCTGACAATTTAGTTCATAGATGCGATATAAAAACTATGTCAAATATCAATCACTGAGGATGTATGGATTAGGTATTTTCATTCCATTTGTTTCGTTTATTTCGTGCTCATGACTGCATAAGAAGACTTATCTGAAACGAATGTCTGGCTGGAATGTTTATGTATTATAATGCAAAAATATTTGAAAGAAAGATTTTATTATTTGAATCCCTAGTATGAGATAAAAGAAATTAATCATGTTAATAGAAAAATGTTCCTTCATAGAGTGTCGTAAAATTATTTATGCTTGTGAGGTGCGCCGTGAAATTATTTTTGCTTGTGAGGTGTGCCGTGACGTGAAAAAAGTTGGGAAGCACTGTGATAGAGTTCCGATCGTCAGATGCGAGACTTGAGGCATCGAATCGTAAATTTTCCACGAGATATGTTCTTATTTGTTAAGGTCCATGATGTTGGTTGTGTATTTTATGTGATTTAAACTGTTTTATTAAACTTCTGAAATTGGATTGAGGGATTCCAGTTTTCTTCCATTACACCTGTTGTTACTGAAGTGTGCAATAATTTTTTTTTACATTTTTACTGATTTATTATAATAGTTATTTGATTGAGACTATGCATGTGAGTTTTCCAAGAAACGATCTCTCTCTTAAATATACATCGTTTTATTTTTGATCATAGTTTTTGAAGCTTGCAGCTGACATTCGTTTATCACGGATGTTTAATTAGTCACGTTTTCTAGTCGGTATTTTCTTGGGTCTCAAACAAAGCCGGGGGTTTTGTCTCCGATTGCCATGTACATAGATTACCGAGTAACTGCCTCACAAAATCTTGTTAGTTATATTTTAGGCTCAAATTAAATTTCACGAAAAGCCAAAAATGCCTTGCACAATTCTGTCATATCTGCACAGGTATGCGAGCATGACATCGCGCCGACAACGCCAGTGGGTCACACTCTTCCTGCTCATCGCAGCCACCTCAGGTGAATCCCGTCGTCCCCCTTGGATGCACACCAAAGGGAGAGACTTCGTTTGCACACGAGTCCTCCCCGATGGCGAAGTAGAGCGAAGGATCCAGAAGGGTCGCGTCTCCGCCATCCAGACCACAGTCGAGCTGCCCGCAGAGACCACTGAGGTCCCACCTTTCTCCACTTCGACCCAGACCCACGAGTCCCAGGCACTCACCCTGCTCCAAGTCACAGACGGCCGACACTTCATCCAACTCATCTACGACTCGGGTTGGGACCTTAGAGATTGCGAGTACCTCAAGTCGCCCAAGTCCGTGGAGGAGTTCTTCGAGTCCTTCGCTGCAGACCTCACCTGCCCCCAGCAGAAGCAGCCCCTGAACGAGACCATCCGCGATCCGGATGACGACAGCTTCTCGACCCTAAGACCCGATGTCACGGACTATGGGACATTGCGCAGGGAATGCCGGAACCTGCACAAAAAGGTCCGGGATTCGGCACTGCACAACCACCACCAGGGTCTGCAGCGCTTGAAGAGGGATCTCTTCCTGTATCCCGGTACCAATTGGTGCGGATCCGGAAGCAACGCAAGGAAGTTCAACGAGCTAGGCTACAACGCTGCCGCCGACCGCTGTTGCAGAGATCATGACCACTGCCCCTACACCATCGAAGGGTTCACCAGCAGTTTCAACTTCTTCAACTTCAGGTTTCACACTATCAGTCACTGTGACTGCGATGAAAGGTAAGATTTTATTTAACTACTAACTCATGCGTGAAGGACTTCAGATATTCTAAAAAACATCTCAATAGGTTATAGGTAAGAAACCTAATATTTTATCGATATCATTGAGAATAATTATAGAAACAAATTTCTGATTCTTAGGACAGTACCCACGCCTCAACACGCTGCTGCCGTTTTGCCTTTTCATACATTTTTGATGCTTTAATCCTCCAAGTGGTTTCGACGAGATATCTCGGGCAAGATCTAATCAATTTTGCAAATGAAAAGATATCTCGTCATCAGGATATTGCCGTATTTTTATGATGACGAGATCCAATTCTGATCAATTTTCTTCTAATGACGAGATACTGCGTCCATCAAGATCTGGTCAGTTTTGTTAATGAGACACCTCGTCAAGACAACCATTAGGAGGGTTTGTAAATCGCCCTTAATGTTTCGAGTATTCTAATGTAAACTTAGAAGTTATACAAAGCAATAGTACCAATTATATTTTAATATATACAATACATAATTTTAATATATACAATTATATTTTATTACAATCTCTAAACAACCCTAAGCGTATCAATAGGTATAAGTACACAAATTAGATTGGTTGATAGGCTTGTGTTTAATAGCGCAAGGGCCATATTTGGCCAAGCTGATATAATTAGGAACAGTAAAAAATCATTACCGATATTTTTGTTCACATTTGAAAGCATAAGGCTGCAGTCCCGTTTTTATCCCGACTACGTGCCAAGTTCACATCTAATACATAAGTCAGAAAATGCTTGTTTCATGTGACAATTTCCAGTGTTTTGCCTTGGAACTAAATAACTGTCCCTAAAGTTTTCTCTCGAAAAGGTTACTTGACATACTGAAATTTATTTTCCGGATTGAGACTTCGAAAAATACTTTATTCAGAATCGCCTGTATGGAAGAACGAGGGCCATAGTTTATCTGGTTAGGGTCAAAATGTTGATCAGTGCCATTCAGAGTATTTGAAATAATAATTGAACTCAGTAGAGGGTTTTAAAGTAATAATTAAACAAATCATACATAATATTCTGGGGCAAAGTGGCTTTTGATCCCAATTTGTTTGGGACTCGATAATTTTATGAGAGTTGTGCACTCGTGATTATCGATTTTTCTCTTGATCGAAGATGCATATTCAAATTAAAAATATTTACAAAAAAAGGTATTAACCACTCAACAAGCTTCCTTTCTCTTCCCTCTAAGTGGTTTCGACGAGATCTCGTCCTTTAAGACTTGATCAATTCACGTACTACGATATCGTGTCATCAAGATATTGCCAATTATTTTATGATGATGATGAGATCAAGATCTGATCAGTTTTCTTCTAATGAAGAGATAACTCATTCATAAAGATCTTATCAGTTTTGTTTATAAAGGCTTTAACCCTCCTGGTTACGTCGAGGCAACACCAGGAGGGTTAAAGCCTTTAATGTTCCAACGAAATTATCCTTGATGTAAATGAAAGTGGAGATCACGTATAATAGATTCCTAGGTATTATCTATCGAAACACATACAAAGATATAATTAGTTTTGTTAACATAAAAACGGTCAAGAGTTCATCAAATTTTCACATTTGTTTGTTTATTTACTGAACGATTCTATTTTTAGCTGACCATCCCTGTTTTATTTCTAACTACGTGCAAAGTGCAATCACTACTCAGGAATAGCCCTGAAAACGATTTGTATGCAATGCAAGCTTTCTTCTCATCACTTTCTCCCGTAATTCATTCTCCATGACTATCGTCGTAGATCAATCATCAATTCAAGAAACATCGCTTGATTTCAATTATAATCAGGTAATCGAAAAATTGATAACAGATATTAACTCTAACATAACATCAAAAATCATGACGTATTTCAAACTACAGAAATCAAGAGGCTTTTAATGAAATTCATCGACTGCTATTCTTGTAAAAAGAGGTAATTATATATGCAAATTTAGATATAGCTATTCCAATTTCGAAGTTTTGTGCATTATACCTTTATTACTGTTACCTATATTTGTACATATTAACCCGTTAAAATAAGAGGTTTATTTATTTCATATTTCATTACACTCTTTGCAAATATATACATGTTGTGAAAATTTCGTCTACATATCTTATAATAAACAATTTTCGAATTATGATATTATAACAACACTAATAAATTTAAACGCTGGGTGTAATATATGCAACGTAAAAATTATAATTAACATTCAAACATGTTTCCAAGATATGTTTGTAATAAGGAGTTATTAAAAACGAGATTTTTTAAAACTTTTAACTGTCAAACAATCTTATATTCGAGATCATATTTGGGGATATATATTCTATCAGCAGATTCATTATGTTACTTAACAGACTAATTAATTAACCAATCCCTAGAAGCAGTCCATCCGTTTAATGCTGGGTTTTAATTTGTGAATGGCGTTTAATAAGTCGGAGATATCGCCAATTTTAATAATCAAGTTACAATATGAAGACGGATTTCGTCAATTCCTTTACCACCGTTATACGCAAAAAGGTAAAAAAGACTTTTCTTTTAACTATCACTAAGTTAAAATAAAGAGTAATGCATAAGAAAAAAAATTGAGTTTAAAAAGTTGAATGTTTAAAAAGTTTCAAAGTTGATGTTTTAAAACTAACACAGTAAAACGGTAAAAAAATCAAAATAGAGAAACTTATAATTTTAGTTTCAGTTATATGGGAACGAACGATAAAATCAAATAATTAAAGTGGATATCACTTAATATCAAATTCAAATACCTTATTTCTTATCAGCTTATTGACTATCGGTCATTGGAAATACAAATATATCATAAAAACTCAGTGTTCAAGCTATGTCAAGCATAAGGTAATCTTTTTCAGTTATATTCAAATCTTTTTTAATCCCAAATTCTTATTTGGATTCAAATTTTGCATTCTCTTTTCTTCGTAATTTTAAACGTTTTGTGTTAAACCCTTTGTAAAGACATGTGGGAAATACTATCGCCTTGCTTCAGTTTTATGTATTTAGTAAATTAACATGCATTTAGCAACATTTACGGTGCATATTTATTTAAAAAATTAAGTATTGGTACTTAGACAGGGCCGTCCATAAAATTGATCCTTGATCAAGTTTCATTCCAGGTCTCCCTTTCTAACTTAATCATCCCATTCAATTTTGATACAGAACTGAAGGACCTTTTACAAAATATATTTTCTTATCTTCTCAAAGGGTCATCATGTGGAATCACAAAAAATCAAGGGACTTATGTTTCTTTAATATGAGAGTTGCATTGAAGAGTTGCATCAAATTCATTGTTCATAACAATTTTGGATCTCAATTTGATAAAGTTTACAAGCGATTCCCAATGTACCTAAATTTACTTTAATCATAGGAATTGGTTACAAAATTGTTACATACAAATGTCTATTCTCTTCATAATAATAAAATTGAGCTCCTTTAAGTTAGCGATCACCAAAATTCTAAATATATTGTAAATGAGCAACGATCATCAGTTTGTTGTGTTAACTCGTTTTTAAATATTGTAAACCAAGTTACTACCAACGTAATGTTACAATTGTAAAAACAACACACAGGCTAGTGAAAAATAAAATTAAAGTAACTAAAATGTACGAAAATCCTCTTAAAGTGACAAAAGAAGGGGAATTTTCGTTGTTATTGTTGTGATCCTACTTTTATGAAAGAACTCTTTATTAACTTTTCATTAAAAGTGCATTTTAATAAAAAATGATTGAACGAAAAAGCAAAGTGTAGGTTCTTGCGTGCATATATTTCTTTGGTAATGGAGGAACAGGAAATAGTGATAAAAGTTACTAATTTTTATTTTAAAATTATTTATATCAAATAAAAAAATTCTAAGAACTTCTCAGAACCAACATTTTCGTAGAACATTTATTTATTCATTATTTTATTTCTTTCCTATTGCTGAAGATCGAAAAGAATGTCTATAAAGATAAATACATAAATTAAAACTTTAATAAATATCGTTTGCAAAATATTTATCAAATTTGTAATTTTAAATGAATAATTATCTTCTGATAAAGTATAAATCAGAATTTTTTTCTTTTGAATAAATATCGTTTGATAAAATACTAGATTTCTGGTATAGCAAAGAATCTACTTATAAAAAGGATATGTAAGGTTTTTATATACTCCTAGACAGTCATCGCTCATATGGTTGTTCAAAGCTGTTTTTTCTGTATTTGAGGTAATAGATTTAAACAACTCAGTAAAATGCTGATAAGAATACTTTAATTGTTGATGCTTTTGAACTGTGCTTTTGAAAACTAATTACTATTTTTCTTCGCAAGTCTATTCTTTATCCTCCTTAAAGATTAATATTCAAAGAACGAATTGCAAATAAATAAATCTTTAATAACTAGCACGTTTTGGCAACTATAAAGTTCTTTTTTCTTAATGTCTCCCAAAGTTAAAAGTTCGACACCACCACAACTTCGACCGGGTTAATTTCCATCGCATTCACCTGGAGATTTTCCAAAGCTCGAACACACATTGTGTTAACTCAGATACCGTCTCGCCCACCACGATAGCAAGACAGGGAGGGAGACGACAGCTTTACTTCCATCCCTTTACCGTTCACTCACCGAAACGAGAAGGGTACTTCCAAAGATTGTAACCGCACTTTAGGTATATAAAGAAAAAAAGCGTAAGAGGAGCCGAAGCCATACGTGTAAAAATGGGAAGCAGTTGTGAGAAAAAAGAAATGTTTAAAGGGCTCAATTGTAAGCGCTGCCTTGGTCCGCTGCTCTTTCCTTTGCCCTTTCGTTCTTTCCACGGCGGCCATACATGATTCTCACTATGCTTTCCTTCTTACATGGCATCCTGTGGAATGAGCTGTCCCCCTTTTACCCCCGTATTCATTCACCCCCATGGTGGCCACAGGAGAGAATGGGCTGCCTTTTTCGTATCGTGATATTAATCTTAGCGCTGGAGTCGTAATTCAATTTTTCTCGTTTCTTGGGATACTAAACGGATGTCTGAACACGAATCTCGCAAAGTGAACCACCTTCCATGCTTCAACTCAATGGTGGCGCAGTGGGTTGTTTCACTACATGCAGCATGCAAGCTGTTGGCGGCGCAGGTTCGATTCCGTTACTAGACTGGGTATATTTCTATCTTCTGTGTCAGCAAAACTTTTATTGTGTGTGGTTAAATCCATTTACTTGTTGAAAGAATTGGTAGGTTGTGTCGAGGACACAAACAGTAGTTTCGATGCTAATACTTAGGCCTGGTGTTGGATTGTGGAATGAATGAATCAGACATAGGAAGTTTGAGCGATTGTTTAACAACAATTAATAAACATTTTAACTATTAAAGTGCAATCTGATATTAATATTGGAGGATAATTTATTAATTGAAGACCTGCGCTCTTGTAGTACGCTACAAGCTTGTAGTACGGTAGCTTTCGAATGACACTGCATATGCAATCCTCGCTTCACGCTGACGCACTCACTGCCGAAGTCATGTCAGGAACAGACATTCTTTGACTGCACGACGCTATATTTAGCTTCCGAATGTTTCTTCTAGTCCTGAAATCATTGAACAAAACATTTGCAACGCTTTTTATATCGTTCGACTTTTCATGCATGCTTCCCAACACTGTTCCGATTTTAAAGACGTATTCATGTCAAAGCTATTGCTTGGTCAAATCTGGCCCGTGCGTCATAAAAAATACAACCAGCTACACCTCAGTGGAGTAGCAGATGAGGCTCTGGAGAACAAAACCCTCCCCCTCTCAAAAATTTTAGTTTCGTATTTTTACTTCTTTTTATAAAAAAATATTATAAATGTGCATATATTACACTGTAATATTCTTAAAATAATATAACAATTATAGAAATAAATTAATAGTTTATTAAATTACTATTTTAGTCGAAATAATGAAAGGAGGAATAAGACTTGAATACTTTCTTATTGTTATTTAATCCTCCTTATAAATATTGGCAAATTTAACCATTATAAAGATATTTCTGATGTTACATCATCCTACATGCATCACTTGTATGCTTAAAATAATCCCTTATTTAAAAATAAACTCTGGTGTCCCAAAGTATATAGGATCTTTCCCTTTGGAATTGATCCCGGACCGTCACCAATAACCCGCTGTGTTGCTCCAGTGCGACGTAAATTCAATACTACCCCAAGTATAAGGCAAAGACTTGAAGCGAAACTTTTCAAAAATCTTATGAGGCTCAGATCTTAACTTGGAAAAAAATGTACACCTAATTTTACCCGTTACTGATCAGAGTTCAACAAGCGATAATATGTTGTTGAATTTACGTTGCTCTGGATCAACAAAATGGATTATTATCGGCGGTACGGGATCAATCCCGAAGGGAAAGATTCGAGGACACCTGGTCATCTGGCACCATACCTGGCACCCCACTCTCCAAACTTCCACACCACGCCAACGAGAGGACATTTGAGGCCACGAGAGACAACGTGCACCAACCCTCATATACACGACGGTCTTTGGTTGGATAGAGTTTCGAACTCGCAACCATCTGGTTGCCAATCCGCGACTCTACCAACTGGTATAGACAATAATAATAAAATCACAGTAGGTGTATATTGAAAACGGAAGAGTGTACAGAAGTGTAACGTAGATTTCTTAAATTCATGCTTATAAGCAGATGCTTAAAACAGGGGATATTCTAAAATCTAATTATAGAATACGAACCAAGAATAGTCTAAGCAATGTTTTGGACTTTGATCGTAATATTCGCCATTCATTTATCATTTTACTGATAGCATTCGCAAGGACTTTTAGAGAATTACTCTCTAACCGAAATACAAAAGTATTAAAAACAATAAAAGGCTTCACTGAGAAATTTCTGGAATCAAAATATTTTCTTTTTCAATCCATACACGAAAAATTATTGACAGCTGCGAAACGATTCACTTTACCATCATGATTCTTCAATATCCTCCCCATCAAGCCCTTATTAAATTATTAGTATGTATCACACAGATTTGTGTCAATTTCAAATATTTATTTGCTATAAAAGAATTGATATAGTCAGCAATTTCGAAAAAGCCCACTGTCACGACCGAAATCGAATTAATTTCTTATCAACCTTTCTGTCCCAGATTCACCATTCTCTGATTCATCTCTAAGAGTCACCCTCCCTCCAAAATTTCGATCGAAATTGGCTGACCCTTCGAGCACTTACAACAGTTAGTCCGGTCATTTGGGACAATGGCTGAAGCGGTCGGCCATTACGTGATGGAACAGTGACGATTCACTGACTCAGAGTTTAAAATAATTGTAGATTTTATTCGACTATAAGCTGCAGCATAAACTGCTTATTCGGAAAGAGCAAATTCGATTCAGAAACATTTCTGACTATTGGATTACCCTTCTCCCGAAAAGCGAAAAAGCAAATTCACCAATTAAAATATGCAAGGTAAGGTAGTTAATTAATGTCGCACTGGAGCAAAGCAACGGGCTATTGGCGACAGTCCGGAATCAATACCGAAGGGAAAGGTCCAGGGACAACGCCTCCTCATTCTGAACCACGGTCAGATGACGAGAACAACACCTGAACTGGCACCCCACTCTCCAAACTTCCACACCACGCCAACGTGAGGACAATAGAGGCCACGACAGATTTAACGTGCGCCATCCCCCGACGGTCTTTGGTTGGACCGAGTTTCGAACTCGCAACCCCCCGGTTGTTAATCCGTAGCTCTTCCAACTGGGCTACCATAAAATATGCAATTCGTATATTAAACGATGCATTACTAACTGGTAATTGCATTAGTTTTGATTTCAAAAGTCAATACGTGTGTGCGATCTTTTGATAAGGTAAGGACCACGAAAATTAAGTATAACGCCATAATTCTCGATAAAAAAATATTCCTAAGATACAATACACAAGTCGACAGGAATGAATAAATTTACAATTGAAGTAAATGTTCAGACCCGAAATAATTGCTTTAAGTTTAGCAACTCTTCATTGGTTAGTAACTCTTTAATTTGGAATTGTCTTTTGGTATTAGACGAGTCGAAAATTGAAGAAAAATTATAATTATATAAGCTTAATGTCGAAGGTTTTCATTTGGAAGTCCAAGTCAGATTTCATTGCTTGCTCTCATTTAGATGCCTAACATTATTTTCTCTTATAAAACAAATTCAATATCAAATATCAATTCAGTTTCATACACAATTTACTATCATTTAAAATAAAATACTGTTTCTATTGATAAAAGACTACTTATTGTAATCAGCATTTGTATGCAATCAAGTTTCTTTTGGGGTCAAACTTTTTTATTGAAGTCCGCTTCGAGAAATATCAAAATTTAACAATTTCTGTAATGCTGTTTTGCTTCTACGGTACATTCTGCAGTTTTGCTTTTACTCGTGAATGAGACAGTTAATATATCGTCCTGCTAATATGTATATTCCGTCGAAGAAAGTTGGATTAACACAACGGGCTATTGGCGACGGTCTGGGATCAATCCCGAACGGAAAGATCCGAGAACAACACCTCGTAATTTTGAATCATGGTCAGATGAGGAGGCAAACACCTGAGCTGTCACTCCACTCTCCAAACTTCCGCACTACACCAAGGTGAGAACATTTGAGGCTACGACAGATTTAATTTGCATCAGCCCCCACCTACACGACGGTCTTTGGTTTGATCAAGTTTCGAACTCGCATCCCTCCGGTTGCCAGTCCGCTACTCTACCAACCGGACTACCGCAGCTTCCAAGTATTTCATCGAAGAAGCTGAAGCTCAAACGGAAGCTCATTCATAAAACTAAACTCGTGTCTAGTTGTAGCGGAAACCCTTCTCATAACTCTATGGCAAGATATATTCATTGAATTTTCAAAACTTCATTTTCTATCTTTTTTAAGAGACACACGTGTTTTACTTAGCTTGGAACTTATTATGTAACCTCCTCTCTTCTCTTTCTTTCATTTCATCTTTTTCCTTCTGCCTTGTCTACATATATTTTAACTCTACATTGGATCCGAAAACTTTAGTCCAACCATCAGGGCCGTTTGAATTATAACATTTTTGGGTGGTGTGCTTGATGTACATTTGTGCGTAATTAGTAACAATAGGAGGGGGCCGAAAGACGGGCACAAATATACTTCCCATTTTAAATAAACATGTTCAATGACATATTATCCGGTAGCATTAGGGGCCGCAGTAGCCCAGTTGGTGGAGTCGCAAATTAGAGATTAGCAACCAGAGGGTTGTAAATTCGAAACTCAATCCAACCAGGACCATCGTGTACGTGGGGTTTGGTGCATGTTAAATCTGTCGTGTCCCCAAATGTCCTCATGTTGGCGTGGCGAGGAAGTTTGGAGAGTGGAGGGCCAGCTCAGATGTTGTCCTCGCATCTTTCCCTTCGAGACTGATCCCGGACCGTCATCAATACCCTGTTGTGTTGCTCCAGTGGGACGTAAATTCAACAACCTACCGATACTATTAATTTTATTCTTTTTCGTTTCTTGTAAGTTCGAGTGGGGTGCCAGTTCAGGTGTGACCTCGTCATCTCACCGTGGTTCAAAATTACGTGGTGTTGTCCTAGAATCTCACCCTTCTGGTTTGATCGCGGACCTCCACCAATAGCCCGCTGTCTTGCTCCAGTGAGACGTTAATTAAATATCTACCTCCTTGTAAGTTCTTTTTGCTATTGTAATAGAAGACACTTATGAAACTGCATATTTTATTCTTAATTTTCATTAGAATGTTCAAAAAGGAATCAAGGGCAGAAATGTATTCAAAGCACGACCCCACGGGACTCGAATCCTTCCCGAAAAGATTCCGGAATTAAAATGCTATCAAAAATACATACTGAAACTAGTTATGTAAGAGAATATTGAAGTTTCGAAAATCACACTAGTAAAATATACGTCTGACTAAATCAATAGTCTGTCTGGAAGCAGTCGAACAAAATTTAGTGAACCAGGATAAGAAAGACTGGCTATCAATTATTTTCTGAATTCGTGCCTTGATAGGTGCCACATGGGCAGGTCATAATTTAGGAACGATTCTGAATGCGTTCTACAGTTTTTAATTAGTTTTTTTGCAAGTGAAGGAGACAGTTACTATATTTTCTTGTTAATTATAATACATCTGTAAAGCAGTGACAGAAACGAAAGCTCTCTCAAACAGAAACTAAAGTGTCCAGAATGGGTAATTGTATAACGGAAACCCTTTTCATAACCTTATAATTCTTATATTCATTGAATTTTCATAACTCTATGGCTTTATAATTTCATTGAATTTCCGTAACTATGGTTCTATAAATTCATTGAATTTTCATAACTCAGTGCCCCTATATACCTATTGAAATGGTTGGTTGCTCCAGTTCGAGGTTAATTCAACTTCTCCCCCTCCTATGGAATTCTTTTCAAACGATCTTCTTTCTTATCCCAGTGTAAAAAACCAAATTACACTAAGTCATTGAGTCTATGTAAAAAAAAGGTTTGGGCAATGGTAGATGGGTCCTTAAAAATGTCTTAATGTATGGCTCCAATGCAATTCAGGATGCGTGAGGGAGAGGTTAGTAATAAGCTGCTACTAATAACCAATAAGTACAGGTGGGAAAGGATTTCTGGCCATCAAATATCATCTTCCTTCAACGTCACAACATGGACAAGATCACCGCGTTGCAGAGCAATTCACAAAGCATCGTGAAACGAAACTAACGCAGAGTAAACCATTCTCGTATGGAAATCGCAAGCCTCCAATCTCGGATAAATCGCCAAGTGTGGCACTCCGATTGCGAATCCGGAAGAATAAGGGGACGCATGGTTCTCGTTCACGGGATCAGCGGATTCGCATTCAGATAGGAAGGTGGGAAGCGCAGAAAAAGAGCAAGATTCGATTGCTGTTTAAGTGGGGGAAGGGAAAACGATCCTCCCTTGCTGTCAGTGAAGTCATCACCGTCGAGAGGTGGTGACGGTCACCCACAACGTTGGGGGGTCCTTCCCGCTAATATTCTTTTTTTGCTTGTTTTTTCCGTCTAGGGAGCCAATTCTTCTACAGCTGCGTCTAAATTCTGGATCTATTCATGTATCCTTGCATGGAAGAAGCGATGAAAATGTGAAATATTTCTTGGGCTTAAATGCGTTTGACAGTTTACCCCGAGTCGAGTAATTGTACTGGCCGTTGTTATATTGTTTTGCAGATGTTTCAAATGTTGGGGACATTGATTCTAACTACTTTTAGAATAGATCATGACATTCGTCATCAGGCTTCAATTATGCTTTAGAGCAGTGATGCACAGACCGCGGGCCGCAAACGCCCTCCGTTACCATGTGTTATTTTAAAAATCGTTTTTCTGAATTTGAAAGAGTAAAACCGTTGCTGGATTTATTTAGCAACCCTTTTGCCATTTTGCCTGAAAATGCACCCCAATCAGTACAACTCATATACATGTAAAATGATGAGAACCTGCGAAATAAATTTGATGAAAATAATTTAAATGTTTAAAATTGTTTGGATTGTAAATCGTTGTTGTACAATGCATTAAAATTCGCAAGCCTCTTTGGGTCAGCATATATCTGTGAACAAATTTTTTTAGCCATGAATATTAACAGATCAAAAATAGGAACCGCTTGATTGATGAAAATTTGGAATCAATTTTGCACTTGGCGACTACAAAAATCAAACCAAATATTAAAACAATTATCAAATCAATGCAATTTTCACGCAACCAATTAAATTCATTGTTTACTTTTAAGTATCTTTCTTTGTAACAATATATGATCAATATAAACAAAATAAATTCTATATGATACATAACTTTCATGTTTTTGGAGGTGAATCTATGCGGTGAATCTACACAGTGAATCTATGCGGGCCCTTGGTCTTAACAAGTCCTGTGAATCCCTGCTTTAGAATTGATTAGAAAACTAGAATCGGACTTAGGAATTCACTATGCAATTCTGACCGGCCAGTGAATAGCCAACGTTTTGTCACATGTACTGCACTGAATGGTTTTAATTCTATTGTTCAGAAATATTGCGATGCAAGAATGCTAATGAAGGCTTGGTTGTCAAATTAATGAAGGCTTAGTTGTTTGTGGAATTTGTAAAGTAATAAATGATTAGAAAACTTCTATTTTCTCTGATACAATGTGTTTTGTGTCTCAGCATACGTATGTTTTTAATACCTTATTAATTTCAAAATAATTTCGGGAAGGACTCGAGCCCCCTCAAAACCCTTGATGAGAGTTTTTCGAATGTACTTACGTAAATTGAAAACAAAATATGTCGATTCAAAAGTATCTCAAATTACAATCACAAGAAGATGGTAGGTAGGTTGTTAATTGAATGCTTCACTTGCCAAATCGATTAACTCCACTTTCTGAATTTTATTAAATTTTAATGGCAAAGCACTTGATTGACTCCTAACTGTATATATTCAAAACAAATTTCTCTAATAATAAGTATTAACACCACTAAATGACAAAATTTGTTTAGCCATTGAATAATAAATAATTTATTTCAGAAGTCAATCTGATTAACTCCATACTCTAATGTAAATCGAAATAAAAATTTAGTTAAAACACTTTTTAACAAAGCAATTGACTACTTCTTATATACAGTGAGTCAAAGTAAAAACCGAACACCAAAGAAAATGAAAGGAATTTGTACGCACAGTCCGAAGAAACACAAAAATGACGGGAGCTCAAATACAGCTAACGAAGAAGACATCATTTATATTGCTGATGAATCAATTTAAACAAAGTAATAATACTCGTAATATATGTAACAGTAACAGATCAGTTATTATTCATTTTTGCTAAAATTTTTAATAAAAAAATGTATATAATGAAGTTTTTCTGTAATAAAAAAATAATTTGAAGCCTGAATTTGAATTAATAATTTTCTTTCACTTGCCAAATCGATTAACTCCCTTAATCACGCAAAAATTTTAGTAATAATAACGATTACTCCAAGGATATTCTATCTTATACTTTCTATATGTCGTTAGATAAAAGATACAACTGCAGTAATACAATCTACATCATTTATTTGAATTTATAATTTAAAAGAAATTTTAAAAAACAATGTATACTATTTTATCATTTTTCTGAACTTTTGGTTTTATGGAGTTAATCGATTTGGCAAGTGAGGCATTCAATTAACGTCACACTGGATCGGGTCAACGGGCTATTGGCGACGGTCCGGGATCGATCCAAAGACAACGCCTCGTAATTTTGAATCAAGGTCAGATGACGAGAACACTTGAGCAGACACCCCACTCTCCAAACTTCCACACCACGACAACGTGAGGACGTTTGAGGGCACGACAGATTTAGCGCGCACCATCCCCCGTGTACATGACGGTCTTTGGCTGGACTGAGTTTCGAATTCACAACCCTCCGGTTGCTAATCCGTTTCTCTCCCAACTGTGCTATCGTGGCCCTCAATCACAAAAAGAATACACAGACTGTATAGGTGTAAAGTTAATAATATTGGAAGAATTCATCGCTGCACATGCTTATATTTAAGGTTGGAGGCCTGTCTTTCGGCGGCCCTAATTTTTCTGACGACGTTCAAGTGCATAGATATGGAGATAAATTTTTAAGAACCTGGGGCAAATGCGACTATGCCGCCCTCTATCCAAAGCAAAATTTATTTAAAAGTATTGAAAATGAAGATAAAGTACAGTTATTTAAATTAATTAAGATAAAATTTACTAATTAGTCCCACAAAAGATTGCCGTTCACAACTTTCATTTTTGATGGCATTTATTATTGACAATACATTGAAAACTAGCAAAAAGCCAGGTTTCGTTACTTGCTCCTGTTAGGGTCGGGGCTCAGTGGGTATGCCCACTTTTCTAGTAACCTGCGAGCGCAGGCTTGATTCCTGTCAGGTATAATACTTCCCTGGGTGTATTTCTCTCTGTTCTGTGTTAGTAAAACTTTCCTTGTGTGTATGTCCATTACTTTATGTTCTATGTCTTGTGTTTGACGCAGTATGGCCAAATATGGCCCTTGCGCCATAAAAAGCCAAAACATCCAACCTGTTAGGGTCTCCAGACAGAAGTAAAGACACCCCTGTCTTGCTTTGTGTTGTCTAAACATTTGTGAGAAAATAAATTTATTGCATTGTCTCTTCTCTGAATAGTAAAAAGAAACGATCGCATGAAAGGAAGAATTGACATGTATTCTAAAGATGGAGTGCATGAAAGCATTCATTCACATACATAACTTTGGAAAATACTTCTGTGACAAGGGAAAAATTGTGCTAGAAATTACGTAATAAATATTTCTGATATGCCACTCCCAGAGACTTTGGCGCTTGGGGCCGATGCCCCTGTCGCTCCACCTAGCTATGCCACCGCAAGTGCATACCCAGTACCTTCAATAGATGGATTAAAATATGGCATTTTTCTTTTAAAAATAAACAATAATAATCAATAGAGTACTGCATTGCCCGAGGGCTCATATATGAGGTTCAAATCCGTTGACGGACATCTATTTCGATTAGTCCATTTGAGAATACGTCGAAATCCGCCAGCGGCGTCAACGTCAACCTATAACTACATAAGTTTTTCTAACGAATGCTAGAAGTTGAATGCATTAGTACATAACAAATACTACACTTTTTCCATAAGTATCGGCAGATCTCATATCATCCAGACTGAGAGATTGATTAGCTCTCAAACATCACATCGCAATCCACAGAATTCAAGTATTTCGGAACCTGAAATGGGAACGACTCCCGCGACATTAACCACATTCTCCTTCAGTCCACAAGGCGTAATCATTCTCTAAAAGCGGGCGGCAGCATGCTGAGCGGTCTGGCAATAAAACATCTTTTATATATTCCTGCTGCATAGCTTATGTGCAATATTTTATACCTCAAAGGGCGTTTTTATCACGGTAAAGCGTTCTCTTCAAAGATTCGCCAAGACGGCCTCTTGATGCTAAAGTACCTGGAGATGATAAAAAGGCAAGTGTGTGCTCTTTCCCTGTTACAATTTCACCTTTTCAATGCTAGCTGCACCTATAGGTCACCTCCCCCATTCCAGGGAGCAGTGTTTCCTTCCTTTTCGAACCGAATCTTTATTTTTACTCAAGAAGGGATGAGAGCCCAGATAAGACTTTCCGTTGCGGTGTCTATAAAGCTTTGTGTGTCGATTTTTTGTGTTGTGCTTAACGATTTTCTTCGGACAATGGTAAAACTTGCTTTCAGGATCATGAAATGAAAAGGGGGTTGAATTTTGCTTTTATTAATTTAAATAATGTATGACTTGGAATGATGGAAGTAACAATTATGGTATATATGTATACCAGCTCATGAAAGTAAGCTTAATATGGCATTTTTCTTTTAAAAGTAAACAATAATAATCAATAGAGTACTGCATTGCCCGAGTGCTCATATATGAGGTACAAATCCGCAGATGGATATCTATTTCGATTAGTCCACTTGAGAATACGTCGAAATCCGCCATCTCTTAATGCCTCTGTGGATTATTTGACCAATCAATAATCAGGAAATATCAGTTAAAACGCTAGTAATTTTTTTTTAAGTACTGGGGGAGTTTTTGGTTTTCTTTGTGATTCTCTGTGGCTATATTAAAATCATAGCATTAAAATAGACGAAATAAAAACAAATACGAAACCTTTATAAAAGATCATACGAATCTGATGCGAGTTCAAAAACTCACAATCCTCCGGTCGATTCAACCAAAGGCAATTGTGTACGTGGGGGCTGGTGCACATTAAATCTGTCGTGGCCTCAATGGTCCTCATGTTGGCGTGGTGTGGAAGTTTGGAGAGTGAGGTGCCAGCTCAGGTGTGCCCTCGTCATCTGAACGTGGTTCAAAATTAAGAGGTGTTGCCTCGTATCTTTCCCTTCGAGGTTTATCCTGGACAGTCGCCAATAGTCCGTCGGGTTACTCCTGTGTGACTTAACCTTCCTGGTGGTTGGCTCGACGAGGTATCTCACCAAAAACACGATTAGCGAACCTGACAGGATCTTGATGGACGAGATGTCTCGTCATTAGAAGAAAACTAATCAGATCTTGATCTAGTCGTCATCAAACATCGTTTTGATGACGAGATACCTCGTCATTATCAAAATTGATCGGATCTTGTTGGACGAGACACCTTATAGAAACCACTTCGAGGGTTAAACTCAACTACCTACCTACCGAAATTTGAATATGCACCAACTTTCTACTCAACATCTTCTGTTATGCAAATCGCCACAGGTTGTTTCGTTTAATCTTGAGGTTTGTAACTTTAAAAAGTAGCGGTGTCCCTTAAGTTTTGCCCGCCAGTCTACTTGATAAAGGTGTCTGCATGACCTCTGCTGCAGGTCATGTTGTGGGATAAAAACATCACAAACGACACCTTTATGGGGGATATCTCCAGCAAAGCAGTTGGCGACAACGCTAGAAACCAATAACAAAAACTACAGCAACCTTGATTCCTCGGCGGCCAAATCTGCCTTTACAAACGGATTCCATCAAGCGTTATGAGTTCCGTCCCCCAATCACCCATTGTTAGACGAGAGCAATGCCTCCCCTGCTGCGTCTTTTGTACACAGCTCTATCGTATCTGTGGTCCGATGGATCGGCTACTCATCGGACAAGATACGGATGCGGATAAGCGACGGTTCTGGAAAGATGGATATTTGCGGTGAGGGGGTTCTGATGTATCAATAGAGTATATCCATTCAGATTGCATAAAGGGTGTGACTGGGCACACCCATCAGTCTCACTTTGCGAACGAGCGCCTTTTTTAATGCTGAGGATGGGTTGTCGACAATTGAATGTTATTTAAGCGCTCGATGTGAAATTGGATGTGATTTGCAATGTTCGTTCAAGGAGAGTTTATTTTATAAGGACATTCAAAAAGCTTTCCAACTCCATACGTGCCTTAAGTCGTAGGTCCTGGTCTAATTGGATAGGTTGTCGACAGTTGGAAGCTTAAATGCTATTTAAGAGCGCAATGAAATTGGATGTGATTTGCAATGTTCGTTCTAGGCATAGACCTTAAAAGGAAATAGACGGAGCATGTGCCCGCAGCTTCATGTTATTTCTTCCAGTTGCTCGGTTTAAAGATCTGTCACGTGGTTGTGGGCAAAAGTATGAATCCTAAATTATTGATTGGTTAAAGTGATTATCCACCGTGATCAAAAACACTAGTCTGTGCTTTCATAACCAATCGGCTAAGTGGATTTGTGATTTACCCTTCAGAGATCTTACGACAGCGACTTCGCCCACATGATTTTGAAATGATACTCAAAAGGCCTTCAACTCTATATATGCGCCTTAAGTCGTAGGTTTTGATCTATGGATAGATTGTCAATAGGGTGGAGTTGAATTGGAAGTCGCGCTGGAGCAACAAAACGGGTCATTGCAACGGTCCGGGATCAATCACGAAGGGAAAGATCCTAAGGTTGTCAACGGATGTTTTACAGCGTCGAGCAGCAAATTTCTTTTTTTGTTGTTTATGAATTCTGGAGTATTCTTAGTGCTTATTAATATCAATATATAAATTAAATATGTGGCAAACAAATGCGTTTAAAGAATCTTTTACTGAAATAGATTCCGCAGGGAAATGTATATTTTACATGGATATTCCAAGACCTATTTGGATCCAATGTCAAGCGGCAAATTAAATTTTATACGAATTTAACAGTTTAAAAATAGAATGCAACATTCATGCTATACTAATTACATAGTTCCCTAATTACTTTGAATTCAATTATTTTATCCATTAATCATTAATAGTTTGGAAACAAGTGTTGTGGAGATTTAAATCCCATAACGATCACCCACAGCCATCATGGAATGTATTGAGCGCACCGCGTTTTAATAATCAGTCATTAACTTTAATACTTCATTCCACAGATCCAAACGTCGGAAATAATCTGGGATGGAATATTATACGACGAACATTACTCACGATTTGTCGGTGGAGAAACTGTACCTCAAATTATCCGCGTTTATGTTTCTCATAATTAATAAAAGCGCTGCCCGGTGAAGCCGATCCAATGAAGAATAGTTGTTTTTAACGAGTAAGCAATGAAACGATAAAACACGACCCTGTTTGTAAGTGGATAATGAAGAAAATATTTTTACTCCATTTTTACAGGAATGGGAGAAGCTGTCTGTTTCATCTCGATAAGTATTGCCGTCATTTTTCAAGCCATTCGTAAGCAAAAGTGGAAGAACACAAAAATCGAGAGCTTCAGGTTATCAATTCGAGGTTGCTTCACTTTTTGAGCTCCATTCGTCCTTGCAAATACCTCTGCCCTCCTTATCGCTCCAATGAGGCTTAAAACTTTGCTAATCCCTTGCGGGCCGAGAACTGCTGATAGGGACATTAGGAATTACTTTGCATCTTGTTTGCACTGCGTCCGAATGGATTAGCTGGGAAAGGAAGGGGGAAAAAGTGATGTTATTAAATCGATATTGGTATTAATATGTTGCAATTTGGAAGATTCGTGTGCGGGTTTCTGAATAGTGAAAGAAGGGCTGCATTTCATCCCGCATTTTTGCTTCGTTTCAAATGGGTGTTTTTTTCACTTCATTTGGCACTCGATAACCCAGTTGGTTGAGTCGCGGATTAGCAACCGGAGGATTGCGAGTTCGAGACTCGATCCAGCCAATTAGCGTCGTGTAAGTGGGGGGGGGGCAGGTGCACGTGAAATCTTTCATGGCCGCAAATGTCCTCACGTTGGCGTAGTGTGGAAAATTAGAGAGTGGGGTGCCAGCTCAGGAGTTGACCTGACGTCACGTTCGGAATATGTACAAGAAACACGTATCGCCACAGAAACATTACCACCACTTATATTTAGCTTGATAGAAATGCTTCTCACGTATAAAGTTGATAACTCAGGTGTTGATCTCGCCATCTGACAGTGATTCAAAATGACGAGGTTTTGTCCTCGTATCTTTCCCTTCGGGATTGATCCCGGTCCGTCATCAATAGCCCGTTGTGTTGTTCCCAGTGCGACGTAAATTCAACTACCTTTTTCTTCATTTGTGGTTATAATTTCACGGAGACGTATTCAGAGACAGACTCGTGGGCCCGGGCACCCCTCCGAAATGTTCCGGATGTTGCAAAAATAAATACTGAAGTTAACTTAAACTATGCAAATCAAAGTTTTATGAAATTCCTAAGAGATAAAAAGATCTGCTCTGAAAGTATTCAATGACAAATAATACTCATTTAGTATAATAATCGAAAAAACCATTAACCTTCCAAGTGGTTTCAACGAAATATCTCATCCATCAAGATCTGACCAATTTTGCTAATGACGAGATATCTCGTCATCGATATATTGACAATTTTTTTATGATGATAAAATCAAGATCTAGTCAGTTTTCTTCTAATGACGAGATATCTCGTCCATCAAGATCTGGTCAGTTTTCTTCTAACTGCGTGGTACTTTGTTCATTGTTGTGAAACTCACTGAACTCTTTCCCGTTGCAAAGTAATTGCGCTCGCTTTTTTTAACGATAGCAAGCTGAATAATTTTTGGAATTTTCTTGTTATGCAAGCTTGTTTTCCTTTTAGAACTTGCTATGCCGTTATATTCGTAATCTTTTTCAGTTTGCATTTTTCTAGTTTTTGTTCTGATCTTTTTTTTATTTCTATTTTTTTCGGAATTTAACGAAGCATAATTATGTTTGTGATTCTAATGTTTTTTGTTGCTGCTATAGCCTAGTAATGCTTTGAAAGTTAATGTGAAAAGGCAAATAAATTTGCTTGGAAAGATCGGTTGCGATATTTTGAATTGGTTAAACCTTTTGAAGACATGAACAGCTGACTTGATGCCATAAGAGTTGTTCTCCTGTATCAGCGAATATCTGTAAGTTCCTTTATATGCATTCTAAACAGGAGGTAACAATTGGTGCCATGTATATAGGAATTAACGAATCTTAGATGTGTTACTGTAAGAAAATAGATTTATATATTACATATTGCATTATATATTATTTGATATTCATTTTTGAAAACTTTTGGAAAAAGCAAGCACAGTTGCTTTGCAACGGGAAAGAGTTTTTTGTGTCTCACATCCATCAATATCTGGTCAGTTTTCTTGTAATGACGATATATCTCGTTCATCAAGATCTGGTCAGTTTTCTTCTAATGATGGCATACCTCGTCAAGACAATCACTAGAAGGGCTGACTCATTTTAACGCATTGAAAGCTCATTTTATATAACGGCATGTATAGGGAACCAGGTGAAAGTAGACTGGACCATTAGATATTATTTTCCAAATACGAACTTGATGAAGGGCGTTCTTTTAGAAAATGAAATGATTTTTTTAGAAGAGAGGTGCACGTGAGTGAAATTTTCAAGTACGGCTCTCTTTGACTTTATATCACACCGACGTATTCAGAGGGGAGCTCATGTCCGAAATGTTCAGCACGTTACAAAAATAAATGCTGAAATTAGCAAATCGAAGTTTTGTGAAACCCGTAAGAGAGAAGCACTAGACAGATCTGAAAACAGTCACAAATATCCGCAAACTTAATGCTCATTTAATATTATACCGATTCGATCGGTTTATGAAAATGAAGAACCCATGCATGTGATGGGTGAATTATCTTTGAATGGGAAGGGATGGATAAAGATGATAATAGCTCCATGCTTGATTTCTTGCTGTTTTTAACATAATTTTCAGACGTAAATATACATGCTAATATCCATTTTTGAAATTAATATATGCACCTAATATGTTTAGAAAAAGCAAGTAGACTGAAACAAACTCTTCATACATTTATTGAGAAAACTAAAGACGATACAAAATTACGTAGAACTATCTTTTTCTCTCACTCCGTCTCCCGTTCTTCTAAATTCCAAATTAATTTTTTATCACATTCCATATCATGATTACAGTTTGAGCGAGCGTAGTTAAAAAATACGTTCACAATATCATCGTTTCCGAGTGCATAATTAAAAATACATTTACTGATATTATAGTACATTTACTGATATTATAGTTTGCGTGCTTAATAAATATAATAATAACGTTTGCAAATATGCCAATAACAGTTGTAAGCGCGCAATAAAAATTAAATTCACTGATCGCTTGCACGCGCTCACAAAATTGTATAATGAAGCTATAGTAAATATACTATTATCGTAAATAAAAAGGAAATTACTTTTACAGCAGAGTAAAAATTCTATAAACAGGATATATTCGAATGTTCAATATTAAATATGATAAAAGCATATTTAAGAACTTATTGTGCAAACTCTAACAGGGATACGAGTGGGACTATGTAGAGAGCTCGTACTGGGACAGAGACTGAAATGATAAAAAAGGCTCCGTTCTTTTAAAACGGGAAAATTATTCTGGAATTATTTTATGGGCACATTCCGCGCATATGCAAGCATCATAATTTATATAGAAATTATAACTAATTTAAATCATTTTTCAAACAAAATATATGTATAGCTGCTTATTAAAAGCTAAATGCATCGATGTTTGCTCCCAAAAATACCTTTTTGAACTTACAAAGTACTTACTCCTGAAATAAGCTATGGACAAATAAACTGTATAGCTTGTATTCAAACCTAATAAACAAAAATATTACTGGCTGTTATGATTTATTGTATACTAGCAGAATAACCCGGCTTTACTCGGGTCGAATTGGTTAACTAAGTTCCGTTTTCGTTAATAAATTGTAATTCTCATTCATCCTATGTAACTCTAAAAAAGGTACACAATTGTTGAATACCCAATTTCACAAATGTAAATGTCATGTTTAACATTTTACATTTTTGTAGAATTTAAATTTTTAGAAAAAGTCTAGAGTGCCAGTGTTACCCAGAATGCATAGAATAGTTCAGAGAATGCCTTGTATGTCATTTAAAAACAAAAGCGTTTCCCAAAATTATCATACAATGATTAAAAATGTTTTTAAAACTAATTAAACCATTACTTACCTTCATTACAGTTATTGAACGAAAAACCTCAAATTCAAAATCCAGAAACGCATTTTAAAAAAGCTTCGGACACAAATTTTAAAAAGCAAACGATCAAAAAATATCAAAGTTGTCATATTAGCTACCAGTCCTATTTTAAAATGTTTTGTTCTGTTTAGTTTTATTCTCTTTATCGTCTGTCAAAAATATTCAGAATTTTTTTATATTTCATAAAGAAAAAATAAGGCTCAAAATAAACTATTAGAATTTAAATTCCGTGAAAATAGTTTTTCAAAGTAATTGATTTTTCAGCAGTACTGGTAAAACAATTTATGTAATTACAATGCTCAATATGCATTCCAGCTTCTCTAAATCTACCAAATTGTGGTTGATTTGAGTAGAATTATTCAGATGTTTTAACATGAAACTTGCTTAAATACGTAAGCAAAGCAATTTAAAATAATGCATTCACTAAACTAAAATATGGTGTATCAAATATATAAAGCATTAAATTAAAATATATTGAACAAATCTTATGTGATACTTGTACAAACACACAGACACAAAATCAAACATAGAACGGGAAGACGAACAGACAGACTTACGCAACCAAGTTGTCACTAAATGAATGTAAGTACTCACAGTATGCAAAGTTTCATGGAAATATATTCAACCGTTTGGACGTAGCACGGGCACACACATACAGACAGACAGATGGACAGACACCAAACGCGCAAGAGACGGATTTTGCATCAGAAGGGTCCAAAACGGATAGAAAGCTTGAAATGGGTCAAAAATATTCAATGTACAAACACTCCATTCTTATTAATATACAGTGAGTCAAAGTAAAAACCGAACAGACGATATTTTTAATACATTAGTTTGAAGCAATCAAAACAAGCGTGCTTATTAATTCATTATACCTGAAAATGAAAAATGAAGGCCTTGCTATCAAAATCCCTCGATATAAATTACAAAATATTTTTATTTGATCGTTTGAAGTATCAAACAGAAAACACTGGCAAAATAAATCTCAAAATGAAAACCGAACAATCATCTGCTTTTTAGAATTCTTTATATTTTTGGCTTATTTAGACGTCTAAATTCATGTTTTGGCAACGTTACATGGAAGAATACTTGTCATTCGAAGTTTTTTGGTAAATATTATATCAACATTATTTATCAATTATAAATTTTTGCTTAGTTTTCTTTTCGTTAAATGCAATGGGTCGCCATATGAGCATTGCCATTCGTAAGTTGATTATTTCGCACTATAAATCTGGAAAAAGTGTTCGAGAAATCAGTAATACAGTTTGTCGAAGCTCTTCGACTGTATTTGGTGTAATTAAACGGTTTAAAACATCCACAAGTATAGAAAAATTGCCCAAGAAAAGTAAAAGAAAATTTTTTAATGATTCAGATGAACCCTGGATTGTAAGAAGAGTAAAGCAAAACCCTATGTTAAGTGCACCAAAATTAACTAAGGAGGTTTTAAAATACCTTGGAAAAAAGCCAATCCTGAAACTATTAGAATTATACTAAGAAAAAATGGATTGAATGGTAGAATTGCGCAACGCAAACCGTACATCAGCAAAGTAAATAGGTTAAAGCGCTTAAAATTTGCGACATTGTATGATAAAAAAGATGACCTATTTTGGAATAAAGTACTGTTTACAAATGAAAGCAAATTTAACTTTTTTGGATCTGACGGAAAAGTCTGGGGAAAGCCAAATCAAGAGTAAAATTTGAAAAATTAAAAATCCAGTTAAACATGGAGGTAGGTCAGTAATGGTTTGGGGTTGCATATCTGCTTCTGAGTCGGAAAACTGCATTTTATAGATGGGATTATGGATCAATATAAATATATTGACATACTAAAGGCAAATGTGAAAGAAAGCATGCAAAAATTGGGCATTGAAAACGACTTTCATTTCTATCAAGACAACGACCCCAAGCACAAAGCATGGAATGTAAGCTGCTGGTTGTTGTATAACTGTCCTCATGTCATGGAAACACCTCCAGTCACCAGATCACAATGTCATTGAGAACATTTGGAACTATTTACTGAGAAAAAAGTAAGTGAACATCCCATTTCAAATAAAAAAGATCTAGAGAATGCTTTAATAGAAGAATGGAATAAAATTTACATGACATTTTGCAAAAAACTAGTGCAGTCCATGCCAAGACAGCCCAGAGCTGTCAAAGAAAGCAAAGGGATGCATACAAAATATTAGCAATAAAATTTTGTAATTTTTTAAAAGAAATTTGCTTGTTAAATGTATGTGTTCTGTTTTCATTTTGAGATTACAATGTCCATACTTTTATTTATCATTTCATTAAACTAAAAATTACCTTAACTACAGATTTTAAAATTTGTGTAATAAAACACTTAATGTACTTTTAATTTATATATAATTTTAAAATTTTTGTGTTTGTTCGGATTACGTATAAATTCCTTTCATTTTCTTTGATTTTCGGTTTTTGCTTTGACTCACTGTAGAATCTTTAACTGTAACTTGAATGGAACGATAAATATTTTATTGTTCTGAGGCAGAAAAATATTGTTTGCTCGTATGAACATATTTCTATGTGTGATCCATCTAGAATATTTCATGTAGAACATACCATCTGGAATAATCTAATTAAAATATTCCATCTGGAACATTCCATCTAGAATATTCCAAGTAAAACATTCCATTTGGAATATTCCCTCTAGAATATTACATGTAGAACATTCCATGCAAAATTAAAATGTAATTGTTGAAATAAATGGACTACTACAACACCGGGTATTTTGAAAATTATGTAAATTTGCTTATCGGATTTTGTAATCATGAGAAAAGGAACTTGAGCCCCTGATGCTCTCCCCTTTGCACAATAGTAATGAGGAATTGAATATTCAATTTCGGGCTTCCATTTTTATCATACGTATATGGTTGGTTGGGGTTTTATTGCTCAAAAATCGTACCATTGCTCGCAAAATGCTTTAATATAGTTATATTAAGAAACTTAGATTAAGACAATCGACACTTGCAACACGTGTTATAGGAAGAAGCAAACATTCAGGTATCAAGAAGGAAAAAAGATTCATTTGAAAACTGTGGGCGTGTAAGGAAAGCATCACTCACAGCGTCCACCTCAGGGATGGACAAGTGGAAGGAAACCCCCGCCACGCTCCATCGGTTGGGGGTGAGTCAGGAGCCTTTTTATGGCACTGTCCTGCTGAGCTCTGAGACCTCTACTCGCAAACTAATCCGGCAAATTTGGCGGCTTAGTGTTTGGCACTGGGGATCTCGAGGGTTACCAGATTTCGAAATGAATCGCTGGGTGCTGTGATGATTGTGGAATTATTAACCCATTTGGGGATGAGGGAATTTATTGATATCGCAGCCTTCTGGAACATGGCTGTTCAAAGGGAAGCTCAAGCCTTTTTCTTTTTAAATCAAAAGGCCATTTACAAAAATGTTTTTATTCTGAAATTCGATGAGAAAATTGACATAATTTTGAAACTGTCTTTTAATATTTTTGTTTAAAAACCATGAAAAGAAATAACTTGTTCAAACCCTTGTTTAACGCTGATGGTTGTCTCGACAAGGTATCTCGCCAATAGCAAAAATTAGATTTTGATGAACGAGATATCTCAAGATAAGAAAACTGACCTGATCTTGATCTATCAAAAAATCGGTAATATCTTGATGACGAGATAATTTTGTCATTTCAAAAATTGATCATATCTTGATGGACGAGATATCTCGTCGAAACCAATTAGAGGGTTAAGCGTGAGTTCTTTGTAAGTTGAAATTGGAATCCTTAACAGGAAACATTGTCCATTTTGCCTTGGTACATTTCGCTTTTTATATATAAGTAGCTTTTAGTCAATTAAATAGATTTAAAAATCTAATTGCACATATTTTCTTCAACTAGTTTTTATATATAAATTACGATTGACTGTATGCGCGTTGAAAAATAATTTTAGAATATTTTTCCTTGTCCAAAAGAACTGTGTCCCTATTCCTATTTATCATTTTAGTCCTTGCTCCTAACAAGTTCTCGAAATGGTCCTGTTCCAGAAAAAAGTTATTTAACTTAAAAGTAACCAACCTAAGAGTCAAGTAACATCCATAAGAGAAATCTCTCTACATATATACTTCCCAATTCAGATGGGGAGAATGCACGGCATAACTTGAAGACTCATCTATCGCGACTAATTTTGCTGGTAGAATTCATGGAAGTTCTTCCAGTCACAAAACAGTCAATTGAAACCTACCTGAAGATTGAAAGGAATGTAACAGGGGTAGAGCAGATATTCGCTTCCGAATCTTCAATAACTTCATTAAAAAAAGACATTTACTATGTAAACACTTTTAGTATTGTGCAATAAACCCTTTAAGTTCATACACAGAGCCTAATTTTTAGATCTTATTTTAGTTTATGTAAAATAGTTATAAAAGGTTTTAAATTGATTCTTACCACACAACTCATAGACTTGTTTTCAGAAAATTACTTACATAATATTAAAATTTACAAGAATTTCTTCGCCTAGTTCGTTGCAAATAAAAGCTGCATTTCAAAATTGCGCATAGTAATATGAATGGATTCCAAAGGTACTACCGCGTATAAAAGTTGAATTTATCCTAAAAAATGAAGATCTTTCAAATCGGGGATTGATCCCGAACCGTCACCAATAACCCGTAGTGTTTGTTGCTCCAGCGTGACGTTAATTCAACTACCTACCTACATTATGCATCCCCCCATCATTTTCCTCAATTTCCTAAGATTTTCATTCCATGAATTGAGTACTTTTTCGATTTAAAAGCTTAATAAATCACTTTGTCATGATATAAATAAATGATCAAGTCCTGAGATAACTAATATTGTCTGAAAAATTGCTTCACTACAGTGTAATTCTACGGTAAATTTATCTTTAGATATATAAACATAAATTGTAAGAAATGTTTGCAATCCGCATACTTTTGTTTGGAATTTGAAAATTGTGCTAAAGTAATGAAACGCGCTTTGAAAGGGAAAATCCTTTCAACCCAGTTAGAAAAATATCGCCAGTGTATGCTTTCAAAAAAACCTTTCGGAAAAGTTTCAACTTCGCGAATCCCTCGTGAGTCGAATGTTTATAGTTTTAGGGCAACCCCGCTTTCGAGAGGGGTGTCGTGAAAAAGGTTAAGAGATCAACCCTGTTGTCAAAAACACGTCCGTACCTCCACAATGCCAAATGGGTCCATTTATTAAATATGCAGTTTCCGCTCGATTGATATCATTGTGTTGCGAAAGCTGTTGCAGACATAATGATGAGTGGCAAGTTTTAATCACGGATGACTTGATTCTTCGTCAGAGCATTGACTGTTTTTCTTGTTTTAGAAACTATGACGTTGGATTTCAAATTTAAAAGTTTCAATTGTTTTGTCGAGTTAAAAAATTTTAATTTTAGTTCAATTGAACTTTTTTTGAATTGTGCATACAGTTTCTACAAACGGTAATTGCTCAATTATTGACTTTTTATCAACCGAAAAAAAAATTTATAAGGCTGGCATTTTCAAATTTCTAACCGACTAAAATCCGATGTTCGAGGTCGCCAATAGTCCTTTGTGTTGCGCCCCTCCAGTACGATGTTAATTAAATATCTACCGACCTACCGATGTACCAGAAGGCCACGGTAGCCCAGTTGGAAAAGTAACGGATTAGCAATTGGAGGGTTGTGAGTTCGAAACTAGGTCCAACGAATCGTTATGTACGCTGGGACTGGTGCACGTTAAATCCGTTTTGGCCTCAAATGTCCTCATGTTGGCGTGGTGTGAAAATTTGGAGAGGGGTGCCAGCTCAAGTGCTGACCTCGTCATCACCGTGGTTCAAAATAAGGCGGTGTTGTCCTCGAATTTTCCCTTTGGGATTGATCCCGGACCGTCGCCAATAGCCCATTGTGTTGCTCCAGTAAGACGTTAATTAGCTACCTACCGATGTACGAGATGGTTGACTGGATTGAGTTTCATGGCGCAAGTCATATTTGGCCAAGCTGCGCCATAAAAACATCAAGTAAAAGGCATACACATAAAAAGAAAGCTTTACTGACACAGAGAGAAATAAACCTTGGGAGGTATCGAGCCTGAACCGCCTAGTACATTGGGCAAACCCAAGGAGTCACGGTGGCCTCTCAATGTGATATGAGATGTTGAATATGCGACAGCTTGATATTTTTTGTACAGAAAAATGAGATATACACAAAAATTTGGAATAGTAAACTTGAAAGAACGATAGTTTAAATCAACACACAAAAAGGGTTTTGATTAATAAAAAGTAAAAGATTCAGCCATTTTCTTGACAAAAATCTATGATTTCCTATGCTTGATAATGGAATTCCCCTTCTGTATATTTTCAGAGGCTAACATGCAGCTTTGTGTATTAACCCTCCAAGTAGTTTCGACGAGATATCTCGTCCATTAAGATCTGGCCAATTTTACTAAGGACGATATATCTCGTCAACAAGCTATTGTCGATTTTTTGATGATGATCAGATCAAGATCTAGTCAGTTTTCTTCTAACGACGAGATATCTCGTCCACCAAGATCTGGTTAGTCTTTTTTCTAAGGACGAGATACCTCGTCCATCAAGATCTTGTCAGTTTTGCTACAAGATACCTTGTCGGGACAACCACCAGGAGGATTAACAGCAATTCTTTATCACGCCAGTTTACATATTAATATATTTTCCTCATATTCAGATTCCGAGCTTGCCTGAAACTGTCTGGAACTGCGGCAGGCAACATGGTGGGAAAGCTTTTCTTCAACGTAGTTCAAACCAAGTGTTTCCTCTTCAAGCACGTCAAGAAGTGCACCAAAAGATCATGGTGGGGCAAGTGCCTCAAGTTCGAGAAAGAAAAGACCGCTTTCCTCAGAGAAGCCCTCAAGTACTGAATCGTGTTTTTCTTGTCCTGTCAACGGTGCAAGTTGCTCCTCGTCATGACATGAGTGATTCTCTAAAGCGCAGAATTTATTTATAACGAACTCTGTGTGTACACTAATTTTCTTAGCATTTCAAATTTCTTTGTCTAGACTGAAAAAATATACATGGCTTACTTTGAAATAACTGAACGTGAATGAAAAACCAAAACGTGTTTTGTTTTCACCCCAAGCCAAGAACATCTATAAAATTACTAACTTAAAACGAACCACAAAATTAATCTTCAGCTTTTCCACTAACTTGACTCATTACTGATTGAAAATGATTGACCAAACTATTTCTAACACCTGACTGGTGTTTGGATAAAAATCTTACCTTCGTTACACTTTTAAACTGAGTATGCCAGTATTTTTTTGTGTTAGCTATAGATCATATAAAAGCAATACCATACCAGATAAAAAAATTAATTTCAAACTTAAATAAGGTTTTAACCCTCTGATAGTCACGAAATTTTCTAATAGTGTGGTACTGCTTTTCCCCAGAACACGCATATTGACTGACGATATAGCCACATCTATTGGTTGAAAGAATCCGGCGAAATATTCTATTGATCAAAACTAGTTAAAAGTTATGCCCGGAAAACTAGGTTATAGGTCTGATATATGCGTGTACATCCCTGAGGGTTAAATGAATTTGTTAATGTATCCTAATTCAGTTTCGAGACCGAACAAAAAAACATACCGATGTTTTAAATTAAATATTTTTTTGATTTATTAAAATTCGGGGTACTTTTTAAAGTGCTATCTAGAATGGAGTTTCCAGTACCTTATTTTTGTTTATCGGCAAACGCTTATAAATATTAATTATAGGAAAAATAAGAACATCGAGAGCAACTTGTAACTACGACCCCAGAGGTTTCAACTCTGAGTTAGTGACAATAAGGCGCACATATTGCCATGGTTTTGTACGTGTATTTTACCAACTAGCTCATCAACTATCAGTGTGTAGAATATTCGTGTCATAAACGTCATATTGAAACAATACTTTTTTTTCATTTACCTTAGCAATAAATGATCAAAACGACCTATGCGAAGTTGTACAATATATAGTGTTGATGAATGTATAAATGTCTTAACAGTGAATCATTATCAGTTTCCCATCAAACATTTTTGGCTCAACGCCCCTTTTTCTAGGATAATTTTTTTTTTGGTGCCTCCTCTGGAAAATTCACACCTAATCATAAATTGCAAGTGTGTAGCTGTCTATAATTTTTGAATTTCACCGAAATATTTACGTAGCTGTATATGTAATTTTACAATTTCAAGAAGCTAGTTTGGAAATTAAACAACTTGGGACCGAAATTATAAAGCTATTTGTTAAAACGGGGAATAAAAAAATGTAATTATACATGAACACACTGACTTTCTCATTATTATTAGTCATTAAAATCAATCAAATCAGTAAAATTAAAAATAATCACTAATGAATGGTATTGTGCTATCAATGTCTATAGTGGCTCTACTTTCCTCAGTAGCATCCTTAAATCACCAGTCAACTATTTGCAGTTGGTTCCTCTTTTTCGTTATAAAAACAAATAGCAATGCATCACTGTAGTGTCTATACGGTCAAGTGAATAAGTCTGATTAAAACATTTTTAAGCGACAATTTGTTAAGCAACTTTTGCCCACTCATGCTCCTCAACGGCCTCTATTTACCCTAATATTTCTTCAGCGCCCAGTAGGGGGCGTTGGAGCCCACTTTGGGAAACTATGCACCATATTAACGCGCTAGTTTACATTCTTCCTCAAAACGAAAAGTCGAGAAAATTTCTGACTCAAGTTTGCATATCATAGAGCATCTCAAATACTTATTTAGCAGCTCTCAATTATCGGTTTCTTTTAAGCGATGCTGCATACAACAAAGACAAAACGGAGAATACCTCAAAGGTGTTTCTGATAGCACAATTCAAAAAGAAAAACTATGACTGCGATAAACTGACGCATTAATCGTTGGCTTAGAGCAGGGGTGTCAAACTCAATTAAAACACGGGCCATTTAATGCAACTAGTAAGATTCACGCGGGCCACATCACATTTACAAATTTTCTTAAAATTATATCTTGAAGTGAGGATTCAGGGGAATATGGATAAGATAATTAAAACACATTATGTGCTTAAGTGAATTTAGGTAATAATTTATAATATTGCTATATAATTGCTTTTATTTAAACGTTTATTTAATTTAATGTATTTATAAAACTAAAATTAATTTTTTTTTACCGGAAACTTGCCAGCGCTTTCCTCCTACGAGAGTTTTCCAATATCTGGATTCAGAGACTGAGAACAGACAATCTTCATTATGGCACAGATAGACGTTTATCAGTTAATCTTGATCTGTAGGCCGTTTTATTTAATTTCATGGACGAAAATAGTTGCTCACACATTTTTAACATGACGAAATTTTGTGTACGGTATTGCCTCAATCTCCCCTAAGTGCTATTTTCTTCATAACAGTGTTCTGTTTTTATTTTATTTCAGAGCATCGTGGGCCACAAAAAATTACCTCGGGGCCACATGCGGCCCGCCAGTTTGACACCCCTGGCTTAGAGCAAACTCATTAACTGACATTTTTCGGAGGCATTAAATGCTTATTTTCATGAGCAATACATTGTCGCATTGTAAACTGTTTAAAAGATACATTACAAAAATGCTTATAACTTTTATTATTGAGCCAAAAACGAAGAGTTACTCTTTAAACAGATGTAAAGTAAAAATTTTGCTAGTTGGATAGAGGTCACACATATTTGAACTCTTAAAGCATTTTTCTTTCAACGCATAGAAAACAAACATTTTTAAACATGCAATACATATAAAAATGTTGTATTGAGAAAAATAAACTGCTATGAAACAATTCAGGGAAGAAACATGTTGATTATAAAGAACTTAAACATATTCGCAATACATTTATGAGATTTGTTATGTATTTGATTTTATGCCAATATAGACAATTTGTGAAATGTATGAAAATGCGTTCCGATTAGACAGGAAAGATGCCTTGCCAAATGTGTTTTCAATGGTAAAAAAAGTGTAAAGAATAAAATAGTATCACTATATCCATAAAGTTATTCCTACTATTAGTCCTTTAGTCAAACTTTCAATCATAGATAACGAATTACAAACAAGGCCAAACCCTCTAAATGTTCTCTTGACTTTTAAAATGTTTTAGAAGCATTTACAAATACTTTCTGTAGAATTGAAAGCTCCCTATATCTCTGTAATCATTATGTACAGTGTGTAACAGTGTAATTTTCATATTTATTTGTCATTATGTTTTAGTAATAAAGAAATGGTTCCTAGTGTGGTTTGATGTTATTTAAAGACCAGATTGGATTGCGCATTGAGATTTGAAAGCAACTACAATGGAAATGCTGGGGATCAAACAATCAGTGTTCAGATAGTATATTTGTTTATGGCTGAAAGAGATAGTAATGCTCATAGCAATCGTTTTTGCATGGTACTGAATACTGGGAATCAATAGTCACACCCTCAAAACTCCTTTAATAGCAAGTTATCTTTCTTCACTGTTCATTTCTCACAGCACAAAAGGAAACCTGTCATACTTCCCTACATCCAATCTATATACACTGCTGGCCACCCAAATTGCAACACCAAGAAAGACAAGAGATATCACAACAAAATTTATTTTGTAGATAACATGTTGACCAAGTATCAAATGATTAAATTTATAGACTTCTGTGAAGTGTGGTTCCTGCCAAAATCAGTAGCCAGAGTAGCCGCCATTGTTGGAGATCACCGCTGCCACACGCCTCGGCATTGATTCAAAGAGACTTTGGATGTGTTCTTGGGGTACAGCAGACCAAGCAGCTTCCACACGTTGCCAAAGTTGATCTGGTGTGGCAGCTGGGGATGTATTCTGGGTCAATCGTTGAGCAACCATGGACCACATGTTTTCTATCGGCGAAAGATCCGGAGAGCGAGCTGGCCAGGGAAGCAATTCAATCTGGCGATTGACGAAGAACCCTTGGACAATGCGTGCCACGTGTGGTCGCGCATTATCCTGTTGAAATATGGCTGTGGGCAAGCCCTGAAGGTAAGGAAGGACAACTGGCTCCAACACCTCGGAGATGTAGCGCTGGCTGTTTAAAGTACCGGCAATGCGTACTAGAGGAGTGCGAGAGTGATATCCAATACCGCCCCATACCATAATACCCGGTGCAGGACCAGTGTGGCGGTGCATAACGCAGCTGTTCAGCATCCTCTCTCCACGGTGTCTCCAGACTCGAATCCGACCATCGTGGTGTTGCAGACAGAAGCGTGACTCATCAGTAAAGACAATTTCATTCCATTCTGCCGTCCACATCCTTCTTTCATCGCACCATTGGCGGCGGAAACGTCTGTGGTTCTGCGTCATGGGTAGACGAAGCAATGGACGTCTTGCGGACAGACCACTCTGCTGTAAACGGCGTCGAATGGTACGCGCAGACACTGGATGATGCGGTACAGACTGAATGTGCTGTGCTATGGTTCGTGATGTGGCTGAGCGATCCGTCACTGCCATACGCACAATATGCCTGTCATCACGTGAAGTGGTGCACTGAGGTGGATGCGATCGAACACGTCGGTCCGTCGTACCCTCCTGCATCCAACGATCACATATCTGCATTACAGTTGTTTGGTTTCGTCCAACACGACTACCGATTTCCCTGAAAGATAATCCTCAATCTCGGTAGGCCACTATCCTTCCTCTGTCGAACTCGGATACTTGATCAAAAGATGATCGCTGTTTTCTACGAGGCATAATTGATCGTTTTTTTGAAAAAACCACAAGAAAAACACAATTGCCGTACTTGAAATCGTCGAAATCTCCAAGCCTTAAATAGCGCTTTGAAGTGGCGCCACAGGCGCGCGTGATGTGCGTCTGCGCTGAAATTCTAATCATTTGCATATCTCACCTCCGCTAATGCATGTTGTAAATTTCATATTATTTGCATGCTTCCTTCAGGGTGTTGCATTTACGGTGGCCAGCAGTGTAAATAAAAATGGAGTGTTTGCACATTGAATATTTTTGCTCCATTTCAAGTTATTTACCCGTTTTGGGTTGAATTTAATTGTGTCAGTCTGTTAGTCTTCCCATTTTATGTCTGCAGGTATCGATTTTATATTATTTATATCCGTTACAATTTGACAATAAACAAATATCATCGATTTCTCTGCCACGTATATTCATGCAGATCATTGTTACCAGAAAGTAAAGTTCAATCTTTCGTATTTGAACTTTTTATGAAGGAAATTGAATGACATCTTTCCAAGTTAGATGAAGGATATAGTCAGTTTTTCTACCATTAGTATTATACCCACTTTGTTTTAAATCTAAACACTAGATAGTCACAACGAACAATTGGGAACAATAAAAAAATAAATATAAATTTGTTCCAAAGCAAAGCAAAACCATGCTTTTGCATGCTGCCAAAAATTAGAAGTGATTAAACAGCATTTATTTTTAGATTTTTTTTACACTTAGTTTGGTTCTAAAGGGAGATATGAAAGAGTTATTTTATTAGATGTGGAATGATTTTAAATTTCCTTTAGTTTTATTACATGAAATAGAGCAATTATTAAATTCAGTTAGGAAATTGACAGAAGCAGTTACAAGCATTTATTGATTTCACTAAAAATGATAAAATGCTATAGAAAATTTAAGTTTGCAAGAGCTGAAATTTTAGAAATTCAATTCACAATACATCGTCCTTTTACATAAAGTTTGTATGCTGTGAAAAGATAAGATACAATGGTTTATAAGCATAAAAATCAATAATCACAAACATCTGAATTTTCGCACCATAAATCAAGACCTTTCACCAAATTAATCATGAACGAAAGAAATTAAATTTAGTAAATGAAAATTGATTGTTTTAGTCTCATATTAATTGAAAGTCAAATATGAAATGAGGTGTTTTGAACAAAGCGAAAATTGCTTGCTATTTATAATCATTCTCTGTATATTTCTTATATAATAAAATAAATTAGAATTCATTATCAGGAAAACAAATTTATTCAATAAAAGTTAAATATATTTATATTCTAACATACTTTTAATAAAAATTTACAAAGTTATCATACATATAGCATTTCAAACTTAATAACATTTTTTACAAATATGTACAAGTTTTTCACAAATCTGACAAGATTTACAATGGTCAAAAAACATTCCTAAACTTCCTAATTTCAATGTCACACAAAACAAAATGATTTATATAATGCACTTCTTATTTTTACTACATTGCAATGCCTTCATTGACATTTTATACATAAATATGTAATATCAATGAACAAAAATGATTCTTATAATGCACTCACATTTTTACTATGCAATGTTTTCATAGACATTTAATATAAGATATGACAGAAATGAAATTATGTACAAATATAATAAATAGTAGAAAAACAAAAATTCTGATTTAGATAAATCGAAAAATGAGTAGAGATTGGAGAAAACAGTGATAAATGCTTAAAGACAACTCTTAAAACAAAATTATAAACTAAAATTTACTAAACCTAAAGTTTCTAAAAAATAAGATATTTTGTTACATACTTACACAAATACCTTACATGCAAATTTTCAGACCAAATTATTTTACTTTGGAAGGAAGTCAATTCTCTTGAAGTTTGGAATAAAAAATTGTACAAGAATAATTCTTTTAAACTTTAAAACAAGAAATTCCAGCAATCTAGTATATTTTGCTACGAGTTTATTTTACAGCTGCGAAGTAAAGAAATATCTAGATAGATTCTGCTTAAAATAGGTGCACAAAGTAATGCTATTTTGATATTAACTATTTTAAGTTACTTTATATGAAGATGGAAGTGACCACAAATTAGGTTACTTTTGTACATGTACTTAAGTAGAAGCGATGACATTGTTTCATAAAACCAAATAAAACTTATATAAAATTGCTATAAAAAACTAATAAAAATTACAAGAAAAATAATTATATACTTAAGTGCAAGGAAATCAGAAATAAATCACTTGAAAGTTAGTTTAGGATAAAATATCTAATTTTCAACAAGATACCAAATTCTATCTACTAATAGAAACACAACTTTCAGAATACACTGTCTTTTAATAATGTATCGTCATATGTATACACCAATATGTAACGTCAATTAATAATGTATATAATACAGATGAAATTGCAGTTTCAAAATGCTTGAAACATAGCATCATGATCTACAGTATAACTATGGTGTAGAAATACCACTTCCAATGGCAAACGTGAATAATGAATTAAAATATGAAAACATTTGACTACTATGATATTAAAAGACCAGTATCACACTGATCACAATGGCACAAATTTCTTATGACTACAATGACTTTATAAAACATACAATTTTAATGAATTATTATTAAAAGCGATAAAAATGACATTAACGAAAACAAACTAAAGCTTTTAAACTAAAATAAATCATTCCAAATATTTGTATTCTTTATATTTACAAAGATGAGTATATTCCAGTTAATAAAAGATAATCTACACCTAAGAAATAAAGAAAAAAAAATGCAACTTGCATTTCCCAAGAAATAACATATGTGAGACCAATGGATACATAAAAGCTCAAATCTAAAGATGTAAAAAAGAACTTATTGAAGTGGCAATGATAAAAAAACAAAAAGCACTACAAAATGTTTTCGATATTACCTCTATTACATAACCACCTATTTTTATAAGAGCACTTTTTCTCGGCACGGAATCTCAGCCTGATTTTGAAAACAACTCGAACCATCTTCTTTGTCAATTATGTTTTGGATCAACTTTGATAAGACCACAAACAGGTTTGGTACACAGATTTTAATAGTGAATTAACTTCAGCATTGATGCACCATTTTAAAATACATTTGTCAAATATTTGTGACTCAAAACGAAAATGAGATATATTTTAAAAGAATTATTTGCAACAGTTGAAGAGAAATAGTGATTAAATTATTTTAAAGGGTCAATTGAGATTATTAATTTAACAGCATCAGTGTAATTCTAAAAACTAAGTCTCAGAACTAGATTTTTACTATCTTCAAGTGAAAATTTAGATATCAATAAATAACTACACAAGTTATTTTCTATAAAATAAAACAAGATTACTCTGCTTAAAATTTATTTTAAATTACCTTTGCACTTCATTTTAGTGAGTTACATTATCGTGAATCAATCATGCAATGCCAGCTAAAGTTTTATAAGTGTCTTAAAGTAGACAACAGTTTACTAAGAACCAAAAGATCACAATTTACCAACTTTTTACCTTATTTTCAAATCTTCAAGTTACTAATTATGCAGACTAATATTCTAAATTAATCGTATTACACTGGCAATGTGATAAGAGTGTTACAACAAATTAAATTTAAAACAAGGAATTTGATAAGCATATAGTATATTTTGATACAATTTTTAGATTTGCCTCAATTTGTACAAAAGAGATGCTTACACAAAAATTCATTATTTGTGGCTATATCTGACCACTAACGTGGGACATAACTTGACTCTAATCACGGCATAACTCCATGCGAGAAAGAAAACAAATCTTGGAAATAAATAAAAAATAGTATTTTTCTTTTCAGTTTTATACACTATGCATTCAAGTCATACAAAAAAATTCTACTGATAAAATAACAAAGAAAATTAAACAATATTTAATACATTCAAATAAACTTTCCTATGCCTTTAAAGAGAATGATTGGCAAGTTGCAAGACTAGCAATAAGAAAATAGTAACGCTAGAGTCAAAATATTCATTGTCATAAAAACTGTATTTTTTGCCATGTACTGAGATATAATGTTTTCCATTTTGTTGTATTTTCAGCATGTAATGATGCAATTGAGTAGAAACCATGCGATCTAGAAATAATTCAAGTTGCTATTTGAGGGGAAATGCCAGTTTTGATATTTACCTACAATCAATTGAATAAATAAAAAGATAAAGCACTTAACATCCTCTTTCACAGTAGAAAATACCAGTATTCCGTAATAATTGACAGATATGCTGATAGCAAGTAGGTAACATGAAATTATTAAACTACAAATTTGCAGAAAAACACAGCAGTTTAAATGGTCCTTTTAAAAACATACTTTTCATAAAAATTTAAAATTCTTTTCAGTTAGAGAACTTGAGAAAGAAGAGAAATAAATGCTTAACACTAGAATAAATTCCATAAAATTGAGTCCAGATACAAACCTTCATAACATAGCAAAAGAGAATAGAAGAGAAATCTAAATTCTTTAGAAATTATAAACATGCAAATGAACAATATTTGAATGTCTAGGCCATTTCAAAAACTTTTTTCAAATTGAACAGTCCTTCCACAACATTAAATTTAGTTTTATTACTACCTTATATACCTAGCCTTAATATTTAAACAGCAGGCTGTAATTCAGTAGGGATTACATATATATTAAATTCTTTAACTTTAGAATAAACCTATTCAACACTTTCAATATTGCTTGCAAAATATATTATTTGACAAGTCACTTGAAACAAAATAATTTCAGTTCAAAATGAATAGAATAAACTTCAGAAATTATTAGCAAAGGTTTGTAATGGTTCTAATAATCCAAATCAAAAGTTAAGTATTCTTTCGATTTATAAATTATATTACATGAAAACATGTAATTTTTTGATAGAAAGGTAACATAATTTAGCAAGGTATCGAAATAAATATGTATATATATGAAAACAATTTCATAAATATTCAAATCAAATATTAGATTGTATATTTTGTGTATTCAATACCTTTTATATTGAGAATTTGAAATATTTACTATGAGAACTACAAAATTTTGAATTCAAAATGGTACAAATGAGTTAAAAATGCTTTCTGTAGATCCTATCACTATAAAAAGTACTTTATAATTAAAACAGTAAGTAAAAGTTGAATACTTTAAAATTTGTATTATCTATTTAAACTATGAACAATGTTATTTAATATTCTTAAGAAATGTTTTACATTCAAATTTATTAAAAATTCATTTGCAAGTGTAGGCAGTTTTATCAAGTATTAATTTTTATGAAATAAACTAAATGACTCTTTCTTTCACTTTACAATTGTCAATTATTGACTTAGTTTATCAACAAGTTTAGATGGTTCAGAACCTGTTAACCTGATTTTCAGCTAACTGGAGCCACATTATCTATTTTTCTAGTCTAACCTTTCAGTAGATTGTTTAAGAATGCAATCAAAGGCTGAAAGTAACTGTAAACAAATACTTTTAAACGTTTTTAAAAGCTATAGTTGTGATTAAAGAATTATATATAAACTTTCTAAACTTAAAAAAGCGTTTAGAACAGATTGACAGTAAAATGCATATTTTTGCAAAGTAAAAATAACTTAATTTTAATCTTTAATAAATCTGCAATTAATTCCACTATTACTCAAAACTTGAGGTTTCATAACAATCTTATTTTTGAAGATAACGGTTTAAAAAATATGCACAAAATACAGTAGTTATATGAAACTGCCTTCACCAAAATATTTAATTTAATAACATCATATTAACTGTTACTCACTTTTCATGGATGTGCAGCGAAAGAACACACTTTAACAATTTGAAAAACGTATTTTCATAATCATATGCTCCATACATATTTTAGTCTACAGTTCCATTCTATGTATCACAAGCATAAGCATTGTATTCTAGCTTAAGGCAATACTGGTTTATAAAGCTCAGGCCCATTCAAAAGCAAGAGCTGTTTATATCTTTTCACTAAAACTTTTACTTTATAACAAGCACAATTTATTCTTTAAAAGGCAAAAGCACAGGCAAATCTCTCTGACATAATTTAAAGGAGGATTTTACAATAACTTAAGTTTCTACATTTTTCAATACCTTTAAATCTTTTCCACAATTTGTATTCCAATACATAAAATTGATTTGTAACATAATAATTTTGGTAAAGTACCTAAAAATTCAAATTGCATACTTTAAAAGTATGCCTTATTAAATATTTGCTAAAGAAATTTTTAAAAAACTGCCAAATCAAACTGGAGGACAATTAAGGCTGAATGAATGTAATTAAAGTTAAAATATGATTTTTAGTATACTTCCATATATATTGGAAAAACTCAAGGAGTAACTGCCATATATATATTTAGAATACTTAAAAAGCTATCAAATTTAAAACCTACTATAATTTTAAACTAAATAATTCAATCCAAATACAAGTCAGATCTAAAATTTGTTAACCCTCCAAATAACAGATCACGTTTTATTTGATGTAGACTAGATTCAATCACTATTACAATAAACCAATGCACTTCAATCAGAATCAAAACTTAGATATGACTACTAATACAGCACAAACTGTGCATAAATAGATCAAAGCAAAATTTTTTAAAAAATCATAAATTTTTTTTATGAATCATTGATCAAGGGAAATAAAACATCGCAAGTTTCAGTACTAAGTCAAAAGTGATAAAGATCAATAAAATTATTTATAAAATAAAATTTTTACTGCAGCGAACGAGGATTTATAAAATTTCAAAAATTTCTTAATAGTAAGGTGAAAAGATAGAACCTGAGAAAAGCTAGATAAATAGGTAATTAAAATGTCATAACTGTTACTTGCAACAATGTCTATCGCAAAAAAAAACCCAAGTTCAAATATGATCTGCTCTAAAAAATGTTACATTTAAGCAAACAGCCTCTTTGATATTTGTTAATACTAAATAGCACAAGTAGTAAAATATTGCATCTATTCATTGTATGCCCAGCATTACTCAACGTATCTAAAGGGATTAATTTGTCTTCAATCTCCATCACATAATAAGGCAAGATTCCCACAAAATTTGCAGCAACATACTTTAATTTATAAAAAAACTTGTTTAAAATGAAAGGTAAGTATTTCAATAATGTGTGAAAACTTGATGCACATAAACACAGATATGCAAAATACTTTCAGAGAAAATCTATACCTTTTCATGGATTTATTCGGAAACATACGATTATGCTATTTTCGTTCAATTATCTAAAAATTTAACACAACTCACAACTTGGCTACTGATGATTTGTGAATCCACCAGACACAAGCCAAAATTGAGGCAGTGTTTTAACAGATCATTCATTGTTTCATTTTAATACAAAATTGCTATCAAGCTACAAAGCATATATAGTGTAAGACCTCTGACATGTATTCAAAACTATTCATTATTTGTATATTTTTAAGTAATAGTTTTTCTTTTATTTATATATCTAGAAAGGCAGCAAAGGTAGTCTAATAAGCTAGGAAATGTTAACAAGCCAGAAAGAAAAAAAAGAACAATGATCAGATCAAACTATTTCTTCCTCTTTTAGCAATGAGAAGCAAGCATCAAACAAATTACATTGATTGATGATATTTAAACAAAACCCTTCATCACCAGTACTCATACCACACTGAGCAATTTTTCATTAAAATAATTAAACAAATTTCCATACTTTTAAAAGCATTTTACAGTTAAAACAATTTTAAATTTTTTCGCAAACAAAACAGAAGTATACTCAAGTCCAAAAGAATTTTGTTTTACTAACGTAATAGTCGACTGCCTTTGCAGTAGTTTTACAGAAGACAAAGCTTACTGCATACAATATTTTCACAACTAGGTCAACATGTTCTTCAATTGAACTGAATTCGTAGCTAACATCCAGTGTTTGTAAAAAGTAGTAACAAGATATTCAAAATTAAATCATTGCATAGTAAAACAAATTGCATAGATAAAACGAAATAATTCAATAAACACATTTCAATTTGATAACAAGTCAAGAAATTCTTAAATATTCGCCTTTGATTTAAATACCAATTCCAAGTCTAATTTCACTAGATCTATTTGATCTTCCACTCTGGCAGACAACTTCAGATAATTATCACTTACAGCATAGATAAATATTTACTTACAAAAAGTTTCTGATTGTATCAAAACAATGAAGGCACCAATAAAATGTATACTTCAATTCACTTGTCACATATAAAACTATTTATATTGCATAAATATTTTAAGATTTATATTAAATATATACAGTTTAAAGAAATATTTTTGTAAAATCTTAAGTTCAGTAACAGTGATAAATATATGCACAAATTAAAATACTTCAATAATCTAATTTGAATAGCATAAGTTTTTTCATCTCGATAGTCTATATCCTGAGTGTCTAACACATTTTAAAAATCTTCCACGATTTTTTATTTTTGATACATGACTTAAGTCAAAAATAATAATTTCAAGAAAATAAGCAACCGAACACATTTGATTTTCTCTCTCTTTAAATTATACATATATACACTTTCAATGCATCAAACTAGATAAACAATTCTTAAATGTTGCCACTAAAAATGAAAAACGCCTCTAACATTTTAAAATAAAACTCATCACTTAAAATGTCTGTACATATGTTAAAATAACATTACTATATATATAATTCATGTATAATGATGGAACAATAATTTTTTTGACTAAGTATCACCACTGACTATCACAATATAGCTTCAACAATACCGTACATTTGCATTAAAACTTGCATATGAATTGGAAGGCATGATCGCCTGTCACAGTATTTAGAATTCAGTTGAAGCCAGGACAGAGCATTATATCCTTCCAAAACGTACCTGCAATAAAGATTTATGCAAATTAAGTTTTCAACTAATCTACCCAGGAAGATAATTGTAAAAATTCACAAATATAAAGCTTATGTTTGATAATAAAATAGGTTAGGTAGTCAATTAAAGTCGCACTGGCGCAACACAGCATTCTATTGGCGATGGTCAGGGATCAATTCCGAAGGGAAAGATCCCAGAACAACGCCTTGTAACTCTGAACCACAAGAGGGCAACACTTGAACTGACACCCCTCTCCAAAATTCCACACCACTGCAGCACGAGGACATTTGAGGCCATGACATATGTAACATCCACTATCATACACATACATTAACGGTCTTTAGTTGGAGCAAGTTTCGAACTCGCAACCCTTCGGTTGAAAATTCATTACTCTTCCAACTGGGCAACAGAAGCCCAAAAAATAAAATAAACTTACACTAAAAAAAGAGATTGCATTAATACATAAAATAAAGAGAAATAATTTTCTCTTTAAACTTGGATCTTTTTACTTTATATCAGTAATTGGTTTAAAATATTTTACATATTTTTACACCATAAAATTTCTACAAATATGTCAGTTATTGCAATACCTTAAGACATCTGTAGTGATGTTTGAATCAAGAGGGTGGCAAAGTTGTTGTTGTGTACTATTATGCAACAGGTCATCAGAACTTTGTTGAATAAATGGTAAATGGATAAGTAAAGCAGACTAAAAAAAAAAGAAATACATACTTAGCAATATATATAGCAATACATTCCTGTCAAATTTGAGACTAAGATATTTTTAATAATTAAGTTTAACCACATGTTCTGATAGATATATAAATCCTGACACAAAATAATTTTAATTAAAACAGTTTAATCTTAAATCTGGGATTTTTTTTAAATAAAAATATCAGATTTTTATAAATTTAATTTGCTGCTCCGAAATATGTTTAAACTTGTTGCACACGAGAAATGCAAATTAGTTTCTAGATAGTATTGCTTTATGCTATACATTAATTTTTTAGAAGATTTACGAAATAAGCCATGGCTAATTTTTAAAATATTGAAACTAAAATTATTCTTGGGCCTTGTTAAATTTATGCTTTCACTAGAATTCTACTTCATACTACAAATCTATAATACTTAAAATTATAAATCAAAAACAAATATTTTAATTAGTTTGAATTTTTTAAGGCACAAGGGCCATATTTGGCCATGCTGTGCCAAACACAACAGAAAACATCAAGTAATGGACATACACACAAAAAGTTTTACTGACACAGAAAGGAGCAATCCACCTAGGGAGGAAAGAACTTTCACTGCCTATAACTTGCAGGTTATTAACGAAGTAGGCATACCCACTGAGTCATGAGGGCACCGAAACCAAATACGTAGTGATTCAATCTCTCTCAATAGGTTGCTTTATAAGCACCAATTCTAGGGATCCAAACTCTTATGATTTTCTATTTGCATGGTTCAGGCTGGGCCCCCTCCAAAGTGAAGAATATTACAAATATCTCAGTAATATTAATATTGATTTATGTTATTGAATCAGCATACCCTAATTATCACTATCAAATTTATTTGCAGAATTGAAAAGTTGCACACAACAGTACATCAAAGGAAAACAATACTTACTTTTAAGAAAACAGGTAACTTGTTTTCTAGGTGAGGGCATGTTGACCAAAACCATTTGGGCAAAGGTCCTGTCTTAGCAGTTGATACATAATAACCTAAAGCCAAAGGTTGTTGTAACAGTTGCAAGGCTTCATCGTAAGTTTCATTCAAAAGACTTTCAGACTAAAAAAGAAATTAATAATTATTTACAAAATGGCTAAAAGAATTTAGTTTGAATACATATTTTCAAAGTTTTAGGAGTGTTTGCTGACTTTGATATATACAAATTTGGAGTGAAAATGCTTCCAATATTCTCTAGTTAAATATTCAAAAACCTAAAATATATACAAGAATCCAGTATATTAATGAAGTAATATATTTCCCATACATTTTTATAAATTGAATGTATCAAGTAGAATCGTCACGAATTGATTGAATATCAAGAATTGATTGCATATACAAACTGCATATTCTAAATAGTACAATAAAACAAACAAATTTTAAATTTAACATGAAAAATAAATATGTGAATTTATTATAAGATTTAATTCTTATGATCAATTTATCCAATATGTATTTCATTTTTCACAAATTTCTATTTATTAAAAAAGAGCCAATTGATATTACCTTTTCATTTCTAACTATGTAAAAAAGACAAAATGTCCCAATCTTAAAATAAGTAGTAATATTTTTAAAACAGGAAAATAAGACAAAGTTTATATATTCGTATAAATTTTTAAATATACTCAAATCCCAAGATCAATTAAAGTATCTAACATAAAATTTGAATATAAAAAGTTCCAAACATGTGATGCAAATATGCTATAGACGGCATTTAATTACATGAACACATTTTCATAACAAATGAAGAACACAACTTTAATAGAGACAACAAATTTTAATATAACAGCAGAAATGACTATAATAGTAATTTAAAAGTTTAAGCTGCCATTCTACCAACACAGATTTCATTTACCTTTTTCAGAATTTCTTGAAATCATAGTCCTTATCTCTACAATGTCATGTTCAATAAAAATTAACTTCTATTATCTCACTCTATGTTAATGACAGAAAATTGTAACTAACATCAGACATCCTCATTTATAATGTTGCTGGCAACCCCATTTTTTATTTCTAATGCCAGGGAACTTGACATACATAGAGACCAGATGGTTGGTTTGGAGTTTTTTGGCGCAAGAGTCATATTTGACCAAGCTGTGCCAAACACAAGACAGACAATGTTGAGTAATTATGAAAATAAGAGAAAGATCACTTGGGCATCCTGGTATGGTGACCCCATATTTACCAGAGGCAGGAAACCCCATGGGAAAAGAATAGATCACTCGGGTACCTCGGGTTCGTAAAACCCGTTCACACCTAAAGGATGAGCCCCAGAGCGACGTAGAAACAAGAAAAAGTACACAAAAAAGGGTCGTCATTGTCCTATTTTATACAAAATGTAACATTTCTTTTATCATTTCTCTATTTTCATTTATAAGCTTGTAAAACAAAACTAACCACTCATTTAAACAGAAAATGCTTACTTTATTGTGGCTCCCATGGCCAGATGAAGACAATCTGAAGGCTGCTCCAGGACTAGAGGGTTGTGAACAGCTGTCTCGTCGTGGAGAATTTCCCGGTTTTTGTGGACTTTCAGTCCACTGGAAGATGTCATTAATATCATTTCCTGCTAAGTCATCATCATCCAGAGCTTCAAATAGATCTTCGCCAAGTCCTCCAGGTAATGGATCAATTTGCTCTTGATGGAAAGTAGTTTGTGCAGGCTAAAATGAAATTGATTGGTATAGCCTTCAAATAAAGACGCTCGCCCATGAGGGTCGAGATTCTTAAAACCCACTGCTTACAAAACGGATTACATACAATAAATAATGCAAAGTAGATAAGTTTGTAATGCACACACAAAACCCCATGTTACAAATGCAGTTTTGAGTCACTTGAAAAATTTGTAATATAATATTAGCTAAAAAATATGTTTTAATCTAAACTATGTTCAAAACTATGACAAATAAATATTTTTACACACATTCAAGCATATTTTACCAGTTATTTTTAATTGAATATTTTCTTTTATTAAAATTTATCGAGCAAATAGAATCCATTGCACTTATTCTTACTCAAGGAGAATCCATTATAACATTTTCAGATATTTGTAATTCCTATTTATCAGAAGACTATTTTTATTTTACAATTGTAAAGTGTTCCTCACTGGTAAAGATAGAGGATATTATTAAGCTCAAAAAAGAGATTCGCTATTTCTGAGGAAAACATACTGGCGAAAGCCATAAAGCAATTTGTAAAAGTAAATAATCCATTGTTGAATACTCTCTCATAAATCATTTAACAATTCAGATTCAAATTTATTTACATTGACACGCAATGGAAAGAATTTGACTATGTATCAAGTTTAAATATCAAATATTTATTCCATTTTGCCTATTCCCTACACAAAATTATCACTTTCTCTCGATTAAATTCTTTATCTTCAAACGTATGAGGATAATTTATGTATTGTATAATTTTTAAGAAGCAGGTCTTTGGTGATTAATTTCAGAGAAGTCTTATAAAATTATTTGAGAAAAATGTTTAAGTATTATATAATGAAAACAAACTGACGACAAAATATTCGCAAGCTAGGTAATAAGCAATATGAAAGAAAGCTGCGGCTTGAATAATTATGATTTATACAAATAAAATACAAAACTCAAATATAACCACAGCATCAATATAATAGCAGTAAGTACTTAATTTATTACTAATATCATAAAAAAACATAATATAGAAAATTAAGCTAAACATTAAGATTTTTGTTCATTTCAAATCCAATACTAAAAATTATTTAAGTAGCTGATATTACCTGTGTAGTTGCAGATGTTGGGAATACCAAAATATGTGTACAGGTTGCATCATCAGGAGTAGTAAGCTGGCAGTTTATGGAACGACTATTACATCTTCCGTTCGGACTGAATAGGTCTGGCATTATGCTCATAGCAGAACTGGGACCAAGGGATACTAAGCTGGCTGAAAGAATAGAAGGTCCGCTGGCTGTACCAGATATGTTGCACTGGTTGCAAAGTTCTCGAAGATGTTTCGAATACAATTGCAAATTTTTCCTATTCAAAAGAGATGCCCAGGCCTTCAATTCACCATGTCCTAACCTTCCGAAACGATCGATGATAAGTCGCCATGGATGAACAGAGACAGAAATGATGTCTAAAATGAAATCCAACAGTTTCTTCAAGCCAAATTTTCTAACAGAAGCTTGTTTTCTTCTATGTCTGAAATTAAGTATAAATACATTACCATAAATGAAATGTCACTGCTTAAAAAGCTCTAACATGCTTGTAGTCAAAACAAAATTCAAATTTGAATAGCAAGATAAGAACTGATTAAAACTTTTTGATGCAATGGTGTCACAAAACAAGTTTTAATGTCAGAGCTGATCAAAAAACCTTTTGATTCTGCATGAGATTTGACTCTACAATATTATGTTTTCGTTTAGGTACAATACATACTGTGGAAATTTTCGAAACCTAAATTTTTAAAAACATTCTTAAGCTAGGTACAATTTTTTTCTTTCCAACAAACATAAGCTATGTGTATATGGAAAAATCAATAAATTTGATTTTGAATATATTTTGCATCATTTTATATCAGCATTTTGATATCATTTTAATTTAAAACTGATTTCAAGCATATTTATTCAATATACAATGAATAGAATATGAAAAATTAGCACTATAAAATTTTGAAGCATTCACTGTTGATTGAAACATTTTACTTTCTGTGAGTAGCATTCTTTAATTTACTTATTTTAGTAGAAGTACTTACTTTTCCATAATTTTTTTCAAATTATGGCATTTTCGCAAACAAAATATAATACATTTGAACTTTTTCTGTATAGACATTTGAAGCTAACTGAATTTTTGTTTTCATAAATTTGCAGTAAAAACTAAGAGCAATGTTCTTCAGTATAAAGCAAAATTTAACATGGCAGAGCTAGGCACTTCCCTTTCATTTATTAAAAAAATGCTATGAACAGCAGTCAGTTAAAAGTTTAAACTTGTTTTCCACTATGCGACTGAATTTATTTTTGAATTAAAATATAATATCCTTTAATTAAAAAAGTAAGTTTACAAATATAAAAAATCACAGCAATCTGACCATACCTGTTTGGGATTCCTATATTAATAGCAGTTGTCTCAGTGAATTCACCCTTATCATTAGTACAACATGCTAAAATATATTTCCTGTCTTTAGTCAAACAGTATGAGCAATACAAAACATCACACTTCTCCATTCCATCACCAAACATTTCCCCCAGTTGGGTCTGTTTATCCTTCACAGAAGCTAATATAAATGGTTGATTAAAAATATTCAAGGGATGTGGAATCTTGACCTAAAAGAAAAAATCCAAATGGTTGTAGAATTATATGAAGTTAATGAAATACAAGTGTGTATCTATACATATATTTCACATGTATGTGGCACAGAAATCGGTGTTATTTGTACATTGGTGAATGGAAACAAATGGATATAAACAATATAAAATCATTCATTATGAGATTAAATCGACAATTTTGCAGCAACGTTTAAATATGCCCAATTAGGCTTAGGACCAGCATAATATAGATTTCGAAACAGCTCTTGGTGCTCTATTGAAATTCTTCAGCAGTCTGACGGAAGAAATGATAAATCATGAAAGAAACACAAGAATAGGTCAATAGGTAAAAAATACCAAATCAACTTTGAATAAGAGGAATTGAACGGTCCGTTCAGAAGCAAATTGTGGTAACACGACTAAGGTGTGAACTTTTTACTGTGCTTTGTTGGAAATAAGAATTAACTCCAGTAAATACATTAGAAAAATAAAGAAAATGCTGTTTAACATTTTTTAATAGTTTTATTTCATTTGAGTGTATGAAATATGCATATCAATGCTTAGATTCATTGTAAATGGATTTAAATAAGGTGAAATTCGAGTAATGACCCTGCCATCAATTTGTTATTAGCAATTAAGAAACTAGAGCAGATGCTATATGTGGATCAGCTAGCATTTAATAATTAGTTCTATGTAAATACAAGTGCCACTGACTAAAGTAAACGAAAATGTAATGTAAATTAAACATTTGTAGTTATTAAGATGCAAAATTATAATATCAAGTTCAATTCAATCAAATGTGAAAATATGACTGCAGGAAATATTTTGGAAATGTTCAAACAAACAATTTTAATTTAAGTGAAAAAGTGACTTACATTTCTACTGTTAGAAAATTTGTCTTGAGCTGCTGCAGGTCCAAAACCAGTTAAGGATTTCACAGACAAATGGAGGCTTGAGGACTGATGGCATTGTGAAAAGACAGACAAGGCCAATGTTTTCAGTTTATCTTTCCTTTGCTTCATGTCTTTATTTTTTCTTAATTTGATTTTATTGCCTCCATAACACATTATAGAATCCAAGCTTAAAACCTGAAAGCATAATGGGAATCATGATTAACTAAGCAAAAGCTTACAAGCTTTTCAAAATAAAAGATGAGACCAACATAATAGGTTTGTTAAATTGCTTCAATCTTCCTTTGTTTTTTGAAGCACAGTAAAATTGTAACCACAATATGCCTTTGGTCATAATGGGTTCGATTGTAAATTTATGTTTATAAAATTAATCTTTAAAAATTAATTACTTGGTAAATATATCAGTTTATATGACAAACATCTCTCCATGCCAGTTTATTTTTGATATTACAACTCAAAGAGATGAACAGGTTTTAGTTGTAAGCATAACAGTTTTGGTAAAGAACAAAATGAAACTCAAATAGCTTAAACAGACAAATTGGAACAAATTTACAACACTAATGAGCAAATCTGGTAAATACTGAAAAACACAGAAAGGTTTCGCATTCATTGAATGAAACCCTCCATGCTTGTCATACCTGCAAATATATTGCATTCTTCGTAGCTTCAGGCAAGCTAGACAACATGTCAGCATATGCGTGCAAAATCCCTAAAGATACTAAACGATAGATGTCAGGATCTGATTGACCATAAGTGAAAGGTTCCACAATGTATATAACTAAAGCAGGAATATGATGATACAGGTCGTCAACATGCTCTTGACTGTTTCCGATGTGACTTTCAGCAGAATGTTCTACAAATCAAAGTTTTGTGGAATTAACACATGAAACTGTATTGAATAAAAAAGTTAATTGAAACATGATACACTTAATTTACAAATGCTTCATTTGCTTTCAAGTCAAACTTGAAATCAGAAATGATTTCCAGCTTTTTATTTCTAATTGTAAAAGTTTTTTTGCAGGATTGCTATTAAATATATAAAACTGATACTTAATTTTTAAATAATAATTTTAAAATTTGTAATCACACCAAAAAATCTATCAAGCAATACTTTGTCATGAACCACCGAAAAGCGTTACATATCAACCATTTTTTTATTAAATTTTCCAAATATTCTGATTATTACATCCATGAAACAAATATACATTATATTTGGATTGTGCAAAACTTCTGGTTTATAACCGATAATGTTGTAAACAGGCCTTTTGATATGCTATCCATAATGGATTGTGTTCATAAATGGACTCATGATCTTACAGTGATATTCTCATCCCTAAGTCAATATCAATTTGGTCGAGTTATAGATATAGATAAAGGGGCAAAGCTATAGTAGAACAATGAAAATAAATGAACATGAAAGACAGCAAAAAATTCAAGATATAAAAATCATTTCATTGCCACTATTCATGAAAACAAATCAATGTGTAGAACATTAGCATTTTATTTCTGTCTCATGTTGCAGCTTCTGCCTTTATGATTAGGATTTTTTAAATTTGAAAATCAACTTAAATCTGTAACCCTTTCCTTGTGTAAAAATCCTGGGTGCAAGTTAAGATTAAAATACATTTAAAACGAATTCTAGCGAAAAGAAAATTGAACAAAATCCTCAAAAGAAATGACAAGTGTGTCAGACTGTAATGGCATGTAATAATTTACTTGTTTGTAAACAGAATAGAAGTTATAAATAATAACAAATAAACAAAAGTATGCTATCATGTGACCTTTATAAAATGGAAAAATAAATATGTTAAAAGAATACACACCACTTTCATTATGTTTTGGCATTGCAGGTTTCTCAATACCTTCTGAGAAGTGAGAAGTTGTTGAATTTGTACTAGAATTTTCTGCAGATTTTGACGAGGAATTGTGGAAAATACTGCTATCCAGGGACAGTGTTGACAGATGAGGTGCTATATAATAGTTTTAGATAAGTAATAAAATACTTATAGCAATCTATATAACATATATAACAAATTATTAAAACCTGAAAGTGAGCAATCAAATTTTCTCGTGATTTTCAATATATTCACAAAAATGATCAAATAAAAACAGAACTCTATACACTAACAATTAATCTACATGAATTGGTAATAACATGTTATACTATGAAGAAAATTTCACAAAAATTTGCTTTCAATAAATTTAGTTTTGAGTTGCCATATTTAGAAATTCCACTACCAGACTATAATCAGTAATTCATAAAAATTATAAATCAATTTGAAAGAGCTCAATAAAAGGAAATTGGAGAAATTTTTATCTTTTGGAGCCTATGCAAAAAGTTTAAAAATTTTCAAATTGAGAAAAGTTGGAAAGAAATCAGAATTGATAGACATCAGAGTAAGCAACGACCAAAACATCATTTTTAATTCATTGATATGCAGCAACAGAAATTATTTTATATCACACATCAACAACAGTTTGTGCATCTTTTTGGTACACAGTATGTGTAAATAATTATGCTTACAAAACCTTCAAAAGTTACTTTTAAAATAGAACTACAGCTCTTATTGATGATTGCTGTACACAATATTCCTTCTAAATAAAATATAGGCCAATGCCAGTTTTATAAATAAAAGGATTTTGTGATCTCTTTTATAGAAATAATTTCAAATTTTTCAGCTACACTTATATATAAAAATTACTATTTTATCTTCATCAAATGTGAAAATGCATGATCTAACTGATTTCCAATTTCATAGTCATTTGGTCTAAATTTTGTTAAACTATACTATTTATAAACAATAGTCATGAGCCTAAGATAAAGTGCTAAAGATAAATATTTTTCATATTTTCCCTTTTACTGTACAAACACCCTAGTCAAATTAAGCTTTGTAAACTGAAAGAATAAAATTAAATTTAAAATATTGAAGTAGTTTTCCTAAATATTTAGTTGAAAAAGTAAAATATGATTGAGATTATTCATTATCACACTGCATATTGTAAAATTCATTCACTTACAAATTTAATTTTATGTGTGAAAACTAAACAGTACTCAAGTTTAAAAAAATTAAAAACAAGATATAAATATAGTCAAGTTATTCACTCACCTAATCTATGTTTACAAACACGAGCATAAAGCTTCAATTTATTAGAAATAGGTCCATCACCAATATTATTAAACCATTCACTAACAGGCTCTTCTGCCACTTTAGATGCTGCTGTCTTTCCAACTCGCATGATACCGTCTCGTAAGACTTTAGTAATGGGACGATGTTTACCAAGATTGTGTGATTCATAGGTACTACTCAGTTCTCTGAAGAAAGATTTTATGGTGGAAAGTACGAGTTCATTCTCAGGTGCAACTACAATGTATGCAACATCTCTTGGAAGAGAATTAGGCTCTAAATGCAATTTGTCCTGCAAAGAAATTGATAGTGCATTGACTATTTGAAGTTAAAAAAACTCAAAACAATACTCGAAACATTTTTAGGCTGCTGCAAATTGCAGGGTTACCACAGCACTTGTAAAATAGTAGCATAATACAATGATGAAAAAGTAACCTGATATTTCTCATTGTTGGAATTTGTTAATAGATAATAAAAATATACTAAGCTTTCTTAAGAAAAACATTACAACAGACTTACCCAAAACTTTAAAGCAAATGGTGACAAAGCAATGCTATCTTTATCATGTCCCATTAACAATGAAGGTATAGGTTGAGGATCACACTGATCTTCAGTACCTAGAAAAATATAAAAGTATCGGTATTTTTGTCTTTGAGAAGCCTAGATAAAAATATTGTTAATAAAACCCAATTTCATATTACAGTAATCATTTAAATATAAGATTTAATGATTTCTTCCAAGATTTTACGCTTTTTAAAAACTAATATGAATTAAGAGAATGAGATTACTTTCTATTTTATTTTCAATATTCTTAATTCCACAAAACTTTGTATGAAATTAATGTAATTTAAATTATTTATCAATGCATATTTTGTGTTCCATGAAAAGGGAAATTGTATCATGAAAATGAAAACATGTCAAATTTCAATCAATTAATATTTATACATTAACGCAAAGCATAATACATATACTGAGCAAATGGTATTATTTGAGTTACCACTTTCATTTAATTTTTTTGCACAATGCTAACTTCTTGAGCTTTTTAATTCATTCATTACACACACATCAGAAATGCAAACCAAAATCTCGACACATAACTGTGAAATTTAATTGCAACAATATTCTAACAAGAAACATAATGCATAAATTTAGAAATATTGACCGAAAGCAATTGAGAAAGTCTTCCCTACCATGAATTAGTTCAGTGGGTTGATTCATATCAGTTCTGTTCAGTGATTGAACTACCAACTAAACTCAGAAATTTGAGAGCATAAAACACATTGAGAGACTAATTGTCATATAAAAATTAAAGTAATGACCAAATGAGAATTACTAATGCCACCAAAGAGTATTTTCCCAATATATTATATCAGAAATAACTACTGAAGTATTTTATTTAGATTTTCAAAGTTCATTTGAACAGATTAAAAAGTAATTTTTGCATCAAAGCATGTAATATAAAATTAGTTAACAATGAATGGCTTTAAATTTTTAAAATAATGTATTTGTGAACTTTCGTTTAAAAAAATTCTGACATGATTCATTTGAAAAGTCTAACTTCCACATGGATATTGAATCTTGCCTGTATATTTATTATTGAATGACTTATTTTAACCTTTAGACTACACGGACGGTACAACAGTCGTACCTTATTCAGGTAGCGGTATAAAAGCGACGAAGTGTAAAGGTAAAAGTATACTTTTAAGTTAGTCATTTACAAATTTATTGAATATAATTTTAAGTAATTAATGCACAAAATTTAAAAAGGACACGATTGTGAGAAGCATGCTTATGTTAACATAAATAAGTTTATTTTCCTTTACCTCTAGCAGCCAACTTGTGAAAATCTCGCCATGTAAGAGGACCAGCAACCATATACGTTTGTTGCCAGTTGCGTTGTGTAGTGTACTTATTGATTGCCCCTTGAAGTAAGGGCTGTAATGACTCTAAATGCGACCGGACACTCTTGTTTGATTTAGGTAATGGACCTAAGAAAAAAAGAATCGGTAATGGATAAGAAAAATATATATATAGTTCAATTTACTTGCCTGTGCATGAGAAGCATACAATGAAATAAATAAGGTAATAATTCAATTAGTTTCTGACACCACAATTTCTTTGATTTCATTTCATGATACCAAACACCAATTGTGACCGTCTTTGTTGAGGAATTTTTAATATTATTTTCATGAATGAATTAAACAAAAACATTTTTATAAGAATTATTTTCTCCTAAGATTGTGGTTATCAGCAAACTACACATATATAATGACCACCTCAATAAACCATAAAAGGAAATATATTTCAAAATTTATACATTAAATGGCACAAGCAATTTTGTTATCTATAATTTATGGTGGTAATGGTAATTAATTAACATCGTACTAGAGCAACACAACGGGCTATTGACGACGGTCCCGGATCAATCCCGAAGGGAAAGGTCTGAGAACACCACCACGTAATTCTGAACCACCGTCAGATGACGAAGGCAACACCTGAGCTGGCACACAACTCTCCAAACTTCCACGCCATGCCAACTATAATTAATGTCTAATTCAAATAATTCTTCAATTTTTAAACATAAGAATTCAATTAAAATGACTTACTAGACAAGTAAGGCCACTTGTGAAGGCAAGAAGACCTCAAACTTTCATCAAATTTAACAGACATTGAATTGTCCATAGACATTTTAGCTTCTTCTAAAGCCATAAAACATATCTCACTACCATCAGACATCTCGATTCCATTGAGAGCTGGATGATCTTCCATTCTGGCAGACAACCTAAACTTGTGAAACAAACTAAAACTCGAAGTAAGGGTTTTGCACTGGATTTTTACAAGATCCAGAATAAAACCTGGCATGTTTTCAAACACGTTCCTCCTAGATGTGTTCAGTTCTGCCTCCGTTTTACGAGCAACAGGGGAATAGAGTGAACTGCTAGTGTTATCACAGACAGATCCAGTTACTTCTAATTCATCTTCATAGAAAAGCCCAGAATTGTAGCTCTCGTGGCGGTGCACGACAGCACTAAACCCGCAAGTGCACTTGTACTGGGGTTCGTCGTTCCACGTTGGAATCAGGGTACTTGGAAGAATAATTCCAGCATCTGAACCTTTGATATTCATGTTGCAAACACACAGGCAGCAACAGTTGAAGTTATGATCCTTAAATACATTGAGCATTGAATCGGAAAGTATAAGATTCACGATCAATGGATGAATTTCTGAAGTCGAGTTATGCATAGAGTTATCGATGGAGTTAATATTCTTGTTCAGGTATGAAGGAACACTTGATACAGGAGACACAGCTTCACAGAATGATGAATCAAGGACACTTTCCTGAGAATATAGCTGGTTGGGTGTTTGTTCTTCATCATATGCTGCTGTTTGTTGGCTAAAAAATAAAAATATATCGATATTTATCATGAAGATTGCAACACAGGTTTTTTCAACTAGCATTAAATAGACTATAATGTATACATATAAAGCAGAGTTGGCATCTGTCTGTCTATCTGTCTGTTCTCTATACAAATCTACACCGTTTGACCAATCCACAAAATTTGGTACACTTATTCTTTGGAAGCCTGTGGGTAACGTAAGCTACATATTAACCCCGTTCTATTTGTCTTGGGTGTGCAGAGGAGTGTAACATCCCGTCATCCTGGACAAAGAGCTTGCTAGGGGCACGCTCTCCCGGTCTGGCTGTGCAGATGATGCGTCAGAGTTAACATCTACAGGAGTCGCCTCTCAAGACGATCTTGGAATTTAAAAAAAAGCTTAGAGTATGATGCAATCGCAGATGGGTGCGATTGCGCTGAAAATCACTCAATATCATACCATTTATGTATCTCATCTGTAAATTCTTAAACTGTAGCTTTATTATTGGACTGTTAATTTTTGTAGGAATGTTTTCATAGAAAGTGGTCCTTTTTATAGTCGATATGGTACAGGGGGCTAAAGACAATTCGAAATCATCATAGGAATAACATTGCATATTCATATGATCAATGTCAGATCAATTCACACTAAATTTGGTACATTCATCCTGTAGAATTCTGCAGCACACATTGGCTGTATATTAACCCTGTTCGATTTGTCCTGGGTCTGCAGGGGGCTAAAAACAATTTGTAATCTCCATAGGAATAACATTAAGTAATATTACTACGAATAATAAACAATTCAACCCGAGCAACACCTGGTAATTTAGCTAGTATATACCTATAACTATACTCAAAAGTAAGAATTGCATCTAACCCCAAAAACATGAGTAATACAGTGTGCTTTTATTAGTTATTTAATTTTCAATATTACTATTAAACTTTGACAGAAAAGAAATTTAAATCTTGATTTTTTTAAATAAAAATCTGGATTTAAATCAAGCTGATTTTAATTGCATACCCTGCTTAAATATATTTATGGTTTTATCCAAACAAAATGAAAATATACAGATGCATAACTGGTCCTAACCTGTAAATGTAATGATTTTCTAAATCATTATCTTCATTTGTTGTATTGAATTCCAACTTTGAAGTACTATGAAGCCACAATGATTTGTACACTAATTCTTGGTCCGATTTTGAATCAATAAAAGAAGGCAATGTAGTTAAGGGAGCGTATTTTGAGGACTCTGGCAACTCGGTGATTAAAGGTGGATACCACACATTGATGTCCTAGAAAAGAAAAAATATGTCCAACATTTTTTTTGCACGCTGGTATAAAATTCCTATTTATTTAGAAAGGTAATACAAAATAAAGAAATGTATGCATCAAAAGATGGGTTAATTACATAGGAACTTAAGTTGTCGTTAAAGTATAACTTCAGTTTTTTATCTAGTAATTGTGATAATTTGATTAGTGTATTAAAAGCTAGAAGCTTTTACGTGAACAAAAACATCTAATGAATTATAAGAACCTTTAAAAGGATTGAGTTAGACAAGTTAATTGGAAAACCCATGAAATTTTGTTAAGATCTAGATTCAACGACACTTAAATAGTAAGAATTGGTTTAAAATGAAGTTTTAATTTGTAATTTCGCACTATTTTCTGAGCTCACAAATGAACGTGTGAACATGAATAGAGTTCGCCAGTTGACCAATCTATTTTTTAGATCCTAAGAATGAATTGTTCATACATTTCATTACTAGATAAATTCAAATTAATCTACCTAAAAATATCCTAATGAATAAACATTAGAATGTTTTGGGATGCTTCTAGCTAAGTGATATAAATATCTATGCTCAATTTTTTGAAGTAATTATAAATTTCTTTAAGTTATAAAACTAGCTATATCAATTTGTTATTTTGGGAGTGAATACATCTTTGATTTTGAAATATTTTATTTTTGTTTTATAATCTTATCAAAGTTCAAATTCATTTAGCATGATTTGTTTTAAAATTAACCAAACTTTAAACATTGAGTTTTTAAATGGTTGAAAAAATATAAATTGGTTTTATATCAATGGTGCTTGCACATAGCTTAGAATAATATTTTTAAAATATAAGAAAACTTCTGAGGACATTGGTTGCAAATCTTTACAAAATTGTTAGTTTCAGTTTTCAAGAGGATTCTATTAAAACATTAGCTTACCTCATGATCAAATTGCGACATACTGGAATGATCGATTTCGTTGTCATCTTTATAAATATCACTTTCGGAAGTAATAATATCAATTCCAGTTAAAGGGCCAAAAGGTGAAGGCACTGCATGTTGTTCTAACGATGGAGGAGTTGGATACATCCTTGATAATTCTATACAAAAACACACCAAATCTTAGTAAAATCTACCAGATAGAAATATGAATTCAACCTCCCCATGTCCCAATTTCAAGTATTATTTTAAATACCTGTGACATTAAAATAGCTGTTTTAATATTTATAGAAATTTCAAATTAACCTAATGGTGTCATATTTAAATGCTCTAAGAGCTGACTGAGGAATCATTTAAATAGTTGCAGGGAGTTTGGAAGCCTAATGACGTATAAAAAAATATAAAATCAACCAATAATGATTTTTCTCTCAAAATTTGCATACATAATACTGAAACCGTTTCTACGTTGTTTTTTGAAGACGGTTTCATCTTCAGAAAAATCACTACCATCAGAAACTGTCTAAAATACTTCCTGTAAGCTTTCTCATTCTGTCCTCAGCACCTGACATCTTGTCGCTGCCACGATGACTACCGAGGACAGAGAAATGGTGACTGGTTGGTTGTTTGGGGGTTTTATGGTGCAAGGGCCACACTTGGCCAAGCTGTACCAAATATAAGACAACGTCAAGTAAAAAATGTCAAGAAAAGGGAATGGAATAGTGGGATGAAAGCAGAAAAAGATCGCTTAAGTATCCAGGGAACACAACCTTTGCGTTTACTAAGGGCAGTAAAACCCAAGGGAAAAATGATCATTAGAGTAGCTCAGGTCTATGAAACCCTGTACATATCTAAAGGAGACGCGCCCATGAGGACAGAGAAATACGATGAAAAAATAAATTATTTTTTCACAATCAAGAAGCATCAGGTAAGGCTACACTTGCGGAACTGCCAACGTCATGTCTATATTTCATTTCAGAATGCATACAAGTCAGGATGCTAGGCATTGAACTATATGCATTTATATCGAGCAATGCAGCTTTGCAAGATGAGCTCGTCGTGACACGAATGAGTTAATAAAAAGGACTTAATGAATCAAAAGATAAACATTTAAATAATGATTTAAAATAACACAAACTTCAAAACAACACAAGAGAAACTAATCTATATAAAACCAAACATTAAATCTTGTTTTCCAAACTTATGAAAGGATAACAAGTATGTCACTGTTATGGTATTACAATTACCTATTTACCTATTTTTCCTGAAAACTCATCGTATGCAACTAGCTTTGAAGGTGTGACTGGCATTTCAGCCTAAAAGAGAGATTAATGATTAAGTTACAGATCAGGGAATCCCAAAATCTGAGTTTGTCCCTAATTCAATTTATAAATGAAAATACTTACATTATCTTCCCCTTCAGATGAAGAAGTATCGAATATGTTGTCCAAATCATGGAGGGAAACAGCTAAGTCTTCCTCCCTAATAAATTTAGGACAAAAGTTTTTTGATGCAGCAGGTGATAGCGCTTTGTCGGAGTCATCATTAAAATGAACAACAGTAACTTCCTGTGACTGCAAAGGAACAATTGTAGGAATGGATGCTGATATACTTGAAGGAACAAATTTTTCCTCCTAAAATAAAATTAAATAGCACTCTTAAAATTCAAAAAGAAAATTGATACAACTTTCAATAAGAAAATAAAAAAGAGGAAACAAGTTGATTGATATGAAAGGCAGTTGGACAACAGTTTATGCTACAGTTTTGAGACTTTTTTGTGACAACGCTTTTGATGCATTTTTGGCTTGCTTTTTATGCCACTTAGGGAGAATTTCTTTGAAAAAACAATACTTTAGGTTTAGCGGAAAATAATTAGAAAAATTATTTAAAAATAGAAAAAATTCACACTAACTTCCTCATTTTCTAAAGTTGTCCAACCTCCACAAAAATTAAACTTCAAATTTTGGGAAAGAATCACCCTTAAACTTATCTACAACACTAAACACAGAATGCATAGTAAAATCAGAATAGATAATGATTTACAAAAACTAATAAGATATTCAAATAAAAGCAAGCAACAATACAACTTGATGTGATTGCACTGTGCCGTGTTTAAAATAAAAACTGAAAGTTTTAACTCTTCAAATTTACAGGAAATGGAAAAGAATTGGAAAAAAATTCAAAAGGACCAATGAAATCAAAAGTTAATATAATGGGGGGAAAATTTAAAAGGACCTTTAAAGTTTTGGTTTTTAACATTATGCAAATAAAATCAATGAAATAAAAAGTAAATTAATAAGGAATAAGCAATAAAAATGAGAAAACATGAAAGAAATGTGAAAAACTTATAAATCAGAAGTTAAGGATGCAGGAAAATTTTTAAATAAAATCCAGGTAAAATTCAAGGACTAAAGAAAGTTTGGCATTTTTCAAGGACTTTACAGTGCCCTAAGTTGGAATAAAATTGAGGAGCTTTTTGAGGACAATAAAGAATTATGGAACCCTGATAAAAGTACTAAATTCTACTTAGACTCTAGAACTATCAAGAAGTAAAACAATTGCTGCTTATAATTAATCGAATGAAAACACTTGCATCTTTCCCAAAATATATGCAGACATATATTCATTGCAGAAAATTCTATCAAAAGGACATAATCCTTACTAAAAACCTACTTTTTGGATATTTGTCTTTTTTATATTTGTTTGTTCCAACTGATAACAAAAATGCTTAAAAGCTAATTGAAAAATACTTACTTTTGTAAAAAATTCTACCTTCTGCCGAAACCCCTTGTCTGATGGGGCAGTTTCATCAAACTCAGTAAACTCGTAAGGGTCTTTAGGAGCACAAGGCACTACTTCATCATCTAATTCATATGTATTTACAATATTATCACAGTCAGAATCATTCAACTCTTCCTTATATATATCAATAGAATTTCGAGAAGATAAACGTCGCCATTTTGAAGGTGGAGGCTGCCTATAATAAACATTCAAAAATAAGCTTAAGTAAAATAAAAAAAAGAGCAACCAATATAATGCAAAATAAATCTGGTGATACTTAAATTATTAATATTTAATGTTTTACACAGAGTGAAAATGTATTTTAAAAAAGTAGAATGGAGTTTCATGGTTCGTTTCATAATTTTTCATTAAACAGCTTTACTTCATACCTATTTAGCCAGACATAAAATGTCAAGTCTAAAAACTTCTGAATTCAAATTCATAAACAACAAAACCAAATCTGTACATAATTAAACAAAAGTATAATTTCAAATTATTAAAGGTTAAGTTAAAAGAAAACGCAAACTGATAAATTTGGCAATATGAAAGAAAGCAAATGGATTTTAAAGCTGAAGTAAAACTCATAAATATGAAAATCAACAAATAATTTTTATATAAAAATTAAAAATATTTTACCATAAAGGAGAATTAAGATGCCTGTAATCATACAAAAGACCACAACTAGTTGACTCAGCTTCTTCACTCCTTTCATGATTACGTTTCAGCAGTTGAGGTTTCTCTATAGCTTGCCATGTGGCACAAGCATAGTTTACTGCATCAGGGGAATCAACATTTTCAAATTGATGAATTTCTGTAGTAACGCACTGGGGAGACTTCTTGTTGGCTAATTTGGCATTTTCGAAAGATTTCAATAAAGATGCATGAAAAGGAGATAAAAGCTGAAATAAATCAAAATTGTGAGTTCTAAAGTTATCACAAATGATACTCTAAAAAATCAGTAATCAATTCAAAAATCAATTTTTTTTAATCATTTAATAATCATAATTTATTTCTTTTCAATTGTTTCCTATTTATTTTAAAATTGTTATTATTTAACATTTATTTGAATTGCTCAAAGTTTTGAATTTAAAAAAGGTTATAACAGCAAACTTAAAACCAAATCACAGCTTTTCAAAGAATTCTGATAGAATTGCAAAAAAATGTCAGTCTCATTAGTATTTATTATTTTGCAAGGAAATTTGGATAAATGCTCAAAAATACAAGAGCGACAAGAACAATTCTCTAATAATGAATGTAAGAATTGGCTTCTAGAAATTATTTTCTCAGATTCACTTATAATTTTCCAGGTTAAACAAACTTTAAGATGAGTTTTCAATCAATAAATTTTTAAGAGAAAATTTCATGATATGAATCTAAAAATGTAATTTAATAAAAAATTTAACACAAATAAACATACCTCTCATCACAATTACTTTTACAGCAGCCGTTTTTAAATGAAAAAGCATGCGTTAGTATCTACTCACCTCATCAGAAATTTTCCCTTTCAAAGGAACTCCTTGAGAAGAATCCTGACAAAGACTAGATCCATTGATTTGAGATTGACTATCACCTGATGGGGTAAAAGCTTCTTCTTTTATAACAGGTGGTTGAGGTGATAAAGTTGGCATAACAGGGTCAGAGGAAGACATATGAGAATAGGAGTCATTAGATGCAGTAACTGGGAGAGATTGCTTTTTGGTTTCAGAGAATGGGGTTTGTAGTTGGGGCAAAGTGGTCATGTTAACTGAACAAGTCCTGAAGTCCATTGCCATAGACTTGTTAGAGTCACTTCTTGATATGAAATCAGTGTCATGTAATACATTGAAGTCAGGTTTCTGCTGATGGAAAGGAATTTTGTTGCTTTTTTTCCCATTGTTAGTGTTTCCAATACTAGTAGCATTGGCTGATCCAGACGAACCCCCATTTGAAGAATCTCTCCCAGATAGACTTTGGCCATTTTTCATTCTACTGTGCTTCCTAAAAAATAAATTACAAAACATGTTATTTCTTTCCATAGGTATTAACTTTGAAACTACTTTAAAAACTATACTCTCTGTTTGCCAAAAGAAACCGAAAAGAAAATAAAGCCACATAGAAGGAGGGGAAATAATTCATGCAACACTACAAGTCAAAAGTGTCATAAATGCAAAGCAGGAGCAATGTTTTCCACTTTCATTCTCAGAATCTTTTGATTTCTAAGATCCTAAACTGTTGTGATGAATGGATTAGCAAAGACAAACTCAAACAAAAGTTCTAGTAAAATTTAAAAATTAACTAACATATTACACTAAAATTGCCAATTGCAAGGATCTAGAAAGCACAAAAGCAGAATGCCTTGGTGATATGTTAGTAACCAGTTTGTTGTGAGAGGGTGTCTTCTTTCGCTGAATAGAGTATATTTAAAATTTGAATGTACACAAACAAAATGTTTTTCTTTAAATTTACTAAAGAAAAATTGGTATTTTATTTTAAGAATCTCTCCCAGATAGACTTTGGCCATTTTTCATTCTACTGTGCTTCATAATAAAATGTTTCATTAGAAATATAAACATATTTGTATCTACAAGTAATTTAAAGTTTTGGAAAGATATTTCATACAAAAACTGAAAAATACAAATAAAATTTTGATCATCTTCCTTATGCTGTAAAATAATTTTGAACCATAACATTATAATAGCAATTCCTGATCTGAAGTTTTGAGGACTTATGAGCTACAGTTGTATACTCCAATTAGTACGCTTTGTTTTATATGGAACCAAATTACTTAATGTTAGTTACAGTTGGAGCATGCGAGTTCGCGATTGATGTTTAAATTTATTTTCATTTTAATATTCATTGTGCTTGCAACTTTCCAGTGCAATTTTTATTTTACCTTTAACTGGAATTTGAATTCTGACTTAGGAAGAATTTGGATTCTGATTCATTCTCATATGGAACGTAATACCTATTGTTAGAATTAACTGAACAAACAGTTGGAGAATGGGAGTTCGAGCTTGCGATTGATGTTTCAATTCATTTTCATTTTAATATTTATTATTCATGCAACTTTCCAGCACAATTTTTATTTTATCTTTAACCGGAATTTGAATTGATCTTGGAAGAATGGTTAAGTTAATTTTCAGACCATAATTCGTCTGTTTCAAAACAGTCAATGTCATGAAAATAAGCAGTTGTAATAAATGTTTGGTTTGGTAGTTTTAAATTCCAGTGTAGCTTTTTGCATGCACTATTGTAGGACACTAGGGTCTCCTTAAAGAGAATCAATAAGACATACACATTTTATAATTTCAAAAATTAGTTTGAATTAAACAAGGTAATATACTTTCCATGCAAGTACATGGTAAAAATGTTAAATTGAGAGTAAAGTAATATTACAAATAGAGGAGGAAATAATACATATCTTACCTTAAACAGACACCACAGGTACAATTTGAAACTAAGGCTGGATCATGAAAATCCCACAATGTGGAACTGTCATCTGTTTTTTCTGAAAGCATAGGAGTATAACATTCTTGACTAACTGAATGAATGATAAGATTGGAATAATCTCTTCCTTCTCTCTGACTACTGGCATGATCCTGCAATCTGTATGACATACTAAGTGGTACATTTTGGTGGCTCCTAGAAATCTCTCCCAAGGCACTAGTTTCAACAGGAGACAATGGAGGTGTCAGTAAACCTGGAGCTGGTAAATTGTTCAACTTTAAATTAGGCTGTTTGATTGGCAAAACCCTCTCCCTAGTAGTTGGATTTTCAAAAACTGGAAATAGTTCAGAATGATCTTCCTCTGTAACAAACACATAAGATGCAGGATATTTCATCCGAGATCCACCTGTAAAATCAATATTATCTCAAGATAAATTTATATTAACTACATAAATTCAAGTTATCCAGAAAACCATGCAACTAGCTATTTAAAGACATCATGCCTTGCGGCAAGCTAAATACTACAGTGGAAAAAATTAGATTGATTGTTCAAGCATTGACAGTGTGTTCTTTAAATTTATAACTTCTCATATTACAAAATTAGATTATAAGACTAGCTTACACTTAGTACAAATAGATAAATTTATTTACATTGGGCAAATGTGGTTGGAATTCTTAAATAAGCATATAAGAAAATAAAAACTCATAATAAAGTGTACAAGATAAATTTTTTATCAAGTAACTAGATAACCCAATATGTATGAAAATAAAAACATTTCTAAAATGTTAATTTCATGTCTAATAACTTCATTATAAATAATACAAATCATAAATATGATGTAACTAGAGGAACAAGGATTCAGTAAAATTCTGGACTCTCGCTTTCTAGTTAACAGAAACAAATGTTCTTTCAGTTTAATTTGCTTTTATACTTCGAGGACACAAGTAATAGTATTGATTCCAATGCAATGGTGCCAAATTCGAGAAATTATTGAGGGCCTAAATAGAACATCATTTGCTTCATAGATAAGTGTTTTGGAACTATTCACATTTTGTTTACATAAATCATTACCAATATTATCATTATATTTGTAATAATTAACCATCATGTTGGAGGGGGTCCCCAAACATAAAAATATTAGGAACCAAGTTCAAGTTCCTTAAACATTGTGCACCCCTTCTGATCAGCGACCTAACAAGAGATTTTAATTGCTCTGTATATTTGGTTGCTCAAATTTGTTTTTGTAAATATTTTCCCCACACGTGTGTGTTTGGGGTTCTGGGCTTTACTATAAAATTTTTAAAGGGGTTAGGCTCCTATGTTAGATGCTTTTTACTTTGCGAAAACTTTGGAATAAGGGTTGGATGGCTTGGGTTTTATGGAGCAAGGTCCAAAAACGGACAAGCTGCACCTTTAAAATAGGGAAAACTCATTTATATTTCAGAGTTTGTGTAGAAGACAAGAAAGTCGTTCATAAAGCCATCTTACCACCACTGCGACTTCTGCATTTACAGAAAGAATATTTTCAATTTAACAATCTAACTTGCAGCTTTTACATATGAAACCAGTTGAGTATTAAAAAGGCAAGAAAATTAAGATTTGTAAAAATTCATTAAATTACACGTTTTAATTTTGTATGCGTCTCTATAGTAAAAATTTTATTTTTTAATTTAGAATTTCAAGAATTATGGATTTTTGTGTCATTTTTTTAATCAAGAATTATGGATTTGTGTGTTTGAAGTAGAATTCAGATGAAAGAATAAATGCAACATGAATAATTTTTACTTTTCAAACATTTGTCCTGCTATATTTATAAACACTCATACATATTAATGTTTAGCATAAATTAATACTATCTAGAAACCTTAGATATAAATATTTAAAAGCTGGAAATAAAATATTTGAACTAAGTCAACAAAATCCATTTTTAAATAATTGAAGCTGCAAGTACAAAGAACAAATCACAAAAAAGAACAAATTCAACTATGTCAAACTTTTTAAAACACTGTAGTATATGAAACAAAGTTTTACCTATCAAAACTTCTACTACACTAGGAACATCACTGTTGATCTTCCAATGGGTTCTTCCATGTGGGTGAGAATAAAACATATGCCAATTGTTAAGGAAACGTGCCATATTTGGATCATTGTACTTGTAGCCTACTCCTGTTAGTTTTCCTTCCATTCCATAAGGACTAAGAATGACTGAAAAATGTATAATTGTCATACAATAAGTGCATAAGTGACATAATTGGTTACATGACTCATTCTAACTAAACATTCCATAATTCTACAGGTCATTTTGCTTATAAAAATGCTACGTTATAAAATCTTAAAAGTTTGAGCAGAAAATGAACAGATAACATCCAGTCTTTATAAACATTCTTTTAAACTACAATAGTGAAAGCAGAAATTGTGAAATACTTAACACATTCCATGCAGTATAATGTACAGATACTTAACACATGCTAAGTCAAATGTAGTTAGTATGAGAAAGGCAATGGTATGAAGAACTTTAGTAATTGAAATGAATTGTTACAAATTATAAATTGAGTCTAAAAGTTATACATTATAATCACATATTAAAAAGTATGCATATTTATTCCAATATTTATAAGAACCTGAATAGTGATTTTATTGTTTAGTGTTCCAAAGAGTTATAAATGTCTCAATATAAAACAGTTTCAATACATTCACAGTATTGACGAGCTAAGTCATTTTATCGTCATTTTATCTCATAAATTTAGAAATTTCTGTACTATATTTAACTGGAATTTTCTGCTATGTTTTCTAAAAAGTGAATGATTTGCAAATTTTATGTGTCCTTTCAAAATTCTTCCAAGGTAAGATTTCTCTGATTAAGCATTCTTTCCTGCATTTATTTGGTATAAATTTGTTAATTTAAGCAGTCATGATATAAGATACATGTTTTGGAAATAAAGCCACAAAATAGCTAAAATAATAGCTTTAGTTGAAGAACCACTAGAGGAAAAGTAAATGCAAAAATAAATATATTTTACAATACGAACCAAATAGCTTTCATGAAAGTCAATATTCACTTTTTATTTAACCAGTGATTACAGTAAAACAATACAAATAATCTCATTACATAAGCCTGATTTGAACTAAATAATTTCAAGCTCAAATACAAAATGGAATCAAAAGTGCTACCTAAAAATCCCATACCTTTAACATTTTTTTGCCCAGTTTGAGCAGCTGATATATGGCACTTGTCAAGAACGAACACAGACGAAGCTAGCCTCACGTCCACACTAGCACAAACAGTACTTTCTCCATGAATAAAAAAATGAAATGAAAATGCAATGTTCTTTCTGGAATATTTAAACATGTTATTAGACTTTGATAAAATATCAAAAACCAAGTATTAAGATGTCAAAGAAACAACTGAAATTCCTATGAAATGCTATGCATATAAAGGAACTAATTACTTGTTTCTTCTGGTAATAGGTAGTACTTGGGGCTCAACAAAAAATCTTCCAAGTCGGGTATAACCTCGGGATAACAATGATCTAGAAAAATAGTTCGATTAAATCGCATTCACACATACAAAGTACACATATAATCTATAAATGTGATTAAATAATCTTATGCAACTTAAATCTTGCAAAATGCTCAATAAGATACAAATTTTCAGCAAGATTTACATGCTCTGAGCTCACAACAAAATTAAGACAAACTCACTGAGTAACCATTTTTTATACAGAATTTTTTGTCACTTTAGTAATGTTTTTACTGGCAGCCAACATCTGCAATACCATCAGAAGCATTATCAAATAACTGTTCTCCATATTAAAAAGTCAATTGAATAAATATAAGTTTTCCAATTAAAAAGATATTTCAGTTAAGTAAAAATTACTTTGTTCTTCAGATTTAATTTAATTTAAAAGCAAAAATTGTACATTTTTTCATTTTGAGTGAAGCTTGAAACCCTAAGGTATATTTTTATCCCAACAAAATTCATGATTACAGTAAAAGAACTTCATGAAGAAATCAAATATTTTATAAGTAAATAAAAAAACTAAAATTGAAATTAAGTAAATGATAAACTTTTTTTGCAACAATTGAAATACAAAATGTGACAATAGCAAAATTTCCATAGCTCTGTAACTGAATACCAGAAAAAAAAAGTACACTCAAGTTGTAGGTACAATACTGTTGATGTTTAACAATATAAATATTATAACTCAAACTGAGTGAGAAAATAAAAAGTATATTGCATTTGTTTTCTTCACATTGATCTTTCATTATAACGAGTGTTAACAAAAAAATGAAAATAAGTCAATACCTTTCAAAGGCATTGTGCAAAGCCTTGAAGAGCAGTGTGCGACACTCATAAGATAAACCACTCTCCCAAGTTCCCTGTTCGGCTTCTGAAATATGACAAAGATAAATTAAAATACTTAAAATTGAAGATAAAAGTTTCTTTGAAAAAATGCTATCAATTTATAGTATACCACAATCCATTAAATTCTGAGGAGGACGAATGAAATTATGGATTTTGATCACTTAATGTGTTACTTTTCTGTGGAAAAGCTTTAAAAATTGACAATTTTTCAAATACATCGAAAGTACATACGGTACAAAATACAGTTGCTTTCAGTGATAAAAAAGTACTATATGGTTTTTTATTCTGAACGAAGAAATGTTTTATTTCATTGCAAGGAAAATCTATACAACTAAACTAAGATTTACAAAATACTGTCGTTTTACTATCAAAACCTTGTGAATCTTAATTTTGTAGTTTATGAGGTTTTAACATGTGGTTACGAATATTCTTACTAAATTTGTTTCAAAAGTTTCAAAGTCTACATAAAATATAAAGCCTTCTATAAGCAAATTTTTAACATCGCATCTCGGAACAGGTCTGATTTAAAATCTAGCTTTTTTATGGCTCCTGATAAACTTTGATTTGAAGACTTACAAGGTTTTGATAGCAAAATGACAATATACAAAAGAACAAATACTTTCTATCAAAAAACATAAAGTATGATTATAATTTTCCTTTAGTTGTAAAATTCAATACTTAGATGCTGGGAGATAGGAAGCTTCACACTAATTCCAATAAATGCATGATATAAATGGAAACAGATTAGGAAACGAAAACAATAGGTCTGAAAATTACATATACCTATCAAAGGACCTTCTATTAATCCACTGAGGTTTGGCTCATCACGATACCAAAATATCCAGAGCTCTTTGAAGCACGATAAACTATTACTTTCATGAGAATTCGACTGGATTCCAGTTCTCGGAATTGCTACTCTTCTCCAAGCAGACAGAACAGTTGCATTAAGGCAGTTGCTGTAAGATTTTAAGACAGGATCTTCGAGAGGATCGAGGAATATTGCATCCACACACAGTCTCCGCCATTTTACACTATTAAGATCAACCTGCAAATTTAAAAATATAATAGATTGAATTAAGTTCAGCTGCACTCATACAATAGGAATATACACTCCACGATGAATTAATGTAAAAAGTAAATATTATTTTATAAAATTTTAAAGAAAAATCAAATTATAAGATTGGTTTTGGGTTTTTATGGTGCAAGAGGAATATTTGGCAATGCCGCACCAAACACAAGACAGACAACTTCAAGTAGAAAAGTTGTAGAAGGCAAAAAAGAGCAAAAATTAGAAGAAATTTCTTTTAAAGAAATATTCAAAACTACTATTGCTCTAAACAGTTTTGCCATCTATTTTGTGTTTAACTTGTAGCTCTACATAATTTTAAATAAAAAAACATTGAATTTAATGTATCATTTATGCCTTTCCAATTTTATAATTAGTATGTTTTCCTAAACCCTCAGTATATCATACCTTTTTCTTGTTCCTCCAGTGTAATATAACATGGAGTTAGTGTACATAGCAAAAACTGAATCGTTTAAAAAATGCATTTCACACCATTAACTTTCCCAAATAAACTTGAAAAAACAAATCTTTCTAAAAATCTTTTTTTTAATATAAGTAAAAAATATGCTTATCTTTATATACATTTATGCTGCCAAATTGAATTTAAGTATAGAAAATACTTTCATTTTTTTCAACAGCACAGCAAGATGTCATTAAAAAATCAAATTTCAACAAAACATTTTTTAATTTATGTCTAAATGAGTTAAAGTAGTCCAACAGTTGGGAAAACAGTAAAATCAAATAAATAATGGACTGAATGATAATACATTGCAAACAATCAAGTCTCTAATTATTTGCATCAATAGTTTAAATGATTCATTTCACAAGTGTTAAAAAATATTTTTAAACTCTTGTTGTCTTTTTGGACAGTTTATAATGATAAAACTCTAACATGAAACTTAAAACTCAACATCTAGAAGTTGCATCATTAAACATTTATTTAGCATAAAGCATAAATAACATAAAGTAAATAGCATAACGTGTAACATAAAATAAATATTTTGATCAGAGAAAAGGCATATTGCAAATGATATCTGATATTATTCCCAAAAGTTAGACTTGTGATTTTTACTTTTATGCTTGTTCAAAAATTTGAATATAAATATTTGTGTATGTAAACACGTTTGTATTGAATGATCTAAACAAAATAAAAATTCAGTTTTCAAATAATCTAATTTTAGAGCCTTGTTTTATTTCATTTTTAAATAATAAATTAGGAATGTTTATTTTAGACATCTAAGGCACAACTTTTTGTGGCTGAAAATTAAGTCTATTAATTACAATATCATTTTGAGCTACATCTGAGTTCCTGATCATTTTAAATCAAAATAAAATGCTCATTTCAAATTGTAAAACAGCAGAAAACAAACCATGAAAAATTAATTTCATTCAAGAATAAAAACTTTTTATGACATTTTTTAAACTATGGAATTGAACAATTTTCTATAATCTAAAGGATCACAAGCAAAGTTAATTGCACTGATTATTTATTCACAGGATTCCATTTATACTTTTAACAGAAGGAGTTTGACAGTTTTACATGATTTATGTATAAATAGTTTTCAAACTTATTTAAATTAACGAAGGATCAAATAGATCAAAAGTTCTTATGATAATAGAGAATTTTAAAACACCCTTGTTTCTTGGATTTCTAAATGTGTTTTAAGGAAAAATATATTAGCAACAAGTACACGATCGAACAATATTTTCTATTTTTATGCACAAATCAAAGCATGATACTCCATCAAAACATAAAAATTTAAAATCAGCATACGTACCAACGCAAAGAAATTAGTATGACAATCTTCAAGGCTCGCACCATTTGTAATATCGAATGCATGTGTCATTTTTTACCCATATTGGTTAAAAACAAGTATATTTAACTCAGGAAACTTTATAACCCACTATAACATAACACAACATGGCGAGAACTGATACGAAGATGGGGAAGGGACGAGGGGGAAGGAAGCCGCCAAAGGACATCTATACAAATTTATTTTATTAATACTTTGAAAAAAGAAAACAACAAGAAAATGATACATTTCTTGTTTTGAAACGTTTGTGCAAAACAAATAATTTTTTCCATGCAATTAAGAATTTAAGTTTAATAGCAAAAGGAAAGGGGAAGAGGGATATCTAGTAGGGAAAATTCTATCATAGCTCCTCCTGTTCTGTCTGTCGTTCTCTAGCTCCTCCCAGAACACGTGTGTGGATTTTTCGTCATTCGTTTCGATTTCATAAAAAAAGTGGTAAATAAATTTAAAACATTTGATATGTACTAAAAGTAAAAGTCACACCATCTCAGTAGTAGACAGCAAAAGTGGAGAAAGAAAAAAAACTTTTTTAATTATGTGTATCGAATGAAATCAGTTTAATCTTTTGGTCATTCGAGTCAGTAAATAGCTAGGTACGCATACTTTTGCTACTATTTACTCTGTTATTCGAGTCATTAAACATCGAACGCATATGTGATTATATAAAAAACAGTGGAAAGAGTATTGGTATTGGTATTTTTCAATTAACGTCACACTGGAGCAACACAACGGGCTATTGATGACGGTCCGGGATCAATCCCAAAGGGAAAGATCGAGGACAATACCACGTAATTTTGAACCACGGTCAGATGACGAGGCAACACCTGAGCTGGCACCCCACTCTCCAAACTTCCACACCACGCCAAACAGTGGAAAGAGAATAAATGGGTTATATTTTACTAACTACACAATATAAGAGGCCTTCACTCTAAAACATTATTTTTGGTGTTGCCTCGTCATCAGACAGTGGTTCAAAATTACGTGGCGTTGTCCACAAATCTTTCCCTTTGTGATTGATCCCGGACCGTCACCAATAGCCCGTTGTGTTTCTCCAGTGTGACGTTAATTAAAATACCTACCTACCTAAAGCTTATTTTGAGGGCGCTTGCGTTTTGTGGGAATGCGTTCGTTTGCGTTGACAAGTGATAAAAGATATTAACGAGGAATAGTAAAAATCAGAGACTTGTTCGTCGTGGGAAATGGAAGGTGATAATCACAGAGAAAATAGCTAAGCGTAGCTTTGACTTACCACGATGGAATAAGGTAGGTAGGTAGGTTTTTTGGTGCTTTGTCTGCTATGAGAGGCATTTTCTACTTCAATAAATTTTGGTAGAGATAGTGTTTCCGCAGAGATACGTGTTGATTGGTCAACAATTATGTTAAACACCAAGCGTTGTTGAAACAGCGATAAACTACATTTCAAGCGTTGTTGAAACAGCGATAAACTACATTTAAAGATAAGCACAAATGCGAGAGCGTTTCGATAAAAGTAAAATCTGCTCAGACCGTCTAGAACGGTTGGAAGAGAAAAGGAAAAGCAACCGGAGGGTCGCGAGTTCGAATCTAACCAAAGACCGTCGTGTTCACGGGGACTGGTGCACGTTAAATATATCTTGGTCTCGAATGTCCTCACGTTAGCGTGGTGTGGAAGTTTGGAGAGTGGGGTGCTAACTCAGGTGCGACCTTGTCATCTGACAGTGGTTCAAAATTACGTCTTGTTGTCCTTGTTTCTTTCCCTTGGGGATTGATACCGGATCGTCGCCAATAGCCCGGTGTATTGCTCCAGGGCCGACTTTAATTAGAATTCCAACCTACCTGCACAGCTAGTCTGGTTTGTTTATACTGAAAATCCCTCATTGGAATACGGAAGTAAGAAAGCAGAATTTACGAACAACATATTGGCGACAGGCAGAACAACATATTTGCAACGACCCGGGGTGTATGACGGAGGGAAGATTCGAGGACAACACCTCGTCATTTTAAACCACGGTCTGATGACGAGGTCAACACCTGAGCAGGCACTCTACTCTCCAAAGTGGAATATGGAAGGACATAGGGAAGAATGACGGAAAACAAACAAGAGGTTGTCTGTGTTTCGAGATAATTGAAGTAACTTGGCATCTTACTGGAATGTAATTTCAGCACGTCACGTGTTTTTAAAATTCATGGCAAAAAGCCAAGTCAAGTTTGTATTTTGCCGGAAGTATTTTTTCATCTCAGTTTGTTTTTACACTGAGAAACTCTCACAGTACCAAAAAGGCCAAACATCGCGAAAACGGCGATAAATAAAATTATTCTTTACCAGAACTATTTTTTTTCATCTCCTTTGTACTTTGTTTATGTTTGCACTAAGAAACCCAAACAAAAATTCACAGCAGCAAAAATAAAAAAATTTCAACGTCCTCGAAAACGTTTAAAAAAGAAATAAGAAATTTTCGAAAAATTATAAATCAACGTGGTAACATTTCACCAAAATGTGCATTTGGAGGGAAAATATCTATAAACACCTCTTAACCAATCAGATCTTTGCGAATTTTTTATACTGAATAAAATGTTTAGGAAATATTTGCTGAAAGCACATGGATTCAGCGCATTACGTTACGTTTTGGGAATTATGTCATGGATGAAACCTTGTGTAGTTTCCGTTTCCTGTTTAGTCTGGAGGAGTTAATTGAATTTATCTCCTATAATCAAAATTTTTATTACATAATTTTCCGTTTGTTTCCAAATTAATACACTTGGATCCGTACACAAACTATCATTTGGCTTTCGCAAAGTGCCAAGTATTCAATGTATAATTGGGGCTGTGCGGAATCAAAACTCCGAATAGAAACCGCTTTCTATTGACATTTGAACACAAAGTAAACATGAAAATATTTTCTCATGGCTAATCAGGAATTATGGCTTCTGTCGGTTGTTTTCATATTTCTATTTATCTTGACACTACAGTAAGTTTGGTTTGATCAAAATAAAAAATTTTAAAGCTAGATTTTTCCATCAGTAACAATTTCTGTGTAATCTAGTTTATGTATGTTACGTTGTTTCCTTAAATTCAGATTTATTTGTAAATTTCAAGCTGAATCTTGGACACTTTAAATTCACTCAATACCTACAAAATCTTAGAAACCAAACGCTATAAATGTGTAACAATGATCAGGAATGTGCATTTCTTTTTCTATTTAAACCCTTTAGCTATATTAGGTCTTGAGGAATCAACAACTAATTGAAAGACTGAATCTGAGAACAGTTCATGCACACTAAACATAAAACAAAGGCACTAATGATAGTCAAACTGGTCAATCTTATGGAAGAGTAACAAAGAATTTGTAATAAAAATTTGAAATCTACTTATTTGACTGATTATGCAAAATAAGACAAATTAAAACTTGGTCTTAAGTATCAAAAATTTGAACACAAGAAATCTTCAATTCCTGATCTAATAGCTCTTCAAATGGAAGCATTCTGTACTCCTAGTGTTTGCTTTATGTGCTTATGCATGTGGTATAAATTGGATATAAAGATTACTCATGTCAAATTCAATTCAAATATTTGCCTAAAGGAGGAATTATTAGGAATAGAATCTCCTGAATTACCAGCCCTGCACAAGAAAATTAGACAGATAAAAATATATCAACTTTGATTACTTTATTCGTTTGTAAACATAACTAGCTATTTAGAAGGGAAATGACTTCTCAATTGCTGGGGGAGGGAGGATGTCACAATTTTGTACTTTGTTGCACCCATTTAACAAATTTAGTAATCGTACTCCTCCTTGGTTTGATTGCAACTCCCTAGACTTTTGCCTGTTTCTGTAAACTTGCAAAATTTCATGCAAGTTAGTGTGATACTTTCTCTTCAGACAAGAAATCTTAAAATGCAAGACAAATTGACTTAATCTTAATAGCCCCAAGCTACATATTTAAGATGTGTTGAGAGACGATAATCAATAGATCTTAGATACGTGAATAAGATGTTTCAGTGGTATATTATCTTTTCCTCCCTATCATGTTAATGCTGTTTGCATCACAAATTAGATAAATTGCTCAATTAGTAAACAATGGAGCTCAATTAGTGAACAGCGGAGCTCAATTAGTGAGCAGCGGAGCTGTGGTAAATGCTGCTGTCTTAATATTTTGGCCTTAAGATAAAAACATAAATGTATTTACATCTTTAATCATGTTTTGTTTCAATATGAGTATGAGACAGCTGCTACCTTTTTGCAATGGAAAACCCCCTCTCGTGCTAGTTAGTGTAATTAGGAATATTACACAAAATTTCATGAAAATATTCAGTAAGTTTGGCATACTGGAACAAACATGCAAACCATTGGTAAAATACAGACTGAATTATTCTGTAATTACACTTAGTATGTAAAGTTCATGAAAATATACTGTCACTTTGACGTGATAGTTGCACAATCATTCAGATAGACACAAAAAGCAGACAGGCTAATATTGTAGAGCTTATCAAGATACATTTCACATGAAAATACATTCAGCTAGTTTGCTGATACTTACGCAAACTTAAATTCAGGCACAAAATGCAAAAAAAGAATTTTTTTTAATAGCACAAAATGGATAAATAAATTGAAATGGGACAAAACTATTCATAAGGACAAATATATTGTTATTATAGATAAGTAAAAGTACCTTAGCTGTGGAGTTTTATATAGCTTTCACCATCTATAAGCATCCAATGATTTTCCAAGGATTTTTGTTTCCTAAATCATTTTTGTTTGAGATGATTTTTGTAGGGACCCTAGGTCGCGTTTATATAACGAGAAAAGCATAGCAACCAATGGAGCAAAGGTGATCGAATTCATGAATTAATGTTCACATCAAATAATCTTAATGCTCTTCAGTCTAATTAGCCCTCAGGTAACAAAAATGACTGGAGCAACAAACCAAACGTAATGCGTTTGTCACTTGGCTGACAAACCTCAAATGAGTTTAAAACAAATTAAAGATGAAAATAATTTTATTGTAAAGCAACAAAACCAAGCTATTTCTTTATCCGTCTATTAAAACAATCCTTTTATTAAGAGCAAAATTATTCCTTTGTTACTTTTTTATTTTATTTACCCTTTTTATTTTAGTTTTTCAGTAAAAGTTTTGTCATGGGTACTATACAGAAAATATGGTGTGAAGTTAAAAGTTGGCGGTTATGGCTTCATGTGCTTCCGGAACATTCAGTTGCAGCTCAAGAATGGATTAAAATTGGTAAGTTTCTTGAAATGTTTTCATAATATTGTTGACCCTTGATTATCCAAGGTAATGTGAACCAAGGTCATCTTGGATAACCAGAAACTAGAATAATTCGGACCTAGTAAAACAGTACTATTCTACTGAAAGATTCATAAAGATTAAAATAATCTATATTCCGATCGGAACATGAGTTACTTTCCTTTTAAACTCCCTCCTTAACTGTCTTCTGTTTTGCAGCACTTTCTCGGCTTTCTGAACAAGTGCTAGGGGTAGGGTGCTTGAAGCTTTACTTAACACTTTTTAAAATTTTGGATCAAATTCCCCTCAGATAAGGGGTCGTCATGGCTCAGTGGATATGCCCACTGCGCTAGCCACCTTCGAGTTGTAGGCAGCGCAGGTTCGATTCCTGTCATGTACATTCTTCCCTGGTTGTATTTCTCTCTTGTGTCAGTAAAAACTTTCTTTGTATGCGTGTCTATTACTTGGTGTTGTATGTCTTGAACAGGTGGCTAAGTCGGACTGTTAGAGATGGCTTCCAGATCTTAGGATCAATAGCAGACGCATTCTACCCATGTAAAAAAGGGATAAGAAAGAAGTTTGACATTTATTCCTATTCACCCTTTCACTCACCATTCACCCTTTTATTGACACTAATTCACCATTCCTATTGACTAAAAAACTTCTAAGATTTTCTGTACTGAAGCCATAAAAAAATTGTCTGAAGTTTTAAATCTGCTTCTATTTGATTGGAAGAGAGCTTAATTTATTTTCACTCTTATTCCTAGGTAAGGATGCAATATTTTGAGAAGAATCAATTTATGGTTCAAGTGTCATGTCCATCTTTCACTCAACAAAAAATTTGAAAGCTCTTGTATTTGGGAAGTAATACTTTCTGGTTTCCTTTTGGGAAGCTCATAAGTAATCTCTTTTGAGAATTAATTTTATTTTGAATTCTACCTAAAGTATCTGATGCTGCTTGGAAAATCAGACAGGCCAAACTTAATCTGCTGTTAGTGCTAAATTTATATGTTGAAGTAATCCTAATTGATTATTCAAATGAGGAAGAGCTTCAATTTTTGGTGATAGGATGTCATGATTTTTTTCCCAACTGGGATGCTTCTAGTTGCATGCCAATTGCAGTCACAATTTTGGAGTTGTTTGGCGGTATAAAAGTATTAGCTTATGCAATTTAATATTTTCTTAAAACTTCCACTCCCCTTAATTGAATTGCTTGGTGCCAAATATACTATGTACTTAGTTACTGTAACCATGCATAAAATTGCATGATAGAAGTGTTTTCAGCTATTTTGGTACTGTACTTGCTCAAACAGACAAATAACGAAATCAAATACTTTAAAATGTCACTAAATGAATAAATAAATTTAAATGGGACAAAAATATCTTTTAAATAAATAAGTGGTTTATTTATATTCTATGTTAATGTAATTGCCCTATGTATATATTATTGAAATTTCATATATTACCCTTTAGGAAATTGAATATGTTGGTGCTAGCAGCTGGTTGTTTAATTCAAATTTAAAGTACGTATTCTATTTTTTTGATAGCAAAATTGTGAAATTGAATGATACCAATATAATTTGGGTGAAAAACTTGCTTCAAAATGTTCTAAATAAACAAAATACCTCTTAATATCACATAATGTTATTTACCATATAAAATTATTCATAATGATTAAATAAAAATATACAAGGTTTTTCTTTTAAAACACTAAACATTAGCTTTGCAAAATACTTTTTATTTTGTATAAGTTTGGATTATATTTGTAAGACAAGATTCAATAATAATTCATAAAAAAATTATTTATCACTGAATAACATTATTACACTATATGTACTGCCATTATATATATTTGCAAATGGTAAATTGAATGAATAAAATTAGAAATTAGAGATGTTGTAAAAAAAGAAATTAAATAGAAGATAAATTTAATAATGAAACAATATTGTAAAAATGAAATTAAAATAGGGGAAAGATAAATTTTTAATGAATCAGCAGTCTAAAAAATTTGAATTTAAAAATGATGTACTGCTTTCAATATAATTACTCTTTTTTTCATTAAGCTCCTCATATTATGGATCGAAAATTTTAATTTTAGTTAGTATAAATAATTTTAAATAATATATAAATAATGAATTTTAATTAGTATAAACAATGAAAAGTAAAGCGATTTTTCTTAAAACACTAAAAACAATTTATTTTTGTACTTTAAACAGTATTCAAAAGTCATGTTCTGAAAAAAAATGTTTTTTGTAGGAGTCTAATAGTTATCTGTGTAAATGATATTCGTTTGCAAGGGGACACAGACTGGATCATGTCAAAAAAAGCAACTAAACAGAAATCAGACAGCAGAGGTTTATCTCTTCTACCCATCAAGTATATTCCTCTTTTAAAAGTAATTATTAATTATTATTAATTTTGGTGTTACACATCTTATTTGTTTCTATTGTAGGGGCCGCAGTAGCCCTGTTGAAAGAGTAACGGACTGGCAACCAGAGGGTTGCGAGTTCAAATCCAACCAAAGACCGTCATGTACAAAGAGGGCTGGTGCACGTTAAATCTGTCGGGGATTCAAATGTCCTCACATTAGCATGGTGTGGAAGTTTGGAGAGTGGGGTGCCAGCTCAGAGGGATTACAACATTAATTAAATAGCTACAGGTCATTCCACGCAAAATGAGCAAGTCGTCTGTGGCTGACATGTCTCACCCATTTTGATGAAAATCAGTTTTTAAGTAGGTCACATATAGTAATGACCAACTCCAAAATATTAGGTTTCAGAAATCTATATTTTGTTAATTATTGACATTTTAAGTTCATGATCACACAAATTTAGATTTTCTAGCACTAAAAGTGGCCTGTTTGCGACCCTATATTTCAATAAGTTATTGACACAAATTTAAAATTTTTATATTGTTGCATTCGTCAGAAAAAGGTCTCTTAGGAAACGTCAGAATATAATTTAATAGCCATCATTGCTGAATCTGAAGAATCGACAAAAATAGAAATTTTGCCAATTTGCTACGAATTTCAAATTGCTCTGGTATCTCTAAAAATGGAAAGACAATATTAAAAGTTATTCTTAATGAAGAGCCTTTCCTAACACATAGCGTGGCGTAATTTGGTGATTGTATTTCTACTCCTTTATAAATAAAAAACCATTTAAAAGTAAAATTATGGAAAAATACGATTTTTCAAATTTTAAAAATGCATATTTCACTGAGGGAAAACATCAAAACTTTTTAACATAAAAGAGCAATATGTCTATTATATGTCTTGAAATTTTCATAATTGTAATTCGAATATTTTTGTCTCAGAAAATTTTTTAACTAGATGTAAATTTTACTTTCTATCACAGCTGATAATGAGTTATAACATTCGATGATATAAAAAATGCGATATAAGAATGAAGTAACTATTATTATGGTGCACATGCAAAATTTCACATGAAATTTTTTTAAAGTTTCTTTTGCTTAATCTGAGGAGTGTTTCCATCAGTGAAATAGTTAGGTGGAAAGTTAATTTTGTTAGAGAAGTCTTTTTTTGATTTGCTTTTTCCTTTGGAAACATAAGTATTAAATACTACTACTTGTGAATATTCGATGCGTTTTGTAAATATTAAGCATTATTAACAGGCAAACGCTAATTTTGAGATTAAAAAAATAATTAAAATAATATCATTGTTAAACTTGATTCTCCCAAATGTGCATACCTCACGAATCCTTTCTCCATATTTATCGAAATCACTAGTGAAATAAGTAAAGTTTTCAAGAATTCGGCAGCACTAGGAAAATTTCAATTTAAGCAACTACGAAATTGCACAAGAGACCTTTATCAGATTGAAAGTGAATTTGAAGACAATCAAGTAAAGGTTTTAAATGTTTAAGCTTTTTTAATTGTGATTTGATGTCCTGCTTTTAAAATTTCCGTCAAAAGTTAAAAAGGTACTTGCGTATTAACCGCATGCCAGCGATTAATCGCCAAATCTGTTTTTAAGGGGTATAAGACGGAAGAACTGGAACAATCTGGTTATATTCACTGCCAAGTGAACCACAAATACAATTTCATTGATTCGGATTGTTTTGCAAAACTTTTTTTAGAACCACAATTCAGTATTCGGTGCGTAGTTGCATTAGATACTCGTGTTCTGTTTTCTCTGTTTTGAAGTCGAAGTACATTTTTACGTAATGCTTGATCGTTATGAAATAATGCTGGAAGAAAATTCCCATCCAATGGATATTTGGGGGCATTTGTCACGAAACAAGAGAAACATTTCTTGTTATGTTCCCCGATCGTAGTGCTACCACATTAATGAACAAAATAAAAAACCACATTAAAGATGGATCGACCATTTTTTCCAACCGTTGGAAGGGGTATAAGACGGAAGAACTGGAACAATCTGGTTATATTCACTGCTAAGTGAACCACAAATACAATTTCATTGATTCTGAAACTGGAACGCACACGCAGAATATAGAACGTATCTGGGGAAGTGCAAAATGGCGAAATAAAAAACATCAAGGAACATCTCGCCACCACCTCGAGTCCCTACCTCGCAGAGTTTATAATGATAATGATTTCTTTGATGCCATCCTAAGGGCAATTGCTAAACATTTTCCGCCCAAAAGAAAACTTGGCTGATATTCGCCAATGGCATGCTGTTAATACGTAAGTACAGTTAAAAATAATTTGATAATTCATTGTTTCCATTTCATTGTTGCCATTGGAAATGAGTAAACATAGAATGGGAAGGAAATGCTATGATTGGCAATAATAAACATTGCCAGTTTGTGCGATGCTGATGGAATATGGTAACCCGTTGTAGAACATCCGATTAGTCGTTTGGCGACAAGACTTTCAGTCGCTGATTGATTGGAAAGCCAAGAACATGTTTTTGTGTTTTACTAATTTTGTTATTGTTGCTTTGGGACTCAAAATACAATCCTGAATTTTTTTTACAAGTAATAGACATGTTAAACTATATTTTTAAAATATAGTTCTAGTCAGAGTTGTCCTTCATTTCATTTTGTATGCCTATTTTAAGTGGAAAACCATCATTTTATAATTTTCCTTTGCTATTTGGAAGATGAAGGAAATAAAAGCCGACTTCCAAACTTCAGCTATAATTTTATCATACCTTAGCACCGTATCTGGTATGAATTTCAACGATGCATTTAATTTTCTTTAGCCTTTTTAATTCTATCAAAATAGACTATTTTCCATTTTTCACTACTAATTTTTAGCTTAAATATGATGTTTAAAATTGTTGTTTCCATATAGATAAAAAGAGAATTCTTCATAGATTACAAAAATATGAGATATTGTTGTCTACGTTTAGTAGTTTTTGAGAAAGATCTTCAAACATGCAACATCAAGCGATTTCACAACTGCTCTTCAAAGTTGCAAGTCCTTAAAATGCCTGAAACTTCCAAAATATTTCATTTTGAGCCAAAATAATCTGGATATGGTATATTTTGAATATCGTTTATGGTTATTTATGCATAAACTTAACCCCTGTAGCAAATTTCATGAAACACCCTACGGCCACAGGTTTTTTCTGATTTTTGCTCATTTCACATGGAATGACCCCTACTTGTATCTATTGTAATCTTGTATTTATCTGTTGATGTTACTGAATTTCTCTTGAAATACTTAACAATTATGGTAAAAGTGCTTAGTATGCTATCATAATTTGATTTCTTTTATTGTTATAAAAAGCTTTAATATTTTTAAGAGGTGTTCTGAATGTTTCTGTGCACATGTGACTTTTTTTATAAGCAATGGGTGTTTGGCGAAGTTATGGTAACCATCCTAAGTAGCAGATGAAATAATTTAATGCTCAGCACATAACCTTATCTATATTTTTAGAACACCGAATTAAGATATCCATTAGTTTTTATATATTTTATTTTTGGTCCAAGTTATTTCATAAAATTCAGTTACTGAAGAAGTAAGTCATGCTTGGTCACATAAGCAGAATTCGCATATGCAAATTTTTTTAAAATATTAATACGAAAACTCTTAACATTGTTGATGTAAAAATTCAGGATCTTATCAAGTTGCCCTTACCAATGTAAAGATGGTTGGAATCCTGCTACTTAATTCTTTGCTTTTATTTAGTGTTTGTAAACTTGTTTTTCTTTCTAATTAACAGTTCATATCATTGCATGTGTCAAATGCAAGTGTAATGCAGCTAGGAAAATCTGATGAAGAGTTTTTGTTACACCTCTCATTTCAAGAATTCAGCTTGTATTGTCAACGTTTTCATGATAGGTAAAGTCATTAAGGATAAAAATCTATCTTTACCTTATTAAGATATGTTTCTTTAAAACAATTTCAATAATGATTTATATTTTAAAATGTTTCTATATATTGATCTTAAACTTTGTTATATTATTAAGATAATTTTAGAAAAGTTGATCGTTTGCAAAATATAGTACTTTACGTAATTCTGAAACTTAATAAAACTATCTTGTTCCTCAAATAATGTTTTGTATTTTTACTTCTCTAGCTTTCACCTTAACACATCTGTAGTATCATCAACTGTCAAAGTTTTTAAACATCTTTCGGTGGTATGTATATTATTATATATTTGTTTATTATATGTTCAATTTTTTCTAAAATAAATGTGATTACTATCAACAAATAACATTTCGGACAAGTATTTATATTGGCAAAAAGTGTGTGTTTCAACTGAATTTAATCTATATTATAATTTTTACTAATTTATAAGTAATCTCAAATCTTTACTAATTCATATATATCTCTCCTTTTGTTCCTAATCTTTTGATGAAAAACAATAACTTGATGTTCTTTTTTGAAATTTATTAAGTATTGATAATGTATTTTTTGTGTTATGTACAAGATTTCTAAATTTTTTTATTTATACTGCATCAAATGCAGCAACTAATTATTCAATGTAGATAATTTTTACCTAAAAAGACATTCATACTTTATCTTTGTATCATTACTCATTATATCCTTAAATTCTGACTATATGGTTAGCGATATAAATCAGTTAAAATTGTTTCTTGCTTTATAATGTATTATATACATCTTACTTTCTCACTTGACAATTGCATGTACAGCATTTGTAGTCTATTTTACAAAAGAGTTCTTCAGTAAACATACTTTGGATTTCACATTTTTTTATTTATTTTACAGGATCAAGAGAATCATCACTCAGCGGAAGCATGTATTTGTCACTTTACTTCGAATCTTAATCTCTCTCTTGAAGCTACCTGTGTTAAAGATATTGAAGTTCAGGTAAAAATAGGAACAGAAATATATTACTTAACTAATCTCAACCTTTTACTGGATGTTCCAACCCAAATTCATCTGTCCAAAAAGTTCATGAAGTAAATGACAATTCTGGTGAGATATTTCTACTTCAGCCTATGTATCATCTTAAAAAAATTCTGTAGGTTTAAATCAAAGAATAAAAGCTATTGGGTCTATTGGGGAAACATTGAAGTTTGAAATTATGGGTGATAAACATTACTATCAAGAAGCAAAATAAAACATTGTGGATAGGTGGGGCTTAATTTAAATACAGTAGAGTCTCCATTCAATGAACTTCCATTTAACTAAGTTTTCTATTTAACGAAACTTTCTACAGAACCTTGACTTTGAACGACATTTATATGTTATTTACTCTCCAAATTACGAAAGACAATTTCTATAAAATGAAGTTTTTCCAACTAAATATGTTGGGTTTTTTTTTTGCAATGTTTCGCGACTTCTCATTTGTCGAAGTTCCAACAAAATCAACCAAATCGGCTGCCATGACCTCACGCGCCCTTGCTCTATTACAATGAATTCCCACAACAAAGGGAAGGGAATCACTTCCTTCCTTATCTTTGATAGGGGACCATATGGCATGGCAGGGAGGCTATGAAAACTGTATTTCACAGGGTAAAATTGGTTTTCGTTGTGGGCCTGACTGTGTAGGACATATTCTTTTTCAATCAGTGCGCTTATCTCTCGCCTGTGTGTTAACTCGCTCAAAATGAAAGTGTTTGTGTCTTTCGGATCAAGTGAAACTTGTATATGGTGTTGATAAAGGAATGAGGAAGAAAGATGTAACTTTAAAGTATGGTATGGCTGCGAGAAGTATGTCAACAATTTTAAAAATCGTTCTGCAATCATTCAGTATGAAAGCAGTAGAATGAGTGTGAACAGAAAAAGATTTAAACAATGTTCATATGAAGACATCGATGCCGCTGTTTTAAAATGGGTAATGCCTCTCCAGTCCAATGATCCAACAAAAAGCTATCGATTTTGCTCGGGATTTGGGACACTCAAATTTTCAAGCTAGCTTTGGATGGCTAGATAAATTTTAAAACAGACATGGAATATTGTATAAAATCATATCAGGAGAAAGCTCAGATGTTTCCAAAGAGGTGAGTAAAAAATTGCAAAAAGAAGCTGTAAAACTTTTGGACGAATATGGAGCAAAAAACATCTTTAATGCCGATGAAACAGGATTGTTTTTTAAATGTCTACTGAATAAAACTTTAACATTTAAAGACAAGTGCTTCGGAGGGAAAAGTAGCAAACAGAATAACTGTTTTGTTATGTTCGAATATGACTGGTGAAAAATTAAAACCGTTAGTAATTGGTAAAAGTAAAAACTCCAGATGTTTCAAAGGTACAAAATCTTTAGAGGTAGACTATCATTTCAATAAAAAGTCATGGATGACTTCTAGAATTTTTGAAGAGTGGCTTTCAAAATGGAATAAAAAATTGGAAAAACAGTGTTGCAAAATTGTGTTACTTATAGACAACTGTCCTGCACATCCACCAGACTGCTTCAAAATGCAAATTGAAGAACATAAAGGTTTTTCTTCCTGCTAATACAGCTTCAAAACTTCATGCCATTGGATCAAGGCATTATAAAAAATCTTAAAGTTCATTATCGAAAAAGAATCCTACAAAAAGTTATTCTTCCCTTAGAGAGCAGCCAGACAATTATATTAATTTAAGAATCTCCATATCAGCGATGACGAAAGCTTGGCAGTATGATATGACTGCATTTACTATAGGAAACTGTTCTGTTAACGCTGGTTTCAAAAGTGATGCTGAATATGATGATGATGAATCCAAGTGCTTGGCAGATTTGAAAGAAAAATGGCAGTATCTGAAAGACATGGGAGCTGTTGATGAAGGTATAGAGTTGTCTAATTTTCTCCACGTTGAAGACATTATGATTGCTGAATATCCTACGGAACATAACATATTGCAAAGTGTTAGGAAATGTAATGAAGACACTACAGTGAGTGATGAAGATGATAATGAAGAGGTTATTAAAAAACCTTCACAAGAAGAAATGCTAACAGCATTTGATACAATACGAAGGGGATTACAGTTTCAAGAAAATGTTACATATGAAGTGTTTCAATCTTTACAAAAGTGTGAAAATTGTTATGAAAAATGTGTTCTTTATAATAAACTTGTACAAAGCAGGATTACAGACTTTTTACAGTTTAGGATATGTGTTAAAGTCAATAAAGTGGATAGGTAAGTGTCAGAGTCATTGTTTTTTCTCGTTTTTATAACTTAATTTACAATTACGAATTTTCTTTATAACGAAGTTTTTAAGTGGAATGATGAGACTTCGTTAAATAGAGACTTGACTGTATATGAAACTTCCAAAGGTCAAAATTGATTTCAAAAGGACTTTCTCAGTAATTGCATCATATCAGATGGTATGCAATGAAAAATAGTCTGCAGTAGTTTTGATTTTTATTTTCTTCATAAAGTAAAAAAAAATGTTTTAAATGTCTTTAGACTCAGATCAGAGGAGTTAAGTGCTATTTTTAATAATTTTGAATGAAACTTTTTGAAAATTTAATTTTAGGTTATTGATGAATTATAGATGCAAAAAAATATTGTTTCATCAATTTTTCTTCCAGTCAGTTCGTGTCAATGTATCAGATCCTGAGTTAATGCTATATGAAGGTAACTAAATATTTTGAATATGTTTTTATTTAGTCCATTAATATCAATTATATATTTGTATTATACGTATATCGTAATTAATGTGAAATTATTTTTCTATTGGCAAAATTCTCATACAAGGTACAAAGATAGGCTATGTGAATATTAGAATTCCAAAATATGTTTATGCAAACCACAGAATTGAAGTCACAAAATATTAAAGATGAACAATTTCCTTAATTTGTTTCTTACAACTTTGCCTAATGATGATAAAAAATATCCTCAAAAGCCTGTATAAAAAAACCCAATGCATATACCTTGGTAGAAAAAGGGCCAATGCCCATTTTGCCAGTTTTTGGTAACAGCTGATTTAGTAATTTTTATTTCTTTAATTTTTAATATACAATGTACAGAAATACTTTCCAATGTATTGATTCATTCCAAATACATTGACAGCAGAACATTGGTACTTTTTCGATTATGAATTTCATAATATTGGAGTGGTTTGTGGACAACTCAAAAACAGCAAATTTAGATATTGCACTTTTTCTAAAATCTATGATGTAAATGGTGTAATTACAAGGAAAAGATTTGAACATGCTGAAATAAAATTACTAAGTATTACAGATCATGAGGGAAAATTATTAGTGGTTATCTGATTTCGCATTGTCACTATTTCAAGTATACGAAATAAAATTTTATTACACGATCAGTTAAGGATGATAGTTGGAGAGACTTTCAATTATTCCAAAGCCTTTTTTACATTTTTGGGGCATTTTATTTGTCTCAACAAAAACTGGTCTGGTTATGTTTAACCATTAAAAATCAACTTTACTGTTGTTATCAGTAGTGCAATATTCTTCAGTTTAATATGGCTACTTATTATGTAATACCTTGCTACAACTCTAAAAAGATTATATCATGGAATTTATTTACAAATATTAAAATAAGTTTACTTACCTGTATGAACTATCAACTTAGCATTTGCTCATATAAATACTGTTGTTCATTTTAGTACCAAAGTTCTTAGTTGTTTTTAACTTTTATTTTGATTAGTTACCATGAAAATTTATCAAATCTGCAACAAGTGTTACAAATTTGATTTAAGCTTAAGAATGCTTTAACGTATTTTTTACCAGTGTAATTAAACCGCTTTCTTAAACGAAAAAAATAAGAAATTTGTAACCACTGTAATTTTTTGTTTTAGTATCTTTCAAATTTTATTATTTAAACTATAATCTGCAAATTCACTTCATTGTAGGAGAAATCGTTGTCCCTTTTCAAACTGTTACAACAAAAATACGGTCATGGTTTATCCAGAGAATCTGAATTGACCCTTACAGTATTTATTTATTTGATGCATTTGAATATGGGCATCTAAAAATTACTAATAGTAATAGTTACTAAAATAAGCTTTAAGAGGTGACTATTTTTGCTACTATTTTTAAGAATTTATGCTTTATGTGCTTTTGCTGTGGCAGCCCTGTTTTGTGTTTGTTTAACAATCTTTCTGTGTTTATTTAGGTGTTACATAACTTTCTCCTGATCTGATTTTAGGATTCTCAATAATAAAATTTAAAAACTATGCTCTTAATGGAATGCAAGCTAAGAAACCTCAAGATGATGAACCAGCTGAAATTATCGAGGAAACGGTGCCTCAAAATCGTGACTTCAAGGACTTGTTCAGGAAACTACCTAAAGTAGGTTTCGTTGCTTTGCATTCAATCAGTTTATACTGATTGCCGTTCAAATGTACAAAAATGCCTACAAATCCTTAAGCTTTGTGATAAAGTAGCTTTGAAATGGTATTTAAAAGTTTAAATAATTTGTTTAAATTAAATTAGTTAGTAAAGTTATAGAACTTTAAATACAATGATTGAAAGTTCTAATTAGCACAATTTATATTTTAAGTTCACAGTAAAAATATTTGACTTTTCAAAGTATAAAAAAACTCATCTCAAAGATAGCTCTAATTAAAATATTAAATTGACAAAAGCTGTGTGGGAAGTCATTTGTTTCATTTTTTTATTACTCGAAATTAAATGCATATTTTTATTAATGAAATAAACATTTTTTCCCAAAATATACCTCCCCTGTCCCAAAATAAGTCCCATTTAACACTTGAATTTTGTTTCAAAACGGTTGACAAATTTGTAAAAAGGATTTAATCATAAATTAAAAGGTTTATTTTTCTGTAACAGTTAAATATTATAATAACACAGATTGACTTTTAGTATAGCTTCAGGATTACAATTAACATTTCATGGAAGACTATTTTCTTGTCTCAGTTTTCCTTTCTTAATGTGCACAATTTTGTGGGCATTACTTCCAGATGACATTGCACTTTCCGTACATGTTTGCAATGTTAAGAAAATGTTTTTTAAAGTGCAATTAAAAAAAAATTTCTTTTCCCGATTTTTTTCTAGCCTTTGTTTAAGCAATAAAAGAAGCTTGAATAGCATTCGTAGATTGCTTTATACAGTTAACAAACGTTATTCTTGTTGGTACAGTTCACTTCAAAATCGAAGAAACAATTTTTATATTCATAACATAAATGTGCAAATGTGACTTATTTTGGGACAGAAAGTGTCATTTTTAGACAATTCAGCAACTTTATGGTTTTATGATAGATTTGAAAAATTTAAAAATTTCTTATAGGTTCTTGATGCTACTATTGACACATTTTCTGTCAAATTGATGATGAAAGGAGGTCATAGGTAAAATATTACTTTTTATTCAATTTTTTAATGCTATTGTATACATAATTTTCCATTTGCATAGAATACAAAAGATATAGTTATATCTTCTGCATTCTATGTTAAACCATTTTAGTTTTATGTTTTTTATGTCAACTGGTGCTTTTGACAAAATTTATAACTAGAATATTCTTTTTTGTGGAATCAAATACATGGCTGGCCGGTTTAGTTAAGTTATTTGCTCACCAAATTTTAAAATTTTGACTTGAAAGGTTTCTAACAGATGTGTATCTCATATGTCTGGTCCATCTATCCCAAGTAAGACAAATATCCCTGTCCTAAACATGAAATGATAGTAACTATTCTAGCTGTTAACGATTCTAAAATAATATGAAATTAGTTTTGTGCAAACTCTTGTTGAGTTACTTAAGGTTGCATAGATACTGGATAGTTTTAGAATTCATCTGTTCAATTCAATATTGAAATTATGTTTTCTATAATATGTTTATACTATAATTCAGATTTTTAAGAAATAAGATATATTTTTTCTAAAAACTCATTATAAATACACATTCTAAAAAGTGCAAAAACACATCGGACATCATAAATTGTAGGGCAAGTATTTTCATATTTTGTGGCGTTAAAAAAATTTTAAATTGAACCTTTCATGGAATATTATTCCACAAGCTACCTTCTGGATGCGCCACTTCTGTATGTCAATATCAGATTAGAAAAAAGGATTAAGTATGTGAACCAGTCATTTCTATATCATAAAGCATAGCATTTAATTATGTTCCTCAAACATAGTTTTTAAGCAAGACAGGGTATATTTTTTAAATGTTCAAATTTATTTTCTCTGAAAACTGTCATCTGTTATTCTTCCTTTTTCAGAACATTCAGCTTTGGAATTAAATTTGTTTCCTTAAATGTTGAAGTGAAACCTACTGCTGTTATTTCTGAAATTCAAGTTAGAGGAGTCACAGCAGCCAGTGATCATGTTCAATTCGGGCAGCTGATAAACTGTTCCCTTCAAGCTTCTGTAAGTTTTTTAAGTTTAAGTCTTTCTATAATTAAAGCTCAAAATTGCCAAATCTATGAAATTATCAGTTCTTAAAATAAAAATTCAGTGATTTACTCCAGTAGGTTTTTGATATGAATAATATTGACTTTTCCCTTTTAGGAGTAATTAAACACTTCAGCCCTGAGAAAAATCCTCTCAAAGTTATTTAATTGACTATTTAAGGTGCTTTGAGACTCAGAAATGATGATGGGTGGGTTTTTTTTTTTTTTTTGAAAAATGGGCCCCAAGAAGCTATCTATAACGTTTTGAGGGAATAAAAGATATTCTTTTCATTGACCCAAGTGGGTCTAAAATTACATTTTTTTGTAGAAATACAAAATAAACTAAATTTCATTCAGCAATCCATGCAGAGGCTTTGTAAAATTAACTTTAATCGCAATCATGACACTAAATTGACACGACTTCGAATTAGACTCCTATTTTACTCATGGGCATCTATTACATGGAGAACCTGCTTCAATGTTCTGCAATTGCAATGCCATTCTATCAGTTAGCCGCATCTTAATAGAATACCCTGATTGCAATAACCATAGACGAAACCGATTTGGTGTTTCTCATTCTAATTTACATGAATTTTGGCAGATCCCTACCTCAAAGGGGGCCACTGGAACCCAGTGGGAAGAATAACAGTTTGGCAACAGGAGGGTTGCGAGTTCGAAACTCAGTCCAACCAAAGACCATAGTGTATGCAGGGGCTGGTACTTGTTAAATCTGTCATGTCCTCATGTTGGCGTGGCATGGAAGTTTGAAGAGTGGGGTGTCAGCACAGGTGTTGACCTCATCATCAGCAAATTTGTTAAAATCATTCATAATGTTTGAAATTCAATATGCTGTTCTTTGTTTTAAACTGTTTCTATTTTTGAATTATGCACATACCTCCTTAGACTTTTTTATATGCTTTCTCTATTTCAGGCTTATGAAAAAAGTTTATCAATAACATTTAGTCTATCTATTCTCCATGTCTTGTATCAAACTGAAGTATTACAATATTTTCTGAGTTCGTTACTTCCAAAACAGCAAAGTTTAAAATTGGCCCCTGAACCTCATGTTAAAAGGTATTTATTCTTGTGCTTATATTTCTTATTCTACATTAACTGAAATAATTTTTTATAAGAAATTTTACTATGCTATAACTAATTTTGAGTGTTACACATTCCAGAAAAGCAACCATAAAAGATCTATTGAGTGGGTATGTAATCAAAGCAAGTGCCGATTTGGATGATATTTGTATATCATTTGAGATACCAGATTGTGAGACTTTTAGCTTTGGTTTAATTAAAGGCCAGAGTAAAGTTGATCATTTTGTTGATGAGAAAAGTAAGTGATACTTTCAAAATTTTCTTACCATCATTAAACACTGATTACGTTAACTATTTTTGCTCTATTCCTGTTTCATTATTTGTTTCAGTCCTTTTTATTCATATAATGCATACAACTTTTAGGAGTTGTGATTTTCATGAGTGATTTGTTTCAGGTTTTCTGAGCCTTCCTACATATCATAATTCTCATGGGTGTGGGTATGTGTGTGTCATTCGTTATTCTTTTCAGTATTTGATGTTTCATACCATATATATCAATCATAAATTTCAAGTGAATTACTATACATGTTTAAATTTGCGTAATCAAGATTTTTGTTATTTGAATTACAGTTGTAAAATAAGTACTTTTTCAAACTGCATTTAATTCATATTTGAGTGAAGAAAACATAAAATTTAGAAATCATGATGTAAAAGTAAAAGCATACAGAAAATCAATGTGAAAAGAATATTTAAGAGCTCTCACATGTGAAAGTATTACATAAAGCAAGCACATTTAATATTATTATTTAATTTTTCTTGAAAATTTGGTATTGGGTTGGGCATAGGCATTTTGTTTTAAATAAAAGTCAATTTACAAAAATGTAATTTATAAAGGTGTACACCACATTTAGAATTACTAGTTATTTTTAAATTGCATGTTTCATTGGCATTTTATAATATTTTCTTCATTGGATGCTTAATTGTGTGTTAAATAACATGTTTAATTTCGGATTTTCATTCCTTAGATATGAACTGCTTTTAGAGACTGCATATTTAAAACTTGGGAATTCCAGCTTTACCGATTTTGGAGTGTTGAAAAAAAATCACTACAGTTGCATTCCTATTTCTATTGGAATGGTTTTAACAAAAGTATGATTATTTTTATATTGATAACCTTTAAAAAATTATTCAAAATAATCCCTGGAGTTGAAAAAAATAAGACATCAATAAAATATTAATAATTTTTATATTACTTGGAAAGTGGCAGCTATTGGTAAAATACGATTTTTTATCAAGATAGATTCATAGTCAACCAGCCTGTGCTAAGTTGTGGTTTTATGCTATCATCTGTACCATTTTCTAGAATTTAATGTATTTAGTCAGTTTATGAAAAGTTTAAATAGAAAATTTAAAAAAAAAGCTAGGTGTGCTTCTGGTCCTAGAAGAAAAGATGATACAAGCATTACGTTAAGAACAGACTTGTGAGGGACTGATGTATAATTGTTGTTGAACTAAGCCAGTAAAATGTTTTGAAAATTCCCATAATTATATTGCCAAACCCCATATTCATATTTTTAGGCCTGAATGTTTCAAACCTATTCTGTAAATGATAACAATACATTGTTTTATATATTAATTTTATCTTGCATTTGTCTTTTTACTTTAATTAGTAAATTTTTTCTCTAGTTCACTAAATTCTTGACCATGGTAACCTGGTTGGAAGAGTAACGAATTCACAATCAGAGGGTTGTGAGATCGAAACTTGGTCCAGCCAAAGACCAACATGTATTCGGGGGCTGGTGCATGGTAAATCTCGTAGCCTCAAATATCCTCATGTTGGCATGGTGTGGTAATTGAGAGTGGGGTGCCATCTCAGGTGTTGACCTCGTCATCTAACTGGTTCAAAATTGCATGGTGTTGTCCTCGAATCTTTCCCTTGGGGATTGATCCCAGACCGTCCCCAATAGACCATTGTGTTGCTTCCCCAGTGTGATATTAATTATCATTACCACTTTGGTAGCTAAACATTTTAATCCAATTAATCAAATTTTTCACCCAATGTTTTACATATCTGCTTTCAGATTCGCTACAACCAAAGAGATGGCTGTCTACAATGTATGTTTGATGGGTGTAACATACAATGGTGTCCAGACTCTAGACTACTTGTCTCTTACCTCTTACAATATGTGTCAAAAAATGCCTCACCAAAGAGTTCTCAAGCTGAGAAAACAATCAAACCTAGAACTGATTCAACTACTGTGGAAAAGAAGATACCATTTTCTTTCGAACTTATATTCCGAAGTCTGAATGCTTTTGCTTTCAACGACCATAAAACTGGGATATTAGTGAGATCAGATTTGTTGAAACTTGCTTCTATGGAGGAGAAGGCAAAAGTTGTGATGGAGGGATGCAAATTGACTTATTTAAATTCACTCTCAAAAGTAGGTTTTTTAATTTCAGTAGATATTTCTCAAGCTTGCGTTAGTATTAGTCATGAATTTCATTGTAATCGTGTCTTGTATGAAATGAAATTTTATAAAATAAGTCATTTTATAAGAGAGCAGATCTTTCGATCTTTTGAATGAAATGTAAATTTTAGTGAATATTTAGCTTAAAATTCAGAGACATATTTTTCCTAATGTTCACTGTTCTATTCTGAAAATTCATTAGTAATTCACTATTGATTATCTAAATATAATTCTTTCCTAATATAAATTTATTAAAGTTTTGGAAGCAGATCCTAAAGATCACTTGATTCAGAGGTCAGCCAATATTTGAAAGACCTGTGCTAAAAGAATCATTACTAGATTTGTTTAAAAGTATGTTTTTTAATTTCAGTAGATATTTCTCATGCTTGCATTGATATTAGTCACAAATTTAACTTTGTAATCCTGTCTTGTATGAAATGAAATTTCATAAAATAAGTATCATTTTATAGGGGCAGATTTTTTAGAAATAAAATTATCAGATATACAGTAAAAATGTATATCATCAAATGCTTTGAATGAAATGTAAATTTTAGTGAATATATTTCACTTAAAATTCAGTAACATTTTTTCCTATTGCTCACTTGCTTACTGTTCTACTCTGAATGATAATTAGTGGCTCACTATTGATTGTCTAAATGTGACTCTTTCCTAGTATAAATTTATAAGGTTTGGTAGCAGATCCTAAAAATCACTTATTCCAGTATTTGAAAGACGAATTAAGATGGATCATATTACTAGATTAGTTTTGTACTTATTGAAGGGTTTATTGCATTAATTAAAACAAACTGGAGGGGTATAATATTTCAGATTTACCTAAAAACCCATTATAAAATTTTATCACCATTAACATATATATTCCATTCTTTTAATGTTGTAGTAACCAGTAAACACAACAACATAAATTTTTTCAAAAGCTGAGAGTTAAATTCCAAATTTTTATTTCTTGTTAAAGTTTAAAATTCGACTGTGAAAGAAAGGAAACCAGATATTTTATTATTTCAATATAATTTAATTTATAAATAACTTCTGTTGAAGTACAGATTAATTATGCTATATTTATATAGTGCTTAAAATTTAGTTTGCATATCTAATTTGGCCAAATGTGGCCCTTGCGCCATAAAACCCCAAAATCAACCAACCTACCACTTTACATATCTAACTTTCAGAATTACAGCTAATGCCTCAAGATTTATCTGTATCTTTTATATAAGACCTCCTTTTTGTATCTTATGTAGATTTATTTGTTAAAAGGTAGTTTTTAAATGTTTTCTGTTACACTCTATTAGGTTTATCCTTGTCCCAAGTCATCTGAAATGCAAAATTATAGTGCTTTTGTGGAAGATGCATCTATTGTATATCTGTATAAAACTAAGGTAATTATAACTTTTTCAACTAAGGGTTTGGTACTTAAATTGCAGAATACTAATACAATCAGGGCAAATTTTATTCTACTTACCTTATATTTTATACTAAAGGAACACAAATCACAGATAAAATGTCTTCTCTATTAAACTTTAATGTTACAATAGTCAATGTAGATCAGCATTGACCCATCACTAATATGTTTTCTTGTGAAAATATTTGTTAAAAATTTTACATCAAAATGACTTTACAAGCATTATCTTTGCATTTTGTTACCCAAAATTTCTCTAGTTTTCAAATAAATTCATAAGTTCAAACTTATATTTTATGATAGGTACGAAATATTAATTCTATATTTTGTCCCTTTCCGTAAAATTTCCTCTGCAAAAAGGCAATGAAAAAATTAATAGATGTGTTAAATAAAAAGAATCAAGTGTCAAAATTATGTGTAATTTTATTTGATTGAGTTTGCATACATTTCGACTTGTGTTCTTTTGATCTCAAGGATTTACTTATAAATTGTTGAGTAATGGATATATTTTATTTAAACATTTAAAAATGCATCCATATTGGAACTATTTTAATAGTTTATAGCAGAGTTATGCATAGCTTTTATCAATAGCATAACTAATCAAAAATTCAGGCAGTTATAAACATTTTTAAAGGATGCTCTATTCATAATTAGTGATTTTGAATATGCATTTACTTAAGTATCTGAATTATGCATATTTAAATATATACATTAATAAAAATGTTATTGGATATGGTATTTGTATGAAATGTAACTGTCAAAACAATGGTAGTTAATAAATACTCAAACAATAATCAATACAATTAATTATAAGAAATTACTTATGGTAAATACAGTGTTGTATGAAGATAATAAAATCATGTATTCAGTTTAAATGGCATGTCATTAAGCATAAACGTAAACATGAAGCATTTGTAAATCACTGAAAAACAATCTTGTTTTAAATTTATTTTATATTTATTAAGTTTTCTCCTATTACAAATTATTTTCAGTAAAAAAAAAATTAAATATTGTAGAGTAAGAAGGAGGCACCTAATCCCCTAGTTGAGGCACAGATTTTTATACGACACATTTTGTTTAATAAATTGTTTAACATAAAACAAAAGTTAGTTTTTATTTTTCTTTCAGATGAACTAATGAAAGTATACAGTGTATGTTTATATTGGTTTGTGTTAATTATTCTTTTTTGCAGGAAATGACAATTCGAATATCTGAGAATCTTTTCATAAATTGGTCTACAACATTGCACATGACCATATTTACACTTGCTGAAGAATGTCTTTCTTTTAAAAAGAATATGTTTGTTTCATCAAAAAAATTGGAAGGTATTCTTTATTAATAAATTGTATGTATTATATATTGATCTGTTTTTGAAATCAAAGTTATATTTTAGTTTGTTATTTTCAGACACTCTTGAAATGGAGAATAAAGAAATTTCAGATTCTAATTCTAGTGAGGGAAGTAAGACTTCTAAAACAGTTTCAGTACATATGCAAGCTAAAGGTCGCTTGCATGTTGGTTTAGTACTCTCCAAACGACACAGGTAATCCACAAAAATTTGTAGTTAAATTTTCAATGAAAGAGTAAACTTAGTTTAGACGTATGAATTTTACCATGTCAATTCATTTTCCAGTTTGCATAACTATACTTATATACTGTTTATATATGATATATATATATTTATGTTTGAGTAGCATAAAAATTTTATTGATTTTCTGTAAGGCTTTAATTTCGTGTTTTACTCCAAGTGTTTTAATTTCCACGCACCTTCAAATTACTTTTTGTTTTATTTTGGTTAAACATTGGATGCAATATCAAGATGTTGGTGCACGTAATAATGTTGATTTTTATTAATTTCATTACATTTCTACTTCAAGAAGTTTTTCTTGGGTCAAATTTAAATCAGTTTCATTTTCTCCTATTCATTTACTTAAAGTTTGAATAAAATTGTAAAATCTGATTTTTCATATGCGAATCCCATAGACGGTATCAAAGATGATACAAGTTAAAAAGTGGAACTTTCCTTTTTCCTTATGGTGTCTTTAAAATGAGCTTTACTAATTATTCAAGGGTTGCACATTTGAACAAAAGCAGTTGTGTGTGATGCTTTTCATTTTTAATTCAATATAACTAGCATAAGAGGATTTAATAGCAAGAACCAATCAATAAAGACCTTTTCTGTGAAAAGTACAGAATGAAACATGTTTGTAAAAGTAATTACACTTATTTGAATGCAAAAGGATGCTTTAGTACTTTATTTTTCTTACTCTCAACATTTTTTATGTACTAAAATACTTTAGAAATAATTGATTTTACACATTTTTGTACTTTCTTTTTACAGGGTAGTTTTTTCTTCACATGATATTACATTGAACATTCGCAAGCAATTCATATCTGGAAATTCAGAACGATTGGTGATAGCCTTTGATGATCATAAAGTATTCACATTTGAGGTGAGTCAAAAAACCCAAAGTGCATAATCTTCACATCAGTTCGAGTTTTGGGTGTTTAAAGTACTTGTACCTAATTGAGGTCAGTAGCCCAGTTGGAAGAGTAATGAATTAGCAACCGGAGTGTCGTGAATTCGAATTCATTCAAAGACTGTTGTTGACAAAGGGGCTGGTGCACGTTAAATCTGTTGAGGCCTCAAATGTCCTCATGTTAGTGTGGAAGTTTGGAGAGAGTTTTGCCAGCTCAGGTGTGACCTCGTCATCTGACTGGTTCAAAATTACATGGTGTTGTCCTCGAATTTTTCTCCCTCCGGGTTTGATCCTGGACTCTCGCCAATAGCCTGTTTTGTTGCTTCTATGTGACGTTATTAAAATACCTACCTAATTAAGGTCCTATTAACACTTTCCCACCCATATTTTCTGTATTTGAAACCTGAATGAAAGCATCAATCCATGAGTATGTCCATTACTTGATATTGCCTGTTTTGTATCTGGCACAGCATGGCCAAATATGGCCTTGCTCTGATTCACTTTGATTTCTTTATACTTAAGCTTTCATTTTATGTTAATTTGATGTTCAAAATGAGAGTATCGAACAAGTGTGTCACTTGTCCTATGTGATCAAAACTTCTTTCACATTTCCTTTTCTTTGTTCTAGAAAATAGCAGTTTCTTTAGCACCAGGTCCTGAAAACCACACTGTGTGTCGCCAAGGGTTTGATGAACTAGAACTGCCTGATAATAGACTTCTGTAAGAACTTGGATTATTTTGTTATTAACCTGTGTTCCCTTACATCCTTTCAGTTGCTTTCAAATTTTCTTTTATCTGAAACTCATTTTATTTTGTTTAGGAATATTGAATTTGATGGAGTAAAATTTGTATTTCCATATAAGTACAATTACGCTGAAGCCTTCACTGAAGAAGTAAGTGATAGTGTCTACTTTTAATCAATCAATTAAATTGTTTGAGTGTTGCTTTTGTAAAATTTTAAAAAAGTTATCAAAAGTCTTTTAAAATTATACAATTCCATCATTTTTGTAAGACAGCTTTACATTTTATGTTAGACTTGTTGGCATTCTCCTATTTTACTTTAGTAAACATTCAAAGGGATTTTAAATCATATCTTTTATTTTATGCTAAATAGTTTCATGAGTACATTAACCTTGGATATATATCACTCCTCTTGAAAGACAATAAACAGGCACAATATAGCCAAGTTGAATATAATAGTAAGAGCCAAGATACTTTAATGTACAAATTATAAACATTATCATGAAATTGTATGAAAAATTGATAGAAACTTTTATGCATATTTTCAAGGGTTCAATTTTATAATGAAGACATGTGAATAAATATGCACTATCACAAAAGTATTCAAATTATTCTCTAATTGTCATTAATATCTGAAAACCTGAAGTACATCCATCACCTACAATATCATTTAATACATCACTGCACATCATGTTAATGATTTTCATAATGAAATAGTAGTCACTGTTTTTATGGCATAATTCATCTTTGAGAAAAATTCATAAATAAATATCCAGTGAGTGTTAAATCTGGATAATCAAAGTATCCTATACCTCTTCATCCAATCCATTTATTTGGATCAATCCAAATGAATTATAATCCAATGAACATGTGTGGATCTGCCCCATCACATGAAAAAATAGAATAATTCTGAGAAAGAGAACTAACATTTTTCTGAAAAAGCAGTGTAGATAATATAATTGTTGGTTTCTCACTTGTCTAGTACCTAATTGAGTGATTAATTTTGTAACAAATGTTGCTTCATGCTAAAAAAATCCATCCTCTAGATTTTCTTCAGTACCATTTTCAAAATTCCACTGTGTGATCAATATTGAATTATCTTGGAATGGGGAAGTATTCTAAAACATTTTGCATGTTTTAAAATTTATACACACAGTTTAATTCAAATTTCATGAGCAACCTCTTAGATGCTGAACCTTTACTTTTCAGATACCTTCTGTTCTCTCACTCATAAAAGGTCTTACAAATCACTAAGCTATGTGCACATTTAATATTACATCAATCCGGTTTTGCTCATTTTTTACACCTTATATATATTAATTCCTTGAGCTATTTAAAATGTCTTCAAGAATACTCTGACAGCTTTCAAGTGGAACACTAAGTCAAAAATTTCAAGTTATGAGTTTTTTCTTTTCTGGATCAGAATGTGGTAATCTATTATATTGGTGAAGTATTCACTAAGTCAGTTTTTCTTTGCATGAAGGTTAGATTTCTCGAGAGACACACCTTGTGAGTAAAGCTGAGGGAGCAGAATTTTTCACCCTTTATTTTCTCAGAACTGTTTTTTGACTTAGTGTTTCACTTGCAAAAACAACAATCTGAATCCTCAGTCTAAAATTAATGCAATTTTATTTTCCTGCTTTCTGTTTTTTTAATAGGAAAGGTTAAAATAATCATGTTTGCAGTAGTATTAATTTTTTTTTAAATTGTCAAATTTTGGAAATGTATCTAATCTTTTTATTTGTATGTTTATGTTTCTCCTTCAGTTTATCAATATTATCAAGTGGTTTAAGTTTCTACATAAAAAGAAAAAGGTTCCTTTCACTCTTGAGAGTAAACTTCCTCCTGACCTTCATATTATTTGTAAGGTGAGAATTTGAAATTCAATTTTCTGTTTTCACATGAAATTTTATAAAAACTTATATTGTATAGAAAAATCACCTTCCTGTTTTTCGAAACAGTTGAACTGTCAATCATTATTCGCTATTTAAATTATTTTCAAAGTTGCTATGTTTTGTGAAATTTTTCATCTTGATAACAATTTGTTTTTAATTTTTTCAGGTTTGGATTATTGAATTAGAAGATGATCCTTTTGAAGTCAAATTGAGAGATAATTGTGAGGTTTGTATTTTATATTATCTATGCTGCAGTTTGTTATATTCCTGTAACCAGTCACATAACAATTTTAAGTATTATCTATCCTCAATAAAATGTTTTATTTTTACGCTTGTATGACATTCTAATTTAAAGTGACTTTAACATGTTCGCGGTTTAATGTGGGCAATAAATACCTTGAAATTAGTATAATTCTACTTAATTTGTAATGGTTTTCTTTGTTTCTCATGATCTCTACTGAACAATGTATGGTTTCCCAAAATAACATGAGATTTTTGTTACCAAATTTGCTTATTACAAGTCTAAAAACTACTTCACTTTAATATTTTGCATGTTAAAAATGTATTTAATAGGTTTTAAGAATGCTTGGTTTAAATATTTGCATAAGTGTCAACTTTATATGGAACTATAACTATTAGTAATACTTGCTCAATTCAAATTAATTTGATATTGATTATGATGTGATTTGTTTTTACTATTTCTTAAATATTTTTATTGCTCTTTGTCAACATTATTCTACTTCTCATTAAGTGCTACCTCATATTAAAATTCTACATGAACATTAGTGTTTTAATGCATGGATGAAATATTATTTGATATACCTGTCATCACTTATTTTTGAAAAAATGAAGTTATATCTTTGAAAATTCATTTCTATCAACATGAATTAGCAAAAAGGTTGTGAAAAAGTTAAGTAAAAATCCTTCGGTTTGGCCAAATTTGCCTAACTATATTTTTTAATTTTGTTTTTCAATTATTTTCATAATGCATTGCATATCAGAATATAACAAACAATATGTTTGTTATATTCTATATTATGAGTTTCATCATATAGAAATATATTTATATTAATCTCATAATTAAAAATATATATTTACATTAATTGTATAATTATATATCTATATTTACATTAATCTAAAATTAGATAAAGGAAAAATTATTTTTTAGTAATCAGAATGCATTTTCATAGCTTCTTGAAGATGAATACCATGAGAGTCTTAAGAGAAAGCTAATGTTGGATGAGAAAATTGAAAGCTTGCGTCGGACAAATTTGTTGTTACCAAGTAAGTTTTGTATTCAAAATGTTCTCTACATTATTATAAGGGTTTTGTTCGAAAGAAACATTTTCATATTTTCAATTCATAGCAGGAGAAACTAAATTCTAATGTTCCCATAGGTGAAAAAATCAATCTACTTTATTCTAAATTGGCCAAGAAAAATGCCGAAATTTATATCCAGCGATCCCAGCAGCTTTATCAGAAGGATTCTATGCGAACTTCGTTGTGCACATGGCTTCTTGAAAACGTAGACATCCTAGCTGTTGCAGACACTTCGTATCATGGTACAGAACGTGTTGTAAGAAGGATGAGAGCATTAGATGCAGAAAGGTAGGTTCATATTTTTCAGATTAGGTTTTAAAAGTGCTATGCTGCATTCTCGAAATTTCTGTAATGTGTGAGAAGGTGCTGAATGTCGAAGCAGTTAATATCTCATTAACCACTGATTGGAATTATTCATATTTTGCAAAATTAGTTCTACATTTGTCGCCTAACTGGTATAGTCATTGCACTTTTGTGCCACACAGTGTTCGATTCCTGGCTCATGGATATTAGTGATTATCCTTGTTAGGAATAGTGGCAGCTCACCCATTGTGTACTCATTCACAAATAGCCGTCAGTTCACCCCTTGTGCCGAGCGGTCAGTGGTTGGGTTGGGGAAAAAGTTCTAGATTTATTTCTATAGCATTAAGAATTATAGCATACCCAAAGCTTTAGTTCATGTGAAAAATGTTCAATATTAACAGTATTTTGGTCATAAGTGTATTTTAAGTTCTCTGAAAAGTGTTGAAGCTTTTCTAAATTGACAAAATGTATGATCTACACTCAGTATATAATTAATTATAGTCATAAATACAAGACTAAAAATTATTATTATAGTAGTAGGGGCCTCGGTTGGATGAGTAATGGACTAGCATCCATAGGGTTGTGAGTTCGAATCCAACCAAAGACTCGTGTACAAGGGGGCTGATGCACTTTAAATCTGTCGTGGCCTCAAATGTCCTCACGTAGGCGTGGTGTGGAAGTTTGGAGAGTGGGGTGCCAGCTCAGGTGTGACCTCATCATCTGACAGTGATTCGAAAGTGCGTGGTGTTGTAGGATCTTTCCCTTCAGGTTTGATCCCTGACCGTCGCCAACAGCCCGTTGTGTTGCTCCAGTGCGATGGTAATTAAATACCTACCTATCTATTATAGTAAATTTTTACTTTCTAAGTTAATCATGTTTTGTAAACCAGTTGAATTCAAAATAAATATCTTTATTATTACCTTGTCTTTTCAAATAAGTTTAGTTTTTATTGATTGTAATTGATTTTCTATTGATGCATGAAATACAAAAATAAGCTTTCCTTATTTCAGTCCGTACCCTGAAGAAGGTCAGGAATATACCACTCTTTGGGCAAGAAAAGTCAGATGCTCCTTAACATCATGGACCTGGCAGATGAGAGATTTTCCTCAAATGCCATTGAATATTCGAGAGTTATGCATTTGGGGTTTTCTTATAGGAGCCGAACAAGAGGCATCTCAAAGAGGTATGTACTCTTATCCATAAGACTAGAAATACAGGTAAAAATTCCAGAATAGGATAGGAGCTGCAGTGACTCAGTGGGTTTGTCCACTGCACTAGCAACCTGTGAGTTGTAGGCAGCACGTTTGACTCCTGTCGGGTTCGATTCTTCCCTGGGTGTATTTCTCTCTTCTGTGTCACTAAAACTTTCACTGTGTGTTACATCCATTACTTGGCATTGTCTGTCTTGTGTTTGATGCAGCTTAAACACTCAATGCTTAAACAATAAAACTCAATGCAACCAACCAGAATAGGGTAAAATTCAATCATCATTCATTCATTTTATTTTAAAGTGTTTCACTATATTGACGAAAGTCATTGGATTCACCCCTTAAGTTGAAAGAATGCATGGTTGAGTCCAGTGACTTGCCAATATAGAATTTAACTTTGTACAAAAAACTAAAATGTTCATTAGTGCGATATCAAGCAAGACAGAATTAATAACTGACATTTACAGAATACGATTATCTTCCTGGTGTAATAATATTTATTGCATTTTATTTTCAAATACTATTATTTTGTTTCATTCGCTTTATGAACATGTTTGTTGATTATTTGTTTAAATCATAGTGCATTTCTCCTGAAATTTTAATGAATGTTCTCTTTAGCTAGAAGAACATCTACTGTAGAGATTGATGATCCATGGAATAATGCTGTTGTAGAACGAAGCATGGCATCGTTAAAATTTTACCATGATTTAACATTTGGTGAGTTTATGTTTTTATGTAAATTTTCATTTGTGTGTATATTTTAAATATTTTTAGCTGTATATTTATATTAAATTTCATTGATATAACAACAAAACATATTTATTTCTATTAGTTAATTATGTGTAAGGTTAAAAAATAATTCATTTTTTATGTGAAAAGACATTCTATATCAAACATAAGTAGAAGTATATTATTTATGTGAACTACATAGTGTATTGTAAAATTGATTAATATTAGTAATCTATCAGGCTCATAATGGTGATTCTTAAGTAATAGTTTTTGTGATGATGGTAATATATATAATTCCATATCTCCACTTTCAAATTCTCCATTAAAAATTTGTGGTAAGCACAATATTGATAGTTTATAACTCATTTATATCCACAGAAACAATCAAACTATGTAAAACCAACATTTTGTGGATCATTTTTATCTTAACTTCAACTTGATCCATTAATAAGTTAATGAAAATTTCCAATTAAACTAGTTTAGAAATAAAGCTATGAAAAATTAAGCAATTTTGTTTCAAGGGTTATTTTATTTAATGCTTTGCATTTGTATTTTTGATGACTTATTACATAGGCATCAGAAAAATGTGTATTTGTTAAATGCATTTAAGTAACTCTAAATGTGATTGCAAGTAAACTGAATGAAACCAAAGTTATATGGCTAACACAGAACATTTTGAGAATAGTTGTGCTTACTGACAACACTAAAACTACCCTCATTGGACATTTAAAGAAATATTAATTTTTCATCCTTAATTTTGGAATTGAACTTGTTGAGTTATATGTGAGTGTGGATATAAAAGAGTGACAATGAAATGTATTATATACTTGCTTTGTCACTTGTCTCACTGAAGATTTTGATTCTTTTGTTTTTGCTTTTGTTTCTTATGGTTATCACCTTGGATTGTGTTTCAATGATTTTGTTCATAAAAATACTTGCGGTAAACGTTAAGCTCTAAAATTTTATAATAAAAGGTTGCAAGAGCTGCTTTATAGAAGTCATTTTTGTACATCACAAAACTATAAAATAAATGAGCTATTTCAAGAAAATAGCTTAGTTTTTATGTAAAATATATTTTATGATATGGTGACTGCATTAAACTTTGATCAGCGTAAATGGTTTTCCACTAATAAATAAATAAATATTTCCTCCCAATATCCTGGTGAGCATACTGGATCTCTGTTTTACTGGGAGTCAAGGGTTATATTAAGAGCCATTATGACACTTTGCTTTCAATTTTCACTAAACTTGGACTGTTAGTTGAATACTCTTGTTCTCAGCCACTCAGTGGGCCTCAGTAGCCCAGTTGGAAGAGTAACGGAATATCAACCTTAGGGTTGCGAGTTCGAAACTCGATCCAACCAAAGATCAGAGTGCACCAGGACTAATGCATGTTAAATCTGTTGTGGCCTCAAAGGTTGGCGTAGTGCAGAAGTTTGGAGAGTGGGGTGTCAGCTCAGGTATGACATCGTCATCTGATCATGATTCAAAATTACAAGGTGTTATGCTTTGATCTCTTCCTTTGGGACGGATCCTGGACAGTCAGCAATTGCCCATTGTGTTTCTCCAGTGTAATGTTAATAAGTACCTCAACCATTAAATTTACTAATTTCTTAAATAAATTGAATTTTCTTATCTTTAGTTTTTAAAACCTATGCAAATACTAGTTATTAGCAAACCTTAATTTACAGATATGGAAGAAATGTCCATGGCTTATGGTCCTAGTTGGGAACCTGTTATGGCACAGATTAGTCTAGCTATGGAATTCGTCAGCAGACCATCACTTGATCCAAGTCCAGCTTTGCCTTGGTGGGACAAGATGCGACTTTTGTATCACGGCAGGCTAACCTTAATTTCTCAGCATCTTAATCTGTTTCTACGTGCCTCACTTGATCCCTACAATGTAACTGAACATATGGAAATATCTTGGTCAGAAGTTATCATTGAATGGACTAATGGTTTGTTTTAGATTTGTGAATTCATAAAAAGGACTTTAGTGATTCAAAAAATGAATTTAAAATTATTTTATAAAATGTTAATGGATGTCACTATACACAATTTGAGTTTCTAATTTAACTAGTTATTTTAGTATTGTATATTTATGCATTTAATTGCATATGGCATCTAAATGTACAGATAATCAGAACAGATACATGTGAAAGTCTTTTTGTTGAATGGTAAAAAGTGTTGTAACCTAGTTAATTTGAATCAGAAAGTTTTGATGTAGTCTGAATATTTTTCGTTTAAAAGTGTCTTGATGATTTAAAAATGAGTTTTTGTCATTATTAACATCTTTATAAATTCTTTAGTGCATTTAGCTTTTTTCAGAGTTTTAAATGTATTTTGTCTCTAATAGGCACAGAACTTTAATTAGTATTGGTCATATTTTCTGGTTGTAAAACTTAAAAAATTAATACAATTAAAGCTACTATCCTGAATGCACTTCCCTCTTCTGTATCAGTAAAACTTTCTTTGTGAGTGTGTCCATGTCTTGTGTTTGGCACAGCTTGACCAAATATGACTCTTGTGCCATAAAACCCAACCATCAAAGCTATCTTTAAAATAATTTCGTTTATTATATCAATCACATTTGAAACAGAATATAATGATGTACGTTTTTTAGGAAACCTGGGTAATTTAAGAACATTTGATGCTATGAGACAAAGAGTTGTCTCTATTAATTAAAAAACTTTAATCTTCCAATGTTTTTCATTAGGTAAAGTTTTGACGAAAGGTGATTTGGATATGTATGTCCATACAGCATCCAAGTATGATGATATAAGAGTGCTGCACATTCCGCATCTCAAGCTTAGGTATGTTTTGTGATTAGAATGGGTTACAAAATAAATTATTTTTTATTTTTAATAGTCTTTAGTATTTAAAAGTCTTTTTAATAACAGTTGTATCAAATTTTCTTGATATTAAAAAACTTTGCATGTCTACTTGCAGCATAAATTTTAATTGGTTGTGTCTTGGAAATCCATATGATCACCACAATGTTATTGCTTGTGCTCCAGACAAAGTTCCTGAATATTCGATAAATCAGGTAAAACGTTTACCTTCATAATGTTGTTAACAGACACTTAAGGGGATTAGCGTAATTGGTTTTTACTTATATTCTTTGCAAAAATAATTTAAACCAAAATTATTTCCGTAATTCTTGCAGGGGCCATGTTAGCCCTGTTGGAAGAGTAGTGGATTAGCAACTGGAGGACTGCAAGTTCAAAACTCGACCCAATCAAAGACTGTTGTGTATGTGGGGGTTGGTGCATGTTAAATCTGTTGTGGCTTCAAATGTTCTCATGTTGGTATGGTGTGGAAGTTTGGAGAGTGGAGTGCCAGCTCAGGTGCTAACCTTATCATCTGACCGTGGATCAGAATTAAGAGGTGTTCTTGATTTTTCCCATCGAGGTTGATCCCTGACTGTTGTCTATAGCCCATTGTGTTGCTCCAATGCAACTTTAATTCAACTACCTTTAATTCTAGATTTTGCTTTTTAAATTAATATTAGACATGGTGTTAGCATGATTTCTGGGTAATTTAAAGAAAAACAAATGTCACTTTGTATTTATCAGTTTCTTGAAATGAAATATTTTACTGTTATTTAATGAAATTCCATTTTTATTTTAGGAACATGATTCCTATCGAGCTTTCCGTTCCCAAAACTTGAACATATCGTATTCATATGAAACTAGAAATTCTGCTTCTACCACTGATGATGTGCCAACAATGCTGTTATACAGTAGCACTCTGAAGTGGATAGAAAATTTGAAAGTGAGTTTTTATGTAAACTTTTTTAAAATGTTGATATGTAAGACATTTGTTGAAATTAATTTGTTGGATTTCTGATAATATACATTTCATTTTTACTTACATCTTTTCCCAACTGATAAAGGCACTTTAATATAAAAGAAAGAAAAACGAATATTTTTGTTTTGTAACTAACATTTATAGACCTCTTAATGAGACTGATTCATATTGTATGACAGTGCAGAAAGTAAATTGATGCCCTCTATAACTGTACCAATTGTTTTGTATTCTGAACCCTCCTGGTGGTTGTCTCAACAAGGTATCCTGTCATTAACAAAACTGACCAAATCTTGATCTTGTCATCATAAAAAAAATCAGCATTATCTTGATGAGGATGATATCTCGTCATTAGCAGAATTGGTCAGATCTTGATGGACAAGATATTTCGTCAAAACCACTTGGAAGGTTAATAAGTTATACTTACAAAATTCCATAATTCAATTAAGTAATGAAAATAAATTCTATTACCCTCAATCCTCCTAACAGGGACCTTAAGATGTGTGGAACTTTAAACAATTGGATTAATCTTGATGGTTAGCAAGATAAGATTTTGAATGACAATGTATATTTTTGACAGTATAATTAAACAAATCCAAATTTATACCTAATATACTAAGTATATTAGGTGTAAAGTATAAAAGTATGCATTTATCTTTAAAGTTGACTACATATTTCTACTTGAACTTCTTACTACTACTTCTACTTCTTGAAGCATTTTTCACGTTGGCATCATGTGAAAGTTTAGATAGTGGGGTGCCAACTGAGGTGTGACCTTGTCATCTGACCATAGTTCAAAATTACAAGGTGTCCTCGGATCTTTTCCTTCAAGTTTGATCCTGAACTGTCACCAATAGCCCATTGTATTGCTCCAGTGCAACTTTAATTCAACTGCCTGCCTACCTTAATGAGCATTCTTAATCTTTGCATCTCAACAAAACTGGAAAAAACATGTACTTTCTGTTTTAATGTATGTATATGGTTAATTCCATAAAGACTAGCATGTTGCCTTTGATTTATCTTATTTTAAACATTATGAAAGCGAATTATTTTTTTTTAATGTTGCTTATGTGTAAGTTGATATGCACATATCATCAGCTTAGAGCAGAAACTCATTAACTGACTAAAAACAAATTTTACAGCACAGATGATTAAAGACTAACTATTAGTTTTTAGGTCAAAAATAAAAATTATAAACATTTGGATAGTGTTATATTTTTTCAAGCCGAATACAAAAAAACAATTTATTTCTAATGAAAATCATTTAGTGTCAAAAAATGCCTTTCCTAAAAATGTTAGTTAATGAGCTTCTGCTCTAAGCCAATGATATAAATATACCATTAAATGTTTCAATATATTCATCTCGTCGTATAGATGATTCTATCTGGAGTGACTCGTTTGACTCGCAGGGGTGTTTTATTTTCCAATACAAAGCCTCGTAAACCACAACTGAGTCGGCATTATAGTAGGCTCTGTATTTCACTCAATTTGCATAAGTTTAAAATCATGTACTGGATGTCTTTCGCCAAGCAAAGAGGACTGGAACTTGTCGGTGGTCGTTTATCTCTCAGCTCTGAGCAAACCCTCATCCTCACCAATGTCAATGATGGTCTCAAACACCGGTAAGGCATATGTTAATCTTCCATCTAATACCATAATCTAATTTTTAGTTAATTACTGAAGTGATGATTTCTTTTATTCTCGCATACTTTCAATCTAATCTAATCAGGAATGATAAATAGCATTGAATTTTATTATTGCACTCTTAAATATAGGCAGTCATAGGTAAACAGATGAAAACCTCAGTCAAATTGGTAGTTAGAAATAAAAACCTTCAAAATGACAACTAATAGATTTTTATGAACTATTTTACTTTTGTGCATCATAACCTATAGAATCTTTTGCTGCTGGCATTGTGAAACAAAAATATATTGAACTGTGTAAGATAGAATTACCAAGTTGTTAAACAGGTCTACGTTTATGTATCAGATAGAAAAAGCATTTACAATAGTCAAGTTTGTTCATACAAATGCCATTTTATGCATACAAAAATTTTACCACAAAATAATTCCATATTTTTGTGATGTAGAATAACTTCTTTTAGCAACATTTTATTATAAAATCTTAGAATCTGATATATTTGCCCATATCATTTTTATGAAAGACAAAATCATATAGCTTTGTGAAATTCTGGTCAAACTCGAGGTTGTTAATCACATGCTGAACAGTATCAAGTTTTTGACGTGTACATCACTGACTGTCTAGATTACCAAAACTTGTACTACTGCATCTGGTAAGTGGCGACTGAAAGGTGACTTTTTGCTACTGTTTTCCTACTTTGGCGACTAGGGGTATCTTTTTAAGCAAAATAGTCTCAGAAGCTCCTTATTCCCAAATTTTGGTGACTTTTTTGAAAATTCACCAGATGGAAAAAATATGTTTATGATTTCTCTTTAGGGATAAAAATTTCCAAGGAATGCCAATTTTAAGGTTTTCAAGGGTTCCAAATTTCAAAAAAAAATTTCGGCTTCATGCTGTGGCAATCACGAAAGAAAACATCCAAATCTGTGATCGCTAGATTTCCATGAAAACTTTATTAAGAATATATATATATATATATATTGAGTTTTTCTCTCAATTCTAAATTTCTTGTTGAGATTTTTGTATCTGAGCAGGGCTGCGGTAGTCCAGTTGGCAGAGTAACGGATTAGCAGCCTAGTGTTGCGAGTTCGAATCCAACCAAAGACAGTCATGTACAAAGGGGGCTGGGGCATGTTAAATCTGTTGTGACCTCAAATGAAATGTCCTCATGTGGGCATGGTTTGGAGAGTGGGGGTGCCAACTCAGGTGTGACCTCGTCATCTGACCTTGATTCAAAATTACGTGGTGTTGTCCTTGTATCTTTCCCTTGGGGTTTGATCCTGGGCTGTCTCCAATAACTCGTTGTGTTGCCCCAGTACGACATTAATTAAATACCTATCTTGTATCTGAACTACTAAAATAGGTTTAAGTGGAGATTTTTTTGCTATTTTTAAATATTTATGCTACTATTTCAAAAGTGCTTTGGCCATGGCAGTCCTGTGTACAGGGCATGCATCTGGGTTGTAATCTCACAAAACAAGACGATATATCATTGACTTAGAGCATAAACTAATTTTTCGCAGACATTAAATGCTTATTTCTATGATTAGAAATACATTGTCATATTGTAATCTGTTTTAAAATCTGTAACACTATCAAAATGCTTATAATTTTGATTTCTTGACCTTAAAACTAGTAGTCTTTAAATCTCCATACGGTACAAAATTAATTTTGTCAGTTATTGAGTTTCTGTTCTAAGCCAATGATGTGAAGTGTATGTTATATAACTCATATGGTTATTGTTCATTTAAGTAATCTGTTAGTTAACTGAATTTCACTTTTGGCAGACCACGTGCAAACTGGAACATTGGTTACCTCAATTCTGAATTGTCCAACAGCGAAATATGGTTGTATAATTGTATGGATGATGATGAAGAGAATGAAAGTGTGAGTATTTTTCAAGTTAATTGTTTGTGCTTTTATCTACATCTTTTAATGCATCTTTTAATAAAATGATTATACTCTTGTGCATTTTCTGTAGCCAGCAAAATCATTCAACAAGTCTGTTGAAAGAAGCTATTTCTTAAGTGTTGACAGGTCAGTTTTTATTTATGAACTTATTACTTGCTATAAGAAATTAATAGAATTGTATTTATGCAATGGAACATTGAACTTTGATATTGATTATTGTCATGTTCATAATAGATTAGGTTGATTCAGAATTAGTTTTTTCTTATTTTATCATTTTATTCAACATAGTTTCATTTGATCTGAATCCCAAACTGATATCTGGTTTTGTAATTGAATGAGTAATTTTAATTGTGGAGTCTGGACTGATATTCTTGTAAATGAGTGCCCACCATCCTGTTATTATAATTGATGATGTATAAATCCTGTATGATTTAGTAAAATTCATCTCTTCATTGTTTCTCCTCTAAATCTCTATCAATGTTTGCTACCACTGAAATAAAAATCCTTTTAAATTTTTCATTTCACTAGTTTGAAATGTAAGCACAGAATTTCTGTTTAATGAATTAAAGCAACTCAATATTACTTTTAAGAAAAATAGCCATGTCATCATTTCTAATAATTTCACTTGAAATTTTATTGCACACTATATTCAATTGCATTTGATATACAGTAGAACTTTGATTATCCGAGCTCCGGTTAACCAGGTGCCTGTATTATCCAACCTACATTTAATACATTTTTTAAGCTTTAAATAAGATTTTATCACAAGTGTGTGCACTTTGCCTAAAGAGGTAAAAATAGTCCTGTAAAACATAAGTCCTTTAAGGGCTTTATCAAGAGTTTAAAAGGTATGTTACTAGCATCTAGATTGATTGTAAAATCATCCTAATATATAAATTAATACATACTGTGACACAAATCCAGGCATAGATTATACTTAATCCTAGCTTTATAAATCTCAGTAGTAATATGTAGCGTAGAGCAGAATTTTTTTTGCTTATTTCATATAGGCTGTTTGTGTTACTAAGTGTATATTTGAGTTTTTGGTTATCCGAGGGGCCTTAGTCCAAATTACCTCAGGTAATCTAGATTCTACTGTTGCTAAAAGCTGTGCTTTTGATACGTATATTTTTATATTGTCTTAACAGCTTTCCTTGATTTTTTTCCATCTTCCAGTGTAATAATTCTTGGTTATAATAAATCTTAATATGTTTTTAGAGTTTCTTACGGAAGGGAAGAAATAGTGAAGGATGTTGTACCTGAAGAGGTAGTATTATTCCACAAAATTCTATATTATTTTTTTCTCGCATTAAAAAGTATAATACAATAGAGTATTTTTAGGACAAAGAAGAAACACCAACTCATCGCTTAGTAGTGCATGGTCTGAAAGGAGCTTGGACAAGACATAATCGATTAGTCATTTTTAGCTTACTTGACAGTTATCAGAAAACAGTGATCCTAAAGAAAAATCTATCTACAGAAGCTCTCCGTTGCTTTAAAGTAGAATCTCAAAATACACCTCAGGTATTTTACAAATAAAATAAATTTAATAATTTTTTGATAAAATTAAGTATTGATTTTTAGATTTAATAATCATGTTACCTTTAGAAATGGATCAATTATCTTAATTCTTTGGTTTATAGAAGTCAGCACTAACATTTGAAATTTCGAGTGGCTATTTTAGTGTTAACTTGGCTTCTGCATATACAAACCCTTTATTATCTTATTCACTGTAACAAGTTATTTTATTTTTGTTCAAACTTTGCTATATATCGTCATTCTACTATTAAAACTTCCTAAGTCTAATTTTTTTGTGAAGTTATAAACATTATTTGCAAATATGCTTGCTAAACTTGTTTCAAAAGATGCAAAGTCTACATCAGTTATAGAGCCTTGTAGGATGAATTTTTAAAAATCAAATTTAAACAATTTAGATTGAAATTTAGAGAAAATAAAGCTTTTTTAAACCTTGTATAATATAAATTGGATTAAAGTTCATAAAACGTATGATGCTTCAGATGTATTCTGTGTTAGTAAAAGTATTTATGCTTAGAATAAATCAGTTACAAAAATCTAGTATCTAGTTCTTTTATCACTTTTATGAAAAATTTTGATTTGAAGACTTACAAGGGCTTTGATAGTAAAATGACGGTATGTAAAAATGGGCTTAGTTTGGGATAAATAGATATCTAATTTGAAATAATGGGATATTTAGATTGAGAGTATCTAATACCAAATTTAGCCATCATGTATTTTTCCACCTTGAAAATTTTAGTGTACATAAAGTTTTAGTTGATTTTTAATTGCATATAGTTTAAGCATAAAAAACTTTTGCTTTTGTGTGAAAATGTATTCTTGTTATTTCCTTTATTTGTAGGTATTATTTACTTAGTTTGACCTGTTCCTTTATTAGTATTCAGCTTAGGGTTCCCACTGATCTTAAATAGGCCTAATTTTTCATTTTCGTTTTAAAGGTCCCTTAAGAAAGCTTAATTTTTGCTGAATTCTTAAAAAATCTTAATTTTTATAACATGACATGTTATTTCATCTGCATTCAAAGACCAAGGTCAAGTGTCACTGAAATTCGATGGCATGATATTTATTGCTTAGCTAAAGATTGATGTTTTCAAAACTGGATCTGTCAGTCCCAAACATAATATTCCTGAATGTTTCTTCATATGTGCCCTTGTGGGTAATCTATTGTGATCTATGTGAAATGTGGCCTCAAGAAGGCTCTAATTTTTACTTTTCTTGAACTGTAGTCTTGAACTTGCTTTCTTTTTCTTGAAAAAGAAACCTTGCAGCTTTGTGGTCAACTTTTTAAAAAATTATCCATGTTCTCAGCTTTGAGTCATTTGATTGAAGCCTTCCATCTGTCTTTTTCTTATCCACATTCCTTAGCATTATTTTGTTATTTTACCTGACATGTATTATTTTGCAGAAAATACGTTCCCAGACCAATACGTCATTCAGTAGTGCTTCAGCTAGTCCTAGTACCATCAGCAATCTTCAATCAAGTCATGCCGTATCTATGCTTCAAAAATTGGTTGCTGAATCAGAGGCTAATTCTGTGGTTTTTACTGAAGAAGTAATATTTTTTACGATACCTTTTATTACTACAATTTACATGCACTTTTAGCAATATTTTAAATTAATCTTTTGTTTTGTTTCAGATTGAAGGTACTACACGAGAACAGCAACTTCATGGCATATCTGCTTGTCAAACAGATGATGTGCTTCAGAAAAAATGGCTCAGTAATGTCTCTTATTACTTATTGTGTGTTGATCTTTAGAATCAATTTGATGTTCTATGCATCTATAAAGTGAAGATATTCATAACTTCCTATACACATTTTAAAAATATGTTTTCGTTTCAAGAGTAAAATCATTATGTTTTGTTTCTTATGTATCTCATTGTGTCTTCCATTATAATGATTGTTCATGTAAATGTTATTTTAAGATTTGACCTTAAAACACTTGCTATACTTTAACCCTCTGAGGAGCATATATCTTATTGACTACCCTGCATGACTTCTAACCAGTTTTAACCTTGACCTATAGAATGTTTCTTTTAATACTTTCAACCAATGGAGAGTGATAATTTCAATACCAAGATAATATTTAACTATTAGCTGTCTGGCCAAAGTCGAATCTATTTCTGTACAAAATGGTTCCATTCAATAACATGCTTTGAACTTTTAAAAAGTTAATCGGTACATCAGGATTTAGGCTGAAATTAATGAAATCGAAATAGAGAAATCTACCTCAAAAACGTAAAGATAGAAATGATAAAATGCCTCTTGATTGGAACATCATTTAAAATGAGGATGAAAACACAACCATAATGTAATTCAATGCGATACAGCTAAGGCAATTTACCATGACCAGATGACTTTCATTAATCTCAAGCCCAATGACCTTATATCATCCATATAGAAGGGCTGCGGTAGCCTGGTTGGGAGAGTAGTGGATTAGCAACCAGAGTGTTGTGAGTTTGAAACTCGGTCCAACCAAAGACCATCATATACTTGGGGCTGGTGCATGTTAAATCTGTCATGTCCTCAGATGTTATCACGTTTGTGTGGTGTGGAAGTTTGGAAAGGGGATGCCAGTTCAGGTGTTGACCTTGTCACTGACTGCGGTTCAAAATTATGAGACTTTCGCCAATAGCCCATTGTGACATTAATTCAGCTACCTACCACCTGTTTAGAAGTGGTCTTTTAATCATTAAATGTGAGATGCGAGTAAAATCAATACTAAACTTCTTGAAAATCTCATGAAAACCCGGAAGCACAATTGTTGCTACCATAATGAAAGGTATTACTAAAATTGCATAGCTTGAATACAATTTTTTCTGTATTAATTAGATATTGAAATTAAATTAAAATTTGTGTAGGAAAAGTGTACTATGTGTTTCTATTTTTAAAATGCTGCTCTGAAAATGACGCTACTTTCTCTTGCTTGAATACACTTAAATCTTTATAATTTAATTCCTCTGAGTATTATGTATGCAGTATTTTGCCCTGCATCCATCCTGTAATCTTCTCTGCTCTTTTGATTACTGCGCTTTGAATTGAACTTTTCCTGGTATGTTTCAGCTAATCAATGTGGCTGTTTTGTTTTTAAGTCAATATAAACAATAGTATTCCTTATGATCTAAGAGAATTAAGTAAGATACATTTTTATATGCATCAGGAGAAACAGCAACTTTACCCTGTATGAATAAACCTTTTTCACTTGCTATGCTTTAAAAAGTTTTTATTGAGTAATAATTTGCATTTTCAGGGATCATTAACACTTTAACTACTCTTCAAATTTTGTCATCAGATACTTTCTTTTATATTGTTATCTTTCTTTGTAACATAACTTTAATTAATTTTTGTTAGTTCTGCAACAGAGTTCTGATATTTTTTAAACGAACTGCATTGTTGAAGTGTTTATGGAACAAATTTCAACTGATATTTTTAATGATTCGTAATTGCCATATTTGGATCATCATCTGCATTAATTCCTTGTTAAATCAATCCTGTTTTATATATTTTGCTGTGCTTGATAAATATTTGTGTATTATAATATTCCTTTAGATTTCTTTTTTAATTTTCGAAAACAAATTTTTTAGTTGAACTCGTAAACAGTCAAGTTATGTTAAGAGGTTGTGAAACTTCTGGTTATGTCATTGTCAGTGCAGCTAAGGCTAAAATTCTTCAAAGGTTACACTCACCTGTTTGGAAAGATCGATCCCTGGTTTCGAAAACTACTTGGGTTGGATCATTCGAATGCATGCAGGTAAGACAATTTTTAGATACTTAAATGTAAATTAGATTCATTTAAATGTTTCATCACTTTTAATATACAGGAAGTGATAAAATAATGGATCAATTACTCCATGTATGAGACAACTTTAATTTGCAGACTTGAAACTGCATTTTCTACACCATTTGATATGTAAGTAAATCTCTGAAGTTTTACAAGGAACAAGTAATAGATGCTTCCCCCACATGAATCATGTGGGGGAAAGTACAAATACTTTTGCTGTAGTAGCCCTGTTGATATTACTTAGTTAACTTTGAATATCCATATATTTTATTCATCTAATAGCCATTATTATTTATATCCTCAAGACTTACAACTGTAGTTCCTATGCTGTAGAAACTACAGTTGTAAGTGAAAACTACCATGATTTTTATTGAATCTTTACAAAATAGTAAATTATATACAAGTACACAAATTGGAAAAAATTCACCACATAATTGCCATGTTCTTATGAATTAGCAAGTTAGGCTCAAAGTGTTTCCCATATCATATTTTCCTGAGCATTAAATTCCAAGGTTTTTCTCAAAAGCATTTGATTTTATTGCTAATTCTTATACTGTAACAAATAACTGTAAACCTGAAGCATATGAGCAACTGGCAAGGTACCAATAGCAGAGCAATAAATGTCCATTTATTTGTGGGATGCTCAAATTGAAAGAACATCAGTTTGATCATCAGCTGCGATAGTTGAAACATCAAACCTTCAATTTTCCCCGAGATGTGTTTTCAATTGTTCTCATCTTGATTGTATTTGTGTACTTTATGTTTTAAATTGTCTTAGTAAACTTTTGGTAATTGGATAGAGTGACTCCCATTTCTCTTGTTACAATTACTACATTTAAAATATATCTTTTTATGAAGCCTGCAAATTCGGGCTTATAATACGGCTGCTCACTGGTACAGTTGTATTATAAGCCTCGTTTGGTGGTAATGCTCTTAGCTCATTTTTTGCAACATTTTTTATGTCGCCAAGGAAAGAATTCTTAGAAAAAATAGGGTTTTTTTAACAGAAAGTAATTAACAGGAAAAAATACAAAACTTTGAAAAAGCATTTTTTATCGGAAAATAATCATCAGAAATAGTTGGAAAACAGTAAAAAACAGGAATAACCCTAATAAAGATGGGTTGACTTCACCTGCCATAACTCGCTACTAAAAGTGCACCATAAAATGCGCCAAGAGCATTGCCACCAAACGAGGCGTATATACAGCTGTATCAGTTCATTTCTCACAGATTAAGAATCACTGACCTTGCATTTCTATATGTAAGTTAAATTATCTAGAAAGACTAACTGTGTGTGTTATTGACTGATTTCAAATGTACAGTGAGTGCATTAATCATACTAATTTGAACTAATTGTTCAAAAGGGGAAGATCTGAGGACACTTCAATTAGTGCCTAATGATGCCACTGCTATAGTGTAGATTTCCAGCAAAAGTACAATTTAAAGATAAACATTTTGTATTTTCTGAAATATGAAAAATACTTATTCAGCCAGAATACTTTTGCTTTGAGGCCCTTCCTTAAAAAACATCCTTGGTGTTCCCATAGTGGATGAAGGGCCATGGTAGCCTGGTTGGAAGAGTAGGGGATTAGCAACCAGAGGGTCGCTAATTTGAAACTCAATCCAACCAAAGACTGTTGTACAAGTGGGGGCTGGTGTACGTTAAATCTCTCATGACTTCAAATGTCCTTACATTGGTGTGGTGTGGCGGTATTGACCTTGTCATCTGACCGTGTTTCAAAATTATGAGTTGTCCTCAAATCTTTCCCTTTGACACTGATCCCAGACAGTCACCAATAGCCGGTGGTGTTGCTCCAGTGCAACGTTAAATCAACTACCTAGTGGATGATCCACCATTGAAAAGGTATTTAGTAAATTAGCCTTTTCCTTGATTATGTACTATCATATTAATTTCTCTTTAGTACTATGCTACTGTCAATGCTGGCGTTCCAAGTCCATCTGTTGATGATGTCATGTGGTTGTCAGTGGACAACATAGAAGAAAGAGAATCCATGATTATCAGCGACTTGCCTGATTTAGTTGGTAGCGGCCATAGCGTTGGAGGAGTGGTGAGCAACACTGTTGGTGCCATATCTAACCCTGAATCTGCCCCTATGCAACTTCAAAGGATAGTTTCACGTTGCGGTTGCCAATTTTTCTTTGCTTGTTATGGAGAGAACATGGATCCTAGCAGTTTAGAAGAAGTTCCACCATTGGTAATTATTTTGCTATTCAAATTAATGCTTGGGATTTAGATGAAATTATGTATTCTTATGCTTTAAATTGAAGCTGCACTACCCAGATTTTAGGAATATTATAGTGTATTTTAATATGAGTAGGGTTATATGAAAAATGTGATATCGCCATTAGTTTTTCAATTTCATCTTCCTCTTGTTTTCATATTCAGCTGCTTCTACGATTCATGGTAAATGAGCATTTCTAATTTAAAAATTATTTTACAACTAACAAGTTTTCAAGATTTCATTGGGAAATATGTACATAAATATTAATTGTACATATTTCCCAATGAAATTAAACAAATGAACTATGTAAAGTAGCTATAAAAGTAATTTCTTAAGCTGGAGATTAAATGCTTGTCAAACTTCTGATTTAAAAATAGTTTGTACATTGTGTATTATACCTTTTAGAAATTAACAAGAGAATTATACATTTATGTTTGTTTAAGGTGTTTACTAATTACATTATATCAAGGACCTTATGTATACTGTTAGATCATTGTATGTGGTTTTATGTACTTATATTTAAAAAACTAATGCTACTCAAAAGGTGTTAAGTCTTATGTTTGGCACAGCTTGGCTAAATATGGTCCTATAAAATTGTGTCATAAAGCCCAGTGAACCAAAGGGACGCAGTAGCCAGGTTGGAAGAGTAACGGATTAGCAACCGGAGGGTTGCGAGTTGAAATGCAGCCAAAGACCATCGTGTATAAAGGGGGCTGGTGCACATTAAATCTGTCATGGCCTCAAATGTCCTCACGTTGGCATGGTGTGGAAGTTTGGAGAGTGGGGTGCCAGCTCAGGTGTTCTCATCTGACCGTAATTCAAGATTACGAGACATCCTTGGATCTCTCCTTTTGGAATTGATCCAGGACTGTCACCAATTGCCTGTTGTGTTGCTCCAGTGTAACGTTAATTAAAATACCTACCCAGAGAACCAAAAGGTATTGAACAAAAGTCCCATTAATATTTCTAAAATTTATAAATTAACATTGTAATAACGACAAGATTTAAAAGAAAAACAGTTCTTCGGTGGCATTTACTAAAATCTGTTTTCAAAACATGAATACCAAAAACTGTCATAATTTAATCGGTATTTAATCCTCCAATTCTAGCCTGAAGATGATAATTTATGGGAGCAGGAAGTAGCAGTGGATTCTTTCACTTTAACTCACCATGACTTGGACATATGTACCAATTCTCTTCAGTACGCTATGATTCTAGACCTTGTGAATAATCTACTGCTGTACGTAGAACCTAGGAAAAGAGAAGCTACCAATAAACTGCAATACATGAGGTTTCAGCTACAGCTATGCTCTGGAGAAGATCAAAGAGCTCCCATCTTACAACTACAAGAAAATATAAGGTGAGATTTTGATTTATTACGTTTGTAACCCTTTTTACACTCAGTGATTTATAGAATTGACGAGTGTTCAACCTTGCACCTGTTTTAGGTCGTTAGTTTCTAATCTACGACGTTTGGAAAAAGAAGCATATGTCATCCATAAACTCATGTTGGAGAATCCTGATAGAGGGGAATTTGCAGAAGAACTCGGTATTCTTGATAACAAAGTATAAACCTCGATTCATTTGTATAATTTCAAAGTAACTGCTTGATACAATGATCTCACATTCAAGTGTCAATATTGTGAGGTAATGTCATTAGTAGGCCTTGGATAACTGATTCTTTACCGATTTCTCTTCCAGATATATGAACATAAAGAACAACTGAATACCATGAATGAGGAATTGACAATGATGATCAGTTGCTTTAAAGAGACTCAAATAATCGCCAGTCGATCGCGTCAAAGAGCTTCATCTCAAGGGAAAAGTGTCACCACAGCTAGGAGATCGGAAGTCTGCTTTAAACATGCTCAGTGGAGGTTAACAGATGCTGATGGGCAGTTAGGAATTTCAGATTTAACGTTAAGCAATTTCTTGTGAGTGAATTATTTGCATTGTAACTGTTTATGTTGTACAGAGATATTAGTTTAATCTCTACTACCCTTTCATTCATGAAATACTTTGATGAAATGTTCGGTAAAATTGCCTTGATTTTAAAATTTTTATGAAAACTTGATTTTCCAGCTGTTGGGGAAGAAAGGATTAGAGTGAATTTTAGGATTTTATGGATTATTTTATTCTAAACATTAGTGCTAAACTAATGTTTAGAATAAAATAATCAAATAACTTTTTATCAAATAGAAATAAATCAAATAACTTTTGATATACGTATATCCTAATAAATTTGATATTTAAAGTTTAATTTAAAAATATATACCATCTAATCACTGTAGTATCTCTTTTTTAATTGTTTTATAATAATTGTCCTTTTTAATTTTTATTTCCTTATTAACTCTTTTACTCAGCTCAGAATTTCAAATTATTTGTGTGACAGATTATATCTTCCATGTTTTTCAGTAAGAATGATTTTTTAAGCTTCCTTAACTTATTTGAATTCAAATTCTGTTTTTAGAATATAGTCTTAAGTGAAGTTTTTCATATTTATGAACTTACAATATATGTGTATGGTAGCGTGCATATTAGTTTTTATACTGTTAAATATTTTTAGGTACTCTAAAATTACTAAAACGGACGATTCAGTGGAGCATTTACTAGAAGTGAGCTATGTCAAAATGACCAATGTTCTTCCAAATCAAGCATATAAGGTGAGCATATTTAATTATTTTTGATACCATCTAAGCACTGCACAATCTTAGCCAATATATTTAGTTTGATTTTATCTCAACTAGATTTTTTGGTTACCTTGTCTTTAATAGCAACTTATATTAGAACTCAAAAAAGTTCATTTTTTAATCGAATGTTATTTTTTCTCCATGAGAAGCAATCTAGTTGCTCCTTAAATTTATTTCCAATTTGTCATGATTAAAGTTAAGAATGCAGATTTAAAGCTGATTCATTGAAATTGAAAATTTTTGCAGATGGTGAGCAAATTCCATAAGCATCGTTTTATCAATTAAACAGTGAAAAGTTAGAAATAAGCCGATTTTTAAAGTAAAGGTTCTTGAAAAGATAAATTGCACTGTTGTCTTTAGTATCTAAATGAAACTAGTTCACCTGCATTCAAAAAAATTACAAATAATATTTAATATAATTATGCATGTACTTTATATGAAATTACGTATTGTACTATTAATGTAATTTATTTTCAAATAGATTGTTCTACAACCAACTGAACTTCAGACTAAGATACCTCTTGATAGACAGTGTCTGTTAAGAATATTTTGCCGAGAAAGAGCTCCTGTTGGCGGAATTTCAATTAAAGAACATCTAGAAGTCAATGTTGTTCCAATCACAATAGGATTAACTGAAGCTTTTTACAAAGCAATGCTGAAATTCTTTTTTCCTGGAAGAGATACAGGTAAGAAAAAGAGTGAACTTTAGAACAATAATTTCAGCAAGATTGCCAACTGTTATAAAACCTTTCGTGTTTGAGTTTTTTATTTTATACCTGGTGTGTACACTCGGGGATGAATGTATTATGAATATTAAAAAATATTTTATTTAGAAACCATAGACTTCTAAATTGAGAATTGACACTTTTATTCACCATGACTTTTAAATTTACCACTTTGTTCAGAGAAAACATCTATTTAGCAAAACATTAACATTAATTTAGTAAACACTAATTTAATAATTTAGCAAATTAGAAAGTCTAATGTCACCAATAAATCATCAGAAAAAAGGTTTACATATATCAGGCTTACAAGTGGGGTAGTTGAATTAACTTCGTACTGGAGCAATGCAGCAAGCTATTGGCGACTGTCCGGGACCAATCCGCAAGGAAAAGACCGAGGACAACACCTCATAATTTTGAGCCATGGTCAGATGAGGAGATTACACTTGAACTGACATCCTACTCTCCAAACTTCCACACCATGCCAACATGAGGACATTTGAGGCTACAGCATATTTGATATGCACCAGCCCCCATACACAACGTTTCTGACTGGATCTAGTTTCGAACTCATAATCCTCTGGTTACTAATCTGCTACTCTTTCAACCTGGCCCCCAGACTTACAAGTAAAACACATTAAATTAAAATTTTCAAGATATAAGATTTTTAGCCTTTCTGTACCAGAATGTGATCTTTTGACTGGCGAAGTTTACTAAGTTGTATTTCTTTGCAAGAAAATTAGATTTCTTGAGAAACTCAGTAAAGCTTGGGGAGCCGATTTTACTCCTTCGTTTTCTCTGAACTATGTTTTTCGACTTAGTGTGTTTTTCTTGTAAGCAAACAACATACAAAGCTTTGGCTAGCATAAACTAAAGGGCTAAATACTGCCCTCTGAGCAAAAATAAATAAAACTTTTGCATATTGCCCATTTCTAAAATTTGTCCGTAAGAAAACAACAAAGTAATTAATATTTAAAAAATGTTCTTAGTGTGTTATAAGTGTTCCAACTTAAAACTTTTAGTGTATATTAAGCTGATATAAGCTCACATTTTTTTCAGAATTTTTAAAAGGTAGTTTTTGAAAAATTAAAATTTTAAATTTTTGAGAAAAATATTTGGCCAAGTTGCATAAAATATGAAGCTCTGTTTAATAAGTGCTGTGTTGAATTATGGAATGATCCTTTTCATACCTGATGATACATGTTTGAAAATTAAAGCAGTTGTACTACTTTTCTTTTTATTTTGATTGATAAGCATATCAATCAGTATTAAAAATTGATTGCTTAATATAGAAATCGATAATCATTATGCTTATAAAATCATTTTTTTGTATTTTATTATGGTTTTAGAAAAAACTGATGAAGAGGAAGAGGAGCCTGTTGGAACAATGAATAGAAAAGGAAAGCAAAAACAATCATCTATGTTTTATGGAGAAAGAGATGACATAGAGAAAATGAAAGTTGGTTGAGATTTAGTGTGTTCAAAAACTATTCTTAGATTTTAATCAATTATTCAGTTTAAAACAAGAATGGAAGTATGTCAAAAAATTTCTTGTAATCTTGGTAAACTGATTTTAAACTAAGCTTTAAAGTCCATATTTAGTGGACTTGCTAACAATCAGACAGGCAGCCTGGAAGATTTGAAAAATAAGGTTTTATTTTTAACATTTAAAATACAAAATCTAAAAACTGAAATAAGTTCATTTACTACATTAATACCAATCAGCTTTACTGCTCCAAAAGGAAAATTAAAAATCAGCACATCTCCTGCTGTGTTGAGGATTTATGTTAGACTGACCATATTTCCTTGAGGTAAAAATAGGACAGGGGTTTGTTATATTCTGTATTCATGAAAAAGTAAAATGACCAAAAAAGTTTTATTACATGTTGAGCTCAACATTCTTCAATGACAAAAGCCATACAAAAATTTAAGTAGATAGGAAGGGACTATTTCATTACAATGGAACCATGAATAATTCTCAGATATAACCTACATGGTAAATTTTGGTCTTCCAACACCTTACAAAACTTCACACTTTGTCTTACAAATAACATAGCCCTTATGATAGCATTTATGATTATAGGTTATGAATAATTTATGATTTACCAATATTATTCATAGTTTTTAAAATGCTGGTATATTGGTCATAGCGCTTGTCTGCCACCCAATAGGTTGTGGGTTTGAATCCCAATTTGTAAGCACATGAATGTTAATGATTGTCCTTGTTAGGAGTAGCAGCAGATGACCCATTGGATGCTTTTTTACAAGTAGCTGTCATTTCACCCCTTGTAGTGCTGAGTGGTCAGTGGTGCAGCTTGGGAGAAAAAAAGTTTTGAAAGTGGATCAAAATTGACATTTTTATTGAAATGACAGAATGGCGGGGAAATATGAAAATGAAACTTCTGTGTCATTCAAAATCATATGTATGGTGAGCCTAGTTTATATAATGTATTGGCATTTCTGGCTCTGAAATATATGGTCAAATATCACCATACAGCAAAATAGTCTTGAGAAGCTGAATTTGAACAGATAAAATGGGGAGTGTAATCAGCTGGTCAAGTTTTGAGTTAAAATATTGCAAATAACTATAAGTAAATTAACTTCTATGATTTTATAAAATCTTATCTGATTCTTCAAAATGTAAAAGTGAGAATTAGTTTTTTTACAATTTGTCTCTGGCTTACAAAATTTTTTTTTCTTCCACAGGAAAGGGCTGAAAAGAACCACACCTTCTTTTCGATAAAAATTCCAGAAGTTCCTATCCGTGTTAGCTACAAAGGAAAAAAGGAGAAAAACATTGAGGATGTTCATGAACTTAGCTTATTACTCTCCACAATCGAATACCATAATAAGACATGGACTTGGCTTGACTTGCTCATGGCGTTAAAAAATGATGCTAAAAAGATACTCTTATCTCAAGTACGATTTCATCTTATAAATATCGAGTTACGTTTCTTTTTAGTGTTTGAAATTCATGTTTTACATTTGCTATTGTGGTGTGTGCTTTCCTTTATTGCACCATTTCCTTTTTTTTTCCATAAATTAAAGCAAACTTTCCATTGATTATTACTGCTGGCAATTGTCTGTGAGTAAATGAACATGAATGTATTTCTTGACTTTTTAAATCAGTTACAGTTATGTCATGAATCTGTTTTATTCAAGAATTCTTAAGATAAAGTTACTCCTAGAAATTTAATTACAGGGATAGCAGTTTTTTTCATATATTCTCTTTATATATTTTCTTTTGTTATTTATTATTATTAAAAATTCTTGTTTAGGAGATGATAGAGGGAGCTCTACAACTTATTGAAATTTTTTTTATCAAAGATGTATAGATTACGTGTTATAGTTTTCTTAAAAATTTTTTCACACATTTCATAAATATTTATAAGTTATAGAGATTGTTGAACATTTTAAGTTGATTAATCATTGGTCCTATAGTCTTTAAATTAATACATAATATAAAGATAGAAAATTAAAAAGCATATGCTTACTTAAAACTTGGTTTTTCTTAAAACAGTTGTTAAAATAGCATGCATTAAATTTTAATTTTTTTCGTTATAGTTTTACCAATATTTATAATATTTTAAGTCATTGACCTAAACTGAGTACTTTTCGTATGTTTATTTGCCAATACTTGTGATTGAGTAATGTAATAACCTTGGTTAGAAGGAAAAGCACGCTTATTTTTGTTATGGTCACTACTGTTAATAACTAAGGAAAACAAACATTAACATATTCTCAGTCAAGACCAAAATATAGTGTTAAGTATACTGCTCAGTAGCAATGTAATTTAAATAACGATGTTTCTTAGTTTTATCTTGTTTTTAGTGTGTACTTTTAAAATGAAATCAGGTATTTTTTCAATATGTGGTAGCATAAATTCAAAAGCTTATAGTTGTAATGTTCTCATTTTTTCTTTTTTCCTAGGCTATCAAGCAGAAGCTTTTAAAATCACGTAACATTCCAGAAACAGATAATCAGCCTCAAGAAGATGAAAAGGCCATGATATTACTCGGGACTCATCTAGTTAGTACCTTTGTAGTATTTCCTACATCAGAATCGATTCATTGTTTTGAAAACCAAACTTTAAATTTGCTAGTTTTCATGTATTATGTGCTTGAATCATAAAACACAACTTATTTTTTGAAACTTTGTTTTGAATCAAGCACCATATAATTATTTGAAATTAACTACTTTTGTATTTTATTCTTAATATTTAAGATAGGTATTTGGAAATTAAAACTTTCAAAACTCGTTGGGTTTTGACACTAGAATGGCCATTGGTGTCACTTCGATATTGGCTTTCTCATTGTTTGTTGGATTTTGACAATTGTGATTTTTAATCATTTTACTTGATAAACACTCGGCAGAAATTTTGTGTAACTGAATTTAGAAAAATTCTACAGTTAAATTTACTTAGAATGTCCGCTGGTGTTTTTTCAACATCAAGCAGATTTCCCGAACTAAATAATTTCATTCAGCCAAAAAAAGACCATTAAATAGCAAATCAGATTTCTAACCACTGTTCAGTTAGTAATGCTTTTTGATTCATTTATTTGACCTTGAATATACTGGCATCCCTTTCAAAGGCAGGATCAGTCTCAATTGCGAGTTTACTTCTAAATTTGTGCATTGTTAGCGATTATTATTCCAATTACAACAGTGCTCAGATTATTTTCTTTCACTTATGAGACACAAAAACCATGACTCAGAAAAAGTTCTGAAGAAATTGGAAATCTGTTATAAGAATATCATAAAAGGAATATGATGTTGAGCTCTCCTATTCCGATATAGATAAAGAAAGCCAAATACACTAAAATAAATTAAAAGTACCTGTATAATGTGACACAGATGCTCCTGACAATACCTAGAATAATTTGTATTTATCACTCGGGATGGCACTGAATGGAAAATATATAATGGATAAATGATTACTTTGCTGCTGGAAATATTTTACATGAAAATATTGGTCCCATTAATTTTGTCCAGCAAAACGTCAGCGTGTCAGTCCTGAGTTCAAGAGTTAATGGGGAAAAGCACCAAAATTGTAAATCAGAATCTCAGTGGGAATTTATCTGATACATAGGAAATGTGAAATTAAAAATTCTTGTTTATATGCAACCAATGATACACAAAACATGTTATGTAAGTAAATGGAGCACGAAAACTTCTTTTTACTGTATCAATTGTAATAAATTAGTGGTATTTTTAATTTGTTGGTTTTTGTGTATTGCACAACCATAACAATCGATTTGCTTTAATTTTTTTGTAGTATAAATAGTCAAGCTTATGAAAATATTGTGAAATAAGCTTTAAGTTGACTAAAATAAAAATAGTAAGGATATCAGATATTATCACTATTTTACTCAATTTATATGCTAGTGTCGAAACGACCCAGGCAGCCATTCAAAGGTAAAGGAATTTCCGGCTTTTCTAGTGTTAAAACCCATTCACTATAAACTCAGAAAAATATTTCATGATTCAGTGTTTGCATTATTTATAAAAGCTTTGAGAACAATATTTTGATTATATTAAAAATGGCTTTATATTCCTTATTTTATTAGATATGATTTTCGCAAATAAGAAAAATGAGCTGAATTCATGGCAATTGGTTAATCGTAATTCCTGTTATTGGTTTGATTTTCTCTGAAACTGTTGATCCGACTCTCGCGTTATAACCTATACCCTAAACCAAACCGTTTAAAATTCGCATGTTCAATACGTATGGTGTTATTTTTATTAAATGGAAAATCATAATACACCCGTTTTATATTGATTGTGATGGCATTATTTCTTGTCAAAAAGGGTTAAAGGTCCTCTGTTGAGGAGACAGGTACCATAATGATGTACTCAATAATTATACTATTTTAAAAGTTGATAATAAACAATAGTTTTTATGTTCCTTATTAGACACTTATTTAAAAATCTCGGTGAGTGAGATAAATTTTTGTTCCCTTCTAACTTAACTGAATATTTAGTATTTCTTTATATTTTGCTTTTGTAATCATCGATATACCTATTTTAAATTGAGTACTTTTTGTTCAAAATATTTAATCTTGAAATGTTCTTTTTTCTCTAGGCAGGACAAGATAAAACCTTGAAAAAAGGATTTCTGAGCAGAATGAGAAAAGACCATCATTAGTCGTTCGAAATCGTTCTATAAATTATATATTATCAGATTTACTAAAAATATACAGCTAAATTTGCAATTGCTTATACATATGCATAAATTGATCAGAAATGTATTTGTAATATTATCAATCAAGCTTTTATGTGATGCACATAGTGCAAATGAATTTTGAATACTAAAACAAATCCAAATCACACTGTTTAGATTATATAATCATAGTATTATGAAGTACACTAATAAATTTTGCAAACGACATTAAATAGTGCCAAATTTTCATGCAGGTTAATTTAATTCAAAAGGAGGATTTTACATTTTTTGGAATAAGTAACTATTTATTGAAAAACATGTAAAGATAAGTAGTCTTGTCAAGTCTAACTCGTGTTTTCTGTATTTATAGTGACAAAGAGAAGCGTGTCATGAAAAGGTTGTATTTTACGTTGTCCATTGTAATTTTTGTGTTGCAATCCATTGGAAGTTTTTTTAATTGCTACCTTTATAAATGTTTTAAATCATAATTTTAGTAAATATGAATACTTGATGTGTCAGCAAAATATGGCATCATTTTTCTCTAATCCAACTAGCAATATTTTTCCTTAATGTAGCGTAAAAACCATTATTTCCAAAACCTACTCAGTTAAATTTTCCTTTCCTATTGCAGAAAGGTTTTTAGTAAATTCAATATTTATTAAGATATCAATGACCATGTTTGATCTGCAAGATGAGACGACAGGCTACAATAGCCTCTTAACTTGGTACCTGAAGTCTCAAAGGTAATCTAAAAACTTAAATTTCAATATAATTTTCATTTTATGCTATCTTGCGATCATATTAATGAATTAGGTTTCTTTTATAAATGGTAGATCTAAAGAACTACTCGAAATGATCAAACACTTCAATTCATGTTTTAGTCTAAATTTTATGCATTAACAATAAACCTTTTTAACTACCCGACAAAATAAGATCTCGTTAACTTACCTAACACTCTTGAGTAGTTTGAGACCACCTATTGATAAATATTGAACTGATTCTTATTAAGGACCAATTCAATTCCTTTGTACTTAAAAAGCAAGTCTTCAGTTGCATCAATCATTTTCAAACGTAACCAGCCATTTAGTGCCTCTAATAAAGTTGTGCTGCAAATTTCCAAGTCAAATTGTCTGAATATGAACTTTTCGTACATGCTTCAGAATCAAAAGAGCAGAAACATACTTGATGGTATTTTAAAATGTTGTGTTCTATTAAAGAAAAATTATTACTACTGCTTACATGTATGCTTTTAAACAATCCTCAAATTTTTTATGGATAAATTTCTAATGATTTCATGTATAGATATTTTTCCTTTAAAATTTCAAGGTACATGTGCAATATTTACTAAATTATTTCATGTCCTTAGAAAGTTTTATTTATGTATCAACAGTTGTGATAAAAACATTTCAAAGCAAATTTGCACTTTGAGTGTTTGAGATTAAATGTGATCCTGTGTAGATATGATTTTCTCCATGTTGTGATTGTACGTTAATTCTGAAATATTGTATCTGATACTGTATGATAGTTGAAATTGATTTTGAATCGCAAGAAATGAAATATTTTGGAGAAATATTGTATAAATTGTATCATATGAAGTTATGTAAAATTATTTTAGTCTAAATAAATTTGTTACAATTGAAGTTTTTTAAACATTAAATAAAGAAGTTTTATCACATTTTAGATGAATTTTTTTAATACCTGAATAAATTCCGTAATACCAAAGTCTGGCTTATGCAAGTCCATTTGATAGTCAACCATTTGGGTAATTTTCATATTTATTATACCAATTTTAGGTAAAACAAGAAAAGTGTTTGGATTATTTTATAATTATATTATGGAATAAATTTGAAAACGTTGAGCTAAATTAAAGTTTAATCTATAGGTTGGTTTGTTTTAGAAAATAATTATAGGAGTTGATTCTATTTGATTTTAAGTTGAAAAGTTAAAGCTTAAATTCTCAAAAATACAATAAAATGGCTTAAAGGGTTTGTCCACTGCTCTTGCAATCTGCAAGTTATATGTTGGCGGTGAAGGTTCGATTCTTCCCTGGGTGCATCTCTTTTGTGCCAATAAAATCAGTGTCTTGTATGCATATGTCCATTACTTGACATTGTCTTGGGTGGCCAAATGTGGCCCTTGCACCATAAAAACTCAAAGATTATAAGAAGCTTTAGAAAGAAAATTGTTTCCTTTTCTCAATAAGCAGTCGTCACATTGCAAGTATACTATTAAAACTAAAGGACATACACCCTGCAATGCTACACATTCCAGTTTCCACAAATACCTATATTTCACTAACATACATGACACAGAAATTGACATTATTTGTACATTGGCAAAAGGATTTAACCATTTAAAATCAAATGCTAATTTTGCCAATTCATTTAGGTGTACTTGATTTGAGCTATGAAACAATAAAATACTGTTAAAAAAAACTGGCGAGAGCTCGCCATTGTAATGAAATTCTTCAGCCATCTTGTGACAGAAGGCAATGAGGAATCTGGAAGATAGAAATCAGCACAGAAAAGAAAATGCGAACGAATGAGAAAATATAGGGTTTAGATGCTAAAATATACCACAATGGTCTTTAAAATAAATGGGATGAAATTGAAGTGGATGTCCAGAAGCTAATTGTAATCGACAGGCCATTTGGCACGCACTGTATTGGAAATAACAATTAACCCAGTAAGTACACAAAATGCTGTTTTAACCAATTTTATTCCATTTGGAGGTAGGAAATGTGCAACTCAATGTTTAGATTATAAACGGATTTAAATTAGACATGAAAAGGGAGCAATGGCACTGCCATCAGTTGATATACATTTCAGTGCAAATGCTGCCAGTCAAAGCACTTGTGAAATAGCATCATTAGTGGCATAAATTTTTAAAAATAGTAGCACATAGATATTAAAATAAGGTTTAAAAGGAGACTAAGATAAAGTAAATTGCTGAAGCACAAAATGTCCTAAGTATGAAACACGTTGAAGATCTTGCCAAAAAATTTAAATTTTAAAAACTAAATATTTTCTTACAACCTTCTTAATAAGGTTTTCATTACAATCTAGCAACCAGATTCCGATGTTTTTCTTTTTGTGGTTGCCACTCCCTTGAAAAATTTTCTCCCTATATAAAGAAAACCCCCAATTTTTTTCCGTCTGCTATTACTTAAAAAAGGGAAGAGGTTTTCGTTTAGCTTTGGTGAGTTTTCAAGTCACAAAACTTAATGAAAAGTCGCCAAAATTTTGGAAATAGGAGGCTGGGATGAGTCACCAAGGTTGAAAAATAGCAAAAGTTGCCTGTGGCAGCCCTGGACCTTCTATTTCAAAATAATACAAGACGATAAAGGACAGTAATTTCGCTACACCAAACAATGCATCAGACATGGCTGCTATCTCTCATTATTCTTTAAAAGCAGCCACTTTGACGTGATTATGCGATATGAATTTTATATCAGTCTGAGGGGCATGTATGAAAAGTCGAGCATTGCAGCTATTTTTGTCCTGATTTTAGAACTTGAAGAAACATTCAGGAGATAAATATAGCATCAAGTAGACAAAGAGAATGTCCATACCTGATGACCATCGGACCAAGTCCACAATATGTCCAAATTCTTCGGTGCTGGGCGAGCTTTGAGCGAGTATAACTTTGGATTGAAGGACTGCATAAGTGGTATCATTCAAAAGCTACCGAACTACACTACAATTAATATTGGACAACAATCAATTGTCAAACTGCACTTTAATCCTTCAAACTGTAAATTAGTTGTTGGATACTCACAATGAACAATCTTTAGCTTCCTGTCTGCGTTACTCATTCCACAATGCATCAGGCCCGAGTGTTCGCATCAAAAGTACGGTTTGTGTCCCAAACACTCAAGGGATGAGATTTAATTTTAAAAACACTAAAATGTGTTTGGACAAAGTACAGCCCAATTAAGGTGCTCATATACAATTGGAGTTGTTATGGCCAAACCAATTCCATTTTTGGAGTCAGTGCCCCAAATATATTCCATGTTGTCTAACTTCCAAGGCATCAGAAACTGGGCTGTGGTGCATAGCTTGGAAAATTTTCAATACAAAATGTTTTTTCATTCCTCGGTATTTTCCAACTAGTGTGTTTAAAGTAGAGTTGAAAAAAGAAGTTTAATGTTAAACACTTTAATACAAATATACAAAGCTTTCTACATAGTTCAAGGATAATATATTCAATCATAACAAATTCAGTATACATAAATATATAACTATATAATATATTGGGTTTGTGAGCAAGGAGATGGAACTCCATAGTTCCATTAATTCAAGAACACTAATTAAATATGCAAAATATGATTGAGATTTGAGAATCCAGATTAAGTAGTTGTATGTAAATTATTATTGCAAGCAGGAAAATACTAAGCACAAGGACAAATATCTTTTCTTCAACATTTAAGTTTGATTAGCTTAATTTTTTCATATATGATTTTATGTGATGGAACATGTTATCAATTTTCATCAACATCAGATTTAAAATTAAACTGATTTCGTAAATGGGTTTAATGTAGCAGATATCAACAAAAACAATATAAATGTACATGAATAAAAATACTCATATCAAAACAGAGCTATACATCAATATTAACTGAATATTATATATTAGTGAATATGTAATATATATTAGTGAATATGTAAGGTCAGTGACGCATGAAAAATAGAAACTATTTTAGAGATTTAAAAGTAAAGTAGGATCTGAAATTGCTGGATTAATTTCTACAGAATTATGGAATATTAAAATATGATTCGACATCAGAGACTGTTTTTTCGTTGACTTCCTCCACACCAGTAGAGAGCACTCCTAAATTGTTTCTAAATTCAATTAAGTTGTCCATTCTTCTTTCTATTTCTTCAAGTATTTTACAAATTTGAAGCTTCAGTTGTTTCTGTAAAATACATGTAAGCATTACACTTTGCAACAAAATGCAGAGAATCGAAATATATAGGTTTGAAACTTTTTTTCTTGAGTCATCAGTATTTTGGCAAGACTCATCACAATGAGTTGAAAGAATCACAGGAAACTTTAATTGGTAAGAAGGCTAAAAGTGGTTACATGTCACACAGAAAATGTACAGGTTTCAGTATAGAATGATTTCCTCAATGATTGAATGATAGTTAATTATTTACATCAAAATTATGGAAAACTAGTTCTATAAAACGAAAACTAATTCTTAATATTATTAATCATGAACAATAATAAATCCTCAAATCAAGGTTCAAAATAAAACCTACGATGAAAGAGTATTTTACAAAGATTTTATAAAATTCTGAAGAATTAATGTTGAAAAATTAAATAATTTGTATTTCTTATGTAAAATATAAATTATGATAAGCATAATAAGAAAATTAAGATACTGTGTGTCAAATGGTAAATGGCACACCATAGCTCAATTGAGTTGTAGGTTGCTGACTTTGATCTGTTGACTTCCAAGTTTTGGCTGTCTGACACAAATCGTTATTCACACAAATTATTTCCAGTAAGCGTTTTGTTAAATGTCAAACAAATATTGAATTTTAAAATTAAACTGACTCAAATTTTTAAGATAAAACTGATCCATGTATTTCAATACTAAGGGTGATATTGATTGAGTGGATTACAGAAGTGCAAATAATCAATGAACACTACAATAAAAAAACACCAAGAGTGTCTGTTTAGTTGGTTTTGGAGTTTTATGGTGCAAGGGCCATGCCATATTCGACCAAGCTGAGCCAAACAACATCAAGTAAATGGACATACACATATAATGGAAGCTTTTACTGTGAGACCCAGGGATAATCAAACCTGCATCACCTACAACTTGCAAGAGTGTCAGGAGGAATAGAATTGCAGATGAATGGACTTATCTACAATGAATAATACAGTTACAGAAAAAAAAATACAGATTTCATAAGTTACTTTAAAAGTTCCACTGTTTTACAAACCATTAACAAAAATTTAAATAAATCATTGTTTTAGAAGTTACATTAGTTGTTTTATAGGTGGTAACCTGTTCTAAAAATATTTTTAATCCTTTGCACTATGATCATTAAAATTAACTGTAATGCAGGCAATACAGCGACATCTGAGTGCAAAGGGTTAAAGTTCAGAGGTCCCCATGACAACCTATGGTATTTTTGATACACGTGTAGATCTTATAAACAGAAATCAAAAATTTGAATACAAAAAATTATGTTTTCTTTAATTTAAACTGAAAACATGGAACATAGAAATGAAGTGAAATAAAAGTTGAATAAAAAGCATATTTACACATCTTGGGTTCCAATAATTAACGCTATTTTCCAGACTTGCTTCTATACACTTCTTGTGATTTTCTAAATTTTCCATCAGTTTATTTGCTAAGTGAGAAAACTTAATAACACTTCTGGAAAGATTAAAAAGTATGGAAAATATTAATATTCAATACATGTTATTATTTTAGGTGTTTACTCAAATATGTAAATGAGTTTGAAATTATAAGGACAGTTTTTCTCAGAATCAGAATGGTTGGTTTTGTGGTTTTATGGCACAAGGGCCATATTTGGCCAAGCAACACCAAACACAAGACAATGAGAGAGAGGAAACAAAAGCAAAAATCAGAATGCAAAACCCTAAAGTCCAAAAGTTTCAAGGTGTTTAAAACAAAATAAACTTTATGAAACTTTTTATTGAATAGCTATTAAAAATATAATGTTTATAGTGAAAGTTTGAGATTTTAAAAGATTACACAAGTATTGTTAAAACATCAATTTAAAAGAATTTAATGCAATTTCACTACAAAAGACACAACTCTAGTGAACAAATCTTAACATAGGAGTAGTTAGGAAGATGTGTTCCTAACACAGGAGTAGTTAGGAACACTACAGGAAACTCGCTTGGGGTTTCAGTATTATGCTTTATTTGTAAACATTTCATAGTTTCTCTTTTCATACCTTTTCCTCCCTTTTATGAGATTTTGATTTGTGATCATGGTTAAAACTTGTAACAACCTTTTTAGAATGGACTAAGAGTGTATATTTTTGCCATTGGATTTTGATTTGTGATCATGGTTAAAACTTGTAACATCCTTTTTAGAATGGACTAAGGGTGTATATTTTTGCCATTGGACTACCTTAGTTATACATATGTGTGCATTCATAGACATGACTAGAGCTCATATACTGCTGACAGAAATTAATTTTGTATATATCCCCCTAGTAAAAAGTAGCAATTAGCAAAATTCACTTAATTAGGGAAAAATATTTTACTCTGAAAACTGAAAAATTCTTTGACATTTTCATACAACTAATTACATTCCATTGAAACATTTCATATTTCCTAAAAATCTACGGAAAAATACCTTTTTTCACCCTAAGTAAAGTTATATCTTACCAATAGGCACTTTTTAATTACAGGCATGTAGAACATAATTCAGGTCATCAAAATCTGAGCCCAAGTCATGTCTAAGTCAGCTCATAGCAGTCATTAAAATTCCATCACAAATTTTAAAAGGTTACATTACTGGTGACAATACTTATTCAAACCCTCACATGTTTCTTAAACTATGTATGCTTTTGTTATCTCAATGACCAGGAATATTTAAAATAATGCTGAAGTAATCCAAGTTTATTCTTTATAAGGATATAACATCATATCATTCATTGCACAACTTAAGAGAGAGAGAATTGCTTACTTATTTAACCCCAGACCAAAAAAATAGGAGAATTTCTCATTAATTATTGTACATTTTGCTTAAAAGGCTCTTTTAAAAATCACTTTATTCAGGCCCAGATAAACATAAGTGAAAGAAACAAACAGATCGTTAGCTCTAACGAATTTACAATAATTTAGTCCCGTTTCCCTAATTCCAGTTTTTATGGCAACCTTGGCAAGTGGAAAGTTAAAAATTTTCATTTAGAATATTCTAGAATGTTCTTTTCATTTCCGTTAAATTGTCCTTTGATTTCATTGGTTCTTTTACATTTTTTTCCCAATTCTTTTCCATTTAATGTATGGAAGAATTCAAACATTCAGTTTGATTCTTCATGATCCAGTGCAGTCGCATCAAGTTGAATTGCTTCTTGCTATTTTCTTTTGAAAATCGTTACCTTTTTCTAATTGAACATGCCTTCTGTATTTAGTGTTGTAGATACGTTTTTTGTAAGGTAAGTTCAAAGAAATTGTTAGAGATTTAAATTGGGAGGAGTTTAAAAAATAAAAAGACATTTTTTAACCATTTCCAACTATTTCTGCTAATTATTTTCCAATAAAATCATGTTTTTTTCAGTTTTGTATTTTCCCGTTAATTACTCTCCGCTAAAGCTTATTATTTTCTGTTTAAAAAAACGATTTTTTTTTCCAAGAATTCTTTCCTTGGAGACATGAAAAGAGTGCCAAAAACGCACCAAGAGCGTTGCCACCAAACGAGACATAATACAGCTACACCCATTTATGTCTACAATTCTTAGTCTATGAACTCTGGGAGTCTAAAATGCTAGTTACAGAAACACAAATTTTTATATTCTGGATATAAAACTTTTCAGTAATTGTCTTTGAAATAAAATATTTAATTTTGAAACTAAAATTTTAAAATCTTTTACAAATTCCAGCTACATTGCATTTAATGAATTTGACAGTACAACTCCATCCAGGCACTTGACACAAACTTAAAAATTATATTTTATCCTAATTTATACATAAGGAAAATTAAATAAAATTAAATTTTCCATAAAAGATGAAAAAAACAGTCACAGGAGGAAAAATACTTAGTTATACTTTTGACATGATGGATTAACTTTTAAAGTGCTTTTGGATGGCCCATTTCGCAGCACTTGTTTTTTGATCTGACTGAACTCCTTGGCTATAACAAGAATATGTGTGGCTGTTGTTTCGATATTGATTAGATTTTCACCTGAAAATGAGCCTGTTAATTAAAAACATTTAAAAATAAACAAGTTAAACAATGAAAATGTGTTAGATCCTAAGAATAAATATTCTGTCGTATTTGAAGAGAAGAGTTATGGTGTGAAAATGATCGCCATGATTCTCATGAATCTGCCCTTAGAGGGACCTGTCGTCTATGTTCAAGAAATCTCACAACTTGTTGAATGTTTGAATTCCATGAAAACGTAAGCTGATGATTTCTCCTGAATTTAATTAAAGTAAACATTTCATGTTTGTAACATTTCATGTTTGTGTGGTGGACAAGAATATCATACAAACTAGAAGATTTCATCTAGAATGCACAGGACCACATGTTTTTCCTCATATCTATTTTGTATTACTTGTCAAGCTATTCTTGTTCTGAATTGGATCAGGAATAGAAATGTCAGACATTGACAGCTAGCGTTTGTTTAGCAATGTAATTATCTTCAAATTGTAATTAGTATCTGCGAATAAATTCAATATGGGACATCCATCATTTATTAACATAGCAACCTTCACTGTTTATTCATAAACATACATCACAGCCAAATTTGCTTCTATTTGGATTTTAAAGCCAGGCACTGATTTTATGTTCTTGAAAAGAATAAAGTTGTAATTTTTCACCTATGGAATTTAAGGCCAAGTTTCAGAAATAAACTATCGGAAATCAGTTTTGATAATCTATTAGTTTATTTATGGTTTTCTACACCATAAAGAAACCAAGATGCAATAGATATAACTATGAAATCAATTGCTACTTACATTTACTTGTTACTTACATTACTTGTATTTGGTACCTCATGCACTAAAGCTTCATTAGATATTTTTAAAAATATTTAAAAAAACGTTTTACTCATAAATTTAATTCTATAAATGGTCAATCTACTCACATAACATAGATAAAGATAAAACTTGCTTTGGACCTTCTATAGGCACTTCAATTTGATCATTGTTTTCTGCCTGTAAAATAAGATTTGAAGAGCATAAAGAAATATTATTAATATAATATACCCACTTTAAAACATGTTTTCAGTGACCTGAGTTAAGCTATACATGCATAAAACTACTATCAAATAATTACTCTTAGAACACTGAGTTGCTATCTAAATTCACAAATGAGCAAAAAGCATCTACATATGTATATATTTCACTAAGGTATGTGGCTCAGAAATCAGCATTATTTGTATATTGGTGAAGGGTAACAAACGGATGGAATTAAACAAAATAAAATCAACCACTAAGAAATATAATTAGTCAATTTTGCCTCAAAGTTTAAATATGCTTAATTTGAACTTGGATCTGCACAATATGGCTAGGAATTGCACAGAAGAGCTCTTGCCTTATAATTATTGAAAGCAATGAGATATCAGGAATATAGAAATTAGCACAGAATAGAAAATTGAACCAACCCAAAAATATGTTTGGAAGTCAAAAAATATTGAATCGCTTTCGAACAAGTGAATGAGATGCAATTGAAGTGGACATTCGGAAACTAATTGTAAAAAAATAACTGAGGTGATAACTTTTTACCATGCACATTATTGGAAATAAGAATTAGCACCAGTAAGAGTACACTGGAAGAAAAAATCTCAAACAGCATTTTGTTTACGACTAATTATAATTCATTTGGACGTATGAAATGTGCATATTGATGCTTATATGCATTATAAATGGATTTAAATAATGAATGAAATGTGAGTAGTGACACTGTCATCAATAGAAATTAACAATTAAGAAACTTTAGCGCAGACTAGTCTGCTAGGTTCATAAAATTTACTAAAAAAATTTCAAAATAAGTCACAATTAACCTTTAGACTATGGGCAGTACAACAGTCGTACCGTATTCAGGTAGAGGAATAAAAGCACCATAATGTAAAGGTTAAGAGGTAATTAGATATTTATGTTGAAAAAAAAGATGACTTCAAACAATGAGCACAGTGGCATCACTCTACAGTAACAGCAGTATCAATTTAATTAAGCAAAGAGGTTGTTTCCAACATAGAGCCCCTTAAAAGTTAATTGAGCTTATCTCGGTAAATAAAGTGATTTACCAATTGACAAGACAGACATTTTAAACATTCCAATGTTCGGTACAGCTGTAGTCTCTGCCGCGCGCGGTGGCAACGACTCTTGGCGCGGCTTTTGGCGTAGTTATAAGTGACTCATGCCGGGTGATGGTAACCCATTTTTTTCTCGAATTTTCTCCTGGTTAGGGTTAACCTGTTTTTAGGCTAACTTACGGGACTGAGGGAGTAGTTAATCGGTTTTTTTTGTTACGAGTTGTGTCGCGATAAAAAGCTTTTTTTAACTTTTTTAAAGGAATCGGGATTAATTAAATCTAAAGTTTCTTGCGATAAATGTAACGGGGATATGACTTTTTCAGTTAGGGTTACCCTCACCAGCATGAGTCGCTTATAACTACGCCAAAAGTCCAAATATTTAATCAATATTTGCAGTGTTTTTCTAGTCAAAATGTTGTTTAATTCAGATTTACATAATTCATCTGTACGTATGCAGTATATATTCAATGTTGGAAGATTTCCGTGGCGACATAAAAAAGTGCGCCAAACACGGCGCCAAAAAAAACGCGTTGCCACCGCGCGCGGCAGAGACTACAGCTGTACCCCAATGTTCTATTCTATGCATGAAATAAATCATTCAGTGAAAAAAAGTCAAGAATTGAGATAAGCTTCATAGAGAAACGAGTAATGCAATTTTAAAGCGATTTCATTATTATGAAAAAGATTTTCATACATAGTTATGCATAATTCTGACATTTTTTACACAATTGAACAAATTTCAACACTTGTTCTCAGATTAACATTTCTTTCAAATATGACAGTAAAAGAAATAAAAATTTTAAATTGAAAAAATACAAACCTCCATTCTTCTACCTTGTCCTATGCAACGCTCACACTTCACTCGCAGCGAAGAAACATTTTGTAACATATTTTGACACTATAAAAGAAAACAAAGAAAATATTAAATTCATTTGTTTAGTTAACTTGTAAAGGATCAAAAGAGCAGTGAACAGATCCTTCACTTCCAAGAAATATCCTCTAAAACATACCAGTAAAAATATTCAACATATAATCAGAAATTATAAGCCCAAGCTTTTAGCAATAGCTTTTGCAAATAGTTTGACAGTTGTAAAGCTTGAGCTTCGTTCGAAGATGGTTGGTTTTTATGGCACAAGGGCTAGATTTCGCCAAACGATATTTTTTCGATCAATTAAATGGACATGCATACAAGTGAGGAAAGTTTTACTGACCCAGAAGAGAGAAATACACCAAGGGTTATAACAGGAATCGAACCTAAGCCGCGCACAGCTCACAGGCTGCTCGCACATTTCTTGAAGAACTGTTATATTCTGTGTGATAGCAGAATCTGTATCAGAAGAGGCTTAGAAGTATTTATAGGTTTATAGCTTATTTCCCTCGAGTTTTCACGGTTTTTATATATATATTTTTAAAGAATTTCAGTATTTGCAGGTGAAAATATTATTTTGGAAGTTGGCAGGTTATATTTTGATGAGCAAACATTTCCAATTCATATCAAATGTACCTTTTAAAATATAAATGAAGAAAATCAAATACCTCCAATTGAAATAGATTTTTCTCATCTTTTACTGTTTTGGAATCATGCAATTTAGGACATCCGCTGTCTTCCGAGAAATCGCTAACAGTAATAGAAACAGTTTCAAAATTATAAGAGGAATCAGGTAAATCACTTGCTTTAACCTCATCATTTGAGTAATTACGGGAAGTTGAATCAACCTCTGTAGTAATATCATTTACAATGGGCAAAGCATTCAATACTTCTTCGTCTGAACCGCTTAACATAAAATTAAAAGTCTCCATGGTTACATCAAGTCTTTCGTCAACCCAGTTTACAATGAATTGGAAAAGGAAATCTGAAATTGATGATGATGATGATGATGATGCTTTTCGGAGAAAAGCGGAGTTGAGGCTTGGCTGCTTAGCCTTTTGCCTCTAGAGAACTAGGACCGGTGGCATTTCAGGACAATGTTACCCGCTTTGGACGATTTTGGGTGCACGATTTGGCGAGAAAGGCCTTGGCGTGTTAAATTGGAGTAGAGCGATAAATGATTAAAATATGGGTACCATACAAGACGATATCTCAGTGCACCGTGTAACGAGTGTGAAAATCGATTCTTTAAGAATTCGAATCTTTTGAAAGATTGTTCGTGATATTAGCCAGTGTGTCCATCTTTCGGTAGGAAGGGAAAAGAAAAATAAAGTCCCAGATAATTAATTTTCAATGAGGGTGACTTCTATATAAATGTATTTTGGGTGTATTAGGTATTTGGGGACGCTTGCTTTTGTTTCTGAAATCTAAAATTTTTTTTAATAATTCAATTTTATTTGTATTGATACGTTAAAGTTTTTTTTTGCATTTCATAAAGAAAAACGAAGTTTTCTGATTTTGTTAACTTAGTTCATTTATCAATAACCAATTGAGTAGCTCCAGTGTGACGTTTTTCAACTACCTACCTACCTAGTTCATTTATAATTTTTTTCGTGTTGCTTATAATGAATTGTGTTTATAAAATCTGAAAATGTGTTCCTAAAAAAAGGACAGCCCCACGTGATGGTTTGAACGGGACAGTAGCGTTTTTTATCATGTTTCCCAACCTTCCCATCGTTTTACTAAAAATGTGGATTTTTTGGTCAGTTTTAATAAAAACTATCTTTAATATTGGTTAGTCATAATAAGCAATAATCGTTTTCATTATCAGGCAAACAAATTACCTGAATATCATAGATCACAATTCCTGTATGTGAACCGGTGGCTTTGTTATTCAATGCGATGTTTTAAATTTCATTTCTTTAATTCTTTAGTCATTTTTAAAGCTTTGGCGAAACTTCAGTTTTAATGACGATCTCCTGAAATAATTTATCGTCTGACTTTTTCATGAATACAAAATAACCCCAGTACCGTTTTTGCCATTCCGATGTGATTTTTGTTTCAAGGAATATGGTCTACAATGGCTAATACTTAACAACAAAATCGGAAAGCTAACGATTTTTAATTTATTTTGTCCCAAATTATACTTTATCCACAGAAGAATGTTTTTGTAAACTTTTATGACTGCAAGCATTTTAAAAAGTATATTTTTCGAATGTTTTTACTAATTAAAGTTTGAAAATTTTCCCACTTCTATCGCTCCTCGCTTACTCCATAAAGACTGTTTAATTCCAAAATTTTTATCAACCAAACCTTTCAGTGTCAGCTGTTTTGAGGGACAGTCTCAACCTCTTACGAAATATTTTGATAGGGAACGACAGAGCTCTGTAGAATAGAGAAAAGAAATTTTGGCTCTATAGAAATTTTTTATAGTTTTAGAGATTTCTAAAGAGTAACCGAGTTCTGATTATATAGAAATAAATTTCTATAGAATTATATTAAGACTTCTATAGAATCATAGGCGAACCCAAGGGGAAGGGGCTTAAGCCCCCCCCCAGACCCGATAAAGCAAGTATCCCTTGGGGGACCCGAAAAAATATCATTTTAATTCATGAGCCCGCCTTGGGGGAGCTAAAGGGGTGACAGGTTTAAGCTTCCTAGACCCGATAAAATAAATGTGTCCTTTTTAATTTATGAATATGACTACGGGGCTTAAGCGCCTTAGACTTGCAATAAGCAATTATATCCTTTTTAGTTCATGAGTGAAGGGCTAGGGAACTAAAGCCCCCTAGAAAAAGTAAATACACCCTTTCTTCAATGCATGGGTGCACTACGGGGGCTTAAGCTCCTTAGACCCAAACTAAGCAAATTGATCCCTTTTATGTCATGGGCCTATGTACACGGTTGGTGCTTCAGCCCCTAGATCCGTAAAAGCAAAGATATCCTCTCTTTTTTTAATTCATGGCTGCACTTAGGGGTCTATGTGAGCTTAAGCCCCTTAGATTGTATTTTCTTTAACAAATATTTGTCGAACAATACCTGTAAAGTCATTTCTGTTCTCAAAACAACTGAGATGTAATAATTTTAATACTCTATGTTAAAGTTCCTTAATTTATTGTCTTTGTAATCAAATATGTAAGTATAAAACAGCGCTCCAAAAGCAACGGTAAAATGAAAAACAAATTTCAATAAATAAATTTTTGAATACTTGTTAATATTATTAATTGTGATAACAATCTGTGAACACGACTATTATAATATTATTCCTGCACTCAGATCTGACGAAATGCGTTATTTTCCATGCCTACAATAATCCCTTACTTTAAAGAAGGTATAAAAAGAATTAAGAAAACCTTTTTCAAAATAAATCTAAATCTTCAAAGGCCATAAAAATAAATTTTCTATTTTGGACCCATTCCGAAAATAATTCCTGACTACGCTCTTAATTTATTAGATGTGAACTGAGAAGTAAAAAGCATCACAAAAATGAAGCAATTTATATAAGTTTAAAAGGATTGACACACATACAAGGAGAGATACTATGAAGACTATTATAGTAAAAATACGCTTTCTTGCCCGCGATGCCTGAAATCTATGAGTCTTGTTGGATTTAAGAACATTAAGATTAAAAGTATAGTAAAAACAGTCATGAGTGAAAGGGAAATTAACATCCTCTTGTAAGATATGCAATGTTTGAGATGTTCTCCAAAATCGAGTTTACAAAGTTTTAAATCCAAAATGTACAGAAATGTGCATTTTGGAACAAAAATTTACTTTGAAATTATATTTTATTTTTAAAGCTATTTCGCTCGGGGTTTGTGGTAAATTTGAATGATCAAGTTACAGTAATGTTTCCAAAGAATTGGATTCAAAAACATGTTTTTCTGAATGAGATACATTTTCAATACAGTTTTATAAATCATACCAAAATGTACTAATCGATTTCATTTGAATTGAGGTTTGATTGTCGCTCTATGGTCATTTTGTTCAATACGGCCTTTCCAACTGGAAACATTGCTTTCGATCCCACAAATACCTTTTTTTACAGATATAGCCAATATTTTGGAATGACTAATCCTTTTACTCTCCTAACAACTCTAAATTCTGAGTATTTTAGCTGTGCTGAGGGTTATGTGACCTTCATTTAAACTCAAAATGTAGGTTTGAAAAAACCCAAATCCCCATCCATGCTTTCCCGAGAAACCCATCAGAAAGTCATCATTTATGAAGAAATTCGTAAATAACATGGCAATAAAAACTTCACTGGTTATCTGCTAAAAATCTGGAAACACAAAAGACTTTGGGGAGCCTTCCCTTCTTTCATCAGTCGGATAGACTCATTAAAAGGCACCCTGCAAAGAAATGGATATACGTACGTAGGGGATGTAATGGTATTTTCTTAGAACTCGCCGGTTGACGGTGCCAGGGTCAGCGGACCCTGGCGCCAATGTCTCGAGCAGTGGTTCAGATTAACGCACTTTTTTTCATTGACATGACAATTTTTAAACCACGTACTCATTTTTTTGTAAATAAGGTTGCAAAATTTTCAATTCTTCAGAGATCTAGTGGGATAGCAATCAATCAATTTTAATTTGACAATTAATTGACTAAGAATAATTAAACGTACTTAAAAACAGGTTAACAATTAGGGTTGTGTTAGTTTTTCGAAATGGAGCAAGACTGATCAAATTTTAGTACTCATGTTGTTAGCCAAATAACAATTTTGATTCAACATCTGAAACAGAAGACAGATTTATCTATAGACTGTGTGTCAACAAATTCATCTCTATTTCCAGACCTGTTGTGGTTGGCGAAAACTTATACTTTTCAAACCGACATTTTAATATTTAGGTTAAAGTACACATATCTAATTTTTAGCCCTTGTGTAGCAAAATATTATCATAGAACGACAAACCAAATTAAACTTTATTTAAACGAAAACAATTTTTTTACTTATTTGCGTGACGTTATATTACAATAAAATATATTGATAAATTTTCATTATCAAGCCCTTGCGATCTAAAGATGTAATTCATTTCAATCCTGAAAAATCACGTTTAGCGGAACATGTCAGGGGGCAAATTTCATCTAAAATATTTCGATGATTACCTATAGTAGATCGTTTTCCACGATGAACTCTGGAGACATTCTCAATTATTCAATTTGAAGTCAGGGCTTCTTGCTAGGACAGGCTCTACCTTTCTGGATACAGCTATGTCAACCAGTCAAGGAACAAGGGATTTCCTTTGCTTATAAGCTAAGTTGTTGCAACACTATCGGCCGCAATTAGCCTAAGCGTGTGGATCATTTCTCTGTTCCACTGTTCTGACAATGTGTGAGAAAATTCCCTCATCTAAAATCCCTCATTGTCAGAGGAATCCAATAAAAGACCAATACATTTTTGACTTTGATCCTTTTTTTGCTCAGTTGCAATATTGCATTTTTATAGACGTTTTCATTGTTTTTTAATAAACGACGGCATTAGTTTTAATAACGGCGATTTTACAATGGTATTGCATTGATCTAAATTGCTCACACAGAAATTTGATAAAATTAACTATGAACATCGTACCCATAAGAACATTTAGTTCACATTCCTGACTTTTGAGTTTCGGTATTCTAACTCAGCTGTTTCAATGGCTAGATTGAAATTATTATACTAATTTTTATATTAACGAAGATTACTTGCATACAGCTGAGTATTTTCCCTTTTACATTAGTTTAGTACATTTAATATTTTCAGGAAACGAGGATACCTATTCACACAACAAAACTGAACCACCATAGCAATATGCTCTTGCACATAAAACTATACAATTGGCAATCTGATTTTAAATTTTCTTTAGCCCAATTTTATTGATTTATAAATTTTAACAAATTTCATGTAGTGGAGTTTAATTTAGGGCTTTTCAACGACAGGATCTTAATCAAAATTGCTCAAATTAAAAACGAAACGTATTACTTCTTTGCGTTGTGCTCAACGTACGCACAATCCATGATTAACTGGACCAATTCTTACGCCTTGTTCTTTACTTTAGGTTCCTTCATTCAGTGAACAGACCGTCAGATTTGGTCATAGCGCTTGTTTGCCACCCAGTAGGTCGCGGGTTCGAATCCCGGTTTGTAAGCGCATGGATGTAAGCGATTGTTAGGAGTAGAGGCGGCTCACCCATTGCGTGCTCGATCCTTCACAAGCAGCCGTTATTTGCCCCTTGTAGTGTTATCTTTTTGACCAATTCAGTTCAAGATAACTGCTTGAAACAAGTGCTTTTGATCTTGCATTTCTAAAGGAATTGATCAGAATTTCCCGTTTTCAGAAACCGAAAATTCATCAAGGGACCAGTAAAACGAACAATATAATCGAATGCACGATATATTGGGGAGATGTTAGTATATTATATGTGTAGTTAAAGTATTATCTATATTTTTGATGCTGATTTCAGAAATGTCTTAAAAGAACGATCATATAACTTCATTTAACAGCTTTAATAAACAATTTTCTATTTCCGTATGTAGTGCACAAAGATCTTAATGTTCAGTTTACTGAAGACTATTCCTCTGAGATAAGAAAGTAATAAGGTTCACCCCTTGACTCCACTGAGTCATAAACTCACATTCGTTTAAAGTTGGGACCGTCGTGGTTGTGGGTATGCCCACTGCGCTAGCACTCCTCGAGTTGTAGGCGGCGCAGGTTCAATTCCTGGTGTATTCAGCAGGGCGAAGCAGGCATTCCTCCCTGGGTGTATTTCTCTTTCCTGTGTCAGTAAAAGCTTTTATTGTGTGTGTGTTTATTACTTGATTGCGTCTTGAGCATGGCCATATACGGCCCTTGGGCCATAAAACCCATCAATCACATAACATGTATTATGATTACCCCAGCCATTGGAAATGAAAAAATGCTTTGGACTGATTATTTAATTTTTAAATTCTTTTTTTAAAATATCGCAGAAAGGGAGGGGAGGGGGAGAGGGGTGGGGGTGAAGCAGTAACAAATATTGATAAAGTTTGTGAAAACGAGGTACGCACTTGTAATGAGCTTTTATATACACTTCTGGAATGTCAGTTTTTTAAAGCTAATATATTGTTTTTTATTTATTTTTAAGGTAGAGAACTCTTTCTTAGCTTTACTTATAAGATCTGTAAGAAAAGAGGATTGGTTACCTTCCATTTCTGACGATATGGATGGAATTGCTTGTCTTACTCTTAGATTAATTAATTATTGCCCTGAAATTCACTTATTTAATGAGTAAAATTATTTTAAATAGTTAGATTAAAACAATTTAATTGGAGGAGTTTCTGCTTCTTTCCATAGGAGGGGAAGAAATGGTAAACTTCGCGATGTGTAGCGTCTATTTTTATGCATGTATTTTTAGTAATTAGTAAGATACTGAATGATGATAAGATGATTCGTCTGAATACGTATTCCAAGCTTTCATTTATGTCTTCAATAATTCAAAGTTAAGAGTACCCTAGTATATTACACAATTTAAAATATACCCACTTCTTGCATGCTTGGGAAAAATAACTATGCTAGTAAATACTAGTAGTAAAATTCTTATATCTTAAATACAAATTTTTAGCACTGTGCTTTTAGAATTTTGAGCTTTTGCCATCAAAATGATAATTGCCTTCAAAATTTTATGTAGAAAAATTCACCTTCAAATTGTTGACCAAGACAAATATGTAAAAACGGATTGAAAATAGCATGATATAGAACCCTGAATGAGAGAGAATTGTGAGCTATGATTGTAACTGACTTGAGATTTTGTTTTTACTGTAGTTGACCTAGTATTTACTGCACTTTTAGTAGCAAGAAGGTACCACCATTGGTTACCGGAAAAGACTCAGCACACCGCTTTCTTTGAATAAAAAATATTCTTAATGCATTTAAAGAAATTAACTGAGAAAAGTTCTTTTTTAGGTTCCAAAGGTCGTTGTGTCTTAGGTGCTTTAGATCATTTAAGGTGTTATAGGTCCTAAACCCCGAATTGGGTATTTTCAGGTGCTATAAAATTTGCATATTTTATTCAGGATATCTCAAATAGCCAAAATGTAAAAATAGCTTTGAAATAGAGGGTATAGAACTAAATAGGTAAAAACTCCAGAATCCTGAGCTTATATGTTACACACCCGGAGAGGACCACGCGAACCCGTATGACGCTGCAGAACTCCTAATCTGGTTACGGGAGCCTGCCACGAAAGGCCTTACAGACAACATACGGACTTCACAATGGAGAGGAATGTGTCGTTCCATTATCACTAGATGTGTTTTCTATTGTGGTGTCGTGGGTATGCCTAGAAGGTAGATACTTCCCGGGTAAACTGGTGTGTCAAGTTGTCTTCGAGCAAGAAAGAATGATCGTGAGAAAAAAAGGTTTCTCACGATCATTCTTTGAACGCAAACATACCTCTCTTGTACCTTGAAACACTTAATTCCTCGCATCACAACATAAAAAACCTGCTTCCCCACAGCTGTCTTAAGCACTCTCGACTCAGTTTATACTGATCAGACAAGCTTTGCATATTGCTCCCTAATTTCAGGTCGTGGTTTCAAAACCTATTTAATTCTATGTTGATTTAAAATAACTTTTTCAAGACTATTTTCTTTGGTTTACTGCATAAAAATCCTGTGCCGGGGAACCCGCCTTACTGATTGCAAAAGGGGGGTCACCTTCAAAGTGATGTGGAAATTGGTTTAATTCAAATGCTATATTATTGATGTCATTTTACTGATGCGTCTATGAAATTCTCATAAATTTTAGATATTGCACGAATTATATTATAGCCGTTAACTTTCTAAACCCCAGCTAACGGGATTCTACTTCTATTTTTTAGTATGGCGTTAGAAATTAATTTCTTATGACTTTATTCATATATACAAACGTATAAAATATTCATTGTTTTTTAAAGTAAAAAATATATTCTTCATTTTGGAATTAATCTTAGAAATGAAGAAAAGGATAACTGAATTAAATGTGATAAATAAACCATTTCTTAGATTATTCTTCCAAAGTGGAATAAGGAAAATGTAGTCAATTTTGTAATCAATCTCCTTATAATATTCAATTATAATTGTAAGTAGTTGAAACTCAAATGTGAAGTATTTGAGTATACTGGGGGTACTTTCTCAACAGATCAATCAATCCTATTTGATGCCTCAGGAGATTCCTGGGAAATTTCCTTTTGGTAATGGGATTATAAATGCTTCCTCTTCTGCTGGTTAAGTACTAATATTTTTAACATTATGCTTTTGTTAAGTGTCCTGCGATTTGTAGGAGCTTCACTTATTTCAGTTACAAAAACGAATGATTTTTAGTACAATATATTATCTTTTACATCTCATTTAAATCCTTTACTCAATTTTGTGATCTGATTTTTGTAATTTGGGCACTTAAAACTTATTTTTAAAAACATTATAGAGAAAATTGTTTTTCTGCCTCATATGTTCTTAATCATTTTTAAGAAAATTAAGCTCAAGTTATTATTTATAACTGAGTTTTATGCTTCTAACTGAAATCTCATGGTGTATACTGTTTTGGAAGCCACTGTAGATGTTTATTAGATATCTAGGGAATTATTTAAATGCTAATTGAAACCAAATGAACTTTGACAATTTAAAGAAAGGGGATAATGTGCTGTATAAATGAAATACAGAAAGATTTTTCTTTCTGAACACTTGCAATTTTCAGATTTCCATCTTGAATGAATATTTTTGAAACTATGTTTCATAAAACTATGCAAAAATATAAAACATTTTCCAAAAGTATCAGCCCATCTTTACTTAGTTTTTAGTTGAATTTATTTCCTTCCAAACACGTCTTTATTCTATTAACTGATAAATATTTATAATTGATGTCATAAAAATGAACATTCAAAAATAAACATCATTCAGTTTGAACTTCCATTCATCTGTGGTATAATCTTCTCAGTGACATATTTCACCCCTTTATACCTACAATGATATAAATTAACATTCAAATCACAACTTTATAACTACACAAAACACACATCTATTTTTTAAACACAGCAGTATCACATTGAAACAGATTTGCAAATAAAAAAAATTACAATTCTCAACTCTAAAATTAGTGTAGAATGCCTTTCAACACTTAACATTTGGTGTTGTTATAACAGTTAGTGAAGAAATGATTGGTTACAATAGCTAGTCAACAAATGATTTCTTACACGATTCAAGTTTGATTTCCAATTTAGGATACTGTTAACATGCTTCAAGCAAAACTTTAAAGGTTAAATGAATTTTCTGTTTCAAATAGATGAAGAAAAGAAAACGACCCTTGATACTGTTATTTTAATTCATAAGTAAAAATCAAGATTTTAGCCCATTTTATATATGGCATGATTACCAGAATCCATAAATATTCATGTACATATGATATCTATGAGGTACAGCTGTAGTCTCTGCCGCGCGCGGTGGCAACGCGTTTTGGCGCGGCTTTTGGCGTAGTTATAAGCGACTCATGCAGGCTGATGGTAACCCATTTTTTTCTCGAATTTTCTCCTGGTTAGGGTTAACCTATTTTTATGGCAACCTTGCCGGCGTCCAGTTCTCATTTACAGTGTGAAATCTGTTAAAATATTAGAATAACTTATATTCTACTAATGTACATTTTTTTTATTCATTTCATTCATATGTGGAGAATGATATCGATTCACTGTTGGAAATCCGAGAACAAATGGGTTACCCTCACCGGCATGAGTCGCTTATAACTACGCCAAAATTCCATACATTTCATCCATATTTGCAGTGTTTTTTTATTCAAATGTTGTTTCATTCAGATTTACATATTTCATCCATACGTATGCAGTATATATTCGATGTTGGAAGATTTCCGTGGCGACATAAAAAGTGCGCCAAACACGGCGCCAAAAAAAAAACGCGTTGCCACCGCGCGCGGCAGAGACTACAGCTGAACACCTGGCGCTTCTGAGAAAAATAATTTGCGCGTTTTGGGAGCCGTTGGGGGGTTGGAATTTAGTGACAGATGAATCTGCTGCTATGAGTTCTTAACACCATTTTACGTTTGGAACTTCAAAGGTAAGGTAACTTTTTTTGCAATTTTCTAAACTCTTGCTAATGTGCATACCGACAATACATAAAAAAGCTTGTGCTGTTTGTGATTCATCTTAATTTGAAAATGTGCTCAAAAAAGGTACAGCTGCAGTCTGCCGCGCGTGGTGGCAACGACTCTTGGTGCGGCTTTTGGCGTAGTTATAAGCGACTCATGCCGGGTGATGGTAACCCATTTTTTTCTCGTATTTTCTCCTGGTTAGGGTTAACCTGTTTTTATGCAACCTTGCCGGCGTCCAGTTCTGTCCAGCATTGGTTGTTCAGCTGTAGTCTGCCGCGCGCGGTGGCAACGCGTTTTTTTTGGCGCCGTGTTTGGCGCACTTTTTATGTCGCCACGGAAATCTTCCAACATCGAATATATACTGCATACGTATGGATGAAATATGTAAATCTGAATGAAACAACATTTGAATAAAAAAACACTGCAAATATGGATGAAATGTATGGAATTTTGGCGTAGTTATAAGCGACTCATGCCGGTGAGGGTAACCCATTTGTTCTCGGATTTCCAACAGTGAATGGGCCGCGGTGGCCCGGTTGGAAGAGTAACGGACTTGCAACCGAACTGTTGCGAGTTCGAATCCAGCCAAAACACCGTCGTGTACAAAGGGGGTGGTGCACGTTAAATCTGTCGTGGCCTCAAATGTCCTCACATTGGCGTGGTGTGGAAGTTTGGAGAGTGGGGTGCCAGCTCAGGTGTTGCCTCGTCATCTGACCGTGGTTCAAAATTACGTGGTGTTGTCCTCGGATCTTTCCCTTTGGGATTGATCCCGGACCGTCACCAATAGCCCATTGTGTTGCTCCAGTGTGACGTTAATTGAAATTCCCCCCCCCCCCAACAGTGAATCGATATCATTCTCCACATATGAATGAAATGAATAAAAAAAATGTACATTAGTTATATATATGGTTATGAATATAAGTTATTCTTATATTTTAACAGATTTCACACTGTAAATGAGAACTGGACGCCGGCAAGGTTGCCATAAAAATAGGTTAACCCTAACCAGGAGAAAATTCGAGAAAAAAATGGGTTACCATCAGCCTGCATGAGTCGCTTATAACTACGCCAAAAGCCGCGCCAAAACGCGTTGCCACCACGCGCGGCAGAGACTACAGCTGTACCGCGCCAGGGAAAGCAGTTACAATTAGATGGGCTTGACAACGTTTTAGAAAAACAATTTCCTAAACATTTCATCATGGAATCACCGATCACCAGGATAGCCATTTGCAGTAGATAATCACCAGCGCAGAGCACAGCGATACATCCCGCTTGAAATCCAATTAAAATGACAATCGAGCGGGAACTGCGAGTTTCGAGAGAACGAATTCGATTATCGATTCGGTTTAAGAACTATTCGATCTAAGAAATGAGGCCAAAATTAAGATCGCCAAAAAAGTCACAAAAGTAGAGTAACCCGGTGCACCGAAAAGCGTCCAAAGCGGGTAAAATTGTCCTGAAATGCGTAAGTTCCGTATTTCTTGACTTTTTAAATCAGTTACAGTTATGTCATGAATCTGTTTTATTCAAGAATTCTTAAGATAAAGTTACTCCTAGAAATTTAATTACAGGGATAGCAGTTTTTTTCATATATTCTCTTTATATATTTTCTTTTGTTATTTATTATTATTAAAAATTCTTGTTTAGGAGATGATAGAGGGAGCTCTACAACTTATTGAAATTTTTTTTAACAAAGATGTATAGATTACGTGTTATAGTTTTCTTAAAAATTTTTTCATTTCATAAATATTTATAAGTTATAGAGATTGTTGAACATTTTAAGTTGATTAATAATTGGTCCTATAGTCTTTAAATTAATACATAATATAAAGATAGAAAATTAAAAAGCATATGCTTACTTAAAACTTGGTTTTTCTTAAAACAGTTGTTAAAATAGCATGCATTAAATTTTAATTTTTTTCGTTATAGTTTTACCAATATTTATAATATTTTAAGTCATTGACCTAAACTGAGTACTTTTCGTATGTTTATTTGCCAATACTTGTGATTGAGTAATGTAATAACCTTGGTTAGAAGGAAAAGCACGCTTATTTTTGTTATGGTCACTACTGTTAATAACTAAGGAAAACAAACATTAACATATTCTCAGTCAAGACCAAAATATAGTGTTAAGTATACTGCTCAGTAGCAATGTAATTTAAATAACGATGTTTCTTAGTTTTATCTTGTTTTTAGTGTGTACTTTTAAAATGAAATCAGGTATTTTTTCAATATGTGGTAGCATAAATTCAAAAGCTTATAGTTGTAATGTTCTCATTTTTTCTTTTTTCCTAGGCTATCAAGCAGAAGCTTTTAAAATCACGTAACATTCCAGAAACAGATAATCAGCCTCAAGAAGATGAAAAGGCCATGATATTACTCGGGACTCATCTAGTTAGTACTTTGTAGTATTTCCTACATCAGAATCGATTCATTATTTTGAAAACCAAACCTTAAATTTACTAGTTTTCATGTATTATGTGCTTGAATCATAAAACACAACTTATTTTTTGAAACTTTGTTTTGAATCAAGCACCATATAATTATTTGAAATTAACTACTTTTGTATTTTATTTTTAATATTTAAGATAGGTATTTGGAAATTAAAACTTTCAAAACTCGTTGGGTTTTGACACTAGAATGGCCATTGGTGTCACTTCGATATTGGCTTTCTCATTGTTTGTTGGATTTTGACAATTGTGATTTTTAATCATTTTACTTGATAAACACTTGGCAGAAATTTTGTGTAACTGAATTTAGAAAAATTCTACAGTTAAAAAATTTACTTAGAATGTCCGCTGGTGTTTTTTCAACATCAAGCAGATTTCCCGAACTAAATAGTTTCATTCAGCCAAAAAAAAGACCATTAACCCTCTGCATATGACGCGGCAGAATATAGTTTCCTTCGTTGGTTACGGCAGCCGGCCCAAACGGCTTTACAAGCAAATTCCGGAAACGGCCTTTGCAATGCTTTCCCCCAGGAGGAGAGCGAATGCGCTTTTTCCCTTATCAGCTAATGTTGCGGTTTCTTTTGTCCGGTGGCGAGTATGCCTAGAAGGGACAGGTTATTACCGGGTATAGTGAAAGGGCAGCTAGGATTTCAGTTCGTATGGTCACTATCACTCGAAGGACCCGTAACTTGTCTTCGGAGTCGAATAAACGAATTACGAGGCTCCCTGTCGATAAGCCTGACATCTTTGTCGACGGGGAGAATAGGCTATTCACGCGCGGGTCTCTGTTTAAAAGGAAAGAGGGGATGGAAATCGAAACGAGCTTCAGCCGTTCCTTCAGGAGTTTGAGATCAGAAAGAATCCGAACCCTTCGTAACAAGAGGACTGGAAATTTTCGGGCGGTTCGGCCGCTCCCCGTATCCAGAGGGTTAAATAGCAAATCAGATTTCTAACCACTGTTCAGTTAGTAATGCTTTTTGATTAATTTATTTGACCTTGAATATACTGGCATCCCTTTCAAAGGCAGGATCAGTCTCAATTGCGAGTTTACTTCTAAATTTGTGCATTGTTAGCGATTATTATTCCAATTACAACAGTGCTCAGATTATTTTCTTTCACTTATGAGACACAAAAACCACGACTCAGAAAATGTTCTGAAGAAATTGGAAATCTGTTACAAGAATATCATAAAAGGAATATGATGATGTTGAGCTCTCCTATTCCGATATAGATAAAGAAAGCCAAATACACTAAAATAAATTAAAAGTACCTGTATAATGTGACACAGATGCTCCTGACAATACCTAGAATAATTTGTATTTATCACTCGGGATGGCACTGAATGGAAAATATATAATGGATAAATGATTACTTTGCTGCTGGAAATATTTTACATGAAAATATTGGTCCCATTAATTTTGTCCAGCAAAACGTCAGCGTGTCAGTCCTGAGTTCAAGAGTTAATGGGGAAAAGCACCAAAATTGTAAATCAGAATCTCAGTGGGAATTTATCTGATACATAGGAAATGTGAAATTAAATATTCTTGTTTATATGCAACCAATGATACACAAAACATGTTCTGTAAGTAAATGGAGCACGAAAACTTCTTTTTACTGTATCAATTGTAATAAATTAGTGGTAACATCTGCTTGATATAGTATTTTTAAAAAAATTAACTCATTTTCTTTTGTTTATTTTTAATTTGTTGGTTTTTGTGTATTGCACAACCATAACAATCGATTTGCTTTAATTTTTTTGTAGTATAAATAGTCAAGCTTATGAAAATATTGTGAAATAAGCTTTAAGTTGACTAAAATAAAAATAGTAAGGATATCAGATATTATCACTATTTTACTCAATTTATATGCTAGTGTCGAAACGACCCAGGCAGCCATTCAAAGGTAAAGGAATTTCCGGCTTTTCTAGTGTTAAAACCCATTCACTATAAACTCAGAAAAATATTTCATGATTTAGTGTTTGCATTATTTATAAAAGCTTTGAGAACAATATTTTGATTATATTAAAAATGGCTTTATATTCCTTATTTTATTAGATATGATTTTCGCAAATAAGAAAAATGAGCTGAATTCATGGCAATTGGTTAATCGTAATTCCTGTTATTGGTTTGATTTTCTCTGAAACTGTTGATCCGACTCTCGCGTTATAACCTATACCCTAAACCAAACCGTTTAAAATTAGCATGTTCAATACGTATGGTGTTATTTTCATTAAATGAAAAATCATAATACACCCGTTTTATATTGATTGTGATGGCATTATTTCTTGTCAAAAAGGGTTAAAGGTCCTCTGTTGAGGAGACAGGTACCATAATGATGTACTCAATAATTATACTATTTTAAAAGTTGATAATAAACAATAGTTTTTATGTTCCTTATTAGACACTTATTTAAAAATCTCGGTGAGTGAGATAAATTTTTGTTCCCTTCTAACTTAACTGAATATTTAGTATTTCTTTATATTTTGCTTTTGTAATCATCGATATACCTGTTTTAAATTGAGTACTTTTTGTTCAAAATATTTAATCTTGAAATGTTCTTTTTTCTTTAGGCAGGACAAGATAAAACCTTGAAAAAAGGATTTCTGAGCAGAATGAGAAAAGACCATCATTAGTCGTTCGAAATCGTTCTATAAATTATATATTATCAGATTTACTAAAAATATACAGCTAAATTTGCAATTGCTTATACATATGCATAAATTGATCAGAAATGTATTTGTACTATTATCAATCAAGCTTTTATGTGATGCACATAGTGCAAATGAATTTTGAATACTAAAACAAATCCAAATCACACACTGTTTAGATTATATAATCATAGTATTATGAAGTACACTAATAAATTTTGCAAACGACATTAAATAGTGCCAAATTTTCATGCAGGTTAATTTAATTCAAAAGGAGGATTTTACATTTTTTGGAATAAGTAACTATTTATTGAAAAACATGTAAAGATAAGTAGTCTTGTCAAGTCTAACTCGTGTTTTCTGTATTTATAGTGACAAAGAGAAGCGTGTCATGAAAAGGTTGTATTTTACGTTGTCCATTGTAATTTTTGTGTTGCAATCCATTGGAAGTTTTTTTAATTGCTACCTTTATAAATGTTTTAAATCATAATTTTAGTAAATATGAATACTTGATGTGTCAACAAAATATGGCATCATTTTTCTCTAATCCAACTAGCAATATTTTTCCTTAATGTAGCGTAAAAACCATTATTTCCAAAACCTACTCAGTTAAATTATTTTCCTTTCCTATTGCAGAAAGGTTTTTAGTAAATTCAATATTTATTAAGATATCAATGACCATGTTTGATCTGCAAGATGAGACGACAGGCTACAATAGCCTCTTAACTTGGTACCTGAAGTCTCAAAGGTAATCTAAAAACTTAAATTTCAATATAATTTTCATTTTATGCTATCTTGCGATCATATTAATGAATTAGGTTTCTTTTATAAATGGTAGATCTAAAGAACTACTCGAAATGATCAAACACTTCAATTCATGTTTTAGTCTAAATTTTATGCATTAACAATAAACCTTTTTAACTACCCGACAAAATAAGATCTCGTTAACTTACCTAACGCTCTTGAGTAGTTTGAGACCACCTATTGATAAATATTGAACTGATTCTTATTAAGGACCAATTCAATTCCTTTGTACTTAAAAAGCAAGTCTTCAGTTGCATCAATCATTTTCAAACGTAACCAGCCATTTAGTGCCTCTAATAAAGTTGTGCTGCAAATTTCCAAGTCAAATTGTCTGAATATGAACTTTTCGTACATGCTTCAGAATCAAAAGAGCAGAAACATACTTGATGGTATTTTAAAATGTTGTGTTCTATTAAAGAAAAATTATTACTACTGCTTACATGTATGCTTTTAAACAATCCTCAAATTTTTTATGGATAAATTTCTAATGATTTCATGTATAGATATTTTTCCTTTAAAATTTCAAGGTACATGTGCAATATTTACTAAATTATTTCATGTCCTTAGAAAGTTTTATTTATGTATCAACAGTTGTGATAAAAACATTTCAAAGCAAATTTGCACTTTGAGTGTTTGAGATTAAATGTGATCCTGTGTAGATATGATTTTCTCCATGTTGTGAATGTACGTTAATTCTGAAATATTGTATCTGATACTGTATGATAGTTGAAATTGATTTTGAATCGCAAGAAATGAAATATTTTGGAGAAATATTGTATAAATTGTATCATATGAAGTTATGTAAAATTATTTTAGTCTAAATAAATTTGTTACAATTGAAGTTTTTTAAACATTAAATAAAGAAGTTTTATCACATTTTAGATGAATTTTTTTAATACCTGAATAAATTCCGTAATACCAAAGTCTGGCTTATGCAAGTCCATTTGATAGTCAACCATTTGGGTAATTTTCATATTTATTATACCAATTTTAGGTAAAACAAGAAAAGTGTTTGGATTATTTTATAATTATATTATGGAATAAATTTGAAAACGTTGAGCTAAATTAAAGTTTAATCTATAGGTTGGTTTGTTTTAGAAAATAATTATAGGAGTTGATTCTATTTGATTTTAAGTTGAAAAGTTAAAGCTTAAATTCTCAAAAATACAATAAAATGGCTTAAAGGGTTTGTCCACTGCTCTTGCAATCTGCAAGTTATATGTTGGCGGTGAAGGTTCGATTCTTCCCTGGGTGCATCTCTTTTGTGCCAATAAAATCAGTGTCTTGTATGCATATGTCCATTACTTGACATTGTCTTGGGTGGCCAAATGTGGCCCTTGCACCATAAAAACTCAAAGATTATAAGAAGCTTTAGAAAGAAAATTGTTTCCTTTTCTCAATAAGCAGTCGTCACATTGCAAGTATACTATTAAAACTAAAGGACATACACCCTGCAATGCTACACATTCCAGTTTCCACAAATACCTATATTTCACTAACATACATGACACAGAAATTGACATTATTTGTACATTGGCAAAAGGATTTAACCATTTAAAATCAAATGCTAATTTTGCCAATTCATTTAGGTGTACTTGATTTGAGCTATGAAACAATAAAATACTGTTAAAAAAAACTGGCGAGAGCTCGCCATTGTAATGAAATTCTTCAGCCATCTTGTGACAGAAGGCAATGAGGAATCTGGAAGATAGAAATCAGCACAGAAAAGAAAATGCGAACGAATGAGAAAATATAGGGTTTAGATGCTAAAATATACCACAATGGTCTTTAAAATAAATGGGATGAAATTGAAGTGGATGTCCAGAAGCTAATTGTAATCGACAGGCCATTTGGCACGCACTGTATTGGAAATAACAATTAACCCAGTAAGTACACAAAATGCTGTTTTAACCAATTTTATTCCATTTGGAGGTAGGAAATGTGCAACTCAATGTTTAGATTATAAACGGATTTAAATTAGACATGAAAAGGGAGCAATGGCACTGCCATCAGTTGATATACATTTCAGTGCAAATGCTGCCAGTCAAAGCACTTGTGAAATAGCATCATTAGTGGCATAAATTTTTAAAAATAGTAGCACATAGATATTAAAATAAGGTTTAAAAGGAGACTAAGATAAAGTAAATTGCTGAAGCACAAAATGTCCTAAGTATGAAACACGTTGAAGATCTTGCCAAAAAATTTAAATTTTAAAAACTAAATATTTTCTTACAACCTTCTTAATAAGGTTTTCATTACAATCTAGCAACCAGATTCCGATGTTTTTCTTTTTGTGGTTGCCACTCCCTTGAAAAATTTTCTCCCTATATAAAGAAAACCCCCAATTTTTTTCCGTCTGCTATTACTTAAAAAAGGGAAGAGGTTTTCGTTTAGCTTTGGTGAGTTTTCAAGTCACAAAACTTAATGAAAAGTCGCCAAAATTTTGGAAATAGGAGGCTGGGATGAGTCACCAAGGTTGAAAAATAGCAAAAGTTGCCTGTGGCAGCCCTGGACCTTCTATTTCAAAATAATACAAGACGATAAAGGACAGTAATTTCGCTACACCAAACAATGCATCAGACATGGCTGCTATCTCTCATTATTCTTTAAAAGCAGCCACTTTGACGTGATTATGCGATATGAATTTTATATCAGTCTGAGGGGCATGTATGAAAAGTCGAGCATTGCAGCTATTTTTGTCCTGATTTTAGAACTTGAAGAAACATTCAGGAGATAAATATAGCATCAAGTAGACAAAGAGAATGTCCATACCTGATGACCATCGGACCAAGTCCACAATATGTCCAAATTCTTCGGTGCTGGGCGAGCTTTGAGCGAGTATAACTTTGGATTGAAGGACTGCATAAGTGGTATCATTCAAAAGCTACCGAACTACACTACAATTAATATTGGACAACAATCAATTGTCAAACTGCACTTTAATCCTTCAAACTGTAAATTAGTTGTTGGATACTCACAATGAACAATCTTTAGCTTCCTGTCTGCGTTACTCATTCCACAATGCATCAGGCCCGAGTGTTCGCATCAAAAGTACGGTTTGTGTCCCAAACACTCAAGGGATGAGATTTAATTTTAAAAACACTAAAATGTGTTTGGACAAAGTACAGCCCAATTAAGGTGCTCATATACAATTGGAGTTGTTGTGGCCAAACCAATTCCATTTTTGGAGTCAGTGCCCCAAATATATTCCATGTTGTCTAACTTCCAAGGCATCAGAAACTGGGCTGTGGTGCATAGCTTGGAAAATTTTCAATACAAAATGTTTTTTCATTCCTCGGTATTTTCCAACTAGTGTGTTTAAAGTAGAGTTGAAAAAAGAAGTTTAATGTTAAACACTTTAATACAAATATACAAAGCTTTCTACATAGTTCAAGGATAATATATTCAATCATAACAAATTCAGTATACATAAATATATAACTATATAATATATTGGGTTTGTGAGCAAGGAGATGGAACTCCATAGTTCCATTATTTCAAGAACACTAATTAAATATGCAAAATATGATTGAGATTTGAGAATCCAGATTAAGTAGTTGTATGTAAATTATTATTGCAAGCAGGAAAATACTAAGCACAAGGACAAATATCTTTTCTTCAACATTTAAGTTTGATTAGCTTAATTTTTTCATATATGATTTTATGTGATGGAACATGTTATCAATTTTCATCAACATCAGATTTAAAATTAAACTGATTTCGTAAATGGGTTTAATGTAGCAGATATCAACAAAAACAATATAAATGTACATGAATAAAAATACTCATATCAAAACAGAGCTATACATCAATATTAACTGAATATTATATATTAGTGAATATGTAATATATATTAGTGAATATGTAAGGTCAGTGACGCATGAAAAATAGAAACTATTTTAGAGATTTAAAAGTAAAGTAGGATCTGAAATTGCTGGATTAATTTCTACAGAATTATGGAATATTAAAATATGATTCGACATCAGAGACTGTTTTTTCGTTGACTTCCTCCACACCAGTAGAGAGCACTCCTAAATTGTTTCTAAATTCAATTAAGTTGTCCATTCTTCTTTCTATTTCTTCAAGTATTTTACAAATTTGAAGCTTCAGTTGTTTCTGTAAAATACATGTAAGCATTACACTTTGCAACAAAATGCAGAGAATCGAAATATATAGGTTTGAAACTTTTTTTCTTGAGTCATCAGTATTTTGGCAAGACTCATCACAATGAGTTGAAAGAATCACAGGAAACTTTAATTGGTAAGAAGGCTAAAAGTGGTTACATGTCACACAGAAAATGTACAGGTTTCAGTATAGAATGATTTCCTCAATGATTGAATGATAGTTAATTATTTACATCAAAATTATGGAAAACTAGTTCTATAAAACGAAAACTAATTCTTAATATTATTAATCATGAACAATAATAAATCCTCAAATCAAGGTTCAAAATAAAACCTACGATGAAAGAGTATTTTACAAAGATTTTATAAAATTCTGAAGAATTAATGTTGAAAAATTAAATAATTTGTATTTCTTATGTAAAATATAAATTATGATAAGCATAATAAGAAAATTAAGATACTGTGTGTCAAATGGTAAATGGCATACCATAGCTCAATTGAGTTGTAGGTTGCTGACTTTGATCTGTTGACTTCCAAGTTTTGGCTGTCTGACACAAATCGTTATTCACACAAATTATTTCCAGTAAGCGTTTTGTTAAATGTCAAACAAATATTGAATTTTAAAATTAAACTGACTCAAATTTTTAAGATAAAACTGATCCATGTATTTCAATACTAAGGGTGATATTGATTGAGTGGATTACAGAAGTGCAAATAATCAATGAACACTACAATAAAAAAACACCAAGAGTGTCTGTTTAGTTGGTTTTGGAGTTTTATGGTGCAAGGGCCATGCCATATTCGACCAAGCTGAGCCAAACAACATCAAGTAAATGGACATACACATATAATGGAAGCTTTTACTGTGAGACCCAGGGATAATCAAACCTGCATCACCTACAACTTGCAAGAGTGTCAGGAGGAATAGAATTGCAGATGAATGGACTTATCTACAATGAATAATACAGTTACAGAAAAAAAAATACAGATTTCATAAGTTACTTTAAAAGTTCCACTGTTTTACAAACCATTAACAAAAATTTAAATAAATCATTGTTTTAGAAGTTACATTAGTTGTTTTATAGGTGGTAACCTGTTCTAAAAATATTTTTAATCCTTTGCACTATGATCATTAAAATTAACTGTAATGCAGGCAATACAGCGACATCTGAGTGCAAAGGGTTAAAGTTCAGAGGTCCCCATGACAACCTATGGTATTTTTGATACACGTGTAGATCTTATAAACAGAAATCAAAAATTTGAATACAAAAAATTATGTTTTCTTTAATTTAAACTGAAAACATGGAACATAGAAATGAAGTGAAATAAAAGTTGAATAAAAAGCATATTTACACATCTTGGGTTCCAATAATTAACGCTATTTTCCAGACTTGCTTCTATACACTTCTTGTGATTTTCTAAATTTTCCATCAGTTTATTTGCTAAGTGAGAAAACTTAATAACACTTCTGGAAAGATTAAAAAGTATGGAAAATATTAATATTCAATACATGTTATTATTTTAGGTGTTTACTCAAATATGTAAATGAGTTTGAAATTATAAGGACAGTTTTTCTCAGAATCAGAATGGTTGGTTTTGTGGTTTTATGGCACAAGGGCCATATTTGGCCAAGCAACACCAAACACAAGACAATGAGAGAGAGGAAACAAAAGCAAAAATCAGAATGCAAAACCCTAAAGTCCAAAAGTTTCAAGGTGTTTAAAACAAAATAAACTTTATGAAACTTTTTATTGAATAGCTATTAAAAATATAATGTTTATAGTGAAAGTTTGAGATTTTAAAAGATTACACAAGTATTGTTAAAACATCAATTTAAAAGAATTTAATGCAATTTCACTACAAAAGACACAACTCTAGTGAACAAATCTTAACATAGGAGTAGTTAGGAAGATGTGTTCCTAACACAGGAGTAGTTAGGAACACTACAGGAAACTCGCTTGGGGTTTCAGTATTATGCTTTATTTGTAAACATTTCATAGTTTCTCTTTTCATACCTTTTCCTCCCTTTTATGAGATTTTGATTTGTGATCATGGTTAAAACTTGTAACAACCTTTTTAGAATGGACTAAGAGTGTATATTTTTGCCATTGGATTTTGATTTGTGATCATGGTTAAAACTTGTAACATCCTTTTTAGAATGGACTAAGGGTGTATATTTTTGCCATTGGACTACCTTAGTTATACATATGTGTGCATTCATAGACATGACTAGAGCTCATATACTGCTGACAGAAATTAATTTTGTATATATCCCCCTAGTAAAAAGTAGCAATTAGCAAAATTCACTTAATTAGGGAAAAATATTTTACTCTGAAAACTGAAAAATTCTTTGACATTTTCATACAACTAATTACATTCCATTGAAACATTTCATATTTCCTAAAAATCTACGGAAAAATACCTTTTTTCACCCTAAGTAAAGTTATATCTTACCAATAGGCACTTTTTAATTACAGGCATGTAGAACATAATTCAGGTCATCAAAATCTGAGCCCAAGTCATGTCTAAGTCAGCTCATAGCAGTCATTAAAATTCCATCACAAATTTTAAAAGGTTACATTACTGGTGACAATACTTATTCAAACCCTCACATGTTTCTTAAACTATGTATGCTTTTGTTATCTCAATGACCAGGAATATTTAAAATAATGCTGAAGTAATCCAAGTTTATTCTTTATAAGGATATAACATCATATCATTCATTGCACAACTTAAGAGAGAGAGAATTGCTTACTTATTTAACCCCAGACCAAAAAAATAGGAGAATTTCTCATTAATTATTGTACATTTTGCTTAAAAGGCTCTTTTAAAAATCACTTTATTCAGGCCCAGATAAACATAAGTGAAAGAAACAAACAGATCGTTAGCTCTAACGAATTTACAATAATTTAGTCCCGTTTCCCTAATTCCAGTTTTTATGGCAACCTTGGCAAGTGGAAAGTTAAAAATTTTCATTTAGAATATTCTAGAATGTTCTTTTCATTTCCGTTAAATTGTCCTTTGATTTCATTGGTTCTTTTACATTTTTTTCCCAATTCTTTTCCATTTAATGTATGGAAGAATTCAAACATTCAGTTTGATTCTTCATGATCCAGTGCAGTCGCATCAAGTTGAATTGCTTCTTGCTATTTTCTTTTGAAAATCGTTACCTTTTTCTAATTGAACATGCCTTCTGTATTTAGTGTTGTAGATACGTTTTTTGTAAGGTAAGTTCAAAGAAATTGTTAGAGATTTAAATTGGGAGGAGTTTAAAAAATAAAAAGACATTTTTTAACCATTTCCAACTATTTCTGCTAATTATTTTCCAATAAAATCATGTTTTTTTCAGTTTTGTATTTTCCCGTTAATTACTCTCCGCTAAAGCTTATTATTTTCTGTTTAAAAAAACGATTTTTTTTTCCAAGAATTCTTTCCTTGGAGACATGAAAAGAGTGCCAAAAACGCACCAAGAGCGTTGCCACCAAACGAGACATAATACAGCTACACCCATTTATGTCTACAATTCTTAGTCTATGAACTCTGGGAGTCTAAAATGCTAGTTACAGAAACACAAATTTTTATATTCTGGATATAAAACTTTTCAGTAATTGTCTTTGAAATAAAATATTTAATTTTGAAACTAAAATTTTAAAATCTTTTACAAATTCCAGCTACATTGCATTTAATGAATTTGACAGTACAACTCCATCCAGGCACTTGACACAAACTTAAAAATTATATTTTATCCTAATTTATACATAAGGAAAATTAAATAAAATTAAATTTTCCATAAAAGATGAAAAAAACAGTCACAGGAGGAAAAATACTTAGTTATACTTTTGACATGATGGATTAACTTTTAAAGTGCTTTTGGATGGCCCATTTCGCAGCACTTGTTTTTTGATCTGACTGAACTCCTTGGCTATAACAAGAATATGTGTGGCTGTTGTTTCGATATTGATTAGATTTTCACCTGAAAATGAGCCTGTTAATTAAAAACATTTAAAAATAAACAAGTTAAACAATGAAAATGTGTTAGATCCTAAGAATAAATATTCTGTCGTATTTGAAGAGAAGAGTTATGGTGTGAAAATGATCGCCATGATTCTCATGAATCTGCCCTTAGAGGGACCTGTCGTCTATGTTCAAGAAATCTCACAACTTGTTGAATGTTTGAATTCCATGAAAACGTAAGCTGATGATTTCTCCTGAATTTAATTAAAGTAAACATTTCATGTTTGTAACATTTCATGTTTGTGTGGTGGACAAGAATATCATACAAACTAGAAGATTTCATCTAGAATGCACAGGACCACATGTTTTTCCTCATATCTATTTTGTATTACTTGTCAAGCTATTCTTGTTCTGAATTGGATCAGGAATAGAAATGTCAGACATTGACAGCTAGCGTTTGTTTAGCAATGTAATTATCTTCAAATTGTAATTAGTATCTGCGAATAAATTCAATATGGGACATCCATCATTTATTAACATAGCAACCTTCACTGTTTATTCATAAACATACATCACAGCCAAATTTGCTTCTATTTGGATTTTAAAGCCAGGCACTGATTTTATGTTCTTGAAAAGAATAAAGTTGTAATTTTTCACCTATGGAATTTAAGGCCAAGTTTCAGAAATAAACTATCGGAAATCAGTTTTGATAATCTATTAGTTTATTTATGGTTTTCTACACCATAAAGAAACCAAGATGCAATAGATATAACTATGAAATCAATTGCTACTTACATTTACTTGTTACTTACATTACTTGTATTTGGTACCTCATGCACTAAAGCTTCATTAGATATTTTTAAAAATATTTAAAAAAACGTTTTACTCATAAATTTAATTCTATAAATGGTCAATCTACTCACATAACATAGATAAAGATAAAACTTGCTTTGGACCTTCTATAGGCACTTCAATTTGATCATTGTTTTCTGCCTGTAAAATAAGATTTGAAGAGCATAAAGAAATATTATTAATATAATATACCCACTTTAAAACATGTTTTCAGTGACCTGAGTTAAGCTATACATGCATAAAACTACTATCAAATAATTACTCTTAGAACACTGAGTTGCTATCTAAATTCACAAATGAGCAAAAAGCATCTACATATGTATATATTTCACTAAGGTATGTGGCTCAGAAATCAGCATTATTTGTATATTGGTGAAGGGTAACAAACGGATGGAATTAAACAAAATAAAATCAACCACTAAGAAATATAATTAGTCAATTTTGCCTCAAAGTTTAAATATGCTTAATTTGAACTTGGATCTGCACAATATGGCTAGGAATTGCACAGAAGAGCTCTTGCCTTATAATTATTGAAAGCAATGAGATATCAGGAATATAGAAATTAGCACAGAATAGAAAATTGAACCAACCCAAAAATATGTTTGGAAGTCAAAAAATATTGAATCGCTTTCGAACAAGTGAATGAGATGCAATTGAAGTGGACATTCGGAAACTAATTGTAAAAAAATAACTGAGGTGATAACTTTTTACCATGCACATTATTGGAAATAAGAATTAGCACCAGTAAGAGTACACTGGAAGAAAAAATCTCAAACAGCATTTTGTTTACGACTAATTATAATTCATTTGGACGTATGAAATGTGCATATTGATGCTTATATGCATTATAAATGGATTTAAATAATGAATGAAATGTGAGTAGTGACACTGTCATCAATAGAAATTAACAATTAAGAAACTTTAGCGCAGACTAGTCTGCTAGGTTCATAAAATTTACTAAAAAAATTTCAAAATAAGTCACAATTAACCTTTAGACTATGGGCAGTACAACAGTCGTACCGTATTCAGGTAGAGGAATAAAAGCACCATAATGTAAAGGTTAAGAGGTAATTAGATATTTATGTTGAAAAAAAAGATGACTTCAAACAATGAGCACAGTGGCATCACTCTACAGTAACAGCAGTATCAATTTAATTAAGCAAAGAGGTTGTTTCCAACATAGAGCCCCTTAAAAGTTAATTGAGCTTATCTCGGTAAATAAAGTGATTTACCAATTGACAAGACAGACATTTTAAACATTCCAATGTTCGGTACAGCTGTAGTCTCTGCCGCGCGCGGTGGCAACGACTCTTGGCGCGGCTTTTGGCGTAGTTATAAGTGACTCATGCCGGGTGATGGTAACCCATTTTTTTCTCGAATTTTCTCCTGGTTAGGGTTAACCTGTTTTTAGGCTAACTTACGGGACTGAGGGAGTAGTTAATCGGTTTTTTTTGTTACGAGTTGTGTCGCGATAAAAAGCTTTTTTTAACTTTTTTAAAGGAATCGGGATTAATTAAATCTAAAGTTTCTTGCGATAAATGTAACGGGGATATGACTTTTTCAGTTAGGGTTACCCTCACCAGCATGAGTCGCTTATAACTACGCCAAAAGTCCAAATATTTAATCAATATTTGCAGTGTTTTTCTAGTCAAAATGTTGTTTAATTCAGATTTACATAATTCATCTGTACGTATGCAGTATATATTCAATGTTGGAAGATTTCCGTGGCGACATAAAAAAGTGCGCCAAACACGGCGCCAAAAAAAACGCGTTGCCACCGCGCGCGGCAGAGACTACAGCTGTACCCCAATGTTCTATTCTATGCATGAAATAAATCATTCAGTGAAAAAAAGTCAAGAATTGAGATAAGCTTCATAGAGAAACGAGTAATGCAATTTTAAAGCGATTTCATTATTATGAAAAAGATTTTCATACATAGTTATGCATAATTCTGACATTTTTTACACAATTGAACAAATTTCAACACTTGTTCTCAGATTAACATTTCTTTCAAATATGACAGTAAAAGAAATAAAAATTTTAAATTGAAAAAATACAAACCTCCATTCTTCTACCTTGTCCTATGCAACGCTCACACTTCACTCGCAGCGAAGAAACATTTTGTAACATATTTTGACACTATAAAAGAAAACAAAGAAAATATTAAATTCATTTGTTTAGTTAACTTGTAAAGGATCAAAAGAGCAGTGAACAGATCCTTCACTTCCAAGAAATATCCTCTAAAACATACCAGTAAAAATATTCAACATATAATCAGAAATTATAAGCCCAAGCTTTTAGCAATAGCTTTTGCAAATAGTTTGACAGTTGTAAAGCTTGAGCTTCGTTCGAAGATGGTTGGTTTTTATGGCACAAGGGCTAGATTTCGCCAAACGATATTTTTTCGATCAATTAAATGGACATGCATACAAGTGAGGAAAGTTTTACTGACCCAGAAGAGAGAAATACACCAAGGGTTATAACAGGAATCGAACCTAAGCCGCGCACAGCTCACAGGCTGCTCGCACATTTCTTGAAGAACTGTTATATTCTGTGTGATAGCAGAATCTGTATCAGAAGAGGCTTAGAAGTATTTATAGGTTTATAGCTTATTTCCCTCGAGTTTTCACGGTTTTTATATATATATTTTTAAAGAATTTCAGTATTTGCAGGTGAAAATATTATTTTGGAAGTTGGCAGGTTATATTTTGATGAGCAAACATTTCCAATTCATATCAAATGTACCTTTTAAAATATAAATGAAGAAAATCAAATACCTCCAATTGAAATAGATTTTTCTCATCTTTTACTGTTTTGGAATCATGCAATTTAGGACATCCGCTGTCTTCCGAGAAATCGCTAACAGTAATAGAAACAGTTTCAAAATTATAAGAGGAATCAGGTAAATCACTTGCTTTAACCTCATCATTTGAGTAATTACGGGAAGTTGAATCAACCTCTGTAGTAATATCATTTACAATGGGCAAAGCATTCAATACTTCTTCGTCTGAACCGCTTAACATAAAATTAAAAGTCTCCATGGTTACATCAAGTCTTTCGTCAACCCAGTTTACAATGAATTGGAAAAGGAAATCTGAAATTGATGATGATGATGATGATGATGCTTTTCGGAGAAAAGCGGAGTTGAGGCTTGGCTGCTTAGCCTTTTGCCTCTAGAGAACTAGGACCGGTGGCATTTCAGGACAATGTTACCCGCTTTGGACGATTTTGGGTGCACGATTTGGCGAGAAAGGCCTTGGCGTGTTAAATTGGAGTAGAGCGATAAATGATTAAAATATGGGTACCATACAAGACGATATCTCAGTGCACCGTGTAACGAGTGTGAAAATCGATTCTTTAAGAATTCGAATCTTTTGAAAGATTGTTCGTGATATTAGCCAGTGTGTCCATCTTTCGGTAGGAAGGGAAAAGAAAAATAAAGTCCCAGATAATTAATTTTCAATGAGGGTGACTTCTATATAAATGTATTTTGGGTGTATTAGGTATTTGGGGACGCTTGCTTTTGTTTCTGAAATCTAAAATTTTTTTTAATAATTCAATTTTATTTGTATTGATACGTTAAAGTTTTTTTTTGCATTTCATAAAGAAAAACGAAGTTTTCTGATTTTGTTAACTTAGTTCATTTATCAATAACCAATTGAGTAGCTCCAGTGTGACGTTTTTCAACTACCTACCTACCTAGTTCATTTATAATTTTTTTCGTGTTGCTTATAATGAATTGTGTTTATAAAATCTGAAAATGTGTTCCTAAAAAAAGGACAGCCCCACGTGATGGTTTGAACGGGACAGTAGCGTTTTTTATCATGTTTCCCAACCTTCCCATCGTTTTACTAAAAATGTGGATTTTTTGGTCAGTTTTAATAAAAACTATCTTTAATATTGGTTAGTCATAATAAGCAATAATCGTTTTCATTATCAGGCAAACAAATTACCTGAATATCATAGATCACAATTCCTGTATGTGAACCGGTGGCTTTGTTATTCAATGCGATGTTTTAAATTTCATTTCTTTAATTCTTTAGTCATTTTTAAAGCTTTGGCGAAACTTCAGTTTTAATGACGATCTCCTGAAATAATTTATCGTCTGACTTTTTCATGAATACAAAATAACCCCAGTACCGTTTTTGCCATTCCGATGTGATTTTTGTTTCAAGGAATATGGTCTACAATGGCTAATACTTAACAACAAAATCGGAAAGCTAACGATTTTTAATTTATTTTGTCCCAAATTATACTTTATCCACAGAAGAATGTTTTTGTAAACTTTTATGACTGCAAGCATTTTAAAAAGTATATTTTTCGAATGTTTTTACTAATTAAAGTTTGAAAATTTTCCCACTTCTATCGCTCCTCGCTTACTCCATAAAGACTGTTTAATTCCAAAATTTTTATCAACCAAACCTTTCAGTGTCAGCTGTTTTGAGGGACAGTCTCAACCTCTTACGAAATATTTTGATAGGGAACGACAGAGCTCTGTAGAATAGAGAAAAGAAATTTTGGCTCTATAGGAATTTTTTATAGTTTTAGAGATTTCTAAAGAGTAACCGAGTTCTGATTATATAGAAATAAATTTCTATAGAATTATATTAAGACTTCTATAGAATCATAGGCGAACCCAAGGGGAAGGGGCTTAAGCCCCCCCCCCCAGACCCGATAAAGCAAGTATCCCTTGGGGGACCCGAAAAAATATCATTTTAATTCATGAGCCCGCCTTGGGGGAGCTAAAGGGGTGACAGGTTTAAGCTTCCTAGACCCGATAAAATAAATGTGTCCTTTTTAATTTATGAATATGACTACGGGGCTTAAGCGCCTTAGACTTGCAATAAGCAAATATATCCTTTTTAGTTCATGAGTGAAGGGCTAGGGAACTAAAGCCTCCTAGAAAAAGTAAATACACCCTTTCTTCAATGCATGGGTGCACTACGGGGGCTTAAGCTCATTAGACCCAAACTAAGCAAATTGATCCTTTTTATGTCATGGGCCTATGTACACGGTTGGTGCTTCAGCCCCTAGATCCGTAAAAGCAAAGATATCCTCTCTTTTTTTAATTCATGGCTGCACTTAGGGGTCTATGTGAGCTTAAGCCCCTTAGATTGTATTTTCTTTAACAAATATTTGTCGAACCTACCTACTTTGAAGTACCTGTAAAGTCATTTCTGTTCTCAAAACAACTGAGATGTAATAATTTTAATACTCTATGTTAAAGTTCCTTAATTTATTGTCTTTGTAATCAAATATGTAAGTATAAAACAGCGCTCCAAAAGCAACGGTAAAATGAAAAACAAATTTCAATAAATAAATTTTTGAATACTTGTTAATATTATTAATTGTGATAACAATCTGTGAACACGACTATTATAATATTATTCCTGCACTCAGATCTGACGAAATGCGTTATTTTCCATGCCTACAATAATCCCTTACTTTAAAGAAGGTATAAAAAGAATTAAGAAAACCTTTTTCAAAATAAATCTAAATCTTCAAAGGCCATAAAAATAAATTTTCTATTTTGGACCCATTCCGAAAATAATTCCTGACTACGCTTTTAATTTATTAGATGTGAACTGAGAAGTAAAAAGCATCACAAAAATGAAGCAATTTATATAAGTTTAAAAGGATTGACACACATACAAGGAGAGATACTATGAAGACTATTATAGTAAAAATACGCTTTCTTGCCCGCGATGCCTGAAATCTATGAGTCTTGTTGGATTTAAGAACATTAAGATTAAAAGTATAGTAATGTAACGGCAGCTAGGGAAACGATCACCACGACAACGTGGGAAAATGAAAAGTCTTGTTGACTCAGGTGTCGAGAGGAAAAGCCCACACTCCATAACGACCACCCGAAAACATCTTAATGATTTCTTAACGACAGCCAGCCAGCAGGGGTCGGAAATCGCTGTGGTTTCAAAACAAAGGGCAGGCGCCTTTCTGTCGCTCTCTTCGACATTTCGAGACCAAGAAGACAGATATAAATGATGATGAGTTTCCGACAGGGTTTGATGGACCCTTTCAAGTCCGCCGAAGTCTGTCGTAAAAGTTGAGGGGAAAGACCAACGTGAGACAGCCAATCAAGAACGTGAGAAATCTTCAACACCCAATCCAGCACCGACTAAAAGGCGGACCAGAAACGGAAAGGAGGAGTCGATAAGCACCCAACAGATAGGGAGTTTTTACAGAGGACGAGAGAGAGATCACGAGAGAGAGAGAGAGAGATCACGAGAGGAGAGACGAGAGGAGAGACGGAGACAGAGGATCACAGAGGATCAGAGAGGGAGAGCTTGGAGAGAGACGGTCAGCAGAGACCGTTGATGGAGCTTGAAGTGAATATCCTTTCACTGTTGTGCATTTATCCCACCTTGGGATCTTATACTCGCCGGAGTATTTTAGTGAGAAAGGCTCGACCGTAACCGTAAAGGAGAACCCTCCCTAGAGATCCGTGTAACTGCTCATCCTAGTAGTGATCCTGTCCAGAAAGACTGAGATTTCCTGCCTTGGAACTGTGTACTCACTCGAGTAATTTTGTGTTGAGAATAGGCTCACCCGTAGCCGTGCGTTAGACTTCCCCGAGCGAAATTGTGAGGCTCGCCAGCAGCCCTAAGCGCCTCGATAGAACTTTGGACCTTCCAAGGAACTAATATTAATGAACTTTACATTCATTTTCCGACTTTTTGTACAAATTGTAAAATAAACCAATTTAGTCCAGAATCGGATATTTTCAATGGTAACTAGTCTAGCTACCCGTGAATCAAGACGTTACAGACTAGTTAACTTTCTGGTGGCAGCGGAAGAGATCGACACCCAGTCGTGAAGAAGTAACGGAAGCGATCGACACCCAGTCGTAAAGCAGTAGCGGAAGCGATCGACACCCAGTCCTGAAGTAGCGGAACCGATTGACGCCCAGTCCTGAAGTAGCGGAACCGATTGACTTCGTTCGACATCCAGTTCTGAAGGAGCATCGAACCGACCGACATCCAGTCCCGGAGAAGTAGCGACTTCGTTCGACATCCAGTTCTGAAGGAGCATCGAACCGACCGACATCCAGTCCCGGAGAAGTAGCGACTTCGTTCGACATCCAGTTCTGAAGGAGTATCGAACCGACCGACATCCAGTCCCGGAGAAGTAGCGACTTCGTTCGACATCCAGTTCTGAAGGAGTATCGAACCGACCGACATCCAGTTCCGGAGAAGTAGCGACTTCGTTCGACATCCAGTCCCGGAGAAAAGGACGCCTGGTCCGAAATACAGTTACGGAAGACGCCGTCGCGAAAAAGAAATAGAAGACCAAGTTTTGTGTGGAAAGTGACCGACCAATAACCCTGATCTGAAGTAGATGAAAGTGACGAGATCCTGTGCAGCACGACAGCAGGTAAGGCTTGATTTTACTTTAGAGGCAAAAATTGTAGTAAATTAATGTGCTAGGAATTTAAAATTGTCTTAATGAAATTATATTGTATGTGTAATTGAGTGGTTGCAACATTTAGCAAAGTGCTGGATTTGAAAAATTTAGAAAACTATTGTGTTATCAATTCAGGAAGAACTTTCCTTTGAAATTAGAGTAAAAGTCATTTATTGAAATTAAGTACTGTTGTAATCTAAAAGTTATCGAAGTATTCTGTGTAGAGTTACGCTTAGTATATTTTGTGAAATTTGAGTTAAGATTGTTTTGAAATTTAAGGTACATTGTTTTATAGTGTTGCATTGTGTTTTAAGTATTGGTCACATATATTAGTATATTATTGTGTGTATAATTGTGTGTAAGGGACAGGAGAATTTTAAAATGGCATTTTTAGCAAGGCAACGTAAGGCAGATTTGCAGAAACTCGCTTATGAGTTAGGTATCGACCTAGGACCTAATGATAGGGTGTTAGATATAACCACAAAGATATCAGAGCATCCACAATACGACGAAGAATGGGTGAAGGCTCAGTTGCAGGTTATAGTAGAGGAACGGGAGATAACTGACACTCAGGCTAGAGAGGAACGGGAGATAGCCGAGAGAAATGCTAGAGAGGAACGGGAGATAGCCGAGAGAAATGCTAGGGAGGCGGAAGAGCGAGAAGAGCGAATTCGAATGTTCGAGTTAGAAAAACTCAGAATTACGCAAGCTGCTGAAACAAATAGCTTAGGTTCGTCACAAACGGATAATTCTAGACCAACGAAAAACTTGAAATCCGTAATGCAGAAATTTGACCCAGAAAAAGGAGACATGGCCCTATTTCTCACCTTGTTTGAAAGACAGGCGAAAAAGATGGGAATAGATGAGGTTGATTGGGTGACTCACCTTCTTTACCTACTCCCGATGGATATTGCAGAAATTATCATGAGAGAGCCCCCTGAAAAATCAGAAGATTACGATCATGTTAAGAGTACCCTCCTAAATAGATTTAAATTAAATCCGGAAACATTCCGAACCAAATTTACACAGCATCAGAGACGATCAGGAGCGCCCTGGAAAGATCTAATATTTGAATTAAGGAGTTACTTAGAGGGATGGCTAGATGGAGTCGGAGTGGAAAGTTTTGAGGACCTCAAAAACCTAATGCTAACGGATCAAATAAAGAGGAGAGTTTCTCCTGAGATTAAGGAGCATTTCATAGATCAGTGGGCAGCCATAGTAGACCCCGAAGAATTAGTATTTAAATTAGACCAATATGAAGCCGCTAGACGCACTGTCAGGAGACCTCTCACAGCTAAGTTCCCAGAAAAACGTTTCCCAGATAAGCCAAAACCTGACAACAGACCTGCAGTAGTGAGGAAATTTGAGCCAGAAAGGAGCGAACGCTCGAATTGGAGGAATCCAAATCCTAATGAGCAAAAGTGGAGGAAGCGAGAATTTGAACGGCGAAGAGCGCCGGCGTGTTACATATGCCATTCGACGGATCATCTGAGACCGCAATGCCCTGAATTAAGGAGAAACCCGAATCACGAACGCGTGAATCATTTAAAAATGGAGGAGAATTTCGCACCTTCGTTTGCCCCTTATCTGAGTGAGGCTAAAGTTAATGGGATAAATACCGTGATATTGAGAGATAGTGGAACCAGTTTGGACGTAGCTCCCAACCACTTAGTAAGACCAGATGATTACACCGGAGAAACAGTTTGGTTGAAACAGGCTCTGGAAAATCATTTCCGATGTTTACCGATAGCAACAATTAGTTTAGAAAGTGAAAAATTCGGCAAGATAATCACTAAAGCAGCGGTAGTGGATAAAACGGTAGAATTGAACCATTATCTCCTGGGAAACTCGACCCAAGAATTGCTCGAGGAGGCAAGGAAAAACCCACATTTAGTTAATGCTGTCGTTACGCGTAGTCAAAACAGGGGAAACAAAAGATCAGGGAGTTTGGAGAAACTCAAAACCCCCAACTGCGTTAGCGAAAAACCACCTCTTCAATCGAATAGCCAGGAGCGCGAGGTTCCGATTCATCTACCCCCTGCTGAAAAGCATACAATTGCGATTTGAAAGTAACCCCCGAGGAGTTTTCCAACGCACAAAAGGAATGCTCTGAATTGAGTACGCTGTGGAAAAAAATGGAAGAAAAGCGAACTCAGGAATATAGGGTGGATAAAAATTTGTTGTTTAGGATAACCGCAGATCACCGAGGTGAGGAAAGGAAACAATTAGTCATTCCCGCAAGAATGAGGAATGAAATTCTAAGGTTATGCCACGAAGAAGTCGCCTCACATTTAGGCTCAACAAAAACCAAAGATAAACTATTGAGATATTATTTTTGGCCGAACTGCATTAAGGATGCAGAAGAATACGTAAGAACATGTGACCCGTGCCAGAGAGTGGGAAAACCAAGGGAAAAGAAGAAAGCCCCATTAAAATTAGTGCCGGTGATTAAAGAGATCTTCTCGAAAATTAATGTAGATACCGTAGGACCCCTTCCTTATTCAAGTAAGGATAATAGATATCTAGTAACTGCTATCTGCATGGCCTCAAAATATCCTGAAGCGATACCCGTTCGCGACATCAGTTCAGAATCGATAGTGGAGTCCCTCATGATTATATTTAGTAGATTGGGATTTTCCAGAGAAATACAGTGTGACCTAGGCACTTGTTTCACGAGCAATTTGACCACCACGTTTTTTGGAAAATTTGGCATTAAGGTTACGCACAGCTCTGTTGGACACCCACAAAGTAACCCAGTAGAGAGGTGGCATAGTCCTGTGAAAAGATTATCGAAGGTTTTATGTTTGAAATCGGGATTAGATTGGGAGAAAAATCTACCTGCAGCTCCCTTAGCATTAAGAACGGTGACTCATGAGTCCACAAAATTAATCACGACTAAACTCGTACGCAGAAATAATCTTCGAACCCCCGAAACCTTACTTTTTGAACATTGGGTAGAACCGGAGAAGGAAGAAAATGTCGTGACTGAGTGCATGTTAGAATTAAATGGTTTGAAGCGTTGTCCTGAATTGGACTATGAACGAGTTTCAGACATACGAAACGAAGGGAAAACCTGGTACGATATAGATGCCGTACGCAGAACTTTTAGAAAGGAAGCGATAGAGCTGATACCGGAGTATAAGCACGAATTCCATAGGCTAAAAGTAGAAATCACCGAAAAACCCGTACTTTATCCCCCAAACTATAGCAGGGAATTTATCTTGCAAACAGATGCATCTGATAAAGAGATCGGGATTATCATAGCTCAATTAGGACTACACAATAATGAACAGCCAATCTTGTTCTGGAGTCTAAAATTTAACTGTACAATAGTCCACAGAGCAGGGAAAGACAATAAGCACGCTGATTGCTTAAGTCGTAAATAACATTTGACACTTCAAATGAAAATTTGATTGTAAATATTTAATAGTGTATAAATTGTGATCTATGTAAAATGTAAATACAAATGATGCTTGTGTTTGTAATTTAAATAATTGAATAAGAGTGTAAAATGTTGGAAGGTTAAAACCATTGGTTATAGCTGCCTCTGAAGTATTGTCAAGACCTCCTGTATGTCTAACCCCTTCCTTTTAGATTTTGCTCTCTAACACATCGCAAAATCTCTCTATGGGGGGAGGAATTCTGTAACGGCAGCTAGGGAAACGATCACCACGACAACGTGGGAAAATGAAAAGTCTTGTTGACTCAGGTGTCGAGAGGAAAAGCCCACACTCCATAACGACCACCCGAAAACATCTTAATGATTTCTTAACGACAGCCAGCCAGCAGGGGTCGGAAATCGCTGTGGTTTCAAAACAAAGGGCAGGCGCCTTTCTGTCGCTCTCTTCGACATTTCGAGACCAAGAAGACAGATATAAATGATGATGAGTTTCCGACAGGGTTTGATGGACCCTTTCAAGTCCGCCGAAGTCTGTCGTAAAAGTTGAGGGGAAAGACCAACGTGAGACAGCCAATCAAGAACGTGAGAAATCTTCAACACCCAATCCAGCACCGACTAAAAGGCGGACCAGAAACGGAAAGGAGGAGTCGATAAGCACCCAACAGATAGGGAGTTTTTACAGAGGACGAGAGAGAGATCACGAGAGAGAGAGAGAGATCACGAGAGGAGAGACGAGAGGAGAGACGGAGACAGAGGATCACAGAGGATCAGAGAGGGAGAGCTTGGAGAGAGACGGTCAGCAGAGACCGTTGATGGAGCTTGAAGTGAATATCCTTTCACTGTTGTGCATTTATCCCACCTTGGGATCTTATACTCGCCGGAGTATTTTAGTGAGAAAGGCTCGACCGTAGCCGTAAAGGAGAACCCTCCCTAGAGATCCGTGTAACTGCTCATCCTAGTAGTGATCCTGTCCAGAAAGACTGAGATTTCCTGCCTTGGAACTGTGTACTCACTCGAGTAATTTTGTGTTGAGAATAGGCTCACCCGTAGCCGTGCGTTAGACTTCCCCGAGCGAAATTGTGAGGCTCGCCAGCAGCCCTAAGCGCCTCGATAGAACTTTGGACCTTCCAAGGAACTAATATTAATGAACTTTACATTCATTTTCCGACTTTTTGTACAAATTGTAAAATAAACCAATTTAGTCCAGAATCGGATATTTTCAATGGTAACTAGTCTAGCTACCCGTGAATCAAGACGTTACAGTAAAAACAGTCATGAGTGAAAGGGAAATTAACATCCTCTTGTAAGATATGCAATGTTTGAGATGTTCTCCAAAGTCGAGTTTACAAAATTTTAAATCCAAAATGTACAGAAATGTGCATTTTGGAACAAAAATTTACTTTGAAATTATATTTTATTTTTAAAGCTATTTCGCTCGGGGTTTGTGGTAAATTTGAATGATCAAGTTACAGTAATGTTTCCAAAGAATTGGATTCAAAAACATGTTTTTCTGAATGAGATACATTTTCAATACAGTTTTATAAATCATACCAAAATGTACTAATCGATTTCATTTGAATTGAGGTTTGATTGTCGCTCTATGGTCATTTTGTTCAATACGGCCTTTCCAACTGGAAACATTGCTTTCGATCCCACAAATACCTTTTTTTACAGATATAGCCAATATTTTGGAATGACTAATCCTTTTACTCTCCTAACAACTCTAAATTCTGAGTATTTTAGCTGTGCTGAGGGTTATGTGACCTTCATTTAAACTCAAAATGTAGGTTTGAAAAAACCCAAATCCCCATCCATGCTTTCCCGAGAAACCCATCAGAAAGTCATCATTTATGAAGAAATTCGTAAATAACATGGCAATAAAAACTTCACTGGTTATCTGCTAAAAATCTGGAAACACAAAAGACTTTGGGGAGCCTTCCCTTCTTTCATCAGTCGGATAGACTCATTAAAAGGCACCCTGCAAAGAAATGGATATACGTACGTAGGGGATGTAATGGTATTTTCTTAGAACTCGCCGGTTGACGGTGCCAGGGTCAGCGGACCCTGGCGCCAATGTCTCGAGCAGTGGTTCAGATTAACGCACTTTTTTTCATTGACATGACAATTTTTAAACCACGTACTCATTTTTTTGTAAATAAGGTTGCAAAATTTTCAATTCTTCAGAGATCTAGTGGGATAGCAATCAATCAATTTTAATTTGACAATTAATTGACTAAGAATAATTAAACGTACTTAAAAACAGGTTAACAATTAGGGTTGTGTTAGTTTTTCGAAATGGAGCAAGACTGATCAAATTTTAGTACTCATGTTGTTAGCCAAATAACAATTTAGATTCAACATCTGAAACAGAAGACAGATTTATCTATAGACTGTGTGTCAACAAATTCATCTCTATTTCCAGACCTGTTGTGGTTGGCGAAAACTTATACTTTTCAAACCGACATTTTAATATTTAGGTTAAAGTACACATATCTAATTTTTAGCCCTTGTGTAGCAAAATATTATCATGGAACGACAAACCAAATTAAACTTTATTTAAACGAAAACAATTTTTTTACTTATTTGCGTGACGTTATATTACAATGAAATATATTGATAAATTTTCATTATCAAGCCCTTGCGATCTAAAGATGTAATTCATTTCAATCCTGAAAAATCACGTTTAGCGGAACATGTCAGGGGGCAAATTTCATCTAAAATATTTCGATGATTACCTATAGTAGATCGTTTTCCACGATGAACTCTGGAGACATTCTCAATTATTCAATTTGAAGTCAGGGCTTCTTGCTAGGACAGGCTCTACCTTTCTGGATACAGCTATGTCAACCAGTCAAGGAACAAGGGATTTCCTTTGCTTATAAGCTAAGTTGTTGCAACACTATCGGCCGCAATTAGCCTAAGCGTGTGGATCATTTCTCTGTTCCACTGTTCTGACAATGTGTGAGAAAATTCCCTCATCTAAAATCCCTCATTGTCAGAGGAATCCAATAAAAGACCAATACATTTTTGACTTTGATCCTTTTTTTGCTCAGTTGCAATATTGCATTTTTATAGACGTTTTCATTGTTTTTTAATAAACGACGGCATTAGTTTTAATAACGGCGATTTTACAATGGTATTGCATTGATCTAAATTGCTCACACAGAAATTTGATAAAATTAACTATGAACATCGTACCCATAAGAACATTTAGTTCACATTCCTGACTTTTGAGTTTCGGTATTCTAACTCAGCTGTTTCAATGGCTAGATTGAAATTATTATACTAATTTTTATATTAACGAAGATTACTTGCATACAGCTGAGTATTTTCCCTTTTACATTAGTTTAGTACATTTAATATTTTCAGGAAACGAGGATACCTATTCACACAACAAAACTGAACCACCATAGCAATATGCTCTTGCACATAAAACTATACAATTGGCAATCTGATTTTAAATTTTCTTTAGCCCAATTTTATTGATTTATAAATTTTAACAAATTTCATGTAGTGGAGTTTAATTTAGGGCTTTTCAACGACAGGATCTTAATCAAAATTGCTCAAATTAAAAACGAAACGTATTACTTCTTTGCGTTGTGCTCAACGTACGCACAATCCATGATTAACTGGACCAATTCTTACGCCTTGTTCTTTACTTTAGGTTCCTTCATTCAGTGAACAGACCGTCAGATTTGGTCATAGCGCTTGTTTGCCACCCAGTAGGTCGCGGGTTCGAATCCCGGTTTGTAAGCGCATGGATGTAAGCGATTGTTAGGAGTAGAGGCGGCTCACCCATTGCGTGCTCGATCCTTCACAAGCAGCCGTTATTTGCCCCTTGTAGTGTTATCTTTTTGACCAATTCAGTTCAAGATAACTGCTTGAAACAAGTGCTTTTGATCTTGCATTTCTAAAGGAATTGATCAGAATTTCCCGTTTTCAGAAACCGAAAATTCATCAAGGGACCAGTAAAACGAACAATATAATCGAATGCACGATATATTGGGGAGATGTTAGTATATTATATGTGTAGTTAAAGTATTATCTATATTTTTGATGCTGATTTCAGAAATGTCTTAAAAGAACGATCATATAACTTCATTTAACAGCTTTAATAAACAATTTTCTATTTCCGTATGTAGTGCACAAAGATCTTAATGTTCAGTTTACTGAAGACTATTCCTCTGAGATAAGAAAGTAATAAGGTTCACCCCTTGACTCCACTGAGTCATAAACTCACATTCGTTTAAAGTTGGGACCGTCGTGGTTGTGGGTATGCCCACTGCGCTAGCACTCCTCGAGTTGTAGGCGGCGCAGGTTCAATTCCTGGTGTATTCAGCAGGGCGAAGCAGGCATTCCTCCCTGGGTGTATTTCTCTTTCCTGTGTCAGTAAAAGCTTTTATTGTGTGTGTGTTTATTACTTGATTGCGTCTTGAGCATGGCCATATACGGCCCTTGGGCCATAAAACCCATCAATCACATAACATGTATTATGATTACCCCAGCCATTGGAAATGAAAAAATGCTTTGGACTGATTATTTAATTTTTAAATTCTTTTTTTAAAATATCGCAGAAAGGGAGGGGAGGGGGAGAGGGGTGGGGGTGAAGCAGTAACAAATATTGATAAAGTTTGTGAAAACGAGGTACGCACTTGTAATGAGCTTTTATATACACTTCTGGAATGTCAGTTTTTTAAAGCTAATATATTGTTTTTTATTTATTTTTAAGGTAGAGAACTCTTTCTTAGCTTTACTTATAAGATCTGTAAGAAAAGAGGATTGGTTACCTTCCATTTCTGACGATATGGATGGAATTGCTTGTCTTACTCTTAGATTAATTAATTATTGCCCTGAAATTCACTTATTTAATGAGTAAAATTATTTTAAATAGTTAGATTAAAACAATTTAATTGGAGGAGTTTCTGCTTCTTTCCATAGGAGGGGAAGAAATGGTAAACTTCGCGATGTGTAGCGTCTATTTTTATGCATGTATTTTTAGTAATTAGTAAGATACTGAATGATGATAAGATGATTCGTCTGAATACGTATTCCAAGCTTTCATTTATGTCTTCAATAATTCAAAGTTAAGAGTACCCTAGTATATTACACAATTTAAAATATACCCACTTCTTGCATGCTTGGGAAAAATAACTATGCTAGTAAATACTAGTAGTAAAATTCTTATATCTTAAATACAAATTTTTAGCACTGTGCTTTTAGAATTTTGAGCTTTTGCCATCAAAATGATAATTGCCTTCAAAATTTTATGTAGAAAAATTCACCTTCAAATTGTTGACCAAGACAAATATGTAAAAACGGATTGAAAATAGCATGATATAGAACCCTGAATGAGAGAGAATTGTGAGCTATGATTGTAACTGACTTGAGATTTTGTTTTTACTGTAGTTGACCTAGTATTTACTGCACTTTTAGTAGCAAGAAGGTACCACCATTGGTTACCGGAAAAGACTCAGCACACCGCTTTCTTTGAATAAAAAATATTCTTAATGCATTTAAAGAAATTAACTGAGAAAAGTTCTTTTTTAGGTTCCAAAGGTCGTTGTGTCTTAGGTGCTTTAGATCATTTAAGGTGTTTTAGGTCCTAAACCCCGAATTGGGTATTTTCAGGTGCTATAAAATTTGCATATTTTATTCAGGATATCTCAAATAGCCAAAATGTAAAAATAGCTTTGAAATAGAGGGTATAGAACTAAATAGGTAAAAACTCCAGAATCCTGAGCTTATATGTTACACACCCGGAGAGGACCACGCGAACCCGTATGACGCTGCAGAACTCCTAATCTGGTTACGGGAGCCTGCCACGAAAGGCCTTACAGACAACATACGGACTTCACAATGGAGAGGAATGTGTCGTTCCATTATCACTAGATGTGTTTTCTATTGTGGTGTCGTGGGTATGCCTAGAAGGTAGATACTTCCCGGGTAAACTGGTGTGTCAAGTTGTCTTCGAGCAAGAAAGAATGATCGTGAGAAAAAAAGGTTTCTCACGATCATTCTTTGAACGCAAACATACCTCTCTTGTACCTTGAAACACTTAATTCCTCGCATCACAACATAAAAAACCTGCTTCCCCACAGCTGTCTTAAGCACTCTCGACTCAGTTTATACTGATCAGACAAGCTTTGCATATTGCTCCCTAATTTCAGGTCGTGGTTTCAAAACCTATTTAATTCTATGTTGATTTAAAATAACTTTTTCAAGACTATTTTCTTTGGTTTACTGCATAAAAATCCTGTGCCGGGGAACCCGCCTTACTGATTGCAAAAGGGGGTCACCTTCAAGGTGATGTGGAAATTGGTTTAATTCAAATGCTATATTATTGATGTCATTTTACTGATGCGTCTATGAAATTCTCATAAATTTTAGATATTTCACGAATTATATTATAGCCGTTAACTTTCTAAACCCCAGCTAACGGGATTCTACTTCTATTTTTTAGTATGGCGTTAGAAATTAATTTCTTATGACTTTATTCATATATACAAACGTATAAAATATTCATTGTTTTTTAAAGTAAAAAATATATTCTTCATTTTGGAATTAATCTTAGAAATGAAGAAAAGGATAACTGAATTAAATGTGATAAATAAACCATTTCTTAGATTATTCTTCCAAAGTGGAATAAGGAAAATGTAGTCAATTTTGTAATCAATCTCCTTATAATATTCAATTATAATTGTAAGTAGTTGAAACTCAAATGTGAAGTATTTGAGTATACTGGGGGTACTTTCTCAACAGATCAATCAATCCTATTTGATGCCTCAGGAGATTCCTGGGAAATTTCCTTTTGGTAATGGGATTATAAATGCTTCCTCTTCTGCTGGTTAAGTACTAATATTTTTAACATTATGCTTTTGTTAAGTGTCCTGCGATTTGTAGGAGCTTCACTTATTTCAGTTACAAAAACGAATGATTTTTAGTATAATATATTATCTTTTACATCTCATTTAAATCCTTTACTCAATTTTGTGATCTGATTTTTGTAATTTGGGCACTTAAAACTTATTTTTAAAAACATTATAGAGAAAATTGTTTTTCTGCCTCATATGTTCTTAATCATTTTTAAGAAAATTAAGCTCAAGTTATTATTTATAACTGAGTTTTATGCTTCTAACTGAAATCTCATGGTGTATACTGTTTTGGAAGCCACTGTAGATGTTTATTAGATATCTAGGGAATTATTTAAATGCTAATTGAAACCAAATGAACTTTGACAATTTAAAGAAAGGGGATAATGTGCTGTATAAATGAAATACAGAAAGATTTTTCTTTCTAAACACTTGCAATTTTCAGATTTCCATCTTGAATGAATATTTTTGAAACTATATTTCATAAAACTATGCAAAAATATAAAACATTTTCCAAAAGTATCAGCCCATCTTTACTTAGTTTTTAGTTCAATTTATTTCCTTCCAAACACGTCTTTATTCTATTAACTGAGAAATATTTATAATTGATGTCATAAAAATGAACATTCAAAAATAAACATCATTCAGTTTGAACTTCCATTCATCTGTGGTATAATCTTCTCAGTGACATATTTCACCCCTTTATACCTACAATGATATAAATTAACATTTACAAATCACAACTTTATAACTACACAAAACACACATCTATTTTTTAAACACAGCAGTATCACATTGAAACAGATTTGCAAATAAAAAAAATTACAATTCTCAACTCTAAAATTAGTGTAGAATGCCTTTCAACACTTAACATTTGGTGTTGTTATAACAGTTAGTGAAGAAATGATTGGTTACAATAGCTAGTCAACAAATGATTTCTTACACGATTCAAGTTTGATTTCCAATTTAGGATACTGTTAACATGCTTCAAGCAAAACTTTAAAGGTTAAATGAATTTTCTGTTTCAAATAGATGAAGAAAAGAAAACGACCCTTGATACTGTTATTTTAATTCATAAGTAAAAATCAAGATTTTAGCCCATTTTATATATGGCATGATTACCAGAATCCATAAATATTCATGTACATATGATATCTATGAAGTTGGAAGAAAAAGACACATTGATTCCTTCAATTGGAGAAATGGTTAACTCTGATGAATGAACTAGCAAAATTCATAGGGAAAACATATAGCACAATTTTAGCTATATCTCATGTTCAAGCAACAATGTTATTGGTTAGAGATAGTTGCTCTCTTTTCTCAATTTCACATATTAGAAACATTTAGTTCTGTCATAAACATGACACACAGATGCAATTAAAATAAGACTGACAGACTGAAAGTTAAAGCGAAATAGATTAATGCATTAACGGGCAGTGCGGCTTTTCAGGGGAAGGAAGGGAAGTGCCACTTCCCCAACATTTTTCAAATTCATTTCTCAAATTAGTCTTTTTTTTTCAGTATTAGATATATATACATTTTCAATATTTCTACATAATTTTTTTTTCTATTACGATTTATAAATGACTAAAGTACTTTCAAATGTGAACGAATTTAATTTCACACAGCACGTTATTCAATACACGGAAAATATTTTACAATGCTTACGACTGTGACAGTGAAAGCTTAGCATGGAAGAAGTTTTTGCTGAAAAATAGCTGCGCATATTCAGTAAGCCAGATGGTTACTATGACAAAACCGTCATTAGCAACGGAAAGACATTTAGACTGTCAGCTCTGAAGGAAGGCGAAAGCTAAAAACCAGCGATTTCCCTTCCTCTATAGGGCTGCAGGTGAAATCTATAGATGTCCCTCGTTTCCAGTTGCGAGCAGCGACCACAGAAAACTAATCGAGAGAGCTTTAGCGCCAATCACGCCGAATATTACATGAAATAGAGCAATGATTTTGTAGACCATTTGTTTTAGATTTTCAGCGGAATGAATCCAATTAATGATATTGTGTAATATACTGGAACTCCATTTAGCCGGTGGAAAGACGAAGACAAAAGGGACGTATTACGTCAAGCACATCCAACGGATTTATTGACAACTAAGGCCCAAAAAGAAATTAAAAAGAGCGATAAGTCGTACAATATTAGTTTTCAAGAGTGTTGGTTTACTCAGTATAAATGGTTATGCAGTAATGTAACCTTAAAAAGATTATTTTGTTGGCCGTGCTTGCTTTTTTGTAATAAACATTCTGTTTGGAATAAAGAGATTCGCAGACTTATTAAACATAACACGAGCACTCCATAGGCATGATGAACATCTGAAGTGTGAATTAATGCTAAGAAATTTTTTAAAATCATAACACGATAGTTGATGCCCTGAGGGAGAATGGTAGGTTTTTTAAGTCATTTCAATGAAAACGTTCATTTGAATAGACTGTTTCTACAAACAGTGATTGATGCAGTAATATATTTGAGCAAACAAGAAATGGCATTCCCGGAGCATGATGAAAGCAGTGACTCCATAAATCGCGGAAATTTCAAGAAAATACTAGGATTGTTGATATCAAAAGTCCTATGGAAATTCAAAATCATTCATCAAAAACGTCTTCACTGGTGACTCCAAAACTATTCAAAATGAAATGATTGAATGTATTTCCGATTATATAAACGATCACGTCAAAGATGAAATAAAAGGGGCTAAATTCTTTTCTATTCAAGTGGATGACACCACTGACATAAATCAAACTTCCCAATGCTCCTTAATATTAAGATTTGTGAAGGCGTATTAGTTGAGCGATTTTTGGGTTTCCATGACAGAACGTCAGAAATGTTATACGAAATGTTGGATCCGTTTGATTATCAACACAAATTAATAGGACAATGTTACGATGGGATCAGTGTAATGTGTGGACTGCAGAAAAATGTCAAGGATAAAGCTCCTCAAGCCGTTTTTGACCATTGTCTAGCACATCATTTCAATCTTGTATTGCAGCAAAGTTTTTCTAAAATTTCTGTCGAATTTTTTTGCAAGCCTCAGCGGCATTCCTTCGTTTTTTCATCACTTGGCAAAGCGATCTTATGCTCTTGCATCAAATTCCACAAGACGTATACCAACCATAACACACTCAATGGTCCTCCAATTCGAAATTAGTGAATGAGATTGTTGAAGATTGGATAATTTAAAGAAATATTCGAATCTATGACAAACAACGAACATTCAGACAAAACAATTCAACTTGCAAATGGATTTTTAAATATGAACAATTTTGAATTTATATTTTTGGCAGTAGTATTCAGCGAAATTTTCTTCTTTGAATATTGGGGATAAAATATGGTCTTGATAATATGTGGGAGTTGATTTCTACATTCCCCCCCCCCTCTTTATACTTTTAATTTTCCATTATATGCAAAACTGGCAACAATCATAAATCTCTTGGAGAAAGTTCTCACGTTCACTTTGCTATAGTCCTTTGACGTGGCGGATTCTCTTTTAAAATTAAAGATCTTACATTACAAATATTCTCAGAAATATTTTTTTCCTTTCTCATTAATAATATTACTTATCGTACCTTTAGATATCGAAAAACCATGACTTTTACAGCGTTCTTGAACAATTGAATAAGCATGATTCTCTTCCGAAAGAGCGGAAAGTCTTCATCCATTGCTTATTTAAAAGCGCCATTTTGAAAGTAAACAAAACTCTGAGTTAGCAGACTATAAGTTATACTTTAACTATTTAACTGTTGTGAAAATAAAATTATTTTGTAGGCATACAATTTTTTTACAGCTCATCGAAATCGCTTAAAAAATGTCCGAACAGCCTCTGTACATCCTTCAGTTATGAATCTCCATATTTAACAAATTTTATGATGGTAATAAACTTTCTGCACTTTTCCCATTTCCTAGGATAGAGTACATTTACCCGAAGTTTGATTAATACTTGAAATAGACTGGTTATTATTTGAACTTCTCGATATCAAAAATTCCTGCGGTACGCGAGCGGTGGCAACGCGTTTTTTTTGGAGCCGTGTTTGGCACACTTTTTATGTCGCCACGGAAATCTTCCAACATTGAATATATACTGCATACGTACGGATGAATTATGTAAATCTGAATTAAACAACATTTTGACTAGAAAAACACTGCAAATATTGATTAAATATATGGACTTTTGGCGTAGTTATAAGCGACTCATGCCGGTGAGGGTAACCCATTTTTTCTCGAATTTCCAACAGTGAATACGTACGGATGAATTATGTAAATCTGAATTAAACAACATTTTGACTAGAAAAACACTGCAAAAAAAAAGACCCGCTCTCCACCGTGTCCAAACTAAAAAGAACAACCAATGCTGGACAGAACTGGACGCCGGCAAGGTTGCATAAAAACAGGTTAACCCTAACCAGGAGAAAATACGAGAAAAAAATGAGTCGCTTATAACTACGCCAAAAGCCGCGCCAAGAGTCGTTGCCACCACGCGCGGCAGACTGCAGCTGTACCCTATTAACATAACATTTACCCTAGAAGTCTTTTGAGGTGGTAAATTTTTCTAGTGACAGCTTTGAGAGATGTTAAGAAGCATTTGAAGGTTTTTAGTGCAGAGACAACACACTGGTTTATGGCTAAATTAGTTTATTGAGGACAAAACATGGTAGCAGCAAAACAATACTTCTACAACAGCTAGGACTAGAAGATCACAAACATGCATACGATACAGAACATAAACAATTCTAGTGTTGCCACTCTTGATTAACTTAACTTTAATAATTATTTCTTAACACACCCTCTTAATTATCAAAGTTTTCACATTCACTGAATATAAAAGTAAAACAGCAAAAGACAAAAAATACACCAAAAATTAATCATAATTTTACATTCATAAATACTAAGCTAATATATTTCAGAAATAAAGTTATATTACTAATTCAGATTTAAATTTCTGAAATTTATTTGATCCCAATGCTTTAGTGAAAATATCTGCAATTTGTATGTCAGTAGGACAATACTTTATATTAATTAAACCTTCATCTACCTTTTCTTTTATATAATGGTATCTAACATCTATGTGTTTACTACGTTTGTTAAATACCCCATTTTTAATTAAACTTATAGCACTTTGGTTATCAATGTTTAAAATAACAGAAATGTTTTCATTTGTAAGTTCTTCAATTAAAGTTTTAAGGTACACAAGTTCTCTACTACATTCTGCTGCTGATATATATTCAGCTTCAGTGCTTGAGGTAGCTACAATGGACTGTTTTCTAGAGCACCAACTTATTGGTCCACCACAAAAATAAATCACATATCCAGTAGTACTTTTACGTGTTTCACTATCTCCCGCATAGTCAGTCACAATAGGCAATAAGTTCTTTTTCACTACTTTCCTTTGAGTAGCTTATTCCTGAATTTAAGCTTCCTTTTAGATATCTTAGAGTTCTTTTCAGATTTACAACATCTTTATTTGATGGATTTTCAACATGACGACTGTTAGAATTCACTGCAAAAGCCAAATCTGGTCTTGTCCTGCACGATAAATATAAAAGACTTCCCACAGCTTCTCGATAAGGGAAAACGATTTCTTCAAGTTTTTCTGCATCATCTGTTGAAGTTTTTAACATAGGAGTGTTCATTGGCTTTGCATCTTGCATTTTATATTTTTGTAGTACTTGATTCGCATAAGCTTCTTGATGAATTTTCAATGTTTCAGAATTTAATTCCATATTAATTCCTAAAAATGAATCTGGTTTATCATATGATGTCATTTCAAACTCATTTTGAAGAATTTCTAAGTATTTAATTAGTTTGGATTTATCTGGCCCAATTAAGATTCCATCATCTACATAAAAAGCTAATATTGTATCATTTCCCACAAAAATACATTGTTCAGATTTAATTTGACGAAAATCTTTACTTTTCAGAAAATCAGTTAGCCTTTTATTCCACCTTAAAGGAGCTTGTTTCAAACCATATAATGATTTTTGTAACTTGCATATTTTAGACTGATCACTGTAACCTTCTGGCCTTTTCATGAATATTTCCTCATCCAGTTTTCCATACAGGAATGCTGTCTTGATGTCAAATTTCATATGATATTCTCTTTTTGCTGCCAATCCGAATAAAATTCTTAGGGATGTAATGTTCACAACTGGACTAAAAGTTTCTTCATAATCTATTCCATAATTTTGTTCACAGCCTCTGACAACTAATCTTGCTTTGTATGTGTCATCATCTTTAATTTTAAATACCCATTTATTACTTAGAATCTTTTTATTTTCAGCCGTACTTCTATCCACAACTTGCCAAGTTTCATTTTTTTTTCAGAGATTTCTTTTCATTTTCTATAGCTTTTATCCAATTTTCTTTATTAGGGCCATTTACTGCTTCTTCATATGTAAGTAAAACATAATCATTGAGATGATTAGGTGATTTCTTTATTCTTTTGCCTCATCCAAGTTCCTCATTGTTTTCTTGTGTTTCTTCATCTGTCTGAAATAATTTTGATTCTTTAGAATCTTCTATATTCTCCTTATTTTCTTCAGCATCAATTGGAAGTGATAAAATATTTCTTTCTTCATTTCTTGGATCAAGGAATACCACATCTCTTGAGATTTCTATTCTTTTCTCTTCATCCCACAACCGATAGCCATTGTGAGTATATCCTACAAAAATAAGTTTGTTACTTCTACAATCCAATTTTTTTAGTTGACCAAGTTTCTTTGCATAAGCTACACTTCCAAATATTTGCAATCGAGACAAATCAGACTTATTTTGATACCACATTTCAGCTGGTGTTACCTCAGTAGCTTCAGTAGGACTTCGGTTTACTAGATATGCTGCAGTTCTTAATGCTTCACCCCACATAAATTTTTTAAGACCAGAATCAAAAATCAATGCCCGAGTTTTCTCAAGCAAAGTTCGATTCAAGCGTTCAGCCTTCCCATTTAATTGAGGTGTATGTGGAATTGTGTAATCTAACTTGACACCTTTTGACTTACACCAACTTTTCATTTCATTTGAAGTATATTCACCTCCATTATCACAACGTATTTTATCTACACGAAGTGTCCATTTTGCTTCAGCTTCCTCTGTATACTGTTTTAGTACATTGAGAGCTTGAGATTTGCTTTTAATCAAAAACACCATAACAAAATGTGTATAATCATCTAAACAGGTTAAAAAATATCTATTCCTGTCCCATGTTTCTACTTCTATAGGCCCACATATGTCTGTATGTATTATTTGCAATGGTCTTGTAGCTTTAGTTCTTTCAGTTTTAAAAGGAAATCTAACTTGTTTAGCTTTTAGGCATACTTCACAAGAATTTGACATACCTTTTATTTCTTTTCCTGACAGCTTCATGCCTTTTGAATGCTCCAATAGAAGTTTCATGTTCTTTTCACACAAATGTCCAAGTTTACGATGCCATACATCTGCATAATTTTTACTTTCTGTCAACAATGCTTCATTTTGTTTATTCAAATCAATTTCATACAGTCCTATTTCATTTTTATAACCTTTTAACACAATTTCACCTTGTTTAGAAATTTCAACTCTATCTTTAACAAATTTCACTTCTCCTTTGTTTTTAGTAATAGCATTTACTGACAATAAATTTTTAGAGAGTTCAGGAACATATAACACTTGATTTAATATGCAACCATCTGTTTTGACACTTCCGACACTTTTTGCTTCCATCACTTCTGAATTCTTTGCAAGACCAATTTCTGTTGAGATTTTTACAGAATTTTCCAACAATGTTTCGCGATTTACCATGTGACTAGAAGATCCCGAGTCGACAACCCATTTGTGAGTAGAATTTCCATTAGAAGCAAGAAAGGAAACTTGTTTTCTTCCATTTTTTCTAAAATAGCAATCTTTTTCCACATGATTAGTTTTTTTACAGATGTTACAATGAAGTTGATTTTTCTGGTTCTTACAATCTTTAGCAAAATGTGAAGAACTGTTACACGTATAACAATTTCTTTCTTTGATATATTTTTCCTGCATCCTAATTTTAGGGCAGGATCTGGCAAGGTGATCTCCGCTGTTACACCTGAAGCATCTTTTTTCTTGGACTTTAAATGCAACACTTTCCTCTTGAATTTCAGGCATTTTACTGGAATTTTCTTCATTCAACAATCGAGCTGTTAAATTTTCTAATGTCTTGTCATCTTTATTTGTGGAATCCCATGCACTTCGAAAGTGTTTGTACTTTTCTGGAAGAGCTGAGAGAATTTTCGATATTACCATTTCATCATCTATGTCTCTGTCAAGAGCTTTTAAACGGAATGCTATATTTTCTAGTTTACTTATATGCGTAGCAATATTGGATTCAGAATCAAAATTGTAATTAAAAAATTCCTGCAACAAATTACATTTTTGCTGCTCAGAATCCCGTTCATATATTGCACAAAGTTTTCTGTACATATCGCAACTATTTTCACAATTTAAAATATGCATCATAACTTTCTTATCAATAGTTGTCACAATTATTCTTTGAGCTTGTGCATCTCTTTTTATCCACGAAGAAAATAAACCATCAGCTAAGCCTTCTTTTGATTCAGTTCCGTTTACTATATCGAATAAAGAATGAGATTTAAAAAGTATATTTACTTGAAACTTCCACACTGGAAAATTACTTTGGTTTTTCAGTTTTTCAACACTGCTTAAATCTTCAAATACGTTAGCCATTTTTTTAGGTTTTTTATCTTTTCTTTTTCGTTGCCTGGAGCTTTTTACTTTTGTTTCAAATTAGCCACCAAACGATAATCTGGGCCCATGACCTGAAGGTTTTTAGTGCAGAGACAACACACTGGTTTATGGCTAAATTAGTTTATTGAGGACAAAACATGGTAGCAGCAAAACAATACTTCTACAACAGCTAGGACTAAAGATCACAAACATGCATACGATACAGAACATAAACAATTCTAGTGTTGCCACTCTTGATTAACTTAACTTTAATAATTATTTCTTAACAGCATTGGGGTGTACAAATGAAAAAAAAAACATGTTCAATTTCTTTTGCAAAGATTGATGAATGCATGGGAACAAATCTTGGGATTCCTAAGGAAAATATAAGTACATTGAACAGTGTAACAATGTGGATTAAAACCTTATCAAACGATAGAACACAGCAGGTATTTCCTAACCTCATACACATAATTTTTTGAATTTACATTGATAGTGGGCTGAATAAACAAAATATGATTTCTTGAGCAAACAAAATTTTTTGAGCACATTTTCAAATTAAGATGAATCACAAACAGCACAAGCTTTTTTATGTATTGTCGGTATGCACATTAGCAAGAGTTTAGAAAATTGCAAAAAAAGTTACCTTACCTTTGAAGTTCCAAACGTAAAATGGTGTTAAGAACTCATAGCAGCAGATTCATCTGTCACTAAATTCCAACCCACAAACGGCTCCCAAAACGCGCAAATTATTTTTCTCAGAAGCGCCAGGGAAAGCAGTTACAATTAGATGGGCTTGACAACGTTTTAGAAAAACAATTTCCTAAACATTTCATCATGGAATCGCCGATCACCAGGATAGCCATTTGCAGTAGATAATCACCAGCGCAGAGCACAGCGATACATCCCGCTTGAAATCCAATTAAAATGACAATCGAGCGGGAACTGCGAGTTTCGAGAGAACGAATTCGATTATCGATTCGGTTTAAGAACTATTCGATCTAAGAAATGAGGCCAAAATTAAGATCGCCAAAAAAGTCACAAAAGTAGAGTAACCCGGTGCACCCAAAAGCGTCCAAAGCGGGTAACACTGTCCTGAAATGCGTAAGTTCCGTATTTCTTGACTTTTTAAATCAGTTACAGTTATGTCATGAATCTGTTTTATTCAAGAATTCTTAAGATAAAGTTACTCCTAGAAATTTAATTACAGGGATAGCAGTTTTTTTCATATATCCTCTTAATATATTTTCTTTTGTTATTTATTATTATTAAAATTTCTTGTTTAGGAGATGATAGAGGGAGCTCTACAACTTATTGAAATTTTTTTTATCAAAGATGTATAGATTACGTGTTACGGTTTTCTTAAAAAATTTTTCATTTCATAAATATTTATAAGTTATAGAGATTGTTGAACATTTTAAGTTGATTAATAATTGGTCCTATAGTCTTTAAATTAATACATAATATAAAGATAGAAAATTAAAAAGCATATGCTTACTTAAAACTTGGTTTTTCTTAAAACAGTTGTTAAAATAGCATGCATTAAATTTTAATTTTTTTCGTTATAGTTTTACCAATATTTATAATATTTTAAGTCATTGACCTAAACTGAGTACTTTTCGTATGTTTATTTGCCAATACTTGTGATTGAGTAATGTAATAACCTTGGTTAGAAGGAAAAGCACGCTTATTTTTGTTATGGTCACTACTGTTAATAACTAAGGAAAACAAACATTAACATATTCTCAGTCAAGACCAAAATATAGTGTTAAGTATACTGCTCAGTAGCAATGTAATTTAAATAACGATGTTTCTTAGTTTTATCTTGTTTTTAGTGTGTACTTTTAAAATGAAATCAGGTATTTTTTCAATATGTGGTAGCATAAATTCAAAAGCTTATAGTTGTAATGTTCTCATTTTTTCTTTTTTCCTAGGCTATCAAGCAGAAGCTTTTAAAATCACGTAACATTCCAGAAACAGATAATCAGCCTCAAGAAGATGAAAAGGCCATGATATTACTCGGGACTCATCTAGTTAGTACTTTGTAGTATTTCCTACATCAGAATCGATTCATTATTTTGAAAACCAAACCTTAAATTTACTAGTTTTCATGTATTATGCGCTTGAATCATAAAATACAACTTATTTTTTGAAACTTTGTTTTGAATCAAGCACCATATAATTATTTGAAATTAACTACTTTTGTATTTTATTCTTAATATTTAAGATAGGTATTTGGAAATTAAAACTTTCAAAACTCATTGGGTTTTGACACTAGAATGGCCATTGGTGTCACTTCGATATTGGCTTTCTCATTGTTTGTTGGATTTTGACAATTGTGATTTTTAATCATTTTACTTGATAAACACTCGGCAGAAATTTTGTGTAACTGAATTTAGAAAAATTCTACAGTTAAAAAATTTACTTAGAATGTCCGTTGGTGTTTTTTCAACATCAAGCAGATTTCCCGAACTTAATAGTTTCATTCAGCCAAAAAAAAAGACCATTAACCCTCTGCATACAACGCGGCAGAATATCGTTTCCTTCGTTGGTTACGGCAGCCGGCCCAAACGGCTTTACAAGCAAATTCCGGAAACGGCCTTTGCAATGCTTTCCCCCAGGAGGAGAGCGAATGCGCTTTTTCCCTTATCAGCTAATGTTGCGGTTTCTTTTGTCTGGTGGCGAGTATGCCTAGAAGGGACAGGTTATTACCAGGTATAGTGAAAGGACAGCTAGGATTTCAGTTCGTATGGTCACTATCACTCGAAGGACCCGTAACTTGTCTTCGGAGTCGAATAAACGAATTACGAGGCTCCCTGTCGATAACCCTGACATCTTTGTCGACGGGGAGAATAGGCTATTCACGCGCGGGTCTCTGTTGAAAAGAAAAGAGGGCATGGAAATCGAAACAAGCTTCAGCCGTTCCTTCAGGAGTTTGAGATCAGAAAGAATCCGAACCCTTCGTAACAAGAGGACTGGAAATTTTCGGGCGGTTCGGCCGCTCCCCGTATCCAGAGGGTTAAATAGCAAATCAGATTTCTAACCACTGTTCAGTTAGTAATGCTTTTTGATTAATTTATTTGACCTTGAATATACTGGCATCCCTTTCAAAGGCAGGATCAGTCTCAATTGCGAGTTTACTTCTAAATTTGTGCATTGTTAGCGATTATTATTCCAATTACAACAGTGCTCAGATTATTTTCTTTCACTTATGAGACACAAAAACCACGACTCAGAAAAAGTTCTGAAGAAATTGGAAATCTGTTACAAGAATATCATAAAAGGAATATGATGATGTTGAGCTCTCCTATTCCGATATAGATAAAGAAAGCCAAATACACTAAAATAAATTAAAAGTACCTGTATAATGTGACACAGATGCTCCTGACAATACCTAGAATAATTTGTATTTATCACTCGGGATGGCACTGAATGGAAAATATATAATGGATAAATGATTACTTTGCTGCTGGAAATATTTTACATGAAAATATTGGTCCCATTAATTTTGTCCAGCAAAACGTCAGCGTGTCAGTCCTGAGTTCAAGAGTTAATGGGGAAAAGCACCAAAATTGTAAATCAGAATCTCAGTGGGAATTTATCTGATACATAGGAAATGTGAAATTAAATATTCTTGTTTATATGCAACCAATGATACACAAAACATGTTCTGTAAGTAAATGGAGCACGAAAACTTCTTTTTACTGTATCAATTGTAATAAATTAGTGGTAACATCTGCTTGATATAGTATTTTTAAAAAAATTAACTCATTTTCTTTTGTTTATTTTTAATTTGTTGGTTTTTGTGTATTGCACAACCATAACAATCGATTTGCTTTAATTTTTTTGTAGTATAAATAGTCAAGCTTATGAAAATATTGTGAAATAAGCTTTAAGTTGACTAAAATAAAAATAGTAAGGATATCAGATATTATCACTATTTTACTCAATTTATATGCTAGTGTCGAAACGACCCAGGCAGCCATTCAAAGGTAAAGGAATTTCCGGCTTTTCTAGTGTTAAAACCCATTCACTATAAACTCAGAAAAATATTTCATGATTTAGTGTTTGCATTATTTATAAAAGCTTTGAGAACAATATTTTGATTATATTAAAAATGGCTTTATATTCCTTATTTTATTAGATATGATTTTCGCAAATAAGAAAAATGAGCTGAATTCATGGCAATTGGTTAATCGTAATTCCTGTTATTGGTTTGATTTTCTCTGAAACTGTTGATCCGACTCTCGCGTTATAACCTATACCCTAAACCAAACCGTTTAAAATTAGCATGTTCAATACGTATGGTGTTATTTTCATTAAATGAAAAATCATAATACACCCGTTTTATATTGATTGTGATGGCATTATTTCTTGTCAAAAAGGGTTAAAGGTCCTCTGTTGAGGAGACAGGTACCATAATGATGTACTCAATAATTATACTATTTTAAAAGTTGATAATAAACAATAGTTTTTATGTTCCTTATTAGACACTTATTTAAAAATCTCGGTGAGTGAGATAAATTTTTGTTCCCTTCTAACTTAACTGAATATTTAGTATTTCTTTATATTTTGCTTTTGTAATCATCGATATACCTGTTTTAAATTGAGTACTTTTTGTTCAAAATATTTAATCTTGAAATGTTCTTTTTTCTTTAGGCAGGACAAGATAAAACCTTGAAAAAAGGATTTCTGAGCAGAATGAGAAAAGACCATCATTAGTCGTTCGAAATCGTTCTATAAATTATATATTATCAGATTTACTAAAAATATACAGCTAAATTTGCAATTGCTTATACATATGCATAAATTGATCAGAAATGTATTTGTACTATTATCAATCAAGCTTTTATGTGATGCACATAGTGCAAATGAATTTTGAATACTAAAACAAATCCAAATCACACACTGTTTAGATTATATAATCATAGTATTATGAAGTACACTAATAAATTTTTCGTTGCCTGGAGCTTTTTACTTTTGTTTCAAATTAGCCACCAAACGATAATCTGGGCCCATGACCTGAAGGTTTTTAGTGCAGAGACAACACACTGGTTTATGGCTAAATTAGTTTATTGAGGACAAAACATGGTAGCAGCAAAACAATACTTCTACAACAGCTAGGACTAAAGATCACAAACATGCATACGATACAGAACATAAACAATTCTAGTGTTGCCACTCTTGATTAACTTAACTTTAATAATTATTTCTTAACAGCATTGGGGTGTACAAATGAAAAAAAAAACATGTTCAATTTCTTTTGCAAAGATTGATGAATGCATGGGAACAAATCTTGGGATTCCTAAGGAAAATATAAGTACATTGAACAGTGTAACAATGTGGATTAAAACCTTATCAAACGATAGAACACAGCAGGTATTTCCTAACCTCATACACATAATTTTTTGAATTTACATTGATAGTGGGCTGAATAAACAAAATATGATTTCTTGAGCAAACAAAATTTTTTGAGCACATTTTCAAATTAAGATGAATCACAAACAGCACAAGCTTTTTTATGTATTGTCGGTATGCACATTAGCAAGAGTTTAGAAAATTGCAAAAAAAGTTACCTTACCTTTGAAGTTCCAAACGTAAAATGGTGTTAAGAACTCATAGCAGCAGATTCATCTGTCACTAAATTCCAACCCACAAACGGCTCCCAAAACGCGCAAATTATTTTTCTCAGAAGCGCCAGGGAAAGCAGTTACAATTAGATGGGCTTGACAACGTTTTAGAAAAACAATTTCCTAAACATTTCATCATGGAATCGCCGATCACCAGGATAGCCATTTGCAGTAGATAATCACCAGCGCAGAGCACAGCGATACATCCCGCTTGAAATCCAATTAAAATGACAATCGAGCGGGAACTGCGAGTTTCGAGAGAACGAATTCGATTATCGATTCGGTTTAAGAACTATTCGATCTAAGAAATGAGGCCAAAATTAAGATCGCCAAAAAAGTCACAAAAGTAGAGTAACCCGGTGCACCCAAAAGCGTCCAAAGCGGGTAACACTGTCCTGAAATGCGTAAGTTCCGTATTTCTTGACTTTTTAAATCAGTTACAGTTATGTCATGAATCTGTTTTATTCAAGAATTCTTAAGATAAAGTTACTCCTAGAAATTTAATTACAGGGATAGCAGTTTTTTTCATATATCCTCTTAATATATTTTCTTTTGTTATTTATTATTATTAAAATTTCTTGTTTAGGAGATGATAGAGGGAGCTCTACAACTTATTGAAATTTTTTTTATCAAAGATGTATAGATTACGTGTTACGGTTTTCTTAAAAAATTTTTCATTTCATAAATATTTATAAGTTATAGAGATTGTTGAACATTTTAAGTTGATTAATAATTGGTCCTATAGTCTTTAAATTAATACATAATATAAAGATAGAAAATTAAAAAGCATATGCTTACTTAAAACTTGGTTTTTCTTAAAACAGTTGTTAAAATAGCATGCATTAAATTTTAATTTTTTTCGTTATAGTTTTACCAATATTTATAATATTTTAAGTCATTGACCTAAACTGAGTACTTTTCGTATGTTTATTTGCCAATACTTGTGATTGAGTAATGTAATAACCTTGGTTAGAAGGAAAAGCACGCTTATTTTTGTTATGGTCACTACTGTTAATAACTAAGGAAAACAAACATTAACATATTCTCAGTCAAGACCAAAATATAGTGTTAAGTATACTGCTCAGTAGCAATGTAATTTAAATAACGATGTTTCTTAGTTTTATCTTGTTTTTAGTGTGTACTTTTAAAATGAAATCAGGTATTTTTTCAATATGTGGTAGCATAAATTCAAAAGCTTATAGTTGTAATGTTCTCATTTTTTCTTTTTTCCTAGGCTATCAAGCAGAAGCTTTTAAAATCACGTAACATTCCAGAAACAGATAATCAGCCTCAAGAAGATGAAAAGGCCATGATATTACTCGGGACTCATCTAGTTAGTACTTTGTAGTATTTCCTACATCAGAATCGATTCATTATTTTGAAAACCAAACCTTAAATTTACTAGTTTTCATGTATTATGCGCTTGAATCATAAAATACAACTTATTTTTTGAAACTTTGTTTTGAATCAAGCACCATATAATTATTTGAAATTAACTACTTTTGTATTTTATTCTTAATATTTAAGATAGGTATTTGGAAATTAAAACTTTCAAAACTCATTGGGTTTTGACACTAGAATGGCCATTGGTGTCACTTCGATATTGGCTTTCTCATTGTTTGTTGGATTTTGACAATTGTGATTTTTAATCATTTTACTTGATAAACACTCGGCAGAAATTTTGTGTAACTGAATTTAGAAAAATTCTACAGTTAAAAAATTTACTTAGAATGTCCGTTGGTGTTTTTTCAACATCAAGCAGATTTCCCGAACTTAATAGTTTCATTCAGCCAAAAAAAAAGACCATTAACCCTCTGCATACAACGCGGCAGAATATCGTTTCCTTCGTTGGTTACGGCAGCCGGCCCAAACGGCTTTACAAGCAAATTCCGGAAACGGCCTTTGCAATGCTTTCCCCCAGGAGGAGAGCGAATGCGCTTTTTCCCTTATCAGCTAATGTTGCGGTTTCTTTTGTCTGGTGGCGAGTATGCCTAGAAGGGACAGGTTATTACCAGGTATAGTGAAAGGACAGCTAGGATTTCAGTTCGTATGGTCACTATCACTCGAAGGACCCGTAACTTGTCTTCGGAGTCGAATAAACGAATTACGAGGCTCCCTGTCGATAACCCTGACATCTTTGTCGACGGGGAGAATAGGCTATTCACGCGCGGGTCTCTGTTGAAAAGAAAAGAGGGCATGGAAATCGAAACAAGCTTCAGCCGTTCCTTCAGGAGTTTGAGATCAGAAAGAATCCGAACCCTTCGTAACAAGAGGACTGGAAATTTTCGGGCGGTTCGGCCGCTCCCCGTATCCAGAGGGTTAAATAGCAAATCAGATTTCTAACCACTGTTCAGTTAGTAATGCTTTTTGATTAATTTATTTGACCTTGAATATACTGGCATCCCTTTCAAAGGCAGGATCAGTCTCAATTGCGAGTTTACTTCTAAATTTGTGCATTGTTAGCGATTATTATTCCAATTACAACAGTGCTCAGATTATTTTCTTTCACTTATGAGACACAAAAACCACGACTCAGAAAAAGTTCTGAAGAAATTGGAAATCTGTTACAAGAATATCATAAAAGGAATATGATGATGTTGAGCTCTCCTATTCCGATATAGATAAAGAAAGCCAAATACACTAAAATAAATTAAAAGTACCTGTATAATGTGACACAGATGCTCCTGACAATACCTAGAATAATTTGTATTTATCACTCGGGATGGCACTGAATGGAAAATATATAATGGATAAATGATTACTTTGCTGCTGGAAATATTTTACATGAAAATATTGGTCCCATTAATTTTGTCCAGCAAAACGTCAGCGTGTCAGTCCTGAGTTCAAGAGTTAATGGGGAAAAGCACCAAAATTGTAAATCAGAATCTCAGTGGGAATTTATCTGATACATAGGAAATGTGAAATTAAATATTCTTGTTTATATGCAACCAATGATACACAAAACATGTTCTGTAAGTAAATGGAGCACGAAAACTTCTTTTTACTGTATCAATTGTAATAAATTAGTGGTAACATCTGCTTGATATAGTATTTTTAAAAAAATTAACTCATTTTCTTTTGTTTATTTTTAATTTGTTGGTTTTTGTGTATTGCACAACCATAACAATCGATTTGCTTTAATTTTTTTGTAGTATAAATAGTCAAGCTTATGAAAATATTGTGAAATAAGCTTTAAGTTGACTAAAATAAAAATAGTAAGGATATCAGATATTATCACTATTTTACTCAATTTATATGCTAGTGTCGAAACGACCCAGGCAGCCATTCAAAGGTAAAGGAATTTCCGGCTTTTCTAGTGTTAAAACCCATTCACTATAAACTCAGAAAAATATTTCATGATTTAGTGTTTGCATTATTTATAAAAGCTTTGAGAACAATATTTTGATTATATTAAAAATGGCTTTATATTCCTTATTTTATTAGATATGATTTTCGCAAATAAGAAAAATGAGCTGAATTCATGGCAATTGGTTAATCGTAATTCCTGTTATTGGTTTGATTTTCTCTGAAACTGTTGATCCGACTCTCGCGTTATAACCTATACCCTAAACCAAACCGTTTAAAATTAGCATGTTCAATACGTATGGTGTTATTTTCATTAAATGAAAAATCATAATACACCCGTTTTATATTGATTGTGATGGCATTATTTCTTGTCAAAAAGGGTTAAAGGTCCTCTGTTGAGGAGACAGGTACCATAACGATGTACTCAATAATTATACTATTTTAAAAGTTGATAATAAACAATAGTTTTTATGTTCCTTATTAGACACTTATTTAAAAATCTCGGTGAGTGAGATAAATTTTTGTTCCCTTCTAACTTAACTGAATATTTAGTATTTCTTTATATTTTGCTTTTGTAATCATCGATATACCTGTTTTAAATTGAGTACTTTTTGTTCAAAATATTTAATCTTGAAATGTTCTTTTTTCTCTAGGCAGGACAAGATAAAACCTTGAAAAAAGGATTTCTGAGCAGAATGAGAAAAGACCATCATTAGTCGTTCGAAATCGTTCTATAAATTATATATTATCAGATTTACTAAAAATATACAGCTAAATTTGCAATTGCTTATACATATGCATAAATTGATCAGAAATGTATTTGTACTATTATCAATCAAGCTTTTATGTGATGCACATAGTGCAAATGAATTTTGAATACTAAAACAAATCCAAATCACACACTGTTTAGATTATATAATCATAGTATTATGAAGTACACTAATAAATTTTGCAAACGACATTAAATAGTGCCAAATTTTCATGCAGGTTAATTTAATTCAAAAGGAGGATTTTACATTTTTTGGAATAAGTAACTATTTATTGAAAAACATGTAAAGATAAGTAGTCTTGTCAAGTCTAACTCGTGTTTTCTGTATTTATAGTGACAAAGAGAAGCGTGTCATGAAAAGGTTGTATTTTACGTTGTCCATTGTAATTTTTGTGTTGCAATCCATTGGAAGTTTTTTTAATTGCTACCTTTATAAATGTTTTAAATCATAATTTTAGTAAATATGAATACTTGATGTGTCAACAAAATATGGCATCATTTTTCTCTAATCCAACTAGCAATATTTTTCCTTAATGTAGCGTAAAAACCATTATTTCCAAAACCTACTCAGTTAAATTATTTTCCTTTCCTATTGCAGAAAGGTTTTTAGTAAATTCAATATTTATTAAGATATCAATGACCATGTTTGATCTGCAAGATGAGACGACAGGCTACAATAGCCTCTTAACTTGGTACCTGAAGTCTCAAAGGTAATCTAAAAACTTAAATTTCAATATAATTTTCATTTTATGCTATCTTGCTATCATATTAATGAATTAGGTTTCTTTTATAAATGGTAGATCTAAAGAACTACTCGAAATGATCAAACACTTCAATTCATGTTTTAGTCTAAATTTTATGCATTAACAATAAACCTTTTTAACTACCCGACAAAATAAGATCTCGTTAACTTACCTAACACTCTTGAGTAGTTTGAGACCACCTATTGATAAATATTGAACTGATTCTTATTAAGGACCAATTCAATTCCTTTGTACTTAAAAAGCAAGTCTTCAGTTGCATCAATCATTTTCAAACGTAACCTGCCATTTAGTGCCTCTAATAAAGTTGTGCTGCAAATTTCCAAGTCAGATTGTCTGAATATGAACTTTTCGTACATGCTTCATCGCTTTCATACGCTTTCGTACATCAAAAGAGCAGAAACATACTTGATGGTATTTTAAAATGTTGTGTTCTATTAAAGAAAAATTATTACTACTGCTTACATGTATGCTTTTAAACAATCCTCAAATTTTTTATGGATAAATTTCTAATGATTTCATGTATAGATATTTTTCCTTTAAAATTTCAAGGTACATGTGCAATATTTACTAAATTATTTCATGTCCTTAGAAAGTTTTATTTATGTATCAACAGTTGTGATAAAAACATTTCAAAGCAAATTTGCACTTTGAGTGTTTGAGATTAAATGTGATCCTGTGTAGATATGATTTTCTCCATGTTGTGATTGTACGTTAATTTTGAAATATTGTATCTGATACTGTATGATAGTTGAAATTGATTTTGAATCGCAAGAAATGAAATATTTTGGAGAAATATTGTATAAATTGTATCATATGAAGTTATGTAAAATTATTTTATTCTAAATAAATTTGTTACAATTGAAGTTTTTTAAACATTAAATAAAGAAGTTTTATCACATTTTAGATGAATTTTTTTAATACCTGAATAAATTCTGTAATACCAAAGTCTGGCTTATGCAAGTCCATTTGATAGTCAACCATTTGGGTAATTTTCATATTTATTATACCAATTTTAGGTAAAACAAGAAAAGTGTTTGGATTATTTTATAATTATATTATGGAATAAATTTGAAAACGTTGAGCTAAATTAAAGTTTAATCTATAGGTTGGTTTGTTTTAGAAAATAATTATAGGAGTTGATTCTATTTGATTTTAAGTTGAAAAGTTAAAGCTTAAATTCTCAAAAATACAATAAAATGGCTTAAAGGGTTTGCCCACTGCTCTTGCAATCTGCAAGTTATATGTTGGCGGTGAAGGTTCGATTCTTCCCTGGGTGCATCTCTTTTGTGTCAATAAAATCAGTGTCTTGTATGCATATGTCCATTACTTGACATTGTCTTGGGTGGCCAAATGTGGCCCTTGCACCATAAAAACTCAAAGATTATAAGAAGCTTTAGAAAGAAAATTGTTTCCTTTTCTCAATAAGCAGTCATCACATTGCAAGTATACTATTAAAACTAAAGGACATACACCCTGCAATGCTACACATTCCAGTTTCCACAAATACCTATATTTCACTAACATACATGACACAGAAATTGACATTATTTGTACATTGGCAAAAGGATTTAACCATTTAAAATCAAATGCTAATTTTGCCAATTCATTTAGGTGTACTTGATTTGAGCTATGAAACAATAAAATACTGTTAAAAAAAACTGGTGAGAGCTCGCCATTGTAATGAAATTCTTCAGCCATCTTGTGACAGAAGGCAATGAGGAATCTGGAAGATAGAAATCAGCACAGAAAAGAAAATGCGAACGAATGAGAAAATATAGGGTTTAGATGCTAAAATATACCACAATGGTCTTTAAAATAAATGGGATGAAATTGAAGTGGATGTCCAGAAGCTAATTGTAATCGACAGGCCATTTGGCACGCACTGTATTGGAAATAACAATTAACCCAGTAAGTACACAAAATGCTGTTTTAACCAATTTTATTCCATTTGGAGGTAGGAAATGTGCAACTCAATGTTTAGATTATAAACGGATTTAAATTAGACATGAAAAGGGAGCAATGGCACTGCCATCAGTTGATATACATTTCAGTGCAAATGCTGCCAGTCAAAGCACTTGCGAAATAGCATCATTAGTGGCATAAATTTTTAAAAATAGTAGCACATAGATATTAAAATAAGGTTTAAAAGGAGACTAAGATAAAGTAAATTGCTGAAGCACAAAATGTCCTAAGTATGAAACACGTTGAAGATCTTGCCAAAATATTTAAATTTTAAAAACTAAATATTTTCTTACAACCTTCTTAATAAGGTTTTCATTACGATCTAGCAACCAGATTCCGATGTTTTTCTTTTTGTGGTTGCCACTCCCTTGAAAAATTTTCTCCCTATATAAAGAAAAACCCCAATTTTTTTCCGTCTGCTATTACTTAAAAAAGGGAAGAGGTTTTCGTTTAGCTTTGGTGAGTTTTCAAGTCACAAAATTTAATGAAAAGTCGCCAAAATTTTGGAAATAGGAGGCTGGGATGAGTCACCAAGGTTGTAAAATAACAAAAGTTGCCTGTGGCAGCCCCGGACCTTCTATTTCAAAATAATTCAAGACGATAAAGGACAGTAATTTCGCTACATCAGACATGGCTGCTATCTCTCATTATTCTTTAAAAGCAGCCACTTTGACGTGAATATGCGATATGAATTTTATATCAGTCTGAGGGGCATGTATGAAAAGTCGAGCATTGCAGCTATTTTTGTCCTGATTTTAGAACTTGAAGAAACATTCAGGAGATAAATATAGCATCAAGTAGACAAAGAGAATGTCCATACCTGATGACCATCGGACCAAGTCCACAATATGTCCAAATTCTTCGGTGCTGGGCGAGCTTTGAGCCAGTATAACTTTGGATTGAAGGACTGCATAAGTGGTATCATTCAAAAGCTACCGAACTACACTACAATTAATATTGGACAACAATCAATTGTCAAACTGCACTTTAATCGTTCAAACTGTAAATTAGTTGTTGGATACTCACAATGAACAATCTTTAGCTTCCTGTCTGCGTTACTCATTCCACAATGCATCAGGCCCGAGTGTTCGCATCAAAAGTACGGTTTGTGTCCCAAACACTCAAGGGATGAGATTTAATTTTAAAAACACTAAAATGTGTTTGGACAAAGTACAGCCCAATTAAGGTGCTCATATACAATTGGAGTTGTTATGGCCAAACCAATTCCATTTTTGGAGTCAGTGCCCCAAATATATTCCATGTTGTCTAACTTCCAAGGCATCAGAAACTGGGCTGTGGTGCATAGCTTGGAAAATTTTCAATACAAAATGTTTTTTCATTCCTCGGTATTTTCCAACTAGTGTGTTTAAAGTAGAGTTGAAAAAAGAAGTTTAATGTTAAACACTTTAATACAAATATACAAAGCTTTCTACATAGTTCAAGGATAATATATTCAATCATAACAAATTCAGTACACATAAATATATAACTATATAATATATTGGGTTTGTGAGCAAGGAGATGGAACTCCATAGTTCCATTAATTCAAGAACACTAATTAAATATGCAAAATATGATTGAGATTTGAGAATCCAGATTAAGTAGTTGTATGTAAATTATTATTGCAAGCAGGAAAATACTAAGCACAAGGACAAATATCTTTTCTTCAACATTTAAGTTTGATTAGCTTAATTTTTTCATATATGATTTTATGTGATGGAACATGTTATCAATTTTCATCAACATCAGATTTAAAATTAAACTGATTTCGTAAATGGGTTTAATGTAACAGATATCAACAAAAACAATATAAATGTACATGAATAAAAACACTCATATCAAAACAGAGCTATACATCAATATTAACTGAATATTATATATTAGTGAATATGCAAGGTCAGTGACGCATGAAAAATAGAAACTATTTTAGAGATTTAAAAGTAAAGTAGGATCTGAAATTGCTGGATTAATTTCTACAGAATTATGGAATATTAAAATATGATTCGACATCAGAGACTGTTTTTTCGTTGACTTCCTCCACACCAGTAGAGAGCACTCCTAAATTGTTTCTAAATTCAATTAAGTTGTCCATTCTTCTTTCTATTTCTTCAAGTATTTTACAAATTTGAAGCTTCAGTTGTTTCTGTAAAATACATGTAAGCATTACACTTTGCAACAAAATGCAGAGAATCGAAATATATAGGTTTGAAACTTTTTTTCTTGAGTCATCAGTATTTTGGCAAGACTCATCACAATGAGTTGAAAGAATCACAGGAAACTTTAATTGGTAAGAAGGCTAAAAGTGGTTACATGTCACACAGAAAATGTACAGGTTTCAGTATAGAATGATTTCCTCAATGATTGAATGATAGTTAATTATTTACATCAAAATTATGGAAAACTAGTTCTATAAAACGAAAACTAATTCTTAATATTATTAATCATGAACAATAATAAATCCTCAAATCAAGGTTCAAAATAAAACCTACGATGAAAGAGTATTTTACAAAGATTTTATAAAATTCTGAAGAATTAATGTTGAAAAATTAAATAATTTGTATTTCTTATGTAAAATATAAATTATGATAAGCATAATAAGAAAATTAAGATACTGTGTGTCAAATGGTAAATGGCATACCATAGCTCAATTGAGTTGTAGGTTGCTGACTTTGATCTGTTGACTTCCAAGTTTTGGCTGTCTGACACAAATCGTTATTCACACAAATTATTTCCAGTAAGCGTTTTGTTAAATGTCAAACAAATATTGAATTTTAAAATTAAACTGACTCAAATTTTTAAGATAAAACTGATCCATGTATTTCAATACTAAGGGTGATATTGATTGAGTGGATTACAGAAGTGCAAATAATCAATGAACACTACAATAAAAAAACACCAAGAGTGTCTGTTTAGTTGGTTTTGGAGTTTTATGGTGCAAGGGCCATGCCATATTCGACCAAGCTGAGCCAAACAACATCAAGTAAATGGACATACACATATAATGGAAGCTTTTACTGTGAGACCCAGGGATAATCAAACCTGCATCACCTACAACTTGCAAGAGTGTCAGGAGGAATAGAATTGCAGATGAATGGACTTATCTACAATGAATAATACAGTTACAGAAAAAAAAATACAGATTTCATAAGTTACTTTAAAAGTTCCACTGTTTTACAAACCATTAACAAAAATTTAAATAAATCATTGTTTTAGAAGTTACATTAGTTGTTTTATAGGTGGTAACCTGTTCTAAAAATATTTTTAATCCTTTGCACTATGATCATTAAAATTAACTGTAATGCAGGCAATACAGCGACATCTGAGTGCAAAGGGTTAAAGTTCAGAGGTCCCCATGACAACCTATGGTATTTTTGATACACGTGTAGATCTTATAAACAGAAATCAAAAATTTGAATACAAAAAATTATGTTTTCTTTAATTTAAACTGAAAACATGGAACATAGAAATGAAGTGAAATAAAAGTTGAATAAAAAGCATATTTACACATCTTGGGTTCCAATAATTAACGCTATTTTCCAGACTTGCTTCTATACACTTCTTGTGATTTTCTAAATTTTCCATCAGTTTATTTGCTAAGTGAGAAAACTTAATAACACTTCTGGAAAGATTAAAAAGTATGGAAAATATTAATATTCAATACATGTTATTATTTTAGGTGTTTACTCAAATATGTAAATGAGTTTGAAATTATAAGGACAGTTTTTCTCAGAATCAGAATGGTTGGTTTTGTGGTTTTATGGCACAAGGGCCATATTTGGCCAAGCAACACCAAACACAAGACAATGAGAGAGAGGAAACAAAAGCAAAAATCAGAATGCAAAACCCTAAAGTCCAAAAGTTTCAAGGTGTTTAAAACAAAATAAACTTTATGAAACTTTTTATTGAATAGCTATTAAAAATATAATGTTTATAGTGAAAGTTTGAGATTTTAAAAGATTACACAAGTATTGTTAAAACATCAATTTAAAAGAATTTAATGCAATTTCACTACAAAAGACACAACTCTAGTGAACAAATCTTAACATAGGAGTAGTTAGGAAGATGTGTTCCTAACACAGGAGTAGTTAGGAACACTACAGGAAACTCGCTTGGGGTTTCAGTATTATGCTTTATTTATAAACATTTCATAGTTTCTCTTTTCATACCTTTTCCTCCCTTTTATGAGATTTTGATTTGTGATCATGGTTAAAACTTGTAACAACCTTTTTAGAATGGACTAAGAGTGTATATTTTTGCCATTGGATTTTGATTTGTGATCATGGTTAAAACTTGTAACATCCTTTTTAGAATGGACTAAGGGTGTATATTTTTGCCATTGGACTACCTTAGTTATACATATGTGTGCATTCATAGACATGACTAGAGCTCATATACTGCTGACAGAAATTAATTTTGTATATATCCCCCTAGTAAAAAGTAGCAATTAGCAAAATTCACTTAATTAGGGAAAAATATTTTACTCTGAAAACTGAAAAATTCTTTGACATTTTCATACAACTAATTACATTCCATTGAAACATTTCATATTTCCTAAAAATCTACGGAAAAATACCTTTTTTCACCCTAAGTAAAGTTATATCTTACCAATAGGCACTTTTTAATTACAGGCATGTAGAACATAATTCAGGTCATCAAAATCTGAGCCCAAGTCATGTCTAAGTCAGCTCATAGCAGTCATTAAAATTCCATCACAAATTTTAAAAGGTTACATTACTGGTGACAATACTTATTCAAACCCTCACATGTTTCTTAAACTATGTATGCTTTTGTTATCTCAATGACCAGGAATATTTAAAATAATGCTGAAGTAATCCAAGTTTATTCTTTATAAGGATATAACATCATATCATTCATTGCACAACTTAAGAGAGAGAGAATTGCTTACTTATTTAACCCCAGACCAAAAAAATAGGAGAATTTCTCATTAATTATTGTACATTTTGCTTAAAAGGCTCTTTTAAAAATCACTTTATTCAGGCCCAGATAAACATAAGTGAAAGAAACAAACAGATCGTTAGCTCTAACGAATTTACAATAATTTAGTCCCGTTTCCCTAATTCCAGTTTTTATGGCAACCTTGGCAAGTGGAAAGTTAAAAATTTTCATTTAGAATATTCTAGAATGTTCTTTTCATTTCCGTTAAATTGTCCTTTGATTTCATTGGTTCTTTTACATTTTTTTCCCAATTCTTTTCCATTTAATGTATGGAAGAATTCAAACATTCAGTTTGATTCTTCATGATCCAGTGCAGTCGCATCAAGTTGAATTGCTTCTTGCTATTTTCTTTTGAAAATCGTTACCTTTTTCTAATTGAACATGCCTTCTGTATTTAGTGTTGTAGATACGTTTTTTGTAAGGTAAGTTCAAAGAAATTGTTAGAGATTTAAATTGGGAGGAGTTTAAAAAATAAAAAGACATTTTTTAACCATTTCCAACTATTTCTGCTAATTATTTTCCAATAAAATCATGTTTTTTTCAGTTTTGTATTTTCCCGTTAATTACTCTCCGCTAAAGCTTATTATTTTCTGTTTAAAAAAACGATTTTTTTTTCCAAGAATTCTTTCCTTGGAGACATGAAAAGAGTGCCAAAAACGCACCAAGAGCGTTGCCACCAAACGAGACATAATACAGCTACACCCATTTATGTCTACAATTCTTAGTCTATGAACTCTGGGAGTCTAAAATGCTAGTTACAGAAACACAAATTTTTATATTCTGGATATAAAACTTTTCAGTAATTGTCTTTGAAATAAAATATTTAATTTTGAAACTAAAATTTTAAAATCTTTTACAAATTCCAGCTACATTGCATTTAATGAATTTGACAGTACAACTCCATCCAGGCACTTGACACAAACTTAAAAATTATATTTTATCCTAATTTATACATAAGGAAAATTAAATAAAATTAAATTTTCCATAAAAGATGAAAAAAACAGTCACAGGAGGAAAAATACTTAGTTATACTTTTGACATGATGGATTAACTTTTAAAGTGCTTTTGGATGGCCCATTTCGCAGCACTTGTTTTTTGATCTGACTGAACTCCTTGGCTATAACAAGAATATGTGTGGCTGTTGTTTCGATATTGATTAGATTTTCACCTGAAAATGAGCCTGTTAATTAAAAACATTTAAAAATAAACAAGTTAAACAATGAAAATGTGTTAGATCCTAAGAATAAATATTCTGTCGTATTTGAAGAGAAGAGTTATGGTGTGAAAATGATCGCCATGATTCTCATGAATCTGCCCTTAGAGGGACCTGTCGTCTATGTTCAAGAAATCTCACAACTTGTTGAATGTTTGAATTCCATGAAAACGTAAGCTGATGATTTCTCCTGAATTTAATTAAAGTAAACATTTCATGTTTGTAACATTTCATGTTTGTGTGGTGGACAAGAATATCATACAAACTAGAAGATTTCATCTAGAATGCACAGGACCACATGTTTTTCCTCATATCTATTTTGTATTACTTGTCAAGCTATTCTTGTTCTGAATTGGATCAGGAATAGAAATGTCAGACATTGACAGCTAGCGTTTGTTTAGCAATGTAATTATCTTCAAATTGTAATTAGTATCTGCGAATAAATTCAATATGGGACATCCATCATTTATTAACATAGCAACCTTCACTGTTTATTCATAAACATACATCACAGCCAAATTTGCTTCTATTTGGATTTTAAAGCCAGGCACTGATTTTATGTTCTTGAAAAGAATAAAGTTGTAATTTTTCACCTATGGAATTTAAGGCCAAGTTTCAGAAATAAACTATCGGAAATCAGTTTTGATAATCTATTAGTTTATTTATGGTTTTCTACACCATAAAGAAACCAAGATGCAATAGATATAACTATGAAATCAATTGCTACTTACATTTACTTGTTACTTACATTACTTGTATTTGGTACCTCATGCACTAAAGCTTCATTAGATATTTTTAAAAATATTTAAAAAAACGTTTTACTCATAAATTTAATTCTATAAATGGTCAATCTACTCACATAACATAGATAAAGATAAAACTTGCTTTGGACCTTCTATAGGCACTTCAATTTGATCATTGTTTTCTGCCTGTAAAATAAGATTTGAAGAGCATAAAGAAATATTATTAATATAATATACCCACTTTAAAACATGTTTTCAGTGACCTGAGTTAAGCTATACATGCATAAAACTACTATCAAATAATTACTCTTAGAACACTGAGTTGCTATCTAAATTCACAAATGAGCAAAAAGCATCTACATATGTATATATTTCACTAAGGTATGTGGCTCAGAAATCAGCATTATTTGTATATTGGTGAAGGGTAACAAACGGATGGAATTAAACAAAATAAAATCAACCACTAAGAAATATAATTAGTCAATTTTGCCTCAAAGTTTAAATATGCTTAATTTGAACTTGGATCTGCACAATATGGCTAGGAATTGCACAGAAGAGCTCTTGCCTTATAATTATTGAAAGCAATGAGATATCAGGAATATAGAAATTAGCACAGAATAGAAAATTGAACCAACCCAAAAATATGTTTGGAAGTCAAAAAATATTGAATCGCTTTCGAACAAGTGAATGAGATGCAATTGAAGTGGACATTCGGAAACTAATTGTAAAAAAATAACTGAGGTGATAACTTTTTACCATGCACATTATTGGAAATAAGAATTAGCACCAGTAAGAGTACACTGGAAGAAAAAATCTCAAACAGCATTTTGTTTACGACTAATTATAATTCATTTGGACGTATGAAATGTGCATATTGATGCTTATATGCATTATAAATGGATTTAAATAATGAATGAAATGTGAGTAGTGACACTGTCATCAATAGAAATTAACAATTAAGAAACTTTAGCGCAGACTAGTCTGCTAGGTTCATAAAATTTACTAAAAAAATTTCAAAATAAGTCACAATTAACCTTTAGACTATGGGCAGTACAACAGTCGTACCGTATTCAGGTAGAGGAATAAAAGCACCATAATGTAAAGGTTAAGAGGTAATTAGATATTTATGTTGAAAAAAAAGATGACTTCAAACAATGAGCACAGTGGCATCACTCTACAGTAACAGCAGTATCAATTTAATTAAGCAAAGAGGTTGTTTCCAACATAGAGCCCCTTAAAAGTTAATTGAGCTTATCTCGGTAAATAAAGTGATTTACCAATTGACAAGACAGACATTTTAAACATTCCAATGTTCGGTACAGCTGTAGTCTCTGCCGCGCGCGGTGGCAACGACTCTTGGCGCGGCTTTTGGCGTAGTTATAAGTGACTCATGCCGGGTGATGGTAACCCATTTTTTTCTCGAATTTTCTCCTGGTTAGGGTTAACCTGTTTTTAGGCTAACTTACGGGACTGAGGGAGTAGTTAATCGGTTTTTTTTGTTACGAGTTGTGTCGCGATAAAAAGCTTTTTTTAACTTTTTTAAAGGAATCGGGATTAATTAAATCTAAAGTTTCTTGCGATAAATGTAACGGGGATATGACTTTTTCAGTTAGGGTTACCCTCACCAGCATGAGTCGCTTATAACTACGCCAAAAGTCCAAATATTTAATCAATATTTGCAGTGTTTTTCTAGTCAAAATGTTGTTTAATTCAGATTTACATAATTCATCTGTACGTATGCAGTATATATTCAATGTTGGAAGATTTCCGTGGCGACATAAAAAAGTGCGCCAAACACGGCGCCAAAAAAAACGCGTTGCCACCGCGCGCGGCAGAGACTACAGCTGTACCCCAATGTTCTATTCTATGCATGAAATAAATCATTCAGTGAAAAAAAGTCAAGAATTGAGATAAGCTTCATAGAGAAACGAGTAATGCAATTTTAAAGCGATTTCATTATTATGAAAAAGATTTTCATACATAGTTATGCATAATTCTGACATTTTTTACACAATTGAACAAATTTCAACACTTGTTCTCAGATTAACATTTCTTTCAAATATGACAGTAAAAGAAATAAAAATTTTAAATTGAAAAAATACAAACCTCCATTCTTCTACCTTGTCCTATGCAACGCTCACACTTCACTCGCAGCGAAGAAACATTTTGTAACATATTTTGACACTATAAAAGAAAACAAAGAAAATATTAAATTCATTTGTTTAGTTAACTTGTAAAGGATCAAAAGAGCAGTGAACAGATCCTTCACTTCCAAGAAATATCCTCTAAAACATACCAGTAAAAATATTCAACATATAATCAGAAATTATAAGCCCAAGCTTTTAGCAATAGCTTTTGCAAATAGTTTGACAGTTGTAAAGCTTGAGCTTCGTTCGAAGATGGTTGGTTTTTATGGCACAAGGGCTAGATTTCGCCAAACGATATTTTTTCGATCAATTAAATGGACATGCATACAAGTGAGGAAAGTTTTACTGACCCAGAAGAGAGAAATACACCAAGGGTTATAACAGGAATCGAACCTAAGCCGCGCACAGCTCACAGGCTGCTCGCACATTTCTTGAAGAACTGTTATATTCTGTGTGATAGCAGAATCTGTATCAGAAGAGGCTTAGAAGTATTTATAGGTTTATAGCTTATTTCCCTCGAGTTTTCACGGTTTTTATATATATATTTTTAAAGAATTTCAGTATTTGCAGGTGAAAATATTATTTTGGAAGTTGGCAGGTTATATTTTGATGAGCAAACATTTCCAATTCATATCAAATGTACCTTTTAAAATATAAATGAAGAAAATCAAATACCTCCAATTGAAATAGATTTTTCTCATCTTTTACTGTTTTGGAATCATGCAATTTAGGACATCCGCTGTCTTCCGAGAAATCGCTAACAGTAATAGAAACAGTTTCAAAATTATAAGAGGAATCAGGTAAATCACTTGCTTTAACCTCATCATTTGAGTAATTACGGGAAGTTGAATCAACCTCTGTAGTAATATCATTTACAATGGGCAAAGCATTCAATACTTCTTCGTCTGAACCGCTTAACATAAAATTAAAAGTCTCCATGGTTACATCAAGTCTTTCGTCAACCCAGTTTACAATGAATTGGAAAAGGAAATCTGAAATTGATGATGATGATGATGATGCTTTTCGGAGAAAAGCGGAGTTGAGGCTTGGCTGCTTAGCCTTTTGCCTCTAGAGAACTAGGACCGGTGGCATTTCAGGACAATGTTACCCGCTTTGGACGATTTTGGGTGCACGATTTGGCGAGAAAGGCCTTGGCGTGTTAAATTGGAGTAGAGTGATAAATGATTAAAATATGGGTACCATACAAGACGATATCTCAGTGCACCGTGTAACGAGTGTGAAAATCGATTCTTTAAGAATTCGAATCTTTTGAAAGATTGTTCGTGATATTAGCCAGTGTGTCCATCTTTCGGTAGGAAGGGAAAAGAAAAATAAAGTCCCAGATAATTAATTTTCAATGAGGGTGACTTCTATATAAATGTATTTTGGGTGTATTAGGTATTTGGGGACGCTTGCTTTTGTTTCTGAAATCTAAAATTTTTTTTAATAATTCAATTTTATTTGTATTGATACGTTAAAGTTTTTTTTTGCATTTCATAAAGAAAAACGAAGTTTTCTGATTTTGTTAACTTAGTTCATTTATCAATAACCAATTGAGTAGCTCCAGTGTGACGTTTTTCAACTACCTACCTACCTAGTTCATTTATAATTTTTTTCGTGTTGCTTATAATGAATTGTGTTTATAAAATCTGAAAATGTGTTCCTAAAAAAAGGACAGCCCCACGTGATGGTTTGAACGGGACAGTAGCGTTTTTTATCATGTTTCCCAACCTTCCCATCGTTTTACTAAAAATGTGGATTTTTTGGTCAGTTTTAATAAAAACTATCTTTAATATTGGTTAGTCATAATAAGCAATAATCGTTTTCATTATCAGGCAAACAAATTACCTGAATATCATAGATCACAATTCCTGTATGTGAACCGGTGGCTTTGTTATTCAATGCGATGTTTTAAATTTCATTTCTTTAATTCTTTAGTCATTTTTAAAGCTTTGGCGAAACTTCAGTTTTAATGACGATCTCCTGAAATAATTTATCGTCTGACTTTTTCATGAATACAAAATAACCCCAGTACCGTTTTTGCCATTCCGATGTGATTTTTGTTTCAAGGAATATGGTCTACAATGGCTAATACTTAACAACAAAATCGGAAAGCTAACGATTTTTAATTTATTTTGTCCCAAATTATACTTTATCCACAGAAGAATGTTTTTGTAAACTTTTATGACTGCAAGCATTTTAAAAAGTATATTTTTCGAATGTTTTTACTAATTAAAGTTTGAAAATTTTCCCACTTCTATCGCTCCTCGCTTACTCCATAAAGACTGTTTAATTCCAAAATTTTTATCAACCAAACCTTTCAGTGTCAGCTGTTTTGAGGGACAGTCTCAACCTCTTACGAAATATTTTGATAGGGAACGACAGAGCTCTGTAGAATAGAGAAAAGAAATTTTGGCTCTATAGAAATTTTTTATAGTTTTAGAGATTTCTAAAGAGTAACCGAGTTCTGATTATATAGAAATAAATTTCTATAGAATTATATTAAGACTTCTATAGAATCATAGGCGAACCCAAGGGGAAGGGGCTTAAGCCCCCCCCCCCAGACCCGATAAAGCAAGTATCCCTTGGGGGACCCGAAAAAATATCATTTTAATTCATGAGCCCGCCTTGGGGGAGCTAAAGGGGTGACAGGTTTAAGCTTCCTAGACCCGATAAAATAAATGTGTCCTTTTTAATTTATGAATATGACTACGGGGCTTAAGCGCCTTAGACTTGCAATAAGCAAATATATCCTTTTTAGTTCATGAGTGAAGGGCTAGGGAACTAAAGCCTCCTAGAAAAAGTAAATACACCCTTTCTTCAATGCATGGGTGCACTACGGGGGCTTAAGCTCCTTAGACCCAAACTAAGCAAATTGATCCTTTTTATGTCATGGGCCTATGTACACGGTTGGTGCTTCAGCCCCTAGATCCGTAAAAGCAAAGATATCCTCTCTTTTTTTAATTCATGGCTGCACTTAGGGGTCTATGTGAGCTTAAGCCCCTTAGATTGTATTTTCTTTAACAAATATTTGTCGAACAATACCTGTAAAGTCATTTCTGTTCTCAAAACAACTGAGATGTAATAATTTTAATACTCTATGTTAAAGTTCCTTAATTTATTGTCTTTGTAATCAAATATGTAAGTATAAAACAGCGCTCCAAAAGCAACGGTAAAATGAAAAACAAATTTCAATAAATAAATTTTTGAATACTTGTTAATATTATTAATTGTGATAACAATCTGTGAACACGACTATTATAATATTATTCCTGCACTCAGATCTGACGAAATGCGTTATTTTCCATGCCTACAATAATCCCTTACTTTAAAGAAGGTATAAAAAGAATTAAGAAAACCTTTTTCAAAATAAATCTAAATCTTCAAAGGCCATAAAAATAAATTTTCTATTTTGGACCCATTCCGAAAATAATTCCTGACTGCGCTTTTAATTTATTAGATGTGAACTGAGAAGTAAAAAGCATCACAAAAATGAAGCAATTTATATAAGTTTAAAAGGATTGACACACATACAAGGAGAGATACTATGAAGACTATTATAGTAAAAATACGCTTTCTTGCCCGCGATGCCTGAAATCTATGAGTCTTGTTGGATTTAAGAACATTAAGATTAAAAGTATAGTAATGTAACGGCAGCTAGGGAAACGATCACCACGACAACGTGGGAAAATGAAAAGTCTTGTTGACTCAGGTGTCGAGAGGAAAAGCCCACACTCCATAACGACCACCCGAAAACATCTTAATGATTTCTTAACGACAGCCAGCCAGCAGGGGTCGGAAATCGCTGTGGTTTCAAAACAAAGGGCAGGCGCCTTTCTGTCGCTCTCTTCGACATTTCGAGACCAAGAAGACAGATATAAATGATGATGAGTTTCCGACAGGGTTTGATGGACCCTTTCAAGTCTGTCGTAAAAGTTGAGGGGAAAGACCAACGTGAGACAGCCAATCAAGAACGTGAGAAATCTTCAACACCCAATCCAGCACCGACTAAAAGGCGGACCAGAAACGGAAAGGAGGAGTCGATAAGCACCCAACAGATAGGGAGTTTTTACAGAGGACGAGAGAGAGATCACGAGAGAGAGAGAGAGATCACGAGAGGAGAGACGAGAGGAGAGACGGAGACAGAGGATCACAGAGGATCAGAGAGGGAGAGCTTGGAGAGAGACGGTCAGCAGAGACCGTTGATGGAGCTTGAAGTGAATATCCTTTCACTGTTGTGCATTTATCCCACCTTGGGATCTTATACTCGCCGGAGTATTTTAGTGAGAAAGGCTCGACCGTAGCCGTAAAGGATAACCCTCCCTAGAGATCCGTGTAACTGCTCATCCTAGTAGTGATCCTGTCCAGAAAGACTGAGATTTCCTGCCTTGGAACTCTGTACTCACTCGAGTAATTTTGTGTTGAGAATAGGCTCACCCGTAGCCGTGCGTTAGACTTCCCCGAGCGAAATTGTGAGGCTCGCCAGCAGCCCTAAGCGCCTCGATAGAACTTTGGACCTTCCAAGGAACTAATATTAATGAACTTTACATTCATTTTCCGACTTTTTGTACAAATTGTAAAATAAACCAATTTAGTCCAGAATCGGATATTTTCAATGGTAACTAGTCTAGCTACCCGTGAATCAAGACGTTACAGACTAGTTAACTTTCTGGTGGCAGCGGAAGAGATCGACACCCAGTCGTGAAGAAGTAACGGAAGCGATCGACACCCAGTCGTAAAGCAGTAGCGGAAGCGATCGACACCCAGTCCTGAAGTAGCGGAACCGATTGACGCCCAGTCCTGAAGTAGCGGAACCGATTGACTTCGTTCGACATCCAGTTCTGAAGGAGCATCGAACCGACCGACATCCAGTCCCGGAGAAGTAGCGACTTCGTTCGACATCCAGTTCTGAAGGAGCATCGAACCGACCGACATCCAGTCCCGGAGAAGTAGCGACTTCGTTCGACATCCAGTTCTGAAGGAGTATCGAACCGACCGACATCCAGTCCCGGAGAAGTAGCGACTTCGTTCGACATCCAGTTCTGAAGGAGTATCGAACCGACCGACATCCAGTTCCGGAGAAGTAGCGACTTCGTTCGACATCCAGTCCCGGAGAAAAGGACGCCTGGTCCGAAATACAGTTACGGAAGACGCCGTCGCGAAAAAGAAATAGAAGACCAAGTTTTGTGTGGAAAGTGACCGACCAATAACCCTGATCTGAAGTAGATGAAAGTGACGAGATCCTGTGCAGCACGACAGCAGGTAAGGCTTGATTTTACTTTAGAGGCAAAAATTGTAGTAAATTAATGTGCTAGGAATTTAAAATTGTCTTAATGAAATTATATTGTATGTGTAATTGAGTGGTTGCAACATTTAGCAAAGTGCTGGATTTGAAAAATTTAGAAAACTATTGTGTTATCAATTCAGGAAGAACTTTCCTTTGAAATTAGAGTAAAAGTCATTTATTGAAATTAAGTACTGTTGTAATCTAAAAGTTATCGAAGTATTCTGTGTAGAGTTACGCTTAGTATATTTTGTGAAATTTGAGTTAAGATTGTTTTGAAATTTAAGGTACATTGTTTTATAGTGTTGCATTGTGTTTTAAGTATTGGTCACATATATTAGTATATTATTGTGTGTATAATTGTGTGTAAGGGACAGGAGAATTTTAAAATGGCATTTTTAGCAAGGCAACGTAAGGCAGATTTGCAGAAACTCGCTTATGAGTTAGGTATCGACCTAGGACCTAATGATAGGGTGTTAGATATAACCACAAAGATATCAGAGCATCCACAATACGACGAAGAATGGGTGAAGGCTCAGTTGCAGGTTATAGTAGAGGAACGGGAGATAACTGACACTCAGGCTAGAGAGGAACGGGAGATAGCCGAGAGAAATGCTAAAGAGGAACGGGAGATAGCCGAGAGAAATGCTAGGGAGGCGGAAGAGCGAGAAGAGCGAATTCGAATGTTCGAGTTAGAAAAACTCAGAATTACGCAAGCTGCTGAAACAAATAGCTTAGGTTCGTCACAAACGGATAATTCTAGACCAACGAAAAACTTGAAATCCGTAATGCAGAAATTTGACCCAGAAAAAGGAGACATGGCCCTATTTCTCACCTTGTTTGAAAGACAGGCGAAAAAGATGGGAATAGATGAGGTTGATTGGGTGACTCACCTTCTTTACCTACTCCCGATGGATATTGCAGAAATTATCATGAGAGAGCCCCCTGAAAAATCAGAAGATTACGATCATGTTAAGAGTACCCTCCTAAATAGATTTAAATTAAATCCGGAAACATTCCGAACCAAATTTACACAGCATCAGAGACGATCAGGAGCGCCCTGGAAAGATCTAATATTTGAATTAAGGAGTTACTTAGAGGGATGGCTAGATGGAGTCGGAGTGGAAAGTTTTGAGGACCTCAAAAACCTAATGCTAACGGATCAAATAAAGAGGAGAGTTTCTCCTGAGATTAAGGAGCATTTCATAGATCAGTGGGCAGCCATAGTAGACCCCGAAGAATTAGTATTTAAATTAGACCAATATGAAGCCGCTAGACGCACTGTCAGGAGACCTCTCACAGCTAAGTTCCCAGAAAAACGTTTCCCAGATAAGCCAAAACCTGACAACAGACCTGCAGTAGTGAGGAAATTTGAGCCAGAAAGGAGCGAACGCTCGAATTGGAGGAATCCAAATCCTAATGAGCAAAAGTGGAGGAAGCGAGAATTTGAACGGCGAAGAGCGCCGGCGTGTTACATATGCCATTCGACGGATCATCTGAGACCGCAATGCCCTGAATTAAGGAGAAACCCGAATCACGAACGCGTGAATCATTTAAAAATGGAGGAGAATTTCGCACCTTCGTTTGCCCCTTATCTGAGTGAGGCTAAAGTTAATGGGATAAATACCGTGATATTGAGAGATAGTGGAACCAGTTTGGACGTAGCTCCCAACCACTTAGTAAGACCAGATGATTACACCGGAGAAACAGTTTGGTTGAAACAGGCTCTGGAAAATCATTTCCGATGTTTACCGATAGCAACAATTAGTTTAGAAAGTGAAAAATTCGGCAAGATAATCACTAAAGCAGCGGTAGTGGATAAAACGGTAGAATTGAACCATTATCTCCTGGGAAACTCGACCCAAGAATTGCTCGAGGAGGCAAGGAAAAACCCACATTTAGTTAATGCTGTCGTTACGCGTAGTCAAAACAGGGGAAACAAAAGATCAGGGAGTTTGGAGAAACTCAAAACCCCCAACTGCGTTAGCGAAAAACCACCTCTTCAATCGAATAGCCAGGAGCGCGAGGTTCCGATTCATCTACCCCCTGCTGAAAAGCATACAATTGCGATTTGAAAGTAACCCCCGAGGAGTTTTCCAACGCACAAAAGGAATGCTCTGAATTGAGTACGCTGTGGAAAAAAATGGAAGAAAAGCGAACTCAGGAATATAGGGTGGATAAAAATTTGTTGTTTAGGATAACCGCAGATCACCGAGGTGAGGAAAGGAAACAATTAGTCATTCCCGCAAGAATGAGGAATGAAATTCTAAGGTTATGCCACGAAGAAGTCGCCTCACATTTAGGCTCAACAAAAACCAAAGATAAACTATTGAGATATTATTTTTGGCCGAACTGCATTAAGGATGCAGAAGAATACGTAAGAACATGTGACCCGTGCCAGAGAGTGGGAAAACCAAGGGAAAAGAAGAAAGCCCCATTAAAATTAGTGCCGGTGATTAAAGAGATCTTCTCGAAAATTAATGTAGATACCGTAGGACCCCTTCCTTATTCAAGTAAGGATAATAGATATCTAGTAACTGCTATCTGCATGGCCTCAAAATATCCTGAAGCGATACCCGTTCGCGACATCAGTTCAGAATCGATAGTGGAGTCCCTCATGATTATATTTAGTAGATTGGGATTTTCCAGAGAAATACAGTGTGACCTAGGCACTTGTTTCACCAGCAATTTGACCACCACGTTTTTTGGAAAATTTGGCATTAAGGTTACGCACAGCTCTGTTGGACACCCACAAAGTAACCCAGTAGAGAGGTGGCATAGTCCTGTGAAAAGATTATCGAAGGTTTTATGTTTGAAATCGGGATTAGATTGGGAGAAAAATCTACCTGCAGCTCCCTTAGCATTAAGAACGGTGACTCATGAGTCCACAAAATTAGTCACGACTAAACTCGTACGCAGAAATAATCTTCGAACCCCCGAAACCTTTCTTTTTGAACATTGGGTAGAACCGGAGAAGGAAGAAAATGTCGTGACTGAGTGCATGTTAGAATTAAATGGTTTGAAGCGTTGTCCTGAATTGGACTATGAACGAGTTTCAGACATACGAAACGAAGGGAAAACCTGGTACGATATAGATGCCGTACGCAGAACTTTTAGAAAGGAAGCGATAGAGCTGATACCGGAGTATAAGCACGAATTCCATAGGCTAAAAGTAGAAATCACCGAAAAACCCGTACTTTATCCCCCAAACTATAGCAGAGAATTTATCTTGCAAACAGATGCATCTGATAAAGAGATCGGGATTATCATAGCTCAATTAGGACTACACAATAATGAACAGCCAATCTTGTTCTGGAGTCTAAAATTTAACTGTACAATAGTCCACAGAGCAGGGAAAGACAATAAGCACGCTGATTGCTTAAGTCGTAAATAACATTTGACACTTCAAATGAAAATTTGATTGTAAATATTTAATAGTGTATAAATTGTGATCTATGTAAAATGTAAATACAAATGATGCTTGTGTTTGTAATTTAAATAATTGAATAAGAGTGTAAAATGTTGGAAGGTTAAAACCATTGGTTATAGCTGCCTCTGAAGTATTGTCAAGACCTCCTGTATGTCTAACCCCTTCCTTTTAGATTTTGCTCTCTAACACATCGCAAAATCTCTCTATGGGGGGAGGAATTCTGTAACGGCAGCTAGGGAAACGATCACCACGACAACGTGGGAAAATGAAAAGTCTTGTTGACTCAGGTGTCGAGAGGAAAAGCCCACACTCCATAACGACCACCCGAAAACATCTTAATGATTTCTTAACGACAGCCAGCCAGCAGGGGTCGGAAATCGCTGTGGTTTCAAAACAAAGGGCAGGCGCCTTTCTGTCGCTCTCTTCGACATTTCGAGACCAAGAAGACAGATATAAATGATGATGAGTTTCCGACAGGGTTTGATGGACCCTTTCAAGTCCGCCGAAGTCTGTCGTAAAAGTTGAGGGGAAAGACCAACGTGAGACAGCCAATCAAGAACGTGAGAAATCTTCAACACCCAATCCAGCACCGACTAAAAGGCGGACCAGAAACGGAAAGGAGGAGTCGATAAGCACCCAACAGATAGGGAGTTTTTACAGAGGACGAGAGAGAGATCACGAGAGAGAGAGAGAGATCACGAGAGGAGAGACGAGAGGAGAGACGGAGACAGAGGATCACAGAGGATCAGAGAGGGAGAGCTTGGAGAGAGACGGTCAGCAGAGACCGTTGATGGAGCTTGAAGTGAATATCCTTTCACTGTTGTGCATTTATCCCACCTTGGGATCTTATACTCGCCGGAGTATTTTAGTGAGAAAGGCTCGACCGTAGCCGTAAAGGAGAACCCTCCCTAGAGATCCGTGTAACTGCTCATCCTAGTAGTGATCCTGTCCAGAAAGACTGAGATTTCCTGCCTTGGAACTGTGTACTCACTCGAGTAATTTTGTGTTGAGAATAGGCTCACCCGTAGCCGTGCGTTAGACTTCCCCGAGCGAAATTGTGAGGCTCGCCAGCAGCCCTAAGCGCCTCGATAGAACTTTGGACCTTCCAAGGAACTAATATTAATGAACTTTACATTCATTTTCCGACTTTTTGTACAAATTGTAAAATAAACCAATTTAGTCCAGAATCGGATATTTTCAATGGTAACTAGTCTAGCTACCCGTGAATCAAGACGTTACAGTAAAAACAGTCATGAGTGAAAGGGAAATTAACATCCTCTTGTAAGATATGCAATGTTTGAGATGTTCTCCAAAGTCGAGTTTACAAAATTTTAAATCCAAAATGTACAGAAATGTGCATTTTGGAACAAAAATTTACTTTGAAATTATATTTTATTTTTAAAGCTATTTCGCTCGGGGTTTGTGGTAAATTTGAATGATCAAGTTACAGTAATGTTTCCAAAGAATTGGATTCAAAAACATGTTTTTCTGAATGAGATACATTTTCAATACAGTTTTATAAATCATACCAAAATGTACTAATCGATTTCATTTGAATTGAGGTTTGATTGTCGCTCTATGGTCATTTTGTTCAATACGGCCTTTCCAACTGGAAACATTGCTTTCGATCCCACAAATACCTTTTTTTACAGATATAGCCAATATTTTGGAATGACTAATCCTTTTACTCTCCTAACAACTCTAAATTCTGAGTATTTTAGCTGTGCTGAGGGTTATGTGACCTTCATTTAAACTCAAAATGTAGGTTTGAAAAAACCCAAATCCCCATCCATGCTTTCCCGAGAAACCCATCAGAAAGTCATCATTTATGAAGAAATTCGTAAATAACATGGCAATAAAAACTTCACTGGTTATCTGCTAAAAATCTGGAAACACAAAAGACTTTGGGGAGCCTTCCCTTCTTTCATCAGTCGGATAGACTCATTAAAAGGCACCCTGCAAAGAAATGGATATACGTACGTAGGGGATGTAATGGTATTTTCTTAGAACTCGCCGGTTGACGGTGCCAGGGTCAGCGGACCCTGGCGCCAATGTCTCGAGCAGTGGTTCAGATTAACGCACTTTTTTTCATTGACATGACAATTTTTAAACCACGTACTCATTTTTTTGTAAATAAGGTTGCAAAATTTTCAATTCTTCAGAGATCTAGTGGGATAGCAATCAATCAATTTTAATTTGACAATTAATTGACTAAGAATAATTAAACGTACTTAAAAACAGGTTAACAATTAGGGTTGTGTTAGTTTTTCGAAATGGAGCAAGACTGATCAAATTTTAGTACTCATGTTGTTAGCCAAATAACAATTTAGATTCAACATCTGAAACAGAAGACAGATTTATCTATAGACTGTGTGTCAACAAATTCATCTCTATTTCCAGACCTGTTGTGGTTGGCGAAAACTTATACTTTTCAAACCGACATTTTAATATTTAGGTTAAAGTACACATATCTAATTTTTAGCCCTTGTGTAGCAAAATATTATCATGGAACGACAAACCAAATTAAACTTTATTTAAACGAAAACAATTTTTTTACTTATTTGCGTGACGTTATATTACAATGAAATATATTGATAAATTTTCATTATCAAGCCCTTGCGATCTAAAGATGTAATTCATTTCAATCCTGAAAAATCACGTTTAGCGGAACATGTCAGGGGGCAAATTTCATCTAAAATATTTCGATGATTACCTATAGTAGATCGTTTTCCACGATGAACTCTGGAGACATTCTCAATTATTCAATTTGAAGTCAGGGCTTCTTGCTAGGACAGGCTCTACCTTTCTGGATACAGCTATGTCAACCAGTCAAGGAACAAGGGATTTCCTTTGCTTATAAGCTAAGTTGTTGCAACACTATCGGCCGCAATTAGCCTAAGCGTGTGGATCATTTCTCTGTTCCACTGTTCTGACAATGTGTGAGAAAATTCCCTCATCTAAAATCCCTCATTGTCAGAGGAATCCAATAAAAGACCAATACATTTTTGACTTTGATCCTTTTTTTGCTCAGTTGCAATATTGCATTTTTATAGACGTTTTCATTGTTTTTTAATAAACGACGGCATTAGTTTTAATAACGGCGATTTTACAATGGTATTGCATTGATCTAAATTGCTCACACAGAAATTTGATAAAATTAACTATGAACATCGTACCCATAAGAACATTTAGTTCACATTCCTGACTTTTGAGTTTCGGTATTCTAACTCAGCTGTTTCAATGGCTAGATTGAAATTATTATACTAATTTTTATATTAACGAAGATTACTTGCATACAGCTGAGTATTTTCCCTTTTACATTAGTTTAGTACATTTAATATTTTCAGGAAACGAGGATACCTATTCACACAACAAAACTGAACCACCATAGCAATATGCTCTTGCACATAAAACTATACAATTGGCAATCTGATTTTAAATTTTCTTTAGCCCAATTTTATTGATTTATAAATTTTAACAAATTTCATGTAGTGGAGTTTAATTTAGGGCTTTTCAACGACAGGATCTTAATCAAAATTGCTCAAATTAAAAACGAAACGTATTACTTCTTTGCGTTGTGCTCAACGTACGCACAATCCATGATTAACTGGACCAATTCTTACGCCTTGTTCTTTACTTTAGGTTCCTTCATTCAGTGAACAGACCGTCAGATTTGGTCATAGCGCTTGTTTGCCACCCAGTAGGTCGCGGGTTCGAATCCCGGTTTGTAAGCGCATGGATGTAAGCGATTGTTAGGAGTAGAGGCGGCTCACCCATTGCGTGCTCGATCCTTCACAAGCAGCCGTTATTTGCCCCTTGTAGTGTTATCTTTTTGACCAATTCAGTTCAAGATAACTGCTTGAAACAAGTGCTTTTGATCTTGCATTTCTAAAGGAATTGATCAGAATTTCCCGTTTTCAGAAACCGAAAATTCATCAAGGGACCAGTAAAACGAACAATATAATCGAATGCACGATATATTGGGGAGATGTTAGTATATTATATGTGTAGTTAAAGTATTATCTATATTTTTGATGCTGATTTCAGAAATGTCTTAAAAGAACGATCATATAACTTCATTTAACAGCTTTAATAAACAATTTTCTATTTCCGTATGTAGTGCACAAAGATCTTAATGTTCAGTTTACTGAAGACTATTCCTCTGAGATAAGAAAGTAATAAGGTTCACCCCTTGACTCCACTGAGTCATAAACTCACATTCGTTTAAAGTTGGGACCGTCGTGGTTGTGGGTATGCCCACTGCGCTAGCACTCCTCGAGTTGTAGGCGGCGCAGGTTCAATTCCTGGTGTATTCAGCAGGGCGAAGCAGGCATTCCTCCCTGGGTGTATTTCTCTTTCCTGTGTCAGTAAAAGTTTTTATTGTGTGTGTGTTTATTACTTGATTGCGTCTTGAGCATGGCCATATACGGCCCTTGGGCCATAAAACCCATCAATCACATAACATGTATTATGATTACCCCAGCCATTGGAAATGAAAAAAAAAGCTTTGGACTGATTATTTAATTTTTAAATTCTTTTTTTAAAATATCGCAGAAAGGGAGGGGAGGGGGAGAGGGGTGGGGGTGAAGCAGTAACAAATATTGATAAAGTTTGTGAAAACGAGGTACGCACTTGTAATGAGCTTTTATATACACTTCTGGAATGTCAGTTTTTTAAAGCTAATATATTGTTTTTTATTTATTTTTAAGGTAGAGAACTCTTTCTTAGCTTTACTTATAAGATCTGTAAGAAAAGAGGATTGGTTACCTTCCATTTCTGACGATATGGATGGAATTGCTTGTCTTACTCTTAGATTAATTAATTATTGCCCTGAAATTCACTTATTTAATGAGTAAAATTATTTTAAATAGTTAGATTAAAACAATTTAATTGGAGGAGTTTCTGCTTCTTTCCATAGGAGGGGAAGAAATGGTAAACTTCGCGATGTGTAGCGTCTATTTTTATGCATGTATTTTTAGTAATTAGTAAGATACTGAATGATGATAAGATGATTCGTCTGAATACGTATTCCAAGCTTTCATTTATGTCTTCAATAATTCAAAGTTAAGAGTACCCTAGTATATTACACAATTTAAAATATACCCACTTCTTGCATGCTTGGGAAAAATAACTATGCTAGTAAATACTAGTAGTAAAATTCTTATATCTTAAATACAAATTTTTAGCACTGTGCTTTTAGAATTTTGAGCTTTTGCCATCAAAATGATAATTGCCTTCAAAATTTTATGTAGAAAAATTCACCTTCAAATTGTTGACCAAGACAAATATGTAAAAACGGATTGAAAATAGCATGATATAGAACCCTGAATGAGAGAGAATTGTGAGCTATGATTGTAACTGACTTGAGATTTTGTTTTTACTGTAGTTGACCTAGTATTTACTGCACTTTTAGTAGCAAGAAGGTACCACCATTGGTTACCGGAAAAGACTCAGCACACCGCTTTCTTTGAATAAAAAATATTCTTAATGCATTTAAAGAAATTAACTGAGAAAAGTTCTTTTTTAGGTTCCAAAGGTCGTTGTGTCTTAGGTGCTTTAGATCATTTAAGGTGTTATAGGTCCTAAACCCCGAATTGGGTATTTTCAGGTGCTATAAAATTTGCATATTTTATTCAGGATATCTCAAATAGCCAAAATGTAAAAATAGCTTTGAAATAGAGGGTATAGAACTAAATAGGTAAAAACTCCAGAATCCTGAGCTTATATGTTACACACCCGGAGAGGACCACGCGAACCCGTATGACGCTGCAGAACTCCTAATCTGGTTACGGGAGCCTGCCACGAAAGGCCTTACAGACAACATACGGACTTCACAATGGAGAGGAATGTGTCGTTCCATTATCACTAGATGTGTTTTCTATTGTGGTGTCGTGGGTATGCCTAGAAGGTAGATACTTCCCGGGTAAACTGGTGTGTCAAGTTGTCTTCGAGCAAGAAAGAATGATCGTGAGAAAAAAAGGTTTCTCACGATCATTCTTTGAACGCAAACATACCTCTCTTGTACCTTGAAACACTTAATTCCTCGCATCACAACATAAAAAACCTGCTTCCCCACAGCTGTCTTAAGCACTCTCGACTCAGTTTATACTGATCAGACAAGCTTTGCATATTGCTCCCTAATTTCAGGTCGTGGTTTCAAAACCTATTTAATTCTATGTTGATTTAAAATAACTTTTTCAAGACTATTTTCTTTGGTTTACTGCATAAAAATCCTGTGCCGGGGAACCCGCCTTACTGATTGCAAAAGGGGGGTCACCTTCAAAGTGATGTGGAAATTGGTTTAATTCAAATGCTATATTATTGATGTCATTTTACTGATGCGTCTATGAAATTCTCATAAATTTTAGATATTGCACGAATTATATTATAGCCGTTAACTTTCTAAACCCCAGCTAACGGGATTCTACTTCTATTTTTTAGTATGGCGTTAGAAATTAATTTCTTATGACTTTATTCATATATACAAACGTATAAAATATTCATTGTTTTTAAAGTAAAAAATATATTCTTCATTTTGGAATTAATCTTAGAAATGAAGAAAAGGATAACTGAATTAAATGTGATAAATAAACCATTTCTTAGATTATTCTTCCAAAGTGGAATAAGGAAAATGTAGTCAATTTTGTAATCAATCTCCTTATAATATTCAATTATAATTGTAAGTAGTTGAAACTCAAATGTGAAGTATTTGAGTATACTGGGGGTACTTTCTCAACAGATCAATCAATCCTATTTGATGCCTCAGGAGATTCCTGGGAAATTTCCTTTTGGTAATGGGATTATAAATGCTTCCTCTTCTGCTCGTTAAGTACTAATATTTTTAACATTATGCTTTTGTTAAGTGTCCTGCGATTTGTAGGAGCTTCACTTATTTCAGTTACAAAAACGAATGATTTTTAGTACAATATATTATCTTTTACATCTCATTTAAATCCTTTACTCAATTTTGTGATCTGATTTTTGTAATTTGGGCACTTAAAACTTATTTTTAAAAACATTATAGAGAAAATTGTTTTTCTGCCTCATATGTTCTTAATCATTTTTAAGAAAATTAAGCTCAAGTTATTATTTATAACTGAGTTTTATGCTTCTAACTGAAATCTCATGGTGTATACTGTTTTGGAAGCCACTGTAGATGTTTATTAGATATCTAGGGAATTATTTAAATGCTAATTGAAACCAAATGAACTTTGACAATTTAAAGAAAGGGGATAATGTGCTGTATAAATGAAATACAGAAAGATTTTTCTTTCTGAACACTTGCAATTTTCAGATTTCCATCTTGAATGAATATTTTTGAAACTATGTTTCATAAAACTATGCAAAAATATAAAACATTTTCCAAAAGTATCAGCCCATCTTTACTTAGTTTTTAGTTGAATTTATTTCCTTCCAAACACGTCTTTATTCTATTAACTGAGAAATATTTATAATTGATGTCATAAAAATGAACATTCAAAAATAAACATCATTCAGTTTGAACTTCCATTCATCTGTGGTATAATCTTCTCAGTGACATATTTCACCCCTTTATACCTACAATGATATAAATTAACATTCAAATCACAACTTTATAACTACACAAAACACACATCTATTTTTTAAACACAGCAGTATCACATTGAAACAGATTTGCAAATAAAAAAAATTACAATTCTCAACTCTAAAATTAGTGTAGAATGCCTTTCAACACTTAACATTTGGTGTTGTTATAACAGTTAGTGAAGAAATGATTGGTTACAATAGCTAGTCAACAAATGATTTCTTACACGATTCAAGTTTGATTTCCAATTTAGGATACTGTTAACATGCTTCAAGCAAAACTTTAAAGGTTAAATGAATTTTCTGTTTCAAATAGATGAAGAAAAGAAAACGACCCTTGATACTGTTATTTTAATTCATAAGTAAAAATCAAGATTTTAGCCCATTTTATATATGGCATGATTACCCGAATCCATAAATATTCATGTACATATGATATCTATGAGGTACAGCTGTAGTCTCTGCCGCGCGCGGTGGCAACGCGTTTTGGCGCGGCTTTTGGCGTAGTTATAAGCGACTCATGCAGGCTGATGGTAACCCATTTTTTTCTCGAATTTTCTCCTGGTTAGGGTTAACCTATTTTTATGGCAACCTTGCCGGCGTCCAGTTCTCATTTACAGTGTGAAATCTGTTAAAATATTAGAATAACTTATATTCTACTAATGTACATTTTTTTTATTCATTTCATTCATATGTGGAGAATGATATCGATTCACTGTTGGAAATCCGAGAACAAATGGGTTACCCTCACCGGCATGAGTCGCTTATAACTACGCCAAAATTCCATACATTTCATCCATATTTGCAGTGTTTTTTTATTCAAATGTTGTTTCATTCAGATTTACATATTTCATCCATACGTATGCAGTACATATTCGATGTTGGAAGATTTCCGTGGCGACATAAAAAGTGCACCAAACACGGCGCCAAAAAAAACGCGTTGCCACCGCGCGCGGCAGAGACTACAGCTGAACACCTGACGCTTCTGAGAAAAATAATTTGCGCGTTTTGGGAGCCGTTGGGGGGTTGGAATTTAGTGACAGATGAATCTGCTGCTATGAGTTCTTAACACCATTTTACGTTTGGAACTTCAAAGGTAAGGTAACTTTTTTTGCAATTTTCTAAACTCTTGCTAATGTGCATACCGACAATACATAAAAAAGCTTGTGCTGTTTGTGATTCATCTTAATTTGAAAATGTGCTCAAAAAAGGTACAGCTGCAGTCTGCCGCGCGTGGTGGCAACGACTCTTGGTGCGGCTTTTGGCGTAGTTATAAGCGACTCATGCCGGGTGATGGTAACCCATTTTTTTCTCGTATTTTCTCCTGGTTAGGGTTAACCTGTTTTTATGCAACCTTGCCGGCGTCCAGTTCTGTCCAGCATTGGTTGTTCAGCTGTAGTCTGCCGCGCGCGGTGGCAACGCGTTTTTTTTGGCGCCGTGTTTGGCGCACTTTTTATGTCGCCACGGAAATCTTCCAACATCGAATATATACTGCATACGTATGGATGAAATATGTAAATCTGAATGAAACAACATTTGAATAAAAAAACACTGCAAATATGGATGAAATGTATGGAATTTTGGCGTAGTTATAAGCGACTCATGCCGGTGAGGGTAACCCATTTGTTCTCGGATTTCCAACAGTGAATCGATATCATTCTCCACATATGAATGAAATGAATAAAAAAAATGTACATTAGTTATATATATGGTTATGAATATAAGTTATTCTTATATTTTAACAGATTTCACACTGTAAATGAGAACTGGACGCCGGCAAGGTTGCCATAAAAATAGGTTAACCCTAACCAGGAGAAAATTCGAGAAAAAAATGGGTTACCATCAGCCTGCATGAGTCGCTTATAACTACGCCAAAAGCCGCGCCAAAACGCGTTGCCACCACGCGCGGCAGAGACTACAGCTGTACCGCGCCAGGGAAAGCAGTTACAATTAGATGGGCTTGACAACGTTTTAGAAAAACAATTTCCTAAACATTTCATCATGGAATCGCCGATCACCAGGATAGCCATTTGCAGTAGATAATCACCAGCGCAGAGCACAGCGATACATCCCGCTTGAAATCCAATTAAAATGACAATCGAGCGGGAACTGCGAGTTTCGAGAGAACGAATTCGATTATCGATTCGGTTTAAGAACTATTCGATCTAAGAAATGAGGCCAAAATTAAGATCGCCAAAAAAGTCACAAAAGTAGAGTAACCCGGTGCACCGAAAAGCGTCCAAAGCGGGTAAAATTGTCCTGAAATGCGTAAGTTCCGTATTTCTTGACTTTTTAAATCAGTTACAGTTATGTCATGAATCTGTTTTATTCAAGAATTCTTAAGATAAAGTTACTCCTAGAAATTTAATTACAGGGATAGCAGTTTTTTTCATATATTCTCTTTATATATTTTCTTTTGTTATTTATTATTATTAAAAATTCTTGTTTAGGAGATGATAGAGGGAGCTCTACAACTTATTGAAATTTTTTTTAACAAAGATGTATAGATTACGTGTTATAGTTTTCTTAAAAATTTTTTCATTTCATAAATATTTATAAGTTATAGAGATTGTTGAACATTTTAAGTTGATTAATAATTGGTCCTATAGTCTTTAAATTAATACATAATATAAAGATAGAAAATTAAAAAGCATATGCTTACTTAAAACTTGGTTTTTCTTAAAACAGTTGTTAAAATAGCATGCATTAAATTTTAATTTTTTTCGTTATAGTTTTACCAATATTTATAATATTTTAAGTCATTGACCTAAACTGAGTACTTTTCGTATGTTTATTTGCCAATACTTGTGATTGAGTAATGTAATAACCTTGGTTAGAAGGAAAAGCACGCTTATTTTTGTTATGGTCACTACTGTTAATAACTAAGGAAAACAAACATTAACATATTCTCAGTCAAGACCAAAATATAGTGTTAAGTATACTGCTCAGTAGCAATGTAATTTAAATAACGATGTTTCTTAGTTTTATCTTGTTTTTAGTGTGTACTTTTAAAATGAAATCAGGTATTTTTTCAATATGTGGTAGCATAAATTCAAAAGCTTATAGTTGTAATGTTCTCATTTTTTCTTTTTTCCTAGGCTATCAAGCAGAAGCTTTTAAAATCACGTAACATTCCAGAAACAGATAATCAGCCTCAAGAAGATGAAAAGTCCATGATATTACTCGGGACTCATCTAGTTAGTACTTTGTAGTATTTCCTACATCAGAATCGATTCATTATTTTGAAAACCAAACCTTAAATTTACTAGTTTTCATGTATTATGTGCTTGAATCATAAAATACAACTTATTTTTTGAAACTTTGTTTTGAATCAAGCACCATATAATTATTTGAAATTAACTACTTTTGTATTTTATTCTTAATATTTAAGATAGGTATTTGGAAATTAAAACTTTCAAAACTCGTTGGGTTTTGACACTAGAATGGCCATTGGTGTCACTTCGATATTGGCTTTCTCATTGTTTGTTGGATTTTGACAATTGTGATTTTTAATCATTTTACTTGATAAACACTTGGCAGAAATTTTGTGTAACTGAATTTAGAAAAATTCTACAGTTAAAAAATTTACTTAGAATGTCCGCTGGTGTTTTTTCAACATCAAGCAGATTTCCCGAACTAAATAGTTTCATTCAGCCAAAAAAAAGACCATTAACCCTCTGCATATGACGCGGCAGAATATAGTTTCCTTCGTTGGTTACGGCAGCCGGCCCAAACGGCTTTACAAGCAAATTCCGGAAACGGCCTTTGCAATGCTTTCCCCCAGGAGGAGAGCGAATGCGCTTTTTCCCTTATCAGCTAATGTTGCGGTTTCTTTTGTCTGGTGGCGAGTATGCCTAGAAGGGACAGGTTATTACCAGGTATAGTGAAAGGACAGCTAGGATTTCAGTTCGTATGGTCACTATCACTCGAAGGACCCGTAACTTGTCTTCGGAGTCGAATAAACGAATTACGAGGCTCCCTGTCGATAAGCCTGACATCTTTGTCGACGGGGAGAATAGGCTATTCACGCGCGGGTCTCTGTTTAAAAGGAAAGAGGGGATGGAAATCGAAACGAGCTTCAGCCGTTCCTTCAGGAGTTTGAGATCAGAAAGAATCCGAACCCTTCGTAACAAGAGGACTGGAAATTTTCGGGCGGTTCGGCCGCTCCCCGTATCCAGAGGGTTAAATAGCAAATCAGATTTCTAACCACTGTTCAGTTAGTAATGCTTTTTGATTAATTTATTTGACCTTGAATATACTGGCATCCCTTTCAAAGGCAGGATCAGTCTCAATTGCGAGTTTACTTCTAAATTTGTGCATTGTTAGCGATTATTATTCCAATTACAACAGTGCTCAGATTATTTTCTTTCACTTATGAGACACAAAAACCACGACTCAGAAAAAGTTCTGAAGAAATTGGAAATCTGTTACAAGAATATCATAAAAGGAATATGATGATGTTGAGCTCTCCTATTCCGATATAGATAAAGAAAGCCAAATACACTAAAATAAATTAAAAGTACCTGTATAATGTGACACAGATGCTCCTGACAATACCTAGAATAATTTGTATTTATCACTCGGGATGGCACTGAATGGAAAATATATAATGGATAAATGATTACTTTGCTGCTGGAAATATTTTACATGAAAATATTGGTCCCATTAATTTTGTCCAGCAAAACGTCAGCGTGTCAGTCCTGAGTTCAAGAGTTAATGGGGAAAAGCACCAAAATTGTAAATCAGAATCTCAGTGGGAATTTATCTGATACATAGGAAATGTGAAATTAAATATTCTTGTTTATATGCAACCAATGATACACAAAACATGTTCTGTAAGTAAATGGAGCACGAAAACTTCTTTTTACTGTATCAATTGTAATAAATTAGTGGTAACATCTGCTTGATATAGTATTTTTAAAAAAATTAACTCATTTTCTTTTGTTTATTTTTAATTTGTTGGTTTTTGTGTATTGCACAACCATAACAATCGATTTGCTTTAATTTTTTTGTAGTATAAATAGTCAAGCTTATGAAAATATTGTGAAATAAGCTTTAAGTTGACTAAAATAAAAATAGTAAGGATATCAGATATTATCACTATTTTACTCAATTTATATGCTAGTGTCGAAACGACCCAGGCAGCCATTCAAAGGTAAAGGAATTTCCGGCTTTTCTAGTGTTAAAACCCATTCACTATAAACTCAGAAAAATATTTCATGATTCAGTGTTTGCATTATTTATAAAAGCTTTGAGAACAATATTTTGATTATATTAAAAATGGCTTTATATTCCTTATTTTATTAGATATGATTTTCGCAAATAAGAAAAATGAGCTGAATTCATGGCAATTGGTTAATCGTAATTCCTGTTATTGGTTTGATTTTCTCTGAAACTGTTGATCCGACTCTCGCGTTATAACCTATACCCTAAACCAAACCGTTTAAAATTAGCATGTTCAATACGTATGGTGTTATTTTCATTAAATGAAAAATCATAATACACCCGTTTTATATTGATTGTGATGGCATTATTTCTTGTCAAAAAGGGTTAAAGGTCCTCTGTTGAGGAGACAGGTACCATAATGATGTACTCAATAATTATACTATTTTAAAAGTTGATAATAAACAATAGTTTTTATGTTCCTTATTAGACACTTATTTAAAAATCTCGGTGAGTGAGATAAATTTTTGTTCCCTTCTAACTTAACTGAATATTTAGTATTTCTTTATATTTTGCTTTTGTAATCATCGATATACCTGTTTTAAATTGAGTACTTTTTGTTCAAAATATTTAATCTTGAAATGTTCTTTTTTCTCTACGCAAGACAAGATAAAACCTTGAAAAAAGGATTTCTGAGCAGAATGAGAAAAGACCATCATTAGTCGTTCGAAATCGTTCTATAAATTATATATTATCAGATTTACTAAAAATATACAGCTAAATTTGCAATTGCTTATACATATGCATAAATTGATCAGAAATGTATTTGTACTATTATCAATCAAGCTTTTATGTGATGCACATAGTGCAAATGAATTTTGAATACTAAAACAAATCCAAATCACACACTGTTTAGATTATATAATCATAGTATTATGAAGTACACTAATAAATTTTGCAAACGACATTAAATAGTGCCAAATTTTCATGCAGGTTAATTTAATTCAAAAGGAGGATTTTACATTTTTTGGAATAAGTAACTATTTATTGAAAAACATGTAAAGATAAGTAGTCTTGTCAAGTCTAACTCGTGTTTTCTGTATTTATAGTGACAAAGAGAAGCGTGTCATGAAAAGGTTGTATTTTACGTTGTCCATTGTAATTTTTGTGTTGCAATCCATTGGAAGTTTTTTTAATTGCTACCTTTATAAATGTTTTAAATCATAATTTTAGTAAATATGAATACTTGATGTGTCAACAAAATATGGCATCATTTTTCTCTAATCCAACTAGCAATATTTTTCCTTAATGTAGCGTAAAAACCATTATTTCCAAAACCTACTCAGTTAAATTATTTTCCTTTCCTATTGCAGAAAGGTTTTTAGTAAATTCAATATTTATTAAGATATCAATGACCATGTTTGATCTGCAAGATGAGACGACAGGCTACAATAGCCTCTTAACTTGGTACCTGAAGTCTCAAAGGTAATCTAAAAACTTAAATTTCAATATAATTTTCATTTTATGCTATCTTGCGATCATATTAATGAATTAGGTTTCTTTTATAAATGGTAGATCTAAAGAACTACTCGAAATGATCAAACACTTCAATTCATGTTTTAGTCTAAATTTTATGCATTAACAATAAACCTTTTTAACTACCCGACAAAATAAGATCTCGTTAACTTACCTAACACTCTTGAGTAGTTTGAGACCACCTATTGATAAATATTGAACTGATTCTTATTAAGGACCAATTCAATTCCTTTGTACTTAAAAAGCAAGTCTTCAGTTGCATCAATCATTTTCAAACGTAACCTGCCATTTAGTGCCTCTAATAAAGTTGTGCTGCAAATTTCCAAGTCAGATTGTCTGAATATGAACTTTTCGTACATGCTTCATCGCTTTCATACGCTTTCGTACATCAAAAGAGCAGAAACATACTTGATGGTATTTTAAAATGTTGTGTTCTATTAAAGAAAAATTATTACTACTGCTTACATGTATGCTTTTAAACAATCCTCAAATTTTTTATGGATAAATTTCTAATGATTTCATGTATAGATATTTTTCCTTTAAAATTTCAAGGTACATGTGCAATATTTACTAAATTATTTCATGTCCTTAGAAAGTTTTATTTATGTATCAACAGTTGTGATAAAAACATTTCAAAGCAAATTTGCACTTTGAGTGTTTGAGATTAAATGTGATCCTGTGTAGATATGATTTTCTCCATGTTGTGATTGTACGTTAATTTTGAAATATTGTATCTGATACTGTATGATAGTTGAAATTGATTTTGAATCGCAAGAAATGAAATATTTTGGAGAAATATTGTATAAATTGTATCATATGAAGTTATGTAAAATTATTTTATTCTAAATAAATTTGTTACAATTGAAGTTTTTTAAACATTAAATAAAGAAGTTTTATCACATTTTAGATGAATTTTTTTAATACCTGAATAAATTCTGTAATACCAAAGTCTGGCTTATGCAAGTCCATTTGATAGTCAACCATTTGGGTAATTTTCATATTTATTATACCAATTTTAGGTAAAACAAGAAAAGTGTTTGGATTATTTTATAATTATATTATGGAATAAATTTGAAAACGTTGAGCTAAATTAAAGTTTAATCTATAGGTTGGTTTGTTTTAGAAAATAATTATAGGAGTTGATTCTATTTGATTTTAAGTTGAAAAGTTAAAGCTTAAATTCTCAAAAATACAATAAAATGGCTTAAAGGGTTTGCCCACTGCTCTTGCAATCTGCAAGTTATATGTTGGCGGTGAAGGTTCGATTCTTCCCTGGGTGCATCTCTTTTGTGTCAATAAAATCAGTGTCTTGTATGCATATGTCCATTACTTGACATTGTCTTGGGTGGCCAAATGTGGCCCTTGCACCATAAAAACTCAAAGATTATAAGAAGCTTTAGAAAGAAAATTGTTTCCTTTTCTCAATAAGCAGTCATCACATTGCAAGTATACTATTAAAACTAAAGGACATACACCCTGCAATGCTACACATTCCAGTTTCCACAAATACCTATATTTCACTAACATACATGACACAGAAATTGACATTATTTGTACATTGGCAAAAGGATTTAACCATTTAAAATCAAATGCTAATTTTGCCAATTCATTTAGGTGTACTTGATTTGAGCTATGAAACAATAAAATACTGTTAAAAAAAACTGGTGAGAGCTCGCCATTGTAATGAAATTCTTCAGCCATCTTGTGACAGAAGGCAATGAGGAATCTGGAAGATAGAAATCAGCACAGAAAAGAAAATGCGAACGAATGAGAAAATATAGGGTTTAGATGCTAAAATATACCACAATGGTCTTTAAAATAAATGGGATGAAATTGAAGTGGATGTCCAGAAGCTAATTGTAATCGACAGGCCATTTGGCACGCACTGTATTGGAAATAACAATTAACCCAGTAAGTACACAAAATGCTGTTTTAACCAATTTTATTCCATTTGGAGGTAGGAAATGTGCAACTCAATGTTTAGATTATAAACGGATTTAAATTAGACATGAAAAGGGAGCAATGGCACTGCCATCAGTTGATATACATTTCAGTGCAAATGCTGCCAGTCAAAGCACTTGCGAAATAGCATCATTAGTGGCATAAATTTTTAAAAATAGTAGCACATAGATATTAATAAGGTTTAAAAGGAGACTAAGATAAAGTAAATTGCTGAAGCACAAAATGTCCTAAGTATGAAACACGTTGAAGATCTTGCCAAAATATTTAAATTTTAAAAACTAAATATTTTCTTACAACCTTCTTAATAAGGTTTTCATTACAATCTAGCAACCAGATTCCGATGTTTTTCTTTTTGTGGTTGCCACTCCCTTGAAAAATTTTCTCCCTATATAAAGAAAAACCCCAATTTTTTTCCGTCTGCTATTACTTAAAAAAGGGAAGAGGTTTTCGTTTAGCTTTGGTGAGTTTTCAAGTCACAAAATTTAATGAAAAGTCGCCAAAATTTTGGAAATAGGAGGCTGGGATGAGTCACCAAGGTTGTAAAATAACAAAAGTTGCCTGTGGCAGCCCCGGACCTTCTATTTCAAAATAATTCAAGACGATAAAGGACAGTAATTTCGCTACATCAGACATGGCTGCTATCTCTCATTATTCTTTAAAAGCAGCCACTTTGACGTGAATATGCGATATGAATTTTATATCAGTCTGAGGGGCATGTATGAAAAGTCGAGCATTGCAGCTATTTTTGTCCTGATTTTAGAACTTGAAGAAACATTCAGGAGATAAATATAGCATCAAGTAGACAAAGAGAATGTCCATACCTGATGACCATCGGACCAAGTCCACAATATGTCCAAATTCTTCGGTGCTGGGCGAGCTTTGAGCCAGTATAACTTTGGATTGAAGGACTGCATAAGTGGTATCATTCAAAAGCTACCGAACTACACTACAATTAATATTGGACAACAATCAATTGTCAAACTGCACTTTAATCGTTCAAACTGTAAATTAGTTGTTGGATACTCACAATGAACAATCTTTAGCTTCCTGTCTGCGTTACTCATTCCACAATGCATCAGGCCCGAGTGTTCGCATCAAAAGTACGGTTTGTGTCCCAAACACTCAAGGGATGAGATTTAATTTTAAAAACACTAAAATGTGTTTGGACAAAGTACAGCCCAATTAAGGTGCTCATATACAATTGGAGTTGTTATGGCCAAACCAATTCCATTTTTGGAGTCAGTGCCCCAAATATATTCCATGTTGTCTAACTTCCAAGGCATCAGAAACTGGGCTGTGGTGCATAGCTTGGAAAATTTTCAATACAAAATGTTTTTTCATTCCTCGGTATTTTCCAACTAGTGTGTTTAAAGTAGAGTTGAAAAAAGAAGTTTAATGTTAAACACTTTAATACAAATATACAAAGCTTTCTACATAGTTCAAGGATAATATATTCAATCATAACAAATTCAGTACACATAAATATATAACTATATAATATATTGGGTTTGTGAGCAAGGAGATGGAACTCCATAGTTCCATTAATTCAAGAACACTAATTAAATATGCAAAATATGATTGAGATTTGAGAATCCAGATTAAGTAGTTGTATGTAAATTATTATTGCAAGCAGGAAAATACTAAGCACAAGGACAAATATCTTTTCTTCAACATTTAAGTTTGATTAGCTTAATTTTTTCATATATGATTTTATGTGATGGAACATGTTATCAATTTTCATCAACATCAGATTTAAAATTAAACTGATTTCGTAAATGGGTTTAATGTAGCAGATATCAACAAAAACAATATAAATGTACATGAATAAAAATACTCATATCAAAACAGAGCTATACATCAATATTAACTGAATATTATATATTAGTGAATATGTAATATATATTAGTGAATATGTAAGGTCAGTGACGCATGAAAAATAGAAACTATTTTAGAGATTTAAAAGTAAAGTAGGATCTGAAATTGCTGGATTAATTTCTACAGAATTATGGAATATTAAAATATGATTCGACATCAGAGACTGTTTTTTCGTTGACTTCCTCCACACCAGTAGAGAGCACTCCTAAATTGTTTCTAAATTCAATTAAGTTGTCCATTCTTCTTTCTATTTCTTCAAGTATTTTACAAATTTGAAGCTTCAGTTGTTTCTGTAAAATACATGTAAGCATTACACTTTGCAACAAAATGCAGAGAATCGAAATATATAGGTTTGAAACTTTTTTTCTTGAGTCATCAGTATTTTGGCAAGACTCATCACAATGAGTTGAAAGAATCACAGGAAACTTTAATTGGTAAGAAGGCTAAAAGTGGTTACATGTCACACAGAAAATGTACAGGTTTCAGTATAGAATGATTTCCTCAATGATTGAATGATAGTTAATTATTTACATCAAAATTATGGAAAACTAGTTCTATAAAACGAAAACTAATTCTTAATATTATTAATCATGAACAATAATAAATCCTCAAATCAAGGTTCAAAATAAAACCTACGATGAAAGAGTATTTTACAAAGATTTTATAAAATTCTGAAGAATTAATGTTGAAAAATTAAATAATTTGTATTTCTTATGTAAAATATAAATTATGATAAGCATAATAAGAAAATTAAGATACTGTGTGTCAAATGGTAAATGGCATACCATAGCTCAATTGAGTTGTAGGTTGCTGACTTTGATCTGTTGACTTCCAAGTTTTGGCTGTCTGACACAAATCGTTATTCACACAAATTATTTCCAGTAAGCGTTTTGTTAAATGTCAAACAAATATTGAATTTTAAAATTAAACTGACTCAAATTTTTAAGATAAAACTGATCCATGTATTTCAATACTAAGGGTGATATTGATTGAGTGGATTACAGAAGTGCAAATAATCAATGAACACTACAATAAAAAAAACACCAAGAGTGTCTGTTTAGTTGGTTTTGGAGTTTTATGGTGCAAGGGCCATGCCATATTCGACCAAGCTGAGCCAAACAACATCAAGTAAATGGACATACACATATAATGGAAGCTTTTACTGTGAGACCCAGGGATAATCAAACCTGCATCACCTACAACTTGCAAGAGTGTCAGGAGGAATAGAATTGCAGATGAATGGACTTATCTACAATGAATAATACAGTTACAGAAAAAAAAATACAGATTTCATAAGTTACTTTAAAAGTTCCACTGTTTTACAAACCATTAACAAAAATTTAAATAAATCATTGTTTTAGAAGTTACATTAGTTGTTTTATAGGTGGTAACCTGTTCTAAAAATATTTTTAATCCTTTGCACTATGATCATTAAAATTAACTGTAATGCAGGCAATACAGCGACATCTGAGTGCAAAGGGTTAAAGTTCAGAGGTCCCCATGACAACCTATGGTATTTTTGATACACGTGTAGATCTTATAAACAGAAATCAAAAATTTGAATACAAAAAATTATGTTTTCTTTAATTTAAACTGAAAACATGGAACATAGAAATGAAGTGAAATAAAAGTTGAATAAAAAGCATATTTACACATCTTGGGTTCCAATAATTAACGCTATTTTCCAGACTTGCTTCTATACACTTCTTGTGATTTTCTAAATTTTCCATCAGTTTATTTGCTAAGTGAGAAAACTTAATAACACTTCTGGAAAGATTAAAAAGTATGGAAAATATTAATATTCAATACATGTTATTATTTTAGGTGTTTACTCAAATATGTAAATGAGTTTGAAATTATAAGGACAGTTTTTCTCAGAATCAGAATGGTTGGTTTTGTGGTTTTATGGCACAAGGGCCATATTTGGCCAAGCAACACCAAACACAAGACAATGAGAGAGAGGAAACAAAAGCAAAAATCAGAATGCAAAACCCTAAAGTCCAAAAGTTTCAAGGTGTTTAAAACAAAATAAACTTTATGAAACTTTTTATTGAATAGCTATTAAAAATATAATGTTTATAGTGAAAGTTTGAGATTTTAAAAGATTACACAAGTATTGTTAAAACATCAATTTAAAAGAATTTAATGCAATTTCACTACAAAAGACACAACTCTAGTGAACAAATCTTAACATAGGAGTAGTTAGGAAGATGTGTTCCTAACACAGGAGTAGTTAGGAACACTACAGGAAACTCGCTTGGGGTTTCAGTATTATGCTTTATTTGTAAACATTTCATAGTTTCTCTTTTCATACCTTTTCCTCCCTTTTATGAGATTTTGATTTGTGATCATGGTTAAAACTTGTAACAACCTTTTTAGAATGGACTAAGAGTGTATATTTTTGCCATTGGATTTTGATTTGTGATCATGGTTAAAACTTGTAACATCCTTTTTAGAATGGACTAAGGGTGTATATTTTTGCCATTGGACTACCTTAGTTATACATATGTGTGCATTCATAGACATGACTAGAGCTCATATACTGCTGACAGAAATTAATTTTGTATATATCCCCCTAGTAAAAAGTAGCAATTAGCAAAATTCACTTAATTAGGGAAAAATATTTTACTCTGAAAACTGAAAAATTCTTTGACATTTTCATACAACTAATTACATTCCATTGAAACATTTCATATTTCCTAAAAATCTACGGAAAAATACCTTTTTTCACCCTAAGTAAAGTTATATCTTACCAATAGGCACTTTTTAATTACAGGCATGTAGAACATAATTCAGGTCATCAAAATCTGAGCCCAAGTCATGTCTAAGTCAGCTCATAGCAGTCATTAAAATTCCATCACAAATTTTAAAAGGTTACATTACTGGTGACAATACTTATTCAAACCCTCACATGTTTCTTAAACTATGTATGCTTTTGTTATCTCAATGACCAGGAATATTTAAAATAATGCTGAAGTAATCCAAGTTTATTCTTTATAAGGATATAACATCATATCATTCATTGCACAACTTAAGAGAGAGAGAATTGCTTACTTATTTAACCCCAGACCAAAAAAATAGGAGAATTTCTCATTAATTATTGTACATTTTGCTTAAAAGGCTCTTTTAAAAATCACTTTATTCAGGCCCAGATAAACATAAGTGAAAGAAACAAACAGATCGTTAGCTCTAACGAATTTACAATAATTTAGTCCCGTTTCCCTAATTCCAGTTTTTATGGCAACCTTGGCAAGTGGAAAGTTAAAAATTTTCATTTAGAATATTCTAGAATGTTCTTTTCATTTCCGTTAAATTGTCCTTTGATTTCATTGGTTCTTTTACATTTTTTTCCCAATTCTTTTCCATTTAATGTATGGAAGAATTCAAACATTCAGTTTGATTCTTCATGATCCAGTGCAGTCGCATCAAGTTGAATTGCTTCTTGCTATTTTCTTTTGAAAATCGTTACCTTTTTCTAATTGAACATGCCTTCTGTATTTAGTGTTGTAGATACGTTTTTTGTAAGGTAAGTTCAAAGAAATTGTTAGAGATTTAAATTGGGAGGAGTTTAAAAAATAAAAAGACATTTTTTAACCATTTCCAACTATTTCTGCTAATTATTTTCCAATAAAATCATGTTTTTTTCAGTTTTGTATTTTCCCGTTAATTACTCTCCGCTAAAGCTTATTATTTTCTGTTTAAAAAAACGATTTTTTTTTCCAAGAATTCTTTCCTTGGAGACATGAAAAGAGTGCCAAAAACGCACCAAGAGCGTTGCCACCAAACGAGACATAATACAGCTACACCCATTTATGTCTACAATTCTTAGTCTATGAACTCTGGGAGTCTAAAATGCTAGTTACAGAAACACAAATTTTTATATTCTGGATATAAAACTTTTCAGTAATTGTCTTTGAAATAAAATATTTAATTTTGAAACTAAAATTTTAAAATCTTTTACAAATTCCAGCTACATTGCATTTAATGAATTTGACAGTACAACTCCATCCAGGCACTTGACACAAACTTAAAAATTATATTTTATCCTAATTTATACATAAGGAAAATTAAATAAAATTAAATTTTCCATAAAAGATGAAAAAAACAGTCACAGGAGGAAAAATACTTAGTTATACTTTTGACATGATGGATTAACTTTTAAAGTGCTTTTGGATGGCCCATTTCGCAGCACTTGTTTTTTGATCTGACTGAACTCCTTGGCTATAACAAGAATATGTGTGGCTGTTGTTTCGATATTGATTAGATTTTCACCTGAAAATGAGCCTGTTAATTAAAAACATTTAAAAATAAACAAGTTAAACAATGAAAATGTGTTAGATCCTAAGAATAAATATTCTGTCGTATTTGAAGAGAAGAGTTATGGTGTGAAAATGATCGCCATGATTCTCATGAATCTGCCCTTAGAGGGACCTGTCGTCTATGTTCAAGAAATCTCACAACTTGTTGAATGTTTGAATTCCATGAAAACGTAAGCTGATGATTTCTCCTGAATTTAATTAAAGTAAACATTTCATGTTTGTAACATTTCATGTTTGTGTGGTGGACAAGAATATCATACAAACTAGAAGATTTCATCTAGAATGCACAGGACCACATGTTTTTCCTCATATCTATTTTGTATTACTTGTCAAGCTATTCTTGTTCTGAATTGGATCAGGAATAGAAATGTCAGACATTGACAGCTAGCGTTTGTTTAGCAATGTAATTATCTTCAAATTGTAATTAGTATCTGCGAATAAATTCAATATGGGACATCCATCATTTATTAACATAGCAACCTTCACTGTTTATTCATAAACATACATCACAGCCAAATTTGCTTCTATTTGGATTTTAAAGCCAGGCACTGATTTTATGTTCTTGAAAAGAATAAAGTTGTAATTTTTCACCTATGGAATTTAAGGCCAAGTTTCAGAAATAAACTATCGGAAATCAGTTTTGATAATCTATTAGTTTATTTATGGTTTTCTACACCATAAAGAAACCAAGATGCAATAGATATAACTATGAAATCAATTGCTACTTACATTTACTTGTTACTTACATTACTTGTATTTGGTACCTTATGCACTAAAGCTTCATTAGATATTTTTAAAAATATTTAAAAAAACGTTTTACTCATAAATTTAATTCTATAAATGGTCAATCTACTCACATAACATAGATAAAGATAAAACTTGCTTTGGACCTTCTATAGTCACTTCAATTTGATCATTGTTTTCTGCCTGTAAAATAAGATTTGAAGAGCATAAAGAAATATTATTAATATAATATACCCACTTTAAAACATGTTTTCAGTGACCTGAGTTAAGCTATACATGCATAAAACTACTATCAAATAATTACTCTTAGAACACTGAGTTGCTATCTAAATTCACAAATGAGCAAAAAGCATCTACATATGTATATATTTCACTAAGGTATGTGGCTCAGAAATCAGCATTATTTGTATATTGGTGAAGGGTAACAAACGGATGGAATTAAACAAAATAAAATCAACCACTAAGAAATATAATTAGTCAATTTTGCCTCAAAGTTTAAATATGCTTAATTTGAACTTGGATCTGCACAATATGGCTAGGAATTGCACAGAAGAGCTCTTGCCTTATAATTATTGAAAGCAATGAGATATCAGGAATATAGAAATTAGCACAGAATAGAAAATTGAACCAACCCAAAAATATGTTTGGAAGTCAAAAAATATTGAATCGCTTTCGAACAAGTGAATGAGATGCAATTGAAGTGGACATTCGGAAACTAATTGTAAAAAAATAACTGAGGTGATAACTTTTTACCATGCACATTATTGGAAATAAGAATTAGCACCAGTAAGAGTACACTGGAAGAAAAAATCTCAAACAGCATTTTGTTTACGACTAATTATAATTCATTTGGACGTATGAAATGTGCATATTGATGCTTATATGCATTATAAATGGATTTAAATAATGAATGAAATGTGAGTAGTGACACTGTCATCAATAGAAATTAACAATTAAGAAACTTTAGCGCAGACTAGTCTGCTAGGTTCATAAAATTTACTAAAAAAATTTCAAAATAAGTCACAATTAACCTTTAGACTATGGGCAGTACAACAGTCGTACCGTATTCAGGTAGAGGAATAAAAGCACCATAATGTAAAGGTTAAGAGGTAATTAGATATTTATGTTGAAAAAAAAGATGACTTCAAACAATGAGCACAGTGGCATCACTCTACAGTAACAGCAGTATCAATTTAATTAAGCAAAGAGGTTGTTTCCAACATAGAGCCCCTTAAAAGTTAATTGAGCTTATCTCGGTAAATAAAGTGATTTACCAATTGACAAGACAGACATTTTAAACATTCCAATGTTCGGTACAGCTGTAGTCTCTGCCGCGCGCGGTGGCAACGACTCTTGGCGCGGCTTTTGGCGTAGTTATAAGTGACTCATGCCGGGTGATGGTAACCCATTTTTTTCTCGAATTTTCTCCTGGTTAGGGTTAACCTGTTTTTAGGCTAACTTACGGGACTGAGGGAGTAGTTAATCGGTTTTTTTTGTTACGAGTTGTGTCGCGATAAAAAGCTTTTTTTAACTTTTTTAAAGGAATCGGGATTAATTAAATCTAAAGTTTCTTGCGATAAATGTAACGGGGATATGACTTTTTCAGTTAGGGTTACCCTCACCAGCATGAGTCGCTTATAACTACGCCAAAAGTCCAAATATTTAATCAATATTTGCAGTGTTTTTCTAGTCAAAATGTTGTTTAATTCAGATTTACATAATTCATCTGTACGTATGCAGTATATATTCAATGTTGGAAGATTTCCGTGGCGACATAAAAAAGTGCGCCAAACACGGCGCCAAAAAAAACGCGTTGCCACCGCGCGCGGCAGAGACTACAGCTGTACCCCAATGTTCTATTCTATGCATGAAATAAATCATTCAGTGAAAAAAAGTCAAGAATTGAGATAAGCTTCATAGAGAAACGAGTAATGCAATTTTAAAGCGATTTCATTATTATGAAAAAGATTTTCATACATAGTTATGCATAATTCTGACATTTTTTACACAATTGAACAAATTTCAACACTTGTTCTCAGATTAACATTTCTTTCAAATATGACAGTAAAAGAAATAAAAATTTTAAATTGAAAAAATACAAACCTCCATTCTTCTACCTTGTCCTATGCAACGCTCACACTTCACTCGCAGCGAAGAAACATTTTGTAACATATTTTGACACTATAAAAGAAAACAAAGAAAATATTAAATTCATTTGTTTAGTTAACTTGTAAAGGATCAAAAGAGCAGTGAACAGATCCTTCACTTCCAAGAAATATCCTCTAAAACATACCAGTAAAAATATTCAACATATAATCAGAAATTATAAGCCCAAGCTTTTAGCAATAGCTTTTGCAAATAGTTTGACAGTTGTAAAGCTTGAGCTTCGTTCGAAGATGGTTGGTTTTTATGGCACAAGGGCTAGATTTCGCCAAACGATATTTTTTCGATCAATTAAATGGACATGCATACAAGTGAGGAAAGTTTTACTGACCCAGAAGAGAGAAATACACCAAGGGTTATAACAGGAATCGAACCTAAGCCGCGCACAGCTCACAGGCTGCTCGCACATTTCTTGAAGAACTGTTATATTCTGTGTGATAGCAGAATCTGTATCAGAAGAGGCTTAGAAGTATTTATAGGTTTATAGCTTATTTCCCTCGAGTTTTCACGGTTTTTATATATATATTTTTAAAGAATTTCAGTATTTGCAGGTGAAAATATTATTTTGGAAGTTGGCAGGTTATATTTTGATGAGCAAACATTTCCAATTCATATCAAATGTACCTTTTAAAATATAAATGAAGAAAATCAAATACCTCCAATTGAAATAGATTTTTCTCATCTTTTACTGTTTTGGAATCATGCAATTTAGGACATCCGCTGTCTTCCGAGAAATCGCTAACAGTAATAGAAACAGTTTCAAAATTATAAGAGGAATCAGGTAAATCACTTGCTTTAACCTCATCATTTGAGTAATTACGGGAAGTTGAATCAACCTCTGTAGTAATATCATTTACAATGGGCAAAGCATTCAATACTTCTTCGTCTGAACCGCTTAACATAAAATTAAAAGTCTCCATGGTTACATCAAGTCTTTCGTCAACCCAGTTTACAATGAATTGGAAAAGGAAATCTGAAATTGATGATGATGATGATGATGCTTTTCGGAGAAAAGCGGAGTTGAGGCTTGGCTGCTTAGCCTTTTGCCTCTAGAGAACTAGGACCGGTGGCATTTCAGGACAATGTTACCCGCTTTGGACGATTTTGGGTGCACGATTTGGCGAGAAAGGCCTTGGCGTGTTAAATTGGAGTAGAGCGATAAATGATTAAAATATGGGTACCATACAAGACGATATCTCAGTGCACCGTGTAACGAGTGTGAAAATCGATTCTTTAAGAATTCGAATCTTTTGAAAGATTGTTCGTGATATTAGCCAGTGTGTCCATCTTTCGGTAGGAAGGGAAAAGAAAAATAAAGTCCCAGATAATTAATTTTCAATGAGGGTGACTTCTATATAAATGTATTTTGGGTGTATTAGGTATTTGGGGACGCTTGCTTTTGTTTCTGAAATCTAAAATTTTTTTTAATAATTCAATTTTATTTGTATTGATACGTTAAAGTTTTTTTTTGCATTTCATAAAGAAAAACGAAGTTTTCTGATTTTGTTAACTTAGTTCATTTATCAATAACCAATTGAGTAGCTCCAGTGTGACGTTTTTCAACTACCTACCTACCTAGTTCATTTATAATTTTTTTCGTGTTGCTTATAATGAATTGTGTTTATAAAATCTGAAAATGTGTTCCTAAAAAAAGGACAGCCCCACGTGATGGTTTGAACGGGACAGTAGCGTTTTTTATCATGTTTCCCAACCTTCCCATCGTTTTACTAAAAATGTGGATTTTTTGGTCAGTTTTAATAAAAACTATCTTTAATATTGGTTAGTCATAATAAGCAATAATCGTTTTCATTATCAGGCAAACAAATTACCTGAATATCATAGATCACAATTCCTGTATGTGAACCGGTGGCTTTGTTATTCAATGCGATGTTTTAAATTTCATTTCTTTAATTCTTTAGTCATTTTTAAAGCTTTGGCGAAACTTCAGTTTTAATGACGATCTCCTGAAATAATTTATCGTCTGACTTTTTCATGAATACAAAATAACCCCAGTACCGTTTTTGCCATTCCGATGTGATTTTTGTTTCAAGGAATATGGTCTACAATGGCTAATACTTAACAACAAAATCGGAAAGCTAACGATTTTTAATTTATTTTGTCCCAAATTATACTTTATCCACAGAAGAATGTTTTTGTAAACTTTTATGACTGCAAGCATTTTAAAAAGTATATTTTTCGAATGTTTTTACTAATTAAAGTTTGAAAATTTTCCCACTTCTATCGCTCCTCGCTTACTCCATAAAGACTGTTTAATTCCAAAATTTTTATCAACCAAACCTTTCAGTGTCAGCTGTTTTGAGGGACAGTCTCAACCTCTTACGAAATATTTTGATAGGGAACGACAGAGCTCTGTAGAATAGAGAAAAGAAATTTTGGCTCTATAGAAATTTTTTATAGTTTTAGAGATTTCTAAAGAGTAACCGAGTTCTGATTATATAGAAATAAATTTCTATAGAATTATATTAAGACTTCTATAGAATCATAGGCGAACCCAAGGGGAAGGGGCTTAAGCCCCCCCCCCAGACCCGATAAAGCAAGTATCCCTTGGGGGACCCGAAAAAATATCATTTTAATTCATGAGCCCGCCTTGGGGGAGCTAAAGGGGTGACAGGTTTAAGCTTCCTAGACCCGATAAAATAAATGTGTCCTTTTTAATTTATGAATATGACTACGGGGCTTAAGCGCCTTAGACTTGCAATAAGCAAATATATCCTTTTTAGTTCATGAGTGAAGGGCTAGGGAACTAAAGCCTCCTAGAAAAAGTAAATACACCCTTTCTTCAATGCATGGGTGCACTACGGGGGCTTAAGCTCCTTAGACCCAAACTAAGCAAATTGATCCTTTTTATGTCATGGGCCTATGTACACGGTTGGTGCTTCAGCCCCTAGATCCGTAAAAGCAAAGATATCCTCTCTTTTTTTAATTCATGGCTGCACTTAGGGGTCTATGTGAGCTTAAGCCCCTTAGATTGTATTTTCTTTAACAAATATTTGTCGAACAATACCTGTAAAGTCATTTCTGTTCTCAAAACAACTGAGATGTAATAATTTTAATACTCTATGTTAAAGTTCCTTAATTTATTGTCTTTGTAATCAAATATGTAAGTATAAAACAGCGCTCCAAAAGCAACGGTAAAATGAAAAACAAATTTCAATAAATAAATTTTTGAATACTTGTTAATATTATTAATTGTGATAACAATCTGTGAACACGACTATTATAATATTATTCCTGCACTCAGATCTGACGAAATGCGTTATTTTCCATGCCTACAATAATCCCTTACTTTAAAGAAGGTATAAAAAGAATTAAGAAAACCTTTTTCAAAATAAATCTAAATCTTCAAAGGCCATAAAAATAAATTTTCTATTTTGGACCCATTCCGAAAATAATTCCTGACTGCGCTTTTAATTTATTAGATGTGAACTGAGAAGTAAAAAGCATCACAAAAATGAAGCAATTTATATAAGTTTAAAAGGATTGACACACATACAAGGAGAGATACTATGAAGACTATTATAGTAAAAATACGCTTTCTTGCCCGCGATGCCTGAAATCTATGAGTCTTGTTGGATTTAAGAACATTAAGATTAAAAGTATAGTAATGTAACGGCAGCTAGGGAAACGATCACCACGACAACGTGGGAAAATGAAAAGTCTTGTTGACTCAGGTGTCGAGAGGAAAAGCCCACACTCCATAACGACCACCCGAAAACATCTTAATGATTTCTTAACGACAGCCAGCCAGCAGGGGTCGGAAATCGCTGTGGTTTCAAAACAAAGGGCAGGCGCCTTTCTGTCGCTCTCTTCGACATTTCGAGACCAAGAAGACAGATATAAATGATGATGAGTTTCCGACAGGGTTTGATGGACCCTTTCAAGTCCGCCGAAGTCTGTCGTAAAAGTTGAGGGGAAAGACCAACGTGAGACAGCCAATCAAGAACGTGAGAAATCTTCAACACCCAATCCAGCACCGACTAAAAGGCGGACCAGAAACGGAAAGGAGGAGTCGATAAGCACCCAACAGATAGGGAGTTTTTACAGAGGACGAGAGAGAGATCACGAGAGAGAGAGATCACGAGAGGAGAGACGAGAGGAGAGACGGAGACAGAGGATCACAGAGGATCAGAGAGGGAGAGCTTGGAGAGAGACGGTCAGCAGAGACCGTTGATGGAGCTTGAAGTGAATATCCTTTCACTGTTGTGCATTTATCCCACCTTGGGATCTTATACTCGCCGGAGTATTTTAGTGAGAAAGGCTCGACCGTAGCCGTAAAGGAGAACCCTCCCTAGAGATCCGTGTAACTGCTCATCCTAGTAGTGATCCTGTCCAGAAAGACTGAGATTTCCTGCCTTGGAACTCTGTACTCACTCGAGTAATTTTGTGTTGAGAATAGGCTCACCCGTAGCCGTGCGTTAGACTTCCCCGAGCGAAATTGTGAGGCTCGCCAGCAGCCCTAAGCGCCTCGATAGAACTTTGGACCTTCCAAGGAACTAATATTAATGAACTTTACATTCATTTTCCGACTTTTTGTACAAATTGTAAAATAAACCAATTTAGTCCAGAATCAGATATTTTCAATGGTAACTAGTCTAGCTACCCGTGAATCAAGACGTTACAGACTAGTTAACTTTCTGGTGGCAGCGGAAGAGATCGACACCCAGTCGTGAAGAAGTAACGGAAGCGATCGACACCCAGTCGTAAAGCAGTAGCGGAAGCGATCGACACCCAGTCCTGAAGTAGCGGAACCGATTGACGCCCAGTCCTGAAGTAGCGGAACCGATTGACTTCGTTCGACATCCAGTTCTGAAGGAGCATCGAACCGACCGACATCCAGTCCCGGAGAAGTAGCGACTTCGTTCGACATCCAGTTCTGAAGGAGCATCGAACCGACCGACATCCAGTCCCGGAGAAGTAGCGACTTCGTTCGACATCCAGTTCTGAAGGAGTATCGAACCGACCGACATCCAGTCCCGGAGAAGTAGCGACTTCGTTCGACATCCAGTTCTGAAGGAGTATCGAACCGACCGACATCCAGTTCCGGAGAAGTAGCGACTTCGTTCGACATCCAGTCCCGGAGAAAAGGACGCCTGGTCCGAAATACAGTTACGGAAGACGCCGTCGCGAAAAAGAAATAGAAGACCAAGTTTTGTGTGGAAAGTGACCGACCAATAACCCTGATCTGAAGTAGATGAAAGTGACGAGATCCTGTGCAGCACGACAGCAGGTAAGGCTTGATTTTACTTTAGAGGCAAAAATTGTAGTAAATTAATGTGCTAGGAATTTAAAATTGTCTTAATGAAATTATATTGTATGTGTAATTGAGTGGTTGCAACATTTAGCAAAGTGCTGGATTTGAAAAATTTAGAAAACTATTGTGTTATCAATTCAGGAAGAACTTTCCTTTGAAATTAGAGTAAAAGTCATTTATTGAAATTAAGTACTGTTGTAATCTAAAAGTTATCGAAGTATTCTGTGTAGAGTTACGCTTAGTATATTTTGTGAAATTTGAGTTAAGATTGTTTTGAAATTTAAGGTACATTGTTTTATAGTGTTGCATTGTGTTTTAAGTATTGGTCACATATATTAGTATATTATTGTGTGTATAATTGTGTGTAAGGGACAGGAGAATTTTAAAATGGCATTTTTAGCAAGGCAACGTAAGGCAGATTTGCAGAAACTCGCTTATGAGTTAGGTATCGACCTAGGACCTAATGATAGGGTGTTAGATATAACCACAAAGATATCAGAGCATCCACAATACGACGAAGAATGGGTGAAGGCTCAGTTGCAGGTTATAGTAGAGGAACGGGAGATAACTGACACTCAGGCTAGAGAGGAACGGGAGATAGCCGAGAGAAATGCTAGAGAGGAACGGGAGATAGCCGAGAGAAATGCTAGGGAGGCGGAAGAGCGAGAAGAGCGAATTCGAATGTTCGAGTTAGAAAAACTCAGAATTACGCAAGCTGCTGAAACAAATAGCTTAGGTTCGTCACAAACGGATAATTCTAGACCAACGAAAAACTTGAAATCCGTAATGCAGAAATTTGACCCAGAAAAAGGAGACATGGCCCTATTTCTCACCTTGTTTGAAAGACAGGCGAAAAAGATGGGAATAGATGAGGTTGATTGGGTGACTCACCTTCTTTACCTACTCCCGATGGATATTGCAGAAATTATCATGAGAGAGCCCCCTGAAAAATCAGAAGATTACGATCATGTTAAGAGTACCCTCCTAAATAGATTTAAATTAAATCCGGAAACATTCCGAACCAAATTTACACAGCATCAGAGACGATCAGGAGCGCCCTGGAAAGATCTAATATTTGAATTAAGGAGTTACTTAGAGGGATGGCTAGATGGAGTCGGAGTGGAAAGTTTTGAGGACCTCAAAAACCTAATGCTAACGGATCAAATAAAGAGGAGAGTTTCTCCTGAGATTAAGGAGCATTTCATAGATCAGTGGGCAGCCATAGTAGACCCCGAAGAATTAGTATTTAAATTAGACCAATATGAAGCCGCTAGACGCACTGTCAGGAGACCTCTCACAGCTAAGTTCCCAGAAAAACGTTTCCCAGATAAGCCAAAACCTGACAACAGACCTGCAGTAGTGAGGAAATTTGAGCCAGAAAGGAGCGAACGCTCGAATTGGAGGAATCCAAATCCTAATGAGCAAAAGTGGAGGAAGCGAGAATTTGAACGGCGAAGAGCGCCGGCGTGTTACATATGCCATTCGACGGATCATCTGAGACCGCAATGCCCTGAATTAAGGAGAAACCCGAATCACGAACGCGTGAATCATTTAAAAATGGAGGAGAATTTCGCACCTTCGTTTGCCCCTTATCTGAGTGAGGCTAAAGTTAATGGGATAAATACCGTGATATTGAGAGATAGTGGAACCAGTTTGGACGTAGCTCCCAACCACTTAGTAAGACCAGATGATTACACCGGAGAAACAGTTTGGTTGAAACAGGCTCTGGAAAATCATTTCCGATGTTTACCGATAGCAACAATTAGTTTAGAAAGTGAAAAATTCGGCAAGATAATCACTAAAGCAGCGGTAGTGGATAAAACGGTAGAATTGAACCATTATCTCCTGGGAAACTCGACCCAAGAATTGCTCGAGGAGGCAAGGAAAAACCCACATTTAGTTAATGCTGTCGTTACGCGTAGTCAAAACAGGGGAAACAAAAGATCAGGGAGTTTGGAGAAACTCAAAACCCCCAACTGCGTTAGCGAAAAACCACCTCTTCAATCGAATAGCCAGGAGCGCGAGGTTCCGATTCATCTACCCCCTGCTGAAAAGCATACAATTGCGATTTTGAAAGTAACCCCCGAGGAGTTTTCCAACGCACAAAAGGAATGCTCTGAATTGAGTACGCTGTGGAAAAAAATGGAAGAAAAGCGAACTCAGGAATATAGGGTGGATAAAAATTTGTTGTTTAGGATAACCGCAGATCACCGAGGTGAGGAAAGGAAACAATTAGTCATTCCCGCAAGAATGAGGAATGAAATTCTAAGGTTATGCCACGAAGAAGTCGCCGCACATTTAGGCTCAACAAAAACCAAAGATAAACTATTGAGATATTATTTTTGGCCGAACTGCATTAAGGATGCAGAAGAATACGTAAGAACATGTGACCCGTGCCAGAGAGTGGGAAAACCAAGGGAAAAGAAGAAAGCCCCATTAAAATTAGTGCCGGTGATTAAAGAGATCTTCTCGAAAATTAATGTAGATACCGTAGGACCCCTTCCTTATTCAAGTAAGGATAATAGATATCTAGTAACTGCTATCTGCATGGCCTCAAAATATCCTGAAGCGATACCCGTTCGCGACATCAGTTCAGAATCGATAGTGGAGTCCCTCATGATTATATTTAGTAGATTGGGATTTTCCAGAGAAATACAGTGTGACCTAGGCACTTGTTTCACGAGCAATTTGACCACCACGTTTTTTGGAAAATTTGGCATTAAGGTTACGCACAGCTCTGTTGGACACCCACAAAGTAACCCAGTAGAGAGGTGGCATAGTCCTGTGAAAAGATTATCGAAGGTTTTATGTTTGAAATCGGGATTAGATTGGGAGAAAAATCTACCTGCAGCTCCCTTAGCATTAAGAACGGTGACTCATGAGTCCACAAAATTAATCACGACTAAACTCGTACGCAGAAATAATCTTCGAACCCCCGAAACCTTACTTTTTGAACATTGGGTAGAACCGGAGAAGGAAGAAAATGTCGTGACTGAGTGCATGTTAGAATTAAATGGTTTGAAGCGTTGTCCTGAATTGGACTATGAACGAGTTTCAGACATACGAAACGAAGGGAAAACCTGGTACGATATAGATGCCGTACGCAGAACTTTTAGAAAGGAAGCGATAGAGCTGATACCGGAGTATAAGCACGAATTCCATAGGCTAAAAGTAGAAATCACCGAAAAACCCGTACTTTATCCCCCAAACTATAGCAGGGAATTTATCTTGCAAACAGATGCATCTGATAAAGAGATCGGGATTATCATAGCTCAATTAGGACTACACAATAATGAACAGCCAATCTTGTTCTGGAGTCTAAAATTTAACTGTACAATAGTCCACAGAGCAGGGAAAGACAATAAGCACGCTGATTGCTTAAGTCGTAAATAACATTTGACACTTCAAATGAAAATTTGATTGTAAATATTTAATAGTGTATAAATTGTGATCTATGTAAAATGTAAATACAAATGATGCTTGTGTTTGTAATTTAAATAATTGAATAAGAGTGTAAAATGTTGGAAGGTTAAAACCATTGGTTATAGCTGCCTCTGAAGTATTGTCAAGACCTCCTGTATGTCTAACCCCTTCCTTTTAGATTTTGCTCTCTAACACATCGCAAAATCTCTCTATGGGGGGAGGAATTCTGTAACGGCAGCTAGGGAAACGATCACCACGACAACGTGGGAAAATGAAAAGTCTTGTTGACTCAGGTGTCGAGAGGAAAAGCCCACACTCCATAACGACCACCCGAAAACATCTTAATGATTTCTTAACGACAGCCAGCCAGCAGGGGTCGGAAATCGCTGTGGTTTCAAAACAAAGGGCAGGCGCCTTTCTGTCGCTCTCTTCGACATTTCGAGACCAAGAAGACAGATATAAATGATGATGAGTTTCCGACAGGGTTTGATGGACCCTTTCAAGTCCGCCGAAGTCTGTCGTAAAAGTTGAGGGGAAAGACCAACGTGAGACAGCCAATCAAGAACGTGAGAAATCTTCAACACCCAATCCAGCACCGACTAAAAGGCGGACCAGAAACGGAAAGGAGGAGTCGATAAGCACCCAACAGATAGGGAGTTTTTACAGAGGACGAGAGAGAGATCACGAGAGAGAGAGAGATCACGAGAGGAGAGACGAGAGGAGAGACGGAGACAGAGGATCACAGAGGATCAGAGAGGGAGAGCTTGGAGAGAGACGGTCAGCAGAGACCGTTGATGGAGCTTGAAGTGAATATCCTTTCACTGTTGTGCATTTATCCCACCTTGGGATCTTATACTCGCCGGAGTATTTTAGTGAGAAAGGCTCGACCGTAGCCGTAAAGGAGAACCCTCCCTAGAGATCCGTGTAACTGCTCATCCTAGTAGTGATCCTGTCCAGAAAGACTGAGATTTCCTGCCTTGGAACTCTGTACTCACTCGAGTAATTTTGTGTTGAGAATAGGCTCACCCGTAGCCGTGCGTTAGACTTCCCCGAGCGAAATTGTGAGGCTCGCCAGCAGCCCTAAGCGCCTCGATAGAACTTTGGACCTTCCAAGGAACTAATATTAATGAACTTTACATTCATTTTCCGACTTTTTGTACAAATTGTAAAATAAACCAATTTAGTCCAGAATCGGATATTTTCAATGGTAACTAGTCTAGCTACCCGTGAATCAAGACGTTACAGTAAAAACAGTCATGAGTGAAAGGGAAATTAACATCCTCTTGTAAGATATGCAATGTTTGAGATGTTCTCCAAAATCGAGTTTACAAAGTTTTAAATCCAAAATGTACAGAAATGTGCATTTTGGAACAAAAATTTACTTTGAAATTATATTTTATTTTTAAAGCTATTTCGCTCGGGGTTTGTGGTAAATTTGAATGATCAAGTTACAGTAATGTTTCCAAAGAATTGGATTCAAAAACATGTTTTTCTGAATGAGATACATTTTCAATACAGTTTTATAAATCATACCAAAATGTACTAATCGATTTCATTTGAATTGAGGTTTGATTGTCGCTCTATGGTCATTTTGTTCAATACGGCCTTTCCAACTGGAAACATTGCTTTCGATCCCACAAATACCTTTTTTTACAGATATAGCCAATATTTTGGAATGACTAATCCTTTTACTCTCCTAACAACTCTAAATTCTGAGTATTTTAGCTGTGCTGAGGGTTATGTGACCTTCATTTAAACTCAAAATGTAGGTTTGAAAAAACCCAAATCCCCATCCATGCTTTCCCGAGAAACCCATCAGAAAGTCATCATTTATGAAGAAATTCGTAAATAACATGGCAATAAAAACTTCACTGGTTATCTGCTAAAAATCTGGAAACACAAAAGACTTTGGGGAGCCTTCCCTTCTTTCATCAGTCGGATAGACTCATTAAAAGGCACCCTGCAAAGAAATGGATATACGTACGTAGGGGATGCAATGGTATTTTCTTAGAACTCGCCGGTTGACGGTGCCAGGGTCAGCGGACCCTGGCGCCAATGTCTCGAGCAGTGGTTCAGATTAACGCACTTTTTTTCATTGACATGACAATTTTTAAACCACGTACTCATTTTTTTGTAAATAAGGTTGCAAAATTTTCAATTCTTCAGAGATCTAGTGGGATAGCAATCAATCAATTTTAATTTGACAATTAATTGACTAAGAATAATTAAACGTACTTAAAAACAGGTTAACAATTAGGGTTGTGTTAGTTTTTCGAAATGGAGCAAGACTGATCAAATTTTAGTACTCATGTTGTTAGCCAAATAACAATTTAGATTCAACATCTGAAACAGAAGACAGATTTATCTATAGACTGTGTGTCAACAAATTCATCTCTATTTCCAGACCTGTTGTGGTTGGCGAAAACTTATACTTTTCAAACCGACATTTTAATATTTAGGTTAAAGTACACATATCTAATTTTTAGCCCTTGTGTAGCAAAATATTATCATAGAACGACAAACCAAATTAAACTTTATTTAAACGAAAACAATTTTTTTACTTATTTGCGTGACGTTATATTACAATGAAATATATTGATAAATTTTCATTATCAAGCCCTTGCGATCTAAAGATGTAATTCATTTCAATCCTGAAAAATCACGTTTAGCGGAACATGTCAGGGGGCAAATTTCATCTAAAATATTTCGATGATTACCTATAGTAGATCGTTTTCCACGATGAACTCTGGAGACATTCTCAATTATTCAATTTGAAGTCAGGGCTTCTTGCTAGGACAGGCTCTACCTTTCTGGATACAGCTATGTCAACCAGTCAAGGAACAAGGGATTTCCTTTGCTTATAAGCTAAGTTGTTGCAACACTATCGGCCGCAATTAGCCTAAGCGTGTGGATCATTTCTCTGTTCCACTGTTCTGACAATGTGTGAGAAAATTCCCTCATCTAAAATCCCTCATTGTCAGAGGAATCCAATAAAAGACCAATACATTTTTGACTTTGATCCTTTTTTTGCTCAGTTGCAATATTGCATTTTTATAGACGTTTTCATTGTTTTTTAATAAACGACGGCATTAGTTTTAATAACGGCGATTTTACAATGGTATTGCATTGATCTAAATTGCTCACACAGAAATTTGATAAAATTAACTATGAACATCGTACCCATAAGAACATTTAGTTCACATTCCTGACTTTTGAGTTTCGGTATTCTAACTCAGCTGTTTCAATGGCTAGATTGAAATTATTATACTAATTTTTATATTAACGAAGATTACTTGCATACAGCTGAGTATTTTCCCTTTTACATTAGTTTAGTACATTTAATATTTTCAGGAAACGAGGATACCTATTCACACAACAAAACTGAACCACCATAGCAATATGCTCTTGCACATAAAACTATACAATTGGCAATCTGATTTTAAATTTTCTTTAGCCCAATTTTATTGATTTATAAATTTTAACAAATTTCATGTAGTGGAGTTTAATTTAGGGCTTTTCAACGACAGGATCTTAATCAAAATTGCTCAAATTAAAAACGAAACGTATTACTTCTTTGCGTTGTGCTCAACGTACGCACAATCCATGATTAACTGGACCAATTCTTACGCCTTGTTCTTTACTTTAGGTTCCTTCATTCAGTGAACAGACCGTCAGATTTGGTCATAGCGCTTGTTTGCCACCCAGTAGGTCGCGGGTTCGAATCCCGGTTTGTAAGCGCATGGATGTAAGCGATTGTTAGGAGTAGAGGCGGCTCACCCATTGCGTGCTCGATCCTTCACAAGCAGCCGTTATTTGCCCCTTGTAGTGTTATCTTTTTGACCAATTCAGTTCAAGATAACTGCTTGAAACAAGTGCTTTTGATCTTGCATTTCTAAAGGAATTGATCAGAATTTCCCGTTTTCAGAAACCGAAAATTCATCAAGGGACCAGTAAAACGAACAATATAATCGAATGCACGATATATTGGGGAGATGTTAGTATATTATATGTGTAGTTAAAGTATTATCTATATTTTTGATGCTGATTTCAGAAATGTCTTAAAAGAACGATCATATAACTTCATTTAACAGCTTTAATAAACAATTTTCTATTTCCGTATGTAGTGCACAAAGATCTTAATGTTCAGTTTACTGAAGACTATTCCTCTGAGATAAGAAAGTAATAAGGTTCACCCCTTGACTCCACTGAGTCATAAACTCACATTCGTTTAAAGTTGGGACCGTCGTGGTTGTGGGTATGCCCACTGCGCTAGCACTCCTCGAGTTGTAGGCGGCGCAGGTTCAATTCCTGGTGTATTCAGCAGGGCGAAGCAGGCATTCCTCCCTGGGTGTATTTCTCTTTCCTGTGTCAGTAAAAGCTTTTATTGTGTGTGTGTTTATTACTTGATTGCGTCTTGAGCATGGCCATATACGGCCCTTGGGCCATAAAACCCATCAATCACATAACATGTATTATGATTACCCCAGCCATTGGAAATGAAAAAAAAAGCTTTGGACTGATTATTTAATTTTTAAATTCTTTTTTTAAAATATCGCAGAATGGGTGGGGTGGGGGTGTGGGGTGGGGGTGAAGCAGTAACAAATATTGATAAAGTTTGTGAAAACGAGGTACGCACTTGTAATGAGCTTTTATATACACTTCTGGAATGTCAGTTTTTTAAAGCTAATATATTGTTTTTTATTTATTTTTAAGGTAGAGAACTCTTTCTTAGCTTTACTTATAAGATCTGTAAGAAAAGAGGATTGGTTACCTTCCATTTCTGACGATATGGATGGAATTGCTTGTCTTACTCTTAGATTAATTAATTATTGCCCTGAAATTCACTTATTTAATGAGTAAAATTATTTTAAATAGTTAGATTAAAACAATTTAATTGGAGGAGTTTCTGCTTCTTTCCATAGGAGGGGAAGAAATGGTAAACTTCGCGATGTGTAGCGTCTATTTTTATGCATGTATTTTTAGTAATTAGTAAGATACTGAATGATGATAAGATGATTCGTCTGAATACGTATTCCAAGCTTTCATTTATGTCTTCAATAATTCAAAGTTAAGAGTACCCTAGTATATTACACAATTTAAAATATACCCACTTCTTGCATGCTTGGGAAAAATAACTATGCTAGTAAATACTAGTAGTAAAATTCTTATATCTTAAATACAAATTTTTAGCACTGTGCTTTTAGAATTTTGAGCTTTTGCCATCAAAATGATAATTGCCTTCAAAATTTTATGTAGAAAAATTCACCTTCAAATTGTTGACCAAGACAAATATGTAAAAACGGATTGAAAATAGCATGATATAGAACCCTGAATGAGAGAGAATTGTGAGCTATGATTGTAACTGACTTGAGATTTTGTTTTTACTGTAGTTGACCTAGTATTTACTGCACTTTTAGTAGCAAGAAGGTACCACCATTGGTTACCGGAAAAGACTCAGCACACCGCTTTCTTTGAATAAAAAATATTCTTAATGCATTTAAAGAAATTAACTGAGAAAAGTTCTTTTTTAGGTTCCAAAGGTCGTTGTGTCTTAGGTGCTTTAGATCATTTAAGGTGTTTTAGGTCCTAAACCCCGAATTGGGTATTTTCAGGTGCTATAAAATTTGCATATTTTATTCAGGATATCTCAAATAGCCAAAATGTAAAAATAGCTTTGAAATAGAGGGTATAGAACTAAATAGGTAAAAACTCCAGAATCCTGAGCTTATATGTTACACACCCGGAGAGGACCACGCGAACCCGTATGACGCTGCAGAACTCCTAATCTGGTTACGGGAGCCTGCCACGAAAGGCCTTACAGACAACATACGGACTTCACAATGGAGAGGAATGTGTCGTTCCATTATCACTAGATGTGTTTTCTATTGTGGTGTCGTGGGTATGCCTAGAAGGTAGATACTTCCCGGGTAAACTGGTGTGTCAAGTTGTCTTCGAGCAAGAAAGAATGATCGTGAGAAAAAAAGGTTTCTCACGATCATTCTTTGAACGCAAACATACCTCTCTTGTACCTTGAAACACTTAATTCCTCGCATCACAACATAAAAAACCTGCTTCCCCACAGCTGTCTTAAGCACTCTCGACTCAGTTTATACTGATCAGACAAGCTTTGCATATTGCTCCCTAATTTCAGGTCGTGGTTTCAAAACCTATTTAATTCTATGTTGATTTAAAATAACTTTTTCAAGACTATTTTCTTTGGTTTACTGCATAAAAATCCTGTGCCGGGGAACCCGCCTTACTGATTGCAAAAGGGGGGTCACCTTCAAAGTGATGTGGAAATTGGTTTAATTCAAATGCTATATTATTGATGTCATTTTACTGATGCGTCTATGAAATTCTCATAAATTTTAGATATTGCACGAATTATATTATAGCCGTTAACTTTCTAAACCCCAGCTAACGGGATTCTACTTCTATTTTTTAGTATGGCGTTAGAAATTAATTTCTTATGACTTTATTCATATATACAAACGTATAAAATATTCATTGTTTTTAAAGTAAAAAATATATTCTTCATTTTGGAATTAATCTTAGAAATGAAGAAAAGGATAACTGAATTAAATGTGATAAATAAACCATTTCTTAGATTATTCTTCCAAAGTGGAATAAGGAAAATGTAGTCAATTTTGTAATCAATCTCCTTATAATATTCAATTATAATTGTAAGTAGTTGAAACTCAAATGTGAAGTATTTGAGTATACTGGGGGTACTTTCTCAACAGATCAATCAATCCTATTTGATGCCTCAGGAGATTCCTGGGAAATTTCCTTTTGGTAATGGGATTATAAATGCTTCCTCTTCTGCTCGTTAAGTACTAATATTTTTAACATTATGCTTTTGTTAAGTGTCCTGCGATTTGTAGGAGCTTCACTTATTTCAGTTACAAAAACGAATGATTTTTAGTACAATATATTATCTTTTACATCTCATTTAAATCCTTTACTCAATTTTGTGATCTGATTTTTGTAATTTGGGCACTTAAAACTTATTTTTAAAAACATTATAGAGAAAATTGTTTTTCTGCCTCATATGTTCTTAATCATTTTTAAGAAAATTAAGCTCAAGTTATTATTTATAACTGAGTTTTATGCTTCTAACTGAAATCTCATGGTGTATACTGTTTTGGAAGCCACTGTAGATGTTTATTAGATATCTAGGGAATTATTTAAATGCTAATTGAAACCAAATGAACTTTGACAATTTAAAGAAAGGGGATAATGTGCTGTATAAATGAAATACAGAAAGATTTTTCTTTCTGAACACTTGCAATTTTCAGATTTCCATCTTGAATGAATATTTTTGAAACTATGTTTCATAAAACTATGCAAAAATATAAAACATTTTCCAAAAGTATCAGCCCATCTTTACTTAGTTTTTAGTTGAATTTATTTCCTTCCAAACACGTCTTTATTCTATTAACTGAGAAATATTTATAATTGATGTCATAAAAATGAACATTCAAAAATAAACATCATTCAGTTTGAACTTCCATTCATCTGTGGTATAATCTTCTCAGTGACATATTTCACCCCTTTATACCTACAATGATATAAATTAACATTCAAATCACAACTTTATAACTACACAAAACACACATCTATTTTTTAAACACAGCAGTATCACATTGAAACAGATTTGCAAATAAAAAAAATTACAATTCTCAACTCTAAAATTAGTGTAGAATGCCTTTCAACACTTAACATTTGGTGTTGTTATAACAGTTAGTGAAGAAATGATTGGTTACAATAGCTAGTCAACAAATGATTTCTTACACGATTCAAGTTTGATTTCCAATTTAGGATACTGTTAACATGCTTCAAGCAAAACTTTAAAGGTTAAATGAATTTTCTGTTTCAAATAGATGAAGAAAAGAAAACGACCCTTGATACTGTTATTTTAATTCATAAGTAAAAATCAAGATTTTAGCCCATTTTATATATGGCATGATTACCAGAATCCATAAATATTCATGTACATATGATATCTATGAGGTACAGCTGTAGTCTCTGCCGCGCGCGGTGGCAACGCGTTTTGGCGCGGCTTTTGGCGTAGTTATAAGCGACTCATGCAGGCTGATGGTAACCCATTTTTTTCTCGAATTTTCTCCTGGTTAGGGTTAACCTATTTTTATGGCAACCTTGCCGGCGTCCAGTTCTCATTTACAGTGTGAAATCTGTTAAAATATAAGAATAACTTATATTCATAACCATATATATAACTAATGTACATTTTTTTTATTCATTTCATTCATATGTGGAGAATGATATCGATTCACTGTTGGAAATCCGAGAACAAATGGGTTACCCTCACCGGCATGAGTCGCTTATAACTACGCCAAAATTCCATACATTTCATCCATATTTGCAGTGTTTTTTTATTCAAATGTTGTTTCATTCAGATTTACATATTTCATCCATACGTATGCAGTATATATTCGATGTTGGAAGATTTCCGTGGCGACATAAAAAGTGCGCCAAACACGGCGCCAAAAAAAACGCGTTGCCACCGCGCGCGGCAGAGACTACAGCTGAACACCTGGCGCTTCTGAGAAAAATAATTTGCGCGTTTTGGGAGCCGTTGGGGGGTTGGAATTTAGTGACAGATGAATCTGCTGCTATGAGTTCTTAACACCATTTTACGTTTGGAACTTCAAAGGTAAGGTAACTTTTTTTGCAATTTTCTAAACTCTTGCTAATGTGCATACCGACAATACATAAAAAAGCTTGTGCTGTTTGTGATTCATCTTAATTTGAAAATGTGCTCAAAAAAGGTACAGCTGCAGTCTGCCGCGCGTGGTGGCAACGACTCTTGGTGCGGCTTTTGGCGTAGTTATAAGCGACTCATGCCGGGTGATGGTAACCCATTTTTTTCTCGTATTTTCTCCTGGTTAGGGTTAACCTGTTTTTATGCAACCTTGCCGGCGTCCAGTTCTGTCCAGCATTGGTTGTTCAGCTGTAGTCTGCCGCGCGCGGTGGCAACGCGTTTTTTTTGGCGCCGTGTTTGGCGCACTTTTTATGTCGCCACGGAAATCTTCCAACATCGAATATATACTGCATACGTATGGATGAAATATGTAAATCTGAATGAAACAACATTTGAATAAAAAAACACTGCAAATATGGATGAAATGTATGGAATTTTGGCGTAGTTATAAGCGACTCATGCCGGTGAGGGTAACCCATTTGTTCTCGGATTTCCAACAGTGAATCGATATCATTCTCCACATATGAATGAAATGAATAAAAAAAATGTACATTAGTTATATATATGGTTATGAATATAAGTTATTCTTATATTTTAACAGATTTCACACTGTAAATGAGAACTGGACGCCGGCAAGGTTGCCATAAAAATAGGTTAACCCTAACCAGGAGAAAATTCGAGAAAAAAATGGGTTACCATCAGCCTGCATGAGTCGCTTATAACTACGCCAAAAGCCGCGCCAAAACGCGTTGCCACCACGCGCGGCAGAGACTACAGCTGTACCGCGCCAGGGAAAGCAGTTACAATTAGATGGGCTTGACAACGTTTTAGAAAAACAATTTCCTAAACATTTCATCATGGAATCGCCGATCACCAGGATAGCCATTTGCAGTAGATAATCACCAGCGCAGAGCACAGCGATACATCCCGCTTGAAATCCAATTAAAATGACAATCGAGCGGGAACTGCGAGTTTCGAGAGAACGAATTCGATTATCGATTCGGTTTAAGAACTATTCGATCTAAGAAATGAGGCCAAAATTAAGATCGCCAAAAAAGTCACAAAAGTAGAGTAACCCGGTGCACCGAAAAGCGTCCAAAGCGGGTAAAATTGTCCTGAAATGCGTAAGTTCCGTATTTCTTGACTTTTTAAATCAGTTACAGTTATGTCATGAATCTGTTTTATTCAAGAATTCTTAAGATAAAGTTACTCCTAGAAATTTAATTACAGGGATAGCAGTTTTTTTCATATATTCTCTTTATATATTTTCTTTTGTTATTTATTATTATTAAAAATTCTTGTTTAGGAGATGATAGAGGGAGCTCTACAACTTATTGAAATTTTTTTTAACAAAGATGTATAGATTACGTGTTATAGTTTTCTTAAAAATTTTTTCATTTCATAAATATTTATAAGTTATAGAGATTGTTGAACATTTTAAGTTGATTAATAATTGGTCCTATAGTCTTTAAATTAATACATAATATAAAGATAGAAAATTAAAAAGCATATGCTTACTTAAAACTTGGTTTTTCTTAAAACAGTTGTTAAAATAGCATGCATTAAATTTTAATTTTTTTCGTTATAGTTTTACCAATATTTATAATATTTTAAGTCATTGACCTAAACTGAGTACTTTTCGTATGTTTATTTGCCAATACTTGTGATTGAGTAATGTAATAACCTTGGTTAGAAGGAAAAGCACGCTTATTTTTGTTATGGTCACTACTGTTAATAACTAAGGAAAACAAACATTAACATATTCTCAGTCAAGACCAAAATATAGTGTTAAGTATACTGCTCAGTAGCAATGTAATTTAAATAACGATGTTTCTTAGTTTTATCTTGTTTTTAGTGTGTACTTTTAAAATGAAATCAGGTATTTTTTCAATATGTGGTAGCATAAATTCAAAAGCTTATAGTTGTAATGTTCTCATTTTTTCTTTTTTCCTAGGCTATCAAGCAGAAGCTTTTAAAATCACGTAACATTCCAGAAACAGATAATCAGCCTCAAGAAGATGAAAAGGCCATGATATTACTCGGGACTCATCTAGTTAGTACTTTGTAGTATTTCCTACATCAGAATCGATTCATTATTTTGAAAACCAAACCTTAAATTTACTAGTTTTCATGTATTATGTGCTTGAATCATAAAACACAACTTATTTTTTGAAACTTTGTTTTGAATCAAGCACCATATAATTATTTGAAATTAACTACTTTTGTATTTTATTCTTAATATTTAAGATAGGTATTTGGAAATTAAAACTTTCAAAACTCGTTGGGTTTTGACACTAGAATGGCCATTGGTGTCACTTCGATATTGGCTTTCTCATTGTTTGTTGGATTTTGACAATTGTGATTTTTAATCATTTTACTTGATAAACACTTGGCAGAAATTTTGTGTAACTGAATTTAGAAAAATTCTACAGTTAAAAAATTTACTTAGAATGTCCGCTGGTGTTTTTTCAACATCAAGCAGATTTCCCGAACTAAATAGTTTCATTCAGCCAAAAAAAAGACCATTAACCCTCTGCATATGACGCGGCAGAATATAGTTTCCTTCGTTGGTTACGGCAGCCGGCCCAAACGGCTTTACAAGCAAATTCCGGAAACGGCCTTTGCAATGCTTTCCCCCAGGAGGAGAGCGAATGCGCTTTTTCCCTTATCAGCTAATGTTGCGGTTTCTTTTGTCCGGTGGCGAGTATGCCTAGAAGGGACAGGTTATTACCGGGTATAGTGAAAGGGCAGCTAGGATTTCAGTTCGTATGGTCACTATCACTCGAAGGACCCGTAACTTGTCTTCGGAGTCGAATAAACGAATTACGAGGCTCCCTGTCGATAAGCCTGACATCTTTGTCGACGGGGAGAATAGGCTATTCACGCGCGGGTCTCTGTTTAAAAGGAAAGAGGGGATGGAAATCGAAACGAGCTTCAGCCGTTCCTTCAGGAGTTTGAGATCAGAAAGAATCCGAACCCTTCGTAACAAGAGGACTGGAAATTTTCGGGCGGTTCGGCCGCTCCCCGTATCCAGAGGGTTAAATAGCAAATCAGATTTCTAACCACTGTTCAGTTAGTAATGCTTTTTGATTAATTTATTTGACCTTGAATATACTGGCATCCCTTTCAAAGGCAGGATCAGTCTCAATTGCGAGTTTACTTCTAAATTTGTGCATTGTTAGCGATTATTATTCCAATTACAACAGTGCTCAGATTATTTTCTTTCACTTATGAGACACAAAAACCACGACTCAGAAAAAGTTCTGAAGAAATTGGAAATCTGTTACAAGAATATCATAAAAGGAATATGATGATGTTGAGCTCTCCTATTCCGATATAGATAAAGAAAGCCAAATACACTAAAATAAATTAAAAGTACCTGTATAATGTGACACAGATGCTCCTGACAATACCTAGAATAATTTGTATTTATCACTCGGGATGGCACTGAATGGAAAATATATAATGGATAAATGATTACTTTGCTGCTGGAAATATTTTACATGAAAATATTGGTCCCATTAATTTTGTCCAGCAAAACGTCAGCGTGTCAGTCCTGAGTTCAAGAGTTAATGGGGAAAAGCACCAAAATTGTAAATCAGAATCTCAGTGGGAATTTATCTGATACATAGGAAATGTGAAATTAAATATTCTTGTTTATATGCAACCAATGATACACAAAACATGTTCTGTAAGTAAATGGAGCACGAAAACTTCTTTTTACTGTATCAATTGTAATAAATTAGTGGTAACATCTGCTTGATATAGTATTTTTAAAAAAATTAACTCATTTTCTTTTGTTTATTTTTAATTTGTTGGTTTTTGTGTATTGCACAACCATAACAATCGATTTGCTTTAATTTTTTTGTAGTATAAATAGTCAAGCTTATGAAAATATTGTGAAATAAGCTTTAAGTTGACTAAAATAAAAATAGTAAGGATATCAGATATTATCACTATTTTACTCAATTTATATGCTAGTGTCGAAACGACCCAGGCAGCCATTCAAAGGTAAAGGAATTTCCGGCTTTTCTAGTGTTAAAACCCATTCACTATAAACTCAGAAAAATATTTCATGATTCAGTGTTTGCATTATTTATAAAAGCTTTGAGAACAATATTTTGATTATATTAAAAATGGCTTTATATTCCTTATTTTATTAGATATGATTTTCGCAAATAAGAAAAATGAGCTGAATTCATGGCAATTGGTTAATCGTAATTCCTGTTATTGGTTTGATTTTCTCTGAAACTGTTGATCCGACTCTCGCGTTATAACCTATACCCTAAACCAAACCGTTTAAAATTAGCATGTTCAATACGTATGGTGTTATTTTCATTAAATGAAAAATCATAATACACCCGTTTTATATTGATTGTGATGGCATTATTTCTTGTCAAAAAGGGTTAAAGGTCCTCTGTTGAGGAGACAGGTACCATAATGATGTACTCAATAATTATACTATTTTAAAAGTTGATAATAAACAATAGTTTTTATGTTCCTTATTAGACACTTATTTAAAAATCTCGGTGAGTGAGATAAATTTTTGTTCCCTTCTAACTTAACTGAATATTTAGTATTTCTTTATATTTTGCTTTTGTAATCATCGATATACCTGTTTTAAATTGAGTACTTTTTGTTCAAAATATTTAATCTTGAAATGTTCTTTTTTCTCTAGGCAGGACAAGATAAAACCTTGAAAAAAGGATTTCTGAGCAGAATGAGAAAAGACCATCATTAGTCGTTCGAAATCGTTCTATAAATTATATATTATCAGATTTACTAAAAATATACAGCTAAATTTGCAATTGCTTATACATATGCATAAATTGATCAGAAATGTATTTGTACTATTATCAATCAAGCTTTTATGTGATGCACATAGTGCAAATGAATTTTGAATACTAAAACAAATCCAAATCACACACTGTTTAGATTATATAATCATAGTATTATGAAGTACACTAATAAATTTTGCAAACGACATTAAATAGTGCCAAATTTTCATGCAGGTTAATTTAATTCAAAAGGAGGATTTTACATTTTTTGGAATAAGTAACTATTTATTGAAAAACATGTAAAGATAAGTAGTCTTGTCAAGTCTAACTCGTGTTTTCTGTATTTATAGTGACAAAGAGAAGCGTGTCATGAAAAGGTTGTATTTTACGTTGTCCATTGTAATTTTTGTGTTGCAATCCATTGGAAGTTTTTTTAATTGCTACCTTTATAAATGTTTTAAATCATAATTTTAGTAAATATGAATACTTGATGTGTCAACAAAATATGGCATCATTTTCCTCTAATCCAACTAGCAATATTTTTCCTTAATGTAGCGTAAAAACCATTATTTCCAAAACCTACTCAGTTAAATTATTTTCCTTTCCTATTGCAGAAAGGTTTTTAGTAAATTCAATATTTATTAAGATATCAATGACCATGTTTGATCTGCAAGATGAGACGACAGGCTACAATAGCCTCTTAACTTGGTACCTGAAGTCTCAAAGGTAATCTAAAAACTTAAATTTCAATATAATTTTCATTTTATGCTATCTTGCGATCATATTAATGAATTAGGTTTCTTTTATAAATGGTAGATCTAAAGAACTACTCGAAATGATCAAACACTTCAATTCATGTTTTAGTCTAAATTTTATGCATTAACAATAAACCTTTTTAACTACCCGACAAAATAAGATCTCGTTAACTTACCTAACACTCTTGAGTAGTTTGAGACCACCTATTGATAAATATTGAACTGATTCTTATTAAGGACCAATTCAATTCCTTTGTACTTAAAAAGCAAGTCTTCAGTTGCATCAATCATTTTCAAACATAACCTGCCATTTAGTGCCTCTAATAAAGTTGTGCTGCAAATTTCCAAGTCAGATTGTCTGAATATGAACTTTTCGTACATGCTTCAGAATCAAAAGAGCAGAAACATACGTGATGGTATTTTAAAATGTTGTGTTCTATTAAAGAAAAATTATTACTACTGCTTACATGTATGCTTTTAAACAATCCTCAAATTTTTTATGGATAAATTTCTAATGATTTCATGTATAGATATTTTTCCTTTAAAATTTCAAGGTACATGTGCAATATTTACTAAATTATTTCATGTCCTTAGAAAGTTTTATTTATGTATCAACAGTTGTGATAAAAACATTTCAAAGCAAATTTGCACTTTGAGTGTTTGAGATTAAATGTGATCCTGTGTAGATATGATTTTCTCCATGTTGTGATTGTACGTTAATTTTGAAATATTGTATCTGATACTGTATGATAGTTGAAATTGATTTTGAATCGCAAGAAATGAAATATTTTGGAGAAATATTGTATAAATTGTATCATATGAAGTTATGTAAAATTATTTTATTCTAAATAAATTTGTTACAATTGAAGTTTTTTAAACATTAAATAAAGAAGTTTTATCACATTTTAGATGAATTTTTTTAATACCTGAATAAATTCTGTAATACCAAAGTCTGGCTTATGCAAGTCCATTTGATAGTCAACCATTTGGGTAATTTTCATATTTATTATACCAATTTTAGGTAAAACAAGAAAAGTGTTTGGATTATTTTATAATTATATTATGGAATAAATTTGAAAACGTTGAGCTAAATTAAAGTTTAATCTATAGGTTGGTTTGTTTTAGAAAATAATTATAGGAGTTGATTCTATTTGATTTTAAGTTGAAAAGTTAAAGCTTAAATTCTCAAAAATACAATAAAATGGCTTAAAGGGTTTGCCCACTGCTCTTGCAATCTGCAAGTTATATGTTGGCGGTGAAGGTTCGATTCTTCCCTGGGTGCATCTCTTTTGTGTCAATAAAATCAGTGTCTTGTATGCATATGTCCATTACTTGACATTGTCTTGGGTGGCCAAATGTGGCCCTTGCACCATAAAAACTCAAAGATTATAAGAAGCTTTAGAAAGAAAATTGTTTCCTTTTCTCAATAAGCAGTCATCACATTGCAAGTATACTATTAAAACTAAAGGACATACACCCTGCAATGCTACACATTCCAGTTTCCACAAATACCTATATTTCACTAACATACATGACACAGAAATTGACATTATTTGTACATTGGCAAAAGGATTTAACCATTTAAAATCAAATGCTAATTTTGCCAATTCATTTAGGTGTACTTGATTTGAGCTATGAAACAATAAAATACTGTTAAAAAAAACTGGTGAGAGCTCGCCATTGTAATGAAATTCTTCAGCCATCTTGTGACAGAAGGCAATGAGGAATCTGGAAGATAGAAATCAGCACAGAAAAGAAAATGCGAACGAATGAGAAAATATAGGGTTTAGATGCTAAAATATACCACAATGGTCTTTAAAATAAATGGGATGAAATTGAAGTGGATGTCCAGAAGCTAATTGTAATCGACAGGCCATTTGGCACGCACTGTATTGGAAATAACAATTAACCCAGTAAGTACACAAAATGCTGTTTTAACCAATTTTATTCCATTTGGAGGTAGGAAATGTGCAACTCAATGTTTAGATTATAAACGGATTTAAATTAGACATGAAAAGGGAGCAATGGCACTGCCATCAGTTGATATACATTTCAGTGCAAATGCTGCCAGTCAAAGCACTTGCGAAATAGCATCATTAGTGGCATAAATTTTTAAAAATAGTAGCACATAGATATTAAAATAAGGTTTAAAAGGAGACTAAGATAAAGTAAATTGCTGAAGCACAAAATGTCCTAAGTATGAAACACGTTGAAGATCTTGCCAAAATATTTAAATTTTAAAAACTAAATATTTTCTTACAACCTTCTTAATAAGGTTTTCATTACAATCTAGCAACCAGATTCCGATGTTTTTCTTTTTGTGGTTGCCACTCCCTTGAAAAATTTTCTCCCTATATAAAGAAAACCCCCAATTTTTTTCCGTCTGCTATTACTTAAAAAAGGGAAGAGGTTTTCGTTTAGCTTTGGTGAGTTTTCAAGTCACAAAATTTAATGAAAAGTCGCCAAAATTTTGGAAATAGGAGGCTGGGATGAGTCACCAAGGTTGTAAAATAACAAAAGTTGCCTGTGGCAGCCCCGGACCTTCTATTTCAAAATAATTCAAGACGATAAAGGACAGTAATTTCGCTACATCAGACATGGCTGCTATCTCTCATTATTCTTTAAAAGCAGCCACTTTGACGTGAATATGCGATATGAATTTTATATCAGTCTGAGGGGCATGTATGAAAAGTCGAGCATTGCAGCTATTTTTGTCCTGATTTTAGAACTTGAAGAAACATTCAGGAGATAAATATAGCATCAAGTAGACAAAGAGAATGTCCATACCTGATGACCATCGGACCAAGTCCACAATATGTCCAAATTCTTCGGTGCTGGGCGAGCTTTGAGCCAGTATAACTTTGGATTGAAGGACTGCATAAGTGGTATCATTCAAAAGCTACCGAACTACACTACAATTAATATTGGACAACAATCAATTGTCAAACTGCACTTTAATCGTTCAAACTGTAAATTAGTTGTTGGATACTCACAATGAACAATCTTTAGCTTCCTGTCTGCGTTACTCATTCCACAATGCATCAGGCCCGAGTGTTCGCATCAAAAGTACGGTTTGTGTCCCAAACACTCAAGGGATGAGATTTAATTTTAAAAACACTAAAATGTGTTTGGACAAAGTACAGCCCAATTAAGGTGCTCATATACAATTGGAGTTGTTATGGCCAAACCAATTCCATTTTTGGAGTCAGTGCCCCAAATATATTCCATGTTGTCTAACTTCCAAGGCATCAGAAACTGGGCTGTGGTGCATAGCTTGGAAAATTTTCAATACAAAATGTTTTTTCATTCCTCGGTATTTTCCAACTAGTGTGTTTAAAGTAGAGTTGAAAAAAGAAGTTTAATGTTAAACACTTTAATACAAATATACAAAGCTTTCTACATAGTTCAAGGATAATGTATTCAATCATAACAAATTCAGTACACATAAATATATAACTATATAATATATTGGGTTTGTGAGCAAGGAGATGGAACTCCATAGTTCCATTAATTCAAGAACACTAATTAAATATGCAAAATATGATTGAGATTTGAGAATCCAGATTAAGTAGTTGTATGTAAATTATTATTGCAAGCAGGAAAATACTAAGCACAAGGACAAATATCTTTTCTTCAACATTTAAGTTTGATTAGCTTAATTTTTTCATATATGATTTTATGTGATGGAACATGTTATCAATTTTCATCAACATCAGATTTAAAATTAAACTGATTTCGTAAATGGGTTTAATGTAACAGATATCAACAAAAACAATATAAATGTACATGAATAAAAACACTCATATCAAAACAGAGCTATACATCAATATTAACTGAATATTATATATTAGTGAATATGCAAGGTCAGTGACGCATGAAAAATAGAAACTATTTTAGAGATTTAAAAGTAAAGTAGGATCTGAAATTGCTGGATTAATTTCTACAGAATTATGGAATATTAAAATATGATTCGACATCAGAGACTGTTTTTTCGTTGACTTCCTCCACACCAGTAGAGAGCACTCCTAAATTGCTTCTAAATTCAATTAAGTTGTCCATTCTTCTTTCTATTTCTTCAAGTATTTTACAAATTTGAAGCTTCAGTTGTTTCTGTAAAATACATGTAAGCATTACACTTTGCAACAAAATGCAGAGAATCGAAATATATAGGTTTGAAACTTTTTTTCTTGAGTCATCAGTATTTTGGCAAGACTCATCACAATGAGTTGAAAGAATCACAGGAAACTTTAATTGGTAAGAAGGCTAAAAGTGGTTACATGTCACACAGAAAATGTACAGGTTTCAGTATAGAATGATTTCCTCAATGATTGAATGATAGTTAATTATTTACATCAAAATTATGGAAAACTAGTTCTATAAAACGAAAACTAATTCTTAATATTATTAATCATGAACAATAATAAATCCTCAAATCAAGGTTCAAAATAAAACCTACGATGAAAGAGTATTTTACAAAGATTTTATAAAATTCTGAAGAATTAATGTTGAAAAATTAAATAATTTGTATTTCTTATGTAAAATATAAATTATGATAAGCATAATAAGAAAATTAAGATACTGTGTGTCAAATGGTAAATGGCATACCATAGCTCAATTGAGTTGTAGGTTGCTGACTTTGATCTGTTGACTTCCAAGTTTTGGCTGTCTGACACAAATCGTTATTCACACAAATTATTTCCAGTAAGCGTTTTGTTAAATGTCAAACAAATATTGAATTTTAAAATTAAACTGACTCAAATTTTTAAGATAAAACTGATCCATGTATTTCAATACTAAGGGTGATATTGATTGAGTGGATTACAGAAGTGCAAATAATCAATGAACACTACAATAAAAAAACACCAAGAGTGTCTGTTTAGTTGGTTTTGGAGTTTTATGGTGCAAGGGCCATGCCATATTCGACCAAGCTGAGCCAAACAACATCAAGTAAATGGACATACACATATAATGGAAGCTTTTACTGTGAGACCCAGGGATAATCAAACCTGCATCACCTACAACTTGCAAGAGTGTCAGGAGGAATAGAATTGCAGATGAATGGACTTATCTACAATGAATAATACAGTTACAGAAAAAAAAATACAGATTTCATAAGTTACTTTAAAAGTTCCACTGTTTTACAAACCATTAACAAAAATTTAAATAAATCATTGTTTTAGAAGTTACATTAGTTGTTTTATAGGTGGTAACCTGTTCTAAAAATATTTTTAATCCTTTGCACTATGATCATTAAAATTAACTGTAATGCAGGCAATACAGCGACATCTGAGTGCAAAGGGTTAAAGTTCAGAGGTCCCCATGACAACCTATGGTATTTTTGATACACGTGTAGATCTTATAAACAGAAATCAAAAATTTGAATACAAAAAATTATGTTTTCTTTAATTTAAACTGAAAACATGGAACATAGAAATGAAGTGAAATAAAAGTTGAATAAAAAGCATATTTACACATCTTGGGTTCCAATAATTAACGCTATTTTCCAGACTTGCTTCTATACACTTCTTGTGATTTTCTAAATTTTCCATCAGTTTATTTGCTAAGTGAGAAAACTTAATAACACTTCTGGAAAGATTAAAAAGTATGGAAAATATTAATATTCAATACATGTTATTATTTTAGGTGTTTACTCAAATATGTAAATGAGTTTGAAATTATAAGGACAGTTTTTCTCAGAATCAGAATGGTTGGTTTTGTGGTTTTATGGCACAAGGGCCATATTTGGCCAAGCAACACCAAACACAAGACAATGAGAGAGAGGAAACAAAAGCAAAAATCAGAATGCAAAACCCTAAAGTCCAAAAGTTTCAAGGTGTTTAAAACAAAATAAACTTTATGAAACTTTTTATTGAATAGCTATTAAAAATATAATGTTTATAGTGAAAGTTTGAGATTTTAAAAGATTACACAAGTATTGTTAAAACATCAATTTAAAAGAATTTAATGCAATTTCACTACAAAAGACACAACTCTAGTGAACAAATCTTAACATAGGAGTAGTTAGGAAGATGTGTTCCTAACACAGGAGTAGTTAGGAACACTACAGGAAACTCGCTTGGGGTTTCAGTATTATGCTTTATTTGTAAACATTTCATAGTTTCTCTTTTCATACCTTTTCCTCCCTTTTATGAGATTTTGATTTGTGATCATGGTTAAAACTTGTAACAACCTTTTTAGAATGGACTAAGAGTGTATATTTTTGCCATTGGATTTTGATTTGTGATCATGGTTAAAACTTGTAACATCCTTTTTAGAATGGACTAAGGGTGTATATTTTTGCCATTGGACTACCTTAGTTATACATATGTGTGCATTCATAGACATGACTAGAGCTCATATACTGCTGACAGAAATTAATTTTGTATATATCCCCCTAGTAAAAAGTAGCAATTAGCAAAATTCACTTAATTAGGGAAAAATATTTTACTCTGAAAACTGAAAAATTCTTTGACATTTTCATACAACTAATTACATTCCATTGAAACATTTCATATTTCCTAAAAATCTACGGAAAAATACCTTTTTTCACCCTAAGTAAAGTTATATCTTACCAATAGGCACTTTTTAATTACAGGCATGTAGAACATAATTCAGGTCATCAAAATCTGAGCCCAAGTCATGTCTAAGTCAGCTCATAGCAGTCATTAAAATTCCATCACAAATTTTAAAAGGTTACATTACTGGTGACAATACTTATTCAAACCCTCACATGTTTCTTAAACTATGTATGCTTTTGTTATCTCAATGACCAGGAATATTTAAAATAATGCTGAAGTAATCCAAGTTTATTCTTTATAAGGATATAACATCATATCATTCATTGCACAACTTAAGAGAGAGAGAATTGCTTACTTATTTAACCCCAGACCAAAAAAATAGGAGAATTTCTCATTAATTATTGTACATTTTGCTTAAAAGGCTCTTTTAAAAATCACTTTATTCAGGCCCAGATAAACATAAGTGAAAGAAACAAACAGATCGTTAGCTCTAACGAATTTACAATAATTTAGTCCCGTTTCCCTAATTCCAGTTTTTATGGCAACCTTGGCAAGTGGAAAGTTAAAAATTTTCATTTAGAATATTCTAGAATGTTCTTTTCATTTCCGTTAAATTGTCCTTTGATTTCATTGGTTCTTTTACATTTTTTTCCCAATTCTTTTCCATTTAATGTATGGAAGAATTCAAACATTCAGTTTGATTCTTCATGATCCAGTGCAGTCGCATCAAGTTGAATTGCTTCTTGCTATTTTCTTTTGAAAATCGTTACCTTTTTCTAATTGAACATGCCTTCTGTATTTAGTGTTGTAGATACGTTTTTTGTAAGGTAAGTTCAAAGAAATTGTTAGAGATTTAAATTGGGAGGAGTTTAAAAAATAAAAAGACATTTTTTAACCATTTCCAACTATTTCTGCTAATTATTTTCCAATAAAATCATGTTTTTTTTCAGTTTTGTATTTTCCCGTTAATTACTCTCCGCTAAAGCTTATTATTTTCTGTTTAAAAAAACGATTTTTTTTCCAAGAATTCTTTCCTTGGAGACATGAAAAGAGTGCCAAAAACGCACCAAGAGCGTTGCCACCAAACGAGACATAATACAGCTACACCCATTTATGTCTACAATTCTTAGTCTATGAACTCTGGGAGTCTAAAATGCTAGTTACAGAAACACAAATTTTTATATTCTGGATATAAAACTTTTCAGTAATTGTCTTTGAAATAAAATATTTAATTTTGAAACTAAAATTTTAAAATCTTTTACAAATTCCAGCTACATTGCATTTAATGAATTTGACAGTACAACTCCATCCAGGCACTTGACACAAACTTAAAAATTATATTTTATCCTAATTTATACATTAGGAAAATTAAATAAAATTAAATTTTCCATAAAAGATGAAAAAAACAGTCACAGGAGGAAAAATACTTAGTTATACTTTTGACATGATGGATTAACTTTTAAAGTGCTTTTGGATGGCCCATTTCGCAGCACTTGTTTTTTGATCTGACTGAACTCCTTGGCTATAACAAGAATATGTGTGGCTGTTGTTTCGATATTGATTAGATTTTCACCTGAAAATGAGCCTGTTAATTAAAAACATTTAAAAATAAACAAGTTAAACAATGAAAATGTGTTAGATCCTAAGAATAAATATTCTGTCGTATTTGAAGAGAAGAGTTATGGTGTGAAAATGATCGCCATGATTCTCATGAATCTGCCCTTAGAGGGACCTGTCGTCTATGTTCAAGAAATCTCACAACTTGTTGAATGTTTGAATTCCATGAAAACGTAAGCTGATGATTTCTCCTGAATTTAATTAAAGTAAACATTTCATGTTTGTAACATTTCATGTTTGTGTGGTGGACAAGAATATCATACAAACTAGAAGATTTCATCTAGAATGCACAGGACCACATGTTTTTCCTCATATCTATTTTGTATTACTTGTCAAGCTATTCTTGTTCTGAATTGGATCAGGAATAGAAATGTCAGACATTGACAGCTAGCGTTTGTTTAGCAATGTAATTATCTTCAAATTGTAATTAGTATCTGCGAATAAATTCAATATGGGACATCCATCATTTATTAACATAGCAACCTTCACTGTTTATTCATAAACATACATCACAGCCAAATTTGCTTCTATTTGGATTTTAAAGCCAGGCACTGATTTTATGTTCTTGAAAAGAATAAAGTTGTAATTTTTCACCTATGGAATTTAAGGCCAAGTTTCAGAAATAAACTATCGGAAATCAGTTTTGATAATCTATTAGTTTATTTATGGTTTTCTACACCATAAAGAAACCAAGATGCAATAGATATAACTATGAAATCAATTGCTACTTACATTTACTTGTTACTTACATTACTTGTATTTGGTACCTCATGCACTAAAGCTTCATTAGATATTTTTAAAAATATTTAAAAAAACGTTTTACTCATAAATTTAATTCTATAAATGGTCAATCTACTCACATAACATAGATAAAGATAAAACTTGCTTTGGACCTTCTATAGGCACTTCAATTTGATCATTGTTTTCTGCCTGTAAAATAAGATTTGAAGAGCATAAAGAAATATTATTAATATAATATACCCACTTTAAAACACGTTTTCAGTGACCTGAGTTAAGCTATACATGCATAAAACTACTATCAAATAATTACTCTTAGAACACTGAGTTGCTATCTAAATTCACAAATGAGCAAAAAGCATCTACATATGTATATATTTCACTAAGGTATGTGGCTCAGAAATCAGCATTATTTGTATATTGGTGAAGGGTAACAAACGGATGGAATTAAACAAAATAAAATCAACCACTAAGAAATATAATTAGTCAATTTTGCCTCAAAGTTTAAATATGCTTAATTTGAACTTGGATCTGCACAATATGGCTAGGAATTGCACAGAAGAGCTCTTGCCTTATAATTATTGAAAGCAATGAGATATCAGGAATATAGAAATTAGCACAGAATAGAAAATTGAACCAACCCAAAAATATGTTTGGAAGTCAAAAAATATTGAATCGCTTTCGAACAAGTGAATGAGATGCAATTGAAGTGGACATTCGGAAACTAATTGTAAAAAAATAACTGAGGTGATAACTTTTTACCATGCACATTATTGGAAATAAGAATTAGCACCAGTAAGAGTACACTGGAAGAAAAAATCTCAAACAGCATTTTGTTTACGACTAATTATAATTCATTTGGACGTATGAAATGTGCATATTGATGCTTATATGCATTATAAATGGATTTAAATAATGAATGAAATGTGAGTAGTGACACTGTCATCAATAGAAATTAACAATTAAGAAACTTTAGCGCAGACTAGTCTGCTAGGTTCATAAAATTTACTAAAAAAATTTCAAAATAAGTCACAATTAACCTTTAGACTATGGGCAGTACAACAGTCGTACCGTATTCAGGTAGAGGAATAAAAGCACCATAATGTAAAGGTTAAGAGGTAATTAGATATTTATGTTGAAAAAAAAGATGACTTCAAACAATGAGCACAGTGGCATCACTCTACAGTAACAGCAGTATCAATTTAATTAAGCAAAGAGGTTGTTTCCAACATAGAGCCCCTTAAAAGTTAATTGAGCTTATCTCGGTAAATAAAGTGATTTACCAATTGACAAGACAGACATTTTAAACATTCCAATGTTCGGTACAGCTGTAGTCTCTGCCGCGCGCGGTGGCAACGACTCTTGGCGCGGCTTTTGGCGTAGTTATAAGTGACTCATGCCGGGTGATGGTAACCCATTTTTTTCTCGAATTTTCTCCTGGTTAGGGTTAACCTGTTTTTAGGCTAACTTACGGGACTGAGGGAGTAGTTAATCGGTTTTTTTTGTTACGAGTTGTGTCGCGATAAAAAGCTTTTTTTAACTTTTTTAAAGGAATCGGGATTAATTAAATCTAAAGTTTCTTGCGATAAATGTAACGGGGATATGACTTTTTCAGTTAGGGTTACCCTCACCAGCATGAGTCGCTTATAACTACGCCAAAAGTCCAAATATTTAATCAATATTTGCAGTGTTTTTCTAGTCAAAATGTTGTTTAATTCAGATTTACATAATTCATCTGTACGTATGCAGTATATATTCAATGTTGGAAGATTTCCGTGGCGACATAAAAAAGTGCGCCAAACACGGCGCCAAAAAAAACGCGTTGCCACCGCGCGCGGCAGAGACTACAGCTGTACCCCAATGTTCTATTCTATGCATGAAATAAATCATTCAGTGAAAAAAAGTCAAGAATTGAGATAAGCTTCATAGAGAAACGAGTAATGCAATTTTAAAGCGATTTCATTATTATGAAAAAGATTTTCATACATAGTTATGCATAATTCTGACATTTTTTACACAATTGAACAAATTTCAACACTTGTTCTCAGATTAACATTTCTTTCAAATATGACAGTAAAAGAAATAAAAATTTTAAATTGAAAAAATACAAACCTCCATTCTTCTACCTTGTCCTATGCAACGCTCACACTTCACTCGCAGCGAAGAAACATTTTGTAACATATTTTGACACTATAAAAGAAAACAAAGAAAATATTAAATTCATTTGTTTAGTTAACTTGTAAAGGATCAAAAGAGCAGTGAACAGATCCTTCACTTCCAAGAAATATCCTCTAAAACATACCAGTAAAAATATTCAACATATAATCAGAAATTATAAGCCCAAGCTTTTAGCAATAGCTTTTGCAAATAGTTTGACAGTTGTAAAGCTTGAGCTTCGTTCGAAGATGGTTGGTTTTTATGGCACAAGGGCTAGATTTCGCCAAACGATATTTTTTCGATCAATTAAATGGACATGCATACAAGTGAGGAAAGTTTTACTGACCCAGAAGAGAGAAATACACCAAGGGTTATAACAGGAATCGAACCTAAGCCGCGCACAGCTCACAGGCTGCTCGCACATTTCTTGAAGAACTGTTATATTCTGTGTGATAGCAGAATCTGTATCAGAAGAGGCTTAGAAGTATTTATAGGTTTATAGCTTATTTCCCTCGAGTTTTCACGGTTTTTATATATATATTTTTAAAGAATTTCAGTATTTGCAGGTGAAAATATTATTTTGGAAGTTGGCAGGTTATATTTTGATGAGCAAACATTTCCAATTCATATCAAATGTACCTTTTAAAATATAAATGAAGAAAATCAAATACCTCCAATTGAAATAGATTTTTCTCATCTTTTACTGTTTTGGAATCATGCAATTTAGGACATCCGCTGTCTTCCGAGAAATCGCTAACAGTAATAGAAACAGTTTCAAAATTATAAGAGGAATCAGGTAAATCACTTGCTTTAACCTCATCATTTGAGTAATTACGGGAAGTTGAATCAACCTCTGTAGTAATATCATTTACAATGGGCAAAGCATTCAATACTTCTTCGTCTGAACCGCTTAACATAAAATTAAAAGTCTCCATGGTTACATCAAGTCTTTCGTCAACCCAGTTTACAATGAATTGGAAAAGGAAATCTGAAATTGATGATGATGATGATGATGCTTTTCGGAGAAAAGCGGAGTTGAGGCTTGGCTGCTTAGCCTTTTGCCTCTAGAGAACTAGGACCGGTGGCATTTCAGGACAATGTTACCCGCTTTGGACGATTTTGGGTGCACGATTTGGCGAGAAAGGCCTTGGCGTGTTAAATTGGAGTAGAGCGATAAATGATTAAAATATGGGTACCATACAAGACGATATCTCAGTGCACCGTGTAACGAGTGTGAAAATCGATTCTTTAAGAATTCGAATCTTTTGAAAGATTGTTCGTGATATTAGCCAGTGTGTCCATCTTTCGGTAGGAAGGGAAAAGAAAAATAAAGTCCCAGATAATTAATTTTCAATGAGGGTGACTTCTATATAAATGTATTTTGGGTGTATTAGGTATTTGGGGACGCTTGCTTTTGTTTCTGAAATCTAAAATTTTTTTTAATAATTCAATTTTATTTGTATTGATACGTTAAAGTTTTTTTTTGCATTTCATAAAGAAAAACGAAGTTTTCTGATTTTGTTAACTTAGTTCATTTATCAATAACCAATTGAGTAGCTCCAGTGTGACGTTTTTCAACTACCTACCTACCTAGTTCATTTATAATTTTTTTCGTGTTGCTTATAATGAATTGTGTTTATAAAATCTGAAAATGTGTTCCTAAAAAAAGGACAGCCCCACGTGATGGTTTGAACGGGACAGTAGCGTTTTTTATCATGTTTCCCAACCTTCCCATCGTTTTACTAAAAATGTGGATTTTTTGGTCAGTTTTAATAAAAACTATCTTTAATATTGGTTAGTCATAATAAGCAATAATCGTTTTCATTATCAGGCAAACAAATTACCTGAATATCATAGATCACAATTCCTGTATGTGAACCGGTGGCTTTGTTATTCAATGCGATGTTTTAAATTTCATTTCTTTAATTCTTTAGTCATTTTTAAAGCTTTGGCGAAACTTCAGTTTTAATGACGATCTCCTGAAATAATTTATCGTCTGACTTTTTCATGAATACAAAATAACCCCAGTACCGTTTTTGCCATTCCGATGTGATTTTTGTTTCAAGGAATATGGTCTACAATGGCTAATACTTAACAACAAAATCGGAAAGCTAACGATTTTTAATTTATTTTGTCCCAAATTATACTTTATCCACAGAAGAATGTTTTTGTAAACTTTTATGACTGCAAGCATTTTAAAAAGTATATTTTTCGAATGTTTTTACTAATTAAAGTTTGAAAATTTTCCCACTTCTATCGCTCCTCGCTTACTCCATAAAGACTGTTTAATTCCAAAATTTTTATCAACCAAACCTTTCAGTGTCAGCTGTTTTGAGGGACAGTCTCAACCTCTTACGAAATATTTTGATAGGGAACGACAGAGCTCTGTAGAATAGAGAAAAGAAATTTTGGCTCTATAGAAATTTTTTATAGTTTTAGAGATTTCTAAAGAGTAACCGAGTTCTGATTATATAGAAATAAATTTCTATAGAATTATATTAAGACTTCTATAGAATCATAGGCGAACCCAAGGGGAAGGGGCTTAAGCCCCCCCCCAGACCCGATAAAGCAAGTATCCCTTGGGGGACCCGAAAAAATATCATTTTAATTCATGAGCCCGCCTTGGGGGAGCTAAAGGGGTGACAGGTTTAAGCTTCCTAGACCCGATAAAATAAATGTGTCCTTTTTAATTTATGAATATGACTACGGGGCTTAAGCGCCTTAGACTTGCAATAAGCAAATATATCCTTTTTAGTTCATGAGTGAAGGGCTAGGGAACTAAAGCCTCCTAGAAAAAGTAAATACACCCTTTCTTCAATGCATGGGTGCACTACGGGGGCTTAAGCTCCTTAGACCCAAACTAAGCAAATTGATCCTTTTTATGTCATGGGCCTATGTACACGGTTGGTGCTTCAGCCCCTAGATCCGTAAAAGCAAAGATATCCTCTCTTTTTTTAATTCATGGCTGCACTTAGGGGTCTATGTGAGCTTAAGCCCCTTAGATTGTATTTTCTTTAACAAATATTTGTCGAACAATACCTGTAAAGTCATTTCTGTTCTCAAAACAACTGAGATGTAATAATTTTAATACTCTATGTTAAAGTTCCTTAATTTATTGTCTTTGTAATCAAATATGTAAGTATAAAACAGCGCTCCAAAAGCAACGGTAAAATGAAAAACAAATTTCAATAAATAAATTTTTGAATACTTGTTAATATTATTAATTGTGATAACAATCTGTGAACACGACTATTATAATATTATTCCTGCACTCAGATCTGACGAAATGCGTTATTTTCCATGCCTACAATAATCCCTTACTTTAAAGAAGGTATAAAAAGAATTAAGAAAACCTTTTTCAAAATAAATCTAAATCTTCAAAGGCCATAAAAATAAATTTTCTATTTTGGACCCATTCCGAAAATAATTCCTGACTACGCTTTTAATTTATTAGATGTGAACTGAGAAGTAAAAAGCATCACAAAAATGAAGCAATTTATATAAGTTTAAAAGGATTGACACACATACAAGGAGAGATACTATGAAGACTATTATAGTAAAAATACGCTTTCTTGCCCGCGATGCCTGAAATCTATGAGTCTTGTTGGATTTAAGAACATTAAGATTAAAAGTATAGTAATGTAACGGCAGCTAGGGAAACGATCACCACGACAACGTGGGAAAATGAAAAGTCTTGTTGACTCAGGTGTCGAGAGGAAAAGCCCACACTCCATAACGACCACCCGAAAACATCTTAATGATTTCTTAACGACAGCCAGCCAGCAGGGGTCGGAAATCGCTGTGGTTTCAAAACAAAGGGCAGGCGCCTTTCTGTCGCTCTCTTCGACATTTCGAGACCAAGAAGACAGATATAAATGATGATGAGTTTCCGACAGGGTTTGATGGACCCTTTCAAGTCCGCCGAAGTCTGTCGTAAAAGTTGAGGGGAAAGACCAACGTGAGACAGCCAATCAAGAACGTGAGAAATCTTCAACACCCAATCCAGCACCGACTAAAAGGCGGACCAGAAACGGAAAGGAGGAGTCGATAAGCACCCAACAGATAGGGAGTTTTTACAGAGGACGAGAGAGAGATCACGAGAGAGAGAGAGATCACGAGAGGAGAGACGAGAGGAGAGACGGAGACAGAGGATCACAGAGGATCAGAGAGGGAGAGCTTGGAGAGAGACGGTCAGCAGAGACCGTTGATGGAGCTTGAAGTGAATATCCTTTCACTGTTGTGCATTTATCCCACCTTGGGATCTTATACTCGCCGGAGTATTTTAGTGAGAAAGGCTCGACCGTAGCCGTAAAGGAGAACCCTCCCTAGAGATCCGTGTAACTGCTCATCCTAGTAGTGATCCTGTCCAGAAAGAGTGAGATTTCCTGCCTTGGAACTGTGTACTCACTCGAGTAATTTTGTGTTGAGAATAGGCTCACCCGTAGCCGTGCGTTAGACTTCCCCGAGCGAAATTGTGAGGCTCGCCAGCAGCCCTAAGCGCCTCGATAGAACTTTGGACCTTCCAAGGAACTAATATTAATGAACTTTACATTCATTTTCCGACTTTTTGTACAAATTGTAAAATAAACCAATTTAGTCCAGAATCGGATATTTTCAATGGTAACTAGTCTAGCTACCCGTGAATCAAGACGTTACAGACTAGTTAACTTTCTGGTGGCAGCGGAAGAGATCGACACCCAGTCGTGAAGAAGTAACGGAAGCGATCGACACCCAGTCGTAAAGCAGTAGCGGAAGCGATCGACACCCAGTCCTGAAGTAGCGGAACCGATTGACGCCCAGTCCTGAAGTAGCGGAACCGATTGACTTCGTTCGACATCCAGTTCTGAAGGAGCATCGAACCGACCGACATCCAGTCCCGGAGAAGTAGCGACTTCGTTCGACATCCAGTTCTGAAGGAGCATCGAACCGACCGACATCCAGTCCCGGAGAAGTAGCGACTTCGTTCGACATCCAGTTCTGAAGGAGTATCGAACCGACCGACATCCAGTCCCGGAGAAGTAGCGACTTCGTTCGACATCCAGTTCTGAAGGAGTATCGAACCGACCGACATCCAGTTCCGGAGAAGTAGCGACTTCGTTCGACATCCAGTCCCGGAGAAAAGGACGCCTGGTCCGAAATACAGTTACGGAAGACGCCGTCGCGAAAAAGAAATAGAAGACCAAGTTTTGTGTGGAAAGTGACCGACCAATAACCCTGATCTGAAGTAGATGAAAGTGACGAGATCCTGTGCAGCACGACAGCAGGTAAGGCTTGATTTTACTTTAGAGGCAAAAATTGTAGTAAATTAATGTGCTAGGAATTTAAAATTGTCTTAATGAAATTATATTGTATGTGTAATTGAGTGGTTGCAACATTTAGCAAAGTGCTGGATTTGAAAAATTTAGAAAACTATTGTGTTATCAATTCAGGAAGAACTTTCCTTTGAAATTAGAGTAAAAGTCATTTATTGAAATTAAGTACTGTTGTAATCTAAAAGTTATCGAAGTATTCTGTGTAGAGTTACGCTTAGTATATTTTGTGAAATTTGAGTTAAGATTGTTTTGAAATTTAAGGTACATTGTTTTATAGTGTTGCATTGTGTTTTAAGTATTGGTCACATATATTAGTATATTATTGTGTGTATAATTGTGTGTAAGGGACAGGAGAATTTTAAAATGGCATTTTTAGCAAGGCAACGTAAGGCAGATTTGCAGAAACTCGCTTATGAGTTAGGTATCGACCTAGGACCTAATGATAGGGTGTTAGATATAACCACAAAGATATCAGAGCATCCACAATACGACGAAGAATGGGTGAAGGCTCAGTTGCAGGTTATAGTAGAGGAACGGGAGATAACTGACACTCAGGCTAGAGAGGAACGGGAGATAGCCGAGAGAAATGCTAGAGAGGAACGGGAGATAGCCGAGAGAAATGCTAGGGAGGCGGAAGAGCGAGAAGAGCGAATTCGAATGTTCGAGTTAGAAAAACTCAGAATTACGCAAGCTGCTGAAACAAATAGCTTAGGTTCGTCACAAACGGATAATTCTAGACCAACGAAAAACTTGAAATCCGTAATGCAGAAATTTGACCCAGAAAAAGGAGACATGGCCCTATTTCTCACCTTGTTTGAAAGACAGGCGAAAAAGATGGGAATAGATGAGGTTGATTGGGTGACTCACCTTCTTTACCTACTCCCGATGGATATTGCAGAAATTATCATGAGAGAGCCCCCTGAAAAATCAGAAGATTACGATCATGTTAAGAGTACCCTCCTAAATAGATTTAAATTAAATCCGGAAACATTCCGAACCAAATTTACACAGCATCAGAGACGATCAGGAGCGCCCTGGAAAGATCTAATATTTGAATTAAGGAGTTACTTAGAGGGATGGCTAGATGGAGTCGGAGTGGAAAGTTTTGAGGACCTCAAAAACCTAATGCTAACGGATCAAATAAAGAGGAGAGTTTCTCCTGAGATTAAGGAGCATTTCATAGATCAGTGGGCAGCCATAGTAGACCCCGAAGAATTAGTATTTAAATTAGACCAATATGAAGCCGCTAGACGCACTGTCAGGAGACCTCTCACAGCTAAGTTCCCAGAAAAACGTTTCCCAGATAAGCCAAAACCTGACAACAGACCTGCAGTAGTGAGGAAATTTGAGCCAGAAAGGAGCGAACGCTCGAATTGGAGGAATCCAAATCCTAATGAGCAAAAGTGGAGGAAGCGAGAATTTGAACGGCGAAGAGCGCCGGCGTGTTACATATGCCATTCGACGGATCATCTGAGACCGCAATGCCCTGAATTAAGGAGAAACCCGAATCACGAACGCGTGAATCATTTAAAAATGGAGGAGAATTTCGCACCTTCGTTTGCCCCTTATCTGAGTGAGGCTAAAGTTAATGGGATAAATACCGTGATATTGAGAGATAGTGGAACCAGTTTGGACGTAGCTCCCAACCACTTAGTAAGACCAGATGATTACACCGGAGAAACAGTTTGGTTGAAACAGGCTCTGGAAAATCATTTCCGATGTTTACCGATAGCAACAATTAGTTTAGAAAGTGAAAAATTCGGCAAGATAATCACTAAAGCAGCGGTAGTGGATAAAACGGTAGAATTGAACCATTATCTCCTGGGAAACTCGACCCAAGAATTGCTCGAGGAGGCAAGGAAAAACCCACATTTAGTTAATGCTGTCGTTACGCGTAGTCAAAACAGGGGAAACAAAAGATCAGGGAGTTTGGAGAAACTCAAAACCCCCAACTGCGTTAGCGAAAAACCACCTCTTCAATCGAATAGCCAGGAGCGCGAGGTTCCAATTCATCTACCTCCTGCTGAAAAGCATACAATTGCGATTTTGAAAGTAACCCCCGAGGAGTTTTCCAACGCACAAAAGGAATGCTCTGAATTGAGTACGCTGTGGAAAAAAATGGAAGAAAAGCGAACTCAGGAATATAGGGTGGATAAAAATTTGTTGTTTAGGATAACCGCAGATCACCGAGGTGAGGAAAGGAAACAATTAGTCATTCCCGCAAGAATGAGGAATGAAATTCTAAGGTTATGCCACGAAGAAGTCGCCGCACATTTAGGCTCAACAAAAACCAAAGATAAACTATTGAGATATTATTTTTGGCCGAACTGCATTAAGGATGCAGAAGAATACGTAAGAACATGTGACCCGTGCCAGAGAGTGGGAAAACCAAGGGAAAAGAAGAAAGCCCCATTAAAATTAGTGCCGGTGATTAAAGAGATCTTCTCGAAAATTAATGTAGATACCGTAGGACCCCTTCCTTATTCAAGTAAGGATAATAGATATCTAGTAACTGCTATCTGCATGGCCTCAAAATATCCTGAAGCGATACCCGTTCGCGACATCAGTTCAGAATCGATAGTGGAGTCCCTCATGATTATATTTAGTAGATTGGGATTTTCCAGAGAAATACAGTGTGACCTAGGCACTTGTTTCACGAGCAATTTGACCACCACGTTTTTTGGAAAATTTGGCATTAAGGTTACGCACAGCTCTGTTGGACACCCACAAAGTAACCCAGTAGAGAGGTGGCATAGTCCTGTGAAAAGATTATCGAAGGTTTTATGTTTGAAATCGGGATTAGATTGGGAGAAAAATCTACCTGCAGCTCCCTTAGCATTAAGAACGGTGACTCATGAGTCCACAAAATTAATCACGACTAAACTCGTACGCAGAAATAATCTTCGAACCCCCGAAACCTTACTTTTTGAACATTGGGTAGAACCGGAGAAGGAAGAAAATGTCGTGACTGAGTGCATGTTAGAATTAAATGGTTTGAAGCGTTGTCCTGAATTGGACTATGAACGAGTTTCAGACATACGAAACGAAGGGAAAACCTGGTACGATATAGATGCCGTACGCAGAACTTTTAGAAAGGAAGCGATAGAGCTGATACCGGAGTATAAGCACGAATTCCATAGGCTAAAAGTAGAAATCACCGAAAAACCCGTACTTTATCCCCCAAACTATAGCAGGGAATTTATCTTGCAAACAGATGCATCTGATAAAGAGATCGGGATTATCATAGCTCAATTAGGACTACACAATAATGAACAGCCAATCTTGTTCTGGAGTCTAAAATTTAACTGTACAATAGTCCACAGAGCAGGGAAAGACAATAAGCACGCTGATTGCTTAAGTCGTAAATAACATTTGACACTTCAAATGAAAATTTGATTGTAAATATTTAATAGTGTATAAATTGTGATCTATGTAAAATGTAAATACAAATGATGCTTGTGTTTGTAATTTAAATAATTGAATAAGAGTGTAAAATGTTGGAAGGTTAAAACCATTGGTTATAGCTGCCTCTGAAGTATTGTCAAGACCTCCTGTATGTCTAACCCCTTCCTTTTAGATTTTGCTCTCTAACACATCGCAAAATCTCTCTATGGGGGGAGGAATTCTGTAACGGCAGCTAGGGAAACGATCACCACGACAACGTGGGAAAATGAAAAGTCTTGTTGACTCAGGTGTCGAGAGGAAAAGCCCACACTCCATAACGACCACCCGAAAACATCTTAATGATTTCTTAACGACAGCCAGCCAGCAGGGGTCGGAAATCGCTGTGGTTTCAAAACAAAGGGCAGGCGCCTTTCTGTCGCTCTCTTCGACATTTCGAGACCAAGAAGACAGATATAAATGATGATGAGTTTCCGACAGGGTTTGATGGACCCTTTCAAGTCCGCCGAAGTCTGTCGTAAAAGTTGAGGGGAAAGACCAACGTGAGACAGCCAATCAAGAACGTGAGAAATCTTCAACACCCAATCCAGCACCGACTAAAAGGCGGACCAGAAACGGAAAGGAGGAGTCGATAAGCACCCAACAGATAGGGAGTTTTTACAGAGGACGAGAGAGAGATCACGAGAGAGAGAGAGATCACGAGAGGAGAGACGAGAGGAGAGACGGAGACAGAGGATCACAGAGGATCAGAGAGGGAGAGCTTGGAGAGAGACGGTCAGCAGAGACCGTTGATGGAGCTTGAAGTGAATATCCTTTCACTGTTGTGCATTTATCCCACCTTGGGATCTTATACTCGCCGGAGTATTTTAGTGAGAAAGGCTCGACCGTAGCCGTAAAGGAGAACCCTCCCTAGAGATCCGTGTAACTGCTCATCCTAGTAGTGATCCTGTCCAGAAAGACTGAGATTTCCTGCCTTGGAACTCTGTACTCACTCGAGTAATTTTGTGTTGAGAATAGGCTCACCCGTAGCCGTGCGTTAGACTTCCCCGAGCGAAATTGTGAGGCTCGCCAGCAGCCCTAAGCGCCTCGATAGAACTTTGGACCTTCCAAGGAACTAATATTAATGAACTTTACATTCATTTTCCGACTTTTTGTACAAATTGTAAAATAAACCAATTTAGTCCAGAATCGGATATTTTCAATGGTAACTAGTCTAGCTACCCGTGAATCAAGACGTTACAGTAAAAACAGTCATGAGTGAAAGGGAAATTAACATCCTCTTGTAAGATATGCAATGTTTGAGATGTTCTCCAAAATCGAGTTTACAAAGTTTTAAATCCAAAATGTACAGAAATGTGCATTTTGGAACAAAAATTTACTTTGAAATTATATTTTATTTTTAAAGCTATTTCGCTCGGGGTTTGTGGTAAATTTGAATGATCAAGTTACAGTAATGTTTCCAAAGAATTGGATTCAAAAACATGTTTTTCTGAATGAGATACATTTTCAATACAGTTTTATAAATCATACCAAAATGTACTAATCGATTTCATTTGAATTGAGGTTTGATTGTCGCTCTATGGTCATTTTGTTCAATACGGCCTTTCCAACTGGAAACATTGCTTTCGATCCCACAAATACCTTTTTTTACAGATATAGCCAATATTTTGGAATGACTAATCCTTTTACTCTCCTAACAACTCTAAATTCTGAGTATTTTAGCTGTGCTGAGGGTTATGTGACCTTCATTTAAACTCAAAATGTAGGTTTGAAAAAACCCAAATCCCCATCCATGCTTTCCCGAGAAACCCATCAGAAAGTCATCATTTATGAAGAAATTCGTAAATAACATGGCAATAAAAACTTCACTGGTTATCTGCTAAAAATCTGGAAACACAAAAGACTTTGGGGAGCCTTCCCTTCTTTCATCAGTCGGATAGACTCATTAAAAGGCACCCTGCAAAGAAATGGATATACGTACGTAGGGGATGCAATGGTATTTTCTTAGAACTCGCCGGTTGACGGTGCCAGGGTCAGCGGACCCTGGCGCCAATGTCTCGAGCAGTGGTTCAGATTAACGCACTTTTTTTCATTGACATGACAATTTTTAAACCACGTACTCATTTTTTTGTAAATAAGGTTGCAAAATTTTCAATTCTTCAGAGATCTAGTGGGATAGCAATCAATCAATTTTAATTTGACAATTAATTGACTAAGAATAATTAAACGTACTTAAAAACAGGTTAACAATTAGGGTTGTGTTAGTTTTTCGAAATGGAGCAAGACTGATCAAATTTTAGTACTCATGTTGTTAGCCAAATAACAATTTAGATTCAACATCTGAAACAGAAGACAGATTTATCTATAGACTGTGTGTCAACAAATTCATCTCTATTTCCAGACCTGTTGTGGTTGGCGAAAACTTATACTTTTCAAACCGACATTTTAATATTTAGGTTAAAGTACACATATCTAATTTTTAGCCCTTGTGTAGCAAAATATTATCATAGAACGACAAACCAAATTAAACTTTATTTAAACGAAAACAATTTTTTTACTTATTTGCGTGACGTTATATTACAATGAAATATATTGATAAATTTTCATTATCAAGCCCTTGCGATCTAAAGATGTAATTCATTTCAATCCTGAAAAATCACGTTTAGCGGAACATGTCAGGGGGCAAATTTCATCTAAAATATTTCGATGATTACCTATAGTAGATCGTTTTCCACGATGAACTCTGGAGACATTCTCAATTATTCAATTTGAAGTCAGGGCTTCTTGCTAGGACAGGCTCTACCTTTCTGGATACAGCTATGTCAACCAGTCAAGGAACAAGGGATTTCCTTTGCTTATAAGCTAAGTTGTTGCAACACTATCGGCCGCAATTAGCCTAAGCGTGTGGATCATTTCTCTGTTCCACTGTTCTGACAATGTGTGAGAAAATTCCCTCATCTAAAATCCCTCATTGTCAGAGGAATCCAATAAAAGACCAATACATTTTTGACTTTGATCCTTTTTTTGCTCAGTTGCAATATTGCATTTTTATAGACGTTTTCATTGTTTTTTAATAAACGACGGCATTAGTTTTAATAACGGCGATTTTACAATGGTATTGCATTGATCTAAATTGCTCACACAGAAATTTGATAAAATTAACTATGAACATCGTACCCATAAGAACATTTAGTTCACATTCCTGACTTTTGAGTTTCGGTATTCTAACTCAGCTGTTTCAATGGCTAGATTGAAATTATTATACTAATTTTTATATTAACGAAGATTACTTGCATACAGCTGAGTATTTTCCCTTTTACATTAGTTTAGTACATTTAATATTTTCAGGAAACGAGGATACCTATTCACACAACAAAACTGAACCACCATAGCAATATGCTCTTGCACATAAAACTATACAATTGGCAATCTGATTTTAAATTTTCTTTAGCCCAATTTTATTGATTTATAAATTTTAACAAATTTCATGTAGTGGAGTTTAATTTAGGGCTTTTCAACGACAGGATCTTAATCAAAATTGCTCAAATTAAAAACGAAACGTATTACTTCTTTGCGTTGTGCTCAACGTACGCACAATCCATGATTAACTGGACCAATTCTTACGCCTTGTTCTTTACTTTAGGTTCCTTCATTCAGTGAACAGACCGTCAGATTTGGTCATAGCGCTTGTTTGCCACCCAGTAGGTCGCGGGTTCGAATCCCGGTTTGTAAGCGCATGGATGTAAGCGATTGTTAGGAGTAGAGGCGGCTCACCCATTGCGTGCTCGATCCTTCACAAGCAGCCGTTATTTGCCCCTTGTAGTGTTATCTTTTTGACCAATTCAGTTCAAGATAACTGCTTGAAACAAGTGCTTTTGATCTTGCATTTCTAAAGGAATTGATCAGAATTTCCCGTTTTCAGAAACCGAAAATTCATCAAGGGACCAGTAAAACGAACAATATAATCGAATGCACGATATATTGGGGAGATGTTAGTATATTATATGTGTAGTTAAAGTATTATCTATATTTTTGATGCTGATTTCAGAAATGTCTTAAAAGAACGATCATATAACTTCATTTAACAGCTTTAATAAACAATTTTCTATTTCCGTATGTAGTGCACAAAGATCTTAATGTTCAGTTTACTGAAGACTATTCCTCTGAGATAAGAAAGTAATAAGGTTCACCCCTTGACTCCACTGAGTCATAAACTCACATTCGTTTAAAGTTGGGACCGTCGTGGTTGTGGGTATGCCCACTGCGCTAGCACTCCTCGAGTTGTAGGCGGCGCAGGTTCAATTCCTGGTGTATTCAGCAGGGCGAAGCAGGCATTCCTCCCTGGGTGTATTTCTCTTTCCTGTGTCAGTAAAAGCTTTTATTGTGTGTGTGTTTATTACTTGATTGCGTCTTGAGCATGGCCATATACGGCCCTTGGGCCATAAAACCCATCAATCACATAACATGTATTATGATTACCCCAGCCATTGGAAATGAAAAAAAAAGCTTTGGACTGATTATTTAATTTTTAAATTCTTTTTTTAAAATATCGCAGAAAGGGAGGGGAGGGGGAGAGGGGTGGGGGTGAAGCAGTAACAAATATTGATAAAGTTTGTGAAAACGAGGTACGCACTTGTAATGAGCTTTTATATACACTTCTGGAATGTCAGTTTTTTAAAGCTAATATATTGTTTTTTATTTATTTTTAAGGTAGAGAACTCTTTCTTAGCTTTACTTATAAGATCTGTAAGAAAAGAGGATTGGTTACCTTCCATTACTGACGATATGGATGGAATTGCTTGTCTTACTCTTAGATTAATTAATTATTGCCCTGAAATTCACTTATTTAATGAGTAAAATTATTTTAAATAGTTAGATTAAAACAATTTAATTGGAGGAGTTTCTGCTTCTTTCCATAGGAGGGGAAGAAATGGTAAACTTCGCGATGTGTAGCGTCTATTTTTATGCATGTATTTTTAGTAATTAGTAAGATACTGAATGATGATAAGATGATTCGTCTGAATACGTATTCCAAGCTTTCATTTATGTCTTCAATAATTCAAAGTTAAGAGTACCCTAGTATATTACACAATTTAAAATATACCCACTTCTTGCATGCTTGGGAAAAATAACTATGCTAGTAAATACTAGTAGTAAAATTCTTATATCTTAAATACAAATTTTTAGCACTGTGCTTTTAGAATTTTGAGCTTTTGCCATCAAAATGATAATTGCCTTCAAAATTTTATGTAGAAAAATTCACCTTCAAATTGTTGACCAAGACAAATATGTAAAAACGGATTGAAAATAGCATGATATAGAACCCTGAATGAGAGAGAATTGTGAGCTATGATTGTAACTGACTTGAGATTTTGTTTTTACTGTAGTTGACCTAGTATTTACTGCACTTTTAGTAGCAAGAAGGTACCACCATTGGTTACCGGAAAAGACTCAGCACACCGCTTTCTTTGAATAAAAAATATTCTTAATGCATTTAAAGAAATTAACTGAGAAAAGTTCTTTTTTAGGTTCCAAAGGTCGTTGTGTCTTAGGTGCTTTAGATCATTTAAGGTGTTTTAGGTCCTAAACCCCGAATTGGGTATTTTCAGGTGCTATAAAATTTGCATATTTTATTCAGGATATCTCAAATAGCCAAAATGTAAAAATAGCTTTGAAATAGAGGGTATAGAACTAAATAGGTAAAAACTCCAGAATCCTGAGCTTATATGTTACACACCCGGAGAGGACCACGCGAACCCGTATGACGCTGCAGAACTCCTAATCTGGTTACGGGAGCCTGCCACGAAAGGCCTTACAGACAACATACGGACTTCACAATGGAGAGGAATGTGTCGTTCCATTATCACTAGATGTGTTTTCTATTGTGGTGTCGTGGGTATGCCTAGAAGGTAGATACTTCCCGGGTAAACTGGTGTGTCAAGTTGTCTTCGAGCAAGAAAGAATGATCGTGAGAAAAAAAGGTTTCTCACGATCATTCTTTGAACGCAAACATACCTCTCTTGTACCTTGAAACACTTAATTCCTCGCATCACAACATAAAAAACCTGCTTCCCCACAGCTGTCTTAAGCACTCTCGACTCAGTTTATACTGATCAGACAAGCTTTGCATATTGCTCCCTAATTTCAGGTCGTGGTTTCAAAACCTATTTAATTCTATGTTGATTTAAAATAACTTTTTCAAGACTATTTTCTTTGGTTTACTGCATAAAAATCCTGTGCCGGGGAACCCGCCTTACTGATTGCAAAATGGGGGTCACCTTCAAAGTGATGTGGAAATTGGTTTAATTCAAATGCTATATTATTGATGTCATTTTACTGATGCGTCTATGAAATTCTCATAAATTTTAGATATTGCACGAATTATATTATAGCCGTTAACTTTCTAAACCCCAGCTAACGGGATTCTACTTCTATTTTTTAGTATGGCGTTAGAAATTAATTTCTTATGACTTTATTCATATATACAAACGTATAAAATATTCATTGTTTTTAAAGTAAAAAATATATTCTTCATTTTGGAATTAATCTTAGAAATGAAGAAAAGGATAACTGAATTAAATGTGATAAATAAACCATTTCTTAGATTATTCTTCCAAAGTGGAATAAGGAAAATGTAGTCAATTTTGTAATCAATCTCCTTATAATATTCAATTATAATTGTAAGTAGTTGAAACTCAAATGTGAAGTATTTGAGTATACTGGGGGTACTTTCTCAACAGATCAATCAATCCTATTTGATGCCTCAGGAGATTCCTGGGAAATTTCCTTTTGGTAATGGGATTATAAATGCTTCCTCTTCTGCTCGTTAAGTACTAATATTTTTAACATTATGCTTTTGTTAAGTGTCCTGCGATTTGTAGGAGCTTCACTTATTTCAGTTACAAAAACGAATGATTTTTAGTACAATATATTATCTTTTACATCTCATTTAAATCCTTTACTCAATTTTGTGATCTGATTTTTGTAATTTGGGCACTTAAAACTTATTTTTAAAAACATTATAGAGAAAATTGTTTTTCTGCCTCATATGTTCTTAATCATTTTTAAGAAAATTAAGCTCAAGTTATTATTTATAACTGAGTTTTATGCTTCTAACTGAAATCTCATGGTGTATACTGTTTTGGAAGCCACTGTAGATGTTTATTAGATATCTAGGGAATTATTTAAATGCTAATTGAAACCAAATGAACTTTGACAATTTAAAGAAAGGGGATAATGTGCTGTATAAATGAAATACAGAAAGATTTTTCTTTCTGAACACTTGCAATTTTCAGATTTCCATCTTGAATGAATATTTTTGAAACTATGTTTCATAAAACTATGCAAAAATATAAAACATTTTCCAAAAGTATCAGCCCATCTTTACTTAGTTTTTAGTTGAATTTATTTCCTTCCAAACACGTCTTTATTCTATTAACTGAGAAATATTTATAATTGATGTCATAAAAATGAACATTCAAAAATAAACATCATTCAGTTTGAACTTCCATTCATCTGTGGTATAATCTTCTCAGTGACATATTTCACCCCTTTATACCTACAATGATATAAATTAACATTCAAATCACAACTTTATAACTACACAAAACACACATCTATTTTTTAAACACAGCAGTATCACATTGAAACAGATTTGCAAATAAAAAAAATTACAATTCTCAACTCTAAAATTAGTGTAGAATGCCTTTCAACACTTAACATTTGGTGTTGTTATAACAGTTAGTGAAGAAATGATTGGTTACAATAGCTAGTCAACAAATGATTTCTTACACGATTCAAGTTTGATTTCCAATTTAGGATACTGTTAACATGCTTCAAGCAAAACTTTAAAGGTTAAATGAATTTTCTGTTTCAAATAGATGAAGAAAAGAAAACGACCCTTGATACTGTTATTTTAATTCATAAGTAAAAATCAAGATTTTAGCCCATTTTATATATGGCATGATTACCAGAATCCATAAATATTCATGTACATATGATATCTATGAGGTACAGCTGTAGTCTCTGCCGCGCGCGGTGGCAACGCGTTTTGGCGCGGCTTTTGGCGTAGTTATAAGCGACTCATGCAGGCTGATGGTAACCCATTTTTTTCTCGAATTTTCTCCTGGTTAGGGTTAACCTATTTTTATGGCAACCTTGCCGGCGTCCAGTTCTCATTTACAGTGTGAAATCTGTTAAAATATTAGAATAACTTATATTCTACTAATGTACATTTTTTTTATTCATTTCATTCATATGTGGAGAATGATATCGATTCACTGTTGGAAATCCGAGAACAAATGGGTTACCCTCACCGGCATGAGTCGCTTATAACTACGCCAAAATTCCATACATTTCATCCATATTTGCAGTGTTTTTTTATTCAAATGTTGTTTCATTCAGATTTACATATTTCATCCATACGTATGCAGTATATATTCGATGTTGGAAGATTTCCGTGGCGACATAAAAAGTGCGCCAAACACGGCGCCAAAAAAAACGCGTTGCCACCGCGCGCGGCAGAGACTACAGCTGAACACCTGGCGCTTCTGAGAAAAATAATTTGCGCGTTTTGGGAGCCGTTGGGGGGTTGGAATTTAGTGACAGATGAATCTGCTGCTATGAGTTCTTAACACCATTTTACGTTTGGAACTTCAAAGGTAAGGTAACTTTTTTTGCAATTTTCTAAACTCTTGCTAATGTGCATACCGACAATACATAAAAAAGCTTGTGCTGTTTGTGATTCATCTTAATTTGAAAATGTGCTCAAAAAAGGTACAGCTGCAGTCTGCCGCGCGTGGTGGCAACGACTCTTGGTGCGGCTTTTGGCGTAGTTATAAGCGACTCATGCCGGGTGATGGTAACCCATTTTTTTCTCGTATTTTCTCCTGGTTAGGGTTAACCTGTTTTTATGCAACCTTGCCGGCGTCCAGTTCTGTCCAGCATTGGTTGTTCAGCTGTAGTCTGCCGCGCGCGGTGGCAACGCGTTTTTTTTGGCGCCGTGTTTGGCGCACTTTTTATGTCGCCACGGAAATCTTCCAACATTTGAATAAAAAAACACTGCAAATATGGATGAAATGTATGGAATTTTGGCGTAGTTATAAGCGACTCATGCCGGTGAGGGTAACCCATTTGTTCTCGGATTTCCAACAGTGAATCGATATCATTCTCCACATATGAATGAAATGAATAAAAAAAATGTACATTAGTTATATATATGGTTATGAATATAAGTTATTCTAATATTTTAACAGATTTCACACTGTAAATGAGAACTGGACGCCGGCAAGGTTGCCATAAAAATAGGTTAACCCTAACCAGGAGAAAATTCGAGAAAAAAATGGGTTACCATCAGCCTGCATGAGTCGCTTATAACTACGCCAAAAGCCGCGCCAAAACGCGTTGCCACCACGCGCGGCAGAGACTACAGCTGTACCGCGCCAGGGAAAGCAGTTACAATTAGATGGGCTTGACAACGTTTTAGAAAAACAATTTCCTAAACATTTCATCATGGAATCGCCGATCACCAGGATAGCCATTTGCAGTAGATAATCACCAGCGCAGAGCACAGCGATACATCCCGCTTGAAATCCAATTAAAATGACAATCGAGCGGGAACTGCGAGTTTCGAGAGAACGAATTCGATTATCGATTCGGTTTAAGAACTATTCGATCTAAGAAATGAGGCCAAAATTAAGATCGCCAAAAAAGTCACAAAAGTAGAGTAACCCGGTGCACCCAAAAGCGTCCAAAGCGGGTAACATTGTCCTGAAATGCGTAAGTTCCGTATTTCTTGACTTTTTAAATCAGTTACAGTTATGTCATGAATCTGTTTTATTCAAGAATTCTTAAGATAAAGTTACTCCTAGAAATTTAATTACAGGGATAGCAGTTTTTTTCATATATTCTCTTTATATATTTTCTTTTGTTATTTATTATTATTAAAAATTCTTGTTTAGGAGATGATAGAGGGAGCTCTACAACTTATTGAAATTTTTTTTAACAAAGATGTATAGATTACGTGTTATAGTTTTCTTAAAAATTTTTTCATTTCATAAATATTTATAAGTTATAGAGATTGTTGAACATTTTAAGTTGATTAATAATTGGTCCTATAGTCTTTAAATTAATACATAATATAAAGATAGAAAATTAAAAAGCATATGCTTACTTAAAACTTGGTTTTTCTTAAAACAGTTGTTAAAATAGCATGCATTAAATTTTAATTTTTTTCGTTATAGTTTTACCAATATTTATAATATTTTAAGTCATTGACCTAAACTGAGTACTTTTCGTATGTTTATTTGCCAATACTTGTGATTGAGTAATGTAATAACCTTGGTTAGAAGGAAAAGCACGCTTATTTTTGTTATGGTCACTACTGTTAATAACTAAGGAAAACAAACATTAACATATTCTCAGTCAAGACCAAAATATAGTGTTAAGTATACTGCTCAGTAGCAATGTAATTTAAATAACGATGTTTCTTAGTTTTATCTTGTTTTTAGTGTGTACTTTTAAAATGAAATCAGGTATTTTTTCAATATGTGGTAGCATAAATTCAAAAGCTTATAGTTGTAATGTTCTCATTTTTTCTTTTTTCCTAGGCTATCAAGCAGAAGCTTTTAAAATCACGTAACATTCCAGAAACAGATAATCAGCCTCAAGAAGATGAAAAGGCCATGATATTACTCGGGACTCATCTAGTTAGTACTTTGTAGTATTTCCTACATCAGAATCGATTCATTATTTTGAAAACCAAACCTTAAATTTACTAGTTTTCATGTATTATGTGCTTGAATCATAAAACACAACTTATTTTTTGAAACTTTGTTTTGAATCAAGCACCATATAATTATTTGAAATTAACTACTTTTGTATTTTATTCTTAATATTTAAGATAGGTATTTGGAAATTAAAACTTTCAAAACTCGTTGGGTTTTGACACTAGAATGGCCATTGGTGTCACTTCGATATTGGCTTTCTCATTGTTTGTTGGATTTTGACAATTGTGATTTTTAATCATTTTACTTGATAAACACTTGGCAGAAATTTTGTGTAACTGAATTTAGAAAAATTCTACAGTTAAAAAATTTACTTAGAATGTCCGCTGGTGTTTTTTCAACATCAAGCAGATTTCCCGAACTAAATAGTTTCATTCAGCCAAAAAAAAGACCATTAACCCTCTGCATATGACGCGGCAGAATATAGTTTCCTTCGTTGGTTACGGCAGCCGGCCCAAACGGCTTTACAAGCAAATTCCGGAAACGGCCTTTGCAATGCTTTCCCCCAGGAGGAGAGCGAATGCGCTTTTTCCCTTATCAGCTAATGTTGCGGTTTCTTTTGTCCGGTGGCGAGTATGCCTAGAAGGGACAGGTTATTACCGGGTATAGTGAAAGGGCAGCTAGGATTTCAGTTCGTATGGTCACTATCACTCGAAGGACCCGTAACTTGTCTTCGGAGTCGAATAAACGAATTACGAGGCTCCCTGTCGATAAGCCTGACATCTTTGTCGACGGGGAGAATAGGCTATTCACGCGCGGGTCTCTGTTTAAAAGGAAAGAGGGGATGGAAATCGAAACGAGCTTCAGCCGTTCCTTCAGGAGTTTGAGATCAGAAAGAATCCGAACCCTTCGTAACAAGAGGACTGGAAATTTTCGGGCGGTTCGGCCGCTCCCCGTATCCAGAGGGTTAAATAGCAAATCAGATTTCTAACCACTGTTCAGTTAGTAATGCTTTTTGATTAATTTATTTGACCTTGAATATACTGGCATCCCTTTCAAAGGCAGGATCAGTCTCAATTGCGAGTTTACTTCTAAATTTGTGCATTGTTAGCGATTATTATTCCAATTACAACAGTGCTCAGATTATTTTCTTTCACTTATGAGACACAAAAACCACGACTCAGAAAAAGTTCTGAAGAAATTGGAAATCTGTTACAAGAATATCATAAAAGGAATATGATGATGTTGAGCTCTCCTATTCCGATATAGATAAAGAAAGCCAAATACACTAAAATAAATTAAAAGTACCTGTATAATGTGACACAGATGCTCCTGACAATACCTAGAATAATTTGTATTTATCACTCGGGATGGCACTGAATGGAAAATATATAATGGATAAATGATTACTTTGCTGCTGGAAATATTTTACATGAAAATATTGGTCCCATTAATTTTGTCCAGCAAAACGTCAGCGTGTCAGTCCTGAGTTCAAGAGTTAATGGGGAAAAGCACCAAAATTGTAAATCAGAATCTCAGTGGGAATTTATCTGATACATAGGAAATGTGAAATTAAATATTCTTGTTTATATGCAACCAATGATACACAAAACATGTTCTGTAAGTAAATGGAGCACGAAAACTTCTTTTTACTGTATCAATTGTAATAAATTAGTGGTAACATCTGCTTGATATAGTATTTTTAAAAAAATTAACTCATTTTCTTTTGTTTATTTTTAATTTGTTGGTTTTTGTGTATTGCACAACCATAACAATCGATTTGCTTTAATTTTTTTGTAGTATAAATAGTCAAGCTTATGAAAATATTGTGAAATAAGCTTTAAGTTGACTAAAATAAAAATAGTAAGGATATCAGATATTATCACTATTTTACTCAATTTATATGCTAGTGTCGAAACGACCCAGGCAGCCATTCAAAGGTAAAGGAATTTCCGGCTTTTCTAGTGTTAAAACCCATTCACTATAAACTCAGAAAAATATTTCATGATTCAGTGTTTGCATTATTTATAAAAGCTTTGAGAACAATATTTTGATTATATTAAAAATGGCTTTATATTCCTTATTTTATTAGATATGATTTTCGCAAATAAGAAAAATGAGCTGAATTCATGGCAATTGGTTAATCGTAATTCCTGTTATTGGTTTGATTTTCTCTGAAACTGTTGATCCGACTCTCGCGTTATAACCTATACCCTAAACCAAACCGTTTAAAATTAGCATGTTCAATACGTATGGTGTTATTTTCATTAAATGAAAAATCATAATACACCCGTTTTATATTGATTGTGATGGCATTATTTCTTGTCAAAAAGGGTTAAAGGTCCTCTGTTGAGGAGACAGGTACCATAATGATGTACTCAATAATTATACTATTTTAAAAGTTGATAATAAACAATAGTTTTTATGTTCCTTATTAGACACTTATTTAAAAATCTCGGTGAGTGAGATAAATTTTTGTTCCCTTCTAACTTAACTGAATATTTAGTATTTCTTTATATTTTGCTTTTGTAATCATCGATATACCTGTTTTAAATTGAGTACTTTTTGTTCAAAATATTTAATCTTGAAATGTTCTTTTTTCTCTAGGCAGGACAAGATAAAACCTTGAAAAAAGGATTTCTGAGCAGAATGAGAAAAGACCATCATTAGTCGTTCGAAATCGTTCTATAAATTATATATTATCAGATTTACTAAAAATATACAGCTAAATTTGCAATTGCTTATACATATGCATAAATTGATCAGAAATGTATTTGTACTATTATCAATCAAGCTTTTATGTGATGCACATAGTGCAAATGAATTTTGAATACTAAAACAAATCCAAATCACACACTGTTTAGATTATATAATCATAGTATTATGAAGTACACTAATAAATTTTGCAAACGACATTAAATAGTGCCAAATTTTCATGCAGGTTAATTTAATTCAAAAGGAGGATTTTACATTTTTTGGAATAAGTAACTATTTATTGAAAAACATGTAAAGATAAGTAGTCTTGTCAAGTCTAACTCGTGTTTTCTGTATTTATAGTGACAAAGAGAAGCGTGTCATGAAAAGGTTGTATTTTACGTTGTCCATTGTAATTTTTGTGTTGCAATCCATTGGAAGTTTTTTTAATTGCTACCTTTATAAATGTTTTAAATCATAATTTTAGTAAATATGAATACTTGATGTGTCAACAAAATATGGCATCATTTTTCTCTAATCCAACTAGCAATATTTTTCCTTAATGTAGCGTAAAAACCATTATTTCCAAAACCTACTCAGTTAAATTATTTTCCTTTCCTATTGCAGAAAGGTTTTTAGTAAATTCAATATTTATTAAGATATCAATGACCATGTTTGATCTGCAAGATGAGACGACAGGCTACAATAGCCTCTTAACTTGGTACCTGAAGTCTCAAAGGTAATCTAAAAACTTAAATTTCAATATAATTTTCATTTTATGCTATCTTGCGATCATATTAATGAATTAGGTTTCTTTTATAAATGGTAGATCTAAAGAACTACTCGAAATGATCAAACACTTCAATTCATGTTTTAGTCTAAATTTTATGCATTAACAATAAACCTTTTTAACTACCCGACAAAATAAGATCTCGTTAACTTACCTAACGCTCTTGAGTAGTTTGAGACCACCTATTGATAAATATTGAACTGATTCTTATTAAGGACCAATTCAATTCCTTTGTACTTAAAAAGCAAGTCTTCAGTTGCATCAATCATTTTCAAACGTAACCAGCCATTTAGTGCCTCTAATAAAGTTGTGCTGCAAATTTCCAAGTCAAATTGTCTGAATATGAACTTTTCGTACATGCTTCAGAATCAAAAGAGCAGAAACATACTTGATGGTATTTTAAAATGTTGTGTTCTATTAAAGAAAAATTATTACTACTGCTTACATGTATGCTTTTAAACAATCCTCAAATTTTTTATGGATAAATTTCTAATGATTTCATGTATAGATATTTTTCCTTTAAAATTTCAAGGTACATGTGCAATATTTACTAAATTATTTCATGTCCTTAGAAAGTTTTATTTATGTATCAACAGTTGTGATAAAAACATTTCAAAGCAAATTTGCACTTTGAGTGTTTGAGATTAAATGTGATCCTGTGTAGATATGATTTTCTCCATGTTGTGATTGTACGTTAATTCTGAAATATTGTATCTGATACTGTATGATAGTTGAAATTGATTTTGAATCGCAAGAAATGAAATATTTTGGAGAAATATTGTATAAATTGTATCATATGAAGTTATGTAAAATTATTTTAGTCTAAATAAATTTGTTACAATTGAAGTTTTTTAAACATTAAATAAAGAAGTTTTATCACATTTTAGATGAATTTTTTTAATACCTGAATAAATTCCGTAATACCAAAGTCTGGCTTATGCAAGTCCATTTGATAGTCAACCATTTGGGTAATTTTCATATTTATTATACCAATTTTAGGTAAAACAAGAAAAGTGTTTGGATTATTTTATAATTATATTATGGAATAAATTTGAAAACGTTGAGCTAAATTAAAGTTTAATCTATAGGTTGGTTTGTTTTAGAAAATAATTATAGGAGTTGATTCTATTTGATTTTAAGTTGAAAAGTTAAAGCTTAAATTCTCAAAAATACAATAAAATGGCTTAAAGGGTTTGTCCACTGCTCTTGCAATCTGCAAGTTATATGTTGGCGGTGAAGGTTCGATTCTTCCCTGGGTGCATCTCTTTTGTGCCAATAAAATCAGTGTCTTGTATGCATATGTCCATTACTTGACATTGTCTTGGGTGGCCAAATGTGGCCCTTGCACCATAAAAACTCAAAGATTATAAGAAGCTTTAGAAAGAAAATTGTTTCCTTTTCTCAATAAGCAGTCGTCACATTGCAAGTATACTATTAAAACTAAAGGACATACACCCTGCAATGCTACACATTCCAGTTTCCACAAATACCTATATTTCACTAACATACATGACACAGAAATTGACATTATTTGTACATTGGCAAAAGGATTTAACCATTTAAAATCAAATGCTAATTTTGCCAATTCATTTAGGTGTACTTGATTTGAGCTATGAAACAATAAAATACTGTTAAAAAAAACTGGCGAGAGCTCGCCATTGTAATGAAATTCTTCAGCCATCTTGTGACAGAAGGCAATGAGGAATCTGGAAGATAGAAATCAGCACAGAAAAGAAAATGCGAACGAATGAGAAAATATAGGGTTTAGATGCTAAAATATACCACAATGGTCTTTAAAATAAATGGGATGAAATTGAAGTGGATGTCCAGAAGCTAATTGTAATCGACAGGCCATTTGGCACGCACTGTATTGGAAATAACAATTAACCCAGTAAGTACACAAAATGCTGTTTTAACCAATTTTATTCCATTTGGAGGTAGGAAATGTGCAACTCAATGTTTAGATTATAAACGGATTTAAATTAGACATGAAAAGGGAGCAATGGCACTGCCATCAGTTGATATACATTTCAGTGCAAATGCTGCCAGTCAAAGCACTTGTGAAATAGCATCATTAGTGGCATAAATTTTTAAAAATAGTAGCACATAGATATTAAAATAAGGTTTAAAAGGAGACTAAGATAAAGTAAATTGCTGAAGCACAAAATGTCCTAAGTATGAAACACGTTGAAGATCTTGCCAAAAAATTTAAATTTTAAAAACTAAATATTTTCTTACAACCTTCTTAATAAGGTTTTCATTACAATCTAGCAACCAGATTCCGATGTTTTTCTTTTTGTGGTTGCCACTCCCTTGAAAAATTTTCTCCCTATATAAAGAAAACCCCCAATTTTTTTTCCGTCTGCTATTACTTAAAAAAGGGAAGAGGTTTTCGTTTAGCTTTGGTGAGTTTTCAAGTCACAAAACTTAATGAAAAGTCGCCAAAATTTTGGAAATAGGAGGCTGGGATGAGTCACCAAGGTTGAAAAATAGCAAAAGTTGCCTGTGGCAGCCCTGGACCTTCTATTTCAAAATAATACAAGACGATAAAGGACAGTAATTTCGCTACACCAAACAATGCATCAGACATGGCTGCTATCTCTCATTATTCTTTAAAAGCAGCCACTTTGACGTGATTATGCGATATGAATTTTATATCAGTCTGAGGGGCATGTATGAAAAGTCGAGCATTGCAGCTATTTTTGTCCTGATTTTAGAACTTGAAGAAACATTCAGGAGATAAATATAGCATCAAGTAGACAAAGAGAATGTCCATACCTGATGACCATCGGACCAAGTCCACAATATGTCCAAATTCTTCGGTGCTGGGCGAGCTTTGAGCCAGTATAACTTTGGATTGAAGGACTGCATAAGTGGTATCATTCAAAAGCTACCGAACTACACTACAATTAATATTGGACAACAATCAATTGTCAAACTGCACTTTAATCGTTCAAACTGTAAATTAGTTGTTGGATACTCACAATGAACAATCTTTAGCTTCCTGTCTGCGTTACTCATTCCACAATGCATCAGGCCCGAGTGTTCGCATCAAAAGTACGGTTTGTGTCCCAAACACTCAAGGGATGAGATTTAATTTTAAAAACACTAAAATGTGTTTGGACAAAGTACAGCCCAATTAAGGTGCTCATATACAATTGGAGTTGTTATGGCCAAACCAATTCCATTTTTGGAGTCAGTGCCCCAAATATATTCCATGTTGTCTAACTTCCAAGGCATCAGAAACTGGGCTGTGGTGCATAGCTTGGAAAATTTTCAATACAAAATGTTTTTTCATTCCTCGGTATTTTCCAACTAGTGTGTTTAAAGTAGAGTTGAAAAAAGAAGTTTAATGTTAAACACTTTAATACAAATATACAAAGCTTTCTACATAGTTCAAGGATAATGTATTCAATCATAACAAATTCAGTACACATAAATATATAACTATATAATATATTGGGTTTGTGAGCAAGGAGATGGAACTCCATAGTTCCATTAATTCAAGAACACTAATTAAATATGCAAAATATGATTGAGATTTGAGAATCCAGATTAAGTAGTTGTATGTAAATTATTATTGCAAGCAGGAAAATACTAAGCACAAGGACAAATATCTTTTCTTCAACATTTAAGTTTGATTAGCTTAATTTTTTCATATATGATTTTATGTGATGGAACATGTTATCAATTTTCATCAACATCAGATTTAAAATTAAACTGATTTCGTAAATGGGTTTAATGTAACAGATATCAACAAAAACAATATAAATGTACATGAATAAAAACACTCATATCAAAACAGAGCTATACATCAATATTAACTGAATATTATATATTAGTGAATATGCAAGGTCAGTGACGCATGAAAAATAGAAACTATTTTAGAGATTTAAAAGTAAAGTAGGATCTGAAATTGCTGGATTAATTTCTACAGAATTATGGAATATTAAAATATGATTCGACATCAGAGACTGTTTTTTCGTTGACTTCCTCCACACCAGTAGAGAGCACTCCTAAATTGCTTCTAAATTCAATTAAGTTGTCCATTCTTCTTTCTATTTCTTCAAGTATTTTACAAATTTGAAGCTTCAGTTGTTTCTGTAAAATACATGTAAGCATTACACTTTGCAACAAAATGCAGAGAATCGAAATATATAGGTTTGAAACTTTTTTTCTTGAGTCATCAGTATTTTGGCAAGACTCATCACAATGAGTTGAAAGAATCACAGGAAACTTTAATTGGTAAGAAGGCTAAAAGTGGTTACATGTCACACAGAAAATGTACAGGTTTCAGTATAGAATGATTTCCTCAATGATTGAATGATAGTTAATTATTTACATCAAAATTATGGGATGTGAAAAAACTAGTTCTATAAAACGAAAACTAATTCTGTAGCGCATCAGCCCCTTAACGTGTGTCTCAGCGATATGCGCCTTGATTGGCGATGGCGGACCACGTGACACACTCTCCGCGAAAGAGAATGAACCCTTTTTCTCTAGTTGTTTCCCAAGGCGAGCGTAGAACTGACGCGCTGAAGTTTTGTTCCCCCGAGATGTTACTTTTTATGTTTGTTTATTCTTGTAATTGTTTTGTCTTGTGCTTAGTGTTAATTAAAATTGCTCTTTTGGCCAATTCTTGCATTAGTCATTGGATTCAGCTCTAAAATTGGGGCCCGAATTAAAGCCTTTGGGAACAACTCGTTTTTTTGTTCAGGAATCTAGGTCCAATACTGTTGGTATTGAAAGAAAAACACACCCTGTGTTTCATTGATGTTTAGAAACTCATCCCGAGTTAGCATACTGGTAGGAAAAGCCATGGTTTTAGTGTTCTGCAGCGGCGTCGAACTCACTATTTTTGGAAGCCTCATCCCAGGTGTATCCTATTGAATATAGGTGGAAATCCCTTCCACGGATCATACTTATGCTCGTATCCCCAAGTGGTGATGAAGAATGAGATAAGTTTATTTTAATTTGTTTAAAATCATTCTTGTCTAGCAGTACTTTCGATTTGGCCAACCCGTGTCCAGCAACAGAATTTTGAAGTTTCGTTTTGTGTTCAAACAGTATTCTTGTTTAAAATATAGTGTGAAATCACTTTAAATGTTATTATTCCTTTGGTTCACAAGTGCAAAGTATTTGTGTTTTGTGAAAAGTATTTGTGTTTTATGAAAAGTTTTGTTCTTAAAGTAAAAGTGCAAAGTAGTATTGTTTTGATTAAGTGTACTGCTAGAATAAGTTTTTTTGAAAATACGTTATGTGTATTCATTTTGTAATAAGCTACTTTGTAAAAATATTAAGTGGTGTGAATTAATTGTGTTCAAAAAACGAAAGCTACAGCGTTATTTCGTTTTAAAAGTGCAAGAACCGATCGCATTCTGATTCGGTCATGTTCATGAGTCATAACTCAATAGATTCAAGGTCTGTTTTCTGCCAGCTGCATTAAAAAAAAACCTTTCTAGATATTTAAAGCGATTTTTTTCTTTATTTTGTGTTTGAGCTACATTGTGCGATTTCCTTTTGAGAGTTATTGGTTTTGTTAATCTATGTATGAAACAAGTGCAACGTGCGCAGAAATGTGTTTATATTATGCCTTTAAGGATTAGATATTAGGAAATATGGATTCATTTTGTTTAAGCATTGGTATTCTTTTGGAATTTTGAAATATTACGAGAATTTATCATTTCTTTTGAAGTATTATTGAAATAAGACTAACTCACGAGTGGAATGTTATCTAATGTTTTGGTTTTGAATATTTAAAAGTGTTTTGGAATTTAATGTTCATAAATAACATGTGTTTAAGTGTTATTGGACAAATGTTAATGTTTTAAAAGTAATTTGTTAAACAATGCTAAACAAGCAGTACCTATAAGAAGTGGTCATTATTAATTTAATTTTTTTTCTTGAAAACAAACTGTGTGGGATCTATTTAAAAAATTTTTTTTACTGAACTTGTTTACTTTCGTATTCAAAATTATTTGTACACTTCGTAACCTAAAGATGTCTTATTTGGCAAGAGCTCTTAAATGTGACCTGATAGAGTTGGCGAATGAACTCGGCATCGAAATACCTGCTGATGCTAGAGTAGTTGATATAAAAAGATTTATCACTGGAGATGAAAGTTATGATGAAGACTTCACGAAAAATCTGCTTCTGTCTATAAGCGAAAACCGTGCAAAAGAGAAAGCAGAAGAAAAAGAAAGAATAGCACGTGAAAATGAAAGAATAGAACGGGAAAAGGCTGAGGAAAAGGAAAGAATAGAACGGGAAAAGGCTGAGGAAAAGGAAAGAATAGAACGGGAAAATGAAAGAATAGAACGGGAAAGAGCGTACGAGTTGGAAAGACTCCGTCTGCAGGTAGAATCACAGAAATTGGAGCAGGTCTCTGGTTTTAATCATCTATCTGCAGACCATCAACCCAACTTTAACTTGAAAAAGTTGCTACCTGATTTTGATCCGAATGATGGTGATATGACATTGTTTCTTCAGTTATTCGAACGACAGATGAAAGTTCTTAAAGTAGGGAGACATAACTGGGTTGCCTATCTCCTGGGCCTATTACCTAATAGCGTGGCACAACTCATCGCCAGAGAACCAGAACAGAAGGCTCATGATTTTGATCACATTAGAACAATGCTGCTTCAGAGATTTAAATTAAGTGCTGAGAGAATGCGACAGCTCTTCGCAACTCACAAGAAAAGTCCTGAGAGCACTTGGAAGGACTTCCATTTTGAACTGCGTAGCTATTTTGAAGCATGGCTAGCAGAATTGAACATAACGGATTTTGAGAAATTGAAAGACCTCATGATCCTGGATCAAATGAAGAGACGTGTTCCTTCAGAGGTTAAAAACCATTTCTTGGACGTATGGAGCGAATGGGTCACCCCAAGTGACCTAGTGGAGAAGATGGACAGTTACGACAACTTACGTACTGTCAACCCGAAGCTTCCACCGAAGCAACATGAAACAAAACCCGTGTTCCAAAAAAGAAATTACTATAGAACCCAACAATCACAATTGGAACAAAGAGATAATAGACAAAGTCTGCCAGGGATTCCCAGTAACAGTAGGCGGGATCCCGGGGTCCTCAGTCAAAGTAGGAGGGACTCCTTTTCACAAGGCAGAATTACACCAAGGGGTATGGAAGAGAAGAAAGAAATATCGTGCTACGGATGTGGAGCACCAGGAACCATCAAATCAAAATGCAAAAACTGTTCGTCATCGACAAGAAGGGAGCCATTCCAAGCGAACTCTATCCGCATGTATACCTGTCACACCGATGCATCCCCGTTAGCGCTAATAGATATCTGTATATCGGGAGTAAGAGCCAGGGTTTGTGTTGATAGTGGTGCCAGCAGAACAGTCGCTGGAGAGATCATGTACCACCAATTAAAAAAGAGAGGAGTAGAGTTCCAAAGAGAAGTAGTAACAATGACTTTGGCAAATGGCTGTCAAACAACTGAAGAGGCTTGCACCGCCATGGTGACAATACAGATTGAAGGAAAATCAGTCTCGCTGAATTTACTGGCATTACCAAATGCAAAAAAGAATCGTACTCTACTAGGAACCGACTTTTTGGAAAAGTCCGGAATTGTTCTAGACATGAAGAACAAAAATTGGCATTTCTCTGACAATCCCTGTGGGAAGATTGGTTTCAAGAAAGATATCCCTGTAAAATATCTGCTATCTGTTGAAGACCCACCAGTAAAGAGTCAACAGCCTGTCGACAACTGTAGCAACAAAGGAAATTTTCATGAAGAAGATGAACGTTCAAGTTGCAACCAGCAACTCTCATACAGCCAAACTATATCACCAAGCTCACTGCGTTCTGATGAAGGAGAACATTTAACGTCCGATCAGCGCAGAAAGATGAATGGTTTGTTGGAAAAATTTGAGTCTACCTTCAAGCTAGGGGGAGAGCCTACCCCTTTTATAGAACATCGGATCAGTCCTGGTGATCACATTTGGGTCACCATGCACCCTGTGAGTAACGCAGAAAAGAAAAGGACTGCCAAATTCATGCCTCGACGTGACGGACCTTACGTGGTGCTCACTCAACGGTCACCTACAACTTATGAAATTGCAGATCCCAAAAATCCGACCACACCTATAGGAGTTTATCACTCTTCAGCTCTCAAGGCATGTAAAGCTACTGACAGTACTCCTGTGGTCCCACTAAGAAAGAGAGTACGCCCTCCTAAAGCACGTAATGCTGACTCCTCGTCGGGACGTCGTCGGAGCCAGAGGGGGAGGTTGTAGCGCATCAGCCCCTTAACGTGTGTCTCGGCGATATGCGCCTTGATTGGCGATGGCGGACCACGTGACACACTCTCCGCGAAAGAGAATGAACCCTTTTTCTCTAGTTGTTTCCCAAGGCGAGCGTAGAACTGACGCGCTGAAGTTTTGTTCCCCCGAGATGTTACTTTTTATGTTTGTTTATTCTTGTAATTGTTTTGTCTTGTGCTTAGTGTTAATTAAAATTGCTCTTTTGGCCAATTCTTGCATTAGTCATTGGATTCAGCTCTAAAATTCTTAATATTTTATTAATCATGAATAATAATAAATCCTCAAATCAAGGTTCAAAATAAAACCTACGATGAAAGAGTATTTTACAAAGATTTTTATAAAATTCTTAAGAATTAATGTTGAAAAATTAAATAATTTGTATTTCTTATGTAAAATATAAATTATGATAAGCATAATAACAAAATTAAGATACTGTGTGTCAAATGGTAAATGGCATACCATAGCTCAATTGAGTTGTAGGTTGCTGACTTTGATCTGTTGACTTCCAAGTTTTGGCTCTGACACAAATCGTTATTCACACAAATTATTTGCAGTGAGCATTTTGTTAAATGTCAAACAAATATTGAATTCTAAAATTAAACTGACTCAAATTTTTAAGATAAAACTGATCCATGTATTTCAATACTAAGGGTGATATTGATTGAGTGGATTACAAAAGTGCAAATAATCAATGAACACTACAATAAATAAACACCAAGAGTGTCTGCTTAGTTGGTTTTGGAGTTTTATGGTGCAAGGGCCATGCCATATTCGACCAAGCTGAGCCAAACAACATCAAGTAAATGGACATACACATATAATGGAAGCTTTTACTGTGAGACCCAGGGATAATCAAACCTGCATCACCTACAACTTGCAAGAGTGTCAGGAGGAATAGAATTGCAGATGAATGGACTTATCTACAATGAATAATACAGTTACAGAAAAAAAAATACAGATTTCATAAGTTACTTTAAAAGTTCCACTGTTTTACAAACCATTAACAAAAATTTAAATAAATCATTGTTTTAGAAGTTACATTAGTTGTTTTATAGGTGGTAACCTGTTCTAAAAATATTTTTAATCCTTTGCACTATGATCATTAAAATTAACTGTAATGCAGGCAATACAGCGACATCTGAGTGCAAAGGGTTAAAGTTCAGAGGTCTCCATGACAACCTATGGTATTTTGGATACACATGTAGATCTTATAAACAGAAATCAAAAAGTTGAATACAAAAATTATGTTTTCTTTAATTTAAACTGAAAACATGGAACATAGAAATGAAGTGAAAATAAAAGTTGAATAAAAAGCATATTTACACATGTCGGGTTCCAATCATCAACGCTATTTTCCAGACATGCTTCTATACACTTCTTGTCTTTTTCTAAATTTTCCATCAGCTCATTTGCTAAGTGAAAAAACTTAATAACACTTCTGGAAAGATTAAAAAGTATGGAAAATATTATGTTCCTAACATATTAATATTCAATACATGTTATTATTTTAGGTGTTTACTCAAATATGTAAATGAGTTTGAAATTATAAGGACAGTTTTTCTCAGTATCAGAATGGTTGGTTTTGTGGCGCAAGGACCATATTTGGCCAAGCAACACCAAACACAAGACAGTGTGTGTGTGTGTGTGAGAGGAAACAAACACAAAAATGAGAATGTAAAACCCTAAAGTCCAAAAGTTTCAAGGTGTTTAAAACAAAATGAATGAAACTTTTTATTGAATAGCTATTAAAAATATAATGTTTATAGTGAAAGTTTGAGATTTTAAAAGATTACACAAGTATTGTTAAAACATCAATTTAAAAGAATTTAATGCAATTTCACTACAAAAGACACAACTCTAGTGAACAAATCTTAACATAGGAGTAGTTAGGAAGATGTGTTCCTAACACAGGAGTAGTTAGGAACACTACAGGAAACTCGCTTGGGGTTTTAGTATTATTCTTTATTTGTAAGCATTTCATAGTTTCTCTTTTCATACCTTTTCCTCCCTTTTATGAGATTTTGATTTGTGATCATGGTTAAAACTTGTAACAACCTTTTATAGAATGGACTAAAGGTGTATATTTTTGGCATTGGACTACCTTAGTTATACATATGTGTGCATTCATAGACATGACTGGAGCTCATATACTGCAGACGGAAATTAATTTTGTATATATTCCCCTAGTAAAAAGTAGCAATTAGCAAAATTCACTTAATTAGGGAAAAATATTTTACTTTGAAATTTTCATACAACTAATTACATTCCATTGAAACATTTCATATTTCCTAAAAATCTACGGAAAGTACCTTTTTTCACCCTAAGTAAAGTGATATCTTACCAATAGGCACTTTTTAATTACAGGCATGTAGAACACAATTGAGGTCATCAAAATCTGAGCCCAAGTCATGTCTAAGTCAGCTCATAGCAGTCATTAAAATTCCATCACAAATGATAAAAGGTTACATTACTGGTGACAATACTTATTCAAACCCTCACATGTTTCTTAAACTATGTATGCTTTTGTTATCTCAATGACCAGGAATATTTCAAATAATGCTGAAGTAATCCATGTTTATTCTTTATAAGGATATCACATCATATCATTCATTGCACAACTTAAGAATTGCTTACTTATTTAACCCCAGACCAAAAAAAATAGGAGGATTTCTCATTAATTATTCTACATTTTGCTTAAAAGGCTCTTTTAAAAATCATTTTATTCAGGCCCAGATAAACATAAGAAACATAAGTGAAAGAGGCAAACAGATCGTTAGCTCTAACGAATTTACAATAATTTAGTCCCGTATCCCTAATTCCAGTTTTTATGGCAACCTTGGCAAGTGGAAAGTTAAAAATTTTCATTTAGAATATTCTAGAATGTTCTTTTCATTTCCATTAAATTGTCCTTTGATTTCATTGGTTCTTTTACATTTTTTTCCCAATTCTTTTCCATTTAATGTATGGAAGAATTCAAACATTCAGTTTGATTCTTCATGGTCCAGTGCAGTCGCATCAGGTTGAATTGTTTCTTACTATTTTCTTTTGAAAATCGTTACCTTTTTCTAATTGAACATGCCTTCTGTATTTAGTGTTGTAGATAAGTTTTTTGTAAGATAAGTTCAAAGAAATTGTTAGAGATTTAGATTGGGAGGAGTTTAAAAAATAAAAAGATATTTTAACCATTTCCAACTATTTCTGCTAATTATTTTCCAATAAAATCATGTTTTTTCAGTTTTGTATTTTTCCTGTTAATTACCTCTGCTAAAGCTCTTATTATTTTCCGTTAAAAAAAAAAAATTCAAAGAAATCTTTCCTTGGCGACATGAAAAGAGTGCCAAAAACGCACCAAGAGCGTTGCCACCAAACGAGACATAATACAGCTGCACCCGTTTATGTCCACAATTCTTACTCTATGAACTCTGGGAGTCTAAAATGCTAGTTACAGAAACACAAATTTTTATATTCTGGATATAAAAATTTTTCAGTAATTGTCTTTGAAATAAAATATTTAATTTTGAAACTAAAATTTTAAAATCTTTTACAAATTCCAGCTACATTGTATTTATTGAATTTGACAGTACAACTCCATCCAGGCACTTGACACCAACTTAAAAATTCTCTATTTTATCCCAATTTATACATTAGGAAAATTAAATAAAATTAAATTTTCCATAAAAGATGCAAAAAACAGTCACAGGAGGAAAAATACTTAGTTATACTTTTGACATGATGGATTAACTTTTAAAGTGCTTTTGGATGGCCCATTTCGCAGCACTTGTTTGATCTGACTGAACTGCTTGGCTATAGCAAGAACATGTGAGGCTGTTGTTTCGATATTGATTAGATTTTCACCTGAAAATGAGCCTGTTAATTAAAAACATTTAAAAATAAACAAGTTAAACAATGAAAATGTGTTAGATCCTAAGAATAAATATTCTGTCGTATTTGAAGAGAAGAGTTATGGTGTGAAAATGATCGCCATGATTCTCATGAATCTGCCCTTAGAGGGACCTGTCGTCTATGTTCAAGAAATCTCACAACTTGTTGAATGTTTGAATTCCACGAAAACATAAGTCAATGATTTCTCCTGAATTTAATTAAAGTAAACATTTCATGTTTGTGTGGTGGACAAGAATATCATACAAACTAAAAGATTTCATCTAGAATGCACAGGACCACATGTTTTTGCTCATATCTATTTTGTATTACTTGTCAAGCTATTCTTGTTTTGAATTGGATCAGAAATAGAAATGTCAGACGTTGTCAGCTAGCGTTTGTTTAGCAATGTAATTATCTTCAAATTGTAATTAGTAACTGCGAATAAATTCAATATGGGACATCCGTCATTTATTAACATAGCAACCTTCATTGTTTATTCATAAACATGCATCACAGCCAAATTTGCTTCTATTTGGATTTTAAAGCCAGGCACTGATTTTATGTTCTTGAAAAGAATAAAGTTGTAATTTTTCACCTATGGAATTTAAGGCCAAGTTTCAGAAATAAACTATTGGAAATCAGTTTTGATAATCTATTAGTTTATTTATGGTGTTCTACACCATAAAGAAACCAAGATGCAATAGACAACTATGAAATCAATTGCTACTTACATTTACTTGTTACATTACTTGTATTTGGTACCTTATGCACTAAAGCTTCATTAGATGTTTTTAAAAATATTTAAAAAACGTTTTACTCATAAATTTAATTTTATAAATGGTGAATCTACTCACTTAACATAGATACAGATAAAACTTGCTTTGAACCTTCTATAGTCGCTTTAATTTGATCACTGTTTTCTGCCTGTAAAATAAGATTTGAAGAGCATAAACAAATATTATTAATATAATATACCCACTTTAAAACATGTTTTCAGTGACCTGAGTTAAGCTATACATGCATAAAACTACTATCAAATAATTACTCTTAGAACACTGAGTTGCTATCTAAATTCACAAATTAGCAAAAAGCATCTACATATGTATATATATCACTAAGGTATGTGGCTCAGAAATCAGCATTATTTGTATATTGGTGAAGGGTAACAAATGGATGGAATTAAACAAAATAAAATCAACCACTAAGAAATATAATTAGTCAATTTTGCCTCAAAGTTTAAATATGCTTAATTTGAACTTGGATCTGCATAATATGGCTAGGAATTGCACAGAAGAGCTCTTGCCTTATAATTATTGAAAGCAATGAGATATCAGGAATATAGAAATTAGAACAGAATAGAAAATTGAACCAACCCAAAAATATGTTTGGAAGTCAAAAATATTGAATCACTTTTGAACGAGTGAATGAGATGCAATTGAAGTGGACATTCGGAAACTAATTGTTGTAACATAACTGAGGTGATAACTTTTTACCATGCACATTATTGGAAATAAGGATTAGCACCAGTAAGAGTACACTGGAAGAAAAAATATCAAACAGCATTTTGTTTACAACTAATTATAATTCATTTGGACGTATGAAATGTGCATATTGATGCTTATATGCATTATAAATGGATTTAAATAATGAATGAAATGTGAGTAGTGACACTGTCATCAATAGAAATTAACAATTAAGAATCTTTAGCGCAGACTAGTCTGCTAGGTTCATAAAATTTACTAAAAAAATTTCAAAATAAGTCACAATTAACCTTTAGACTATGGGCAGTACAACAGTCGTACCGTATTCAGGTAGAGGAATAAAAGCACAATAGTGTAAAGGTTAAGAGGTAATTAGATATTTATATTGAAAAAAAAGACGACTTCAATCAATGAGCACAGTGGCATCACTCTACAGTAACAGCAGTATCAATTTAATTAAGCAAAGAGGTTGTTTCCTCCATAGAGCCTCTTAAAAGTTAATTGAGCTTATCTTGGTAAATAAAGTGATTTACCAATTGACAAGACAGACATTTTAAACATTCCAATGTTCTATTCTATGCATGAAATAAATCATTCAGTGAAAAAAAAGTCAAGAATTGAGATAAGCTTCATAGAGAAACGAGTAATGCAATTTTAAAGCGATTTCATCATTATGAAAAAGATTTTCATACATAGTTATGCATAATTCTGACATTTTTTACAGAATTGAACAAATTTCAACACTTGTTCTCAGATTAACATTTCTTTCAAATATGACAGTAAAAGAAATAAAAATTTTAAATTGAAAAAATACAAACCTCCATTCTTCTACCTTTTTCTATGCAAAGGTCACACATCACTCGCAGCGAAGAAATATTTTGTAACAGATTTTGATACTATAAAAAAAACAAAGAAAATATTCATTTGTTTAGTTAACTTGTAAAGGATCAAAAGAGCAGTGAACAGATCCTTCACTTCCAGGAAATATCCTCTAAAACCTACCAGTAAAAATATTCTACATATAATCAGAAATTATAAACCCAAGCTTTTAGCAATAGCTTTTGCAAATAGTTTGACAGTTGTAAAGCTTGAGCTTCGTTCGAAGATGGTTGGTTTTTATGGCACAAGGGCCAGATTTCGCCAAACGATATTTTTTCGATCAATTAAATGGACATGCATACAAGTGAGGAAAGTTTTACTGACTCAGAAGAGAGAAATACACCCAGAGTTATAACAGGAATCGAACCTAAGCCGCGCACAGCTCACAGGCTGCTCGCACATTTCTTGAAGAACTGTTATATTTTGTGTGATAGCAGAATCTGCATCAGAAGAGGTATAGAAGTATTTATAGCTTATTTCCCTCGAGTTTTTACGGTTTTTATATATATATTTTTAAAGAATTTCAGTATTTGCAGGTGAAAATATTGTTTTGGAAGTTGGCAGGTTATATTTCGATGAGCAAACATTTCCAATTCATATCAAATGTACCTTTCAAAATATTAATGAAGAAAATCAAATACCTCCAATTCCATGTGAAATAGATTTTTCTCATCTTTTACTGTTTTGGAATCATGCAATTTAGGACACCCGCTGTCTTCCGAGAAATCGCTAACTGTAATAGAAACAGTTTCAAAATTATAAGAGGAATCAGGTAAATCACTTGCTTTAACCTCATCATTTGAGTAATTACGGGAAGTTGAATCAACCTCTGTAGTAATATCATTTACAATGCGCAAAGCATTCAATATTTCTTCGTCTGAACCGCTTAACATAAAATCAAAAGTCTCCATGGTTACCCGTCAAGTTTTTCGTCAACCCAGTTTACAATGAATTGGAAAACGAAATCTGAAATTGCAGCGATTGCGACCCTGATCAATTACGAACGGGTTACATGGGAGGAACTATCACGTGACCGCGTGCCAAATGCATAGACCCAAAGTCCTCAGGTTTACCGTACTTCCAAATCGTAAGGAAAATCATGTTTACTAGCTTAGCGCAGTTTATCGTGCGTGTGAATTATTCTGATTTCGGAAAAGCGCCATGTACAGTTGCCGATATACCAAAACTCCGTTCGAGCAAGCTCCGTTCAAGTTTCCTATCCAAGCGTTTTGTATGGGTTTTGCTAAGTGAGACGATCTTTCCAAAGTTGAACAGTTGTCACTTTTCGCGTTCTTTAATTGTTCTTTGATTTGTTATGCAGATTTAAAAATAAAATTTAGAATTTTTTTGCAAAAATGTTCTCATCTTATGATGACTGAGCCATTTAAATTCCATATTACCTGTGGTAGATTCTAGTTTTCCCAAAGAACTATGGACATTCATATTTAAAGAAACAGAAAAATGTGTCTTTTAAGTGCAGTATTCTAAATAAATATTTTCACCTTTTTTAATATTTTCCAGGTATAAACTGCAGAGGTGTTAAATGCATAACAGGGATGAGATTAGAGATCCCAGTAAATTATGATTCCAGATATCATAATTTCTGAAATCAAAAGCGGGTAAGCTGTGGAAGGGAAGGTTGAATTAATTTCTAAATGTGTAAATAAGTAAATGTTTACTAGCTGAATTAATTTCTAAATGTGTAAATAGCAAATGTTTAACCTCTAAAAAGATAATTTATATCTCTAGCCAAAAATACCTTTCCTAGATTTGAAAAAATCTCGGTAAGGTATTTATGAAGAAAAAAAAGATTAATATTCTTTTAGAGATTTCTAAGACTTTTAAATTTAGAAGTAACAATAAAACTAAGTGTTAGTTCTGCCTTCGAAAGAACGACGCAAAAGTGTGAAAATTTTGAAAGGAACAGCTGTTTGAAACTTCGTAGTACTTTTTGTCTCAAATATGAATTGGTGTTGATTTAAAGGGCTGAGTTCAAAAAACTAATTTAACAGATATAAAATTTTTTACTATACTCATAACACCATCGCCCGAATTGCTAAGGTTGAAATTTTGGATAGTTTAATTACCAATAGTTTTGAATTTTAAAAAATCGAAACTGAAACATTCACGGCAATTTTGGAATTTCAAGTTAACTTCGTTAAATATTTATATTCATTTTTAATAAAGGTTTGGTTTATCGCTCCACAGTCATTTTTTGCAACACTTGGACCAGGATATATGGATTAAAATGGATTCCGAACCATTAATGAGGGATTCGAACTCAAAGCCTTTTGGACCAAGCGAAGCAATATATTAAATATTCTGTTCTTTGTACCTATTACTACTCTGATCATTGTAAGTGTATTACAGAATTTCGGTTGATTGAAGTGTCATTAAGAAATCCTCCGTAATTTTTTTAACCATGACATTGGGAAAATCAATTTAAAGATTTTGTATTAGTATAAAATGTTTTTAAAAAAATGTGATAAAAGTTTCCATTACTTTTTACAAATTCCACTATAACACATTTGTTTGCTTATTTTTTAAAGAAAACACGATAAATAATTTGCATTTATCATAGTTAAAGTTAAAGGTGGCAGGAGCATATAAAAAAGAGAAGAATAAGTATTATTACCAAAAAGTCTGTAGAAGAGAGAGAAAAAAATAATTATGTATCAGTGTAATGATAACAATCCTTTAAATCAGGGGTCTCCAAACTCTTTCACTTGAGGGCCAGATTGAAAAATCCTGGAAGTCAGGCGGGCCAAGAACACACATATATATATACACGTGTGTGTATGTGGGGGGATGGATATTGGGTCAACGTCAGTTTTTTTTAAAGCTTACGAAATAAACTAGTTAATAAAATAGGTGTTTAAATAAAAATGTAGATTTATCCAAAGAAATCAAATTTATTCCAAATAATGTAAGTGTACAGTTGTAATGTAAAAGTTGGCCTAAGGAAAAAATAACATTCAACAATATTCCTTTGGCTTTCTTATGTACGTATGGGACGTGTGGAGTTGTTTCTGGCATATAATGTCTGTCCATTTTGGGCTAAATTTCGATGATCCTATCACTAGAATGGATTTCAAGTGTTCGTCTGACAAGTAAGCCCTGTTCTTTGATTTTACTAAGGTCATTTTTGAAAATGTCTGTTCGCAGATATACAGTGGCTCCCAAAAGTGCTCGTACACTAAAAATTTGTAGAAAAAGCGCTGTAGCCTGGAATTGAATTCGAATATAAAGTCCAATATTTTTCATATCATCTCCATGTGATTCTGAATAAACCCAACATATTTTGAAAAAATATTGACTCATTTCCTTTCATAAAAATGAAAATGTAAGGAGGCAGAGAAAGAACACGCCACAAAAGTGATCGTACACCGAAACATTTTCGGATAAATTCATAAGTAAAATTATCGTTTATCGCTTTTTTTTATTTTTGCACTGTGGTGACATTTAAAAAAAATCGTTTGGCTTTAATCTTTCCTTGCTTACTTCATAATATTCTATTTATTATTTAAAAAGGGCTCGTAGTCGTAAGAAAACAACGAACAGCATTCAAAAATAGATGATTTTTAATCATAGTAGTGGTAAATCAGTTCAGAATATCTCTAAATTTATCTCATTCTACGGTGCAGTATGTGATAACACTTTAAAGAAAATCGGATCGAAAACAAGGTAAGGAAATGTCCGGCAAAGTTAACTAAACGTGATCGGGGAGATTTATAGTTAGAAAATTTGTGAACAATCCACGTTTGAGTGCTGTAAAAATTTCTACAGAATTTACTGAAAAATTTTCTACTTCAATTTCATCTGAAACTGTTCGACGAGTACTGAGATCAACTGGATTAAATAGGCGTTCTGCCCGAAGAAACTTTTTTGTAAGTGCGAATAATTTTATAATAAAATATTTTATGTAGTTTTGTTAAGAACAAGTTATTAAAAATTCCTATTCTGAAATATTAATTTTATTAATGGATAGAGCAGTATTTCATTGAAATTCGTAAGTGTACCAACACTTTAAGGAGCCACTAGGTCGATACAAACACTGAAAGCACTGATCTGGCAAAGTTTTTATTTCTTTGAAATCATCACCCAATGACCTGCAATGAAAGAAACTGTCAGAAGTTTAATGTTTTAAAATTAAAAAAAAAATAAACTAAATATTATCACCTGTAAAATGAAAGAAAGTCCGCATTCTTGTAACATTCCTTGAAATATTCTTTCAAGTATTCATTTGACGTAAGTTCAATCAATTCAAGTTGAAGTTCTGATGGAGCACACATTTTCGATTTCAGATTGGAATGGATTTTGAAATAGCTTGATCTTTTCTGCTGTAGCTGCATGATCAAGTCTACGAAGCGGTTTTCAAATTCCTCACGTAGCTTGTGATAGTTTGTACTGCATAATTTGATGAGAAAGGCACACAAGTTTCACCAACAAACTTCTTGCAAGTTTCGAAGTGGTCCAAAATTGTCTTTCCCAATTGGTTTTCAAAAACAGCAAGTTTGGTTCTAAAAACTTTCGCATGTTGGAACAAGTCGTTTGCACAGGACTTTTCACCTTGAAGTTAAATTTAAAAACTTCAAGTATTGACCCCGTCATCTGCCCGTGGCTTAAAATGACGAGGTGAAGTCCTCGGATCGTTCCCTTCGGGATGGATCCCGGACCGTCGCAGTGTCATTTTCGGACAAAAATCGATTTTTTACTATCGCAGATTTTCAAAAATACATCATATCTTACGATCAGTATGTCCCCTTAGTAAGACCACGTGATTTTTCTAAATAATTTTTCATAACAGAAGTACAGGGGTTCAATGTCAAACTTTCTGCATTGGTTGAAAAATCATTCTGGCGAATGCGTATTAGTAGGTACTATGAGTTTAACTGAAAAGTATAGTAGGTCCTATATTTTCTTTAACGCTATTTGATGTGGATAGAATTATTATCTTCTGTTCATCGAGGTATGCTTAAGTGCTTTTATTTTCTAAAATATTAATTCATTAATATGCAAGATCCTTTTGAATTTTTAGCTAATTAGTGTCTAACGCAACTGTTTATTACAATTTTTAACTAAACTCTTAACATATTATATCACTAAAACATTACATGTGTACAGTAAATCCTGACTCATTTGACGTTCGCAGAACAAAAATTTTTTTGCGCAAGTGTGCGCAACTGATAGATTTAATTTTAGAATGACTAGTGAAATTGTTCGTGTCTAATTTTGACATTTGGGTGATATATACAAAGCAAGCGATGCTAGTATAACATATTTCTCAAGAAATGGATGAACATTTGTTACCTGATACTGTTTTGAATAGTAGTAATGCGAAAATTCTGGAATTACCTAACGATAGAAATATCACTCGTATATTTTTAGAAATGCTGAGATGTCTACTGAAATAACTGGGATTAATGTAGAAGTAATCAAACGCTTCCAAGCCATACTATATGGGGCCGCGGTAGCCCAGTTGGGGAAGTAAAGGATTAGCAACCGGGGTTTGCAAGTTCGAAACGCGGTCCCACCAAAGACCGTCGTGTACTGGGGTCTGGTGCACGTTAAATGTGTCGTGGCCTCAAATGTCTACATGTTGGCGTGATGTGGAAGTTTGGAGAGTGGGGTCAGGTGTTGCTTCGTCATATGACCGTGGTTCTAAATGACGAGGCGTTGTCCTTGGATCTTTCCCTTCGGAAATGATTCCGGACTTTCGCCAATAGCCCGTTGTGTTGCTCCCGTGCGACGTTAATTAACAACCTACCAAGCAAGTCATATTATAATGTTTAAATTCTGGTTTCCAGATAAACTCATAAGTTTTCTGAGCACGAAGCAAGTACAAGGTATGGCCTCAGAAAGTATCCTTATTACCCCAGTAACTGTAAACTACACTACTGGCCAATAAAATTGCTACACCAGGAAGGAATGCAAATAACAGAATATTTATTGGACACATACATTATAATGGGAAGAACAAATGATTAAATTTACAGGAAATTTGGAGGTATAGATCCTGAGAAATCAGTACCCAAACCAACCACCTCTGGCAGCAATAACAGCACTTATCCGCCTGGGATGGAGTCAAACAGATTGTATGGCATGTACGGGTACTGCATACAATCTCTGTACAATCTCATGCAGCTTCAACACTATGCCACAGTTCATCGACTGTAGTGAATGGCGAGTTGTGACGTGCCAGTCGCTCGGCAACCATCGACAACACGTTTTCAATTGGCGAGAGATCAGGAGAACGTGCTGGCCAGGGCAACAGTCGAACATGTTCTGTATCAAGGAAGGTCAGGACAGTACGGTCAACATGCGGTCGTGCATTGTCCTGCTGAAACCTAGCGTTAAGGAGGCCTCGAAGATAGGGCAGAGCCACGGGCCTTACCACATCAGAAATGTAACGGCTGCTGTTCAAAGTTCCGGCAATTCGAACTAGAGGGGATCGAGACGTATATCCAATAGCATCCCATACTATCACTCCAGGTGATGGGCCAGTATGACGATGTCAAATGCAAGTTGGCAATGAGTATTCTTCACGATGCCGCCAAACACGGATGCGGCCATCATGATGCTGTATACAGAACCTGGATTCGTCTGAAAAGACGAGGTGACGCCATTCCTGCGTCCAGGTTCGTCGTTGATTACACCATTTGAGGCTCTCCTGTCTGTGATACAGCGTCAAGGGTAGCCGAAGCCATGGTCGCCGTGCTGACAGTCCATGCTGCTGCAAATGTCGTCGAACTGTTCGAGCAGACACTTGTTGTCTTGCAAACAACTCCATTTCTCGACTCAGGGCTCGTGACGTGACTGTATGATCCCTTGTGGCCATGCGGATAACATATCTGTCTTCTCGGCTGTTAGTGATGAGGGGCCATTGAGATCCTGCTCGACGTTCCATATGACTGTCCTGAACCCATTAATTCCATATTCTGCTGACAGTCATGGGATCTCGACCAACGCGAGCAGCAATACTGCGGTACGATAAACCGCAATCCCGGTAAAACCTACAATCCTTCCTCGATCAAAATAGGTATATGCTGGTAGGCATTTCTCCTTCTTACACGAGGCATTACAACTTTCTTACCCGAGAAGAACGTTCAAATGCAATTCCAGTATGAGAAAACCTGCTATCAAATCTCTTCTTTTATAGCATTGTAGTTGTCGCTACCGCCGCCTGCTTTGCATGAATGCATTGAAAATCTAATCATTTGCATATCAAGCACGTTCTATCTGTCATGCAAATTTCACGTGTATGGCGTGCCGCCTTCCTGGTGTAGCAATTTTAATAGCCAGTAGTGTATATATCAAATACTGGTCCACAAGGATATTTTACGTTTTGTACTCTTTCCAATCGACCAGCTCTTAGACGAAGTGCGAGGCAAGAAATAAACATAATAGGCAATAAAAGAAATATTCATTATAAAAAGGTCAATTGGTAAGAATAGATTGCTCATCACCTGAGATCTAATTGCAACTTTACGAGTAAGGTCTAAAACTAAACACAGCCAAATGTTTCCAAAAATTTTGAATTTGAACCTTCCCTTGATTTCAATCTCAGTAGACTATTTAGGCAGTTGGGATTCCAAGTATATAATTTTGTAATATTTTTAAAAGATTTTTTCCCTTAGTTTTTCTATTACATACATCTACTTTATTTTTGAATGGAACTGTTTTGGTTATATATGACCATTCACATTTATATTAATATAAAATTTCAAAAATACGGTTAATAATTGATCGAAGTGTTATATATAGAGCAAAGTTAAAAAAATTCTTTAAATTTAGCATATTTCTGTATTCAAATAGTAATAAAAAAATTGTTAAATATATACCAAACCAGTATTTTATGACTGTCTCTTAAAATCACCCACAACCAGTGCATTTTTGATGCAATACTTTTGTCTACCTAGATTGCTAAAATGAAACATTGTACGTCGTCAATATCCCGTTGCGTTGCTCCAGTGTGACATTAATTCAATTACCTACCTACCAGCAGTGAGTTATCGAAATGGAGAATCGTGATTAAACGTCGAGCAAAAAGTGCGTACCTCAGTTTTCAAACTTGTTCCCTAATTTGAAAACAGGATAAAGAAGCTTGCTCATCTAATCATTGACTTTGAAAAGATATACAACTTATGTTTAGGTTTATTGAGATACGATTTTTAAAAATTAAAATGTAGTGAATTTAATACCTGAAATTGTTACAATTAAAACATGACTAATTTAAATATTTTGTAAACATTTGTGATTGTTTAACAATTATAAAAGGTTTTATTAAACATATTTAAATAAATTTGCTCTATTTTAAGAATTATGTCGAATATATAAGTAAAAGACGAAACCGAAATCAACATCAAATTATATCCTGATTCTGAATTAAAATCCGATGTTTTTATTTTAAAAAATCATGATTTTTTTCATACCCTGGTTTGAAAAGAGAGCATACACAATTGAAGAAATAAACACTCCGATCACCTAAAATTTTAGAAATGTTATAACTATGAATTCATTTTGTGGGTTACTTTTTTATGCTGAGTTCCCTTAATTAGAGGATTTATTGGACACAGGATTTTCAAAACTCTAAAGACGATACGGTTTCCTTTTTAACTTGGAACTCTTCATTTTCAAGATTAAGCCCTACAAACTTTTAAAAACAGAAAGGTTTCAATCTAAATCTTGATTAGAGGAAACTAGTTGATTCCAAAAACTGCTTTTATTTCTTTCCTTAACCTCCACCTTTATTTTCGTCTCTCGTACCATCTAATTTTTTCTAGACACATGGCCTAATCATAGCGTTTGAATTTTTAATAAGATTTTTCTTTGTGATAATTTTTTAAAACTGAATTTCTACATCTCAATGCTGATTTCTTCAAAATTTATAACTTCATTTTCAAATATAACAAGCAGAATAATTCAAAAATACATTACTTTTTAATATTTAACAATTTTGTTCCCAATTTCCCATGAAATGAAAGATGATTGGTGGGAAATAAGATAATCATTGTTTTTGAAGTGTAAATTCATGAAACTGGAATGTTTTAAGCTTGATAATTAAGGCATTATTTTAAAAATAAATGTTAAGTTTTAATTACAATTAAAAGGAAAAAATTTGGCTTAATTTGATTAGGGATTATGTACATATATTTGTTTAATAAAATTTTCCCGTACCACATATCTAGTCTACTTTTCTTAAGATATGCATGCATGACTTCTAAGTAATTTTTACCCCATTACACATGAACACACCAGTGATCTGAACACTGAGTTGCTCTATTCATTTAAGAGCAAAACACAGAATCACATGATCTCTTAAAGTTGGATTTTAAATCACTTAATGAATAGAAAACAAAATTGACCCAAATCGTTTTTTAAAATTGAATTCATTTCACTGTTGGATTGGATGTTATATGGAGCAAGGTCCAAAAATGGACAAGCTGCGCCAAACACAAACAGAATATAGTCCATATTTCTTTTGCTGGAGTTTCATTCATGCACAAATATACCTACAGGGTTCATTTCCTCATGCCCTCTGGATAAGGACTTATTTTAATTACAGGAAATTGTTGATACAATACAATTAACTTTAAAAACAAAATGATATTAATTGTAAATCAGTTTTTCTCCAGATGGGAAATATAATGTATGAATGTTCACTTTGATGTGATTTCACTGCTTTGTATATTTTATGAATTTAACAATAGAATTACAGTACCTTTTCTGGCATAAATAATTGTCAGCTTATTTATCTTTAAAGTACACATGCTGTATGAATGATTGCCCCCCCCCCAGGTTTAAATATAAATTAGTTACCCCAACCAAATGCATTAAGTTTTATGGTGATGTTATGATGTGTTTCGGATGTTAGTTTAATTAGTGAAGAATAAGTCAGTAGTTTTTCAACATCTGATTTTATTTTCCATTTAAAGAGCTATATGGCAAAAATATGAAGGTCAAGGAAAGTTACAAACATAAAAATTTATTTGATTAGGGTAAGAAACTATTATGCACAAAAATTAATTTCAATAGAAACTAGTTATTGTTAACAATTTTTAACTTGTAGATCAAGAGAAATATGTGTAGTAGACCATGCCTACACAATGTGCTTCAAAGAATTATTCATGACTAATGCAGATTCAACTGAACTAAAAGATGTTTATCATTGATGCCAGGGTGAATTGGTCATCAAAAGTAAACATTATTTAGTTATATTACTTCTTTAACATAAAATTCATAAGTCTTCTCCTTTGAATAACCTAAAGACAAAACAAATTCATAGTATTAATGCCACATTTCAAGTAAAATTTAATTTCAGACATCTCAAAGGTTACTAGTATCAAAAGATTTTACATAGAAAAAATTATAAACTTTCACCTAAATATGAAACACTGAAAATATCTCCCGTAAGACGTGGCTCATAATTCACATCGATTATAATAATTATCTTTAAAATATTTTACAAAATCTACACAATTTTCAGAATATTTAAGAAACATTACAAAGATTATGAAAGTGATCAAGGTCTTTCTTATTTAACAAATATCTTAATTTTAAAGCTTTTCGCAGTTCTTTGTCAGGTACACATGAATTCAGTTGCCTATTCCAAGATAGTAGTACATGCCACTTGCACAGTAAATGCTTAATATTTTGCCCAAACACTCTTTGAAATGCACTAAATATAGTCAGGTCATCATCGGTCATAACACAATTTACATTTAAATTGGGAATGCGACACTTGAGACTCTTAAAAAGGCAAATCATAGTATCAGAATTTAAGGAATTGGTGATAAAATGGGCAACAGGATAACCATGGCCAAATTCATCAGAGACTATCAAATTAATTAAGTAAAAGATGTATTGATTCGCTTTGTGTGTCGAATCAATACATAATACTCTAGAGCAAGACTTAGCCATCATGTCTTTGTTCTTTAGTTTGGAAACCTAAAGCAAAAGAGGAATCACTATTGAGTAGAAAATCTAAATCAGGAGGATCATACAGGGTATTGGAACCTTGAGGTTTAAAAATTAACACTGGGTCATAATCCTCAATTGTAAGCTCCTCAACAAGAGCAGCAACAGAAATCACATTTTTAGGCTGAAAAGCACAACGCATGTATTGAGAATAGGCCTCGATTGATTTATGCGAAAGGAACACTTCTTTCACTGGAAAAAATTATCTGCAATCACGATTTCTAAAACCATCTCTTAAAAGAAATTGAATTTTACGCACAGGAATTGAAAGTAACAAATGGGATTTAATTAGATCTCTGTGTTTCAAAGGTTGATATTTACAATTTTCAAATTTAAGAGAATGATTGTGATTAGGACTATAAGAAACAGTAACTTAGTCTTTTTGCTCACAGGCACAAATCCTAACTGGACAATTTAATTGAGGTACTGTGCCTTTTAAATTTCTGCGGTAAGTTTTTCTGGAGACCTCAAGCTTAGGTAATGGAACATTAAATTGACAAGAATAATAATGGAAAATTTTGGAGCCACATAGTTTACTTCCTGTTGTTTTCTTAAAAGATGTAAAAGTTGAAATGCCTTCCAATTCTAACCAATTTTGAAAGCTATTCATACAATCAAATGCTAGAACTTTTAGATTATTTGAATTGTGTACTTCAATTATATGTCTATTTAAACATCCAATGTGACTAAATAGCCTACTGCACTCTGGAAAAACACAATGTACCTCTCGCTCATTTCTTAAATACCAAGATTGTTCATGAATATTTAATTCCTGCATATTCTTGAAACATTTTCCACAAACCTTACATTTCCAAACGTCTACAGTTTTATCTTGCATCCAAGGACATGCTTTTAAATGTCGTTTAAGGCTAAACTTGTTAGAAAATGTTTTTAAGCATTTCTCACATTTGTTTCCCATTAAATTGGAATCTTGTGAGCATTGAAAGGGTTTACATACTTTTTTATGATTAAAAAATGATGCTTTAGAATGGTAGAACTTTAAGCAAGCTGTACATTCACGAGGATATGAAATTCTTGGCCCTAAAAGAGAATTACACCTTTTAAGGTGTTTACGGAAAGATTCTTTCGACTTATACAATCTTTCACAAGATTCGCATTTTCTCGGATATACTTTACTATTCAGTTGATCCTGACATCCCTCACCCCCCTCCAGTGCAACTATATGCAACAAAATTGTCCAGGCACGTGCAAATTAATGTAGTGTACAGTAGAAACAGACTGAGAAGGTAAAAGGTTAAAAACACAAGAATTAGTACAAGTGGATACTATAACAGAATTATTTGGAAGTACAGGTTTTATAGAGGTACTATCAGAGACGAGAGGTTTAAGAAAAATTGCAGGTGAAGAGTAACAAGAATTGTTATGAAAGATACGTTTCATGGAGGATTTATTAGTCACAGCAGGCAAAACAGGTTTAATAGGAAGAGCAAGTGAAGAGTTACAAGGATTGTTAGAAGGAACAGGTTTCACAAGGGTTTTACTAGAAACAGCAGGCACAGAACGTGGTTTAAGAGAAAGAAGAATAACGAGAACTACCAGAGACAACATCAGAATACAAAGGTTTAGAGAGAATGGATGAAAATCAAGTATTAGAAAAGGACAGATTTCAGAGATTTTATTAGAAACAGCAGAAAACAAAGGAGACTTAAGAGAAAGAGCAGGTGAAGAGTTACACTTAACAGGCAAGTTAACAACTGTCAAAGAACTTACATTTTTGCAGATTGCATCATCCATAGCTATTAGCCCATTTAGTGTTTGTACAAACATTTTTGCCAGGTAATGATTACCTTTTCTGTTCAGATGTAGCCCATCTCTGCCCCAGAGGCCTTGCCATGAACCGAGAGACTGGCAAAAATAAAACCGCCTCTAGGCTCAGGCAAGTCTTTTCCAGTTCCGTGTTGACAACATCTGTCTTGGCATTTAAGAACAGCAGATGAGATGACAGGGCACAACGAGATCGATAATCCAAAAAGAAATTTGGACCACGAGGTATGATCCCCGATACAACCACCTTGACTCCAGGATGTAGGCGCGAAATTTCCTGGAAAAGTATGGTGAATTTCTGAAGAATTTCAGAAACATCACCATAAAGATTATTAGTTCCAACATGAAACAACATCCAATCGTAATGACCTAATCCACTAAGTTTATATGATAACCTTTTGATTTCACTTGGAAAGGAAATGAGATCAACTTCATGATCAGACAATTCGTTAGTCAAGTATTCTTTCAAATACTTGACCATAGAATCGCCAATGATGAGTAGTCTCATTATTAACTGACATTCAAACTAATATGCTAGAGAAATTAAAATACAAGCACTATGAATTTAATCAACTTTTGAAAACACGAATGATACTTAGGATCAGATTTACTGTACGGTCACCCTTGGCGCGATTTTTTCCACATTGGCGATAAATTTTTTATATGGCAACCCCATCCGACCCGACAAGGAATTGCAGCAACCCTATTGGACCTTGGAAAAGGTTGGTTTTTCGGAAGGAAAGAGCGCTTCTTTTTTTTTTTTTAACGAACGCATTTTTTTAACAAAATATCGATGTTTTGCGTTCTATGATTGGTTACCGTTTTAAAATTTGAATTCTTTTTGTGTTAGCTTTTTAGAAGGATTGTAATTGGTTACCGCTTAACCGGGTCGCAACGGAATATATCACCGGGTCGCAATAGAATATATTAGCAAAACCGGAGAGCTTGAAGATGATTGATTTATTATTGCCCTATTCAAAAGGTTGTTCGCGTAGGAAAGTCCGCGTTTTTTTAAGAACATCCACAGGATTAATTAGACCGTAAGTTTTACTTATTATTGCTTATTTGTGTATTCCTCATTTATTATTGCCCTATACAAAAGGTTGTTCGCATAGGAAAGTCCGCGTTTTTTTTTTAAGAATATCCACAGGATTAATTAGACCGTTATTTTTTTTTTACTTATTTGTGCATTCCTCATTTATTATTGCCCTATACAAAAGGTTGTTCGCGTACGAAAGTCCGCGTTTTTTAAAGAACATCCACAGGATTAATTAGACTGTTATTTCTATTTTTTTTTACTTATTATTGCTTATTTGTGCATTCCTCATTTCTTATTGCCCTATACAAAAGGTTCGCGTAGGAAAGTCCGCGTTTTTTTTAAAGAACATCCACAGGATTAATTAGACCGTTATTTTAATTTTTTTTACTTATTGTTTATTTGTGCATTCCTCGTTTATTATTGCCCTATACAAAAGGTTGTTCGCGTAGGAAAGTCCGCGGTTTTTTTAAGAACATCCTGGCTTTGGACGCAATCTTGATGGCGACAAAAATTGCTTGGCTACAAACATGTCTCGGATTCTACATCTTTACCCATTTTTCACTACGCTGTTTTCTTTAGATCTCGCTCGTGCAGGAAGTCGCCATTTTGGCGATATTTTGAAAAAGTCGCCAAGGGTGACCGTACAGTAAATGTTTACCGATACTTAATAAACTGAACTACTAACGAAATTATTAAGAAATAAACTACTAGCTACTAAAATACAATGAATTTGAAAGCACAAATGACACTTAATCAAGCAATATCCAAAAAATAAATTACTACTAAAACATAATGAATATGGAAACACAAATGACAATCCAAGAAATAAAGTGAGAAAAAGAATGTAAATTATTTTGATTTTCACAGCAGACTCGTTCAGAATGCAATCCGAGAACAAAAGCAGCAATATGGCGACTACACTGTTGGGGTTGGAGAAACGAAATGGCAATGGCAGTACGAGCTACTAAAATACAATGAATTTGAAAACACAAATGACACTTAATCAATAAAATGTACAACTAACGAAATTACTACCAATAAATAAAGTACTAGCTACTAAAACACAATGAATTTGAAAACACAAATGACACTTAATTAAGCAATATCCAAAAAATAAATTACTATTAAAACACAATGAATATGGAAACGCAAATGACACAATCCAAGAAATAAAGTGAGAAAAAGAATAATGTAAATTATTTTGATTTTCGCAGCAGACACGTTCAGAATGCAATCCGAGAGAGCAAAAGCAGCAATATGGCGACTACACTGTTGAGGTTGGAGAAACGAAATGGCAATGGCAGTGCTAGCACAGAAATTCACGCCAAATTTTAGGCAAAAGAATTCACGCCAAATTTTCTCATTCGAGATGGTCCGTTTGTATGACTCATCTGTGATGTCTCGATCAGACATAACATAGCTGAGTCATAGGGACGAAGAACCAATCAGCGCGCGGACTTACAGTCTATTGCTCCTACACCGAACAGCTGAGAGTTCCAGATTTCTGTAAGTTCCGATCAATTACAGATGCAGGGAACTAACTTTAACAGCTGACTGTTATTAATTAAACCATTATGATTTAGATTTGTGATTTGGGGTATAGAGCTTCATTTGTGGAAATCATCAGAAGAAACGCTGAATTTTCCAATGACATAATGATGCCGTAGAAATATTTTAGAAATATCAAGATGGTATAAGTGGAAAAGGAGCACATTTCGTGATCAAGCACTGAACGTATCACCATGGTGTATCTGCGCTAGAAGCAGCTTTCCACAAAATCATAATTTTGGATTTAAAGTTCTTAAAAGGAATTTGTCAAATGAAAAAACAATTAATGTGACCAATGGTAAGCATCTTATCAGTTGAGCCTCAGCTTTCAGACAGACCGGCCTTGAAAAAGCAATAAAACTCGATCGAGATTTTGAGCAAGGACGTTAGTTTTTGTTGTGATCGGGCAAGAGCGAAATCTCCGTTTTATAAGTATTTATGTAATTTGTAAATAAGTGACATCTGGTAAAACCTTTACCAAACCTTGATTTGAACTACAGATTCAAGCAATCTGTACATTAATCTTTAAACTTAAAAATGACCGACTTTACCAATTGTGCCATAAATTGGCAGGTGCCTTCGTTTTTGTTGGTGACAGGAGCTAGCCGTGGTTTAGGACATACAATTGCACTTGAATTTTCTAAGAAACTTTGTGAAGGTAGCTATGTCCTCTTAATTGCTCGCGACATTCTAAAATTGGAAGATCTCCGAGAAGAGATAGAAAAGACCACAAAAGCTTATCCTCTGGTTGATGCATTGGATTTAAATCTTCTTGATAGCCCAAGTTACGAACATTTCTTCGGCAAGTGGTCTAAGCTGAACTTCCGACAAGTAATTATAGTAAACAATGCTGGCTCTCTGGGAGATGTGTCAAAAACAACTCTGAGTTGCACTTCTTCCGATGAAATTAAACGATATATGGATTTCAATCTCCATTCAGCTATGTTCATAACTTCTGGCTTTCTCAATGCTTTTGAAACTGCTGAACGAAAAGTAGTGATCAACATTTCATCTTTAGCAGCTATTCAACCAATTAAAGGATGGAGTTTGTATTGTACCGGTGAGTAATTAACAAAACAATTTTTTAAATCAAACAGGTGACAAATAATTTTCATAAATGCTTTAACTTTATATGTATTGTCTGCCAACTTTTTGATTTTAAAATAATCATTCCATTTGTGGAAAACTTATCCAATATAAATTGATGCATTAGATTATGAATGCAATTTTGAGTTTTTCAGGTAATTCATATTTGACTGCATACTAGAAATTATAATCATGACTAAATAATTAATTTTTATAAATAAATTATTAAATATATTTGGTGAATTAAATAACATTAGTTTGATTTTTATAGGAAAAGCTGCAAGAGAAATGTATTTCCGAGTTCTAGCTGAGGAAGAACCAGAAACCGTTGTTGTGTTGAATTATGCACCAGGTCCTCTTTATACTGATATGCTGTCTCAAATATTAGAGCAAGCTGTACCAGAAATTCGACAACAGTTCCTAGGTATTATATTCTGTATTTATTAATGTATAAATTGATTTTAGATTTACTATATTCATTTCATTTGTCTTTGATAATAATTCTCTTGAAATATTTGAATTTTGAACATGTTTACATCTTTCCACTTATGTCACAATCCTGAAGTACCATAGTGATCTGCCCTCCCTTCCTTTTATACTTCCCTGCCCTTCTACTTTTTTCTTTCATTGATTACTTGACATTATCTTATGTTTGGTGAAGCTTGACCCAATATAGCATTGTGCCATAAATCCCAAAACTAACCAACCTTTTCTCTTAGGAAATTAAAATAATCCATGAAAATTTCTCCAAATAGTTTTGAAGTTTAATGTAAAAAATTTCTAACTATAGAATAATTTTCACAAACAATGCATGCAGCCCTCAGGGGCACACCTTAAGGTGTGTGAGGGCTTCACAAACCTAGGTACTCTAGTGATCTATTCTTTTTCCATTGGGTTTACTGCCTCTGGTAAACATGATGGTCACATACATGATATGTCAATGATACGCTGGGGGCTGGTGCACATTAAATCTGTCGTGGCCTCAAATGTCATGTTAGCTTGGTGTGGCAGTTTGGAGTGATTTGCCAGCTCAGGTGTTACTTCGTCATCTGAACGTGGTTCAAAATTACGTGGTGTTCTTTCACTTTGGGTTTTGATTCTGGACTGTCGCCAGTAACCCATGTGTTGCTCCAACGTGAAGTTAATTAAAAATACACATATATCCTTTCACATCTTTTATTTGGTGTTGTCTTGTGTTTGATGCAGAGTGGCCAAATATGGCCCCTGCGCCATAAAACCTAGAAACAACCAACTACAAACAATGCACAAGGTCTAAAAGTTTACATTTCTTCTATAAATCCTATCTCCTTCAAAGCATTACCTTAATTTGTAACGGGATTGTAAATTTTGAAGTAATTCATTGAATATACAAATTTTGATACCATTCCTCTTATTAGACCTAGAGATCTCTAATAAGTTTAACTTGATCTAGATCACCCTGTATGTATAACAAATAAGGTATCAAATGTTGGGGTTATTTTTTAAATCTCACTAAGAGTAAAATTTTAGGACAATGTTATTTAGTTTTTAAATTACTGTATCTTTCAGTCCAACATGCTAAAAATGTTTTCTTTTCTAGATGCGCAATCACAAAATCAGTTGCTCACATGCGAGTACTCGGTTGAAAGGTTGCTTGGAATTTTAGAAAGATCGAGATTCAAATCTGGAGATCGTGTGGATGTGTTTGATATGAATTATTAGGCATTCCATTATTTGTATTTTATATGCCATGTATTTCTTTGCCATTTTATGTATTAATTGTCACTGAAATCAAAATGAGCTACATATTGTTTTTATTTTATATTACTATATGGAAACTATTTTAAGAAGTTTCGCTGTATATGTTTTATTTTTTGCTAATAAAATTGTATTACATATTGTAAATTTTACCTTTTTTAAAATTACATAAAATATAATTTAGGTTATGTAAATTTTATTCTATATCCAGAATAGATTCCAACTCTGATAAAATGAATTTAAATTTAACAGAAACAACACTTATAAATGGGTGAATGGCTTGCTGATGGCATACTGACAAAATTTGATTTATAATTTTTTAAGTTGTATGGAATAAAATTGTTCATCTGATAAGGCAGATGAACAATTCTGAACTCGTCCACTTCTACATTGATTCCAAGTTCTCCAGGAAGAAAAAGCTGCAATACAACCTGATTGACACTATTTTTGCCAATTTTTGGGATTCTTAATCAGTGTTATGTTTCATACTTGTTTTAAGTTATTGGAGTGATATAGGTTTCTAACAAAAATCTGGAAAAGTAATCCATTTCAAGAAATAAGCTGTAGCTTCCTAAATATTTTGGTTCTTTATTTTCATAAAAAAATAATTGCAAATATTGTGGAAATAATAAAGATAGAAGAAATAAAAATTGCTTGAGAAATGTTTGAAGCAAAATTTAATATGCCTCAATAAAAGTAAATTGAATAAAACCAGAACTACGAATTTAAATTGACTGGAATTCAAAACTACACATCACTAACCGGACACTAACCTTATAACTGTATTTAACAGATTTGCTTTAAAATTCGAAAATTACTTATCAGATTTTCCTGTGGTATTTCGAGTTGTCTCCATTGTGATATGTAACAAGATTTTAAATGAATTTTCTGGGACTTGGAACTAATGAGCATGTAACAGTTGATATCAGTTTTGCACATTTTCTTACTACCGAGCACTACAACTGAAATCTTAAAACTCATTTCTACATCTTTATCCTGTAATTATCACTTATAAAGATATCAGAGTATATTTTACAATCCAGTGACTGAATACATAATGGGTATGATTGTTGAACAGTAGGTTGAAATTTTAAAAATTATGCAAAATTTGTTTTTAAATGTAGTCAATTACATATTACATTTTTGGATTTGATATAAAGAAATTACAGTAATATACTGTAATTTTATTAACAAGATTTTTGCATTCACACACACACAAGTGCAATGTAGGTACATGATTTTCAGAATATATTTGGCTTTTATCTGACAAAGTAAATGAAATAAAAATCTAGTATTCTAAATTAATGAACACAATATATTATGTATGACTAGTCATTGTGAAAAATACAATCAAATTATTTTTAAGAAATTCATATAAAAGGCTTTAACTACATACTAAAACTTTCTTTGCCTTCTTCATAAAAATGCAAAATTTTCATTAAATTAGATTATCAAAACTTACAGGTTTACATTGTTGAAGACTAATATCCAGTCTACTTTCCCACAAAGCCAATATATTTAATCTTAAATAAATATTTTCTATAATTTTATGAAAGTATCTTGCCAAAGAATATTTTGCATTGAACTTAAACATTAGAAAACATCACTATCAGTACTTAAACATAAACTCGTGTCATTAAAATTTAAAACGACAAATTTGTACAATTGTTCAGCACCATTTATAGAAATATGTACAAAAGTCGATACATAGCACTGGTTCAAATATCTTCAGAACTATACAATATTGCAAGAATCCAAGATATGTAGCCCACTAAGTAAAAGCACTTTTTACTAAATTTTCAATGAATGATTAAAAAACAAAATTTTCAATAAAGGCATACCATTATATAAATCATGTTACTGAATGAACCTGAAAATTTACAAAAATATTTTGAAATGTATCAAATAGTGTTTTAGTGTCACTCATTTCTTGCTATCCTAGACCAGGACCTGATTTAAAGTAGATTCCAGACCACTATGAACATCCATGCCATGACCAGAATTTGAACCAAGGGCCAGATCATGTAGTTGAAACTGATGACTTGGAGATACAAATGCATTATTTGTATAAAAAATTATCTTATTTATGCAAGAATTAAGCTTTAACCATTTAAAAATGGGTTGTAAATTGTACTTCGTAGGTGAGTTATGTTAATGAGCTGCCGTTTTACTAAAATTGTTTTTTATGGTGCAAAGGCCGTATTTGGCCATGCTGTGCCAAACACAAGACAGGCATCAAGTAAAACATTTTACTAAGGATCAAACCAAATGTATGATATATACGAGATTACTATAGCAAGCACTATCCTATATGAAAAAGGTGCCTGCATCATCAATATTATGCATGAATTTATGGCTAAAGAAAGGTTGGTGTGAAATGAAAAGTTAATTGAAGATGTTGAGCTTTATGGTATAAGGATCATATTTGGCCAAGCTGTGCCAAACAAGACAGACAAGTATATGAATATACATACAAGGAAAGTTTTACTGATACAAGAGTACACCCAGGGTAAGTTGCAGGAATCGAACCTGTGGTACCTACTACTAGCAGTGGGCAAACCCACTGAGCCATGGTGATAAAGGGAAAAATTGAGAAAAGGTGGATTGGACAGTGAATAGAAAATGAGAACGAAAAAGCACTTGTAGCATTCTGAAATATCTAATGTAAAGTAGGCTATTTAGTAGTTTAACTACAATTTGTGCGTAATCTAATTTAAAAGTAATTAAGAATTTATATTAGACGTAAAACAGGGATGAGAACTACAGTTGAAATAAATTATTTATAAGTTCTAGTTTGACTTCGCATACAGTTCATAAGCCTGATGGCAATTGATATGTTGCTGACATAGGATTTTAAGAGTGCATGGACTGTTATGTACACACAAGAGGCAAAAACACGTATAGTTGGAAATCATGAATTATACTTAAATAACAATATAATCAACTCATATTAATTTGAAAGTGTAAATCTACCTCTTAATCACTGTTAACATACACAGCATATTGCAAAATTTATTCTAAGAGCACTGGGACATAAATATATTACATCCAGCCATGTTAGGGCAAAACAATAGTAAAAAAAACCCCAGTTTTTATTGAACGTATTTTTTACAAATCCATTATAAACCAACTTAAATCACTTCAACTAGCCATTTACATCTGCTAATTTTTTAAAAAATTTACTTTATCTCAATTTGAACAATTTTTGACTTATACTGTTTTGCTAAAACACACTACATATACTTTCATATTAATTAGTAACCGTATTCTGAAAAATGCATGCATTGAAAAATCCATACCATTTAGATTAATAATAATAAACAGGGTTACCAATAATAAAGTATAAACATATTCTTCCTACAATTTTTTATTGGTGTATGAATCACCGACACTGAAGAGTGAGGGCTGAGGACTTTTTCTCTTGTCTTGGAGAAAGCAAAAGATCGCACTTTTGGATCTTTAAAGCTATTGATCAAAACATTTAACAATGGCAAAATCTGAACCATCTAAAAGCTTGGTTTCATAGATTTAATTTTATTAATGAAAGGTAGATAGGTATTTAATTAACGTCGCACTGGAGCTACAACAGGCTATTACACCACGTAATTTTGGAACAGGGTCAGATGACGAGGTCACACCTGAACTGGAACCCCACTTTATTTATGAAAGACAAGATATCATTTCCTATGACCTGACGGTTGCATTAAACAAACTGAACTTGTATGGTTTTACTTAGCTTCTAAAGTTTTGTTTGGGGGCCTGTTAAAATTCATATATTTTTAACATATGACTCCTAAGGTAAGGTGAATTATGTATAGAACATAAATATTTTAATACTTTCTAATAGAAGTATACTTCTATGACAAATGGTAAAAAATAATCATAAAGAGCAATTTAGAATCACCCTGTATAGAAAAAAATTATAGTTGAAATATGTTCCTAACTTAATTAAGTGAACTAATTAAAATGGTTAAATGCATACTATCTGTCTACCATTGTTCTTGTCGCTAAGTGAGAATAATGGTGGTTACTATAGAAATAGGGTTTGCTTATTTTAAGTAGGGTCAATTTTTAGGCAAATGTTGCTGGAGAAAAGAGGTAGTTTATTAGTATAGATCTTCTCAGCAACGAGTAAAACCCATAGCAAATATTTTTTCTAATTCGTCATTTAATACACCAATGTGAATGAGATCCAGCTTGAATGGATTTCTTCAAGCATCCTACATGTAAAATGAGATGTCTGTTTCTATAGCAACAAGTGAGTGCAGTAGAGAGAGCAGTTCTCATAGTAGACAAACAGTAGAAAACTAGTGAATTGAAGGAAAAATAACTACTTTATAACAATTAGACACCTTAAATAGGTCATTGAGTAACTTGGTAAATAATTAAATGCATAAGCTCAGTTTTGCTTTTAAATCAACATTACAATTTGACATGCATGCAGCTCACCGGAAATATGTGCATCATTTTCATATTTAGAAATGAAATCATGTAAAATATTTTATATACAGTCAAGAAGTAAAATGTTTGAATGACTAGGTACTAATTTAATTTAATAAGCATATGTATGTAAATAAACCTATTTATCTCTAAAATTTTAACATTAAAAATTCAATAGTTATTTGTATTAATATTAAATAATCATTAATATTAAAAATTTAAACCCAACAAAATGTAGTGTATAGTCTAGAATCTTATAAAATTCGTAGAATCGTAAAATTCGTTGAATGACTAGAAATATTAAAAAGTAAACATTACTTTAAAATATTTTTTACAAGACAAGAAAGATTATTCCATTTTATGATGCTAATATATTGATACAAAAATAATTTGATGAAACCTTAAATCTGAAATATAAATATGGCAGAGTATTTTAGAAATGTTTTCAGAAAATGTAAACAAGTATAATATCAAAGGAGATGTATGAGTACAAAAATTTAAACTTCCATAACAATAGCATATAAAATTACCAGTACATGTCACATACAAAAACAAAATTGAAGGCTGTCATTTGTCAAGTATGACACATTTTTTAATATGTGCTTTTTCTCAAGCAGAGGTAATATAAAATGCAATGCAAATGTGCATGAACCCTACCTATTTACCTTTCTGTCAGACAAAGATAAACAGTCAAGTAAAATGTATACTCAAAATGATGTAATAAAGACATTTTTTCACATAAAAACATAGATGAGCAAGTAAACAAACCTTAATACATGAGAACATGTTAGAAAATTTTCACAAGATAACAATTTAACCATGCAATATCACGAGACATTGAATAAAAATACATGAACAAATTTGGGTTAATTTTTAAGTACGTTCGTTGAACATTGGATGGACGTGAAATGTCTAGGTCAATCTCTTCTTCACCCAAAAAAATTACCTTTAAAGAAACATGTAATAAATTTTCAAATCCTGTTTCTGTCAGCTATTAGTTTAATTTCAATCAGAAATAATTTTGAGTCAAAGAAAATCAACTAATTATTTACAAGTAGTCCATTCTAAAATATGAACTTGAAAAGAATCCTAAATTTTTCTAAACAATCTTAAAGTAAATCAAAAAGACAAGTTCAAAAAATTTTAGATTTAAAAATAAAACTATCCAGCATTGAGCAATGTATAATCCAGTAAATATTTAAAATATTGCCCATTTACATATATAATTTTTAAACAAATAAAAATTGATAGATCTCATTTCAAACAGGATGATTAATTGACAAAGTCATTTGAATAAATATTTTTATACTTATAAAACAAACTGATTAACTCCTTATAAACTTCTGTTGTAAATTAACTTCACTGATAAATGGACAGGATTTAAAAAACTCGTAGCAAAAGCAAATGAGTTCTAATGCTAAATTATATTTCAAATAAAAAGATCAGTTTAAAATTCAAAGTATTTATAAACCGTATTATTATTGAGGATATCCTTTACATAAATTTTATATAAACTTTGACGGTTAGTAATTTTAGCAATAAAATACATCTTGATGCTTAAAAAAATATTCTCATTGATTTGATATTTACAATCATTGTATTGATTATAAAACAGACACAATTTTTTGTGTACTTACTTACACAATATTTAATTTTAAAAAATTCAAAATATCAATCACAATTAACATTCTATACAGAAACAATAATAAAATATAAATTCATAGAAACAAAAATACTATAAATGGGAACACAAAATGTGATAAAAAATCAAGTGATTCAAACACTTTTTAGAACACTGGACAATCTCAAATAGTTTTTATGTTGCAATACACAAAGACATCAAGACATGTCTTCTTTTTCATCGTAAGACACAACAAAACCAATTTGCACCTGAAAAAAACAAAAGAATATTGTAACAAAAGAATATAATAAAATAACACAATCATTGTTTGATCGAAATTAAGCCAACTAAATTGTCAAGCACATTAAAGATTTGATATAAATATATTCAAATTCCCGATGCAACGAAACATGTATAACAAAATATTCCTCAAAATAAGTAATTGTGAAGTTGTTTCAAGTTATTCAAGATCCTGAAATCATTTAAGATTACTTTACACAAGCCTCAAATTCGGAGAAAATACATTCCACTTTTTGGAGTTATTGAAGTAAGCCTTCTTGATTTCTTAACAAATAGGGAAACATTCACATCATGGTAGAAACAGCTGTTAGTAAACAACTATACTCAATTTAATTTATTAGCTAATACATAATGCAAATAAGAATATCCAAAACACCCATCATCCCAATTTCCCTTTCACATCAATTAGAGCTAGTTTAATGTACTCAATAACGGCTCATGAACAGGGTCACCAAGAGTTCACGATCATACTTCAATACAAAAAATTATTTAAAGGTTTAATAAACAGAGAAGGTCAAAAGTCAATGAGTTATAGAATTAACAAATATAGCTATATAAAAATAAATACTCAAACAGTAATAAGTTGTATTAATTATTACAAATAAGGTGTGTACCCAGAATCAAAATGATAAAATTGACAAGACTCGCTAGACTTCAGAAGATCAACAAATTGAAATTGTAGGAATTCTAAATTTTGTTGCAATGCAATTGTAATGCATGTGACTTGATTGATTGGTTTGGGGTTTTATGGCGCAAGAGCCATATTTGGCCAGGCTGCACCAAACACAAGATAACAATGAGGGAGGGAGATAGTTAATGAATGTCACACTGGAGCAACACAACAGGCTATTGGTGACGGTGGTCAGGAATCAATCCTGAAGGGAAAGATCCAAGGACAAAGCCCTGTAATTTTGAACCATGGTCAGATGATGAGGTCAACACCTGAGCTGGCACCCACTATCCAAACTTCCATGCCAATGTGAGGACACGACAGATTTAATGTGTACCAGCCCCAGTGTATATGACTGTCTTTGGCTGGACCAAGTTTCGAACTCGCAACCCTCCACTTGTTAATCCATTGCCTATCTTCCAACTGGGCTACCGTGGCCCCAACAAGGGAGGAAAAAAGCAAAAACCAGTAGGGTAGGCGAGGGAAAAACAGAAGAGAGGACAGATCAATCAGGTATCTCAGGGGTTGTGATGCCCGTACACACCTAAAGATATGCCCCTGAGGGTAGGATGTGACTTGAAGTAAAAGATTTGTAAGTTCTAAAACAATTTAAATGTGAATAGCACAATAAAAATCATAAACATCCGTTTCTTAGGTTACCTGTTAGAAAAGGACTTTTCAAGAACGACATTTTCTCATGTAGTACTTATATAAATCATAAATTCCCTTCCCAAAACTTTTCAAGATATAACTCTTGCAAAAAGCTTGTTTTTATAATGGATTGACTACACACTTGCAGTACTAATCATTACGACACTTATTATGAAACATGATAATCGTTAGTACAAATGCATTCTCATTTCTCTTACAATATCAGTTCTAAACCAATTTTTGGAAAAATTCAAATATAATCAAACAAAATTATTTCCATTCATTTGAAGAAAACGATGGTAGAAATGTTGCTTTCACAGCATTTGAGCATACAATCTTGACTGCATATTACGTTCAGAGTAAAATTACACTTAATCAGCATAAGAATAAATTACTTTATCAGATGTTGAGTGATGGCATTTCCTTTTGATCACCAGATGTCAAAGGCACTGTCATTTTACATTCAAATATATCTGTCTTATCAGTTTTCTTCCACCTCCGTGGTGGCCCTAAAAAGTATCATGAAATTATACGGTGAGTCAGATATTTTCCCCTTCAGAAACATGTGAAAAGTAAGTGATTTAGTATTTAAAAAATTAGGTCTTAGACAAATCACCAATATACATACCAAAGAGACTTAACAGAACAGGTAAAAATATCAAGCCATGAAGTGTACCAAACGCTATTATGCCGAGGTACATTCTAAAGTAAAAGACTTGAAAGATTTGAGATTTGGCAAATGCTAGGACTAAAATTCCACAATCTGTTAATGTTATTCCTGATAGGACCTATAACAAACGTTTAGAAATTAGAACCATTAAATACACTTCAAATAAATTTAGACACTTTTCAGATTATAATGAGCCTTTTTTTCTGTGGAACCTTCTGAGTCATTCCTAAAACAGTGGATCCTAATACTTCTTTACAATTCTTTTTATCTATGTTGAAGTTGGTACATTACATAACATTTATTTGGTGTTACAAAATATCACTTTCATAAAGCATTAAACTGAAATGAGACATTCGTTTTTTTGCCAATCAAAGTATTTTAAGATTTTTCAGTTGCTCTTCTATTTCAAACATAATATAAATACGTGAATAATTGACTTTTGGTTTCATAAAAACAGTTCATTAATAATTGTTTTAACAACTGCTTCTGAAAAAGCATGAACTGATTGATTTGATTTGTCATTCTATTATCATTATTTGCTACACTTAGAATAATTAGAAAAGGATCTAACATGTACTTTGAATACTATTACCAAAGCTTCAAAACTCGAACTGAAGAGCAGATTTAGAATTGGACAATATTTAGAAATTTACATCATTAATACTTGTATAAGTAACTAAACAAATAACTTTTAAAGATAAATAAAACTCAATGAAATGTTTGTTAAACATCAGCCAAAGATTGATTTACATGGTAATAACACAGAACTTTAATTATAAGCTGCAACTTACTGATGTACCCATTGCACATAAAGCATCTTGTGCTCTTTGAACATGTGAAGGTTTTTCACTTAAAGCAAAACTTCTTGTCAGATGTGAGCAAAATTCAACTGATATTCCAACTGCCTACAAATATCAAAATAAACTATCATTAGTAAATAAAAGATAATTTACACAAATCAAAATTGAGTAAGGATGCACAATAGAGTTCACTCAAATTCTTCATGAAAGTAAATAAAAGTTTATCCTAAATTGTTATGGTTTGTTGTTTTCAAATGTATTAATAGTTTGTTTTACAAGATTGAAGATAAATGTAGATTTGGAAATGTACATCATTTGTTAAAAACGATACTGTATAACCTATGTTATATTGAACAGACAGGCCTTCATGAACATATAATTTCATGGACATAAAAGTAAATATGCACATTATATTAGGTTAATATTACAAAGAATTTTCAAATAAAACATATCATGAGATAAAACAAAAGTCATGAGTTCAAACTGCATAAAATTTGTAAAATATATATGCAAGTACAATATTTTAGTTCTTTAAAAACTATTTAACATTTTTGTTTTCAGTTTCAATAACCACAGAAATTATTGTGCCCCAAATTATGTTATAAAATAGTGCTTGAATTATGTGAGTAACACCATCAAATATTGGGAAAGAAACAGGATGGAGTAAAACAAATAATTAAATTATGACTATTTCTTTGCTAGACCAAAGTTTTGATATTTATTTTCGTTGGGGCTGGGTTGGTTATTTTGGGGTTTTATGGCGCAAGGGCCGCACTTGGCCAAGATGCACAAATGCACGACAGACAACTTCAAGCAACTGTGAAAAGAAAAATGGGGAGGAGAGGAGAAAGATTGCTTGGGTATTCCGGGCTCATGACCCCCTTGTTTACCAAAGGCAGAAAACCCCACAGGAAAAGAATAGATCACTAGGGTACCTCAGGTTCGTGAAGTCCATACACACCTAAAGATGTGCTCTTGAGGGCATTAGGGCTGGGATAAAAAACAAGAAATTGAGGAGTTCATTAAAAAAGAGGCCCTTAAAACCAAAGTTCAACTGTATTTCAAAAGCACTAAATGTTTGTAACTCAAATTACAAAATTAAGAGGATTTAAAAACTATTTACAAAATAATATTGAGCTAAGTAGACATCAAAATAGATTGAGTGTAAGGTATTCAACAAATGAAACTCACCACAACTAGATTCACTAAAGAAACAGCATTTAAGGATATCTCCCATAAATACATTAGGCCCATTATATTGAGCACAATTGCAATGACAGCTACTGTCACTATAGCTGCTGAATGAAAATCCAGTCCAAGCAAAAGGAATGTAGCAACAAATATTGCACTAGTGGATAAACCAAGGCTCCTCAAGGTGTCAGGCCACATTGTTAAATACTGTTCATAATAAACATGTACCAAGCTGTAAAAAAAATTCAAACTTAGTTCCATACAGTATCGTGTATCATACAAGTAAAAACATTTTACTTTAAATGCAGGTGTTTATAGATATAATTAAAGCTGATATATTTACCCAATCGCAGATGGATACCATCCATGCAGCTAATGCAAAAATTATATGACTTGTTAAAAAGTTCAAAATTTGTTTATTCCAAAAATAACATTAACTTCTAACTTATGCTAAAATATTAAACATGGTAGGAAATGAGTATTTTATATCAAAAATTAGATATTGAATTCATTGGCAAAATGTTAATACTTACCTTGAATCCTCCGATGATGAAAATTAATTATTATAGTAATATTGGGCAAGATAATGATACTTTGGAAAAACATTTCTAACTATTTCATCATAGTTCTTATTCATCATATTTAGTCATTTTATGACTAAATATTTTATCAGTCAGGGTAATTCATCAATTGATACAAAACCATTTGTATTATTAGTGCAATTTTCAAAATATTTCTCTTATATTCTTATTTTCCTTGTTTTTATACATTACTGCAACAATAACATAAAAATTGCTGTTTTTGAATTATTGATAAAGGGAAACTAGTTGCTGTATGTATTCTTTAGTCAGAAAAATAAATGCGAGTTTTTAAAACTACACCCAGTCAATTTCAAATTACACCAAAGTTATAGAAATTTATAATGTTAAGTTCCTGAAGTCTTTCAGCAATTCAAAAACAAAGTATTCTGGAAAATAAGATCGAGTTACGTCGTTCTTACAATGTAGCATTTAGTGCTCCCTAAGCCAATTAGCAACATTTATATGGACTAACATTCAAAATAATTTCTAAATTTTTTTAATTGTAAAAAATTAAAGCATTTTACCTTGTATTTTGTATCGGATATCCATTTAACATGCCTCGTACCGCAAAAGATGGGCCATACAGCAACAAATCAAACAAACCATGTTTATTGTAGTTTTGCTAATAAGTGAGAGATATCCTATACGTTTAATGTTAAACCAACCATTTTATTTTTCATTTCCTCAAAGTCAAAGTTCTTGTTAAATCAGGGTATGCAATATGCAGGTTCCCCAACTGTATGCACATTTATAAAAATACGAAAATCCCATAAAATTAACAAGTATAAAATGTATAATTTGAAGTTAAAAGTATTGTTATAAAGAATATGTTAAAGCCACTCACCTATATGGAAATACCCGTATATCTGAGTTGTTGGTACTTTCTCTTACAGAAGCTGTTAGATTTCTTGAAATTTTTCTGGACCAATCTAAAGCCTCATAGAAATCTCTAGAAGATTTCAAAACTGTATGATAGGTCATGAAATTTGTTGCTGTGTAAATAAAAAAAAATCATAAATTGCAAATCAAGTGTATTATCTCATACACCAAGTCTAAACAATTTTTTGAACAATCAAAATACTATATTAAACTACTCACATCCAATTCTCGTAGAATTCTCAGATTCAATGAGTTCTATTGCAGAACTAAACATAGCTTTTCCCCTTTAAAATAAAAAAAGAATACATTGCATTATTGAAGAAGGATAATTATAAAAAAATATTCATTCATAAACCCAAGTCTTCATATGATGAAAGGAAAATATCTTTTCAAGAATTTACTGTATGGGGGTTCTTCAAAACACAGATGCAGTCTATAACTGAAGCATAAATCAAGAGATAACAGAGAAAAGAGCAACACATCTAATACTATTTCATTTAGATTTATCAGAACATCAATTGTCTAAATTTAAGAGCATAAAAAAGTTTTAAGAGTATAGTTAATTTATTTTTCAATAAAACTATTATATTGTGTCCAGGTCCGTTATAACATTATCCCTATATATTTTAAGCCTAAAGTGGTTCCCCACTTTAAATCCATTTTTAGCCTGTGTAGGGGTTAATCAACCAACCACATACACATTCCACCACTTGTTTGTGCACTCAGCCTGTTACGACATGTATATCTTAGCATTTTTTTCTTTTAAATTGATTTTGTCAAGTTTTTGAATCTTGTGTTTGATTCTTGGAATCTCAGCACATTGCAACACTTTACTTTTGAAGTTTGGACTTTTTTTAAGGAAAAACAATTCTAATCTTCCAAGTTCTTTCTAAATATTGAAGTTTAGAATTCTAAATTTACTTTGTAGAGGTCAATGAAACTTGAGGGAAACTCCTTTTAACTTCAGAGTAAGTGTTTTTTATTTTATTGCATATGTTGAAAAAATGTTGTCAAATTGTGTTTTCTATACTTTTAAGATAAAGTGGTAAATAAGTTTCAGTGGCAATTGATACTTCCAGGTCAAAGATTAATTTGAAACTCGGAAATACTTCATGTTGTTTTGGGAATAAAAGTTGAGTGTTATTTATCTAATAAAATTAATCTATCCTAAGAGAAAATAAATTATAAAGTAAAACGCATATATTATTTTGATAGCTTAATTATTACTGATGTAAAAAAAAATTACTACTTAGAATAGTAATCAATGAACATAAGTTGTTTTAGAACTAATTTCTCACTAAACTAATAAAACTCGAATTAGATAACAATAGTATTCACTTTTGCAGGATGCACAATTCTCTTTAAACATGAAAAATTAGGATCCTTTTAAGGCTATTTTATGCACTTTTAAGGCCACATTTAACACAGATCAAACTAGATTAACCCATGAATGCACAGCAAAGAAACTTGCCTTGAACAAATAATGATATTTGCCATTACTAAACAAGTATCATTACTTGTCCAAATAATGATACTTTTCTAAGGTGAAAGGCTATTGATATATATTGGTTTTAGCAAATATAAGGAAAGACCTGTAGTGGATAGGACTTCTTAAGGTTGTCTAAATCAATTATATGAGATCATATGTCATTGGTTCACTAGGGCTTTGAATGCAAGCAAAACAAAAGAATTTTAAGACTTTTTACACTTTTTAAGGACTTTTAGCAGATATTAAGACTGTTTAAGGGCTCTGCAAAACTAAACTAGAAATAAACCTTTTTAGGCCCATGGGAAGGAAAATAAGATTTAAATAGAAAACAGATTAAGGAATCAACAGGAAAACAATTTCATTCTGGTAATGATTCTTATACAAGAAAATAAAAATACCCTTTTGGACATTTTTCCCAAGGGGAATCGGAGAGAAAAAAGTCTAGTCTTCTCACAAATTCAGCTTCAGACAGGGATGACGGGTTCTTGATACTGCACGATCGGCACAATCCTGATGGTAGGGTAATGTTTCAAGGTAAATTATTAGTTTCAACACACAAGTAAAATAATTAACCATCATTATGCATGCTAAAACCAGGGCTGCCACAGTCAAAACACAGATGAAATAATATAAATTTTTAAAAATAATTGCAAAAAAATCCCCTCTTAAACCCTATTTTAGTAGCAATTTTAGTTGATCAGATACAAAATGAATCAGCTAAAGCAAAAATGTACAAATTAAGTATAAAAGAATGTTGAAAATTTTGTCAACAAATTTAAATTTTAAAATTAAAGACTAAATATTTTCTTAGAAAGGCTTTCGGTACTATCTAGCAACCAGATTCCGATGTTTTTTATGGTTGGAATGGCTTGCTTCCAAAACTTCAAAATTAGCATCCCTTGGAAATTTTTCTCCCAAAGAAAAATCAAAAAAGTATTTTTTCTGCTCGCTAATTCCGCAGCTTGATTAAAAAATGGACTAAATTTTCATTGCCCTTTGGTGAGTTTGAAAAAAATTGCCAAAATAGGTGCTTCAGAGACAATTTTCCTTAAAAATATACCCCTTGTCGCCAAGGTTGAACAGTTAGTTGCCTTTTAGTCACCTGTGACAGCCCTGGAAAACCTACAATACCTTTAGACTGGTGAGCCACATAGGACGGACAATGTGTTCTATTACTTTTGAACTCGAAACAACAAGAATCAGCTTTCAAATATTCAAAAAAGCTATCCATCCATGACATGGGTTGGAATGCAATATAAGTTCTGAAAAGATGAAAATGACATTGTAGTGAAATGGCTTCATTGCATGCATAGTGCAAAAAATTTACAAACACATAAGTTAGAGGTTTATCCTCACCTATTTTTTACCATGGCCATTCGTCCAATTTCAGTAGTAACAGAGTCAATATCACAAAAGGAATGTGCAGAGCAAATCTTATTTTGGGATTTTGTATCAGAATAGTTGTATCCATCAGTTATAGCAAAATAAACAGGTGGACCAACAGAAAGATACTTTTCAAGATAATCGAAATATCTGAGCATATAAGAATCCTACAATAAAAGAGAATAAATTACCAAATGTAAAATATAAATATAAGAAATTTTCATACAATTTTAATGAAACGAAACCAATGTTCTGAGATTGAATTAACCATTTGGACAAGAGGCAATTTTCATTAACACTAAAAAAATACATGTTGGGATTTAAATAAATCTGGAGTAGATTGGATGGGTTTTTATAGTGCAAGGGCCATATTTGGCCAGGCTGAGCCAAACACCAGACAAAATCATGCAATATGCATCCATACACAAGTTTTACTAACAGAAGAGAGAAATACACTCTGGAAGGAATCAAACCTACTCCAAGTACAACTCGCAGGTTGCTAACGCAGTGGACATAACCATTGAGCCTCAATAGCCCCAAATCCAATGTAGGGCTCTTGGAGAGAAATGAGAATACATTTGAAATACTTATATTTAAAGATATTTATTCAGAATTTAAATTGCATCAAATCAGCTAGAATTCAATTTCAAAATTATACTAGGATTTGAGGCCTGGTACTTTGGGTGAAGTGAAAGTTTCACTGGGTAGGAAAAAGATGGATGTGATTTGATTGGTTCACAGGTCATGAAGCAGTGAAATTTCTGAGTAGGGAAAACGGAGGCATTGGTAATGGAAGAGTTTTAAGTTTATACGTTGTGGTTAAGTTTGGGTTGTATTTAGGTTTTATAGTGCAAGGGCCATATTTGGCCAAGCTGCACCAAAAACGATAAAAGCAAAAAAAATGTTATGAAAGGGGAAAAAGATTGATTGGGGAATAGAGTAGAGGGACGAAAACAGAGATTGCTTGGGCATCCCAGGAGCACGACCTCCATGTCTACTACAGACAGTAAGCCCCATGGGAAAAGAAAAGATCACTAGAGTTCCTCAGGTCTGTGAAGCCCGTACACACCTAAGAGATGTGCCCCTGAGGGCATTTATACTTTAATGTTACTATTGCATAATAGCTGAAATATTTTTAGCTTTTATAAGTCCAAAGTTGCTATTTTAATTAACACAAAAAGTAGTTAAAAATTAGCTACTAGAGATGTGCCCCTGAGGGCATTTATACTTTAATGTTACTATTGCATAATAGCTGAAATATTTTTAGCTTTTATAAGTCCAAAGTTGCTATTTTAATTAACACAAAAAGTAGTTAAAAATTAGCTAAAATTTAAAGCAAAAAAATTAAATCTTGCATTAAAATTAAAGTATATTTATACTGCATTTAAGTTACTAATAAATAATCTCTAAAAAAACAAAATACATTTTTGCTTTGTGAATTGAAATTAAAAATATGCAAACACCAGAAAACTTTTAAAAATTAAATAAAAAGTTCTCTCAATATGCAAGAGTAAAAGGTGTTAGAAACGATCAGAGAGGTACTATAAAAATATATACAAACCTCTGGAACTGATAACTTTTGATCAAATCCAACATCAATTTTATCCAAAACAGATGCCGAGAGACACAACCAAGCTGAGAATGCAATCATCTAAAAATAAAATTAATGAAATTCAATATGAAATTATCACCAGTTCCGAAACTACCCAAAACAACTCTCTGAATTATCAGTAACAAGCAAGTAAAGAAATGCAAAGCAACAAAAATGACAGTAAATCTTACCACAAAGAATCTAACAGGATTTTTCATGAGGAAAGGTGCATACAAATTCTTGATGGACTTAAACATCAACCCCTCTTTTAAAGAAGAATTTACAGTAAATCCTTTATTAGCTGTTAGACAGCAGCATCCATCAAGGCGCCGATTCTGAAAACATACACGCACAAATATTTACAGTCGAGTCCAAATATCCATGATATACTTACTGTTCTTCCAGAATACTACTTTTATTTTTCTAATTACCATTTAAACACATGTAAATTTCAAATCCTGCAGTTTAAAAACTATAGAAGAATGCTATAGACTGAATTTTACTACATTAATGTTATCAGAAGGATAAATGAAGTGTGTGACTAAAAAAGAACACATTTTAATAACATAAATCTATAACTGCAATTCGAAACAGCATGAACATCCAGTTTTAATTTATAATCTTTAGAATATCATCCCCAGTTCTCTTTCTCCACACTATTAATATACAAATATTTCAAATCTTTCTATTCAGTTTGTGAAACAATTCTAAATATTACCATTCAGTAATTGTGAAAAATAGGAGTTTTGATGTTCACACAGTTTGTAATCTTGCTTCCTAAAAATTAGGGTAATACAAATACAGAATAATGATTCAAAAAACTCCTAATTTCTATAAGCCTATAATTGAAATTGGAAAAGAGCAATTAAAGAAAAAAATTCAAATTTCCATAGTAGTAGTGAAATCAGATTGATTTTTCTGTTATTAAATTAATTTATTCATTGCTTCAATGCTTAAGGTTTTAAATTCACTTCAAACTATACCAAGCTATGCTACTATCCAACAGTGATCAGTCATTGGACGTCAGCAGTACTTTGCTTCATAGAATCAATAATAGTTTTTTTTTAATGTCACAGAATTCCTCTTCCAAACAATCCACATTTATTTCAATTTAATAATGAAATTACAGCCATTTTAGAATGTGCTCATAGGAAACATTCAGAATCAACAGATAGAAAAAATATTTACATATTTCTCTAACATATGAAGAATACATAACAATATCTACACTGCTGGCCACCCAAATTGCAACACCAAGAAAGACAAGAGATATCACAACAAAATTTATTTTGTAGATAACATGTTGACCAAGTATCAAATGATTAAATTTATAGACTTCTGTGAAGTGTGGTTCCTGCCAAAATCAGTAGCCAGAGTAGCCGCCATTGTTGGAGATCACCGCTGCCACACGCCTCGGCATTGATTCAAAGAGACTTTGGATGTGTTCTTGGGGTACAGAAGACCAAGCAGCTTCCACACGTTGCCAAAGTTGATCTGGTGTGGCAGCTGGGGATGTATTCTGGGTCAATCGTTGAGCAACCATGGACCACATGTTTTCTATCGGCGAAAGATCCGGAGAGCGAGCTGGCCAGGGAAGCAATTCAATCTGGCGATTGACGAAGAACCCTTGGACAATGCGTGCCACGTGTGGTCACGCATTATCCTGTTGAAATATGGCTGTGGGCAAGCCCTGAAGGTAAGGAAGGACAACTGGCTCCAACACCTCGGAGATGTAGCGCTGGCTGTTTAAAGTACCGGCAATGCGTACTAGAGGAGTGCGAGAGTGATATCCAATACCGCCCCATACCATAATACCCGGTGCAGGACCAGTGTGGCGGTGCATAACGCAGCTGTTCAGCATCCTCTCTCCACGGTGTCTCCAGACTCGAATCCGACCATCGTGGTGTTGCAGACAGAAGCGTGACTCGTCAGTAAAGACAATTTCATTCCATTCTGCCGTCCACATCCTTCTTTCATCGTACCATTGGCGGCGGAAACGTCTGTGGTTCTGCGTCAAGGGTAGACGAAGCAATGGACGTCTTGCGGACAGACCACTCTGCTGTAAACGGCGTCGAATGGTACGCGCAGACACTGGATGATGCGGTACAGACTGAATGTGCTGTGCTATGGTTCGTGATGTGGCTGAGCGATCCGTCACTGCCATACGCACAATATGCCTGTCATCACGTGAAGTGGTGCACTGAGGTGGATGCGATCGAACACGTCGGTCCGTCGTACCCTCCTGCATCCAACGATCACATATCCGCATTACAGTTGTTTGGTTTCGTCCAACACGACTACCGATTTCCCTGAAAGATAATCCACAATCTCGGTAGGCCACTATCCTTCCTCTGTCAAACTCGGATACTTGATCAAAAGATGATCGCTGTTTTCTACGAGGCATAATTGATCGTTTTTTTGAAAAAACCACAAGAAAAACACAATTGCCGTACTTGAAATCGTCGAAATCTCCAAGCCTTAAATAGCGCTTTGAAGTGGCGCCACAGGCGCGCGTGATGTGCGTCTGCGCTGAAATTCTAATCATTTGCATATCTCACCTCCGCTAATGCATGTTGTAAATTTCATATTATTTGCATGCTTCCTTCAGGGTGTTGCATTTACGGTGGCCAGCAGTGTAATTATGAGTATATTCGCAGAGTAACCTCGAATATTAAGTTACATTTAGAGCACAATATCAAAAATTATGTTCCATTTTCTCATGAAAAGTTGAAACAGGTAAAACATAAGAAAATTCACTAAATATCATCCACTAAAATAGAATATATTCAAGTATTACATTTTACAAACTTTGTTATTCCATGATAACATAATCTGCAAAACACATACTCCTCAAATGCTTACTAACCTAGATAAACATTATGAAACAGGGATTGATAAATAATGCAATAAGTTAACAAGAGTACTTTTTTAATACAACAAAACATTAAACTTGCCTCTTGTCTTCTAGAATCTAAAATAAAAAGTCCTAAGAAACAAGTCATCTGTAAAAAGAAATTCACTAACAAAGCTACTCCAGCATATAATGCAAACAAATGCACAGCAGGCATTTCAGTCAAAGCACCTAAAAAGCAAAAGAAATTACATAAATATGTAATATCAAAATTTCCTACAACCTAAAATATTTTAACACAATAACTGAAACATTAAAAAAGAACATGACAACTTCAAAAATGAATGACAACTTAATCTAATAAAAGCTGATATAAGGTCCTTGCTAAAAAACGATTTCAGAAAGCAGTGATCAGGAAGACATGTCTGAATGCTCTGAGGAATTTCTAAGGTTCGTTGGGTTTTTATGCAGCAAGTGTCATATTTGGCCAAACTGCACCAGAACAAAATGTCGAGCAATGGACATACACACAAGCCTGGTTTTGGGTTTTATGGCACAAGAGCCATACTTTACCAAGTTGCATCAAACATGAGACAATGTCAAGTAATTGTGGAAAGAAAGGATGGAGAGGAGAAAGTAGAGAGAACACTTGGGAATTCTGGGGTCACGACCCTCATGTTTACCAGAGGCAGTAAACTCCATAGAAAAGAATAGATCACTAAGGTACCTTGGGTTCATGAAGCCTGTACAGAAGATGTGCTCCCTAGGGGACAAACAAGGAAAGTTTTACTGCAGAGAGAAATACACTCCGGTAAGCTACAGTAATCGAACTTGAAACGCCTACAACTTGCAGGTTGCTAGTTTCTAAGGAGAAACATGTGTAAAGTCTGTCTCTCCAAAGTACAGTACAAAATTGGTCTTGAGTCCTGTGTGTGCATGTGTGATGCAATGAAATATTTTATTTCATAACTGTTACAAAATATTGAATTACTATAATAAATGCTAATAATTTCCAATTCATTAGTTGCATATTTTAAATCTTCTTTGGGAAAAAATTAATTAGGAATTACATAACCTATTGCAACGTTATTGCATATGGAAAAGTATGCTTTATATAATTTTGAATGACACTGTTGATCTAAGCAACTGTGCACAAATAACTCAAAAACTAATTTTATAAATTATATTATAAAATAATTTATCATGACCTTGCAATAACAATAGCTGATAAAAATATTCGTTTTACCAATGAAAAAACAGCTGGACATAGAAGTACTGGATAAAAGCATGCTTGGAGCAACTTTCCCAACAACATAGCTAATCCTTTCTTCTAAACTTTGGTCAGGTTTTTTCTTCTCTCTCTAACAAGATACATTTTTTTAATTCTCATTAGAAACAAATAACTAGGAAAAAGTTTCATTACAATAGTGAATTCAAATGAAAAATTGATACCTGAAACGCTTGCACAAGAATGAATATGTTGTCAACACCAACAGCTAAAACCAAAAATGGGATGACTTCAACAATAATCAGTGTTGCTGGAATACCTAAGAAAGAGAATAGCCCTAAGGAAGATACAACTGAAACAAGCACGATGAGAACTCCGAAGAAACCAAGAGTGAATTTTGATTCAACCTAGAAACAAAACTGAAGTTATGTACATAAAAAAGAAATATATTATTTCAAATATTTAGCAAGATGTGTGAAAAGCAGTGCAACCTTATCTACCAAAAAGTACTTTATGGCAAAGTTGGGTTACATTGTTAATATATAGTTAATTTTTGTAGTCACGACCAAGTTCACTACATATACAAGTTAATAAAGATGTTTAATCGACAATACATATGCAAGGAATTTGGAAATTTAAGCAGCTGATGCCAATTGAAAGATCCAATATTTTTAAAGTATATTCACAAAATTACATTTTATGGCTCATTCTGTGATAGGTCAGTGACATCAGTAGATACACTAATGACTAGTAGATGCTGTACAAACCAGGATTCAGAACTATGATTAATTTGTCTACTTTCAGGTCTGAAACAAAATCTGAATATTTGGTTTAAAGAAACAATATCTTGACCTCAGCAGATTTTATTCATTTACGATTTGAAGCTTCTTAATAGTCGGATAATGCATGAAGCTCAACACTATCAAAAGTTTCTGCACTACTGTAGAGTGGTAAAATTTTGAAGATAGATTCCAAACTTTTCATGCACTGCAGTAAATCACTAACCCCATTTCTAAACACTCCAAACATTTAAGTAACCAAGTTTTATTTGTATGTTAATCAATTGAGGTTATTTTCAAAACTTCAAATTTACAATTTAACAGATTTGAAGGTTTTGAAAATACAAGTTCTTCTGTAACAACGCAGTATGTAATGAATAAAAATTGCAAATAAGAAATTATTCTAGCTATAATTTTCAGATTAAATGTATTCACAATATAGAAATAAAACCGAAGTTCTATTTACCAGTAAAGTCTTGAATTCGTGAAATTCGCCCAGCGAGACTGTGATGTAACAAAACATGAGAATATAACTAATGGCTACAGTTAAAATGTCAGAATGACTTCCTCTTTCAATTTCATCTTGAATGGATCGCTGTAAATATATGATTAATTGTAGAACTTTGTTATGTCAGTAATTTATCTATAATACAATACATTTATTAATTGAACATTATTTATTAATTATACCTTCAAATTATTAATTCAATTAGAATTCATAGTAACCTTACCTCAGCTTTAAATGCTATTTTCATCAAAGGATGATGATAATTTTGTATGAATTCCAAAAACCTAAAACAAATGAAAACATAGTTTGAACTACCATATACCTCAGAACTAAAACAAAAATATTTTTATCAAAGTTATGAATAACAGGGCCAAAGCAGTTGAAATAGTAGCATAAATTTTTCAAAATAGTTGCAAAAAGTCTCCTCTTAAACCCTATTATAATAGCAATTTTAGCTGATCAGATACAAAATGAATAAGCTAAAGCACAAAATGAGATAATTAAGTGTGAAAGAGATATTGAAGATCTTACCAAGAAATTTAACTTTTAAAATTAAAAACTAAACATTTTCTTAATAAGGTTTCGTGACAATCTAGTAATCAGATTCCAATGTTTTTCTTTCATGATTGCCACGGCTTGGTGCCGAAACTTCGACAAATGGGTATTAATACTTTTGCATTGTCAACATTCAAGTCTTTGGTTCTTTATTAGAACAAAAGACTAGTGATCAATCTAGTGTTTCTGTACAATTTTTTTATTTCATTTTAATAAATAGCTTTAATTTCAGTTCCAAGTTGTTTTATATACAAACTAGTTTTTCGAATTTCTAAAAATACACACAAATACACAATATATAAATTCAAAAATTATAGGCACAACTACATTTGCAACTTATTACTAGTCAAGATAGTTTTTAAAGATTAAAAAGTGTCTAAAAAGGGGGCATATATTGAGTCAAAAATGTTTTGAAAATTGTTCTAAAGAATTATTTTCTTGAGATAAAACTTGTTTTGGTTTCCTATGTTTCGAAATACTTATTGATTCAGATAAAACAAATATGAACTTTATCTGTTTAATAAAACTTTGAACACAACATTAGAGTTCAGAAAAAGGCAATTATACAAAAGTACTAAACAGCAAAATCGGAAAATAATTAAAAGTTATGAAAAGAACTGTTGAGTTACATCCTCAAAAATAGCATACCATATCTTAATTGATCAGTTGGTACTTTTCCATTACAGCCATATCAATAAACTTGGGCCCAATTTGGCGCATTTTTGCTTATTTCTTTTTTTTTCAGCTTTTTGTTTTTTGGCCCCATTTATATATATAAGCTTATTCCTTTGTTAGTGCAATGGATTCCATGATTTGGCATTTGCCAAGAGATGAACAAGCGGCAATACTATTTCTTCAAGAAATATTCAAAGAAAGATTATGTTCGAATAACCACCTAATGAAATTAAAATGTCACTCAAAGACGAAATGGTTATGTAGCCTTCGTTCATGCTGGGAAGAAAAAAGTGTCTGAACAAAAACATGGTTTACTGGATCACACATTATTTTCATTATTGCCGTACTATTAATTTCTTTATGGTATCAAGCGTTAACGTTTATTGAATTCAGTGAATTACAGCTTCAAATGATTCACAACACAACAGTAGATTGGAATAATTATATGCAAAAAGAATAAGCAAAAAGAGTGGTATAGCTATAATGGAAAAGTACCAATTAGTTTTACAAAAAGTAAAATAATTCTATTAACTTACTTAGCTTCCCAAACCCAGGCGTTTAAATTCCTATCAGCATCATTGTAATTTTTGACAGGAATGGTTATGACTAGAGCTTGAGCAGAATCGTAAGAATCATGGAAACCTCCAAGAACCAAAACAGCAGAATCTAGGGGTCCACCAAAGGGAGCAAAACAGTTAGGATCTTTAGGAGCCCTGCAATAATAACAGAAATAATTTGAAATGTGTAAATTCTTAATGTATTTAGTTTACAAAAAATTAAATGACAAATACTCACATGGAACAACTTTTGAAGTGTAGCAGGTATTTTGTTTTATTTTCAAACCATTCTTCTCGATTTTGAAAAAATCCAAATATACTCTGTATGGCACATTCAGTATTCAGAGGTTTCAATGGAGCTAAACATATATCTTTCAGATGAACTGTATGATTATCAATAGTGGAAGTCAAATTCTCAATTTCTAGTTGTAACTGTAAAGCCTATGAAATGGAGAATATTAAAAACATGCAAATGCATTGCTCTCAATACTTACATTTTAAGTAAATAATATCTTTTATTTTCTTATCCCTGTTCCAAATACTATTCATAAAAAAATTTGAGGTAAACAAAATAAAAATTCTAAACTATAATTTGAATAAAAACACAAGATAACTTACAGCTTGTAAAAATTCTTGTTCAAACACTGGGCCCCATGAAATATTCTTTAATTCATGATTAAATACAATAGAGTATTGAAAGTTTTCTTGGTCCGTTGGTGTAATAATGATATGTTCAATTCTATAGAAAGGTCTGAAAAGGGGAAAACTCGTATTAATATTTCAAAATATAGCACATACACCTACGTAAAAATTTGTTCTTAACAGCAATCACTTATTAACTCAAATGTTTCTAAACTTTAATGTTTTAGATAAATTAAAAATAAGACTATATCACACATGCAAATAGATGCACCCAGAAAAATTATATTTATGTAGACACAATGGCAACACTTACTCAATTGCCACACATTTAATTACATTCTAGTTCTAATATTGTGACAGATCAATTAAGATCAGTAATGTATTAAGAATATATAACTGATTAATTAAAATATATTACTAGATTTAAAAATGTAAACACTTTCTGACCACACAGAATAGAGAAACTAACAAGTTATTTAAAACTGGAGTTGATTAATGGTATCAACCTCCTGGTTATCCATGAATGAACAGCATACACTGTATCATTCTCTCATACATCAGGTCAATTTATGAAATTAAGTTGATTGGTTTAGTGTTAAGTTACTTGGCCAAACACAAGGCAAATAATGGACATACACACAAGAAAAAAGAGAATTACATCCAGGATAAGTTACAAGAATCAAACCTGTGCAGCCTACCTACTACTTGCAGGTCGTTAGTGCAGTGGGCCACTCATGTAACTAGGTGTGCCATTGAATGGAACAAATCATAAGATATCCATAGCACTAAAAAAAAGCCAAGAGAGCCAATACAGATGCACATGGCATTATAAATGTCCCTTTAATATAATTCTTACAAAGGATTTTGTTGGATAGGTGCGAAGTATATAATAGAATTGTGTTCCTTTCGAAAGGATGATTAGGTGAGATGGGCCACATTTGTTGGTTAAAAGAAACTGGTAAAATCTGTCAACTTAACCAAAGCAGCAGCAAGGATCAAACTCACAACCTAGCACTCCAGTTTAAAAGCCTTTTATGAGAGTGCTTTTAATTGTTTGATCACTATTGAAATGCAATAAAGTATTTCACAGCAAACATTTTCCCCATGTGATCATGTCAGAATAGAATAGATTGAATGAGCAGTTGTAGAAATTAAGATAAAATGCAGTAACAATAGAGGTAAAATTAACATTTAGTCTATAAATTTTAAATTATGTTCCAAAAGAAAATGGATAAGATAATTTCAATTAGAAAGCTCAAAGAAATCAATAAAATCTTTTAAAATAACTATCGAATACAAAAACATGCTTTAGATTAAAAACCTAATACACGTTTATATCTATATTTTCAAAGCTATAACCATTCAAATTTTTTAAATAAATTATATAGGTAATTTACCCAAAATGATCATTATAATACTCCATGTCCCGTCGAGCTTCACTGCCAGGAGACACCCACAGATCCACAGGATTTGTGGTAACATCAAAATTCAATATCAAACCTGAAGAAAGCAAGCTACACACAAAGAGTGAAAGAATCATGATGGTTACAGGCCTTTGAGATACAAAAAGACTCCAAGACATAAAACTTTTCTCCAAACTTTCTTCTAGCCAGAAACCTAGACGCTGGAATTTGGAAGGATTCTTTGGAAGCTCCTGGGATATCTTACCATTAGGTTTTGTGACAATAGGATCTGAAATAAAATATACATGAACATGAAAATCATGTGATATGTAATACAATTTTAAAAGCTATAATTCTAGAGTGCTAGTATGGATAACATGACCAGCTAGCAAACTCATACTTGTTAACTGATCTTGTTTGTTGCATTCAGGACAAGTAATAAACATTAAAATCAGGTATTGTAATTTTTCAAATAACCATTATCTAACAATTAACTATCAATATACACTATTGTGAGACTCCAGGGAGAAGGCAGTTGACCTTGGGTCAGTTGATTTCAGAACAGGTGTGAAGGAACGTTAGGAAAAGGCTGCCACATGCAAAAGTGATGCTGTGTATGTTTTTCCCCTGCCAACTTGTTATCAAAGCTATCGCTTCCGGCACAGAATGATAAACTTAGAACGCATCTCTGCTAAAGATGACAATTGTGGAAGGGATGTGTCTACGCTACCGCCAGTCCCCTAATTTAACTAATAGACTCATTCAAAACTATGTGATCCAACTGCCTTCTCGTGGGAGCCATACTATAAACATTGTTGGGTCTAATAGCCTAGAGATCAAATGACTGGCATTTGGCAAAATATACATTAAATATTATAAAGGACAAATACTAAACAAGATTTCATGATATTAAATGCAACCAAAAGTTTAAACATACAGATAAGTACTTTTTGCTCATCTACTGTTGTCTACAATTCCCCATTTGAAAAAGTTTCATCCATCATAAATTAAATGTACTGTTACAGAATATACCTGATAGTAAAAATTTTACCTAGCAGCTCTATAATAGCTAAGATTTTGGATTTATTAGTAAAACACAAGACAGTGATTTTCAGATCTTTTATAAATGATTTGTTACACATTTTAAAAATAGGTTTGATGTAAATTACTTCCAACATTTCAAAAGGTTTTATTATGTTTACAAATAGATAGAATATTCAAACAAAACATATTTAAGGACATATTGTATTGATACCATATTGCGAAATGGAAAAGTATTCATCAGAAGTGTGCTTACACAAAATTCATAAAACTTAAACTCATCGTGATAGCTGTACAAACTTACTTGTTTTAGACCTAAGAGGCTCAACTTCTTCAAGGGAGCCAAGATTCACACCTGATGGAGTTGGACTACACTCTTTTAGTTTAGGTATATTCGTTGCTGGAATAATAAACAAATATTTTATAGATATTTTATAAATATTATTTCACAAAATTACATTACGAATGCTGAGCTCCAAATTATATACTATATCAACAAATTTAAAATATTTTTTAACAGTTTACAGTATTTAGAACTTAAACATTTATGTGAAGCTAAGGAATCAGAAATATCCACAGCACATTAAAACATTAAATTACAAATGGTAAAATAAAGTCTGGTTATATTAATTGTAGAGTAGACTTGTTGAAAAGGCTAGATTTTATTTTACATCACCAAATTTAAAGACTTAGATGTTCTTGAATATTTTGTTTAACTACTAGCACCCTAATAAGTTTCTTAATACAAAAAATCTACTATCACCCCAATAAGTTTCATCTTAATACAAAAAATCTAGAAATATTTATTTTTAACATGTTCCCTGCCAAGTCATTTTGAGTATCCTTTTCAGGCCATGTGTACCGAAAACAGTACATGCTGGTGAGCATGTATTGTGTACGTACTATACTGTTTGTGTACTGCTATTATATGTAAAATTTAGCTATTTTTTTGCTTTTTGTGAGTTTAAAACTTATGCAATGTAGAATAAATATTAGAAACTATAATATGAACAAATTACAAAGAAATAATGTTTATTTCATATTGAAAATATACAAACTTGTTTATCATTTGGCCCGACAATGAGTTTCAGTGTATACTGAAAAAGGTACTAGCGTCAGAGAATGTGTTAACAAAAGTATACATTTAATATTCTGAATGAACCATTCCCATAAAGGAACATGGAGAGCTAGAGGTTTAATGAAATTTATATGAAATGTTAATCATAAATGCATAAAATAACACCTAAGATAATGAGAGAATAGTAAATATAAAAAAAATACTTACAGAAAAAGCCTAAACTCTTGTGGAAGCAGAACATGAAGCCGATGATAATAAAGAGTGCAAGAAAAATAAAAGCTGCAATAACAGTCAGTCCATCTTTTTTTAAAAGTTGGAATGGTTCAGGAGGATCGGGAAATACTGGGGGTGTCAACATAAATATTGAACAGGATTCTTCGCAATCATAGCAGTTACATGACTCCAAATCTGGTCCTGGTGATTCTGAACACCTAGAAATTTTAATGTTTAACATATTCAAAATACAGGTTACAAAAATTTTGAGACATTGACTGACATTGACGATATTTTTTCATGCAAGCATCAAATATGATTAAGTAATAGTCAATCATAGAATAAGCTCTTTACTTGTCAATGCATCTGATGAATATTTTGTTTGAGAATAGCAGTGGGGGAAAATCTGTTTCTTTAGATTGGTTGTTTTGCAGCTTTGACGCAAGGGCCATATTTGATCAAACTGTGCCGAACCCAAGACAGACAACTTCAAAGTAAAAATGTCATGACAAGGAAAAAAGAGGGATTGGGGAATAGAATAACAAGATGAAAGAAAAGGATCGCTTGGGTGCCCCAGGAGCATGATGCCTCTGCTTACTAAAGACGATAAACCCCATGGGAAAAGAAAAAATCCTTAGAGTACCTTTGGTTCATGAAGCCCATATGCACTTAAAGGAGGGGCTCCTAAGGGCTAGTTTCTTTAGAATAGGGTTCAAAAGTCTAGTCAGTCAGCTTTCCTAAATCAAATTGATAAAAAATATTTGTGTTTCGAAAGCATGAATGAGAAGGAATTTCTGCTTTGAAACATTTTTTCGATGCAACTATTTAAAAGAGTTTAAATTGTTAGAAGGAAAAATAAATGGTTGATTGAACACAATTTTTTTACACAAGATTAGCCCTAAGTTCATATTAACCCCTACTGCACTTCTAGGGTTACACATTTTTCGCATAAAAATAAGCAACATTTAAATTAATATAAACATAAAAATAATTACTCCAATGGTATATAAATGTGGGATACCAGAAATCTCCCGTCGCCCAGTGAATGCAGATGTCTGGACATAAAGGCACGGGCACGTGCTCAAAACACCCAAGCATGACTCACTCAGCAATAGCAGTTTCCCACCAAAATCAGACAAAAGGACAGAGATGATAACTGACAGTTGACTATGAAAGACGTTGCAGCAGACGTTTGCTAAGATATGAACTTCAATTGTTCGGGCAAAAGACGGCCCAAAACCCTATCAATTCATCTAATTTTGTACATAATCCGTATTTAACTCATATTAAATTCCTCTTAATTTTAATTCATCTCTTCATTTACTGAATTATGGTCATTGTGGCCCACATAAATTAAATTAAAAGTAATAAGAACAATGGGTATAAATAATATACAAACTTGAAATGAGGTTCTTTCATTGGATGATAAATCTGACCATCCACTTGAACAACATCTTCAACATGCATTATGTATCTGGTCTTGAAAGGTGAATAAGCGCCTTCGTCAGGCGTAGAGCCCATGTATTCTAGCCACCGTTCAGCACTACACTGTTTACTACCCCATGAGCCACAGCCAAAATCCATAAATAGAGAGCCAGGTAGTACACCTTGTAATCCTTTACATGAATCATAAAGAGTATATGCATATCTAGACATAGGAAAAGAAATTAGATGCACAGTAAAAAAACATGCAGAAATAATTCTATGCATGTAGAACACAAATAGCCAATGTAAGAAAATAATTCACAATTTATTAATAAATTAATACAAGACCATGTATGGATACTCTTTTTTGTTATTAAGTTCAATTTGTTCTAAAAGTTAACCACTTTTAAATTTAATTTTCAGAAATAATGTTATTATGAATCCAATTTAGCTATTAAGGATTAAGAGAATGATCCCTACATATTTTAGGCCAGATTATTCTAACCCAGAGATTTTCAACCAGTGCATCATAAGAATGGCACTGGTGTGCCTTACAGATCATAGGTAGGTAGTTGAATTAACGTCACACTGGAACAACACAGCGGGTTGTTGGCGACAGTCTGGAATCAATCTCGAAGGGAAAGAATTGAGAACACCACCACATAATTCTGTACCACAGTCAGATGATGAGGTCAACACCTGAGCTGGCATCCCAAACTCCCACACCATGCCAAAGTGAGGCCATGACAAATTTAACATGCACTCGCCCCTGCATACACAAGTCCTTGGTTGAATCAAGCTTTGAACTAGCAACCCTCCAGTTGCTCATCCACAACTCTTCCAACTGGGCTATAGCTGTCCAGCCTTACACAGATGATGAAACAGTTTAAATTGTATTAGATTTATTTCATATCAATGGTTTAGTTTTAAACTTTTGATAACTTTATTCACAAATAATTTCAATACCTATATTAATAACTTTGAATATTATTTTCAACAACATATCAGGAATAAATTGTTTGAAAAAGACTTTTAAATACTAAAAAAGGAATTGGGAAAATGGTAGGTAATTACTATTATTTTCATTGCAAATCAATCGAAATTATATGTATCATTTTGTTGGATCAGCGAAAATATAAAACATTTTTAGAATGTTGCAGAATTTCATTAATAAATTTATGAGTCCAGTGAGATGAAAAAGGTTGAAAATTGCTGTACTAATCCTTACATTTGAGAACAGGGACTTACGAGTAAGATAAAAAATAGTTAAAGCAAGAGTATTCATTAAAAGAGGGCTGTGTTTGATATAAATATTAGTTTAATACCTTAATTGCATATTCAGGCAAGTTCGATGCTTCATTAAAAGTTCATAATAATCATCAGACTGAACCATGTACTCTGGATCTCAGAAACTGCAGTTTGGCAGATGATAGTTATAAAGATTACAAAGGATTTTATATTAACTGCTTTAAATAAGCTGATACGAGAACCTAAAGACAATGATAATCTAAATTTGAACTTTAATTATGTAATTATTAAAATGTAAAAAATATGTAAACAATTTGTTCTTTATCAAACGTTATAAATATTTGAATGATTTAGGCTTAAATCTATGCTTTAATAAATGCAAATCATTTTAAACTTACAGTTCAGACACATAGTATGCAATCTCTTCAACTACTTCTACCTGTATTCCATCTTCGTCATCATCATTGAATTGTGAACGAGTAACATTGAGGAACTGACTCTGCCATGGGGTACATGACATAAAGCAAATTATCTGTCGAAAATTGTGGAGGCAGGAGGGACAACGGGAAAAACCCAAAGCCTCCACCATATCCATCTGTTCTTGGAATGAGATGAGTTGTTTCGTACTGCAACACACATGAGGATCGTCATCTGGAAAGTAAAGTTTATTAGGAAAAACCACTTCAAAAGGCTTTAAGGAGGAAGCTATGCAATTTTTGAATGTTGCAGAAATGATAACATTACAAATTGAGATAGCAATTTGTGTTGTAATTAGCATAGATTCCAATTCCAATACATTTACAAACGCCTTCAGGAAAAGATAAAAACTTCAATTTTAAATTAATGTGTTGCTTTTTATCTCTAGATTTCAGATTTATCAGAAAAAAAAATCAAAATTGTCTCAGTTTCCAATAAAAGCTAGCAGTTATAAATAATTTCTATGAAACAGCTAGATATATTACATTTAGCTTGTTAGGGCAAAATGGTATGTCAAAAATCCAAATTTTCCAGAAGACAGTTTTTATAGAATGTGGTTTTACATATCTATTATAAATAAACTTAATCATTTCAACCAGCATTTATGTTTTTACATAGTTGACATACTAATTTGACCAAATGAAAGAATTTTTTTACATTTTCCTGTTCACTTATATCAATTTCAACAATTTTTTACATAGTTTTGCCCAAACACGCTAGATATATTGTGAATGATACATAAAATAAGTTCAGGTTCATTTCTGCAATTAATCACTTGCAATATCCTGAAAAATGAGGTTTTAAATAAAAAAGTTTCAAATATTCTAGAACACTAAATTTTAATGTTTATAGAATATTCTCTGTTAATTCTCACTCAATAATTGTGCTGGATATCTCATTCACACAATAAACAGCACAAATGTGATAGAGATTGAGGTAATCTGCTGTTGACATGAGTCTCTTTTACATCTGTAGTTATAGTTAATACATAAAAAAGTAAGTGATTTTGCTCCTTAGGTTTGTATTATTTTAAATTTTGGGTCAACCTCTTTTGTGCAGAAAGGCTTTGTCACTGTATGACTTTAAAATAGTTTCAAAAATAGGAACAAATTTGTAAACAAAATTTTCTCTCAATTTCAAATTAACTACATTTGATCAATTTTTTTTTATCAAGAATACACAAATAAAAATGCCATTGCAAGACCATAAACAATACTTACCATAAACAAATTCTGGACACAAATTTTCCAGAAGTTGAACTGCTGTAATATTACCATCAATTGGAATGCTTTTATCTAATGGTTTAGCGGGTCCATTATATACACAGGGTGCATGACCAAACATTCCATCACACTGATCGTGCATTACACATTGCCCCTCTTGTTGAGGTGCCACCTATAATAACACAAGAACAATTGAGTTGAAATATTGAAAGCATTTAAATTATTGGAAAATTTGGTACAAAGACTTTTTGTGGCACATTTTTTGGCATGCATTTTGTAGCGAGTTGACATGCAAAGACAACCCTGCTTTATTAGGATTGTAGCAATCTTGCAATTATTTGAATCTTTGTAAATTATTACCTTTTTTATTTTACCATGCCTAAATTACTCTAGTTTGCTAGAATTAATGTGATATTTTATAACATTCATATATTGCCTTGTTCCATTAGACTTACAACTAATAAATTATTTAACTTGAACAAACTTCTATAACAATATTTCAGAAAAAGTAGATTTTTTATTAATACTTTCCAAATAGTAGTAAGAATTAGTTGTGTTTTTTGTTATCAAAATTCTGTTAATTTTTTAATTATATTCCCCTAAACCGAAAACAGTGTTTTTCTAAGGAATTCTTCCTTGGTAACTAAAAAGCTCACCATAGAAAGCACCAAAAACATTGCCACAAAGTCTTTATATTAAAGCTGCACTGAACAGGTACTAGATTTATATATTACAAAATCAAAACTGATGTAATATGCTAATGTGAAAAAAATGATAAACTAGTTTATTTTTAATCTATATCCTACATAAAAATATTTTAAAAGTATCCTTTGATTAATAAACACATTCATCAGGACTTGAACTCAAGATAGTTAAAGCTTAGTTTCATTATCATGTTAGCAATTTAAACAATTAATGACTGAAGTTGATAAGCTATTCCATGCACAGATTCTCCTGTTTCTTAAAAGAACTTCAGTTAAGAATTACTTATATTTTGCACAAAAACTTATTCTGATAGGAGTGAATCCATGTTTAATACATAATTTTTTTCGATTGAGATAAAGGGTAATTTCTGTTATTTTGATTAGATTTCTTAGAATACCAATAATTTTTTATACTTGCATAGACTTGAAAAGATACATGTTTTTCACAAAAAGGCAAATGTTTCTGTCAGTTCTATAAAGCTCCTTAGAAATTGAGTTGACACATTGACATTTATTTAAAGTAGACAGGAAATAACTAATGTTAAAATACTTTAAATTCACTTAAGGTCAATTAATTGCATTAAATTTTCAATAACTCTAACTTTTTTAAAAAATGTTGGAATTGATATTTTATTTTATCCATGCAGTAAGTTAAAAAGCATTTTAAAGAAACAAATACTACAAATTAAGGACATGTAATTTTTCTATATTTATGGCGGATTCTTATTCTAAAGATTAAATTGTGTTTTAGCACATAAAATTACAACACTAATCATAATGTAATAAATTTGCGGATGAAAAAAGTGAAACCGAAAATTTTGAAATCCTCCCAAAAAATCATTTTAAGATTACAAAATAAAGCTCTATATTTTTCTGTGAGAAATAAAACTTAATTTTCACCAATTTTTACACTGAACAGCACTCGAATAGGCATATTTTATAATATTAACAACATTTAATTGTTGCACAAAGTTAAATTTGGCTCTCCGCAAACTTAGATTTTTGGCGAAACAAAGCCAGAAACAACAATTGGTATCTAGATTTAAATATCCATTGCATGTATATTTTTCCATTCTTAATTGCTGAAAAAATAATCCAATCAAACACTTAAATCATAAAGCACTAATCTTAATTATGCGCCATCTATTGTGTTCGAAACATCCCATTTGTTCGTTCTGGATCTCTACGCTTCTCTAGGATTTCCAACAAGAAAAACAAAATAATCAGATATTTAAAAGTCACAGAAAAAAGAAGTCTTATTAAAGTCCATTGTTAGAGGAACCTTCAAATTTCCCTCCTGCTGTAACATAATGAGATGAACTTCCGGAAACCGAGTCACATGTCTCAATGAAAATTTTATTTTTTTCCATTCAAGCAGTTAAAAAACAAAATAATTCTTAAAATATACTTACTGCGGGTGAAACTACATGGAACGAAACAAAAGTGCACAAAACAGTAATCACAATCGTGGTCATGACGGACCTTCAAGTTTCACAGAAACTCCCGAGTATTCGGTATTAAATTCCTCGCTACGATTTCATAACTGCCAGAAGGTAAACAAACGGCCGGGCACGGCTCCTTTATTCTTACTATGTTACTATCGTCTAATGCGCATGTCCATTTCTTTTTTCTACCCAATCTCTTCACCTCCTATCATGACATGCTTGAAACAGTGGATGACCTTTTTATTTTCTTTTATTTGTTGTCGTTTCTTTTTTTCTTCTAACCTTATTTTAACCACGATTATGGAGAAAGCAGCGAGCAATTAGTTTTTCTTCGTTCGACCGGCCTGACGGCTTTGCATTGTACCATTTCCTTTCGCTATCTTTTCACTGATTTCGAGTGACACAGAAACAGGGATTGGAGGAAAATTGAGTTTGTGACATTGGTTGAGCTATGAAATGAGCGAAGATGGAACTTTTGATTGTGTTAAGTAGCTTGAGGAAAAGTGATTTCAATTTTGATTCTTTTTCTTTTATGAAGGCCGCGCGTTTAGTTGTGGTTGGAAGGAGTTTTGATTTCTTGAAAGCGCTTCACTTATTTTATGTTCACGTTCAAAGACAGCGCATTTTGCCATTTCCTCTTTTTTACCCGCAAAGATTTCATCTGTTTTATTAACGAGTTGAAATGTTCAACAAAGATTTGAAAAAATAACAAAGCATTCCCGCAATTTTAAGTTGTTTTTTACTTTTATTGAGAACTATGCCCAAATACAAAACAAAATGTTTTTCCATTGCATTTGTAAAATATTCTAGAAATGTTTTTTAAAAATTTTCATTTTGAAAAGCTTTATTATTTAAATAAAATTCCCTGGTCCTAAAATACGTAGTCCCTCAAAAGTATTATTTCTAATGTCCCTAATTCTCAAAGTGACCCTCCTTTTTCAGTTCATGCTTTTTCACAAATTTCGAATTTCAATCATTTTCTATTTCTTGCTTCATAATTCCAAACCTTTCCAAAATTTCTTTGTCTACAAAACATAAAATTTACTTTATAGATTTTATATATGCGCAATCTATAGCTTAAGAAAATTTTAATGAAATATTTTATACTGTTGTTTTTGATACCTTCTTTTTTAATGATTTGTATGTTTTTCTTAATTTTTAGATGCTAATAATTTCTTATTATAAGCCAGTAAATTTCTTAAGATCTTAATTTCCTGTGCTAATAAATTGTGATGGCTTTTTCTTTTACCTTTCAAAGTTGTACTATTTAAGTAAAAGTAAAAAAATTTCATATGTTTACCACTTTTTATTCGGCTTTTAATTTCTCTATATATGCTTTTATTTATTGAGTATAAACTCCTTTTTAAAGAATCATTCAAAAAGTACTTTTTTTATTAATATTTGGGCCCAAGTTTCAGTTTTGATTTGACTTAGAAAGAAAACATTTTATTTTACTCATGTTTAAAATGTTGCATATTACTGTCCACTTAATTTCAAAACGTTAATATACGCAATTTTACATCATTATTCGAATCTGTTTCTTCCTTCTAGTAAAAACTGCAACATACTGTTAACCTGTCAGCATGATTTTTGACTTTAAAAATTAGGAATTCACTCATATATGATGTAGCAGAATTTCTCGGCTTTTCTCAGGTCTGAGGTTATATCAATTCAATATGAATTTAAAGTGATTTAATAGTTTTACCTTTTCCTCTTCTCTTTCCTCTCTCTTCTCTTTCCTCTCTTCTTTCTTTCTCTCCTAAAAATATACTCTCATTTGCAACTCAAGCACTACTCCATTTTCTGTTTATCACATTATAATTGTCTGTCCAGTTTTCAACGTATCAAACTTTTTAAAAGTACAATTTTAAATTTGCGAGATTTGATTGAGATAAACACTCATTCAAACCTTTTCGCGTTTTTACTTTCAGTTGTTTTTTTAAATCTCGTCTAATTTTTTCCATCTTTTAAATTTCACATTAAAAATTTTATACATACGTATGTACATTAAATTCTTCAGTTCCATTAGTTATGCTGCAGACGATGATCTTGTCTTATCATCTGTGTGACTATTGTTTGAAGATTTTTATTCTCATCTATACATTTTACGTGTTTTAAATCTATCTTTTAGACTATTAATTTTCAAATATTTTATACTTTTATTGTGTCATATTCTGTCTTATGTTTGGCTCAGCTTGTCGCGTTTGGACCTTGCGTCATAAAACCCCAACATCCAATCCAATCCCTACAAATGTGACTAATTGTTTGAATTATTTCTTATCGATATTTGTTTTCGAAGTTGACTTCACAGATAACCCGTTCAGAATTTATCATCATCTGTGCAAAAGGACATGATACATTATTTTTAGTATAATATTCAGAATTTCCTTTTCAAAAATATTAATTTTTTTGTTGAACATTTCATTTTGGAGATTCATGGATCGGGAAAAAGATTCGATTAAAATTTAATCAATGTCTAGTGCGAGCAAAACCGCCTGGCCATGTTTTGAACTACGCGATTGGTTTGTCTGACATTTCTACTTCTGATCTGATTCAGAAAAACTATTCGTCGATTAATACAAAATAGGTGTACTAGAAGGATTCTAGATGGGATGTTCTGGTTCTTACGATATTCTACACCAGAGTATCCCCCATTTAGGGTGTGATGAAAATCAGGTTACGCGTTTAATCATGCCCGGGTCACCATTTTGGTGATGATGTAAGGGTATGAAAAATGTTGTGTTTAATTAAAAAAAAAGATGCGTGTTCTATAATAAATATATTTACAATTCTCCTAAAATTACATTTCTAGGAGATGCTAGCTGTCAACATCTGACATTTTTATTTCTGATCTGATTCAGAACAAGAAATGCTCAACGATTAATACGAAATAGATATGCGCAGAAGTATGCGCGCGTGTGTATTCTAGATGAGATGTCCTGCTTGGTTCGTACGATATTCTTGATCACTACATAAGTACAATTGGGGAATTTGATAAAACTAATTAGGTTTCCTGAGTTTTGCAATGAAAACATTTTTTCAAAGGCTTTTCACCGACAAAAATGTTGGAAAAATAGTTTTAATTGTTAGTTGGTAACCTTTGAGTAATCAATAGGATGGGGATCAATCATCGAACCAACTTGCACCAGACTTGTTTTCGTAATTACATGTATTTTATTTTTAGGAGAACAGAGTTCGCTCAAAGCCAAAGCCACCTAAACATTGGGGGTTTAGGTGTACAAACGTATCTTTTAACACAGTTTACTGAAAGTTCGTCGATGAATGTTTATCGCCATACATTCAGTATCCTCCAAATTAAACACATTCGGGTTTTGTATCTTCAAGCCGGTTCGCTGTTCAACAATTTTGAAAATTGTTTCACGACACCAGGCCGCGACAGAGGTAAGAACAAATTATCGAAATCATCTCAAATTACTTTAATTATGTCGTACCTCAAGTAATCATACTATATGAAAAAACATTTTCAAATAGGGTTTGATATAATAATCAAGGGATATTAAATTCGGTACTGATACATTTTAACAAAATGTGCTTAATGATATTTTTATTAATTTTAAGGATGATTTACAAGACATTGATATTTTTAACTGACTTTCAAGAAACAACATAGAGGGCAGTGTGTTATCGACTCTCAAGCTGAGTATTATCGCAACACCTATTTCAAGCACATTCAAGTAGAGCGTACCTAAAAAGTTCTCAGATCAAGTACATATGTTCTCCGATCAAATGTCATTGTCCTTGACAAGAAAAAAGAGCCAACGCATATCATTGTTTTGTGTGTGTTTGGTAAGAATCGTAAAGTACATCTCGACAAAATTGAGTCAAATAAAAATACAATCTACGTGATGAAATTTGATTACGAAATTCCGAGAAATCGAATATCGATAAGAACATCGCACTGCAAAGAATTTGATTTAATTGGTGAACAGTGTTTACCAAAACATACCTGGAAGACCAAGGACGGTTGTACCGAGGCGACGGGTTTTGCTCATTTTTTTCATCTTGTTGAAGGAGAATGAATCTTCTACTGACCCTGTTGGAACAAGGCCGTGCAAAGCAAAATGACTACAAGCACAGTGATTGCCAGACCCTTCAAAAAAGTGTTGGTTTCTTAGTTTTATCTCTACAAATTTAGTGTTACAAATGCATAGAATTCTTTGGTAACATTCCTTAAATGAAATAAAAGTTATACTAAATTAATTAATAGTTTCTTTATTTAATCATTCAGGACGAAATATAAATGTATAAGAGGTACTAAATGAATTTCGAGAAATCTGATTTCAATATTTAGTTAACGTCGATCATTGGTACCCACCTAAGCACGCTGGGCATTCCCTTTCATTTGGTGGTTCTAGATCATTGCACACTGTTCTTACGAGACTCAGAAGCGAACGCATCTGACACCAAAAGTATCTTTTTCGAGCGCATAAGGGGCCACGGTAGCCGGGTTGGAAGAGTGGCGTATTAGCAACCAGAGGGTTGCGAGTTCGAAACTCGATCCAACTGAAGACCGTCGTGTACGCAGGAGCTGGTGCACCTTTAAGTCTGTCGTGGGCTCAAATGTCCTCACGTTGGTGTGGTGTGGAAGTTTGGAGAGTGGGGTGCTAGCTCAGGTATTGACTGTGGTTTAAAATTACGAAGTGTCCTCGGATCTTTCGCCTCGGTATTGATCCCTGACCGTCGCCAATACCCTTTTTGTTTCTCCAGTGCGACGTTAATTCAACTTCTTACCTCGAGCGAATAAGACAGGGTTTTCCCACCTCGCTTCTGTACTGTCTCGCTTGCAACTTCCTCTCATGTCCTTGAGAAGATCTTAAAAATCTGGTCTAGCATTTTCTGACCAGGGGATAAGCAACAGCAACTTAAAGTAATTTATTGTCAATATAAACAATAAGTTACGCTACGTTACGTCGAATAAAACCATTCTTAATTGATTTTTGTACTCGGATAGTCGTTTTTTTATGCCTTAAATAATCCCTTATTCTCTCTAAATCAAATATGAGATACATAGACTAAGGGAAACTTTTAAAAAGAGGTTCAAAACATTATTTTTAAATAAATTTCTGTTTTGGTCCCCTCCAAAATAAAAACCTGACTACATAAGGCTCATAGCCCTGCCCTTTTAATCTCTTCTCTATTTAATCAAATATTTGGTTACAGAATTTGAGTAAACTTATGCAAAACTATTATTTGATGCTTAATGTGTGAAATGTTTTCATGTGTGCATTCGTTTATCGTTTCTACAGTTTGCTTTCATTGCCCACTAATTGTAACGTCCTTTGACCCCTAGACAATATATCACCCTCCTCCCACATTCAGAAAACGATCGTGGAGTACACGGGACTGGAGCACGTTAAATTTGTCGTGGCCTCAAATGTCACGTTGGCGTGGTATGGAAGTTTGGAGAGTGGGGTGCCAGCCCAGGTGTTGACCTCGTCATCTGACCATGGTTCAAAATGACAAGGTGTTGTCCTCGTATCTTTCCATTAGGAAATTGATCCCGGACCGTCGCCGACAGCCTTTATGTTGCTACAGAGAGACGTCAATTCAACTACTTACCTACTTCGAGCTCATAAGAATGGGTTTTCCAGCTCGCTCCTGTACTGCTCGCAAACAACTCCCTCTCATGTCCTTGAATGCATTGGTATGTCTTTGGTTTTATTAGTGGTTGACTAAAAGGCAGCTTCTCTTCTGCTTAGGCGACAAGATCTTGTGGACCTGGTCTAGCATCTTCTAGACCACGGGCAAGCAACAACTTGTTATTTATTGTCAGTGTAAATATTCGGCGAATAAAACCATTCTTAGTTGATTTCTATGTAGTCGGATCGTCGTTTTTATGCCATCAATAATCCCTTATTCTAAATCAAATATATGAGATACAAATTCTTGGCGAAACTTAAAAAGGGGCTCAAAACATTATTTTTTAAATAAATCTCTAAGTTTTGGCCTCCTCCAAAATAAAATCCTAGCTACATGGGCTCATGACCCTCAGCACGTTTTGCGTTCGATACTGATAGCCAAAATGTAAAATGTAATTAACAAAACTCGTTTTCCATTACATATTTAATTACGCGATGAGGAATGAATGCACTGAAAAATTATCCGGATTGACTTTTCAAAAAGGAATAACAGAAGCAACAGCCTATCTTCCTGATCCTTAACCTTAAGTTCAGAAATGGCATTTGTCCTTTTCCCGTGTAATCCGCAATAACAAATTTAGCAATAACTTGAACAGAAAAGTGTAAAAGAACATTTTTTTATACTTGAAAAAAGTTGCTTATACAACAATCCAAGCAGTACCGTATAGCCAGACGTACAGAGAACTGATTAAGAGCTGGGCAAAAACGAAGAATAAGGTATCGGGTTTAGTTGAGAATGAAGGATTCTCGAATAATTTTGTCGGTCACATCTTAACCATACAATCCATCATATCTATGAAAATCATAATGGGATTTTTATTTCATTTCTCAAACGGAATCTATGTTTTACTATGTATACATACACCTACTGAACGCTGTTTATGAAAGTCTAAACGCGTTATGCTATTAGGAACAAGGTTTAGCATCGAAGATTTTCAATTACAAACTCGCTCTGGAAGTAGGCTTTTATCGTTTTATCATCAAATTTCACCGTCGACACATTCTTGTAAAAGAGCCCTTTTGACACAAAGAGAAAAGGAGGCGGTATTCGAGGCTCCCTTCTCTGCATAGCACTGAATCTAAGTATTGCAGAAAAAATACAAAATTTTTATTAAAGCCACTTGAGAGCATGTTCATTTGAAACATACATATCTCCATTGCTTCGTTAAGTACTTGTTTCCTATATAATATTTACTCCTCCTTTATGATGCTGAGGACCAAAGAAAACACCTGCCAAACATTCTACAAAGAGATGTCGAAATCACTCTGTATCAACTTGTCAGATAACAGTTTGTGAGGTTGTGGGAGTGAATTTAGGCACACCTAGTCGTCTAACTGATAACTTAACGATTGACAAGTGCACGTGCACAACCTAGCTTGAAATAAGTCGCTATATTGATATGCCCTTTTGACTATGATATTTTTAATCTAAATAAATATTCTAGTTGATATGCTTTTCTCCGTGGAGTAGCCAAGATTTTGTTGCGTTCAAATTGGAATTTTTTTTCCTAAGTAAAGATATCACCTTTTACAAAAGGTCTTTATGTGTTACGTTTATTTATCAGACTATGAACATTAGAATTGTTGCTGAGCGTATAAAAAGTGACAAATCTCGGTTGATGTAAGTGATTGTACAATAGCTGTTCAACACAAATATCAACACAATTAATACATTTAATGAGAGGGATTTTCAGTGTACATAAAGCAGATAAAATGCAAATATTTTATAGTGCGGCTCCCGGAAGAAGGCACGGGCCCGGTTGGAAGAGTAGCGGATTAGCAACCGGAATGTTGCGAGTTCGAAACACGATCCAACCACAGACCTTCGTGTACGCGGGGGCTGGTGCACTTTAAATCTGTCGTGGACTCAAATGTCCTCACGTTGGAGGGGTGTTGAAGTTTGGAGAGTGGGGTGCCAGCTCAGGTGTGACCTCATCATCTGACCGTATTGCAAAATTAAGAGGAGTTGTGCTCGGATCTTCCCTTCGGGATTGATCCCGGACCGTCGCCAATAGCTCGTTGTGCTGCTCCCCCAGTGCGACGTTAATTCAAATATCTACCAGTCCAAATATCTACCAGACGCCAAGGTGAGGACATTTTAGACACGACAGATTTAACGTCACCAGTTCTCTTAGTACACGACAGTCTTTGGTTGGATTCGAACTCGCAACCCTCCGGTTGCTAATCCGTTACTCTTCCAACCGGGCTATCGCGATCCTAATCCCGAAGGGAAAGATCAGAGAACACTTCGTAATTTTGAACCACGGTCAGTTTGACAAGGTTAACGGCATCCCAGTGTCCAAACTTCCACACCACGACAACGTGAGGACATTTGAGGCCACGATAGATTTAGCGTGTACCAGTTCCATTTGTGCAAGATGGTCTTTGGTCGCATCGAGTCTCGAACTCGCAATCCTTCGGTTGTTATTCCGTGATTCTACTAACTGGGCTACCGTGATCCTGTCTTCAGAGCAGATTCTGGTTTAAGTTATTGTTCGGTTCAGACACTCACATATTTAAGTTAACTGACCCAAGGTAGATTCCCAATGCTTTCATATTAAGGTGTATGGATACACTAGAAATCACGAAAATTGACCAAAATATCGATCGATTTTTTAATAATTAAAAATATTGTCCAACCCCTTAGCTTTCAAACGATACCAAGATCTTGTAAATATTCGAAATAGTTTTCAAGTTACAAGGGTTTGGGTTAGGTACTGTCGCCATAGACAAACAGGTTTCCAAAACTTTAAATTCGATTTCTCAAGAACTATGTTTTTGCAATAGGATGCTTCTTTCGAACAGTGATAACTCAACAATGAATTGATCTATTATAATTACTTTTGTGCCATTATAATCTATATAATACAGTGGATGTTTTGATCCTCAGTCGAAGTTATTGGTAAGAAATGAATTTTTAGTTGATTTTTAAATATTGAAATTCCTGAAAAAATCTTGATTTTTTAGACTTCCTTCGTGAAAAAAATTGTAAAAAAGAACGTATTCCCTCTAGCAATTTGATGGAGGGTCAAAACACGAAGAATAATTTCCAACAGGAATTGTCCTTCTGAACACATTAGAATTTGAGATATCACTGTTCAAAAAACATGCTAATTAGCTAATTATATCTAAATTATATAATTAATGAGTAGCTTAATCAGAATTTTTCACACTAAAATGAGTTTAAGCACAAACCAATGACCTATTGTGAAAAATTGAATTTTTAAAGTCAAAATTTTAAAAAAATGTTCTAGTGTATACATGCACCTTAAACACGAATAACGACGTTACTTTTAAATGTAGTTTACCGCCGTTTTGGCGACGCTTGAGTTTAATCTAAATGGCGTTGGCCAATCAATTATGATACATCAATTCTGAATCCATTCTTTGGAATTATTTTTGGCAAAGAGCTGCAATCGTATTCGGAAAACAAGCCAAGTGACGTCACGTTCGGAAACACTACCGCCACCTACATTTAACTTGACAGAAAATAACTCTCATAGAATTTTAAAAATACGAGTATTAAAGCCTTGTTTATATGGAGCTTCACTTTTTATCTTTGCATCATTATTGGAAGACTGATACGATACGAGAAGTGTGAAAGATGGTAAAAAGTCGAAGCGAAAAAACAATGTCCTTAATCACTGCTTTCATGCTTCGTAATAAGTATTATCAGCAAATCTTTTTACATAATGAACGCTAATTCATAAAATTACTATTATTTTATTTGGAGAACATAGAAAAGCATCTCATGTATTTACATTCTATTACAGGTATTAGTAAGATATTTTTGAAATCATAAATCAACACATTCGGCTGCACCATTATGAATTATTCACTTTTGGTTAATAAACTAGTTCATTCACCTATACGAGCTTTTAAGCTCTGCATGTTTTGAGGGCCACTGCTGCCCAGTTGGAAGAGCAACGGATTAGCAACAGGAGGGTTGCGAGTTCAAAATTCGATCCAGCCAAAGACCGTCGTGTACGCGGGGGCTGATGCACGTTAAATGTCATGGCCTCAAATATACTCACGTTGGCGTGGTGTGGAAGATTAGAGAGTGGGGTACCAGCTCAGGTGTGACCTCGTCATCATGGTTCAAAATTCACACTGAAAGAACGATAAGAAAACTAAACACCGTTTTCAGAAATTTTTATTTTGTGAAGTTAATTGGTGGAAAATTTTAGAACACGTTGAATTAATTTCCAAAGTCGACTCATCTCCAAAGACCGTCGTGTACGTTAAATCTGTCGTTGTCACTTTGGTGGGGTGTGGAAGTTTGGAGAGTGGGGTGTTGTTCTCGTCATGTAACCGTGGGCGTAAATGACGAGGCGTTGTCCTTGATCGTTCCCTTCTGATTTGATCCCGGAACGTCACCAATAGCCCGTTGTTTTGTTCTAATGCGACGTTAATTAACTACCTACTTACCTGCATGTTTTAAATAAAAATTATAAGCAATTTTTGAATTTTCTGTTACATAGACCGAACATTTCGAAAAGTTAAAGTTAACCTTATAAAATTCACCAAATATGAAATTTGATTGACAAAACTTAATATCGGAAATGCTATATCATGTTTTAAGCATTTTCTCATAAGTTTAAAACTCATATTTTAACTATTTAATTCGTCGTTTTCTCTGCAATCTGGTTTTGACTTCCAAACGATCCGTGGTCTTAAGGTAGGTAGTTGAATTAACGTCGCACTGGAGCAACACAACGGGGTATTGGCGACGGTTCGATAAATCCCGAAGGGAAAGATCCGAAGCAACATCCCGTCATTTTAAGCCACGGTCAGATGACAAGAGCAATACCTGAGCTGGCACCCCTCTCTTCAAACTTCCACACCACGCCAACGTGAGGACATTTGAGACCACTACAGATTTAACGTGCATCAAACCCCACGTACACGACGGTCTTTGGTTGGATTGAGTTTCGAACTCGCAACTCCGGATTGCTAATCTGCCGCTCTACCATCCAGGATCTCGTCTTAAGAAAGAAATTCTTGTCAACCTTCCAGTTATTAGAAAGATTTCGTTAAGGTTCATCTAATTTCTTTCTGAGAAGTCCATGTAGTGATTAAACAGCTCACTAATAATGAATAATCCCGATCGCATGAAAATATATACCACTTCCCATTAGCGTAGCGAAACATTTACATCTAAGTATGATTGGATTAAATTTGTTCTACTATGAACTATGCGTAAATAAAGGTGGTGGGTCGTTTTTTTTCCTGAGCAGTACATTTAGACCGTCAATGAAACCTCTCATACTATGGTAGAAATGGCAGTACATAGCGAGTCTTCAGCAAATGAACCTTCTAGATGGCATTCAAAATCCCTTTCACTCTGGGACTTCGGTAGCCAGGTTGGTAGAGTCGCGAATTAGCAACCGGAGCGTTCCGAGTTCGAAACTCGATCTAACCAAAGACCGTCGTGTATGTGGGGGCTGGTGCACGTTAAATCTATCGTGGCCTCAAATCTCTACGTTGGCGTGGTGTCGAAATTTGGAGAGGGAGGTGCCAGCTTAGATGGCTGACCGGTCATCTGACCGTGGTTCAAAATTTTGAGGTGTGTCCTTGGATCTTTCCCCTCGGGATGGATCCCGGACAGTCGCCAATAGCCCATTGTGTTGCTCCAGTGCGACGTTAATTCAATTACCTCAACTACCTTTTCACTTCATCTGTATCATTACCATGTGATAAACAAGTACTCTGTCTCAATTGTACAGATTTAAGTAAAATTATTATTTTGAAATAAAAAAACAGAGGTATTGCTTTTTTGTAAAAATCCGCCAATACTTAAGATAGGTAATTTAAAATACGCATATCTAGGGAAAAACTAATTTTTCTTGGTTCTTTCTTCATCGGAACAACACTATACAAAACAATATTTGTGTGGCGTGGTAGCTATAGATAAGATTATCATTTATTTTCGGAAGTTCTCTTCTGATTTGTCTCTGCAGTTGAAGTTCGTCACAAAGATCAGATATGAGCATCGGATGCGGAAAATAAATACACTAGAGATGCATCACATTTGCAATCGATCTATGTATATCACATTTAGTTGGCAGAAAGCTATGCGTTGTATCCGAAAACATGTCAGAATATGTATGTTACAAAAATAAAATTTTATAAGAATCATAAACGACCAAACTACAAATTAACTTCGTTTTTACAATACAATGTAATATCCATATTGTATTGTTATAACGAAGCTAATATCGACCCTTGAAGGATTTCAGCGGTTAACCCTCTTAGTGGTTGTTTCAACGAAGTATCTCGTCATGAACAAAACTGACCAGATCTGATGGATGAGATATCTCGTTGATAGAAGAAAACTAACCAAGTCTTGATCATCATCATCAAAATATCGGAAATATCTTGATAACGAGATATCTCATCAAAACCATTTGGAGTGTTAAATCCACCGGACGTGATGGAAATAGTTTCAGGTAAGTCACACCAAGGCTAGTTCGTGGAACTAGCAAGAACTATTAGAAACTGGAACTATTGGAAGTTTCTCAACTACTCGCGAAGCTAGACGTTTTTCACCTTGCTGCTTTCCACGAGCAAGCTGAGAAAATCGACACTCCGTTATAGCCGAAAACTTCTTATAACCAAATTCATCACAGCGAGAGTAAACTATATTTATAGTTAGCGTCTACTTGAACACACTAGTCCGGTCTGATAAGTAGACAGGAGACTGCGAGCTGTAGACGGCTAGGTTCAATTCTTGTAACCACTTTGGGTGTATTTTTCTCTCTTCCGTATCAGTAAAACTATCTTTGTGTGAATGTCCATTTATTTGGCTGGTTTTGGGTTTTTCGGCGCAGGGGCCATATTTGGCCAAGCTGCTCCAAACACAAGACAGAAAATGTTAAGTAATTGTGAAAAGAAAGGATGGAGAGAAGTAGAGAAAGATCATTTGGGCATCTTGGGGTCGCGACCCCCATATTTACCAGAGGGAGTGAACCCCATGGGAAAGAATAGATCACTAGGGTACCTCGGGTTCGTGAAGCCCGAACATACCTAAAGAAGATGTGCTCTCAAAAGGTTCATTTATTTGAAGGAAGAAACGTTACTTGGTGCAGATTAGCCACATCTGGCTCTTGCGGAATAAAAAAAAAAAAACACAGACAGGTATTGGTATTGGTATTTCCAATTAACGTCACACTGGAGCAACACAACGGGCTATTGGTGACGGTCCGGGATCAATCCCAGAGGGAAAGATCCGAGGACAACACCACGTAATTTTGAACCACGGTCAGATGACGAGGCAACACCTGAGCTGGCACCCCACTCTCCAAACTTCCACACCACGCCAACGTGATCACAGACAGGAGCATGATTTGTAAATTCCTCAAAAACCGAGGAATTTTGTTCCGAGGTCTCTAGCTTTACCCGAGGACATTAACTACAGAACTGGGAGCAGTGTCTATCATTAAAATACAGCTGTAGTCCAAGTAAAACCGGAAAAAAGCAGCTATCGAGAAGGACGATAAAGGACATGGTTCATACACCAAAACTGTGGCTGTGAAATTTGTTGCACAATTTATCCGCTCGCACAGCGAGACTACTTCTAGAAGGAAGGTTTGGAAACAAGTTAAGAAAATAATCATCCGTTTCGAATGTCATAACCCGTCTTTTTCTGAAACGTAAGAAAGAATCAAAACACACTTGAAGTGGACGAGGGCGAGAATTGATTAAAAATTCATTACGTCATAGTTCATGCGATCTTGCCCAAGGCTTCTAGTAGAAAACACGTGATAATGTCTAGAATCCCCTTTTTCCCGTGAACGGCGCAGATAAGAATAAAAACTTTTTATCCTTCTGATATCATCAAAGATATTTTGAGCTGGATTTTCCGTTGTTCTTTATTTTACTCCTTGAACTTTTGAATCAGTTTTCTCGTCGAATTGCCCTAAATTACTCTAAATTCTGATTTATTTTTGTTCTTAAATTAATGCAGGAAAGGTTAATTTTGTTAAAAATAGAGTCCACAAAATAAAATAGTGTAAAATATGTTGTTCTGAAGTGAATAAGTTTACGGAAATTTTACGAGACAGATATTGGGAAATTGTCTGGAACAATAGAAGGAAAGCCAGCACCACTACTGTAGCAAATAAAATATTGGGAAATTTCTACCGGACTCGTACCATCAACTGAGAATTGTCTGGGCAATGATTTCTCGCTAAACTCTAGCTTGCCAATCTTGAATCGTCAAAGCATAGAGCCATTTTTAAAAATTTCATTTGCTATCCACAGAGCATGAATGAAGTGAGGCATACGGAAGAATGCGTATGGAAAATGAAATAAAAAAATGTTTTATGCTTTGGCGACTAATTTTGATCGAAAATTAGACAATTAATTTGATCGACTTACGAGTCGAGTATCATGTGCCGGAATCGAGTCGGCTGCTTGAAGTTCCTGGTTTCTTCAAGGTGACACGTAAATGTGGACCAACTTCCCCAAAGTCTTCCAGCAAGGCATACCACCCCCCGCAGTTCGCGGCGGGTGCGATGTGATAGCACCTCCTCCCATTGTGCCCCGGGGTAACGCATAGTCTGACATATTCTTGCCAATTAGTACCTTGAAGGATTATGATCTATTCCAATTGGCATTGGAAAAAATAATTAAGGTATCCAATGAGTGTATACATTTTGTAAATGGAACATTGGAGTTCTTGGAACTCATTAAGCCTCTATGAATTTCCAACACATCAAATCCTGCATTTTCATTAGGGCCGCGGTAGCCCTGTTGGAAGAGAAGCGAATTAGCAACCGGAGGGTTGCGAGTTCGAAACTCGATCCAACCAAAGACCGTCGTGTACATGGGGGCTGGCGCATGTTAAATCTGTCGTAGCCTCAAATGTGTTGGCGTGGTGTGGAAGTTTGGAGAGTATGGTGCCAACTAAGGTGTTGACTCCATCATCTGACCGTGGTTCAAAATGACGAGGTGTGGTCCTCGATCTTCCCCTTTTGGATTGATCCCGTACCGCTGTGTTGCTCCATTGCGACGTTGATTCCACTACCAACCAACCATTAAATGTACTTTTAAGAGCAAAGATCCAACTAGCGTACGTAGTACTAAATCGATGAATATTGAGATGACAACAAACGGATATAAGCAATATAAAATCAACCGATGAGGGATTCACATGCCAAATTTTAAAACTGCATTATATTGCAAATCTACTTGGTAAAATTCTTCTCTTATGAAATTCTTCAGCAGTCTGATTACATAAAATGAAAGACTGGAAGATAGAAATCATCCCAGAAAAGATAATATGAGTAAACGCGAAAATAGGTTTAAACGTGGTAACGAAACGCCTTTGAACAAGAAATTTATAATGTGATTAAATAGGACGTGTTTAATATCGAATTGTGGTGACATGACTAAAGTGAGCAGTTTCTGCTATGCATTTTATTAACCCTCCAGACGGTTTGGACGAGATATCTCGTTCATTTGGATCTGGTCGGCTCTGCTAATGACGAGATATCTCGTCGAGACAAAACTGTCTTATTACTCCATGGAGGAATGAAGATCCAAACAGGAATAGCAAATTGTCCCTCGCCCAAAATTGGTGACAGTTTGGAACAGGTTTTTGCAGCAGAGACTGGCCACTACAGTGTGGTTTACGACGGGAAGATAAACCACCAGGAAGGTATAAACATTTTACACCAATATGAGTCCGAAATGCTGTTTTACACATTTTCGATTTTATTTCATTTCGAGGTATGATACATGCATCGATGCTTTATTCATTATAAATGGATTTAAACGACAAATAAAAATAAGTATTGAAGTGATAAAAGCGAGATGGGAAGTATACAAGTGAGTATATTTGCATCGAATTTCGAAATTGAAATAGTAGTCATCTTGCTTCAGACATTCCATATTCGTATTTCCAAATAAATTCATCATAATAATTTTAAAAGTAATCCGGAAGCCTTGATTCCATCCTCGTCGCCAGTTATCTATTTTAACAATCCCATAATTCAATTTCACTTGGAATGTTCCACATGGAATAATATTCTAGATGAAATTCTCTACATATATTATTCTAGATGGATCACACAGAAAAATACACAAACGAATTACACAGTAGCAAACGATATTTTTCTGCATTCAGAGCAATAAAGTAAAGTATTTATCGCTCCATTAAAGTTGTAGTTAAAGAATATACAATAAATCAAGCAGATACTTTGCCATCAATGGATTAAACAATTAAGAAACTTAAGCACAGATGATATGCGCAGGTCTGCTAGTATGCTGTGTTCTTAGTGGAATAATTGTGAATTAAAACATTTTCACACATGTTATCTGTTGTCAAAACAACGATAGATGTTTGCCATAAAGCTGTTCTCAATTCTTTCCACACGCACGGAGAATAAATTTCCCCAGGTCGATTTTAGTCCGGCTGAGAGTCCTCTGAGGAGAAAGCTTTTTTTCTCGATTCTACAACACTTCGGAATTCTCGTGGCCCAAATTCTCATCAGAATAAGTAGTTCTAAGGTGAATACTTAATGCGTCTTGTAAGACTGAATTAAATTACTGAAGCAGCCATTGCATAACATCACTTCGTTCGATTCAAATCAGGTGATTTCTCTTTGAGTAAACAAACCACAAATACGCATTTCTTGTAGATAAAAGAATAAGGTAGGTAGGTATTTTAATTAACGACGCACTGGAGCAACACAACTGGCTATTGGCGACGGTCCGGGATCAAACTCGAAGGGAAAGGTCCGAGGGCAACACCACGTAATTTTGAACCACGGTCAGATGACGAGGTCAATACCTGAGCTGGTACCCCACTCTCCAATTTTCCTCGCCACGCCAACGTGAGGACATTTGAGGCCACGACATATTTAACGTGCACCAGCCCTCTTTGTACACGACGGTCTTTGGTTGGATTTGAACTCGCAACCCTCCGGTTGCTAATTCGACCCGATGAAGGAATAAAAATTTGTAGGTTGGCGTTGAGGCCACAAACAACCGGTTTTGGCGTAAATATACCGGCCGGATGTTGGATTGTGAAATGAATATAAGTTTGAACGATTGTTTATTGTTTGAATATTCAACAACTAAATTACAGTGTGAACGATTAAAGTGCAGTTCGATATTAACCCTTAAAGTGGTTTCGACGAAATATCTCGTCCATCAAGATCTGACTTATTTTGCTATTGACGAGATTTATCGTCCAACACCTGATCAATTTTACCAAAGACAAGATATTTCGAATAATCAATAAAATATCTATAATTTATTTACATCATGGGAGGAACTAAAAAGTCAGTTCAAACATAAATATTGTAATTTAATTTGTTTCGGAAAAAATTGTTTTTCGATCAACACTGGTAAAGCAACCAACTAAAGCAATCAATCTATGTTCAATGTTATTTCTATGGCGATTTCGAATACTTTTTAGCCCCCTAGGGCCAATAGAACGGGGGTTAAGAGTTATACTTTAGAACACTGCGGTCAGCATAGGCTAAGTACCAAATTTGGTGTGGATTGGTCAAACGGTGTAGATTTGTACAGAAAATATACACATATACACACACATCCTATTTTATATATATAGAAGAGATACCACGCCGAGACAACCATCAGTAGGGCCAACATTGGAGGATGATTTATTTTGATTGAAGGCTTGTGATTGTAGCGTAGTAGGGTAGTTTTCAAATAATACCACGAACGCAGTCCTCACGCCAAGCAATCCAAAGTTATACTGGCCCAAAGTTCGCCCAGCACAATAGACTTTCGAAATACTACGGACCCCCTTCCCCGCTCAGTGCTTTTGCGCACTCGGTGCAAAGGTCACGTCAAGTACGGACATCCTTTGTTTACACGACGCTATATTTACCTCCTGGATGTTTCTTCTAGTTCTGAAATCATAAGATAAAACAATTGTAACGCTTTTTTTAAAGCCCGACTTTTTATGCATGCCAATGAGTACTGTTCCGATTTTAAAGACGTATTCATGTCAAAAGCTGAGGCCCTCGCCACGCAGCCTGGTGTATATGTTACCGCTAAAGTACGGAAATCTGCAGATTACCAGGTAATGTGCGGATAAACTAGGCCGATCCGTTAAAGTGCGGAAAATTGTTTCATTTCTCAAATTACCTAGGTAATCTGCACATTACCTACTAGGCACTCGTTAAAGTGAAAATAAGATCTTTGCTCGAACAGCAACGTCTTTGTTCGCTTAAATTAATACTCAACCAAACAACTCAGTTACTAGGTACTACTAATTGAAAAACACGCTATACTTTTATCCCATATAAAGTTATAAGTAATTTCATATAATCAGTGGATGTAAATAAAATATACTGAAATTGTTGAAAAATAATGTTATTTATTGAAAACGGAATTAGCTAGCTAAGCACTCGCAGCCCACACAAATTAAGAGAAAGTGAAAACAGCCGGTTACACGAGCTCTAGAAAGTGGACGCGTAAGGAGAAAGGGAAGGAGGAGGGAAAGGAAATTAGAGAAACAACCTTATGCACTTTAACGATTCGAAAGCTGTTAATGGGCACATTACCGAAAATGGGCAGGTAAAGTGCGGAAATTTTATTTTGTAGATGATTCCGCACTTTAACGGAACAAATCAGCTAATCTTAGATTACCTATGTAATGTACATATTAACGGCTTTCGAGCTTTAACGGTAACATATAGACTGAGTTTAATATTTTGTTACTCAATTTCTAATTTTTTACAGAAATAATAAACAAGACAGACCCCCACCAAGGGGTCTAAGGAAGGGCGACGGTATCTAAAAGGACGGCATTTCAGAAATATTTATAAAAAGGTGGTTTTACTAGGAAATTTTGTAAGCATTTTTCCTTGTCATAGCAATATTTTCCGGTGCCGTTTGGGGCCGGTTGGAAGAGTAGGGGATTAGCAACCGAAAGTTGCGAGTTCGAAACTCGATCCAGCCAAACACAGGGTGGTGCACGTTAAATCTGTCGCGACCTCAAATTTCCTCACGTTGGCGTGGTGTGGATGTTTGGAGAGTGGGGTGCCAGCTCAAGTGTCATTCTCGTCATCAGACCGTGGTTCAAAATTATGAGACGTTATTCTTGGATCTTTCCCTTGGGGATTGATCCCAGACCGTCGTCAATAGCCCGTTGTGTTGCTCCAGTGCGAAGCTAATTAACTACCTACATACCTTTCCATTCACCCTCTGCAATCATATTGATATTCTGAAACAAGAGGGGAGAAAGTATTTAAATTGTCTTTTCTAGATTTACCAATTTAGTTTTACCATATACCAGTTTAGACGAATGAATCTCAAGTTCTCAAGTTATGCAAACGTATAAATTTTTCTCTTTACCTTCATACAATTACTGTACTATACATCCTTATTGTTATAAACACAACCAAAATGCTCAGAACTTTTTGAATCTAATAAAGACTGAAATTGTAGGACAAAAACATTTCACATTTTCCGAGGTCGTCGCAGTACCATATTAGATTACAGGCCCCTTATTGGATACAAATAAGATCCGAGTCAAATACTCATTCAATGCAATTTTCCCCAAATGCAAATATTTTCTTTTTTTATTTGTAAAAAAGTCAACTCGATGGAAATTGTATATTTGTTTGGTACACTATATGAGCGCATGCAAACGAGATCCGATAATTATTATGTTTATTATGAGGTAGGCAGCTAGTTAATTAATGTCACACTGAAGCAACACAACGGGCTATTAGCAACGCTCCGAGATCAATCCCGAAGTTAAAGAACCAAAGACAACGCCTCGTAATTTTGAACCACGGACAGATGACGAGGTTAACACCGGAGCTGTGGCACCCCACTCTCCAAACTTCCACACCATGCCAATGTGAGGACATTCGAGGTCACGACAGATTTAACGTGTATCAGCCCGATCTTTGGCTGGACCGAGTTTCGAACTCGCAACCCTTCACTTGCTAATCCTTTGGCTCTTGCAACTGGACCACCGCGGCCCCATATATTTATTGTGAAGCGTAACAAACGATAATATTGTGAACTGTAACCATGATTGAAATGTGATAAAAAGAAAGGGAATTCGGAATTGAGAACAATTCGAGGTGGTAGGTAGTTAATTAACGTCACACTGGAGCAACACAACGAACGATTGGCGACTAATTCGAGACGGAATGAGAAAGAGTGCTGATCGATGATCTGTATAATTTTGTATCGTCTAACTTTTCTTAATAAATGTTAATTTTTTTTAATAAGCGTTTCGTCTCCATGTATGCAACCATCCTACGAAATTCCGCCGTGTACAGAGGGGGTTGGTGCACGTTAAATCTGCGTGGCCTCAAATGTCCTCACGTTGGCGTCGTGTGGAAGTTTGGAGAGTGAGGTGCCAACTCAGGTGTGACCTCGTCCTCTGACCGTGGTTCAAAATTACCTGGTGCTGTCCTCGAATCTTTCCCTTCAGGTTTGATCCCGGACTGTTGCCAATAGCCCGTTGTATTGCTCCAATGTGCTTGTGTTATCTGTAAAGAAAGACTTCAGGATGCGCATAAGAACAGTACTGTAGCGCTCATACGCGAGTTCCCCCTCATCACGTGCCAGGCGTCGGCCAGACACTGTGCATACACTCTTTAATTCAAAGACGGGTGACCTGCATAGTTTGGCGGATATAAGTAACTTTATAAATAAATATTTGTTATGTTACTACTTTAATAAATGAAAAAATTACTAAGAAACAATTACAGTTCTGTGATTTCCTTTTTTCATAAAAATACATTTTTGTAAGAAAACCATGGCCAATACGGGGTTACATATAATAAGATTATTTATAAAATAATAATTTATCATAAAAATAAACATAGCTATTAGTTTTTTTTATAAGCTGGGTACGATCATTTTACGTTTTGACGGTTTTTGCAAATTCAAGGGTCCGGAAGCTCCCCCTCAGAGATGGGAACTCTTCGGTTCTCATTTCCTTAAGGTCAAAGGAGTATTTGACCAAAGTTTAAAAACTTTATAAATTTTTTCTCCTATTTGCCATTTTTTCGGTCTAATTGCAATGGGCTATTAGGGTCAGTCACTGACAGCTCGCAAATGCTGATCGATGTCAGCGGTCACTTAAAAGTGAGATAAAATCTTCGTAGCCGCATCTGTACCGAGCCGCTCTAGGAAGGAAAAATCTCAAGGACTGTTGTACTGCCCGTAGTCTAGAGGTTAAAACAAGTTATTTTATTATTGCACGTGCCGCAAAACGGAATTTTCAAGAAACAATACGTATCCACTTTTAAACAAACTTAGTGATAAATATCTTATGAAATTAATTTGTCATCTTTCCCTTATTGATAGCGAAATTCGAAAATGTCGCAAACCTGGTTCCAGAGTGTACCTTTAGCAGGGGTGCAATATATGTTGAATGCATTACATGGATGGATATGCATGTTTAGGATTTTTGTCCAAAGTAGGTTGTAGAAATTATAAAAATGTCGAAAAGGTGTTAAAAAATTATTTTACTCACATTTAAATGATTTGGCATTTTTACACGAAAGAGGAAAGGGATTATTTTCTGGTCACTTTCAATATTTAGTTGACCAATTCAGCCCTAGTGAGGTTGGGCAATTTTACTAGTAACATAATAATTCTCGGATCGTTTGCACGTGCTCACACTATCAATCTTGTTATTCGCGCGTTTTTTAAATAATTGAATTTTTCCTAATTGAGTTAAACACCCGTTTCCATCATAGGAATTTAATTAGAGTCAGTAATTCAATTTTAAATCCAATCTTTGCAATAATGAATGCGCTTCCTTACAATTCAAAAGCAGATAGAGCATTTTCACAAATTATTTAAATAGCTCCTTTCAAGGATTTTATCTGATCACATCAACGAACTTAATCTAGATTGGTGTAAAGGTAAAATGTGACGTGCTGTGATTTCATGGAACGAAAAAAGTAAACAAGCCTCAGTGATCAATCTAAAAATAAGTAAAAGAACGAGCCAAAGGATCGATCCTCCAATAGGAGATGGCAAAACAGATACTTCTCCGAAAAAGTCACGTGTGGTTTCACAATCACGGTAAAGGTTTTAACCTGTTCTCATGAACCTAGTATTTTGAGTGATTAAAATATTTTTCAATATTTTGGAACAAAAAAATACCCAATAATTTCAAAATCTTTAGAAATTTTTTTGGTACATTTCATATAAATAGTTATTAACTTTGAGTGACCATCAATTCCATCAAACTATTACATCTCCAAAGTTAATGTATTCGTCAATATCCATAGTCAACTGTAATTTCAAATGTAAGGAATATATAAGAATAATATAAGGAACGTGTAATGTAAGGACAATGTCAAATGTAAGGAATGTACAAGAACCTGGATCTTTTATAAATATTATTTCATTCTTACTTTTATACGGGGATTACGTTTCCCGCAATGCAACTTTTATTGATTCAAAAAGGTAGGTGGGTTGGGGTAGTCCAGTTTGTAGAGTCACGGATTCGCAATCAGAGGTTAGAGAGTTCGAAATAGCTTCAACCAAAGACCGCTGTGTACGTGGGAGCTGAGGCACGTTAAATCTGTTATGGCCTCAAATGTCCTCATGTGGACATGGTATGAAAATTTGAAGATGGGGCGCCAACTCCGGTGTTGAACTCTTCATCCTGAGCGTGGTTCAAAATTACGAAGTATTGTCCTCGCATCTTTCCCTTCGGAATTGATCCCGAACCGTCGCCAATATCCCGTTGATTTGCTCCAATGCAACGTGAATTCAACTACCTACCTCATTAACCAGTGGAAGAATATCTAGTGGATGTTACTAGTAGGTTGTTAATTAACTTCGCACTGGAGTAATACAACGGGCTATTGGTGACGTTCCGGGATCAATCCCAAAGGGAAAGATCCGAGGACAACACCATGTAATTTTTGAGCCACGGTCAGATGACAAGGCAACATCTGAGCTTTCCCCCCACTCTCCAAACTTCCACACCACGCCAACGTGAGGACATTTGAGGTCACGACAAATTTAACGTGCGCCAACCCCCACGGTCTTAGATTGGATCGAGTTTCAAACTCGCAACCCTCCGGTTGCTAATCCGCTACACTTCCAACCGGGATACCGCGGCCCTGGATGTTATAAGAGAAGATTCTGCAACATTGTAACTCCAAGAGTAAATGTCATCCTTGAGCTAAAGCCATAATCTCATTTAAATTGCAAAGTGATTTCTTTTGTACTTTACCCTCTAGGTTGTTTTCTCGGAGAGGCATCTCTCGTCATTAGCAAAATTGGCGAGATGTTGATGACCGAGATATTTCGTCATTAGCAAAATTGGTCAGTTCTTGATGGGCGAGATATCTCGTCGAAACCACTTGAACGGTTGAAGAACGGAACTTCATCTTAAGAGAGAAATAGATCTGTAGACCTCCTGCTTTGTGAATGGTACTTATAGTAGTCTAAATATAGCCTGTGCTTATTCGAGCGAGAAAGAGAGATTTCGTTGAAAATGAGTGCCAAAACAAAGAAACATCCATCTGAGAGAAATGTCGTACATAAATCGTTCAAATGGATGATAATTGTGTCAAAGGCGTACAATGTGCAACACATCACAAATAAATTTTTTTAAATCTAAAATTGTGCATAAACTTCTTTTTGGTAGATCATCGAAACTAAGAAAACGCGAACACTATGTTTTGGGGGAAAAAGTAAATCCTTTTTATATATAAGCCATTCACGTTGGCGTGGTGTGGAAGTTAGGAGACTGGGGGCAGCTCTAGTGTTGACTTCGTCATCTGACCGTTGTTCAAAATTACGAGGTGTTATCCTCGGATCCATAGAGGTAATATAAAAGCATAGTGAGCAATTATAGCCTTTTCATGTGACCAGAATCAAGTGACCTAAACTAGTAGTTACGAGATCCTTAGACTGCTTTTGTCTGATGGGTGGAACCTAACATTCATCATCTGATTGGTCCACGGGATGGGAGAAGACGCCCATCCATTGAATCATCATTTGATTGGTCCATTGATTGGTCATCTGATAGTAATAGACGTTGGCGATTTCACCACTTTTGTCGCCACTCTAAGAAAATGCGGATCCACACACCTACCTTGTTATAAGATATATCGCCAAACGAGGCGGTCAGATACCAAATCGGCCAATCAAGTCAATTTTTTACAGCACAGTCAAGTGACTACTAGTAGACATGTTGGTCATACTTTTTTAAACTTCTCTCAATTGCAATATACTCAGTCTACTTATATTTCACGTCTATGTTCTTATCTTTTTCTTCGGGATTTTACCCGGACCGTTGCCCGGACAATCTGTAAATAATGCCAGTACCCCGCTGCTCCAGTGCGACATTACTTCAACTACCCACCCTTTTTAAGTCATATTTAAATTTTCTGATGCATTGATTGCATCAGAATTAAAAGAAGCCAAGAACTTTTTTAACTGTCGGTATTCTGAAAATTTATAGACATTTAAGTATTTTAAAACAAGTGCTTAGTTTGATTATAGTGATGAATGGTTGATGTACAGCACATCACTCGTACCAGAAACACCACCATTCGTCAGATTAATCCACAACCGATTATAGAACTTGACCTAAAACTGATGTTACTTGTCAATCCCACACAATTTTACATGTAATGCAAGTATAGGGCAAAATGAATGAAGACAGCTCAAAAATTTTATTAATCCAATGCCTAGTGATCTACAAGCAGCCTGTGAAGCTAATAGATATTGTATTTAGTTATTAAACTTCCGCTCTCTGTAAATAATGCTAATATAAAATCATGGGGTTACAAGTGAAACATACTAAGGCGAAATTTTGAAGATATGAATTTTGACGTGAATGCGTATTTGAAATCGGAACAGTACTGGGAGGTATGTATGAAAAGGCTAGCTTTATAGAAAAGCGTTACAACCAGTGGCGGCTTTTCAGTGGAAGGAAGGGAAGTGCCACTTCCCCAACATTTTTCATCAAATTCATTTTTCAAATTAGTTTTTTCAGTATTTCATATATATATATACATTATCAATATTTCTACGTAAAATTTCTCTTTTCTTTTTACGATTTATAAATTACTAAAGTACTTACAAATATGAACGAATTTAATTTCGCAGAACGCGTTATTCAATACACGGAAAATATCTTACAATGCTTACGACTGTAGACAGCGAAAGCTTAGCACGGAAGTTTTTGCTGAAAAATAGCTGCGCATATTCCGTAAGCCAGATGGTTGCTATACCGCCATTAGCAGCCGAAATCCATTTAGACTGTCGGCTACGAAGGAAGGCAAAAGCTAGAAACGCGATTTCCCTTCCTCTATAGCATAGGTTCTCAACCTTATTTTGCCCACAGCCCACTTTGATAATATTTTTTTTCTAAAGCCCCCCACCCCCAATTTTTTTTTACTTGCGAATCTGAAACAGCTATTGCCACGATTGTATTTAAACGTGTAATATTATATACTATAGTCGTAAGATAGGATAGGACCCTATCCTATTTCTGAGTTTAAAGAAGACTGTTTCATTGAGAACAATTAAAACGCATACTTAATTATATTGAAAAGTATTTTTATTAACATTCAAAAGACATTGAATTTATAACTTATCTAATGAGAAGGTTGAATTTGATGCATTTTAAGGAGTTTGTTAATATCAGGCTCGATTTTACTTAAAAGCAACCGGAAGTCGCCGCGTTCAGTAACATGGAGCCGATTTCTCTTTTTAGTTACCAACGTTGCTACAGCACTAAATCCACGTTTAGCTAAATAGGAAGATGGGAATGCTATCAGAAATCATTGAACAATCGACCATAATCCTGGGTACAGTTGCAAAATCGGCTTCTGCAGCCAAAATTCTTGGTAGCCATTCTTGTGAATTTAATTTTTAATTCCTCATTTGTCGTCAGTTCTATTAGTTCTTCTAACTGGGATGATCCTGCTGTGTTGACATTTGAAAAAGGATCCAAAACCCAGTCTGGTATATCCATGTTTAAAATGTCCTGGAATCGTTCCTTGAAATCACTGTGGAGATTTTCCAAGTGTTGACAGTAAACAAGCAAGTCGTCGTGCTTGAATGATACTGCTGATAAATTTGGGAAGTTATTGAATTCGCGTCTGCCGATATTTCTTTTGTATAATATCAGTTTGGACACGAAAGCAGCAACGCTATTTTTTGTCTTAATCAAGTTTAAGTCGTCGCCTTGAATTTGGAGATTGACATCATTAAACAATTTATACAGGTCTGTCAAGTACGCAATACCGTTCTTTGATGAGATGAGGTTGTCGCGCAATTCCGTGTCTTTGTTTCCTAGGAACTCTATCACAGACCCAAACAGATTGTAAAATCGAGTCAAACAAGTACCTTTTGACAGCCAGCGCACCTCTGTGTGAAGCAGCAATCGGTTGAAATCTTCATCATTGGCAATGCAAAGCTGACTAAATAATCTGTCATTCAATGAGTTACTTCTGATTTTATTAACTGCTCTGATAACATATTGCAGTGATGTATGGAGGCGTTCACTCAGATTTTTCGCAACCAAATGCTGGCGATGAATTACACAATGCACAGCAAGCACGTCAGGAACTTTATTTTTTAAGCACGCTATGAAGCCTTTGTGACGCCTTGTCATAGCCGGTGCGCCATCCGTAGCAACTGACAAAATATTATTAAAAGGAATTTCCTTTTCGTCACAAAACTTTTCCAGTGTATTAAATATGGTTTCTCCTTTTGTATCTGTTTCCAAATTGGTAGCAAACAATAGTTCTTGACATATTTTCTCATCTTTGATAAACCTCACGTATGACAATAACAATGCTTCATTGGTTGGTAAAGTGGACTCATCCAGCTGAATTGAAAATTGACAAGTCTGCAGATGATTGCACAATGATTCTTCAATGTTTTCAGCCATCTCATCAATTCGTCTTTGCACAGAACTATTGCTCAAAGGAATTTTTCGGATAATATCTGCAGCTGGTTTATGGAGCACAGTGGTTATTACTTCTTTTACTGCTGGTAAAATTAAATCTTCCCTAATAGTATGTGGTTTGCCTGTTTTAGCAATCAACAATGAGATATTGTACGAAGCTCGAAGTCCGTCATCGTCTTGCTTAGAAGCTGATGAAAAAAGTTTTGATATAGTTGGCTGAATTTCTTACTTCTTTTTCATGTCTTGAAAATAGGTCACATCTTTGTCTTTCTTATCCGGGTGTATTTTATTAAAATGATCTTGAAGCCTAGAAGGCTTCATCGCTTCATTTGAAAATGTTTTTTGACAAATAAGGCACATTGGCGATGATGGATTTGTGGGATTTTCGATAAATCCGTATTTAATATAATCCATACTATACTGCCGTCTCTTCTCTTTTGCTTCCGACATGGTTTTTACTTTACAGATACGTGAGTAGTAGTAGTGAAAAGATCAACTTTTAAAACCCTGTCATCAATTGCGCGCGATAATGCTAATGAAAATAAAATGAACAATCACTGCCTTTATATAGGTTGGAGACATAACACGCATCGACAGGAATAAGATAAACATGCAGTGACTCGTTTATAACACCCGGCGCGGAAGTAAAGCGCGGGGGCAAGGGTGATGCGGGAGCAGAGTGCGGGTTAGAACAAGCACAGATACTGTCAATTCTTGCAGGATTGCAAAAATCACGTTATTTATCAAAAACTTGTTATAACTGAATTGCTACAAGCATATTTTTTGCTATTTTTTATTAACAGGCTTTTGTCAACTTTACCTGTATTTATATATGAGATATTTCACGTGAAATTGGAAGATTTGAAAATTTTTAATTCAAATCTAAAATTAAAATTTTTTAATTCAAATCTAAAATTAAAAAATTTTATATCATCCAATTTAATGTAGATCTGAATGTAATGGAACCTTTAAGTTCAATTTTCATCCACTTCCCGAACTACCGAAATATGTGAATTTTCGCACGTGATAAAAATGATTAAAATACATACAATAACAAAAATTAACCAATAATAAAGTTTACTTTAGTTAGTACGTGATTAGCGTGATCTTTTTGTCTTTTTTAGACTATATTTTTTTAATCTGCCCACGCACCTCCGTGCCATCTCAACGCCCCCTAATTTTCTCTGGGTTTTCTACTGCCCCCTGAAAGTCTCAAACGCCAACAAGGGGGCGTTATCGCCCACGTTGAGAACCTATGCTCTATAGGGTTGCCGATTGAAATCTAAAAATAGATGTCCCTCGTTTCCCTTTGCGAGTAGCGCACACAGAAAACTAATAGAGCTTTAGCTATAATAGCTTTAGCACCAAAAAGTCTAGCCAATCGCGCCGAAACTACCGAATGAAATAGAGCGATGATTCTGTTGACCAGAAGCCCCTTTTGATAAAATCGACTGAACCAAGAAAACATGTTAGAAACAAGCTTTACTTTTGATGCAATTCTTAGCAGACATCAGTTTCAATTTCAAATGTGCACTTTCATCTTCACTATTTTCGTAATTCTACGGCTTCCTTATCACAAAGCTATGCAACTGATGCCCAATCTCCTTACCATTCAGTGATTGCTGTATCGAATTGGCTAGAGGTACTTATCGTGTGCAGTTGATACTCCCTAACACCACCCCATCTTCCTTACCTTCTCTGAACCCGAGGTACCTAGTGAACTGCTCTTCTCCCATGGGGTTTACTGCCTTTGGTAAACACGGGAATCGCACTCCCGGGGTACCCAAGCTATCTTTTATCTTTTCCTCCTACTGTTCTATCTCCTACACCTCTTGTTTTCCCTTTCACGTGTCTTGTGAACAGCATTGAAATTACGTACAATTTTGCTTTGAAATCCATTATCATATATCATCATCAATCATATCCATCATATCAAGATTCTATTTTGAGTTTTCTAATTTGATTTGCTTTTTAAAAAAAACTCCCATCACTATGAGTTATGTTCAATTTTTTATAAAATGTCGGTACTTTTTCTGACCCGCACGTTTGCCGTGTGCGGCTTCCCGTATCGGGAGAAAATGGAATCCTGGGGTATCTGGTACGTGCCCTTTGGCCCATGCTTCAACATAGACGGGTGACCAGAGTGAGCTCGCTCTGGTCAATCGGCTCACTTAAGTTCTCTGGGTTTCACCACTTCAGAGTGCTTAGCCCCTCTGTCGTGCTGGACTTCAATGGTCTTAAGTATTTTGAGTTAGTGCTGCAGCTAGGGATGCCCTGGGTGAACCGGCGGATCCACATCCCGATACTGTAGTACTATATCACGGTGGTATCTTGAAGTGTGTGCTGAGGCTGGAATGTTCCAGAGCCAGCAACCACTTCCCCTTGTTGGACTCCGTGGTGGGTATGGGTTCACCATGAAGAAGTTAAATATTTAATCTATGAATCCAACAATTTCTTTGTGCCCTAGAGGAGGCCTAAATCCCTCTAACAATGTTAATTTCTCAATACCTAAATATTTAATAATCAATAACCCTGAAAGGAAACTTGCAACCTTTTCACCATTTGTTGTACAAAAATATATTCAGTCTGCTGCTGGCGAACCAAAAGCAATACAGAAATTGCGGTCTGGTGATCTTTTCATAGAAACTGTATCAATAATCATAGATGGATATTTATATCAATCTGAGCAACGAATGAAATTAAACCAAATTGGCGAACTGAAAGTTAATGTAACTCCACAAAGACTAAATTCTAGTCGTGTGGAGTTACATTAACTTTTCTAATCTTATCTAAATTCTAATCGTGGAGTTATAGCTGAATCTGATCTTTTTAATGTATCTGAACAGGAGTTTATCGAAGAATTGAAATCTCAGCATGTTTGTTCAGCCAAACGCGTCTGCATCAGACGAGATGATAAAAGTAATAACACAAAACACGTAATATTAACATTCAACACACCAGACGTGCCGACATCCATTAAAGCAGGATACTTAAATTGCAGCGTTAGACCTTTTCATTCCAAACCCCCAAAGATGCTTTAAGTGTCAGGTTTGGACATTCCCAGACTTTATGCCGATCACCTGCAATTTGCGCCAGATACTCACAACCTGAACATGGCGAAAACTGCACTTATAAACCTGTATGCTTCAATTGTAAAGGAAATCATCCTACTTACTCCAGGTCTTGTCCTCAATGGAAAAAAGGAAAAGAAATCCAAAGCATAAAGATAAAACAAAAGATTTCATATCTCGAAAGTCATCTAGTAGAAAGTCAGACAAAAGATTTCATATCTCGAAAATAGAAAGTCATCTAGTAGTAGTCTTCTAGTAGAAAGTCAGAAACCAAGAGCAAATATTTCATACAAGTTTTTCCCAATCTTGAAATCTTGTGTTTATTTCCATAAGAATGTGGTCTAAAATTTCAAAATATAGCTGTTTATAATTTTGAGAAATTGTTTCTAGTGAAGAGTGGCATATTCCCGTTTAGATTGGACTATTTATGTGATTTTACGCGTGTTTTCAAATAGTGTTTTGAAAACATCATCTTCCCTTTTACGGCTCAATAACTCATGAGTGTATTTTATTTGAGATACACAATAGTTTAAATCTAGTGATTTTTTCTGGAGAATTTCGATTAATATATCAGTAAGGCCAAAAATTTCGCTGAATACTACTGCCAAAAATGCAAATTCAAAATCGTTCATATCATTAAAAATCCCTTTGCAAGTTGAATTGTTTTGTCTGAATGTTCGCTGTTTGTCATAAATTCGAATATTTCTTTTAATTTATCCCAATCTTCAACAATCACATTCACAAATTTCGAATTGGAGGAACACCGCCCTAGCATGATTGTTTTTTTTTAATTATCTCTTGCGATATTATATCTTCCAAGTTTTGTGCATACTGCTGGTGTCAAAAAAGTTTCCTGCAGACCAAGACACGCAGGATGGCAACAATCAAAGCCTCCACATTCTCAATATGGTTACGATAGCCTTGGCAATTCCAAAATGTTATTTTAACCATTATGATAATTCTTTCAGAATTTTTTTGCATTTGTGTCTACTCTTTTTATTTTTGTTTATTTCCATTTTCTCACCAGATGAGTCAGATGAAGAATAGGTCTCCCAGTATTTTTCATCGATTCTATTAGATTTTATAGCATCTAATTTCAGAAAAAAGTCAAGGATAAAGCACCTCAAGCCGTTTTTGTCCACGGATTCAGACTTAAACATAACACGAGCACTTCATAGGCACGATGATTCTGCGGAACATTTGAAGTGTAAATTAATGCTAAGAATTTTTTTTAATCAATATGATTGCCGATGCCCTGAGGGAGGCTTTTTAAAGTGCATTTCAATGAAAACGTTCGTTTGAATAGACTGTTTCTACTAACAGTGATTGATGCTGTAATATATTTGAGCAAACAAGAAATGGCATTCCGGGGCCATGATGAAAGCAGTGACTCTATAAATCGCGGAAATTTCAAGGAATTACTAGGATTGTTGATATCGAAAAGTCCTTTAGAAATTCAAAATCATTACAAAAAGATTAAAAACGTCTTCACTGGTGATTCCAAAACTATTCAAAATGAAATGATTGTATATATTTCCGATTACATAAACGATCACGTCAAAGATGAAATAAACGGGGCTAAATTCTTTTCTATTCAAGTGGACGACACCACTGACATAAATCAAACTTCCCAGTGCTCTTTAATATTAAGATTTGTGAATTGTGAAGGCGTATTAGTTGAGCGATTTTTGAGTTTCCATGATGTGAGTGAAGACAGAACGTCAGAAATGTACAAAATGTTGGATCCGTTTGATTATCAACACAGATTAATAGGACAATGTTACGATGGGGCCAATGTAATGTCTGGACACTTGAATGATATAACGAAATTCAATCTTCATATCACTGGCATAGCCAGGATTTAATTTCGGGGGGAGGGGAGGTGATTCTGGGGAGGCACATTCTACGGTGCTGGGCTAGCTTTGGGTCAGTGTTACTTTGGATTGTGTGGAGTGTGGACTGCGTAAGTGTTGTCGTTCGAAAGCTACAAAACTACGCTACAATTAATATTGTACAACAGCAATCTTTCAACTAAAAATATCAAACTGCTCTTTAAAACTGTAAATTAATTCACAATAAACAATCGTTCAAACTTTTTATGTCTGCTTCATTCATTCTGAATCCAACATCAGGCCCGAGTATTCACGTCAAAGCTGCGGTCAGTGTCCCTCGACTCAACCTACCAATTCTTTTTAGCTTTTCTAAACCCAAATATAGTGATCTTTAGAGTAGTGAAGTCCATTGAATTATTTTCTTGTTTTATGAAGATTAGGTTTCTCGAGAAACAAATTTAGTGGGGGTAAAACTTAGGGAGGTAGAATTTTCCCTTCGTTTTTCTCTCAGAACTATGTTTATAGACTTAGTGTTTCATTTGTAATAACGACCATATAATGTGCATGAATATATTCATCATATAAAATCTGCCAATTATTTTACAATATATTCATGTTTTTCACAATGAATATTCACACTATTTCACAATAACATCAAGAGTTTGTTGGAACTTCTTTTATTTTTATGTTAAAGAAATATAAAGAAGCGATAAATATACCAGAAAAGTTTTAATTATTTTTGCACAATCTATGGCGTGTGAATATTTTTTCCGCCACTGTATTTGTGAATTACTCTACTTTCAAAGTTGATACCAGCAAAAGATTTTCAGCAAGATGTTATCGAAAATTGATTACTTATAACTAATGAATTTGTTAGAAGGATTTTGTGTGTTGTAATTAGTCAGATTTTCAAATTTAAAAATTTATAAATCCCTTCATGTAATAAAACATTTACAGTGCCTCCCAAAAATGTTCGTATACTTTAAAAATTTGTAGAAAAGGCGCTGTAGCCTAGAATTGAATTCGAATATAAAGTCCAATATTTTTCATATCATCTCCATGTGAATCTGAACAAAACATAACATTTAAAAAAAATATTGACTCATTTTCTTTTTATAAAAATGAAAATGCAAGGAGGCAGAGAAAGGACACATCACAAAAGTAATCGTTCACCGAAACATTTTCGGATAAACTCATAAATAAAATTATCGTCTATCGCTTTTTTTTATTTTTGCATTGTGGTGACTTAGGCCCCGTTCACATGGACTTTTTGCAACGCGCGTTTCATAAGAATTTTCGAGCGTTAGGCCCCGTTCACATGAGGCGTTTTCCAACGCGCGTTTTACGTCTAAACAAAACGCGGGTAGCCAAAGTACATAGAGTTCTACTGGAGTGTTCACATGCAGAAATCGCGAGAATCCAAGCGCTAGACTGCTTCGGCGCTTCAACAATCTCCGGTCGTTCTCGCGATTTGAAGGCGTTCGAAGAAGCATAGGTTTCTTCTGCTGCGTTCACATGACACGCGTTTTGACGGGCGTTAGGGCTTTTTTATTCCTCTAGTTCAAGTTTCTATCTTCGCGATCGTTAAAGATAGAGTGAAAATTTCAACGGATTTGAAATCTGCGGAAAATTTTACACCAGATCGATTCCTTAAATTTGATTTTCTTTAAATAAATACTTTTTCAACTGTAATTTTACTATTTTCGCGATACGGATTTGAAGAATATATTCATTACGAACACAAAAGGGAGTATTCATCTCGTTTTTATAGAAAAGATATAACTTGATTGGAGTATTTTGCCTTAATCCACTGATTTATACTTATGGCCATTAAAAATAGGATGAGAAAATTTAATAGTATTCGATTTATTGAAGAAATTTACCTGCTTTCACACAAAACTTGCAAAAATGTGATAGTTTATAAATAAAAAGGATAGTGAGTAATTTTATTTCTGAGAAAAACGTTTACCGACAACTGTCCATTCTAGTTTTCATGTGCGGCAAACGTCTTTAAAATAAAGCTTAAATTAAATATTCAATTTAAAAGAGCTAAACTTTAATTATTTTTTTATTTTTCCTCAACGGGTGAAATGCGTAAGATAAATTTCGATTTTCATTCATTTTTCACATTCTCGTGTTACATTGAACTCGATATCACTTTTGAAAATGAACTTAATTTACTGTGAGCTTATTTTTCATAGAATTTATATTTTAATCTTGCAGTTAGTGTTATTACTACTTTAATCAAAATTTTTATATTATATATACGTGTAGACGCAAATTCTATTAGCAATCTCCTGGTTTTCGATGTATACTGTTTTTTTGGTTTTTCTTTGAGATTTTTTTTTAGTTTTAACAAAATTTTTTCGCTTCATCGTGGGGTTTAATCAAATTTTAGTTGAAATATATACAAGTCATTATTCCATTCGTGGTTCCATTTGTGCTACAAAACCACTGAAAGAGGATAGGTTGGAGGGTTAGTATTCGTTTCGGATAGTTGGAACTCAGGGAAAATTGTGTTTAAAAATTAAAAAACTAATTATTGTTATATATGTATTATTTGTGCTGATACATTAAAATGTTTAGAGATAGGTTTTAAAGAAGTACAGAGATTTATTTGAAGGAAAATTAAATAAAAATTAGCTATAGATCGTAAGAAACACGATAAAACCTGCAAAAATAGAATAAAGAAAGGTTATCACCAGTGTCGGATTTTGTTTGCGTGTCATCTTTTGATAGTACTTCGTAGACAATGCCATATAAAAAGAAATTCCGTTTCCAATTTCCTGGTTCTAGAAATAACGTTTTTGGGGGATATATTTTTACTTTACACTGTCAATTTTAAAATTTTAAGGAAATTGTTTGGTCATTTTCCAGTTTCGTTTTTAATCAAAATTTTACAGAAATATTCCAATTTTTCTTACGCAGTTTCGCTTTTACGATAAAACGCATTACAAATGACTCATCTGCTAGCTTCTTGAGCCCAAAAAATCCGTGTTCACCCCTTAACACAAAAAAAATCCTACTATTTTTATTGGTGGGTGAATCATCGACAATGGAGAGTGAAGGTTATAGGGTTTCTTCCTCTAGTATTGACAGTAAAAAACGAATACTTTAAGATTTTAGAGTTAATGAAAATGTTTAATAATGCCACAATTTTAACTACATAAAGCACTGCTTCTCTGTGATCCGCTGGCTCTTACCGGTTCCTAGGTACAAAATATCCCGTCATTCGAAAATTTTTGAAAAACGTACGAAAAGCTAACGTTCAAAAATTTACAACCGAGGTTGATGGCATTGGAATCGTATACTATACGTTACGAAAGATTTATCTGTTTAGGTTGTCACTTCTGGTCAGCAAGTCGATTATATTGCATTTATTTATGTATAAAGGTTGAAGTTCAAAAACACTTTATTCACAGGCAATCAGGGAACGGATGTTTTACAAATCGAAAGAATATCAAATTTTTACGTCATTTTGAATATTTTTTAGATTATTTTAGGCATTTTATTGCTCATTATACATTTCTAAGTTAACCAAATACAGTCTTGTGAATACAGAGAGAAATCAATTTTAGGTTGGGAAAGATTTTCATCCTACTTTTAATGGCTGTAAAATTAAAACAGTTGATAAGGCGCAACAAAATATCTTATTAAAGTGACATTCCCTTTAAAAACAAGGCAATACTTCCGCTTACGCTTAGTATAAAAGGAATATCTGAAAAAAGATTAGTTGCGACTATTGACAAAAAAATAATTTTTTCAAAGAAAAGCATGATTTTGGTATCGATCTAACGTAAAATTTTACGCTGATTTGAAATCCGTTGAAATTTTGACTCTATCTTTAACCATTCAAAAGATAGAAACTTGGATTAAGGGAATAAAAAAACAATTTAATGCATAACGGAAACTGACCTTGAAAAGCGCTCAAGTGCTGTTCACATGGTAACGCTCGAAAATTCTTATCTAAGGCCCCGTTCACATGAGGCGTTTTCCAACGCGCGTTTTACGTCTAAACAAAACGCGGGTAGCCAAAGTACATAGAGTTCTACTGGAGTGTTCACATGCAGAAATCGCGAGAATCCAAGCGCTAGACTGCTTCGGCGCTTCAACAATCTCCGGTCGTTCTCGCGATTTGAAGGCGTTTTGAGAAGCATAGGTTTCTTCTGCAGCGTTCACACGACACGCGTTTTGATGGGCATTAGGGCTTTTTTATTCCTCTAGTCCAAGTTTCTATCTTCGCGATCGTTAAAGATAGAGTGAAAATTTCAACGGATTTGAAATCTGCGGAAAATTTTACACCAGATCGATACCTGAAATGTGATTTTCTTTAAATAAATTATTTTTCAACTGTAACTTTAATATTTTCGCGATACTCATTTGACGAATATATCCATTACGAACACAAAAGGGAGTATTAATCTCGTTTTTATAGAAAAGATATAACTTGATTGGAGTATTTTGTCTTAATCCACTGATTTATATTTATGGCCATTAAAAATAGGATGAGAAAATTGAATCGTATTCGATTTATTGAAGAAATTTACCCTGCTTTCACACAAAACTTGCAAAAATTTGATAGTTTATAACTAAAGAGGATATTGGGTAATTTTATTTCTGAGAATAACGTATACCGACAACTGTCCGTTCTAGTTTTCATGTGCGGCAAACGTCTTTAAAATAAAGCTTAAATAAAATATTCAGTTTAAAAGAGCTAAACTTTAGTTATTTTTTTATTTTTCCTCAACGGGTGAAATGCGTAAGATAAGTTTCAATTTTCATTCATTTTTCACAACCTCGTGTTACAGTGAGCTTGATATCACTTTTGAAAATGAACTTAAGTTACTGTGAGCTTATTTTTCATAGAATTTATATTTTAATCTTGCAGTTAGTGTATTACTACTTTAATCGAAATTTTTATATTATATATACATGTAGACAAATTCTATTAGCAATCTCCTGGTTTTCGATATGTACTGTTTTTTGGTTTCTCTTTGAGATATTTTAGTTTTAACATAATTTTCTCGTTTCATCGTGGGGTTTAATCAAATTTTAGTTGAAATATTTCCCAGTCATTCTATTCGTGGTTCCATTTGTGCTACAAAACCCATGAAAGAGGGTAGGTTGGAGGGTTAGTTTTCGTTTCGGATAGTCGGAACTCAGGGAAAATTGTGTTTAAAAATTAAAAACTAATTATTGTTATATGTGTTATTTGTGCTGATACATTAAAATGTTTAGAGATACGTTTTAAAGAAGTATAGAGATTTATTTGAAGGAAAATTAAATAAAAATTAGCTATAGATCGTAGGAAACACGATAAAACCTGCAAAAATAGCATAAAAAAAGAAAGATTATCATCAGTGCTGGATTTTGTTTGCGTGTCATCTTTTGATATTACTTCGTAGACAATGCCATATGAACAGAAATTCCGCTTCCTATTTCCTGGTTCTAAAAATAAAGTTTTTTGGGGATATATTTTTACTTTACACTGTCAATTTTAAAATTTTAAAGAAATTGTTTGGTCATTTTCCAGTTTCGTTTTTAATCAAAATTTTACAGAAATATTCCAATTTTTCTTACGCAGTTTCGCTTTTACGATAAAACGCATTACAAATGACTCATCTGCTAGCTTCTTGAGCCCAAAAAATCCGTGTTCACCCCTTAACACAAAAAAAATCCTACTATTTTTATTGGTGGGTGAATCATCGACACTGTAGAGTGAAGGTTATAGGGTTTCTTTCTCTAGTCTTGACAGTAAAAAACGAATACTTTAAGATTTTAGAGTTAATGAAAATGTTTAATAATGCCACAATTTGAACTACATAATGCAGTGATTCTCTGATCCGCTGGCTCTTACCGGTTCCTAGGTCCAAAATATCCCGTCATTCGAAAAATTTGGAAAAACGTACGAAAAGCTAACGTTCAAAAATTTACAACCGAGGTTGATGGCATTGGCACCGTATACTATACGTTACTAAAGGGAAGTATTTGAATTAACGTCACACTGGAGCAACACAACGGGGTGACGGTCCGGGATCAATCCCAAAGGGAAAGATTCGAGGACAACACCACGTAATTTTGAACCACGGTCAGATGACGAGGCAACACCTGAGCTGGCACCCCACTCTCCAAACTTCCACACCACGCTAACGTGAGGACATTTGAGGCCACGACAGATTTAACGTGCACCAGCCCCCTTTGTACACGGCGGTGTTTGGCTGGATTCGAACCCGCAGCCCTTCGGTTGCAAGTCCGTTACTCTTCCAACCGGGCCACCGCGGCCCCACGTTACTAAAGATTTACCTGTTTAGGTTGTCACTTCTGGTCAGCAAGTCGATTATACTGCATTTATTTATGTATAAAGGTTGAAGTTCAAAAACATTTTATTCACAGGCAATTAGGGAACGGATGTTTTACAAATCGAAAGAATATCAAATTTTTACGTCGTTTTGAATATTTTTTAGATTATTTTAGGCATTTTATTGCTCATTATACATTTCTAAGTTAACCAAATACATGCTCTTGTGAATACAGAGAAATCAATTTTAGGTTGGGAAAGAAAGATTTTCATCCTACTTTTAATGGCTGTAAAATTAAAACAGTTGATAAGGGGCAACAAAATATCTTAATAAAGTGACATTCTCTTTAAAAACAAGGCAATACTTCCTCTTACGCTTAGTATAAAAGGAATATCTGAAAAAAGATTAGTTGCGACTATTGACAAAAAAATAATTTTTTCAAAGAAAATTATGATTTTGGTATCGATCTAACGTAAAATTTTACGCTGATTTGAAATCCGTTGAAATTTTGACTCTATCTCTAACCATTCAAAAGATAGCAACTTGGATTAAGGGAATAAAAAAAACAATTTAAGGCATAACGGAAACCGACCTTGAAAAGCGCCCAAGTGCTGTTCACATGGTAACGCTCGAAAATTCTTTTCAAACGCGCGTTGCAAAAAGTCCATGTGAACGGGGCCTTACCATGTGAACAGCACTTGGGTCAAGGTCAAGGTCAGTTTCCGTTATGCATTAAAATGTTTTTTTTATTCCCGTAATCCAACTTTCTATCTTTTGAATGGCTAAAGATAGAGCCAAAATTTCAACGGATTTCAAATCAGCGTAAAATTTTACATTAGATCGATACCAAAATCATGCTTTTCTTTGAAAAAATTATTTTTTTGTCAATAGTCGCAACTAATCTTTTTTCAGATATTCCTGTTATACTAAGCGTAAGCGGAAGTATTGCCTTATTTTTAAAGGGAATGTCACTTTAATACGATATTTTGTTGCGCCTTATCAACTGTTTTAATTTTACAGCCTTTAAAAGTAGGATGAAAATCCTTCTTTCCCAACCTAAAATTGATTTCTCTCTGTATTCACAAGAGCCTGTATTTGGTTAACTTAGAAATGTATAATGAGCAATAAAATGCCTAAAATAATCTAAAAAATATTCAAAACGACGTAAAAATTTGATATTCTTTCGATTTGTAAAACATCCGTTCCCTAATTGCCTGTGAATAAAGTGTTTTTGAACTTCAACCTTTATACATAAATAAATGCAATGTAAACGACTTGCTGACCAGAAATTACAACCTAAACAGGTAAATCCTTCGTAACGTGTAGTATACGATTCCAAAGCCATCAACCTCGGTTGTAAATTTTTGAACGTTAGCTTTTCGTACGTTTTTCAAAATTTTTCGAATGACGGGATATTTTGGACCTAGGAACCGGTAAGAGCCAGCGGATCACGGAGAAGCAGTGCTTTATGTAGTTCAAATTGTGGCATTATTAAACATTTTCATTAACTCTAAAATCTTAAAGTATTCGTTTTTTACTGTCAAGACTAGAGGAAGAAACCCTATAATCTTCACTCTCCAGTGTCGATGATTCACCCACCAAAAAAAAAGTAGGATTTGTTTTGTGTTAAGGGGTGATCACGGATTTTTTGGGCTCAAGAAGCTAGAAGATGAGTCATTTGTAATGCGTTTTATCATAAAAGCGAAACTGCGTAAGAAAAATTGGAATATTTCTGTAAAACTTTGATAAAAAACGAAACTAATTAGAAAATGACCAAAGAATTTCCTGAAAATTTTAAAATTGACAGTGTAAAGTAAAAATATATCCCCAAAAAACGTTATTTCTAGAACCAGGAAATTGGAAACGGAATTTCTGTTTATATGGCATTGTCTACGAAGTACTATCAAAAGATGACACGCAAACAAAATCCGGCACTGGTGATAACCTTTCTTTTTTATGCTATTTTTGCAGGTTTTATCGTGTTTCCTACGATCTATAGCTAATTTTTATTTAATTTTCCTTCAAATAAATCTCTATACTTCTTTAAAACCTATCTCTAAACATTTTAATGTATCAGCACAAATAACACATATAACAATAATTAGTTTTTTAATTTTTAAACACAATTTTCCCAGAGTTCCAACTATCCGAAACGAATACTAACCCTCCAACCTACCCTCTTTCAGGGGTTTTGTAGCACAAATGGAACCACGAATGGAATAATGACTGGGAAATATTTTAACTAAAATTTGATTAAACCCCACGATGAAACGAGAAAATTTTGTTAAAACTAAAAAATCTCAAAGAAAAACCAAAAAGCAGTATATATCGAAAATCAGGAGATTGCTAATAGAATTTGCGTCTACACGTATATATAATATAAAAATTTTGATTAAAGTAGTAATAACACTAACTGCAAGATTAAAATATAAATTCTATGAAAAATAAGCTCACAGTAAATTAAGTTGATTTTCAAAAGTGATATCGAGTTCAATGTAACACGAGGATGTGAAAAATGAATGAAAATTGAAACTTATCTTACGCATTTCACCCGTTGAGGAAAAATAAAAAAATAACTAAAGTTTAGCTCTTTTAAACTGAATATTTTATTTAAGCTTTATTTTAAAGACGTTTGCCGCACATGAAAACTAGAACGGACAGCTGTCGGTATACGTTATTCTCAGAAATAAAATTACCCACTATCCTCTTTAGTTATAAACTATCAAATTTTTGCAAGTTTTGTGTGAAAGCAGGTAAATTTCTTCAATAAATCGAATACGATTAAATTTTCTCATCCTATTTTTAATGGCCATAAATATAAATCAGTGGATTAAGACAAAATACTCCAATCAAGTTATCTTTTCTATAAAAACGAGATGAATACTCCCTTTTGTGTTCGTAATGGATATATTCGTCAAATGAGTATCGCGAAAATATTAAAGTTACAGTTGAAAAATTATTTATTTAAAGAAAATCACATTTCAGGTATCGATCTGGTGTAAAATTTTCCGCAGATTTCAAATCCGTTGAAATTTTCATTCTATCTTTAACGATCGCGAAGATAGAAACTTGGATTAGAGGAATTAAAAAGCCTAACGCCCGTCAAAACGCGTGTCATGTGAACGCTGCAGAAGAAACCTATGCTTCTCAAAACGCCTTCAAATCGCGAGAACGACCGGAGATTGTTGAAGCGCCGAAGCAATCTAGCGCTTGGATTCTCGCGATTTCTGCATGTGAACACTCCAGTAGAATTCTATGTACTTTGGCTACCCGCGTTTTGTTTAGACGTAAAACGCGCGTTGGAAAACGCCTCATTTGAACGGGGCCTTAAAAAATCGTTTGGCTTTAATCTTTGCTTGCTTATTTCGTAATATTCTATTTATTATTTAAAAATGGCTCGTAGTCGTAAGGAAACAACGAACAGCATTCGAAAATTGATTCTTTTTATCATAGTAGGTAAATCAGTTTGGAATATCTCTAAATTAGTAAATTTATCCCATTCTACGGTGCAGTATGTGATAAAACGCTTTAAAGAAGAAAATCGGATCGAAAACAAGATAAGGAAAGGTCGTCTGGCAAAGTTAACTCAACGTGATCAGAGATTTATAGTTAGAAAATTTGTGAAAAATCCACGTTGAGTGCTGTAACAATTTCTACAGAATTTACTGAAAAATTTTCTACTTCAATTTCATCTGAAACTGTTCGACGAGTGCTCAGATCAGCTGGATTAAATGGGCGTTCTGCCCGAAGAAAATGTTTTGTAAGTGCGAAAAGTAGAAAAAGCTTAGGCTTTTCTTCGCAAAATCAATGATAAATAAGCCCGAAACGTATTGTAACCATTTCTTATTTGGAGATGAAAGCAAATTTAACATGTTTGGTTCAGATGGACGTATAATTGTATGGAGAAGAAAAAATGAGGAACTTAATCCCAAGACCTTAATTGGAACATTAAAGCATGGCGGTGGAGGTGTCCTTGTGTGGGGGTGCATGTCAGCATCAGGACTAGGTAATTTGGTATACTGATGGCATAATGAATCATGCTCTTTAATTAAATATTTTAAAAAACAATTTAAAATCATCAGTAGAAGTAGTATTATTGTTAAAAAATTCCCATTTTTCTGAAATATTAATTTTTATTAATGAATAGAACTGCATTTCATTGAAATTCGTAAGTGTACGAACACTTTTGGGAGCCACTGTATAATAATAAAGCTGTACAAGTGAGTCAAAGAAAAAGGAAAATTAATGTATTTATTTGGGGAAATTAGGCATTTAAGTACAATAAGCATTCGATGTATCGTGACTATTGGGAGACAAGTAAAAAACGTGATATATTATAGGGTCGAGAATAACTCGTGTTAAAGGTTAAAAGGCACAAAATATACATTAAATCACACGATTTTTTACTTTAAATTATGTAATAAAACTACAACTTACATACAAAATCTATGCTAAAACCTGTAGGTCCTTGTATATTTCTTTGGCAGTAGAATAGGAAATCGTGTTTAAAGTTAATCATTTTTTATTACATATTATTAATATTCCACCAAGTTCCAATAATATTTTCGTTCTACATTATTTGTGTAATTATTCATTGTTTTTATCTCCTTTTTGTTGCCACCCTATCGAAAGAATATTTAAAAAATACAAATACATAAATTAAAACCTTAACAAAAAACGTTTGCAAATCTATATCAGATTTACTTTTAAATGAATAATTATCGTCTGATAGAATATGCAGAGGCCTAGCTAAGGGGGGGGGGCGCCAATGTCTAGAGAGGAAGGGGATATTTCAGAAATATTCATTTTAGTCTTGTTATTCTCATGGAAAAATATTTTTCTTAATCTTTTCTGACTTTACAGAATGGTTAAATTAGTAATAATTACTTTTGTGAGCTATCATTATTCCCTTTTCATTATAGCTGTGATAGATATAGATAACAGATCCGGAGAGGGCCACGCCTATCTAGATAAAATCCTCTTTTGTATTTGGTTTATTTACTTCCAAACTTACCAGGGGTTCCTTTTCAGGAGAGACCGAATAGTGAACTTAATTATTATTATCATTTATATTAATAGATCTTATTTATTTCCATCAGTGGGATGGGTGACATGGTCATTTCGGTTTCCTGCCATCCAAAGATTCTTACTACGTTAATGACTAATTTAAACTTACAGATGTGTAAATGAAACTCATTAGCAAAAAATTATGTTGTACAGGATGACGTTGATCAATTGAGATATACTTTATCAGCACCAGAAAAACACACTAGGAACCAAAAAGTATTTGTCCCGCGCAGAAATATGGATGTTTTGTCTGGCAAAACTGTCTCCCGCTTAGAATCAGTACAGCTTAGTGCAATGCATGGTGGTCGTGGTAGTTGAATTAACCTCGCACTGGAGCAACACAACGGGCTATTGGCGACGGTCTGGGATCAACCTCGTAATTTTGAACCACGATCAGATGACGAAGTTAAGATTTGGAGATGGCATCCCACTCTCCAAACTTCCACACCAAGCCACGCTAACGTGAGGACATTCGAGGCCACGACACATTTATCGTGCACTAGCTCCCACGTACGCGACGGTATTTGGTTGGATCGAGTTTCGAACAAGTTTCATACTACCCCTTTTAAAAGTCTGTCTTTTGGCAAATGATATTTTGCCCATCAATCGTTGAAGATTAAATATCCCCTTATCAGAATTTTGAAATATGAAATTCCCAATTCGTTGTCACAATTTGTGTGTCCATCATCCATGTGTGTCTAGATGAATACTGAAATCTGACCAAAAATTGAGTAGTGACCATTATATTTAAAAAACATTCGATTGTTCCAACCGACAAAAATTTTAAATTGCACTTAAGAATTAAAAACATTTGAGTTATTACATTTCGTGTCATATGATCAAAGAAATATTTGTGTACTTTTGAGAGTATTAAAATTAAGCGACTAAACCTCCTTACTATTTATGTTACAAACCATTTACCAGTACTTTGAGATATGTATCTATGTAAATGAAAATGGAGTGTTTGTACATTGAATATTTTTGATCCATTTCAAATTTTCTATCCGCTTTGGGCCCTTCTGATGCAAAATCCATCTCTTAAGCGTTTGGTGTCTGTCTGTCCATCTGTCTGTATGTATGTGTGTGTGCCCATGCTACGCAAATCATCGCATTCTGGCTCGCGTGCGATGATTTGCACGATTTCCTAGGGGTCTCTTGTTTTGGTCTCTTGTTTACAACGAGTCAATACTCGTTGTAAACAAGAGACCCAATCTTTCTGTTTAATGCTGGCTCTTTTTGCCTGCCGCTCAAACATTATCAAATACAGACTGTCTGTCTGGTCGGAATCGAATTTCGGAACCAATTTTAAGATATCTATTTGTAATTTCCCCCTGGAATTTGACAAGTTGGGGATCTCGAGGGCTTCTCGTAGAGATGCCTCTCTGTAATTTTTTAATTCGAAATTATTCTGCCTCTCCCGTTATCTATCCTGCCTTTCCTGTTCCCTTTCTCTATCCTGCCTTTCTCGTTCCCGTTTTCTTTCTTTATCCTGCTTTTCCTCTATAATACGTTCCAACAGCCCTTTTGTGAATTCCTCATTGTAGGAATCGACCGTGATTAACTCCCTAAGTTGCCCTACTACTAAACCTGGAATAACACTTCTTCCTAGCTCTTCAGCTAATTCTCTTAAATCCTGTTTCTTTCCCCTTGTTAGGTACGACATTATGAAAATACAAGGTTATTTTTCTGTTTTGCCCAACAATTCTTAAAATACACAATTTTGATTAGACGCACTTAATTAAGAATAAATTTTCCTTAGAGTGACTACACTTATTATAATTAGCATTACTTAGAGGTCTAAAAATCCTTTACAAAATTTGAGTCAATAACAAAATAAGGATATGACACTAACCTTTGTAATGACGATTTCTGACTCTTTCAACCGGTCAGATTGGCCACTTCACTTCGGCACCACTACCCACAAGCCGGACCACAGGTGGGTCTCATTCGGGGTAGGTCGACTCGACCTCCTCCAACTCCAACCACTCGGGTGCGAAAACTCGATCTGATGATCTTGGATCAGAGATTTGGTTCTCAATAACCTTCACAGAGAGCGTAACACTAGACCAGCAGCGGTCCCACTACTCTCCTGTTCTAATTTTACAGTATACAAAAACCAGGTCAGGATGACTTCTGGACGAACCACGGTTCACGAGGAACCTAGCTACGCTAAACTTCCGTAGCTCTGGATCAGGGATCCGTTTAAAATCTTCGTTGATTCCCGAACAACTTGCGACGACAGCAACAATCTCAGCAGACGCTTTCCAAAACTTCCGTCGAAGAAAAGCGGCCACTTGAAAAACGAAACCGAAAGGTTGACTCCTGCGCCGAGATTCCAGGAACGTCGGTGTTTGTGATGAAGAGGGGTCGGGACTCCGTTCCTTCCTACTCGCTTGCTTCTACGCAGAGGGAACAGTGGGGTCGATGTCCTTTCGAAGATGCTTGCCGTACGCCGAACTTCAAGGTGCGAAGTTCCGAAACTTTTGCCTTAAAATTGAGGCAAAATAGGCAGATTCGATTTGCTGTTAAAGCTGTATTAATCAATCCCAATCTGCTGCCACCACTTTTAAAGCTGTAACGTTTCCGGTCTCTAATTAGGCGCAAGACTGTTCAGAGCACAATAAATATGTATTTCTTATAGAGAATTTTGAAGATTATTTACATATTAAAAGATTAATTGGAAAGTATGAGGGCACAGCTGTACAGTTCGAAATCTGCCAAGGAAACCTGAGGCTCGCCAAAATCTGAGAATCTGAAGGATGCGACTGCTCCTTTCGTGGTTTCAATCTACTCTCCATGATCTTTTTGACGGTAACAGCACAGTAAAATATTTATTTGGAATAGAGAAATTTGTAGATTATTTACATATTGATAACATTAATTGAAAAGTATGTAAAGCTGTTAAACATCGAATCTGCCAAGGATCCAGGAGGCTCGCCAACATCTGAGTCTGAAGGATGCGACTGCTCCTTTCGTGGTTTCAATCTCCTCTCCGTGGTCTTTAGAGGGGAATTCGTCTGTCTTGGAATGTTAATCCCGGTGTTTCCACGCCATCTGCAACGGAAGATCATGAGAACCTCCACAGCTTCCCGATCCGAGGACAGATGCAATGTCTTTCTGGCCCGGGCTTCCACAGAACTGTAAACAAGTGTTTTCCTGGGGTGGCCCGTCTGCATGCCTCTCATGAAGGGCCTAAGATAATTTAGGTATTGACAACTTGTTTTGCAGTCGAGGGAAATCTGATTTCCAGATGTTGGAATGCCAGACCGACCGGTACAATATATTATTTGCAAACAAGTTCATTTCCCTAAGACATTCCATCATAAAATAAGTGTTATGCAAATAATTTTATTGTGAGTTATACAAAGCTATTTTTATGTCTAATTATGTCATAATTTTTGCATGCAGAAGTGGTATATTTTTATCGCAATGTGGTAAAATTTGTATTTTTTATTCCTGATGTTCATATCAGGTGAATTTCATTAATGTAGTATTGCTAACAACACTACTATGCTGCAATTCTTTCACGTTGGCGTGGTGTGAAAGTTTGGAGGTATTTGTCTGGTAGGGTGTCAGCTCAGGTGTTCACCTCGTCATCTGACCGTGGTTCGAAATTACGTGGTGTTGTCCTCGGATGGGGATTGATCCCATTTCCATTGAGTTTTATAACGTTTTGGATTGAGTACAAGAATTCATACGTTATAAAATCCGTCGCCCTATTCAATGATGAATGTTTATCATTTTTATTGTTTAATATCTGTCTATATGGCATCGTAACCCAGTGTTAGTGCTGTGGCGGTCTACAGGTTCTAAGTTCGAATCTCGGTATGAGCATGATTGTACGTAGTTATTCGGAATGCACTTTAATCCCTAGCTCCTGGTCTAATTTGGGAGCCGTCTTGGATCAGCGGGTATGACCACTGCGCTAACAACCTGCGAGTTGTAGGCAGCGCAGATTCGATTCCTCCTTGGGTGTATTTCTCCCTTCTGTGTCAGTAAAACTTTCCTTGTGTGTGTCCATTACTTCATTTTGTATGTCGTGTTTGGCGCAGCGTAGTAAAATATGGCCCTTGCGCCATAAAAACCCCACTTGGTCTAATTTCCTCTCGTGTAGAAAAATGCCAGTGTACGAGTTAGTGTGAGTGAGAGTAGACTGTCGATTTCACCACACATGTCGTCACTATAGAAATGCATTCATACATCTGCACTGTCATAAGATTGTTATATCGCCAAAGGAGGCGATAGATGCCAAATCGGCCAACCAAGTCAATTTTTCATATAGCAATCACGTGACTACTAGTGGACATGTTGGTCAAATTTTTTGAAACTCCCCTCAATAGCAAGACTCAGTCTACTTACATTTCACGTCTATGGTCTTTGAAAAAAAGAATCAGATTTACTCTTCAATAAGTATCGTTTGGTAGAATATACAGGGGTTGGACAAAAATATGGAAACACCTCGTGAAATGCATGCTTGAAAAGAAATGTTTATTCTAGTGAAATGTGTAGGTGGCGCTGGTGTTTTCGCATACTGACGCCACCTATACAACGTCGTAAATACGCTGCGCAGGTCAGTCGTTGTCAGGGCACTGTTCTGTGAAGTTGTAATTGCATCATGTCAGAGTTAACAGACTTCGAGCGTGGGCAAATTGTTGGAGCTCGTTTGGTGGGTGCTTCCGTAAGCAAGGTAACCGAAGTGTTTAGTGTTTCAAGAGGTACTGTATCTAAGATTTATTCCGTATATTTGAAAAGCGGAAAAACATCATCCGCTAAATCACAGCGCGGACGAAAGTGTGTTGAGTGATCGTGACAAACGATCATTAAGGAGGATTGTGACTAAAAATAAGAAGGCCACAGCTGCTAAAGTTACTGCTGAAATGAATGTCGTGTCACAAACCCTGTGAGTACCAAAATAATAAGGGAGCTCCATAAGCAGGGTATTTCTGGCCGAGCTGCAATTCAAAAACCATTCATCAGTGATGCTAACGTCTGTAACAGGAAAAAGTGGTGTTCAAATCATAGAGCCTGGACTTTGGAGCAATGGAAGACAGTAATTTGGTCGGATGAGTCTTATTTCCCACTGTTTCCCACTTCTGGCCGAGTTTACGTCTGGCGAACGCTATCCCAAGCCTATAATACAGACTGCTTGTTGCCAAGAGTGAAACATGGCGGGGGTTCTGTGATGGTTTGGGCAGCCATATCGTGGTTTTCTGTGGGCCCCATGATTACTCTGTAAGGGCACATTAAGGCCAAGGATTATGTAAACATTTTGGCCGATCAAGTCCATCCCATGGTACAAACTTTGTTCCCCAATGGTGATGGTGTCATCCAAGACGACAAAGCCCCTGTTCACACAGCTCACATCGTCCAAGACTGGTTTTCTGAGCACGAGGATGATTTATCACATCTCCCCTGGCCACCAGTCACCAGACCTCAATATTAGTGAATCTTTGTGGTCTACATTAGAGAGGAAAGTGCGTGATCGCTATCCACCGCCATCATCGTTATCTGAACTTGCCACCGTTTTGCAGGAAGAATGGTACAAGATTCCCTTGGCAAGCATACAGGAACTGTATTTATCCATTCCGAGAAGACTGCAAGCTGTTTTGAATGCCAACGGTTTTCCTACACCATATTAGGCAAGGTTACATGTTTTTTTTAGGTGTTTCCATATTTTTGTCCACCCCTGCATTTATGGTATTTGTTGCAGTCGAAGTGGCTTTATTTTACAATTACATTTTTACTTTACATGGAATGTTCTACATGGAATATTCTAGATGGAATATTCCAGATAGAATGTTCTACATGGAATATTCTAGATGCATCAAATAGAAATATCGTCGGTGTTATGTAAAAAGGACGAATCAACCAATTCAGCATTTTTCAGGAAAGCAGTTTGAAATGTTTAGCATTTCAAAAAAAAAATTAAAAATACTTTTCAAAATTTATGGTACTTTTAATTTAGATTAACAAAACCTTTTTAAAAGTCTTCACCAAGTTTTAAATCTGTACGCAATGAAGTGTTAAACATTTCCATTAGTAAGAGTTTCGATTAAGTAACACAGTAGAAGAACATATACAAAAAGCATTGTATACAACATATACAAACAATAAATTTAAAAACAAAGAACAGATTATTAGAATACTTGGAGCATCTTGCACATGCACAAATAAAATATAAATCATAACACCATAGTTTCAAATATTCTTGAAAATAAATTCCTTCCCGCCCATGCTTTCGAGACACCGTCGTCTAATTTAAATCTGAAGTCCTGTAGTGCAGATGGAAGAGTTGTAATTGATCAATCAAAAATATAGAAACTCTGTTCCATTAGCAAAATACCCAATGCATTAAATATTACTCCCAGTTAAGCCACCATACATGAGGCCCTATCTCATTTTATCTCATGGAGAATAGGGTAGAAAACAACATCCTTCCTACATAATTAAAAACCAGACAAAAATTCCTAGTTATCAACGAACTGAATTAATAGTAAAATAAACCATCAAAATGCCGCATCAATTCCTATACACAAAGGAAATTGCAACGAAAGATAATGGGATACATATTTCATAAATTAAGAGAACAATTGAATTTATGGTAAGAGGAAGAATGGAATTAATGAGTCTGTGTTTAAGAGGAAGTGATAACTGCACCTCGAGGATGTAATCGATAATTCCTTCTCTATTTTCTTTCCAATGTATTTAAATATATTGCGTGTATGTGATAAAATAAAATTTTAGGATCGAATACCTATCTTTTTCAGAGTGATGGTTCAGAACTGAAATAAGTCCTCCACCTGTCAAAGTCTGGATGAGTGTTGTTATCTTTTGTCTTTGAGTTGTCCTCAAGCCCAATGCTGTGTAATCAGGTGGTAATGGTAATTAATTAACGTGCACTGGAGCAACACAGCGGGCTATTGGCGGCGGTCCGGGTTCAATCCCCAAGGAAAAGATCGGAGGACAACACGTAATTTTGAACCATCCAACCGTAGAGTTGCGAGTTCTAAACTCGGTTCAGCCAAAGACCGTCGTGTTTACGGAGGCTGAATCTATCGTTAAATCTATCGTGGCCTCAAATGTCCTCCCTTTGACGTGGTGTGGAGAATAGGGTGCCAGCTCAGGTACTGACCTCGACATCTGACCGTGGTTCAAAATTGTGAGGTGTTGTCCTCGGATTTTTCCCTTCGGCACTGATCCAGGAGCGCAGCCAATAGACCGTTGTGGTGCTCCAGGGCGACGTTAATTAACTACGTACCTAATAGAGCAGTTGATCCTTGATGGTGACCTGTCAAACATTCACATGCTTTTGCAAAAACCCGCTCCAAAACAGCTTAGTTTCATTTTCGCAATCTAGGTGGACAAAATTCTGTTTTCTTAGTGTCCCAGATTGTCCAAAATACATCATACTTTAAAAGCAGTGCATTCCCTTAGCAAGACCACGTGGGTATTTTTATAAAGTATTTCTCCTAGCAGAAGTACAGGGGTTCAAAATCTTTCTGCGTTGGCTGTAAAAACATCATGACGAAAGCTTATCAGTACTTTGACTTTAAATGAAAAGTTGTCGGGTCCTCTATTTTCTCTCGCGCTTTTTGATGGAAGTGTAACTGTCGGTCTGGCATTCCCACATCTGGAATTCAGATCTCCCTCGACTGCAAATCAAGTTGTCAACACCCAAATTATCTTGGGCCCTTCACGAGAGGAATGCAGACGGACCACCCCCAGGAAAACACTTGTTTACAGTTCTGTGGAAGCCCGGGCCAGATAGACATTGCATCTGTCCTCGTGTCGGGAAGCAGTGGAGGTTCTCATGACCTTCCGTTGCAGATGACGAGGAAACACCGGGATTAACATTCCAAGACTGAGACGAACTCCCCCTCAAAAAGATCACGGAGAGGAGATTGAAACCACGAAAGGAGCAGTCGCATCCTTCAGTCTCTCAGATTTTGGCGAGCCTCCTAGCTCCTTGGCAGATTCGATGTTTAACAGCTGTGCCGTCATACTTTTCCCCCAATTAATGTTATCAATATGTAAATAATCTTCAAATTTCTCTATTCTAAATAAATATATTATTGTGCTGTAAACAGTCTAACGCCTAATTAGAGACCAGAAACGTTACAACTATTAAAGTGGTGGCAGCAGATTGGGATTGATTAATACAGCAGCTTTAACAGCAAATCGAATCTGGCTATTTTGCCTCAATCTTAAGGCAAAAGTTTCGGAACTTCGCACCTTGAAGTTCGGCGTACGGCAAGCATCTTCGAAAGGACATCAACCCCACTGTTCCCTCTGCGTAGAAGCAAGCGAGTAGGAAGGAACGGAGTCCCGACCCTTCTTCATCACAATCACCGACATTCCTGGAATCTCGGCGCAGGAGTCAACCTTTCGGTTTCGTTTTTCAAGTGGCCGCTTTTCTTCGACGGAAGTTTTGGAAAGCGTCTGCTGAGATTGTTGCTGTCGTCGCAAGTTGTTCGGAAATCAAGGAAGATTTCCAGGATCTCTGATCCAGAGCTACGGAAATTTAGCGTAGCTGGGTTCCTCGTGAACCATGGTTCGTCCAGAAGTCATCCTGACCTGGTTTTTGTATACTGTACAATTAGAACCGGAGAGTAGTGGGACTGCTGCTGGTCTAGTGTTAAGCTCTCTGTGAAGGTTATTGAGAACCAAATCTCTGATCCAAGATCATCATATCGAGTTTTCGCACCCGAGTGGTTGCGGTTGGAGGAGGTCGAGCCGATCTACCCCGATTGAGACCAACCTGTGTTCCGGCTTGTGGGTAGTGGCCAATCTGACCGGTTGAAAGAGTCAGAAATCGTCATTACAAAAGTTAGTGTCATATCCTTATTTTGTTATTGACTCAAATTTTGTAAAGGATTTTTAGACCTCTAAGTAATGCTAATTATAATAAGTGTAGTCACTCTAAGGAAAATTTATTCTTAACTAAGTACCTCTAATCAAAATTGTGTATTTTAAGAATTGTTGGGTAAAACAGAAAAATAACCTTGTATTTTCATAATGTCGTACCTAACAAAGGGAAAGAAACAGGATTTAAGAGAATTAGCTGAAGAGCTAGGAAGAACTGTTATTCCAGGTTTAGTAGTAGGGCAACTTAGGGAGTTAGTAATCACGACCGATTCCTACGATGAGGAATTCACAAAAGGGCTTTTGGAACGTATCATAGAGGAAAGACAGGATAAAGAAAGAACGGGAACAAGAAAGGCAGGGTAGAGAACGGGAACAAGAAAGGCAAGATAGAGAAAGGGAACAGGAAAGGCAGGATAGAGAACCGGAAAGGCAGAATAACTTCGAACTGGAAAAATTACGAATTGAGGCATCTCTACGAGAAGCCCTCGAGATCCCCAACTTATCAAATTCCAGAAGGGAAATTACAAATAGATATCTTAAAATTGGTTCCGAAATTCGATTCCGACCAGATAGACATTAGTCTATTTGATAATGTTTGAGCGGCAGGCAAAAAGAGCCAGCATTGAACAGAAAGATTGGGTCTCTTGTTTACAACGAGTACTGCCTCTGGAAATCGTGCAAATCATTGCACGCGAGCCAGACGAGGTAGCAGAAAATTATGACCATGTAAAAACGACTTTTGTTAAAATGATATAAGCTGAGTCCCGAAACGTTTAGACAAAAATTCATGCAGCATTCACGAAAGCCTGAAGGCACTTGGAAAGATTTCATTTTCGAAACCCGAAATTAACTTGAGGAGTGGATTAGAGGTGACTGATTATGAATCGCTAAAAGATGTAATGATAGCAGACCAAGTCAAAAGACGGGTCTCTTTTGAAGTCAGGGAACACTTTATCGACGATTGGGCAAAAATTAAGGACCCCAGCAAATTAGCCGAACTGTTAGACTCCTATGAAGACCTGCGGAAACCTAAAGAGAGAGAGAGAGAGAGAAATCGTTGGAAAAACCAACTAAAAATGCACACTACTCATCGAAAGTGAGGGAGGGGAAATACGGATCGACCTCCGCTCGAGAAAGAAACCCCGATTCTAAACCTCCAAGTTCCCGTGAAAAGAAATTCGATACATTCGAAAGGAGACGCACTCCCCGTTGTTTAAGTCACGTAAAATAAACAAGTTACCACATTTGGCGTACACTAACAACTGGCATTCCGTTAACCATGCTTTCTCTCGGTGGGTCTAGAAGTACCAATATCACTTAGGTGAAGCCAGAAGTTTTTTCGTGGGAAATAAATTTTACTTTACTATGAAATCCTTCAATGACATTATCTTTGAAGAATTTGTTAATTGAATTGTTGAAAAATACATTAACATTTGTTGGCCAATTAATGTACTAAATAGACCTCAAGTGTCTTCTCGTTTTGTGTATGCATAACAGAAGATTAACGATTCAAAGATAAATTACTTGGACTTTTCGAGACTTAACATCCATAACTGTTCATCTGCCAATCTTTTAGATTGGCTTGACTGATTCTCTCTCCCTTCTGTTGTTTTATGTGACTCCAGACAAATTGTTTTCAATGCTGATCAGTTGGATGTGAACACTGCATGTGTTCACATTTTCAGTAAGCACTCAGCAATCAATTAAAGGCTGTAGTGGACTTATGCAAAAGTACTAGAGCCATGAGTTAATGCCATCACAGACAAATGCTCAGCATTTGCCAACACTGATTTTCATTGTATGCAGAAATAAAAAGGGATTTTCTCATGTGCAACGAGTGCATTAGACCGTAATGCATGCATTCAGAACTTGGTAATAAAGTGCCTATAAATGCACACCAATAATAAACGGACGAACTTTGATTTTGAAAACAAACGGAAATTCTGTCTCAGAATCGTTGAAATCAGCGGTGCACAATATGAATTCGATTGCTTTAAAAAGTTTACCAACAGTAAATACATGTTTTCGTTTCTAATCCCTAGAGAACATTATCGTTGAACCCGAAGTAAATATACAAATACAAAGATAGGATACAAACACGCAATACATAGATTACAATAGTGGAAGACATGTACTCACCAGTAATCAATAGTCTTGGAAATTGCTAGCCAAGGGTTTTTGCTTGGATTTTTCACGATTGTCGAAAACACATCCGACATTTTCTCGAAGTCTAATCAAAACAGTAGACGTTGCATTTTGATTCGTCAAAGTAGGTCATGTGACGCTCGCGCATGCGTCGAAAGTTGGATTTCTCTCAACTCCCTTTTGAACGCAACGCAAAGGCTTGCGTAATCCCGCCCATCTGTCAATCACGTTGTTATCGTTGCTCATTGGTTCGACGCAACGCATACGCTAAACTATAAACTCGGCTTTCCGAGCAACCACTTACGTCCTAATTGTCCGAAGTTGGAGAAAAGGGCTTCGGTAGAGCCTGTAAATGGACTGCAAGGGGTTGTCGAACATGAATTTTTGGCGCCTTATATCCAAAAAGGATTTGTAAACGCGCAAGAAGTAAACATACTTCGAGATTCGGGATCAACACTGGATTTAGTACACAGAAAGCACGTGGATCCTCAATCCTACAGACCGTGGTTCAAAATTACGTGGTGTTGTCCTCGGATCTTTCCCTTTGGGATTGATCCCGGACCGTCACCAATAGCCCGTTGTGTTGCTCCAGTGTGACGTTAATTGAAATACCCCCCTATCAGATTTCGTTATCTTTAGCTGAGGTAAAAGTAGAAGGTTTCGGGTTAATTACAACCAAGGCAGCTGTCTATTCAAACACTGCCTATGTTCGACGGTATATCCTGGGGAACCGAACAGTTCAGATGATTCGCGAGTTAACGGGGTACGAATTCTCGGAATCAGATCAGATTAATGCTGTTCAAACCCGCTTGTAGAAGAGGCAGTCAGAAGCGAATATTTTGGGATGGGAAGAGAAAATTCCCCAAGTAGTTGCGCTTTCGCCCCCGACGGAGGAAAATGAAACCGATAGAGTTGCGGTCGGACGAGTCTATTATGCTTCCCATGGCAGAGGCTAGCGACACGGAGTTGGAACTCCTGGAAGTGAAGAGAGATGATTTTAGGGAAGCGCAAGAAATTTGCCCTAGTTTAAAGGACATCCTAGAGATGGCGTCCGATCCAAAAAGATCTCAGGGAAATAAAGCATATTCCTTTGAGAAGGGAATCTTGTGAAAGGTCGAGAGAACCGAATGGGACACGCTAAAAAATTGTTAGTAGTGCCGAAAGCGTTAAGGTCAAAAGTTTTGGCGTTGCCTCTCGAAGCCGGACCAGATTAGGAAAAGCACCTTCCACTGGCACTGTTGGCGCTTCGCAAGGTAGTGCACGAGAGCCATGGTTACGCCCCGGCAGAATTAGTGCACGGAAATAATTTAAGGACCCTCGAAACCTTACTGTACGAACAATGGTTAGGTCCCAACGAGGAGGACAATGCCATCACCGAATATGTGTTTACCTTGATAAACCGACTAAAACGATGTCAGGAAGTTGCGATATCCCGAATGGAAATGTCACAAGTTAAAAGGAAAACTTGGAATGACCGAAACGTAGTTAAGCGGGAATTTAAAAATGGGGATTTAGTGCTGACCTTTGTTACCCATAGGCCAAACAAATTTTCCGTCCAATGGGTAGGACCTGGGACGATTAAAGAGTAAGCTTTCGAACACAAATTATATCGTGGAGTTAACGGGAAAACGGGAAAGATCGCAGATTTACCACGTTAATATGTTGAAACCGTATTATAAAAGACCGGAATGCATTAACTTATTGACTGGAAACCGCTGACGAGTCTCTTACGGATCACGGAATTGATTTCCCGTGTTTGTAGAAAGATCCTAACGTTTACGATTTCCAGGACATTATTCAGTCCAGTCAGCTAAATGACCTTGAAACCGGACAAATAGAACAATTACGGAAATTGTTAGATTAGCATGCTAGTAGTTTTTCAAATAACCCTGGATTAACGGACCTTGTAATTCATGATATCGAGCTGATCAGAAATAAACCGGTAAGAGCAAAACCGTATCGTACCTGACATAGGCAGAATGAAATTTTAAAAAGGGAAATTCAACGTATGCTGGATTTAGTTACTCACTGCCAAAAGTTAAGCACGAAGCGATAAAATGCGAAAAAATCGACAAGTACAGCTTTGATTGACACGAAATGCGGCAGGAAAGTAGCAAATATGTTCATGCATGAAACAAAACAAAGAACATACAATATCAAGTAATAGACTCACACATAATTAAAGTTTTTACTGACACAGAAGAGAGAAATACACCCAGGGAAAAATGCACCTGACAAGAACAGCATCTCTCTCTTTGTACTTATAATAGTACGGCAATCAATGCAAATAAACGCAATTACAGACCACTAAAGTTTGTATTTTTATGTGAGCTTCGATAATTGCAATTTTTAATTATCGAATTTGAAGTTTTAGTTGATCGGGTATTGATGTTCAAATGTATATTTCATTTGTAGCTTCCATTTTAAGTGATTTTAAGGTGTAAAAAGCGGGTATAATGACAGCGTAGAATCAAACAAATGAGGCTATGTAAACATAATAGTGATTCTTGTTAATTTAATGAAGCAATATTTAAGTATCAAATCAAATTTTTATTAAAATTATACATTTTTTCATCTTATTAACGAGCAGCAAAATTTGTAAATATCAAATGTAACAATGGAAATAGAAAAACTCTTTTAATTGGGAACAATAAATTTCTTTTAATTATAACAAACATATTTTTCTGAATGCTTTTAAACAAATAAGTTTAAAGCATCGTATTACTTTTCGATTGTTTATCAAGCATTGTTGCAGGTAAACAATATCGTTCGCAAAAGATTTCTTCATTCATGTTACGTCTGTCAAACTGCTAACTGGCGATTTTTAAAGCTTTGATCAAGTGAGATTATAAACGTTTGATTAAAGCGACTTTTTGTTGTAAAGGAAACTTCCTCTGCAACTTATCTGCAAACAGTACTTTTTTGTGCTTTTTGCGAACAAACAGTACTTTTTAGTGCTATCTAAACAAACAGTACTTTTCAGTGCTATCTACAAACAGTACTGTTTAGTGCTATCTACAAACAGTACTTTTTAGTGCTATCTACAAACAGTACTTCAAGTGCTATTTACGTCATTACAGACGACTTATCTACCTTTCAAGATGCTGGACTGGTGCAGGAAGCAAATGTAAGTCTCGTACTCTGAGAATTTATTATTTTTCATGCATTTTACTCTTTAAAACTTTACTTACTCTTTTTTAACATAAATGTAACTTCTGTTTCCCTTTTCTGTGTCTTGACAGGAAAAATAATTTATTCTAATTTGCTATTTCAGAAAGAAGTTTCGAGAAAAGCGAAACATAAAGAAGCAAACCAAGAAAGAGGCAAAGAAACAGAAAGAAGAAAAGCCATACGTCGAGCACGACTACCTCGCAGAGTGGAATGCCGAACATCCCGAGGAATTCATGGACTTGCGTCTGCGAACCGTCGAAGACGAAATGGCAGATAGGGCTCTACTCGAGGCACAAAAGAATTCCATCGACAAAACCAACGGAGCTGAATGTGCAGAATCTGCCACAGATCTCAATGGAGAAGACGATGGCTTTGACATCTTCGTGAAAAGCAGAACCACAGGCGATCCAACTTGCCCTGTTGCCCAGAAGACGGGATTGGATGATCTTGAAAATACGGCCTCTGGAAATAAGACTCCGGACGGCACAGAAAGCAACGGAACGTCGGCCCAACCTCTCCAACTGTTGGGTGAGATCACCAGATGCTGAAGAGCCCTGCTCAAGTCAAAAAGGCCCACTGTGACAAGGCACCAAATGCTGTCCTGATGAAGCGCAGTGCTTCTGCCCGTATCACAAGAGGAGACTGAATAAGAATCAACAAATAGAAAACGATGTTTCACCGAAATCCGTTTTCAAAACTTCACAAACTGTATTGGAAATTTTATTTGGCTGAACGAGAACCTCAGAATTATTCCTTTTAACTTTTATATTTGAAAAGAAAGCACAATCCTTGAAATTTTGAATTTTAAAATCAATAAAAATATTTTAATCTCCCTCCATTTTGTGTGTATTTCATTGATCGTTTATCTTTAAGACACATTTGAACTTCATCGGTATGCAATTTTGTGGTAATTGTAAGAATTTAAGAATACCTTTCATCTATTCAAATAACACGTTTTAAGATAATGTTGCCGTATGTGAAATAACTACACTGCTGGCCACCGTAAATGCAACACCCTGAAGGAAGCATGCAAATAATATGAAATTTACAACATGCATTAGCGGAGGTGAGATATGCAAATGATTAGAATTTCAGCGCAGACGCACATCACGCGCGCCTGTGGCGCCACTTCAAAGAGCTATTTAAGGCTTGGAGATTTCGACGATATCAAGTACGGCAATTGTGTTTTTCTTGTGGTTTTTTCAAAAAAACGATCAATTATGCCTCGTAGAAAACAGCGATCATCTTTTGATCAAGTATCCGAGTTCGACAGAGGAAGGATAGTGGCCTACCGAGATTGTGGATTATCTTTCAGGGAAATCGGTAGTCGTGTTGGACGAAACCAAACAACTGTAATGCGGATATGTGATCGTTGGATGCAGGAGGGTACGACGGACCGACGTGTTCGATCGCATCCACCTCAGTGCATCACTTCACGTGATGACAGGCATATTGTGCGTATGGCAGTGACGGATCGCTCAGCCACATCACGAACCATAGCACAGCACATTCAGTCTGTACCGCATCATCCAGTGTCTGCGCGTACTATTCGACGCCGTTTACAGCAGAGTGGTCTGTCCGCAAGACGTCCATTGCTTCGTCTACCCTTGACGCAGAACCACAGACGTTTCCGCCGCCAATGGTGCGATGAAAGAAGGATGTGGACGGCAGAATGGAATGAAATTGTCTTTACTGACGAGTCACGCTTCTGTCTGCAACACCACGATGGTCGGATTCGAGTCTGGAGACACCGTGGAGAGAGGATGCTGAACAGCTGCGTTATGCACCGCCACACTGGTCCTGCACCGGGTATTATGGTATGGGGCGGTATTGGATATCACTCTCGCACTCCTCTAGTACGCATTGCCGGTACTTTAAACAGCCAGCGCTACATCTCCGAGGTGTTGGAGCCAGTTGTCCTTCCTTACCTTCAGGGCTTGACCACAGCCATATTTCAACAGGATAATGCGCGACCACACGTGGCACGCATTGTCCAAGGGTTCTTCGTCAATCGCCAGATTGAATTGCTTCCCTGGCCAGCTCGCTCTCCGGATCTTTCGCCGATAGAAAACATGTGGTCCATGGTTGCTCAACGATTGACACAGAATACATCCCCAGCTGCCACACCAGATCAACTTTGGCAACTTGTGGAAACTACTTGGTCTGCTGTACCCCAAGAACACATCCAAAGTCTCTTTGAATCAATGCCGAGGCGTGTGGCAGCGGTGATCTCCAACAATGGCGGCTACTCTGGCTACTGATTTTGGCAGGAACCACACTTCACAGAAGTCTATAAATTTAATCATTTGATACTTGGTCAACATGTTATCTACAAAATAAATTTTGTTGTGATATCTCTTGTCTTTCTTGGTGTCGCAATTTGGGTGGCCAGCAGTATATTTGCGCCAAATGTGAATCCCGTTTCTTTTAGTTCGTTATCGTAACTCGAGTAGTAAGTTCTGTCCCTCAATTTAAAAGGCTCTGGGTTCGAATCCCGTTCTGGGCACGGATATTCGTAGTGTGTGGTGTAGTTGAATCAGCGTCACATTGGAGCAACACAATGTGCTATTGGTGAGGATATATTCGTAGTGGTTCGGAATCCATTTAAAGTTATAGATCTCGGTCTAATTACCCGATCTAAAATGACCGTAAAACGATAAATCAAACCCGTTTTGTTATCAGTGTCTAATACCTCCAACAGTCTTCAATTGTCACGTAAATATCTGGATTTTGGGTATGTTATACTTTATCTTCCAAATTAATCTTATTTCTCTGAACGTCACTAGATTTTTAGTACATTGCTTTTACTCTACACCACATAACGTTGTTTGGTCGGTTGGTTTTGGAGGGTTTTATGGTGCAAGGGCCATATTTGACCATGCTGCACCAGACACAAGGCATTCAATATCAAGTAATAGACAGACACATAATAAAAGTTTTACTGACGCAGAAGAGAGAAATACACCCAGAAAGGAATGCACCTGACAGGAATCGAATCTGCGCCGCCTACAACTCGGAGGTTGCTAGCGCAGTGGGCATATCCACCTATCCACGACGGCCCAGTCAAAAATAAGGAAATCAACAAATGTGCCATAGCCCAATACTGATGGGAATTTTCTCATCAGTTTGATTTCAGACAAGCGAAGTGGTCAAATTTCCGATATCCATTCTCGAGTTAAACATTATACTATTATCAGTGTAGGAGAGAGCGATTTTATATCACCCATGATCCTCGTAGAGGCCCCTGGGAAAGAACCCAGGCCCTGTGTAGATTACAGGAAGTTAAACGAAAGGATTCGAACGGAATATTTTCCACTATCGCACATCGAGGAGAGAATCGAACTTGTTAGCTCCGTTACATTCATAACGGTTTTGAACTTTGCAAAGGGATATTGGCAAATACAATTAAGCCCTGAGGCAGAGATTGGCGGCTTTTTGCACAAACTTGCACAAACTGGGACTTATCGGCCCCGGCGAATAAGCTTCGGACTAAAGAACGCACCTTATTTCTTTTCTCGTCTTATGGCAGAATTACTAAAGGGATGCGAGTCGTTTTGCAGTGCCGTATTTGGACGATATCGCGATTTTTTTCCGATTCATGGGAACAGCACTTGGAACACCTCGAAAGCGTGCTCCAGCGCATATCAAAGGCAAAACTCACGATCAAACCTTCAAAATGTAGGTTCGCGCAAAATCATGTGAAGTACTTGGGACTGTACTGACTTGCTCAAAATTTTAATTACCATCACAAGGAATACTCCCTTTTTGGTTTAAACCATTTTAATGAACTCACAGGACACAGTACAGGCACGACACACAACACAAAATAATAAAGGTAGTAAATATCAAAAACGAAACATCTCAGTCTCGATCACTCTCCAAAAAACACAACCCACACGTCTCTCGCCACACTCGTTCTCAACTCTTTCCTTTCTCAAAGTCCTTCTGGGCATGCGCAAGAGCGCCATCTATCTTAGTCTGAAGTCTTTACAGACTTATAAACTCCTCCCCACAAGGAGGAAACTTTTCTCGAAGAATGAGGGAAAAGTTTTGATGACTCCACTGCCTGAAAAAGTCTCCAGATAGGTGCAGTCATTGGAAAAGTTCAAGAGTTCAAGTACACAAAATACACTGCACATGTACCAGATTATAGCAATCAGTGCCTTGAACTCAAAAATATTATACAAAAAATTATATACTTATTAAAAATTTAGGAAAACAATTTACACTAATGATAAGAAAAATTTAAAATTTTCACACATAATACAAATATCAAAATAAACAATAAACTTACTAATATAAAATAAAAGGATATGAGGTTTATGGGATGCGACTTAATGAATCAGCATTTTGATGCTGTTTCCCCCTCTTATGGACAACCTCATAATTGAATGGCTGCAGGATCAAAGCCCAACGTAAAAGTCTAGGGTTGGTTCCCGTATTTTTGTCCAGCCAAACAAGGGGATTATGGTCCGTCTGGATGATGAACTTCTGGTGTCCATCCAAATAACATCGCAGCTTTTGGATGGCGAACACGATAGCTGCGCACTCTCTCTCGATGGTACTGTACTTTTGTTCTGCATTTGAGAACTTCCGACTCAAGTACATGACAGGATGTTCCTCACCAATGTCATTAATTTGGGACAAAACGATGCCAATCCCAAGATTTGACGCGTCACATTGGACGAGAAACTGTCTCGAGAAATCTGGACTGTACAACACCGGATTCTCCGACAACCGTTTCTTTAAATTGTCAAACGCCTCTTGACAAGCATCAGTCCATATGACAGCAGCACGACGATTTTTTCCTTTCAGCAGATCTGTAATTGGTGCTGAGAGGACTGAAAAGTCAGGAATGTATTTTCGATAATACCCCGCAAGTCCTAAGAAAGATCGGATCTGCGTCTTAGTCGCAGGGGTCGGAAAGTCCTTTACAGTTTGGATCTTCAATTCTCCAGGTGTTCTCTGGCCCTGACCAACCAAGTGCCCAAGATACTTTACGTACGCACGAGCAAACTGGCACTTAGAAGGCTTGATGTGCAGATGAGCTGCATTCATCTTTTCTAAGACGGTTTTCAAATGTTGTAAATGATCTTCCCAACTTAGGGAATAGATGGCTACATCATCCAAGTAAGGGCATGCAAATTCTCCACAGTCTTTCAACAGTTCGGCCATCAAACGACTAAAGTCATAAGGGGCATTTTTCAAACCGAATGGCAATCTCAACGGTCGAAATGTCCCAAAACTGGTTACAAAAGCTGAATATCTTTGGGCTCGTTTACTCAGAGGTATTTGCCAATAACCTCGGGTCAAATCTAGAACGGTGATATACTTGGCAGCTGACACTTTTTCAACAAGCTGCTCAATGTTTGGCAGAGGAAAGTACTGGGTTCTAGTGACCTTGTTGAGTCTTCGATAGTCGATGCACGGTCTTGCATCCTTTCCTGGTACTTCTACCAGAATAAGAGGAGAAGTAAAATCAGATTCTCCTGGCTCAATGACTTTGAGCGACAGCATCTTCTCCACTTCCATCTTCAAAATTTCTGTTTGGCGTGGAGACATCTTGTAAGGTTTGGCACAGATGGGCCTCTCAGATTCAAGCTCAATGTCATGTTCAGTAAGATCAGTACACCCCGGCTGGTTTGAGAATGAGCTAGAGTATTTTGATAGCAACTCTCTCAGCTGCTCCTTCTGATCTTCTGACAAGCGACCATTTTGTTCTATGTCTTGCCAAATTTGTGTCATTTCCGAGACTTCAGGCTTCTGCTCGAGACTTGGAATGTCCTCCTCGTTGTCACAGTTCCTAATCTCTTTTAGACAGATTAAATTCACATTTTCGGGTCTCTGGAAATATGGCTTGAGCATGTTCACATGGGATTTGTCTTTTTCTGGAAACTGCACAATGTAGTTGGTTTCGGAAAGCTGTTTAACGACTTTCCCTGGGCCGATCCAATGAACTGCCATTTTGTTAGGCCTAGATGTAGCGACAACCAGCACAAGGTCGCCTTCACAAAATTTACGCTTCACAGCCTTGCGATCATACCATAGTTTTTGTTTGTCTTTGGCGTTCTCCATGTTTTGGACGGCTAATTCTTGACACCTTTTCATGCGGTTTAGTAGCTTGAAGACATATGATACTACGCTAGTCTTCTCTTCCTCGCTTTCCGTCAAGTTCTCGTACAGTAGAGTCATGGGAGTCCTCAAATTCTGTCCATGAACCAGCTCAGCTGGAGTATATCCAGTACTGTCATGAGTAACAACTCGTAGAGCAAACAGGGCATGAGGCAAGATTTTCTCCCAATCAGGTCCTGACTCCAGACACAGGACTCGAAGAATTCTCTTCAAAGTTCTATGTAGTCTCTCCACAGGATTGCTCTGGGGATGATGTACGGAACTTCGCACTACTTTAACTCCAAATTTCTCCAGGAACTCCGTTGTGAGTGCACTTGTAAACGACGTTCCTTGATCGCTTTGCAGCTCCCTCGGGAAACCCATCCGACTAAAGATTTGCAGGAAACTATCGACCACGGTTGAAGAACTAAGATTTGGGACAGGAACTGCATCGGGATATTTGGAAGACATGCAAATTGCAGTGATGAGATACCGGTTTCCAGATGGTGTAGTAGGTAAAGGACCACAAGCATCCACATTAATCTTTGTGAAGATCTCCGAGATGACAGGAACGATCTTCATGGGTGCCTTCTTCTTATCCCGAGGTTTCCCGACTCGCTGACATTGGTCACAAGATCTGACAAATTCTTCAACATCTTTGTAACAATTCGGCCAAAAAAAAGTTTTAAAAAGAGCATCTTTAGTCTTGGTCACTCCTAAGTGAGCCGCTGTTCCTTCATGAGAAAGTTTCTTTAATTGGTCCCGAAACTTCTCTGGAACAATCAGCAGTTTTCTCTGTGTACCATCCTTGTCACTTTTCAGATAGAACAGCATTTGATTAACGATTGCATACTTGGTTTCCTTTGCTAACTCCTCAGCTTCTAGGAAAAGTGGTTTCAACTCTTTACTCTTGCGCTGCTCTTCGACAAAATCATTCCGTGAGGCTTTAATCAGATCTGGAAGTGAGGCTTCTTCCGCCATAGGCAATACCTCTCCGTCTTCCTCTGTTAACACGGTACTGTCATTCTCTTCTCCAGGACTCGACTCAACTGGATACTCTTCAACTTCGGCTGTCAAAAGACTTTTCTGAGCTCTCGTCTGAACTGCATTAATAACTTGGATCTCCAGCTCCTTATCTTTTTTCATACTCTCGATCAGAGCAACGGTTTTGTTACTTAGTAGGTAATGCTCTTGATCCAGAAAACTGTCTCTTACAGCAGCTTTGGTAAGGACATGTCCCAACTCGCAGTTCAAATCAACTTCTGCAATGGGCAAGCAGACCGGGCTGTCTACTAATGGAGAAGCGAGCCACACATGCTCACCTGTGTACATATGTGGTTTGATAAATTTTCTGGGAATAAGATCGATGCTGGCACCAGTATCTCTCAAGATAGACATTTGGGCTCCATTTACTGTCCCAGCACTAGTATAAGGAGACATCAACTCAGGCACGTGTCTTCCAAAGACTTCATTGGCAGCTACTACTTCAGATCTCTTGAGCTTTGGGCATTGGGGTCTCAGATGTGATAACGAACCGCATTCATAGCATCGGAGCTGTCTTCTCTTTTCAAACTCTCTTTCACGGTTTTCGTTGCTTGCGGGTTCGGTTTTGACCGGATGTTTGTTCTTGTCATCCTTGAATGGTACTTTGGGTCTACTTCCACCAAAATGTTCCTTTGAACCTTGATAGCCATACTTCTTTGGAAATTCCTTCTTCCTGAAACTCTGCCTGATAGTTTCGTACTCCTCGATCACTTCTGCCAATTCAAAAGGTGTCTTCAACTTCATCCATTTGTCAAGAAAATGCTCCTTGATTTGATCTGGTACACGATACTTCAATTGCTCGGCAACGATTAAATCTTTTAGTTGCTGAAAGGTTTCAATTTCCAATTCAGCAAGCCATTCAGTGAAGTAGCTGTACAGTTCATGAGCATAATTTCTCCATGTTTTCTCTGCTGTTTTCTGATGTCTGTAGAAACACTGTTTCAATTTTTCAGCGTTCATTTTGTATCGTTTCAGAATGAGATTTTTCACAACATCATAATTGTTGGCCACTTCAGGAGGTTCTCGGGCAAGCATGTTAGATAACTCGGCTGGCAAAACGGCCAGCAAATAAGCCACCCAGTCCTCCTTCGGCACTCGAGCCATCTCTGCTTTCCTCTCGAAATTGATCAAATACAATCCCATTTCATCCCCTTTTTCGTCAAATTTGGGAGTGATTTGGGTAAGTTGGATTTTTCTGTTTCTATCCGCCCCATTTTCAGATTCCTCTTCAGACCGGCGAAATTCCTTCTGAGCCATTTCTAGTTTTTTAATTTCGAGTTCATGTTGTCTGACCCTTTCCCGCTCTTGTCGTTCTTCTTCTTGCCTAGCTAATTCTTCCTCTTCCAGTCTATCTTTTATGACTCGTTCCATGATTATCGTTACCTCCTCCCGATCGAAATTTGGGCTTTTTAAAATTATTTGTTTAATATCCGCAACCTTGCACGAAGTTGGTACCTTCTCACCAATTTCTTCCGCAACAGCAATTAAGTCCTGCTTTCTACCAATTGCAAGAAATGCCATGATTAAGGGCCAGGGGAAACACTATCAAAAACCTCTATTAAGGTATTAAATTCCAACAGAATTCACAAGACTTTATCAAAGAATTAAATTCGCTAATTCTACGTTACACAACTTTCTTACCGAACAACCAAAAATCAATAGAAATAATTTTCGAACACATAAACAAATTAAAATTTTCATTCATTAAAACAATATCTTTTTTTAAAGATGTTTTCAAATTGAGAAGAAAATAAACAGTTAAAGAAAAGTTCAACTAAAGAACAGCTGTTTTGAAAATAATACTACAATTAAAATACAATTCAGAATATAAACTCAACTTTCCTGTCTAATCAAGAAAAGGTATTTTCAGTTCAAAAGAATTCCCTTTTCTCTATGAACAATTGATTCACACTCAGAAGCATAAATGCACACACATAAATATAAAACAGAATATCATTCTTTTCCTTTTCTTTTTTTTCGTCAACAAACACAGGAAGTGAATAATTCAAATCCACACTTTCAGATTATTTTTTTTTTCGAGTTCTTTTTCTGAACACAAAATGGTCTCACATTTGCCAAATTAGTTATACAAAGCAATTTCAAATTACTAACAAAAATTTCCTTAAGTACACAAGTTAGACATTCAAAATTCCGCAAAATAAATAAACAATTCTAAGGGGTTTCTTAGTCATTTAAATGAGCAACAAATGAAAATGACAATTTCAAAACACTCCAAAACTCTTTTAAATGAATTTCCGATTCATTCAGAAATATAACAAAATATTTTCCAAAGCAAAATAACCCAAGACGCACTAAATATTGAAAATTCTAGGCATTTGGTGCTGTTGACAACACTCATCAAAAAGAATTATACTTGTAATTCAAACTATATACTTCTACACCAAATTTGTAATTCTATTTTGAATCATACAACAGAATCAAATCAAATTTTAACAACACTTCAATTGTCATCAGATAGCATCATACAAAAGAACACAAAACAAACTAGGCTATCTCAATTTAAAATTTTAAAATAATTCTCTTTTCTCAGAAAACAAAACTCAAACTGACCATTTGAATAGTTCTAATTCTAACCATTCAGAACAGAAAATTCTTTTTTTTTATATATACCACATGAGTGTCCTAAATTTTCTTTTTTTACAATCAAACAAAATTTTAACTATATCAGTCTAGCTAAAATAAGAATAGTTTTGCAAATCAACAGAATAAATTTGCCTTTCAAAATCAGACAAAATTTTAACTATATCAACCTAGTTAAAATAAGAACACTTTTTCAAAATTACCACTCAATTTTACCAAACAAAATTTTAACTATATCAGCCTAGTTAAAATAAGAACACTTGCAAAATTACAACTACCTTTCACCAAACAAAATTTTAACTATATCAGCCTAGTTAAAATAAGAACACTTTTGCATATTACAACTGCCTTTTACAAAACAAAACTGCATGAAACCAAAACAACGATTCTTCAATGAACCAAAACTCAACATGCAAAACTTTACAAATTACAATTAAAAAGGCACTGTTGCTAATGAAATCTGGTACTCACCCAATAATTTGCACTGGAGATATCCGTAACACCAGGATCGTATCCAAACGGCTGCCACCATTTCTTCGTAGTCTGTACTGACTTGCTCAAAATTTTAATTACCATCACAAGGAATACTCCCTTTTTGGTTTAAACCATTTTAATGAACTCACAGGACACAGTACAGGCACGACACACAACACAAAATAATAAAGGTAGTAAATATCAAAAACGAAACATCTCAGTCTCGATCACTCTCCAAAAAACACAACCCACACGTCTCTCGCCACACTCGTTCTCAACTCTTTCCTTTCTCAAAGTCCTTCTGGGCATGCGCAAGAGCGCCATCTATCTTAGTCTGAAGTCTTTACAGGACACATTGTTGGACGAGGATTCCGATCGCCGGCAGACGCCACAAAAAATCAGAAGCGTACAAGACTTTCCAACTCCTCAAACAAAAACTCACATTCGCGCGTTCCGAGGTTTAGCCGGGTATTATAGTAGATACATTCCTATGTGCTCCGTTGTCGCGGCACCGTTAACTGATGCCTTAAAAGGGAAAGCAAAAAAGGGAGAAATCGTTTGGACCCAAGGAATGCGAAACAGCATTCCAGGAATTAAAGAATAAATTGACGAGCGAACCAGTGTTATTTGCACCCGATTTCGAACGCGGGTTTATTGTACTGTGCGAATCTTCTGACCTCGGGATGGGTATTGTACTCACGCAGTTGAATGTTAAGGGAGAAGAACACCCCATTCTATACCTGAGTAAAAAAATGTCCATAGTAGATAAAAATTACGCACCACCGAGAAAGATTATCAAGATGGGGAAAAGTTCGTCGTCGTCACTGACCACAACCCACTTGTCTGGTTGCGAACCTACGTCAGTTCGAATCCCAGACTAATGCGATGGGCACTGGCACTCCAGCCGTATGATTTCGAGATTGTCCACCGATCTGGGAAAAAACGAGTCTTAGTCGCGCTTTCCATGACAGTTCAGAGAGCATTTTACGAAACATTCTTTTACTGTAGACGTTGAATATTAAAATTGCGAATCATGTTTTTGTGTGTCGAGCGTAATTGATAGTTTTGCATATAGCAGTCCACTTAATTATTTCATTGTGTAGTGCTTATATTTCTTTTTAATCGGTACTTGTAGTTCCTTGAGTGACTATGCTGTATGGGAGTAGAAAACTACTCCGTTTTATAACTTTAAAATTGAGTAACTTAACCTATTGCATTGTGTATATTCTTGAGTCACGGTTTCAAGATATGGTGGTGGTGAGTGATGTTGCTCTTTTGATCTGGTGTTTGGGTGTTGGACACTCAACGATGACCAGTGCTGAAAAGTGCGTCTGCGTATATATTTGCACCAAAACTTTTCATCTTTGAGAAAAGTTTTTCTCAAGGGGGAGGAGTTGCACCGGTCGGTCTGGCATTCCCACATCTGGAATTCAGATCTCCCTCGACTGCAAAACAAGTTGTCAACACCTAAATTATCTTGGGCCCTTCATGAGAGGCATGCAGACGGGCCACCCCCAGGAAAACACTTGTTTACAGTTCTGTGGAAGCCCGGGCCAGAAAGACATTGCATCTGTCCTCGGGTCGGGAAGCTGTGGAGGTTCTCATGACCTTCCGTTGCAGATGGCGTGGAAACACCGGGATTAACATTCCAAGACAGACGAACTCCCCTCAAAAGATCACGGAGAGGAGATTGAAACCACGAAAGGAGCAGTCGCATCCTTCAGACTTAGATGTTGGCGAGCCTCCTGCGGCCTTGGCAGATTCGATGTTTAACAGCTGTGCCCTCATACTTTTCAATTAATGTTATCAATATGTAAATAATCTTCAAATTTCTCTATTACAAATAAATATTTTTTACTCTGCTGTAAACAGTCTTACGCCTAATTAGAGACCAGAAACGTTACAATACTATCATTATCTTCTGTTCAAGATATGTTTGCGAGTTTTTATTTTCTTGAATACTATTTCACTTTTTGCAAGATCCTTTTGAATTTGTGGATAATTAGCATCTAAGGCAACTGCAAATTTGAAAATTTTAACAAGACTTTTAACACATATCACTGCCCATTTCGATGAGTAATGGATTAGCAACCGGAGGGTTACGAGTTCGAAACTCGGTCCAGCCAAAGAACGGGGGTTGGTAAGGGATGTACACGGGGTCTGGTGCACATTAAATCTGTCGTGGCCTCAGATGTCCTCAAGTTGGCGTGGTGTGAAAGTTTGGAGAGTGGGGCGCCAGCTCAAGTGTTGTTCTCGTGGTGGTTCAAAATTACGAGGCTTTGTCCTTGGATCTTTCTCTTCGAGTTGGAACCTGGACCGCCGACAATAACCCGTTGTGTTGCTCCAGTGTGACGTTAATTAGCTACCTACCTACCATATTATATCACAACGTATATCAGTTAAACATTGCACGTGGATTATGGCCTGACTCATTTGGCGTAAGCAGAACGAAAATCTTCTTGTACAAATTTGCGCAACACCGATAGATTTTCTTTATATTTCAAAATAACTATGGAAATTTCTTGTCAGTCCATTTTTGACATTTGGGTGCAACGTTCGGAAAACTCCATTCCCGTTTGCTAAATATTTCTTTGTCGAGTTGCAGAGGATATTCTTTTCCTTCAGTTCTACTTGTCGTTATATAATCGTAATTTTGTTAAGAGTCATTTTTATAACGGTATAAAATTTATTTGATTTTTATGACGATTTTCGTACTTCAGTTATCCCGAGAGCGATAGCGTTTCTTAAAAACCATAACATCCACTCAACTATCATTCAAAGTTGTGGGCGAAAATCGCGTTCCAAGTTCTGGTATCTATCATCATGATATGACCAGTTTCGCTGACTGACAGGATGTACAGTTGAAGGGTTGAAATATTGAAACCCACGCTTTTTATTCTGGCGTTGCTCATTGTAGAACCAATTTAATCTCGGCATCCAAAGTTATAAATGTTACGCCACCCTACTGAAAAAGAGGGACTTAGTTGTGTGACTGATTACAATTTGATGACAATAGAAGGAAGATAATTTCTTTAACTCGAGGGGGAAAAGAATTTTCCAGTGATTATTTTTAGATTCAAATAAATACATTTCAATTCTATTTTTTCGTGCAACGTAGGTAGTTACATTTGGGTGAACCGGACGTGAAGTAGTTACACGTTGGTAAGTAATTTTTATAATTTAACGCATTCAAAATTTTTTTGAGTAGGTGGTGGTAGTTGAATTTACTTGACACTGAAGCACACACCGGCACAGCGGGCTATTGGCGACTGTTCGGGATCATTTCCAAAGGGAAAGATTCGAGGACGACGCCTTATACTTTTGAACCACGGTCAGATGATGAGGTCAACACCTCAGCTGGCACCCCACTCTCCAAACTTCCACACCACGCCAAAGTGAGACTACGACAGATTTAACGTACACCAGCCCCCACGACACGAGTGTCAATTTAAATGCAGTCGAACCTCGTTAAGACGTATTTCATGGAACCGTAAAAAATTCGTATCACCCGTAGTTCGTGTTATCGGAATTCAGAAAAAGACATTATTTCAAGAATGAAACAAAATATGTATTAATGTATTTACATTACTTTCTGTACAATTCTTGGTTCACAGGTGAATGATAGTCATCAAAGATTATACAGATGATTCTTGATTACAGATATTTCCTGATTACGCAATTTTTGTCTTGAAATAGTTCTGTTGTCGATTTTTGTGTTTCGTTTTTTCGTGATATTCTTTAAGAAAATCTTTGATGCGGTCAACGCAGAATTGAGCAGATGAATTGTCACTCCTAACAAAAAGTGGTGAACAATTTCTAAGACAAAAGTAGCCTCTTTTACAGAAGTCACGCTTATTCCTTGGTCTTCGGTATCTTTCTTCACTCTCTTCCACAAATAAATCTTTTACAATTTCGGAGTCACTTAACGTTTCTGATAATGCGATTGAAAATAATCCTTTTGCCCTTACGTTTCGAAAATGTGTTCGTCTTAACCGGCTCGATTAGTGTAACCCGCATTCTTCTTAAACGAATGATTAACATTATTTGAATACTCATTTTTATGGGGGTTGGAATTTAGTTCGTATTATCAGTAATTCGTACTAAGCGATTTCGTCTTAATGAAGTTCGACTATTTTAACAATGAGCAACTAAATAAGTCGTTTAACAAAGGTATCCTAACCCAGAGTTGACCTCCTTAGAGTACCCCTCATATATTTTTGTGGTCGATGGCCTAAACCCCAAACATGAGGAATAAATATTACAAATGAAATCTCTCCGAGTAACAACTATGAATTGTGACTCGATTTCACCCAATAGGGAATTTGGCCGCTTTATCAGAAGAAGGGATACAGTCCTAGGGGCACGAACATTTGGGGTCCTCGTGTTTTAATGGTTGGAATCCGGTTCCCTTCTAGCATGGAAGATAAATGTTATAAATATACTGTTAATGTTGGTAACGATCAGTACCTAAAACACGTGTGTGAAGGAACGGGTTTTCACTTACTCACCCCCCATAATTTTCCTACTTGGTTGTCGCCAATGCTTTCCAGAAGAATTTGATTCACAGATAAGGTTTTTAAGGGTTAACTTTCTCGTCACGCTCCATAAATACTGCACCTGTTGATCATCCAGTCTCCAATAACTTTCACAATTCTGGTTCTTTATCTTGTCAGTCACCGAATGCTATAAAATCTTATCGCTCGATTCCGTTAACCTCGATCCTATAAAATCTTCGAAAGAATGTTACTGAAGATTAACTGGACACATTTGAAAAATCACGTGTATTCGTAGTCATACTAATTGAATTGCCATGTTCGAAGGGAAAGAATCGGAGTTTTGCTTTGAGGTGATTTTGAGTTCTACAAGGCGAAATTCACGATAACCAAGGGACTTTGAAGCTTATTTCTCCAACGATAACTCGATTTGATTGTTTTCTCTCAGGAATTGTGAATTTTTGTTTATAGAACGCAAAACCACCTAAAAAACCAGATAGTTGTATAGTTTACAATGCTGTATATCTCACATTGGCGTGGTGTGGAAGTTTGGAGAGTGGTGTGCGGCTCAGATGTTGATCTTGTCATTTGACCGTGGTTCACAATTACGAGGTGTTATCCTCAGATTTTTCCCTCGGGATTGATCCCGGACCGTCGCAAATATCATTACAATTCTTTTTAAAATTCATACAATAAACTAACATAAGTATTATTTATGGCATAATCATAAAGAGTATTAGAAAACTTTTGTATACAGTTGTGTTGTTGACAAACATAAAATTAAGTTTAAATTAGTCGATCACTGGACTAATAAGTCGTGTATCGTATTGTAGTTTCCTCAGTCCAGCATCATTAAATCAATTTGTGCTGATTTTTATTGACATATTCTATTAAGACCACGAAATATTTATATTTGTTGTGAGGTGTACACCTTCAGTACGAGATTTTTTAATCAGCAAAACCCGTCTCTTACCCCGTGTCTCATTCATATTGAAATTTAAACCTGTATGCCTTTTTTCTTTTAAAAATCGGGTTTTGGAACTGCAATGGCGAACTTGCAAAGAAATAGTATTCACTGTTGTTAGATTTGAGAAGGCAGTCGACCGTAGTTCAAGGTATTAGGGGTGAAGGCTCGTTAGAAGGTTGCCGTACCAAAAACATAATGGGCGATCGCCGTGGATATTTCGCCGATTGTCAGCTGCCAGACTTGAGACATCGAACCGTTACATCTCCCCGAGATATGATTTTATTTGTTAGTGTTTATGATTACGTTTGTGTGTGTGTATATATATTTACTGTTTAAATTCTTTTATTGAACTTATGGAATTGGTTTGTTGAGTTTTTATGGCATAAGGGCCGTATTTGGTCATGCTGCACCGGATACAAGACATACAATATCAAGTAGTGGACACACGCACGAAGTTTTACTGACACAAAAGAGAGAAATACACCCAGGAAGCAATCGAACCTGCGCTGTATACAATTCGCAGGATTGCTAGCACAGTGAATGGGGGGTATTTCAATTAACGTCACACTGGAGCAACACAATGGGCTATTGGTGACGGTCCGGGATCAATCCCAAAGGGAAAGATCCGAGGACAACACCACGTAATTTTGAACCATGGTCAGATGACGAGGCAACACCTGAGCTGGCACCCCACTCTCCAAACTTCCACACCACGCCAACGTGAGGACATCTGAGGCCACGACAGATTTAACGTGCACCAGCCCCCTTTGTACACGACGGTGTTTGGCTGGATTCGAACTCGCAACCCTTCGGTTGCTAGTCCGTTACTCTTCCAACCGGGCCACCGCGGCCCTCACAGTGAATGGAATTGGATTGAGTGATTCTAGTTTCCTTCGCTAGTCTATATATGTAACCATTTCAAGAATAGGTGGAACTTCAGTAGCCCTAGGCTCGTGAAAGGGTTAACGGATTGTTGTCTGGGCTGGACCCTACAGGCAATAATGTAGTGTTTAGAGCTGAATCCAATGATTAATGCAAGAATTGGCCAAAAGAGCAATTTTAATTAACACTAAGCACAAGACAAAACAATTACAAGAATAAGCAAACATAAAAAGTAACATCTCGGGGAACAAAACCTCAGCGCGTCAGTTCTACGCTCGCCTTGGGAAACAACTAGAGAAAAATGATTCATTCTCTTTCGCGGAGAGTGTGTCACGTGGTCCGCCATCACCAATCAAGGCGCATATCGCTGAGATACACGTTAAGGGGCTGATGCGTTACAAGTGTAATTTAAGTGATTGCATCAATTCAAGATTTTTCTTGAGTAATCCTTTTCCCTGTTAAACCTAATCCGACGATATCTCTTGTGGCAACCATTATAATTATATTGCATCGTTTTAGCGACGCAATATAATTGTATTGTCTTTCCAAATTGTTATGATTTATATTTTATCTGTTTATTTGCGATGTGCAAGATGCTCCTAGTATTATAATAATCTGCTAAATGTATTTTAATTAATTATTTAACGGCTTTACTCATTCGTGTATGTTTATCTACTGTTACTCGTTTCGTACATATTCCAGTGTGATCAATCTGGAACATTCCATGTAGAATATTCCATCTGGAAAATTTTATCTAGAATATACCAACTAGAACATCCATGCAAAATGAAAATGTAATTGCTAAAAAACACTTCGACTACAACACAAGCTGGAACATCCGCTTTAGTCAAGTTAAATTTCCTATTCATCACATAACTACCACTCTAATAAAGGTACACAATTGTTAAATACACAATTTCACAACTGTAAATAAATGTCATATTTAACATTTTACATTTTTGTAGAATTTAAAGTTTTAGTAAGAAAGAAAAGTCTCTAGTGGTAATGTTACCAGAATGCATAGAATAGTTCAGAGTATGCATATAAATGCATGTATGTCATTTAAAAACAAAAGCGTTTCCCAAAGTTATACAATGATTAGAAGTGTTTTTAAAACTAATTAAACCATTACTTACCTTTATTAGTTATTGAACGAAAAATATCAAATTGAGAATCCAGAAATACATCTTAAACATAAAAAAATCTTCGAATCAAGCAATGAATGAATCTGTTTCTTCACTACAAAATAGATTCTTGAAATATAACTGACACAAATTAAAAAAATCATACGATGAAGAAAATACCATATTAGGTTGCCATATTAGCTACCAGTCCTATTTTAAAAGGTTTTGTTCTGCATATTTTATTTATGTTTTATTCTCTTTATCGTCTTTCTCAAATATTCAAAAAATTTTTATAATTCGTAATGAAAAATAAGATTCAAAATAAAGTATTAGAATTTAAATTTCGTAAAAATAATTTTTGGAAAAATAATTGTTTTTATCAGTACTGTAAAATAATTCAAGTAATCGCAATGCTCAATATACCTTCCAGCTTCTGCAAAATTACCAAATAATTAAAACATTGCATTAGAATATGTTGAATAAATATTTTGTGTACTCGTACAAACAGACACAAAACAGACGTAAAACGGGAAAAGAGAGACCAACGCAACCAAATTCAGTCACTAAATGAATGTAAGTACTCATTGTATGCAAAATTTCATGAAAATACACCCAGCCGTTTGGATGTACTACGTAGGCACACATACATATTGAAATCAAACGAACAAGACACCGATTTTGCATTAGAAAGGCGCAAAACGGATAAATAACTTGAAATAGGTGAAAAATATACAATGTACAAACACTCCATATATTTTTATTTATATAGATTAGCTTACAATTGAAACTTAAATATCCAACAACCGATATTGCATTTTGGTTCTCTTCAAAGTGAATTTCCTGACATTAAGAAAGCAATGCTTCTCTCCACGTCATATTTGTGAGAATCAAGCTTTCTCGTAATAAATAATATTAAAAACGATACAGATCGTAGTAGGTAGTTAATTAACGTCGCACTAGAGCAATACGACGTGCTATTGGCGACCGTCCGGGATCAACCCCAAAGGGAAAGATCCGAGGATATCTCGTAATTTTGAACCACAGTCAGTAGTTGACCACTGAGCTATAAGGATGGAAGGAAACCCCGGAATAAGATTTAATAGTATGCCTGTCGACCTCGCAGACATCCTGAAACAGTTCGGAAATAAATTAAATACTACATGCAAGTAAGTTAGAGGAAAATAACGAAAATTGTTTTAAGTAATTTTGAATATTATTTTTTATTACTAAGTTAAAATAAATTGTTCTAATAATAAGTGTTCTGTAAAATAATTGTTTTTGGTGTGCAGCAGAATTTTAGTGATTAGTTTATGTGAGCTATGAAATGAAAAAGGTTGAAAATCCCGGCTCGAGCATATCTGGGGAAGGGGTTTGTGGACATACATCGCATACACTTCAATTTCGTGTTCCCAACCAACCTATATATGCGATTTGTAGGCGGCGCAAGTTCGATTCCTCCCTGAATCTATTTCTCACTTCTGTATTAGAACTTTCCTTGTGTGTCTATTTTTTTGTCTTGTGTTTCGCGCAGCTCGACCAAAAATGGCCCTTGGTTCGTAAAACCCAATCCTACCACCCCTCAACAGGAAATATTTTTGAAACATCCTGTGTTTTGTGAAAACCGTTTTCATCGATTCATTTCATATTCCGAAAAATTAGTAATTTTTATTCCTCATTTGGGGTTAACCAAAATTTATTGGAGGAGGGAATGGTAGTACCAAGAGGGGTTAGCCCCCTCATCATGACATATGTCTCTCAATTTGTTATAGGGCCGCGGTAGCCCGGTTGGAAGAGTAACGGATTAGCAACCGGAATGTTGCGAGTTTGAATCCAGCTGAAGACCGTCGTGTACAGGGAAGCTGGTGCACGTTAAATCCGTCGATGCCTCAAATGTCCTCACGTTGGAGTGGGGTGCCAGCTCAGGTGTTGCCTCGTCATCCGACCGTAGTTCAAAATTACGAGGTGTCGTCCTCGATCGTTCCCTACGGGATTGATCCTGGATCGTCGCCAATAGCCCGTTGTGTTGCTCCAGTGCAACATTAATTAAACTACCTACCGACCTTGATAGCTCCCTTTTGCTATTCATACTTCAGAAATAACTTCTCCGAGATGTCAAAGATCTTAAAGACAGCTCGCAGACACCATAAGCGCTGCATTCTGAATACAAGAGAAAACGACAAATATTGATACAGGCAGAATTTCAAAAGCTATGAAACCTTGTTCAGGTGTTATCAGATCATACAGACGGTCACGGGATCCGTCGATTCAGAGAGCGATTAGGTAATTCCTTAAAACCCTAAAACTTCTATTCTCTCTGCGAATGCCAGATGTATGGGAAATGCAATTACCCTTGCAAGAGATGTAGCTTAGACTTGAAACAGGATTACTCAAAAGACGCCGGGAGTTGAATTGGTGCAATAACTTTGATTGCTCTTCATTGTTGTCTGTAGGGTCCAGCTGAAACAACATATCCATTAACTCAGGGGCGCACCCAGGATATCTGTGGTGAAGGCTACATTTTTATCGTAAGATCTTTATTTAATGGGATTTTAAAATATAGAGTCGTTGAAGAGTGAATTATCTAGACTAGTTTTGGAATGTTTTCCCAAGAGACTAAGTTTTGGAGTGTTACTACTTATTGACTAGTTTTATAGTGTGCAACCTAGACACTAGTTTTGAGTCTATTACTTGGAGATTGGTTTTGAAGTGTGTTACCTAGACTAGATTTAGAGTGTGTTCCCAAGAGACTAGATTAGGAAAAGTTATCTAAAGACAGGTTTTAAAGTGACTACTCCAAGCCGAATAGAAGTTGTATTGAAGGGAAAAGGTGCCACAGTTTTCAAGAACAATATTAAAATTTTAAATTATTTTTATCCAATCCAGTAAATAAAAAATTAAGCATTTTTGTAACAGGGCTAAAAGCAATGAATAAATATTTGTTGACTACAAGGAGAAAATATATAAAAAAACCTTTATAAAAGATTTTTTAAAGCAATCGATGAATTATATAAATAAGGATATTTTTTTGCTTTTTATAAGGTTTGGGATGGGCTTAAGCCCCTCCATTAACTCTTTCAGGAGCCCCACCTGTTTGAAATGGTTTAGGTTAGGTCAGCGAAAAACAGCCGGTGTGCCTTGGCAGTAGCATATCGAAGGGCGTTAGCCCCGAGTGCTAGAATCTAAAGGGGCGGTATTTCAGAAATCTATATATTTATATTTCGCTAACGATCGTGGGACAGAAATCGACAGTATTCGTATATCGGCAAATGGCAACAAGCGATTGTTTGTTTGGCGTTTTACTGCGCAAGGACCACACTTGGTCGAGCTGCGATAAACACAAGACAACGTCCAATAAAAAATGTGTGAAAGGGGAAGAGGGATTGGGAACAATGTAGTGGGATGAAAGCAGGAAAAGGACATTTGTGGCCACGACAGATTTAACGTGCGCTAGCCCCCACGTACACGATGGTCTTTGGTTGAACACGAGGGAGCTGGTACACAATCTGTCGTGGCCTCAAATGTCCTCACGTTGGCGTGGTGTGGATGATTGGAGAGTGGGGTGCCAGCTCAGGTGTTGACCTCGACATATGACCGTGGTTCAAAACTACGAGGGATTGTCCTTGGATCTTTTTCTTCGGGATTGGTCCCAGACCGTCGCCAATAGCCCTTGTTGTTGGTCCAGTACGACGTTGATTGGATCGAACTCACAACCCTCCATTTCCGTCCCTGAATACCATTGACACGAGTTATTCAAAGCCCAGAGCAAGAAATAGTGCTCAAAAAAGCTAAGTAACTAACGATGTTTCGCCAGATCAGAATTAGGCTTTTCCTTTTATTCAACTTAGAAAACATTGTCAGATAAGGATGTGGGGAGGGGCAATGTGGTCCGACGGTAAAAAGTTAATGCGACCCGGATTTCTTTCCGATAAGTAAAACAACTTATTTTATGATGCTAGATAATGTTGAAATTGTGTTTATGGTACTTAATTGTTCTGCAAACAAAGAACGACACTTTTTTATTAAAAGAGAAATGTGTCAGGTGGTAACACTGATTTGGATTAATATCCGATTTTCTAACGACTCCAATACCAGAATTTTTCACGAACCTGAATTTATTTTCCAAAAACTCGTTTTTTCTTCAGTCTTATTTACGTTGCATTATTTTTAAGTTAATTTCTCCAGTCTAGGGGCCGCGGTGGCCCGGTTGGAAGAGTAACGAACTAGCAACCGAAGGGTTGCGAGTTCGAATCCAGCCAAACACCGTCGTGTACAAAGGGGGCTGGTGCACGTTAAATCTGTCGTGGCCTCAAATGTCCTCACGTTGGCGTGGTGTGGAAGTTTGGAGAGTGGGGTGCCAGCTCAGGTGTTGCCTCGTCATCTGACCATGGTTCAAAATTACGTGGTGTTGTCCTCGGATCTTTCCCTTTGGGATTGATCCCGGACCGTCACCAATAGCCCATTGTGACGTTAATTGAAATACCCCCCCACCCTAGATTATTTTAGATGAAGTATCAAACAAAACTTTCAAAACAAAGAATGTAAAAACAATTCCTTTATTACTTCTCTTAGTTAAAAAGAAATATAAAACGATGAGTCGCTTCAAATAAGAATAAATTTAAGTTATACTGTTAACTAATAGCATTCATATCGAGAAGGAAGTTGAATTAATCTTGTACCAAGGGGTATTGGCGACGGCCCAGGATCAATCCCGAAGGGAAAGATCCGAGGACACCTAGTAATTTTGAATCACGGTCAGACAAGGTCAACATCGAATTAGAACTGGCAACCCTCCGGTTGCTAATCCGTTACTCTTCCAACCGAGCTACCAAAGATCGTCGTGTACGAAAGGGGCTGGTGCACGTTAAATCTGTCGTGGCCTCAAATGTCCTCACGTTGGCGTGAAGTTTGAAAAGAGGGGTGCCACCTCGTCATCTGACCGTGGTTCAAATTTAGGTGTCCTCGATCTTACCCTTCGGATTCCGGACCGTCGCTAATAGCCCGTCGTGTTGCTCCAGTGCGACGTTAAATACCTACCTACCAACCTGGCTACCGCGGCCCCCAAATAATATTGGTGACGGTAGTGGTGCTGCGGAACGTTTGTTTCAAGAATTCTAAATCTGATGTCCCTTAGCTTCTTTTATTTCAGCACTTCGCCAAAATTCCAAAGAATGAATTCCGATTTGATTTTGATAGTTGATTGGTCTACGCCAATTAAATTAAACGCCAAATGTTGCCAAAATGGTGATAAAGTACATAACCTGGATGTTTCATGCAGTAGCATTCTGTTCGGTTTGTTCGTCACTGATAATTATTCTAAGGGAAGAAATTTGAAATTAGATTCGGAATTGCGAATTACTTTCTGGTCAGGAGTGTGTTTTATGGAACAGTATTAACATTTTGGAACATTTAACTGCTGTCTTGCCTTTTATTTGCAGGAAAGAAAACCAAAATTTTAAAAGGATTGAAAAATCATCACAAACTACAATGTATTTTCACAAAATGTTTATGAAAATATTTTATTTTTCTATACACCACACAATTAACATTTCATTTCAACTTCTAAAAAAGAAAAAGGGAAAAAAGCGTAGCATTTTTGACGGTAAATAATTCACATGCTTTTTAAGTGTTATAAATATATATCACAGGAGCTGGAAATTAAATCACTGTTTAAGTAACACAACTAAAAAGACATTTAACATTTTCTCAACATCTCAAATAATTTTTGGAAACGTGTGTATATTATAAACTAATTCCTTAATAATGAAGTATGAATTGAAACTTAAGTATTAGCTCTTCTGATGTTTAAAATATAGTTTGAAACTAAAGTATATAGAAAAATGAAAAAAACTGATAAAATGAGATATTTTAATAGCGTATTTAAATAGATTTTATAAAATGCATATGGCAGATGTTATTTAAGGTCTTTGTCCAGGGCAGAAATATTTTTCATTTAAGTAATTATAAAAATCGCAAATCTTTAATCCTTGCCTACTTTTAAATTCTTGATTCTCAAACCATCATTTATAGCAATGGTTCTTAACATTTTTACCCTACGATCCACATAGAGTTATTGCTGAAACTGCGAACTGTTCCATTTTTAATTCGAGTTCTAGACAAAAATTACAAAATTGTCGAGACATTCTCATTTATATTAACTAGCATTTGTTATACATAAGGCAATACTGAAACTCAATAAGTGTCTTGATCATTGAATGCCGGTTTAAAAATTAATAATTGTTAATTACGAATTTTGCCATGTCTCGGTTCGACAAAAATTATCATTTAGAATTTTAAGACCACCTTAATTTTCAGTCTTTTATCAAATGCATTTGATAGCATTTGGCCCCGATGAACTTATTCCTAGATTGTCTTTACAAACCTTTGAAATTTAATTTAGAAGTTATAAAAAGCATGGGCAAAGCAAACGACCTTGTAAATATGCTAAGGGTTGGACTCAAACTTGACTTGTGTAGGTGTTTGGCAGGAACTGGACAATGTAGTAGCAATTTTTGCTGCTCAGATACGAAATGGATCGGCTAAAGCACAAAATGTGCTAAATATAAGACGTTGAAGATCTCGTCAAGAAATTTAAAACTAAATATTTTCTTTAAAAGTTTTCAATCAGCAACTGCAGATTCCGATGGGTTGGCGGCAAAACTTCGAAATCGGCGACCCTTGAAACATTTTCTCACAAAAGAAATATTTTACGTCCGCCATTAGGAAAAAGGGTCGTTCTCGTTGACCTTTGGTGAATTTTCAAAAAAAGTCGCCAAAATTTTGAAAATAGGTTTGAGGACTATTTTGCTTCAAAAGATACCCCTAGTCAACAATGTTGGAAAATAGCAAAATTCGCCTTTCAGTCGCATGTGGCAGCAGTCTTAGAAAGGAGAGAATAGATCATGCAAGGCCAACAGCAACTGGATGCTAATCTCCATAAGGGGATGGGATAGGGGAGATCTGTGCTGAAGGTACCTACTGCGCATAACAAATACCAAAACCATAGTAACTATTTGAGGCTGAAAGGATCGGGCATAAGCAGTCCCTGGTTGGCATTGTGGGGTGAAAATCAAGGATGTTAAAATAAAAGCTCAAGTCTCACACTCAGATTTGCATTTAAAGTCTATTTTGCTTCAGGTTTATCTCAATATTTATTTTTGCATTGAATTTTTCTGAATTTCCGTGAACGGTAATGCTGCAGATCATTCAAAAACTGTACTGATAGTTATCCGGCAAGATAATATTCATATGTCAAAGCTGTCAAAAGCTTGAAGGTTCCAGGTGGAAGATAAAACTGCTTTCGAGTGGTCTGCTAAAAAACAAGATTTCAATTTAATTAGGATTCTAACTTATAGTTTAGTTTTCCAATTAAAAGTAAACAACTTTTGTGATTGACTAAGTTCCAGATCTTATTTTAGGGTCCTGTGGGTAAAAATACATTGAGAACCATTGACTGATGCACAATATCTACAATATAGAATCAGTTAAGATTCAAATCTAACAAATAATTTGAGAAGGGATCAGTTTTATATCAGTCCAAATTGATTAACACATAATTTTTCTGCCTCAAGCCCTTTGGATTTTGGACCCAAATTAAGAAAGAAAAGTAACAAAAGAGAGAGATCGTGTTTTAAATGTTTATCGCTTGCTTTTAAAATAACAAACAAAACAGTCGAGATCATTTTTTCAAAAATAATCCTTTCACAAGAAATCCATTTACATTAAGAAATGTTTGTACACAAGACGTGGAAGATTCAGCTTTACATCTTTTGAAAAACGCCACAGATAAATCTGTCACATAGTTTTCATGTAACTGTCATAGAACACACAAAGGAAAACAAGAGAAACAGACAGGATGTACAAATATAGCACAAAAGGTGTGTACATTACATACAAGACAGCATAATTCACAAATCACACACACGTTTATATGGGGTTTTAAAAAGTCACATACACTGTGCATCCAATATGCTACACTTCATACACTACATTGCCAAAAATACTCCAACTGGTAGATACACAACTGGTACATAAAAGCCAATTAAGAAATCTTTGGAAGCAGTTACGGCACACAATGCTAATTCTATGGGCTTCCAAGATGGAATGCTATTTGAGCATTTCTGCAATGTTACATGAAATTCAGCTACATGGTATTGTAGCTGATATCATCCAATGCTGAGAGGTTTGTAGTGTTAATTAACCACAAATGGATAGAGGTTTCGATGAAACAGTTCCCCAATTAGAAATGCTATTTATTTGGAATCTCGGGAAAAGTCATACATTTTCAGCAGACATGGCTTTGAAGGTTATCCTGAGTTACGTAACTATTAGCAAATGTGAATCTGTCTGAAGCTCCATGCTAACAATTATCATGGTAGTTTGGCTGCTTTCATACTCTACCTAACACACCCTACATAAAACCTGGTTTGTTTGTTGCACGACAGTCCTTTCGTTCACTACACAAGATATAATGCCCAGAGATGACTAGTGGTCTTATGCAGTGCTCAATTCAGCGGTACTCATTCTTAGACAACAGGAGGTAGATCGTGTTGGAAAGAGGAATTATCCTTTCAATCAGTCTTACTAGGGTATAACATTTAACTCTCTGCAGGGTTCACATATAAGTTCGCAACGTGCAGTCTTCCCTACATGATTTCTAACTAGTTTTAACCTTCTAGACCAATAGGATATTTCCTAGGATTTCCTTCAAAACAATTGATTGATTATTCGAGTTGTGGGGATAAGTACATGTTTCATTAACGTTGCACTGGAACAACGGGCCATTAGCAACAATCCGGGATCAACTCCGAATAGAAAGATCCAAGGACAACACCTGGTTATTTTGAACCACGTGAGTTGTGGGGGAAAGTAATACTACACTACTCGGAAATCTCGTAACTCTCAGAGTTAACTGCAAAATGCTTTACTCCCTACATTACCGTACCAAATGTTTCTGAGGGAGATCTGAAGATGAGGGGCTATTTCTGATAGCTGGAACTCAGTCCTGAGATTGTAGTGCCCTTTGCATCTAAACCTATGGAGCTACATAAGCATGCAAGATGATTGTAAGCTCTCTGCCTTAAGTATGATAGTACTTCAAAATACCAGTCTCTTTCAGCATGGCCTGGTTGTATGTTCCACTTTTAAGTCGTTCAAAGAGCAAAAAGTATGAAACTTAGCTTAGGTGTTTTACAGCATGAATCTCAATTCACTTTTATATAACCTAGGTATCCAAATACTTTTGGCAATGTAGTATATTTAGGAGTCTTTTTTTCAACTTTTTGTTGCTTTTATAATTACAGCATTCATGGTTCATACAGCAAATATTAATAATGCAAACAATGGTTGATTGCATCTATTAAAACATCGTTGACAGTACCTAGCTCATAATTATATTTGGCACAACACTATTTCAATTGGAATGCCAAGGTAATTGTAAATTTAAAATGAATTACTTAAATGCAAATATAAACAGAAAATTTCTCAAAATATATTCCAAATGTCTGGTAAATACAATACAGAAGTAGATTTCAGGTACTGAGACAAATTTCTTTTATTCTAATAAAGTGTAGTCAGTTTGAAACTCCTGTTAATGTAAGACATTTGAAAAATTAAAACTAACTGTTCAACACTTCAGTATCAAACTAACAAAACCTACAATTATAAAGACTTATATTAAAATTCATACACTTTAATAGAAAAATTATTAAAACCAACTCATTGGAACATTTTAACTTCAGTCATGTCCTGATACTTTGCCTTTCAAATATCAGATTTGGCATAGTTAATTTTAAGAATTATATAATAATCTATAAAAATTATGTTTGGCAAAAACATTTTGAGCATTAGGCATCAATGGATGCAATTATCTCTAATGAAGAATAATAAAACTAGTATCTTAACATCCTTTTTATACATAAATTTCTTGAATTTGACAATTTATAACAATTGAAAGCAGGATGATAACTTATAATAGTGCACTTTATTAAGGGAAATTACTCAGCACATTTTAATAGGTTTTCGGAAACCAAAAGTTTTAATGTGTTTAATAAACTACCACTAATACCTTATTTTTAAGAGCACAAAATGTTTTCTAATTTCAACCAAATTCCCTGTACTTATGAGAGAATATTTAATAAATACCATTGCAGATATACGAGTCTTTAGAACCCACACAAAAAAAGCTGCTCTTCATCACTAAAAATGCAATTTTACTTTAATACAAAAATTTACTTAGGTTCCTTTTCGTGGAAAATTAAATTACAGGAAAATTATAGTAAAGTAGCTCACAAATAAACGTGGTTTATGTATATCTCCACAAACATGAATTTCAAAAATAAATAGAATTGATTGCTTCAAGGGTTTTTATGAATGTTATTTCTTCAAAACTTATTTACAAAAACTTTCATACTTAAAGCTAAAAGTTATTTGATTTGCTTGATAGCAGTTTCATCTGGAGGTATAAAACGGATCATCTCCTTTAAGCACTTTAACACAATTTCATAAGAATAAATGCAATTTTTAAAAAATTATTAATTTTCAAGAAAATTTACATCTTTATACAACTTTAAAAACATTCTAAAGTGAAAGAAAATTGCATTGTATTAAAGAAAGCATTCATTGGACAAAACAATTTCAGCTTGCATATTTGAAAATATATTTGAGACAAAGTTTATTTTAGTATATAACTATTTTTTATGAAGATTAATACTTTCTGGCATAGGTTTTAACAATCTTTTTAACTTGTTATTGATAGTTTAATATAAAAAATTTTCAATTTTCTTGAATTCACATGGATTAAAAAGTTGTCATTACTTTACAATGACATTAAAACATCATGGAAAAATATATCAATCAATAATTCTAATTTATCTGAAATATTGTATAATTTGATTATTTTCAGATTTATTTTGTGAAAATTACTCTTCACCTAATGTCAAGAGAGAATTATAAGTGTGTACTTTTATTTAGTTTAAAAATACGTTTTATTTCCTAAAAATGAACAAATTTAAGAAAGCTTTTTTGTTTGTAACATTTTAATGGAACATAATTTATAAGAAAAAGCAATGGGTATAGTTTAATCAATTTGTTCTTAACTTCTTTTTCTGTGAGCACAAAAATAACAAATATCAATAAAAGCAAGAACTGTCAATGTTAAAATAATTTTTAAAAAACTTTATGATGTAAAATAATAGCACAATATAAAATATATTTTAGCCTAACATTATCACTCCAAACTTCACTCATATAAAGTTCATGGTATTCAAATCTAACTGCTTAAATGTATAGATTGGAAATGCATGTTGACATATTCCCCTTTTACATTTCCAGAATTGTGAATACAAATGAAAAAAAGATATTTCTTTTTCAATTAGGTAAAAATAAAAATTTGGTTAAAAATTAAATTTTGGAAATGTTAACTCCAATTAAGTGAAATTACTTTTACAAAGTATCAACATTAAATCATATGCAGACAGTACCTAAAACTAATATAATTAACAAAACACTTATGTACTCTCTCATACACGGAATTAAACTACATTTTAAGGGTATTGTTTCAAAACACAGAATTCATGCTTGTTAAAACCATATGTAACTACATTCTTTAAACTTTTATATTTTCATGGTGCACTATTTTCAAAACAATCCAAAAATAAGAAAAAAATTTTGGTAAACACAAATGTAGAGCAGAGCAGCAAAAATTAGATGTTAGAAATCTATTCTGAAAACTAATTAATTTCGTTTGAAAGAATTCCAAATATGAGGTAAACATCATATTAGCACAAATTCTCATTCTTTTTAAAATGCAGACTTTTAATGTGAAAAAAAAAAGGAATTTCGCACTGTTGACTAAAGTGAAAAATTGTAAATGAGATAGATCACAATACACATATAAACAAGCAAAACAAAATGTACACATTTTCAACCTAAGATATTACTTTTATGCTAATCTTTTACAACATAGCACAACTTGCTAAGTTTTGATAGCTGAAGCTATGTTATGAAAAGAAAATTGCATTTAATGGTATCTTTTACAGGTATATATAAGAAAATACAGACATGTTTCTATAACATCCTCTTTAACAAATGTGAGCTGCTTAATTTTTTCACAAAAACATACAATTAAGTAGTAATTCTTATTATAAAAACGAAACATTACAGCTTCTTTACAAAAGTCATATATTTATAAATTTTTTCCTATATTATAAACAGGAATTTATAGATAAAAAAATTAAGGGCCACTCAGATTATACATAAAGATTTCTGTGCAAATAAAATATAGCTCCTATGTTTGGAAAATTAGTCTTCATTAGTAAAATATTGATGTCTTTACAAATGACGGATCTCAGCACAATAAATCAAGGATGGCAGTGAAAATTCAATGCAAATATGGAATTTTTTTATACATGAAACACATAAATCGAGGTTAGAGCTGAAAAAGAAAATAAGTAAGCAAAATAGTACTAGATATTTGAAACAAAATCGGATTAAAATTAAATACAATAGCACCTAGCAGTATTAATAATATTCAAGCGCTATTTACAAATGAAAATAACTCCATACATTTACATTTGGCTACATTTAATGACTATAACTAAGATTATATAAATAAGTAGCAAAAGTTTTTGGTGAAAGATAATTTGTTTCATATTTTAAATGAACGAAAGTACATCATGGCCATGGAAACAAAACCTGTCTTTTTAAGTCTCCATAAAACGTAAGTATTAATAATGGCAGGTTCTGTAAAGTGTGCTACAACAGACACCTTTCCAAATTTTTAAACTTGAAAGTTTCGTCTTGTTTCGCTGTCTTAAAAAATTATATCTAAAACCAACACAACTAAATACATACACAATATCTATAATTTAAATGCTTTCTTTTTAAGTAGGAATGCAAAAGGCATAAAAATATCACTAAATATCAATAGTTAACCTAAAGGAAGCTTTATTACTAAAAGTTCAGATATAAGCATTATCAAATACGATAACAATGAGCATTACAACTATCAAAACAAAAATAAAAAATTGTTTCCTCCATAAAAATACAAGAAAAATTAATCAATTTAAAAGCAATCAGCCTCGATGAGGTTGCTATATATCATCGTTTTACTACCAAAATCTTTAAACCAAATTTTTTCAGAGGGAATACAAAACTAGATACAAAATTGTAGTTATGAGATAAGAGGTTTAAAAACTCGCTGATAGAAGGTTTATAACTGATGTAGACACATCAGTTATAAAGCCTTCTATCGGCGAGTTTTTAAACCTTGTACCTCATATCTACAATTATGTCTTATTTAAAGTCTTAGGAACTTTTGAAATAAATTTAGTAAGCATATTTGAAACTAAATAAGGTTAAAGCCTTAAAAAACAGTGAACTTACAAGGGTTTTGATAGTAAAATGATGATAATTCTTTTGAAGAGAAAATCTAATATTGAAGCAGCATAATAAAGATAACTGTCAAAATTAATTCGTAAACATTGTCGAGTTTACAAAAGTAAATATATTTTTTTATTATGCTTAACATTCATTTCAAGCAAAATCTTTGTTTTACAGATTGCATTAAAACTTTCTTCTTCTAGAATTCATCTTCCAGCTTGAAATTTCAAAAATTTAAATCTGGATAAATCTTAAGTAGAAAATCTAAAATAGCAATACCATAATTTATGGACTAGTAGTCAAAATGTATACATTATCAAGATGCAGATTTTAGGCAGCTGCAATGCACACTATATTAAAGCAAAATTTCAAATATAGAAATTCAAAAAATCAAATGACTAAAGTAATAAAAACATGAAAATAACAGTATAAAACACAAAATACATTGAAAGAGTTCCAAGTTAATATAACTGTAAAGCACAAATTCAGGTAGAACATTTAAAAGTTTTATGTTTATAAGCTTATATTTCAAACCAAAATTTACAATATCTAAATTCACATTAGAAACAATCGAAAGATTGGGGTTTCTTCTAAAACACCGATCAGAACTTGATGTTTTAAGTATCAAGAACTTTTATTAGTTATATCTAGACCATAAATTATGGTAAACATAGTAAATATCTCCTTGAATTTAAGATCAAATAATGAATTTTAAAGTTTAAAACAATCTTATTTAAAACAGGCAAAACTTCATAAATGTAGTTAGCATTTTCAGAATAAAAAACTCTAAAACATATAAAAGAGAATTGTAAAATGGTGTACAAAATTTCTCTCCATTACTAAGAAAAATGCTATGCAAAGCATGATATGAGACAATTAGTACAAAGTGCTCCCAGTTAATATGTAAATATCTAATCTGGAATATTCCAATAGCCCCAGTGTTTTTCTGCTATAAATATATTAAAAACTATATTAAATGACTGGTCTCTCGTTAAAACACTGACTCTCGATCCGAAAAATTTGCTGATCTAAAATATTGGAGAAAATGTATTCTTTCCTCAATGCAATTAACTTTTTAAAGTGTGCATTTTTGTAACTGGTAGTAAAAGAAATGTTCTCACAAAAATAATTATATCAATAGACTCGTTTACTAATTAATGTTACTCCACTCTGTTGTCTTTCCTGTTGCAGACAATATTGGATCTCACTAAAGGTGTCACAAAGTGAGGCAACAAGAAGATGGCAGCAAGGGCTAGCCAGTGACCAGCGAAATGAAGTTTCCTGGAAAGCAAAAGGAGAACAATTAGAGACGCAAATTTCTTGGTAATAATCTTCTGGAGAACATTCTACAAAATATTCAACTGTCTTCAAAACGCATAAAAAAGTTTTTTAAATAAATATAATTAATTTTATAATAATCAATCAATAAATTTTTTAATCAATGAATTAATACTTCTGGGTCAGGTAATGGTAATTAATTAACGTTGCACTGGAGCAATGCAATGGGATACTGGCGACAATCCAGGATCAATCCCAAGGGAAAGATTCGAGAACACCACCTAATTTTGAACCACAGTCAGATGATGAGGTCGCAACACCTGAGCTGGCACCTCACTCTCCAAACTTCCACACCATGTCAAAGTGAGGACACGACAGATGTAACATGCACCAGCCTTGTGTACACGACAGTCTTTGGTTGGACTGAGATTCGAACTCGCACACCCCTCCGATTGCAACTTATCACTCCTCCACCCGGGTTACCGGGGCCCTTCTGTGTCAAGGCAAAAGTTTGACTTTCTGTGGGTTCAGACATACATAATTAATTTTTAAAAATAATATAATATGCTCAAAATTAAAACTAAATTCATCTACTAATCTAAATTACAATTATTTGTATCATTGCATGCTTCTTTTTCTTCCTGATTATATGTAAGAGTGAAATATTCAACTTAAGATTCTGAGAAGTAGCCATTTTTGACAACCCTTTTGTCCTGACACGGAAGAATATATAAATGAAAAAAAATACAAGTTTAGAAATTTAGTACTTTTAAGGCTAACATTAGAAATACAGAAAAAGGAGTAAACATTTCGGATATTTTTTGTACTCTGCTCATTTCAACAATTTTGCTCAAAGTGTGAATTAGTTACTTCTATGACAATATGTGTAATTTACAGTTATTTTCGAGTTCACTCAGAGTTCGTTTTTGATATATCCCAAACCAATTTAATTTAATGTGAACATTGCACAATTATATGTAGAAATATCAAGGGACATTCAGTCAAAATGTGTAATACAGATAAAATACAATTACATAAATTACACATTGTGCTAAAGCTTCTCAATTGCTTCTATCTATTGATGGAAATGTTACTCGTATTTTATATCTGTTTATAATGAGTACAAGCATCGATATGCATATTTTAGATCTTCAAATGAAATAAATTAGTCACAAATATAAAACAATACTTTGTGTCTTAACTGGTGTTGAATCTCATTTCTAATGGCAAAAAATGATACCTTAGTCATATTACTATAATTAGTTTTTGAATGTCCACTCCAATTGCATCTTATTCACTTGTTCAAAAGCGATTTGGTACTTTTTGACATTTGAACCTACTTTTGCATTTGCTTGCATTTTCATTTCTGAACTGATTTTTACATTTCAGACTTCTCATTGCTTCTGTTATCAGCTGCTGTAGAAGTTCATTAATGGCGAGCTTTTCCATTGTAGTGTTGTAGCAATATTATGCAGCTTTATAGCTCAAATCAAGCATGTTTAAATTACATGTCGAATTGGCAAATTAATGTCATTGTGGTTGATTTTATATTGATGGTATCCGTTCACATAATATTTATATATTGGTATTATAATATTAATATTGGCGAAATTCAAATTGGTTATGGAAGTAATTTTTACAAAATAATGTTGATTTCTGTGCCATGTACATAGGTGAAATATATATATAGAGATGGATTATACTATCTTTTTATTACACTAGGAAATTTGTTTTGTTTTCACAAAAAATAACATTGCCCTTTTAATAAAATAATCACAACTGCTAACTGCATAAGATTATGACTAGTGATCAGTACTTAAGTAAAATCTGATTCAACAAAATAGAAGTCAATCAATTTGAATAGTATATTTACAATTTGTTATACTCAATATATAATTTATAATCCTCAACTCGTACAACCACTCTTGATTTGTAAATGATACGAAAGGTCTCTGAAGCTCATTATTTTTTGATGATAATTAAAACTTATAGTATTTGAAAAACTGAAATAGTATCCTGGTTATTTTTTGTGATATTTTAGAAAGTAAATTGACTAACATATAACTAAAGATGTTGGTGTGCAATCTCAGATACTGATTACACTAGGACCAAGAATGTAGTTAAAAAAGAGTAGTATTTATGATCCTTTCCACATCATTCCTGTTTGAGCTTGCTTTAGAACTGATAAAATACTCAATAGCATATCAGCAAAAAAAGTATTAAGGAATAAAAATAAAGTACTTACATATAAACTGCTAGAGAGGCATTGCATTCAAGAAGTATGAAAGGAAAGACTATATAAGCCAGAGCAAATCTTGTTGTAATGCATGTTATAACATCATATAACCTTGATGTAAATTTTCTTCCTTGAAATAATGGTCGAATTCCACGTCGTATCTGAAACACAATTTGCATTTTCATCATTATACACGAGCTCTTTCAACAAACACAACATTAAGTTCAGGAATTATCTAAAATTCTAGAACAATAGAACCTGAAAGAATAATATGCATAAGAGAAAACTAAGATAAGAAAACTTTCTCCAAAGTTACGATTAGGGATTCAGGTTTCTTTTTTAACAGAAGGTAGGTAGTTGAATTAACACTGCACTGGAGCAACACTATGGGCTATTGGTGACAGTCCTGGATCAATCCCAAAGAGAAAGATACAAGGACACCACATAATTTTGAACCTTGGTCAGATGAAGAGGTCAACACCTGAACTGGCACACCACTCTCCCAACTTCTACATCATGCCAACGTGAGAGTATTTGAGGCCATGGCAGATTTAATGTGCACCAGTCCCATGTGCCAAGGCCTTTGGTTAGATTGAGTATCGAACTCATAACTCTCTGGTTTTTAATAGAAGTACAAGTTGTTAACAAATTTTATGACAATTTCTTAAAGACCAAACTAAAAATTTTCCTTTGTAAGAAAAGTATGCTAAAACAGTTATTATACATTAACTCATAATATTGAAAATAACATTTATAGAATAAAAAATTTTGTGCTGAAAGTGGTGTGAAAAAAGTTTTTAAAGGCAATGATTTACAGCAACTTTTTATTTTGAATCAACTGAGTCATAACTTTTCATTTTCTTACACAACAATTTTTAAGTTTATAACTTTTCATTTTCAGGATTCACAGTAATCAGTTTTTAATGATACTTTAAAAGTATAGCACATCATATCACCAACAAAGTTACTTTGAAAGGTACATTTAAGTATAATGCACTTCTCAATAAATGTATTTAAACTAGCAGCCTCCGCATAGCATTTGCAAGAAAGTTTCTTAATTGCTAATATTTATTGTCACTACTCATATTTCATACCACGTAATTTAAATCCATTTAAAATTAATAAAACATCAATATGCACATGTCAAAATGAAATGATATTAGTCAAAAATATACAACTGCAATTTTTTTGACATTTTTCAAATGTACTCATACAGGTGTTTATTCTTATTTCCAATAAGTGAAAACTTCACCTCACCCACAATTAGTTTCTCAACGTCCACTTCAATTGCATCTCATACACTCAAAGACTCTTGGGGTAATTTTTGACATCTAAACATATTTTCAGATTGGTTAAAAAATTTTAATGCATTGATTTCTACCTTTCAGATTTCTCGTTGCCTTCCGAAATCAAATAGCTGAAAAGTTTTACACCGAGAGCTCTTCTGTGCAGTTTTAGCAGTATCATGCAGATAATAGCTCAAATCAAGCAAATTTTAACTTTGCAACAAAATTGGTAAATATAGCATTTGATTTTACATTGTTTAAATCCATTTGTTGTCATTCATCAATATTCGTTAGTGATATACACTGCTGGCCACCGTAAATGCAACACCCTGAAGGAAGCATGCAAATAATATGAAATTTACAACATGCATTAGCGGAGGTGAGATATGCAAATGATTAGAATTTCAGCGCAGACGCACATCACGCGCGCCTGTGGCGCCACTTCAAAGCGCTATTTAAGGCTTGGAGATATCGACGATTTCAAGTATGGCAATTGTGTTTTTCTTGTGGTTTTTTTCAAAAAAACGATCAATTATGCCTCGTAGAAAACAGCGATCATCTTTTGATCAAGTATCCGAGTTCGACAGAGGAAGGATAGTGGCCTACCGAGATTGTGGATTATCTTTCAGGGAAATCGGTAGTCGTGTTGGACGAAACCAAACAACTGTAATGCGGATATGTGATCGTTGGATGCAGGAGGGTACGACGGACCGACGTGTTCGATCGCATCCACCTCAGTGCACCACTTCACGTGATGACAGGCATATTGTGCGTATGGCAGTGACGGATCACTCAGCCACATCACGAACCATAGCACAGCACATTCAGTCTGTACCGCATCATCCAGTGTCTGCGCGTACCATTCGACGCCGTTTACAGCAGAGTGGTCTGTCCGCAAGACGTCCATTGCTTCGTCTACCCTTGACGCAGAACCACAGACGTTTCCGCCGCCAATGGTGCGATGAAAGAAGGATGTGGACGGCAGAATGGAATGAAATTGTCTTTACTGACGAGTCACGCTTCTGTCTGCAACACCACGATGGTCGGATTCGAGTCTGGAGACACCGTGGAGAGAGGATGCTGAACAGCTGCGTTATGCACCGCCACACTGGTCCTGCACCGGGTATTATGGTATGGGGCGGTATTGGATATCACTCTCGCACTCCTCTAGTACGCATTGCCGGTACTTTAAACAGCCAGCGCTACATCTCCGAGGTGTTGGAGCCAGTTGTCCTTCCTTACCTTCAGGGCTTGCCCACAGCCATATTTCAACAGGATAATGCACGACCACACGCGGCACGCATTGTCCAAGGGTTCTTCGTCAATCGCCAGATTGAATTGCTTCCCTGGCCAGCTCGCTCTCCGGATCTTTCGCCGATAGAAAACATGTGGTCCATGGTTGCTCAACGATTGACCCAGAATACATCCCCAGCTGCCACACCAGATCAACTTTGGCAACGTGTGGAAGCTGCTTGGTCTGCTGTACCCCAAGAACACATCCAAAGTCTCTTTGAATCAATTCCGAGGCGTGTGGCAGCGGTGATCTCCAACAATGGCGGCTACTCTGGCTACTGATTTTGGCAGGAACCACACTTCACAGAAGTCTATAAATTTAATCATTTGATGCTTGGTGAACATGTTATCTACAAAATAAATTTTGTTGTGATATCTCTTGTCTTTCTTGGTGTTGCAATTTGGGTGGCCAGCAGTGTATATATTTTTTTATTAAGCTCAACCACTGACCTCTCAGCCTTTGGCACTACAAGGGGTAAACTGATGTTTACATGTGAAGGAGCATCCAATGGGTGAGCAGCCACTACTCCTAACAAGGACAATCACTAACATTCATGTGCTTATAAAGCGGGATTTGAATTCGCGGATTCGACAAGTGATACAAGTGCTATGATCTATAACAGTTAGGCTGCTAAAAAAACTCTTGGTCATTCATCTCAAAAATAAAATCTGTCAAATTGAAAGCAAAACATATCTAGATTGCAAGAATTCTTCTCTTATATATTTACTCAAATTTTGAATTCTGGAAATTATGCATAAGGTATTTTCTAACAATTTAACCATGTTTTTTAAATAAGTAAATTTAGTTAGCAAACAATTAGTGATTTCTAGCTAAAATGCAATCACATATATAATGATAAAACAGCATAATCTCTTCCTAAAATAAAATTTTACAAATTCAATGCAGAAACACTTACAGATCTTGCAGCTAGTGTAAAAATGGCTCCACCAAGGAAAGTAAAATAATATCCTGGATAGAAGCCATGCCACAGAGCAGATAACACATAGGTCCAGAGAGTTTTATGGGAAGGTGCTCGGTCATAGGCGATAAACCGCAGCCACATTTGAGTTGACTTATTCCACGTCTCCAGAGTTTCTCGAAAGTTAAGCGAAAACTGAGGAGAAATTCCATGCATACATAATTAATTTTGAGTTCAAGTTACTACAAAAATATACTTTACAAAATACCATGAAAAACTCAGGGTGTCAGTTTAAAACTTACTGAAGACGTAGACATAAAGGTACTTATGTACTTTTCCATCAACCATTTTCAACAAACAAAAATTGTTGCCAATAATGGATAAGTGCGAAGCCCTAATGGCATTCAAAATAGGAATTCCTATTTTCAATGCCATTAGGGATTTTTGGCCACAGAAATGATTTGCAAAAGTTTGGCATAATCTGCACAAACTTTCATGGTCTAAAACAGGGGTGTCAAACTGGCGGCCTACAGGCCGCATGTGGCCCTGAGGTAATTTTTTGTGGCCCACAATGCTCCGAAATAAAATGAAAACAGGACAATACGTTATGAAGAAAATAGCACTTAAGGGACATCGAGGCAATACCGTACACACAATTTCGTCATGCTAAAAATGTGTGAGCAACTATTTTCGTCCATGAAATTAAATAAAACGGCCTACCGATCAAGATTAACTAATAAACATCTATCTGCCATAATGAAGATTGTCTGTTCTCAGTCTTTGATTCCAGATATTGGAAAATTAGTAGGAGGAAAGCGCTGGCAAGTTTCCAGTAAAAAAATAATTTTAGTTTCATAAATACATTAAATTAAATAAACGTTTAAATAAAAGCAATTATATAGCAATATTATAAATTATTACCCTAAATTCACTTAATTACATAATGTGTTTTAATTATCCTATCCATATTCCTGAATTCTCACTTCAAAATATAATTTTAAGAAAATTTGTAAATGTGATGTGGTCCGCATGAATCTTACCAGTTGCATTAAATGGCCTGTGTTTAATTGAGTTTGACACCCCTGGTCTACAAGATAGTACATAAATACACTTTCGCGTTGATCATTTTTGACAAAAAAAATTGCCGCCAATTATGTGATTTAGCACCAATAATCGATAAGCATGACATCACAACACACTTGCCAATCATAGATAAGCATGACATCACAACACACTTACAATCATGGATAAGCATAACGTCATAACACACTCATAAGATCTTAGTCTTGGTTTTATGTAGCCCTGATTAATGCTTGATAAGCCATTTTTGCTTATGTAAAAGATATAAGTTAATTGCTATTTCTGTTTTCTGCCTAACATTTTGAAAAATTGATTAAAATTCGCAACCTGCCTTCTACGGAACAGCATGCAGTGGAGTATTTTCAAAATTCGTCCTGCCATCCTACGTCACACTTATCAATTATTGGCACTAAATCACATAATCAGCAACAATTTTTGTTTGTCGAAAATGGTCGACAGGACAGTATGTAAGTATGTAATAAATCAGGGCTGCCAAAGCACTTGCAAAATATTAGCAAAAAATAAACCCTATTTAAGTAGCAATTTTAGTTGCTAAGATACAAAAGGAATCATCAAAAACAGAAAATGTGCTAATTAAGCATGAAACAGACGTTGATTATCTCACCAGGAAATTAAAATTTTTCAATTTAAAAACCAAATAATTTCTTAATAACCTTTTTGTGACAATCTAACAATGATAGGTTCCAATGTTTTTCCTTTATGGTTGCCATAGCTAGCACCAAAACTTCGAGATTGGCGTCCCTTGGAAAATTTTCTCTAAAAAAATTCCAAAAACTAATTTTCTGTATGCTAATTATTAGAAAAAAGGACTAAAATTTTCGTTGACCTTTGGTGAATTTTCAAAAAAAGTCACCAAAATTTTGAAATTAGTAGCTTTTGAGACTATTTTGCTTGAAAAGATACCCCTAGTTGCCAAGGTTGAAAAATAGTAGCAAAAAGTTGCCTGTGGCAGCCTTGAAATATAGAGTAAAATATACAAGCAATTTCAGAGCAGAACCCTCAACTTTCCAGTCTTTGGTACAAATAAGATGCTTAAATTATTCAATGCAACATAACAATGAAGAGTAAACTTTTAGATAAAAAAAATGTCACATACATAAAAAAAATAACAATGGTCTAATTTAAAATCACATTTCACAGAAAGTTTCTTTGAATGTTTACCTCAAATCTTATAATGTCAACATTAGACATAAGATCCCATTTGGAATATCCATCATTCGTATAACCATTAAAGCCCATACCTGATGCATTACACACTGCCTCTCCTAAAACAAAATAAATACAGCGCACATTTAAATTATATATAATTTCTCCACTTACGAAATAAAATAACTTGGAGTAAAACAAATAACTGGAATCTGAATATTTCTCAAATTCAGTATTTTTAGGATTTTGAGTTGAAAGAATTATTACATAATTAACTCTTCAATTTTAGCATTTTTTTATTGATATTTCAAAAATTTAAAGTTCTAATGACCAATGTGCATTTTTGATAGCTAAATTAAATTCGTTAATTTAAAAGCTAATACATATTACACTGGTGTAAAACAAATAATAAACTTGTAACAAACAATTCTCCTCTAGCTATAAAAAATGCCTAAATGTCAATCAACTAAAAATTTCACAATGCAACAGTAAAAATGAGAAAGACGAAACAAAATTTGACAAAAATTCAAGTTTATTTATGGTCGATGTTACTGCATTTTAAGATTGTATTCAATTATATTATAAATACATCATAATAAATATCAATTTACATTTTTACTGCAACTCTTCACTTAAATAAAAAATGAATTTAATAAATGAATGCAATAAAGAAATGGCTAACAGTAATAATAAAAAACTCACCAAGCAACCACGCATGATAGTATTTGGACCTTACAACTGAAGTGGCAAGTAACAGGTACATCAGCTTGGAATACCATGGAGTATTATTTAGGAACTTGGGATCTAATTCAATGATAAGGTATATCACACTATTAGCATAAAATGCCTCTAATTCAATGACATAATTAATGAACATGAAATGCATTTGATTAGAAAACAATGATAAATGTATTTAATTATTTATAAATGTTCACCAATATTTCTATCACTGAATCGCTGTTTGTCTGTCAGGAAATCGCCCGACAATTTGAAGAATAGAAAATTAGTGCATATTAAATCTGTAGCAAATGGTTATTGTCTACTTAATTTTTCAAACGCCATGATTTGATGGTTTGATTGACCTCATGAACTTCCTTTGCTTACAATTGAAAGAAAACTGATGTTCGAAAGTCAAAAATTAAAAAACAAGAATAGCAATGAAAATACATCAACCCCTTGATACAATGTGCTTCTTGCCAGACAAAGAGAAAAATACGACATACCAAGGAGAGCAATATAGTGAGGATCGAGAAAACTTGCTTTTAAAAATAAAAAGGAATTATACACATTAAACAGTTTTAATTAAAATTATACAAAACTATGAGTTACACATAAAGTCAGTGACAAAGCCTTTTAAAGAAATACTAAATATGGTAGAATATTTTTTAATAATAATTCCTTCTCATCAACACTTTCAATACATCCTAGCATTTTTTATCGATTCAGTTAAGCTTTTCATTGGGACTAACATCCTCAGGGCTGCTACAGCTAAAGCACTCGCAAAATGGTAGCATAATTTTTTTAAATAGCAAAAAGTGTCCTCTTAAACCTATTTTAGTAGCAATTTCAGTTGCTCAGATACAAAATAAATTGGTTAAAACAAAAAATGTGCTAATTTAGTATGAAATGGACATTGGAGATTTTGTCACGAAATTTAAATTTTAAAATAAAAAAAACTAAATACTTTTTTAATAAGGTTCATGACCAATCTAGCAACCAGATTCCGATGATTTTCTTTCATAGTTGCCACAACTTAGCGCCAAAAACTTGGTGCCCTTAGAAATATTTTCTCTATAGAAAAATATTTTTTGCACCTGCAATCAAAAAAGGGACAAAATTTTCGTTGACCATTTTCATGAATTTTCAAAAAGGGTCGCCAAAATTTTCGAAGTCGACAAAGTTTGAAATTAAAATAAGCTGAAAGCTTGAAAAGATAGCCCAAGTCACCACAGTTGAAAAATAGTAGCAAAAAGTCGGCTGTGGCAGCCCCGCATCTTGTAACGAACGTTCTCACCAGAGGCTCAAAATACTTTGGGCACCAGTGGGAACAGGTTACATAAGGAGCTGATCTATTTAGTCAAAGTCAATTGTCCACTCGAGAATGTCTGTCCTGGTCCTCAGGCTTTAATTCCTTGTTCTTTCACTAAACTTACACTTAAAGTGACAGAGTCAATGAGGTAGAACTCATAAGGACAAGGGACAAAAAAGATTGCTGTTGACTATGCACTGTTCCCTTCAAAATGTATAAGCTCTATTTACAATGTATAATTTGCTTTTTTCTTGGCAACATTAGCATGTTTTTGTCCCCAAGCAGGGATTTAAAGACCCGTCTCAAACAGAAGTCAATTATGATTGTCCAACTGCTTGAAATAAGTGATATTTGAACTCCAATTGTAAGGAAACAGATCGTGATTACTCTGTTGTTCCTGAACTTAAAATCCAGTGGGGGAGAAACAAAGAACGATGTAGCCGAATGTGCTATGTAATGAGGATAACTATATTTTCTTTTAATGTTCAGTATTTACGAATTCTTAATGCATCATTTCTCTGTTTAGAAGAAAAATGTTTTGCAAAAGCTTTAGATACTGTCAAAACGTTTGCCTAAGGAAAGTTGTAGTTCAAGAGCTTTTTTTCCAACTAATAAGTGATTTGCAAATGTGTAAGAAAACAGTTATATCATTTAAGAAAAAGTCATTAGTTACATGTTAAAATTCCAGTTATTTCACATTTATAATTCAATGAGCAATGTAATTAGTAAAATAAAGTATAATATAATTTGCTTACCTTGCAGATACGTTATGGGGAAGAATGGCACAATGGTTACTAAAAACAGTGCACAAAATATGCTAACTACTACTTTTCGCAATACAACAATCTGGAAAAGAAATAAAGGTTACAAAACTATAAATTAAATCTGTAAGATATCAACTTGCAAGTGAAACACACTAAGTGAAAATTTTCAAGGTATTATTTTTTTTTAGCTTTTCTAGACTAGATTGTGGTTATCTTTAGTCTGGTGAAGTCTACAAAATAATTTATTCTTTGCATGACTATTTGATTTTTTCTTTGGGAACACTTTATATGTTTAGCTTAATAAGTAGAATTTTTCCCCTTTCATTTTCTCAGAACTGTGTTTTTTGACTTGGTGTGTTTTACTTGTTAAGTCGATGATATGTAAGTGAAAACTTGCAAACAAACATTACAACAAATCTATTTCAAATTAACAAATATTTAATCTATTAGTGTTTTCAATCAGTGTGCTGCAAGAATGGCACTGATGTGACTTACAGATGGTGAAAAGGTTTAAATTTAGTAAGCTTTATTTCATTTTAATGGTCTTCATAAATAATTTCAAGTAACACCTGTATATTTAATACCCCTAGAAATAATTTTGAGCGTTACTTTATTTTACAAAGTATCATACATAAATTGTTTCAAGATTTTTTAAAGTCACTTTTGACCAAAAAGGGTAGGTAATTACAAAAAATTACTTTTGCAATCAAAGTTATACCTTTTGTTAGATCAGCAAAAAATAATATATTTTTTGGTGTGCGGAATTTAGAAAAAGTCTGTGTGCCATGAGATGGAGAAGGTTGAAAATCACTCATTTATTAGACTGTTCATATTTTGAATACTGTTGTCTAGCTTAAGCATCAAGGTTGTGGCCAATTTTAAAAAACTCAGTTTTCTTTTTCTTACTATAATTACATGTGATCGATTATGAAGAAAAGAAGTTTAATACGCTATAGACATTTTATACCAGAAATGTCGAAAATGAACAATGCGATTTTATTTCTTAAAATTTTTATTAGTTTTTTAAAAAGTCAACTGAGTAAGAGAAGTTTCATAAAAAATATATTCAAAATTTTAGAATTTATCTTACAAGCTGGATGAATGCATAATATGGCGTTTTATTCATAATTAAATCTGAAGTGCAAAGAAAACTAGATTGTTTAAACCTTGATGCAAAGGTATAATACAAAGACCTTGTTTAAGATAAAGTTGTATTGTTGAGATATTTAATTCTCACACAGGAGTGTGAACAGGGGCAAATCTCTCGAATTTGTTCATCGTACTTCGAAAAGATGACTCAAGTTACATTGGCTTGATTACAACTAACAATTAGGTAAAATATAACAGAGTGAAACCAATTGTCAATCAAATGCCTTAAAGAAAAATTGCCAAGTTTCATAAGTTGACTTGCATAGATACTGAAAGTATCTAAGCGAGTCAACATATGCTGAATTATTATTTATTGCTGCCTGCTTAATTACTCCAATCAAAAAAGTAAAAAATGTGAAAGGAAAGGGGAATTGGGGAACAGTGAGAAGAAAGCAGGAAAAGGTCGCTTGGGTGTATCCCGGGAACGCAGCCCCTGTGTTTAGTAAAGACCGTAAACCCCATGGGGGAAAAGATCACTCAGGTACCTCGGGTCCATGAAGCCTGTACACTTAAAGGAGATTAGGGTCAGAATCTAAACAGATATGTATGTTATACAGATACAACTTAAGCTATGAATACTTTCTTTTACATAAAATGCACTTTTATCTGATAGAAAATAACTAATTCTACTTTAGAAGACACTCACATTTGGACTAATGTTTTTTACAAAACCTTTTCCTTCTACAAAGTCAACATAATCATTATAAAAAACCAGAGGACCACACATAAGCGCTTGAAAATGGAAGATGTAGCTGAAAAACTCCAATACTGTTGGTATGTGCCTAAAATAATATGAAAAAACATCAGATATTAATGCTTTTAAAATCTAATCATCAAAATTTCAGATCACTCTAAAAATTAGAATATAGTTTTCTCCTGAGTGCACTGTACTTCCCTGATTTAAGTGTGTTCTACATCTGTGAATTTGAAAGGATGTGAAAACCGTGAACCTGTTCTCATTACAAAATTTTGTGACATTTTTATTGCATAAGTAATACCTTACAAAGATATTATGCAATGTTTTTGCAACCAACATTTTACAATTCTATATTTGAAGAATGAGAAAAGGTGGATCTGATTTCTGCATCTTAAGTCTTGCAGTTAGGATATATTCAAAATGGATTTTTATTTCTATTTATTCAGTTTAGTATTCAAATCCTCACTTGCTGCAATAATGAATTTCATAGGGAAATTTTTTTTAATTTTTAAAGTACATGCAGAAAATAGTTGGGATTGTGAGAAAAATTTCGAAACCAGATTTCTTAATACACTGTTTTTACTTCAGTTTGGAAACAAAACCAAAACATGTGTTCAAAAAACATTTTCTAAGAACTATACTACCTACAGAAAAGAAATCTTAAATCCTGTGGTGGCATTTACATATGAAAATAAGTAACTAGCAATGGATGAAATTAAATTATCTTTTTCTTTCAGTCGTGAAGTATGTGCTGGCTGCGAATAAAATATCTTTAGAATGTAGTGATCAAGGAAGATTGAGATATTAGTATTAATGTTAGGCCTTTTTATTTTGAGAAAAGATGTTATGCTGGTAGATTAGTCAGCTTATTGTTTAATTTTTGATGGAATTCTTTTAAAACTTTTTTTACCTGCCTTTTTATTCATTAAACCAGTCAACATCTTCATATGGATAAGAGAATTAACATCCATGTATCCATAATCTTAAAACTGTATAAAGTAGGTTGTTTAAAGAGCAGAACAAAGAAAATTGAAAATAAATTAAATGTATTGGGAAGACTATATGGTTATGAACTAATTTTTAACAATTGTAAGACATTTTATTTGCATTTAACGTGAAATTGTAGTATTTTATGTATTTTTAGTTATAACTAGAGCTTGTGTGAATGCATTTAAATAGTTTCTATAATCTCTGTGTTTATTTAACATTATGTAGCAATAGCATGCTATGAAAAGTAATGAAAAAGTTGCATGGCACAGTAACTAAATATGTTTAAAATAATAAAAACACAATTTTTGTCAATGTTTTAATAGAAATAAATGTAACTGAACAAGTTTTTATTTAGTAAAAACATCAATTGCAATATTTTATCAGAGCAAATACTGTGATAAAATGCAAACTTAAGACTAGAGAGAATTAAAGGTACTATTAGATACATAATTATTAACTTGCTTTGTGTCATTAACATTTAAAGGCTACTAATAGAACTTACCTAACAGCACGTTTTCTCTGTTCAGGTGTCATTTTTTCTTCACTTTGACAAAGACCATCATGGAGACTAAAAGCTAGACTGCTCACTTTTTGTGTTGTTATCATCATTGGTCTAGAAATAGATTTTGAATTTTAATTAAGTATATGCTGAAAATATGAAAACAAGACAACTCAAAACTTGTTCCATGAACTTAAAATAGAACTGCCTTGGTTACCTAGAATTCTGAAAATTACACAATTTATTTGTCAGAACACTCATCACTTTATGTAAACTTAAATTAACAATATTTAAATTAAATCCTCTTTCATGGGTAATTTATTATGGCCTTTGAATAAATAAAATACCTAGAAACAAAGAAAATTTTATCTAAAAGCCCATTATTCAAAAACTATTTTATTAATTTATACGAAACTTTCTTTGGTCCCAAAATGTGTGTATATATAAATATATTACATTGCATTGATTATATAATTGTATGTATATTTATAAATTTCATTGATTGTAATTGTGTGCATATATATATAAATATATACACACACAATTATAATCAATGTAATTTGTCCACATGAGATTTGACGCAATGAAAAAACTTTTTAGTTTTAATTTACTAATATATGAATATAATCATATCGCTAGATTGTTTTCCTGGCTACAAATAGCTCTTGAAATCCAGTTTTTTAAGATACTGCAAGATTTTTCAAGAACATAATGAAGAATGATGAATTGACTGAAGATTTCAAGAAAATTAGAAATTTTTCCTGTAGGTTGGAGTTTGCTGATACACTGAGTTAAAATTATCTTTAATTTCATGTTACTTACACACAATTTGGGATAGTAACACATTTAAGACTTAAAAAGAAAAGAAAATTAATCAACTTGTACTATACATCCAAGGAGTCATGCCACGTGAGCATGAGTATCATTACTTTGATTTCAAAAAGTATGTTTTCTATTTTGTACTCCTATTTAAAAAAACATAGTACAATTATTCCATTTTTGTTTCACAAAAAGTCTGGTTATATCAACAAAATTAATCAGGCTAATCAGAAAAAATATTAATTACTACTTTGCAGAGTTATTACATTACTATTCACATGCCTGGTGAAGTGAATTTTTGGTTCTAAAATCAAGAGGCAAATACAATCTTGCAGAAAATAAAATATTTGAACTAATATAAATTAAAAATATCAGAAATAAACTTTTCTGTTACCCAGTAACATCAACAGTCCAGCCACCATAATCATAAGTCAGTCTCATAAGATGCATCGTTGACAAATACAATAGAGACACAAAAAGCACCAATCTATAATAAAGCATATAAAAATTGCTTGAAAAGGAACTTAACTTGAAAGAACAAGTGTTTAACATTTTTGTATGAATATAATGCTGATTAAGTGATTTTACCCAATAAATTTGGTTAATTCGCTAATAATTTTGGTGTCAATATTGAAAATGCAATCAAAATTTGTTTTTCGGTTTCCACTTTTTCGTAACCAACATGACTGAAAACATATTTTGATACAAAATGTATGTCATCTTTTTCTTGATTTTTAAACTGGTTTATTTTATTCCAAACCTGATTCTACACAAACACTATTAAATGCTATGTATATGAAAATTATTTTATATATTGTAAATGAAAATTTATTCATATCCAAACAAGAAAGTATTTAAATCTGCAGTGTATGATTAGTTAGATTTGGCTGAAAAGTGTCCCACAATAGTAATATAGAATTGTATATTTGGATTCAAGTAGAAAAGCATGTGTTTAAAAAATTATGCAGTGTCTTCTACTTGTGAGTATTTCTTGTTCGATTATAAGTTTAGAATACAAAAGTTAAAATTATTTCCAGAAAAATAGATTCCTTCAAACTGGACATATGATTTAAAAGAGCAACCAGATACGGAGAATATTTTCTGAGAATGAAAATATTCTCCAAACATTGAAACGGAAAATATTCTAGAATTTTCCATTTAAAACCTCATTTATCAGGAAATTACTATTTATTGATTGCAGAAATGAGACTTGTTTATTTTATGAATTGTGCACAATATGTATAAGCCCTGTTTTATTGAAATTATTTATAACTGCTTGTTTCTACTGAAAACCTTCATACAGTTTTCATATACTACTGATAATACTGCTGCTACTGTGAAGACAAGAGATATGATAAGCAACATATACTTTCATATTTCTACATATAGTTGTGCAGCGCACACATTAAACTTATTGGTTGGGGATATATTAAAAATAAACTCTTTGAATGAACACAAAAATAACTACACATATTGTCAAAGTAAATAATTCACACTTCAAACAAAATTGTTGAAAAGTGCAAAGTACAAAAATAACTTAAATGTTTAATTCTTTTTCTTTATTTCTATTATCAGCTTTTGAAGTACTACATTTTTAAACTATGTATTTATTCATTAATTAAAATATATTGCATGGCATTTTATTTTTTAATGTCTTTAGAAGAAAGTTCTCAATTAGAGGAGAATTCTCCTCTAATCGAGAATGAAAAACATTGAATGAATAATGAAAAACATAGAACAAATAATGAAAAACATTATCCTCGTGTGGAGAAAATTCTGAATATTCTCCAAAAGATTATTAACTGAGAAATATACGTCTCTAGTTAAAACCATGAGTAAAAATATTAAAAATACAATATTTATAAAAAATATATAAAACTAGTGATGACTTACCGATGCATAATATGGGGACTAACATAATTCATAATGATGTAACTTAAAGTAGTTTGAACAACCAAGTGAGAAATTTGACTGCAAGAAAAAATTATACTTGATTATGTGAGAAATGAAATAAATACACAACACTGAACTAATCATTTTATAAAACAAAAATTCTTATACAGGAGTTGACAAATTGTGTGAAACTCCATTCTTAGATGAAAATTTTTTTACCCAGACAAAACCAACATTTGCCCTCCAGATTAATAAATCAATACGCATCCAGATTGTAGCTAAAAATAAAGTTGAGAAGCTCATTTCTTTCTTTTCTCTGGAGTTTAAGGGGGAAAACATTTGTTTGACTTTTAACATGATATTTGGGTTCCAATGAAAATTATCACAAAAATACAGATCATGGCATCATAAGCCTTATAAACCATTGTACTGCTTTTGAATTTTATTAATTTTGTTTATTCATCAAGATTCCCAAACCCAATGTATACTTCTATAAACATACTTAAAATAAATTTTACATTCTACTACAATTTAACCTGTCAGACTTGAATGCTCTAAAAATATTTGTTCCAGTCAAAATTTGAGCAATCAATTCAGGGCCCACCCAGGATATTAATCTGGAATGGTCTTTTGATTGTAAGCTCTTTATTAAGGGGTGATTTTAAAATATTTGAAAATAGAGTAGATTTAGAGTATGCTACCCTTGTGTTCCCAAAAGACTAGATTTAAAGTGTGTTACCTAAAGACTAGTTTTGGTAGGTAGGTATTTTAATTAACGTCACACTGGAGCAACACAAAGGGCTATTGACGATGGTCTGGGTCAAACCAGAAGGGAAAGATGAGAACACTCAATTTTGAACCAAGGTCGGATGACGAGGTCACACCTGAGCTGGCATCCCACTCTCCAACTTCCACACCACGCCACATGAGGACATAATAGATTTAATGTGCACCAGCCACTTTGTACATGACGGATTTTGATTGGATACGAAATAATAACCCTTTGGTTCCAATCCGTTACTCTTCCAACCAGGCTACCGAGGCCAAGCTTTTTTCGGAGACGACTAGTTTTGGAGTATGTTACCTCGAGATAAGATTTAGAATTTGTTACCTCGACTAGTTTGGAGTGTATTACAAAAGACTAGTTAAGGAATGTAGAGTTTTTTAATTAGAGGCTAGTTTTGGAATGTATTACCAAGAGACTAGTTTTGGAATGTTTTACCAAGACACTAGATTAGAGTGTGTTACCTAGTTTTAGAGCGTGTTACATAGACTAGTTTTAGAGTATGTTATGTAGAGACTAGTTTTAGAGTGTGTTCAAGAAACCAACTTTTAAATAGCTACTCCAAGACAAATGGAGGCTGTATTGAAGAGAAAAAGTACCACCTTTTCAATGAACAATATTTTATCCAACCCCTGTAAACAAGAATTGGAACACTTTTGTTAATGGGCTAAAATAAATATTAGTTAACTGTAAGGAAAAAATATCAAAACACCTTTATACGTGATTTTTAAAGAAGCAATCAATGAATTAAGTATGGATATTTTTTGCTTTTTATATAACCTGGGAGGAGCATAAGCCCCCATACAAAGCCCACTCTGTAGGTGTGTCCCTGATTCAATGTGTATGATTGATGTCAAACATACATTGACAGCATGCACACACTTAGTTCTATGAATCCCTAAGATCCTTTACTATTGCATCAACATATCAGAATTCATTTACTACAAAACAAATTAAATTTGTACTTTGAGAATACTTCATTCTACTTAAGCACAATGAAATTCATTGTAACTATCATGCCTTCAAGTGCATGCAACTGAAAATAGACATATTTGATTTTTTTATATTTATATTAATTATATATGACATCTTTTATGTCAGTCGATCAGTTATGTATCCATGACTGAACAAATTAAAAACTGATAGCAGTCTCTGTAACACTTCCTACATAGAGTAATTGCATGCAGGGAAACCAAAATGTGTTTCCATAAATTGTTTGCTCCTTATAACACATCTAAAATATATATTATATATTTGTCTAATTTCAGAAGTTATTGCCTGAATTTTCCTATTAGCTGATTATCATTTTATTTAGAGCCTTTTTAGTTTAAATTCCACTTTACTTAAATTAATGACTAAATTCAAAAAGGCATAGTAACCCAGACCATATCTATTTCCAAATATGAAAAACACAAAATTACAGAATTTTATTTCATTTAACCCTTGAACTCTCAACTTCAGAGAAAGATAAGAGAACTGCTATCAAAAATTAGATAAAGATATCCAGATTGCCTGTACATTTGGGTTCTTGATCGCCAATGTGATGAAAAGTCAAAGGAAAAATAAATTAAAAGTGAAAACACAGTACTTAGCAACATTATCCAAAGGAACAAGCACACACATAGCACATTTTTAAATATGAGATGTATTTCTGATTTAGAATGAATTACATATTCAAGACATTAAGAGCTTCTCAAAATTCAGAACTACTTGCTGATTAAAAACAATATATTCTTAAATTCTCCAACATGAAATGGCATTCTCAAAAAACTCCACCTTTCTTCTTTGTTACTGGCAAAATCTCCACTTTTACATGCTTAAGCATCTAAGTTCTAAAGCTACTAATTTCTTTCTTAGACTTTTTCACTTTAGTGAACAGAGAACATTTACAAGGATGAATGATAACAAGTGGTTGTTATTATTTACCCTCGTTAATATTCTAATTTTTTCATATCCTATGAGCTTTTTATTTTCTAAACATTTAATGTACACCATGTACTATATAAACTCACATGAAATTTAGTAGTTATTGTTAAATGATTTCTCAAATATGTGATTCTTAGTAGTTATGGAATTGAGACATTTCAGAAACAAGATATTTAGTACTTATTGTAAAATGATTTGTCAAATATGAGAAGATTGTTAGCAGTGTTATGGAATTTAGACATTTCATAGAAACAGAAGAAAATATTAGCACTTGTTTCTTTAAAACAGTGTATTATATATACTCACTATCCAAAACAGAAGTATCCTAAGCCAAATCCTATTACAAGAGCAACAACATGACGAATTTCTGCAGAAACTTTCTGCGGACAAAAGACTTTTCTGTACAATATAGCAAAGGCTAATGCTGTAAATTGACACACTAAAAAATTCACCTAAAACAAAAATATTTTGATGTTTGATATCCTTACAAGTTTCTTTTTCAGTAACACATCAGAAGAAATTGCATGTTTAAAAATAAAACATATTAACATAAAATAGTGAAAGGTGTATATATGTTTAAAAGGTCATTTTATAATACAACACAATAAATTGAAAGATAAGGGAGCATAAAATTGTAATAAGTTTGGTTGATAGCAAACACAGAAATAACTAGAATTATTAATTAATGTGCACACAAAGAAAATTATTTACTTCCTTTCAACATCCTGAATGCTTGATTGTAAATCTGCATATTATATACCCTAATTCATAAAAAACATTCACTTTAGCACCAACCAAATATTAACGATAATTACCATCTCAAAGCATAAAAATTAAGTGCATCAATTAAAAAGGTTAAATAATAAACAGATAACTGCATTTTAAATCAGGATTTGTTAACATTTTTAATTTTAGTTGCTAGAATACTTGTAACATAAATCTCAACTGAGAAATAACAATCAAGATGAAAAATTCATTAATTTATGAGAAACAAGAGTGCTGATAAGAATAAAAAAGGTGCATAATTACTTTCACTTCAAAATAAAATTATTTTTAAAAACTATTAAAATCATTATTTAACTTTCACGTAAAAGAATTATAAATTATGGTAAATTATAAATTTTAAAATCCAGAAATATTTAAAATTATGCAAAAAAATTTTTAATGAAATCGTCCATTTAAAAGCCAAGTGATAAATAAACATTCATACAAACCACTTGTCTTCAGTCATGAAAGATAGTTTTAATTGTGTTGCATAATATATTTGTTTTACATTACTACCCAAGAACTACACTTTACTCCAAAACTTTATAGATCGTTGTATCTGGAGTAACCACAAGGATCTTAAAATGCCCTTCACTTTTTTGTTTTGTACAATTGAGCATTGTTTCCCAAATTTCAATCAATTGTATTCAAGATATTATCCAGTTGGTTGCTTTTATTTCTATTAAAATAAGTCTATAATCATCAAAAATGAAATATAGAATTCTTTAAGGAAATTTGATTTGTGTTCATATATTAGTACGTAGTTCTAGGAATGAAAATTTAGCATGTTAAAGTAAATAACATAGCATACTTAAGTCTGAAAGCAATATTCTAAGTTCAGTTCCATGTAGAGTTTGTAACTGAATATATAAAAAAATCAGATTATCTCTCATTAACCACTAGTCTCTCAAGTTCAAAGTCAAAGGGATAGATTAAGTTCATGGACATAACCGAGAGTAAATATTTCGAATGCAATCTGTAACTAATTATACATTGAAAACAAAATCCGAAGAGTTCTATTATGATTCTCAAAAGTACCATCTCACTTTATCATTATACATTTGAAATAAAGGAATGTTGAAAATACTAGTTAAGATTGTAAATACAACCTACGAAACTCAAAAAATCTGATTTTATAGACAAATTTGAATACAAGTAATGAAATTCAACAGGTGGATTGCTCAGGCTTTTGAGTTCAAATTCGATCCAAGTATGGCGTTTAATAGTGATTCAGAATTCACTTTAAGTAATAGGACTCACTAGCTGTCGAACAGAAAAATAACTAGAGCTAAAAGCCAATTAGTTAGTGTGAAACTTAAATCTACAAGAGAAAAGGAAATTGATTATGTTGACTGATTTTGAATATTTATACCTAATCTTCTGATGTTATACCATAACCTTGATACATTTTCAGGAACTTAATGATATGCATGATACATAATGAAAATTCTGATCTAGATCCAGAATATATTTGTCTAACAATCATTAATGAGAAGGTAACTTCTGAATTACCATATTGGGGAATTTCAAATTAAAAAATAAAACTTGGGCCAGATGTATGACTTTTTTGCGAAAACTAATTTTATCAGCTTTTCCATGGAGAATATTTTTTGTACAAGACCACATTTTTCCTCCAAAAAGTAAACAGGACTAAATTCTCTCCTAAGTGATCTAAATGCTATGGCAATGTTTTACTTCACAAAACGGTGGCAAAATCGAAAGCTTTTTCCTTGATGTATGAAAGAAACAAAGTAAATTCTAAATATATTAAGAATTAATTGTCAGGCAAACACTACCTGATCGATAGGTAGATGTGTAAGTTCAGCCAACCAAGAGAATGATCTTGTACCGGCATAAAATCCTTTCACCGATGAAGCCATTGGAATAACTGTTTAACAGAAATCGAAATGTTTCACAACACACTCAACCATCTGAATTTCAAAAGTGTTATGAGCACAATCATTATCCAGCTTCTTTCTTGGCATCTTATTGATTCCACAAATGTTTTGTTTACACCTGATATGCGGCGATTAAGAACGAAAACAAAACTAAATTTCAAACAGTTTCAAGAATTTCGCAATATTTCTTTCCTTGAACAGATTTTCAGTCCTTCCTTTCAACTGTGGTATTTAAGTAATCGCATCGGTCATAATTCAAAAAGTCATGTTGCGATCGGAAAGCAAACATTTTAACCCTTCATGTTTTTTCATCAAATTTGCCAATCTGTCATTTATAACATTTTACCATTGGTCATACCATTGGCTGAACACATCACCTCATTTCTTAACCTGTTGCAAAAATTTAAGCCGATAGCCAATCACTTCGGTGATTTCAAAAGATGTGTGACATCGCCCGTTTTTTTTTTAAAGTTCGCCATCTAAATTTAAAATTAAATTAAATTTTGCGAGATAAAACATTTTACATTGAAATTCCACAGTGTCTGATTGAATTTCACAGAGTATTCAGGAGTTCGCAATCCTGTGCAAAGCAATTTTTAATATGAAGTTAACAACAGATGATTGCTCTAAAAGGTAAGATAGTAATGGTAATTAATTAACATCACACTGGAGCAACATAATGGGCTATTGGCGACGGTCCGGGATCAATCCAGAAGTGAAAGATCCGAGAATAGCATCACGTAATTTTGAACCACGGTCAGATGACGAGGTTAACACCTGAGCTTGCAAATCACTCTCCAAACTGCCACACCACGTCAACGTGAGAACATTTGAGACCACAACAAATTTAACGAGCACCGGCAACCATGTACATGACGGTCTTTGGATGGACCACGTTTCGAACTCGCAACCCTCCGATTGCTAATCCGTTACTCTTCCAACAGGGCTACAGGGGAAGAAAAATACTGTGATGGTTTTTCTGATAGGAGGTATTTTAATTAACGGTGCTCTCGTAAACCTCCTGGTGGTTGGCTCGACGAAGTATATCGTCATTAGCAAAACTGAACGGATCTCGACGGACGAGATATCTCGTCCTTTGAAAAAAACTAATCAGATCTTGATCTTGTCATCGTAAAAAAAACCCGGCAATATCTTTATAGCGAGATATCAAGTCATTAGCAAAATTGGTCAGATCTTCATGGGCGAGATGTCTCGTCGAAACCACTTGGAGGATTGTCACATATGCCGAGGGACTCAAAATGATTTGATTCGTTGCTGTGTATGGTACCAGTTACCCAATCATTGTCCGAACTCTTCCCCATGGACCTGAATGTGGGTTTATCATCAATCAATACTTCACCTTTTCGAATTGATTGGAGGATCTGACAGGTCAAGTGACAAGCCTTATGTCAAAGTCTCACTATTAAATCATATATATCATGGTGCTAATGTTAAAATTTGGTTTTTTGAGAAATTATGAATAAATATTTTTTACTTAAATCTCACATCGAGACTTTTATACTTTTTGTATTTGATTTTGTTTTTTAAAACCACATTAGAGTCAATACAGAGATTTAAAAATTATTTTAGGTGATGCGTGTCAAGCTTTAACGAGAGCAATTTCTCCAACAAGTTGCTTTTTCCAGTTTTAAAAATTGCCTAATTTTAGTTTAAAAATTGATGTACGTGAAAAATACTTTTTATCCATCTCAGGATAAAAATATCACCAGAAATAATAAATGCACCTATAATTTAGAAACTAGTATCAGGTTATTATATCAGGCACGACTTAAATCAAGTGATTTTTATTAAAAAAATCATTGATTTAAATTAAACTTTAAATCTTGTTTTTTTATTGAAGTTTAATCATTAAAATGAAATAACCTGGGAAAGAATGTATGTTATTTTATTTAAAACTTTGCACCTACTCAGCAATACCTGAAGAATGACCATTTTAACTGAAAATAATTGGATTCCCTATTAAAGATGGCAGTATTAATTGGAATGTAGTAATGCCAACTTTGAGAAATTTTGGGAGAAGTAAAACATCATTTCACGTGATTCAGAACTATTTATTTTGTTCGATCTATATTTGTAGTATTTAAACCTCATGTTAGAAAGGTACCAGGACCAAAGCAAAAAAATTTAGGATCTAAGGAGTTCTGGTCTCTAGAACATTGCGGTCGCTTCTGGTAAAGTGACTGTCAAGAAATTGAATCACTGCATATTAGGCTACTTGTATTATTTGTAATATTTCCCCCCTTATATTTGCATGTCCTAGATCTACCATAAAAACTTTCAAGGGCAGGCTTGATGTAGATGCTTTTTTAACAATTTATTTAGTTTGTTATTAGAAATATTTACCTCTCCCATTTGTGGGGACACAAGTACAGGCCTCTAGTAGTTAGCATTTGTATTGGAATGAAAACTGACCGACAAGTATTTCTTTCTGCTCACTTAAAACAGGTACTGTCTGAGTTTGAATCTAGTTTGAACTGATGCCCTTTTAAGAGGGAATCATCACTGTTTAAAATTAGCTTTCAATATGTTAAAAACTAGTATGGGTGTCCCTCCTTTCCTAGCCTATTTACTAAATCCTTTGGAATAAAATCAACTAAGCTTAAATAGGAAGAACCTCTTAATATTCGTAAAATCAAAATATTCTAATGTCTTTAATTAAGAAAATTAAAAAGCAGATTCTTTTTTTTTTTAATTTTTCTCTCCGTGAAAACATTTTATTCCCGATATTGCCTTTGGAATACAGAACAATTTGGTTCCGTCGAATTTAAATGAGTTTAAAATTTATATTTTCGTGTCTGTAGCAGACAAGAAAGGTATTCACAAGAAACAAGTTGCGTAACAAAAAGGCCAGAACATTAAAATTTGTTAAATTTTTATTATTATTTATAAAAATATATTAAACGTGAAATTAAAATTTCCTCCCCTAATTAAATTAATTATTTTATTTAGAATTTTGAGTATTATATATTTAATCATAAACATAAATCAATACTGTCTAGAATTCCTACTGTGATTTGCATGTCTCATCTCTAACAAGTTTAAACATTTAGAGGCAACGAATTAGTAAAAACAATTGAAATCCGATTTAAATAAAGAAAAGCCTGATTTAAATAAAATAAATTCGATTTTTAAGACTTAAAAAATCATGATTTTTTCATTCCCTGTTTAGAAATGTAAATTTTAGATTGCATAAAATTGTTTTTTTTTTTATATTTTTGGGGATTTCTGCTTTTCATAAAAAATTGTTTGCATTTATAAATGTTTCTACAGCTTTGATTTAAAATAATTTTTGAAGTATATGACCTAAAAAGTATTATATTTAGGATGAACAAATATGCTCGGATCAGTATAATTAAATTCTGATTGTAAATATACACGTTTTTAGTCAATTGGCGGTGACCACTTGATCTGTAATATTCTGAAATTTGGATCATATACAAAATTATTTCGACATAATTCTTAAGACATATCAAAATTATCTTTTGAAATACCTGAAATGTATTTTGTATAAATCTTATTTTCTAAAGTTTTGAAATAACATCAATGTAGAAGCGAAATTTAAAACTATAAGTAATCAACATTAATTTATTATTATTTTCTTATATAGATGTAAAATTAAGGTGCACTGTAGTTCATAAAATTGAATTGTAAAAATATCGAACAATTAATGTAACATCGTAGATTTTTATGAATTTCCTTTTCTTCCAAGGATTAGGTAATTTGCTCAAGGAATCACAAAAAAACAATACATTTGAAGTTTACAAGAGAAAAGAATTTTTCCTATTTCACACAAAGAGAAAAATTTAAAACGGTCCCTTAAAAAGTTTTTTTCAGTTTAAGGCGACGCTGGCAACTCGTCGAGTTCAAACCACATCATCCGCTCGTGGTGCCATCTACCATAAAAATTATAAACAAATTTCAATAAATTTGTAAATGAATCCAATTTTTTTTTGAATCTGGAAATGTCACAGGGATAAAACAAAAAATTTTCAACTTTTCTTATTTTTTCTTATCACATTTATTTTTCATTTTTTCATATTAAAAAATGCGAAAAATTTAAAACAAAACCATAGTAGTTTACACAGCAACAGACATCGAATTCATTATACAGAAAATAGAGTTATAAACGAAACCCTTTGCAAATATTTTGTGTAGCTTTCACGCAAAAGTATTTTCCGCAAATTTAAAAATTCATACACTTTAATTGCTTCTAATAAATCATTACGGTTCTGCATCTTTCTTGCGTTAGAAATTACCGTTAGAAGGTTTCTCAGTTGAGGTAATATGGCAACAATGCTCATTATTTGTATGGCAACGACCAAATAAAAATTTAACCGCCGGGATTTGCCATTTTAGCATCGTGTGGGGTGCGGTTGTATACCGGCTTATAAATTTTATATTTTCTATAAAGTTTATAATTTTCCAAAATGTCTTCGAAAACGAGGAAATCGGCGGCGAGCACCTCCTCGTCCCAACAGCAGTCGACTGGGAGTATCTCGCAAGAAAAAATGAATCCCAAGAAAAATACTCCGTTGAGCCCCGCGCGGGTAACGCGGATGGAAGAAAAGAAACAACTTCAAAATTTGAACGACCGCCTAGCAACTTACATCGACAGAGTTCGCTTTTTGGAAGGAGAAAATAATCGTCTCGGCTCCCAAGTGACGACTATTGAAGAGAAATATGAACGAGAAATCAAGAATACGAAAGAGGTGTATGATAGGGAAATCATCAGTCTCCGTAAGGGGATGGATGACACTGCGAGTGAGAAAGCGCAAATACAGCTGGAATATAAGAACTTGAAAAACAATTTCACCGATCTACAAAAGAAGTAAGTCGTCACTTTCTTATGTCATTATTATCTACCATTCATTATTGGTGTTACCAATGTCATCATTTTTTGGTACTTCATTTCGTTTCTCTTGGTGGGTTGAAAAGACATCTGATACCTCGGAAATATTTATATATGTTGTTTGTATTGTTTTCTAGTCTTATTTGGATGTTTCACCTGCCATTTCCCTAGAACCCGATCATGACCTAATTATTGTTATCGGTTAACCATCAACTGTCACGTGTGTTTAAGTGTTCCGAGTATCGAACTGACAGTGTTGCTTATATTTTAATCATAATCTCAAATAAATCTTACCAAAATTAAAACGAAATCACATAAGCTGTGTGTAAATATCTATTCCGTAGTGTTGATTAATTGACTAGCCCATGTTCTGAATATGTTTAAAAAAATGCATTCAAGTCTGTCCCACCAGCTCTCAGTGAAAAATTGGAAGCGTATTTCATGTGAGATCTTTTCTTGTTATTGAGTGGATAAGTGGTAAACTCTGTCTGCTGCCAACATTTCCCCTTAAACCATAGTCATCGCTTCTCAATGTGTATTAGCCTTGTTTCCTTACTGACTGCACTACACTGCCTAAGTAATGAGTAGAGTTCTTGTAGAACAGACAATACTTGGTTCATTTTACGAGTAGTTCAGGTCTGGTGGTTTGATCCCATTCTGCTCTCTCTCTGTGCCTGGTATACAAGTTAAATCTAAATGCTTAGTCTAGCCTGGTTGGAAGAGTAATGGACTAGCAACCGGAGGGTTGCAAGTTCGAATCCAACCAAAGATCGTCGTATACAAAGGGGGCTGGTGCAATTTAAATCTGTTGTGGTCTCAAATGTTCTCATGTTTGGTGTGGAAGTTTGGAGAGGGGTGCCAGCTCAGGTGTGACCTCGTAATCTGACCGTGATTCAAAATTATATGGTGTTGTCTCAATTGTCTTTCCCTTCAGGAATGATCCAGGACTGTCACTGATACCCCGTCCTGTTGCTCCAGTGCGACGTTAATTAAATACCTACCTAAATGCTTAGTCCTCTCAATGGTGGGACTACGACAGCTGATTTAGAAGAGTAGCGGATTAGCAACTGTGGGGTTGCGATTTTGAAGCAGCTCAGTCCAACCAAAGACCTTCGTGTATGTGGGGCTGGTGAACGTTATATCTGTCGTGGCCTCAAATGTACTCGCATTAGCTTGATGTGGAAGTTAGGAGAGTGGAGTGCCAGCTTAGGTGTTGACCTGCTCGTCTCACTCTGTTTCAAAGTTACGAGGTATTGTCCTTGGATCCTTCACTTCGGAATTGATCCCAGACCATAGCCCACCATAGTGCAACGTTAATTAACTACCTATCTGGATGTTGAGATAGTAATTGATGTACCAACCCAGGGCATTGCCCTTTTGAATCTCAATGCTAAATGAATAGCAAATCTGTTGGTTCTTGTAGCAGATCTGTGATGCCCTTAAGGTATTGCAAAATCTGCTACATTCTAGCTGCTTCGAAGTATTATGCCATTATTCAAATTGATTGTTATTACACAAATATATAACAATGCACACTTCTAGTATTTAGGGTGGTTTAGTTGCTTGTATGTTATTATAATAAAATGTTTGTCTAGTATGAGCAATTGTTCTCAAATTAGAATTGTGGTTATGACTATATTTCAACAGATGTGCCATATGTCATATAAGTTATGTTAACACTCAATTTATATGGCGATACAAGTAATTGTAAATGACATAAAACATTTAAATCAATGTTTCACTTTCCTGGAAGTATTTTTCTTGCTCTTGTTACAGTATGTATTGTGAAGATAGTAGTAATTTCAGTTTTTGTTATAATTAATACCAAAGAATTAATGTTATTTCAACATTTTTATTTACTTGTTTAAAATTAGTTGTTTATTACAGTTGATAATATTAAATGAGTAAATAAAGCAAATAACCATTGGCATTTAATTCTCTTTTTACGAAAAATAATTTATATTGGCATTTTGTCAACTAAGTTAGCACTAAATTTTGTTTGGTACTGCTTTGATTTTAAGACTTCCCTATTCTTGAGCTCAGATTGTGAGCTAAGCAAACATTTTGTACATAAATGCAAATTGTTTTTTCATTTTCATGATCATATTTTTGATTTAATACGAAAACTTTTTAAAAACAAATTTGTATTTATAGTTCCATTTATTTATAGTTTCTCATTTTTGATCCTCAGATTTCAGAAAAAAGAAAGGGATTTATCTGCTGCAGAAAAGCAATTGAATCACTTGGAAGTTCGTAACCAAGAGCTTCAAAATGAAATCAATCACCTTGTTGTCGAGAATAAAAGATTAGATGAGAAAGCTAAGGTTTGTAAATTGGTACTATTTTGTGTGTGTGGTAAATATATCAACCAATAATTTTTATTCTATACCCAGAGTTTGTACACTCAAGGATCTTTGAACCAGAAATATTTTCCTGTAAAACTCCTTGAATTTACTTGAGGCTCCTGGAAAATTGAAATATTCTCCTGGAAATTTTTTGTATTCAAGTTGATGATTGGTAACACAAGAAAAATTTGTTTATATTCTAAATTAGGTATAAAATTAATAAACATGATCTGAAAATTCGTAGAAGCATTAAAAATATTGGCAAATTTGGTGTACAAACCTTGAATGCTTATCCGTTTTGTAAATAATTAAAGTAAAAATATGCAATAGACATGTGTCAACTATGGAAAACATTGCATGGAAACAGGAATGTCTGCCAACTTTCATGACATTGCAGATAGAAGTAATAAAAAAAGAACTTATTTTCTTTTGTTAATTTAATGATTTGCTCAGAAGCTACATTCTATGCTTACATGGTAAATGCATTGTATGCTGCATTTATAGTTCATTAATGCTTTTTTTTTCTTATAGGAAGCAGAACATGAAAGAAACAGCATTGAAGCTTTACTAGCAAACTTGAGGGAAGAATTTGATTCTAAAACTTTAACAATTGCTGATTTACAAAATAGATTGCAAAGCTTGCAAGAAGAATTGAGTTTCAAAGAGACAGTCTTTGAAAAGGTTTGTATTTTTAATCATTAGTACGGGACTATATTTACTGATGTAAATGCTCTAGAGTTAAGCTTTCATTTCAAAGTTAGTAATCTGTAACTGAAATGGATAGAAACAAGTTGGGAGACCACTAATTTAAATAAGCTGTGTGTTATAAATGTTCTGAATAGTAAATTATTTTGCTGAACACAAATAATGAAAATACTTTCATTCGATTCCTTGAACTTGTTCATGATTAGCCAGTTTTAAATTAGCTGTTGTATTTTGCATCTATAAATTTCATTTTGATAACCAAATTTTTCTATCCAGTCATTATTTTTGACACCAAACATTTCTGAACTTTTTTCGCTGTTATTTTGTTAACTTATAATTTAAAAAATGACAGAAAGTGCAGAACACTTACTCAAAACAAATTATTGCCTTTAAAATAAAACTGGTCCACGTAAACAGAATGAATTTGAAGTTATACTGAAGTAGAACATTTTGGTAACAGATAAAATGTTTAGGATACTGCTAATGCCTGACTTTCTGTTACTAATTTATAACTCTGATCAGCAAACCATGGAATTATCTTGTAGTTTGCTTGATTTAGCTTTTATATTGGTACAATTACAGTTCAAAGCTATATTATTTAAATAAAATCAAATGTTTATTAGGAATCAAAAATGAAAAGGTTAATTATAATCTTAGATGCAATTTTTATACTTCATCCTATGCTTGATAAAAATATGCAGATATTTGCTTAAATGATCGTTCTCACATCATTATATTTGGACATGAAACCATTTTACCATATTAAGCACATCCACTTAACTATTTTTTTAGCTGTTAATCATACACTGTAAGCTTATTCTAAAGTTTAAGGTTTAATTTTGTGTTTTTTGTTAAGTTTAAAAAATTTAATTTTTTTATCAGTTCCTATTATCATTAATTGTTTTCACTGCACATATCTATGCTTTAAGGATTGATTGACATATTCTTAAACTTGAGACTATTAATTTTAATAAATTACAATGAAAATGGGAAAAATTCCACTATTGTATTTAAGTTAAATTATTTCTATCATTTTTAAGAAATTGTTTCATACCTAGCAATGTTGTTGATGGTCATAAAATTGAGAAGTGTCACCTAAGTGAGAATATAACATTATTAAAATTTATTTTTAGGAACTGTCTGATTCAAGAGTCTTCAAGTCAGTTGAAATCTCGGGTATTGATACCAGTATGAGAGATGATTACGACCAAAGACTAGCTGATAATTTGAGGGAACTGAGAGAACAATATGAGACTCAAATGAAACTAAGCAGTGAAGAAATAATATCAATCTATGAAAGGAAGGTAAATACATCAAATTTTATAATTAGATGATTTTGGTGTATTATGTGCCTTTCCTCTACCTCTGAAAATTACAATTATTTTTTAATTTAATTATAATTTTTTTTAAGTGCATTGAAATGACTTAAGAGTTTAAATACATTTTAAAGGGGTTTGCCGAAACTGTTGGCAATACTTTTAAAATTTATTAAAGAAAATGTTTTTTTAAGAAATAATTTGAATAAAAAAATTACATTTTCTCATTGAAAATGGGTTTACAGAATATCTGAAAAATTTATTACTTAATATTCCTGCTTTTCGAAGATTTATTTACTTATTATTTTGTTTTTTCTTTTAAGAACTGTTGGGTCCTTTTTGGAGAATTGAATTGTAGGTTATATAAGGTTGAAATGTAAGGACTAAAATGGCAGTAATTGATCATATAGTGGAAATGTTATGGAAATATTCGATTTTCATGGAATTAAAAAGATTTCTACGGGGTGAAATTATATTCTGAAGTTTCCTAAGAGACCTTCTGAAGGAATGTAAAGATATAAACATTTTAAATTTGTGTCAATAACTTATTGAAATATAGGGTCACAAACAGGCCACTTTTAGTGCTATAAAATCTAAATTGTGTGAACTTGAACTTTAAATGTCAATAATTAACAAAATATAGATTTCTGAAACCTAATATTTTGCAGTTGCTCTTTACTTGGTGACTTACTTAAAAACTGATTTTCATTAAAATCGGTGATATGTCAGCCACTGCCGATTTGCCCATTTTGCATGGAATGACCCGTCTGAGAATTCGGCACACAACAGAACTCACAAATAGCCTTTCCTTAATAAATTGCTTGAGAAACTTTTAGTCCATTTCTCCTATTTTGTGCTATTACTTGTGTAGATACTTTAAGTTGTTGAGTTTGTTAGTGTTTTCATTTATTGTGATGTATTTTATTTATCTTTTAAACACTAAATGTTTATTTTCAGCTTTTTGATCTGCAAAAAGAGTGCGATCAGAAAACAAAATCCACTCAGGGAAAAGAGGAAGAATCACGAACGATCAAGAGCAAAATTGAATATTTAACTTCTAAAGTGTCGGAACTTGAAAGTCAGGTCAGTGATACTTTTAAAATTTCAAGTGTGATTTGTCAACTGATGTTTTCATATGTGAAACTTGCAGATAGATAAGTTCAGTATTTTTTTTAATAGACGCTCATTATAATGTGCTTTGTTCACAATTGAGCTTTTATTTAAAGTATTGAATTAAAAGTCAATATTTATTAGGTTCATAAGTGCTGTTTCACCTACTTTCACTATTTAATGGTTTGCCTAATCAATTAAAAATGTTAGTGGTTATTTTTAAAGATTAAATAAGTAATTTCAATTTTGTTAAAATTTTTTATAGAATGATTCACTGAAAAACAGAATTAAAGATCTCGAGGCTCTTTTGCAACAAGAAAGAGAATGGAATCATCTTGCTATGCAATCTAAAGACGAAGAACTGAAAAATCTTCGAGATGAATCCCAGCGACAACTTGCTGAATATCAAGATTTATTGGGCATTAAAGTTGCTTTAGACATGGAAATAGCTGCATATCGAAAACTTCTGGAGAGTGAAGAAGCGAGGTAACATTCTTGAATATCTTGTTTAAAGATTGTTGCCTTTCGAAACAAACTTGAAGTTGTGATCCAATTGTTATAAAATTTGTGTTCCACTAAAAATTTATCTGATTTGGTCCAAAAATATTAAGTTGTGGTAGTTGCGTAATATCTGGTCAGAATTTTTGACAAAAACAAATTGGGATAGGTCCCTTGTGCTAGTAATTTTCCCATGTATTGTCATTATTTTGTATCAAAACATCTGGAATTTTGCTAAAAAGCATAGGTTAAGCAAGAATTGAAACCAAAATTTTAAAAATGGGAAGCACATGAACTCATTTGCACTTAGATACATATAACATTACAATGATTATCCAAAAAGAAAATTGAAGTAAATCAAGGAAAACTAATGTGCAGGGAGCAGTTTGAAATCAGAAGACTCAAAAAATCTCAATCTGAGAGTGGAACGTGAAGTGCCAGCTCAGGTGTTCTCGTCATCTGACCATGGTTAAAAATTACGAGGTGTCCTTGGATCTTTCCTTTCGGGATTGATCCCAGACCGTTGCCAATAGCCCATTGTGTTGCGCCAGTGCTACATTAATTAAGTACCTACCTACCTCAATCCGAGAGCATTTTTGTAGCCCAACTTATGCTATGTTCATCAAAAACGATCGTAATTGAAAAGTTAATTTTGCTATCTATGGAGTTTGATACCAATTTTGAAAGTCGTGGTGCCAAGTCGTGGCAACTATGAAAGAACATCGGAATCTGGTTGCTAGGTTGTCATGAAAACTTATTAAAAATATTAAATTTTTTTAATTTAAAAATTCTTGGCAGGATTATCAATGTTTGTTTCATACTTAACCTTTACACTATGGCGCTTTTATATGATACGACTATTGTAACGTCCATAGTCTAAAGGTTAATTAGCACATTTTGTGTTTTATCATTTTCATTTCATATTTGAGCATCTAATATTACTACTAAAATGGGGTTTAAGAGGAGACTTGCTGCTATTTAAAAAATTTTATGCTACTATTTCATAAGTGCTTTGGCTGTGGCAGCCCTGGAAGTGACAGTCTCAAAATTGAGTTTTAAAATCTAAGCATCCAGTATTTACAATTTAAATGAGTTGAAACATACAGCTATAAAGAAGTCTTGTATATTTATAAAGAATCTACTTATTATGTTGTATATTTCTAGAGACAAGAATATTTTATTAACGATGTTTCCCTTTCTTTTTAAACATTAGACTACATATCTCTCGTGAAGAAACTCCATCTCGTGATGTGGGAAGAGGTACTCCTGTGCGACGAACACCTATGAGAAGTACGAAAAGGAAACGGGCCTATTTTGAGACAGGAGAAAAGTCAACCAGTGACGTGCAAGTATCTGCTTCTGCCAAAAGTGATGTGGAAATTAATGACCATGATGTGGATGGAAAATTCATTAAATTGTTCAATAAAGGAAGCACTGTGAGAATAAATTATTTTAGTTTACCTATCTGATAGAAAATCACAATTGTTACAAATTTAGATAGTTTTGCTGTGAATAATTTATTAATTTCAAATTAAATTTTTTAGGAAATTCCTTTGGGTGGCTGGCAACTTATACGTAGGGCTGGAGAACAGGAAACTATTTATAAATTTCACAGAACTACAGTAGCAAAAGCTAACTCCTATATTATAGTAAGTATTAGTTTTGTTGAAAGTAATAAATTAAGTTATCACTGTCTTCTGAAAGGGGCTCTAATTTGTGATTAAGGGTTTTGCAGAAAGAAATTATAAAAAGAACCTTCAACTATTGCTTCAAAATTTAATATTTGTAATCAGGCTCATCAAAATATTAAGCAAAACTGAAATTTTCACACAATCATTACAACCTCTTCAAATAACTGATTACTTAGCAACATTTCAAAGGAGTTGGAAGAAAGAAAAATGAGTTAAAATGGTTTTCTTGCATTTTCATTAGGAAAGGTAGCTGGTTTGATTCTAATTGTTTTAGCTACTCTGCAATTTTTATCTATTCTACTTTCTAATGCTTAACCTATTGCATGTTTTACACAGAAACATGTCTGATGCCCACAACAGAATGCAAATTTAAAATTTTAAAATCTGTATAAACCCATAATGTATTTTTATTTTGAATGAAGTTTAAACTAATTTTTTGCTATGTAATAATCATTGAGATGCAGGTCATCTTGAATTATGCTAGGAACTTCTGTGGACCTAACTGTTGTTGCTATCATTCCTAAAATTAAAATTACGTGTCTAACTCCATTTTGAACTTGTCACAATTTTATGCAGTGTTATAATTTTGAGATGCATTGGTTTTGTATTGTATGTGTGATATTAGAACTGAATGAAAATTCTATACCATTAAAATATGCTTTTGCTTTGCTTTGCTTAGGTTTGGAGCTCGGATGCTGGTACTGCACACAATCCACCTACTGATTTTGTAATGAAGGGACAGAAATGGTTTGTTGCTGACAGTATGAGTTCTGTTCTATTAAATAACAATGGGGAGGTAAGAATTTCAAACACGTTTTAAATTCTTAGTATTTAGTTTAACAGTAAGATGGGTGACATACAGGGTGACTTGTGCAGTGTGACCTGGTGGACATTACTCCTGTCATGGAGTAGCACTGCTTATCAAATTGCGCTCGATGGTTGATCACTCGCAACTCTACCTCAATTCATAAGGTGCTCCATTTTGTCAACCTATTGTTATCTTAGGTGGATGACACACAGGATGAACCAGGTTTGCTTTTTCTTGACTGGAAAGGAAACTTGATTGAACCTCTTAAAATGGGCCACCCAGATTGTAAGCCAAATCACGCTTGCAAGGGTCACCACCCTAGCATTTAACATCACATTGTTTCGGGCTCTGGTAGCCCAGTTGGAAGAGTAACGGATTAGCAACCTGAGTGTTGTGAGATCGAATCCAATCAAAGACTCATGTACAAAGGGGGCTGGTGCATGTTAAATCTGCCGTGGCCTCAAATGTCCTTGTATTGGCATGGTGTGGTTGGAGAGTGGGGTGCCAGCTCAGGTATGACCTTGTCATCTGACCATGGTTCAAAATTACATGATGTCTTTGGATCTTTCCCTTTGGAATTGATTACGGACCATCACCAATAGCCCTTTGTGTCGCTCCAGTGTGATGTTAATTAAAATAACTACTTACCTACCAGATGTTTAAGTTCTTTTCTTTGATTTTTGTCTTATTAAAGCATTGAATTTGTTATAGGAAATGGCTGCTCGAGAAACTTCAAAGAAAAGCTTCAGATCTCTAGAGCAAAGAGTTCTTGATACCAGTGCATATCCCTCAGAGTATGTCGCAGAGGAATTATATCATCAACAGGTAAGAAAATCTATTGTGCTTTTGTTTTAATTTATTTTTGATATGCAGTTATTAAATTTTCTCTTTCCATCAGATTGTGTTAAGTATGTGCATTACTTTATGTCATCGTGTTTTGTGATAAGCATAGCTTCGCCAAATGTGGTCCTTGATAACAATTCCATCTTTTTTAACCATTGTTTTGTATAAAAATGGATTGTGAAAACTGATGAGTGATGCTTCAATGTTAAAGTTATTTAATTATTTAAACCCTGATACTGCTAGTTAAAATATTTCTCTTTATAAAACAATGCATCTATTCTTATCTGCTCAAGACAAATTCAAACTCACGAATAGTGTTTTGAAATGCATAGTGCTTGAATTGTGTATTGTCAAATGATCTCTGCATATTATATCACTAATGTACTCCACACAGAAAGTTATTCATTTATTGGATGGCAACAGATGTAAGCAATATAAAACTGACTCTTACGGGATTCATTCGCCAATTTCACTGTTTAGTTTCATTCAATATGCTTGATTTGAGCTATGGCTTAATCTAGCTGAAAACTACACATAAGAGCTAAAATTGATTCTTGAATATCTTGAACAATGAGACGAATCTTGAGTTTTACAACAAAAAGCAATGACAAATCTGGAAGATAGAAATCAGCTCAAACAAGGAAATATAAGCATAATAGGTTTAACATAAAAAAGTGGCGGATCATCTCGAAGAATAAATCAGAATCTAACTAGTAGCATAACTGAGGTGTGCTTTTTATCATCATTTTGGAAATAAGATTTAGCACCAATAAAAGTAAATGAATGATGATATATTTTTGGATAATTTAATTTCATTTAAAGGTATGAAAATCATTTGTGAATGGATGATATGTTCACATAAATGAATTCACAGGAATGGATGGGTAGGTTATATTATGACTAGTTTTTGTTAGGGTTAGTCTTTAGGTCTTAGATAAAATTCATAAAATTGGGTTTGTAATTTTAATTCATTTGAGTCTATACCCTTTTCTTACTATCTATTCTCTTAAATTATTTGTATCTCTTGCAGTTTTGTGTTTTTCTTTTGTAAGATGTATATTACAGTAAAGATGTTCTTCGATTACTGTTATTTTGTATAATTTTTTTGAGGTAGTGATTAATTATTTTTCTTTTTAGGGGGATTTTAAAGAGCGATGCAGCATTATGTAATCAATGCTTGTCTTTATTCATCAAATCAAGTCAGCTCGTTATGGACTTTTACAAGTATTTTTAAATTAAAAAAAATCACAAAAATACTTTTTAACATTTAAACATGATTTTTTAAAAAATTTTAATTGAAAATTCTCAAATAGCTCATGCAACACAATTCGATTCTCTTTTCGTTTAGCTGAAAATTAAGCCTGCATTTATGATTACTTCTCAATTATTTAATTATTTTCAAAGATGATATGGAAGCCATTCTAGTTTTATGTATAATGAAAATGTATGAATTGTGGAGATTTTTTTATTTGTTTGCTTGTTACATAACATTTTGTTTTTATTTCTTAGTTATATTAAAGTTTTTTTGTGGAAAAAATGTACCCTATTTAAAATTATTTTCAGTGTATAATTCACTAATTACTCAACCTTCCTTACCTTAATGTTTTTCATGGTAATGCCATGGTGAAATTTTCATTCTCATCTGTCATTGTAATTATTGTCATTGAAGACAGGTCCATGTTAATCATTTTTCTGAGAAGATTTTAACATTTTTGTATGTAAGTGTGGCTTATTTTAAATTGTATTTTGTGCAAGATTTTGCCAATTTTGTGACTTTTATAATTTTAATATTAGTTGGTAGAAATGTTAGCAGAGTATGTTTCTTTCGAATTTTGCAGGCTTTTTTATTACAGCTATTTTACAGAAAATATGGAATTCTGTATGACCAAGATAGTTTTGTTACAATTGAATTTGCAAACTGCCATTTCACTTTTGTAGTGTTATAGAACTTTGCATATTGTTAAGCAAATACTTCTGTTGGTACTGTATTAAATTGATGTGCCATGTCTATGTCATATATTTGGAATAAAAATGTTTGTTCAAACTTGCTATTGTATTTTAATAAAAGGATATAAACCATGTGCCTTAGCAAACATAGAAAACACTTAATATTTTACTAATCTGAATTAAGTTCTTGTCAGCTTACCTGAAAAAGTTTGAAGTCACTGGAAGGTTAATGAAAAAGTACTTGTTGCTTGAAAATATTTCTTGTAACAATTTTTCTACATTGGAATTAATCTTGTTATTAAATTGTTTTTGCGGAAAGAATTGGAAGAAAATTTTCTAATTGGAGATGAGTTTAAATTTGCTTTTTATTGTAACTAGTAATTTATTATATTTCTGTATGCTAGTATAGTTTATCAGAAGTAGTTTTCTGATTACACTAGAATATACTGGTATATCAGAAATATAGTAATATGGAAAGTAGCAAATTTAAGCTTTCACTTAGTATAAAGCTAATTCCATCTATAGCTTAATTAATTCTAATGATAACAGCTTGTGTAGCAGAATTGTCAACCCCTAATTTTAAACTAACCTCCAATTTTCTTGTTAAAAATTAAAATAATATTAATGAACTTTGTAAGGTCTGGAAAATTGAGAATCCCAAACATGTCACAAGATAAGCAACATGACATAAACTGACCCAGTTGCTAAAATGTCCTTAGGAAAAATAAATTTAAATATCTTAAGGAATGCTTTTCGAAAATTTACTGGGGGACTGGAAGCCCAGTTGGTGGTGTCAGATGATCGACAAGAGGGTTGTGAGTTCTAAACTTGATCCAACCCAAGACCCTTGTGTACATTAAATCTTGTGGCCTCAAATGTCTTCATGTTGGCATGGTTTGGAAGTTAGGAGTCATCTGACTGGTTCCAAATTACAAGGTGTCCTTGAATCTTCCTTCAGGATTGATCCCAGACTTCCAATAGCTAGTGTTCCAGTGTGATATGTAAATTCAACACTACCTCAAACAAAACTAGATGAGGCTGAATTTCGTAAAAAAAACGTAATTTCTTGAATTAATCCATATTGAATACATTGAAGATTATATATACACCTTAAATTTAAAGATTTTTCTAAGTATTCTACTAAAATCTCAAAGATTGGAAACATTTCGTTTAAAAATTAATCCATTGTTATAAAGATTCAAAATTACAAGTTGTCCTTGGATCTTTCCCTCCGGGATTTATCCCGGACCGTCGTCAATAGCCCTTTGTGTTGCTCCAGTACGTTAATTACCTGCCATTGTGATAAAAGGGTCAATATTCACAAATGCCTATAAGAGCTGAGAAACACCAGTAAATATTTCTAGAGAAACAACAAAATCCTGCTGTCGTAAACTTGATGAAAAGATTTTTTCTGAATGCTTTTTTTCAGTTAAAGGTTATTTTCAAGGCAGATTAACAAGTAATTAAGTTTTTCAAACTTGGATGCATTTGCATTATTAAAATATAAATTGATGCTATGCATATAAGAAATTGACAAGTTGATAATAAAATTAAATAGCTTTTAAATTGATAGCCCCAAAAAATAATTTAAAAAATAAGCAATTTATTGACGTTTAAAATGTTTTTAGCTTTAACATCAGTGTACAGCTTAACATTTCTACTACCCTCCAAGCACAACATAAAAAGATTTCATCAAGAAACAGTTCTGCATTAAATGAGCTGTTAATTCTAGCAATTCATGTTTCGCTTGCTATTAATAGAATGCGGTATTTGAGTAACATGGTTTCACATGAGTGTTTACCAATGCGTTCCCACAAGTGATGTCTTGGTTTCTGAATCAGTTGAATCGTTTGGTGCTGGAAGCCACAGAAGTGATTTTGAGTTGGCAAAACAAATAATCACCTATAGCGATCATCATAAATAATTTTGAGTATGGTAGCCCTTTCCTTAAGAGCTTATTGATGGTATCTGGTGATTAGCACAGCTTGGCCAAGTATGGCCCTTGAGCCGCAAAACCAAGCCTCAGCTTTTCCACCTTTGCAAATGGACTTCCCTGTAGTCATGTGCCTTCTCACTGGAACTGCCATAGGAAGACTTGTGAATCAAACTACATTACCTTACCAACTATTTGTTATATAAATATTGCATTGCATTCACAAAATTGGGAAACGATAGCATTACAGAATTAAGGGGGAAAAGTTAGTGCATAATTGGATTCAACATTTGCATTTTAGTTTTAAAATTATAATTTAAATAGCTTTCTATGATTTATAAACGTCAGAATTTCTCTGAAACAGATTATCTTTAGTTCAGTATGGAAATCTGTCAGGGCTTAATCGTAGTACTTGCATGGATTACTGTAAATGTTTTAAATATTTGTATTTCCTATTGCTTATACTTTATTTTTAATTTTGTAGATTTGCATCAATTCAGTTATTACAACATTGTTTAATATTGAAGGTAATTTATTTTACTTCCCAAAGCATCAACTTCAAACTCTAAATGTGTTTAGAAAGATAAAATGGAAATTGATACCAGAATTAAAATAATCATTGAGCTACAAAAATGTAATAATTTTGACTTTTTTAGAAAGTGAACTCAGATATAAAAGTCGTTAATTCCATTCTGAATGCTCATTAGTATTTTGTTCTAATATTAAAAAGTGGATTTTATCATCTAAACAAAATGGTGTAAGTCATGAAAAAAGGTACAATGAAACATCGAATAAAAATGTACTTTTATTTTGTAAATAGCACGTAAACTCATGAGTATAAACAACAAAATATTTCAACATTAAGATGAAAATCTCAAAGATTTATTAAATTTTTAAAGAAATTCAAAATACACATTGATAAATTAATTTCAAGTCAAGTTGATGCCATTTTGAGCACATTGAATCACTGCAAAATCACCACTGAATTTCCAATTTTGAGAATACTTAGACTTTGTTTCAGTGATTCCAGATTTCAACCCCACTATAACATCAGCTTTAATAGTACGCAGAGTCACTAAACTTGTCGGTAAGAATCCATTGAGGGCATCTTTAAACAGTACGGTTTCTTCCCATTGTCTATCACCCGTAAGCTTCCTGTAATTTAAGTCGCCTTTGAAAATAATCAGATCACTCTCACTCATTTTATTGTATAATTTTGAATCAGTTGCTTGCATTTCACTAAAATCATGTGGGAGAGTCCAAAATTTATCCTTAACAATAATCCATTGTCCAGAAGCTAACCTGTTAGTACAATCTTTGCTGAAATTGACTAGATTTTCGTGGTTACTTTGAGATAAAGTTTCCAGCAACCAATATATATCGTGTTCTAAAGTATCGGACACAAACCAAGGCATCATTTTTACATAGATTCGGATCTTACTCGCTAATTTTGCTTCTAGAAGAAAATGCATAAAACATAAATCACAGAATAACTCAAACCCAGCATTATCCAACACTAGATCTATTTGCACATCTTTGGAATATTTTTGAGCGTTTTGTAATACTTGCCACACAGTTTCAGTGTCATTTGCTAGTATGTTTTCTCTCAGTTCATTCAACTGTGATAAAGGATTGCTTTGTTCAATGTTTTCTTTTCCAGCAGAAATGGACAAATCCCATTTATTACTCCATAGGGACATCTGAAATATTAAGACAACATTAGAATAAGCATTTGCAATTGAGTAAATTTTTTAAATTCTGTACTCTTCCTATTTTTGTACTTGTGACAAAAATACAAGGTAACTCAAAATGGATGTTATGGTGGTTAACTCTTTTACTGTTAGTCAGAAACATTGCCAGATAGAAAAAGGGTTCAAATCATGTATAGAAATTGAATACATTGATTTTACAAGGTCCTATTTGTTATACGAATTCAAAATTGAACTTTTTATATGGCTTTCCATGAAACTTCTAGTAAGAAAAACATTGAAGTCTAATTAGTAAAATGAAAAAATTAATTTCTACATGTATTATTTGCAAAGTAATTTAAATTTTATGATGTGACTACTTGATCTGCTGTTTTAGCAGTCATTTCTTGGTCAAAAAATGCTTTTAGAAGACCACATATTTAAAGCGTGTAATATATTATATAAAACTACGAATTATCAATTGCTTGAATATTAAAAAGAATAAAATGCTTTCATAAAACGCATTAATTCATCAAATTGAAAATTAATTCATTATTTGCTTTTGTGACCAGAAATTATTCCTCTTATGGCAGTGTTCTCAAGTGAGGGAAACAGTAAACATTCATTTCCAACTTAATTCCAGTAACTGCTTTGTAAAAGGTAAATAAAGAAGATCAGTTTTATTTATGACTATTATTAATCAAATATGGAAATGTAAAAGGGTTTTTAATCTGAAGCATTAATTGCAAAATTTTTATATTCTAAAATGTGTTTAGCAGATAATTTTTATTATCAATCTGTACAAACACTTATTTGGGAAAACAGTTTTTGACAATGATTTCCTCTTCACCTCAGAAGTACGATTTATTGGTGCATTACTTCTCCAATAAGTAAGGCAGCTTCTCAACAAAGCTTATTTCCTTTTATTTTATTTAAAATTGAAAGGATTGTAATAAAGAGGTATAGCTATTTACGAATTCTTTTCAAAACAAGTTTTGCAGGTAGGTAGGTATTTAATTAACGTCACACTGGAGCTACACAATAGGCTAATGGGTCTGGGATCGAACCGAAGGGAAGGATTTGAGGACAACACATCGTAATTTTGAACCATGGTCAGATGACGAGGTCACATCTGAGCTGGCATCTCACTCTCCAAATTTTCACACCATGCCAAGGTGAGGACATTTGAGGCCACAACAGATTTAATGTGCACCAGCCCCCTTTGTACACGACGGTCTTTGGTTGGATTCGAACTTGCAACCCTCTGGTTGCTAATCCGTTACTCTTCCAATCGGGCTACCGCTGCCACAAGTTTTGCAGAGGCACATTTGAGAGTTCATGATGCTCTGATTAGTTGGTGTTTATACTCCAATTTCTAGGCATTAAACACATGTTCCTTTGACCAGAAATTGTTCCTTATGTTCTTAACACATTGACTGCCGGTCACGCGAGGTTCTGTTAATAGTTATTGCCATAACATTGAAGCAAGGTTTTACCCATATGCCAACTTACTTATTATAAGAAATATGATTTAAAAGTGGTAATAAAAGATGGTTATGTGCATCACACTGATAGCTAAGCATTATGTAAGCCTTTAATTATAAAATTTTATCACTACGCGCCAGCGCGTGATTGGCACTAGAGGTAAAATTATTTCCCAAATGCCACATTACGCGCTGGCGCGTGACATGTAAAAATAAATCAAAATAAGTAACAATATGCATTATTTTTATATGAAACTATCACAAACAAACATATATATATTCTAAGGGGCTCCGCCCCTGCTCGCTCGCGCCCGTTCCCTAAAAACGTGATCTGGAGGAAATTACTGAAGGAGGAATTACGTTTTTTTTATACGAGGCGTGTTTTTAAGTACTGTTTTGAAATAAAAATAAAACAAGTACACTTTTCTAAACAATTTTATTTTTACATGAAAGCCTGTACTTTAATCTACTTTTCTGCAAAATTCCCACCAATATTAAGGCACTTATCGTATCGTACAACCAGCTTTTGAGTACCATCCTCGTAGAAATCTGCCGCCTTATTAGACAACTACTGCAACACGGTCATTTTGACATCGTCGTTGAGGCGCTGACCACCCAGATGCCTCTTCAAATGCAGGAACACGTGGTAGTCACTGGGTGCTAGATCGGGGCTATACGGAGGGTGATCAAGTCGTTCCCAGCCAAATGATCCGATCAGCTCTTGAGTTCGATTGGCCGTGTGTGGATGGGCATTGTCATGAAATCTTCTGAATCCGACACCTTGGCATCTTTGGGAGGAAAGAATTCCTCGTCACTGTCATAACTAAATTCACTCGGGTACTCGTCCGATAGCTCAGCCAACAAATTTGCAATTTCATCAGCCGTTAGCTTATTATTTTGCAACTTTCTTTTCTTTGCACGTGAAGGCCCTGCAGAACTATCATCTGTACAACTCATGTTACAAGATTCTATTACAAAGCAATAAATCAGAAACCACACACCTTTACAACTAGTTTCCAACCTTCACTCCACGCCAATACCAGCATACATACCCAAAACGTAATGCCGATTGAACTGGAGAACAAACAATGAAGCGTAGCTTTTCACGCGCCCGAGCGTGACTGGCACCTGAGACATCACCCCACACAACGCGCCTGCATGTGATTGGCCCTTCACCGGTAATGCCAAATCACGCGCTGGCGCGGGATCAGCAGTCAATGTGTTAAGAAGGAACAGACATTCTTTTCCAACTTATATATTCTTTGCCCATATTTGAAAATAGCTCCAACTTAAATTCACACCTGTTTGATGCATTCATATTTATAATAAGATGTAGAGTAAAATTATTGTTCCCAGGTACTTTAGAAGGGAAAAAATTGCACCTTTCTGATGATTTTCTGGAATTCTAGTAATATTTCCTTTTTTGATCAGCCGACTCATCTTCCCCATGCACTTGGTGAAAGAAAGCTGTCAATCGTTTCTTAATGGATTCTTGCCCTTTTCAGTCAACGTTAATTAAACAAAATAAAAGTGTTGCTTCTGCCAGAAAATATATATAGCTTAAGGAATAATCAATTATCTGTTGTAATTAATCAATAATTAATTTGAATATTTAACCCTAATCACTCCAACCAGCATTAATGCTGTCAAGTGAAAGTCCGCATTGAACAGATTGCTACTTATGAAGGAGCATCCAATGGATGAGAGCCACCGCTACTCTTAACAGTGATAATCATTAAAGTTCATGCACTTAACAAACCTAGGACCCTAGGAAAATTAGAACCCGCGACCTACTGGGTGGTAGACAAGTACTATGACCACTACACCAGTTAGGTGGCTAACTTAATATCTAAATGTTAAAACCTCCCATGGTTTGTTTTTTTGTGAAATATACCCATAAATTAAAAGATAATTAAGATAGAATACGTATTTGTTTCACAAAGAATCAATTACTAACCTCCAAATACCTTCTGAAAAGATGAAAGAGTTCAGTTTTGCTATTTGAGTTTTGGAGTTCTGAAATTGTTTGGTTCAGGGCATTGCATAAGTATATAGCAGCATCCATTGTAGACAAAAATGAATCTTCTTTCTGTTTATGGAAGGGGTCAAATTCTTTAAGCGAAGAGCTGCATTAAAAACAGTATTATTAATATTATATTAAAAATGTTATATTAAAAATACAAGACATTTACAATTTAAGATGAATATAAAAATTGTTAATGACCATAACCTGAAACTAGATTTTGTAACATTAAACACTATAAATATAAAACCAATCACAAGAAAGATCTTGTTTGCCTTGTACAGAAGTTTATCAGTACTACATAGAATATAGGAAATATTGGTAAAAATTGCATAGCTTTAAATAAAATGTCAAGTTACTTTTTAGATTATGTATACTAGAGATTACAAACACTACCTCAAATAAAATTAATATTTTATATTTCAAGAAATAAGTTGAAAACCAGGCTTTAACCATAAAAATAGAATAATATATAGTAAAATAGCCCATTATGGTGGATGGAAAGTAATAATTTTACTAGTAGAAAACAATTGCGAGATTGGTTGGGTTTTATGGCCCAAAGTACATATTTGGCCAAGCTGTGCCAAATACACGACAGAAGACATAAAAAATGAACTTACACACTTAAGAAAAGTTTTACTGACACAGGAGAGAGAAATACACCCAGGGTAAAATTACACAAGTGATAAATTACAGAAATCGAGGTAATTACAGGAATCGAATTTTTAAACTTAAACAGTATATTGTAAAGTACCTAAGTTCAAATGCTTGCTTCATTCTCCTGTACAAGTAGCATTCAACATACAACCAAGATGACTCAAACCAAGCAGGAGGAAAACCATACATATTTTCCTGTTTTGTTAAGTATTCATTCCAAAATATCACATCTGGATTATCACATATAAGGGGTTTTATGGTTTTATTTGTAACCATTTCATTTTGAAGAGCTGACAATCTCCCAATGATTTCTTTGGTTTCTTCACTTGCAACCTAAAATATATACATATAAGTAGTGTCTAATCACAAGTTGCAGTGCTAAATTAATGAAATAAGTTAATTTTTAAATATAAATGACTTATACATGTGAGACATTTAAAACTACTGAATGCACTCATGTAGCCGCTGCATGAACATTATAAGTTTGCATCACAAGGACTTACATAGAAGGCATAAGTAAAGGTCAGAAGCAGAGGGGTAGCTAAACTTTTAAGGACCTGGGGCAAATATAGCTGATTGTTACCCTCTGTCCAAAGCGAAATCTATATAAAAGGGAGGAAAGATCACTTGGGTAACTCGGGATTGCAAATTTTAGAGGTGTTGGGCCTCACAACATCAGGAGCTCCTATTGGCTCCCGACTACCAAGCTTTACTTGACTATAAAAAGGCTCTGAAAACTAAAATCTGTTCAGTTGACCAAAACATAAGCACTGTCAGTCACGGTCAAGAGATGGGAGGGTGACCTATCTCTTTTGCAGCTGGGTGGAGCCTAAGGTTGCTCCTATTGGCTCTCGACTACCAAGCTTTACTTGACTATAAAAAGGCTCTGAAAACTAAAATCTGTTCAGTTGACCAAAACATAAGCACTGTCGGTCATAGTCAAGAGATGGGAGGGTGACCTCCCATCTCTTTTGCAGCTGGGTGGAGCCTAAGGTTGTCATTAGCATTTACGTTTCTTCTGCCCTCTAGATCAATATTTTTATAAATTCACCCACCCTCATGTTAGCATTTATTTAATATATTTTCTTTTGTGATGTGGAGATGAGCTGCTATGTAGCGGGTGCTCCAAAAGTGATATGTCCAGTTCAAAATCTGCTCAGTACCTTCAAGTTCACAAGTTCAGGCTTCGGCTCAGGTTCTCCCTCCAAAGTCTACTCTTGTCCAAAAATACAAACTTAGCGGACTGTAACTATATTTATTTACATTGATTCATGTTTGTATTATCCAAAGTACACAAAGAGTTTGTGTATTATCCAAAGTAGACAAAGAGTTGTACTATCCTAAGTATGGCTCCTTGAAAGGAATGCTGGCAATATCGTCATCACATCAAGAGATCAGGTACGAACTGAGAAGTTGACAGCGTTCTTGGCTTTTGCCAAGTGAAACAACTACCAAGTAACCATAAAAAGCTATGCCAATTAAGGCGTAAAACCAGCAACTGTGATGGAGATATGCACAGCACAAACAAGAGGTTTATTCGACTCAAATGTATTGACATGGAAATAACAGTCAAGTTATACTAATTTCACAATAGGCATGGATGGCCATGTTTTAGGTTGAAGAATACTAAAAAATGGTATTGTGATAGACAAAGTGATTAAGATAAAGAATGGCTACACTTTTGGAGGGACCAAAGTGGGTACACACCTCTCCATATGATGCAGCAATTGAATTTCGGTTCTGACATAAAAAGTCCACTACTTTGACCAGGATGACAGGAAGTCTGTCTTTAATAGTCAGATAAGCAAAACTTCTACAAGGAAAAAAATCAGTCATTGTTTTAAAAACACACTTCAAAAATTTAAACTAATTCCAAAAAAAGTAAATTCAAAATTTTAAATTCACATTAATGGATATTACATACAGTGGGTCACAAAAGTATTCATCCAACTCATTTTTTACCACTTGAAAGCTTTCAATTTTAACATCAGTTCAAAATAATAAGACTTACTAAAGGTATTTAAAATGTAACGTAACCCAATATATCAGACACACATAAGTATAGTTAAAAGTACAAATGTTTTTGATTAAATTCTGCACTTTTATTCAAATTTACCACCTAACATTTAAAAATTTCTTTTAAAAAGATCACTATGTACAGTCAACTACAGTAAACAATACATTCAAATATAACTATTCCAGTTGCTGACACACATTCAGATAATTTCACAGCATGCTCAGAATGACAGTTGAGCAGATATTACTGATTGAACTCTGATTTGAGTATCTTTCACTCAATTTTCTTCTCAATTGCATAAAATGCAAACATTAATTCAACATTGGAAATTACTTTTTAATTTGAAAGAAGCTCAAATTAAAGTTTGGTCAATAGTCATGGTCAAATTCAGAGCATACCATGAAATTATATTGGGAGGTGATGTCGGTGGTGGAGTACATACACTTGAATATATTGTTAGAGAGAGAGAGTAGTACGGTTCAGTATGGAAACATTAATCGTTTAAAAGAAATTTGATAACTTTTGGAGGTAAATTCCAATTAGAGATTTTGGCCCTTTATGACAGTAATCCAAAATATAGCACTTTGCATTGAATGGTCTTGATGGTATATAAAAGACCAAGACTTAAAATCTGGCCTCAGTCCAGACTTTTATGAAATCACTACTTTTAAGAGGAAATCTAAAGGAATTACTGAATTTTTTGTCATAAAATTTTTTAACGACATTCTTATAAATGTTGTGTAGTGATATCATTTGAATATCTTCAAGTACATTAGAATGGAATTGGTTCTAGTTTGATCAAATACTGGTGGAATGATAGACTTTAAACAATCTAAGATGTGTAAGATAAAGTGCAAAAAAAATTATGACTTTGATTTTCACATTTTTGTTTAACACTTGTACTTTTTGCAGGTGGCCGAATACTTTTGGGCGCCTGATTTCATGGATTATGCTACATTTTAATTATTTTTTTACAAAACTTTCAATTATTTGATTATTTTGATGGAAAGTTAAAATAGAAAGTCAGCTTTTATGCGGTAAAATTTTAAATTGTAATTTTAACTACATTCTTATAACTGTTATGAAAATAGTTAGAAATGGGAGGGAGCAAAATACTTTTGGAACTCACTGTATTCATCAAATTCTGTAATGCAGTAATAGGCAGATTTTAACTGTTCAAACATTCTATTAATAGGGTTGGTTTTAATATAATTTTTGATTTCAATTTGACACTGGTCAATCTTATGCAGTTGTTTATACCATTTTGTTATGTTTTCAGTTCTTGATTTACCTTTCATTGGTGAGTTCTGCCATGAATAATCAATGTTATGAATTTACCTCTAGAAAACTGTATGCATGATTCATAAGGGCTATCGAGATAGACAAAGGAATATAAATGTTGTTCGAAATATGCCAATTTAATTGAGTTTAGTTTTAAATTTAAAGAACAAATTAGTATGCGATCCTATCTATGTAGCACAAAATAAAAAATGGATTTTTCCGTTCTAAACATTCAGTTTTAAAATTGCGAAGCATTATCCAGCGGACTATGTTACACATTGCAGACATTAAAAAATTTAGGAAATGAAAATAGTTTTAGTTCATATTAAATTAAAACATTCATTTTACCCTTTATATTTTCCGGAATAATGCTCAGGAAGTGCTTGATTCTTCGAGGAATCGGAAAATTGACTAGACATTTTTTGTTTCCTAAAGTACAATTTTTTTTATTGAAACAAGTTTATTTCAACTTAGAGTTTGTCACTTCGTATTTTAAATGCAAAATGAATGTTTATTCTATTAGAACTTGATTTTAAATAAATATATTCTAGGCTAGTCTGTATATTTGTATACCAACAAACCACCTGATAGTATAAGTCAAAGTATTTAAAGTAATCAAACGTTTTTTTTTATTTTATAAAATGGTAACATTGAAAACTCAAGGAAGAATTAAATTCTTGCTTTAAAAATATAAAGTTAGATTTTATACTTGATCTATACGTTACTTTTGCGAAAATTATTTTTATTTATGTCATGATTTCAAGCAGCTTTTTCGACCACTGGCTCGTCCGAAACGCAACTAAAATTGTTTCGTGTTATCAAAATATTACATTTCGTGTTGGCAGTATAAAATAATTATACGAAGCTAAACTAAACTAAATGTATCCATCGAGAGGAGTTATGAAATCTTCAAGTACACTTTTGTTTGAATTTGTTTGTGTAACTGTGTCGAAATTCGTCACATTTTTTACCTATTTTGATTAGTTTCCTTTCTTTTTTGTTATCATAAGTTTTGAATTTCTTTGCGGTGAATGGACCCTTTGGCTGTAGTGGATGGGAAATGACTATTGGATGTTTTGTGAAATTTCTTTGTTTATATTGACATTTTATGATGTTCATTTAAAAAGTTCTTCATATATTTGTAGCCTACCCTTTTGTACTGTGTATAATTTCCGAATGAATGTTTACTCAGTACTTTTTAACTAGTACATATAATGCACAGTAAATCAAATAAGTATTGGGGTTTGAAAGTTTTTTCAAGTACAAATATTTAAGCATTTCATTAAAAATAAGTAACTATTACCCAAAACTAAACGTTTTTCATTTAATTTCATTTGGTATCTTAAGACTACTAAATGCTTAAAATTAAATTAAGATGACAAATAAGATATTTAAAATTTTAAGTGTTCATCGTGAAAGCAATGGTCAAAACAGTTTAAGGACATTCTAGAAAAAGTGAATAGGCTAAGAACTCCTTTTAACTGCTTTGAAAGATAAAGTTTTAAATTGATAATTTCAAGAATCTAAAAGAAATTCGAAGTATATGTCTGAAAAAATGGAGATTTCTTTAAATGTTAGAAAACTTAATTTTGCAATTGAACGGTGGAAAATCTGAGATATCTGTGAAATGTCAATGGAAACAATTCTATTCATAATATAATTTTCAAGTATCAAGACGTCATCTAAAATGTGAACGTGAGGAGGAATATTATGTCTGAAACCAGACCAATTAAATTGACTTTTGAAACTTAATGAGTATAAAATTCCTCTGATTCATGGTTGACTTCATGGTTGAGTATTGAGAGAAAGCAATATACAAATAAAGTAAATCAAAGTGCTTTCCAGAAAAAGAATTTGCTTAAGGACCTACATTCATCAGCTTAGAGAATTCTTCAACTCAATCATATATGTAGATGAATCTAAATTCAATATTTTTTGAAGTGATGGAAGCAAATAATGGGATGGTAACCTGATACTTAAATATGAACTGAAAACTTACTACTACAATAAGATGAGGGTAGCAAATGGTCTTGGGGGGGGGGGGGCTGTATGGTGACACTTCGTTGTACAAAATATGGTCAAATTTATGTATTTAAATGTTTTGAAAGAAAAGTTTAGTGCTAAAAAATTGGGCATATTTTCACATTTCAAACTTTATCAGGATAACTATCTGAAATGTAATGTTCGTATCTGGATTGTTAGACTATGCCACTATCCAAAATGAGAAATTCTTTCACCAACTTCAAAATTTATCCAATTGGGAATATATGGGATTATTTGCAATTTAGATTTAGCACATTTAAAATTTCGAAGGAAAATGAACTTCGAGACTGGATAAATAGAGCCATATATTTGGAAATAATTAAACTCGATGTCAAACAGATTCAGTGTAGCCATCAAATGTAAATTTTGCCCTTCCCCAAATATTTTGATCATTAATTGTTTTAAAAACTCATTTCATTCACGTGCCTTAATACTTGTTGACCTTTACTTTCATTATAAACACAAGTAAATGTTCATATTTCTTTATTATTTTCATTTTTGCTTAGTAGATTTTGTCTTAGGTATTTTATGCAATGAAAAAACTTTCACTTTGTAAAATATTATTTTACGAAATCATTGGAAATTGGTTGTACTTGTACTTTTATGACTCATTGTAATTTATTGTTTCTTTACAGATCCTAAAAAATTTTTAATTCACAGTGAATAATTTTTCTAAGGTATGAGTATGCCCTGAACTGAGAAGAGAAGATCACCATCAGGAATTGGTAATTAAATTTTTGTTTGTACATTCACTGCAGTATTTTATATATGTACATTTTGCGTTTTCAAGTAATTTTTTCAAAATTTCTTTCAGTATGTTCATTAGAAAATAAGCATTGCTTTTGTATTGATTTTGCTCATTAAATAAGTGAATTTGATGTTGAGAAAAATTGATTTCAAGTTTTTCTTGTAATATTACCAATAGTATTAAGTCTGACTCAGTGGTAGAATGCTAGCATTGTATTCCGAACTTGGTTCAATTCTTAACCTTGCCTAATGTTATTTTAGTTATATTTGATGTAAATATATTTATGCTAATTTGATTATTTATTCATGTATTTGAAAAGACTCAAATATGACATAATTTCTGTTATCTTTTAGGGAGTACTAAATTATTAATCTCGTACTATCCTAGTTAACATTGTCCCAGGATATACCCAAGCAATCTTTTTCTTTGATTGTACTTCTCGGCAATCCCTCTTTTCCTTTCACAATGTTTTTTACTTCACGTTGTCTTACGTTAGGCACAGCTTGGCCAAATATGGTCCTTGCGCCACCATAAAACACCAAAACAACCAACCTAGTTAACATTGGTGGCTGCCATGTGTCAGTGGGTTTGGCCATGCTCCTAGTTGCCTGAGCCGTAGATGCTATTGTTTCGATTCCTGTAACCATCCTGGTCTTACTTTTTCTGTGTTAGTAAAATCTTTCCTTGTGTCTATGTTTATTTACTCGATGGTAAATAGACATACACACAAGGAAAAACTCCCTTGCTTGGGAACAATATTTTCTAAGGGGCCCTTGCTCCTTAAAAAACTAACCAACCTAGTTAATGTTGCGGCCTTGGTATGATTTATATTTGTCGAGAATGCCAATGGTAATGGTTAGTTGACATTGTGAAAACTGTTATTTTACTATACCAGTCCTATTGGTTAAAAATCATTATATCCTAATTTTAGCAGCTTTTAATAAATAACAACAGTTATTAACTTTTTGAATTTGAGTTCACAGTTGATTTACACATTTGGTAATTACTAAGATGATCTTTGGCTCACTTCAATATGCCACTCTAATAAGTGATGAATAAATTTTCCTTTTTTTAAATTTTAAGAGAGGGGCTTATATTATGGATTAAAAATATTTCCAACTTTGAAAGAAATCCTACCTAATTTTCTGATTTTTCCCCAAGTTGGGGACTTTCGATTTTATGGTAATCATTTATCTAGTATGAATATTTTCTGATTTGTAATCATTTAATTTTGACTTCACTCTTGAGTTTACAGTTGACTGTCTGAATATGTCTTACTTTAAAAAAATTATCTGAATAATTTTTTTTTATTCCTATAGCAAAATGGCGGGCGCTGAAGATTGCGAGAAAATTGAAAAGTGCATTAAGGACATGATATTCAAAAATATACCATGTGGTACCCCAATAGCTCCACCTCAAGATATTAAACCAAATTTAAATCACACTCCTTTTTCAGTTGATGATCGATGCCTAGTTTCAAATATAGAAAAAATGGCTCACTTGCCACAAAATAGTATGAATTCTCCGTTTGGTGGAATTTCATCTACAAGCATAACAAATCAAGCTGGTGCTAGCGAATTAATTGATTTGAATGTTTTGACTACTTTTGCAGCACAGCACATAGAAGATCAGGCATTCAGCCCTTCTAATCTGGCCCTCAATAGCAAAGACGTAAAGCTGCCTCATCCTGATCTAGAAGATGATTGCAGTGTCGGGGTTAAAAATGGTGAACAGAAGCAAGGGATTTCTGTTTTGCTCAATAGCATATCAAAAGAAATCCAAAATTCCCCCAATTTTTTGAGTATGCCTGAAAACCCCTTACCACAAATTTCAGGTAGTCCAAAGAGACACGAATTGTTTAACAGTCCTCATTCAAGCTATTCACAAAATAACAATGCAATACCATCCTATTCTAAGCAAAAGGACCAACTAAGCTCTGATAAGAATCTCAAAAAGAAGAAAAAGGGCCAGAAGAAAAATAAAGAGAAAAAGGTGAAGGAAAAGCCAGGTAATTTGCACATATCAAAAGATCCTGCCTTCAGTGCTGCTGATGCCAACAAAAAGTCTGACATTTTGAAAGAGGACAACAGGGTTAAGAACAGGAGTCCCATAACAACTTCTAAGACAAAAGGTGAGAAAATTTTCTCATAATTTCCTGATGTACTTCTATTTCTTTATGTATCCTAATGTGTTTTTGGGGTAGATGTAGCCCAGTTGGATGTGCAATGGATTAGCAATCGGAAGTTAGCGAGTTTGATGCTCGGTCTAGTCAGACCACCATGTACATGGGGGCTGGTGCATGTTAAATCTGTCACGACCTCAAATGTCCTCACATTGCATGATACGGAAGTTTGGAAAGTGGGGTGCTAACTCAGGTGTTGACCTTATCTTCTGACTGGTTGAAAATTAGGAGGCTTTGCTCATAGATCTTTTCCCATTGGTAAACCGTATAAACCATACCATATATTCTTTTTATTAGTTAATTTCCCCATTTAACAAAAATTACAAATTCTTGTTGCGACAAACATTTTCCCAGGTAGTAATCACCTCGGGGGCACATTGTTAGGTGTGCACTGACTTCACGAACCTGAGGTACCCTAGTGATCTATTCTTTTCCCATGGAGTCTACTGACTCTGGTAAGCATGGGGATTTGTGACCCCAGTATGCCCAAGCGATCTCTTTCCTTTCTTTTCACATTGCTTGACATTGTCTGTTTTATGTTTGGCACAGCTTGGCTTGATATGGCCGTTACATCATAAGGTGGAGATGTCGAATCCGGGCACTGGCGATTTATCGCCAAACATGGTAACCTTGGCGTTTTGATCCAGCTCTATGGCAACCCTATGATGAAGTTCTTTACGAAGGGAAGCCCGTTTTTTTACCAAAATTGCGATGTATTGCGTTCTATGACTGGTTAGTGTTTTTAAGTTTCGATTTTTTGCCTTCTCTGATTGCATAGCTGTTAAGAATGATTTTCATTGGTTTCTGCTTAACCAGTATTTTTTGGTTGCAACGGATTTTATCAGTGTTTCTTTGGTTTCCGTGCTTGCCGTTGGATTTCCAAAATTTTGATTACTATCTTTTCAAGTAAATGGCACATTTCTATTGATATATATATATATATATATATATATAGACCATCACCACAAATCAAAGAGGAGAAACCAAATAAAAACAAAAACAAAATGCAAATAATAACAAGAACAAAATTACTTATTATATATATATATATATATATATATTTAAAATTTTTTAATTAGAAATTCAATTTATTAGTTATCGTTCGTGATATTATAGATTTATTAGCTGCTCACTTACCCTTGATTAGGTATGGCAATGGATGGTTTGACTGGACGTATAAATGCATAGTTTTTGAAAAAATGTATGATGAATCTTGCATTACAATCTTACATTACAATATCTTTTTATTGCTTATTTGTGCATTCCTCATTTTCACTTGCTTATGTAACAAATCGAATCGCCAAGATGGCCACCATCTTGATTTGGCGACAAAAATTGCTTGGTGACAAACATGCTGTGATGAATTAATCCGAACTTTTGTTGGACATTAAAAAATAACATTTATTTTAACACAGACAAAACAATGGGTTTACAATGGACGCGCGAAACAAAAATGCTTATTTTCATATTAAAATTTACGAATTGCTACGAAGACGTCTCATCTAGACGGAGTCCGTGAGCTAACTGTTTCTCATTCTCCTCACATGTGCAAGCGCAGTATTGAAGGACTTTTTAACAGGAAACTTCCGGGTCTGCAGCCGGCCATCCTAGACTCTTAGGCGCTAAGATGTCACAATGCCCAGGATTCGACATATTTACAGCATCATAAAAAACAACCCAGTTAGTAATTTCTTGTGCCTGAAGAAAATGTTTTATCATTGTAAAAGTACTTTTATATATATAATACTTAGGTGGAGATGTCGAATCTGGGGCACTGGCGATTTATTGCCAAACATGGTAACCTTGGCATTTTGATTTAGCTTTATGGCAACCCTTTTTTAAATGAAATTGCGATATACTGCGTTCTGATTTGTGTGGTTTGAAGTGTTGGTTTAAGTTTGTATTTTTTCTGTGGGATTGGTTTCCGTGCTTGCCGTTGGATTTTCAAAAATTTTATTACTATCTTTTCAAGTAAGTGGCACATTTCTATTGATTTTTTTTTTAAATTTTTAGTTAGAAATTCAATTTATTAATTATCATTCATGATATTATAGATTTATTAGCCGCTCACTTACCCTTGATTATGTATGGCAGTGGATGGTTTGACTGGACATATAAATGCATATTTTTTTGGAAAAATGTGTGAAATGTCCAGAATGTGGGAGTGAAATGGCTTTAAAATACTGAAAGGATGCGGGCGATAGGTACGAATGGTTGTATAGAAAGGATGGACATAAGCGAAAGAAGTCGGTGCGAAAGGGAACTTGCATATGTGTAAGATTCTTTTGATTACGTGGTACTGGGTGAATGAAACGCCAATTAAATGTGTTATGAATGAATGGATGTGGTGACCCATACGATGACTGATTGGTTTAATTTTCGTAGAAAAGTGTGTGTGGATGTTAAATTTTTGTTAAAATTTGTTAATTTTTGTAAAAAATTGTTTTAATTTTTAATTAATTGTTTTAATTTTTAATTAATTGTTTTAATTAATTTTTGTAAAAATTGTTACAATTTTAAACCCTGACAAACCTAATTAAATTGGACCATAAGTTTTATTTTCTTTACTTTTTAATGCTTATTTGTGAATTCCTTATTTTTACTTCCTGATGTAACAAATCGAATCGGCAAGTTGGCTGCCATACTGGTGTTGGACGCCATCTTGATTTGGCGACAAAAATTGCTAGGCGACAAACATGCCCCGGATTCAACATATTTACCAATGCTTAGTTTACAAACATTGATATCTCCATAGAAATAAAGGAAAGTGATGCAGGTCAAGTAGATAATGCTTATCAGAGTAGATACTGCAGATAAACATATGAAGGAGATAAATAGATTACACATATTTGCTGATAAAGAAAACAATTGTTAAATAGCATGCATATTAGATTATTTTAATTTCAATTTTATGGAATTATTTAATATTTGCAAAGATGCTTCTGGATTGCATGATATGTGTTTTGGCTAATTTGCCAAGATCTTAAAATGTCATAGTTGACTTTCTGAGCATGCCTTTGACTTTTACTTTAAAAACACTGAAATACTTTATATAATGTCTGATTTCTACAAAGTCAGGTTTTCATATGGAAACAGGAACTTTGCTAAAACTAAAGGTAGGGACAAATTTTCTAGTTTAAATAATGACTAGCGTTATAAATGACTAGCGTTGTTAAACCCAAGATTTTCATTTCATCCATCATCTGTTTATTTAATTTTTATATTAATTTTTTTCATCTTTTTCCTTTATTTGAAAATGTATGAGATTAAACTAGTTTATTTTGTTCCCAATGTTGAGTGGTGATAAATTATACAGTAAGCTCTTGATATATCTTACCTAGAAGCCAAGAAAAAAGTAATATATTGAGGAGAGTGATGTAGCAAGGCAAATGTATTTATTATAGAAGTAAAAAGACATAAATTAAGATGTCAAATCATATATTTTGTATTCAAAACTAAAAGTTAAACACAAAATCAATAGTAAGAACTTAAAATAACTAAATGGTAGAATATTTTTGACAACAAATCCCTTCTCTTCAATTTCGAGGTACAAAAATTTTTTATTGAATTCAGTTTAAGGTAACTGCTTGAAACAAATGACTTGAACTCCAATTCTAAAGAAACAGATTACCTCTTACTGCAAACCAGACACCAGATTACCTCTGTTACTGCAAGCCAGACATTCATGAGGGAAGTTGTAAAAGACGCAGTTATGCAGTTCAACATTTATAACAGTAGATGCCGAGATTGGATCGAAAACTAAAATCTAATGCTTGGCTTTAGATAACTCCTTATGTCAACTACATTTCCTGTTTTTTTTCTCAAAGACTATCTGTCATGGTCTTCAATGTCCTCACATTGTCATGGTGTGGAAGTTTGGAGTGGAGTGCCATCTCAGGTGTGACCTCGTCAACTAACTGATTCAAAATTACGAGGTGTTCTCGAATCTTTCCCTTTGGGATTGATCCCAGATCGTCTCCAGTAGCCCGTTGCGATGCTCCAATGCGACATTAATTCAACTACTTGCCCATCTTCAAAGACTAATACAAATTATTTTAGCCCTAAGTTAAAAAGGAGACCAAAGGTGCATTTGTACATAACCTTTGGTAACTGGATGATCCAAGTGCTGTCTTGGTACTTTTCCATTATAGCCATACCAATAAACTTTGGATATTATTAACTGTGCATATTATCTGGACTAAATGCTTGCCTTAGTAGGAAATATGGGGTAGGGAAAAGAAGAGTCTATTTAGGTGCTCATGGCGCATGACAAACTCCATTAACTAATCATAAGAAACTGAGGCTGAAAGGTTAGGGCATCAACAATCTTTGTGATTTTTTGCAGTGAAGATCAGGGCTGCTAAAATAGAAACTTGAGTTTCACCCAGATTTACATTTAAAAAATAGTTTTTGCTGCATGTTTTATTGATATTTATTTGTTTTCTAATGAATTCTAATATTTACATTAGGGGATTTTTGGGTTTCTATGGCTATGGCGCTGAAAAAAGCAATATAGTGGAATACACTATATAAGGAGGATGCATTGTATTTGTAAATATAAAAGTAATTGGTGGAAGTAGCATTCAAATAAACTATTCTGGTATTGAAAAACCAATTTTTTCGGGTGCCTTGATTTTTTATTCAAAACATCTATTGTGTTTATTGATGCTTCAAGTTTAGTTTTACTTGATTACCTTCTAGTGAAATTTCATGTTTATTCAGAAATGAAATCGATTGAAAAGCAAGCTTCTGAAGAATTGCCTGAACAGCGACCAGACATTAAAATGAGGAAAAGTGTTTTTGCATCAATTGGAAAAGAGTATTCCTTTTATTCAAATGAGGTGTGTATCCAACCTTTTTTTCTTGTATTTTAGCTGTTATATTGAAGAAAAGTTTCAATTTTTTAAATATTTGATTTTCCCTGATGAAATCTAATATTTTTGATCTAAAATGTAAAAGCAAGCATCAAGTCTACTTTAGATCAGGGCTGTTCTACTCAGTCTTTTCGGTGATATATATCTCTTGATTATTTGAATTTAAATCAAATTTAAAATTTACTTTAAAAGTATTTAAAATGCTTAAATTGACATATTCATCAATTAAATTAACCTATGGAAACATACTTAATAGTGGTCGCTGATATATCGATATTGGTCAATTTTCCTGCAGTAACACCAAGGTCCTTGGAAATTTCACATCTGCTTCTTGCCAATGCAGTTCATAACTTAACAAGAGTGAATTTGTAACATTGAGTGATAGAGCTTTAAGGCTGGAATTACAAGTGGGTATTCAAATATCAATGGCTGATATGCTTTTCAGTGTTTACATTTTTTCTCTCTTAGGTTCTTTTTCTATTACTGATTGTAATATTTGCCTTAATTTCCCAACTAAAGCAATATTCAATGCACATATTTTTAATTATTTTATAAATAGTATATTTTAAAAATTCTGCATTTTATTACTAGCATTTCTCATTTAATTGCATTGTATCCATATTTTAATTACGTATTCTTTCTCATACCATAGGTCTACTTAACTTCATTATATCAATGTTCGAATGGCAAAAGATTTTAAGCTATTAATGATTTTTTTTTGTTTTTACAAAATTATATATTTTTGTTTTGTAGGAGTATATATTTTTGAAAATTGGGATACCTATAAATAATAATTAAATCAGAGGAGAGAGATAAAACTACACAATTAAATGCAGGGGACGAATTCAACTAGGCAAAAGTTATTTGCTTATTTCGTAAAATTTTAGATGTGAGTTACAACCTTTTGCCATAAAAACCTCACTATTTATATACATTTATTATATATTACATGGTATACTATCCTCTGCTATATATGACTAAATTGAAACTCATTGAATTGTGGGTCCACATCCCTTTACAGGAGGTGGGGGCATGGGAGCCCAGTTGGAAGAGTAAAGGATTAGCAATAGGAGGGTTGCGAGTGAATCCAACCAAAGACCGTCGTGTACAAAGGGGGATGGTTCATGTTCAATCTATTGTGTCCCCAATTGTCCTCATGTTGTCATGGTGTGGAAGTTTGGAGAAAGGTGCCACAGCTCAGGTGTGACCTTGTCATCTGACCTTGACTCAAAATTACATGGTGCTGTCCTTGGACCTTTCCCTTCGGGTTTGATCCTGGGCCGTTGCCAATAGCCCATTGTGTTGCTCCAGTGCAATGTTAATTCAAAATACATACTATGTGGTGCTTATACAACCTTCTGCTACATATATATATGACTATATTGAAAGTCATTGAATTGTGGGTCCATGTCCCTTTACAGGAGACAGCTCGATTTTGAGCTCCTTGCATGAGTATCACGGCCAGAAGAAAAGATGATATATCTGGGGCTGAGGTGAGGATGTAAGGGAAGAGAGCCTGTGGGAAAAAGTATTTGTAATTAGCACTGAGACAGCAATATTCAAATCAGAAGGCTTGAATTAAAGGAAGCGTGAGAAAGGAAACAAAAGGTTAAATTAATATAATATAAGGTGAATTGTACTAAAATAAATGGGAAAGATTTTAAGCATGATATATATTAGGTGTACCGGAAAGTTCTGTCCGTTCCTGTTACAACAAGTTTCAACAAGTATGCGCATATTCATTTGACGCATATTTGGCTCTCTCTTTTTATCACTGAATGTATACATACTAACCTAGCAAATGGACTAAATGGAGCCTGAGTAAGAGAATGTTGTGTATATGGTGGGACATTCGAGGACCAATACATTTTGAGCTGTTGAAACCGAACGAAAAGCTAAATTCGGAGAGGTATTGTCAGCAATTGGATAATTTAAAAACAGCACTCCAAGAAAAGAGGCCGGTGATGTTCAATAGGAAGGACATCATACTGCTTCATGATAATGCCAGGCCACATACTGCTTTGGGGACTCGTCAGAAACTCGCAGAGCTAGGCTGGGAAATTCTGTCGCATCCACCATACTCCCCAGACCCAGCACCCTCCAATTATCACTTGTTTCTGTCCTTACAAAATTTTTTGCAGTGCTAAAAATTCAAAAATGAAGAAGATATCAGACAAGCACTGGTTCAATTTTTCGCCCCTAGGGATAAGGCATTTTTTAAAAATGGGATATACAAATTACCATCACGCTGGCAAGAAGTCATAAATAATGATGGAAATTATATTATTCAATAAAGTTTATTCAAGGTATGAAAAATTTATTATTTTGTTTTATTCTAAAAACGGACAGAACCTTCCGGTAGACCTAATATTTATATATGTAGCAGAGGAAGACATCAAACTTGAGTTATAACTAAACTTTTTATCCACAATTAAAGAACAGTAACATGTATATCAATGTAGATTTTCTTTGATTCAATTTATACTCTTTGTATATATAGGGTGGTCATAAATTTCAATGCCATATTTGCAACTGGAATAATGATTCGAAAGATGCAATGGCCAATCACTTGAATTCCAAAAATCACCGCTTTTCAAAAAGTGTAAGTATCTCTAGTGTTCTCTTTATGGTGTTATGGTTTTTGAAATCCAAATATCCCTTTTTATCTGGAAGATATAAAGGGCTATCTGTTGTAAAATGACTCAACTTTCAAAGTCAAAATGCATTTCTTTTGTGTTGATATATTACTTGCTTGTAAATAAACTGATGCTAGAATGATTGCCTACATAGCAGCAATCGGTTATAATTAGCAGAAATCACTTATTTTCCCTGGCAAAGTTATCCAACTTTCTGTTTTTAATAACTTTAAACTTTTCAACTTAAATTGGAGATACTTTTTGCAAAAGGATTATTGCAATCAATTAAAATTACGCTATGTTATATAAACACACAATGTTAAAAGATATTCATTACTTTTATTGCCAAAAATGCTTTTTCAAAGTTTTAAGCATGGAATCGGTAGAATTTTGTAAGAATATCAAATCTGGTTAAATTTATATCCCATCTTTAATTTTAAATATAAAATTTGCTGATCAGGTCAACAATATTCTCCAATTTAATTGATTCTTTTTGAAATGAGGCAACTTCATTTCGTGTTGGTCTTGAGGAATATCTCCACCAAATGCAGCGGTTGGCCAGATATGGTCCTTATCGTTGCTACGCAGGCACATTTATTGGTCGGTAAAACCGCCTTCACCATGCCAGCAACTTGTCATAAATCATATTTTATTTTGTACAGGTCTCAGAGTTTTTTAATACCTCATCACCTATTCTATCAGCCATACCTGAGTCATTTCTTTTTGAGAAAGTCCTTTTGCATTCATATTTCATAGGTCACTCACCTGCTTTTATTCATATTTTGAATAATACGTCTTTTATGTCATTTAAACCACATAATTTAATATATTTTAAACTGATATGTACATTACCTTGCACATCTTTTAAAACTCATTTTAATCTTTTTGTCGATGAGACTTCTTTAGGCATTTATCTTTTTCATACCTTTGACATTTTTATCTTTATACCTTTGACGTTTTTATCTTGTTTTCATATTTTTTACTTATGTGTTTTATCATGCTTTTAATGTTGCTCTTTGTTAATATGGTATTTTGAAATATATTTTTATTGAATCTTAATTCATCATGTGTTTGGCGCAACTTATCCATTTTTAAATTTTGCACCATGAAACCCAAACCAACCAACTTATTTTATCGAATTTATTGGGCTCCACATTCACAACTTTTAAAATCTTTTTGCATCACTCTGACTTACCACATTTATAATGCATCATCTTTAAATTAAATTTGATATTACATTTTTAAAGTCGACTAAGATTAGGACACCTCATCATAGTCTCAATTTTTCTTAAGTTTTAGTCTCGAGTTGTTTTTGGCTCCATAATTAATTGGAGCCATCGTGGCTCAGCAGGTATGCCCACTACACTAGCAACCTACGAGTTCTAGGTGGCACAGGCTTGATTCCTGTCAGGTTTAATTTTTCTTTTGTATCAGTAAAACTTCCCTTGTATGTATGTCTATTACTTGATGACTGTATTGCGTTTGGTGCAGCATAGTCAAGTATGGCCCCTGTGCCTTAAAATCTAAACCAACCAATTTTTATAAAGGAGATCTTGTTTATATGCATTTTATTTTTAATCCAGCTCCTTTTATGTCATTTAAACTGCATCATATCTGTGTAATTAAATATACTTTTATTGTTGGTTAGGCTATTTTAACTCTATTTTTATTGGTTTGAATTGAAGTCTTGTGTTCGGTGCAGCTTGTTCGTTTTTGGACCTTGCCCATTAAACCTGAACCAACCAACCTCTGCTACAATCATAAGTATAAACTATCCCAGTGATATTAGAAAATTTACATTTATATTTAATCATATTTATGAAAGACAAACATTGATGGATTTTATTTGTTCTGTTTGCAGCAAAATGATATGGATATGATGCTGCCATTCCTCCCTGAACCTATGAAACCACAAGTTGAGGCTATCACTGATCTTCTGGTGACAATCGCTTCAACCCATGGCTTGCAAAAACAAGATGCAGAAATTAGAGTTAATTTGTCTGTTAAGTTAATAAAGTTTGTGAAAGATCACCTACCATGTGAGTACCATTTTTTGTTTTTCTGTTTTTGTTATAAGTTAAAAATTTCAATCAATTTGATGTTTTAAAAAATTGTTTTTATCAGAGAAATTCATCTTATATAACTCAAGTCATAATTTATATTCTATACTTATTGTACTGACAACTATGCAATCAAATAATTTCAAACTTTGTACATCTATTATCATTTCAGGTATTCATAAAAATCCAAGTGATCTTAAACAAAAAAATTGAACAGCATTTTTCTTATACATGTAGTTATCATTTGAACCAGAAAAAAATATATATATTTGAAGAAATGATGACTTGTCAAATCCAAAATCATTGATTTAACCCTCTGACAGCCTTATGCGTTTAAAGATCATGTCCTCAGAAACCCAAAACACCCGAGTATCATTAGTCCAATCACCAATATTTCTTCCCCCTTGTTTGCAACTTATTTTACCCTTCATCGGGGAACTCTACACAGGGATCGAAAACCGCACTTGTTTTGATGGGGGGTCGTATGGAAAGTCCTCTTTTCAACTTATAAGTCAATATTAGAATTATATATATACATGTTGCTGTATGCTGATGTTCAGCATCCATTACATAACATTTTTTAAACTCTCAAAGAAAACACGGATAGAAAATTGTCAAATTGTTAGAAAGAACAATTTTATCTTAAGAATAATTTTCTTTTAATGAAATGTAGCGCAAAAGTAAAGCAATGTGCAATTACTTATAATAAAACAAGGAAAATATTTTTCAATTTTAGAACAAACACATTAGGTTATGTTTAATTTTAAGTACTTATCTTTTCATTAAATGTGTTAAAAGAGTAATTTAATTTCTTTATTTCCCTCTCATCTCTTATTTCAAATCTCTTGCAACTGGAATACACAAGGTATACTTTTTCTGTTGTGTTATTGGCAATTAATTTGTAATTTCTTACCTTATTTTTAAAGCAGTGTATCAAAAATTCGTGATAATTTTTAAAGTTATAATGTATCTTTTGCTTTGCAGTTGATGTTTAAAAAAGGTTTTCGGAAATATAACAAAGTGATGAAAGTGGTTATTTTTGAATAACTCTTCCTTATAAATAGAATCTCAAAACAGCGTGAATATTTTGATAATGGTTTCTTTTAAAATTGTAGACCGAAAGCTTTTTGGTACATCAATAAAGTATCACTAGAATTATGTCACAATTATATCCCTGAAATGGACGTTTTAGTCGTTTGTAGGAACTTTTAAAAATATGTGCCTTTTCCTAAAAACACTAAGATAGGCAAACCTTTAAGTGAAAATCTTTGTTTATTAGAAATAAAATTCACACTTTACTACTATCACCTAACCCTCAGTAATGAATCGAAAAATTAGCATTTCTAGCTCGTAATTCAATATAAAAGCCATTCTTTACACAATTTTTTTTCAGTTACTGTTATATATATGCATAGGTACAAAACATGTCTTGGAATTAAATTTCACATAAAAATACAAGCAAATATGTACACTCATGTCCAAAATTATCTTTACATGCATAAAATCAGATTTCTCAGTAACTAAACTATAATTTTATGAATTTGTGTGAAATGATTTATAACATCATAACACATAAATACAAAGGAAAAAATTTAAGAGCACTGCATATGATATAAAACTAGCATGAAACAATAAAAATGGCAATGTATGTGACAAGGAGAGTTCAGAAAAAAAGAATAACTCAGAAAAAAATTAAGACTTATAAGTTTAATATGGAATGTGATCTCCCCTGATGTGTACACACATATCACAATGTGTTTTAATACTGGCAATAATGTTGGTAACTACAGCTTGGAGAATTAAGTTCCACTCCTCCAGCAATGCAGTCTTCAGGGCATTTATATATCTAGGAGGAGGATGTCTCTGTGCAACTGCTTTTCCAAAGTAGTTCCATAAGTTCTCTATCGGGTTCAGATCAGGAGATTTTGCTGGCCACGGTATTCGCTCAATGGCTTCACTTTCAAGGAATTCATCAACAAGGTTTGCTCGATGTGGACGAGCATTATCGTCCATAAATAAAAAGTCAGATCCATATGCACCTCTGAAAGTCTTACATAAGGTTCTAAGACCTCAGCCCGATATCTCTGGCCGGTCACAGATCCGCTGTTGAAAACGTGTATGGGCATACGTCCATCAATCATTATTCCTCCCCATACCATACCACACTTGCACTACCGAAACGGTCATATTTCATAATGTTCGAAGGAAGATTTCGCGTTCCTGACTCCTTCCCGATATAAACACATTTAGAATCAGATGTTAAACTAAACCTCGACTTATCAGTAAAGAGAACATGGGTCCATTGGTGTTCACTCCAGTTCTGATATTCTTTGCACCAATTAAAGTGATCCCTCTTTTGTGAAGACAGTGAAACACATACCCTTGACTTTCTGGCATAAAGGCCTTTTTCATTAAGCCTTCTGTATACAGTTTGCCGTCATACAACAGTTCCAGTGGCTGCTGCAACCTCTGAACTTATCTGCCGAGCAGTAGACTTCCCGTTACGACGGGCAGTTATTGCCAGATATCGATCTTGGGAGGCAGTTGTTATTCGTTTACGATCTTGTCCAGGCCTCCTTACAAAGTTCCAGAGTTCTGAAATTGATTCCATAGCATAGAGACTGTCTGTCTTGAAATATTCACACATCTCGCTGCTTCCATGATTGTCTGCCCTGCTTCTAGACGGCTGATAATTCGCCACTTCACAGATTCTTCCAAATGATACTTCGGAACCATAACAAATCTTTTTGAGTCCTTACACACTGAAATCAAATGCTGTATTGCAGAAATTTACTTTGCGCAAAGCACTTGATTCACCGTCGGATGACGTAATGCCTTGATTTTCATATCAGAAACCGTTTGATCACTTTTGATTGGATAATGCTAATTAGGCTTGTCTTTTACACATTCCCTGCAAAAATGGATTACATCGATTGGATATTTCATGGAATATCATTATTTTGGGGTATAAAGATAAATTTGGACATGAGTACTTCAGTCAAATTCCGTGTTGAAAGCGACAGTCAAGTGAGCGTCACTCAAAATGAGAAGTGTGGTATAGTTTCTTCTATTGTTATAAATTTGTAATAACTTCCATTCTAAAAGACCAAGAGGCTAAAACTGGTGAGATGAGGGAAAACATAAAACTCAGCTACTAATAAGATCTCATTCTTATGGTACGCATTCTTAGAATTTTGTTCTTTTGATTATTGGGTTACGACATACCCCCAACGACCACTTATGGACCAATGTTTTCAACATTTCTTGGATTATTTCGTGTTACCGGTCGATACAAGTGGTTTTGTATTCAAGAGAAACTGACTTATCGACTCGAAGTCAATTGTTCACTCAAGAATCTCCCTGTCCTCATGCTTCGATTTCCCGTAACCTGTATACAAACAGTAACATTGGTTCTTTTATATGAAGCATAGTATTGAAAGGGACGATGGGCAAAAAAAGATCACTGGAATCCTTTGGTCCCAACTCCGCTCTATTCTTTTCAACACGAGTAACACCCTCAGTCACAGTTGTTTGTGTTTCTCATCGCAGCAAAAGCACGTGTTCATCCTCAAGCAGTGATACTAAGAGCCGACCCCTGAATAGAGGCCATTTACAATTTTCTACTATTTTTTTAGAGGTCCAGAGTTAACGCCTGGCCGCGGTGGCCCGGTTGGAAGAGTAGCGGACTACCAACCGAAGGGTTGTGAGTTCGAATCCAGCCAAACACCGTCGTGTACAAAGGGGGCTGGTGCACGTTTAAATCTGTTGTGGCCGCAAATGTCAGAGGGTTAACTTAAAAATTGACTGCGTTTTCCCGCTTGCAAATACGAAAGCATAATATTTCTTTCTGGTTCATCAAAAGATAAAAGAATGTTTGCTCATCATGCTATAAAAATTTCAAGTCTCAATCCAATAGTTTTATCGACATCATACCAACTACTTGCGAAAAAGCAGTTCCGAGAAAAACACTTAGTTTCAGTGCAGTTAATGGAAGCATATTCACTACTCAGCATTTTCTTGCTAATCTGCTATACTAGTGCCATGCAATGTGATTGTCAATCAATCTTCCTATTCTATGTAGGCCAAATATGGCCCTTGTACCAAAAAACCCCCAAACCAACCAACACATTCTATTTATATTATGTGCTTCAAATCACAACAGTGAAATGAAACCTTAAATCAACAATGAAACACGAAATTATTTGTAACTTAAAAAGAGTAATTAAAACATTTTATAAAAAAACAACACAATTCCTATAATTTTCTTTTGCAATAATGCTTTCTTTTAGTCACACTGAGTTTCCTGACTTTTAAGTGGTGAATACCCCATCTCCTGTAGACTGTTATTGAGTTTCTAGTACTGCTTCTCTGATGTTTCCATTTCACAAATGGATAACTTTTTCAAACTTCCCACCCGATCTCAAATACAACAGTTTTCTGGCTTTATTTGTAAGCTCAGACATGTAGTTAAGTAACATTAACTACATGTTCATTGAGTATTTAAAAAATATTACTTTTAAGTATTTTAAACTATTGATTAGATATGCTAAATTTCATCTCAGTAAAATGTGGAAAATTTGAATTGTTTAATTCTGTGGAATGATCTGTAATGTCTTCTGTGTGTTTTATTTGTATTTAAAACATTTTATTTTTGCAATATATATAGCTTGCTCGGTGGAGTTAGTGGGTTCATCTGCTTTTAGTTGTGGGCTCAAAAGTAGTGAAGTGGATTTTGTTTTGCAAGTTGATGCTAATGGAGATATACCAGATTCTTTAGAAAACCTGTATGAACTTATGAAAAAAGGTAATTCGTTTTTCAATTAAAAAAACATGAAAATTGTATTTCATTTTTTTTAACTTCTACTAATATAACAAAAATTAATATCTGAGTGAGTGAAATGGAAAATTTTCAAATATTCCATGTGAAACATTACTGAGATTTTACTATCGGCAATGAATCTTACTTTGAAGCTACCTTGAAAAAGTGTAAATTCAGTGTGTATTCACAATAGATTTCCTCCCTAAAATATCACTGAAATTTGGTATTTAGATCTTGTGGAATGTATATTATGTATGGTATTGATTTATCCTTTGTAGTGCATCACACCTTTGTTTCTTTCTTTTCTTAGACAATGCATATGATAATGTTGTGAATGATTTCAAGAAGAAAAGACCTTGTATTAAATTTGTGGACCACGAGACAAATTTGCCATGCAATATACTTATTGACAATGGATCTTCTTTGAAGATAGCAAATCTTTTATCTCTCTACTTAGAGCTAGATGATCGAGCACGGTTTCTTGGTATCGCTTTGCGGTACTGGGCAAAAGTAAGTAAATAATTATTTCAACTCTAATAATTTATGAAATGTGTAAATTTTGACTCGTCAGCAAAAATTCTTCATTTCATTTTTCTATTCAGTTTGTCAAAATTTTCCTCCTTTTAACTTTAATTTTCATAACGCATTTTGAAATAAAAGTTATTTTATTTCTTTTAAGCTTTGTTACATTGATCAACAAGATTCTGGAACTCTTCCATCCTTCTGTTTTGCCTTGTTTTTGGTGCATTTTTTACAACAAGTCCAGCCACCAGTATTGCCTGTTCTACATGAGGTAAATAACATTTTTCAGTCTCATGTCCAATTCCCGTTTGTGTTTTGAGATCCAGCGGAAATATTAGAGGCAACGAATAAACCCATTTCAAATGACCGAACAAGTCATTTGAAATTGAATGTACTTGGGATGTTAGCAACTAAGTTGATCATGAGATTTCAAACTTTTCTAACGAATGTGAAGCTCTGCAGCCTATTTAAAAATTAAGCACAAGCCTTATACTTAATTAGCACAAGGTCTAGCATGCAAAAGATATTCATATAAAGGAGGAATTCCTTTTGTTACCACCAGTCCCCTAATTTAACTTAGACCTGTTCAAAACTGCATGACTCAACTGCCTTCTTCCAGGAGCCACACTACAAAGTTAGTATAACTATTTGTATAATTAGCATATTAAAAAATCTATGCATACTTCTAACATGCATGGCACAGAAATCAACATTTGTATTCTAGTGAATGGCAACAAAGGGATTTAAACCATCTGAAATAAACTGCTAAGTTTACCAACTATGTTTAAATGCGCTTGATTTTAGATATGGAGCTATAAAATACAGCTAATAAGTTATTCGGGACGAACTCTCAGCTCTAATGAAATTCTTCAGCTGTGATGACAGAAAACTGAGGAATCTGGAAGATAGAAATCAGCGCAGAAAATAAAATGAGTGAATGAGGAAAAGGTTTAGATGTTAAAAAATATACTGAATCACTTTTCAAGTAAATGGAAAATCCAATTAAAGTGGATGCCCAGAAGCTAGTTGTACTAACATGACTAAGGTGTGACCACAGTGTATTGGAAATAAAAATTAACCCCAGTAAGAACACGAAATGCTGTTATATTTTTTACTAATTTTATTCCATTTGGAGGTATGAAAGGTGCATTTAAACGGATTTAAACAAGGCACGAAAGGTGAGTAATGTCACTGCCATCAATTGATGATATAAGTAGAATTTCAGAGCAGATGCTATGCGCGGGTCTTCTAGTTTGAATTATTCCAGGGCTGTGGTAGCCTGGTTGGAAGAGTAATGAAACAGCAACTGGAGTTGTGAGTCGAAGACTATTCTGCATGTGGGGGCTGGTGCACGTTAAATCTGTTGAACCCTCAAGTGTCCTCATGTTGACGTGGCGTGGAAGTTTGGAAAGCCTGGTACAAGCTTAGGTGTTGACTTGTTCATCTGACCATGGTTCAAAATTACGAGGTGGTGTCCTCGAATCTTTCTCTTTGGGATTAATCCCGAACAGTCGTCAATAGCATGTTATGTTGCTCCAGTGCTACCTTGAATTATTCCGACTAGAGATAACCTTCGAGTTGTAGGAATAATGTATAAAAGAATTATTTCTTTTAAAAGCAAAAACGGGTGCCTCAGCATGATATCATGTCATTTGGAGATGATTTATACCTTTGAAAGATAGATACATTTCCTGCACTCTGCATTTTACTAGAATTATAGAGTACAAATATGATACAATATAATTATAATATATATAAAGATGATCGAGAAAGTCTTCACACAAATTACATATTTGCAATCATTAAAAGATTTTCTTATATTGAAATTATTTTCGACAACACCAAAAATAAATTCTCTTATTAAAACATTGCAGTGCAGGTTTGATTCCTTCCAGGTTGCAGTCCTCCCTGGGTGTATTTCTCTTTTCTGTATCAGTAAAGCTTTCACTGTGTATGTCAATTACTTGATATTGTATGTCTTGTGTCAATTATTTCATATTGTATTTTGTCTAGCACAGCATGGCCAAATATGGCCCTTGCGCCATAAAACTCCAAAACAACCAACCGACTAGAGATAAATTGCTTTTCTTCTATTCAGCTGTTAGTGATCTTTATGCCCATTCTCCATAATTGTAAGCTACTATGGCATAAAATGGGCTGATAAGTGACAAACATTGCTGTCATTTTTAGAATCTTGTTATTACAGCAGAAATTAAACTAATTTGATTGAAACTGGATGAACATGGTGATTGCATGCATTGAGATTCTCAAAGGATGATTTTGCTGAGATAATGCTATCAGTAATTGGCAAATCAAACTGTTTCATCTTTTGTGAGAAAATGCAGCTAGGAATCAGGATACTGGATACATTTATCATTCTATCTTGACACCTGTTTATTTTGACAGTATTTATGAAAAGTACACTGTTTGTATTTATTTTAGTGTATACTATTACTAAATTATCATATTTGCATATTTAATACTTTGATTGTTTCTTTCTCTTTTGCTACTGAATCTGATCTGGTATTTGTCATTTAGTTTTTGCACATTGCAAAATTTATTACTTGGCAGTTTTTCAGTTCAACTTTATTATTCTAAACTTTAAAGTTTTTGCTTTCTGTTGCAGATGAAAGATTATGCTCCTACTCCTGAATACTATGCAGAATACAGATCGGTAATTATTTTTTCTTAAATTTTAAGCTAATTGTTCTATACAATGTTTGCGATTCGGTAATGTTACTGTTCGATACTGTAATATGTGAGAAAAAGAATAATACTATTTTTGCTTGCTTCAAAATTGTTTTGAATTTACTTTTTTAGGATAAGAAATGGAAATCTCAGAATACTGATTCTATTGGTTCACTCTGGCTGAAATTCTTTCAGTACTATAACTTTGACTATAAGATTGGAGAAAATGTAGTTTGCATAAGGAGTTCTAAGAGAGTGACTTGTAAAGATAGAAATTGGTCCACCAAGTTTTACGCTGTTGAAGGTGAGTCATAAATTTAAAATTAGCCTTAGCTGACTCAAAATGTATCTGTAAATAAAATATTAAAAAATTATCCAAACAATGACTGAAAATAGCAGATTATGGTTTTGTAATGCTTGGAGAATCTACTTTTATGTTAATGTGTCATTAAAAAACAAAAATATTTTTATTTGATTTTCACTTTTATTTCTATTTAAAAATACATGTTGTAAAATATTGAATTATTAAAACAAAACATAGTTATTAAGTTATCAATATCTATGTGATCTACAAACTTTTATGCATTATTGCAAGACATGGCACATATAGCTGATATTTTTTAGAAAAGTTTGATACTAGAATATTATTCAAATCTTAACATTGATGGTGCGATAGATTTGAATCAGCTAAAACACTTATTTTATGAACATATTTAATGTTGCTATTTGTTCATATACTTTTTGTAGGGGGAGTTTAAAAGAGATTTGGTGTAAAAATGTTTCAGTGTTTAATTCCGATTAATGCTTTCTAGTATTTCGTTATTTTTCAGCATATCCAAGTATTTATTGTTTATTTGATGTATAGTAAATATATATGTAAAAGATGTTGTGTAATCCTAAGTTTATTAATGTATTTCATTTTGCAAAATAAAAAAAGTACATATATGTGTAGTTTGAAGACATTTTTTATTTTATGTACAAGTTTTCATATTCGAAATTTCAAACATTGAAATATTTTAAATTTTTTTAGTTTATGGCTGAATGAATATGTATGCTTATTTTTTCAGATCCTTTTTTGAAAAGAAATGTAGCATACGTTATACCCACTTACCAGGTGTGCCATTTCATCCAGCAATGTTTTGTTAGAACCTACAGATATTTTGCTCATCCTCATCTCAAAAATGGAACTATCAAGCTGTTGAAAACTGATTCTTTTGATGCACTGAAGTTATCTGAATGTAAGTTTAAACTAACAAATTCAGCACTATTTGAGGAAGAGAAATGCTATAACAATGGAGACATAATGCATAATAGTTGGCAGTTGTGTATTATGTGTTAATTCAGTACATTGACAGATAGTGTCAAGGCAAGGATAAATGTTTGGTAAAAATTTGAGCTTAGATTAATTTTCTTGATTTGATTCAGAAATTGAATTTTTAGAAAAAATAAGCTTAATGTGTTGAGCCATCATCAAAAAATAATGGGTAACAATAAGCTGTTCCGAGAAAAACATGTTTAAAGATCAGTACAGTTGGCGGAAGCACATTCAGTACTTATAGTATTTTTCTGCTTGTCTGTTATACCAGTACTGGACAGTGTTGTAGATAAGTGTGATCTATCTATTTTTTGATTGTCATCTTTTAATAACAAATTGTAAATTGACTTTATAGAATTTACATCTTTATGATATGGTTTATGCTAAATTCTACTTCTGCACACCAAGTTAATGGCTTATAACTGGGACAATTTTGCAAATTTTAACTTGAAATTGGGCATGCATGTTTTTGAAACCCTAAAGACTAAAATAACAAAATCAGATTTATTCGCCAATGAAAAGAAAATCCCCTTAATGATGATATGCTTAAATTCTACTCTAGGTGTTATTTTGTATAGAGTTGATCCCTGCTTATTTACAAGTTGTGTATTTTGCTTTGCAAGTTTATTAGTGATCTGCATATTTTAATCTCAGCAAATTCATTTTTCAAGAGCAGTGATAATTTTAGTTTTGTTTTTCATATGCATGTAGAGATTAAAATCAATTTTGCTAAATATTTGGTTGAATTTTCTCATGATTCAAAACAAAATCCTTCAAAAAACAGCCATTTCTTCAACAGTATGCTTCTTAATGTGAATTGCTGAATTGGTTTATTAATGAGACTTATATTTTCAGATGTTCCAAATACAACCATTTTGAAAGAAGGATCTGATGATTCTGAAGAATCAGAAAATGAAGACTCTGATATTCTAAATGCAAGTCAGGACCTAGAAGATCATGATCCTGACATTTCCATTGAAGACTTTGTGTCTACTGTTTCCAATTTATCTCTAAAGGAATCGAATACAGAGGACAGCGTGGTGAAATCTGATAAGTCTGCAGAGTCTTCAATTTCAGATTCAATGATGCTACTCTCTGAAGATAGCTCTTTAGCAAAGAAACAAGGAGACAAATCCAAAGAAAGTCAATCAAAGAGTGCTAATAAAATTACCCAGCCTATATGCTATTGGGACGTGATTGGAAGAGAATTCATTAAAGAGGACTTTAAATATGAATTTTGGGCTACAACCTTCAAAGGAGAAAAGGTGATTATACCTTAGTGTATTTTATTGAAAAAATTTATAAGATAATCCATTTTTGAAATTAATACTTATTGCCTGTTTTAGAATGTTCCCTTAACATGTAAGCTGTGCAAATCTAGTGGTCATCAAAAGAAGGTGAGCTCAAAATTTCTGTTTTGCACCCTATTTTTACATGAATTTATCCATTTTTTGTTGCTCTTGTGCAATAACAGTAACTTTTTTGGACATGAAATACTTAAATGTCAGTCACTTATCTATATTTTGACACTATAAAACAGAATAGTAGCTCTACAGTGGATTCCAGCTCTAGATTCGGGTAATGAACAACCAGATTGCTTGGCAAAGAGTGGTACTACAGTTCAGCAGACCCATCTCGTATAATTCCATAAAAATGTACACCAAGAAAAAATCAAAACCTTTCCTAACAAGAACTAATAACCAGAAACTCCAATAAACCTTACCTTATTAGCCATACACATTGCAGATGCCCCAAGGGCAGAAGCTGTTGCAAAATAGCCTGATTTTTCAAAGTGTCTCTACTGTCTTAACGTTCTAGGGGCCACATTAACCTGGTTGGAAGAGTAGCAGATTAGCAACTTGATCCATTCAAAGACTATTTTGTATGTCGCGGTCAGTGGACGTTAAATCTGTCGTGGCCTTGAATGTCCTCATGTTGCCATGGTTTGGAGAGTGAAGTGCCAGCTCAAGTGTTGACCACATCATATGACCATGGTTCAAAATTACGAGATGTTCTCGTATTATTCCCTTCAGGATTGATCCCAGACCGTCGCCAATAGCCCATTGTGTTGCTCCAGTGTCAGGTTAATTCAATTACCTACCTAAAAGTTTTACAGAGCCTCTGCTGCCCCCATTATTCTCAATCCCTGAAAATGGTCATCCACCACCTGCAAACTTGTACTACACTCTCTAGTCGGGAACCTCTGACTGATACTAGGAATCTAGAGGAAAGATGGGTGCTTAATTTTTCAATTTCTCTTTCCTGTCTTACCTTTTTTATAATTTTTTTGTGCTTACTTTTGTTTCTGACTGTTGTATTGCTTAATTTTTTTACTGCCTGCCATTGGAAACAAAACTTTTATTGTTTTGGTGTCGTAGGTTTACTGAATTTTAATTTTGGAAATTTTTTAGGATTGCCCGTTGGATGATCTTCCTCCAGTTCGTCCATTGCCAAAGATGACATCAGAATTTATGGATATTGTATCAACAGTGCTGAATTCAATTAGAGGTAAGAATGGCATTTAAATAGAAATAATTGTAATTTGATTTTCAACTGATGTTTTTGTTTAAATTTTGTATGCATAAGAACTTTTTAAAAGTTGCATATTAGATATTTCTTATGTGAGGGGTTACTGTCAAATCCTCTAAGCCCCTTTTCCCTAAATAGGACCCATCCAAATGTGAATATGTAAAATAAACACTATTTTAGGAAGATTAGATCTATGAATGTGAGTAATAAATAACAAAATGAAATTTTTTTAGTCCAAAATGCTAATTTACGAGTTGAATCCTCAGTGTTACTTTGGCTAGGTCGATTGCTTGTTTTCCCTTGCATTTTGTGTGGGACTACAGTTATTTCTGACAACAAACATTAATAATTGTTCTGTTGAAAAAAGTCGGGGGAAAATGAATTACATTCTTTCAATAAACTTATTTATATATATATTTAGTTTCAAGTAGCAGATAGTGGAATTCGAACTCTTACCTCTCTTTGGCTGCACCAACTTTATCAAGCTAATTTTTTAGTTTCATAGAAATTTACTTTGCATTTTTTAGATATTAGTAACTATTTTCTTCTCAAGATTATTAAGTATTCAAACAAGTATTTCTAAAAGAGCTATTTTAGAGAGAAACTTTACTTATTCAAGTTTTTAAATATATTCAACACTCATTTTACCAAACTCCAATTCCACAAACTCGCACAATTTTACAAACTTTCATTAACCTCCTTCAAAATATTACAGAACCAAATTTAACTTCCTTTTTGCAAATTTTGTATTTTAACCAACTTTGTCTAGAAAGAGAAGGTTACCGTAGCTCGATGAGTGTGCCCACTGTGCTAGCAACCTAGGAGTTGTAGGCAGCATAGGCTCGATTCCTGTAATTTACCCTGGGTGTATTACCCTCTTCTGTGTCAGTAAAATTTTTATTGTGTGTATATGTCCATTTACTTGATGTTAGCTGTTGCGTTTGGTGCAGCTTGGTCAAATATGACCTTTGTGCCATAAAGTGTCCACCCATCCAACCAGAAGCAGGAGGACCAGTGTTGATTTTGGTGATGTCTCAGCTTGGATGAGTGAGGTAGAATGTAGAAAAACAATTCTTCCTCTTAAATCTTTTATTTCTTGTTTAGTTTTCACATTCTTCGTTCTTTTAATGATTAATTCAGAAACAGGAAGCTTGATTTCTATTTTTATGAACATTTTAAGGTGGATTTTTGGTCACTGCTCTGTTTCTCGGTAATAAAAAATGACTATGAAGTGACAAACCAAACCAAACCAAAACTCTGCCCTGTGATCACCTATCACTTTCAGCAGATATAAGGAATGAGGTGTGTAGAAGTTAAGTTATGACAGCAAATGAATATTTCAAAATCACAATGGATGGGTGATAGTGCAGTGGGCCAACCCACTGTGGTGATTGTAGGCAGTGCTGGTGGGAATTGTAGGCTGTGCAGATTCGATTCCTGTCATGTTCAATACCTACCTCGGTGTATTTCTGTCTTTTGTATCAGTAAAACTTTGTGTGTATGTTAATTTAATTGATGTTGTCTATCTTGCGTGTTGCACAAATTTGCCGAATAAGCACCATAAAAACCAACCAACCTCATCCTGATGGATTAAATTGTGATACCTTCTAGAATATTTAATACTCCATGAAAACTTTTGTCATTTACTTTTCCAAAAGGTGCATAATCCATGTAATTTGTGCTACAGATTTTCAAGATTTTAAATGGTTGAATTAAAATGTGTTTGGTGCTAAAAGTGTCATTCATGAAAAAATGTGAAAGTTCTGAAACTTGTAGAGGAAAGTTAAGGAGTTCAACAGCATTTCATTAATTTAAAAATTACTTTATTTTGAATAATGCAAAGTTAAATGTAGAAAAAATTAAACACAATATTAAATAAATTAAAACATAACATGAAATAAGTATATAAATATTAATAAGTATTTTAGTTTCATTGTAATTTTTTTTCAATTGTAGATATCTTTTCTCCATCATATTGCAACAGTAATAATTGGAAGATTTTAGGAATGCCTTTTTTTCTTTTCAGATAAAAATGCTGTGAGCAAGAAAGAAATAAACTCGATTGAAAATCACATGCGTGATGTTGAAAAGTACATTAGAGATGTGTTCCCAGGTATTAAAAATTTTCTTTCTTGCTATTTTATTTTCTCTGTATCTGAAATGAATTTTTAAAATAAAGTTATAAGGATGTGTTGTGTGTAGATATTTGCATTTCTCAAAATTGTAAATTTAGTCAACATTGAAAAACAAAACATCTTTTTTAGAAAATCGTTTTTGCATTATTTGTAACATTATATGGTTTTTATTTCAAGATGCGACTCTGAAATTATTTGGATCATTCTGCAATGGTTTTGGATTTAAAAACAATAGTGATATGGATTTCTGTTTGACATTTAAGGATCATGATGGAAAGGTATATCATGACTATTTATTGTCTTTTATTATACATGACATCCTTGTTTAGTAATAAGTTTTGCTGTATTTTTCTTAAAGATTTTAAAAATTTGTTAATCTTATTGTGTTATTGTTTTAAGTATCCTTTCTTGTAGGGCTGCTCAACCTTGGTACATTAGTCATAAATTATTCCACTCAGTAAAACGTGACCCCTTTTTTAAAAAAAATGTTTTCATTTGAATGGGAATGAATAATTAGTACAGGATCCACCTTTAAGTAAGGAAAATGAATTCTCACCATAAGAGCTGAAAAGATTAAATCTGTCAACTTAGCCCTACTTTTAAAAACTAACTTTTAAAAATCTTATCTTTTGTGTCAAACATGTTAATTTAAGGAACAGTGGATAATGTTATAGAATTGTTACTTTATAATAAAAATTCTCTTAAACAAGGAAAGATCTTAACATTTCATTCCTTAACAATAGGAGTGAATAAGAATTGTTTAATACTTTCTTCATAGTAAAAACCTCATCTTAAACCTATGCTTAGAAATTTTCAAACTTTCCATATAGTTCAGTATTCTGTACCAAAGAGAAAATAATTTAAAAATAAATAATTTAATGAATTTACTTTCTTTTACTTAGGATATAGATAGCACTGCCATCATTGAAAAAGTTGGTAAGCAACTTCATGATCACCCTGAACTTGTAAACATTGTATCAATTACTAGTGCAAAAGTTCCTATTGTTAAATTTTCTTGGAAAAAAACTGGTATAGAAGGAGATATAAGCCTCTACAATACTTTGGTAAGCATAGCCTCACTCCTGTTTAAACACTTTGGTAAAACTCAAAAATACAGTACTTGATCCTTGCTAAATTGGCTACTAAAATTTTTGTTACCAAATAGATAGTTGGATATGCCCACAGTGGGTTACCATATTCCAAAATCATTGCCATTTGGCAATAGTACCATGTTCTTGAGTAACCAAACCTTTATATTTTCAAAAATTGAGTTTAGCTTGATGTCTTTAAAGTTGATTTTAAAAGCTATTGTTCTGCTATTTGATATTGTAAATTTATGTGTTTTTTTTTATAGGCTTTAGTCAACACAGCGCTGTTAGAGGCTTATAGTAAAATTGATTCTCGAGTGCAAATCTTGGGCTATGCTTTAAAATATTTTGCAAAGGTAATCAGCTTTAACTTTTTGCAGTATTTGTTCATTAAAGTTTTCTTATTAGCCATGTAACATTTTTCGTTATTATTTTAGCAATTAGGTATTTGTGATGCATCTAGAGGGAGTTTATCATCATATGCTTATATTTTGATGGTAATTTACTTCCTACAACAAAGAAATCCACCGGTTATTCCTGTTTTGCAAGAGGTAAGCTCAAATCTTTCGTTTCTAGACTTGTATTTAAGTATTGCTTTTCTCAAAAAATATGTGCAAACTAAATGTATTAGTTTCTATAAATTAATGCTAGTTTCTATAATTACTTAGAATGTGTTTTAAAAACACTATAATAAGATTTGTAAACAATCTTTTTTTAAAACATAACATGGGAACTGAATATTTTTAGTTATACGATGAAAATAAAGAAAAACCATCTATCAAGATTGATGACTGCAATGTGTGGTTTTTTAGAGACATAAATAAGCTGGTATGTACTTTCCATTTAACTTTAATGTGTTTTATTGGTGTATGGTCGGCACACATATATTTCCCCCTTATGTTTTATGTCAGTTTCATACAAAAAATAATTAACAAAATTTATTTCACTATATCAAGAAATATTACAAAACCCATATAATTGAATATTTTCGATATTTGAGAGAACTGATATGATTGCCCTGTAACATAAATTACTATCCATTAACAAATCATGTCAGCAGAAATATTCAGTCATGAAAGCAAAATTGACTCTTTATTAAAAATAAAGATGCAGTTCTCATAGATAGTTTGATCATCAAGAAAGCTAATTATTCTTTGTTTTATCAGTACAAGGTTATAAAAATTCTATGGAAACAATATAAAAATTTATTTTACAATACCTATGTGGGGGAGCCATCAGCTATTATTTTCCCACATATGAATCTTGAATGGTTTGTGGGAGTGAGTAAAATTGGGATTGGAGCACTCAAACAAACAATCAGCTCCATAGTATTCAGAGTGCTGTATCACAATGGTTTTTCCATTCTTGACATTCCGATGTAATTTTACTCACATGTGCATTGGACACACGCTTTACTCACAGGCATCTTTTCTTAAAGTTCCCTTCACTATTCAACATACTATAATCGATTGTCCTGTTTTCAACCATCATTGGCATCATTTCTTTAACAGCTCTGTTTTAACTTTATGGGAGTTAATTGGGGGAAACCTCTCATCTCCAAATATTTTTAACTTGTATAGCTTTTGATTTTTAAATTCTATATATTTTTATCCTCATTCATACCATAATCTCCCATTGCTTGTATACACTATCTACCAATAAGTATTTGGACACCTGTGATAGAAAAGAAAAACAAAATTTATTCATATTCAATAGTTGGTAGAGCCTTCACGAGAAGCAATTACAACCTCAACCCTCCAGGGCATGCTTTCCACAAGTCCTTGTATGACGGCTAGTGGTATTTTCTTCCACTCGGCTTGGAGAAGACATGTAAGTTCTTCCACTGATTTTGGACGGTTGTTGCACCCCTTAATTCGGCGATCCAACTCGTCCCAGAGATTCTCGATAGGGTTCAGGTCTGGGCTCTGGGCAGGCCAGTCCATTCGGTTAATCCCATTGTCACCATACCAATCCATGGTGGACTTCATAACATGACAGCTGGCGTTGTCATCCTGGAAGTAACATGGGTCCAACCCGTAAAAAAACTGCCACAACATAGAAAGCACACTGTCATCCAAAATAGTGCAGTAGGCGGCGTCATTGAGCTTACCATGAATTGGGACAAGGGTCCTAGTCCATACCAGGAGAAACACCCCAGACCATAATTCCACCTCTGCCGAACTTTACTGTGGGCACAGTGCATTCTGGCAGGAGGTGTTCTCCAGGCAGACGCCAGACCCTGCCATCCGAACGGTAGAGGGTGAACCTTGATTCGTCGCTCCAGAGAACCCGCTTTCACTGATCTACAGCCCACTTTCGATGTGCTTTGCACCACATTAACCGAGCAGCGCGGTTGGACTTTGTGATCAAAGGCTTGTGGGCGGCAGCACGACCATGAAAACCAAGCAGATGTGCTTCCTTACGGATGGTATTCATCGAAACAACACTCCCGGATGCCTGTTGAAATTCCTGGAGTATGTGGGCCATCGGTTGGGTGCGGTTCTTCCCAATTTCTCTGGACAGCACCCGTTTGTCTCTACCTCCCAGTTTTGTGGGTCTGCTGACTCAGGGCACATTCCGACAATCACCGCTCATCTTCCACTTCTGAATCACATAGGCCACTGTCGATTTTGGGTAATTCAGCTTGCTAGATATGTCCCTTAAGGATCGGCCATTTCTGTGATACCCGATGATTGCACCTTTCTCGAAATCAGATAACTGCACTTCGTGGCTTCTTGCATGCGATTAATGCCTATGTTGTTTCCTACACGATATTTAATGGCGGAGGGTGTGACGTATATCAGGACCGCAGATATTGTCATTTGTCCAAATACTTATGGTAGATAGTGTATATCATTATCATCCATTTTATATCTACAACATTTTGCTGACCAACATTTTTAAATCATAAATTCATTAAAATTATGTTTTCATCTAAATTTATTTTCTATATGTTTATCAACATGTTTTAACCCTACATTTCAATTTCATGTTATTGGCCAACATTTCCCCCTAATTGTTTACTCTAAACATTTTGCACTGGAGTATTTTCCCCACTATTTTTTAATATTTGTTACATTTACATTGATTTTATTGTGTTATCTGGCATTTGGTGCAGCTTGTCCATTTTTGGACCTTTCTCTATAAAACCTAAACCAACCAACCCTGTTAAATTGAAATCCTATTTTTTGTTTAAAACAAGCTAGACTTTTATTGTTTCTTTTAACATAGAAATACAACATAGGATAGCCTTTGCAAAGGAAGTAATTTGTTTCTACTTGTTTTCAGAAAGAAGTTTGGCCTGATTATGGAAAGAACGAAGAAACCGTTGGCGAGTTATGGCTTGGCTTATTGTGCTTTTATACCTGTGATTTTGACTGGAAGGAGTATGTTATTTCTATCAAACAGAAAAAGCTCCTGAGACGTTTTAAAAAACTCTGGATTACTAATCAACTTGCAATTGAAGGTAGTTGGCTATTAAATCTTTCCTTTGAGTTATTTGAAACTGCGAACTTTTCAGAACCGTATATTACTTACCTTCAGCAGCACCCTATAATATCTCCCTAATGAAGTTATGTCATCTGCAAAAATTCTAAATGAGTAGAAGATCTCAACACAACCCAATCCCACTGATATGACTAGAGATGCATTAGAGGCAATTAACACTCATGTTGCACACCAGTTTCATAGTTAATCCCTCAATGGTACCATCCTTGGCAATGTAAAGGCCAATGCCAGAAACGCTTCCCTGAATATACACATTCCATATGAAAATCTCCAACGAGTTGTCCAAGACATCCTGTGGAATGAATGGCAGCATGACTGGAATTCCGAAAATAACAATAAACTGCACGGAATCCAACCCATTATTTTCCTTCTACCCTCTCAACCATCTCGTCGAATAGACCTAATTTTAACAAGACTGCATCGGACACACACTTTTCATGCAGACATCTTTTGTTAGGAGATAATGCCTGTGTGTGGCTCGTATGATTCCTCATACCATCCATCATATTTTAATAAAATGTCCTGTTTTTAATCATCATCGCAGAAACGTTTTTAGTACTTATAATTTAACATTGTGGGACTTGATTGGGGAAAAACTCCATTCAAACATTTTAAAATTTTTACATGCTATTGGCTTTTTAAACTATATATAGATTATACTTCATCATATTACTTGTATCATAAAAGACATTGTGTAAATATTCACTGCATCTTATATATTGTACATCGTGTTGTAGTACAAATTGTTTTAAACTATCATCTCATTGAATGCATGTTTAATACAAATTAATTACTCATTCATCATGCTTTTAATGTTGGTCTGGTGATAATTATATCTTGAAATCTAATTTTTATCCTGCGTTTGGTGCAGCTTATCCATTTTTGGATCTTGCACCATAAAACCCAAAACAACCAACCAACCAACCCTCAATGATCTATATTCAATGGTTCGAAAGAACTGTAAATTCTTTTTCAAACAACTTATGGAAGTCACGACATTTGGTCTCTTATATGCTCACATCACCTGATGTTAAGGATTCAACTAATTTGGACAATATTGAATCTTCATTCATTAATTTCTTTACTGGAAACTGATCTGTAAAAACATTTGAATTTCAATAGTATAATAATGATGTATAACGAACCAGTAAAATCTCCTGCTCATCGAATTTCTATGGCTGCAAACGAACTTTTGCCAACTTCTAGCTGCCAAGATTGAAACTCCATACTAAATGGATCAAATTTATGATTTATGTGGTTTATAATAGGGTCATTTATATTACATGTTATTTCCTAATTTACATATTGTGAGAGTGAGTCCTTTAATTTAAATGTTGTGCTTTGAACTTTTCAGATCCATTTGATTTGAATCACAATCTTGGAGCTGGTCTTAGCAAGAAAAGTGAGTAATTGAATAATAAACATTCTATTTAAAGGAATCTTTTAATTTTTCTAGATGTTTTTTTATTTCAACTGTTATGAATTATATATTCTCGGATTAGAGCTAAAACTCGTTAACCAATAATGTTTTTTACTGTACCGCTGTTTAAATACTAACTATTTTTAGGTAAAAAATGGAAATTATAAGCACTTTCATAGTGCTATATATCTTTTAAACAGATTACAATATGCCAATGTATTTTTCATTGCGAAAATAAGCATGTGTCTCCTAAAAATTTCAGTTTCTGCTCTTAAGTGACGATATGAGTAATTGGATAATAAAATCTCTTTAATCTTTATTTTCAATTTTCTATCATAATATTATTTTAAAACTTTCTTATAGTGAATTCCTATATATTGGAAACCTTTATACGTGCTCGTGAGCGTTTTGGTACACCTGCAACTCATGATAAATTTCAACGTGAACCTGAAGTAAGAATAGTTTCCTGTATTGCAATTTTTTAACTATATTTTAACATTGCATTTGCTTTATCCATAATTTTTGAGGTATTTTAAAATGTATTTGAGTTTCATTTAAAAACAATCAAGTATGAGAAATGAAAGTTTTTTAGCTCATTTGTTGTATTAGTCTTTGTAATCGATTAATTTATTTTACTGCAATTCTACAAGCATGTTTTAATATCTTGTCGATTTAGTCAATGAACATAAAAGGAGTTAATGCTTTGCATTCTGTTATTTGTGATGAAGCAAATAATTTTATTGTACTTTATTTACTCATTGCATGAGGTACAAGTCCGAGAAGCTCCAGTGCAAGATTAAAAGAAATATTGTTTCTGCCCCTCTAAAACCACTGCATATCTGCAAAATATGCCCACACAAAATTTAAAAATCTGAAATTTCATGTTTTAGATTTATGATTTTTGGTTGTTCAAGACTCGTGGTTCTGACTTTTATATGGTCTAATCAACCCTTGTGTAGCAAAATGATTAGATTGGAAAACCAACCTGACTGGTGTTTGGAGTCTTAAATAATTGTATCACCACTGATAGGTTTCATCTTCTGATCGTATTTTATGAAATGATGTTCATAATCCCATGGCAACTGTCTGACATCTTTACAAATTTATTTTAAGGACGGAAGGACCAAAGATGTAACAGGTCACTGAATGCATTCCTGGGTCACTACATCTTAAAAGTTTGATTTTACATATTGAGGAAAATTTTTATTTTCAAATAAAGTATACCTTTTGGGGATGAGCTCGCTTCTCATTTAGTAGTGTGGCAATGTTTTTATTACATCAGAACTAATAAACATTGAAAGAAAGGTTGAGTTTTCGTGCCTTTTGAAAATCAACTATGCATAGACTCAATGTTCTTGTAAGGTTAGGTCATTTTCTTGAAATAGCTCAGTAGGAACAATTCTTTTTATGCAAAGGATTGATTTCGTTCCTCAGTACTTTTTAATAAAATTCTCATATGTATTTACATATTTTCTTTTGATTGTATGTGTGTATTGTACATGAGTTGTGTACTGTATCCTTTTACAGGGAATTAAACTCAACACATTTTTTACTTTTTGTAGGCTTTCTTATTTAACCGAATCTTTCTGAATTCTGGCCGTGAACCTCCACAAGATAGGGGATGTAGTAACTGTGGGAAGATTGGACACATAGCAAGGAACTGCCCTCAAGAAAAAGCATGTTCATTTTGCAGACAGCCAGGGCATTTAGTTAAAAATTGTCCTAGAAAAAGGGATAAAAAGTCAAGAGACAGAGATCACAAGCGTTCACATGGTATGTGTAACCTTTTTTCATGGCTTTTATCATTTACTTTAGCCATTGCAAACCTATTAAAGCATATATGTCTCAATGTGTATTGATTTCTTTGTGATTCGAATTTATTTTATTCTTCGAACAAAATTAAAGCTGCATTTTCAAAGCTTTTAGTTGTAGTTCTGACGGCTTAAGTTAATTTTTAAAGTTTTTATCCACAAGCCGCATTTTAAATAATTCAAATGTAACTTTTCAAAAGTTTTTACACAATAACATAGTCTATTCATTTAAAGGTGTATTTACACACTAGAAATCACGAAAATTGACCAGAATATTGCTTTTATTGCTTAAGAATATTTTCCAACTCCTTAGTTCTCAAACGTTACCAAGATCTTGTAAATATTCAGAATATTTTTCTAGTTACAAGGGTTTTTCGTTAGGTACTGTCACCAGTGCAAACATGTTTCCGAAACTTTAAACTAAATTTCTGAAGAATTGTTTTTGCAATGCAATGATTTATTCAAACAGTCAACAATGAATTGATGTATTATAATTATTTTGTATCATTATAATCTATATAATACAGTTGATGTTTTGAACCTCAGTGTTTCTAGTTTAGAAAATAATTTTTAATTGATTTTTAAATGCTAAAATTCCTGAAAAAAATCTTGAATTTTTTTGACTTCCTTGGTAAAAACAATTGTAAAAATAACCTATTCCCTCTACCAACCTGATTGAGGGTCAAGAACAATATTAGGAATAATTTCCAATAGGAATTGTCTTTCTGAACAAATTAGAATTTGAGATATCTGTTAAAAACATGCGCTAATTGGCTGATTATGTCTAAATTATATAATTGATAATTAGCCTAATCTGATTTTTTCTCACTGAAATGATTTTAAGCATAATGACTTTGAAAAAACTGATTTTTACAGTCAAAATTTTAAAAAATCTAGCGTACGTATGCCTTAAGCAAGTAAAGTGATTAAAAAGTCACAAGAAATTGCCAAAAAATGCGACTGGGAGAAAGCAACAAACGTGATCTGGTGCCGAAACGACCCCAATTGCCCGTCTAGTGTTGATCGGTGTTTACAGATGCCAATGACTAAGTATTCTCTGTAGTTTCTACTCTGAAAAATTCTGTAGTACAGAAAAAGCAAATTGTATGAAAATAAATTTTTGTCAGTTTATTTTCATTTTATGTTGAAGTTATACAAAAGTCTTATTTTTTCATGACTTTCAGATACACAGAACTCAGACAGGAAAGGCAGCAATGAGAGGCGTAACGTGCACAATTCTAACCAGAAGTACAAGAACGAATACATGAGGCCTTTCGCCGGAATGCCACCCCAGCCCCCCATGCCGGACATGATGCCACAGGTGTTAAAACTAACCCAGGCTGGAATTCCAACTCATCGATTGCCTCCACCAGGATTCCAGGCTCGGGGCATCATCCCCAACCCCCCACCTGGTTTCAAGCCCAACCTACCCTTGGCTCCTACAATGGGAAACTACCCTCCTCCCTTCAGTGGCATGGAACCTACCATAACACCACCTTTCCCACGAGGTGGTAACAAAAACGACATGCATGCCCAAAGTCCACCGAAACAGTACAGCTCATCACCACCGAAAAATTTCCCATCAAGCAAGCCTGCCTTCCATCAGCCGCCAGATTCATGGACAATGGGTAGACCAGGGTTTCACGCAGAGAGACCCAGAAACATGCAAGTAGAAAGGCACCCGGTTCCTCAGGGTCGAAGACATTTGAACCCCCAGCAAGTCGAGAGACATTTGAACCCCCAGCAAGTCGAGAGACATTTGAACCCCCAACAGCTGAGGAACCACCCCTGGCCCGATAGAAAACCCTTCCGCTTTGCTGCTCCAAATAGGACCAATTCAGATAATATTCCATACAATTCCAATCATTTAGACAGGTGGTAGTGTATCATTTAATCAGTTTGTAATTTTTAATCAGTGATAGACTTGTGGTTAGGTTTTTAATGAGAACAACTGCACACAAATTGGAGTAGCAGTAATTTTTTTTCTTCTGACAAAATGGCGTCAAATTTAGCTGTTCGAGAAACACCGAACTTGTATCATTGCTTTGTTGTTTTTATTCTTTTTTTTTTATCGGCTATTAAACACAGATGGAATGCATTTTCAGTTGATATAATTTATTGTTTTTGATTTTTAAGTTTGTGTACGAAAGGCTACAGTGAGAGCCTTTGTTCACTTTTGTTGATGAAATTGTGAGAATGTTCATGAGAAAAGTATTCAATATTGCACATATATATCAATTGTCCTAAATTTTCTCTCCGATGTATATTCAAATTCAAAGGCAATTTTTAAATTGTCCTTGCATTGCATAAGTGTAAAGGGTGTTGATATTTTAAAAGCATTGGTACTTAATTCGATTTGTGGATCTTGATTTATTAAGTTTTAAATGTTGTGTTTTTAGCCTAAAACTTTTAATGTTTTAAATTGGTGTGGTTATTTTTGGGAACTATCTTATATTTAAATGGATAAGTTAAGTTTTAGGTTAAACATTTATTTTCCACCTCTTAATAGTCGTATTGTGCAAAATATTTTACCAGAAATTAATATCTATGCAATACGTTTTTGAGTATGCTGTGCATTAATTATTTCCTTGGTATCTTTATATTCTGGTATTTGTTTATAATTTTAAATTTTTCTGTTTAGCTTCATACCTTCCTTATATGATGGGCTGTATCATATGCTCTTGATTTAATGTTTATATATGCGTAATTGACGTGTTTAGTCTGCTAGCAATCCATGCAATAACTAAAGAATACTGAATTCTCCATTTGAAAAAATATGTAAACATTTTTATTGTGCAATTTACAAAGCTTTTTTTTACTATATAAAATTGTCATTCATAATCAAAATATTTTTCAGAAAAATCGTCCTTTTTGTCTACTCGAATGCTTATTTTTACTTGTACTGACAGGACAATAATAGACAATTTGTTGCACTTCATTAACACTTGAATTCAATCAGCACTGAGATTTGTGTAAACAATCATTGGTAACATCTGAAAAATGGGAATACTAAAACTCCTTTATCATTTACATTGTGTGTTGAGTACGATTAACTCATGATGGAAACTAATTTAAAATCTCTTATCTATCTGCTAGAAATTTAACATTGCTTTACAAAAGTTCTATGATACATAATGATGCTTATCCATGAAAATAATGTTAGCTTTTAGCTAACAAGCTATAATGTTAACAAGCTTTTTACAAATCATTTAATAAAATAAAAATGTGCTTTGTTCTAGTTTTTAACCTGATCTCATAACATGTAATATATTTTTAGTAAGCAATTATGGAACTAAACTGAAAGCCATTGAATTTAAGAAATAAACGAATATTCTAGCAAGCAGAGCTTTTATATAAGTATACAGTAGTTATAGATTATTGATTTTAATATGGAATTATTTTAAGATACCTCATGACCTGGATACATAATTTTCAAACACTACTCAAGATGCATTTAAATATTTCTTTAGTTTTACCATTTTTATTAATACTTTTTAAATTCTATTCTACATGTTAAAGCACACTTTCATGTACAATTTGAGGTAACTGAGACTATCTAACATTTGAGAGTTAAGTAAAATATCTTCTGGGTGTGGCTTAATTTATTTTTAAACTTCAATTCTCCTTTATTTTTAATTGAGTGACTGTTCAGTTTCATTTTTAAAATGCATTTCAAGTGAGTTTAGTAGAAGTGTATTTTTACTAGCATTGTACTTTTTAAGAATTGTTAAGACAATGTGCATAAATAAGACCATTGAAATTATTTGTAAAGAATCTTAATCATTATTTTTCCTTTGATATCTGTTGATAAATTGGTTAACTACCTTTATATTATTCCTAAATATCAATAATTTATTTTTGAAAATCTTATTTAAAATCACCTATGAGAATGAATACAGCTTTTTATCTCATTTCATCCAAGAGCCTTTTGCTGATACTCACATTTTTTCTGAGCATTGTGATTGACTTTATTTTTAGTTAGTATTTGTCACTGATGTAAAGTATGATGTAGCCATTTTCTCAGCTGTGATGTAGAACGATATTTTTTGAATGGCTCTGTTTTAACTGATGCGACTAAAAATTATCATTGGCATGTTTGACAACATTTAATTAAAAATGTTTGATAACCATAATCTTTTGTTTCTATTTTTCAAAAAAATGTTTAGAGTATTTTCTATTTTTTGCCTGTTCAGAGTTTTTCCTATGTAAAAATGCAGTGTAAAATATAGTTTTGAACATTTCAGTGATGTTGACATTAAATTCAATCGTTAAAATTACATTTTTCTCATGTTTTATTTTATGTTTTGCCAAATGCAATGAATAATTATGGGAAATAAAATATCTATAGAAGGGTCACTTGTGTATTATAATGAATAAAGTTGTACTTATATATATATTTAAGTAAATTTATAAAATCTTATTTTATAAAAAGGAATCAGAAAAAAAATTTGCTTGTTTATTTTATGTAAAATGTTGCATTTTAAATGTCAGTTCTACACAAATTGGATTTTCAAAGATTACATTTGATCATAGCTATTGTTCAAATGTAATCTCTCAAAAACACAATTTGTTTTATTTCACTATAATTTAGTACAGAAAGCTACCAATCTATATTTCTAGGTTATATGATTTTAAAATATCCAGTGTTTGGTTGGTACGTGACAACCTTTCTTGTTTTGGATTGGATTGTATACATGTAGTATTGTGTATAAAATATCACTAAATCAATTTTAGGTTTGATTGAATAATTGTTATTCAAAATATTCATATTTAAATGATACTTTTAAAATAAATTTTTGATTTCTAAGCAAATTTTTTGCAGTTTTATCCTTAAAACATAGTGAGAATGGCCCACATAAATTATTTTAGTTTGATCTTTAAATGTATAAACTTAAAATTGCTTAAAATAAAAAAATGTTATTTGTTGTGATTCTGTTATTAAGATGTCAGATTTAACACTTGTTGGAATTAGGATTCTAATTTATAATGTCGGCTTCTCTGTTTCTCAGAATTTCTAGGTGCCTTATTTTTTTATTGCTATCTGACCTACTGCTTAATAAAAATAATTTCTCTTCAGGCAAATTTGATTTTATAAGTGTCGACTTCAAATTTAGATTTGATATGATCTTAAGTAATATTTTCAATGATATAAATGTAAATTTAAATAGATTGAAGGTGTATAACTTTAAATTAAATAATCATTCTGCTTTAATTATGAAATCGTGCAATTACATTACTGATTGATTTGAGCACATTGATTAGTGCTAAAATATCTCATATACTAATCAAGATTTTTTAAAATGTTCTCCAACTGTAGTTTATTAATCTTCCAATATGGTCAAAAGAGTACAAGTGACTAATTTTCAATTATTATTTTTCTAAATGCCTGATTTGCTTGACCAAATGTGGCCGTTGTGCTATTTATGCAAGTTGTAGGTGGCACAGGTTCAATTCTGTGTCAGTAACTTTCCTTGTATGTGTATATCCATTATAGTTTATGTAGTCTTGGTTGTCAAATGTGCCCTTTGTGCCATGAAAACCCAAACAACTTAATGCCCAACCACTGACTTTTTCGGCTTATAGCACTAAGCTGTCGTTACTCCCAACAGGAACAATCACCAACATCCATGCACACACAAATCTGGATTCGAACCTGAGATCTGCTGGGTGTCAGACAAATTCTGACAGCTATACCAGTTTGGCAGCTTCTTCCACTTTATTGAAAATTTCTAAGAATGTTTAAAAAGCTTTTGTCTACTGTCATCAGATCTGCATCCAGCAATTAAAATATCTTTGAATGCCTATTTGGCTGTTCCCCAAATAACTAATTCCTGTCAGTTTTGATTCTTTCCAGGGGTGTGTTTCATAAGTGGTGGTGATTTTATTAACCAGCGATTTTACAATGGTGTTAATTTGATTTGCCAGCCTAAGTAATTGACCGAGTAGTCTTATTTTTCATAGCAAGAGTCAAAGTATAGAATACTTGTTAACCAAAGTTAATTATTTTGAACCTTTTCTGTTGCTCAGTAACTGTTTATGTTTGGGTAGTTAATTTAAAATAAAATGTCAATCGAGGTATTTTTTTAAAATTAGTTTAATGAGTAATATATATAAAGAACACACAATATGTTATGAAAATGATAAAGGTGAAGGATATTTGGATATCAAGGGCTGATTCGGAAGAAACTGCAAGAACTTACTCGAAAAATGGTATATTTTGAGTTATACAAAGGGCCGGCGGTAGCCCATTTGGTGTAGTGGATTAGCAATACGAGGGTTGCGATTTCGAATCTCGATCTAACTAAAGACAATCGTGTACGTGGAGGCTGGTGCACGTTCAATCTCGTGACCTCAAATGTCCTCACGTTGGCGTGGTATGGAAGTTTGGAGAGGGGTGCCAACTCGGGTGTTGAATTCGTTATCTGATTCAAAATTCCAAGGTGTAGTCTGGATCTTTCCCTTCGGGAGTGATTCCGGACCGTCGCCCACCCGAATCTTTTCCCTTTTTTAAATACAATTGGTTTTTAAAAGCTATTTAATGTACTCTTACACTACTCAATATTTTTATGTATACAATGATTTTATCTTGCGCTTGGCGCAGCTTGTTCTTTTTTGGACCTTGCGCCATAAAACCCAACAATCAATCAAACCCGGACCTTCGCCAATAGCCCGTTGAATTGCTCCAGTGCGACGCTACCTACCTACTAACCACAGTTCGGCTGTTTTAACGATTTCAATTGGGACTTTTGTTACTGGCGGTAGACTCTCGGACCGTTGCCAATAGCCTGTAATAGTCTATCCCGAAGGGAAAGATTCGAGGGCAACACCTCGTTATATTGAAATATCGTTTTAGTTTTTATACGGCAGGTAGATAATTGAATTAACGTCACACTGGAGCAACACTATTGGCCACGCTCCAGGTTCCATCCCGATGGGTAAGATCCGAGAACACCTCATTATTTTGAATCAAGGTCAGATGACGAGATCAACACCTGAGCTGGCACCCCACTCCAAATTTCCACGCCAACCTGAGGACATTTAATGCAACGACGGATTTAACGTACACTAGCCCCCACATACACGACGGTCTTTGGTTGGATCGAGTTTCAAACTCGCGACCCAAAATTAATCCGCCACTCTTCCATTTAGGATTGATCCCGGACCGTCACCAATAGCCCATTGTGTTGCTCCAGTGTGACGTTAATTGAAATACCCCCCCCCCCCGCCACTCTTCCAACAGGGCTACCGTGAGGTTGGGCCTAGTCCCGCATCAAAAGTTAATCAAGTTGTGAGCAGAGATCAGGGTAGCCAGGTTTACCGACTATCACAGGATCAGTTTATATATTGGGAAATCTGGCATTGAGGAAACTGAACAATTAAAATCCATGTACAACGAGACATTAAGGCGGTTGACAAACACGCCTATTACTTTTGTCTGAAGAGATTTATGTAAACATGAGAAATTGAATCTCGTTTAGAAAGGTGTATTTGTGAGTATTGATGCTTCAAATTAAATCATGTTTTCCGTCGTTTTTTTGACAAAATCTTTGCACGGATAAAGTTATTTGTAATTAGTGTAATGATCACGCTGGTGGTGTACCTCGACATACTATTCGTCTTTGGTTCCAGAGAAACTAAATATCTTAAGCTGCCTGGAGGGGTGGGTATTTCAATTAACGTCACACTGGAGCAACACAACGGGCTATTAGCTACGGTCCGGGATCAATCCCAAACGGAACGATCCGAGGTCGACACCACGTAATTTTGAACCACGGTCAGATGATAAGGCAACACCTAGCTGACACACCACTCACCAAACATACTAGATTGTCCGGAGACACGAGTCTACTGCATCTTTTTTTCTCTGCCGAAACGTGGGGCTTACTAGAAAACAGTTTATACAGACCATTTGGGCTGGTAAGAAATGAGTTGTGATGCTTTAGTTTAATAAAAAAACGTTGATGGAACCCATAATTCGATTTCTATTAAAATGGAAACTAGTTTGACAAATATTTTCATATTAATTGCAACATTTTCGCATTTATTAAAACGACGTGTTCCGTTCTCCGAGAATAAACTGACTAATATTGGTGTTTTATGCTGCTTGAATTTTCTACAAGTATTCACATAAAACGATACTCGGGTAATGTGAGATTTTCAATGTAAACAAACCAGTCTGCGAAGATTTTACATTGCAAATGCTCTCGCATCATTCATATCGTGGTTACCTTAAAATATCAATTGGGAATACATTTTGATTTTTATAAGCAAAGTCCTGAAGTCGTATTCCCAAAACAAGGAAAATTCGTAAAAGCCAAGTGACGTCACGTTCTGATTGCCGTACAGGAACGCGTATCACCCAGAAATACTACCTCCACCTATATTTAGGTTGACAGAAAAATGCTTATAACTTAAAATACATCGAACAAAAATGTTAGATTCTGGTTCCAATATTGAACCAGAGTTAATGAAATAGGATTATGATACAATTTGTTACAATACCACAGTTGGCAACATCAGGAATATCGTCTGGTACTCAATTTTGTTTCGAACTTTTGACTTGATTGTTTTTAGCTTCGAATTTCTTTTAATATATTTGTTGATAAATAGTTTCAGATAATTTATAAATTTCGACTCAACAAAGTTCATACCGGTAAGAAAAAATTATTGAATTTTATGTTCCTCCGATTTTATATATCTAGAAATTAATTTTAAAACTTGTTTCTATTTCTTCATGTCTAAATTATTAAATATTATCTGGAGTATATTTTTTAAGTTGTGCTGCTCCAGTGCGGACGTTAATTAAAATACATACCTACTATATTTTAAATTTAACCCTTGAACATTTTTTTCAGACGAATATAGCAGCTTATTTTTTGTGAAAAATATATTTTTGATAACTTTTCAAACTACATTATTTTACACCATATCTTTTCGATGTTAAAATACAAAAGATTTTGCATTTCTGATATGCAAGGGTTTGTATACCTTTATTCTTTAATTGACATTGGTTTCACAAGCGATAGATTTAAGAACGGAGAAGAGTTGATGTTCGAGTTGGGTATATCGAAGAATATATTTCAAACTTTTCGCTCGAATTCATGGAAGAAAGAATGATGCTTTGTATGAGCGGATCACTTAATTTAGAAATTTAATTTCTTTTCAAACATTGTGATACGTTTTAAAAGGAAAGCTGTTAAAAAGATTAATTTCATGCCTTACGAATCGAAAAGACTAACTATAGCAGATGCTATGAACGAGGGCCCCAGTTTCTCGGTTGGAACAGTAACGGATTAGCAACCGGAGGGTTACGAGTTCGAATCTCGATCCAACCAAAGACCGTTGTGTACGTGGGGGCTGGTGCACGTTATATCTGTTGTGACCTCAAATGTCTTTACGTTGACTTGGTTTGGAGAGTGGGGTGCCAGCTCAGGTGTTGATCTCGTTATTTGACCGTGGTTTAGAATAACGAGATGTTATCCTCGGACCTTTACCTTGATGGATCCCAGACCGTCGCCAATAGCCCGTTGTGTTGTTTCAGTGTGACGTTAATATTCACCTACCTATCGTATAAAAATTAAAAATTAACGATATTTCAGTATCCCGAAATTTTAAAATTCTTTTTATTGAATATTTTTAATTAGAAGGATGTATATAATGTGGGCTGTATAGTGTCAAAAAGGAGGTGAAATGTTATTTAGTCCGTTAGTCGTACTGGTCTGGACAGGCAAACGGTTACTTTTTCAATGTTTTTCAGTTAAGCAATAAAAAATAACTAAAAATGTAGCATTTATAAAGTTAAATGATACATTTTTAGAATGATTTGTCTTTCAGTATGTCCTAAAATGCGCTACTTATTTTAACCCTTCAAGTGGTTTTGACGAAATATCTCGTATCAATGTCTGATCAATTTTGCTAATGACGATTATCTCGTCCTAAAGAATGCCGATTGCCTATTTTTTTATGATGACGAGATCAAGATCTGGCCAATTTTCTTCTAATGACGAGATATTTCGTCCATCAAGATCTAGTCAGTTTTGCTAATGACGAGATACTTCGAGACAACCAACAGGAGGGTTAAAAAAGGAACAATTTTTGAGTGTAACTAAGAAATCGCCGAGCACCTCGCAGATGCATCTCGATATGAATCCAAATGGTTGTTTGTTTTGGGCCATTTTTTCCATTGCCATTTATATAGGAGAAAAGTCTTACACCAAAAATGGAGTTATTAGAATGATTTCATGATTTTTTGATTGCTATTGTTATTTTAATTTTACTTAACGATTATTGATAATTTCTTTGACAGAAAATTTTTAAAACCGATGCCAATCACTACGAATGTTCTATAAAAACTTTGTATCTGAATTTATTTTTAAGGTAATTTTAGTCGAACATTTATGTATGGAAGATGAGATTTTTTTTAAATGTCAGAATCTGATTTAAAATATTTCACAGTAAAAAAAAAGAAAAAAATATCAAATATCGTGAACTGAATGCATTGTTCGTTGATTTCACATTTAGATAAAACACGTAGAGCACTGATGAATATCTTAAGTGTATTCCGACTTATCTTTCTTTAATTATGATACTTTATCCTTTATCTTCCTTGCTCTCCTTACCTTCAATTCATGAATGGCTACTCCAACAGATAGCGCTGCTCTCCAAATCGGCTACTCCAGCCCTTGTGCTTCATTGGCCACTCACTCATGACGTAACTTGACATGGTTTGAATCGGAGTCTGTTTTCATCCGCATGCATCACTTGAATTCGCTGTTTCTTCCTGCTCGAAAGTGAGATTCGTTTTCGTTTTCTCGCCTCGGCCGGACACTCCTCTCGCACCGCGTTCTCATTTATGACTTCCTGACACCGGGAGTGATTATGGGTGACAGCTCTCCCCCATCTCGTTTGCGTATTCCGATTCACGAGCATCAGACAATGCGTTTCCCGACGGACTGTAGAATGTGGCTTATCGTTTGCTGATTTTCGGAGGTTTCTTTCTTGGTTTCTGGACTGTTTTTCCGGTGCATTTTTGTTCGACTGAACCTTCGGCAAATATTTTCCCCATTCATGTCACGTGACAGATGGATACGATCAATCAAAGCATCATCGTCCATGTGGCCGAATTCATTAAAGGTAAGGATGCACTTTTATGTAAAAAAAGAATTCGAAAAAGTGTGAAAACAAAAAAAAAAGACATGCATACAAGTAACTTGCAAGTTAAAAAATACCCTACATAAAGGGTGTCAAAATTGCATGGACCGAAGTTGGTGACAAAATATAAATAAAAAAATTCGAGAAGTTTTTCTTTTTAAGAGAATATATTTTAGAGATCCGTTATGTTCTTCAGAAATTCAAATTGTTTTTAATTCGTAGATTTATAAAACGACGATTACTATTTTATTCTTGCTTATTGCTCGGAATTCGATGCGTAAATAAAATCGCGAAACTTGTATAATGGACAGTGTAAGTGAAATTAGGATATCAAGGAAGATGTGTAAAAGTTTTACATTGTATTATAAACAACGAAAAGACTGAAAGCAAGTCAACATTTGCTTGTGCCCATTCATGTTTTACAAAATTGCTTCTCAACAAGATAGTATAGTATACGTACCTAAGAATGCATGTTAAATAGATATTCCTACGTGTACTTTACAAAGTATTTTATCCAGTGACAGTAGTTTCTATTTAAGGCGCATTCGGATCATCTAAGAGCTGATTCGAAGTTCCACTGTGTTAAAGATATCTTTTATCATGTTTATTTCTATGAAGCATTGAATGACGTTTTAAATTTCATACCACAATTTCTTACAAAATTGATAGATATATGATATTTCCGTTATATTCGAGGAAAGTTTATTACCAACGAATCATGTGCAACAGGTGGTGAAACGGAGCTCTTTTGAGACAAAAGTAGATGCTTCAAATTAATACGAAGCAAAGTGGTTCTTTATGGTTAGGATAAAAAGTTACAATTTCAACATTTAAACTCAATTCACCGGAAGTACAGTGTAGAAAAGTGGAAATTTGTTGTGTATACTTTCATATAAATAAATAATTTAAATGCGATAAGCCGTAAAAATGTAAAAAAAATATTTGGAATTTTTACTAAATCTTTCAATCAGTAAGTAAACAAGAGAATGAATGTTTTTCTTTCACTTATAATTTTAAATTTGGCATATCTTATTAGGATCAAACTATTGGGTATGCCAATTCGTGTGAGATTTTTTTCACTTCAAAATCATCATGTATTACATTTTTTTTAAACAGATGCATGTGGAATTGATTTTAAATACGATGCGCCCCCTCTGGTTTTTTAGCTGTATCCTGGCTTCTGTTTGCGACTATTTTCATAATGCTTTATGCTCAGTTAAATGTTTAACTCATAATTAGTAAATGTATGTTGAAAAAGGAAAGAGAATAATCGAACATTTATCGAAAAGTATTGTTAAACGGCTGTTGCGATAAAACCTCTTCATCTCGTAATATTTATGCTATACAGCTGTTTAAATCGCCTGGAAAGGAGCGAAAGTTTTATCAATGTGTCGAAAGAGAATAGATATTAAAACAATGGAGACTTTATTGTTTTATTTTTGTGTATAAACTATTGCTAAAGCAAATAATCAAATCTGAAATTGCCATATAGTGTGTTTTAGTCTTCACACATAAGATGAAAAGTTGACTGATTCTTGAGGCTACTTTAGAATTAACTGGAATCCCTCCTGGTGATTGTCTCAACGAGGTATTTCGTCTTTAGAAAAACTGACCAGATCTCGATCTTGTAATAAAAAAATTGGCAATATTTTGATGACTAGATATCTTGTCATTAGCAAAATTGGTCAAATCTTGATGAACGAGATACCTTCTCGAAACCACTTGGAGGGTAAGTTTTCATCAAGCATTACTTGAAAGCGAAATCAAGAATATTGCTGGTTAAAATTCGTGGCAAATAACTCCAATGTTTCTGAAATTGTGAGGTTAGAATTAATGCTTTCGTTAATACCAAATACCAAATGCTGCCTCCCGACAATTTTCGCCACTCTGCAATGGAAAGGACTTTTAGCTCTATTCATCTCTGTCCAAGAATTCAATAAAGCTAAAAGTCCGATGTCAGTTATGGGAATTCCAACGTCAGTCATCTTTCACTGTGGTATACTCTTGATATCTTTATACCCATGAGATTTGAGTGAAGAGATATGCAAATTACCAAATGAGTTTTTAGACATGATACCTTTAAACGAAGCGAGGATAAAGAAACTAAATGCAGCAAAAGAACAAGTGCTAGAGAATGTTCAATAAATACCACTTGGGAGTTTAAATCACAGTAACCTGGATACATACCCTTAATTCCAGAAGAATCGTGTAGAATTCTTTTTACGTTACTTTATTTTGTAAGAATAAACTGACAGATTGCTTTTATTGATTTTCCTTACAATACTATGGGATATGACCGTACGTTGTGAAACCTAGCTCAAACTGCTAACTTATTCCATCGTCCTCATCACAATTTTATCGGCCTCTAAATCCCTTACTTATAAACCAAACATCACCAGTTTTCTCAGTTCAAACGTATCAACCAACCTCAATACTATCTTGTTATTGGTCTAGCATGCTCATTGGAATGGTCGTAATATTTTCATTGGGTAGTAACAATTGAATTGTTGCTTATGTAGTAAATGCTCCTCTAAGAACACCTAGCTATGCAGTATATTTGCATTCTAATTCAGTATGCAAACTGTTATCTACCACGGGAATAACACGTCATTTCCCAGAAGCCGCCAATTGCCGTTCCTGAATGAAAAATGGTGTCAAGAATCAAACAAAATCCTCCTGTTTGACGCTTTGCAATTCAGTTTGGTTTATCACTCTACGGTAATATTTTGTTACATGAAGGATAATTAGACCTGCGGCAAAAACCTCTTTTTGCCGGAAAACAAATGATTTAACTGGATCGATTTCCTTTTTATCAGTACTTGAAAACTGCAGGGATCAATTTAATTTTCACAAGAGTGACATTTTTGTTATAATTTGTAAAGTGACAGCGATGTCACACTGTATAGAAGGTGTAATTACGCATCATATTTCTTTAAATATCGTGATTAAAACAAAGTTTCAAAACAAAACCAAGTAATTTTTTTAGCTTATCACAAGTTCTTTATAGCGTCACAGAAATGAAGGAGCGTTCGTGCAGATGGCTATAAATTCGAATTATCAATCCATAATTTAATACTTTTGTCTGGAGGAAACCTATCTTAGAGACCATGTTATCATATTGTACTAAAGATTACAATTTTACCTGTCTGTTGCCATAGAAACCGACGGTATTCAATTTTATAAAAAAAGAAAAGGATGCTTGAAAAAATATTCAAGTTTGTCCCGTTTTCGTGCGTATTTATATGGAAAATTAAAATATATAATGTATTCCCACGGTCAAATTCTACAAAACAAAATCACAAAGACAATCACCCTTACTCAAAATGTTCTAGCCCTGTTGGTTTAGCGTCCGCCACCATCCAGACTTAATGGCGGGAGCAGTTCTCATGGTTAGACAAAAAGTACTTGTCTTTCTGCCTCGACCGGAGAAGAAAACCTCACCGATACAGTTTTATGTTAATATATTTTCCTGTCCCGTCGAAACTTGTCTTACATAATATTTCCGAACTAAAGCTTCCCTTAGGGACTGATCCCGGATTGTCGCCAATAGTCCGTTGTGTTGCTCCAGTGTGACGTTAATTCAGCTACTTACCGAACTGAAGCAGCCTGCTTATTTCCCGGTACCGACGGCATGTGCTGTCGTATAAATTGAACCCTGCAAGCTGTATACTCATGCGTGATTTAGTTTTGAAATGGAAAATTTAATATATACATTTATTAAAGATTCATTAAAATCTTAAGGAAGATGAGCATTGCTACAGGAAATATACAAGTTCATGAATTTTAATGATTTAAAATTTTGACTGTTTTTGACGTTTGATTCAAGTGATTTTAAATTACGTTTGCCTTAAAAAGGAGCATCTTTCGTTAAACTTTTTCTGAGTTAAATCTAGAAAAAGCTCAGTTAAGAAAAACTTTCGATTCCTTAGAGTGTAGTCATAAAAATATTTTATTTGCGACTAAAAATTCTTTCCCCGATGCTCAGAACGCGTATGCTTTTATTTTGGTGGTTCATTTTTTCCTGTTTTTCCGAGGCTAATCTGCTTTTTTACCTTTTACGTTGATACGTTACCGACGTGTCGTATCTCTTAATGACGCTTCCCAACCCAGATGAACAAATCTAGACTGGGAAATGCAGAGAGTTCTCTTCACCGCATTTCATTCCGTCAGACCGGTGGCCCGGTTGGAAGAGTAACGAACTAGCAATCGAAGGGTTGCGAGTTCGAATCCAGCCAAACACCGTCGTGTACAAAGGGGGCTGGTGCACGTTAAATCTGTCGTGGCCTCAAATGTCCTCACGTTGGCGTGGTGTGGAAGTTTGGAGAGTGGGGTGCCAGCTCAGGTGTTGCCTCGTCATCTGACCGTGGTTCAAAATTACGTGGTGTTGTCCTCGGATCTTTCCCTTTGGGATTGATCCCGGACCGTCACCAATAGCCCATTGTGTTGCTCCAGTGTGACGTTAATTGAAAATACCCAAATACCCATTCCGTCAGACAGCATTGTGGGATGAGCAGTGTTTTCGCACATCCTATGCATGCTAAAGATAACGTCGCTAGATAAAGTCCACGACTTGAGATAATTTTTTAAAATAGAGAAAACGAAATGCTGGCAGCGACTTCAATCCCATGAAGCCGAAATGCTTTTTGTAAACAGTGTCTTACAGAATTGCACTTGGGTAAAATTTATCAAAGTTTACGTTTTCATCTTTATTTGTTTCGTAAACAGCATGAGAGCCCTAGATAACTCCGAGAAATTATGTTAGTAATTTGATAAGGTCGTAGCCCGGTTAGAGGAGTAGCGGATAAGCAACCGGAGAGCTGCGAGTTCTCGAAACTTTGTCCAACCAATGACCGTTGTGTATGTGGGGGCTGATGCACGTTAAATCAGTCGTGGCTTCAAATGCCCTCACGTCGGCGTGGTATGGAAGTTTGGAGAGGGGTGTGTCAGCTGAGGTTCTATTCTCGTCATTTGACCGTGGTTCAAAATGACTAGGCGTTGTCCTTGGATCTTTTTCCCTTCGTGGTTGATTCCTGACCATCACATCAATAGCTCGGTGTGTTGCTCCAGTGTGACGTTAATTAACTACCTACCTAGTAATTTTATATTTTCTGGTAATTTGGGCATACGAGAGATTGACATACAGGTGAAAACATCAGTCAAAACTGATCGTAAAAATTGACAAACTTTCAAAACAAGGAGTCGCCACGATTTAAAAACTTTGTCAATGTAAAAGAATGTAAATGGCCATTTCGGTGGATCAAGATGTCCACCATCATCAGGACAGAATTCACAAGAAGAAACGATCTTGGTGTGACCATAGCTTTAAAAAAACGGACGTCTTACTTCACCGAAATAGCCATTGACGATCTTTTAAACTGACAAAGTTTTTAAATCGGGATTAGTGATTGTTTTGAAAATTTTCAATTTTTACTCTGAGAGGTTGGTAGGGTTCTTATGGCGCAATTGCTATATTTAGCCAAGCTGTGTCAAACACAAGACAATGTGAAGTAATGAACTTGCACACACAATTAAAGTTTTTCTGACACAGAAAAGAGATATACACCCAGGGTAAATTACAGGAATCGAATCTGCGCCACCTACAACTCGCAGGTTGCTGGGCATATGAGAGGCTTTTTCAGTAAAGCATAATCTTAATGTAGATAGTGCTACTGTTTTTGTAGTAGAATGTGCTTTCTGTTCGTATCCTATGTAGGGTAATCGGAAATACTATCTTCGTGTCGACGGTTTGTCTGTTTACACTGAAAATCCCTCACATATGCCATCTATATATATCATCAACGTACGTGACGTAAATATCGACATTTTTTGTACATTGGGATTGACAACAAACGGATGTAAACAATATGCAATCAAACACTACGGAATTCATTCGAAAATTTTGCCACTTAGTTTAAATATGCTTGATTTTAGCTATGGAGCTGCACATTATTGCTAAAACTACACAAAAGAGCTCGTCACTAATGAAATTCTTCAGCAATCTGATTACTGAAGGGAAGGGGAAATCGATTATAGAAATCAATGCGGAAAAAGAAAATTGAGCGAACGCGAAAATGGGTTGAGATGTCAAAAAATACCGAATCGTTTTTGAACAAATGAATGGAGATTGATCCATTAACTCACTCTCATATCATTGATCTCATCGGTGCATCTTTGAATTTATTGGTGCCCAAGAAGAGGCAGCTTCTGTTCTACTCAGTCGTCAAGATCTTACGGACCTGATCTAGCATTTTCTAGTTCAAGGGAGTAAGCAATAACAACTGAATAAGACGCAATTGATGTGGGCATTCAAAAGCTAATTGTTGTCACATGACTGATGTGTGCTCTTTTTGCCATGCACTGTGTTAGAAATTAAAAGTAACGCCAGTGGCCAAACGAAAGGCTATTTTATATTTTTGATTAATTGTATTTCATCTGGAGGTATGATATATGCATATTGAAGCTTGTAGTTATTATAAACGGATTTAAGTAAGGCATCAAATGAAACGATATTGCCATCAATAGAAATAAACACATTAGAAACTAGGTAGTAGGTAATTGAATTAACGTCGCACTAGAGTAACACAACGGACTATTGGCGACGGTCCGGGACTGATCCCGAAGTAAAAGATCCGAGGACAACACCTCGTCAATTTGAACCATGGTAAGATGACGTCAACACTTGAGCTTCTGGCTCACCACTCTCCAAACTTCCACTCCAAATACGATTATTGTATGCATTTATCATTCTTATTTTTCGAGATATACAAGCCTTACAAATTTTGAGAACGAAAATCTTCTTATCTTCCTTCAAGAACTTTAAAAGATTTATTGTTAAAGATTATTCATATTGATACTGAATTTCTTCTGTTTAAGTGTGTCTTGTAAGTTTAAGAAAGATATTGATTGTAAGTAGTGTAACAACCTCACTGAAACAAAACTTGGAGTTTAAAAAAATCCACAAATTATTTAAATATCAACATTATTTGCATACATTTTATCATGTTTCTAAGTAAACACATATAAACTAATATGCTTTTGTCTATTAGGTTCGGAAATATAAGAGTCTAAAATGTTTACATTTTTCAAAACACTCCGATTTCAGCTGGGCGCTCCAAACATACATGTTCTTCACGTCAATATATTTCAAGCCACATTTTAGGAAAAGTTGAATAGAAAAATGCGTTACTCTAAGAATACCGCAATTTTTAAAAAGTCAGCTCTCGAAGAGAAAAATATTAACATAAAGGTTTGCATGTGTGAATGTACACTGAAAGACGAGGGGGAATAAGAAAAGCAAAACCAGATCGATTTAGCCATGTCAACACAACAGAAGTCGAGATATTTTTTTAAACTTACTTTCAGAAATTCCTTAAAATTCTATCCATTATGTATCTTATATTAAAAAATAAATATCTTTCACTGAGCAAAAGCTTTTTAAAAGTGATCTTAAAGGAAAACTTTTGAACCCCATTACAGTTATGAAATAAAGTTTGAGAAACTGAGTAAAGTTCTGTAAAACTGAAAACTTCGTCACTTTGACATTTCATTGTGAAGCAAGAAATCTTGAAAAGTGAAGTCAATGAAAGATTTCCTGAAAATGCTCTGATTGATGCCTTCTCCCATTTCAATAAAGATCGTAGGAAAGGGAAAGTTTTATATATAGCCTTTTTCTTTTTAAAGTTTATTTCAAATACTATGGAGAGAGATGTGAGAAAATAAACGCATAATAATTTGTTACTTTTTATCAGTTCATGTCTAGCAGTGTTATCGAAAAACTTTTATCTCTATAGTTTCTGTTAGCTGATAACTGTACTATGAGAGGTATAGCTAAAACTATGCAGTGGGCAGGTAGTTGAATTAACTTCACACTGGAGCAACACAATGGGCTATTCGCGACGATACGGGATCAATCCCGAAGGGATCCGAGGACAACACCTCGTCATTTTGAACCATGGTTAGATAACGAGGTCAACACCTGAGCTTGAAACCCACTCTCCAAACTTCCACACCACATCAACGTGAGGAGGCTTGTGGCCACGAGGGACTTAACCCGCACCAGCCTCCCGTACATAGCGGTTTTTTGGTTGGATCGGGTTTCGAATTCTCAACCCTCCGCTCCAGTTGCTAATCCTCTACTCTTCCAACCAGGCTACCGTGGTCCCCAACTATGGTGTGGAGTATTTTGTGACATTTTAAAAACGATTTTTTTCATGCCTCACTTTAACTTGAATATTTTTTAACTCAATTATTTTTTATCTTGTTATTTCCATTCCACCGTATAAGTATTTTCAAATCGTGAATAAATAGTGCATCCTAGGTTTTCGAGTTTGATTCATGAGGAAGTTATTTTTTAATTTTTGTTCACTTGCGATTCGTAATGTAGCCCAAGCCATGAGTGTTTCTCCAACAAATTGTCTTTGAAAATATCGCATCGTCTTTACGGAGGTCATGCCATTATAAATCCAGTACCAAAATGATAGTTACTGAAGACATTTCATTTTTTTATCACTTTGACAAGTGAGTGTTGTTCTTAAAGATATATTAGAAGAATCTTAATGCAAAAATTGGAAGTAATGTTCAAAAAAATATTGTCAAAGATAGTTGCATAACAATTTGGGAACATTGGGTAATTAAAATTTTTTTTGAAATGTTTTATCCCAAAATGATGGATCAGCGCAGAATAATAAAAAAGCAGACGTAGCAATAACTAGATATTGTTTTAAGTAAGGCAGATCTTTGTATCTTCTAGACTGATAACCAAGTATTGTTACCAAATTTTAATCTATTTTGCTAACTGAACGAGATAATCAGCTAGCTGTTGCTTATGGGCTAAGTTAAAGTTTAAGGGTATTGGAACAACGTAAAATGGGGATTATTTACACGGAAACAGGAAATCTCTAGGAAGTATTAGAAGACAAATAAACTTTCCTCCATTATATATTTTAAAACTATTTAAATTCTAGAACGTACAATTGGGAAAGAGTTGTGTGAAATGATGAAAATAACTAGTCGTGAATCAATATAACTACACATTTATGCTTAGGCAAGTCATTGTTAATTCATATGAATGTAGCCTTATAAGACAATGTAAGAAACTTGTAAACACTGTCAGCACGCATGTTTAAAATAAAAAGTAAACATGGTAACTCTATGGAATACATAAATACTTTTATAAATTTTTCGGACTTTTTGGAACACGAATAAATGTCATTTTAGGACATGGCTGGGTGTCCAGAAATCAGTCATTTTAGCCTTTTAAAGTAAAAAAATAATTTTACTTTATACTTTTTTATTAATACATTACTTTAGTTATCAATAACAATTTTCTTTGAGAATCGCATTACTATGGTATTTTTCCAATTTCACATTCTGGTTCTGTCATTTCAAGTTACACTTCAAGCTCCGTCCGTTTCTGATCATCTAAATTATTATTTTTTCATCGAATAAACCTTCCATATTTCGATAATCAACACATGCGATGATTTGCTCTGTTTTTTCGCTTATTCTCCAGTGGCATGTGAGGGCGTATTTTTCGATTCTCATACACAAAGTTCTGTTTTCTTTCTCCAGTGAACTTGGTTGCACAGTTTTCGACACAGGTAACTATGGATCCTTCATCAGTTTCCCAGAAATATTTCCTTGTTACCTAATTTTCTTAAATCAATTCTTGTTTACTGAGGATACAATTTTGTAGACAATCTGATTTATTTCGTCCATAATCACCTATCAGTCGAAAGAAATTAAAAATAATATCGGGAGATCTACCTAATTTCTGAGCAATTAATCTTGCTGGGGATTCGCCCCTATCAGTATAATCTATAATCTACCTTATTTTCAACTCGCGTAACACATTTCCCCGACCCATCTATCTCACATCGCGATAGTCATCTGAAATTCGACAAACTGATTACACATGGAAATCTATCCTTTATCGGAACTTTTTTATTTACATACTTCTTGTTTCGAGTGCAGAAGTGATATCTATTGCTATCGAGCAGCATTAAAACCACCAGGGCTTGATTCCACGGCGTATTCCTTTGATTTTATTACAGCATCTTTAGGGGAAAACTGGCATTTTCCTGTATGAAACGACACATTTTTGTTTTACATTAAATCTTAATACATGAGTCTGACACCTTGACGCCGATTTCACTATGCCTTCTATAAGCCAGCGAATCAATGAACATTAGAAAAAACAGTAACAATAGAAGATGAATTACATATTTTCTTTAATATTGTTCTAAAAATGATCTGTCCGATGCAGTTGTATAAGATATGTTCCAAAGTCTCTTCCCCAAGGCAAATAAGACACTTGTTGCAGTCAGCCAGGTGAAAACGATTCAAACGATTTATTTTGCTGCTGTTCATTATGAATAAATATATATTTCACTGTAGCAAGGAAATGTGTTTGCGATTGGTAGTTATTTTGATCTGTTTTATCCTATAACAACTGAGTATTCATATAATTTTGCAACTCTATATTTTAAATCATTATGGTAACATCATCATTCATCTAAATTTTGTATAATCCTAAGTTTGTTGTTACGTCTTTTGTTTTTACGTCCCATTTTCCTTCTTAACGATTGTTATTTAATTCTATCAAGTCTAATTTTCAAAATTCCCTTAACATAATAGATCTGTTATTCAGTTCACTAGTGGAAAAATAGGAATCTTGATAATGGGGTATCCCAAGTAGGTAAAAAGTATGTTAAGAGAATCCTAGGAAGTCTATAAGCTCGTTGTTTTGAACCTTTCTTCACAAAATTGTCTCTACATCGAGTTGTTTACAGAAACCACGTTTCAAATCTGTCTAACAGTCCCACGATTATGCTTGAATTAATGTGAGAAATAAATTCAAATATTTGTTGCAAACAGACGTACGAAATATTCCAGTTACTTAAAACAATAAATTCAATGACATTCGACAAAGGAGGACTGGAAAAATTGTTACTTAAACGTTTAGTGTCCACAATCCAAACAATTTAAAGCAATGTAAGAATCTAAAATACTTTTTATTGTTTCTTATGTCAACACATGATAGAATAAATTATACATATTTTTTCCACGAAACGTTCTCATAACTGATGGCAACCTTGAACATTTTTTAAACGTAGAAATTTTCAATCCTTGCTATTGCGTAGAAACTTCGAAGTAATACATAAAACTACTCTCAAACGGTTTGATGTTCTATTTGTGACGTTTGAGCTTTGATTGTTCGGGTGTATTGTCCAATGTCATAAATTCGACAAGGATGATATATGTTGACATTTTTTAAAGTATTGAATGATGAATGGTGTTCGAGAAAGAAAGAATGGTGTTCGAGCTTCTGATAATTTAAAATTGAAAAGTTGCTAGTATAATTATAAATGATTTCAAATTATTTTCAAGGTAAAAGTTTTCATCAGGGCCTCGTTTCAAGGCAAAAGTTAGTCCATTTAATCTGGCATTTCTGTTGCATTTCACATGTAATTTTATACTCCGTACTTATGAGAGGATTAAGTAGTTTATAAATTTCGATTGGATAAACTCAACAGGCTATTGGCGATGGTCCGGGATCAATTCCGAAGGGAACAATCCGAGGACAACACCTCGTAATTTTGAACCACGATCAGATAACGAGGTCAACACCTGAGCGAGCACTCCACTCTGCAAACTTCCACACCACGACAACGTGAGTACATTTGAGGCCACGACAGATTTAACGTTCATCAGCCCCCGAGTACACGACGGTCTTTGGTTGGACCGAGTTTCAAATTCGCAACCCTCCCGTTGTTAATTCGTTACTCTTCCAACTGGGCTGCCGCCTCCCAAGACTCCCCCTGCTTACGAGACGGATTTTCAGTTTAAAACAAATAAACCTACGGATGACGAGAATTTTACTTCCGGTTACCCAATACTCGCACAGGAAACATGTTCTACCATAAAAAACACTAACGCCGTCTACGTTAAGTTTACAAAAAAGCCACTATCAGAGGTTTAAAAAAATGGGTGATCCACACATGGCTTGTAATATTTTTATATGTATTGTTTATTATTATAATTTGCTTTTTAAATGTATAAAATACTTAATTTTGGATTTGAATAGAATTCCTATGGTAAAACAAGGAACCGAATGAACTGTGACTCATATACCCTGTATGATGTCGCTGATTCAACTTATAATCTATGATTTTACAAGCGAGCATGACGACCAAGTTAATGGTTGTAATATGAATGGCTTGTTATTTTCCAAAACCCCCCAGATTATTTAAAAATCCAGTTATCATTATTCATATGGTTAAACCGAAATTCTTTCCATTCACTAGTTACTTCTAATTTAGGTCGCTCCTTTATTAGAAAATAAGAAGTTCACACGATTACAAGCGATAGTTAACTGGTGTTCTTGATTGTGTTCTGAATCACTAGCGTATTAATTTCGGAAATTATCGTCTCTATTTGACTCGCAACTAGAGAAACCTTATTTTAATGACAAGTTAAGGGGACTGATAAAGTGATAAATTGCGCAGTTAAGCAGTAATTGCTAGGTGCGGGATTTCAATGTTAATTAGCGTTTTGTTACCGAAAAATAACACAAACGTATGCTCAAAATTGATTTCAGAAATCTGATGCCTGTTATCGATTGGTCGTAGCAACTAAGCTTTAGGAAGGGTTGGAGAAATTCTTTTAATTTTAAAGATGGTTTCCTTTGACTCTTTCCCAGATGAATTTCACACCACTGGTTATAAATTAATTTTTCTCCACTAATTTTTATGAGATTTGGAGAGTGATTTGTAATATGACATGATGAAAATATTTTTGCATGGGTTTGTTAATGCTTGAATTGAGTTTTTAAAAAAGTTGCACACTTTAGAGTGCATTTAAAAAATTGTTTGACAGAAAAATAATAATTTTAAGACTCGTTTATACTAAAAACTGATTAATGCAATCATCATTAGACGAATTTGCGTGGTTTAAAATTATGAGGTGTTGTCCTTGGATCTTTCCCTTCGCAATTGATCCCAGACCGTCGCCAATAGCTCATTGCGTTGTTCCAGTGCAACGTTACCTACCTACCTAGACGAATTTACATGGTAGATCTTTTTCACTTCGTTTATCTGGATCCTTCGGACTCAACCTCATTCGAATCAGATGGTCTGTTTTGTCTCTACGATCTTTTTTTGCTATTTGGAATTATAAGTTGCCAGAGGCACACGAACGGAAGAAGATTTAGGGGCTTAAGTCCTTTCACACCTTTTAAAAGCAAAAACATCCTTATTTAATCAATTGATCTCTAAAATCGTGTATGAAGATTTTTTTTGTTGTTTTCCCCTTGCTTCAAACACACAACAAATACTAATCCATTATATTTTTATATTTGATCTTATTTAGGTAAGTGTCCTATCTATTATTTATTGGATTTTTGGACAAATCAATTTTTTATTTTTTGACCTGAAAACTAATAGTCTTTAAACAGCTGTACAGTAAAATGTTTTTTGCCAGTTGAAGAGTTTGCTCTAAGCCGACGATATTCTATATTCTTTATTAATAGGAATTGGGTCACTTCTTTCAATACTACTTCTATTCCACTTACAATAGTCATTCTAAAATTCCTCTATACTTCAAAGAAATAAATTTTATAATTTTCAAATTATATTAGCCAAAATATAATTAGCCCCCCACTTATGGTTCGTTTGGCTCGACGTTTCAATCATCAAATTTTAACCCCCTAAAATTGAGTGCTTACGATTCGAGTGTAGCCCATCCCCACCTGTAAGTTGGATATGATAAGTTTGTTTCTTTTCTTTGTATAAAATAGTTTTAAGTACAATCAATGAAAATAACATGCACTGTGATAAATAGGCTGCAGCCTAGAGTGGCGAATTCAAAGGTGGCAAAACGTTGGTTTTCTACAGCGATTTTACTATCGTTAAATATTAATTTTCGAAATATTTTCCAACTGTACAAAAATAACTAATTATCTTATTGCCGATAACGTCTCACAAAGCAGTACACAACCCACTAAGTAGTTTCGTAGAAGAAATAGTCAGATCAGGAATTAGATCTGAATAGGGGAGGCAGGTTTAACCTTCCAAATACACTGCTGGCCACCCAAATTGCAACACCAAGAAAGACAAGAGATATCACAACAAAATTTATTTTGTAGATAACATGTTGACCAAGTATCAAATGATTAAATTTATAGACTTCTGTGAAGTGTGGTTCCTGCCAAAATCAGTAGCCAGAGTAGCCGCCATTGTTGGAGATCACCGCTGCCACACGCCTCGGCATTGATTCAAAGAGACTTTGGATGTGTTCTTGGGGTACAGCAGACCAAGCAGCTTCCACACGTTGCCAAAGTTGATCTGGTGTGGCAGCTGGGGATGTATTCTGGGTCAATCGTTGAGCAACCATGGACCACATGTTTTCTATCGGCGAAAGATCCGGAGAGCGAGCTGGCCAGGGAAGCAATTCAATCTGGCGATTGACGAAGAACCCTTGGACAATGCGTGCCACGTGTGGTCGCGCTGTCCTGTTGAAATATGGCTGTGGGCAAGCCCTGAAGGTAAGGAAGGACAACTGGCTCCAACACCTCGGAGATGTAGCGCTGGCTGTTTAAAGTACCGGCAATGCGTACTAGAGGAGTGCGAGAGTGATATCCAATACCGCCCCATACCATAATACCCGGTGCAGGACCAGTGTGGCGGTGCATAACGCAGCTGTTCAGCATCCTCTCTCCACGGTGTCTCCAGACTCGAATCCGACCATCGTGGTGTTGCAGACAGAAGCGTGACTCGTCAGTAAAGACAATTTCATTCCATTCTGCCGTCCACATCCTTCTTTCATCGCACCATTGGCGGCGGAAACGTCTGTGGTTCTGCGTCAAGGGTAGACGAAGCAATGGACGTCTTGCGGACAGACCACTCTGCTGTAAACGGCGTCGAATGGTACGCGCAGACACTGGATGATGCGGTACAGACTGAATGTGCTGTGCTATGGTTCGTGATGTGGCTGAGCGATCCGTCACTGCCATACGCACAATATGCCTGTCATCACGTGAAGTGGTGCACTGAGGTGGATGCGATCGAACACGTCGGTCCGTCGTACCCTCCTGCATCCAACGATCACATATCCGCATTACAGTTGTTTGGTTTCGTCCAACACGACTACCGATTTCCCTGAAAGATAATCCACAATCTCGGTAGGCCACTATCCTTCCTCTGTCGAACTCGGATACTTGATCAAAAGATGATCGCTGTTTTCTACGAGGCATAATTGATCGTTTTTTTGAAAAAACCACAAGAAAAACACAATTGCCGTACTTGATATCGTCGAAATCTCCAAGCCTTAAATAGCTCTTTGAAGTGGCGCCACAGGCGCGCGTGATGTGCGTCTGCGCTGAAATTCTAATCATTTGCATATCTCACCTCCGCTAATGCATGTTGTAAATTTCATATTATTTGCATGCTTCCTTCAGGGTGTTGCATTTACGGTGGCCAGCAGTCTAGTTTCAACGAGATATCTCGTCCACCAAGTTCTGACCAATTTTGCTAATGACTAGATATTTCGTCACCCACAATTTCGATTTAGTTACGAATGCTGAAGATATTGCCATTTTTTGATGATGACGAGATCAAGATCGGGTCAGTTTTTCTACTAACGAAATGTCTCTTCTTTCAAGATCTAGCCAGTTTTGCTAATGACAAAATACCTAGTCGGGACAACCACCAAGAGGGTTAAAGATCTTATAAACCGTATGTTTAAGTTCGACTCTGACCATGAATCAAATATGTTGTACTTTTTTTATGTGAAAGATGAAAAATTCCATTAAAACCATGTTTTGATCCATGCTTCAGTTGTATTAATTCTGTTCTATTCTATTTTCATGATTCGTTTCGTGGTTAATCAACTTCGATCTCAAGCAGGAGAGCCTTTCAGGGCGGTCTGATGTCCCAACTGCTTGGTTGATCGATTATTTTTAGGTTTTATGAGACAAGGGCCCATATTTGGTCAAACTGCTCCAAACACAAGACAACGTCAAGTAAAAAATGTCGTGAACGGGAAATAAAGAGAGATTGAAAAATATAGTGGGATGAAGATAGAGAAAGATCACTTGGGTATCCGGGGAGCAGGTCCCCGTGTTTTTTGAAGACAGTAACCCCCCCATGGGAAAAGAAAAAAAAATCACTAGGGTCTCTCGGGTCCCTGAAGCCCATACACACCTAAAGGAAATATGTCCCTGTTGGCCCCACCTTCTTGAAATGGTTAAGTTTAGGTATATAAATATTCTATATATTAAGCTGCTATTTATTCATTTATTCTATTCTCTCATTTGATATTCTTATGTCTAGCAGTGCTCTTTATGGGTGATCAGACACGAGGGATCCCACCACCCCTTATGAAAACTCAATTTTCGTTATATACAAAATACATTCATGTAAGTTAAAGAAAAACCGGATTTTTATCATAGTGCCTATTAGAGCTTTAAAAGGTATTCGGATAGGGAACGTCCTAACCCATTGGTATTAGATGATTTTATATTGGTATATTATTAATAAGTTAACTTATTAGCTATTATTATTAATTAACTTTGAGTAAATGTTAAGTTTTTTAATAGCACGTATGATAGTGATAACGTCATTTTAACTACGTAGTTCATTAGTATGAAGTCATGGTTATTTTCATGTGTAAACTCTGCAAATATGGTGGAGTTGAAAGTGTAAATTTTAAATAAATTTTACAAAATCATTTGTTCTCAACCTGATGTTTTTGAGAAAAATCCTAAACGTTTTTGACTGTTGGAGCCTCTCGTCGTCACTTCGAGTGATAACTATTGTTCGAGTGAGTTGTTATATTGTTAGAAAGATTCTGTTTCTCGAGGGTGAATTTGGTATGGTCCATTACTCCCCTTATGCGAGCTCTTGTGCAAATTTATGTGATGGTATGGTTATTCTCTTGTTATCTATATTATAGAGCTATGGTGCTCAAATTTGTTTCGCAATTTTGTACACAGTGTATTCAGTAATTAATTAATCTACTTAACCCTCCTAGTGGTTGCCTCGAGATATCTCGTCATTAGGGGAAAACTGACCAGATCTTGATGGACCAGATATCTAGTTGTGAGAAGAAAACAGACCAGATCTTGATCTCGACATCCTCAAAACATCAGCAATATCTTGAGGACGAGATGTCATTAGCAAAATTGGTCAGATCTTGATGGACGAGATGTCTCGTCGAAACCCCTTGGAGAGAAAAGCTACAATCCGCAATTGTTGATTTGTTAAATATATTTGAATCGCCACGACAAGCAAAATGACGAAATTTGGCAACAACGATGAGTCACTTGAGGCAGATTGAATTTTGTATGCGTTTACTAGAGAGTAATTATAATTGCTCTCGGAAATTAATGTAATTTATTTATGACAGTTTTCTTTTTAAAGTAATCTGGATAATTTCAATGCAACCCAAAATTTTAATTCTGATGATTTTGTTAACTCAGCGAGAAAATACGTTTGCGGTGATAATTGGTTTCACTTTCATTCACGCCTGCGTTAAGTAGATTATCTTACAAACACAACGTCAACGAAACTACAAACCCATAACAAGGAAGCAGACAGCTAGTCAACAAACAAAAGCAGCTTCACGTTGTTCGTGTGAAATGTCCGAGGAGTTAAGGTTTGGAGTAGTGCCAACTTCAAGTAATTTCCAAATAAATCCATTCTACCTGCGAAACTATCCGATTTCGACATGATTTGCGATGTCGACATACAATGAAAGGAATTTATGTTAAAACTTGTCATTATTGCCTGTCAACACCTTCACAATAGGAAGCGTGAAAGCAATTTTCTGGAAGCTGTAATTTCCTACTTGGATGGAATGCGGAGATTTTTTTAACGAAACTATGGTCAAAGTTGTATTCGCACAAATCACTCGAGGATTTTTCTAAATGGAATTTCTTGGAATTTTTTTAGTCAATCCAGTCGAAACAATTGCTTAGTTGCCCAAACAACTTATTCTTCCAGAAAAGGCAGCTTGAAAAAAAGTGGTATGTATGATAATCAACAAGAATAAATATTCTCACGGCACTCAAGAAGAAAATTAGAGCTATATTTATAAAAAAAATTCAAATTATCCGTAAATTTTTTTGCTCTAAAAACAGAAATTAGATCATCCAACCATTTGAGCTCAAGATTTATTATCGTATATAAGAAATAAGCATGGAGTTATGAAGTAACTCTTTACACTTTTGAAGGTCGGTTTACAAGTAAAATGACCCAACGCGTAGTCGCGCTAGTGTGGTATATGGTAAACACACTTTCTATAATGTTTGTTTCAGAATAACACATTTGCATGAGTAGCCAGATGGTAGGGGTGTGTTCTCTGGACTCCTCCGCCGTTTTTTTCTGACGTTGGTTTCTCATTTTAAAACATCACTACACATAAAACATCATAATTGCGCGAAATAATTTTTATTCAAATAAAATAATACTCGTTTAATTTTTTTAAAAATTAGGGGAAATATTTATAACTGAACTCTTAAAAGTTCAGCCCATTATAGTACAAACATTTTCCGCTCCATTTTCCCAATCCTAAGTTTTCGACATCATGTGGTACCGACGAAATCCCTAGGTGGGGACCTAGGACCCTATGTCTTTGGAGATCAGTATTCGAAAGTTTATTCGTTAGTAAGTTGGGTTAAACTTATTTGTTAAGAAATTTTGGATTCTTTGGGAGTTCCTACTCTTCTAGCTGCTGCAATATACTAGACTTGCTAGTATATTGCAGCAGTTCTTCGTACTTGTACAAGATAGTTCGTATCTTGACTAGTACAATTAATTGAATTCAATGAGTTCTCCTTCAAGAATTTGAATTTTCATACTCGAATTAGTTCTATTTACTGACTTACGGATACATTCCATGCGTTTTCTGTGAACTATTGAAAAAACTTTGAAGATACGTAGACATATTGTGTGTAACCAAACATAATAATCATGAAGCAGAAAACATTTGTATAGACCAAGGATGCAGAGACTGCGGCCTTCCATTGATTTGCTGGCGGCCCGCCTCATCATGTGTTATTTTAACTTTAACAAATCACACAAAACTTCATTGCAAGAGCATCAAAACGCGCATGTCTTTGGCTAAACATATCTGTGAACAACCTTTTCAGTCACGATTATTAACAAATCGAAAAATAGGAACCACTTGACTAATTTAAATTTAGAAATAATTTTGCGCTGGGATATTACACAAAAATCGAACCAAATATTAAAACAATTGTTAAATCAATGCAATGTCAAGCATCAAATTAAATTTGTCATTTACTTCTTATTATCTTTCTCTTTTTTTAACAATATAAATAATAAATATAAATAATATATGATAAATAACTTCATGTTTATTGGCGACCCTCCCATAAGTCACAGTGAATCTACGTATATGGCCTTTGGTCTTAACAAATCTGTGGATCCCTGGTATAGACCCACTTATGCTTATGATCTTTAACAGTTATTCAAATAAAGACAAACCTCTTTAAAACAATGATGTGAATATTAAATATATAAAACGTTGAAAATTTCTAAAAGTTTCGGAAAATTAAAATTAAAACGTGTTTTTTAAGTTTAGATTCAAGTCCTACTTTTAAGAATAATGCGATACATCTAACGCGATTATGCTTATAGTTGCAAGGCTTAGATAATTATCCATGGTTCTACTCAAATGACGAATTCATTCTCCGTTCGCTAATTGGACCATGTCTCGAGGCAAGAAATGATACCTGCGCTCTATTGAATTTTGTCGAACAACCTTCGCTGAAACAAAAGAAAGCCACAAATTATTCCCGATGTCATCTTTTGGAAACATACATTGTTCAGTATAAGAGGGTCAAGTTCCTTAATTCCGCGGCCGCTGATCCAAGGTCTGGTCGGATCAATACGACCTACTTTGACGCAGCTACAGCAGCGTGTCTCTTCGTCTGCTTCTAAAATAAAACAAAGGTATATTACTAATCTCCTCCATTCTCAGAAAAGTGAACGAACGCTCACTCTTTAAACCAGCCAAAGACATTGTCATGGTTACGGTATATCGTAAATAATTGTGCTGGGTGATTGGGTCTCTGGTGTCTGCCAGACCCTCTTTTATGCCGGATGTCCCGCAGAATTTAAAGTATCTTGCCAAGAGAAGCTTGCCCAAAAGGGTACTAAAACTGGAGGCTGGATGAAATTTTAATGCAGCAAGTTTGAGTAGTTCTTTAAAGTTTACAGTCTTGGGCGCAGTTTATGATAGAAGTTGATTTTGTAGTAAAGGGTACTGGAGAAGTGTTCCTCAAGAAGATGATCTAGTGAATTTGATTACCCTGCAAGAGCACTTAAAATGTTTTGCAAACAATATATACTTAAGTTTTTCGTCGACTCTTTATTTGAGTTCATGAAAACGTCATAATTTTCAGTATTTCATTTATTATTTTATGTAGAGGAACCAGCATGATTTAAATGGTTAATCAATTTCAGAGACGTAAGTCTCAGAATAGGTAATCTTTTGGGTAAAGTCAACTGGATAGTCTGTTGGATGAAAACGAATTCCTTTAATTTGTCTGTTGAATAGTAAAATGATGAAAATGAGTCTTCTTAATCCTCCAACATCAATTAAAGAAACAGTGAAATGTGCTGTACTCGAGTAAATCAAAAGCAGCATGGTTTTTAAAGGGATGGTTTGGTTTTCGCTCCCTGAACATTTTCTGCTACGCAAGTACTAGTTGTATGAAGGCTGCTGCCTTAAATAAAAGAAAAGCAATACAAATATGCTACTTATTAATTAACGTAACGTTTTACATATCGAGTAGCAGCATCATAGAACCGAAATTACAGCTTAAAATCGTTTCTCAAGACAGCTATTGATGTTACTAATTTAAAAATAGGTTTGAAACAAACCAATATTTATTTTTTCTTGCCAAGCATGCTTTGGGCTTTAAGATTGGTAGGTAGTTAATTCACGTCGCACTGGAGCAACACAACGGGTTATGGGCGACGATCCGGGATCAATCCCAATTGTGCTTTAAGGAACTGATTCTGAGTTGTATAGTAGAAGTGGAAAATAAACAAATGAACTATTTAAAGTATTTTAAAAATACCTTAATGTTATATAAAAAGATTATATTTTTTGTTATGATAGTAATGATACTTTCGATTCGAAACTTTTAAACCTATCATCTCAAACATTTAAATGTTTTTAACCTAGAAATTCAAGGCACATTATTTTTTATTCTTTTTCTTACATAAAAGAAATGTTGAAATTATTATGAGACAAAAGAGAAAAACAAATGGGTAAGAACTAACGAAAAAATATATTGGATTGCCAATTTTTTTAAATATCCACACACACTCTTTTATTATTGCTTTTTATACTGCAAATGAATAATCGTATTGCACTTTGCTAAATCTAGTGCATGACAAGATTTGTTCTGTGATTATAAAAGCACTACATGTGTGTGTGTTATCCACGAGTGAAAAAAGGTAAAAATACAGTGCTCGGCTGGTTTTTTTTTGGCTTATTGATTCCGCCGCTCTCTGTAGTTTCGGAAGTGACTGACCCTCTATGCTACTTGAAAGGTCAGCATTCGCTAAATAAAAGATAGAACCGTACAATGAGACTATCTAATCACAACAAGCCCTAATTTCACGCATGGCTACTTGAGGAACGAAATATAATTATTTTCTTCCAACAATCTGTTATTGAATTTGCTTATGAAAATCCAGGTGGAAATAAGTATCGGACCCATGCGAACGTTTTCGAACTTGGGCGGATGTATTACATACAATGCGCTATTCCAATATTTGTGGTTGTTAGTAGTGTTGTTAACTGAAGGAGCTTTGGTAGTCCTCTTCAAACCGGAGGTTCGAAAATCGAGTTTAGTTACAAATTTGGTGATCTCCATGCAGCTGAGTTGAGAAATGGCTATTTCCATTTCAATCAATCACAAGCAAGCCTACCTGACACGATAACTGCTTTCGAGAAAATGAAAATCTAATAATTCTATACATTAATTCACCGGGAAATAATTCCATGCTTGATTTCGGAATAGCATGGCTTTGTGGGATAAATTTCAATGTTTCAGCATCCATACAACTTTAAAAGTTAACAACATTTACATATCGCATGGTTACAAACAGTTGCATAACAATCGTATCGCAAATTGAAGTGTTATAAAACTGGTAAGAATATTCGATCTTATTTTCGAGAAAGGGTCTAGAACATAGAGGAAATATAAAAGTAGATTGAGCAATGATAACTTTTTTATATGCCCAGGATCATGTGACCAAAATTAGTAAAACGTGACCCTTATATTACTTTCGGTTCGCTCAGCATCTGATTGGTGCACGGGACGTGAGAAGAGACCCATCTATTGCTTCATCATTTGATTGGTCCTCGCAATATAGTATTAGACTAGCGATTTCACCATATTTGTCGCCACTCTACAGAAATGAGCATTCATACATATACCCTGTCGTAAGAAGTTATATCACCAAACTAGGCGATAAGATGCCAAATCGACTATCCATGTCAATTTTTCACAGAGCAGTCACGTGACTTTTAGTCGATATGGTCACTCTTTTTGAAACTCCTCTCAGTAGCAGTGCTTAGTCAACATATATTTCACGTCTATGGTCCAGAACTCCCATCGAGGAAAATGTCTGAAATTACGAGATGTTGATGAATTCCTAACAAAACATTACGGTGATCAAAGAAAATGCAATTATTTCTACTTTAAGTCTTTAAAAAATGCGAGTTTTCGTATAGGTAGTCTTTATTATGTCTTAAATAGAACGGGATTTATCCTTAACTAATCTCATCCTTAAGTTCAGCTGAAGACATCCAAAATAAATAATTCCTCAGGAACACGCTTCTCTTTAACTTACGTCCAACAAGGGTCAGTTCTTCAAGCTTAAGTACGATTGCACGACGTTCGTTGTATGTTGTTCACGCACTATTCGAAAGGAAGGTGAACCACTAAGCAAAATTGAGCGCTGCGCCAGGTGATAAAGTTCGTGAGACAGGTGTAAACTCGTGGTATATATTAAGAATTTTCTGATGGATTAATGTAAAGAATTCTTCAATATTCTTTTCCTCGAAAGCAGTTATCGTATCGGGTTAAGAACGAGGGTGGCTTTCGATGTGTCTATTCCTTTAACTGTTAGACACCCATTAATGTTTTATTCAAACCGGATCAAATATTTCTTGTATTCCTTTTTATATATAAGGATTCATGGTTAGCATTATACAAAAGAAACATCCTGTTTACATTCAAAGAGAGCTGTGAATATTTAAGCGGAAAATATTTCTTCATTAAAAATTGATTCTTCTCTCTTCAGAATTTTATTTTTAAACTTGAATTTCTTGAGAGGCCTTTTGTTTGGAGAGTGGGGTGCCAGCTCAGGTGTTACCTCGTCATCTGACCGTGGTTCAAAATAACGAGGTGTTGTCCTCGGATCTTTCTGTTCGGGTTTGATCCCAGACCGTCGTCAATATCCCGTTGTGTTGCTCCAGTGCGACGTTAATTAAAATACCTAACGTCTTGGAACCAGAATCTAACATTTTGTAACGTGTATCTTGTACGTATTCCGAACGTGACATCACTTAGCTTGTTTTTCGAATAAGATTTCAAAATTTCGCCAATAAAAATTCCAAAGAAAGAATTCCGAATTGACGTAATATTATAGTTGATTGGTCAACTATTGGCAATTAGATTAAGGGGACAGTAAATTTTCAAAATCTACAAAATTGTTTAAAACAACTTTAGCTGTAAAAATTGATACCAAATTCTGTGGATGGTAAAAAAATTTTTAATTCTGATAACTTTCAACGGAGTTACATGCACAACATCAAAGATATAGTAGATAAGCATAGTAAATCTATGCAAAAACGCTACTTTCTCCAATTAAAAATTTTTTGACATTCTTCTAATTTTAAAATGTTCCCTGCGTATCCGGTTTTACTTGAATTTTTTTGGATGATCTTGACATTCGTTGTATATATCCAAGTGCAAATAAGAAATTCATCATGCTTTCAAATTTCGAAATTTTGATTTAAAATGTTGCTTATCCTATGCTTCTTTTGCAATATTTTAGGTGTTTTAGTACAGATATTTTTTACTATACAATTGAGCGATGCACTTACCGAATGGAATTTATTTTATTTGCCTCTACAAACTATGTGATTTAAAATTTTGACAATACATAGAAAATTAATGCTCTATGAGCATTGATTTTCCATGTATTGTCAAAATTTACCAATGTGCTCATTTATCAAAATGTTTGACCACGCTTTATGTAATAACCTCCTCACAACTTAATATTTTTGGATCCAACTTAATATATAGGCTTTTGAGTAGAAAACAGCTGTACAAATTTCATAATAATTGGCTAATAACTGCAAAAGAGCTTGTTTTGACAGTCCACTGTCCCCTTAAATGCCAAACGTTACCGAAACGGCGATAAACTACGTTTTAACGTAATATCATGCGAGAGTAACGGACTTAGCTGAAGCTGAAAATCCCTTTCAATGCTAGAATGTTACTACGTAGAATCGAAAAAATATATATTTAATTTACCTTCTTTGAACAAGTAGCCCAACTTTAAGAGCAACGGATTAGCAACCGGAGGGTTGTGAGTTCGAAACTCTATCCAGTCAAAGACCGTCGTGTACACGGGGGCTAGTGCACATTAAATCTGTCGTGGCCTCAAATGTCCTCACGTTGGCATGGTGTGGAAGTTTGGAGATTGGGGTGCCAGCTCAGGTGTGACCTAGTCATCTGACCATGGTTCAAAAGTACGATGCTTGAATTTATAATTTGTATGGAATTAAATTCACACTGAAAGAACGATAAGAAAACCAAACACAGTTTCCAGAAATTTTTATTTTGTGAAGCTAATTGGTGGAAAATTTTAGAACACGCTGAATTAATTAAGATTGTAAGAATGACTTACAAGTTCTGTTACACTGCAATTTCATCATCACGCTTCACAGAGGAGAAAATAATAGAGTTAACTCGAAGTCATTAAGTTATCTATTTGTGCCTTCTTAATTGGGGGTGCAGCTGAAGTCATTACGGATATAAGAAAGGCCCCAGAGGAATCGCTTTTCACAGGGTATGAAAACTAAACTTCGAACATCATCTATCGACCATGGAGATTGGCAAGGCTTCCTCTCTTGTGTTCTTGTGAGACCGGAGGTAGGTGCCCTTCAGATCAACCTTACATGGACCTTAATAGGTGTTCTTTAAATCGGGGGACGTATAGAGCATTTTCTCTATCTCTTCGTACTATCATTTTGTAGCCTGGCTAGGGCTACAAAATGGTAAGACGAAGAGACCCCCCCAAGTGGTTCCGACGAGATATCTCGTCAATGAGGATCTGACCAATTTGCTTAGGACGAGATACCTCATCATCAGGATCTTGGCGATTTTTTATGATCTCGAAATCAAGATCTGGTCAGTTTTGAGATACCTAGTCCATCAAGATCTGGTCAGTTTTTGCTAATGACGAGATACTTCGTAGAGACAACCACCAGGAGGGTTAAGCTTGTTGGGCTTCAATACGAAATTTCTACATAAGCATCTATGTCTTGTTTTGATGAGTGACTTACGTGAACCTTCAATCCTTGTCTTGGCTATGATGCCTGAAGAATTTCTTTAACCCTGGGTGGAGACTAGGTGTTGTATGCCACACAAATTTACCCAAGTAGCTTATCACTTGGAGACACATCGGGTGATGCTTAATGTCACTAGGTTGATCTCTTGTGAAATATAATCCTTCTCGAAGGTGTGCCTAAGACTGTAATAAAGAGAATCCCCTACTTACATAAACAGATGTGACGTTGAGTATCCCATGCGGAAAAAGAATCACGGGAACCTTCCGTGGTTTGTGAGTAGCTGGTTTGCAAAGGGGTTGAACAGATCCAAACTGAGACCTGGCTTGGAAAAAAATTGATGTGTTAAACGCCCCTCTTCAGATGCTGTCCACCTCGTTTCCCACATTTTCAAAGCAATGTCAGTGAGAACTAGCATGATGAGTCCTCTTGATCTCTGCATCTCTTAACCCTCGTGGTGGTTGTCTCGACGAGGTATCTTGTCATTTATCAAAATTGACCAGATCTTGATGGACGAAATATTAGAAGAAAACTGACCAGGTCTTGATCTCGTTATCATAAAAAATAGGCAATATCTAGATGAAGAGATATCTTGTCATTAGCAAAATTAGCAGATCTTGATGGACGAGATATTTCGTCGAAACCAGCTGAAGGGTTACGTGCACGACCTATGTACTTATGTCTCTCAAAATGCCATCTCGCCTCCATACTGCTCAGTTTCTCTGAATTATGTTAAGGAATCTGGAAAGATTGTGATAGAATTTCAAATTATTAAGCACAGTGGGGTTTTCAATTAGTCATTTAAATTATACACTATTTTCAACTCAGACATTATTTGAATTAATCAAGCAGAGCAAAATTAGAAATTTCCTCTCAAATATACTGTCGGATTTCGACTTCGAATCTATTCAGGAGCACAGTTATTTCAAAAATACTCCGATAAAAACAATGAAAATTGTTTTTACTAAACCCAAGCTTTAAGGTAAAATAATACTCAAAACGGTTGCAACATTTCCTATTTTATTTTTTACAAAAACAGATGAAATTTTGATTCGAACTTAAGAAACATTATTTCTTGCATTACAGATACATGGTGGCAAAAATTACATTTTTACTATCAGTGGATTTCCGCTTGTGCTTTTTTCGCATTAAATAGACTCCTCATCTCACATTCTTTAATTGATTTGCTTGCAAATTCAAAAAACAGTGTCGATGTTATAATTACACTATGACTATAACGTTATGACATTCTTTCATTGTAATATTTCTCTTATATCCTCCTCCTCCCCGATATATTCTTCAATAATTTGGAATTTCATTCAGTGCTATGGAGGACGTATATTTTCCATCTCACTTCAGTCAAAAGCACTCCGTGGGTGACTTTCCACAGCTATTCTCAATCTTACACGTATCGATTTAACCGTTTTTTCTTGAAGTTTTTTCTCACGTAATATTCTATTCTTATGCCTATATATACCGATTCTTTTTGTCAAATCAATGGACGTTTTATGTCGTGTGTTCAAACGTGTAGGATTAAATTTCCGAGGTTTTTAGGAAATTTACCATCCCTTCGTGTTCCACAAAGTGGTACACAGGGTTTGTAGAAACAAGGAAAACAATATAAATATTAAAAAATAGAAATATTTCGTCGGCACTATTCCAGTAAAGACACGAATCTGCTTTTTTGAATGTTTCCATTTCAAATTCCAAGAATTCTTTCCTACCGACATTTTTGTGGAATATTTTATTTATTGATTCATTGTTTTATCTCCATTTCATTGCATAGAGAAAAAGAATATCAATAATGATACATTAATAAAAATCGTTTGTAAAACATAAAATCGTACTTCTAAATAAATAATTATCGTTTGATAAAATATAAATTAGAATTTGTACTTTTGAATAAGTATCGATTGGTAAAATATATTTGATATTTGTTGAGTAATATATTTGGTATTTTACTCAACGCGCATTTCTAGACTATTACTCAATGTTTTATGTTGTGTCCAATACACGAATTCCAAATTAAATTGATATTTAAACCTAGCATAAATTGATAACTACCTGAATTGCTACCTTATCTTTCATAACTTTATTATTCTATAGTATCGAACGTGTTTTTCTTCGTTTTCGATCGATTTTGTAGATTCGTGATTTTAGCGTGGGGTGCAGACGTTATATAAAATAAAACTATTAAATAAAAATAAAATAAATTTAAAAGAATCAGAATATAAGCTATAAACACCAAAAAGGTCAAAGGAAAACATTGCCAAAGTAAATTAAGAGTCATATGCTGCCAATATAATCCCTGAAAAGTGAAGATGCATTGTTAGTACAAAGTTTGAATATCTTGAAATGCAATTAATATTCAGGAGTATATCCCAGGATGCCTTCAAAAGATTTTCTTTGTGGTGTTTCCTTTTTGAAAAACTTTCTACAAGCATAAGTTAAATTTAGAATAGAATGAAAGAACGCTATTTTTGCATATAACACAGCTTGTGATTTTGTTTAAGACAGTCTAATTTAGAACCCCAATTTTTATCATGCTGTGCTCTGTATTTTAATACATTGCTATCAAAATAGTTACTTGTTGTCATTCCTTCCACCTAAAATTTAAACAGCTTTAATAAAAATAATCGTAAAAGCAATTTATTTTTACAAATTCGACACAGTTAGAACAAAATGAAAGGTTTCAAGCCATTTATGATGATTACTGCAAATATGCACTATACATCGAAAATAAACTGTATGAAACATAAACGGTCATTCTAGTTAACAAAAGTTTTATGTTACTATATTTTGTGTGCAATACCTCAATACCCAAAATTAAGTTTTTTCTGTCTTGAAATTAAAAGTCATTGCAGCAAACAAGAGAAATAATAATCCAACTAATACCTTAATAAAATTACTCATTTTCTATTACAATTAAAGCGTAACTTAAACGCCAAACTTTTTTTATGACCATAGCAGCAAAAGCGAGAAGAACGAATAAAAAAGTCAGAAAACTTCTGAAAGCAATGAACTTTGAACACTATGTTGAAGCACTTCTTTTTTTTCACCCTCGTAAAATGAGCCCTGCATTGTTTGCGCAGGGTCTTAAAAAGAGTAACGGCTTTGAAACAAAACACTGCTTGAGAGACAACCTATTTGAAAGAATCAAATATCAAAGACTAGCTCTTGCCGTTCGTTTGCTTTTTCTGTAGTCCGAGATCCGCTTGAAAATGCTATTCTATTTCGTCGAACGAGAATGCTCTTCTGTTTTGTTTCATTCGAAAGCTGTTTTAGCAAACAGCGGATCAATTGTTAACGGAGTTTTTAAAAGATAAGATGAAAGAGTGATATTCTACTTTGTACTTGAGTCAATTGTGTAATGTTCTAAATTTATAAATTAGCCTTTTGATTTTTTACCAGTAAAATTCTGTCTATGCATCTCAAAAGATAACTAAAATTAATTTTTGATTCCTTGATTTTAAAAGTGGCGTTCCCTATAGGGTTCTATGCTTCTTTTCATCTTATACATGGGATATTCTTATGTATCAGTATATGAAAAATGAGGAATGTGATGATGAAAGCTGGCCCACATAATGAAATAAAGTAACTCTTTTCACCTTATATAAATTCCTAGAAATTACAGCATATTGTGGAGTACCTGAGCTTCGAACTTAAAAATTTGTTACTGCATTTTTGGGGGTTATTGTCTCGAGTGAAAATGTTATTCTATTCGGCTGATGTTTTTTTTTATTCCCGCAATGTGCAACAAATTATGTCGCTTTATAATTTAAATAATTAAAACATTAATCAAGTTCAGCTTTAGGCTCAGAAATATGTGTAAATTAAACTAAAACGCTGTGCATTTTTTGGTATCTTTCTAAGCAAACACAAGAAAAGTATGAGGTACAATTCTTCAAAACTTTGCCCATTGTCAGAATACATGTAAACAACATTACATTATGTACAAAATAAATTAAATATACATTACAGATTATACAAATGGCAATTAAATGACACAAAATCTATATTGCGATAGAATGGAATATGTAATAAATATTACTGCCAATTGTAATGTGAACCCAAAATTAAACTGTGACAGTGGGTTTGCTCACTGCGCTAGCAACCTGCTAGTTTCAGGCGGTGCAGGTTCTATTCTTGTTCCTTTCCCTGGTGTATTTCTCTCTTCTATATCTGTAAAACTTTGTGTGCTTGCCGTTTGTTTGATGTTGTATCTTGTTGTCTCTGGCCATATTTGGCACACCTTGGCCAAATATGGCCCTTGTGCCATAAATTCAACCCACCCAAGCAAAATCAAACTCTTGAAAACCGTTATATTTTATGTTGTTTTCTAAATAGTGATTGATTTTATACGTTCTTTGCAGCAAAAATTAAAATTAATAATTGTATTTAAGTATCATAAATCTCCTCATTAAACCAACAATTCTCAAAAAGGAAGCACTTGGATAATTCACTTTTATATTTTCACTCAGTTTTAAAATTTTAAAAATGAAGTTTTTTCATACTAATACCATTTTGATCATATGAAACATTTCAATGATAAAAAAAATGGAATATTCATTTATGTGTAGAATGGTACCTATTATAGTTATTTAAAAATCCGGATATGTTAGTGATATGCACTTTTTCTGTTGTGTTTTATAACTTATTTTTCATAGATGAAACAATCGAATATTTTATAACTCTTTTTAGAATTGTTTTTTAGAGCATAAAAAGTTTTAAATTAAACAATATATAATGCATGCTTTGGAAAGTAAAGTTTAGGTATGTATGACTTTTCAGGATCCAAAGCTGCATAAAAATAGATTAGTTAATAATTAATTTTAACATTCATGTTTCTTCATTCATTTATTCATTCATTCCATTCAAAGATAAAATATACGCCAAATTCACCATTTGAATAACTATGTTGGAGTTTCTAAATGGTAATTTTCCTCCGACACTATTAGCCAATCATTTGAATAAGTATGATTCTAATCAAAGCTATGAATGCTTGATCGACAACCCCTTGAAACATCATTGAGCATAGTTTGAGATCATTGCATTTCATAAGATTACAATTAGTAACTACAACCGGTCTTGTCGTTGAAGCAGTGATTTAAATTAGAGACATTGATACATAGAGTAATGCTCTCTACATATTTAAATAGAAAGTACTTTGCAATATAAATAAAAAAATATGTAACTAAAAATAACACACGAAATCTTTAACTTATTCTCACTTCGGTATCTTAAATGTGATATATATTGGGATTGATTTTGATTGAATTATTTGAAGTATCTACTGGAAATACGCAAAACAATTATTATCCTGGTTATAATTTTGTGTAATTTTATTTTAAACGTTATTTAAAATGTCGTTTTGATTTCAGATCGCCTTTACTTCACCACCATTCACGATAAGAAGAGGCCCAAAATATCAGTCACACATCATTACTTTAGCATTGATGAAGAATTTATCTATAACAGGTATTAGAAAATTTTTTGAAATTAACTGTACTTTTATTTTTTGCTGTAATGTGCTAATTTTAAATTTGAGAATGAAATATCGTACCGAATCGTCTTGGCATAAAAAATAGTCTATAACATTTTAAACTTTGAAAATAAACTAGGAAAGAATATTTGTGTTATTTGTATATTATAAATGTTATTCGTGTGTATAAAAATGAAATTCATGTAATAGAATAATTTTGTACTTGGGATAATTAACAGTTCAGGAACTATAATTTAAAAATTCTTTCTCGATAATGGGAAAAATTATTCTTTGAGACTATTCCTTCTCGAGACTTCTTTCCGTGATTCAAAATCATGTTTATAAGATATGAAAAGTTGAAATAGCTTTCTTATGTACTAAACAAATTATTACACTAAAATTCTGTATTTGCTTAAGGGTTTAATGTGACAGTAATTTAAAAATATCACAGAAATTACACTAAAGAGATTTATGTGCATTAAAGACATTTGGAATATAAAGTACACACAACCTTCGCGTTTCATTACTTTTTTAAAATAGCCCATTGTGTTGCTCCAGTGTGACGTTAATTAAAATACCTACCTTCTTTTCCTAAATCAGTAAAACGTTATTTAAAATACCTATTAAATGTATAGAACTAATTAAACCAGTTTTTTCAATGTACTTAAGTTCATTGAATCAGTATAACAGTTTTTGCTAATGCTAATCAAGTGTAAAAATATGCATTAATATAGTGATATTGGAAATAGTATATTGTCTAAGTTAAAATAAATTCTAAAACACATTTTTATATTGAAATGGTAAAAATTTTGTTCGAATACGAAAACTCTAATTTCTTCAACTTTTATTATATGTTTTTATTCATTTCAAAAGGCAAACGAAACATTGGTTGTTTGTCATTCACAAATGTCTCAAAACCATAAAAAAATAAAATCATATGTAGGATTATTATATTTATGGCTCATTAGTTAATGTTATTTTAATACTTTGAGAGCAGTGGATTGGAAAAGAAACCACGATCATTTCCATAGATATTTATAAAGGTGTCACTCTGTTAATTAGATAAAAACCAAATATGATGTTAATCAACACTCTTAATTTTAATTAGCATAAAATACAGTTCATTAAGCGACGTAGAATGCGAAGGGGGCCTTTTTATTTCTTGCCACTGCTCAGTAATTGATAATAAATGCTTCAGCATCGAACTTTTTTTTCTCATTAAACTAGCTTAATATTTATTGCTTCCTGTGGTTTGTTACGGGAAAATGATGAAGTAAAGTTACAAAGCAGCCATTTAACTTCTGGATGAATGACTTTGTATAAATAAATTGAGGATTGGTAATATGAACGTTATGAAGAATATAAATTTATAAATTCAACACAAAGAGCTTTGAAGTTATTATTTAAAGCCAGTATCAAAATCGTTGCCTAACGAAAGCTATTAATATCCTATTACAGGATTTATAAAAGGGTGCCACAAACCAGCACAGAAATATGTATATATTTAAGAACGTATTATTGTGCTGGAAATTGCATGATAAATTAACTATTTATAGTAACTATTTATAGTAACTATTTAAATATGTGTCACACAATTTTATGCAGGATTTATGATTAATGAATTAGTTATTATAATCTGCAAGCTTTGCGCACAAAACTTCTGACTTCCTTGTTTGGAATAGTTTTATTTCACTACTTCTAGTGAAGGAAATGAATATAGGTTGTAAACACATCCACTTTTAATGAGCATATATGTGACAAGAATTTTTAATTTTCTTTTGTAATTTGAGATTTAAAGAATGAATGTATCACTATGTTTTCAGATATTAATAAATGTTCTGTGCTGCTAACATAGTTTTTTATTTCTAGTTTTTATGCCGATTTCGGTCCATTGAACTTAGCTATGGTTTACCGCTACTATTGCAAGCTAAATAAGAAATTAAAGGTAAGTGAATAAACAATATTGGTTGTGGAAATTAAATTACAAGATAATATCACATTATTTAAATAGAAGGTGTCTCCCAAATTATTCACACACATGTTAGAGTATTCTGTGAGGTAATTTATTATTTTCCAGAGCTCACTTCGAAGTTCAGTATTTTTGTCAGTGTGGAGGACAATTTCAAGCTTACTAGTAGTTTTTTATGGTGTTGTGATTTCAAATAATAATTTACATAAAAATTTAAAAAATATTTGAAATTATTTAAAATTTATATACAGAGATAATTAAATTGTAATGAACCATATTCCATACATTTCCATTTATTTAAAACGTCAGTTTTATCTGCAATACACTATTTTAATAATAACTGAAGGTAAAAATTAAAATAAATATACTATTTACAATGAGATTTCCATCTCCCCACCTGTCCTTGTCTCAGAAGTTTACTTCTAGAGCAGGGGTGCACAGACCGTGACCCGCGGTCCTCATGAGGCCCTTCTTTGATTTGCTGGCGACCGCCTCACCGTGTATTATTCTAACTTTAATAAGACACACGATAGTTAAAACTTCATTGCTAGGTAATCCATTAAATGCGCAAACCTCTTTGGGTCAATATATATCTGTGAACAAACTTTTTCAATCACGAATATTAAAGCAAAAAACTGAAACCGCTTGACTAATGAAAATTTCGAATCAATTTTGCGCTTGGCTTCTACAAAAATCGAACCAAAGATTAAAACAATTGTTAAGTCTCAAAGTACTCGAAAGTAAATACTGAATTTAATTTGATGTCACACATAAAATTAAATTCTGTATTTACTTTCGAGTTAATATTATTATTTTGAGTTATGAATTTTTATTGCTCCCAAAATTCACAATGAATTTAGTCTTAACAAGTCCCTGTTCTACAGCCCGTTCTAGTCCCTGTTCTAGAGCCAGGAAAAGTATTCAAATAACGATAAAAAGGTTAGATACATCATATATTTTACAAAATACAAAATTTAATCACTCAGAACTATGCTAAATGAACTGAGTACAAAGTTTGATTTTAAATTACTAAATGTATACTCGAGGAAAATAGGCCATTCTCTTGTCCTAAAAACATAAATAGAACAACTCATGAGAAAATACTTGAAATATCTGCTCTTTTCTTTTCGTAACCCTTTCCTCGGAATTTATTTACAAACAACTGACTTTAAGATAAAACAGCAAAGAAAATTTGAGCTAGCGTATTTTGCAAAGCATACAAAATCTTATCGCCTCCAGCGAAACCAGAGTTTGAGATAATTCATCCAGTCGAAATTCTTGCAAAACTTTTTTGTTTCTAGCAACTTTGTTTGAGAATTGCTTTTCTCTCACGACATTTTCTCATTATTCATGGCAAAACTCATTTTACAGTGGTCATCATCTCTAAAGAAAAACAAGTCGTCATTTAATTATGCATTAGTAACCCCAATTTCCAAACTCTCACGTTCTGCTCTATAATGACGGAAGAAAATTTTCTGCCCTGGATTGCATTCTACTCCCACCATTCTAGAACTCCCACTGATTATCGATTTTTGAACGGTCTCAAATCTCCCTGGATCTGTTTTCGGGAGAATCAAGTCATTGTCATTTCGTGGATTAATATTTCGCAAAATATGTTTTCGTTGAAATTTGTGTCCAAGGAAACAGAATTGCGGATTTCTACTGATTTCTTGGGAATTATGTATCAAATGGAAAAAGGCTGTGGTAGATAGGTCATTAATTAACGTCGCACTGGAACAACACAACGAGTTATTGGCGACGGTCTGGGATCAATCCCGAATAGAAAGATCCAAGGACAACGCCTCTTAATTTAGAACCACGATCAGATGACGAGAACAACACGTGAGCTGGCACCTCGCTCTCCAAACTTCCACACGACACCAACGTGAGGACATTTGAGGCCACGATAGATTGAACGTGCATTAGCCCCCGCGTACACGACTGTCTTTGGCTTGATCGAGTTTCGAACTCGCAACCTTCCGCTTGCTAATCAGTTGCTCTCCCAACTTGACTACCCCGGCCCTGGTTGTGGTTGGACGATTGTGTATGAATTGCTTGAACGATGTAAACGCAGTGATTATTAAACTTTTGACCCCAAATGACTTTTTTAGTGTACTAGCTTTACTACCCAGCTTTGCTTTGGAGTTTTTGCTGCTTCAGACAAACCAAGTCGCGCCTGTTTCCTCAGCAGTTTCGTTGCGTCGTCGAAACCTTTTTCAGCTTTGTCCGCTTGTGTTCCATCCTCTTTCGATTACTCGGCTCGTGAGAGTTTTTGACGTTTTGTGTTGATTTGAGTTTGATTGAAAATTGGTCTCTACCTTCGAAATGTTCTATATTAAATTTTTCTTCTTTGGTTGTAAGGAAACGACGTCTCCAGTTGAAAACAGTCGCGTAGACCCTGAAATTCTAGACTGAATAGTGCATTCAGCGTCTCAGCGTTCGAGAGTTTTTGTTGCTTCAGACAAACCACCGCCTCCGTTTCCTCAACAGTTTCGTTGTGTCGTCGAACAGCTTTTTGAGTTTCGTTCGCTTCACGAGTCTGCATTTTCCTCTTCCAATTTGCTCGGGACAAATTTTGATGTTTTGTGCTGATTGGTCTCTATTTGCTTAATGTTCTGCATATAATTTTATTTCTATGGTTGTAAGGAAACTACGTATCCAGCTGAAAATAATTGCGTTGACCTAAAAATTCCAGACAGAATAAGTTGTATAAATTTCATGACTCCAGAGCTCAGCTTTCGTGATTCAGACGAGCAGTTTTTCTGCTTCATATATAAAACCATAAAGGAATTTAGCGTTAAAATATTTGCAAGAAACGCGAAAAAGGCAATTTCGTATCGAGCAGGAAGAATTCTGCATACATGCGATCCACGTTCTCCAAGGGGGTTTGTTTGGTTTGTCTCTATGGTTATGTTTTGCTATATGAGGGACCTGCGGACCTGCGGACATTTAGACAGGGACCTGCGGCTCTTACAGTGGATTCCGAACCAATACAAACATCCATACCATAATCGGGACTCGGATATCCAAAAATTTTTTGAGCCGAGCTCAAGCTATGCGGATACTTGTTCGGCCTTCAGGGGGCAAGAGGAAAATGGTTACACCCGCAAACCAGTGGTAAAGGCGAACTAAAATATCCGTTATAAAGTCTTATTTTGCTCGCAGAACCTTCAAAACATAACTGAACTTATGGATAAGTGTTCTACATGTTTATGTAGCCCCGTCGGAAGAGTAGCGGATTAGCAAGCGGAGTGTTACGAGTTCGAAAGTTGACTCATCTCCAAAGAATGTCGTGTACGTTAAATCTGTCGTGGTCCCAAATGTCCTTACTTTTGTGTGGTGTGGAAGTTTGGAGAGTGGGGTGCCAGCTCAGATGTTGATCTCATCATCTGACCGTGGTTCAAAATTACGAGGCGGTGTATTCGAATCTTTCCCTTCGGGATCGATCCCGGACCGTCGCGAATAGCCCTCTGTGTTGCTCCAGTGCGACGTTAATCCAACTACCTACCTATAAGTTATGCCCGATCTTCTTGCTGAGCTCAATCACGACAAATGATGAGCCTACTGCTTTATTAGAAAATGGTGTTTCCCAATTAGTAGTTATATTTCAAACCCAAATTTAGCAAATAAAATTCTCATTAAATTATCTATTTTTCAAATACTTCCGTCTTTAACCCTCCAAGTGGTCGCGACGAGATATATCGTCAATCAAGATTTGGTCATTTTGGCCTTTGGCGATATATATCGTCGAGACAAAACTCAAGAGGTAAATAAAGATCAAAGTTTGAAAAACAAATTGCCCCTTTCCCAGAACTTGTGGTAATTTGGAATAGGTTTTTGAATAAGCTGGTTACTACATGGCAGTTTCGACGCGAAAATAAACCACGAGGGAAAAATAACAATATTCCTACAAATCAAGGATGCACAGACCGCGGCCCGCTGGCCTCATGGGGTCCTCCGTTAATTTGCTGGTGGCCGATTGCCTCACTATGTGTATTTTTTACTTTAACAAGTCACACGATAGGTAATTTTTAAGAAATGCACGTGCTCACAACAAAGTGACTGTGGCGCGAAGCTTTCTGAAAAGTTCAAGACTGCGTATGTTGAAAAGAGATAATTTGGTAACAGTTTCAAGGGGGATCGTTTTTTTTTTATTTTCAAAAAGTAAAACCTTTGCTAGATTTATTTAGCAACCCTTTTGCCTGAAAGTGCAACCGAACCAGTACAGCTTGAACTCATCGACATTTGCAACACGATGAGAACATACGAAATGAAGAACCTATATTCCATCGTTGTATCGGGGATAAAAACAAGTGTAAATCGTTGCTAGATAATGCATTACAATGTGCAAGCTTCTTTGGGGCAACATTTTTCTGTGAACAAACTTTTTCAGACGAATACTAACAAATCGAAAAATAGGTATTTGGTATTTTTAATTGACGTCACACTGGAGCAACACAACGGGCTATTGGTGACGGTCCGGGATCAATCCGAAAGGGAAAGATCCGAGGACAACACCACGTAATTTTGAACCACTGTCAGATGACAAGGCTACACCTGAGCTGGCACCCCACTCTCCAAACTTCCACACCACGCCAACGTGAGGACATTTGAGGCCACGACAGATTTAACGTGTACCAGTCCCCTTTGTACACGGTGGTCTTTGACTGGATTCGAACTCGCAACCCTCCGGTTGCTAGTCCATTACTCTTCCAACCGGGCTACAGCGGCATTCGAAAAATAGGAACCGCTTGACTGATGAAAATTTAGAATCAATTTCGGGCTTGGGTACTACGAAAATCGAACCCAATATTAAAACTATTGTTAAATTAATACAATGTCACGAATCAAATTAAATTCTTTATTTACTTTTTATTATCTTATAAAACAATATAAGATAAATACAATAAATAAATAATATATGATAGATAATTTTCATGTTTTTTGGGCAGCCCTCCTATGAGTCACAGTGAATCTATTTGGTCCTTGATCTTAACAAATCTGTGCATCCCTGCCACAAATCGTGAATCTATTTATGTGTTTTCCGATAATTGTCGTAAACACATATAGGCATTTCGCGAAAGGTGTTTATGAAAGAACACGGAAAATACTTTCCAATGTAATGATCTGTGACTAAAAACAATCCAGATGTAAAAGTATGTCGCAAACAATCAGGATTCCCGTCGCGTCTTCTCGATAGACACAGTCTGCAGAGAAACAAGCGACATACTCCTGCTCTCAGAAACAACAAAAAACTCGGTTGCATTCCACAAGAAAACTCTCGTTTCGAAACCAGATCGGAAACGCGATATCTTTCCGCCTTTTCTTACGAAACTGAACCCCAGAGCTTAACCCACATGTTGTGGCATCTCCCATTAATTAGACAAGAAGCGAGGAAAAGCCAACTCTCCCTATGGTCGGTTAAGAAGTTGTGTCTAGTTATACTTCCCGTTCAGGTAAGAACTTTAATGGCATTGCGTAAGAGTTATGCCCACTCGTGGCTTTGGGCGTGTCCACGCCTTCGCTTTGGCCTTGCCTAGGGGATCGATGAGGAACGCGCAGGTGGAACGCCTTCCTACGGAAAACTCTTGTTACCGGCTGCTTAAGGCAGAGAATGATACCAGATATACATAAATTAGAGGAATTGAATGTGCTAACTACCCGCGAAGAGTGTCTGGAGAGCGAGGAAGGGAAGAATCTTCAGAGTCGGAGGAGGAATAAGAGTTTCATGCACTTAGAGTAGTTTCACTTCGGTTGGCTGGTTTTATGGTGCAAGGGCCATGTTTGGCCAAGATGCGCCAGACACAAGAGAGACAACGGCAAGTAATGCACTTGAAAGGGCGAAAGAGGAGGTAGGGGAGAGAATAGTGGAAAGAAAGAAAAGATCGCTGAGGTGTCCCGAGAGCGCGGTGTTTCGAAAATATTTCGAAAAATGGCACATTTTAGAGTTGCATCTTTTCTTTCACTATCTCTCGGACGAATGACGTCACTCCCGTAACAGGGCTGTAACATCTTGAAGCTAATTTAATCCACCAGATGTGAGAAGATGCTTTTGGCATCGAAAGTCCATTGAGAGATTTTGGGGAAAAACAATAAAATTTATCTTTTAAAATTATTGAGATTATTATCAAGAACTAACAAAAACGTTTAGTGATGGAAATAAGCGTTCTCTGCGTCCTATTTTTTCTTGACTTGATAGAGAGTAGTGCCGCCGTCTTTGCTACTCAACAAGCGGTATACAGGGTGTTTCGAAAATATCTGGTAAATTCTAAAGAGTGGATAGGGACCCAAAATAAATTTTTTTTGTCAAAGAATGTGCGTCCAGAAATGCCGCGTTTAGGTGGTAGAGGGCGCTGTTTAGATCAGTCGATAATATCGTTTCTGTGGCGTAAGGCGTCATTCCCCGCTTGAATTTTCAATGGCAAGTTCCGAGTTTATTTTGGGACTCTCATCTACACTTTATAATTTGGCCAGGTAGTTTTGAAATACCCTGTATAGTGTATACCAAAAACAGTAAACCACATGGAGAAAGAACGGATCACTAGGGAACCACGGGATCGTGAAGCCCGTACACACCTCAAGGAGATATGTCCCTGAGGACAGTTTGATTTCGGTGATAGCCCAAAGTTGAAATTGGTACCCCTCTGTCCCAAAACAAGGCACATTTTACACTTGAATTTTGTTCGGAAAACGTCGCCACATTTGTTAACAGGATGGTATGGTAAGGTAGTTGAACTAACGTCGCACTGGAGCAACTCAATGGGCTATTGACAACGGTGCGGGATCAACCCCGAAGTTAAAGATCCAAGGACATCACCTTGTAATTTTGAACCACGGTCAAATGACGAGGTCAACACCTGAGCTTGCACTCTCCAAACTTCCACATCACGCCAACGTGAAGACGTTTGAGGCCACGACAGATTAACGTGCACCAGCCCCCCCACACGGCCTTTGGTTGGACTGAGTAATTGTTATAAAATATAACTGTAAAATTATGTTATGAAAAATTATCAGATACCATGTTTTTATCTCATACCCGCTAAAAATAATTTAAATAACCTCAAACCTTCTTTATCATTTAGTACTCGATCGGAACGAATGGTAGTATATCCACATATGTACAGAAAAAAATTAAATTTTAATAACAACATTTTACAATTCAAAATTTAATAACATAAAATGTTAATTTCGAACTAAAAATATTTTTTTTTAATAATTTAGTACTTTTTCGTTTTTAACGTGTGTGCATTTTTAGTGTATGTTTTGCTAGTTCCCAATCTAAGTTTCACGTTCATATTCTGAATTTGCGGAAGGCTGAATAAATACAGCTGAGTTCAACGAATTGCTACTGGATTTTCATACTATCTCTTGTACCTTTCACAGACGTAAAAGTATTTCGAGGTAATAAGAATTATACTCAGCTTTTCCTTTTACGATCCGCTTGGTATTGCTACGGTATGTTACAATCATATTAGTTAAAGAGCAATATTAATATAACTTAATCGGAAAAATTAAGATGTTCATACTTATGGAGTTCGTGTTTCACACGTTTGCTCTATTAGAACATGTCAACGCGAGATTGCATGTTGTCAGATTAAAATAAGAATTATTGTTCAGATTATTTATGTGATAGAATTTTTTGAGAAAATATAGTGAAGCGAACACGACTACTTCGCAAACGCTAATAGAAGTTCCGATGTTCTGTTTCTTAGAATGTGAAGTAGCCGCCATATGGCATTCATTCTTTTTGTAGTTTAACGCCATGGAGCGTTTGGCTTTTGTTTATTGCTGTGTCGTGTATTTATTTGTTAATATTTTACTTTAAATACGTTGATTTCGAAACGATATTTTTATTGAATTTAGAATTATATTCCACTAACCCGAATTGACAGAGTAAAATTAATAACTTAATTAGGAGGAAAATGTTAGAGTTGACTATAGTTTAAAATACTTTCTTCGTTCATTTTTTAATGCAATGACAAAAAAATGCTTCAATTTCTCTTAGCCATAAAGTCACAATGGAAACGTGTGGCAGATATACTACATATCTTCGAGATGGAGACAAAAATTTATTGATGGGTACATTTGAAAAATGTACTTAAAATTAAATTCTATGCATGAGTTAAGACTGAGGTTTATAAATACGTTTCATTCAGAAGATCAGTTGCAATTAGAAAATATTTTCACATGATTTATCAAAAAATTGTATTCCATATCACTTTATATCTGATACGGGATTACAACATTTCTAAGATTAAGTTATTTACTAATGGTAAAATAATGAAAATAATAACTTTATGAACATTGAATTTCATGCACTAAATATTAATATTCTATTTGATTAATTAAAATCAAACCTGGTTGCGTTATAAGAAACTGCAATTTGTTTCTCAACTTAAGTGATCGCCATAACACACTTTTCAAAAATATTAACTGTGATCAAACTTCACAGAAAGAATCTAAGGCACTTTTCGTAGACAACGTTGCATTTAAACAGCTCTCAACAAATATAGATTAGGTAAGAATCTAGGTAGGTAGTTAATTAACGTCACACGACGGGCTATTGGCGACGTTCCGGGATCCCTAAGGGAAAGATGCAAGGACAAAGCCGCGTAATTTTGAACTACGGTCAGATGAATAGAACAACACCTGAGATGGCATCTCACTCTCCAAACTTCCACACCACGCCAACGTGAGGGCATTTGAGGTCAAGACAGGTTTAACGTGCACCAGCCCCCGTGTACACGACGGTCTTTGGCTCGATTCGAACTCGCAACCCTCCGGTTGCTAATCCATTGCTCTCCAACTGGGCTACAGCAGCCCTAGTCAGATCCTACAGGGTGAGTCTAAATTGTTTTTACAAAATAAGAGGGGTGATAGTACCCATCCAGACGAGCAATAATTACCATGGAACATAGGGTCGCATTCCACTCTGAGAGACAGAAAAGAGTCAAATTAGAATTTCAACATGAACTTACAACAGTGTTGGGAAAGCGAATGAAAGTGTTGCACAATCTGATTTATTGATCAGAGGAAAAACTCACAGCAAGTGCTCAAAGTGGCGGCCACGCGTGTCGTTGTACAGTTCACACCGGCGAAGGAATGACTGGCTCTCGAAGATTCCTGGTGTTGTGTTCATTTTGTCTGCGGCAACACCGATTCTCTACGAGATCTTCAGCCGAGTCCACAGGCGTCTGGTACACTAAAGATTTCATGTGCCCCCTGAAGAAAAAGTCCAGTGGGTTGAGGTCCGGTGAGCGAGGAGGCCAAGCCACAGGTCCGCCACGTCCGATCCATCGTGCGCTACCGACCAGGCCATCTTGCTTAGGAGATATGCTACGTAGGCAGGTACAAAACGACGTCAGATGCGATGACTTGTTCATGCTCGACGCGTTTCGACTTGACTCTTTTCTGCCTCTCTGTGTGGAATGCGACCCTATGTTCCATGGTAATTACTGCTCGTCTGGATGGGCACTATCACCCCTCTTATTTTGTAAAACAATTTAGACTCACCATGTAGAAACTGAATTGATTTCGTTGGTAGTTGAATTAACATTGCACTAATTTTGTTTTGGAGAGAACCTAGAATGCAGATTTCATGGGTTGGCGTAAAAATTCGGTGCAAACTTTTATTGATGAAACAGAAATAGTTTTTTAATTACTTATTAAATTACTCATTTAACGGTTATGAAGGCGGCAATCAGCATAACCATTAAAATAGCGATTATGCGTGCAAGACTTTAAGGGCCCATTCAGAGCTCTGCTTTTAAAGAAGGAAAAATACTTTCAGAGTCGTATTCAACCATAATAATTAGTGATTTTTTTCATTTTTGTTACCAATATTTTCTTTTATATCCCAAGTTTTATTCATGAGTTAAAGGAAAATAACGGTTATGAAGTGCGTACCTTAGCGATTGCGACGGCAAATGGCGTATTGATTGAAAAGGAAATCGAAATCTATAGCTTACTAGCAGATGTGTTTTAAGGCAATACAATAAATATTACGACTGCATCCATTGTTTAGATTGTGAAAAATGGAAGTGCACGAATTGTTTCGGTGTTGCCAATTAGTTTTAATGTTTCCGCTATACGCAGTTCGACTCAGTACTGTCCCATATAGGCTTGATGGAATATGCAATAGTATAAATTATATGGTAAGTTGCAATATTTTCTGATGAAGAAAGCGTTTTATATGTGCTTTCACTGTAGACAATTTCATTTCATTTTTAGCGTTGAATTTTTCATTTTTTCATTTTTAGCGTAAGCATAATTCTTCTGTTAGAACATTAAATACACACACTGCCAAAAAAATCAAAACACCACAACGCCATTGTTCATTCGTTAGGTAGGTAGGTAGTTAATTAACGTCACACTGGAGCAACACGACGGGTTATTGGTGACGGCCCGGGATCAATCCCCACAGGAAGGATCCGAGGGCATCACGTAATTTTGAGCCATGGTCAGATGACGAGGTCAACAACTGAGCTGGCACCCCACTCTCCAAACTTCCACCCCACCCCAACGTGAGGACATTTGAGGCCACGACAAATTTAACGTGCACCAACCCCCACTTACACGACGGTCTTTGGTTGGGTCGAGTTTTGAACTCGAAACTTTCCGGTTTCTAATCCTCTATTCTATCAACCAGACTACAACTGCCGCTAACGAGAAAGGAGAATTTTATTATTCTACTTTTATAAAATCAAATTCTCTATATAATCATGTGTCTCATTCATTCATTCATAAACTCTAGAAGAAATTTTTGAGTTTTCGTACATTCATTTAGATTTGTGAATAATTATTTTACAATTAAGTTCAGAAATGTATTTTATTTGAACAAATGACGCGTACTCACACACGTGTTTTACTCCAAGTTATGTGCAAATCCAGGTGCTTTTGCTTCAAGTTTTAAAACGTTTTAACAAAGCACCTGTATTTCGCTATTTATGCAATCATAAAAGTTCAACATGACACGTCGAGTTATTATGAGACACTTGCAAACGTTATCCATGCTGAGATAAATAAACTGTGCGGTGATTCTCCGTCCTACATAAGGTTTTAACCTCATATAAATAGCTTGAAAAGTAGTTTGTATTCCAATCACGAGAGTTGGAGGAGTAACCGGTTATCGCTATTCTGAAACACCTGTTTTTGTGAAGCCCACTATATCGGCGTTGTTGAGTAACCTTGATTGACCATGAAAATGCGATGGAACACGCTTGTATGTCGGGATAATAGCCACAAAGAGCTTATTTCAATGTATTAGTGGCTGCTAAAGTCTGATTCTGTCACTATTTGTCTAGCTTTAACACTGAGGGAATGGGTAGAAACCAGTTATCAAAGTTGGAAGGGATGCGACTCAAACATGCAATCAGAACGCTTGATGATTGATGTTCACGCATTTTCACCTCAGTAATCCATCATTCATCATAACAAATACGATTGAAAGTCAAGTGCTAAATGGCATGCAGCAGTTAGCAATCGCATTACAGAATCGAGGGATACTTGGTAATTGATTTACTAGTTTGAATTTCCTCATTATATGGCTTTAGAAATGTAATCAGAGTGGCATGTACAGACAAATGAAAGAAAAACGGCGCTTTTGCTAGACACCAATGCTTTACCCACCCTTGCTATTCAACTTTTAAATTTATATCCTTTCTTATGTGGTTCTTGTCAATCAATGTAAATACTGTAACATAAACGTTGGCCTGGTGTTGAATATCTGGATAGTGGGGTGTCAATTCAGGTCTTGACCTCGTCATCTGACCGTGGATCAAAATGACGTGGTATTGTCCTCGGATCTTTCCCTTCGGGATTGATCCCGGACCTTTGGCAATAGCCCGTTGTGTTGCACTACTGCGACGTAAATTCAACTACATACCTTTTTCTAGTGAGATTTTTTTCGTTTTGTAGACATTTAAAGTTCCAGAGTAAATGAATGAAAAATTTTCAAAAGAGAACTATCGAGAGAAATTAGGCTAAACTAACCAATAATTATGATCGCAAATAATTTTTTGTCATTTGTTAGAGAAATCAATCTAATCCATGATAGAAAAGAGCCAATGTCCGAATTCGCGGATTTTATGTCCTCAAATCACTTCAGTGTAATGAAAATTATAGCAAAAAGGGTCTATGTTCACCTGCCAATACAATGAAACAATCAAATCGTTGGAATGTATATTTGGTACTCTATTAAAAGTAAAAAAAATTAAAAATTAGAAAACCAGGTGTTATCAAACACTTGCAAAATAGTCATTGGTCTTTCTACCAAGGTACAGGAATAGAAAACTGGAAAAAATTTTCCGACTGTATCAAAATTGCAGACTTACACAGAAAATCTGTTTCCCAAAACTGAAATTGATAAAGCTATTTTAATTTGTAGAAATAAATAAAAATTATACCGCGTAAGTAAATATTTATATTTTTCATTTACACTCAATTATATTTTTGAGTAATTTTTATTGCTTTGCTTTTCCCTGATGACAGATTAAATTGGTAGGTAGATAGTTGAATTCACGTCACACTGGAGCAACACAACGGGCTATTGGTGACGATCCGGGAATAATCCCTAAGATAAAGGTCCGAGGACAACACCTCGTAACTTTGAACAGCGGTCAAATGACGAGGTCAACACCTGAGATGGCACCCTACTCTCCAAACTTCCACACCACCCCAAAGGGAAGATATTTAAGGCCACGACATATCTAACGTACACCAACTCCCACGTACACAACCGGCTTTAGTTGGCTAGAGTTTCAAACTCGCAATCCTCCGGTTGCTAATCCGCTACTCCTCTAATCTGGCTACCGCAGCCCCAGGTAAAATTGCAAAACCATACATTTGATAATTTCATTATTATTCAATAGATTTTATCTGTCGAAATTAAAATGTTAAACAAAATTTGTTCTCCTTATTCTACTGTATATAGTGTCATAACTCATAAGTAGGCTTATAACTCATAAGTAGGCTCATAACTCATAAGTAGGCTTCATTATAAGAATTGCAACAATTCATTTTGGGAACAAAATGGCAATGACTGCTCTCAGGGTTACTAAAATTTCGATATTTTTTTCCTAAACCGACCACTGGCCGCTTCGGCATTCGGCACTACAAGGGGTAAAGTGGCGGCTATATGTGTGAGTAAATTGCACCCAGCGGGTAAGTAACAGTGGATCCTAACATAGACTATTCCTAACGTCGTGCCCTTACAAACTGAGATTCGAACCCTGCATGGCACACAAACGCAGTGAACTCTATACCACTTAGGCAGTGATTTCAAGGTTACCATATCTAATTTATTTATATTGCTTTTAATATATGAAATTAAATGGAAAAATAGTACTTCATAGTACTCACATAAAAACTACTTCAAATGTTGCAGATGTATGGTAAAAGGAATGTGACAAAAAATTGCATATTTTAATGCTTTGAGTAGTGCATTTCTTTTCTAAAATAAGACATCATTTCCAACGTGCCTGTTGTAATACCAAATATAAATAACCTTCTCAGATTAGATTATTTATTACTGCTATTTACATCACAGCCCAAGGGCTTGGAGTCGATAGTGAATCACTGTAATTGTGCTCAGTTAAAGTGAAACGTGAAGGCTGTAAGGCAATGTATCTTTTTGTGCTGTCCGTTTTGATTTATGGCAGCATACCTTTTTCGTATCTCGATAAGCACCGATTGTTTCTACTCCATCATACTGACCATTAAAGCAAAAGTAACTGAGACTATGGTCTCATGCAACTCGAGTATATATCAAGAAACACGAGAGGAAGAAGCAGATAGTGAAGGCGAAAGGATGAAGTCTCTTAAAGATAAAAGAAAATGAGAAAGAGTCGCAAGAAAAATATTTAATGGCACCAGGCTAGTTACAGTTACTAACGTATTAGCTAAAGATATATAGTAACGATGTTTGCCTTCGCAACACATTAGACAAGAGTTTGAAACGTTTCCAAAGTTGGCGTTCTCATTGATTTATCTTGAGGGTTATGCAAAACCACTTAAGAAATGTTTTCCTCTCAAAAATGCTTCCGTTCCTAACGCATTCGTTTACGGGTTGCCCCATCAATTGCTTCTTTAAATGTTGCGAAGCTATTATTTTCATTGGTAGCTTGATCTCATTGTTTCAATTTTATTTGGTTATTTTTGGAATTTCGCTTTTAGTGAAACTCTGGGATGTTTGTTTTGTCGTTTCCTATAAAAAACAACGGTTTTAATTTCATGAATTGTGAATAGTTCTGGGGGCAGTTATTTCTCTTATGTAGTTGTTCTCAGTCATTTATTGAATTTGTACTGCACTAGTACTAACTGTGTCCAAAATCAACAGATTTTTAGCCTTAAATATATTCGATTAATAAACATAGATACAGGGGTGCCAACCACTAAGGGCTACTAACAAAAGTGAACTATAATAATTACAAATATGCATGCATATACGAGTATGTTACTGTGAAAGACCGATATCTGGCAAATGTCGATATTCTCCAGTGGATGGCAGCATTCACATAGTCGCTTGGTGTATGTCCGAAAATTTGCTAAATATCATTGTTTCTCACTTACACCGGCAAATGTCGACATTCAGCATGCACTGATGGTGAATGTTGAATAAAAATATTTTTGTTACGTTAAGACAAAAAATGCAACTTTCAAAATCATACTTTATTATTAGAACATATTATGATATATGTCAAAATAGGAGGAAGCTTAAGTAGCAGCACATGTAAATAAATTGTTGAACCTAAAACGAACAGTACATTCTAAATGAGAAAAGAAAATAATACCAATAATAAACTTACACATAAATTATGTGATTAACGTTATACAATCTTATTTATTGCAACAACTTAAACTGAAGGCGGAGAGGCCTCTCTGGCTGTGGCCTCTCCGCCTTCTCGTTTCGACCCCCACCAGAGCTTACCTGTGCTTGTCGACATACACCGGAGATGGTCTGAATGTATAAGAATATAACCAAATATTCGGTCTTTCACCGACGTATTTGGTATGTGTCGACATTCACCGGAGAATATTGACATTCTCTAATTTCTGTCTTTCACGGTAACATATATACGTAATTATTCGTATTACAAATATATACAAGTATATTTTAATATACAAAACTTTTTTGAGGCATTGGCTGCTTACGTGGTTACCTCAATAAGCCTTCCTTCTAAAAAAACTCAGATGTTCCAAATAAATTGCCCTTGATAAAAGTTTTAATGATTTAAATGAAATCTAAGGAACTTTTTAAATTGGCGGCCTATATTTCCACTTTTATGTGTGAAACTGCACACCTAACACACACAGAATATATATAAAACGGATGAAACTGATTTTCGCTGATTCAACTACTAGTTTCAATGTGCATTTTGATTATTCCTTTCATAAAATATATTTCGGGGAGTACTCGTGTCCCATGAGCACTCCCCTTGATTACTTACCTGCGTCTAGGAGAATGGACAAGAAACCAAGCTATTTTTCTTGCATTGTCCTATCCCGCGCCTCATTCCAAGACACTCACTCAGCACATGAATGGGCTCGTTTGCGTTGTGGCAACATCCTTAAGTGAATTTAAGCACGTACGCACGCTGCGTCATCCGACAGCTCTGCGCGAAAATACATATAAGTCACACGTACTGTTTCTTTTCATTTAAAATTTAATTTCGCAGTTATAAAGAAGGGATATCTTTTACTTTATTTTTATCATTTATCGTTGTTGATTGTTACGTTTATATAAATTATATTTTCTTATTAATCTGAGACGCTTTTGCGCAGTTGACAACACGCATAGATAACATCAAGTAATTAATTGCTGTTAGCCAGTATTTGTGCTGGTACTGCCGAGAGCCAGAGGCGGAAGGCCCAAAGCTTCAACAGATCGAATTGCTGTAATGCTAAATGAGCAATTTATTTGTTCCTTTAGCATTTCATTGACCAAAGTAAAATGAGCAAACACACAATGCAACGTACACAAATAAATGTAATACCCATTTATCATTGATTTGTAACCATTTTCTGACCTGTCTACGCTTTACCTATGGGTTTTTCAAAACTTCGAAACTTAAGTAAAGCTAACTTCTGCATTTATTTTTGAAATAGCAGGAACATTTCGGTGGGCGGCCGGACCCCTCTGTCCCCCCTCTGAATACATCCCTGCCTCCCAACGAATTTCTCAAGTCCTCGCTACAGAGCAGTGTAATGTTTCAGTTCATTCCAAACTGAAACAGAAATGAATGGGCATGTGTGAAAGTTTCGATTATTTTTCTCTTTGCTCGTAGAAGAAATGCAGATTTTCTCAGCAGGGTACAGAAGGGTTGAGACCCGAAAGATGACGGTTCACTGCTCCCGTCTTTCCATTCATTCTCAACGCCTCATGAATAAACATTTCGGGGATCTCCTGGTGAGTCGGCATCGGTTGCCGGGGCTGAATAATTGGCGTGAAAAGGTTGCACGGTCGTCGCCAAGAATCTCAAGAATTAACTCAAAAAGGCCCCAAAGGGGTTAAGTGTAATGCTGCAACTATAAATCAACTTGCTGCAACTACACTGCTGGCCACCGTAAATGCAACACCCTGAAGGAAGCATGCAAATAATATGAAATTTACAACATGCATTAGCGGAGGTGAGATATGCAAATGATTAGAATTTCAGCGCAGACGCACATCACGCGCGCCTGTGGCGCCACTTCAAAGCGCTATTTAAGGCTTGGAGATTTCGACGATTTCAAGTACGGCAATTGTGTTTTTCTTGTGGTTTTTTCAAAAATACGATCAATTATGCCTCGTAGAAAACAGCGATCATCTTTTGATCAAGTATCCGAGTTCGACAGAGGAAGGATAGTGGCTTACTGAGATTGTGGATTATCTTTCAGGGAAATCGGTAGTCGTGTTGGACGAAACCAAACAACTGTAATGCGGATATGTGATCGTTGGATGCAGGAGGGTACGACGGACCGACGTGTTCGATCGCATCCACCTCAGTGCACCACTTCACGTGATGACAGGCATATTGTGCGTATGGCAGTGACGGATCGCTCAGCCACATCACGAACCATAGCACAGCACATTCAGTCTGTACCGCATCATCCAGTGTCTGCGCGTACCATTCGACGCCGTTTACAGCAGAGTGGTCTGTCCGCAAGACGTCCATTGCTTCGTCTACCCTTGACGCAGAACCACAGACGTTTCCGCCGCCAATGGTGCGATGAAAGAAGGTTGTGGACGGCAGAATGGAATGAAATTGTCTTTACTGACGAGTCACGCTTGTGTCTGTAACACCACGATGGTCGGATTCGAGTCTGGAGACACCGTGGAGAGAGGATGCTGAACAGCTGCGTTATGCACCGCCATACTGGTCCTGCACCGGGTATTATGGTATGGGGCGGTATTGGATATCACTCTCGCACTCCTCTAGTACGCATTGCCGGTACTTTAAACAGCCAGCGCTACATCTCCGAGGTGTTGGAGCCAGTTGTCCTTCCTTACCTTCAGGGCTTGCCCACAGCCATATTTCAACAGGATAATGCGCGACCACACGTGGCACGCATTGTCCAAGGGTTCTTCGTCAATCACCAGATTGAATTGCTTCCCTGGCCAGCTCGCTCTCCGGATCTTTCGCCGATAGAAAACATGTAGTCCATGGTTGCTCAACGATTGACCCAGAATACATCCCCAGCTGCCACACCAAATCAACTTTGGCAACGTGCGGAAGCTGCTTGGTCTGCTGTACCCCAAGAACACATCCAAAGTCTCTTTGAATCAATGCCGAGGCGTGTGGCAGCGGTGATCTCCAACAATGGCGGCTACTCTGGCTACTGATTTTGGCAGGAACCACACTTCACAGAAGTCTATAAATTTAATCATTTGATACTTGGTCAACATGTTATCTACAAAATAAATTTTGTTGTGATATCTCTTGTATTTCTTGGTGTTGCAATTTGGGTGGCCAGCAGTGTATAAATCAAAATTATTGTAACAAATTCGATATAAAATTGGATTGTTTCACAATGTAATTCTTTGATCCAATGAAGAGTAAACACTCTTGAAATTTCCAAAAAAGTATATATGTGTTCAGAATTCAACTAACCCTCTAAGTGGTTTCGACGAGATATCTCGTCCATCACGATCTGACCAATTTTGCTAGTGACGAGGTACCTCGTCATCAGGATATTTTGATACTGACAAGATCAAGATCTGGTCAGTTTTTCTAACGAGATATCTCGTCCATCAGTATCTAGTCAGTTTTGCTTATTACGAGAAACCTTGTCGAGATAAATATCAGGTCACCTTAAAAGGCAGTTTATTAGCATTTTGGCGACGGTTAGCGTTTCATTTAATTGGCGTTGACCAATCAACTATCACAAATGAATTCAAAATTCATTCTTTGGATTCTTAAAGGGTTAAATGCTGAAACCGCATTCGGAAAATAGACCAAGTGATGTCATGTTCGGAATGAGTACAGAAAAGGCTTTCCGACGCAGAAACACTACTGCCACCTACATTTAGCTTGACAGGAAAACCCTCTCATACAGAGATATTTTTTTATTTACGTCGTTTTCAATAAATTGATATAAATTGACATGATTTTTTCTAAGACACAGTGTCTGTATAGGAATCATAGTATCAGTAGAGTTGTATGAAGGCCACTTGTATGATGATCAGTGAAAATAATCTCTATATATTTCTCTTACGAGACATGAAGAAATTTGTATTTGCTTGTCAAAGACGATCAAGCGTCACGTGATTCTTCTGCAAATCTATCACAAATTCGAATTTAAAAAATGAATTTTTGTTGTACTTAAAGCGTTATACCATAATGAACGAAGGCGTAATCAATTAGCAAATGGATCGTTAGAAGAAAGATGTAAACAATACAAAAAGAATTAATTTGAAAGTAAAACGTGTGCGTGGTGTCCTGTATGGTATTGAATTTGCGGAGCTTGGTGCTGGATATAAAGAATTTATAAAACAATAAAACAAGTGCTGCCATGATGAGAAAGTACTTCCGGAATAATCGGATTATTCTGTTGTTTTTTATACATTTGATTTAACTGATGAAAAATTCTGGAAAAGATATGAAATATTATCTACGGTTAAGGAATAGATAATTTTTAGCTTTTACCTCCAAAGTTTTTACATAAAATTTGACCATACTATTTCTGGATAAAGTCAAATCATCTATGACATTGAAGATGGTTATATCAAAGAATGATTTGCGTGAATTTTGTAGAGTTCGATGCTGGATTTAAGATTTCTTTTAATTACACGAATGTTGCCATGACGAGTAAGTACTTCCGAAATAACTGGATTGTTCTGATGTTACAATAAATTTGATTTAGTTAATCAAAAAGTTTTGAAATATTAGCATCAACGTGTTAAAGAATAGATTATTGCTATTGCTGTTACCTTCAAAGTTTATCGCATGAATGGATCACTTCTGGATAAAGTGAAATCATCTACCACAAAGCCTAAAAGTCTTCAAGTATATCTGGAAGTTCTAAATATGCAATTGACAAACGTCTGACCACACTTATCAGAGTCTGTTTTCATCGTTACTTATTAAAAAATTGAGGTATCGCCGTGACTTAGAGGATTTGCCCACTCCGTTAGCAATTTGCGAGTTCAAAGCGGCTAAGGTTCGGTTCCTCCCTGCGTGTATTTCTCTCTTCTGTGTCAGTAAGGATTTCTCTGTGTGTGATGTCCATTTACTTGACGCTGTTTGGCGCACGGCCAAATATGACCCTTGTTCCATAAAACCCAACCAACCAATCAACCAACTCAGTACGTGAGAGCTTACCAGTGAAAAATTGACTTAAAATCTTTGGGGGTAAAATAGTGTAAGAACTGTTTTCTAATTGTTAGAAAACTCAGTAAACAAGGCAGAAGCGAAAACCAGGTGGCATTTATTTTCTAATAAACAGATTCTTTCAGGAATTTTCTCAAAACAAATTCCTTTTAATATGACTGCTCTCTTTATTCATCTAGCACCTTTGAACACTGCGTAAAAGACATGACACCGTCCACATTTATCCCTTAAAATACTTTAAAGGAAATTAAACTTGTTACAGGCCGTTAACCTGTGAAGTTGTGGAAAAACTTACTCCCGATTGTAGCACCGTTTATCACGGTGTAGACGCCCACATAACGAAAGAGAACCATAAACAGTCTGATTCATTTATAGGCACTCACATTTCCAGCCTCAATCTTCCGCTTTGTAATCGAAAAGAAATGGAAAAACTAATTTTTGTTTCAGTTCGCGTAAGATTACGATAATGTGTAATCTCGTTCACGTTCGATTCTTTTTCAAATCGTTTCCCTTAAAAGATTTGAAATGTATCATAATGTAATCTATTTTTTTATATTGTATTCGTTTAAAAAGTAGAACTTGTTTCACAAATGAGGAATAATGTAACAAGATATTGTGTCGTTTCATATAAAATTCAGTTGTATATTTGGTTGACTTTGGTAAATTGGGTTTTCCGCAGAAAATAAATATTGTAATGTTATGGCGCATCTTGGAACAAAAACGAATTTATTGAAATGTACGCTTTTTTACATGTTTTATTCACTAAGCAATTGAAAGGAATTCACGTATTTTATAAGAAATATGTAATTCAATCCCTATGTGCCTATTGAATTGCAAGCGGAAAGCCATCGTGAAATAAATAAGAATACTTTATAGAATAGAAGAATTTGATGCTTTTACGAACTAATGTTTTTTATTATTTTCCTTCGGTAGCCATTTTATAAAACTGCTGTAGTCAAAGTGGCTACAGAAGTATTATTATTTATACTCACATGGGGGGAGTAACACAGTAGCAAACTATATCTTTCTTCATTCAGAACCATAAAGTATTCATCGTTCCATTAAAGTTCCATTAAAGTTGCAAAATTAAACAATAAACCATAACAAAATTATGATTGCCTTTTTATGTTCTTACCTGCCTTCAATTCTTAACTATCTCCAGTAAAAAAGTTAAGGGTTCTCAAATAGTTTATCAATTACTGAATGTAATTAGGTTAAATTAATTTCAGATACCATTTTACTGTCATTAATACTTTCATGTGCGCAGAAGTATGTGATTTTAAAACTCACAGATATGTTTATAAGAAGAGAAAACAAATATGTATCCTAGTATTAAGGAATTCTTTTTATTTTATTTGATGTAAAAGAAAACCAAAAGTTTAATTGCACGATCTAAGAAATTGAAAAACAAAATATTTTTAGTGAACCACATTGACAAAAGCAGAATTGGAAACATCCTACTATATAAAGGGCAAACTAGCGACAAAGTGGATAACATTTTATCCTCTCTCTCTATCATGGTTAAAGTTAAATAAAATATTTAAATACTTTCACTTGAAATTGCTAGCGCACAGTAAATAAATATAGATAGATGTAAGGAGAGCCGTGGTAGCCCGGTTGGAAGAGTAACGATTTAGCAATCGGAGGGTTGCAAGTTCGAAACTCGGTCCAACCGAAGACCGTCGTGAGGGCTGGTGCACCCTAAATCTGAAGTGGCCTCGAATGTCGTCACGTTGGCGTGGCGTGGAAATTTGGAGAGTAGGGTGCCAGCTCAGGTGTTGACCTCGTCATCTGTCCGTGGTTCAAAATGACGAGGTGTTGTCCTCGGCTCTTTCCCTTCGGGATTGATCCAGGACTGTCGCCAATAGCCCGTCGTATTGCTTCAGTGCGACGTTAGCTCAATTACCTTATCTTGAAATTGCTCGCGCACAATAAATAAATATTAATTCTTGATGTAGATGTAAGAAACGAACAAGTGATAATATTTGTGATAAAATATTAGAAAGCGCAAGGTGAATTTTATACAGAGGGTAAGTGAAATTGCGCATGTGATAGTATAATTAAATTATTAATAAGTATGTAATTTTCTATATTTGGCAACGCCGTAAGTTTAATATTTTAGTTCCATTTAGAATTATTAATTTATATGTAGTTTTGAGGTTGTGAGTTGAGTTGGGGGGGGGGAATTATTGAGTTCTGTATAACTGGTTTTAGATGAGATCAAGATACTGGAGATGTATTTTTGAGTTGTGAGATTTATTGAATTATTGTTCTGAGTATTTTGAGTTATAAATATGCATGAACAATGAAGGCATATCAAAGATGATTCAACTCTCACTCATTTACGATTACTCCACAAAAAATAATAAACACTTGTGTAGAAATGAGTAATTTCTAGAGCATGCTGTGATTTTTTCTCAACGGTCTTTACAACTAGTTTAGTTATAATCTAAAATCAGAATATTTTAAAATCTTACTTTTAAATTCTCATTAATTTTAAAGCTATCCAAAGGGAGTTAAAGATGAATTGAATGAAGGCCAAAACCCAACAATAAATTCAAAGAAAAGAAAATATGGGGGGAAATTTCTGCATTTATTAATAGTAGTAAAACTAAAGTAATATTTTTAAATTCAGAAATAAAACTCCTTTCTTGGAAAATGCATTTTGGAAACCTTAAAGGCAGTCATAAACATTATTTATCAAAATCATTGGATGAAAGCCAAGTATTTTAAATAACTTACGTACACCTGGGTTTTATTTTTATTTTTAAAACTAAAAGTTTATGGCACGTTTACTTATCGATTTCCCAAAGTTCTTGTAAAACAAGCTGCATTGGTTTTAGTTTGCAGTAACCAACGAACGATTTTGTTTCATTTTTTCTTCCATTCGGGGGGGGGGGGACAAAAAATCATTTATTTAGTTTTTATCTCAGTTCACGAAGAAAAATGGCCTACTTCCTAGCGAAACTTTCCGCCTGTGGCGAAATAAATAACAATAACAATAGTAATAAAGCGAAAAAACAATGATGCTTTGAATTATTACTCTCATGTGAATGTTTTTTTTTCAGTTTTCACTTGTTATTAAACGTGACGGAACTAGATATCACCACCCTATTTTTTCATCCAGCACTTATAGAAAAGTTTTTTCATTGGTTTTGAACAATGCCAGACTATTTTAATGTTGTAAGTAGGTTGAGTTATGTATAAATTGGCAGAGTTCAACCTTTATAAAGATGTTTTAAAGCAATTGCTTTAACGATTTCTTCATGTGCATGGCAAGTATTTTAAATTTAAACAGTTGAGAAAGGCTAAAATTTATAAAATTTTCCCATTTTTGCCAATTCAAGCAATTTTTTCCATGTTTTGCAAAATCACTGTTATTTCTTAAAATCTTGAGTTATCTTAGTTGATCTAAATAAATTTTTATCTTTAAAAAATGAAATTGTTTTAGCCGCCCAAAACGTATGAGATTTATCATTTTCTATTACAGTTGCCTGTTATATTCAAGTATGATAGAGTGCGTATGAAAGTTGTAAAAAGGTATATAAGGTATAAAAACATCTCTTCATATGAATAGATGTTCAGTTCAAGTGCATATAGAGATCAGTAAAATTTGCACGTCTTACAAATTAATCTTCACTGCTTAAAATTTTTTTCTCCTACGAATCCTGTTTTAAAATTATATGTATATAAAAAGAAGGGCAGACTAGCATAAGGTACTTGTTCTTGAAAATGATTAATTCTCATGTAATTAGGTGTCTTTAATTCTACTCTCGTTCAAACACTATTTATTGCATTAAAATTCCGTGAAAGTTAAAATATGTTACCCGAAAAAGGAAAGTATGTGACGGCTAAATTAACTGGAGAACCACCTTGAAACTTTTCACGCAAAAAGTGTATAAATCATCTCACCCTACGCTCTGAATAGCATTGTATTACTAATTGCCGGAAGCAGCCATAAAAAAATTTGAGATTTCGAAAGAACGTGCAAACATTTACCAATAGGCTATGGTGCAATGCATTTTTCTGCTACATTTGAGAACAAACGCAAAAGAGCAGCCCTTTCATAAATATTTTCACATTTGAATTGTCATTTAGCTGCCAAGCAGTACATCAACAGTAAAAATTAAGGTTTTGTTTGGTTTGTCGTTTTGTGGTCATGTTTTGCTACGAGACAAATAAAAAGGAATTTGACGGTGTTAATTAAATTTTAAATGTTATTTATTTTATTATATTATTATAATTATTAGATTTTTCTGTGTATTAATTTATTTTAGTAGGTTTTATATCATGCATGAAGTAGTGGATATGTACTAATATTTTTATGTTTTCATGAGATGGGTTTTTCTGTAAAGCTAAATACAGAGGGCGCTAGTGTTTTGGTAACTTCTTTCGTAATTTGTTTCGGTATTTGGCATATTACTCCAATAGCACTTTCGTCGTGTATAAAGGGGGCTGGTGCACGTTAAATCTGTCTTGGTCTCAAATGTCCTCCCGTTGGAATGGTGTGGAAGTTTGGAGAGTGGGGTGCCAGTTTAGGTGTGACCTCGTCATCTGACCGTGGTTCAAAATTACGAGGTGTCCTCGGATCTTTCCCTCCCGGTTTGATCCCGTACCGTCTGCAATAGCCCGTTGTGTTCTCCAATGCGACGTTAATTAAAAATACCTACCAATAGCATTTTCAGCATGTCATTCATAGAAAAATTGACACCAGACATCGTCCAAAATGGCAAAGTACTTCAAATTCATTCTTAATCGGAAGTATTTTTCTTCGGCGGGTTGATTAGTTTTTTATGGCACGGGCCATATTTGTCCATGCTGCGCCAGACACAAGACATACAATATCAAGTAATGGACACACACACAACGAAAGTTTTACTGACACAGAAGAGAGAAATACACACAGGGAGGAATGCACCTGGCAGGAATCGAATCTGCTCCGCCTACAACTCGCAGGTTGCTAGCGCAATAGCATAACCACTGAGCCACGACGTCCCCATTTTTTCTTCGAGGTAGTTTGTGTTTATACTGAAAACCTCATTTGTGAGAAAAGAGAATAACTGTTAATCCCATCTGCTTTAAATGCCTATTTTATTAATATTTGCATAGCTTTTTGTTTTGAAGAATGACGCATTAAAATTCATTGATTGATTAGAAAGTCAAAAGTTAAAAATGAAGGTATTCAGCATTATTCATATCTCAGGTACTTCCTCTGATTCTCTATTATCCATTTTTTTCCAACGGAATGACATTTCTTATTCGTTTGTTACAGTATGAAACACGTCCATTCAGTATGTACAACAGATAACATAAATTTCTCTTAATTGCAGTCCCATTTGATTACCACGTGTCCCTCCTCACCTGTTCCATTTCAGTACCTGTTTCGCTTTACGTAACACTTCCCCTTTTAAATTACACCCGCGACCTTAACAGTTTACACAAAAAGTAAACAATTCTTTGTCACTCAAAAAGAAGTGTTTTCATTCATATCCTCTTTTTTCCCCTTCTCGTTATTTTTCAACTTGCATCCAGTGGGTGGAACTCGGTCATGTTTGGAGTGGAGGCCGAACGAGAGATGTCTCTTTTATCTGAAACACTGTGTCTTGTTCCATTGACAACTTCGGCGATTGCGGAAGACGTAGTCGCCTTTTCAATGGGAAATATGTTGTCTCCCTTGTACCATCGTGTCGTGCTATTATGAGGGTTCTGTTAATAGCGGGTGTTGTGGCAAGAATTACTTTTCTCGTTTGAAATGGAGCTATTTTCCACTTTCTTTTCTAGTCCTCACTGCGAATTTGTTAACTCAGGAAGTGGGGCTATTCTCTTGGATGAGCCCCATTCCAATACATTCATACGGATTCGGATGCGTGATTGGTTGGGTTTAGTGGCACAAGGGATATAGTCGGCCAAGCTGTGACAAACCGAGGACGTACAATGTCAAGTAATGGACACACACTGAACGTTTTACTGACACAGAAGAGAGAAATACACCCAGGGTAAGTTAGAGGAATCGAACCTGGGCCGCCTAAAATCACAGGTTGCTGGCGTAGTGGACAAACCCACTGAGCCATGGTGGTACCAATTGGGATATCAGTACGTTCATACGAATTCGGATGCATGGTTGATTTGGTTTTATGGCACAAGAGATACATTCGGCAAAGCTGTACCAAATACAAGACGGACAACGTCAAGTAATACACACACGCTGAAAGAGTATCGGATTAGCAACTGGAGGATTGCGAGTCCGAAACTAGATCCAACCAAAGACCGTTATGTACGGGGTGGCTGGCGAACGTTAAATATGTCATGGCTTCAAATGTCCGTGGTGTGGAAGTTTGAAGAGTGAGATGCCAGCTCAGGTGGTGATCTCGTCATCTAACCATGGTTCAAAATGATGTGGTGTTCTATTTTTTGGCTCCGGGATTGATCCCGGACCGTCGCCAATAGTTTGTTGCGTAGCTCCCAGTGTGACGTTAATTCAATTACCTACCTACCTAAACTTGAATCGAGTAAGAAAGCGTTACTCAAGTTAGGGCCCCAGATAGGGGACACTATATGCTACGCATCAGACCTAGGGAGGCTGGGGGTGATGTGGAAGTTTTTGTACGCAAAGCGTCTGTGTTTTCTAAGTTTAAAAATTTAAATTTTCCTTGGATTTACTAATAATAAATCTTTATAACAAGCGTGAAGAGAAATAGAGGAAAAATAAAACACTCGTGCAAATTGAACGATGAGTACTTGGATTATATTTTGGTACTTCCTGAGGGTCACATCAAGGAACCTTGTACCGGTGACTTCCATACAACCTTGTACGGTAGCTCTGAGTCTAGTTGCGACTCAAGTTCTGAATCCGTACATGTGGGTTTCTAGTTAATATTCTGAGCTTTAAGCACGCATTATCCCTCAGTGTATTCTGCAATTTTCTCTGCATGGCACCTTCCCAGTTTTTGCCTTCTTGGCCAATCGAAAGCTTCCTAGGATTCTTTTAACCAATAAACTTTAGTACTTAAATACGTTAAAACGATAAAAAAACAATAGCTTTTCTTCGTGATAATCTAACGGTCTTAAATACTTGTGAAATAGAAAATACATTTACATCGCAAACTGTCGCCAAAATTGGAGAATTTCAGTGCCATCTAATTATTTTAGTTTCATTAGGAATATTTGAGTTGAATTGTTTTGTATGAATCTTTTTCATAGGGCTTGCAATGTGTAACGATAACGTTCTTCAAAGGACGGCGTTAAAAAACTTTCGTGTTTTAGAAAGCTCAAACATATTTTTAGATTTTGCTAAGATCTTTTAAAAATATTTGTTTTGAAATAAGTAAAGTTTAAAACTACGAGTTGTTAAAGAGAAAAAGTAGTCATATTTTGAGTTCATTCTGTTTTCCTTTTCTTCACTGATATACATTTATATCTTTTTAGTACGTTTTAGTTGATAGGTCAAAGAAAAAATCACACATTAAATGACAATTGATAAATTTAAATAACAAGATTGAAAAGTTAGTTCTTAGAATATCGATGCATAAAAGATATTCAATGGCGTCATTCTTAGATGTATTGCATAAATGCAGATTTGCATTCATATTAATTTTTAAATAAATCTTCATTATGTTTCTTATTTTTATTGATCAATTTCGATTTAGATATTTATTTTTAGATTAATTTGTAGAATCGTCCTTTTACAGTAAAACTCCAGAAATTAAATTTAGTTTCAATTACTAGGGTTTTTGGAATGAAATCACGTGGGAAAAATTGTTATAAATAATGTTACAGAAAGTAATTAAATACATTGTATTTCCTGAATATAAATATATTTAATCATTTATTCTTTTATTTTATTTCGTAAGAATTATAATACGTTATTAGTGGAACATAGTCGATGAGAAATTTTTTTCTACATGTTACGTAAACTAGTCAAATCAGGCTCTTAAAATATAGTAAAGAAATTGTTTAGGTAATTTCTATAAAATTCTTTTAGATACCCTACTCATTTGGGAATACAACGTGAATGTCTAGTTCCCTTGAATTTGATTTATGTTACTTACTAGTTTTTCCTTTTATCCCAACTACACAAACTTATTTAGTAAATCCTTAGACACTCCGTAGAAACTAAGCAGAACATTAGCTTTACCATCTATTCATGCCTGCAAGGAAAGTTTCTATTCACTTTCGATGTGGACCCTCTTGGAAAAATAATTACTTAAAAAGAAGACGTGCTTCTGCCTTCTCGTGGGCCCTATTTCTCTCTTGAAACAAGAAAAGCTCCCTGTTATATTTTAGCAATTTTCTCGGAGAACATGCGGTGGCTTTTCTTGGCACGTTTAAGGCGTTTTGCAAGATTAAGATCTTTTAGCGACGCTCTCTAATGGGTTTGGTTTGATTCTCTATGGTCATTGTTTACTATTTCAGGGCGAATAAGACCAGACATGTTCTGAGCAGTTTTTTTCGCTATAGTAAATTTAATAACCACTATTTTGAGTGAGTTTTTGCAAAAGGAATGACTTAGTTCTACTAAGATGAAAGCTAAACTTTTGCATAGTACAAAAGAACGTTCTTTGGAATCGATTTCCAGAAAAATACAGGGCCGCGGTAGCCCAGTCGGAAGAGTAGTGGATTAACAATCGGAGAGTTGCGAGTTCGAAACTCAATCCAACCAAAGATTGTCGTGTACTTGGGGACTTGTGTATGTTAAACCTGTCTTGGCCTCAAATATACTCACGTTGACGTGGTGTGGAAGTTTGGAGAGTGGAGTGCCAGCTCAGGTATTGACCTCATCATCTGACCGTGATTCGAAATTTCGAGGTCTTGTCCTCGGGATTTATCCCGGACCGTCACCGATGGCCCATTGTGTTGTTCCAGTGCGACGTTGATTCAACTACCTACCTATCTACCCATAAATATCAAGGTGGATATGTATTTTAATTAACGTTGCAGTGAAGCAACACAACGGGCTATTGACGACGGTCCAGAATCAAACCTGAAGGAAAGATCCGAGGACAACACCATGTACACTGCTGGCCACGGTAAATGCAACACCCTGAAGGAAGCATGCAAATAATATGAAATTTACAACATGCATTAGCGGAGGTGAGATATGCAAATGATTAGAATTTCAGCGCAGACGCACATCACGCGCGCCTGTGGCGCCACTTCAAAGCGCTATTTAAGGCTTGGAGATTTCGACGATTTCAAGTACAGCAATTGTGTTTTTCTTGTGGTTTTTTAAAAAAAAACGATCAATTATGCCTCGTAGTAAACAGCGATCATCTTTTGATCAAGTAGACAGAGGAAGGATAGTGGCCTACCGAGATTGTGGATTATCTTTCAGGGAAATCGGTAGTCGTGTTGGACGAAACCAAACAACTGTAATGCGGATATGTGATCGTTGGATGCAGGAGGGTACGACGGACCGACGTGTTCGATCGCATCCACCTCAGTGCACCACTTCACGTGATGACAGGCATATTGTGCGTATGGCAGTGACGGATCGCTCAGCCACATCACGAACCATAGCACAGCACATTCAGTCTATACCGCATCATCCAGTGTCTGCGCGTACCATTCGACGCCGTTTACAGCAGAGTGGTCTGTCCGCAAGACGTCCATTGCTTCGTCTACCCTTGACGCAGAACCACAGACGTTTCCGCCTCCAATGGTGCGATGAAAGAAGGATGTGGACGGCAGAATGGAATGAAATTGTCTTTACTGACGAGTCACGCTTCTGTCTGCAACACCACGATGGTCGGATTCGAGTCTGGAGACACCGTGGAGAGAGGATGCTGAACAGCTGCGTTATGCACCGCCACACTGGTCCTGCACCGGGTATTATGGTATGGGGCGGTATTGGATATCACTCTCTCACTCCTCTAGTACGCATTGCCGGTACTTTAAACAGTCAGCGCTACATCTCCGAGGTGTTGGAGCCAGTTGTCCTTCCTTACCTTCAGGGCTTGCCCACAGCCATATTTCAACAGGATAATGCGCGACCACACGTGGCACGCATTGTCCAAGGGTTCTTCGTCAATCGCCAGATTGAATTGCTTCCCTGGCTAGCTCGCTCTCCGTATCTTTCGCCGATAGAAAACATGTGGTCCATGGTTGCTCAACGATTGACCCAGAATACATCCCCAGCTGCCACACCAGATCAACTTTGGCAACGCGTGGAAGCTGCTTTTTCTGCTGTACCCCAAGAACACATCCAAAGTCTCTTTGAATCAATGCCGAGGCGTGTGGCAGCGGTGATCTCAAACAATGGCGGCTACTCTGGCTACTAATTTTGGCAGGAACCACACTTCACAGAAGTCTATAAATTTAATCATTTGATACTTGGTCAACATGTTATCTACAAAATAAATTTTGTTGTGATATCTCTTGTCTTTCTTGGTGTTGCAATTTGGGTGGCCAGCAGTGTAATACGCCAACGTGAGGACATTTGAGGTCACGACAGTTCTAACGTGCACCAGCCCCCTTTGCACACGACGGTCTTTGGTTGAATTCGAACTCGCAACCCTCCGGTTGCCAATCTGTTACTCTTTCAACTGGGCTACCGCGGCCCCCATAAATATCAAAAAAGAAAGCAAAAATATCAATATGTATAACAATTTTTTATTATTTATGTAACTTTTAATTGCATGTCTATGTAATATAAAAAAAATTGCTATCTAAAGGAGTGTCGTTAATTTGACCGCACCCAAAGTACCACTGACTTGAACGTCTTTACCATTTAATACTAGATAAATAGTTGTAGACAGCTCGATGTCTGATGAAGGTTTATCATTTCAAACAAGGCCGAACAGAAAAGCTGTGCATAATGTTTCGAAACGTCACTTTAGGATTTCACTGAATTAAGATTGTACTTTACATATAAAATATCAAATAGATACTATTTGACGTTTAACATGTTACTCGGAAAAGGGTTTTAATTGATAACCTTAATCTTCTCGAAAATGATCCTGTTCGTTTATCACTGCTCTGTAAACGAGTTTGAAGAACTCTCTCGGCAACTCGAAATGAAAATTGATGAGGTGTCTTACCTGGGAGTATCTTAAGTCGCAAGTTGTTTCTTATTCAATCGATTATGCCATCCGTCTAGTATTGCAGACATGTTTACTGATAGGCGTTTAAGCTAATCAGTATGCAACAGCAGAGTGCTCTCTGTTGCTATAAAACTTGTCAGGATCCACAAATCCTAGCGACTAATTCCATAATTCTTCGTAATACCTTTACTAACTTACCGATGCCTTTTTTGGCTTTTAAATTACGTTAGTTTAATGATGTCGGGATGGAATTAGTTGTTGAACTGCATAAGCTTATGCTCTTATTTCGAAAATAGTAAACGAAAGTTGTTGAACCCAGGATCTTTTCTAAACATTTGAATTTAAGCGATAACAGATACCGACTAAAGTTCTTTGAACACGTCACAATATGCCATCAAGCAGAAAAAAGACTCACGGGAAATGGATGAATATATTTTTACCGATTCAATTTTCATCTTAAAATCTTGTATATGAACAACAAAATTCATTTAAGTTTGTTGTAAATCTTCGTTGAGCATGTAATAAAGCTTCATTGTGTGCAGGTAGGTAGTCGAATTTTCGTTGCACTGGAGCAATATACCGGGTTATTGGCGACGGTCTGGGATCAATCCCGAAGGGAAAGATCCGAGGACACCTTCTAGACCCACCGCCTCCCGGCTCGCCGAATAAGGCTTAGAGCCTTTTAAGAGCCTTAGAGCCTTTTAAGAGCTATAGAGCCGAGGACACCTTGTAATTTTGAACCACGGTCAGATGACGAGGTCAACACCTCAGTTGGCACCCCTCGCCAACGTGAGGTCCAAACTTCAACACCATGCCAATGACAGAGTTAACTTGTACCAGCTTCCTCGTACATGGCGGTTTTTGGTTGGATCGAGTTTCGAACTCGCAACCCTTCAGTTGCTAATTCACGACGTCACCAATTGGGTTACCACTGCCCCCTCACAATGTTCATGGAATGAATAATAGAGTACGTACATTTGTATAAGTAAATAATTGAGTATTGGAATTGAGATATTGAGAAGCCCCGGAATATAAATGTAGGGTCTAAGAAAAAAATGAATACTTTTGGACTTTTTGAAAAGAAGCCCCCCCCCCATATTCTGAAGAATCTTCTATTAAAACACAACTTTTGAAGTACGTAGTTAAACCCAGTGCTAAAAACGTTATGTTCTTTTCATGTTATTGTCTTTGTAAATTTTTTCGCAAGGAATTTTGACGACATATCCTCGTATATTTGTAAAATATTGCTAGAAGTTCAAAAGCCTTGAGTAAATAAATGTACTTTTGTATTCACATCTGACTACGAGCCCCAGTACTGTCTGTCTACCACGAAAACTGCTCCCGACACCAAGTTCGAATGGTCGCTATAGAAACGACTCGTACATTTTGAGTAGGGGTGACTCTCGGTGATGACTAAATTTCTTTGGTTTTCGCGAATGTTGGTGGCAGAAAGAGGTAGATTAGAAGAAAAGATCTCGGGGACAAGTAAAAGCCTTATCAAATATATTTCCAATTCGTCAAGTGAGCCAATGTGAATAACTTGAAAACGTTTATTCAAGCATCCCTATGGAAAAAGGGAAAGGTCTGTTTCTTCGGCAACAGACCTTTCCCTTTTTCAGGGGCAGACTTGTGCATGGAGTACTTCTTGCGGTAGATGGACGGAACAAGATTAGGTGACGGGCCCTTCCCCAAAATAAGAATGGTTATTCCAAGTACTCAATGTTAATCCTCCTGGTGGTTGTCTCGGTGTCTCGTCATTAGAAGAAAACTGACCAGATCTTGATGGACGAGATATCTCATTAGAAGGAAACTGACCAGATCTTGATCGCGTCATCATCGAAAAATCGACAATATCTTGATAACGAGATATCTCATTAGAAGGAAACTGACCAGATCTTGATCGCGTCATCATCGAAAAATCGACAATATCTTGATAACGAGATATCTCATCATTTGAAAAATTGACCAGATCTTGATGGATGAAATATCTAGTCGAAACCACTTGAGGATTAAATTATTGCAAATTCATAATTTTTATCTTTTGTACCTTTATTGTTATAAACGCAATGAAAGAATTTATACCATTTTGAACTCAAAAATACTGACTACACATTACAGCCCAAAATCTTTTTGCATCTTCCGGCGACTCTCTCTCTTCTCTAAAATTGTACTCTGCTTTTACTCTTTGAATATGGATTCCCTTTAGAAATTCAATGTTCTTCGATCACCATGAAACCGTGCTTTTATCATCATTACAAACTAAAAGACATATAGAATTCCTTTGGCGATGCGTATTTCCCTTTCCTAAAGTTCCACCAAATTCAATATTTTCATCGTTGCGCGAGGCGGAACTGGAGCGCAATTATGCCGTTCCAATGCAATAGCCTCTTTTGCTATGTAAAGCGAGAGTGAAGGCCGAAGATAAAGAAAAATTCTTTGCAGAGAGCGGGGGGCACAACGCATACTGGATTTCTAAGGTTACGTGCGTCCAATATTTTAGCGGAAAAGGACGAGGTAAAGAAATATTGAACAACTTATTTGGGAAAAAAGAAACTAAAACGTGTTTCGAATTCGAAATGCACGAATTGTAATGGGGGTAAATAATAAATCCTTTTATCCGACAGAATTTTCACCGGGAAATGATTTATTTTTATGTTTGGGATGAAACGGATACGGGGGGGATTTTTTCTTCATCCTTTATTCGCAGCATTTGTAATGTAAAGAAGAGAAACTGTTCTCTCCAAACTTTTCGCGATTCACACAGATCAGTCGAATGATCGCTGCACATGCATAATTAAGAAAACATTTTCGTTGTTTAACTGTATTCACATAATACCGCTGATTTTATACATTTCCTGAAACTTATTGGGAAACCTTTGTGAAAAACCATTTAAAGGTGTATCCCGAAATGATAGGGCCAGAATGAAATTGGAAAAATATATTAATATAGTTTCCAAGGTAGGCAGGTAGGGAGTTAATTAACGTCGAAATGGTGCAACACAACGGGCTCTTGGCGACGGTCTGGGATTCATTCCGAAGAGAAAGATCCGAAGACAACACCACATAATTTTGAACCACGTTCAGATGACAAGGTCAACACCTGAGCTAGTGTAGTTTCCAAGGAAAAGTCGATAGTTGCTATTAATAAGTAATTTAATGCATTAATAAAAATATTAAACAAAATGTTTTTCCGTATTTAAAAACAGCAATAATTCTATTAGCCATGTCACAAAACGATAGATCCACTTTTTCTAATTTCATCCCACTACTCAGTTCCCCAATATATTTTTCTACCTTCCACATTTTTTACTTGGCATTGTCTCGTGTTTGGCGCAGCTTCGTCAAATATGACCCTGCTCGATAAAACGCCAACACAGTCAACCAATCCTGCTTATCGATGATTTTAAACACGCGTGTTGAAATATTTATAAGTTTCTTACATTGTTTCATAAACCTTTGTTCTCATGAAGAAACAATAACGCGGTTAAGCGCAATTGTGTTGTTATGTTGGGGACTATCTTTGTAAACTGATCTGGCTTTGATTCCCTAAATATTTTGCAATATATTTAAATTAGAGCCAGTCCATCACAGGAGAACCCAGGAAGCTAAAAGCCATTTCCAAGGGAAGTTAACATCATATATTGTAGCATTGCCCTGTCGAAATAGTTACTTTCCAGCAGGGATGTAGATTCACTGTGACTTATGGGAGGGCAGCCAGAAAACACATGAAAGTTATCTATCATATATTATTTACTTCATTTTTATTGATATTTTATATTGTTACAAAGAAAGATAAAAAGGAAATAAATTAATTTGATGAGTGACATTGCATTGACTTAACAATTGTTTTAATATTTGGTTCGACTTTTGTATTAGCCAAGCGCAGAATTGATTCTAAATTTCCATTAGTCAAGCGGTTCCCATTTTCGCTTTGTTAATATTTATGACTGAAATAGTTTGTTCACAGATATATGTTGATCCAAAGAGGTTGCGCATTTAATGCATTATCCTAGAAACGAAGTTTTGACCAAAATTAGCTAACGTGTAACTTGTTAAAGTTAAAATAACACTTGGTGAGGCGGGCCGCCAGCAAATCAACGGAGGGCCGCTATCTGTGCATCCGTGCTTTAAAGTGTTTAAAATGTCGAAGTCAGAAAGATGGTTGGTAGTTGAATTAACATTGCGCTCTTCATTTTCTTAATCATGCAAGTAAAAAAGTGGAAATATTTATCACACTATTAAAACGTATTGTGAGAGAAGACTGCACCACCCACTGATATTTTCTTAACCCTCCTGGTGGTTGCTCGACGAGGTATCTCGTGATATTAGAAACTGACCAAATCTTGATGAACGAGATATCTCATCATTAGAAAAAATTGACAAGATCTTGATCTCGTCATCATCGAAAAATCGGCAATATCTTGATGACGTGATATCTCGTCACTAACAAAATTGATCCGATCTTGAGGGACGAGATATCTCGTCATGAACAAAATTAGTCAGATCTCGATGGACGAAATATCTCGTTATGAATAAAAATGGTCAGATCTTAATGAACGAGATATCTCGTCGAAACCACTTGGAGGGTTAATACGTGTGGCCTAAATGTTTAAAACGAAATCCAAAGGTAGGAGATATCTTTATATGTATCAGTGGTGATCAGATGTACAAAGTCCAGTTTAAAATTATTTCTTGATCGAACTGTGACACAAAGGCATGTGCACCCCTATTTTGACATACTGAGATATATTAAGCAGCAGTTTATAAAAACGGGAATAAATGGAGAATGGCGTGCAGAAGTATTATTCAAACTAGGTCCCGACCTTGCTCACCGTTATTACGTCGCAGTTTAGTGGCACGCGACTCCATCTTTACACGCTAATCAGATTTTCTCTTTTTTTGAATCACAGAGCCGAGAGACTCAATGGTGTCTGATACCGTGATTGTAGCATCTGCGGTTATGTATTGTTTCGCGCACGCAAGACATTTTTCTTAAACAATATTCAATGGAGTTTTTGACCGTAAGCATTTTTCTTCCCCAGGGTATGTGTGCGGGCTACGGTTCCCAAATTATTTGAAAGGTGGAAAGGGGAAAAAAATAAATCCCTTACGGAGTTCTTGTTACTAGATTCTGACCTTCCGATCATAGATCTTGAAAGGAATCCCTTAATTTTACTGAACATGTGAGACTAGACTGAAAATATAAGTTCATGAAATGGCTCTGGGTCTAAATCAGGGGCCCCACTCATTTGAACTCTGGGCCCCAGTACTAGGATTGACTATGGGCTTTGTTACCAGGATAAATAATGGTTCTCCAATGTAACTAGTTGCTATCGGTGTACGATAAGATTGATCCGGTGTGCATTAAGATGGGGAAATAATTTAAATTGTGTCTATTACAATTCAACGGTTTAATTTTTAATTAAAGTATCATAAAATAATAGTTTTAAAAAGATTTTTAAGCTACTTTGGAGCAAACGGGGAAGATATTTTTTTTATTTTGCTAAGCAATCAAAACTATACAAATTTTTTGTCAGATCAGCAATATGTACGTAGTATATATGTTACTGTGAAAGACCGATACCTGGTATTGGTATTTGGTATTCTCCGGTGAATGTCAGCATTCACATAGTCGCTTGGTGTATGTCCGAAATATTTGCTAAATATCATTATTTCTCACTTACACCGGCAAATGTCGACATTCAGCATGCACTGATGGTGAATGTTGAATAAAAATATTTTTGTTACGTTAGACAAAAATGCAACTTTTTAAATCATACTTTATTATTAAAACATTATATGTGTCAAAATAGGAGAAAGCTTAAGTAACAGCACATGTAAATAAACTGTTGAACCTAAAACGAACAGTACATTCTAAATGAGAAAAGAAAATAATACCAATAATAATATACTTACACATAAATTATGTGATTAACATTATACAATCTTATTTATTGCAACAACTTAAACTGAAGCGGAGAGGCCTCACTGTCTGTGGTCTCTCCGTCTTCTCGGCTTCTCGTTTCGACCCCCACCAGAGCTTATCTGTTCTTGTCGACATACACCTGCGATGGTCCGAATGTATAAGAATGTAACCAAATATTCGGACTTCCACCGACGTATTTGGTGTGTATCGACATTCACCGGAGAATACTGACATTCTCTAATTTCGGTCTTTCACGGTAACATATATATCCGATTTGACAGAAAAATGTGTATAATTTTTAATAATTAAATGGGGCCCACGAATTTCTGGAACTCAGTGTGGTAAAATTAAGAATTCCGCGAAAAATTGAAAAGTAAAAAAATACATTTAACACATTATAAGCATAAAATATTTTAGGCACGTTTATATCTGGGGCAAATATTCATTTATAATATTTGAAATAATACTGATTTCAGATTTAAATGGACGATATTTAATACAGTGCATCCTTCATTGTATATTCTTGGTGAAAATTATTCTATGCTATTCGAAAAAATTGTTTATATTTATTTCCATGAATTATTGTATGTTTGTAAATCTAGCATTATGGTATACATTTTCACCCGTTTTTCAAAACTGAATCTCATATCTGTCTAATCCGGCTTCTTGGAGGATTTTTAAATGTAAATGGTGCATGAGTTTGCACATATTTATGCAATTCGAAAAAAATCAGAGGAACACATAAAGTTATTTAATCAACAATTTAAACTTTTCGTAGTGGTATATTTTAGGGTTGTATCTTTTCTTTCACTACCTCGAACAAATTACGTCACTTCCGTAACAGGGCTGTAACATCCTGAGGTTAATTTGCTTCACCAGATGTGAGAAGATGCTTTTGACATCGAAAGTCCAATGATAGATTTTGGGGAAAAGCTATAAAATTCCTCTTAAAATTATTGAGATTATTATCGCTAATAAAAAGTTTTGTGATGGAAATAAACGTTCTCTGCATCCTATTGCTTTTCTTGACTTGAGACTTGGTAGTGCTGAGATCTTTGCTACTCTACAAGAGGTAAACAGGGTGTTTCGAAAATATCTGGCAAATTGTAAAGGGTGGTAGAGGGGCCCAAAAGAAACACTGTTGTCAAAGAATGTGTCCGCAAATGCCGTGTTTAGGTGGTAGAGGGCGTTGTCTAATTCAGTGGACAAAATCGTTTCTGTGGCGTAAGGCGTCATTCCCCGCTCGGATTTTCAACGGCATGCATCACTACACGAATTCAGCTTCTCAAGCTATGCATCTGATGGGGCTCTGAACAAAAACGGACGATTGTTTAGTTGTAAAATGTTTTTAAAATAAAAAAGCTATTTTTAAATTAATTAAAATGTTTACTTTGGGCCCAATACCACGTTTTACAGTTTGGACAGATATTTTCAGAACACCCTGTATAAGTTGGTTCATATATGTATTTCAATTTTTTGCGTTACTTACAAAGACTAAATGTCTCTTATTTCATAATTTTTGCACTATGGCAAAGCTTAATAACGTCGTTGAAGGCTAATTAATATAAGGCATATTCCTGTACTAAGCTAATACGATTGTCACTAAGTGGTGATTGTAATAACTTTCTTCATTATAGTTTCTTCTTATATGTTATGCTAGTATAATACTAGCACACATTAATGGTCGAACGATGTGTGGATACTACTTTTTTACTCATAACAATAACCCCTTCAATCGAAGCATTACCGTTTATATCCTTTTTGTTGTCTTGTCATACCTACCAACGTTTACTTAGGAATTATTTGCGATTGTATTTTTTCGTTGCAAAGTACGGATCTAAAAAAGACAATTTCACCATGTTCATGGTCGTCCCTTAAGATTACTTACGCACAAAGTCTAATCATCACAGAAACTATCTTTATCCACAAATTCAGAAAATAATTCCCATATATATGACAGAAACTTCTCTCATAAAAAGTAAATGATCTGTAAAGCGGTCGTGAAAATAAATCGATTCAAGTTCGTCTCAATGAGAATGATTTATTTCTATTGATGGGATTCTGATTTATTGATTGAATCTGGAGACGCTTGAGGGTATCTCCGTATCTGTGGAACGTGAAATGAATAAAGAAACCTGGAACTAAAACTGGAAACGGAATGAAGAGAAACATTTAATACTTCAGTGGATTTCCGGTAGATGTAAAATTTTACTGCTTTGACATTAAGATTTTCTGTGTGAGAATTTTTATCATCAAAAATATTTTTCGGTACTCTATGATTTTAGGTAGGTAGGTAGTTAATTAAAGCCGCAATGGAGCAACACAACCGGCTATTGGATAAGTTCCGGGATCCACCCCAAAGGGTAACACGTAATTTTGAACCACGGTTTGATGACAAGGTCAACACCTGAGCTACCACCCCTTTCTCCAAATTTAAACACCTCTCCAACGTGAGAACATTTGAGGCCACGACAAATTTAACATGCATCAGCCCCCGTGTACACGACTGTCTATGTTTGAACCGAGATTCAAACTCGCAACCATCCGGTTGCTAATGCGTTACTCTTTCAACCGGGCTACCGTGGGGCCCTTTGAATTTAGGTACTGTAACATTCCAACCCTCCAAGTGGTTTTGACGAGATATCTCATACAATATCTGGTCAGTTTTACTAATAACGAGATACTTTGTCAAGACAAAGCTGTCCTAATACTCCAAGGGGAATGGAGATCCAAGAAGGAAAAACAAATTGTCCCTTGCTCAGAACTGGTGATAATTTGAAACAGGTTTTTGCATCCGAGGCTGGCCATTATAGGATGGTTTTCGACACGAAGATAAACCACTAGGAGGGTTAAACAAAGAAATAGAATAAAGATATTATTCCTGTACTCCTTTAGAGATTTCTGTACAAGTAGCTAATTACGAGGAGTGTTCAAATGAAATGGTACAAAACGTCGTAAAAACCAAACCGGTTGAAATTTGAATATGCCGCTTTGGGATAACGTAGTGAGACATCTAAGGAAGCGAATGCACGAGTACCGGCGTGGTTGTGCGCATGCGCGGGCGCCCGCACATGACGCAGAAGAGAAGCATGCAGTTGTGTGTTCCGTCCAATTGACGCGGCAGTGCGTGTGAGGACATCATGGCGTTCACATTGCAAAATTCGACGATTGAGGAGCAGCGAGGTGTTATCAGATTTCTGATTGCGGAAGGTGTTAAACCGGTAGGTGAGACACTCCGTAGCCTACGCAAGTCCATCAAGAGCAAACGGCCTGGGCTGTTCACGGAGGGAGTGATTCTGCTCCACGATGACGCGCGTCCACACGTCTCCAGGGTCACACAAAGTGTACTGGCCAAGTTCAAGAGGGAGCAGCTTGAGCATCCGCCCTGCAGCCCGGACATATCGCCTTACAACTTCCATCTGTTTTGTCCGCTAAAAAACATCTCAAAGGGAAGCGCTTCAACTCGGACGACGAACTGAAGGACACAGTGGAGGACTGGCTCTTGTCACAGCCACAGGAATTCTGGGAACAGGGAATCCTTCGGCTCGTGAAACAGTAGGATAGTTGTGCTCAGTCCTCTGGTGATTACTTTTGAATAAAGACTTCAATTATACCCACAGTGTCGTTTCGTACCTTTTCATTTGAACACCCCTAGTAATAAGTGCCAATCTGTCCGTTGAGCATAAAATATGGAACACAACGTTTTGTCTCTTTTTTACGGATTTCTGTTAAAACATATCTTTATTGGGATCAGACTGTGAAACACAGTTAACCTTCTGAGGGATTTACATGCATATATCTGGGGATTTCGGGAGTTTTTATCTGTTTAGAGTTTATATAAAAATTCACTGAAGTTAAACATCAGAATGGTACTGAAGATTAATACAACACCGTATTAATAGAATTTCTCAAATTAGAAAGAGTAGTACAGCAAATTAAATCCTTATAAGGTAGGGGCCTCGGTAACCCGGTTGATAGAGTAGTGGATTAGCAAACGGAGGGTTACATGTTCGAAACTCAATCCAACCAAAGACCATCGTGTACGTGGGGCTGGTGCACTTTTAATCTGTCGAGGGCCCAAATATCCTCACGTTGGCGTGGTGCAGAAATTTGGAGAGTTAGGTTCCAGCTCTGGTGTGACTTCGTCATCTGACCGTGGTTCAAAGTTACGAGGCGTTGTTCTCGCAGCTTTCCCATCGGAATTGATCCTCGACAGTCGCCAATAGCCCGTTGTGTTGCTCCCGTGCCACGTTTATTCAATTACCTACCTAGCTACCGTATTATATGCAATGAAAGGGAGTTTTCAAAACGTGTTACATTTATTTGTATGTAATATAAAAATATCAAAACATTATGGTCGCGTCCGTCACAGAAAAAAATACATGCATAATAATATATATACGTATAAACTTTTTAAAAAGTGTATATATATAATACACTTTTTAATAATGCAAATTGAAACCTCCCGGTTCACTATACATTCAATTTTCGGAACACAAGGTAGTGTTTCTTCTGAAATATTTAACTTTTATAATGCTTATGAAAAGTTTAAAAATACAATAGAAGAAACTCTACCTTGTGTTCCTAAAATTGAATGCAAATTAAACCGGAAGGTTTCAATTTGAATTATTTTATGGATCGATAAATTCTATTCACTTCCTTGTCAAGTTGTCACTGGCATAGAAACTTGAGAAGGAGTATCTCAAATACACAAAACATCTAATGTTCTTGTGGACACTCAATAACGAATTTGAATTTTTTCTGCTATTTTATTTTTTTTGCAATTGGAAAATATGTAAAAAAAAAATGAAACAAGTATGAAAAAAAATGAAAACTTAGAAAAGGTATTCTTACTCAAGATATTACCAGTCACCAAATGCCAAATTTCAAACCCTCATTGAAAAATAAAAATAAATAAAATAAACACTCAGTTGTAAAATAGATTTGCTGACGTTGTGGTGTGCTCTAGGTAGGTAGTTAATTAACGTCGCTCTGGAGCAACACAACGGACTATTGACGACGGTCTGGTATCAATCCCGAAGAGAAATATCCGAGGACAGCATCTTCGCAATTTTGAACCACGGTCAGATGACGAGGTCACACCTGATATTTGGTATTTTTAATTAACGTCATACTGGAGCAATACAACAGGCTATTGGCGGGGATCAATCCCGAAGGGAAATATCCGAGTAAGCTCGAGGAACCTTATGAGGAAACACCTCGTAATTTTGAACCACGGTTAGATGACGAGGTCACATCTGAGCTCAACCCACTCTCCAAACTTCCACACCACATCAAAGTGAGAACATTTGAAGCCTCGACAGATTCAACGTCCACCAGCCTCCTCGTACACGACGGTCTTTGAATGGAACAAGTTTCGAACTCGCAACCATCCGGTTACTAATCCAACTCTTCCAATTGGCCTACAGCGCCCCCTTTTTAAAATTGGTATTGGTATTTTAACGTCGCACTGGAGCAACACAACGGACTATTTTTTCAATTGAAGAAATGAGTAAGAAATAAAACAAGTATGAAATGAAAACTTAGAAAAAAGGTATTCATGTTCACGGTATTACTCACCAGTCACCAAGTACCAGATTTCGCAAACCCTCATTAAAAAATAAATAAAATAAAGTAAATAAATGAAATGAATTAATAAACACTCCATAGCATCGCTGACGTTGCGGTGTGAACCAGATTCATTGTTTCACTTCATGTCGCTGAATCGTTTTAGCGTCCTGATTAAATTCAGTAGGAGGCACTTTCTTTTTTTCTGCACTGTCAAATGAAACCCGCCACCAAGTTGCGTGTGTCACGCTCTTTTCAATTTGTAATGTTCGTGAGCCTGCAAGTAATTTTGCATCAGAATTGGGTGTGAGTTTAAAGGTTGCCAGTTTCTTCTAACGTTTGGGTCACGTTTCCTTAAGGTCCATTATTAGAGCCCTGGATGTCTGGATTTCGCCTTGGGATTTTTAAACTTTCTTTTTATAATTCCAAGAAAACTAAGTCCGTTAGACTATATTTGGTTGTTTCATATCAGACATTGCGTTTGAAGTTTAACTGCACGCATGTCACGTCTTTGAATATTCTATATTGACGATAGAATTTTCCGGAATTTGGGGCAATTTGGAAAAGGGTAGTTAAATAGAGAGATAATGAATTTGAACTTTTGGAAGTATCACAGTTCTCTTGCAATGTTTAGAACAGTAATGAAAAAATTCTATTACCTACTTTTCTATCAGAGAAGCTTTCTTTCAGTTTTTAAGAAAACGAGAAACTGCTCTTTCTAAGTCAGATTTTTAGAATTGTAAAATCGGTGTCATTTTGTGCTATCGCGAAAATAGGTATTCTTTAGTTGTTAAAGTTTGTTATTTATTATCTAAACTGGTTTGATGCGTTTTTCTTAACACTCGAAGTGTTTTTCACGCGATGTCTCATCCATCACCATCTGACCAATTTTGATAATGACGAGATATCTCGTCATCAAGGTATTGCTGATTTTTTTTATGATGATGAGATCAAGATCTGGTCAGTTTTGCTAATGACGACATACCTCGTCGAGACAACCACCAGGAGAGTTAAGAAAACTCGTAAATCCGGATGACCTCTGGTGTTAGTAAAAATATGAATTTAATTGTTGTCCATGAGGGTCATATGTATTAACTTCCCTAAACGTTGGTTCTTCTCCCTCAATTTAGAATTATAAAATCGGGATTAAAAGGTAATGATTTAACTTAAGCTTTTCTGATGTTCTGTCTCGTAACTGGTATAGTAGTCATAGCGTTCGTCTGCCAATTAGTAGATCGCGTAACGCATGGATACTGTGATTTTCCCTTTTTTTCACTCTCACTTTAACTCGTCAAATTAAGCATATTTCATTCTACCTTTAAGCAACCGAAGGGTTGCGAGCTCGAAACTCGGTTCAGTCAAAGACCGTCGTGTACATGGGGCCTGGTGCACGTTAAATCTGTCGTGGACTCTACTGTCCTCACGTTGACGTGGTGTGGAAGTTTGGAGAGTGGGGTGCCAGCTCTGGTTGACCTCGTCATTCGACCGTGGTTCAAAAACATGAGACCGTTGTCCTCGGACTTTGCCCATCGGAGTTGATCCCCGACAGTCGCCAATAGCCCGTTGTATTGTTCCAGTGTGACGTTAATTAAATACCTACCTACTTACATTCTACCTTTAAAACAATCGAAGTGCAGAGAATGGTGGGAGTCCTAGAATAGCAGCGGGGCCGTCATGGCTCAGTGGGTACGCCCACTAAGCCATGACCAAATATGTCCCTTGCGCCATAAAACCCTAAAACCAACCAACAAACCTAGAATAGCAGCAGCAGTTGTTTGTCGTGAATACCACTTGCAGACCTCAAACCAATCGAAAATATTTGGGTATTTATATCTGCAGAAATATGTCTCTTTATTGTATATCTTCAGACGGAGCAGTTATTAATTTTTTAGAATTGTTTTTCAATACACGCATATGTTCCATGAACTGTAAAGGTAGGTACTTAATTAACGTCGCACAAGAACATCACAACGGGCTATTGGTGACGGTTCGGGATCAACCCCAATGGGAAAGATCCAAGGACAACGCCTCGTAATTTTGAACCACGGTCAGATGACGAGGTCAACACCAGAGCTAACAACAACAGATTTAACATGCTCCAGCTCCCGTGTACATGACGGTATTGGGCTGGACCGAATTTCGAACTCGCAACCCTCCGTGTTGGTCATCCGTTTCTCTTCCGCCCTGGTTACCGCGGCCCCCTTATAGATTAGCAAATGTTAAGCTAAATTACATTTATGGAGGCAAAGGTCGTGAAACGTCTTGTTTCCATATGTAATCGGACTTCAATTCTGAGGGAAGCGAGTTCTCTGTGCTGCTTTCTCCATCTCTGGTGTGTCACTAGAAATTCTACCCAGGTATCACATTTCCGATGAGAGTTTCCCAAAACTGGTACTTCCTACACTTCAGTTTCGGTCCTGCAAATTTGGCACCGTTTCAAGTGCAAATAGCTTCAAGGTCACGCTTTGTAACCGCCGACCATAATTCAAAACGCGGCGATTTTTTTCTCTCTTGTCACGTCCCTGAGCACAGTTAGCAGCCCTTTCTGTACTCGGGCATTCCCCGGAGTCTCGTTCTTTCATTACTCCGAATTTGGATGATGGGAGCGCTTAAGTGTGAATACATGATTTTATATTTATTTTAAAGCAGACTTTTCAAAATAGATGTCGACCGTGATTAGAAGTAGAAGGCACTTGAATGAAATTTATCTCACCCTATTTTGGTAAAGATCTTTTTGGAAATCGATTTTGCACACGAGAAAAATGAAAATTTTTCTTATCGGTCTTTCTTATTTTAAAGCAGGGATGCACAGAGTACGGCCAGTGGGCCTCATACAGCCCTCCATTGATTTGTGGCGGCCCGCCTCAGCATGTGTTATTTTAACTTTAACAAGTCACACAATAGGTAATTTTGGTTAAAACGTTGCTAGGATAATGCATTAAATGCGCAAGTCTCTTTGGGTCAACACATACATGTGAACAGACTTTTTCAGTCGTGAATATTAAAACAAAAAATTGAAACCGCTTGACTAATGAAAATTTAGTAACAATTTTGCGCTTGGCTACTACAGAAAACGAACTAAATATTAAAACAATTGTTTATTCAATGCAATGTCACGCATCAAACTAAATTCTGTATTTACTTTTATTATCTTCATTTTTTGTGACAATATAAAACATAAATAATGTAAATATCAATAAATATAAATAATATATGTTGGATAACTTTCATGGTTTTGGGGCGACCCTTCCTTAACCAACAGTGAATCTATGTGGCCCTTGGTCTTAACAAGTCTGTGCATCCCTGCTATAAAGAGAATACTTCGAAGTCATGCACACGGGGGCACGTTAAATGCGTCGTGGGCTCAAATGTCCTCACGTTGGCGTTGTGTGGAAGTTTGGAGAGTGGGGTGCCACCTCGGGTGTTGTTCTGACCGTGGTTCCAAATTGTCGGATCTTTTCTTTTGGGATTGATCCCGGACCTTCTCCAATAGCCCGCTGTGTTGCTTCAGTGTGAAATTAACTACCTACCTCAAAATCATGCACGAGGAAAAATCTGCATGGAGTGCAGAGCAGAGCTTGATTGTTCAATCTTCCTAACGTGCATGCTGGTAATGCCATAGATTAGAGAAGTAATCAAATGCATTTTAAATTTCAATACGTTTAAGGGAAATTTACTGTAGTTTTAAAGGAAATTTTGTTTGAGTTTTCTGCGTTAAAGTACACGATAAACACAGCACTTAGTTTGAATTATGTTTTCGTTAAGGTAGTTATTTCTGTTGCGACATTCAACGAGGCGTTTTTAAAGATGCGTTTCAATGCGTCATAGAAGATGAAGTTGAAATACTGATGATTGCTTAAACATCTTTCAGTATGTGGATAATTGACAATATAATATCGAAAAATTATACATTGGGATGGAATCACAAAATATGTATTGCATCTGGTGTAAAAACACAATTGATTTTTGTGTTTGTAATCTCAGGACTCGGGTGATTTTCCTTTGGTGGACCTTTTCGCTCAATCTACAATTTTTATCTTTTCCCCTCAATTCTTCTTTTTATCCAAGTATTTTTAACTGTAGATTACAGACCGGAAAACAAACAAGAAATGTACATTGTGTGTAGAGTAAACGACGAAACCAGGCTGTGCAAATATTCGCTTTTTGACGTTTTCCTAGATCCAAAACTAAGAAAACTTAAGAAGCAAGTTTGCATAGTCTCAACGTGCCTGGAGATTTTTTCAGCAAACAGGCAAGAATACACCACAGTATCGTTGCCTTTTATTAAGACTAAATTAATCTGTTTTTCAAGACTCATTGCTCGTCTTCGAAATGCAAGCGTACAGTAATGAATAGAATACAGCAAGGAGCATAAAAAGAAAAATGGACGACTAACATACTAATAATGATGATGAATTAAAAATAAAGAATACAGTATAGTTTTTTAGTATTTACGTTAATTAAATAATGAAGTATGAATTACAACAGACAGGTTACAACTATTTAAACTTTCCCGGCTTGAAACTAAACAATTATGAAAATATCAAAGGATTGATTGATGTAAACCAATAAAATTAATGCAAGGCAAAATGAATGAACAAAGAATTAATCTTCCTTCCCCTAAACAATTACAGAAAATCGTTTTGTAAAGTTTATTAATAATGCATTCACATGAAATTCGACAGAATAATTAATTAAAATATCCCCTCACACATCCATGAAAACGTCAAATAATTAATCACCCTTTCGTTAAGAATTTTTTTGTAGGTAGGCAGTTGAATTTACGTAGCACTCCAGTAACACAACATCTCGGGACAATCATCAACAGATGATTGTCCCGAGTCCATCCCCAAGAGAAAGATCCAAGGACACCTCGTCATTCTGAACGACATTCAGATGACGAGGTCAACACCTGGACTGTCACTCCACTCTCTAAACTTCCACACCACGTCAACATGAGGACATTTGAAGCCTCGACAGATTTAACAAGTACCAGCCCCCACTCACCCGACGATCTTCGGTTAGATCGAGTTTCGTACTCCCAACCCTCCGGTTGCGACTCAGCGACACTATCAGCTGGGCTATCACTATCAGCCTCGATTTTTGTAGGAAAACGGAAAATTACTTCAAAAGAATGAAAATATACTTTTCTTAATCGACATCTACTCTTGTTTTAAAACTGCATCATTATTTTTAAAGTTTATTGCTCTTAAATTAAAAAAAAATATGTTTCGTAAATGCTATAAACGGTGGTGTAATATTTTCTAATAAAGTATGCAGTACTTAATCCCCCGACTTTAGGAGAATTTTATTTACAAGACATTACATTATCCTGAATCGTAAAGATTCCCGGTGTTTTAGGGTTACATGCAGTAAAGCTTTCTCAATGGGTGGATGATCAAAAAAGAACATGGAGTAACGGCTCTTTTTGTATTGCTGCTATTATGTTCCTAAATCGTCCCGGAACTGAGCAAAGAACAATTTGATAACCCTTGCTTTTCAGCAACAGCTTCGATTCATGTTATGCATCTTTATAAAATATAATTCCCACTTCTAAAATGAATTTTTTCAGGAAAAAGGTAGTCAATAGATTTTGTATTTTAACATGTGTGTCTCGGTTTGTCATTTTATGAGTTTTACTTTTCAAATCAGTTCATATATTTCAATCCTGTTCATATATTCGATACTCTAGAATAAAAGGATGGTTTATAAAACGTATGAAGTAAAAATGTGAAAACTTTTAATTGACTAAGCATACCACATTGTCACCATTTTTAATGTAGTTATTTCCCTTTTATTGCAGTCTAGATCACTAGGCAAGAAGAAAATCGTTCATTACTGTACCATCAATGGAGAGAAACGAGTTAATGCTGCTTTTCTGGTTGGTTCGTATATGGTAAGAATTTCAAATTTTCTACAATCGAAACAATGATGAATGTTCTAAATCTGCTTCCCATACAGAGTCAAAGGCCCACCCGCATATATAAATTCAGAAAAATTCTAACATCTTATAAAACACACACAAACACACTATGGTTGAATCGACTTTTGAGCACGCAACCCTCCGGTTGCTAATCCGCGACTACATGGGCTACAGCGATCCCCTTATTTATCGTTGTTTTGACAATATAGAATACCCCGATGCTAAATTATTCGTGTGCAACAATCAGAGCCAGACGTCCATGAATTTGATAAGAAAACTAATAAAATTATAAATTTTTGATTAATTCTATGAGGGCTTTTCTGTAAAACTAAGCATGCGGGTGATGGTATAAGTAGTACTTTCGCAACACCGACCTTCTAACGTAGCTTCTTGCTATTTCTTCCGGTCGCTTGGTTTGAAAATCTGTCATGTGGTTATGAGAAAATGCATGAATCCTATTGTAAGGGGGGTGGTATTTCAATTAACGCCACACTGGAGCAACACAACGGGCTATTGGTGACGGTCCGGGATCAATCCCAAAGGGAAAGATCCGAGGACAACACCACGTTATTTTGAACCACGGCCAGATGACGAGGCAACACCTGAGCTGGCACCCCACTCTCCAAACTTACACACCACGCCAACGTGAGGACATTTGAGGCCACGACGGATTTAACGTGCACCAGCCCCCTTTGTACACGACGGTGTTTGGCTGTATTCGAAGTCGCAACCCTTCGGTTGCTAGTCCGTTACTCTTCCAACCGGGCCACCGCGGCCCCACCTACTATAGGACAAATTATTGATAGGTTGAAGTAATTATTAAACGTGATTAAAAGCACTAATCCCCCTTTTTTCGATACATATAACGGCAATCGGCCAAAGTTGATTCGAAATTTATGACAAACTTATGTTACTCGAATGAATTTCAACATATCATATAAAAATGACCCACCAAACATCATCAAACAGCGATAAAGCTGTGTATATCCTGGTTGTATTTCTCACTTCTGTGTCGGATTTTCAGTGTAAACAAACCAGATGGTCTGCGAAGATTTGCCTTCTGTTGTCCAAATGCTCTCGGATGATACATATCGAGGTTACCTTAAAGTATAGTTTCTCGCAGTTTCGGCAACATTTGGAATTTAATCCAATTGGTATTGACAAATAAACTTTCTCCTTTCCAATCTGGAATTTATTCTTCTGCATTTTTACTAGCGAAGAGCTGAAATAGTATTCGGAAAACAGCCAAGTGACGTCACTTTCAGAATACGTATACACGCATCACCGCAGCAACACTAACGCTGAAAATGCCTCTTAGAATTTTATAGAAAAACCCTTTCATGTAACTCAAGGGCTGCGGTAGCCCGGTTGGAAGAGCAACCAGAGGGTTGTGAGTTCGAATCCAACCAAAGAACGTCGTATACAAAGGGGCTTGTGCACGTTAAATCTATCGTAGCCTCAAACGTCCTCACGTTGGCGTGGTGTGAAAGTTTGAAGAGTGTGCTCTAGCTCAGGTGTGACCTCGTCATCTGACCGTAGTTCAAGATGACGGGTTGTCTTCGGAACTATCCCTTCGGGTTTGATGCCGGACCGTCTCCAATAGCCAGTTGAGTTGCTCCAGTGCGACGTTAATTAAAAATACCAATACCAATCATGTAACTTAATGATAGAGTAAATTATTTGGTAGGTAGGCAGTTAATTAACATCATACTGCAGCAATACAATGGGCTATTGGTGACGGTCCGGGATCAATCCTGAAGGGGAAAGGTCCGAAGACACCATGTAATTTTGAACCACGGTCAGATGACGAGGTTACACCTGAGCTGGCACCCCACTCTCCAAACTTCCACACCACGCTAACGTGAGGACATTTGAGGCGACGACAGATTTAACATGCACCAGCGCCCTTTGTACACGATTGTGTTTGGCTGGATTCGAACTCGCAACCCTTTGGTTTCTATTCCGTTACTCTTCCAACCGGGCCACAGCAGCCCCAAAGCCTGTTGAATCAAAATCCGGGCCGCGGTGGCCCGGTTGGAAGAGTAACGAACTAGCAACCGAAGGGTTGCGACTTCGAATACAGCCAAACACCGTCGTATACAAAGGGGGCTGGTGCACGTTAAATCCGTCGTGGCCTCAAATGTCCTCACGTTGGCGTGGTGTGTAAGTTTGGAGAGTGGGGTGCCAGCTCAGGTGTTGCCTCGTCATCTGACCGTGGTTCAAAATTACGTGGTGTTGTCCTCGGATCTTTCCCTTCGGGATTGATCCCGGACCGTCACCAATAGTCCGTTGTGTTGCTCTAGTGTGACGTTAATTGAAATACCCCCCGAATCAAAGTCCAGGGCCCTAATTACTCAATTAGCAAGCTGTAGGTCGTGTAGAAGAAAAAAATTGCGCAGAGAAAATATTAACTGAAAACCGCGCTGTAAATAATAAATTTAAAATCTAAACATTGGGCGCGTGTGACTAACAATCGTCAAATCGTACTTTTGGTTTCATTCTACTTCCTACATGTATGTTTTTTTTTTCATTTCATTGTATTCCGGAGAAATTAAAAGCAAAGTGCAAGATTACAGTGTTTTGTTCTTTGTTAGCATTCCCTGAAAAAAGATCTTTGAAATTTCAACATACACACTGATTTGAATATTTTACTATATTGCAAATATTTATGTTGTTATTTGTTGAATTTGAATATTAAAGCTCATAACTACCTTTCTCTATTGACATTTTATTAAAATTAAGACATTGCAGCTTTTTTGCCATCATAATTGACTTTCTATTGTGTCCAGATCTCTTATTTTCGGAGACAAAATATTGGATGAGAAAGACTATTCTTCAGATTTTATGAAAACGATATTTTGCAATACTTCCATTCCTTTCCATTAGAAACAACCTCATTACTTGCTGGATGTCTCGACATTGAACTTTCCCTGAACCTGTTTTTTTTATTTAGAACATTATTTCAATGTTTGTTCTTTGACGTCACGAGAAAGTCTCAAATTGTTAGCTTAATGGACTGTTTTTTTGGTATTGTTTGCCCCTTGAATGATTCAAACCACAATAATGGGCTTATGTCACCCGTCCAAAGTATCCTGCAGTTAACATAGAGTTGAGAAAAAAATCTCCAAGTGTGTCATTTCTCTTCTAAGTACTCAAAATTACTTTCTTTAAAACTTATCATTGTTTGCATTTTATTTAATCCTCAATAAAATGCTTTCACTTTAGATAATTCAACATGGAAAATCCCCAGAAGAAGCGTACAGACCTCTCATATTTGGTGGAAGTCCTCCCTTTCTTTCTTTCAGGTAAATATAGTTTCAAATAAGATGTAACATGATTTCAAATAGAAGAATACAATTTTAGCATGGATTACATTTATATTTTTTGTGTTTTAGAGATGCTTCTGTGGGACCATCTGCTTACCACTTGGGACTTTTAGATTGTTTACGTGCTATTAAAAAGGTAACCATTCGAATACTATTCAATCGAACAGTTTTATTTTAAGTTTCCGATTATTCAAGTCTCATGCTGTTTTATAAGTGCTTTTTCGATACAATTAGTATGAAAAAGAAAAATTGCTCAACAAATATATTTTTGTTATGAAATTAGTTTCAAAGTTATTTATTACTTAAAATAGCTAACAAAAGAACTGTTTATAGTAGAAATATATTTAAAATTTCAACTTTCTAAATCTGGTCAACTTAAATATACATGACCATCATAATTTTACTACTGTTAGAACTGTTGTGTCGCTTCTAAAAATTGTTTATTTTCCTATTTACTGTATGATGAATTGTTTCAACTGAGATTATTATGGTGTATAAAATGTCTGCATTTTCTTCTTTTTAGGCTTTATTGAATGGTTTCTTCAACTTTGAAAATTTTGATCTTGAGGAATATGAGTATTATGAGGTTTGTGATTTGTTGGATTACATTTTGAATTTTGTTCACTTTGTATTCTTACTTGGTTTGCTATAAAAGTCTTAAGTTAATTTTGTGATTTTAAATATAATGTGTTATTAAATTGATGTTAACTTATTAATAATTTATTTAAACGATTTTTTGATATTAATGAATGCGTAATTTTTTACTGATTTTGTGTTACAAAATGAGGTATAGTAAATCTTATCATCAATACCATTTATGTCAAAACATTAAGAAACGTTCAGTCTACCCTTTTCACACAAGTAATATTTTAAAGTAGCCTATACTGATTATTATAATACTTTTGGTTATTAAAAGGAATATTATCAAATTACTAGATTAATATATTAATATACCATTACTTTGGAACTGAAAAAGATAGGGTAACAGTTGATAGTAACAGGACTACCACAGGCAAGGTTTTGCTACTGTTTTCCAACCTTGACTACTAGGGTACCTTTTTTATCAAAATCACCTAAAAAGTTACTAATTTCAAAATTTTGGCAACGTTTTTGGAAAATTCACATTAGGTCAGTGAAAATTTAGTCCTTTTTTAACGAAGAGCAAGCGAAAAATATTTTTCCGATTTTTCTTTAGAGAAAAAATTTGGCACCTAGCTGTGGCCATTTTATTAAATTTAGTTAAAATTAAAATTTTTTTCTTGGTGAAATCTTCATCTCTGTTTCATTCTGAATTAGCTCATTTTATGTTTTAGCCAATTCGTTTTGTATCTAATTAAAATTGATGCTAAAATAGGATTTCAAAGTAGACTTTTTGTTACTATTTTTTAAAATTTATGCTACCATTTCACAACTGTTTTGGCTGTGGCAACCCTGAAGGAATTGAAAATGAAATGTTTTCATTGATCTTACTAATGTTCTGTGTGTTCATGATGTAGTAAATGTCGTGGAATTCAATGCGATCTACATTCACCTTAGTATCACCTGGTCTAGGGATAGCTGTAGTAATGCATTGCTTCAATACCAGAAATCTTGGGACACATGAGCCACTAGCATCTGTTTTTTAATGTTACCTCAGAAGAAATAATCCAGCATATATAAGCAGGGATACACTTACTATGGGGGCTTAAACCTCTCCCAGATCATATTAAAAACAAAAAGTATCCTTATTTAATTCATTGACTGCTTCTTTAAAAGTCGCGTGTAAAGGTGTTTTATGCTTCTTTGTAGTCAACTGATATTTATTCATTGCTTTTAGCCCATTTAGAAAAGTGTTCCATTTCTCATTTACTGGGGTTGGATAAAATAATTTAAAATTTGATATTGTTCATTAAAACAGTGGCACCAATACAGCTTCTATTTGTCTTAGAATAGTCGCTTTAAAATTAGTAAATAGGTAACACATCAAAACTAGTGTCTAGGTAATGCACTCTAAAACTAGTCAATATTTCTAAGAAATTTTATAATCACTCCCTAAATAAAGAGCTTATGATAAAAATGATCCTGGGTGCACCCATATATAATGGCTAGTGACCCGGTTGACCAGGCAAGATCGAGTTGGTCATTGTCAGCTGCCCAGACATTTTGGCTGTTTCATTCCATTTAAATAGGCACAAATGTCCCTTTAAAAACAGGAAGCCCCTTGGATTAGAGAGAAACTAGCTGGGCTCTGATGAATTAGCATTTGAATTGCATGGTTTTATTGTCACAAGTCTATTCGTTAAATAAGGGGCTGGTTAAACATAAACAATACATTCCTTGCATCCTTAGTGTGGTTACTGGCTCTGAGATCATCTTTTGGTTCTAAAAAGGACAGAAGTAATTACAAATTGTTGAAACCAATAATCTATGGTGGTTACCATACATTATTTTGCATTTGGTAGCCCTTTTCCATGGAAAGTTTACCACCTATCTATAAATGAACTTTCCAAGATCATCTACTCACAGGAGTTAAGACTAAATTTTCTGTTTTTATTTCTATACTTCTTCACTTCAGTGTTACTGGTCAATGCAATTCTAGAGATCATTATGATTCATTTTGTAAAAGCATGTCTTGTCATAAATGCAGCACTATGAGTATTTAATTGCAGTGCTATTCATTATTTGACATTTAGACAGATGAGATGCAGTTTTATTCGGGCATACGATATCAAAGTGTGGTATTCTTGCTCTCAGTGTGTTGGTAGATAATTATTTTAATGAGGTATATTTCCATTTGTGTAACTCGCATCATTATGTAAATTACATAAATGTATGTTGACGGATGATCCTCATCATAATTATTTTGTGTTTTCTAGTGAATTCTCTCATGTAGCATTCATCCTATTTAATATTTTTTTATTTTTCAGCGTGTTGAATCTGGTGATTTAAGCTGGATTGTGCCAAATAAATTCATTGCCTTTTGTGGACCTCATCCTAAGAGTAAAATAGAAAATGGTAAGTGAGACTAAATGAAAGAGTTTTATCAATGAGGTAATGCCATATTGGGCACCAGTTGCATGACTTCATTGTTCAAAAGATGTAGCTAGAAGTTTTTAGAAATGCAGTTGTTTTCATTCAGCAAAATGAAATGAAACAGTTCATTTGTGTTTTAGAAGATCTTACTTATCATTACAAGCTTCTAAATTTTATCATTTTGAAATAAGTAAATTATCCAAAATATTTTTTGAAGCAGAAATTAGTTTTATTTTTAAAACATTATAATCTTTAATTTCAACATAATGACGAGGTGTTGTCGTCAGATCTTTACCTTTGAGATTGATGCCGGACTGTCACCAATAGCTCATTGTGTTGCTCCAATGCAACATTAATTAACTGCCTACCTACCTTTCTTACACATGGCTCCATAGGCACATCTCCTTTAGGTATATATGAGCTTCACGAACCTGAGGTACCCTAGTGATCTATTCTTTTCCCATGGGGTTTACTGCCTCTGGTAAACAAGGGGATTGCTACCCCAGGATGCCTAAGCGAACTTTCTATCCTTTCTTTTCACAATTACTTGACATCGTCTGTTTTGTGTAGCTTGGCCAGATATGATCCTCCCACCATAAAACCAAAAATCAACCAACCACCTTAAAATGAGAATGTTTGCTTTTCTCCCATGGAAGCAAACTGAATAAAGCCTCACAACTATAAGCAATTTTACCGTTTTATACAGATGTTGTGATGTGTGCTCATGTGTAGTTGTGATAAAAAAAAATATAAATTCTTTTTACTATTTAAATGAATATAACTATTCTTTATGTTTTAGGGTATCCATTGCACTCCCCTGAATCATATATTCCATTTTTTCGTAAGCACAATGTCACAACCATAGTCAGACTCAACAAAAAGATTTATGATGCCAAGAGGTTTGTTGAAAATGGATTTGATCACAGAGATTTATTTTTTATGGATGGAAGTACACCAAGTGATATTATAATGAGAGAGTTTTTAGAAATTGCTGAGAAAGCGAAAGGTGCTGTTGCTGTTCACTGTAAAGGTAATATTCTTACATTTGCAATTATTTTGAATACACCTTATTTCATACAAATGGATTGCTTACCGTTATGTGTATGGCACAATATGGTTATGTTTGTATATGTGTACAATATACAGTTTGCATTGCAGTATAAAATTTTTAATGATTTACTACTCTCAGTTATGGGAAACAGCATTATAGGTGAATAATGCAGTGATAAATTGCTTTTTTTTACCTTGTAAATTATTTTGCTTCTTAAAGTTCTAATTGCATGTAGTACAACAGGTTTTTAAAGCAGAAGTTGGTCACACTTTTAGTTGCTTATATATTGTTGGTTTGCAAGTGAAACACTGAGTTAAAAAACATAGTTCTGAAAAAACAAAGAGGAAAATTGTGCTTATGCTCTACTCACAAAGTGAGTTTCTCAAGAAAAATTAGTGCTTCAGTAGCCCAATTGGAAGAGTAACTTATCAACCGGAGGGTTACGAGTTCGAAACTCAATGCAGGTTATCTAGGTGATCTGCAAATTACCTAGGTAATTTGAGAAATGAAACAATTTTTTGCACTTTAACAGATCGGCGTAGTTAATCTGCACATTACCTAGGTACCTGATTTCCGTACTTTAGCGGTAACATTTATACTAATTTTATCCTAATTAAATAACCTACACTTTGTTGTCTTGTTAAATTCAAATTAATGTTTCCTTTAAATCTCAATATCAACTTTCCACGTGTCAAAAAATAAAATAATTGTTTTATCATCCCTTTTATTTTTAAAAGTAATTCTTTTGTCTGGATTAATTTAACATGAAATTATCTCTAAAATATTTTAATAGGAGACTACATTTGTGAATGTTTATATTTTAAATTCACGTAAAATATTAATACACGAAAATTTTTTAACAAATGAAGCAGTAAGAGTATTTGATTCATGATGTATGAGTTGAATGAATATCTTTCCTATTATTATAAGAGGAAATAAAATTAGGAAATTAAAGATTAATTTTGTCTTCCTTAACTTCTTAAATTAAGTTTCTTTGCAGGTGTTAGAATTGTTTTTTGAACACTCCATTCAAAGCATCATTTTAATAATCTAATTAATTTTCCTTCTGTAATTGACTTTCTTTTAATAGAATTTTATTAGAATGTTAAATTAATTTATCCTGAGAAATGTACTAGTAGTTTTGCTAGTTCAATATAAAGATGTTTTTTGCTAAATGATAATGTCACTAATTTGGTTTTCATTTTCATTAGCTGGCTTAGGTCGCACAGGTACTTTAATTGCATGTTACATTATGAAACACTTCAGATTCACGGCAGCTGAAGCTATTGCTTGGATTCGAATCTGCCGACCAGGTTCAATAATAGGACACCAACAGCTGTGGTTAGAAGAGTAAGTTTAGATGCATAAATGCATGAGTATTAAAATTTTAAATATAAGAGATGACACACTTGTGTATATATATTCACTTCTCTTGTTGCTTTATGATAAATATGTATAACATACTAAAAACAAGACATGACTAAATTTGAACTAAATTATATTAAAGAAATTAATTTGCAGTCATGAATCAAATTGTGGGTCCACATCCTGTTACAGGGGACAGCTTGACTTTGAACTCCTTACATGATAATGGTCACGTCCAGAAGAAAACATGATATGTCTACGGGGGTTGTTTGAAATCAGAAATATTGCAAAACTACGTCTGGGTCACTAACATATCATGGATACATGGATGTTAATTCTCATATCCATTTGAAGATGTTGACTGATTCAATAAATAACATGGCAGGTAAAAAAAGTAATTTTAATAAAAAGTCATCAAAAATTAAATAAGCATAATGTGCTGATTAGTCTACCAGCTATTAGTCTTCCTCAAAATAAATAGGCGTAACATTAATTCTAATATCTAAATATTCCTTGATTGTTGCATTCTAAAGATGTTTTAATTCGCAACCAGCACACACAGCATGACTGCAAAAAAATCCAATTTAATGTGATCCATTGCCAGAGCATGCGACTTATTTTCATTCATAGACACCACAGTTTCATTGCTCTTTTTCAAGGTAGGTGCTTTCTAAAGCATTTCGTGTTAACATTTTATTTTTCAAATCAAATTCATGTTATAATTTAGAATTAAGAATATTTAGTTTGTTTAATGAAAAAATTTCTAACAGTTTGATTTATTTTATTATTTCCTACATATACAGTTTCATTCTTATGTGTAATGGTGCTAATGTTTTCTAAGTAATTTGTAAAATATAGACTATAAACTCTAAAAATCTGTTTGTGTTTGTAGGAAACAATCTTATCTTTGGCTTCAAGGGGATATATACCGATTAAGAAAATCACATTATGGAAATACAAAGAAGAAACCTCTGGACAGCAAATTAAAAGAAATAAAATCACCAGGCAGATCTAGTCTAGCAATTCCTCGGGACAGATTTCAAAATAATACCTTGAAAACAACCACCAATAACTGCTTGACGAGCAGAAATAACTTAGATGCCTTAGATAATGGTGCTCAAGGAAATAATATTGATGTAAGGTGATCATATTTTAAATAGACCATATTTGATTGTTCAAAATGTCCATAAACTATTATTACAATTGCATTGATTTTTCTTTCGAAGTAGACAATTATGACTAAATTAATAATTTTAAAGAGAATACTTTTTTTGTAACTGATAATAAATCTGATTTATATCTGTCAGCTATTCTCAATAGCTTTCAATATATGCTTTATATATTGGAATATATGCTTCAATTCCAATATATGCTTTATGCAGTTCATTCTAAAAAGAGTTTGCTATACTTCCTTTTGACAGTTACCCATGGGTTAATCTCTTAGGTGTGTGTGGTCTTCATGTACCTGAGTGATCTTTTCTTTTCCCATGGGATTTACTATCTTTGGTAACAAGGGAGTTATGCTCCAGGATCTTTTTCTGCTGTTATCCCATTATTCTATATGGGCTGCAGTAGCCCAGTTGGAAGAGCAATGGATTAGCAACTGTAGTGTTGCGAGTTCAATACTTGGTCCAGCCAAAGACCTGCATGTACACAGGGGCTGGTGCATGCTAAATCTGTCATGACTTCAAATGTCCTCATGTTAGCATGGTGTGGGAGTTTGGAGAGTGGGGTGCCAGTTCAGGTGTTGACCTCGTCATCTGATCACTGTTCAAAATTACGAGGCGTTGTCCTTGGATCTTTTGCTTGAAGATTGATCCCTGACCATCGCCAATAGCCTGTTGTGTTGCTCCAGTGCAACGTTAATTAACTACCTACCTCAGACACCTGATAATCGTAACTGACTACCGAAGCGACCAACCGGACTGCCGAAAACTGGCTGCGGTAGCCCGTTTGGAAGTGTAACGGATTATCAACTGGACGGTTATGAGTTTGAAACTCGGTTTGACCAGACTGTTGCATATGTAGGGACTGGTGCATGTTAAATCTGTTCTGACCTGAAATGTCCTCATGGAGTGGTTTGAAGTGTGGGGTGCCAGGTCAGGTGTTGACCTCTCCATCTGACAATGGTCTGAAATTACGAGACATTATCCTTGAATCTTTCCCTTAGGGATTGATCGAGGGTCGTCACCAATAGCCCGTTGTAATGCTCCAGTGCAATGTTAATTAGCTACCTACCTACTCATTATTCTATTCCCCAATCGTTCTTTTTTCACTTACACTTGAAGTTTTACTGATTCAATGATTTTTTATTTGGAGTTGTCTTGTGTTTGGCACAGCTTGGCCAAATATGGCCCTTATGCCATAAATCTTCAAAACAGCCAACCTTTTTACAGTTAATTCTAGTGAAAAATCTAGGGAATAAATATTTGACTAGAGAATAAGTACTTTATATTCAAGTGTTCATTTTTTATTTAATGTAATCACCCTGTAATTAAAAAGTTGTTCACCTCACATTTAATAGTTACACATAATTTTTATCATGAGTGAGTTCCAATCGAGATGGGATATCTACTATTTGAAGTAATTTCATTGTAATAAAGGAGCTGCAATTTTTTAGGTGATAATAGGACAGTTCATATTTAAAAAGATATGACGAAACAAATATATTTTTCATCGGAATCTTTTAGAGTTTAGATATCGCCTGATGGCGATTCCAAATGTTAGAATATGAATTCATGTCAATCTTCACACAAATTCATTAGGTATTCTTTTCAGGATTTTGAACTTTTTCTACCGATTCTTTTTAAATATCTTGAAATTAATATGCATTTTTAACATAACTGCTACAAACAGAACTTTTATCATAACTGCTAAAATTGTATTGCAGAAATCTCTAAAAAGAAAAAAACAGTACAATTCTTAAATTATAATTAGAAACTATAACAGTCATAAAGTACAGACAGTGATTGTGTCAGTATTACAGCAGTAAAAAATGAAAGGTAATTTTCTAGCAGCAGAAAATAGAAGCATTCTTTATGTAATGAAAATGATATGTCTTTGGACATGTTTCAACATGATTTTGTTTTCACATAGTTACTATTGTTTTTGTTAATTTATTCCAAGCATTGTGTAAAAAATTAGAATTCTTGTTTCGTTTGACAGCATATATTACTTTAAGTTATGGTTTTTATTACCTGTGTGCAGGAAAGATTGTTGATATTGTTTACTCATATGGTGATTTAGATGATTACTGATATGCTAATTGAAAAAATATTGTTAAATATTAACAACCTATTATAAAATTCAGCTATTTTGTTTGAAAAAATGAAAATATATATATTTATTTAAACACAAGTTATTTAATTCATTGTAGTGTTTCTATTATCTATTATGATGGAGAATATAGCTCTAAAAGATATTTTGTATTCTGAAATTATTCACAGAAATGTTAAAAAGAGGAAAATTTTAGATTGACTAAAATATTGCAGAATGCAGCATTTAAAATTACTTTGAAGTTTAGAAACCACCTACTAATTGCTTGGTAACTAAGCAATTTTTTTATAAATATAAAATAACCCTTTTGAGTTAATGTCAATCTCTTATTCGTGTGGTTTCAATGCATGTTGTTAGCAATTTTGCAAACTAGGAGTTTTAAGTTTTGCTTTGATGTATGAAAATACCTTTTAAAGCTCCATATTATTAATAAACCCTTTGAACTTTTCAGTCGTGGATTTTATATAGATAGGTTACTTTACTTATGGAATGTTCTAATTCACATTGTAGGGAAGTAGAACTAGTAAGCATTTGCTTAATGGTGACCTGGATAAAGAATTCCATGTCACACAAGGGGACAAACTGAATCTTATTAAAGCTAACAGAAGGCACCCTCGGTCAATAACTACTGGAACTTTACAGTAAGTGAAATAACCTATTATAAAATATGTATTTTTATTAGGTTCATATTCGTTTTCAGTGATATAATTAAGTAAATACTTTTGTTTTTATTAAACATTGATGTAACACATTTAGCGACATTACTTAAACTTTGCTCATGGGTAGTCTGTTTAAAATGTATTGAAATTTTATGGTATGCTAGAGATAACTACATTTAGTTTTTTGTCTCATACCTACCAGTAGATCTGGCCCTTGTGGCACACAAAACCCAACCAAACTGCCCACCTTTGGCTGAGTGTCTGAAGTCGTCATTCTTATGAAACTGGTAGACTGAAAGTGCTTGGTTGCGAGTTCGAATTTTGTGTGAGCAGGTCTGATTGGCTGCTTGAAGTCCTCCAGGTGGGCATTTCTCTCCACAGTTCACAGTGGGTGTGTGATGTGGCAGCACCTTGTATGGGTGCCCTGGGGTAATGTGTAGAGTCTGTCATGTTCTTGCCAATTATTGCTTGAAAGGTTACAATTTATTCAAGTTGGCCATGGAAAAAGTTTCTTATCTCGGGTTTTTTATTTTAGACTCAACTACACTAATGATATAGATGAAGATTGAAATTTTTCGGTCCTTAAAATTTGTAGCACTTAAAGCTAAAAAACCAAAACTGATAGTTATCCAATGAGATTATGTATTTTGTAATCCATCAAAAACTCACGCAAGAATGTTGAATTTTAGATTGGGATCTTAGTTTTCAAAATATAGTGACTGAATGTGTCCATTATATTTGTAGGAATTTTAAAGTAGACCCCAATATACCAGGAAATATAATTATAGTAACCCCTTGGTGTATTGTGTTTCTTGGGGGGACAAGAAAAATGCAGGATAATGCAAGGGCTGAGGAAAACTTGCATGCAAGAAATAAAAATTGGTAGGTTGGGTCGAGGACAGAAACCGCAGTTTTAACGTCAGTACTCAGGCCAGATCTTGGATTATGGAATGAATGAACCAGACATAGGAAGTTTAAATGATTGTTTATAGTCAGTATTCAACAATCAGTTTACAGTTTAAACTATTAAAGTGCAGTTTGATATTAATATTGAAGGATAGTTTTATTGATTAAAGGCCTATGTAGCTTAGTTCAGTTGCTTTTTATTGGCATCATCTATCTATCCAGTCCACACAATCCAAAGTCACACTGGCTCAAAGCTTGCCCAGCACCGTTGATTTTCGACATATTGCTGACCCCCTTGTGCATAGTGCACCTGCTCACTAGATCCATATCAGGTACTATCATCCTTTGTCTACATGGCTCTATTTGTCTTCTGGAGATTTCTTCTAGTTCCCAAATCACAAAACAAGTTCTAACTCTTTTTTGTAATACTAGACTTTGCATGCCCCCAGTAGTGTTTCGATTTTAAAGACGTATTCATATAAAAAACATTTGTTACAATAATTATAGATTGACTTGGCATGATTTCTCTCGATACTTTCCTCTTGAAACTTTTTGATTCATTTCCTGGAACTTTAAAAAGGCACAAGTAATACATTAAATTGCGTGTTTCTTTAATTTAAAAATATGAAAACTAGACATTAAACGCAAGATGGTAAAGTCTTTTGAAATAATACTAATAACAGCAGAATAGTTATGAAAGCAGCAATTCCTTCTCATCCACAATTTCGAGACATCTAAATCTTTTTGATCATTTCGGTTTAACCTGTTCATGGGGGCTGGTATTTATGCTTAATCTTATGTTTTCAACCGAGACAGTATATTTGGCTACTGGTGGGTTGATTATGGAGTGATAATTCCTCAGCTTCCACAAACAGGAAATTCATCTATTGAAATTAATTTGAAGTGCGAAAAATGAAAATTAAAAGGAAAAAAAAAATGCTTATTTCAAGAGGGCAGTGAAGTTCTGTTTTAGGTTTGATTTCCGTCAATTTCTCTAGTGCTTGCAGAAATTGTTATTTTATTTGTAGCAACATGTAACAAGTCCAGAATCTAGTAAAAAAAGAGCATTATATCAAGACACTATATTGAAAGGTTATTGTATTAAATTTAAAGCAGATGGACTGTTCAACTTAAAACCTGTGACAGATTGTGTGAAATCTATGAAGGTCACTGTTTTATGTACTTTTACTTGTACATATAAGGATTAAGTTTTGTTTTAAATTGTATATCAGTTTTCACAGACTCACACTGCATGTTGGGTTATTCAGTTTTCTTTCCCTGCAACAAGTTAATGTCGAATTAATAAACTTTGGTTCTAATCCGAATTGAGTGTAGTAATTTGTTCTCAACTTTAACTGCATAAGACATATGATCATCTTAATATCCTACTTCATGTAAGGTATTTCACATGCTCTTTACTGTCTCTTGCAGCTTTTTTGCAACATTTTTAAGTGTGCTCAATTCAAACACTGAAATTTTAGAACAAAACTGTTTTCCTGCACAGGAGAATGAAATGCTCAGTTAATTACTATGGGTATTTTTTCATCCAGGTGTTTTCAGGAAATTCACTGATTCACAGCTGGAATGATGGGTTTTGCTTATAGGTGGGAAATGGAAGTTAAGAATGATGGATACTTTTTCCCTGCTTAAAGATTTTGTTGTTTTTCTTTTAATTTTTAATATATATTTTGGTGGAAAAAGGATCTATACATGTTTAATGTTTTAACCACTAATGCTTTCAAAACATATAATCCATTTATTTTACAAAAATAACTTTGATAAGCAGTAGGATTTTTTAGAACCGTTACACTTCTAAGATATAAAAGAATGTGTTCTCAATGGTGATGTTCGTGTAAGTTAAATAACCATTCCATTTATGACAGAGTAATAAATGTACTTTAAAAGATAAGTTCGCCGTCTGCATATTTTGATTTATGAATTTAAATCTGTTAATGTTTGCACTTCACTTGTAGCTTGGAAGAAATTCGTGCTTTGAAACGGACAACCTCTCAACCCCTGAGACCCTTGCCACCAGGTGGAGCTGTGGTAGCCCCTACATATCTATCACCCACAAAGCCAATCAGGGAATGCTCCAAAATCTTACTACCACCTAGTCCCATGAATTCCCCTTCACAAACTCGAAAACTGAATCAAAAACAGGTTGTACCTACTGCTGCTAGTAAAAGGTATGCAGCTTCTTTCATGATGAATTTTTCACTTGAGTATATTTTTATTTGTAAAATTTTTTAGTTATATGTATATAAATTAGATTTTTGTTCAGCTGACTTATGTTTGGCAGTATTACTAAAAACTGCAATAAAGTATCAAGGGAAGTTAATAGTTATTTTTCAAATGTGTTTAATCACCATAATTATCATTTTTAGAGCAATTTTAGAACTACTATTTGTTGCTTGAAGTTCAAGAACCGTTGGATGGTGTCTGTTAAATATTTTGTAATAATGTCTTCTCTAATTTAAGCATAAAATCAAGTATTGTTAAGAAAAACAGCGTTATAACATGTAGGTTTTATTTCTGTCTATGTTAAGAATTATAATTTTTCAACAAATGTAAATGTAAATCCATCTTGGATTTATAAAATGTTTTTCAAACTATTTTAAAACTAAGAGATTTGTTACACTTTTGTGAACTCTTAAAATTGTTATAAAATCTCTTAAAAAAATTTATCTTGACTCATTCCTATATTATGTTAATGATTTTAGTGCAATAAAGAATTTGTTTTAAATGGGGGTATGCAAGATTGAAAATAGAAATTATGATATAGAAAATTTGTTAATCCGTCTTTATCTGTGCATAAGCCCTTCAAACAAGCTGTAGGATTTCTTTGTTAGAGGTGGTATATAGGGACACATTTTGATGACTATAATGAATACCATTACAATTAAAATCAATTATATGTTCTCAAAATATTTCTAAATTTAAGATAAATATTCTTGTGTTAAAAATGTTCTTTAATTTAATGCGCATTTTCACTTAAATATTGCTAAAATATTTCACCTTACATAGATTCTTATAAAAAATCTTGGCTCTTCCTATTTGGCAGTTTAAAAAGTTTTATAAAACTAATGAAAAACTTTAACTATATTGAAATGTTACTAGGCATCTTTAATATTTTGTATTTATGACTGATACCAGAAATTTAGTTTAATGATCACAGCCTGGATTTTGGTGATCTAAGCATGTACAAAAATGACTTTCAAATGCCTAGAAATAACAAATATTCAATTACATGCTTTCAGTTTGCAAAATATTTCCTTTTGCAGGCATATTGTATGGAAATAATTGTTTCTATTTATGAATATAAACACAAAAATTAAAAATATAAGTTTCAAAGTTTATGTTTGAAAGTAGTGTTGTGATGTTGTGAAAGAATTGAAATAGGTAATTCACTTACTGACCAGAAGTGATCTAAAGAGGTAAATTGTTTTTTGAACATATGGTGCATTCCAGGTGTAATCATTTCTTGGTTATACTGAAGACGTTGCACAAAACATTTTCATGCATCTTTCTATTTTCAGTGGATTGGTATTTTTCGTTTTACCAGCTGTGGACCACAGTTTAGGGAACACTACTTAGTTTCAATTTGCAATTCAAAAATTTAAAAGTCGTCTGTTTTCCTCTGGAACCCATTTCCTCATGAATCATTTGTAACATGTTTTGTAGTGAAAATGAAGCAGAGAATGAGATTTCAACACAAGAATGTTTTAAGAAAAACTTGAGTAAAATGTTGGACAAAATGAAAAAAACCTGGCCTAGTAACCAGAAATACGACAAAAAATCTAAAAAAATGACCTAAAAATATTGTGTGCATCTGGAATCAGAAGATTGCAAATCTAATTTCTATCTATGTGAGCATTGTCTCCATAGCTCTGATGAAAAAGTGATATGCCAACAGCATCCAGACCCTGTTGATTATGTTTGAAAACATTAATAATTTAGGGATACAGTATGATTGCAATTGTGCATCTAACTAAATAACTTTATGTAAAACAATAAATGTTTTGCGCCATGCTCCTAACATCATTACAAACACAAAAAATTCTGATGTAATTAAATCCAAAACAAATAATTCCAATTTTCTTGGGTAAAATGTACTGTAATCTTAAAGTTTTTTGTTTTCCATTTCTCATAAATAATAAACTGATGAAAAATATTGCTTCCCGTATAAGGTCAAACAAGCAATAAAAGAATTTGCTAGTTTTCTGTTTGTTTACTAACATCCTAACTTTTAACAACTGCTCCTTGTGGTTCCACAAAAGGCTGTTTATTTCAAAACCACTTACATGGGTGAATTTCATGTAATAAAAATCAAAAGTATTTTTCTTTAGAATTCATGTAGAATTTTAGAATTTTTGTATAGAATATTAAAATACAATATGAACGAAACAAATGCCAGGCACTCGACTTAATGTTATTCACCATCTGACTTCTGTACTTCATTACTAAAACTATTAAATACAGTAGACATGTCTAAGTGTTGAGCCATCATAGGAATACAATATGGAAGAACTTTAAGTACTTAGCATAAAACAAAACCTAAATTTGGTTCTAGGAGTAAATTGAGATTTCACAGAGTAGTTTGCCTGATTAAGTACTTAGTATAAAAGAAATTATTTTTAATACTTTAAGTACTAAGCATAAAAGGAAACCTAAATTTGGCTCTTGGTGTAAATTGAGATTTGACAAAGAGTAGTTTGCTTAAATGTAGATTTATCTGACCATGTCAAATGACATAGTTTATTTGGTTGCATGAATGATATGTATAGCAGTTTTGTTTGTCACCAATAACTTGTCTGCCTCCCTTTACAACCAATTTACTCTCAGATCTTCATTCTACATAGACATCGGGCATGCTGTGTCCTTGAACCGATTCATCATCCTCCAGTGATTCGCAAGAAAAGACATTTTCCTTCCAAGCCAACCGTTCTTTGGGACCCTAGTAGAAGCTATCTGTCTAGTCTCAGAGCTCCTCTTTACCACCTCAGGCCTCTAATCTTTCCTTCAGACTTGCATCCAAACGCTGCTAAACGCAGCACAGTACTAGACCCTCTGTACTACCCATCTTTTATCTCTCGATACCCACCTTCCATTCTGTAAGTAGAATGCTGCTGCTGCTGCTGCTTCTGCATGTGCTTTCTTTGGGCTCACAATAGTGTAATTTTCCTTTTCTGCGTAGAACTAATCTTAAGTGTGTACTTTGATGGAATAACACTGCTGAGGACTTCCCTCAGTTGTGTATTAGGATTAATGAGAAAGAAAGTTTATGGAATTAAGATGATTGTGGTATCGGTGTTCATGCCACTTTTATGTTCATCATTGTTATATTAGGATAAGTGTGTAACTCAAAGTACTAACAAGGCTTTTAATCAATACAAAGAGACATCGCAACGGACAAGCGTACAACTCGATAAGAACAACTTAAAGACAGGCAACTGTTTCACTGCATATTTAAAATGGGTTGCCACAGACAAATGAACTGATAATAATATGTATGTTACGGTTTATGTGATCCAATTGGGTTATATTAATAATAACCAAATAAAAAGTTAAAGTGAATAATTTATAAGTGTTTATCATATGAATCGGTGATTAATAATTCGCAACTATGAACGTTAAATGTAATGTTTTGTTATTTCAAATGCCACAGAAGCTCTTTCTGCCAAAATAAATCATTTATTTTTAGCCATTTAATAAGACATACATATAAGAACTCCTTTATGTAATAAATAATGAATGTGTAATAAATATTATAAAACATATTTATACTAACTTCACCAGGCTTCATTGATAATTATTAATATTTACCAGTAGATGTAATTATGTGTTAATCTTATTGACCAATAGACATGGTTATTATTAATACTTACTGGATTTATTACATGAACCATAACATGTATACAGGAAACCAGTTATTTTCACACAGGAAACCAGTAATATAAATGCAGGAAATATACTACAATTAATGTCTATCATTACACACAAAAGGGTAGTGTTTAATTCAGTGACCAAGTGGTTAGAGCACTTATTTGTGTACGAATGGACTGAATCTGCTGTGCTCATTCAACTGGTAAAGAACCTAGGTGCAGGGGTTGGTTGTTAGTAGGCTGAAGTGCTTGGTTGCAAGTTTAATCCTCATGTGTGTCAATGTCTGGCTGGCAAGTATGTTTATGTTGCACTGGAACAACACAATGGGCTATTGGTGATGGTCCTGGATCAATCCTGAACGGAAAGGTCCAAGGACAATGCCTCATCATTTTGAACTGTTCAGACGAGGAGGTCAACACCTGAGCTGGCACTCCACTCCCCAAACTTCCAGTCCCAGTTTACACCAACATGAGAAATTTGAGGCCACAGCACATTTAACATACACCTGCTACCATGGATACGACGGTCTTTGTTTGGATCAAGTTTCGAACTCGCAACCCTCCTGTTGCTAATCCATTTCTACAAACTGGGTTTAAATGCCTCAAATGTATGTTATAAGAGATTTTAGGATTAGGAAGAATCTCTTATTTTTATAGGTAGGTAGTTGAATATATGCTGCATTAGAGCAACACAATTGTTTATTGGTGAGGTTTTGTGATCAATCCTGAAGGGAAAGATCGGAGGGCAACACTTCATTATTTTGATCCATGGTCGAATGACAAGGTCAACAAGTAACTGAGCTGGCAACTCATTCGAACTGGCAGGTTGGAGTTTCCCAGTTCCTTGTCTGTATGTAAACGTAGGCCAGCTTACCACAAGACCACCCTCCATATGTTCCAAAAACTACAGAAAGACTACCACAAAGATTTTATAATTCATGCAATATATAAAGTACAAGTATAGCATGAAATATAAATTATTTGCAAATATGCCAGATTTTCCTAAATTAAAAAACCACTCATTTACAAAATGAGAAATAAAATGAATACTGAACAATGAAAATTAAGGATTGAATAATATTGTTTGAGTTTCAAGAGAGTAAGAAAAGAAAAGCACACAAAAATTTTTCCAAGGTTTTAGCAATAATGTAGAGATACATGCTTTTTTTTACTGCATGCTTGTAAACATGTTCAGATATACATACTAGTTTTGTACTGAACTATTGAGTCTTAAAATAAATTGTCATGAACAAAGGGTTACTAATCATTACAATGGTATTTTTGTATTGAATTGTTTTTTATGTGTACACTACTTCTAATGCAGTGTTATTCCATTAAATGCAACAAATGGCTGAACTTTTAATCCCTGAATGCCTCTTTGTTTCTATTGAGTCTAAATATGTAGTTAGTTTATTAAATGCTTACTAAGTTAGCCATAGAATCTTTCTTAAACACCAATATAAAGTCGAACAACACATTTGTTCAAAAGTGGAAATTTTAATTTTTTTGTTAAAACTATACTAAAATTTGAGAAATGATTATGGCAAAAGTTAGATTATAAAATTATTACGCTGACTTTTAATTAATATCTTAATTTAGAATAGATTAAATGCATTTGTCGTATATTTTAAATTGTGTTAAGTCAATTGCCTTTGAAATACCAAATTTTTATGGAATATTAAAGAAATAGAAAGAACAAAATAATAATTTTTTACCAGCATAATTGCGAGAAGTTCTTTACAAATAAGCACCTTTTGTTTCTTTTACTTAAAAATATTCCAATTTTCAATTTTTGTGATTTTATGATAGTGATCTGTATACTAAATGAAAAATATCAGTATTATACTTAATCGAACATGTGTCATTGAAGCAATAGCTTTTAAATATAAAAGGTTTTAATACAAGAAACCTAAATGTTGAGTTGATAAAAACACGGTGCTTGTTTCATGTGTTTAGTATATTACTCAATAATATAAAAAGTAATACAGTAATTTTGTCTTGTTTTCAAAAATGTTATTTATTCAAAACTAATTTAACGATTTTAAAATTTGGAAATAGTAACTGGTTTTATCACTTTAAGAATATAAGAAATGTTTTAAAAATATTTAACCTGCATGATCTTCCTGTATTTAGTAAGTAACATGAGTATATTGTTTAGTGGAACCTCTGAATGATTCAGAGTATTTTGATGCATTTATGTATCTATCGGATATTTACAGATGTAGTTATTAAATAATTTTAATTGTGTATGTGTAGAATTTTATTATTGGTTGAAATTATGTGTCCTTTGGAAATAAGGCTTACTCGAATATTTATGTGGTTAATTCTAATTTAATCTTTCTAACTTAAGGTTTACTCGATACTTTTATTGTTTTGTTTTTGTTAATAATGCGTTAATAAGATAAGATGAAAAATTAACACTCAAATTATTTTATTTACCTTTTCTTGTCTTTAATTATATATTATGCATACAATTTTTGTATGCCCAATACATATTATGCATACAATTTTTGACTTGTAATTCTAAGTGACTATTATTCTGTTTAAATATTTATTAAATAATCCTAATTAAAATAATAGTTACATAAATCATGTATAAAATAGAAATGTTTTGTGATTTAAACTTTTTTTATATAAGTTTGTACTTAGTGTGTATTTCATGCTTTGCTCTTGCAATTTTCTATTTATTTGACAACTCCCTGTGTGTTCTTACATGTTGGAGTATTTCAATTGTAGATTTAAGTTATAAGTGGATCTACTTAGGTAGAATTGATTTTACCTCCTTTTTTAAAATGCAAAAGGTATTAACATAAAAATGTGTTTATTTTAAGTTATATTTTTTTATATTTCTTTGTTTTCTTATGTATTTTGATATGTGGTATGTGTGAATCATTTCTCTTTTCTTCTTTTCATAGTACATTGAAGAATTCATTATCTTCCATAAATAAGCCATCAATGCCCAGATGATGCACAAATATCATGGGAATTTGTTTGGATAATGAAGATAAATATGCAGGCATATTGTCTTGTTGATGGAAGCAAAAGTTTTAGACTTTTGAGTAATGCTGTTTGTGATAGACTTTACAAAAAATATTGTTTCTTAAAATTTTTATCTGTTGTTACTTTTTGTATTGTTTTCTTCAAGCACCCTTGTATGTTCTGCATACAGGTTATTTTAATTAAATAACATTATTAATTATTATATTTGTGTTCTTTTAATAGTTATTAATCTTGATTTGTATATAATTAAAAAATATTTTTATAATAAGTTTGATATGGTATTTATATCACACTTTGAAGAATTGCATATTTAGTTAAAACACTTAACCTCTTCTTATGTTTAGCACTTATTCATATAAAGAAAGTGGAAAATAATTTTAATAATTATTGAATTAGTTGTTACTTTTACCGATGTTAAGTTATTTTTTGAGATATTTTACTTTTGTAATATTATGTTCAAAAATTACTTTTATTACTTAAAGATATTAAAAGCAATTTATAGAACTAAACATTGTATATAAACTTGCTTCAAATCATTTTCGTTTTGTTGTTTCTTCTTTGTAAATTTATTATAAACCACTACCTTAATAAAAATGTTTTATTTCTTACAATCCTTTAATATCTCCCTTGCTTTCTGTATAGAGCTTTGCTTAAGATGTCTACCCAAGATAGTAAACCAGAAAAAGTATATTTTAAATATATTTCCATGTTCATGTATTGGATTTTATCTATAAAGACCGTTTTTTTCAATGTGCATTTCGAACTTTTACAACTAAAAATCTTTATGGTTGATGTGAACAAAAGTTATTCTATTTAAAGTTTAATTTTAAATTTAAGTATAAGCTCTTAAGTTACTTTTGAAGTTTTATATATCGCTTTATTTTAAATGAAATAAATTGTGCACTTAAGAAATATAATCCAATTTCATTGCACAAAAACTTCAGTGCTCAAAACCCAGGTATTGATTAAAATATTACTATTGATGATAAAATTTAAACTCAGAAACTGAGATTTTTGTAATGAAAATTTATATACTTTCCAAATTGCAGCAGCATTAGTGTATTTGGTTACTTACAGAAGTGTCTCAAATTTGAGGTTTTTCACAACTTCATGTACTTTTAATATTAGAAAAAAGTTATTTGTAATTTCTTTCAAGTGCACTCACGAATATCATCACATTTTACGTTCGTATTGATGTAGCTTTTTGTGCATGAACAAATAAACACCCTTAGACGCCATGAAGATATTTTGATAAAGTGAAGTTACTTGTTTTCCATCTAGATCTGTGCTTGTATTACCAATACATCTGACCATTATGGTGCTTGGAAGCATTTCTGTGAAATGCTAGAACAGACATTTTCAATTTTATATTTACAGTTACTAATGAGTCTTCTACAAACGCTAGTTGATAGACTTGACTCCTGTACTTAGTATTTTGATACTTGTAGTACTGTGGAATCTTTGGTCGATCTTTCACTCTCATGTTTTTACAGACTTAGCTTCCACTTTTAACAACCTTGGACTTTACGAGAACCTTAACTTTAAAAAATATTGTTAACCATCACTGTTTCGCAATGAAATGTATTGTTGTCCCCATGCCAAAATCGCGAATCTACAAATTTGTTGCATCTAGACAAACATATTTGAAGTTTTTAAAAATTGAGTAATGTACGTTATAGCTATTTGTGAATACATATGAAAAGTAAGTATCAGGCTACAATTCAGAATTTGTGCCTTTGACATAGTATAATACACGGAGTAGCAACTAGGAAATATAATACATTTATGTGAAAGCAGTTCAAACCAGATTCATGGTTTTGATGTGGTGCTAACAATTTTTAATATAAAAGTCATCGGATTCAATGTTCTGCTAGTATTTAAAATTATAATTTTCCAAACAATATTGAAATTATACAGATATCTAAAGATATACATTATTTCATCGAAAAAAATTGAGCTAGTATACCAGTTTTTTTTTTTATGAAATGTTATTCAATTTTACTTATTCATTTAAAAATTTACATATTTTTATGTGCTATTATCTTTCAAGTAATAACAAAATAAGTATTGTGTCTGTAATGAGCAGTTTTTACTACCTAAAAGCTGAATTTTTTTTCTAGTTTACTTTTCATGCCATTTCATCTATTCATAATTTCAGATATGTTACAGAAAGATTTTATGTCAACCATTCTAAATGACTAGTGTATTAAAATAATTTTATTTAGTTATGCCAATCTTGAAACATAGATAACAAAATATTTTGTTATTAATATATGTTACACATAAACAAATTATTAATGCAGTTTAAAATTTTGATTTTCAACATAAATATGTCTTCAGGTTGTATGAAAATTGTTACATTTGATGTGTCCTTACTTGAAGAAATTAATTTTTCCAAAAAAGGTATTTGTTAAATGTTTTGTCTCATGAATTGCATTATTTTCATACGTAATGAGTATCATCTCAATGCTCCTAAATATTTTAAAACATAACCTTCATTGTTATTTGCATTTGATTGTACTCCTCGTTGTTGTACAAGTATAGATATAAGATTGGATTTGGATTCAACGTGTTATCATTTTTGTGAATGTTGCAGCTTAATTTAGAGGAATTGAGAGCTGCATGTTGTGTATTCAGAAATATCTATGGGCTTTGTTATCAATCTTTTGCACATTGCTGAAAGATTGTGCAAATTAAATTGCCATATTTTACTTTGGTGTGTTTACTTTTTTAGCCTTTCATATTATATTAGTTTGAATAACTTATAGTTAAAATTATGAATGTACATGATTATTTCTTTAATACACTAACTTAAAACATTTTAATTTTTAGAATTAGCTTATGTACTTTGAGATCAATAGTATTTAAATAAGATAAATTTTATAAGTCAGACTAAAGGCAGTGTAATTTTATTGAATAAAGTAACAATGTGATCAAATGTATTTAGATTTGAATAGCTTAATTATTAACATTCTTTTAGTTAAGGATGAACCATTTTAAAGGTAACTGAATAGATTTTCATGTTGTCAGTTCAGCCCACATGTGATAATTTCATGAAAGTAAAACACATTTTCTAAAAGTAACCTTCGGAGGGGTTAACATTCATAATTCCACCTTGCAACCTGCAGTCTTCCCTGCAAGATTTCTGACCTTTTTGACCGATATCTTTTTAAAGCATCCTATTCGAAATAAAGGAGCACTAGAATATTTACAAAGGATTCTATTGTAAGAAGGAAAGGACCAATAGAATATCTCCAAAGGATTCAAATTGAAGGAAAGGACCAATAGAATCTTTTCAACCAATATATTCGGTTATTTAGTCATGCATGTGGGGAAAAAGTAATACTATACTGCTTGAAAATCTTGTGATGTGCATAGGGTAAGAAAGCAAATTGAAATTAAGGTATTTGAATATTTAACACATGTATTAAAATAAGTTAAAATGCGAAATTTGTAACTAAAATATTCTTAAAAACAATAAGTCAGATCATGAAAAATATTGAAACAGCATTTCAGATCACTTAGATGAGTTGGGTATGTGCACATTTAATCTAGGTTGGTTAATCCTCCTGACTGGTGTCAAGTCCACAGCTCTACCTTTGTGAGCCACAATCAAAGTACCTGGCTGTGTATATCAAAAATGAGTAAAATCAGTTAAATGTATTTGCTATGTAATCAGCCCTCTTGTAAAAAGTCATGCGTAGCACTAGTTTCAAAATTTCTATTTATATTTGAAATTAAAATTCAAGAATAGTTTGGAAATGCATTTATTTTTTAAAATTGAAATACACTGGTTTTTAAAACAAGATATTCAACCACTTATGTTTCACAACCATCATAAACTCTTATTGTAGTTGACAGGCAACGAACACAACCACAAGGACCCATTTTAGGTTATACAAATACTACTACTAAAATTGTTGAAATCTTAGAAAATACACATTTTTCAGTAAATGTTAGTTCCAAAGACAGTCTCATTGAACTTCACAGTACATTCATGATTTAAATACATAATAGTCAACATTGAAAATATTGTTTGAAAAACTTTGACTTGTTTGTGTTGGGGTTAAGTAACATGTCAGTAGCTGTATAAAAATTAAAATAAGGTTATAAGTGTGCATATGAATAAGTGAGCTGCTTTAAGTTGAATTATGTTACTTGGTATGGCACCTTTTGAACTTTCTTTAGTATTATTTAAAAAAAATTAATGGAATAGGTTTTTAAAGACAGATTTAATGCTTAGAGTTTGTTTTCATCAATTTTATTCAATTTATGAATTTTACGAAGCACACAACTATTTACCAAAACGTGACTGAATTTGGGAAGCATATGCTTTTATTGAAAGGTTATTTGAGTGTTGAATGTAATACAGCAAATTCAATTCAGAGAAAAGTATTTTATTAGCATTTCAAATTCAAAATTTTCTTTGGTAATAAAATTTTTTAAATATTAATTTTTTTACCAGTTTTCCAATTATTGGTTTAGACTAGAATCAATAAGTCAAATATTTTGTGCAATTATATGCAATTAGGCATATCTATCCGTATTTAAAACTTTGTAATATTGTAATGAGACAATCAACTTGAAAGCAAATTATTGTAAATACCCAGTATAGTTTTAAATTGTGTTTTTTTATAATTTATAATTAAAATTTTGGATTTTATAACTTTAGATGTATATTTGATATACTAGCTATTTCTAAAAGTAATAAAATAAGGAACTTTAAGTTAGAATATACTTTTGTGATTAGAGACTGATTATCCTGTTATGGATTATAGTTCCATAATTTCTATAGTCCCTCAAACACTCAATGCTTAAAACATGTTAGATGCCCAAAAGTAGGAAATGTATTAAACTTCACAAAATGGTGTCATTTTTTGGCAATTTTGTTTGAACTGCGACGAAAGTTATGTCTTTGTTATGGTGTGAAATCAAAGTTTTATCATGATGAAATAATTTACCATCAAGTGTTGTACTTTGAGAAACAACTTTTGTTAACTATTAACTGTTTAAGTATTAATTTCAAAGTCTCAACTTAAGTATGGTAGCAAATCTTTTCTATTACTCAAGTTTATTGTACTTACAAAAGCAGCAATGGAGTCAATAAAATCGATTTGCTATGTGCCCAGTAATGTTTTTAACATGCCATTTTGAACTCACGCGTCTGGACAACATTTAGTGTTGATAAATTGAAAAAATTATTTGCATAAGAGCATTAGCACCTTTTTTTTTCTAAGTAACTCAACTAATTAATGAACATTTTAAAACTGAGCATCTAACGCTGAAAGTTAACACAATTCATTTCCTTAAATTTCAATCTGTACTTCCATCAAAAAAGTGATGCAATAATTAAGATAGCAATAGATATATGAATGTGATTTAAGATTTTTTGTTAAGAGTCCAAATTCACGATCAAGAAAAACTAACCTATTTCAAAATTATTTGACAGTTTACCTTGCCAATCCTAAACCTAAAAGCAATTTAAATTTCAAAACTATTTAATAATTCCTGTTCATAATAGACTTCTAATTATAGCATTCAAATGTAACAGATGCTACAGCAAACGCACCTGAATGAATAGGGTATACTTTACACAAATTCCTAAACTATAGTGCGTATAATAAATTGGGCACATTTTCGCTATCATTCTATGAAATGTTTTGAAGCGATTTAAAAAATATCTCTGTATCGTTTTTCAAATACTCTTGGACTAATGGTTGATCTTTTTCATTCTATTTTTTAAAGCTCAATATATCTGACCTGGTCGTTCTAAAAATTTTCTATTGTAGCTCTAGAGACCGCTAGGTTAAACACAAGATCCTGGTAAAGCTGCTTCAAATGGTTTCATGCCACTTTGGGTAACGTATAGAATGTTAAATGAACACATGATGTGTTTCCTTTAGATGGCATCCATTGCTCACTTTATTTCATTATCCCCCTTTTCGCTTGCAAACGGTCCTCTGCCCTCAGGGAGGTTTGAGCAGCGTCTTTTGCACGAACGAGAGCTTCTGCTCCAGGAGTCGCTTCTCCTTCAGGGTGTCCTGCAACCTGTTGAGCAGCGCCCTTTCGGATCCTTGCCACATCCGCACGATGTCTTCCTTGTTCATGGACATCAGCCTCAGCTCGTCGATGTCGTAGGACGACTTCCAGGTCGCGCTGAGGTTGTCGGCGAATTCCATGGACTCGATCCGCTCCTTGTCGTCGCTGGCGGTGAGGGAGTCCTTGCGGAGGTTTCGGACGTCTTCCAAGGACCGGACCCTGGGGTAGGGTGTGACCCCCGCGCGCGCCCAGGGGTCTTCCTTGACCTGCATCGAAGTGAGGTCGCCCGTGCTGGCGCTCAGTCGCGTCCGTATGCGATGGAATGTGGCAGTGCTTGCTGAGCTGTAGGATTCCACCAGGGAGACGGGTTCGTCTGGTGATTCTGCGTAGTACCTGGAACGGAAAGGACATGCGACGGTTGTAAAAGCAATAGGGAGCAGCATTGTCGAATAGTACGGCTCTGATGAGAGGCCAGATAGGTAGGTACCAGATAAATAGGTAGGTAGTTAACGTCGCACTGGAGCAATACAACGAGCTATTGGTGACGGTTCGGGATCAATCCCGAAGGCAAAGATCCAAGGACAGCGCCTCGTAATTGGAACCTCGGTCAGATGACGAGAACATCTGAGCTTGCACTCCAAACTTCCACACCACGCCAAATTGAATACATTTGAGGCCACGATAGGTTTAATGTGCACAGCCCCACGTACTCGACGGTCTTTGGATGGACTGAGTTTCGAACTCTCATCCCCCGGTTTGCTAATCTGCTGCTCTTCTTCCAACGGGCTACTTCGGCCCGATGAGAGGGCAGATGACCCTGGTCGGATCCACTTGTGGACATTGCTAAGCTTGCCTGGGAAAGGGCTACCAAACGCAAAAACATGTATGACGATCGCCGTGAATGAATCCTAAATCGCCAACTCGTTATCACCGCTATCGCTTTCGATTGGTTGGTTTTCGGTTTGGTGCAAGGGAAAATATTTGGCCAAGCATGACAACGAGGGAGTGAAAAAAGAAAAATACTGAAGCGTAGGCGAAAGTAAAACGGAAGAGAGGATAGGGGTTGTAATGCCCATACTCACATAAGCTGCGCCTGACAAGAGACAAGCAATGTCAAGTAATGGACATACACACCCAAGGAACATTTTTCTGACGCAAGAAATAAACCCAGGGAGGAATCTGCGTCGCTTACAACTCCCAGGTTGCTAGTGGGCATACCCACTGAGCCCCGACGATCCCCTTATCGCTTTCAATATCGAACTATAAATGAAAGACCAGAATCCGTACTAAAGACGCCAATAATGGAAGCGCTTTGTTTACGTTTCAGCCTATCTTGTATAAAGATTGACTCAAAACCACTTGACTCAAATGCTAACTTGCTAGAACTGTAAGTAAATAAGAGTAAGTATCCTTAAGAACATATAAGTATAGTCCGGCTTTCATATAAGTTAGCATTTAAGTCATCGAGGAAACGGATCTATTCGTTAAATTAGGTGACATGAAGCGTTAGCAACGTTCTTCTACGATTGCTCAGAATGTCGTTTTGTGCCGTAATAATGGGTGGAAGCGATCAAAAATGGCAATCATGCATATTTCATTCCGTATTGCACCCTTTCCCCTGACAAGAGGAAAGTAGACTCGACCAAGATCATCTGCTTCCTTACTAGAGCCGCATCGCAGCACCAGTGACGCTTCAAATGGGGACAATCCCTCTGCCATGACCAACTAAGATCATTACAGGTCGGTATTTTAATTAACGTTGCACTGGAGAGACAACGGACTATTGGCGACTGTCCGGGATCAAACTCGAAGGGAAAGATCCAAGGACATAACCGCGTAATTTTGAGCCACGGTGAGACGATGATGTCACAACTGAGCTGGCACCCCACTCTCCAAACTTCCACGCACGCCAACGTGAGAACATTTGAGGCCACGACGTGCACCAGTCCCCTTGTACACGACAGTCGGGTTGTATTGGAACTCGCAATCCTCCGGTTGTTAGTTACTCTTCCAACCGGGCCGCGACCATTAAGGTCATTACAAATATGGGAAGAGTTCCAAGGAGTTTTCGAGAAGGGCAAACAGAAGCTTCCCACAGGCGTGAAGCATAATCGGAAGTGACGGCTTGGTATGCTACCCTCTAACAGATCTGGCACGGGGCCGGTGTGGTTCGCCGTAATCCACTAGCGGAGTGAGCAGTAAACGGATTTCGGTGTGCCTTATAACTAACTCATCTTTTCTAAATCGACGATCTATTTACACTGCTGGCCACCCAAATTGCAACACCAAGAAAGACGAGATATCACAACAAAATTTATTTTGTAGATAACATGTTGACCAAGTATCAAATGATTAAATTTATAGACTTCTGTGAAGTGTGGTTCCTGCCAAAATCAGTAGCCAGAGTAGCCGCCATTGTTGGAGATCACCGCTGCCACACGCCTCGGCATTGATTCAAAGAGACTTTGGATGTGTTCTTGGGGTACAGCAGACCAAGCAGCTTACACACGTTGCCAAAGTTGATCTGGTGTGGCAGCTGGGGATGTATTCTGGGTCAATCGTTGAGCAACCATGGACCACATGTTTTCTATCGGCGAAAGATCCGGAGAGCGAGCTGGCCAGGGAAGCAATTCAATCTGGCGATTGACGAAGAACCCTTGGACAATGCGTGCCACGTGTGGTCGCGCATTATCCTGTTGAAATATGGCTGTGGGCAAGCCCTGAAGGGAAGGAAGGACAACTGGCTCCAACACCTCGGAGATGTAGTGCTGGCTGTTTAAAGTACCGGCAATGCGTACTAGAGGAGTGCGAGAGTGATATCCAATACCGCCCCATACCATAATACCCGGTGCAGGACCAGTGTGGCGGTGCATAACGCAGCTGTTCAGCATCCTCTCTCCACGGTGTCTCCAGACTCGAATCCGACCATCGTGGTGTTGCAGACAGAAGCGTGACTCGTCAGTAAAGACAATTTCATTCCATTCTGCCGTCCACATCCTTCTTTCGACGCACCATTGGCGGCGGAAACGTCTGTGGTTCTGCGTCAAGGGTAGACGAAGCAATGAACGTCTTGCGGACAGACCACTCTGCTGTAAACGGCGTCGAATGGTACGCGCAGACACTGGATGATGGGGTACAGACTGAATGTGCTGTGCTATGGTTCGTGATGTGGCTGAGAGATCCGTCACTGCCATACGCACAATATGCCTGTCATCACGTGAAGTGGTGCACTGAGGTGGATGCGATCGAACACGTCGGTCCGTCGTACACTCCTGCATCCAACGATCACATATCCGCATAACAGTTGTTTGGTTTCGTCCAACACGACTACCGATTTCCCTGAAAGATAATCCACAATCTCGGTAGGCCACTATCCTTCCTCTGTCGAACTCGGATACTTGATCAAAAGATGATCGCTGTTTTCTACGAGGCATAATTGATCGTTTTTTTGAAAAAACCACAAGAAAAACACAATTGCCGTACTTGAAATCGTCGAAATCTCCAAGCCTTAAATAGCGCTTTGAAGTGGCGCCACAGGCGCGCGTGATGTGCGTCTGCGCTGAAATTCTAATCATTTGCATATCTCACCTCCGCTAATGCATGTTGTAAATTTCATATTATTTGCATGCTTCCTTCAGGGTGTTGCATTTACGGTGGCCAGCAGTGTATGTTAAATAAAATTTGGTTCGGTAGGTAGTTGAATTAACGTAGCACTAGAGCAAGGCAAGGGCTATTGGGGACGGGGTCCGGGATCAATCCCGAAGGGAAAGATCGAGGACCACACCTTGTCATTTTGAACCATGGTGAGATGACGAAGTCAGCTCCTGAGCAGGCAACCCACTCTCCAAACTTCCACTCCATGCCAACGTGCGGACATTTGATGTTTGGTTGGTTGTTTTCGGATATATTTGGCAAAGCTGTGCTAAACACAAGACAGACTATACAATGAGGAAAGTGCAAAAAGCAGAAGTGTAGGCTCCGGAAAAAATGAAAGGGAGGACAGGTCACTCGTGTACCTTGGGGTTGTAATACCCGTACGCACCTAAAGACATGCCCCTGAGGACAAGGACATTTGAGGCTACGACAGATTTAACGTGCACCAGTCCCCACTTCCGTCTTCGGTTGGACCGAGTTTCGAACTCGCAACCCCCCGGTTGCGAATCCGCGACTCTTCCACCTGGAGAATTCTGCCTTACCTATAGGAATGTAGGAGCACCGATGTCTTCGTAATGTCATCAAAGCTCGACGTGAATCGTATTTCGGGTATCTGGAATCGGTCGTCGTCGTCTTCGTCGTCGTCGCTGTCCTCCTCGTCTTCGTTGACGGCGTCGTTCTCATCCCTCTCCCAGGGTACCGCTCCCTCAAGAGGGGTGATTACCTTGGGAGGTGACGTCAGCTGAGTCCGAGAGTCCTCCCACGTCATGGATGACGTCTTCGGGTCGTTCTGCTGTCGCACACTGAAAGACAAAACATTTGTGTTGGTGCAAGTCCTTTATAAAAGAAATTTAATCTTAACACCCGTGGCTGGCCTTTACTGAGTGTTGGTACTAGGCGTGCATTTGCACACAGAAAGAATAAGGGTGGGGGGAAGACTTTAAAATTGGAAACAAACACCATTCTTAACCCTCTGATTAACTTTTTATATACTCGTTCGCACTTTTTTAAATTTCTTTAACCCCACCACTCCAAAAGTGTTGAATCGAGAGTATGCCTTGTTTGTGTATCCTTTCAGCAGTGACATCTTACCAACTTGATGGAACATTTTTGCCAACGTCGGACGCCGTCCTCTTACAGCCAGCGTATAATTCCAAGTACTTTTGAAAGGGTTTCTGAAAAATTCAAGTACTTTTGAAAGGATTACCCCCACTCACCTGTTCGACTTCCAAGTCCCTACTTACACTCTAAAGAAATTTCTGCAAGTAAAATCTCACTCTACTTACATCAAGTACTTTGACTGGAAGCGGAGGGCCTTTAGCCCATGTGCTCCGCACACACCCACAGCACGTACAACCCTCTGATGGATTCACACGCATATATGTTTTATTTATTTTTTTATTTTATTATTTCAATTAACGTCACACTGGAGCAACACAATGGGCTATTGGTGACGGTCCGGGATCAATCCCAAAGGGAAAGATCCGAGGACAACACCACGTAATTTTGAACCACGGTCAGATGACGAGGCAACACCTGAGCTGGCACCCCACTCTCCAAACTTCCACACCACGCCAACGTGAGGACATTTGAGGCCACGACAGATTTAACGTGCACCAGCCCCCTTTGTACACGACGGTGTTTGGCTGGATTCGAACTCGCAACCCTTCGGTTGCTAGTTCGTTACTCTTCCAACCGGGCCACCGCGGCCCCACGCATATATGAGCCTGTAGTCTTCCCTGTATGACTTTTAAGCAATTTGAACTTCTTGACCCATTAAATATTTCCTTGGATTTTTTCAACCGACAAATGTGGCAATTTGGCCATTGTGTGTTGCGGGGAAAAAGAAATACACCAGGGGTGGGGAGCCTTTTCGTGTTGGAAGGCCGCATTAATTTAACTGTAATCAAATAAGGATAAGAGTGGTAAAAAAGCGTTAAATACAATTTTTAGGAAAAGAAATGGATTTTATTTTTCAACATAGTCGCCTTGAGGGCTGCACACTTCGTCCAGAGTTTCTAATTTTTTAATCCCGTCGAAAAAGTACCTTTCTTAAAGGCTGTGATATACAGATTGACGGTGACCAATGACATCTGTATTCATCGACAATTCCTTACCACCTAGCTCGGATCTCTCTCTTTGGGATTGATCCCAAACCGTCGCCAATAACCCGTTGTGTTGCTCCAGTGCGACGTTAATTAAAATACCTACCTACCTTCCCACCTAGCTAAATTTTCAAATTTGGAAACATGGGGAAGTCGCATAGAGCCAAGTCGAGAATAAGGCTGCCATCCACTATGAATAAAAATATTTTATCACTGCATATAACACGTATTTTTCATTTTCGTGGCAGCTGCCAGTATGCTCGCTTCAAACGACTATAGAACTCAAACAATTTAGCCTTTATTGTTGACTTACTAATTGTAGCGGTCAATCTGGTAGGGGTTGAATCTATTTTATTCTTGGGTATTTTAAATTTATTCATTTTAAAAATAAATATAAAAGAAACAAAAATGTGTTGATAAAATATAAAAAGGATTTCTGTAAAATTTGGATTCAGTCCAAAGGGCCACACTTAACATTTCAAGTGGTTTTGACGAGATATCTCGTCCATCAAGATCTGATCAATTTTGCTAAAGACTAGATTTCTTCATCAAGATATTGCTGACTTTTTGATGTGACGAGATCAAAATCTGGCCAGTTTTCTAATGACGAGATACCTCGGCCATCACAATATGGTCAGTTTTATTCAAATGACGAGATGGCTCGTAGAGACAACCACCAGGAAGGTTAAGAACCCACTTCGAGTTATAGGTGGCGGAGGTTCGATTCCTGTCAGGTACATTCCTCCCTATATGCATTTCTCTTCTGTATCAGTTGAACTTTCATTGTGTCTATTACTTGATATTGTCTTGTGTCTGGCGCAGCATGGCCAAATATGGCCCTTGCGCCATAAAACCCCCAAAACCAACCAACCACTCCCAATTAGATAAGACATGAAAAGTCCAAGACTCAATTTACTCGACGGGAATCCGCAAAGTCGTAATAATGGCATTTTTATTGCCGTATTCCCGTCGTACGGTACTTTTATTGCCTCCAGCTCAGGGACATTATAAAGCTACTAGATGTACTTTTTCCGCTCAGGTTGCGGCAATAACCACGAATACAAAAATAAAAATTTATTATTATTGCCTTATACAAAATAAGTCCCTATACTCCCTTAAACACGAGAAAAACTCAGATGACACCTGCGGGGTTAAATTTTATTTTCTTGCTTCGATATTCATCAATGCAACTTAAAATCATATTTTATAGAAGGCGTTCCTGTCAGTATTTTCGGTACCTTAGTTTTGTGCAAAATCAGAAAAATGTGTAATGTAATTTTGTATTCTAATAACTTTTACCTCTCAGAGCGTTGCGAGATTTCCGAGTAGTGTGCTATTGCTTTTACACCACTACACACCTAATGCCTAGATAATCCCATCTTTCTAAGCAATCAATGGATTTTTTCAGCCTTTAGAAAAATTCTATTGCTCCTTTCCTTGGAACGATTATGTTGTCCCATTTTGTTGAACAAATTTCTTTGGAAATATTTTATTGGTCCTTTCCTTAGAATAAACTCCTTTGGAAATATTTTGTATGTTCTTTCCTTAGCATAGAATAGTTTGGAAAGGTTCTATTTCTTCTTTCCTTGAAATAGAATCCTTTGGAACGATTCTATTGGCCCGTTATGTAGAACATAATTCTTTGGATAGATTTTATTTCTTCTTTCCTTAGAATAGACCCATTCAAAAGATTCTATTACTCCTTTCCTTGGAATGGATACTTCGGAACAATTTTCTTGGGCCTTTCCTGAGAATAGAATCACTTGGAAAGGTTCCTACTGCTCCTTTCCTTGGAATCCTTTGGAAAGGCTTTATGGGCCCATTCTGTAGAATATAATCCTCGGTGAAAAGATTTATTGCTTCTTTCTGTAGAATATAATCCTCGGTGAAAAGATTTATTGCTTCTTTCTTTAGAATAGATCCCATTCAAAAGATTCTATTGCTCCTTTCCGAAGAATGAAGTTTCTCTCTGGAACGATTCGATTGGTCCTTTACTTGGAGCAGAATCTTTTGGAAATATTCTATCCGTCCTTTCCTTAGAAAAGAATCTTTTTGAAAGATTCTATTGCCCCCTTTCCTTGGAAAAGAATCCTTTAGAACGATTCTGTCGCCCACTCTGTAGAATAAAATCCTTTGGAAAGACTTTATTGCTCATTTCCTTAGAATAAAATCATTTGGAAAGATTCTATTCGTCAAGGAGGTCAAAATAGGTGGTCATGCAGGGAAGACTGCAGGTTGGAAGATGACATCATCTGTGTGAACTCTTCAGAGGGCTAAATACCTCGATTTTTCAACAAAAATCCATTTTGATGCAGGGTGAGGCTAGGCACGTGGGGTGCAGGGCAAGTGCGTCCCTCGAATATAAAACACATTTGTGATGATTAGAGTAGGGGCTGACACCTGATGGAATCTTATAGATTAGTTGTGCAGCTTGTTGTGCGTTTCGTGTTTTCTCAGGGAAATAGCAGACCAAAGAGAGGCACGAATGAAATGATACGCCCCACTCACACAAGAAAACAGTCCATGCGTCGGGAAATATAAAAAAGCATATTAAAGGTAAGTTTAAACAAATGACAGTGTAAACATAGTAGTAAAGGGTCTGGGATAGTTGAATTAACGACGGGCTATTGGCGACGGTCCGAAACCAATCACGAAGGGTAAAATCCGAAGACAACCACGTAATTTGGAACCACGGTCAGATGACCTGGGCTGGTACCCCACTCTCCAAACTTCCACACCATGCCAACGTGAAGACATTTGAGGCCACGTCAGATATAACATGCACCAGCCTCCACGTACTCGAGTCTGACTGGATCATGTTTCGAACTCGCAACCCTCCGGTTGCTAATCCGCTACTCTCCCAACAGGTCCTTAAAGGGTATGGGAGTGTGTAGTAAAAATATGAAGTTTAAAAAAATTGGTGGGGACAGTGATTTTGAACTTATTTCACCTTACTCAAACTAATAATTTTGTTCCATTTCTTTCAGAGATAAAAAGTATTCATCTTACAGAGCAAAGCAAATGAATGTCACATGTTATCCGTATTTGAAAAGCTTCAAACTACAGAATGGAATTTCATAAAATCTGGTCTGTAGTCATTTAGAAATAAATTGGAAAACCCGAAGCTTTCTAATTGCTTTCCCCACAGAAGAAATTGTCACTTTTAAATCCTTACAGCACAAATGTTGTCATAAGACTTGAAAGCTAAATCGACAGCTGGAAGAGTTGTATTTCGTAAAGTTGTTCGTTTTATAAACAGTGGTGGACTACTTTGGGTGACACCACCAGTTGATAAAAAACGGGTAAAAGTTTTTGTGCAGTTACAGGAAAAAAGTTACTTTTCAGAAAAATATTCCCTTAAGTAACAACTCGATTAAAGAGGTTTCTGCTCAGCTACTGATGATGTAATTGCACGTAATACAGGGGTATTTCAAATTTTACAGTGGAAACTTCAAGGGGAGGTTTTTTACCTTTGCCCGGCCAATTTGAATCATAGAGGATATATTAAAGTAGAGTGAGCAATGGTAACCCTTTTATGTGCCCATGATCATGTGACCAAAACTATGAGTAACGGGATCCTTAGACTACTTTCGTCTTGCCGGATGGAAAAGAACATTCATCATCTGATTGGTCCTCGGAACGGGAGGAGACGCCCATCCATTTATTCATCATCTCATTGGTCCGCGCGACAGTGTTGTAGACTGGTAATTTCATCATTGTTGTTGCCACTCCAAAGAAATGCGTCTTCACACATCTACCCTGTCACAAGATGCTATAACGCCAAACGAGGCGATAAGATGCCAAATTGACCAACCAAGTCAATTTTTCACATAGCAGTCACGGGACTACTAGCCGACAAGCTGATCACACTTGAAGTTTCTCTGAATATCATTGATCAGTCTACTTATATTTCACGTCTATGATTTGAAATTGTTAGAAGTGCTTTAGTCATCATGGCATAGCAAGGGTAGAATTGTAAACCACTTGGAGTTATCCTGCTGTAGTACGGGTAGTGGGTTCGATCCAAAAGTCAGCAAACACCCTAACCACCAGCCCGATTGATTGGCTTTTAAGGGGTGGTAGCGAACACAAAATTCAATCATACTACCATAGGTACTCCCAATCGTACAATCGTGCTGAAGAAACCCCTAAGGTGCTCAAATGAAATACAAGTATGTGAGCAATATTTTTAACAGCCCTAACTTTACAGTTTCACAGTAGTTGTACAGTTAGTTTCGCGGTAGGTATTCAAAGTTGCAACCACGAACTGTAACGGCAACGTCAACGCATGGAATGCCCTACACGTTAAAAACTTCCTGTTGTTTTGAGGACATTTTTAGCCGTGACAGCGATGTCTGCTTCGGAGTCAATGGGATCTCACACAAGATACGTTTGAGGTTTCCCAGGGAAACATCAATGCATGATGAATTGGGTGATCGCAGTGGTCAAGATGCGGATTCAATCCAGCAAATACATCGAACCCCAAAAGTACTGTTAAAAAATCACGTTTAGTAAGAGTATAAAAAGACGATGACCCAAACTGGCAACGGCCGTGCTGTCAAATTACGCCCTCTAGCAAATCCAGGTAAAGCTTGCTGACCTGGATTTGCTAGAGGGCGGATTGCCTGGATCCTTATTCCCCTTAAAGTTTGTACAGGAAGTTTTGAAAAGACGACTGTGGAAAGACGACATAGCATCAGGACATTGAAGCAGCCATTAACTCTGAATAGACAACATAGAACCCTATGTTACATTAAACATTACATAAAGTTCTGTATGATTTACCAATACGAGAGGAGGTTGTGGGAGGAGAGACCATGAGGTACCTCATTGGGTGACACTAACATAAAATGACAATAAGAAGAGCCATCTTAAGCGCATTATACGTCTTATGTAATGGGGATCCCTATTCAGAGGTAAAAATGAAAACAAATAAAATAAAATCTCATGAATTATTGACACTTTTGAGAAAATCGATGCTTAACATAACATAATTTGGTTCGTGAATGATGTCACGAGATTTTCGAGTACTGTAGTATTTCTTTTACCCCACAGCACACGTACTGACTAAATGATCTCACCCGGTTGAAAGAATCCACAAAATTTTCCCAACCTTTAGAAAGATTATCTTTATCGTTTTCTTAGAATAGAATCCTTTGGAATGATTCTATTGCCCTTTCCTTATAATACAAACATGTAGATAGATTCTGTTAGTCTTTTAATTAGAATAGAATCCTTTGAAAATATTATATTGCTCCTTTCCTTAGAATCGAATCCTTTGGAAAGATTATGTTAGTACTTTGATTAGAATATAATCCTTTAGAAAGATTCTATTGCCCTTTTCTTATAGTATAATCCTTGGAAAGATTCTGTTCGTCCTTTAATTAGAATAGAATCCTTTGGAAAGAGTCTATTGCCCTTTCCTCATAATAGAATCCTTTAGAAAGATTCTATTGCCCTTTTCTTATAGTATAATCCTTGGAAAGATTCTGTTCGTCCTTTAATTAGAATAGAATCCTTTGGAAAGAGTCTATTGCCCTTTCCTCATAATAGAATCCTTTAGAAAGATTATATGTTGGTCCTTTAATTAGAATAGAATCTCTTTGAAAGATTTTATTGCTCTTCTAACAGAATCCCTTGAAAAGACTCAGTCTTTTCCTTAGAATCCTTTGAAAAGATTTGATTGATCCTTTTTTTGGTAAAATTCTATTGGTGCTTTTCTTGGAATAGAATTCTTTGGAACAATTCTATTGTTCAAGGAGGTCAAAACAAGTTAAAAGTCATAAGATTGGAAGGTGGAGTTGTTCCTGTGAACCACTCAGAAGGTTAATCAACAAATTTCAATATCTAAATATATATAGATGAACAAGACAGTAAAAATTAATTTTTATCATTAATTAACCCAATTGTAGAAACTTTAACTGAGAACTTTTTAATTAATAAATTCATACCGGGGCCTTTTAAATTGTGAAGTCAGGTAACTAATTGTCCACTGTGTCTATTCAATACTACGAGTGTTTTTTTAAATGAAAATACATTTCTTGGTGTTTATTGAGGTTTCTAGTTTAATATTTTCATCCTTTTTTACTATACTCACTCAACATTGCGTGACATCACATTGAGAAATTTAAATTTGGAGACTGAAAGTTATCTAAAAAATTAAATTTACTTACACTCTTCTGATTTCCTGAATCATGTCAAAGAATTGGGACTTGCTTTTCCTTCTTCTCGCTTCCTCTTTGAATTTCTGAAAATAGAATAGAAATCATCCAGGATGTTAACGTTCTCATTCATGGCAACAAATCCCTTTTAGAGGCAATTATTTTCGTTGAGATATTAAATTCTGAGCACAAGAATGACAAAATTCAGCCATTTTTTCTGTGGTGTGAGCATTTGGAAACGAATTCCAGAGGAGATAGATGACAAGTGCTCAACCATTCATTTCATAAAAACATTTATTTTCGTTTGATAAATTGAAAATGTCTGCGGTGTCTTAGTAATGCGGACATACCCAGGAAATTCCACGATAGCAAAAGTTCAATTCGAGAAAGCTGTATTCGGCTGTTCCTCGGAATTTAATTATGGTTTTAACTTAAATCAGTCAACTGAAAACAATGGAACCTCAATCCAAACTGAAATTTGAAGTATGCAGCCATACCGGCTTGTTTGGTAAATAACTTCATTCTCCCGTATTTACAAGACGAGACATATTCAAGTGTTCACAGTCGATACGAGAATTTTGCAATACGTGCTGCAGATAATTAATTTTGTATTTCTATGGAATTTAGAATTTTCAAAGTATAAAACTAGATTAATTATTCGTCTGTAGCTTAGCAAAATATTCACAATGAATTTGCTTTACTGTGACCGATGCGCGAATAAAAAAGGAAGGATGTACATTTCATCCAGAGGTAACTTTTTGTAATATTATGATATAAATGTCAGTATATGAGATCTTTACCCGCAACTTTGATTAGCGAAGAATCATTAGTGAGCAAACAAAATTCTTCGTAGGATAATTACAAAAATAGTCATTAAAGTCGGTGGTTTCGACGAGTTTTCTCGCTAGTAAAGATTTGATCAATTAATTTAGAGCTAATAACGAGATGAATCGTTGAAAGGATATTGCCGATTTCTTGATGATGACGAGATCAAGGTCTGGTTATTTTTCTCCCTAAGGACGAGATATCTTGCCCATCAAGATCTGGTTAGTTTTGCTAAAGATTGATTGGACACACCTCGTCGAGACAACCACCACACACACAGGAGGGTTAACCCTCCAAGTGTTTCCACGAGATATCTCGTACAAGATCTGGCCAGTTTTGCAAAGGACGAGATATCTCGTCGTTGCCCTATTACTCCAAGAGGGAATGAAGATCCATGTAGGGAAAACAAATGTCCCTTGCCAAGAACTGGTGACATTTTGGAACAGGTTTTTACTTCAGGGGCTGGCCACTAAGGACAGTTTTCGACGCGAAGATAAACCACCAAAAGGGTTAAAGGCTAATGCATTTTCTTCCGGTACCAAAATATCCTTCTATGAAATTACAATACTAATAACGAAGCATTCGCCGACTCCCCAAACTCACTAAGACACTTATTCCCTTAGTAGACCTCAATCGTCTCACTACAAACAAAAATAGCATGGTATAAAATGGATCATCTTCCCTTCTTTCCCTATTGGTACAGGTTCAAGATAAAGTAAAGCCCCGTTTGCTCTTGTGATGAAATGGGCGACGCAGATCACTATATCTTCAACTGCGTCTACCCCAAAATCTCTCTCATCACATAACTAAACCAACAAATGACACCATGGCTGATGTATCTGAAATTATTATTGAAAATAAACATTCAAGATCAGACAAATCAAGATGTGTCTGACGATATGCCAGTTTGGCCATAGATACTTCTATACACAGGGTGTTTCAAAATATCTAGACAAATTGTAAAGGGTGACCCAAAAAATAAATTTTTTTTTGGTGTAAGGATGTGTGTTCGGAAATGCCGCGTTTAGGTGGTAGAGGGCGCTGTTTAGGTCAGTAGATAACATCGTTTCTGTATCCCCATGGACCAGATGTATATCTGCAAGCTCCGAATTCGTGTAGCGATGCACGTCATTGAAAATCCGAGCGGGGAATGACTCTTCACGCCACAGGAACGATGTTATCGACTGTCTAAAGTGCCTTCTACCACCTAAACCACTGCATTTCCGGACACATTCCTTGACAAAAAATGTTTATTTTGGGCCCTCCATCCACCCTTTACAATTTGGCCAGATATTTTCTAAACACTATAGATTTATATTTCTGTATAGATTTCTACCTCCCCTTGTAAAGGTTGTAAGCCACATGGTGGTCCGGGAGGGATTGGCACGAAAGAAACGAAATTGAACAAAGGGAATAAAATAATATTGTCTGCAACTGGACAGCGAAGTATTGAGTGTGGATCACTTAATGATTGAATTAGATTCTTACTCTTTCTGTGGGTCTTTAGTTTTAATACAAGAAAACATACACTGCAACGTCCCTAACAGCTCGGTATCAGAGGTCAACACCACTGACCTTCGGCCGAAAACCCCGAAACATCCATCGGGGTGGTCTTCCAGATGGTTTTTAGGGTTGCATGACGCCATCCCCCTGTGATTGAACTGTCTCCCAGTGGAATCCATGGAAGGAGAATTGTTGCAGAGCTCGAGCTGAGCAGGTGTTTTTGTGTGCTCGTTAGAGCCGGCCGGGGTGGAGTAGATCCATAGTTTCCCTGTTTCAGTGCCCATGACTTAGGGATATAATTATCCGATTGTATATAGTGGAGATACTATAACATAAATAAACGTTAGTTATTTTTAATTCAGGCTGTGTCGTCTTCATCGGCCCACTACATTACCACACACGCCCTGAGCAAATTAAATGCTTTAAGTTTTTAGAATAATTTGGGAAACTTACTTTCTTAACACTCTTCTGGAAGAGACTTGCGATCTGTCCTTCTCTCAAGTTCGATATGATTTCTTTCACTGAATGATGGGGAGAAACAAGCTCCACTGTGTTGATGAACCGATACAATTTCTGAAAGAATGAAACATTGTCATTAGAAATGGGTTAAAAAGACACCGATGGCTATATATACTATAGTATTGAGTTATGGTATTAAGTCCCCGCAATATTCTCCTCCAGAATTTAACAGTGGCTGAATTCAATAGATACTATAGTGGGGCTCCGACGAGAAGGCAGTTCGACCTTGGGTCAGTCGACTTTAGAATAAGTGAGAAAGGTCGATAGAAGGGCTGCCAGACTCAAAAGCATGAATGGCGATCGGCATGAGTGGTTCCCTCTCCCGCCAATTCGTTATCATTTCTGTCAGGTCCGAAACGAACTGTAAACTTAGAACCAGAATCCGAGATAAGGACGCCAATTGTGGAAGGGATTTGCTTACGTTACCACAAGTCCCCTAATAACTAATAGACTCGTTCAAAACCAAGCTACTCGACTGCTTTTTCGTTGGAGTCGTACTATACCACTATGTGACCGATTGCGTGAGACCGTAAAAGCTGTATTAACCCTTTAAGTGGTTTCGGCGCGATATCTCGTCCATAAAGATCTGACCAATTTTGCTAGTGGCGAGATATATCGTCATCAAGGTATTGACGATTTTTTTTATGATGACGATATCAAGATCTGGTAAGATTTCTTTTAATGACGAGATATCTCGTCCATCAAAATCTGCTAATTGTTTTGCTAATGAGGAGATATCTTCGTCAAGACACCAGGAGGGTTAAGATCTCGGGTGTACTTCCATATGAGTGGTCATGCAATGGATGACCATGGACTGTCCTGTGTTGCCTATAACAGCCGTGTTTGTGCTCATTGTGAAAGAGAAGGGTGAGTGGATATGAAGAGTTAGCTGGTGATAGGAAAAGAAGCATTGTCTGTTATCACAGGAATTCAGACGTTTGTTGGAAGTGATTAGCATCTCATTGGCAATTCAACTGTTCGTCGTGGACCACCATCGAAGTGCGTGCCGATTGTTTAGAGCGCCATCTGGTAAATGTCAGAAGCAAAATCAGGTTTCTTTGTCAGAGTGCGCGTGTTCAGATCACGTCTACCAGTCACCAATTTACAGGATGTACGTTTTGGTAGAGAAAGTTGCTGTCTTTCACACAAAGAACAAATCAAATCAAACTGAAGATCTTATTATTATACTTAACCCTTCAAGTGGTTTCGACGAGATATCTCGTCTATCAAGATCTGACCAATTTTGCTAATGACGAGATACCTCGTCGAGACAATCACCTGGAGGATTAAAAGTGTCTAATAAAATAGTAAGATGAGAGCAATATGGCATAAACATCAATAGAATATTCAACTTACACTGTATATTGAGAAGATGGAGAATATTATAAGTTATAAATTATTGAACCATCCACAGCAAACGCGTTCCATTATCTTCGACCACTGTTACAAACAAAACAAGCGTTACTCCCCTTTTCCTTCAGTCTGTAACATTTCATAACACTCGGCGAACATGTACATTATTATGATAATTTACTTGCTATTTAAGGCGAAAAAAGCCGTCGAAAAAATAAAAATCGATACACATGAAAAAGTTTCTTTAATGGTGTCGGGTTATCAAAACACTATTCTCATCTTAAAGACACAAAAAGTGTTTTATCCTACGCTTCTATTGAAAAACAATAAAAGAGGTTACCGTGAAAAAAAAGCACGTTTTTTCTCCACGTCGTCTCGGTTATTTAAATCAAAAGAAAGATCTTTAAAATACTTAAGGGTTTTATTTTTATTCCGAGAGAAAATGACTTTTTTTTAAACAGGGGAATCGAGTGTTTAAATAAGTCAAGAAAAGGATGGAAATGGGATTTTTTTAAACTCGAGAAAATGTATTTTATTTTGATTCTTATTTAAAAATACGTAATACAAGTGTTTGATATTCTGAGAGCAAGATAGACGTGTAAAGTCCTTTGTAAAATTGGATTGGTTAAAAGAAAAATGACTGATTATGCATTTTACAGTGTTTATATATATGAGAGGCATTTTCTGTCAAACTTAATATAGGTGGCGGTAGTGTTTCTTCGGCGATACGTGTTTCTCGTACGTCGTATGTGACGTCACGGTTTGCTTTCTTAATACTGTTCAAGCGTTTCGACAATAAAAATTGCAAAGAATAAATTCCGAGTTGATTTATATTTGATTGGTCAACACCAATTCGGTTGGTTTGGGTTTATGGCGCAAGGCTTAACGGACAAGCTGCGCCAGCACTAATTAGATTAAGCACAAAACAGCGATAATTTACATCTTAAAGTAACACCAGTATGTACAGTGTCCTAAAAGTTCCCGTACTGACGATTCGTGAATTTATTATACAAAAACAAACTTTAAAACAATTATTTTTATGCTAATAGTGAAAAGCACTTTTAACATAACGTAGGAAAAAAATTTGAACTCACATTTATAATAAATGTTTAAAATGTCCGCCCCTTTCTTGGAGGCAAAGCTGAAGTCGTTTGCGCATATTTTTAGAAACGCGTTTCAAGATGCTGGGAGTGACTTCTTGTATCCTTTGAGTAATGACAATTTTCAGATCTATTGTTTGGGGATTATCTTCATAAACTTTGTTCTTTAATTCCTCATTCATTAATGCAAAAACCTTTACATTCTCAAAAAAATTGGCGTTTGGTGTGCCGTATCACGCAAAAGGATTGTTGGGCTTCTGTTTTTCCAGTCAACTGTTGATGGCACTGTATACAGAGAACTCATCCAACAATTTGTTGCATTATTAGAAGTGAATGAACGAGATTCTTGGTTCCAACAAGACGGTACAACCTGCCATACAACTTATAAAACCATGGGCATGCTTCAAGATTTTTTTGTCGATCGACTCATCTCCAGAAATCTTTGACCACCTCGTTCCCATGATCTGAGCATCCCTGACTTTTTTCTGTGGGGATATTTAAAGAACAAAGTTTATGAAGATAATCCCCAAACAATAGATGATCTGAAAATTGCCATTACTCAAAGGATACAAGAAGTCACTCCCAGCATCTTGAAACGCGTTTCTAAAAATATGCGCAAACGACTCCAGCTTTGCCTCCAAGAAAGGGGAGGACATTTTGAATATTTATTATAAATGTGAGTTCAAATTTTTTTCCTAAGTTATGTTTAAAGTGCTTTTCACTATTAGCATAAAAATAATTGTTTTAAAGTTTGTTGTTTTTGTATAATAAATTAACGAATCGTCAGTACGGGAACTTTTAGGACACTCTATTATTCTAGATGGTTGATACTTGTGGTACTGAGCGCTCGCGGGACATTGTACCAAGCACACATTATGCTAGAGCATTTGGTTGGTTGAGTTAGTTTTATGGCGCAGGGGCTATATTTGGCAATGTTGTGTCAAACAAAAGACATACAACATCAAGTAAGGGACATACGCATACAAAGAAAGTTTACTAACACAGAAGAGAGAAATACACCCAGGGAGGAATCGAAACCGGACAGGAATCGAAATTGCGCAGCCTACAACTCGCGGATTGCTAGCGCAGTGGGCACCCCTGAGTGACGACGAAACGCTTGAACATTTAGATAACCGAAGTAAAATCTTTGCAGATCTGATTTGTTTGTTTACACTGAAAATCCCTTGTATAAAATCCCTTCTACCGTTTAAATTGTGCGATTTGTATTCACATTCTGTAAGATAAATCTGTGTACCTGAAATGCTTCTAATGCTGATTCTAATTTATTATTAACCAGATGTTTTTCCATCTGTCCTTTTATAATAAATTAGTTCGGCCCTTCAGTGGATTAATATATGAATATGCTTTGTTTAAGGAGGGAAATAGAAAGCTTGAATTCCGTTGGTTCTGTTCGGGTGTCGTTTGCTCTTAACTTACAAATTGTGTAACAAATGTACACAATAGTAATAATTGCGTACATTTAACTGCAAATATTCTTCACGAAGAATACAAGCTTCTGTGAGTTTTATGCTGCAACTACTGTTACATTCCTACTCAGCAGTTGTTCCTTCTCGGTGTTAACGATGTATACCTCCCAAAATGTTTAAATCTAATCGCTCGTTAGTTCCCTAAATTTGATTGCATAGTTGAATGGTCTGAACCTTTTCATCAATCATGAGAATTTCAATTCGAAATTCGTGTAGAGATTTCGTTGATTCTGGAGTAGCTTCTCTGTTGGGTAGGCAGTTGTATTTGCTTTGCCCCGAAGCAACACAACGGGTTATTGGCGACGGTTCGGTATCAATCAAAATGAAAGGAAGGGAAGATCTATCGGGATTTGGATTTTGGAGTTTTATGGCACAAAGTCCAAAAGTGGACAAGCTGCGCCAAATACAAGACAGAATATCCAATAAAAGTATTACACACTTAAAAATTAAGTAGTCAAAGATAAAAGGTGATTTCAAATATGTAAAGTGTATACACGAGAATAAAAATATTCAAACAATAGTCAGATAATAAAACAAGATCAATGTCTGTAGTTTAATGATGAATAATTTAATTTACAAATGTATAAAAATTTGAGTGTGAAATTTAAAAGATGGAAAACAGTTAAATGAGGTTCAAAAAACAACTGAACGCAAAAATGCGAAAAAATTTGGATGGGGTTTTCCCCAAGAAAATCTTTCATATTCAAAATTGTAACATAGATGATTAAAAACAGGACAAACAATTAAAATATGATAAACAGAAAAAGAAGTAGAGCATGAATTAAAACTGGGAGTGCTCTCTCCTAGTAATAGAAGACGATGGGTGAAACGTGTGTCTAATGCGAAGGCGGGTCAGTCTGACATCAGTCCTCCGCATTGGAGACACTGACCACTGATGAATGATGGGTTTTATACAATGTAATTTGTTGGTGACTTGCAGGTTCCACGCCTCTTGCCACAAGGAGTCGATGAACTCCTTTCTGGACATCTTGATGTTAGAAAGGACATCAAGATGTCCGAAGACAGACAACGTTAAGTAAATGAACAAACATGCAAAGAAACTTTTGCTGACACAGATGACAGAAATACAGCCAGGTTAAGTTGCAGGAATATAACTACGCCGCTCACATTTCGAAGACGGAAACGATTCGGGTATTTGAATAGCTGAATTAACTTCGCACTGAAGCAACGCAACGGACTATTGGCGACGGTCCTTAGTCAATCCCGAAGAGAGATACGAGGACACCTCGTAATTTTGAACCACGGTCAGATGACGAGGTGAACACGTGAGCTGGCAACCCACTCTCCAAACTTCCATCCCACGCCAACGTGAGGGCATTTGAGTCCACGTCAGACTTAACGTGCATCAGCCTCCACGTACACTTTGGTACGTCTTTGGTTATATCGAATTTCCATTCGGTTGCTAATCTGCTGCTCTTCCAACCGGACTACCGCGGCCTTTCTAAACTGATCGAAGGACTAGTATAAGCTTCGAATGAATCTTAGATTACATTGGTCTATTTTGAACCAGTGGAATTTCTAGTAGTAGTCTAAGTTAGAAATATGCTATTTTTGAACTAAATGCAGATTTGGACCTAATTTAAATTTAAAAAGTTTCACAAAATGTGTCAGTTCTTACATTTCGTCTCTAGATTAATTCACAAGGGATTATCTGATCATAAAAAGTGACGCATTTGGGTAGATCTGAGAACAGAAACCCTTTAAATATAATTGTGTTAAAAATATTTATGACAGATAAAAACATTAAGTAAATATCCTAATCTTATTGGGCCGTGGTAGCCCGGTTGGAAGAATAGCGGATTAGCAACCAAAAGGTCGATCCAGCCTAAGACCGTCATGTACATGGGGCTGGTGCATGTTAAATCTGTCGTTCCCCAAATATCCTCAAGTTGGCGTGGGGTGGAAGTTTGGAGAGTGGGGTGCCAACTCAGGTGCTGACCTCGTCATCTGATCGTGTTTCAAGATGACGAGTTGTCCTCTGTTCTTTCCCTTCGGAATTGATCCCAGAACTTCGCCAATAACCCGTTGTGTGTGTGTGTAGTGTATTGCCCTCCAGTATAACCTAAATTCAATTACCAACTACCTTAAAAGCATAAAGTCCAAATAAAGCTAAAATAAAAATAGAATAATAATAGTTACGAAAAATGGTAGTGATATTTCGAAACCGGTTTTTATCGGTATTTCGTTACCGATTTTTAAACTCATCATAGGTTTCCTTCAGTCGTTTACTCAGGGAGTTTTCCGAATAAATTGAAAATTGTTTTCTTTAAATTTATCTAACCTACATTTCTCTGAAACGATCAAATGGTCTTTTTTGGGAGATGAGTTTTCCTTTTAGCACATTCTAGAGTGAGTGTAGTCGTAGTGAATATAGTTTTGCAGCTATGACATATAAGAGATACCGAAGAAGTAGGTCATAGTATGCATTCATTTCCATAACAGAATTTGTTTTAGTACATTCATTCATTTGAAATGTTGTTTCAACCCTCTGCCTTGTTGGTTTTACTCACCAACACACTTATTGACTAAATAATCACCTCTAAAAAAGGTATGGATTCTTTCAACCTTTAGGGATTCCATTGGTCCTTTCCTTGGAATAGAATCGTTATTTGGAACGATCCCATTGGTCCTTTTCTTGGAATGGAATCCCTTGGAACAATTCTATTGCCACATTCTGTAGAATCCCTTAGAAAGATTCGTTTCCTTAGAATCTTTTGGAAAGATTCTATTGCTCATTCCTTTAGAATAGAACCCTTGTTTGGAACTATTCTATTTGGAATTTCTTTAAATAGAATCCTTTGGAACGATTCTATTCTCACATTCTGTGGAAGAGAATCTCTTGGAAAGATTCTATCGCTCGTTTCCTTAGAATATCGGATCTTTCGTGCTCCCATCCCCGACCTGGGGCCGTCGTGGCTCAGTGGGTATGTCCACTGCGCTAGCAACCTTCGAGTTGTAGGCGGGGCAGATTCTATTCTTGTCAGGTGCATTCCTCCCAGGGTGTATTTCTCTCTTCTGTGTCAGTAAAACTTTCGTTGTTTGTCTGTCTATTACTTGAAATTGTATGTCTTGCGCAGTATGGCCAAATATGTCCCTTGCGCCATAAAACCTTCAAACCAACCCACCCCGGGCCGTCTCTAATAGTGCGTTGTATTGATCCAGTGCGACGTTAATTCAACTACCAAACCTTAGAATAGAACCCTTATTTCGAACGATTCTATAGGCCCTTTTCTTGGAAAAGAATCTGGAAAGATTCTAATGATCTCTTTCCCTTAGAATAGAATCCTTTCGAAAGATTCTATTACCCCTTTCCTTAGAATAGAATCCGTCGGAAAGATTCCATTGGTCAAGACGGTCAAAATTGGTTAGAAGTCATGCAAAGTTTGCAAGATAGAATTATGAGTGAAACCCACAAAGGATTAATATTTTATGTTGTTTGAACAAATGAAAAATTTCCTAGTTAAGTAAAAAGTCTTCGCGTTAACGGAGGAATAAAATCATTGTCTATCGAATATTACCTGACTAGACTTAACTACTATCGTTTTTTAATCATATAAAATATATTTCACGCTATCAATCTTTATTACGTAGAAATGTCATGTTGAGACTACTTTTCTCTTCTCATTGATTATGGATAGAATACAAGACGCTAATTTTTATGAGGACGTCTTTGGGATCTTACAGGGTTGCTTAACTATCACAGAACAAAATTTGTCAGCCGTTGAGTTAGACAAGTATATTTAGTTAAGCCACAGAATTACTTAGTATGTGGATATTCTTAGATACTCTCTCATGAGAGGGTATTGCAATGCTCAAACTTTTATAAGAGTATCAAAATACAACTTTTATAGGAGCTTTAATTTCATCGAGTAAATTCATTGATTACCATTTATGCTCTAGTAGGGAAGTCCGTGTAACTTGAGCCACGGTGTTTTCGGGCTAGATAAAAGATGGTGCTCCCTCTCAGAGAATGGATGATCGATTATTTCCGGGATGCGTTACCACAAATTTTCATTTGGACGCGAACAGCTGGGGTGCAATTGAATTTATTTCGAATTGCAGTGGATTCTTATTATTTTTGTTCCCCTGGAATTCTCGACTTCCACAGTTAACAGAAAAAGTTTCTACATACTTTTCAATAAATTCATAAGCAGTGACACGGACTGGATTGGATGATCGGCCAGGGAAATGTAACTACCAATATCAGAGATGGAGAATTTGGAAATCTTGAAAAAATATGTAATTTTATAGTGAGGCCAATTCCAGGTTTCTCATATCACTACTGTGCGTTCCTTTTTCTGGACAAAGGCTTCTTGGCAGCTTAATTCAATAACTATTAACAATGGTATCAAGTATAGAACATAATTCTTGTTGTTATCGATTATTATATTACATTACATGTTGATACATGAGCCCCGTATTAATGTAAGTATTAATGCGTAAGTATTAATGAAGATTTCATGTCTTCTAAAAGCCAGCGAAACAATATACATGAAATGTAAGTTAGATAAAGCAGTAAGAATAGAAGTTAAATCACAAACTTCCTTTAAGAGAAGGAATTTTAAAAATATTCTCTCCCGTACAGTCGAACATATGCTCCGAAGTCTCATCATCAAGGCAAATAAGACAATCGTTGGAGTCAGCTATGTGAAAACGATTCAAATAGGCCTGAGTTACAATGTGACCTATTCTGGCTTTAGCAGAAAAAATGGCAACTGCTCTAGGGATTTTTTTGAAGTAATGGAGGTCATTGAGCTCACTCTGGAATTAAAAGCGATTTATTCCGTGTTCCTCCATAAAGTGCAACAGTGAACCGACCCTACCCAGACAGATAGAGGGCAGTTCCCAAGGAAATGGGCCTATGTGGTTGCCAATTTAACTAACTTATCAGCCACTTCACTGCCACACATTTCACAAAGCGAAGGAACCCACTTTAAAGTGATGTCTGTCTTTTAATTTGACAAAAAGCTGTCTGATTTCCTCAATTCTAAAAAAGGTAGTTGCCTGGTATATGCTAGCAAAGACAATGAAGGCCAGCAATGGAGTCTGTCAGAATACAAATAGGACGATCATTCAAAGAGAGGGAACAACTATTATCTATTATTATATAACAGATTTCGTTGATTCTTTTAACATTTTATAGTTTTCTAAGTGGAAAAGCATTAATTGCCGCTCATACAAACCTTCCATACAATGGATTGGCCCACATTTAGGTTACGTGCAAAAGCTAGCATGCTTATGTCCGAGTTTCTCTCAACCTTGCATCGAATGTCTTCTTCCATTTCTGGAGTGTTCGAACTTCTCGGCCGACCCGTATCATGTTTTCTGACATGAAATGTTCCGCTTTCACACAGCTGGTTCGAACGTTTAACTGTTTGATGATTCGGCACTCGTCTATTGGGAAAGCGTCCACGGTACAATCGTAGAGCAGTTTTTCCATTTCTATATTGGCAACCCCCATTTGTTAAATGCAAATGACAAAAAAGAACGATTTGCGAACTCGCCAGACAGCGCCCTCTATCCGCAACAGTTGCTGATATACATTTTTTGATAAAAATATCTATTTCGGTGTACTCTTTAACCTTCATGGTGGTTGTCTCGAAGAGGTATCTCGATTGACCAGCAAGACTATTAGCAAAAGTATTAACAAAACTGACCAGATCTTGATGGACGAGATCTGTCATCGAAATCACTTGGAGGGTTAAATTTAGTAATAAGTGCTATATATACAGAGTTTAATTTGATTTGTTCTTTAGCAATATGTAGTGAAAGACAGCTTCGTCTACCAATGTGTACATCTTGCTAAATTGGTGACTGGTAGACGTGATGTCAACACTTTGAAAAATAAACCTGATGGTGCTTCTGACATATACCAGATTGTAATGCGATCGCTGCTACTACTTAAAGTGAATGGTATCAGAAGCTGGGTGTTTACCTGGCTGAAGAACATGAGGTTGGGGCTCTTCCAGATGCAGTCCTTGGGCTTCTTCCTGAGCACCGGCAGGGCGTACCTGAAGATGGCGTGCTCTAGGATGAGGATGAGGACCCCTACGACCACCCCGACCAACAGCATGATGAAGACTCCCGCCACGGCCTCGACGCTGAGTGGTTCCGGTTGGTTGAAACGGTGCAGGCGGTCGTCGAAGCAGGGCACGCGGCCATACCACTTCTTCTGCAGCTGGTCCACGTAGCCGTACTCGCTGTACTTGAGCAGCATCTCGGAGATGGCTTCCTAGGAATTAGAGGAATCGATTTCCACAACAGAACTGAACAAATGTTTAACACTCGAAACACGGGTAGTTGATTTATACCTAGAAAGCCGGGAAGTTGCCTTATACCGGAAGACGGAAAGCCTTATATTTAGAAAGCGAAGGTGTCCAGTATGGCCCCACGTTCTTATACACCGATGGATGAAATTGGGCAGATTATGTCAGGTTGCAAATGATAGATTCAAATTAAAAATTTACCACACTACCCATATGTTCCTATTCAATGTGGTCCTCAGGGGGACTTCTCCTTTAGGTGTGTAGGAGCTTCACAGACCCGAGGCACTAGAGTGATCTTTCCTCTTCCCTTGGGGTTGACTGCCTTGAGTAGAAACGGAGGTCCCGCGCCCGGGTTACACAAGCGATCTTTTGCTGCTTTCATCCCCGACTCTGTTCCCTACCGTCCTTTTTCTCTTTCACGACATTTTTACTTGACATTGTCTTGTGTTTGGCGCAGCTTGGCCAAATATGGACCCTTGCGCCATGAAACCTAAAAACAACCTATTCTATGACAAGTGAGTCTGGTATCAGACATTCCAAAGGTTTAGAAACGGTAGTTTTTGTAGCCTTACACCCTCTGGGTAGAATGGGCGGTTAGGGTCTAGAAAAAGGTTAAAAAACAATTATAGTCAGACAGCAGACTGCCGCCAAAATACAGTGTTCACTCTATGTTCACAACTTGGAAGGAGAAATAACATTTATTAGCAGATTGTAAAGGGGAGGAAACACACTGTGAAACTATTTTGAATATCATTACGAGGTAATAGTTTTCCCAAACGGGAAGAATTTCTCGGTATCATTGCAAAATACTATAAAGGCCTCATACCTGGAGACGAGTGGGGACTCGTCTCCAGGTATGAGGTCTTATATCTGATTCTACGGCTAGCTAGTCTAAAATAATTAAATATATAATAGAGGGAACAAATACTTAAAAATAATAAAATAGAAGCACATTCAATTCTTTGGTAAGGGAGTTACAAACTGGCAAGTCTCCAAAATCTAAACTATAGGCGTGCTCATGAAGATGCTGAGTATATCGGAAAGGTTACCAGTAAATCTTAAAAAATGCCACATAGTTTTTATCCTATGCTAGAAAACGAAAGGTGGTTTATTTATTTAGTTGCCCCAGAACAAAGATTTTTGGTATGGGGTGCTTGACATTCTCAAGCAACTTACACCCTATACCAAAAGAAAAGTCAGAAAGAAACGGCGTAGCACCATACCAAAGCCATTCCGGTAAACCACCATACCGGGTGAACCATACCAAAGAAAAGGTGTCAGAAGAAAAAACAGGACATATTGATACACAGAAAACCCTTTTTCGGAGTCAGGCTGTTTTTATGGTCGCGACAGGTTGGTCAACATCCGTGCCTCTGCAGTCCACGAATAATGTATCATTAATACTTGTCTGTTCTGTCTATCTTTATTACCAGTGCGATGTTCAGGTGTTACTTCGAAAAGAAAAAAACCCGTAGACGTAGAAAAAAAACCAGAAGACGGTTTATATATATTTGCGTAGAATGTTGCATCATCAACAGGGTTGCTCTAACGGGTTTTCTGAATTGATATGTATGATGTATGATATGTAAAAATCGATATATATCTGTACCCTAGAGGTAAACAGGTAGAGATCGACAAGAAGTTATGATTATCTTTATATATGTGCGTATATCGCTATCACTCTCTAAATATTTACTTAAATCTAAATAGCGCTCTCTACTATCTATAGGCGGCATTTCCGGATACATTCTTTGAAATTTGTTTGTATTTTGGATCCCTCTATCATCCTTTACAATTTGGCCAGATATTTTCGAAAAACCCTTATTTTATAAACTGTAGTGCGTAGATACCATCGTGTTTTGATTATAATGCAATTTTCAGAGAAAGCAAAACACGAAAAGGGAACTTACAATGGGTTCAATTACGAACCTGTGGATCAACCTTAGAATATATGAGTGCGCATCACTTAAGAAAACTTTAGAAGTTTCATGACAGTTTTTCGAAAAATCTTCAATCTCGAGTTGTTTGCTTGATCAGACTCAAATTATATTTCGATCAGCTCAATCAACATTTCACGCAATTTTACTAAAAGATTGCACGGTTTTCTATGAGTGTCATTCTTAAATAACGTCAAACAAAATTAAAATCATTATTTTCTAAGTTCGGTCTTCTATTTTCGTAACGTTAAATATGTTATGTAATTAGTTTCATTATATTTACTGTACCCAGTAGCCGGTATGAATTCACTCGAATATAACTAACCTTTTTACTTTCTCATTTAAAAAACCCCATTTTTCATTTCACGTACTTCTTTCCCAAAATAAAAATGGGGTTTGGTTTATCTCTCTGCGATCATCTTTTGGTACACGAGGGCTAATTGGACGAAGTTCTTTTGGGGAGTTATTCTCCTGCGAGTTTAATCTAATTGCTTATTAAAAGATAAGCATACTCGCGCGGTTCTACACTGATGTGAAAATCTTAAGGGGAACAGTGAGGTTTTCAGCTGCTACTTTGCAGTAAAGTGACCTGGATGAGGGGAAATTGTACAAAAGCTACGTGAGAGTTACCGAAATGATAAGTAAAATAAAAAACACAAGAACAGAAGTGGACGGTAAAAAATGTCTGACTGAAGTGATGATACTGCACTGGTGAAATGAAACAGAAGGTAACTGAAAACTTCAAGTATCTGACTACGTTGAACAGTCGATTTTTGACAAAAATTTCATACTTAATTTTATTTAAAACTCTTAACCCTCCTAGTGGTTGTCTCGAAGAGGTATCTCGTCATTAGCAAAACTGACAAGATCTTAATGGACGAAATATCTCTTCCATCAAGCTCTCGTCGTTTCGTCATTAGAAGGAAATTGACCAAATCTTGATCTCGTCAAAATAGTCGGCAATATTCTGATGACAAGATATCTCGTCATTAGAAAAATTTGGTCAGATCTTGATGGACGAGATATCTTGTCGAGACTACTTAGAGAGTTAATATTTAGACATTTTTCTTTACAAAACTGATTTTATTTTGTCTGTACAGTGAATAGAAAAGGAGATATATGGCAATTTGAATAGATCTCGACAGATGTTTTATAATTCGTTTTCAAATCTTTAAATGCATTTTGTTCTTTGATTGTGAAGAGTCAGATACGTTAAATAAAGAGAGGAGGCCATTTTGTTTTCTTCAATACGAAACGAAACTCTCTGAACTTCTGTCACAATCATACTCGCCGGCCGAAAATTTTTATAAAGCTCATTTCTGCTTTTATCGTTTATTCTCTATGCCGTCACGATTCCAAAATTTGAATATGCATCAGCTTTTTGCTGAATATCCTCAGTTATTCAAATGGCATGTTTCGTTTAATTTCAATTGTAACCATAGACGTGAAATATAAGTACACTGAGCATTGCTATTAAGAGGAGCTTCAAAAAGTGACATGTTGACTAGTAGTCACGTGATCTGTGATAAAATTGACTGGGTTGGCCAATTTGGTATCTTATCGCCTCGTTTGGCGATATAACATCTTATGACAGGGTAGGTGCGTGAATACACATTCTCTATAGAGTGGCGACAAAGCGGTGAAATCGCCATTTTACTTCAATCAGATAATCATGGAATGGACCAATCAGATGATGAATCAATGGATGGGCATCATCTTCTGCTCCGTGGACCATTCAGATGATGAATGTTAGGTTCCACCCAGCAGACGAAAGCAGTCCAAGGGTCACGTTACTACTAGTTTTGGTCACATGATCCTGGGCACATGAAAAGGTTACCATTGTCCATTCTACTTTAATATTTCCTCTATGGTTGTAACACGTATATATGAGTGAATCAATGAAAGGGTTAAAGTTGCTAAGGTATGTAAATATTCTCTCATTCGAAATTCTTTTGTTTAGGAGTGTAGTTGATATATGGTGGGGTCCCTTGTTTTCGTTCCAGATAAGGGGCCCATCACCCTACATAAAACTAAAACAATCTTTTTGCTATACATACATTCATATAAATCAAAATACATTCACTTAAGGTAAATTGGTTTCACCTATAAAGTTTTTCAAAATTAAGTTTTTAGCATAAGGCACTTCATTGTTCACTCTACTTTTATATTTCCTCTATGGCTGTAACCTTTAAAAATAGCGGTGTTCCTTAGACATGGTAGTTTGGACGCCAGTGCATAATTTTGTCTGGGATTTCATTCTTACCGTAAGGGGAAAGCTTTTCTGCACTCCTACCGCATAAGCATCGTCGAAGATGGAATCCGCCAAAAGGTGTAGATTGCACCCTGGATCATTGCCTCGAAAGTAGTTCAGAACTGCGGTATCGCCGATCAGCATGTCCAGCTGCTTGTTCCTGAAAACAAGACAATTTCGAATTACTGGCAACATCAGACATATTAATTGAAACTGATTTACTTCAAACGAACCGTTGAACTTGTTTACGGTAAGTAATTGAATTAAGATCGCAATGGAACAATACAATGGGCTATTGGTCTGGGATCCATCTCGAAGGGAAAGATCCGAGGATAACACCTCATGTTTTTTAACCACGGTCATATGTCGAGGTCAACAACTGAGCTGGCACCCAACTCTCCGAACTTCCACACCCCACCAACATGAGAATATTTGAGGCCACGACAGATTTAACGTGCACCAGCCTCCCACGTAAACGACGCTTTTTGGTTGAATCGAGTTTCAAACGCTCAACCCTCCTGTGGCTACTGCGTTATATTCGGAACAAAATAAAATCGAATTATGAAAATATACCTCTAAAACAAATAATCGGTTGCTATTGATTGTACTAGCTATATGAAAGAATAACTCTAAAAAACGCTAAATATATCTGAAAAACAAAATGTGTTCCTAGTTTTATAAAAATAGAATTGCGAGAATATGCCTTTAAAACTAAACTAAACGAACCAAAGTAGGGGCTTTAAATATGGGTGCGCAGAGTAATTATACTAACGATATAAAAACCAAGCTCTATGCAGACAATTCTTTAAAAAGTTTTATCAAAAATTGCATCATGTTACTTATTAATGATTACTTATTAGCGATATTAATGATATTTCATTGTATAAGAATGTGAAAATTTCTTGATTTAAAAATATTTAGTATGAATCAACAGCAAAAGAGAATATAATGTTATGAGGTTGCGATATTAATGATGTTATTTTATGATATAAAAATTCTGAATTATCTAGACTTAAAAATATCCAGGATGAATCAACAAAAGAGAATGTTATGAGGTTATATAGTCTATTATTAACCCTATTCATGTGATAGGAAAGTTACATTTGCTCATTATACAAAATGCGGATTAATCTATTGGGGTACTATAGAGCCATTGTGTTTGCTGTGTTCCTCTTTGAAAATTGCTAAGAAATTTTCTTTTTTTATTTGACTTCATCCAAATAATCTCTTGTTTATGCTGAATAATTGAAATTCTGTTCCCAGTGAAAAGATTTCCCTATTCATGAGAATACAATACAAAACGAGTTCTAAGATCGAAAATTCTAAAAATATACCTCCAGAAATGAACTGGGTAAATTGGAATTTGAAGACACCGAAACAAAATTATGCCGATCGCTCAAATATTCATCTTCCAACAGCAAAAATACTTTAAAAAGTTAGTTTTTCAAGGGAAAAAAATAATCTTCCTTTTTCAATCTTGATTTTCCCGGGAAATTTATGAATAAATAAAAGAGATTGAAACTAAACAGAAATATTGAAACGAGAAAAACATTTGCTCCATGCTGGCACAGAAAAAACTAAAGTAATAAACTGCTAAACTAACTAAAAAAACTATAGGTAAAACTAAATTGCTTAACAAAAAGTTTTAGACGCGTCCGTGGTTTCATAGGTGGCGTCTAAAACGGGATATACAACAGGCTATTGGCGACGGCACGGAATCAATTCCGAAGGGAAAGAACCAAGGACAACTCATAATTTTGAAACACATTCAGATGACTGAGCTTCTCCCTCCCACTGTCCAAATTTCCACACCACGCCAAAAGTGAGGACATTTGAGGCCACGACAGATTTAACGGGCACTACCATCCATGTATACGACAGTCTTTGGATAAAGTTTCGAACTCACAACCCTCCGGTTGCAAATCCTTTACTCTTCCAACCGTTCTGCCACGGCTCCCTACGATTTCATAGGAAAATGTAGGAAATGTACAAAGTAATCTTTTAGTACCGCATGTACAATATAAGAGTGTTCTTTTCATATAAAAATATCGTGCTTTTATAAAATTTAAAAGAGAATTAAAGAAAAATAAGTACGTAAGGAGCATGAAACTTTTATATGCTTAAAAAAATAAAATATTTGATACTGCACGAAAATTTAAACATAATTTTAAATGAAATACATCCACACATTTTGAGATTAAATATAAAACAAGGTTTAGTAACAATAAAGTTTGGGGATTTGTCCCATTTTAGTCTCATTTTTTAATCTTTGAACTCAAGAACGCCAATTGATAACATTGAAGGCTTTATGTTTTTACAATTTCGGAATCCTATATTATTTGCTTACTACATTATTCATCTCCCCTTTTCTTCACTTAAGCGGTTTAATTTAGCATGATGAAAACGGCAACGATGGAAAGGTTTTTGTTGTAAATTTGGTGAATGCAACTGATGATTTTTTTTACAAGAACCACTGCAAAATTCCTGAATATCAGGTATTATTTGTGTAACTTCAGTTGTCTCCCTTTTTCACGTTTCTGCGAGTTATAAGCGGCGCAGGTTTGATTCCTCCCTGGGTGCATTTCTCTCTTCTGTGTTAGAAACTTTCATTGTGTATGTCTATTAAGTGATGTTGTCTGTCTTGTGTTTGGCGCAGCATGGCCAAATATGACTCGTGCGCCATAAAACCAAATCCAAGCAATCAACCAACTCTTTTTCACGTAAACGGTTAAATAATCATAAAAAAGTGGTACAGATAAAAAGGTCCTTTGATGAATGCAATTAAAAATTTTTCTAAGACTAATAAATTCATTTAAAAAATTCTTTAGATAATTGATCATAACCATTTCCAAATTCCTGAAAATCTAGAATTTCATACTTCTTTCCCATATTCCAGAAAATACTAGAAAAGTCTAGAATGTTCTGGAAAGAGTTCCAAGATTCATTTACATACAGTACAATTAAGGTAGATATGTATTTAGCATCGCACTGGATCGACAAAACGGGCTATTGGCGACGGTCCGGGATCAAACAAGAAGGGAAAGATCCGAGACAACAGCACGTAATTTCGAATCACGGTCAGATGACGAGGTCACACCTGAGCTTGCACCTCACTCTCCAAACTTCCACACCACGCCAACGTGAGGACATTTGAGCCCACGACAAATTTAACGTGCATCAGACTCCCTCGTACACAACGGTCTTTGGTTAGATTCGAATTCGCAACCCTCCGGTTGCCAATCCGTTAGTATTCCAACCGAGCTACCGGAGCCCCAGTACAATCACGGAATATTCTAGAGATAAAACGTCTCGTGAGTTCAGGAATATTTCAGGAACGAGAAATCAATAATCATCTGATGAGATATAGAATAAACAAGCTATTTTGGTGCTAGATCGTCTTCCGAAAGAGATAGGGGCTGCAGTAGCTCGGTTGGTAGAGTAGTGGATTAGCAACCGGAGGCGTGCGAGTTCGAAACTCGATTCAACCACAAACCGGGGGCTGGTGCACGTTAAACTGTCCTGGCATCACATATCCTCACGTTGGCGTGTTGTGGAAGTTTTGGAGAGTGGGGTGCCAGTTCAGGTGTTGACCTCGTCAACTGACCGCGGTTCAAAATTAACAAGGTATTGGATAGCTATTTTTTCTAGGCCGCCAACAGAAACGGATGATCCGTTATGAAACTGCACCATGATCGGCAATATCTTGATGAGATATCCCGTCATTAGCAGAATTTTACAGATCTTGATGGACGAGATATCTGGTCAAAACCACTTAGAGGGTTGACGTCCTTATTTTTCAATGCAAAGTGCTAACCATGGGCTGCTGATGCCAAATCCTTTCAGCCCCAAAAGGTTTCTTGCTACGATTGGTTAATGGCGCTTGTCATGTGCAATGGTATCTTCATTACAGGCTCCATCTCCCATACCTCATGCCTCCAACTCAGACCCACATCCAGTTCAGATACGTGCAGTGGATCCATGTGCATGATCTTTCACTCTCTCCCTGTTCTCTCATTTTTCCACCTTTGTAAAAGACAACCTCAAGCTCTTTTACAAGTAAATCTTTGATTATCCACGGTTGGTTGATCTGGGGTTTATGACGCAAGATCCAGAAAAGGATAAGCTGCGCCAAACACAAGATAGAATGCAACCCAATAAAAAAGTTAAGATATTTGTAGTAGTCAGACCAATATATAAAGTAAAAGCAGATATGAAATGTCAACTGAGATTAAAATGCAATGAAAACAATTAAGATTAAAGTGCAACTAAGATTAAACTATTAATTTTAAAAAGGATGTAAATTGAGTTTTTTATTGATGGTAATTGACAACTGATGAAATGTGGTGTGGTATAAAAGGATAGACAAAAACATTTATATATAAAGTTTAAAGATCCAAAGAGGTATAAAAATTTAAATAGATTTGGGTAAGGATTTTCTCCCACCAAATCGTGCATGTTTAAAATTGGATTGTTAAATAAATTTCGACGATGATGATTAAAAACTGGGCAATTGATTAAAATATGATGAGCGGTAAACGGGACCACACAGGGGCATAAAAGATGCCTGTGCGTAAAAGTTAAAAGCAATTAGGAATGTCGAAAAGGTAATCGAAGCCATTATGAAATGCCTCGATGAAAGTCATGGAGTTTGTTTGATTATCCACGGACAAGCCAGGATTATGCGTAAATGTGCTTTTTGGACTAAAAATGGTTTGTATTTTATTGTCTTTGCGGGAAAACAAACAACGGCGAATGAAGCCGGTATAACTTTGAATTCTGTGGAGTGATGACTGCGTAAGTGGTGTTGTTCGAAAGCTACCGAACTATTCTACAATCTCAGGTCTTTAATCTATAAAATCATCCTTCAATATTAATATCAAACCGCACTTTAATCGTTCAGACTTCCAATGTCTGCTTCATTCATTCCCCAATCCAACACCAGGCCCAAGTATTCACGTCAAAACTACGGTTTGCGCCCTCGGCACAAACTACCTTTCGATTCAATCTAGCATCTCCAGTTATCAATGCTACGTTACGCTATGCAAATGATAATATACTTTGCCGGAAAAAGGGAAACTGTACCAAAATTAATGAATTGTAAACACATCACACACTACCAGGTGATACTTAAATGAATTAGAGTAATGATACCGTTATATATGAAGATAAGGATGAGAAATTGTATCCTGTAGTTTGTAAATAGTACCAATACTTCTGGACTACCACTTCACAAATTCGTTCTGAAATGCAACGCGATTGTTATGTTAATCAGAAATCTTAATCCTGCAAAGGGATTAGTTCATTTAATTCGAATGATTGGTGCGAGGATTAAATGGTATTTGGTATTTTCAATTAACGTCACACTGGAGCAACACAACGGGCTATTGGTGACGGTCCGGGATCAATCCCAGAGGGAAAGTCCGAGGACAACACCACGTAATTTTGAACCGCGGTCAGATGACGAGGCAACACCTGAGCTGGCACCCCACTCTCCAAACTTCCACACCACGCCAACGTGAGGACATTTGAGGCCACGACAGATTTAACGTGCACCAGCCCCCTTTGTACACGACGGTGTTTGGCTGGATTCGAACTCGCAACCCTTCGGTTGCTAGTCCGTTACTCTTCCAACCGGGCCACCGCGGCCCCTGAGGATTAAATGAGTTCACTATCACTGCAAAATTAATAAATTCTGTCAAATCAGTTATCCCCAGAATACTATTATGTCCGTCTCATTTAACAATCCCTTTTAAAATGTGAAGGGAAAATAGGGCCGCGGTAGCCTAGTTGGTAGTCACGGATTCGCAACCGGAGGATTGTGAGTTCGAAACTCTATCCAATCAAAGGTTGTTGTGCATGTTGGGGCTGGTGCACGTTAAATATGACGTGGCATCAAATATCCTCACGTTGGCATGGTGTGGTAAAGTGTTAACGTGGTGAATGTATCAATGCGCGAAAAGAGAACTCTTTGATCATCACTGATCAGTATCATGCCTATTTGTCTGTCATGCCTTTTATGGAATCTGTTGAAAACGCGCAAGCATTTGGTGCTTCGAAACACGTATGTCGGGGGACCGTTTACGATACAATCTCACAGCGACTCGACTGTTTCAGTTAGTTACCCCATATGCTAAGTGCATAATAGCCATTCGAATATTTATATTATCCGTATGAAGTTAGCGTCTAAAATGACGATGACTCATCAACTGATCAACCCTACTGCGCTGCCAAACAACGCCCTCTTGCTAATCCAGGTAGCGCTTAGGAAAATTTAAGATTTGTATAGGAAATTTTGCGACGCCTTGAGAACCTTTCTAAATCATTTCAAAGGAATAGGGAAGGAAGGCAGTTAATTAACGTCGTACTGGAAAAACACAATGGGCTATTGGCGACGGTCCGGGATATATCCCGAAGGGAAAGATCCGAGGACAACACCTCGTAATTTCGAACCGTGGTCAAAGGACGAGGTCACACCTGAGTCACTCTCCAAACTTCCACACCACGCCAAAGTGAGTACATTGGAGGCCACGATAGGTTGAACGTGCACAGCCCCGGTCTTTGGCTGGACAAAGTTTCGAACTCGCAACCCTCCGGTTGCTAATCTGCTGCTCTTCCAACGGGCGATACGTGTTTCCTGTATATATTCTAAACGTGACATCAGGTCAACACCTGAGCTGGCATCCTACACGCCAAACGTCTACATAAAGGCATCGTGAGGACATTTGAGGCCACTACAGATTCAACGTGCATCAGCCACCGCATACACGATGGTCTTTGGTTGCACCGAGTTTCAAACTCGTAGCCCTCCGATCGCGATTCTGCTCACTGGGCTACAGAATATTCGTTAAAGAATAGCGAACATCAAATATGAAAAACATTTTATTCATCGAAAAACAAAGAAATTTTAAATCCAAACGTGGTGGACAAATTAATTTGAGCTTCACACAATAGTTACCAGCAGAGTTATAGACAGTTTCACTTGGATTTTCGTTCTCAATTTTCGTCGCAACTCAATTGAAATTTTAAATACGTATTACACTGCATCTCGTGGTTACATCTTGCTCCATGTCACCTTATCGAATAAATCGCATAGGGCATCTGTTTATTCATAAAAAATTCATTATCTTCCAGTAGATTAAATGAAATCCTACCTGAGTTGTTCTAGACCCTGCTGGAGAGTTTGCACTCCGTACCGTTGGATGTGTTCAGATAGGGCTTTGTTCTCCTTGTACACGTAAAATTCTGCTGCGCTGCCTTTTGCTGTCCCCGTTCGCAAGTGCAGTAGCTGCAAAAAGAGACATTACAGTTAGCTAAAAATATTCATTTCATTCTCTGAGGTAATTTTATTTTGTTCAATTAACCCTCCTGGTGGTGTTGTCTCGACGAGGTATCTCGTCATTAGCAAAACTGACCAGATCTCGATCATAAAAAAATCGCAATATCTTGACGACGGGTTATTTCATCATTAGCAAAATTGGTCAAATCCTGATGGACGTGGTAGTCAATAGTTATTAAAGTAGTTGTGAAATATATACAGGGTGTTTCGAAAATATATAAATTTGCTCGGGTTTTTTAACCTCCTGGTGGTCTTGTCTTGACAAGGTATCTCGTCATTAGAAAAACTGACCAGATCTTGATGGACGACATATCTCATCATTAGAAAAACTGACCAAGTCTTGATCTTATCATTATCAAAAAATCCAATGGGTGAACCGCCGATACTCGTAATACACACCACATCCGTGTTCTTTGCAAATGTTTTGCTCTACAATACACACACACATAATGACTAAATAATCACGTCTATTGGTTAAAATATTATCTGAGAAAACATTTTATTGGTCGAGAAGGTTAAAACTGTGGTTAGGAGTAATATACTGACGAATAGTTTGCAGAACGGATATATACGAGTGAACCCCTCAGGAGGGATATAATCGTCCATTCTTCGTAAAAATAAGGATTCCGATTACAATACATCACGAAAAGGTTGAAAACTTCTGGAAAAGAACCTTTGTTAAAATACCTTTAAAAAGTCATATCAAATAAAATCTATTTAAAGGAAGACTTGAGGATCATCAAAATGTAGAACTCGGGTGCTCGGTTTCATTAATTGTTTTGTTAATTAGTTTTTAATAGCTTAATTAACCCTCTGAGTGTCATGAAATTTCCCTAGTAGTAAAGTATTGTCTTTACCTAACAACATACATGACTAAGCAACTACATGTGTTGGTTGAAAGGATTAGGAAATGTTCTATTGGTCACGGGAGGTCAAAATAACTGCATTTATTAATTGAAAGAATCTGAGGAAATATTCTATTGATCAAAAAAGTCAAAATAACTGCATTTATTGATTGAAAGAATCTTAGAAAATATTCTATCGGTTAAGAAAATCAAAATAACTACATGCATTGGTTGAAAGAATTTTAGGAAATATTCCATTGATCAAGAAGGTCAAAACTAGTTAGGAGTCATAAGTAAGAAGGCAGGTTGAAGAACGGATATGTACGTATAAACCCCTATTTTATTTCTGCTCCAGCCTCTCACTAGTCACAAATAACAAGTAATTTTAATATATCCCTCTCTTAGACACTTTATTTTTTAAACATTACACTAATTGCAAGTTCTCAACATTAAAAACACTGTTATTCATCGCGTGATTATATTCGGGATCCTTTCCTCTTTCAATGAACCGCTTCCAACCGATGTTCATTTTCCATTAAGTTTAAAAATAAGGATTCCGAATACAATGAATCACGAAAAGAAGAAAATACTGGAAAAGAGCAAAGTATCTTTAAATAGTCTTATCAGATAAAGGAATCTATTAATAAGGAAGACGAGGATCATGAGAATTGGTGCTATTTAACGAAGATGAATCTCGATTCAGTGCTTGACTTGTGTAAGTGGGATATGAATTAAACGGAGAACAGTATTTTTACACGCGTACAACGATGGGGGTACACGTAATTAACTAACCATCACGTCTCTCCGGCAATGTTGACACCACTGTTGTCAGATTCAGCTGTTATTCTTCTCACCGGGTCCTTTTAAAAGTACGGTGGGTGAGCTTAATTACAGCTCATCTTCCCGAAAACACGGCAGTGTGATTATTTTCCAAAAAGCTTAGAAGTTTCGTAAATGAACGCGGTGGTTGGAAGCGGTTCATTGAAAAAGGAAAGGATCCAGGATATAATCACGCGATGAATAACAGTGTTTTTAATGTTGAGACTTGCAATTAGTGTAATGTTTTAAAAAATAAAGTGTCTAAGAGAGGGATATATTAAATTTACTTGTTATTTGTGACTAGCGGTGCTAGTGGAAGGCTGAAGCAGAAACGAAAAAGGGCAGCTTCTTTTAATTCTCGAATTATACTTTTTGATAAAAAAATCAATCATGCCATAAAATAAAAGTATTTGGAATTTTGAGTCGTTTGCAAATGAATATATTCAAGTACGCTTGCAGAAACAAATACTAGCCAAGTTCTTATTAAATAGATTTTTAGAGATAATTATTAAATAGATTAATAGAGGTTGGTTTCTTTCAGTTTTCTTTTTAACAGGGTTGGTAACATCCGGCTATTGATTTTTTTCTAACAGAGTGAGAGACTAAAGATTATATTCTTCATATCAGTAAGTTTCGTATGATGTTCATATCTTGAAAATAACCACATTATGTTCTAATGAAATTGAATAAATAAAAAGAATATATTTGATGGAGTTCCATCCAGGCATAACATTAAAGAATGTGTAATGAATGCATAAACTTACAATCAAATTCATGAATGAAGAGGTTGTTCGGAATCGGATAGAAAACAAACTAATTGTCTGAAAGATTGCATTTTCTTGGTTACTAAAATCTATATAAATAAGAATGGAGTGTTTGTACATTGAATATTTTCGACCCATTTCAAGTTTTCTAACCTTTTTGGGCCCTTCTGATGCAAAATACGTCTTTTCGACGTTTGGTGTCTGTCCATCTGTCTGTTTGAATGTGTGCCCGTACTGCGTCCAAACGGTTGAATATATTTTAGTGAAACTTTGCATACTGTGAGTACTTATATTAATTTAGTGACTGAACTTGGTTGCGTTAGTCAGTCTGTCCGTCTTCCCGTTCTATGACTGATCTTGTGTCTGTGTTTGCACAAGAAATAAAAGTTATAATCATATAACCTCACATAAAAGTTATCTAACATATTTTAATGCAATGTTATATAATTTATATGTATTTTAGTTTAGTGAATACGTTATTTTACATTTTTTTGCTTCCATATTTGGACAAGTTTCAAGCTAAAATACCTGTAACTATACTTAAATCAACCGCAATTTGGTAGTTTTGGAGTAGCTGGAAGGTATATTGAGCATTGCAATTACTTGGATTGTTTTACGAGTGCTGCTGAAAAATCAATTATTTTTCCAAAAACTGTTTTTAAGGAATTTAAATTCTAATATTTTATCTATTTTGAGTCTTACTTTTTCTTTACGAAATATAAAAAATTCTGAATATTTGGGACAGACTGTAAAGAGAATAAAACAGTATAAATAAGATATGCAGAACAAGACCTTTTAGAATAGGACTGGTAGCTAATATGGCAAGCTTAGTATTTTTTAAATTTGTTTCCGTTATATTCCAAGAATCTATTTTGTAGTGAAAAAACAGATACATTCATTACCTTACGTTCGAAGCTTTTTTCAAATCTGTTTTAAGATGTATTTCTGGAATTTCAATTTGATGTTTTTCGTTCAATAACTGTAATCAAGGTAAGTAATGGCTTAATTAGTTTTCAAAACATTTTTAATCATTGCATGATCATTTTGGGAAACGCTATTGTTTTTAAATGACATACATGGCCTTTATATGCATACTCTGACCTATTTTATGCATTCTGGGCAACATTGGCACGCTCTAGACTTTCTGTCTTACTAAAAATTTAAATTCTACAAAAATGTGAAATGTTAAATATGACATTTATTTACATTTGTGAAATTGTGTATTTAACAATTGTGTGTAACAATTAGAGTGTGGTAGTTGTTACATGTGATGAATAAGAATTACAATTAATTAATGAAAGCGGAAGTAAGTTAACCAATTCAACCCGAGTAACACAGGGTAATTCTGCTAGTTTATATATAAATCCCTTCTAATAATAACGCTTTTTAATGCTTATATGCGTTGCATTACAAACATAAGAAACCGAGCGCATGACGTCCTTTTATGGAGTTGGCCCATATTTGCATAATATTCTACCCCTTTCTGTCTTTACGATCCAATTAGGATTTCTCTAATTTTGATTCATGGGTCTCCATCAGGGTGGCTGCTTTAACTTTAAATACAAAATCCCTACGAGGGAATAACGAATTAAGGTTTCCCTGCCACAGAGAGAAACAAATCAGGTCAAAGAATGAATATGCAATATCGTATCGATCCGGCCTGTGAGCCACCTGTACGTGATTAGCGTGTTGTATTATTGTAATTGTTTCCTGCATAAAGTCTAATGAATTTAAAAAGTATAACTTGATGATTCCTTATGAGTCTGTGAACACCAATATCACTAATGGCAGTGGCACACCATAAGGGGGACTGAAGGGGGTCAACTTCCCTCAAAAGCAATAGAAAAATTAAATGTTTATCGAGTTAGTTACCTTATCAATTGAAGTTTCGTCGATTTGATAAGAGAATTCTATATCATCTCTATTGAAAGGCTGGATTCATGAGTAAAGTTAAATTAAGCTACACTACGTTAGTTTAAGTGTCTAGTGGTTTCTTTTAGCTTTCTTTAGATCATAGGAAAAGAAAACATCGTGTAGGAACAAATCTCCCAATGAAGTATCTCCCACTTCCGATGGAGATAAAATTTCACCTTTTCCGCAACGTAGCACCAAACCGATCTGGAATAGGGGTGGCCATTTGGCGCTATGCTGCCGAAAGTAAGGTGTGTAATGCAGTAGAACCTCTATTATTCGAGTTTCTACTAACCGAGTATACGTGTTGTTCAAGCTGAATTTGATGCTGAGCTTTTTAAGGCTTTAAATAAAGCTTCGAGCACCAGTGTGCTCACATTGTATAAAGAAGCAAACAAGTGCTGCGAAATAGAAGAGTGTTAATGACTTTTTAAGATAGTCAGAAAGGTATATAATCCATGGTCATATATTGTAAAATCATCATAATAACTAGATACTGTGACAGAAATCCGAGTACAGTTTATTCAAAATCTAGTTTCATGAATCTTTCAGTAAGCAGAATTTTTTCCGTATTTCCTAGACTGTATTGTGTTTTATTAAGTTCATTATTATCCGAGTTTCTGGTTATCCGAGAAGGCCTTGAACCACATTACCTCGGATAATCAAGGTTGTACTGTATATGTATTCTTTTAAAAGCCGTGTTTGTTTTCAACTACAAGCATCGCTTAACGTCCTCAGTCTTAACCCTCCTGGTGGTTTATTTCCACCAGGAGGGTTAAGACTGCACGTCAAAAACTGACACGAGACGGGTTAGCCTCTGGTGCAAAAACCTGTTCCAAACTGTCATCAGTTCTGGGCAAGGGACAATTTACTTTTCCTACTTGGATCTTCATTCAACTTGGATAGGTTAGTCTCGACGAGATATCTCGTCCAAAGCAAAATTGACCAGATCTTGGACGAGATATCTCGTCGAAACATTTGGAGGGTTAAACTAGAGAGAATGGTCTCTAAAATGGTCTCTTGGTGGTCTGTAAAATACAGAAGGAACTTCAACACCATGAATAACAATTGGGTTTAAATTTCACACACACATGCACAAATGAAAGTCTTATTTAAAATTTTTTTCAACCTATCCGTTTTTTTTGACCAAAGAGGGAGGAGGATCGTCGAATCAGGGGATTGAGTAGAGAAGAATTTGTACCCTCCAATGACTACATCAGTACCGTGATTATGACCACTTTCCCAGACCCACTTAATCCTCCTGGTGGTTATCTCAACGTGGTATCTCGTCATTAGCTAAATTGACCAGATCTTCATGGACGAGATATCTCGTCATTCGAGAAACTGACCAGATTGATTGACTGGTTGAATTTTTATGGCACAAGGGCCAGGTTTGACCAAGCAGAAAACTGACCAGATCCTGATCTTGTCTTCACAAAAAATCTGGAATATCTTGATGTCGAGATATCGCGTCATTAGCAAAATTGGTCATATCTTGATGAACGAGATATCTCGTCGAAACCGCTTGTTAAGGAAATATTCCGGGGCATGGGTATACTTACTTGGGCATCGTGGAAGTCATCCACTCTGAGATGGAAGAAGAGTCCTGCAAACAAGGCAGCGATGTTGGCCGTGTACGAGGCTAAAAAAATGACGCTGAAGCACCCCCAAATGTTTATAAGCACTTTGTTGGGCCACGACTTGGGCGCTTTGAAGGCCACTAAGTGTGAGAACAGCAGAGACCACATCACCCACAGCGCAGAGGCGAGGCTGAAGTTCTTCGTCCGCTGCCGACCCCAGGGGTTGAGACCGAACGGACTCATCCACTCGTAGATGGCGGCGGCGATGGCGGTCGCAGTCAAACCACAGAAGATTGCCACCCACAACTGAATGCTAAATGGCACGAGAAAGGCCGAGAGCTGGAAAGAGAAGTCGAAACTGTCAACTAAACCCTTTACTAACATGCAAATAGTCTTCTCTAACTTGTTTTAATATAATTAAGTGCTTATTCATAGTAAGATGATAAAATTCCAAATACAAATGGTAGATGGTTGAATTAACTTCACACTGAAGGAACACAACGGGCTGTTGGCGATTAGGGATTTAGAGGCAGGTTATTGGATTAGAAGACATAAATAAAATTTTATTGATAGACAAGGCGGTGTTTTTCTAAGTATTTCTATAAAAGTCGCACGCGTGCATCTTAAGTGTCTTTGTGGAATGCATCGGCGATCCAAAAGGATGAAACAGTTTGAATGAGCGGGTTTGTTTGAAGCCATAGTTAACGAGGTGGGAAAGTTCAAAAGGTGAAAAGGATAACAAGATGTATTGGAGACATGTAGCGGTAGCAATGAAACGTATTAGCGGATGAAAAGAGGAGAAAAAAGGGAAGTAATTCTGAAATATTATGGAATTTATCTGTGGTGAAAAATATATTTTAGGGGGTTAGTTTCAGTATCATTTCATGTGTATGAAAATTACAATAGGTGTAAATAGGTAGTATTTGGTATTTTCAATTAACGTCACACTGGAGCAACACAACGGGCTATTGGTGACGGTCCGGGATCAATCCCAGAGGGAAAGATCCGAGGACAGCACCACGTAATTTTGAACCACGGTCAGATGACGAGGCAACACCTGAGCTGGCACCCCACTCTCCAAACTTCCACACCACGCCAACGTGAGGACATTTGAGGCCACGACAGATTTAACGTGCACCAGCCCCCTTTGTACACGACGGTGTTTGGCTGGATTCGAACTCGCAACCCTTCGGTTGCTAGTCCGTTACTCTTCCAACCGGGCCACCGTGGCCCGTAAATAGGTAGAAAAATAACGTATAACAGCAATTAAAAATTCCAGAGATCTATATTATACCATTTTTTGAGATTTAACCCTTACAAAAAATTTCTATAGAATTCTATGAAAATTTTTATAGAATCCTATAATGGGCCGTTTTACTATAAGTTCTATAAAGTAACTTATATAGAAGGTCTATAAAATTCTCTGTAGAAACATCTATAGAAGCTATATAGAAATCTATGGAACTATATAAAAAATTTTTCTCAAGGGACGTATCAATCGGTCTATTTGGAATTGCCATTATCATTATGCATTTTGAAAATAATCGCTAAAAGGTATTCACAGTTAAAACAAGAAACGACAGCTTTACCGGCACTACACGGTACTGGGACGACGTGAGGCAGGACACACCAGAGTGAAAGTAAGGGACGGAGAAATCGATGGCCTGTTGGCGGGCGCTGGTCATGCTGAAGGCGGCGAACGTCATGTGGGCAGCGCCGGACACCAGATCCGCTGTTATGCCGTTCCACTTGCTGCCGCGCACCGTTCCGAACAGACCATCCGCGACTAAGTAGAGGTCGAACTCGAACCCCAGGTCTCGGGAAAGAGCCAGCAGCAGAGCTATAGATATTCCCGCACAACAGGAGACGTTGTAAAGAACACCTAGAAAGAATTGGAATTGAGGTAGGTAGTTAATTAACGTCGCACTGGAGAGACACAACGGGATATTGGCGACGGTCCGGGATCAATCCCGAAGGGAAAGTTTCGAATTCTCAACCCTCCGGTTTGCTAATCCGCTACTCTAACAACCGGACTACCGCTGTCTCTGAAGAGCAAAAGGATATGTTTAAAAATTTCCCCTTATTGTAAATAATATATTTTTATTGTAATACATTTTATAGCTACATTCCAGGCTCATACTCGATACATTTAATTTCCCTTATACTTTTCTGAAAATAGAGAAAATAAAATTATCCCCATTATTAATGGACTGTCCTGCTTCAACCCTCCCAACAGCGTTGGAAAATCTAAATCCTTCTAAGAACCACAAAAAAAAAATTAAATGTAAGTCAAAGCAACCGTAAAGTTTAGCAAAAATTTTTCTCCTGGATCTTAGATACGATCGCGTCATTTATATCGCAATTTGCATATTTGACGTTGAGCCAATTGCTATTTGGCATTTGATTTGGCATTTGCATATCTCACTTAAAGACCACAGTAAGTTTCAACCAATAAAATCCAAGCACGCATTCGCCCCTTAGGAATTTGCATTCCAAGCTTTACGCATGGAAAGCAGTGGGCATGTATTTCTTCTGACAGAGCTAAAACTGACAAGGAGGGGTTTTAAGGACAACGAATGTGAATTCATTTTCGGGGAGAACTCGAATGCAATTCGTGCGTGTAACAAAAGAACGGTCATAGTGTGACAATCGAGATGAGATGATGTTTCCGAGTGATTTTGCGATCAAGGAAAAGACAGAAAGACATGGATCAGATGACGTTCGAGTGTTCTGTCACCAGTTTAAAACGTTGCACACGCATTTGACATAAAGATTTGATTTCAGAATGGATCCTGTACTCACTCTCTTCAAGTTTTGAGGACATCAGAAACTCAATAACGGAAGAAAGGGATCGTTGAAGCTCAGGTCTTTATTTCTGGATGTAGAATTATATTTTAATTGTTGTTATCCTGAGGCGATTATGAGTCTAATTTTATTATTTTCATTTATTTAATTAAATATGTACAGCTATACTTGAAAATAGGAAAGGAAATAATTTAACAATGCTGTTTACTGGGTTTAAAAATTACCTGCATTCTCAATACCGGTGGTAAATTACCGACGAAAATTGTCAATGCCGGTTCTTACCAGGTACCTCTTTTTCAAAATGGCGAAACCATCGACCTAGTAATGAAATAGATCAAGCATGTGCGCACAGCTTCTGCTATTTCTTCCAGTCGCTCAGTTTGAAGACGTGTCATGTGGTTGAGGTAAGCTTGAATCCTAATGTGGGACAAATTATTGATTGGTTACAGTGATTATACAGCGTGATTAAAAATACTAGTCTGCTCTTCGGTAGCCCATCGGTTCAAGTCGATTCATAAGACCACGTGACTTACCCTTCTGAGATCTTACGACAGCGATTCCGCCACTTGAGCTGTCTATTTCGTAAGGTCTACGACGCAAACCGAACAGCGTCATCGACTTTCTAACATCGACCTTAAAATGAAATCGACGGAGCGTGGGCCCACAGCTTCATGTTATTTCTTCCAGTTGCTCGGTTTGAAGATCTGTCACGTGGCTGTGGGTAAAAGCATGAATCCTAAATTATTGATTGGTTAAAGTGATCATCCACCGTGATCAAAAACACTAGTCCGCGCTTCCTCAGCCAATCGGCTGTCGATTTATGATTTACCCTTCAGAAATCTTACGACAGCGACTCCGCCCACATGCTCCGTCTATTTCATTAGAAGGTCGATGCTTTCTAATGAAATAGCTTCATATTATTTCTCGGTTTGAAAAAATGTCACGTAGTATTGGGAGGAATAGCAAATCATAATGCTGGACTAATTGACTGGTTAATGCAATTCTACAGAGTGGTTTGTGCTCGATAGCCAATCAGTCCAAGTCGATTCCCAAGCCCTCGTGACCAATACTTCCAAGATGTGACTACAGCGACTCCGCCCACAAATGCAGGCTATTTCTGGTCATAAGAAAACTGACCAGATTTTGATGGACGATATATCGCGTCATTAGAAGAAAACTGACCTAATCTTGATCTCGCCATCATCGTCAATATCTTCATAACTAGATATCTCGTCATTATCAAAATTGTTCAGATCTTGTTGAACGAGATACCTCGTCATTAGGAAAAAAAATCTGACCAGAACTTGATCTCATCATCATGGAAAATCGTTTATATCTTGATGATTAAACATATATCTCATTATTCTCAAAATTGGTCAGATCTTTATGGATGAGATATCTCGTCACATGGAAGGTAGATCAGATCTAGATGGACGAGATATCTCGTCGAAACCACTTGGAGGTTTAAGGATGACCACATTCTGGTCAAGAAAAGCTAAAAACATATTTTGAAAATTTAGACATAGTGTGTTCCACTCGTAAGGGGACGATACAATTATGGAAGAAAGTACCTTCATTCCTTCCTGCCGCATAGTCAGCAAAGATGGACACGATGAGGTTCTTGTCGCTGGTGTTGACACTAAGGCAAGGCACTCCAATCAAGCAACTGCCATTCACGACGCGGGTCCCCGGCTTCACGAAGGGTGGGGAGAAGGCTGTCACCACGCGGAATCGTGGACGGCCGCCTGTCGAAGAGGGCCTGGAAAAGGCCCCACCCCTTCGCGGAGCCAACCCGCCGCTCGGGGCCCTCAGCCACACGACGGCGTCCATGGAGACGCGGGACCCGGTGACGTTGCCCAGTCGCTTCCACCGCCGGCGAGAGGTGTGGGGGCCCGAAACCAGGTTAAGGATCTCGAACATCGGGGGCTCCAATCCCTCTCTGGCCACGGAGCTCTCGCGTTCCAGCTGGCGACGGATCACGCTGGAAAAGACACACGGATTCGTAACGGAATAGCAACAAGAAATTATGATCAAAGTGATCATGTATCGATGGTAAACAAGGTTTTTTTTCACTCGGATAATTTCTTTTACCCATGACTGTTATTTGCCTGCTGTTTGTCATCTTCCATCTCAAAGTCTGCACCTGTCTGTTGCCGTAGAAACGGACCTAGTCCCATTTTCCATAGGGGATAGTTGAAGAAATGTATCCAATCTTCTCCCACTGGTACAATTTATGACAAATTGGAAATAGATTTGTTATGATTTTTACTTGTTGCCGAGAAATGCAACAAAGACATCCACCAGTCATCCCTACTCCAAATGAGCGAACTGTTCCTATAGCGACCACCACCCAGACTTGGTGTCGGGAACACTTCCCGTGGTAGATAGACGGATTCTTAAAGGAATAGCAACACGAGTTATCATCAATTTGGTAGTTTGTCGATGGTAAACAATGAAAGTCTTTCACTTAATATAGGTTTTATCCTTTGTGTTTTCTCCCCGTCGGATAACTTTTAACCCACAATTGTTGTTCACCTACAGTTTGTCTACCACGAGAACTATTTCTGTCACAACGTCTGCGCCTGCCTGTTGCCGGAGAAACGGACATAGTCCCATTTTCCATAGGGGATGCTCGAAGAAACGTATTCAAGAATGTTACTCTGATGACATATTAAAGATATATTGCAAATATACTTATGATTTTTACTTGTTGCCGAGAAATACAACAAAGATATCCACCAGTCACCCCTACGCCAAATGAGCGAGCACCTCTCCTATAGCGACCGCCACCTCTCAAATTGGTGCCAGAAGATTTCATGGAAGACAGACGTGTTCTTGCTCCGAAGCAGATAGCAATATGCAATCATCGCTATGCAGTTATCAAGTTTTAAGGGTGCTAACAACTACCATATTTATCCTTATACAAAATAAACTAGCCCGTTTCCTATAGAAACCCCCACTCAGACTTGATGTCAGAATAAGTTTTCGCAGTAGACAGACAATACCTTAATAGTATTCTTGCTTCAAAACAGATCGCAATAAACAATTATTGCTATACGGTATCAGGCTATATGGGTGCTAACATACACCAGATTTATCCTTATGAGCCTGACCGTGTAGTAACTACCATTACCCAGACTTGGTGGTGGGAGCAGTTCTCGTGGTAGACAGACAGTACGTCAAATCGTGTTCTTGCTTCGAAACAGATCTCAATAAACTATCATTGGTATGCCTTTATCAGGCCTTATGGGTGCTAATTTTTAGTTTTAGGGACCCTTTTCCTCCAATACTTTTATGTCAAGGGCCATTTCAACCCCACAAATTGAGGAACGAAAATTACAAAAATACAGATAACATAATATAGTAGAATTCTTGTTTCAACGAAATTTAGTGTAATCCATTTTCAAATAACATTAAGACAATGTGCATTAAAATGACGTTTTTAAAAAGGTATTTTTACACTTCAGTTATCAGATTTTTGTTGCAAATATATATTGCATGTCTATTACTTTAAATACACATATAGTGAGCGTATCCAATTCATTAGGTATTTATTCATTATATTAATGGTAATTACACAATTTCTTAGTTATGAATTTAAGGAATCATTGCAGAAATTTCTTGTATTTTCAGGAATTTGGCAGTGGTTCTACTCAATTGATTTTTAAATAGTGTTCAGAAAAATTTCAATTGCATTCGCCAAATTTGTACCAAAAACCCTTCTTTTGGTATCCCTTTAATTGTGGTTAATTAAATTGTTTACTTGAAAAGGAAGATACAAATATGATCCTACAAAAATAATATATATTATGAAATATAAGAATGAAAACGATTATGCTTCATCATTGATCACCATTTATGTATTTGACAACTGTCAAACATTAAAAAAGACTTACGTATGTAGCGCTTCAGAGAGCCTTCTCCTATGATCGGACACATTATTCCAGCAGCTAATATTGGAATGATTTTCTCGCTCGACCAGCCTCCAATTACCGTCTAAATATTTCATACTTTCGGATACCACATCCATAGCTGATCGTACGCTATGCCTAAGGACAGAAAAAAATACAACATAAAGAAATGATTTCTAACATCTCGGATATTTCAAAAATAAGACTCGATTTTCTTTTCCATGAACGTTACTCAAAATTTTGCTAATGGATGACAAAAGGAAAAAGTATCCAGATATTTGAATTGAATATTTTAAATTATTCTTTGTTATCAAAAATTGAATGTACAACTTAAAAAATGATTTAAATGCTACAAAATTAGACACATGATGCCATATGTAGGAAGAACAGGGCGAGCATTTTGAATTTACATATAAAGAACAGAATTTAACACTATTTGAAACAAAGTATAACAGTCAGTTTTTAATTATTTTTTATAAATTAAAATCTTTCTAATTTCATAAGCAGGCTTATTAAAGCTCTCCTACTTTCGTAATAATAAGAGAATTTTAGGTAAATTTAATTAGAAGACAAAAAAATAGGATTAAGCCTTATGATGGTTGTCTTGACAAAGTATCTCGTCATTAGCAAAACTGCCCAGATCTTGATGAACGAGATATATCGTCATTAGAAAAACTGACCAGATTTTGATCTCGTCATTATAAAAAAATCGGCAACATCTTGACGACGAGATATTTCGCCATTAGAAAGTTAGTCAGATCTTTGAAAGACGGGTTTTCTTGAAGGGTTGATAAGATATCTGAATGAAAATTTGGCAAGATCAGCATTGCTCTGTAATTCTTAAGAAAGTAATTGCATTCTTTATTAAAGGACAGGTTGTTCAAATATAATACATTTCCAGGATTTCAATAAAATGTATTGAGTGTTTGTTGTTGCTAATCTCCATCGTCTAGCTCCAGCAAGACCAAATCCATATGTCCATTCACCCGCTCAAAGTCATACACCAAAAGAGGTTGAGAAAACAGGTCTTATCGAGACAACTCTAGGCACTCAAGAATGTGTGCTAGGGAGGTCCTGTCAGATTGGCATTTAAGGCAAACAGGATGAATCTTGCGACCACAGCAAAATGTGAGACTCCTCAGATGGCCACTGAAAAAGCAGGAGAGCGCTGTCTGAATATGTATGTCGCAAATGAGAGCAAGAGTTATCCTATGCGATCCCACGATACCAAGTGTACCGGGGGAACGATCCATGCCTTCTTATCAAGGTTTTTCTAATAGAGTAAAGTTCAAGAAACGTCAATGAGTCGGTATCGAACAATCGTTCATCGACCAATGTAACAAATTAAATATGACCCCGCTTTAGTCCTATAGACATCAACATTAAATTTTATCACAAGCATTCTATGAAATACACTCATGTCCAAATTTATCTTTATATACACAAAAATTATGATATTCCATGAAATATCAATCGATGTAATCCATTTTTTGCAGGGAATGTATGGAAGACAAGCCTAATTAGCATTATCCAATCAAAAGTGATCAAACGGTTTCTGATATGCAAATCAAGGCGTTACGTCATCCGACGGTGAATCAAGCGCTTTGCGCAAAGTGAATATCTGAGTGAATTTCTGCAATACAGCGTTTGATTTCAGTGTGTAAGGACTCAAAACGGTTTGTTTTGACTCCGAAGTATCATTTGGAAGAATCTGTGAAGTGGCGAATTATCGGCCGTTTAGAAGCGGGGCAGACAATCATGGAAGCAGCGAGATGTGTGAATATTTCAAGAGAATCTCTATGCTATGGAAGCAATTTCAGAATTCTGAAACTCTTATAAGGGGGCCTGGACAAGGTCGTAAACGAATTAGAACTGCTTATCAAGATCGTTATCTGACAATAGCTGCCCGTCGTAACAGGAAGTCTACTGCTCTGCAGTTAAGTTCAGAGGTTGCAACCGCCACTGGAACTGTTATATCACGGCAAACTGTATACAGAAGTCTTAATGAAAAAGGCCTTTATGCCAGAAAGCCAAGGGTATGTGTTTCACTATCTTCACAACAAAAGAGGGATCGGTTTAATTGGTGCAAAGAACATCAGAAGTGGAGTGAACACCAATGAACCCATGTTCTCTTTACTGATGAGTCGAGGTTCAGTTTAACATCTGATTCTAAAGTGTTTACATCTGGAGGGAGTCAGGAACGCGAAATCTTCCTCCGAACATTATGGAACGTGACCATTTCGGTAGTGCAGGTATGATGGTATGGGGAGGAATAATGATCGATGGACGTACGCCCCAACACATTTTCAATAGCTGATCTGTGACCGGTCAGAGATATCGGGATGAGGTCTTAGAACCTTATGTAAGACTTTTCAGAGGTGCATACGGATCTGACTTTTATTTATGGACGATAATGCTCATCCACATAGAGCATACCTCGCTGACGAATTCCTTGAAAGTGAAGCCATTGAGCGAATACCGTGGCCAGCAAAATCTCCTGATCTGAACCCGATAGAGAACTTATGGGACTGCATTGGAAAGAAGTTGCACGGACACATCCTCCTCCTAGAGATATAAATGCCCTGAAGACCGCATTGCTGGAGGAGTGGAACTTAATTCCCCAAACTGTGGTTAACATTATTGCCAGCATTAAAACCCGTTGTGATATGTGTGTACACGTCAGGGGAGATCACATTCCATATTAAATTCATAAGCCTTACTTTTTTTCCGAGTTATTCTTTTTTTCTGAACTCTCCTTGTCATATTATTGCCATTTTTACTGTTTCATGCTACAGTTTTATATTGCATGCAGTGCTCTTAAATTTTTTTCCTTTGCATTTATGTGTTATGATGTTTTGTATCATTTCACACAAATTCAGAATATGATATTACAGTTTCTGAGAAATCCTCGATTTTATGCATATAAAGATAATTTTGGATATGAGTGTAGTTGAGAACCTGCACAATATGCAATTTGGCGGGGCTCCATATCATTGAAAAATGAGGCCTTCTGCATTCTTAATGTGGAGAGAAACATAAATTTTGTAGCATATCCATGTATGCCACACTCGTAATCGTATTCTCACTGTAAAAAGTGGCCCAGCAATGCGATGATGCATGATGCCTCAATCATTTAATTTTCGACTGTTATGGATGAAGTTTCCAGAGCGCGTCGATTTTGTGATGCAAGTGTGGTTTGAGGAGGGGAATTCTATTTTTAAATCTGTAGGTAGGTAATTTAACTAACGTCGTACTGGAGCAACACAACGGTTATTGGCGACGGTCCAGGATCAAACCCGAAGGGACAGATCGAGGACAACACTACGTAATTTTGAATCACGGTCAGATGACGAGGTCACACCTGACATGGCACCCCACTCTCCAAACTTCCACACCACGCCAACGTGTGGACATTTGAGGCCACGACAGATTTAACATGCACAAGTCCCTTTGCACACGAGTCTTTATTTGGATTCGAACCCGTAACCCTCTGGTTCTTAATCAGTTACACTTCCAACCAGGCTACCATGGTCTCAAATCTACAGGGACATGATTTACGCGGAGTTAAGTTAATAAGCCGACCAATCAGTCTAGTGGTCGGGTACTGGCTTCGGAATCGAAAGGTTCCTGGTTTGAATCCGGGGTTAAGGCATGAATGTTTGTCCGCCTATAGAATGAACGTGGCCTCTGTATAAACGGGTTGTGCCTAGAATGTGTGGATGTATGTGAGGTGTAATTTAAATAGCTGACCAAGATAATGTTCACAAATACGCCCTTGTAGTGTACTATTAAAATATCAATTGGTTAGGCATTAGCAAAAAATGTGTTACGCTAACATTCTATAAAACTTATGACATTGTACTTCATACACTTGACAGACATTGTGTATGTATTATAAGTTTCATACATTTCTAATCAAATTTGTCATTAAATTAATTTTATTGAGTTCTATTTTGACATCCTGCGTGAGCGTGAGTTTTTCAGCATAAACGTAAATAAACTACAGGAAGAAATAATACTTCCTATTCATAATTATCCATTTCTCGTATATTCGATAATTATTTAAAAATTTACGTTAATTCAACTCGACATTAAATAATCTGCTATAGCACTTGGAGCCGTGTTTGCTTTTAAATAAAAAGAAAATTCGAAACATTGAAGTATCCTGAAATAATATTGGTTTACACTAGATATCACTCATTTTATAGGAGGAAGATGGTAATGTTTCTGATGTCAATGTTACTTGGGTAAGTTCCCCATGAACCATTGGGGAACCCCATAAATCCCCATAAATTGGGCTGACCCGCAGTAGCCCGGTTGGAAGAGTAACGGATTAGCAACCGGAGGGTCGCCAGTGCGAATGCAACCATAGACCGTCGTGCACAAAAGGGGCTGGTGCACGTTAAATCTGTCGTGTTATCAAATGTCCTCAAGTTGGCGTGGTGTGGAAGTTTGGAGAAAGGGTTTCCAGCTCAGATGTTATCTCGTCATCTGACAGTGATTCAAAATTACGTGGTGTTGTCCTCGCGGATTTTTCCCTTCAGGATTCATCCCGGACCATCGCCAACAACCCGTCGTGTCGCTCCAGTGCGACGTTAATTAAATACCTACCTTGTTAATTTGCCAAAGAATGTTGAGGTGATCGACGTAACATGGATAAAACCTCCAATTTCCTCCCCTTCTTCCATGGTTGTTATACATATCTTAATGTAAAGAAACATAGTGGTAATTAATTAGTGTCGCACTGGAGCAACACAACAGGCTGGCGATCAACCCTTGAGGGAAAGAGCCGAGGACAACGACTAGTAATTTTTTACTATGGTCATACCTGAGCTGGCACTCCACTCTCCAAACTTCCACACCATTCCAACGTGAGGATATTTGAAGCCAACATTTAATATGCACCAGCCCTCGTGTACACGACGGTCTTTTGGCTGGATCGAGTTTCGAACTCGCAACCCTCCGGTTGCAAATCCGTCGCTCTTCCAACTGAGTTACCACGACCCTTGTAAAGAAAAGAAGGGAAGGACAAAATCGCAGCAAGCGTGAGATTTGGCAATTCCGTTATGATATTTGGCTTTCCCGTTAACAAATACGAGTCCAGCAGTAGCAGGTGTTTACAAATAGACCGTTTTTCCACACCCGATTACGCAATTTCATGATATTAGATGCTGAGCCACAGCAACGTCCAATGGTTTCCTTCGGAATTAGATATTGGAATCGATGTCTGATACTCCTGTAGGAACTCTTGTTGGAGCGTGCGAGTTCGAGCGTGTGATTGATGTTTCAATTTAATTTTCTTCGTTTATATTTATTGCGATTACAACTTTTCTCGCGCCTATTTTCCCGAATTTTGATTTAATCTTTAACCGGAATTGGAATTCTGATTTTGGAAGAACGGAAAAATTCATTTTCAGAACTTAGAAAACAACATTGGATATCGGCATCTGTAAATTTTTCGAAAATAAGGTTTTAAGGAATAATGTCTATGCAGTTGTTCGCCGTTGTTTCTACGTAAGGACACAAGTGTCCTGTATATTTCTTAAGTGGACTGTATGGCGAAATAGAATCCAAGGACAACGCCTCGTAATTTTGAACCATGGTCAGATGACGATGCCAACACCTGAGCTGGCACTCCATTCTTCAAACTTCCACACCATGCCAACGTGAGGACCTTTGAGGCCTCGACAGATTTAACATGCACCAGCCCTCATGTGTATGACGGTTTTTGGCAGGATCGAGTATCAAACTCGCAACCCTCCGGTTGTTAACCAGGTGCTCTGCAAATTGGACTACCGCGGCACCTGTAATAAATGTCTCGTTTTTGAATGTAGTTTTTATTTTAGTGTAGCTCTTACACTAAATACAATACACAATACAGTCAGTCAAGCAATACTTACACAATACAGTCCACAGTAGGACTCGGGTCCTTACGTAGAAACAACTGCGGACAGTTTATTGAAGCGTTCGGCCTGATATCGGTATACGTGCAAATTTTTTGAAAATGAGGTTTTAAGGAATAATGATCTAGTTGTTCGACGTTGTTTCTACATAAGGACCCGAGTGCTCTACAATTTTTTTAAGTGGACTGCATTGCGAAATAGTACACGTAGAAGCTACAGTGGAATTTAAAACTATAAAACCAAACAAACAAGACATTTATTAAATCTGCACATTCACAGATCGTTGAACTGATGAACTCTGCTCTGAAAACTATCGTTCTTCCAAAATCAGAATTCCAATACCGGTTAAAGATACAATCAATTTTGTGCTGGAAAGTTGCACGATCAATAAATATTAAAATGAAAATAAATTGATACAATTAATAGCTAACTAATTATCTCGAACTGGCACGTTCTAGCATTAACAAATATACGATTCATTCTGTATACAATCATCGACCTTAAAATGAAATAGACGGAGCATGCGCCCGCAGCTTCATGTTATTTCTTCCAGTTGCTCGGTTTCAAGATCTGTCACGTGGTTGTGGGTAAACGCATGAATCCTAAATTATTGATTGGTTAGTGATTATCCGCCGTGATCAAAAACACAAGTCTGCACTTCCATAGCCAATCGGCTAAGTCGATTTATAATTTACCCTCCATAGATCTTGACAGACTCCGCCCCATCGACCTTCTAATAAAATAGATGTATCACAAATTGACTTAGCCGATTGGCTATGGAAGCGCAGACTAGTGTTTTTGATCACGGTGGCTGTTCACTTTAACCAATCAATAATTTAGGATTCATACTTTTACCCACATCCACGTGACAGATCTTCAAACCGAGCAACTGGAAGGAATAACATGTAGCTGTGGGCACATGCTCCGTCTATTTCATTTTAAGTATGTATGGATAAGGATGTATACGATACGCTGGAATTGAATCACGCTACGCCACTTTCGGAAAGAAACATCAAGTACTCACTCCCACGTGAACACTAGCGCTACTCGTTGTGTTCTAGGACTTACTTATTTGTAACCTGATGCTTGAGTCTCAGACCAAGAATTCCAACTGGGTAGTTTCCTGATTCTGGGTTGGATGTAGTTTTCTCCAATAGAATCCATATCCAGTCGCGCTCGACCATCCTCAGTTTCTTGGCCTCCTGGAACACCAGGCGCGTCGTCCTACCTCCCGAACAACATAGCACCAGGACACGGTATTTGGATGTATGGCACGAGCTTAGGATACCCAGCAGCTTCGATCTGTAGAAAGAGAGCTCATTATGTTAGTAAAAGATACATTATCCACTTAAGCAAAATGCATGATAATTATCTAAACTATATGCATTTCATTATTACTTTTAATTGTTTCGACTATTACTTTTCACTATTACTTTTAATTTGTTTCGACGAGATATCTCGTCCATCAAGATCTGGTCAGTTTTCGCCTTATGACGAGATATCTCGTTCATCAAGACCTGGTCAGTTTTGATAATGACGAGATACCTTTTCGAGACAACCACCAGGAGGGTGTTTTACTATTGACTTTCACGTCCATTAAAAGAACCTGAGCAAACTTTCGTTTGATTACGAAGGATGAAAGTATCGTCTTGAGTCATTCTAATAACACCGCAGATTATACAATGGAATAATGTATCATAACATTTAGAGAGGAGTGAACCAAATTTTGTATAACTCTCCAAGTGGTTTTGAGGGGATATTTTGTCCATCAAGATCTGACCAATTTAGCTAATGACGAGATATCTCGTCATCAAGATATTGCCGATTCTTTGTCGATGACGAGATCAGGATCTGGTCAGTTTTCCTCTAATGACGAGATATCTCGTCAAGACAACCACGAGGAGGGTTAACATAAATAAGAGTTTCTTGATTTAGATTAGATGAGTTATTCTGTTTTATGGAAAAGAAAAGAAACTAAAGTTTTAAGAAATAATAATACAATTAGTTTCATATGGGAAGAAATAAACGCTAAACAGTTACAAAAACTAAGTGTTGTTTAGTACTATATTTTATTAGCTATATTTTAAGAGCTTCAATATACTATATCTTGATGCATGCCTTGTTATAAATAACAAAGCAATACTTGAGCAATCAAGAAATGTAATAACACCGGGAATTCTCCAAGATATTTTTGCATTTATGTGGAATTCACTTCATAAATGTTTAAGGAATCTTGTCCAGTAGGGTTCAAGGAAACGTTTCATTTCGATTTACTTCGAAGGCTTATGAAAACGTAAACCTGATAAGCCTAGAAAAATCCTTTATACAAGAACACAAAGATGTGTCATGAAAAACTTTCTTGTAATATGAAAGGAAAGTTGCAGAAGCGCTTCTTTCGATAAATTGAATTTCTTTCTTCTGCGATTCAGGGAAGAAACACTTGAATTATTATTTCAGAGTTTCTTTGATGTACCGATCGGGATTCAATACCCCTCTATTCAAAATGCAAGTTTCTAGAAACTTACTAGGTAAATTTATAATTCACCCCGAAGAAATTGTGAATACATAAAAGTAGCATGTACCGCACTTCGAAACGAATCCAAGAGTTTTCAGACAACTGTATAACATTCAATTATTACCAAAAGGACAAAATAGGTAGGTAAGTAGTTAATTAATATCACGCTGGAGCGAAACGACGGTCTATTTGCGACGGTCGGGGATCAATACCGAAGGGAATGATCGAAGGACAACACTTTGTAATGTCGAACCAGGGTCAGATGACTGTAAAAGTATATGACGACAAAGTTTGCAGCTTTATATTTTTATAGAGGCATTAATATCAAGCTAAATATAGGTGGAGGTAGTGTTTCTGCGGTGATACGCGTTTCCTGTACATATTCTGAACGTGACATCAGGTCAACACCTGAGCTGGCACCGCACTCTCCAAACTTCCACACCACGCCAACGTGAGGACATTTGAAGCCTCGAGAGATTTAACGTGCACCAGCAACCGTGTACACGACGGTCTTTGGTTGGACCGAGTCTCCAACTCGCAACCTTCTTGTTGCTAATCCACGGCTCTACCAACTGGGCTACTACAACCCATTGCCATAATAATAATTCAAAACTAGTGACAGAGAAACAGTGTTTTTATTTGAGGGCACCATTTTGGTTTTAGAACCTTAAATGAAGCATTAAATTTTGTTTATATTATATATTGCCCATTCAATTAATAACAAATAACCGCCTCTGGTCGAGCTGCAAAAGCCAACTCTTTCGACCACGTAATTTGTTCAATTTCTTCGCGCTTCGTTTCGACATTAGTAAATACGTAAACAAACAACAAAACAGCCGTTATTGGGATGAGAAAATCCAAGTTTAATTCATGAAAGACCCCTTCATCAATTCAGCGTGTTGTAAAGCCCGTCGTAACTGGAGTCTTGAACAATGGCGACATGTCCTTTGGAGCGATGAATTCCGGTACAATCCCTGGCAGTCTGATGGCTCCTCTATTCAAAATATAAGACAGTTTCTAGAAACTACTAGTAAATTTATAATTCACTTCGAAGAAATTCTGGATGTGGAGAATGCCGGGTGAACGTCACCTATCCGAATGTATTGTGCCTCTAGTCAAGTTTGGTGGAGGGCATTATGGTAAGGGGCTGTTTCTCGTGGTTTGGTCTGAGCCCTCTGGTTCTTGTGAAGGGAATTTTAAGGGCAGAAGCATATAGTGACATTTTGGACAATTAGCACTTCCCACATTTTGGAAACAATTTGGTACCGGCTCATTCTTGTTTCAACACGATCGGGCTTCCGTCCACACAGCAGGTGTCGTAGACCTAGTTTTCTACTATGGTTGTTGAAGAAATGAACTGGCTTCCGCATAACCCTGATCTGAATCGTGTAGAACACCACTGGAACGGCGTTTGAGAGCCAGGCTACACCGTCCTACATCGGTGTCAGAAATGACCACTGCTCTTTTGCAAGAATGTCGTGCCATTCCAGATGAAACTTACCAACGATTGGTGAATGTCACTAAAACGATAGGTGAACCCATTCCATATAAATTACTTACGTGCAGAACTAAGCTTTATAAGTGTCCTGATACTTTTGTCCATACGGCGTATCATATAGCACATGCAACCAAGCGAATTATGTATGACGCATTTCCTGGCCGAATAATGCCAAAATCCGGTGATGTCAATCGGTTGCCCCTGATTGGAAAGAAACGGATTTTTCCTTAGGGCTATTCAAAAGAACGAGTCTGAGCTAACATGCCGATGATTCAATAGATTAAACAATACATTCGTAAAGAATTTGAATAAATCTCCCAGAAATGTACTCAAACGTAATGGAAATGCGGCAGTGAGGCCAGAGGCGATCATTTAGCTGTCATATTCCATAAACCGCCATTAATTATTGAGTAAACAATACATAAAATATTAAAAAAAATGTTTCATTTAAAAGTTATTTCGAAGCAAAATGGTGCCCCATATAAAACACTACTATTTTCTTAAAGTTGTAAAGGATTTCGGTTCAATTATTTCAAATTTTCATATTATGGTTTTAAGCTCTAAGCTCCGATCTTTCCTTAGAGCCCGACTAATCATTCATTTCATAACTCGAAAATGCTTCAAGCCTGCAATCCAATCCGTTTAGTAAAGTTTTATGACTAGCCGAACAGAATAATTTCTCAGAATTTAATGATATGCAATGCGAGATTGTTCGCGTTGCCAGTGATCACGGACAGTGTAGACTAAACAATAGATCAAAGACGAAGGACGGAGTTCCCCAACTAAATATTGCAATTATTCTGAAAATATGTGCATGTTATATTGAATCGTCGGTTTAACAAGTGAAACTCACTATACTAATTTTCAAATGAGATTTTATTTTTCTAGATGATCTTTAGACTGATATTATTCACTGTTTTTCTCTTTGCATGAAGGTTTTTTTTTTGAGAAACACACTCAGTGAGTAAAGCATAGGAAGTAGAATTTCCTCCTTTCGTTTTCTCAGAACTATGTTTTTGACTTAGTGTTTCACTTGTAAGCCCACGATATATTGTATGGTATTGTATGTTATCTTTCGATGTTTTATTGTGTTCATGTACAGCTTGTTTATCATGCATCTAAGTCGGTATTGTGGGGATACTGACCGAAATCAATGTTTTTCTCTTCTTTTTGTCTATCTTTTACTTCCTCTTTCCCCTCTAATCCTTTAAGTCCTCTGAGCTTCACTAGATTTCCAAGTAGTGTTGTAGTACTGCTTTTACCCCATGACACACATAATGACTAAATAAAAAAATTCATCAGTTGAAAGAATCCTAGGAAGAATTCTATTGGTCAAGTAGGTCAAAACTGATTTGAGGTAGGTAGGTGTTTTAATTAACGTCGCAATGGAGCAACACAATGGGCTATTGACAACGGTCCGGGATCAATCCCCAAGGAAAAGATGCGAGAGTACCACATAATTTTGAACAACGGTCAGATGAGATAACACCTGAATGGCACCCCACTCTCCAAACTTCCACCGTGAGGACATTGGATGCCACGACAGATTTAACGTGCCCCTTTGTACACGGCTGTCTTTGGTTGGATTCGAACTCGCAACCTCCGATTGCTAATCCGTTACTCTTCCAACCGAGCTACCGTGGCCCCAAAACTGATTTGAAGTCATACACGAAAGACTGCAGGTTGCAGAACGGATATATGCATGTGAACTCCCCAGGAGGTTGGTAGACTGTGTCGTAGACTGTTGGTAAACCGGTAGACTATTGGTAGACAATCGTTGGTAGGCTGTGTGGTCTGGATCATAAAAAAGTTTGGCATTATACACTCTTTTAATATTTAAACATCTGAAAACGAAGAGAATTTATCTCTTTAATATAACATTAATTCTAAATAAAGCAATTAGGAAGTATGGCCTCCCCATGTCTAAGTCAAGTATGATGAAAATGATTAACGTTATTACCAGAATGATCCAATGTTAAGCTATAGGAAAGATGAGAACACAAAAACTTGGAGTAATTTCAACTTACGAAACGAAAGCCATTACATCAAAAAAATTTTATATTTGTTGTTCCAAATTATTACATCCAAACTAATTTCTCGTATCAATTTACAACAACGATTTCGTTCCATTGTTTATTTCAGAACTCATATTCTGTAAAATCTTTGACACAACCTTATTTAAATAATAGATTAGCTTTCCTGCCCTTATGTAGGAATGTCAAGGATGGAGTTGTGATGACATTGTTTAAACCGCGGAGAAGTTTAAAAATGTATATGGTGAGAATAAACTTCGGAAGATTCTGACGCAGTATTTTCTTGACAACTTTGACTTCAAGAACATTCCATTTCGTTTAGAAATTCAAATGATGTTTTCCGCAAGTGAAGATAACGAGGCTTAAAAAGTCTGATACATTTTATTTAGATCAATTCAGTTATTTTTTACCATGTAATGTATGTGTGTAAGGATTTTTTAAAACAAAACTAATATCTTAGTGAAGTATTCAAATATGCATCGACGTTGAAGAGTTCCTATGAAAATTTCAACTAAGCTTTAATGAAGTAAAAAAATGTGCGTTTTTAAATTAATTTATATTTATACTACTGTGTTAAACAAGTTTGGAACATTGATGTTTACTTTTAAAATCGATGGATTTTATTATGGTATGAACAAATGAATGCTTGATTATGGAAATAATATAATTCTGAATTATGGAACCAATCAAGGCGTTTATTGGTCTCGTATTTATCAGTTAAAAATGATGAAAGTTAATTTATTGAGAAAGGGGGTGTAATAAAAAATATAAATATTATTTCATAAAAATATGTACTATCAAACATGTAACAAAAATGGACACACAAAAATTCAGAAAAAAGGATTTTTTTAAACAAAACTACTTAAAAATGTAGTAAAGTAGTCAAATATGCATTGACAACCTCACTGTGAATTGAAAACATTTTAAAGGGGATTATTAAATGAACTACACCAGAAAAATATAAACATAGTTTTTTTACGAGATTCATCGATATCGAGTTAGGGTGAGGTGGGTAAGGGCATATACAGGAAAGTGAGTTCACTGATTGAAGCATACTGCCAATGTAGCAGACTAGAAATTCTTGAAGGAGTTATACCTGTGGCTTGGTACACGTGCCATTGTCAATATTTATAATTTTGAGATGTTTGAAGTTAAAAATAGAACTGTCGTTGGCGGTAAAATAGGTTAAAATGCACCAGTGCAGTGTAACCAATCTATATTAGGTGAAAAAAAATTTCGATGCAAGAAGTACCAAAGTTGAAATTGGTACTTTTATCTCAAATATTGCTTCAGATTTAAGAGTCTATGTCGTCTTTGGTTTTTGGAAAAAATATTGATGTTCAATTTCGATATTGGCACTAATAATCGTCAATATCTCAGTTACTACTTTGAATTTGACTTTGGCACTTCAGGTGCTAAAGGTGCTAAAAATTCGGGTGTTAAAAATATAAAAATAGGTTATAATTCATTTTCGCCAAATTTGACATTGGCACTTCTTGCAACAAGCCACAGATAGATTAGTTTCACCGTTTGAGGGTTTCGAATTTCGGCAGGGCTACATTTTGTGGCCACGACAGATTTAACGTGCACCAGCCTCCGCGTATGAATTTCGAACTCGTAACCTACTGGTTGCTAATCTGCTGCTCTACCACCCGGGTTACCATGGCCCTAAAATTATATCAATGTTGTTTAAATAAATAAGAGAGTAAACATTAGTAAAGGATCTGGGAGCGTGTGGTAAAAACTTGAAAACTTAAAAAATTATTGGGGACTAGTAATTGGTTCAATATTAACTTTAAAGCTTTTGGTTTGCAACACACCTCACTCTACCTGATTAATGATTAAGCGAAATTTACAAGATACGAGTACTGTCATCTAGTTGAAAACAACATTCTGTTCATTGCACACACAATTTCTTATAAAAGTAAAACATCGACAGTAAAAAACAGTTATTAAACATCTTGGTGGTTTATAGACTGTTCGGATATTTTTTGAACGATTTTAATGGACCGAAGCTCAATTTTTTACATCAAATTTTTGTGTTTTAAATGTTCCATTTGATAGCCCTTATTGTTAACTATCTTTCTGCATCTTAATTTTCATGATAATAATGACTTTTGTAGTATCGACAGTGGTATTTTGTCCCATTCTTGTTCCAGTTTTCCAGTCCTTGAATGGTTTTCGGTCGACGCTTCGATAATGCCCTTTTTAAAAGTCCAAAAGCACAAAAGTCCATGGGTGAAACATCTGGAGATTTAGCAGGAATATCAGTAAAGGGTATTTAGATGTGTGGCTGCTTGCTTTACCCTGTTGCAGTTTTACTGATTGTTGGCAATGTGGGTAAAGATACGTATGGTATTTCTTTTTGAATATTGGGGATAAAGTATGGTCTTGATAATATGTGGGAATTGATTTTTACATTTTCCCTTCTTTTTACTTTTAATTTCCATTATATGCAAAACCGCAACAATCATAAATCTCTTACAGAAAGTTCTCACGTTCACTTTGCTATAGTCCTTTGACTTGGCGGATTCTCTTTTAAAATTAAAGATCTTACCTTACAAATATTCTCAGAAATTGTTTCTTTTTTGGATACTTTTTTTGGAAGTATTTTTCCACTTATCAAAAAACCATGACTTAGTGTTTTTGAATAATTGAATAAGCATAATTCTCTTCGGAAAGAGAGGAAGCATAGCCTTCCACCCATTGCTTATTTAAAAGCGCCATTTTGGAAGTAAACAAAACTCTGAGTTAGCAGACGATAAGTTATACTTATAACTATTTAACTGCTGTGAAAATAAAATTCTTTCGTAGCATACAATTTTTTACAGCTCATCAAAATCGTTCAAAAAATGTCCGAACAGTATTCGCGTCGAAAATTGCTCTGTAGTGGCCAACATCTACTGCAAAAAACCTGTTCCAAACTGTCACCATTTCTGGGCAAGGGTAGGTAGTTAGTTAACGTCGCACTGGAGCAACACAACGGGCAATTTGTGACTATCTGGCATCAATCCCAAAGGGAAAGATTCGAGAACAACTCGTAATTTTGAATCACGGTCAGATGACGAGGTCAACATCTGAGGTGGCCCTCCACTGTCCTAACTTCCACACTAATTCTGGACAAGGGACAATTTGTTTTTACTACAGAGATCTTTATTTCCCCTTAGAGTAATAGGGCAGTTTTGTCTCGACAAGATATCTTGTCCGAAATTGACCAGATCTTGGATGAGATATCGTTTAAACACTTGCTGCGTTAAGCGATGCAAAATATTCGGAACCAAACTTCCATCTACATGCATAAATCTCTTAATTAAAGAACCCACTAAAGAATACTCTGTCAGAATGAAACGATGATTATAACTTTCTGCAATAAAGCCTGTTATCTCCTCAGAGAGTTTGTACTCAGATACGGCGATGTTCCATCGTAATGGCTTAATTCATCTGGCAGTGCCGGATCCGTAAAGAAACTTATTCACACCCCATTATTATATCGGCTCGTGACCATGGGCACGAGTCGTTATTCCGGGCAAATAATCCAGGGAATAAAAGGGGTGAAACACGGGAGGAATTCCTAATAAATGGATCGCCCCCTTCCATTCGTTTCTCGGAGCCTCCCAAGCATTTTTCTCGGAGAAGGTCAAAAGGAAATTAGGAGGTCGTCGTTTTTAACTCCGCGTTCGTGCGTTTCATCTTGATTAAAAGGAGGCAACAAAGAGATGGGTGCTACTCTAGTTGAATTCGGGAGTGACTCTTCTTGTTAGACTTGATCGGGGAGATGATTTTCTGCCGAAGTATCGCATGAGTCATTTAATCGACTTTGTGACCTTAAGTAAAGATATTTTGTGTAAAAAGTTGTGTCTGGGAAATGTTCTTAGTGATTAAAACAGAAAAGCTTCTAACTGGACGTAATATTGTTTTCCCCTTAATTGCTAGAAACTCTAAATTGTCAATGGGACCGAGGTAGCCCAGTTGGAAGAGCAACGTGTTAGAAACCTGAGGGTTGAGAGTTCGAAACTAGATCCAACCAAAGATCATCGTGTACGGGGGGGGTTGGTGCACGTTAAATCTGCCGCGGTCTCAAATATACTCACGTTGATGTGGTGTGGAATTTGGAGAGTGGGGGCCAGTTCAGGCCTCGGCATCTGACCATGTTCAAAATGACGAGGAGTTGTCCTCGTCATTTTGAACGGTCTCTTCTTTCTTTCGGGATTGATCTCGTACCGCCGCCAATATCCCGTTGTGCTGCTCTAGTGGGACGTTAATTAACTACCTACCTAAATTGTCAATGCATAGTAAAATGCTCATATACATAGCTATGCTCTTACCAGTAGTCATTTACGCTTGTAAGTCTGGGAATATGCACTTAAAACCCATATTACCCCTCCAAGTGGTTTCTACGAGATATCACGTATATCAAGATCTGAGCAATTTTGCTAACGACGAAATATCTTGTCATCAACATTGCCGATTATTGATGAGACTAGATCTAGTCAGTTTTTCTTCTAATGACAAGATATCTCGTCCCGTCAATATCTAGTCAGTTTTGCTAATGACGAGATACTACCTCATGGAGACAACCGCTAGGAGGGTTAATAAATTAGATCTTCAAATAGCAACGCATTACCAACCGGAGGGTTGCGAGATCGAAACTTGGTACAGCGCAGACCGTGGTGTAATAAATTAATCGTAAGGTAATTAACTAATTACTTTAAGTTGTTTGAGAAGATCCGGAGTCAAGCATCAGAAATAATTTAATCAACTTTGTTACAGGTAAAGATATTTTCTGTGAAAAGAAAGATTTTTGGGGAAATTTTGAAGTTAAAATAGTGTTGCTAAAAGGATTGTGTGGGGTTAATTTGTTGCTGACCCTTAGTACTTCATTCTTTGCACCTTTTCCGAGTTACAATATTGTTTTATTAGCGTATACTATTAATTCTATTATTGCGGTGGGTTGGCATTCGAGTCATACGGTTTTGGACGAGTTTATTCGTTAAATTAGGGGAAGGCAGGAACTTAAACTGTGCTACTCTGAAAGTAATAATTTCGATTGAGTATAATCGCGTTCGACTAACTTTTGAGTATTGCATCGATTTTAAACAAAGAAATTAGCAAGTCTCTTCATAAAATTACATTCCTCAATTTGCCGTGGTATCTCGGTTGGAAGAATAAGATTAGCAACCGGAGGGTGGCGAGTTCAAATCCAGTCAAACACCGTAGTGTACAAAGGGGCTGGTGCACGTTAAATCTGTCGTGACCTTAAATGTCCTCACGTTGGCGTGGTGTGGAAGTTTGGAAAGTGGGGTGCCAGCTCAGGTGTTGCCTCATCATCTGACCGTGGTTCAAAAGTACATGGTGTTGTCCTCGGATCTTTCCCTTTGGGATTGATCCCGGACCATCACCAATAGTCCGTTGTGTTGCTCCAGTGTGACGTTAATTAAATATATCTATATCTACATTCCTCAATGTATCAAAAGTATTTTGTGTATTGTAAGAAATTTAACAGATTAATTACCACGACACGATGATGCAAAAAACCAAAATTTCGAGTTCAGATTTAAAAATTAAAGTTAAATGTAAGGTACAAACTCTCAAAAATGCCTATCTACCTATCCTCCTCGATAGGTATTTTAATTTACGTCTTACCCCAATTGTTTCAAGTTCATTTTACTTCAATAACCCGTTGTGTTGCTGCAGCAACAAACAACGGGTTATTGGCGACGGTCCGGGATCGATCTCGAAGGCAAAGACCAGAGGATAACACCTCGTAATTTTAATCCAATGTCAGATGACGAGGTCAACACCTGAGCTGGCACCCCACTCTCCAAAATTCCTCACCAAGTCAACGTGAGGACTTATTTAGCGTGTACATCTTCCACGGTGTCTGATTGGATTGAGTTTCGAACTCGCAACCCTCCAGTTGCGAATCCTCCGACTCTACTAACTGGCTACCACGGCACCCTTTTTCTTAGATGACAAATCATTCTTGCGTTTATGTCAAACGCGTGTCTTAAAAAAATTATTGTCTGCATTAAACCTGAGGTTTCACCCGCATACATCCGTTCTTCAACTTGTAGTGTTCTCTGCATGACTTCTACCTCACCAGTTTTCGGTTGGTTGATTTTGGGTTTTATGGCGCAAGGACCATATTTGGCCAAACACAAGACACAACGAGGGAGAAAAAAAAGCCGAGTGGTAGGCGAGGGTTAAACAGAAAGGGGGACAGATTACTCGGGTATATGGGGGTTGTGATGGCCGTACACACCTAAGGGAAATATGCCCCTGGGGGCACCAGTTTTAGGATTGACCCGGATTCTGTTGATATGAAGTGGCCCATCATAGATAAAAATAAATACAACACATTGCTTTTTCTGGCGGAAGAGCTAAGAGTGGTAAATTAAGTAGTTTTATCATTTAGGAAATTTGTGTCAAAACCTTGTATTTCAGTTCAAGAGATTCGATAAATTGTTTTAATACCTGGTTGAGGGCAACTTGATGATTTTGAGCAGCGGAGGTCCGTTGGACAGAGCGAGGAGTCTTCTGCTGACGGATCCCGAGAAGCTGGATTCGTCCAGGAGTAAGGTCACTTCATACCAGTCTTGAGACGACAAGAAATGGAACACGGCGTCAGCAAGATCCTCTGGGCTTGGGTCCAGACTCAACAGCCACTCGTTCATTTGCTGGAAAGAAAAGGGACATCAGTTTTGCAAAGCACTCAAACCAAGGTCACACACCAAGAATTGACTCCATGCGTAATTAAGGACAGTATAGATTGTGAAAAGGTACGTTTTCACGTGGATAAGGGGGTGGCAAGTAGGTTACCTTGTAAATTTGTATCGCTTACCTGGTCAGTTACCAGGAAGTAGGCACTACTGTGCTTTCGGACAATGTGGGTAGCGTACTTTGCATCGCCATAATGAGGAAATTTGGCGGATTGTTGAATTGCTATCGCAAACGGATGTCATTTTTGTGAAGTAGATATGTAGGAGGAAAAAAATGGTACAAACCTTGTTTGAGGACACAAACCGTAGTTTTGATGTGAATACTCGGACCTGATGTTGGATTGTTCAATGAATGAAGCAGACATAGGAAGTTTGACCGATTGTTTGTTGTGAATATCTAACAATTAATTTAGTTTGAACGATTAAAGTGCAGTTTGATATTAATACTGAAGGATGATTTTATTGATTAAAGGACTGATTGTAGCGTAGTTTGGAAGCTTTTGAATGACACTACATGCGCAGTCCTAACGAAATCCAAAAAGTAACACTGGCCCAGAACTCGCCTAGCACCGTAGAATTTCGACATATTGTAGATTCCCTCCCCGCGCTCAGTGCATCTGCACTCGGTCCGAAGGTCATGTCAGGTACGCATGCTTTGTCTACACGACACTATATTTATCTTCTGGATGTTTCTTCTAGTTCTAAAATCATAAGACAAAACAGTTGTAACGCTTTTTTGTAACGCTCGACTTTTCATTCATGCCGCCATTATTGTTTCGATTTAAGTTAATAGATAATCGAATCGAAGAATTCGTTTTAAGTTTTTCCGAGTTTGACATCTACCCACGTCTACTGTCGAAAATCGTTCATGTGTTTGTACAATATCGATCCCCATAGCCAGCCCTGAACTCAGTCCGTGAAAACGTATCACTCTTACTGCGTAAACAAGAACTATAATCTGGTTCTGGCGAGTAGACATTTCAGTCACGAACTTTTTTGAATGAGTATTCTTTACATTAGACAGATTAACAATACTGTTTCACAATTTGCGTCTTTAACATGGTTTTTGGCTCCAAGTTTATCGTTCGATGTTGGAAGCGATTGCTGTGATTACGAGTTGCGAAATAATCACTTATGGCGATCACCATATATAATTTTGCGTATGGCTGCCCTTTCCCATGGCGAGCTTATTACCTTTCAACGAATGGACATCCCAAGGTCATATGCTCCGCCTTCTCACAGGAGCCACACGGTAACAGGAATTTACTGTCTTAAAGGTAAAACATTTTTGAGTCACCGATATTTCACCAAAACAGTGTATCGCACTTCTAGAAGAACAATGGCGCATATTGTTTTGGACTTTCCGTCATAATATCGAAATACCAATCCAGAACAGTATTACGATATCCACTGCAAGAAACGTACATTCTAAGGTCTACAAGTATACCTGTAACGATATCTATAACCTATGTGTAACACCAGTTCTATTTGCCTTCACCTGTTTCACTGTTTAATGATATGTAATTAGAATTTGGTCTTCATGTCTTGAAAATTTATAATTTTTGATTAGTGACAATGTTCTTCAAGTGATGCGATAATCATCAAGACCGATTATTTAATTCAAAACACTTTTCAGAAACGGAGAGTTCTGATATTAACCCTTCTGATGGCAAATTTAACCAGATCTTGTTAGACGAGATATCTCGTTATTAGAAGAAAACTCGATCCCAATAAAAAACTGACCAGATCTTGATCTCGTCATCATAAAATAATCGGTAATATCTTTTCATTAGCAAAATTGGTCAAACCTCGATATACGAGATATCTCGTCCAAATCACTTGAGGTATTAATATAAAAATCTTAAAATGAAAAGTGTAAGAAATTAGAATTATTTACGTATTCTAAAAGGATATGAAGCGAAAAGAACTTAATTACTTCAAAAGACAATTATTTAACAAAGGATAACTCCAAAAAGGAATTATTCAACAAATAATTACTTTAAAAACAATTATTGAACAAAAGAATAACTAAAAAAAGCAATCCAACCTTTTCTGAAATAAAAATAGAACTTACGGCAATCAAACATCAAATACTTTTAGTAATATTTACCTTAAAGAATTCGGAATCCTTTTTGATAACATCAAATAATAATTCGAATTTATCAGTATTAACATTTTTCTGATATAAAAAAAATTAACACCTGATGCCATCAGCTGCAGTGTAATCTTGAATATAAAATAATAATATAATTAATAGGATTACTGAACTGAGCAGTTTAAGCATAATTTCAAACGATTCCCTGAGGTAAGAATAAATACTTACAATGCTGAAAGCTGAGCTGCTAAATAAAAAGCAAACGAGAATCTGCATATATGATGTAGAATTTTTCTTTTCTAAATTAGGGTGAATTAGAGGCGAGCCAATTAAACGCATAATAATCTGAAAAAAGCGTATGGAGATATTTAAAATTCATGGATGTGGAATATTTCTTTGGAAACAGCAGGTAATTTTTGTGTCTTATTTTATGATTTTAAATAAAACCGCATTTGTTAACGATATGGCCGTGGATAGTTTTGATACATTTTTAGTAAATATTCTGTACGAATTTAATATTTATCAAGTGAAAATCGGATACTAGAGTAAAATTAAAAACCGTTGCATACTTGGAACTAGTAAGGTAATTCAAAAAATGTATTCTAAATATAAAGTAAATTGCTGCACAATTTATTGGTGTCATTTTCAGTTTTAGAAGTCATTCTTTCAAAATTTCTGATATTTGGTTGATTGTGGTTATGATACTTATAGCATAGAACAAATAAAAGCTTGAATTTTATCAGATTAATTTGTTTAGTAGATTTCCCGCAAATTTCAAGTACCTTTAATACGATTGATCACAAACCAAATTTATATCCTTAAGTGTACATTTCACTGTAAATCTGAAAGCATGTTCGAAATGTAAGTAAAATGGTTTATAACAGTAAACTTATTTTTATTCTTTGAATACTTGTTACACACAAGCTGTGAAAGATCACCGGAAGATGATCAGTGTCCTATAGTATGTTTATTTAAAATTTTATTCTTTTATTTTTAGTGCAAACGCAAATAAAAGATGACAGATATTTCTTTACCTATACAAATCTTTCTTTACCTGTATGAATCTAGACAGTATTTATATAGTATTCACAAACCAGAAGAAAAGCAGTTTTTACTTCCTCTACTTAAATGCTTTCGCATGATACATATCGGGGATACCTAAAAATGTACTTCATCGTCATTTTTATGATGTTTATTGTTTAATCTAGTTTGAGTTGACCAATAAATATCATAGTCGGCTTTCAAGTAAAACAGCAAGTCAAATCTTTATATCTTCTAAACCTGAATGCGGTGATTTTTAGATTGAAGTTCACCGGTAGCCCGGTTGTAAGCGACGAGTTGCGAGTTTGATCAAATACTACCAAAGACCGTCGTGTACGAGGGGCTGGTGCACGTTAGATCTGTCGTGGCCTCAAATGTCCTCACGTTGGCGTGGTGTGGAAGTTTGGAGAGTGGGATGCTAGCTCAGGTGTCCTCGTCATCTGACTTATTCAAAATTACGAGGTGTTATCCTCCGATCCTTTCGGAATTGATCCCGGACCATCGTCAATAGCCCGTTGTGTTGCTCCAGTGTGATGTTAATTCTACTACCTACCTATCACCGAGTTGTTTTCTCTGTATTAAGGGTACATTTCCTCTTGAGAAAAACACTTTGCGACTAAGCTTAGGAAATATAATATCCCATTTTGGTTTTTTTCGTCAAAGCTAATTTTTGACAGACAGCGAGTTTCATTTTTTTGTTAGTCGACGAAAATTGTTTTTGGAATTTATTCTTTTGCATATTAGATTGAAATATTGGAATTTATTGGGCGAAGTGCTGAAATCATATTCGAGAAAGAAGTCGTGACGTCACATTCGGAATACTTACAAGAAACACCTCCCTTACCGTCACCCATATTTCACTTGACAGATATCTCATATCTTTTATCTTATGGCCAAATATGGCGCTTGAGCCATAAAACCCAAACCAATCTTTTAGGTAGGTAGTAGTTAACTAACGTCGTACTGGAGCAACACAATGCGCTATTGGTGACTTCGCGATCAGTTCCCTAAAGAAAGATCCGAGGACAACACCTCCTAATTTTGAATCACGGTCAGATGATGAGAACTTCACCTGAGCTGGCACCCCACTCTCCAAACTTCCACACCACGCTAACGTGAGGACATTTGAGGCTGCGACAGATTTAACATGCACCAGCCCCCGTGTTCACGACTGTCTTTGGCTGGACCGAGTTTCGAATTGACAACCCTCCGGTTGCTAATCCGTTGCTCTTCCAACTGGGCTTCCGCGGCCCCTATATTGGCATTTAATTCTGCATAAAATTCGTCGGACTTGGGCTAACTCAGGGCGCCAAAAATGTCGGAAGTCAACAAGATAAGACCGGAAAGACCGCTACACATCCTCACTAATCATAATTAAGTAGTTGTGAAACTGAAAACTACCCGTGCGGTGAAGTTAGGGGGACTATTTATCATGAGAATCTATGTTAACAGCCAAACGCCGTCAAGATAATTCCGAATAATTAAATGCACACACGTTAGCTGTTGCTATAATCACCCAAAAGACCGGAATCTTACTTGCCTTGCCCTACCAGGCGGTTAGGTATTCAGTTTTAGAAAATTCTGCATGAATTAACTATGCAACTGGAATTGTGAAGCTGTAAAGAATGCAAATGAATGCTAAATAGGAAGGTGCTGGGGATGACTAGATTTGTAAGGAAATTTGCTTTAAAAATTCGATCTGCAGTGATGAGGAATTCATTATCTCTTGCTGGAATAGCATACGTTTAGTGATATAGTTTGTCTCGAATGAAACTTGTTTTCGCAAGTTCTTTCCGTGTGGGTTAATCTTGTTAAATAATGTAGAAGTGGTGCTATTTTTACGATATCAATGAGGAAATTAACATTTTAATTGCCTGCATAAGTTCGCCAAGTTTCAAGATCTTTCAGAGAAACAGTCTAGTGTAAGTGTCTTTTTTAAGTAACATTTTACATGATTTTGTAATATTTGCTTTGAAGGAGAAATATTTGCATTTCTCATTTTAGACCCTTCCCGAGTTTAGGGCTCTCAGTGGTTCATCTTTAGATACGGTCATCACAACCCCGAGGTATCCGAGTTATCTTTCCTAACTTTCATTTTATCCTCGCCTAACCTTCTGCTCTTTGCTTTTTCTACCTTCCTCAATGTGTTCTGTCCTATGTTTGGCGGGGACGTCGTGCCTCTCAGTGGATGTGTCCACTGCACTAGCAACCTTCGAGTTGTAGGCGGCGCAGGTTCGATTCCTTTCAGATGCATTCCTCCCTGGGTGCATTTCCCTCTTCTAATGTCAGTAAAACTTTCATTGTGTGTCTATTACTTGATGTTGTATGTCTTGTGTCTGGCGCAGCATGGCCAAATATGGCCCTTGCGCCATAAAACCCTCAAATCAACCAAATGTTGTGTTTGGGTGCAGCATGGTCAAAGATGGCCCTCCCGCCATAAAACCAGAAAACTACCAACCAACCTTATTTTAGACAAAATAGGCTGTTCGCCATTTAGACTGAGAATCGCAGCAAAAGCGAGATGAAGTCTAGGATAGGTAGGGCCGCGGTGGCCCGGTTGGAAGAGTAACGGACTAGCAACCGAAGGGTTGCGAGTTCGAATCCAGCCAAACACCGTCGTGTACAAAGGGGGCTGGTGCACGTTAAATCTGTCGTGGCCTCAAATGTCCTCACGTTGGCGTGGTGTGGAAGTTTGGAGAGTGGGGTGCCAGCTCAGGTGTTGCCTCGTCATCTGACCGCGGTTCAAAATTACGTGGTGTTGTCCTCGGACTTTCCCTCTGGGATTGATCCCGGACCGTCACCAATAGCCCGTTGTGTTGCTCCAGTGTGACGTTAATTGAAAATACCAAATACCTAGGATAGGTATTTTAATTAACGTCGCACTGGAGCAACACAACGGGCTATTGGCGACGGTCCGTGATCAAACCCGAAGGGAAAGATCCGAGGACAACACCACGTAATTTTGAATCACGGTCAAATGGCGGGGTCGCACCTCAGCTGGCACCCACTCTCCAAACTTCCACACCATGCCAACGTGAGGACATTTGAGGCCACGACAGATTTAACATGCACCAGCCTTTTTTGTACACGACAGTCTTTGAATGGATTTGAATTCCTAACCCTCCTGTTGCAAACTTGTTACTCTTCCAAACGGGCTACCGCGACCCGGTAAAGTCTAGGAAAATAATTCTTAGTGTAATACGATTATCCTTCCTACTGGTTTCGACGAGATATCTCGTTCAAGATCTACCAAATTTTGCTAATAACGAGATAGCTTGTCAACATAATGCTGAGTTTCTTGTGATGATGAGATCAAGATATGATCAGCTTTCTTCTAATGACGAGATATTTCGTTCAGCAAGATCTGGTCAGTTTTTCTAATGACGAACCGTCCTGGTGGTTGTTCTTCGAGTTGCAGGCGGCGCAAATTCGATTCCTGTTAGGTGCATTCCTCCCTGAGTGTATTTTTCTTTTGTGTCAGTAAAACTGTCATTGTGTCTATTACTTGATGTATGTCTTGTGTCTGGCGCAGCATGGCCAAATATGGCCCTTGCGCCATAAAACCCCCAAAACCAACCAACCTGGTGGTTGTCTCAACAACCACCAGGAGGGTTAATATAATTTTCAGTTTTGCATTAACCTCTTACTTCGGTGAAGTCTGTTTTAGAACTTTCGTGGCCAGGTACTTTGCAACAAGCCATCTCTTATTTTGATTTTGTAATTTATCTCACTTTTTAGATTTCTAAAAGTATTTTAATTTTCTTTTATCGAAAAGATCATTGTTGACTTTACTGTTTTTAAAAACAAATAATACTTCGCCTACAGCAATTCAATACTTTACGATACTAAAAAACTTAAAAACACAAAGAAATAATAGCACACAGTTCAAAAAGGTACGAAGCTTTTTTCAGATTGAGAATCGTAGCAAATGTGACCAGGTAGTCTAGATAGGTAGGTAAGTAGGTATTTTAATTAACTTCGCACTGGAACAACACAACGGACTATTGGCGACGGTACGGTATCAAACCCCAAGGGAAAGATCCGAGGACACTGGATAATTTTGAACCACGGTCAGATGACGATGTCACACCTGAGCTGGCACTTCACTCTCCAAACTTGCTGGTAGTCTAGGGAAACAATTCTTACCATTAAATAAAATTTTCAGTTTTGCCTTACTTTCATTCACCTTACTTGGGTGAAGTCTGTTTTACAACTTTCGTGGCTAGATATTTTGCATCAAGCCATCTCTTATTTTGATTTCGCAATTTATCTCATTTTTTAGATGTGTAAAAGTACTTTAATTTTCTTTTATATTAAAAAGATCATTGTTGATTTTACGGTCCTTAAAAACAAATAATAACACAATACTTCGCCTGCAGCAATTCAATACTTTACGATACTTAAAAAGTTAAAAATACAAAGAAATAGAAGCACACTGTTCAAAAAGACTAATATTTTTTCAAAGTTTGTGAAAGTCATTTCTCACTTCTGATTGGCCTGGTAGTTGGAAAAATAAATAGGCAGGGGGTCTCGTATAGCAAATGAGGAGATACCATGCCCCGAAGCTAATTGCTCTGTCATTAATTTAGAAGTTGCTTCACCTCCACAATTTGTATTGATTACTTCGCCCTCTCGTTTCTACACATTACCCAACAGATATCATTAGTTTCATAGGTTCTGGGAAGAGAAGACGAGGGTTTGGTAATGAGGGACTTCAATCATTTAATTTTTCTTCCACGTTATAAAAATGAGTTTGGGTTGTAAAATAGTCGTAAAAAAGAAGTGCACCTGATTCAAGTTAATTTTTTGGAACGTGTCCATTGATTTGTAGATGCAAATACGCATAGTTTTGTAAATATAATATCAGAAATTTTTATTTTGATCACGAAGTGGAAACTGAAATTCTATTTGGCTTAGTTGATCGTTTTACCGATATCAAATTTCATTCATTAGTTTAAGAACTGTTGTATAAATATATTAAGATAATTTAACTTGCTTATTTTATTGACAGTTCTATGATGGTTTAGTCTAATTTTTATAGTAATGGTTTCCCCAGTCTTGTTTGGGGCCGTCGTGGCTCAGTGGGTATGTACACTCCGCTAGCAACCTGCGAGAGAAAACAGCGTAGGTTCGATATCTCCCTGAGTGTATGCCTCTTCTGTGTGTCAGTAAAACGTTCATTATGAGAGTATGTCTATTACGATATTGTATGTCTTGATGTTGTATGCATGGCCAAATATGGCCCTTGCGCCATAAAACCCCAACCAACCAGTCTTGTTCCATAGCGAGGTAATATCTTCTATGGGGTTGTATGTAAAAGCCTTAGTGGGTGTCAAAAGTCATCATTAATTTTGAGTGAACTGTACAGTTATGAAAATTGTTTAAGACATTTTAAAAACTAAATTATAGGTAGGATCGGAATTCATAATTTTCTTTCGTAATTCTTTTATTTAATGAATCGTAATTATTTTCTTAATTATTATAACAGGCTTTTTCTGGAAACCTAAACATAGAAGGCCCTAGAGTTTTTGTGGTAGATTATGTTTCCTGTTCGTAATTCGGAAATGACATCATTTGATTAAAGATACTCTTACTGTCTATATATCACAAGGACTGCTCCAGATGGAAAGCTAGTTACTTTATATTGCAGTAGAAACGCGACTTCACCCATTTCTATAGGGGATTCCCTTGAAGCATTCGAGTTTGTCACATTGGTGAATTTAGCAACAAATGGCTCTAAAGGAGTTTGTGAAAAACGATATCACTCACCATCACCAAACGACCGTGTCCCGTCGCCAAACGATCTATCGCTAAATTCACCAAAACCTCACTCGTCTAACCCCTAATCCCCACTCTAAATACACTGGTATCCATAAATTAAGAGGGCCGCGGTGGCCCGGTTGGAAGAGTAACGGACTAGCAACCGAAGGGTTACGAGTTCGAATCCAGCCAAAACACCGTCGTGTACAAAGGGGGCTGGTGCACGTTTAAATCTGTCGTGGCCTCAAATGTCCTCACGTTGGCGTGGTGTGGAAGTTTGGAGAGTGGGGTGCCAGCTCAGGTGTTGCCTCGTCGTCTGACCGTGGTTCAAAATTACGTGGAGTTGTCCTCGGATCTTTCCCTCTGGGATTGATCCCGGACCGTCACCAATAGCCCGTTGTGTTGCTCCAGTGTGACGTTAATTGAAAATACCAATACAATAAATTAAGGGTGTCAGATGCAATATGCAAATTTCGGACGCGGAAGTTGATCTTTTGTGGCGAAAATGAATGACTAGCAAAGATGTAAGAACTAGAAAGTACCGATTGGTTGACCAAAATTAACATATTTGGAATCACGTGACAGCACAAGATTGCTAAAATTTAATAAAAGGTGATGCTGGTATCCTGGTGACTGAATGATTTTTTCATGTGTTTAACTGTCTATGTTAGTTATTAATTATGGCGAATGAGACAATAACAAGAACACATATCAATGATTTCAACGTGGAAGAATTATAGGGAAATTGGAAGGACGTTCAACACGAGGTGTAGGGAATGAGTTCGGAATGGGTCAGAACTTAGTCGCAAGGCTGTCGAAACAATTTTCCGAAAGTGGAACTGTTGCTAGACGGTACAACAGTGGCTGACCACACAAAATAACCTCAGCTGAAGATCTTTATATGACAGTAACGACCGAAAGGATGTCACCTCTTAACTGCTGTAGTGTTAGCACGAGAGCTTTAGGCAAGCACGGGGGCCATACTATTACGCCAGACCGTACCCAAACTCATGTTGGTTTGTATGCCAGAAAACCACTGCGTTCTTTTGATTACATGACACAAAACGGTTTCGATGGTGTCATGAACACGCCGATTAGGTTGACGAGCAATGCCAATGCCCTGTTCACGGACGAAAGTAGATTTTGTTTGTTGACCGATTTGGAGTGCCAAAATACATCTGCCGTCAACCCTGCGCTGACTATTCTTCCACCAACATCCCGGAATGGAACCATTATGAATGGACGTACGAAGCTTTACGTGTTGGAAAGTGAAACTATGAATGCTGAGCGTTATTGTCAGGATCTAATGTACGCAATTTTCATGGTACTATTGGAAATTCCTTCATCTTTATGGATAAGCCCGTTGCCATCTTTCGGTCTGTGTCGATGACCTGCTGAACGTTAAAGGAATAGCTCTGATAGGAGGGGCCTGCGAACTACCCTGACCTCAATCCCATAGAACATGTATGGGACGATCTTGGAAAGCGCATGATAGAACGAAGTCTCCCACCACGTACCAAAAAAAATCTGGTTATTGCACCGAAACAGGAATGACGAAACCTACCTGATTTACTGGGCGAGATCCTCAAGATTTACTGGACAATCTTGTCCAGTAAGGGTCTGCGCAAACAATGCCATTCATGCATTGCATTGAGGGGTCGGCATATACCTTATTAAACTTGGACAGGGGACATAATTCGAAAAGTTATGGACATTTTGCTTCTGATTCTCCAAGACCAAAACTGGTAAGTTTTGTAAATTTAGCAAATATTACCGGTACATTCACGTAAATTGGTTTCTTTATACATATAAATATCTGAAGTCTGTATTTCGAATTATTATATTTATCATCCTCCTTTCAGAATTTTATTTCTCTTAAAAATATAACTGACTCTTAATGTATGGATACCAGTGTATACGAGACATGTTTCTAGTGACCACCAGTACATAGAATTCGTATTTGGAGTACTTTCCTTCTCGTAGACAGATAGTAACTCCGTTTTCAACTTATCGAGAGCATTTGATAACCGAAAGTAAAATCCTCGTCTTCCGGTAGTTTTATTTACTTTAAAACATCCCTCTCAGAATTTTACATAAAACAAATTCGGTGTTAATGTCTGTTCACCTGCTGTCACTATAAAAAAGTGTTCTATTATTTTTAAGTTGCATTAAAAGGAGTCAAAGTTTTATCGAAACATTTTTTGTGCGCCCAATATTGCTAAATATACGAAGGTATTAAGATAATTTATTTTATTTTGACCGTTGTATGAAGCTTTATATTCTAACTTTTATTACATTTGCTTTGGCCAGTTTTGTTCTTTTGAGATAATATTTTCTGTGCTGTAAATGTTATAGTTTCGAATTTTATTTGAACTTGAAGTGTATGCTTAAATTTACGATAAGGCAATAAAAGAAACCCCACCGCTTGCAAAAATTAGAATTTCTTGTTGTATTAATCGAACTTTTATAGGAAGAATTATTATTAAATGCTGAATTTAAATTATTCCTTTTATTAGAAGTATATGTTGTCGTTTTCAAATCGCTATTAGTAAGCATTAGAACCATTTTAAACAGCTTAATCTTCATGTTATTACTGACACTTGAAAGATGAAAACTCATAATTTCGTTGTGTGTGCGTGATATATTATTTTGCTGTAAGTTATACCGTTTAAGTGATTAGATAATATTCAACATTATAAAATCTATTTTTTGACATGTAATAATTGAGGAACCTTTACAATTTGCATGTTAAACAAACCATCTCTTGGTTTAAGATACACAATCTTTTTTTTTGTAGAATAATTATATGTAGTTTCTCCTACAGTAAAATAATTTTTATTTGATGTGAGAAAAGTTGGTTTGTAAAGTTTCATAACATAAAAGTGAAGCTGGTTAAAAAAATTGAGAAATATATTTCGTGTCCAGAAATTTTTATAAACATGTTCGCTGTTTTCTGAATCAAAAACCCTTTGAATATAAATACCACACAACGTGCTCTACATTCTCCAACATACCCGAAAACCGTATCCATATTTCTTTTCGAACGATCGAACATATCGCATGTGTTCGATATCTCCCCAGGAGATTATGGAACCCATACCACCAGCACGTTTCGAAAATTTATTTTCCCCAAAACATCATCCCTCAAACAGAAAGAAAAACTAACCACCCAGAGAGTTCAACTTCCGTATGCAATTCCGCTGAACAATAAATAATGACAAATATTCCAAACTATGCTACTTTCCAGCCTTCTACATGCAAGGTTGATGTTATTCACTGCATATATTTCACCAAGTACGCGTAAATGATGTGGAAGAAACAATTTGTTCCGTTGATGAAGGCTTTTAGGGTTTCTGTATGAGGATGCCGTCGTTTAATATTCAAAAGCTTTAGGCTTATCTAATCTGATTTGGTTTGATAAGATATGACGTGACATCACAGACATATCCGAAGATGCTGGAGACACGGACAGGATTGTTTAATGAGTAATGAATATTTTAGTGTAATGGTCGTATTAAGATTATTGTCTTGGCATTGCCTGTATTGAATTAAATGGTAATGGTTCGAAACTGATGACCTACACAAAGAGGAAATTTTCTCATAGAATTTTAGAAAGAACAATGGAAAATGTAATATTGGGAACGCATTTTTTAATGAGTTTGTGGATTTAAGGTCATCTCCGATACATTACAACTAGAACAATGTTTCCGACAAGCAAACGGACGCGGTAGCTTAGTTGGCAGAGCAACGGATTAGCAACCGGAGGGTTGCGATTTCGAAACTCGGTCCAGCCAAAGACCGTCGTGTACACTGGAACTCCCGTTAAATCTGTCGTGGTCTCAAATGTCCTCACTTTTGGTGTGGTGAGGAGGTTTAGGGCTCATGCTTTTATTGAGATCTTTGTTTTTCATAATTTTGTACGTACTCTCAAATATCATACCTAATTCTTAGCAATCAAATATCTGTTTCTTAAAAGTGCCTTTATTTTGAATTTTTCAATATTGATCATGTCGGCCTACCTGGTATAGTTGTCATGGCATTTGCTGCCATCCAAAAGGTCCCGGGTTCGAATACCAGTTTTATATACGCATGGTAGTTAGTTGAATTTACGTCGTACTGGAGCAACACAGTGGGCTATTGGTGACGGTACGGGATCAATTCCGAAGGGAAAGATCCAAAGACTCGTAATTTTGAGGGGCCGCCATGGCTAAGTATGTATGCCCAATGCTTTAGCAACCTGCGAGTTGTAGGTGGCGCAGGTTTGATTCCTATCAGGTGCATTCCTCTGTGGCTGTATTAATCTCTTCTGTGTTAGTAAAAATTTTATTGCATGTATGTCTATTATTTGATATTGTATGTCTTGTGCAGCATGGCTAAAAATGTCCCTTGGGCCATAAAACCTTCCAAACCAACCAACCTCGTAATTTCGAACCACGTTCAGGTGACGAGGTCAACTCCTGGACTGTCATCCCACTTTTCAAACTTCCCCACCACACCAAAAATATTGGGAAGCAGCATGAAATATTGAATAAACTCACGCGGAATTCAAGGGACGTTCTAAGATGGATTATACATTAGAAACAAAATTTCTTGGTCACTTTTCAAAGATGACCATCATTAATCCCTTTAATATCTTATTTTCGATTTTAAAAATCATCAGAAGATTGTGGAGTGTGAGTTACTCAAGTTTATTGTTTCAAAGTTATTGAAATAAATGTTTTTAAAACATGACTTCGATTCTGAGAAATCATTTGGAAAAACTGCCTTTTAAATAAAAGTTCTTTTGAAAGCAAAAGTCAATACCTTAGCTTGACATGCCTTTTAATTTATTGAAACCAATCATCCGTTCTTATTTAGTATGGATTCACTTACCAATCAAACTTCGTTACGCAAACAAGTCTGGAAACATAAACTGAAAAGAAACATCAGTTTTCGTTTATATACGACAACACTTCCGAATGATAACGATTTGCATCGATTAATCGGAAATGAAGTGTATTTTGGGAAGACAGTTCGTTAATTTATTGTTTAAAGGGGGACAGAAAGAACACAAAATCCCTTCCATTTTCCTTTTATTTTTGAATCTCCCGACCGATAAATTGATTGGAAATGAAATCGAATTTAGTTCCTGGGGAAATTTAATTCCCCTCCGAGCCATTGTCGTAAATCGGATGAAAGGAGATTCGAGTTAAAGCAGTTTTTGATTGAATCGATCGTGGTGGAGCACTTTACACACTTGTAAACAAAGCCTAATCCGTGTATTCGCCTGTGCGCGTGGAAGGACCGCTGTTTCTTTTATTTTCAGGGTCAAAGGTAGCTTGTGTGTGCCGAATCCGTAGAAGACCGAAATGGAAATTGATGAAAAAAGAAAGCGAGCGAATGCAATTTGGAAAATCGGATGATAAAAAATCGTTGTAAGGAGGCTTAGATTGAAAGAGTTGTTTTCGTAATGTGTTTTACGTTGCTTTGAGTGAAATGAGAACGAAGCCCTTAAGAGACGGCGAAACCTTAAGTAACAACTGCTATTTTTATAGTGGGCTGGTGCATTTGTTGTGGCTTACATCAGTGTTGCCTCATTAGGTATTGGTCGTCCTTTTAACCCTCTGAGGGATTCGCATAATTCCACCTTACAACCTGTAAACGTTACCTGCATGACTTCTAACCAATTCTGACCTTCTTGATGAATAGAATCTTTCCAAGAGATTCCATTCTAAGAAAAGGAGCTATAGAATCTTCCAAGGGATACTATTTTTAAGGAACGGACCATCGTGTACAAAGGGGGATGAGGCACGTTAAATCTGTCGTGGACTCGAATGTCCTCACGTTGGCGTGGTGTGGAAGGTTTGAGAGTGAGGTGCCAGATCAGGTATGACCTCGTCATCTGACCATGATTCAAAATTACTTGGTGTTGTCCTCGGAACTTTCTCTTCGGGTTTGTTCCCGTACCGTCGCTAATACCCCGTTGTGTTGCTTCAGTGAGACTTTAATTAAATACCTACCTATCCAAGGAAGGGAACAGTAGAATATCTCCAAATGATCCTATTCCAAGGAAAGGACCAAAAGAATCGTTCCATACAAAGATTCTATTCTAAGAAAAGGATCTATGGAATCGTTCCAAAGAATGATTCTATTCCAAAGAAAGGACCAATAGAATCTTTCCATAGAAAGAAGGTTAGAGAAGTATGATGAAACTTCTAGGGAATTCCGTTTCTCTTACAAACACCCTGTCAACCCCCCCACCCCAACTCGCCAACACCTCATTTAGAAATTCAAATTTTTATGCCAAATGGAAGATCTAGACTCTTCCCTAGGTCTTAATTATTTTATTCCATCGCTATAATATTCAATAGCTAGGAATTGCACAAGCATTGAAAAAGACCATATTTTTTCATGCGAGTACAAGAATCAGTTTACAATGGTTGTGTTCGACAAACATATGATACAAAATAGCATTAAATATTCAAATATTGTATCTATCACTTTTGAATTATATATAGATATGTGAGATGATTATGTCAAAAACAAATTATTGATCCTCAAGCTTTCATATTTTATAGTAAAAAATGTATAAATTAATTGATTAACTAAATTGTTTCTTTCCTTTAATATCACAAAGTATCGTCTTTAATATTATATTCGTAAAAATATATAAATATTAGATTTAAACATTTTCTTGGAGGAGTCTTGGCAAGTAATTTCGGCAAAACTTTACATTTTTATACTAATTCTTATACATAGGCTTTTTGGCATAAAACAATCTGCAAATTTTATAATCTGATAATAGTAAAAGTTAACAATATAAGTTTACAATACAGATAGTTTAAAAATCGGATAACAGTCGGTTTTGAAAGTCTTCTGTACCTTTAAGTTAACTTCATTCTGTTCTTTTCCTTTCGAATTGATTCGCCTCTTATATTTTTGTTTTAATGCTACTCGGCACACAGCACAAATTAAATTCATTTTTCAATTTCGGATTTGAAACCACTCCTTGCATTGGTTTTGTTTAAAATCAGGCAAAAGTTTGTTTACCATCTTCGTCATATTTGATTAATCAGCCAATGACTTGAGGCTTGATCGGGCCGCGGTAGCTCGGTTGGAAGAGTAACGGATTAGCTACCGAAGGATTGCGAGTTCGAATCCAACCAGAACGTTGTGTACAAAGGGGACTGGTGCACGTTAAATCTGCCGTAACTCACATTGGCGTGGTGTGGAAGTTTGGAAAGTGAGGTGCCAGCTCACACAGGTGTGACTTAAAATACCTACATGAGGCTTGATCCAGACTTGCCAAAACAGAAATACAAATTAGGCCTTTTTTGGAAAATGAATTACGTGCATAGATATTAAAAATTATAAGAAAGTTGCAAAAGGAGAATTTTTATAAACAATGAACGGACGAAAAATGCAATAAAATTTAGACTACTTATTTTTAACTATATATGGTTTGGTTTTTAATGGCACAAGGGATGCGCCAAGCTGTTTTTTTTTTATCAAATAGATATACGCAAGGAACGTTTTAATGGATATAGAAGAGAGAAAATCACCCATGGTAGTTGCTGGAATCGAACCTGCGCCGCCAACAGCTCGTAGGCTTCTAGCGCTGTAGGTAAACCATAGAGGAAATATAAAAATACATTGAGGAATAGTAACTTTTTTATGTGTCCAGGATCACGTGACTGAAACCAGTAGTAACGCGACCCTTAGACTACTTTCTTCAGCTAGGTGGAACCGAGCATTCATCATCTGATTTGCCCACGGAACGTGAGGAGGCGCCTATCCATTGATTCATCATCTGATTGGCCTGCACGACTTAGTAGCAGACTTTGGCGATTTCACCACTTTTTATCGCCACTTTATAGAAATGCGCATTCAAATACCTACCCTGTCATTGGATGTTATATTTCCAAACGAGATGATAAGATGCCAAATCGGCCAACCAAGTAAATTTTTCAAGGAGCAGTCACGTGACTACTAGTCCACACGTTGGTCACACTTTTTGCTCCTCTCAATAGCAATGCTCAGTCTACTTACATCTAATCTCTATGGGGTAAACCAACTGAGCAAATTTAAATGAAACGACTTGTGTTAAATTGATATTTAGTTATTTAGATGGCAATGAATGGGATAATTAAGAATTAAAATTCTTTAAAAATCAATCAATAGGATATATTAACAGCATATTATTAGTAAACACAATGTTACACAAGTTTTAAATACAATGTTATAGAATTCATTGAAAAGCGTTTCTACAATTCTTTTTCCATCAAAGCGAGCTTCGGTTTTCAATATGTATTAATACAGGTAGTGATAATTTTTAAAACACACTTAGGACTTAACATAAAATTTATTTGAACACCAAGGAAGGGTTGATTATTGGGTTGGGTTTTTATGGCGCTATGGGTCATTTTTGGCCAAGCTGCCCGAAACAACGTCAACGCCAAGAAAGAAGACAAAACTAGGAAATTATTCACATAATTAACGTATAAAGGACGAAATTAAAAATTACGATACATTGTACTAAATTATGAACAGAGTAAAACTGTAAGTAGTATGAGACTTTCTGTCAAGCAAAATGTAGGTATCAGTAATATCTTTTAAGACGGAACGTACACTTGTTTTTTGAATGCGATTCCAGCATGGTCGCCAATAAAAATTCCAAAGAATAAATTCCGAATTGAAGTGTGATAGTTGATTGGCCAACGTCTATTAAATTAAAAGCAAAGCTTTGCCAAAACGGCGATGAACTACATTTTAAAGTAACCCTGTCATATATCATGCTAGAGTATTTGGGTATTAGGAAGTATAAGGTAAAACCTCCGTTTTTCGTATGGTTTATTTACATTGAAATTCCCTACCATATGTATACAACAGGCATTGTACCAAATAAAGGCAGTATGTTCTTAGTCGTTAACATCAAATGTTTTGGGATGAAGAAAAACCCATGCTCCAAAACGAGCTTGCAAATAAATCGAGGACATTTTGGAAAGACTTTACCTTATTTGTCGAACTAAGCCTAGAAGTGAGCATTTTCTACGATCCTATTTTGTAAAGTACAGGCAGTTAAGCAAATACGTTACAAGTGAATTTCTACGAGAGGTATTTTTAGTGTAAAACGAACAACCCAGACGGGGTTTGCGAAGATTTTACATCTGTGCAAATGCTATCGCTCCATAAGCGGGTTACCTTAAAATGTAGCTATCACCGTTTCGTATATTTGATCTAATCGATGCTGACCAAACAACTCTTAAATCAATTCGGAATTTATACTAGTGATGCACGTTCGGAATACAAACAGGAAATACTATCAAAATGCTTATATATATATATTTTTTTTGTCCTAAAAACTACTAGTTTAACAACTGTACAGTAAATATTTAGTTATTTAAACAACTGTACAGTAAATATATATTGTGTTAATGGGCCGACTACGCTGTTTATCAAAATCCCCCTTGTTTAGCTCTTTTTAACAACTCTACAACTTCTGGTTCATACAATCATCGTGATTATAAAGGCGATTTTTACTTGTCAGCGAATAATAATCAGCACACATAGACAAAACAGTTTTAGTGTGTGAAACGATAACCCAGAGAAGACACCGCCATTTTCAACTCCCAAAATGAAAGAACCGTTTGTTTGTTGGCGTGGTGACGTCAATAGCTCAACGAGAGCGCTCAACCAATGAGGATGCTGCTGTTATTAGAATAGTATTACTAGACTAATCGATTATTTGAATTGCGATGAAACGGACGTGTTACAAACGCGAGGCTTATTAAACTAAGGCATGGCTTCAATGACACCGAAGGGATTTTAGTTATTTATGGGAATTTAATATTTTATTTGACTGAAGACGTAAATGTTTGCGCTTATAATTACTGCACAAATTACCTAGATATAAATAAAAAAAACTACATTATGGATGCAGGACGAATACGTATTATGTGGTTCTTAGAACCTTAGCTTAAAGGGTCAAAAGTTGCAGAAATATAATTTCGATTTGGTCTTGGGAATAAATTTTATTGAGGATAATAATTTTTAGTTTGAATAATTAATTTTACTCACGCAAACAATGAAATATAAATAAGGTAATACCGCTTGTAAAGTGGGCTACGATCCGTAATCTAATCTAAGAGTATAACTTTTATGTGGTGTGTGCCGTAAATATACTTCCCTCAGGTTGTACGTTATTTTTATAGCATTAAGATATTTAAAATTATTCGAAAGTACTATTTAACAACTTGATAAAAATTCAGAAAGAAATTTTATATTAAAAAAGGTTTCTAAATAAAATATTTGTCCTTGAATATTTAATTTTGAGTGCTGAAAAATTAACCTTATGATCGTCGCGAGATTACAGAATAGTGTAGTGTACCTTTTACGGGCACAACACACTTAATGACTTAATAACCACGTCCTTCTAAACAATTAATGGATTCTTTCGACCTTAAGAAAGACTTGGTCATTTCCTCAGAATAGAATCTTTTGGAACGGTTCTATTGATCCATTATATCGAATAGAATCCTTTTGAGGTATTATATTGCTCCTTTCCTTCGATTAGAATCCTTTTTCCAAGATATTCTATTGCCCCTTTCCTTAGAATAGACGTTATCTATCCATGGTTCAAAATTACGTGTCCTCGATCTTTCCCTTCGGGGGTTGATCCTGGACCGTCGCCAATAGCCCGTTGTGTCGCTCCAGTGCGACGTTAATTAAATACCTACCTACCTTAGAGTAGAATCCCTTGGACGATTTTATTGCTAATTTTCTTAGAATAGAATTCATTGGGCGATTTTATTGATAATTCTCTTAGAATAGAATCCCTTGGACGATTTTATTGCTCATGTCCTTACAATATAATTCTTTGGAAAGATTCTATTGGTCAAGAAAGTCAAAATTGGTTAGAAGTCATGCAATAGAAGGTTGCAGGTTGCAAGGTGTTATTATGCATGCGAACCCTTCAGTGGGTTGAAAGAGAATTTCGTATGTTTCATTTCAAAAGTATCCCAGAAAGGTAAAAATATGTCGCGTACATATTATTTGAATAAGGATGGAAAGCCAAAGTTCAACATCCATCCTTGTTAAAGTCGTACGAAAAATGGTGCAGGTTTTTCATGCATTTCCATTTCTCTCTGGAGAAAATATTGTTTGGTTTACAATATTCGACCCTTATATTTTTTCACGTTGTATAAAGAATAAAAGTATTGATATTTTTAAAAGGAAGTAAGGAAAAGAGCAGAATCAATTATATTTGTCAAAAATACTAAGGGGGATTTATTACCAAATAATCTTCATTTTATTAGATGCTGTAATGAACAATACTACGTGAAATAAGGAAGATAATCTCGTAATAATCGTATCATCGTTGGACTCAAGCTGGTAACCTCAAACTGTTCTGTTGTGTGATGTCAGAGCCTTGGCCTCTTCAGACTCTACTCCTTTTATACAGTGGATGAAAAACGTTTCCGTACGGAAATGAAAAGGCATTTAAATTATTACAATTTCTAAAGAAATTGCACCAAAGATTCGGAAACTGCCCAAGAAATATTTGATACTAGAGAATGTGTTGGCAACAAAAATTAATTTTCACAAATAAAATCTAATTAAAACTTTGAGAAAAACATACAAAATGAAAGGCAAAAAAGTTTCCGTACGCGCTATGCAAATCGATTATAACGTACAGTCTAGTTGTCCCGCATTCAATTATTAAAACTATCGAATGAAAAAGAACACCCGTAAAGTATAAGTAATTATTTGAAACGATTTTTATACCAGTGGATTGCTTGAAATGGAAATTCCGAAAGCTATTCGCGTGTTGGTGATAAAGATGAGAAATGACGGTTTATCAATGAGGAAAATATTGGCAAGCAAATCTAAATCTAGGGTAAAAAATATTGAAAGATATAATGAGGTAGAAATTGGAAAAAAGGAACCGATCCAGAAGACCTCATAAATTGATCCATATACACGAGGAATATTCTGCGAAAGGTTCGCGATTACCCACGAATTAGTGCATCACAACTTGCAGCCTTGTTGAAAACTGATTGCAATCTTGAAATAACCTCAGACTGCAAAAAAAGTAATAAAAAAGTTTGCTACAATGGGCATGTTGCATGTAAGCAGCCATTCCTTAGCAAACTTAACAGAAGAAAGCGTATTGAGTTCGCAAAAAAAGAATGTAAGCTCTTAACTTTTTGGGATTCTGTACTTTTCAGGGATGAATCAAATTTTTGTCTAATGATTCAGATGGACGAGTTACGGCATGGAGAAAAACCCAAACCTCAAATGCAAGCAAAAAAAAAATTATGTAAAACTGTAAATCACGGTGGAGGAAATGTAAAGGTATAGGGTTGCATGAGTTCTGGTGTGGATAATTTGTTTCGTTAAAGGTAACATGGATAGCTATGTGTACCTAGACATTTTGAAACAAAATGTCCTTGCTAGCGCTACGAAACTGTCTCTTGAAAGACCATTTATCTTCCAACAGGACAACGTTTTAAAACGCAAAACGCAACGTTCTGTAAAGAATGATGCCTTTACTATGTGTCGTAACAACTTCAAGCACAACCAGTCTCCTGATTTAGTACCCATGGAACACTTATGGCTTGAAATCGGTCGTGAACTGAAAAGTTATATCAGCAGCAAAGGTAAACTGAAAAGTGCCATTCTGGACGTCTGGAACTCCCCCAAAATTACTTCAGAAATAAAAAACCTTGTGGGAATCATGCCTAAACTTCTGAGAGAGGTCATTAAAGCAAAAAGCAGGCTCAACTGACCATTAAATGATGAAACATGGTGGTGGAAATAACATTTAATGAAATATTTTTCATCGTACGGAGACTTTTTGTTTTATATTTGGCACATTTTTTTGTGTTATTGTGAATTATGCGTTAAATTATATTAATATATTGTTTAAATGCAATAGAAACTTTCTATGTAATGCTCATCTGTTTTTCCAGTTTATTTCTGCAAATTTATATTCTGCAAATAATAAAGCCATTTATTTCAAATAGTAAGTGTGTACGGAAACTGTTTTTACTCACTATATATTTCTCGTCTCTTTTTCTACTCCCCATTTTCCAACATTTATTCTTTTCGATTCTCAAAAAAAAGACCGACAATTTCGAGAGGCTCTTTTTGGCTGGCTGCGTCAGTGCTTTAGTACGTTCGGTATCTGTCAGGTACCCCTTCAGCGGTTAACACTCCAGGTGGTTTCGACGAGATATCTCGTCAATAAAGATCTTATCAATTCTACTTAGGGCGAGATATCTCATCATCAGGATATTGCCGAGTTTTTTATGATCACATCAAGACCTGATCTGTTTTTTTTCTGAGGACGAGATATCTCGTACATCAAGATCGGGTCAGTTTTGTTAATGACGAGATACTTCGTAGAGACAACCACCAGGAGGCTTAAGCAGGAATAGCTGGACAACCACCGGTGTATACGGTTAAAGCTCCATCATTAAAAAAGCTAAAGCTGTTATTAGCTTTATGTGTCATGCATCAAACCTTTCCTTCTAATTCAGTTTAAATCCTTTAGTCTTTTTTATCTCCCTTTCCTTTCCATTCTCTTTCAACAAGTTCTCATTTTTGTATTACTATCTCAGCCGATTATTATCACTTCTCCGCGGCCAAATAAGGTCCTTTCAGATAAGAAATACAAAACACGAATACTTTCCCAAGCTGTCTTCGATAATAACCTCACACCCGTCGAAATATCGTACAAAAATATGTTCTTTGGCCATGACTACCCCCCGTGAGGAGTTCGGAGACGAGTTGCTTGCTGTGACGTGCCGTGGCCCACAATTCCAAAGGTCGACTCACGACTGTAAAACTAACTTCTTAATAAAAGGGTATGTTTATTGCTCATTCATATTTCATGCCTTTAATCCTCCTGATGGTTGTATCGATGAGGTACCTCGTCAATGGCAAAACAGCAGATCTCGATGACGAGATATCTCGTCATTAGCAGAATTGGCTGGATCTTAATGGACGAAGTATCTCGCCGAAACCATTTGGAGGGTTAGGCATACTATAGGGTAATGTTCAATCTAAAAGAGTTGTAGTGCAAAGTGTATATTGTATCCCATGTGTAAACTATATGCTGTTCGTACATTATTTCTTGATTTTGTAATACTTTGTATATTTTCACATACCTTGTGGAATACAATCCGTAAAAATTGTTGTCCCAGTCACCTCTTGAACGAACCTTAAACCCCAAGGACAGGTTGGACGGCCTGAATTATGAATGCATGATATGAATAGAATTTAAGCATGATGATACTTATGTGATATATATGAAACGATACTAAAATTAACCTCCTAAAATATGATTCTTTCACCACATTTAAGTCCTTCAACGTTCCAAAATAACTTCTAATTTTTTACCCTTCTCCCACTAGTTTGTTTCATTGATATCACCACCATGTCCCTAATGCATCTTAACACATTCACCTTTTGGACTTATACCACATTCGCTAACCATGGCTTCAAACAAACCCACTAACTCAAGTTCTTTGTTTCTTTTCCTTTATGATCGCAGATGGATGCCATAACAACACTTAGAGATGCACGTGCAACTTCATAGAGACATCACATTTTCTGCCATTGAACTTTCTCTATAGATTCCCTGGTTCAATAATCTTTATCTAAACCCTTGGACTAGATTCTAATTATTCATTCTTTTACGAGCTCTTTAGAATGAGATCAGCCGTACCAACTTACACTCAACACAGAATAATTTATCAACCCTCCAGGTGGTTTCAACGAGATATCTCGTCCGTGAAGATCCGACCAATTTTGCTAATGACGAAATATTTCGTCATCAAGATACCATATACAAGATACAAGTTTGACATTATTTTAATGATGACGAGATGAAGATCTGATCAGTTTTCTGCTAATAACGAGATATCTCGTCCACCAAGATCTGGTTAGTTTCGCTAATGACGACATACCTCGGGGAGACAACCACCAGAAGGGTTAATGCGGATAGTGTTACTGTTTTTGTAGTAGAACCTACTTCGTATTCCATATAGGTTTGGTTTTTCATTTTGGTTTATAACGAAGCACTTTTTCTGTTTGCGTTAGGGGACGAATTGTTTTCAAGCCAACACCACACGCAGAATAATCCTTTCATATAGTGGAAAACACTCACGCGCAAATCTACTGAATTGGAAAGACTCCAACCCCACGCGCAGCATGGGGTCTTTCCAAGACGCCGTGAATCAAATTTTTAGTATGGTTTGATGCCTTCCACCCTCACGTATTCTTGAGGGTTAACAAAAAGTTCCGTCTTGATGAGCTTCTTCCGCTGTTTCTTCCCTTATTTTGTGTTCATTTATTTCTCCGCTGCCCTCGTCTCTTATTTGTTTCTGCCCTTTTCTTGCCCGACCGAGGAAGAAACTCCCACTTCGTAATAAATCCAACTTCTTTTCTCTTTCGTGAAGAGCACTATATCAGTCTGGATGTCGTGTATTATTTCAGTGAAAAACTATTTCGTGTCCGGGGAGGGCTGGAGTTTTTGTGTCTTGTGTGTTGAGTGTGCACGTTGTTTTGCTTTCGTGCTGGTATCGATAATATATTTGCACGCATCCTTATTTCAATTGTGTTTTAAGATAGCGGTCTATTAACCCTCTGAGAAGTGAGGGGATTGGAAGAGTAGCAACCGGAAGGTTGCGAGTTCGAGTCCAACCAAAGACCGTTGTGTACAAAGGGGACTGCACGCTAAATCTGTCGTGGCCTCAAATATCCCCACGTTGGCGTGGTGTGAAGTTTGGAGAGTGGGGTGCCAGCTCATGTGTGACCTCGTCACCTGAGACCTTTCCCTTAGGGTTTGATCCCGGACCGTCGCCAATAGCCCTTTGTGTGTTGCTCCAGTGCGACGTTAATTAAAATACATACCTGAGAAGAGCGGACCCAAGTAATATTTTCTTGACCCATGGGGCTTAGCCCTCAGGGACATACCTTCTTTAGGTATGTACGGGCAATGAAACCCCTCCTCCCACGCGAAGTACGCGAGTGGTCTGTCCTCCTTTTCATTTTAACTCTCGCCTACTCTTCTGAATTTTGCTTTTTCTTCCACCTTCGTTATTGTCATATACTTGGCGCCGCTTGGCCAAATATGGCCCTTGAACCTAATAATCTAACAATCGAAAGCGATAGTAGTAACAACGGCGACTTGGATTCATTTGCGGTGATCGTCATACATGTTTTTGAGTTTGGCAACCCTTTCCCAGGCGAGCTTAACACTGTCCCCAAGTGGACTCGACCAGGGTCATCTGCCCTCTCACAGGGGTGATCTGGTTCCTGCGCCATAAAACCCAAACCTAACCAATCCACGGGGCTTACCGTCTTTAGCAAACACAGGGGTCGCGCTTCCGGGATGCCCAAGCGATCTTTTTCTGCTATCACCCCACTACTCTGTTCCCCAATAGCTTTTTGTTTCTCTTTTGCGACATTTGTTACTAAACGTTGTCTTGTGTTTGGCGTAGCTTTGCCAAATATGACCCTTTCGCCATAAAACCCCCAAACAACCAACCTTCTTAAGGATGCACTCATATGTATATATACGTTTTGGAACCTGCCGTTTTCCCTGCTTGAGACCTGTCAAATCGCAAAGACTGGCTAATAGCCAGTCTTTGCGATTTGACAGATTATGTTGCTCCAGTGTGACGTTAATTAAATACCTACCTACCACAAAGATTGGCTCATTTTTTCAGACAAAAGAGAATAAAGGAACAATACGATAAATAATGGAAATGAATACAAATTAAAAGGGCCGCAGTAGCCCAGTTGGTAGAGTGGCGGATTAACAACAGGAGGGTTGCAAGTTCGGAGCTTGATCCAAATAAAGACCGTTGTGTACGTGGGGCTGGTGCACGTTAGATCTGTCGTGGCTTCAAATGTCCTCACGTTGGCATGGTGGACGTTTTAAAGTGGAGTGGAAGCTCAGATGTTGACGTCGTCATCTGATTCAAAAATGTTGTCCTCGGATCTTTTCCTTTGGGATTGATCCTGGAATTGCTAAGTTATGGCAACCAATAGAATGCACTCTTACAACTTTGAAGAACGAGTTGCCGCACGAAAGGGCTAACTGCCAGGTCGTCGAACAGCGCCCTCTAGCAAATCCAGGTGGCTCTTGCTGATATACATTCTTATGTGAATACGGCTCAATATTATACTTTCTACCTCCCCTTAAAGTTTGTACAGAAAGTTTAGAAACGACCCTTATTATTTTTACCCTTTATTCACCGGCCCGGTTGGAAGAGTAACGTACTAGCAATCGGAGTGCTACGAGTTCGAATCCAGCCAAAGACCGTCGTGTACACTGGAGCTGGTGCACGTTAAAATAGTCGTGGCCAGAAATGTCCTCACTTTGGCGTGGTGTGGAAGTTTGGAGAATGGGGTGCCAGCTCAGGTGTGACCTCGTAGTCTGACCGTGATCCAAAATTACGTGGTGTTGTCCTCGGGATATGTTGTCCAGCCCGATTATACTCGTAGCCGAGTATAATCGGGCTGGTAATTAACCTCTTGGACACGTGGCATGAAAGACAATGCAGCAGTTTATAGGATTTGCTGCTGTATCGCTGTGCTCTTAAACTACCTCGTACCACTACTAGAGAATCGGCTGTCGTTAATGATGGCTCCTTAGCCATTGCACTAGGAGTTACAGCAATGTACCACTGTGCAGTAAACTGAGAATGGTAACGCTGGCCGGGTCTCCGTGAGACGCGAATGAGATCATTAAAACAGAAGCGGAATTCTTCACTGAATGATGCACTGCCATTCCATGCTTGTCCACTACTCTCGGGCACGACACCAGTCCAGTCGCAGCCGAAAATGCTCGGTAGGCATTCTTGTTTTACTCTCAAGAGCCACACCGATGTAATCGTAAAAAATGTAATGGCGTGGAGAGCCATAACCGGTCCTCTAGTAGTGGTGGGGCCATCGTAGTTCAGTGGGTATGTCCACTGTGCTACCAAACTTTGAGGTGTAGGCGGCGTAGATTCGATTCCTGTCCTGTGAATTCCTTCCTGGGTGTATTTCTCTCTTCTGTGTCAGTAAAACCTTTATTGTTTGTGTCCATTACGATGTTGCATGTTTTGTGCCTGGTGCAGCTTGGCCAAATAGGGCCCTTGTGCCATAAAACTCCTAAAACAACAAACTTCTAGTAGTGGTACGAGGTAGTTTAACAGCATAGTGATGCGTCCAGCAGATCCTACAAACGGGTGTCATGCCTTTCATGCCATGTGTCCAAGAGACTATTCACAAGAATGATTATACTCGGCAATACCGATTCGCATCTCCCTGGAGTGCATCCAGTGTTGAAACCCTTCGTAAATCAGAGATATCCCTAAATCTGTCTCCCATTGAATTATGCAAGGCCGTCAATTACACCCTCCTCGAACTATAAGGGATCTGGAGCATCAGCTGCACAATGCTTGGCATAATATGAGAGGGTTTTGTTTGACTCCATGGCACGCCGTATATTGGCATGTATCACATACAGTGGAAGATTTACGACTTACTAATTTCTTAGTAGTTTGAAAGCACGGCTATAGGTCCAGCAGATTCTACAACCTGAGGTTTTATCTTTCATATCACCTGTGCTAGGGGCCATTTACCAGCATAAAAACACCCTTCCACACAAGGCTCGCTTCTCTCCGGAGTGCCTCCATGTTGTTGAAATCCATCCATGGCAAGAGAGGTCCCCAGATTGTCTCCCATTGGGTATATATGGGACGAAGTATGGAGTCAAACAAAATCCTTATTCTATCCTGTATAAAATTTTGACGAACTTGACGGCAAAATTTTATACAGGATGGAATAAGAGTTTTGTGTAACTCCATACCTCGTCGTATATAGGCATACATCGCCGCCATAAATAGCTTTACACCCATTGTGCAAATATAAAAGTAGAGTAAGCGCGATGGTAATCTTTTTATGTGCCCAGGATCATGTGACCAAAACTAGTAGTAACGTGACCCTTAAACTACTTTCGTCTGCGGGTGGAAACGAGCATTCATCATCTGATTGGTTCACAGGACGATAAAAAACGCCCATCTATTGATTCGTCATCTGATTGGTCCACCCGACATTGTAGAGTTTGGCTATTTCACAATTTTTGTCACCACTCTACAGGAATGCGCATTCACACATCTACCATGTCATAAGATGTTATATCGCCAAACGAAGTGATAAGATGCCAAGTCAATTTTGCACAGAGCTGTCACTCTACACCGTGACTACTGTCGACGTGTTGGTCATACTTTCTGAAGTTCCTCTCAATAGCAATGCTCAGTCTATTTATATTTCAGTCTATGTTTACAACTTACTAATTTATGACCATTCTGTTATAGTTCTAATATGATACGAGTCCGCAAAATTATCGCAATGAGGTTTGATATTTCGATACTTTTTTATCTCTTTACGAACATTATACATGCTTAGTTTCATTCCTATCGAATACTGGCTTTGGGGTGTTTCGAAGTTTTTGCCAGAGTGCTTAATAGATTCGAATTGCAACTCTTTCTTACTGAGACTCACAAATCACGATCCATATAGGTTTTTCAATTTTAAACAAAACACCACGAATAAGAATATTGCTAAAATATTAACTTGAAACTAAAACAAGTGTTCATTGCATAATAAACAATAAACACGCCTGAAATCATTCGTTTTGAGAACACGTTCGAAGCTGCTGAGTTTCGAGATTTGCATGCAAAATAAATTATTTAATATTATTCGGAATAATTAATCTGCGGCGCTCAGAATTTCGAAACTCAGAAAGGCCCGTGATCGAATTAACCTTCCAATCTATCATAAACTGTTGCTGAAAGGAACGTGTAAATATAGCACCGCTGGCAATTCTGATTAGAATAATTATACTATGCAGGTGCCGATACTATATCAATTTATTTTCCGATACTAATTTCAAAATGACTCAATTTGCAATTTGTTTACTTGACATGTGTTCATTCATCACTTGGTTTCTGCATTTGTCTGACTTGCTTAATGCGTTAAAATCATGTTTTTTTTTATTTCGTCGTCGTTTAACAAAAATTTTAACCATACAAAGAACATCAACATTCATTCAATTTGATAGATAACGTGTTTGTGAAATTCTACAGTGAAAGATAAGCTAATACTGGATAGTTTTAATAATATTTATATTAATTTAACGTTACAGCATAATTTATTGATGAGTCTTTAAACGAGCTGATTCCACTAATTTTGAAATACAAGTAGTGTCTTCTGTTTTAATTTCTTGCAAGCAATGATTTCGATAAGAAGTCGACTCAAGCCAAAAACACCTCGCAATGGGAGGCCGGTCGGAAGAGCAACGGATTAGCAACCGGAGGATTGCGGGTTCGAATCCAACCAGACCTACGTGTACAAAGGGGATGGTGCACGTTAAATCTGTCATGGCTTCACGGTGCACGTTAAATCTCACGTTGGCTTTGTGTGGACGTTTGGAGAGTGGGGTGCCAGCTCAGATGTTGCCTCGTCATCTGACAGTGGTTCAAAATTAGGTGTTGTTGTCCTTGATTCTTTCCCTTTGGGATTGATCCCGAACCATCACCAATAGCCCGTTGTGTTGCTCCAGTGCGATGTTGATTAAAAATACCTAAAATACCTCGCAATGGTCTGTTAATAATTTTAGAAATTTTATCACTGATAATATTTATTAAAATGTAGAATTTGTTTTACACTTTTATTTCTTTGCTTTAACACATCACACTCCGGATGACTTACCACCATTACTCAAAGCGGTCCGTAGTAGCTCGGTTGGAAGAGTAGCAGATTAGCAACTGGAGGGTTACGAGTTTGAAACTCGATTCAACCAAAGATCGTCGTGTACATGGGGGTGGGGCACTTTAAATCTGTCTTGGCCTCAAATGTCCTCACGTTGGCGTGGTGTGAAAGTTTGGAGAGTGGGGTGCCAATGCAGGTGTTGACGTCTTCATCAGACCGCGGTTTAAAACTAAGAGGTATTGTCCTCGGATCTATCCCTTCGGGATTGATCACGGACCGTCGCCAATAGTCCGTTGCGTTGCTCCATCAAGTACGACGTTAATTCAACTATCTGCCTACCATTACTCAAAAAATTTAATTTATAGTTTTTACGTTTAAAAAGACTAAATGCATGTTTCTGCATGTTGAAAACCTGACACCTGCAAACCTGCCTTCTATTAAAATATGCAGTGGCAGTTTTCCACATGCAGAAGCATGTATACGTGCACATCAAATACAAGCATATAAACAAAATGAGAAATTTTGAGTTGTAGCGGTTTTGCAGCCAGGGTGTCGACATCCTGGCATTCATTTTCACTTAAAAATAATTGCTACCCTCTTAGTGTTCTCCCCTTCAATGCGAATTGGGCCTTTTTGTCTGAGTACTGACTGAGGAAATATTTCTCACTAAAAATAAACACCACAAAAATAAAATGTCTTACCAAAATGTAGAAAGTAATGAGAGCATATGAACACATTGTTAAATAAAACGGATTATCAACAAGGATTGCTCCAGTGAATTCACCTATCGGATTCCGATAATTTAAATTCCGAATACATAGATTTAATTTCAATGTACAGAATTTTGCATCACATTTTCCCCCAAAGTCGTTTCACAATCCCTTTGTTCATTTTAAAAAAAACAAATAACTGATTTTTCGCATCTGAACTTTATGTTTTGAAAAAGGAATGTAAGTTTTGATGGCTCTTTTTAATATTACCTTTGGATAGGCTATTACTGATTTGATAATACATTCTCTCTATACGTAATATAAATAATTTTAAATTGGCTTATGCATCGGATGATATAGTAAATTACTGGTGATCCATTTGCAACTTATTACCTTAGGTTTGGAATCTCGGCTACAGACACATTCGTCTGTGTCGCCCCACCCACTTCACTGTGCTTACAGATTACCCACTTAATACGCCCTTCCACCTGCGCAGTCCCACTATCATCCAACTCACTAGTATTGTTCAACTTGGTCATCGGGTATAAGCAGAACAGTTTAAACATTTGGTAATTGTTGGACACAGTGGCAACTAGGTGTTGGAATTTCATCGCAACAGCACAATCTTGTAGGTTTGTAACTTGCCAGTATCGATCACTTGATAACTGGACAGGCCTCCCTTTGTGTACCAAGTAATACCATGTCTTGTAAATACATCCCATGTCGATGCATTCTCTTTAATACCACCTCTTATGAACACGTTCCATTTCGATCCATCCCTTGTAATAAATATCCAGTAAATACGTTCCAAATCGCTCCATCCCCTGTGGTATTACCTCTTGTGAATACGTCCGACGTCGATCCATCTCGTAATACCATCTGTTGTACATACGTCCAATGTCGATCCATCTCCTGTAATTCCATGTCCTGTATATGTCCCATATCTACCCATCCCCTGTAATATCAGGATCTCCTAAATACATCCCATATCGACCCATCCTGTAATATAGTCCAGCTCTAGCTAGTCACGTGGTTTGGAACGAGTTTATTCTTCAAATTAGGTAATAGACTGGAGCGTAAACAAAGCTCTTCTACAACTGGCCCCTTTAGCTTAGATTCTGGTGCCAAGTTTATCGATGCCGAAAGCGATAGCAGTGTTTACGAGTTGGCAGGGGTGAATACCATCTATGGCGATCGCCATTCATGCTTTTGCGCATTGTAGCCTTCTTCCAACGAGCTTTCACATCTATTCAAAAGTAGTTTGAACCATGGTCGACTGCCTTCTCGTCGGAACTGTACTTGTAAACACTTCCCATGCCAATCCATTCAATATAATGGATTGTTTTGTAAATATGTTAACCTTTCAAGTGGTATCGACGAGATATATCGGCCATCAAGATCCGACGTTTTGTTACTGACGAGATATCTCGTCGAGATAAAACTGCCCTATTACTCCGAGGAAATGAAAATCCAAGTGGTTAAAGATGAGTCTCCCTTGCTCAGAACTGGTGGCAATTACTAACAGGTTTTCGCATCAGAGGCAGGGCAGTTTGCGTCACGAACATAAACCATCAGGAGGGTTAATCTCGCATTCTAGATATGTTCAACCCTCCAAGTGGTTTGGACGAGGTATCTCGTCCATCAAAGTCTGACCAATTTTGCCAATGACGAGATATCTCGTAATCAAGATACTCCCGATTTTTTATAACGAGAACAAGATCTGGCCAGTTTTTTTGTAATGACAAGCTATCACGTCCATCACAATCTAATCAGTTCTTCTAATATGACGAGATAGATCGTTGCGACAACCACTTAATTAATTATTTTAAGATTAATTTCAAAGCGAAGAAATAAATTATTTCCAGGAAAGCCTTCCAAACCGGCGATTCCTCAAGGATAAGGTGGGGTGTGTGGTTTGTACCTTCAGAAAACAAGAAACGCGCACATAAGGCATAACAAACCCAAAACAACCCGAACAACTCACCACATAAACCACTACTTTCCAGAACGTAAACCTCTCGCCAGCTTCACAAAGTGCATATAGAAAGGGCCAAAAGAAATAAAGTCCTTTTTATGGAAACTTCATGATCACGATAAGGCAAAGGGAATAAAGTGCCCACAATATCCGACTCCGGGAGTCCAGCGTTTATCGAGATATTGTAAGCGACGCGGAAAGCACTCAAAGGGATTTACCGGATCTAGTGTGGTACTGGGTTTGTAGATGCCCAGAACAAGCAGCGACCCTTGTTTAGAGGGGATTAATCTTCCTATGAGTGTAGAGGTAGAGGCGAATGGAATGTCCATCCTCCAAGTAAAAGGTTCTATGGGGCTTAAACGTTGCTAATGACCATTTCAGACACACCCCATTTGTATAATTGCATTCTTTCTTTCTGGGGCTCTTTTTTTCTGCTGCTCTCGGCAGGTTATTCAGGATGGTATGTTCAGGATGGACTGAAAATAAAGTGGATTATGTAGAATAATCCGATAAGTATTAGAGCCAGCAATCATAGAACGTTTTAGTTTGTGAATGGAACTTTGGTAATCCAAATGCCTTTTGAGAAGAATAAAAGGCTTTGGAAGGAAATGTGAAAGGTTGGTGTTTAGAAGGATACAAAAGTTATTAGAGGATTACGAAATTTCGGAAAGATTTTGTTTGCTTGGAAGTTTATAAAACTTTTAACTGAAACTACCTTTGAACCACTGGATTCAGAATTTCCTATTTTAAATTAATTAAACATTTTATTATTAAATTTATCTAGGCTGGCGACGAGTGAAATATATTCTGAGATAAACGCAGTAGCTGCTTTGGGCTTTATAACACTCCTGTTCAAGTAAACTCTGATTTACTAGAAACGAGTAGACTTAGAAAACTCATTATTTCTGTACATAAATGGATAAGTTTATCTAATAACTTACCAAATATTATACGTATCATAACTAAATATTTCGCTTTCTAAATTGAACTGCTTTTCTAACTTTCGATATTTTCAAGTAATGTAAAATAGCTTTTACCTCACAACACATGTAATGAGGAAATAAACGTATTTAATGGTCAAGATTTTTGTAAAACATTTTATTGGTCAAGAAAGTTCAAACTGGTTAGGTCATACAGGAAGACTGAAGGTTGCAGAACGGATATATGCGTGTTAACCCTCCATAGGGTTAAAATATAATTTCATCACATTGAATACATCAATTGTAGAATGCTTTTTCAAACCCATATACGAACTCAACTATCCAAGATAATGGAATTTCATGTTCTTCGATCACATAATTTTTACTTTCTTTTTATAAGATTATTGAAATAAACCTCCACACACACAAGAGTGGTTTGGAGGAGTTATCTCGCCCATTAAGATCTGACCAATTTTGCTATTGGTGAGATATCTCGTCATCAAAATATTGTTGATTTTTTGATGACGAGATCAAAACCTGGCGAGTTTTTTTCTAATTACGAGATATCTCGTACATCAAAATCTAATCAGTTTTGATGACGAGATATTTCGTCGAGTGCAACCACCATGAGGGTTAAATTATAAAACACTTAAGTTAAAAAATTTTATACTCTGAAGTTGAATTAAATATTCTTGGAAGCTCCTAATTTTTTTCAATATACTATCTTCCGTTTATTTGCATATGAAGTTTCTCAAGAAGTTCTACGCTTTTTAAATATGCGAATAAAATACAATCGGTCACGCCATCTTCCTATTATGTTTACTTAATTAATAAATAAATTGGCATCTGTACTTCCTTAGCAAGCAAAGCACAGGTTGAATACTCCAATTCTATCAGATATCTAATGTCTTTGTTTACGCAATTTTTAAAATTAACGGTTGAAAAAAGTGCAAAACTGTAAAATGCATTCAAAATGCTAAATAAAGTGGCAAATTCTACCTACCTTAAGAAAAACGAATTGAAGTAAGCTCCAAAAGTGCATCCATTCTCGAATAATTAAACTTAGCAGCATCGGCAACAAAAAAGTATAATTAGTTTATCAACAACCGAAAAAGTTACCTAAAATAAAAATTCCAATTAACTTCGGATTTTTTTCTACCAATTGACATGGCACTGATACGAAACTGGCAGTTTCGGGAAAAAAATTACGAATGCAAATGGAAAACGAATCATATTCAACACGCACAATGAAAGCAATTACAAACAAAAAACGTAATAAATGTTCCAAAGAAAGATAGATGTGCAGTACGAAATATTTATTATGCCATCTAACCTTGGTAATTGCAATTAGAGAAAGAAAACTCATTTTTCTTCGTTTGGCTGAATACAGGAGCTATTTTGGGCACGCAAACTTGGTTACCTCGAGGTAATGGTTTTCCCAATTGTATCCATTTAAATAGATTGCAGAAATAGAAAGTAGATTCGGGTGTGAAAATGCCTATCTGAATTGTATAAAATAAAATTTAAAAGAAAATATTGAAGAGTTTTTTCTTTAAAAATATTGTTTTTAACCCTCTGAAGGAGTTCACATATATAATTCGACCTTGCAACCTGCAATATTCCCTGTATGACCTCTAACCAATTTGACCTTCTTGACCAATAGAATCTTTCCAAAGATTTCTATTCTAAGGAAATGAGCGATATAAACTTTCCAATTGATTTTATTCTACAGAATGGGTCAATAGAAACTTTCAAAAGGACTCTAATATACAGAATGAGCCAATAAACCTTACCAAAGGATTCTATTCTAAGGAAAGAGAAATAACACAATCTTTCTTAGACATTTTATTCTAAGGAAATTACACACATCAATAGAATCGTTCCATGGGATTCCAAGCAATGGACCAATAGAATCTTTCCAAAGGATTAGATTCTAAGCTACGGATAACAATAGAATTTTTCCAACGGTTTCTATTCTATAGAAGGTTCCAATAGAATCTTTCAAAAGGATTACATTCTACAGAATGGGCCAATAGAATTTTTTAAAAGAATTCTATCCTAAGGGAAGGAGTAGCAGGATCTTTATGAAGCATTTTCATTCCTAGGAAATCACCAATAGAATCGTTCCATGGGATTTTATTCTAAGGAAAAGATCAATAAAATCGTTCCAAAGACTATTATAAGGAAAGGAGCAATTGAATTGTTTCAAATTATACGATTCTAAAGAAAGGAGCAATATAATCTTTCCAAAGAATTGTTTTCTACAGAATGGGCCAATAGAATCTTTCAAAAGGATTCCATTATACAGAATGGACCAGTAGAATCGTTCCAAAGGATTCTATTCTAAGGAAAGGAGTAACAAAATCTTTCTAAAGTATTTTATTCTAAAAAAATTATATCAGTAGAATCGTTGCATGGGATTCTATTCTAAGGAAATGAATAATACAATCGTTCTAAAGGATTAGATTCTAAAGAAAGAAGTAATAGAACCGTTCCAAAGGATTCTATTCCAAGGAAAGGACCAATAGAATATTTCTAAAGGTTGAAAGAATATACTTATTCTTCCGACCTTATTCAGCCTTTACAAAGGTAGGGATCCACGGATTCTTTCAACCCACAGATGTGGTAATTTAATTGTGTCGCGGAGTAAAACCAATTCTACACTACCCTGAAATCTAACGACACTCAGAGGGTTAGGAGAAGCTTGTCGGTGCTCATTACAGAAATAAATTATTATTGACGAATCAATGTCAGATAGACGTGCACCATTAACTAGATTAAAGGAACAAAAAAGAGTAATCCTGTATTACGTTTGTCTTCAATTTTCCCCTAGTCGAATAGTATAAGATCCATTGAATGGACGGATTGCAATCTTGGGATTGGTTTGGTTAGTTGCTCTAATGCATTGTTTTGCTACGAGACTAATTAGATCTTTTTTGAGAGTGGTGTTACTTGGACTTCGAATAAAACATCTTTAGAAATACCTAAGTATTTTCGATGCACGATTAATATTCATTGATACATTAGTGAAATAACGCAGAATCAACAATTTATTACTATATATGTTACCGGCAAAGTTTGAAACGCCGGCATCGTATAAAATACCTAGGCATTTTATAGAATGCCCGGCGTTTTTAGGCAAAGTATGAAATATGAGAATTATTATATACTTTCCCTAGGCATTGTGTATAATACCTAGACATTCTCAAGAATGACAAATACTATTTAGGCAAAGTATGAAATAGGTCATATTATTTAAAACCGTTCATTCCTCAAAAATACAAATGTTATTTTGAAAAATAATGAGAGTGCCATTAAAAAACTTTTATTCAAAATACGTAAAAAAAGTTGTACAAAACAAAATTTATGCCTTTCTTATTAAAGAAAACAAAATAAAATATGGACTTACTTGTTACACCAAGAAAGGAAATAATTTTATTTTGAATTACACTTAATTTTATTTCTTATAAAAAGTAAAACGGTCATTAAATTAACTTTACTAAAAATACACACAAAAAAGAAAATATAAAAAAATGTAATTTTTTCATAAAAGAAATAAAAAATTAAATTTGACTTGTTGCAACATGGTAGGCTTGAATGACATTTTGAATTACACTTCGAAACGAATCGGAGATGTATTTCATACATTGCCGGTTTGTCATTTGGCATTCTATAGAATGGAAATGCGTGAAATATTAATTGTTTCAACACACACACACATTGCCGGTCAGTTTTCGGCATTCTATAAAATGCCTAGGTATTCTATAGAATTCCGGATTTCAAACTTTGCCGGTAACATATATATTGAATTATAGTTTATATTATAAGTACAGTTGACCTATATCGTATACGAAGGATACGCAAAATTTTAAATTGACTAGAAAAATGGGTGGTCGATTTGGATGTTTTTAATGAGTGAATCTTGTCAAGGTCTGACTAAAATTTCTGGAATTTCGCGCAATTATTGACTTTTGGTCTATTGTCAAAGCCAAATTCAAACAACTCGACTGATAATGCCGAAATAGGTCACTAGGTATTTTGGGTGACAGAACACTCTTAAAATCTAAAGCAGCTTTTTTGAAGATCCTTATACCTAAAGTGTAAAGTCAGCGCTCTTTAAATAATCTTTTTATTTAAATTAAAATAAGAACTTGAATAAATTGCATTTATATTAATTACAGCAATTAAAGGGAGAACTCGCCCATCCATCCATTCATTCATTCTCTTATTGGTTCATTGATTGATCATCTGATAGTAGTAGACTGGCGATTTTACCATTTTTGTCGGCTCTCTCTCTCTCTCTCTCTATATATATATATATATATAGATATAGATATAGAGATATAGAGATATAGAGATATAGATATATAGATATATAGATATAGATATGCGCATTAACACATCTACACAGTCATAAGATATATTTACAAGCGAGGTGATAAGACACTAAATCGTCCAACCCAGTTTTTACCGAGCAATCACGTGACTACTAGTCGACATGCTGGTCACACTTTTTAAAGATCCTCTCAACAGCAATTCTCAGTCTACTTACATTTTACGTCCATGGTTGCAATCTTTATACCAATTAAATGGCTCATAAGCAACTAATATTTTAAAAAACTTATTATTGTTTGTTTCGTAAGAAATGCTGCAACGACTGTTTATTCTGAAAATGAACCGAAAATTATCGTTAGTCCTATATCTCGTTGAGACTTAGAAAGTTTGTAAAATCGTGATTAAGAAACGGATTAGTTAGATATCACGTCCATCAAGAATTTCGTTGAGATATCCATCAAGATCTGACCAATTCTGCTAAGGTATATCGTCATAAAGATATTGCGGATTTTTTTTATGAAAACGAGATCAAGATCTGGTCAGTTTTCTTCTAACGACGAGATATCTCGTACATCAAGGTATGCTAATGCATTTGCTAATGACGAGATACCTCGTCAAGATAAACCATGTGGGGTTAAGAAATTGATTGCTGAAAGCAAATGCCGCAAAGCTAGAGCACACAACAACATAGAATGATCGACAAAAAATACGCTACATTCCAAATTCTTTTATAAAGGGATTGATTAACTTAACCACATTCGATTTATTTACGTAATGAAATAAATCCTACATAACTCAATCAAGTACTTTTTCGTGGCGTCTGCCCGGTTGATTTATTCCCAAAATAATACAAAAGTATTAAGGCATCTTATTTCCGACCTAGTAGTCTCGTTCAGAAAGGAAAAGGCAAAAATGGCCGGGAAGAATCCTCCAGCAGGTCCGAATCGAAATCCAAAAAGTTCAGATAAGAAGCATTTGTGCTGTCTTTCGTCCAAAAGATCAATTCTTAGCGAAAAAGTTTTGCTCTTTCTCCTTTCTTTTTGCTGGAAGACTCTTACGCCGAGCTGGGTCCTCCAGTAGTTTTTCCCATTTGAAGTTTCGGAATGTATTAGTCTTTCCAGTGGATTAAAATATAAAAATCGTTTAGTATAGGGAAATGTTTCAAGTTAGAGATATTTGGGGCAGATCTTTTATTCAGGAAAGGATTCAATAAAGGAAACCTGTCCGTATGAATAGTTCACGTTGATTCCGTTTATTCTCAGTTTTATTGTTTTGCTGTAACTATGTCTATTTCATTGACGTTCTTTTGCACAGAAATATGCAAAATTTGTGTATCGACGAATGGCATCAAAGGGATATAACCAATATAAAATAAATTGATACGAGATCAATTCGCCAAATTTACCGCAGTTTAAATATGCTTAATTTGAGCTAGGAGCTTCATAATAGTGCTAGTTGGTATTTTGGTAGTTTAATTAACGTCGCTCTGGAGCAATACACCGGGCTATTGGCGACGGTCCGGGAACAACCCCGAAGGGAAGATCCGATTACAACACCAGGTAATTTTGAACCATGGACGAGATCAACACCCCACTCTCCAAACTTCCACACCACGCCGACGTGAGGACATTTGAGGCCACGAGAGATTTAACGTGCATCAGCCCGAGAATACAGGATGGTCTTTGGACCGAGTTTCGATCCAGTTGCTCTTCCAACCGGGCTACCGCAACCCACATTTTAAGGTCCGATATGTATCATATGATATCATTGGACTATATGATCATGTGATGCATTTGGACTATAGAAGTACAATTTTCAAATAGTCTGGTTTGTTTGCATTGAAAATCCTTCACAAATGCGAGCAAACAAGATGGGCATTTATATAAACTGATTTGGAAACCTCCACTAAAATCCACGAATTCGATTTTATTTCGAGAACGTCTTCCGTCGTAGCCCCGACCTCCCCTCATGCATGGACGCGCTCCTTGAACGAGCTCGCTCGGTATTGTACGTCACGTGCTTAGGCCCCGGCAAACGGGCGCACGTAAATCAATACGCGCGAACATCCTCCCTCTTAAGTAGAACTAGTGTGTGCCGTCGGTGCGACTTTCGGTCGCGTAACTCGATTTGTCAAAAAATTTCACGCGCCGGACGAAATCTAGGAAATCGATGCCAATTAATGGAATATTCGAGCGCCAGGTGGAAGAGTTAAAGAAAGGAACGGATTGGGAAGAGGAAGTTGCAGGTGTTTGCAATACGGTTGAATGAGCGCTGGTTCGAAAAACGCGTTTGGAATGTTTTCAGGTTTGGAATTGAAGATGGACTCGTCTCGTTTTGTGGTAGCTCTAATTAAACGTATCCATTCGTCATTATACTTCTTTCGGGGTTGATTTAACGGTAAGCTTGGTACCGCCGGATATCTGAGACATCTTTAGGTATTGCTTTCTTCATGAAAGATTTGCGAAGGCTAAGAAAATAATTCCTTACATAATTTGCTGTCGCAGTTTGTCCACTATTGGACCTTGCGCCATTAAACCCAAATCAACCGACCTTACATACATAATTTGCAGATGAATTTCGAAAGCTATATACATCAACCATATCTTAGGGCAGTGGTTCTTAACCTGGGGTGTGTACACTCCTGGGGGTGCGAGAAAGTATTTCCAGAGGTGCGAGAGAAGTTTCGATGGACGACAGCGATTTTATAAGATGATCTTATCGAAATACCAGTCAATGCACGTATTTAAATGGAATTTGAAAAACGACTTGGAACAATTCTGGTGTACAGTTAGAACCTTATCCACAGGTAGTAAAAGCAGCATTGCAGACACTTTTACCCTTTGCGCCACCTACCTGTGTGAAATGAGATTTTTATCACTTTTGTACATAAAAACAAAAGCCAGAAATCGCTTAAATGCAAGTGATGATTTACGCTTGGCTCTTCCAAAAAAGGAGCCTCGTTTGAAAAGTATTATAAATAAACAACAACCATAGCCATTAAAAATTAAGATGTATACATGTATATATAACGTATATATAAACATACAAAACATATAGTTTTGTATGTTTATGTAAATGTACTGTGTTTATTTTTCAACAAATAAATTATCTTGCAATAGAAGTAATTTCCTAAATGAAGAAATAGGAACACATTTTTCAAGGGGGTGCTAGAACTTATTTTTAAATTCAAGGGGTGCCGATCACTAAAAAGGTTAAGAACCACTGGCTCAGGGGAACCAATACTCTTTATTGAATCTCATGTAGAAAAACAGGTTTATTAGGTAATGATTTCGCAAGTTATTAAAATTTTTAAGCAAAACTTACCAATTTTTTTTAAAAGCATACACACTTTAAGAATAGCATTTATGAACATTTTTATTTCTTTAACAGTTGCATATCTGAAATCTATGTTTCATAAACGACGCACATTTTATTTTTAAGTTTGACTGTAATAATCCGCCTCGTCTGTTAGTACGAATATATGGTATATACGTGTGGTAAAAATGGCAGAGTGAAACATGTGACCCATTTTGAGAAAAACGTGTTTCAAAGCATCGATCTTCAAATGAAATAGAAAGAGCATGCGCGCGTAGCTTCATGCTATTTCTCCCGATTGCTTCTGTGCTAATCTCGGTAGTCCAGTTGGAAGAGCAACGGATTAGCAATCTGAGGGGTGCGATTTCGAAACTCGGCCGAGCCAAAGACCGTCGTGTACACGGGGGCTGGCACACGTTAAATATGTTGTGGCCTCAAATGTCCTCACGTTGGTGTGGTGTGGAAGTTTGGAGAGTGGGATGCCAGCTCAGGTGTGACCTCGTCATCTGACCGTAGTTCAAAATTACGAGGCGCTGTCCTTGAATCTTTCCCTTTGGAGTTGATACAGGACCGTCACCAATAGCTTGTTGTGTTGCTCCAGTGCGACGTTGATTAACTACCTACCTACCCAATAGCTTGGTTTGAAGATCTCCGGCTGAAGGTCACGTGTAGTTGAAGACAGCACGAAATTGATGAACGTGATTAAAAACACTAGTTAGCGCTTCGATAACCAATCGGCTTAAGTCAAATCCCAAACTCACGTGACCTATACGCATGTTCTTAAGCCATAGACTCAACCCACAAAGCTCACTTTATATCATTAGAAGGCCGATGCCCGTTTAAGACACTCAAAGTAAATACTAGTCTCATGCAATTATGATTGTTTTAGTACTCGGAATTTTATGTTTCTGACGTAATGGTCTCTTCTCTAAAAACATTGTACTTTTTAGATAATAAAGAATGAGTCCTAATAGTAATGGATAATCATTTTTGAGAATAAACATACGCCCCCACACGTATTCTTTAGTGTAAGAATGCCCATTTTAAAAATCAGTGAGGCTCAAGCCCCTGCATTAAAAGCAACGAGACGAATTTATAACCAACTAGCAGAATTACCCGGTCTTACATGGGTTGAATTGGTTAACTAACTACCGTTCTCGTTAAAAAAATGTAATTCCTATGTATCACATGTAACAACTACCACACTCTTATAAAGGTACACAATTGTTAAATACACAATCTCACAAATGTATATTTCATATTTAACCTTTCTGTAGAATTTTAATGTTTAATAAGAAAGAAAAGTCTAGTGCTCCAATGTTATCCAGAATGTATAGAATAGTTCAGAGTATGCATATACATAAATGTATGTCATTTAAAAACAAAAGCGTTTCGCAAACTATCATACAATGATTAAAAATGTTTTAAAAACTAATTAAACCATTACCTTGATTACAGTTATTGAATGGAAAATATCAAATTGAAAATATAAAAATACATCTTAAAACATTAAAAAAACTTCGAACGCGAAAAGTAATGAATGTATTTGTGTTTTCACTACAAAAGAGATTCTTGGAATATAACGGACACAAATTTAAGAAAAGCAAACGATTAAAAAATACTAAGGTTTCACTATTAGCCCTACCAGTTCTGTTTTAAAAGGTCTTGTTCTGTATATTTTATTTATGTTTTATTCTTTTCATCGTCTGTCCCAAATATTTAGTATATTTTTATTTTTGAAGATAAAATATAGCTCAAAATTATAATTATAATTTAAATTCCGTATATAAATAATTTTTGGAAAAAATAATTGATTTTTCAGCAACAGTGGTAAAAAACAATCCAAATAATTGCAAAGCTCAATATACCTTCCAGCTTCTCCAAAACTACCAAATTTTGGTTGATTTAAGTATAATTACTCAGATGTTTTAACATGAAACTTGCCTAAATATGCATAGGCAAAGAAATTTCAAATATAATATAATCATTAAACTAAAATATGGTGTATTAAATATAGAACACTGGCATTGAAATATGTTCAATACATTTTATGTGATACTTGTACAGACAAAATTAAACATAGAACGGGAAGACGGACAGACAGACTTATGCAACCAAGTTCAGTCACTAAATGAATGTAAGTACTCACACTATGCAAAGTTTCATGAAAATATATTCAACCGTTTGGACGCACAAACATACAGACAGACAGATGGACAGAGAGACACCAAACACGCAAGAGACGGATTTTGCGTCAGAAGGGCCAAAAACGGATAGAAAACTTGAAATGGGTCGAACTCCACTTTTATTGATGTAAATATCAGCAAGATTCCTTAACACTGCAAGTGGTTTCGAAGAGATATCTCATTCATCAAGATCTGACCAATTTTGCTGGTGACGAGATATCTCGTCCATTAATATCTGGTCAATTTTCTTCTAAAGACGAGATATCTCATCGAGACAACCACAAGGAGGGTTAATTTAACGGTAATAGAAAACGCCGCGTTCAAAGAAATTAATTTGGATATACTTAATAATTCCAAAACATGAAAACACCTGGTCAATTTTACTAGTGGCGAGATATCTCGTCATCAAGATATTGCCGATTTTTCGATGATGACGAGATCAAGATCCGGTCAGTTTTCTTCTAAAAACGAGATATCTCGTCCATCAAGATCGGACCAGTTTTCTTCTAATAACGAGATATCTCGTCCATTAAGATCTGGTCAGTTTTGCTAATGACGAGGTACCTCGTCTAGACAGCCACCAAGAGAGGTAAAAAAAGGAAACCGACAATAAGAGTTTTCAAAAAGTAAAGCACATCATATCGTGACTTACACTCTAAGAAAGCATCTTACTGCACACGAAGCGAGAGGTTAAATAGAATTATTTTACATCATGTCCATTTTTCTTGATGCTTTTCCTTTTACTTAATGTAAACAAGGGTAAATAATAGACATCCCCTTCATGGGCGAAAGGAAAATGCTTATTTTCCAACTTTCCCTGTACAAGTGCCGGCGACTTCCGCGTTAGCGGGGGTCGGTAAACGAACGAGCCTCCTAATGGAATAGTTTCTTTTTCCGGTTTTATTTTTGGGAAAACATGGACGTATTCTTAATCTTTCTTTAGTTATAAGAGCATTTTATTTCTTCCCTTCGCTCTCTTCAATCTTGTTTTTAGTTTTTATTCCACAAACACACGCGAGTCGGATCTTTTCCCACGAAAATGGCGTCGTTGAGGGCATTAAACCTAAAAGGATCATTCCTCACTTTTGCCCTGAGTGCGTGGCGGATGATAGATTTCATAACCGCTGGAGAAAAAAATGCTGACTATGCTCGGCAGGTATGGGCTGTATAAATGCAGAACGCGAAGTTCATGTATGTAATTGTCATAAAAATGTCTTGTGTACGTACAATATATGAAAGGAATATCGTGCATTTCCGATATAGGTGATATTGCTCTTTTCATTGCGGATGGAAGGGTTCTGAAAGGGTTTGAAATTAGAGTGTAAAGACTGTATGTGCTGATATTTGGCCTCAAATATTTTGCAATATATGAAACAAATGCCCACTTATAAATGCGTAGTGGTATTAGAATCCAAGGGTTTTGCAAAGCGCGATGATTCTGTTACCTCTTTTCCATAAAAATGGTGTCTTTGAAGGCGTTAAGCCTAAACGGACAATTCCGTCATGCCCTGAGCGTATGATGGATGAAAGGTTTCAAAGATGAATATGCAAGTCAGGTATGGAATGTTGAAATACAGAATATAGAGTTCGTATATGTAATGGTCGTAAAAATGTCTTGTGTACGATATATGGAAGCAATGCCACATTTAGGATGTTGGTGATATTGCTCTTTTCATTGCGCACTCGCGCTTAGAACCAATGGGAATGTTCTAAAAGGGTTTGAAATTCAGAGTGGAAAAACGTTATTTGTTGATATTTGTTTTTGCTTGTTTGTAAAAGCTTGCAATATATGAAACAAATGCCCACTTGTAAATGTGTAACGTAGTATTAGAATCTAAGGGTTTTGCAAAGCGTGATAATTTTCTTACCTCTTTCCCATGAAAACGTTGAGGGTGTTAAACCTTAAAGGACAATTACCCACTTTGCCCTGAGTGCATGATGGATTTCATAACTGCTGAGAAGAGTGTTGGAATATGCAAGACAGGTATGGAATGTTGAAATGCAGAATGTGGAGTACGTGTATGTAATGGTCGTAAAAATGTCCTGTAAAGAATATATGTAAGCAATGCCACCAATTTTGCGTCATTGGTGACATACTTATTGCTACTTTCCATCGACCTTCTAATGAAATAGACGGAGCATGTGGGCAGAGTCTGTGTTTTAAGATCACTGAAGGATAAATCAGGAGGGCTTGCGAATTGGCAAAACCAATTGGCTGTCGAATCGCTGACTAGTGCTTTTGATCACGATGGATAATCAACCAATCAATATTTTAGGATTCATACTTTTACCCACAACCACGTGACAGATCTTCAAACCGAGCAACTGGAAGGAATAACATGAAGCTGCGGGCTCATGCTCCATCCATTTCATTAAGAGCTCCGTGCTACTTAAATTGCTGATAACGCTCAAAATTGAAAGAAATCTACTAAAGGATTTGAAATAAAATGTTTAACGGGATATATGATGAAATTTAGCGTTTCGGAAATTGATCAGGGCACGAATCAAATGCAAAACAGAGTATCGCATATGGAAATTTGGAATGGCTTTTAAAAGCATGATAATTTGTTACTGATTGTATTAGAGTATGTGACGTGTCAGAAAGGTACGAGTTTCAGTTTTATTCCCGTGAGCCGTTATCAGATTGAGCTATTCTAACAGATATATACTATATACACTGCTGGCCACCGTAAATGCAACACCCTGAAGGAAGCATGCAAATAATATGAAATTTACAACATGCTTTAGCGGAGGTGAGATATGCAAATGATTAGAATTTCAGCGCAGACGCACATCACGCGCGCCTGTGGCGCCACTTCAAAGCGCTATTTAAGGCTTGGAGATTTCGACGATTTCAAGTACGGCAATTGTGTTTTTCTTGTGGTTTAAAAAAAAACCGATCAATTATGCCTCGTAGAAAACAGCGATCATCTTTTGATCAAGTATCCGAGTTCGACAGAGGAAGGATAGTGGCCTACCGAGATTGTGGATTATCATTCAGGGAAATCGGTAGTCGTGTTGGACGAAACCAAACAACTGTAATGCGGTTATGTGATCGTTGGATGCAGGAGGGTACGACGGACCGACGTGTTCGATCGCATCCACCTCAGTGCACCACTTCACGTGATGACAGGCATATTGTGCGTATGGCAGTGACGGATCGCTCAGCCACATCACGAACCATAGCACAGCACATTCAGTCTGTACCGCATCATCCAGTGTCTGCGCGTACCATTCGACGCCGTTTACAGCAGAGTGGTCTGTCCGCAAGACGTCCATTGCTTCGTCTACCCTTGACGCAGAACCACAGACGTTTCCGCCGCCAATGGTGCGATGAAAGAAGGATGTGGACGGCAGAATGGAATGAAATTGTCTTTACTGACGAGTCACGCTTCTGTCTGCAACACCACGATGGTCGGATTCGAGTCTGGAGACACCGTGGAGAGAGGATGCTGAACAGCTGCGTTATGCACCGCCACACTGGTCCTGCACCGGGTATTATGGTATGGGGCGGTATTGGATATCACTCTCGCACTCCTCTAGTACGCATTGCCGGTACTTTAAACAGCCAGCGCTACATCTCCGAGGTGTTGGAGCCAGTTGTCCTTCCTTACCTTCAGGGCTTGCCCACAGCCATATTTCAACAGGACAGCGCGACCACACGTGGCACGCATTGTCCAAGGGTTCTTCGTCAATCGCCAGATTGAATTGCTTCCCTGGCCAGCTCGCTCTCCGGATCTTTCGCCGATAGAAAACATGTGGTCCATGGTTGCTCAACGATTGACCCAGAATACATCCCCAGCTGCCACACCAGATCAACTTTGGCAACGTGTGGAAGCTGCTTGGTCTGCTGTTTCCCAACAACACATCCAAAGTCTCTTTGAATCAATGCCGAGGCGTGTGGCAGCGGTGATCTCCACCAATGGCGGCTACTCTGGCTACTGATTTTGGCAGGAACCACACTTCACAGAAGTCTATAAATTTAATCATTTGATACTTGGTCAACATGTTATCTACAAAATAAATTTTGTTGTGATATCTCTTGTCTTTCTTGGTGTTGCAATTTGGGTGGCCAGCAGTGTATATAATTAAAAAACCAATTGTTGACTTCAAGAGAGGCCATTAGATGGCGTTGAGGAGATTCCTCAACTAACCATATGTTATATAGTCTGTGCAGTTAAGTTGCGCAGAAGTGACTAATGAAGACCTCGTATGTGAGGGAAGATTAGCATCTCTGAAAACACCTGTTTGGAGACATCATCAGCTAAATTTTTTTGTGAGACATGATCTGATTCAAATGCGGGCTTTGTTGTAAATAGGGTCAAGGATTGATGCTAAATAAATAGCATTTATTAAGATTCAGGCAGGTCCGTCATTATTTTTTCAATCCACCAACCCCACAATTTTGTAAGTTGCTCAGCGCTCGAGATGGAGAGTTATTGAAACTCCCTTCACCCGAGCTCAGCACCTACAGTTTGCATTTCTGCTCACGTCTATCCAAACGGATAAAACTCTTATGAGGATTTGGTACCGGTACATGTTCTGGTGTTACGCATCTTCTTTCTCAGGTGTTGACTAAATGTGGCCCCCCTCTTGCGCCATAAAACCCCAACCAATCATCTATATCAGGTCCAGTCGAATGCTGACGAAGTTTGACAAATTACTGAGTTTCTGGGAGTAGGTACAAGATACAAGTATCGACAAACGGTATACAGACAACACGATATGGACATTTATACCGGGGAAAACCACATTTCATATTCCTCTCACTCACCCCCGTCTGAAGAGTTCGTTTAACAGCACAGCGGTGAACGATCAGAGGTACGCAAGTGATTCAGTTTGAATACCGATTCACAACTGGCTGTCATCTGGGGAAGAAAAGGTTACGTTGCTTCCCCTTTGACGTCAAAGAAAGAGATGGATTCGATGGGGGTGGTTTTTTGTATGGACAAGGACCATGATAAATGGATGCAGACTCGTATATGGCTCGGTGACTGCTTTCAGATGCGATACTGAGCTTTTATGTAAAGCCCTTACATGAAGGAGGTACTGGGGTGGTATTAACATTCCTCACGAAAATTTTTTGAGTTCCATAGAATTCTATCGAGATTTCTACATGGAAAAACGAAATTTCGTTTCTATAGAAAAAGTTCTATAGAGATTCCTATAGAGAAAACGAGCTCTGATTCGATAGAAATGTATTCCAATCGAATCAGAGAATCTATCTACAGAATTCTATAGAAATGTATTTCTATAGAATTCTGTAGAAAAGCAAAGAATAAGAGTATAGAGAAGTTCTATAGAAAAGTAAAGTTGTAAAACAAAAGAAATGGTGTAAGCTTCTATAGCATTCTAGGGAGGTTTCTACAGACATTTTCTATAGAGGTTTCTAGAGACATTTTCCATGGAGATTTCTAGACTTTCTGTAGAGTTTTATTATAGAGCTTATGGAAAAACAGGCCATAATTCGATAGAGAAAACGAGCTCTGATTGCATAGAAATGGATTTCTATAGAATGGATTTCTATATACTTCTATAGAGAATTTCTATAGAAATGTAAAGTCGTGAAACAAAATAAATGAGCTTCTATAGAATTCTATAGATTTCTAGACATTTTCTACGGAGATATCTATAGACTTTCTGTAGAGGTTACTTTATAGAGCTTATAGAAAAACAGGCCATAATTCTATAAGATTCTATAGATCACATTCTACAGTAATTTTTAGAGAATTCTATAGAAAATTTTCGTAGGGAATAGTACTGGGGTCTCTTGCAATGTTGAAAGTTCATTGCAGTGAAGTGCAGTCTATTTTAAACTAAATAATTTCATTGTATGTAGTTATAAACTTGCATGTGGGTATAATGTAAAATGTGTGCAAGTTGAGCATTGCGCACTTTGATTGGTTGATTTTGGATTTTATGGGAGAAGGGCCAAGTTGTGCCAAACTACATGGGCACATGGAATACGTGGTTGCATTACATTGGGACATGTTTTAGTGTCAATACTTTTTGAGGACAACAATGCAGATATAGTCTGTGTTTTATATGTATGAATAACAATGGTGGATGTAGCACGGATTTAATTTTTATGGACAATGAAGTGGATGTGGTCCGTGTTTCATTTTTATAGATAACTACGTGGATGACCCGTGTTTCATTTTTATGAAGTGGATGTGCCCCGGATTTAATTTTTATGGACAACAACGAGAATGTGGCTCGGGTTTCATTTTTATAGACAACGTGGATCTGGTCTGTTTCATTTTAATGAACAATAAGGTGGACGTGTCTGGTATTTCATTTTTATGGACAATGTGAATGTGGTCCATATGTGTTTCATTTATATGGACAATAAAGTGGACGTGACTCGTGTTTTATTTATCTGGGTAAGAATGAAAATGTGGTCCGCGTTTAATTTTTATGGACAAAAATGTGGATGCAGCCCGGATTTCATTTGTTATGGACAACAATATGCATGTAGCCCGGTTTAATTTCTATGGACAACCATGGGGATGTGGTCCGAGTTTCATTTTTATGGGCAACAATGAATATTTCCCGAATCGCATTTTTGTGGACAGCAACATAGATGTGGTCGTCCAGATTTCAATTTTATAGACAACAATAAAGGGACGTATTTAATTTGATTTCTATGGAGAATAGAGTGGATGCGCGCCGGAGTTCATTTATATTTAGAACATGGATTGGGACCGGATTTCAATTTTATGATCAGCAACGTGAACCTGATTTCATCTAGTCTATGGACAACAGTGTGAATGGGGCCCGGATTTAATTTTTATGGACAACAATGATGATCAAACGCATTGATCTTTACTTGACTTCATAGAACTTATTCAGGGAAAAGAGTGGGCGTCCAGATCTCCTTTCAACTCGAGCCAAAACGAGTGGGATGTATCAGTTTGGTAGTTATAGGTCACTAATCACTTCCGAGAACAATTCAGGAATCGTTGTGACATAAAACCCAAACCTTTCAGGAACCGAAAGCACTCTTGTCGATGACTGAGCTCCTTGCCTCAAGACATTAGCACGCATGTCAACAACATGGAGGATTGTAGTGGGAACATCGTGAGAAGATCACATACCGTATTAACTCCTGTATAAAGGAGCGAAAATATTATCCTCTCCTACTTTCACAAAATGTCTAATTTCCACAATAGTATCGCATTTACTGAATCAGCCAACTATAAGTCCTTATAGTCCTTATGCAAAATTCTCCTTTCTTGCATGCGCATGATATCATAGTTTAGACTTTAACCTTTTCATTTTCATCATTAGTATTGAATGAAATTTCATTTGATTCAATTTTTCTTCATAATTGTTCTAATGAATATCTGTTTTATGCACTCGTTTTAGTACCAGTAATTGAACGAAAGTAATAGTAAATATTATGGGATTAGGAAGGAACTACTATGATGTCCTTTCATATTAGCATTTATGATTTTAAGAATATATTAATTTTTAGTTATGTTAATAAAAACCTTCAAGAAATCATCAAAGAAAGATCAATTTGAATTATAGAATGCAGACTGATCCAAGATAATTTTTGTTGACATTCCTTTAATAAGAAGTACGTAAAGTTATTTCATTCAAAATATAATATCACTACGAATATTAAAGAACGCAAACTAGAATCTGATATTCTGTATATAGTATTAATATCTATTATACTATTTTACAGATTTATTGTTTTTGGAATATGCCAATTTTTAGAGACAATACCTTTGGGAAACCATCCAAAGAAAATGACTGAGTAATAGAATTAGATTGAATTAAGAATTTTTTTGTTTACTTAATGATATTTCTTTTAAGAAAGAACATAATTAAAGCGCTTTTATTCAAAATCACTTCGGTTATTAAAGAATACAATTGAGATTGTAATGTACTGAATAGAGCATTAATAAATCATATACAGATTTTCAAATAAGTTTTCGCAATTGAATTTACACGAAAGTTATTTTTGACATTGTAAATGAAATCGATTCATAATTGGATTTTGAAATTCCAAATGGGTTGAAATAGGTAAATAGAGATTTTAACTAAGAAACAAAAATCCAAATTGATGCATACGAATTTCTGAAAGGGAATTGATTATTAAAAACATTAATTCGTATTATTAAAATAAAATACTCCAAGTTGAATATGGATACGTCCTAGCAAAATAAACTTTACCTCAGACATCTGCACATCCATTCATCAACAGGGAGAAGTGCTTAAAAACTTTTAGTGAAAATTCCGTATAAAAATTGTTTCCCCGTTTATTAAACAAGACAGCATGAAAGTTTCCACAAGAAAAGATCTATCACTATCTTAACAATAAGACGACCTACTTCGACTGACAAACACATTTCCTTACAAGACAGCATGAAACAGAAAATTTTCAAATTTTCGCCTTTTTGAACTTCAGGAGATTCCAGAGTTGTGCCATACTATTTTCACCCTACGACACATTTAATGACTAAATGGCTTCCCATTGGTTGAAAGAATCCAAAGTATTCTATTGGTCAAGAAGTTCAAAACTGGTAAGAAGACTCTGACATGAATACGTCTTTAAAATAGGAACAGTTCCGGGGGAATACATGAAAAGTTGAGCGTCACAAAAAAGCGTTACAACTGTTTTGTCTTATGATTATTAACTAGAAGAAATATCCAGGGGTGATAAATACAGCGTCGTGCAGACAAAGGCTGTCTGTACCTGACATGACCTTCGGACTGAGTACGCAGGGGCACTGAGAGCGGGGAGGGGGTACGCAATATGTCGAAATTCCAAGGTGCTGGGCGAGCTTTGGGCCAGTGTAACTTTGAATTGCATAGAGTAAGGACTAAATAAGTTGTGTCATTCGAAATCTACCAAGTTAAGCCACAATTACAGACCGTTAATCAATAAAATTGTCTTTCAATATTAATATCAAACTGCACTTAAATTGTTCAAATTGTAAATTAATTGTTGAATATACACACAATAAACAATCGACCAAATGTCTCCATTCATTGTCTCCACACAATCCAACATCAGGAACGAGTATTCGCGTCGAAACTACGGTTTGTGTCCTCGACACAATTTTATTTCCAATACAGCTGGCGCTGTAGACGAACATCCTTAGTCTCAATACACAATAGGTGGCACAATAGAAAATACAGAATACAGTACAAAAGAACATTAAACCGTCAAAATATGAGGATAAAAGTAGATTAGAAGACTGAGAGACTGCAAATTGCTGAACGCAAATATACGTATGAGGGGTTTAAATGAAATAATTTGCTTTTATCGCATTTGTGTTTATTTCTAATTAACTGTTGGATACCGCAGTTATATAATATATAGTAAAATATGTTTATCCCAAACATCCCTAACGTTGACTTTTTGAACGATATGATTTTTCGTTTTAAACACGCAGCAAATGTTTTGTTAATTAAATATAGAATAAAAAGTTTGCGAATGATAATTAAATTTGCTTTCTCTGATGTTTACATAAGAACATGATTTAGCCACGTACGTAAGTCTTGAGCCACGTACGTAAGTCTTGATCCACGTACGTAAGACTCGAGACTCCGAATTCTATCAGTATATTAAAAAAATATTTCAAATATGCACAAAAAATACATCTGCGATTGAAAAGTATTTATGGTACTAGCGAAGTTAAATGATACAAATATGTATTTGAATAAACCGGAAACTGGATTTCTACCAGGCTTTATAAGACTTCTTTCAGGATTTCATATTTGAGGTCAGAATACTGTTTTGTAACTAGACGGAATATGATGGGGAAGAAGTTATGTAAAACATTTTGACGTAATGGTATTGATTGTGATTTGAATTTATTATTTAAATTTTAGATTAATATCTTCAGATCGATTAAGGAAAAATAAAGTAATCAATAACAAATCGTCGATTACTTTGTATTTATTTCCCTTTCTGGTACATGTGGCTCAAGAATTATAATATTTGATTCAGATAGGAATAGCAAAGGAGCTGAAGATTTGACGTTATCCTGTGTTCCCGCAGGTCTTCATTTCAGCAACTATTTGAACATGACAGGCGAGTGAAAATATTTGGATTCGGATATCGAAATAGACTGTATTGATTTGAATGTCATCTGAGTTCTACAAAACAGTCGGCATAAACATGTGAAGTTGGGAACAACGCCTAATGTAAACCGAGCCTTCTTTCAAAACTGGCACAAACAAACCCTTTGGGCTTTGAATTCCAAACGATCCTGATTGGTCAAGGTGGAAATTGGACTCGTTCTCGGGGAAATTGGAGGCAGATTGATCTGAAAAGTCTTTGACGTTGTTTGCCAAATCCCAAAGCAAGTTGACATGCTATAAGCTAACAAGGCATGGAATGTACTTTCTATAAGTTTGGATTTAAAATGTTGGTCGATGTATACTTATTCTCTCAACAAAATTTCATCCGACTATATAGATATTTTCTTAAATATACGTATATGAAACGAATAATTTAATTATCAGTCATAATTATCTACTTGAAGTAACACTTTGTGTTGAAAGTAGGTTTCTCTTTCTAATGGCATACAATATTAAGTCCAGTCTCAATATACAGAACATTTGCCTCTTAAAAGTAATTGAGCGAAAAGTAAGAAATTTAAACAGGGGCTCTTCGGAAAAGTTTTATTTTTGTGACATAATGTCCTGAGTCCGAGGTACAGAATTACCACGTAGATTTACCGGGACGTACACGTAGAATTACCAAGTATGATATATTCTGAATTTGAAATCTCGATAAGTGAAATATAAAAGGTAGGATATCCATAAGGGAAAGCGTTGGAAGTATTCAGAGCAGTACCACCATCCTAGAAGAAAGCATTTTGAATTCTCGGGATATCAGACCATCGAGATATTAACCCTCCAAGTGGTTTCAACGAGATATCTCGTCCGTCAAGATCTGACCAATTTTGCTAGTGACGAGATATTTCGTCAGCAACATATTGCCGATTTTGTGATAATGACGAGATTAAGATCTGGTCAATATTCTTCCAATGAAGAGATATATTGTCCATCAAGATCCGGTCAGTTTTGGCTCGTCGAGATAACCACCAGGAGGGTTAAGTCATGCAGTTACAAGTACATTAACCCTTCTGATGGTTGTAAGGACGAGGTTTCTCGTTATTAGCAAAACAGTATAGATTTTCATGGACGGGATATGTCGTCCTCAGAAAAAAACTTATCTGATCTTGATCTCGTCACCATCAAAAAACGGCAATACCGTTGGCTTAGAACAGAAACTCATTAACGGATATTTTTTAGATACTAAATGCTCTTTCTTTCATAATGATGAGAAATACATAATCATCTCAATCTGTTTAAAAGATACTAACACTGTCAAAACGTGTGCTTATACTTATTATTTTTTTACCTAAAAACCAAGAGCTAGTCTTTAAACAGATGTACAGTAAAAAATTCGTTTCGTCAGTTAATGGTGGTAGTAGTCGAATTAATGTCGCACTGGAGCTACACAGCAGGCTATTGGCGACGGTCCGGGATCAATCCCGAAGGGAAAGGCCGAGGACAACACCACGTCATTTTAAATCACGGTCGGATTGCGACGTCACACCTGAACTGGCACCCCACTCTCTAAACTTCCAATCCACGCCAACGTGAGGACATTTGAGGCAACGACATATTTAACGTGGTTTGTTGGCTGGTAGTTGAACTTGGAGCAACGCAACGGAATATTGGTGACCGTCCGGGATCAATCTCCAAGGGAAAGATCCTCATTACTTTGAACCACTGTCTGATGACGAGATCAACGCCTGAGCTGGCACCCCACGTGCACTAGCCCCTACGTACACGGCGGTCTTTGTTTGGACCGAGTTTCGAACCCGGAGCACTCCGGTTGCTAATCCACTGCTCTTCCAATCGGACTCTTGTCACTTAATGAGTTTCTGCTCTAAGCCGACGATATCTTCATTCGTAATCCAATCGGCATTCTTGATGACGAGATATCTCGTCATAAGCGAAATTGGTCAGATCCTGACGGACGAGATATCTCGTCGAAAACCACTCGGACGGTTAAATGATATTAACTTCATAAGGAAATTTTATTTTCAAAAGTTTCTTTTCCCTTCGGGGTAACTCAAAATAGAACCGAAACATGTTTATCAACCAAGACTGCAGCCATTTTTCAAAGACTTTGAAACCACCCAAATCACTTATTTGTCTTAGAAAGCAGAAGAAACCTCCCAAGTTACTTATATTCGGAAAATATCTCGCAAGTCTCATGCCTCTTAAGCGACTCGACGGTAATTTATTACGGTGTCGATGAATTCTCCGACCCTAATTCGTCTGAGACTCGGCGTTTTTTTCTCCCCAAAGGATTTATGTACGCAATTTACCCTCTGCACGTGGTAGGGAAAGAGGGGTAGGGTGAACAACTGATTTCCAGAGGGTGTAATTCCCTAAGAAGGGTATGTGGCGGAAGTGCAAGGGTGGTGTTAGACGCGGAGGTTTTTTGTTACTCTTCCGTGAATTGATTGGGGAAGATGTTGATGGGGAGTGATCTAACATCAATTTGCTCTCCCGTTCGCCAACCTGTGAAGATGGAAGAAAAAGTGCCGCGTTGATCGCACTGATGGATTTAATGTTTTATGGTGGAGTGGCTAGACCCTAACACCGAATCTCTGATTTTTTTAATAATTAAAGGGGACGCGGTAGCCATGTTGGTAGATTAACGATTAGCAACTGGAGGGTTGCAAGTTCGGAACTAGATCCAAACAAAGACCTTTTCGTGTACGCGGGGATGGTAGACGATAAATTTATCTTGGCTTCAAATGTCCTCAAGTTGACGTGGTGTGGAAGTTTGGAGAGTGGGGTGCCAGCTCAGGTGTTGACCTCGTCTTCTGATTGGTTCAAAGTTAAGTGGTGATTTCCTCGATCTTTCCCTTAGGGATTGATTCCAATTGATTGATGATGACGAAATAAAGATCTGGTCAGTATTATTCTAATGAAAGCTATCTCTTCCTTCAAGATCTGGTCAGTTTTGCTAATGACGTGGTACCTCGTCTAGACAACCAACAGGAGGGTTAAGTGATTCTAACCCTCCTGGTAGTTGTCCGACGAGATATCTCGGCATCTCAATCGGATCTCATGGACGAGATATCTCGTCATCATTAAGAACGGTAATATCTTCATCATTCGGAATTCAATCGCATTCCTGATGACGAGATATCTCGTCATTAGCAAAATTGGTCAGATCCTACCCGACGAGATATATCGTCGAAACCACGTGGAGGGTTAAATGATATGAATTTCAAAAGTCTTTTCGGGGTAGCTGTCAAAATTGAATCGAAATATGTTCATGAACCACTGCCCTAGCAACCTTCGAGTTTTAGACGGCACAGGTGAGATTCCTGTCAGGTGTGATTTCTCCCTGGATGTATTCTCTCTTCTGCGTCAGTAAAACTCTTTTGTGTGTATATCTTTATTTGACATTGGCCATGTGGCACAAACTCAAAAAGCCAACCAGGATATTTGAAGTGAATTTCTTTAAAATTAAAGAGGCCGCGGGGTAGCCAAGTTGGCAGAGTGACGGATTAGTGACCTGAGGGTTATGAGTTCTAAACTCGGTCCAACCAAAGACAATCGTGTACGCGGGGGATGATGCACGATAAATTGTCGTTGCTTCAAATGTCCTCACGTTGCCGTGGTGTGGAAGTTTGGAGAGTGGGATGCAGGCTCTGGTGTTATCCTCTTTATGTGCCCAAAATGATGAAGTGGTGTCCTCGGATCTTTCCCTTCGGGATTGATCCCGGACCGTCGCCAATAGCCCGTTCTGTTGCTGTAGTGTGACGTTAATTACATACCTACCTTCCATAAAAATAATTTTTACTCCATAATCGATTGGTGGCTTTATTTGATAGAAAATGAGTATCTAGTTTACTTTTAACGGAGTACACGTAATTTTTTTTCTGAGCACCATATGTGTTTTAACTGGAATTCTCAAAATTAAAGAGGTCTGGTCAAGGAAATGAATTGAAAACATTTTGTAAAGAAATAGTGTGGGTTGTATACGTAATACAACAGCAATCAATTATGGTGTGAATCCGTCTTTCTGTTATTAAAGGAATGGTAAGATGTAAATGAATAAAGTATGGATTAAAAGTGAAGTATATATATATATATATATATATATATATATAACTTTATTTATCAGAGGGGCCGATGATGGGAGAAGTATGATACATATGGTATTATGTATCATACTTCTATGTATGGTATTATGGTAAGTAGTATTTGCATCGATACTACTTACAAAGGCTAAATCTGTACAAGTGTTGTCCAGATTGAGGACGATGTAGAAGTGTGCTTCAAGTTGAACTAGTTGCGTATAGTCTATAAGAATCTATAAGTTTATAAGTCTATAAGTCTATTAAGTTTATAATCTATAAGTTTTGTGTAAAATAGACATTGAAATCACCGGTAAGCGTAATGGATACATTGGTATCTAGAATCATATTAGATACAATTTTCGTGATAGCGTTTCAAAATTACCACATTCCAAGTCAATATCCATCTGTTCGCTCGAAGAAATCGATTTTTGTAGACCCCTATACGAGACCGAATTTAAATACGTCTTCACGTCAAAACTATAATTTAATGTACGTTTTATATTTCAGATATGAAAATGCGTTCTGAGTCGTCCGAAAATATTCTAAAACATGTTTTCAGTAATTGGAATTCACACAAAAGATTTCACTAACACAGAAGGTAAATAGGTAGGTAGTTGAATTAACGTCGCACTGGAGCAACACACCGGGCTATTGGCGACAGTCCGGGATAAACTACGCAGGGAGATATCCGAGAACACCTAGTAATTTTGAACCACTCTCAAATGACGAGATGAAGACCTGATACTCCAATCTCCTAACAACACCAACGTGAGGACATTTTAGGCCACGACAGATTTAAAGTGCACCAGCCTCCACTTACATGAAGGTCTTTGGTTGGATCAAGTTTCGAACTCGCAACTCTTCGGTTACTAATACGTTACTCTACCAACCGGGCTACAGCGGCACAGCACAGGAAGGTAGTTAATTAACGTCGCACTGGAGCAACACAACTGGCAACAGTCCGGGATCAATCCCGAAGGTAAAGATCCAAGGACAGCGCCTCGTAATTTTTAATCGAGGTCAGATTACGAGAACAACACCTGAAGTGGCACCCCACTCTCCAAACGTCCACACCAAGTCAACGTGAGGACATTTGAAGCCACGACAGATTTAACATGTACCAATCTCGTGTATAAGACGGTCTTTGGCTGGATCGAGTTTCGAACTCACTACCCTTCGGTTACTAATCCGCTACTCACGGCCCAACACAGAAGAAAGAAAATATGTATTCACGTTTAACTTAAGATAATCAAAAATGTAGTAAAATATTCAGGGTACTGATGCCAAATTCCACCAAGCCTTTAGCAATATCATTTTTTTAAAAGATGTTTTATAATACTTATAAACGCAGTTGATTACCGCGAAACCTCAATGCTAAGATAGTCTAGGGTTAAGCAATAAAGAGAAGATGAAGGCTTTTAATCATTTGCTCTCATCGCAATTAAAGAATTTATTCCTTAACAGAAGCATTATAAAGTCTTAACAAAAGCAATAATTTCCCAGTAATTCAGAGTAATGGTAAATCGATTGCTGGGATTTACATATAGGATCGTTGGAACGATAATTCTGGTTTATTTTCTCTGGTGGTTGAATTAACGTTGACGATTCTAAGATGACTATATTCTATTTTATCCTGTCATGAATCTCCAGTAAAGACTTACTCTCTGGGGATTCTTAAGTGAGAGAAACGCCTTTTATGAGTCAATTCATTAATTCGATCGGAGTGCTTAGATTAAATGTCAAGCAGTAGCGAAGCACGGTTCAAATTAAAGTGTTATCAGTTTAGGACCGCATATTAATGCCTGAGACTTTTTGATCTTGTTATGTAGCGCAGGAAGTTAGATGCACACTTATTTTGGACATTTAAAAGGGAAATACGGTAAAGATGTCGAATCCGGGCATATTTGTCGCCAAATCAAGATGGCGTCTAAAGCCTGTATGGCGACCATCTTGGTTATTCGATTTGTTATATCCGGAAGTGAAAATGAGGAATGTAAATAAACAATAAAAAGTAAAGCCATTTCACTCCCACATTCTGGATATTTTACATTTTTCGCAATCAAGCCAACTTTCTGGCACCATTCAATCACTTTCAAGCTCTCCGGATTAGTTGAAGATTCATCATACATTTTCACCAAAAAATACGCATTTATACGTCCAGTCAAGCCATCCATTGCCATACCTAATCAAGGGTAAGTGAGCGGCTAATAAATCTATAATATCACGAAAGATAATTAATTTAATTTCTTATTGAAAAAATTAAAAAAATAACCCAATAAATATCAATAGAAATGGGCCACTTCAAAAGATAGTAATCAAAATTTTGGAAATCCAACGGAAACCAAAGAAACACTGATAGAATCCGTAGCAAGCACAAAATAGCCGGTTAAGCGGTAACCAATGAAAATCATTCTTAAGCGCTAAGCAATCATAGAACGCAAAAAAATCCAAATTTCAAAACGCTAACCAATCATAGAACGCAATACATCGCAATTTCGTTAAAAAAACGGACTTTCCTTCTTGAAAAACAACCTTTTGCATAGGGTTGCCATAAAGCTAGATCAAAACACCCAGGTTACCATGTTTGGCGATAAATCGCAAGTGCCCCGGATTCGACACTTCCACCGGAGAAACTCCATAGAATAAGCGAAATGCTAGTCATAAAGCACGTTGGTATGGTGTAGAAGTTTGGAGAATGGATGCCAGTTCAGGGGTTGATGTCACCATCTGACCATGGTTCAGAATTACGTGGTGTTGTCATCGGATCTTTCATTTCGGGTTTGATCCCGGACCGTCGCCAATAGCCCGTTGCGTTGCTCCAGTGCGAAGTTAATTAAATTCCTACCTAGTCAAAAAGTTTAGAAAATATTTGCATTTAACTAAAATTGTGTTTTTCAGAAAGGTAGTTAATTGAATTAACGTCACACGGGTGCAACACAGCGGGTTATTGGCGACGGTCCGGGATCAATCCCTAAGGGAAGGATACTAGGATAACACCACATAATTTTCAACCACGGTCAGATGACGAGGTCACACGTGGGCAGGCTCCCCATTCTCCAAACTTCCACACCACGCCAACGTGAGGACATTTGAGGCCACGACAAATTGAACAAATCCTCTTTATATAAGACGGTCTTTGGTTGAATTCGAACTCGCAACTCTCCGGTTGCTAATCCGTTACTCCTCGAACCCGGCTACCTCGACACCCACCACTGCAGGATAGACGGGATTCAAATATAGAACAGCAATGCGCATCCTTAATGTCTTATTCAGAGAATCCTCGTTGCATTGTTAAAAATATTCCGTTTCTGGCATCCCACCCCGTCGCTTAAGTGAAAGGTTTCTCGGAATCATTTCTCGAAGTGGGAGCTTGTTATCTGGAGGAGTGCTCTCAGGGCTCTCATTGGCTCGTCTATCACTCCATGAAGAGCCAGACTTGTTTGCTGGTATTTTCTGGGTGGCTCAGACACGCTTGACATTCTTGTTTCCACTTTGTCGTAAATTTTAAAGTAGAGTCGTCTGTTGATTGCCTTTTGTGCGTAGGAGGTATATACGAAGGGAAGCCGAAGTGTTTCGTCCTGAATAATACAGTTTTAAAAGGGGCAAAAGGCAGGCAGGTAGTTGGTGTCGGAGGAGAGCAACACAATGGGTTATTGGCGACGGTCCATGATCAGTACGGTGGGGAAAGGTTCGAGGACGACATCTCGTCATTTCGAACGGTCAGATGACGAGGTCAACACCTGAGCTGGAACCTCAATCTCCGAGCTTCTTCGCAACGCGAGGATATTTGAGCCCAAGACGGATTTAACGCGCAGGTGCGCGGTGGTGGTAGGATCAAGTTTCGAACTCGCAACCCTCCGTTTGCTGATCCGCTACTCTCCCGACAGGGCTATCGTGGTCCTTAAAAATAAAAGGTAGACTGTTAACGTCATAATGGGGCAACACAATAGGCTATTGACGACGATCCGGGATCAATCCGGAAAGGAAAGATCCGAGGGAAACCTTGTAATTTTGAGCCCCAGTCAGATGACGAAGTCAACCCCTGAGCTGGCATCCCACTCTCTAAACTTCAACATCATGCCAAAGTGAGGATATTGAGACCAAGACAGATTTAATATGCACTAGCCCCCGCGTATACGAGGGTCTTTGGTTTGACCGAGTTACGAACTCGCAACCCTCCGGTTGCTAATTTGTTACTCTTCCAAGTGGGCTATCGTGGCCCAGTTTGCGGTGGAATGGGTTTCCTGCAGGCATTTTGAACACGACGTCTCTTACCTCGTTTTTCGAATACGATTTTACAACTTCAATAGAAATTCCAGACTACATTCCGAAGTGACGATGTTGATTCGTAAACGCCAAACGTCGCCAAGATGGCGATAAACATTTTAAGGTAAACCATATATATACACTAAATGGACAAAAGTATTTGGACACTGCAGAAAATCAGGTTGTTTTTCCTGGTTAGGACTCTGCCCATTGCTTTATGTACCTGGTACCATGAACGCTGACGTGTATCTCGACGTTCTGGATAATTTGGCCTTGCATACACTATATGGCAATACTACGGCGATGATGGTTGTTTCTTCCAACAGGATCGAGCTCCATGACATACTGTAAAATGTGTGCTCCACTGGTTTCCTGTAAATGAGGTGAATTTGCTTTGGCCTGTTCAGAGCCCCGATCTCAATCCGATCGAGCACTTGTGCGACGAACTGGAGCGACGGTTACGACACCACCACGCACGCCCATCTTCACAACAATCTCTTCCCACAGCCTTGCAAGAGGCATGGCGAGCTATTCTTGCCCAAACTTATAGAAAACTTGTGGAAAGTATGCCTCGACGTGTTGCAGCCTCTAATACAAGCAAAAGAAGGGCCTACCCGTTACTAAATAGAATAATAAAGAACTTTTTCTGAAAAACATAGTGTCCAAATACTTTTGTCCATATCATGTGACAGCAAAACTGTTTCCACTTCCAAGTAATGGATATTTGTTTGTATAGGATGATTGGAGAGGTTGGAAATTTAGTTTTTATTAATGAAATCATGGAAAAGTGAAATATTTAACTTTATCGAAGAAAATCTTATTTTAAGTACTCAAAATTCGGATTTAGAGTAAAAATTTTGCGTCTATAGATAACGTTCCCAAAGAGCAAGACTAGTTATCTCGAAATTTCTTTACCTCTTTAAACAGCAACTATAACTCCACAATAACTTTAGAGCCCCAAATTCTAGAAAATTTGTGATCCCAGTAGGAAAATTTCACGATATTCAGAGCAGAGGACGTAAGAAGTAGGTATTTAATTAACGTCGCACTGGAGCATCACAACGGGTTATTGGCAACGGTCCGGGATCGTCCATTGAAGGGAAAGATCCTAGGACACCACGTAATTTTTAACCACGGTCAGATGACGAGGTCACATCTGAGCTGATATCCCACTCATAAAACTTCCGCACCACGCCAACGAGATAACATTTGAGGTCATGGCAGATTTAACGTAAAAACTGAGATTTAACGTTACTCTTCCAACCGGGCTACCAGAGAACGTAAGAACCATTCTATACGATACATGGGGGAAATATTAAAAAAACTAACACGAATTCTTTGGATTATTCAGTGCTCCTCAATTTAGAAACCGTTCTACATGCAAAAATTTGAGCAACAAAAATTATTTATTGTTTGCTCAAATTTTATTTTTATTTTTTAAATTGCTTTTTTTCAAAATTAATTTGAGCAAAAAATTTTTTTGTTGTTTCTGGACAAAATTGGCTGGGTGTATACTCAGTTTTGTGAGCTAGAATTTTGTAATTTATAATTTAAAATCTGTTTTTAAAATTATTATGGGCGCATTGTTTTTGGCTTAATATATTCTTAAATGCGTATTATTCATTCCTAAAAATATTAAGTTTAAATTATTTATTACAGTTTTGGACGTTTGTAGGATATCTCTTCATGGTGTATACTCAAATTTGGGAGACACTGAATCTAAACATTTCTTGAAGGAAAAAATCGTTATAGAAGTCATTTTAAACTTCATACCATTTTGATGATCATAACGGATCATTGTTATTCATTTCATAACCTTAATTTCTAAATTGTAAATTTTCGATGATTCATTTGTAAACAAATAATTTAATAAAATTATTTTATGTGCTCAAGTACTGACAGGTTTGCAAAATCATTCAATTTACATGAAAAATTAGCTGTTTTAAAAACTGCGGACGTATAGAAAGGCATTAAACAATTTGTGAAAATGATTTGTTACTATATAAATATAAAAGGGACTGAGAAATAGGTACAAAAATATAAAAAAATTATTGATAAATAACCAAAACGTGATTATGAAATAAAACTAAAGCATCTTAAGTAGAATTTCATGCGAAGAAAATGATATATTTTTATTTTTCGTATTAAGATAATTAATTTTTAAAATAAACCAGAACTACCTGAAAAATACAGGATATTAATTTAATAATGTAATCTAAAATAGAATTGATAAGTGAAAGATACGATACTTTTAGAATTTTCTCTTAGAAGTTTGGAAAGGGCATATTTATCGTTAGATCTTTGTATGCAATAAAATACGGGTAATTTATTTGCCATCGTAAAATACTATTAAAAGCTCTATAAATGTCTTATCTTTATATTCAAGAGTATTTCCAATTGGTTTTATGCTATTTCCCAATTTTAATCCGCATTCCAATTTCATATCTTATTCTTCTCCAAATATTTTTCTTTTACTGATATTTACGTTAGATGAATTTCATTGTACTGTAAAATGAAAATCAGAAGAATAGGGACACAAAACTATATCTCCTTCAATTTTTACCGATTCAGATTCTTATACGTATTCTCATAATTACGTTTTTATACTTTCTCAAATTTAATATATTTATAGAACATTAACAGTTTCAATAGATATATTGTAACATTTATCTATTATACCGATTTAGCATTCAAGGAATATTTCTTTGGGATCTTTAAATTGAATTTCTATTATTTTTATAGTGAAAACCATGAAATGCATTAATAAGAAATTATATAAATTTAGAACTGAGATTGTATTGTTTTGAAATACATTAGCATTAAATAAAAATTTTCAAAATTTCCATTATGACCATAATTTATTTACTTGAGTAAAAAAAAACTCCGTAGATAAGAAAAACTTAACCTTCCTAATGGTTGTCTCTACGAGACATTAGCAAAACTAACCAGATCTTGACGAACGAGATATCTCGTCATTACAAGAAGACTGATCAGATCTTGATCTTGTCATCATAAAAAAATCGGCAATATCTTGATACCAGGATATCGTCATTAGCCAATCTGATCTTATTTTGATGGACGAGATATCTCGTCGAAACCACTTGGAGAGTTATATCTTCCTAGTGGTTGCCTAGATGAGGCATTTAGCCAATAGAAAAACTCACCAGATCTTAATGGACGAGATATCTCGTCATTAGCACAGTTTGTCAGATCTTGATGGACGAGGTAACTCGTCGAAACAAATTGGAGGGTTAATGCACAACACAAAATTAAAACGTGATCATGTGGGGATACACGTCCTCAAATGTCATCTTGATTTGAAAGAGGATGCTCTTTAGCAACGCGGCAGTTATCTAGTTTGGGTCATCGTCCTTTTTGACTAGGACTTCACGAATGTTGAGATGGCTCTTAGCATAGGGGAGCTGATAGAAACGGACGAGCCCCTGGGAGACTGGGAGATTAAACGGTCTCCAAGACGGTCATATTTATAGTACGGCTATTACGAATTCAATTTCTCTTTTTCCTGCGTGAATTACCAATCTCCTTCCAAACGCGCGTTTCATATTTCTGCCAACTGAATTCACATTTGCAGACACATTTGCGTACGACGTGTGTGAGCCATGAACGTGAAATATAAGTAGACTGAGCATTGTTATTGATAGGAGGTTAAAAAAGTGCGACCAACGTGTTGTCGACTAGTAGTCACGTGACTGCTCAGTGAGAAAATGGATTTAGTTGGCCGATTTGGCATCTTATCGCTTCGGTTGGCGGTATTAAATCTTATGACAGGGTAGGTGTGTGAATCTATTATGCGAATTTCTATAGAGTGGCGACATAAGTGGTGAAGCCGCCAGTCTACTACTAACAGGTGATCAGTCAGTGGACGAATCAAATGATGAATAAATGGATGGGCGTCTTCAGTCTCGCGGACCAATCAGATGATGAATGCTAGGTTCCATCCAGTAGATGAAAGCAATGTAAGACTCACGTGACTACTAGTTTTGGTCATATGACCTTGGCACAAAAATTACCATTGTTCACTCTACTTTTATATTTCACCTACAGTGTGAGCGGCATCATTGGTTACTCCACCACGTTTGAAACCAATCGCATATTTGTTTGCCAAATTACATATTGCGGTTTTTACTTCCTTAATTTATGGAAACCAGTGTAACTATTACCGATCCTCTAGGTTGGTTGAGTTTCATGTCACATATTTGGGGCAATATTTGGCCGTGTTGCGCCAAGCTCAAGACAAACAGCATCAAATAATGGACATACAGACAATGAAAGTTTTTACTGACCTAGAAGAGAAAGAAATACACCCAAGGAAGAAACAAACCTGGCAGGAATTGAACCTGCACCGTTACAAATCAGCTCCTCTAAGAGCTTCATTACAAGGTGAATGAATTAGGCAGTTTAGTAGCGTCACACTGGAGCAACACAACGGGCTATTGACCACGGTTCCGGGATAAATCCCGAAGGGAGAGATCCGAGGACAACACCTCGTCATTTTGAACTACGGTCAGATGGCGAGGTCAACACCTGACCCTCCCAAGCTTCAAACAACCACAAACTTCCCACTCCAACGTGAGGACATTTGAGAACACGATAGATTTAACATGCATCAGCCCCGACGTACACGACTGTCTGGTTAGACCGAGTTTTGAACTCACAACCCTCCGGTCGCTAATCCGTTACTCCTCCAGATATGTTTCTGCGCCCCGAATGAATTTGGATATACTAGTATACATAAAGGTAGTTACCTAAAATTTGAACAACTATTTTTGAGTAATCAGATAAAAAATGCAATTTCTTCAAAATAATATTTCCTACTTTGTGAATAGAATGCATAATTTTTAAAATATGCAGAAATTGAATTTTCACTTCAGTATGTTGATGCATATTTAAATGTTTATCTTCGTAAAAAAATACTAAGTTTGAGAAATATCTCCAATAAAAGTGTTTTTTTGTTACGTGAAAGCCATTAAAGAATTTTTATTGAATAAAGAAAAATTGTAAAGGATATTATCAAGATTGGAAATTTTATTCATCAAAATAAACAGAGAATTAATTGCATATGCGTATTAGATTTCAAAACAAAACCTTTATTGTTTTAAGTTTTAGATAAATGTTTGTTTTTCTCGAATTTCCTAGGGTTTGTTTGATCAACTTTCTATTTGATATCACATTTTATCTTCATAAAATTGTAATGCTAGAGTTGTTAAAGATATTTTTAATGTAAATATTTTCCTATTAAAAACAACAGAAAAAACGATTGTTTATCTTACAGATAATCAGTTTCAATCACTGCCTATTCAACACAGCATTCATTATGTAACATTTAAGACTGAAAAATACTTTTATAAATTCCCCCTAATTTTGCTATCAGTCTGATCTCTTCAATTAATTCTATACCCACAAACCTATAGCTTAAGTTACCGTTTGATTAAACTAGTCAAGCTAACTTTTAATATCTTGCTGCAAGAATTAAGAATAACAGTAGACCCATTGATAGCATCTGCGCTAAACGCTTTTAATTCCTTATACCTATTGATAGCAGTGTCGTTATTCAGATTTCGTATTTTATTTAAATCCATTTATCCAGTATTCATCATCCATATTCATAAAAATAGACTTTGTCGGGCTCATTCAAAACTGCAAACTTTAGTGAATTATAATTATGTTTATTTATATTATAATTGCTGTACACAATAATTGCTAAGCACAAAGGTATGTACTATGTGCAAAAAAGAGTTATACTATTCTAAATACTCAAGCAATGGTTTCTATTACGGAACGCTGGCGATATCTTCTAATCGCGTCAAGAGATCAGGCGCAAACTGAGAAATTGGCTACGTTCTTGGCGGTCGCCAAGTACATGAAGAGTTGCGCCAATTAAGGAGTAAGCATCACGGAGATACGCACGGCTCGAACAGCTTTCATATCTCTAAATGGAGTAAAATTTTCTAAAAATATATTCCAGCATTTCGTTTACTTTTACTGTTGCCAATTCGAAGTCCCAATAAAATGCATGCCAAAAAAACACGCTTCAGTCATGTTATCACATTTAGATTCTGAACGTGTACTTTTATTTCATCCCATTCCCTCGTTCAAAGGCGATTCGACATTTTTTGACGCTAAATCAATTTTTGCACAGATTTTCTTTTCCGTGTTGATTTATATCCTCCAGATTTCTGATTGCTTTCTGTAATCAAACTTCTGAAGAATTTCATTAGAGTGACGAGCTCTTCAGTGCAGTTCTAGAAAGATTATGCAGCTCCATAGCTCTAAGCAATCCTATTTAAGCGGCAAAATTGATGAATGAATCTTATAATGGTCGATTTTATATTGATCTCACTCTCTTATGATTTGTATAGCAATTACGTTATAACCTATATTTATTTTTGTATGTCAAAGAGTTTTAATTTTGAGTCGAACATGCTAAAGAAGAATGTTTTATATATGGTAGTTAGTTCGTTAATTATCGGTGGAACACAACAGGCTATTGTCGACGGTTCGGAATCAATCGCAAAGGGATTTTATTCGAGAACAACACCTCATAATTATGAACTACGGTCAGATGGCGAGGTCAACACTTGAGCTGGCACCCCACTCTCCGAACTTCCACACCACGCCAATGTGAATACACTCGAGGCCACGACAGATTTAACGTGCACCAGCCCCTCTTTGGTTGGACAGAGTTTCGGGGTCGCAACCGTCCGGTTGCTAATTCGCTACTCTTCCAACTGGACTACTGCGGCCAAGTTTTTTGTAGAAGAAACCAAAGTTGCAGCTAAGTTTTATCTGTAGGAGTTAAGATGAATAATGACTAATGTTTTATTGAGTTTTTAATTCCAGTTATATCAAAATGGTAGTTTTAAAATTTGTACAAATGAATATTATAAAAAATCAAAGGCACCACCTTTCATATAGTATATAGCAATAATCCATATATACAGGGTGATTCTACGGTCATGAGACAAACTTCAGGTGGTGATAGAACACAACGAAACAAACACTTTTCCCCATAGAATGTATGGTCGCAAGTGCAGCGGTTGGCCGCTAGAGAGCGCAGTCAAACGCTTGTATAGCCATAGAATGTCTATTAGGTGAGTCTAAACTAATACGACAAACTTCAGGGGGTGATAGAACACAACGAACAAACACTTTTCACCATAGAATGTATGGTCGCTAGAGAGCGCTATCCATTTCGGCACAAACACACGGTCCGACGCAAGTAGGAAAGAAGAGGCATGAAAAATGGAAACAACGCTTTAATGTCAAATAAACATTAATAACTGCTTGACAAAACGAAACAATACAATTAGATTTGCATAAATTAAAGATAAGTACAAGGAACAACGGGTAAGAAAGAAATGACATGTACAAAACATGAGAAACTTTTCACATGGAAATGAAACGACATGTACAAACATCAGTCGGTAAGTACACGCAAATGCACAATTACAGAGGCTGTTCAAATTGTCGACCACCACACCTGATGCAGGCTTCGCATCGCTGACGTAACGCTTTTATACAAGTGTTTGGCTGCGCTCTCTAGCGGCCAAACGCTGCACTTGCGACCATACATTCTACGGGGGAAAGTGTTTGTTTCGTTGTGTTCTATCACCCCCTGAAGTTTGTCCCATGACCGTAGAATCACCCTGTATATAATCTTTTTCTTCGGAAAATTTTCTCAGATCACCACATTTTAATTGCATGCGCTGTTTTGAATCATCGATTGAAATTTTTAATAACACAACTTTAAAAGAATTGACTGGAGAAGATCCCAAATCAAATACTTTTATTTTTTAAAGATATTGGATTTTACATATAATTTAGTTTTATGTCTTTGATCCATCTGTCCTATTTTTAATATCTTTTCCATCGCTTCCATACTTTTAGTATTCTATCCATAATGTTACTATTCAATATAATTTTAAGCATAATTATTAAACTTGTATTTTACTGCGGTAAAACCTTTGGCTAGATTAGTTACACAATTTCTTTTAATGTTTTTAAAGTTTGGAGAGTGGGGTGCCCCAGCTCTGGTGTTGACCACCTCATCTCAGCATGGTTCAAAATTATCAGGGGTTGTCCTCGGGTCTTTCCCTTCTGGATTGATCTCGGACCATCGCCAATAACCCGTTCTGTTGCTCCAGTGTGACGTTAATTAATTACAATTTAATATTTTTTATTTCCTCTTGTTTATTATTTTTAATTTGTGCTTGGCGTAGCTACTCCGTCTTTGGACTTTGAGCCAAAAGACCTCAAAGAACCAACCACCTGCAAAAATCGCTTTTCTTATTTCGCGTCTGTTACTTATTTACACTCAAATCAGAAGCAGCAATTAGTCTCTTTATCTCTGTTGAAACTAATCGCGCCGCTAGTTAAATTACTCTGCGCAAACACCATTGTAAATACTTTCCATGGCAACCCGAATCTAGGTTTTCTCAGTCTACAAACACAACTGAAAAAAAATTCGGTAGGTAGTTAATAAACGTCGCACTGGAGCAATACAGCGGGCTATTGGCGACTGTCCGGGATCAATCCCGAATGGAAAGATCCAAGGACAACGCTTCGTAATTTTGAACCAAGTTCAGGGGACGAGAACAAATCCTGAGCACAAGGCACCCCACTCTCCAAACTTCCACACCGCGCCAATGTGAAGACATTTGAGGCCACGACAGATTTAACACGTACCAGCCCCACAACTGCAATTTTTCCGAAGCGCGTTTTCTGGCACTATCTTCTTGTTTTCATGATGGGGAATACATCGTAATCTGTTAGAACAAAAATAGAGCATTACCAAAATGCGAAGAATTTTATTTTTGACATAAATACTAATAGGGTAAACTAGACAGTTATTGACACCTCGGACAGTTATTGACACCTCGGACAGTTATTGACACCTCGGACAGTTATTGATACCTCGGACAGTTATTGATACCTCGGACAGTTATTGATACCCTAATCTTTAATTAAAAAAAATAAGCTTTCATGTCAATGTTCAGTTTCAAATAAGAGCGGGAAAAATTCCTTGTGAATCAGAAGTCAGCTGTGTTAAAAGATTTTCAAACTGTGAACATCAAGAATGGTAATGTAACCGTAATCAAGAAGTATACAACCAAGGTACTAGTTAAGAGGACGGTTTCTTCTGTTTTTGCTCAGAAAAGAGCATGTTTTGTAAGATAGATTAGCCATAGTTTCCTTTGCTTAAATCCATTTATACTGCAAAAATAAACTAAATAAGAATGAAGGAATGTCAATAACTGGTGTCAATTACTCATTCATAGGGTGTAAATAACCGATTTTGCATTATTTATTCTCAATATATTGCAAAATCCTTCCAGGGATAATTTTTTGTATGAAACCCTTTATTCAGCTTAAGAAGGTAGAGTAATTCAGGAAAAGTTACAATGAATTTCAACTTGATTGAACTATTTTTACTATTTTTTCCATGAATTTATAATATAATTATTGACTTAAGGGTGTCAATAACTGTCTTGTTTCCTTAACGGTGTCAATAATTGTCTTGTTTACCCTCATAGTCTTTGAACTGTAAAATTTGTTTTTGTTGCCACTAAATGAGTTCTTGTTCTAAGCTGACGATATATATGATCCTTTTCTTCCGAAAATGTCCGCGAAAATCACATTTTTTACTTTGCGTTCACTTATTTACACACTAAAGTCAGAAGTAGCAAATATAGTCTCTTTAAATAACTGTTGAAACTAATCGCGCCGTTACTGAAATTGCACTGCAAACACCATTGCAGATACGTCTTCTTTTTCATTAAAACTTGAATCTGTTTTTTTTCCGGTCTACAAACACAACCGAAAAAAATTCGGTTAACTGAAACCATTTTAATCTCAATTCCGTGCAAATTTAAACATTCTCACATCAAAACTACACTGAAACGTTTTTAACAGTAAACTAATCAAAACCAATCACTCTTTTTTTTCGTTGCCCGGTCCGTTTTTCTATTCACGCCCGAACAAAAACACAACACACACAATCAGAGTTAATTGCTCGACGCTAATCTCATTTGCCGGTCATGTTCATCGTTAAAAAATTCTTAATGGTTCCCGTCCGAAACTCTACTTACGCACCCCCTTCTTGAGGACTCCTTTTTCGAGATGTCGCACTCGATTAAATGAAGTGCGACTTCCGGAGTCCTTAATTATTTTCTCTGGGTGAAATCGATCGACCCCTCTTCCTTGAAATTTCTCGGATTTGAACTCATCCTACCGGTGGTAATTGTTAAGTGAGCGTAAGGTTTTCAAAGCGCATTGATCGATAATTTAGAGTACGAAGAAGACACTGCGACTATTTGTGATGAATTCGCGAGTTTAAAGTGCTTAGAGGTTCAAGTGCTTAGATGTTCAAATCTTCTTAACCCTCCAAGTGGTTTTGACGCGATATCTCATCCATCAAGATCTGACCAATTTTGCTTATGACGAGATATTTCGTCATCAAGATATTGCCGATTTTTTCTATGATGACGAAATCAAGATCTGGTCAGTTTTTTGTAATGACGATATATCTCGTTCGTAAAGATCTGGTGAATTTTGCTAATGACGAGATACCTTGTCAAGGAGGGTTAATCAACATAGTTTATACAGAGGCTGTTCGGACATTTTTTGAACGATTTTGGTGAGCTGTAAAAAAATTGTATGCTACGAAAGAATTTAATTTTTACAGCAGTTAAATAGTCAAAGTATAACTTATCGTCTGCTAACTCAGAGTTTTGTTTACTTTCAAAATGGCACTTTTAAATAAGCAATGGATGGAAGGCTATGTTTCCTCTCTTTCCGAAGAGAATTATGCTTATGCAATTATTCAAAAACGCTGTAAAAGTCATGGATTTTCGATATCTAAAGGTACGATAAGTAATATTATTAGTGAGAAAGGAACAAAACGTAAAAGTGGAAAAATACTTCCAAAAAAGTGTCAAAAAAAATTGTGAGAATATTTGTAAGGTGGTAAGATCTTTAATTTTAAAAGAGAATCCGCCAAATCAAAGGGCTATAGCAAAGTGAAAGTGAGAACTTTCTCTAAGAGATTTATGATTGTTACCGGTTTTGCATATAATGGAAAATAAAAGTAAAAAGAGGGGGGGGGGAAATGTAAAAATCAACTCCCACATGTTATCAAGACCCTATTTTATCCCCAATATACAAAAAAGAAATACCATATCTTTAGCCACAGTGCCAACAATCAGTAGAACTGCATCAGGGTAAAGCAAGCAGCCACACATCTAAATAAACTATTAAATTCTTGGAAAAAATGGAACAAGTAACTGGTATCAAGTCAATACCCTTTAATGATATTCCTGCTAAATCTCCAGATGTTTCACCCATGGACTTGTTCTTTTGGACATTTAAAAAGGGCATTATCTAAACGTCGACCGAAAACCATTCACGGACTGGAAAACTGTGGAGCAAGAATGGGACAAAATACCACTGTCGATACTACAAAAGTTATTATGGAAATTAAGGTGTAGAAAGAAGTTAACAATAAGGGCTATCAAATGGAACATTTAAAACACAAGAATTTCATGTAAAAAAATTGAGCTTTAGTCCATTAAAATCGTTCAAAAAATGTCCGAACAACCTCTGTATACGATGGATAAAATCTGGTAGGTTGTGACGGAACACAGCCGCAAGGTTATACATGAATACGTCTCACTAGTGTGTAGTTTTTATTTTGGTGTAGAGAGTAAATGGAAACAAAGATAAATTCAAGCACACATTAAATTCAGTGTTTATTAAAAGCGTATCAGTGTAACATATTCAAAACGCGATTGATAAAATATATTGATTATAATTGAAGATTGATGTATTGATTATGATTGATTATAAAAGAAGATATTATGAAGAGTGTGATCAATTCGTGAGTTTAAAGTGCTTTTAGAGGTTCATGGTGTTAACCCCCCCAAGAGCTTTCGGCGAGATATCTCGTCTGTGAAGATCTGACCAATTTTGCTAAAGACGAAATAGATCGATATGATCAGTTTTTTGCAATGACGAAATTCGTAATCGCAATTTTGTCCGGTTTTGGATCTTGCGCCATAAAACCCAACTATCCACCTACCATCGGTTAGTTGGGTTTTATGGCGCAAGGGTAATTTTTTGTTCGAGATGCACCAAAGACAAGACAGTCAACATTAAGTAAATAGACGTACACACAAAGTTTTGCTCTGATAAGGAAGAGAGAAATACTCCTAGGTAAGTTAAGAATCGAACCTACACTGCACAAATCTCGGACTTTCACGTCTTCGAGGCAAACAAATCTTTTTTACCGATTCAATTTAGGCTTGGTAGGTAGGTGGTTCAATCTACGTCGCACTGGTACAACTCAACGGGCTTTGGGGGACGTTCTGGGATTAATCCCTAAAGGAAACATGAGGACAACGCCTCGCAATTGTGAACCACGGTGAGATGACGTGGTCAACACCGATCTGGTACCCCACTCTCCAAATTTCCACATCACGCCAACGAGAGGACATTTCAGGCCACGAGAAACTTGACGTGGTTCAGTGGGTTTGCCCACTGCGCTAGCAATCTTCGTGTTGTAGGCGGCGCAGGTTCGATTCCTGTCAGATGCATGCATTCCTCCCTGGGTGTATTTCTTTCTTCTGTGTCAGTAAAACTTTCATTGTGTGTGTCTATTACCAGATGATGTATATCTTGTGTCTGGCGCCGCATGGCCAAATATGGCCCTTGCGCCATAAAACCCCGAAACCAACCAACCAACCTAATTCTAAAAAAGCTTTAGATTTTTCAAATCAAAAACTAATTAAAGTAATTTTCAAATTTGGGTCACAAACTCATCGGGGTAGTTCGCCATCTGACCGTAGTTCAAAATTAAGTGGTGTTGTCCTCGGATTTTTCCCTTTGGGATTGATCCCGGATCTCACCAATAGCCTGCTGTGTTGCCCAGTGTGACGTTAATTAAAATATCTACCTACCATTGGTGTAGGTACTTAATTAACGTCGCACTTTTGCAGCAAGACGGGTTGCTCAAATTCATCGGGAACAAGTAACAAATAGTGATATAACTAAATTTATGATATATCGAGGCACAACGTATCGATACATATCGAGATGTGACATGACTAGGGGTTAATGTATATTGATATATCGAGATGTGGTATGACGGGGTTAATGTATATTGATATCAAAATTTTAACCCTCCTTGTGGTTATCTCGATGTGGATATCTAGTCATTAGCAAAGCTGACCAGGTCTTGATGAACGCGATACATCTTAGAAGAAAACTGACCACATCCTGATATCGTCATCAGAAAAAATCGTCAATTCCTTGATGCCTGGTCATTAGCAAAACTGGTCAGATCTTGATGGGCGAGATATCTCATCGAAACCATTGGAGGGTTAAAGAAAAAATAAAATTTAACGAGTTCTGTACGCAACAACTCGCAAACTGTAACCTTTTTACTAGTCAAGAAAAGATTATCTCCTAGTTTGATCTTTTGAACGTTTCAAAATGTAGCATAAAAACTTTTGTTTCGGATAAAACTTCTCGATTAAATTAAGCGTGACTTTCCGAGTCTAATAATTTTCTCTATAAAATCGATGGATCCTCTGCCTCGATCCCGTTCTTGAAATTTCTCGAATATGAAATCGCCCCACTGGCGGAAATTGTGACTGGATAATGAATTCAAAGCTGAATAATCGATAGTTAAGAGTGCAAAGACACTGCGACTGTTTGCGATGAATTCATTAGGAGTTCAAAGAAATCAAAGATGGAAGTACTTTAATTCATGCATTTTTGAACGATATAGTTTACATTTAATCGAAACGATCGTTGCAGAAATAAATGGAGAGGAGTTAATGAATATTTCATTCTCTGCGTCTTGTGCCTGGCTCAGCATGAACAAATGTGGCCCTATGCGCCATAAAACACACCCATTCATTAAATATTTTATCTTTTGTGTAGTGAAGATGAAATTTTTAAACGTTGAATGAAAAATTGTAGCTTTTATTTTCATTCTTGTGTATGAACCAACCTTTAACTTTTCAATAACCTGTAGCCCAGTTGGAAGAGCAACGTATAAGCAACTGGAGGGTTGCGAGTTCGTGCACACGGGGGCTGGTGCATGTTAAATCTGACGTGGCCTCAAATGTCCTCACGTAGGCGTGGTGTGGAAGTTTGGAGAGTGGAGTGCCAGCTCAGGTGTTGATCTGGTCATCTGACTTTCATTCAAAATGACGTGTTTTTCGAGGTTGATCCCGGACTGTCGCCAATAGCCCATTGTGTTGCTCCAGTTCGACGTTAGTTCTAAATCAACTTCGCACTGGAGCGACACAGCGGACTATTGGCGACGACGGTCCGGGATCAAGTTCGAAGGGAAAAATCCTAGGATGAAGCATCGTAATTTGAACCGTGGTCAGATGACGAGGTCAAGACCTGAGCTGGCAACCCACTCTCCAAACTTCCACATCACGCCAACGTGAGGACATTTGAAGCCACGACAGATTTAACGGAGACCATGTTCCGTGTACACGACGGTCTTTGGCTTAACCGAGTTTCAAACTCTCAACAATACGGTTGCAACTAGGTTACGCTTGCAACAATCCTCTAATGGTTAAATTGCGATCTAATTTAACAATTCGTATAGTACCAATTTTGTACTAATAATTTGTATAGTACCGATTTTGTACTAATAGATTGAGGACATTCTCCGTGTTTTCTCAAAAGTAGAGTTTTTGGTGTACAGAGGCTGTTCGGACTTTTTTTGAACGATTTTAATGGACTGAAGCTCAAATTTTTACATGAAATTTTTGTGTTTTAAATGTTCCCTCTGATAGCCCTTATTGATAACTATCTTTCTACACCTTAATGTCCATGATAATAATGACTTTTGTAGTATCGACTGGTATTTTGTCCCATTCTTGTTCCACAGTTTTTCTGTCCCTGAATGGTATTCGGTCGACGTTTCGATAATGCCCTTTTTAAAAGTCCAAAAGCACAAAAGTCTATGGGTGAAACATCTGAAGATATAGCAGGAATATCAGTAAAGGGTATTGATACCAGTTTCTTGTTCCATTTTTACCAAGAATTTAATAGTCGATTTAGATGTGTGGCTGCTTGCTTTACCCTGATGCAGTTCTACTGATTGTTGGCACTGTGGCTAAAGATATGGTATTTTTTTTTGAATATTGGGGATAAAATAGGGTCTTGATAATATGTGGGAGTTGATTTTTACATTTTCCCCCTCTTTTTACTTTTAATTTTCCATTATATGCAAAACCGGCAACAATCACAAATCTCTTAGAGAAAGTTCCCACGTTCACTTTTCTATAGTCCTTTGACTTGGCGGATTCTCTTTTAAAATTAAAGATCTTACCTTACAAATATTCTCGAAATTGTTTTCTTTTTTGGATACTTTTTTAGTAGTATTTTTCCACTTTTACGTTTTTTTCCTTTCTCATTAATAATATTACTTATTGTACCTTTAGGTATTGAAAAACCATGACTTTTACAGCGTTTTTGAATAATTGAATAAGCATAATTCTCTTCGGAAAGAGGAAACATAGCCTTCCATCCATAGCTTATTTAAAGCGCCATTTTGAAAGTAAATAAAACTCTGAGTTAGCAGACGATAAGTTGTACTTTAATATTTAACTGCTGTGAAAATAAAATTCTTTCGTAGGCATACAATTGTTTTCCAGCTCATCAAAATCGTTCAAGAAATAACAGCCTCTGTATATATGTTTAAATATACCATTTCTGGGTGATAATCCGTTGTTCAATTAATTAAACACTTGAATCTTAAATTAAATCTTAAATAAAAACACTATTTTTCTTCACAAAAAGTTTAAAAGCATTACAGTTAATTAGTGCAGTAAAATAGTTGAAATATTTTTGACTGTTTTACTCTATTTTGAAAATGCCCAATTTTTACGAATGTTAAACAACGGATTTTAAAATAAAGTAAAAATGGTGTTTGCATTATACTTATACCCTATGTTATGAGAGTAAAAATATTTTTTATATATTTTTGTTATATATAAAACTGTTTTACGTTTTTAATTATGCTGATTTCATTCTACATTTTTATGTTTGCTTATTTTCTTAGTATTTGAGTAATATGAAGATGAAGAAAGGTAATGTGAAATTTGTTTTTCTAAGGCAATTGTCTCTTAATAAATTGCGCAAGCACTTGGAATAATTAAATTCTTTCGTGTTTCTTGTGATAAACGATTGCTTTAAATGTCTCCTAATAATAATTGAAAACGTTTTACATGTTTTTATTTTACTACTTTTCAACAATGCTCACATAAAAGAGAAAGTGGAAAACTTGTTTCGCCAGTCATATTTTTGCAATGATGGTAGAAACTTTTTACATCTCTTATTGGAACAAAGTAGAATGATTAGAAAAGTTGGTTGGGGGCAAACAATAGGGTAAGTAACCTAATTAACAACTTAACTGTTTCGTTTTAGAAACTGTTTTGAAAAATTGATTAAAATTATTTCCAAAGAGCACATAAAACATCCTTTTTTGAAAATTCCCCATTTCGAAAGAATAAGCACACCAATAATAATTATTGGTGTGCTTATTGTAATTATTACGGAATACCAAATGTTAAATTTTTACTTCTCAAATTTCCGAATCTTATTTTCTAAATGCTATAATTTTTAATTATTTTATGAGAATGTTTTTATCTTTTGCACCTATATATATTAGAATAACTGTAGGTAGGTAATTAATTTACGTCGCACTGGAACAATACAGCGGACTATTGGCGATGGCTCGGGATCAATCCCGAAGAGAAATATCCGAAGAATTAATTAAAATTAATCGCATTAAAGGAGTGCATAACGAATGTTTTAATAACCTTTAATCTGCTTGAATAAATAAAGAAATACACATTAAAAGACTAGATTGTTTCTGAAATTTTTATTAGTACGTAATATTGAATTGCTTAAAAATAGCTGAAAGAAAAAAGATTTCAATCATTTTCAGATGCAAACAACATTTGATTGTAAACATTTGAATCTAACCATTTAATATATCCAAAGAAATAATTATGTTCTATATTGCCCGTTTAATATGGTCGAATTTTGTAAAAGCATGACCAGCTACTGTAATGCGGTTAATAGATTCACTACCTTAAATTTATATAGAAACTATAAATGCATATAAATAAAACTGCATTGTTGTCTAAGAAAGCCATTTTAAACCTCAGATGCAGAATGATCACTATGAAGTATGTTTACTGAAGTATAAAGGTTTTACTGACAGTTCGAAACAGAAAAATAAAGTGAGGTTTTGATAGGAAAAAAGAAAAGAAGGAAACGATATAGCAATTTCAAGTAATAATGTATTAGACGAATTGGCATGTGACAAGTTAACTCCATTTTTCCAATTTCTTGAAATTCTTTTTTAAATACACTTAGCGTTATTTATCTCGAGTAATACATATAGACGTCAATATGTAGCTACAATTATTTTATTTTTAATTTTAATTACTTAAAGGAATTGCGATTTTTAAATGCAATTTTTACAAATTTTGTAGATTCTATTCCCCGCATTGGGCTTAAATTACAATTATAAGACCTCTACTGAGCAATTTGGTTTGTGGCTTAGGGTTACTGGTTATGTTTGGCCACGCGGCGCCAAACAGAAGACAGACAACGCCAGGTAATCGGGAGGAAGTTGGTTGTCTTCGGGTTTTATGGCACACTGTCCAAACTGCTCCACACACAACAGACAACAGAAGGAAGAAAAAGCAAAAAGCAGAAGTGTAGGCGAGGGTAAAAATGAAAGGGAGCAAATATCACTTGGGTATCTCGGGGTTGTGATGCCCTTACGCACTTAAAGATGTGCCCCTGAGGGTCAAAGAAGGAGGAAAAAAGCAATGAAGAGATCATTAGGGTAAATTGGGTTTCTGATGCCTTTGTTTACTTAAAGAAAGTAACCCGCCTGAGAAGGGTTTACATGTGAATAGAAACTGTTTAAATATCATTACAATTTTTCCACTGCATCCAATGTCCAGAAATCTCCCGAAAACATGAAATCTTATTGTAATTTCACATTGAAAACTTAAGATAATTTAAACCAATTATGTAATAATTGGTTTACAATTATTTATAATTTATTGCGAATGGCAAATAAACGGATTGCTTTAATATCACTAATTTTAAAAGAGGTTATAATTAATACAATGTAACGGGTATGACAATTTGATCTCTAACTTAAATTTTAATCATATTTTTGCATGCATAACATAATTTAATAGAGTCTGGGTTTGGTTTTAAAATCAAAGCTTAACTTAATAAAATAATGAAAAATAATTATATATTTCGGAAATTAACCAGATTCTTCATAATCGCAAACAATCTTCACTATAAAAATAGTTACAACTCTTTTATCTACAGATAATTAATGTAAGGAACGCTTATATGTGAGTTTTAAGTTACCAGAATATTTAAAGATTAAAAAACTCATGTATTCTGAGGATCTAATGTTTTTCTCGTTTTACTAAGCTAAATTTAATTAAGGACTGTCTACATTAATGCAATGTTTCATTGTCTTAAAGCTAAAAGTAAATATTAGTTACGCGTAATTAGTTTCAGATTATTCGTTAAATATTGCACATTTTTTAATACTAAATGGAAGATGGAGTGTCTTGAAATACAAAGTTATGTAATATGCGGCAAAGTTATGTAATATTATGCAAAATACAGGGTATTTGGTATTTGGTATTTTTCAATTAACGTCACACTGGAGCAACACAACGGGCTATTGCAAAATACAGGGTGTTTCGAAAATATCTGGGCAAATTGTAAAGGTGGTAGAAGGACCCAAAATAAACATTTTCGTCAAAGACTACGTGTCCGGAAATGCCGCTGTTAGGTGGTAGAGGGCGATGGTTGGGTCAATCCACAGTTTTTATGGCGTTAGGCATCATTCCCCGCTGAGATTTTCAACGGCATGCATTACTACACGAATTCGGAGCTTGCCATTGAAAATCAGACTGGGGAATGCTACCTTACGCCTTAAAAAATGTTAACGTTGCTCTGCTAAGAGCTATTGATTTTAGATTGAGATTGCATTTAAAAATCTCAAATATATGTTTTGACATTTGAAAGCTAGTTCTCTGTTTATCAAATGTTCAGTGCCATTGTAGTTTCTACAATTGACTCCAATCAAAAATTAAAGTAATTAATATTACTATCTCAATCCGTACTGCTGAATTTGCATGCGAAGTACAAAAAAAATTTAAACTTAGTTTTGAACTAAAAGTTTTAAAAATATATCGAACTGTTATATTGTCTGTAGCTGATTAGCATGTGCAATCGTATCGTATAAACTTGGAAATTCGACTAATTAAAGATGATCATAAACACTTTTCAGGCTACAAACATCAGTCATCTCTGCTTAATTCACTTTATACAAAATTGTCTAAAGATGCTCTTTTACGTTATGCAGAAAATGAATAGATCGATTTAAGAAAGTATTTGTACACCATATTGGAAATCAATATCTTCTTCAGACGGGATTGTTGTTTCTGACTTAAGATTATCAGAACTATTGCATTTTCGGTGCTGAATTCTAGACATGGCGAAATACAATTAACTATGGTTAAATACTGAAGCTGGTAAAAAAGTATACTGTTTTTGCCTCTAGATAATTACTGCATTCGCTGTGACAAATACGTACTTATGTATCCTTTTGGAAATTTCCAGGATAGTCTATGAAGTTTTATCATGAATTATCCATATTCTAGAAATTCATAGTATGTAATTGAAAGTTTTGGTATTTTGAGGAACATTCTAGAAATTGTTCTTATTTTCAGAAATTTTCCGAAGCATTCTGTATTTTTCTAGTCTTTTCAGGAATTTCGCAGCGGTTGTATTTAATTAATGAATTCATGTTTTAAATAGATTAACCAGAGAGAGTTTAAAAATTCAATTGCATACAACAAAATACTTTTCTATTGATACTACTTTTACTAGGGCTGAGGTAGCCCGGTTGGAAGAGTAACGAATTAGCAACCGGAGGGTTGCAAGTTCGAATCCAACCAAAGACTGTCGTAAAGGGGGATGTGCACGTTAAATCGGTCGTGGCCTCAAATGTCCTCACTTTGGCGTGATGTGGAAGTTTGGAGAGTGGGGTGCCAGTTCAGGTGTAACCTCGTCATCTGACAGTGGTTCAAAATTACGTGGTTTTGTCGGATCTTTTCCTTCGGGCTTGATGTCGCCAATACCCCGTTGTGTCGCTCCAGTGCGACGTTAATTAAACTACCTTCCTAATACTTTTACTATAATTAATTAAACCGTTTAAGTGAAAAAGTAGAAAATGGAACCTCACATAATTAACTATATAGTACAAAAATTGTTGACTGTTTTCCGATGGATAAAAATATTCTCAACACGAATGAAATTTTTGTAGCAGTTATGGATTGTTATAATGAAAATGTATTTTATCTTGAAGAACCCTTTTCCATTTTATAGGTCTCTAGAATACATTGAATACAAATAGAAAAATGGTTTTCATTCATGGTAAAATTCTATAGTTCGAGTTACGTTATAAAGCTTACGGGAAATCATTATTTCCGAATCACATAGACCAAATAACGAATAGGAATAGCAACCTCCGTAAACAGTTCCCAAACAACCAATAAGAAGATTAGTAGCCTTTCGAAACGAAGTTATTTCATGAATAAGCTGTTTTCGTATAGTTGGAATTTCGCTGTCCTAGAAAAAGTACCGATATCATTAGTTTTGCAGTAGCAGTGCGACGTAAATTCAACTACCAACCAAATATTAGTTTTGAAACTTGTTCTTTAGGATCCAATAAAAGCATCAGTAAAGGAATTTATAAAAAAGCAGAATATTTACGGATCTCACGGAAATATTTACGGAAAAGCAGAATATTACGGAATATTTCACTCTTGGAATATATTAAAGTCAGCACGTTTTCAGGAATTTTGGAATTTTTTAAATTAATGTCGTACTGGAGCAACACAACGGGCTATTGGCGACGGTCCGAGAACAACCCCAGAAGGGAAAGATTCGAGGACAACAAGTAATTTTGAACCACGGTCAGATGACGAGGTCACACCTGAGTTGGCACCCCACTCTCCAAACTTCCACACCACGGCAACGTGAGGCACGTTTTCAGGAGAAAAACAGTTGTTCAGTAACATTATTAAAATGTAATCGGGATTGATTCCGATCCGTCGCCAATAACCCGTTGTGTTGCTCCAGTGCAAAGTTAATTAACTGCCTACCTAAGAAAACTAAAGAAATAATTGTTTTGAAAAGATTTCGCAAATTTTTTCCCATTCATATAATTTTTAGAACAAGTACTTTATACTGCACGGTAATTTAAATTTACAAGTAATTTATAATAAAAGTTTGTCATAGGTTTTAACTTTCTGAGTGGTTTACACGCATGTACCCTTTGACCAACCTGCAGTCTTCTCCGTACGATTTCTAACCAGTTTTGACCTTCTTAACCAATATAATCTTTCCTAGATTTTTTCAACCAATAGATGTGGTAACCAATAGAGGTATTTATTCACTATGTGTTATGGGGAAAATGTAATACTAATACTCAGAAATCTCAAGCCGTGAAGAGAGTTAACTATTACAATAAAATTCGTTTACTGTTACATCGATTAACTGAAACTTCATAGAACGTGTCCGGAATCATTTTTTAATTTAAGCCACTTTATCTCAACACTTACCGTTTCAACGTTGAAATAATCAACCTTCGAATGAAATAAAATGAGCACGCAGCTTAACGTTATTTTATCCGGTCGCTCGGTTTGAAGATCTGTCACGTGGTTATGGGAAAAAGCACTAATCCTAAATTATTGATTGGTTAAAGCGTTACCACCTAGATAACAAGGCCAGACCGCTCTGACGTTTCAGTCGCGTGACTCACTAATTAATAGTCATAACAAACATCGCCACATGGCCGGCTACTAATGGATTGACTTTAATGTAACGTAAGAAATTAGGTTTTTTTATACTATTTTACCGGGAAAGTAAGTGCAGTTTCAGTTAAATATTGTTATATAACATTTGTGGAACATTACAGTATCAAGGTGTTAAAGGCTTTCGTCATACAGCACGTTTAATGTGTGTCCAGACCGATTTCTTTAGGCTTAACCACGAGGCTATCCAAAATGCCCTTTAGATGCTGTGTACCTTCTTGCTCTGGAAATTATGGATATGGTGATATACCAAAAGTGGCGGTTTTCTCCTTTCCAGAGGATGAAAATATTAGAAAAAGATGGCACGAGCCGACTTTACACCATCAAAACGCAGCAAAGTCTGCGAACTTCATTTTCAAAACGATGGTTTAGCCTAAAGAAATCGGTCTGGACACACGTTAAACGTGTTGTTTGACGAAAGCCTTTAACACCTTGACACTGCAATATTCCACAAATGTTATATAACAATATTTAACTGCAACTGCACTTACTTTCCGGTAAAATAGTATAAAAAAACCTAATTTCTTACGCTACATTAAAGTCAATCCATTAGTAGCCGGCCAAGCGGCGATGTTTGTTATGACTGCTAATTAGCGAGTCACGTGATTGAAACGTCAGAGCGGTATGGCCTTGTTATCTCGGTGGTAACGGATAAAGTGATTGTCCCCCCAGAAAGGGCTCTACACCTGACGGTGAGCTGGGGGGAAGTGGGTCCGGAAAGTGATTGTCCACCGTGATCAAAAACACTAGTCTGAGCTTCCATAGCCAATCGGTGAAGTAGATTCGTAAGCCCACGTGTGGTTTACCCTTCTGAGGTCCTGCAACAGACTTCACCGACACGCTCTGTCTATTGCATTAGAAGGTCGATAGTTAAAAGTCAGATTTTCGAATGAAAGGGGAGGAGCAGAGCATGAGGGCAGTCACTATCATAAGATCTCAGAAGTGTAGGTCACCTAAGCTTGGGAATGGACTTGGGTCGGCGAAGAGCGAACTAGTGTTTTCCATTACGATCGTCAATGAGTCTTGTGTTGCGATTCGTGCATTTTTCCAATACCATGTGACCTTCACTATTGAGCTTCAAAAATGAGCGATCGTGAGGAGCAAGATAAAGCTGTGCGAACGTGTTCCGTCTATTTCTGATTAGATGGTTGGTTGTTTTTAGGTTGTGTATGGGGCAAGGGCCATATTTGGCCAAGCTGCGCCATATGCAAGACTATGTCAAGTAAAAAAATGTCGTAAAAGGGATTTGGAGAATAGAGTACTGGGATGAAAGCAGAAAACGATCGCTAGGATATTCAGGGGGCACGAACCACGTGTACACTAAAGACATCAAACAGCATGGAAAGGATCACTAGAGTATCTCGGGTCGGATCGATGGGTTGAAATGTTTTCTCAGCATCAGTCACAGGTTTCAATCTGTCATTTTTACCATGCGCGTATACGATAGATTTATATTAACCGACGAGACGAATCAAATATAATTTAAAAAATAAAATATGCGTCGCTTTTTATAGTAAAATTGCGAAACGTCTATCAAAAATATGCAACTAATTCCCAAAATTAAAATATTCAGAAATACTATCTTTGAAGTGTGTATATGTTTTTAATTATTAACTGGTAAAAGATTTGTCTCAAAAATGTTTAATAACTTGAGAAAAATACCTAAAATGGCTTTTTTAGCATGAGATTCAATGGAGAAAGTTCCACTTAACTTGTGATTAACATGTAACATGAGGGATTTTCAGGACAAGCATACAGACAAGGCGGTTTGCTAGGATTTTACTTCCATTAATCGAAACGCTCTCGCATGTAACGTGTCACACTTAAAATGTAGTTTGTCAGTCTTGGCGACGTTTGGCGTTCAAACTAATCATTGCTCAAAAATGATAGTTGATTGATCAATTTAGAATTGGTTCTTTCGAATTGTTTTGGCTCCATGCTGAAATCTTATTCGAAAAGCAAGCAAAGTGACGTCAATATATATCTACAGCATCGACCTTCAAATGAAATAGACGGATCATGTGGGCGGAGTCACTGTCGTAAGATCTCTGAAAGGTAAATCACAAATCGACTTAGCCGATTGGCTATGGAAGCGCAGACTAGTGTTTTCGGTGGATAATCACTTCGACCAATCAAATTTAGGATTCATGCTTTTACCCAGAACCACGTAACAGATCTTCAAACCAAGAAACGAAGAAATAACGGCCACCTATATTTAAATATGAGAGAAATGGATCTCATGAACTCTGCCTCCATCTACATTTAGCTTGATAGAAAATGACTATCATAAAGCTTTTGAAATTGATCAGTAAATTATAAAAGAAATCATTTTCTTAGGATTCATAAAATTTTGTTCGCTTTTTTGAATGTTCCGTGAACCATGGAACATTAGAAAAAGCGAATTCGACGAGTAAAAGCAATATCAAAGCCACGAAAATTATATACATGCTTTAGTCTTTTGAAAAGAATATTTATGAAAAGATTGAATGAAATTACTCTACAACGAACGCTCGCACCAATTAGCGATCAATGCCCAGAATCTGCGAACGTTCTGTTCGACATTCCACACTCAAAAGGAAACTAAAAATTCCATTATTCCCAAACCATCCCGGCTGCTCCTTATTAAGACTGCCTCCTTCGCAACATATTCGATCTCGAAATAAAAAAGATATTCCAATCCCCATTACGAATGCGAAAATATCTAAAAATACTCACCAAAAAAAAATTCGAACCGACTCTCAAAACGAAGAAAAAATGGCTCTTCTATGTTTACCCTGCGTGAGATAAAATCGCTCTTGAAAAGATAAAAAAAAAACGAAAAAATGAAGTTGAGGATTAGCGAGCCATTTTTTCCAACATGTCCCGATTCTGAATAATCAATACTTCTAGTCTCCATGCTTACGGGTGTTCATGCATAATTGAGTACATTGCCTTTGATTAAAATTGAGCTCTTCTATGCTTCCTCGATGAAAAGAGACTTGCATATTGCCGTGGAATAAACAAATTCTTGTTTATCGCAATTCTTGCATAGAAATCGTCGCCCTTATCAAACCGGAGCCGGATTAAATTTGTTCCTGTTCGCGAGACAAACAAGTAGGAAGACAGCTATAAATAGAACGGTGACGCTTTTGTGGAAAAATTGAAGTATGCGCGTTAATTGTTACATTTTTTTCGGGAGTAAATGCGCGACGCGTTTTGCATTCAGCTTCAAGAAACTGCCCGAAAAGAAATTTTATTGGATTTAATTAAGATGTAAATGTATTAGTATAAAATTCTCAAAGGGGAGGATAATATATGAAATTTTGAGTGTTTTGCATGCATATCAAATGGCATAAAATACTCTGAACATTGATAAATTTTAATGAGGTGCCTCTGAAAAGTAGATAATATCGTTATATAGCGTTGACATGGCCTTTGCGTTGAATGGGGGTGTTAACATGGCAACGGGGCCCGAGAGTGAGAGGAATCTGGGAAATATGGAAAGTTTTTTGCATTGCAATGTGTGGTCCAACCGAAGACCGTCACGGTATGTACAGGGGTTGGTGCATGTTAAATCTGTCATGGTCTCAAGTGTCCTCACGTTAACATGGTGTGGAAGTGTGGAGAGTGGGGTGCCAGCTCAGGGGTTGACCTCGTCATCTGACCGTGGTTCAAAATTACATGTGTTGTCCTCGGTATTTCCCTTCGGGTTTGATTCCCGACCGTCTCCAATAGCCTGTTGTGTTGCTCCAATGCGTTAATTGATTACCATTACCATTGCTGTGGTTCTGCGTTTGCCCATTGCACAAGCAGCATGCAAGTTGTAGGCGGTGAAGGTTCGATTCCTGTAATTACCCTGGGTATACTTCTCTCTTCTGTGCCAGTAAAACTTTTCTTGTGAATATGTGTCCATTTGCTTCACGGGGCCGCGGTGGCCCGGTTGGAAGAGTAACGGACTTGCAACCGAAGGGTTGCGAGTTCGAATCCAGCCAAACACCGTCGTGTACAAAGGGGGCTGGTGCACGTTAAATCTGTCGTGGCCTCAAATGTCCTCACGTTGGCGTGGTGTGGAAGTTTGGAGAGTGGGGTGCCAGCTCAGGTGTTGCCTCGTCATCTGACCGCGGTTCAAAATTACGTGGTGTTGTCCTCGGATCTTTCCCTTTGGGATTGATCCCGGACCGTCACCAATGGCCCGTTGTGTTGCTCCAGTGTGACGTTAATTGAAATACCCCCCCCCCCATTTGCTTCACGAGAAAATAAATGCTTGGCGCAACTAGTCCAGATATGGCCTTTGCGTCATGAAAAATTTGACTATAATGCCATTATATTATGGACTCTCCAGTACTTGTCTGGAGTCATAAGAAGTAAAAGGATGTGTCGGGTAAATCAATCCACAGAGCTGCACAGACAGTCATGACTCATTAAAAGTCTGAAATGGTCAATTGTGTAGATCTTGCCATATCTGAACGAGATTATTACAAGTTGTCGACTGCGCAGGTTTGATAACTTAACCCCTGGTGTATTTCTTTTCAGAGTATAGTAGCATATGTACACTAACTGGCCATTCGTCACCCCATACTATTAAGTTAAAGCGGACCCAGAACGACATCAGTATCGTGTAGGGCCACCTTTCGCCGCAATGACAACTCTTCGAGGAAGACTTTCCACACATTTTCGATACGTTTCTGAAAGAATCTTGCTCCATTCATCTTTCAAATTGGCAAACAACTCAGTGGTGTGTTTTGGCCTGGCTCTCAACCGGCGCTCTAACTCATCCCAAAGGTGTTCCAAGGGGTTGAGACCTGGACTTTGGGCTGGCCAATGAAGTTTTTCCACACCCATTTCCTCAAACCACGTGTTAATACCACTTGCTGTATGACATGGAGCATTGTCTGCTGAAACAGGTATGGACCAATACCAAAGTGTTGTCATAATGTCGGTAGCGCAGAATTGTCCAGAACTGTAGCTGCTATAAAAATATTCTAACGTTCAACGTCTTTTATAAGTTGTATGACGTGTACGGATGATACGAAGCGCTTTTCGAGGGGTGTCCGGTGACGAATGGCAAGATAGTGTATCTGCAACGAATAGCAACTATGAAGCACTTTTTGGTAGACTGAAATTGCTGTATTTCTAGCGCCTGTTACAGATATCAGTTTCCACAATAGTAAAAACAAAGGTTAGGATTGTAATAGTGACGCCTGTATGACTACTACAGATACAAAACACTAATACGCTTTTCAAATGTTTAGTACTTCAATGTAGTCACCTTTCGTCACATAAAACTCGTTGTCAACCATTTGAGAGCCGTGTGATGTCGTCAGCAGTATCTGTTTAGTTCATCTTCTGTATAGAGCGATATACTGCAGGAAGGATATGATTGAGCGATAAAATTGATAAATCGGTAAATTTGGAGCCAGATTCTGCATTTAAGACTCCAACTGTAAAAGCAGATTATTAATACTTAACGAGTCCTTTTACTTAATAGAATCGTTCAAAATGATTCGAAGACTCAAATGCCAACTCTCCTGAAAACTATGACGAGTTGTTGAGGGGGAAAATACAATCACTGAATAAATATTTTTGTGTATTATGTGGTGGAATTGTGCATTTTCAGCAGGCGAGCTGAACACCTTTCTACAAATGGAATCCTCCTAAGTCATCTGCCTTCTCATCAGATCCGCACTATCCGAACGCATGTGACTCAACGGAAGATTCGAAAAAAGAATATTGCTATCTGTTATCTTATTGAATCAAAGTTTCAATTTTGGATCTACACGTTTTGATTTTAGTCTTTATTGCTTGAATACCCTAATAATATAATATCCTAGAATTGTACAAATATTGCTGGCCCCCTGCTATATATACCTTATTAAACCAAAGTTCCAAACCTCAAACACTAAACACAGCGCTCTATGCGTTTAGATGTTAATTTTTGTTGTTTGATATATCGTAACAATTGAATACCCTAGAATTATTAGAAATATTGCTATCTTATTGAACCATGTTTCAGCACCCCAAAACAAACGCATTCTAAACACAGCGGCTGTATGCGTTTCGATATCATGAATACCCTTTGTTGCTTGAATACCCTTTGATTTGTGCAAAGACCAGACCTAGAGTAGTTTGTTCCCGTACCACGAGAGAGAAAATGACCAGGACTAGATTAAATGGCTGACTACGGCAGATCCAGTCCTTTGTTTGAACTAGACATTCAATCTATTTTTGCTATCGACTAGGGATTTTGGGACGCTAAATTCGGAAGCATATCGGCCATCGCTCTTAATGGGATGGTATTCTGGTTACTTAGCAAAATAACTGCCCCCTTTCCTGAAAGTAATTAATGATTTGGATGATACTTGGGAAATATTTTGAGTGCGGATACGTTCTCTGGTTTTATTAAAACTTACAAGATGTATATCAGAATTTACCCGAAAAGAATACTGCAATATCAGCAAGAAATATTTGTATGAGAGGATTACAAGCAAAATTAATTTATGTATATCCAAATGTATTAATGCTACCACTTTTAATAGGATGGTATTCTTGTTACTTGGCAAAATAATTGCCCTTGCTGGAGATGATTAACGATTTCAATGATACTTGGAAAATATTTTGAGTGAATGTTTTTTTCTGTTTTATAAAACTTACAAGCTGATGTATGTTAGAATTTAGCCGTAAAGTATACTGCAACATCAATAAGAAATATTTGTATGATAAGATTACAAGCAAAAATAATTTATGTATATCCAAATGTATTAATGCCTTAATGGTATGGTATTCTGGTTACTTTCTGCCTTTTGAGGGAGTGTTTTCTGGTTTCATAAGACTTACAAGCTCATGTGTGTTAGATCTTACACGAAAAGAATACTGCAACATCAGCAAGAAATATTTGTATGAGTAGATTACAAGCAAAAACAATTTATGTACATCTAAATGTATTAATGTCATCACTTTTAATTGGATGGTATTCTTGCTACTTAGCAAAATAATTACCCTTGCCGAAAATGATTAATGATTTCGATGATACTTGGAAAATATTTTGAGTGAATGTTTTCAGGTTTTATAAAACTTACAATCTGATGTATGTTAGAACATACCCTAAAAGAATATTGCAATATAAGCAAGAAATAAGAAATATTTGTATGTGAAGGTATGTATATCCAGTATTAATGCCTTCACTTTTAATGGGATGGTATTCTGGTTACACTTAACGAAATGACTGCCCTTGATGAAAATGATTAATGGTTTCGATGATACTTGGGAAATATTTTGAGTGAATAGGTACTCTGATTTTATAAAACTTACAAGCTCATGTCTGTTAGAACTTACCCGAAAAGAATACTACAAAATCAGCAAGAAATATTTGTATGTGAAGATTACAAGCATGGAACAAATTACGTATATCCAAAAAATGAACTAAAGTGCTGATGACATTCGCATTTTTGTGTATCCCAAAGTGATGAATGATCTACATTTTGCTTTTTCGTAGTTTAATTTTTAAAAGTAAAATTATTTCTACCTAGTATAAGGAGACCTAAAGGCGAAAAATAGTTCTTTTTGAATTTCGTTTTTAATCCCTCCTTGTTCCGGAATGTTTAGGGATGTACATTATATTTTCAGAGTTTGTGATTAACTTTTTTTTAAAGAGCAGAATCTTTGCAAGAAGAATTTTTGGTGAGAGCTTTTAGTTGGGTGAAAATATAAAACTAGTCTGTATCAGAACTGAAAGTGTTATGTAGATTTCAGATATTGTATTACGTATTCTTATATAAAACTTAATATTTACTTTCTTTCAAATAACCTATATATAAAGCAGTGTTGGCGTTTATCTATAATCCATGGGGCCACGGTAGCCCGGTAGGAAGAGTTACGGATTAGCAACCGGAGGGTTGTGAGTCCGAATCCAACCAAAGGCCGTCTTGTACAAGGGGGATGGTGCACGTTAAATCTGTCATTTGTGGGGTCATGGATATTGGTGATGGTGCCTCTAACGGCGACAGGATGTCCCTCACAATTACGACATAGGGCCCTATCTACAATCCTTGAGGGTAGGTAGGTATTTTAATTAACGACACACTGGAGCAACACAACGGGCTATTGGTGACGGTCCGGGATCAATCCCGAAAGGAAACATCAGAGGACAACACGTAATTTTGAACCACGGTCAGATGACGAGGTAACACCTGAGCTGGCACCCCACTCTCCAAACTTCCACAGCACACCAACGTGAGGACATTTGAGGACTCGACGGATTTAACGTGCACAAGCCCCCTTTGATAATCCATGAGGGACTTTTTCTGTAAAGCTAAATGCAGACTGCGTTAGTCTTGTGGTAGAACACGTTTCCTGCTCGCATATTTCGTATTGGCAAACCAGAAGTAAAATCATCGTCTTCCGGTGAATTGTCTATTTATATTGAAAATCATTCACACAAAACTACTGCGTTTGACCAATTTGGACTAAATTTGGTGCTCTCACCATTTCGAACTTATCGGGAAATATAGGCCGCTCAATATTTCCTGTGTGCAGAGGAGACGAAAAGAAATTCGAAATCCCCATAGAAAATAACATTGGCAATTGCTACGATTACGGTTGGAACACAGTTTTACCAGTATTGCTGGAAAAGCAATTTTGTTTCCAAATATTATATTTACGGAATTTAAGTTTTAAAAAATTGTATTGAAATTATTTTAAGTTTCTTTTCCGAATTTTAAATAGTTTCAAAATATTAGACCGATTGCACTGCAAGATTTCGTTTACTCGAATTCCTCAAATCATACTATCACACTTACCAATTCTGTGACTGGTTGTTGAGTTATAAATTTCCTATTTTCGATGGTTTCTTCATTCAGCTTTCATTCCCCAATATTTGAATATGAGAAAGTTTATTTTCCGAGCATTGTTTCGTGGGTTGAACGTGTTTAAAATTCACTCCCAGTTCACGTATGCGTCTGTACTCTAGTTCAAGAAAGTAGTCAACGTTCATTCTATGCGATATTAGAGTCAAAGGTGACCGCGGTGGCATAGTCGGTAGAGACACGGATTAGAAACAGGGTTGCTAGCTCGAAACTCAACCCAATCAAACACCGTCGTGTTCGTGGATTGCAATTCGGGATCAATCCTAAAGGGAGAGTACCGAGGACAACACCTCGTCATTTTGAACCACGGTCTGATGACGAGGTCAACACCTGACCTGGCACACTACTCTTCAAACTTCCACACCCTGCTAACTTGAGGACATTTGAGGCCATGACAGATTTAATGCCTATTTGTGAGGAACATCCTGTACCTAAGCCGCCATTAGAGGGACAATCACCAATATCCATGACCCTACAATCCGTGATTCAAACCTGGAACCTTCTGTGTTCCAGATAAACGCATAGACGTGAAATACAAGTAGATTGAGCATTGCTATTGGGAACTTCAAAAGGTCTGACCAATATGTAGACTAGTAGTCACGTGACCACTCGCTGAAAAGTTGACTTGGTTGGCTAATTTATCCTTTTCTAGCCTTGTTTAGTGATATAACTTCTTATGACCGGACAGATGCGGGAATTCGCATTTCTATAGTGGTGTCAAAAATGGTGAAATCACCAGAAGCTACAACTATATCGTGCGGACCAATCAGATGATGAATCAATGAATGGGCGTCTTCTCCCGTCTTGTGCACCAATCAAATGAATTTTCGCTTCCATACAGAAGAAGAAAGAAATCTAAGGGTCTCATTACTTCTAATTTTGGTCACATGATCTTGGATTCATAAAAAGGTTACTTTTGGTCACTCTACTTTCCACTATACGTTCTGAAAAGGGATAGTTACTACCAAAATCCATGTGTTTACAAACCGAGATTCGAACTCGAGACCTGCGTTCTAAACAGGCGCTGTGACTACTATTACATAATGTTGATTCGTATTTGACCTGCGAGATCCAACAATGTTTTCGCATTTAAACAAATTCTCTACAAATTTCTTTCATTCTCTATGTAGATAAAGACAAAACAAATAGCACGAATATATTATTGTTGTAGTTATATCTTTGATATAAAAGTAGTATACATTTATATATATATTTTTCAATACAGTAATCAAATACTCCCTGTTTAGATGCATTGACCTTTCTTAACCAGAGAAAACTAGCAAAATATGAGCAAGATAACTGCAAAAATACGAGTAAGATTGCTATCTATTTACACAACACACGAATTTGAAGAGACTTTCTCCTTTCTCAATAAATGATGAATGCAGCGTTTCCATGGGAACATCTGCATGGTGAGGAATAAGGGAGTTCTCGGGCGAATTTGTTTGACAGCTGATAAATATAGGGGAAGAGGAATGCGTGAAAATGTTTTTTTTATGCTGCGTTTGACGAAAAATCGTGTTCAGACGCGAATAAACACATTTCCCGCCACCGAAAAATAATGTTTTGAAGTTTCAGAGGACCGAATAAAACTTGGATGAATACTATTTTACATTTGAGCCGCATCGTCTAACTGATCAATTTACGGTTTGGTGAGAAAATATCTCTTAGCTAAACTCACCAAACCATACAAACTTAACTTTTTTAACCCTCCTGGTGGTTGTGGCGAAGAGGTAACTCGTTATTAACATAACTGACGAGATCTTGATGAACGAAATACCTCATAATTAGATGAAAACTGCTCAGACTAGAATCTTCAGAAATCAGATCGGGGCCGCGGTAGCCTATTTGGTAGAGTAACGGATTAGCAACCGGAGTATTGCGAGTTCGAAACTCGGTCCAGCTAAAGATAGTCGTGGACTGGTGCTCGTTAAATCTGTCGTGCCCTCAAACGCCCTCACGTTGTGGAAATTGGGAGAGGGGGTGCAAGCTCAGGTGTTGACCTCGTCATCTGACCGTGGTTCAAAACTACGTGGCGTTTTCCTCGGATCTTTCCCTTCGGGATTGATCCCGGACCGTCGCCAATAGCTCGTTGTGTTGCTCTGTGCGTCGTTAAGTAACTACCTACCTATATCAGAAATCAGATCGTGATCTCGTTCGTCATAAAAAAATCGACAATATCTTGGCGCCGAGATATTTGTCGTTAGAAAAATTGGTCAGATCTTGATGGACGAGATGTCTCACCATTAACAAAATTGGTCAGATCTCGATGGACGAGATGTCTCACCATTAACAAAATTGGTCAGATCTCGATGGACGAGATGTCTCACCATTAACAAAATTGGTCAGATCTCGATGGACGAGATGTCTCGTCGAAATCCACTCGGAGAGTTAAACACAAAACAACAGGCTTTCATGCATGCTTGCGACAGATTTAAGAGCTAAGAGAACAACTCGGAGAAATCTAAATATTATTTCGAAATGTTTTTTTCAATCACCTTCTTTTATTGATTATTTACCTAGCTACATATTGAAAGAGCAAAGCATGAACGGTGAAACCCAAAAGAAAAGGAACGTATCCAATGTTTAATAAAAGTCGGAAAGTGATGCTACAAGCCTTAAGCTAAGCTCACCATCTTCGACGGCGGAATCTATGGGATCAGGAATTTCGAAACCTAAAATAAGAAAGTGAAACGAAAAAATAAGTACATAAGGATTTGCAGGTATCGAGGACATTCAAACCCTTAGAACTTCCTAAAACGAGAAATCGGAAACACAGTGAAATGCAATTCAAATAGACATTTTGTGATGTTAGGAATCCTATCCCCACAGGGGCTTCAAGAGTTGAATTTTTTAAAGATACTTGTATACACACATCGATCTCGTTCTTTCAAACCCTCGCTTTTCACGGTTGGTTTGTCGAGTATTTTCGGCTTCGGGCAAGGAAAATACGATCTTTATTACGTTTGTTGCTATTTGAAAGTAAGTAAATTTCTGATTTACGTGAAAAGATTCTGGTGGTTACGTAGGAATCACTGTACAATTCACGCAGTTGTGAAAGCAAGAACTTTTCTGATGAAGATCTTGCTAAATAGCTAACCCTCTGAGTCGTTGGCACGCATGTTTTCGTTTTCCGTTGCTATATTTATCGTTTTTATTGAGTATCTTTAACTCAAGGAAAGTAAATTCTTTGTTGCGTTTCTTGTTGATCAAGGACCGCGATAGCTCAGCCGGATGCGAGTCCGAAACTCGATCTAACCAAAGACCGTCGTGTACGCGGGGGTCGATACACGTTAAATTTGTCGTGGGCTCAAATGTCCTTACCTTGGCATGCTGTGGAAGTTTGGAGAGTGGGGTGCCAGCTCAGGAATTTATCTCGTCATCTGACCCTGGTTTAAAATGACGATGTGTTGTCCTCGGTTATTTCCCTCAGGGATTGATCCAGGACTGTCACCAATAGCCCGCTGTGTTGCTCCAGAGCGACGGTAATCAAGTACCTCCTCCTTTCGTTATTCAAAAATAACTAAGTTCCTAATTTCCGTAAAAAATTCTGGTTGTGTAAGAAGTGTTATATATACGCAGTGGTAAGAGCATGAACTTTTTCTGATGAAAATCTGCAGACGCCGTTTTAACCCTACGAGAGCATATATATCCGTTCTGCTTTATCTTTCAAAATAAATCTATAATTTGCTTAAAATATTCTCGTAGTTGGTAGGTACTTTTACTACACACAGCATTTGCGAAACCTTGAACTTTTCTGATGAAAATTTTTCTGATTAAGTTAACCCTCTGTGGGATTCGCACGCATAACATCCGTTTTCGATCCGGTCTTCGCTGTTTGACTTATAACCTTTTTTTTTATCTTAACCCAAATAACCTTTCTTAGTATTTTCTTCAGCCAATAAATGTTGCTATTGAGTCATTTTGCGTGTTGTAGTGTAAAAGAGAAATACACTACACTATCGCTTGGGTGGTTACTAAAAATAAGTGAATGCCCGATTTTAGGGAATATAATTATTTTTGGGGTAGGAATGAACCGTAACCCTTTCAGATGTGGTAGGATTGGTTTGGATTTTATACCTCTACGGTCATTTATTTACTACACGAGGGCCAATTAGACCGAGAGCTTCGGCTTATAAAGTAGATTCTGAACCACTATATACCAAGACCAGGATTAGAACCCAGAGCCACAGGCTGGTAAGTGCGGTGGGATGTCTATCGTCCCACCACCTTGAGATGATTATGGTTAGGTACATAAATATTCTGGATATATTGGGCTGCTGAGTTAATTTAATATTCTGATGTTAAGGAGTGTGTAGATGGGCATTGAGACATAAGTGTTCTCCTCTCCTTGAAGAACTGAGTTTATTAATCCTCTAGAGGTTCTTAGCATATATCCGATCTTCAACAGTTTTTCTTGCGTGACTACTAATCAGTTTTGATCTTGATCAATTGAATCTTTCCTAGGATTCCTTCGTTGTGCAGGCGGAGAGCACGTTCGATTCTTCCCTGGGGTATTTCTTTCTACTGCATCAGCCCCTCAGGATACATCTTTAGATGTTAGGGGGCTACACGACCCAGAAGTATTCTATTTTTTTCCCATGGGGACTACAACCTCTGGTAAACATAGGAGACGCGATCCCATGATGCCCGGGAGATCTTTCTCTACTTCCTCCTCTCCATCTTTTCCTTTCACAATTATTTGACATCCTCTCTCTTGTGTTTGGCCAGCTTGGCCAAATATGACCCTTGCGCCATAAAACCCGAAACCGAACAACCTACTCTTCTGTGTTAATGAACTTTCTGTTTATTTGTATGGCCATATTTGGGACTGTCTGTCCTGTGTTTGACGGAGCTTGGCCAAGCGTGGCCCTTGTACGGCGTCATTAAAACCCAACTAAACCTAGGATTCTTTGAACTAACCCGTGTTACTTATCCATTAAGTGTGTTGTGAGGTTAGTGTTGATTGATTTCCCTAGATTTTTATTAATAATTTCCTCGATATACAGTTTTCCCAATACTTTTGTACTGCTACTTACTATACTATTTTTACTGTTAAAGAACCCAAACCAAAATAATTTAATATTTCTCTTGTACAATAAAATAGTAGTAAAATGAACGCGTTTAAAATAAACCTTGAAAAATCTTTAAAAATATATGGGCAATTCCACGAAATATGGGACATGCAAGTGAAAAAAATATTTCTGAAAATTACCTGAAATTTTCTTTAATTCTTTTCTGGATAGTTTAAAGCTTTTATAGTTGAATTCGGCAACACCTTTACGCATTTGTTTTATCATTACTTGGTCAACTGTTCTAAGACCAAAGGTATGAAGTTTTTTTTGCTGTGAACTTGACTGTCTTTGCATGCAATTTTTCTACTAATATTGTGTATTTTTGTTTAATTTTCATGCATAATAGAAAGCGATTTAAGTATAGGATATTATGTCTAATTTTGTAACAGATAACAATAATTATATTTATGGAAGGACTTCGAAAAAGTGCTTAATATAATGTAACGTGAGTCACAAAACCTTAGTTTTTTAATTCTTTTATAAAATTCTACTTTCAAAATTAAAACTCACTATTCCTCTTGCTTAGTATGAAGCCTAAGAGTAACTGAAAAACTTTATCTGATTCATGCTTTTTCTTAAAAGATAGAACACATTTAATTTTGTAACGTGAGTCACACATAACCGGCTATTAGATTAAATATTGCACATAAAGTATTGGCTTTCATTTTTCAATAAAATTTAAAGTGCAAACGATTTTGTGATCGATTTATTTTCATTAAAACTTGTTCTTTTTCTTTATACAATATAAAAATTATATTATGGCACCTACAGCAGCTGCAGAAAGGCAAAGAAAGCTCAGAGAAAAGTTAAAGCAAGAAGGAACATAGTATGATGATTATAAAGAAAATCACCATCTTACCATGAAATGCCGATGCAGAAGGGAAAAAATGAAAATACTAGTAGCTCTACAAAAGGATTTAAATAAAAAGAAAGTAAAAAAGTTAAAAATAAAGTTTAAAAGTATCGAGTGTTAAGGAACAAAGAAACTTCAAAGAAAGAAACACCTCAATCGTACAAAAATGCGAACACTTTTGGCAAAGTAATGACCCGAACGAAACGTTTATCTAGCACAACACGTAGAGCATTTGTAGCGAAGAAATTGCTTAGCAGCATTTTAATACGAGTTTAAATGCAAGTTGCAATTCAGTAAGTAATCATTCGAAATCATCAGCTTTGAGTAGACACAGTAGACAAAATTATATCATTTTATGGACGAAATAATATTAGCCGAATGGCTCCTGGATCTAAGAACGTCGTTACGAAGGAAGAGTTCTGTAAACAATGCACACGAATTCGCCCAAGCTGCCAAAATAGAAGACAAATGTGTTTTAAATTCTAAGGGGAAAAATAGAGAAATTCAGATCTTCAATTACAGATATTTGGTCCAAAGTACTTCCAATAATAAGAGTAAAAAGATTTAATGTTACCAAAAGGGTATCTCTTATAAAGTGACATCTGTACCACACCTATAAGTTAAATCGAAGCTGAAAACACTGAGTTGAAATAAAATATGTAGTGATAGACAGTGTATCCTAATGAAACGAATATCACCTAATTTTACAATAGTATTGATTTAACCACCATTGCCGTAATGAAGTTGAAGTCATTGCTATGGCCTGAAGTTGGAAATTTTTCATTGATTATTATTCCTTACCATTTATGGTTTGAAATGGCTTTAGTACATTGTTCGTTATTAAAAATATCGTAACTACATATTAAACAGGGTTTTTCATAGATCAATACATTTTTTATTTAATGTTAAAACAATTTTGAATCAAAATAATTTACTTCGCATTTTTAATGCGCTAAATGTTTATAGGAAATTATTTAATTTTTTTATATTGCAATTTTTTTATTAATAAGCAATTATTCTCAAATATATATAAAAAGTTGATTTTAGCCCAGATTAAAATTTCAAAGAGGTTATTAATAAGCATTCAGTCCTCAGAATCCACAAATGTAACGTGTCACAAGAAAATTAACGCATTTTATTAATGCAGCAATTTCATTTTCCTTAGGTCTGACATGACCTAGTACTCTTAGTAAAGCATCCAAATTCTTTTTTACTATTAACTTTTAGAAGAGAAAAACTGCCATTTTTGAAAGTCTAAAAAATTGATGTCCTTTTTTTGTAACAGGAATCACAGTCCGAAACGTTGCCATTGGGGAAATTTAATTCACACTAAAGTTCTAAATTAAGACACAGTTCTTTAGGGATACATCAATGAGTTTATAAACCAATTTTTGTTTAGTAATATTAATCCATTCTTTATTTACATGAAATTGAATATTGATGTCTGATTGTAAGGTGAGTCACATAGAATTGCCCATATATAATGCAATGCCTCATTACTTTTAGCAAAATTATGCTTGAAAATTGTTAAGTAAAACAACGATACCGAATAGAAATGTATCAAAATAACGGTGTTTATATGTTAAACAATTGCAGTGGATAACAAACGAGAGTTAAGAAACATGGCACACGAAAACAATTACGTAGCAACCCTCCCTTTCCCCATCAGAACCGCTTCTCTTAAATAACCTTAATTTGCTGAGCTCGGAACAAATCTTCCACTTTGATTCTCTTGCGAAACATTCAAAGCACCAACTTTTTTGCCAAACTGTATCAAGTTTCACTGCTATTGCGCAAAACAATTAATTCCGTACATAAAATGAATTCGTGCTAATTAAATTCGCGTCATTTCGTTTCATGGATTGCAAGTTTAACCGACCATGAAATTGAGCTGTAAGAGTTAGAACGAAGAAAAGGATCCCAAAGCTACAGCTAAGTGGATTGAAGAATGCTGGTTTAGAATTGCGAGTTTTGTTTACCAAGCCAGTTTAAAACAATTAGGAAAATCGTTGCAAAATCTTTCTCATTGCTCGTGATGCATCATTCAGCGCCGTCCTTTTAAAACTGGGACTGGAGTAGCCCAGTTGGAAGAGTAACAGATTAGCAATCGGAGGATCGCGAGTTCGAAACTTGGTCCAACCAAAGACTGTCGTGTACGCGGCGGATGTGCATGATAAATCTGTCGTGGCCTATAATGTCTTGAGGTTGGCATGTGGTTTGCCAATACGAAATATACAAGCAGGAAACGTGTTCTACCTCAAAATTAACGTAGTCTGCATTTAGCTTTACAGAAAACGTCCCTCAAGGACTACAAAGGGGGCTGATGCACGTTAAATACATCGTGGCCTCAAATGTCCTCACGTTGGCGTGGTGTGGAAGGTTTGGAGAGTGAGTGTGGTGTCAGATGAGGTGTTGACCTCGTCATCTGGCCGTGAATCAAATTGACGAGGTGTTGTCCTCGGATCTTTCCCTTGAGGATTGACCCCGGACCGTCGCCAATAGCCCCGTTGTGATGCTCCAGTGCGACATTAACTAACTACCTACTTTTAAAATTAGCTGTTATACGAAGACGCAATGTAGCCTGGTTGGAAGAGTAACGAATTTGCAGCCGGAGGGCTGCGAGTTCAAATCTCGGTCCAACCAAAGACCGTCGTGTATGCAGGGGGTGGTGCACGTTAAATCTGTCGTGGCCTCAAATGTCCTCACGTTGGCGGGGTGTGGAAGTTTAGAGAGTGGGGTGCCAGCACAGGTGGGTGTCGACCTTGCCATCTGACCGTGGTTCAAAACGACGAGGAGTTGTCATCGGATCTTTCCCTTCGGGACTGATCCCTGACCATCGCCAATCTCCATTGTGTTGCTCCAGTGCGGCATTAATGAATTACATTCATTAATAATACCTTTTGAAACTAGATCTGTTATATGAAGACGAAATGCATTAAAAGTATTGGAGAAGGTATTAACTGGAAAGAACCTGGTTAATTTTTGACTTGGAATAATATTAAAATATTAACACAATAAAAATTGTCTGATGCAATGATGTAATTCTTCATTTGAAATTATTTTCCGTTTAAATTGGAGGTGTTGCCTCGTCATCTGACCGTGGTTCAAAATTACGTGGTGTTGTCCTCGGATCTTTCCCTTTGGGATTGATCCCGAATCGTCACCAATAGCCCATTGTGTTGCTCCAGTGTGACGTTAATTGAAATACCCCCCGTTTAAATTGGGGCCGCGGTGGCCCGGTTGGAAGAGTAACGGACTAGCAACCGAAGGGTTGCGAGTTCGAATCCAGCCAAACACCGTCGTGTACAAAGGGGGCTGGTGCACGTTAAATCTGTCGTGGCCTCAAATGTCCTCACGTTGGCGTGGTGTGGAAGTTTGAAGAGTGGGGTGCCAGCTCAGGTGTTGCCTCGTCATCTGACCGTGGTTCAAAATTACGGGGTATTGTCCTCGGATCTTTCCCTTTGGGATTGATCCCGGACCGTCACCAATAGACCGTTATGTTGCTCCAGTGTGACGTTAATTGAAAAATACCAATACCAATACCGTTTAAATTGAATCATATCACATCATCGGCTCTTACAGTTAAAACACACTAAATCAAATAAAAAAAGATACGAATTTTTCAGCATCTGTAGCCCAGAATGTGGTGATCTTTCCACTGGTGAAATAAATAAGGTAGAGACTGGTGAATAAAGCTAGCTAAGTTTGTCATCCATAATAGGTCCAGTTCCTATGTCATCAAATACCCTTTCTAGGTGTCTCAGGAGGGAGGCTCAATTACTTTAATGTTCTTCATGGCGGAACACAGGAATGAATCGCCATCTTTTTCGATTCCAGAGTGAGCCTAATGGCCTCCATTACTTCAAGAAGAAAAATCCCTAGAGCAGTTGCCACTTTTTCTGCTAAAGCCAGAATAGGCTATATTTTGAATCAGGCCTGCTTGAATCACTTTCATCTGTCTGACTCCAACAAGTGCCTTATTTGCCTTGATGAGTAAGTACCATAATTTGTGATTTATCTTCTATTCTTATTATTTTTATAATGTTCATTTTATGAACATTGCTTCGCTGGTTTATAGAAGACATCGTGAAATCGGCGTTAATACAACGAGCTCATGTATCAACATGTAATGTAGAGTAGTGAATTCTGTCATTTTTTATTGCATCAAAGTTAGATTTTTTCTTGAGAAACCCCCTTTTCCCTTCGTTTTCTCATAACTAAGTATTTTGACAGCGTGTTTCATTTCTCAGTCGACGATATACTTATATGTTCTATAAAAAATGCTCGGTAGTGAATCATTTCGACTTGGATTTAAGTGATGATAATTGTGTTTCCTTTGTTAAAGCAAATATTTTAACTCCTCAGCACATTAATTTCATGTTTAAAGTCATCCAGGAAGGCATGGCTTTCCGTGTTACTATCTGAAATGGAAACTCGTGTGTATAAATATTAGTGAAAATTAAAACGGGTTTGACAAATTTAGAAAATCTGGGCGCAGAAACTGAACAGCATATCATGAATTTCCATTGAAACGATGAAGTTTATAACCTTGATTTTAACCCTCCTGGTGGTTGTCTTGACGAGGTATCTCATTAGCAAAACTAACAAGATGATGGACGATATATCTCATCCATCAAGATCTCGTCATTAGAAGAAAATCAACCAAATCTTGATCGCGTCATCATAAAAAAATCGGTAATATTTGAAGACGAGAGATATCACGTCATTAAGAAGATTGGTCAGATTTTGATGGACTAAATATCTAGTCGAAACCACATGGAGGGTTAAAACATGCTTTGAATTTGATATAAATATAGCTGATGGAACGAAATTTATATAAAAATACTCTGGTATCAGACGAAAAACTAGAAATAACTGGATTATTTAGGATTATTTTTGCTTTGTAAATAAATATTCCTTTCGCAAAAATGTATCTTTAATAATAATAGGAAATAATACGCAATTTCAATATATTCATTAACTAGTATGAATGAAACACATCAATCTTGTTTAATCAGTTATAAAATTGACTCGTGTACCAAGATATATCGCAACTTATTTATTAAAGCTTGGATTATACCTGAAGTTTCTCCAGTCCGCAGAACCTTAACTAATGTGACGAGGCTATCTTGTTCACCGCTCCATAAATTGCTCGTCAAAACTCGTTGTTTGACAGTGATATTACTATAATCCCGATAACAAGATGCCGCAAATTGTGCTTCTTTACGCAAATCGATAGCGTAATCTGCATGAGAGTACTCGGTGTGTTTACCCGGGTTCTGACGAAAGCAAATGAGATCGAATGCAGTTGAAAGACGAGATTTTTAACAGCAACGTGTTAACACGATCTTAATGCGAAACTTCATCGCTTTTAATTTGATGGTAATGGGAAGTTGAGAGAGAGAGAGGTGTTCGGTTGAGAACTTAATTTGGGATCGTTGTGTGTTCAAGAGAGAAAAAAGGAAAGCCGTGTAAAGAGTGTAGGGGAAAGGTACTCAAATATTGTTTGAATGATTAAAAGGGATAGTGTGTCTATGTATACAGGATAGGCATAAAATAACTTTCACTCTGGAGTCATTTGTAGCTGAATCGAAAGAACGGAATGGGATCAAATTTGGTGTTGAGACTTTTGAAGACATGGGGTGATCCATTCCCCCAAAAAATACAGTACTAAAAATCGCCGATAAGGAGAAATATGGCGCTGTTGGCTTCGAAAACAGATTTTCATTAAACACAGATAAAATGGATATGCGAAGTTCTGGCGAATAAAAGATTGTTTCCTGTGAGTTGGTAGGTAGGTATTTAATTGATGTCTTACTGAAGCAACACAACAGGCGATCGGCGACGGTCCGGGATCAATCTCTAAGGAAAAGATCCGAGGTCAATACCACGTAATTTTGAACCACGTTCAGATGACGAGGTCACACCTGAGCTGGCACCCCACTCTCCAAACTTTCACACCAAACCAACGTGAGGGCATTTGAGGTCACGACAGATTTAACGTGCAGCAACCCCCCATGTACACGACGGTCTTTGGTTGGATTCGAACTCGCAGCCCTCCGGTTGCTAATCCGTTACTCTTCCAACCGGGCTACAGAGGTCCCCACCCTTTGGAGGCATCTGTAGCTGAATAGAATAAACGGAATGGAACTAAATGTGGGATTGAAACTTTTGAAGACATGAGGTTGATTGGTTGGTTGTTTTCGGGTTTTATGGCGCAAGGGCTATATCTGGCCAAACTGCGCCAAACAGAAGACAGGCAACACAATGAGGGTGGAAGAAAAAGAAGGGTAGGTGTGGGAGAAAAAGAAAGGTCGGAAAGATCACTTGGATATCTCGGTGTTTTGAAGACATGAAGAAATGTATTTCGTGAGAAAAGTTCAGTAGCAAAAGTAGTATTACATATCGTCGGTTTTAGAGCAGAAACTCATTAACTGATATATTTTTTCGGACAAACTAAATGCTTACTTTCATGTTGATGAGAAATACATTTTCATATTGTAATATATTTAAAAAATATATAGAACTATCAAAATGCTTTAAAATTTTTATTTTTTGACTTAAAATTTATTTGTTAATCTAAACGGAAGAATAATAGTTTTTTTCAGTTGATGAGTTTCAGCTCTGGAATGACGATATGTACTTTACATATTTGTCTTTATCCAATTCTAATTAAGGTTTTTGTGTAGTATTGTATTCAAAATATATAAATAGAAAGAACTTCTAAAAAGTTATTTTTTATGAATCATTCTAGTGGAAGTTTTAGTTCAAAACATTGAAAATACTTATTCTTTTTTGTCCTTTTTTGGATATTAAGAAATCGAGAAAAACGTAATATGATGATAAATTATTTTAAATTCTAAACTTCATTTCTTGTAACCGTGAGGTGAGATTGAAATTTAACTGTACTGAATTCATTCATAAAAAGGAAAGGAAGAATATATAACTTGTCATTTCTCACTTGGCAACTTGCAGTAATAATAAGTAACATAGCTATCAATAGATATTAATCTTTACTAGATACGTTCAATAGACATTAATCTTTACAGATAAATCTCTAAGTTTAGATGCATATATGTGATATAGCTTTCTATGTAAATTATATGCCCGTTTCCCAAATTTATTTCACAATAGCAGCCTGTCCTAAATCTCGCAAAGTTTATTTCCCCCAAAATGTCACGCTTTATCAATTTGTGCGCGTCTCTTTTCAACGCACGGATTACAATTTTTTTCAGATTTTAGAGAAATGAGCGCAGATTTTTCCCAGTCTCGCAAATTGCCGGAAATCCTTTATCAAACGCAGCAGGGTTAGTTTTCGCTTAAGACTGGCATTTGCGCAACTTCCAGATTTTCCAACTTTAAGTCGGGGAGCATTTTAGTTCGATGGATAAATAAAGGGAAAGAAACAACACGAACAAAAATGGCGGAGTCTCGTCTCCATGGCAACCCAGAATCTCATCAACGTCGTATCAAGCTGTTTTCTTTTCCAACCAGAGCTCACCAGAGAGAAAATAGTGTAGTTTATTTCTAAGTACCCCAAACACTCCTTTGGAAAAAATGAACTGGGGTACCATTTTAAACTTCCCACGGGGCATCCGATTTCAGCAGCTTTAGTCGGGTCGTTTTAGAGATCCAATTCGAACTAAACACATCTGAGTTGCTGTTGTTTTTTACGCATAGTGTGAATATCAGATGTAGGCTAAAGTAAATATAGTAGGTAGGTAGTTAAATTAACGTCGGAATGGAGTTAAATAGCGGGCTATTGGCGACGGTTTCGGGACCAATCTTGAATGGAACGATCCAAAGGCAACACGAGAGTGGGGTGCCAGTTCAGGTGCGACTTTGTCCTGACCGTGATTCAAAGTTACATGGTGTTGTCCTCGGATTTTTCCCTTAGGGCTTGATCCCAGACCGTCACCGATAGCTCCAGTACGACTCTAATTCAAATACCTACCTACTATCGATTATCTTAATCGAAAGTTAATTGTCGCGTCTTATCGAATGACCAAGAAAACAAGTCTCGACAATTTATTACATAACTAATGTATAGTTGAAAACTCGGTCCAACTAAAGACTCGTGTACACGGGGGTTGGTATACGTTAAATATGTCGTGGCGTCAAAAGTCCTTACGTTGGCGTGGTGTTGAAGTTTGGAGAGTGGGGTGCCAGTTCAGGTGTTGCCTCGTCATCTGACAGTGGTTCACAATTACGTGGTGTTTTCATCGGGTCTTTTCCTTGGGGCTTGATCGCGGACCGTCGCCAATAGCCCGTTGTGTTGCTCCAGTGCACGATAATTAAAATAACTAGCTACCGAGGGCAACTCATCGTAATTTTGAACGAAGGTCAGATGACGAAAATAAATATAGTTGTTAATATAGTTGTAACCTGTTGTGTGTGTGATATCATAATGAATTAATACTTTTGATAAAATTTTGATGACTGGATATCCCAAAACTAGTTATAGCCCGTTGTGTTTCTCCAGTGCGACGTTAATTAATTACCATTACCATTACAACACCAAAAACTAGTTGGCTGTAGCTCGGCTTGATATTGTCGTGTTCCTTGACAGTGATTGTTAAACTAGTTAGAATTTTCCTTTAGTGTATTACGGGCCGTCGTATGCCCACTGCGCTAGAAACCTTCGAGTTGTAGGAGCAGGTTCGGTTCCTGTCAGATGCATTCCTCCCTGGATGTATTTCTCTCTTCTGTGACAGTAAAACTTTCATTGTGTGTGTATGTTTATTACTTGATATTGTATGTCTTGTGTCTGGGGTAGCATGGCCAAATATGGCCCAGACACAAGACATACAATATCAAGTAATAGACATACACACACGCAAGGGCTAAATATGGCCTTTGCGCCATAAAACCTCGAACAACCGACCACCCTTGAGTGTATTACGTGTCACGAAATTATGGAGGCCAAGGTAGTTCAGTTAGCAGAGTCACGAATTAGGAACCGGAAGGTTGCGAGTCCGAAACTCGTTCCAACCAAAGACTGTCGTGTACGTGGGAGCTGGTATATGTTAAATCTGTCGTGACCTGAAATGCACTTGCGTTTTCTACGTTTGGAGTATGGGATCTTGCTGCGATGTTGATCTCGTCATCCGACCGTGATCCAAAATTACGAGATACTCTCGAATCTTTCCCTTTGGTATTTATCCGAATGCCGTCAATTGTCCGTTGTGTTGCTCCAGTGAGACGTACATTCAACTACCACGAAATTAGGTGTATGTTGTGTGGTAAAAGCAAAAATACACAACTCGGAAATAGCATGATGCCTCCAGAGAAACAATTTTAACCAAATGTAGTCTTCATTTATTAAAATACAATATCATAAAAACTATGTAATTTATAATACTACTTTTAAAATATCCAAATATATCGTAGGGACGCGGTAGCCCGGTTGGAAGAGTAACGGACTAGCAACCGGAGGGTTGCGAGTTCGAATCCAACCAAAGACGGTCGTGTACAGAGGGGGCTGGTGCACGTTACATCTGTCGTGGCCTCAAATGTCCTCACGTTGGCGTAGTGTGGAAGTTTGAAGAATGGAGTGCCAGCTGAGATGTTGACCTCGTCATCTGACCGTGGTTCAAAATTACGTGGTGTTATCTCGATCTTTTCCTTCAGGGGTTAATCCCGGACAGTCGTTAATAGCCAGTTGTGTTACTCCAGTGCGACGTTAGTTAAAATACCTACCTACTAAATATACTATCGTTTTACTACAACTACGAAATTCCACTTTTCTTGGTTTATGAGTTATAATAGTGTTTGGTTACCATTGTTCACTAAACTTGTCTCAAAAGTTCCAGTCTACATCCGTTATAAAGCCTTATCAGTGAATTTATTTCAAACTTCGTATTTCATAACTAGTCTACAATTCGGTATCCAATTTTTTATCGTTCCTGAAGAAGTTTGATTTGAAGTCTTACGAGTTTTTGATAGTAAAACGACGATACGTACGTTTAAGAGGAGTTTTTTGCTAAAGTCTGCCCTTCCAATGGGATTTAGAAACTGCACATGAACTTTGGAAGCACAGGAGGTATAAAAAAGACATGGAACTGAACGAGTTTGCTGAAGATCGATACTGTGCTTTTCTTCCCTTATAATGAAAAGCTTAAATTCTTAAGCACACAACTTGGGCTAACGCAAGATCTTTTTTTAAAAATAAGAAAAGTAGATGTTCAATGCTTGTATCGCAAAAGATCAGTATCAAATACTTCTTCGTCCTTTATAATTCGGTAAATCGTAACGTTAAGAGAACTAAGTACAGGATGATCCAAGTCAAAAAAAGTATAAATTCAATAATTCGAAAAGTATACATTCGCACTGTGCGTTTTTCACAGAAATGCACAGAAAGCCATGGGATTTTTTTTTAATATCGAAAATTTTTATTGCCAGAATAGTTACATTTGCTATCGAAAGGTGGCGCTTCAGTTGTGTCAATAGTTTTTACAGTTCGCAACGCAGCTAGGATTACAAAAGTTCAATGTGATAGCCGTCAGACATGACAATGGCAGTCAGACGAAGCACGACACTGCACAGCATCGAAAAGGGTTTCAGCTGTAATTCCTGTCAGATGATGGCTAATAGCTTCTTTACAATGGACAATGAGCGACCTCTGTACACCTGTAACTTCAAGTAGCCCCCTTGCTCAAGGACAGCTACAGCGCCACCTTTCGGTGACAAATGTAACTATTCTGGCAATAAAAATTTTCGTTGTTAAAAAAAAATCTAATGTCTTTCTGTGCATTTCTGTGAAAACCGCACAGTGCGAATGTCTATACTTTTCGAATTATTGAATTTTTGCTTTTTCTGTTACTTTTGAATCATCCGATATATAGAAATTTGAGGTCACGAAGGTTTAACATGCACCAGCCTTCGTGTGCACGGCGTTCTTTGGTTGAAGACGGTTTACAAGTTTAGAAATCGTAACTCTCCGATTGCTAATTCGTTATTCTACCAACCTGGCTACCGCGACTTCCTATTCAATTAGAATTCATCTATCGATGTTTCTGAAGCTATTCGTATTTTTGAATAGTGTTTAAGGCGTATGTATACCCTAGAAATCACGAAAATCGACCAGAATGTCTATTTTCATTGCTTAAAAATATTTTCCAACTCCTCAGTTTTCAAACGATACCCCAAGGTCTTGTAAATATTCCAAATAGCTTTCTAGCTACAAGGGTTTTTCGTTAGATACTGTCACCAGTACAGACATGTTTCCAAAACTTTAAACTCAATTCTGAAGAACTGAGTATTTTCAATAGTATGCTTGGTTCAAACAGTGATAACTCAACAATTAATTGATCTATTGTAATTATTTTTGTATCATTATAATCTATATAATACAGTGGATGTTTGATTTTCAGTTATTAGTTAAGAAATTAATTTTTAATTGATTTTTAAATGTTAAGCTTCCTCAAAAAATCTTCGTTGTTGAAAAAGTTGTAAAAAAAACTATTCCTTCCAGCGACTGGATGGAGATTAAAAAAAATCAAGAATAATTTCCAATAAGAATTGTCTTTGTAAACAAATTAGAATTTGAAGTATCAGTATTAAAAACATGCTAATTAAATCTAAATTAGATAATTAATGACTAGCTTAATTTGATTTTTTCACACAGAAATGATATTACGCACGAAACAATGACCCATTGTAAAAAACAGGATTTTTAAAGTCAAAATAAGACAAAATCTTCTAATGTATACGCACAACTGAAGTTGGGTATGCCATATAACAGTTCGACGTACAGAAAAAGAACAGTTTTTGTGGATAAAGATAATCTTTTATACATTCGTATCATTTGTCAGACATTTCCCAGACTGTTAATGGTAGAGTGCTTTAATGGTTGTGGCTGTGTGCAGCTTTCAGGGGCAATAGCCTGGTATACAATTCTTATGTGAATTGAATTACGAGTATAATCTAATCCTTCAGTCATTCTTATGGACGAAAGTAGCGTGGTCGGAATAATATAAGAGCCTGCTCACTCAAACTGACGTACTTGTCACATCCCAATACGTCAAGCATTTTTATGGGATGTCTATCTTTTATCATTTTATTTTCTTTCTATCTTTAGTCTGTCTCGTGTTTGGCTCAGCTTGTCCACTTTTGGACCCTGCGTCATAAAACCCCAACATCCAATCCAATCCTTGCTATCTTTAGATACGACTGCATTCGTTTTCGAAAAACACTTTGTGTACTACACGATCTATGGCGTATTACAATTTGGCCATGCAATTGAGATTCACTTATATTTTACTTTGAATCCGTTTAAAGATTCAATATATGTGATGAGCCTCATGGATTACAAATCTATAAGCAAGCTTCATCTTATTTTTCTAGAAACACAATGATTGTATTCTTCCAACTACACTCGTTTCCAATAGATAAAGGGACGCGGCATCAGATTGGAAGAGTAATGGACAATAATGGATCTTTCCCTTCGGTTTGCTCCCGGAATGTGGTCAATAGACCGTTCTGTTGCTCTAATGCGACGTTAATTGAAATACCTACCGACCTAGAAAACTGCTGTTAAAAAGAGTGTATTTAGCTTGCAACAACAGAGAAAAATAAAGAATTATGTACAAGTTTAAATTAATGATGAAGTTTAGGCGTTATTACGGTCAACCGATCTTCTATGAGTTGTGATGTTTAGACAAAAGGCCGTTAAGCGCCTTAAATGAAACTATCCACAAAGAAGTGGATTCAAAGAATTTGTTGAAAGTTTTTCCTCGATGTGATATATTGTCTGCCATTCCGATTACTATATTTTGATTCACAGGGGGCCATAAAGTAACTTTCACTCTTTGGTGACATCTGTAGCTAAGTCGAATAAACGGAATGGAACCAAGTTTGGTAGTGAGCCTTGAAGGCGTGGAAAATGTATTCCGCGAAAACTTCTGTAGGCTTAATCCATGTTCGTAACTACTAATGTAGTTTTAATTCCTATATCCCTTAAAGTAAAATATTTTCTGTGTATTAAGAGCACATAAAATTCTTATTAAAGCTACTTTTATGAAACAAAACAATGGAATAGGTAGGTATTTTAATTAACGCCGCACTGGAGCAATGGGCTATTGGCGACGGTCAGGGATCAAACCCGAAGGGAAAGATCCGAGGACAACACCACGCAATTTTGATCCATGGTCAGATGAATTTAATTTAAGGAATATAGGAATTAAAGCTACATTAGTAGTTACGAATATGGATTAAGCCGAAGGAAGTTTTTGCGGAATACCTCTTCCATGTCTTCAAGTCTCTACCAAACTTGGGGGCGCCGGTAGCCCGGTTGGAAGAGTAGAGTATTAGCAACCGGAGGGTTGCGAGTTTGAAACTGGATCCAACCGACGACCTACGTGGGGGTTGATGAAAGTTAAATTTATGGTGACCCCAAATATTGGGTTTGGATAGTGGGGTGCCAACTCCGGTGTTGACTACATCATCTGACCGTGGTTCAAAATTACGAAGTGTTCTCCTTTCCCATCAGGATTTGTCCCATACTGTCGCCAATAGCACGTTGTGTTGCCTCCAGTGCGACGTTATTAAAGTACCTAACTTGGTTCCATTCCGTTTATTCGAAGGGCCGCGGTGGCCCGGTTGGAAGAGTAACGAACTAGCAACCGAAGGGTTGCGAGTTCGAATCCAGCCAAACACCGTCGTGTACAAAGGGGGCTGGTGCACGTTAAATCTGTCGTGGCCTCAAATGTCCTCACGTTGGCGTGGTGTGGAAGTTTGGAGAGTGGGGTGCCAGCTCAGGTGTTGCCTCGTCATCTGACCGTGGTTCAAAATTACGTGGTGTTGTCCTCGGATCTTTCCCTTTGGGATTGATCCCGGACCGTCACCAATAGCCCATTGTGTTGCTCCAGTGTGACGTTAATTGAAATACCCAATACCCAACCCCGTTTATTCGACTTAGCCTGGATGCCTCCAAAGAGTGAAAATTATTTTTATGGCCACCATGTATCAAAATATAATAATCGGGATGGTAGGCAATCGATCACTCCGATGAAAACATTTCAAATTCTTTGAATTCATTCCTTTCTGTCTAGTTTCGTCTTAGGCGCTTAACAACGGCCCATTGTCTAAACATCACCACTCATAGATTGGTTGAGAGTAATAACACCTAAACAACATCATTAATTTAAACTTTTACACGCATTACTTTACTCATCTCGGTTGTTGCAAGCTACATCCGCTTTTTTCAACTGCAGCGTTTTGTAGATTCTGCTGTTTGGCTGAATCGTAAGTTATAGAAAATGGTAGGTGAGTAGGTAGTTAATTAGCATAGCACTTGAGCAACGCAACGGGCTATTCGCGACGGTCCGGGATAAATCCCGAAGGGAAAGATCAAGGACATCTAGACCCACCTCCTCCCTACTCACCGTTAGGTGTAGAGCTTTTTAGGGGAAGGAGGACCTCGGAATCTGATCGTGGTTTTTGTTAGATATTTCTATTCGAATCTATTGGATCTCACACCTTTCTAGGATTGCACTTGTATTTAAAGTAATACGTCAGTCTTTGCAATCGGAATACTCCAGTTTTCAACTATTGTTCGAAAGTGTTTTTATGTATACTTGAATGTTAAGTTAACATGCATCCTATTCGATATCGTTATTTTGTTTAGGGATCTGGCAATTCACAAATTCCTGTAATATGCAAATCACTAACTTAATATATAGGAGGTCGGTGATTATTATTTATAGTTCTAATCCTCGCTAATAGTTTGCAGTCACTATTATTTTAAACCCTGTGTGGATTTTATTTTGTGTACTCTGCCAACGACTTCGTCTCATTTATACAGGGTGAGTCTAAATAGTTTTTACAAAATAAGAGGGGCGATAGTACCCATACAGACGAGCAATAATTACCATGGAACATAGGGTCGCATTCCGCTCTGAGAGACAGAAAAGAGTACAATTAGAATTTCAACAGTGTTGGGAAAGCGAATGAACGATACCAAAAGTTGCACAATCTGATTTATTGATCAAAGCAAAACTGACAGCAAGTGCTCAAAGTGGCGGCCACGCGTGTCGTTGCACAGTTCACACCGGTGAAGGAATGACTGGCTCTCGAAGATTCCTGGTGTTGTGTTCATTTTGTCTGCGGCAACACCGATTCTCGCTGCGAGATCTTCAGCCGAGTCCACAGACGTCTGGTACACTAAAGATTTCATGTGCGCCCAGAAGAAAAAGTCCAATGGGTTGAGGTCCGGTGAGGCCAAGCCACAGGTCCGCCACATCCGATCCATCTTTCTTAGGAGATATGCTACGTAGGCAAGTACAAAACGACGTCAGAGGCGATGACTTGTTCATGCTCGACGCGTTTCGACTTTACTCTTTTCTGCCTCAGAGTGGAATGCGACCCTATGTTCCATGGTAATTATGACTCGTCTGGATGGGTACTATCACCCCTCTTATTTTGTAAAAAGAATTTAGACTCACCCTGTATAGTTGGAGTCTATTAGTTTTGAACCGCGGTCGGATGAATACTTACCTACCGTTGGGTAGGTAAGTAGATATTTTACATAACGTCGCACTGGAGCATCTCAATAGGCTATTTGCGACGGTACGGGATCAAACCCGAAGGGAAAGATCCGAGGACAGCACCACGTAATTTTGAGCCACTGTCAGATGGCGAGGTCACACCTGAGCTGGCACCCCACTCTCCAAACTTCCACACCATGTTAACGGGAGGACATTTGAGGCCACGACTGATTTAACATGCTCCAGCCCCTGTTTGGGTAACGACGTTCTTCGTCTGGTTCGAGTTTATAACTCCCAACCCTGAGGTTGCTCTTCCAACTGGGCTACCGTGGCCCTTAGAAAATGGAAATTCAATAAGAATTTCTAATGGGTTCGAGTATTTGAAATGGATGTGTGAATTTTTGCAAAACTCTTAATTAAACTCTAGTTTCTCGTATTGAAATTAATTAGTTATGCGAAACCATTTTGGTGTACCATTTCGTTAATTATGTGCACAGTATCCATTTCCTGCAATCCACAAAAATGACTGCCGAATTTTCATTTGCAGGCTCCAACAAATTTCGAAAGATCGCAGGAAAAGTCTCTAGGCTATATTCTATATTTATAATTAAATTTCCTGTGTAAGAGGTAATTTTTTCTTTAGAAGAGATGGGATTATTTAAATTTCTTAATTTCAAAGCACTCCGCGGGTCTCTCCATCAGTTTGTAATTTTGTTTCCTTTATTAAATAAAATTATACTGGCCGGTTTCAAAATATACCCCAAATATTGTATACAGTTATGTATTTAGTTGGAAGGTAAGTGAATTAACGTCGTACTGGGAGCAACACAACTGGCTATTGATTGAATCCAGTAGGAAAGATCCGAGGACAACACTTCGTAATTTTGAACCCGCCGCGGTACCCTGTTGGAAGAATAACGAATTAGCAACCGGAGGGTTGCGAGTTCGATTCAAACCAAAGACCGTCGTGTACAATTAGGCTGGGGCGCTTTAAATCTGTTGTGGCCTCAAATGTCCTCACGTTGGCGTGGTGTGGAAGTTTGGAGAGTGGGGTGCCAGCTCAGGTGTGACCTCGTCATCTCACCGTGGTTCAAAATTACATGGTGTTTTCCTTGATCGTTCCATTGGGATTTGATCCCGGACCGTCGTCAATAGCCCCTTGTGTTGCCTCGAGTACGACGTTAATTAAATACCTACCTAACCACGTGCTTCGTCTATTTCAGTAGAAGGTCTATGCCTATCGAGATATCTCAATTCCGCTAATGATGTGATATCTCGTCAAGATATTACCAATTTTTTGTGATGTCGAGATCGGGTCTGATCAGTTTTCTTCAAATGGCGAGATATCTCGTTCATCAAAATCTGTCAATCTTGCTAAAGACGAGATAACTCGTCGAGAGAACCACCAGATCGGTGAATTTCTCTGCAGGAATAAGTTTCTCTCTCATACCCCCGTGTTACTGCTAGATCATAATTACTGTCCTTCATTATGAACCTGTGTGAATAGAAAACATTTTACTTTAGATGCTGGTTTTATTAATAAAAGCATCTTTACGCATAATTTCTTAGTCTGGATTAGATGATTATATTTATGTAGTTGAGATGGCTTTGATGTAGAAGTATATCCATTACTCCAAACGTGATTAGTTTCCTTTTTAAGCTCGTAAAATGAGAATGGTCATGCATAATATTCAACAAAATTAGTGTCAGAGGAAATTTATGTATGCATTATTCAAGTTTTAATTTGGAATCGCGTTATGTCCATATTGTTTTATTTAACTGTAAATCAATTTCAATTTGCAGTTCTTGTTAGATTAATTCGGATTTTGCTATAAGATTGCACTAACGAGAACATAATGAAATGAAATGTTATTTTGATTAGATCGTAAATGCTTTAAGCATAAATAATCTATACAGGCATAATTCGAGTTATGATTTTAAAAATCTGCATGTAAACTTAGAGATTTAATTAAGCTAAAAGGATTGTTACAGCAAATGCATGTAGGCAATAAAGGAGTTCAAGAATGCATGAACTAAATAACATTTCCTGAAGAAACTATGATCGTGGTCTTCTAAATGGCTTCCCAGATTTAAAAACTACGCAAGACAGTGAAGAGATCTCTTTCCATCGTTAATTATTGTATGGTCATAATAAAGCATCAAATTGCGGTACAAATGGTTCAAATATAAATTTCAATTTCAGCAACCTTTGCGTAATGCATCGTCAGCTTAGAGCGGAAACTCGTTAAATATTTTATCGGAGCCGCTAAATGTTTATATTCATGATGAGAAATGCAGTTCATATAAACTGTTTAATCGTCTGAGTCACGAAATTTCCGATTCGAACTCGCAACGCTCCGGTTGCTAATCCCTTACTCTTCCAACCGGGTTACCGCGGTCCGAAATATATTGTTCTCTTAACTATTCTAAAATAGTTAGGTAACGTTAAGACGTACAAAAGTATAAAGCCAGAAAACAATCAACCAACCATCTTCAAGACGAAGCCAACACCTTTATGAGAGAAGATTAATGACTGAACTTTTTTATCCAAACATCAAGAACTGTAATTCTCGTCTTGGATTGGAAAGTAAACACACTCCATCGTCATCCACGGAATCTGAGGAATAAATCCCGAGAAATAATACACAACCTATTGTCCTCTTATCGGAGAATAAGTCAACGGTTGTGCAGCAGATTGGAAGAATCGATCATTTCATCCTTCTCAGGCTGTGCCGCCAAGGTGCCAGCGATGTTTCTCACGCCTGTTACGACTGGATGGCTTGGCGAGGAAATTACATTTATTATCCTGAAGCAAGTGTCATTTGGCGCTGTTCGCCACTAAGATTGAAAGAGATGCCGCTTGGATCTATAACGAATCCGTGAATGATGATGTTGAGAGAGAACTGCAGCAATTATGTTAAGACATCGCAGTCTGTGTTATCGGAATTGCTGTTTGGTAATTGCAGGGGTAATGGACTCTTGAATTGAGTTGTTAGGTAATGGAAGATTGCTTATAGACTGGTAATTGTAACTAGCGGATAAGTGAAATTATGTCTCCAAGTGGTTTTGACAAGATAATATCCCCTTCTATCAAGATCTGACCAATTTTGCTAATCAATAGGTAATGGAAGATGGCTTATAGACTGGTAATTGTAACTAACAGATAATTGAAATTATCCCTCCAAGTGGTTTTGACAAGATATATCCCCTTCTACCAAGATCTGATCAATTTTGCCAATTAATAAGTAATGGAAGATGGCTTATATACTGGTAATTGTAACTAGCAGATAAGTGAAAGTTACCTTCCAAGTGATTTCGACGAGATATCTCGTCCATCAAGATCTGGCCAACTTTGCTAATGATGATATATCTCGTCATCAAGATATGATGATAAGATCTTATCAGTTTTCTTCTAATGACGAGATATCTCGTCCACCAAGATCTGGTAAGTTTTGCTAATGGCGAGGTACCTCGTCGAGATAACTACCAGGAGGGTTAATTTCTCTGGCAGCAATAAATTTATTTCACATACGTACTACTGCAAGATTGTAATTAATTTCTCTTCCATCAAAATCTGACCAATTACGCTAACGACGAGATATCTCATGAAGGTATTGCCAAGTTTTAATGATGACGAGATCAAGACCTGGTTAGTATTTTCTAATGACGAGATTTCCCGTCCAAAAAGATCTGGTCAGTTTTCTTAATGATGAGATACATCGTCTAGAGAATAAAAAAACTAGTTGGGTTAAACAATCATTTGAACAGTGCAATGAACAGTTATTTTCATGGTAAAGGTAACTTTAAATGTATTGTCCGCATCATGCCAGAAACGAAAGTCTGAATTTTGGGCTGTTATCCATTTTCTACACTGAAAAGTCTTTTCTGGCAAGCTAAACATGTGGTTGTAGTGTTTCTGCTATAAAACATATTTCCTGTAAGTATTACGCAAATGACGCCAATTGACTTATTTTTCGAAGACGATTTCAGCTCTTCTGCAATACAAATTTCAAAGAATAAATTCGAATTAATAAATGATTGTTTCTTGGTTGACACCAATTAGACTAAACGCCAAACGTTGCCAAAAATGCGATAAACTACACAGTAAGGTATCTCGATTGTGTTCCATGCGAGGGAGCATTTGCACAGCAGAAATGAAATCTCCGGAGACCGTCTGGTTTGTTTACACTGAAAATCCTTCTCATAATTGAATGTTTTACATCATGCCTGAAGCACACAGATGATGTTACGATGCTAATTGTAGTAATTTGTTAAGACATCGAAGACTTATCGTGATTGCTGTCTATGATTAGAAGGTGGATTGAATTTTGTATTTTTAATTTTGAAGTTAAGTAATAGAATCTGGCTTATGGATTTGTAGTTCATTTAAACAAGCAGATAATTAAGCTTAAATAATGTTAACAATCAGCAATTATTTCCATGGGGAGAACACGTTAATTGAAATGCACCCCCTCGATTCTATTAACGAATTGCTAAAAGCATGGAATTGATTCATTACTTAAATAACTTTTGTTACTGCAAACACAATTTTTCCTAAAACATTCAGAACTCAAAGGCACATTTGTCTCGAAATAACGATTGTGTAGATTTGTACACCGTCGTCAAATCCTTTGAGTGATCAAAATAAAATTGGAGAATATAATCCTGAAAGATATTAGAACAAATTAAAACTGAAAGATATTAGAAAGATACAGAACAAAAGAAGGTCTTAACAGTGTTTTGTTAGATTTCCAGCCTATCTTTCATGGTTTAGTTTTCTTTTCAACCTTTAATATCCCAACTATGACTGACATTGCTGATAGGACAAATTCAATAGATTACTATTTTACTAGAATTATGATGAATTTGTGTGTCTTGTTTATTCTACTACTGTTTCTTAACTATTAAAATTCCGAAACACTCATGTCAAATCCTTGGAATAATCAATACAAAAATGTCGAAATAAATCCTTAAAAATTCAAGTGAACCTGATAATAGGAATCACAATCATCAATGAGAGCTTCAAACTTTGGCATACCTTTCACGGTTTAAAATTGTTTTGAACATTTCATATCCTAACGACTGTCACTGATGAAAGAACAAATTCAATAGCTGTACTACAATTAGGTTGAATTTGTGTCTTGTTTCTATCCTGTTATTGCTTCTATAAACTCGAAAACACCCATGTCAAATCCTTGGAATAATCAACACAAAAATGGCGAACCGAATCCTTAAAAATCCAAGAGTCAACCTGACATAGGAATCATAATTACCAATGACTGCTCCAAACTCTAGCATATCCTTGACGTTTTTAAATTCTTTTCAACCTATCACATAACGACGACTGCCACTGCTGAAAGGATAAATTAAATAGCTTGTTATTTTTATTAGAATTAGGACGAATTTGTCTTGTGTTTATCCTGTTACTGCTCCTATCAAACTCGAAAACACTCATGTCAAATCCTTTGAGTAATCAATATCAAAATGGCGAACCGACGCTTTCAAAATCCAAGAAGAGTCAACCTGACAATAGGAATCGCAATTACCAACAACTGCTTCCAACTCTTGCCATATCTTTCACGGTTTAAAATTCTTTTCAACCTTTCATATCCTAGCGACGTCTGAAATTGCTGAAAGAACAAATTGAATAGCTTGGGATTTTTACCAAAATTAGCATGAATTTATGTATTGTTTCTTTCGAAAACACCCACGTCAAATCCTTGGAATAATCAATATAAAAATGGCGAACCGAATCTTTGAAATTCCAAGGACCAGCCTGACAATAGGTTTCGTAATTACCAATGACTGCTTCAAACTCTGCACGGTTTAAAATTCCTTTCAACATTTCATATCGCCCAAACAACAGCCACAAAGAGCTGGAAGGAGAAGTCTAATAGCTTGATCTTCTGCGCGGGAGCACTGTTCTATGCCGCTGAGTTTGTATATCCAATGAGTGGAACGTATCATTACATCTCGTCCAACAGAAACTGATACTGTGAAAACAGCGGAAGCCCTTTTCTTTTCAATACTCGGGACAAACGAGGTTTAACTTTTTATTTCCATTCCCAGAATTCCAAGCGAGGGAGCAGGGTTCACGTCTCATTGCTCCAGTCCCCTTTGTGTTTGGGCTTCCAGACGTTCCCAAAACACTTTGGAGCTTTCTTTGCAAAGAGATAGCAAAGTGTGAGCGGCGAAGATAATCTGTTCATACACAGTCATATCTACTGTTGGTGGCAATCTTCCGTGTTTATTCTTTGGAATTATTTCGCCGTTATTTGGGGACTTTTGGAATTTTTTGCGTTTAGGGCTGTTTTATCTGGGGTTTTGTTTTGCTTCCTTTTGTTCTATCCTGGAATTTCTTATTGGAAGCGTTTTTCTGCGGCGTTCTTCGAATGCTTTGCTTTTGTTGGAACATTTCTTTTGTTCGAAAGTACATCGAGTTACTGGGAAAGATGGCGTGAAAGAAGCTTTCTGACCTTCTTCGAAGATCTTATTGTATGCTGCCTCTTTCTCTTATCTTTTCGAGTGCATATCTTGATCACGATAAGATTGTTAATAAATCGAGTTAAGATGAAATGGGAAGAGTAAACTTTTGAACTGAGCGTATATCTCTTCACCTAACAATAGAAATCCTACAAAATGTTAAAACTACAATGCAAGACGATTATTAAATTCATAGAGAAATAATTTAAAAATAGCAAGGAGAAAAAATGTCCTCGATTTTGACCTTTAAACTGCAGTTATTTTCCCATGCATCATTAGCGAAACTTAAAAGAATCTAAGAAAATTAAAAACTTTAGAAGTCATTAAGTGAAAGAAAAAACTTTTCAAATTATACTGTTCCCAGCAGTTCATAAGCGAAGATGCTTCGAGTGTCCAATGTTTCCTCCCTAGAAATTGATATTTTGAGCATACTATCAAGAGTCAAGTTGCACTTAATGAGAATTAAAGATCGTTATAATGTTGATGGCAGTAAGAGAAATATTACAAGATTGCTACACATTGTAAACAATAAAATAGAAACTAGGATGTTATATCATTTCATTGCAAACTTGTTTTGTTTAATTGTCCAATAAAATAGCTGAGAGGGATTTTCAGTGTAAACAAACCAGACGGTCTGCTAGTTTTCTTTTTCTGTCCAAGTGCTCTTACATGATCCATATCAGGGTTACTAGAAAATCCAGAATGGGTTATTGGAATTTCTTTCGCCTTCGTAGAACTTCTTGGTATACATGTTCTATCAAATTTATGCTTGAAAAGTTTATGTTCACGAAAAGACAAAACCGAAACAATATCCTGTCATGGAAATTGACGAAATAATCACGTGATAGAACAACATAAAAATGTGCTATAATCGCCGAGAAGAAACAATGTTTTTATTCATATTTTCTCGAACTCTTTTACTAAGATCATAAGCTGTCGTGGCTCAGTGGATTTGATCACTTCTCTATGAACTTACGAGTTATAGGCGGCTCAGGTTCGATTCCTCTCTGGATGTATTTCTCTCTTCTGTGTCAGTAAAGCTTTTCTCGTGTGTTTATGCCTATTACTTGAGGTTGTCCGCCCTGTGTTCGGTACAGTATGGCCAAATATGGACCTCTCGCCATAAAATCCAACCACCCGTTAAGGCTGATGAATCAGTAAAGATAAACAATCCAAAACATAAAACTTCCAGTAAAATTTAATTAACGCTTGCAAGCATTATACGAAAGAAAGTGAAATAGTTAAAATTGCCAAATACAAAGGTTCACGGGTCAAAGTAAAATAACTTGGCGAATGCAGTAACCTGTTTGTTATGTCTAGTTGTCTTCTTTCACTGGACAGATTGTGTAGTCTGGATATCTCTTTGAAGGAAGTCATAGACAATATAGACTGCGAGAGCGTTTGGAAATATCATTGACAAATATAAATTTTCAGCCTTTGAAAGTTTAGCATTGGTTCTTGTATCTCGTATCAACGACAACTACCGAAAATGTGGAGCTCTAGTAAACCCTTAAACATTATGCCTGACCATATCAAACACCGTTGACAGCAAATTAGTCACTTTTCATCACGATAGTGTAATTATAATCAAATCACCCCCCCCCCCCTGATTTCTCTACAGAATAAGTTTCCTATTTCTGAATTGGACTTATTGATGTAGAGTTGAATTAAAGGGAATCAAAGTGAGTTTCTGATTCCAGCTTAAACGAGATGTGCTTTTTCGGGTCAACAGGAAATAAGTTCACAAGCTGTTGGGCTGCCGGACTCAAACCTCTCTCTCTTTTACAAAGTTTACAGAAAACAGTGCGAAAACTATTTTTTCTGAGGTGGCCATTTATTTGTAGCTTCATAAAGCTTATAGCCTTCTCATAGAAAATTGAGCCTGAGACCTCGTCCTCTGATCTCTTCAGCTCATTCAAAGTACCATGAACTCTAGAAAGATGTTTTTTTTAGGGGGGGGGAATTCTCTACGGGGATGTTTTGCTAATCTGACCAACAAATAGATATAACTGATTGTTTTTAAAAAAGTAATTACGCTTTTTGCTCCATAGGGGCTTTTTAAAACAATTTTATCTGCAATACTAATAACAAATTAACACTCAACATTATTAAAACGGCTACTGCTTGAAAACATTTGTGAACGTACTTGTCAAAAGTTCAAAACCAAACCGTTAAAATGAAATAAAATTCACAATTTAAACCATTTCACCGTTCAATAAGGCACATAAATTCCATTCTTACTACACGCCGGTCAAAAATAGCTACCATAACTTATCCTTTCTATTATGCAAAAATACAGAGATTTATAAAACATTTCAACGCATGATCCTCATACACCCATGCATATATTTTAACAGCTATATCCCACTGCTAAGGTGCTTATTTATAGAGTTAATTTACACATTCTTTACACGTTATATTAGGGGCCATCGTGGCACAGTGGATAAGTTCACTGCGCTAGAAACCTTCGAGTTGGCGGCGCAGGTTCTATTCCTGTCAGGTGTATTCCACCCTGGGTGTATTTCTCTCTTCTGTGTCAGTAACACTTTCATTGTGTGTATGTCTATTACTTGATATTGTATGTCCTGTGTGGCGCAGCATGGCCAAATATGGCCCTTGCGCCATAAAACTCGAAACAACCAGCCACGCTACACGTTAATTTACACATTTCGTAAAAATAACAGTTAAATTATTTATACGCGTATTATAAATCATTTGTGAATACTTGTCAAAAGTTCAAATCGAAACCACTTAAATAAAATCAATTCTACGTTTAAAGCCATTTCACAATCCAATAAGGCACACAAGTGTCTTTCTTCCGGTTTCAAATAGCTACAACTCATCTTTTCTATTATAAAAGGTGGGTAAATCAACGTCGCACTGGAGTAACACAAAGGGCTATTGGTGACGGTCCGCGACCAATGCCGAAGGGACAACACCCCACAATTGGGACCCACGGTCAGATGACGAGGCAACACCTAGACTGGCACCGGACTCTCTCGAAACTACCACACCACACCACGCCAACACGAGGGTGTTTGAGGCCACGGCAGATTTAACATGCACTAACCCCTCTGCACGACGGTCTTTGGTTGGATCGAGTTTCGAACTTGCAACACTCCGGTTACTAATCCGCTACTCTTCCAACCGGACTACCTCGGCCCCATTTAACATCAACCAAAACAATATCATCGCCTTACAAACACCCAAAATTTTCGATATGAGTTTTTTAGCTTTTTTAAAATGGGAAGCGAGAATGTGGTGATCTTTAGACTGATGATTCTACTAAGTCATTTTTCTTTGCATGAACGTTATATTTCTTGAAAAAAAAACCCAGTTTGTGAGTTAAATTTCCCCCTTTTCTGTTATGGAATAAATACAGACGTGTAAAAACTTTTAATGCAATGATCCTCATCCACCGACGCATATTTTTAACCATCATATCCCACTGTTAAACACACGATGCTTGTTAACAGAGTTAATTTACAGAAGTAGTAGAACTACAGTAGTAAGAAGTAGTAGAATTCCTTTTCTGTTATGGAATAAATGCAGACGTGTAAAAACTTTTAACGCAATGATCTTCATCCACCGACTCATATTTTTAACCATCATATCCCACTGTTAAACACACGATGCTTGTTAACAGAGTTAATTTACAGAAGTAGTAGAACTACAGTAGTACAGAAATAGTAGAATTTCCCCCTTTTCTGTTATGGAATAAATACAGACGTATAAAAACTTTTAACACAACGATCCTCATCCACCGACGCATATTTTTAACCATCATATCCCACTATTAAACACACGATGCTTGTTAACAGAGTTAATTTGCACATTCTCATTTTACCCCGTTAATTTACCCTAACTTCACGAAGCCATTTGGGTAGCAGAAGACGAGTTTCTGTAGCAACACGAAATGAGCAGTGGCGAGACCGATTACACGAATTTAGCCTCCAATTCCTGGGCCTTGATGATGATGGCGCCGTCTCGAGTTATAGCCCGTGGCCTTACAGCGAGCGAATCGTATTATCCGGGCTTATTCCGGCTTTCTGTGCTATTTAGTAAATGCTGTTTTGCGCTCCGGGCCCCCTGTGGTTGCGAGAGTGTTTTTTTCCCTCTGCTTTTCTCGAGTGCGTATGTGAATGGAAGAGATCATTTTTCTGGAAGTCTGCCTATGCAGTGTTCCGAAGAGGCATTTTCGTGAGGTGCGCTGAGAGAAATATTAGTTTGGGTTTCTTTGAATTTTATCAGAAAGTGGAAGACTTTATTTTCGTTCGGGCACCGGGGGAATAGATAGATGTTTCGTTGCGCCAGAATGCTTTTTCATTTAAGTTTCTTGAGTGCATATATCGTCGTCTTTGAGCAGAAACGCATTCACTGACAAAACAATTTCGTTACTGTACAACTGCTTACAGACTAACTATTAATTTTAAGGTCAATAAATAAAATGTTTCAGATGTATGGGGTTGATGTAAAAGTTCGTCTCGTTTTGAGCGCTAGATGGCATTACATCTCAAAACCGAAGCGTTATCATCTTCACATGTGTAAAGTTTTGATGTTGTTTGAAAGAAGAAATTTCAGCGAGTTGCGAATGCTTGGGGAAAAATTGTGTCATTGGGTTGTTTTTAAGAAAATAAGCATTTTCGACATATACTTTTTTATTTCCGAAAAGGCAAGAATGTTTCGCAGACACAAAATAATATGTGTTGTGTATGGTGAGGGTGCAGTTGACGATTTCACGTGCCGTTCCTGGTTCAGAAAGTTTCGTCTCCTGGATCAGTTCTTTAGCCAGAAACCTCAGAACTTCTATGAGCTCGGGATTATGCAGCTACCGGAGAGAGAGAGGTCATCGAATAGAACGACACATACTATATTGATTAAATGTAATCTTTAGTAAATAAAATCTTTCTTCAATTGTCAAAAAAACCGGGAATTTTTTGACATCTTTACTTTTGCATCAACCTAATAGATATTATATCACACATTTAAAACACACTGAAATGTGACTATGTATTTCTCGCCATCATGAAAATAAATATTTAGCGTCTCCGAAAATGTTAGTTAATGCGTTTCTGCTCTAAACCGACGATGCATTATATACCACAATTCGACGGTATTTGCTTCACAGAGGGATGCGTGCACACATTCTTTTCCTGGGTTTTCCTTTGCATTAAACCGTCGAAGCCTCAATGGGAACACAGACAATAGAAAGCTAACTTGCAACATGCCGTGTTTTCGGACGCGTCCCATTTCCACTTGGCCTACAATGGCAGCATTAGAAGGTATCGTGGTGAGTCCAATCTTCCAACATGCATCATAGAGCGCCATAATGGTCTAATACAGGAGGGATGGTGTGGGATATAACATAGTGGCCCGAGTGGCGTGCCGATGAAAACGACACAGCCTAAATTATATTGTAAATAAAGTAACGTTTATTTACAATAGCGATATGGATAATACCTTACAATAGGGATTCGTATCCCTAAGTCGTGGGCTCTGCAAAACAGGCAAAAATGGAAACAATCAACGGACGTGGCCCCCAAAACGAAGACATAACAAACACCTCTGCTCAGATTGAGTTCGGCAACAGTTCTCTGTCCCCAGATTTTTCAGGGAACCAGTTCAATCACCTGTACCCCTAAAAACCATCTGGACGGCCCAGACAGATGTTTCGGGAATTTTCAGCCGGAGGTCAGTGGTATTGACCTCTGATACCAAGCTGTTGATCTCTGATACCGAACTGTTGACCTCTTATACGAGCTGTTGACCTCAGAAACCGAGCTGTTGACCTCTGATACCCAGCTGTTGACATCAGATACCGTGCTGTTGACCTGAGATACTGAGCTGTTGACCTCTGATACCGAGCTGTTGACCTCTGATACCGAGCTGTTGACCTCTGATACCGAGCTGTTGTTAGGAATGTTACAGGGGGCGCCTTTACCGCTACGAACTCAGTGTAACCTTAACAACAACCATATAACAAAGAAATTACCTTTCCTCCAAATCACCTTTGACGCTATATTCCAGCAAAACAAAGCTCGACCACATGCTGCAAGTAATGATAAAGCGTTCTTCTCAGCACGGAAGGTATAGCTTTTCCCTTGGTCTACACGTCCTCCAGACACATCGCCCATTGAACATATATGGGAAATGGTCACTCGGCAAGTAGACCTCAAAGTCCCCAACAGCCAGTACCAATGAAATGTGAACTCGTATTCAAGTGGACTGGCAAGCAATTCCCAAGTAACACATCCAAAGCCTGTTTCGATGCTACGACGCACAGCAACTCTTAATCAGATCGTGGTGGCTTCACAGCATACTGACTTTTTCATGTTACATTACTTGAGTTGTTATTAAAACGTAATTTTTTATGTGTAGTAATATCAGTAATATGTGGTATAGATTTAATTTTTATCTTCAGGGCTTTTGTCTTCAGATGAATGTTATTTATAACAGACGCTGGTATTTTTGCAGTAGGGTAAAAGTATTACAATCAAACGTGAACAAATTAGAGTTGAGGTATTTGATTTTAATTTATTAGTTCTTTGTGATTCCATTTCCATAGTTTTCCCATTTTAAATATGATAACAAATATTTAGAACATTTTAAAAGTAGTGTGTTTTGTTAGTTTTATGTTAGCTTTTATGGGATATCATAAAGAACGAAGAAAATTCACTTGAAGACATAGAGGAAGATTTTATATTTATATACAGCATACAGTGTTTTAGTGATCAAAAATCTTTTCATAAAATGAGTTTTGTAACTAAAGTTAACTGAATCCTAAGGTATAAAGTTAGAAAATCATTTTTACTTTGTTCACACCAGTTTTATCTAAAGGATATATGAAAAATTTTCCCATCTCATTACTGAAAATAATTCTTTCCTCCAGAATTTTACTCTTTCTGTTAAAAATTTAAAAATAGGGATAATAATTATCAGTAGAGGTTTTGCAGTCAACTCATCGGCTTAAAAGTGAAACACATTAAGTCAACATTTTCAAGATAGGAGTTTTTTAGTTTTCTTAGACCAAAATGGGGGATCTTCACTGATGAAGTTTATTTTTGCTTTACATACAGGTTATATTTCTTCTCGAGAAGCACAAAAATAAATGCACGTTATTTATTATAAATTTATCAGTAAGTTGCTATAGCAACACATAATCCAATGAAAGCATTTTTCTCTGAAAATTTTAAAAATTGAGTAAATTTAAAGTGTAATAAATGATTGTTAAAATGATAAATTTCCTCATTGCTTGAAAATTTGAATTCTTTACCATTCGTTTTCTCAGAACTCTGTTGACTTAGTGTATTTTGCTAGTAACTGTAGAGAAAAATGGAGCTTTGAAGTAAAAAATACAATACAACTCTAGCCTAAAAGAGGTCTGAAATATACAAACCAAATTGTCGCCGTTAACTTTTAGTACTTTATTAGCACCGTTTATGTAAAGGTCTATTTATCGATAACTATTTCCTCACAACTTATTGCAGGGTTTTATAAATATTTTTTTAAAACACGTTTTGGAGTGTAAGTACTTTCACGTCGAGATGACATTTAATCCTACAGGTGGTTTCGACGAGATATCTCGTACGTCAAGATTTGATTAATTTTTTGATTACGTCGAGATCAAGATCTGGCCAATGCTTCCTTATGACAAGATATCTCGTTCATCAATATCTGGTCAATACTTTCTTATGACAAGATATCTCGTCCATCAATATCTGGTCAATACTTATGACACAATATCTCGTCCATCAATATCTGGTCAATACTTATGACAAAATTTCTCGTCCATCAATACCTGGTCAATTTTTTTTCTATTGACCGGATATCTTGTCAAGAAAACCACCAAGGGAATAAAAAGGAACGCGTCTGGAATATAAATCTAAAAAAGGTTGAATTTTTGACCATTAAAATAAAAATGGATGATAGTGGGCATATTTCAACATATTTCAACGCGGAATGCTATTAATTAAAGTAAATAAAATACAATTTTCGCACAATTTAGAGAATTAAAAATTTTACTAATTGGAAGAGATGGTACTAAAAAAATTGTCAGAATGTTAAAGCAATAAGTCGGTCTAATTAGTTTAATTTGTGCGCGGTTTGAAGTCTTGATTATGCTCTTATTTCTTAAGATGCTGCTGCAAATGAAATAATTATTTTGAGCTCATTATGAATCTCTGACCTTGAAATTTGTGAGGTGAATTTTAAGTTCGTACAAAGAATATTTTTAAGCAAGCCCTTCCATGGTTCAGTTGGAGGGTAGCTAGTTCAAAACTCGATTCAACCAAAGGCCTTCGTATAAGTGGGGGGCTGGTGAACATGAAATCTGTCATGGTTATAAACGTCCTCATGTTGGTGTGGAAGTTTGGAGCTCATAATGTGACCTCATCAGATGACGAGGTGCTGTCCTCGGATCTTTCCCTTAGGGATGGATTCCGGACCGTTACCAATAGCCCGTTGTGTTGCTCCAGTTCGACTTTAATTGAACTACTTAACTACCACATTATTCATTATTACATCCACCAGTCAACAATTTAGTAGAATATGCGAAGGACAGTGCAACTTTGTGTACCCAAAGGCATTTTCATGGTAGAATAAATAGGTTACACTGCTATGTACACTACTGTATAGGAGGTTGATTTTTGTAGTATTAGTTAGGTTGACATAGTCTCACATTGAGTACATACGTTTATGTTATGCTGTCCAAAAGTTTTGATAGCATCAAATCCCACTTCTGAAGCTCGTCATCCGACCATGGTCCAAAATTACAAGTTGGCGTCCTCGGATCTTTCCCTTCGGGATTAACCCCGGACCGTCGCCAATATCCCCTTGTGTTTCTCCAGTGCGATGTTAAGTTAACTACCTACCTAATCACTTCTGAAATAGGGAAGTTCAGAACTTCTGAATAATCTTAGAGTGAGTCTATTCAAATGCAATTCGCCACAATAATATATACCGTGTATATTCTATCGTATTGATATCAGGTCTTCTACTTGCTATAATCTATGAGGACGTAGTATCGCCACTGTCCATAATGTAAACTCTGGATTCAGGGCGATTCTAAAGTTTAACACCAGATAACATTAACTACCCTCAATGTATTAAAGACAACTCTGTTGAAGATGTGGAACTGTGCCCATTCAAACTGATTCCAGGTCCTAAGGATTACAACCATCAACAGATCAGGTCTTTTGTTATAGGGATAGTAACGTTTGTTACCCATTCTCTTTAGAATGTCCACCCAAACCAATACCTTTGGGCTCTACAAAACTGGCTTTAGCCACAGGGTGGGTTAGTTGTAGTTAACTTAATCCCTCTAAGTGTCACCAGACTTCCGAGTAGTATAGTATTGAGCTTACTTGAATCACATTTAATCATGATTTTGAGAATTTTATATTGTGGTAGAGCTGGTGCTCGTTAAATATGTCGGGGCTTCGAATGTCCTCACGTTGGCGTGGTCTGGAAGTTTGGAGTAGGGTTCCAGCTCAGGTGTTGACCTCGTCATCTGAACGTGGTTCAAAATTACGAGGTGTCATCGGATCTTTCGCTTCGGGATTGATCCCAGACCGTTGCTAATAGCCAGTTGTGTTGTGCTCCAGTGCAACGTTAATTAATTACCTACCTACCTTGAGATACAGTGTGAGTAGAATTTTTCCCTCTTCGTTTCCTTAGAAGTGTTTCTTGATTTAATGTATTTCACTTGTAAACCGAAAATTATGATTCTGTTAAAGCGCATGAAGTTAAGCCAATTATTGTTTTTCTCTATAGGGAAGACCGTGTATGGTTGGCAATATGGATACACGCTGGACTACTTAGGATATTTTTCAAACTATCTGATGGCTGATGCAACAAAGCAAGAAACACGTTCCTCGACACACATTTACCGTATACCAACATCAGATTAGAAGCCTCCAGACAAAATGGAATGGAATTTTGATATTTGTTTAGGTCAGTAAATCTGCACTTATATAATAAGTAATACTTTCTGATGTGTCTGAAGTAATAAATGGTCCATTTTATCTTACCATAATGCGAAAGACCCTAGTTCAGAGTTCTATTTACCTCCACATATTTAATGTTGATATTTGATGAATAATTTATTACAAGAATAAAAGACAAATGTAGTGGTATGGGGTTTGTAGACCCATTGAACGTGATGCACCAACAGTTCTCGTGTTGACGCATCAACTCATGCAACTGTCTGGAATAATTTGGTGTTGGAGCTGTGACAGAGCATGCAGTTTACTGGATTTGAGGGATGTTGAATATTGGCACGGAATGTTCTAATATAAGGAATGTTGGAGTGCAAACATTTAACGTTCCTCAAATCCAGTAACTGCACGCGCTGTCGCAGATTCAACGTGTCTGTCAAGATCTATCACGCGATTGCGGGAAAAAGCATGAATCCTGATGAGGAACAAATTATTGATTGGTTAAAGTTATCTGAAGAGATCAAAAACACTATGCGCTACGATATATAATCGCCCCAAGTTTATTCATAAGCCCACGTGGAGTAGCCATACTTTTGAGATCTTGCCACAGAAACTCCGCCCACATTCTATCTATTTCATTAGAAGAGTTGTTTCAAGAGATGCGCATCGCATTAGCAATTCAACTGTCCATCATGGACTATTGATACACGTTCATACCGTTTGTGACGAAAGCCTCCTCGAATTTGTCTGAGACTCGATCTTGCTTACTTGAAAGACGTGTGTTCATAATCACGTCTGCCAGTCACTACTTGTTGAGGTCAGTTACCAATTGTCCAAATAAGCTATAAAAGAACAAGCTGTTTATTTACAATTTATACTTACATACTTAAACATCCGAAGCAGCAATCGCGATTACAAAGAAGTAGCGAACAGCCAATCTTAGCTTTAATTTTCTGTCATCTTTTCATGGTTTTTATCTTTTTATAGTTCCTACTTGATAATTAGATTGATCATTGCAAATCAAATTAACCCTCCAAGTGATTTCGCCGAGCTATCTCGTCAATAAATATCTAAACAATTTTGCTAATGACGAGATATCTCAGAGATCTTGATGGAGATCTTGATGAACGAGATATCTCACAGAGATCCTAACGAATGAGATATCTCATAGAAATCTTGACAAACGAGATATCTCATGGAGATTTTGACGAACGAGATATCTCATGGAGATCCTGACGAACGAGATATCTCATGGAGATCCTAACGAACGAGGTATCTCATAGAGATCTTGGCAAACGAGATATCCCATGGAGATTTTGACGAACGAGATATCGCATGGAGATCCTAGCGAACGAGATATCTCATAGAGATCTTGACAAACTAGATATCTCATGTAGATCCTAACGAACGAGATATCTCATGTAGATCCTAACGAACGAGATATCTCATTGGAGATCTTGATGAACGAGATATCTCATGGGTGGAGATCTTGACGAACGAGATATCTCGTCGGAACCACTTGGAGGGTACATAAAATTCCACACGTGGCATTAGAGGTTTACTGGTGATCGAACACAAAAATTATAAAATTGAATAGATCGCTTTAGTCCAATAGAACGGTGTAAAAAGTAAAGTCGCGGAAGAGCAGATAACGGCAAAAATAACACATTTTTTGTATATTTCGATAGATTTTGTTATTTTCACATTCTTTAGTATCAGAAAGTCGAATCAATCATGTTGGCCAACTTACCGCGTTACATGGCTTAGTGGCTTAGTGTCACGTTTAGATTCAATATTTGTTTTACCCATGGCTTTCTCATTTTTGAACGATGATGCCAATAGTGAAAAGTAAAAAAATTGAAATATTGAATTCAGTTATTCAATTGAATATTGTAAAGAAAGTTACTGAAATGTGCCTGTTACAGCTAAATATTTTAAGCTATTCAACTCTTACAGATATAGATGGCAGTTCTAAAAATAGTTTGAAAATTGAAACAATATAAGAACCGTTTGGGGGAAGTATGTAAAGCTCAAAACAATGTCTTGAATTTAATGATTTACAACTCATTAAATGAGATTTGGGGTAGTTTGTATAGAATTTGAGATTGATAAAAAGTTTGGAACGTTATATTTAAGCACATGCTTAAAATTTTTTTCAAAGGTCATTACCATTACTTGAAAGAAAATTAGTAATTTTAAAGTAATGTAATTTATCTTTTCCAAGGTTTTACTTGTTTTAAAAGTCTCGAATATCAAATTAACAAATAATTTAAAGAAACGAATAAGCGTTGTTACAACATATTGTGAAAGTAACTCAGCATTTTAAGGGAAATGCAATATTCATGAATTCGCATACTGTGGCAAAGGGGAGAAACAAAATTTGAAGATTTCTTATGTTACCCTCATTAAATACTATTTACTTCATCTAGAATCCAATTTAGTCTTACGAAAATTGATGAAATGCAAATATTCACCACAAAGAGACTACAGTACAGGTAACTGCATAAAATAAAGCACCGTATATTCAATTATTAGGTAAAATTTAAAAATATAAAATTGCAATTATTACGTTTAAGCCTCAACTGTTTGTTTTTGCAATAGACAGACAATACACATAAGAGTAACTCAATCTTACGTAGTTAAAATAGAAAGAGTAAAAAATATATTACAATAACACGGCTTATTAAGAATTACCGTGTACCCACAAACACAGAATTCGCAAAGTCGAGCATTAGAAACTGGAGAATAATTATCCAATGTCTTTTTCCTTTTCCATCTTTTAAGAAAATGACTGTTTTTCGACTTAGTTTTTCCACGGTTCTTTTATTTGCATATACAATAGCATAACGAGGAAATACGAAAAAAAGATAATCCCTGTCATCACATGACGTCATTCCCACGTCATAGTTCCGGGATATGGGATTTAGCCAATGAGCGGCGAGAGAGAGACAGCGGTTGAATTTTTGTTTTCTCGCCTCATGAAGACGGGATTCATCCCGGAGTCCAGAAAAACCGTAATTACAAAAAGCTGTCCTTTTTGTTATCGCGGCTTCGTCGAATACGTGATAACAGCTAAAAGTAGAAACTGTTGCTCGCATTTTCATCTCTTATCTAAGTTCTTTCATTTTTTATGCAGAAATGTTGTGTCTAAGGAAATTTTTTTTCTCGAACCATGTTGGTGTGCTATTTTTAATTAAGTCTGTGTTGGGCATCTTCAAAAACGTTATTTTTTTGTGGTTATATTTGTTCAAAAAAATTTAAGTTTGAAAAAACTGGATGAAGACCTGTAGCGTTCGTATGCTTTGGACGACGTCATAATGAAACAGCGAAGTTTCATTTCGAAGATGGTGATGAAATTGTCAGAAAGTTCAATTTATAGTTTTATTAAACAACTACGCAAATCTCTAAAAATCCAAGTATGAGAGGGATGACATGGGGTACATAAGCCGATTTTTAGAAAAATATACCAGCTGAATATCTTATTAAAACAATGATTTAAATAACCATATTTTGTGGTATGTGATAGCTCTGGACAAATGGCGTAAGGGTTATATTTGGCCAAGTTGTGCCAAACACTAAACAGACCGTCGTGTTTTTGACCTAAGCACTCAAAGAAATATTTACTGAAACAGAAGAGAGAAATACACCTAGGGTAAATTACAAGAATCGAACCTGCATAGCCTACAACTCGCAGATCGTGATTATAAAGGAAATACACTGCTGGCCACCGTAAATGCAACACGCTGAAGGAAGCATGCAAATAATATGAAATTTACAACATGCATTAGCGGAGGTGAGATATGCAAATGATTAGAATTTCAGCGCAGACGCACATCACGCGCGCCTGTGGCGCCACTTCAAAGCGCTATTTAAGGCTTGGAGATTTCGACGATTTCAAGTACGGCAATTGTGTTTTTCTTGTGGTTTTTTTCAAAAAAACGATCAATTATGCCTCGTAGAAAACAGCGATCATCTTTTGATCAAGTATCCGAGTTCGACAGAGGAAGGATAGTGGCCTACCGAGATTGTGGATTATCTTTCAGGGAAATCGGTAGTCGTGTTGGACGAAACCAAACAACTGTAATGCGGATATGTAATCGTTGGATGCAGGAGGGTACGACGGACCGACGTGTTCGATCGCATCCACCTCAGTGCACCACTTCACGTGATGACAGGCATATTGTGCGTATGGCAGTGACGGATCGCTCAGCCACATCACGAACCATAGCACAGCACATTCAGTCTGTACCGCATCATCCAGTGTCTGCGCGTACCATTCGACGCCGTTTACAGAAGAGTGGTCTGTCCGCAAGACTTCCATTGCTTCGTCTACCCTTGACGCAGAACCACAGGCGTTTCCGCCGCCAATGGTGCGATGAAAGAAGGATGTGGACGGCAGAATGGAATGAAATTGTCTTTACTGACGAGTCACGCTTCTGTCTGCAACACCACGATGGTCGGATTCGAGTCTGGAGACACCGTGGAGAGAGGATGCTGAACAGCTGCGTTATGCACCGCCACACTGGTCCTGCACCGGGTATTATGGTATGGGGCGGTATTGGATATCACTCTCGCACTCCTCTAGTACGCATTGCCGGTACATTAAACAGCCAGCGCTACATCTCCGAGGTGTTGGAGCCAGTTGTCCTTCCTTACCTTCAGGGCTTGCCCACAGCCATATTTCAACAGGATAATGCGCGACCACACGTGGCACGCATTGTCCAAGGGTTCTTCGTCAATCGCCAGATTGAATTGCTTCCCTGGCCAGTTCGCTCTCCGGATCTTTCGCCGATAGAAAACATGTGGTCCATGGTTGCTCAACGATTGACCCAGAATACATCCCCAGCTGCCACACCAGATCAACTTTGGCAACGTGTGGAAGCTGCTTGGTCTGCTGTACCCCAAGAACACATCCAAAGTCTCTTTGAATCAATGCCGAGGCGTGTGGCAGCGGTGATCTCCAACAATGGCGGCTACTCTGGCTACTGATTTTGGTAGGAACCACACTTCACAGAAGTCTATAAATTTAATCATTTGATACTTGGTCAACATGTTATCTAGAAAATAAATTTTGTTGTGATATCTCTTGTCTTTCTTGGTGTTGCAATTTGGGTGGCCAGCAGTGTATAAAAGTGGGAAGTGGTATCTTTTTCCATGAGATCAAAACCAGTAGTAACGTTACCCTTAGATTACTTTTGTCTGCCTGGTGGAAACGAACATTCATCATTTAATTGGTTCATGGGACGGAAGAAGACGCCCATCGAATGATTCATCATTTGATTGGTCCACTTGACATAGACTGGTGATTTCACCATTTTTGTCACAATTGTATAGAAATACCCATTCACATATCTATCCTGTCATACGAGGCGATAAGATACCAAATCGACCAACCAAGTCAATTTTTCAAAGAAGTCACGTGACTACTAGTCGACATATTGGTCACACTTTTCGAAACTCCTCTCAACATCAATGCTCAGTCTACTTATATTTCACGTCTATGGTCGTGGTATTCTTATGACAACTGGTACTTGATGCTGAGTGATAGACTTTGGATTGTGATGTGGTGGCTAAGATTGAACAAGCATAGGATGTATCAATGTAAAGGAGCAAATTTTGCCATAAATATCTCTTGGTGCTTTCGGTCGATGAGCATTTTAGATATGAAAAAGTTATTCAACAAAAACGCATTTGACCTCCACTTTAGTTTGACAATTGAAGAATTATTTGCTAATAGTTTTATGTTTAAAAAATAGTATTTCTTTGGTGAAAAACCCTACTGGTAGGTATTTCATCAATATCGCATTGGATCAACACAACAGGCTATTGGCGACTGTTCGGGATCAACCCCGAAGGGAAAGATCGAGGACAACACCTCGTAATTCTGAACCACGGTCAGATGAAGAGGTCAACACAGCTGGCACCCTACTCTCCAAGCTTCCACACCCCACCAACGTGAGGACATTTGCTATCACGACCGGTTCAATTCACACCAGCCCCCGTGTACATGATGGTCTTTGGTTGGATCGGGGCGGATTAGCAACATGGTTGGTTGTTAACCAACCTCGTTGCCAATCCGCTGCTTTTCCAACCGGGCTATCACAGCCCGAAAGAAAACCCTACAGAATGAAATTGTTGAGTAGTTGACAAGGGAAATGCGTCCTAGAACCGTTGTATGCTTGATAGTATCACATAATTAAAATCACCATTGGATTTCTCCTACTTAAAGATAGACTGCGTAGAGTAATCAAAATAGACCTAGTCCCGTCACGTCCGGAAACGTACAGGGAACGCTTTCCACCTCGAATAAGTCTACCGCTACCTACATCGAACTTGAAAGAAAATGCCTCTCATACAAGTAATACTTCAAACAGGTATCTTCAGTATATTCTTAAAAGAGAATACAGAAATAAAGTAAATTAGCCTCGTCGGTATCGTACCTTCCAATTCTGAGATATAGCAGTAGAATTTAAAATTTTAATTACCCTCTACCTTTAACAGAAACAAACTATGGGATAAGAGTACCACTACTCTAATAATTACAATATTCCCATGTGTATATATGCTGTGTTATATTCAATCAATTATTACTTCGCACATACATATATATAGGGGACATAGTTAACGATAATATATATTACGTTCGTGTACATTAATTGGTTCTAAGCTTCGTGAGAACCACTAATGGATGAAGATTATAGACAATGACTTTGATTCGGTGAAATGCGATGGTAAATATTTTTAGACATCGTTCATTTCCATCGTTCATTTCCATTATCAGTACGCTTCCATTTTATATAAGTCTTGATTTTTCTGTTCACATATTAAATAATGAATGTTTCCTAAACTCGTCTGCCCACAACGAACCATTTATAGTTGTAACGACTAATGACATTATGTAAATCTGAAAAGCGGTTTATGACTAGTGTCATAACTATGTAAACATTAGAAATACGTGCATTAAAATACGTTAAACTCGTGCATTAATCATCATATGAACTATATACAGTATATCTACCATTGATGTTAGGTAATGGATACTTGTAACAATTTTAATTTTAAAAGTAAACACGTCTTCTGAAGCTGAAACGAACGCATTCTTAATTTACCCAATGTAAACTGAATATTCAAATTTCAGTCTGGATTGGAGAAGAATGGACCCATTTTTAATTTGTATAATGTAAACAAATGAGCAAAGAATGTAAATTGCTTTTGCAAGACTGCTCTGTGACTTTTCACTTGACTGCTTTGTGAAAAATAGACTTGGTTGTGCGATTTGGCATCTTTTCGCCTCGTTTGGTGATATAAAATCTTGTGACAGGGCAGTGAGGATGCGCATTTTAATAAAGTGGAGAGAAATATGGTGAAATCGCCAGTTTACTATGCCGCGCGTAACAATTAGATGATGAATGTTTGTTTCGAACCGACAGACGAAAGTAGGCTAAAGGTCACGTTACTGCTAGTTTTAGTCACATGATCCTGCGCATATTAAAAGGTTACCATTGTTCACTTTACTTTTATATTTCCTTTATGTTGTGGCCAACTGCTCAGATACACACGGGGTTTTCCCTGAGACTTCCATAAGCTTGTGAAATTGCGAAACAAATGCATTGAAAAGGAAGTGAATGTATTAAAAAATAACACTATCGTAACTTGTCTATTTTTGATGAAAGGAATTTCAGCTACATTTTGGATAATTATTGACCCATCTACGTACATTTACTTTTATTTATCATTATTCCTTAATGAGAGGAGGAATTTTCAGTGTAAAAAAACCAGACATAAGACGAGATTACTTTAAAATGTAGTTTATCGCCGCTTTGGCGACGTTTGGCATTTGATCTAATTTTTGTTGACTAATGAACTATTATATATCAATTCAAAATTCATTATTTCGAATTTTCATTGGTGACGTACCGAAATTGTATTCGAAAAACAAACCAAGTGACGTGACGTCCGGAATACGTACAGGAAGAACGTTCCATCACAAAATCTCCCGCCATATAAATTTATCTTGACAAAAAAATTCTCTCATTATTCCACTCTAATGAAAAGTATTAAATTGTCACTTAGTTGAAATGACTGAATTGTCAAGCTAAGGATATATTATAGTAAAACTACATTGAACGAATAATGAGAATGAAGTATTCACATCAATTTAATGACGTTGGAAATGGAGTTCTTAAATTCCATATTGCATATGAAAGCACAATTTTCTCTTTGATGTCGAATTATTCGATCTCTTTGATCTCTTTTTGAAACCCAAGTTTTTTTCTTCTTATTCCTCCAAATTATCAAGATGAATCTGAAAAATCGATAAAAAAATTTCCATTCCAACCAAAAATTTTTTCTAACGTATGCTCGTTTGTCCCCTTTCAAATTCTTCTGAATTCACTTCATCGGAGGAGTTTTTCCATGCTCAAGTAACATACCCACGAGGGTTTATTCGCTCCCTCGCTAGAAAATGAATAGATTCTTATGCACCATTTGAACGATTGATAAGATAATAAACTTACTTATATCTATATAATTCAAAGCTAAAGATGGTACATCCATCCTTGAATAATCTACAAAGATTATTCGCCTGCCTTTGATTACATGGCTACGTCCGGAAGTTTTTGAGGTTTCAAACAAATCAAGTCGCTCTTCCGTTTCCTCAGCAGTTTCGTTGCGCCGGAAAGCAGATTTTCAAGCTCTGTCCATTTCACACTCTTGTATTATTTCCTCTTCCGATTGCGGCTCGTGAGATTTGGGCGTTTTGTGTTGATTTGAGTTTGATTTAAAATTGGTCTCGTGCGTAATGTTCTACATTAAATTTTACTTCTATGGTTCCAAGGAAACTACATAATAAGCTAAAAAATAGTTACTTTGATCTAGAAATTCCAGGCAAGAAGCAATGCTGATTTTCCAATACTGAGTTCTGCATTCGAGTTCTTACTGTTTCAAACACATTTTTGCTTTATATATGATTAATGTTCTTATTAATAGGTTTTAGTGGATAAGCAACTGAATCGGTCTCATTCATTAAAAAACCCTTACTTTTTAAATCACAGATTCAATTATTTAAGGGGTTTAGGTGTGAAACTACTTTAGCCCCTTTCATGTTTTGAATTGCTGAATTGGTTCATTTAACCTTCCGAAGGGTTCACACGCATAATTCCACTTTGTAACCTACAGTCATGACTTCTTCATATGATTCTATTCATAGGAAATGAGCAATAGAATCTTTCCAAAGAATTATTTTCTATGGAAATGAGCAATGGAATTTTTCCAAAAGATTCTATTCTAAGGAAATCAGCAATGAAATTTTTCCAAATGATTCTATATTTCGGAAGTGAGCAACGGAATCTTGCCAAAGGATTCAATTCAGAGGAAATGAGCAATATAATTTTTCCATAGGATTCTATTTTTCGGAAGTGAGCAGCGGAATCTTGTCAAAGGATTCTATTCTAAGGAAATCAGGCAAAGAAGTTTTACCAAAGGATTCTATTTTTCGGCAATGAGCAACGGAATCTTGTCAAAGGATTCTATTCTAAGGAAATCAACAACGAAATTTTTCCAAATGATTCTATTTTTCGGAAGTGAGCAACGGAATCTTGTCTAAGGATTCCATTCATAGGAAATGAGCCATATAATTTTTCCAAATGATTCTATTTTTAGGAAGTGAGCAACGGAATTTTGTCAAAGTATTCCATTGTAAGGAAACCAGCAATGGAATCTATGAAAAGTTTGAAACAATCCAGGGAATCTTTAGAAATATGTGATAATTTAGCCAATAAGTGGAATAAAAGCAACACTACACTACTTACAAATCTATCGGCTCTCAGAGGATTTAAAAAAGGTACATTTGTTAACGCATGACTTACACTCTTTTAAATAACCGATTCAATTATATTGGGTGTTTAGGTATGTGTAACTATTTGATCTTTCAGATATGTTTTGAATTAACACATCCCTGATTTCCAATCCTATAAATCAAATACGATTTTAGAACACGATTTAGACAAGCATTACAAAACCACATGTATAGAAACTAAAATAACTCATCCTGTTTTCATCTCCTTTTATATTCAAACTCAAAATTAAATGTTCTCGCTCCCTCCGAAAGACCCATGAAAATTCTGGCCCACATCCAAACTGATGCGATGGGTTCCTCAAATGGTCAACATGACCTCAATTCTTCTTAAAGCATCGCTATGTAAAAGAGTCACATACGACTTCAATGATTAGAGGAGGTTCTGGGCCTACATCTTTTTATGGCTGCTGTGCTTTGTGCCAGAACTCTGCAGCATACAGAAACTCTTATTTTTGCCATAGCTGTTCCTAAGCGCTGAGGCAATTAAACGAACTCAATCTCAAAAGTTCCCTTTAAGGTCATTGGAATAACCGTTAAGAGAGGGTCACATTAACAGATAAGTGCTTTTTCAAGAGATGAAGCAAATGGGACTTTTATGATGCGATTTAACTTGATGTTATGTAGCGTGTTTGAAAAAATTCTCATTTTAAGTACATGATATAATAATTAATCTTATATTTAACCCTCCTGGTGGTTGTCTCGACGAGGTATCTCGCAATCAGCAAAACTGACTCAGATCTTTATGAACGAGATATCGCGTCATCAGAAGAAAACTGATCGGTTCTTGATGAACGAGATATCGCGCCATCAGAACAAAACTGATCAGATCTTGAACGAGATATCGCGTCATCAGAAGAAAACTGATCAGATCTTGATGAACGAGATATCGCATCATCAGAAGAAAACTGATCAGATATTGATGAACGAGATATCGCGCCATCAGAAGAAAACTGATCGGATCTTCATGAACGAGATATCACGTCATCAGAACAAAACTGATCAGATCTTGATGAAGGAGATATCGCGTCATCAGAAGAAAACTGATCAGATCTTGAACGAGATATCGCGTCATCAGAAGAAAACTGATCAGACCTTAAACGAGATATCGCGTCATCAGAAGAAGACTGATCAGATCTTGATGAAGGAGATATCGCGTCATCAGAAGAAAACTGATCAGATCTTGAACGAGATATCGCGTCATCAGAAGAAAACTGATCAGACCTTGAACGAGATATCGCATCATCAGAAAAAAACTGATCAGATCTTGATGAAGGAGATATCGCGTCATCAGAAGAAAACTGATCGGATCTTGATGAACGAGATATCGCATCATCAGAAAAAAAACTGATCAGATCTTGATGAAGGAGATATCGCGCCATCAGAAGAAAACTGATCGGATCTTGATGAACGAGATATCGCGTCATCAGAACAAAACTGATCAGATCTTGATTTCGACACCATGAAAAAAACGGCAATATCTTTATGACAAGATTCCTCGTCATTATTAAAATTGGTCGGATCTTGATGGACGAGATATCTTGTTGAAACCACTTGGAGGGTTAATAAGTATTTTATGTAAATAGTTTTTTCATCCAGTCATTAAAATGTTCAAATTTTACAATTTTAAGAAACCCTTTTATGTAAACACTCCATGCGAGAAAAACGAAACACCATGAATCCAGTGTTTGACCAAGGGACGGGATAACCCGGTTGGAAGAGTAACGGATTAGCGCCGTGTACAAAGGGGGCTGATGCACGTTAAATCAGTCGTGGTCTCAAATGTTCCACGTTGGCATGGTGTGGAAGTATGGAGAGTGGGGTGCCAGCTCATGCGTGACTTCGTCATCTGACCGTGGATTCAAATTACGCGGCGTAGTTCTTGGATCTTTTCCTTCGGGAGTGATCGCGGATTGTCGCCAATTGCGTCCGTTGTGTTGCTCCAGTGCGATGTTAATTAATTACCCCTCGAATTTTCTTAGTGATGCATGCCGTTGAAAATCCGAACAGGGAATGACGCCTTACATCACAGAAACGATGTTTATCGACTGGACCAACTAACGCCCTCTACCTCATAAACGTGGCATTTCCGAAGAAGCATTCTTTGACAAAAAAATGTTTATTTTGGGCCCTTCTGCGTCCCTTTACAATTTGACAAGATATTTTTGAAACAACCTGTATAGCTCTAAGAATACACAAATGAAGTATGTTTTTAATTTTTTCACATCATAACAGGCACCACAAATGCAGGGATAAATGAAGAAGCAAAAAATTAAACTTTTACAGTACTGCACATAAATGTTTCTCTTTGATTTCATGGATCAGAATACCTTTCCATGCTAATAAGCATGCAAAGGAATTTTATTAGATTGCATTTTTCTCTAATTTATCTTTCTTTAAATACACTGCTGGCCACCGTAAATGCAACACCCTGAAGGAAGCATGCAAATAATATGAAATTTACAACATGCATTAGCGGAGGTGAGATATGCAAATGATTCGAATTTCAGCGCAGACGCACATCACGCGCGCCTGTGGCGCCACTTCAAAGCGCTATTTAAGGCTTGGAGATTTCGACGATTTCAAGTACGGTAATTGTGTTTTTCTTGTGGTTTTTTCAAAAAAACGATCAATTATGCCTCGTAGAAAATAGCTATCATCTTTTGATCAAGTATCCGAGTTCGACAGAAGAAGGATAGTGGCCTACCGAGATTGTGGATTATCTTTCAGGGAAATCGGTAGTCGTGTTGGACGAAACCAAACAACTGTAATGCGGATATGTGATCGTTGGATGCAGGAGGGTACGACGGACCGACGTGTTCGATCGCATCCACCTCAGTGCACCACTTCACGTGATGACAGGCATATTGTGCGTATGGCAGTGACGGATCGCTCAGCCACATCACGAACCATAGCACAGCACATTCAGTCTGTACCGCATCATCCAGTGTCTGCGCGTACCATTCGACGCCGTTTACAGCAGAGTGGTCTGTCCGCAAGACGTCCATTGCTTTGTCTACCCTTGACGCAGAACCACAGACGTTTCCGCCGCCAATGGTGCGATGAAAGAAGGATGTGGACGGCAGAATGGAATGAAATTGTCTTTACTGACGAGTCACGCTTCTGTCTGCAACACCACGATGGTCGGATTCGAGTCTGGAGACACCGTGGAGAGAGGATGCTGAACAGCTGCGTTATGCACCGCTACACTGGTCCTGCACCCGGTATTATGGTATGGGGCGGTATTGGATATCACTCTCGCACTCCTCTAGTACGCATTGCCGGTACTTTAAACAGCCAGCGCTACATCTCCGAGGTGTTGGAGCCAGTTGTCCTTCCTTACCTTCAGGGCTTGCCCACAGCCATATTTCAACAGGATAATGCGCGACCACACGTGGCACGCATTGCCCAAGGGTTCGTCAAACGCCAGATTGAATTGCTTCCCTGGCCAGCTCGCTCTCCGGATCTTTCGCCGATAGAAAACATGTGGTCCATGGTTGCTCAACGATTGACTCAGAATACATCCCCAGCTGCCACACCAGATCAACTTTGGCAACGTGTGGAAGCTGCTTGGTCTGCTGTACCCCAAGAACACATCCAAAGTTTCTTTGAATCAATGCCGAGGCGTGTGGCAGCGGTGATCTCCAACAATGGCGGCTACTCTGGCTACTGATTTTGGCAGGAACCACACTTCACAGAAGTCTATAAATTTAATCATTTGATACTTGGTCAACATGTTATCTACAAAATAAATTTTGTTGTGATATCTCTTGTCTTTCTTGGTGTTGCAATTTGGGTGGCCAGCAGTGTATTTTAAAATAGAATCCCTTGTTTTGAACATTACTTTTTTCATAACAAGCATTTGTGCTAATGTACATAACAGAAATTTATTTATTTATTTTAAATAGTTTCGTGTAATTATATTCTTTTCAGAAATGGGTTTTATGTTCTATTATCATTTTGTACGTCCAATTTCTTACAATTCCAAAAATTGAATTTTTTGCGATCCTCGAAATTGAATTTTTTACGATCCTCAAAATTGAAATCTTTGCATCACGATAATCAATACTTTTATTAATTTGCTACTATTAAAAACTTTGGAACATCTTTCATGAAATAAAAAAAATGTCCAATAACTTCGAAACAGTCTCCACACTAATTCAAGGCGTTTCTGGAAATTGAAATCTTCCTCCAAGAACCCCTATATTTTCCTGTTTTGAAAAAATATTAACATTTTTCTGATAGAAAACAAATAATTTCCATCAAGTATGGAACCCGAAATATCAATAAAACTAATGGCATGTTTTGAAGAGTTGTTTTTATGAAGATTTTGTTAGCTTTGAATTCCGATATATTCCGAGAAATATTTAGGATGAATGACGGAAATTTGGTAAACTGCTTTTAATTTATTCGCATTATTTTAGTTTGGTGTTTATGGACAGTCAATCGTAGTTTTAACCTTCCAAGTGGTTCCGAAAAGATATCTCGTCCATCAAGATAATCCTGTATTTCTGAAGATGACGAGATCAAGATCTGGTCAGTTTTCTTCTAATTACAAAATATATCTTCCATCAAGATCTGATCAGTTTTGCTAATGACGAGATACCTCGTCGAAACAACCACAGAAAGGTTAATACCAAACCTCATGTCCCATTTTTTGGTTTATTAAGTTCAAATATGATTACTAGCTTGTTTAAAAGGCTTCTTAGTCATCAGTTATAAAGAACTATCGGTGAATTGTTTAAATCTTGTACCTAGCAGCAGTTCCATAATTTAGTTCCTTGTTTTTTGTCGCTCCTGAAAAATTTCGATTTCCAGACAGGTTTTGATGGTAAAGCGACGATATAACAAAACTAGTTCATTAGTTAAATTTGGGAACTGGTGGTAACGTAAACAAAGCACATCCATAACTTGCGTCTTAAGTGCAGATTCCAGTTCAAAATCGTTCCTCATCGAAAGCGATGGCAGGGCTTTGGCGATCCAGGCTTTTGACTACGGCAGTCTTTTCCTAATGGGCTTCCACACCGAGTTGATCCAGTGAGACGTAAATTCAACTACCTTCCACACCTATTCTAAACTCGACTGATCCAATGTCGACTGCCTACTCGTTGGAGCCACACTACACCTACATAACAAGTCACTGAAACCACAGTCGGCATCAGATGGCTTGTCAGTACAACAAATAATATATGCATTTAAAAACAACTACATTCTCTCTTACAGATAGTTAACCCTCCTGGAGGTTTATAACTGGCCATTACAGGGCAGTCTTCGACGCTGACTGGCCATTGACTGCCCTGTAACGGCCATTACAGGGCGTCGAAGACTGCCCTGTAATGGCCAGCCAGCATTGCAACTTCCAAACTGTCACCAGTTTCTAGGCTAGAGACAATTTGTTTTTCCTTCTTGGATCTTAGGGCGACTATTTCGTTACTAAGAAAACTGACCAGATTTTAATGGACGAGATATCTCGCCATTGGCTAAACTTACCAAATATTGAACGAGATATCTCGTCGAAACCACTTAGAGGGTTAACAGTTATTCAACAATATTTTATTTTACTACTTTTTCGGCGGTTACCCTGTTGGAGGAGTAGCGGATTAGCCCCAAGCGGAGGGTTGCAAGTCTGAAACTCCGTCCACCCAAGACCGTGAGGTAAGTGGGAGATGGTACATGTTAGATTTGTAGTGGCCTAAAATGTCCTCTTGTTGGCGTGGTGTGGAAATTTGGAGCGTGGAGTGCTATCTCAGGTGTTGTTCTCGTCACCTGACAGTGGTTCAAAATGACGAGGTGTCCTCGGATACTTCTTTTCGGGATTGATCTCGGACCGTTGCCGATAGCCAGTTGTGTTGCTCCAGTGCGACGTTAATTCAACAACCTACCCGCCCTACTACATTTCCAAATAACAAAACCATCCAATTTCTACAAGACAATTAACGCCGAAAGACCACACGAAACAATCTTCCCTTATCAAACCCAATGGGTATTAATCCAATAAGTTTCGCTTTACTGCTTCAGAAACGTCCTCAAATTTCCGTCATCTGACCGTGGTTCAAAATTACGTGTTGTCCTCGGAGGTTGATCTTTAGGATTAATCCTGGACCGTCGTCAATAGCCTGTTGTGTTGCGCCAGTACGACGTTAATTATAATTACCATTACCTTCAATTTTGGAAAAGAAAAGAAGGAATCTCCTCACGTTGGCTACGTTTGGAGTATAGGATGATACCTCCGGTGTTGATCTTGTCATCCGATCGTGGTTCAAAATTATGATGTATCTTTCCCTTCGTGATTGATCTCGGGCCATCGCCAGTGACCTATTGAGTTGCTCCAATGCGATGGTAATACAACTACCTATCCCCTACTACTTTTTAAAAGAACAAAAACATCCAATTTCTACAAGATAATTAACGCCGTAAGACAACGCGAAACAACCTTCCCTTATCAAACCCAATGGGCATTAATCCAATAAGTTTCGCTTTCCTGCTTCAGAAACATCCTCCAATTTTTGAAGAAAAAAATACGGCTGAAAAGGATTTATTTGTTGGCACTAATTGGATACGAGATCCGTTTGCCACCTTTAATATTTATCCCATCACATAACAACGCCCGGACTGTCTGGGGCTGCGGGGGCGGGAGAAACGCCCTTTGTTTCCAAGAAAATCGTCTCAACGGCCCCCGTTGAAATAATTTCCTACAGAAATGGAGGTTTTTTCAGCCTGTCATGAGTCGGAGTTGAAATGATGCTGTCTTACCAGGGAAACAATAATTCATTAAGTGGAAGTGGAAATCCCATTTTCACTTGTTTGGACAAAAAGGGAGTCGGTGGAAGAAGGGACGGTGGTGACTTGGATGGCTATTGTAGTTCGGGATTTGAGGATGTATCTTTTGTGTTTGTCAAATTGCAAACGGGTATTGTTCAAGAAGATAACGGATTAGTGACGGGTTTGTGGGCAAAAATAAAAAGGTACTCTGTTGATGTTTTGTTATTCTTTACTGCTAATTATATAGTATTAGTTGTATACGTGGTTATTTATGATTTGCTGGATGACTTTTTCCTGGAAACATAGATGGTAGCACAACTGTGAAATTGGGGCGACTTTCTAATGAGGTGTGATAAAATATTGTATTTGTTCCTTACAAACCATGTTATTGTGCCATCTTGGTTTCAATGTCATAGATTGGACGAAGAAAACGTCGAATTACATATTTTTAAAACAGATTAAATGTTCTTCAATATTTTACGGTTTTATCTTTATCTACAGTTTTTGAGTTAATCTTCTCCACTTTGCAGCAATAGGGTTGGTTACATTTATTACTCGTTGTAAGATGTTTTCCTGAAAGATATGATTGATCCCGGACCATCGTCAAATAGCCCATTGTATTGCTCCAGTGCGACGTGAATTAAAATACCTACCTACTTGAAAAATATGGATCGTACGAATTATAAAATGGTGGCGACTTCTTACTTTATCAAGATCTGCTTAGTTTTTCTCAAATGACGACGTATCTCGTCAAGATGCGGTCAGTTTTTCTCTAATGACGACGTATCTCGTCAAGATGCGGTCGGTGTTTCTCTAATGACGATGTATCTCGTCAAGATCTGGTCCGTTTTTCTCTAATGACGTATCTCGTCATCAAGATCTGATCAGTTTTTCTCTAATGACGACGTATCTCGTCAAGATGCGGTCAGTGTTTCTCTAATGACGATGTATCTCGTCAAGATCTGGTCCTTTTTTCTCTAATGACGACGTATCTCGTCATCAAGATCTGGTCAGTTTTTCTCTAATGACGACGTATCTCGTCAAGATGCGGTCAGTTTTTCTCTCATGACGATGTATCTCGTCAAGATCTGGTCCGTTTTTCTCTAATGACGACATATCTCGTCATCAAGATCTGGTCAGTTTTTCTCTAATGACGAAGTATCTCGTCAAGTTGCGGTCAGTTTTTCTCTAATGACGACGTATCTCGTCATCATTAGAGATCTGGTCAGTTTTGCTCATGGTTAGATACCTCATCGAGGTAACCACAAGAAGGTTTAGTTTACCTTTCTAAACTCAGAGATTGAGAGTTTTTGTTGCTTCCGACAGATATTTTGCTTTATGTATTGTACAAGATGAATGTAAGTTTTAATATAAAATCTTAAAGTGATTTGCAAAAAGATTAAACCCATTCATCACATTTTCAGATTCAATTCCGATGAAAAAGTTACGTGTAAAAGTTTTTTAAACTTGATTCACCAGTGGAATCGCGTTATGCCCTTTTAATTCCAAACAAAGGCACATGAACTTTTTTATCGCTCCATGGTAAGATAAATGCGTGTACAGATTAAATCGAGTTCAAAAGTTTGATTCCAGCTGCATCTCGCATTACAAAGCATCTAATCTCACATTGCAAAGCCGCATTGCCAGTTCCAGACTTCGCCACATCGTTCATTTCCATGACACAATCGCGTGCATATTGAAAGCTCCCACCAACGATATCCATACCCCCTCTGCGCAGTCAAGTGCTAATGAAAATAGAACGGGAGCTAATTTCCCCCTTGGAATGAAATATGGAACGATAAATCAAACGAAAGTAATAGTTCCTCTGGACACAGTGCGCGAACAAAGGCAACGGATCGCAGCTTTTATAATTCTTGGGGTTATATCGAAATGAGTAGCGATCTTTTCGAAACTTCGTTAACTCCGTTCCGCCTGTCGTTCTTAGGATCTTGTAATTGATGCCTCCTCGTTTAAGATATAAATTAGGATGTTGTAAAAATATGCCGCCTCGGTCAGAATGGATGGATTTAATATTTGCAAACAAATGAGAAGCGGATTCTGTGTGTAATGTTAAAAAAACTGTTTGAAGCTGTTGGAGATTAACAATTTTATTTATGCAGGTTTAAAATGATAAAATGTAATGAATTGTGGAGAGGTAAGTAGATAGTTGAATTTTCGTAACACTGGAGAAAAACAACGGGCTATTGGCGACGGTCCGAGAACAACACCCCGTAATTTTGAATCAATCAGTTGAAGATAATGGATTGTGGAGAGGTTGATTCGTTGGTTTGTGGTTTTAGGCCAAGGGCCATATTTGTCCAAGCTGCGTCAACAACACGACAGACAACGGATAATAATTGTGAATAGAAAGGATAGAGAGAATAAAGTAGAGAAAGATCACTTGGGTATCCAGGGGCCTCGATTTCCATGTTTACCAGAAGCATTAAAGCCCATGAGAAAATATCACTAGAGTACCTCGGGTTCGTGAAACCTGTATGCGGAGAAGAGTCCAGATGCATGAAATGTTAGGTGAGATGAGAATGAAAGGAATGCATAATGCGATAAGCAATGCACAGGGTTCACGATTATCAAACTTCAGAAGTTAAAGTCCAGAACTCTGATACCGGGAGTTGTTGAAGTAACCCTCCAGGTGGTTTCGACGAGATATCTCGTCCAACAAGACCTGACCAATTTTGATAATGACGAGATATCTCGTCATATATAATCGATTTGTTTATGATGATATCAAGATCTAGTCAGTTTTCTTCTAACGACGAGATATCTCGTCTATCAAGATCTGGTCAGTTTTGTTAATGACGAGATATCTCGTCTATCAAGATCTGGTCAGTTTTGTTAATGACGAGATATCTTGTCGAGAGAACCTCCAGGAGGGTTAATGAGTCTAGGTTAGTGTGTAATTTCTTTCGTTTATTTGCAAACTTGTTACAAAAGCTATAATTCCTTTGCTTCGTCATCCGACCATGGTTTAAAATTACGTGGTGCTGTCCTCGATCTCTCTCGGGGATTGATCCCGGACCTTCGCCAATAGCCCGTTGTGTTGCTCCAGCGTGACGTTAATTAAATACCTCCCCCTGATTGCTATTGGGCCTTTTATAATATAACATTTACAACAGTTACAACTCAAAATGGTATACTTGGAGTTTGCAGTCAAGAAAATACCACTATAACCCATTGGGTTTAAGGTTCGACTCCTGAATCCCAATTTGTTGACAGATAGTTCTGATTTGTTAATTTTCGTCTCATTTAAAAACTTTTCTACTTAAAAATAATAAAGAAATAGCTAGTTTCAGTTCAATTCCAAAAAACCCCATTAGCATAAAAGATATGTTCCACATGACTGCGCTTATTTCTCTAAAATCAGTCATACTCACAACGCCACAGACGTTCGGTTGAGAGGGATTTTCTCAATCTCCTATAATCCTAAGCTGTAAGGGAACCGAGGACCCCGAGATAGTGTGATGCTCCATTTGAGACGTTCTCACAATGTCTACTGTCACCCTTCAATGTCCAGACAGGAGAATCATTACTCTGCACCTTAACCTGACCGTAACAGAGTAATCGCCTCTGACTAAACATGCCCCACTATTGATGCACAAGACTCTGGGATCAGTGACCGTTTCTATCATCGGATCATTTCATTATACGCGCTGCCTCCTAATTGCCTGGAAACAGGTGTGATAAAGGGTGGCCTAAGCCCAGGTAAATCCAGAACGTGAAATGTAGGCTTGGATTATTAAGGCAACAGAAAATGATTTTAGGTAGGTACAGTGCATTCCCTCTTAACCGGCCACTTCGGGACCGGGACCCAGACAGGATAACGATATATACATATGCATATATATATACATATGCATATATATATATATATATATATATATATACATATGCATATATATATACATATGCATATATATATACATACATACATATATATATACATATACACATATATATACATATATATATATACATATACATATACATATAATATATAATTAAGAAAATTAACCTGGAAGAACTTCCTTTGTTGGAAAAAACGAAACACATGTTATGTGTTTCGTTTACTAACTACTGTATTTACAGTACATAATTGGTCAGTGGCGGCCGCTTAAAGCGGAGACCGGTTAAAAAGTGGCCGGTTAAGAAGGAGTCCACTGGTATTTAATTAACGTCACTCTGGCGCAACACAACGGGCTATTGGCGACGGTCCTTGGGTCGACGGTCTTTGGGGATCAATCCCCGTATTGAAAGGACAACACGTAGGTTTGTACCACAATCAGAGAACGATTTAACACCTGAACTGGCATCCCACTCCCCAAACTTCCACGCCAACGTGAGGACATTTGAGGCCACGACAGATTTACGTGCAACAGCCCCATTGTACACAACGGTCTTTGGTTGGATTCGAATTCGTAAACCTCCGGTTTCTAATCCGTTACTCCTCCAAACGGGCGGCACGGAAAATAATTTTAATTGAGCTTTTAAGGGGAAATGGAAAAGCTTTGGCATTTTATTTTACCCACACAAGACTCCTTAGACTAACGTTCTTAACCATAACTCATATCCACTTCCATACTCAAAAATATTTAACCAAGTCGAAAACATGACTTGGTTAAATATTTTTCGAAAATAAAATCATACAACTTCAAAAGTTTTAACACAATTTGTACCAATACTTAATACTTTTCGAACAGAATTACCATTTTCCACGTACTAGAATTTTCCCGTTTCCGTGCTAAGTTTATTTCGGTACTGAGGAAATTGTTTCATCTCTCAAGAAGTATGCTTTGTTAAAACAAAGAACCATAAAGAACGCCATGAAAAAAACCGAGCTTATCAAATTTGATCATCTGCGAAAAAGCCTTTCATGGCCGAAATAGCTGACATTTTTCCTGGAACAGTTCATAAAAAATTAGAAAAAAGAAAAGTGCAGTAAAATGGAATAGAAAACCCCAACCCACAACAGAAAGGGACGAACTTTTTACAATTGAAAGTGGAAGGGTGAAAAGGAATTTAGCACTTTCGCGCCGTTCTTTTTCCGACGTAAGAGATTGAAATCTGTGTTGGAATTCTAAGCAACAAACTTAACGGTCTTTCTTGATTCAGCAACTTATGCTAACGTAATCACATTATCGAGAATTATATTCTTTAGTCGGGTTGGATATTCGGGAGAAGAACAAGGATTCCGGAAGAAGTTTTAGTGAAGGGTGGATTTTTCTAAGCGATTCGATACGAAAGGACTGGATTTATTTGCCGTCTTAACCACATAGAGCTTGGATTCTTTGACTTTAGTTCTTAATTCAATTATGTATAAACTTCTATCGTAGGTATTTTATTGAGAAAAAAAGATTCTTCAAAGAACTTTTGCTTGTTTGAACGCGAGGCACGATTTTAGACATCCACATTTCTTGAAGATGTATACCATGCATATTGCTTTTGTAAGTCAGGAAAAGAGTATTTGGTTTTTAGTAGCAAACATTTTTTTTTCAATTTAAGGTCAACAAGAAATAGTTATATAAACCGGTTTTTTAGTTTTTCGAAATGACAATTTTTAGTTTTAATGTAAAATAAACTAAAAATTGACGATTTTAAAATTGATGTAGCTTACTGTTCGGTAATATTAAGCACTAAATATCTTATTTTAAAGCTAGTGTAACGATCTAAAATTATCTAATTTTAAAGCTAGTATCTTAAAACGATCAAAATTTAAAGCTTTTTGTTTGTTTAACTTTATTAAATGTATGATCACGAAATACATGTACACTGCTGGCCACCCAAATTGCAACACCAAGAAAGACAAAAGATATCACAACAAAATTTATTTTGTAGATAACATGTTGACCAAGTATCAAATGATTAAATTTATAGACTTCTGTGAAGTGTGGTCCCTGCCAAAATCAGTAGCCAGAGTAGCCGCCATTGTTGGAGATCACCTCTGCCACACGCCTCAGCATTGATTCAAAGAGACTTTGGATGTGTTCTTGGGGTACAGCAGACCAAGCAGCTTCCACACGTTGCCAAAGTTGATCTGGTGTGGCAGCTGGGGATGTATTCTGGGTCAATCGTTGAGCAACCATGGACCACATGTTTTCTATCGGCGAAAGATCCGGAGAGCGAGCTGGCCAGGGAAGCAATTCAATCTGGCGATTGACGAAGAACCCTTGGACAATGCGTGCCACGTGTGGTCGCGCATTATCCTGTTGAAATATGGCTGTGGGCAAGCCCTGAAGGTAAGGAAGGACAACTGGCTCCAACACCTCGGAGATGTAGCGCTGGCTGTTTAAAGTACCGGCAATGCGTACTAGAGGAGTGCGAGAGTGATATCCAATACCGCCCCATACCATAATACCCGGTGCAGGACCAGTGTGGCGGTGCATAAAGCAGCTGTTCAGCATCCTCTCTCCACGGTGTCTCCAGACTCGAATCCGACCATCGTGGTGTTGCAGACAGAAGCGTGACTCGTCAGTAAAGACAATTTCATTCCATTCTGCCGTCCACATCCTTCTTTCATCGCACCATTGGCGGCGGAAACGTCTGTGGTTCTGCGTCAAGGGTAGACGAAGCAATGGACGTCTTGCGGACAGACCACTCTGCTGTAAACGGCGTCGAATGGTACGCGCAGACACTGGATGATGCGGTACAGACTGAATGTGCTGTGCTATGGATCGTGATGTGGCTGAGCGATCCGTCACTGCCATACGCACAATATGCCTGTCATCACGTGAAGTGGTGCACTGAGGTGGATGCGATCGAACACGTCGGTCCGTCGTACACTCCTGCATCCAACGATCACATATCCGCATAACAGTTGTTTGGTTTCGTCCAACACGACTACCGATTTCCCTGAAAGATAATCCACAATCTCGGTAGGCCACTATCCTTCCTCTGTCGAACTCGGATACTTGATCAAAAGATGATCGCTGTTTTCTACGAGGCATAATTGATCGTTTTTTTGAAAAAACCACAAGAAAAACACAATTGCCGTACTTGAAATCGTCGAAATCTCCAAGCCTTAAATAGCGCTTTGAAGTGGCGCCACAGGCGCGCGTGATGTGCGTCTGCGCTGAAATTCGAATCATTTGCATATCTCACCTCCGCTAATGCATGTTGTAAATTTCATATTATTTGCATGCTTCCTTCAGGGTGTTGCATTTACGGTGGCCAGCAGTGTATTTCAAATTCTTTTTGGGGAAATTCTATTTTTAAGGACAATTGTTAGGAATATATATATATATACACGACAACGCGACAATTTTCAATTAAGGCGCCGTTTCCTTAGAGCAATAAAAATAAAATTTTGAATAGAATTTTAAGGAAGAAAAATTTTTTTAACCAAACTAGAATAAAAAATAATGCCAAAAGTCGTCACGACCCTAGCAATTGGAAGAGGAAAGAACACGAATACTTGAAGTGGACAAAGCTCAAAAATCGATTAGACGATGCAACGAAACTGCCGAGGGAACAGAGTCGCGACTTGGTTTGTTTAAAGCAGCAAAAACTCGGGGTAAACCGGATAATAAAGTTAGTTCTATATAAATCGGTTCAAATACGGTATTTAATGCAAGTAAAGTCCCATCAATAAGCAAATAAGAAACTTAAACGCGAATGCTATGCACGTAGTTCCTGTATAATAAAGCTATTCTGGATTTCGTTAAATTTATAGGATGTTGCTGCTCAATTAGAATAAAAAAACTTTTGTTCTGTACAGGAAGGGCTTGTTATAATGTAGCTGAGAAATGAAGCCGTTGGATAACAACATGAGGACCCTGCATTAGATGGACTGAAAAACAACCTCTAGGTTCTGAGGTGCAGTGTGGTGTTGACAGTAATCTTCTTCTCATGAGAGTGCAAGGGACTTTTTTAATCCTGTTTTGTTGGGAGTGTATTGACGCGCCGGTGCAGCTGTTTCCATAACGATCCTCTTCCGAAGTTTGTACTTCCGCAAAAAAAAACAAGTTTCCGCATTTTTTATTTGTATAATTAACAGTCTAGAAGGAAACAATAGGTTCGTTTTAGCTTGGATACAAAATTCTTAAGTTTGCATTATACATTTTGTTTTTCCAAGTACTTTCTGGCCCTGTTGGAAGTGTAGCGGATAAGTAATCGGAGGGTTGCTAGTTCGAGACTAACCAAAGCGTCGTTTACGTAAGGGTGATGCACGTTAAATGTGTCGTGGCCTCAAATATCATCACATTGGCGTGGTGTGGAAGTTTGGAGAGTGGGGTGCCAGATCAGATGTAGACCTCGTCATCTGAATGTGGTCTACACATCTAGGTGCTGTCCTCGGATCGTCCTCTTCGGAATGGATCTCAAATCGTCACCAATAGCCCTTTGTTTTGCTCCATTGCGACGTTAATTCGGCTACTTACCTACTTAACTAACCCGTCGAAGCGCGAAAGGCAATTCACACACAACAAAAACACAAACCAGTTATAGTGGACTGTATGGTTTTAATGTTAATTATTCAATCACAAATGACAATTCTCTCTCTTCCATGTGAAGAATTACACAAAAAATGATATTAAAACAGGAAGCAAAAATACCTCATGGATTTCGGCAAAAAATTAGAACGCTGTTGTCTCCTCACACACATAAAAACGCTATCTGATAAAGCGCGAGCTAAGATCACCAGATTAATTGTGCGAGCGCTGTAAAATGAAACTCAAACCAAAATTAAAAGTCACGGGGAAAAACAGAAATCAAAAATAATTCACTACAATTCAACACCTACCAAATATGGATACTTTGTTATGGATGCTTTCAAATGGTTTTTACATTTATAATAACAAACACTAATTATTTTACAGTAGATTCAAGGTGTTACAAGCTAATTGAATAGCAAAATAAATTTAAACAGCTTAAAAACAAAACCTACGGAATTCATTCGCTTGGTTTGAATATGCTTAATTTAAGCTAGAGACTGCATGATATTGCTAGAAGTGTACGGAAGAGCTCTCGTCGCCCTAGGAATTGTCTGATTACAGAAGGCAATTAGAAATCTGGAAGATAGAAATTAGTACTGAAAAGGAGACCTGAGCCAAATCCCGAAAATAAGTTTAGAGGTAAAAAATAATCGAATCGCCTTTTACAAGTGAATGACATGCAATTGAAGTGGACGTTAAGAAGCTAATTTTTGTTTCATGACTGAGGTTCGAACTTTTTACCATGCAGTGTATTGCAAATAAGGATTAATACCATTAATATTACATTTGAAACATGTGTGGCAATACTTAAAAACGATCTCTAGAATTGGTGTTCTTATTGTTGCAACTGTTCGCATTAAGACTGTTCTTATAGTTACAACTGTTCGCGTTAAGAATTCTTGTTGTAAACCTTCAGTTCACATCTGGTGGAAGTTGTTATGGCAACTCTTAAAAAGATCTCTAGAATTGGTGTTCTTATCGTTGCAACTGTTTGCATTAAGAATGTATTTATCGTTACAACTGTTCGCGTTAAGAATTCTTCGTCGTAGTAAACCTTCAGTTCACATCTGAGGGAGGTTGTTCTAGCAGTGTGCCGTGCAACTTTTCTCCGTATGCATGTCAAACCATTTGCTCTTTATTCCTTTACCAGTATAATTGTTACGTCTGAATAAATTATGTTTCCTCGTTCCTGAGATTCTTAAGGTACAGTTGATAACACGCTGAAATAATATCGAATAATTGGTTGCTGCTAGCCAGCATTTGAGTTGGGGTTCTTCCGGAACCACCAAGGTGGTGACCCCAAACATGTAAACAAAATGCCGTTTTATATTTTTGAACTAACTTCATTTTATTTCGACGTATGAATTGTGCTTATCAGTGCTTATATTTTCTTATAAATGGATTCCAATGAGGTAGGGTAAGTAGGTAGTGAGTTAACGTCACACTGGAGCAACACAACGGGTTATTGGCGACGGTCGGGGATCAATGCCGAAGGGAAAGATTCAAGGATAACGGCTTGTAATTTTCAACCACGGTCAGATGACTAGAACGACACCTGAGCTGGCACCCCACTCTCCAAACTTCCACACCACGCCAACGTGAGGACATTTGATGCCACGGCAGTTTTAATATGCATTAACCCCCATGTTCACGACGGTGTTTCGCTGGACCAAGATTCGAGCTCGCAGCCCTCCAGTTGCTAATACAGCGGTCCTCAAATGAAGTATGGAATATCAATAACAGCACTTCCATGAATTAGGAATAAAAATTTTGGCACACTGATCTGCTAGTTTAATTTATCGTACATAATTTCACTGTACTAGATTACTAACAAGCTCACCAAAAGTGTTGAATACTTAGAAATAACAGAAATAATTCTTTTATCTCATGTTACAATGGAACAGGTCATTCTGAATGAATTGTATTTTTCTTCTATTAAGGAAAATATTTTTAAATCATACACAGGAAAACAGTTCTGTATAGACGATTTATCAAAGTGGCATGACTTGCTTATTTCACACCTATTCAAACTGGTACAAGTTTGTCTCGATTCTAATCACTGGAGTTAGTATTACTTGTTAGGAAAGGATCAAAGGAATTAAAGAAGTAGAATGTGCAATGGTAATATTTTTATGAGCTTTGGCTTATGTGTCCAAAACTAGAATAAAGTAACACTTACACTACTTTCGTCTGCCGGGGGAAACGAACGTTCATCATGCGATAGGTCCACGAGACGGGATAAGACGAGCATCCAGTGATTCATCATCTAATTAGTCCGTGTGACAGGGTAGTAGACTTTGGCGATTTCACCTTTCTTTTCACCATTCTATAAAAATGTGCATTCTCATATCCTCCCTGTAACACGATGTTATATCGGCAAACGAGTCGATAAGCTGCCAAATCGTCCAACCAGATCACATTTTCACCGAGCAGTCACGTGACTACTAGTCGACATGTTGGTCACACTTTTTGAAGCTCCTCTCATTCGCAATGCTAAGTCAACTTACATTTCACGTCTATTCGAAGAACAAAGATGTTTAGATTCATTGATTGCCTTAATAAAGAACGACACACTAAGCGGACTGAAATAAATTTAATTCAATTTGGATGTTTCCACAACAGTCAGCATAAGTCATTCCTCGAAGCTTTATTTGATTACTCTCTCACATAATTAAATGACCGTCCCTCTGCCTTATGAACTTAGGACAGCGTTTCTGAACCTGCTGTGCATATATCCTTATGGCATCGGTCAGGATATATAATACAGAGTCACACGGGGGGTCATCAGTACCCGCCTGACGGGAAAGGGGGACTCGAAAAATATGAAACGTTTTTGGTACTGTGAAAATGGTTTTCTAAGTTTAATTTATAAATATCCGTAACAATAAAATTGCTCAAGTATGGAAATGAAGGGGAACAAAATGAAGTTATGCAAGTTAGAAATTGAGTACTAGAGACACATTTTAAACTTAGAGGAAATATAAAAGTAGAATGAGCAATGATAACCCTTTTATGTGCCGAAAATCATGTGGCCAAAACTAGTAGTAACGTGATCCTTAGGCTACTTTTTCATCTGGGCGGAACCGAAAATTCATCTTCATAAAAAATTGGTAAAATTGCTTAATTCTGCTACTATGTCGTGGGGACCAATCATGATGAATTACTGGATGCTCATCTTATCGTATATGTGTGTGAAGTCATCGTAGTATGTGTGTGAAGTGTAACACAAAGAGGAAACATAAAAGTAGAGTGAGAAATGGTGATATTTTTATGTATTTAGGATCATGTGACCCAAACTACATTCGTCTGCCCGGTAGAACCAAGCATCTGATTTCTTCAAGGAATGGGAGAAGATGTCCATCTATTTATTCATCATTTGATTGGCCCGCATGACATAGCAGACTTTGGCGATTTCACCATTTTTGTCGCTAATCTATAGAAATCCGCATTCAAGCACCTACCCTGTGATTAGACGTTATATCGCCGAACGAGGCAATAAGATGCCAAATCAGCAAGCAAGTCAATTTTTCAGAGCAGTCACGTGAGTACTAGTCGAAATGTTGGTCACACATTTTGAAGCTCCACTCAATAGCAATGCTCAGTCGACTTACATATCATGTCCGTGGTTTTAAATTTAATGAAGGTCACTCGTCTGAACTGGTATTTGGGTTCTTACCAGGTATTGGAGTCTGCCGGGGGTCTAACTGCTACTATGGCAATCATCTAACCTGGTATTGTGGCCTGTTATCGAACTGTTAAATGAGGGCCTGTCTTCTAAACTAGTGTTGGGGCTGGTTATATAACCTGATACTTGGGTCCGTTATCGAACTGCTATGGGGGCTTATCTGAGTGGGATTATACACTCATATCAGTCACCACTAAATCCCATTTGTGAGAAAAGAGAAGAGAACACTGAATTGTCTTATCCTTTGATCGCAATTAGCCCCTAACAAAATGTTCATATTTCACTGTTCACCTGTGTTGCATCAAAAACATTATAAATACGCTATGCTTCACGGATAGCGGAAAATGAAACAAACATCAGTGCGCCATCTTACCTTGACGCTAGGTTCGTAATATATCCGGAATGTCAGACAAAGATGACGCACTCATCCGTTTGATAACAAAAATGGCAGTATAGTCGATGTAATGCAGTTTACTAAACTAACCAAATATTCCTCAAAAGTAACAAGTAGCTGAATTAAAGATACTCTTAAAGATTTGCTAAAGTCATGTATATTTTACCTAACCTTCACCCCTAAATCTTTTGAAGCTACTAAATATAAAGGAAAACGAATTTCAACGATTGCGTCGTCTTACCCATTGCGCCATCCGTGCCACACTTATCTATTCTGGCTTTCTTAGTCAACGTCATTACTATTCAACGCTGCAATCGATCGAATCCAATCGATCAAATGCAATCGATCGAATTTCATTTAAAATAATTTAAATCAAATACCTGAGAACTCAATAAAATTTCGAAGAGGATACACTATTTGAATTAAATTACACAATAAAATTTCCTCATTTTAGCAAGTTCGAAACTCGATCCAAACAGGGACTGTCGTGTACGTAGGGAATGGTGCACGTTAAATCGGCCTTGGCCCTCAAATGTCCTCAAGTTGGCGTCGTGTGGAAATTTGGAGCGCGGGTGCCCGCTCAGGTGTTGACTTTGTCACCTGACCATGATTCAAAATTACGAGGTGTTGTACTTGGATCTTTCTCTTCGGGATTGTTCCCAGTATGTAGGTAGTTAATTAACCCTCTGGATACGGGGACCGGCCGAACCGCCCGAAAGTTTCGAGTCCCCTCGATACGAAAGGCTCGGATTCTTTCAGACCTCAAACTCATGAAGAATCGCCGAAGCCCATTACGATTTCCATACCCTCTTTTATGTGCTACAAAGAGACCCGCGCGTGAATAGCCTTATCTCCCCCATTAAACAAAGATGTCAGTGTTATCGACGGGGAGCCTCGCAAATTGTTTATCCTCGAGCATCTAGTCTATGAGAGGTCGAGTAAATGAAAAGAGATACACTTAAAAAGTCACCGCCGCGCTTTCAGTTTACCCGGGAAGAATCTGTCCCTTCTAGGCATACCCACGACCCGATACTAGAAACCGGCACATTAGGTGATAATGGGACGACACATATTCCCTCTCCTCCTGGGGAAAGCATTGTAAAGGCCGTTTCGGCCGGTTTCAGTAAGCCGTTTTTCTGGCTGCAGTAACCAAAGAAGGAAACGATATTCTGCCCCAACATATGCAAAGGGTTAATGTCACACTGAAACAACACAACGGGATATTGGCGACGGTAGTGGATCAATCGCTAAGGGAAAGATCCAAAGTCAAGCATCTCGTCATTTTGAATCACAGTCAGATGACGAATTCAATATGAACTGGCACTCCACTCTCCAAACGTGCACATCACGCCAACGTGAAGGGATTGGTAAGTCTCCTATATTCAGTTGTGTTGCTCCAGTGCGACGTTAATTCAACTACTCACCAAGTAAATACTCTGGTATATTGTAAAACGTCGAAAAAAGGACACACTATTTCAATTAAGTTACACTTCCCAACATTACCCGATTTCATCCTGAGGAAAAACAGCCTCATCCCCTTCAGATATTCATGAACCTGAAGTACGTCCTCAGTAATATTACCGTGCTAACAACTGTATCACTTGTTAGCACGGTAATACCAATGATATTATTTAAAAAAATTGCTTTCGCAATCGTTTAGTTATACAGTTGTTAGCAACCATCAAAGTTATAATAGTTGTTAGCACGGTAATACAGCGAAAATCCTACAGACCTCCACAGCGGAGACTTGATTATATGATAAAATAATTACCAGAAGGGGTAACTTGGCTCGCATCCATGGGGGTTGATACAACGCCTGTCGCTAGGGGGCTAAACATTCTGTATTGTTCACAATACAGAGACTGTTCGGACATTTTTTGAACGATTTTGATGAGCTGTAAAAATTGTATACCTAGGAAAGAATTTTATTTTCACAGCAGTTAAATAGTTAAAGTATAGCTTATCATCTGCTAACTCAGAGTTTTGTTTACATTCAAAATGACGCTTTTAAATAATCAATGGATCGAAGGCTATGTTTCCTCTCTTTCCAAAGAGAATTATGCTTATTCAATTATTAAAAAACGCTGTAAAAGTCATGGTTTTTCGATATCTAAAGGTACGATAAGTAATATTAATGAGAAAGGAAAAAAACGTAAAAGTGTAAAAATACTTCTAAAGAAGTATCCAAAAAAGAAAAAAATTCTGAGAATATTTGTAAGGTAAGATCTTTAATTTTAAAAGAGAATCCGCCAAGTCAAAGGACTATAGCAAAGTGAATGTGAGAACTTTCTCTAAGAGATTTACGATTGTTGCCGGTTTTTTCATATAATGGAAAATTAAAAGTAAAAAGGGAGAAAAATGTAAAAATCAACTCCACATATTATCAAGACCCTATTTTATCCCCAATATTAAAAAAAAATACCATATCTTTAGCCACAGTGCCAACAATCAGTAGAACTGCATCAGGGTAAAGCAAGCAGCCACACATCTAAATCGGCTTAAATTCTTGGGAACAATAGAACAAGAAACTGGTATCAAGTCAATACCCTTTACTGATATTCCTGCTAAATCTCCAGATGTTTCTCCCATGGACTTTTGTGCTTTTGGACTTTTAAAAAGGGCATATCGAAACGTCGACCGAAAACCATTCAAGGACTGGAAAACTGTGGAACAAGAATGGGACAAAATACTTCTGTAGATACTACAAAAGTCATTATTATCATGGAAATTGAGGTGTAGAAAGATAGCTAATAATAAGGGCTATCAAATGGAACATTTAAAACACAAAAACTTCATGTAAAAATTTGAGCTTCAGTCCATTAAAATCGTTCAAAAAATGTCCGAACAGCCTCTGTACATCATACAATAACCAGCGATGTCTGTCGACACTAAGGGGCAATAGCACCATCTTCAACTACGAATGTCTCAAAATTAGAAATAGTATACAAATATTTAACTACTAAGTCGACACGAGGAAAATCGCTAAACCACTATACAATCTGTGGCATTCTCCATAACAATGCATTCCTCGATGCTTCTATTTACTTGCGTGCTTTACAATCCATTCGAAAACCTCCAAGAACCACCATAACGGAGCGGAATCGAGAAATACATTTGAATTAGAATGATTCCCCAAGCAGTGCATGGCTGGATTGCTATTTCAAGCTTTGTCCCGCAATCTAATTAGTATGCGATCTCACAATGGCTTCTCAACTCTACAGCAAATAAAAATTCTGATTTCTTCCGACTTGTTTTGCGGAAACAAGAAAGTAAACTTCTTCTCTAGTTGACTTGAATACGGGAGGAGCACCAAGGGCAGAGTCTTTAGGGGACACAAAGTTTGATTTATCGCCGTCTTAGGGAATTTCTATACGAATTGTCTCTTTTCGTTGAAAGGACTCTTTTTCTTGGTGCGGCCTTTTCTCGGTAATATCCGAAACTTCGGGTGATTAATTGGATTTTTTGTCTTCCTGAATGAGAGGGTTGGGGTACACGGCTGGTATTATCTGCAGAGAGAATGAAGTGGCTATTTTTAGCTACGACGAAATATGACGCATATCATAACGTTGCCAGTTTGGTTTGTCGCTGTTAGCTGCACGAATTACAATTAAACGTTGTATTAAGAAGCTTGTATTTTTGTAAGTTAAAAATAGGTTTTAATTATTAAAAATAATCTAGGAGTAAATCTAGAAACGTTTTAATAGCTTACTTTTCAAGAACCAGGACGATGTTTCAAATAGATATCAAAAACAATTTTATGATAAATTAAACGTACAAAGCTAGCTTTGAGAAAACGGACTTAATTCCTTTATCTATTTAAAAACATGCAGGATTATAACAACTTTGGAGGTATCGGTATTTATATTTTTAATTAACCTTGCACTGAAGCAACACAACGGGCTATTGGTGACGTTCCGGTATCAATCCCCAATGGAAAATCCTCCTTTTTTAGTATTTATTAAAATGAAAGGATTTGTTCTGTAAAATTTGGATTCAGTCAAGAAGCAGAATTTATACATAGATTTTGTAATGCCAGGTTAATTGAACATTGCATGTTATGGCACAACAAAGACGGATTTTTGAACTACTGGGCCGCGGTAGCCCGGTTGGAAGAGTTACGAATTTACAACAGGAGGGTTGCGAGTTCGTGTCCAACCAAAGACAGTCGTGTAAAAATGGGGCTGGTGCACATTAAATCTGTCATGGCCTCAAACGTCCTCACGTTGACGTGGTGTGTAAGTTTGGAGAGTGGAGTCCCAGCTCAGGTGTGACCTCGTCATCTGACCATGGTTCAAAATTACGTGGTGTCGTCCTCGAATCTTTCCCTTCGGGTTTTATCAGGGACCATCGCCATAACCCGATGTGTTGCTCCACTGACCTGCTCCACCTAAATACCTAAAAATGAATGCAAGGTTAATTGAACATTGCTTGTTTTGGCACCACAAAGACGGATTTGTGAACGGTTTTGTGTTACAGTGGTGCACCACGGGAAATTCATGTTGCACCATAGACGTGAAATATAAGTAAACTGAGCATTACTATTGAAAAGAGTATTACTATTGAGAGGAACATTACTATTGGAAAGAGCATTACTATTGAGAGGAACATTACTATTGAAAAGAGCATTACTAATGAGAGGAACATTACTATTGAAAAGAGCATTACTATTGAGAGGAACGTTACTATTGAAAAGAGCATTACTATTGAGAGGAACATTACTATTGAAAAGTGTATTACTATTGAGGGGAACATTACTATTGAAAAGAGCATTACTATTGAAAAGAGTTTCAAAATGTGTGACCAACATGTCGACTAGTAGTCACGTGACTGCTCAGTGAAAAATTTCCCTAGTTGGCCGATTTGTATCTTATCGCCTCGTTTGTCGATGTAATAGCATATGAAAGGGTTGTTGCGTGAGTGGTGACAAAAGTGGTGAAATCGTCAGTCCACTAGTATCTGATGATCAATCGATGGACCAATCAGATCACGAATCAATGGATCAGCGTTTTCTCTCGTCCGTTGGACCAATCAGATGATGAATGTTAGATTCCACCCAGATAAAGAAAGCAATTTAAAGGTCACGTTGTTACTAATTTTGTTCAGAGGATCCATTACTCAATCAATTTTTATATTTGCTCTGTCTTACATTTCGAACACACACCACGATATCGGCATAACCAATTTATAGAGAAGTAATACATTCATTTTAGACGGTGGGTAGGTAATTTAATTAACGTCGCACTGGAGCAACACAACGAGGTTGGCGACTGTCTGGGATCAATCCAGAAGGGAAAGATTCACAAGGACGACAACACGTAATTTTGAATCTCTGTCAGATGTGGAAGTCACACCTGAGCTGGCACTCCACTCTTCAAACTTCCACGCCAACGTGAGGGCATCTGAGGCCACGATAGATTTAACTTGCACCAGTCCCCTTTGTGCACGACGGTCTTTGGTTGGATTCGACCTCCGGTTGCTAATCCGTTACTCTTCCAACCAGGATACCGAGGCCCTCATTCTAGACGGACATACACCTATGTTTTATCCTGGATTCTTTCAACTGCGTAGAAGAAAAGAAATTTCTTCGTTTTAATGACCCATAACTTCTTAATATTTATACGTATACCTCTTCTGAAATAATGGATGCATTCAACATCCACGCCCCATTCTACTAACTGGAAGAAGAATGCTTCCACGACAAAGTATTGAAAACAACACCTTTTTTAAATCACCTCGTTTATATAACAACACGCAACAGTTCTTAGACACGCGTGAAGTAATAAATACATCCAACACCAAAGATAGAGAATTAAGCGTTTTTTCTCTTGAACAACTCTTACTTAACCCAAGAGCCTTCCGCTCCCCAAACTCCGTTCATGAATTAATCAACAATCTTTCGTCCAAAATTCGCAACGCCTACTTAATCACGATCCACGCCGACAAGTTGATAAAAAAAAGGACTCAACCTAACTCGCATGTTGCGTTTACCGGATTTCAGGGATCATCGCCGTGGAAAAGGAGGGCCGTAAATTCCAAAAACGGCCTCCACTTTTCAATCCTCTGGACGCTCTTTATTTTTAGAACTGATTGAACCTGGACCTAAGTGGCTGAAGAGGGATTTGCCGCTGATTGGACGGATTTTTACGGTAACTGAATCCTCCACGGTTGATTCGGGTCGTCACTTTCAACTGCAACGCGCTTGCTTCTAACGTTGATTAGTGGACGACTGACTGGGAATAACAAGCGTGTCTTAGGAAGGGAGTTTTATTAGGTTCGGTAAGGATAAAAAATGGATGTTTACAGTGGCCTCCAGAGATTTATGGAGGAGTAAATATAAATTTATGTGGGAAATGGTGCTTGAGGAGGTTTGATGGTGTGGGAATTTCCGACTGGACTTCCGGAATTGAAAGTGTACACGAGAGAAAGAAAGTATCTTTTGAATTTTATTTTCAACCATTCAATCTTTTCCTGCGGGCTTAGGTGGCACAGTTGTAAGAGCAACGAATTAGAAACAGGAGAGTTACGAGTTCTAGACTCGATCAAACCAAATAGGGTCGTGGGGGCTGGTTGCACGTTAAATCTACTGTGGTCTCAAATGTTCTCCTGTTGGCGTGGTGTGAAAGTTTGAGAGTGGGGTGTCAGCTCATGTGGTCATCATCCGACCGTGGTTCAAAATTACGAGGCGTTGTTCTTGGATCTTTCGGGATTGATTCCGAACCTTCGCCAATAGCCCGTTGTGTTGCTCCAGTATGACGCTAATTAACTATCTACCTACCTCAATCTTTCCATGGTGATTTTAGAATATATCGCATCTGAGTTGATTAGGGTCGTCACTTTCAAAATGGCACTTTAAACATTGATTATTGGACAGAAGCATGGACTGGCTGGGAATAACAAGCGTGTCTTAACAGGCATCGGTGGAAGAGAATTTTATTAGGTTCGGTAGGATAAAGGAAATGAGTGTTTACAGCGATCTCGCGAGATTTATGGAGGAGTAAATATAATTCATGTGGGAAAGTGATGCTTGAGGTGTGATCGGGGAGGCTTGATGTTGGGAGAATTAAGGACTGGGACTTCCGGCGTTGAAAGTCTACACGAGAGAAAGAAAACATCGGTTTCGAATTTATTTTCAAATATTCAATCTTTTCCCCGAATGTTTCGTATACATCGCATATTCCTTAGAAAAGTTTCGCAAATCAATACGCAAATTTTATTTTTCAATTGACAAGCGGTAATACTTAACTGGAACATTATGGAATTCAAATCAAGAAATGTGAAATGCATGCATTTGGTGTATTTCATAATCAGTGAAGTAAGGTTTGTTGATAACCGTTATCTCCTATGAACTTAACGAGGTTTTTAAGAGATCATTATTGCTTTCCTTCTACAACTATTTCCTTCTACAACTACCCCCCTAGTGGTTTCGACGAGATATCTCGTCTATCAACATCTAACCAATTGTGCTAATGACGAGGTATCTCGTCATGAAGATATTGCGAAATGTTTGATGATGACGAGATCAGAATCTGGTCAGATTTTTCTAATGGCGAGATACATCGTCCATCAAGATCTGAGATTTACTAATGACGAGATATCTCGTCGAGACGATCACCAGGAGGATTAAATAGGCACATCCGTTGGGTGACACATTCGAGGAAAATTTCGGTCGGTAGCGTAGATTAAAAGTGGGAAGAATCCATGCCATCAGTGTTGAGAAAGACAATTCTCAGAGATTTTCACGAATAAATATGGTCCAAAATTCACCCGTTATTAAACTTCCAAACATATTTGTGATAAACATTAAGTTCCATTATCGTCTAAATATTCACACACACCATTTGGTAAAACTTTTAGCTACTGAATATTCGTGTACTATATAAAAAAATTACTAATATTGTACTAATTGTGAAATTGAAATCCTTCGAACAAATTTTAGAACTATTATAATTAGAATACCCAGCATTTCCAATACTCCGGTGGAACTTTCAATCTTTTAACGAAATTATACTTCCTCATTCAAGAACAAGGTATCGGTAGCATCAAATCAGCGAAGTATATTACGTGGACAAAGATACATGACAAGCCTTTTCTTACAAGAATTATCTGCCTATCTGAGTAATGACTTAATGTAACATTCATACACGGAGAAAAAGTATGGAATGGGTCATGTTCTTTCTTTGCAAAACAGAACATATGTCGATAAATAATGCATATATCATGATCAACAGTATATATGTATAATTTGTATTGATTTGTATAATTTTCTCTTTTTATATTTTTGAGAAACTTATGTCGATGTTTTGTGTCAAAAAGTAATGTGTTATAGTTTTTAACAGATTGGAAAGTTGAGCAGCACAGATAATTTAAGTTGTTTTCAGTCAATTTGAAGTCAACGATGTTGATTTCAAATTGACTGAAGAATAGACTGAAGAATAGACTGAAGAATAGAAGGAGAAGGTTGTTCTAATCAAAGAGAAATTAAATTAATTGAAACTTCGATAAAAAATAGCTCACTAATTTCAATCTGTTCAGTCACCTTATGGATTGTTTAAAGAGATGCTTTGGGTTACTAACAAGCTCATGGTTCATTATAAACATTATTTGTGCAGGGTATATATTAGAACAGAGAAGGATGAAATCAGATTACAAAATTATGCACACTCAAACTACAGTAAATATAGTTAACCGAATTCGCCTGTTTCCTTACTGTTTAAAGTTCTCCAAATTTTATTACCATCATTTTTGATTCAATATAATTAAACTATTGTTACCAATGTAGTGAATGTGTGGTGGGAATAGAAGAAATTCTGCAATTGTTTCTTAACTTATGCATGGAGTATCAGCGCTTAGGTAGGTAGTTGAACTAACGTCACACTGGAGCAGCACAAACGACTATTGGTGATGGTTCGGGATCAATCCGGAAGGAAGATTCTAGGACACTTCCTCGTAATTTTGAGCCACGGTCAGATGGCGAGGTCAAAAACTGAGGTGACCCACTCTCCAAACTTCCATACCACGAAAACGTGAGAACAGTTGAGGCCACGATAGATTTAACCTGCAGCAGCTCCCGTGTATATGAAGGTCTTTGGTTTGACGTAGTTTTGAACTCGCACACTCTAGTTGCTAATCCGCTACTTTTCCAACCGGTCTACAATGGCTACATCAGTGCTTAGATTGCTTTTACTTACATTTCACCCTCCAAATACTATCGAAGAGATACCTCGCCCATCAAGATCTAGTCAAATTTGTCAAGGACGAGATATCTTGTCCACCAAGATCTGGTCAAGTTTGTCAATGACGAGATACCCCGTCGACCAAGATCTGGTCAAGTTTGTCAAGGACGAGATACCTTGTCCACCGAGATCTGGTCAAGTTTGTCAATGACGAGATACCCCGTAGACCAAGATCTGGTCAAGTTTGTCAATGACGAGATATCTTGTCCACCGAGATCTGGTCAAGTTTGTCAATGACGAGATATCTTGTCCATCGAGATCTGGTCAGTTTTGTTAATGATAAGATGCATCGACGAGACAAAACTGCCTTATTACGGAAGACATGCAGAAAAACTTTTGTTTTAACGTTTTAAGCATTATGGGTCGTGTTATCGCATCTGGAAGAGCAACGGTTTAGCAACGAGAGGGTTGCGAGTTCTAAATTCGGCCAGCCCAAGACTGTCGTGTACACGGGGTGGTAAACGTTAACTCTATAGTGGCCTCAAATGTCGTCACATTCGCGTGAAGTGGAAGTATGAAAAGTGGGGTGAAAGCCCAGGTGTTGCTTTCGACATCCTATCAAAATTACTTGGTGTTGTACTCGGAACTTTCTCTTACGGAATGATCCCGGACCGTCACCAATAGCCCGTTATGTTGCTCCAGTGCTACGTTAATTGAGTACCTTAGTACCTTTAGGATTTATATATTATTTAGATAAATTTCGGAATCGTTAAATCACTTTAGGAATTACAAATTTTTTAAGTGTCTCAATCTTATTTTTACAAAAATGAGT